>OY728133.1:443230081-453230081 GCA_963277665.1 Viscum album
AGAATCATTAACATTTTATATTTATTATTTACATGAGTTACACATCATTATTATACCCATACAAATAATATTATATTGAATAACAATTACAGCACGACGTGGAGACGGTATGTCGTACGTACGCACGTATGGTGACATGTTATTCAAAGGGTGTATAGAATACTGAATATGGTTGTACCATATTTATAATAACATCACAGT
This sequence comes from Viscum album, assembly GCA_963277665.1. NCBI lineage: Eukaryota > Viridiplantae > Streptophyta > Magnoliopsida > Santalales > Viscaceae > Viscum > Viscum album. Next base: position 443,230,283 of record OY728133.1, read on the forward strand.
ATATATATTATACTGGAGTTATTATTTTATAATGGTAACAACAAAGGAAGAAGAAGTGGAAGAAGAAATGAACTTGGAAAAGGGTGGGGAAATCATTACCTCTTCTTCGGTTTCTTCCTTTTGATTTGATCAAAAGGGATCCTTAGGTTGGATTTCTGATCAAAATAAGGCCTCTAGGTTGTAGTGAGGGAAGTTTGGAGAGTATGTGGGAAGATTTTGGCCGAACCAAAAGGCTTTGAAGTTGTGAAGAAATGAGAAGTAGGAGTGCCCTTTTGTAAGAGGGGTGAGGGGCACCTTTGGAAAAGCTAGAAATATTAATTTATAATAAATTCATATTCGGTTTCTAATGGCTCCAAAGTTTGTTATTAAAAGGTTAAGGTCGGTATAGGTCGAAAACAACTCAACCAATAGAATTTAGACGGGTTTGGGTACTTATATTAACCTTATCTTTACGTATTAACTCTAAGTTAATTAGATTCACTTTTACAATGTCTCTTTAAATTTTTTAAATAATATTGTAAATAAACATACTATATACATCCAAAAGACTCCAAAGTGGTCCATTAATGATTACCCTATCATGATATAAGTCTCTTGTCCGAACGATAGATTTTTAAGAATTTAATATCAATTAATAATATAATCTTTGTTTTAAGAACTCTTTTATTTCAATTTTGACACAATTCAATAGTTGATTTTTGTGAAACTCATAACAGATTGATTACTTCGTACAAATTCAATTAACTCAATCTTAATATATCATATTATCCTAGAAACGTAGTTTAATTCATTAAAAGTTCATATTATATTTATTTGGGTATTTATAATATCAATTATTTTAATTTTTCACTATTATGATAATTATAGCATCATCATTGTGTCATAAATAAATTAAATTATTTAATCTCTAAAAATTGAAAATAAAATATCATCATGTAGGAAATCGTTTTATCTTTCTAATTAATATTTATAGTAGAATATCCAACATATATAACCCTATGTAAAAATTGTTTTTCTAAAAGATATATGCTTGTGTCAATTTTGTATTCATTTTAACTTAATTAAAATAAAGTGTCCCTATCACCTACAAGTGGCACCATGGAGTCCCCAAATCGACCCAAAGATGCCTATGGTCAAAAATGTATCAACCAATAAGGCTAGGACACGTTTTATGGTAATTAAGTATTATTATAATATTATTTTTTAACCCTTATTTACCGGGTTTACCCTTAACCATGGTAAATAAAATATTTACCGCAGTAATTATTCAAAATGTCTAAAAATAAAAGTTACCTATTTATCGAATTTGAACATCCTGATTCCAAATATGGAATCCATTTTTTTTTAAATTCAAAACACAAAAGTGGAATAAATTAATTTAAAATTAATTCCAATTGTCAAAACAAAAAGCGTGTTTTTAAGAGATAATAACTATCAAAAGATTGACACTTGTTTATGTTCGGTTTCATTGTAAAATTATGACCAATGACCAACATTATATTAAATTGTAAAAATATATTCTAAATATACTTAAAAACAACTCAAATTCATAATTTATCACTATTAATTATTTTGATTAAAAAATGTTGTTTTTAATTAAAATTTAGTAATTTTCACTATTCATCAAAATATGAAAGTTATCCGAAAAGTACCAAAATTTCACCTTAGGATAAATTCAATACTACGAATCCAAAAATGAAGTCCATTTTGAGAGATAAAATTTCTAAAATTTTAAAAGGTAGTTATTACTATTCATAACGGCTAGTTTGATTGGTTGTGGTGTGTTAGAACTCAAAGTTGCGTACAACACACACTACTGTATTATTCAAAGGAAAGCGTACCGTGGAAGCTTGGGATGTTTCATTTTAAATTTTTTGATGTCCTCATTTAGTAAAAAAGTTTGAAATATTGTATTTAAAAAAATTTCACTATTAAAAGTTGATAAATGTGCAATACTGAAAATGAATCTGTTCTTGCATTATGTCTAAGAAACTCATAATATGGATTCTAAAATTATAAGGATTATATAAAGTTTAAAATTTAGTTAATACTATTCATAACCTCTTTTGAATGGATTTTTTTGGTATGTCATGGTGTGATTGAACTCGGTGTTGCGTGTAGTGAAAGTTATTGAATTATTTTGAAAAAATAGCACACTATGAAATCATGGGGTGTTACATTCTCCCCTCCTTCAATAAATTGCGTCCTCGCAATTTGAAATTGTTCTTCTAAAATAAAAGGATGAAAATAGAAAATATATTTGTGGGAAAACCCACATCAAAAATTGGGTTACTAAAATTTAGTCTTAATATGAGGAAAAGAGAAATGAAAGGGTCACCACCAAATTATGATATCGATTAGGAGAACATTGGTGGAAATTCGAGACATATAATTGGAGGAAAAATGTAAATATTTATAGGTACTGATTGAGGTCATCAATCACAAGAAAGTATAAAATTGAGGTCCTTAAACTCATCAATCTATGATGATTTGAAATACCATCGGTTCAACAAAACAAAGGGTATTCGGATAACACATTTTTGACATTTCAAAATATCTTAGTTGAAATCCCACATCGAAAAATGAATTAATGAGGCCTCTATTTAAAATAAAGAGTGGAAAGTATGAAGATTACCTAAAATAACACATACTAGGGTTCCATGTAGGAAAATATGGATATGGAAGAGAAATCGAACCATCAATTATCTGATGGAGAGTGGTAGAGAACATGGCTATGAAAAGGATAACAATCCCAAATCCATAAATTAGTGATGAATTAAGGTACCATCTAGGACAAAATTTTTGTTCTAAGTTCATTTTATTAATGTTGAGGAATTTATTTATGAGATTGGATAAGATCATAAGGAGATATACATACTTTATAATTAGAGTTTTATCCATTAATAAATTTCTACCACAAACTCATCTTTCACTCTAAAAGATAATATAACGATTTTTTTTTCTATTTATACTATTCGTATAGGGTTCCAAAATAAATGAATTTATAATTCATCTACCAGATCATTTAAAAAAACTACATTATTTAATCCAGGAAATCTCGTGGGCCAGTGGTAGGTGATACACCCATGTCGCCCTTCGGTTTCGGGTTCAAGTCTCGCAGCCTTGCCGGACGCGATGGGTTGCCGCTTGACCTCCAGGTTGTCCTTTTATGGAAATCCAAAATATTCCAATCTAGAACTATCCAAAATACTTCTTTCCAAACTCACAGTCCAAAATTTATAAGGATGGTAAACATAATGTAGATCCTTTTTACCCCGTAATAGCACATGAATACCTTCAGCATGTATTCTTTTAATACATTGAAACATCCTGAATTACCCTATTCCTTATTGATTACATTCATGCTCCCTTATTCCATATAGAATGATGGATATACTTCATCAATCCAAAAATGTTTTAAACCCCAACAATGATGGAATATACAAACCATTAATCAATTCCAAGGTAGTCAAGAATATCAAATATAATTTATCCAAAACAATCATCTATTATTCCAAAATCACTACCTCGGTATCAGAACTATATTATGGTTTATAATTCTCTCAACTATATATTTTCTAAAAATTTATCCTGCTATTGAGTCACTTTTCTTTGTTCCACACAATCTCAAGTCCTTAATGAAATAGTAATGTAGTACAATCCTTATATACTCCATAATTATTATAACAAGTACATTATTGATACAACACTCAATTGATATAATCAACATAAGAACTCTAATCATTCCTCTTCATCTGTGGTAGTATCATAACATGATTATTATCCAATAGCATCATTTGTGGCATAGTCTGATGACTAGGGAATAGGTTCGCATAGTTTCCAAACTCCTTACAAATGAAGCATTGTACATTTGAAACCATTTTCATACCCTTGCAGTCACGTACTTTGTGCCCTTTTCCTCCACACTTATTACAAACTTCCATTCATTTCCGGAAAGTTCTAGGGTGTTTATTTCCACAGTTACCACATATGGGAAAATTCATCTTTTCCCTCTTCCCTTTATCCATCTTTCTCTCTTCCATCCTTTTCTTCTCTTGCTTCCCTTCAAAGACATAGGACTCAGTAAATTCTTTACGTATCTTATCAGCACATGATATTATTTCTTCATATGATGATAATACATGCGAGACTATTTCTCTTGTAAATTCTGGCTTAAAACCATAAAATATATGATCTTTCTTTCTCTTTGTATCATGTGCATTGCTAGAGTTCTCATTCCTTCTACTGGGTGCCATTTCTAAACAATGGCATACATTAGATTAGTTTATGAATAACAATACCTAATCCAAAACATGTAAAACACATAACATAAATTAAATAGTTTATGGCTATAATCCATAAAAATAAAAATGTCTCCTTTGAGAAAGTATATACTCATAAAACCTTAATAATTATTTGTAAATAAAATGAGAGTTATCCTAAGCATATCCCCCGGGAGAGTCGTAACCAAGAGTGCAGCAAGGCCCGTTTTCATGCACCAGTTTACGTTCGAGTCTAGCTCAAAGCGGTGATTTCAGGTTTTACCCCTAGGTACATCTTTGCCAGAGCCGCCTCTACCTGCTCGTATCCAGACAGGGATGTATTGCTTAGAAAACTCACAAAATCTCTACAATACCAAAATTCTTGGATGTTCTTCTATAATAATCCTCAAAATTCCTCTTAAATCTATGTGCTCTAATCAGAGTTTATCTAAATATAGCTTCCAAGGTTTGTACTAAACTTCCTCTGATACCAACTATAACGCCCAGAACCTAGTTACCCAGAGTCGGTGCATTATTACATAACATTGGCATGATCACAAGAAAGATCAAATCTCAAAATACCGATTGGTTTAATAGCCTTGGAAACACTAGATATATTCATATGTCTTACATTACATCATAAAATGAAAAACTACTACAACAACATATTATCTTCATAATTCACACTCATATCCCCACATAATATCCCTGTAGGTCATTCATAAATTTATTTCTTCACTTCCTGGGAAAAATAAAACATAGAAAAGGGGTGAGCTCAAATTCCCAGTAAGGATAACAATATAGCGGAACATTCAAAATAAGCATAAACATTTAAGGCAATGAATTACTAAAACAAAATCCTTTTAAACTTGAACTTAAACATATTATGGCAAAAGTAAAATGAAATAATTCCATTTACTTGTTCACAGGGATATTCTAATAATCGAATAATCACATGAAATATCAATAACCACTTTCATAATATTGGAATGCATAATGCCAGACTATCATAACCACATAGCCAAGGCCTCCTGCCAAGACTACAAATAAGATTTTGCCAAGGCCTTATGCCAAGACACTAGTTTGTCTCATGATACCTACAGATGCAATTTTTTTAGAAGATACTTATGTTTAAAATTGATAAAATATACTCCAGTGTTTTTCTGAAAACAATATGAAAGCTTCTAAAAACAAAATAACTAATTCTAAGACTTCTCGATTAATTATAGGCCATGATGGGTCCACTCCCAATTACTTCCTATCTACCAAACTCGAGAGTCAGGTTTTCTGAAAACATTTTTAAGCTTGCGTTAAATACGTATACATTTACACTGGATTTTCATATATTTGAGAGAAATATCTCTCTTTTTAAATCATTTAAAAATCACATAAATATAAAAGAAACCTTTTCTTTGAAAATATTCTTATATGATTTTAAGGAAATCTTTGAAGATTTTATAACGGCGTAAAATAACCGCACCTGCCGTATAAGTTAAAAATCATTCTTACCTTAATTATGTCAAAAAGGTTAAAAAGGACCTAGTTTTGAAAATGACGAAAAGATTCCTCTTATAAAAAGTCAAACAAGGGTATAAATGACATTAACCAATATTCTTGTAAAGAATAAAAATGTTTTGAAATACATTTTGATGAAACATGGATGTGGATGATAAAGAGATCCCAGTAGATTATTACATATAAAAAACCTCGGATAATGAAGAGATTGTGAAATAACCCTTACCTTGTACTTTTCCTTGGTTGTGGTAGGTTAACCTCCTCTATAATAGTGAAATAATTGTTATTAAATTATACAATAATCATATACATTAATATGATATCATATATGATCTTTTAATATTGATTTGATAATAATATCTTAGTATTATAGTTGTTTTGGGTGTTAACTGACTTGTTTTCTATTATATGTTTTGTTACGTAAGACATGTTTGTAAAGGATAGGTAGTATATTATTCATATCCAAAATGATATCATGTCCTTAAACATAATTTTTTTAAATCATCAAATGATAATTAAACTTGAATGGATACGATGGAGAATGAATCTCATCGCGTTCGTGGAGACGATAGTCCATACGTACGTACGAGCGACAATATCATTCTTTTGATATTAAAATAATATATAAATGGATGGTATATCATATATACAGAATCATTAACATGTTATATTTATTATTTATATGAGTTACACATCATTATTATACCCATCCAAATAAAATTATATTGAATAACAATTACACCACGACGTGGAGATGGTAAGTCGTACGTACGCACGTATGGTGACATGTTATTCAAAGGGTGTATAGAATACTGAATATGGTTGTACCATATTTATAATAACATCACAGTATATATATGATACTGGAGTTATTATTTTATAATGGTAACAACAAAGGAAGTAGAAGTGGAAGAAGAAAGGAACTTGGAAAAGGGTGGTGAAATCATTACCTCTTCTTCGGTTTCTTCCTTTTATTTGAACAAAAGGGCTCCTTAGGTTGGATTTATGATCAAACTAAGGCCTCTATGTTGTATTGAGGGAAGTTGGGAGTGTATTTCGGTAGATTTTGGCCTAACCAAAAGGCTTTGAAGGTGTTAAGAAATGAGAAGGATGAGTGCCCTTTTATAAGAGGGGTTAGGGGCACCTTTGGAAAAGCTAGAAATATTAATTTATAATAAATTCATATTCGGTTTTTAATGGCTAAAAAGTTGATTATATAAATGTTAAGGTGGGGATAGGTCGAAAAAAAATCAACAAATTGAATTTAGACAGGTTTGGGTACTTATATTAACCTTATCTTTAAGTATTAACTCTATGTTAATTAGTTTCACTTTTACAATATCACTTTGTATTTTTATATATTATGGTTAATAAACTTACTATATACATTCAAGAGACTACAAAGTGGTCAATTAATGATTAAAATATCATGATATAAGTCTCTTGGCCGATCCTTATATTTTTAGCAATTTAATATCAATTAATAATATAATATTTATTTTAAGAACTATTTTATGTCAATTTTGACACTATTCAATAGTTGATTTTTTTGAAACTCATAAATGATTGATTAATTAGAAAAAAGACAATTAAATCAATCCTAATATATCATATTATCCTAGAAAATTAGTTTAATTCATTAAAAGGTTCATATTATATTTATTTGGGTATTTATAATATCAATTATTTTAATTTTTCACTATTATGATAATTACTTCATCATCGTTGTGTCAAAAATAAATTAATTTATTTAATATCTAAAAATTGAAAAAAATAACATCATGTAGGAAATATTTTTTTCTTTCTAATTAGTATTTATAGTCAAAAATCCAACATATATAACCCTATGTAAAACGTATTTTTCTAAAAGATATATGCTTGTGTCATTTTTGTATTCATTTTAACTTAATTAAAATAAAGTGTCCCTATCACCTACAAGTGGCACCATGGGGTCCCCAAATCGACCCAAAGATGCCTATGGTCGAACATGTATCAAGAAATAAGGCTATTACACGTTTTTGGGTAATTTAGTATTATTATAATATTAATTTTTAACCCTTATTTACCGGATTTACCCTTAACCATGGCAAATAAAATATTTACTGCAGTAATTATTCAAAATGTCTAAAAATAAAAGTTACCTATTTACACAATTTGAACATCCTGATTCCAAATATGGAATCCATTTTTATAAATTCAAAACACAGAAGTGGCAGAAATTAATTTAAAATTAATTCCCACTGTCAAAACAAAAAGCATGTTTTTAAGAGATAATAACTATAAAAAGATTGACACTTGTTTATGTTCGATTTAATTGTAAAATTATGACCAATGACCAACATTATATTAAATGGTAAAAATATATTCTAAATATACTTTAAAACCACTCTTATTCATAATTTATCACTATTAATTATTTTGATTAAAAAAAGTTGTTTTAAATTAAAATTTAGTAATTTTCACTATTCATCAAAATATGAAAGTTATCCAAAAAGTACCAAAATTTCACCTTAGGCTAAATTTGATACTCCGAATCCAAAAATGAAGTCCATTTTGAGAGATAAATTTAAAAAGGTAGGTATTACTATTCATAACGGCTAGTTTGATTGGTTGTGGTGTGTTAGAACTCGAAGTTGCGTACAACAGACGCTACTGTATTATTCAAAGGAAAGCCTACCGTGGAAGCTTGGGATGTTTCATATTAAATTTTTTGATATCCTCATTAAGTCAAAAAGTTTAAAATATTGTATTTAAAAATGTTTCACTATTAAAATTTGATAAAAGTGCAATACTAAAAATGAATCTATTCTTGCATTATTTCTAAGAAACTCATAATATGGATTCTAAAATTATAAGGATTATAAAAAGTTTATAATTTAGTTAATACTATTCATAACCTCTTTTGAATGGTTTTTTTGGTAAGTCATGGTGTGATTGAACTCGGTGTTGCGTGTAGTGCAAGTTATTGAATTATTTTGAAGAAATAACACACTATGAAATCTTGGGTTGTTACATTTAAAAACCAATCCTATGAATGGGGAAGGATAAAATATACTTTTTATGAATTCATCCCTCACATAAAATTTTCATTGCATCTCTCTCATAAGACCCTATATGAAGGACCCATATGTAGCTTCTTCATGAGAGGATTCTTGAATTAGGATTTATGTTCATCTCCAGTTTAGAGGACATCATCATAATTATTAAATTGTAAGTATCCATTAAATGACCATAAATTTGAAAAACCCTACCCACTCAAATATAACACTAATATTGGATAAAATATAGTCCACATAGGTACATTTTAGCCTCATTCTAATGATCCAGCACAATTAATGTGTTTACCAATGGTAAATTACATTATGAAGGATCACTATTTTCAATTATTAATCCTTTTTCACACCCCTTATTGCACATATGCCATTAAATTGGATTTAATTATTACAAATGTCCTCTTCATAAACCTTCTTCCATGGTCAAAATCCAAAAAAAATCAATTTTTGGTGGGCTGAAATAATACTATATTTACATAACTTGGATACTGTGTATGAATACATTATAATTTAACATTATTAAATCCATAAATAATGGGAACTAAGTAGCATATAATATATATCACATGATTTTCTTCTATAACCAATAAACCATGTGGGTTACAATCAATCATGTATTCCGTTGATAATATGTGTCATCATCCTTAGGCAACCATGTAATATATTTTGGACCTCAGACACTTATTCTAACCATTCAGGGATTACTCCTTTAACACACATATAATCAGTTAGCTTCCAATTGTAATATTTTTGTGCTTGGGTTGGGATTCACTTTGAGTATATTTCCCATCTCCTTTCCTTAAATCATTTTGGACCATCACCATGTCCATTTAATTTTCAAATAGTACCTTACTGAGTAAAACCTATGTAAAATCAATGTTCCAATGTGGTATACAATATTTTTATCTAGATTTTGTAAAAATAAATCATCATTAAGTCACATCACCTATTAGTCTAGTCTTCCATCCCAATCTAGTTACCAATGGATGATTTGGACTTGGATACATTGGCATCATACAAGATGAAATCACTAACCATTTACTCATTGAATAAATCATACATGTGACCTATAAAATAACAATAAATAAAATGTTCCTCATATTTGGTGTAATCACCAACCATATACTCTCTTGATTAGTTACCAACAAAAACAATAATATATAAAGGGACACTCCGACAAAGGTCCCTCTGAACAATTGATAGGTTTTTTTCACATAGTAGTATATTCCACTTGAAATTAATCTTTTTAGAATGGGTCCTCATAATAATAACATAAATAAAATGTCATTGTGGCCTTGGAAACACACCCTTAATAAGTACATCATTCGTCCTTGATGAACTTATTTAAAATGATCCATTATAGTCACAGAAATAATAACATTATAGAATCTTCTTAAACTATTCATATATAACCTTAAAATGATCTACATTGGTCCTTATTTTGTGACTATAAAAGTTATTACATGATATATTATGTAAAAATAAACAACACGTGCTTTAATTACTATTATAGAGATACATTGGAATCCCAAATCAGGGGCTTAATTCCAACTCCACAGCACTAACCAACTACCTAAAATGTGTGGATTAAAATAAAAATGTAACTAACTAGAATGAGTTAAGATAAAAAAATTCTAATAAATATATATATATATATTCAAATATATTCATAGTATTGGTCAAAAACTTTCACATCCTGGGTAACTACTTTATTTACCACAAAAAATTTCATGAAAAAAATAATTTCGTAACAATTTCCTAGAACAAAAAAGAAGACCATAATGGTATGATCTGATAAAATATTCTCTATACTTTGATATACAATTAAATTCATCTTATTTACATTCTAATAAATTAAATACATTATAAATAAGTTTTATAAAAGATACATTAATCACATGACTAAATGAACGGGGGGATGATATAAGGGAATCCTATGTTTATGATGTCCAAGAGTCCCCAACTGCCATATGAGGGTTATCATGTATTCTTGGTATCTGAATTTTTTCCTTTTGAAAATAATAATTACCATAATGTTCAATCCTATGAGGCCACCAACACATGGTATCAAAAAAATGATTAAACCAACATAGAGACTCCCTAAAAAAATTCCCTCATTTCCATACTAGTTTACATCATTAAACGCTTCCACATGTTCATTTAATAGTGTCCGAGATTGAATTTGATCTTGAAATTTTATAACTGACAAACTAATTCATTGTTATTTACAAACCACCAGTCAATATTCATAGTTTTTTAGAGACCTTATCTAATTATAAATTGACCAAAACCAAAATTAAAATATCAACTCAAAGTGGAATGACCAAAAATTTCATTCTATTATTAGTAAAAGAAATCATGTTAAACAAGGTATTTTTATATATATTTTTTAATATAATCTTGTATGAATAATATTAAATTTCATTTTATTATTATAGTTACGGAAATAATACTGACTAAAATAGATATGAAAAATCTATAGAGATAGGCACCAAAGAATAGTGAAAAGATAAAGGTATATTTCATGGGCTCGAATTCTTTAAAAAATATCACTATTTTCAACCGTACTATCAAAATAATGGAATGAATTGGGATATGATAAACATTATTAAGGGATTTGATGAACGTTCATAGTAAAGTAAAAAATGATATGTATGAAAATAGAGGATTACATATTGGGTGTAAAGGGAAATGTGACCATTATGGTCTAACTGTTACATGACCATTATAATAACATCATAATATCATAACATTAATTTTATATGATCATTAAAATTGTGAAAATAACAAATAGAATATTAAAATAAAAGTTTAATGGAAATTAAAAATTATTTTATATAATAATTTTATTATAAATAAGTTATTATATGTCCATATACTAATTATATATTAATATGTATGATGTTATAAAATAATGAATTATTTAAATATATTATTATATTATAATTCTATATTAATAATTATATTATATAAACAATTTTTTACAAATGTTATACTTTTATTTGGTGTATAACTAATAATATTTTCTTAAACGAGTATTCATATAAATATAAATATAATTCAATGTTTGGTGATTTCCATGTATGAAACAAACATTCCCAACTCACGGGTCAAATATGACTAATTTATCACATTTATAAACTCTAATTAACTCAATTATTTTATATGAAAATAATTATTTATTCTCTATTGGTTTCCAAAGAAATGATTTCTTATGATATATGATATATATGGATTACATAAATTTTAGCATATAAAGGGTTCGACATGATAACTCTCAAATGAATTGGGTAATTAATTAATCTCTAAAGTTAAAATGTTTCTAATATGTTCGAAGATTTCACATGTAATGTTTCTTGATTCCATGGTGAATAACCATGGTAATATGTTTTACTACGACATGGTGATAAACCACGGTGATATTCTTGTGAATTAAATTTTTTTATACAATATCCATATTTCTATGTTTGGACTTATGTATTTATTATCTTTATCTTATGTTATGACTCAATTTTTATCATTCAAGATCACTTACATTCCATTTTATTCATTTATCCCCTTACATAATTTATTTTCACCCATTCATTTTGATGCACATCCTAATAAAATAATATATAGTGAGTTAATTTTGGTTGGAACTATGAAGGATTCATTCACGAGTTTCAAATAATGTTTATATTTTTATTTTTTACATCAATGTGCTTCATGTATTATGTACCTAATATATAATACCCTAGACCACTAAAAAGATTATAGAAATTATCAATGGAAATTTTTGGAAAATAATTATTTAAAAATAATGTTTAAAATTGTGGGCCATCCAAATCAGTATCAAAGAATGACTTAGTTATTTATGAAAATTAGGAGTGCCAAACATTGGTGAAAACTCTATGGATAATTATAAATATAATATAAAATTATAAAATTATGGTAAATAATATAGTATGTTGAATTATAGAAATTGAATCCTTATATGGCTAATATATGTGTATGAATTCTATATGCCAAATAAACCCTATTTAAATAACATTGAAAAATTTTGGTTATGTATTAACTTGATCTTCAATTGATTTAAAAAAATGGGAATATCGTCAAATTGACTTTAATAATCCTAGGGGATATTCATTATATGATTTCAATCTTTTTATAAACCATTATGAAGGATATATATCCAAATTAATTATTTATCTAATGTTATAATGAGAATAAATACTTTATCATAATATAATTATATGAGAAAATATCATGATTAAACTCTCCTTTTGATTTTTTATTTTTATTATACTTTTAATAATATTAATTTTCTCATTTATGTATTCTTTGAATTAGGTTGGAAATATAAGGACCCATTAAAGTAATGAATATAATAGAAAATTAAATAATGAATTATACAAACTTATGTTAGATGAAGTTGAAAAGTACATGATGATTTAAAATTAGTAATATTTTGTTAGGAATAATAAGATAAATTATATGGAGTTTCTTGATTCACAAACGAAGGAACAACTAGTAGTTACATCCTTCACACATCAAACGATACCTGATTATGGTGGAAACTTTTATTTATTGATCACATGAAAATGGATCAATATTATATATAGAACGTTTTATACCCTGTTTTTATATGAAAGTTAATGTTACATTGGAATTATATCCCATAGAGGGAGAAGAGAAACATTGGTGAACAATGATAAAAAAAGTGAATCCAAATAATGGAGTTAAATCTAAATGTTGGTAATAGTTATCAAATGTACTTTGTAAATAATTATTTTCATCATACCCTCAAATAAAATATATAAAGTGAATTTATAGAGATGAAAAAGAAGTATATTAATGTTTTTGAAAGTTATTAAATGATATTTTAAATAACATATGACACACATTAATGTTTTACATTGATTATCATGGAAATATCTATCAATTATTTCGTGGAGGATTACATAATCAACAAAAATATATATAAAAACAAGGATTTTGGTTTTTTTAGGATCGAATTTATTTTCATTTAAAAGTTGTAATGGACTTTGAAACACAAAATGTAATTTAACCTAATTTAGAATAATAGAAATTTTGGGAAAAATTTGGGAATGATTTTGATCATTACAAAGAACAATAATAACTACCAATAACAATGTGAAAAAATTTCCTAAAGATATATTAAGAAATTTCTCTTAAAATAATTTCTAGAATTGTTTTACTTATAGTCTGAATCATTTTTGGAGAGGTGAAACCTCAAAATATGAGGGTGAATTTAAATGGAATGATTATGGAAGCATAAGATGTATTACAATGCTTCATGTGTGGAGAAAAAGGAAACATTTATAACCAATTTCAAAATTTAAATATAATAAGTGGAAGCTGTTATCCACAATAAAAAATAATAAATGAGGTATTTTATCATTTTATGATCATTATGGATACATTTGAGATTTTAAATGATGTAGAAATAAGTACAATAATTGTAAAATAAATGCATGAAATGACATTATTTAATTCATCTTCAATGAATTCCATTATTTAATTAATGTTTTTAAAGGAAATATATTTCATCCCTAAACATCTAGATGTGGAGTTGCCGATTATAACTATTATAAAATCTTTTATATTATTAAGGATATATGGATATTACTTTTCATTCTTTACTGAATAAAATCTCATTGAAAACATTGGGTTCATTACAATATTGTAATTTGACATAATACTAGGTATGTATTGGCTCTGAAATTATAATTCAAAAAATTAATAGTAATAAAAGAAATTTTAGTTTTCTTATGGGAAAACCTAAAATTAAAGGAGATATTTCAAAGAAGTATTTTTTTTATGAATCTCCTCCTATAAAATTATTTTTGGGAATGAATAGTGAGGAAGGAAATGAATGTGAAAATACAATGATAGGGGATGTATAAATTATTTGCGATTAAATTCATGTATTTATTACAGAATTATTTAGAACTTCACTAGGAAGTTAGGTACAATTTATAGTTGAACTCAATCCTAGATCTAACAGAATATCAAATACCTCATATATAATGGAATATGTAGAGCTACATGAGTTGATGAAAGAGATACATGATATTTTGGAGAATTATTTCTTCAACTATGTGCATCTCCTTGGAGATCCCCTATTCTAACTGTAAAGAATAATGATAGATCAATGTAGATATGTATTTGTTATAAAGAACATAGTTGTATCACAATGAAAAAAGAAACCCCATCTTATATGTATTTATCATATATTCGAAATAATTCATGGGTATCAATTATTCTCAAAGATGATTGCTAATATAGATATCATTTGTAAATAATGAAAATATAGATATACAATATAGTGATTTTTTAACAATATCTAGAAATTATGAGTTTGTTTTTTTACCATTTCACATAAATAATGGGTCTACTATATTTATGGGCTTTATTAATTGAAGCACTAAGGAAAATATTGATAATTTTTTATGGCATCTAGGGATGATATTATCATATATCTAAAAGGTTTTGATGATAACATGGATTATCTAAGTTTTTTTTATCAAAACCACTAATAAAAGAGGGATTTTTTTTCTAAATTCAGTAAATGTGTTTTTTTAAACGATGAGAATTGTTGGGACATAATATTACCAATAAAGGAATCCCAATGGATCTAGTTAAAAGAAAATTCATAGAAAATTGAACAGTTATTAATACTTTTAGATTCCTTATTCTAATAGGATTCTATTATAGGTTTTATAAACAATTTCAGGGATTTATAATCCAATAACCATGTTAACACAAAAGATAGTGAATTTACCCTAGAAAAAATTAATAAGAATAATGTTTCTAGGAACTATTGAAGGGGTTGGTTAGTGGCGATATGATAAAATTTATCTCTAATAGATCTGGATTTGACATCTACTTTGTTGAATACAAGAATAGATATTTAGTGTACTCATGAAAAACTACATATTGATTTCATCTACATATTTATAGATTGTGACTTAAGAAAAGAATTTGTATACCCATTATTTTTAATTAATGGTAGTTATTTTATCATTTAAGATATGGAGGGATAATATTTATGTGTAAAAGTGTGTTATATACACAAATAACCAAATAATGATGTACATGTTTTCAAAAACTAAACTCATCATGAGACAAAAGAGATGGTTGGAACTTTATAAAGACCATTATTGTTTTATTTTTTTTATCACCCATGAAAATAAAACAAATTCACTAATTGATTATGTTTTGTAGACCCTAGTTTTCATGAAATTATTATGATTAAAAGAGATACATTGATCAAGAAATTTGAAATAATGGAAATGGAAATCATAGGGGAAGGTATCTCAATAATCATATTATAAACGATTTATCTACAATCATTACTAGAAAAAAGTAATAAGGAAGAAATAGATGATCCTACGGTACAATAGAAGAAAAAATAATTAAATGGTTTGATTAATAGGTTAAATTTTGATTAATAAGGATTAATTTAGTTCAGTATAAATCCATGTTCCCCATATATTCTAATTTTAAATAATGATATGATGGAAAATGATCATTGATCAACATTCACCATATATCACAAAGGAATTAGAATATATAGATATCTTCATGATTTTTATTTGTCAGATATTTTGAATATGATGATTATTGATTATACAAAAAGATGAATTATCTTTCAAAAATTAAGTGATACAAATAATATCTTAATTAGGAATGATATCCACTACCCATACCTAAATATATGTGGGATAAAATCAGTATGGAATAAGTTATATTTTTTCAAATGAAATCTAAGGTAAACAGTTCAACATGGTTAATCATAGATATATTATAAATGTATTCTAATTTTGTTAATATATAATAGAATTTACCCCTTTAATTACATGATTTAATGAATATAAAAAATGGTGTGATATTTCATAGAGACCACTATAAATTTATTCTAACTATGATCCCATAACTACTTCAAAGTTCTATAGAATCCTTAGAAGGTAAGTGAAAATATATGTAATCCTAAGAACAACCAATTAACCTCAATGTAATTTTTATCGTAATAAGACCATTCGTACATTGTATTAATTTCATGTTCCAAATTACTTATTTTTAAAGGGCTTTGGATACAATATTATCCATTTATTTAATTATTCTTTCACAAGAATTTCTATTGGAGTATTCATATTTTTCCTTCCATATCCCTCAAATGAAAAATGTTATAGGGCTCTAAAATGTTGAATTGAAGTTAGATAATTAATCTAGTTGGAAGAAAAGAGTATAAATTGAATATTTATGAGTTAAAATTTTTTTAAAAGCAAATCATTGTTAATCATAGTTGAAAACAAATTTATGTTTATAATTAAAGGAAAGACTCTGCATTTCAATTTGGAGATCATGTATTCATCAAAATTTCCCCATGGAAAGGAGTCATGAGATTTGAAAATAAGTAGAAATAGATCCCAACATACATTATTATATATCAAATTCTAGAGCACAGTATAATTTTTTTATTATTCATCACTTTCTCGATATATTTATAACTTACATGACATATTCCTTATGTCCAAATTAATAATTAAATTATTATAATAAACACATCTAATCGAATAAAATGATCTGGAATTAGAAAATAAAATATATTATAAAGTAGCACTAAAAAATATTTTTTATGAAAGGTAACATGTTTTGTGGGAAAATACCACATTATTATAAAATTTCTTTAGATGACTCAAATGTTTGAAAATAAACTTGGGAGCCTGAAGAAGAGATGAAGGGAATTTGTCACCATTTTATTAGGTAAGATACAAATTTAAAGGGATAAATTTTTGAGAATAGGAGAATGTAATGAGCATAAATTTCATTATATTGTTAAGAAATGTAATTTTAATAGTAAAATATGTTAAAATAATACTATTTTTTATTGTGTATATGATACACAACACTGATCCAAAACAAAACATGAAATATTATTATACGATTGTTATAACCTAGATTTAAAATTTAAGGTTACATATTGGATTATCTAATTTCTTAAATATATATAGATTTCCTACTCAATATAATCCTTTTTATTAATTTATATTAAATAATCACAAAATTTTTATTACAATCCTTGTATTCTTTAAAAAACATGTTTTCCATCAAAATTGATATTTATAAATTATTTTGAGAAAATAATACATTTTGTTTTAAATTATTTTTTATATTTCAATAAGTAAAATTATATAATAAATTTGTAAATCATAATATCAAAATTATGCTTTTTTTATTTCAAAGATTTTTATGAAAATATTTATTTCATTGTGAAAAGTGTAAAACATAATAATTAGTGAAAATTATATTTTGTTTCAACCATGACAAAAGATATATTTTCTAAAATGGATACAAAGTAAAATTAGTTATATTATATTTCATATAATCCAATTATGTTCATTGGAATCAATTTTATGTTTTCATTTTTTATAAAAAAAATAATATGGTAAAATAATTTATTTAATGATTTTTTTATAAAAAAATATATTTTTATCTTAAAAAATTAAATAAATCACTATTGATGTATTATTTTAAATGAATTTATATATTATATGTTATATATTTTTCATGACATGGGAAAAGGGTAAACCATTTTTATAATTAGAAACGTATTTTTCTAAAAGGCTGTTTTCATTACATGTTGCACACCAATTTTAAAATTAATTTCTCCTAATTATATAAATTTAATTTGATAAAACTATTTCAATATTATGAATCATTATGTAAAAATTTGTTAAATAAATTTCTATTAATTATTATCAACATGATTATTAACTATGATAAAATTTATCACCTCGGTAAAAGGTAAATAATGGTTAGTAATAAGTGACAATAATTCCACCCTTGTCACTATAGGATCTAAATTTACTTAGTTAATGGTAAAATTTGCATAAAAATATCCTTCAAAATATTTAAGGTAAAGAAGGCTACGAAATAATTCTCTCTTATTTGTAGATATCTCTTATATTTCCACATAATGAAAAAAATGTTATGAATATAACCAATTATATATATTTAGATTAATTAAACTATTTTCATGAAAAAAATATATTTATAATGTTTACAAATTTTATAATTACCCTTAATTCTTATATATTGTCAACGTAGTATAATTTCAATCATAAAATAATTAGAATAAATTATTTTGAATGTATTAAAAGTAATATAATTTGAGTGATCTATTATGTTATAATAATTTTTTAAATGAATATGACATAATAGTCTTGTGTTATAAGATTAAATTTGATTTAAATTTTTTTGTTTATGACCATTGAGTCTAATTATGATATTGGTTCCTGAATTTGTAATAATGATTTAATATGAAAATCATATTTTATTAAA
Source organism: Viscum album (assembly GCA_963277665.1). Lineage (NCBI taxonomy): Eukaryota > Viridiplantae > Streptophyta > Magnoliopsida > Santalales > Viscaceae > Viscum > Viscum album. Next base: position 443,249,460 of record OY728133.1, read on the forward strand.
TTAAATAAAAAAACTGAAGTGTTAAAATAAGATAATTAATATAATTTATGTTATATGATTTCATAACATTCCAATTTATACCCCATTTGGAACCATTTTCCGTTATAAGGAATTTATTATAATTTATTATTTTAAGAAAATTCCAATAGTACCCCTCCCCAAAATTAAAAAATGGAACCTATTATTTCAATTATTGACACAACCTTGTGCCTTATAGCTCAACCATATCCTAAAATAATACATTATGAACTTCATTATCAAAATGATATAGGTTATTTCCACATCAAAAGAGAGACCATCAGATCCTTTAGAATACATCTAAATAGGTTCTTTCCAAGGAGAGGTAATCACATAAACTTATCACATTCATTTTAATTATTTTTTACCTACTCTAATTATTTTAAAATATTCCAAAAATAATAAATTAATTATCCTAATTATATTTATATGTTTTCGTTATGTTTATTAAACAACCTTTATCCACCATATTTTCAAATTAATGGGATCGGAATATATCATTTGTGTGTACGTATGACATAACGTCACCACATTGAAATAAAATTCATTTCTCATTACCATATTTTATGGATGGGTATTTTGATTGGTATAATATTTATATATTATACTTATTAAATAATTATTATTCTATAAAGATATTATCATATCTACCATATTAATTTCCAATCTGTTGGAAAATGATAATGTTTCTCATGTGTATGGGTGGACTATCACCTCCATGATGTGATGCAATTCATTTTTCTTTTATATTTTATATGGATTGTAATAATGACATATTTAAGAAATATATAAGATTTATATGATATAATCATTAATTTATAATGGTGAATAATATTTTTTTTATTTCATTCCATCCATCAAAAAATAAAAACAATGTTCTTGTAAATGTACGATATACCATCTCCATGAACTGTTTAATACATTTTTCTATCTTTAAATTTATGGATGTATCTAAATAATTATATAATGAGTATATATTATATTTATTTAATTATTAACATTCTTGGGTGTTATGGATTCCTGATAAAAGTACAATGACCAAAAATACCGAATAAGAACTTACATAACAAATGAAATAGAAATCACCCATCATCATCAATATTTTCTTTTAAAGTGTAGGTACATAAAAAATGATGGGAACAACATGAATGACATATTTTGGAGGTATGAAATAATGATTCCTATTTTCATCCACTTTCATAGGGTCCACACCCTCATGTGTTGAGGATATCATGATTTGGAAACATGTAATTATTTCCCCTCGAAATGCCATGAAATCATGTAAGTTTGTGAATTTGTTACCCTATCGCATGTATTGAAAGATATTAATATTATTTCTAATAAGACACATAATCCTTATGATTATATAATATATTTACCATGCGGTGTTACTTCAGCCACGAAGGAAATTATAATTTGTATTTTAGGTCGTTTCAACTACCACCAGAATATTATTCATCTAACTACATAGGGAAGCTCTATTAACATCACCATAACTTCATATTTTATGGAATTTCTCCTAATAAAAAACATAGTTAAATTATATAATATATAACCACCATATCTATAATAAATATATATTTATTATATATGATATATGAACACTTATGATGGATGGTAGACCCATGTTAATGTATTTTTTTCCAAATTGTCTAATTTGGGACTTATAATATGTTATGATCCTATGTAATTTTATGTTGTTTATACAATAATAAATAATTAATTTAATGAATATTATCATGAAAATTATGTTTTTTTATATATACATTTTTTTGTTCTCTATTTCATGGGTTTTACCATTTAAAGGATTCCACATTGGTAACTGGTTAATGTTTCAATGCAATTTTAACCTGAATTATTTCTGGATGAATATCATTTTTGGAAATTCTATTATCATTACATGAATAATACCTTTAGTTTTTTTCTTATATGTTATTTTATAATTAATAAATGTAATAATTTTATTTCCATATCTTTAAATACTCAAAATACTAAAACAATTATAGAATACAATATTCATTTTACTATTTAGTTAGTACCCTTTTTCTTATATATCCACATTTAACTAAAATGTTCACAAGAATGTTTTTGTTATTATATTATTAATATTTTTAAAAATTTACCCATGTTTTATTTTTTCTAAAATTATTTAAAATGAATATTATTTTCATTTTTTGAATGAATTAATTTTTTACTTTTTACCAAAAAAGTAAAAGGAATAATTTCTATTAAATTATATAGATTGAATAGAATTTACCACTATCATGACCGATCAATGTTTTATGCCAGCATTATATTTATCCATGTAAATTATCAAATAAAATGTTTTCCACAATATGTTTAAAATATATTTATTTTAAAATTTTATTTTGAAAATGGTATGATTATTTTCCTTATTAAATATTTTAGTGATCTCTAAAATAATTATAAATATTTGATAAAATAACTTCATAAAAATTATTATGTAGTAGGTTATGATAAAATGATAAAATTATTACTCACTTTGATGATGGTTAATGTTTATGTTTGATGATTATGAAACCCATTTATTTTCCTTAGGTTGCACTATGATGAATTGATTAAATGATTGTGAAACAAATATTCTTTAAAAAAGTTTTTATGTGATGCTATGATGAATGTTTAATGATCATATATCACCCATATAATTTTTTTTCATTATTTGATGGTCCTTACATAGATAATACAGATGGTGGTTATGATATAACCAAGGATATTGGTAATGTTATAACCAAATTATGTTGGTAACATTATAACCGGGGATGGGTGGGCCCAATATTATATATCCCTCCAATGAATTAGGTAATTATTGATATATTATGATACATATAAGACTATAATTGATACTTAAACAAGTTCAATATGATACTTTTTACACTATGACAGTCTTAGGAGTGAACCATTACTACTTTGATGGTTTAGGGAGGGAACCCAATCCCCTCGAATAGTCCTAGTATTTAAGCCTTCACAACTAATGAAAGGATTTAATATACATATCATCATAACACAATTACATGTTTAAACCAATTATATTCTCTCATGGATAATTAATATTTATTCATTTACGATTAATATCTTATAAATATCGAATCTTTATACCATGAACCTATATTATGATCTATGATATTAAGGGTATGGATTTAGAAGGTTAGGCACTTTTTTTTATACCCTTATGATGATTTTATGTTTATGAAATCACTGATATCTCCCTTATTTTCCCATACTAATAATCTAATCGCACCGTTTTTTTCGTTCTCCAATGTTATTTATACTGGTTTTAAGAAGGATATGTCAAAAAGGGGAGTAATTATGAAGAACATAATGGGAGACTCTAATAAAATAGTGTTTATGCCATCATGTTTCCCAAGTCACTATTCCTATATGACTATGACATAGATTATTGTGTAGTTTTATTGATTATTATTAAAAACTTCTGAAATATTTATTCATGAAATTATGGTTCATTATAGTTTTTGTTAGAGACATGTTAAATTTCCCTATGGAATCTAGTATTAAAAATCATTGGTGAGAATCTTAGGGATAATCCTATGTATAGTATAATATCCTTATGTTTTTAATGATCATTAATGTCTTAGAATAAACCTATAGATAAAAATATTGAAATAGAGGTATCATAATTTTGACCCAAAAAAACAATTCCCATGATTCCTCAATATTACTATTGTTCATCATAAAATTCAATTTGGTTTTAGTCAATTTATGGATCCAAGTGGATTTAAGTTAACACTGATCGAAAATGGAATGATTTTCCTCATCAGAAACAAAATGAAATAGGTTTTGTAATATTAATCATTGAAAATATTCCTAATTTGTTATCATGATATATGACTAAATTATTCACCATAACCAAATCGTAGAATCACTAAAAATTAAAAAGACAGAGTTTACTAAAATATTGGGTTATCAAGACTACGATGGATCGAACATTAATATTCATATATATTGATAATGTATCAAAAGATCACTCAATTAAAGGTTTTTAGGGAACAAAAAGATGTTTTCTATGTAGAAATTGTGTGAGTAGACAAGGTAATAGATTATAAAAGATGAATAGTTTGGTAGAGGAAGATAAATATCACCCTAAGGATCCATTTATAGCTCAATTAATTATGTGTGGGGAATATGAGAATTTTCTTAACCAATTACCTAATCCAAGAGTTAACTCATATGCCATGGATTTACCAATAAATTAATTGGATTGATTTTTATATGTTTTAGTATTCAATAATTTTTTCATTTGAGACATATATCAAATGATATTTTGGATATAATGATCATCAAACATTAAGAATTTTTCAATAGAACATTTTGAAAGAATCAGTTTGGTAGATATAATTAGATTATTGATTGTATTTTTGCATAATAAATTGGGTAATGATTTGATGAAAAAGTGATTTCGGATATCTTTTATGAATTTTATTTCATTTTGGTATTTATTTAGGAGTATAAAATGTTATTTGATGAATAAATATTGACTTAAATTTTGTAATCATATATCTTTTAAAGTAATGATAACATGAAAGTTAGAGATACCATCACATGTATATAATTTTATGGTCGATGATAAGTTTTAAGGCCTCAACACCCCCTTTAAAAAATTTTAAATGGCATATATTTATATTCTTTGAAATATAATTCTTGGTATTAAAAATAATAAAATGTTGAGGATTAAATAACCCTTTGGGATTGGTTTATGATTTGATGATAAGATAATTATAGAGTACTAAATATTTGGATATAGATAATGTTTATAGTTAAATGGTGATTAATTGATAAAGTTATTTTTTCAAAGATATTTTTGGTTAATTTATGGATTAACATTCAGGATATTATCTATTTTTTATTCATGATATATTAGTGATGTAAAATATATTAATTGATTATATAGTTATTTTTCATGGTGATTAATGATATACATTTGGTGTTTCATTGGGTTGAGGTATATTTAACATGTTCATTTAACATTCCATGTAACTTGAAAAAATAGTTGGGAAGAAGAAAATTATAATTTTTTAGATGTAAATTGAAAGGTATGAGATCTCATTATAGGTTAAATTTTTTTATCATTGAGATTATTAATTTTATTTGGGATGTAGGGTTAATTATGAAATGATCTATGTTGAACAACTGTTTTTATTATGAAAAATTTTGTAGTTAAGAATATTATTTCAAGGTTTCATTGTTTTGGGAATTATATTACATTGTTCAGACAATTTGTTTTTGGTTAATCGCAAAAGAAATGAGTAATGACATTATATATTTTCTTTTATTATGATTTTATTTTAATGGTTTGATGCATGAAAAAGTTTATCTCGAATACTCATAGTTTGGATAAATAGATTAGATTTCACTAGAAATGTATTAAATGATGAAATTTTTACATTTCATGAAAATATATTGACTTATATTCTTACTATATATGTTAAATTTATGCCTAAAATATAGTAATTCAATATTAAGACAAAAATGGTTTTTATAACATTTAATTCTAAGGAAATGATTATCTTTTAACACCTAAAAGATACATGGTTTTGTGCTTGTATGATTTCTCCTGACCATATTCTTTATCACTCTCTATTATACATTGGGTATTATTTTTCTCATTCATGCCTATATTTTTAGTTACCAATAATGTTATCTAATTTGGAAACCTAGTTATATAGTGACCATAATATTTCCCTTTCCCTATTTTTAGAGGATGTTTTGTTAACCTGTTTTACTATGTGATTTTCAAAAAAGAAACTTTCTAATATAAAACCCTTTTTACTAATCACGCATTAAAATTTCAAGGATTCATTTAATTAATGTGGTGGGTGGATAATATAAGCCCATAATATTTTAAAATTACATTATGTTTGATAGCATACATAATTCAAAACCCCAAGCCTAAATGAATCATGAAATATTATTTTATAAGCAATATAAAATTTTCATAAAATTGGTGAAAATTAATAAAATTAACTAATATATAAGTGTATATAATGTTCCAAATAAATATAATTTTTTTATTAATTATTATTAAATATGAAAATTATTTTTACTAAAGATATTTTATACATAAAAAATATTTTCATACAAAAATAATTTTTGTTGCTAAATGTAAAAAATATATTATATTAGAGTATTTAAACATTTAAATAACGTATTTCTTAAAATCGACTAAATTTGTGAAATAAAAATATAATAATTTGATATAAGTGATTTTATGGGGGTTTTTTTAAAGGTTTTATTTTTCAAATGGATAGTAAAAAAATAATGTTTTTTTGAAAACTATATATTTTTTCAAGAATGTACAAATATCTATTTCATTTTAAAATGGGTTAGAAGAATAATTAGTACAATTAAATTTTACATTATCCAATTATATTTATTTGAATCAGATTTTTGTTTGAATTTGGTGTAAATACATTTTGTATACATAAAAATTCATTATCTGAAAAAAGTTTTTTTTGTGCACGCTAATTTTTATCATAAAAAAGTAAATAGATTAATATTAATGTAATATTTTAAATAAATATAAATATTATATATCCAAAATATTTTTTTATTGTTAATTTAATATTTTTTCATCCATTGGATAATAATAACATAGTTTTATACATAAAAATATGTTTTTTTCTAAACAGGGGGTTTCGTCATGTATTGAACAAATATTTGTAAATTAATTTCATTTAATTTTAGAAATTTATTTTGATGAAATTTATTCCATATTTGGAATCGTGTGTTTCAATCTAATTATATAGTTCCCTTTTATGTTTGGTTAATATTAATAATAGTCGTGGTAACATTTATCATGAGGAAACAGGTTAAATCAGGTTAATCTTGGTAAAAAATATTTGATAATATTTTTGATGGAAAAGATAATTATGAACATATTAGGGAACCCTTATGAGAAGGAAAATATAGTCTTATGATAACATGGAACTCTATGATATTATATGTGAAGGAGATTTCATTGTTAAATGAGTTGGTTCCAATTTCTCTAGATTTTGTTTTTTCAGAATGATGTGTGAATTCACTATCATTATCAATTGAAAATCTCAATGGATACAATATCTATAATAGTGTACAAACCTTCTTTCCAAGTGTTGGCATTTATTTGGGGTTTCATAAACAAAAATTCTTAGAAACTCACATTAGATGAGATGAAGGGAGGTTGGGCTCATCACCCACTTTGTGGGGGGGATTTTCCTACTTATGGACTCTCATATAGATTTAAGATATGTTCATAAATCTATTCATAATTATGATATAGGGCCTATTGCACTATAAAATGACTGTAGTTTAAAACTCTTTCCATTGAGGGTATAGAATTTGTTTCTCCCCCAGAATAACCATTGGTTGAATCTATTTTAAACACAAAGGGGAGTTTTTTAGTGATCCATCTTCATGTATCTACGGTTGTTATACTATTTCCTCTAATGGGTGGCTTGTTATATGTTAGAGATTCATTTCTTGGTGATACACTATTTACGTCCTTCTAGGGAGGTGTTTAATATACAAAGTATGTGATTGAGTCTCTAAGTCAAATCCCACGAATCCAATTTACACAATGAACCAAATCCCACGCATTTCATTAAAACTATGTACATTGACATTGTGTTCAAAGGAGGTACTTATGAATGAGGGTTTTGAGCTCGAGAATCATGGATATGTCCTATGTATCCAATTTATGGGAAAAATCAGTGTTATCAGACTTATATCATTCCATTAATACTATCCTAAGGTAGATTTCCTTATATTGAGGGATTGAAATCACAACACTCATCAGGGCGTACACACTAATGTTTCCCTAGTAGTTGGTTATTTGGGATGAAATGACATGACCATTAAAAATCCATAATCCCATGTGTTCCATTCTTAGTGTGAGAAACAAGTGATAGAATGTGATATTCTCACAACATATAGATGTTGGGATTATATATTGGGGAAACCCTTTTGAGGCTTAATATGGATCTTAGACCTTAAGAAGAAATCTTAAAAATCCTATTTATGGAAGGAATCAGAGTCATCGTTGTTTGATTAAATTCTCATTCTACTAATGGATGATTTAGAATGATCATACATTGTGAATTATTGGGTCATGATGTATGAAATGTCCTAGACACGGTCAGAATTTTGCTAAAATGGATTCACATTTGAGCTCAAGCCATTGGAAATAATCCTATATATCATGGTTATCATATGAATCAGGGTTCTCATAGTTTAGTTTACAACTCATCCCTCTAAGGGATGAGGTATAATGAAAACCCAATAGGAATGATTGGGACTCGATCGATGAAATGTAAAATAAATGGTAGGACTTACACTAGAGTGGATTCACATATGAGATGTGGTGTTAGGAAGGAATCCTACATATCCTTGTCATCTCAAGAATGAGAGTTCTCCTAGTTCATTTGATCATGGATTACACAATGAGGTTTCCTTAGTGTAGAGGTTCTCTACAAATGATATTATGTCATTTATTGGGGATTACACACTATTGTTTCCATATATGAATGATATGATCATAGTAGTGCCCTAATACCATGTGAGATATGATCGGAATGGGAAAAAAGGGGAGGAAAGGACTTTAATATGTACTTTTCAATATGGTACTTATGTACTAGGACTGCCCTTTGGAGGTTTATTATAGATGTTGAGCCTTAGGAAGGTTTCATATGTATCATGGTAATAGTAGGAATCAATTTCATTTTAGTCAAATTAATCTTGGCCTGACACACTAGTGGTTAACAGATACAAAGGCTAGACAAGGTTATCAAGTCATGGGATGTCTTCTTGACCTGGTCTACGTGTCTACAAAACATAGATCGATTCTATGCCAGAAATGTCTGGATTTCATTATTTAAATGTCATAGGATTTCTTCATAACATGTAAAAAATATAATCAAATGATGTAGTTGACCTATTGAAGAAACGTCACATAATCAAAATGGCATTATAGAAGGTGGTCACTTGACCAAGGATTACTTGTCTGGAGGACCTCGCAAGACCTAGATGGCTGATCATGGAGGCCATCACATGATATTGGTTGGATAATACATAGATGGAATCACATGATCCTTCTAAAGTTTACTAGTTCAATCATAAATGATACCTTATATTCTTTAAGGGTGTCATGAGAATATGTATGACACGTTTGAGGGGTGATGCTTGTCATGGATGACTTGTCCATGTGTCATCTAGAAAGACGACTAACATGCCTAGAGAACGTCACAAGGTCTAGCTATCTGGTATAGAGGAAATCACTAGATCCATTTCATATTCCTTGGTTCCATTGGGAAACTCAGATAACATTTTCCACTATTGCTGAATGATTTTGGTAACCCTACTAATTTAAATTTCAAGGTCAAATGGAAAGATCAAAGAGTTTCATGAGATTTTGATGAAATTCTCATGTGGGTGCCATGTAACATTCAACGAAATTTTCAAGGAACATTGAATGATCCAAATATTATACCAAATGAATATAGGTAGCATATCCTAGTGCTGTCATATGATCTAGGTGGTTCATGATACGTAGAGGAGGATTAGCATATCAGTTCTCCACATAAGTCTCTCAACCTTTTAGTCTTGGTTCCGTGATTTTATCTCATATTCATTATATTTTTTTAGTTTTATCTTTATTATTTATAATGTGGTTTAGTATCTTTGTGTGAGGTAATTTCATAACCCATCATAAGTCCTTCAGGTGAACTATGAGTTACCACGTGAGTTGCCTATGCATGTCACATGAATGCTTCGGTTGTTCCACAAACATTACTAGATGAGAAACCATTCTGATATCAAGGTCAAACACTCTGAGAAATTCTCTCTACATATTCTATGCGGCAGTGAGATGATCCATGGATGAATTTCTTCATCCTAGGGTGGGGGTTTATAGGCATCTTTATCCAGATTATTCACCTCTTTTTTTGACAAGAGTTGTGAAAATATTGTCTAGAGTCAATAAACATCATTGATGTCATATGTTTTCACAAGGTCATTTCATAGGTCATTATGGTAACATCATATGATTTTCAAAGACCATGACACCATCTCATAAACACCCAATTAATTGGATTATAGAAAATTAATCGGTTCTTTACCAATCATGTGTTCATGACAATGGAATTTTTCAAAGCCAAGTTGACTTTTCTATGCGGCTTCATGTGATCAGGATGGATTTAGAAAGGATTTTTCATGACCTGGAGAGATTTGTTGGGGAAATTTGAAAAGACAAATATAAATTCCTAGGGGGCCTCTGTGTCTTCAGGTTTTCATGATTAAGGGAACTTATAATGTATTGTGAAATTCACAAGAATGTGAAAAAAAGTTTATGACAACAAGATGGCTTCATATTTTTTTATTTGTACCTCCTTGTTTAATTTACAAGTTTCTATGATCTCATGAGTTTTCTTGAGAAGAACAGAAAATAAGTACCCTCCACATTTTTCATGTGTCACATGAAAAAATGTGTATTATGATTATGCACAATAATTACATGGAAAACACCTACTGTTTTATTTGTAGAGATGAAGTGGGAGGGTCAGACTGTATGGACATGTTCAAATCCATTCAATTGGTGAGGGTGATATTATAGTGAGCTCTTGTGCAGTTAGGTTGACACGTCTCCATGGGATTGTGGTGTCTCTCAAATTGTATGGGGGCATATCGCTTGATTTTTACAACTGTAAGAGGATATCTCTTTTCCCTTTATTATTTAGTTGTTTCCTTACAATTGTTTGAGGTAACATGAATTTTTTGATGGTTTTAGATGAAAATAATTCAATCGATCAGTGATGTATCTTGTGAAAAATATTGTTTTTTTGTGATAATGTGGGTGAATTATTGTGTACAAACCAATTTTTTTTGTCTTCATAGAATGAGGGGTACTGAAATTACTTTTGGATATGTTTAAATCCCTTCATGTGGTGTGGCTGACCTAGAAAAAGACTCTCATGTAGTGAGGAGGACACGTATCGAAGGGATTCCATTGTTTCCTGAACCATATTTGGTTCATAACGTGATATTTATGACCTCGAGAGGTTCCCACGTTTCCCCCCTTTTATTTCCTTGATTATTTCAGAAGGGCCCATGAATCGTGTGTTCTATTAGTGTTAATAATGATAACTATTCTCCATATTATTGATGTGTCTCATGACTAACAATGTTTTTTTAAATATATGGTCATTATCACCAATGAAGCCTTCATTTTTTCTTTGAATCTATAGGGGGACCAGATGTCTGAATCACTTTACATGTTGAGGGTCAAATTCCATTGCACTCTCACACAGTGATGTGGAAATGTCTTAGTGGGCATGCAGTTCCCTATGAACTACCTAGGCACATAGCATGATATTTAAGATTGCAATAAGATCACACCTATTGGATATTTTTCACATATTTAACATTGATTCATGGATCAATTATGAGAAGTCTATCAATTGTTAAGTCACATGACTCCACGATGGTCAATTGGTAGTGGTCGCATGATCAAATATTGTATGGGATACCTTCTTTAGAGTATAAGGACTTGTCAAAGGGGATCCTCAGGATCTTTTATAGGTTAATAATTGTGTATATCTCCTTTACATGGCCTTATTGGGGTATATAGATCATGTGTCTTCTTGATGTTTAAGTGATCTGTGTGATTTTGACCACTTTATTCTTCCTTTTATTTTCTAGGAAACTAATACCCATATTAAGGTATTTCATTCCTTATAGATTTTATGATAATTATTTTGTATGCATAAATTCCCCTCCCCCTCCTCCGGTGAAATTTATGTAGGAACAAGGGGTCATTTTTGTGGAATGTAAATGTCTGCTTGAGTCTTTGGCATTATCAATATTTGGTGTCATGGATAAATCTTGGATTTTTGGGAGACTGTTTTTATTCCACAGATTTCCCATTAAATATTGAATTTTTGGGTGACTCATTCACCAGGTACTTGATTATTTAATGATCATTGTCCCTCCATCAATCATGTGACCTCCTTGTGAGACCGTACCTCATAAACAGGTCATGATATCTTATTGTGAGACTATTTGATGTTAACAGCTTTGCAAGATATTAACTTCCTCAGATCCTATTCGAATAAACCAAAAATTTATCTCTGGAAACTTTTTGAACCATGACCTTGGGGATGAATGTTCTTCATGGAGATTTCATGTGATATTCTATCTTAATAACAAGATATTTTGACTAATATGCAGATTATGTGACCATATCAAGGTCACATGATCAAAAGTATTTTGAGAGGTCATCTTGTCAAGAGATATTTCGTGGGTGTTTGTTGTCCACAAGATCTTTATGAGTCATATGATTCAAAAATAACTTATGTTATTAGAAATCCCCATATTTAATCATCTGATGCTCATGATTTTGTAAAACATTATTCTTTTGTTTTGTTGGTATTCTCACTTGTCTGTCATATTATTATTGTTTTTGTGAAGATAGATTCATTTTATCATTATAATTATTACACTATAGAGAACAATTGGTCTATGGTTTCTAGGAATCACAATGATGACCCTCAATATCTTGTGTGCTCGGACAATAAGAATCTAAAAATTCTCTCCCATACAAACTCCACAATTACCTCTTATCAAACCTGATTTCCTAATAAGGGATTGTCCAATTAGATGATGTTGATATCCTATCTCTAAGACAACATCTGATGTCTAGTTGGGTATCAACTTCTCTTGATAGTATTTTGATGAATGATTCTACATATTACCATGTTGTTGCAACACAGTCCCAAAGGGTTGTCTTATATGTTTGAAAAATCACCTATTGGTCATGACAGCTGTGATTTCTCCCACCACCACATAGATTAGATCTATTCGAGAATTTTTCCCCTTTCATGATGAAATATGAAAGATATTGGAGTTTTATTTTGGATCTGAACCCCGGTGGTACCTTTTTTGATGAATGTGCTTGGCCATTCTAGTCTAGGTAGTATTTTTTGGATTATGTTGACCAGCTGTGCACTGTTCGACTGTAAGAATTGGCATGGATTTCAAAATTAAGTTTCTATCACATGTATGAGATTCTTATAGAATTATTTATACATTAGTTTCCTTGAACTGATCCATTTAATCTTCTCCTGGGAGAGTTATGAAATAACATATTTTATATCTATCAATTGGGTGGGATACCCTCTTTTGGAGTGATGTACGATGAGTTACTTTATACTAATTATTTATTGGTTGACCCTTCGAAAAATCCATTATTAGTGTGGGATACGCACAAAATCATGAGGAAAAATTAAAAAATTAGCTGACTATGTACTCTCACATCCCTTTCAAATATTGTATCAAAAGATTACAATATCTCAACAAATCTAGGCTGACTAATATTTTCCATCACCTGTTCCCTTCTCAACTGGTTCGTGACGGAACCAGTTCATACTGAACCATCCTAGAATATGGAGTTCATAATACATTGGGTTACTAGGTGGGTCCGAATGTATCCATGTTCTTCTGGTTGGCAGAAATTATTTCCATGTACTTGAATTGATGGATTTTCTCATCTAGGTATTCTTGTTCAAGAGTTAAGGTCATTACCGTAGTGATAGAAGCTATACTAGAGTTGGGGTGGCCCCTCAATCTCATAGTGCCAACTCTTACATCCTTCTACAATCTCTTGGGCCACATCTAGTAGGGAAACAAACCTATAGTATTAGTGGTCTTTTCTATGTTTTATTTCTAAGGATAGGGAATAATTCTTAATATTAAGAATATTGTAATACTCCAAATATCCTCAATTCCATATGTCATCCAAGGATTCAAAATATATTTGGGGTTGGGTCAAGTACATTCAGCTGGGAAGACGTTTTCTAAGTGTTGGTTTGACCTTATCTATTTGATTTCATGGATTATCCTCCATTGATTTGGTTGATTATAAATATTTGTAGGGAATCTTTCAATGAATGTTCATATAAGTTTTTCCTTAGTGAAAGGTTTCTTGAAACCATGATGGATAGACCGATCATTTGAGAGCTGTTTACACCTTATTGGTTTTCCTTCCAGTTTGGATTCAATAAAAGGTTCTCTATTCTCCCTTAATTTTCTGTTCATGTAGAGAAACATCCCAGAACCAGCAGTCTGTTCTGGATGACTTTGGCACGTGAAGCAAATAAGAATGAGATCGTGATTCTGCTTGATGTTACCCCCATCTTATTATCATATGTCAATGCATAGCATTGGGTGGAGGAATATTCATGTTGATAACTGTAACATATGTTCCGTTACATAGAAAACCAAATTCTTCACCAAATACTCTGTTAGTAGTAATGATTTAGTTGATTAGGAATTTTTTTGGGTATACAAGGAAAAATATCATCATGATGATGACCATACCATTTGTGTGGGAGAGTTCATCAAGGAAGTCATCCATTCACTTAAAATGGCATTCTGTTTTATTTGTTATAAAAGAATATATAGGGATCCCTCTCTCATTCCTTCATTATCTTATCCAACTATTCCTCCTTCTGATGCTCCTACTTCACATGCCATAGATTTTCATAGATGATGTAGATTAATATGGTATAATATTCAATCCCCCATTACTAAGACACCATTTGGAAACTTCCATGACCAAGGAGAGTAAATTCTTTATTTATTTCATGATTTTAGGGGTGACTGGATTCAATTATTACTGATTATATAAAAACAGGTGGAAAATCATCCTAAAAATGTAAAAATTGGATGCTGGTGAGAGGGTCTTGTGTAATTTTGATGATTGGGATTCCTTTTCATAATTGATAATGGAATCATCAGAGGTTTTGGAATCGGGATTTCACATTATATCTAATCTAATGATGAAATCTAAATCTTGACCATGTAGATATGGCCGTATAAGGAGGCCTTTTATATCTTCATGTTTGATATTTCGACATTATCATCCTCACTAGAAAACACTCAGGAAAGGTTCAAAGAGATTTTAAATTTGATAGATTCATTTCATATTAGGGAGGAAGAAACAAAATTATGGTGAGTGACTCTTCAATGATAAATCAATGCTTCTTTCCAGACTATTGCTCTCTTGGCCAGCTCAATTGATAGAATTTTATTATTTTTTTATTGTGGTTTTTATTTTTAATGAAATTCTTGGAGGGACTCCAAAATTTGAAGATTCCTATTTTTTCATGCTATCAATGAATATATTAGATGAAGCCTATATTATATTTTCTATATCTATACTATTCATTATATTCATGACATTTCACCAGCCTAATGTTTCATTAATCATAAATTATACCCATCTTTTTAATACTATCGAGTAAACTTGAATGACTAGATCTGAATATTAAAATCATATAAAATTATACATGATAAATTAACAAGGATTCCCACCAACACAAGATTCCATATAGATATATATAGTTGAGTTGTCTTTAGATTAAATGATTAACAGAAGGACAACTAAGTTGAATATATTTCTCAGAAAGAGAGTCCTCTACCTTTTTCCGATGTCTATGGACATGGAAAGCATAGATTATTATTTTCTAGGTACATATAATATAACTTACTAGATTTCTATTTTTATAGACTATATATCTGATGTAATGTAGTTTAGTTAATTTTATCTCAGACCTACTATTGTTTTAGTTTATGGTCTTTTTTATTGGACCTTTTGTCATTTTATTTTAGTGAATTTCATTTTAGGCATTCAATCACTATAGTTTTGGGTCATTTAGCTCAGGTATTTTATCATTTTTGTAACGATATTTTATCTTAGACCTTTAATAATTGTAATTTATTGTTTTTAGGTAAAATATTCTATATTTATAGCATATGTTCTTTTTTTGAGATCTTTCATCAGTATTGTTTAGGTTCATTTATCATCATACTTCTATCACTGTATTTTAGGGTATTTTTTCTTTGACCATATATCACTATAGTTTATGGTCTTTGATCTCAGACCTTATATCATTATAGTTTAGGGTATTTTAGATCATAAATTTTTTCATTTTAGTTTTGTGTCTTATAGATCAGAAAATCTATCACTGTATTTTAGGGAATTTTAGCTTTTAACTTATATCACTGTAGTTTAGGGTCTATTAGCATGAAACTCCTAAAACAACGCAGTTTAAAAGCATACTTCTTGGACATGACTGATGAATATAGAATATGTGGAAAAAATTCCCTCGATGACCCAAGATAACCTAAGGTACTATGTTCAACTGTGGTTTTTCCCATGCCCAACCAGATAATAGTTCATTTCATTCAAGGTGGACACTCCTTTATTTGGTAGGACTAAGACCATATAGGTTGGTTGAATTGTCCAAAATAGGTTCCTGCACTCTAATCCAAATATCATGAAATATTTATGGATTCTATACTAGTTTATGGAGAAATACAAGCGATGTCAGGTCCACCTAAATAGTTGCAATTTGGGTGAAATAATTCGTAACCAAAATGTTTGAATCGATTAATATCAGATGGGGAAGACATGTTAGGGGTGGCCCATTACACCCTTAGGTGATAGGTTTTTCTATTGTGTTACCGTGGCTAATAATAATTGGGGTACCTTTTCTGCAAGGAGGAGATGCATTTAGTTGGTATGCATATCACCTTTTGTGTTGATATCAGGGTCATGAAAAGATGATCTACACTACTTTCCAAGGGCCAATAATGATTTATTAAGACTCAAACATCCTGTTGATGAGGTTAGGTATGGAGTGAAAGATTATTCATTAAGGTTTATATCACCCTAGGGTAGTTTTGGGCATGAAGTATGATGATAAATCCCTATTCCCTATGGTTTTGAATAATAGGATTTTCTCCATCAAATGGTTCTAGAATGGATTTTTTCATACCTGCATTGTGAAATGGCAAAAAACGTAGTGATATTAAATAGAGGATGTCTAATATTCATGAATAGTCTGGTTACATGGATTTTAAATCATGTTCTTGGATTATCTGTGCTAACTAGAGGTGGTAATCAAGGTGTACATGTCAACCAATAGTGATTGTATGAGCATCTATTATTCCATGCGGTCTGGGTGATAACTATCTAATTTAATGTGGAATTCTCAGGATCTGATGTTTCATTTGGAAGAGAAAATCCATATTAACAATATTTCATAGGGTGGGTTTTCCAGCATCATACCTCAAAGGAATAAAGTTGGTTTATGAAATGTTTATTATTAAAAAATGTTTTGAGTACCATAAAAGATATATACCAACATAATGAACATGTTATCACTATGGGTATTTGTGAAAAACCATTCCGTAAAATTATTCTTGGACCGAAGGTCTTGAGAGAATGACTCGGACTTTACTATGTTAAAAGGTGGACCATCAATAATTTTTTCCTTACTTATTTACACCCTAATTTTTTCCTAAACATTAGAGATGATGTGTTTAGGGATGGAATAACTAACTCTTTATTAGGCCTCATATGGGGGTTTTCAACCTGAAATGTTTTTCACCTCATTCACTTATAGTTTAATGTCTTTTGATTTAGAACATCACAGGCTAGATTTTATGATCATATAGATTTCCTAGTGTCTAGGTAGCTTATGTTCTTGAAAATTATGAATGAAATATGATATAGATGTTATAAATGAGACTAATCAAGAAACATATGGTTAGGAGCACTCCAACATCCTTCGGAGTAGGAAATGAAAATGTTGAAAATCATGGTTCTATGTTCTCATGTCATGACTAATTAAATGGGAGAATCATATTGGGGATGTCCCAAAAAACCCTTAAGTGTTGAGTTCCGCCATGGTGATGTCAACATAACAAGGTTCTAAATCCATCTATATAGATCCAAGATAGCCCTAGTTAGTAGGTCTATTCCTGTAATGTATTGATGACATGGACAATAAAATATATTTATTTTCTTGTTCTAAGGGCCATGAAAGGTTTGTGTAAACCTGAGGTGCTTAGGGTATGAAGTGTGATAAATAGATTGATTTTTATAAATAGTGGAAGAAGAACCTTGAACTCAAGTTGATCGGGGCCAGGATCTTATGGTCCATTGATAAGGAATGTTGATGGGTGATGGTCTACACATTTTAACTTCATGTAGTGGGGATGCATTTTCAATGAAATTTTAATGTCTTGAGAGAGGGAAATTTTTATTTTAGTTTAACATCTTGAAGTATAGAAGTATCGATTTCCATTGAGTTTAACATAGTGTGGAAGAGAAATATCTATTTCCATTCATTTTAACATCATGCGGTAAAGACATGGAAAGAAACGCGAAAACTTTTGCAGGATCAATTATGTGTAAAAGATAGACATAAAAACATCTAACTCATACATAGGGGAAATATTATTTTTATGGCTCATCCCCAATATAGCTGTGTGAAGTTCATTGCGTAGGTCTGACCAATAAACCGTGAGAGGGGGAATATTTTTTATCACAGCTAGAACTAAGAATTTATTAGTCGAGTGACACTATGTATCATGTGAGGATGGGAATCGATACATATTTTGTTCATGAATGGGAAACACCTTATGAAGGTCTGAATCATAAGAAGTGGTGTAATCGTCTACATTGATTGTTTTAGATGAGCCCATGATTGGAGATCCATACATCACATTATATCCTGAGATGCCATGAATCAAAGAACATGTAGTTCATGAAAAACCATACAGTTTAACAACATAAGGAAAGGATGTTGGCTCACAATGTGTCGGGGGGAATGATTATGATGGGAACAAAGGGTTGGGGTTTCTAATTAGTACATATACTACGAAGATAAGAATAAATC
The DNA here is from genome assembly GCA_963277665.1 of Viscum album. NCBI lineage: Eukaryota > Viridiplantae > Streptophyta > Magnoliopsida > Santalales > Viscaceae > Viscum > Viscum album. The sequence goes on from OY728133.1 coordinate 443,268,230, forward strand.
TACAATTAGTTCTTAGGGTAAATAACTCTGAAGATATTATTTTTCCACAATGATTGGAGAATATTTATTTCAATTTTTTTTATACATGCCCATGATTGGAGATATGGGAATCACTACATATCATGTGATAATTGGAATCAAGACACATATAGTTCTAAAAATATTTACAGTTTATTATCATATAGAAAGGATATCAACCATGTAGTATAACATCATGTTGTGAGGACTCATTATCACAGTTTAGTGAATTGATATGCCTAGACCACATGGGGAGATAATTTACCAAGAATCATAAGCTCATGTAATCTATGATCAGTGTGAGAAACAACGAGTAGAAAAAGTTCATCATGATGTGGATGGCATTGAAGGATAGATAAGTGAATTTTGTACCATGTGGTGGCTGGGCCAGTATATTGGATCTAGGAATCCCTACGCATCTCAATAGAATATGAATCAAGGTATATATAGTTCTGAAAACCTGTGTAGATTAATGTCATAATAAATTGAAATCTTCCCTATAGTTTAACCTCTTGTGGAAATTACATATGGTCACCTGATGTGGATGGAAATAAATATTGACTTTGGTCCATAGAATGGATATCTGGGCATCACAATGTATCCTATGATGACAGTAATCAATCCACACAGATTTATTGGATGAAGAAATTATGCATGTCAATCTGACTCTCACAGTTTGACAAGATAATTTCGTTGTCCTTTCTTTTTGATATATCTTGGTTGTGATGAAGTGTTAGTGAAATAATGATTTACATGGAGTTTAATGTAATGTGGAGAGGACTTCAACTATGTGGTTTATCTTCTTATAATAAGGATGAATGGTTCTGTCCAATTTATTGTATTTCTACAAGGAAGGGTTCTTTATAGCTTAACTTTATATGGTTATGGAGATATCCATATAGTTTAATGTTTTGTGGTGAGGATGAGAGACTCTTCATAATTTAGTAAATTTCTTCTAGGACCTGTATGTGTAGTTTAACTTCATGAATCTAGGATTATAGACAATTGATGAAAATTATGATAAGTAATTCTTGAGAAATCTTTCATTGGTGGGGTGGTAACACATTCCCCATCTATCGTGTTCAATGTTTGTGCATTATTGTGGTAGAACTTATGTATGATATAAGCCCCTTCCGAATTGGGTTCCCACATCAGAGGATATTTACAAGGTAACATAGGGGTCTCGATATCCAACACCATTTCTTCTAGAAGGAATGAACAGAGGAAGACCATTTTATTGAAGGCACATGTCATTATGATCAGATGGAATTCAATGTTGTGAAATTCAGACAACCTATTCTTATGGTGATTCTCCAATTCATCCAGCTACTTTTGAAAATTACCATTATATGAGTGATTTCCACAAAAGGATATTCTAGGAGGTGTTAAATAGACTTATATAGGTAATAACCCCTTTGTCTCATACACTAATGAGTATGGTGTTTCCTGTGTAGCAGTACGTGTGTTGGTATGGTAATACCATCAAGAATGGAAGATCCTATTCGACCATGATTTATTTTTATTATTCACCATATTCTGAAGTATATTGGATAGACAATTATTAATGGCATATATTTATCGATTTTAAACTGCATGATATAGTGATGAATGATTGGACATGAGGATGTAATTCTTGTGTAATTTCATCAACTATACAAGATTGAATTTGATGTCATTTTCCATTAGTATTGTGCGAGGGAATTTGAACATGGTATTGTTGTAGGATTTTAGGAAATTGATGATATAATTTATAATGACTTCCATGAAGATTATTGGCCTAGGATATTTGGAAATGAAGTCAGTAGTAGTAAGGATATACTTGAACTTCTTAGTAGTGGCATGGGGATATGGTCCCACGACATCCATTCCCAATAAAGAAAACAACTTAAAACATTTCACCGTATGTAGAAATTTCTTGAGATGATGGATGAAGTTTTCATGGGTATGGAATTCATGAAATTTATTATTTATTTCCATATAATCACATATCATGGTTTCCAATAGTAACTCTAACTCATGATTTGGTGGGAAAACATAGTGTCATGCTGATGAGCATTATAGGAGACTATATGGACTTCTTCCATTATGTCGTGGGTCTCTCTTTATGCTATGAATTTGAGGAAAATCCCATTGAATCTTTTCTTTTAGAGGGTTTTTTTCTCATTAGGACCATCCCAATGGGTAATGTTCACTTATTTTCATCAATTAATTTCCATTATGGATATATCAATAGAGATACTACCCCTATGGAGATAACTAATTATGGGTTGCATCCATCTAGGAGTAGATACTGATTAATCACTCTAGGGTAGTACTGACCAAGTTCATTTCTACCATGTCAGAAATTGGGATCGATGAGACCACTTTTCCATGTGTGATATGGATGATTTCTTATTCCTAATAAGGGTTATAGAGACCCTATATTTTCATACATTAATAATAAATCATTTTAAAGATAAAAAACATAATAGTATCACACATAGAGGATCCAAAGGTTTAGTGTCTTGGAAGAACTATGACCACACATAAGAATTACAACATCAAGCATAAACATTTATTTAATTTCTTCTTCTCTAGATTTTTATTGGCACATTTAATATCCTTAGTACATGTATCCACCTGAGGATATACATAAAAAGAGGTGACCAAGAAGCCATGTAAGAGGATAGATAAGAATAATATAGCATGGGGTGAGCATAATCATAACATAGGCAAAAGATCATGAACATGAGAGGAAGCATAAATATAAGACTTGAAATGTGGCAATGCATAAAAATGAAACATCATGTATAAGTGGTAAACCACCACACATACATGTGAACCAAGCTATCATATAGTTAGCACATCATTTAATATTTACTCATGAGTTTCATCACTTTTCCCAATGCATTGGAGCGCTGTATAATTCCGGGTGCACCCGTCACTTTGAAACATTCATATTACGCTATATAATTTCAGGCGCACCTGTCACATCATAACATTATCATTATCATGCTTGTGACAAGGAACATATATCAATAGTAAACATAACTGAAAAAATTAAAGGAATTATTTAGATCTCATATGAACAAATTCATAAACATTTGGTTCCCAAAACAAAGAGAGAATAACATATATGTTACAAGAACTGTCCATTTTAAGTGAGAAGTAAAAGGGGTGTTCTTAAAAGAGGAGTTCTTTTGGAAAACATTTTATTTTACTTAAAAACTAGGGACAAAAATTTTTATCCCATAAAATTAAAGACAATTATGGAAAAATTATCTTTAAGGAGTAACCATATCAAAATGGAGTGAAAGAGGGAGAACCCGAAGGATGAAAGTTGGGTTCGAGAATTTCCCCTTACCTTATATCCAAATGCTTCCTTCTCTTAAATTTCATGTATAATGAAATTATATTAATTAATTAGAAATAAAAATAAATTTTTGAAATTAATATGGTTCATTATGGTTTTATTAAGTTATTTTATGTTCCTTTTGATGAGTTATAGAGTTTAAAAACATTATCTGGGAATGTTTGTTTTTATGGTTTTCTTGAGTGATTCACATGTATTATTAAATTGATGTTTGGGAAGAACATGGGTAAACATCTAGAATGGATATTACATGTTTTTAATAATATTATATATGTTTTAATGATCTTATAATTAATTATATTAGATCATTGTGGATTAATCATTAGATAATAATTAAATGATGATTATTTGGGTTATTTTGTTAGGTTTTTCGATCATAACCAACTTGTTTTAACATATCACTTAGTAATATGGAGATAAGTTAGTTCAAGAAATTTAAATAGAAGATAATACATATAAAAGTTTCTATTTCAACCATAAAAATGCTTTCATGACCAGATCTGAAGGTACAAATGGAAGAAGAAAGCATGTCATTCTTGAAGGTGATAAATTAACACCTCACGAACAACCTTCTCTTTAATAAAATAAAAGGAAGAGGGAATGGGGGTTGGATGATATTTACATAATAAACTTTTATTATATGTATAATAATGGAGGTACAATACCATTTCGATGAAGATAGATGGGTAGAGATCAATAAATGATCTTGAACTTGAAAGGAAAAATAAAGGAGAAGATGGAGAGAAATTACCTCTTAAATCTTCTTCTTGAGATCCTCCTGAAGAAAGCTAGGATTGGTATTTTGATGAGACCATAAGCTATTGGACATAGGATATAGGCAAGGTAGAATGTTTGGCCGAGTTTAGAGAAGGCATGGATCCTGAGAGGTGTGAGGAAATGAGGGTGTGAAGAGTGGTTTTTATTGTGGAGGGGAGAGGGGTTTCCTTAATATAGAATTCATTAGTTTATTAATTTACCCTAAGAAAAGAAATAGTGAGTCTTGAATGAACAAGAATAGTAATTGTATCATGTGATAACGAACCAAGTGGGATTACATCAGTATAACATCATCGATGACTCAATTAATACATTATTTATCTTTTATTGTTAATTATTGGATTCTACTATTCTTCAAAAATTCAAGTATTTCAGAAAAATCCCAAAAATTTACCCCTACCATTTTTCAACATGTAGAATCCAAAAATGAAGTAAATTTTTCAAAAATAATTTTATAAATATTATTAATTTAATATTTAATTAAAATCACAATTTACTAAAAAATAGTTTTTAAAATTATAGCTAATTTTATAGTGCTTTCAAAAATTAAGTAGGGTCTTATAAATTTATCTAAATACTATAAGACATTGATTTGATAGTTAATGAACACATTTTATGAAAAAATAAATTTTCATTTAAAGTAATTAATTAATAACAATTAATTATTTATGACTTACAAAATACCAAAACGTTTACTAAGGTCAAAATGTCACTTTCTTAGATGTGTAAATTGTATTTAATTACTCATGGGTAAGGTTACTCTTATGTTGTATTATTTACTATTTTTAAGGGGCATATTACTATTCATAAGGGTATGTTACAATTCATAGGGTTAGGATACTATTCACAAAAATTATGTTTGTTTTATTAGACTCCAAAAATCATGTTGAACACAACCATGTATGTCGGATTTTCGACATTCCAAACATAGTAGAGACGAACATGTGTTTAAAGGTCACTTATCACATAGTAGTTAAATATGTTGTGTTTTCATGTGACATATTTATAAGAAGCAAATTTATATTGAAAAACTTTGGGTTGTTACATTCTTCCCCCATTAGGAAATTTCACCCTCGAAATTTCACTTTACCCAAACAAGTGAGGGTACTTCTCCTTCATTGCCTCTTCTAGTTACCAAGTTGCTTCCTTAAACTTATGGTTCCTCCACAACACTTTGATAAGATGGGTTGTCTTGTCGCTTAGAACCTTATCTCTATGCTACAGAATCTTTACTGGATGCTCCTCATAGAAGAGATCATCTTCTAGCTACACCACCTCTGATTTTAATACATGTGATGGGTCTAGTATGTACTTCCTTAGTAGTGATACAAGAAACACATCATGAACTTAGGCCATATTCGGTGGAAGTTAAAGATGATATGCCATGACTCCTATGCGTTCAAGGATCTCAAAGGGGCCAATATACCTTGGGCTTAGCTTCCCTTTCTTCCCGAATCGCAGGACTCTCTTCCATGGAGATATTTGAAAGATCCTATAAAATTTAGATGAGAAACATGGGTCACGGTCAGAGACAATTGAGAGTGGAACAATGCGCAGTCTCACCACTTCCTTCACAGATATCATTAATAGTTGTTCAAGTGACAGATCTTCCCGAATAGAGATAAAATGGGTAGTCTTGCTGAGTCGGTCAACCACAACCCATATCACATTATTTCCCTTCGACGTCTTCGGGTGACCCATGAAAAAGTACATAATAAAAATTTCTAATTTCCACATGGGTATAGGCATTGGATGCATCATGCCTTTGGTCTTTTTTTGCTTAGCTTTAACTTACTATAATACCAAGCACCTTGATATATATTATGAAATCTACTTATTCATGTTATCCAACCAAATGTGTTCTCGGAGATCACTTTACATCTTGGTACTCCTAGGATGGATAGAGTATGTTGAGAAATGTGCATTGTCCAATAGATTATTCTTTATCTGGGGTGATGAAGGAACACAAAAATGTGTTCCAAACCGAATCACCCCATCACCATAGATATGGAACTATGGAATCTTCCCTTCCTTTACTGCATTCAACCTCTTTTGTATCTCCACATCATCCCATTGTGATTCTTTAATATTCTGTTGGATGGATGGATACACAATCATTTGGGAAAGGTAGGATGTATCCCTTATGCTTGTGATTTACAAATACATTCTTTTCATATTCGAGAAGAGAGGGTCTTTCTCAATATGCAGCATGGATAGAATAGTATGTTATTTTCTGCTTAGTGCATCAACTACATTATTCTCCTTTCCAATATGATAGTGAGTAGAGCAATAATAATCTTTGATTAGCACTAACCATCCCCTTTGCTGCATGTTGAGCTCCTTTTGTGTGAATATATACTTTAGGCTCTTTTGGTTAGTGTATATGTCACACTTCTCACTATAATGGTAGTGCCTCTAGATTTTCAACGCAAAAATCCTGACTACCAACTCTGGATCATGCGTTGGGTAGTTCTACTCATGGATCTTCAAATGTCCTGTGGCATAGGATATCACATTATCATTTTTCATGATTACAGAACCCAAGACATTCTCTGAAGAATCACTGTATTTCACAAAACATTCTCCACTTTTCGGTAGTGTGAGTACAGGTGTATTGATTAGATTTTTCTTTTGATATTTAAGGCTTCCCCCACATTCTTCCACCCATACATACTTTACCCCTTTCCATGTTATCTTAGTTAGTGAGCTTGACAATCATGAGAAGTTTCTCACAAAATTTCAGTAGTACCCAGCTAATCCAAGAAAACTACAGATTTCTGTTACACTAGATGGCCTGGGACATTTCTCAATCACCTTGGTCTTTGAAGGATCCACATAAATTACCTCACTTGTGATCACATGTCCCATGAACATGAATTTATTCATCCAAAAGTCACACTTGCTGAACTTGGCATACAACTTCTCATTTCTTAATGTTTCCAACACAAGTCTTATATGTTCTTCATGTTCCTCTTTACTCTTGGATTAGATGATAATATCATCAATAAACACTACCACAAATTTGTAGAGGTAATGTCTAAAGACTCTATCCATAAAATCCATGATGATTGCAGGGGCATTGGTATGTCCGAAGGGCATCACAAAAACTTATAGTGGTCGTAACATATACGGAAGGCAATATTTTGAATATCTTCCTTCTTCACCTTGACCTGATGATATCCAAAATGAAGATCCACCTTTTAGAAGTATTGACCTCCTCTTAACTGATCGAACAAGTCATCAATCCTTGTAAGAGGATATTTGTTCATTATGGTGATCTTGTGGAGTTCCCGATAATCGATACACAACCGCATTATTCCATCCTTCTTCATCACAATAAGAAATGGTGCACCCCAAGGTGATGCACCAGGGTGTATGAATCCTTTTTCCAGATGTTCTTGTAGCTAATTATTTAAATCCTCATGTTTGATAGGATCGATCCTATATGGACACTTCGAGATAGGAGTAGCAATAGGTATGAGTTCAATTGAGAACTCTACCTCATGATCCGGGGTAATTATGAGTAACTCTTCAGGAAATATGTCTTCATATTCCCCTACGATGGGAATTCTTGCAAGGTTGGCACTTTCCTTTGACTCAACCATTTGGGTGAGATATGATTCTTCATAAGGAATCAACACCCAAACCATTGAAGGATTTCTCAAAGGAGATTCATGATCTTCCTTGCATTTGTAGTGGAGCGTGGGATGGTTCATAATATGAAAAGATTTTTACATTTCCAGATAGTTGATATGTTATCTATAAAACGAGAGCCAATCCATTCCCATTATAGCATCAAATTCTACCAAGGGAAGTATTACAAGATTTTCTAGAAGAATATTCCCACATACGCCAACAGGAGAAGAGTCAAACACTTGAGTTGCAATGATTACACCACTTGGTGTTTTTACAAATATCACTACATCAAGGTTTCAGGGATTCTATTCTATAGTTCTAGCAGACTTGCAAGATATAAAGGAATGCGTAGAACCAGAATCAAAATATATTTTTTCCATGATTGAGTGAATAAGAAATGTACCTTGTTCGACATCATTATCTTTCTCCACTTCTATTGTAGTGATTGAATAAGCCATTCCTTAACCCTTTGGCTTCTGTGGCTGCTGACACTGATTAACCTCGAGAACTCAAGGTTTAGTGCATTGGTTTTCATAGTTCCCTTGATCCCTATAGTTGTAGCATTAAACCATGGGTTTTTCACTCCTTTCATCGGCTACATTCTCCTTCCTGTTCATGTATTTTCTACACTCTTAATAACAGTTGTCATTATTTCCCATAGTTGGAGCACTTCCCCATCCCTTTGAGGTAGTTCCCATGGTTCAACTTCCAACATTTTTGGCATGTGGGACATTGAGTATTCTTCCAACCATTATCATTAGATCCATATGCTAGAAACTCCATTTTTCTTTTCTTATCACCATAGCCATTTGACCATTCTCCAAACTCCATATACATTTTGAGGGCAGATCGAACAACTTCTTCACATCTCCCAATGTCTCAAATTGCAACAGACTTTCGAAGATGTGGTTTTAATCCACTAAAGAATCTATCAATTTTTCTATCATTGTTGATTACAAAACCCTAAGAGTACCTTGAAATACTTGTGAAAATAGCTTCATAGTTTGTGATAGATTCTCCTTCATTTGTCTTGAGCTCTATTAATTCTCTCTCCATGTTCGTGTGAAGAGTTAGTGGGAATTACTTATTAAGAAACATTATCTTAAAGTTTTCCCATTCAATATCGTTAATTTCATCCCTTGGCTCGGTGTTCTTAATCAAAGCCCACCATTGATCGGCTTATCCTTCTAAACGATAAACAGATAGGGTCAATTTCTCTGTCTCAGGACAATGAAGCATAGAAAAGATCTTCCCCATAGAGTGGACCGACTGTTCTGAAACTATTGGATCAGAAGATCCACTAAACATGAGTGGTCTTTGCCACATAAAACATTCGATAGCCAGTTTCTACCTCTTTTGTGAAGGAGTAAAATTCCCCATTATTAGGGTTATTGTTCATAACCTGAGATAATTGGGTAAAAATCATGATGAAGATTTGAACTCCACCTCCCAAATCATTGGGGATATCGTTCGGGAAATCATTGCATTGGCCCTCGCACGAGTTGTTGTCCTGGTTTCTCCTGGTTCCCACCATTTTCAAAAAATATAAAAGGTTAGAATAAAACATAAGTAAACAATTCATGAATAACATATTCATTTAAACAATTTATACCAAAACGTAACATATTGGATCCCTATGTAAATATTCTTATGTTCATTTTTGTACTTAGTCTCATGCTAGATGTTTTCTCTAGGGTTTACTAATCCTAATTTCCAAATTAACTAAATCTTGCCTCTGATACCAACTATAGAGACCCTAAATTTTCTTACATTACTATTAAATCATTTTAAAGATAAAAAATATAATAGTATCACACATAGAGTATCCAAAGGATTAGTGTCTTGGTAAAACTAAGCCCATACATAATAATTACAACATCAAGCATAAACATTTATTTAATTTCTTCTTCTTTAGCATCTTTTTGGAACTTGTCCTCTCTGTAGTACATGTAGCCACCTGAGGATATACATCAAAAGGGGCGATCTAGAAGCCCAGTAAGAGGATAGATAAGAACAATATTGCATGGGGTGAGCATAATCATAACATAGGAAAAAGATCATGAACATGAGAGGGAGCATAAATATAAGACTTGAATTGTGGCAATGCATAAAAATGAAACATCTTGTCTTAGTGGTTAATTACCACACATACTTGTCAAACCAAGATAAAATCTAGTTCACACACCATTTCACATTTACTCATGAGGTTCATAACTTTACCCAATGCATTTGAGAGCTGTATAATTCTGGACGCACACGTTACTCTGAAACATTCATATTGTGCTATATAATTCAGGGCGCACCCGTCATATTATAAAATTATCATTATCATGATTTAAACATGGAACATATATCAACAGTAAACATAACTAACCCAAGTAAAGGAATGGGTTACATCTCAGAAGAACAAATTCATAAACTTTCGGTTCCCAAAACAAAGACGGAATAACATATATTTTACAAGAACTGTCCACTTTGAGTGAGAAGTAAAAGGGGTGATCTTAAAAGAGGAGTTCTTTTGGAAAACATTTTGATTGACATAAAAACCAGTAAAAAACATGTATATCCCAGAAAATTAACAATGGTGAAAAAATGATCTTTAAGGAGTAACGATATCAAAAATGGAGTGAAAGAGGGAGAACCCGATGGATGAAAGTTGGGTTCGAGAATTTCCCCTTACCTTGGATCCAAATGATTCCTTCTCTTTAATATCCTATATAATGAAATTGTATTAATTAATTAGAAATACATAACCCTTTTTTAAATTAATATTGTTCATTATGGTTTGTTTAGTGAATTTATGTGCCTTTGGATGAGTTATAGAATTTAAAATCATTATTCGAGAATGTTTGTTTTTATGGTTTTCATGAGTGATTCACTTATATTCTTAAATTGATGTATGGTAAAAACATGGGAAAACATCTAGAACTAATATTACATGTGATTAATGATATTAAAAAAGTTATAATGATCTTATAATGAATTATGTTAGATCCGCGTGGATGAATCATTAGATAAGAATTAAATGATGATTATTTGGGTAAATTTGGGTGGTCGTTCGATCAGAACCAACTTGTTTTAACTTATCACTTAGTAATATGGTCATAAGTTAGTTCCAGAACATTAAATATAAGATAAAACATATAAAATGTTCTGGTTCAACCATGAAAATGATTTCATGACAAGATCTGAAGGTAGAAATGGATGAAGAAAGCATGTTGTTCTTGAAGGTGATAAATTAACACCTCACGAACAACCATCTCTTTAATAAAATAAAAGGAAGAGGGAAAGGGGGATGGATGATATTTGCATCATAAAATTTTTTTATATGTATAATAATGGAGGTACAATACCTTTCGGATAAAGATAGATGGGGAGAGTTCATGAAATGAACTTGAACTAGAAAGGACAAATAAATGAGAAGAGGGAGAGAAATTACCTTTTAAATATTCCTCTTGAGATGCTGCTTAAAGATGCTAGGATTTGTCTTTTGATGAGACCAGAATCTCTTGGACCAAGGAGTGGGGCTAGGGAGGATGTTTGGACAGATTTTATAGAAGTCTTGGATCTTGAGAGGTGTGAGGAAATGATGGTGTGAAGAGTGGTTTTTATAGTGGAGGGGAGATGGGTTTCCTTAATATAAAATTTAGTAGTTTATTAATTTCCACTATGAAAAGGAATAGTGAGTCATGAGTTACCAAGAATAGTAATTTTATCATGTGATCTTGAACCAAGTATCCTTACATCAGTAGGACATCATCGATGACTCAGTTAATCCATTATTTATCATTTTTTGTGAATTATCGGATTCTACTATTCATAAAATATTCAAATATTTCCGAAAAATATAAAAAATTTACCTCTACCATTTTTCAACTTTTATAATCCAAAAATGATTTCCATTTTTCAAAAATAATTTTCTAAATATTATTAATTTAATTTTTATTAAAATCATAATTTACTTAAAAAAAGAGTTTTTAAAATTAAAGCTGATTTTATAGTGCTTTCAAAAATTACGTAGGGTCTTATAAAATTATCTAAAAACTATAACATTGATTTAATAATTAATGAACAAATTTTAAGAAAAAATAAATTTTCTTTTAAATTAATTAATTAACTATAATTAATTATTTATGACTTACAAAATACCAAAACGTTTACTAAGTTCAAATTGTATCTTTATTAGATGTCTAAATTTTAATTAATTATTCATGGGTAAGGTTACACTTATGTTGGATGATTTAATATTCATAAGGGTCATATTACTATTCATAAGGGTATGTTACTATTCATATGAATAGGTTACTAATCACCAAAAATTATTTTTGTTTTATTAGACTCCAAAAATCATCTTAAACACCACCATGTAAGTCGGATTTTTGAAATTCCAAACACAGTAGAGACAAACATATGTTTAAAATTTACTTATCACTTATTAGTTCATTATATTGTGTTTTCATGTGACATATTTATAAGAAGGGAATTTCCTTTAAAAACTCTTGGGTCATTACAAGAAATGTCCAATACTGTGGATGAATTTTTCAATTTATCAGTACATGATTTCAGTGATCAGTTATCATGATGAAACGTGGGTTCAAAAATGGAATCTATCATTAGTCACAATCCATATCCTATTATAAGGACACATTCTACCTTTCTGATTTCATTTAACACCACATGATTTGGTGGATTTTTTTTCAAATTGACAAAATATTTTATCTATTTTTCATTTCCTGAAATATATAATAATGATTCTATATTTAAAGAACAAATATTGGTTTTCATAAACTACACACAACGCATATATTATCTTGAATAACATGCAGCACTGGCGTGACTTGCGTAGCATGCAACAACATGTCTCTACAAAACATAAGTTTATTGTTATAATTTTTAAACGAAATAGTTATATACGAGACGTTAATCATAGTGATATGAATTAAAATAACTATTTTTAAAAAATTATTCATTAAAATTTACATTAATAAAACATATTAATAATAAAATTAGTAATATTGGTACTGTGTTTATATGTTTTAAAATACTATAATCTCAAATGAACTTCTTTATATGTCCTTCTATGAATGATTATATAATTAATTGAAGTCGTCTTTTAAGATTTATTTTGATAAAAGTAGCTTAATTTTTGAATTAATAATATATAAATTATATCAGGGATAATTTTTTAGGATTGATTTTAGAAACTTTATTTTTTGGTGAATATTAAAAAATACTAAATTTTACTTCCAAATTAATATTTTGTCTAATTTATTTATATAGTAAAATTATATTTTAATTTTTTTTTGAAAGTCACAATTGATCAATTATACATATATCATTAAAATTTATGTCATTCAAATAATTTTTATATTATATTTAGATAACATATATTACTGAAATTTTTTTAACATTCTCATCTTAAAAACCTACTTTCTCGCAACATCACTGGGATTAGAACTAAACATTATATTGACACTTATGTGATTAAATTTTGAAAAATAGAAATACATGGATGTAATAATTATAATATTTAAATTAAATTAAGATAAAATTATGTTTTCAAAAAATATATTTGTGAAAGTGATTAAAATATATTACATGGATAAAGGTAAAATTAATCTTAATAAAGGATGAACATTAACCATAAGGACAGAAATGACCTAGAAACATTTCCATCACCCATTTGATATGAATATTTATTCCATAAACCTTTAAATTCTTGTTTTTTGATGGTTTATATGAAAATTTAGGTATAATTGTTGTTACACCTATCTTATTTTAAAAAATTCCATGTATTCCCCCTCTCTTCCTTGTAAAAGGTGACAACTTATCCCCCTTCTTCAGCCCTCTCAATAATCTTATGTTTGTCCAAGATCATCCCAATTAACCTCCCAATATCCCTAAATTTCTCATTTAAACATCCCATTGAGAAGACATCCAAAAAATTATTCCCATTAGTGAAAACCAAATGAAGTAACCCAAAGAAGAGATGGTTTGTACAAGAACCAAGAGATTCAAGACAAAAGGTAATGGAATTTCATATCACTCATTATTTTCTTTGAGATTCATGCTTAATCACCAAAAATATATTTTGAGATATGTGTATACTAAACATGTATGTATTCTATGAATAATATATATATATATGTGTGTATATGGATTTTTACATATTCATTTTATGACCTTTATTTCAAGGGATTTGTCTTTCAAATGTTTCAAAATATGTATATTAAATTTTTCATAGATTTCCTTCTTTGAAAAACATGTCATATTATGCAAATATACTTTTCCCTTAGGTGTATTTATAACCTTTTTTATTTCATATCACTGATATACTTATTATCAGGATAGGTTAATCTTTATTCAATATTTTTCATTCAATTGTGTTTTAATTCAACATTTCCAAATTGGCAATAGTTTAGAGCTATAATCTCACAGTTTATCGATATCTATCATGATTATGTTCTAATTGATGAAATATTATGATACATATCTCATGAATTCTCTAGAATATTCTTACATCGTATTTATTTATGTTATATACATATAATGGATCCAATTTTAGACACATTGTTATATTATATTACCAAGAAAGTGATTTTAATAAAATAATAATTTACCAATATTCGGTCGAAAATCAATGTTCCTTCAAAACAATATTTCTTAAATGGAATCCAAAATATTCTATTATACTCTTAGGAAAATTAAAATTAATTTTTATTATGTTTTAACATTTTAAAAAAGGATTTTTAAAATGGAATATTTTTCTCAATTTTTTGTGAATGTACTTTTCTAAAAAATTTATGGTACATTTTGAATTTCCATAATGTATGGTTTTACCCCCATCATTATTGTAATTCAATTAGATATTCTTTTGAAATATTCAATACTAATTTTTTAATTGAAAAATTTTCAAAATACTCTAGAAAAATGGAGTTTGAATGTTCTTTTCAATGAAAAAAGGTTTGAGAAAAAATTATGTTTTAAAAGTGTTTTAAATGATTTTTGAAACCAACCTTATAAATATTCAAAAGGATGTTTTCAATGAAAATGATATCAATTATTATGAAGCATATTTTATATGTTTTTAATGTACTTTCCAAAAAAGGAATTAATAATATTTTCAAGATTATTTTATAGGTTTTCAAGGATAATGATTTTTAAAATTATTTCAAGTATTCATTCAATGATTTCAAATTATTTTCAAAGAAAAAGTCTTCAATTTTTTTTTTCAAGATTCATATTTATGTATTCAAGGGAAGAGGATTTGAAAAATTATCTCAATCCTTATTTCTTGGAATTATGAATATTTTTCAATGAAAATGGGGGTAAATTAGTTTTTATTTTTAAAATATTTTTTAAAAAAAGAAAGTATAATTTCATCAAGAAATGTTTCTACAAGAATGATTGAAAATTATTTTCCATATTATATGATATCAATTATTATTACTAATTCATTCCAAAGAAATGAACCAAAATTTCCATTCATGTTCTTTCTTTAAGTGGTTAATTTTTTTATCGGATTATGGTTATGAATCTCATTTCACTTTCACAGGTTATATGTTTAAATATATCATTCCACATACTTGTTTATTATTTATATGAAACCTAATTATTTTTTGGGTTATAATGTGAATAAATTATTAAAAAATAAATATTTTTCCACGTGGTACGATATGATAACATTTTGATTTAACCCATTTCATTTCTATGGTTGTGATAGGATGTTTATGAAACACATATATTTTTTGGAACATGATTGGATGGATGTTTTTTATATTGTGGAACATGTATTATGATTTTCTTATGATATTTGTGGGATCTATATCTCCTATAAGTAATTGGATAAGTATTTTTATTGAATGAAATAATGACAGAAATCATGTCGATGAGATTGATCCACTATGGGAAGATGAGGAAACCAAATCCCTTAGAAGGAAAGGAATGTGATAGGGGATGGTGGTTTTATCCCACATAGTAGGTGTAGTAACCATGATAATGGAAAATGGTGTATCCTGATCAACTATGGGAATATGGAGAAACACAATCACTTACAAGGAAAGGTTAGAAATTGTGTGTAATTGTGTAACTTTTTGTGTATTTATAGAATAATACATATTCATATTTATGAATATTTTTAAAATTTAATAGTAATTTAACTTTAAAAGGAATGATATGTATGATATCATACCCAACACACAACAATGAGTTTCTCTAAAATCGTATCTTTCACACAACACTGAGTTACACAGAAAAATAATATAATAATATTATTATTATTATTCTAAACGGTAGTTAACGCCTACACTTTTTATTGGAGGGAATGAGCATAACTAATTAAATTATGATTTAACATTTTTTTACATATTTCAACATTTATACAATAAATTTTAGTGGATTACTATGAGAATGAATCCAATTTTAAAGCTAAATGACTCTTATGTATTTAAATTATAGTTTTAGTGCCGTTTGATGATAACCCATTCTAAATAATGATATTTTTCACTTTTATATGTTTCATATTATGAAATAAACTTCATCAATATAATTGGTACATCAAAATTTACTTTGGAAAAATATTTTGTAATTTTCCGATAAAGTTCATTTTTTTAATGAATAGTGAAAAATACCGTATTTTAAGTCATAACTGCATTTTAACCTAATTTATTCATATAAATATATTATATATTTATTGGTTTATAGTGTAATCTTATTATATTTTTTTCATATAATCCAATTGTGGTCATTTTTTGTAATTTCACATTTAAATTGGACAAAACGCATATAACTCTTTTGATAGTATTTATTTCTCAAAAACCAGCTTTCTGGTTTAGACAACTAGAATTAATTTTATATTAATTAATGAAACTTTTGTGCAATGAATTTATAAAAATTTATTCCATTTTGGGAATCAAAATGTCCGAATTATGTAAATATGTACCATTTTTGATATTATGAATTGTAACTTCAGTAATTTTTTTATTTACCACAATTAAAGGGTAAATTAGTTAAATAAAAGTAAAAATAGTATTAAAATAATATGAAACTACCCTAACACAAGTATGAATCATATTTTATGAGTCCCAGGAGACAAAAAAATCCTTAGGGTCAATGTTTGGCATCCGGGAGCCACGTGTGTTTGAAAATTGCATGTTATAATAATGAAAATAATATAAAGGGAAATATAACATAAACATTTATATTTTTACTTAAACATTTTTATTATGGGGTTATATAAGTGATATATTAGACTATAAATACTCATTATAAATATAAAATTATTTTCTACATCATGGATGTTTTTTTAGCATTTTCAGATATTAAATACATAAATTTATTTATAATAGAATGAGGATGCACTGATTGGTTCTTTAATATAGGAATCAAATAAATGATATTATAAATATTAAAATAAATATTATTTTCCAAAACATAAGTCATCCAAAAAATAATTTAATTTAATATTACATGTTATTATACTTTTCAATTGTTTATTTTGAAGTTATCTATCTGTTTTTATTTTATTTAAATTTAGTAATGTGAATAGTGTAAAAATTGACATAATTGATGTTTTATAAAAACAATAATTTATTAAATTATTTTAAAATCATAAAAATATTTTAAAATCATAAATTTATTATAATATGATTGGAAAATTCATTTAGATTAAAATTATAGGAAATCAACCCCATATTAGAAAAATTAGTAGCTTCATAACAATTAATATTTTTTTACCACTTTTAATAAGAAAAAAATATAATCAATGTTAAACCGAGACGATAAGGATTAAAAGAAATAAAAATGTAAAAACTATTGGATGGGAGGATTTGGATGTATACTCATCTTATATTCACCATATCTCAATATGGATAAACTTGGATTAAAAAATTAATTTATATTAATTCCATATTTTAATACATTCAAAGGGTAGCCCTCCCCTCCCCTATAAAAAGGCTCCCATCCCACTCTATTACACACCCTTACAAAGACTTCAGGTTTATCCATGATCTATAAAAGTGTTTTAATAGAATCTTTACCCACATTCTTGAAGCCTTAGTTTAGAAAGAAAACCCTTCTTAGAGGTGTTAAGGTTTTCTTAAAAAGTGATCAACCCAAGAATATGTATCATTTTCTTTAAGTGTTTCTATTTTGTCTCTTCATCCACATATTCAAATATCATAAAAAAATGATGAGATAATAACTTCAATAGCCTCAATATTCTGAGATTTTGTTATGTTATTATTATCCCCTCAATTCATCGCTACTTCCATCAAATGGGAATGAAATTAATAATTCGTGTATACATGGGAATTACCACATCCACGAACCGATTTATATATTTTTTTCTATTACCAACTATTAAGATTGTTTATAATGATGGAATTAATCTAAATATGTGATATTAATTAAATTTTAATAACTAAATGATAATAATATATCAATTACATTCATCTTTACATATTCATAAAAATGATAATGTCGTTTGGGCGTATGTGTGAACCATCACCTCCATGAAGTGGTGTGACTCATTTTTATTCATTATATAACATTTATAATATAGATAAGTATATTTACATGATTATGATGATATTAATAATATAATTATAATTATGAAAATATAAAATGATAATTAAATTTATTTATGTAAGGATCAATCAAAAATGAAAATGTTACTCATGCATATGTACAACCTAATGTCTCCATGATTATAACATTTTTCATTTTTTATAACAATATTTAATTGTTTAAATTAAAAAAAAAATTATTTTTGTGTTAAAATAATGAATATTTCATGAATACTATTATGGTTATGATGGACTTATGACCACTTGGACTAGTGACATCATATCCAGTTCATTTTCGACTCAAGAACTGATTATCGAAAAAAATGTCTGACATTAACATAAATAATTAACTAATTGTTATGACATGTTCATATGTGAATTAATGGGAATGATAAACATGAAAAAGGTTCTAAATCGTGTATAAATTAACCTAAGTTTATTATTCATAATGATAAACAACAAACAAGACAAGTGAGACAGAAGGTAGGGGACTCCATCTCAATATCCTTCCATTGAGGCATATTTTGGATTTATATACAACCTTCATTTACATGGGATATAATAAAACCTTTATAAATTTAATTATATGGTTATCAAAATGAATCATTTGTTTTTAAAAGTGTTTTAATAAATTATAAAAGGAATGTTTCTTTTTAATGTATGTGGTGACAACGACCTTTCCACCACCATGAGCATTATTTGATATTTGGATACCTCTACAAGCCATAATGTTTTTAAATGGTAATGTAAATAACATATTACATTTTAAGTATTTTGGAGTTGAAATGGTTTTGATGATGGGTTTATTATAGAAATATCTTGATATTATTTCTTATTATTTCAATGTCGAAAGGTTTGTTTCCATCGTTCTTGTTAAAATTTTTTTTAATGTTTTGGTTCTTCTGAATTGCTTATGTATATGGGTCGTTCCATGATAATTTGATTGCAGGTGAGCCTGTGAAAAGTACCTAATGAATTGGGTAACATGATGGTTGTAAAAGTTAAGGTTTCTCCTTAAATATCTAGGTAATATACGGTGATCTGTATTCTAAACATAACCATGAAGGTTACTCCATATGTAGCTTTGAAAGCTAAAATGTATGCATGTTGTAGATTCCAGAAGTTATATTTATGATTTATGATTTCTATGAGTTATTCATGAATCTTCTGATTTCATGACGTACACTAAAGAGTTTATGTTTTATGAGGGAAAAATACGATTTCATTGATTTGTATGTATTGATGGAAAAATGTTTTCTTTCCATATTTTATAACCCTTACTGAGCTTCGAATTCTCATCTCAAGTATTTGAAATTTTTTTCACAGGTCATATGGAAGTGTATTAGAAAAGAAGATTTAAAAAATACTTTTATAAAGAAAATAATTATTGTTGTTTTATTTAAAGTGTTTTATTACTGTGAAAAAATTTGATAGAGTATAACTGTCTACATTGTTATATTTGAGATGTAATGTATTAACAGTTGTATAATTTTCAAATAACCAAAACCTAAATAGGTCCTTAATCAGAATAAAAGTCAAATTATTGAATTAAAACTAGAAAATGTAATTTTATAAAGATGCGGCCTTATATTTTGTATCAATGGTTGATTTACATAACATTATGGGTTATAAAATTATTAATAGAATATTTGTAAATTATTGTTACTTTATGGTCAAATTGAAATGATATTGAATTTTATGATTACCATGTTGCTTCATCTAAGATATGTATGTGTTTAAAATTTTTTTCTAGAAAGAAATATGGAAGTGTTGCTGGGAAAGAATAAAGTGGAAAATAACCTTCCAAATCAGCATTCTGATATGGTCGGAATCACATATGAATAGTTTATTAGAGTGATGACTCAGTTGACTCGTGTGATAAATTGTAGTTGTGTTTATAGATGATACTTTGGTATTTTCTAAAATTCAGAACGGAAATGAAAGGCACATAAGGAATGATTTTGAAACCATAAAATATAATAAAATATATTGAATGTTTATTAGGTGTGATTTTTGGTTACGAAAAGTATCTTTCCTTGGTCACATAATTTATAAAGATGGAAAAACTATTGATCTTTCTACATCAAAAGTTATTGAACAATGCCCAATAATAAAAAATAATACTGAGATTCAGAATTTTCATTGTTTAGAAGGTTATTAATGAGGGTTTATATAAAATGTTTCATGACTACATATCCAAGCAACTATGTTAACTTGAAAAGGTGTTAAGTTCTTATAAACAAATGAATTTGATGATTTTTTTAAGAATTGAAATGGGGATTGGTGAATGATCTAGTTTTAGAACTGCCATATAGAAATGGAGAATTAGTTATCTACAATGATGCTTCATTGAATGGACTTGGTTGTGTCTAAATTTAGAATGATCAGGTAATTTCTTATGGTTGACGTCAGTTGAAAACTCATGATTTCAATTAACATACACATGTTTTGGAATTAGTTTTTATTGTTTATCTTTTAAAAATTTGAAGGAATCATATGTATGGAGTAAAATGTGAAATACATAATGACCATAATATTTTGAAGTATATATTTACTTAGAAAAAATTGATCATGATATAGAGAAGATGACTAGAATTCATCAAGGATTATTATTTCACGATTCATTTCCATCATTGAAAAGAAATCAATGTTTTTGATGCTTTTATTTGGAAAAGTAAAGCGAAATTAACTATGGTACATTTGGAACGTGATCCTTAGATTAAGGATTTGATAAACATTGGCATGGATGTTTTTGGTGTAAGAAATTACTCTATTTTGTTTCAGTAATCAATGAAATCATATCTAGAGATAAAATAAAGAAGGCATAAATGGAATACAATGAGTTGCAAGAAATGGTTGAATTGGTTTAGAATGGTACGTTTCTTGAAATTAACCTTGGTAATGATTTTATTTTCAGTTTTTGAAATAGATTATAAGTGATTTTTGATTCGAAGTTAATGAAATAGTTATTTTATGAAGCTCATAGTTATCTATTTTCAGTTCATTCTAGAAGTAAAAGATGGACACCGAACATCGAGAGTTTTACTTTTGGGAAAGAATGAAAAGAGATATTTCTAACTTTACAATGAAGTGATTGATTTTTCAGTTGGTGATAGAAGAGAGGCAATTTCCAAACGGGATGCTTTGGGATTTTCCAGTGTCATTGTGGAAATGTAAAAATATTTCCATGGACTTCATTCTGGGGTTACCAAAGACATCTGTAGGTAATAATGCAATCTGGGTTATTGTTGATCTATTGAATGAATCTACTCACTTTTTTTCTACTCGAGATACAAAGTCTCTAGATCAACATTCTTGATTTTATATTAAATAGATAGTCAGGTTACATTGAGTTCCACTCTCCATTGTATCTGATCAGGGTCAAAGGTTCACATATTACATTTATAAAGGCCTTCATAAGTCATTGGGAACTGAATTAAATATAAGTAAAACATTTCATCCTCTATCATATGGTATGTCAGAAAAAACAATTCATACCATAGAGAATATTCTATGTTCTTTTTCAATGGGTTATCAGGGAAGTTGGTATCAATATATTTTTTTGGTTTTGTTTTCTTATAATAATTATTTTCATTCCAATATACATGTTGAACCATTTGAAAAATTATATGTAAATAGGTTTTGAACTCATGCTTTTGGGGATGATGTTTGTGAAAGGAACTTGATTGGACCAAAATTTATAGAAGATATGGTACGAAATTTTTTTTTCTAGAGAACATAAAGAATCATTAGAGAATGCAGAAAATTTATTTGTACAAATTGAGGATGGATATTTATTTTGAGTTCAGTTATCGTCTCTATCTCAATGTTTCTCCATAGAAATGTGCGATTTTTTTTGGTAAGAAGGGAAAGCTGAGTATGTTGTTTTTTAGACCCTATGAAAGTGTCATGAAATTTAGAATAGTTTTCTACATAGTGGCTTTACCTCCACATTTATCCTAGGTACACACTCTATTTCATCTTTCAATATTGGGAAATTATTTGTCGGATCTATCTAATGTTTTCAGTCTAGAGGTAGTTCAATTGAAAGAAAAACTTTTTTATGAGGATCAACTAGTTCAGATTCTTTTCTACAAAGAGAATGTGTTGTGGAATAAGGTGATTCATCATGTTATGATTTTGTGGAAAATATATATGGTTTAAGAGGGACCATGGTGATCTAAAAATTATATGCAGGATAAATACCCCCACTTATTTTCTAAGTGTATGAAATTGCAAGGATTCAATCTCCAAAATGGGGGAAGGATATAACATCGATGGTATTTTTAGAATAATAAATTTACATATCTGTTAATAATTTTTAAATTTAAAATTAATTTTTTTAAATGTATTCAAGGTATGATAGCGTATCAGATACATGAAAATTATTTCGCCGAAATTGATTTTTTTAATAATCTATTATTATTATTACTATTATTGTTAATATTATTTCTCTAAATGGTTCTCAATGACTAGTAATTGTATTAGTGAGAATGAAAAACAAAAATATATTGTGATCACACATTTTTGTAAAATTTATTTACATTTATCCAATAAATTTTAGAGGCTTAAAATAAAAATTAATTCAATTGTAAGAATAAAAAACTTTGTTATTTTTAAAAGCTAGTTTTATCACCTTTTGATGGATAACATTTTATAAAGATAATTTTTTTAAAATTTTATACGTCCTATTTGAAATAAAAAAATTATACTATATATTTGGTCCATTAATATTAACATTTGGTAAATTTTTGGTAAATTTATGAAAAGTACATTTGTTAATGAATATTGAAATACCAAATTTTATGTCAAAACTGCATTATCATCTAATTTATTTATATAGTTTGATTATATTTTTATTAGTTTTAATGTGTTATTGTGTTAATTTTTTATCATTTAATCCAACTTTGGTCATTCATAGTAATTCCACATTTAAATTGGCCATAAACAAATGTCAATCTTTTGATAGTTTTTATTTCTTAAAAACATGCTTTCTAGTTTTGGCAATAAGAAATAATTTTAAGTTAATTAATTAAAATTATATGATTTTCATTTGGAAAAATTGATTCCTTATTTAGAATCAAAATGTCCAAATTATTTAAATAGGTACCTTTTATTTTTGGATATTTTGAATAGTTACTTCAGTAATAAGTTTTATTTACCACGATTAAAGGGTAAATTAGGTAAATAAGGAAAAAATAATATTATAATAATATAAAACTACCTTAGAAAATGTCATTATATTATTGGATGAGTCATTTGAAACATAAAAATCCTTAGGCTTAACTTTTTACATTTTGGTCCCACATGGGTGATAAAATGACATGTTATAATAATGAATTTAATGCAAAGGGAAATATAACATAAACATAAGAATATTTACATGAACAATTAAAGGTTGGGTTATATATGTGATATATTTTTCTATAAGAAATTATTAGAAATATAAAATGATTTCCTACATCATGTTATTTAAATTATATTTTTAATATAATAAATAAAATATAATACTTATAACACAATGATGATGAATTCATTGTTTCATTAATAAAATATTTGAATTATTGATATTATAAATATTAAAATAATAATTATTTTACATATCTTTTGTCATAAAATTTATTAATATACTAATATGATGTATTATTAGTCTTTTAAATGGATTGGTTTTATGTTATCTCCCAATTTGGATATTATTTAAATTTAATAAATCTAATAGTCTAAAATTTTAAATAATGGATGTTTTATAAAAATTAAAAATTATTAAATTATTTAAAAATCATAAAAATAGTTTAAATTCAGAAATTAATAATTATATGGTGTATAAGTTCATTAAGTGTTCTATTATGATAAATTTACCCCATATAAGTAAAATTAATATCTTCTTAAAAATTAAAATGTTGTTACCACTTTTAAAATTAGAAGAGAATAAATAACTGTAAATAACAAAGATAAGGTTTAAAATAAACTCAATACATGTATAAAAATTATTGAATTAGATTATTTAGATCAATAATCATCTTATGTTCCCCATATCTCATGTTGGACACACATGTACAAAATAAATAATTTATATTAATTTAATATGTTAATACTTTCCATGGGTGTCCCTCCCCTCTCCTATAAAA
The DNA here is from genome assembly GCA_963277665.1 of Viscum album. NCBI lineage: Eukaryota > Viridiplantae > Streptophyta > Magnoliopsida > Santalales > Viscaceae > Viscum > Viscum album. Next base: position 443,292,706 of record OY728133.1, read on the forward strand.
AGGCAGTCATTTCTCCCTATTACAAACACTTAAAAATTATTTAGATCATCCCATAAATGTCCAATAATTTTCCTAAAATCCTTATCCACCTTTTTAATCACTATTTTGTGTATAATACTCTTCTTAGAGGTGTTTACCTCTTCTTCAATGTTGATCAATAGAAGAAGAGGTTTCGTTTTCATTAAGTGTTTCTGTTTTGTTTCTTCTTCCAGTTCCACAAATCTCATACAACCATGATTAGATAAAAACAATAGTATCCTCAATATACTGATATTTTATTTTGTAAATATCATCCTAAAATACATATATACTTCTATAAAATGGGAAAGGAATTAATCATTCGTGTTTAGGTGTGAATTTTCAACTCCACATAATGATTTAGTTTATATTCCATTATTGTATACTATGATCAGATATAATGATGTAATTAATCTTCATATATGATATTAGTCACAAATTAATCATTATAAGATAATTATATATCAATAAAATTCTTAATTCCATGTGCATAAAAATGATAACGTAGTTCGTGCATACGTGTGAACTATCACCTCGACGGAGCAGTGTGACTCATTTTTATTCATTATATCACTTTTATGCTATATATAAGTATATTTAAATTATTATGATTATTGTAATAATATCCTAATCATTTGTGAATGATAAAATGATAATTACCTTATTTTCATTATGTTAAATAAAAATGGAAATGTTACTCATGCGTACGTACGACCTACAATCTCCATGATTATAACATTTTTCATTTTGAATAACAATATTTAATGGATTAAATTAAACAATATGATTTATGTGTATAATTTATTAATAGGTCATGAATACAATTCTTTATATGGTATGATTATGGTAACACCCCACCCCTACCTCATTTTCTTGAAGAGGTAGTGAGGGCTAATTGGCCTTAGGCGACATTCCCAAGATTCCAAAGGCCAGAAATAAATTCCAAGGGCTTCAAGATCATGTTGGGGAATGATTTGACCTTGAGAAAAAACCAAACGAACAATCCACTAAAAGCCACTATATGATTCATGTCAATTCAATTTCCCAACCATGCATTCCCAAAATGCAACCAAGTTGTTCCACAACACAACACAAAACCAATACAACTAGATATGTCCACAAAACATCAGAGTACACTATGGAACGAAACAACCAAACACCACAGGCCATGACCCCACAACAACTCCATGCTATACTACAAGCTCCAAGCTCTGCCAAGGGATCACAATGCTCCACTAAAGGAGGGTGATGCCTGACCTTTTCACATGTCATGGTACACGACATCTGCAAAGACACCACAGTGCTAAAGCATGGGGTGAGTACTAAAACTCAGTAGGATTTCCACAAATGTCTTCCCTATAAATGCCACTAGGATAAACCCATTACACATTTATATAAAATAGTTTATATGAATTAAATCACAAGTTCAACCATATTCATAAGAAAAACATTCCCTTACCCAACCATCACACCAAAACCAAGAAACCAAGGGAAAGACATCCAAAAATTCCACAAACCATCCTATTATTTACACGTTAGAAAAACATCATCCATATCATAATGCAGTGCACAACAAGACAACCAAACAACCAAATAGTCGATCTTCTGTCCAACCCGTTCACCCATTCACACTTTAGTGGCACTTCCAGTCAACTTACCATTGATGGTGGACATTTCATCCACTATCCATCCCCTTTTTATAGTGGTACCTCTTTCCACTTTCACACAACCTTTAAAACAATCCAATTCCAAGCATATAATGTAACGCCCCGACCCTAGTTACATAGAGTTGGTGCATTATTACATAACATTGGAATGATCACAAGAAAGATCAAATCTCAAAAGACTGATTGGTTTAGTAGCCTTGGAAACACTAGATATATTCATAAAGTTTTACATTACATCATAAAGTGAAAAACTACTACAACAACACATTATCTCCATATTCCACACTATTAACCCCTCATAATATCCCTGCAGGTCATTCATAATTTACTTCTTCACTTCCTGGGAAAAATAAAACATAGAAAAGGGGTGAGCTCAAATGCCCAGTAAGGATAACAATATAGCAAAAACATTCATAAATAAGAATAAACATTTAAGGAAATGTATAACTAAAACAAAAGCCTTTTAAACTTGAACTTTCAATATAGTATGGCATAAATAAAATGAAATAATTCCATTTACTTATTCACATGGATATTCTACTAATCGAATAATCACATGCCAAATCAATAACCACTTTCATAATGATGGAATGCATAATGCCGGATTATCATAACCACACAGCCAAGGCCTCGTGCCAAGACTACAAATAAGATTTTGTCAAGGCCTTGTGCCAAGACACTAGTTTGTCTTATGAGACCTACCGATGCATCGAGGATCTATAGCGGGGTCCACCCATCACATAGTAAGTCCAATGCATTCCCATATGAAAAGGTTTAAACATAACATAAACATTCGTATTAAAACCAGCCTACGAAATGTCAATACTTTCACCATAAACTATGGATGGTATAAAAATAGCACATCCACCGTCAAACATATCACAAAACCTTCAATACAATATAGAAGTTTCGTATCACAATAAATCAATTTCACATAAGCGTAAAATCCATCAAAGGATGTTGACATAGATGAAATCAAAACTCTTTTTAGAGAAATATCTCTTTTTATTTTGAAATAATTTAAGTTCCATATAAAATAAAACATTTTCTTTTAAAATATTCTTATAATCTTGTAAGGAAAGATTCGACGATTTTATAATGGTGGAAAATAACTGCACCCACCGTATATGTTAAAAAAACATTCATACCTTAATTCTGTCGAAAAGGTTAAAAAGCACCTTGTTTGGAAAATGACGAAAAGAATTCTTTATAAACCTCTTATAAAAATTCAAAAAAGGGTATAAATGATTTTAACCCATATTCTTTTAAATAGTAAAAATGTTTTGAAATACATTTTACGAAACATGGATGTGGATGATAAAGAGATCCCAGTAGATTATTATGTATAAACAACCTCGGATAATGAAGAGATTGTGAAATAACCCTTACCTTGTACTTTTCCTTGGTGGGGGTAGGTTAACCTCCTGTATAATGGTGAAATAATTGTTATTAAATTATACAATAATCATATATATTATTATGATATCATATATGATCATTTAACATTGATTTGTTAATAATATTTAGATTTATCGTCGTTTTGGGTGTTAGATTACTCATTTTCTTTTATATGTTTTGTTACGTAAGCCATGTTTGTAATGGATAGATTGTATATTATTAATATCCAGAATAACATCAAGTCCATAAACATCATTTTTAAATCAGAAAATGATAATTATACTTGAATGGATACGATGGAGAATGAATCGTATCGCGTTCGTTGAGACGGTTGTCCGTACGTACGCACGAGCGATAAAATCATTATTTTGATATTAAAATAATATATAATAGGATGGTATATCATATATACAGAATCATTATCATGTTATATTTATTATTTTCATGAGTTACACATCATTATTATACCCATCCAAATAATAATATATTGAATAACAATTACAGCACGACGTGGAGACGGTAAGCCGTACGTATGCACGTATGGTGACATGTTATTCAAAGGGTGGATTGAATACTGAATATAGTTGTACAATATTTATAATAAAATCACAGTATATATATGATACTGAAGTTATTATTTGAGAATGGTAACAATAATGGATGAAGAAGTGGAAGAAGAAAGGAACTTGGAAAAGGGTGGTGAAATCATTACCTCTTCTTCGGGTTCTTCCTTTTGATTTGATCAAAAGGGATCCCTAGGTTGGCTTTCTGATCAAACTAAGGACTCTAGGTTGTAGTGAGGGAATTTTGGAGAGTATTTTAGTAGAGTTTGGCCGAACCAAAAGGCCTTGAAGGTGTGAAGAAAAGATAAGGAGGAGTTCCCTTTTATAAGAGGGGTGAGGGGCACCTTTGGAAAAGCTAGAAATATTTATTTATAATAAATTCATATTCGGTTTCTAATGGATCAAAAGTTTATTATTAAAAGTTTATGGTTGGGATAGGTCGAAAACCATTCAACCAATAGAATTTAGACAGGTTTGGGTACTTATATTAACCTTGTATTTACATATTAACTCTAAGTTAATTAGTTTCCCTTTTACAATGTCTCTTTGTATTTTTATATTATATGGTAAATAAACTTACCATATACATCCAAGAGACCCCAAAATGGTCCATTAATGAGACACCTATCATGATATAAGTCTCTTGGCCGAAACATATATTTTATGGAATTTAATACCAATTAATAATATAATATTTGTTTTAAAAACACTTTTATGTCAATTTTGACACTATTGAATAGTTGATTTTTGTGAGACTCATAACAGATTGATTACTTAGAACAATGTAAATTGAATCAATACTAATATATCATATTATCCTAGAAAATTAGTTTAATTCATTAAAAGTTTCATATTATATTTATTTGGGTATTTATAATATCAATTATTTTAATTGTTCACTATTATAGTAATTACGGAATCATCATTGTGTCATACATAATTTATATTATTTAATGTCTAAAAATTATAAATAATATATCATTATTTAGGAAATTTTTTTTCTTTCTAATTAATATTAATAATCAAAAATCCAACATATATAACTTTATGTAAAACTTGTTTTTCTAAAAGATATATGCTTGTGTCATTTTTGTGTTCATTTTAACTTTATAAAAATAAAGAGTCCATATCACCTACAAGTGGCTCCATGAGGTCCAAAAATTGACCCAAAGATTCCCATGGTCGGACATGTATCCAAAAATAAGGTTAGGACATGTGTTATGGTAATTTAGTATTATTATAATATTATTTTTTAACCCTTATTTACCGGATTTACCCTTAACCATGGTAAATGAAATATTTACAACATTAATTATTCAAAATGTCTAAAAATAAAAGTTACCTATTTACAAAATTTGAACATCCTGATTCCAAATATGGAATCCATTTTTCCAAATTCAACAAATAGAAGTGGCAGAAATTAATTTAAAATTAATTCCCGTTGTTAAAACAAAAAACGTGTTTTTAAGAGATAATAACTATCAAAAGATTGACACTTGTTTATGTCTGGTTTAATTGTAAAATTATGTCTAATGACAAACATTTTATTAAATTGTGAAAATATATTCTAAATATAAATTAAAACCTCTCAAATTTATAATTTATCACTATTAATTATTTTTATTAAAAAAGTTGTTTTTAATTAAAATTTAGTAATTTTCACTATTCATCAAAATATTAAAGTTATCCGAAAAGTACCAAAATTTCACCTTAGGCTAAATTCGATATTCCGAATCCAAAAATGAAGTCCATTTTTAAAATATAAAATATATATAATTTCAAAAAGTAGGTATTACTATTCATAACGGCTAGTTTGATTGGTTGTGGTGTGTTAGAATTCGATGTTGCGTACAACACACGCTATCGCATTTTTCAAAGTGAAGCATGCCGTAGAAGCTTGGGGTGTTACATTCTCCTCTCCTTCAAATAATTTCATCCTTGAAATTTCTATAATATTTATCGCATGAAAAGACTTGGGTGGTTCTTCATAATAAGTTCATCGGGTTCCCACGTTGCCTCTTCCATCTTATGGTTTCTCCACAAAACATTTACCAGACGCGTTGTCCGGTTTCCCAGTACTAGTTGTCTTGTATCAAGAATCCTGACGGGCTCTTCATAATAAGACAGATCGGGTTCCAGTTCTAATTCTTCATAGGTGAGTACATGCGTTAGGTCAGGCACGTATTTCCTCAATAGAGATACGTGGTACACATCGTGAACTTTGGAGAGACTTGGCGGCATTGCCAAATCGGTAATCTACAACCCCAATTCGTTCTAGAATTTCGAAAGGTCCGATGTACCTGGGACTCAATTTAACTTTCTTACCAAAACGTATGACTCCCTTCCATGGAGATACCTTCAAGAAAACCTGATCACCGACTTGAAATTCCAAATCCTTCCTTTGATTATCAGAATAGCCCTTCTGCCTACTTTGAGCTGCTTCGATGTAATTTTGGATTACCTTCACCTTTTCCATCATTTCCTCCACCAGTTCTGGGCCTACATGTTTTCTTTCACCAACGTCATCACAACAGGTTGGTGTACGACATCTCTTTCTATATAACGCTTCATATGGTTCCATCTGAATACTTGAATGGAAGTTATTGTTATAGGAAAATTCTACGAGAGGTAAATATTGATCCCACATACCCTGAAAATCAAGTGACCAAGATCTCAACATGTCTTCTAAGGATTGAATAGTCCGTTCTGATTTTCTGTCTATCTGAGGGTGGTAAGCAGTGCTCAAATGAAGTTCAGTATCAAGGGATTTCTGAAAACATTTCCAGAATCTTGTATTAAAATGGGGATCACGATTAGAAACAATCAATAGAGGTACTCCATGAAGTCTCAAAAATTCATTAATATATAGTCTTGTTAGATGTTCCAGGGGTAGATCGTCTCTTATAGCAAGAAAATGTGCTGAAATGGTATGACGATCAACAATAACCCATATCGCATCGTTCCTTCCAGGAGTCTTTGGTAGTCCCATGACAAAGTACATCGTAATATTATCGCATTTCCACTCCAGTATGGGAAGAGGTTGCATGACTCCTCCAGGCTGTTGCCTTCCAGCATTCACTTGTTGAAAAACCATACATCATGACATAAAATAAGAAATCTCCCTCTTCATGTTTTCCCACCAAAAATGTTCTTTCAAATCTCTATTCATTTTGGTGCTCCCAGGTTGTATTGAGAAATTGGAACTATGAGCATCATCCAGAAATTCCCTTTTTGTATCAGGTATATCGGGAACACAAAGTCTCTTCCAAAATTTCAAAATTCCATATTCATACACAAAGTCTCTAAATCTCCCATCATTTACAGCATTAATCTTCTTTTGAAATTCTTCTTAATCAATCTGAGAACTCTTAATCCTTTCTAGTAAAGATGTTTTGGCAACCATTTGAAAAAGAATTGAGGTTTCACCTTCCCTGGTTATTCCCATGTCCATCATCACTAGATCCATGAAAATTGGATCCCTTTCAATTCTCATATTATTCAAAACTCCATGTTCTTTTCTGCTCAAAGCATCTTCCACCCTGTTTTCCTTCCCCGGGTGGTAGTGTATCTTGCAATCATAATCCTTGAGTAATTCAAGACATCTCCATTGCCTCATGTTGAGTTCTTTTTGTGAGAAAATATATTTCAAACTCTTGTGATCAGTATAAATCTCACATTTTTCACCATAGAGGTAGTGCCTCCATATCTTCAAAGAAAAGATCACAACTGCTAACTTGAGATCATGAGTAGGATAGTTTTGTTCTTGAATTTTCAATTGTCTTGATGCATAGGCAATAACCCTATCATTCTGCATAAGGACACAACCAAGTCCTCTCTTCGATGCATCACTATAAATATCGAACCCATCATTCCCCGATAGTAGAGTCAATATAGGAGCATTAACTAATCTTCTCTTCAGTTCTTCGAAACATTCTTCACACTCTTTTGTCCAAACAAATTTAACCCCTTTACGTGTGAGCTTCGTTAATGGGTTAGCCAATCGGGCAAAATTCTGGAAGAATCGTCGATAATAACCTGCCAAACCAATAAAACTACATACCTCAGTTATACTCGTAGGTGTTGGCCATTCTTGGATTGCCTTGGTCTTAGAAGGATCAACAGAGATTCAATCTTTTGAGACAATATGGCCAAGAAAAGAAATCTCCTGGAGCCAGAATTCACACATACTAAACTTCCCATATAGTTCATGTCTTCTCAGAGTCTTCAGGATAATGCGCAAGTGATTTTCATGATCTTCGTAGCTTTTGGAGTATATCAAGAGATCATAAATAAAAACCACCACAAATTCATCGATATAATCCTTGAAAAAACTATTCATCAGATCTATGAATATAGAGGGTGCATTAGTAAATCCAAAAGGCATTACAGTAAACTCGTAATGCCCATACCTGGTTCGAAATGCTATCTACGGATTGTCTTCCTTCTTTACACACAACTAATGGTATCCAGATCGAAGGTCAATCTTTGAAAAGTCTTGAGCTCCATGCAGTTGGTCAAATAAATCATCAATGCGAAGTAGGGGATATTTGTTCTTTATTGTTATAGCATTTATCTCCATGTAGTCGATACATAACCTCATAGATCCGTCTTTCTTTTTAACAAAAAGAACAGGGGCTCCCCATGGAGAAACACTAGGGCGAATAAATCCCTTATTACTCAATTCCTCCAGTTGTTTCATTAGTTCAACTAATTCTACAGTGGCCATTATATAAGGTGTCTTCGATATAGGCCTTGATCCAGGAATTAAATCAATGGAAAACTCAACTTCTTGTTCTGGAGGATGTCCAGGTAAATCGTCCAGAAATACATCTACAAATTCTTTCACAAGAGGTACATCCTCTATTTGAACATTCCTTTCCTCACCCACAGTCATTTCATTATCTTCCTCCCCAATAATTGAATTTAGTTGAGCTACTGGGGGTGGATCTAAATAATAATTAGGTGGTGACAATTCTTCTCTAATGATAAGGTGTCCCTTATCATTATCATCAAGAATCGTAAAATCTTTATTCTTACAATAAATCTTCGTATCATAGTCTGAAAGCCAGTCCATACCGAGGATTATATCAAACTCAATCATAGGTATGACGATGAGATCATCAGATAAATAACATTAATGTGCTCTAATGGGTACTGATTCAAAAAACTTTGTTGCAATGATACTTCCCTTAGGAGTTTTAACTGACAACTCCCTTGTTAAATCAAATTGGAAATATCTAATTTTCTTAGAAAAATGGGAATATATGAAACAATGCGATGATCCAGAATCAAATAATGCATTTTCTAAACTTGAGTAAACCATTAAATTACCTTCCACCACATCTTTCGAAGCTTCTACCTCAGCAGTAGTGATAGTATAAGCTTGGCCTTGATCCCTTGGCCTTTTCTAAGGTAAGTTCTCCTGACGCTTAGGACATTCATTTGCATAATGTCCCATCTCCCTGCAATTGTAGCACTGAACATTGGTAGCTTTCTTCTTACCTTTTCAATCATGATCTTGGTGGCCTTTTTCACCGCACTTGTAACAGACTCCCAATCCCTTCAAGCATGTACTAGGGTGTTTCTTCCCACATTTACCATAGTATGGATATTCAAACTTTCCCTTCATCACCTTATTTCCATTCCCAGATTGATCAGAAGGTCTCTTCTTCTCTTGCTTTTCTATAAATTCATAAGACTTAGAGAATTCCTTTTCGGTCTTGATAGCACATGAGACAATGTCTTCGTACGATGAAAAGGATTGTGATACTAATTCTTGACGGAGAAATGGTTTTAAACCATCAAAGAAACAATCAATCTTACTTATTGGGTTACGTATATAATCTCTAGCATACCTTGCTGACCTTGTAAATTTAGCCTCATACTTTGCGACATTCTCATCCTCCTTCTGTCTCAGACTCAGAAATTGTCATTCAATATCTTCTCGATGGTTGCGAGGAATGTATTTTTCTAAAAATAGATATTTGAACTCCCTCCATTCCATATTTTATACTTCATCATCTTTCTTCGTGTTTTGAATCAATGACCACCATTGATCAACATCTCCAGTGAGGTGGTAAACTACCATGATAACTTTTTCCCTTTCACTACTCCCCAAAGACTGAAATATTTTCTCTAGGGAATTTATCCATTTCTCAGCTACTAAGTAATTTTTACTCCCATGGAACGTTGGTGGTTGTTTCCTCAAGAATCGATCTATCATTGATCCTCCACGCAGCGGATCAGGGTGCTCCATACGGGTAAGGTTATTATTCATAACCTGAGTGAGTTGTCCCAGTATAGTGATTAGATGATCGACACCAGTTTCATCACCAGATCCACTATAATTATCATGAGCAGGATGGAAATCCCTACATGGAGTGCGTGCATTGATATGGTTTCATTTCTTCCACTAGGTGCCATTTCTAATCAATGGCATAAACTAGATCAGTTTATGAATCAAAATACATAATCCCATACTTACAAAACACTTAAAATAAATTGATCTATTTATGGATATAATCCACAATCATAAGAATGTTTTCTTTGAGAATGTATATACTCATAAACCCTTCATAATGATTTTTAAAGAAAATGAGAGTTATCCTAAGCATATCCCCTGGGAGTGTCGTAACCAAGAGTGCAGCAAGGCCTGTTGTCGTGCACCAGTTCCCGTCCGAGTTTAGCTCAAAGCGGTGTTTTCGAGTTTTACCCCTAGGTACATCTATGCTAGAGCCGCCTCTACCTGATTGTATCCAGACATGGATGTATTGCTCGGAAAAATCACAAAATCTCTACAATACCAAAATTCTAGGAAGTTCTTCTATACTAATCATCAAAGTTCATCTTAGGTCTACGTGCTCTAATCAGATTTTATCTAAATCTAGCTTCCAAGGTTTGTACTAATCTTCCTCTGATACCAACAGTAATGCCCTGAACCATGTTACCTAGAGTCGGTGCATTATTACATAACATTGGCCTGATCACAAGAAAGATCAATTCTCGAAAGACCGATTGGTTTAGTAGCCTTGAAAACACTTGATATATTCATAATGTTTTACATTACATCATAAAGTGAAAAACTACTACAACAACATATTGTCTCCATAGTCCACACTATTAACCCCTCATAATATCCCTAAAGGTCATTCATAACTTACTTCTTCACTTCCTGGGAAAAATAAAACATAGAAAAGGGGTGAGCTCAAATTCCCAGAAAGGATAAAAATATAGCGGAAACTTTCATAAAGAAGAACAAACATTTAAGGCAATGTATAACTAAAACAAAAACCTTTTAAACTTGAACTTTCATCATAGTATGGCATAATTAAAATGAAATAATGTCGTTTACTTATTCACATTGATATTCTACTAATCGAATAACCACATGTAAAATCAATAACAACTTTGATAATGATGGAATGCATAATGCCAGATTATCATAACCACATAGCCAAGGCCTTGTGCCAATACTACAAATAAGATTTTTCAAGGCCTTGTGCCAAGACACTAGTTTGTCTCATGAGACCTACCGATGCATCGAGGAGCTATAGCGGGCTCCACCTGTCACATATTAAGTCCAATGCATTCCCATATGAAAAGGTTTAAACATAACATAAACATTCATATTAAAACTAGCATACAAAATGTCAATACTTTCACCATAAACTATGAATGGTATAAAAATATCACATCCACAGTCAAAAATATCACAAAACCTTCAATACAATATAGAAGTTTTGTATCACAATAAATCAATTTCACATAAGCGTAAAATCTATCAAAGGATATTGAAATAGATGAAATCAAAACTCTTTTTAGAGAAATATCTCTTTTTATTTTGAATTCATTTAAGAGACATATAAAATAAAACATTTTCTTTGAATATATTCTTATAATCTTATAAGGAAATATTGGACGATTTTATAATGGTGGAAAATAACCTCACCTGCCGTATACGTAAAAAAACATTCTTACCATAATTCTGTCGAAAAGGTTAAAAAGCACCTTGTTTGGAAAAAGATAGAAAGATTCCTTTATAAACCTCTTAAAAAAAATTAAAAAAAGGGTATAAATTATTTTAACCCATATTCATGTAAATAGTAAAAATGTTTTGAAATACATTTTTAAGAAACATGGATGTTGATGATAAAGAGATCCCAGTAGATTATTACGTATAAACAACCTCGGATATTAAAGAGATTGTAAAATAACCCTTACCTTGTACTTTTCCTTGGTTGGGGTAGGTTAACCTCTTTTATAATGGTGAAATAATTGTTATTAAATTATACAAGAATCATATATATTATTATGATATCATATATGATCTTTTAACATTGATTTGTTAATAATATCATAGAATTGTCGTCATTTCGGGTGTTAACTTACTCGTTTTTTTATATGTTTTGTTACGTAAGACAGGTTTGTAAGGGATAGGTTGTATATTATTAATATCTAGAATAATATCAAGTCCTTAAACATCATTTTTAAATCATAAAATGATAATTATACTTGAATGGATACGATGGAGAATGAATCTTATCGCGTTCGTGGAGACGGTAGTCCGTACATACGCACGAGCAATAATATCATTATTTTGATATTAAAATAATATATAATTGGATGGTATATCATATATACAGAATCATTATCATGTTATATTTATTATTTTCATGAGTTACACATCATTATTATACCCATCCAAATAATAATATATTGAATAACAATTACACCATGACGATGAGACGGTAAGCCGTACGTACGCACGTATGGTGAAATGTTATTCAAAGGGTGGATTGAATACTGAAAATGGTTGTACCATATTTATAATAACATCACAGTATATATATGATACTGTAGTTATTATTTGATAATGGTAACAACAAAGGAAGAAGAAGTGGAAGAAGAAAGGAACATGGAAAAGGGTGGTGAAATCATTACCCTTTCTTCGTGTTCTTCCTTTTGATTTGATGAAAAGGTCTCCATAGGATGGATTTATGATCAAAATAAGGCCTCTAGGTTTTACTGAGGGAAGTTGAGAGAGTATTTGGGCAGAGTTTGGCCGAACCAAAAGTTTTTGAAGGTGTGAAGTAAAGAGAAGGAGGAGTGCCCTTTTATAAGAGCGGTGAGGGGCACCTTTGGAAAAGCTAGAAATATTAATTTATAATAAATTCATATTCGGTTTCTAATGGCTCCATAGTAGATTATTAAATGGTTAAGGTTATTAGAGGTCGAAAACCATTCAACCAAGAGAATTTAGACAGGTTTGGGTACTTATATTAACCATATCATTAAGTATTAACTCTAACTTAATTAGTTTCACTTTTACAATGTCTCTTTGTATTTTTATATTATATGGTTAATAAACATACCATATACATCCAAGAGACCCCCAAGTGGTCCATTAATGAGAAAACTATCATGATATAAGTCTCTTGGCTGAACCTTATATGTTTAGGAATTTAATATTAATTAATAATATAATATTTGTTTTAAAAACTCTTTTATGTCAATTTTGACACTATTCAATAGATGATTTTTGTGAAACTCATAACAGATTGATTACTTCGAAAAAAATCAATTTAATCAATACTAATATATCATATTATCCTATATAATTAGTTTAATTCATTAAAAGTTTTATATTATATTTATATTGGTATTTGTAATATCAATTATTTTAATTATTCACTATTATAGTAATTACTGCATCATCATTGTGTCATAAATAAATTAAATTATTTAATGTCTAAAAATTATAAATAAAATATCATTATGTTGGAATTTCTTTTTTCTTTCTAATGATTATTTATAATCTAAAATCCAACATATATAACCCTATTTAAAAATTATTTTTCTAAAAGATATATGCTTGTGTCATTTTTTTATTCATTTTAACTTAAATAAAATAAAGTGTCCCTATCACCTACAAGTGGCTCCATGAGGTCCCAAAATTGACCCAAAGATGCTGATGGTCGGACATGTATCCACCAATAAGGTTAGAACACGTTTTAGGGTAATTTTGTATTATTATAATAGTATTTTTGAACCCTTATTTACCGGATTTACCCTTAGTAATGGTAAATAAAATATTTACCGCAGTAATTATTTAAAATGTCTAAAAACAAAAGTTACCTATTTACACAATTTGAAAATCCTGATTCCAAATATGGAATCCATTCTTCCAAATTCAAAACACATAAGTGGTAGAAATTAATTTAAAATTAATTCCCGTTGTTAAATCAAAAAGCGTGTTTTTAAGAGATAATAACTATCAAAAGATTGACACTTGTTTATGTCTGGTTTAATTGTAAAATTATGTCCATTGACAAACATTGTATTAAATTGTAAAAATATATTCTAAATATAAAATAAAACCTATAAAATTTATAATTTATCACTATTAATTATTTTGATTAAAAAAGTTGTTTTAAATTAAAATTTAGTAATTTTCACTATTCATCAAAATATTAATTTTATCCGAAAAGTACCAAAATTTCACCTTACGCTAAATTCAATATTCCAAATCCAAAAATTAAGTCCATTTTGAAATATAAAATATATATAATTTCAAAAAGTAGGTATTAATATTCATAATGGCTAGTTTGATTGGTTGTGGTGTGTTAGAATTCGATGTTGCGTACAACACATGCTATCGCATTATTCAAAGAGAAGTGTACCGTAGAAGCATGGGGTGTTACATATAACACATAAAGTTCACCAAAACATGAAATCAACCAATTCCATTGCAAATCAATCCACTTCAATAAATCAACCATTTATTGAAAATAATTTTCCATGATAAACCACATTTCAATAAAACAACCACTTTATTTAATACCCTTTTCCAATAATCATTTCCACAAATCAACCATAGCCTTCCATCTTAAAACCACCATTTAAAAATCCACATCCAAAAAGAATTTCACTATAAAACCCCCTTTCTTCCAAAAAATTGTCAAATGTATTTCCAAACAATTTTGCATAACAATTAACAATTAATTTCCAGCACAAAAATTAATTGTAACAAAGAACCACTAGTTCGATCCAAGTAGAGTTGAGAGAGAAGCCACCTACCTTTAGGGTTCCCAAGAAATTGACCCACGAACAACTGCGCCTCAATTCTGGAAAACACACTACAAAAACCTCTCTAGATCCATTTCCCTAACATCCACAAGCCTTAAAATCATCATCCAAGGAAACCGAAACCCTATATATACACACAAAAAGTGCGGATCTAGAAAACCAAGAAAGAGAGGGATGTAGATCTTGAGGAAAACACAAGGAAACCATGAGGAGAGACTTACCCCAGGAGAAACCACCTTCAAAACACCAAGAACCCTCTTCAAAATGCTTACAAAATGAGTGGGAAAGCTCCTCCACCCCCCTGAGAACCGAATAACCCAAGTGATACATGATTGGGAGGAATATTGGAGAGAAATAGGTTAATCCCGAGGGAGCCGGAAACTTATAACCTAATTTTTAAGTGGTCGTACGGTTATCCCACACGGTTTGGAAAACCGGGTGCTAACTGTGCACATGCTACTACATCAGGAGAAAGGGTCTGCACAAATTTCTCACAGAGTTTAGAAAACCATGCACAGGTCGTGCGATGACTACATCCTCCCATGCACAGTTTTTTTGAAAATCCGCATGGTTTCCACTAACTGCTCTCAAACCGTGCACCCCATTAAAAGCCTCCAAACTCATCCAAAACCATTCCAAACTCTCCCATACCCTTCACAAATCATCTCTTGCACTTTAAACACCTAAAATTGAAAACAAAAGGCTACATACCTCAATCCGGGGTTACTACATTCACCCCACCATTGGACTTTCCGTCTTCAGAAAGTAGTGAACCTTCCCTTTGCTGAAAGAGCTCGGGCCACTGCTCGACCATTTCTTTCTCCCGCTCCCAAGTCTCTACTTGAATCTGACAATGCTTCCACAAATCACGAACTAAACAGATACTTTTTCCACATAAAACTTTCTCTTGCCTATCCACAACCAGCACTAGGACGTTCACCGATGAAGAATTTGGTTCTAGCTCAACATGATCCCACTGAATCACATTATCACGATCAGGCTGATACTTTTTCAACTGGGACACATGAAATACATTGTGCACCGCAATGAACCTAGGTGGAAAAGACAAATGATAAGCTACCTCACCAACATGATGACGAATATAAAAAGGTCTAATATACATTGGAGATAACTTCCCCTTCTTTCCATACTAATGATGTCCCAACCTAGGAGAGATCCTCAAGAAAACATGATCACTCAACTTGAATGAAAACGGCCATCGACGATGATCCGCCTACGATTTATGATGACTCTCAGACATCTTCATTATCTTCCTGATCAACTTGATTTTCTTCGTAGCCTCCTGGACAAGGCTCGGTCCAACCATCAAGGACTCACCTGTTTCCACCCAACATAGTCGAGAACGATATGGCCAACCATACAACGCTTCAAACGGATCCATTTGTATGGATGCCTGATAATTTTTATTATATGTGAAATCAACCAATATCATGTTCTCCTCCCTCGAGCCACCAAAATCCATGACACAATCCCACATCATATCCTCCCGAGTTCGTATCGTCCTCTCAGATTAACCTTCCATTTGAGGGTTATACGCCACACTCATGGTCAACATATTTCCAAGGTCTTGTTGTATGGATTTCCTAAAATGAGATGTAAACCTCGGATCTCTATCTGATTCAATTGAAACTAGACCTCCATGCCTTTTTACCACCTCTCGAATATAGATTTCAGACAGATCCTCCACCGTATGAGAATTAAGAATCGCGATGAAATGGGCCGACATCGTTAGTCGATCCACTACCACCAAAATCATATCGTTCCTTATGACCATTCTTGGGAGACCTATGACAAAATCCATCACTTTCTACTCCCACTACCAAAAAGGGATTGGTAAAGACATCAACATTATTGATGGCCTATGATGTTCTGCCTTGACCTGCTGACAAGTCAAGCATCTCGAAACAAACTCAGCCACACTTCTTTTCATACCAGCCCAATAGAACTACACTTTAAAAGTTTTAAACATTTTCCGAATTATAGTATGAAAATCCCACCTGGAATGATGATACTCCCTGAGAAGATCCTCCTAACAAGCAACTGGTACAACCATCTGATTCTGAAAAAACAAAACTGACCATCCATTCAGTTTCCAACCCTCAATGGTCTCCCCAACATTTGGTCTCGACCCCACAGACACACACTCAAGATCAGATATTTGTGCCTCTTTAACCAGGCCATCCAGGTTCAGAATCAACACAATTAGAAAGAAGACCCCTCTATCGCCTTGTTCATCATATTCTAACTGCATATTGGCTATAATCGACATCAACTGCCACTAGTCTGATGCATGTTTTACCACCCGAGAATATGCTTTTCTACTTAATTCATCTAGCACTGAATTTCCTTTACTTGGTGTTTACATCAAGTCAAAATCAAACATCTGGAGTTATTCCATCCATCTACATTGCCTCAAGTTCAATCCCCTTTCTTAGAAAATGTGCATCAAGCTCTTATGATCGGAATATAATATGAATTTCTCACCGAATAGATAATGATGCTAAACTATTAAAGTATGGACCACTTCTTCCAACTCCAAATCATGTGTTGGGTAGTTCTTATCATGCACCCTCAACTTACTTGATCCATATTCAACCACATGATTCCCTTCCATGAGAATTCACCCCAACCCTGATCCTGATTCATAATAATACACCACATACCCTTTTACTGGTTCTGTAAAAACCAAGATTTGTGCTGATATAAGGCGACCCATTAGCTCTTCAAAACACTACTGACATTGGTCATTCCACTAGAATGAAACATTATTTCTTTTCAAAGATGTCATTGGTGAACCCAAACATGAAAAATCATGAACAAAACTCCGATAATACCCAGCTAGACCAAGAAAACTACGTATCTCAAACACATTCTTTGGAGGTTGCCATGAGATAACAGCCTCTATCATTTCCAGATCCACTAAAACACCTCTATCATAAATCACGTGTCCAATAAAATGAACTACCTTTTATCCAAAAGTCATACTTTAACAATTTGGCATACAACTGATGATCCCTCAAGATCCCGAGCACTATCTCCAAGTGATGCTCATGCTCTACCCTTGTAATTGAATACACAAGAATATCATATATAAAAACCACCACAAATGAATCCAGATATCTCTGAAATATCCTATTCATCAATGCCATAAAAACCACTGGCACATTAGTTAGACCAAAGGTCATAACCACATATTCATAATGGCCATATCTACTTCTGAAAGCTGTTTTAGGAATATCGTCCTTCCTCACCCACAATTGATGATATCCTGACCTCAGTTTGATCTTGGAGAACCATTGGGATCCCCTCAATTTGTTGAAAAAATCATCAATTCATGGAATTGAATACCCATTCTTTATCATAACTTGGTTTAGTATACGACAATCAACACATAGTATCAAAGTTCCATCCACCTTTTTCACAAACAACACCGGAGATGCCCATGGAGACGAGTTAGTCCGGATAAACCATTTGTTTTTTAACTCTTCCAACTAGAATTTCAATTCCTTCAATTTTTCTGGTTCTATCCGATAAGACGGAAGTGAGATTGGACTGGTCCCCCAAAGGAGATCAATCGTAAACTCCACTTCTCTTACGGGAGGTAACCCAGAGAATTCATCAGAAAAAAAATCCATGAACTGATCCACCAATTCTAGAAAAGCATTCTACTCAATACTGTCTACTGATTCCAAAGACAACACCGCCTACTGATACGATAACGTGACCACTGCTGATTCCAACAAAGCCATTGCACACTTCTTTTGAGGCCTCCCTCCTCTAATGAGATTTCAAACACCATCGTGTGTTGTAAAATCCACTATTCGTGCACCACAATCAATGTGAGCCTTAAACACCACCAACCAATCCATTCCTAGGATTTCATCATACCTATCCATCTAAAGCATTGAGAAATTCCACACTAGCTCCACCATTCTCATAATGATACAACATTCTCTACACAATAAGGCTCAACACTTTCTTCGACCCAGAGGAGTTCGAAGTTGTAAAACTGAGGATATCATTTCTACTCTTAAACCCATCCAATAAACCACGGGTGTATCATTAAAAGAGTGTGAAGCACCCATATCAAACAGCACTTGCATCAAGGTATAATTTAAAAGAATCATACCTCGCACCATGGATGGTCCCAACTGATCATCCACCACCACCTGCTCAACTCCAAACATATGTTTTCTTGCCACACACTTCTCTTTATTTCTCTGTTGAGGAATCATGGTATTCCTAGAGTCACCATGAACCACATTACCCTACTGCTGAGGGGTATGCTGCTGCCCGCATCCCGTCGAAGCATACGAAGTCAGAGATCCCTAAGAATTATCCTGCGACCCAACCTCGGAGAATTCTGACAATAACACTGCAGATCCCCCATCTGCTTACAATTATGACATGGCCAAGGCTATACCATAAAATCTTGTGCGATGTGGCTTGTAGAACCACACGGAAAACATCCTGGCTTGATCTGGGGCTTCGGAGGAAGATTTACCAATCCCTTAGTCGGATTATATGCCATTTTCCTGCCCTAGGAATAAGTTTCCGTCTTTCACTTGAACCTAGTATTATAGTTCCCACAATTCCCCATGGGTACCACCATGCTTCCTCCACCCGGAGCACCCAACAAATCACGTTCAGCCATGGAGGCTCTATTTACCATCTCTGTGTAATCATTTATACACAGAACTTCTAACTTGGAACTGATATCACGCCATAACCCTGCTTCAATGATCTTTACCGTCAATGACATGCTACCCGCCACCTCAGGTAGAAACCACACTGAGTTCGTAATCATAGCTGCATACTCCATCACAAGCATGAGCTCTTGCTTTAAACTGAAGAAATTAGTCGTATGCTAAATTCTGAACATATGTTGGTAGAAATGTTTATTAAACAATTCTTCAAAGCCTTCCCACATCATACCTTGGTTCGTCCCCACTTGTACTACCAACTCCCACCACTGAAGTGCAAGATATTCTAACATATACGTGGAAAAATCACCTTTAACTCTACTGGTGTTCTCTAGAATTCAATGATCTTGTTCGTTCTATTCAACCATGCTTCTTCCCTCTCTGGCTCTGAATCCCCCCTGAAGATGGGTGGATTCTGCTTTTGAAACTGTGCCACATGATCCACATTCATTGGTTCATACACTTTGTTCCCACTTTCCACAGCTTGGAAAGCTTGTGCTATAATTTGTACTAGCTGCTGGTTCACCTGAGGCTTAGGTGCCACCACATTCTTAGCAGACTCCTCTGGTTGGAATCTACGACACATATCAGATTCCATTTCTATAAACAGAAAACAAAAAACAATGATTCTCACTTCTATAGACAACACGAAATCCCATTCAAAATTACATTACACAACACTTTCCTAACAAGGCATTCCAAAAGTTCACATTTCCCATGTTTCACCATTTTGAAAATCATACCATTTTCAAAATATCAAATTTATTCACATTACATTTTCACACAAAAACTATTTCTTAGTTCATCCAATAGATTATTATACCTGAATGAAATATGAAACCTAGTGGGAATTCATTTCTACCCAGCATGTCATGCTCATCTCATTGGCTACATCCACGATAATGAGATGTACAATTCCTATAAGTGTCTAAAAAATAATTATGTACCCAACTCTGTGGTAACTTGAATTTCAGCATAAAAGGGTTATCTACATCTTTTTATAGTATACATTCCATGTTCTGACAATCCTATGCCTTGCTACCTTCCCGACATAATGAATGTAACAGAAGGAATTTCAACACCAAATCTGAGAACTAACTCCAAAGGACTAAACAAACTGATACAACTTTTAACACCCCACCCCTACCTCGTTTGCTTGAGGAGGTGGTGAGGGCTACATGGCCTTAAGTGATGTTCCCAAGACACAAAATGCTGTAAATATATGTCGAGGGATTCATGATCATGTTGGGGAATGATTTTCCCTTAAGACAAAACCAACCAAACCATCCCCTAACAGCCACTATATGATCCATGTCAATTCAATTACCCAACCATGCATTCCCAAAAGACAACCAAGTTGTTCCACAACACCACAAAAAACCAATACAACTAGACATGTCCACACAAAATCAAGGTACACTGAGGGACTAAAAAAACACCACAATCTATGACACCACTGCAGCCCTATGCCAAGATCCAAGATCCATGCTCCGCTAAGGGATCAAAATGCTCTAGTAAAGGAGGGTGATGCATTACCTTTGCCCACATCATGGAACACAACATCTACAAAGACACCATAGTACCAAAGTAAGGTTTTAGTACTAAAACTCAGTAAGATTTCCCCAAATGAATTCCCTACACACACCCCTAGGGTAAAAATGTTAGCACATTTATATAAAACATTTTATATAAATAAAATCTCAAGTGCGACCATATTCATAATCCAAACATTCCCTTACCAAGCCTTCAAACCCAAACCATGAAACCAAGGGAAATCCAAACAAACATTCCACTAACCATCTCATCATTAACACGTTATCACAACAACATCCATCATGCAATGAAATGCACAACAAAACACCAAAACAACCAAATGATGGAGCTTCCATTCAACCCGTTCACCCATTAACACTTTAATGGAACATCCCATCCACTTACCATTGATGGTGGACCTTCCTTCCACAATCAATCCCCTTTTAATACTAGTAATTATCGCCACTTCCGTAGAACATTCAAAACATGCCAATGCCAAGAATATAACCCATCAATGTCACAACAACATGCAATCAACCAATTCCATTTCAAATCAACAGACCTCAATAAATCAACCATTTAATGAAAATCAGTTTCCATGCCAAACCACATTTCAATAAAACAACCACTTTATTGAAAACCCTTTCCCATCAATCATTTTCACAAATCAACCATAGCATTCCATTTTAAAATGTCCATTTCAAAATCCACAACCAAAAAGCATTTCACCATAAAACCACCTTTATTCCCAAAAATTCCCAAATGGATTTCCACCCAATTTATCATAACAATTAACAATTAATTTCCAGCACAATAATTAATTATAATAAAGAACCACTAGTTCTTACAAAGTGGGGTTGATAGAGAACCCACCTACATTTATGGTTCCCAAGAAATCGACCCACGAACAACCGCACCTCAATTTCAGTGAACACACCACCAAAACCTATCTAGATCCATTTCCCTAACATCCACAATCCCTAAAATCATCTTCCAAGGCAACCACAGCCCTAGATCTACACAAAACATGTGTAGATCTAGAAAACCATGAAAGAGAGTGATGTAGATCTAGATGAACCCACAAGGAAACCATGAGGAAGGACTTACTTAGGAGAAACCACCTACAAAACACCAAGAAACCTCTTCAAAATGCTTCCCAAATTAGTGGGAAAGATCCTCCACCACCTAAGAACTGAAGAAACTGAGTGATCCATGAGTGGGAGGATGATTGGAGTGAAATAGGTTAAGCCGGAGGGAGATCAAAATGTATAACCCTATTTTTATGTGGTCGTACGGTTAGCCCACACTGTTTGGAAAATCATGAGCATGCTACTGCCTCGGGAGAAAGGGTCCACACGGTTTGGAAAACTGGGTGCAGGCCGTGTGAAGACTACTTTCTCCCTTGCACGGTTTCCCGGAAAATCCGCACGGTTTCCACTAACCATGCACCCTTTTAAAAGCCTCCAAACTCATCCAGAACCATTACAAACTCTCCCAACCTCTTCCCAACTCATCTCATGCACTTTGAACACATAAAAATGCATAAAAAAGGCTATATACCTCAAACTGGGGGTACTACACTTATGACCACTAGACTAGTGACATCATATCATTTTTATTTTCTACTCAAGAACCAATTATCGAAAAATCATCGGACAAGAACTCAAATAATTAAATAATTATTATATCATGGTCATATGTGATGAAATGAGAATAATAATCATGTATAATGTTCTGAATCAAGAACAAATTAATCTATGTTTATTATTCAAGAACAAAAATAATGTATAAGACATGTTGGGTTGAACGATAGTGGATTCGTCTCAATCTACTTTCATTGAGGAATATTTTGATTTATATACAACCTTCTATTATACGGTTTATAATCAACCACATTGACTTTTAATTAAATGGCTTTCAAAGGGAATATATGTTTATATAAAGAATTTCACTAAATGATAAATGGATTGATTCATTTTATTGTATGTGGAAACAATGAACTTTCCACCATGGGGAGCATTATTTGATATTTGGAATCCTATAAAGGCTGTAATGATTTGGAAAAAAAGTAAAAAACATATTACTTTTTAAGTAATTTGGTATTAAAAAAGGTTTTTAAAATTTATTGATTATATTAATATCTTGATATGATGTCTTATGATTACCATGTTGAAATGTTATTTTTCATTTATGCTTTGTTCATATGTTAGGATTATGTAATGGTTCTTGGGAATTTCTTATGTATATGGGTGGTTCCATGATAACCCAAGTTCCAGTGAGCCCATGATATCTCTCCAATGAATAGGATAATGTGAAGGAGGTAAATGTTATGGTTTCTCCCAAGATATTTAAGGAATAAACTGTGATGGGTATTCCAAATGTAACCATGAAGGTTACTCCCTATATAGCGGTTAAAGCTACAATTTATGTATGTTATGGATGCCAAAAGTTCACTTTGTGATTAATGATTTCAAAGAGTTATTCATAAATCATATGCCTTCATGATGTTTTTTAACCTGCATATTTTTTTATGAGTGAAAATTATGATTTCATGGACTTGTCTGTATTCGTGGACAAATGTATTCTTTACTTACATTATAACCTTTAAGGAAATTTTTATGCTCATCCCATGTTTCTAAATAATTTTCCATAGGGAATGTGGAAGGGAAAGAGTATTGAAAAATTCAAGATGATTTATATCAAGAAAATAATTATTTTTGTTTTATTTCAAGAGTTTTATTATTGTGATAAAATTGGATATAGTATAAGTATTTACTTTGTAACATTTGAGATGTAATGTTTTAATAAGGGCCTAATTCATTAAAACTCTATACTTGAAAAGATCTTAAATGCGAATTAATGCCAAATTATTTACTTATCTCATGATTATATAATGTTTTAATGATGGTGTCTTATAGGTGGTGTGTCCAAAAAAGTATGTTTAGTCCCCATAATGTTCCCAAATATATCATATTTACACATCTTGAATTATAGGGAATAATATTGCTGGTTTATGTGAACACCACAATACCATGTCTTATTCCTTTATTATGATTTCATTGCTTAATCCCTTATTTCCCATATGATTCATGTATTACTAACATACAATATTTATGACAAGATTTATTTTTATGATCTTTGATATTATAGGTATGGTCATTGAATGTTAATCTAATGTTATCATACCTTTTTGTTCATGTTTTTCTTATATATTTCCTATATTTAACCTTACTTTCCATTCGACATCAATCATTTCTTATGTTTCCTTTCCCCATGAAATGAAGAAATGTTTTAAGTATATTTACTAATGTGGTGGATATATGGGGAGAAAATTAAGATCTTTCACACTGTAATATTTTTTTTGTTCCATGTTTCCAAAGGCACTAAATTAATATGGTCTTTAGGCACCCATTTTTGTAATGTTTTAGTTCTTCCAAAAATATTTTGTAATTTATATAAAAAATAAGATTGGGTCATTATAGTTTGTATCATATAGAAGGTTGAGTCACCCTTTGTAATATAGGATGAGAAAATAATGGTCCGATCCCTAGTAATAT
This sequence comes from Viscum album, assembly GCA_963277665.1. Classification (NCBI taxonomy): domain Eukaryota; kingdom Viridiplantae; phylum Streptophyta; class Magnoliopsida; order Santalales; family Viscaceae; genus Viscum; species Viscum album. Next base: position 443,317,251 of record OY728133.1, read on the forward strand.
TTATAAAGAAATGTCTAGGGATTTCTTTGAGGAAAAGTTTATTGATGGGGAAAAGTATAGGAAGATGTCTCAGAATTTTATTAAATGATAGAGAGAGTGAATTCTTATAAATATATAATTTTTTGGATACTACAAGTGGACATGGTTATAGAATATATGTACCTATAAATAACAACTCAAACACGGTGTGTAGGGCCGGACTTGAGTGTAAGCTGTAACAAGACAACAGGGATTAATGTACACATAGTTTGACACTCCCCGTGGAGATGCTTTTGGAATTCAAATGCCCTTCAGGAACCATAACGAAGGATTTTAAAATAATGCAGTTATTAATAAACATGTATAAAACTAATGTTTAATTTTTTAAATAATATGTTTCCATTATTTAGACATCCAATATATAAATATTTATGATTATGTGGTTTTCTACTATGAGAAGTGTTTCTCTGCAATTGCTTTATGATTTTAGTCAATAGAGGTAAAGGGAAGGAATAATGTTAACATTGAATTTTTTAGAATTAAAAATTATAGACATGATGATATATATTTCCTAACTGTAAGTTTTATGAAGAGAATCCAGATGATTCTTGTGAATTGGTTTTACTTCTAAAGATAAAGAGACAACAAAATGCATGTGAAAGGTATGAGATGTTCTTCCAGTATTTTTTACACTAAATATTAGAATCATTATTAGAATTAGGTTTAGGTATATTAATACATTATTTATATTTAATATTCCAAGAAAGATATAATATTGAATATTTTTATGTATCCTGAGTAATGGTTTAAGAATAATATTGGATGAATGATGTATTTATGTTTTGGAACTAAAATATTATGTTACATGAATAATGAAATATGTGAGGATGTCTATTATAAGTCTTTATTAAGAAAATATTGAATGGAAATGAAGAAATATAAAATAAATTTAATATAAATGTGATATTTTTCTTAAGGGAAGGTATCCCTTAATTTTTTCAAGATATAGAAATTTTTTTGATTAGCTTGGATAATCAGATGATTGATTTGGATAAAGTAAATTGGATAGTATCAATTACCCTTGAGGCAATTAATGATTTTTTGAGAAATTGTTCTATGTCATCATTGATGAAGTTTAAAACATATTATATTTATAGAATATATCTAGTAATCTTTGTAATAAGGATGAATGCATGTTTTATGAAAGGATTTTTGGTATTTTTTGTTATTACCATGTTTGAAGACAATATATGAACTGGGTATTCACATTTTTAGTATGTGAAAACCAACAACCACTTTGTGATAAATAACAAATCAAGGTTAAGCTAATTTCATGTCCTTATTTCTAAATTATGGTATTTTTAACTTTCAAAAAAGTTTTAAGAATATCAATTTATGGAAGGTCTATGTTAATATTTATATGAAGTTTGAGAGATTAAATTATTAAACCACCACATTAGGATTTTGGTATACTATATCTCCTAATCTAACGTATTTTCATTGATGGTAAATTAAGATAGATGGGATGAATAATCATAGATATCATGATATGTTAATTATTGAGGAATGAAAAATTCAACTTCCTTTCATTGAATTAGATATGAAGTGGAAGTTGATCAAGGAACAAAAAAAGAGTATATTTTTACTGAAATCAAGTAAGTATATCATATAGAAAAAACTATTCATCTTTAAGAAAAAAGGATATTGAAACCAAAAATGGTATCCTAGTGCCTTAATTTTTGATGAATCAAATGATACCTTAGATCATCGATGATTTATGGATTTTTGATTTCTATCATTCTCCCATCCATATTCTCTATCACTCTCCATCTAAACATGATAGATATATTTCTCTTCTATATCCATAATTTCACATCCCACCTATGTTCTCCTACGTGGAAACCTAGTTATATGTTACATTGGGTAACCGTTATGTTTTCAACACGACATTTTTAATGGATGTTTTAGTATTCATTTATCCGATGTGGGTTTCTATGAATGAAACATTCAATTTTAAAATTGTAATAGTATAGATTAATTTTGATGGTGAAATTCATTTTAAGGGAGTAGAATGTAACACCCCGAGTTTTTTTGAAATATATTTATTTAAATTAATTTAATCATTTTTGATATTTTTCATTTAATGAAACAATTAATATTGTTTTATATATATTAATTAACTATATTTGGTTTGCATACAGTACACAGAAGACAGAGATTTTTTTCCCTACATGTAACGCTGACGTGGTATGTGTTACACCCAATACCGAGTTTGTATGAAAAATAATTTTATTGTTATATTTATTTAAAAGGGATTTTTATAACATATCCATAAAACTTAGTAATATTAATATAAATAAAAAAATTAAATATAATTTATAATAGTTTTATATGAATACAACATATCGATAATAAACCAAGTAATACTGGTAAAGTCTTCATATGTTTTAAAAATAGTATTTTCTAAAATAAACTTTTTTTTATGTTCTTATGTGAATAATAATAAAATTAATGATTGAAACTATCAAAGATTGAATTTGATAAAATAAAATAAATTTTCTGGTTCCTTATGTCCAAATTAGCTTATGGAGTATTTTTAGGATTATTTTGAGAAACTTCATTTTCAGTGAGTATTAAAATAATAATAAATTGGTATTCCATACTTCTTTTTCATATGATTTATTTATATAGTTATATTATATTTATCATTTGTTTTGAACTCACAATAGATCAATTATACATATATTATATCAATTTATTGAATTGGAACCATTTATCTATTGAATTTAGATATAAACGCTTAATAAACATTTGATCATTCTCGATTTAAAACCCCCCTTCTGGCCACATCTACAGGATAAGCATTAAACATAATTTTTCAACTTTAGTGAATTTAATTTTGAAAAATGTTCCTAATTTTATTATTAGTTTATATTTATATTATAATATTATAAATATATGTTTTGTCCAAAAATATTAGTGATAGTGATAAAAATTAATTACATCTTTTAAGATAAACTTAAGCTTAACAAGGAACTGAACCTTAATCATAACAGCCCAAATGACCTATAATATTTTTGAAAACCAATTGGATGTCTGTATTTTTCTAATAGATCTTATATTATTGAATTTTTTTTGGATTTTGATGACTTTTGTTAGGTAAAATTCGGGGTACACCTAACTTGTTTTAAAAAAGGCCAAGTGTGTACCCTCCCTCCTTATAAAAGGAAAACACCTTTCCCCCTTCTGTACACCCCTAAAACCACTTAAGCTCAAATAATATATGCCCAATGGACATAAAAAATCCCTCAATTACCCTTTGAAGGATTCATTTGGGTAAAAAACCATTCAAGGAATCATTTTGGTGAACACCAAAAGGAGTTACCTAAGGTAGAGGGGGTTTCATTGACTACGAAGAGTGTCAAGACATAATTTAACGGAATTTCATCATAGTTTTTATTTTTGTGAGATTCATGAAATACTTTCCACTAATTTATTTTTAGGGTATTTATACAACCCATGTATGAATTATATGATTATTTAACTGAATGTTATGGGATTTTACATATACATTTGATGATATTTCATTTGTGGGGATTATTTTTTTAAAGATACCCAATCTGTAAAGTAATTCTGTCTCAATTTTATTTCATTGAGACAAAAGCCTTATTATGAACCTATAATTTTTCATGAGGTGTATATACTACTTTTTTACATGTGATATCATGAATATATTTCTTTTAATGATATGTTAGGTTATTTCTAATGTTATTCATTCCATTATTTTTTGATTTAATGTCACCAAATTGGTAATTATTTTTAGCAACAATCTCACTATTTATTGAGATTATTTTTTTATTATGATCCCATTGATTAAATATTATGATCAATATCTCATGAAATCTAAATATGTTTTATAACACATGGTTATTCAAGTTATATCAATGTAATGATTCCATTTTTATACTCTTTGGTACATAAGATGATCAAGAAGGTGTTTTTAATAATGTCTTACTATCTCTCTCTATTCATATAAAAATTTATGTTCCCTCAATACCATATTTTATAAAAGGTTTCCAAACATATTTTACTATTCTCATATGATTTCTAAAATAACTTTTTACCCTTGGTTTACCTTTTTAAGAGAAGGTGTTATAAAAAAATAATTTTTTTGCCTTTTTGGGATCGATGCCATTTGTTAATATTTTTATGGTGCAATAGGAATGTTCTCTATGTAAAAATTTACATGTCATCAGGATTTTCATTACCATGAAAATTATTTTACATTATTATAAGGTTGTTATTTTATGGAAAATGTTATCCCAAGTTTAATTAAATTCTCTGGTTTATAGTGGGTTTCAATGTAAAAGGTTATAGAAAAGTTTTTTATTTGAAAATTGATTTAATTGATTTTAAAATCATCAATTGTATGTTTAAAAAAGAATGATTTTAATTTAATTAATTTCAAAGATTTTAAATAATCTTTTTAATGATTTAAAATTATTTTCAAACAAATGGAAATCAAATTGATTCCAGGATTATTTTTATAAAATTTTGATAGAATTGTTTTTCTAAAATTATTCCAATCATTATTTAAATGGTTATAAGTATATTAAAATAAGAATGCTTTCAAAATGTTTTTATAATTATTTTATAAATTTTTAAGGTAAAATATTTCCAAAATTTACATCAAGCCCACTTTCTATGTTTTATACGTTTTTTCAAAGAAAATGGTTTTCAAAAAGGATTTCTGTTTTAAAATAAAATTTTTACTAAGAAAATATATTTCCACATGAATTGTTTTTAAATGGATATTTCCAATATATTTTCCATATAAGATGACATCCATTGGTTTAACTGATCCCTTTATGAAAAATTATCTAACAGTTCCATTCAAATTATGTTTCTGAATGGTTTATGTTTTGATGTTATAATGCATATAAAACATATTTCCCTTTCATTGGTTATAGAGTTATGAAACATGTTCCTCTTCCATAGGTTTTATTATTATTAATAGTGTTTCATTTATTGGGTTACTCTTGGTTGAAATGATTGTGAAACCTATAATTTTCCACATGATATGATTTGATTACATGTGTATGACGCACATTTAATTTCATAGGTTATGGTAGCATGTTTGTGAAACCCATCTATTTTTATGGGTCATGATAAGATGAAGTTTTTATTTATGTGTAGACCATGTATGAATTATATTATTGTGAGATTAGTGGGACCTTTATCCATCTCTATGTAATTGGTTACATATTTATATCCCATGAGATAACGATGAGAATCAAGTCGATGTTCTTGATCCCCTATATGATGATGGGTAAACTCTATCCCTTACAAGGAAAGGGTTATGACTGGGGATGGTGGGGTATCTCACCATGTAGGTGTAGTCAACATGAAGATATAAGTTGGGGAATTATGATCCTCTATGGTAATATGGTCATACACAATCCATTTTGATATATTGGGGAAAAATGACCCCTTATGATGAAGGGACAATGAATGGGGATGGTTTTGGGTCAAATCCAGTAATAATAGTCCCTATGAAGTTCTAAGATATTTTATAGTTACATGTCTCAAAATATATGGAATAATATTACATGTTTATGTGAATACAATAATCCTATGTCTTATTCTGAAGTCATGATTTCATGGCTTAAGGTCTTATTTCTATTATGATTCATCACTTATGAAATCCCAATATTTATGCAATGATTTATTTCTAGAATTTTCGATAGGAAGGTCATGATATTTGGATGTTATACTCATGTTATCATAACATCAGGTTCATGTTATACTTAAAAATTTATTTTATTTACCCTAACTGATAATTCGTGCTTATCCATTTCTTATGATTCCTTTCCATAGGTTATGTAGAATGTTTTATAAGCATATTTTCTATGGGGGAGATCATTGTGGGAATGATCTAAGATCATTCAATTAGTTGGAGGTTTATTTTTTTTAGGGAACATAACTGATTCAATATTTGGATTTCATTATTTTAATTTATTATATATTCCACAAAAATCATGTAATTTTTATGCAATTTTAGACTGGTTCATTATATAGAATATTCCCCATTAATCTGACTTATCACTAGCTCTATATCTCCAATGATATTCAAGTTGGCTATCTAAAACTGTAGGAATAATTCCATGATATATATAAGGACATGGTATTCAACCTCATTATTTTTTCAGCCTTCAGAAAATTTGAAAGGGTATAATTTTTTTTCTAGACAAACAAATACAAACCCTTTTTATAACTGATTGAGTATCATGTTTTTTAGTATCTTACCAATAGGACAATGGGAGGTTACATAAAAATACATCTTCCATGTCTGAGTAGTTTCATAGCTATAAAAAGGATCTTCATCAGAAAGTTTTGTGTCCACTGGTGTGAATTATAGAGGATGTTCCACAAGGAAATATGATAGGGAATATCATTTTACTAACTTCTTTGAAACAAACTGAATTTCATATTTTTATACAATGACTACACATTGGGATAAATTCTTAGTCAGGATGGGAAAACAAAATATGTAATTTTTCTGATCAATATGAGATAAAAAGTGGACTTCATGGTGCTATATGTAATGCCTCAGCTTCTGCACTAAAAATATGAGTGTGAGGTAGTTCTTCTCGATGTCAGAGTATCAGGTCTTAGTACCTAGTATTTTTTTGGATATGGAAGTAGAGACTGTTCTCAATTCCTAAATCTTTTTTTTTGTGAGGAGGGTTCCCAGTAATCGTTCCATATAAGACACATATAACACAAGTGTCCTTCATTCCACTAGTGTCATCGAGGCCATGGGAGTAAAATATACTTCATAAGACTTAGGAAGGCTTCTTGGAAGTTCCCATCGCATTGATAGGATATTCCCTTCATCATTAGCCTAGAGAATGGGTGATATTTTCCATTCTGGATGGATATCAAATGATGAATGTAGGTTGTGTTCCTTTGGACCCCCTATGTTATTTGTGATTTATGGGGGGAGATATTTCTACAATATCACTAATCATTTCTGGTTTATCCTAGATGATACGGTCATGTGCCTAAAATCCATTGAACTTCCCTGATGTGACCCAAAAACAAAATTTCAAAAGATTCATCTTTAGAATATGTTTTTACATCTTATCTATGACTATTTGACGATCCATGAGGTTATCACACCATTTTTTTTATTTTTCCACCAATTCATCATCATAACATACAACTATTCTTCCGAGGGACGTCTTAATGTTATGGATCAAGGTGCATTGATATGTAGTGTTGGCATTCATTAGGCCAAAGGGATTTACTTGAGAGAAAAATAAAACCAGATGTACTTGGAAGGAAGTGGATTATTCATATTCTTGGGCCATATTTATCTGATTATATTCTAAAAACCCATCCATGAAGGGAATTTATTAGAAGCCAGTAATTGCATAAATCTATATTTCAGTGATCAGCTATAAGAAGTCATCCTTTTGGAAATGTCGATTAAGGTCCATTAAATCAATGAAGACCCTAATCCATGCAATAATTTTCATGATGGGGAAGATATTTCCTAGCCATCATAGGTATTTCAACTCATGGAAAATTTATTATTTGGTCAATTTTAATGTTACATCACTAAATTGGAAGCATTAGAGTGGTGCATCCTCTTAGCTTCTTGCCTAAATATTCAATGGTAATTAGGTAAGCCAATATAGTTCATAGAAACATCTAGATATAGTCCAAAAATGTCATTAAAATTTAAATAGGAAACATTTCAACATTTCATTAGAAATGAGATGTACATATCATCTTTTTTTAGATGCATGGAAACACTATACTATATATGTCGTGGGTCTTCTTCTGTTCCTAGATTTACCTACTTGATCTCATTAATGGTTGTGGTGACACCACCCACGATTGTACAAGGGGTGTTTCAGAGGTCATCCTCTTATTCTCCCACCTTTGAGTTCATGAAGGTATTTTCAGGTGAAGTTGATAATTGGGGGGAATCATTGTGTCTATCAAGGTGGGAGAAGGAATGAAAAAAATAAAGTTACCTCCCCTATAGTTAGATTCATTGTAGATAGATTCTAGATAAGATTGTATTTTACACTCTGATTAGGGAAATCAGGGTCATGGGTATCTGGGATCAAGTCTATTACCTAAACTAGATTTATGGGGAGCATTTTGTCACTGTCAACCCTACACCAGATATTTTCAGGGATGGTCCCCAAGCCCTTGTATGCTAAAACTTGTATATCATCACCCACCATTGGTTATTTTCACTCCATTTCTTAGAAACTTCCCTCAACATATGTCTCTTAGAAAGTCTCTAAGAGGGAATTATCACTATGTAGTGTGGTGAACTTTCCATCAATGGGGTATTTTAATCATTGATGGAAGATAGAGGTTACTTCCACATGGATATAGAGCTAGGGTGTTTGGAGGAGGACATTGTGTATCGTGTCTTGCGAGATAACCATGTACTCATGTTTTTATGTGAGATTGCCAAACTATGTTTTGAGATTTATCATCCTGATAGGTTTTTTATCATGCTTATCATACCGTTGAATGGTAAGATTATTGTGAGACAAATCCCTTTCGTTATACCCCAAACTTCTGAATGTTCGAATTTGTATGAGGTTGATCTTGAGAACATTTTCATTCAGGTCCCTTCATATTTTGACATTATAAAGTTTACCCAAACATTTTGGGGCCTGATTTGTCCCGATATGACCTCTTACTAATCATGATATGTGAATGTGATAGTGACATGAAACCTTTCTGGAATGGTAACCACTTTATATACTTTTTATTTAATGACATCTGTCATGAAATCCTGGGGGATCTGCAGGTCTTTAATGAGTTCCTCCATAAGTTATTTTGAGAGATAATATACTCAAAAGTAGGCCTTTTACAAAGCTATGAAAAGATTCTAATATGTTTTCCCTTTATCATTACTAAAACAAGAGTTGAAAAAACAGAACCATTTATCAACACTAGAAAATATCACCCCTTATTAGGGCATTTATATAGCACATATACATTGTTACATTTATCAACACTTTTATTTTTAGTAATAATAAAGGGTATCCTTTATGAGTGGGTAATTTTTATCATGGATAAAGGGTAACTTTTATCATTCCTTTAGTTTTAATTCCCATAGAGGAATCCTTTTTAGTTCTTTTTTAGCGGTGTTAAATGTTCGAAAAAATGAAATATTTAAATAAATAAAAAATAAAAAGGATTTTATTAAAAAAATATTATGAATATTATTAATTAAAAAACTATTCATAAAATGAATGAGTTCATTAATCTATATATAAATTATAAATAATAATAAATTGTATATATTATATATAAAGTTATATATAAAATTAAAAATAAATAAATAAAACTAAAAATTATTTAAATTTGGAATAATATTAATCATTTTTTTAATTAAATAATAATTGATAACGTTAATAAATAATATATATTAAATATATTAAATATATATGAATGTATATAAATATGATTTATTTAGTACAAAACATTCATGTTTTACATTAAATAGTAATATATTTAGTAAATAACTGTGAATAATTTAAAATTAATATGAATTAAAAATACCGACAATTTTCATTGAGTAATGGACATATTTGAATTTCATTTGATTTTTCCATTTAACATAGATAAAACATTTTATATTGATTTAACATATACATAATTAATGTGTTTTTATATACAATGCACACAAATTTTTTTTTTAAATTTAATCAATTTATATTATTTATTTTGTATATATTTATTTACTATGTTTAAATATTTTAAATATGAATATATATTAATTTCAATATTTATCCACTTTTTAATATTTTATATTTAATTAATCAAACATATCCATTTTCTAAATATTCTTAAACATCCCTCATTTTTAATTACTCAATTTCACTCATTTTTAATATGGACGCACTTAATATTAAATATTCATTAATAATGTTAAAATAATATTTGTAAAAAAATATTTATAAATAAAAATATTTATAAATGTCCATATTTAATATTTTTATACATTTATATATTTATCATTACTCATAAATAAATATTATTTTTTAAAAAAGTATGTATATAATTATAAATAAATCATTATATATATTTAAATAATTTCAAAATAAGAATAAATTTTTTTAAATACTGAATATATTAAATATATATATAATTAAATTATTATATATTATTATATAATTATTTTTTTTAAACAAAGAATTTATATTATAATAAATAAATAATTATATATTAAATGAATTATAAAATTATAATAAATACATTATTATACATAATATATATATATATTAATTATATATATAATTATATAACAATATTTAATTTAATTATAATTAAAATTATGAAAACTATATCATCGTTTGAATAATTAGTGTTAACAAAAGGAATAGTTATCAGTGCTTTTTTAGAACTCATAAATATTGAGATTTATCATCACTTTTTTTGGAATGATGAAAACCATCTTTCTCATCACTAAAACATGAGGTCTATTAAAATGCATATTGATCAGTGTTTTTAGCACAGATAAAGACACCTTTAATCATCACTAATTAATATAGCACCAATAAAAGTGATCTTTATCAGTTATTTTTTGGAAGCACTGATAAATGTTTGCTGATCTAATTAAATTATCCCTAACCAGTGGAAAAATCATTGCTATATCTGAAACATTCTGTATAATCCAACCTCTGCCGACACTCCACCGTGGTGAATCGAAGCATGAATCTGGGCATAAATCAAGGATTTAACAATTTCATGTCTAAAATACAATGCTTGAGTTATTTATGTGTTTATTGAATCAAAGGATCAATAATTTTCAAGGTTTTCAATATCTCTACTATCTCTATGATAATTCAATGCTTCAATCCAAGGTATCTTATTTCTACCCCATATTCTCCACATGCTGATAGATTACTTGGAGAGATCTATTTCCATTTATTATAATAATTATTTCATTACTATTATAAGATTCATATAGTAAAAAAAAATTATTGATGTTTGGTTGAATGTAGATAAGCCTATCATTCGATGGACTCCCCCACATTCCTTTCAGGCAAGTACCTGGGTGTTTCTTCCCACAGTTATCACATATGGGGAAATTCTTCTTTTCCCTCTTCTATTTATACCTATTTCTCTCTTCCACCCTTTTATTCTCTTGCTTCCCTTCAAAGCCATAGGACTCAGTAATCTATTTACTTATCTTATCAACACATGATATTATTTCTTCATATAATGATAATACATGGGAGACTATTTCTCTTATAAATTCTGGCTTAAGACCATGAAAGATATGATCCTTCTTTCTCTTTGGATCATGTGCGTTGCTGGAGTTCGCATTCCTTCTACAGGGCACCATTTCTAATCAATGGAATACACTAGATTAGTTTATAAATAACAATACCTAATCCAAAACTTATAAAACACTTAAAATAAATTGATCTATTTATGGATATAATCCATAATCATAGAAATCTTTTCTTTGAGGAAGTATATACTGATAAACCCTTCATAATGGTTTGTAAAGAAAATGAGAATTATCCTAAGAATATCCCCAGGGAGTGTCTTATTCAAGAGTGCAGCAAGGCCCGTTGTCATGCACCAGTTCCTGTTCGAGTCTAGCTCAAAGCGGTGTTTTCGGGTTTTACCCCTAGATACATTTGTGCTAGAGCTACCTCTACCTACTCGTATACAGATAGGGATGTATTGCTCGGAAAACTCAAAAAAATTCTACAATACCAAAAATCTAGGAATTTCTTCAATACTAGTACTCATATTCCATCATAGATTTATGTTCTCTAATCAGTGTTTATTTAAATCTAGCTTCCAAGGTCTGTACTAAACTTCCTCTGATACCAACTGTAACGCCCCAACCCCAGTTACCCAGAGTCAGTTCATTATTAAATAACATTGGCATGATCAGAAGAAAGATCAAATATCGAAAGAATGATAAGTTTAATAGCCTTGGAAATAATAGATATATTCAAATGTCTTACATTACATCATAAAAATGAAAACTACAACAACATATTTTCTTCATAGTCCACACTCATATCCCCACATAATATCCATGTAGGTCATTCATAAATTACTTCTTCACATCTTGGGAAAAGTAAAACATTGAAAGGGGTGAGCTCAAATGCCCAGTAAGGGTAACAATATAGTAGAAACTTTCATAAATAAGAATAAACATTTAAGGCAATGTATAACTAAAAAAATACTTTTAAAATTGAACTTCAACATAGAATGGAAAAAATATAATGAAATAATACCATTTACTTAATCACATGGATATTATAATAATATAATAATCACATGAAATATCAATAACCACTTTCATAATGATGGAATGCATAATTCCAGACTATCATAACCACATATCCAAGGCCTCGTGCCAAGACTACAAATAATATTTTGTCAAGGCCTTATGACAAGACACTAGTTTTTCTCATGAGACCTACTGATGCATCGAGGAGCTATAACGGGCTCCACCCATCACATACTATGTCTAATGCATTCCCATATGAAAAGGTTTAAATATAATATAAAATATTCATATTAAAACTAGCATACGAAATGTTAATACTTTATCCATAAACCAAAAATGGTATAAAAATAACACATCCACCGTAAAACATATCACAAAACCTTCAATACAATACAAAAGTTTTATATCATAATAAATAAACATCAAATAAGCTAAAAATTCATCAAAGGATATTGACATAGATGAAATCAAAACTATTTGTGAGAAATATCTCTTTTCTCAAAATCATTGAAAACTCACACATTTATAAAGGAAGTAATTTAAAATATATTTTTGAATCAAAGAGTCCAATACCACTTTGAAACTTTTGAAAAGAAATATCATTTAAAAAAATTCATGTCCATATAAATAAATCCTTAAAATCATTTTGAAAACATGGACATTAATTAAAAATATTTAGAAAGAAAAATCATTAAAACATTTAAAATTATGATCTTGATAAAGAGTACCTTTCAAAAATTCTTAAAATATTAATTTTTAAATCATTTAAAAGTCAAATAATTATATAATAAAACATTTACTTTGAAAATATTCTTATAAGCTTGTAAGGGAAGCTTCGACGAATTTATAACGGCGGAAAATAGCCACACCAGCTGTATAAGCTAAAAAACATTCTTACCTTCATTCTGTCAAAAAGGTTAAAAAGGATTTTGTTTGAAAAATGATGAAAACATTCCTTTATAAACCACTTATAAAAGTCAACATGGTTATAAATGACTTTAACCCATATTCTAGTAAATAGTAGGTATGTTTTTAAATACACTTTAAAAAATCATGGATGTGGATGATAAAGAGATCCTAGTAGATAATTATGTATAAACAAACTCGGATAATGAAGTGATTGTAAAATAACTCTTACATTGTAATTTTCCTTGGTTGGGGGTAGGTTAACCTCCTATATAATGGTGAACTAATTGTTATTAAATTATACAAGAATCATATACATTCATATGATATCATATATGATCTTTTAACATTGCTTTGTTAATAATATCTTAGAATTATCGTTGTTTCGGGTGTTAACTTACTGGTTTTCATTTATATGTTTTGTAACATAAGCCAGGATTGTCATGGATAGGTTGTATCTTATTCATATCCATAATGATATCATGTCCTTAAACATTATTTTTAAATCACCAAATGATAATTATAATTGAATGGATACGATGGATAATGAATCTAATCGTGTTCGTGGAGACGGTAGTCCGTACGTACGCACGAGCGACAATATCATTATTTTGATATTAAAATAATATATAATTGGATGTTATATCATATATACAGAATCATTATCATGTTATATTTATTATTTACATGAATTATAAATCATTATTATACCCATCCAAATAATAATATATTTAATAACAATTACAACATGACGTGGAGACGGTAAGCTGTACGTACGCACGTATGGTGACATGTTATTCAAAGGGTTGATAGAATACTGAATACGGTTGTACCATATTTATAATAACATCACAGTATATATAAGATACTGGATTTATTATTTTATAATGGTATTAACAAATAAAGAAGAAGTGGAAGAAGAAATGAACTTGAAACAGGGTGGTGAAATTATTACCACTTCTTCGGGTTCTTCCTTTTGATTTGATCAAAAGGACTACTTAGGTTGGCTTTATGATCAAACCAAGTCCTCTAGGGTGTATTTAGGGACGTTTAGATAGTATTTGGGCAAGATGTGGTCGAAAAAAATGCTTTGAATGTATGAATTAGTGAGAAGGGGGAGTGCCCTTTTATAAGAGGGGTGAGGGGCACCTTTGGAAAAGCTAGAAGTATTATTTTATGATAAATTTATATTCAGTTTATAGTGGCTCCAAAGTGGATTATTTAAAGGTTATGGTAGGGATGGGTCGAAAACCACTCAACCAATAGAATTTAGACAGGTTCGGGATAATATATTAACCTTATCTTTAAGTATTAACTCTTAGTTAATTAGTTTCACTTTTATAATGTCTCTTGGTATTTTTATATTATATGGTTAATAAACTTAATATATACATACAAGAGACCCACATGTGGTCCATTAATGATACAGATATCATGATATAAGTCTCTTGGCTGAACCTTATATTTTTATGAATTTAATATCAGTTAATTATATAATATTTATTTTAAAAACTCTTTTATGTCAATTTTGACAGTATTCAATAGTTGATTTTTGTAAAACTTATTACAGAATTATTACTTCTAAAAAAGTTAATTAAATCAATAGTAACATGTCATATTAATATATAAAATTTTTTTAATTCATAAAAAGTCTCAAATTATATTTATTTGGATATTTATAATATCAATTATTTTAATTTTTTACAATTATGGTAATTACTGCATCATCATTGTGTCATAAATAAACTAAATTATATAATGTCTTAAAATTATAAGTAAAATATAATTATGTAGGAAATAGTTTTATCTTTATAATGAATATTTATAGTCGAAAATCCAACTTATATAACCCTATTAAAAAATTGTTTTTCTAAAAGATATATGCTTATTTCATTTTTGTATTTATTTTAACTTACTTAATATAAAGTGTCATTATCACTTAAAAGTGGCTCCATGGGGTCCAAAAATCGACCCAAAGATGCCCATGGTCGTAAATGTATCAAAAAATAAGTTTATGACACATTTTTGGGTAATTTGTTCTTATTATAATATTTTTAACCCTTATTTACCGGATTTACCCTTAACCATGGTAGATAAAATATTTACCGAAGTAATTATTCAAAATTTCTAAAAATAAAAGTTATCTATTTACAAAATTTAAACATCCTGATTCCAAATATGAAATCCATTTTTTACAATTCAAAACACAAAAGTGGCAGAAATTAATTTAAAATTAATTCCCGTTGTTAAAACAAAAAAGCGTGTTTTAATAGATAATAACTATGAAAAGATTGACACTTGTTTATGTTCGGTTTAATTGTAAAATTATGTACAATGACCAAAATTGAATTAAATGGTAAAAATATATTCTAAATATACTTTAAAACCACTCAAATTCATAATTTATCAATATAAATTATTTCGATTAAAATAGTTTTTTTTAATAAAAATTTAGTAATTTTCACTATTCATCAAAATATAAATTTTATCCGAAAAGTTACAAAAATTCACCCTAGGATAAATTCAATTTCCGAATCCAAAAATGAAGTCCATTTTGAAAGATAAAATTTATAAAATTTCAAAAAGTAGGTTTTACTATTCAAAACGGCTAGTTTGATTGGTTGTGGTGTGTGTTAGAACATGAAGTTGTGTACAACACACACTACTGTATTATTCAATAGAAAGCATAACAGGGAAGCTTGAAATGTTTCATTGTAAATTTTTGATGTCCCCATTCTAAAAAACAAATTTATTTAGTCAAATTGAATATATAAAATTTTAAAATATCGAATTTAAAAAGGGTTCACTATTAAAAGTTGGTAAGAGTGCAATACTGAAAATGAATTTGTTCTTACAATATGTCTAAGAAAATCATAATATGGATTCTAAAATTATAAGGATTATATAAAGTTTAAAATTTAGTTAAGACAACTCATAACCTATTTTGAACGGCTTGTTTGGTAAGTCATGGTGCGTTTGAACTCGGTGTTGCGTGTAGTGAAAGTTATTGAATTATTTTGATGAAATAACACACTATGAAATCATGGGGTGTTACATTCTCCCCTCCATCAATAAATTACCTCCTCGCAATTTGAAATTGTTCTTTGAAAATAAAAGGTTGAATATAGAAAATATATTTCTCGGAAAACCCACATCAGAAGTTGGGTTAAAAAAATTTAGTCATAATAAGATGAAAAGAGAAATGGAAGGGTCACCAACAAATTATGATCTCTATTCAGAGAAAATTGGTGGCAATTAGATACATATAATTGGTGGAAAACGTAAATATTTATAGGTAGTGATTGAGGTCATCAATCACAAACAAGTGTAAAATTGAGGGCCTTAAATTCATCAATCTATGATGATTCAAAATACCATCGGTTCAGCAAAACATATGGTATTAGGATAACACATTTTTTTACGATCCCTTCACTAAAGTATTAGAATTAATTTCTTCATTGAATAAGGGAAGAAAAAAAATATATACTTGACAAGTAGAGTCTCATCCTTTAACTAAGTTCTACCACAAACTCATCTTTCATTCTAAAAGATAATAAAACTTAAAAATAATATTCTATTTATCCTATTCATATAAGGATAAAAAATGAATTTATAATTCCTCTAGTATATCCCTTAAAAATGACATTATTATTATCTAGGACATCACGTGTGTCAGTGGTAGGTGATACAACCTTATCACCCTTCATCTGTGGGTTCAGGTCTCGCGGCCTTGCCAGACGCGACGGGTTGCCGCCCGACCTCTGGGTTTTCCATTTATGGCAATCCAAAATAATACAAACTAGAACTATCCAAAATACATGAGTCCAAAATTTATAAGGAAGGTAAACACAATGAAGATCCTTTTTTCTACGTAATAACATGTGAACACCTTCATCATGTATTCTTTTAAAACACTACAACATCCTGAATTTCCAAAAAACCTTATTGATTACATTCATGATCCCTTATTCCTTAAATGATAATAGATATACTCCTTCAATCCAAAAATGTTGTAAACCCCAACAATGATGGAATATACAAATCATTAATTAGTTTCAAGGTAGTCAATAATATCCAATATAATTTTTCGAAATCAATCATGTATTATTCTAAAATCAATACCTCAGTATGAGAACCATATTATGGTTTATCTTTTTTTCAACCATATATTTTTAAAAAATTTAACCTGTTATTGAGTCACTATTCATTGTTCCACACAATCTCAAGTCCATAATGAAATAGTACTTCAGTACAATCCTTATATACTCCAAAATTATTATGACAAGTAAATTTTTGATACAACACTCAAATGACGTAAAAAACAAAAGAACTCTAATCATTTCTCTTCATCTATGGTAGTATCATAACTTGATTATTATCCAATAACATCATTTACGGCATAGTCTGATGACTAGGAAATAGGTTTGCGTAGTGTCCAAAATCCTTGAAAATGAAGAATTGTACATTTGAAACCATTATCTTACCCTTGCAGTCACGTACTTTGTGCCCTTTTCCTCCACACTTATAACAAACTCACATTCCTTTCAGGCAAGATCCAGGGTGTTTCTTCCCAAATTTATCACATATGGGAAAATTATTCTTTTCCCTCTTCCCTTTATCCATCTTTCTCTCTTCCATCCTTTTATTATCTTGCTTCCCTTCAATGCCATATGACTCAGTAAAATCTTTACTTATCTTATCAACACATGATATTATTTCATCATATGATGATAATACATGGGAAAATATTTCTCTTACAAATTCTGGCTTAAGACCATGAAAGATATGATCCTTCTATCTATTTGGATCATGTGCATTGCTGGAGTTCTCATTCCATCTACTGGGCGCCATTTCTAAACAATGGCATACAGTAGATTAGTTTATGAATAACAATACCTAATCCCAAACATATAAAACAAATAACATAAATTAAATAGTTTATGGATATAATCTATAATCATAAAAATGTATCCTTTGAGGAAGTATATATACTCATAATCCCTTCATAATGGTTTGTAAAGAAAATTAGAATTATCCTAAGCATATCACCCGGGAGTGTCGTAACCAAGAGTGCAGCATGGCCCGTTTTCGTGCACCAGTTCCCATTCGAGCCTAGCTCAAAGCGGTGTTTTCAGGTTTTACCCCTAAGTATATCTATGCCAGAGCCGCCTCTACCTCCTCGTATCCA
Organism: Viscum album; assembly: GCA_963277665.1. Lineage (NCBI taxonomy): Eukaryota > Viridiplantae > Streptophyta > Magnoliopsida > Santalales > Viscaceae > Viscum > Viscum album. The sequence goes on from OY728133.1 coordinate 443,335,622, forward strand.
GACAGGGATGTATTGCTCGGAAAACTCACAAAATTTCTACAATACCAAAATTCTAGGAATTTATTCTATACTAATCATCAAATTCCATCTTAGATCTATGTGCTCTAATAAGTGATTATCTAAATCTATCTTCCAAGGTTTGTTCTAAACTTCCTCTGATACCATCTGTAACGCCCCAAACCTAGTTACCCAGAGTCGGTGCATTATTACATAACATTGGCATGATCACAATAAAGATCAAATCTCGAAAGACTGATTAGTTTAATAGCCTTGGAAACACTGGATATATTCATATGTCTTACATTACATCATAAAAATGAACACTACAACATCATATTTTCTTCATAGTCAACACTAATATCCCCACATACTATCCCTACAGGTCATTCATAAATTACTTCTTTACATCCTGGGAAAATTAAAACATTGAAAGGGGTGAGCTCAAATGCCCAGTAAGGACAACAATATAGAAGAAACTTTCATAAATAAGAATAAACATTTAAGGCAATGTATAACAAAAACAAATTCCTTTTAAACTTGAACATCAACATATAATAGAAAAAATAAAATGAAATAATACCATTTAATTTTTCACATGGATATTCTACTAATCGAATAATCAAATGCAATATCAATAACCACTTTCATAATGATGGAATGCATAATTCCAGACTATCATAACCACATAGCCAAGGCCTCTGGCCAAGACTACAGATAAGATTTTGTCAAGGCCTTGTGCCAAGACACTAGTTTGTCTCATGAGACCTACTGATGCATCGAGGAGCTATAGCGGGCTCCACCCATCACTTTCTAAGTCCAATGCATTCCCATATGAAAAGGTTTAAACATAACATAAACATTCCTATTACAACTAGCATACAAAATGACAATACTTTATCAATAAACCATGAATGGTATAAAAATAAATCATCCACAATAAAACATATCACAAAACCTACAATAAAATACAAAAGTTTTGAATCATAATAAACCAACTTCAAATAAGCTTAAAATCCATCAAAGGATGTTGAAATAGATGAAATCAAAACTATTTGAGAGAAATATCTCTTTTCTCAAAATCATTGATAAGTCACACATTTATAAATGAAGTAATTTAAAAGATATTTTTGAATCAAAGTGTCCCATACCACATTGAAACTTTTGAAAAGAAATATCATTTCAAAACATTCATGTCCATATAAATAAATCCTTAAAATCATTTTGAAAACATGGACATTAATAAAAAAGTTTTAGAAAGATAAATCATTAAAACATTTAAAATTATGTTCTCGATAAGTAGTACCTTTCACAAATTCTTAAAATATTAATTTTGAAATCATTTAAAAGTCACATAATTATAAAATAATTATTTACTTTAAAAATATTCTTATAAGCTTGTAAGGTAAGCTTCGACAATTTTATAACGGCTGAAAATAGATTCACCCGCCGTATAAGTTAAAAAAACATTCTTACCTTAATTCTGTCAAAAAGGATAAAAAGGAACTTGTTTGGAAAACGACGGAAAGATTTCTTTATAAATCACTTATAAAAGTAAACAAGGGTATAAATGACTTTTACCCATATTCTAGTAAATATTAAGTATGTTTTGAAATACACTTTCAAAAAACATGGATGTGGATGATAAAGAGGTCCCAGTAGATAATTACATATAATCAACCTCGGATAATGAAGAGATTGTGAAATAATCCTTACCGTTTAATTTTCCTTGGTTGGGGGTAGTATAACCTCCTGTATAATGGGGAAATAATTTTTATTAAATTATACAAGAATCATATACATTCATATGATATCATATATGATCTTTTAACATTTCCTTGTTAATAATATCTTAGAATTATCGTTGTCTCGGGTGTTAACTTACTCATTTTATTTTATATGATATGTTACATAAGCCATATCTGTTATGGATAGGTTGTATATTATTCATATACAGAATGATATCAAGTCCTAAAAAATTATTTTTAAATCATCAAATTATAATTATACTTGAATGCATACGATGGAGAATGAATCTCATCACATTCGTGGAGACGGTAGTCCGTACGTACGCACGAGCGACAATATCATTATTTTGATATTAAAATAATATATAATTGGATGGTATATCATATATACAGAATCATTATCATGTTATATTTATTATTTACATAAATTATAAATCATTATTATACCCATCCAAATAATAATATATTGAATAACAATTACACCACGACGTGGAGACGGTAAGCAGTACGTACGCACGTATGGTGACATGTTATTAAAAGGGTGGATAGAATACTAAATATGGTTGTACCATATTTATAATAACATCACAGTATATATAAGATACTGGAGTTATTATTTTATAATGGTAATAACAAATAAAGCAGAAGTGGAAAAAGAAAGGAACTTGAAAAAGGGTGGTGAAATTATTACCTCTTCTTCGGGTTCTTTCTTTTGATTTGATCAAAAGGACTACATAGGATGGCTTTCTGATCAAAATAAGGCCTCTAGTTTGTATTGAGTTAAGTTTAGAGAGTATTTGTTCAGGGGTTGGCCAAACCAAAAGACTTTTATTGTGTGAATTAGTGATAAGAGGGAGTGCCCTTTTATAAGAGGGGTTAGGGGCACCTTTGGAAAAGTTAGAAATATTATTTTATAATAAATTCATATTCGGTATATAATGGGTCCAAAGTGGATTATTTAAAGGTTAAGGAGGGTATGGTTATAAAACCACTAAATAAATAGAATTTATATTGGTTTGGGTTAATATATTAACCATATTTTTAAGTATTAACTCTTAGTTAATTAGTTTCACTTTTACAATGTCTCCTGGTATTTTTATATTATATGGTTAATAAACATACTATATATATCCAAACGACCCCCAAGTGGTATATTAATGATACACCTATCATGATATATGTCTCTTGGACGAACCTTAGATTTTTAGGAATTTAATATCAATTAATAATATAATATGTTTTTTAAAAACTATTTTAGGTCAATTTTGACACTATTCAATAGTTTTTTTTGTAAAAATCATAACAGAATTATTACTTCTAGAAAAGTTAATTATATCAATCCTATCATGTCATATTAAAATAGAAAATTATTGTAATTCATAAAAAGTCTCAAATTATATTTATTTGGATATTTATAATATCAATTATTTTAATTGTTCACTATTAAGGTAATTACTTCATCATCATTGTGTCATAAATAAATTAAATAATTTAAAATCTAAAAATTATAAATAAAATATCACTAGGTAGTATATCTATTTATATTTATAATTAATATTTATAGTCGAAAATAAAACATATATAACCCTATGTAAAAAATTGTTTTCTAAAGATATATGCTTAAGTCATTTTTGTATTTATTTTAACTTAATTAATATAAAGTGTCATTATCACTTACAAGTGGCTCCATGGGGTCCAAAAATCGACCTAAAGATTTCAATGGTAAGAAATGTATCAACCAATAAGGTTAGGATACATTTTAGGGTAATTTGTTTTTATTATAATATTTTTTATCCATTATTTATCGGATTTACCCTTAACCATGGTAGATAAAATATATACCAAAGTAATTATTCAAAATGTCTAAAAATAAAAGTTACCTATTTACACAATTTGGACATTCTGATTCCAAATATGGAATCAATTTTTCCAAATTCAAAACACAAAAGTGGCAGAAATTAATTTAAAATTAATTCTTGTTGTTAAAATAAAAAGCGTGTTTTTAAGAGATAATAACTATCAAAAGATTGACACTTATTTATGTCCGTTTTAATTGTAAAATTATGTAAAATTAAAAAAATTGTATTAAATGGTAAAAATATATTCTAAATATAATTTAAAACCACAGAAATTCATAATTTATCAATATAAATTATTTCGATTAAAAAAGTTGTTTTTAATTAAAATTTAGTAATTTTCACTATTCATGAAAATATAAATGTTATCTAAAATGTTCCCAAAATTCACCCTAGTCTAAATTTGATATTTTGGATCCAAAAATGAAGTCCATTTTGAGAGATAAAATTTATAAAATTTCAAAAATTAGGTATTACTATTCGTAACGGCTAGTTGGATTGGTTGTGGTGTGTGTTAGAACTCGAAGTTGCATACAACACACGCTACCGTATTATTCAAAGGAAAGCGTACCGGGGAAGCTTGGGATGTTTCATTGTAAATTTGTGATGTCCCCATTCTAAAAGGTAAATTTATTTAGTCAAATTGAATATATATAAGGTTAAAATATTGGATTTAAAAAGGGTTCACTATTAAAAGATGGTAAAAGTGCAATACTGAAAATGAATTTGTTCTTACATTATGTCTAAGAAACTCATAATATGGATTCTAAAATTATAAAGATTATATAAAGTTTAAAATTTAGTTAATAATATTCATAACCTCTTTTGAATGACTTGTTTGGTAAATCATGGTGCGCTTGAACTCGGTGTTGCATGTAGTGCAAGTTATTGAATTATTTTGAAGAAATAACACACCATGAAATCTTGGGGTGTTATAGAATGAAAGTCCACACAGTTCATTGCAGGGAATAATTGGGGTGTGCTTCATGGGAAACAACCTGACGATGATTTTTGGTACTTTCACATAGTTATCAGGATGGGTAGGTCTAATACCAAGGGGTGGAACAGAGATGTGGGTCCCAACAAGGGGAACTTCAATTACTTAACTAGTTTGGGGATTACAGAGCCTTTATGTTTTTTGGATTGGACCTCATGAATAATTTTTTATGTACTATGTCTAGGAGACATACATCAAAACTCACCTAGTTCTAATACATACAGCTTAACGTCATGCAGGATGGAAAAGGGAGTATAGTTTAATGTCATGCAGGATGAGTGTGAATTGAATTGAAGTGATCAGGACTGATGGGTGTTGGGATTGAACCCTAAGGAGGATTCGTACATACCTTTCTTGGAAAGGGGACATGATCAAAGTCTATGTAGTTTGGAATTGGGTTTGGGGCTTATGCGATAAGGAATCCCAGGTTGATGTCATGGTTGGTGGTTACTCTAAGCCCACATGAGTCATTATTGGTGTGAGAAACAAGAGACAACAAAGATGTAATGATCATGTCATGAAAGGTTCGTAAGTGAGGATTAAAGTGGGGCATACACATGGTTTATGGCCCAGGGAAATGGAGATTGGGACATACTCCAGGATAGAGGCCTAGTGGCGATAAATCCCAAAGGGAGAGGAATAGGGTAATAATGGTCCATCTACCACACTCTCCTCTAGTCTTGGATCATTGAAGATGTGAGGAGGACTAAGGATGTTATCTCCCACAAGAAAGGATAGAGACTTACACCAAGATGGATTCCCTTTCCCATAGATAGATTCCATTCCACCAAAGAGGTTCTCATTCCATGTGTGGAATGATCTCACTCCCATGAAGACTAGTGGTGTAGAAAATGTCTGAGGGAGGGAACCCCAGGTATATTTCATGGGGTGAGGGTATAGTTTAATGTAATGTGCTGGGGAGGATGGTGCTTGGTAGTTTAATGTCCTGTAACTCAGATAATGAGTATTCTCTCCCAACTCCTAGGACATACATAACTATTTCTCTTAAACATTTGTTTAATGGAAGGCACCTACTATAATGTGTGGCAATGGGTCTGTAGAGTAATTAATTTAGGGGCTCATGTTATCGTGGATATGTGAAGAAGAAATACTCGTTAGTGTTCCTACGTGAAGATGCATGAGGCTATGCAACTCAATATGATGCACCACCCAAGGGACCTTGGAATCACTTCATACAAAATTGGAGGGCCGTACGTGAAAAGGGTGCATAGGATAGTTTTGTTGCACGTATGAAAAGTCTGAAGATGGTTCTTGGGGAAGCAACAATGAAGACATGCTTAATGGTGAACACAAGGAGGGAGTATTTCTTGCAAAATGAGGGTTCTTCATGCAATAGGCACTCAAACGAAAACAGATGCGCATAATAAGAGGTGTGTGTGCAAAATCAACTAAGAATTCATGGGTAAAGTACAATTGTGTGAAATGATGGTCTTATTGCACGAAAATGTGTTAATAATAATGGAACCAGGCGAGGGTCAAGTCCATGTGGTCCCACCTGAAGTTAGACCCTTGGGAGGCCTATCGCAAAATCACTTGTAACTAGATTCTATATTTTTCATGTGGAAGGGGTGTATTATGCTCACGGGAGATGGTTTGAATTCTTTAGTCACACGAAGTGAGGGGGCATGCTTCTATTTATAGTGAATCTATAGAAGTGGTGGGGGATAGGGAATGGGTGAAAATCCATAAACGTTAGTCGGTCTCTAGAGAATTTCCTACACATAGATACAAAATCCCCTAGTTGTGCAAGATTGCACGCAGTTGAGAAGGTTTTTACGCACTCTTGTTAGATTTTATGCATAGACTTTGGCCCATCCTTGGATGGTTCAATGAGTTGAAATATTCATTCATTTTTCACTATAATTCCCACAAGAGGCCTTCGGAAGATTTGGAAACCAACAAATTCCCCCCTCTGAATCAGAATTGTGAGGGGGCTTGAAGGTCAAATTAATAGGGAAATGTCGATATTCCAATATAATATTATGAGGGGGTTCTGAAAGTTTTATATTAGGCATCTAATCCCTTTCCTGCATATGAAATCTCTTTTGCACATGCGAGATTCTAGATCTGTGCATATAAATTCCACAGGGGTCCAATGTTATGTATAGGATTTAATTCGTGATATGTTTTGGTTCTCTCATTCATATAAATATCACCTTCCCTTTTGAGGAATCTGTTCCATTGTTGTGCAGAAAAGTCCAATATTGGTCGATATTTTGCATGCAACAACCATTTTTCCCACAGATTTCATGTTTTTTTTCACATAGCCTCCTTGTTGACTCTAGGCTTCATCAAAAAATTGGATGCTAATTAGAGTGACAATGGGAGAGAATATATATATATATCGCTCAGAGGTCTAAGATGTTTATGAACCCTTAAGATTATGGTGCATGTATCTTTTTATCTGATAACCAAGCCCTCTTTAATATGCCTACTAAAGCCCCGAAGGATTTCGTGTTTCCTAAAAACCTACAAATAAGGGACTTTGGTATTTTAGAGGAAGTACTGAGGCCAATATTTGATATCAATGCACCGTGGTCATGTTTGAAACACAAGGATGATCAATTACAAAACAATATTACAATTAATTATCTCCTTCCAATGAAACTAGGCACATGGCCATCTATGCATTTAATCCAAGGAAAAACTACATCAGGAAGTGAGCTAGATGCTGAGGATTCTCTGGCCCATTATGAAATTTCCTTCCTATATAGAGCATCAATATTGATACTAAGGGTTGGATGGAAGATTGGGACATGTTTTCTTGAGGAAATTTTACCAGTGAGTGGGCCTGTCCATACTGGGTAGGTGAAACATGCGAGCAGTTCTGGGAAAAACTACGACACATTAGGATGTTCAAGGCAGTATGGACGTCGCAGTTCCATTTATACCACTAGAAAGGTCTAATGACGATGTTTTTTAGATGGGTGCTCCAAGATACAATCACCATCCATCTCTATCATGGGGATACTGGCATCAGTATTTGGGAAATTCATTTTATGAGGGGAATCCATTTGAATGGGAATCAGAACGACAAGTTTCTATAGATTGTGAATATCTAGGGGACATGTCGCAGACTCCCATACTGACATGGAGTTAGTTAGAGAGGGACAAGGAGATTTTGGGGATTATGGAATTTTTGATAGACGTCATCAATTCAAATTTGTTCAGAGTATTTCTGCAGAAAGACCCTTATATAAAGATCATGGTGCAAGGAAAGAGATTTCTATATGCAGAATAGAGTAGCAAGAGTGGGTCATATTAGAGGGTCTTGGGGATGGGGGAATATTAGTCCTGGGTCTTTGACTATGATGTCATGACATGACAAATTGATATTATTTTTAAGGTTAATTTATATTCTAGGACAGACCCACGGTCTTCTCTCGAGGAGCGTTGATAGGTTTTGAGTATGTATTTTTAATAAATATTACTAAAAGTGGGGGGTAATTTTGAAAATTTTTTTATGAAAATAACCTAACATAAAGAGTTTCATAGTTGATAGAATATGGTTGTGGTTTAAGAATTATTAGATAAGGATATCAATTCATGCTCACTACACATCTTGGATAGTTCATTTTTTTGAAAATTTCACATGGTTTTGTTTAATTATTTGGTTAAGGGTCGTGAAGACCATGATTCCCCTATTGCCTCTCTAAAGGTTGCTCAGAGTACCAACCCGTGACACAAAAATAGTGCTGTCAATGTTTGTAATTCAAGAATAGATTAAAGGTTACCAAAGCATACTAATTTTATTCGTATGTGTGAGAGAAAGAGGATCCTTGTGTTTCCCAATCGGAACTACTAAAGTTTACCGCTTGAAATATCAACCCAATCGGTGTTGAAATGAAAAGTTGTTCACTTAATTAAACCAAAAAATGAACTCAGAGGAGAAACATGTTTAGATAAAACATAAGTGAAATGATCCACACACAAAATACACAAAACCAGTAGAGTATCAAGTGCTGAAACTCCCTCCCATGTATGTGTAGCTCCCTCGAAATGATTATCCACCGTTTAGCTCACCATCGAGAGGAGGAGAAGGCTCGAGCAGAACTCCTTCTTCATTTTTGATCCCCCTATGATGATAGGGGCCTCCAAAACTTCATGTATAAGGAGATAAATCCTTTGGGTCTACAAAATACTAGATCTTTTCTTCTTAGTAAAACATTCAAATGAGGAGCCCAAGGTTCCATTTTATATGAAAATGGGAAGGTGCTTTTGGGCACATATAATTATTAAAACCAAATGGTACAAGTGTTTCGACATCCAGATAGCCTTATCTCGATTTGGAAAAAATAATACAGTTATAGCCCCGCCTCTTGGCTATCTCCACTGAATGTTTTGCACAATTTGGACACATATAGTCCGAGATATAGACAGATCACAACACACCAATTTTGACTGCATGCAGATTTGGTGTGCTGGACAAATCAGGTTGGCAAAGCTATCAGATGGCAGAATGTGTCTCGAGTGTCTTCCTATGAAAAGTAGCCCAATGAATTTTGGACCATCCCCCAAAATTTCAGCCCAATTGGATTCAGGGTCTAATAGCAGTGTGTGGATTAATCCACTGGTGTTCTTGGATCCTACGCTCTTTGCCACATTTTTTTAGGACATCATCATGGGCCCTCCAAATCACCTTCACCATCAATGAAATTTTCAAGACAAGTTACATTGGCATTTTAAATAGGGATAAAAAAAATAAATTATTCAAACATGTAATTAAAATTTTTTTTAATTTTTTAATTTACAATAGAAATTCAGTTTAATACAATACTATAAGGATGAAAATGACACAGTGAATCATGGTACAATCACACCCCCACACCTAAACATTTACACTCCTAGGAAAAGTCAAATATCAAAATAAAATGATGCATATATATATATTCTCAACATCCTAAAGATTTAACATTTGAAGAAATTTTAATTCACTAAAGTAATGTGATTAATGCATGAACCACACCTAGGAGTTCTTCCAAGTGAAAATGGAGAATCATGTCTCATAAATCATATCACAATAAAATTCAATGAGATTCATGACACCAACATGAGAAAGGAATTCAAAACTCAACCATTCCACTAACTCTCTGTGTGTGTGTGTGAAAACCATTCCATGGTATTAGTTCCACTTTCTATCAAATAAATATAGGTTATTTTAACATTATTCAGATTTAAATGATTTTTCACCAATCTCTTCCTACGTCCTTGGAAATCATATTTCAAGACCTAGTCACTTAAGAATTCCAAAAAATCAAACCATAAGCTCCAGACCTAGATATCCCAATATGTTGATAATTTCATCACTCCCCTCATTTATTATATATTTTTTTATGTTTCATTTGGAACAAATTTCACACTCATCTCTCAATCATTGTTTGATCTCTTCACAACACTAATTGAAGTAGTTTTAACAAGACCAAAGGTTGATGAGGAGGAGTTTTTGAACTGCCAAGGCCACAAGTTTTTAGGGCATACAATAGTCGAACATTAGGTACACACATATAGGTCAATCTGGTATAGAAATGAAACATATTGGATAAGGAATGAACGTATGAAAATACTATTTAAAGATGAAAAATATTAACCTAACATACATTTAGCTTATATTAAGAAAGAAATATTAAAACTTCGTGGTTTGGTGAAGAAATATATGGAGTTATTAGTGACACAGTTTTCCCAAAATTACTCACACAAGGGTATCAATCATCTAAAATGTTTCACAGTGATACAACAATTTATATCATTGATAGAAAACCAATTCACTAAAAATCACTCCTTGATGTCAAATTCATACAAAAACTTTTTTCCCTTCATTATGGTATTTTTAACTTCCCCCCTTTATTGTCACCACATCATGGAACTTTGAAAATTTTGATGGGGAGAAATAAGAATACCACAAAGAAGAAAAAAATAGATGAATGGGGAAAGACAACGGAGATCCTAATGAACCCAGAAAGATGGCGAAAAGTGAAAAAAATTGAAGAAGGCAAAAAATAGAAGAATGAGGAAATACAATGGAAATCCTAATGAACCCAAAAAGATGGGGAAAAGTGATGATACCATAAAGAAGGATGAAAAAGAGAAGAAAGAAAAAAATAATGAAAATTACTAAATATCCCAGGAATGTACCCACCCCCACTTAATGTTTTTTGTGTCCTCACTATATGATAAGAGTATGTGGAAAGAAAGAATAAAACATGGTGAGTTTCATTCATAGATTTCTTATTGAACATGGAGTTCTTCCATCAGGGAATCCAGAATGGATTCATGGAAGTGCTTCTGCCGCTACCCATTGATAGTGAATGTTTGCTTGGTTTCTTCATTTTGAACATGGACAACGCCAAATGGAGAGGTGTTAGTAACGGTGTATGGTCCAAGCCAGCGGGAAAAAAGCTTACCTAGATGTAACATCGGCCTTGAATTATAATGGAGGACCTTCTGCCCAATGTGTAACTGACGATGAAGGATAAGATTGTCATGGATAGACTTGGTTCTCTCTTTATAATTCATGGAGTTTTTATATTCATCTCTTCTCATTTCCTATATCTCCTGAATCAATAACTTCCTTTGAGAACATACACCAAAATTATTAGAATTTCATTTTTTGGGGGCCAATTAGGCCCGGTGCTCAATCTAAACATATAGGTGAAAATACATTACAAACACAAGATGATAGTGTGACATTCCAATGGGAGTTTTGAAATTAGTACGGTAGGCCCATAATGAATCATCAAGTCAATGACTCCAATCCGTTCTATTGGGTTGAACAATTTTTTCAAGAATTCTTTTTACCTCCCTTTTTGACACCTCGTCTTGACCATTGGTCTGTGGGTGATATGTAGTAGAAACTCGATGACCGACCCCATACCTATGCAAAATAGATTGCATTTTTGGGTTTCAGAAATGAGAACCATGGTCACTGATGAAAAACCTAGGTAAGTTAAAACTACAAATGATTTGGGATCAAAAAAATTATATAACTACCTTAGAATCATTAGTCCATCTAGCACATGCCTCTACTCATTTTGACACATAATCAACTTCCAGAAGAATGTACATGTTTCTAAAGGAATCAGGAAATGGCCCCAAATATTCAATACCCCAATCATAAAAAATTTAATGAAAGAGCACTAGTTTTTGTGGTATTTCATTTCTATTAGATACATTCCGAATTTTTTTGAAAATGAGGACATGATTTGAAAAAATCATGGGCATTACAAAAAAGGGTTGGCCAAAAGGGTCCAGAATCAAGGACCATGTGAGCAGTCTATTGGGGACCAATGTGGCCCCCACAAGCAATAGTGTGGAAGAATCTAAGGATTGACTGAAACTCACTGTCAGGGGTGGGGTGTACATCAATTGAATTAATAGAGAGAGATGAATGTTCTCCTGAGGGGTTCTTCCAGGAATCAAGGATGTTGAAATGGAATATGTCACCACCAAATTCCACAGATAATGTACCATTGTGGAAATTTAATATGGTATTTTTGGTTTTCAAGAAATTTCTCCCCAATATAATCGGGGCAGGTCCATTCATCCTGTCATCATCCATTTTGAGCACATAATTGTTAGTAGGAAAAACTAAATTTTAGACCCTCACAGGAACATACTCTATCACCCCAGAGGGGTGTGCAGTACACTGTTTAGCTAGTTGAAGAATAATTCTAGTGGGCTTTAGTTCCACGACCTGAAATGTAGAGTAAATAGAGTGAGACAACATATTTATTGAGTCACCTACATCAAAAATAGCATTAGGAAAAGAATACTCCCCTATGGTGCATGGAATTGAGAATGTTCTAGGATAATTGTACATAGTGGGGAGTGATGGCTCTATCAAAACTAAAATATTCCTTCCCAAGCTCACTTTCTCATCACCTCGAAGTCGCATTCAGTGTGTACACATCTATATTAGAAACTTAGTGTACCGTGGAATTTTCTTCACAGTATCCAACAATGGGATATTAACCAACACTTTCATTAAAATTTACAATATTTCCTTATCAAGTTTAGTTTCTTTCGTTTCTTTGGTTGGGGGCCCTTTGAGGAAATGGAAGAGGAATGGTTGGGATAGGCTACTCATCAATATTCACACACATTCCTCTGGAAGGGATTCTCTGAGGACAAGATTCATCAAAATTTGGAACATTATTAATGGTTGGGATGGAGGTTTCCTCTGGAGGGGATTAGTCTAATGGAGGAATCAATTTACTTTTTAGTTATTTTACACTCTTAAGGGTGATGGAAATAACATTTCCTTTATACCTAGGGTTAACTACTGGTTGAGAGAGAAGTTTACCTGACTGAGGACATTGAATATCACCCATCGAGTTAGTTTTTTATCCTAATTGGGTTTTAAGGTCTTGTATGTCTTCCGGAGTGGTTTGTTGGAATGTGATATTGTTGGAATCCATTTGTTTCATCATATCTTGTAGTCTAGGCTCAGGTTTTTTAGGGGTTTGTTGGAAATGCCTTTAGGGTAATTAAGGTTTTCTAGGTGGTGGTGGTTGATGACTACTCTTCCCCAGTTGGTTCCACTATTGTTGAGGTTGGATTGAATACCCACCTTGCCTATAGGTATGGTTCTCTTTCCACCCAGGATTGTATGGATAGTAATGATCGTCTCTAAAGGGTTTGTTATAGGGGCATCCTGGAAATATTCCCTCCCAACTATCAGATGTTTCCCTCAATTGAGGACATTTGTCAGTGTAGTGGGTGTCAGAAGAACATATACAACAATGGATAGGAGGAGGAGATTGAGATTTCCCTAGGTAAAGAGAATGTTTTCAGAGAAGGGTACTTACATCTTTGAACATTTTCTCCACCATCTTCTCAAATTCAGTACTTATCACCTCATGGACACCTTGAATCGGTACATTGGTCCTCGAACCAAATTGTTGTGTGTTTTGATCCATGTTCTCAATCAGGGTTCTTAAATAAATTGGGGTATTATCAACTAGAGCACAACCTACAGCAACATTGATCATATTTCGATCAATAGGGATTAAACCTTCATAAAAATATTAAATTAAAAATTGATCAATTATTAGGTGTTGTGGGATTTTTGGACACAACCTTTTAAAAAGTTCCCAATATTCATGAAATGTTTCCCCTTGAGATTGTATTATCCCACAAATTTATTTCCATGTTGTTACAGTTTGAGAGGATGGGAAATTAATTTCACGAAAAAGGGGTTTCATGTCTTCCTAGTCTCTTATTGGGGAATAAATATAATATAACCAATTTTTCACAGTTTCTTCCAAAGATAATGGGAATTCATTAAGCATTACTTGTTTCTCATCCACATTAGTAGGTTTAATTTTGAACAAAAAGTATGAAATTATTTTAAGTTATTGGGTGGATCCTCTCCAGGATGTCCGTGGAATCTTGGAAATAGATGAATTAAGCCAGATTTTAGTTTAAAATTAGGTGTCTTTCCTTGTATTTGAATATTGGTGGGTGGGATATCAACATTAAGCGAGGTCAGTTCATTTAATGTTGGATTTTTTTAAGACATATTATGCATGTTTATTTATGTTTTCACATTAGGTCTAGTAGAATAATAGGAAGGATCAAGAAGAGTGTCAATGTTTTGTGGGTCCTCTTTCGATGGGTTCTCTTGTGAGTCTCGGGGTCGTGGACGTAAGATCCTCTCCAGTTCAGGTTTGAAAGGATATAAATCTCCCTAATTAAAACTTATCATGAAAAAACCTACACAAAAAATATACCAGAATACAAAAAGATAGGTAGAGTTATCAAATAGATATATATTCAAAAAATTTGTTTTTTTTCAAAAAACACGCACTGAAAATCAAAGCGCTCCCCAGAAACAGCACCAAAATTTTACTGCGCTGTCATGAAAAATAAAATTGATAACTTTTATAGGTTAATTTATAGTCTAGGTCTGACCCTAGTTCATCTCTTGAGGTGCGTTGATAGGTTATGAGTAATTATTTTTAATAAAGATTACTAAAAGAGGGGGGTGATTTTGAAAACAGTTTTAAGAAAATAACTTAAATTAAAAAGTTTAATAGTTGATATAATAAGGTGGTGGTTTAAGAATTATGAGATAAGGAGATCAATTAATGTTCACTACACATCTTGGATAGTTCATTGTTCTGAAAATTTCACATGGTTTTGTCTAATTTTTTGGTTGAGTGTTTCAAGATCTTGATTACCCTCTTGCATCTCTAAATGTTGAACAAAGTACCATCCTGTTACACAACAATCATGTTGTCAAGTTTTGGACTTCAAGAACATATTATAGGTTACCAAATCATACAAAATTATTTTGTATGTGTGAGAGAAAGTGGATCATTGTGTTTACCAATCAGAACAACTCAAGTTTCCCACTTGAAATTTCAATACAATCGGTGTTGAAATAAAAAGAGGTTCACTTAATTAAACCCAAAAAATTAACGCAGAGGAGAAGCATGTTTAAAAAAACATAAGTGAAATAATCCACACATGAATTAAACAATACCAGTAGAGTATACAGTGTCGTAACTCCCTCCCATGTATGTATATCTCCCTTGAAATGAGCATCCATCATTTAACTCTCCATCAAGAGGAGGAGAAGGCTCGGGTGGAACTCATTCTTCATTGTTGACCCCCCTATGATGATAGGGGCCACTAGAACATCATCTATTATGAGAGAACTCCATTGGGTATCCAAAATACAATAGATTTTCCTCTTGGTCGAAAATGCAAATGATGATCCCAAGGTTCCATTTTATAGGAAAATGGGGAGAAGGTTTTGAGCACAAAGAATTATTAAAACCATTTGGAACAGGTATTTCGACCTACAAATATCGATATATAGATATTTATAAAATAAGAAAGATGTAGCCCCACCTTTTTTATATCTCCACCGAATGTTTGGAACAACTTGGACACTTATATCCCGAGATATGGACAGATCACCACACACCACTTTTGACTCCGTGTAGATTTGGTGTGCTAGACAGATCAGGCCGGAAATGCCATCATATAGATGAATGAGTATTGGGTGTCTGCATATGAAATATATCAAAATGAATTTTGGACCAGAACACAAAATTTCAACCCAACTAAATTTACATTCTAGTAGTTGTGTGCGGATTAATCCACTAGTGTGCTGCGATCCTGGGTAGTTTTGCCCATTTTTCGTGGACATCATAATGGGCCCTCCAAATCACCTTCACCTTCAATGAAATGTTCATGACAATTAAATTTTTTCTTTTTAATAGCGATAAAAAAATAAATGATTCAAACATGGAATTCAATTTGTTATTATTTTTTGAATTTACAATACAAATTTAGTTTAATACAATGGTGTAAGGGTGAAAATGACACAGTGAATCGTGGTACGATTAGGCTTTCATGGGGTTGAAAGTCGATACCTGAATGTTCGATAGGCAGGATATCATTAAAAATTATTGAGTGGGTGACTACTACCAGTAAGGGATACTGGGATGGGTGTACTCCCAGCAACGTTAATGATGGCTGATATCATGGAAGCCAATCAGAGGTTTAACTTGGGGGGTTCCTATATCGTCCTGGCTGTACGCCATTCTGGGACATATTTTAAGAGGAGGCATGCCAAGAAGGATATGTGGACCTTTCCAAATCCTTAATGGTTATATCATGGCTCACTATAGTAGGTACACTTTTCCAAACACCATTATTCCCATAGGTAACGGTATGTGACCCTCTTTAATGAATATTGTTGGGATCATTTGGATTGAAGAAAAGGTAAAATTTCATCGTCATCACATGTATTTGATGTACAAGGATACATATGCACACCAACAAGTGAAGTGTGAGGAACCAAATATAATGGTGAATGTGATGCTCAGCCAGGAGCATGATCTAGACATAATTCTATCTAATGATGATGATAGTGATCAGGAGATAGAAGACGATGAATCAGAATAAGAAGAAGAAAAAGAAGAAGAAGGAATAAGGGACGCTAAAGAGGAGTCGGGAGGCGAAGGGTCTTAGGGAACGACCCACCAATGGAGTCTTTAGGAGAGCGGGGAGATTGCTGGATCAGACATGTAAATTGATATGAAACATGAAGTATCCCTATATTAGTACCCTAACATTTCCTCATGTCATCATTCATAATCACAAATCGAAATTTTATCCTGTTCACCTGTATATTGGCACCGGTGGTATGGAAAATCCACCAGCTGGGGGTGAAGGTGCACTAATAGAAAAAGGTGGAGAGCCACCGTGGCAAGAACCAGTGGGGAGCCAACACACATTACTTAATTAACATGTGTTGAATGATCTATTAAAATGGTAGATCCTATAGCGATTGAAATTATAGAGGTCGACATGCTGAGATCTTGTAAGATTCATTCCTTAAATAACTATATTCGCCATCAGATAGCTCAGCTGATCAGGGAATTCATTGTTTGTTCACTAATCATGGTATTGGATGCTTGGAAGTTCACTGAATCTAGATCATCTATAGATGATCCATTGGTGACCATACTAACCCACTCAGAATCCACTTCTCAATCTAAGCCAGCCCCGATACGCAGTGAGCAAGGGGTTATGGTCACTGGTGATATCACATCTGAGGTGGGGTCTTATGTGGGATGAGGAGAAATTGCTGAAACTGAGACGAGTGAGGCTGGACTCCCACATATCAAAGAGAATAAACCCTTGGATGGAATGGTATAGGGACACCATGTCGCATATGTTCTGGCTTCATTCCCCGAATATTGTAATGTAGACACCAAGGAGATAGATGATTCTGATCCTGAAGTAGCCGAGGAAAGCTGTATGACAGAACACAATGGGTAGAAGTGTATTGGTCACTTCGTCAAACATCCAAAAGCTGAATGGGTTCCAAAAAAAGGGTTAAATGTGCACATTTTTCACCTTCTCTATTCCAGATGGGTGGATGATCATAATCTTCTACAATGATCCTAGATTATATGGAAGAAAATATGTGGGAGGGAGGCCAATGTTTCATCGTCTAATAGTGATGAATCCAATCTGGGAACATGATAATGTTCCTTGAGGATGAGTGAGAAGTTTGACATCTTAATGAGAAAGAAAATGACTAATCCATATTCATGGAATACCAATATAAGATTTTCGAATGGTAGAAGGCCCAGATTGTCTATGGCCAGAAGTATGTAATGCAGGATAACTGTTAAATGATTGAGCTTCAAGATAAACGGGAGAAAATGCAGATCAGAGCCGATGAGTTCCGCTCAGGAGATACAGATTAAGAGAGGGATCTGAAGGAGTGGGAAGCAGTTTTGGTGGCTTCATGAATGAACATGGTATCACCAAAGCAATCCTTCAAAGGGGTCGATCCATAAGGGTCATGTTTTGGATGAACATATAAATATATCTCCCATTGTTTTCTTACCTCAAACTATGTGAAAACACTTATTATGTACATTATTGTTTATATTAATTATCACATCTCAATCATAAATGTGGAGTAACCATCATTGAATCATGAATCCCTCATGGGTCATACTCGTGGTCGGAAACAAGGGGTGACTATATAATTATTCACTATGTGTATGAGAGTTCAGGCTAGTCCTTTTAATACTTGGGGTTTGAACAACCCATGGATTTTCCGAACCAATTTTAGTTTATTGAATAGATAAAAGGGTTCTCAAAATAGTCAAAAAATGTTCCCATAACACATTCTTATACACGATCAGGATGATTCTAAGGGTGATAGAGTCATTTGAACCATGAGGAATGAAAGGCATGAATCACGATGACCAGTATTCAGAACACAATGATAGTGTCATGATGATAAGGGTAAATGTTTACCATAATCAAAACAAAGTACTCACACCACATTAGACTAGAATGGGGAAAAAAATAAGGGTCATCTACATACCACATTTGAAAAGATGGGGCTTAACATGAAATGTTTGTCGAATATCATCCTGGTACAGTGGACCAAGATGGAAGGTGATTTGAATCTTTTAACATTCATATACTCTTTGGGTCCTATTAGATGTGAAAGAGGATGAAGATCCGAATAAATGTAAATGTGAAGCATGCAGTGGAGTGACATATTGCTTAAATTAATTCCAACAATATTGGAATTACGAAACCATGATAAAAGAACATTGGGTAGGTAAACTAATTGATTCCAGATCAAAACCGTGTCTTAATATGACCTTTTTAGTGAGTGTCTAGAATTCCCTGCAGTTTTATGTCATGAAGATGGGGACGGGGTAGTGAATGAGGGACGATCCCTAGTGGGGGAAGCATAGGATAGTTATTTCAAACCAGATGTGACTAATTAAAAATTATTTTTAAATCACACTATAATTCCCCAAAGAAATCATAGGTTAAAGGACCCAATATAGATGAAAATTGGGGCTAGACCCGAGGAAAAAATATCTGGGCTTCACTACATATCCCATAATGATGTGAATCAAGACATATGTAATTTTGGAGTGCCATGCATTTAAACATCATGTGGTAAGAATTATAAATATATTAGATTATGGTCATAGTGCTTTGACCCAAATAGTTGGCTGTGCATCCCTACATATGGGTGTTACCTTATCATAACTCTTAAGCATACATAAGCCATGCTCAGGGTATGAAATAAAGAGTTATGTAAGGATTTTCTACCACATGAGAGTGCACCATAATAGAAAATGGCGTGTCTGGTGGGATATTCTGAACCAAACCAACATCCCCTTGTAATGAACAAAAGTCATAAAGAGGGACTAAAAGGTCCAGGGAGCATGAAATTCTACACCCAATACTTTAGGTTTAATGTGATGGAAATAAATATAGAGGATAACTATTGATTGTGTTTCAAACCCAACATCCATATTGTGAGTACTGAGATAGAGACAAACAACTGAGGGTTGACCGCTAACCAAATTCGAGACGCAGGACCTGTATCAGATGTTGTTCTAGATTATTCGAGACTGTGGTCCAAGGAGGTATGTGACTCTAAATGGCATGTGAACAGACTGTCAGAGGGTCCATTTGGATGTGAAAGATGATGGGGGCCCTGAAAAAGTGACACAGAAAAGCATAAATAAGACCATGGTGTTTTAATGCCTTAATGTATAGACATTGACAGAAGGATAATCACTCAAAGGGGATGCACATAGTGTAGTAAAAAAACCAAATGTGAATGAGGAGAAAAGATGTCCACCTCACACCATGAACTCTGAGAAGGGGATTAGACTATGGTGGCCTAAAAAGGCTAGGAGACCTAGGGCTGAACCCGAGATGGAATGCTCGGGCATTCCAACATATCCCATAAGGGTGCTAATTAAGCATCACATAGTTCTTATGGTGCCATGTAGATTAAGTCTTGTAGTGAGGATGTAATCAAAAGAGGAAATCCCAAATGGTGGGGGAGTACATGGTGTGGCTACTATAAACCCGATGTGAATGGGATAAAAAGATGCCATGTACAACCGCACCATGTAATATCATAACAAATCAGCACCAAGGGTCTGAACAAAATAAATGGTTAATTTGTAGAGGTTATAAATGGTCCTCAAGAAGAAATGTCTGGGAGTTCCTACGTATCCTATAAGGAGTGTAATCAAGCTGCACATAGTTCTAGAGTTTCCATTCAATTTAACATCTTGTGGTAATGAAGGTGAGATCTTAGTTTAAGGTCATAGAGCTCGGGTAGAGAGTGATTCTTCCACGTGGCCATAAATATTGAAAAAATCCCTAAGCCCATGAGATCCATGCTTGGTATGATAAACACGAGTGGATAAGATATTCAAAAAACATGAAACCCATAGTAGGGGAAAATGGAATGGAGTTAAGGATGATCCCAATAAGCTAATTCTTCCTATTAACGTGAATATTTGCTTAGAGGGATAAACCAAGGGTTTCCATGTTACACGTAGACATGGTGATGTGGAAAGGGACATAAATCAAGAGACCAATATTTAGGGAATAATGGGGATTGAATAATGATGGAAGATATTAGTTGATCATATTTTAAGAACAAAATCCATATCATGTGACCTTAAATGGGAATAGACAATTGTGGTTCGACCACTAACCGAGTTTGAAATGTGGGACTTGTGTAAGATTGTTGTCCCAAATCCTCTGAGACATTGACCTAAAATGGTAGGTGTGCCAAAAGGCCGAGCATCAATACCATTTAGGGGTCCTTTTAGAAATTAAGGATTATAGAAAACCAAATAAGGGGACATATAAACCAGGGATAAAGAATCTAGGGCATGTCTATGTGGAATCCGACACTCTCAACCCTAAACCACAGAGAATCTAAATGTGTGGGTAAAGCACAAAAGAGGTTGAGGGGTCTGGTTAAGAGTGGATTACTCACTGAGAGGAGTGGAGGAAAGGGATAGAATGGGTTTATGAACACGGGGATGGTCTCAGATACATAATGTTTGGGAGTTCCTACATATCATGCATGGGAGAGACTCAAGAAATACAATGTTCTAAAGTTCCATGCAGTTTAATGTCATGCGATAATGATAGAAAATTAAGAGGGAGTTCCCCTAAGGGGGTATGAAAAATTTATGAATCCCAACATGAATGAGGAAAAAATATTTCCTATGGAAGCAGATACTGCTAGTAGAGGCCTCCGACTAGCAAGAAAAAATGATAGTAAGATTTTGGTTGGACCCGAAGGTAAAATTTATGGGCATTCCTACTTACCCTACAAGGGAAAGAATCACATCACACATAGTTATAAAGTGACATATAGTTTAAATTCATGTGGTAAAGACATATGGATAATGGGGGAGTGCGTATGGCTTGGAAAGATAGCCCATTATGAACGAGGATGAAAAGGTCCCATATGCCACACCATTCACAATTCCATGAGAGAACACATGTCAAGGGGATGGGGGAAAGAGAGATGAACCTAGGGATGGAACCGTAGAATAAAATTTTGGGCGTTACTAAGTATCCTTCAAGCGTTGAAATAAATTTACCCAAAGATATAAATCACTGTGCAGTTTAACATCATGTGGTAAGGGTGAAAAGTGAAGGTTCATAAAGGATACACATAATGTGGTTATTGCAAACCTAATGTGAATGAGGACTAAGGTGGTATCATAACACAACATGGAATCCCAAAAATATCAGGTCCAAGAGGGTGAAAAGAAGAAATTTTTAATTTTTAGAGCTAGAGGCTAGACCTGAAGATTATATGTATGGGTGTTACTACCTATACCATAAGGATTAGAATCAAGACTCATCTAGTTCATGAATCACCATGCAGGTCTGACCCTTTAACAGGAAGAAGAGACATTAGATGTATCTTATCTATTCTTCTCCTCCCTCCTTTTTCTTTGAATCAACAAACCTAAATGAGGAGTCCAAGTGTTGTTGTAAAAATCATTTCTTATGTAGCCTTGAAAAAATAACTTGGTGAATGACCAATGCCTACCATGATGATCTGTCAGACGAGGAAACCACAATACAATGATGTTTTTTCATCATGAAGTCAGGACAGTAGTGTTGTAGTTTAAGGTCATATCGCAGGACCATCCAATGCATTTTAACATCATGCGGCAATGAAGAAATATTTTAGAGTCATGTGGTATTGTTAATCATAGTTTAGTGTCATATGGTCTGGATGAGAGAGATCTTAGTTTAGGGTCATAGAGCATATGCCTATTTGTAGTATAAATTCATGTAGGACAAAATATATCATAGTTTTAAGGTTGTAGAACTAGGAAAATGGGGTAGTGCCAAAGGGGCTAGAATGGTTGAAGAATCTGGGGATGGACTAATATACGATATGTCTGGGCATTCCTTCATATCCAGTAAGGACACAAATCAATCCATACGTAGTTCTAGAGCTGCCATGGAGTTTAATGTTATGTGGTATGGACGATGATAAAAACAAGAATATGGTGTTCCTAAGGGAGACACATGGGGAGTTTGTTGTAAACCTGGTGTGAGTGAGGATAAAAGTGTTTGCACCACACCATGTGTTCTTGACAGGGTCCCAAGGTCGAGAGGGAAAAAATGGAGAAATTTGGGACTGGAACAAAGGATAGAGTTTCTTGGAATTCCTATGTATCCGATGAGGATGGGAATCAATCCACACGTAGTACATATGTTAGATAATAATAGGGTATATCTTATTTTATGATCATAGAGATTGAAGCCTGGGTATTTCCAACTACCTACAGTTTAACGTCATGCTGGACGAGTGCCTAATGGTTTTACATCCTTTAGCCCTGATGGGTCATGTAGTTTAACTTCATGCGCTGAAGATGGTCTGTGTACATCTATGTGAAGTACTGTAAGAATAATTTATCTTTTGTGGGAAGGGTAATACACTCACCATTTATGGTGAGAAAAACGTTTTCTCCATTTAGGTAATTCTTGGGGATGATATAAGGTCCCACCCATTTGGGCTCCAGTTTTGGAGGTTTCCTACCAGGTATCATTTGCGTTATGAGAGACCATACCGTTTCACCCTAAAGGAAGGAGTGGAGATGAAATTTATTGTTTAAAACACATGCTATCTTATTCAATTAACTCTTCAGATTATGTGAGGAATGAAGTTGGTTCTCATTGAGTGCCTAAAATAATGCCAAATGAATTTTTTATACACTATTCGGTGTCTTATGATCATAGAATGTAATGCGAATAGATGGAAACTATATCATAATGGGAAATACTGCCTCTGTCCCACATACTAGGGAATATTGGGTCATATAGTTACAATAACGAGTAGTCGTTCAATAATCTCTAAATTTATTGGGGAGAATTTATGTCCAAACTATCTTATTCTGACCCACTTTCATCTGTAAAATGTTTGAGAGGGTTTTTTGAATGACTTGATCTGACCATTTTCTTACACATGACAGTTGGAGGTATGGTTAGAACATATATTGTACTTGGCATACAATTTCATTAATTAGGCTTTCTATAATTTGGTGTTGTTATTGGTGAGGATGATGTGTGGGACTCCAAACTAAAGGATGATATTAGAGCTCATGAATTCAACAATGGAATAGGCCTTGACTTCCTTCATAATAATTTCTTATACCCACTTGGAAAAAAATCCATAGTGGACAAGATGAATATACATTGGAATGCTATTGCTGGTGGATATTGTCCCACAAAATCATATCCCCAGACTATAAAGGGCCAAGAATATTTGGTAGTATGGGGAGGCTATGGTGTCCAGTTCATGAAATTGGCATGTATCTGAATTTTGTGGTGCTTCATGGTGAACTCAATATTGTTGTGAATCATGGTGGGACAGAAGTGTCCCACTCTACAGATCTAATGGGAGTGTTTTGGGCCAACTCGATGAGCTCTGCATGAACCAGCATGAACAAATGACATAACCTAGGAGATCTAATTTCCTTGAATACAATGAAGAAAAACCCCTTCAAATACACAAATATATAATATCTGTTCGAGGATGGGACCACTATGAAGGGGGAATTGCACCACATGCAGACGAATCTGCTCTCCCTCAGCTTGCTCTGCCAAGATAATTCCACATTTGAGATACTCAATAAGGGTATTTGTCTAATCAGGGGTCATTTATGCTACACAAGGTTGTCGGAAGGTCCACACGTGGAATCATCGATGGGGAGATGACTTACCTACTCGCTATCTTCATCATCTTGAGTGACAGGAGAAACTAACATTTGATGTTCCACAAGAATAAATAGATTTTCCTAGTCAGGTTATGCACAGGATGAGGTGAGGCTGACCATGGCATCAGTTTGAATGTTCTGTGATGAGGAAACATTAGTAACCTTTGGCAGAGTTGGGAAATGGTCCATCATCTAATGGGTGCATTGCAATATGGGTATGAGTTCTAGATTCTTGAAAAAACAGTCATCGTTGATCTGCTATATGAATAACTCTGATTCCGACTTCACATATAGGTGGGGAATATCAATCTCCCGATCCAGATCAAGGTCATTGATGATGGAATAATACACTATCTTGTAATTATTACAACCTTCTAAAAATACAAATTAATAGGGCAAGAAGGTTTGTGGGGACGTTGTAAAGATGATCCCCAATCATACCTTATTGATATTGGGGTCATTGTGCCTTCTTCCATTTAGTCTTTGTGACACACCATCCAATTATGTCTTCTAAAAGAGTTCGTATTAATCTACTAAAAGGACGGATTTATCTAGGATGTCGAAATCGAAGGGCTTTTCTGTAGGAGTTGGGTGGGCAACCAGAATGTCTTCCAGTAACTATCCCTAGTTAGCCTTCTTGGGGACAAACCTGATATAAAACTATTTAAAGATAACAGCCCACTAAGCTAGAAGGCTTGTAATCATCGGGAGATTTAGGATATACTTTAATAGATTGGCATGAGACACTAGTTGTATCACGTGGTGCTGCAAGTAATGTCGCAACATTTGTGCTACGAATACTAGTGAAATGAATCTCTTTTAAAATGAGGTATATATAGCCTCTATATTGAGAATCATGTGGATGAGATAGTATATACTATTCTATATCCCTTCATTATTATTATCGGAATGAAGGGAGAAGAGGGACCATTCTAGAGAAACCACGTAAATTAATAATCACTTCAGAGGGACAGGTGGCATCATGACCGGAGGCTGGAGAAGAAACTGATTGATTTCCTAAAAGGTGATCTAGAATTCCTCATCCCAAAGTTAGACCATTCCTTTCATAATGAGTTGTGAAAGGGGCTTACACTTGCCACCCAAATTTTTGATGAATCGGAATATGTAGGCTATGTGGAATTGGAAACCTCAGAGCACTAAAGTTTTTATTGGAGTGGACATCTGATCAATGTATTTTATCTTCTCAGGGTCTAACTCAATGCATCTTTATCTGAAAACAAATATAAGAAACTTTTCCATGGTAACCCCGAAGGAAACCTTCTAGGGGTTCACCATCAGAGTACGAGAGCAGAAGAATCCAAAAAAAATTATCAAGATCAGATATATGGTCTTATTGTTTGCTATAATTGACCACCATATCGTCCAAATTGAATTAAACCAATGTCTTGAGGATTGGCTGGAATATGTTTTCTTGGTACGTTGAAAGGTGGAACATGAATTTTTTTTAAGAAAGGAATTACCTAATAAGAAAGTTCCATGTGGTGATCTGAAGGCTGTGGACTCTTCATCTTTAGGGGGCATTTTGAACAGATTGTAATTAGAATACCCATCCAAGAAGGAGAGAGTTTGGAATCCAATAGTATCATCAATTAGTAGCACTATTATAGGAAGAGGAAAGTCATCCTTTGGATAGTGACGGTTGATATCCTAGAAGAATATTAAAAACCTAGTTTTTCCATTCCTCTTCCTAAAAGCACAACGTTAGTGAACCATTTACGGTACTGAACATCCTAGATGATGTTTCCTTTAATGGTAATATCAGCTTCCACCATGACCATGGCACCCTGGGAAGGGTGAATCTTTCTCAGAAGTATTTTTTATAACGACCCATACTTTATATACATTGTCATTACTTCAAAGATTAAGTACACTTATTACAACATATAACAAAACCATGAAAGGACCGTATAGGTATAATGTCTTTAGAAACTGGGAAACCTAAACAACTGGTTCATAAAGCATCTACATTGTCTCCCATTTATTTCATCATATATAAAATCCATTTTTGGAATATCCTACTTAATACCATTCTTCCTGACCTAGGGAAAAGAAAACATATAAGAGGGTGAGCTCAAATGATCAGTAATGGTAATCAAAAGAAATATCAATCACATCATATTCATAAGAACATAATATTTTGAAAATATTAACCTGCAAAAGAGATCATAATTTTATAACATGGGATAAATCATAGTATTAAAAGGTAACCCCAATAATCATAACATAAATCTTGAAACATTGTGTCATACACACATAAACATAGAGAATCATTTCTTTGTAGTCAAGACTCATTCCCAATATTATCATAGTGGACAAAGTCCATTTCTGAACTAAGTTTGCTACTCGTTTCAGTCCTGTATCACTGAACTAGATTAAACTACCATCCCAACCATTTCTATCTCATGAGATATAAATCATTACCCAATTCATTGGAGGGAGATATAGGTCCCACCCATCTCATAATGATACCATTCTTATGTGTGCCACAAGATCATAAATCTTACATCATAGCATAACCCATGTAACAAAAAATGGGATTCTTAAACATCATGCCATCATAACATAAATCATATAAGATAAAATAATATCATAAAAATATTTCCATAATAACATAATAAAATAAATGTAAAAATAGGGATATAAATATAACCTTATATTATCTTAGATGGAAAATAATTTTGATAAAACTCTTGAACTCTATTCTTGAGGAAAATATACTTTATACTTAAAAAAATTTTCTTTCTTTACATGTCATAAAATTTTAAACTAAAATAAGTTGATTAAAAATAAACATGAAATCTTGTAAATGACTATTAATGGAAATAATGTTCTAAGAAATCATAAAATTCCATTCATGTCATATAAGTTAACAAAACATTATGCTTGTACTTGGGCCAGAAAAGTCAAAAAGTACCTCGTACTAAAAATTACAAAAGATTCCTTTCAAATATTTTACTAAAAACTCACCATTGAGTAATATTGGATTTAAAAAACTACAGGAGGATAGAAATAATATTACATATTGACGAAACATGGATGTGGATGATAAATATGCCACAGAAATTACTGAAGTATAAACAATCTCAGATAAAAATTGAGATTGCAATATTTTCGCATACCTTATATCTGATTTTCTCCGTAAGTGTCCGAACCTCCTGTATAATGTTTTAAATAAAGTTATTGACTTATTACAGAATTTTAATCATTGTTATGATATCACATATGGTCATATTATTAGCTTCATATTAGTAATATTTCAATTCTACTTGTTATTCCGGTGTTTATTGCTTTTTGTTATTATGCGTGTTTTGTCGAATAAATTCTTATTAATCATTTTAGGTTATAGATACCACATGTTCAGAATGGTATTATTGTAATATATATAATATTTATCTCATTCAATTCATATATATAATCATTATGCATTGAAGATCATGTAGAACGAGTCGCATCACATCGTGGAGACGGTAGGGCGTACGTACGCACGAGTGATGGTATCGTTCCCATGATCGTGGAATTGTATTGAAGTGTATGTATACTATTTCAGAATCAATATCACTTTACAATAATCATATATAGTTATTCATTACCCCACTATACCCATTCAAATAAGGTGGTGGTGGAAAACAAATTATACCACTGCGTGGAGACTGTATTCCATACGTACGCACCCGTGGTGATTTCATTTTCTGTATGATGGATAGAAGTTGAAATAGGGTTGCATAATATTTATAATAACATATAATTATATTAATGATACTGATTTTATTACTTCATAATGATACAACTAGATAAGGGGAAGTAGAAGAATAAATAAAGATTAAAGAATTGGTAACGGACATTACCTCTTCTTTGAAGAGCCTCTTCTTAACCTCATCTTAGGGAACTAAAGATGGTCATTGAAGAAGGCCATGACCTCTAGGATGTTTCTAGGTAAGTGGAGAAGTGAAATTGGCAGGAAATGACCCATCATGAAGGCTCGAAGTGGTGTGAGGAGGAGAGAGGGGAGGTTCCCTTTTATAAGGGAGGAGAGGGGCACTTTAGGAAAGACTTATAATATTATTTTATAATAAAGTCATATTTGGTTTTTAATTGCTCAAAACTGATTTATTTTGAAGATAAGGTGGGGATGGGTCGAAATAATCTCAACCAATAGATTTTAGAAAATTTTAGGTAACTATTTTAACCTTATCATTTAGATTTAACTCTAAGTTAAATAATTTACCTTTTACCTTGTCTTCTTGTTTTCTTACAATATATGGTTAATAAACATAATTTAACAAGACAAAAGAACCCCAAGTGGTTCATTATTAATATATATAATATTATATAAGTTATATTTCTGAACCCGAGATTTTTAGAAATAAAATAACAATTAATAATATAATATTTGTTTTAAAAACTATTTTATGTCAATTTTGACACTATTTAGTAATTGATTTTTGTGATATTCATAACAGCATGAATAGTTCGAAAAAAGTTAATTACATCAATACTAAGATGTCATATTAACCTATAAAATTATTGTAATTCCTGAAAAGTATCAAATTACATTTATTTGTGTATTTATAATATCAATTATGTTAATATTTTCTTAATATGGTAATTATTTCATCATCATTGTGTCATACATAAATTAAATTATTTAAAGACTAAAAATTATAAATAAAATACCATTATGTAGGAAATATTTTTATCTTTCTAATTAATTAATTTAGTTTAATTTATCTTATTAATAATTGTGTATTAAAAATGTTTTAGTTATTAAACATTGCTTTAAACTATTTTAACTCTTCTTCAAATAAAATAATATTAAATGTCCTAATCTAATCCAAGTGGACCTAAATGGTAATATTTTATTCAAAAGCTTGTTTTTGGTCGAATTAAACTTATCCAATAGAATTATGACATGTGTTAGGTTAATAATAATACCATTCATAACCTTAATTACTCAATTTACATTTAACCGTGGTAAATAAAAGAAAAAAGTTACTATTCACCAAAAATTATTTTTATCTTATTGAGCCACATTTTACTCCTTGATATTTACCGTGTCTCTTGGATTTTAAAAATTCCACTCATAGAAGTGGTAAAATTAAGTTTTATGTAAATTTTCAAACTCTTCCAAGAGGTGGGTAAAAGACAGTGAAAATTTCAATAAACTTTTTATATATCTAAAAAGGCTCCAATGAATTACATTGAACTTATATAGGTATTATGTACAATTTTAACCTAAAATAAATCTGTATAAAGTAAATAATTATTTAAATAAATTTTTGGTTTTAAATAGTAACCCAGTGTTTTCACTATTCATTAAAAATTGAATGTTTTTAGAAAAATACAAAAAATACACCCTAGGATAATTTCGATATTCCAAATCCAAAATTGAAGTCCATTTTGAAAGATAAAATTTATAAAATTTCAAATGTTGGTATTAATATTCATAACGTCTAGTTTTAGTAATATTTTAATATCATATCGTTGTTTAGTGAAACTCCGTATTGCGTACAATGCAAGCTATCAAGGAAGGTTGCAATTTAGTGTAAAGCAATCCAAGATTGTATTGTGTGTAGTGAAATATTTATTTGATGATGTATATAACATAAAAACAAAAAGATTATCATAAAAATCGCAGGTGTTACATTATACTTCCCTTAAAATGAATTTCGCCCTTGAAATTCATCACGTTGTAACAAACAGATGAGGATACCTCTCCCTCATCATATCATCATGTTCCCATGTATCTTATTCTAATTTGTGGTTCCTCTATAAAAAGTTCACCAAGTGAGTGGTCTTGTTATGTAGAACATTTTCGCTATGATCCAGAATCTCTATCGGCTGTTCTTCATAAGTAAGATCTTACAACAGTGGTTTATCTTATAAGCTGAGTACATGTGAGTGATCGGGAATGTGCTTTCTCAGGAGAGATACATGGAACACATCGTGAACTTCAGAGAGATTCGGTGGAAGTGCCAATCGGTAAGCTACCATCCCAACACGATCCAATATTTCGAAAGGACCGATATACCTAGGGATCAGCTTTCCCTACATTTCAAATCTCATTAATCTCTTCCAAGGAGATATTCGTAAGAACACTTTATCACCCACTTCAAATTCTAGGTCTTTTCTTCAGTTATCGGCATAACTTTTTTATCGACTCTGAGCTGCTCTTATGTGTTTTCGAATAAATCCGATCATTTCTTCCATCTCATTAACAAGATCAGGTCCTAATAGCTTTCTTTCCCCAACTTCATCCCAGCAAGTTGGAGTCTTTCATTTCTTTCCATAGAGAGCATCATAAGGATCAATCTGAATACTGGAGTGAAAGATATTATCATATGAAAATTCACCCAAAGGTAGGTGTTGATCCCAACCACATTTGAAATCCATAGAGACATCTCTTAATATATCTTCTAGAGTTTGAATTGTCCTCTCAGATTGACCGTCTGTCTCAGGATGAAAAGTAGTGCTGAAACTGAACTTTGTATCTAAAGTTTGCTGAAGACTTCGCCAAAACATCAAGATATACCTCGGATCCAGATCAGATATAATGGAAGGTGTTACTCCATGAAATCTTACCACATCTTTTACATATATCCTGTAAAGATGATAAAGAGGGAAATCTTCTCTAATAACGATGAAGTGTTCCGACTTTGAATGACGATCAACTATCACCCCGATAGCATTATTTCCTTTGGATGTTTTAGGAAGTCCGGTGACAAAGTCCATAGTGATGTTTTCCTATTTCCATTCGGGTATGGGTAATGGTTGTAACATTCCCTTAGACTTCTGTCTCTCAGTTTTAACTTGATGAAAAAACCAAGCATCAAGGGACATATTTAGCAACATCTCTTTTCATGCCATCCAACCAGAAGTACTCATTCATGTCCCTATATATTTTCGTGCTTCCAAGATGAATAGATAATGGAGAACTATGAGCCTCGTCCAGAATCTCCTTCATTAATTTTGGGATGGGAGGAACAAAAACCTGATTCCTGAACTTTATTATCCCATCACAATCAAGGTGAAATTCAAGAACATTTCTCACCATATTTTGTAACGCTGCATCTTCTTTTTGTGCCTCTTTAATCTTCACATGCATAGATGGTTGAACATTCATTTGTGAAAGATAAGATTTTCCCCTTCCATTATAATTCCAGGATCCAACCTTTTTAAATCTATAAATATTTTATCTTTTGTGATCCTCATCATTGATAAGCTTAGCATGGTCTTGTCGACATAATGCATCTGCCACCTTGTTTGCTTTCCCAGGGTGATAATGAATTGAGCCGTCATAATCCTTAATCTGATCCAACCATCTTATTTGGTGCATATTCAGCTCCTTTTGTGTGAAAATATACTTTAAACTTTTATGATCAGTATAAATATCACACCTTTCACCATAAAGATAATTCCTCCACATTTTTAATGCAATGATTACCGCAGATAACTCCAAATAATGAGTTGGGTAATTTTGCTCATGGATTTTCAACTGTCGTGGGGCATAAGCTATCACAATATCATTTTTCATGAGAACACACCCCAATCCATTCATTGATTCATCACTATAGATCACAAATATTTCTCCAGTACAAGGTAGTGTGACCATAGGTTCACTCGATAACCTTCTTTTTAACTCCTTGAAATTCTCTTCACACTCCTCCATCCAAACGAACATAACTCCTTTTTGAGTCAACCTAGTGATTAGATTAGATAATCGGGAAAAATATTTCACAAAACATCGATAATATCTAGCCAAACCAAGAAAACATCGAATCTCAGTTACTGTTGTTGGTCTCAAACATCTATCGATAACCTCTATTTTTTCTAGATCGACAGATATCCCCTCTTTTGAGATTATGTGACAAAAAAATGCATCTTTTTTACGTCAAAATTCACACTTGATAAATTTGGCATAAATCTTCTCCTTTCTAAGGGTATTTAATACAATTCTTAAGTGATCTTCATGTTCTTCCTTTATCTTTGAATAGACAAGAATGTCATCTATAAAGACTACAACAAACTGATCAAGACAGTCTCTAAATACTCAATTCATTAGATCAATGAAGATAGTAGGGGAATTAGTATGACTAAATGGCATCACTACAAATTCATAGTTTCCATAACTTGTATGGAAAGTCATCTTTGGTATATCCTACCTTTGACCCTTAATTGATGATACCCTGAACAAAGATCAATCTTGGAAATGTATTAATCTCCACGTAGTTGGTCAAATAAGTCATCAATATGTGAGAGAGGATATTTGTTCTTGATAGTGATCTTGTTAAGTTCTCGATAATCAATGTATAGTCACATTGATCAATCTTTATTCTTATCAAACAGAATAGGTGCTACACAAGGTTATGCACTAGGGAATATGAATACCTTGTCAAGATTCTCTTGGAGTTTCTTCTTCAATTCATACAACTCAATTGGGGCCATTCTATAAGGTGTCTTTGAAATAGTTAAATCACCCGGTACGAGTTATATTGAAAAAAGAAATTCACGATTTGGTGGAATACCATGCAATTCATCCAGAAAGACATCATCAAACTCCCATACAATGTTCATATTATTAATCATGAGATTCTCTCCAACCATTTGTGATAAATAAACATCATTTAGTGGAATCAAGACCCATAAGATGGATGAAATTTCCACTTGAATGTTATCTTCATCCTTGTATTGATAGACGATCATAGATTGATCTAGAATATGAAATATGACATTCCTTCATTGGAAATTGATATGTGCTCTATATAAAGAAAGCCAATACATGCCAAGAATCACATAAAATTCCACTATATGAAGGATCACAAGATTTACAAGAAGAACATTCGCCCAAACTTCAATCGGAGAAGAATTGTAAACTATTGATGCGACAATTGTGCCATTAGGGGTTGTCACAGCTAACTTAATATCTAAATACTGAGGTAATATGATGATACCATTAGAAAATACTTTAGAAATAAAATAGTGGGTGGATCCAGAATCAAATAAATCATTTGATACTTTAGAGTGGATTATAATTGTACCTTTCACCACTTCGTTATCATAATCAACATCGCTGATAGAAATTGCATGTGTCTTTCCTTTGTCTTTAGCCTTAAGAGTTGGTTGACATTGATCATCATCAACATCCCTTGGATTAGGGGATTTTTTATCATAATTCCCCATTTCCTTACACTTGTAACATTGATGTCTAGGAGGTGCACTCTGTGTAGCATTTTCTTTGTTCGCATCACTAGACATCTTCATCCCATCATTGCAACATTCAAATGCATGATGACCTTCCTTTCCACATTTGAAACATTTACTTGTCCCTTTAAGAAAACTCCCCCTATGTTTCTTTCCACACATTGAGAATAAGGGAAAACTCATCTTTTTTCAGTGTCCTCTTTAGATTTCCCTTTGAATTCCATTTTCCTCTTCTTATCAAACCAATATGACTGATGGGTTACTCCAATCTCCATCTCAACCTTGAGAGCACATAGAATGATTTCTCCAAAGCTATTGATGTCCCTTATGTCTAACTCCATTTGAATAATTTGTTTTATGCCACTAAATAATCGATCGATCTTACTGTAAAGTTGGATTCCCGGAAGTGTACCTTGCAAGTCTTGTAAAATTTTCTTCGTAGGTACTAACAGATTCATCATCCATTTGCTTCAGTTCAAGAAACTCTTTCTCAATCATTGTTAGAAGAATACGAGGGAAGTACTTATTGAGAAATATGTTCTTGAACTCGTCCCATTTCTTGGATTCAATTTCATCGCTTTGCCTCATATTCTTGATAAGATTCCACCATTGATCATGTTCACCTTCAAAACTATATACTTATAAGATGACTTTATCATGTTCAGAACATTGAAGAAATGAAAATATCTTTTCAGTAGTACTGATCTATTATTCAGCAACTAATGGATCAATAGACCCACTGAATGAGGGTGGACACTGCCTCAAGAATGATTCAATATAATTTTGCTCCTTCCTTTTCTTGTTTGGAAGTCCTACATGATTCATATCTCGAGAAAGTTGTGTGATCATGGCTACAAGATTTTTCATTCCAGCTCCCATAAAGATTGGTTGCTCAGGGGGATATTCATTTCATTTCCCGTCTCATTGGGCATTAACACGGTTCCTTCGGGTTCCAGCCATTGACTAAAACCAAGAATAATTTTGTGAGAAACACTAATTATAATAAGAAAAACATATAATCAAGAATAAAATTTCACACTTAAGGTCTTATCACAGGATTTTCATGGCCATTTCTAAAACACTAAGATTGTGTTCTATGCTTAAACTTAACCTTAGGGTTCTTACTATGGCTTTCGCATCCTAGTTTCCAAAGGTTAACTATACCTTTCCTCTGATACCAACTATAAAAAACCATAATTTACATACATTTTTATTTGCTTCAAAATTTACGTACAATTATTACAAAATATAAGAAAACCATTAAAGGACTGAATAGGTATACTGCCTTTAGAAAATGGTAAACATAAACAACTGGTTCATAAAGCATCTACATTGTCTCCCATTTATTTCATCATATCTAGAATCCCTTTTTGGCATATCCTACATAATACCCATCTTCCTAACCTGGGGAAAAGAAATCATAAAAAAGGGTGAGCTCAAATTCTCAGTAAGTGTAAATAAAAGAAATATAAAACAAATCATATTAATAAAAACATAATATTTTTGAAATCTTAACCTGCAAAAGAGATCATAATTTCATAACATGGGATAAATCATAGAAGTGAAATGTAATCCCAATAATCATAAATTAAAACATGAAACTTTGTGACATACACACATAATCAAAGACAATCATTTCTTAGTATTCAAGACTCATTTCCATGACTATCCTAGTGGACAATGTCCAATTCTGAACTGAGTTCACTCCTCGTTTCAGTTCTGTATCACTGAACCGGATTCACCTGCCATTCCAGCCATGTCTATCTTAGGAGATATAAATCTTTACCCAATGCATTGGAGGGAGATATAGGTCCCACCCATCTCATAATGATACCATTCTTATGTGTTCCACAACATCAAAAATTATACATCACAGAATAACCCATGTAATAAATATGGGATTCCTAAACATCATGCCATCATAACATATATCATATAAAATAAAATGACATAATATAAATAATTCCATCATAAAATAATCAAATCAATGTAAAAATGGGGATATAAATAGAACCATATATTATCTTAGATGGAAAATAATTTTGATAAAACCATTGAACTCCATTCCTGAGGAAAATATCCATTATACTTCAAAAAACATTTTACTTGGTAACATGTCATACAATTTTAAACTAAAAGAAGTTTAAAAAAAATAAATTTTATAACCTATAACGTAAGATTAATGTAAATAATGTTCTAGGAAATCATAAAAATCCATTAATGCCATATAAGTTAAAAAAAATTCTTCTCGTACTTTGGCCGGAAAAGTCAAAAAGCACCTCGTACTAAAAACGACAAAAGATTCCTTTCATAACTTTTAGTAAAAACTCGACATTGAGTAATATTGGATTTAAAGAACTGTAGGAGGATTGAAATAATATTACATATTGATGAAACATGGATGTGGATGATAAATATTCCCTAGTAATTACCGAAGTATAAACAATCTCGGATAGAAATTGAGATTGCAATATTTTCCCTTCCCTTAGGTTTGATTTGCTTCGTACGTGTCCGAACCTCCTGTATAATGATTTAAATAGTGTTATTGACTTATTCCAGAATATTAATAATTGTTATGATTTCAAATATTTTCATATTCTTAGCTTAGTTTTGGTAATATTTCATTGCAACTTTTTATTCGGGTGTTTATTGCTTTTTGTTCTTATGTGAGTTTTGTTGAATAAATTATTATTATTAGTTTTAGGATATAGATAAATCATTTAAAAAATGTTATTATTGTAATATATATATCATATTTATTCATTCAATTCATTTATATAATCATTATTCATTGAAGATCATGTAGAACAAGTCTCATCACATCATGGAGACAGTAGGTCGTACGTACGCACGAGCGATGATATCGTTCCCATGATCGTGGAATTGTATTGAAGTGTATGTATACTATTTCAGAATAAATATCACTTTAAAATAATAATATATAGTTATTATTTACACCGTTATACCCATCCATGTAAGGTGGTGGTGGAAAACAGATTACACCACGACGTGGAGATGGTATTCCGTACATACGCGCACACGGTGATTTCATTTTCCCCAAGATGTATATATGGTGAGATAGGGTAGTTTAATTTTTTTAATAACATATTATTATATTTTTGATACTGATGTTATTACTTCATAAAGAAAAAACTAATGAAAAGGAAGTAGAAGAAGAAATAAAGTTGAATGAATTGGTAAGAGACATTACCTCTTCTTTGAAGAGACTCTTCTTAACCTCCTCTTAGGGCACTAAAGATGGTCATAGAAGAAGACCAGGACCTATATTATGTTTCTAGGGAAGTGGATACGAGAAATTGGCAGGCGTTGGCCAAGCATGAAGGCTCAATGTGGTGTGAGGAGGAGAGGGAGGAGGTTCCCCTTTATAAGGGAGGAGAGGGGCACTTTAGAAGAAACTTAAAATATTAGTTTATAATAAAGTCATATTAAATTTTTAATAGCTCCAAACAGATTTATATCGAATATAAGGTGGGTATGGGTCCATATCCTTTCAACCAATAGTTTTTTGAAAAGTATCAGTTACTATTTTAAACTTATCATTTTGATTTAACTCTATGTTAAATAATTTAACTTTTATCGTGTCTTCTTGTTTTATTACACTATATGGTTAATAAACTGACTACAACAAGCCAAAAGAACCCTAAATTGTATATTATTAATATATATAACCTTATATAAGTTATATGAAATATCCTTAGATTTTTATGAATAAAATAACAATTAATAATATATTATTTGTTTTAAAAACTGTTTTATGTCAATTTTGAGAGTATTTGGTACTTGATTTTTATGAAACTCATAATAGCATGATTAGTTATATTTTTTTTATTAAATCAGTAATAAAATGTCATATTATCCAATAAAATTATTTTAATTCATGAAAATCCTCAAATTACACATATTTGGTAATTTATAATATCAATTATGTTAATATTTCCTTAATATGATAATTACTGCATCATCATTGTGTCATATATAAATTAAATTATCAAAATTTTATAAATTATAAATAAACTACCATTATGTAGGAAATAATTTTATCTTTCTAATAAATATTTACAGTCGAATTTATCTTATTTATAACCCAGTATGAGAAATTTTTTTGTTATTAAACTTTAATTTTAACTATTTTAATTCTTCTTTATATAAAATAATATTAAATGTCCTAATATAATCCAAGTGGACCTAAATGGTCATATGTTATTCGTAAGGTTGTTATTGGTCGAATTAAACTTATCCAATTGAATTAGTACATGTGTTAAGGTAATAATAATACCATTTTTACCCTTAATTACCCTATTTACTTTTACACATGTTAAATAAAAGTAAAACATTACTATTCAACAAAAATTATTTTTATCTTATTGAGCAAAATTTTACTCCTTGATATTAACAATGTCTATTGAATTTTCAAAATTCCACTCACATAAGCAGTAAAATTATGTTTTATGTAAATTTTCAAACTCTCCTAGGAGGTGGGTAAAAGACGGTGAAAAGTTCAATAAACTTTTTATATATCTAAAATTACTCCAATGAATTACATTGAACTTATATAGGTATGATGTATCAATTTTGATGTAAAATAAATTTAAATAAAATAAATAATTATTTAAATAAAAAGTTGGTTCTAAACAGTAACCCTATGTTTTCACTATTCATCAAAAATTGAATGTTATTAGAAAAATACCAAAAAATCACCCTAGGATAATTTAGATATTACTAATCCAAAAATGAAGTCCATTTTGAAAGATAAAATTTATAAAATTTTAAAAATTTGGTATTACTATTCATAACGGCTAGTTTAAATAATATTTTAAAATCATATAATTGTTTAGTGAAACTCAGTATTATGTACAATGAAAACCATCGAGGATGGTCGCGATTGCGTGTAAGGAAAGCCAAGATAGTGTTGTGTGAAGTGAAAGATTCCTTTTATGATGTATATAACATAAAAAAAATATTTTTCATAAAAATCTCGGGTCTTAATGTTCGAATATGATATGATTTATTGGGAGACTAAGGCAATGAATATAGAAATGAGGATCTAGCCCTGGTATCTCATAATAGATCCAAGAAAATAATTCTGATTCTTTTTCAAGAAATCTATATACTGCTCTTATCATTATGTAAAAATGGATGCACAGATCATCATTGGAATCAAATCTATCTCTGTACCCAGATTCACCTGTACCAAATTGTCAATGGTGGTGGAGATTCCTTCCTCAAAGGCATGTGGGGGATCCTCGAAATCATCCTCATCATCCATAGAATGGGGATCATTGGTACGAGTGATTCTTTTGAGTTAATCGACCCTGTAGACACACTGGTACTAACATTAGTGGATATGAAATATTCATTGGTAGAATATGGCACCGCTATGACCATGGAAACAGATGATGTTGACCTGATTCGGTGAAGCCTTCAACCTAGGCTCCATGTGTTGATAATATCAATGTCGTAATGACGCATCAGCCTAGGCCAGTTCAACCCTGCCAGGTGGAATAAAAAAGTATGATGTATCACTATTTATAGGGGGCAGCCGTCATGATACCTAACCAGAGTAGGGGGATCCATGATAATTCGAGCCTGATTTTTTAGGAATATGAGGTGATCTATAGGCACTATTTATACATTGGAGTGACCTTCCCATGATATTTGGAGATAAGAAATCATTGTCACATTTACTGGGTCATGGATTCCAACCGGTGAATAGAGAGAATGAATGCAACGTCTAAATCCTTCCATGGGTCTACGGTATGAGTGGCCTATTCAACTTCATTAGTCTGAAAATGCTTTTCCTTGATTTTTTTTGTAATCGACATCCAAATATCAGGCTTTATAGGCAGAAAAAGGAGAAGAATAACCTTGGAGTATTCCCACTCGACAATTGAGGGAGTACATGGGGATCAAATGATATAATGAGGGGACTACTGCATACGGGTGGAGCTATTTCTATTCTATTAGTGTGTTATAGGAAGTGTCCTGTGAGAAAACTATACATATATTACTAGAGATTAAGCCACCAAAATGAGTCTTTATAAGGACCATGTCGAGCAATGTCTATTCTGTCCAGTCATAACCCTAGATCTTCAAGTATGAAAGACTCAAGTATTATTTGGATAGTCTTAGGTTGTATAACATCCATGTGGGGATGAGATAGATCCCAGAACCTATGTATATGAGACATCAATGGACATCCATGAAATAAAAATAGACTATAACATACTATGGTCGAATGTTCCCCTGGACCAGAGAACAATTATCTTCTCTTGAAAATGATATAATGGCCTAGAATTCTACATGCTCGTCCTCCTCAACATGATAGCATTATGCGTTTTCCACATCTTATTCTTACTATAGTGGGATTCTCAAATCCTCCATGATTTCTTAACATATTTCTTCAAATAGGAGAAGGGCCTCAAGGATTTAGATCCTTGTGGGAATGATGGAATAGTTCTGGAGTGTATCATACTTTCATTCAAAAAACATGGTTCTCCTTCTAGAATGTCGCTCTGTGATAAGAGGTATGACGGGCACTACTGCAGGTCTTACTGGTGGGTTCTGGATGCTGCAAGGGGAATCATGCTTCTCGCTTGTTGATCTACCTAAATAAACTTTGGGAAAAGGGATATATGACTCATGTCTAGCCTCCAATGAATGTGATATATAATAACATAGCTGCAGCGACTCTCCCTGATCATGTAATACATACGGTGGTGGAGGAAAATTTGATTTGACAAGTTGAAAGGATTGAGCATGATGAGCTATGCGATGGGCCTTCTATCTAGTCTCAGTGGCTTGCATAACAAGGCTGGATGTGCTGACCAATGCATTTTGATGATTCACATATCCAAAATTGTGTCAACATTGGTGCCACCTAAGGGTATTTGGAAGATCTTCCCGGATTTCATCATTGTTGAGAACTATGTAAGAATTTACAAGTTGGGCAGATTTTATTGAATCACTCTCTTGATCACCACTTGAATAATCCTCCAATTTTTGGAAGATTCTAGGGGTGATTCCCATTTATGGGGGAAAAATCTCCAGGATTACCAAGAGACGATGGCATTAGTGGGGAAATTTTCTTTCCCTTGCATTGTCAATTCTTACCTTCCTTGGATGATGAAACCTGAGACATTGACACAAAATTAGTAGCTGATGGTGACATGGAGTCCTCAACAGGATCAGGTAGATTATAAAGAACACAAATAAAAACATGGGTGTGAACTATTTATCTGAGAGGAATTCTGTCGCCATATGTCTATAACCCATGAGTATAAAATTGGTTCCACCCACACATTTTATTGCTATCGGGCCTTAGAGACACACATCCCACTTATGACAGGGATGGACCCTATTTGACTAGGGTATTATCAACATGGTCCAAGGGATAATTTGTGAACACATAACACTGCTTTCTAGTGTGTCCAAGGAACAAGTGATAAGTCCAATAGTGAAGATGATCTATGAGATCATCATCTTCGGGCCTCCTGAATTCTAGAAACTGCAGGATTACTTTCACTAAGGATCTTCAGATGTATCTAGGAACCTGAGCCTCACTGAATTAGTTGTTACATATTCTTCAATCTGGAAAGGGGGATCTCAAAGCCCGGCCTTATCGGTGAGGTAATTCTTAATGTGGATAAGTGACCTGATTTTCTCACCGATGTGGAGGTGGTGCAATACGCAGTGGTGCCTACCAATTTTGTGGCGGGCGATTTACAGCCAGAGGTTGAACATGAGCCTATGCCTGAAGCGATGGTCCTTGATGAGGTAGTGGGGGTGGTTCGGCTGGCACCAATTCTAGCTTCCTGGGAGATTCAATCTATTCCACAAAAGCTTCTCTACTTTCAGGGGTTACGGGAGGCAACCGGCGTTCCTCCTTTTATTGCTGCAAGGATACTTCTAGATGTTGTGCTTTGTTAGAGAACTCTCGAATCCCAACCATGTGATTCTATGTTATTAGTGAAGGGACCAAATGAGTCTTAACATTTCCTATACACATCATAAATAGTTGTTCTTAAGTCATCATCATATTAGGAGAGTACATGAGACCCTTCCACTTGGAAACAAAGTCTACTACCCTTTCATCCAGCCTCTGTTTGCACATGAAGTGGTCTACGAAACTCATCATCCATGTGGGGGGAATGAACTGGTAGATAAATTTCATTTGAATATCCTCCCAACCACCTATATACCCAATGGGTAACTGGTTGTACGAGACGAATGTGGGCCCTTACAGTGTATGTACGAAGCACCAGAGTTTGGTGGCTTCCTACTGCTCTGGAGTTCCCAATTTGGGAATGCACCTTGAAATAAAGTGGGAATGGTATGATAGTGGGTCTTGAGTCCCATTAAATGGGTAGAAGGTGGGATTCCTGAAAAATGTTTCTGCTTCCATGTAATCCACCAATGCCAGATATAGCTTTCCATCAGGCGAGATCGCCACCTGTCATCTTTCAAGAGCCTTGAGGCGAGCGATGAGGGCGGCGATAAGATCATTTTTTCATGGATTCCTATCTTTAACAGGGTCCACGAACACCTATGAATGTTAGGGTTCCTCAATAATATATTTAGGCCCCACATCATGCAGAGCGGTTAGTGGAATGACCAGAGTATCTACTGGGGGAACCGCCTGAGGAGTGACCTGTGGAGAAAACAGTTGAACAACCTATAGAGCTGGGTATCGAGGATAATTCTCTTCCAATTCATGAGTATTAGTCCACTCATATATTAGTCTCTTTCTATAATCACTAGACTCCACCATGTCTATATGGACTGGATTATAGAGGTTGATAGGAGGTAACTCATTGGGGGAAGATGTGTCGCCCCTGCTGTCTTGGTCGAGGGTTACCATAATCAGGTCGCCATTCTGCAGAACACTCAAAAAAGAGATATACAACCATATTTTTATGATCTTCATGATACTAGTAAAAATTTTCCTATTCAAGGTCTTCTTCCATATTTGGCACTGAGCCAGATGGGCCAGATGGATTAATGGCCTCAAAATGTTCCTTACCTTTACCGGGGTCCCATGTGAGAGGTTACAACTCGAAGAGTGTAAGAAGGCCGAGTATCTTCCTTTGTTGTTGGGTATGGATGTAGGTTGAGTTTTAAAGGTATTTTTTCCCAATAATATACCGATATTCCTCAAACCCATAGGCCAATTCAATCATATTTAAATATGTTGGGGACATCCATGTTTTCTGCAGTGATGCCTGAAGGAATTTCTTCAATGTCTCTTGTTAAACTAGGTTGGTGCATGATAGGGATAAAATGATAGTCAAAATACTACCCCCAGCCATAGATATGGACGTATTGGAAGGGATCCCTGATAAATTTACAGAGTACAGTAATGCTATGAATGCATCGTTGCTAGAGCTCCCGATAATGACTGGGTAATGGAGGGTGTCGAGCAGTGGGAAGTGCGGTTAGCTCAACCTGGAGACACTACTGTCCAATATCGTCACTGTGTATCTGAACCTTGGATTAAGTCATCAAATTATTACAAATAAGAGAGTGCGTCAAATCGAGGGGTCAATAGATGCACATGATATCGCACTAGGTAAGGGTTGTAGGTGCATTAATGTTTTCTACTACTATTGGACAGAACATCTCGGAAAAGTGTTCTACTATGAATATGTACTAGATTCATCTGGGCTTAGTCATTGGATCTTTCTCATTATTGCCCCATTTATCAAATGGACAGGGTTGAGGGACCAAAAACATCATATACATGGACTATTTCAGCAGCGATATGTTTAGTGAATAATACAGTTTGTGGGCTGAAAACCCACTGCATATCAGGTTGTCCCCTGGGGACAAAACTTATTGTTCCACCACATATCTGTAGGAAGGGTTGAGTATTTCTTCTTCATGTTCTAGGGAGATATCAGTTGTTAATGGATTAGACAGAAGATATGTGCCAAAAGGTCCCTAGAATAATTAATTGGGATCTGTTGTTGAAGCAGGGTATGATTTGTGCGATGAATGTGATGATTTTAATGTGAGATTCCTAACAGTGGAAAAATATTTTCCTCTTGGATGTACCTATATAGGGATTCAGGGATTCTATAAACATTACTTTATGGGAGGATGAAACTAATCTGATCGGTCCCTACCCCTGTCACTAACATAGAGGATTTGTGTGAGGGTTCTATCACCAAATCACATTTTTCTTTTGAATCAGAGAAGCCGACATTCCTGATTGTGATCTGAGGCTTATTAGGGTTCTTCCTCTGGTAATGACGACTAGTCCATCTTCTCCCGAGTGGTTATTGAGTCAAGGTCATAGTTTCATCATAGGGTAGACCTATGCGTGGGTTGATGTTTGAGTGGGGAGGACTCTCTTTTTGGAAAATTGGGTTTATATGAGCACCTAAGATAAATACAAATGGGACACAGAGAGGGCCTCCATGGAGACCGTTTATGGTATGATGAGGTCCTCCACACCAATTTGACTTTATTTCAGTGGTATGAATAGGACCTTCACACTGGTCATACAGGATGCGGGAAGGACCTCTATGTTCAATGAAGCGAGGTGGGTCTACGCTTTTGTGATATATGTCATGGGGAAGACCCCTAACAACATTGATAAGTACATGTGGATTACATAAATTATATTTAATAACTAGATGAGGGATACCCTCGCATCGAGAACCTCTAATGTGAGGATAAATTCCACACCTAAGGTCAGAGGCGGGGGATGAACTTCAAAACAAGTGTCAATAGGGTTAAGAGAATCGCTATTTGTGATGATAATGGGTTCATGGGGAGGACCTTCATGTTG
Source organism: Viscum album (assembly GCA_963277665.1). Classification (NCBI taxonomy): domain Eukaryota; kingdom Viridiplantae; phylum Streptophyta; class Magnoliopsida; order Santalales; family Viscaceae; genus Viscum; species Viscum album. The sequence continues at coordinate 443,379,832 of OY728133.1, forward strand.
GTTTCATGAGTGGGGAGGACCTCTGATATGTCCGGTGGGGGTATTGGGAGGACCCCCATACAGAACGTTAGTATCACAGGTTGTCTTGTGGTGGCTGTCACTTACCTCTACGACTAGGAGAGCCAGTCCAACTAGTTCATGAGAAGACTGGTGCCTCAAACTCAGTCTATCTCGAAAGTTCCCCTACTCTGTAAGAGGGATGTTCTACTTATTTATAGTGACAAGGGTTTGATGTTTCACACCAGTGGTGGCACATGCCACTGAACCTATGTAATATGACACCCCATAATGGTTGTACTTATTTTGATTTATGCGGCATATATTTTGGGTCAGTCGAACATGGTCCAGCTATGCTGGGGTGTAGGCAACCTACTATTCGGTCTACTAGACCAGCTGGTGAAGTTGAAGTGGCCGGGTGGGAGGTCTCCTTGGCTGTCCCCTTAATAGAGCCATAATGGAAAATCCTCCGACATCCCCCACTTCGTCAGTGTAAAAAAGGGATCTGTATCAGTGCTCTTAGGAGAGGCTCCCAATTATGTTCGAAATTGGTGTGGAGAGGAGTGTCTCCCCGCATGTCCCTTGGTGGAGGCAGCATTGGCGAGGTACAAAGGCCTCTAAAACTTGATGTGTCATTTCCCATTTATAAAAGACCCCTTATTATTCATATTTACAAACAAGTTTATTAAACACCCTCCTCTGAATAGTCATTGAGATTGAGATGGGGCATGGGCGAATAGTATCTATGTGACCCATCATAGAGGTGATGACGCCATACAGGGTTTCCACATTCACATTTTTCCTACCCCTGCATCCATGGGTGTGTGGTGATTTCAATCCTATAACCATACCTTGGGTCCTGGAAAGAAAGTAGATTAAGATGTTAGTATAGATGGTAGGATAGAAATATTAATTTCTCCACCACAATTTAGTCTCCCATGGCTTGATAGAAAGGACTGTGCTGACTACATCGCAGATTAGGTTTCCCAATGATTAACTACACCGTACTTTTTGGGTTTCAAGCTAGGCCCACTATTTACTTTGTGGGACCCTACGATGGATAACTGGATATGGTGACATGATTTTATAATGATTCCCAAAACGATACTAATTTCTATGTATATGGGAAGATTTCACATCAGGTTTGTAATTTCTGTTTCTGACACTTTTATCACAGCATGCCGCTAGTCACGTGTTGATGCTTGATGACAGTCACATTTTTACTTTTCATTCCCACATTCCAAAGGCGGACGACATCCATCGCCTATTCAATGATGTTTTCTCCTTGATAAAAATTGTATGATGGGATGTCTTTCTATCTTTCCTTGGATTCCTCCTCGAAAGTCGCCACCTAGTCCGGGTCTACCTTATAGATTTAATACATTGTTTGTCAATACCTTATAGGTGCCATATCATTGTGGATGCCAGTTAATTACACTACTTCTATCATGAGATTTACAAGGGGGTCAAGTCAGGACAGAAACCATAGATTTGGGGAGTAGTCATGTTGGGCATCACTGGCGTGTCTGGTCACTGAAACACCAGTAAATCCAACTTTTATTCCTTTGTGATTGGGATTCCCGTGGGTGCGGAAGCTCAAGGCATCACACATCAAATGATTGGAACATTATTCAAGAGGCATGTCTCTAAGGTATTTCTTCTCTTCCCATGTTTTACATGGGGTATACCACAAGTTTAATTTCTATATTATGTAGATAAAATTGATTAGAATACTGAAGATAGTGGATCAGAATGGAATATCACTTGCCTGGAATGCCTAATAGGATTACTTGGGATGATCGAGAAATGATGGGTCTTGGAAAACGGGACACCAAGGTTTTCCATTGGTTGGGATTTCACCTCAAGGAGGCTTCTGACAGACACAAAAAGGGATAAAAACCTACGTTGTTCGAGATGGGTGAGGCACAAAATTAGATTGTACACAAAGGGCATGACAGGAAGACTTGTTGGGTCTTACACATGGTTAACCACCCATCGCAAGAGGAGTGCACTTGGTTGGATGATTGTGGATTGTATGGGGATTAGGCCTAGATAACTTCCAATGTGATACAAGGAGAAATGAGGAAATGAGTGACATGTTCTCACCAAGATGTGGTGGCCCGGATAAGACTAGGATGGATTATCAGTGGTTGATTGAAGTGGATGGGGAATGAGATGGAAGTAACATGAATATGAAAACAATGTTTCAATTGAACCTCAGAGAGTCTTCCTATGTATACAGGTGGTAGGGAATCAAAGTCTATATAGTTAGGTTGGGAGAGGGGACACCAGGGGAGGAGGCCCATGAGAATGGATGCATGGTTTGGACCAAGAATAAATAGAACCTCTGGATTAGGGCATGACCTTATCGAAACACAAAGGGTTCATTGGGAGAGATCGGGATGAGACATGGATTATGGTCTTGATCATTATAGAGGCTTCCTATAAATTCCCATTTTAGGGAATCAATGTCCACATATTTTAGTGGGGGATTGAATTAGGGTGTGCTCAGATGACATTTACATGATGATGATTGTTGAATATTTTGCGTGGTTAGTGGTCCAGGTTTGTCTAACTGTCAGGGAAGGACTTGAGATGTGGGTCCAAAAAATGGGACTACAACTTCTTATCGTATATTTTGGATTATAATGGATTAACTTTGGTTGGATTAAACCTCATAAAGGATTCTTATGATCACTGTATATGATACATAGGTCAAAAATAAAATAGTTCGAATACATATAGTTTAACATTGTACGGGATTGAAAATGGCATATAGTTTAATGTCATGATGAACGACGGCGAATCGATGTGAAGTGGATGGAACTGATGAGTGTTGGGGTTAATCCTAAGATAGGCTTCATATGTACGTTGTCTGAAAAGGTGTAAGGATCAATGTCCCTGTTGTTCGGAATGGGTCTTGGGGATTACGCGCTAAGGCATCCTAAAGAGGATTGCATGGTCGGTTCTTACTCTAAGCCCACATGTGTCATTCTTAGTGAGAGAAACATGTGGCAATAAAGACTTTATGATCATGTCACAAATGGTGTATCTGTGAGAAATAAATTGGGGATTATATATGCTTTGTGGTCCAGGTAGATGGAGATTGGTACTTACCTCATGATGGAGGCCTGGTAGTGATAAATCCCACATAGAGAGGGATGAGGTATCAAAGGTCCCTATTCCCCTATATCATCTAATCATAGGGCATGAAAGAAGAGGGGGGGATCAAGGATGCTACATCATGCTATAAATTATAGGAGCTTACACCGAGATGTATGCCCTTCCCTACAGAAAGATTCCTTTCCAGCAAAGAGGATCTCATTCCATGTGAAGAATGATGTCACTCCCATGGAGACCAGTGGGCGTGGATAATGTCTTAGGTGGGGCACCCCATGTATATTATATGGGGAGAGGATACAATTAAATTTCATGTGTTGATGACGATGGTCCTTGGATTTTTAACGTCATGCAGCTCGAACGATATGGATTCGCTCGCCACCTATAGGAATTACATAATCGGTGTGCCTAAACCCTTGGTGAAGGGAAGGCTCTGGGAATGCTGTGTGGAGATGGGGTTGTGGAGTGATCCATTGAGGGGATCACCTTAGTGTTTCTATATGAAGAACAAATAGTCATTACCATTCTTATGGAATAAAGAATGAGGCAAAGCAATTAAATGTGGATCACCACCCAAGGTACGTTGAAACAACTTCATACAAGGAAATAAGGACGTACGATAGAAGGGTGTATTGGATAGGTGTGTTCCGCATAAGAGGTAACCGATAATGGTGCACATGGAAGAGACATCAAAGACATGATTAAGGGAACACACTAGGAGGGGGGATTGCACACAAAAGGAGGGTTTGGTATGAAATAGGTGCTCAAATGAGAAATGTTGCGTGCAATAGAAGGTGTTTGGACGTAATCGGTCGGGATTTCACAGGCATGGGATGCTTGTGCACAATGGGGGAGTATTGCATACAAATGGCATAACAATAAAGGAACTGGGTGAGGGTCTATCCTATGTGGTCAAACCCAAAGGCGGACCCCTTGGAGGCCTGTCATAAAAAATTCTATAATTGGATGAAATCTTTTGCATATAGAATGGATGTATTACATGCACAAGAGACAATTCGAATTCATTAGCCACCTGAATTGAGGGGGTGTGCTTCTATTTATAAAAGATCGATGACAGTGGGGGGGGGGGGTAGCAGGGCCTTCGTGAACTTCCATACCCGTCAGTTGGCGGCACGAGTTTTTCTAGGCTCGCATGATAAATCCCCCCGCCCACGAAAGATTACAACATGTTGAGTGGTTTTTTATGTGAACATTTTGGTTTTACATGAAGACTTCTGCCCATCCTAGGATTGTTAGGTGAGTCAAAATATGCCACTAGTTTTCCCAATAATGCCCACCTGTGTCCTTTGGCAGATTTCGACACCTACAATGTTATACAAATAATAATATATATGATATTACAAAAATATATAAAATAAAAAATAAATAGTATAAAAAGAATGATATATTTTACACAAGTATATGTATATATATATATTATAAATTGAACATATATATATATAATATAAATATATATTTACGTTATGTATAACTACCAATAGCAGCTCATGCACACTATAAGAAACCACAAAGAAACCAGATGGCCTGGGGACTTTACCCCTCAACCACACCCCAAACCCCATGCCACCCTCATGACCCTTTCCAACCACGGTGAGGATTATACAAATATATATTACACAATTATATTATATAAATTTATTATAAATATTTATTATAAAAATATATTATGAAAATATATTATAAAAATATATTATAAAAATATATTATACAAATATATTATACTAACATATTAAAATATATTTCATTCAATGGTTTAAATTCTTATTCCTATTATACTTATGAATATTTATCACACTTAGAATCTATTTTTGTAAGAGTGGGTCATCTATAATTTTTTTTAAAACCTCTATATCATCGATAATTAATTTTATTTATTTCATTATGACTAAAATCTTATATTATGTACCCAAAATATCTATAAAACCAACAATGGCCTGGAATATGAAATATTCCTACAAATCCAACTCTTTGACTACTTGAAAATAATTTTTCTTTTTAATATTTTTAGACATAGTTATTGAATCAATTTATCAACTAATATTTTTTATGTGTTTAAAACCATTATTATTATTAGGTATATTATGTTCCAATAATTATTTTTCCATTATCAATTATTATATGAAATTATAATTTTGAGATGTTTTAATATATTATATATATCATTGATATTAAATATTATTATTATTTATGCTGTTACATAACATTTAAAAAATAGAACAGGGATTATCAAAGTCTATATATGTTGGAATAATTATTAGAACATGTTTTTATGTTTTCAATATTTTTGGTCGAAATGTGCTGGTTCACCCCAAAGAATTTCAGATTTCTATCCATGTATCTGAAATAACTCTTTATGCCATCCAAATCTCACAGTCAATAGTCCATTTGTTAATAACTATTTCCATTGGTTTGATTATCACAAAAGGGAGGCATTACCCATTTTATAGAACTAAATATTGTACAATTTTCATCCCCATAAACATCATTTCTCGAATAGTTATTATTTGATTTTGTTTCAATGAGACTCATACTCCATATCATTTATGCTTCTTATACTACTCTATGAATTTTTCATCCCATGGATAACTAATTAATAGAGTATTTAAATCAATATAGGTTCATTTACACAAGAGATGGAGGATGATTTTCAAAGAACATAATGCATTGATAAATGTTAAAGAGATGAGTTGATCCTGATGACATTGTCTATAACTTTCATGCTGATAGCACAATCATTTCCTGCTGGTCCCAATGTAGTCAATGTATTTTATGTTATATTGGACAAAAAATATGGGATTTGGATTCTAGATAGAGTAACCAATTCCCAAATACCATTAAAAACAAAGAGAGTTTAATGAAAAGGTAAAACTATTTTTTAATATACTATGTTTTTTCTCATAATAATATATATTTTATATTGAATTTACAGAATAGAAATTAATTGTTATAAAACTCATTTAGAAATTTTATTCTGTACATAATTATGTTTGTATTCCCTAAAAAGAATAAACTATAAAAAAAAGAAACCCTTTGGGAAATTTTAAAGGTAATGTTACGATATACTCTCTTAATTTTATTGAAACTTTATATAATAAAAAGTTGATGAAATTTTCATTATTACATAAAGATATAGTTTATATTAAAATATTTTTATCCATATTTCATGCCTTTATACACAAAAAATATCCATATATTTTTCTCCATCAAAATTTTTTCCCATATAATGTCCCTTTTTTCACATTCCTTCAAGTTCCCTCCGCCGCCTTTGCAGTAAGAACAATAAATCTTCCTCTTCTTAATCACAAATGTAATACTAATGTTTAACATTTACTTCTTTTTAGTGGTACTCAAATTAGAATATTTTTATATAGGTGGATTCATTTGTTCGATTTTGGGTTTTATGACCATATTTCATTCCTTTCTGCACCAATGCTTCCCAAAACATAATGTACCTTAATACATTTTAATCCTTACAATGTTGGAATTCATGTTTCCTCAAGTTTTTTATACTTCTCAATCACATAGGTAATATTTAATATTTTACAGTGAAATAATGGTAGGTATAAATAATATATTATTTCACATTTTTTTTCAATAATTTTTTTTGTATTAATCTTATAAAAATTATTTTCTTATGCAGGTTTTTTTTAAGTTGGAGTTATTTGATCAAAGATACTCATTCTTGTGATTTATTGGACTTGGATTCTGAAAATGAGATAATGATAGAAAGAAAATATGTCCTTAATTCATACAATCATCATGAGAAGGTTAGTTACAACTTATAATTTAATTAATTTTGTTATCATTTTATATACTCCTTGTAAGTTAATTTCCTTATCATTTTTATCAAGTACATATTTATTTTTATCCGAGATATTTTTGAAAGTCATATTTTTATTTCATCTTTATGAACCAAGTGAAAAAAGAGATTCAATGTTTCTTTCTACCAATGTTACAATAATTTTTATTTTTATTACCTTTCATTATCAAGATGTCAACACTACATACTGATTCAATGTTGTTAGCCAAAAAAACGTTCTCAATGATAAGATATAGAAGAGTACATGAAAAACATGTTTCTATTTTGGGGACTTATCATTATAAAACGTTCACATTGACATTTTGTTCCCTTCTTTCTTTCCAAAATTAGAAATGATTTTTGGAAAAGACCATTGATTCAATATGCACTTTTTGTAGTTTGAGAGATAATGATAATGGAAATCATGTTAGTATTGATAGTTAGGATTCTCTTGAGACTTTGGTACATGTAGGAATCAACTCCACCACAATCCAACACATGGTATAACCTTGACAACTCCAAATTCTTCTTTTTGTTTAACATTGATATTAATTTTAGTAAAAATTACTACTACATACTAAAAAAATGAGAGAATATATTATAATTTTTTTGATATTTAAAAATGATAAATAAGTCATTTTGGTTATCTAGGTATCATCCACACCCCAATATGACACACAGTGTTACCAATATGATTCCAATTACGTTTTTTTATTTATATTTGAAATCAATTTTATTAAATTAAGACAAGTGATGTACTCAAATCTGATAAAATAAATTTTTATTATTTTTATATTTTAGTTGAACACTTCATAAGACATTTTTTATATATAAGAATCAGTCACACCTCAATCTAATATAGGATGTGCCCAGTGTGACTCAATGTGTCCATTATCAGTTTACAATTAAGAGTTTAGTTAAACAAGTGTCACTCAATATAAACCAAAAAAATATCTCATAATTTTCTTCATAATTTAGGAAATCTATTTGTAATTCATTTTGGATGTGTAAGAATTCATCTTACATTAATCTGATACATGTTGTGATTGGTTTGAGTCAAAGTGTGTGTTTCTAGATTAAAATGATATTTTAGTAAAAATGAGAAGTAATGTAGTGAAAACTAAAAAAATCATTTGAATTATTTATATAATTTATGTAAACCATCCATAATAAATTTTTTTATTTTCACAAATCATCCTCACCTCAATACTATTCACGATGTGCTCGGTCTGAGCCAATGCATCTGTTATCAGTTTAAACCTAAATGTTTTGTTCAAAAAGTGTCACACACTGAAAAATAAGAAAATTTAATTTTTTTTCATAATAAAATAATAAATTTATTCATAAGTATTTTTTGATATATACAAATTAGAATAAAAACCAATACACAATGTGATTGGTATGAGTCAAAGTGCTTGGTTCAATTTTAAAATGATATTTTAGTGAAAAAAGATTAGTTACATACTCAAAATAAATAAAAAAACATTTTTTATAATTATTAAAAATTAGGTGCATGATTCCTAATTCATTTTTGAATCTTATGAATGAATATCAAATCAATACGATGCATGATGTGCCTATTATGCTTCAACATGTCTGTTATATATTCAAAATTGATTATTTAATTCAAAAAGGTTCACTAACTAAAAACTCAGAAAACCCTATTGTAATTTTTGAATATTTTAGAAAATAGATTAATAATTCACTTTTATGAGTAGTAATTGGTTTTACATAAGAGAAATACATGGTGTGTTTGTTATGAGTTAAAATATGTTGTTCTAGTTTAAGGTGACATTTTAGTAAAAAAGAGAGGTAATGTACTCAAAAATGAGAAAACACATGATGATTGGTTTAATACTTTAGTTGAATGATAAATGTGTAATTTTTTATGTGTATAAATAATATTAAACTCAGTACAATAAATGATGTTCTTGATATGTCACAATGTGTCTGTTATCAGTTTAAAATAGACACTTAAGGTCAAAAATTCTAACTCATTCAACACTAAGAAAATGCTCACATATTTTCTTTATAATTTATGATGCTAATTCTTATGTCATTTTTACTGTTTAGGAACCATTCTAATGTCCAAACCATATAAAATTAGACTGTTATGAGTCAAAGTACATGTTTCATGTTTAAAATGACATTTTAAAAAAAGAGAGGTGATGTTCTCAAAACTGAGCCCACATATTAAAATTCATTTGATAGATTATGAAAATTAAAAGTATGTAATTAGGGATATTTTGGAATCAATTACACCTCAATCAAAAGAACGGTGTGACTAGTATGACTCTAAGTATATATTTTTATTTTAAATTAACATCAATTTTAGTAAAAAGGGGCACTAACATACTCAAAACTGATAAAACACATTCATATTGTTTTGAAAATTTATAGAAAGGATCCATAAGTAATTTTATATTTTAATGAATCATACAAACCAAAATTAGATGCAGAGTGTGATAGGTATGATGCAAAGTGCGTCTGTTTATTTAAATAAGCCATCATTTTTTGTAGAAATGAAAAATAACCTATTGAAAACAAATAAAATTAATTCATATTGTATTTATTCTTTTGAAAATTATCCATAATACATTTTTTACATATAATAATAACCCTCACCTCAATCTAATGAAAAATGTGAAAGGTATGAATCCAAGTGGTCCTTTTCTAAAAAAATTGACATCAATTTTAGTAAAAAGGACAACTGACCTACTCAAAAGCAAGAAAACACATTCAAATTATTTTCATACTCTAATAAAATGATCCATAAGACTTTTTTGGCATGTAGTAATAAACCAACCCTCAATCCGAAGAACATTGTGATCGGCATGACTCCATGTGCATATTTTTTTTAATATTGACATCAATTTTAGTACAATGGAAAAATAGATTACTCAAAAACGTGTGAACATATTCATATTATTTTGATATTATTGGAAAATGATCCAACATAATTTAGTATGTAAAGGAATCATAAATACATCAGCTCAATTCATAGTTTGACTGGTATGATTCATGTGTGTCTTTTTATTTAAAATTGACATCAATTTTTATAAAATGGAAAATTTACTTACTCAAAATGAAGAAAAAAAATTCAGATTGTTTTGATAGTTTATGGAAACAATCCATAAGTCATTCAAAGTATGTATATAATATCCTCAACTCAATATGAGACATGATGTGTGTAGTATGACTCTAAGTGAATCTTTTCAATAAATAAGTATCATTTCAATTTAAAACCTACATCACATCACAAAAACTAAGCAGGCGAGAATAAATTGTTTTCTCAAAATTCAATATAATGTTTATTAGTTAATTTTATTATAATTTTTATCTTATACAAATTTAGTTAGGTTTCATAGATAAAATTCATGGAGATTCCCAATAAATGGTCTATCCTACAATAATCAACCGTAACTCAATCTAAAACACTATGCTCCTAGTATGACATAAGTTTAGTTTAAAATTAACTACTTTAGTTAATTTATTTTGTTTTATCATTAGTAACATTTGAAATTTCTTCTTATACTTGTGTGTTTTTTCTCAAGTAGTGGTCAGGATAAAATGATAAAGGAACACTATGGTTTATTAATTTATATAATTATTTGTACTTATATAACTGTATAATTTTTTTTGGAATAGTCAATAATATTGTTTTTCTGGTATTTGTGTTGAAAATTTTATTTCATTTAAATTATGTATTGGTAACTATTTGGATGATATTTTGGTGTTTTTTATATTATTTATTGCTATAGAAGACTACATTGGTGCTAAAGTGTGCTGTTGTAGTGCACTGCAGCATGACCCATTATCAAAACTTTTAGAAGAGGTGATAAATGGTGTCTTTATTTGTGATTTTTTTAGTAGTTATTAAGGAAATTTTTATCAGTTCATAAAAAAGTTATGATGAATGAATATATATTTCAATATCCCTATGGTGTTCAGTGATTCTCTAATGTATAATAGTCTATATTTATATATTATAAGGTCTTATATTTTAGTATTAATCGAGCATATCTAGTATTGAGAGCATGGTTAGGAAAAATGTCAACTTTTTCAGAATGTGATACTTATTCTCTAGAGGTCACTACTTCTTAGTGTGGGGTTTTCAATAATATGTGGATCATGAATTGAGGTATTTGTGTTGGATGGGTCTATTAATTGTTCAATGGTCATGGGAGCATCTTCTAAAAGTGGTGTGGGTCGCACTGGCTATTCACATTGTCATGGATGATCAGGTAATCGTGCCCCTAAAAGGTGTTCATATAAGATAACTAGGTGAGAATGACTACAAGAGGGTTGTGGGAAACTTAAATTCTCCTATTGGTATTGAATGATCAATTTCTCATGGTTCATAACCATTTATATGTTTTTTATGGGGACATTACCGAAATATTTAGTTTGACCATGCTTGTGTTATACCCTGTATCCTCGGTTCCTACTCTTGTGGCCTCATTTCCCCCAGTTTAGAAAAAGGAACTCCTACTTGAATTAATATTCATCATTGAAGAAGGGTTTTTCCAAGTTTCTCACTTTTAAAAAACCAAATATGTTATCTTCATATGATTACTATTTCATTTAGTGGGGCGGTTCCTATGATTTGCATATTGTAGGGAATAAATATATTATAGTCAGAGTAGAATACGACTCTTGAATAAAATTTATTATTCTATTTGATTTTCTCATCTATCCCCAGGTTGAAAATATGATTCCACATCTATTGGTATTGAAATTGTGGTGGGTCTTCAGAGTAGTGTTCTAAGGGTTCAATGAACTCGGTCAACTACTTTTCAAGTCATCTAGTCGCTGAACTTCTTTTCCTATCTTGATGGAACATTATTCCAATCAACATAATCATCAAACTAGGAAATGGTTATGCATGCCACCTGATTTGATGAGTTATATAACACCACATATCCTGAATCTATCTTACCTTGAAGGACATATTTGAAAATTAAGTAATATTGGATGTTATGACTTAGCATTCTATGGAAAGTGCAGTAGTAAATATGGTCTCGGGGGTCGATATGATGGGGGATCCAATGTTTTGGTTGATCGAGGAAGGTATTATCCATGGTTTACATAAAATAACTAGATGATTATTACATTTTGGAAATATTTTTCTTTATTCTTCGATTCATAAAATACAGGGAAACCCTTATTTTTATGTTCTTTTACATGGGATAGATTTTTTGGTTGTTGATGCTTAAAAAAGGTGATGGGTAGTTTCAAAGCTGTCCGGGAGATTGAATGTGAATTGATGTTGGTTTGAGGTGAATAAAAAAAATTATACCTTTTTGTGCCTTTCCCACTGTGATGAGGATGTGAAACATGATTTGGCTCTGGATCACCCAATAGTGACTTCTCTAGGTTGTTCAAGTTTTTCGAACACATAGAACCCACCTATATACTTCATTGGGACTAGGGGGGGTCTGTAACTCATCCCAAATATTCTCAATCCAGAGTACCACCAATTTCTCTAGTGTGAGAGGGATGAAGAGTGAAAACGTTAAACGTACCCTCCTGGCTGTGAAGTTTGAAACTATTTCATTTTCCAATTTTTTTATAGTTCAATACGAGGAAAACTATCATTTTTCTAATTGCATAGATGAATTTGAAAATGAATTTATGATTAAGGTGTTCCCATCTGGTAATAGATCCTACTAGATGGTTGTTGTCTCAAATGATGGATGTATCTACTGGAGTACATAAAAAACATCTTAGCATTGATTCTTCATTATGATCTTGAGGCCCATTATCATCAAAAATTAGGTTATGAAGTGTGTCGGAAGCAATTTAGACATGACCATGCTGTCAATGATAGAGTAGGATAGATTTCCAAAGTTGGATTGATGAAAAGTGGCATACATCTATCCCGGAAATGGATTCTTCTCTTTCTCTATAGGCGCGCGTCACCTTTCCATGAATTTAATTCGAGTGTCTAGGGTCTCAACAACATTGTGAAGTTCCTAGGGTACTATTATCTCAGCTGCATCCCATATACTGAGAGTTGATGAGGCTTAATGTGGTGTTATTGTTTTTTCCCTACTGATTCTCAACCTTGGTGTATAATGAGTGATCATCCTATTGAGGGAGAGGAAATCACCATAAAGTAAGAAAGTCATAATCATTTTCGACTTCCTCATTTATGTATACTAGCTACATAGATCTAGAAATGATCTGACACTCTTATTCTTCTCATGTTGTAGGGTCTTCCCCTATAGTAAGAATATTAATCTTTTTTTAAAGACTATAAATAATGGATATATTTCCCCTAAGTCTCTTCTTATTGAGTTGTCTGATAGTTTTAATCTCATTCTCATAGTGTGGAAATCATTACTCTATGGAAGGAACATCGATTCTTCTAGGATGTGATTAAGACGTAGCCACCCATTTTCCAATATAACTGGTAGTGTTCCACCGTAAAGGTGGAAAATCAATATTCAAAGGAACTAGTTTTTTGATCCTTATCAGATTTCTAGTGTGTACATCCTCATTTGGTTCATCAAGATCACTCTTTTCTCCAGGTAGGTTTTCATGTTTTTGATTATCAACATCTTCATCTTGATTCACACTATATGTTGTGTTGATAGTGATGAAATTTATAGAGTTATATCAGGAAATAGTGGGTTCCCAATTACATTCAATGTAGTAGGATGGTTTTGTATTACCTATATTAGGGTTGTTCTTCAAACCCTCGACCGTATTGGGATGTTTTAGCATGTGACCCCAGATGGGTTTGGTTGCATTCATTGTACGATCCTCCCATCTTTGCATATTGTTGCTGAACTTGAGGGAGTTTTTGGTCATGAATTTTGAATGGTACTCGAATAACCTAGTATTTCCTAATATTGGGAGGAACATATGGGATTCCGACCATCAATATTTAAGACCCAAACTAGAGTGGATGGATTCCCTCTTTAGTGACGATTATGATGAAATTTCCTCTAACCTTATGGGCCTAGTATTATTCAGGGCACTAATTGGAATTGAATGATCATTTTTTTGAGGATATAATGATTCTAGTCAAGGATTTTATTACTCCACGATGTACATTGAGATATAAATTCCCACATTCTAGTGGTATGCGGTTAATATGAAATTCTTACTGACTTTCCCAGAACCATATCAATGGATGATGGATTTTGGGATAGAGGCTAAGATACAATTTCCCCCAGCCTAGTGGGATGGGTTTTCATATCTATCACTAATATGTATTGAATACTATTGGTTAATGACAATTAGATTGGTGGAGGCAGTGGTTGATATCCCTCTGGCCCGATGGTCTGTATTCACCCCTATAGGGCTGATACAATAGATGCCACTATGTCCTGTGTGATGTGGCATACTGGTGATATTGTAGGAGCAAGGTTCAATGGAATCCCATGGAAGCAATCAATTTCTACAGGAAGTTATCGAGTTGAACACAATTCAACATATGTGTTTAAAATTCATTTCATTTGAATCAAGGGTCCTAATTCAAAGATATATTATCTTTCCTATACCATTGTACAAGATGTATTAACATCATTGATGTGGTTTAAAAATATTTTGGTGGCCTACTAGCCCGAGATTTATCCAGTCCCCTAATATCTTAAGAGGTTATAACAATAAAAAATTATATCTCTAAGGGGATATGTTGTTCTTGGAGAAAGGTGATGTTTAACACTCTATACATCACTGTCCTCGAATATATATATTGGAAGTGGCTTCAGCAATCTAATGGCTAGGAGCTATGATGAAATGATTACAAAAATTCATTATATTTCCATTGTGCATTGCTCATTTTCGATCAAATGAGATGGATATAGTACCCATGTTTAGATGATAATGGAGTATCTTGATCGTCTAAAGGTGACCATATTACCCTAGATAAGGGAGGTGTCCAGCCTTCAATCTTTGATGATTATCCCAACTATTTTAGCATAGATAAGGTATGCACTCATTTTATAGCTCATATTTGACCTCATAGATAGATGTGGTGAGGGTCCATAACATGGAGAGGAGGTTCTTTATTCATAAATCTCACCGTATTTCAATGTTATCCAATTCTTCATAAGATTTACATGCCCCTACCCATTCAACTAATAGAAGATGCTTCTTAGGGTTTCATGATGACTAGAGTGGATTTTTTCTAGGAATTTATGGGGAAATATGTACTGGTGACCTTGATATTTTCATTACATATATATATTAAGGCATCTATGTTTTTAACACCTCTCTATAGAGAGATGTTTAGGAAAGGTAAGGATTTTATTTCCTGTAGAAGATATCCCCTTGTGGCGGTTGACCATAGTAAATGTCGGGAGTAGAATACCTTCCATATTTTTCTGCAATACCACTAGGATTTATGTTATGGTAATGATTACATTATTCTTTAGATGATGAGTCAATGGACCCTTAGAAAGTTGATAATGTTTCTTGAACAACATCAATGACACTTTCATTGATTATATTAATGAAATAAGACTCATTTTATTCCTGGGTCGGAATATTCTAACATACTTATTAGGATTGGGAAGGGATTTGAGCCTGCTTTATAACAGTTTCTGAACTTATTGATAACCATTAGATATTTTAGGAATATTATCACACTCATAAAAATCAACTGGAATTAAAAAATGAGATTCTTTTTTATTGGAAGGAACATGAGATTTCGCTGAAGCATGTTCCACTCTCAGATGGTGAGCCTGAGATTGAATTGCAAGATGATTCCAATCCTAAGACCTTGGAATATGTCACTCTTCATTAATTAATAGAATAAGAGATTTTCCAAAGGCATGTGATGCTGACATCTGGTGAGCCCTGGTTGGATTGAGAGTATGATCCCAATCTAAAAAATCATTCATCATTGTAATATACCAACATAACTCTATAATTGAATAAGGGATATGATATTACTCATATATTGCCTCATAAGGATGATAATGTATTTTTTTATTGACATGTATGGATTTGATCCTAGTATCTATGATCTTCTAGAATATTCATTGAAGATTCCTTATAGGAATATGATAATGTATTCAGGCTTGTTACATTCTAACATGGGGAGCATCATCTAGAATAGAGTGATGAGCCTGATCATAGGGGTTTAGAGTATGCAACTTGTCTGCTTCAATAAGAATTTGGCCATGTCTCAAGGAATGTGTGATTCTCAATTAATGAGCCCCCCAGATATGAGATATGAGCCCAATCCATGTCATTTGGAAGATGATTCCAAAATTTTTCTATAGGAAGACTCTCGTACCCTTAGGCATGTCTAGCTATCACGTAATGAGCCCTAGTAGGAACTAGAATGTTATCCTAGTTCAGTGAATTTTTATTTTCTCCACGATGGAGATAATCCTCTTATATGGGAGCATGAATTTGTGAATTCTTCATACATCCACTTGTTCGTAATTAATTGTGTGTTGATTTGATTTGGATGTAGTGATAGGAATATGTGCATGTCCCAATTTCTATACGAGCAATAGAATATTCTAATAGAGTTATTCAACTATTAAAATGATTTAATGGAATTTTAACAAAGTGTGTGTATGAATATAATAAAGAAAATTTTCTATATCCATTTTTGAATATAATATATCTTATATTGTAGTGAAAATATGCCCCAACTTCGATCCTCCTTATTCAATTGGTATATGCCGATGTGATTCATGTACGTGGGTTGGTATATGTGCCTCCCCATGCCTGCTGTTGAAATATGGAAACAACCTTATTTTGAGTGAGAAAAATTTGAGACTACTCACTGGATATCTCTATAATATGCTAGGATGAATTTTTTGTAGAAGTGGGGATATGATCCCACTCTTAGTTATCTAAATCCTTACACACCAGATGTGTCTTCCTTATTACCATGCATGGTACTATTGATTGTAGTGTGTCAGGTGGTACACCCAACAAAAAAATAATGGGTACAGGTGGCATGGCACTAGTGATGATGATTGATATGATCCTTCTTCAGTGGGACCTAAACTAATGGGAAACTGTATTTGAATCCCGGACCACCATCACCAGATACTAAATGTGGTAATTCTAAATATCCAGGTATATGCTATCAATGTGTTTGGATGTGGTGACAAGTGAAACTCGATTTACTACAACTTTCCATAAATGATGTAGGATCATTGGTTTTAGTTCATATAGGAAATTTTTAGCGGTCTCATGGGTCGGGATCATACCTTATTGATGGTGCTCCCAGACCATTTTTTTCTCTTATATACCCATAATATTTATTTTAGGAGGGGTAATTTTGAGGCCCGTGGGGGTTGCACTTGAAACTTATTTTCCATAATTTTCATTTGATGAATACATGTAGAATAAGGATTTTGTTTGTGAGAGATATATCTATAGTAATAAATACAATAAAGAAAAAGGGAAATGATCATTGCATCAATGTAGGGATGATATGTGCTCAATCTAATATGCATAGGTAACCCAATTTTCCTTTTTTCCTAATATGGTGATTCTTATTATGTGGAAATTTCAAAGAGAGGGTGGGATTATTTCACAAGAACCTCAACTCTAGAGGACCAGTCATATGATTCATGTCATGTTTTTTATATAGAGTATGAAAAAATTTCCTGTTGAATTGTAAACTATTCAATATGGTTATTTGACAGATTCACGTTGAGTTCACCATTATTGTATTTGTAAATGATGCTAAAAAATGTACTGATGTGTGGTCAATCAATCATTCTATTATTTTATATTCATGGTAGGTTCACCATTTTTTATAAGAAAATTATAATGACCCTCTTGAGTAACCCTCGTAAAAATTGAATGATGTTTAGATGATAACTCAGAAATCTACCATTTTATACGTGAAAGAGATGTCATGGCTAAAGGAGTTCCTTCCATGTTCACTATATTCTGTTTTTTTTGGAATGATTGTTTCATTTTTTATTGTTCTTAATGGAAAATCCCAAATATTTCCACAAAAATAACTAGGTATATACATACATTCAAAGGAAGGAATTCAGTTTGGGTTTTAGACCCAACAATGCTTAGGAAGTCACACTGGTCGACTAGGTGTGAGTTTGGTCTCATCACACCATTTATAGGGGAAAATAATTTCTGAATACAATAAATTATGATAGATAAAATATATATTCATAAATAACATTCGAATAATCATACCAGAATTGTTACCCAGAAAAAAATTTCCATATGTTAAACCTCTTTCCATTCTAGATAAGCAATCTGTTTCTCCCACAAAATGACCATAGGATTAATCACTTTTACACATGAAGGAGAATCATTTAGTGAATCCATATGGATGTATCTTAGGTTCTTCATCTGTTTCCCCTGATGGGTGGCTAATTATTTTTTGGTTTCACATAGCTAGGTTCAATACAATTTGATTCCATATAGGGAGGTATTTAATATGATGATGATGAGATTCATTATCTATGAGGTATCCTACAGATCCTTTTTTACTCGAGGAATAAAATACCAAATTTTTCATTGAACTCGTTTAGTTTAACATCCTATGGAAATTTCATATGTGGATATACCTAGGCTATGGGTTTTTGAGCATGAGTATCGAGGAGACATACTTCTTGTCCTGGTTATTTCAAGAATCAATGTTATTTTAGTATGATCACTCACTTAGGATAGGCCCTAAAGAAGATATACTTATGTGGAAGGATCCATATCATTCCATTCATCAAGGCTTACACACTAAGGTTTCTTGGGCTGGTGGATATTCATGGATCGAAAGATATGAAATTGGAAAATTCTTAATCCCAGATGATCCATGCTTAGTGTGACAAACAATGTAAAACATGTAGTCAATATCACTGCATATGGATGTAGGGAATATGTAATGGGAAATCCCTTTGGATTATTAATATGGAGAATATGACTTATGAAGGTGTCCTACATATCCTGGTTATGGAAGGAATCATAGTTATGATAGTATTATTCACTTATCAGTTTATTGATGAATGATGTAATATGATCATACCATGGGGATGATTGGGTCCCTATGGTTGAATTTGTAGATACATGGTGAGACTAACACTAAAGTGGATGTCCATTTGAGCTCTATCCTTAGAATGGAATCATATTTATCACATTATTACAAGAATCAAGGTTCTTTTTGTTCAGTTTACTTCTCAATATAATGATGGATAAGGTAGAATGATCATCTATGGAAATTATTGGGTCTCTATGTTTTAAATTTTAGAGACATGGAGGGACATGCACTGAAGTGGATTCCAATTTTAGCATAGGACCTAGTAAGGAATCCAATATATCCTTATTATCAAAAGAATTCAATTTCTCACAGTATAATAGGTCATGGATTATACACTCAGGATACCCTTGTATGGAGGGAGTGTAAATATCATATTATTCCACTGATTAGGGTTTATACACTGAGGTTTCCCTATGTGAATGATATGATCATTTAAAATTCATAATCCCATGGGAGCTATGTCCAGTGTGAGAATCATGGGGTGGAAAATGAAATGTCTTGCTACTTGTGGATGTTGGAATTATGTGATGGGACATCCCATTCAATGCTTATTATGGAGGTAAATCCATATGAAGGATTCGTATTTGTCCAATTTATAGTAGGAATCATGGTCATCATAGTTCAAATAAACTGGGGGTTTCAAACTAGCGTTTTCTGGATATGATGGGTTGACATGGTTTACTTGTTTGGGGATGCTAGCATGACCTCACCATCTTGTCTTCTTGAAATATATTGATTATATGACTAATATGTCTTTATTTTTTTCATGATATGTTAGAGGCTATTTTCCATACATGTATAAATATAATCAAATGATCTAGATTACTTGTATGATGGAAACTGCATAATTTAGATAGAATTTATAAATATCAGCACATGACCAAAGAATACTTTTTCAAAGATCATCACAAGGCTTGACTGGATGATCCCGAAGGACAACACATGTTCTCTGTTGCCTAATCCTTGGATGTCATATCATTATCCCACTAACTAGAACTGGTGTTATTAGTTATTCAAGATAACATACACTGAGGGTGACATGAGAGTTATTGTGACTTGTTTGGGGGTGAATGCATTCCTAGATAACTTGTCAAAGTGTTATGAATAAAGCTAGTTGACATGCATGGAGGAAATGAAAATCCCTAGATGTGATGTCTGGATGATATCAATAGATAGAGTTAACATTACTTTGTTCAATCATGATACTCATTTGAAATGGACTACTGCATATATATTATTTGGGTTATATGTACGAATGACACTACATGGTTTCAATGGTGATCTAGGAGGGTTTCTCCTAACTCTGGTGTCTTGCTCAGGGGGATTTATTTGACATTCAATAACATGTCTAGGGAAAATGCAAGATTCAAATAGTATAGAAAAGGAGTATCACAAGATCTCTGTTATATGAAATCATTATATCTCCTGAGCTGTGTGGTTCATATGAAGTTCTTGGTGACCAGTGTATATGTTTTCCATTTATGTTTTCCATCCTTTTTAGTCTTTTTTCCAACCTTTCTTCAAATATGTCTTGTATTTGTTTAGTGTAATTTTGTTTTAGACTCACATGATTCAAAAACTGTATGGGATTTCCTTCACATAACCGAAGATAAGTTCTTTAAATGATCTATGAGTGATCATGAAAAGAAATTATAGATGTCATATGATCACTTTGGTTATTTCTAATCATTAAATGATGAAATACCTTTCTTATCAAATGATTAGTTTCTTGAAGAAATCCATTATGTTGTTTATGTGTGCTGATGTGAGAATCATATGATGAATTGTTTCAGGTAGCGGTGAAGGATTTAGAGGCCTCACCACCCCAATTATTCATCTCTATGTAGAACATGTATGTCAAAAATTCTAGGGTAGAGTCGATGTATTGCATTGATGTCATAAAATTTCACATGGCCTTTCCATAATTCATTCTAGGGGCATCATAAGATATTCATCATCATAGAGAACACACATTAAAATCCCCATTAATTTTAGTATATATAGTTAAATGGGAATTTCCCAATCATGTGGTCATGCCAAGTGACTTTTTTTAGGATCATGTTGACTTGTCCATGGGCCAACATGAGATCATGAAGCCTCTATAAAAAAATTTTGTGGCCTAGGGTTAAATGTTGGGGATTTTCTGGAAGAATTTTTTTTTTCTTTGGGGTCCTTCACAAGATTAGTTTTTCATGATGATGGTATATTGAAATTTCTTCTGGAGTGCATGAGTGCATCAGATTAAGTTTACACCTATAACAGGTTCTCACCTATTTACTTTTTTATTTTAGAGTTTATTTTACAAGGTTCTGATGTGTAACTAGTTTTTTTAATGCTATTGAAGAAAAACACTCTCTTCGTTGGTGATAAGCCATGTTTCTGATAAATGGTTATTTGGTGAAGCATGATCATTTCTTAGAAACACCCTTTTTTTATATAGGTGATGGTGGAGATCATGTCCAATTTGATATGTCTGAATCCCTTCACGTGGTGAGTGTGAAATGCCAGCTGGCTCTCACATGGTGAGGTAGACATATATTCATGGTCTTTTGGTGTCTTTAGAACCATATAAGGAGATTTAGATATTTATTATGACTGTAATATGATCATTCTATTCCAACATTTTATTTCCCTGTTTATTATACAAGGGCGTGGTGTGTGAAGAGTTTTCATGAGTGTTGTCAAGGAAAATCAGTCTCCCCATTGGTTATATATTGTGTGGAAAAAAGGGTATTATGGTGATTCATGATAATTTTCATGGAAAACCCATTCTTTTTTTTCTTTAGATTCAGAGGGGGAGGAAAATTCTTCTTGGGTATTTCAAAATCCCTTCACGTTACAAGGGTGACATTCTAGGGGGCTCCCACATGGTGAGGCTGATATGTTATCATGGCCTTGAAGTGCCTTGTAAACCGTATATGAAGAATAAAATGATTTTTACAACCACAAGACACTACTACTTTTTCCACTTTTTTATTTCCTTGTTTATTTTACAAGTTTCTTGGGTTTTGTGAATTCTCATCAATATTATGAAGACAACCATTCTACCCATCAATGATGCATCGTGTAACCAAAAAAATGGTCATAGTCTAATCTATGAGATTTATAATGGAAAAACCTTCTACTCATATTGGTATTCAAAGTGGGAGTTCAAGTCCTCTTGGACATGTCGTAATCCCTTTTTGTGGTGAGGGTAACATGCCATGATGCACTTGTGCGATGAGGTGGAAATGACGTTGTGGGATTTCATAGTCTTAAGAACCTCTTTTTCACATTAGGTGATATTTATGACCCCAATAGGCTCCCTAATATTAGTTATTTCCACCTATATTCCAATTATTTTGTAAGGATTTTTTGGTTTTCACCAAATTACATATCGCATGACTCTTGAGTTTTCATCTGTCATCCACCCTGGTATCCGAGATTTTCTAGGATGCCTTCGCAAGAGTAAAATGACTTATCAAAGAGAATCTATGTGATTTTATGCATGTCATTCACTATACATGGATCCTTCATGAGAACATAGGAATCTCACATGATCATGAGTCTTCTAGTGTTTCATGTGATACGTGTGATTTTGACCACATTCTTATTCACTTTTTTAGGGAAATAAAATATTTGTATATAGGTATCTCATCCCTTATGGATTAGTCGATGCTCATTTGAACAGTTTAAACAATACTTCAATAATGTTTTATAACAATTATTATTATTTGAAATAAATTATACCCTTATCAACATCGCCTAATTTTTTTAATAGACACATTTCAATGAAAATAACCTATATAATATTTTCCGAAAAGAAATTTCGGAAATGCCACTCAATTAGTTTTTAAAATCTCTTATATGTCAACGTTGGGACAAAAGAATTTTGTGATTGACCGTAAATAACTATTTGAAGAATAATTAAATTAATTTCATGATTTAAATTTATTTCAACTTTTATAAATTAAATATTTACCTGAAATGCTTATAAAACCCCGAAAAAGTATTTATTCAATTAAAAGAAAGATTATATAAATGACTTTGAAAATAGAAAATGTAATATAATATTTTTGTGTTATAGTGTTCCATGAATTTTTTAAAAGAATATTAAATATTATTTAAATTATTATATTTGAGTTCTAATTTTTTCACTATTTCTTTTAAGTCAAATTAATTTTGTAAAGTTAAAATTGAAAATAATGATATTTTATGAAAATAAAGTACTATTAAACAACATAAAAATTAAAAAATATGAAATTAGGAGAAGGGGATAGGATATGGTCAAAAATTTCATTACCATCCCATTTATATCCCTTTTGGAACCAATTGTAAAGAGAATGACATTATTATATTTTAACCTTTTAAAAATTAAAAAAGTGCCCCTCCTATCAATTATAAAGTGGAGCCTCTCCTTTATTTCAGTCAAACCACCAAGATTATTCACGATCAACCAGACCAAAAAAAATAACTCTCAATTTTAGTAGATATATTTTACAGGTGTCATTACTCTAAAAAGAAAAATATGAGGATCTTTAAGAAAAGATCCAAAAGAGTTACTTCAAAGGATATGTAGTCACCTTAGTCGAACAATTTTGCTTTAATTCATCATTAACCTCATATAAATCTATAATAATCATAATATAACATATTTATATTTTATAAAATACATATTTATTCAAATATATTTAATTTCTATATATTTAATTACATAGAACACTAAGTTCTAATGAACCAAAATACACTATTAGTATTAATATTTAAACATGAACATTATAACCAAGATGTTAAACTTTTCTTTATGAATGGGAATATAAGAATATTAAAAATTATGTACAGTTATTTTATATAGTTAAAAATAATTTTCAAATAAGAACTTAATTATTTTTCAATGTTGATAAATAGATTGAAAATATATTTTTCGTAAAAAATGATTTTTGTTAGTTTTAGTTAAAAATAATAAAAATAATTTTTTAAAACTCAAAAAATTTATTTGAATAATTGAATATAATTTTTTTAATCAATATGTCTAAATTATAATTTTTTTTGGAATTTCCAGAATAGATTTATTTTACTATGAAGAGTGAACAATACTACTTTTTATTTGAAAATTACACTTATGTTTAACAATTTTAAAAAAGTTAGATTACATTTTATAATTGATTTAAAAGTATTATTTAATTGATTATATGATTTTTCTTATAATTTATTATATTTAAATAAATTTTATATTGAAATTTTTATAAATATTTTACACTTATGAAAACATTTTCATTGGAAAACCATTAATTCATCACCTCTGTGGGTTTTATTTTAAATTAAATTGTGAAAACATTTTGAACTGAATTTTATTAAATTAATTCCTTATTTTTAATCAAAATAATTTATTTTATACAATATATTAAAAAAAATCATGAATATTCTCAAAAAATAGTAAAAATTAACTATTGTAGTAAATGACAAAAGAGGGTTTCAAGTACTACATGCACATGTGTTGAAATTAATTTGCAACTGACATAATATATTCATTTAATAAATTATATTTAAAATTTAGAATTAGTCTATAAAAATTATATAATAGGGATAATTATATTTTTCGTATTAATGGATGAATTACCTACGTAAATGAAAAGAGACTAGTTAATATGGTGAAAACTAAATCAGTAAATGTGAGTAATCATAGAATCTAATGGAATAACCTGTCTAAAACAATTTTATTTTTTGTTGTGGAGGTGTTTTTAGAACTTATAATACCTACACTATATTATTTATCAATTTTTATGTACATGTCTTGAGTGTGACTTCCTACTATTCAATAGTTGTGGGTATTTACAACAATTCCACTTATCTTCAATTATAAAAGACCACATACTCCCCTTACTTATTCAGATTCCCAATTCATTATGGTTCATCAAAAAACTACAAAAATAACTTATTTAATTCCATAAACACATCCTTGAGTTAACATTTTGATTAGGAAACCCTTTTAATTAGGCATTTGGTGCAAACTTAATGAGGTTTTCTAAAGAAGATGTATCATTCTTAACCGATGGTTTTTTATTTCTTCTTTCAAATGTATACTATATTATTAAAAAGATAATATAATAACAAAATTATATACAATAAAATTATATTTTATTATTTAAATTTCAAAAACTATATCCATATCATTTTCAGTAAAATAGGAAACAAACCCATAGATATTGTCGATGGAGGACTACCGCCTCGTGAACCGATGTAATTTGATTTTCATCACTGAATCTCATGGATGGATATAATTATTTATTTCAAAATTTTAATTTAATTTATGAAACAAATATAATTATGGAATTATAATATAAAATCTACTTTATTACATTTCAATCAATTTTTTAATGATAATGTCACTCGTGCTTACATATGGACCACCACTTCTAAAATACGAATTGAAATTTTTTCATTTTATATCAAAATGGATTGTAATGTGGGTATGGATATATATATATTATATATATGATTAGAAATTTATTCAATAATTGTGTTATAATGTTTACCATTATTTTTTCTCGTTCCTTGATAAAAAGTAAAATATACTCATGCATACGTATAGTCTACCGTCACCCAAAACGGTGTAATCCATTTTATATATCTAAATTTTATTGATTACAATAAATACATATATATTAAATATATGTTATATTTATATTTTTTTGACATTATGTATATAATAGATCAATGATCAATTTAAATGGACTGATAATTCCTAACCAAAACATACATGAAAAAAGTTTTCATTCTTTGAAATGTTATTTTAAAAAGAAAATTATTAATGAAGAGGTAAAAAAAGATCATTTGTAAATCATATAATGTATCATATATATGAGTATTATTCTGTAATATATTTAAAATAAAACTATATTTCCTATATATTACGATCAAATCTAGAAAAAGTAAAATCCTGACATGATGTAATTGTTTTTTATCTCATACTTATTTTTATGGGACACATGCCCTATTATCCACTTATTTAATTTATTTATTGTCAATATTTCTAATGAATTTATATTTATATTTTTTTTAAAAAAAAATTAAGAGTTATAAATATATTATTTTTCTCATTCATGGGTCTTATGATTCAAACATTACCAAAGTGGAAAATGTTTTATGTAAAGATATCATTGTTTATCAACATTGTTTACGATTTTTCTTCTGATAAGGAAATATAATGATATATCTCTCAATTAAAACATTAATATTTTTATCCTTTATTTTTTTATATAATACAGGTTCTCCTTTCATTTCCATCTATGTGAGGATTACGAGGACCAAAATAATTGTTTTAATAAAATTATATTTATTAACCTCTTTTATCAAAAATGATTTATATTTTATGTCCACATTTTATTGAAATGTTTTAAATAATTTTTTGTTCTCTAATGTTGGTTGAAATTAATATTTTTATAAAATTTTTTAAATTGATTTAACCTTTCATTTTCATAAAAAAATATATTTTAAATTTTCAAAAAAAAATTTGAATGAAATCTAATTGTAATGTGTACAACAAGTATGGTATTTTCTTCCATCACGTAATCTCAATTATTTAAATATGAAATGGAAAATTTTCTAAATATATTTTCATTGAAAATGTTTTCTTTAAAATATGGTGATTTTATTCGATTTTAAATAAGTGTTTTCAATGTGGAAATTTTATTTTCTTCATGAACTTTTCCACAACATGTTTAAAAATAATTTTCCATTTATGATGACATCCTTTTATGTTTCTTTTGATTTAATGGAAAATGGATCCCAAGAAACCATTCATATACATAATTTTGATGATTTATATTTATAATGAAATGATTTTGATGAAATTCGTTTATTTTCTATAGGTTATGTTATGATTAAACGCTTAGGAAAACCATATACTTTATATGGGTTATATTATAAAGAAGTTTTTATTATATTTTGACATAGAAATTTATGGATTATGTGATAGGTGGGACCTTTATCTACCTTAAATTAATGGGGTAATGTTAAATATTATTTGAGCTTAAAGGGTATATAGGGGGTTATCTCAATCCTAAAAGAGTGTACATGAGAGGTTATATGAACCCCAAAATTGGGTAAATGGGGGGATATCCTTAGACCAAAAGTTGGTACATGATAGGTTATCCCAAAACCATAGTAGGTACATGGGTGGTTGAACCAACCCTAATATGTTATAATTATGTTGGTGTGTGGTCATGATATTAGATTTTCTATGACTGTTTTTATGAAAAAAATAAATATCTTATGAAGAAGTTATATTCTCAAGGAACATAGTATTTGATTCCATTATGATTCATGTCCTATAAAAATACCTGATTTATTACATGACTCCTTTTTATGATCTAGGGAATTTTTTCAATTTTTATTCACTTTTTCTCACAAACTTATCCCCAGGTCATGCTTATATGATCATTGATATATCCCGTATTTACCCTAATCTAGAAATTTAGATCACCCTTCACTGTGTTTCCTTTCATAGAGTCTTAAAAAAGTGATTATTTTTGGTATATATGATAAGGTTTATATTTATGATGAACTATGTAGGAGACAGTATATCTCTTTTTGAACTAGTTTTTTATGTATCCAATTTTCCAAAGGCACTAGAAATATGCTATTCTGTTTTGGATTTTTTTGTTATGTAATGAATATTCACCTATTATGATTAGATATATATGTATGAATATAATAGGTCACTATACCTTATAAAATAATTAATTTTATATCATCAATATAATTAAATGTTATTATGATTATTTAACCTCTTTTATTCACACTCATTCCATCAAATTGAATGTTAAAGTATAACTTCTATATATGTATTCTTGGTTGTCTCGACATATTGATATAATTAAATTCTCATCAATATCATTTATAAAAGGTAATTTTGAGGAGTTCAATGAATGTAAAATATAATTATCACATAATTCCTTATATGGAATGATAAAATCACATTTACCTTAATATCTTCTAATATTTTTTAAAATGATATCGTTGCTTGTGTGTGCGGGGGCACAAAAACCTCCAGGAAGTGACCTGGTTCATTTTTATTTCTATTTTACATGTATGATAATAAGGATATATTTAATTAATATATTAATATATTTTAAATAATTATTATTCTATACATGTGAATTGTTATTTACTTTTATTTCATTTTATTCATTGAATATTAAAAAATAGAGTTAATGAGTACGTATGACTGACTATCTCTATGAACAGTATAATTAATTTTTCTATCTCTAATTTATGGATGAATCTAAACATGAATATAATTAATATATATAATATTTATGTCATTAGTAAAAATATCATGATAATTAAAAAATTATCATTATACATTGACCAAAACTACTGAATCAAAACATAAAAAAAACCAAGCAGGTATAACCCAAATATAAAATTTTAATAAGGGATTTTTAATAAACTAGTGATAAAATATTTTATGTATATTGTGATATGTGATTATATTTCTAGAATATATTTATATTAAATATATTTTTTTTATAAAGGATGTTTAAAATAATATAAAATAATTCTGACATAATGTATGGTATTTTTATCTCAATTTGTCTTCATTGGGACTTATTTTATATTATGACCCCATGTTATTTGGCATTGTGTATATGATACCCATGAATTTAGTTTGATATTATTCTTCTAAAAATCATCATGATTTACAGATCCATTTTTGGTTCTCTCATTCGTGTGTTCTATGATTCAAAATATACAAAAGAGGTAAGGGATTTGTTTTCCAATTCTATTTTAATCAAGATGGTTTATGTGTTAATTTCCATTATACAAAATTATATTGTCCTTATTTTATTAATATCTATTATTTTTATTCTCTTATGTTTACTTCTTAAGAATGTATTTTCCTTTAATTTCCCTCTCTTTAAATACTCATGATATTGAATAAATATTTTTATGGGAGTCAACAATGTTTTATTATTCAGTCAGGAGCATTTTATTCCAAATCAAGGTTTGTATTAAATGTTTTCATTAATGATTTAACTATTATACACTGATTTTTTAAAGTATCTTTTACCCATGATTTTATTTTTACAAAATTATTTATAACTAATCTTATTATTTTTTTCTGAATAATTTATTATTTCATTTTTTTAAAAGATGTCAAATGAATGTTATATTTTTACTTATACATAATAAATGAAATTTCTCCCCTTTAGGACTTCACAATTTTTTATGATTACTTTACTAGTAACTAGTTTTATTTTCAAGGAATTTTGTTTTTATTACATTTTGGAAGTATTTTTAAATTGATTTTCAATGTGGAAAATTTATTTTCCTCAATAACTATTTCAGTAAGAAGTTAAATGAATTTTTACATACAATAACACGCATTGACATTTATTATATTTTACTGGGATAAGATTTAATGATAACATCAATATTCAATATTTTTATGGTTAATTTTGATATTGATATGATGTTTATGAAACCCATTTATTCTCTATGGGTCATGCATTGATGAAATTTTGGAATGTTTATGAATCCCATTTTATTTTCCTGGTTAGGATGTGATGATGTGATGAATGTGATATAATTATTTGAAAAAAATACACATATTTTTCATTAATTGATGGTGCTTAAATAATATAAAAGACATTGTTAATGTTTTAACCAATGAAGGTGGTTACATTACCATCAAGGATGGATGTAATGTTATAAACCAAGGACAACTGTTACATTATAATCGAGGATGGGTGGGCCTAGAATTATAAATCCCTATAATTCAATTGATAATGATTTATAAACCATTAGATTAATAAGACTGAAATTGGGATTTAACCTAGTTAATTAATGTTCTTTCTCTACTGTGATAGTCTTGATAATGAACCTTCACAACTATGATGTTTTAGGGAGTAAACCCAATCCACTATGATATTTCTCTTAGAGAAGCATATGATAATAACTACACGATTTTCTATGCTTATGTGTATACTAAAATTCAATATCGTAGAAAAATCATCTTCTCTAATGGCTCATCTTCTTTAATTCCTTTATGATGCATGTTTTATGAATTTCCAAGAATTATGCCATGAATCCAAATTATTATATATAATATATCTTGTATAGATTTCAAATGTTATGATCAGGTTATCATACAGGTATTCTATTGTTATACTTAAGTAAACATTGATATATTAGTTTGTACCCATAATGAGCATTTGAGTTCATCCTTTCTAATGTTTACGTTCCTTGGTTATAAAGAATACTTTCAGAAATGATATCTCAAAAAAGATGTTATAATTATAAATAGCATAATGGGAGACTATTATGAACTAGTTATTTAAATATAAAGGTTTTAGATGTCACTATACCTATAAGAATATATCATTTATCATTATGTAATGTAAATAATATTCCTCTAATAATATGAAATAACTATGAATCATTATAGAACACATGTTTCAAAATGACTACTTTTGTATTTTTTACAATATAAGTGCATGGAGAGACAATTACATTTCATATGAACATTTCACATCGTTAATTAATATTCACTATAGCTATCATGAATAACACAAATTGTTAAACCTCGTGGAATGGTGAATACATAATGTTAAACTCTATATGTTCATATTCTCTGTTGACGATCACCCATGCAAGAAAGTCTATCAAATTATAGATTAGAAATAGAAGTAGAGTTGACTTTCCTAAGTGAAATGTATAAAATTTGTGATTGAAGTAGTAAATGATTAATTATGATAATAACGTTGTATATATATTGTTTAAATGGTAATGTGACCATTAAGATATGACCATTACCTGAATATTATATGACATTCACAACATTACTGTTATATGAAAATTATAGTCATAAAAAATACCTAATTTCATAGTAAAATTATTGTTTGAACTTTAATTAAAAATTATTATCCACAATAATTATAATTTAAATATTTTATTATAGGACCATATTATCATTAAAAAAATAGAAATTATATTATAAAATTTATAATTATCTATACTAAATAAATAATGTGATTACCTTTAGAAATAATACTTTATAAAAAATTTGTAATTTTTTATTTAGAAAATTTTTTTCCTAAAATTGGGAATTTATTTAATAAAATAAATAGTATATTTTATGTCATGATATTAAAATAATGTTCAAGGGAATACTCCTAATTTTCTAAACTACGTTATTTTCCCTTGAATCTTAAAAGAACAATTATGTGTGTCTGTTATATTTCCTGTCTTAGAAAATATATAATCATGATATTATAAGATATATTATATTTTTCATGACATTTAATATTTTCAACTAAGGTATTTATATTATTATATGTATTGAAATCATTTTTAAAAACCAAAAATGAATTCCAGAGTCAAAGAAATTATTCTTGAATTTTAAAAAGAATTTTAAATGAATAGAGGATTGTTTTTTTGGTAAAACTAATATATGTTATATGATATTTTTTTTGAAATAGTAATATGAAAAAAATCGTTTCTTAATGTCAATAACCATGATCAAAATACATGGGTGGACCATGGAAAATGTATTTTTCAAAACAATGTCTTCCAAAGGCTATATAAAAAATGACAAAAAAAATATGCTATATTTTCTATAAATACCTACCTTCCACCAGATTTCATACACATAAAATATTATTATCACATCCCTATGCCTCTTAGTCTCTCATTATGTCCATTGAATAATCGAAGAAAAAATTACCCCGATAAGCATAGGAAGTGATACTTAATGATAGGTTTCGCTTCCTTTTCCCTAATTTTCATTCATGTACTTTCTTTATAGCTTTTTTTTTAATTTTCAGTTTATTATATTATAAGATATTTATTATACATACACTCATTATTTATAAATAAAAAACCCTATTTTAATTTATGTGTTTTAATATAAATATAATTATAATTCATTAATTAAGGATTTCCATGTATAAAACCCATAATACCTAATAATGATTTAAAAATCATTAAAGGTTCATGACTATAAAATCTCATAAAATCGATGATTTTATATGAAAATAGTTTTTTATTTTCCATAAGATATGTATAAAATTATTTCTTATTATATGTGATCAATGTGTCACAAATATATTTAGGCATATTAATGGAGTTAATTTATAGTTCTTTATTAAGTTAGGTTAGAAATAATATTTAGATATAACATGTTTATGATTCTATAACCAAAAGCCTTGGTAAATTTCCATTATACCATACATAATAACAATTTTAATATGATTTAAAAATCCTTGGTGATAAACCTTGGTTTAATTCTCATAGTTGTACCATTTTTATATTTAAAAAACATTTCCATTTTAGGACTTAAATACTTATGATAACTCAATTATGTCATGCCTTAAGAATTTTCAATGAATGTTGCATAAATTCCATTTCATCTAATTATCCCCTTATCGGGCCTTATACCAACCCTTTCTCGTAAACATATGTCCATAAGAAATCATATACAGTGAGGTTACCTAGGTTTGAAATATAATGGATTCTTTTTTGATTACCAAATAATGTTTCTATTTTTCAAGTTATATATATAATTTATAAGTTTAAAACCCATTTTCTAATATTTAATGTCATAGAAGATTTTACAAAATTATTAATGAAAGATTTTATCATGTAAATATGATAATAATATGGTATAAAAAATGTGGTTTATTAAATCATGATATTATGGGATCAAATATTTAGAGTGTGAGAAGATATTTCCATCCATAATTCAGTCAGTAAATATCACAGCAGTTTGGAAAGAACCATCAGACAAGTAAAAACAGATAAAACAAGAACCGGAATCTGTGACACTAACTTCACCTTGTGATAACCTTTCATATCAAGTAAACATCTGAAAAATGTGATAATCATATGTTCCACCATTGAATCATTTGACTATTAGTAAAACTATGGATTCCCTAAGAATCCTAACAATAACTGATAATTCTATTGTTATTTAACCACTTTAGTATGAAAAATTCGATGATCCATCCATGGAATGTGATGTTTGACTGAATGATGTGTGTAAGTAGCTAACCAATGATATATTGACAATCACGATCTATCCCTTTGAAGCATCTCATTTAATAGTATTTAAATTATAATGTAGGAACTCATTCCCCATCTCAATAATAATCTTTGGGAAATATGAAGTCTCTTTAGAACTCAGTGTGTACCACATGTTGGATATACTAAAAATCTCAATATAATCAATTAATGGTGTCAACATGTGAAACATGAAATTATATTAATAGTGGGAAGTCTTGGATTTGGGAATCCTCATTAATATCTATACCATTATTGAAATGAAATAATCAGAATGTTCTTTTGAGGAATCAAAGAGGCCTCACATCATGTACTCATTTCAGAGTGGAAAAAATATGTTGAACTACACTTGAACTCTTTTATTTAATGACAAGTGGATTTAGAGAATCTAATGTCAAGTCCATCCTCATAATATATAATAAGGGAGTCATGTAATGTTTTTCCTCTAATGGAACTGATAATCCGAGAGAGGCCACCAGTGAGTTGGATTGATCAGTTTACCCATCCTTAGAGGATTAAAATAGATATTACTAGTGAAATGGGTCCATTAAAAGAAACATTAAGGAATCTATTTATAGAGAAAATGGATCTAATTTTATAATGTAAAAATAATTAAGTCTAGAAAAACCCCAATAGTGATCACCCCTCATCAAAAATTGAATAGATTTTAAGAACCTCCCAAATGAGTTCCTCATTAGGATCATTCAAAAATATAGGTTTGTGACTATTGTGGGGTGCTAATCTTAGTCACAATAATATGAAAGAGAAATATTGATGCCATAATGTTGGTGAAATTTTAACCATAAACTCTAAAACCCTATCACATAACATTATGGAAATTTGGATCACAATCACCATCACCACCTACATCATAAGAAATAGTGAAGTTGTGATGAATGGAAATAATGAGAAATAATTTAAGGAAATCATAGTTTTTTTGTATGAGAAAACATTAATTAATATTTAGTCAATATGAATTCAATGAAAACCCCTATCCAATAGATATATTGTGGGACACACTCAAGATTAAATGCTATATATAATACTTAGGCATGAGTCCAAACATCTATCCCTAAGAAGACGTGATACTATATAGGGGATATAAAGTATTGAATTACATATTCTATCTAGTTTACATTACTAATCAATATTATATATATTACATGAATTTTGATCATGTTGAATCACAATATTTCATAGATGTTGAATACGAGATATATCCCTTGAGTGATTACTCAAAAAGTGTCATCATAACTGATATCACTAGGTGTAACCTTGATAATGGTCCATGATTGTAAAAATATTATTCTAGAAATATTTCCAATCCAAGGTATACAATTAGCGTGTGTGAACCTACAATCAATGTAGACATGAGACTATGGGACCCCACTAGATATTCCCTTTTTAGTTGTTCAGTGAATACTAATAAACGATAAGGGGAATGGGTTTTCCAATCCCTTAAGACGTCATCAAAATGATACAATCGAGATACTCAAATTATAGGAATATATATCTAGTTCTAATCAATAAATTTAAAGGAATAATTGTTCCAATGAAGTTATCACTAATGAATTTTTTCCTATGAAATGACAAAATTAAAACCATACTTACAGGTGGTTGGTAAAAAACAATCCTCAGATGATTTGAAATTTCACCAAAAATGACTTTCATTTAGCTCAAATGGTGATCCTAATCACCATGAATTAGAAACTAGATCTTAGGAATTATGGAATTACACAATGTAAATACTCTCGGTTATGAAAAAATAAAAGAGTTTCAACAAGAAAATCGAGTATGATTAATCCATAGGTCGGAATATCACACAAAAAACAAATAAGTTTAAGAATCATCAGAAAGATTTAATATTTCTTAATACTATAACTATAACTCATAAAAAATTCCATTTTCTCAATCTAAAATTTCCAATAATCATATTTAAATTGACTCTATTACGTATCTAATACATAATAAAAATAGTAACTGGACACGATAAGATGACATGGAATGATAGATTAAGTAAGTAATAAAAACTCAAAAATCAACCCATATATACATGTTATTTGAATTTTCCATACATGTTTCTTCCAAAATGAAAAAAAAATCTTACAACCAGAACCAAGAAAAAAATATGATAGGCATGGGAATAAATTTCTAGAAATTGTCTTCTCTTAACACCATTATTTAACATTAAAATAAAAAAATTGTTATTTTTTGAATTAAAAATATAAACCTATGATTTTCTTGTATGGAAAAAATATATAAATTCCATTTGAAATATTTTTTGTAAAACTAAGTAATCATGCTTGAAAAAAAACATTATTATAAAGATGGGTTCCACTATTAATGGAGTAATCTACATTAAAACCCCATGGAAATATACATATTGGTTTATAAATTCAAGCAAAAACATTATAACTTATTTTTAGATCTATTCACAACTGATCACATAAAAAATTGATTTTTTAAAAGTTAATACATATAATTGTAGAAATAAAGTCATATTGAAATATGTTACAATAATATCAGGGTAACATATTATACAAACCACAATGGAATAATGACCTAAACCAATGATGAATAAATAAATGTCAATAATAATGGTGGGGAAATAATTTAATAGATTAATCATGAAAAAATATGCTTTATCAATAACATAGTAGTATACAACACATAATAATACTAGAACTATATAATGGACCACTTATTGTGGAATCATTCAACCCTAGGAAATTTTAACTAAACTCCACCTTAACTGACCAAGTTGGTATTATTGGGAGGTAATTCTATGAAGAAAAAAATTCTATTCTTAGGGAACTATTCATAGGTAATGTATTAATGAAAAGAAGTTATCAATATATTGTACTTATTAACTATGGTTACATAGATATATCTCAATGATGGTTAGGGACAATAATAAATAAACACCACATAAATCAAGAAAACATAATAATAAATCATATATTACCATTAATAGCTTTGCAAAAATCAACCAATTTCATATCAGACAATTTAAATAGAAATAACTCTCCCAATTAGGGGAACAATATATACCAATAAATATAGAATAATGTGTTTAAGAAGGTTTAACAAATAGACACACTGATGACATAAAAATAATTCTAATTTATAAAAAACCCTTCTTAAAAAAAATCAAGCTATTGTGTCCTCTATAACTATTCAAAATCCAATCCAATCCATCCTTTAAAAAATTTCTATGATATTTTATATTTATTTTCAGAGGAAAAAACCTTTCATGATTAATTTAAAATTCCTACTTTTCAAAAATAAAACCCATTTGTGTTTGAAATAATTTATATTTGATTCTAATAAATCATTTAATATTATTAAATTACTTGAAAATGAGTTTGAGAATTAAAATATGGTGAATACCCATTATTCCAATATAACAAAAATGAATTAACACTTTCTCAATCAATAGAGTTAAAAAAACATCCTGTTGATTTAAAATAGCTTAAATAAAATGTTAGAGCTTACAACAAATCAATGGATCTAAGATTAAATGTTTAAACATACAAAAACCAACTAAAACCCAAATATATCATAATGTAAGATATTTTTACACCTTAACACCACTTTACATGCATTATTATAAAAAAATGACCCCATAAAGGAAGACCATCAAATTATAATAGTCCAAGAAAAACCATAGGTCATAGGACCATGTTAGGGTGACATAAGAAAAGAGATAATAGAGAATATAAAATATAGAGGCTTCTATAAGGGATTTACAGGATGAATCAACCATAATACATGAAGAAATCCACTTAAAATTTCCAAAGGGGAGTCTGAAATTAAAGGGGGAGATGTTTCTATTATCATAGGCATCGTGTAAGATGTAATGAGTTTGATAAAAGATAAAAAATAATAGAATATTAAGGTACATTACAATTTTTATAGAATTTTTATAGACAACATGACTTTTAAAACCTTCCACCAAGGGTGTGGATTGAACTATACACACATATGAACACTTCATGATTTAGTATCATGTTTTGGAAAATATTGTTTCAAATATGAAAATATCTATGTGAAATTTTATATGTGCATTCACATAGACATTTTTTGTATTTTCATACATTTTCATGCCAGGTTACAACACTCCAAAATATATGAGACTCCTATGTTTTATAATGTATTTCACAGTGTTTTTCCAAAACCATATGCTTCCCTTGTAAACTTCTAAAGAAAGAACAAATTGACCAGGAAAACATCTTCACAAGACACTCATCTAGGATTCCTATTAATTGTGTTTTATATACCATAATAACAAGTAAGAATTATACAAAACATGAAATTTTAACATGAAACACTTCATAATCAAAAAAATAAAAATTAATATAAAATTTTACACAACATGGACATATATTTGTGAATATTTTCACTAGTATTACACTTTCATCCTCAAAAAGTACATGGTAAAATAGAAAAAATGTTACTTCAAAATCTCAAAACCTTCATGAGAATTATGGAGGGATTATGAAAAATGACTCAAAAACTTCCTACTACCATGAAAACACTAAACACGATCATTATTTAAAAAATATATCAAAATTATCCCAAATACATCATGACATGTCAAGGAAGTATACAATACACAATAATTCCACATGTATTTTAAGATATAGAGACCCCACATAGGTCACCCCACCATTTATAATTAATATAAAATAGTGGATAAATGTGATAAAATACTCTAAAGTGATGCATTACCACGAAAAAAGCTTTCCACTAATCACTCACTAGAAACTGTTTCTAATTTAGCAAACATGAAAAACATATACAAAATTATACAATAAGATACTATCTCAAATTATATAATGGAAACACATCCAAAATGTTCTACCAAAATAGCATAAAACCATGGAACCACCCAAAGACCATAATAGTCAAATATGTAAGACATAACAACATAAAATAACCAAAATACATATCAAATCGAGACTTGCCTTAATAAGTTACCACGTTGTTCAATCCTCAAGATATATGACTTTTTAATGGGTATCAGGGGTTTACCGTGAAAATAATAGTCTAAATATAATCCTAATATATGAAATATCATCCCCATTGTTCTAAATAACCAATAGGTTCCAACCACAAACTCTGATAACCAAATCACAAACCCCAAATATCCCAAGTATAAAAAAAAAGAAAAAAACATGCATAGAACATACCACCAATCTAGAATTACTAGAAAAAATAAAAATAGTAAAAATAATTAAATATACACATGTAAAACCCAAAAAAACACAACTTATTTAAAAGTAACCCATAGAACACATCAAATAAGAGAAACCTCAAATTCAAAAAGCCCTTAAACTCATTGTAAAAATTACCAAAATAAGACATCACACACAACCAAAACTCACAATAATAAATAGAAAAAACTTGTCCTCATAAACTAATACATGTAACCAATGATCTATTAAATATAATACCCATATTATACTACTTGGTTTCCACATAAACCCATTAGGAAACCATTACCCCGGATAATTCCAATACACAACACCGATATAGTTTAATGATTTAAATAATTCCCACAACTCCATCTAGAGTCTGTGAAAATCCAATAATATAAATGAGATCAACCCTAAAAATTAGAACTATATATTTTACCAAAACCATAATAAGTGGTTTACTTAAAACAAATAAGCTTTGAACCAGAACATGTAAGGTATCCTAAAAAAATAAAACTGTCCCAATATTGAACAATGGAAAAAGTATGAAATCATCCAAAATAAAAAGTTACAAAATTCATAATTCAATAGATCTATATAATATCTACATTATTTATCAAAAAAGTAATTAAAATTTAGTTTAAATAAATAAAAAATCAATAAAACATTTAAAAGAACCCGAAGGGTTCCATAAAACCCACATCAAAACCCTCTATAACAACTCAAATATATTACTTTGTTTACCAATGAAAATAAATCTAGAGTTAAGATTTATTTTAAATATAAAACTAAATTAAATAAATTTTTAATGCATTGAAAAAAAAATTCTTAACGAAGCTCAAAATATTTACACACCCACTAAATGTGAAAACAATTAAAACACTTCATGCAATTTTATTTTCACTAGAAAACTGATCATTCATGAAAAATACCCTTCCAAAATGTAAAAAACGTACTAAATATATAAATAACCATTTTTAAAATGAAAATACTTCATATATTAAGTGTTAAAATAATCATTTTATAAAAACATAATGATTTTATTATGTAATAACTATGGCCTTAGTTTGATGAAATTAATTTTTAACAGAATTAATTTTTAATAAAAAAAATCCCAACACAATAAAATGAAATATCATATCATAGTTCCAATTTTTTTTTTCTGATAATGATAATATTTCACAATACCCGCCTCGATCCATTTCCCATTGTTGAGAAACACTTAAAAAACCAAAACTAAAGGGGTATAAATAGTAGGATGAAATATGATGTAAATCTATTATTGATGTGGTCATATCATTTTTGTAGAACATATTCATTCCATGAAACAATTCCAAAAATGTTTTAACACAAATAACTTGGTAACTCGGTGGTCTTTATTAATGAATGTGATCAAGAACCTACTCATGACCAACCACTTGAATTTTGACAACCCAAACACCTTAATACATCAATCCTTCAAAATTTGGTTATATAAACCTAGTAACTTTTGGGAAACCTTGTAACTGTTACAATTTATAACAAACTAGATTGAAAAATCTATCACATCTCCTATCCTGACCCCCTACTCCAACTCGAAGTACACTCCAAATCCAATTGTGATGTAAATTAGTTCATGAGAATCATGTAATAAAACTTCATTATTATTTCACCCTATAAAGAAATTAATAACCAATTATATAAATTAAATAAATCTAGAATTACTGATTTCATTGTAATATGATCATAGATATAAGAAATAGGAAAAAACATACAAATGAAAAAACATATTATAATAATAAAACCATAAATCAAAAAAATAAAGAAGATATCGTGCACTGCTTAAAAATGTTAAAATAAAATTTTAATTGAGAAATTGAAGAACTATAAAATAATGAAAAGTTGAGGTTAAACTTGAAATTCTATACCGGAAGGTTACACGAGGTAATAAAAAACAAAAATAAAGAAAACCATAATAACCCTTCCCAGTATGTAAATTGAATCAACATCACTTGTATCAAAAAATATGCCTAAAAATAACAAGATATACATAACGTCCAACTAGAAATTATAATAAAGCTATAATAGGATATGAATAGTCACAAATTCCAAGCATATTTCCTCCCAACATCTCATGCAACTCCCTTAAATGTTACTCAATTTTCATGCTAGTATGAAATTCATATATAAATATAATACTTATCTTTTCTAAATTACCTGGAACAAATTAGTTCCATTATTATTTTTTTGTAAACCATGGGAAACAAACCTTAGTAATCCTTATTTTTAAAAAGTAGTGAATTATAGAATTGAAATATAAAAACACATTAAAACTACAATGTGGGGTAATTACATGTATACGAAATAAAACCAAAAAATTATCCCATCCATTAAACACAATTAATAACTATCCACTTAAATCATTTATTTTTTTAAAGGTAATTTGTATAATTATAGGAATAAAAACAAATAAAAATTGGGAACCATCATGATAAGGATAAATATTATAATCCCCACAATGAAACAATATCATCAACCCATTCATGTGTAAGAGAATTCCATCAAGAATTGAGTGGAAATAATTTAATGGGTTCATATTCAAGTAATATGATTCAGAGGTAACACACTATTCTATAACATTATATTACACTAGACCTGGATATTGGAACACTTAATACAGAATCAATTGATCATTGGTGAAATTTAACCACACACAACCTGGGATTACCTTCTTGGTATAATATGGTAGTTAATGTCTTGAAAACAATCATACCTAGAACACTTGTTAGTTTTTAATCTATGATTGTGGATAACTAATCATGATATTCCCATTATTAAAAAAGGGTTCCCATAACATTTCTCAATGGATAAGATAAGAAACAAATATGAATCAAAAT
Source organism: Viscum album (assembly GCA_963277665.1). Classification (NCBI taxonomy): domain Eukaryota; kingdom Viridiplantae; phylum Streptophyta; class Magnoliopsida; order Santalales; family Viscaceae; genus Viscum; species Viscum album. The sequence goes on from OY728133.1 coordinate 443,420,872, forward strand.
AATAAAAAAATCTAAACAATAAACCTCACCTCACATCGAACACCCTTGCATGGGAAATCCATTTATACCACATAATCATATTAACAATAAATATCAAACTCATGGGAAAAATCCATACCAATACTAATTCAACATGTAGATCAAGTGGTTTTGACAAAATCACATGATATGAAATCCATCTATAAGTGAAAATCATGCCTTCCTAAAAACTAACATGGTATAATTAGTCATTCACATCCATTAATAATCTATTTCAAGTCATCCTCTAAAAATCGACCTCCAAATTTTATTTCAATAAAACCAATTAAAAACTATAAAAAAAATTATTGAAAAAGACTCTATTCAATTTAAAACAAAAATTACCCCTTTCTAAAATTGAATAGATTTTATTTTGAAAAAAATATATATATAAATTTAACAAAGAACCAATGTTTCTTGAATTATATTAATAAATTTTTTAGCATCAAATCATGTAGAATACCCCTCATACCATTAATAAAATAAAATCCCATTTTTTCAAGAAAACATTAAAAAATATGATATTATTTTAAAATATCTCAAATAGATGGCTATAACATGTGTGAAACCTTTACAATTAGGTTTAAAAATTTAATCCTAGAAAACTATACCCAAAATACATCAATTTTCTAAACCATGATTTTTATAAACCTCAATAATCACATAAAGATCTTGTAAGACCAGGAAGAACCTTATGTAAGATAAAAAAAGAAATTGAAAACAATCCAAGAAAAATTCAATGTTCTTGCACCATAATAAACTTATAGATATTAAAATATAAGGGATTTTAATAATAGAGGAGAAAGTTTAAAATGGATTTCCATAATGCACACATCATAATCTAGGAATAAATTCTCCTATATTTTCCAAATAGAAAACAAAAATTGAATGGGAAGGGGTTCATCAAACCATGTTTTCTATATATGTGGAATATGTGTTGAATCTAGGTAGAAGACCAATAGGGTAATAATGTATATTACACTCTAGGTTTCATGGTTTTTCCACATTGTTTTCCAAACTGTGTGGATTGAACTATTTGAAAATATTAACATTACCTGTCTTGGCCACACATTTGCAAAAACCATGTTCCAAATGTGAACATTTATCTATTAAAATATATTATTTCTTCCATACATCATATAATTTTTAATATTACTGATGTGAAATCCAAGTTATAAAACTATTTGATAATTGAAACTCACATAGTTTAAGATATATTTCCCATGGTTTAAACTAAGATATGAACTAGTTATGTAAACTAGTTGTGAAAGATACAATTTATCTTAAAATAAATTTCATAAGAGACCCTACATGATTTCATATTAACTGTGCATAATAAATCGGTGAAAAAGGGATAATTTCTAGACAACCTAAAATTTAATCCCTAAACTGTCAAAAATATAAATCAACCCAAATAAGTATAATATAATACCCAATATTTACAAGTGGGTGTCACATGATCTGTTGTTTTTTAGGGATCTTCTCTTATAAAATAGTTATAACCTACCATGAAAATTTATTACATATAAAGATAGACCATCATGCTAGCTTCATCCCTTGTAGATCACTATATGTTTCATATATGAAGTTGTTTTCTAACAAAAGTTTAGAGATTTGAATAAGGTTACATAAAACATAGGAATTAATGATGGTGTAAAGTGAAATTTTTTAATCATTTACTACATGATTAGACTATAGGGAAGAAGGTAACTCACTGGTAATCGCATAGAGGATTTAGAATCTATTGTGGGTTTATTTTATTTCAGTACTAATATACTTTGGAAATCATAGATTTTTAATCTTCAATGGAATATGATATCTAGAGTAGTATTTAACTATGTTTCCTTCATAATGTGGCCAAATAATAAAAACCCATGAATATTATATGGTACCAAAATATATATATGATAATTTTATATATCGTAACTGTTAACATTCATATTGTATAATATGATTACATTATGATCAATAACTAGTTAAATATAAAATTTCTAAAAATTACTATATTATTTGATCTTGAAAATTAAAAATAAGTAAACCTATGATATCTCTAGCTAAAATCAATGGTATTACGAGAGAGTTTTAAAAATAATTCAGAATGTAAGAGTTTGAAATTATCTATAGAAATATAATTTCTTTATGAAAAAATTAATGTATTCAGTTTTGAATAAGATTTAAATGGTTTACAGATTTAAAATATCTCATTGTTAGGACAACAAAACTTATTATATATGGAAATCTGAGCCTCATAATGATTACGAGAATATCACATGAAATTAATAGAGCATTAAACATAAATAGAAGGTGCACCTTATTAGGAATCTAACCACGTATCACTAAATCTCATCAATGGTGACCATCTTTTAAAGGAATAGATGTTTATTCCCTTTATATCACCCATTCTCACTATAATAATATGTAATATCTCCGTTCATTGAACTTTAGGTCCTATCGTAGATCTACAATGAATCCTTCAGCATCACATCGATCACCACAATCAACTACCTTTGATATGTGAAGGCGTACATAGATCAGTGGTTAGATAGAGTCTCTCTCTAGAAGGAAGGATGAGAGACATGCACTCATTTCATAGTAATGAAAAAAACCTTAGAAATGAGCATCTCTCATTATTATATAGTGGGATGATCAATATATTCAAATTGGTTCCAAGGACTTTGGAAATAAAACAAAAATAAGATATGTAATAAATAAATAATTATGAAGAAGTAAATCACTTCATGAAATCTATTTACATTTTATCATTTAACTATATTATATTTTAAATATATTATTTGACAAAATTGAGTCATTTAACCTAACTCATAATTCAAAATAATAATAACTAACCTGGAATATTAAAAAAATATTCTTTCATATAATATTTTCTAATGTTTACTAAATTAATTTTGGATTTTTTAAAATAAATTCATCCCAATTATTATTTAAAAGAAGTAAAAAGGATATATAAATTAAAAGGTGATTGATAACGTAGAAAACATTTAGACCTAGTTGTGGGTCCCACCATTTCTTTTATACGTATTCAACTGAATTAGGAAGATTCTGAAATAAGATACTATGTATGACAATTTAAGGAATTATCTCAATTGTAGTGAATAATATTCAAAGACCATAAGTAGAGTCTAACAACCCATCAAGGCCCCTAATGTGATAGGACTAATCATATCAATGTTAAAAAAACATATGAATTGGTATTTTTTAATATAATCCCTTTTTATTTCTATAACTCACAAAGAGGGACACACGGTTTTATCATATTCTATTATTAATTCATTTTTTGTTGATCTGGCTGGATGGATTTACCCTCGACTATATTTTCCAATGATGTGTGAAGGTGCTACCATACTAGTAAAATAGTCTCATTATATATTACTACCTAAAATGATAAGAGAAAAATAATATATTTACCATTCAACCAATGTCCAACCACAAATGACGGACCCAACAACAACCTTCCCAACAAGATTTCATTATCACCTTTTTTCCCTTTCATCAAATTATGACATCAAATGACACATGTCGATAATGATCTAATGTCAAGAGACCAACATACATGTCCATATATAATAATTTTTAATGATACCTGAATGATGTGGCATTCTTATTGGTGGTTTTGTCATTGTGATTTCACTTACCAGATATCACAAACTTTGGGCTTCAGGAGAATAAGTCTCAATACATAAAATCCTACAACAATTTATAGTCAAACCTCAACTCTGTCTAATTTGTATGATGAATCAAGACCATATGAAAGATATATAATATATAATATTATAATATCATGTTTCTCTCATTTTAGCTTAGTATTTTATATAACATTTTGGTGTATTAATTAATATATTAACATTACCATTTATATTTTAGACAAAAAAATTCTACACTGAAATGTTAAGAGTGTTTCATGCATATCTCACTGCATACATGATATGGAAATCTAAACGAATTGTTTAGTTGGTTCTAGGGTACCCAATATTACAACACTCCCAATAGAACTAGAGACAACATTCTAACCATCTTTGTTACATCTCACATTATTAATATCATGTTTTTATTGAGTCATGGATTTAGTTCCTAGATAGGTCTAGCATATTCTCACTATGTGGATATTCTGGGATGTGAGACCTTACACCATTGAGAAAAAATCCTCAAGAGCTATAAGGATGGATTTTATTCCTTTTTTTCAACTATAATGATATTACATATTGTCTTCTACTAGTAAAATAATCATAATAATGAAGAATCGTTACTTATAATGTCTGATTATAATAATTCAAACAAATACTTCCATATATTAAAAAAGTAATTTACTACCTAAGAAGTCACAACATACTCATTATGTTAAGATCTGTCCACCACTAGCTTGATTGATCTCATCTCCCTCGTCACTATGTCATGAATTTTACATTTGATCATTTTTATATAAGGAATAATAGTTTAGTCCCCTCAAAACTATTTTCCATTCTTCTAAACAAATAAGTTATATATGCTTTATACATTCTCTATAACTATTATATAGTTATGACTACTTCTCTTATAGTTCTTCTGGATATAATTGTTATTTTCCAAATATAAATTATGTTTTTTAAATATCATATATCGTAAATATAATGAAATATGTGATTGATCCATAGCTAAATCACATCAAATTTGACTAACCAATTTACTCTCCTCTTATGCACATGCATGTCTACATGGAGAGATTTACACCATGTGACATTGGTATATGTTTTATCACAAATTGTTCTATATTTTATTTCTAAATACAAATTAGATATATGTACTATTTATTACTTATATGAAAAGATCAGATCTATCTAATTGGATAATGTTCCCTAGAACATATATTTCTACTTTAAGTGAACCACTTTTGAATTTATTTTTCTATAGTCCTGACAAACTATAAGACCAATAGTCATTTGTCAAAAGTTGTCAGCCGGTTTTTAGTAGGAAAACTATGGATCTCCCACTAAACATTGGAAGACACATTTAAAATTTTCATTCAAAATTAATACACCAATATATTTTTTACTTACATTTAATCATGAAATGGATTTTAGTAACATGAAACCATATTAGAAATCTATGAGGTCACCATCCCTATCTGGTTTCATTTATATACTCCTTCCACAATTAGTTGTATTTACATCCAATGCTCTATAAGATGATCTTATAAATTGGCTATGATATGTAAAATAATAATGGATTTCTACATGGAATCCATTATTGTATTGTGATTAGTCTTGTAAATTTTATATAATTTTCATGTACATATAACTTATAGGAAAAATTATTTCGAATGAATAATGTAGCATCAACATTGGTGAATATGAAACCATTACCATGGTTTTATCCTTCCTACATAGTGTGTGTCACTGGAACATTATTGTCCACACATCATGTGGAACATTTTTCTATTCCAACTACTAATGAATACCTATCATTGACTAAACCCAATTCAATCATGACCCCCCTATCTCAAGTAGATATGTACACCATTTTATAGAAACATAGTCTATAACTTGACTATAATATTTATATCATATGTATTTTTGTATCATATAAACTCATATTCCTATGAAATAATGGATTCCCATCATACTATAACATATATGATATCTATAATTCATGAATTATTATTATAGTTATGGGATATGTCATTATTTGTTATTCATGTCTTGAAAAATTAATGTCTACAATACATGAGTTTTAAAATTGATGCTCTGTTCAGTTACATCACAACACCATTGTATATGTGGAAATGTGCACTTGGTAATTACTCATTGAAACATTTCTTAATCAATGAAAACATTTAAGACTCATCATTGATCCTAATAATTAAAATCTTTTCAATGATGTAGATAATATAATGTGAATTTTTTAATTACTCAAAAATACAATATAATTATCGACAAATTCACTGTTTAGATATTTTTCATCACACGAGCCTGAAGAAACACATATCTTCTAAAAATTTACAAACATTCTATCACATTTACATTCCATAATGGAATATTATGAAGTATTGGAATAAAAATCTATATTATCCTTCTAATATTTCATGCTCTCTAGAAAAACTAATTATGAATGATTTCAGGCCTACATTTATTTTCAAAGTTATATTTTTCGAAAATAAATTAGTATATATATATATATTGATAATACCAAATGTTTTTATCCCAACTATTTCTAAAACTATAATGGGTATATCCTTGATTCCCAATTTTGTTAATATGTGATAAAGAATTATTTTTCTATAAATGGTTATATTTGTCTTACATTTTAAATTCATCATATATTTCCTATTACACATGTATCACTGAACAACTGGTTGAGTATTAACCACAAAAAACAGAATTCCAACCTGAAATAAAATAATGGATACTTGTTGCCAAAGGACATGTCAGAAATGTTTTTTGATTTAAAACAATATAAATTAGGAATGAATCATTATCTTGTAAATTTGATGTTTTGTGCTTTTCACTATTGACCTATGAACCACACATTCATAACATCATTGAGAACACACCAAAATTATAGTAATTTTTCTCTACCTATATGGTTACTATATTTAAATACACATATGAAATTAGAATATTTATTTATATATTCTATAAGTTTCATAGTAACATTAATTACAATTTATGAATATTCCTAAAGAAGAAAATGCTACATTATTCTTATATTTAGTAAAATGGTTTTATAGATTCACATTTTTATTTCATGATATCTAAATCTAATAAACATCTATTTAATACCTATTTCTTTAGAGAATTTTGAAAATCTACCTTTGGCATTTCTCTTTTAGTTTTCATTTTTTATTTTTTATTTCAACATGTTCGACATAATAACCAAATACTAATATTTCATTAATAATCTTTTTTTCTTAATGAGCATTACCTAGAAGGTATCAAATCAATTTATCTAACAGTTGATTTTATAATATAAAACGAAACTGGAATAAATCAGTCAAGAAGATGAAAAATATATTGATATGAAATATCGTTATCCACTTTTTAATTTACACATATCAAGTGTAATGATTACTCATTATATATTGCTTCCCTTTATCTAATTAATCTTCTCAGATATGAGAATACGTGTGTAGTAATCCTTGTGCTCATGTTTTATCCATTACCCTCTTCATTATTTGATGATAGAATTATGAAATAACCATCATATTATTCATAAATGAATCTCCTATATGAATTTTTACACCCTCAGTTCCTAATATTTCATAAAAGATATTGGTGAAATAATTCTATGAATTTATTATGTCTTGCTTTGTGAATGTTGATCTACTAATATAGTAAACTCATTTCAATGTGTAAATATAATTTTTCTAATATTATCATTATATTACTATGGTATGCCATTCCATTTTCAACGAAACCAAATCTTGAAGATTGTTGTTTTATCTTGTTTACTGATTTATAAATTATTGATTTAGTATATAAATAATTAAATGTCTTTATTTGTTTTATCAAATTCAAGTAAACCATTATAATAAAATAATAATAATCATTACCTTGAGTATTCTAATGTCTAGGATCCATGAACCACACCCATAGTGTATAGGCTGTTCATATATCTCTATTTGGAGAGTCCTATATAGGCATTTAACTATCCATTCACATCAACTAGAGGCTCCATGATCTATTGATTAAAGTCAAATATTTTAAAATCATAAAATTGTTTAACCAATACGTACCTATATTGATTCAAGAATCTAGCTATGGTTACTTATATGCTTCCAAATTATGTTAATTCAACCCATATTTCACATAATATATCCCTAGTAGTAGGATAAACCCTCTACTATGCCTGAATGAGCACCCCAAACACTTGTTTGTCTTGAAATTCATATGATGGAATATATTTGCAGCATAATATGTTTTACGGTGTTTTTATCATTTTTCCTCAGAGAATGAAATCCATTAATGTCACTCTATTAATTCTATTTTGTATCTCTAATAGTTTAACATTAATATAAAAACATCCATCACATGTTTATGAATTTGTATATTTCTTATTTTATGTGTTTTCCTACTATCATAAAAATGCATAAAATAATAAACAAATTCATGAAGGAGATAAACCACCCGACTGGTCATGAGAATCTAAAACTGGTTGACCCATATTAACTCTAATGATCAACCATGGCATAGGGGTGCAATAAATTTGTTCTATCCTGACTCATGATGAAACACATCATTCTCCGACATCTACTTCTCATCATAATTTCACCATGACAGGACATTTTTTCTTCTTACTCCATCATCATCATGGTAAAAAAATAATCACACGCAGGTGAGGGGTATCAAGAGTTCAATTTACATACAGATAAATTCTTCTGTATGTGAAACCCCTTATATATATTAAATAAAACGAATGGTGCACACATTGTCATAAAAAAAATAATTGTTTACAATCATCACACATAATTAAATAATCTATTAAAAAACTAGATGTAGACAGGTTGATGAATTATCAAGATTGATCAATGATCAAAATAAAAGAGTGAGAAGAATTAAATTTCAATAATTTATTTATGAGTAAATTAATTAAACTAAATGAATTATTTAAATTCAAATAATTTAATTTTATTAGGGTATAAAATTAGTATAATTTTTAATCCAAAAATTAAATAAATAAATTAATTTAATTTTTATACCATACCAAAATTTATCTTTCATAGTATTAAGATATTATATTTTAAACCAAATAATAATTTTAATTAAATTAAAAATAACTAGGATCCCCACCTAGGCCCATTACGGGTCAAGCCGACCCCATACAGGCCCATTTTGAGCTTTGAAAATCCCATGCAATTCTATTTTGTGATAATCAGGCTCGCATAGACCCATTGGGGTTCACATAGACCGACCTCGTCCTATTTCAGAGTGGGTTAGGTCCATGTAGACCCGTCGAGAGCCAGAACATGGGTTACTTCATTGGGGGACCGACCGCAGTGGCATTCTGTATTGTTCCATGCGGAGGTGGAAGACCATTTGTTGACTTGACCAACACATGTAGTGATAGATTTCATATGGATAGAGAATGTTGGATCTGACTACAGCTCCGTTGGAGGTGGGAACCCATGATAGAGGGACTAAGCCAGGATAGGGGTGAAAAAATCTAGTATTTTTGGGCTTGGGGATGGGCACAGTAGCTCGATCTGGTCATTGACATGAGGAACAAGTCATGATGAGGCTCTAATATCACGACTAAGGGTGGTGGAAACTAGTCTGAGTAGAGGCATGCCAAATCTTGAGATGCACCCATAAATTGGCTAGTGAGCACGCGAGGTGAGACTATGTCAGCCTGCATTTCGATACCGGGTGATGTGGTGCAGACGAAACTAATTGACTAGTCGGGGCATGGTTTCCATGTAAGCTAGATAAGGAGGCCAATAGATGGACGAAGGGCCTCTGGAATGGTAGTGGATCTTAGTGGCACGAACAGTGTTTTAGACCAAGTGGAGGAGGAGGCGAGGGTAATGGGGCGACATTCGATCCAAGAGGTCATAGAATTTGGGGGTGGTGGACAGCTTATTCGAATCTATTGGAAGAGGAGGCACCCATGGATTATATGAAAGGAAAAGACATTAGGTGTAGCCCCATAGAAAATTTTAGAAATATTTTTTTAAATTTATAATTTTATTTATTTTAACAAATATTGAACCCATTTTTCTTTGGGTTTTTATGGTTAATTCCACAAAGTCTACTACCCCCATTGTAGGATAATATATTGTCCAGTAGAAAAAAATTTCAATCCATTTTACAAAATAATAGTATAATATTAGAATTCCACTATTGTGTGGAATTTGGGGGTGGCCAGAAAATACTATTATAGCCACCATCTCACTATCGGTCTAAAACATACATGCATATGTAGTTTCAAATAACATAAGATTTACCTCTTTCTAATTTTAAAAATAAAGAACTAGAAACAATTTATTAAAACCCACTATTGATTCTTTTCAAATATTTGAATTTCAATAACATGTTTTTTCAAGATACTATTGACCCACAATCAGATCTGTTGGGACTGATTTTAAACCCTCCATTTAATTTCTAATAAATTATTTTTCTTTAGATAATAAAATTAATGAAATCTATCTGATACTAGTTGACGGTCCCAGGGCACACAACAAATGTTGGGGATTCGGGGATTTAAAAATCATCATCATCAAGATGTTGGAACTAGTTTTCTATGGATATCTTATCTCTATTATAGTAATTAGGGACTATCATGAATTAAAAAGAGCCAAAAAATTAAATAGAACATGTACCACATTCTAAATCATAACCCATACAACTACAAATCGTTGACATCACTAGTTGATCAATGGATCTAAATCCAAACCCCTCTAGATCATCCACACATGATTTAGGAATACACTGTATTTACTTTCATCAAATTTTTTTGTTCTATAGCAGAGCTATGAAGAATCCCTCAACGTCAAATCGATCAACTCTATCCCCTTCATTTGATCCGTTATGGTTTACATGGATTGATGTTCAGAGAGAGACTATATCTCACTTCACGGAAGATGGAGAGAGAGTATCTCATTTAATTAGCATGGAAAACACTTATGAAATGATCCTCAAAGTAGTTAATATATTGGGATGATAAATATACCCAGAAAGGTTACCCCACCCCCAGAAATAAAAAACTCCATTTATAATAGTTAAATAAATAATTATGAAAAAAATAATCTACATCAGAAATATTATTCATATTTTATCACATACATATAATTTATAATTAATATATTACTAGATAAAATCGTGTCATTTAACATTACACATAAGTCCATCTAATATTTAACGAACTTGAAATATTAAAATAATATTCATATATATAATATTTTTCTCACATTCACCAATACCATGTAAATAATTTCAACAAATAAATTAATCCCAATTATTAATTAATGGAATAATAATCATTCTATTTATTTATCATTGGTCAATAAATTGGAATCCTCTCTAACGCAATGGTGGCCACCACCTTGTACTATATACCTATTCACCAAAATTAGGATGATTGTTGAATATGCTAATGTGTGTGACTCTATAGGAAATTATCTCAATAGCATAGTCAAAAAACCCATCAAGTTCCTTAAAAAGATATAAAATAGAAATATTAGGGAAAACCAACCTATGAACATGTGTTGTGTAATACAATACATTTTTCTTACGATATCTCATAAAGTAGGATGCACCCTTGTGTCATCATATTTTTTGGATTTGTTATTTGTTGATCTAACTTGGATGATAAACCCTTGTCTACCTAGTGAAGGGATTAATGAGTTCAATTCCATCATGATCAACAATTCCCGAGATATATTACTGCCAAAACATGGAAAAATGATTCAATCATTATCATTAAACCAATGTCATACAACAACTAACATTGGCAACATTAGAAAAATATACACCATTGCATTATCATGGGTTTTTCCAGTATCAATGTACATGATCAAATGAAAAATATTGAAAATGATATCATGTCATTTGACCAATAAATTTTTTTATATATAAGAACACCAAATGAATCCTAAAACATGTAGTTTTATTTTTGGCGGGTATGTCCTCATGATATCACCTAATAGAGATCACCAAGTGTGAAATTAATAAGGATAAGTCTCCAAGCTCATGAGCCCAAAAATCCCAACAGTTAGATATAATATAGGTCGAGAAATTATGATGTATCTAGAACACATGAATTATATTTATGATTAATGTTTTAGTATCTTCTAGTTATCATTATATCTTGGGATCTGCTATAAATTTTTGATAAGAAAATTAATCTATTAACATTACTATTTAAATAGTCTATGCAGAAATGTATACACAAAAATGATAAGAGTTTATCATACATATATTACTACTTACATGATATAGAATTCTAAAATTAATATTTATTTGGGTATAGGGAACCCACTATTACAAGAAATATTTCCTAAAATTTTCACTGAGAACATACAATATGAAATAATCGCTATTTATATCCCAAAAAATAATATGGAGGATTCCATTAATTTTTTTATACAAAAATATTCTTTAATGATAATCCATGTTCAACTGATTCAAAATATCAGTTTTTATGCCATAGTAAAATAATTATATAGGAAATTTAGAAATGGAGGTTAATTTATTTCATCAAAAAGAAATTCCAACCATGACAGCTTTGATATTTACGTTAAAAGAGACACCACCACCAAAACCTAAACCTGATAAGTATCAATATTCATTCCATAATCCTTGTACAAAGGATATTCATATATTATAGTGAACATGCAAATTCAAGGATATATTGAATAGAGTATATTCCCTCTGGCCCAAATAGTTTACATTTATATCACCCATTGATAATTACTTAATCATATTTCTTTTATGTAGAAAATATTTTTGGGGTCTAAGTTCATCTTACTTATTTACATTTTAATGACATATTGGATAAAAACATCTAGGAATTCATTAATTTCAAAAAAAATACATAAAAAATTGTTGATGATGGTGAGGTGACCTTTCCACATAAAAGGTATCACATTATCCATGTTACCACAAATAATTCAAATGAATTAGGAGAGTGGAAAAAATAATCACCTAAAAAATTCTTCAGTGTTTCAAAATTTGATTACCTCAAAATTTATTAATCATTTATAAGATATTATTTGGGAGGAAGTGAATCATACTATAATGATCATAATATCCTCTAAAACCTATAAAAAACATATAATTAAAATCTCTCTCAATATTTATGGAACTATCTAATATAATAAATTAAAAAATATGACAAAATATTAAGAGTCTCCTATCTAGTCCAAACACGTTCAAGTTTTATTCCCCCTTATTTTAAAAATGGGAACAACCCCACAAATTAGATCCCTCTTCATTTGAGTAAGTGAATTTTGATTTTATCAAAATCATTCTGTTTATAGATTCAAATAACGATATAATATATATATATATATATATTTGACGGATTACTCTTATCACTTAATTGAAAAATGTCTATTGAGGTTGAGGATGAGGTTGATGTAACCAAGGCCCTCTTGGTATTAAATAAAAAGTGTAATTCATTGTTATTCAAACCATCGAGATGAAAAAATAATGTTGTATTAAGATCATCAAATAGAGAAATAACACCATATATTTCCATCTAGAGTTTATCTAAATTTTATACATATGGTATACTACTTTTCTTGGGTATCACTACATAGAAACTCTATGCTCCACATAACTCCTACCACTATGTTCCCTAGTACAATGATAGCACCGTCGACCTGAATTTATGAGAATAATCCTATCTACCCATGAATCTTATTTCACCCAAATATGGGTGTCGGCACGGTGTTGGAAAATTTGTTCATTGGTGTAGAAATAAGATATATCTATACACCTATGGATAATTTGTATATGAATTTTGATATTTTATTCTCTTCACCTATGCAAAGAGATCAGAGAGTCACTTATCAAATAACTATCAAATATTCAAGTGTTTGAGACTATTGTGGATACCAGTAGAGATAAAAATGCTAAAAACTACTTTTTGACCACCACACAATGATTTATTTCATAGAACATATCCATGGGATAATGTTAAAATGACATATCATTCCCAACAACATTTATTATTATCTCAATGAAATAGATTCCCATTGGGATTTTTTCAATTATGGTTATGAGATTAATAACATACATTATTAAATCCTAAATTTCCAAGGATTAAAGGAGGTAAATGTTTACCAGTCAATTGTAAAAAAATAGAAGGATATGAAAAGACAATGAAACAAATACTAGGGAAGTGATTCATGAATATCCAATTTAGGGATCTGTTTTCAAATAATCAATTAATTTTCAAGAGTTAGGATACTATATTCAATTTCTACATCTATTGAATCTTTATCCATATTCATGTGGTAGTGCCACCATCATACCTATAACGACATAAGTATTCGCTATATAATTAATGATGAGTGATTTATTTTGATATTTTCCTTTTTGATTCTTGTGAAACATCATATATTAATATAATATATCAAAAAAATGAGGTAACATTGCATATAATTTAGAAATAAGTAGAAAAAATTGTTATAATTGGATTTTAGGTCTCCCAACTTATATAAATAATTAAGTGAAATATCAATTCATATTGAAGATATAACAGACTGAGGAAGAAAACCAAGACTTTGGGAAATTTATAGATCTCATAGTAAGTTGAAAATTCTACTAGAACATCATATAATCCTATAAGGTGAAAGACGATATGATAATTTGACTGATCACTATTATTGTAAAAGGAATCCATACCATTATCCCAATAATGATAAAGTCTCATATGAAAAGGGGATATGAGAAGGCCATTATAATTGATGTAAATAATCTTGGTTGTTTCATTGAATAAAACAACTATGTAGGGAGAAAATGAAAATACGTGGAATATTTTACATTATCTATATAGTCATTGTGAAGGTGTAAATTAGATGATAATATTAGTTCCCTAATTAAAGAATGTATAGAGGAACCTCATTTATAAGAATCCAAATAGGTAGATAAATCCTATGTTTCACTTGGATTAAATGAGTAACTAGATGATTTCATAATGGATTTTGAATCTTGAATCATGAAATATATTTATGCCCTAATATAGATTAACTTGGGTTAAAATAAATACCCATAACCCACATTAATTATTGTGGAAATGAACCCCAGGATGTTTTAGAAATATAATACATTTCTAAAGATAAATTAAAATTTATTTTCATGGAATTACACAGAAATGTTTGGATTATACCACCTATTTTCCTTAAATACCCTCAGTCCTTGGACTAATCCCATGATCTGTAAACAATACTCAAGGAAGATGAATCTGTATCATAGTTCCATTGTTGAAGCCAAAGTGGATAATATAATCAATGATTATTTCATTCATGATTCTCAATTCCAAAAATTATTTTCCAACATATTTTCCTTTATAATAAGAACATAATAATTAGAGTTTTTGTTACATTTTTTGTACCACTATCGATATTTCAAAAAGAATTACATCTTTATCCCAAAAATGGAGTTGTTGATCAATGCAATGATATATTTCTAATAAATTTTCTTTATGGATAGATATTCAATGTATAGGTATATTTTTATGTCCCCTAATGATGGATGTCCCTTTATATTTTGAGAACATAAAGGAGTGTGTGACTATTAAGTGATAACCATTGTATTTAAAAACACTTAAACTAAATATTAGTATGAAATAAAAAAATCATACAATCCAATTATATGAAATAAAGTCATGTTTTATGAGGATGATCTGGTAAAAATATCTGTCTAGTGAAATAATAAAATTAATGACCCAAAAATAGTATTATCTAGATATAAACATTATGACCTAAAAATTAATTCACTGAAGTGAACCTTTGTGATTAACTATAGAAAATTCTTATGGTTCATTATCCATTATTGTGGAATTGAGGTTAATCTTGAAAAAATTACTTCCATTTATGAAACTAATCCACATAATAACTTCTAAATATTAATATTTATTCAATGAAGCCTCAAAAATAGTATGTACATCATTTGGAATCTCGTTGGAAAATGGTTTCATAATTAAACATTTGAAAAAATTCATGGCCAATTAATTTTATAAATAATGAATTTTTTTTTGATAACATGAAATAAATATATCTCACCTATATACTGTTGATGATTCCCATAGTTTTTAGGTATATAATCCTCTACAAAGACACTTTGGAGAAGCCACTATCCATATTTGAATGACTTAACAATGATGACGAAAATCAGAACCACATATACTACCTCAACTAGAAAATATTAGTGGAAGAGTAGAGAAAGAATTATTGAAAATAAATTTCCCAACATAATATTTTAACTATATAATTTAAACAACTACATGTGAAATCATAAAACTCATAAAATATTCCACATTGGTCAAATGAAATACATCATCATTTACTCAATTTTGATTGGTTATATAATGCACTCTATAGTAATTTATCGATGTTTTGATATTAGGGTTTTCTCATATAAGGTGACAGAGGGGAATCGTTTTTCATATTTTCTAGGTTACATCCCTTCATCATTAGAATTATCTCTAATAAAATATTTTATATATGAAAAAAAATTCTTTATTTGCATTTCTTCCCTAACCTAGGAGACACACTTTGATGAATCCTTTAGGATCCCATCTTTTAAAATATTTGATGAAAAAACTAATAAGGTAGGACTAGGGATCATTTTAATATCCCATATAAATGAATTCCTATAAAATTAATTAATAATATAATATATATTCACTAAAAATGATGAAAAAACATGATATTATCATCGGTTTAGATCATTCCATTTAAATAACAATCTTCAACCTTTACATTAATGGTTAATCAGAGTTGGTTATCAATAATATTAATAAAAAATATTACAATAAGATAAAATAGATGAATCATATAATAAATCATTATTGAGAATTAATGGTTGAGCTCCTAATAATACATATATTATTATAAATTCTATATTCATAAGCATTCTTACAAACTCATTATTGAACATGGTTATTACTCTTAGAAGGCTAGATTAGTTTGTAATAGTCATCTGAGTGGCACATTAAATAGAAGTGTCTCCCATATCCAATTTTTTTCAATTGGATGGTTACAAAAAATTACAATCCTCCCTATATAGAACCTCTTAACACCTTTGAAGAAACAAAATTAATCAGATGAATATTCTCAGTAGTGTACTATATCTAATATGGGTTCCCCATTAGAAATATATCTTAAAAAGAAAACATCAATAAAAGAGGGGTGATGCACCTCATTTATGATAACCCTATATGCATAAAAATTATTATTTTTAATTTTATTATGTAATAAACCAAGTCATATTTAAGGAGAATAAATACCTATTGTAATATAATAATTCAACATTCGAATATCGAGGGATCACATGACTAGGACCAAAATAGGTCACCAAGTCAAAAGGAAATGGTAGTTATTTCATTTTATTGTAAAATAATATGGCATGTTTATAATGAAGTGTCATGTGTTTCATGTTCATACCAATTTCATATATCAATTCCTAGATTAGTTACATGTCCCCAAGTACTTCAAACTATTTTCCTCACAGGGATAATATTTTATAGGCTATTACACATTAAAAAATATATGATTCTATAATTTATTCTTCCCCAACATCATAATAATATTTAAATTGTAAGAAAAAATACCCATAAGTATGTTCAGGATTAAATCTCTCGTCAGATTCATATGATCTAATATAATCACATGGTTTAATATTCATCATGGTATCATAAAGGATAATTGTAATTTTTATGAAAAAATGAGTTGAATTAATTATAATATATATAAAATTAATTTAAAAAACTCTTCCCGTCATCATGTGATTGATAATGTATAGAAGGAGTCACTAAAATAGGACCTATAAAACATCCTTTAGAATATAGTGGGCATGGATGAAAAGGCGAGTGCTAAAAATCTTCTTTATGTGTTATTCGGAAATCATTCCACTTTGAATGGGCCAAAAAAGTGACTATATATTCAATATAACATTAGAAAATTGATCCATTATTATAAAAATTCAATTTCAGTCCCTCAATATATCCATCATTGAAAAAATGTACAAGGGATGAATAGTCATTGATCTAAGTGAATGAGTTTGATGGACGTCATGAGAAGTGTCTATATTCCCTCTATAATATAAAAATTTATCAAAATATAATGGAACCAGATTTCAATGAAATAGTTTTTATTTGGTCATTAATTCTATGGGAATTTTTATTAGATCCAAAATAATTATTGATCCCTTAGAGGTAACCACTAAATCATTGACCAGAATGGAATTGACCGTACATCATTCTAAAGGTTTACCCAAATATAAAAAACTCTCTAATCACAAAATATGGACGATATATCTAACCTATAGCTAATGAATGGTTCTTAATTAAATGTATCACATGAATTTTTATAGACATAATATCATAATCATAATAATACAAACATCATGACCTTGAATTCCATGTAACATGAATATAATATATGAGGCATACAGTTATTTTCGCAAGACATAAAACTGCCATATAGATGTTATATCTCACATGAAATATAATACTTTTGGAAAATTTAATTTCCAAGATTTATTTTTGAAACATTATGTATTTGTACATTTATGAGTTCCTATTTCTTTTCATCCCCATCCACTATAGGTTTTCATCAATAGAAAAATTCCCCCTTTTCTAGAAATAAATGTGGCTCAAATTATTCTATCACATAACACATAGTGATAACTAAATCACATATTTTGGTCTTAGTTTAGATTTCATTCATCATTAAACTCCAAATATTACCCAGATAATGAGAAACTTACCAATTCATGATTGGGTTAATCATTCCTCCTCCCACTAGGGAACATCTTCATACCATTTCATTTTCTCTTATAAATGAACTAGATTATCCCAAATTATGCTCTCTTATAACTATTCATGTATTTATTATAATACATATTGTATATATAGTGAATATTGTCTTACAATCCTAGGACCTATCTTGAAATTTTTCCTCTCCAATTCCAAATTTTAATCAAAATATATAGGCTTTAATAATTTCACATCGGGATTTCTCTAATGACCCAACAATAGGGATGGGTCATTTCATTTTATATTGTGTATTAGCTATATCTCTATATAGATTTTATACATATTACAATGAGTGTATTGATACCTATTTTAATAGGGTTTGTAGTAATTCCCAAACCATTTATCATGGGACTAATTACAAATTTTACCCTAACACTTTCAATGAATTTTGGCTCTCCCCTATTCAAATTGGGTTTCATTGAATATCCTTGAATAAAAATAAAACCAATCCACTTTATTAATCATATTAATTAGATATTTATGAATATATTTGATTCTACACAACTATCCATTGAAAAATACTCCATTTTACAAGAATATACAAAGAAAAAAAGTGGTCCAAACCATGTGACCATAAATTTTGGCCATGTATTCAACCAAATTATATATTGTAAAAATATTTTCAACCCTTAATAAATTTTGCATGAAATGAATAATAAACACATAAAATATTGAAATAAAAGACACTATGTTGAAAGATAAAATAGAAAAATTGACAAAAAATATTGTTAGGTTGAAAATATTCAATGGGAGATGTGTAAAAAAGTACAGCTTCCTCTTGATAAGAAAAGTAGTTGATGGAATGAGTAAAAATATAAGGTATTCAATGAAAAATTTAACCATCACTATTGAAATAATATCAATATTGATGAAAAGAAATACCACTACATAGTTGTTCTAATAGATATCTTTAAAAGTTAGAATAAATTATTATTGTTCACATATTTTCAAACTAGTTTCCTAAGAAGAGAAACATTAGTATCAATTTGGGATTATTGAACCCCTCTTGAATAAAAACATTTCAATAAGCCCAAATATATGGCCAAAATTTCCCTCTAGCCACTTCAACCTTTTCATACATGAATGAACATCCCTTAGTTTAAATTGACTGTGTAAGAACAGATTATCTTACCAAACCCATCTTAGTGTGTTTTCTATAGAGGGACCCCCTCATTATTTTTTATAGGTTTTCTTATGTATGTGGTGATGAAACTAAATAATATTTCCTACAAAACTATTGGAAAAATTCATTTAAATTTTTTACATTATGATATAGAAATTTATTCCATCAAAATATATTCTTATTCGACTCTTGGTATAGTATTAGAATAGAAACACATTATAGAATCCAAAAAAAATATTAAATTATTTAAAAAATAATAATTTAAGTCTAATATAATACCAAATAAAATATATAATATTACAATGAGAAATAATTAGAGGATAATTGATGTAAAATAATAAAAATTTAGATAACATGTTCGCTGATTTTTATAGTAGAGTGTTGCGTCCTCTGGTCGAGCAGAAATGCCAACTTCCAGTTGTCCTCTCAAGGAATGGTTACTGGTATTATATTTATGATTCAAAACCTAGTTCTATATTTTAATAGGTTTTTCAGGGATATAGTGATTGGACCTTCTATCATGGCCCTTCATTCCCAACATCCACGTACAAACTATGATTTATCTTCTAAAGGGGGTTGGATCAAGTGGAAGCCTTTGATGTTGTAGAACAAGCTAAACTCTAATGATTCATGTTCAATGGGGTTAATATGTAGGGGTGGAGTTATTAGGGATCATAAAGGCTCTATTGTGGTGTCTTTCTCAGCTACATTCAGTAACAATTAATCTATTCACGTGGAGGCCCTCACTATGATAACTATATTTTCTCTTTATGTTCAATAGAATATTATAATAAGGGATGTTGAAATTGATTTGATGACAATTAATAACTCTCTTTCATGTCAAGGTCACATTCCATGGTCAACTGAGTACTGCATTATAAGGTGCAAGTGGCTTATGAACAATCAGATGTTTGGTCTTTACAAACGGTTTGAGGGTAATGTTGTTCATGAATTTGTTGCTTCTAAAGTTCATTGGAGAATAGGCTTGTAATTTTTTTAGTCTTGGTTACCATCCATCTGAGGGTTTTTATTTTGTTCGGACTGACACTCTTGGGTTGAGCTATTTTAGGCCCCCCCTAAACTATCTCAATATTTGTTTTTAGCCTTATCGATTTTAATAAAATAAAAAGTCTGTTTTGTTAGTGAAATAAATTTAGATAGCCGTAATCTCATTGAATTATCTCACACAAAAACTACATTGTAATAGATAAATAAAAATTTCTTAAAACAAAATTTATTTTGGAAGTGATTTTGACCCGTGAAAAAATTGAAGTCAATAAAGAAGTACAAAAAAGCATGTTTATTTTTAGGGTGATATGTACATTTATATAATGACCCAAACATTATATATTATAATTTTATACTAATTTAATTTATGATATATTCTTATAGAAGTATTAAACATAGATAATGTATAAAAAATAATAATTAAATTAATTAATTAAAATCATTATATAATTAACTGAATAAATATATTTGAATACCATATATTAAAAGTGGAAAAAATATATAATAAAAAACTATAATGGGAAATTTGGATCACCCCAATCGGCTATAATCATCCCTCTCATGAACAAAACTATGGAAAAGAAACAAAATATTAGTAAACCAACCAATGTAATAGAAAATGGAAATATATAACCTTTATATGAATTGAGGTGAATAATGAATTAAGGAATAAAGTATTATTTATAGGAGGTAATGTGACTGTCAAAATTTCTATGTGACCATTAAAAGAGTAACATAATGGTTAGAAATAGTAACATGACCTTTAGAATAGTAACATGATCATTGGAATTGTAATACGACCTTCAAATAAAAATATGTAATATAATTTTTTTTTTCATGAAAAAGTTATGTAAATATAAATATTATAAGTCATTAAAATAGATATCTCCATTAAATACTCAAAGATAATATAACATGTTATAATGAAAATTATTTTAATGTATTTCATATAAAAAACTATTTTTAGATTAAAAATAAAAATTAACTATGATAGAATATTATCTTGATAAAATAAATTTTATTATTTTAATCATCATTTTAAAATTATCCAATTGTCATTTATATTATTAATTGTATTAAATATGTTAATTTTTAGGTGATTTTTAAAAATACTGTTTTTTTGTAAACAACGTATCATAAATTAATATCATTAATGATGTAGTAATGACTTCATAATTTTTTTAATTGGGACTATACCAAAAAATATTAAATTTCATAAACTATTCATTATAATAAAATAAATCAAATTTGAAACATAAAAATTATTTTCCAAAGTCAAAAGATAAGAATGTTACTCTAAAATTATAATTTTTCCACATTCCTTTTTAATAAACTAATGATTTAAAAATATATTGGTTTTCAAATTATTGAAAAAATGAAATGAAATTAATATATGATATATATTGAAAAAAATCACTATTACATGGTGTAAATTGGATAATTTATTTTATTTGATATTTTATTCTAAAAATACTTCACTCCTCTAGTATAAGTAACCCATATCCCTCTCTTTGGAAAACTACTCCTCTATCACATTAAAAATTTAGATATCTAATTATATAATCTATATTATTACTCTTATCATACATATTAAATTTTTTGATCCATACGACTCTAACCATAAAAGGATTTTAGTGTCTTAGAGATGAAGCAACACCAAGAAGTGATTTCATCAATTCTTTCTATCATAATCTTATCTTATTTCTCTTTTCCTCAACCCATTTAAAACCCAATTCATACAAGTCTAATTAACGATAATGTCAAAATTATATTATAATATTATCCTATTTTTGGTATTATTTTTTTTATAAATTAAATTTACATATATATCATTCTCTCTCTTTTGACAATTTCCTGTTAATGGCTAGTTAACTGCCGATGAGGACAGTCCCAATACATTTCCTTTTAAAAACACTATTTCCTGTTACTTTAAATTATATATGGAATTTAAATTAATAAATATATGCATTTAATATTATGGAAGTAATTATACTTTTGTATAAATGAAAACGAACAAAAGAGTATAATCAATAAAAATGGATTTTTTAATGAAGATATGATATAAATACATTGAAAAATGAAAAAAATATTAAAAAATATAACTCATATGTTATAATTAATAAATATTCATTTAAAATAAAATATTTAAATTTTGTTATAGTGTTTTAATGAACTTCAATTTATTATTTAGGAGGTGTAAAAGTGATGAAATAATGCATGATTTAAGGTTTAGAAATTATTGAACCCAAATCATTTTCTCTGTATTGTCATTATTTAACAAAATATATGGAATTCTATTCCACTAATTTTCATAAATTATATTTTCACTATTTTTATTTCTTTGGGTATAAACATGTGTCCACCTAGATTTTTATTCCATGAAAATATATTTTCTAAAAATAATTTTCTTTTCCATAAATATGTTTGACTCTTCTTGAGTTTTTCTTCTTCACCCAAGAATGTTTATTTTCAATCAAAATAAGTTTCCCATAATAATTTCGGATCCCCAATGTTTATTCATGAATGTATTATTTATGTAATAGTTATTATACCCATTATTTTTAATTTCTTATTTTATCACTATGATTTTTATATTTTTTATGTATAATTCTTGATTATATGAATTTTACGATGAGATGGATGGACCAAAAAATATATATCCCTCTAAAGTATTGAGATATGTTATGTATCTAATGGGATTAAAAGTCTTATGTGTGAAAATTATGGTTGATTTTGAAACAATGATGGGATTATAGTTTATGTACATATGTTATTCGTGAACATGATGCTGGATTTGATTACAACTATGTATGTAAATAGACGAGTATGACATGATGTTTCATTTTTATAGATATTCCAAATTCCATAGATTACTGAATTTTCCAATCATGATTATGATTATGAAAATATGTTTATGATATTGTGATAATGATTGTTATTGCCCATTTTATATTTATTTATGTCCCTCATTCATCCTATTATAGTTCTTTTTGATCATCAATTTCATTGAGGTATATCTTCATGTAACTACATATAGTAATTAAAATGTTAAATACAGTAAATGGATGACAATAATGCTTTTAATAATGTATTTTATTATTATTTACAAGAGTATTGTGATCCTAATTTTCATAATATACAAAACCATTTGATCCATGAATGTATCACTATTAAGTTTTTATTTTTAATATGATTTAATATTCATGTAAGAAAAAGTAGGATCTCTTTATTTCGACATTATAATTTTTTTTCCAAAATTATAGATGATAATTATGAACAATTTTTAATAATATAGTTGATAAATATTATTTTTTGTCATATAGGAGAAATAATGCGACCATTAGGATTGTTGTACTGAACCAAAATTGTATTATTTGATAAATATATCTAAATTATACTAAAAATATGATTTATAATAAATTTTTATTTTTTAAAAATAAATTTTTTATATAATTTTTGAAAAATTTCTAAATGCAGATATAATTTAAGGAAATCCAAATTAATATTATATAGTGGTTAGTATGTTTGTTATGTCCTAAGACTATTAATTTTCAATAAAAAGTATTTTATTTAAGTGTCAAATTTATCATATATAGAGTATTATATTGAAATAATATATTTTAATTTTGTACTCTTCACCTAAGAATTACATTATGGTTAATTTTTAGGATTTTTTTGATATAGTTCATTTTTATTGAAATATTGAAAATTAAAATTTTACATGTACTAGAATTTTATGAAAAATTTGTTATATAAAAATTATTACAATTTTTATAAAACATTTCATTCAATAAAAAGTTCATGTAATAAGTATTAATATTAATTTTTATTAAATATTATTTCAAATTTAGAAACTTATAATTTATATTTTTGAATATAAAATAGGATTTTAGAGATAAAAATATATGTTTGGATTCTATGCATCAAATTGGTTTTCTGGAAGGTGGTTTTAGAATTGGGATTATTTTTAATGTAAACTAACGCTCAATAACTCATTAACCATCATAAAGATTAGTTATAACTAATTTTACCAAAAAGACATTGAATTATATAATTAAATAACCAATCTTTTAACACTTACAAAAACACCTCCGCATGTATAAAAATTCACCGTTTATCCCATTCCTATATACTAAAAACCAATCAGGAATTAATTTTCACTCCATGTGCCTCTAGAAATGCCTCTCGTTTTTTTCTAGGATTTTATGGAATCTCTATATAGATCTAATAATAATCCTCTCATGGTAAGGGTCCTCTATCCTTATCTTTCAATATCCATGTATAATATTTTATTTTCTAAATAAAAACATGATTTTATTTCTATAGAATTGTGTTAAATTTGATAATTTTTTTATGATAGTTTTTTTATTAACTCCTAATATATCCCTTACCTATGTCCTTTTAATTACCAAATGTTCTTCTATCTATAAAAGAATCCAAAATTTGGGTATGTATTGATTTTATGGTTTTCACATGTAATGAAATAACTTTCCTGAAACTACAAGTGGACATGTTTTTTAAATGTTTTTATCTAATTTTTATTACACCAAAAATAGATGGTTTACTATATCTCATTCATTGTTTTTGTTAACAGTGAATGATCCTTTATTGTGAAACGGGTTCGACACTCCCTGGGGACGTGATTGGATGATCCACAAAGCATTTAAAAACCATCATGAAGTATTTATCTATCATTTCATTATCCACATAACTCTAGAAATGAATTTTTCTAGAAACCTGGACACCATGATCATCCAATTCCTAATAAAAACCGTCTACCTATAAATCTCGTATCATTCACTTGATAAGGGTGTTTATTTTTATCATTGATAAATAATTAGTTATCAATTATATTCAACATTGTATTTTAACTTGATAACATTATTGATTCTTTGATTACGAAAATATATTATGATAACTACTAATACCTATTGACATATAAAATATTTATGTAAGACAAACCTCATTGAGAAATTATGAAAACTAAACCAATTAATAAAATTTGTTCCCTTAAATTATATAGCATGATATGGATATAATTGGCCTTTTATGTGATGGGTGGGTCCTTGAATTATATAGCCCTTTTTTGTATTTTTAGGTCTCATGAGTTAACTATGATATGGTAAAGAGAGCATCCTTACTTTTTCTATAATATTTGATGGTACACAGACTTGTTGATTTATTTAATATGTCCATGATTATGTTATACCTTCACTATATGTTGTGTAATATTTTTCCAGGCAACCACTCATTGTTATAATAGACATGTATTTATTTGATCACTTAGTTTCATTTGTTTTGGAATTGCATATTTTAATTAATCATTCTATAATATTTTATTTATAATCTGTTCTATAGTATGTTACCCCCTTATAGAGCATTTGAGTTAACCCCTTTATATTCCTATTCAATTTCCCAACTAAAATAAGAGGAATGATACGTATGGAAGATATATTATCTAAGATGATAATATTGTTTCCTAAATATAGATTATATATGCACTATTTATTTATGAATCTCATCGTCTAAGACATCTAAACTGCTTGATCTAGTGCATGATGATGTACATATTCTAAATCATTGTAATAATATAACCATGAACATTAACCAATTGGAGTGGCGGTCTTTATAGTTGGTATCATACCCAATTTAGTATATCACATAA
The DNA here is from genome assembly GCA_963277665.1 of Viscum album. Lineage (NCBI taxonomy): Eukaryota > Viridiplantae > Streptophyta > Magnoliopsida > Santalales > Viscaceae > Viscum > Viscum album. The sequence continues at coordinate 443,447,160 of OY728133.1, forward strand.
GAACTATATTTTGAAGAACAATGTCTTAAAGACATGAATCTTATGGGGATACCTTAGCATATTATACAAAAAAATTATAGATTACATTACTTTCTATTAATGGTGTTGTTTATGAACTAATAAATTGAATAAAATTTTAAAAAAATGGATTTTAATAGAAGGAGAAACCATATATACAACCAAACCAACATTGGTATTTCCCTTCAATGAAATTCAATGAGACAGATTCGAATCAATGCAGATTTGGACAATATTAAGGGAGTCTACTCAGGTTATGATTAATTGTCTTACTCATATAGAGATACTTTTTATTTCACCACATGTTTTATCAATGTTGGACCACTTTATTTTTAAACATATCCAACCTTCTATTGGAATGAAAATCAAGTTGTGGTTGAATAATGTTTAGGTCCCTAGAGAAATTATTCCTTATATATGGATTTTATAACAAGAATAATCTATTCATAGAGCCATATCATGTGTTATAAGATGATGGCCAGTGGTGGTAATTAATTCATACACCATTTAAGAGGAATAAATAATATTAATGGATGGGAAGTAATTTATGGAAATATTATTTGAAATATACTTCCTTCGAGAGATAAAAGACGATATAGAAATGAAATTTTTAAAATTATGGTAAATGTATGAGGAAGGTATGGTTCAGTTTGTAAATAAATTATAAATATATCATTGAATAATTATAATTTTTATTTTCAATATAGGGATAAATATTGGTTGAATCTTTGATGGGTTAAAGAAATTGGCAACTTATCTCTCAAATGTTTTCCTCATTTGGGGATAATGTGACTAGTGCTATCAGAAATTAAATGTAATTCTCTAGGAATCCAATTTTTAAAGGGAACAAGGATTAGAGGATGGAGGTTGATATCTATACTAGATGAAATTTTAAAAATGGATAAGAATTGAATTATGGAATTCAAATCATGTAATAACTATGGAATTAAGCACCCAAAAACATAAATGAAGACAATGTGAGTCTGCTACAAGTGTGCATATAGAGTCCACCAAGCTGATGAATGCAAAAGTAACTAAAACTCAACTAATTTAAAATGATTTAATTACATTTATATTTGAAATTATTAAAATCATTGTCAAAATCATTGAAGTAATGTACCAAAATATATTCTTCGATACCAATGACGAGATTAAATGATTACTACCGCTTAAGTTGAAGATACATATGATTAGGTTGTGGTGACTTTGGTAATAACTAAAAAATTAAATAATGTTACTTTGATTCCATATCATTTCAGTCTTTAATTATTTTCTTGTTTCCCAAGATCATTATATATTTACCATGACCATGAAATTTTTTTTGTCAACTAGTAAACCGTGTGGAAATTTTATGATAGAAAAATGTTGTAGGAAATCCTTACATTGATGCCTAAATATACAATATTTTAATTTTTAATTTTTATTACTATGGAATAATTTTATATAATACAGTGTATGGATAGGATTTCAAAGAATAGTTCATAAATATTTTTATTTAGAAAAGATGATTACAAACTCTAAGGATAGTATAATATCTCTTTTATTTTTAAGAGAGTCTTCATTTCATGTGTTTTATTTATATACTGATTCTAAATATCATATTAATTAAATTCTTATGGATTAATCAATTAATTATAAGGATATCACCAGAATATAGGATTCATTTATTATGAGGCAATATATTGATGCATTCCTAGAAGAATTATCTAGAAACCATATTGATTCGGAAGTTATATTCTCTATGGATCTTATACCATATGAAAAACACATATCTAAGCTTTTCCATCTGAAAAAAAATAATCGATGTAGTGGAACTTCAAAAAATATTATAGAAGAGTTGAGTGAAATTTTTTTTTACACATATTTTCAAAATTGGGTGATACAATTTTTTTTGAAGAAGATGGATAGGTCCATAAAATTATACATTAACTAAAGGGGAATCAATTCCATCATGGTTAGGAAATGTTTAAATTTCTTTGAATTAATGATTTATTAGATCCAATTGAACGACTTAATTCTTCTATAATACTAATCTACATTCTGGTTATCATCAATTGACTGTCCATAAGGAATATATTTTAAAGAATACTTTTCACATAAGTCCTGGAAACCATTAATTCCAAACAATGTTGTTAATATTAACTATCGAAATATATATATCTTTATTGGCTTAATGAACCAAATCATAAATGATTATCATCCAATAAAATCTTGTGTTCAACAATGACATCATTATATACTTCAATTCCTTTTCTTGGATGGTTATTAACATCGATTCATTGAATATTTATCCTAATTAGATATTTTGTTCACCAAGATGACATAATATTTTTTGATTTCACATGGTTTTTATAATTTGTGGAATTATTTATGTAAATATTGAAAGGACTGATAAATGATCCCTTTTATAAATTCCCATCCCAAAAATAAGGACATCCTATATATAGTGATGCATTGAATAAAGGATTTGTGTGTGTATGTATGTTGAATAATAGAGTAATTTCATATACATGATAAAAATTCAAAAACCCATGTGATAATCTATTTAACTAATTATATTGATCTTTATGTTGTTATATTTTCTTTTAATATATGGATAAACAATTCCTATAGAGAAATTTTTGGAATATATCAGAATAAAAAAATCATTAAATACATATTCACTCAAAAAGTTACCCACATGGGGAAAAGGATATGTATATATTTTATCAAATAATATAAATTATCAATGCAGAAACACCATGGTATGGAAAAAAGGTAGTAGATTACATGAGTATAAATGATCGTGGATCATTTTCCATTATTTAGATTGTATCCCCTTAATATTTTATATATATTTTTATTCAAATAAACATGGGGCATTTGATAGATTTAATTACATGAAACCCCAATTCTATTTGAACAATCGCATAGTTAATTTTCACAACAAAGTTATTTAATTGGAACAAATAAATAATAATAATCATAAAATAAATAAAAATATATGTTGATTTTAAATATATAATTTTTTTATTTAATCATAATACATATGTACTCAAATTTTATTAAAGTAAATTTTTTCTCCAAATATAAGTTTTCATAAAAAATTGTTGTATTGAATCATTCATCTATGAAACTTATATATAATTTAAATAAATTATTGATATTTTATTTAAGTAAACATATATATGTTTTTTAAATAAACTTGTAAATATTATATTACTGTTAATTTTAATAATTTTCCATTAAAATATATATTCTACAGTGTATCGCGAAAATACCAATTTTTATAATGAATTTCATTTATATTCATGGAATATTAAATTTTATTATTTTCATAGTAAATTAATGAATGTATCCTTTAGTTATTAACAATACAATTAATTACATAAGAATCATCTTTATAATTTATTCTGGTATATGTTAATATTTCTTCTTAATAACACATTTTTCTATAAACATTTTTCATATATGAAATGTGTTTTTTTCATAATTAAATTAATTAACAGGTAATTATTAGTGATCCCAATGAAGTATTTTTAGTATATTTACTATATAACATTATTTCACTAATTTTATCATTTTTAAAATGAAATTAAATGATGTTGATTATGTTTTGTGTGTAAAAATGCATTTTTCTAAAACATTTTTATAATAGGTCAGATAAAGGGATTTGATTGTATATCTAGAAAAACCTATATAATAAATATTTTTCAAAGCTATTTCAACATCATATTACAATTTCCTTAAACACTTGTCTATTTGGTGCCCCATTCCCATTAAAGAGTCCTTATATCATTGAAATATTTTAAGAAATTCGTTGTTTGTCCCTCCACTCACTTATAAAATTTCACCTCTCATACTCACACAATTACATAGTTTTAATTTAATATTAGAGATTTTATAGTGTTAAAACCATATTACATCTATTACCTTCCACATATATCCTATTTTATTATCATATGATCTATCATTTAAGGCTTATTGTGTATCTCAAATTTGGCCTCACAAAGAAGATGTACAAATCATAAGCATGCTCTTTAAATTTTGTATCGTTTTCTTATTCCTATAAATGAAATTCTTTAAAAATATGATTATTATAGTATCATAACTATACTTATATATTATTTATGTTCATATAACAACCATTTCCCTCATTTTCTCCATCAAATGAGAGATCAAAGTATCAAACAAGCGTATATGTGGACTATTGCCTTCATATAGCGACAAGTTTCATTTTCCACCCCCATATTTCATTTTTTCGTTATGAAATATTTAATATAAATATATGATAAAATATGTATTTTATAAATGTGAATTAATTTTTAAATTTCTTTTGTTTCATCCTTTTAAAATTAGTAGTATTTGACATAAGTTTGTACGGACTATCGTCTCCACATAGTGATGTTATTCATTTTTAATCACTTATTTATATTATTAGAAATAATTGTATTTATAATTAATATATAGGTTTTTTATATAATGACTAAAATTATAAATAATAATTAACCATGTTAAATTTATAAAGATTGTAACTACCAAATGAAAACATACATGAAGAATGAAGTCATCGACACCCAAAATGATGATGATAACGAATTATTTTCAATAGACTTGAGATAATATGTTATAAGTAAACCATATAAGATATTATAGTTACTATTATGGTTATGATAAAACATTATTACAAATTTAAATTATTATATAGTAATTTTGACCTCATACGAAGCAAGATATGCTTCAGGTAAGGTTTTTATATAACAATATCATTTTTAAATGGAAATTTTTATGAATAAATTTATGATGATAGATTTATATGATATATCACCATTAAATTATATGTATTATATTATCCTATATTTAATCCTCAAAATTAATTATTTTAATTTCATTTTCATCTCCTTATGTACTCAACATAACAAATAAATGTTCTGAAGGATAATCGACCCTGTTTTTCTCTTCAGACATGAATATATTCTTCATTGTCCATATTTTAACTATTTTTAAATATAATTTTTTATATTATAAAAAAAATATTTTAATTCAATTTTAAATATATTTTACTTTCTTTTCAAATGGTGAAAATGAATATTTATTTAAATTTACAGACATAGTATTATTGACTTTTTAAGAAAAATTAGAATTGAATTTTTCTTTTAGCATACTATGAATAAAATAATTTCCCAAAAATAATGAATAATTTTTTTATTAATATTGCATCATATGATTCCTTATATATTTTCAATGAAAATTATTTCAATAATTGTTTTAAAATTTTTATATTTTAAATAATATGTTTAATAATTAATGTGTATTTTCCTCAAGAAATGTTCTTGTGATATTTTAAAGATAATTTCATGAATAAAAATATACTTTAATATTTTATTGATTTCTAAGGAATATGATCCAATTTTACCTATATATTTTCTTATTATGGTTTATGATTGTGAAAATGAAATTTTTTGAAACATTTATTCTTTTCATAGTTTAAGATATGATGATATGATGAATGTTTTATGATCATTTATCACAGATATATACAGTTTCCATAATGTGATAGATGGTCTAGGAATTAAATATCCCAAAAATGAATTTCAAAAAGATGAAAATTTGAATAGGTAATAAGATTTTGATTAGGGTTTGAGAATAGTTTTTTAATGGAATTTTTTCCAACAAGATAGTGCGAGATGTGAGTACTGACTATGTAATGATGGAATGGGGAAAAGCCCAATCAACTATGACATTCATTCCATGAAGGTTTTACTAAGGAAATTATTTTTTAAATTTATGTGTATATAAAAAATATTAATTGTTATTATGTTATATTCTTATGAATCATGATTAATTATTGATGATTCACCAATCTTATGTATTGTGTCTTTTTAAAAAAAACTTACACGATGTTTCATAAATAATTATCATTGGATAATTGGGTATTATTGTTATAAATCATGATCGTGCACTCATACAATTATGATAATCATATAATTAATCATGATCATCAATTGATATCTCTAGTTTTTAAAATTACTAAGCATCTAAGCTCACTCTTTATATTGTTTCCCTTCTTAAGGTTATGATAAAAGGATTTATGTATAATATATCAATGAAAGATTCAATGTGGTTATACCATAATGATAAATTTTATAGATATTTTGTATACCAGTTATTTATATATCTATGTATTCAAATTAAATAAAACATTATTATTCTATCAGGGATCATATTGTTATATAATGAATATTCCTCTAATATAATGTTATATTTACCTTCAAAATGTTTTTGGTCACTATAATTGGTATCAATGTATTGTTTTTAATTTCATAGAAACTCTTGTGAAAAAAACCATTGAAAAAATTAGGATGAACATTTGTATATGATAATGAAATATATCCATGTGTGGATACTACAGGTGTATGTGATTTTTTAAATAATTCAACTTATGCTAATAACCCAGATAAGTGTTGTTCGTGTTTATCTAAACCATCATTTTGGTGAATGGTGAATTGGATCCTACATTACACATAGTTCTATAATTCATGGGAAATAAGTAGGTTAATTAAATTTTTTTATGATCCGTTATGAAGGATTTTAATTGATGATAATCGAGGATATAATTATATAATCAAATTGTCTATGACAGAAAAGAATTTTTGATGATTTATACATATTTTAATTTTTCCCATGATTTTATTATGTCCAACTATTATTATTCTTTCTCATTATTTGTTATTTTGGTTCCATTCAATCGTTTGAATGATAATTAATCACATTAATGATGAATGTGGCGAATAATGAAAATATTTTCTTCCTAAGAAACTTGATCTTATAGGAGCTATAATGAAAAATATTATTTCATGATAACACAACTTTCACAAGACATGAATCATGTTAAAATTCCAAATAATTAAATGATCTTACACTATAGTTTTGGAACCTTGATGAGTAAATGTCCACATTATTTTATTGGGTTCATCAATCAGAGAATTTTCAAGAAATCAATCATTATCATTGAAAATATATTTTCCATTATCTAAGGCTCTTAAACTTAAAATTGTATCTTTGTAGTTGTTCATTTTGATTCGGAGGGGGGACAATGGTGGAGAGTTATTAAGAAAATAATTTAGTGGGATGAAATTCAATCCATTGAGTGGGATTGGTTTTCGAGCATATTTATAAATTAATAAATTCCCCAAATTTTTAATTATAATATAGTGAATAAATAGCATAATATTAAATAGATAGAAGATGAAACTATTAATACTCATGAGGAAATTTTACAAGACATGAGAGGTATTATTTTCATGTTATCATTAAACAATAATGTAATACATTTCAATTCCACAGTTTCTTAAAACCATGTATATGAATGGTGTTATCCAAAATCAAATTCCATTATTGAGAAGAAGTCAATCGATGTTGTATCATGTTGTAAATTAACAATAGAGTCACTGAGTAGTCTTTTCGTATTGATATTAAATGAATGATGGAATTCAAGGGAATTTCTAAGAACCTAAACTATAGATTTTAGAATATGGGGATTCATTTATTCGAAACATGTGGAAGGAACTATGAATCAGATGGTAGTAAGGATAGGTAAATGTTTTAATTGGAAAAAAATTCCTTTGAATAAAGGAATTCTGAGGTGATGTTTAGATTCTATTAAATGAATGGAATAATGAAATATCTCAATAAAATGTACCAAACACACTATAATCATTAAAATAAAAGGATTATAGTAATTATGCCAACCAATGATCTAATTTTCTGGTTAATGGTGATGATCGATGTTACTAATCTCTTATGTCTAGAGAGAAATCAGATCACATTAACTCACTATTATCGATGTGGGATACTATAATGAAGTTGTGAAACGTAAAATTTATCCCAATATAAAACTAATAATATATTTTTTAATTCTAGTTTGATCGAATATTTTATATATAAATAAATTTTAAGAGTATCGTATTACCACCTTAATGACCAGATGTTGAAATAGAATTAAAAACTCATAATTATTGGATGGTCGCATCTTAATTCCCGGATTATTCTCTGATTTATGTTTTTGAGAATATACTCCCTGAAAATCATATTATTATCTCTCTAGTTGAACTAATTTTATAGTGATTGGATTGGATTTAATAATATTATTCCAAAATAAACAATCATTAAAGGGATGTAACATTTGATATTATGAACAAACCTATGATTTTCTATTCGTAGGAGAATAAATTATAACAACCAATGGAAATTATATCTATGACTTAGGTCATATTTCCTATTAAAAGATATCATATATATTGGATATTTGGTAAGAAACTAACATCAACTATATTCCTATCATGTAAGAGTTTGGTGATTATTTTTATAGAATTGCATCATTGTCATCCACTAATTCATGTAGTTTATTTTCAAATAAAAAACATGCCCAATGATACAAATATTTTGAATGCTCTATACATAGTGGTACTAATTCTGATTAAAACAATAAATAATAATCCTGAAGAAAATATTCATAGGGGATTCATTTGGCATTGTGTTTCACAATGGGATGACCCCAATCATTTTTAGTCATAAATATTGATCAATGAGACTCTAAATTGGTTATCAAAAATATAAAAATATCATGGTCATGAATAAGTATACTATTTCTCATATTGATGATTTTTTTGATCAATTATGTGGTCTTCAATATTTTCCCAAGATTTATATTTGACCTAGATACTATATTTTGAGGGTAAAATGTGAGGACATTATGAGTCAAACCTTTAATTAAATGTATTGACATTATGAATTAATAGAAATTCCATTTGGTATTTTTCATTCCCCTTATATCTTTATCAATATAATTAATATATATTTATATATTACCTATATTAGTTTATGGTCGTTGTACAGATGATATTATTATATATACAAAGAGTTGGTAAAAAATAATTATTAGTTAAGGATTGTGATAGAGAACCTATAAAAGGATAATTTTTTTAAAAAAATTACTATATGTAAGTTTGAGTTATATAATGTTTCATTTTTGGGTCATATAATCTCAAGACAGGGTATATCATCAAATCAATCAAAGATGTAAGTTATTTAATAAGGTTTGACACCAAACAGTATTTCTGAGATTCGTAGCATTCTTATATTGGATTGTTATAATTAATTCGTTCTGAAGGATTTATCATGATTATCTAATCCATTCACCATGTTAACAAGGAAGTGATTTTTGTTTCCTTATACTAATTACTATGAAGAAAATTTCATGCAATTGAATAGAAGGTTGGTAAATTATCTTATGATTACACTACCCTATAGTAGAGAATGGATTTTTCCGTACAATGATGAATTTAATAATGGAATGAGTTGTTTTTTATGCCGAAAAATATAGTGATAGACTATGGCTCAAAAAAATTGAAGGTTAATAAGTAAAATTTATAGAATCATGATTTAGAGGTAGAAGTGAAAATATATTCATTGAAGATATCGACACAATTTATTAATAGTGAAATTTGTGAAATGTATACCGATCATAAATGTTTATAGTATATTTTCACACATAAAGAATTATATATGGGATATAAAATATAATTCGAGTTGGTTAAAAGTTATAATGTATCAATATATTACCAACACATGAAAAAGGAAAATGTGTTTAATTATTTGAGTCAAAAATATCATATCATCTTATATATAATGAGGATAAAAATGATCCAATATTTATGGATTTGAATGTGATAGACCACGATATTTTAAAGTAATGAGATAAATATTATATTTATCAAATTAATGTTCAAATAACGATTAATTTACTGATTAGATGGGTTTAAAGGAGGATGTATAAATGAATGGGAATGCGAGAAATTTCCATGAGTTAAACCTTGACTGTGGTGGATTATTAAGGTTCATGAACTGAGTATGTGTCCCATTAATTCTAGACTTCAATAAAAAGATGTTGGAAGATGATCATAGTACATAATTTTCTATTAATCCTCAAATCAGAAATATGAATATAGATCTGTATTACTATTTTTGGATTAATATAGAAACTTGTTATTTTAATTCTCACAAATCATGTTTCTTGTGAAATTAGTGATCATTAATTTTTTTTGATTGTGAAATGTTTATCTGTATAAATATATGAAATTTGGTTTAGTCTTCATGTGAACTTATCATCCTATTGTATAATGAATTTCAACTAAACATAATGTACATGTGACCATATAGAAGTGATCAAAAGTTCAAGTCAATGAGATTTCATGAAAAACCATGTAAAAGATTGACATATGAGAAAAATTTCTAATTGTCTATAACTAAAAACAAAAAATACTGAACCGACCATACGGTGCATTCAAGTGTGTGAATGAAGGATTCAACATACCGAAAAAACGTCATGCGACTAGGTAGGTGGTCATTTAATTGTGGAATTTTTTTAACCTATCATAGGTTAATTAAATTATTTAACCACAGGTATAAATTAATTGATTGCGTCAAGTGCCTGTAAGATCAAGTGACTGTATGCTCAATTAACTACAATATCAACAGACCTCCTGAAAAAGTGACCATAAAATCAAGCGAGAATGATGTTATGTTTCAATAGAATCAATTGATCATGTACAACGTAATTCATGTGAAATATTTAAAATACAACTAACTATATATTGAAGCATTTTCTGAGATGTTATAGAATTTATAGATTTAGGTCAAAATAATCTGTACAATATTAGTTTATGAATATTCTACAATGAATAATGAAATAAATAATTTTAATTAATAGTAATATCCACTCAAGGAAAATGATATAGGGATTACTACTGCAATATTGTGTAGACAGACTACATTATATGTGCTTTTAGGACATACTATTTTTATACTATTCTATGAATGATATTCTCAATTACTTTTCATTAATATATTTATAGATATTATATTAAAAAATGGACCATATCGAGATGCTTCCAAATATACACTCCAAATCAATATACTCATTCTATTTTAGTTTTAATTTAAAATATGTTCTAAAATAATTTTTATAATCTTTATAACTTTTTTCTACACAATATTGTATTGTAATATATTCTTTATCTGATTATTTTTGAAATTTCCATCCTATGATCATCTGTGAAAGGTGATGATTATATCCTAGAATGGACAATTTATAGATATACTTGCATTAACTTATCATATTTTCAGATCATTTTTTTAGAATCGAATATAGGATCTTTATATCTGGTGACTTTCCATTAGAGAATATTAATGCTATATCTTGGAAACGATCCAATTGTTTCAATTAGGATGTGTGTTCTAATATCTTTTTATTGAATTATTTTCCATTTTATTTCACCTAATAATCCCATTTAATAATGTTTCACTTATTACAATTTTAACTTTTTTTTTAAATAAAATCAATGATAAATAATATTTATATATGAAATAATCTATTTTATTCTGATTAATTTTATAAAAGGTTTAACAGGGTCAAAAATAGTCTTCACTCGGTTTTGATAAAACCATTGAAAAAATACTTCAAAAGAGTACAATATTTTGTACCTTCTTTTTTTGTTAACTGGGATATATTTATTCAAGGTATTTTAGGTTGTTTTTTAAAAATATATATATATTTGGATTCCAATTTCACCCCCTCTTGAGTTCACTAATATGACCAACCATTGGTATTAGATGATTTTTTTTTCTTTTTAACTTAATGATATTCTTACAATGATATATCTTAATATATGTTTATTATTTATTATATTATTATGAATTATAAATATAAACATTATTCTATAAGAAAACATAATTATTTTATTCCCCAAAATTATGTTTAGTGGGAAAATACAAATGAAAATTCATCTTGACAGGATTATTTTTCACATTCGGTGATATATTGAAGATAAATATGAGAATCCTAAACTTTACTGAAAATAATTGAATGGAATAACTATATATAATTATGATTCAAAATAAAAAATACATGATTTATTTATTTTTTTACATTAGGATAGTATGATTTCAACAGAATTTCTTATTCTGATACTTCATATCTGGTAAATAAAAATATCTTTTTGTCTCAATAATTCGCCAATAATGTTTAGGAAATGAGATTAAAGACACACACTAATAAATATGAAAATTTAAAAATAAAATCTGAAGAATATATCCATGAAATGTGCCTTAGTTTCAATGAGATCATAAATTCTTTAATTATACTTGGGAAAAATATTAATGAAAAGGCTCATGTACTATTCATCTTAACATGCATATGAGAATTTTATAGAGCAGCTGCAATCTCCATTGTAGTGTCATGTGAAATAAAAAACATCCAGTAAAATAGATAACTACAAGTATAATTATTTATTAATATGATCTAAAATTAAATAATGAAGATGATGAAATAAAGAGAAAATAAATTCCCTCTGATACTTCAAAATAAAAATAAAGGGAAATTATAGAACATTATTGTACAAGTTTATATGAAGTTGGTGTAGATAGTGAAGCCAAAATTTCTTAACTAGACAAAATATTTATGAATTTTTTTTAAATTGTCTTTATATGTATATTTATAAGGTAAAGTATAATAAGATAGAAAATTTATGGAATGATCAAAAAGGATGAATCTTCTATTTAGATGACAATCCTTTAGTAAAAGTGGATGGATATATAAAATTAATGTTTCCCAATATTAAATATAATAAGAGGTACAAGGATAAAGAAAAATGGCCAAAGAATGAAATTATAATTAGTTAGAGTGCACCAAGTGATATCTTCAGCAACTCTGATTCTTGATGAGAAGATGAAAATAAAAAAGAAAATATGTCCATCATGGCCACTAATTTAGTAGTGCCATTTATTTATTATGATATATATAATCATTTAAAAATGAAAAATGATTAGATATAATAATAATTTTTTATAATAAAAGATACCATGAATGAATTTATATATAAACATAAAAATTATAAAAAATATCTCTATGTTATATGAAATAGAAAAATTTGATATTCTTGTAGAAAATGAAATAGAATTCAATCTATTAAAATAAAATAAGCATCATAAATTAGTAAATGAAAATCATAAAATAGATTTGGAATAATTTTAACAATACCAAAACATTTAATATCAATATTGGAAAATAAAAAAATCATAAATTGAAATCTAGGAATATTTATGGATTTGGAAAATAAGGGAAGATGTATAAAAATTATTTTTTTCTTAATTAATAGAGTAAGTATTAATGTTCAAATAAAACATCTATATTTGGAAATATTTCTAAACAATTTCCACCATAATATGATTTTATATATAAATCTATAAATTATTTCATAGAAAAATCTTCTAAACAAATGTGGATTCCAAAATCATAATCTTTTATTATTTCTGGACCTAAGAATATATGGTTAATAACATTATTAATTGATTGATTATTTTCAGAAAAATTTATACAAATACCCAAATGAAATATATGGTATCTAGATTGTATATTTTCTTGACATATTGTTTGAGACTATAAATGATTTAATTATCTTATAAAAGTATATTATTGACTTGTTAATTTCAGTGATAATGAAAAAGGGATTAATTTTTTATATATACAAATCAATAAAACTGAATCATTCTTTATTTTTTGATGTATTTGGTTCCTTAAATTCCATCATATGAGAAGTGGATAATTCTAGTAAACCCTATAAAGGGTGGAAATAAACCCAAAGAAGAATTTGAATAAAAATGTTCAATGGGGAGAGAACTCAAATGACGGATTGATCCTGGGAAGCAGAAATAATTTCACATACCACCTCTACATGTAGACTTAAACCATTTTTTGATAACCTTGCAATAAAAATATTTCACGAGATGAGGGACTCCATCATTGACCGCAAATGAAACCATATTTATTTTTTGGGTGGCTAATTATTTCCTCCCCATTGATGGAAAATCCCCACAAACAAAATAGTTTATGGGAAGGGGAGGACGTCCAATGCCTGAGAATGAATCCAATATTGTTTGTGAGGCCAGATGATGAGTTACGCTACATGAATGAATGATCCTTGCAAACTGGGCCATTCTAGATCTGGGGAATCCTCTTTGTGATCTTGCAAAGGAAGCCCCACTACCCGTTGCAGTAAAATACCCATGCCCATATCTGGTCCCTCCACATGTCTTAATAATAACCCTTGGGGGATCAAAACATGGAACAAATAGTAGAGAGGTGAAGGAGAAATATGAGAGGATATAATAAAGAAGAAACCCATAGGAAAATAAAAATAGTTCTATCCATTCCTATTATGTAAAAATCAACAATGTTTCAGCAGTGAGTAAATAATAAATCATCCAGTTTTCCACAAACTCAACATCCCATTACCGCAAAAATTCTATTGGATATAGATGGATGGACAGTTTGTGGACAAGAACCCTTCATATTAACATGATATGCAGGTAGAAACCTTCCCTATTTTGAAAATTTCTACACTGGAGGAACTAAGCCCCGCTTACTGTCACACTATGCAGATGAAACCTATACCCACATAAAAACATGATATCTGGGAAGAAACTAGGTCTACATATTAAAATGAAACATGGACAGTACTCTCACCCACAGTGAAACATGCTACACAGAGGTAACCCCATCCCACCTAAGAACATTCTATATAGAAGGGATCATCCTAGGGTACCGTACTCTCTAACTCCCATGACTTCCTTCTACTATATCATTGGGTCCCATATTATCCCCCCTATGAACTAGTATAATGGAATCATGTCAAGGTCTATCCCAAAGATATTTGAAATTTATGATTAGACCATCAGGCACATCAGCATGTCCTCATGAATCTAAATGTCCATGGTATGCTGAGTCTCATTTGTAACATCTGCCACTATGAGGACCCTGAGTATGAATTCTGGTCTACATTCCCATGGTAATAAGTGTTCTATCCTTGGGTTGTTCATGAGAAACTTATGTTTCTATGTAGATGGTGGGTCCTCACATGCTTCCCTTTCCATTCAATCTGGAATTATATCACCCCAGGACCCAATTTTAGGGAATCCCTCTAGGATTAAGCCCATATTAATTCATTCAAGAGGGGTTACTCTTTATCCTCATCAACTCTGTCCTACGATATAGCTAGATATGTCATAATATTTTACTATCTCAGTTTCCAAAATTAAAGTGGCAACAAGCACAGTCAAATTCCTTTTTTTTTCTTCTAATTTTCATATTCATTCCTCATTCACCAATGGACGCATTGGACCATATGATCTTTAGATATACTACTTCCTTCTATTTCTCACACTGATAATGACTCAAGTGGTCTTAGTGGATAGAATAAATTATAAAATTTTTGTTAGCCCTAATAACACCCAAATCCAAAGGATCCATCTCCATATATGTAATTCCCAACCTTCACTTCATATGGAAAACTTCCTTGCATTATCCAAATCCAAATGGGAATCCCAATAGTGTATTCCCAACCATATATTTTCAATCGGGCCTCCTATATTTTCTATGCCCTCAACCCATGCCTTAGACTCCAAAGGGAAATATTCCAAATGATTTGACACCTCACATATATCCTTCTGAGTGTAATCCCCAATTGAGTCATGTCCCATAACATGTGATCCTTTATATGAGTAAGCCCCAAACTATCTTAAAAATGTGGGATTTGATTACCAACTAGTTGGGATACATAGAAATCCTCCCGGAACTCTATACCCAACAACAGAACACACCCTAATGTTATTAGGGTCATATTATCATTAGGTCTATATCCACTTGGGAGACCACATCTCTTATGAGTCCCTTGAGCCACTTCAGCATAAGTCGCACACGATCCTTGACTTGGAACATTTCACATGGTTGTACTTTCTGTATAACATTAAATTCGATGGTTTGGTCCTCATCACACAACCAAAAAAGGCAATGTGTCCTGTAAAGTATCCCTAACCTACATTGGTTCTGATTCCTCGTGCCAGGATACCTTGGTAGCCCATATTATAGGGTTAATCTCAACAAAAAAAACAACTTCTATCCCCCTGGATGACAGAAAACCAAAAATTACCATAACACAATGACTAATACTAGTGTTTTTATAATAAACCGCAATAAAATATATGATCCTTTCATAGAAAGGGAACCATTGATGGAGAACCTCTGATACATATAAATCTCTCTATGGATGAATAACCATTGATACATACAGAAGATCTTGAATGCACTTGTATCAATGATTGATTGTATCCTAAGGGAATTTTTATTATAAACACTTTGGAATAAACAAAGGATTACAAAACATATGTTTAATCTATAAGAGTGTCTGGAAATAGAAAATAGTCCCCACAAAAGTGTCCAATCAGCCCAAATTCCCAACCTCTCAACCAATGTGAGTTCTTAGGTTTCATTTTCCATATTTCCCCAACTAACACTTTCCTTTAGAAGGTAGGTCCATGAGTATCCATAGATATGAGAATAGTTGGTCATTTTGGGCTCTAACAAAATACACGTCGGAGACCATTACATGATGTTGTAACCAGAACTAGTGAATTCGCATAGTTTGAACACTTACAATCAACTGGATAGGCACAAAAAGTTTTCATCGGAATAAAAATGGTGTACATGATATGAATATTTAACCATTTTAATGGTTTTATTGTGCATCGGGCCCCTTTCGCCTCCAAAATAGACGAGGGTCATGAAAGACAATCAATTACACTTGTGGCCAGGAGATTCTACATTGATGATGGGTCATTTTTTTTATATTTCACATATATTTAGAGAACTATTTATATAATTTTGTAATACAGTGTAATCTCAATAGTTTTTACCATCATTCACATCATACACTGCACTATCTGGGTCTAAAAATAAACATAAGAAACCATCACCCACCGTGTGTCTTAAATCATGGGTTTCAAATGCATTGGTTTGGGAGTACCAATGTAATGGTACTCTCCTCACCTTATAGAAACCTAGAAAAGTCCTCAGGTCTATGAATCCCTACCATCCTTCCTCCAACATATAGTCAGTGATCCAGAACTAGAAGGCTCCACTAGTCTTCTCCATCTATTTTTGGAGCATGTCCCCAGAATTAGATAATGAGTTCCTACCTTACATGAGGTTTGCTGATGAATTCATTAATAATGACTTCATCCAAACATCATAGGTGTCCTGGAAAAGGGTCATTTCCAGAGATCATTGTCACTAAAGTCATACGTCCCATAATCCTCATCATGAAAATAATATGACCCTTTGACCCCCCATCCAATACATGCAAACCTAGGTCCCATGAGTCTCCTACAAAGGGTGAAGATCAAGAAATTAGAAATGCTACCTTGTTCCTATTCCTACTGAATGATCCTATAATGTAAATATAAAATCATATAATGGGTAGAAATATATTATTTCCCATTTTCATGAATATCGTTATACATATACGATGGAAAATACATTAGAAAATTATAGGAAGATGCATATATTTTCTAACATACATCCAACCTGTCAGACAAATATGGATGTAACCAAAAATGAAAAGACACAAATTCTTTCCCGACAATATCAATACAGATATGAAAATATAATTGAAAATTATAGGCTGATACCTATCCCTATGAAATCACACTAGATCGCTAGTCATATATGAAGACAATTAACATGAAGATGAAAATTCTTTCACATTCATATAAAGCCCACCCTGAAAATACATTGTAAAATTAAAGGTTGATTCCAATTCCAGTGGATTCATACCAATCCCATTAGTCAAATATGATGAAAATCAATTAGAATATGGAATTATCTATAAATTCATATTATGTCCTCTATAAAATTATAGTGGATATTATAGAAAGAAGCTGAAGAATCAAATTTTTAAATCAAGGGAGGAATCATTATCTACCTACACATAAGAGAGCTATCCATACTTATTGGTCGGAAATAGAGGACCAATGAAGAAACAAATTATTTATTCGACACTATAATTTTCATATTTTTCTATTACCACCAATGAAATCTATCTAAACATTTTATCAATTATGGAGGATAATACATAAAATCTTGACATTCTACTATATAATTTTCATGATGTAATAAAAATTGGAGAAATAGCAGGATGTCATCCTCACAACCCCATCTCCCCATGTGGGGAGATTCATCCACAGATTGAGGTGTTCAAATAGGGTCAGACATGCATCCCTACTCTTATTCAGGATTGTTTTTGGAAATATTCAATTATTAATGTAAAATAGGGTTAGGAAGAAATACCCATTCCAATTGGGGGACACCAGTACTCATTGGTGGCCAGTTTAAGGAAGGAATATATACCTAAAAAATCGAAAAAATACTGATGTAATCTTGTACTATCATGATATCCAGTAAAACATTAACACATAGATGAAGGCTATCAATTATAGATAGTCTCCCTAATTTCATGCAAGATATAATCAAGAACAAAATCATGCTAAAGTAAATTGAAAAATGATGTGATCTTTTTGGACCCTGCTCTGCTGGAAGCTGGAGTTCCAGAGGATTTTGTCACTAATACATGGTATCCCATGATCATGATGATATGTCATGAAATTACCGAAGTGAAAGTAGAAAATTAAAATATCCTCCCCACATAATTGTTACCAACATCACTGGAGGTCCACCTAAAGCATCAACAATAAAGGCTTCCATCGTGGGAAAAATTAATTGATCAAGAGAGAATATCTCCTGATTAGAATTAGGGTATCCCCTCATGGCCATAATATCAAGAAGCAAGAAGTTCCTCCCATTACTATCATGTTACATGAAGGTACTCTCTATATTATACACTACATGGTTTCTCCCTATAGTCAGACATTGAGCTTTGATGGTAGTCCTCTACATGATGGAATGTGCAGCTAAGGTCCTCCCCGTATAGAAAACTTATTTTAGAAGGAAGGTCCTAACCTAATTTTCATTTGCGTTGAAGGACCTCCCAAGGGAATACAATAAATAAATTATCCCAACCTTCATATATGGGGCTATGATGATAGCCCTCACTAAGATGGCATGGGCAATAAATGTTCTTCGTGCAGTGACATCTTATTTCGACAAGAAGGTCATCCCCATGTTGTAGTCCACCATGATGGACCTCCCCAAGTTATACACTATAGTGTATTTCATTATATTCATAAATCAATCTATGATGGTAGTCCTTACTCTGATAAATGTTGTTATGATGGCATTCCCCATAGTATCATTTATTTTCGGCAGGAAGGTCCTCCCCTTACCGAGTCAATTATAATAAAAACATCTTATTCTTGAGGTGCATGGATGGATGAGTTCAAGTATGTTAGAGACCCAATATATAACAATAAAAATACATTCCCAACTAGAAGATGTCCCAAGATAACACATATCCATTGATCCATCCCCAAAACCATTCATATACCAACAATACCTCCACCAACCCCGCTACTTGTGATAAAACTGTCAAGAAGCGTCAATGTTAGGATGATTAAGTTGTGGGGTCTATTTTAGAAGAACAAAAGGAAATGTTTCTCATTATAATAAAATTTTACATGGATGATATTCCAATTAATTTTTCTCCAACTTCCAATTTTCTATTCTAAAATCGATAGGCATTGTTAAAAGAATACATACACAACATTTGTGAGAATATCCAGAAAAATCTTCTTCATGTTAAAGAGAAATTTTTTCTTTACACTGGGTATATAGACCATGTAAAAATATTGGGTGATCATTATTATCAAATTAGGATGGATGCCCTTTCGTATATATATTGAACATGATCACGAAAACAACAAAATAATGTCCAATCAGTGTGCCTCAATGTGTTGCATATTTTGCATCACCTAATTATCAACGCCTACATGGTGTTCACATATAGGGGTGGAGGAACATAGATCATGAAATTTATCTTCATTCCAGATCTATTAAGACCCAATATAATCAATGTCATATAATTTAATTATTCCAATTAAGCAATTAAGAAAAACCTATCTTCATGAAATATGACAATGTCATTAAGAATTGGCCTTGAATATGTTTAAAAAAAATTCAAGGCTAAGGATATAAAACCATTGAAAAACTCTCGATCTAGGAAACTAAAATCATTTTTAATCCTTCTCCCTTATAGGAATCCAATCATCAAGCACTGATAATTTCTTCAGAAGCATAAAATTCTCATGCAGACCGGACAATGTATCTGAATCATGCTCGAATAAGGATACGAGAGATCAAGAGAGCAACGATTGTAGAAGGAGTTGTCCTAGTATGGGATTCGACATAATATATAGGGCTGAGGAAATTTTATTATTAAAAAATTCGCTTATAATATTGAAAAATAAAGGAAAAGGCATAAAAATGAGAATATGAGCAACTCCCACCCACAAGGCTGGAAGGATTTTACCTCAACCACAACCAAAATAGAAAACAGTTTTTCTCATTTAGAGGGGAATAAAAGAGGTTATGTATCCCAATTTTCCTATCTCTCAACTCATATCCCATAGATGGGATGCATATCACCACGATTCATGTAGGTTCCCTTCGAGTCACAATTCACTAAGAACCTTGAAGTGGAATTCAAAAAGGATGGGATATATCAAGAAAACGACGTAAAACACTGACCTATCATTCATTAGATAATATAATGACCACATGGAAATATTCATCCATGAACATTGTGGGCGTAAATCCAAGAAAGGGCCCTAAATATGATGAAAATGTAGAAGAACAAAGAGTGGATACTTTGATCTTTGATTTGGATCACCCCAAGAATGAATTTTTCCTCACCGAGAACCCAATAATCAACCTAAATCTTGGTGCTCTAGAAATAAATTCCCCACTACACCTTAGAGAATATCTACCAAAGAGAAGAATAATAGAATTTTCATAAGAGACTAGAATCCAAATATAGATGAGGAGGAGGACCCTATGCTTAAAAAAATCCACACAACATGAGGAATAAATGAACAAGTTGAGGTTAATCATCGTTGAGTTTCTCGACGAATGTATTCCTATCAAATATTATCCTCAGGAAGAGAGTCGACATAAACATCCAGTTGGTGTATCCAAGACAAATGTTTCATCTCAACAGTTGAATCCATTTAATGAAATCGAAAACTTATGGACCTAGACCATCAGTCTAACTAAACATGATAATGGGTAAATACCTTGATTTTTTCTCTATTATGAAGGCAACCAGAATGGGTCTAGGAAAGTCCCTAAACGATGACATTGGCTAGATATAATCCTCAAATAATGGAAGAATCATAAAACCAGATCCTTCTGATTGCTTCACCAGTCCCTTTTTAGGTTCGACATAATAATCATTAAGGGCTTCTCGACACCATCAAGTTATTCACAGCTTGATTGGAAGTCGTATAGGGGTACCATGACCTTGTGTAGATGAATTAAAAACCTTATCTTGATTGGGTGAGAAACACCATTCCACCACCAAATTTTGGAGGGACCTATACACATGTCACTCAAACAATGGTTAGTTGATAATTTAAAGTACGACATCATTTTATAAAAAAATGAGTTTAAGTATAACTAAAATAAGATATTCTAAATTTAAGGAAATGAACCTTCGGAGTCTAACCAAAATTAAATTTGGAGTCTACAATACAATAATATTCGGATTCTCTTTTATAAGAGTTAGGAACCTGAATTCTATAGAATTCCGGATTCAGAATTTCAAGGAAATTCAGATTCTGGATTCATAGGAATTCAGAACCTGAACTTACAATGTTCGAAGTAGAGTTCTTGAGAATTTAGAGTCAGAACTCATAAGAGTTCGAAGACTGAATTCAAGGAAATCGGAGTCTAATCTTTAGAGAAGTTCATAACCAGAATTCGTATTTGGAATCCAGAGTTAGAAATCAGAAAGTTCATAACCATAATTCTGATTCATAATTTGGAGTTAGAACTCAAAAAGTTCATAACCAGAATTATGATTTAGAATTCA
This sequence comes from Viscum album, assembly GCA_963277665.1. Taxonomy (NCBI): domain Eukaryota; kingdom Viridiplantae; phylum Streptophyta; class Magnoliopsida; order Santalales; family Viscaceae; genus Viscum; species Viscum album. The sequence continues at coordinate 443,469,092 of OY728133.1, forward strand.
AAGTCAAAACTCATAAGAGTTCGGAACCAGAATTCTGAGAATTCGGATATTAGAACAGAATGCTTCATATCTAGGTATTTATGTAGATCCAAGGTTTTGGTTTCAATATGAATTTTATACTTTGGAAATTGTATTATAAATAATGACATCTAGGTAAGGGTATATTTCCATGGGGAATGAAATTTCCTTATAGAAGTAAAACATGTGGTAAAATGAGTTTTGCCTTGCAATAAGGTGATTGTGATTTTCAAAACAAGGGAAATAGTAATGTCATAAGGAAACCTTAATGGTTCAACACTCTACCCCTTGAATGAAGGAATGGAAATGTAATAAGGAAAACCTTATTTACTCAACAATCAACCCCTTTTTTGAAAGAACAAACATCCTTACAAAAAATAATATAAGGACATAGAATAAATTTCTAGACTTTCAAAATAAAGATTATCTCACTTTATTTATGGAAAATGGTGAACACAACTAATCCCCCTTAGGCTTTGGAACTCTTCGGATCGTATTCTAGATTTCCGGAATGAGAAAATTTATTATCTTGAGAATAGAAATCTTCATAATGGAAAACTCCCCCTTAGATAAACTCCCCCTTACATAGGGATATTTCTTCCATACATAAATATCTTTCCTTATCCCCATTAGAATTCATTTTCCTTCTCGCCATTTGTGATTTTCAAAAAGAGTTTGATGGAATGGAAAACAATTGTTACATGAAATATTAGTATAGACATCCCAACAAAGCAAGAAAGAAAATTTTCATTACGATTGGAAGAAATTGTACAACGGAAATACAACAAAAGATCAGACTTGGGTCTATTTTGTTACTTTTTCCTTGGGAAAGGGCTTTCATGATTGTCTTCAGCTTCTTTGGAACTTTTTGATCTTCCTCAACATTCTTTTCTAAGGATGTGATTCTATCCTCTTGAGCATTCAGGGCCTCTGCCTGAGCCTTTAGTAATTCATCTTACTTCACAAGATTTTCTTCCATCTCAATTAAAAGATCCTTTTTAGTTTTATAGCTTTGTACAAAATAACTCAGCTTCCCATTTAGATCTCTCACCTCTTGAATCCAAGTATTTTGTTCTAGAGTTGACTTTTCCTAAAATATATCTCTATGATCCTTGATTTTCAAGACTTCAGTATCAAAAGCTCCCTTAAAAACTTCTTGAAACTGATCAAGCTCTTCCGAATCATCAACAATTTTCTTAGACCATCTGGTCATTTTCATGCACGATTTCATGTGAGCTTCATAGTTGATCAGAGAATTTTTGTGATCAGCCTCAATATTAACCCCTATATCCATTACCATGGATACAGATTCTGACTTTTGATTCATACTATGCTAGAGCATCTGGAATCTAGAATAAATTGCAGGAAAGATAGGAATGGTATCCACCAACTTCTTCAGGGGCTAAACAACAAAATCATTCCCTAAAGCAGATGACTCTGAATCTGAAATTTTACTTGGAGATGGTTCATCCTCTAACCCCACCAGCTTCCTCTTAGAGGTTCCTCCAGCTTCTTTCTTCCTCAGCATGTCTTTGGTTGGGGTGTCAACAACCACTTGTTTACCCTTACTGATTTTCGGTACGACATACTCATTAAGAGATTCCTACTCACTTTCAGATAATTTTACAATCTTTTCTTCATCAATTTTATCCTTTTTTGTACCATCCTCAACATCATCAGGAAGAAAAAAGTCTTGCTTATGAATTTATCCCTTTGAAGACATATTCACTTCATCCTTTTCACCCTTATTGTCATCTCCAGGAGTAGCAATTTTTGAGGATCTTGCTTGAGAAGTCTGGATTGATAGATTTTTGGATGAACTTTACTTTTACTGAAAATCTTCAACCTGCTTTATGACATCATCAGAGCCAACACTATTCTCAGCTTCTTGAACTTCTTCTACAACTTCATTCTCAACTTCATTCTCTTGGGATTTTTCCGGAGTCTTCATTCCTGGAGTCTCATGAAATTGTTCAACATGAAAAGATTTTGTTACCAGAATTTGTTCAGATGAAACTTCAGTGGCCTTCAAAAGAGATTTCACTATCTCTGCCTCTGACATATTCTTCATAGATTCTTTTTTTTTCATGCTCCTCAATCATATCAGCAGCTTTCTTTTTCATTGCCATAGCCTTAGTAGGATCGAAACCGAACTGTGGCTCCCCTTCTTTTCAATTATTCTTGTCCTCCCTCCACATGGAAACCACATCATCTGGGTTGGATTTTACTTCCTGGGGTTAGGAGGTGTAGATTGGAATTTCTTAGACTTTGGGGTTTTGTTTGTTCCTTCAACATTCTTCAAAAAAATTTCCATCCCGTCCTTCTTTGAAGGTTCAACTTCCTCTATATTTTTGGGAATGGCTTCTGCCTCCTCCTTAGGCAGATTATAAAATTATCATGTCTCTTTGGAGAATCTAATCTTCATTGTTTTGAGGTCATGATCACTGATAAGAATCACCTTGCAATTTCTATACTTGGAGCTACAGGGGATCTTGAAATATTCCAGGCACCGAACTATGAGTCTGGAATGTAAGGCAGGATACATAATAATCTGAGCTCTCAGATTTCCATTCTTGAGATTCTCAATTATAATGAATGTGTGATTTATTAGGTTGATCTTCTTTAGGTTTACCAAGAATAACAAGACGAACATGTCACCTTTCTTCAGGGTGTCCTTGTCACCATTCCACTATACGATACGTCCTTGAATCCATAACTATAGAATCTGATTTTGGGTAGATAAATGGGTAATATTTATCATCTTCACATCATTGAGCCCAATGAATTCCACAACCTTTGCCTTAACAAAACATCCTTTAACCTCTGGCAGTTTGTTAGAGAACAATTCTGTCGCCCCTTCGTAAGATAGCCCAACCAAGCTCACAGTCATGGTATAAGAAAGTTTATAAGTCTTTATATATATTTTAAGGGAAAAGATTTCTCTACCATCTTTCTTAATGTAGCAAACTGATTCATAGAATTCTATTAGTAAATATTGATATACCACATCCTGAGCATCTATCTTTGAAATAGCCACACATTCCCATCGATTATGCCAGATATTCTTCGAGATAATAAAATCATACTTATAGAAAAAGTTCACGTGTATATTTTCCACTCCGAAATCAGCATAACATTCGACATTTCATGAGAAGGAACTTTTGTAGACTTTCAGATTGGAGCACATTTGAATGATTCAGAACAATATTAAGTAGAGGGGCAGAGCTTAGAGACGCAAAAATCGTGAGAACCGATGTGGGACAACCATCGGGGGTCCCCTTTATATAGGCGATGAAGTGACAGTTGAACTTCCCATTTAAATCCAATGGCTGAAAATTCTTCAGATCTGATCTGATAGTTGAAATAAAAGTCGTAAGGAAAAATTGGGTAGGATTTTATCTTTTGAGGTTTTAAAGGGAAAAAATTCGGATTTAAGGAAACTTCAAAAAGTGAAATTTTAAAAACAAAAGAAACTAACAGCAATTAAAAGATAATTACAAAAAACTTAAGAAATAATCATACCATTCAGATTACTAGGAAGATTATTTATATTGGGGAAAATTTTTCATGAAGGACCATTGATTTAAACAAATCTTGAGTACGAAAAATAAACTATGTATATAGATCTTCATTACGAAAATTGTCATTATGATAATCTTCATTTTGAAAATATTTAGTATGAAAAAAATTAGTACGAAAATCTTCTGCACGAAGAAAATCAGCAGGAAAAAACATTATTACAAAAATATTAATTACGAAAATCCACAGTACCAAAAACATTAGTACAAAAAACTTCATTACAAAAAACATCAGTTCGAAAATTTCACGAACGAAAATTTCAAGAATGAAAATTTCCAGTATGAAAAACATTACTTTAAAAATTATGAAAAACACCATTTTGATAATTATGAAAAACATCATTACGAAAATTATAATGCATAATCATTTAAAAAATTTAAAAACATCAATATTAAAATATAAAAACATCATTAGAAAAATCATGAAAAAAATAATTATGAAAATTATTAAAACATTATTACGAAAATTATGAAAAAATGAATCATTTCAAAAATAGTGAAAAACATCATTACGAAAATCATGAAAAAAACATCATTATTAAAATCATGAAAAAAATCATTATGAAAATCATGAAAAATAACATTATTAAGAAAATCATGAAAAAAACATTATGAAAATCATTGAAAACACTTATAATCAAATGTAATCCCCCTATGGAAAAAAGTTTATTATTGTAAAGAAATTAGTGTAACAAGAAGTTAATCAAGGAATATTACCTTACGGTTATCATTCCTAACTTTTATTTAATGTATTCAAACCAATCGGAGGGTAATGATTTTGTGAAAATATCAGCAAGTTGATCTTGCGTTTCGATGAATTGAAAAATGATATTTATTTTAGGTGTGATCCCTAAGAAAGTGATGCCTTATATCTATGTGATTAGCACAAGACTGATGTTCATGGTTTTTACTAATGAAAATGGAACTTCTGTTATCCCACAAAATTCAAGTCTTAGTAAAACTCAAGCCATAGTCTTTGAGTATGTGTTGCATCCACAACACTTCACCACAATAACTTCATGTTATTACATATTTACCTTCATCAGTGGAAAGTGATACTGAGTGTTGCTTGTTGCATGACTAAGAAACTAATGAATATCCTAATAAATGACCAGTTCCATATGTACTATTTCTATCCATTCTACATCCACCAATGTCAGCATCTGAAATTGTTTTAGAATAAAATCATTTTTAGAAGAATAAAATAATCTTAAATCCATGGTTCATTTTAAGAGGCAAAATATTCTCTTCACTGAATTTAAATGAGATTACTTAGGATTTGTTTGATATCTTGTACATAATAATACTAAAAACATTATGTCTAGATAACTAGCTATCACGTGAAGAAAACTCCCTATCATACCTCTAAAATATGTTTGATCTACTGGTTTCCTAGCTTTATCAAGATCAAGTGTATTTGAGGAACAAATAAGAGTACTTACACTTTTAGTGTTGTCATATCAATACTTTTTATGAAGATATTTAATATAATTATTTTGGGATATATAGATTCCTTTAGGTTTTTGAGAAATTTGAAAACCAAGGAAAAATTTTAACTTACCCATCATACTCATTACAAACTCAGATTTCATTAGATCTGCACAGGAATTAGTTAATGATTGCTGAGTTAATCCAAATATAATGTCATCAACATAAATTTGAACAAGAAAAAAAATTTCTTATCATTTTTTTATAAAAAGGGTTGGATCTGCATTTCCCATAATATAGTTATTTTGAAGGAAAAATCATGTAACTCTATCATACCAATATCGAGGTGCTTTTTTAAAGCCATATAATGCTTTGGTAAGTATAAAAACTTGATGAGGATGTTTTGAATCCTCAAAACCAAGAGGTTGTTCAAAAAAAACCTTCCTCTTGAACATAACCATTAAGGAAATCATATTTCACATCCATTTGGAAAAGTTTGACGTTAAAGAATGCTACAAAGAAATTTAAAATTTGAATAGATTCAAGTCCAGCTACTGAAGCATAGGTTTCTTCATTTTTTATGCCTTCTTGTTGATTATAGCCTTTAGCAACTAGTCTAGATTTATTTCATACAATGATTCCATTTTCATCACACTTATTCCTAAAAACCCATTTTACTCCAATAATAGAGGATTCCTTAGGACTGTCAACCATGGTCCAGAATTTATTCCTTTAGAATTCATTTAGTTCATCTTGCATGGATTTGATCCAATCATCATATCCTAAAGCTTCATTAGTGATTTTTTGTTCTAATTGGGAATGGAATGAGAGATGTTATACTTCATTTCTTAATGATCTTATAGTCCTTACATGTTTTTTTACATCACCAATGATACTACCATTGGGGTTGTTTTTGAGAAACGACTGATTTGGGTTTTGTAATGCCTGTTCATCAACGTAGGGTATGAAATATTCTGGGGTAAATGTTTCAGAAATATCTTCTTGAAAATTTTCCTTATTAGGAGGATCTTCCATCAAAGGTTGAGAATCAGTTTTAGAAAACACATTTGAGGATGTAGGTTGGGGTTGTTTAAAAACAAAAGGATCAGATTCATCAAATTTCACAAGTATTGTCTCTTTAACAGTACAAGTGTTTTTGTTGAAAATTCTATAGGCCTTAGAGGTTGTATAGTAGCCAAAGAAAATACCTTCATTAGATTTTAGTGAGAATTTATGAAGATTATCTTTAGTATTCATAATGAATACTTTGATTCCAAAAACCATAATGTAGAAAATTTTAGGTTTTCTACCATTCCATTACAAATAAATAGTTTTATTAAGAAAAGATCTAATAAAAAATCGATTTATAGTTAACAAGAAGTACTTACAGCTTCAGCCCAAAACATTTTGGGTATAGAATACTCACTCAACATGGTCCTTGTTATCTCTTGAAGAATTATATTTCTTCTTTCAACAACAACATTTTTTTGAGGTGTTTTGGGTGTCGATAAGTAATGAGTAATTCCTTTTCTACTACAAAAAAATTCAAAATCTGAGTTTTGAAATTATCCATCATGATCAATATGAATAGTTATCAATAGAATGGATTTCTCATTTTAAACATGGGCTCTAAAACATTTCAAAAAAGAAAAGTCTTCAGACTTCTTTACTAGAAAATAAACCCATGTAAATATAGTGTAATCATCCAACAGGACAAATTCATAATACCTGCCTCCAATGCTTCCTATTTTTATAGGACCAAAGAAATCTATATGCACTAACTGTAATGCATCAGTAGTTGCGACTTCATCGACTGATTTAAAACATGATTTATGTTTCTTTCCATATTTACAAGGGTCACAAAATTTTGAAGAATCAAATTTAAGCCCCGGTAGATCCTAAACTTGTCCTTTCATAGAATGTTTGTACAAATTCTTAATGTTGTAATGTCCTAGAATTCTATGCAATAACAAATAATGATCTTCCATTGCACTAAGGAGAGGTAGATCTTGGTTCCTAAGGATTTCTATGTTTAATGTGTAAACATTCTCTTGCCTATGGGCATAGAGAATAAACTCGTCCTAGGAATGTTGTACTAAGCACTTATCATTCCACAAATTCACCAGGTAGCCTTTATCACATAACTGACTTATGCTAATGAGGTTGTTCTTAAGACCCTTAACAAACTAAACATTTTAAATAAATGTTTTTCCAAGAAGAAAAATGTTACCTATACCAATAATTTCTCTCTGAGCATTATCTCCAAAAGTTTCTTTTCCTCATTTCGGCTTGATAATCTTTTCAAAATAGTTTTTGGTACCAGTCATATGCCGGGAACATCCACAATCCATGCACCAAGTATTGTTGTTGGTACCTTCTCTATTTTCTTCTAAATAAAAATGTTATACTTTTAGAATCCAAACATTCCGAGATCCAAAATTGTTAGACAAAAATTTTTTGGGTATCCACATTTGTTTATAAAAATAAGCTATATGAAACCTAGGATATTGAATAATATTCAAGGATCAATTTTTCATCCAATTCCCACCACTTTGACATTTAGTGCAAAAAATGGCATTAGAAGGAACTAAATAGTTGTTTTTGAAATTTGGTTTTTGGTTAGAATAACCTAATCTGGTAGTGTTTTAGTGCGGTATAATTTGATAATACATATTGAAAAAAAATTACATCCTAGAGGTAACGTTTTCATGAAGATTCTTAAGATAAAATATGTCAAATTTTAATTTGATGAATAAATTCCAATCATCAGAAATCATTTCCTTAGAGTTATATTTTTCCACAAAAACATTTATCTTTTAAATAGCATTCTTAGGATCTTTATAAAGATCTTCTTTGACAAAACATACTTTCTAAAAGTCTTTATAATGTTTTCCTAAAGGCTCATCTTTATCTTCAAGATCTCTATAAATATATGAAATCACTTTTGTAATAATTTCTTACCTAGTATTTCCCTTGTCTAATTTCATAGGAATTTTATAGTATTTTGATTAAAGTAACATGAAAAATATAGATACTTCTTTATATAAAGGTATTTATTCATTTTCTGAGGTCGAAGTATCTTCATTTGAAGTACTATTTTTGGAATATTAATTCTTATCAAGAGATAAATTTGTTAAAGCATCGGCAAAGTGGACCATGTCTATAAGACAAGTATTAGGAAAAGAATAAGTAGCAATGAATCTGATTTTCTTCTGTTCTGATGAATCATATTCATAAGATTGACATTATGAAGAGTCTCCATAGCTAGAACTCCAAGTATCATTAGCTTTAAGACTTTTATTGTTCTTTGATCTATAGAATTTCTTCTTGTTCCCTTCTGAATTCCTTTCATTCTTTTCCTTTTTTTTCAACAATGGACAATCAAATCTGATGTTAGCTATTCTTATACATTCATAACAAGTGACTTCTCCATATTTTTTATCTCTATAGTATTTCTTCATATACCTATTTTGATGATTCTTCTGAGCTATTATCTTTTTCATTCTCGGATCTAGATTAGTAAATTCATTCTCCGACTTTTCTGTGTCACTAGATTCTGACTGAATAATGACTTTCTTTAACATTGATATAGTTACCCTATATGGGGTCTTGGATTTTGTATGTTTAGAACTAGTTGTAAAAGCAACTACTCCATTCCCATTCTTCTTCTTAACATTTTCAGTATCTCTCTTCATTCTGGTATCATGCTGAAGAATTGTTCCAAACAACTCATCTATGGAAATCTAAGTGACTTTCCTGTTCTCAGCAAAAACTGTTCTCATTTAATCCCTTTCATTTTTCATGATAACTATGATCTTATCAACAAGAGCCTCATCATCCAAACCTTTTTTACCCATATATTTTAAGGTATTCTCGATAGTCATAAAACTTGGTTGTAATTTTCTTACAGGTTCTCCACATTGAAAATTGAAGATATGGTATTCATCTATTAACATAGTTCTTCTTGTCTCTATGACTTTAGATGTACCAAAATTTGTAACATCATGTTTCTTACAAATACTATTTTCAGCTTCACACGATGATATTTGACTATAAATGATCCTAGTCATGGAACACAACAAAGTATTTCTGACTCTGAAATTTTCTTAGTATTCAGATTTCTCTTGGTTTGTAAAAGTTCTCAATTCTGTATCAGGAATTTTATAATATCCAGTTAACATAAGAGAGTTATCAACTCAAGTATTAATAACAAAAGTCTTCATCCTATCTCTCTCTAGTACTTATAATCATTTCCATAAAAAACTGAAGGTCTAGTAGGATTCAGATTATCAATATAACCAACATTTAAACCTGTCAACCTTAAAAAACATTGGCACCCAAACTTGTTAATAATAAGTGTTTGTAAACAAGAGATAATATCATAAGCAAGGAACTAGACATTTTATCTCCAAGAAAAACTAAATCCTAACTATATGAGTCCGAAAAACATATTCCAAAAAAAATTTAATCTGGAAGTTCAATTCTGAGAATTCCCTTCTGAATATCATTGTTTGATTAATTCAGATTGAACCAACACTTTGATACCAATTGTAGGATAAAAAAAGTAGTGATGAGATACAAAAATACAAGAGGGGTGGGGGTGATATTTATACTTTAAAAATTATTAAGGAATTTTTGTATAACCAAAATTCACAAAACCTCTAAGCTCTACTAACTTGATTAATTCCGGAAAAAGTGATTCCAGAAATGAAACTTAACAAAAGTTTACAAAAAATAAGATTATACCTTAAAGAATATAGAATCAAACTAAATCAATGTAAAAATGTACGTAAGTATAAGAAATTGATAATTTTTTCAACAATACAAATACACAACAGAAAACAAAATACTACAAGTAACAAGTAGTAACTCTTTTAACCCAAAGAGGAGGGTATCCAATAACCCATGGTAAGAGGTCCCTTGATTTATAACTTCAATAAAGTCTATCTTACCCAAACCTAGGTAAGCCTTCAATCCGAAGATCGGTATTTGTCTTGTTACCCCTGCAATCCCTCGATTTTTAAGGAAATTGGCACCTCTGACTTCACAACCTAAAGTATCTGATTTCATGGAAATAGAACCTCTGCACAAAGCAAATCAGCACGAATCAATGTTTGAACGAGTAGTTCAAAACTTTCTTCATGAAGCATGAGAGTTTATAAGATCATCTCTCTCTAGAAATCACTTCAACAACATATATGAACAATTTTCATAGTTCAGTTCCAAGTGTTGTAAGATATTTTCCGATGTGCACCTATTTATAGGAATGGTTCCAACATTCAACTCCCTCCTCCAACGGTCATATTTCTCTTTTAATTTCAGAGGGACTTTTACACGTGTCACTCAAACAATGGTTAGTTGATAACTAAAAGTAAATCATCGTTTTATAAAAAAATGAGTGTAAGTATAACTAAAATCAGATATTCGGAATGTAAGGATATGAAAGTTCAGAGTCTAACCAAAATTTAATTCAGAGTCTACAATAAAATAATATTTAGATTCTGTTTTGTAGGAATTCAGAACCCGAATTCTACTAAATTCAGGATTCTTAATTTCAAGGAAATTCTGAGTCTGGATTCACAGTAATTCGGTATCTGAACATACAAATTTTGGAGTCAGAGTTCATGAGAATTCAAAGTCAGAACTCATAAGAGTTTGGAGTCTGAATTCAGAGAACTCAGAGTCTGAACATTAGAGAACTTCGTAACCTGAATTCCTATTTGGAATTCTGATTCAGAACTCAAAAATTTTGTAACCAAAATTATGATTCATAATTCGGAGTCAGAACTCAGAAAGCTTGTAACGAGAATTCTAATTCAAAATTCGGAGTCATAACTTAGATAGTTCGTAACTAGAATTATGATTCAAAATTTGGAGTCAAAACTCATAGGAGTTCGGAACCAGAATTCTGAGAATTTTGATCTTAGAACAGAATGCTTCATATCTAGGTATTTATGTATATCTGAGGAATTGGTTTCAATATGAATTTTATACTTAGGAAAATTATAATATGAATAATGAAATCTAGGTAAGGGTAAATTTCCCTGGGGAAGGAAATATGCTTTTAGAAGTTAAACAATAGGTAAATTGAGTTTTTTCTTGCAATAAGGTGTTTGTGATTTTCAAAACAAGTGAAATGGTAAAGTCATAAGGAAAACATAATGGCTCAACACTCACCCCCATGAATGAAGGAATGGAAAATTCATAAGGAAAACCTTATTGACTCAACATAAATGAAAAAATGTTTTACTCATTCCGTGATGATCATGTCAATGGCTATATTATATCCCTTATAGATAATTATTATTTACACATTCTAGAGCCCAAGAGGTCCATATAGACAATCTAAATTATTTCCACCTTCATCAGATACTGGGTCACACCATCCCAGAATTCTTCTTCCTTCAATAAATCCAATATAAAATAGTAGATTCTAGTAATTTAATGTTTGAATGTCCACCAACACAAATGGCATGTGATTCCTCTACTGCCCCAGGGAAGGAGGCATCTGGAAAGTAGTTTTTAGAAGAAGGGAATATACATTTCATCATTGGATGAATCAAAATAAAATCATATGAACTCATTAGATTCAAATATCATAGTTTGAAATTACCAATTATTCCTCGAAATGCTTCCATAGTTACAACTAACATCATCAGCAGTATGACATCATGTCTAATCGTTCATCCAACTATCATGGATCAGAAAATAGAAAAATTGAGGCCATTAATTATACCATATCAAATATACTCTAGAATATGGTATACATGGATAAAAATTCATATTCAGAAATGCAACTGTAGGCCTTGTGGGCTCACCAAACCATGACCCGCACTGCCACATAGGTGAACCCATACTCATTAGAGTATGGGATGGCAGAGGTCCTACCCTCAAAGTTCAATTTCCAATGCTCTAAATTACCATCTATGAAACACTACATACACATGAGAAATCCCAGAAACAATTGGATGTATTGGAGATATTTTATGATGAAATATTAGATACCATGTATCATTTGGAAGGCCAAAAAAACCAATGTGTGCAAGAATTTAACAATTTTTTTTACCTCTGATCATTCCTCTATGGAGAGATTGTGTTGGTCATCAGGACTCCAATGATACCTAACAATAATCCTTTGATGTTATTACTAAAATTAGAGGGCCCTTACACCACAAATAATGTCCACTTTAATGGATATTATTATATGATTTAAATGGTTGGACAACTTACCATTGTCCCCACTAATGCAATGTTTCCGAAGATGTATATCACGTAATCACAAGACACAATTGTCTTCATCATAAGACATAAAAATAAAAAATAAATAGTCCTGATTACATGATGATAAAATACATGGTAAATCATCCTTACCACTTGATAATAATTATAATGGTAAATAATTTTGATATTTTTATGTTTATCTTTATGGTTTATCATCTCGATCGTATGATGTTAAACTGATGAAAAGTCACCGAGATCATATGAGGTTAAACTGCATATTAAATTGACCAGATTGCTTGTCATTATAATGAAACATAAATCATCTTAATTTCATGATATTTAACTATTTTTTAAGTAGTCCTGATTTAATGTGTTTAAATTGGATGAAAAATATTCCTGATCACATGACATTAAACTACATTTTAAATCAACCTAATCGCATGATGTTAAAATGAATGGAAAATAATCCTGACCACATGATCATAATATACATGTTAAATCATCCTGATCACATGATGTTACACTACATGGTAAATCATCAGGATCACATGACATTAAAATATATGTTAGATTTTCTTGATCATATGATGTTATACCACATGGTAAGTCAAACTAATCATATAACGTTATACTTAATGGTAAATCATCATGATCGATAGATGTTAAAATATGTGGTAAATCCTCTAGATCGCATGATAATAAACTTCATGGTAAATTATCCTAATCACATGATGTTAAAAAACATGGTATATCATTCTGATCGCATGACATTAAACATTATGGTAAATAATATAATGTGTGTGACATTAAAAGGCATTGTAAATTGTCCCGATTGTAAGATGTAAAACTATGTTGTAAATCATCTTGATCCCATGATGTCAAACTACCTGGTAAACTGTCTTGATCACATAATGATAACATGCATGGTACAAATTCAAAACCTATTGACTTTATAATGAATTAGAGTCGTCATTTCAATTGAAGATTCACCACACATGAGCTAGATCTATGAAAGAGAATGATGAAAACCCCATGTACCCATGTGGGAGTCAAATCTACACAGGGAGTCTCTTCCTCATTTGTTACATGCATATTGATTCTGATCATCACATGATACATAGTCATGCGAAGACCCCATGTCATAGGTCCAACCATGCTAGAAATAGAAAAATAACTCCTTTGTGTATGGTATAGAACTATGTAGAGATATCCCTTGTTGAAATCTGTTTGGTTTGATTCCTGGCCCTACATGACATGTTGAGATACCTACAACAATTAAATTTGGACCATATATATATTTAACCCCATCTAGAACTTACTTTTCATATTATAATATGTCATTGATGCTTCTTTTCACATCGGAATTAGGCTTCTCAGTGGTCTATGAAATTAATCATTTAATAAAGTCAAGGCATATCCATATTGGTGTCAAGATGTTAAAATTTACACCCATTGTTTTCCCCACCATACGATGTTAAACATTATGTCTATGTCCCAGGAACATGATATTAAATTATGTTATCATATTATACAATATGAAATTAAACTGTTCGTAAGGGTATGAAATCCATGAACTTAAAATAGGAATCATATTATAAAATAAAAAATTTAATATATGTATGAGCCATCTTGGGAATTTATGCTGTGGAACTGGGTGCACTAGACCCTTATTCATGTCAGGTTTCTTAATCTGATTCACCCCCATATACTTTTTTTTGGGAATCCTCCTTTAGTTGTTCTGAACTACCTATAATTAAACAGGAAACCCAAGTCCATTAATGATGAGTTAAGAACCTATTAAAGCCTCCTCAATAATGAATATATGGTATGTGGTGCTTCTTGTTCCTCATTTGTTTCGAGATTTCTGTACCACAATCATCCAGCAATCCATTTATGGAGTACTTACCCCATGGCCTAAACATTATGACCTGAAACTAGAAGTTAACATCCCCAAATCACAATGTTATACTGAAATTCTACCACAAACAATTTTAGTATATATATTAAACATATATGTGATGATTCCTACCATATGATTTGAGCATGGGATGCATTATAATAATGTTCTCACTAAAGATTATGCTACCTCTGGCATGGTCATCTACACTACTGTACATAGGAACTATGTATGGATTGGTTTTTTTACATATAGGATTCATAGAGACGTATAGAGTATATATTCTCATCCTTCCACATAAAAGAAAAATAAAATACCCCCTCCCATCATACAGGTAAAACCTATGTAGGGAATTTTCCTCATGAACTATCTGTGGCATCAATTCTTATCATCGAAGGATATGTAGTTTCATCCTAATCTATAAGTCTTTCTCAAGTCGCAACTTTCCACCTCCTTCACATTGGGTCCCCCTCATCCTCACTACATGATGTTAAAATTAATTGGGTCCCATAACTACATGTGGCATGATTACTTCACACACATGATATGTAGTGACACTCGAATCTCTAATTCAGTTCGAGCAACATCAATTAAACAAACTGGAGAAATTCACCCATTTGTACATGGATCTAACCCACATAGAGTGATCAAATTTAGAACTACTTGTGTATTGATTCCAATCCTCACAAGATACATAGTGAACATAGAATATACAATATTGGAATGGACCACAACAAAGAATAAAAATGGCCTCCTCAACATGAACAAGTGATATATTCATAGGGATGCCCTTTTTGGGGACTATATGTGACATGCTTTTACTTTTTATGTGATACATAATGACGCTTCAATTACTCATCCCAGAGTAGCTGCCTGAATTAAAAAATTACCCTATCATTCACTATGTATCATTTGTGGGGTGGAATATATTGTTCTCATACCTTGATTCTCACACTGAGCACAAATAAAATGGGATTAGAAGTTTCTATAGGTGATTCCCAACATGATCAAGTTGTATCAGTATATACTTGGGTTTTCAGGGTCTGGATAGAGAGACCATAAAAGTCCCACCAGACATCCTTACCGCAAGATGTTAAACTACATGGAACCTTAATGAAATACTTGTGAATTTATTATCATTTAGAAAAGATACATAGTGACACCTAGACCTTGTGTCCTAGTCCCAACCTTGGACTATAGAAAAAGAAATATTCCCCATTCTATTATATTCAAAAAAAGATCTATGCATGAGATCTCATGTTTGGGTTCCTCATTCAAGGATTTATCAAGGATATAGAAATGTACCAAGTGCATATAAGTCAGATCTATGTAGAGAATTTCAAAATACATAGACATTCACTATATGAATGATTCATACATACCCCAAAACATTCCTTCAATACATAATACATTATGACCTAGAAAATTTAGGATCATAAAAATCTTCCTCTGGACATCAACGATTGGGGTGTTAAACTCATTATGATTCTGTTACATTACTATGCACAACATGCCATGATTGGATTTCCCTAAGTCTCCACTCAAAAGGTTCTTCCAACCAAATTAAAATTTATCCTATGGAGATTCCTCTTCTCTATTAGTTTTCCAAAATGGTGCTTTCACCCCATATAATTTATCATGATCCATGAATCCCTAAAATAATTGTTTGAACATTCTTTTCCCCTCATGTACGTGGAATATCGGAATGTACCAACCAAATGAGCCTCATATTACTCATCATTTCCATTAAGTTTGTTCCTAGCCGTATGACCAAAAACTAATATAACCCCTTTTAACCTCACTGAATGATATTAAAATACAAGGATCTTGTCCTAGTCACATAAAACTAAACTTTTTGATTCATAAGAACTAAATATATCTTCATTATCATTTCAAGAAGATACATAGTGGCATTGAGATCTTCAATGATGGGTCCAAAATGGAGATAAAAATGTCTCCCTTTTCATGGGTATGTTTCAGACCTACACATGAGATTTATAACCCTAAAGTTTCATAATTCCCATAACTATGTGTAGATTTATTCGTGCCATATGAAGATGTGTAATGGAACACAAATATCCAAAAAGGGTTTATCCACAACAAGAGAATAAACTTACCATTCCATATGCATGAGTCATAACTATATTGGATACCCTATAAGAACTATCTATGGATTGATATATATTATCAAAGGATGTGTAGTGACACCAAGATCATCAATTATAGTTCTACTCATGATGTAAAAAATTCTTTCCCCTTTTTCGGCGGTATAGTTCAGAACTATGTAGGATGTTTCCATCATAATAACTACGTATGGCCGGATTCTCTTGTTGATGGGAAATGTAGTAAAACGTAGAACAATCATTTTGTACATAGTCATCAAAAAACATTCATTCCTTTGTATGGGTCTGACCTACATAAGGGAAAAATTTCTAGTCATTCTCCAGGAATTTTTACATGAAATGCCCCTTTCATATTCTAAAACTCACCATTCACTAATATAACCCTATGTTCAGAAAGGAATGAATCACCATAAAAATATTCAAACATCAGAAATAGATTTTCAGTGTCTTATAGACACCTTGGATTAACTATTAATAATATTCCCTAGTTGGATCTGTAGAATTTTCCAAAAAAATGTCTATTTTCAAAATGAAAACTCATCTTTAGGAGATAATTTTCATTACTACATATTCCTCAATGACACTAACATCCCAAATCACCCCTCATATTCAATAACTCCTATTTTTTAGAATACAAAATTCTCCCTTGAAGCCTTTAAATAAAATACAATTATTAGAGTCATTATGGTGAAAAGGGAAAATCATTTATCCTTTTGTAAAATCAAAGTGAAGATAAATTGATTCCCTCAAACATCCTTTCCATAAGATGTTAAAATTCATAGTCTAGGTCCTTGTTGAAAAATGATATTTTGAATGATTCTTGGTACCTCTTTTATACAATCAGATTCATATATTAGTGGTTTTTAATTCATTGATAAAGTCGATACGTATTCTAATATCATTTAATGTAATCATTCCCTTGAAAAGGCTCCCATTTTTGTAGTCAGAAATCCAAATTTTCAGAAATTAATTTTCCATAAAAAGGAAAAGTTATTTTCATATGGACACATTTTTTTTAAAAATTCACAATATTCCCCAACTAACACTACATAAGTCAGAACCAAATAAATTTATTTCTACCAAAAGAAAATATGTCCCTATGAGAGGCGTTTTGTACCTCTATACACCCTAACGACATCATGCTAGAAAATATTCTTATAGCTAATCATCCTATAATTTCTCTCTATAATGTATCATATCCCTAATTCACAAAACATGGATCATGAAAAAAATATCATTCCTGTTGGAATAATATTTACACATTCTCAGCCAATATTCACTTTTTGGGCCTCACCATAAAATTTATGCTAAAACCGATTCATCATAAAACAATTGTGGCATTATTTTTGTATTTAAGACCAAAATATGATGAAAAAAGAGATGAATTTTTTTTATGTTGAATCGATTCAATGAGAAGACTGTCTAAAAGCCAAGTTCAAGCTCGCAAGACCAATGTTTTTCTTAGTTTATAAAAAATAGATAAATACATAATTAAAAGGACACAAATCTTGTTGGGTCCAAAACCCAAAAAGTTAGGCCTAAAAAATCCCTGTTATGTCAGATAATCCTTCTTTAAAGAGGTGTTTATAAATAATTAATGTGATAATTGAAAAGACCCAAATCTATTAGGGTTTTTAATGTTACCATAACTACTATAAAACCTATGTTCACATTGTCCATAGGCATAGTAAAAAATTATATCACTACATGTTAATGTCAATTTGGTTATCTAAGATTGTGATTAAAATAGATATCCAGTGACAAAAAACTACAACTGATATGATATAATTTTCTTAGAACACAAATTAAATTATTATCATTAGACATTTATGGAAGTGGTAAAAATATGCATTAGGGGATAATGAGTTTTAATTTATTTATTAAATGATACTGGATGTGAATACACACCCTACAATATCTAAATAATACTTATAAAAAGATAGGGTACACAAAATAACAAATGGTCACAATGAATATCAGTCATAAAATTGACTACCACCATATACCATCTATAAAGGGTCCATTCCAAAGTAGTCCATTGACTAGCTTTGGCTTTATCTTTTGGGATTGTCTACTAAATGGAAGCCTTATGGTCTTGACCATTATACATGATGGCCTCCCAACTGCCACTCATTGGTGACATCTTGCCTTTAGCCTTGCTACAAAAGAGTCACCTTCTTGTAGCTTAGTGGTCATTATAATGACCTAATAATAAGATTTTCCTTATTTAGTAACCAAGTCATGTATATCAACAGTAATATACTATATGGATTATATTTGAAGATGTGAGTCATTAAACTAAGTTAGTTCATATTCTCAATAATCTAGGTCCTATCGAGTAATGATGATATGGTGGATAAGGATTTTCACATGTTGGTAATCAAACCTACCAAATCATAATATAAATGAAAAATTACTAAACAATTTCTACACTATAAGTAATTTTTTCTAAGGTGTATATGTGATGATAATAATTTTCTTGTTTCAGGTCCATTTTTCATAATCGAGTGTTTAATGAAGAAACATTGATCTTAAACCCAAAAACTCACTTCTACGAGAATGTAATATAGGAATGTAACAAAAAAAGATAGGTTCATACTAAAAAATTATTCTAATGTTTATAAATCATCTATATCTACCTGCTACCCCCCATTGTGGATCGGGATGATGGGCCCATCATTAATTGGAGAGGTTCCCAACACTATTCCACTAGGACCAACATCAATAGGGTTTCCAATAGTGATAGTTGAAAACATGGTATCTATACCACCTTTAGTACAATAGAGATGGATGATGAGGCCCCCTAGAGGTTCCAATAGAATTAATATCTAGGGTGGTATCCTCTTGAAACATATGAGGATGGTGTGTCAAACATTGTGTTGGGACTGTCTAGCAATTTAAAAACCTTTCTAATTACATTTCTAATATCCCATATAGATTTTAATACATCTATATTTTATCATAGTCTAGTGATATGTTATTAGGTTCTTCTTCACAACGTAATAATAAATTTATTCTAGAATCTTCATGTATCATTTCGATCCACAACTAGGGAATAATAACTAGAGGTGACTCTAGAATCCCCATGACTCATGTCACCATATTTACATCTCATAAATAGATGATGTAAGATTGCTCTTCCAATGAATATTCAACATTATCAACCACCATTCCCGAGGGTTTAGAGTATGTAATTAATGTAAAGAGGGAAAATCGATTAAAATTTCAATGATTCCATCGACACCCATGGGTCATTGTTAAATATAATCAGTATTAAGTAATGTAGGGTGAATGGAATAATATGTAATTTTATCAGAAGGTGATATTTATAGAATCAATAATATAATTACACATGGTCATATAATAAATCAAACTGATTTTGGACACGATGCAGAGACCTACATTCTTGCAAGGGCTAATGTCATTAATTTTTAGGAGATAGGTTGTGTAACACTTGGTTGATTTTATGTCCCTCCTCCAGTTTGGTCACCATAATTAGAGTAAATAACATGGAACTATTGTAGGCATCATGCGACGTGTAGATCCATCCACTTAAGATCATGGAAAAGGAACCCACAGACCGATAGTTAGAAGACATGTCTGGATGAATTCTATAATCCAAAGAGGTATATTCTCCCTATTTAATAATATCCCAGTAAAAAACCTAAATGACTTGTCAGTGTTGTCTTAGATGAGTCCTTCAATTAAATTCTTTTGTACAAGTATAATTTCCTTGTAAAAAACCATTATACATTATTTTAATGGAATAAGTGATTGGGCATGGATGGGATGACCATGCAATTAATATGTAGTGGTAAGTAGGTCCATATACACTGGAGATACATTATCATTGATTGATTTAATAGGTGTTATCTATAGTAAATAATTCATTACACATGTTACCAGGAATTGGGATTCCCCCTAGCTAATAGACATCCCATAAGATGATACCTACATCACGATGTGATAAATGTAATATAGTTGTGTTCAAACACCACAACTAATTAATTTGGGAAATACATTGGATGGTGAATAAATTGAAAATTATGAGACTCAAATTTCTTAGTATAATATGAAAACCTCCAACTATTCTGGGAACTCCACTCAATTCTCTTTCACAAAAAATGAATAAACTGAATAATATAATTAACTCCCCCTAATTTTCAAATCACACTAGGAGGTCCACCGTTTATTGAGATTTCTACTTGAGAAGATGATAATGGAAAAATAATATTAAATGTCAGGTTTCAATGATATATCATGGATATGTAATTTTCCATGTATCCACACAAATCCATTCAGAACGAAAAAAGTTCTCTTGAAAATAATTAGAAATGATTTACCATGTAGTAGAGATGTTCACTTAAGAATGCACCCAAGAGCTCTCAGACTAGAAAGATGGGAGAATAGGAGTTAATAGTGGATGATGGAAAAAATCATCAAGTTGGACATTATAAAATAATATTCAGATTAAAAGGGGTAGGTTAGAATCCCTAGTGAAAGCAAATCCTTCAGAATACTCTCCAAATGGATGGTTTAATATCAATGATATCTTCAATTTTTTCAGTCATTATGGTTCCTCTCATGGTTTCATTCAATGATGTGGAATCTAGAACAATTTATCGCTATAATAGATCATATAAAATATGTGATATTTATTTGATAAAGATATAGAATAACGCATATAAAATATGCAAAATAATATTTCATGTGACTAGTGTATGACCACAAACAATAAATTCAATAAGTATGTCTGATGAAGAACATGACCATATAATATCAACCATGAAATCAATGGACCATGAAGCATTGGAAAAAAAGTGATGTTCCATGGAATGTCCCATTAATAGTGAAGTAGACTACTCATTATGTGAATGATCAAAATTATCATTCACAAGTGTCAAAGATCAGTTCATAGAAAGGGATTTGGTAAAGGAATCCCTATGAAAATGGAAGGGCAATAAGAGAGCCTTACATTCACTGAGTTCCCTATGAAATAAAGTATAATAAAAATGAACTGGGTCCCTAATAAAATGTGTGGTTCCCTCTTATAGGTCCTCCTACACACAACACACAGATTCAAAATAGGGCCCCTTTCTACATTAGAATATCTTCAAATTCATCTTGATCATAACCCATTCTAATAGAAGAAAATTTTTATTTCCTAATGTTTCTTCATTTGAGATGATGTGAAATCCATCAATCATGGAAAATTGTGAAAATAAACCCGAATAAATTATTTTAAGAAACATTTCAAAATAGCTGAGACCATGAATGGATGATTTATCCAACAAATTGAAAATCATTTCGCAAAACCCTTCCCCACATGGAGTTACACTACATCACAAAGAACCCCATGAAGAAACACAGTTCACGATATGAGAAGGATCACTGATACCCACAAAAACCCCCCATTAATATTTGGGTTGGTCAGTGATTTTTAGCCACTACGAATGACCAACCCCACTAATGAAATATTTCTTGACAAGAGATAAATTATCAGTAACTATGAACAAAAAAATTCATTTTCATGGTCGAGTAGTGATTTCCACCCTGAAAATGAGAACTCCCAAGTGACTATGTTTTTTGAGTTTGGGGTCATCCTCCTTGGGCTCCCAGAAAAGAAGCCCCATGAACCGTCATTGTTAAATAACTTTATATATTTTTGGTCCCCACTATCTTGAATAAAAATACCCCCAAGTTGACCCAACAGAGGTTTGAACAATAGAGATTGGAATGATATGATGAAGAGGATATTCAGAATGTAGAGCCTCTAAGATGAATCAAGAGAGAACCATTAATTCCCAGCAGAAACAAAACCATTGCATTGCACTAACAAGGAAATAATAAATTATCCATACATCAGTGAAATCAATACACTACCATGGACACCATTATGTAGGGTATAAAATAAATAACATGGACCTATACAGAGAAACTCTATGCAGATAGAACCAAGACCAGTGTAGAAACACACTATGCGGGAAGAACCTAGTTTTGCGTAGTAGATTGCAATGTGGATGATACCCTGACCCACATATCAATATCCATTAGGATTGGATCCCCATATTGGTCTAGATCCTACAATATTGAATGAGGGAGTCCTTTTCTATGACACTCACCAGTCTCTTTCATCATATCATTAGGTACCATATTGGACCCTAGGTGAGCCAGTATAATTGAATTCGGAAAATACCTCTCCAAAATATGCCTTACATATTTGATCAAACTGTCTGACACATCGGCATGTCCTCTTGAATATATATACCCTTGGTAAGTGGTGTCAGGTGTGTAAACCCTACAAAAATGCAGACCAAATATTTCATTGATGTCTACATTCACATGGTAAGGTGGGATTATACCGTCTGGGTCTCATTTGAACATCCTGGTTCCAGGAAAGGATGGTAAAAATCATGCTTTCTATTCCATTATACAATGAATGTAATCCACCCAAAACCAATTTTAGGGCATCCCTAATAGATTAATCCCTTATAATTTCTTACAATAGGCAAAAATCATGATCCTCTTCACCTCATCCATAGGCCATACCCAAATATATCCCTAGATGTGACTAAACAAGTGGAAAAAACAAATGAGAAGATAGGCACACAGAAATTCCTCTCACTCTCCATTTGTTCTTTTGTACATATCCACCAATAGATAGAGTGTACCTTGTAATCTTCAGATATTCTTCTTCCTATAGTTTTTTATATAGAGTATGAACCATGTGGGATTTTAGGATAGCAACAATCATGACATATGCATGTCCCCAAACCTCAAACGAGCCTCCTATTCAGTGTAAACCCCAACCATAATGAAATATAAATTGGTCTTATCCATATATGCAATCCCTCACCATAACTGCAAATGGGAATCATCCATGCATAAGTCCCAAACACATGATCACACCCTAGGTGTAAGCCCTTACCATATCAACTCAATCGGGCCTCCTATATGGTATAATCCCCAAACCCATCCCTCAACTTTTAAAAGTCTATATTCACAATGAAGAAGAACCTCATAGGAAAGATTCCAATTGTAATCTTTAGTCCAATAAAGTCACATATCATTGGCCACATCTATATGTTTAAGTCCAAACATTCTGAACTATGCAGTCATTGAATCTCAACTAACTTGGATACAAAGGAAGCCTGCCTAAAGTCCAATCCCAATTTCCAAATTCACCCTGATGTTCTCTAAGAAACATTCCTAGTAGGATCATATCCACATGGGAGACCACATCTCTTCCAGGTCCCTTGGGCCACCTCAGTGTAGGTCCTACACTAACCTTGACTAGACACCATATTGTTGGATGTCCTTTCCACACAATGTTAAACTACCAAGTTTTTTCCCCATCACATGATATTAAAAGTTGATGTTTCATTTTACGTAATGATGAACTATGTGGGTTATGATTCCTCTCACAAGGATATGTAAAATTCCCATATTATGGGTTTGATCCTGAAAAAAAAATTATCCACAGATGATAATAAGATCCAGAGTGCCCCACCTCGTGGTGTTAAACTATGGTTGTCCAAAAAAATGAAAAAATAATCTCTATCATGCTTGTAGAAAAGGGTACCATTTATAGAGAACATAAGACACATACATATCCCTCTTTTTATTAAGAAACTCAATTAAATGTTGATTATTCTGAACTCATGTGTATTCATGATTTATCCTTACCAATGGGTAATTCGTATTATGCACAATTGGAAATCGGAAAAGGATTCACAAACATAACATAAATATATTATAGAGTCTATAAGTAGGAAATAGTTCTCCCCAAAATGGTGTGAGCAACCTAAATTCTCATCCTCTCAACCAATGTGAGTTCTTAATTTTTGGTTATCTATGTTCCCCGATGAATTCCTTCTTTTAAAATATAAGTCCACGAGTCTTCATGGATATGAAAGTCATTGTCCATTTAAGATTAGAAGATCCAGTCCTCTTGGAAACCATTCAAGATAACTATACATGACATTAGTAATTACACATAGTTCGACCCCTTACAATCAACCAGTTTGGTGAAAACTATTTTCATTGGAAATAATGTGTTAATGTTTATAATTTTTTTTCGGTTTTGTGATTATGGTTTTAATATTTTATCTTAAACAATCATTTTAATATTTACCTATCCAATAATTCATTGAATTTACTACTGTGAAAAATTATAATGATTACAATTAATATATTAAATTCAATATTTTATCAAAATATTTCTTATTTAAGTGAATTATTTGGATACTTTTTGTTGTGGAATCCTATATTAAGCCAATATAATATATATTCACTCAAAAAGATAAGATTAATGGTTTAAATAAGGATATACCGAAGAAATAATTCACTAATGGGCTTTTGTTCAATATTATTGGTTATATCACCACTAATAAATAATATAGAGTCATTAGTAAGAAATCTAATGTTTTTAAAGGAATTCTTCATGTTACATTTGACAAGATAGATCCGTATTAAATAAAACATTTTATAGAATATCTTGAAGATAATATGTCAAATTTGAATATAAATAATACCGCAAAGTCTTTGACCTGGATATTACTTACCTAATAAATCATCACATATAGACCACAAAACCATCTTAACCTATAATTATACATTGATAAACCAAGTTATTCAGTCCCTATAACCATTACAACTCTCAAAAAACATCCATTGGAAGAGGTTTTATATCACCTCCAAAAAGGTTCTCAAACATGTGCCTCAATGGGAAATTAGGTGAAACATCAAGTATTTTTTTCCAAACATGATCATAATAACATCAATGAGGTAATTAATGATGGGAATTGGGTAATGAAAATTCCAGAAAAATTAAATGATTTTGAAATATATAATGCTAAATAATTGGAATAAATCACTAATTATTACCTAAATTATGGAATTGTGTAATTATATAGTAACTTGGTTTATGATCCTTGACCAAAAACTAGATATAAATCTAGTTTGGTTTCATTAAGATATATTCACAAATAAACAATTGATTATAATGAAATCTTAAACTAGTAGAAAGACCTAAATACAATATAAAATTATTTTAATATAAAGAAGATATTAATATCAAACTACATTAGATGGATATCAATATTTCATTTCTTAATGGTTTTATTATTGAGATTATTTTTGTTGATTAACAATCATGATTTAAAAAACCTAATTATGAAATGATGTTTATAAACTATATAAATCTTTTTATGTTTTAAAAAACTCTCCTAGAACATGGTATGATTAGATCAACCTTCTAGTTATTTTAAACTAATTTTTCAATTGAATAGTTGAGACTACAATTTTTTAAAAAATAATTTCAATAGATGTTTTATTGGTTGAAGTATAGGTTTACTATATGATCATTGGTTCCTCAAAAAATTATTTATGTACTTAAAATTAAAAACTAATACAAAATCAAATAGAAATGATTTTAATGGTTTAGTTAAAATTCATACTTGTATTATAATTTTTTAAATATAAATATAGAAATGAATTATATAAATGGAACTACACAGAGGATATTTTAAAACATTTTGTTGTGGATTAAACCAATGGTAGAGTTACTCTTATGAGAAAATAATGTAATTAAGATCTAGATCAAATAGTAAAATCAAATGACCAGACTAATTATATAGTCATTTTAATAATATTACAATATATAAATGATATCTAATTCATTATTATATTTAGTGTATGTATGTTTTTATTTTTTAAAGTATAATAAAATGAAAATTATTTTAAAACTGTTAAAAAAATTTCAAATACCTTAACAATACAATTATGTTTGGACTATTCTACATTGGGGGAAATATATTTGAAATAGATAGTTATTATGATTCAATCGTTTTTGGATTCTAGTTAAATAAGAAAAGGGCCTTCATAATGTGTCAACTAATTGTAAATTTTATAGATTCATTTTGTTTTAAAAAGAATAATTATTTTCATTGTCTAATGATGAGGCTATGTATATAGTTTTAGGTAATTTTTGCGTAATTTTGTTTTGGATAATAAAAATTTTACAAGAGTATGGTTATCAATTTCTCCATGTTCTTATAAATTTTAATTGTGTATGTTTTATAAATATTTTTGAGAATCCCATATCTTCTTATAGTACAATGAACCTGATATAATAAATCACTTTTGGAGTTATCATTTTCCAAAGGGATATATTAATATTTATTTAATTAAAACTAAAAATCATATTTTGAAAATCTTTTCAATTGATTTTTATTTAGAGATACTAACTATTATCAAACATTAGTTATAAATGATTAATTAGTAATAAATCATTCATTTTAGTTTATTGGTATTATTCTTTTAATTCTGTTCTTAATTTTGTTATTGTGTTTAGATTCATTGTTTACTAGGATTTATCTTAATTTATGTTTTATAATGTTTTTGCAACTATTAATAGTTATGTAACTAAGAGACTTTGTTCATACATTCAGATAATTAACCATAAAAAATTGGTCATGATGTATGCTAAAGTATTATGGGACCTATAAGTTTCAACAAGGCATGTAATATTGTAAAAATACTATCCCCAATATATTTAAGTTACAATTAGCATTTTTTTTATGGATAATTGACATACTATGTATGTTAAAGATTTTCATAATTATTTATGCGGTATTTCATTTCAATTAATTATTATATTATTACCTAACTTATTGATTAAAATTTAAAATTGATTTTGAAAAAAAATGATCCCCACATTCACTTTTTCAAACCCCCTTCATCTTTTTGAGGGCATAAATGTTTTTTGTTTTGATTATAAGATTTTTTATCCCATTATCTACTAAAATATGAACCCTCTATTGTTTAAAATCACAAAATAATGATGGATAGATTGAAAATAACTTATATAGACACATTACATAATGGGTCAAATCCAAATAATATATGTATGAAAAATCACGACAACTCAAGTGCTATGGTCAAGCCGCAAAACCCAAATTTTTTAGATCAATATGTCTATATATAAAAAGAAGTGGATACAGAGTGGACACATCCCTATAAGAAATTTTTGGATTTCTATTCAAATCAAGGAAGGAATTACTGGTTCAATGAAAATTGTAATCAATTATATATTTGTTTGATGAAATATTTTCATATGAAACTAAAATTTTATTTTTTTTGTTTCAAGGGATACCATTCAAACATCTGTAAAATTATAAAATTTTGGATTCTCTTGGATGCTCTTTGACAATACACAGAATTATCTTCATATGTGATAGAATATGGATTTCCAAAGTACATATCCTATAAATCACACACAAATTGATTCTTTGAATTCCCTTTTTGAGTTATCATGGAAAATGAGTCATCGTAGACCAAATACTTCGGACTTCAATGGGGGAATATATATTGTTTTTCTTGTTCATCCAATGTTTGGTTAGTATAGGAAATGGCGACTTAATTATTTCGAGGATTCATGATTTTCTTATATTTAATGAATAATTGATCTTATATTATTTTTTCTTGGAATATCATGATGCACATGGATGAATTATGTTATCCATCCTCAAAATTTCGTTCAATTACATATGAAAAGTGTATGTCATCTCCGTTTAATTTCAAATAGAAACAATATCTTTGGGAGAATTGAATCATTTCTTATGGTTATTTTTTCTTATATAAGAAAATATATAGGAATATGATTTTTAATTATAACCCATTTAATGGAGAATTGGATTATTATAATGAGAAATTGTGTCAAAAATTAAATCCATTTATAGGTTCTATTAAAATAAATAACAAGTTGAATCATGACGTGGAACCTAGTATGGTAGTTGAGTACACTTCTATTAAGGAAGGAAAATGTAAGGAAATTTAAGAAGAACTAGAGGTTGTTAGTCATAGTATAGAATATAAGGAATCACATGAGCTTGTTATGGATTTCTACCAATCTATTAACATTGATTATCCCAACTCAGGTCAACCTTTACCATGTCATGAAGAAGTTAGAGATGGTACCCTTATGGTACTAAAATACAAGAGAGTTTTTTTGAGAAACTATAATATATGTATTGTGATGTTGGTGAGTAATAAAGAAGTGAGGATATTTGATAAAAAATTTCTTCCCTGAGCCCTGTTATTATAAATTTAAAAAGGACATGAGAAATAGATTTAACTCCTCAGGGGGGAGAAATTTTATTGTGATGATGATACAAGGGGAAGACAACCTATGCTTGGTGGACAAAAAATCTATTTTTATCAATGAAAACCTAAAGGGTATAAAATTTTCCATATTGAAATTATCATGAGAGTATAGGTATTTCCTTTGAAACATATAGTTTACTATATTCTGGAATAGATCTTTAGTCCCACAATTACTAATCGTTCTATATAACCAGTAAAAGATAATAAGAATGCACCAATTTTATATACTCATACAGTTCTTTTTGAAGATAATGTGGAAGAATCAAATGTGTCACCAGAGGATCATTCCTTGGGAACATAACTTATGATGTTTGAAGGTGAATTATATGGAAGGTAGTCATATCATAAGTAACACCCCTAGATATTATGGTCTATCTCTTTTAAATTTAATATCTTCTATGGATAATGTTTCACACAACACCCATCTTAAACGAACAATGAAATATTATTATGTGATCAATATAATGAATCCACTATATAGATGATAATGAATAGAATTAAAAAAAATGGTATATATATAAATATTTTTATTAAATATTTTTAAATCTATCCAAAAGATTTTATAGACAAAAGACAATAAGAATTCCAATCTTACACATAAAATCTATATTTTTCTAATAGAATTTATTAAAATTTTAATGTATAATTTATTTTAAATATAATTTTTGACAACAATATAATATATATTTGATAAAAAATTCATTTTTAAAATATTAAGTTCAAAATCATAATTGCGTGAGTTTTCAGTATTTTTCAAAAACAAATAATTCTTTTGTAAATAGTGAAAAAATACCAATTTTTATAACAGTGTCAATTCAATTATATTTAAATCACATTATGAATTCAATTTTATATATATGTCAATTAATAAATAATTAGTTATAATTAATAAAAACTCTTTCATTTAAATCATAATTATAAATTATTTTTGTATATGTACATTTATGGGATTAAAATAATTTTTTGAATAATTTTTTTCATTTTGCCGAATTAATTTTAAATTATTTTCTAAAACTTATTTTTTAATTTTGTTTAAAATTTATGTTATAATTGTATTCATAATTTCAAATAAATCTTAATAGGACCATTCTATTATTGATTAACATTAATTTTTAATTTGGAAATTTTTATTACCATAATAAAGCGTAAATCAGGTAACTTAGGTTAAAATTATTATGATAAGGACTAGAAAATGAACCTAAAACAAACCAAAATTTTATTCTATGATTAAATATCATCCATAATAAAAAACATTCTGTTATATAGCCATATATTTCCATTTGGAAGAGGTTATGATATTTATAATATTTTATTTTGAAAAAGTAAAAGATGTCAAATTAATATTTTTAAAAATACAACATTTTAACATGGTTTATGAAAAATAAATCATAAAATATAAATATTAATTTTAAATATAATAATATTTTATTCATCAAAGTTATTTATTTTTTATTTTTAGTGAATAAATAATTACCTTAAATTCGTGCACAATAATTATTCTTTAAACATTTTATTAATAGAAATATCAAATAAATGATATTAAAACTATTAAATAAATATAATTTTAGTTCATTAATTTTTTACATGAAGTCTTTAGATTACCTTGAAATTTTAGTGATTTATTAAATTAGAAAATTTTAAGATATCTTATTTTATTGGTATTTTTAAAAGTCAATGTATTAAATATCGTCAAAAATGTCATTAATGATATTCTAAAATAAATAATATTTTATTAAATGGGATAAAATTATGAAATATATTAAATTAATCATGCCAATTTGGATATGGTTAAAAATTTCTCGAATGATCCATTTATTTTCCTTTTTATTTATTTTATAAGTATTATATTAAACCACAAAGAGTAAAAATCCATATTGTAATTGTAAGAGTTAAAGATGTTAAATGGGTGAAAAAACTATAAGATAATCGTATAATACAGGCAAAAACATGTATAAAAATTAATGAATTTTTATTACTAAAACATTATAACCTTAATATTTAAATTGAGTTTTTAATGGATACTTTTTTGAAAAGACAACTTATATATTATTTAAATCATAGATAGTTACAAAATGTCACTCTCTTTGTATTTAACATCTTTTCTATTTCCAAATTGGGAACTAATCTAGATATCAATGAATATAAATATATATTTTGATCTTAATAATATTATTTAAAATTCTATAAATTTATATTAACTATTTATAAATTACATAATGACCCAAAATTATTTTGTAATGTAATAAAATATTTATTTAACTAACCGAAAAATAAAATAATTTATTTTACAATTATTAATCTTAATATCTTTTGGATTAGATAATGTGTATAATGAATTAAATATATATAGGATATATTGGGGATGGATGAAATAATTATATTATAAAAACAACTTTTTCCATATATTTGAAATCAAATTAATTTAAAATTATCAAATTTTAGAATAATGATATTTTATAAAATAAATATTTTATTAAATTATTTTTAAATACTAAAAATATTTAAAAATTTAATGGAGGGTGATATATGGTCGAAAATTTCTTAGGATATTAATCTATAGGTCATTTATAAATCATTGTATTCAAAAGAGCCTAATTATAATTTAATATTTGGTGGTTTTTAAAGGGCCCCTCACCTCAATTATAATGGGAACCACCTCCCCCACTTATTCACATTTCTTCGATTATTATATATCTACCAAATCCTATCAATTTATTTTTTAAACGCACTTATTTAATTTAGTGAGGTTATTTTTCTTCCACAATACTGAATTTTGGTCCCATAAGTTATGTTATGAAAGAATTCCACTGAGGAAGAGATAGTCATCTTTACCGACTATTTCAATATTCTTTCTTTTTAAAAATCCTGTTAATGTGTTGTTTGGATGAAAAAAAAATAATTTATCATATATATTGTCATATGCTAGTTTTATTATGGTTCAACCATATTACACCTTTATCAATCCTATGAAAAAAAAGCAACGTGTGTGTGTATGTATGGCTTACTGCCTTCATGTCATGGTGTAACTTTTTTAATCATTGCATTACATATATGGGTATAATAGTGTAAGTAACATATATATATATATATAAAAATAATAATTTATACATGATATTTATTTCAGAAAAATTATTATACAATAGACATCCTTCCGCTTTCACCATTAAGGGAATGATATTGTCACTCATGCCTATGTATGACATATCGTCTCCCCGATACGATGTAATTCAATTTCCATTTTCACAATTCAAGAATGATAATAAAAATGTATATAATAAATAAATATTATACATAAAAACTTTATATAATCATGGAGATAATGGATGTATATCTTTTACACAGTAACATGTACATATAAGAAAAACATGCGTAGGAAAATGAATCTGTTAACACCCAAATCTAGGGTTATAAAAAAATATTATTAAAAACAGATTATATTATGGTATAAGAGAATAATATATAATATTATAAATATGGATATGTTTCAATTAAAAATTAATATAATTCTTTAAACAGTTAGACAGATTGTTAAAATGTGTTCAACTAAATGAAATCCCAAGGTAAGGGTTTCTCATATATCTTTTACTTCTGTGATATATATTCATTATTCACCATTTATTTATTTTTTGTTTTCTACCTACCCTGTGATATATCATATCATGAATCAATTTACTTTCTTTGTATTCAATTTTTCATTTATGTTTTATTAATTATATGAGGAAAATAGCTTAACTAATTAAAAAGTGGTAAGGATTTCGTTTCCATTTTTATGTTATTAATGGAAATTTTCTTATTACAAAATAATTCACTTTCATATGGTCTATACCCTACCCAAGCATTTATTTATGACCACCAATATCTGAAAATTGAATTTCTCTTAAATATACATCTTTCTTGTATAATGAATATGATTATTATCTAAATAGTCTTCCCTTTTTACGTACATTTTTTACTATAAATGTAATTTGATTAACTGAGGTAATAATGTAAAATATAAATCAATTAGTAAAAAAAGATATTTTATGATAAGGAATATTTTTTACTAATTAAATACGTTATTCGATATATGAAGAATTATTTGGACTTGAATACATGGGTGGGGCCTAATTATAGATAGACCATTGATTCATCCATAGTCTCTTGGGATGAATCAGTTATATTAACATTAAAAAAATTACATGTTGATTAAAATACGTTAGGAAATGTCATTATGGTATCAATTTATGTTCTAGAAACATGATTACCAAAAATTAAGCATTTCGGTAATTCAACATTGATTTATTATTATCCATATTATTTTCTCTATGAAAAAAATTAATGGATACATTTTTTATAAGATTATTGGTAAAATGGATTGTGTGTTCACTTATTAACATTTCCATATTGATTATTCATTTTGATTCAAATTAGTGTCTGCCCTACTAAACCCTTACGAAAAATTTTAGCACACACCTTTATTATGATTAATTTTTTCCCTCGTTTAAAATTAGTTTTTCACAATTTATATGTATGGTTAAACATAGTGAAATAAGGTAGTTCTAAATGAAAATAAATTTTTTATTTTATGTTTAAAATGTATATTATCTTTCAAATTGGTATATAGTTTAGCAATACTACCTTAATATTTGTTCTTTTGGGACGTGATTCCTTGTATCATATGTCAACGTAATAATGTGGGGAAACAAATCATGGATTCTGGAATTGGGGTCTATACATTATGTATTAGAGAATGTCTATAATATACAGTGAGATATATATTAATGACATCATGAATTATAAAATCATAGGTTTATGATATACATAGAGGATAAGTACAAAGGAACATCCTAAATAATTCATATTATAACTATGAGATTATCTATTCATAAAATTTTCCATATTACATCAATATTTTTAGGATTATACATTATGTATCTTAATGATATGATATAATATAATGCATTCCATCATTTGAAAATGATACCATTTAGAAGGAATTCGAACTACATCAATACGTATAATCTAATGAGTACGAATGATAATTTATTTGACGGGTTTGGGCCAAAAATTAAAAGGAAACTAGTCTCATAGATATTTTATCATATGAGGAAATAATACAATGTTTTCATTATATAGGTAGAGAATTATCTATGTGTTATGTTATTCGAAGGATTTATAAGAAAAAAAGGATGGTGGAAAACAATATTGATAAAGGGAGGAAGGGACGGAAGAATCTTCCAAAGATGTAATAATTATGGAAGGAGACACCTTGGTATATTTTTATAAGGAAAAGGTTTTGGATTTATATTTATAGATAAAGGACACCATTCACATGATTCGAAGGGAAGGGAATAATTTTTCCATTTTCAATGCATCAACATTATGGATATAGGGTGGTACGCAAGAGAATTACTCATACATCAATGGAGTATTCATTGAAATAATCTAATTAATTAAAGTCATAATTAGTCTATTACCACAAAAGAATATTAATTAATAATGTAATTATGTTTATATTCAATAACTATGTCATTTTAATATTTTATCAATGATGTAATGGTGATAAGAATTATGAAATATATAAGGATTTTACTGAATTATTTTTCTATAAAGGATTTTTAAGTATGCATGTTTTCATTATGTATTAAATGTGATCAGGTTATTCATATATTTGGTATGTAACAATAAGAGATACATTATATTGATTTTTAAAAATTTTATGTTATTTTAATATTGGAAATTTAGTTAGCTTTATTCTATATTTACTATCATAAGATTTAAAAATATGTATTTTGGAAGATCTTTAAGGTCAACTACTTATGGAATGGATTATGTTTTTCTATTGTTCATTAATATTTGTTGATAGCATGATATAATTTTTTAGGATTCAGTCAATTTCTAAATTCTAATGGAATTACTTGAGGATCTTATGATTCATTAAAGTTCTTCAGGCATAAAAAAAATTATCTTGAATATCCATTTCCTTGTGTATGATGTTGAAATATAATAAAGCCAAACTAGTTGAGGTGATTATGCTTATTTCATAGAATGTAATCAAGTGTTATTATTTTTTAAATTGAATTTATGATTAATAAAATTATCCATGAACTCTAGGAAAATTATTTTAGAAGATTAATTTTATTATTTAATTTATTTTATGATAAATCAATGGTCTTTTAACCCATAAAAAATTACAATTTTTGGATTGTTAAATTTATAATGACCATGTTATCTATAACACCCCATCAGATTATTTTAGTTATATTTACTATTCATGTATATTTTTTTCCTTATAACTAATTTTATCATATTAAAAGGCCAAATAATGTTGTGAGCTTCACATTTCATTTTCCCCCTATTAATAGGATGCTTTATTAACTATTTTTGTTAAGTGATATTTCCATAAAGAATTTTTCAAGTATCATACCATTTTTTTGAAGTGAATTTTCTAATTGATAGGACACAACATATTGAATTAGGGTAGAATTAAACACCCCAATATTTCATGGAATGTCACTTTTAAATTAAATCTCTTAAACATGTTATGTTTCATGCCACACCCTGCTTAAACAAACAATGATATATAATTATTTGATCATTATAATATAGCCATTAAATTGAAATGAATAAATTTTATTAAAAAAATTAGAAATTTATATATTACATATTTAATAAAAGGTTGTTAGGTTCATTCAATATATTTCATAGGCATAATACAATAACAAATACAATATTATGGTTAAAAAGATAAATTTTTTAAATGATAGTTTTGTCACATCTTAATGGCGCAATAATTTTTAAACATTACATTGAAACCTTTATATATTTTTATTTTAAAAAATAAATTTAATTTTTAAATTTATAATTTTAATATTAACATAGTGTTATTTTATGTTATTATTCTGAAAATATTTATTTTCAAGTAAATACTGAAATTGCCAAATTTTTATAAAAATTCGATTAATTATATTAAAGACTCGCTATGATTTGAAATGTATATTAGAAGAACATATTAAATCATTAGTTATAAATAATCCTATCCATTTCATTTTCATCATCTGAATTTCTTATTTTTGTTGAAGTGAATTTTGGTGCTCTTAAAGTACATTTTCAAATAAAAATGTTTTTTGCTGTGTTTTTCAGAAATATTTTTTGAATTAAATTCTGAAATTTTATATGTTTTGAATTAAGAAATTTTATTCCCATATTTCGATTCACAAGGTACAAATTTTTTATATATGTACCTTTTAGTTTTTTCCAACATGAATAGTAACCATGGTAATTTTTGTTACCACCATAATCGGTAAATTGGGTTACATAAGTTAAATATAATTTGTTTTGGACTAAAAAATGACCCTAAAACTTGACGAAATTTTATTCGATGATTTTATTTCATCCATAATGAATTAATATTCAGTTATATAACAATTTATGTCCATTTAGATGAGAATAGGATATTTATAATATTTTATTTAATGAAAAGTCAAGGATGTCATGTTCTTATTTTCATTAAATATAAAATTTTTTATACGGTGTTATCAATAAGGGAGCTTGGAATATAAATAATAATTTTAAATATAAAGGATATGTAATCATCATAGTAATATATTTTTTATTTTTAGTGAAAAAAGTATTACATTAAATTCTTTCATAATAACAATATATTAATTATTTTATTAATATAATTATAAAATAAATTATATAAACAATTTAAAAAAATTATTCGGAGATAAATAATTTCATACACAATTTTTTTTGATGTCCTTGGAATTTTATGGGTTTATAAAAATATTTGGTTCACCGATATCTAATTTGATTGATATTTTTAAAAGTCAAAGTAATTAATTGTTTCAAAATTTACAATAATGAAATTTTAAAATAAATAATATTTTATAAAATGATATAAAAATTTTAAAAATATTAAATTTGACCAAATAATTTTTATAAGGTTAAAAATATCTTCAATTATCGATTTATTAACTGTTTGTAATTTAATAATAACTATATTAAACCTCAAATATTAAAATTTTATTTTTTCACTATAAGAGATAAAGAATTTAAAATAGGGTTTAGAAAAAGGTAAAGGTCTTACCATGACCTAACCTTATCTAAATATTATTTTAATGGAGGGTATCCCATATAAAGTTAACACTGAGTTTTAGTTGATGAATTGACACTTTACAATGAAAATTGAAGATATATTATTTAAATACAATATAGCTACTAAAAGTCACTATCTTTGTTTTAAATATATTTAATGTGTCCACAACAAGATAAAATCAAGATATGAAAAAATTTAAATTTTTATTTTTTTCTTAATGAAACTTTTTTAATTATATAAATATATAAATATATTTTATATATTTTATAATTAACTTAAATAGTTCTGCAATGCATATAAAAAATTAATTTAATTAATAGAAAAAATAAACTAAATGGTTTTCAATGTTTTAATTTTGATATATTTTGGATGAGTTATTGTGTATAACAAATTTTATAGATCTATATTATATATTATATTGGTTTTAAATCATTATATTTTAATTAACAGTTTGTCTTGATGTATTTGAATTCAATTTAAATAAATAGTATAAAATTCAATAATAATGATGATTTATTGAATTGAAATTTTATTAAAGTATTTAAAAATAAAAAAATTAATAATCCCACTTGGGATAGTATATGATCAAAAATTTGGTAACATATTAATTTATAGTCCAATTTTAATTCTTAGTCTCTATAATAGTATTATTAGATTTTAATATTTGGTGGTTATTTAAAAGTGCCCCTCATCTCAATTATAAAAGAGCAACTCCTCCCTCACTTTTTCACAATGCTTTGAGCCATCTATGTCATCCAAACCCGTCCCATTAAAAATATCAAAAAAACATTGGTTATGTTATTGAGGTTTTTTTCCTTCCAAAAGAAGTACCCTATATCTCTTAAAAGAAGTTATAAAGGAAATCCAATGAAGAAGAGGTAATCATTTTTAATGACTCTTAAGTTAATTTATTCGTATACTTCCAATTATTTTTTTTCATGATAAAATTATAAATAAAATATCATCAATATTATATGATTTTTTTATGATTATGGAAAAACCATATTCTAAAATTTATCCATCCTATGTAAAATAAATACACTGAGCAAGCGTACATACGAATTACTATATCCACATTGTGGTGGAATTTCATTTTTTTTCAACACTTTATATGGATACTCATAATGATAGAAATAAAATATATATATATATATATATGATAATTATTACATTAAATTAATTCTGGAATAGTTATGAAACCATACACTATTTTTCCATTTTTCCATTAAGGGAATGATACCATCACTCGTGCATACGTAAGATATACCATATCCATGACGCGATACGATTCATTTTCCATGTTCACAATTATATAATGAATATAAATATTTATGTAATGAAAAAAATGATATATATATGTCTATATTATTTTCCTAGATATTAAGATTCTATATCCTATACACAAGAACCTAAACATACATGAGAATAAATGCATAAGAAAAAGGAGTGGTTAACACCTGAAACAAGGGTAATTATGAAATGTTTTTAATAAGTTGGTGATAAAATGATATATGAGGATAATATAAATTATTATAAATATGTATATGTTTATAATATAAATTAATAATGTTCACTAAACCATTGTACATGAGTTTATTTCATGTTCAACTAATAGAAATTGCAAGGTAAGTGTTTCTCATGTCCCTTTTACTTATGTGAGATATAAACGTTATTCACCAATTATTTAAATTATGTTGTGTAGTAAAACGTTTATATATAATATACAAAATATATTTATCTTCATATTATTTAATTTTTCATATTATGAATAGTAATTTTTTTGGGGTATATGATTTGACTGCATACAAATTGTAATGATTTTATCACAATTTATATTCCATTGAGACTTATTTTTCATTATAGACCAATTCACTTATATGTGGTGTATAAACTACCAAAAAATCTATTTATGATCACAATTAATTTAAAATTTCTTTTCTATTAAAAATCTATATTTATTGTATTATGGATACAATTATTATATATGTCATACACCCCTTTTTTCATATGGTGTTTACATTGAAAGTTATTTGTTTTAGTGTAAGTATAATGTTAAATATGTATCGATTACTCATTATATATATTTGATGATATGGTTCATTTTTTTATGGTTGGGGTCGAAGCCTCAATTTATTATTTAAATCAACAACATCTTTATGCTGGGTATAGGGTGACCCATTACATAGCCCAAAGACCCAAGGCCAAGTGGCCTGAATATAAGGCTTGAATTCCCATTTTTTAGCCCAAAGGACACCTCGGTGAACAGTACCTCTACACTACCAACGCTGCAAAAGAACCTACTAGATTCCCTCCACCACTACAGTACCTTCTACAGTCCCTCCACCGCTATAGTGTCACCGCTACTACAGTTCTTCCACTGCTACATTACTGGGATAGTGCCCTGCTACAGTACCCCCAGAAAT
Source organism: Viscum album (assembly GCA_963277665.1). Classification (NCBI taxonomy): domain Eukaryota; kingdom Viridiplantae; phylum Streptophyta; class Magnoliopsida; order Santalales; family Viscaceae; genus Viscum; species Viscum album. The sequence goes on from OY728133.1 coordinate 443,508,025, forward strand.
TCACCCCTACCGAGATTTGATCCTGTGTCTTTTGGAGGCCAAGCATGAGCCAGTACCACTAGGGTACATGCTCATTGCCATGGTTCATTGTTTATTAATAAAATATTTTATTCTAAATATGGGAAATATTTAGTACTGGAAGATGTTGGTGGGGATTAGTTATTGATAGACCCTTCGATGCATCGATAGTCTCATGGGATGAATAATTTAAGCTAAAATTCAACAGATTTGTACCTATAGAGTAAACCGACATATGAATTTTATTGATGGTAGTGTTCATGTCCTAGATACGTGACATCTAAAAATTAATCATTCTATTTATTCAAAATTCATTTATTATTATTCAATGGTTTTTGACAATGAAAAAAAATCTATGGATGTGTTTCAATCTCAGTTTATTTTTTAAATGGATTTTTTTCTATGTAATTTTACATTACATGTTTATTTTTATTTTTGATTCAAGTTAGCTTCCACTATAATAAAATATTACTATAAATTTGAGCTCACCACTTTTTTAGGATTTATTTTTTCCTAAGATTCAATGATTTTTATTAAAATTGATATACCTAGACACACTAGGGGGAACAATGGTGTTCTAAAAAACAATTTCATGTATTTTATATTTAAAATGTTATATAAATTTAAAATTTGTATCTCATATAGCCATAATACTAAACTATTGAGTCCTATGGGATGAAATTCCTTATATTAAATTAAATTTAATTAATAATTTCACTCTATCCTGGCTACTAGAGTCAGGGTCTTTACATCCTGATCCATAAATTCCATTACCTTTTTCAATGAATTCTAAATCCTTTGTGAATAAGAATGATTTTATGGGTTATTTGGGAAATAATTTTATTGTTTTTTTTAATATAGCTGAACTGATCCGAGAATAGGATATTTTCATATTAGTCACTCTCTTAATTTCCCATTTTCAACTAATGTTTGAAATCAAAATTGAATTTTTTGAAAAATAAGATTTTGGATTTAATAGATCGTGTTGGGGTATTTTAGAAAGATATTAAGGATATGATGTTTACATTGGATGATGGGTTTCTGAATATAATCTTTCATTCATAAACATCGACTATTACTTCCACTTTACCCTATTTAGTTTCACCTCCTGTTCCTATAGAATATGTTTTCGATGAAGATTAGATTAATAAAATCACTATAGATGAGTTCAAAGTGGTATTAGATGAGTTTTAAAAGACCTTGGAAATTGTATTTAGAGGATTTAAAACACGTGACTAAAAATATTAACTATATAGAAGATATATGATGAAATCTAGTAGATATAGATATTTAATTTAATGTTTTGTTTATTTTTATCTCAACAATATCATTACTAAGTCAAATTTCAAGACCATGATTTGGTTATTATAATGTTATCTAAGAATAAATCCTTTGACTCAGGCCTTCAAAAATTATTTTCATAGGTTGAATATTATCATGTTATTTCATCAAAAATTAAGAAAAAATGGGACTACATTAAGGAGCTGAATCATGGTTTTTGAAGATATAAATTACTTATACATTATTCAAGATCCCTTCCTTTATTTGGACACCACTACCATTATCATCACCACAATCTACTCATCCAACCTCAACCTTTTATGCTAAATTAAGAATCATATTATCCCTTATAACGTCTAAGATATTGTATCATATTTTGATTCTGATTAGAATATCAGAAATGGATTTTATGAAACTATTTTTTATGTAATAAATAAAATATTTTTCTTCCTTACTACATATACTTATATCAAAATTTTGTAATCCTTTATTACACTATTTAATAAAATTTTTATGTATGATGTTTTATTTTATTATATATTTCATTTTTTTTCTAAAAATCCCAAATGGGTGAGAAATAAAATATATTTCAATTAATTATATATAAACTATCATGTTTTTTTATTGTAAATAATGGGGATATTGTTTTATTGGACTAGAAACTCATTATTCTAATGCTAAAAAGTCATGTATCTTATGTTATTAATGAAATATATGATTTATGATTGATTTTTTCAAAAAATCCAATAAAATTGAATATGTTTTGTATTTAAAAGATGAAAATCCATATAAAGAAGTCTTATTGACCATGAATTCTAAGTGAGTGTATAGAAGTGACCTCATCCAGAATTCAATGTGACTATACGAACAAATAAGAAACCTCATGTGAGATGGGATTTTTTTTCGAGGTCTAGAACTCACTACATATATAATCAAATTTCCTCTTAGATTGTTTAAGTGACCCCAAGAAAGATTAAACCTTACTTATTATTCATTAAGATGTCTGTGATGATAGAAAACAAATATTTGTAATGTGTTCAGTCTTCCAGTAATTGAATAAATGAAGTAACTGAATGTAGAAAGTAAGTGTCTATGTTGAGTGATCTAAATACTATGTAAACATAATATCATGTGATTTTGAGATTATGTGGTTTGACTCTCATGTAACTGAAATTATACGTGACTATAGAATTTGGTCACCATTTCTAACATAGTAATTGTGAAATATTTAAAATTAAATCATATCTTTTTTAAATAATTTACTACAGTGTTTTCGAATTTAACCACTCTAAGTTTGAATAATCAATACGATGATTATTTAAAAAATCTTCTATAATGAAATATTTAACTATATTTTCACTTTAATAAGTATATCCAGTCATGGAAAATGTTATAGAGACTACTATTTCAAAACTATGTAGATTAAAAACTTCACTGTGTTCATCGATGACACACTGTTCATATAATAATTAGTGTAAGATCCATTCAAATGTTTTTTAAGGATAAATTTTAATACAATTGTTCAATCAACATTGAATAGTTTTAGATTCTTGAAAACATACAATCCATATCAAAATGATCACACTTTTTTAATTTAAATTAGATATATATTTACATTACTCGGTTTATTCATACCACATTACCATTAAATATATTTAAGTGTTAGAGAGACTCTCCCCAATTCATTTTTACTTTTGTTACAATACAATCAACTGTGGAGGATGCTGGTTATAGCTAGAATTGTCCTATTTGTAGTTTCACATGTAAAATCCAATCAAGGTTGTGGATCAATTTTATTAATATTTAATAAATATTCCTTATTTAAGGTGACTGTCAAGTGTATAGGATTAATGTAGAATCTTTAAAACTGAACATCTTGTGTAAATTCCATAGAGTATTCTTATATATTTGTCGGTTGGATTTTATTACTCGTGTGGTGGGTTTATTTAGTATCTATAGAATTTATGGGTTAAACAGTATTTCTAAAAGGTTTCCCCAAAACATTAAAAATAGAACATTTAATCAAGGTTATACTATTATAGGATTTTTTCATTTTATATAACCTCTTAAAAGATTTATATGTTCTCGGTAATATTAATTTCGGTTATTAATATTACTTTTAAAGATATTCTATTAAGACAAGACGCTTATGACATCATTCCAAGAGTAACTATAAAAGTGATTTTTGTTATATCTGAATTATATAATAAAGTTGTAAAATTTAGAATACAAAATTAAGAAGTACAATGGATGTGAAACAAGTGGATTAGTCTGAAGACGAGTCCTAATCCACTCCACTTGGGGATAACCTTCCATGATGTATTTTAAATAATGAAACTTGATTGACACCCTGGATCGTGGTTAAACTAAAGTACACAAGACTGTCTACGTTGCACAAGGACCACTTCCACAGTTCTTCTTGGGTACAGACAGCCAGGCCACAAACAGACCTCTTACACACTTATGTGTGTATACACAAGTTTAAAATGACGTTTGAGTAAGGATATATTGTATCATTCAGTTTAATGTTAGAGATAGAGTGTGTTGTTATACAGATACACACATAACTTGAAAGTTAATAAAATGATACACAACAGTGAAAAATATTGAGATAGGTTTAGAAGTGATATGAGTGTTAGTCTTTGTAGATCTGGACATCTGGAGATGATGCAGATGTAGAATTCAAGCCCTCTTATGGAAAACATAGTATCCCAAGTCCGCAATATTGGTGTGTGTTCTTCGTGGTGTTTGAAAGTGTAAAGGTGTCCTTGATTCTGGTATTCATGTAGGCTTCGTGTGTTCATCAGCAGTGTCAAGTTTCATGTGATAATCCTTTATTTAAAAATTTCTCAATGTCTGTTCTTCATTGTTGTGCTCATGCTTGCTAGTTTTTCTTTTCTTATTTGTTGTTTCTGGGCCGTACTCCTCTTTTTTCTCGGAGTGCATGTATTTGAGCCGATATGTTACAAGTATTCTGCACCTTGTACGTTGTACTTGTCTACAAAAGAAATATTAATTATGTAAGTTCATTAAAATCTTAAAAAATGACCGTTAGAGATTGAATTGAATAACAACAAGACATATTAAGAAATGGTGTCACAGTACGTCATAGAGATGGTGTCTCCTTGAACTGGTGAGTCATGGTCACAGGGTATGATTTTTCATGGTGTCTGATTTTTCACAGTGTCTCATGGTCACAGTGTATCATGATCACAGTGTCTCATGATAAATATGTCTTATAGTTGTCATTGTGTCTTGCTATAATGGTTTCTCAAAGTCACGGTGTCTCGAGGTCATAGTGTTTCGACGTCACAGTGTCTCTATATCACGGTGTCTCGATGTCACGATGTCTTTTTTGTTCACGGTGTCTGCTTGTTCATGGGGTCTCTTGGTCACGGTGTCTCATCCATTGTGTCTCATTGACTGTGCCAGTTTCACTTTGCTGGAAAAAAATAACTAGTGGAAGACTCATAGTGTCTCAGTCATTTCCAAATAACTCTATTCATACATAAGAAATGATGATAATAGAATGGATTAGACATAATCATTTATCAACGAAAGTATTATAAAATTAAATCAAAGTTAATATAAAGTAATTTAATTGAATGTATTGTAATTAAAATCATGACTATATTTACTTAAAGTATTGGAATACTAAACAATAATATACATGATTTGAGATAATTTACATAGAATTAACAAGGTTGAATACGATTTGTGATTGTTAAAACATGATTAATACATGAGGAGTCAAACAATCATCCCCATTTGGATGATCAAAAATCATGTATATTGAATGTGTATATTTTTTTATAACTACAGATTCCTAAGGTGACTAACATATATAAATTTATAACAGATATAGATTTATCCCCCTTTAGAGATTATTAGAAATATTGAATATGATAAGACAGGAAGAATGCACATTGCATTAGAGAAAAGAAGGTTTAGTACAAACAAGAGAGTGAAAATAAAATGCAATATCATTCCTATCAAAAAAAAGTAATCACAGTTCCTCTTCACTGGCTAGTCATCTCTTTGCCTTTAGTAGCTACAGTAGAAGAGGAATCCATAGGAGCAGAAGTTGAATTAGAATAAGCGAGTGAGCTGGTTGTTAGAGAAGGTAAATAAAGGCCTTTAAAGATAGAGGGATCCAGAGTAGGTGTAGTAGAAGATGGAGGCAGTTGTTGATCAAGGATCATTGGCCTGATCTGACTTAGTGCATAACCAACAAACATATAAGTGGAGGTTAGGGCCGAGGTGAACGTAGGAAAACCATTCCTCAGTGGGGCATCCACAGGAGCAACAATGTTTGTACTCTGTAAATAACGAGAGGGCCTCTAAAGCATAATAAAATCTAAAATGATCTCTCCACCATATTGAATTTCTTTCTGAAATTCACCCTTTTATCCATAAACATATCCAAAAGACAAGTGAACTCTATGAGCTTTTGGACATGAGTTTATAAAGCTTTTGTAACATAAGGAATCCTTATATTTTCTACAAGATATTTGAAGTGACTGGTCATGTCATTCTTTGAGAAGATTTGGTTGAATTAGAAATAAAATTTAATTGAGATTTATTGCAGATCATCATTAGTAATTTTTGAATGGATTTGGAATAGATAAATAATTATGTCACTCTTATTGATGACGTCATATAAATAATCATTATTGAAGCCACTAAGCATTGTCCGAGGTTCTTCTTTGACCATTGTTCTTAGTATGTCACTGTCTAAGGAAGGTTAAAATGATTGTCTAGATGCCTTATATTCCTTGACATCTGAGGTAAGACATTTCATTTGATTTTTCCCTTTGTTAAGGAACCTTGTATACTCATCAGTGAGCTTGTTAAGATTAAACACATGTTCTCACATTTCATTCACAATCTATTTGTTTCTTTCTGCCACTTTTTCAACTATGGAAGCTAAATGAGATAGAATCTGAGTGACAAAATTATATGGGGTTTGAGGAACAACAGACTCCATAGGATGAGAAGAAATCTATGATCTCGAATTCATCACTTTATGCATGTATTCAATGATACCTCTTAGGGTCTTCACTTCATCACTAAGGAGTCTGTTTTAAACTCTGACATGATGAATCTCATAAAGCATTTTGTGTTGGATATTACAAATAACTTTTTTCAATAATAGCGAGGCATCTTTCTCACTTATATATATTACAAGATCATGTTGGGAATTCATGATATTTTCAAATCCAGAAAAAAGGGTATCCCCAAATTTATTCAGGTCATCTTTACTCACTAAGGATGGTTGTGTTGGTGAAGGTTCAGAGATAGGGACTGATACGGGCTCAGATTCCTTTTCACAGGAAATATTAGAGACATATTTCATTTAAGAACATATTATAAAGTTCAAGGCCTTTTACTGACACTTCCTAGGAGTCATTAACATCAAAAAAACTGGGGAACTTATACCAAGTGTCTAAATGGATTGAATCAATCGGGTTTGGTACTTCAAAAGATTCCAGATTTGGGGTTTTCTCCTGTAACACCCCGAGATTTTATGAAACAAATTCTTTTAATTTCATTAATGTTTTGTGTTGTATGCTACACCAAAGATTACCTTGCACTATACAAAACACCGTATTAGCTTGCAGTATACGCAACACTATTATTGGATCGTGTTACACACAATTTTGATAATTGTTTTTCAAAGAAACATTGAGAGTATATATATATATATAATAAATGTAAAAATGAAATATGGTTGGATTATGTTATAAGAAACAACGAAGGATTCTTGCATAGAACGCAACCCTGACTTGGCTTGCATTACACGCAATCGCGACCTTCCTTGATAGCGTGTGTTGTACGCAATAGCAGGTTTTACTAAACAATGATATATTATTATAATAATATTATGAACTAGATGTTATGAATAGTATTAACTAAATTTTTAATATAATAACATTATTATTCATCTTACACATTTTCTAAAACATGGTATAAGAACGAAATAAATTTTTCGGGTAAAATAAGTATTTTTAAAAAAATGCAGTTTTACTGCCTTTTGATGGAACACCCACTTTAAATCCAGTTTTTGACATGTTTATAAGTTCAATTTGAAAAAATAAAATTCTTCTTTGGAATCAAAAAATAAAAATTTACTTTGTATAAAATTTTCTTATTATTCTGGTAACTTTCATATTTTGAGGAATAGTAAAAACACGCTATATTTTAATTAAAAACATCATTTTTCAATGCAATAATTTATATGGTTAAATTATAATATTGAATGTTTTTAAAGTATAAATAGAAAATATTTTTACCATTTAATATAATGTATGTCAATATCATTGATTCTACATTGAATTCGTAGGATAAATCAATTCAATCTTTTGCAATGTTTTAATGAAAACCCTGTTTTCTTTCAACAACGGTATTAATTTTAATTCAATTTCTGCAACTACTGTGTATTGAATTTGAAAAAATGGATTCCATATTTTTATTCACTGGGTCCAAATTATGTTAATAGGCTACTTTTTATTTTTGGGAATTATGAATAGTAACTACGGTAAATTTTATTTACCATAGTTAAAGGTAAATCGGATAATTAAGGGTACATGTAATATTATAAAATTACCCTAAAACTTGGAAAAATCCTATTGGATGACTGAAAGTCGACCAATATCACCTAAGGTGCGTATAAGATTCATTTAGTGGACTTTTGTCCATGAAAATAAGTTAATTATTTTTAAAACTAAAGAATGTGACAACATGTCACTTTCGTAAATCCTATAACTATAGTAATTTTAATTTAGTAATACACTTCATGAAACTTCGAACATTAATAGTCTCCAGAAATCTAATACAATTATCTACATCATAGGAATTTATTTAAAATTTTTATGGATTAAATAATTATCATTTATTATGACACAAAGATGATACAGAAATTGTCTTATTAATGAAATATTGACATAATTGATGTTATAAATACCCAAATAAATGTAATTTAAGATTTTTTATGAAATTCACTAATTTTACATGTTAATATGATATGTTATTATTGATTTAATTAACTTTTTTCTAACTAATAAATCTATTATGAGTTTCACAAAAATCAATTACTAAACAGTGTCAAAATTGGCATAAAATAGTTTTTAAAACAAATATTATATTATTAATTGTTATTTTATTACTAAAAATCTAATGTTCTTCCAAATGACATAGATAAGGTTATATATATTAATAATAAACAACTTGGGATTCTTTTGTCTTGATATAGTAAGTTTATTAACCTTATATTGTAAGAAAACAAGAAGACACGGTAAAAGTAAAATTATCTAACTTAAAGTTAAATATAAATGATAAGGTTAAAATAGGAACCTAAACATGTCTAAATTATATTGGATGAGATTATTTCGACCTGTCCCCACCTTAGATTCGAAATAAATAAATTTGGAGCAATTTAAAACCGAATTTGGCTTTATAATAAAATAATATTTTTAGTTATTCCAAAGGTGCCCCTCTCCTCCCTTATAAAAGGGCACCCCCTCCCTCTCTTCCTCACAACACTTGGAGCCTTCAAGCTCGGCCAACCCCTGCCAAATTCTCTTCTGAAATTCCCTAGAAACATCCTAGAGTTTATTTTCTTCCTCAAATACCAATTTTATTTCCCTAAGAGGAGGTCTCAAAGAGGCGCTTCAAAGAAGAGGTAATTTCCGTTACAGATTATTTCATCTTTATTTCTTCTTTCGCTTCTTCTTCTTTAGTTGTTTCATTATGAAGTAATAACATCAGTATCACTAATATACTGATATGTTATTATAAGTATGAAAAAAACCCAATTTCACCATCTATCCATCCTACAGAAAACGAAGTCCCCGCGCGTGCGTACGTACGGAATACCGTCTCTAAAACGCGATGAGATTCATTCTACACTTTAACCATTCATGAATGATTATAAAGTATATATAATAAGTAGTAATGAGATATATGACATAATAATTATACTGGATTTATGTATATATATGTATTCCATCTACTTAATTTCATTCAACTAAATAAGGAAACGGAAACAACGTTCATGCGTACGTACGACCTACCGTCTCCATGAATGGTGTATTTATTTCAATTTTCTGATTTATTATATATATGTATATTCTGAATATATATTATATATAAATCATGTTTTATATTCTGGAATTAAGTAATCATTATCCAAGTAATCATATGAATAATTACAAGTCAAAACATGGATGACAAATGAAACAATTTTACCCAAAACGCTCTTTAACATGGAATTTACAAAAGAACGGGTAATATAAAGGCATAAGTGAACCATATATGATATCATAAAAATTAATATGATTCTGTAATAAGTCAATGACATTATTTAAATCATTATATAGGAGGTTCGGATTCTTACGAAGCAAATCAGACCAAAGTTAAGGGAAAATATCACAATCTCTTTTTTATCCGAGATTGCTTATTCGTAATTATTTACTTGGATTATTTCTATCATCCATGTCCATGTCTTATAAAAGTGTTTTCATGTATGTTTAAAGTCCTTTTTACTCATTTTTGACTTTTACTACATTGTATGTATAGAATCCTTCTATTACGAGGCACTTTTTTACTTTTCTGACAAAAGTACAAAGAATGTTTTTTTTGACTTATACGACATTAATGGATTTTTTTAAAAAAACATTATTTCCAAGAAGATTCCTTTACAAGTTTTCAAGTTTATTTTTAATCAACTTATTTTATTTTAAAATTGTATGACATGTTAAGAAAGGAAAAATGTTTTTGAAGTAGAAAGGATATTTTCCTCAAGAATGGAGTTCAAGTGTTTTATCAAAATTATTTTCCATCTAAGATAATATAGGGTTCTGATTCTATCCCTATCATTACATTGATTTGATTATGTTGTAACGGAATTATTTCTATGAATTTATTTATCTTATATGAATTGTTTTATGATGTCACGATGTTTAAGAATTCCATTTTTATTACATGGGTTATGCAATGATGTATGATTTATGATTTTTGTGGCACACATAAGAATGGTATCATTATGAGATGGGTGGGACCTATATCTCCCTCCAATGCATTGGGTAACGATTTTATATCTCATGATATAGACATGGCTGAAATGGTAGGTTATACTGGTTTAGTGAAACATGACTGAAATGATGAGTGAACTCGGTTCAGAAAGGGACTTTTTCCACTAAGATAGTCTTGGGAATGAGTCTTGACTAATAAGAAATGATTCTATATGATTATGTGTGTATGCCAAAAAGTTTCATGTTTTATGTTATGATTATTGGGATTACATTTCACTACTATGATTTATCCCATGTTATGAAATTATGATCTCTTTTGCAGGTTAAGATTTCCCAAAGATATGTTCTTATGAATATGACGTGATTGATATTTCTTTTGTTTATCCTTACTGAGCATTTGAGCTCACCCTTTTATGTTTTTTCCCAAGACATAAATAAAGGATTTAGGTTAAAAAAAGATCTTTATTGGAGATGTTGAAGATCTTTCACCACTATTAGAAGAATATATTCCGAGTTTCCAAAGAAACTAAACTATTACAGTCCTTGTGTGTGTGTTTTTTTATGTACTAAGTATTCCGCAAAAGTAATGTAATGTCAATGTACGTCAAGATTCGGGTCTCTACAGTTGGTATCAGAGGAAAAGTTTAGTCATCCTTTGGAAACTAGGATGCGAAAACGTTAGTAAGATCCCTAGAGATATTTATAAGGTATGTCTAGAGATGTACCTAAGGATAAGTATGTGTAGAGGATATAGTCCTAGAACTATGGTAAAGATATTAGATTAAACCAAAGATGTTAGATATTGAAGTTACTCCCCCTTTATTATGATTTTTTCCTCTCACACTATTATTTTTGGGTTTTAGAAAATGGCTGGAAACAAGATGATTCATAATAATGGAGGATATGATGGACAATTGAATGATATTATTCATGAGCAACCAAATGAAATGGGATTTGGAGGTCCAAACTTCATTATTATGCCGAATCAGCAATCTCATAATATGATCAATAAAGTAAAATTTGGTAAGTTTACTGACTCGGCTAATAAGAGAAAGATGGAGTTTCATGATGATCATAGAGGAAAGAATGATCAATTTCCCCTATGTAAATCATGTTGGAAGAGGCATCAAGGAGAATGTTTCAAATGAACTGGAAGATGCTTTGGGTGTGGAAAAGAAGGACACAAAGCCAGTAAGTGAAAAAGAAAAGGTTCAGTTAACACCAGGGATGAGGATAATGGTATTTCTGTGAAATCAACAACGGTTAAATGTTTTAAATGTGGAATGTACGGGCATTATGCAAACCAATTCCCTAAGAGAAAGTCTCAGAAAGAGAATCAGTATGGTTGTATGGGTTGTATTTATGTTGATGATGATGAAGAGACTACAAATGATATATGAGATAAAAGAATTGTTGAAGCTCGGTCAATGGTTTTAGAATGTAGTAGAATGATTACATGTTTATCATGTGTAATGTTGTATAAGTAATCTCATGGTACTATGGAATAAAGAGACATCTACGGATTGTTACACTATTGTCTTTCCTTGAGTTTTGGAAGTGTATGATTAATGGTACCAGTATCCATGAAAGGTTATTCAGATATTTTTGGAATGTAGATGATATGTGCATAATGAAGGGATAAGGAGAAAATTAAATGTTAGATAGTATTAATGAGCTCAGGACTGATATAAGGAGAAGGTTATATCAGGGTTTGAGTATATATAATTTTTGGATTTTGGTATGTGGAAAGAGTTACCTTTTGAAAGCATTCATGTTTTCACTAAGGTTTAATGGGTATTCAGTTTTCAAGAGAATACAAGATTAAGGTATTCACATGGTTTGAATGTGACAAACAAGATATATGGGGGATAAATTATGGTATTCACATGCTTGGATGATGACATTTCAAGTAATCGTTTTCTTTATACTATGGACAACCTGCAGGACGGGCGATAGCCCATCGTGTCGGACAAAGCTGTGGGAATCGAACCCACAACCGAAGTGCGACTGGGCTTTATCGCCTACCACTGACCTACATGATGTCCATGTTTAGTAGAAACTAGTTTTATTTTATTAAGCGTCATGATATATGATGTATAAGTTCATTTTTGGAACCATATACGATTAATCTAACCATAAGATGGACTTATAACTTTTTCTAACCTTTTTTTTGAAAGAGATGGAATAACCCATCATTCTATCAAATGATCTGTTAACACTTCACGAATAACAAATTCAACTTCATTTCTTTAAGAGATGAAGTGGAAATTGTTCAAAGCAAGAACAACAGTGAGATTGTACCAAAATAAAGTAAGTATTTATTCTAATTCAAATTGATCAACTTTAGGGAAATGATCTTGAAAACCAAAAATGTTTTCCCAGTTCCCTTATATATGATGAATCAGATGGTACCTTAGATCGTCACAAATTTATGGCTTTGTGATTGCTGGCTTTTCCATAGCCATGTTCTCTAGCACTCTCCATCAGAACATGATGGTTAGATTTCTCTTCCATGTCCATATTTTCACCTATGTAGAAACCCAGTGATTAGTTTATTTGGGTAACCTTTACGTTTCATACTTTTGTTTTTAATGATTGGTTTTGGTATTCCTTTTTACGATGTGGGTTTCTATTAAAGAAACTTTCGAATAGTAAACCATTTATAACACCGATAAATTTTGAGGGAGAAATTCATTTTAAGGGGGGTAGAATGTAACACCTCGAGATTTTATGAAAATTATTCTTTTAATTTCATTAATGTCTTGTGTTGTATGCAACACCAAGATTACCTTGCGCTATACGCAACACCGTATTAGCTTGCAGTATACGCAACACTATTCTTGGATCGTGTTACACACAATTTTGATAATAGTTATTCTACGCAACATTTAGTATATATATATATATATATTCAATATATAAATGAAATATGGTTGGATTATGTTATATGAAACAATGAAGGATTCTTGCACAGCACGCAACCCTGACTTGGCTTGCATTACACACAATCGTGACCTTCCTCGATAGCGTGTGTTGTACGCAATACCGGGTTTACTAAACAATGATATATTATTATAATATTTTTATGAACTAGCTGTTTGGAATTGTATTAACTAAATTTTTAATCTTATAAAATTATTATTCGTCTTACACATTTTCTAAAACATGGTATAAGAACAAAATAAATTTTTCGGGTAAAATAATTATTTTTTAAAAAAATGCAGTTTTGCCACCTTTTGATGGCGCACCAACTTTAAATCTAGTTTTTGACATGTTTATAAGTTAAATTTGACAAAATAAAATTCTTCTTTGGATCATAAAATAAAAATTTACTTTGGATAAATTTTTCATATTATTATGGTAACTTTCATATTTTGATGAATAGTAAAAACACGCTATATTTTATTTAAAAACATCATTTTTCATCACAATAATTTATATTGTTAAATTATAATATTGAATGGTTTTAAATTATAAATAGAAAATATTTTTACCATTTAATATAATTTATGTCATTAGCATTGATTCTACCTTGAATTCGTAGGATAAATCAATTCAATCTTTCACAATGTTTTAAAGAAAAACCCATTTTCTTTCAACAACGAGATTAATTTTAATTCAATTTCTGCAACTACTATGAATTGAATTTGAAAAACTGGATTCCATATTTGGAATCAGTGGGTACAAATTATGTTAATATGCTACTTTTTATTTTTGGGAATTATGAATAGTAACTACGGTAAATTTTATTTACCCTAGTTAAAGGTAAATCGGGTAATTAAGGGTAAATATAATATTATAAAATTACCCTAACACTTGGAAAAATCCTATTGGATGTCTAAAAGTCGACCCATATCACTTAAGGGTAATATTAGATTCATTTAGTGGACTTTTTTCCATGATCATAAGTTAATTATTATTAAAACCATAGAATGTGACAACATATCATTTTCTTAAATCTTATAAGTATAATAATTTTAATTTAGTGATACACTTCATAAAACATCAAACATGAATATTATACAGAAATCTAATACAATTATCTATATCATAGGAATTTATTTAAAAAATTTAGGTATTAAATAATTATCATTTATTATGACACGAAGATGATGCAGATATTCTCTAATTAATGAAATATTGACATAATTGACGTTATAAATACCGAAATAAATATAATTTAATACTTTTTATGAATTTAAATGATATTATATGTTAATATGACATGTTATTATTGATTTAATTAACTTTTTTCTAACTAATCAATCTGTTATGAGTTTCCCAAAATTCACTTACTAAATAGTTTCAAAATTGACATAAAATAGTCTTTAAAACAAATATTATATTATTAATTGTTATTTTATTCCTAAAAATATAAGGTTCTTCCAAATGACTTAGATAAGGATATATATATTAATAATAAACAACTTGGGGTTCGTTTGACTTGATATATTATGTTTATTAACCATATGTGTAAGAAAACAATAAAACACGGTAAAAGTAAAATTATCTAACTTAAAGTTAAATATAAATTATATGGTTAAAATAGGAACATAAACTTGTCTAAATTCTATTTTATCAGAGGATTCCGACCCATCCCCATCTTATCTTCGAAATAAATCAATTTGGAGCTATTTAAAATCGATTTTGGGCTTTATAATAAAATAATATTTTTAGTTATTCCAAAGGTGCCCCTCTCCTCCCTTATAAAAGGGCACCCCCTCCCTCTCTTCCTCACAACACTTTGAGCCTTCATGTAGGGCGAACCCCTGCCAAATTTTCTTCTCCACTTCCCTAGAAACATCCTAGAGTTTCTGGTATTCCTCAATGTCCAATTTTAGTGCCCTAAGAGGAGGTCTCAAAGAGGCTCTTCAAAGAAGAGGTAATTTCTGTTACCGATTCTTTCATCTTTATTTCTACTTCCGCTTCTTCTTATTTAGTTGTTTCATTATGAAGTAATAACATCAGTATCACTAATATAATGATATTTTATTATATGTATGAAACAACCCTATTTCACCATCTATCCATCCTACAGAAAACGAAATCACCGCGCGTGCGTACGTACGGAATACCGTCTCCACGACGCGATGAGATTCATTCTCCACTTTAACCATTCATGAATGATTATAAAGTATATATAATAAGTAATAATGAAATATATGACATAATAATGATACTGGATTCATGTGTATATATATGTCTGTCATCTACTTAATTCCATTCAACTCAATAAGGAAACGAAAAGAGCGTTCATGCGTACGTACGACCTACCGTCTCCGTGAACGGTGTATTTATTTCCATTTAATGATTTTTTATATATATGTATATTATAAATATATATTATATATAAATCAGGCTTTATATTCTGGAATTAAGTAATCATGATCTAAGTAATCATATGAATAATTGCAAGTCAAAACACGGATGACAAATGAAACAATTTTACTCAAAACGCTCTTTAACATGGAATTTACAAAAGAACGGGTAATATAAAGTCATAAGTGAACCATATATGATATCATAAAAATTAATATGATTATTTAATAAGTAAATGACATTATTTAAATAATTATACAGGAGGTTCGGACACTTATGAATCAAATCGGACCTCGGGCAAGGGAAAATATCACAATCTCATTTTTATCCAAGATTTCTTATTCATAAGTATTTACTTGGATTATTTCTATAATCCATGTCCATGTTTTATAAAAGTATTTTCATGTATGTTTAAAGTCCTTTTTACCCATTTTTTACATTTACTACATTGTATGTATATAATCTTTCTATTACGAGGTACTTTTTTACTTTTCCGACAAAAGTACGAAGAATGTTTTTTTAACTTATACGACATGAATGGATTTTTTTAAAACATTATTTCCAAGAAGATTACTTTACATGTTTTGAAGATTATTTTTAATAAACTTCTTTTAGTTTAAAATTTTATGATATGTTAAGAAAGGAAAAATGTTTAAGAAGTAGAAAGGATATTTTCCTCAAGAATGGAGTTCAGGTGTTTTATCAAAATTATTTTCCATATAAGATAATATAGGGTTCCGATTCTATCCCTATCATTACATTGATTTGATTATGTTGTGATGGAATTATTTTTACGAATTCATTTATCTTATATGAATTTTGTTATGATGTCTCGATGTTTAAGAATTCCATTTTTATTACATGGGTTATGCAATGATGTATGACTTATGATTTTGTGGCACACATAAGAATGGTATCATTATGAGATGGGTGGGACCTATATCTCCCTCCAAAGCATTGGGTAAAGATTTTATATCTCATGAGATAGACATGGCTGGAATGGTAGGTTATACTGGTTCAGTGAAACAGGACTGAAATGAGGATTGAACACGGTTTAGAAAGGGACTTTGTCCACTAAGATATTCTTGGCAATGAGTCTTGAGTAATAAGAAATGATCCTCTATGATTATTTGTGTATGCCAAAAAGTTTCATGTTTTAATTTATGATTATTGGGATTACATTTCACTACTATGATTTATCCCATGTTATGAAATTATGATCTCTTTTGCAGGTTATGATTTCCAAAAGATATGTTCTTATGAATATGACGTGATTGATATTTCTTTTGTTTATCCTTACTGAGCATTTGAGCTCACACTTTTAAGTTTTTTTCCCAGGACATAAAGAAAGGATTTAGGTTAAAAAAAATAAGATCTTTATGGGAGATCTTGAAGATCTTTCACCACGATTAGAAGATTATATTCCGAGTCTCCAAATACACTAAACTATTACGGTACTTGTGTGTGTGTTTTTTTATTTACTAAGTATTCCGAAAAATTAATGTAATATCAATGTACGTCATGCTTCAGGTCTCTACATCTCACCCTCAATAGTTTCATCCTTCTTAGGACTAACAGACTTAGGATATGGATCTAATTGTGCAAATTCATCTCTTATATCTTCTCTCATTTCGTGTCTAGGAAGATGAAGAGCTAGATCCAACCTTTCTCCTCAGCTGAAGAAATGAATTTAGGAACAGATTGTTCCACTAGGAGTTCTTCAAGGCCAGATTCTTTCATATCAGGTGATTCTTCTTCTATAGGTTATTCCATTGCATTATTTTTGGATTCATTGATAGTAGATTCTATTTAATCCTTGGGTTGGTCTTCCAGATTAACAACATCTTTAGAAGCAGAGACAACTTTTTCACTTACTATATTAGGGACAAAACTATTGTCTTCATTATGAAAAACAGTTTCCTGAGGAGGCACACCAGCCTCTTATTCTTATTCATCAAAATACACAACAACCACATTTGGTTCCAAACCCGGATCAGAAATATATTTTGGCTTTGAGGGATGTTCCACTGGATTGAAATTTTCTAAAATCCTATCATTATGTTTTACCCAATAATGTTTCCAAGTATTCCAATTTATTTTCATCGATTTAGTAATGAATTTTGAAAGGAAAAACTAACTGTCCTTGATAAATTCTTCATTTGGTCCAACCATATCTTTGACAGGAAGAATGACTGATATTAGCCAAGAATAAAATAGGGAGATTGACTTGGATGTGTTTTTGATCAGCTCAAACATATGGTGTATGCTATACTTAAAAAGGATGATCATGTTCCCATTTTTTATAAGATGAATCAGAAACACATCATGATATTTTTGTACAATAAATTCAATTTTTTAGGCTAATCAAGTTCTTTATAAACATAAACAAATTTCTAGATTCTCTATCCAGTTCACCAATAATGGCTCTCCTCTTGGTTCCATTTCTAGTTATGCTTTTCATAGAATCTTCCAAAACAAATAATTCACTAGAAGGTGGAGGTCCTATCGAATAGTCCTCACAGATGCCTTTATGAGGTATCCTAAGGAATGCAACCCATAACCTCAAAGAGAATGAGCATTTTTTTCCCATTTAACTAGCTTCTCACATTATAACCATCTTCAGAATCAAAGCATAATTGGACATACTTATAAAATAGAGCCACATGCTTAGGGTTGATAGGTCTATCTTTCTTTGATAACCATTATAACCAGACTATCTATTTTAAATCAATCAAAAATAGAGACTTAGATGACAAAAGACACTTAGGGATACCTCTTTTTTAGGTACTACTACCCGGGTCACCATATTTGAATATAGAGGTCCTTCAGGTGCCTGTTTGGGTGCGATTTTTTTGTTCTTTGAGCTCCTTTTCACAGGAGTCAAAGATAAAGGACATTTTATTCTAGGCATTCACTGAAGGATTAAGAGAGAGAATGAATGAACGGTTGAATAAGGGTTAAAAATTGAGTGAATAGAAGAAAGATCGAGTAATGTCCAAGGGACACTCCATTTATTTTATCAGTTAGGAATTCCAAAGTTTAAAAAAGATAAAGCATGGGAAAATTAAAAGGTGTAATGAATAAATATCTTTATACAGTTTTTAATTCGTAAATAACAATCATAAAGAATTGTTATGGTGAGACCGGATCAGGTTTTATTCTGAGACAGTGAATGAATATTACGGTGATACAAAGACTGAGTTGTACGGTGAGACATGGATTGATCATTATGGTGAGAGACTTAACATGTACTTTACAGTGAGACAGTAAACATGGTCTTTATGATGTGACAGTAAACATTATCTTTTTTGTGAGACATTTTACATGAACATTATGGTGATATTGTAAACATGAAATAGTACTACATAAAACAATACAATAATTAATTAAAATTTATCTTTCCTAATTCATGTATGATTTTTTCTATTCATTCAGAATATAATCTTTTGGAAAGTATATCAACAAGATGATACTCAGTACCAATGAATTCCAATGTGATATCACCCTTTTGACAATGATCTCTCAAAAAGTGATGTCTTACATCAATATGCTTTGTCCTAGAATGTGAAACAGAATTTTCCAAACTGTTAATATAACTTTTGTTGTCACAATTTATAGGTAGATGCCTTAATTGATATCCATAATCTAGTGATGTGTTTGTCATTAACAATATTTTTACATAACAACTTCCATCATCTATGTATTCATCTTCTGCAGTAGATAATGAACCAGAACATTAATTCATACTACTCCATGATACTAGTGACTTGCCTAAAAAGTGACATATTCCAGAGATGCTTTTCGAATTTAACTTACAGCCACCAAAGTCAGCATCAGTATAACTAACTATTTCAAATGATTTTCCTTTATAATTGGATAGTACTATATTGGGTGTATTCTTATGGTATTTGAAAATTTTCATTACAACATTTAAATTATATTCCTAAGGATTTTCTTGAAAATGTGCACACATACATACAGAAAACATAATGTGAGGTCGACTAATAGTTACGTATACTAAAATTCCAATAATTCCCCTATAAGTGGTTTGATCAACAGATTTTCCTCTTCATCAAGACCTAACTAACAAGTGGTACTCATGGGAGAGTCACGAATTTTAGTTCCATCAAATCCAAAAAGTTTTAGAAGGTCTATAGTATATTTATATTGAGTAAAAATAATACCATCATGATTCTGAATGAATTAAAATCAGAGAATGAATTTTTGTTCACCCATTAAAATCATTTCAAATTCACTTTGTATCATTTTGGAAAAATCAATACATAAAAAATTTCTTGATGATCCAAATATTATTTCATCTACATAGATCTGAACAACATAAAAATCATTATAAATTCATTTTATAAATAGGGTAGGATCAACTATTCCTTTTTTAAAAACATTGGGAATAAGAAATGTACTCAACCTATCATACGAATCTCTTAGAGGTTATTTTAAACCATTCAAATATTTTGATAATTTAAAAATATGATTTAGAAAATGGGGGTTTGTAAAACCATGGGGTTGTTCCAAAAAGACATCCTCAACTATATATCTATTTAAGAGTTGACTCTTGAAATCCATTTCATATAGTTTTGAATTCATATGTGTTGTATAAGTACGTTGGATTCTGATGGCTTCATGTCTAGCCACTGGTTCAAAGGTCTCCTCATAGTCATTTCATTCTTCTTAACTATATCCTTGTGCAGCCAAACTGGCCTTATTTCTAACTATGTAAACAGCTTAATCTATCTTATTTTTAAACACACATTTAGTGCATATGGTGAATATCTCTTTAGGTATTTCAAAAAGTTTCCAAACATTGTTCCTTTCAAACTGTTTATGTTCTTCTTACATATCTATCACCAAAAATTCATCATTGATAGCATGATTAATGTTTTTAGGTTCATGTTTTGATAAGAAGACTTCATGTTCAACCTGATTTCAAAGAGAAGCTCAAGTTTTAGTTCCTTTGTCCATGTCTCCTACAGTAGTATCTAAAGGATGGATGTTAAGTGTTCTAACAGCTCTAGAAAAAAATGGACTAGCTATTTAAGGTTAATAAATAGGTTCAAGTTCATTATGACATGAGTCTATGGAATTTCCATATCTAGAAGTTTTCAGATATTCTTTCACAGAACAGTTTGAGGATTTTGAATTAATCTTCAGATTTGATACATCATTCTCAAGATTCCCTAGAATGGTTTTATGCTCATGTCTATTTGTTTCATCAAATTTGACAGGGACATATTCTTCCATATATTTAGTTCATTTATTGAACAATCTATAGGATTTTCATGGTATGGAATATCCTAAAAAGATACCTTCAACACTCTTGGATGAAAATTTGTCAAGATTATCTTCAGTATTACGAATATATACTTTACTACCAAAAACATTGAATTAGTCATCCTCGGGTTTTCAATTGTTCCATAATTCATAAGGAGTCCTTTTATGAATAGGTTTTACCAACACTCTATTGATTAAGTAACATGCTATATTGACCGCTTCAGCCAAAAAATAAATAGTTTGGTCATATTGACTAAGTATTGTTCTAGAAATATCTTGTAGGGTTTTATTTCTTCTTTCTAGAACATTATTTTCATTAGGTGTTCTAGGGGTAGAGAAATTGGGACTATAACCATTTTTTGAGAAAAAGTATTCGAACTCTTGATTTTCAAACACACAACCATGATCACTTCTTAAGAATTTAATTCTAAGTCCACTAATATTTTCCACAAACATGGCATATTTAGTCAAATAGGATGAGGGTTCACTTTTGTGAGCCATTAAAATGGTCCATGTACATCTAGAAAATTCATCTACAAGAACATAAAAATAGTGCTTCCCATTTAAACTATAAACTCTAGATGGTCCAAAAAAATCCATGTGAACCAGTTCGAGTGGATTAGACGCTGATACTTCTTTCTGTGGTTTGAATGAAATTTTTTATTTTTTATATTTTTATAGCGATTACAAATATTTTCATTTGAAAACTCATGTTTGGGAAAGCCTTTAACTATGATTTTTCTAGTTAGCTTTCTAAGGGTGTGAATATTATAGTGTCCTAGTCTCATATTCCAGAGCCAATACTCATTATGAAATACACCTAATCATGATGCATTTTGAGAAGCTAAGGAGTCTAGGTTAACAGAGTAAACATTTTCATTTCATAATGTAGAAAATAGTATCATATTTAGAATTAAAGACATTGAAAACATCAATTTCAAATATCACATAAAATCCATCATCACATAATTGTGTGATAGTATGCATTTTATATTTTAATACATCAACATACAGTACTTTTGAAATTAAAACTGAGTTAGAGTTACCGAATTGTCCAAGGCCAATAATCATTAGTTTGGCATTATCACCAAATGTGCCTTATCCTCCATATATTTTTTATTATATTATTGAAGCATGAGTAGTATCCTATCATGTGTATTTAACATCCATTGTCTAAGTACCATAAACATTTACAGGAACTCTTTAAGAATACTTCTTACAAAATGATTATACAAAAACACATTTTGGTACCCATTCTTGTTTGGGTCTAGTAATATTAGTAATAAGTTATTTAGGAACCCATATATGCCTTATAGGGTTTCAATATACATTAATTAAAGTATTTTAAAATTAAACTTCATTTGGCCCAAAAAACATGAAATAGTATAAGGTGCATCCTAAATTGAATTAGTTGATTTGTGTCCAAAACTAAGAGTAAGACTATATTTTTTAGAGTTAGAAATAAATTTTTTTCTACCAATATTTCTTTTCCCAGGTTGATAACAAATTCCGATGTTGTATTTAGGGGAAATTTTATTTCCTAGAAATTTAGTAAGGGTATTTTTTCCATTAGTAAACATTTCTACGTCATTCTCAAATTTCCAATTAGAAATTTTTAATTCGTTGTTCTCTTTGAGCAGTTGATAATTTTTCTCTTTTTCAGTTGTGATTTCATATTTTAATGTCATAGTAAGAGAATATTGTCTCTTAATTGATTTATAATTGTATTTTAGATCATTGCATATTTCCTCAAGCATGCTATTGTATTCAAACATTTCTTCAATAGTCATATTTTCATAGTCACTATCATCTTCAGAATAGTATGTCTTATGTACAGGGGAGTACAGTGTTACCTAATATGTGTTTTCCATAAAACACATATTGGAATTTTTAGCTTGTTCATCATTGATGTTTCTAAGTCGATTGAACTATCCTTAGAAGAACTCCAGGTTGCTTTAATTTTCTTTTTATACTCAATGTCATTCTCCTCATTTTACATTATATTCTTGAGATTTGGAATTCAGCCTTGATATGTCCTTTTCACTTACATTCATAGAATAAAATCTCATCTGTCTTGTAACTTCTTTTACAATCCTTCATCCAACTTCTGTTTTGGCCATATTTTCCATTGAAGTTAGACTTTTAGAAAAAGTTCTTATACTTGTAAAATTTCTTGAATCTTCTGGCTAATTGATCCATCTCCTCATCACTGTCAGGTGATGAGTGTACACTACTGGATGTTTCTACAGATGCTTCCAATTTCCCTTGGTCTTTGTGTTTAGAGGTGGTGGCTTTGAATGTAACAGATTTCTTCTTTGGTTCATACTTATTTTATTTGTTGAATTTCAGTTCCTCTTCATACATCATCAGTTTCCTAATGTATTCTTTTACAGGTATCTTGCTGATATTGCATGATTTTCTAATAGTGATAGAGGTTCCTCTCCATCGATCAGGCAGACATCTGAGAATTCTCATGACCTGTTCATTGGCAGTGACTTCCCTTTTAAGAGAAAACATTATGTGGAAAATTACACTGAACCTAAGATACATGTCAGAGATAGGCACATCAGGTTTCATTTTAAATTTATCATATTTAATAGTATTAGTACTAAGTATCATTTATTTTACACTAGATATTCCTTCTTGTGAGACAAACTAGGTATCCCAAACATCATGTGTAGTTTAACAAGAAGAATTTCTATTGAAATACTCATCTCCTATGGAGTAGTATAATTCATTCATATCTTTGCAATTGTTATTTTATTTAGTTTTGACATGTTCATCCCATGTGATTCTTTCAGTAGCATGAATCTTATTTTCCACCATAATGGAAGACCAAATTTTAACACCCAAACTCTCTAAATTCATTTTAATTTAAATTTTCCATCGAGCATAGTTGGTTCCATTAAATAATGGTGGTCTTTTGGTTGCAGCACATTTAAATCTGTTATCCATAAAACAGAAATACTATGAAAGAGCTAAAAATTGAAAATTAAAAAAATTTACAGATCTTCAATATAAAAATACAATCATAGTTGTATAAGGTTATAAAAAGACGTAATTAAACTCCTCTGATACCAAATTTTGGTAAGGGTAGATTACTGAAGCGGGGGGGATAAGTGAGTATCTATAAAAATTTATGGATAAAAAGTAACTCAGAAAGGTTTCCCCACAAGGTTAAAAACAGCCCAGTTAATCAAGGTTATACTTGTATAAATGTTTGACTATTTAAATAAATTTTTAGAAAATTGATTAGTCCTCAGTATTCATAATGTCTATTATTATTAATAATTTTGAAGCTATTCTATTAAGAAAAAACAATTATAACTTCTTTCCAAGAGTAACTATCAATGTGAATATAGTCATATATGAATTATACAGTAATACAGTAAAACAGATAAGTCTAAATTAACCTGCATAGCAGATATGAAATAAGTGGTTCAGTCTCAAGGCGAGACCTAATAAAATCCACTTTGTGATCACCTTACAACTTTCAATTTATATATATAAACATCATCCACACCCTAGATCGAGGTTAAGCAACATTACACATGACTATACAGGTTGCATAGGGACCTATTCCACAATTCATCTTGGGTAAAAATGACATGGCCACAGAAGGACCTCTTCCACACTTATCCATGGGTATACACAAGTGAAAAAATGTGTTTTTGTAAGGACATATTGTATCCTTTAGTTTCATATAGGATACAGAGTGTGTTGTTATACAGATACACACAATGCTCTAGTGTTCATAAAATGGTACACACTAGAGTAGAAATATTGAGATAGGTTTAAAAGTGGTCTCAGTGTTGGTATTTTCATCTCTGGATATCTTGACATGAAGTAGATTCTTAATTCAAGAACACATTTGTAAAATAGATAATCGTAAGTCATCAAAATTATTTTGTGTTCTTCATGGTGTTTAACAGTGCGAATGTGTCCTTGGTAATGGTATTCAAGTATGCTTCATGTGTTCCTCATTAGTTTTGATTTGCATGTGATAATACTTTCTTTAAAAATTTCTCTAAGTGTGTTCTTCATTTTTGTGATCATTCCATCTTTTTTTTATTTTCATGTATATTGTTTTAAGGATACAGTACTCTTTTATCTCGGAATGCATGTGTTTGAGCCGAAACATTACAAGTATTATGCACCTTGTACCTCGTACTTATCTTCCAATGAAAATATTAATCATGTTAGTGCAAAAAAATCATCAAATTTGACCGTTAGAGATTAAATTGAAAGACGAAAATACATTAAGAAACAATGTTTCTGTATTTCATAGAGATGGTGTCTCCTTGAACTAATGTGTCATGGTCATGGTGCCAGATTATTCACGGTGTCTTATTCATTATGGTGTCTCGTGGTCATGGTGTATCATGATCATGGCATCTCATGATCACGGTGTCTCATGGATGTCATAGTGTCTCGATGTCATGTTGTCTAGATGCCACTGTGTCTCAAGGTCCTTGTGTCTTGTTTACGGTGTCTAGAAGTCATTGTGTATCAATGTCACAGTGTCTTGTTTGTTCATGGTGTTTTCCTGTTCATGGTGTCTCATGGTAATGATGTCTCATTCACAGTGTCTCATTCACATTTTCTCATTCATGGTGTCTGGTTCACTTTGGCAGAAAAGCATAACCTGTGGCAGACTCATGGTGTCTTAGACATTTCCAAATAACTGTATTCAGACGTAAGAATTTATGATCATAGAATGGATTAAAATTAATAATTATTCAATGTTTTATAAATGTAAATCAAAGATAGTATACAGTAATTGACCTGAATGTATAGAAATTATGATCTTGAATGTCTTTACTTGAATAATAAGAATAAAAAACCATAATACACATGATTTGAGCTAATTTAAACAAAATTAACAAGGTTGAATATGATTTTTGATCATTAAAACATGATTAATACATGAGGAGTCCAGCAATATCATTTTAAAAGTTTTTTAAAACCATTTTCTCTAATTATAAACATCATCTATTTTTCAATTATTTTTTTCTTAATTGTGGGTTTTAAAGATAAAAATTATATATTATATAGTATATTTATTGTGAGAAATATATTTTTTTTCGGTAAGATATTATTTAATATATTTTGAAATAGTTATTGATTATTCCATTGAGAAACTCTTTCAAAAACATTATATTATTTATAGCTAAATATTTTTCTAACTAAGTAGATTTATCTAATGGGTTACAATTTGATTAAAAAAATATACATTTTATTGAATAGTCAATTAAAACTACTCTGGAGGGTTCCACTCTTACCAACAAGTATTTTTTGTTAGAAAACATAAAGATATATATTACAGAGTATTTATCTCAATTATTATAATTTTATTATGTTAATTAAGAGAGATAAAACTATAGGGGGGTGTTCAAACCATTACACAAACATTTATGTAAATAGGAAAATATGATAATGGATTTCATCATCGAACACCAAACAATTTATAAATTAAATAATACTATTTGAATTATATTCAATTTAATTAGAAATTCAACACAATTATTTCTATGAAATAAGATTTCTCCGTTAACCGTCATTCCAAGATATAAATTATTTAAGTGGTAAGGTTTCATGGATTACAACATTATATTTTATATGATTATGATATGTGGTTTACTTTGTTGTTTTGGGGTAAGTCTTAAACATGAAATGAAAGCAAGGTTATGTTTATGTACATCAAAATATCCTCAGATAGATGATCTGTCTAAGAAGACTACTCAGACACTTGAGGTTATATTTAGACCATGTTCTTTATATTTTAATGTTTCCTAGGATCAACACCTTCATCTAGTCACATTTTATTCTAATAATCTGTTTTGATCTATCATTCTGAAATCTATTTATGAAACCATAAATAGAAATAATTAAATAAATATAACATACTAGGATGATGTTAGGTAGATAGTATGACTTGGACCTAAGCTAGATGAGGAATATCTAGACAATATTAGTAAAATTCAGCCACATAATAAGGTTTCATAGAGAAGATATGCGTGTTATGATAAAAATTGTAAGTGGGATCTAGAATTAAATGAATGTGATGAGTTTTAACTCCGAATATCCCAATGGAAGAAGGTTATGGTATTTGAAAGTAAGGTAAAGTTGAGCTCAAGGATTTTTATAACAATGGGATTCTTGATTGAGTAGGTATAATAGCATATCTCATGGAACTCCCTCCAACCCTCTCTCAAGTTCAAAATGTGTTCCATATATATATATCCTCAAAAGTATATTCTCAATATTAAGTGAGTAAGGAACTCAACGGTTCTACTAATAGAGAAAGATATTTCCTATAAATAACAAAAAATATTAATCATGTCTCATAGAGATAAATTGGAAAGGAATAAGACTACATTACTAATTGAGGTTATATAGAGGAATCATATATTTGAGGAAGCGACATGGGAACGATAAGGTTATGAGGATGTAGATATATTATCATTAATTTATATTCTCGTGGTTGAATTTCAATGGAAAAATTATTATATCTGGTATATAATTTGGCACCCCATGTTTTCATATGTAGATCCTTTGAATATAATTTATTTATTCCATTTCATTCCTTATATAAAACATTGATCCTATATAAACAAAGATATTTTAAACCAATATAAAGAAGACAATACATTTTCTACATATAAATAGTAATAAGTACATTAAAAAATATTTATAAATGATATAAATGTTTAAAATATATTTATTCATTCATAATAATTAAGTACTCAATATTATATTATGACTTTTAATGCTTAAAAAATATATTTTTCTTAATAGTGGATTTTATCACATTTTATACAAGTCAAAAATAATAATTTATTTCAGAAATTCATATAAATTTTATGTTAATTAATTATTATTATTTTTTAAATTATAATTTCAATATTATATTACATGTTATTTTTAGGGTTATTCTAAAACCATTTATCAGTAAGTGTATAATGAAACTACTGATTTTCATAATTTTTTTTTATTTTGATGAAAATGTACAATTATGTTATCAAATTTATAATAAAGTATTATAATACTCATTCAATTATAAATATTTTAAATAATTATCTATGGATCATTATTATACATGATTTTTGTATAAGTTCATGTTTAGGATTATAAAAACCTTTTTAGAAAAATAGTTTTTTATATGCCCATTGTGTTTATATCAATGTAAATTAAATTAAATTATATTGAAAAAATGGTTTTAATTATATTTAGAGATTATATATAAAACATATTATTTTGATATTAATTTTATGGTTTTTACAGGGCATGGAATAAATGAAAATTAAATTTTATGTTTAAAATTTATTTTTCTAAAATGGTTTAACGATGGAGAGTTAAACCAAGAGATAGGGATCGTATCACCAAAAAACATCTATACTTTTATTTGAAACATATATTGTCCTAAAAAATAATCATCTTCCACTTTTATCCACATTATCTTTAATTTTTCATTATATTTTTCAAATATTTTAAGAGATTCTATGCATGACTCTCACTTAACTTATAAAATTTCAGCACTGATACATTATTCACACTATGTGAGAATTTTATCTCAGCGTATAACTAATAGAAAATGTTACCATATCCCTTATATTAATTTAATATCTTTTTACCTTATCTTAATACCAATATTAAATGTATTATGGTGTAATCCAATTAAGGTCTCGCAAAGAAGTTATGTAAATATTAATAAATAAATCCAAATTTCAGTTCTTGTTATTCTTCTACTAAAATGTTGTATAAACATAAAAATTAATATAATGATATTATAAGTACCATTGGTTGTTATTCTGATGATTTAATAATCATTTCCCACCATATATAAATCCAATTTGAGATAAATGTAACACTCGATCATATGTGTGGAATACTGTCATTATGTAGAGATACGATTCATTTTCCACCATCATCTTCTATGGTTAGTTATTATTATATATTTAGTGTATATATTAAAATGTTATGAAATAATATAAATTCTATAATGGTGAATTATTATTTATAACTATTTCATTCTATCTATAAAAAATGGATAAATCACTCATGCCTACGTTTGGACAACAACCACTACATAATAATATAATTAAATTTTCATCAATAATTTATATAATCAATTTAAATGATATTTTAATAATTTTTAGTATTACATATATGAATGAACTATGATAAAAGAGTAAGGACTATATCTTACATACAAAAACATACAAGAGAAACGAAGTAGCCAACACCTGAAATGATGATATTCATGAATGATTGTTAATGAATGTTGGATAAGATGATACAAAAGAAAAATGTATGGTATCATAGGTATGATTAATTATATTTTATATAGTAATAATAGATTTAAATCAATTATACTCAAATTTAGAGTGCTTACGATGCAATAATGACTTGATGTATCGGTTTTTGTGTCAAAATATCATTTGCTTAATACATTGGTTATGATTAAATATTCGACGATGAGATTATATGATATTTTTCAAAAAAATATTATTTATTTTACAACCCTATTTTTATTTATTTAAATTATATTTCATAGTTTAATGTTTCTCTCTTTATGCACTCAAGAGACCAAAATAATATTTTTAAGGAAAGTTGACTTTTTTCTCTATATTGGGATTATTTTCTTTAATGTTCATATTTTATTTAAAATATGATCCAGTCATTTTTTAGTATTATAAATCTATTATTTATCTTCATTTTTACTTATTTATTTATTTAACATGGTTTAAAAATAATCATCTTTTCATTTTTGAAACATGACATTTATATTTTTTACCAAAAAAAGGAATGGAATATTTTTTACATATACGGATTGAAAGAAATTCCCCACCATCATGAATAGTATTTATATTAAAGATTAATATATAACCTTCCATGGTTATTTTAAATGAAAATTATTTCATTATTTTTAATAAAAAATTCAGATTTTGAATACAATATTTCCAAATGGTAGGTAATTTTCCCTAATAAATATTTTAGGGATCTTTTAGATGAATATTCATTTATAAAAATATTCTTTGATATTTAATATGATTTATTGGGAATATAATCCAAATATACCATTTATATTCCTTATATGGATGTTTTTTATTCTGATGATGAAATTTTATTGAAATCCATATCATTTCAATGGGTTAGGATACGATAATACGATAATTTTTTTGGATCTTATGTAACTCATATGTTATATTATCATTATGAAATATATGGGACTATATTTTTATAGCCATCAAATTTATTGAGTAAAAATGGACTTCTTGTGAGATAAAAAAATATAATGGTGTCTAAAACATGTTTAGTAAGATATATTTTCCAATATGATATTCATGGGAGTGAACCATGACATTGGAATAATGTAATATGGAGTGAACACAATCAACTATGGTATCCTTGGTAGATATCCAAGACTAGGAAATTATTTTCTTGAATTTATGTATTTTATAAAAATATTTCTCTTATTAGGTAATGTTCTGATGTTTCATTATTAATTATTTATTATTCCATAATCTTACACATTATGTTTTTTGTTTTAAAAAACCTTATTCCATGTTTCATGATTAAAGGTATTTCACTCATTGTGTTTGGTTATTGTAGGTTTTGATCATGTTATAATATAGTTGTTACTATATTATTCTCACTCATCATTATTCACATGTATCTCTTTTATTACCCTTTATGAGTATTTGAGATCATAATTTCTTATATTTCACTTGCCCAGCTTATGATGAATGGTTTCATGTATAATTTTACCATGAAGTTTTCTTATTGTGAATAAATTAACTGCATGTTATATAGATCTTTTATGTACCATTTTTTTATACCAGTGTTTACAAAGACACTAATATAATATGTTTCTATAGTGGATTTTATTTTAATGTAATGATTTTTTAATATAATGTATTATTTATTTATAAAATGTATGGTGATTCAATATTGAAGGATAAAGACCACGAAATCCTTGACTTACTGATAATGTTAATTTATATTATTTGGTAAGGGAAACCATCTATCATTTTCCATACAATTTACTGACTTTATTTACTAAAAATCATAAATAAATATATACAAGATGACAAGGATATAAAAATAAAATTAGTTCCATCATAGATAAGAAATCGATAAGATTTTTTTCACCTTTGTGTATGAAATTAAATTTTAGTGGTGAAATTTCATTACCATGGGTGAATGTATATACCAGAAAATTTATTCCATTAAAATATATTTTATTTTCATTATTAATAATTTATTATAATGAATAACACATACTAGATACCAAAAACAATTTATTTCTTTATTTAAGAATGTTATATTCAATCACTAATAATACCCAAAAAAATAATGAATATTACAATGGGAAATCAAATAGAAAATAAATAAATTAAAATAAAAAAATGGATCACTTAAATAGAGTAGAATTATCTTACCCATGAAAAATAGTATAAGACTGAAATATAAAGTTAGAAATGCAATATTAATTTTTTTTAAAAACTAAACCTTAATAAAATTGAAATCAATTATAATATATGAGATTGGTAGTTTATTTAAAGAGTGATATGTTCATTTTCCATTGATTACATTGTTCAAAATGGATATTCAGAATTATGACTATTTAATAATAATTCAGTTGGGAGTTATTATATTTAGGTATGTAGGTGAAATAAAGTAACTTTTGTTACTTTTTTATGAAACCAAATTTGTTTTTTGGGTAAATATATATAAATTTTGTTAAAAATAAATTTTATACGAAATTAGAAGTTCCAAACTAAATTTAGATTCAAGAGATAATATTATAAATTTATTTATAAATGATGATATATCTTAATGAAATACTTAGTATTTTCCATAGTGGTTGAAATTTTTATTAAGTTATGAATTAATTTTCATTAAATATAAATAATTTTTTTACTACGAATTTTAAATTATATAATAAAAATTATAATATTAATAAAATAAATTTCATCTTTTGACTCTCTCAAAAAAAATTACCTAAGAGTGAATTTAATGAATTTTTCAAGCAAAATTTTAGTGAAAATGTGAACATTGTTTTTTTATGAAAACCAAGAATTTATGAAAAATTAAAATGTTAGAATGATTAAAAAATTTATTAAAAAATTTATTCAATATAAATTTAATTTAATATGTACAAAAATATATTTTTTAAAAAATTTAATTCAATTTATAATTTTATATATTAGATTTTGTAACTAAAATTTATATTTATTAGATAATTTTGTTTTTTATTCTATGATTAAAATGGGTGAGTTGGGAGGTGATTTTATAATTGGGCTTACTTTTAATGTCAACTAACACTCATTCATCTATTAATAAGTTATTAAATTTGTAAATAATTCATTGAACAAATATGTGGCTGGCCTATTTAACAAAATCAAAAATATTTTATCCTTTAATACCAATCCCCCAAATGTATAAATATCTACACTTTATCCCTTTACTCCCCATTCAAATTTAATTGATCTTGGTGTTCCTATACGTGTAACAATATAATATCCTCCCAAGGATCTCCTAGGATTCTATGTATTTTCTCTTTGTCTCTATGATCCAACCACCAAATATAAGGTTCACCCATTCTCCTCTATCCTTTTTTGAGTACAATATATTATTTAAATATATTAATATATTCCTTTTTAAAAATAATAACATGCACATATTTTTTGGGATATAATCATTAATTTTACATATTTTTAATTAAACATTATTAATTCTAACCCATTATATCGTTTACTAAAGACATTATAATTCTGAGATGCTCCAGTAGCCATAAAACCACCATAATTTTTTTATGAAAAGTGTGTATGGTTTTACCAAGGAATAAAATAGATGTATGGATAATATTTTTAGGAATGGTATTAAAAAAATGAATATAGGGTTAAAAACCAAAAAAAATTATATGTTGGGTATATCTCGGTCATCATCCAAGTTCACAATTAATGGGTCCCCAATGCACACAATGATTTAAAATGTCGAAGAAAATCATAGGCTGGCCCAAATCCCATTTAAGAACATTTTTGAAGGATTTATCTACTACGTCATTGGTGTACTAATGTTAAAATAAATGTATTTGGCTACCTAGACACGTTTATAACCTTATTACTCATGAACGCCTAATTACTTCAAATATGATATCCTTTACTTACAAATATTGACCATTTAAACATTTTTAAGTACATATTTATTCATTATATATGAAATGTGATTTCACCTACAAATATTTTTATATTCATTGTTAAATATATAGTTATTCATACCACATATTACATTATTATATATAGAATATTAAAGTAAGATAAACCTCATTGACATATTACAATACGATGTTGATTTGAGGAACTTTATTCCATTAAATTATTCAGTTTATAATGGATTTAAATTAAATTATATGTGATGGAAGGGGATAAAAATAATATATCCTTTCTGTTCAATTATTAGCATCATGAGACAACTAATATAGGGTAATTGGAATGGGCTTTAATTTTATGTAATATGCCTTTGTATAAGTTTCTAATGGTAATTTTATGACATCTAACATTTGATATTCCATTCACTAAATGTACCTTTATTTTCATCCAAGAATAGATTTATAATTATGTTTATCATGAATTTATTTATCCTATAAATTTAGTTTTTTATGGGATAAGTCTATTTATTTTTGCATCCTATAATGGTTTATTTATAATAGGTTTCCCTGTAATATTCCCCCTTACTGAGCCTCTATTATCACACCTTTATATTTTTTTATATATGCCTTGGATACATAAAATATTTATATATATGAAAAATATATTATCTAGAAGGATAAAGTATTTTAATGAATTCATATGTTGTATTTAATGTTAATTTAGGTATCTTTTTTCTTGTGACTACAAAATTCCTTTATCCTTTTTATGGAGATCAATGAATTATTTCCCATTGAAATTAAATATCCACAACCTATAGGAATATCAATGTGAGGTCATTATATTATAAACATTATTTTATCATTTGTTCTGAATATCATCTATATGGATTGATTTTTTTAACTTTGGGATTATTAACCAATATCCAGATCATATTTTTACTAACTATCAAGGATTTTTATGATGAATAACTAATTTTGTAGTACTCTTTATATAAGGCCCCAGCCTTAAACCTTACTTAATCTTGAGTTATTACAAGATTACACATTGAGGATCTTTTCATGTATATAGTTTTAGTGAATTAGATTATAAAACTTGCATTACATTAGACATTTAAACAAAGTGGATACATAAAAGATAGTATTCATTTTTCCCATGAATGGAAACATATTTAAAATAAAACATGGATTCTTTAATGACACTTCCTTGACACTATCATCACATCATGTACCTTTCCCTTGACCTGTGAAAATCATTTCAAAAACATGGGATGAGAAAAAAAAGCTCAGTAAGGGATCTAAAAATATGGAATGGAAACATGAGTACATGTATACATAAGAATCAATGAAATAAAACTCTACTCATAAAACATAAGCACTTTAACATACCTCATCAAATCATGAATAAATCATAGAAATCATAATACATAAAGGTATCTTGAGGCATTCAAAAGATTCTTACATAGGGAGTAACCCTCTTAGTTACGTTTGGAATACCCATCACAGTATATTCCCTAAATCTATTCAGAGAAACCTTAAGGTTTAACTCCTTCACGTTACCCAATGCATTGGAGATCTATATCGGGATCACATGCCCTTAGTTTATCACGTAACCACTCGTCTTCATAATAATTCCCAAGAACCACAACATAATCGTATCACATAAAACATGCAAAAAGGAAACATAAAATTTCCAATTTTCAATCACAAGATATCAATGCAACACATTGATATAAAATCATTATGAAACCCATTTTCAATACCAAAATAAAATAAAAGTAAAAAATGGTATTTATTTTTCTTTTAAAAATGTTTGGGCTTCTAGAGGAAGCCGAAACTAAAACAATGGTCACGGGGGCGGAGAAGTCGTTGTCACCACATACGTACGACAAAAATATTCACTTTTTTCATTTAGTAAAATGCTTCATATAAAAAAGATTCCTATTGGATAAACGTAGATGTCAAAGGACTTTATACACCGTATAAAATAATGTTGTGTATAAAACAAGATATGCCTCAATGAAAGGAGATTGAGACGAAGTCCCATACCTCAGGTCTGACTTGACTCGATCGTTATTTAACCTCATGAATAATAAAACTGAGTTAATTTATACTTTCATAAGAACCTTTTTCAATTTAATTATTCCTTTTATATAACTTATTACCATGTCATGAATACTATGTAATTATTTAAGTTAATAATGGTCGTTTTAACGATCATTGGTACTTGAGTCAAAAAGAAACTCCTTATAATTACAAGTTTTTCATGTATCCATTATATAAAGAGTAATAATCACGATTTAGATATCATATATATCATATATATCTAGTATATACATGCATTTATAATATTACATAACGTTTAGAGGTAAGAAATGAAATGAACCGTTCATGGAGACGGTAAGCTGTACGTACGCATGAACGCTACTTTCATTTCTATTTCGTATTTTATAGATTGGAACCATAATTATATAAAGTTATATAATAATTACAGTATAATATCATATATAATATCATAATGAAATCCTTTATATGTCCCACATATGGCATTAACGAATCAAATCACTTTGAGGTGGCGGTAGTCCGCACTTCCTAAAATGAAGATATTGTGTATACCCATAATGGAAGCCATAAAGGTATTCCATAAATGAAAAGTACAGAATCTTAAGGAAAACATAAACATATTATATATTATATATAAATATATTTCCATCTTAATGGAAACCATTTAAGGTGTTAGAAGAATATTGAACAATCATCTTTTTGTGAGGATGAATATCGCCATCCACGGAAAAAGAATGTTCCTTAACCATTAGATGTAGGTGTGTGTAAGTGTATCTCGAATCCTTCTTATAAAAACATCCTATTATATGGAAGATACTGGTGTTTTTACAAAAGAAATGAATAAAAAGATTTTAGGGGGTTGCAGAAGAAAAATAAAACATAAGAACACAAGAGAAGACACTACCTTTAAAACGGGTAACTCTTTTTGATTTGAGCTCAAAGGCTTCCTTAGAAAGACTTCTGCCCAAAGTGAGGCTTATAAGAGTTATAGAGGGATGTGGAGAGACAAAATAGGAAGAGTTTGTCTGGCGAAGGCTTTGGAAGTGTGGGTAAGGTGGTAGAGGTGGGGGGCCTTTTATAAGAGGAGAGGAGGGGCACGCTTGGAAAGTTAAGAAAAGATACTTTGTTATAAAATGATTTTTGGATAAAAAAGGTCCCACAATTATATATTTCGAGGATAAGGTGATAAGGGTTCTAAATCCACCCATCCAATAGGTTTTTGACAAGTTTAGGTCTTAGATTTTACATTATATTTTCATTTTATTTAAATAGTTAAATAATGAGGTAAATGCTGCATCATCATGGTGTCATAAATAATTTAATTAATTTAATTTCTAAAAATTATAAAAGAATATAATGATGTAATAAATCTTTTTATATTTCTAATGAATATTTACAGTCAAAAATCTGACTTGTATAACCCCATGTAATAATTGTTTTAGTAAAACAACTCATGGTTATGACATTTTCATTTTAACTTTAAATAAAAAGTTATTAATGTCATTTTCCTACCAAAGTGGCTCCATGGGGTCCCCAATATGACCCATGGATTTTTTTGGTCGGCCATGACACATCCAATAAGGGTAGGACATGTTTCATGTTCATTTCATATTATTAAAACATTTTTGTTACCTTAAATTACACTAATTACCTCTAATCGCGATTAAAAACATAAAAGTTACTGTTCACCAAAAAATTCTTTTAATCCCATTGAACCAAATTTTACTTCTTAATGACAACCATGTATTTAAGATTTTTGAAATTCAAAAAAAATAAGTG
The DNA here is from genome assembly GCA_963277665.1 of Viscum album. NCBI lineage: Eukaryota > Viridiplantae > Streptophyta > Magnoliopsida > Santalales > Viscaceae > Viscum > Viscum album. The sequence goes on from OY728133.1 coordinate 443,544,961, forward strand.
GTAAAGTTTCATTTAAACGAAAAATCAGTTTTTTAAGTACCACTTAGTGGTTTCACTATTCATCAAAATAGAAATTTTTCAGAAAAATAACAAAACTTCAGTCTAAGCTATATTTGATATTAAGAATTCAAAAATGATTTCTATTTTACAAAATTCAAAACATATATGTTATATTAATTAATTTAATAATTAATTCCCGCTGTCAGAGAAAATAGTGTGTTTTTATGAAACAATAAGTATCAAAAGATTGACACTAGTTTAAGTCCAATTACAAAGTGAAATTAATTCCAACGACCACTATTGGATTAAATGGTAAATATATATTAAAATTTAACTTTAAAACCAATTCAATATATAATATCATCATATAAATAAATTATATTAAAAAGTGGTTTTGAATTAAAATACAACATTTTCACTATTCATTAAAAAATGAACTTTATCAGAAAAATACAAAAACATTACCGAAAGTAAATTTCAATGTCCCAATCATATAGAATAATTTTATTTCAACAAATAGATCAAATAAAAATTTCAAAATTTTTATTTAAAATTTGTTTGCTATCAAAAGAAAGTAAAAAAATCTTTTAAAAATGTTAGTGTATTCCATGCTTAAGATTGGATTTATTCTCATTTTAAGCCTCTAAAACATTATCTAATTCATTAATAGAGATAGATAAAAATATCTATTATTCATTACTTACTTGGGATGTTACATCCCTCCCCCTTTAGAAAATAGCATCCCCACAATTTATTTACTTATCGAATAAGTGGGGGTATTTATCCCTCATTGCATTTTCAGATTCCCATGTAGCCTCTTCAATAGTGTGGTTTTTCCACAAAACCTTTACCTGATGAATCACCTTATTCTCTAAAACATGCTCCCTGGGGTCAAGAATCTGGACCGGTTGTTCCTCATATGATAGGTTCTCTTCCAACTGAACTACCTCTGGACTCAAAACATGAGATGGATCTGGCATGTACTTCCTTAACATTGAAACATGAAAAACATTGTGTACCAAAGATAAACTTGGAGGTAAAGCCACTCGGTAAGCAACTGTTCCAACTCTATCCAGAATTTCATATGGTCCAATGAACCTTGGACTCAGCTTTCCTTTCTTACCAAATCGCATCACACTTTTCCACGGTGAAACTTTGATAAAAACATGATCACCTACCTCGAAAGATAGATCCTTCCTCCTGTTGTCTTCATAACTCTTCTGCCTGCTCTGATCTGTTCTCATGTGTTTCTGTATCAACTGAACTTTTTCTACCAAATATTCTACCAATTATGGTCCCATCAACTTCCTTTCACCCACTTCATCCCAGAAAGCTAGAGTTCGAGACTGCTTCCCATATAATGCCTCAAATGGTGCCATCTGTATACTGGAATGAAAACTGTTATTATAAGAATATTCAACCAAAGAAAGATGTTGGTCCCAACTTCCCTAATAATCCATCGAACAAGAATGTAGCATATCCTCCAATGTCTGAATTGTTCATTCTGACTGCCCATCTGATTGAGGATGAAAAGCTGTAATAAAATTTAATTCAGTACCCAATGAATTTTGAAGGACTTTCCAAAAGTTAGAAGTAAACCATGGATCAAGATTAGATACAATGAAGAGAGGAACTCCATGTAACCTGACTATCTCTTTAAGATACAAACGGGATAGTTGATCTAGGGAAAAAGTATCTCGTATAGAAAAGAAATGAGAATATTTAGTCAAGCGATCCACGATAACCCAGATTGCATTATTACCTCGAGGTGTCTTCGGCAATCCCTCAACGAAGTCCATGGATATATTTTCTAATTTCCACTCTGGCAATGGTAAAGGTTGAAGCATCCCTTTCGGTAACTGCCGCTCTACTTTAACATGTTGACAAGTCAAACACTTCATTGTAAAATCAACAATATCCCTTTTCATTCCATCCCACCAGTAATACTGTCACATATCTCTGTACATCATAGTAATGCGAGGATGAACTAAAAACGGAGAACAATGAGATTCACATAACAACTCTATCTTCAACTATGAATCACATGGAACACACAATATCTTCCCAAATCTCAAAAGACAATCATTATCAATGTTGAATTCAGGAAACTTACCCTTCTGAACCATCTCTACCTTTTTCTGCAACTCACTGTCTTGCTTCTTTTCATGAGTGATTCTATCTGATAGAGAAGATTTTAGTGATACCTGAATCAAAACAGAAGATCATCCTGCACAGAAAACATTTATGCCAAAGTTCATCAAATCTTTAACCAAAGGATCACATTCCAAATGCAACATTGTCAATGAATCATTACTTTTTTCGACTCAAATCATCAGCCACTTTATTTGATTTTCCTAGATGGTAATGACTTGTATAATCATAATCCTTGATTAATTCTATCCATCTCCTCTGTTTCATGTTCAATTATTTCTGAGTGAATATATACTTTAAACATTTTTTATCAGTATATTTTTCACACTTTACTCCATACAAATGATTCCTCAAAATTTTTAAAGAAAAAACAACAACAGCTAATTCTAAATCATGTGCAGGGTAATTTACCACATGAGTTTTCAACTATCGTGAAGCATAATCAATTACCTGATCATTCTGCATTAGGACACAACCAAGTCCTTTCAATGAAGCAACAATGTAGATAACAAACTCACCATTCTTGTAAGGTAGTGAAAAAACTAGATCATTCACCAATCTTCTTTTCAGTTCCTGAAAACAATCATCACATTCTTTTGTCCAGATAAACTTATCACCCTTCCGAGTTAGCTTAGTCATTGGACTAGATATCCATGAAAAATTTTCTAACAAAACTTCGGTAATAGCCTACCAATCCAAGGATTCTACGAATCTTAGTTAAATTTGTGGGTCTTTGCCATTCTTCAACAACTTTTGTTTTTTCCAGATCAACAATTATCCCATCTTTAAAAACAATGTGACCAAGGAAAGAAATTTTTTTCAACCAAAACTCACACTTGCTGAATTTACCATACAATTTATATTCTTTTAAGGATTGCAAAATAACCCTTAAATGTCTTTAATGCTCCTCTTTACTTTTATAATACACCATAATATCATCAATGAAAACAACCACAAACTTATACAAGAAGTCATGGAAAATTCTATTCATTAAGTCCATGAATACAGCTGGTGCATTGGTTAGCCCAAAAGGCATAACTACAAATTCATAATAGCCATATCTTGTACGAAACGTATTCTTCGGAACATCTGCTTCCTTTACTATCACCTGATGGAACCCCGATCTCAGGTTAATCATTGAAAAATACTAACCTCCCTGGAGCTGATCAAACAAATCATCGATATGAGGCAAAGGATATTTGTTCTTAACAGTGATGTTATTCAAGGCTATATAATCAATTCAAAGTCTCATTGAACCATCTTTCTTTTTAACAAATAAATCATGTGATCCCAATGGTGATGTTCTAGGTCGAATTAAACATTTCTCAAATAAATATTTCAGTTTCTCCTTCAACTCTAAATGTTCAGTTTGAGCGATTCGATAAGGTGGTTTTGAAATTGTGTTAGCATCAAAAACTAAGTCAATAGTAAATTCAACATCCTGATCTGGTATTATTCCAGGAAATTCATCAGGATACTCATTTACCCCTGGAACATTATTAATCTGAACAGTTCCATTCATTACAACAATATGTGAAAGGTAACATTCATTTCCATCTTTTACAAGTTTCTCAGCCTCTTAATATGTTATCAACAGTAAGGGTTCATTCTTGTACACAAACTGAAATTATTTCTAAAAAGAAACTTCTTTAGCTCTACAGTCAATCTTAGCATGGTAAATAGAGAGACAATCCATACCCAGGATAACATCAAACTCTAATAGAGGTAAAACAATATGGTTCTCAAGTAGTTTCTTTCCATGGATAAGGATAGGAAGATTCTTATAAATTCTTTTTGCCTTAACATTTCCCCCAGGTGTTTTTACCACAAGTATAGGAGTCATTTATTGAGATGGTATTCCCATTTTATTAGAAATGTTTTCAGTGATGAAATAATGTGTAGACCCCGAATCAAACAACACACTAGCATGATCTGAAAAAACAAACAAAGTACCTGATACAACTTCATTTTATGGACCAACATCTGCTGAAGTAGTTGCAATGGATTTCACCACCCCTATCTGCTTGTAGTCTAACTGCTTTACATCACTCGATCACTTTATCGAACACTCATTTGCATAGTGACCCATCTCATTGAACTTAAAACATTTCACTAACTTCAAATCAAATTTGGACTTACCATGACCTTGATCTTTTTCAGTGGAATCACGAGCTTTATGTTCCATCTTACCACATCGGTAGAACTTTCTAGAATTCATAAGACCCTCCCCAACATTCCTTTTCCAACATTTATCACAAAATGGAAACTTAGTTTTCTTAACATCCGACCTTTTTGAAGAATTCTTCCATTTCTCTTGCCACCTCGGTCTCTTCTTCTGTTGGTTGTTATAGAACACTTGATCATCGGCAAACTCCATTTCCACCTTCTAAGCACATCGAACAAGCTTTTCATTACTTTTGAACTCATGAAAAGCTAAAGCCCTTCAATATTTTGGCTTTAATCCGGAGAAAAAACAATTTATTTTACTATCAAGGTCACGTATAAAATTTGGAGCATACCTTTCCAATCGAGTGAAACATTCTTCATAGGTATCCACTGAGTCCTCCTCATGCCTAAATTCCAGGAATTGTTTTTCCATCCTCAGTCGAACAGCCTTAGGAAAATACTACTCAAGAAACATAACTTTGAATTCATCCCAGTCTAGAGAATCAATATCATCACTGTCCCTGATATTTTCAACCATCGACCACCACTGATCTGCTTCACCCTCCAAACGGTAAATAGCAAGACTAAACTTTTGATTGTCTGAACATCCCATGACATCGAAAATCTTATCTAGTGATTTAATCCACCCTTCCGCTAGCACAAGGTCAGATGATCCTCTGAATGATGGGGGATGTTGCCTCATGAAATTTTCCACCACTAACATGTTCCTCTGCGGTTGATCTGGCTGATCTCGTGCATGGATACCACCACCATTTATCGCTTGAGTCAACTGCGCCATTACTGCAAAAAACTATTCAGTTCCAATTTCTACCATCTCAGGATGCTGATTAGGAAGGTTATTTCCTTCTATATGCCTTCCTAGAAATACTTCCATGTTTCCTCTGCGGAAAACCATTCGGAACAAACATTTCTTAGATAAAGCATCATGGTAATCTTCAAATGCTCTATCATTTCAATTTGACCATAAATTTATTTTGGATAATCATTTAATAAAGTTGTAACTCTTAATGTTATCTAAACCGACCCCTGATACAAACTATAAGGCCCCAGCCTTAAACTTTACATAATCTCGTGTTATTACAAGATTACACTTTGAGGATCTTTTCAGGTATAGAGTTTTATAGAATTAGATCATAAAACTTGCATTACATTCCACATTTAAACAATGTGGTTAAAAAAAGATAGTATTCATTTTTTCCATAAATGGAAACATATTAAAAATAAAACATGGATTATTTCTTGACACATCCTTGACACTATCATCACATCATGTAACTTTCCCTTGACCTATGAAAATCATTTCAAAAACATGGGATGAGCATAAAAAGCTCAGTAAGGGATCTAAAAAATGGAAAGGAACCATGAGTACATGTATACATAAGAATCAATGAAATCATACTCTACTCGTAAAACATATGCACTTTAACATAACTCATCAAATCATGAATAAATCATAGAAATCATAAGACATAAAGGTAATTTGAGGCATTCATAACATTCTTACATACGGAGTAACCATCTTGGTTACGTTTGGAATACCTATCATAGTATATTCCCTAATTATCTTCAGAGAAAACTTAATGTTTAACTCCTTCAGGTTACGAAATGCATTGGAGAACTATATCAGGCTCACCTGCCCTTAGTTTATCACAGAACCACCCGTCTTCATAATAATTACCAAGAACCACAACATAATCGTATCACATAAAACATGCATAAAGGAAACATAACATTTCCACTTTTCAATCACAAGATATCAATACAACACATTGATATAAAAACATTATGAAACCCATTTTCAATACCAAAATAAATGAAATGTAAAACATGGTATTTATTTTTCTTTTAAAAAAAGGTATGGCTTGTAGAGGAATCTAAAACTCAAATAATGGTCATAGTGGCGGAGATGTCGTTGTCGCCACATACGTACGACAAAAACATTCCCTTTTTTCATTTAGTAAAACGATTCGTATAAAAAAGATTCCTTTTGAATAAATGTAAAATTCGAAGGGGTTTATACACAGTATAAAAGAAGGTTGTGTTTAAAACAAAATATGCCTCAATGAAAGGAGATTGATACGAAGTCCCATACCTCGGGTCCGACTTGACTCGATCATTCTTTAACCTCCTGAATAATAAACCTGAGTTAATTTCTACTTACATAAGAACCTTTTTCAAGTTCATAATTTCTTTTATATAACTTATTACCATGTCATGAACACTATGTAATTATTTAAGTTAATAACGGTCGTTTTAACGATCATTGGTACTTGAGTCAGAAATAAACTCCTTATAATTACAAGTTGTACATGTATCCATTATATCAAGAGTTATAATCATGATTTAGATATCATATATATCATATATATCCAGTATATACATTCATTTATAATATTACATAACATTTAGTGGTAAGAAATGAAATACACCCTTCATGGATACGGTAAGCCGTACGTACGCATGAACGCTACTTTCATTTCTATTTCATATTTTATAGAATGGAATCATAATGATATAAAGGTATATTATAATGATAATATAATATCATATATAATATAATTAATTACATCCTTTATACATCCCACATATGTCATTAACGAATCAAATCACTTTGAGGGGGCGTAGTCCGCACTTCCTAAAATGAAGATATCACGTATACCCATAATGGAAGCCATAAAGGTATGCCATAAATGAAAAATACAGAATTCTAAAGAAAACATAAACATATTATATATCATATATAAATATAGTGACATTTTAATGGCCACATTTGAAGGTGTTAGAAGAATATCGAACAATCATCGTTTCGTGAGGCAGAAATTCACTATCCACGGAAATAGTATGTCCCTTAACCATTAGATGTAGGTGTGTGTAAGTGTATGTAGATCCTTCTTATAACAACATTCTAGTATATGGAATAAACTGGTGTTGTATCAAAATAAATGAATAAAAATAGTTTAGGGGGTTGGAGAAGAAAAATAAAACATAAGAACACAAGAGAAGACACTACCTTTAAAACAGGTAACTCTTTTTTATTTAAGCTCAAAGGCTTCCTTCAGAAGACTTATGCCCAAAGTGAGGCTTCTAAGAGTTAGAGATGAATGTGGAGAGACAAAATGGGTAGAGTTTGTCTGATCCAAAGGCTTTGTAAGTGTGGGTAAGGTGGTAGAGGTGGGGGCCTTTTATAAGAGGAGAGGAGGGGTACTCTTGGAATGTTAAGAAAAGATACTTTGTTATAAAATGATTTTCGGATAAAAAATATCCCACAATTATATATTTCGAGGATAAGGTGATAAGGGTTCGAAATCCACCCATCAAATATTTTTTTTGACAAGTTTAGGTCTTATATTTTTCATTATATTTTCATTTTATTTAAATCGTTCAATAATGAGGTAAACGTTGCATCATCATGGTGTCATAAATAATTTAATTTTTTTAATGTCTAAAAATTATAAAAAAAATTCATGATGTATTAAATCTTTTTATATTTCTAATAACTATTTATAGTAAAAAATATTACTTGTATTACCCCATGTAAAAATTGTTTTAGTAAAACAACTCATGTTTGTGACATTTTCATTTTAACTTTAAATAAAAAGTTATTAATGTCATTTTCCTTCCAAAGTGGCTCCATGGGGTCCCCAAGTTGACCAATGGATTGTCTTGGTCGGCCATGACACATTAAATAAGGGTAGGACATGTGTCAATTTCATTTCATATTATTAAAACATTAATCTTACCTAAAATTACACTAATTACCTCTAATCGCGATTAAAAACATAAAAGTTACTATTCACCAAAATATTATTTTAATCCCATTAAACCACATTATACTTCTTAATGACAACCATGTATGTCAGACATTTGAAATTCAAAACTCATAAGTGGTAGAGTTTCATTTAAATGAAAAATTAGTTTTTTAAGTACCACTTAGTGGTTTCACTATTCATCAAAAATTGACGTTTTTCAGAAAAATACCAAAACATTACACTAAGCTATATTTGATATTCCAAATTCAAAAATGATGTATATTTTAAAAAATTCAAAAAATATAAGTTACATTAATTAATTTATTAATTAATTCTCTCTGTCAGAGCAAATAGCATATTTTTATGAAATAATAAGTATCAAAATATTGACACTAGTTTAAGTCCAATTTCAAAGTGAAATTTATTCAACGACCACTATTGGATTAAATGGTAAAAATATATTCTAATTTAACTTTAAAAAAAATTCAAAATACAATCTATTCATATAAATAAATTATATTAAAAAGAGTTTTTGAATTAAAATATAACTGTTTTCACTATTTATTAAAAAAATGAACTTTATCAGAAAAATAACAAATATTTACCCAAAGTAAATTTCAATGTCCCAATAATAAATAATAAGTTTATTTTTAAAAATAGAGCATATAAAATTGTCAAAATTTTGATTTAAAAATGGTTTTCCATCAAAAGGAAGTAATACAATCTTTTAAAAATATTAGTGTATTCCATGCTTAAGATTGGATTTATTCTCATTTTAAGCCTCTAAAACATTATCTAATTCATTAATAGACATATATAAAAATATAAATTATTCATTACATACTTGGGATGTTACACTTTATTCCTAGGATAACAATATAAAAACATATCAAGTGAACATTAACATTGATAATTTTAAAAAACAATATAAATAGTGTCCAGTATTATTAGTTTTATAGATGACTGATGTTAGAAGTTCATTAAAAATTTAGCTTTCCTAATAATGGATATCAAATAATTTTTTTTTTAAATGCTTAAAAAAAATTCCTCATTGGGGACAAAAAATATATTGATGATCTATAAAATATTAGACACAAAAATGAATGAAATAAAATTATAATCAAGGATTTTACTTTTTTTTTTGGAATGTATATAAAATATATTTTTCAAATATTAATTTTAACTATATGATAGAAATAATAAGGATTTTTTAAATTCTCTTCATAATTCTAAGATGAAAATTTATTCATTTAAACAAGATCTATATAATATATCTTCATAAAATAAAATAAAAATGTCAATAGTTTACATCCACAGTGAAAATAATCCTTATAAAATATAATAATTTGTAGAATAATTAAAAATATATTTAAAATGTGGTTGAATAGAGAATTATTTGAACGATTAAGTACTGGAATGAGGAATGACGTGTATATTTGGAATATAATATTTATAAAAATGAAAATATAAAGGATTTTTTTATGAAAATAAACCACATGATTTGATTACTTTTTCGGTGAGAACGTAAAAATTAAAAGTTAACACTATAGAAATTTTTTAAAATAACTAGAACACCATGAAACAGTAATTATAACAAACGTTACTTATATAAACAATATTATAATCTAAGGTTTTAACATTGGTTAATATACGACCATGGTAAAAAAACTAGTTTCTATTGTCGGAAATATACATAATATAACATTAAAAAGGTTTTTCGCATCTATTATTAATAAAATTTATATAAAAATCTTTGTTTTTAACATTATTTATATATTAACCAATGATGAAAAGTGTTTTCATGTTAGTTAAAATACCACCATCATTAAAAAGCAACATGATTGGGTATTTAAATTTTTTTATATCAATAGATATTATAAAAACCATTTTTAGAATCATGTACTATAAAATAAATGATAAAACTATAATGTAAATTCTATTTTTTCTACTTATGATACCTATCGAAGTGAAAAAATCTTGGACGATACTAAATTTCAATTTATTTTTATAAAAATTAACATTATTTTATAATGAAGGTCTATGTACAATTGACCTATCGATACACATAAATGTGTATATCCTTAAAATTGAACTAATTCCTCATCCTATTTTAAATTCTTGACTCAAGGGAACATTAATCATGATTAATGGCCAAAACTATTTTTCTTATTGTTTAGGATGGTATGGAAATTTAATGAGAAACTTCCTATGATCTTCAGAGGTTATCCAGATGAAATCATTGGAGGCATTTCAACATCCCACTATAAATAATGTTGAAATGTTGATTCATAATTCATAAAATAAACAAACCATCATATTGTGACTCACTCTCTCTAGAAATAGTTCAATATATGTCATTGTAAGAGGATAAAGTGAAAGTAAAATGGATGATGTATTTACAAAAATGTTGAATTTTATAAAAACGTCAGAGATATAATAATAAAAAATAATCTCTATAAAGGTGTGATATTCACTATTAAATAATTTAAATGAATTAATGTATTATATATATGATTGATTCCCACTAATCTCATAGAAATAGATTATTGATATAATCATCTTTAGTCTATAACTATTCTAACATTACAGTAATATTATCCTAGACTTTTTGAATTTTAATTACTACTGAGGATATTATGAAAATATATCTAGTAGAAACAAATATATCTAGTCATATTCATTCAATTTTATCTCTCCTTTCATAAATATGACCATGTGGTGGATAATTATTTTCCAATCATTGATCCCAAAACTTTGTTCTTTCTTCCAGAAACACTATATTGTATCTTATTTTTATTACATTATTTATCTCATATTATTGGGACTATTTTTTCAATGATGATTATGAATTCTTGGGATGTGGAATAGAGACTAGAATAGTCAAATACCTCAATACCAAATTTTATAACTAGATAATAGATTTAACAAATCATGATACATATCTCTAGTTAAAGCGATTTTGTGTTCAAAATAAGTAATTTCTATAAAGAATTAATATTTATCAAAAAATAATTTATGATATTTTTGTTAAAATGTATTTCCCTTAATAAAAATGTTTCATAAGTAGGAAATAAATCAAAGAAATAAATTAACATTTTTCAAAATATTATCATGTATTAACTTATTATGTGATCTTATAGAGGCCCCTTCTAGAATAATTTATAAATATTGTTGAGGCCTTCAAATTTTAACTAAATAAATGGTTATATAAACTTCAAAACCTAAGAATTGAGTAAATATTAATGTGGGTGTACATCACCTTGCTTCCAAGTTATTCAAAATATCCATTTCCTTAACCTCTCTAATAGGGTGAATCAATTCATCTTGTCATTAGAACTTTATTTTAGTGATAAAAATAATAATGAAATTATCAATTACCTAAATACTTTTCTTACAAATTAAAATTGATGATTCATTAGTTATATATATGGTTGAACCCTACTTATTTATCATGAAGAGATGTCCTTTAGTAAAAAAAAACCCTCTGTGTTTCTACTATTAGGGTATACTATGTCATCTCGACAAGTAATTTCATTGAATTCAGAAAATGTGAATAAAAAATTTTACATTCATGATTATGATTTTATTAATGTAGTGAGGGAGGAACTTATACGTTCAGTAATGGGGATTCAATTTATAAAGTGTAGGGGTGTTTTGAAAACTAGAACCCACCATCTATTTCATAATTTTATTTATCTTCCACAAATTATGCATATTTGAATTGATTTTGGCTTTATCAATATATATAATAAATAAATGATATTTACGAAGTTAATGAATCAGTAACCCACCATATTTAGAATTATCACATACTTATCTTGATTTAATAGAGAGGGCATCTTATCAATTGACTAATGGATTAATGAATCATACATTTTTTTGACTTTCCTATAACAATAACTGAATATGTACTCAATGTTAATAGATTCAGATTAATTTAGTATCAACAATGGATACCATTACATCACTTAGTCATAAAGGTTATCCTTAAGAGAAGTAGGGGAATAAAAATATACACTTATGGACTTAAGTTATCAACTAGAAATAACACATAAACTAGAGTATGACCAAGTGAGCCTCCACACAACCATTTATTTATTAATCTATTAGAAATCTAAATGGTTAATGGGATATATGATAGGTAAATAGGACAATGATGGTATTAATGGAAATTTCATTATCTGAGGTATTTCTCAAATGCGTCATGAATTATTTAGACATATAGATTATCTACCTATTATTATCCATTCACACCTACATTTCATTCCTCAAATCACCCTTTTGAGTGTATCTCCATGACGCTAATATTTCAATATAGTTGGGCCCAAGGAGTATTTCAACCATACCACTAGACTCCCAATTACCAAAAAGTGTGTATAATAACGCACCTAGATCTATGATATATATGGTAAAATGCATATGATCAACATGATATCTTATGTATATTTGGTTTCTAATAGGTAAATTTAGAATATAAATTTCTTATCATGTATCATTATACCAATGTATTTACTATTGGGGCCTCTTTTTAGGGGCTCCCATATCACCAAATATTTTTTGTATTCTATTTCATCTAAAATATAAATGAATGATGGGGAATTATCTCATTATTTCCCCTTCATAAGAGTTACCCTTTCCAACCCATGTCTTTTATATATACGGTGATTCAAGAATGTATAATCATTGAGTCATATTGGTGAATTTTAACTGAAAATTATATGGTCCCTGTAACACCACAAAAATTTTCAACCAATTTTAATGTAGATCATAATGCATAAAAAATTGAGTCTCTGTGAAACAATTTTTTTTATAATTATTCAAACAAGATAATCATAAATTATCCATGAGACTTTCTAGTTATATGATTTTATGTTATAAAAATAGACGTATATGGTTTTCATTAGTATGAAATTTTGAGTCTGATAGGATCAACAGTCTTTTTTGGTGAATTGTAACTTGACCCTTTAGAATAAAAATGTTAGAATTTTGAATAATAATTTAACACTTAAAAATTATAAAATCATCCCTAAAATTATGAATAAAATTTTCCATCATATAAATGATATTATGATATAATTTTGTCGCAGTGTATGTAAATGAATATTTTAAAAAGTAATATTTAAGTGCGGGTATTTTTTTAATTCCAAAATAATTAATTAAAATTTCATAATTATTTAAAATAAAATTAATTTTAAAAAAATTATTCAGAAATAACCATTTTGTAGGGTTATGGTTTTTGGATAGTTTTTTGAGACATTATATAATTATTGAAAGAGTTATAAAAGTGGTTATAAATTTAAAATGTTATTTTATGAGTAAATAATTATATTAATTTAAAATTCAACTTGTCATATATAGAAAATTATTGTCATTAAATTTTGTTTTTTATTTGAATCACATATGTTGAGAAATGGTTATGGTGGATTTTTTGGAATATTCTAAAATTCTTGAATTTGTTAGTGAATAGAAAAATACGGTAATTTATTGAATAAATATATTTTAGGTTAAATAAATTATTCTTTGATCCATGGTTGATGTAAGAAAACATAGTTCAAACTCACAAGCACACTATATACTATTTAATTAAAATAATCAACGAAATTTATTGTCTTGAGAACAATAATAAATTAATGAATAAAATAATGTGAAATCACCCCACATCTCCACTTTAAAAAACACCCCTCACCCACTCTTCTATGCACACATCTAGACCTGGAATTTTGAAAAAAAATTCCCATATCTTGTTTCATACACTCTCCCCATGTCTAAGAGATCATTTTCCTTAAAAAAGTCAAAGTCACATTCTATTAAGGTGGTTCTCAAAGTTGAGTATTCAAGAGGTAAAATCCTCATTCATTTCCTTTTAATTCCTTTTCAAGTTCTTTTCTTTTATTATTATTCTCTTCTCACCTCCATTGTACAATTGATAATGATAACTAAAATATTATATATATTTTATAATGATATCTTAATAATAGATGATCCATCATTAATCCCCTTACCCTCTCTCTTTTATTTTAAAATCAAAAACACTATCTGAGAGGTGAAGATTTATAACCTTCATGGATGATGAACATTCATCCTTAAATTTCTCCTCCATGGCTAGTCACAAAACCATTTTTATGGTTAAATCATGTTATAAAATCTATTTCATCTATTATGTATGGTTATTTAACCACTCAATATTTATATGATATTATTGAATAAAAAACTAGTTCATTTTGATTGAAAACCCGCTAAAATTATATTTCATAATTATTATTAATGATTCATCCACATATATGGAAAATAATAATAAAAATACCAATTAATATAATTATTTTCCATAAAAATTGTATAAATTTTATTCTTGATAATTATACCCCTTCTACAAGAACTTTCATACTAAAATATAAGTATAATGATCTTGAAATCCATGGAAATTAACTCTTTTGGGAAATAATATTGTAATTATAACTCATCAAAAAGGATATTAATGACCATAATAAATTTATAATAAATTAAATAATTGATAATTATTTAATTATTTAATTAATTAATGTATTTAATTTGGTTATGCCACACATTAAGGTGAAGTCTATAACACATTTAGGGAAAATTTGATGGTTTTCTACCTGAACCTCCAATTTCATTCGAGTTAATATTTTTATCTATTTACCCCAATTAAATTTTTAATTATTTTTATATATTATTCTTAAATTATTTTTGAATTTTATATATATATTTATAATAATCATAATATTTCATTCTTTTATGGAGATTTACATGTCTCAAAATGATATTTCTGAAACTTTTTCCGATAAACAACCCCGATTTAAGGGAACTTCTTGAATTCTTACCTATATTCAACTGCACACTATAATATTTTTTCACCACCCATTATTTTTTATAAATCAATAATTTTATTTGGAAAAAACTAAATTTATTCTCTTATGGATTTATAAAAATATTTTTCCAAAAGGACACTTCTGGGATAGTAACTAACTATTGCTCCCAAGTATTACACGACGATTTAATAAGGGTATTTCAATCTATTTCAACAGTCTTTTTGAATATTATATTTAATGGGGAATAATATTTTTTGATACCATATTCCATAGAATATCTAATTTTTTATCATTCTATTGAATATGGATGCACTCTCTTGATACTATTCACCATATTACACTGAATGGTTAGTGTATATGTTTACTTATTAGGGAAAGTAATTTACATTTCATATGTTAGTTTCAATATGAATGTATATGTTGATTATATTTATCCTTTTTCATACGAGGAATGCATTGGACTTAGTAAGTGAAGGGTGGGGCATTCTATATCTCCTGATGCATTGGTAGGTCTCCTAAGACAAACAAGTTGGGGTTTTTACCCATTATGTACAGTATCTTAGTCAAGTCCTTGATAGGATGACTAGGATTTCATGAATTATGCATTACCTAATTATGAAGATAGTATTTGTTTTTCAATGTTATTATTTGACTAGTAGAATATATGTGGATGTGTTTAATTCTGAAATTATTTATACAACTTTTATTCCAACAATATTATGATCAAGATTTTGTTTTAGTGGCATGTGTTATTTATTTATTCATTGTGTCTTGTTTTTTATGATTACACTATATTACATAACCATACTATGAATATGTTCTCAAACATTTCTTCTGTTTATTTTCCCCATGATTCCAAGTAGAATTTTATTAATGACGTGAAAAGTTTATCATTTGGAATAACCATGTTTTTATAAGTGTTTCTATGATGTATTCCATTTCAAGTTTATATTCCAATGTAATAAAATAATGCATCAGCTCTGGGAAACTATAGTCGAGGAGGTTACAGTTGGAATTAAAGGAATTTTAGTAGAAACCTTAGAAAATATATTTAGGAAAAATTAAATATATAACATAACCCTAATAAAATAATTGAGGATAATAATAGAATAATATCCTAGATTTATTATAACGAATAGATTATGTGGGTTTTCATAGAAATTAATCCAAATATAGATACTATATGTGGATGTGGTTCTGTCATAGAAGTACTTTGGAGTAAAAATTTCAAAAAAGTGTTCCCGGCCTAACTCAAGGTGACCAGGTACATAAAAATGGGCCATATTACCCCTCTAGTTTGACACTCTTTTGGGATATGAATAGGAAAATTTTCATTTTCATTACAAACTATTATGAAAGATTTAAAAGATAAGTTATTTCCAAAGAAATTGTGTTTATGATTATGACAATAACTATACATATAATTTCAATTTAGGTTAATAATTTTTTTTTCTATTGAGATTATAAATATTGATTCATAATATAATATATTATGTGCCATTATTAGAAAATATCACCTAGTGTATGGAATTTAAACCACATGAACACATGCATCCCATATAGGTATTTCCCTCCAACGCCAGATAATGATATTGGTTATTGAGCTACGATTGGTGTTGAGAAAATTGAAACTATACGAGTGTAGTAAAATTGGATTATGAAAAATACCCTTACTCATATAGAGCATCCTTATCCATAACATGGAGAAGAAATCTATGACCACTTTATGTGAAAACAACCTCTATTATTAAATGGGACTACAAACCAATTTTTAGTTGAGAAAAGAATAAGTTGTTTAGAGAATATACTTATCTCTTTGTGATGTAATGTAAAGGACAAGGTTCTAATGGATGTTTATTGTCTATCGGGAGATGCAGATCAATGTTTGACACTAATCCAAAACACAATGGAGGAAGAATAAATTACAAGTATGTAAATGAGGTATTTTAATGAAAATTTTCCTTGAAATATATTTTCCTAGCCAACAACAAGAAGATATTAAATGAAACTGTTAAATCAGTGGAAAAAGGAGGATGGAAATTTTCCCTTGTACAAAGCTATCTTTACAAGGTTAGCAAGGCATTTCATAGACTACAAACATAATCCAAAGAGAAATATTTATGATTTCATTATGGTTTAAAAACATTATTCAAAAGGTAACTAGTATCCTAAAAATTTTTATCATACAATGATATAGTATCATGTGTTATCAAGATAAAAAATGAATTCTATAAGTCATATGAATTAAAATTAAATCAAGAGGAGGAGTTGTTTTCATAAAACTATAGAAAATGAAATATGATAAATTATAATATGGGAAGAGGTGATTTTCCATCCTATGATAATTTTGAGTAGAAACACCCCAAAACTTTCTAGAATTGTATCCATGTTTGTTACAAGTGTGGATAGAAACTCCTCAAAGTTGATGATTTCAAGGGACAAAATGAATCAACCAATGTTAAATGATATAATTGTAAATATATGGGACATTATACAAATAATTGTCCTAGGATTCAGGGAAATGATCTTTAATAAAGGCCAATGGAGAAATACAAATATTATTCAGTCAAACCCTTCTGGTTAAAGTTCATAATGATATCATAGAAGGTTCATTAATAATTTCATAAAACATATCCAATGATTTATTTGATTCTGGGTCATCCAATTATTTTATATTTTCCTAGTTATCCATGAAAAATAGACATTTATAATATATTTTAATAATGGAGTTACCAGTCCAAATGTCTATGGGAAGTATCATAACAAAAAATATATGTCAACACATTAAATTATTGATAAATAAATGTTCTTTAGTTTCTTACCTTATCATCATACCTATTATTATCTTTCAAATATTTATCGGTATGCATTGGATTTCAAATTATGTAGTGAACATATATTTTAATAAGAAGAAAACTACAATATTTGAGAATAATGTTGAATCCCTAATCTTTAGAGAAGACAACTTACCATCTGATTCTTTACTAGATCCACCCCAATAACTTTTCTGATTACAATTCATGGGGTGGAAGAGAAAATAATATATATGGGAGAGGAAATAAATATTCAAATTAAGGATTCACTTATTGAGTATGAATACATTGATATATTTCCTGAGGATTTACATAGACCTCCTTCTGAGTTATAAATTTAGTTTTTTATTGATTTAATTACTAGTTCAAGGAATATATCAAATAATCTTTATAGAATATCCTTAATAAAATTATTAGATATAAAGAATCAACTAGAGGAATTGGGTGAAAAATAATTTATTTTCCCTAGTGTTTCTCTATGGGAAGCCCTTATTCTCTTTGATGAGAAGAATGATGGGTCTATGATGCTATGTTCTAACTATAAAGAAATCAAAGCTATTTTTTAAAGAACAAGTATCATCATCCTCACATTGATAATTTATTTAATGAACATCAAGGATATTAATTTCTTATTAGATTGTCATTCGAAATGGATATCTTTAGTCGCAAATGATGAAGTAAGATATTCTAAAGACATTATTTTGAACTAGGTATGGACATTATTATTTTATAGTAAAGACTTTTGGACAGACTAATAATCCCTCTATTTTCAGGGATTTAATGAAATGAGTTTTCAAGGAATATCATGAAATCATTGTTGTGGTATTTAATTATGATATTCTGGTATACTCCAAAATCTAGGAAGATCATGAGAATCACTTGTGCATTGTTTTGAATAATTAAAGAAGAAATGATTTATATGGGATATTTGGAAAGTGATAATTCTGGCTTCGAATAGTTTCTTTTCATGCATATAGTTTTCCTAAAGATGGAATCTTAGTTGATCATACAAATACAAAGGTATTTTATAAATGACCTGCCCCAATGAACATTACCTTGGTATGTAGTTTTATTAGTATAAAAGGTTGTTATCGGCATTTCATTCATAACATTTCTCGATTATCTAAACTATTTACCATTATTACTCAAAAAGAGGTAGCATTCATTTGGACTAAATAATGTGAATAATTTTTTGATGAACTAAATAAAAGGTTAGTGAAAGCTCTAATTCTAAATCTACTATTGCAAAATGGAGGATTTTTTATTTATCATGATGAATCGAAGAAAGGACTTTTCTATATCCTTATAAAGAATGATATAGTTATTTCATATGGATCATGGTAGTTAAAAACTCCTAAAACTGGATATCCAACTCATGATCTCGAGATTGTAGATTTAATATCTTCTCTAAAGATATGGGGAAATTATATATATGATTAAATATATGAGATATATATTTATCATAAGAAATTGAAATATATATTCTCATAGAAATAACTCAACATGAGAAAAATGAAATCTCTAGAGACTACGACTGTTAAATACACAATCAACAAGGGAAGGAAATTAATGCAATTGACGCTTTGAGAAGGATGTATCATGATTTTCTAATAAATTGATATTTGAAAAGGATCGTATTTATATAGATCTAGTGTGGATGGATATTGAAATTATAAATGAAGTTGAAACATCAGTACTTTTTCAATTGGTTGCACAATCATATTTATTAGAACGGAATAAAAGTTTTCAACATGAAGATGAGAATACTAAAAATAAAATTAATGCATTGAATAGTGAGAAGTTATAAGACATTGTGTATAAAGATTGAATTCATGAATTTGGTAGGAGGATATGTGTTCCCTATATTATTCATGTAAAAATAAAATTATTTGACGATTATAATTGCTCAAATTTATCTATAAAATGTAGTTTCATTAATATGTATAGAGATCTGAATAAACATTTCTTGTGGGATAATATGAAGTTTGAAATTGTTGTTTATGTATCAATATGCTTATTCTGTCAACAAGAGAAGGCTAAAAACAACATCCTAGAGGTGTCTTACATCCTCTTCCTATTCCTAAATTGAAATTTGATGTCACCACTATCGATTTCATCACTATATTACCCAAAACTAAAATACAGAATAATGAAATATGGTTAGTTGTTGATTTATTTTCCAAATAGGCACATTTCATCGCAATAAGTGAAGATATTTAATTATAACACCTTTAAATAATCTATATCAATGATGTTGTAAAAATTCATACTGTAACTCTCTCAATTGATTCTGATCATAATCCATAATTTTATCAAAATTTTTGAAATTTCATTAGAAATTTTGGGATACTGAGAATTATTTGAGTACTATGTATCTCCCTCTAAATGATGGGAAGTCAAAAAGGATGATCCAAACATTATAATATATGTTTAGATAACTCTAACATGATTTTCAAGGTATGTGAGATCAATTTTTACATTTTTTTATAGTTTTCTAAATATTATAGTTTCCATTCGAGTATTCAAATGGTACAATATGAATAATTGAATGTAAAGAGATATCATACACTAACATGTTTGGATGAAGTGGGTAAGAGGAAGCTTTTCGGTGCAGACATTAATGGGGATACAACAGCTAAGGTAATGACTATTCAAACCCACATCAAATAATATCAATAAAGGAAAAAGGGAATTGTCGATAATCAAAGGAAGGATTTGGTATTTTAAGTGGGAGACAGTGTTATCTTGAATGTATCTTCATGGAAGGGTGTTATATGATTTGGGAAGAAAGGGAAACTGAGACCTAGGGAAATTTGTCCTATTCAAATTCTAGATAGTGTTGGAGATATAGATTATAATATGTAGATGCCTCTTGTAAATTCTAAATTACACAATGTGTTGGACATATCATTGTTATGAATGTATATGCTAGAAAAAACACATGTACTCACTTCTGTAGGAATAGTTATGGAACCTAATTTATGTTACTGTGAAGAGAATATCTGAATTTTGGACACTAAAGAATAGGTGTTGTGGAATCAGACTACTCGGCTGGGAAAGTGACATTAGAGAAATCATAAAATTGAAGAGGAGACATGGGAGCTAGAGGAACATCTGATGGAGAACTAACCAAATCAATTTATGTGGAAACATATTCGAATTTCGATGATGAATTTATTGAAGAGGGAGAGGATGTAACACCGTACAGATTTAGAAATAAATTTACTATAGAATATAATAAAAAAAATAATGTCTCCATAAAAAACCCATTTTAGTATAATTATTTTAACATTATAATTATAACTTATCCATGAATCATTATTTTTCCACTTCTATATTTTCAATTTCAAAAAACAGACTAACCCGGTAGTGATCAGTATGAAATTTAGAGACTGATTGAATCAATTTATTTTTTGGTGAGTAGTATATTGATCTTTTTGAGTAGTCACGTTAACCTTATAAATAGTAATATGAACATTATGAATTTTAATATAACCCATGAATGTATAAATAAAATTTGATCCTCTTATAAATGAAATTGTTATATAATTATATAATAGTTTATGCAATAGAATTTTTTATGAAATTAATATTTCAATGTTTGTATTTTTGTATGTCATAAATACAAATTTAAAAACATATAATGATTTAAATAAAAATTTATTTTCATAAAAATAATTCTTAAATCAATGTTATTTCCTTAAAATTTTAAGATAATTTTATGTCACCTTTGTTAATTTTTCAAAGGGTTATAAAATCAGGTATAAATTTAAGAATGTATTTTTTGAGTAAATAATGATTTTAAATAAAAAATAAACATCTCATATTCAATTAATTGTTTTTCTAAAATGATTTTTTTTAATTATACACTATTACAAATTGTTAGGTTTAATTTTTAATATTTTTCTGAAACACATGATTTATTAGAGAATATGAAAATATGGAAATTTAGAGAATGAATTAATTATAAGCTAAATACAATATTCGTTGAGTCATGGATGATGTAAGATTCCTTGGTTTATATTCATAAGCACATATTACTATATTTAGTAACAATAATCATTACTATTTCTAGTCTTGTGAAAAATAATTAAATAACGAATTAAATAATGAATAAAATATTAAGAAATATCCTCTCTCCTCCACTCTAAAAACCACCCATCACCCCCTTCTCCTCCAACCTCTATGATGTGAAACATGTAAAAATATTTAAAAAATAATCTTCCATAGTCTCTTCTCACATCTAAGAGATCATCGTATTTCCAAAAGACCAAAACCCTTTCCCTTAAGAAGGTTCTCAGGGAGGAGTATTCAAGAGGAAAAATCCTCTTCCTTTTCCTTTTAATTTCATTTAAGGTTCATTTCTTTTATTATTATTCTATTCTAAACTCCTCTATCCAAATAGTCAAGATAACTCCATTATAATATATATACATTACTGAAATCATGTTAATAGAATATTCATCATAAATATCCTCACTCTTTCTCACTCTCTCTTATTTTAAAAATGAAATCGCCATTCAAGAGGTGCCGATTTACGACCTTTAGAGATGATGAACATTCATTATTCAATTTTTCCATCTAGGACAGTCATGAAACCATTTTTTTGGTTGAAATAGATTTTATAATTTTTATTATACATTAATTATGTTTATATAAACATTTTATATATTTTATTAAATAATACAACAAAACTGTTTTATTGTGATCAAACCCCCACTAAAATTTAGACAAATGATTATCATAAATGATTCATCCTCCAATATGGTAAAAAAATTAAAATAATACAACTTACACATGTATTTCTTCAACAATAGAATATAAATTAAATTCTTGAGAACTATACTCATTCTCCAAGAACTTTAATACACACTTATATGTACACTGATCATGAAAATGAAGGAAACGAACACTCCCGAGCAATAAAGTTGTATCTTATAACTCATAAAAATGCAAAAAATGAAAATAATAAAATCATAATATATAAAAAAATGTAGATAAGGTTATGAATTAATTAGTTAATGTATTTAATTACATTATCTATGATGTTATGGTTATGTACAGAATTTATTCTAACATAATGTAAGGGTTTTCTACCAAAACCTCCAATTTCATTTGGGTTACTCTTTTTCTCACTATACCCCAATGAAATAATTAATTATTCTTATATACTCATAATAAATAATGTTTTAATGATCAATATATATGTAATAGTCATAATACTTCTTTATTTTATGGGTATTCACATGTTTTAATAGGATCATTCTCAAACCCTTCCCAATAAAGAAGCCTGATTCAAGGGAACTTCTCAAATTTTTTCTAATTTTTAAGTGCACTCTATAATCTGTTTTAATCCATAATTATTTTTATAAAAGCACTATTTTTTTATGGAAAAACATAATTATTTAACATTTATTATAAAAAAAATATTCCCAAAAGAGATCTTCTTTGCAATGTAAATGAGCATTTCTCTCAAATAATACTCAATGATTTTACAAGAGTATTTACATATATTTAAACAGTCTTGTTGATTATTTTGTATAATTGGTATTATAATTTTACGATATCATCAACCATATTGAATTTAATGGATTATTTTTCGTTTGAATGTGGATGTCCTATCTCGATACCATTCACTATAATCCTCTGAATGGTTAGTGTTTAGGTTTTCTAATTGGGAAAAGTTATTACCATTTCATTTTTTATATTAAATATTAATGTATATGTCTAATATATTTATACCCATTTATATGAGAAATTAATTTGACTTAGTAAGTGATTGGTAAGGCCTCAAATAGCCCTGTGATGCATCAGTAGGTCTAATGAGAAAAACTAGACTAGATTTTTACCCATTACATATAGTGTAAAAGCCAAGTCCTTGATGATATGAATACGATTTACGAAATTATTCATTATTTCATTATTAATATAGTAGTTATTTTTTCATGGTATTATAAGACTAGTATAGTATCCATGGTTATCTATTGTTATGGAATAATTTATCCTTCTTTTATTCCTTCCATATTATGCTCCAGATTTTTTTAATGGAAAATTTTATTTAGTTATTAATCGTTGCTTATTTTTTATGATTCCACTGAATTAATTACCCTTACTGATCATTTAAGATCACCCCTTTCTTGTGTTTATTTTCCATAGGATTTCACGAAGAATTTTATGAATGAAATGGAGAGATAATCTAGAAGAATTAGGTTGCTTCCAAGGGATTTTCTCTGACGTATTTTATTTCATGTTGTAATGTTGTCCTTATATATATATATATATTTTCAATAATAATAAACTATTCATTAATTCATGATATGAATTCCTTGATTATATTATAATGTAAAAAAATTAGTCCCCAGATCTTGGAAACTAGGTTACGGGTCCTTACATTCACTTTGAGGTAAGAAGAATAACCATAGTGGATGACTTATAAAGTTAGTAATGAAGACATTGTATGGATCAATTTGAGGTTGTGTTTCAGTCATTACCTCCCCTTTCTAATGACCATTATCATTTCATACAAACATTAGAATATTAATAATATGTGAATGAAAATATACCAATTTTAAATAATCCTCTCAGTCGACATAAATCAATTGTTGGGAATAAGATTAATATATGGTAATAATAATAATCTTCATTGGAAATGAAACATTCACTCAATTCATTACCATGTGAATAATTGAAAAATTTACCACCTGATCATTATATGCCACTCACTAAAAAATAAAAAATACTACAATGGACTAGTATTTACTGAAAACCAAAACTATATATAAAATCGAATGGGCGTATATGGTTAAAAATTCTTCAACCAATCAATATATTTTTCCAAAATACCATCCCAAGATGATAATATGTATTATCACTACTAAATTATTCCTCTGGGGTTATCTATTTGTTGTCCAATCTAGATTAAATAGAAATAATTTTTGAGAACATTTCATAGGATAACATTTGTTTTCATACTTTGACAGAGGTATACCACTAATGACGTTCAATGTAAATATCCTAAAGTAAAAATTTAAAGAAATAGTGTGGTTATGGAATTTATATCACTTGATATAATCCCCTATTTGATTTTTGACAATAAAAAAACATTAGAATATAAATTAGTTTCTATTCTTGATTAACATGGCCTAGTTCCCTATATATCATAGAAAAGACTAACACTACTAGATTAACCCACTGGCCACTTAAAAGATATTAAACTATATTAAATATAGTTGTATGAATTCCGACATGATATTGTATAACACGAAATAAAAATATATCTATGAAAATAACTACAAATATGACTAGGTAAAGATGGTTTGTTATGTGTTGGTGTCCCCCAAATCCCTATTTAGTATACTGGAAACCTTTTAATATGGGCCAAAATAAGTTTTCTCTTCCTTGTTACATGAAAAACAGGTAGATCATTAGTAACATTATTTAGAGATTTTGTCACTCTAATATTATTAAAGGATTGATCCATTTTGAAAACTGGAAATTTGGAAGAATGTGTTCAGCCCACTTATAATTTTCTGGATGTATCCCAGTTTCCTACTCATCTATTTTGTTATGTACTTTATATTCCCCTAAATTATTGTTATATAAAATAATTAATTATACATGTATCCTAATATGTAATGACCACACAAATTATATATATACCAAAGACTAGTAATATCTGGAAAATGAATCATATTATGTTTAGTTTTATTTTCAAAATTATAATTGATTAAATTTTATGAAAAGATTGTATAATGATAAATTATATATTAGTATGCCCACGCCACCCCATATATCCTTGCAAAATTAATATATTTTATGGATTTATATATGGTGATCGATATAAATGGGACCTTCCCATTCACATGGAATGTTTTATGAAGGGTGATGATCCCCTTACTGGAGCGAGACCATACTTTAAATAATGTTAGCGGAACTTAGTATGGTAAATTAATTTTGGATATTTTTTTCCAATATTTGACTTATATAGATTTCTGAAAATGGGGAATGGTTTTGAGGGATGGTCATGTGGGGGTGTCCCTCATTGGAATTGTTTCCATTAGATAACTGGTATTTCTAATGTTGTCTCATGTACGACTTAACCATAGGTTTTCATGGTTATTTGAGAAGTGTGGGTATAAACCATTTTCCAAGGTGCTATAATTATATAAGAATAGACTCAATTACTAGGGTAAGTATCATGTTTATTTATAGAGGAACTATGATAATATATGATGTTTTGAAAAAGTGAGGTGTAACAAAATTATGGAAAATTCATAACCATTTTGGATTTCTTCTTAGAAGGGTTATGTGTAGTACGATAAGAAGAAATTGTTTCCATTTCCTAAAAATTATACAACATCTAGAGTAGAAACTGTAGAAAAATCTAAAAATATTGATTTGTTTCACAATGTAATATTTCCCCTAGAGTAATTAACTTGCACCAAGATAATAAGTATAAATAGGTAGATCATACTAAAATAATTATTGTAGAGG
This sequence comes from Viscum album, assembly GCA_963277665.1. Taxonomy (NCBI): domain Eukaryota; kingdom Viridiplantae; phylum Streptophyta; class Magnoliopsida; order Santalales; family Viscaceae; genus Viscum; species Viscum album. The sequence continues at coordinate 443,571,181 of OY728133.1, forward strand.
ACAAATATTAGACATTCCATCATGGTGTGATATAGTTTACTACATCAATGTGAGTTCACTATGGTACCTCAGAAAAAAATCTCTATTGAAGAGTCCCATTGGATTGAAATTGGAACAATAAAGGAGCCAACCCCCATATATATAGGGAAATAATGTACCTTTTATATTCTCATATACTGTTCTAGGGCCTAATTTTGTTCCATATAATTAAAATAATCTTATTCAAAATTAATTAGATTCTTTGGGGAAGTAATTACAATTGTTCAAAAAGATACAAATTCCTAAATTAATTTTTTATGTCATAATCCATTCTAAATTAATGAAATGGAAAGGGGAGTTTCATGATCATGACCCTGAAACACATCCCATTACTAATTCATCGTAAAAAATAGTATTGCTACAACATTACATATACCCCAACCATCTTATTTCAATGTAACAATGTGCTTATCACAATCCCTGAATAACTAAAAACTCAATAATTTATATTTAACCAAGTGACTTTGACATATAAATAATTTAATTCTTGAATAATTACCTTAAATCACCCAACCCAGTTTGTAATAAATACACCAAAATACCAAAATCTTGAGATCCTTCACTTTAACCCTTCTAGAAAAAGAAATTTATTCTCTCTTCTAGATTAAATAGCCTTATTAGAATTCCACATAACATTTAATTCCTATAAAATTTCTTAAAACAACATTGATGTGACACACCTTCCAATACATTGGTATCAAGGTAGGACCACATAGAACCGAACACATATTATCTAGTTAATAAAGATAAATTCATCATTATACAATCATGCTAGGACCATATAAGCTATAAATTATGCACCTTTTCATAAGAAACCCATGAGTTCCCTTGACCCATTATCATATATGTGAGACCCTAAAAATCATTATTCATAAACAAATGGTCATCACACCATGCCAAAAACCCACATCATTACATATAACACTCATATAAAAAAACCTTATATAAATAACATGAATTCTTAAATTGAACCTCAAAAACTATCATCATGTGTACATCCCAACCCCTCATATAACGGGGATAGAGGAACTAAGTCCTTTTAATTCCCCTATGAAAAACTGATACCAACATTCTTATAGATCACAATAAAATCTAATTCAATATCAATGGATTTCACAGTTCTTTGAGTCAATTATAATGAAATTATAAATATATTTTCAACCCTATTAGAGGATCATAGATAATCCCTACCATTTCCCTATATAAAATCAAAATAAATCATTAAAATCCTTTCACCCTACTCAAATATGAAATAGGGTCACTATTTCCAAGCCTTATCTTTTTACACTGATAAAAAGATCAATACATCCATCCTCTAGACCATCACATACATTAATAATGGGGATTAGGAATATTTTAAAAGATGTCCCACTAGTTTTCTTTGTTAACCAAGGAGAAACTTATAGCATAAAAAAATACTTTATTCTCTTGATAACAATGATTTCCATCTGTAGGAAACCAGTGGAACTACTCATAAATTGATAAATTCATTTTAGTTATATTGAGTCTAATTATAATTTCATTAAAAAATTTACTAAAAGTATGGATTTTAGTTAATGAACATTGTATTTAAATGGGATATTAATATAACTCATGTCCTAATATTTTAATTCATTGACTTCACACACAAATTTGTCGTTTCATAATTATTTTTTAGTTAAATTAGTGATATTTATAGGATACACACAATAAGGCATCCAACATAGTAGAAGTTCTAACCTCTCTTCACCTAAACTATATTATTTGTTAAACTAGAATGGGATGGTTTTTTATTAGTGCCACAATAAAATCACTTCAAGGAAGCCTTTGTATAGTATTTCATACCACAAAATTTTAAACTACATGGAAATAATCATAGTTATATAATGTTAAATATCATGTTATAATAGACCCGGATGCACAAAAAATAGAAGGCAACATAATATTCCTCATCACATGAATTGATGGTTTTCATTATTGGTTTAATGGAACTATGATTTTTTATTTTTGATTCAAATAATAGAGGTATATATGAATCCAATTTCTAGGTCCCAATATCAAATACAACATGACCTTAACACCTATTGTTGAAGAACCAATAGATCAATTCGTATGTGACAGGACCTAAATCTCATTTTACATTAGTGAAAATGTGGAGACATAAATTTTAGACTATTTATAATCAAATAAAATACATCTTATTTTGGAAAAAACTAATGACATCTATAATCTTTTGATGATAGATTAGGGAAATTCAACATCTATTGTCTAACTTTCTAGTGACATTATTTATTTTCAAGATATAGTCCAATGAAATATATTATGAATTTTTGATAGGATTTAAACATACCTATTCTATTTTTGATAATTTTATGATATAAATATTATAATAGTTAATGGAAAGGAGACATATATGTTTCACTAGTGATTGGATGATGATTTAAATCATTTTTTAGTCGATAGAAAAAAATCCCCCTACCACTAGTGAAAGGAATAGGATACTCATCTTGGACTTATTATAGATGAATAACCTCAACCATCAATTGGTGATGATCTAATTGTCTATCATACACCGATAATGAGAAATATGAGTAATAATATTCCTTCTTTTTATGATCACACATACCAACCACCTCCATATATGGTATTAAAATATGGAGTTACCATATCACATGGAAATAAATTATAGAGTATAGAAACATGTCTATAAAACATGATAATCAAATAAATAAAATTTAATACAACATATGTTAATAGAAATGATCAATATAACCCCTTTTAATTGGTACTTACCGTACTAAGTCAATGATTGATGTAAAAAATGGAAATTTTTATCAAAAATAATTTCATGAATATATCAGTAAATCTATAATATATACCAAGAATATATAATAAAATCATTTATAAGATTATTTTATGTCCCATCCTATTATATTTCTCTTATATTATTCTATATTTCATTAACAAGCCATTTAATAATAGTCCACCATTGGAATGTGATCCCATGATGAAAGTCAGGGAAAAAAAATTAGAAACAAAAAAAACTAATAAAATTAATGGCAACATTTGAAATGATAGAAATTGGGGAAAATTTTATTAATCCACTACAACTAATATTTAAAAATCCTTAAAGAATTTTAATAATTATCATTCTATTATAAAACGATTTTACATATGATAATAAATAACATTGAATTAATGAAAGAGATAACCTATATGAAATTTATTATTTTCAAAGATCATTTAAAACAATATATTACCACTTAATTCAATTCATCTAATCATTATTATGTTCTATAAGATGCATTATAGTATGTATTTAACATAATAAAACCAAAAAAATAGTTTTTTTATTATAAAATAAAAAGGCATAAAAAATTGAATAAATAAATAATGATATATTGGTTAAACCCTATAAGAGGTGTTGTAATTTTATTATCCCTTGTCCAAGAACATTTTTATTTACCAGTCTTTCAAAAGATGTAGTATCATTTACTAAAACCACCATATAATTTTGGTTTCTATGGTATTCTTACAAAATTTATTGAGTTCCATCTAAAAAATGTGCAATGTATTCACCTACCCTTCTCACTTTGTATGGTAGTCTAGTTACAAAGATGGAGAAAATATGATTTATGGATTATTATTATAAATTAAATCCACCATGATTTATGTGATTCTATTCTGGTTATTTTTGGGTTTTAGATTCAATTATAGATTTCGTTATATAGATTTATCTTCTTCAATATAAAATTATATGAAATTATATTATCATTCACTGTGAAAAATCAAATAGGCAACATAATATTTTATTGGATTTAGTCGACAAATATAGTAGTAAATTATTCCAATTATGTTTCATTTATGTTATAAAATAAGAAGAATATATGAATATATATATATATTTATATAAATAAGTGTAGTTAGAGAAAGAAAGGTAATATAATTCCAAAATATTATTATCCTTCTCAAAATCCAATTTTTATATCTCTTAAACATCTTACAATGTCCTTATAAATTAACTTATGGACTGATTAATTAGTATATCATTTAGTATCTCCCCAAAGTTAATTTCCTCTATTGTAGTACCCTCATCTTGATATACATCTGGCATGTCTTGAGTTGATGTATTAAAATTATACATGGATTATAAATAGATAGTTATGTTTAATAAAAAAATAAAATAATTATTCCGTATTAATGATATAAACCTCAATGTTTCAGCTAGAATATTTACTATCCTCTACAATGCTATTGGAAATTCATTTATAGGGGCCAATATTATGTGTTCATCAAAGTACACCTCAAAACCCCCAATGTAAACGTTAATAGGTTTTTGTAATTATTATAATATGAATTATTCATACAAATTTCTTATGAATTTTTAGAGAAGGGAATCAAATTGTGTTTTTTTCCTTAACTACAGTATTTTATATTTTTTTCCTAGATTTAAACATGAAATTCCGTCATTTTGAGGTTCCATAAAAAGACATTAGTGGATATTATTTTCAATTACATTTTTGATGGATGATATTATTTTACATTTTTCATGTAATTTTTCCATGTATAATTTATTTATTGATTATGAATCTGAGGTAAAATAGTGTGGTCCTTTTGATGATGACTTGGGGGATGGTCTCTACCATAAGAAATGATTCAATCCAATGTTTTTAAATGGATAGAAATATGGTAATTCTATTTTCAACATTAGAACAATTTATATCCTTATCAAAGTGAAGAATGAAATAGGTAAATAAAAATAATAAAAAATTGAAAAATGGAAAAAAAAAATATATAATGTGTGGAGAAGATTCAAATAAAGTGAAATTCCTTAGAAGTGATGCCAAATTGATAGAGTTGGATTATCATGATTCTCTCAAATATTTTTTTATTCTCATTGGGGTACCCTAGTTTTTAATACTGGAATTTCTATCAAATATAGTAATATCAATTTTTCTATAAGATCAATATTTATAAACCACATAAATCAATACATAAAATACACAATTCAATTGAAATTTAAAATGTAAATTTTTATTAAATTATTATATAAAATAAATTAAAATGAATGTCAACATGAATATTTAAAGCCAAATGATTATTAGAAACTATTAAAATTCTATAAACAAAATATTATCAAATATAAAACAATATATATTCAATATTATTTTACAATCATTTTTAAAAACATATTTTTGGTGAATCAAAAATTATGATTCAACTATGAACATTGTGAAGTAAGTGTATACTATAGAATTTGAATTTAAATTTCATAATGATATTTTTGAAATTAAATATAAAACGTTATAAGAAAAATTAGATATATACATCCAAACACATGATGTTATGAAATTTTAACTTTTAACAAGTAATTAACTCATATTGAGTGATTTATGTTGTTATTTATAGAAAATATATATCATTAAATAAGGTTTTATCATGGTTATGCTTTAATGATGTCCAAAATTTAAGGAAAATATTACCATTAGTATTCTGGGGTCTTTATTTTACTAAATTTATGTCTCTTTAGTAACTGTCCCATCACATAGTTAAATATGTATACAATATTATTAATCATAACCGATATGTTTCTTAGACAACTTTAACGATAATACCCTTTCATAATCATTCATATAAATTAACTAAAACCTATTACTCTATTATCCAAGTCTTATTACTATTTTAAAGAATACAATAAGCCAAGGAAAATTTTAAAAATAATTAGATAATATTATTACGACACCCATTACATTATAGCTATAATCATAATAATCCATGAGCTTGCAGTTCAACTATAAAACTTCCTCGTTAAATGATTATGATCATGAAATGTATTATATTATGAAGGAAGCTGACATTTAGAATCTATAAATGAGATTTAATCTTAGCATCTTATCTAATATATTTCATTTACATGTTTTATGTCTTATATTGAGTTCGTCGTGATTCCCTATTCCCCACACCAAATAAACATGTTTAAACCACATTGATGCATAACAATTTTAAAAACTAACATGTTGTGTTACTTACAAAAATTAAAATTAAAAAATATTTATAAATATAAAAATTCATATCATGCATGGGGTATATGAAATAACATCATTTAATGGATTTGGATTCTATGAAATAAAAAATTGGTAAAAAATAAATCACGAAGTGACCGGTAGTGAACTATAATTTTATATAAAAGGTATATATCTCTACATCAACGAGTAATCTATCATATAGTCTCATTACACTAAGTTTTATACTGAATAGAATATCCAATTCCACCACAATTATAACCCCATATAAATATAATGCTTTATTAACTTCTTAATTCAATATCATTATCCATTTTAAGTCAAAGTTAAGGTAGAAAAGAAACTTAATGAATAATCATATAGAATATTCTACTCCTTAAATTCATGTATAATAATTTAATGATGAATTTTAAGCACATTGAAATATATTTTAAATAAACTATTTATCGAAAAATTCTATTCATGAATAATAAATAAGGTAATATTCTAAATTAATTGTATAATTCGTAAATGTTTTCTTGGAAAAAAATATAAATAATCAGTTAACTAATAAAATAATCAATAATTTAAAATCATAAAATGATTTATAGGATGTCAATGAAATATATGTCTAAAAACAATATATATATAGATATATATATTAATATGAGATCTTTTATATTATCATTTACATGGAATTTATATAAACTCCTTTATCTTCCAAAAAAATTGTATTTTATGGTCTCTTAAATTGTTGAACAACAAACACATCATATTTTATATAAATAACTTATGTAATTAGAAAAATAATATTCTTTTAAATAATATTACAAATATAAACATTTTTATCTATATTTTTTATGAGATCATAAAAAATAATAAAAACACATCTAATTATAATTTTTAAATAAAATATAAATAATTCTCCAGGAAAACAAAATTTTATTAAGGATTATATTTACTAGAGGAATTTTAGTTCACTATAAATCTCCTCATTAAATTCCCATAATGTATCACAATTTTGAAAACATTTAAAAGAACTAATTTTATTTAGAGCTCTACTATGGATAGATTACCAATGTTTCATAATGTATCCAATTTTTGGGATAAATATAGAATGTCAGCCTTGAAAATGTCCTAGTGATCCTATAGAATCCCATTCCACAGAAACCATGAAAATGGATTATTGGAAGAATCAATTTCATTTATCTATTATAACCAGGGATTAGGAATAAATAATAAACATTTTCAATTATTTCATAGTTCATTATCATCATTAAGAACTATTGTATTGTATAAATCGTTTGAAACATTATTTGGGGTTTCACGATAATTATACGGCATTGATACCATTACATTGAATAATCCAAAATAATGCTCTATCTTCCAATATTTTTTATCAGACCAAAAATAAATGTTTCTCATTGGATTATAGGGTGAAATTATATAATTAAGGGGAATCTACCCATTTTAATAAGTTATATGTCATGGTCTTATGAAATCATGGCCCAAAATGCATGTTTTTAATGTGTTTTTGTTATGGTACCTGGAAAACGCATTTTACTGTAATATTTATTAATATGAAAATAAAACCAAACTTGAATAGATAGTTATTGATATAAATTATTAGTTAAAGGGGTATAACACATTTCATAAAATTAGTGGATGATTAGAAAAAACTAGAAAAATATCCAGAACCTAACTAAAATTTTAGAGCGAATAGTAAAATGAATAATAAATCCATTACTTCTACCAGTCGATATGTGCTTCTCTACAAGATTTTAATGTATATAATTTATGTAATGGTATCTAGTTCATCCCCCTAAGGGTGTGTTGGGATTTAATGAACCTCTTAACTCTCAGAAAGAATTTAGCATTAATCAATAGTCTACTATAACAATTAAATTGAATGATAAAAGGTATTATTGATAAATAGAACACTAATCAAGGAGTTTCATTATGGAAAACAAAATAAAAGTTGATAAAACCTACTTTTTGGAGGCCTCGTGACCATTATAACTTCTCAAGATATTAATTGGCTTAATTGATAAACAGCACACAAGTTATAACACTCGAAACACTCTAATTAATGTCTTTATTTATTTTTTAACCTTTTATGATCTCATGGATTAGAATTATTAATGATATTTTACTTTTTATCGACCCAATTAGTAAGAAAGGATTTGAGAATCAGTGAAATATGAGTATCATATTTTTGAAGAGTTGAATCAAATTAATGTATACTATTTATAGATGTTTCCATATTCTAGTTAATTGATTACTATGTGAAGAACATAATCATTTTCTAGATGAATATGGTGTTTCTAATGAAGGTGTTATAACCAAATTATTATATTATAAGATGAATTGTGCTTTGGACCTAAATAAGTTTTAGAAGGATGATGGTGAGATAATCATAATTTAATAATGAATGTTCTACAAGACTAAAATGCCTATGGAACACATCCTTTGGATAATACTCTTGATTAGGTGTCCCATAAATAGATATTTGAGTATAACCTAATATAATAAATCATATAAATCTTCCTATCATGATATAAGTCAATTTTACGATACTTCAGTCACTTCTATATAGATATTTTTCTTTAGAATATAGAAGATATAATTTGTTGATAATGTATTGAAGATGTTCTAAAAAAGTAAATTTGATTATTCTATGTTGTTCATTAATTAAAATTCACATTAATATTTTTTAATTTTCCTTATGAATTAATATTATTTGACTAGAATATGATTGAATGAATAAAATAAGAATCAAAATAAGTTATGACCTACAACAGTCATTGTAATCAGAAGATGGATATATTTTTAGAGAAGACCACAAGATATTATGATATTTTTAAGCATCATGTTCCATACATTCAAGTAGGGTTTTGAAATAAGAATAGTTTCCATCTAGTTAATTGAACCTTATATATATTTGAAATAGAGGTTCTATGATTATTAAAATACAAAAGTTTAGAGAGAATTGTCAGCCATGATATTTGGAGTTATTATGTGTTGAGTCTGACATTTTGGTGTTCGTATATTTATTCCCTAACTCCATAAATAGTTTTTGATGAATTATATCATGATTTTATAATATTTTAGAGAAATATACTAAAATGAGTCTTACATTGATTATTTTTTTAAAATATACTATAAATATCACTTATATATAGAATTTATTTTCATAATTTATTATGAATAGATCTATTGAAAAATAATTTTTATGATAGTGAGTATCTGAGTATAGGGTGAATATTGGATTTAGTGACATAGAAGAATGAAAATTTAACTTTTCTATAAAATGGTAGAGTTGTGTTATATGACATCTAGGATGGTTAGACTGTTCTATAAATGATTTTTGTATGAAGAATAATTGATAAGCCCAAATACAAAATTCTAAAAGATTGAAATATTGAAATTATTATGAATGTATATATTATATATGTTTAGAAGATTAAAATTTTCATATATAGTATTTCTATGTGTACTATAGTGTGTTAGAGTATGGTATGTACGTTTCTATTTTTTGTTTCAATACATTATATGTTCTCGAAATTTAGCTTTTATTAATATGGAAAATATGTTCATTTTAAAGTATTAAATATAATAATATTTTTAACAAAAGTTTCCATAAGATACTTTGATCTTACATACATTTTGTTAGGAATATTTCATAAACTATTGGGAACCAGTATAATTCATTATTGGGAGACAATGTGTTAGAAAATTATAATCAGTTTAGGATGACACCTTCCTAACCCTATTGTAAATTATATTTGATTATTTTGGATAATTTATGTTTCATACTAAACTAGACCATGAAACTAAAATATTCAACTGCATAACATAAAAACCTTATAAAATATTTTCATTTCTGGTGATGATTAAAATTTATCCATTCATCGGGTAGGTATTTTATTATATATTTTAGTATATAGGACTCTAATAAGTTTTATATGAATATATCATGAAAATAATTTATAAAATACTTTTTACTGATCCCCTACCCTTTATTGTGGCAAAACCAATTCCTTTCAATTCAAGTGGGTATAAGAAAAACTGAGGATCCCAAATTTTGAGAAGATATGGATTTTTTATTTTTTGAATATAGGATTTTATTTTAAATTCAATGTTAAAAAATAAAATGTATTGAATAAAAGGATGAAACCATATTTCTCTCACATATCATGGATGTTACAGATACTGGTACTATGGGATTTCCACTGAGTGAGAAGGATCCTCCAATGATTTTTTTGATATTATGACATGTATGTCGATTAAATGATAATGATTTCTATACAGATTCCCCCTTTAAGAATAATTATATATGAAGGTGACGGGTCTCTAAAATACTATGGAGAATTGGGAAAAAATTAAAAGTACATTTAAAGGTAATTTTAAATTAAATTAAGAGAATATAAAAATATAGATAATGTAATTTGATGATACAAGATTATTGATAAAGAAACAATTGATGATTAATTCAAAAAATTAAATGATATGAATATATATATTAGTATATATAGAGAAAATTTATAAATTATATTATTTTCAAAAGTCAACTATAAACTTTATAGATAGGTTTTTACCTAAAATATCAACATTATAAGGAAGAGATGATATAAACCTTGGTAAATAACATAATATTCGTCTTTATTGTGAATTGAGGAAATATAAATCATTTAAGTATAATATCAAGTAAAATATTTCTATTAAATACAAGATAAATCTAAAACTCAAGGAAAAAGATTCTAATAATTTATGTGATCTTGTAGATGAAGAGACAGTTGGATAATATAAGATATTTATGTCTCTTATCTCAAGGTATTTCAAAATTGAATATTAACAAGAAAAAAAACAATTTTTTCAAGTACAGTATTATTATTCATATTTCTAATAATATTTCAATGAATAATGTTTTTGAGTATGTGTACAATGATAAATTTTAATGAACTTAGAAAACTAATGGATGTACAAGTTATGAGAATCTATTAAATTTTCTCCTAACATGAAAAATGATTCTCAATGGAAAAAAGTATGTATACTGAGAAGAGATGAATAAAGAAACTATTACTGATGTATAAATTTGTAAGATGTTTTTGTGAAAAATTTTGGAACATCATGACATAAATTTAAATGAATGATAAAACAGTATGTTGTTTTAAAATGGAGGTGAATTGTTATATATTGATTATATATTGATTTATTTCTTAAAAAAAATAAAAATATCATCATGGAAACTATATTGTTAATGAAATAAAATAAAAATAATGATAAATATAAATAATAATGTTCCAAAATATAATGTGAATATATTTATTATATTTAGTATTGTTACATGAAAATTTCATATTAAGAGGAAATGGTGAAACATCATGATGAAAAAGATGACATGAAAAAAAATTAAATAAAAACTTATCTATATGTCTTGAAACTAATAATAACCTGAATGGAAATAGTCATAATTTTATGAAAGTAGTGGGACCGAAATCATAATCATTTAAACCTAATGATAATGTTTTCCGAAAAGGGTCAGAAAAATAATCTAATTGTAAATGTAAAAATAATAATATTATTACTAATAGTGTAGGTTCTAATGAAACCATTGTTAAAATACGGGATAAGTAGAGGTATGAAAAGTAATCATAAATAATAAAGCAATATGTGGTGAAAAATAAAATAATTGTTTTCATTATGCGTAAAAGAACATTATATGGAAGTATAATAGTAAATTTCTTCCAGACAATACTCTTTTTTGAATGGAATAACAATATTCATGGAATACTACTCATGTTATAAAATATTTTTCTATATATTGATTACTCTTGCAAGTAAAAAAATTTACTCTCTTGGGGAAGGAATTATATTATGTGTATAAACACTATAATTTACACTGGAAATATTATAGGAAAATCAGGTAATAGATGATATTTTAATGGATGGTTATCAAATAAATATTCATTGAATATATTTGATTTCATAGAAAAAATATATGGAATATTTTTTCAGAATTTCAATTTTTCTCATGTCTTTATTACACCTATTCTTATAATAATTTATTATAATTCTAAATAAAATAAAATCTATAGAATTAAGATTGAAGAAAAATCTATGACTGTTGAAGTTTCTTTAAAGTAATACATGAAAAAGAAGTACCTAATTCTTGAAATTGGTTAATCCTATCACATGTGAGGTTATAAAAAATTATATAATAATATTGATGATCATAATTGAGGGACTGTGAATTTTGAGAATTCTAGTTCCCTAAAAATAAGAGATGTTAGTTAAACTGGGATGGAATCCCTAAAGAAGAAATATAGAGGTTCCCTTTTTATTAAAGATATTAAAAAATATATTGATAGTGATATAAATATATTATTATTGAAATGATTGTAAAAATACTATAAAATAATTCCTCATCAAGAGTTATAATGACAAAATGGTTATCATTATAGGAGATTGAATTAGGGGTATTGTATTCTATATTTATAACCCTAAAAATTATTCTTATTTGAGTGCTAAGGATAAAAAAATAAATGTAATTGGATTGATTTCCACTATTATTAAATATTTTTTATTAATTTCTCATAGAATTATATCGTCAAATGTGTTCATCATCTAAATATAAAAACGTCATTTGTAGATGAATGGGATTTTTATTCACGGAAAACACAAAAAATTGATAGTTCGTCTACTATTCAACTTTAGCACGATCCTTGTGATTTATATAGGACTATGAGTCATCAATAATCTAAAATAAATATATCATTTATCATAATAATTAAATTTTTTATATATATTACCACTGTTATGTTCCTAAAAACAAATTCAAAATAAAATAATGTTATAAAATATTTAGAACATTTTTTGATGGAGAATTTTGAGTTTTAATCAAAAAATTTACATCAGATAATGGTATAGAGTATTATTTTAATGTATTTGAAATTCATTTTAGAAATAAAATAATAATAAAAATTGTTTTTCTCTTTATTCTCCCTTGAAAAATGTATTTGTTTAAGGAGAAACTAGTGTCATGTTGAAATTTTTAAATATATACTTTCTAAACACAAACTCTAAAAATTATTTATGATGGAATATGCATTATAAAATGTGAATATTAAAAATATATTCATAATGAGATAATATTCCAATATGAATCCATATATTATTTGGTATAATAAGAAGCTAACATTGACACATTTTAATGTGTTTGGAATTCTATGTTTCATAATGATATAATAAGTAAACCTAAAAAAATTTAATTAAATATATTGAGAAGAAATATTTATGTGATATATATCAAATGGTTGATGCTAAGGTTTATTTATTGAAAATTTATAAAACAATTCATGTCTTATTATGATGGGATGTTTATTGAAAATAACTGTAACATTTATATAGAAAATGATATAGATGATGGAATAATTAAAGAATATAATCTGAAATTTTTTGGTTGAGATAATATAGTAGAAAATATAAATTAATTAGAGGAATTTTATATTGAATTTAAACAAGATAATATTGAATATAAGGATTCTAGAGTTGAAAAAATGAAACACAAGATATTTTAGTATAATTATGAACTATAAAATATAATTGGATGTTTTGAAGATCCAATATAGACATTAAGATGACTCATAATTGAAAATCAAACTATTCATATTTCACAAGTTTAGCCATAGTTAGTAATAGAGGTTCTGAAGAAAAATGATTGGATTATTTATAAAATTACAGAATGATCATATTATGAATGGTGAAGAATGAAATATTTTACCTAGACTATATGGAATCAATTTTATAGTAACTATATTAGTGTTAAAAAAACAAAAAAAAAATCAATAGTGATCTACATAAAGATAAATCCAAATTATACTAATAGGGTTATTCAAATGTGTAACCTGTAGCTTATGAATAAAATTTTATAAAATTACAGGACTTAAGGATATCATGAAGATTCCATAAATTCATTCTTGATGAATCAATTCAAATTATGTGATGGATTTTAAGTCATGTTTATTAAATGGTGACCTTGGAGAAGAAAAATTTATTGATAAACCAATGTTATTCATTATTGATATTTTTGTCAAAACAGAGTGAATGTTGAAGAAATTATTATATGGGATTAAAACAGATCCTTAAGCCTAGTAATCCAAACATGTTAGTTCCTAGATGAAATTAATCTCTTCTAAGGGAAAAGTTTATAGTAAATAATTTGTGAATGCAATGAAACTATGTCTTCTAATTTACATTGTGTTTATTAAGGACTTAGTTTATATTGGTGACTATATATTTTAATATAAAGAATTTTATAAGAAAATGAATATATACAATGAGATATAAATTCATGTAGAGATGAATTTATTATTGGGATTACAATTTCAATAAAAAGACATCCACAATTCCCTTATATAAGAAAAATAATCTATGAAATTGATGATGAAATTAGTATTGTATGAAACCAAATAAGTTTCTTCCCCAATTATTATTGGTGTGAAATTGATTAAAGATGCGGTAAGAACAAGTGTATATAATATGTATTTAAGAATTTAATTAGAATCATTCATTATATTATAATAATAAACACATTTATATAATATCCATTAATTTTATTTAGAAGATATGAAATTGATATAAAGGAGTTCTGCCTTTTGGATGAAACAATAATTCTAATTAATATTGTAGGAACATAAAATTATGGGTTTCTATTAAAAATAAGTTTATAACCAAACTTTAAATTAGTTACAAAAGATAATTGGGAAGGATATTTCAATTATAAGAAATAAGAACCATATAAAACATTCTTTTTTGTATAATTGTTAGTGATTCAGTATTATAAAAAATAAAAATTCCAAGACATTAAGTATGGTTCAATCATAGTATGTTTCTATAACCAATTTCTATTAGATAGTGATGTGGATGAATGTTATCCTCAGATATCTGAAAGTCTATGTCGATAATCTAATCAAGATGTCATGTGAAAACCAGTTTATAATTGATATATCAATGATACATGTGAAAATGATTATATGAAAACATGTTGATATCAAATATCATTTCATTAAAGAGAATGTTGAAAATAGAGATATGGAGTTTGAGTAAAGATACATAAAAGATCATATTGATTATATATCGACTAAGGTAATGAAATGAGATGTATTTTTTAAGAGTTGGATTATGTTTTGAAAGGGGGATATTAGTAAATGAAATTCATTATATATTGTGATTATGGATATATAGTTATTATAAAATGTGGATAAAATTAACAAGACTGTATCAAAATCAATTGGATGAGTATTTCTTGTTAGTAATTTGTGGAATTATAAATAAAATAGTTCCTTATCCAACAGTACAGTGTTGAGAAAGATATATTTTGGTAAAGATGTAATGTCCCAAAACTGGGTGCCACAAAATTAGTGCCTCAAGATGGGTTATCACATGACCCCAGGTGTGCCTTCCCATATTCCAACGGTTTTCAACTATAAGAGATGATCTAATCGGTCACATGGGAAGAGTATACCCTCTTCACTAGATTAATCCACATCAAAACTAAATATTAATAGCAGAATAAATAGGGAACACCAAATAACAAGGATAGCCAAACATCACCAAAAAAGGGTACAATCCATAAGAAACAGTAAATATGTCATGTCATGAGACAATGCCAAGTGAATAAAACCCAAAATAAAGACAAATACTAGAATCCCCAAAATGATCTTGACTCCATGTCTAGAACCTCATCATGTGTTTCCCATTCCCAACTCAACTCTCTATCATGAGGAACATGCCTTTTTCTTGACCAACAAACATGTAATCTGATCAAGTTCCCAACATTGGACCAAGAATGGTGTGAGTACAACTTGTTAGTCCACCACCAATAGTGTCTAAAACTATCCCATCTAACTGATAGTGTATTCAATAATAAATTAATAATATGTAGTGGAAAGGCAACTCAGGGGCCACTTGTTAACAATCTCTACATATCTATACTAACCAAGGTTCAAATTCATTATATATCTTACATTACTTATTCATCATTTATCACATAAGGTTCATGGAATTTGTCATTTGAATAAAGGAATAAGTCAGTCCCTAACTCACTGTGGATAAAATATCACAACATCACAATATCCTCAACTTTAAGCCTTAGTCTGGGTGGAATGCAACCATTAGAGGAATAGAGCTCCATCTCCTTCTCTAACTCATGCATTGTGGGTGGTGTTAGGCCATTTGTCCAACTCAACCCAATGGGGGTTCCAAATTACATTATCACACACATCAATCCATGTCAACATGCTTATACATACATTCACCACACTCAACCATTTCACAACCAATCATAATGAATACATTCAATAATCATAATCCATAATAATCAACACAGAAAATCATATTGTTCCATGTACCACTAACACATTTTCCAATTACATCACTTAGCCCATTTATCCCAATATATATTCTAAATCCTAGAACACTAATAATATTGAATATTTCACATACATCAACCCATTAAATATATTTTTAAGTCCCCTTATGAAATTCCATTCAGCTCATATTCCAATTTCCCATACCATTATCAATTTTTCATATTCGCCGTTCGAAATGCACTAACTCAGTTAGGGATATCAAACATAATTAATAAGCCTCATACCCTGACCAAAATTTAAAAAATACCACATTTGTAGTTATATTAATAATATCACATACTCAATATGGAATCTACTTGATCAGACACCCACCTAGAACATACTTATCTAATTCTAGGTCTGGAAAGTATCCACACACCCAATGGATAGCCTTAAATGGGTCAAATAATCCTTGATGAATCCCTTGGAGACAATGATGGTTCATACATATCATATATACACCTAAATTTACCAACCATGAATCTTTTTTAAAAATTGACAATAAGAGTTGACAATGAAAAATTTCATACATGAAAAAAACCTATAATAAATACATGAGATATAACTTATAGACCACCTTCCTCAAATATAATGGTGATTGAACTCCCAAAAATGGCCTTAAATATAGATTCAATAACCTATTAAATCATCGACAAATATTTCTATAGAAAAAAAGGGTTTTAGAGATTCATATTGATATGAGGGAAATATACAATCCCTAATTTATAAATGGAAGAATGGAGTAGATAAGACTCACCTGAAGCTTCAATCCACAACTGATGACGCTCAAGATGTTCTAGAGATAAGAGACATTCACCCATGGATGATCTTAGATGTTCTTGTTAATCAGTAAGGTTTAGGGGAGGAGAAAGGGAGAAAATCCCGAGTGAAGCTTTTAAATCCGATGGTAGAAATTTTGTAACTTTATCAAATTGACTGGGATTCCTAGTTTACCTTCACGGTTTTCCAAATAGTGCACAAACCATTCATGAGAAACTATCCCAAAATCATCCTTTCACATATTTTCCTTGGAATTTTGGATAGTTAGCTTAACTGTGTGAAAGTCTCTTTCCAAGGCTGCATGGTTACCTATAATGCTCCTCATGGTTTTCACTAACCACGCTAAAACCATGCAACATGACCAGAAAAACTTTTTTCCCACCTCTTTCATGCTCTAAACTGCAGAACACCCCCGAACATTATTTTGAACATTGGAAAAATGTTATCTGACCAAAAGAAAAGAAATCATAACTGAAACATACACAAAAAAAACATTAAAAAATTACCATATCGTACAACATTTCCAACATAGGATGGCTCGTCCTCAATATGTTTTTCGTGGGCATCACTGGGTTTCTTGAAGCTAATAGATTATGCCACTAAGCCCATATTCCTGATTCTTTCTCTCATGTTTGTTCCTTAACATTTCCTTGTTTCCATAAAATCTGAACCAAGTGAACAACATTTCCCCAAAAGACCTTCTCACTATGATCCACAATTTGAAATGTATTCTTTTTTAAAGGATTCATTAGGCTCCAACTCAAAATTTTAAATTTTTATCACATGAGATGGATCATGGTGATACTGTTAGAGTTTTAAAATATGTAAATCATCATACATCCCACTGTAATGTTTTTTATAATCTAATCAGTAAGACACTAGTCAGATCCTCTCCACAATCTCAAAATGACCAACAAAACTAGGTGCCTACTTTCCTTATTTCCATATTTCACGATGACCCAACCATAGAAACACAAGATGAAAAACAATATTTCCTACCATGAACTATAGAGTTCTACAAAATAGATATTCATATGATTTCTTCTTACTCGAAGTTATTTCCATATTCTTGTTAATCAAAAAAACCTCCTCTGACATATCCTTCACATGACTCATTCATAGAATCTTAGAATCCCTTGCTTATAACAAACCCAATAGATATCTATATTACCTCCCGTAGAGTTCCCCCAAAAGCTTCCATCATAACAGTTTCCTATAAATTGTTGTGGTAGGAAAACACAAAAAGAGATCACTATTTTCCAACAAACAAAAATAATACTAAATATAAGATATCAACATATCCTCTAATATATGAATTATATGCTCTAGATTCCCATAATTTGTGGGTGATAATCCATAATAAAAAATACATGGGTTCCAAGTGCATTTTGTAGCTCCAACAAGAAGAACGTTGTGAAAATTGGATCATGATCTGAAACTATACTTCCCATCACACCATTCAGGCTCACTATATCTCGAACATATAACTCACCCAACTAGATGACTTTATAATTTTCCTAGATTAGCATGAAATGAACCACATTACTCAACCGATCCACAATGACCAATATTGCATCATTCTTTTGAAGAGTCATTAGAATTCCCACTATGCTATCCACCATTATGTCATTCAACCACCACTATAGAATGTGTAATGAATGTAAAAATCCACCATGACCCTAATTTTCATCTTTCACCTATTATAATGTAAGGCATAATTCCACAAAACCATCATACTATTTCTTCATTCTCGGTCACCAATATTGTTGATGGATATCATAGTACATTTTAGTCAATTCAAGATGTACTGCCCACTTCAATTCATGGAACCTGTAGATCAACGCTACAAATACACCAAACAATACCATAAAACAACCTTGAATATAGAAAACATCATCAGCTCCAACAACCAAACTAGAATGTGATTCCCCACTTAAAAGACATTCCTTAGAAGAAGAAAAACTGGATCCTCTGGATAACATCCCTTGACCATTCTCAAGAGCATAGACTCAGTCATTATAGATTCATGATTCATTTGTATAAGTCCATATTCCACTTCCATGTGTATCTCAGAAAACAAATCCATCATTTTGCATTAATATTTGGATTCTAGAACCACTTAATTTGGATTCTTCTAGCTTAGAACATTTTCAACACTTTTCCCTCTCTCTGGTATGTAAATTGACATGAAATCGAAGGATTGTAGGTACACAACCTACCTTTTCCATCAAATATTCAAATACCATAGAGAGAATAAGTAATTAATAAGTTAATTATTGGAAAAAATCATGAATAATTCTCCTAAAAAGTAATTCATCCAACACTTTAAGGCATAACCTATAGTATCTAGCTTCAGATCATGAGTAGTCTGACTTCTATAATGAGGACTCAACTTTCTCAACCTATATGATACAACCCGATCATCCTAAATCAAGACTACCCCAAGTCCATCATCGAATGCATAACTGAAAAATGTGTACTTCTTACTAGGTTTAGGTTTTATCAGAATAGTTGTGGAAAACAACCGCTTCTTCAAATATTGAAAAAAAGATTATCATGACTCTGAACACTCAAACATAACATCCTTCTTGGTTAATGATGGTAGTGGTTGTGCTAATTGAGAGAAATCATTAGTGATCCTCCGGTAATACCTAGCCAAACACAGAAAACTCCAAACATTAGAAACATTCTTTGGCTGCTTCCAAGACACCACAACGTGCACCTTCTCTAGGTAAACCATCATACCTGACTCAGAAATGATATTCCCTGAGAATGATCATTATCAATTTAGAAGTAACATTTTTATAACATATCATAAATCATTTTCCCTCTTAATGTAATTAGAATGATTTCATGTTGTTTTGAATGATCATCGAAAATTTCTGACTATACCTAGAATTCATCGACATAGAAAACTAGAAACTAGTTTATATCTCGGTGAAATTTATGATTCATTAGTGCCATGATCTATGTCTGTGCATTGGTTAACCTGAATGACATCACCCAAAAATTATAAAACTTATTGCTACTATAAAATGTAGTATTTGATACGTCAGACGGTTTGACCCTCATCTAATGGTATCTTGATCTCAAAATGATCTCTAAAAACACTAAAGCACCCCTCAGAGGGTAAAACAGGTCATAAATTAGGGGAAACATGTATTTTTTCTTAATAGTTATCTTATTCATCATCCTGTAATGGACACATAACCCCAAAGACCCATCATCCTTCTTAGAACATAGCATGGGAGATCCCTATGGAGATGTAATAGGTGTAATGAATAAATTTTCACAAGATCATCAAGATAACCATTCATTACTTAGTGTTATATAGGTTCCAATCAATATGGTGGGATAGTAACAGTTTTTACCCAAGCATCAACTCGATTGTGAACACCAAATCCCATTTTGATAGTAGTCCCGATAAATCCCCAAGAAACACATCCTAAAACCAATACACCACATGTGGAATGAAATGTTTATCCACCTCCCCATCATCAAGAATAAGGAATTCCAAATGGGCTATGAGTTCCCAAAAATTCCAACAAATTGGACCAATATAGATTGCTTGTACATCCCACTCACCACGAAGGACATAAGTGTCTCCATCAAGAGATGTGAATGTTACCCTATGATGGTAACAATTGATATGGGCATGATATAGAACAAGGCATTCCATACCCAAAATTATGTCAAAAAAATGACATCTTGGGGAAAAATAGATTCTATAGAAAATGATAACCACCAACCACTAAGGAACAACTTATAACCTATCTGACATCCTCAACATGCAACAGAAACAAAGTATCAATTAACATAACTTCACACAATTGTTCCATAAATTGTCTCATCATAACAACAAAATGTCAAAATATAAAAAAGTGTGTAGAACCTACATCAAATTGGGAATTTTCAAGTTTATAAGCTACAAGATTAATAACTCAAATAGTATACGGTTCAACCTCTCCACCTCTGAGTATAGACCTAATTGTATGATGATGGTGTGTCCCTCTACCCTAGGATCTAACCTGAGTACCAAGAACTACACTACCATGCCAGTGCTGATGGTTTTATCCCAGATATACAAATCCACAACTCTAACTAATACGAAAAGTGGAGCTCCAACTACCTACCTGATATGAGGTGATTTATCCCCTTCTACCAATTGAAATATTCCTTTAACTCTCATTAATACCTGGTTGATAAGGGTTCTTGCAGAACCTCTTTATATATCCTAGCCTTCCACAAGACTAACACTCAACTAGTAGTTGGGGAAACTAGTCCCTCATATTACCCATATTTCTACAATGGTAGTAGAATAGATGATCACCACCCTAAGTAGCATCCACTCTCTTCTGACTATTCAGCATACTTTCACCTTGATAGAATTTTCTAAATCCATGCTTCCATCCTTAGGAGGTTGTACCATGTGTCTGACTAGTTGTGATTAGAAGTCAACCTCATGAAGGTACCATCATGTTCCCTTATAAAATACAGGATTTTTCCACTAACTCTATAAAAAACATCATATGTAATATGTTCACCTATGACTAATATTGGGAAAAATCCCATCCTGTACGCATTTTTCTATTATCTCCACATCTCGAGCCATCATCAGGATGAATCGACGGAAGTCCATGAAATGAAAAGAATAATCAATCATTAATTCATCCCCCCAAGTAAAAATTAGAAAATTAAAATTCTTATCCTACCTCATGTTTTATGGGTAATAATGTTACAGAAACCTTTCCTAGAAATCCTTCTATTCAATTACTTCATCCTGCTCTGTCGGAACCATAATATACCATCAATTCTTGTCCAACCCTATTAACATGTTGGTTGATACCTTGAATTTACTTTCATGACGAGTCTCTTGATGGTCAGGAATATTGTATATATACTCTATCAAAAACATTTTCTATCACTGGTGAACCCTCTTCGGTAATGGTCGGATGGTGCTATAGCAAAAAATCTGAGGTTATCTCGAACATACTCGGAACAACCTACCCTGGAACCAATTTAATCATCCATATAAAGTGAGAAATATTCTCATAGATCTTTTATTAACTATTATCCTAAACAACCAGATCCTATTAATCCACTACTGGGGGAGTATTCTCAATATTGTCCTCATATCACCCAACTAGCACAAATCTTCATGGTAAAATATCTATACAATTCCAACAATGACATTTAGAACACAAACCATAAATATTTCTCAAGTATAAATGAAATATAATCATTATACACCATAAATATTCATATACACAACCCAAATAGGTCTGATCATACCCACCACATTACACTCAACCATCTCTACCAAGATCAGGGAAAACATGAGTTAACGAACTCACACGACTGCAATCCTTACATTCTAAACCATTTCAAAGATATTCTCAAATCAAAAATTACTCCAATATCATTTCATTTCACATACCACACATTATCAAGAATAAATCCATAATTATTGTATAAAATTTTATTCTCCCCTTTTACCTATTTTTATAATTTCATTAGACCTAATTTTTTTTGTCAATTTCAGGAAAATAATATCTAGTCTACCCTTTGTCTCCCACACACCCATCTGGGGTATGTGTCCCTACATTGATGCATGCCACTTATATATATAGGCTCCTATAATGACCCATGAATTATCAACCTTGTGACCTTCCATACATGAGAGAAATATCATAAAGCTATCACAACTCACCACATGTGCATCACACAATAGTGAAATATCATCAAATTTAATAACACACAACCAAAAAAACAGTTTCCACCCTTGGTGACTTGGGTTTCCCCTCGTACATGGGGTAGATACTCCCATGAGCAAGCTTATTTCTATGTCCCAACTCCTTACTAAACTCCTATATAGAATTCCCATGTAGTATGTAACAGAAAAAGACCACCTCTGATACCACTTTGTAACATCCTTGAACTTGGATCCACTAAATCGATGCATGAAATCGGGGCTTCATACGACCTCAAGCACACCTCCCCATATTCCAGTGGTTTCAGAATAACATCAATGGTATAAGAAGGTCACATGGGGAGACTATAACCTATTTCCCATAGTTTTCCACATTATAGTACTATATACATAGCTGAAAAATAGGAAACAAAATAAGCCTAGGAAAACATCTCCCAAACATGGTACGATCTATAAGAAACATTAAAATTTCCATGTCATGTTATACTGAAAAGTGTAAAACCCTAAATAAAGACAAATAATGGAGTCCCCATAATGGTCCTGACTCCATATCTAGATCCACATCATTCATGTCCCATGTCCAACTCAACTCTCTAGTATAGGGCCAATTCCATTATCCTGACCTACAAGCACAACCTCTGCCCAGTTACCCAACGGCGGCCTAAGCAGGGTGTGAGTACAACTCATTAGGCCACCACCAATGTTGTCTAAAAATATACAATATAATATATTTTTCATCCATTTATAATTAAATTATAAGAAAATGAAAGTCAATTTGGGGGCACTAGATAAAAATCTCTACTAATTTATACTAACCATCATTCCAATTCATTATGCCTCTTCTAATACTAATTCATCATCTATCACACAAGGTTAAAGGAAATCACCACTTTTATAATGGAATAAGAAAGTCCTTATCTCACTAGGGATAACATATTGTAACTTCACAATATAATCACCTTGAAGCCTCAGTCCATGTAGAATTCAACCATTAGGGGAATAGACCTCCATCCTCCTCCCTAACTTATGCATTGTGGGTGGAGTTCGAGCATCAGTCCAAATTGACCCACGGCAGGATCCCTAATACTTTATCCCACACCTCAATACATGTGAAAATTCTTATCCATCCATTTACCACACACAACAATATCACAACCAAACACAACCAATTTATACAACTATCATAATATCAAATAATCAACACCATAAATCATATTTTTCCATGTACCATTAACATATTTTCCATTTACGTCACTTAGTCCATTAAGCCTAATTACCATTATCAATCCTAGATCTCTAATAATATTAAATAATTCAATTATATCAACCCATTACACATATATAAAAATCCCCTTAATAAATCCCCTTCAACAAATTTTACCATTTCACATACCATTATCAATTTTGCATATTCACTATTTCACATGCACTAACTCACATAGGCATATTGAACATAATTCATAAGCCTCATAGCATAACTAAAATTAACCAATACCGAAGTGGCACTTCCATTTATAATATCACATTCTCAACAAGGGATCTTCATGATCACACAACCACATAGAACATACTTAGCTAAATCTATGTCTAGAATGTATCAGTACACCCCATGGATGGCGTTGAATGGGTCACATTGTCCTTGATTTGTCCATTAGGAGCATGAGGGATCCCACTTATCAATTAGACACCCAAATTTCCAAACCAAACCAATGGTGTCCAAATGAAAACAAGACGGACAATGAACAAAGGTTAGCATGCATAAATCCACATTATAACCATCGTATATAAATTGTAGACCACCTACAATAAATTCGTTGGCGAATGAACTCCCAAAAATGGCCATAGATTTGAATTCAACCTACTCTTAAAAATTTAACCAATATATCCCTAGAAAAGAATGGTTTTATAGATTTGTATTGATAGGATAGAAAGATAAAACACTAATCGATAAAATGATGTAATGAGTATATTAGACTCACTCATTTATTTGATCTATAATCGACGGTGCTCCAAATGGCCTTAAGATGATAGAGATTAACACTTGGATACTCTAGGGAGATATTGTTTTCACTATTTTTTAGCAGAGGAGGAATGAGGAAAATCCCATTGTAAAATTTTTGTAAATTTCTCAAATATACAAGGTTTCATAGTTTACCTCCACTGTATGCCAAACTATACACAATCCATGCATGAGACACTGCCCTAAAATCTCCTCTTAACATGGTTTTCTAGGAATTATGAAAGGTTAGATTAACTATGTAGTAACCGTGCACAAGCCTCTATATAAGGCTGCAGTGCTACCTATGATTCTCTTCATGGTTTTCACTAACCATGTGCAAATTGTACAACATTCTGAGAAAACTCTTTTTCCTCCTATTTCATACCCCAAACGACTAAAACACTACCGAGCCTTCTAATGAACTTTTAGAAACACTTATTTGACCAAAATAAAGGACATAAAGTAAAACATAAAAAAAATAAACCTTAATAAAAATATCTAATCTTATAAGGTATTTTATTTGATGAATCTAGGTGTGAGAATTAAGTGTGGAAAATTATTATAAAAAGGGGATACTGAATAACCTATGGATTAGAATGGATGATAATATTTTTTTTTCTGTCAAACCTTTGAGTTTTGAATTTTTGACTATTAGTGAAAGATGAATATCAATGTTAAAAACATTTGAATTTGATGATTATATTGTAACTTTGAATGTTAACATACTTTGGTGACGTTTTTATTGTTTTTATAAGATACTTGTGTCCTAGATGTTTGGGCAGTTTTTATTGATATTGATATATCTTGAATATGGATTTTTGAGATGAGCAATGTCTAAGGAAAAACGTATCATAAGAATTAATATTATTATAATATGTTATCTAATCCAATGATGTTTTTTGAGGCTATCATGTATAAAAAATACATGGGTTGAAAAAATAGATTAATCGATCACATTAATATATTCTATGCTAGAATTATATGTGTTGTTAATTATTGAACATACTATCAAGATTGAACTCAATGTTATGATGATATTATCTAAAAAATTGAATGACTAGAATGAGAACATAAATGATAGGATTAGTTTAGAATATATGTAAAATATTAATGAAAATAAAAATGAGGATACAATACAATTTCATTAATGAAATCAATATATTGATGATTAGAATAACACTGCGATTGAAGATTATTTGATTTGAAAAGTAGTATGATGTGTTTATTGAACAAAAGAAGAACACGATGCATAAAAAATTCATGGAAATAGAAATTTCCTGGTTATCAAAGGTTAAGTCCACTAAAGGATATGAATGCTAGAAATTTCATGATTTTGAAGTTGAAACTAGGATAAGGTATAGGTAGAAATTCATGAAATTAATGAAAAAAGGAACATATGAAACATGTTTTTCATGATTCATGAAAAAAATTATTTGTAGTGGGACTGGATAGCCATGATAATTAGAGATTCTAAGTGTTGAGCGATATAATTATAATTTCCCTTAAACTCCCACTATATCTATAAAACATTTTAATTGGAATTAGAGTGATATGAGTGCTTCGTATTTATATGTGACTTACATATATGTATCCTTATATCATGATATTCCAATAATATAACTTACACCTGGATTTTATGATATAAATATTCCCAATGAAAATCAATTTCATCTGCGATTTCAATGAAAATGAATTTTTTATTAGGGAGTGATGAAGTGAAAATAATCATTAAAGAATAAAAATATAAGAATTATATTTTAACATATAACTGAGTCACGCAATATATGTAATGGATATACTGTAAAATCATAGTCTTATTTAACTCTGTATAGTAACTAGAATGGTGAGAAAACTTGAACTCAAGTGTGACTCCTAATTTTATAGAGGATTGTGACTAGTAGGGGTTGGCTACGATGGTATGGTGGGGACATTATTCCACCATATCAGAGTACAATAATAGTCATAATAATAATATGTTACATCTGGATAATGTAGTTAAAATCTATGAATAAAAATATCTCATAAATAGTCACGAACAATGATAAATCAAAATAAATTATATTTAATGTTACATAGTCATACACCACTATTAGTTATATAAAAAATATCTCAAATGAAATAAATTAAAAAAATAAAGAAGGCCAAAAAATGGTCTTTAGCCTTACCTCGATCTTAATTTTTCAAGTTATATCCTAATAGATTGAATAAAGCATCAATTGATGGTAAGAATTCATTTTCTCAGCCTACAACAAAGAATTGTCATGGGGTACTAACTGGATGCATGAGTAGTGTGACATATGAATTAACAGTCCCCTGCCAAAGAAATTTATAAGAATATCCATTAAGAGAAATAATTCCTTGTGGTTATGAATACTAACGATAACAATAAAAAAGGAACAATAAAAATAAATAAATCATTTTCCATATTCAGGTTCATATTGGCATACTTTATTTAGGATTATACACATGCCTCTATCAATAAAACCCATAAAGGAACATTTAGATCTATGAGATGAGTCTTGGGCATAAAAAACTAGTTTTCATCACATCACCAAGGATAAAATATAAGGAAACCGAAATCTCTATCCATCACAAGTATAAGGATCAAAATCAAGGAATCCTAAAGAAATCAAAATAATGAGTCAAATGGCGATTTCCCTAAGGAATGACAAGATGGGGGTTAGAATAATTCTTTAACAAATCACACTAACTAGATTTTAGATGAGTTTATATGGTGTTTTTACAAGGAACCCAAAGCTATATTCCACAATGAGACCAATGGGGACCTCTCAAAGTCACTCTAAAATGTATGTCACAATGATTCTAAGTGAAAATTTCTTAGTAATTCAAAAAAATATGTCAAATTGAGTCAAATGGGGTATGACCCAAAATCCTCCAAACCATGTATCATAATGAGCCTAAGAGAGATTCCTCATGAAAATCCAAACCACATTTCATATCGATTCTAGAGAGGGTTTCCCTAAATAAATCATTATAATATGTCATATATGTTCCTAGGGTGCCACCC
Source organism: Viscum album (assembly GCA_963277665.1). NCBI lineage: Eukaryota > Viridiplantae > Streptophyta > Magnoliopsida > Santalales > Viscaceae > Viscum > Viscum album. The sequence goes on from OY728133.1 coordinate 443,599,130, forward strand.
TAATGAATTGAAAACCATATTTCACACTGTTTTCAATGGTGACTACCCAAAGGCATATTAAACCATATGTCACAACATGTCCATGGTTGGTTTCCCCATGTCACTACAAATCATGTGTCACAATGTGTCCATATGGGAATGACTCACGGAACTCTAAACCATATCAAATGTCATCATTGAACACATGGGGAATATAAACATGTGGTTCCCACCATATGATCATAGATAACAGAAATTGACCATTCATAGATTAATTTATTTATTTCTAATACATCAACCATAACATAATAAATATCCACATTGGATCCGAAATGCATATCCTATAAAACCCCAACCAATGTTATGATAACATTTAAAATCCATTACACCAGTAGAGTAAATAATTTAATTTCCCCATATATTCCCCATTTCAATGTTTTCTCAACTAGTGGATAAATTGATGGTCTACATAACAATGGACTATTAATGGCCCTTATAGAGGGTTCGTTTCATAAATTAGGGATAAACACATTTAATTATATTTTTGATTGAATATGTGGTGTGGAGATGTGACCAAAAATTACACACATAAATATAAAAGAAACTATTTGATGGGAAATATTATAATCCATCAAAATTATATATGCTTGTAATGACTCTAATGCGAACAGCTCCATAAACAGTGCTAAATTGGTCTGGTGTTACTACCTCAAGTGCACCTCCCTAAACACCAAAGGCTTCCAACTTGCAATGAGGGTCTCATAGGTATAGTGAGGAGACTATACCCGCTCGACGAAAAAAAATTAATGGTACTGGTCTGATTAATAATATATAACATGAATATGAAATATATGACTCAGCAGACTCCAACCAGACCCGCATAGATGAAGCACAATCAATAGCAATAAACAGCAGAAAGAATATAAAAGCAAGTGCAGCAGAAAGTAAACACAATATCAGGCATACCACCTGTAACAACTACTATAAAATAATATTCATCCATCCATATAAAGTCAATATATAAAAGGGGTGGCAATGTCTAACCAATAGTAGCTAAACTAACATGTAAGAATGCTGATACATAATGGAAACTAAACAAAGTAAACTCAAGCCAAGCATTACCTCAAGGTCCATACCATCTCCAGCAAATAGATAATATAGTCCATATCCTAAAGCTGACCTCTCTCAATCACGTAACTCCATAAAGACTACAATCATCTCGAAGGGACTGTGCAGGGAGTGAGAAGACTCTCACTAGGACACCACCCAATGGTGCATACCTAATTTTTGTGTTTAATAAGGAATTAATTTATAAGGAATGAAGTAAAGGATATGATGCTCAAATAAACATAAACTACATTGGTTCTTAGAAGCCACTATGGAGATTCGCCAGCTTCGGCCAACACAGAAATCTTAGTCATCTAACCCGACACCATGTACCTCCTGACGCCATGTGTCGCAAGTACCAACGTCCCGAAAGCATGCCCAAGATGTAGTAACTTAGAGGAACAATGATTCCAATCCTCAAATAAGTAACATGGGCGACATCAATTTCTACCCTGAATAAAGTAACTAGAGGGACAATGATGTCTTCCCTTAAATCAATAACAGGATGCACTACATTGTCGTCCCTCAATCCAAGGAAATCCTTTCCCCCAACCCGATAGCCTCGATGTTATACTTTCAAGGCTACTCACTATTCACATCGATTCTTATCTAATGAAACCCCAAACCAATAGTACATATACTGAATCTAACCAGGGCCTCTACTTACATGAGTGTTCAAAACCACCTCATCATGGAGTCTCTATGTGTGCACACTATTCAATGTTCTAGGTGAGCGGTAATCCCCAAAATAGTACCCAACCTACAACATCTCTGACACTTCATATCTCTGCAACCATGTCACTGATGTCTGATGGCCTCACCATCCATGTCACCCAGGCCATGACTAACATACCAGTCACACAACCTCAAGTTGTAACATCCCGGATCCAGGTGCCACACCATGGGTGCCCCGAACCTAGTTGGTCACATGACCTCAAGTGCATTTCCCCAAATTCCAGAGGATACCGACTAGCATCGAGGGCCCAGGTCTTATAGTTGGGAAACTATGCCCTCATTTTTCAAATTGTAGCATAGTGGAAAGAACAAATAACATACAATAGTCAATGTAGTAATCAATATACAACTGAAATGGACAACTAAGTTAAAGAGAACCAGTAGTCATATATATAGAGAAGAATCATGTCAAAAATTCTATGAAAACATCCAGAACAAGTTACACTGCAATACAATACTATAGAAAAAAATTACATGTACAGTGGAACAAAATAGAACAGTTTGTAGCATCGCCAGCCTAAGCTCGGTCCCATGCTCTCCTACTCCACAGCAACAATTATGTACCTGTATAGGTACTCTTCCCCATATCGACACTTATAGCAATATAATCTATTTGGTCCATATACATGACCCAAAAAAGGTGTGAGATTTAAATCCTAGTAGGCAACCACCAAAGGCTCGTGCCCAAATGTCATTGAAAAACTACAATAGAATTCTGCAATAGTAAATTTAATAAAATAAGAAGTACTCCAAAGTAACTAACTACCGGTTATATTTCTATTTTAACATTCATTTAATCATTCAGTTTAATGTACCATCACAGTGATTATTCTATGTAAACAGTTAATGTACTCGGACATGCAAACTCTTACCCTCAGGTAAACAGAATCTTTCCCTCAGGCTAACAGAACCACGCCCTCAGGATAAATTGAATCATGCCCTCAGGTTATTTCCCTCAGGCTTAATGAATATTTCCCTCAGGCATGAGAAATGTATCCCTCAGGAGAAACAGATCACTGCCCTCAGGCTAAGCAGAACCATGCCCTCATCCTAAACAAACACTTCCCTCAGGCAGATGTAACCAGGCCGAGTCCAACCGATAAGCAAAAAATTATATATAATTCCACTCAAGGTAATTTAAATCATGCTAAATTTATGGTATACCCTCGGGTATCCTGTCTAAATGGATAAATAGAGGAAAACACCCCCGGGTTGGTCCTGGATCCAAGAAATGATCCACAACATCAGGTTATATTTACATTCAAAAAATCATACAATTCTAGGTATATAATTCATCATGGACTCAGCCATACAACACCCCATTCATGGGCCCGTATCACAGTATTACACAAATTCACCTCAACAGTTTAAAATAAACACTACACCACCTACCTTGATCTCCACTGATCAGTATACGTGAAAGGCGCCACAAGAAGAGACTAAGAAAGGTGTAGATTTGGGAAAAATGATAACATGTTCAAAACTAAATAAAATCCCTTAGGGGAAGAATTGGTAAGAACAACACAATAAGAAGGGAGGGCATACCCTTGATGTCTCAACGAGATCTACGAAGATAGAAACAGATTCCCGGTGTGCGAGCAAGAGATATCGAAATCTTTGGCCATCCTCCCGAGCTCTCCTCCGGCGTTCTAAGGTTCTTCTGTGAACAGAGGAGGATACTACCCATTTAAGCTAAAAAAAATACATAGAGTGTACTCTCAAGTACACGACCAGTACATTACATTTTTTTAAACTATTTCTCTGGCGGCTTCTCACAGGCACAGAACTATTCATCAGTCGACATACATACATGGCGTGAATTTTATGACTACACAGAGTGTACTTTCGCTCCGCTGGTGGCTACCTCCACCGCATTACTGTACACCTACTGACTATGTACATAGTAAGTAAATACTAAGTACACGTTGTGCAGTCAGTTTTTACACCGTTTACCATCAACAGGCCTACGTGCCCTCTGTACTCATCCCACACGGCAAAAGTACATGGCGTGTGAAAAAGTACACGGTGTGTAGTTACAAAATTTAATATTTTCTCCATTTTCCTTATTTTCTCAAAAACAGAAAAGGGAAAATGAATAGTAGAAACATGTACCTCATGAATAAGAACCAGGTTCTTTCAAACATCCCCCATTAAAGTAATTCATCCCTGAATTTCCCATCCAAGGGTGGTGAAGATACAGCTCAGATCAACTCTTGCCACTGAGCATGTACATCGGTCTCCCGCTCCAGGTTTCATCCTGTACTCATCCATGCTTCCATAGCACCCATACAAGAGGAACTGACTGGCCTCGTATATCCTTCGTGATCCTATCCACAATACGAATCAGATTTTCCTCAAAGGATGCATCTATATATATCTCATCCTCTTCATGATGAAAGACGTGAGATAGGTATGAATGATAACAGCGTAGCTGAGATACATGGAAGATTCCATGCATGGTCCAGTAACTCTGTGGTAATTGCAACCGATAGGCAACAATCCCTACTCAGTCCAGAATCTCAAATGGCCCCACATACCTTAGTGAAATTTTACCCTATCTCTAGGTCCTCCTGTGTCCTAACCTCGGCAAAACACACAAGAAATCATGATCCCGGACCATGAACTCCAAGGGTCATCTGCGGTGACCAGGATAAGATTTCTGATGAGACTGTGCAGTAGCCATCCGCTTCTGTATCAACTGGACTAGCTCTGATGTCTCCTACACAAGATGTGGTCCCAGTCTAGCAGCCTTACCTGTCTCCAACCATCATAGGTGTGAATGGCATGTCCTACTATATAAAGCCTCGTATCGGACCATCTCAAAAGTTTCATGAAAACTATTATCATAGGAAAGATTGAACAGGGGTATATGCTTCTCCCAAGAGACCCAAAAGTCTAGGACGCATGCACCCAGCATGTCATCAAGCACCTGTATCGTACGCTCTGACTAGACATCGGTCTGAGGGGTGGTAAGTTGTGCTCAAAAGCACCTGTGTACCCAATATCGTCTTGAAATACTGCTAGAAATGAGTCTTAAAACGGGAATACCTATCTGAAATGATAGAACGAGGGACCCCATGAAACACACTACCTCTCGGATATACATTTTCCGAAGCATGTAAACACTGAAGGTCTCTTTGATCAGAAAAAAGGGAGTTACCTTCATAAGTATATCCCCAACGACCCAGACAAAATAATTTCCTCAAGGTGACCTCGGTAACTCGGCCACGAAATCTATCGCAACATCATCCCATTTCCATTATAGAATGGGTAACTACTGTAACATTCCAGCTGGCCTCTGATACTCCCCATTCACCTGCTGATAGGTGGATCATCTAGTTACAAAACCATCTACTTCTCTTTTCATACATGGACACCAATACTGATATCTCAAGTCACGGTACATTTTGGTAACCCGAGGATGAACTGCCCAAGCTGAAGCATGAAACTCCTGCATTAACTCCTCTCTGATGTCCCCTGGAACCCACACTCGTCCATGGGAATACAATACCTCATCATTTCCTATAGTCCATCCAGGAGGAGGGTCATCACTTTCAACTGAATCCCATAGAACTAGGCCTTCTAAATCCGATAGATGTCTCGTCCTCACTCTATCCAGGAGGGTAGATGTCACAGCTAAGGAAGAAAGATAGGTTTTCCCCTAACTGTCGTGCACCTCCCAATGCATCTCAGAGAACAGAGCTATAAGCTATCATCCATCATTGGACTCACGAAATTCCTAGGTCTGAGTCTTCATGCTTAGTGCATCAGCAACTACAATACCCTTAACAGGTGTGTGGGAAAGCTCAATGTCGATGGACTGAAGGTATTCGACCTACCTTCTCTGTCTCAAATTTAGGTCATGCTGGGTAAAGATATATTTTAGACTTTTTTGGTCCGTGAGCACCACAAAATGATCTCCCAAGAGATTATATCTCCAACAACATACCGCGTGAACAACTGCAGACAACTCAAGATCATGAATCTGGTAATTGCTCTCATGTGGCCTAAAATGCCAAGACCCATACGCAACAACTCGATCTCCCTACATCAGCACTGCTCCCAGCCCAATACCTGATGCATCGCAGTAGACTGTATAGCTCTTCCTTTTCTCTGATGTATCATGACTGGTGCTGATTTCAACCATCCCTTCAACTCCTAAAAGGCTATCTCGCATGATTCTGACCAATGAACTTCACACCCATATTATACAAACCCATAAATGGTGCTGCTAAGTGGGAGAATTCCTGTATAAAGTGCATGTAGAAACCATGAATCCCTAATAAACTTCGTACCTCAAACACGTTCTTAGGCTTCTCCCAGGTAACTACTACTCTCACATTACCTGGGTCTACTACAACTCTTGGCTCTGAGATAATATGACCTTGGAAGTGTATCTAGTCCATCCAAAAGTGGCACATTGATATCTTATCATATAGCTGATTCTCTCTCAATGTAATCAAATATGTTCTCCAGATGGGTATCATGGTCATGTCGAGAGCAAGAGTACACCAAGATATTTTCCACAAAAACTACAACAAAAGTGTCCAGATAGGAGTGGAACACACTATTCATCAGAGCCATGAAAATTTCTGGCACGTTCGTGAGTCCGAACGGCATCACCAAGTAGTGGTATAGACAATACCTGCTCTTGAAGGTTGTGAGAGGTATATCAGATGGTCTAACACGCAACTGGTGATATCCAGATCTCAAGTCAATCTTCGAGAACACTCGTTCTCCCCGAAGTTGATCAAAGAGATCATCAATTCTTGTAAAGGGATATTAGTTGTTAACCGTTAACTGGTTCAACTTCTGATAATCCACACAGTGTCTGAGAGAACCGTCTGCCTTCATAGAAAATATGACAGGCGAACCCCAAGGAGAAGTACTGGGCCGGAGGAAACCTTTTTCCTGTAACTCCTCTAACTGGTTTTTGAGCTCCTGCAACTCAGGTGTTGCCATCCTATAAGGAGTAATGGACACTGGTGCCGCTCCTGGAAAAATCTCAATAGTGAAATCCACCTCTCGTTCTAGAGGTCGACGAGAAAAATAATCTGGGATGACATCCCTGAAACAATCAACTTATGGAGGGAAATCCTTCTGTAATGTTCCCAGGTCATCTAGAGACAAACTCAAAATCTGGTCTATAACACCACCTCACCCATGATGCACGGGTACAGCTCGACTCTCATGAACATCCCATTCACACTTGTATAGAAACTCTCCACCCTCTGGGGACGTAAAAGTTACCCTGCGACGACAGTAATCTATAAAGGCTTGAAAAGGTACCAACCAGTCCATCCCAAGAATGACATCATATGTCTTCATCTCCTTGACATAGCGGCCCCATAGAAAGTGTCACCCACCAACCACAAGGGGTCACTCTCTGCACTGACGCACACTATCCATTCTAGTCCCTAATGGGGTGTCTTGCATCATAACATCAGAAGGTGTAGAAACAAAGAGTACAAGGCTCTCCACAACAGGCATAGATATAAATCTATGTGTAGAACCCATACCGAAAATTACTGAAGATAAAATAGATGCTACTAATATAGTACCTATGATAGCAGAAGGTCTGGGATCCTGATTTTATTGGGTATGTTGCACTACATATGTCTGCCCAGTGTCGTAGCCCTGCAACTAAACCTGGCTACCTTGAGCTATCCCACCCTTCTGCCTTTGAGATCCTCGTGTCTTGCTACCTCGACCATGTCCACCATCTCTGCCTTCACACCATGACGTATTCTAGTTTCCCGATTGGTATGTAGCAACTGGTCATGCTCCCGCACGTGGAGTCTGCGCAATGCCCTTCTTACTTGCCACTAGTAGAAACACCCTGCAAAAACGCTACAGATGGCCCATCTTGCCACAAGCTCAGCACTCCACTGGGTCGTGGGGACACTGAGGTCGCTTGTGCCCCTCTCTACCGCACTGGTAGGAAATAAATGGGCCACCTGAAGTATTATTCTAGCCTGTACTGCCACTGTGAGATAATTCCATCTGTCTCTTCCTCTTACCTTTAGAAATAGTACTAGAAACTGGTGTTGAACCGCCCTGGCCCACACCACTAGCTTCCTGCAGGTTCCGTTCAGTAATTAGTGCCTTGTTCACAATAGCATGCACTCTAGGAAACCAGAAAACATTCACCAGTGCTTGGATGTCATATCGAATACCATCCTCAAAGCATCTAGCCCTCAACATCTCATCACCCACCAGAATAGGTGAAAAACACTGAATCTCACTGAAGCGAGTAGAATAATCCATCACAGACATAGCAATCTACTGTAGATTCATGAACTCTCGAGCTCAATCTACCCCTAGAGTCTCTGGGTAGAAGAAGTCATAAAAATCTTCCATTAAATCATCTCATTCCAGGTCACGATGATACTCAGATTGGGTGGTAGCATCCCACCACCTCTTGGTATAATCACGCAGCATATAAGTCTCGAGCATGACCCTATACTCGGCAGGCATCCCAACATGCTCGAAAATAGCTTGCATTGAATCCAGCCATGACTCTGCAGCCTGTGGTCCACCATACCATAAAAACGTAGGCAGATGCTACTACAGAAAGATACATGTAATCTCTTCCATAGATGAGGCAGTTGTTGGTGCTCCTTGGAAGGTCTGCATGGATCGCATGAATCCTTCATGTAACTATGCATCAGCACCTATGGCTGGTATAACGGCTGGCGCCGCATCTGGCTCTGATGGAGGATCCATGTGTAGCCCATGGCCTACCGTTTCAAGAGTATACACATTACCTCTCTCCTGGAGAACAACATAGGGTCGTCTCAGTGGCATGACTCTACAAGGTCAAAACACACCTTAGATTTATGTTTATCAAATACTCAAAAACTGGGGGACCAGAAAATGAACAAGAGAAAGAAAGCATTCATGATTTTCGAAACCTGACTAGATGGTGTGTATTAGAACTACACGGTGTGTTCTCGCAAGTCATTTACATGGAAGTGTACTCTAGCTAAAACTAGTCATGCAACACCCCTAACACATGTCGTGTCCTCAGACTATAGGGGGTGTACTTGAATCCTCCTTCTCTGCCCGGGTCCTTCTACACGGCTAAGGCACACGACGCTCTTCTTAACAAGACTACACGGCGTGTATAACATCTACACAACATGTATGGTTTAATTTCAAACTTACCATGTTGTTTGTGACACAGAGACTACTAGGATGACACTACATGACATGTTACACTAGCACACAGCGTGTGCACAACCCAGTTTCCCCAGTCACATGGCTAAGTCCACTCGGTCTCTCATCGGTCAAGACTACACGGCGTGTCCCACCGGAACACGACATGTACTAGCTAGGGGGACACTGACCCATTGGGTTTGTGAGACAGGTGGGTAACTAGGTCAAACTACACGTAGTGTTCCACATTGACACGGCATGTTCAGAAAAATATTTCTTCCATCATTATTGTTAGTTAAATGGGAGTTCTCTGGGTCATCACTACACGGCGTGCACAATCGGTAAGCGGTGTGTTTCCCAAACCAATCCTTTCCCCATGTCCCCACCCACACGGCCCATGACACCGGAAGAGACTACATGGTGTGTTCTTTGGGCACACATCGTGTACTTTGTGAACACAAAGTGTACTTAAAAATTTTATTTTTCTTCCTGGACAGAAGATTAAATGGCGTGTAACCATAGACCACATGGTGTGTATCCTAGGTTTTCCAGACAGTAAGCCTCCAAAACTACTCTGGAGCCCAGAATATACTAAAACGAACACCTATGTGCCAAATTCTGATCTGTGAGTGACCATACTATCTGTGAATCAAGGCTTGGCATCTTATACATGTTAGAAACAAAGTAAACGGTCAATAAACCACTAAATTCTGGTCATTGAGGGCCCATACTCCTCAAAAAAAAGTTTTGCGTTCATTATACTAACCTTACATAACAATACCCTATCAAATAGCAGGTAATGATCAAAACAGCTATCACAAGACCATGATTTTCTATAACAAAATCTATCACAAAAACATGGAATTTCTAATGCACCTACATGTCATGGAAACTATGCATGGCACGTGATTTCTAGCATGTGCTTAAATGATGCATGATACGGAATACCCTCATCTCATTGGGTTTCCACTAAATAGAACCTATGTATAATGTATAAACATCCTAATCACAACTATGTCACCCAACGGTGAAAATCAAATCTAATGTATATTGCAAAATCAGTAAGATTGCAATACACGAGGTAGACTGGATTTTCCCTATACACGGGCTAGCTACTCTTAGGCACAACTTATTGCCAACTACAATATCTTTCCTATCACAGAAAAATGATCCAAACAGTATGTCAATGAAAAGAAACTCCTCTTTTACAACTTTGTAATGTCCATGATCCAGGTGCCACACCACGAGTTCCTCTAACCTGTTTGGTCACATTACCTCAAATGCATTTCCCCAAATGTCAGGGGCTGCCGACTAGCAGTGACGGACTAAGTCTGATTGTGGGGTAACTATTCCATCATTATGTAGCGTAGCAGAAAGGATAAATAACATACAATATCATAAGTAGTAAACAATGTACAACTGAAATGGACATCTGATTAAAATAGAACCAGTAGTCATATATATAGAGAAGCAACATGTCACAAATTCTACGAAAATAGCCATAACAAGTTACAATGCAATACAATACTATACAACACAAGTACAAGTATAGTGGAACAAAATAGAATAGTCAACAACATCGTAAGCCTAAGCTCAGTCCCATGCTCTCCTACTCCTCAGCGACACTCAAGTACCTGTATAGGGACTCCTTCCCCTATCGACACTTGCAGCAATATAATCTGTTTAGGCCAAAAACATTACCCAAAAAGGGTGTGAGAAATTAATCCTAGTAGGAAACCACCAAAGGCCCATGCCCAACTGTCAGTGAAAAAGTGGAACATGAGTGTGAAATAGTAAATGTAATAAACTAATAAGTGCTCAAAAGTATATAAATACTAGAAATATTTCCATTTTTATATTTATATAATCATTCAGTTTAAGATATCTCCACAGTGAATATTCTATGTAAACAGTCAGAGTTCTCAGGCATGCAAACTCTTACCCTCAGGGAAATAGAATCTTTCCCTCAAGATAATAGAACCACGCCCTCAGGATAAACATAATCATGCCCTCAAGCGATTGTTATCAGGCATAACGAATATTTCCCTCGGGCATGAGAAACGTATCCCTCAGGCGAAACAGATCATTTCCCTCTGGCTGAGTAGAACATTTCCCTTAGGCTAAACAAACACTACCCTCAAGAGAAAGTAACGGGGCCAAGACCAACATATAAGCAAGCAATTATATATAATTTCTCTCAATGAAATTTTAAGCATACTAAATTTATGGTATACCCTCAGGTATCCTAGCCAAACAGTTAAATAGAAGAAAGCACCCTCGGGGAGGTCCTGGATCCAAGAAACGATCCCAAAAATCAGGTTATAATTAAATTCAAATACCTATAAAATTATAGGTATATAATTCGTCAAGTCCTCAGCCATAAAACACCCCATTCATGGGAACATTTCACAATGGAACACACATTCGCCACATCAGTTTGATATAAACACTAGACCACCTTCCTTGATATCCACTAATTGGTATATGCGAAATGTTCCACACAAAAAGACCATGAACGGTGTAGAACTAGGAAAAATGATAACACATTAAACACTAAATAACATACCTTAGTGTAAGAATTGGTAAGAATAATGCGAGGAGGAGGGAGGGCTTACCCATGCGGTCCTACTGAGATCGAAGGAGGCAGAAATGGATTCCCAGAGTGCGAGTAGGAGATCGCCAAAGCTTCGACCATCCTCCTGAGCTCTCCTCCATCATTGTATGCTTCCTATATTCACAAAAGAGGCTACTGCCTATTTAAGAAAAAAAATACATGGCATAAACTCTAATGTACACAGCGTGAACATTCTATTTTTTAAACCATTCCTCTGGTGGCTTCTCGCCAGCGCTACACTATTCATCAGTCAACATAAGTACATGGCGTGTATTTTTTGACTACATGGCGTGTACTGTCGCTCCGCTGGAAGCTACCTCCACCGCCTTACTATTCACTTACCGATTGAGTACAAAGGGTGTAAATACTTATTACATGACCTGTAGTCAATTTTTACACCATTTATCGTCGATAGGCCTACACGCCCTGTGTACTCACCCCACATGGCCAAAGTACACGACATGTGGAAATGTACCCGGCGTGAAGTTACAAAATTTACGATTTTCCCTATTTTCCTTATTTTATGAAAAACAGAAAAGGGAAAAGGAAAAGTAGAAACTTGTACCTTAATAATAAGAATCCGGTTCTTACACAAGTCAACGTCCATGATGCCCAATCCAATGGGCCCAACCTATGATTCACATCACTCAAGAATATTCGGGACACACCCAACATAATCTATAGCATCCATCATATGAAATATCACACATCACATATATATATTTTCAAAATAAATACATAAAATAGGAAAACAAACTAAAAAGATGAATTGCCCTAGCTATGTGTTATCCCATACTAGCACCAAGGTCTTGGAAGCCTCTTCCAATTCATATCATAACGTAACAAATTAAACTCAATAGTTTAATCAAACAAAAACATCTTATACCATTTTGTCACCCCGACCAAAATGCCCCAAATTTGCAACAACCCCTCGCCCGGACAGTCTATATAAAAATAGGTAAAATGGCATACCAAAACCCATCCCATGGGTCTCATAATCAATTTATCATATTAAAGTAGGTAAGAAATGGTATTTCTTAATATACCCAAAAAACGCCAATGGAAGTGCCACCCAAAAGAGAACAAAAAACCCAAAAAGAGGTATGAACCACCTAACTCATAGTAGTATAATGATAAAACTCCAATTACAGCCTCCAATTAGGTCTGAAACAAGGTAGATCTACTAAATAATCAAGAAATATGAAACCCCTATAATTCGATTTAGAAATAAAATCAATAATAACATCTTAAGTGGTAGCAAACCCTTACGGAGGGTGTTCCAACTCATCCAACGTCAATCAGAATAGATTTTAGATGAAGATCTGAGCTCAGGCTAGCTCTCCTTGCTCAAACCTATCGAGGTTTTGGGTTTCTGCCTCAAAACAAGGATACTTCACTTTTTGGGAAAAAAAGAAAATAAACGGTTTGTACATTAGACTACATGCCATGTGTATCATTAAACAATTCATATGATGGATAATATTCCACAGAGGACATGCCAAGTGACTATAGGGAATGTAGCTATGAGGTACATGACATGTACTTCTCTACCTAGCCAACATCCCCAACATGCTGTGTATATCCCCATAAATGACCCCTCTATAGAGCATTAACAAATAGTACCCAGTTTATACTTGATAAAATCCCTCTACCCAGTCAACAGGCCTACACTACATGTTTGTCCTTTACCCATAGTTAGGAGTACACAACGTGTACTGAAGGTACATGCTGTGTAATATGGAATTATTCAAAAACTACCAAATTTCACTAGTATTCTCATAATGTAGTCAAAAAAATCAAACAGGGTTTGGATTTTGACGCATTCTAAAATCTAGAGTTCTTACAATCTCCCCACCTTAACATATCTTATCCCCTAAAAATCAAATGAAACCTATATATGGAACTGAACATACCAATCTGGTAAATGTAACCCAGACTACCATGGTCTTAATGGTCCCGGATAATTTCCTCAAGAGGCTCCCCTCCTTTGGAATTGCCTAAATCGATCTCAACCCTACAAAAATAAAATCATGTAGTGGTTACTAACCTTTTTCTAGACCCCTGGTCCTCCCATGAAACATCGTCACTTTTGTGCCTCATTAGTGCTCTTGTGCCAAATATGACACCCAAATGTATCCTTAACCACATCAGTGGCTGCCACTACATGGTTATTCATTCTATGGATGCGCAAAACAAAAATGGTGCTTAGAACCTCAAGCAACTCGCATCCTCAATGCCTCGATTCCCATGGAACATCAAGAAACTCACATCCATGATGTTCATGATGATAATAATCTAACATATATATAATTATATCATTCACCTAATATTGTGCCAATACACTGAACAACATCCAGTTAGTACTCATAAATTCAGTCCACCTCATCCACTCAAAGCAGGCATGCCCCAATAAGACATTCCAAAATAAAAACATGAAGGTCATGCTCACAGTCACAGTGTACCTCTAATTGTCATCGGCTCTCCAACCTACTTAGCCTATGGAAGCTCCACAACATGCACCTGTCCTGAAGTACGACTATCGGATGCCTGACCTCCCTATAGGGCTGCTCTAGTCACCAGCTACTGACCCCTAAGATGGGTGTCAATTTCTCTTCCATGTCATCATCGTGTAGCTGAAACTCAACCACCCTCTTCAAGTACCGAACCTAAAACCACTCTAGATTCCACTATTTATCCTACTCCCTGACAACCGAATATTTGAGAAGGCTACCTATAGAACCTTTTAAGATTCTTGACTTGTCCACATGCTAGGCCCTTCATTGGTGGTCTATCACACTAAGTCCTAACATTCCCTATATGTCCACACTGAATGAAACCCACCTATGAACTGCTAAATTGTGGTCTACTTGAGTCTTTGGCTTTATTGCCTTGATGGAACTCATTAGGTCCTCATTTCCTACTATCTGAGCCATTTCCTGAAGCTATTGACTAGCCTATCAGGGACTTATCCCTCATGTTTCCCGCTACTCTGAGTGCCTGATTCACCCCCTATGATACGGAGCCATGTCTAAAGAGATTTACCTCGAACAGAATGGCATGTCTCAAGACATCCTTGAAGTGCCACACCCTTGTCAATTAATGGCTTACTATACCAGATGAAAAGAGATACAGCTCAGGGAAAGTAGCTGTGTAGTCCATGGCAGACATGTATTTCTGCTGAAGACTCAAGAACTTCTGATCTTTCTCGTCCCACAATGTCTATTGGTAAATGTTCAAAATCATATGCATTCTCTCAATCCAACTCATAGCCACCTATAGACCACCCTCACCCTAAAAACGTATGGGGGGGGTATGTGACTGGAACTCCCATCTTAGATATTCCATAAGTGGATCTATACCTTGCACTCCTTTGTCGATCCCATTCAAGACACATACCAAACTTTACCGAAGTTGCTCGTCGATCCGTGGACCGAACACTGCCCAACATAGCCACTTCCCTGCTTGCAATGGATCCTAAACCGGATCTTTTCCCTGAGCCTAAACCTGCAGCTCATGTTCTACCTATCCTTCTTGTGTCGAAACATGATGGTTCTTTTGAACCATCGTACCCTCACTCGCTTGACATTCCATTAGAGTTTTTTAGGAGGAACAAGCTGAATACCATAAAAGGTTAGATATCCCATATATATATCAATATATATATAACATAGATATGGAAATAATAAAAATGTAGTTCATAACTACTACCCATACTCTCCCCACCGCAACCCATGCCCATGGCATCCCAACCTCATGGACTCTTTACCCACCCTCACAGAGTCAAGTATCAAAAGTACCTCAAGCCATGCCCATCCTGAAAAACTCCGTTGCCTCAAACCGATGATTGAGTTACCCAATACTAATGATCAAAATTTCCTCATTCATAGTACATGCATGCTCTTATACGATCCAGACCCAAAAACCCCGCCACATAAAATTCTACAAATATATTAAGCATGACATAACACATTGCAATAAATAAGATATTCTAACAAGAATCCCTCCTTATCTCATTTCAAAGCATAAAAATAATGTAAATTGATATTTGTCGAATAGAATTATCACTTCACAGAGCATACGTCAAGTTATGAAATTGAAATACTGTAAAAATGATCCTATAAAAAGCCAAACAATCACACACTTCCATACCGTGTCAAGGTCCAATTCTCCCTTACTCCACTGATACAAGTGTTACATATAACAATCAATAACGTCGCAAATCTTGTGATCCTCTGAGGAGGAAATAATATAAATTGTAAAATGAGAAAAATCAAAACAAAAATTCTCACCCAAGGCAACATGGTCTATCCATCATACATGGGGCTGCAGGCACCCAAGCAAAATCTAGAAAACCAGTTCCAGTACAACCTATATCCATTCTACCATATCCAAAATAGTAAATCCAGTAGAAATAAAAATTGATGTATCAATCTCATTAGTAGCCAAAAACAATTAATACTAAATCTCTTTCTATAACACCTTTAATACCACATTGTAATGAAATAGTCCGGAACAACCACCTGAATATTGCTAAATGGGTTGTGTGTTACTACCGTAGGCACACCTCCCTAAATACCAAAGGTTGTCAACTAATAGTGAGGATCTAATAGGTATATTGGGGAGGCTATAACCTCTCAGAGGAGTAAAAATAAAGGTATTGGTATGAGTAATAATATATAACATACATTGGAAATAAATGGCTCAGGAGACTCGAACAAGATCCTCATAGCGGAAGAAAAATCAATATAAATAAACAGTATAAGTAATACATAAGAAAATTCAGTGGAAAGTAAACACAATAGCATGCTGACCACTTGTAACAACAACTATAATAGAAAACTCATGCATCTATAGCAATTTAATATATAAAATGGGTGCCAGTGGAAAACAAATTGTTGCAACAACAAATTGTATGCATGCTATTAAAAAATGGAAACTAAACAAAGTAAGCTCTAGCTAGTAATTACCTCATGTTCTATACCATCACCATTCAATAGTAAATATTGCATAGCTCCTGAAGTTGGCCTCTTTCCTACACATAAATCTATGAACCCTACATGTGTATGAACCTGGGTTTTCATATAAGGTAGAGATCCTTTTATTTTATGTTTAACTATTCCTTTGAGGCCTAGTGTGGATTCCTAACTTGAACGAGGGAGTTACATAGGTGTCTGGGGCTTGTTCGGAGCACAGAATAAAATTTTAGGTTGTAAATGGCATGGCACGCGGTTTGCGCATGGCATGCGCACGGCCTGGGTAAACTGTACGCCTTGGTGCAGGCTTGGACGTGGCTGGAGCACGACCTACACACGGTTTGATGAAATCATGCAAAGTGGCCATGTGGTTTCCCCTTGCCTTCTAGTATCGTCCGCACAGTCTCTGCACGGTTTGTCAAACCATATGGGTAACCCATGCGACCTGCTATGTTTTTAAATATTAATTAATTTTTAATTAAATTGACTAAATTTATATAAAACATAAACCTAAACCTATTATATTTAGCCGCACAGTAGGGGGAGGTGCCGGGGAGAGCTCTCAAGAGGCTTCGGAGGATTTGAGCCTTCTCCTCCGTCTGATCTCCATTTCAACTGCAGTTTGTCTTGTTAGATCCACAATTATAAGTCCTCGATTCCTTTTTAATCCTTCTCGATTATTCTGGTTGTAACAAACACAGATTGTATTAAGGCTCATATACACTAATTTCACGTTCTTCATTTGTTCTTCATATTTCTTCCATACCAGGACGAATCAGAGCCTGATACTGCATGAGCTGTCTAGTACGAGCCTATGTATGGTGGTATCATGCTTTTTTCTGATTTTCAAGTGTTTATTTATGTCGAAATACCGCACACCCACTTTGGGGTGTCGCTCAAACCTGAAATTTAACCATGTTATTACCTACCATGTAACGCCCCAACCCTAGTTACCCAGAGTCGGTGCATTATTACATTACATTGGCATGATCACAAGAAAGATCAAATCTCGAAAGACCGATTTGTTTAGTAGCCTTGGAAACACTAGATATATTCATAAGTCTTACATTACATCATAAAATGAAAAACTTATACAACAAAATATTGTCTCCACACTCCACACTATTATCCCCTCATAATATCCCTGCAGGTCATTCATAACTTCTTCACATCCTGCGAAAAATAAAACATAGAAAAGGGGTGAGCTCAAATGCCCAGTAATGATAACAATATAGCAGAACATTCAAAATAAGCATAAACATTTAAGGCATTTCATTACTAAAACAAAAGCCTTTTAAACATGAACTTAAACATATTATGGAAAAAGTAAAATGAAATAATACCATTTACTTGTTCACATTGATATTCTACTAATCGAATAATCACATGCAATATCAATAACCACATTCATAATGTTGGAATGCATAATGCCAGACTATCATAACCACATAGCCAAGGCCTCGTGCCAAGACTACAAATAAGATTTTGCCAAGGCCTTGTGCCAAGACACTAGTTTGTCTCATGAGACGTACTGATTCATCGAGGAGATATAGCAGGCTTCACCCATCACTTATTAAGTCCAATGCATTCCCATATGAAAGGGTTTAAACATAACATAAACATTCGTATTAAAACTAGCATAGGAAATGTCAATAATTTCACCATAAACTATGAATGGTATAAAAATAGCACATCCACAGTCAAACATATCACAAAACCTTCAATACTATATAGAAGTTTTGTATCATAATAAATCAACTTCAAATAAGCGTAAAATCCATCAAAGGATGTTGACATAGATGAAATCAAAACTCTTTTTAGAGAAATATCTCTTTCTATTTTTGAAATCATTTAAGAGCCATATAAAATAAAACATTTTCTTTGAAAATATTCTTATAAGATTGTAAGGAAATCTTTGATGATTTTATAATAGAGGAAAATAACCGCACCCGCCGTATAAGTTATAAAAACATTCATACCTTAATTCTGTCGAAACGGTTAAAAAGGACCTTGTTTTGAAAACGACGGAAAGATTCCTCTTATAAAAAGTCAAACATGGGTATAAATGACTTTAACCCATATTCTTGTAAATAATAAAAATGTTTTGAAATACATTTTTAAGAAAACATGGATGTGGATGATAATGAGATCCCAGTAGATAATTACATATAAACAACCTCGGATAATGAAGAGATTGTGAAATATCCCTTACCTTGTACATTTCCTTGGTTGGGGTAGGTTAACCTCCTGTATAATGGTGAAATAATTGTTATTAAATTATACAAGAATCATATAAATTAATATGATATCATATATGATCTTTTAATATTGATTTGATAATAATATCTTAGTATTATCGTTGTTTCGGGTGTTAACTTACTTGTTTTCTTTTATATGTTTTGTTATGTAAGACATGTTTGTAAAGGATAGGTTGTATATTATTCATATCCATAATTATATCAAGTCCTAAAAAATGATTTTTTAAATCATCAAATGATAATTATACTTGAATGGATACGATGGAGAATGATTCTCATCGCGTTCGTGGAGACGGTAGTCCGTACGTACGCAGGAGCGGCAATATCATTCTTTTGATATTAAAATAATATATAAATGGATGGTACATCATATATACATAATAATTAACATGTTATATTTATTATTTACATGAGTTACACATCATTATTATACCCATCCAAATAATATTATATTGAATAACAATTACACCACGACGTGGAGACGGTAAGCCGTACGTACGCACCTATGGTGACATGTTATTAAAAGGGTGGATAGAATAATGAATATGGTTGTACCATATTCATAATAACATCACAGTATATATATGATACTGGATTTATTATTTTATAATGGTAACAACAAAGGAAGAATATGTGGAAGAAGAAAGGAACTTGGAAAAGGGTGGTGAAATCATTACCTCTTCTTCAGTTTCTTCCTTTTAATTTGATCAAAAGGGCTCCTTAGGTTGGATTTCTGATAGAACTAAGGCCTCTAGGATGTAGTGAGGGAAGTTGGGAGAGTATTTGGTCAGTGTTTGGCCAATCCAAAAGGCTTTGAAGGTGTGAAGAAATGAGAAGGAGGAGTTCCCTTTTATAAGAGGGTTGAGGGGCACCTTTGGAAAGGCTAGAGATATTTGTTTATAATAAATTCATATTCGGTTTCCAAAGGCTCCAAAGTTGATTATTCAAAGGTTAATGTGGGGATGGGTAGAAAAAAACTCAACCAATAGAATTTAGACACGTTTGGGTACTTATATTAACCTTATCATTAAGTATAGACTCTAAGATAATTAGTTTCACTTTTACAATGTCTCTTTGTATTTTTATAAAATATGGTTAATAAACTTACTATATTCATCCAAGAGACCCCCAAGTGGTCCATTAATGATTAACCTATCATGATATAAGTATTTTGGACGAACCATAATTTTTTAGGAATTAAATATCAATTAATAATATAATATTTGTTTTAAGAATTCTTTTATGTCAATTTTGACACTATTCAATAGATGATTTTTGTGAAACTCATAACAGATTTATTACTTAAAACAAAGTCAATTAAATCAATCCTAATATATCATATTATCCTATAAAATTAGTTTAATTCATTAAAAGTTTCATATTATATTTATTTTGGTATTTATAATATCAATTATTTTAATTTTTCACTATTATAGTAATTAATTCATCATCATTGTTTCATAAATAAAGTAAATTATTCAATGTATAAAAATTATAAATAAACTATCATTATGTAGGAAATATTTTTATCTTTCTAATAAATATTTATAATCTAAACTCCAACATATATAACTCTATGTG
This sequence comes from Viscum album, assembly GCA_963277665.1. Classification (NCBI taxonomy): domain Eukaryota; kingdom Viridiplantae; phylum Streptophyta; class Magnoliopsida; order Santalales; family Viscaceae; genus Viscum; species Viscum album. The sequence continues at coordinate 443,619,535 of OY728133.1, forward strand.
AAAATTGTTTTTCTAAAAGATATATGCTTGTGTCATTTTTGTACTTATTTTAACTTAATTAAAATTAAATGTCCCTATCACCTACAAGTGGCACCATGGGGTCCCAAAATCGACCCAAAGATTACTATTGTCGGAAATGTATCAACCAATAAGGCTAGGACACGTTTTAGGGTAATTTAGTATTATTATAATATTAATTTTTAACCCTTATTTACCGGATTTACCCTTAACCATGGTAAATAAAATATTTACCGCAGTATTTATTCAAAATGTATAAACATAAAAGTTACCTATTTACACAATTTGAACATCCTAATTCCAATTATGGAATCCATTTTTCTAAATTCAAAACACAGAAGTGGCAGAAATTAATTTAAAATTAATTCCCGCTGTCAAAACAAAAAGCGGGTTTTTAAGAGATAATAACTATCAAAAGATTGACACTTGTTTATGTTCGGTTTAATTGTAAAATTATGTCCAATGACCAACATTATATTAAATGGTAAAAATTTATTTTAAATATACTTTAAAAACACTCTAATTCATAATTTATCACTATTAATTATTTTGATTAAAAAAGTTGTTTTTAATTAAAATTTAGTAATTTTCACTATTCATCAAAATATTAAAGTTATCCGAAAAGTACCAAAATTTCACCTTAGGCTAAATTCAATATTCCGAATCCAAAAATGAAGTCCATTTTGAAATATAAAATGTATATAATTTCAAAAGTTAGGTATTACTATTCATAACGGCTAGTTTGATTGGTTATGGTGTGTTAGAACTCGGTGTTGCGTACAACACACGCTATCACATTATTCAAAGAGAAGCGTACCGTAGAAGCTTGGGGTGTTACATTCTCCCCTCCTTCAAATAATTTCATCCTTGAAATTTTTACAATACTAATCACATGAGAAGACTCGGGTGGTTCTTCCTCATAAGTTCCTCGGTTTCCCATGTTGCCTCTTCCATCTTATGGTTTCTCCACAAGGCTTTTACCAAACGCGTCGTCCGGTTTCTCAGTACTTGTTCTCTCGTATCACGAATCCTGACGGGCTCTTCGCAATAAGATAGATCAGGATCCAGTTTTAATTCTTCATAGGTGAGTACATGTGTTGGGTCAGGCATGTATTTCCTCAACAGAGATACGTAGAACACATCGTGAACTTTAGAGAGACTTGGCGGCATTACCAATCGGTAAGCTACAACCCCAATTCGTTCTAGAATTTAGAAATGTCTGATGTACCTGGGACTCAATTTACCTTTCTTACCAAAACATATGACTCCCTTCCATGGAGATACCTTTAGGAAAACATGATCACCGACTTGAAATTCCAAATCCTTCCTTCGATTATCGGCATAACTCTTCTGCCTACTTTGAGCTTCTTTGATGTGATTTTGGATTACCTTCACATTTTCCATCGTTTCCTCCACCAGTTCTGGGCCTACAAGTTTTCTTTCACCAACGTCATCCCAACAGGTTGGTGTACGACATCTCTTTCCGTATAACTCTTCATATGGTTCCATCTAAATACCCGAATGGAAGCTATTGTTATAGGAAAATTCTACCAGTGGTAAATATTGATCCCACATACCCTGAAAGTCAATTGAGCAAGATCTCAACATGTCTTCTAAGGTCTGAATGGTCCATTCTGATTGTCCATCTGTCTGAGGGTTTAAAGCAGTGCTCAAATGAAGTTCAGTATCCAGGGATTTCTGAAGACTTATCCAAAAACTTGAAGTAAAACAGGTATCACGATCAGAAACAATCGATAGGGGTACTCCATGAAGTCTCACAACATCATTAATATATAGTCTTGCTAGACGTTCCAGGGGTATATCTTCTCTTATAGCAGGAAAATGTGCTGACTTGGTAAGACGATCAACAATAACCCTTATTTCATCGTTCCTTCTAGGAGTCTTTGGTAGCCCCATGACAATGTCCATCGTAATATTATCCCATTTCCACTCTGGTATTGGAAGAGGTTCCATGACTCCTCCAGGCTGTTGCCTTCCAGCTTTCACTTGCTGACAAACCATACATCTTGACACAAAATCAGCAATCTCCCTCTTCATGTTGTCCCACCAAAAATGTTCCTTCAAATCTCTATACATTTTGGTGCTCCCAGGGTGTATAGAGAAATTGGAACTATGAGAATCATCCATCAATTCCCTTTTTAGATCAGGTATATCGGGAACCCAAAGTCTCTTCCCAAATTTCAAAATTCCATCTTCATACACAAAGTCTCTCAATCTCCCATCATTCACAGATTTAATCTTCTTTTGAAATTCTTAATCATCGGTCTGAGAACTCTTAATCTTTTCTAGTAAAGATGGTTTGGCAACCATTTGAAAAAGCATTGATGTTTCACCTTCCCTGGTTATTCCCATGTCCATCTTCACTAGATCCATGAAAATTGGATCCCTTTCAATTCTCATATAGTTCAAAACTCCATGGTCTTTTCTACTCAAAGCATCTGCAACCTTGTTTGCTTTCACCAGGTGGTAGTGTATCGTGCAATCATAATCCTTGAGTAATTCAAGCCATCTCCTTTGCCTCAGGTTGAGTTCTTTTTGTGAGAAAATATACATCAAACTCTTGTGGTGAGTATAAATATCACATTTTTCACCATAGAGGTAGTGCCTCCATATCTTCAAAGCAGAGATCACAACTACTAAATCGAGATCATGAGTAGGATAGTTTTTTTCATGAATTTTCAACTATCGTGATGCATAGGCAATAACTCTATCATTCTGCAAAAGGACACAACCAAGTCCTTTCTTTGATGCATCACTATAAATAAGGAACCCATCATTCCTCGATGGTAGAGTCAATATAGGAGCAGTGACTAATCTTCTCTTCAGTTATTCAAAACATTCTTCACACTCTTTTGTCCAAACATATTTGACCCCTTTACGTGTGAGCTTCGTTAATGGGTTAGCCAATCCGACAAAATTCTGGGCGAAACGTCGATAATAGCCTACCAAACCAATAAAACTATGTACCTCAGTTATACTTGTAGGTGTTGGCCATTCTTGGATTGCCTTGTTCTTAGAAGGATCAACAGAGATTCCATCTTTAGAGACAATATGGCCAAAAAAAGAAATCTCCTGAAGCCAAAATTCACACTTGCTAAAATTCCCATATAACTCATGCCACCTCAGAGTCTTCAAGATAATGCGCAAGTGATTTTCATGATCTTTATAGGTTTGGAGTATACCGAGATATCATCAATAAATACCACCACAAATTCATCGAGATACTCCTTAAAAACTCTATTCATCAGATCCATGAATATAGAGGGTGCATTAGTCAATCCAAATGGCATTACAGTAAACTCGTAATGCCCGTACCAACTTCGAAATGATGTCTTCAGAATGTCTTCCTTCTTCACACACAACTGATGGTATCCAGATCGAAGGTCAGTCATTGAAAAGTATTGAGTTCCATGCAGTTGGTCAAATAAATCATCAATGCATGGTAGGGGATACTTGTTCTTTATTGTTATAGCATTGATCTCCCTGTAGTCGATACATAACCTCATAGATCCATCTTTCTTTTTAACAAAAAGAACAGGGGCTCCCCATGGAGAAACATTAGGGAGAATAAATCCCTTATTACTCAATTCCGCTAGTTGTTTTTTTAGTTCAACTAATTCTACAATGTCCATTCTATAAGGGGTCTTCGATATAGGCCTTGATCCAGGAATTAAATCAATGGAAAACTCAGCTTCTCATTCTGGAGGATGTCCAGGTAAATCATCCAGAAATATATCTAAAAATTCTTTCACAATATGTACATCCTCTATTTGAACATTCCTTTCCTCACCCACAATTATTTCATTCTCTTCCTCCCCAATAATTGAATTTAGTTGAGCTATTGAGGGTGGATCTAAATAAGAATTAAGTGGTGACGATTATGCTCTAAAGATAAGGTGTTCCTTATCATTATCATCACGAATCGTAACCACTTTCTTCTTACAATAAATCTTCACATCATAGTCCGAAATCCAGTCCATACCAAGGATTATATCAAACTCAATCATAGGTATGACGATGAGATCAGCAGATAAAGAACATTTATGTGCTCTAATGGGGACTGATTCACAAAACATTGTTGCAATGATACTTCTCTTAGGAGTTTTAACTGAAAACTCCCTTATTAAATCAAATTGAAAATATCTAATTTTCATATCAAACTATGAAGATATGAAACAATGCGATGATCCAGAATCAAATAATGCATTTTCTAAACTTCAGAAAACCATTAAATTACCTTCCACCACGTCTTTCGGATCTTCTACCTCAGTAGTAGTGATAGCATAAGCCTGGTCTTGATCCCTTGGCCTTTTCTGAGGTATGTTCTCCTAACTCTTAGGACATACATTTGCATAATGCCCCATCTCCCTGCAATTGTAGCACTGAACGTTGGTAGCTTCTTTCTTCCCCTTGCAATCACCAGCTTGGTGGCCTTTTCCACCACACTTGTAACAGACTCCCATTCCCTTCAAGAAAGTACCAGGATGTTTCTTCCTGCATTTACCACAAGATGGATATTCAACATTTCCCTTCTTCCCCTTATTTCCATTCCCAGATTGATCAGCAGGTCTCTTCTTCTCATGCTTTTCTTAGAGAATTCCTTTTCGATAATGATAGCACATGAGACAATGTCTTCGTACGACGAAAAGGATTGTGAGACTAATGCTCGATGAAGAAATGGTTTTAACCCATCAATGAAATGATCAATCATTCTTCTTGGGTTACTTATATAATCTCTAGCATACCTTTCTTACCTTGTAATGTTAGCCTCATACATTGTGACAGTCTCATCCTCCTTTTGTCTCAGACTCAAAAATTGCCTTTCCATATCTTCTCGATGGTCGCGAGGAAAGTATTTTTCTAAAAACAAATCTTTGAACTCCCTCCCTTCCATATTTGATACTTCATAATCTTCCTTCATGTTTTGAATCAATACCACCATTGATCAGCATCTTCAGTGAGGCGGTAAACTGCCATGATAACTTTTTCCCTTTCACTGCTCTCCAAAGCCTGAAATATTTTCTCTAGGGAATTAATCCATTGCTCAGCTACTAAGGGATTTGTACTCCCATTGAACGTTGGTGGTTGTTTCCTCATGAATTGATCTAACATTGATCCTCCATGCTGTGGATCAGGGTGCTCCATACAGGTAAGGTTATTATTCATAACCTGAGTAAGTTGTCCCAGTATGGTGATTAGCTGATCGGCACCAGTTTCATCACCAGCCCCACTATAATTATATTGAGCAGGAGGGAAATCTCTACATGGAGTGTGTGCATTGATACGGTTTCCATTTCTTCCACTAGGTGCCATTTATAAACAATGGAATAAACTAGATCAGTTTATGAATCAAAATACATAATCCCATACTTATAAAACACTTAACATAAACTGAACTATTTATGGATAAAATCCATAATCATAAAAATGTTTTCTTTGAGGAAGTATATACTCATAAACCCTTCATAATTATTTGTAATGAAAATGAGAGTTATCCTAAGTATATCCCCCGGTAGTGTCGTAACCAAGAGTGCAGCAAGGCCCGTTGTCGTGCACCAGTTCTCGTTCGAGTCTAGCTCAAAGCGGTGTTTTCGGGTTTTACCCCTAGGTACATCTGTGCCAGAGCTGCCTCTACTTGATCGTATCCATACATGGATATATTGCTCGGAAAACTCACAAAATATCTACAATACCAAATTCTAGGAAGTTCTTCTAAACTAATCCTCAAAGTTCATCTTAGGTCTACGTGCTCTAATCAGAGTTTATCTAAATATAGCTTCCAAAGTTTGTACTAAACTTCCTCTGATACCAACTGTAATGTCCCGATCCTAGTTACCCAGAGTCGGTGCATTATTACATTACATTGGCATGATCACAAGAAAGATCAAATCTCGAAAGACCGATTGGTTTAGTAGCCATGGAAACACTAGATGTATTCATAAGTCTTACATTACATTATAAAATTAAAAACTACTACAACAACATATTGTCTCCACAGTCCACACTATTATCCCCTCAAAATATCCCTGCAAGTCATTCATAACTTACTTTTTCGCATCCTGGGAAAAATAAAACATAGAAAAGGGGTGAGCTCAAATGCCCAGTAAGGATAACAATATAGCGGAACATTCAAAATAAGCATAAACATTTAAGGCAATGAATTACTAAAACAAAAGCCTTTTAAACTTGAACTTCAACATAGTATGGCAAAATTTAAATGAAATAATGTCATTTACTTGTTCACATGGATATTCTACTAATCGAATAATCACATGCAATATCAATAACCACTTTCATAATATTGGAATGCATAATGCCAGACTATCAGAACCACAAAGCCAAGGCCTCTTGCCAAGACTACAAATAAGATTTTGCCAAGGCCTTGTGTGAAGACACTAGTTTGTCTCATGAGACCTACAGATGCATCGAGGAGCTATAGCGGGCTCCACCCGTCACATATAAAGTCCAATGCGCTCCCATATGAAAAGATTTAAACATAACATAAACATTCGTATTAAAACTAGCATACGGAATGTCAATAATTTCACCATAAACTATGAATGGTATAAAAATAGCACATCCACAGTAAAACATATCACAAAACCTTCAATACAATATAGAATTTTTGTATCATAATAAATCAACATCAAATAAGTGTAAAATCCTTCAAAGGATGTTGACATAGATGAAATCAAAACTCTTTTTAGAGAAATATCTCTTTCTATATTTGAAATCATTTAAGAGCCATATAAAATAAAACATTTTCATTGAAAATATTCTTATAAGATTGTAAGGAAAGCTTTGAAGATTTTATAATGGCGGAAAATAACCATACCCGCCGTATAAGTTAAAAAAACATTGTTACCTTAATTCTGTCGAAAATGTTAAAAAGGACCTTGTTTTGAAAACGACGGAAAGATTACTCTTATAAAAAGTCAAACAAGGATATAAATGACCTTAACCCATATTCTTGTAAATAATAAAAATGTTTTGAAATACATTTTTAAGAAAACATGGATGTGGATGATAAAGAGATCCCAGTAGATTATTACATATAAACAACATCGAATAATGAAGAGATTGTGAAATAACCCTTACATTGTACTTTTCCTTGGTTGGGGTAGGTTAACCTCCTATATAATGGTGAAATAATTGTTATTAAATTATACAATAATCATATACATTAATATGATATCATATATGATGTTTTAATATTGATTTGATAATAATATCTTAGTATTATCGTTGTTTCAGGTGTTAACATACTTGTTTTCTTTTATATGTTTTGTTACGTAAGACATGTTTGTAAAGGATAGGTTGTATATTAATCATATCCAGAATGATATCAAGTCCTTAAACATCATTTTTTAAATCATCAAATGATAATTATACTTGATTGGATACGATGGAGAATGATTCTCATCGCGTTCGTGGAGACAGTAGTCCGTAGGTACGCACGACCGACAATATCATTCTTTTGATATTAAAATAATATATAAATGGATGGTATATCATATATACAGAATAATTAACACGTTATATTTATTATTTACATGAGTTACACATCATTATTATACCCATCAAAATAATATTATATTGAATAACAATTACACCACGACGTGGAGACGGTAAGCCGTACGTACGCACGTATGGTGACATGTTATTCAAAGGGTGGATAAAATATTGAATATGGTTGTACCATATTTATAATAACATCACAGTATATATATTATACTGGAGTTATTATTTTATAATGTTAACAACAAAGGAAGAAGAAGTGGAAGAAGAAAGGAACTTGGAAAAGGGTGGTGAAATTATTACCTCTTCTTCGGTTTCTTCCTTTTGATTTGATCAAAAGGGCTCCATAGGATGGATTTCTGATCAAAATAAGGCATCTAGGATGTAGTGAGGGAATTTGGGAGAGTATGTGGGTAGAGTTTGGCCGAACCAAAAGGCTTTTAAGGTGTGAATAAATGAGAAGGAGAAGTGCCATTTTATAAGAGGGGTGAGGGGCACCTTTGGAAAAGCTAGAGATATTAGTTTATAATAAATTCATATTCGGTTTCCAATGGCTCCAAAGTTGATTATTCAAAGGTTAAGGTAGGGATGGGTCGAAAAAAACTCAACCAATAGAATTTATATAGGTTTGGGTACTTATATTAACCTTATCTTTAAGTATTAACTCTAAGTTAATTAGTTTCACTTTTACAATGTCCCTTTGTATTTTTATATAATATGATTAATAAACTTACTATATACATCCAAGAGACCCCCAAGTGGTCCATTAATGACGAACCTGTCATGATATAAGTCTTTTGGTCTAACCTTAGATTTTTAGAATTTAATATCAATTAATAATATAATATTTATTTTAAGAAATCTTTTATGTCAATTTTGACACTATTCAATAGTTGATTTTTGTGAAACTCATAAAAGATTGATTACTTCGAAAAAAGTCATTAAATCAATACTAATATGTCATATTATCCTATATAATTAGTTTAATTCATTAAAAGTTTCATATTATATTTATTTTGGCATTTATAATATCAATTATTTTAATTTTTCACTTTTATAGTAATTAATTCATCATCATTATGTCATAAATAAATTAAACTATTTTATGTCTAAAAATTATAAATAATATATCATTATGTAGGAAATATTTTTATCTTTCTAATGAATATTTATAATCTAAAATCCAACATATATAACTCTATGTAAAAATTGTTTTTCTAAAAGATATATGCTTGTGTCATTTTTGTACTTATTTTAACTTAATTAAAATAAAATGTCCCTATCACCTACAAGTGGCACCATGGGGTCCCAAAATCGACCCAAAGATTCCTATGGTATGACATGTATCAACCAATAAGGCTAGGACACGTTTTAGGGTAATTTAGTTTTATTATAATATTAATTTGTAACCCTTATTTACCGGATTTACCCTTAACCATGCTAAATAAAATATTTACCGCAGTAATTATTCAAAATATCTAAAAATAACAGTTACCTATTTACATAATTTGAATATCCTGATTCCAAATATGGAATCCATTTTTCAAAATTCAAAACACATAAGTGGATGAAATTAATTTAAAATTAATTCCCGCTGTCAAAACAAAAAGCGGGTTTTTAAGAGATAATAACTATCAAAAGATTGACACTTGTTTATATTCGGTTTAATTATAAAATTATGTCCAATGACCAACATTATATTAAATGGTAAAAATATGTTTTAAATATACTTTAAAACCACTCAAATTCATAATTTATCACTATTAATTATTTTGATTAAAAAAGTTGTTTTTAATTAAAATTTAGTAATTTTCACTATTCATCAAAATATTAAAGTTATCCGAAAAGTACCAAAATTTCACCTTAGGCTAAATTCGATATTTCAAATCCAAAAATGAAGTCCGTTTTGAAATATAAAATATAGATAATTTAAAAAATTAGGTATTACTATTCATAACAGCTAGTTTGATTTGTTATGGTGTGTTAGAACTCGGTGTTGCGTACAACACACGCTATCACATTATTCAAAGAGAAGCGTACCGTAGAAGCATGGGGTATTACATATCATGTTATTGGTAATTAGAATAGGATGGTATGTTCTTGAGTTAGTTTGTATACCTTGGAAAGGAACCACCACTTGGGTGCGTTGTGCCTTGAATGACTCTTTTATGGTTTTGGACCCAGGATGCCTTTAAGGCACGTTTTCCTTTCCCTTCTAGGTTGTTAAAAATGGAATTTAATATGAATGTAATTTCAATAGAATGAAATTGTAATTTAAATGGTTTTGGGTATGAGATGGAGTTTTTCCCCTTGACCCTTGTATGCTAATTCCAGAATTTCTTGCCTAGGTGAGTTAAATTCTTTTTAGATGTTTTAAATGTGAAACAAAGTCATGGGTGAACCTTGGAACCAATGTGAGATTCCATGGATGGACTCAAACGAGACTTGTTACTGAAATGCCGAGTGAATCATGGATCTAGTATGAGATTCCATGGGCAGACTCAACAAGGAATGATATATCCAGGGTGATACCCGAATCATATTAAAAGGATCTCGGGGATGGGCTCAGATGAAGGACTATAACACACCTAGAGAAAGGATGGGTACCTAGGAGTCTCGCAGGAATGGGCTCGTTGAGCGATGTCGGCTTCCTAGAGGTTCGCCGGAATAGGCTTGTAGGCTGTTGGTGGATTTTCTCCCTGAACGATGCTTGGTCTCCGAATTGAGTATTCCAGGAATGGGTTCAACGAATTGTTTGAAAACATGAATTCCGGGACTAATGAATGAAATGGATACTTGAAGTGATTCCATGCTAAATCACAATCTTGGGCCGGTCTTGCTAGTTTTCATTGTTTACAATTTTCCATATCATACTGCATGTTTTATATATTCAATGATAGATTAGAACAGATCTTTGGTGGTTTCCTATTAGGATTTAGTCTCACAACCTGTTTGGGTCATGTTTTTTTGACCCAATAAGATTATATGATTTCAGGTAATGAGAAAGGGAAAGGCCCTAGTACCGGTATTTGACTTGCTACTCAGAGTAGGAGAGCACAGGACCAAGCTGAGGCTTGAGATGCCACTGGGGATAATTTTTTGTTTCTTTTTGGTGTTTTGTGTACTTGTACTATGTTATATTGACTTGCACAGTCATATATATCAGATCCTTCTATCTGTTATCTATTTGTGATGTCTATGTGTTTTATACCGGTTACTTACTTCTGCTATTGTATGTTGTAATTCCACTGTGAAGCTTTGGTAATGAGGGCATAGTCTCACTAAGGACTCACCTAGGCCCTCGCTACTAGTTGGTAGATTCTGGCATTTCGGGAGATGCTCTTGAGGCCATGTGGTGACCGGTCTGGCTACCGGGTTGAATGAGAAGTCTGGTCGGGATGTTACAAAGTGGTATCAAAGGAATTTCTTTTTTCTGATTTGACTTACTGTTTGGTGACTATAGACATGAGTAGGAAGGGAAAAGACATTGGTAATAAACTGTGTCCAGGAGTTGTAAACCCGCATACAAGGAAATTCCATGTTTCTTCATTTGGAACTGTGTTTCTTGTTTTTCTTATTACAGTTGTTCTGATTTCACTGTTGGGTGACGCACATGGGTTTTGGTGATACTGTTGATATTATTGTGGGTTCTATTTCTTTGCAACCCGATGAGATGAGGATTTTCCATCTCATGCATCATACATGAATCTTGTTAGGAATCACATGTCATGCATTATGCAATTCTATCAAGGATTGTTTAGATATTGTATGCTGTTGTGATAGGTGTTGTGATATCTATTGCATTATGTTTTGATAGTTGATTGATAGGTGTGCCTACATTTGTGTTAGATTGGGTGCAATGAATCAATAGTGAAGTCATCTTTTTATTCATTAGCTGTATGGGCCCCTATGGATAGGTAAATGACGCACCAATGGGATGTAAATGCTAAATGAAATTGAATTTCATGGTTATATGGGAAACAAATTTTGATTCATGAGGTGTTATGGGCCCTCAGGGATTGGAACTTGGTGTATCATTGGTTAAATCTTTTGAACAAAGGTATGCTAAAATAATGAATGTTGAAAAATAGAGCATGGACTAGTCCCAACTTTTGAGTGGGAAAGAGGTTGTGATTCTAGGGGTTTTTGGTGACTGTTCCTTATGCAGTCATGGATTAGAAGCAGGATGTGGGTTGACGTGGTTTTTAGGAAGGTCTTGACCTATCTTGTCCTACTTCTTGTGCTAGTGAGTTTCAAATCTCATTAAAAATCATGAACTGAGGCATGTGTTTGGCATTGCAGAGTCATGATACCATGACGACCTCCAGTCGTACTTCGGGAGAGCGGTGAAGAACAAGTTTCGGAGATGGTAGGCCACAAGCTACTAGAGGAAACTCTAGTTATGATAGCTGTGAAACCAACGGTTTTTCCAGACACGGGTTCTCAGGCACTGTTCCTTGAGAACTTGTTGCGTTTTATAAAGACCATTCTAGGAGCACCACGACCTGCCCTGACTGTGGAAGAGTTGACGCGTGAGTTCTAGCAACAAAATCTACCTACGTTTTCAGGGGATGGTGGACCACAGGCTGCATATTCATGGCTGGAAGAGATACTAGCTATCTTTGAACATTTGGAGACGCCATTGGAGAGGAGGGTCAAGCTCTCTACATACATGCTGCGTGATTCTGCCATGAGGTGGTGGGACGTGATCACCCAGTAAGATCATCATCGTGAGATGTCTTGGATAATATTTCATACGACCTTCTATGATTTATTTTATCCTAAGAATTTGAGGGATGATCGATCCATGGAGTTCTTGCCTCTGGAACATGGAGCATTAACAAGGATTGAATACTCATCCTTTTTTACTGAGCTTCATCGCTACGTACATATCCTAATGGGCGATGAGCTGTCGAGGGTTAGGTGTTTCGAGGATGGTCTGAGATATGACATCTGATCTTAGGTAAATGTCTTTAGGTTGACTACCATTTCTAGAATTGTGAACCAGGTGCTAATCACAAAACGTAACCTGAGGGAGGCTGGAGGTGCAAACCAGAGTAGTTCAACATCGAGATTAGTTACTACCGCGACTATTAGTAGGAAGCGTCGTCTGGAGCTTCCACATGGCGATTCTAGCAGTCATAACCTATCTTCAGTTAACAATCTAAGGTTCTAGTAGTGTGGTAGGATTGGAATCATGAATCCGAAGTGTCTGAGGGACACAGTCGAATGCTAGACAAGTGGAAAGATGGGTCATCTTCAACATTTCTGCAGGATGTTCTCAACATCATCCAATGATAGAGGGTCTGCACCGACTCTATATGAAGAAGTAGGGTGGGAAGCTTTTCATCAGACAAAAAGTTGGGGTGCGACTGGCCGATCGGGCCGAGGTAGTGGGAGTGGCAGAGGTAGCCCGAAACTAGGTACACTAAGACGTTAGAGTGGGCCAGCTCCGGTTAGTGAGGATATATGATAGGGTTGTGGTTCAAGCAAGATGTATTCAATGTAGCCTACTTCTGAGGATCAAGGAGTGAGACCATCTACGGTGAGAGGTACGATCTTAGTATCATCTGTTATTTCATATGACCTCTTTGTTACAGGTGCTTCACATAGTTTTATATATTCCCCTATAGTGAACAACCTTGGGTTAGTCGTGTTGTACTCTGATGGCGTATTGACGCTAGACTCACCACTAGGAGTTAGGGAAGAGGATGTACATAAGTTTAGATGGTTCCCCCTTGAGGTTGGAGTGTGTCACCTCGTCTAGGATCTTTATGTTCTCGAAATGACAGGTTTTTATGTCATTCTCAGTATGGACTAGCTAGTATCTTATCGAGACTATGTTGATTGTTATCACTATATAGTGATATTTACATCACCAGAGGATGCATTGTTTACTCTTAAGGGTGAGTGGGATCTCCATGAAAGATGAGGTGGACCAGAGCAACATGGGCTGGATGGGATGACTTCCCAGTTAGCTAGTTTGTTTCATGATGATCAGGGAGTGAGTTAGAAAGACCATCATCCAGTTGTTGAGCACTTCAGGGATGTTTTTCCTGACGACTTTTAAGGTTTTCCTCTTGATAGAGAGGTGGAATTCTCCATTGATCTTGTGCAGGGAGCTTCACTAATATCCATTCCTCCATAAAGGATGGCTACGACAGAGTTGTAAGAGCTCAAGAAATAGCTTGAGGATTTAGATGCAAGGGAGTTTATTCGACCTAGTACTTCTCTATGGGGTTCTCTAGTTGTTTTTGTGAAAAAGGCGGATGGAACTCTTAGGTTGCATGTGGACTATCAGAAGATGAACAATCTAACAGTTAAGAACTGAAATCCCTTCCCACGGATAGATGACCTGTTTGATTAGATTTGAGGATCTAGGGTGTTATTGAAAATATATTTGCGGTCAAGGTATCACCAGGTGCGGGTTCGACCTACAGACATACCTCATACAACGTTTCATAGCAGGTATGGTTTATATGAGTATCTAGTTATGTCGTTCGGCCTCACAAACACACCATCGGTTTTCATGGCTTTGTTGAATCGTCTATTATATCCTTACTTGGACTCATTCTTCATGGTTTCTGTGGAAAATATTTTGGTGTATTCCCGAAATCGAAACATCCATGCCAACCATCTTGAGATAGTCTTGAATACACTAAGAGAGAATCATCTATATGAAATGCTTAAAAAGTGACACTTTTGGATGGATTAGATTCACTTCTTGGGCCACGTTATCTCTGAGACAGGAGTGTATTTATCCCTAGAGAAGGTTAGAGTGGTGGTTTCTTGGGAAAAACCCAAGAATTGTTTTGACACACAGAGTTTCTTGGGGCTTGCTGGTTAATATCATCGTTTGATACATGATTTCTCATGCTTAGCAGCGTCGTTGACAGGCTTGACTAAGATGGGCATGAAATTCCTATGGATAGATGCTTGGGAAGCATCCTTTTTGAAGGTGGAAGGAAGATTGACATCAGCACCAGTCCTGATACTTCCAGAATAGGGCAAGAGTTTTATGGTCTACTGTGATGCATCAGGTATTGGGCTAGGTGCAGTGTTGATGCAGAGTGACAGAGTCATGGCGTACAGATCTCAGCAGCTGAGGCCACACAAGGGGAATAATATGATGCACAATCTTGATCTAGCATCAGTTTTTCATGAGATGCGCTGTTGGAGACACTATTTATTGGAAAAGTGTTTTGTAGTGTACACAGACCATAAGATCCTTAAATATGTCTTTACTCAGTGTGATCTGAATCATAGGTAGCATTGGTGGGTGAAGTTCTTATGGTACTTTTATTTCGATCTTGCTTATACACCTGGTAAGGGCAATGTTCTGGCCGATGCATTGAGCAGGAGGACTCAAATAAAAGCAGTAAAATAGGCTAGAAATGAATGGATGCTTATGTCCTTGTTCCCTGAGATGCATCTTGATGTGCAGAATAAAAATGGGAAATATTTTCTATCGTCATTAGTTGTGACTTCTACCCTCCTGGACAGAGTAAGGATGAGACAACTATTAGATTCAGAAGGCCTAGTTCTACGGGAAGGTGTGGTAGGTGAGGACCCTCCTCCTGGTAGAATGATAGGTGAAGATGATGTTCTTTGTATCCATGGACGTGTATGGGTTCCTATGGATATTAGAGAGGAGCTGATATGGGAGTTTCATGCTTCGGTTTGGGCAGTTTATCCCGGAGTCACTAAGATGTATCGTGACATGCTCTGAAATTACTGGTGGCTGAGTATGAAGAGGGAAGTGTCTAGTTTCATCACAAGATGTTCCACCTATCAGCAGGTGAAGCTGGAACACCAGTTGCCATTTAGGCTTTTACAACAGTTACCTATCCAGGAGTGGAAATGGAATGATGTTGTGATGGACATCATGACCAGTTTTCCGAGGTCATATCGAGGTAACTATGATATGTGGGTGGTGGTTGATAGGATCATGAAGGTTTCTAATTTCATTCCAATCAAGGAGACCTTCAATGTGGATGAGCTGAGAAGGTTATATATTCGGGAGATAGTACGACTCCATGGGGTCCCACAAACTGTTGTTTTAGACAGGGATGCTCATTTTATGTCATGTTTCTAGAAAAGTTTTTAGAGGGCATTGGGTACACATGTGCTTCTGAACACAACATACCACCCTTAGACTGATGGCCATTTAGAGAATATGATACAAGTGCTTGAGGACATGCTGCAAGCATGCGTCCTGGATTTTAGGGGCTCATGGGAGAGGCATATTCCCCTAGTTGAGTTTTCCTATAACAACAGTTATCAGGAAACTATAAAGATGGCACCATACGAGGATCTATATGGTAGGCCATGCTGATCACCCCTGTGCCTGTCAGAGGTAGGTGAGGTAGCTTTACTGGGACCACGTCTTGTTCAGGAGGCTTCTGAGGAGGCCCAGTTGATACAGAAGTGGATGGCTACCACACAGTCTCATCAGAAGTCAAATGCTGATCGCCATAGATGACTCCTAGAGTTTTAGGTTGGGGATCAGGTTTTCATGGGCGTTTCCCCAAAGCTGGGACAATGTCAGATCAGAAGATAGGGTAAGCTATCGCAAAGATTTGTTTGGCCATTTGAGATTCTGGAGAGGCTTGGCCCGGTAGCCTATCATTTGTATTTACCTCCGAGGTACCGAGCCATGCATGACGTGTTCCATGTTTCTTAGTTACTATGATACTATTCAGACTCGTCGCATATCTTACAGCCTGAGGAGGTCGAGCTTCAGGTAGATGCATCCTTTGAGGAGCATTTGATTCGTATCATTTATAGAAGCACGAAGGTTTTCTGAGGCCGGTCAGTTCCTCTAGTACGGGTGCTATGGTAGCACGACCATTTATAGGATGAGTCATGGGAGAAGGAGGACAACGTATGTGCTCAATGGCTATATTTGTTCACAGAAGAATCTTGACCACCCTTCAGAGAGCAATTCGGGGACGAAATGCTATAAGGGGGGATGATTGTAAGAATCCAGGATTTCGTACGAGGTACGGATCCATTTCTTTTCTGTTTAATTATTCTGTTGAGGCCTAGTGTGGATGCCTAACTTGACCGAGGGAGTTACGGAGGTGTCTAGGACTTGTTCAGAGCCTGGAATGATGTTTTAGGCTAGAAATGGCCTGACACATGGTTTGCGCAAGGCCTGGTTAAACCATGCACCTTGGTGTAGGCTTAGCAGAGGCTGGAGCACGACCGGCGCACAGTTTGAGGTAACCATGTGAGGTGTCTGTGTGGTTTCCCCTTTCCTTCTAGTAAGGTCAGCATGGTCTCCACACAGTTTGTCAAACCGTGTGGTTAAAATGTGCGACCTACTATGTTTTAAAAATTTAATTAATTTTTAATTTAATTGATTAAATTTTTATAAAACCAAAACCAAAACCTTCTCTACTGAACCGCACATTAGGGGAGGCACCTGGGAGTGGTCTCAAGAGTATTTGGAGGATTTGAGCCTTCTCCTCCGTCTGATCTCCATTTCAACCATCGTTCTTCTTGGGAGATCCACAACCATATGTCCTTAATTCCTATTTAATCATTCTCGATTGTTTTGGTTGTAACAAATGCAGATTGGATTATGAATCATATTCCCAAATTTCCCATTCTTCGTCTATTATTCAAATTTCATCCAAACCAGGACGAATCAGAGCCTGATGCTGGATGAGATATCTATTATGATCCAAATGAAGTAGGTCTTTGTGCTTTTTTCTGATTGTCAAGTGTTTATTTATGCCGGAGTGCCGCGTGCCCACTTTTGGGGTGTCGCTCGAACCATGAATTTTAACCCTGTTATTACCTAGAATGTGGTAGGTAATACAAATAGGATGGTATGTGCTTGAGTTAGTTTGTATACCTTATACAGGAACCACCCCTTGAGTGTGTTTCCTTGAATGACCCATTTATAGTTTTTGACCCAGGATGCCTCTAAGGCATGTTTTTCCCTTCCCTTGCAGGTTGTTAAGAATGGAATTGAATATGAATGTAATCACAATATAATGAAATTGTAATTTAAATGGTGTCGGGTATGGGTTGGAGTTTTTCCCCTTGACCCTTGTATGCTAATTCTTGAATTTCTAGCCCACATGAGTTAAATTCTTTTGATCTGTTTTAAATGTGATACAAAGTCATGGGTGAACCATGGAACCAATGTGAGTTTTCGTGGACGGACTCATAAGAGACTTGTTACTAAAATGTCGAGTGAATCATGGATCTAGTATGAGATTCCATGGACGGACTCAACATGGAATGATATGTCATGGGAGATACCCAGATCATATTTATAGTATCCCGGGGATGGGCTCAGATGAAAGACTATACCACACCTAGAGCGAGGCTTGGTACCTAGGAGGTTCGCCGGAACGGGCTTGTAGAGCAATACCGGGTTCTTAGAGGATCGTCGAAATGGGCTTGTAGGGTGTTGGTTGATTTTCTCGGTAAATGATGACTGGTCTCCGAATTGAGTATTCCATGAATGGGTTCAAGGAATGGTTTGAAAACATTAATGAAGTTACTAATGAATGGAATGGATACTTGAAGCGATGCCAAGACAAATCACAAGCTTGGGTTGGTCATTCTGGTTTTCCTTGTCTATTGTTTTCCTTATCATATTGCATGTTTTATATATTAAAAGATAGATTAACATATATATTTAGTGGTTTATTTCTTGTATTTAGTCTCACACCCTGTTTAGGTCATGTATTTTGACCCAAGAAAATTATATGATTTCAGGTAATGAGATGGGGAAAGGCCTTGGTACCGGAACTTGACATGCTGCTCGGAGTATGAGTGCTCGGGTCCAAGATGAGTCTTGTGATACGACTGGGGATACATTTTGGTCTCATTTTAGTGTTTCGTGTATTTTTATTGTGTTGTATTTACTTGCACATTCATATATATCAGATCCTTCTTTTTTTAATCTATTTTTGTTATCTATGTGTTTTCTACTGGTTACCTTCTTCCGCTATTTTATGTGGTAATTCCACTGTGATACTTTGTTAATGAGGGAATAGTCTCCCAGAAAAATCACCTAGGCCCTCTCTTCTAGTCGACAGCCTCTGACATTTGGGGAGATGTGCTTGAGTCCATGTGGCGACCAGTTCGACTACTGGGTTGAATGGGAATTCGGGTTGGGACGTTACAACACACATCCCGTAGGGCCCGTGCATGGTGTGTGATGAATCTCATTGGATCCCACACAATTATTCATGCCTAATATAAGTATTTAAGCATGCATGCATTTATAAGGTAACTATAAACAAAATGATGCAATAATAAACCAAAACTCTACTAGTGCTCAACAGCCCCCATGGAGTGTCACCTACTTCAGCCAATGCTATAATCTCAGTCAAGTATCCCGACCCCATGTGCCTCCATATCCTACATGTCTCAAGTACCAACACGCTTAAGGAATTCCCAAGAAGTAGTAACTCTGATGTATAGCGATGCATGTCCCCAAATAAGTAACCAGAGGGATAACAATTCCTGCCCTAAATAAATCATCTCGAGGGACTACAATGTCTTCCATGAAATCAATAACAAGAGGGACAACGATTTCTGCCTTCAAACCACGGTGAGCCACTACTCCCAACCTGATAGCCTCAACGTTATCCCCTGAAGGCTCCTCACCATCCAAATTTATTCTTATGGAAAGCTCCCACAAAAAAATAGTATCGAAACCAAAACTAATGGGGTCCTCTACCCACATGGGTGGTCAAAACCACCTCATTATAGAGTCATTTAGTGTGCACACTACTCAATGTTCTGAGTGAGCAGTAATCACAAAAATAGTACCCAAACCACAACTTCTCTGAAATCTCATGTCCAAATCACCATGTCGCCCATGTCTGATGGAATCTCCATCCAATTGACCTGATCCATGCCCAAACTGACAATCGCAATGCCTAAAGTCGATGTTCATGATGCCCCATCCCGAGGTCAGAAACACCCAATGAATCATGGTCCAAGTCCATCCTTTGATCAACATCACTCATGAATATCCGAGCCACTACCACCACAACTTAAATGTTCTAGCATGTGAAATATCACACATAACATATATATTTAATCAAAATAAATTGTTAAAATAGGAAAACAATCTAAACCGTTGAATTGAACTAGATATGTGTTGTCCCATACCAGTACCAAGGCCTTGGAAGCCTCTAATAATTCATTTCATAATGTAATAAATTAAACTCAACAATTTAATCAAACATAAACAACTTATATCATTTTGGATCCCACCACCAAAAATTCCCCAAATGTGTAACGATCCCCCACCCATCCCCACTGAAGATAAATTTGTAAAGGGGAAACTCTAAGACATCCCATGGTTATAATAATCGATTTATCATATTAAATAAGGTATGAAATGGTCTTTTTCAAAATACCTAAATAATTCCCAAAGGCCGCGCCACCCAAAATACCTCAAAAAAACAAAAAAAAATTATGCACCCCCTACCTAATACTAGTACGGTGATACTCATCCAATAAAAGCCTCCAATTTGGTCTAAAAATGGTAGATCTACAAAATAATTAAAATCACTCAAACAACCATAACATGGTTGTAAAAAAATAAGAAGAAACACTCAAGAGGATTCAAGGCCCTAATGATGGGGTTCTAAGGCTTCTGACATTGATCAAAATGGAGTTCAAGCAATGATCCTGGAGCAAAAACGATATCCGACCAACTCTCCTTGCTCAAACCCATCAAGGGTTTCGGTTTCTGCCTCAAATTTAGGCTACTGCCAATTTTAGTGGAAAAAATACACGGTGTGTACTTAGGACTAAACGTCATTCAAATCATTTTACTATTCATATTATAGATGATATTTTGATAAGGAATTTCCAAATGACTACACAACTTGTACCTAGGGGTTACACACTATGTAATTCTCTACCTGGCCGACATCCCCAACATTCCATGTATATCCACACACACGGCCCCTCTACACAGTGTGTTCAAATAGTACATGACATGTATGTACTAAAATTCTTCTACCCGACCAACATACCTACATGCCATATAGATCCTTCACCCATGGTCATACGTACAAAACGTGTAGTCTGGTATTTTATAGTGACAACCCAGTTTCTCTAGTTTTCTCAGAAATATGTCAAGAAAAATCAATCTTGGTCAGGATTCTGACCTGTTCTAAAAACATAGGTTTTAAAATGTTATAGTCTACTCATACATTATTGTCCTTCGATTAGACTAAATATATAGAAATTAGAAAAGCCTACAAAAATGTCGGAAACAGTTCATAGTAGAGCCAAATGATGAGTGATCTTTTAATAGTGAAAACATATAGAAAAAAGGAATATATAAGGTAAACCATACAACCAAATTACAATCGTAATGGTCTACATCTTATCAGGTTGATATATTAACTAAATACCTTAGCAAATGAATAAGAAAACTAAAGGGAGGGAAGAACATCACATGTTATTAATAAAAGAATCCATCCTCTGATTTTAAAAACCTATAAATAAAATAATTAAATAGTTCGAGCTAAAATTTAGTACAGTGTGGATTTATTATTTCATTTAATGGTTCATGTCGTGATTTTATTTGGGATATGGGGATCCTCTACCTCTATTACAAAATTACATGGTGTGAAGAAAAATTTTATATTGTGAATGGATATAGCCAATAGTTTTTCATCTCAAGGCTATGTTGATATTCTTTGAAGTGTTTTTGGTTCCCTTAATACCCCCAAAACCTTCAAAATTTATTAAACAAAATGAATTAAGGGAACATGTTACTGTATTTTTACATTGGAAATGGTTTGTATTTTACAATATCCAGGTCATGTTGTTCATCTTTATGTTTGTCTGTAAGACATTACCTGACTTCAGTGATAAAAATATCCATCCATATGGCCTAAATATCGAGCTACCAATCTCAATTATTCTTCAAGATATCATCACACTATCATGTAACTCATACTAGGGAAATTTGTAATAACCAAATATTTTATAAATGAAATTCCTTATTCATGTAAATAAATACATTATATTGAAATGAAATTATAGTAAATTCATGGAGTAAATTGGTTATATGAGAAAGTTATAAGTTATATACTATAAGAATCAAAAGACTATTAAACCTCATAACCATTGATAGTAATTCCATTATATATTTATTATTTAGATTAGTATATATTAAAGATTATGATAATGTATAATGGACACAGATGGAAGAAGTGATGGTGTCGACTAGTAATATAATACCTTTTGAATCCCATTTAATAGATATTTCATGGGAGAGGACATCGCCATGATTTCACCTTGACAAATCCCATATTTTGGATCAACGATTAAACCATGATTGAAACCATTTACTAGAAATGTACCAGCTTGTTGTGTTCATGGACTAAACCTTATTCGCTAAACTTTCCCAAAAATGTTTCACCATCACACACCTCACCCTTATGTTATATGTCGGTGTAATAAGGAGTAATGTATATCGAACCTAATAGTAATATTTTTTATATTTTTCATTTTTTTATCAAAATAATGATTATATTTATACCTTTTTTACTTTACAAATTATTAAAAAATGAGTTTTATAAAAAAATCATTTTTTAATATGATGATACTCAAATTCTATTTTTGGTAAATTTATAGATTATATCAAGTCAAAAAATTTGATGAAATAATTAATTTTTGGAATAAATATTATTTTAATAAACAAATTATTAAATAATATTTATGTAAATAACTGTGAAAATATAATTTTATAAAGTCAAATATAATTTTTATAAGGGTTGGAAAACTGTTATGGCCATTAAACACCAATTATCCAATAAATGTTTTTATTGATATAAAATAGTAAATTATTATATTTATATAAATATTTTGATAGAAATAATTATTATTTTTGAAATAATCATGTCAAAAATATATTGTGGTGTATTTTTCATAATTTCATGAGAAAAAAGATGGATCAACTCTCCACGTGGGGATGCTTCGCTATTATCTCATATTCCCTTTAGGTATTCTCTTACTTCTATTTTTGGTAGTGATGGTTCTATATACATGACACAGTTTTGTCAACATATGATTCTCCTCAATCTAGATTCTGTGAATGTACGACACCTTTATAACAATCATTCTGCACATGAGAAACTGTTCCTTCTCGGTGGTCTCTGTAGGATTGTCAACTAATTGGGTTTGATGAAGTTAGAACATTGCATGATTATCATTTTATTACAGGGATAGTAGTAAATAAAAAGTAATTATAATTAATTATTAGTGTTAGTTATTTCCTCAACCTAATCTCTTATATATTCTCTTCACTCTTTTAATGGTGTTTTTGTTGCCTTTTAGGTCCAATAGTGTGTTTCAGTGCATCCTGGAATCTTAGTTTACGGATCCCTTGGTTCTGAATTTATATCCCTATCAATGAATCTCCCACCATTATTGACAACTCATTGATGGTTTCTTAGGGACATTTGGTTATTATTTTATCGCTTCCCTATATCGGTGAGGTCATTCCCTTTGTGGTTTTCCTATTTTTATTTATTTTTTTCTTGGTTTCATTTTTCATTGGTTCTTATATGCTCTTTCATACTTATTCCTCTATGAATGAACACACTCTAGTTATGTTATAAAGATTTCGTGGTGATCTGGGATGGTTCAGGTGATTCAAGTAATGACGATCATTCTATTGGGGTTTCATGGTATGGAACACACCCAACACTGTAGTTTACAATGTTATTGTGTGGTGTTATTATCCAAGGTATCTTCTGATGGGATGGAGGTGGTGTGAACCTAAGTGAGGCATGAGATGTTGTGCGTTAGAGTGCTGTGTGGATTCGTGGCACACAATGGTGGGTTATTTTTAGGGTAGGGATATTTGGATTGATGAGGCGTTATATATGAGTTTCTATCAGTATAGATATGATGGGATTCAGTAAAATTATTTTTTTTGTGCCTAGGGTTTGTTTTCTATGGGTGGATTTGTCATCGGTTTTGGTGTTTCTGGTTTTAGGTTTTCCCAAATAGCATGTTAAATGGATGACTCATGGTGGTTTCCCCTTAACCATCAAGGGGTTTTTGGATAATGTTTTTACGGTTATTAGTTAACATTAAAGTGATTTATTTGAAAATAAAAAAATACAATTTGAAGGAAAATTTTATGAGAATGTAATTTTTGTGGAAAAATTAGGTATACATATATATAATGTATTTTTGCATCATTAAATAAAAAAATTGATGTACTAAATAATATAAATTTATCCATGATCATAAATATGTTTCCCCTTTAAAATAATATAATTTTATGACATTTGATTAATTTTACAAACCCTTATTGAACCCTCCAAAGCATATATTATATTATCAGGTTTGATTTTTTTTTAAATTAATCACTCATGAATAACCAAGGAATTATATTTATGATTTCCATTATTATCCTTATAAAATATTTAAAACCACTAATCATTGGAAGTAATGTTATTTTTTAGGGTGAAAAAATTTATCATCTTTAAATGTAGTATTTTTCAATAAATGGGGATTTTGATTTTAAAGTTTAGATTATTATATTTATATAATTTGTTTTATAAAATAAATAATTTTTTTCAAATAATGGTATAAAAATTATCCAATAGTAAATTTATGATAAATTTCCAAGGCATTCAAATTTTAGGGTAAAAATTTAATACTATATAAATGTACTATGTCTGTTATAACATCAGAAAATATAAACTGTTGTCTAAAAAATTCCATAAATAGTATCTATCACACAAATCATGTTTCTATTTTTAAATAATGTTTTTTAATGTAATTTTATTAATTTTATATACCATTAAATAAGAGTATGAATCATATATTATATTTTACGATTTCAAAATTAATTCACTATCATCATGACTCAGTTCCACATCACCAAGGGTACTGTTTTAACGAGTTCAATTATTAACCATATGCAATATTTAAAAAAAAATATAATTTGTTAGAAACAAATGGAAGAATACCTTGGATATTTTTCATTTTTGATTAGTTTTTATATTGATTCCCAAAACTATGTTTATAAATTAATAATGAATTACCCTTTATTTTTCAATAAAACCTAGAGAATCTACCATCCCTATTCACTCAAAATCCATGGTGAAAGTAGTTACTCTTACTTTATCTCTACCTATATCTACCATTGATCCACCATGATCTCAATAATCCCCTCCAATTATTTTTGAAGCGAACTTTAAATGTGTGGGATCCTCTAACTCTCCACTTTATTCAAGCATCATCTTTATATTCTATATTTTTATTTTCTAGTTTTTTATATTGGAATATAATTTTAAAAATATATCTTACTATCCTTGTAATTTCCATGTTCTGAGATACCCATTTCACATCCCTTAAACCCTTACCTGAATCATTATGTACCCATGTTATGTTGAATAAATTAATCATAAAATTTATATTCAAACCATTTGTATAGTGAATACGCATCCCAATTTTTAGTCAAGGGTACTAATCTAGATGAACATAACATTAATTAATTGGGGAAATCCATTTTCATATCCAAAAGTCCTTAATATTTGGATTAAAAGTGAAAAAAATCATTCTTATGTTGTATTTACTATGTGGCATAGTTATACATGTAAATGATATGAATGTGATGGGTTCGTCTGATAATATATAGCCCTCCAATAAATTAGGTAATTTTTTATCTCAAGAGATATGGTGAACATGTGCTTATCATCTACACACTGTGTTATAATGTATCAACAGTTATAATTCAATTTTTCTTGATATAATGTTTTTATGTTGTTTCCACATTCCCAAGTTGCATTATGTTATCATCTAATATCATGCTTCATTTATCATTTTTATGATTATTATTCCTCTTATGTTACATATGTATGAATCTTGACTCCCGTGTAATACTTTTTCAGTTTCTATGATTTAATAATTCCCTTACGAGGATTTATAGTTAACCCTTTTCTTATGTATATCTCTTTGTTATCCAATGTAGTTTTAGGAGAGAAATAGAATATTACGAGTATTTGTGGAGATATAATAATGATTTCATACCCATGGTTCATTTTATTATTCTATATCTATAATTTTAAAAAAAACATGTCCAAATGATCTTTGGGTATTATATTACGTGTATATTTTGGTAATAAATCATGAATTAAGGTGTTTTATAATTCGAGTTATCATAATTGGTATTTGAGGATAGTCGAATTATTTTTAGTTATTTCACTTAGAATATAGTAGGGAAATCATTACAGATAGAAATAAACATAGGAAAAAATCCTAGAAAATGTTAAATTATAGAGAAAGTGGTTTAAAAACATACATCCTGTCAGAGATACAAAAAGTGGATGTGGCTCTTGAACTATTTTACCTTGGGGTAATAACCCTAAAAATGGAATTTTGGTCGTGAATTGATAATCACCTAGTTAACAATAAATATGAATTTACAAACACGTGGTTAAACACAGTAGGTGGATATGAATTGTTAAATTGACAAGATACTTATGAACCATTGTTATGCAAAAAAAAACCCCTTGTATTTTATGTAAGTAAAGAGATCAGTGATAACATAGACTGAAACCTTCAAATTCATAGGTTAAGGAATATATTTAATTAATGATTTATCTACATAATCATCAAACATTATCAATAATGTGTTTAATATTTTATAATGTATCATCCCTAAATTTCAATATATTTTACTGAATGTCTGGAAATAGGATGAATCAATTCGACAAAAAATGTGATGGGTAGTGTGATGACATCACCAATGATATTCCCAAACTAATGAGAGTATAATCATGTAATATCATCTCATTAAATTAAATTTTCCAATAGAAATTAGATTCTAGAGAAAACACCATCCCTTGAGATAATGGTAATGTTTCAATTATGACCATTATAAGAAAATAGTCTAAAAATCATTGTTGGTATTATTATCAATTAATATTAGAATAATGGATCACCTCTATTGAAATATCTCTACTATTTTTCAATGGTGTAAAAATAGAAGGTAATGATGGGTGTTTATTGTATTTATATATAATCTGATAAATGATTGATGTTGATAATAAAAATATGGGTCTTGAATAATAGATTGAAGTGATCGAGATGGAAGAATTATGGAAAATGGTTTTCAATAAATATATCCATGCACTCCCTTACATAAAATTTATAATTATTTCATAGGATCAATAAAAAGGATGATGATTCATTCATGATGTATAAGGAAAACATCATATGAATTTCAGTATAATCATTTGGATTTTTCATTAACCTCAAAACTTATGTTGACACTTCCTTGGAGGGATACATTTGAGTCTATTAAATTCATTGCTGATTTGGAATATTGATAACTATAAAGAAAGAATTCGATATTCCCTCAAAGTAAAAACAAATATTATTGAATCCCCAGGGTCTTGTAAATATTGATATATAAATAAAATGTAAAACATTAATTCTAGTGTCATGAGAGAGAAATGTCATGGGGGTAATAATTTCCCTCATCCCACATGTCTAATGTGTGGGATATAGAATCCAAAAAATTGGCTAATGGGGGAAAGGAAATAATTTAGATATAGGTTATAAGGGAACCAATCCATCATTTGTAAATGGGATAAACTGGCCAATGTGATGGATGAAAGGAATGTTCTAGACAACCCAATCCAATTGTGTAATGTTTCAACTTTAAGGAACACTATCACTATTCCTATAAATTTATTAAACCATGATTTTATTATGACTACCAATGACAAAAACCTCAAAATAATAATGAGAATGGGTGATATATCATCATTAGAACCACTGAGGTGGATCCTAACAATGATGTGGTGAAATTTATTCTTGTTATTCATTCATGGATAATGAAAATATAATTTTATTATTGTTCTATTAATTAATTTATATAATGTAAGTTTAGTAGAAATATTTAATCACCACTTCAAAACATATATGTTTTATTTTTTGAGAATATGGTGAATTCGTCAATTATTTCATCCCAAGTATCTAACTCATCAGCAATCAAAACATGTTGGTTGATTTTATATGAACACCTTGTTATATTCCCTTTTATAGGATTCAATTAAATTATAGGCATGGATTATCATTCCCTATGTAGGGAAAACATAAATTATCAAGAGATGTAATGTAACTTCTATATATTAAGTCACCCTTTGAATCTATACAAGTTCAAAGTGGTGGAAGAATATCTACTTGTATCATTACCTCAAAATCAATATTATTTACTTACGATCAATTATATCAAGCTCAAATTATTGGAATCAAATAATTGATTATCCATAAAGGCATTAGAATTTTGTGGGAATTCACTAATGTTTCTCCTATATAATTACGTTGTCTTGCTTATATTTGATAGGTTGAGTTTTGAGTCGAACATATTCCCATATATTTTCCAAAATCCATTTCTCTATATAAAATCTAATTTTTTAAATTTTTAGTTATGAAAATGTAGCTACACATGAATTAAAATAATGTTTTTATATGACTAAGTGATTTATTGTGGGGTGAAACAGTCCTTTTAGTCAAGAAGATTTATGTATCATCACATATCTTCATTGGTAGTATTGAGCTCAATAAGATCCTAATAATGAACTTGTATCAACATATAAGGACTATTGAATTTTTATATAAGTTACAGGGAACCCAACAAATCTCTAAGTAGAATCATCAATTGATATATTATCATGTACTGTTGAAGAAGGTGGATATCCCATAGAAATAATTTTTATATAATTTGTGGCAACTATGAGTTCGAAGAGATTTATTTTGAAAAAAATTAAGATACAAAATTATCTATTGAATTGATGAATATAGTTTTAGGGACTACCTCAAACAAATTTCTAGTAGTACTTATAGGTGATATACTATTCAAATACAAAATAAGGGAGGAACATAAGGATAATTTTAATGAAATATTCATTATATAGTGAAAAGAAAAATGTTATGTAAAGTATATTAAATTTTTTTTGGATTGATTAAGTATCATTCATGGGGAATGTTATTCCCATTAACGAGATATCTTTGTTTCCTTCATAAAAAGTTGTAACAAAATAATGTCCTAGAACAATAATTATGATAGAAATAAATTGTTTCATTTTATAAATTTGTATTATCATCGATTTATGGGAAACTACTAATGAATTTCATGCTACATATCCAAGCTAACATTGAAGAGAGTTAATTTTTTTGGACTGATGAATGTGAGAAATGAATTAAATAGTTAAATAAGAATCTAATAAAATCACGTGTACTCACATTAACCAATAGTGGGGATTGATTTTGGAACTATAATGATATATATTAAAGGTATTGGTTTGTGTATGTATACATGATGAAAAACCAGTATCATAATTCTCCAACCAGTTAACAATTAATGAACATGAGATATCAAGAGAGGATCTTGAATTCGATGTTGTGATCTTTGGGTTGATTTTTTGACAACATTATATCTATGTGGTGATATGTGATATATATACATATCATAAAATCCTCATGTATATATTTACACAGAAGGAGATCAATATGCTCTAATAGAGGTGGTTATAGTTGATCAAGGATTATAATTTCTCAATCCATTAAGATCCTAGAAAGGAATGAATAGTGGAACATAGTCTATGTTTGAAGGATCATAAAATTATATCGATGATGAAGATTTAAAGGGATACAATAATATTTTATATGAAAATTATTAACATTGGTAGATTAAAAGGATATTAATCTCACCATTCTCAAATAACTACTCAACCATCCATTCATGATAGGATTAAGGAAACCAAAAATGTTAACAAAGTAATATACAAAAATATAGTGAATAATCAATAGTTCATGTTTAATGAAGATATATTTAAAAGTTTCGAACTCATATATGTGTCCCATAATAAATATAGATTAAAATGGATCTTTTAAAAAACGTGAATACCTCATCCTTATCTATTCACCCAATAAGAACTATTATTTACTGTGATCTAAAACAATGATTTCAATGGGATAACAAGAATAGTGAGATTAAAAAATTTATATCATGAAGCTTGGTATGTCCAAAAGTAATGTATGAAGAACATAACACTATTTGTATGATACCACCATTATTCATACAATTATAGAAAAGATAAAAAAAGACTCCATCATCGGAATCCCCAAGACATTGAAGGACAACATATTCATATATGTGGTAGTGAATTTCCTTACAAATTCTACACATTTCATCGATATCATAGAATATTTATCTCCCATCAAAATATAAAATATATACATAATACATGTGGTATGTCTATATGGAGTGCCACTCTCCATTATCTCTGATCAAGATCTTAGGTTTTTCTCCAAGGTCCACAAAAATCCTTCAATACAAACTTGATACAATGATTGATTTTAGTACTACTTATCACCCTCAGAGGGATGTTCAGTATTAGAGAAAATTTAAAAATATAGAGGACATGTTGAGATCATATTCAGTAGGTTTCTAGAGATGTTGGTATTAATGAATTCTGAGTGGAGTTATAAAATGAAAACATCTTCCATTTTATATTAAAATAGAACCTTATGAGGCTTTGTGTGGGATGTGATGTTAATCTCCAACATTCTAGGAAGAATTTAGAGAGTATAGGTTGATGGAACTGATCTTATTATAGTGATGATATATTAGTTTTAAAACATTCTATATCATATGAAATCCTCAGAAAGAGAAAAAAAATCCATGCATAAAATCATCTATAAGATAAAGAGTTTGAGGTCAGAGATGACGTGTTCCTTTCTATTTTTATGTGGAAGAAATTCATGATATTTGGTAATAAGGGAGAGCATAGTCTATGATAAATCAACTAATTTAAGAAAATTGATCACATTAACTCCACGGCCTATCAACTAGCTCTCCCACAGAATCTATCTCATGTACATTATATATTACATGTTTCAATATTGAGGAAGTACATACCTAGCACCTCACATGAACTTAATATAGGGTTAGTACCATTGGATAATGGAATTTTCATATGATGATAAATTCGAGAAGAACTTTTAATGTATTGAAAAATATCAATGAAACAGGACAACTCATATGTTGAAAGTACTATAGTGGAACCACAAGTTTAAGGAAGCAGAATGTGAATTGGAAGCGGTGTTGAAAAAAATTATGATTATTTATATTATTTTATGGAATAATATTTAGTGGGAGAAATTGATTAAAGTGTGGGAATGTAATGAACTGACATTTCATAAATTAAATTCCATTTCCATGTGAATAAATACTTTATAAAGAAATGAATTTATTGAAAATAGATACACTAATTTTTTTATTTTGGACTATTATATGTTATATCATATCATAATTGAAATTCATTTAATCTTTATTACCATTTATAATACATCCATTGTACAACGATCATTAATATTAGTGTATATTAAGGGGTTTTTTAAATATCCACATAGATTAAAAAATTGATGTTGCCAACCAAGAGTATTGTATCATATAAATCCCATTTATTAGAGATTCTAAGGGAGAGACAATCATTACAATTTTAAATTTACCAAGACGAAGATGAGATTCAATTTTTAAATCTAGAGAAAATTTATTTAAGATATAATTTTATTCTTATTAACATCACATCCCAAAAAATGTTTGCCAAACCAGCCTATTAGGTTCCATCAATAGATATGTTACCCTTCAGGCATACACTAGTGTATTATGAGATTAGGTATCATGACCGAATAGTATGATTTTTTAAATTTTATATTTTAAACTAATTTATATTTATATTTTTCCATTTTATTTCAACATTATAAATTATTAATTAATTATTATGATTATAATTATTTTTTAATATGATGAAACTAAATTTGTCTTTTTGAATAAATATTCAGTTTTATTAAAGTCACTATTTTTAATGAATTCATAAATCATTGAAATAAATATTATTTTTATAAAATATTATTATTAAATTAATATGGATTTCAATTTAAATGATAATAGAATTTTATAAATTCAAAATTATTTTTTATAATTGTTAATAATATATTATCTTTGCAAAAACTATTATTTTTTTAATAAATATAGATTTTGATTTAAAAGTTCAAAATTTTATATTTGTAGAATTATGTTTCAAAAATATATATATTTTTTATATTAAAGATTTTAAATTATCCAGTGATGAGTTTTTCAATATTTTCTACTCAAGTAAAATAATTGGGTAAAAATAAATATCATAAAAATATTTGATATGTATAATGAAATCATAAAGGCAAAAAATTGATGTAATAAATACTAACAAAATGTCACTATCATAATTATTTTTACACCTGAAAATAATTTAATTTCATATTATTTGATTAATTTTATATTCCCTTAATGAACCCACAAAAACCTGTATAATTTTTATGGTCTTAAAATTAATTCTTAAATACCATGAATCACTTCAAAATCACCAAGGGTATTATTTTGATGAGTTCTTTTTTGATCTATATAGAATTATGAAAACCATCCCACTATGGTAGAAAAAATGGTAAAAACATGTGATGTTTTGTGGTTATAATTATCTTATCATATAAAGTTAAAAACATATGTTTAGAAACTAATAAAACCTTCCACTCTATTTTTCCATAAAAAACAACCCAACCTCCCATTATTCTTCAATAATATCCCCAATTTCATGAATTTAAAATTACATTCCATATATATGGCCCTCCCATGGTTCCATAATTATCTAATGAAACTCCTCCCAATAGTTTATAATCTTTATATCAAGGATATGGGTCCTCTCATTCTCCTCTTTATTCATTAAGACTTCTTTATATTATGCCTTTTTATTTCTGATTGGTCATTCTGGGATATATTTTTACACATCAATATTATAATACAGATGATTTCCATGTGATCAAGTACCCCTTTCACTCTTTAAAAACATCCATGAATCATTATGTAACCATGTTATGCTTCCAAAATTGTCCAGTGATTTTCCATGCCATCTATTTGGGTAGTGAATACACATCCCCATTTACACACAAGGGTATTCACCTTGATTTACCTATTATTCGTTTATTGGGTACTTATATGTATGTAACCCACCCTCTATATTATTGGAATTAATATCGATTAAATACATCCTTACATGGTATGATCTTTGAGGAAAATTCATGCATTTACATTATATGAATGTGATGGGTGCACCCAAAATTATATATCGCTAAAGTTAATTGGATTGTGTTTTTATCTATTGATAGAGAATTTATATTATAGGAAATGCTATCCAATGAAAATGATTTTATGATGCCATGGAGGTTATTATGGACATATTTCTATGATTCCATGTAGTTTTGTTGCCACAATTACATTATGACTTTATGTTATCATTTTAGGTCATGCTATAATGTTCGTGTTTATGATCCTAACCATTCTTATATTAAATTTTTTTTCCTCTTGAATAAAAAATAGTACTTTGAATTGTGACATGTCTTGAATATATAATTAATTTTTTTGTATATATAACCCATTTCTTATATACATCCCTAAATTATCTAATGTTGTTTTAGAACCTCAATGGATATTTATGATCATGTTACATATATTTATAAAATTTTGTGGTGCAGATGTATCAATTTATTATGGTACATAACTAATTAATAATATAAATTAGGATTATCATTTTTACTGGATTGTATTATGTGTATATTTATGTAATACATCCTGAATTAAGGTGAAATAATATATGGGTTGTCATAACTATCTAGTCAAAGAGAATAATTTAAGTAATGTTAACAAAACCAATGATTTTTTCCACAAAAAACATATTATCATTAAGTGATGTATCTTACTAATGACCCCTCACATAGAGTCGTGATCTTAATTCTGATCCATGACACTATATTCTCTTACATTCATTAATATTGATACCATGAGATGACACTTCCTAGTGATTCATTGCATGATTCACTCTCTAGATCACACTAAAAAAGATTGTTCACCCCATTAAAATTTACAGAAACCATCTTTCACCCCATGAGACACGTCATGAACTGGGATCCAACACTAAATCAATTCGAAATCTAGGATTCACTGCCTGAATCATTTTACAGAAACAGTAGATCTCAATGAATTCTTTCTTGTAAGGACATTCCATGCACTATTATCCAACATCACTAGTCTATATAATATCTCTTATTACTCTGTGTATTTCCATCCATTTCTAGATCTAGTGATAATACCCAAAGGTAAACTTCATGTGATTAATCATAATAATCATGAATTCACTTTCCTCCCACTGGTTATTCATATGAAAAAAGTGTAATCCAAAATAGCTTTACTACTCAAAATAGAGGGACCCGTAAAATGTGATTCTGATTAATTTAACTATCTCTTCCATGATTCAACACTTATCTAACCATTTAAAAATTACAAATTTACAATCATTTCACCCCCAAAGATGATTCCATTAGCCTATACCAGCCAATTTAACACCACAATAACTTTATCAAAACCCATAGTCTAACTCCCATGAAAAATTATTACAAAAAGTGGTTTCTCAATAATCATGTCGACATGATAACTCATTGCACTCGAATCTAATTTTGATGGTCACCCTAATCAGACTCTTTTCGATAGTTACACCTTTCCATATAGCTGACCATTGCCCATAAATTCTGATAACTATACCAATTTTACTTTTATTGGAACCTATACTTTTTTATATTTCATTTTATACAACTAACTCATCCACATATACCCAAATGAAAAAAAACTTTAAAAACCTCTAAGATGGGATTATCGCAATTTTTCTTATAAAATTAAATAAAAAAACAATAAAAAATTGTAACATGTGATCAATCGATCATTGGTGTTCAACACCCCAAAATACTTCCTTATTATTTATTTAAATGAATGATTCTTCTCTATATCAACATTCAACAACGAACTACATCTTCTTTACGGCCCATGATACCTGAATCACAATATAACTTGATATATGCTTGGGACTCTAGTATACTACCATTCCCTATGAAGAAAATTTCTATTTTTATCATCATAACATCAATGTACACATAGTCCAGACATATCTTACTCATTGAATATGACCTTTATCTCCATCACAAGACTCTCAAGATTTATCCTAATATGATACCTACCTATATCCTCCATCCCACACATTCCCATTAGTTCTAAACTCCCCATAGTTGATGAACATGATGATTCATTCCCCATTATGTTGACCTAAATAACCACTCAATGCATCACAATTACCACCAATCATCATACTATAATTATCTTTTCAGAAAAGCTAACAACCCATATCTCATATCAGCTGATCATGTCGACATACGCATAATCCATATGTCCCCATACAATGAAAATCATTACAATTTGAAACCTCATCTCTCACATTATTCATATCCCAATTCTTTCTCTCCCAATGATAAACTTCACTTATTCATTATCCATAGTAGATCATTCTTTGACCATCATTCATCAATTTTAGAAGGGTATTTACCCTCTTCTTTTATTATTTCAAACAAGGTGTCTAATAAGATTCCCCCATAATTTCAAAGTGATAAATCCAAAAACCCCATCATTGATCGACAAACTCAATTCTTATAATCTTCAAAATCTATAGAGTATTAGACCCTACCAGAACACATCAACACCTCATAAGTTCTTAATACTAACAAATATATATGGAAAAAATTCATATATCTTACAATGGTCTATCAAAATCCT
Organism: Viscum album; assembly: GCA_963277665.1. Lineage (NCBI taxonomy): Eukaryota > Viridiplantae > Streptophyta > Magnoliopsida > Santalales > Viscaceae > Viscum > Viscum album. The sequence goes on from OY728133.1 coordinate 443,654,810, forward strand.
AAAATAATGAAATTAGACCACATTAATTTTCATATATTATCATGAACATGCCTTAAGATTTATTCACCATTCCCAAATCAATCTTTCTATTATATAGATTTTACTAATACCTTCAATTGGCATGTATCACATACCATCCAACGCATGTTACATCAATTAAAACTCAATGAAAAAATTTACACGGTGTTATTAGGCTACACCAACCCACCTACAATTTAGTTAATCTAAATCACACTGAATGTTTACACAAAAAGGGATTTTCCAATTTTACCACTCATAGTGGTTCTCAACAACTTTTGTTTCCAACTAGGCATGCCAAGAAAACATATATCCCTATATCACATGACTATAATATCTGACTAGAATCTCTTGAGTCATATCTCATAAATCTGATGTTCATGTACATACTACCCAAACTATCAATGCTCAGTTTGTGAAAAAAAACATATATACAAGAGAATATCATTTGATTCATTGTTTTCATGATCCGAGGGAATCTCAGTCAGGATAAGTCTAACTACATGTTCACCAACCATCCAATGCACTTGTAAAAAAAATAAAGAATATACCCACGATCCACCAATAAAATATCCACCTATCTAGGATAACCCAAATAATAATTTAAGGAATTTGACTAATATGACACTTCTGAAATAAAAAAACAGAAATCCTCATGGTTGGGCATCAACATCCATTAAAATAGGGTTCCTACATGCATACCCTTAATATTGTTATCACTCCCCATTAATAAATCTCTATATAAATAAACAATAGTGCACATTATTTCTATAGAATAAAAAAAATAGGATAACTTTTCTTTCTGATACACTCGTATAACACATAAATATCAAATAATAGAAAGAAAATACACTTCTACTCAGTCACAGTGCTTGGAACACCAATATTTGAAGAAAAATATAGACACCATAAGATAAATGAAAGACTAGTACACCCCATATTGGGATCTCGTTAACACAAACACACAAAAATAAGTATATATATATATCATTCACCCCATATTTAAGCCAACATTACACTCTAGGTTTTCCAAAACTCATAATATTATGAATTAGTGGGAAAATAGTTCAAAAAAACATATCCCACCACTCATATAAATCTTCATTATATAAGGGTTTTGTCTCAAATATAGTTTTACCTACCCACCCTACGTTAGTTACATTCCCATGAGGTTCATAGATTGCAATGTAATATCACTCTTTTAAGATTCACCACTCAAAACTAATATAAAATAACTATTTTATCCCTCTATCTTATTCCCCACACAAAATAAAGATCTTACAACTTAATTTTTTTTATTGCCTATATATATTCTCAATATTAGGTTATTATCAAATTTAATCTATGTTATAACACATTTCTATTAAAAAGACATGACACCATAGTCCATGGAAAGTAATAACAGGAACAATGCTTCACTACTCTCTACATTACGTAAAACATAAAACTTGAATCTCAGTTACTCTCTCTATCCCCATCTACCCATAACATGGACCCACATAATATAAAAACATGTTTCCCACCATACACATATGATCCTTTTGAACACACTTTACCATTTTACATTATCTTTAATTTTCTTACACATTTCTCGGTTTAATGGAATTTCACTAACACATTATATAAGAACAAGCTCTATATGTTGTAATTGGAATTTTATTTAGATTATTAATCATAAAAATAAAGAAAATGGATCTTTTCATTAAATTTTAACCATTTTTTAACTATTGTTTTTCCTAATTTAGGAATATTCAAAGGGATTTTCAATATGATGTTCTAGGGGGAAACAGTTTATAATTCATAATATATTTTTTTATTGATTCCACCTAGTAATCAAGGAAAACAATCACATAACATGTTTCATCCCTTTATGTTATCAGTTAAGTAATATTAAGAAAAAACTTTATAAATTAAATTTCATATAAAGGGGTAGTGACACATTATATAATATGATGTTATTAGAATCTAGTTAATCGAGTAATAAATCACATGTACTAACACATGTGTATTGTGAATACAACATTCTTGATAAGATTCATAAACACATTCCCATTTACTGATCTATACGGGAGATAAAATACCATAAATCCTAAATCAAAATTACTTTGTGTCACCCAAGGTGAGATATATAAACTATAAAAGAGAAAACGAAAACAACAATCACATCCCTGGAAATGTAGATTTCCCTCATGTGTGGGATGACCACAGTTAACTTCATGTTCCATAGAATTTTCTCAAAGTACATTGTCTTATTTATATCTTAATCTATTAGTTATAAAATATAATGAAATCTATTTTAACTTGTATCAGCCCCTTCCTTGTTCACACTAAATAGTAATTTTAATAGTGGAGATACTAGACATTAGGTGAATCTCCCAATATAATAGAGATGGTTGACTATTAGTGAAGACCTAAGGTCATATGATTTGGGTAATATAATACAATATTAATATAAAATAACAGTGTAAATAATAATAAATAAATACATCTAGAGAAATAAGTTAATAGAGAACCCAAAATCCTAAATAAATAATGGCAACACATACTATTTCAAAATGTACTATATAAAATTCCAATCAATTATACTTCAGTAATATTATAATACAAAAATATAAAAAAAGATAAAAAACATAATTTATAGGGCTCCACTAAAAATAACCTCGAAACATAAATTTATCACATACTTCAATGTTCCATTCTACTATTCGGAATAAAGTATCAGTCATGGGGAACTTTCCATTGTCTTTCCCAATAACCATGATGTCTTCTCAGATACAAACAAGCACCCAACCAAGGTTTTAGTATGACTCAGTAATCCAACGTGAATTAAATCTATAGTCATATCCAGTTTGAGATGTAATTATAAAAATATGTTCAATTGAATAATAAATTGGAAATATAAATAAATAATCCATTTTCATTTATTGGGTTCTCTTGTTACACATAGGATCGACTATACCTAATTTAGCCTAAGATGAATTTATATGTCCATTAAAAGAATAAATGGAATACTTGATCCATTGGATGAGTCCATAAATCCTAAAACTATTTTAATCATAGAACTTAGGATCAAATTAAAGGCATCACAGTTCATCCATCATCCTAAATTTGAGGATTAAATCAAAGGTATCCCAAATCATTCATCCTAACGAGTCCAAAAGACATTTTCCTTAGGCACTCTATGTTGCGAGTTACAATGATTCAGAGAGTGGAATTCCATTATTCACCATAATTTTTTATCATGAAAAGTCCAATAATACAATACCAATGTCATTATAAACATCAAGTCAGAATAGGTCGCACTGGAATCTATATATAAAAGTGAGTCTAAATATGAAATCCCCATAAAACTCTGAAATAATTTTCCTGATTTGTATAAGGTGGAAATAAAGAAGGCACTATAAACAATATGTCATAACATGTCAAAGGGGGGTTCACCACGCACAATAAAATTTATGTCTCCCTGAGTCTAAGGGAACCTTCCAACGGAAGAACAAAATTTATGCCCCAATGAGTCCAATGGGGACTGCTCGAAGTCACTAAAAACTACATGCCACAACAAATAGAACTCTAGTTATATATGGGAACTCCAAATCATATGTCACAATTTTTCCAAGGGATACAACCCTATTTCAATCTAAACCATAATAGATGACATCACCAATCCCAAAAAAAAATCAACTCTATGGAATTCTTATCTGATGGTCATAGCTGAAGAACATAAAACAATGGTAAATTAATTAATTATTTATAATAATTCAATGCTAACATAATATAAATATACCCGAATACCATATAATTACCTATATATACCCTACCATAGAGATGGTGACTTACATAGGTCAAGACACCCTTAGGGATCCCCCTTCAATTACAAAATTTATGTCCAAATTATAGAAACTTTCAAGTGGTGTATAAAGTCCTGGCCTAATTTTAATTAGATTTTTCATGTCCCATAGGGAGGTTTTATTTTTTAAATCAGGGAAAAAAACATATATATTTTTAGTATAACACATGGTAATTTAGCACAATGACACAACACACACATCAATAAATTGGTGATATATTAAGGGATAATAATACAATAATTATACCAAATACATATAGACATCCACTCATCCATTATCATACTTTGATTCATTATAAAATATTTGAAATTAGAAGAGTATAATAATTTTATTTAAATAGTGAACATTAGGAATAATTAGTGAGAGCATTCATAACAATGCAAAAAATGTAAAAAAAGAAGTGATTAAAGGATATCCTTTCATATATCTTACAATACCAATCGATTACATAGGATTTGGTGGTCTAATAAGGTATATCCCCCCTAAAAGTGAGATGAAAACTAACGGGAGATAATATTATCATATTTTTTAGATGATGGAATCCCTATATTAATTTTTAATCCCCATAAATTATATAATTAAATAGTTAAAACTAAAATACTCTACATGATCTATTCTGGAAATGACTAAAAGTTTCTCTCTAAGAATTTATAGGGTGTTAGGATCCTCATTTATGCATTTCTTATTGATAGTGTGAGGCAATATTTTAAATTTTGAATGGATACAAACTATTTTTCTTCAAATCTAGGCCCCCTAATCCTTCAAAATATGATTATTGGGCCACTCTTCACCTTCATCATCTTCATAACTAATTTAATTTCTATAAATTCAATAAAAATGTGATGTTATCCAGACCTCTAATAGGGGCAGTGTTAAATTTAATAATTTTCTAAACAATAAGTTATATGAATTATACATGAAAGAAAAAAAATCAATATGTTTTATAAGTTATATTTTTGAATCAATTATATAATTTAAAATTCAAAATTTTTTATGATGATACGTGATATATATATAAGCTTATGAGGTACAATAGTTAGTAGGTTTAATATTCATATGATCTAGTTGACGATGTACCCAAAATTATTTTCCTAGAAAATTTAACTTTGGAGAATGTGAAAAATTCATTCATTTAACTAGATGAGTGAATTATTATATTTTGTTGTAGAATAATCATAGTGTCCAGGTAATCATGCACATTTTCTTGTTTTGATGTGTTTTTATGATTGTTGGAACTAGTATAAATAATTTTCAAAATATATTTTTGGTTAAACACTATAGGTTTTTGGATAATAGCTTCCCAACCCACTTATTATTGATATTTCATTTTTGTGTAGAATAATTTTCTTATACTTGACTTGGACACAAAAAAATTAGACATTGTACTTACGGTGGACCTTGTAAAAATATTATGTTTTATTTTTTGTTTTGTATTTTTCTACTTAAATCCGGCATGACATAGATTTTTTAGTTGGGTAGAGAAGGATCTAATAATTTACAAGTGTTTATTTTACTAAATTAACATTATAATGATGCACCATGAATTTTCCATCTTATTTATAACGACCATTGAAGATAAGAAAAACAGTAATCTTTAATCAAAAAAATTGAAAATTATTCCATATGTTTTAACACGTGAGGTTATTAGTTTATTCTCATTATTAAATATTTATTTTTTAATAAATAAAAAAACATAATAAACTCCACACAATCATCATAAAATAATGATAATGGATTATTATAGCCTTTTTAATAAAAAATGTATTGAACCATAATGTTATTGAGAAATGATACAATACCATGAATGATCCACCATAACATGATCTCTTACAACACGTTATTGAGCCCAAAATGATATAACACAATATGTATTAAACCATTATTCCATGATATTCAAATTTAGTGATAAATTATACCAACACGAACATCCATTATTTTGGTGACATGGTTGGTTGACTATTTTACATTACCACTGCTCTGTTTAGAAAAATTAATGAACATGCAGGGGTGGTTATCTGTTATTTGGTTCATATATGAGGTCATATTATGAGATAATGGTATGAGGTTGTGGTGTATGCTTATGGTATTTGGTTGTGGTTTGTGGTCATGTTATGAGGTTGTGGGATCTAGTCATGGAATGTGGTTGTGGTTTGTGGATGTGATATGTCGTTGTGTTATATGGAAATGTTATATGAAATGGAATGGAATAAATATTATAGAACATTTTGCAATGGGAAATTAGGGTGATGAGATCGAAGGTGTAGTTGTTACAGGGTACCACTATTTTAATTTTATTAATGACTTATTATATTATATATATATATATATATGTATTTATATAGTTATCCATTTTAATATGGATAGTTTGTTGACATGTAATGATATATGAGTTGAAATCACTATTTATTAACTGAGGTTTTCTAATGATCATTCCGCATTTTCATTATAAATTATAGGGAGGAAACTATTGATTATATATGTCTTCTTTCCCATATATATATATATATTTAAATATTTTTAGGATGAATTTTTTTGCTAGGATTTATTTTAATATCTCTTGGTTTGATGATTTGTTTGTGTCAGTAAGGATTCTCAATCAGTTAGTCATGGTATCATCTATGGTGGTTTTGTTTCAATAGTACACATTACATTAAATGTAACTTTACAATATTATTATTGTTTCTATTATGGGGTTTTTCTTATATGGAGTTAGTTTTATCTAGTTGATTATTTAAAATATAGTTGGATGATAGATGGTAATTTTTTTCATATGTTGTACATTTTGTAATCATGTTGGTAGTCTCCAATTTATGGAATATTTCAATCTAGTGTTGTGGGACACTCATAACCTGCCAACTGGACCAATATGATCTCTAGTGGGGATGGATTATCAAAATGACCCCATGTGATATTGTATTATATGAATGAATTATTACTTATAATATCCATAGTTATAAGAAAAGTGTGGTTTAAAGAAAAAAATGTTAATACTCAATCTACAAATGGATATTGAATAATCTCTATCAAAATCATATATAATTATACCCAAGTGTACAATAATTATCATAAAAAACATTCATAATTATGTAAACCATTTTTCTATGGAATTGTGTAATCATGAGACACAATTTATGCCCATTTAAAATATCATACTAAAATATTCTAAATTATTAGGCTATTGAAGGACTAAATAGATAAACACATCACATGTACTTCACCAAAATAGATGAGAACATCACATGCCTTTTTTTGAAATGATGAGTACATCACATGTATTGTATCCCAATACGACTATACACTTCCTTAGTTTATCTCAATCATGAACTAAATTTCACTCATATGATGCAAGTTCATAAATGTGATCGTAGTTAATCCTCAAATGATGAAATAATAAAAAATAATACCCAAACACCCTTAATTATCTCATCTATAAGGTGTTCATAAGAATGATATCAAAGTTTAAAGGTTCTAAAGATAGGTATATTGTAAACTATAGTTAACAGGTATTAAATATGATATATATTCCCCTAACATACCTAATATATAGTACATACCACTCCATATTGTATATATGGTTGGATATCTAATATTGAAAATTTTCATTATTATTGAATAATAAATTTTATATTTTTGTACAAAACCTAACCCACATTATTCTTTACAAATAACCAAAACCTTTAATACTCTATGATTAACATCGAATATAGATAACTGAATTTTATACATTGATATGTAAATTATGATTTCACGTTATATGAAATATTCTACCAATAAAAACAAATGATAAAGTATATGTAAACTTTAGAATCACAAATTTAATTATATACATATATATATATTCTTAAATCATTTTTTAGAATACCAAAAAAACTATACATAAGTGTTGTTTTAATTATATCCAACATGAAATACCACCATTTGGTGGACAATGTTTGGATAAAAGATAATAAATCTAATGCATTGATGTCAAAGGTTGATGGAGGGACTACTTGAGTTATGCAGAACCTAATAATGATGCATATATATGTTTCTGAGGTTTTATGGTGAAATTATAATTTCATTGATGGTTTTGGAGGAATGAATTGATATATTCATGATTGTGGTGCGAGGTTTATTCCAAGGTTACCAAGAAAGGAATTTTATTGGATGAAATTTAAAACTTATAGTCACATGCATGGTCATAGAGACCATTCCTCTCAACAATTCATGTTGAATTAAAATTTTTGTATGGAATGCATGATCATCTAAATAGGCCCTATGATCATGTAGTGGAGCCAAATATCAAAATAAAAATTTATCTAATCCCTCCATTTTTATTTGTTTTAATTGATTTTTCCCAATTGTCTAACTTGTATTTTGTTATATTGACCTTGAAATTTTATTGTTATTAATTTTTGAATTTCCCTTTATGGATATTTTCTAACATGGATATTTATATCATTATATATACACAATAAAGAATATATTATATCATTTTATTCTCATGTTATTATTTTTATTAGTTTTTGGGATTTTATTTACAGGATTGTTTATGTCAATATGAATCAATATCGGTCGAAATATATATTTTTGGGATTCCAAAAAGGGGATGTTGAGTAATCATCAAGTTTTTCATTGATCAAAATTATTACACTTCTTGATAAATTTTATAAACACTTAATTGATTTTTCAATTTTTAGTTTTATTATCATTAAAAAATGAGTTTTTTAGGGTCTCATTGAATGATGTTATTGATGAGATAATTTGAAGAAAAATGTTGTTTTTTGGGAAATATAAAGTATATTTCTTATCATAAAATAAATTAATTGACAATACATATTTTATTCTACATGGGATTTGAAATTAAAATTTAAATAGATTAAAAAAGGATTTACAATTGTTATTAATATACTTTGATACATGATTTCTGTTTTTATCGATTTTTATGAATGTTAAACTATATTTTCGGAGTGTATATTTTGTATTACTAAAAATGAAATTTGATGATTTTATTTTCATGAAATTATATATTTTATAAGAGAGAAAATTATATTAAATATTAATATTATTATTTGTTTTTTAGATTATATAAGGGGCTTAGTGCGAATTTGTTTTAGTTTTATGTCTATTTTGGGAAACTCTACTTGAGGTTGGGATCCTCATTAGGTTAAGTGTGATTTTTTGGGAAATTAAACATGATTATGGTGTATAATCATCTTTGGTGAGGTTTTATTATTAATTAAACCTTATTTTCAAGTACTAAACATTTTAAGAGGTGTTTTTTGGAATCTACAATTGAGTGTGGTTACTTTTATGGTTATGTGGCGTCAGTTTAAAAAATACAGCAGAGTGTTGGATCATTTGAGGATAGCATTGAAATACCACATGAGTTTGGGGGTCGTTTATATGACCATGATGATTCCGAATTGGGTTTATAAATACCTTAGAAAATATGTGTAAATAAATTTTAGTTTAACATTATATAATTTATTACTTCATCACAGGTTTGTTTTTTAATTTTATAATTACTTTTTTATATTGATTGTGACTGATAATTTTTTAATTATATATTTTTTAATGGAATTGGAATATTTTCTTAAAAACATATAATATATATTCTTTTTCAAAAAATATGTGTAATATTATAATCCATTAGTGGAATCCAATATAGTTATCCCACCACCCTAAAAGATGTGTTTTACTACCCATGGAGATCATGTTGAGATTGAGTTACATATTTCATAGTTTAATACATCATTAGTTTTGATAGTACTGTTAGGGTTTTCTAATCAATATTATTAGATATTATTATTAGTGGTGCATTAGGAATTTATACATTAACGTATTTTTATTTTATTTAATATTATCTATTAATGTTCTTAATGTTATTTTAATGAATTATAGTCGTGATTATATTGAAAATATTGTATTAATATGTATTTTTTGGTTTTTTATAATGAAAAATAATTCTCTATAGAATATATATTGTTTATAATGCTTTATTAATTTAGATTATAGAGATCTAGTGGTAGTTTTATTGGTCAATTAGAATTTTTATTTAGCACCCCGGTCATGTTTGAGGGGTAAAATTTTGTTGGTTTATTATGAATGTCAAGAATTTTCATCAATCATGTCTTAGTAAGCTTAAATATATTACCAATTTGGAATAACATTGTAGAAAATAATTATTCAGGTCAACATATGTATATGTTGAACATAGCTTCCAAAGAATATTGACTCTATGCAGTGTCAATTGACTTGGAATGAGTTATTTCTTACATTTATCCCTGTTATGGTTCCTTGGGCATTGAGGTATAAGGAAATATTTTCATCTCTTTCACCATATAGTATTGTGATAGAGATTTCATAATATATGTAATACTACATGTGATTATTGATATTCATTTGTTATGACTGAACATAGTAATATGTGAAAAAAAGTTATACTTCTTTATCATTTCAATATCAAAAAATGGATCGGTTATATGATATTTCTAATTATCGATCTCTGAATATGTGTAGAATGAATATTAGAGAAATACATAGATATGAATTTGTACATGTTGATGAATTTTTTTAAATGATGATATGTGATTATGTTTAATATCTCTTAAATTTTGATAGATTTTACTACAAGTTCTATTGATCAATTTTATTGATATATTGTAATCAATATTATGATTCCATTAAATCTTATTGAAATAAAATATTTTAAATGTATTCAAATGACAGTATAGCTATGGTTAATCTATTTATTGGGGGGAAACCAAACAAGTTTTATGTCCAAAACTCATTGAGCTGATGAGTATTATTTATTTTACATATATTCTTACTTAAATTTTGAATATGACTTTATTTTTTCTGTAAGAATTTCTTAGTTCATAATATTCTAAATAAAAAATCAGAAAATATCTATTTTGGAAAATAGTTTTTTCTAATATGTCTCTATTATGGGGTTCAAATGTTTTAGAGTACAATTATTTGAAAAAATTAATGGGTTATATATTTTCAAATGATATTTAAACGAAATATAACTTCTAATGTCAAAAACATTTATTCAATAAAAAAAGTATTTTTTATGTCAATATTTTAATTAGAATAAATGAGTTTTTGTTGAATGGTTTTTTTGGAGAATGAGTAGTTTTATGGATTTTTCAAAATAATACTATTTTGGGAACAATAAGGTGGGTTTCAGTCAGGAACTAGGATGGGTCGCCATCCTACCCGGTCCGCGCCATGGCCCAAGGGGCGTTCCTGATCCCCACGGGGTGGCACAAGTTCCCAGGTATCAAAACTAACTCATGAGAACGATTTACTCGAAATAGTAAACACAAAGCAACTGATAAGATAAAGAAACTAAAACTGAAAGTAGGCAACCAAAGATGGACATAAAATAAATAAATCAGAGGTTTACCACTTGAATCAACATCCAAATTAAAAGACAACAAAAGAAACTCAAACTCAAACTCAAACCTCCAAAAAACAAGAGATGCACAACATACAGAAGCCACAACACCAACCTGCATGAGAAGACCATCAGCGACCAGAACCACCATCGATGAGAATGATGTCAAAACCTGGAATACATAAGAAACAAAGGTTACATATACCCAAAGGTGTATATAGTGTGTGAGCCAAAATCCTAGTTGGACATCACCCAATAAAGAGGTTCCACATATAAACATTAAATGACAAATACATTTGCATTCTAAATAAAAGAGAGGACATCAAAGCTTGGACATAAATAAAATAATAGTTTCTATAAAGAAATCACTTTCAACGAAAACAACTTAGATAGAAATAAATCCCCCATTCAGTTAAGAAAACTCAAACTTTCAAGAGAACCCAACGTTACACCGTGTGCCAATGGTGAGTGTATAGTAATCCAGGAGCACTAAAAGTGGGAGAGGCCCTATAGGTACTAATGCTGTGTGGGGCCCTAGAACCAAACATCTCTATGTACCAAAGAATCCATATCATATGTTCTCATGCACGAGCCACTTGTAGGGAAACACCTACAAAACATAGTGGTCTGCAGTCACCATCCAAGGTATAGTTAGTGTTGTAATAATCAATCCATCTAAGTGAAACTGGGCCGAGGCCACTCCCGAATCACTAGCACGCTAGTCTAGTCCACCCACCTAGTACCCAGGCTTCCCCTTTTGTGCTCAACGTTGTTCTAATTTCACATTTCATGTCATACTCAGACAAATAAAACAAACAGGGTGTACATAAACCAATCCCCACACTTTCACACACACAAAAAACCATTTGGAAAAGAACGCACGACAGAGGAGGTTACCCAACTCAATTAAATCAATTTCTACATTGCTAATAATTGTTTATTAAAAAAATATTAAATATTTATCATCAATAATTTTATTAAATCATATTATATTATTTGTAAAAAAATTATTTAAAATTAAACATAACATGGATTTAACACAGAAAAACCACTCAACCCTCTTTCATGACCAAACACACCCAACGCCACATAATGAAAACAAATTTCACACTTTGTACATTTTCACAAAACAAACACAAACATTATAAATACACCAGAACACAAACATTTCACTTTTCACATATTCACATAACAAACACAACATTATAAAAACACCGGAACAAAAAACCTTCACTTCACACAGTTTCACAAAATAAACACAAAATTTTTTAAACACTATGAGATAGCTCAGTAATGGGGTTTCATAGAAACAACATCACCTTCATTTATGACCATGGACAAACAACGCTATGTAGAAAATTCAATTAACACCTCTTTCACAAATAAAATGATAACTACACATACTACAAAACATTAAAAATTGACTAAAAATAAGATTTCGGCCAATGAACGCACCCACCCACATGAACATACTACCGAACAAACTTCAACATATGAAAAATATCAAGAAAAAAAAATTCTCACCGAAAATAATTCATCAAAGAACATCATAAATTTACTATGCTAGAAATTTAATTCATTAAATAATGTTTAAACACAGAACCACCTACCTCTGTGTAGGGAAACAAAAGACTTCCATGTGAAATCATCAGTGCACATCAAACACACCATGACAACCCAAATAGAACCTAATAAATAATGTATCCGACCAATTATTCCAAAATTGAATGAAAATAAATTCAAAACTCTAACTACACTCAACCTGGATTAAACAACAAGAAATCAAAGTAAAACACACTTGTAGCTGGGGTGTGGGAGGTCGGCCGGAGGTCGACAGAGGCTGCCGAAGTTGCATGATGAGGTGCGGGGCAGCTTTCTGGTGGCGTGAAGGGGTGACGGGTCCCTATCTGGCGGCGCGAAGGGATATTGGGTGGTCGGTGCGGGGCTGGACAATCGGTAGGTTCACCGAAAAAATGAGAGGAATCACCGGTAGGGGTCGATGGATGTGACGGAGTGTGAGAGGCTGGTAAGGGAGGTGCAGGGTGTGGCTATTCTGGCGAGTACGGCATGTGATGGTGGACCTTGCCATAAGGGAGGGAAGAGTGCACAGGTGGGTTTAGGAGGGGGGCTGCCTGATGGGAAGAGGGAGGAAAAGGGGAGGGTGGCCGGTGGTGTCGGGCGGCAGCCTAGGGAAGCAGGGAAGTGGGGTTGCGACAGGATGGAGTAGGAGGCTGTGAGGTGGCATCATCGGACGGAGAAAAGAAGGTCAGCTGCTAGCCATTGTTGTAGCAAGATCAGAGATGAGGAGGTATGTGTTGTAGCGTGAAAGAATAAAAAACATGGGAATGAATATAAGTGCTCGACGGTTGGGTAGAAATGAACCAGAAATAAAAAGGGTGTAACCCTAAACAAGAAAGAAATAAAAATAAAAGAAATAAAATAAAAATAAATCTAAAAGAAACGAAACTAATAAAAATATTAATATTAATAATAATGGTATTTATAAACTAAATCCTTAACAATATAAATAAGAAAGAGAATAACAATAATAGTGTAACTAATGTTTTATCTTCAAGATGATAATGTTAATTAAAATGTATACAATTTTAATGAGAAAAAAAATTAATGATGATAACAACAATAATTTATGTTGGTAATAATAATAATAATATTATTATTATTTTGAAATCATAAAAATAATCCATAAATATTTTTTTTCTCATGATTCTTTATTAAATAATTTTATTAAACTAACTGAGCATTGGTAGGGTGTACAGTGAACTGGGAAAGGTCATGCGACAACCCAGGTGAGGCCGCTCGGCTTCAACCACGATACGCTAGACTCAGTCAATTCCATAACACATATTTTTATATAAATACTCAATAATAATTATTAATATCCTCAAATTATAATGATAATTTTGTAATTATCATTAAATAAAACATCATTAATTAACTTCATTTCACTTTTATTATTTAAATTTATCTTTACTTTTCCACTTATTTAATTTTTTTTCTTTATTACTGCTTCATCTTATTTAATTTTTATACATTATCAATTCTTAATTTGATGAAAATCGGGCTGGTGCACGGGGAGTCGGGCGAGGCCACATGACGATCATGGAATGGTCGTGAGACTTCGACCGTGGCACACCAAACACTGTCAAGACCCAACACACTCATTTATTAGCACAAAAACGTGAAACCCCAGTCAGTCTTGGCCCATATTTCATATAATAAGAACAATGAAAATTAGAAGCATAAAAAATTATAATATAAAATAAAAATTAGAAATGTGTCGCAGTGCAAATTCCCGGTGTGAAAATCCTCCCCACCATAATTCTTTCCATCCCCAGAAAGCCACAACTAAGGTTGAGACTAAAAGAAGAAATTGATACAACACCAAGGTCTAAAGAGGATCCCCACAATCAAAAAATGAAAAGAGGCAAATGCATCGTGCACAGACATAGTGACTCAAAGACAACTTCAAGTAATGCGCAAAAATACTTTATGATATGTGTTGCCCACCCCAAAGAGCTAGAACGCCTCCAGTTTATTGATCAAGGAGATGAACTCTTGCACCCACAGAAATCAACTTTACAATCTGAAACATCTCAAGAACTATTAAATGAAAACCACACCATTTGGTAAGAATGAACAAACAAGGCCAAACCACATCCAAGGAAAACTCTTATCACTTATCACCATGTCATCCTTAGAATCAAAACCAAAAGGTCAACATGGGGAAACCCAAGGGAATCCCCACCATAAAAAACCTACCAATGCCAACTGGAAGAGTGAAATGGGGAGGTCTGAGCGGACTCCCCGCCACTAAAGTAAACTCTAGCACTGATTCATTCTAGAGACATTCGTGTGAGACCCAATGTGGGTCTTCCCACCATTAAAACTAACACGAGATACATAAATTTAAGAATTTAATGTTGGTGACCAAACACCCCCACCACAAGGGGGGAGGGAGGGGCCCGACTACCAGGACGTCAAAAGCATGACCCAAGGAAAACCAGCATTTCCACATTCTTGGATGACCATTATTCAAATTTGAGATTGATTTACCCCACAGACTCCAAAGTACCACTAAAATAGATTACATCTGGTAGGATGAAACCCTTATCACTTTAAGGTGACGAGTCAAACATGCCTCTACAAAGTCACTGGAACCTTATGAAACCAGAAAGTTCGTTCGAAATAGAACAACCATAGAAAAAAATTTGAGGTGATTTTACTTTCAACAAGGATGATAGAAATAAAGTTAGGGTCTCATACTCTCCTGGGTTCCTGACCACGCGCCAGCTTCACTCCGAGGCCTGTGACTGGAGCCCTGATGTTTGAAGCATCTCCTGCCTTGCAGTTACGTATTGAAGACTCGTGAATGGAGATTCTCTTTTTGGGGTCACACACAACCACACTGCAACCAAGAAAACACCAGCAAACACAACACATTACGACATTCAACTGATCAAACATGAAACATTCACCAATACAAGAGCTTAAATGGTGCATGCGCATCACCCATTGTTATACTGAATGAGAACACGACACCAAAAATAATCACCCGAACATGAAAATTGATGTAAAGAGGAACATTAGACAGAGAGGGACTTCAAACTGAGTCTTAAACAACACGTGATTCCTACAATCGATCTTAGCATCCCCATGTGACAAGTTCTACAACACTAGTGGCCTAACAAAGAGCCTTCATTAAACGAAACCAACAAATGACCAATGGTCATTTAAGAATGAAAGCCTACACCAACAACCCCAGTTTTTTTCCACCATTTCACTTTGAAGAGAATTCACACTACATGTTGTCACCAAACATGACCCTTGCAGCCTATGAAAACACTAAAGCCTATTAAAGACATCGGTAAGAACTAATAACACAGAATTACCTACACCCTTCTCTGCTAGAATTTCTTTCACCACTTCTACGAGGAACCAACAAACACAACGATGTCAAATATAATACTCGATGACTCCTATAGCTCAATGAATCCAAAACTTCATTCAACTCCCCTCGCATATGTCATCCCTCTATGAGAGGATCCGTCAAGTTGTAAAAAGTAGAGGTGGGTACAATTCTAGAATTCAAGAAGATAGACATCTGATCAATTGGAGGGCCAGTCAATGAAAAATTTCATGTGGCCGCACTTCAATCGCATGTTAACGATTCATTGGGGTGGGGGCGTACACTAGTCAAGAAAGAAAACCATAGACTCAACCAAATTGGTCCAATGGTGAATACATAACACAAGTGAACAGAATAAGTGCAGGGGGAACCACTGCAAGGGCTTCCCAAAGCACTTTTCAAAATAATCACTAACCACAAACTATCATACTATCATACAAATAAAAATTCAAAATCAAGACACAAATCAGTCAAAAAGGATTCTCGGCTCGAAACACCTCACTTCCATCCTTTCAAAAATACAAGGACACATGAAAAAATCACCGATTATATAAAAACACCATATTTTCCTTTAACAAAACATTTTGAAAGTAAGAAAAGCCAGTGGGTTGCACAAACACCAATGGTGTCCCATGGGCCTCACACATGCATTCTCCCGTGAAACACCAGCTCCCACCTCATATCCATCCAGGCACTCATCCACTCATGCCATTAACCCTTTCTGTTTTCATAAACACTCATGCATGTGGTTTCCCACAAGAACACCAAGGATCAAAACCAAACAATTTCATTTTTCAAAACCAAAACATCCAACCCAAATTTTTGAAACCTCATACCTCATTTTCTTTTTAAAGTGATTTATTTCAAAACATTTTTTTTCCAAAAAATTTCCAAGACCATATCATTTTTACTTATAAACCAAATATATATATTTGAAAAACAAAGAAACAAGGAATGGTGTAAGAGAAAACTAGTGTCATCGGGTGACTAGAACATATGGTTTCCATCCATACACCAATCATGCCACTTCCATAGAGGGTATTCTAGGACAGCATACCAGGCTCTCCAAGACATTCCAGACCCTGTGAGCTCACTGGAACCACTGAACCCACTCCTTTTTCATTTTCCCTAATGAATATTAATCATGAGGACCAAGGACTCAACATACCTCAATATACCCTGGTAACTGGAGTCCCTCCATGAGGTGTGCTGGCCAGGCACCTTGCTCGTAACCAGAACGTTGAGTTCCGACACCCTTAAATTTGGTTTACACAAACTCTATCTCAAAAGAAAACGGCCCAAGGAGTATGCCTGCCCCTCTGATACAATTTTTTCATGAACCAGGCTGGGTCGCCATCCGACGGGGTGCACGCCAAGCCCCAAGGGGTGTTCTCAATCCACAATAGCTGGCACAAGTGCCCGAGTATCAAAACTAACTCATGGGAACAATTTACCTGAAACAGTAAACACAAATCATCTGATATGATAATGAAACCGAAACTGAATGTAGACAACCAAACAGGGCATTAATGTAAAAACAAATTCATAGGGTTACAACTTGAACCAACAACCAAAATAAACGACAACAGAATAAACTCAAACTCAAACTCAAACCTCAAAGCAACAAGAGAGGAACAACATCCACATGCCACAACAACAACCTTCACAAGAAGTCCATCAATGACCAGAACCACCATCACTGAGCACGATGTCACAACCTGGAATACACAAGAAACAAAGTCTAGATACACACAAAGGTGTATGTAGGGTGTGATCCAAAAGCCCAGTTGGATGTCACCCAATAAAGAGGTTCCACATATAAACATTATATGACAAATACATTTGCGGGATAAATAAAAGAGAGGACATCAAATCTTGGACAACATTAAAAGAAAAGTTTCTATAGAGAAAGAACTTTCAATGAAAAAAAAAATAGATAGAAATAAAACTCCCTTGTAGTTAATAAAACTCAAACATTCAAGAGAACCCAACATTACACCGTGTGCCGATGGTGAGTTTGTAGTAATCCAGGAGCACTAAAAGTGGGAGAGGCCCTATAGGAACTAAAGCTATGTGAGGCCCTTGAACCTCCGGACTCAGTGTACCAATGAATCCATGTCATACGTTCCCGTGCATGAGCCACTAGTAGGGAAATACCTCCATAACTTAGTGGTCTCCAGTCATCATCCATGGTTATGTTAGTGTTTTAACTGTCAATCTAGCTAAGTGAAACTAGGCAGAGTCCTCTCCCGAATCACTAGCATTCTATTCTAGTCCTCCCACATAGTACCCAAGATTCACCTTTTCTGTTCAAAGTTGTTCCAATTTCAAATTTCATGTCAAACAATGACATATAAAACAAACAGGGTGTTATATAAACCAAAGGCCACACTTTCACACAAATAGAAACCCATTTGAAAAAGTATGCATGATAGAGGACTTTACCCAACTCAATTAAAACAATTTCTTCATTGTTAATAATTATTTTTTAAAAACATATTAAATATTTGTCGTTAATAATTTTATTAAATCATATTAAATTCTTTGTAAACTAATTCTTTAAAAAGAAACATAACATGGCTTTAACACACATAATAAACTCAACCCACTTTCATGACCAAACACACCCAACGCCACACCAAGAACACAAATTGCACACTTTTCACATTTTCAAAAAAGAAACACAAAATTTATAAAAATAGTTGAACATAAACATTGCACTTTTCACATTTTCACAAAACAAACACAACATTATAAAAAACTGGATCACAAACATTTCCCTTTGCAATTTTCACAAAATAACCACAAAATTTATTAAACACTAGAAGATAGCTCAACAATGGTTTTTCATAGAAACAAAAACACCTTAATTTATGTCCAAGCACAAACAATGCTATGCCTAAAATTAAATTACTACCACTTTCATGAATATAAAGCTAATTGCACATAATATAAAACACTAACAATTGACTAAAAATACAATTTCGGCCAATGAACGCACCCACCCACATGAACATAATACCAAACAAACTTTAACACATGAAAAACATAAAGAAAACCAAATTATCATCCAAAATAATTAATCAAAGAACATCATAAATTAACTAGGCTAGCAAATTAATACATTAAATAATGTTTAAATGCGGAACAACCAATCTCGGTGTAGGGAAAAACAAGACTTCCGTGCAAAATCATCAGCGCATGTCAAACGCACCCCGACAACCAAAATAAAACTTAATAAATAATGTATCAGACAAATTAAACCAAAATTGAACTAAACTCAATTCAAAACTCTAACCGCACTCAACCAGGATTAAATAATAAGAAATCGAAGAAAAACACACTTATAGTGGGGGTGCGGGAGGTCGGCCAGAGGTCGACGGATGCTATCGAAGTTGCGTGAGTAGGTGTGGGGTGGCTGTCCGGCGGCTTGAAGGGGTGATGGGTGGATGTCCGGTGGAACAAAGGTATGCAGGATGGCCGGTGCGAGGCAAGATGGTTGGAGAGATTTCCAGAAAAAGGGGAGGTGATGCCGGTAGGGGTCGGGAGACACGACAGAGTGTGGGAGGCCAGTCAAGGTGGTGTGGGCTGCGGCCGATCTGTCGAGTAGGGTGCACAATGACAGTCCATGTTGGAAGGGAGGGTAGAGTGCATACATGGGTTTAGGAGGGGGGATGTTTGATGAGAAGTGCGAGGAAAAGGGGAGGGTGGTGGGTGGAGTCGTGTGGTAGCCTAGAGAAGTAGGAAAGTGTGGTTGCGACAGGATAGAGTAGGAGGCAGCGAGGCAGCATCACCAGATGGAGCAAAGAATGCCGACCGCTAGCCATTACTGTAGTGCGATCAGAGCTGAGGAGGGAGGTGCTGAAGTGGGAAATAAAAATAAATGGGGGAAAGAAGATAAGGGCTCGGCGACTGGGTAGAAAGGCACCATTAAAAGAAAGTGTAAAACCCTAAACAAGAATGAATTAAAAATACAATAAATAAACTTAAAATGAAATTAAAAGATACAAAACTTATAAAAATAAAAATATTAATAATGATGGTATTTATAAACTAAAACCTTAACAATAATAATAATAAATAGAATATCAATAATATGTAATATATGTTATATCATTAAGATGATAACCTTAATTAAAATGTAAACAATTTTAATGAGATAAAAACTAATGATTATAAAAACAATAATTTATGTTGGTAATAATAATAATAATAGTAATAATAATAATATTTTATAATTAATACAATCCATTAATATTTTTTTATCTTTCTTATTTATTAATTAATTTTATTAAACTAACTGAGCATTGGCAGGGAGTACAGTAAACTGGGAAAGGTTGTCTGATGACCCTGGTGAGGCCGCTCAGCTTCAACCGCAGTGCGTTGGACTCAGACAATGCCAAAACACACATTTTTATATAAAAACTCAATAATAATTATTAATATCCTCAAATTATAAGGGTAATATCATAATTATCATTACAAAACATCATTAATAAAATTTTTTCACTTTTATTATTTAATATTTTCATTACTTTTCCTCTAATTTAATTTTATTTCTTTATTACTGCTTCATCTTGTTTAATTTTTATACATTATTAATTCATAATTTTCTGAAAATCAGGCAGGTGCGTGGGGAGTCAAGTGAGGTCATGCGACAATCTAGGCGAGGTCGTGCGACTTCAACAGTGGCACACCGAATGTTGTCAAGGCCCAAAACGCTCATTTATCAGTGAAAAAATGTGAAACCCTAGTTAGTCTTGGCCCACATTTCATATAAAAATAACAATGACAATTAGAAACTTATAAAATTATAAGATAAAAATTCGAAATGTGACACAGTGCAAAGTTGGGGTGTTTTTTAAAATGTTGGGGCTGAAGCCTCAATTTATTTTCCCATTTTACTATTATTAGGTGGAATAATTTATATATATATATATATTGTGATCTGTTTTTTCAGATTTCAAAAATTGTGGTATATGTGTATTTTAGATTATACAAATAAGTATTTTTCCAAAGGTATTTTGGGGAAAAGTTTATTTATGGATGTTAATCCGTCTTATAATATCCTTGAAAAATGTTGTTGGGATTAAATATTTTTAAATTTGTATTTCTATTCTAAAATATTAATGTGAAACCAATTTGGTCCATATGACTTGGTCTATACTATTGTCTTGTAATATTCTTAGTTGGGGAATATAAATGACACTTGGTTTTTTATGTTTTTATTTTTTTGTTTTAATAGTAGTATATTTATTTAATCCATATGAATGTTTTTTTAAAATATTATATATTTAAAAATTAATGTGATTTTGAATCCAATATTGACAAATTATGGGTATTATATTTTGCAATTGATAAATGGATATAAATTTTTTTATAAAAAATTATGTTCATGAATAGAATGGATTTTTTGAATATAGCTGACATTTTTATTGAAATGTACTCTTTAAATGTATAAATGTAGTTTGATGGTAAATACTTTAATATAATAATGGTATTAATTAGTAAATTTTGGGTTCTCCTAATGTGAATCGGGTTTTCTTTATGAATTATATATAATAATCATTTTTTTAATATCTATATAAGATGGAAACGTCTTTGATATGATATAACTACATTTGTGAAGATACTCCAGGGGATATAATGGGGTATTTTCAAATATAGTAGTTTTATGAAATTGTATTACTGATAATATAGATATTTGTTTGGCTTATTGGTTATGTAGTTTAATTTTCTAGATATAGGTACCCCTAAAGGTGTTTTTTAAAATAAATTATTTAGGTGTATTGATTGATTATGAAAATGAAACAATATTAATTAAAATATTGTTAGTTTGGTTGACCGTAGAGTGGAATGATGTTATGGTAGTCATTCATTGTTTATTTCTTTGTTATTGTATTTTTTTGGTAGTATAGTTAGGTTAGATAAAAAATGATTTTTTAAGTGAAGTTTAATGGGAGTTGGAAATATTTTGGATGAATATATTTATAGGGATAATTACATGGCTTCACTATTATAGGTTTTATGTACGATCTGTTGAAATAGTATTAGGGGGATGTTATAGAGAAACAATTCATGGTGGATGCATGTGGGTTATTTAAAATAGGTAATGGTTATTGAGGGTATGGAATGTTCTGTGATTCTCTAGATGGTATAATGATTTATGGGTGTTTGTATTTTTTTCATGTACAAATAGGTGATTAGTGGTTTCTGGTTAATATTATAGTGAATCCAAGAATTGATGAATTGAAGATAATTATCATAAAAGAACGAAACATTAATTTGGTTGTGAAATATTGTTTAGTGAGGTTTAGTTATTTCATGGTGAATTCATATATAGATAAAATGGATTATATTCAAAGTTCTAATTGGGTATCATTTTTGGGCCCTTAGTATTAGTGTATTTTTAATATGTTTAATGGTTGGATGGTTGTTGGTAGAGTGATTGTTCACATAAAGTAAGAATACAACATAAGAAGTTTATTCCTACTATGTGATGAAAAATACATGATATGAATAAATCATAAGGTTAGAATATGTATTATTATGGTTATACGAATTTTTATAATCATTTTTGATGATTTTTCGGTATGAATAGTTAAAATGAGTTGTGAACTATAGTGCTTTCAATACGTTCATTGAATAATAACCCATATTTCTTGCGATTACTATGATTAAAATACTTTTAGTGAGGTTGTGTGGTTGATTATGTTTTAGGGTTTTGTTTGAAACTGGGTTTGAAAACCAATATAAAATAACATTTGGATTTCAGCATAAATGGTATTCATTTATAGTGACTTCATGGATTTTTATTTGATTATTCATTTAGTGTGGCACGCCAAAATGGAAATACTTTCAAAAATTTTATTTAGGTTTAGAAAGTCTATTTCCTAAATGGTAATTTAAATTAATGATTTTTTGTATATTGGTTTCATCATTATGTAATGTTTGATGAGGTTGACATAGTGGGAGAAATCCATAGTATAGATTAATGTGTAGAAATTTTGTTGTTTATGAAAATAATTGGGTGATTGTGATACATTATTACATGTATGGGATTAATTAATACTTTGGAGCACATATAGTCTTTTAATTCCTATGTTAGGGGAATGGTCGTCTCAAAAGTCAAGTATTCTTTTTGGGAGGGAAAGCATGATCATGGGAAGAATTGTTTTCTTTAATTTTATGTGGTTGTATAATAGATTGTCCTGTAAAAAAAATTTACAATGAAAAATGTTTAATTGATTTAAAATAATATTGTAAATTTTCAATATAAAATTTAATTCCCCAGTTCCAATTAGATTAAATTATTGAAGTATGCCATTGTTCGACTTATATAGTTACTATTTTTTAGTTATATTAATTTGTAAGATTATTAAGTGTGAAATATATGTTTTTAGTATCTCTAGATACATTAATTTATATTTTAATGGTCAAGATGTTTTAGAGGATGTATAAGTTAATAAATGGTTAGATTCATGTTGTATGGGAAAATTCGGTTCAAATGTTCATGTTAATTAAACATTCAAGTAAGAAATTAATTGTCTACTTCATAGTCACTGTCAAGACTCGGTCCAAAGGGTCTCGATCCATAACTCCCCATGCCACCCTAAAATTAGCATGGGCCTTGAGACTAGCACCAAGTAGGGTATCACACACATGGGAGGCATTAGCCTATGGTACCTCTACACATGCACCCACATGCACCTCCATGAAACAGTGAAGATATATATATACAAACTGAAATGAAATGCATGCATACATGTAACCCACAACTACAGTACAGAAAAAGTTATAAAAGGGCTAATACCTGGACGACCCAAAAAACTTCAAAAGTGTCCTATCGGCTCAGAAGGAGGGTATCACTGTCAAAAGCTCATTGGTATAGCTCTAGTAAACACATTGGTTGGTCAAGCTCACTAATCTTTGGCTGCTCTTGGTCATCATGTGAATCTATTGAAATAGATGTGGTCTCCACAAGACACAAATCATGTGCTAAAAAATCCAATGTAGGGGTGAGTATAAAAATACTTAGTAGGCACCAAAAAACACCAAAATAAAAGTGAGTAACTTAACGGAAACTGCCAGTTTATCTCAGCCAATGGGAACCCAAATGAGAGAGAAACTCCATCTCAAGACCATCCTCAATAAAACAAAACTTGTCATCCTAACTCAGGTATATTCCCATTCATATACCAAGAAATTAATATATACTTTCTCTGGAACCAAGCATTATGTGGGGGTAACCTCATTTCCAATGACATTTTACATGAGGTTCTAAGGCAACACATGCCAAAGAGAACACACTCATCAAACTCTATCATCCCAGATGACACCCGTCTATGCGATACACTCCATCGGATATAGTCATTTATAATGTAACACATAAACCAAAAAACACCAAACTCCTCAGTTAGGGGGCAACTTCTAGGGTCCTCTACGTGATATTAGAACCCAACCTGGTGAAACGATGATCTCACATGTGGGGGATCACTCCTATTATTTACTATGGGATACCAAAGCCCAATATGACATTCCACAGATCATATCACTTAGATAGAGGATTTTGACCCATGTAAAAGCCATCACGATGTTGCTAAAAACTCAATATGGCATAGCTTGAAATTTAGGGGATTGAACTGACGATACCAAAATCCCTACCAAAAACCACACGCTGAATAGGTAATCTTATACTCTCCAATACGGAAACCCTACTATTAGTGTCCACTACATAGGAGATCATACTACCAATGATGCCTCAAACCCTATGAGGTTTTTTCTGCTAGATAGGGGATCGACGTCTGTGTATGAGCGGTCAGAGAAATACAAAGAACCCAATCTCAGTAAGTCAAGCTAGAGGATCCTGAACTGGACCTACCAAAGAGATTCTACAACTCTATTTGAAATCATCATATCGAGGGTAACAAAAACATGTAATGGGGTGGTTATTCCACACAGACCCTTATAGGAACAACCTAATGGTGTTAACTCAAATAATGTTAGTTCATCTATATGTCCCCATCCTTAAATGTTAAATATCCTTGAAATATGTTAATAATTCACATTGAGGATTTTTTCAGGTTTAGTGTTTTATAGTATTTTGATGTAACTATTAAATTACATATCAAAAATAAAAAATTATACACTTCTACACTATCCAAATTTTTCACAAATATAATACTCCTTAAATAAAACAAGATTTCTTTTCTTGATATAAATAATTGTGAATTCTTCATTTCTCTTAACCTTCTATACGCCCAGTGAAAAACATTTCAAACACATTAGATGAGCATAAAAAGCTCGGTAAGGTATATTAAAAAAATAACGAAAACATTAGCACATCAATACATACAATTCAATGAAATCATACATTTCAATAATTATCATACCACACAAAATCATAATATTTATAAATGACACATGGAAATCATAAATCATAAATGTAACTTGTGGCATCCATAACATACTTACATTGTAGCATTCACAGCTATGTAGGGCGTTAGGTTTGGAATACCCATTAGAGTATATTCCATAAATATCTTTGGAGAATCATTAATGTTTACCTCAAACATGTTACCTAATTTATTGGAGATCTATCTCCGGATCACCCACCCTAGGTTTATCATGGAACCCCTAGTATGTGTAAACAATTCTCATGAACCATAACATATTCATAACACATGAAGAAGCATAAAGGAACAATAACATTTTGACATTACAATCACAATTTAACATTTCAATATATTGACATAATCAATACATTTTTAAAACCATTTTCAATACAAAAGATACATAAAAAGAGTATATGGTATTTATTTTCCTTTAAAAACATTAAAAATTGTTAAGGATGCCAATTATCAAAATGCTCGCGGTAGAGGAATGTTCATTGTCACCACATACGTCAAAAATAAACATTCCATTTTTTATTTAATAAAAAACTACATTGGAAAAAAAATTCCTCGGAATGAAATTAAATTTCAAAAGTGTTTACACACCTTATAAAGGAAAGTCCTGTATAAATCCATGTATGCCTCAATGAAAAGAGATTGAGACGAAGTCCCTTACCTCATGTCTGAATGGACTCATTTGTTCTTTGATCTCATGAATAATAAATAAAAGTTAATTTATACTTTCATAGGAACGTTTTTAAAATTTATTATTTATTTTATATCACTTATTACCATGTTATAAATATTACAAAATCATTTAAGATAATAATAGTCATTTTGTCGATATTTTGTACTTGACTCAAAAATGCACTTCTTATAATTACAAGTTATCTATGTGGTAAAAAGTACATTACCTCAAAAATTATATTAATGGCTTATATTTCATATATATAATATATATCCAATATATATTTGATTTTATAACACTAAATAACATTTGAAGATAAGAAATGAAATGCACCGTTCATGGAGACAGTAAGTCATAGGTACAATTGACAACTAATTTCATTTCTATTTGGTATTTAATGAAATGAAATAATAATTATACATAGGTATATTATAATTATAGTATAATATCATATATAATTTCATTAACTCCATCCTTTATAAATTCCTTGTCTGGCATTAATGAGTCATATCACTTTGAGGGGGCGGTAGTACGCACATCCTCAAAAAATATTATCATATTTTCCCATAATGGATGCTATAATGAAATTCCATAAATTAAAAATAAAAAAGAATAAAGGAAATATAAATATAATATATAATATATAAAAATACATTTCCATCATAGTGGCCACCATGAGAGGCGGTATGAGATAATTAAACAATCATTGTTTCGTGACGCATTAGTTCGTCATCCACAGAATTAGTATGTTCAAATCCATTTAATATATCTGTGTTGAAGTGTAGTTATAAAAAATCTAAAAACTAAATATGTTTATATTTAAGATACTGGTTTTTTTATTAAAAATGGAATAAATAGAGTTTAGGGGTTGTATAAGTAAAATAAAAGAAAATAACATGAGGGAAGATGTTACTTTAGAATCGGGTAACTCCTTCTGGGTTGAACCAAAAGACTTTTTGAATTTCTTATTGCATAGAGGAATGATTCTAGGAGGAATATAGTGATTTTGGGAAATTCTTTGAGTAGAATTTGGACTAGCCAAGGGTCCTGAGAGGTGTTAGTAATGGGTGAGAGGTGGTGGAATTTTATAAGAGGGAAGAGGGGATCATTTTGAAAGATTGAATGTATTATTTGATTATATAATTATTTTCATTTTAAAAAGATTCAAAACAAATTTACATAGAATATAAGGTACATTTAAGTTTAAATAAAATCATCAAATAAGAATTGGACAGGTTTTGGGTATTTTTAAATCCTTATCTTTTTTAATTAAACCTTTGTTACCTTATTTAACTTTTTCCATGTCCTATTATATATTCATTCTATATGGTTAATATATTTACTATAAAATTTAAAAAGACCCAAAATGCATCATTTATGACATTATTTACGTCATTTTTACAAAATATTTTATTTTTTTGTATTATTTTATAATTTAATAATATATTAATTCTTTTAAAAACTCATTTTTGTCAATTTATAAATTATTCTTGTCAATACTTTTTAAAAATATATAACAAATTTATTCATTTGAAAAAATCATTAATTATAAGATAACAAGTCATTATTGTCCCTAAAATTAGTGTATGGATATAAAAATTATAAAATAAATTTATTTTATTGTTTATAATATCATTTATTTTAGTACTTTATTAACGAAGCAATTGTGGCATAACCGTTGTGTCATAATTAAATTTACTTATTTTTTGTATAAAAATTATAAATAAAATACCTTGATGTATGAAATAGTTTCATATGAATATGAATATTTATAGATGAATGGAACACTTATATAACTCCATATAAAATTGTTTTACTAAAAGTTATATTTTTATGATATTTTGGTCCTTACTTTAAATTTATTAATTCAAAATGTCATTATCACTTTAAATTTTCTCCAAGGGGTTATAAAATAGACCCAATGATGCCCATGGTTGGACATGTATCATTCAATAAGATTAGGACATGAGTTATGATAAATTAATTTTATTATTTTATTATTTATTTACCCTTATTTACAAAATTTACTCTTTAACCATGGTAAATAAAATATTTTCTCATGTCACTATTTAGAATATCTAGAAATAAAAGTTATCAATTTACATAATTAGGAAATTCTGATTCCAAATTTGGAATCCATTCTTCCATATTTAAAACAC
This sequence comes from Viscum album, assembly GCA_963277665.1. Lineage (NCBI taxonomy): Eukaryota > Viridiplantae > Streptophyta > Magnoliopsida > Santalales > Viscaceae > Viscum > Viscum album. The sequence goes on from OY728133.1 coordinate 443,683,226, forward strand.
ATATTCTGAATAAATTAATTTATAATTAATTTTTTGTTGTGAAATCAAAAAGGTGTGTTTTTAAATATAATAACTATCAAAAGATTAACAGATTGTTTATGTTCAAATTCAAGTTGAATTTATTTATAAAGACCAAAATTAGACAAAATTGAATAAATATACTCCAATAATAATTCAAAAACAATAATGATAAAAATATATCTATATAAATATATTAGATTAAAATATAGTTTTTAAATAAAATGAAGTATTTTTCACTATTCATTAAAAATGAACATTATCATAAAAATCCCAAAAATTTAAGAAATTAAATTTTGATTCCCTTATCAATTTTTTTTATTTTTTTAAATGGTACATATAAAATTATCCATAACATTATTTAAAAGGGGTTCTCCATCATAAGGAGGTAAAATTACTTTTTAACAATATTAGAGTATTTAGGCATAAAATTGGGTTTATTCTCATTTTAAGCCTCTAAATTTTATTAGATAAATGTACAAACATTTAAAAAACATGTATAGCAATATTATAGTATGTTCTAATCATTCTTGTAATAAAATGAATAGGGAATGAATACCAATTAAAATAATAATTTTTTTATTTTTTTAGTACGACTCAGCCTTGTGTGTAACATGAGATTTTGGAGAAACCAATTGTTGTGTGTTAGGTTTGCCATCAAACAAAGAATACCATTTAAAGACAAATTAATATTTAAATCAAAAATATTAAAAAATATGAAAACGTCATATTCATTATTTACCTAGGATGTTACAACCTTCCCCCTTTTTAGAATTGCGTCTTCGCAATTTTAAAATTGGGCTCAGAAACATCCGTAAAAGTCCCACATAGAAAAAAGAGTTAATAAAACTATCACTTTAAATGAAATAAAAAGATGTAAAAAGGTTACCGGATATAACGCTTATAGGAATACATGTATAAAAACCTGGATTTAAAGGAGAAACTAAGTGTTAAGTTTTGATGTAGAGTGACAGAAAATACAACTTGGAAAAAGTTAACAACAATAAAACCACAAACTTGTCTGAGGTTAAACGGTCTTTGATTCCCTAGTATGAAATGTAAAAAGATATATTTTTTCCCTTTTCTTAATGTAAGAGAATTTATTTATGATATTGACTAAGAAAAAAAATGAAATATACTTACATTTCAAGTATAGTTTTATCCATTAATATGTTTTTAAAAAAACTCATATTTTCCACAAATTATTAGTATTCAAGATTACTTTTTCATAGCTAATGTTCGGGAATCATCTTGTAGTAAATCACATAATTCAACAAAAATAAACTATATATTTTCCTTGTCATTATACATTAACGAATACCAAAATTGATGGTATAAGATCAGGTAATACCCAAAAGGATATTTTTTTTATAAAAAGAAATACTTATCTTAATCTCCAAAATTGAACAAGAAATCCCCAATGTTCAAGAAAAACAATTCAATAAAAAATTCTCCTTTTAAATACATAAATAAAATACAAACTAAGATTGAAACCAATAATTTGGAATAATTTAATAACATATTCTTTCAAAAAAATCATGACATTTATCACGAAATGAAATCAGTTCCTCTTAATGTATCAAACTGAAAAGTAATTAACATAATAACATATTCTCTATGATAGGTTAATCATTTTCATGAATAATCCAAATCACCATATATCCACAATATCAACATAGATTCTTCCAAAAAAAATCATCCATTACACCACAAACAAAATCCCATAACATTCTATTTTTCTTATGCATATTGTGTTCCCAAAAGATAAAACGTCTTCAAAAATAAACATTATCACTTAATCATCAAATCATTTTCCTATAATAATGATATCAATTTGAAAAAACATAAGTTCCCAAAATAAACTTATTTTTGAACCATAAAATCATTTTACCAAAAAGAATTAGTCATTCTACCCAGGGACTTCGCGTAGTTCAGTGGTAGGAGATAAATCTCAATTGTACTTCGGATATGGGTTCGACTCTTGCAGTTTTGTCTGATGTGATGGATTGTCACACAGTCTGTGCGTTTCCATTTTTCAAAAAAATATATATAATTTTAGGACATTAAAAAAATGGATAAATTCGTCAGAAATAACAGTGACGCCCTGAACCTTTTCATGTGTAATATTAACATTATATTATTTAGTCAATCAAACAATGGTTCTAAAAATAAAAAAGGAGACATATTATTAATAAACCACTGAAATGTTTTCATATCAAAAGATAAATAAACCATAGTTAGCCTAAAAAAATATTAGCAAATCCAAGAAGAACCATTGGGAGATGTGATAACACCACGAAGAGGCCGAGTAGGTAGCCCTCGTTACTTGGACCAACCATAAAGAAGAATGTGATGGTTAGGAGAATGGAAAAAGTAATAAGAGTAAAAAGAATTTAAAGAACCATATTGGTAAACCGAACCGACTTAGATTGGAGATACTATAAACATGTATTTATAATGGTTTCCTCGATTGTTAGAAATACTTATGACCATTTTATAACTATTGGAGTTCAAAATGAAGTAACATTTGGAATTCAAAATGAGGTAACCATTGAAGTATTAATCATATAATCATTAGTGTTTTATTAGATGGATATAGTTATAACTTTTGAATATAGATTCTTGTAAGATAAAAATAGAAAATGTATTTTGAAGTACAGTTTAATATAACTATTTTCATTCTTTTCAAATTATTATTTAATAGAATATTGTAAATAATAATTATACTAAATTGTGTATATAGATAATTTTTAGTTTAGTTCCAAGATGTGATATTTATATATATATATACCTATATACATTTGTATACTATATTTGAATTATATGAAAATACTGCAATTTTATATTGTGGTTATACGTGACATTAAAATTTGTCATATTACATTATTTTTGTGCTTTTTTAACTATTCAAGTATTTATTTAAACTATTATATGAATAATTATATGGGTTTTATATATATTCAAAAATATAACAATTATTAGATTATTAATTAGATTAAAGTTTGATAATATTATTATCATTTTTAATATATAATAAAACTATTTTAATAGAATGATTGAAATCATACATATATGAGTGATCTACTGGTAAAAATTATTGTTATTTGGAATCACACACACATATATAAATAAAGGTATTATTAACAATTTTTTTAATGTTTCAATTTTAAAATTATTTTTTAAAAACTTATGATAATTATTGTTATGTTTTTCAAGGTAATATATTTTCAATTATTAATAAAAATTATATCATTTTAATCATATAATATATATATATATAATGATTAAATGAGTTGTATATATATAAACTATTTTTTATTTAAAAAATATTGAATGATATATATATTTGTTTTAATTATATATAATTATCCCATAAAAAACACGGTTTAAATATATATGATAAAAAATGGATGAATGATATTATGTAATAATATGTTATAATATATATCAGAATAGATGACAATATGGATATAAAATATTATGAAATATTAATCATAATATAATAATAAAAATATTATAACAATAATTAAGGAATAAATCAGAGAAATGAAAAAAGGGAAATCTCAAAAAGGGATTGGTGGTTCTGACTCTTGTGCAAGGGGTAGTCCATGGGATGGGGGTTTTCAGAGGGATGCTTCGGGCTGATGCTTCAGTCCTGGCGACGTCATCATCGTTGCACAAGTATGTAGTCCGTAATACATGGTCTGTGATTCAAGAGATCTGAGTCCTACAGGTCACGTCTGGACATTGTTGTGTGTCGCGGCCGTCAGAGTCTGATTGTCTAGCAGCAATTAATTTTGAGGGATGATTCGGGTCAAAGTCCCCACATCGCATGGCCTGGGGGCTTTGTTTCAGACCAGAAAAACTTGGGATGGGTTTGTTCTTTGTCGACGGTTCCAACTAATTAGGGTTTCGAATATCCCAAAACTAAATCGAGTTATGATTTTGTTCCATGGGTGGGATGTTGACCAAAATGAGTTTTTAGATTTTTTTTATTTCCATGTCATACACATTATCCATGTGATTCTATGAACTATTGTACATTTTATTATTGAACCATTCTGAAATGATGGTGGTCTACATGATGGTCCACTATCAACATTTATGATTTTGTTTGGGGATCATTGTTCTACATACTATTGTTGATTTGTTCGTATGAGAATCCATTGTTTTTATAATTCATTCGATAAATAATATTGTTCGTTCTACTTCGGACAAATTATCCCTGCATCTGATTATTCTATATTCAATTATTAAATTGGATGCCATTTTTTTATTCTATATATTTCTTGGGTTGATAAAATTATAGAAATTATTTATTATTCATGTCTAATTTGTTTTATTGATTTCTTATCCTGACGATCCTATGTTTGAAATATAAAATATATTTTTTATCAGTACTATTTGTCTCATTATTCACGGCTTGTACAACATGATCTATCAATTATGAATTGTGGAGATATTTAAATTGTAGGTTCCTTCCGCTTCTCCATAAAAATTAATTTTTGAACTCTTCCCTACTTTCTACACACCTCCACACCCATTTTTTAACACTGTGTTATTTCTTGATCGATGTTCTCGAGCATTCACATTCGAGGTTGCATTATTGGTTTGATTTTGTGGTAAGGATTCATTATACATTGTCTTTCATTCGAAAACATGAATATTCATATATTATATGCTGCTATATAGATTATACACACACACATATAGTTTTAATCCACATGGTTTTTAATTATTCCAAGTGTTGATTTACAATGATGTTTTAAGATGTAAGGGAAAATTATTTATTTTTCTATACTCTCTATTTTTTGGTTCTTGTAAGGGTTTTACTTTTTATTCTTTTCCTTTATTGTAAAAAATAATATATACATGCTCTATATATACGAATATGTATATGTTCATACATACACACACACACACACACACACTCTCTCTCTCTCTCTCACACACACACATATATATATGTGTGGGTTTCCATCCTAAAACTATTCTGGATTTCTAAATGTTTTTTACCAAAGTTTAACTAACACGAGTAGTACTTTTTTGGTTGTGAAATGTGAAACCCATACACTTATTTATATTTATGTTTTATATATATTTAATTTCTAAGGTGAATCTAGATTTTTCAAAGGATATAATTTTGTATGTATTAATATTTCTAAGTTCTATAATTATATTGGTTTTCATTTAATATGGTTTTAATTATGAAAAACAGAATATACACTTAGTGTATATTGGGACATATACACAAAATTCAATCTATTTCTATATTATATTATTAAAGATGATTTATAATCTTTAAATAAAAATGTGGATGCAAATAATGTTTTGGGTTCTAATGAATTTGTATTACTATGAAAAACATTGGTTTTTTGTATGTATGTCTATGAGTTTATGTACTTTAAATCTAAGAAGAGTATTTGTTTTAAATCCAATGATATTAACAATTGAATAATGTTATGGAGTATTAATTAATTGTAAGTGGGTGTGACATATACATATTATATATATATATATATATATGTGGTTAAATGTATACACATATAAGCTTTAACCATAACTCGAATTAAATTGGCCAAAAACAAACATTGGTGTCTAAAGTATGATTATGATATGTTTAATTAAATTAAAATGAATTTGGGTGTTACATAAAACAATTGTTGCACTTCAAATAAATTGGCCATATATGCAATAGAGCATAAGGCATGGCCGTTTATTAAGACATGCCCATTTTTCATCTCATTATTGAATACAAATGACATCTATCTAAATTTAAAATTGTCCATTTTAAACTATAAATATTCTTTTATATAAATAATGGTTTTTGAAAATTAAGGAACTATCATTTTATGTGGTAACCCCATACATTAATTTCTTGCATGTTTTAAATTAACATCACATGCACAAAGAATGTTTACTAGTTTATGAATGTCGTTGGAAAAATTATTATTTAAATAATAACTAATATATTATGATTTAGTCCAATTTCATTTCCATTTATCAGCGCATGAATTGAGCATGAATAATACCTATCTAATGTTATAAAAAAGAAATTTATTGCATTAAATGTTTTATGGAATATTTGAAATGTTATTAATTTATGTGATAAATCGAACAATTTATTTCTTTATCAAATATGATAATAAATTAAGAATTTAATTATTCGAAGTGGTATAGGACACTTTGGATACATGGATTTATTAAACATACGAGGAATGTATTGGATGAGTATATTCCGATTTGGGGACCTGTAAAAGTAAGACCTCCGGGTTGGGGTCTGGTTACAGCATACCCTTCAGGTTGGTGTCCGGTTACAGACACTCTTTGGGATGGAGTCTGGTTATAGAGGCTCTCAAGGTTGGTGTCTGGTTACAATTAGCCCTTAGGTCTTAGCACAAGTAATTGAAATTGAAATTAATGTCTGGAATTATGAATTCCCTCATTATGTGAATGATAATTAATTAAAAAATGGATATTCGACTATTAGAATATCCTTGGGAAAGAGATAATACTTATGGGTATCAGAAAATTAAAAGCTTATGTCCTGACGTATGTATAGAACTCAGTAATTTATTATCCGATGTATGAAATTGAAGTTATTACGTTTATGCCCAACTTTGATAATTCACTACTCTTATCTTTTTAATTTGTGCTTTCATATTCTTATGTGATAATTGTTGAGAATGTCTTTTATTTATTACAACAATTGAGAATGCATATAATTTAATTAGGTATCATTTAACACTGTTAGAATTTTTTTAATTGAGGACTTATATGATATGTACTTGTGTTATACCTTTTTTGAAAGAGAAAATTTTCATTGAATGTTTTATAGAATATTTTCTAATGTTATGTTGGATAATTTTAAAACCCATTACCAAGCATTCGTATGCTCAACCTATGTTTTTGAAATAAAATTTTCTGGTATCAGGTTATAGCTGAAGAAGCATTTCAGAAGTAGCTAGTATCACATAACCTGAACTGAATTCAATGCTCTTTATGGGCCATGATGTTTAATTATCAGTGCATGTTTTTGTAAAAAAAATTACACTTCATGAATCAAGGCCACAACTCCATGTATTATGGGTTTGGGTCCTGACAGATGGTATCAGATGATTCGGTTTAGATAATTATGGAAAACTATAACTGAATAGAGAAAAAAATTATTTATGAATTACTAAGTATGATGTTTTCTTAGAAAACATAAAAACATAAATCTTCTGTTTATTTTGAGTTATTCAATAAAATTATGAACAGTACTAAAAATGGGTTATGTGTTATTAAGTAGTAGATTCCTTAATTTTTCAGATGGATAATGCTTCATGCCTTCTGTCTCTCCCAATAGAGATAGTATAAACTATGGTGGACAAGTCTTGTTCAAGGATAAGACATTTAAAAACATTTGGTTGTCTTGCAATAAACTCCATCAGGTGTCGAACCACGCAACCAACCTCCAAATTTACCAAGGAGGCAATCTAGTTTATTGCCGTATTGCAATTGCACAATTTACAGCATACAGGAAAAAAGGGAAGTATTAAGAAGACCTTTTTCTCTGTTTCACTTTGGATGATAACAATCGAGCTATAGGTAAATTTATGGAAGCTGCTTTGGATGGTGACCATTGAGTGGCCTACCTATTCCAGGTCCTGAGTTTTAGTATGTACGGAGAACTCTATGATATCAATATTTTCAAGAATGACTTGGTGCATGGTATTTATAGGTATTTAGTCCAATCTAAACATTCCAACCTCCACACTTCTTGTGGCTCTTTATGGAAGGATGAATGCTTTAGGTATAGGTTTGACCCTAGATTTTTCGAGTGTGTCTGGGCCAAGGAAATTGAGAAGATGAATATAGCCATAGGGATCCCCCTGAAGTCGTATGCACCCTACCATCAGTGGTGTTCCTTGTAAAGGGATCTCTAGAGTGAAATTTTTCTGATCTTGTTGTAGCTTGTGTACAAATATTTTTTAATTTAAAGGATGGAATTATTTGATGGGTGAATGATGTGACGCCTGAAAACTTTTCAATGTGTAATATTGACATTTTTTTATTCATTCTTTCAAACAATGGTTCTCAAATTAAAACAACACTAATATTAATAATAAACTACTGAAATGTTTACATATGAAAAGGGAAGAAAAATATAGTTGTCCAAAAAAACTAATAGAAAATCTGAGAAGTGCCATTGGGAGTCCTACTAACACTATAGAGAGGCCTAGTAGGTTTCCCTCGTCAGTTGGACCAACCATATAGTAGAATGTGATCCCTAAGAGAATGGAAGATGTTCTATGCTTTAATGGAATGTTGAGAACCATCCTAGTAAATCGAACCAACTAAGATATGAGATGCCATAAAAATGTATTTATATGGGTTTCCCTAACCATTATAAATACTCGTGACCATTTTATAACTATTGTTGTTCAAAATGAAGTAACTGTTGGAATACAAAATGAAGAAACCATTATTGTTTTAATCAAGTGATCATTAGTGTTTTATTAAATGGTAAAAATCAATACATTTTAGGGTTGTTTCTTATAAAATAAATATAGAAAATTTATATTGAAGTACAGTTTAAAATAAATATTTTTATTCCTTTTAAATTATTATTTAATTGAATATTTTAAATAATAATTATACAAATATTTGAATATATCTATTGTGATTTTTAGTTCAAAGATGTGATCTATGTATATATATACATATATACATATGTATACTATATTTGAATTATATGAAAATACAATAATATTATATTGTTGTTATACATGACATTGACAATTGTTATATGACATTATTTTTGCACTATTTTATCTATGAATATTTTTATTTAAACTATTATAGGAATAATTATATGGGTTTTATAAATATTAAAAAATCTGAGAAATATTATATTATTTAATGGATTAATGTTTCATAACATTATTAACATTTTGAATATATAATAAAATTATTTTAATAGAAGGATTAAAATCAAACATATATGGATGATCTTTTGACAAAAATTATTGTTATTTTCAATCACACACACATATATAAATATATGTAATATTAACATTTTTTATAGTTTCAAATTTAAAATTATTTTTATTCAAATTATGATAATTATTCTTATGTTTCTCAAGGTAATTCATTTTCCATTATTAATTTAATTTTTAGAATTTGAAGCATATAATAATATATATATAAAGATAAAATGTGGCATATATATATAATGTTTTTTATTTTAATGAATAAAATGAATGATAATAATTTTTTTAAGTATATATAATTATCCCATAAAAACATGGTTTAAATATATATTCTAAAAATGGATGAATGATATTATGTAATAATATGTTATTATATATATGAAAATTGATGACAATAGGCATTTAAAATATAACTAAATATTAATAATAATATAATAATAAGAATATTATAATAATAATAAAGGAAGAAATTAGATAAAGGAAAAAAGGGGAATCCCATAAAGGGAGTTGTGGTCCTGACTTTTACACAAGGGGTAGTCTACAGGATGGGGGTTTTCATAGGGATGCTTCGAGATAAAGCTTTGATCCTATTGTTGTCATTGTTATTTCACTAGTATGGAGTCTGTAATGCAGTGTCTATGCTTCAAGATGTCTGAGTCATGCAGGTCGCGTCTGGCCATTAGTGTGCATCATTTTCGTCAAAGTCCAATTTTCCAGCAAGAGTCATTTTCATGGGATGAGCCAGGTTGAAGTCCCCACATCGCGCGGTCTGGGTGCTTCTTTTCAGACCAGTTGAATAGCGGTTGAGGATGCGCTTTGTCAACGGGTCTGACTGGTTAGGATTTTGAATTTCTCAAACCTAAATCAAGGTATTGTTTTATTCCATGGGTGGGATATTGACCAAAATAAGTTTTTATAAATTTTTTCGATTTTCATGTCATACTGTTTTTCATCATGATTCTATAAACTATTGTACTTTTGATTATTGAACCATTTAAAACTGTTGATGGCCTGCATGAATTTTCTCTATCAAAATGTTTTATTTTGTTTGGGGACCATTTTTCTATATACTATTGTTGATTTGTTCATATGAGAATCCATTGTTATTTTTTTATAATTCCTTTGTTAAACAATATTGCCCATATTTCTTTGGTAAAATTATTCATCCATTTGATTCATCTGTCTTTGATTATTAAATTGGATGTCAATTGTTTTTTATTCTGGCTATACCATGGGTTGATAATATTATAGCAATTCTAAACTATTTATTTATAGTTTTTGTGTTGATTTCTTATCAAGAGGATCTTATGTAAGAAATATAAAATATTGTTTCTATGAGTACCATTCACCTCATTATTCACAGCTTCCACAAAATCCTCTACCAATTATGAATTTATAAGATATTTAAATTGTAGTCTCCTTTTTCTTCTCCATCACAACACATATATGAACTCTTCCATGCTTTCTAGACACCTTTGCACCTGTGTATTATCCATTGTTTCCTGATTACTGCTCTCACGCCTTCTCATTAGAGGTTGCATTATTTGTTTCATTTTTTGGTAAGGGTTCAATATACTTTTCCATTTTTTCACATACTTGAATATAAAATTTTTATATGCTGGTATATAAATTACACAAAAACCCATACAGTTATAATCCACCTAGTTTTTCATTCTACCATTTGTTGATTTACAATGATGTTTTAAGATGTAAGGGAAATTTATTTAATTTTATATACTCTCTATTTTCTGGATCCTCTAATGGTTTTCTTTTTATAACTTGTCTTTTTTGTGAAAAATCATATATGCATGCTTTGTATATGAATATGTATATGTTTATACACATACATGATCATACACACACACACACAAACATATATATATATATATGTAAATTTTTTCCCATCCTATACCTATTCTAGATTTCTAAATGTTATTTACTAATGTTTAACTGATGTGAGAAATATTTTAACTATTTCGAAATGCGAAACCCATACACCTATTTATATTTGTAATTTATATATATATATATATCATTTCAAAGGTGAATCTAGGTTTTTCAATGGATAAAAATTTTGTAAGTATTAGTATTTATAAGGTTAATAATTATATTTCGTTTAATTTAATATGGTTTTAATTATGCAAAACCTAATATACACATAGGGTATATTCGGACATATACACACAATTCAATCTATTTCTATTTTATGTTAATAATGATGATTTACAATCTTTAAATAAAGACATCGATATGCATAAAGTTTGGTGTTAAAATGAATTTTTATTATTATGAAAAACTTTTGTTTTTATGTATGTATGTCCATGAGTTTACATACTTTAAACCAAACATGAGTTTTGGTTTTCAATCCAATGATATTAACAATTAAATAATATTATGGAGTATTATTTAATTGTAAGTGGGCATGAAATTTACATTATATATATATATATATCAATGTATAAATGTATGAACCAATAATCTTTAACCATAACTTGAGATAAATTGGCCTAAAACAAACTTTGGTGGTTAATGTATGATTAAGTTATATTTAATTTCATTCTCATGAATGCATGAGTTTCATAAAACAATTATTATACTACAAATCCATTTCCCTTCAATGCTATAGAGAATAAGGCATGGACATTTTTTAAGACATCACCATTTATCAGTGCATGCTTGTGTACAACTAACATCTATCTTAATTTAAAATTAGTCATTTAAAAATATATATATTCATTTCCATAAATCAACTATTTTTAAAATTATGGAACTCTCATTTTATATGGTATCCCAATCCACTCATTACTTGCATATTTGAAATTAATATCACATGCATAAAGAATGTGACCTAGTTTATACATGTCATTGGGAATATTATAATTTAAATAATAACTGCCATATTATTATTTAGTCCAATGTCATTTCCATTTATCAGAGTATGAATTGAGCATGAATAAAACCTATCTGAAGTTATAAGCATGCAATATAATGCATTGAAATCTTTTGGAAGAGTTGTAATGTAATTAATTTATGTGATATATCGAACAATTAATTATTTACCACTTATTATATGAATTAATAATTTAATTATTCTATGTTGAATGGGACTCATTGGATACATGGATTTACTAAACATATGAGGAATGTATTGGACTAGTATGTTCTGGGTTAGGGACTGATAAAATTAAGCCATCCGGGATGGGGATCAGTTACATAGACCCTCTGGGTTGGTGTTTGGTTACAGTGGTTCTCTAGGATGGATTCTAGTTACAGAGGCTCTCCAGGTTGTGGTCTGGTAACAGTTAGACCCTAAGTCTTGGAATGAGGCCTTGACACATAAATTAATGTCCTACATTATACATTCCCTCAATATTGTTATGATAATTAATTAATTAAATGGATATTCAACTATTAGAATATCCTTGGTGGAGAGACATCACATATGAGTATCAGAAAAGTAAAAGCATATGGCATGACATATGTACAACACTCAGTGATTTAGTATTAGATGTATGAAATTGAAAATTTTACCTTTACGTGCTACTTTGATAATTCATTAATAAAATCTGTTTAATTGGTGCCTACATATTTTTATGTCAAACAAGTTTAGAATTTTTTTATTTGTTACTCCAAATGAGCATGCCTATAATTGAATCATGTATCCTTGTAGCTCTGTTAGCATGTTTTTAATTAAGCACTTTTATGATATGTTACATGTGATATAGCTTTTCATGATGAGAAATGTTTTATGGAATGTTTTAATGATTAATTTAAAAAGTTATATTGGTTTATTTAAAACCCATTACTGGTCATTATAATTCTCACACAACATTTTTGAAATAATTTCTTCGGGAATCGAGTTTTAGTTGAAGAATCATTTTAAAAGTATCTAGTTTCCTGGAACCTGAACCATATTCAATCCTATGTATGGGACATGATGTGTAATTATGATTTCTTTTTTTTGGTAAAAAAAATTACACATAATGATTCAAGGCACCGGCTCTGGGTATTCGGTTGTCAGGTCCTGACAATAATCCTAACATATTTTAACCACAAATGTTATCTCATACCCCGCATTTTTATCCCTAAAAGTAATAACCTATAATTTCCTAAAATTCAAAAATAATATGAACCCAAATTGTTATTTATAACTATATCCAAAAAATAAAATATATTTATCATTCAACAAAATTTTTACATATCAAACATCAGGTTTACACATACTATAAATAGACTTCCAAAATAATCTTATCATTAATACATTTAAACATATCATCATCCATAGATCCAACATAAATCATCAATTCCCAAAATGTAGATATCATAATCATGAAACACTATTCTTGATCATTTATCCATGTTTTTTCAACTTATTTTTTATACTTATTTCCTATAAACAAATCATTCATAATGTCTTATTATTTCATTAAGGTGAAATCATGATCATAGAAATAAGCCATATCTTTCAAAAAAACATTTTTAGTTTCCTCATATTCAATTATAATGGCACTAGGATTTGGTAAAAATATATTTTTTGGATCCTATTGATCCCATTACCAATCCATATTTATAGTATATCTATTTGTACAATGACCATGCACACTACTTTTAAAACATTAAATTTATTATTTGGAATTAACTTCTTTCAATTTCTTAGAGTCAACTCAACGATTAATTTTTTCATGACATGTAATTGATTTATGACCTTCATTTAACCATATATAGCATCTTCCAATCACTTTGAATAATTTATGTAGGTGTTTCTTTCCATATACTTGTCATAATGGTATTTGAATATACATACCTTTATGGTTATTTCCTGAACTACCATTGGGATTTGTTTCATGAAAATATTATGCCTTATAAAACTCACCAATGTTTAGGTGGTCAGTCATGGCTCCTGATAGATGGATGAGTGTAACCACAATAGATTTCATTACAGATTACATTTCCTTAAGTTTCTTATTCAAAAAATCTTCATAGTTTTCCTTACATCTATTGTTACTTTTGTACCTTCTCGATCTAGAAATTTACTAAAATGAAAAAGGTCAGTGTGTGTAAATCAGTAAAATCATCATATAATATTTTTCAATGAGGGTAAACACAAAGATATACTTATTCATGTAATCTTAAACCCATTTAATTTATTTTATATAACTATGACTCTTTATAATACTCTAACCATTGTGGTTATGTAACTTATGCATAAATAATAGACTAACCTTTAAAGTTATCTAAACCATCCTCTGATACCAACTATAAGGCCACATCCTAAAACAGTACATAATCTTCCTATAATATAATATTTCACATTGACAATCTTCTTAGGTTTTGAGTTTTGTAGAATCATGTCATAACTATTACATTACATCTCAAAAATAACAATGTAGACACTTCTACTATATCCGAATTTTTCACAAAAAAACTCTTTAAATAAAACAAGAGTTCTTCATTGATTTAAACCTTCTTGAATTTTTCCTTTCACTTACCCTTCCACATACCCTGTGAAAAACATTTCAAAAACATGGGATGAGCATGAAAATATCAGTAAGGGATATAAAACAAGGAAATAAAACATTGTCCCATCAATACATATAAATCAATGAAATCATAATATTCAATCATTAACATACCACAAAAAATAACAATATTTATTAATAACACATTGAAATCATAAATCATATAGGTAACTTATGGAATTCATAACATACTTACATTGTAGCTTTCACAGCTATATAGGGAGTTACGTTTGGAATACCCATAACAGTATATTCTAATAATCTCTTAGGAGGAACATTAAAATTTAACTTTGTCACATTACCCAATTCATTGGAGTGCTATCTCAGGATCACCAGCCATAGGTTTGTCACGAAACCACACATATGTGTAAAAAATTCCCAATAACCATAATATAATCATAACACATGAACAAAAATAAAGGAAATATAACATTTCCACATTGCAAAAACAATATAAAATTTCAATATATTGATATAATCAATCAATTATCAAAACCATTGTCAATACCACAATACCTAAAATGATTATAGGGTATTTATCATCAATTTAAAAAAAATTAAAGCATCTTAAGGAATCCAAATATCAAAATTCCCATGATGATAGAAAGGTCATTGTCACTACATATATTAAAAATAAACATTTTATTTGTTGTTTATTAAAATGCTATGTAAGAAAAATATTACATTTGAATGAAATTAATAGTCAAAGTGTTTTATAAATTGTATAAATTAATGTCATGTAAAATCAAAGTATACCTCAACAAAATGAGATAGTGATGAAGTCCATTACCTCTTATCTGACTTGACTTGTTCATTATTTCATCACCTAAATAATAAAATAAAGTAAATTCCTACTTTCATAAGAACCATTTTCTGGTTTATTATTCCTTTTATTTCTGTTATTACAATGTTATAAACATTAAAAAATCATTTAAGTTAATAACGGTCATTTTGTCGATATTTGGTACTAGAGTCAAAAATGAACGTCTTATAATTACAAGATATCTACGTGGTCAAAAGTACATTATCTACCGAATGATATTAATGATTTATATTTAATATATATCATATATATCTAGTATATATATATACATATTTATAACAACACATAATATATGGAGATAATAAATTAAATGCACCATTCATGAAGATGGTAAGTCGTACGTACGCATTAACAATGCTTTCATTTCTAGTTCATATTTAATTGAAATAAAAAATAATGATATATAGTTATATTATAATTCCATTATAATATCACATATAATTTAATTAACTCAATTGTTTATAAATTCCATGTATGGAATGAATGAGTCAAATCACTTTGTGTGGGCGGTAGTCTGCACTTCCTCAAATGAAATTGTTGTAATTACCCATTTTGGAAAACATAAAAAAATCCTATAAATGTGAAATACCAAAGCATAGAGAGAATATAAATATATTATATGTCATATATAAATATAGTTCCATCATAATGTCAACAATGAGATTCTGTATACGAAAATTGAACAGTCATCATTTCGTGAGGTAGTAGTTCACTGTCCACTGAAACAGAATGTTCGTATCCATTATATTGAGGAGTGTGGATTTTTTGTTCAAATAATTCTCATAAAAATAGTCCTACTATATTGAGGTTATTTTTTTTGTATAAAAATGGAATAATGTGTGTTTTGGGTGTTGTAGAAAGAAAATAAAATAAATGAACTTGAGAGAAGATGTTACCTTTAAATTGGGTAACACCCATTGGTTTAAACCAAACGTCTTTATTAATTTTTTTTATGCCTAGGGTAAAGATTGTAGGAGTAATATATTAATTTTGAGAACTTCTTGGAGCATAATTTTAGTGAGCCAAGGGGCTTGAGTGGTGTGAGTAATGGGTTTGAGGTGGTGGCCTTTTATAAAAGGGAGGAGGGGCTCTTTAAGAAAGATTGAAAGTATTATTTTATTATAAAATTATTTTCTGTTTCAAAAGGTCCAAAACAAATTTAATTATAATATAACATACATATTACATGTAATAAATTAATCCATAAAAAATTGGACATGTTTTGGATATTTTTCAATCCTTATGTTTTCTGTTTAACCCTTTATTAACTTATTTTTCTTTTCCCATGTCCTCTTTTATACTCATACAATATGGTTAATATATTTTCTATAAAATTCTAAGAGAACAAAAATGAATCAGTTATGACATTATTTATGTCATTTTGATGAATCTTAGTTTTTTATTATTATTTTATCATTTAATAAAATATTAATTGTTTTAAAACTCATTTTTTATCAATTTATATTTTATTCATATCAAGACTTTTAGGAAATTGATAACAACGTGATTCTTTCGAAAAACCATCACTAATTATTATATAACAAGTAATTATTATCCCTAAAATTATTGAATGGAATAATATGTTTCGTAATAATTTTATTTTAATATTTATATATCATTTATTTGAATTGTTATTAATGAAGCGATTATTTCATTACCATTATGTCATAATTAAATTTATTTATTTAATTTCTAAAAATTATAAATAAACTACCATGATGTTGGAAGTATTTTTTAACTTTAAAATGAATATTTATATTTGATTTGATCACTTATATATCCCCGTATACAATTATTTTACTAAATGTTATATCTTTAAGTTACTTTTGTCCTTACTTTAAATTAATTAATATAAAATGTCACTATCTCTCCCAAGTGGGTCCATGGGGTCCCAAAATAGACCAAAATATTCCCATCGTTGGACATGTATCATCAAATATTATTAATAAATGTGTTAGGATAATTTAATATTATTACAATAATATTTGTTTTTACCCTTATTTATAAGATTTACCATTTAACAATAGTAAATATAATATTTAATGAAGATGCTATTCATAATGTATAAAAATAAAATTTACCTATTTACATGATTTTGAACTTGTTATTCCAAAAATGGAATACATTTTTCCAAATTCAAAACAAATATGTTGCATAAATTAATTTAAAATTAATTCATGCTGTCTAAATAAAAAACCGTGTTTTTAAGAAATAATAACTTTCAAAATATTAACACTTGTTTATATTCAATTTCACTGAAAAATTACATCTAATGACCAAAATTTGATTAAATGGTAATAATATAATAAAATTACACTTTCAAACAAATAAAAATCACAATATAACTATATAAATAAATTTTCTTAAAAATAATTTTTGAATTATAATGCAGTATTTTTCACTATTCATAAAAATGATCTTTATGAGAAAAATACCAAAAATTAACCCAAAGTAAATTTTTATTTCCCTCTTATATAAACTATGTCTATTTTTTCAAATAGAACACATAAAAGTTAAAAATATTTATTTAAAAGGGGTTCCCCATCAGAAGGCGGTAAAACGACCTTTTAAAAATACTAGAGTATTTAGGCTTACAAAAAGATTCATTCTCATTTTATGCCACTAAATGTTATTATATAAATGTAAAACCATTTTACAAGCATGTATAATAAAATTGTATTTAGTTCTGTTCATTCCATCCAATATAATTTTTAGGCATTAACAACCATTTAAAATAATATTATATTATTATTTTTTAGTTTAACTCAGCCTTGTGTACAACATGAAATTCGGAGAAACTCACTATTTCATGTCAGGTATGCCATCAAACATAGCATCCCATTTAAAGTAAAATTAATATTTAATTCCCAAATATTAATAAATATTAAAATTTCATATTCTTTATTTACCCGGGATGTTACACCAAACATCACTATCCTAAGAGAACCATAACATCGCCACACTGCATAACTTTTAGTTCCAAATCGAGGCAATGATCATGTTCTTTGTGAAAAAACATGTAGGGTATTCTATTTACTCACCGAAATAGAAAACCATTGAAAATAGTACTAGTCACCCTAACAAGTCTGAGCAAGGCCCGCACCATGATTCCGAAACTCATCAAGTTGATCGCACCATTGCGATCCACTCAGAAAAGTGTACGATAGCGTCTAATCATTCATCCAAAAACAACGATAGAAGGAAAAGTCTCGTTTCTCAAAAAATTCCCAAACATGGACTCATGGGGTTCACAACCTGACCTCAGTTCTATCACCCTAAATTTATCATTAAATGTCTACTTTACCATCAATAACACAATGCCAATGACGACATTTCCATCGAACACTCCGTGCAGAAGTTCAGGTGAGATGAAGTTGAATAATAATAAAATATTATTATTATTTTCAACATTTCATGGCCCCAGACCAAAAACACGATTCATTATATTCTTGTAGGAATCTCAAAATTTATGTCCTGACTTAAGGAACATGTCACTATAAACGGCTCGAAAATCAGAGTTACTATTTGCGAGTTACATGGGGTTTAAAGACCCCCGACTCAAAAATGGGATGGACAGTGTACATGGAATATACTTTGGAGTACTTGTGGTCTACCAATGTAAAATTACATGTCATGAACATTACTATTCATGATTTGTACTATTCAAAAAACCACAATCTTCTGTAATTTTTCACCCTGACACAAGGCCATGTGCAACTACATGGCGTGTACTCCCAGTACACAGTGTTTACTATTTGAAAACCACCATTCCGTGTTCTTATTCACCTGGACACAATCCCATGTTCCACTACATGGATTTTATTCCTAGTACACAGTGCGTATTATCCATAATTACTTTCTAACATAACTAGAAGAACACATGGTTTGTGTGACTGGTTTACACATTGTGTTAATGGGATAATCTAATAGGATTTCCCTACTAACAACCATGATCAATCCAGTTCAGCCCGAAACACACAGATCAACACATAAGGGGTCCCTAGTAGTTTTCTATGGGATCTATAACCTTAACATAAAGTATAAAAATTGTAATTGGGATGAAAACATAGAATCTTATAACACAAGGGTGAAAATCCAAATCTTTTTGGTCAGATGCATGCTCTGAAACTCTCATTGCCCGATCTAGGAGCGATCGTCGTCCAGATATGTGTCCGAAAAAACATCATTTCGATAAACTAGCCTACAGGTACTTCATCGCAAAAGAAGAGAGGAATGGGGAGAGGGGGCTTCAAAATTATATTGTGCATAAGGGAGAGAAGGGAGGAGGGGATTTAATTTTAATTAAATCCTCACTCCTACCTCTCGGTCCCCAAATCATCACCAACCTGACATCTAGCGCTATCAATGTTTAGGTAACAGCTAATGTAAATATGGTGTTATGAACTCAACAATGGTATCATAATTTGATCTGAGACTACGTTCATGAGTTATTCAAGTCAATGCCCATAAATAAATACATTTTTTTATTTACTAAAACTCACATGATAACATTTTTCAACAACTGGCCTGAGCCAACTAAAATTATACCCTCCATAGGGTAAATGACAGACTCTGGAAGCTTCAGTGCCCTCAGGTTCAAATTTTGAGCTACGATTTAAGAGATAATACATATTGGGAATGTGTATAGTAAAGAAATACTTAATATTTTTATTAAATTTATTATGGACACACAGGGCCTCAGAATTGCATGATGTCTTTGTGCATAGCTCTGGAATTATTCATAGGATTATTCCATAGTTTGAGAAGGAAAATCCAAGTTACTACAACCTCCCCACCTTATGACTATTGGTCTGTGAAAATCTATATGAATGAGGTAAATAAATTGGACACTGAACTGGGCCTCCCTCGCCCATGAGTTCACAAAAACAACAACAATTCCACGATGGGTTCTAAGGATACCAACTAGAACTCATGTTGAGGAACCCATGTACTTTCTTACAAACAACAGAAAACACATCCCTAATGAAAATGATAGAGTGAATCATCCTCTACACCTCAATACTATCCTCTTTGCGAGGAACTGACTCTCTGGTATGGTTTTAACCACGTCACAAAAAACATGTCACGGTGGTGGAAGGATCCCTCTTCCTCATGCATTCATATAACATCAAACAACTCCAACCCTGGGTCTTACCAATTCCTTAAACTGACATCATGAAAGAAACAGAAATGAAAGATTACTACCTAATAGTGTTTATAAAAAATAGTCTAAAATTATAAAGGACATAGAGCATACCTCTATCCATTTGTGGAGACTTGAGGTCAACAACCTCTAAGAAATGAATTTTTCCTCACCCATTCCTATGGCTCCTTGAGCCCTACATGGACCACATGGGGGTGGTGGTTACAGAAACATGTACCGCCTACCACCTCCATTTGTTGCACCAGCTCCATTTCCTCATTCATCAACCTGTAGACCCCATTACTCTAGGTGATACCTCTACCAAGGCAGAGTGTCAACCGACTATCTCCCAGCAGCATAGTAGGTCAGACAATCTCTTGAAAGCTATCCTTGTCCTTCTCAAGCGTAACACCACCTCTCCTGCAACTGACCAAAACCTCCCTAAGAGGCCTATGATCCCTGGGCCTCTGATCCCCCATATGGGGATGCCTATAAAATGTTGATCACTTCCGAACCCCTGCACCGTACATTGTCTACCATCTTCCGAGGTCTCAGATACCATGTTACCAATAATTATGGGTGGAATCTACTCATCTAGAAAGCATTCCACTACGAAGGCCCTCTCTAACACTCTAGAATAGGTGGGAAACACAATGAAACCAAACATGCCTGGATGTCTCTACATAGGCTATTATCATATTTCTGAGCCCTGAATAATGTGTCTCAAACCTTATATTTGGAGTAGTGTGATAGGTATTTAAACCTCGCTGAGTACTCCGACACAGTTATCCCCTTCCGCTAAAGCCGCAGAAGCTCCTGGATCCGCACTGATCTCAGTGTAATAGGATAGAACTCTCCCATGAAGAGCCACACAAACTCAGTACAATGATCCTCTCCGTGTCGTGAGACTACATAACCTGTCTCCACCATCGTCCAACCGAACCATGTAGAAGGCTCTCTGCTAGGACCAACTTTTTAATTGATGGTGTCCTCACCAGGAAGAAAACTCGGTTGACCACTTCGAGCCATCGAACTGCTGGCTGGGGTCTAGATCACCCCAGTACTGTCAATCTCACTACCTATGGTACTCATTAAGTGAACTTAGGCTATAGGTATCCTTGTCCTACACTTCTAGCACAACCAACTGCTCGAACAGTGGTGGAAAAACTGGAGGACCACCTAGAGGTTCATCCTTAGAATTTGTACCCTACTCCAAAGCCTCTAATTGGGGAAGATTGTCACCACAATCCCAATGAGGAATACATGTTGGTTGTCATCTTGGAGGCATATTGAAATAAAATCATGATGCACCACGATAAAAGAGTATATCTGGGAAGCTGACCGAATAATGGAAAGGATAAAACACAAAACCCATTCCTATATGATGCATATACCGTTATTCCCATGTGAATAGTGTAATAATGTCTCATGTTGAATGGAAGGTTATCAGAGTCTTCTAGAATGGATACGTTGGCTATCACACCAACATTGGAGTATGTGGCCTGAAATCTGATCTCAAAACTTCCTAACAATGCCATTGTGAAACCAAAACCATGCTCATAGGTAGACCTCTTACATTCAAAGATCCCAAAGGGGGAACCTCCATTGATACCACTCTGTCATTACATGACCCAACTGGGCTCGAGCTGTGACTTCCCATGCCCGCCTCCAATAGGCTATGGGCTGGGGACTAGCATCGAGTAGGATATCACACACACGAGAGGCATTATACTTAGTTACATCTAAACATGCACAAAAAAACACCACCATAAAATATTGCATATATATATAAAACCTAAAACTAAAGGCATGCATACATCCAATCCACAACTAATGTATTGAAAAAAGTACAAAAGTATGAATACATGGCCCACAAAAAATGGAAAAGCATCCAAAATGCTCAAAAATAGGGGATCCTCGCCAAAAACACCCACCAAAATGCATCATGGCATGGCTTTGGTAAAAACCCTGATCGGTCAAGTTCACTACACCACCCATGCTGCAGGCCCTCATGAGAGTTTTTCGAAAGGCATGTAGTCTACAAAAGACACAAAACTAGTGTGGGAAGAATCCATGCTAGTGTGAGTATATAAATAATGCCTCAAACCCAACGGGGTTGTTCTTCTAGATATAGGATCACCACCTGTGGATTAGCGGTCACAACGATACCAATAACCACATCTAGGAAAGTGAAGCTAGAGGATCCTGCCCTAGCCCTACCAAAGGGATAGAACAAATCTATCTTAAATCATCATATTGAGGGGATGATAAACCTGTACTAGGGTTATAATTCCACACAAACCCTCATATGAACATTCCAAGGGAGTTCACTCAATGGATTCTGGTGAAAAAATCGATAACCCAAGAGAAATGAAACATCAACACAATACGTACCTCTGAGGTCCATACTAAGGCTACAATCACGTTCTACACGGAAAAACGCGCTGGATAGTCTATTTACTCACCCAAAAATGACATCCCGTGAAAAAGGTACTATTCACTATAACATATACGAGAGGGGCCCCCACCATGAATATAAAACACATCAAGTAGATTTATCCATTACTATCACCTCATAAAAAAGCACGAGAACGTATAATCGTCCATCCAAAATAGACACTAGAGGGAAATGTCGCGTTTCATCATAAACACCCAATCCCAGCCTTATAGGACCCAGACCATTATCTCAGTCCCATCACTAGAAGTATACCTTGAAATTTCCTCTTTACCATCTGTTCCACAATGCCACTGATAGCACGTCAATCAGATGCTCTGTGCATAAGTTACATTGGTCGAAGTAGAATAATAATAATGTATTATTATTATTTTCAACATTTCTTGGCCCCGGGCCAAAAAACCTACTCATAAATTTTTTTAAGTGATTCCAAAACTTCATTCTCGATGCAAGTAATGCATCACCGTAAATGGCCTGCAAATTGGAGTTACAGTTTTCACATTATAGGGGTTTAAAGACCCCCTGACATGAAAATGGGTGGGAAAAATTACATGGCATGTACTTTGGAGTACATGGCGTCTACCCATGTAAAAGTACACTTTGTTTACATTACTATACATAGATTTTACTATTCAAAAAACTACCACCCCATGTTCTTTTTCATCTAGACACATGCCCATGTGCCACTACACAGCGTGTACTCTCTGTACACGCTGTGTACTGTTCAAAAACAACTATTCCATTTTATTCTTCACCAGGACACATGACCATGTGACACTACATAGAATTTACTCCTAGTACACTATGTGTACTATTCATAATTAGTTCTTCCCTTAATGAGAAGACCACATGGCCTATATGACTGGTTCACACGCTGTGTTGATGAGAAAATACGATAGGATTTCCCTGCAAACAGCCTGATTCACCCCCATTCATCCCGAATCACATAGATCAAACCATCATGCGTCCCTAGTAGTTGTCTAAGAGATCTATAACAATAAAAAAGAATTAAAAAATGAATCATGACTAAAACAAAAAAAACTGCCTACATAAAGTGAGAAAAAATGATGCTTCGAGGTCAGATCCACGCTCCGAAACTCCAGTTGCATGATCTGAGAGTGGTCACCATCAAGATCTGAGTATGACAGTACCAAATTTCAATGATTTGGCCTCTATGTTGTTCATCACAAAATCAGAGAGGAAGGGGGAGAGGCACCTTCAGCCTCCTTCTATGCACTAGGGGAGAATTGGGGATGGGATTTAATATTAATTAAATCCTCTCTACCAACTCCAGGGCCCCGACTCACCACCAACCCAACATCTGGCACTGAAAAATTTTATGTCGCAGATTAGGTAAACATGACATTCTGATCTCAATAGCTTTCTCAAAATTTTGATATCATAATCCATTCAGGAGTTATTCAATCTGACTCCCATAAATAAATAAACTAATTTATTTAAGAGAATTCCCTTGATAAATTTTTCTACAACACACCCACGCCGACTAAAATTATACCACGTCTTGGGTAAACAACACACTCTGGATGAAATCATTCCTTCATATTTCTAATCCGATATATTGTTTCAAAGATAATCCATTTTTTATTTTTTAACAGTATATAAATACATAATATTTTTATAAATTTATTTTGGGCACACTGGGCCTCATAATCGTACACCGTCTTCACACCAAGATCAGGAATTATTTGAAGGATTATTCCAAATTTGTATAGGGAAAAACCCGAGTTGCGACATTCACCTAGACTATGAATTAAATCTATGGATTTATATATAATAATCCTAAATCCCACTATTTATACCATTTTTTAATTGATTGTTGGACAAGTCTCTTCTTGGTATGTGGGGTTATCGATGTAGGTTGATTTTGGGGAAATTTTTGTAGATTTATCTCATTGAATTTTTCCAATATTATATTTTTATATTTTTTGGTGTTATATCAAAGGTATTTTTTCACTTGTTCATCCTATATTCTTCTTCTTACATGAATTGGAAATTTTATTTTGATGTATTGATTAGGTGAAAAGAAAACCCCTTTATTGATGTAGATTTTTTTAATATGGGAGAAAAACATGAGAAGTAATATTTTTTATAATCGATCTGTGTCATTAAAACAAATTTTAGGCATATTTTAATAATTTATAAATATTTTTAATTCATTAATTTCTTATAAGAGAATAAAATTAAAGGATTTGTTTAGAGTTTATTGAATAATGTTGAAAATATTCGAATATAAAAAGGATTGTTGTTTCAATGTGACCTAAGGAAAATGGTTCCTCAAACTAACTATTATGTGATAGATTTCATTAGATATTATGATGTATTTTGAATAAATAATTTTAATTAACATTACATGTATTTATAAATGTAGTGTATATATTTTTAATCATCATTTTGTAATGTGTGTATTTAAAATAAGAGAAATTTGTTTATGTGTCTGTGTGTTTTTATTTATATAATAACTCTATAAATTATTAGTTGCGAATACGGTCTTTTTTATTATATCAATATTGTATGAAATTATAATATTATTTATTTTAATGGAAATTATATGTAGGGTTTAGTATATATTATATGTGGATTTAGGTTTGTTTTGGAAATTCATATTTTACTATGGGGGACTTGTCATAATCATGGAGATTGTTTTTGGAATCTAAAAAACAGTGTGGGGGAACAAAAATATAGGATAGGGTTTTTGGGAAACATCATTAGGTTTTGAATGATTTTTAAAAAATCCAATTTTGTTATGGGTCTATATCAGTTTAGGTGTGGATGATTTTGAAACTCAACTTGACTATTGGGGCCTTATGTTTGGTTTGAAAATTCCACATGAGTGTGGGGATAATTTATAAAACAATGATGGTTGTGGGGTGGGTTTACATTTACCTTGTCATTGATGTGAAACATTGTGTGGAATTTATTGACATTAAATATATTTTTTCAACATTTTCCTATTAATTTATGAAATTTTATTCTGTAAATTATGAATGATTTGTTTTGGCCCTATTTTTGTAAAAAACAAATTATCTAGTTGATTTTTATATGGATTGGTTACATGAAATATAATTATGAAATTCCCACCGATATATTTTACTAACCACTTGGATTTTCATCTTTGTATAGATAAAGATAATGTTTAGCGTGAGTTTCTTGTTATAGGGATCCCTACGTCCATGGATTTGAGAGAGATGAATAGGATTAATAGTAGGGATTAGTGAAGGTTTTCACCACTAGGGAACTTTCTCTTTATTTGGGGTTTTTATTTTTATTACGTACTACATATATTAATCATATACTAATCAATGTTTTTATTCAAATACATTCATAATTCTAATTTTTATGTTTTATATCTAGGTAGATGTGGGATGTGTGAGTTGATAAACCATCCCACGTAATATATATATATATATATATTATAGTATTTTATTATATAGATTTCATTTTATATTAATGAATCTAAAGTTGTGTAACATTCTAGTTTTAGTCAGGGTTATGTTTGAGTGGTCGTACTGAGTTTCGATGTTATAACCAGAGGGGCCATATTATTTTCTAAACTTTTAGCGCTATATTAATCTCGTTACATGAATCTAAAATTCATTACACATATATATGTAATCCCATATAATTTCTTTTAACTAAAATTATTTAATTTGTAATGTTTATAAAGAAATATATTTTGAATATTAGTGAGATTATGATCCAGGACCTGTTGTTTATATCTTTGGGAAAAATATATAATCTTCTTTATTTCATAACATAAAATGTTGTATTTTTAAAAAATATTTATGTTAAATAAATATATTTATTTAAATGTTCATCACCATCATCCCATAGGTTTTTTATACAAATTTTATTTGATAAAATGTTTCAGAAAAAATTATATTTAACTCTTCATATAAAGATCAGTATTTATTAATGTAGAATAAAATATTTTATCATATAAATATATATTCAATTTATATTAGTATATTTCAATCATTTAATTTTAATCTTTATTATTTCCAAGTATCTTCATATCGAAAATATCCACTTACAAATTATATTTCCTACAATCAATTTTTTTTAAATTCCCTTTTTTTGTTTGGAAATAACACTTATTTCCTTAATGATATTATTAAAAAAATTAAATATTAATAACCATATCTTATATGATATTCAATAATTTCGTAGTAACATTCCAAAAATATGTTTTTATTTTTTAAAATATAATGATTTAGGGTATTGGGAACCCTTGACCGCATATTCTAACAATTATCATTTATAAAACAATTCAAGGTAAAAAGCATAGGACATTCAATTTTATTGAAAATCATATAAAACCGGATAAATATAATAATATGTGTTTTGGAGCCATCATCTCATATTATTAATTATAACATTTTGTTAAAAAATCATTTATTATCACATAATATAAATAATATTGAAATAAAAATATTTTATTTGTGATTCATATAAGATTTATATAAATCATTATAACCAAAACCATGATGTAGAAACTTAGAAATTCATCACTGGAATAGTAACAAAAATCCTTAGCCCTAAGATATTAACTAATTATGAAATACTATAGAAATTTTTAATTTTTTTATTATGTATATTTTTTTTAAAAAATCCATCAGAATAAATGAGTTGATTTTTAAAACATCAATATCTCTTCTGAACAATCCATGGTGTTTATCGCAACACTTCCAAAATTCATGGAACTTCGTCCTCCAATGAATATACTATCCATTTTGAAAAAAAATATTTGTATATAAGAACTTATATTTGTCTTAAAACAAGTTTTTACAGTGTCTCTATAACCATTTTTTCTTCCTTTTATAACCAAAAAAAATCAAAATTTTTTCAACCTGCATCATCTAACTGGATCTCAAAAAAAAAATTTCCTTCTCATTAATCCTAATCATATAAAAAAAATCAGGTAATCATTTAGTTAACTCATTAATGTTATTATTCTCAATAATAAATAATGATGTTACATAAGTGATTCCATAATGAATTATGATTCTATATCAATCCAATGTAGTGAACACAGTCTCTCTATGTCATTTACAAACACAACAATGTTTTCTAAATGTGATTAGATAGAAGTGATATCAGACATATTATATTAAAAGAGTTATCTTAAAACATTATATCTATCATGTAAAACTTATTATTAAAAAATATTTTTCACGATATCTATCTTCTAAATTTTTTCTATATTCTCATAATTTCATTTTTTATTGGGATCCAAAAAAAATAAAAATTGATGTAGATATATCAATATAATCTATAAAATACATATTTTATGTATCATTTTGTTATAGAATAGATTTTTCAATAAGCGATTTGAGATGAAGTATTATTTAGATCATATAGAATATTAATTTTTATTTGTAAAACATTCTTAAATTCAAATAAAAATAATGAAAGTTACTTCTATTAAGATTTTCCATTTTTTGAATTGACCTGAAAGTCAATTTTCATATTAGTGATGCCATTTTATCTACAAATAATACCTATTTTATGAATATATTATATTATAATCATTTAATATATAATTTTATTCAATATAATTTCTATAAAATGATTTCCTATTTTATTTTTATATCATATCTATTAATGGTTCAAGAACTATATTTTATTAAAGCATTGATCTTTCTATTTTATTTCACTAATTTCATTAATATTTAGGGAGATCATCATGTCAATAATATCATATATAAATATTTTTTTTAAAGATAAAACTCCCATGAAATACTCTGGTTTGAACAATCTAAATTTTATTTTTCTTGTATCATAAATTTTATGTTTTCCTATAAATTAGTGTACTATTTGTTAAAGTGTAATTTGACTACTGAGGTTTAAGTTTTATCAACTTCCACTACGTATAAAAAAATTTAATTCATGGGACCCTTATTTGATAGATAGTACCTTTTAGATAATGATGGTAATAGTATTTATTTACATTGTATGGAATATATCAATTAGTAATATAATGTTTGTTGGTCGAAGTGGACACTCAAGAGGTGGTGAATTGAGTTCCAATTAAAAATTTTCATTTAAAAGATTTCTATTAAAAACCCACAATTCATAAAAAAGTTAAACTGTAGTTAATTTATAAATATTGAAAATTTTCAATTAGCTTCTCAATGATTGATTATTTATCAGTTAACTTAATCTGAAGATTAAGTTAGATTTTTAAAATAACATACTAGTTCACAAAAATTAAAAACACTTGATAGATCAACAATCAGAGTTATATTAAAACAGATTTATATTTAAAGTAAATATAAGTAGAATATAAGATAAAGTTTAAAATTAAATAGGATTCCCATCAAGTCTAACCAAGAGGTTCAATCTCAAGCTGAGACTTAGTCCACTAAAAAAATTTATATAAAACTTTGATCCTCACACTAGATCGGAGTTTACAACAGTACTCAGACTATCCAGATCCTCAGCCCTCTACCATAATTTTTCATGGGAAATAAAAAATAACAATATTTCATAGGCTATCCAGGTCACACTTGACCTCTACAACTATCCATAGTGGGATACAAGAG
The DNA here is from genome assembly GCA_963277665.1 of Viscum album. Classification (NCBI taxonomy): domain Eukaryota; kingdom Viridiplantae; phylum Streptophyta; class Magnoliopsida; order Santalales; family Viscaceae; genus Viscum; species Viscum album. The sequence goes on from OY728133.1 coordinate 443,712,722, forward strand.
TGTAAGGGAATTATTGACTGAGGATTTATAAATCTTCCAGTACATCACAAGAGACAGGGTGTGTTTAAAGTACAGAACACACACTGCTCAAAAATTAAATAAATGAAAACACAATAGTGATAAACAAATAAATATAAGTTTAGAATTCTCTATGTGTTTTTATTGAATATCCGGACTCCTTGAATTGATGTAGATGAAACTTTGAGTCCTTCTCTGGTTTTTTTGTCAAGAAAAACAAAGTGTCGTATTTTTATTTGACTTCCAGGTCCGGGTTGATCAGTCTGATCAGCTTGGGTATAGGTGAAATCGTTGGAGATCTTTACTCCTTGTATTTTTAGGTTCTACAGATTCAGTATGTATTCTTTCTTCTTCTTATTCTATGCATGTAAGTCCTTTTGTATCTTCATAAGATTGTCTCCTATGTGAATATAAAGAATGATTCATCTTACTTTAGTAGTTTTAGGTTCCCTTTAACACCTCATGTGTTCCGAAAAAAAAAGTAGGATTAATTCTGCAAGTACGAGGTACAATTTCCTGAAATTCAATAGACATTAATTAATTAATAGCAGTTGCATTAAAAGCGCCAAATATTACCATTGTTAATATAAAAACATAAGTAGGGTTTAGAGATCTAGTGACTGGTTTCCATCAGTAGCACTGTAACACCCGATATTTTTATGAGAAATGTTTTATTTTTATGTTATATACATCATCAATGTAATATTTCACTACACACAACACTATCTTGGCTTGCATTACATGCAATCACGACCTTCATCGATTACTTGCGTCGTCCTAAATATCGAGTTTCACTAAACAACGATATGCTATTAAAATATTATTAAAACTAGCCATTATGAATAGTAATAACCAATTTTTGAAGTTTTATAAATTTCATCTTTCAAATTGAACTTCATTTTTGGATTCTTAATATCGAAATTAGCCTAGGGTGAAATTTTGGTATTTTTCTGAAAATTTTCAATTTTTGATGAAAAGTTAAAACACTAGGTTACTATTTAAAAATCGACTTTTGATTTAAATAATTATTTGTTTTATTTAAATTTATTTGTGTTAAAAATTGATACATAATAGCTATATAAGTTAAAAGTAATTCATTGGAGTCATTTTATAGTAATTTGATTTATATAAAAGTTTTATTGAACTTTTCACCGTGTTTTACCCACCTCCAAAGAAAATTTTCAAATTCACATAAAAAATAATTTTACCACTTCTGTGAGTGGAATTTAAAAAATACAAGAGACATGGTTAATATCAAAGACTAAAATTTGGGTCAATTAGACGAAAATAATTTTTGATGATTAGTAACTTTTTTTTACCATGGTTAAAAGAAAATACGGTAATTAAGGGTAAAAATGGTATTATTATTACCTTAACACATGAACTAATTCTATATGATGAGTGTAATTCTACCATTAACAACCTTAGGAATTAAATATGACCATTTAAGCCCACTTGGATTAGATTAGAACTTTTAATATTATTTTATTTAAAGAATTGATAAAATAGTTAAAATCAACATTTAATAACTAAATTTTTTTTAATATAGGGTTATACATAAGATAAATTCTACTATAAATATTCATTATAAATCTAAAACTATTTCCTACATTATGGTATTTTATTTATAATTTTTAGACATTTGAAGTGCATTGTGTTGCATTTGTTGTCAATGAGGCATGAAGTTGTCTTGGAATGAATGGATGTCAAGAATTGTCAAGATGTGAATGCCAAAGGTTGTGATGGTGTTGGTGAGGAAAGGAGAATGGCCATGATACTAAGAGGCATGTCACTTAGGAGATTCACTAAGTGGCATTAGAGAATATGGTTGAAACATTCTCCATGAAAATCTGACGATTGTTGAGCTGTTCTTTAAGTTCCAAGAACTTGTATCCTGATGATACAATGTCACAACATTGTTAAAAGACCATGCATTGTCTTCACAATGCATGAGGAGATGAAGAGAGCCATCCACAACTTCTATGTGGATGAAGTGAGATGAAGAAGAACATGTACTAATCCTTAGTGCATGACAATGTGAATGTGATCCAACTTGACCTCTAATTGGATCATTGAAGAACATTGAAGAATTATTTGATTCAGGATCTTCGGTTGATGGAGAACCTTCAATGAATTCACTCCTAAGTAATGAATACATGTTGAAGATAATGGAGGAATTTCAAATGAAGAAGAAGAGAGGAAGAAGGAGAAATGAGAATGATGGCTTGGAAGAAGTGGCACTTGGCATGCTTTATATGGAGGAGAACTTTGTTTTTAACAAAGTCATTAGATTTTCCTTTGCCAAAAAATTGGCCAGCCAAGGCACCTTGGGGGTTCAACCCCAAGGCATGGGCACTAGGGCACCACGCCCGGGGGAACCCGTGGGGCGAGCCAGGGCGGCAGGGCGCACACCCAAGACACCGCATGGGTGCCTGGGGCACGCCCGGAGGAGCGCGGCAGGGACGCATGAGCGCACCCGCGGGTGTCAGGAGATGCATAGTGGGTGCTAGGAGCGCGCTCGCAGGAGCAGAGTGGGCGCAGAGCGCACCCGCAGGGAGAACACGGTGCGGGGAGGCACCGTGGAGGGAGAGAATTCAACTGAGCCGGTTGGGGGAGCGCTTATTTGATATACCGCGGAAATTCCGAGAGAGACTTCGATGTGGGACGCGCATTTTTCACCCGGGACAGATCTGAGCCGTCCGTCTCATCGCGCGCTTGATCTGCGCCGCACGATCCATCCGCGGCGCCGCGATCTAATCCAGGCCGTTGAAGATCTGATCCGACGGCCCCGGCTTCGTCCTCAACCTAGAGCTCGAGCCGAAGTCTCCCGCGAGCAGCCGCTGAACCAGAGGCCATCCGACGACATATTTCGAGTTCCCGGCCACCATTTTCGAAACCGAGACCTCCATTCGGCTCGTCTGGCCACACTGAACACAACCATGCACAAAAATAGGCTTGCATGCGACAAATGAGAAAATTTGATGAAAGCCGAGGCAAACGGAGTTGCCGAGGCCATGAGGTGTTCATGTCTTGCATGGGATAGAAGAGACGAAGGCCATGCATGCGTTCTAAGTCGCATGCACGTGGAGGAAACCGAAGAAGAAGGAATCCCGCGTGAAACAGAGAGTAAATACGAGATTTGAAAAAATCTTTAAAGAACAGAAATCTTCAGGGATTCGAAAGATATCTCTCCGCGGAAGGCAGAGGCTCTCCTAGCCTATAAAAAGAGAGGCCGAGGCTCGAGGTTGTTTGCTGAAAAACTTGAAAGAAGTCCCGTGAGTGTGCCTCTGTGCCTCACGAAGTTTGGAGCTCCGCGCGACCCACTTGCGCGACGAAGCAGCCCGAAGCCACCCTTGGCTTCGAGAGTTCCTTTTGCGTAATCCTTGCGCGAAGGACGAAGAAGGGGGATTCCCTGCGCGCTTTCCCCTTGCGCGGCAGGAAGACCTATGGCCGCAACATCTTGCGCGCCCACGGTTGAAGCCCGCACCTCTGCGCGGCAGGAGGTTACTTGTGCGGTGATTGAACTTGCACCCTGTGCGACCCTTGTGCCTTGTGCACCTGCGCGACAGTGAAGACAGAGGAGTTGGCTGCACCTTGCGCGCCTCCTTTGAAGGCAGTAAGGATTCGGGTGGTTTTTGTGCCAAGGCAAGAAGGCCCTACGGCTTGTGAGTGCTAAACAAGAACAAAGAAGGCCACAACCAAGTGTGTGCAAAACTAGAAGAGGAAAGAGGCTTTGCCTCTTGTGTGTGCAAAGTAAAAGTTGTAAGCCGAGGCCAAGTGTGTGCAAAAAGAACAAGAGGAGGCCGTAGCCATTGGTGGTTGTGCGTAGAAGTGAAAGGTCGTAGCCTTGTGTGTGCACCAAGTGAAGACCACACCTTTTGTGTGTGCAAAACAAGAAGAGGACCTACGGGTTAAGTGTGTGCAAGAAAAATAGTAAAGGCCAAATACACACTCATTGTGTGTGTACAAATCAACGAACAAAGTTGTGTGTGCAAAACAACAAAGTGAAGTGGCCGAACCTATGTGTGTGCTCTAAGTGGAGTGGACACACTTAGAAGAAGAAGAAGACTCACACAAAGTATAACACACATTTAAGTGTGTAAACACATTGAACAAAGTGTGAAGTTCAAGTGAGTAGGTGTGTGCTATAGTTGACTACACTCTCTGAGGGTTTACTGCACCATGAAGAGAAGAAGGGGAGTGTATGCTTGCATGCATGCACATGCACACGTGAATAAAGCCAAACCAGCTTGTGTGCATTTGAGGAGTCCAAGACCAGTGGTTCTTGAAGAATTGAGAAGGCCATGCAATCATTGCATGAAGAGACAGAGATGCCATGCACTCAGTGCATGAGGTTGATGTGGACTGAGTCTGGACCAGACCGAAGATAAAGATATCAATTGTCTGAGTATTCAGTAATTGGAGAGAGGCCAGGTCATCCTTAGAAGAAGGAGATAAATCCTGAGCAAGACGAGAAGACCTGTTCACCACAAGTGATCAGAAGAAGAGCAAGGCCAGCAGCCTTTATCCCAGGCTGCTGAGGATACTTGAAGACCTTAAAGAGAAGAAGAGCTACTCGTGTGACTTGAGGAGCCAAGAGAAGACCCTGTGGGACTGAGGGAGAAGAAGTCTTCAGTGGGATTCTGGAGCAGGCCAGTAGGACTCTGGTAACACTGTGGGACGCAGTATAAAGACCCTCCTCTGGGACTCAGGAGAGATACAGTGGGACTCTGTATCGACCATTGTAATTTTAACAGGTTATAATGGAGAATCCATGCTGGGAGAGCATGGCAAGGATGTAGGCCTTTGGTGCCGAACCTTGTAAATCCTTGTGTCCTGTGCCTTTTCATTACTGCATCATTCGGGAAAGGTTGAGAGATACAAGAAGAGTGGATCGAGGCCTTAACAAGACATAGAGGTTTAATTGATTAAGAATCAATTAGTAAAAAGTTTTAAAGGATCACTGATTCACCCCCTCCCCCTCTCAGTGATTCACACTGATCTGGGCACTTCAATTGGTATCAGAGGGAGGTTGCCTCTAAAAGATCCAAGGGAGTCTTTATGAAGTGCATATTTTAGGAAATGAGTGACCAGCCTCAAATGGAGATATCTGCCAAGACTCAGAAAAATAGAAAGAAGAAACAGGCCAAGAAGATGAAGAAAGCCTGTCCTAGCTGTGATGAAGTTGAAACAATGAATGATCTTCAGAGTGCACTCAAATATCTTCAGAAGACAGTTCCCATGGAAGTGGCAAAGTGTATAGCTACATGCATCCATGATCTTCATGAAGAAAAATCACAGTTAGAAGAAGAAGCCAATGCAATGGAAGATCAATTGGCTAAAAGGGTTGGTATAACCAACACTCTCAGAAGGCTGGGGAATGCCAAAGATGAAACTGTTTCCCTTTGCAATGAAAGATATGAAGATACCTGTGAAGAATTGCAAAGGAGCTCTTCTGAGAACGAAATATTTTTGATAATGATCAAAGATGTTTTCCATGCACTGGAAAAGAGACACAGAGTTTCAATGGTTGTCAAAGATGCTCAACTTGAAGACAAAGCAAAAATGGTGAAGGAGCTTGACAATTCATTGCTTGAATTGAAGACAGTGCATGATGACCAGATGAATCAGCTGAAAGAAAGTTGGGAAGGAAAGCTAAGAGCTGTTGAGGATGAGAAGAACTCCCTTAACATAAAATGCCTAGAACTAGAGGTGATATTGAAAAATCAGCAATCACCCAAATCCAAAACCTCCCAGTCAGCTGGTAGAAGAAATGTTTCCACTCAAGTGAGCATTGAGAAGGATGATTCTAAAATAAGGGCATCCTCTAGTGAAAGTGCAACATCTTCTAAGAAGAAGGTTCCATCTATCTGGATGAGGAAGGTGAAGAAGCAGGGCTCTCCTGAAACAACACAACTTGTCAAGAAAAGTACCCAGCAATCAGAAGTACACAAGAGGTCAAGATTTGTGGGTCAATGTTGGTGTTGTAACAAGTATGGGCATTGTGCAAAGGATTGTTGGTACAATCCACTGAATGATAAAGCACAGAGGAAGCCCATGCCTAGGGGGAGCAAGCCAGAGGAAAAGAAGCAGCATCCACAGGTCCAGAGACATCTGTTTACTGCAAATAGATTTGGATTACTTGACAACATCTGGGATGATTGCAAAAGTGGTCAAAAAGATACATGTCAATCTCCAACTGTATCCAGAGCTCAAAAGAAGAAAAGATCACAGAACCTGGCTCAGAAAGAATCCTTGGGAAGCAAGCATAAGAAATTGGAAGATGCTCCCAAGAAGATTATGAAAAAGGAAGAGAAGTCCTTGGATTCTAAATCCAAGAAGGGTGAGTCATCCAGAAGGACCACCAAGAAGAAGTGCTTCTACTATGGAAGGAATGGTCATACCATGGATCTTTGTAAAGAAGCCATGAAATTCAATAGAAGGAAACTGGACTCAAAAAGACAATCAATCCAGAAGAAGAAGAAGGGATTGATTGAAAACAAGTTGCCTAAGAGAGGTAGCTTGACAATATCAAAAGAACCATGTGGAATTTCCAAAACTGAGGCCTCACTTCCAAATGACATGTTTGTCATATGGCCAAATCAGTTGCAACTTGCCAATGATCTACAGAGAGCTGAAGATGAAGTTCTGGCAATTGCTATGGCAAAAGGGAAGAAGAAAATTTCACATGAAGATGTATTGAGATCCACACCAGCACAATCATCAATGAAGATCAAATGTTCAAGTGTTAAGACTGGTGAAAATAGGACATCTTGGTTGAGAGAATCTTCTCAACCTTGTTGTTCACATTGATGAACCAAGGAGGTTCCATCTTATTCCCTTATACTATTGGTATTTACATGTGCTGACATTGCAGGGAATTGAAGATGATGATCATTCTCAACTGGAGGATGGTTTGGAAAGAATGGAGTGCACCCCTTGAGGGGGAGCCAATCTGAAGAAGATGGTATTCTAAGATTTAATATCATCTTGAGAAAAGTGAAGGTATTCCAATCATACTTTCATCCCTTGTTTCTTAATTTCGTTTATCTTGTCAATTAAGGGGGAGTATGGATTGAAGGCAAATGGATGAAAGGGGGAGCTTTATCTTTGCACCTGAACATTCTAATGTGTTCTGTGAAGTATGTGCAGGATTTAGCAAATTCATTGTTATATCTGAAAAATTTCAAACCCCTAAGCATGATCTCACATGTGTAGAGAATTATGGATAGCTTTGAATTCCTTGGTTATATCACTCTTGTTTTCAACACCGGGTTAGCCCAAGTAGACTTAGAGTTGATTTACTAAAGGTTCTTTGCTAAAGAAGAACATGTGACTTCATCCCTCTCCTAGTGTTTTTCAAGAAGATACTTTTCAATGGGAGGAAGATATTTCTGGAAGAGAACCACACCACACCTTTGCATTTGATTTCCAATAAGGGGGAGAAAATATTGGAACACATATTGACCCATTCATATGTGCTGAAGTGGTGTATTGACAACAAATACAAAGGGGGAGATTGAAGTGCATTGTGTTGCATTTGTTGTCAATGAGGCATGAAGTTGTCTTGGAATGAATGGATGTCAAGAATTGTCAAGATGTGAATGCCAAAGGTTGTGATGGTGTTGGTGAGGAAAGGAGAATGGCCATGATACTAAGAGGCATGTCACTTAGGAGATTCACTAAGTGGCATTGGAGAATATGGTTGAAACATTCTCCATGAAAATCTGACGATTGTTGAGCTGTTCTTTAAGTTCCAAGAACTTGTATCCTGATGATACAATGTCACAACATTGTTAGAAGACCATGCATTGTCTTCACAATGCATGAGGAGATAAAGAGAGCCATCCACAACTTCTAAGTGGATGAAGTGAGCTGAAGAAGAACATGTACTAATCCTTAGTGCATGACAATGTGAATGTGATCCAACTTGACCTCTAATTGGATCATTGAAGAACATTGAAGAATTATTTGATTCAGGAGCTTCAGTTGATGGAGAACCTTCAAAGAATTCACTCCTAAGTAATGAATACATGTTGAAGATAATGGAGGAATTTCAAATGAAGAAGAAGAGAGGAAGAAGGAGAAATGAGAATGATGGCTTGGAAGAAGTGGCACTTGGCATGCTTTATATGGAGGAGAACTTTGTTTTTAACAAAGTCATTAGATTTTCCTTTGCCAAAAAATTGTCCGGCCAAGGCACCTTGGGGGTTCAACCCCAAGGCATGGGCACTAGGGCACCATGCCCGGGGGAACCTGTGGGGCGAGCCAGGGCGGCAGGGCGCACACCCAAGACACCGCATGGGTGCCTGGGGCACGCCCGGAGGAGCGCGGCAGGGACGCATGAGCGCACCCGCGGGTGTCAAGAGATGCATAGTGGGCGCTAGGAGCACGCCCGCAGGAGCAGAGTGGGCGCAGAGCGCGCCCGCAGGGAGAACACGGTGCGGGGCGGCACCGTGGAGGGAGAGAATTCAACTGAGCCGGTTGGGGGAGCGCTTATTTGATATACCGCGGAAATTCCGCGAGAGACTTCGATGTGGGATGCGCATTTTTCACCCGGGACAGATCTGAGCCGTCCGTCTCATCGCGCGCTTGATCTGCGCCGCACGATCCATCCGCGGCGCCGCGATCTAATCCAGGCCGTTGAAGATCTGATCCGACGGCCCCATCTTCGTCCTCAACCTCGAGCTCGAGCCGAAGTCTCCCGCGAGCAGCCGCTGAACCAGAGGCCATCCGAAGACATATTTCGAGTTCCCGTCCACCATTTTCGAAACCGAGACCTCCATTCGGCTCTTCTGGCCACACTGAACACAACCATGAACAAAAATAGACTTGCATGCGACAAATGTGAAAAATTGATGAAAGCCGAGGCAAACGGAGTTGCCGAGGCCATGAGGTGTTCATGTCTTGCATGGGATAGAAGAGACGAAGGCCGTGCATGCGTTCTAAGTCGCATGCATGTGGAGGAAACCGAAGAAGAAGGAATCCCACGTGAAACAGAGAGTAAATATGAGATTTGAAAAAATCTTTAAAGAACCGAAATCTTCGGGGTTTCGAAAGATATCTCTCCGCGGAAGGCAGAGGCTCTCCTCGCCTATAAAAAGAGAGGCCGAGGCTTGAGGTTGTTTGCTGAAAAACTTGAAAGAAGTCCCGTGAGTGTGCCTCTGTGCCTCACGAAGTTTGGAGCTCCGCGCAACCCACTTTCGCGACGAAGCAGCCCGAAGCCACCCTTGGCTTCGAGAGTTCCTTTTGCGTACTACTTGCGCGAAAGACGAAGAAGGGGGATTCCATGCGCGCTTTCCCCTTGCGCGGCAGGAAGACCTGTGGCCGCAACATCTTGCACGCCCACGGTTGAAGCCTGCACCTCAGCGCGGCAGGAGGTTACTTGTGCGGTGCTTGAACTTGCACCCTGTGTGACCCTTGTGCCTTGTGCACCTGCGCGACAGTGAAGACAGAGGAGTTGGCGGCACCTTGCGCGCCTCCTTTGAAGGCAGTAAGGATTCGGGTGGTTTATGTGCCAAGGCAAGAAGGCCCTACGGCTTGTGAGTGCTAAACAAGAACAAAGAAGGCCACAACCAAGTGTGTGCAAAACTAGAAGAGGAAAGAGGCTTTGCCTCTTGTGTGTGCAAAGTAAAAGTTGTAAGCCGAGGCCAAGTGTGTGCAAAAAGAACAAGAGGAGGCCGTAGCCATTGGTGGTTGTGCATAGAAGTGAAAGGCCGTAGCCTTGTGTGTGCACCAAGTGAAGACCACACCTTTTGTGTGTGCAAAACAAGAAGAGGACCTACGGGTTAAGTGTGTGCAAGAAAAATAGTAAAGGCCAAATACACACTCATTGTGTGTGTACAAATCAAAGAACAAAGTTGTGTGTGCAAAACAACAAAGTGATGTGGCCGAACCTATGTGTGTGCTCTAAGTGGAGTGGACACAATTAGAAGAAGAAGAAGACTCACACAAAGTATAACACACATTTAAGTGTGTAAACACATTGAACAAAGTGTGAAGTTCAAGTGAGGAGGTGTGTGCTATAGTTGACTACACCCTCTGAGGGTTTACTACACCAAGAAGAGAAGAAGGGGAGTGTATGCTTGCATGCATGCACATGCACACGTGAATAAAGCCAAACCAGCTTGTGTGCATTTGAGGAGTCCAAGACCAGTGGTTCTTGAAGAATTGAGAAGGCCATGCAATCATTGCATGAAGAGACAGAGATGCCATGCACTCAGTGCATGAAGTTGATGTGGACTGAGTCTGGACCAGACCGAAGATAAAGATATCAATTGTCTGAGTATTCAGTAATTGGAGAGAGGCCAGGTCATCCTTGAGATAAATCCTGAGCAAGACGAGAAGACCTGTTCACCACAAGTGATCAGAAGAAGAGCAAGGCCAGCAGCCTTTATCCCAGGCTGCTGAGGATACTTGAAGGCCTTAAAGAGAAGAAGAGCTACTCGTGTGACTCGAGGAGCCAAGAGAAGACCTTGTGGGACTCAGGGAGAAGAAGTCTTCAGTGGGATTCTGGAGCAGGCCAGTGGGACTCTGGTAACACTGTGGGACGCAGTATAAAGACCCTCATGTGGGACTCAGGAGAGATACAGTGGGACTCTGTATCGACCATTGTAATTTTAACAGGTTATAATGGAGAATCCATGCTGGGAGAGCATGGCAAGGATGTAGGCCTTTGGTGCCGAACCTTGTAAATCCTTGTGTCATGTGCCTTTTCATTATTGCATCATTCGGGAAAGGTTGAGAGATACAAGAAGAGTGGATCGAGGCCTTAACAAGCCATAGAGGTTTAATTGATTAAGAATCAATTAGTAAAAAGTTTTAAAGGATCACTGATTCACCCCCTCCCCCTCTCAGTGATTCACACTGATCTGGGCACTTCAACATTAAATAGTTTAATTTATTTATGACACAATGATGATGTAATAGTTATCTTATTAATGAAATATTAATAAAATTGATGTTATAAATACTCAAATAAATATAATTTTAGACTTTTTATTGAATTACACTAAATTTCTAGCTTAATATGACATTTCAGTATTGATTTAATTAACTTTATTTGAACTAATTATTATGTTATGAGTTTCACAAAAATCAATTACCAAATAGTGTCAAAATTGACATAAAATAGTTTTTAAAACAAATGTTATATTATTAATTATTATTTTATTCCTAAAAATCTAGGTTTCAGAAAAATGTCTTAGATAAAGTTATATATATTAATAATAAAAAATTTGGGGTTCTTTTGGCTTGTTATAGTATGTTTATTAACCTTATAGTGTAAGAAAACAAGAGGACACAGTAAAAGTTAAATCATCTAACTTAATGTTAAATCTAAATGATAAGGTTAAAATAGAAACATAAACTTGTCTAAATTATATTAGATGAGAGGATTTCGACCCCTCCCTACCTTATCTTAGAAATAATTCAATTTTGATATATTAAAAACAGAATATGACTTTATAATAAAATAATATTTTATGTTTTCCTAAGGTGCCACTCTCCTCCCTTATAAAAGGGCACCTCATCCCTCTATTCCTCTCACCACGTTGAGCCTTAATGCTCGGCCAAACCCTTCCAATTTCATCTCTCCAATTCCATAGAAACATCCTAGAGGTTCTGGTCCTCTTCAAAAACCATATTTAGTTCCCAAAGAGGAGATTAAGAAGAGGCGTTTCCAAGAAGAGGTAATGTCCGTTACCGATTCTTTCAACATTATTTCTTCTTCTACTTATTCTTATTTAGTTATTTCAATATGAAGTAATAACATAAGTATCACTAATATACTGATATGTTATTATAAATATGAAACTACCCTATTTCACCTTCTATCCATCCTACAAAAAATGAATTCACCGCACATGCGTATGTACGGAATACCATCTCCACGCTATGGTGTAATATGTTTTCCACCACCACCTTACTTGGATCGGTATAATGGTGTATATAATTACTATATATGATTATTTTAATGTGATATTTATTCTGAAATAGTATACATACACTCCAATACAATTCCACGATCATGGGAACGATATCATCGCTTGTGCGTATGTACGGAATACCGTCTCCAAGGCGTGATGTGACTCGTTCTACATGATCTTCATTGCATAATGATTATATAAATGAATTTAATGAATACATATGATATATATTACACTAGTATCATTCTGTAAATGAAGAATCTAAAACCTAAAAAGATGAATAATAATTTATTCGACAAAACGCACAGAAGCACAAAAAGTAATAAACACCCGAATAACAAGTTGCAATGAAATATTACTAATAAGAAGATAAAAATATGACCACATATGATATCATAAGAATAATTATGATTTTGGAATAACTCTATGACATTATTAAAATCATTATACAGGAGTTTCAAACACATACGAAGCAAATCAGACTTAAGGTAAAGGAAAATATCGCAATCCAAATTTTTATCCGAGATTGTTTTTACTTTAGAATTTACTGGGGAATATTTATCATCCATATCCACGTTTCATCAATATTTAATATTATTTCTATCCTCCTAAAATTTTTTAAATCCAAATATACCCTTCGGTGAGTTTTTAATAAAATAAATGAAAGGAATTTTTTGTCGTTTTTCGTACGAGGTACTTTTTGACTTTTCCGGCCAAAGTACGAAAAGAATGGTTTTTTTAGCTTATACGACATGAATAGATATTTTGGAAATTATTTACATGAAGCTTCCTTTATGGGTTTTCAGGTTTATTTTTAATCAAATTCTTGTAGTTTAAAATTATATGACATGTTAAGAAGGGAAAAATGTTTTTGAAGTAAAAAAGGATATATTCCTCAAGAATGAAGTTCAATTGTTTTATCAAAATTATTTTCCATTTAAGATAATATAGGGTTCTGTCTCTATCCATATTATTACATTGATTTTGATTATATTATTATGGAATTAATTTTATTAAGTCCTTTTATCTTATATGATTTATGTTATGATGACGTGATGTTTAAGAATCCCATTTTTATTACAAGGGTTATGTTATGATATATGATTTATGATCTTCTGGCATGGAAAAGAATGGTATCATTATGAGATGGGTGGGGCCTATATCTCCCTCCAATAAATTGGTTAAATATTTATATCTCATGTGATAGACATGGCTGTAATGGTACGTTAATCTTGTTTAGTGAAACAGGATTGAAACGAGGAGTGAACTCAGTTCAGAAATGGACTTTGTCCACTAAGATAGTCTTGGAAATGAGTCTAGACTAATAAGAAATGATTCTCTATGATTATGTGTGTATGCCACAAAGTTTCATATTTTATGTCATGATTATTGATTTATCCCATGTTATGAAATTATGATCTCTTTTCCAGGTTACGATTTCCAAAATGTTATAATATTATAAATATGATTGATATTTCTTTTGATTAGCCTTACTGAGCATTCGAGCTCACCCTTTTGTATGTTTTTATTCCCCAAGTGAGGAGGAAGGTTATTAATTAGGATATTCCAAAAGGGACTCTAGATATGATGAAATAAATTACAGACAATGTAGATGATTTATGAACCAGTTGTTTATGTTTCCCAGTTTATAAAGGCACTATACCTATACAGTCCTTTCATGGTTTTGTTATACGTTGTAATAATTATCCTTCAATTATAAAGTAATAACAATGTATGTAAAGTATGTGTAATTATAGTTGGTATCAGAGGAAAGGTATAGTCATCCTTTGGAAACTAGGATGTGAAAGCCATAGTAAGAACCATAAGGATAAATCTAAGCATAGAACACAATCATAGTGTTTTAGAAATGTCCATGAATAACCTATGATAAGACCTATTGCGTGAAATTTTATTATTGATTATGTGTGTTGGACTCCTCATGTTCTAATCATGTTTTATTGACCACAAATCATATTTGGTTTAATTAATCTCAATCTTCATTGCACATCTTTCTACTGCTCTTCAATCTCAATAATAAGTACACATAATGTTTTAATGATAACAAATCTTATGATGTTAATTACTCTCTTTATTATTTCCATGTCTCATGCATGATCACAATTCTCACATATATTATCACACCTTTATATTTATTATTCAAGCTCTTTTACTCTATAGGGATTAAACATAATCCATGTTCTTCATATTACTGTCTAAGTCCAAATACAGATATTTTTCTAAGTATGGAGACACCTTGAAGGACTCACCGTGACCAGACACCGTGAAGGACTCACTGTGACCCAGACACTATGAAGGACTCACCGTGACCCAAACACCGTGAAGGACTCGTCGTGACCCAGACACCGTGAAGGACTCACGTTGACCCAGACACCGTGACCCAGACACCGTGAAGGACTCACCGTGACCCAGACACCGTGAAGGACTCCCCGTGACCAGACACCGTGAAGCTCATACCGTGAAGCTCATACCGTGATGAAGACACCGTTTCCATAATCATTGTGACACCATTTCATAAACTTTTGTCAATATTATTTAAATAATTCTAACGGTCATATTTGTTGGTTTTAATGCAATTAATGTTATTTAATGATAGTTGTTGGCATGTCAGGAAACCGTATATCGAACCTATGAAAAGGGAATTATTACTACTGCCAGAACTCGTGGAATATAAGAAAGATTTTAATGCAATACATGTGCAGAAAAACAAGAAAAGCGGTGTGCAAGTGTGAATATACAACATGAAGAACTTACATACACCCTAGTTCACTGTACTGAACAACCAGAACAATCCTGAACAAGAAGGAGATTGCGAGCTCTTCAGAGGACTCTCATGAGTGCAATCCAATACTGCTGAAGAACACACGACAAATCAAGAGATCATTCTCACTCCTGTAGAAGACAAGCTGAATTACGACACTCTGTTTTCAAAAGAAAAACTAGAGAAGGACTCAAAATAATTCCTGCTAAATCCAATGAGTCCAAAGCTACATTGATAATCACTAGAGGTTTCTAAACTATTATCTATCTTCTATACATGATTTATTTATTAACTTACGAGCAGTGTGGTGTACTTTGTATTTCTTATACACACACCTTCTCCTGTACTGAACTGGAGGATATCAAATCCTCACTCAAATTCTCATAACTCTTGTTAACCCACGTCAACTGTGGAAGAGGTCCTTCTGTGACATGGTCTTTGTTTTGTTTCCCAGGAAGAACAGTGGTAGAGGTCCATGTGTGGTCTGGAGAGTTTTGTAAACTTTTTTTAACCCTGATCCAGGGTGTGGATCAAATTTATATATATTTGAGAGGACTAAGTCTCGGCTTGAGACTGAACCTCTTGTTATATCTGATGTGCATCTTTAATTTATGTTTAATGTATACTACATATATCTTATTTATTCCACTGCTATTACTTTGAAATAAAAAACTATTTTGAAGCTAATTTGATAGTTAAATTAGCAAGTGTTTACACTTATTGTCAATCAATCGGTTAGTCTAAAATGTTAGTTTGACCTTGTGGTTAAATTAACTGATACCTAATCAATCATTGAGAAGCTAAGTGAACATTTAAAATCTCTATAAATTCACTACAGTTTAAATTTTTTTATAAATTGGTGGATTTTAAATAGGAAATATTTTAACAGAAATTTTAATTGGAACTCAATTCACCCCCCCTCTTGAGTATCCACTTTGACCAACATTTGGTATCAGAGGATTGGTTTTTGTTTAAGGATTTTCAAGATACTCTGTTTTCCAACTGTGATTTTAGTTGCATGTTTAAAGATCTTAAATTTCTATTATTTCTAAATTTTTATCTCATTAAATTATCTTTCTAAAATCTAGTTATGGATAATAGACTAGAGGGTGTTGATACTAACATGCCACCTTAATTCAATGGTACAAACTATTCTAAATGGAAACTAAAAATGAAAATTCATTTAGAGAGCATGGGTTTTGATATATGGACTGCCATAGAATCAGAATATAAAATTACCACTACTGTTAGATCAACTTGGGATGAACCTACAAAGACTGGTTAAAATAATAATTGTAAAGTTATGAATGCCCTACACTATGATTTTGGAGATGAAGAGTTTAACAGAATTTCTGCTAGCAAAACTGCTTTTGAAATTTGGGATACTCTGGGTGTATCTCATGAAGGAACAACCAATTTTAAAGAAATGATATTAAATACTTATACTATTAAATATGATAATTTTAAATTGAATACTGATGAAACTATTTCTGATATGTATCTCAGTTTTAATGAGGTAGTCAATACAATGAATTCACTTGGAAAGGTTGTTCCAACAAAGGAAACAATTATGAGAATCTTGATATGTTTACCAGAACGATGGAGAGGCACATCTGTTTCAATCATAGAGTCATGTAATAATGCTTCTCTACCTGTCAAAGAACTCATTGTTAAGCTTATGATGTATGAGAAAGAACTGAAGGTAAATAATGAGGATGTTTTTGAACCTAAGAGAAAACCAATGGCTTTCAAGACTACTGATTCAAAGAGTAAGGACAAAGATAAAGCTCAAATACCTATTGAATGTTCAACCAGTGAAAATTCAGACTCTAATAGTGTTGCTGAAATAAATCAGATAGCCAGAAGGTTTAAGATGTTTTATAGGAAAAATAATTTTTTCAAAAAGTCAAATTACAAAGGAATGTATGAAAAATAAGGGACATTGGAAGAAGGATTGGAAAAAGCTAGATGAATTTGATGAAGTTGTCTATTATGAGTGCAAAAGAAAACGACACGTTAAAGCAGACTACCCAAAGCTAAAATTCAAGAAGAAATATTATTACAAGGATTTTAAGTAAAAAAATGCTATGAAGGATACTTGGAGCGCTTCTGAGGATACCTCCAATGAATATGAAGTTTCTGAGACTGAAACCAGAAATAAGGCAAACATGTGTTTTACGAAAAAAAACATCTGAGGTAACCCTAGATACTCCTGTTTTAAATTCATATTATTCTGGAGATGATTCTGATTCTAAAAACATGTCAAAATCTGAAATGTTTGAATACTGTGATATGTTGTAAGAATCCTGTAATGAACTTAAAGGAAAATACAAAGGTTTAAAGAAACAGTATGCTTTAACTGTTAACCATAAATCTGATATTGACATAGAAATGGAAAAGAATACTCAGTTGCTTAAAGAAAACACTGAACTGAAAATGTCTAATGAGCTACATAGGAAGGATTTATAGAAGTTTTCAAATGGAAAGGATAAACTAACTCAAATTATAGGAAAGAACGTTGCACCAAAATATACTACTGGAATAGGCTACAAACTTGGACAGAGACAGATTACAAAGAATATATTTATTCCTAAATTTTGACAGAATACTGCTAGTTCTAGTTCTTTACATTTATATGCTTCAACTAGTTATATTCATATTTATAGATCTAATAAGGTTTATCTTTCAAAATATATTGATTCTATAAATTTTATGATACCCATAAGACAAATTTCTATACCTAATGTTTTGTTAGCTAACCTGTCTGGACCCAAGAAGATCTGGGTACCAAAATTATTTCCTATCTAAATCTGTTTTGTAGGGAACATGACTGAAGAGTTCTCACAAGAATACTTTGTACTTGGATAGTGGATGTTCAATACATATGCCAGGAGACATCTCATGCTTAAAAAGCTTAGTCAGAATTGATGGAGGCTTTGTGACCTTTGGTGATAATTTTAAAGGGAAAATCATCGGCCTAGGCCAAATTGGTAACACTGACTCAGTATTAATTTCTAAAGTTTTATTTACTGATGGACATAAATATAATATGTTATGTATTTCTCTGATATGTGATGATAGTTTTAATGTTAAATTTGAAAATGATTCTTACAATGTTTTTAATTCTAAAAATTCTTTTGCATTTTCCACCTTGTGAAATGAAAATGTTCATGCTGTTGATTTAAATTCTATAGCCATGCAAAATATTACCTGTGTAAATTCTTTTCATAAAGTGTCTTGGATTTGGAACAGAAGATTAGGACACTATAATATACACTCACTTAGAAAACTTACTAGGAAGAACATAGTGAGAGACCTACCCAAACTTGAGTTTCCAAATGAAAATGTATGTAATCCCTATCAAAAGGGAAAGCAACATAAAGTTTTTTTTAAATCAAAGAAATAATTTTCAACTTCTCAACCTCTCGAGTTGGTTCACATGGATTTTTTTGGACCATATAGAGTTTCTAGCTTAAATGGGAAGCACTATGTCTAGGTCCTAGTAGATTAATTTTCTAGATATACTTGGGTATACTTCTTAGCTCACAAAAGTGAAGATTGTTCTCAATTTGTTAAATAATCCAAATCTATAGAGAATCTTAGTGGACTTATGATTAAAACTCTAAGAAGTGATCACGGCTGTTGTAACGCCATGACCCCAGTTACCCTGAGTCGGTGCAATATTTTAATACATTTGCATGATCACAATAAATCAAGTCCCAAAGGACTAATCAGTTTAGCAGTCTTGGAAAAATAGATCACATACATGAATGTTACATTTTCACTTTCTGACGTACAAAACAACATAAATAATCTTTATGAACGCAGTTATTCCCTTGGATTAACCCTTTATATCAATCACATTACACTTCTTGGAATCCTAGGAAAAACAAAACATAGAAAGGGGTGACCTCAAATGCTCAGTAAGGGTAAGCAATACAGTGGAAACTTTCAAACATAAGCATAAAAATTTAAGGAAATGTATAAAACTAAATCCAAAGCCTTTTAAACTTGAAAATCATTATAATATGGCAAAAATAAAATGAAATAATGACATTTACTTATTCACATGGATATTCTACTAATCAAATAATCACATGAAATATCACTAACCACATTCATAATGATGAAATGCATGATCCCGAACTTTAATTTCGGTGTCGAGGCCTCGTGGCAAGACTTAAGGGATAACTGTAACCGGAACCCATCTCGGAGAGCCTCTGTAACCGGACTCCATCCTGGAGTGACTCTAATAACCGGACACTAACCTGGAGTGCCTCTAATAATTGGACAACAACCCGGAGTTCCTCTAATAACCAGTCACCAACCCAGAGGGCTTACTTTTACCGGTCCCCAACCCAGAACATACTAGTCGAAAACATTCATATTAAGAAGAGGATGAAATATAACATAAACATTCATATTAAAACTAACATACAAAATGTCAAAACTTTAATCATTAACCATTAATGGAATAAAAATAACTCATCCATAGTCAAAAATATCATAAAACCATAAATACAATATAGATGATTTGTATCATAATAAATCAACTTGAAACAAGTTTAAAATTTATCAAAGGATGTTGACATAGATAAAATCAATACTATTTGAGAGAAATATCTCTTTATTTAAATCATTTAAAAGTCTCATAATTGTAGAGAAAACCTTTATTTTGAAAATATCTTTATAAGATTGTGAAAGAAGCTTCAAAGGTGTAATAACTGCATAGAATAACCGCAACCTCCATATAAGTTAAAAAAAATACATTCTTACCTTAATTTTGTCAAAAGGTTAAAAAGGACCTTGTTTGAAAACGACGGAAAGATTCCTTTATAAACCTCTTATAAAAAGTCAAACAAGGGTATAAAGGTCTTTAACCCATATTCTTATAAATAGTACAAAAGTTTAGAAATTTTTTTTTAAGAAACATGGATGTGGATGATAAAGAGATCCCAGCAGATTATTACATATATACAACCTCGGATAATGAAGAGATTGCGAAATAATCCCTTACCAATTTGGTAACTTACGAAAAGTACAAACCATGAAAGAGGAATAATACAATTAATATGTAAATACACATAAATTAAATATTATTACACAAATAATATAATTATGTGCAGTACATACACCACAGAAAAGGTAATGGTGGAAATACGGCATGAATCTCACGGGAATAAGGAGTGAGATGAAAACCCCTTACCTTGCACTTTCCATTAGTCGAGGGTACGTTTAAACTCTTGTACGAAGATCGTAGTATGTTATTAAATTATACCAGAACCATATTAATATTTATTATATCATACATGTTTCATTTATGAATTTATATTACCCATTTAATAATAATTTCCATGCCAAGTCAAAATTTCGGGTAATAATCACTTTCTTTATCGTACGTGTTTTAACTTTTCACTCTTGGTTGTATCAATTAGATAATGATTTAAATACTTCCAGAATATAAAATATGATAAATATATCATATATATGTATAATAGACATATATATGAATTGGAAAACACCGTTTATGGAGATGGTAGTTCGTACGTACGCATAAACGATGTTTCTGTTTTCATATAGTATTGAATGGAAGTAAGTGAAAAGATATATGTAAGTACAGAAATCCTTATATATATATATATATATCTAGTAGAATTATTATTTCATATATTACATACTTATTAGTAATATATATTTTTATAATCGTCGATGAATGGTGAACTTGGAAATGAATCTCATCGTGTCGTGGAGACGGTAATCTGTACGTATGCACGAGCGAAAATATGATTCTTTTGATATTAAAATAATTTATAATTGGATGTTATATAATATTTACAGAATTATTATCATGTTATATTTATTATTTAAATGAATTATAAATCATTATTATATCCATCCAAATAATAATATATTGAATAACAATTACACCACGACGTGGATACGGTAAGCCGTACGTACGCATGTATGGTGACATGTCATTCAAAGGATGGATAGAATACTGAATATGGTTGTACCATATTTATAATTATATTACAGAATATAGGATATACTGTATTCATTATTTTAGAATGGTAACAACAAATAAAGAATAAGTGGGAGAAGAAAGGAACTTGAAAAAGGGTGGGGAAATCATTACCTCTTCTTCGGGTTCTTCCTTTTGATTTGATCAAAAGGGATCCTTAGGATGGATTTATGACTAAAATAATGCCTCTAGGATAAAGTTAAGGAAGTTAAGAGAGTATTTGGGAAGGTTTTCGCCGAACTAAAAGGCTTTGAAGGTGTGAATTAATGAGAAGGGTGAGTGTCCTTTTATAAGAGGGGTGAGGGGCACCTTTGGAAAAGCTAGATATATTATTTTATAATAAATTCATATTCGGTTTATAATGGCTCAAAAGTGTATTATTTAATGGATAAGGTGATTATGGGTCGAAAAATACTAAACCAATAGAATTTAGAAAGGTTTGGGTCATTATATTAACCTTATCTTTTAGTTTTAACACTTAGTTAATTAGTTTGACAATTACCATGTCAATTTGTATTTTTATATTATACAGTTAATAAACATACAATATACATCAAAGAGACCCCCAAGTGGTCCATTAATGATACAAATATTATGATATAAGTCTCTTGGACTAACCTTAGATTATTAGGAATTTAATATCAATTAATAATATAATTTGTGTTTTAAAAACTCTTTTATGTCAATTTTGACACTATTCAATAATTGACTTTTTTAAAACTCATAACAGAATTATTACTTCGAAACAAGTTAATTAAATCAATTCTAATATGTCATATTATCCTAGAAAATTGGTGTAATTCATTAAAAGTCTCAAATTATATTTATTTGGGTATTTATAATATCAATTATTTTAATTTTTCACTATTATGGTAATTACTGCATCATCATTATGTCATAAATAAATTAAATTATTCAATGTCTAAAAATTATTAAATAAAAAACCATTATGTAGGAAATCTTTTTATCTTTATATTTAATATTCATAGTAGAAAATCCAACATATATAACCCTATGTAAAAATTATTTTTCTAAACGATATATGCTTATGTCATTTTTGTATTTATTTTAACTTAATTAATATAAAATATCATTATCACTTACAAGTGGCTCCAGGGGGTCCCAAAAACAACCCATAGATGACCATGGTCGGGAATGTATCAAAAACTAATGTTAGGATACGTTTTAGGGTAATTTCGTATTATTATAATATTATTTTTTAACCATTATTTTCCAAATTTACCCTTTAACCTTGGTAAATAAAATATTTACCGAAGTAATTATTCAAAATGTCTAAAAATAAATGTTACCTATTTACACAATTTGACCATCCTGATTCCAAATATGGAATCCATTTTTCCAAATTAAAAACACATAAGTGGCACAAATTAATTTAAAATTATTTTCCGTTGTCAAAACAAAAAGTGTGTTTTTAAGATATAATAACTATCAAAAGATTGAAACTTGTTTATGTCCGGTTTAATTGTGAAATTATGTCCAACAACAAACATTGTATTAAATGGTAAAAATATATTCTAAATATACTTTAAAACCACTCAAATTCATAATTTATCACTAATAAGTATTTTGACTAAAAAAGTTGTTTTTAATTAAAATTTAGTAATTTTCACTATTCATCAAAATATTAAAGTTATCCGAAAAGTACCAAAATTTCACCTTAGGCTAAATTCGATACTCCAAATCTAAAAATGAAGTCCATTTTGAGAAATAAAATTTTTAAAATTTTAAAATGTATGTATTACTATTCATAACGGCTACTTTGATTGGTCGTGGTGTGTGTTAGAACTCGAAGTTGCGTACAACACATGCTACTGTATTATTCAAAGAGAAGCGTACCGTGGAAGCTCGTGGTGTTACATTATCCCCTCCTTAAACAAATTTCTTCCTCTCAATTTGATATTTTTCATTGAAAATAAAGGTTGAAAATAGAAAATATCTTTGTGGAAAAACCCACATCGAAAATTTGGTTAAGAAAATTTTAGTCTTACCATGATGTAAAGTGAAATGAAAGGGTCACCAAAAAATTATGATCTCAATTAAGAGGACAATGGTGGAGATTATAGACATATAACTAGAGGAAAAACGTAAATATTTATAGGTAGTGATTGAGGTCATCAATCACAAACAAGTTTAAAATTGAGGTCCTTAAACTCATCAATCTAGGATGATTTAAAATACCATCAGTTAAACAAATCATAAGGTATTAGGATAACACATTTTTGATGTTTCAAAATATCTTAGTTGAAATCCCACATCGAATAAATGTATTAATGAGGCCTCTATTTAATATAAAGAGTGGAAAGTATGAAGATTACTGAAAATAACACATACTAGGGTTCCATGTAGGAAAATATGGATATGGGAGAGAAATATAACCATCAATTATCTGATGGAGAGTGGTAGAGAACATGGATATGAAAAGTCCAATAATCCCAAATCCATAAATTAGTGATGAGCAATGTTACCATATTGGACAACATTTTTGTTCTAAGTTCTTTTTCTTAATGTTGAGGAATTTATTTATTAGATTGGCTAAGATTATAAGGAGATATACTTACATTATAATTAGAGTTTTATCCATTAATAAATTTCTACCACAAACTCATCTTTCACCCCAAAACATAATACAACTCAAAAATACTCTATTTATACTAATTGTATAGGGTTCCAATTATAATGAATTTATATTTCACATATCAGACCCTTTATGTAAAGAAACTACATTATACCATCCAGGAACTTCATGTAGCACAATGGTAGGCGATAAATCCCAATTGCACTATGGTTTTGGGTTCAATTCCAGCAGCTTTTTCTGACATGACGGGTCGTCACACGGTCTACGTGTTGTCCTTTTATAAAAATCCCAAAAACTAACCTTTCAAACTTAATCCATTCCAACCATTAGACTTATCCAAAATAACATTATCCAAACTCATAGTCCAAAATTTACAAGGAAGTTAAACATAATGAGGATCATTTTTGCTAGGTAATAATATGTGAACGCCATCCTCATATAATCATTTAAAACACCAAAACATCCTTAATTACCAAAACCAACCATCTCTTATTCCAAAATCACTACCTCAATATTAGGACCGTATTAAGGTTTATCTTTCCTACAACCATGTAATTTCCAACAAAAATTAACTCATTGTAGAGTCACTTTTCTTAGTACCATAAAATCTCAAATCCTTAATTAAATAGTTCTGTAGTACAATCCTTATTTATTTCCAGAACATCATTGATACAACACTTAAATGAAATAATTCTAAAATAACAACATAAGAACAGTAGTCATTCCTCTTCATCTCTGGTAGTATCATAACTTGATTATTATCCAATAGCATCATTTGCAGCATTGTCTGATCACTGAGACATTGGTTTGGATAGTGTCCAAACTCCTTACAAATGAAGCATTGTTAATTTGAAACCATTTTCTTACCCTTGCAATCATGTACTTTGTGACCTTTTCCTCCACACTTATAACAAACTCTCATTCATTTCAGGAAAGTTCCAGGGTGTTTCTTCCCACAGTTATCACATATGAGAAAATTCTTCTTTTCCCTCTTCCATTTATCCATCTTTCTCTCTTCTATCCTTTTCTTCTATTTTTTCCCTTCAAAGCCATAGGACTCTGAGAATTCTTTACTCATCTTATCAACACATGATACTATTTCTTCATATAATGATAATACATGGGAAACTATTTCACCTCTAAATTCTGGCTTAGGTCCATGAAATATATGATCCTTCTTACTCTTTGGATCATACGTAATACGAATGTTCACATTCCTTCTAATAGGTGCCATTTCTATATAATAGCATAAACTAGTTCAGTTTATGAATTGAAATGAATAATTACCAAACTTGTAAAATACCTAACACAAATTGAACAGTTTATGGATATAATCCATAATCATAAAAATGTTTTCTTCGTGTAAGTATATACTCATAAGACCTTCATAATGGTTTGTAAAGAAAATGAGAATTATCCTA
Source organism: Viscum album (assembly GCA_963277665.1). Taxonomy (NCBI): domain Eukaryota; kingdom Viridiplantae; phylum Streptophyta; class Magnoliopsida; order Santalales; family Viscaceae; genus Viscum; species Viscum album. Next base: position 443,737,485 of record OY728133.1, read on the forward strand.
AGCATATCCCCCGGGAGTGTCGTAACCAATAGTGCAGCAAGGCCCATTGTCGTGCACCAATTCTCGTTCGAGTCTAGCTCAAAGCGGTGTTTTCGAGTTTCACCCCTAGGTACATCTATGCCAGAGCCGCCTCTACCTGCTCGTATCCAGACAGGGATGTATTTCTCAGAAAACTCACAAAATCTCTACAATACCAAAATTCTAGGAAGTTCTTCTATACTAATCCTAAAAGTCTATCTTTGGGCTATGTGCTCTAATCAGAGTTTATCAAAATCTAGTTTCTAATGTTATTTCTAAACTTCCTCTGATACCAACTGTAACGCCCCAACCCCAGTTAACCAGATTCAGTGAATTATTTTAATTCATTGGCATGATTACATGGAATCATGTCTCGAAGGACCAATCAGTTTAGCATTCATGGAAAAATAGATCACATACATGAATGTTACATTTGCACTTTCTGACGTACAAAACAACATAAATAATCATTATGAACGCCATTATTCCCTTTTCTTAACACTTCATATAAATCACATTACACTTCTGGGAATCCTGGGAAAAATAAAACATAGAAAGGGGTGAGCTCAAATGCTCAGTAAGGGTAAGCAATACAGTGGGAACTTTCAAACATTAGCATAAACATTTAAGGAAATGTATAAAACTAAAACAAAATACTTTTAAACATGAACTTAAGCATAATACGACATAAATAAAATGAAATAATGACATTTACTTATTCACATGGATATTATACTAATCGAATAATCACATGAAATATCACTAACCACTTTAATAATGATGGAATGCATGATGCCGAACTTTAATTTCTGTGTCGAGGCCTCGTGCCAAGACCTAAGGGATAACTGTAACCGAAACCCATCCCAGTGAGCCTCTGTAACTGGACTCCATCCGGGAGTGCCTCTAATAACAGGACACCAACCCGAAGTTCCTCTAATAACTGGACACCAACCCGTAGGGCTTACTTTTACCTGTCCCCAATGGGAACTGATCTTGTGATAGCGAAGGTGGATGGTGTTTTTTAGGACTACGACTTTGAAATTGACAACACCTCAGGATAGTGGAATGTGGTGGTCTATTCCTTAATCATGAATTTGCATAAGGATATAATTCGAGAATCAACATATGCGTTGAAGTCAATGGTGTATTTAGAATCCATACACCTGGATGAAAGCATAGAGGATAGAAGAGGCAATCTATTCTAGATGACAGTGTAGTCCTCTCTATTGTAGAATGAGGAGGAGTCTCAGTTGGGGGACATAGACGCTGATGTGATGTGTGATGGAGTTAGCTAGGATGATGATTTGGGGGTATGGTCAGAAGAAGGAAGGAATCAGATAATATTTCATGTTAATTTGGTCTTCATGGTGAAAATGTGAAAGAGAGATCTTGGTGACTTCCAAAAATCACCCATATGGGTACAAAAAAGAGATTTTATGATGTACTAGGGTCTGAGGGGTTAGTTTTGGTGGCCCATGGGGAAGTTGGTAGTGGCATAGTTTGTGGCCAGGTGCCTTGTTTTTCTATAGGTGAAGGCTAAACACTATATCCCAAGAGGTTTATTACAACCTTTAGATGTCCCTGAGTGGAAACTGGATGACATATCGATGTATTTCGTCATGAGACTACCTAGATTTCAAGGGGGTTGTGATGATTTCTGGATTGTGGTCGATCGGCTGAAGAAATTATCTCCCTTCATGGTAATCAGGGTGTCGAGTGCGGTGGATTCCTTAACACATAGGTACGTGGATGAGGTGGTGCAGTTTCGTGGAGTTCTGAGATCCACAGTCTCATATCAGGATACCTAGTTTACCTCCTGGGTCTGGAAAGGATATGAATCGTGATTTTGGCACCCATCTATACCTCATCACTACTTTCCACACCCATATAGATAGGCAGACACAGCAGACCATCCAAATGGTGGATTATATTCTACTGTCATGTTTTTTGGACTTTGGGAGATCAGGAGTACAACACTTTCCAATGGTGGTGTTTTCCAACAAAAATAGCTATCACTCTACCATTTTCATGGCTCCGTTCGAATCCATCTCGTGTCATTCACCCATGCATTAGTAAGAGTTTGGAGAAGTAGGTGTTCTTGGACCAAATGTAGTGCAGTGCTTGATAGATATCGTTCAACTTAAATAGGAGAGGATGAAGGTAGATCATAATAGGAAGAGGTTGTATTCTGGTAATAGGAAGAGACCCTTGGAGTTCCAGGGTGGGGACCACCAGTTCTTGATGGTATCCCCTCAGCATGGTGAGTAGAGGTTCGATAGTGGATGTAAGCTTTCTCCCAGTGAAGTGTCTTATCAGCTAGCTCTACCACCTTTGCTACTGAGGGTACACAATATCTTCCATGTATCTCAACTCCATCAGAATCTACATGATGATTTGAATGTCCTTGACTGGGGGGAGCTGGGTATTGAGGGTGACTGGACCTTTGTCGAGACACTGGTGAGGATCAAGGATCATGAGGTGAAGGTGCTTCAGGGACAAAAAATCTCCATTGTTCGTGTGTTACGAAGGCATGGTGTCCCTGAGAAGAGTACCTCGGAATGAGAGGCACGGATTCACACCCATTACCCAGAGAAATTTTGAGTTTTCTTCTGCATTTCTTTGACCTTTTTTGTGATGTAGTACATGACCTTGTTAAATATGAAATGGATTGTTTCCCTTTTTCCCTAGATGTGTGAGACGTGTATTGATAGTGGGGAGGGGAGTACATAGTTCGTAATCAGGACACAATAATTTGGATGTGGTTAAACCTGTGTGGGTGAGGTAATGCTGCAAAAAGCTGATAATATCATTACATTGAGGAAGGGAATCCTTAATCCATATGACTATATGGTATGACCATTAAATGCCTTTGTGGTTACTTGGGGGTTAGGATCGGTAGTGTATCCATATTTGTTCAGAATATAGATGAGTGAGAGGTGTTCCTAGATATTGAGGAGGTTTACTCCATAGAGGTATCTTTCGAGGAGGATTTGTGGACCCTTGCGATTTTTTCGAATATAGATTCGATTGTCGAGGGTGAGAATAGTTTGAGGGGTATATAATGTAATGGAACCAACAGGGACTCATTGAAGAGTTTGAGAAAAACTAGGTTCTGTCAAACGGTTACACTAAAATGGTGGCACCAGTCATGGTGGAAACATAATGGTGGCACCATAGTAGTTGTACGGTCACTGTCCCACACTGAAAGAGTGCCACCTCATATGGTGGCACTGTGACGATGGAATCATAGTGGTTTCACCATCACGTTCATACACCAAAATAGTGTCACTGCTTACGGTGTTCCTCTGAACCAGTGGCACAGTAGCAGTTGCACTTTCACGGCTTCACACTGAAATGGTGGCACCACTTAAGGTGGAACCATAATAGTGGCATTATTGCGGTGTCTCACCAAATAGTGTCCCGCCATTTTTTTCAGTTCTTCCCCCGCAACCTATATGTTTATGTAAAACTATTTTAATATCCCTTTCAATGTGATTAAAAAGCCCATAAATGATATCTAAAATCTACAAGAGTCGGGAGACCCTTGACTAAAAAAACATGTGGATTTTTCCTCGGTTTCTCACCATCTTCTTGTACTTTAGTGTTCCTCCCCTATTATGCATTTTATTTTTTTGTAAGGAAACAATTTTACTAAAAGCCATTATAGCCAACTCTTCGTTGTGAATTATGAAATGAAAATTAATTCAATAATGTGTAACCATGCAACTGCATGGATAAACCACAATATTTCTTTAAAGAGGTTCAGAAATTCATATCCCATAACTTAATAAACTCACCTTTTATCACATGGGGATTATTTCTTCTTCTTATCTGGTCTCTTTCCTTTGTATGGTTCATTTGGAGTCCCCCTTCTCGAGGCAAGTGGAGTGCCAATGTTGTAGCCATTCATATTCGCTCTTGGAGTCTTCAATGCTCCTCAAATTAAAGTCACAATTCTTCAGTTCTTATCACGTGGAGAGAAACTTCAATCGTTGATCATCCATTTAGGTTTTTCCCTTCATCTCCCTTTAATTTGTATCATGGGTGGGGGTATGATAATGTTCCTATAGTAATTGATGAAACCAATCATTAATGAAGATATTAAAGCATTTTTTAAAGAATGAAGGTGTGTTTTTGACGATGCTGGTGTAATCTTTTACATTTTCTAATATGATGTGTATTGTATGGGGTTATATTCACTAAAAATAGTGGTCGTTGGTGATCTTTTCTTGCGAACTAATGAAACTCTACTTTCTGGATAATTCTGTGATTGAATGGCTGTAAAAAGTAAATTGATTAATTAGATAAAATCAGCTGATTAAATGATACCCAATGATTAAGAATCCTCTTGTGGTCACCCCAGTTAACGAAATAGAAAGACAGAACTAAATGAATCGTGTGTTTAAATATGAAAACATTGTTTCTTTATTCTGTTTATGTTTATGAATGTTATGGTTGAAACTTGTGAGGTTACATGGATGGGGATGTGATCCCCTATTGTGAAGTTGTTATTTTGAGGATTTTGTGCCATCTGGGGTCGTATTATGGAGCTTGATTTGGTTTTAGTACATCGATGGATCTCACAGATCCCTTTTGTTGTTGTGAATTTTTAAAACAACTATGTGTTAATGCTTAATTTTATGCATGGATATTTTTCCATCCATAGCTTGTGGTTATGCCTGATAGTTTCCTAGCAGTGAATAATTACTTAAATAGAACCAATTGAATATCATAACAAGAACGAGATAAATGGGGAATTGTATTTCGGGAATGAGTTGTGACTTGGTTTTGGCTGTTATTCTTTTTATGAATGAATAATAAAGAGGGTGTTTGTGTATGGGCCGGTTTGAGAACCCCTTGGTTTGGATGAGTTATTGTTTACATATATGTATAATTTAGTTCTTATGTTTTGTATTCTCACCCCAACCAAATTGAGCACTTTGTACCAAACAAAGCTATTTTATGGGGAAAGGTATTTTTCCAAACACTCCTATGTGGGTCTAGTTATTAACTCTTTTTCTGCTCCCTTTCCAGAGTAGCCCAAGACATTTCAGGCAGGCTGTGACAGCCTAAGATACATTATTGCCAATGATTCTTCAGGCAGGGTAGTTATGGTGGTTGAATCAGATTTGGGCTGGATGTATGTTTCCCAAGTTTCCTCGGGATGAGGCCCAGGTGTCTGTGGGCAGGATGTGTGGTTATGGTGGCCCAAAAGTTTGTTGTTGGGGCAGTAGTGGGACTATGGTGAGAATGGTTGGAGAAGTCTAATGTGTATAATGCCTTCAATAACCAATAGAAATTTTGTGTGGGGTACTAAAACACAAATGCGTTATTATTATTACATTACTTGACTTGAGTTATTTGGGGAGTGTGCCAAGTTGAGGTTTGGGTGGATAGTTTCATTTCAAGGTCTTTCGGTTATCTCCTTTTCTCATGGGGCCTTAGAATGCCTCCCCATTTATGCTCGAGAACTTTTGGTCTTCCCTACATAGAATACCTGTATACTCCCACTATGTATATAAAACTATTTTAGGATTCCATGAGGTCTTTGGGGACCATGAAGAACTATATTAGCCCAGACATTGGGATTGTTCATGTTGATTTTTTTCTTATCATTTGGTAATTCCATTTGGACTTTTCCTGTACTTGTAGCACTTTATGGGAATGGATTGTGTTTGAATTTACTTCTACTTAAAGTATTGGTGTTATTTGGGATTTAATATCTTATCTCTAAATCATTTTTTAAAAAGTTGATATCTCCTTCCATATCAAATATAATTTTATACCCTTGGTGCTAGTCGCCATTCTGGGGCCTATTGAAGGTGGGACATAGGGTTCTTTATCATTCCTTCAACTTAAAGAAGGAAGAGTCTGGCAGTTTTCTGTCCCTTCCATCATCTTGGTGAAGGAATTTCATGAAACTTATCTACTTAATTAATTATTTCCATATCTATCATTTTCAAATACTTATTTATTAGATATTTTTTGATCCTCATTAGGGATAATCTAGCACAATCCTTTAGAATCAGAATACCTAATACCTTTTTCCTTCACAAGGATGTAGTGTATTACGAAGTCATAATATTTAATCAGCTTTTACCATCTTCTTTGTCACATTAAAAATCATTTTTGTGAATATATACATTAAAATTTTATGATATATATATATATCACAATTTTCTCTATAATGTTAATTCCTCCATGTATTTAAAAACAATTTACCACATCTAACTCCAAATCATGATTTGGGTAATTTTTCTCATTAATCATAAACTATTATGTGAAAAAATCTATAAAGAATACATTCTCCATAATAAGAAATCCTAATACCTTATTAATGCATCATTATAGATTTAAAACTCATCTACATTAAAGTGTAATATAAGAATAGGTGAATTCACTGATATTCTCTACAGTTCCTTGGAAATTTCCCCACATTCATTAGTCAATAAGAACATGTATACCTTCTATATTAACGAGGTTATAGGATTAGATAGCCATGATAAATTATCCAAAAACATTTATAAAATATCACTATAAAAAGAAAACTATGGATCTCAGTCATGGTGGTTGGTATATTCCAACATTGAATAGCCTCTTACATGGTGGTATCTTATTATATACCATCTCTTGAGACTGTATGACCAAACAATGAATCCCTTTTTCACTAAAACATACAAATTTAAAATATTAATATTGTTTTCATTCCTTAGGGTCTTTAATATAATTATTAGGTGGTATTAATGATTTCCATACACTTTTTATATATAATAATATCATCTATAAAAACTACCACAAACCAGTCAAGATAATAATTAAAGCCTTTATTCATTAAATCCATGAATGTTCTATTGGAATTAGAATGACCAAATGGAATCACTTTAGAATCATAATGTCCATAACTTGTAGTGAATATCATCTTGTGTATATCCTCCTTCTTCACAAACATTTTTTGATATGTAGAATGATTTTCAATCTAGAAAAAGTATTGAGCTCTACATAGTTGATCAAAAAAGTCACGAATACGGAGAAAATGAAACTTGTATTTAATTATGACCTTATTCAGCTCATGATAGTAAATTAAGAGTCACATAAATCCATATTTATTTTGAAAAAATATAATGGGTGAACCCCAAGGTGAAGAACATGGACTAATGAATACATTTTCATAGTTTTCCTAGAGTTTATTCTTTAATTTCTATAGTAAAATTAGCACCGTGATATATGGATTTTTTAAAGTTAGTGTAGTGACATTTATGAGTTCTATTTAGAAATCAACATCACTTTTTTTGGAAGGATGGAAAAATATTCTGTAATAACATAATGAATTTATAAACCTTGGTCATATCATCAATTTTATTATTCTCCCCAACCATTTGATTGAAAACCTATTCTAAATGTTAATTAATACCCAAAAAAAGATATATTATCCATAAAAATTACACACATATCATCAGATTGAAATATGATCATATGTTGGTTAGAAATATCAAATTTTAATTCCGTTCCTCAAAAATGGATTTGTGTTTTTAGTATAGAATACCAATTCATTCCTATGATGACATCAAATTCCACTAGAGATATAATGAAACTATTTTTTGGATTAATATTTCAACAACCATCAATTAGAGAGAAATCATAAATCGGTGATGTGATTATCTTGAGATTAGGGGGTTTCACTGCTAATTTTACATATAATCATTTCTTTGTAATATTGATACCATTATAAAATTATTTATATCAGAAATAATGATCACATTCAGAGTCATATAACAAATTAGATGTTCTAAAGTGGTCAAGATGTGTACCTTTCCACATGTCGTTATTGCACCCCTCATAAAAAATAGTTATCACATCAGATTTCACCTTTTTTCCTTGTCTTATGATGCTGGTGGAATTTTTCACCATCATTAATGCTATGATTTGGGTAGATGTTAGAATAATTATTCAACTCCTTGCACTTAAAACACATATGTGTAGCCATAACATTCTGTGGATATTTCTCATTATTCATACCATACGATAACATCTTCCCATAAAATTGATATTCATTCTCTTTATTACCTCCCCTTTCACACTTAATACATTTAGTAGTCCCCAAAATACAATATCAGGCATAATTATTCCCAACAATTGAGCATAAATGAAACCCCATATTATTATCCCCATTGTTTTTAGATATTATTTACAACTCCATCTTACATTTAATTTCAAAAAAAACTATATTGATACATCACTATAACATCCAATTGCTCCCAAATATCACATAAACAAATCTATTAACTGCTAATGAATTTTATTGTGAACAAATTCCTTTATATACATGGTTTGAACCAACTAAATACTTAATATACCTTACATTTATATTGGATGATAATACCATAAGTGTACCTCCCATGCCTTGTAAAATTTTCCTCATAGTCACCAATCGATTCATCATACTTTTTCATTAGTTCAAGGATATCTTTATCTATCATTCTATAATGAATAATATGATATTACTTATTGAAAATGAAATTCATGAACTGATCCCAATTCCTAGATTCAATTTTACCTCGATGCCTTGAATTCTTGGAGAGAGTTTACCATTTTTCTACTTCAACATCCGAATGATAGTTATCCAAAATTACTCTCTCATGTTCTAAAAATCAGATAATGTAAACAATATTTTTAGTTGTAGTGATCCATCTTTCATCAACTAGAGGATATAAGGTTCCTTTACTTTTTTTGAAGCCTAGTATGATTTATATCATGGGAAGTTTTTGTGATCATTTCATCAACCTTTGGAATTCTATTTCCCAAAACATTTTGATTATTAGGAGGACAACACCTTCATTATATTTCAAATTCATCATTAATATGGTTACTTTAGGTTCCATCTATTAAATAAAACAAAAAAAACATATTTAAGGAAAAATAATTATGTTGGTTAACCACATAATCATAAATAAAAGAAACACTTTCAGGATAACTAAATCATGACACCTTCCATTTAATATATGAATCCTATGGTTTATCATTTTTCATTCATATCCATATTCTTTTAAAATATGCCATGGTAGATTATAAGGATTTTTTTTAATTATTAAATAACATCTTTATGGTGTTTCAAACTAGGTGTGCAACAAGTCCCATTTTCATGCAATAGTTCTTGGTTGATTTAATCTTAATATAATTTTTTAGTGTCCTTACCCATATATGAATTTATTCTAGATCTAGAACAATTGGTATTATCTATAAATAGATGTATTTCTAGAAAACTAATCTCTCCATCATTTAAAAAAATTCCTGGAAATTTTACTACAATTGGAATAATATTTAGACATATCTTTATACAAGTTCTTAAGGATATTACTATTGTTTTTTCATCCTAGTTTCTAGAGGAAAACAAAATAGTTATGTCCAAAAGGGCCAAGATACCCTAACGGAGGGGTAAATTTGGGTATGGATATTCATTAATAAATTATTCCTTCCCCAATAAAACCTGTCCTATTTATTATGAGGGAAAATTTTTTTATTTTAAATATTAATGTTTATATTATTCTTTCCTTTTTTATATAGTGATGATTCTTTGAAGGTAATGCAGGAATGAAAGAACAATGTCTCAATGATTTTTACTTCATTCACCCTCATTGGGCTATATCTAAGGATCATACAATGGTGATGTGCTAATTGTACCAAAATTAACTAAGGATCACTTCCAATAATTTTGTTTTGGGCTAGGTCACTTATTTTATTAGGCTCACTTCCTTTACAAGGTTTAGGGTCCACTCAATTCATTTCTATGTACTAGTCTTTATGTCTCTTCCGCTGGCTCCCTACTAGTGGGAAGGATAACTGACTTCCTTTTCTTTCATTCAATTTTCTTGTAATGTATCCACACATAATTTATGGATTTGTAGGTCACATATTTCTCATTAAAACCTGAATCCTCAACTAAATTTTGATGCACTATTGAAGTTTCAATTTCATCGAACAAATGAATACTGATTAATTGTAGTATTACTGGGAAACCTGAAATTTTTAGTGCAACCATAAATACACATTGAGCATATTTTTTAAGCCTTTAATTCAAAACATATTATTAAATGTATTTACCTTATTATAGGTAAAATAAATATAATGAAAAACTTCTTTCTCTTGTGTGAAACTCTAATTATTTCTTAAAAATCCATTCCCACACAATTCTTATGCGATCAATAGATATTATTCACTCTAAGTGTATATCTTATTTATTTTTGATGGGTAACCTTTTATTTATAATAATCATAGATTCATATGCACAGAACTCTAATTTTTCACACAAAACCCCCTCCATGCATGTAAAAATACATTTTATGTAACATTGGGTGTGTAAAACTCTTTCTCACAAACTCATATTTCAAGCACATTTCCAATTCTTTTGTACACTACATTCCATCGCCATTTTTTGATTTTATCATCTAAAAACATGACTTTATTAGGTGTTTTAAAACCAACTTCAAAATTTCACGCAACATCCATTGTTAAAAACACATTTCTCCACTTCCTCGATTTTGAGGCCCAAGAATTCGGTATGCACTAAAAAATAGCGACACATTGTATCTATTCTTTTTAAACCACCCCACGATTGTCCATTTCTTTTACACAAATTATTGTAATCACAGATTGTAAACATTATCTTTTGAACTCTATAAAATACCATGAAAACCCTATTTGTCAGCAGGCATAATCAACCCAAAAATGCTCTTGTTTTACCTTGAAGGATTTTTTCCCAATATGAAACTATCATTTGATACCAACTATAGTGACCCATTATTGTTATACAGAGTTATTACATAATTTTATATAAATATTCTATATATTAATAATAATCATGCCTTAGGGTACATTTGTTTAGTTCCTTTAGAAACATTAAAATGTAAACATTACTCCATCTGTATATTACATCATCACCCATATTTATCATCACAAATATCACTATTCCTAGACATATCATACATAATACATATATTCATACCATTGGGAAGGGAATCATATTGAAGGGAAAGCTGACATGCACTGTATTGGTAAAAAAAATGACATAAATAATCCTAACATGAACATAAGGGTATGAGAACTGATCATAACATTAAAAAACCATAACCTTCATATAAAAAATCACAATCTCGAGTCATGGAATAAATATTGGAAGTTCATAATACAAGAATCATAAGGGAATTAATTAAAATATTCCATGAGATAATAAAATTTTCATAATATATATATTTTTTGGATACACATAATCATAGAAAATATTATGTCAAGGAAACCAACAAATACTTCAGAACATGTTTGTCTTGGGATAACCACCCATGTAACCACTTCTGGCATGGGATGACCTATTGTGTACACCCATTTGGGCTTGTTCTATCCACCCATGGACCCTAATTTTTGGGATTTTGTTGACCACCTGTATACCCTCTATGATTTTAGAAATGTTATATTTTACCAATTTATTAGAGTGGAATATTGGTCCAACCAGTCACATAAAAATCATTAACATGTGTTCCACATGATAAAAAATATCCATCATAACATACCCATGAAATGAAATGGGTTTCATAAAGAATTCATCATATCAAAACCTATGGACATGAGATAAGATTAATAATTATTTCATCATTTAATCATAGAAAAAAATGGAAGAATGTGGGTTTCATAAGAGTTTTATCATGGTATAACCCATTGAATAGAAATGGGTTTCCTAAATATATTTTTCCTTTAAAAATAAAAAAATCAGATAATAAATAATATAGGTATGTTTTGTTTTTATACTTGGTATAAAATAACATATATCGAAAGAATTAAATCAAATACTGTGAATGATATTTAATGAACATTGGAACATTTATTAATGAAAATAACTTTTCAGTGAATATCACATTACAAAATAGAAAAAATCCTCAAAATCAATTTCATTGAAAATAACATTTCAAATATATAAATGAATATTTATTGATCATTTAAAGCATATCATTTTTAAATTAAAAATTCCAATTTTATGTTAAAAATTATAGATCTATAAAATTTAGAATAAATATTACATTGATATTTTCCAAAAATATAATGGAAGATATAATGTAATGATTGTTCATGACATGAAAAATATTTCCTCATTCCATACCTTTTAAAATAAAGATTATTTTCAGATTTTTGGTAAATGAAAAATGAGAGTTGTTTTTGAAAACAAAAGAATTTTAATTTTTTATAAATTTAAAAAAACACAAACATAGGTAAAGAATTTCATTTATAAATCAAAAGATGGAAATAAAAAAATTGATTTTGTTAGAAAACCTGATTTTAGAGGGAAACCAATTTCTGATCGCAGAGAGAAATAGTGATTCATTGTTATAAAAAATTTCATCATAATTTTAAGTACCATAGTGTGGTATATAATATCATTACATGAATATTTCAAGAATAAACAAAAATAATAATAAAATATATGAGAATTAATGAATGATATATCATGATATCTTATCATTGGTGACATAACCATGAATAATTCTAATAAATGAAGAGATTGTAACATAAAATCATTACTATTTTGGTGGAATTGAATCATAATATCACTAAAGGAGTAACATAGAATTTATGATAAAATATCATGAGGATAAATAAGTTCATGATATTACAACTTAAAGGTATATATATAATGAATGTAAAATATTAAATGTGTGTAACATAACGTACATCTCAAAAAAGAAAAATTGTTACAAAAATCCATTACCACATTGGTATCCTTTGAACTATAAACCCAATGTGAGATATATCCTTAAATAGACATGTTAATACATATAAATTTTTTATTTGAACCGTAATATACATTTAGGTGTATTATATACCCCCACATAGTTGAATGGTGTGGTGAATACAGCATGTGTCTCATAAAAGTAAAAACTATGATGAAAATAACATACCATAGGTCTTAACTTCAGTTGTACTCATTGAAACCACATTTATAATAAATTTATTTTTATTAGACATGTATTAATGAACCATTTTCATATACTACTAACCATATATTATTCTATTATGACATTTTATGGCCCGTTTATTAAAAATTCCTTATTAATGTTAGGTTTTGGGTAATAACCACTTTATTTATCATATATATTTTTATTTTTTATTTTTTCATCTTAATTTGATAATGTTTTATTAATATCCATAATTATAAAAATGATATAAAACTAAAATATATTAATTATATATGTATTTATATTATTCCATAACTAAATTTCATAGGTAATGAAATACACTGTTTATGGATACAATAGGTCGTATAAACACATGACCATTATTTATTATTTTCATAATGGGTTGAAAAAATGAATATAAACTGATATATATTATCATCAAAAATTTATTTTCCAAATATATATACCAAAAATAATTATTAAAACCCTCTTTAATACATTTCATGTAATGTTTGAAAGGATCACTTCGCTTTGTGAGGCGGTAGTTTTTTGTAACCAAGAACGACATTATCATATTCCCATGTAATGGAACGAATGATTCAATAAATGATAAAATAATATTATAACCATAATTATACCCAAAATATAATATAAATAATATTTAAATTAAAAATTTATCATTATTCCAATCCTTGTGAGGTTATAATGGAAAAAAAACTCCATTGGTTCGTAAGGTGGTATTCTCCCTTATAAACAAAAGATGATTTCATAAGACATATGATCGAATATTTTGGGGCTTTATGTCATGAAGATAATATATAAAATATATTCATATTCAATATACTATATTTTTTATATACTAATGGCATAATAAAAATTGAAGGGGTGGATAAAGAAAAAAAATTTATGTTGATAAACATTACCTCTTCTTTGGGCATCGAATTTAAATTTCCAATAAATCCTTTATTTGTTGGATTCTTATAAAAAATATGGATTATTGGATAAAATTAGGGAAGTTATATGTTAATTTGTTTTTTTATTGGATGAACTAAATATGTTTTAAGGTGGGAAAAATGGTGGAGAGAGGTTTTCAATTTATAAGTTGGGGTAGGACATGGTTGGCATTTTATAAATCAATTGAGTGCTCCAACATTTTTAATATATAAAAATGGAAAAAATAGAACATTATTGAATATTATAAAATAAATGGTCAAAATATGTACATATAATACTTTTTATACATGTTTATAAATTATTTATACAATTATTTTTTTCGTTTAAACCCCATGTAATCCCATTTTTACTATACGAGTGGTAATTAATTTTTACTACATTAACTATTAATATTAGAAAAAAAATATAAGATCACCTTATTAGTCATTATAAATTATTCTGATTGAAAAACCGAATCCATTTTTCTAGAGTACATTCACATAATTGTACAAATTGATTTAAAATTAATCCTTTAGATGTGACAGGAAATTGGGGGTTTAAAAGGGAATAATATCAAAATTTTAAAATGTTTTTTATCCAATTTCAATATATAATCGATTTGAAAGACCCAAATTTGATTAATTTATATATTATTGTAGTAATTATTCTTTTAAAAAAAATTTAATAAGTAGTTTTACATTATAAGTAAATTAAATAATAATTTATTTTTCAATTATGATTTAGTATTTTTCCCTATTCATCGAATAATGAAACAATTTTAAAAAATCCAAAAAATCCACCCAAATATACTTTTGAAATTTTTAATTAAAAAATGAAATTTATTTTTTTAAAGAAAATTTATTAGTATTTCATAAAATAATTTTATTATTGTTTATGAAATGATATAATAACATTTTATCTTAAAAAATAATATTTATGAATAATATAATGACATTATTCGATATTATGTATTTTATTATAAATATATTTTATTTTTATAAAACTATTATAATTGATATTTTAAAACAATTAATTTCTATTCATGTTTGTAGGTTTAATGTATAGATTATAATGGTCATATTTATATTAATAATACATCATTATTTTTTTATATTTAGTGTTTCATGTATCATAAGATAAGATAGTGATTCATATAGAGAATGAATAGTTTTTTATTCCATAAAAAAATTATTAATTTTTTTTCATGTGTAACATAATCCCCCAAAAGAAATTTAATTTATTTTGAAAATTAATTCATAAAAACTCAAGGTGTCACACATACTATATCAGAAAATAAATCTACTATTCATAACTCTAGTGGTTTATTATTAAATAAATAAATAAATCCATTATAGTATAGATTATAAGAAATAATATTTTCTAATTATGGGGATTGATAAATTATATGGATAAACCTATAAAATAATTTTTTATCATATGTTTATTTATTAATAAATATACCATATTTAATTTGATCTATTTGTAATCCCAAAAAGGATATAAGCTCACCCATAAGGCTCATTTTATATATAGAATGAATTTATTTTAAAAAAATTTCACAATGTATATTATTTAGAGAACTAAAGGTAACATCTTCAATATATATTTCATCAATCAAAATATTGTTTGAAGATCATCTGAGGATTAAGGATGGATAAAATTTTCATTTTACAAATCCAATCTTTATAAAATAAATAAAAACTATAATACCAACTTCTATGAGTGTATTTTAGTACATAAAGATCATTTAAGTGTTTGAAAAATAGATTATATTTTAATTCATTCACAAAACTAGTATTCTATTTTATGCAATCATTTTTGAAAGTATGTCAATTCAAATTAGAATTTTTACATCCATTTAGAAATGTTCCAATATATAATTAGATGAATATTACATAAAAACTATTATAGATTATAATAGAGAAACTAAGGAAAAAAATTCATCAAAATCAATAAATGTTTTCTAGATTATTACATTGAACCTCTAACCATCCATTATTTATAAATATTTAACAAGACTCATATAACTTTTTTTAAATATCTATTTGGTTTAATAAATATATTGATCCTTAGGGGGTTAAACAAAGGTATACACTCTACCATAATCAAATTTATTTTATTATTCATTAATTTTTATAATATACATTAAATCAGAAAAATATTCCTCAATATTTATAGGTATAAATTAATAAATAAAATCGTTATATGAACAACCATTTCTTAAGTAATTAATGGTTTTTATCCTTGAATTTAAAAAAATAATAATTATTTTTTAAAATGAATGAGCCTTATGTCGAATTAAATTTTTTTCATGAGTTTAAATACCTTTATCAATAGATTCCTATAGACCTAATTTTTAGATTTACCAATGTCAAAATCTCTCAACACATCCTCATCATTTTTTCAAATGATATTTTATTTCATTTTTTTAGCTATTTTAAAAAGGTTGGATTCTAAAACTACTAATGTAATTTTGTTATAATCATTATATTCCTTAAATTAACTAGAATAATTGACTAAAATACCTTTATCTGGCTTTAAAATAAAAAATTTCAAGTGAATATATGATTTTTGGAATATTAACATTACATCTAAATACAATGAATTTGATAATTAAAGGCTTCCTTCTATTTTTGATTTTATATGGAGTTCTTTTCAAAAAATATCAAAAACATAATTTTATTATAAATATGAAAATATTATTTCATATGTAATATTCAAAAATATATTTATAAATAGTTCACACTTAGATCAATCCAAGAAATTTCATATAATGTCTTACATTTTCTTTATTTCACACCAATGTGTTGTGGAGTCCTAGGGGTTTAAAAATTATTACTATACCCACAATCATAAAAAAATTGGTCAAATAATATGTTTTAAAACTCACATCCTATATCAATAATAATTAATAAAATTATATATCCATTTTTATTTTGAACGAATTTTTAAAATGAAATATATTAAAAAAAAGTCTCATATTTATGTGAAAGAAAATATGTACACTTAAATATACTATCTTTATAATCATTATTTAAAACATAACTTTAACATTAAAGAATATTAATTTTCACTAGGACAAATTAATCAAAATTTAACATCTTGGGAAGACACAAATGACTCTTTATACTACATCCCTTTTAATAATGAATGTTGTGTATATGTGTTATCTAGTTTCTAATTGGGAATATGATACACATTTTTACATTTTGAATTTTTAGTTAACAAACTTACATTTTTATCTAACAATATTAATTAATACATTTTTTCAAATTATAAAACTAGTAAACATATGAAACTCTATTTTTCTACCTCTAGAAAATTAATAATTTAAATATTCCCCTTAATTATCTTCATAAAAAATAAAAAATCATCATTTAAAACAAAAAATGTGTCCTTATAAAAAATAAAATTCATATTATCATCAAATATTTGTGAGATACTTATTAAATTATGTTTTAATAATTCTTCAAAAAAATAACAAGAAGTTTTGAAATTCAAAATTCTCCAAAACATTTAAGTTTTCAATTCAATTTTTTGAACGGACCCATATATAAAAACAATATATTCTAGTGACTTTGAATAAGAATTAAAATTTTTACATCCCCAATGATATACTAGGTTTATTGTTTTATAGATTTTGGTAATAAAACATCAAGAAATTTTTTTATATACAAAAGTAACACATCTAATGAGTATCCATTTTCTAATAATATAAATCTTTTAAAACCAAACAAGTTATATTTACATTAAAAAAATTAATGAATTTTGAAATGACTTATTGTATTCCCTTACCATCCATAAAACCAATGAATGTAATTTTAAAATTTTATATGAGAGAAAAATATCATAAGAAACAAACCAATAAAAAATAATTCATTACTCCATGAATACTAATCAAATTTTTAATTTTCATAAATAAACGCTGGGATCAAAATAATACTTTTTAAATAGGAAATTACCTTCTCTTCATAAAAAATTTCATAAAACAATTCATAATAAATTTTTATGGAAAATAAAAATAATATATATATTTATTTTAACTCATAAAAAACATGTAATAACATTTCCGCATTGTTATAATTTTTACCCTTAAATATAACATTTATGTTACTTTAAAGATAAGATAATTTTCATTCCATGAAAAAATATTCACATAAAAACACATATAAATCATAAATAAATCGTGCAGGTAACTAAGGGAATCATTTTTATATAAATATGACAAATTGGATTCCTTTATGGTTATATAAAGAATAATTATCACAGTTACCCACAAAATAACCATCCCAGTTATAATTGGAATAACCATTAAAATATTTTCCAAAAATATCTTAGAAGAATCTTATTATGTTAACTCTATCCCTTTACCCAATAAATTAGAAATGAAAAATGGGCTCACCCACCCTTAGTTTCTAATGTAATCAACCATCCTCATAAAAAATGGTGAAGAACTAGAACCGAATCCATAAAATTTTGTATCGCAAAAATGTTATTTTTACCCTTAAGATTTCATTTCATAAACGTTAAATATCTATTCCTTTTTTATTTTTTTTAATACTAACCAAAAAATATAAAAATATTGGTTTTCATTAAATAAACGACAAATTCATGTTAGGGAATCAAAAAATAAAACAAGGGTTATTGTGGATGGAAAATTCATTATTTGATTATAAGTTAAAATATAACAGTACTTTTTCTTTTTGTAATGAAACTAAATATATTACATAAAAATATGACTTTTTCAAAAGAATTTTAAAAAATTAACAAGATATATAAAATTTAATCCATAAAATCTTTATGTCCATATAATAATATGCATAAAATAAATTTTTAAAATATTTTAATTGAAGAAAATAATAGATTCAATGGAAACTCTAAACGATGATTCTTTTAAAGAATGCCTTACCATATGATCCACCTCTCATGTCAACTACTTATCATCCAAAATAATAATCTCATGTTAATCATTTACTTTCAGGATTAAATTTTTCATGTTATTTATCCCTTTTATTTCACAAATAACCATGTGGTAAAAATTACATAATTATTTATGTTCATATCAAATTTTGTTACGACATTTGGTTCATAATTACAAAATTAAATGGGTAGTTTTCTAATGGAAAAATAGTTCACTATTTTAGAATCTATAGAATAATAATAATGGAATAATTATAAATTATATACATCTAAAATACATTGAAATTTGTGAATTTAATATGGTTATGAATAAAGAATCATGTTACAATCACAGACATGGTAGGTCGTACATATGCTTTAGTAAAATTTATATTTTTCAATGATCACTATATAAAGAAGGGATGTAACATCCTGAACCTCAATATTGGATTGAGATGAGGCATAATTTCTACAGTGGATTAGGTTATATCCCCACGACACAAAAGGCTGGAAATAAATTCCCAAGGGTTTAAATATAATTGGCCGAAGATTTTCCATTGGAAAATAAAGTAACCACAACAAACATACAATAACCAACAGGCCATTAAATTATTCATGAAACCAGTGTAATACAACTTAGAATAATACCAAAATGTGACAATACCAACTATACCTAACTATATCAGAGTATATAGTGGAATAAAAAACCAACAAGTTTCAAAAATTCCAAGACACAATCACCACAACTCCTGACATATTCCAAGACCCAAATCCACAATCAATTCCAACGTTATTATGTATAACCACTAAATAAATGAGATACCATTCCTTTGCATGTGTGTTAGTAAATAGTATGTTCAAATGGACCAAATATCCCAAGCATGAGGTGAGTAATGACAATCATTATGATTTTCCCAAAATACTTTCTTCTTTGTGCCGCTATGATAGAACATTTTATCATATTTAGGTAAAACCATTTATATAAAAACATTAAAATAGTCCATAACAACCCAATCTATTTTACAAAAGAAAATTCCACTGAAAACCCCTAAACAAATCATTAAACCTTTTCACAAATTGATTTTCCAAAACCCATTCCATTCCACACAGCCACACAGGCATTCTCTAGTAATATTTTCATACACAAGATCGATCACTCGTCGATATATAAACCCGTCACAATGTAACCATATACCAGCGACCTAATGAAACACACCACTTTAATATATTTCAATGAAAATGAATGCATATCAACCAAATATGCTAAAACAGTTACAAACCAATAGTACCAAACAATTTCAATAAAATAATATATTTTCTTAAAATAATCCCTAGAAACATTTTTTCATGTATCATTACAAAAAACTATTTTTAAAATAGGTTTTTTAAAATAATTCACCAATGAAATTTCTTCAATATATATACAATTTCAAAAACCATCACAAAAAAGGTTTATAAGAATATTTATACAAACATAGCAAAATAACATTTAATAAATTGCAACAATTCCAAACCAAGAATTCAATTTATAATAATAGGAGTCATGAGTGAATCCACCTACCACATAAAGTATACTGAATGTTAAGAACAACGTGAATCATTTAACAATGACTTGTTGAAACTCTAAAAGACAACCTTAGAGCTCTCTCTCTATCATCAACACAACCATATCTCATACTAATTAGAATCAAATAACCTATATCCATATCTAATAGATAGTATCTATCCTTACAATTCATTCAGTATACGATCCTTATAAGGCTCCCTACTACCATTCCATTCCCAAAAATTGATCTTATCTCACTTATAGAGAGTTTCCATGTCCAAAAGAGGCATTTCTCGCAATTATTTAATCATAAGTACCTCTAATAACACTATATGGAGTGTTCAATAACTCATAAAATCAAATAGAATAACCATACCAAGCCTAATATCTCACTATAGATCACTAGAACTATTTCAAATATCCTTTTAATGTCACTTATGATGTTTTATAATTCCAAGTATATTCTGTTAGTTTTTCTCAAAAAATACTCTCCAATTTACAATAACAATATTGACCACATTAGTGAAAACCATTTAGAATCCATCAACTAATTTATAATGGCTCATAATAGGCCATTTAGGGAAATCTACATGTGTCAATCCTGTTTACAAATCACTCTAGCACTACATGATACCACCACCAAATATATATTTTTATTAAAGAAACTTTTGTGGAAAAATTATAGGAAACTATATTGTACAACCCAACCATTAGACACTATAACACATAACAAAATTATTACAGACTATGATGAAACCACTCTAGCACTACTTGATACGAAAACCAATGGAAACGTAGTTGTTGAGTCTCTCCAAAATCCGAAACCACGTATGAAATATGTAGATCACCCATATATGGATTCACTCAAGTCAAATACTCAATAGAGGACCCAGTGAAACCCTTCAAGGAAATTCTTAAAGTCACAGATACAAACACACATTTAGTGAATATACATTCACAATTATTTGGGTATATATTAAAGGGACTACCTGCCTCAATATAGAATCTACCATTCATAACCACACACACACAAGACATTACAATCCCACACCAATCCTCATAATTACCACCCATGTAACACAATGATATTTAAGAGTATATCTATCATAAAATAAATTATAAGTGTTCGATTACATGGTTTAAAACTACAAAATGCTTAAAACAAGCCACAATATATTATAACATAGCAATTAAAGAGATGGTTATCAATAGGGTGAAACTCATTAATAAATATTTGTATTTTTTTCCTTAATTCCAATATATTTATTATTAAATAATATTTAAATATTCAATTTTTTGTAATTCCATTTTATTCATCAGAATTAAATTTTCATAAAAATATATTTAATTAATTCTTGTGACCTAATATTTTATTTATTTATTGAAATATAGTACTTTTAATTTGTTAAAAAACTTTAAAATCTCAAAAATCATTATATGAAATTTATCTAAGGGCAGAATTACGGATTTTTCAAAAAATATTGATTTTTTAGTGAATAGTAAAAATAAATTATAATGTTTTGTAAAACTATATTTTATATTCATTAAAAAAAGAATCATAAAACTTTAAATTTAATAATATCATTAAATAAGTCAAATTTAGTTATAAATAATACAATTAATTACATTGTATTCATATTAGTACATTATTTTTGTATCTTTTAAATTAATTTATTACAAAAAAAAATTCTAAAAGAAATGTAATTGATTTCATTATAAAAATTTATATTATATTGTATCTCTATATCATATAGAAATTTAATATTTTTAAAATGTATTAAAAATTTGGAATAATAATAATCAATATAATTCAATAGTATAAACAATGTTTTTAATCATTATGAATTTTTACCATGTTAATGATTTTTCAACTCAGTAATAGAGGTAAAACTAGGTTAAAACAATGAGGAAAATATTTAAAATGAAATTAACACATTCTTTATCCTATTGGAGGAGTGGTTTTAAATAGTAGATTTATATATGTAGAAATTGAATTTATTTTAATTCATTATTTTCAAATTGGGAACCCATGATTGACTTTGGTGAATATATGATATATTTTATTCAAATTTATAACTACTTTCTGTCTTTATATTTAATGTCATAGCTAGAAGAAAAAATTATATTTTTTTATAAAAAAATATTACAACATTATTTATTTATTTAACCAAAGAAACAAAGAAACCAAATTATTTATTGATTTCAGAAGTAAGTTATTTTTTCTCTTTAATCAAAAATTTTCCAAAATAAATCATTAACAAGAATTATGTGTTCTTATATTAAAAGTAATTTCTGAAAACAATATTTATAACTTACGGTAAAATGGATTCAAAAATTAGATTCATAATTTTCATATTTAATTATAATAACCCTATTATTTTTTATAAAATAATTGTTTTATCATTGAAATATAATTATTTACCATGGTGAAGGTTAAAATGGGTTTCAAGTGGTTTAACTATTAGATACTGCTTAAAATGTATCTAAAACAAGTCTAAAATTGATTGTTTTAATTGATTTATAAAATATAAAATATTATCTTTTATTTTTCCCATTTTTTCAATTTAAATTATGCATATATTGTTTAATATTTTATATAATTCAATCTGTTTCCTTTCCCTAACATTTAAAATTACACATAACCTCCTCTATTACTCATAATTTTTTTATGTTATAGCAAGAAAAATTCAAAACATTGTACCTTCCAAGATTGTTTTTTCAACATACTGGGTTTTATGGTCATTCCAAAAGACCATCCATTCAATGATTAAGGTTAGATTAAGAGATGATTATTAATTAATATGGTATATATCTTTATTGAATAATTTCAATTTTATGAATTTCTCTACCATAAATAAAAATAATACATCTTTTATAAAATAACAAACTCACAAATGTCAATATAATTAATTGTTATTATTATTATAGAACTACAATTATCCCTCTCATTTCTATATTATGGTTGCTCATGTATACAGGTGGACTACCACATTCATGTAATGATGTGTTTCATTTTTCATAAACATTTAACATTGAAGATTTTAAGGAAAAATTCAATGAATAATTATGATATTTAGGAAATTATTATATTTATTTAAAACTTAAATGATTTTTTATTTTATTTCCTTCTATTCGTTAAAAATTGAAACATTACTCATGTGAATGTGCAGACTACCATCTCCATGAAGTATTATAATTCACTTTTCAACACTCCCTTATATGAATAGTAATAAAAATTAATATAATGTTCACATATGATTTTAATGATATGTTAGTAATATTATGATTATAACACTATATATGATGTATCCATGATCAAATTATAAGGACCAAGACTACCAAACAAAAATATGCATGAAAAATAGAGAATTTATCATGTATAATAGTGATTTCAATGAGGAATTTTTAATAAAAATATGATAAGATGTCATGAGTAAATCATATATGTTATCATATATATTAAATGTTTACTAAAGGGGATTGAAATAAATCTATTTTTATTTATAGGAGTTTCAAACATATATGAATAATGACTTGACTTGTATAAGTGTTTATCATATCAAATTGTTTTTTGGGAAACATGTTATCTTATGTAGCTATATTCTTTTGTGAGATATTAATATAGCCATGTTATCATTTTATATCATTAATATTATTATTTTAATCATATATTTTTTTTAATTTGAATTAATTATTTAATGGGGACTATGATAAAAAATGATACTAATGTGGTAAGATATTTAGGTTCCATTATCATTTTAATCAGGTTTGATTATGATTTTATTTCAATTGAGGTAAAACATCGGATTCATATCTAATTATACACATTCATTTTTATTATCCTATATTTATTTTTGTAGTTTTTTTGTATTATTATAATTTTATTCACTTTGATACTTAAAATTATCAAGATAAGAATGTTTAAATAAAACTAAAACATATTTTCACTAAGTTCGATGAAATTTTACATCAATGTCTAAAAAATTAAAACAGTTTTTATAAAAGATGATACAGATAATTAAAATTTTCTGAAAATTACATTTTTAATACCAATGATTCATTTGAAAATGTTTTAAAAATAATATTTCTATCAAAATTCATACAAATTAGAATATTAATTTTAACAAAATTGATAAAATAAAGTTTTCTTTTGACGTATATTGAATGAATGAATTTTCATGTTATCATAGACATTAATTACATTGAAGCATCCTTTAAATGATTTCATGTTTCTATTCAATGAAATCTTTTTGCATAATATTTTGATTTTTTTTAGAATTCATCTATGTGATTTCAAAATGAAAAGACTATTTTCCACAAAAATATTCTTGTTGTATATTAAGGGAATTGTTCATCTATGATAAAATCATTTGTTGTTACATTATATTTAACTAGGATAGAATCCAATGATACCATCCTTATTTTATATCTATACGGTTGATGATTATGATGAAGAAATGTTTCTATAGATCTTTTATTTTATATAGACTTCACAATAATTATATCTGAAATGTTTTAGGATCTTGTTATATATATATATATGTGGATCTATGATTATGTGATGGGTGGGACTAAAATTATATTTCTACACAATAAATATTTGTAAATAATATTATACTATGATCTCAATGGGTTCCCGATAGATTATCCAATGTCTAGAATATGGTATATAGGGGTTATGCTTGGCCTAAAAGAGGGTATGTTAGAGATTTTCCTTTCCCTAACAGAGAGTACACCAAAGGATATCCCAATTCCAAAGACGGTACATGGTTGGTTTTCCCAAACATCACATGTGATTATTTTTTAGAGGATATCATTGATATCTTATTTCTTTTACTATGATTATTCCAAAGTTTATACTGGTATTTTATGACATGATGTAATGATAATTTTATGGTCTCATGAATCATGTTCTTTGATCCTTTTATGATTAATCTATTGTAAACTACTAGTAATTATTTCATCAATCATGATTATGATAAAAGAATTTTTTGGTATGGTTTTCATGGATTAATCCCATGTTCTCAAATAATTTTCTTCATTTTATAATTAAATGATACTTAATATTTTCCTTACTAATCATCTGGCCTCAACATTTATTATGTTTCCTTTCATTATGACATTAATAATGTTTTTATGAATACATAGTCTTCGAAGGGTTAAAATTGTGTATAACTAATTGAGAGATGATTTAGATAATTTATGTAAATTTTTATTTTGTATCAATGATTTGATATAAAATAAACAATTAGGTTCTCGAATGGATCTTAATGTTATGTAATTCATAATCATATACTATAATATGAAATTTTTATACAAGAAGAATAATTCCAAAAATTTGCAATCATTGAAATGATTACTTATTGTTTTTAGTTTTTTGGTGAGAAACATTTTCCAATAATAATTAGAACAAGTGTCACTATAAGAGAATATCTTATAGTGTGGTATATAAAGGATTTTGGTATTCCTAGAAATTAATTCATGTTTGAATACTACATGAGTTCATGGTTTTGGAATAGATTCATCTAGTGTAGATAACAATGAAATTATTTGGTCGATATTTCTCGAAAATGATTCTAGAGAACAATGAATATTCTCTTACTATTGACATGTTATGAAACTCCAAGGGGATATTATTAATTTAGTTCACATTTTTATTATGCACAATTATAAATTATTAGAATAAATAATTATCATACATGACTTATGCCAAACCTAAGGTGTCATATATAGAAATAATGGTGTCATGATTCAAACATCTTATGAATTATTATTCTTGATTATATGGTTTCTCACTACGATTATTATTCTACTCAATATGATTTTTTGGATTTATTATATGGATGAGAAATAACAGAAACGTTTTAAAGATGAATGTGATGAAAATTTATATGATTTTTTTCATGATATAATAAATTAAATAGAAATGGTAATGAATAATATATTGATTATTCATGACTAAATATCTTCATATGTGATTAAAACATGAACACATTTACATTTATAAATAAACCAAATATGATGAAAATTGAGTATCATTTATTCCATCTAGGAAATAAAATTATATATATTAATGAATAAATATTACAATTTATAAAACCAATTAGCTGATAGAATGGACATTGGGGTGGGAAATTGTTTGAAAAAATAAGGCTTAGTTGGTTGGTCCTGTAATAATGGATCAAATTTTAGAATGCATGGAAACTATATTTGAACCTACTTAATCATATTTTGAGAATGATAAAATAAGAAAAATATTTATTTTTATCAAAATGATTTGACGATAGGGAAACAAGGTCTATTAACATTGGTTTATATATAGGTAACTATGGGAGGAAGAACAAAGTTTGGAAAGAGTATAATTTTTTTCTAAAAACTATAACTACATGATCATTGGGAAAAATATTAATATTTTAAAATATCTCTAATCCTCATTCAACGGAAATGACAATAATACAGGTAACAATGAGGCAATGATGAATCAAAATTTTTCATCCTTCTAATAGGATCCATCTAAAAAAATTTGGTTTGTACCTCTATTATGGAGGAGCGAATGTAAAAATCTACTGTATACAAAAATATAGAAGTAAATATCATTGAGAAATATTTTTTATAAACTACATAGTGGTGGAGAATCTATATCAATAGATAAACAGTTTTCATCTAAATACAATGGATGTATACACTTTATTCATTTGATTGAGAAGTTGGTGGAAGATAATTTATTAACCAAAGAATTAATGGAATACCAAATCCAGATGAAAGATAGAGTTGTGACAGCTGGCACTATAGAATAATTTCAATGGACCAATTATCAGGCCCACATTCTGCATCATGGATTCAAAGAAATTAAAATCAGTATTGATAAATTTATATACAGGTAGGACATAAAGACCAATTTATTTTAGTAGTTTATACATAAATAGCGTAGGTTGATTTTTCTTTCCATACACCTGGAGTGTACATCAGATACAAGATTCTAATATATTGATGTTGTTTTAGAAATGATTAGTAATACCCATGTTGGTTAATTGTTTTTCTTTTATGGTTCACCACTTTCCCTTGAAGTGGTTTCCCCTGAAAGAGAATAAAATATCATTTTTTAGTTATTAATTATAGTGAAATTATTTCAGAAATAATGTACCATTTATAACCCAACATCTTATCTATGGGGAACTTTTTCATCAACTAATTCAATTCATTAATCCAAGGGTTAACTCCTAGATAAAGGAATGGAATATAATATATCATATATTGAAGTGTTTTGAAAATATTTTTAATGTATTGGATTATAGAAATTATATTCTAGATGTTTCTTTATAATAATATTTTAGTTACAAGAATTAAAAAACATCAAATTATTTTTCTATAGTTTTCTTCCATTATGGATATACAAATATATATAGAATAGTTCTAATAACCGAGGGAATTCATTTTGTGGTAAGGTGATATTTTATGGAAAAAATTATTGAGGGATAGAATAAACTTAATATTTTCTAGATGTGATATACTAATGTTTATTTTCAATAAATAGTTGATTTATAATGATAAAGATAACTGGGCAGTATTGATGACCTAGAAAATGATTAGTGATTTGATGAAAATTTGATTCATTTTATCATCGAAAAAGTTTTCTGCATTTTTAGATTTATAAAATATATTTCAAATCCTATGATTTTATTTACGGAATAAGGATAAAATTATGTTATGGAAAAATTATGGGTTCAATTGGGTTTTTCTGGTTACTTATATTATTAGCATGTTTTAGATGAAAATTTCATCAAGGAATTCCTATATTTGGGTTGTGATATTATAAAATACATGATATTATTTAGGGATAAATAATAAATTTGATCATGAAAAAATGATAAATCCTTTATGTTTTTTGTGATTTAAATGTGAACTGTTATATTTTTGAGGAATATTAAGGTTTTCTATTCAGGGAACAGATTATGTGGAACTTTTTGTTTTATTACTGAGGTTTTAGAGGGTAATGTATATATTTTTTGATATTAATAAACAAGTATAAAACATTAATTTTTTAGTAAATATTTTGAAATATAATAAATATATGTCCATTATTTTATGGATTTTTTGATCTACTAAATATTATTATATTTTTTTTTCATGAATAAGTCATCATGAAAAGTCATTTATGTGAGTAAGAAATAACGTTGAAACAGATCAAAGAATAACTTAATGATGAACTCACTCTTATAAAATTGGATGAAATATATTAATTAATGTTTATCATGTTCAATATCATAATAGTAAATTAATTCCATTACATTTGTATGGTGATCTACAAA
Organism: Viscum album; assembly: GCA_963277665.1. Taxonomy (NCBI): domain Eukaryota; kingdom Viridiplantae; phylum Streptophyta; class Magnoliopsida; order Santalales; family Viscaceae; genus Viscum; species Viscum album. The sequence continues at coordinate 443,766,128 of OY728133.1, forward strand.
TAAAAGGGGTATTCTTTTACCTTGAATTTTGATTAGCTTGTGTAATTTTAACTCCTTGATGATTTATGGGCCTATGGATATTACATTTCCCATAATCATTCTTTATATCACTCTATATTAGTACTCATATGTATTTTTGGACTTCTATGTATATATTTTTACATCCCTTAAATGTTTTCTATATTTTGGAACCTGATTTTGTGTTATTTCATGTAGTCTTTATGTATAAAACTACCTAATTTTAAAGGATGTTTTATTATCTCTTCATGTGATGTGGGTTTTTCAGAAAATTATTTTCAAATTTTGAAACGTTGATTACCAAGATAATTATTTTGATGTAAAAAACTAACATTATGACATAGAATGTAACACCCCAGTATTTTATAATTTATTTGTTTCTATTTTAATTTTAATGGTTCGGTATCATTCATGACACATAACACTAATCTTGAAAACCCATGATATTGTATAACATTGTAGATAATTGGTGTACAAAAATAGTAATAACAAAATTATAAAATATAGGTTGAATGTTTTAACATAATTCAAATTTATTTACTAAGGAATAATATAAATGTACGGATTTTTATGTAAGGTTGTTTTATACTTAAAAACCCCATTTTCATAAAAAATTGATTTTATTTATTATTGTGGGTGAATATTATAACTAATTAAATTTTTTAAAATTTTATTTCAGATAAAGGATATAATTTTAAATATAATCATATCAAAATTCTACTGAGGAAAAAATTCATTATTTTTCTAAAAATATTGACTTTTCAATGAATTGTGAAATTATTAATTTCTGCAAAAGTATTAGTTATTTTCGTTAAAAAGGTCCCTAATTATTTGAATTTTATCTTAAAATAACATATGCTTCATTTAGATATAAATAATCTAATTAATTACATATGAATTATATCTAGAATTTATTTTGGTATAATTTAATTTTTGGTCTTAGAAAAACATTTTTTCTTAAAACTATTGTACATTTCATTTTACACATTTATATTAAAATGATTTTCATCCATATAACTAAATTTAATAATTTAGAACTAATTTTATAGATGTAATTATAAATTTTAATTTAATATAATTTGGTAAAGTTAAGGACTTTTCATTTTGAATAATAAACATGGTAAGGAATTGCTACCTTGGTAAAAGTCGTAAAACTATGTTAAAAATATCATGTTATTCTTTAAAATATCTATCAAACATTCCTTCATCCTATTTTTGGAGTCGTTATATCCCCTACATATGTATAATGATTTAAATTATTTGTTTTAAGACATTGAATTGAAATTGGAAACCCATGATTTTCTTTTATGGAAATAAGTTATATTTTATTCATATTTGAAACTGTTTTTGGATATTTTCATTTAATATAATCTGTATAAGATGAAATTTATTTATGGATTCCTCTAAAATTAAAAGGAAATTAATTTTCTATTTAATTGAAAATATTAATAAAAAATATATTAATTTATTTCAAAGTGAAATGAATTTTTTTCATAAATTTGTTATTTACCAGTGTAAGTAAAAAATGTAGTGAGTTAATGTTAAAATGAAAATGAATAAAACATCTAAAACTAAAAAAAAATAAGATGGGATATTTATAATTTAAATGACCTTATGCTTCCATTAAAAGAATAATAATCTTCCAAAATTTCTATAATTACTTCCACTCAAATGTAGTTGTATTTTAAATTAAAAATAATCATTATTTAATCAATTAAAACCACCCCTTTTAAAGATTAAATACCACCCCTCACCAGCACCTTTCTCTTCACAATCATTGATACTCTTCAAATCATTACCATACTATTTCATCCCATCATTCCCCATATCTATGTGATACTTGTGTCAACCAAAGAAAAAATCTATGTTCTTTATGGGATCCTTCAAAGAGGTGATATTCAAGAGGAGGATAAAGTGCACAAACTTAAATAAAACTATTAGGTAAGGGTTTCTCATCATACTTTTACTTCTATGAGATATATGAATTATTGATAAAATATTTCTTTTTTTAAGTTTATATTCTTCCCTTTGAAATATTATATCATGAATCGTAGTATATTAATGTCATTAATTTTTTTTGATAACTATTACTTTTATGGGGCATATGATTCAACTCATTATAATGTGGTATATGAATCTGTATACCAATATCCATCAATTAGGTTAAAATTATAAATTATGGATTATTTCACTCTATAATTTTTTGTGGATGAACTTTTTATTATCATTTTATTTTATTTCTATTTTTTGTATTTAGATTTATAGCAATTAATCATATTTGATTAATTTCATATATGATCACTTCAATGATATAATATTTTTAATGGAACATATTTTATAAATTATCTTCGAAATGTTTACTATAAAATAATATTTCTTATGCAATGCAAATGTTTTGTAAAATTATTTCTGGAAACTTTTTTACAATACTATTATTAATGATTAAATTCATTATTAATCATTTTTGAATTTTAAAAAATTTGTTTTAAAGGACTTTTTATTTTGGTGAGCTTCTTTTTAAATTTTATAATATATATATATGGTAGGAATTTTTATAAATTTTATAAAATGAGTGTATTTTCCAATCATTATGAAACTTCATTTAATTTTAGCATCACTTTTATTCATACAAAGTTATATTTGTAAAAAAAATTTATTTTCAAATTATTTGGAATTAAAAAAATTTAAAATAGTATGGATATTTATATCAATAATTATTTCTAGTGATCTTTAAAAACCCATTTTCCATGTCAAATAATATTATTTAATGTTACTTATAATATAATGGGGTTATTTTTCAAGGATAATATTCATATTTCTATTGTGACTTGTCTATGATTATAATGGTCTGATATTTATGAAATCTATTTCCTATCCATCAGTTCTTTAAGGATGAAATTATTATGAAATACTTTTCTTTTTGTGGTTCTTTATGTCATGAATTATTGCAGTTATTATGGGAGAAATATGTGTGGTCTTCAATATGTGATGGGCGAGACCAATATATCTCATCAATACATTGTATAAATATGGATAACTCATGAGGAAAATATGTTATTCATGAACCTGATTTCATGTTCACAATTCAATGCATGTACCTTGCTTTTATATCCATAAGATTATGCATATACTTAGTTTTTTGTCCTTAAGTTCATTCAAAGGATTGGTTTCATGTCTGTAACTTGTTTAGTTAACCTTTTTTATTTATATATTTTCACAATGATATCATTTTATGCGTGTAAAACAGTTTCATGTTTCATGTCAATGTTATTATCTTATGAATTTTTCTATTTTATTTTGTTATCTAATTCTTATGAATATATATGATTTATTCCATGATGTAATATTATGATTCTGGATATGCATGGTATAATTTTCTATGTTTATGTTCATGTTCTTATTCCCTTATGCTTGTCTTATGATTTATATCTCCCATTATCACCCTTACTGAGCATCTAAGATCACTATTTTGTTATGGTTTTTCCCTGGTTTATGAAGAAATTTATTATTTATGACATGTAAAAAATGGGTTCTATTTATGAAGTAATAAAATGGAGATGGCGTAGATGTTTTACAAACTGGTTATTTTTTTCAATATTTCCAATAACACTATACCCATACGATCTGGGTGTGGTTTTGATGGGAATATTAATCTATCTAGATTTAATATCCATGAATGAAAATAGTGATTCATTATACTGTCTATAATGATTCAATGAAACTTGTTAATGGAAACTCTGGCCCTTCATCAAATTTCCTTATTCCATCAACAAAATCAAATAGGGAATTTTGATGATAAAAATGTTGAATCATGTTAATTAAAATAAGATGAAATAATGAATAAAATAGAAATGAAATATCTAATCACTTTTTCTCATATATATTAAAAATCAAATAAATAATTATAAATCTAGAACGGGACGTCTTTAAAAGCACTTAAAGGTTTTGGCATCAGTGGAAACATCATGATGGGGAAAATAATATTATGGGTTTTTCAATTTGATGGATCATTAAAAATATTATCATTGACAGAAATTCCATGGAGAATGAAAATTTAATATAAATATATAAATAAAGAAATGTGGAACCGAGAGATTATATTTTGACATTAAATTTATAATTTATTTATATAATATGTGGAGAAATGTCGACCTCACTTTAAGAACATTTTCTGATAATGAATTTGATCTTCCGTAAATCCTTCTATAATTACCTACATAATGTTAAAAGGATCCATATTAATAATCCATATAGTAGTGCCCCACACACACTCCTTTGATCTCTCTGCAATTCAAATAGTTTTTTACATTCTTGAGTGGTGAGTCAATTTTCCTGTATTGTTCTTATTGATCCCATATTGTATCATTGATCATGAAGGAATATCTCTTATGGTTCTCATTCCTAAGGGGATGAGATAAATATTACTGTATATAGAATATCATGTGCACATCTATTCTCAATTATCAATTAATCGAAGAAAATATAAATAACTATTTATTTGTAGATCTAGGGTTTAGGATAGTATATTAGTTAATTATGTATAATCCCTTAAATAATATAATAATTATAAAAAATCATAACATATAACAAAAACAATAATATTATTATTATTTTATGAAATGCACTAACTCATGTAGTAATAAATATTATTTATTCTCTTGAAAAAAGATATTCATCATCAGAAACAATATTTTCCTGTCCTAACTCCTTGACATTTGTTGAATAAAAGAAAAGGTTTAATTAAATATTTCATTCACCAAGAAAAAATATAAATTTTATTCACAATCCAGTAAATAAATATGTCATAAATATTAATGAATTAAAAAAAATATTTGTTAATGGATAAAAAATTATTAATTAACTTGTAAATATTATAGATCAATAAAACCTCAAAAATAATAATTCCTTCTTCTTTATAATAATTAATATTCCAATAATTAAATTAAAATATAACTTAATTAGGATTAATAGAAATACATTGTGTGTGACACTCGAAGAATTTTTCAAATTGGATTTATGTTGGCTTGCCTAAAGTTCAAGAACACAATATAGAAATGGGTAGAGGATCCAAAGCGAAAGAAAATAATGTCACAATTTCACGAAACACAAAGATAACTCATGTAATATAATCCTTTTATCATAACATCTGATCATGCACGTTTCAAATCCATCTCATGAATTTCCATTCTGAATACTTATTTCTTTTAATATATGAAATAAAAACATAATTAATCCATGGACATTGAATTTAATTTAGCGAAAGAATTATAATAAAAGGAAAGGATATAAAATCCCATAATGATGAAAGATACAAATACTTCCTCCCATTATAAATTAATTACATGTCACTCATGACACACACAACAGATCCAGTTTTTCCAAAACTATATCATCATGGTTTTAAAAATACATCCTTTTTCCTGAGTTAAAACATATGATAAAAATAATCTTTATGTATGAGGATAATTCAACATTCCCACTAAAAGGAATTTGTAGTGTCACTAAACCACGTGGAATACCTTTTGGAGGGGTTATTCTCATAATTTCCATTTATAGAGATTACAAATTTGGAACATCATGAGAATAAGTCTCATCTTCTTATGATTACTCTTACCTATTAGTCATGATCTATGTGGAACCATCATTTAATGTTATACAACTATAGAACTATATTTAAGAATATTATCATGTAACAATAAGGTTCACATATTATCACAAAAGTACAATGGCCTTATTATTGGGAAAGATAATCTAGGACGTTATTTCGTTAAATTCATGAAAAATAATGGATTAATTTATAATAATATGTTTTTATTAAAATTAAAATATTAAAATATAAAATCAATCAAATTATAATTTATTGGATCTATAACACCAACTCTAAATTGTTTTATCATTATGACAACTAAAAGTTTGGGTTTATTCCTATAAATAATATCGAAAAATATTAGTTCATCTTGTCAGAGTGTATCGACCCCATAAAGAAAAAGGTGAAGGATTGGAATTTATATTAATAGATTAACATATCTAAAGACAATGATACTATGAAATAAAGCTTTATCCTTTATTTCAATGAATGTAATTGATTCTCCACTTATTTTAGGAATATTATATATTTCATAATTAAGGGTTTTTGAATTTTAGTTTCCATGAATCGCTAATTAATTTTTTATTCCAATTTTATTAATGTGAAAGGAATTGAGATCCTCTGTCTAGACTACACTCTATTATTTCATAAGAATATTTTAGTAGATTCCTTTTTTATTATACATATGTTGGATCCTATATAAAAATGACATTTTGATGGAACTTATTCCCCCCAATATATTTTTTTTCCTAAAAGAATTATTTTACCAGGGGAGGCCTTAAGTGAATTTCTTAACTTTAAAATGGTTTTCAATTATTATGAATATATTTTTGGATAAAACATTAGTTGGAATAATACATTAATTATTTTTGATGATAGATTAACAAACTCGACGAAAAATATAATTGTTTGAGATAATACAGTTAAAATATTTTCATTGTTAATTTATTATACTAGTGTACCAATTATATTAGGGAATGTCAGGAGTGGTCTTAGAGAAAACATATATAATAATATCATAGCTTAATTATCTAGTTAGAAGGAAAATAATGTTCATTTAGGAAGAGAAAACCTTGTTATCTTACTAACTATATAAATTTTTTGTCTATTTCCTTTCTACAATTAGACCTATTACATTGTGAAATGATTTCATGTAATTTTTCTAAGAATTTTTTTAAAGGGGAATTTCCAAAAAAATGATATTTATAATAGTTTTCTAAAATAAATAAACTAAAACCACTTGTTTTGATCTTCTCCCAATATTTACCTAAAGCATACTCATATCAAATGATGATTCTATATATTTTTATAAGTAATGATTTTAATACAAGATAGTGAATGGTTATGAGTATTATCTATTCTCAATAATTTGGTATCCAATCATGGCCACTTATTATGTTCTTATTCATTTCTCCAAATTTTTTCATTTTAGAAATTATAATTATATCTAGAAGAGAACTCCCTAATTTGACAAGCCTCTGAATGAGATTATGGTTATTCAATTGTACATGAAGTAGCTCACTATTTCTAATACCAATTAATACATTTATGGTTATACTCATTCTAATCAGATAATATTTGGATTCAAATTCCTTTCTAAAAGTATGTGGGTTATTATACATTAATATGGATTATAAATTTCACTGTAATATTCAATGTCATGGAGTTATATATCTTCAAGAGTGATAATACAACCAATTTTCCTAAATGGGCTAGTTAGTTCAAGAAGACTTTTAATACTCAATCATGGTAACTTCTATTATAAAATATATGGAATGATAGACCACCTTTGAAGAAATAGATCAGAAGAAAAGGGGTATAAATACCATTTCTTAATTCCCTATGTTTAAATTCCATTTAAAATATAGAACACTTCTTTATAAATTATGCTTTCTCGATGTATCTTTGGGTGTAGGTACATGGTTTTTAAAGTAAACAAATGGATAATGATAGAACTAAAGAACTCTAACATGGTAGCTAAATATAATATCAGTAATAATTAATCAAATCATATCTTAATAAAAAATCTATAATGATGGATTTTATATGGATAATTTGTAATGATAGGAAGTTTCATAGTCGACCTGCATAATTGCATACGAGAATTATAGTTGTTGACTAATATATGTGATGATGTATAACTATTAATTTTGGTGTAGTGATATATTAATAAGCTCATAGAACTTCATTAGTGTTGAAGAGAAGAATTTAAAACTGGTGGAAACCAATATATTCTATATTACATGTATTGAGATATAAGAAAATATGAAATATTTTGAAAATGGTTATTCTGATGAAACCTACCCTAAGTTTTGGATGATAACATCCACACTATAACACCTATGTTAATAGTGAAAATGTATCTCTTTGTATAAATTGGACACTTTTAGAAGTAGATTCCACTAATTAGGATAAAAATATACAAAAGTTTTATGTGATTCCCTTTATTTCACATTATGTGATCCATGTGGTTATTACGATGGTTAGGACATAAATAAATCCATTGACATTATATCATCCAATAGGGTTCTTATAATAAAAGTGGACATTATAATTAGTAAAATGGAAATTGAAAAAAATCTCATTTGACCAGATTCAACCACACCCCTCCCGACTTAGTTGACTACATCCATTCTTTCAGACTATAGCAGGTACTGTTCAGTACTATAGTAGTTACTGTTTAGTACTCTATTATTTGTAACTATTCACTCGATTTGGGACTTTGAGGCACTGTTTTGGGCCTACGGGTCTCCAAGGCCTTCGGGTCATCAATGGTATTTGGGCCTTAGGGCCTTCAAGCCATAAAGACCATGGAGTAGCCCAGTTCACAGAGATCAGTCCCTAGAAGAGGATTAGAGCAACATGACCAGCAGTCGTCAGATGAAAAGCTATTGGATTTGAAGAATGAGATGGTATGGAAATCGCCATCGAGACCAGGCACCATGCATCTTTGAATGGGGCAATGCTATCCGATCATGAATGAAATGTGGGGTGCTAGGTGATCAATGATTCATATGCTAGGGGATGGGATGTTCTAGTGGGTTGGGCCTACGGGTCATGTATTAGGCGTAGTATTCCTTGGGGCCTTTGGGTAATGTATTGTGAGTCGTGTCAGGCCTTATGCCTTGGGCCTATGGGTCATGTACGGATTCCCCTTCATCCATTAAATGTTGGATTATCTATAATAAAATTAAAAAGAAGTCCTTCAGGCCATTCGGGTGTGGAACATGTACTAGATGTAAAATTATAATATATATAAATTTCAAGATTATTTTATATATTAACTTATTATAAAACATTTTGTAACATAATTTCATATATAAATGATGTTAAAATCAATTTAGTGTATAGGTTTAACATTTTTACAATATAATGGATTCACTCTAACTCTCTCCTCATTCCCAACTAGTTTCCTCTATCTTCTTCAATTGGATGAATACCTACTCCTTTATCTATATTATTCCTCCCTTCACCATGTTTTACCACACTAATTCTCATTCATCCACCCATTTATATGATTGGAAACACTCTTCTATGTTTTTTTCCTCACCCATGTTCTACTTCCATCAGCATCCTACCTCTTTCTTCAGCCACAATCTAACACTCGCATAACCAATTATTTAATTTGACGTGTTATTTTCCCTATTTGGAAGGTTTATTAATTCTGATGATTGATTAAATTTAGTGTGTATATATTTTTTGAAATAATATAACTATTAATCTATATTATTACATTTTAAATTTTATTATTTAATTATTTATAAACCCTAAGTTTAAAAATTATATTTTCATTTTTATGTTAATGGGTTTTTATCTAATTATGTATTTATATATAATAAATTTATATTTTTGAAAAATATATTTTCATGATTGAAGTTATATATATATATATTATTTTAAACGTATATTTTCATTTTTATATATAAATATATAAGTATGTGTGTATATTAATATCATTAAAGTTTATATTTTTTATACTAGAATGTTCATATATAATATTAATCTATCAATTTTATAGTTATAAATATCTAAATATTTAAATATTTAATATTTATAAGTTTTAAATTTATAAGCTTATATGATTACATGTTTTAAATTTATTAATTTTAATTTATTTTTAAATTTTTATGCATTTAAATGTAATCTTATTTTATATTTTGGGTTTAGGAAATTAATGGATTTTAATTACATAAATACATTAAATAATAGTAATTAAATTTTAAAATGGCTTGATAGTTTATTTGAATTTTGAAAAGAATAATTTTAAAAACAAATACATTATTTTATATAAATCATGAAGTGTTTGATTGTTAGAAAATAAAGAACAATATAATTCAAATAATGGCTGATTTATTTTAATTTCAATCATTTTTATTCATCTTGGATAAGGCATTGTGAAATAATAAATTATTCATTATCTAGCATTTATGCATCAGCTAAATATGATATAGAAGATCATATTGACAAATTAAATCATGATTACATTCTGGAATCCACACAAAATATTATGTGTTGAATGATTATATGGAGATGATTGAAAACAAATATTCCCATGTTGTAATAAAATTTATTCTGTTATCAGCATTTCTAATATTTTTTAACATAAAAGTAATAAATATTTAGAGAAATAATAGTTTCACAAAGTTAATTTAACTTTTTAAAGATATACTTCTAGGGGGAAATTGGTATCCAAATTCTAATAATGAATCAAAAAAAGTATGATGTCTAATGAGATTAGTGTAACACCCCAGGTAAATAAAGAATATAACATTTTACTATTTATCCATATTTGTAAATAAAATATTAATATGACTTTAAAGGGGATGCTATGCTCGATGGCATACCCAACACGCAACAACATGTTTCATGGGAATCTTACGTTGCACTCTAATAGTAAAATAATATTATTTTAAATGGAATTTAACATGTAGCCGTTGTATTGGTGGGAATGCATAGAAATAACTAAAATATTATTATATATATTTTTAAATTTTTTCACATTTATCCAATAAATGATAACGTCTTAAAATATGGAAAGAATTCAATTTTAGGCATATGTGCCCTAGTTTTCACTAAAGGTTCACTTATCGCCTTTTGATGGCGAACCGTCATTAAATATAGTTTTGTTCACTCTTACACATTCTATTGGACCAAATAAAACTCTTCTTATGAATTGGGACATCAAAATTTACTTTGTGTAATTTTTTGGTATCTTTCCGATGAAGTTCATTTTTTAATGAATAGTGTAAAATATTGTATTTTAATTCAAAACCTATTTTTAATCAAATTTATTTATATGATTAGATTATCTTTTGAATTGGTTTTAAAGTGAAATTAGAATATATTTTTACCATTAAATCCAATAGTGGTAGTTGGAATTAATTTCACTGTGAAATCAGACTTAAACTTGTGTTAATCTTTTGATACTTATTGTTTCATTAAAAACACGCAATTTGCTCTGACAGTGTGAATTAATTATTAAATTAATTAATGTGACTTATATGTTTTTTAATTTTTTATATTAGACTTCATTTTTGAATTCGTAATATCAAATATAGCTTAGGGTGAATTTTTGGGATTTTTCTGAAAAACATCAATTTTTGATGAATAGTGAAACTACTAAGTGGTACTTATAAAAACTGATTTTTCCGTTTAAATGAAATTTTTCCATTTTTGTGTTTTGAATTTCAAAAATCTGATATACATGGTTTTCATTAAGAAGAATAATGTGGTTCAATGGGATAAAAATAATTTTTTGAGGAATAGTAACTTATTATGTTTTTAATCGCGATTAGAGGTAATTAGTGTAGTTTTTGGTAAGAATAAAGTTTTATAAAAAAGTAAATGACCTAGACACATGTACTACCCTCATTTGATGTGTCATGTCCGACCAAGACAATCCATGGGTCCACTTGGGGACCCCATGGAGCCACTTTGGTTGGAAAATGACATAAATATCTTTTTATTTAATGTTAAAGTAAAAATGACACAAACTTGAGATGTTTTACTAAAAAAAATTTTACATGGGGTTATACAAGTCATATTTTTTACTATAAATAGTCATTGTAAATCTAAAAATATTTCCTACATCATAGTATTTTTTTATAATTTTTAGACATTAAATAAATTAAATTATTTATGACATCATGATGATGCAGCGATGACCTTATTATTTAACGATTTAAATAAAATGGAAAGATAATGTAATATCTAAGACCTAAACATCTTCAAAACCTATTTGATGAGTGGATTTCGAACCCTTATCACCTTATCCTAGAAATACATCAATGTGGGACCTTTAAAATTTGAAAATATTTTGAAAATAAAGTAACATTTTGTAACTTTACAAGAGTGCCCCTCCTCTCCTCTTATAAAAGGCCCCCACCTCTACCTCCTTACCCACACTCCCAACAATATATATCTATTGAGTTGGTTGAGTTCTATGATTATCACCCTTAAAATGTAACATAAATTCTTCACTCTATATCTCAACATCTTGTAGTCAATAGTGATAGAAATAGGAACTAATGCATAAAATTTATTTTTCCCATGTTATAGTGATGTGGGAACATTTATACATTTTTTTAAAAAATAGGTGGGATTCAATTATACATATCATAAAATATTTTAGGGATTACAGTATGATATACTAAAAATGAATAATATTATGAATGAATATAAAAATATATATTTCTACTGGTTTGATAAGAAATTATACAAGGATCCAATGACCTTAGAAACTTTTTAAATGTTATTTATAAAACCTTGTGTCAATGTGATCACATTATCAGGCTTTGATGTTAATGGCTCAAATGATACATAAAAAATTAAGAAAATAACAACATAATTCTAAATATTAGAGTAATGGTCATCATTAGAGAAATATATTTATTGAGTTTAAAGATAGATAAATAATTTCAATGTTAACAATATAATTTATTTTTTCAGGGATATATAGAAAACTAATCACACTTAAATACAATTATTATAGTTTAAGTATAACTAGGCTGATATTAATAATGGTGTGAAACATGTTGTTTATGAATTTACACATTTTTATTTGATTATATTTCAATATAAGGATGATATTTTTTTAATGGACATACATTATATTAAAATGATTTAGGTTATTAACCCATTGAATGTTCAGTAGTCCTTTATTTTTTAAGATAAAAAAATCAATTTGTTTCTAAATGTTTGGATGATGTTGTAGATTTATATGATATTTTGGTATATATTTCACAATAACTTGAGTATAAAAATGATTGGGATAATCATAATCCATTTTATAGGTAATTATCTAATTAAAGTGACATCAGAAATAACTTTTCTACTCTCCGAATTATTTAGATGGATATATTTTTTTTATTTTTTATTAAAAATACACATATAAAAACAAAATTATTATCATATAGTGTTTAAATATTTAAATGATAGTAATATCTATAATATTTATTGGTGTTTATATTTTTATGTTTTTTTATATATATTATTGAAGACAATATCACATCATTTTTTGTATAGATAATTCATTATATTCATCATTTTCATTCATGCAATTTCTTCAACTATATTATTATAGAAATGTAAAATAATTTTAATTTTATTATGAAAATTAATATTTTTACTTGTAAAAATAAATAAATTTTAATAAAATATGTGAGCACAAAATTACACATTTTTAGATATTAATGATTTATTACTTATTAAATTAATTTAAATATCATTTATTTACGTTACTCAATATTTTGGTTAATGAATTTTAATATCATTATATCCTAAGGAATTTTTTATTAATCATTTTTTGTTATTCTATTTTTTACTACTATATTAGTTCGAGAAATAGATATAATTGTTGAAATATTATAAGAAATCATTTTTTAATTAAAAAATGCACTTAATTCGATATACATAAATGTACACAGAATTAATCATTTAATTATGCTAATAATTATTTCTATTTGAGTACTAATATCTATATTTATAGTTTTTGTTACACATTTTTTATTGAAAAATTCCCTATATTTTTTTCTATATATTTTTATTTATAATTTTCTAGTGCTTAATTTTCTTCATCTATATTAGATACCCCAATATATATAATTTTCATTATATTTTAAAAAATTTATTCTTAATTATTATATTCATTTAATATTATTCAAAAAAAATTCAAAAAATATCTTAAAATTCAATGAAAACTATTTAAAAGATAGAAGTGGGGGTAGAAAATCATTTACCAAAATATTTTTATATTAATTTCATATAAATATTTCTATAATAATTAAAATATTTAATTAAATTAATATTTTGATTATGGGAATTATTTTCGACAACATTTTTTTGATAAAAGATGATGTGCAATGTTTCCAGATGTCAGATTATATGTTAACCATGAAATTTACATTCTCATGTATATATGTGGTTGAATATTTCATTTGATGATGATAATAAAATCCGATGTTAAAATAAAAAAAAATTCAAAGTTCTATGGCCATGTTAATTCGTTATCATTTATGGGAGTGTATAATGCTAAAATATCATAGATGATTTATTTTTTCTAATGTGTCATATATTATATATTCATGTGATGATTATATTATCAAATCAATCACAAATAAAATTAAAATTTACTAATATTAAAAGAATTAATAATTGAAGGATGTGTTTTGGAAATGAGATGGAGATATTTTATATAAAATTAGATTTTATTTTATAGTTTTTCATATAAAAAAGGAAATTCCATGCCTCAACTGTAGATTTTTTATTCATAAACATGGGGTATTTTTTTATCCAATTTATAAGATGAAACCATTATAGTTTGAAAATTATTGTTGTTTTAATAAAATTGTATTTTTTTTCAAATAATTGATGAATTATTCATTTATTCATATGTAACTAGCATCCAAGGTATATCCCTAAAATATCTAGTCAAAAAATTAATACCTTTATTCTTTTTCAAGTGGAGGAAATCCTTTATTAGAGGAGAGAAAAAATAAAAATCAATTTATAAATTAAGTAATCAATATAGTGGTGGCTCTAAATAAGTTTATTTCAGTCTTAAATCTCCCCTCACTCACCATGAAAAATAGGAAATAGTGGGAATTAAAATAATGCGATTTTTCATACTGATCCATGAAAATAATTAACAATATAATTATAAGAATTTTTTTATTATTTTTCTTGTATGGTAGTATGTTTTAAATTCATCACAATAATATTATATTAACTTATGTAATTTCATTTATTTAAGGGTAAATAAAAATGTTTAACATTTCTCTTAAGGATATGATGGAATATTTTTGTGACTTCTAGAAGAAATGAAAAAACACTCAGAACATATAAGAGGATATGTGACATGTGTCGTTATAATATTTTTTTTAAAATCATAGTACAACATCAAGTGAAAAACAATAGAGGGGGAAAATCACTTCCATAAAGTCAGGAAATTGGGAGAAGAATCGAAAGATATTAAACCTATTAATTTAGACCCAACCGTGTACTGCGAGTTCAATATTTTGAATAATTTGTTACATTTTATACTATATTAAATAATAAATAATCAATTGGAAAAATTATATCATAAACAAAAGATTTTTAATCCTATAAGTGCATATATACATGTTATTTTTTCATCCAAAATCTCATGTGTGGTTTCCTACAATGGTGGTGTCCATAGTTGGAGAAAATATTTTTTCCTTTTTACCCAATCAATATATCCTTGTTCACTACTTGACATTTAAGGTATTGGTTGTTTTTTAATTTCTATTTACAATTGATTTCAAATTACTTTTATTGATTTGTTACATTTCACTTAGATTTAATGTGGTAATGAGAAGTCTAAATCTTGTTATTTTGAGTATTATTTAACGATTGAGAGTAGTTTTAGGGCCATATACTTTTTATATACTTTTATAGAAATTAGAAAACAATATTATAAAAAATATGAACATAGAGGAAGAATGGAGAGATTTACTGGGTGCTTGAGGGTCTGGGTGAAACTATAAAAGAATGGAGGATGGTTATTATAGGTATAGTAAGTAACATTAGGTACTAGAGGAAATGACTATATTTACGTTCTTTATAATATAAGTAAATATTGTAGGGTTATAAAAATTGGTAAAAGTTAAAACCCATGTTTTATGAACTTTTGATCTAATGGAATTTCATGTTTAAAACAAATTAAGATATCTATAGATTTCTTCTATATGGGGGCTCAATGTTGCTGAGGTTGAGATTCTTATTCCACTCCTGAAAATTATTCAAGGGATTGATAAATTATATATATTTTGAGTTATATATTATATATGTGTTTTGATTATTTGATTTCCAAACCTTTTCAAAGATAGGCCCGATGGAGAGATATAGTTTAGGGGAGTTAGGCAATTCATGTGTAGGATTAGGGTGAAAATTCTGGTTAATCATTTCTAGTATATCAATCAAAACTAAATCATGTTAAGGGATATTTTACAGTCAAAAGTACAATTATGCCTACTTCTAACTTCTTCAACGTGTTCATTACTAGTGATACTTATTAATTTACATCTATATATTTGGAATCATATTTGGATTTTAATATTGACATTTTATAAATTGTATTAAAATAAATTCACTTTAGGGAATGTGGGAGGAGTCAGTTATAATATTCCCAACTAATTCCATTATTATTAATGGATTTTGATTTCATGGTATGTTTTTTATTTTTTATGTGAACTGTTTTTATGAGATTAACAGAACATATTGGTGGGATAATTTTTAATTTATACCAGTTTTTACAAGATGTGGGTGTCATTAGTTATATTTGGTGATTAATATTATATTTTTTCATGAGTGTGGTATAATCATGTTTCTAATTCAACATATGATTTTAGGTAGTTTTGGATTTCCTCATGTATATTAAAAAGGATGGTTCGTGAACTATATAAGGGTGGTGAATATTTACTTCTTCTTTAATTTGATAGAAACATGGAAATTATTCATGATTTATTTTTACTGTTTACAAAAATTAAGGTGGAGTTTATATTTAATTATTAATCAATATAGTGCCTATAATTATTCTTTGTTATCTCATAGCGTAGGAAATGGTATGATAATTGAACAGTAATTTATAAGATCATGTGTCTAGTTGATTTATTATGAAGAATATATTTTTCTTGGGGTGAACAAATTATTTTTTTTAGTAAGGATGATCAGATATTATTCTTATATTTCATTATTACATGTTAAACAAGGTTTCAATCAAGAACATATACCCATTTCAAAGGATCAATGATTTTTTTGACTAGTGAAGGGGACCTGAATGTTTTTCCTATATTAATCGTCAATCAGGTTTTCATTAGAATAAACAGGGACCAAAATATATACTAAAGACCAACATTTGTACTTTATTGGTCATATTTTAATTCCTAATGATGTGGTTTAATGTTATAAACATGACTACTATTCTTATGGAATTGATGAGTCAGGTGTTTCATAATTGTATGGATTTTTCTATTATCATAGTTTTCAATATTATGTAAATATATCCATGATTTTATAAGGAAAATTTAAAATTTTTCCATTTTCATGGACAACATGAGTGCTCATAGAGTATATGATGAGATGTAAAAATTACATTTTTGGAAATTGAATAATATGTTCCTTGTACATGTTTTCTCCCAATATGGATTATTTCAGGATCACAAAAAGAAGTAACAATGATGTTAGGGTAAATTACGTTGATTTTTTTTAAAATATTGAGTTTCTTGAGGGATTATATGTTATAAAATTCATTTTATACACTAATTATTTTGAATAAAAATGATAATGAAGATGTTTAATAACAAATGGGTAAAACTCTAATGACATTAGAAATGATAGATTACATTTCAAAGGTGGAAAAACAGTTTTATGACAACATATATTTTCAATATGCCAATGTCAAGTAATTACTATGAGGTTTTTCGTATTCTCTTTTAAATGGGAGTATTATTTTAGATTATATATATGGGATGAGTTGTGTCATATGAACATGGAATCATTATACATTTGAGAAGAATTACCCTAATCATGACCTCACATTTTTTGTTGTCCTGCATTTTTTATGGATTACCAACATTATTTGATTTAGTGACTAGTTTTTTGTATACACCAATAATATTATATTGATGTGTATATATTTTTTTAGAAGGATTTTAATTATTAAAATAATATATAGGTTTAGTGACCCTTATTTTATAATTTTTTATATCGTATATACTCACGAGAGTGGAAATTTCATCATAGAAACTTTGATATGAACTACTTTCATAGATGGGGTTAGTGAACTAATGGATGAGTTGAATTCAATATGAAATTTATAAAAAATAAATACAAATATTATTGAGGTAGAATGTCTCATAGTCATGGATCCCTTGACATTAATTCATCCTAAATAAAGCTAATGAAATCAGTGAAAATTTAAATATATTAAAGAAAAATTGTTAATGATATAATATATTTCAGGGAGAAGAAACTAAGAAGAAAATTAATTAAAATTATCTCTTATAATTTTAGGAATAGTATTTTATTACATTATATTTAGGTAAAGAAGTGATTATGGATTTTCATTTTTCTTATAATCTAGTTTACAGTTTTATTTCAATCTAGTGAATCCTAGCTTGGTTTATTGTCCAAAACATGATGACTAATCCCTGTTCAATATAAAAAATAATGAGGATATTTTTCATATTTCTATCCTTGAATTTGGTATTGTGGGGTTAGTATTTGTGGCTCAGTTATAATTAATTTATAATAATATCTTCCAACTATATTTCCAAATGGTCTCATTTGAGGCACTATATGAGAGACCATGTTGATTAAAATTATATTATATGTAATGTTTTGTGGTATCTTTCTATAGGACGACCAAGTTCATGTTTTTTTATTAAGTGCAGATAATCTAGAAGATGTTATTCACAACAAAGATTATGTGAAATCTATATTCTAATCCTAGGTGTCATGCTCTTAATTTTATTAATGGAGATCATGTATTTCCTTATATATTAATTTAGGTGGGACATAAATAGATATATAAAAAGGAATACAAGGTCCATTATTTTCATAAAATTTAACATAATAGAGAGTACATAGAAGAAATTATTCATTAAAATAACAGTTTATGTTTCTTATATTTCTCAATGTATTTCATGTATCTTGATTAATGAAATACGTATAGAATATATATCATGAAATTCATTACTATTCTATATAATTTAATTGTTATTATTATTTTTATTGGAGAATAATATGTACTATGGGTCATTTTGGGAAGTGATATTATAAATGAAATTCTACTTTTAGTTCATTGTGAACACACAGAAGTTCAAGAAGATACCCTAGAATGAAAAAAAAAGTAATTTTTTCTTAATGGTTAGATACTATCTTTATAGAATCTCAATGATTCTTCTATTATATGATAAGAACCAATATAGAGAGTTTTGAATTAATTTTATTTCTTAACATTATTCTATATCTAAATTTTTATTTCATTCATGATTATAATGAATTTTTTGGGGTTAAATTTTAGTGTTTTTAGTGATTGGAAGTGTAAGGGAATAATAAAAATCATCCTTTGTTCGAATACAAAGGAAAAAAATAACTAGGTATATTGTGGTTATGTGCAAGGTACCCATTTGGACAACAAGCTCGTACCTGAGTGGTAAGGGATCTTTCTTGCCATCCAACAGACCCAAGTTCAAAAACCAGGTGGAGGAGAACTTCCAGGTTACTATAGTAGTAATGTAGCGGTTACTGTAGCAACAAGAAATATTCACCATATTTGGGCCTTTAGGCAACTGGTTTAGTGCTACGGGTCTGAAGGGCCTTCAGGCCATTAAAGGCATTCGGGCCACAATGTCCATGGAGTAGCCCAGTTCACATATAATAGGCCCTAGAAGAGGATCATAGCAACAAGAGTAGCGGCCACCAAATACAGAGCTTACCGGATTAGGAGAATGAGAGGGTATGGCAGCCGCCATCGGGACCAGGCACTGTGAATCTTTGTATGGCGAAATGCTAGCTGATCAGCAATGTAAGGTTGGGAGCTAGGTGATCAAATGACGCAGAAGATAGGGAGGGTCTGTTCAATTGGGATGGGCCTATGGGTCATGTATTGGGCATGGTAATCCTTTTGTCCTTTGGGTCATGTAATGCAAGTCATTCGGGCCTTACGGCTTGTGCCTACAGGTCATTTACGAGTTCCCCTTCAACCCTTAAATGGGGGATTATCAATAATAAAATAAAAAATAAGGCCTTCAAGCCATTCGGGCTACAAGGTACCCATTTGAAGATTCATAGGGGTAGAAAAATTTAGGACCCACCACCGATTGGTTATTAGGCTCACATCAGGTGGATGCTAATAACTGAATAGAATGTGGAAAATAACTAAAAACCATTTCAATTTAGAATATGTTTTTTAAAAGGGGAATTCATGTGGATTATAGTCACCAAATGGATAGTGGAAAAGAACTGAAAACCATTTCATGTGACTCTATTGTATTGGGATTTGGTAATTCATGTATATTTTTACACCACTTAATTTATTTTTATGTTTTTCCACAAAATTTTACTCTTTCCCTCTCTCTAGATTTATTGGAACATTTATTTTTCAAATTTAATTAAGATTATTATCCACCAATGAAATAGGATTCATGAAAAAAAGACTACAATGTTCATATCATCATGTTCAAATACATTATAGTTTGGATAGTTTTATATTACAATTACTATTTTTTCCATTTAATTTGGAATTTTTTTTTTGATTTTTACTGTGTAATGGGAAATTGTAGCTTAATTTATTATATATCAAATTTTCTAAATGAAAATGTTGAATAATTTTACATTTATAAAATTTAATATGGTGTTAGTATAAAAAAATGAGATTATATTATGGTTTAATAATGTGTGTGAACATAGGGTGATAAAAAATATGTTGAACGAAATGAGAATGATATTAAATGAAATATTTTTTGTTTAACATATTTATAAATGTTATTTAATTTTGAAAAAGTTAATTAATTCAAGATAAATGATAAATAAATTGGATATCAAGTTATTATGACTATGATGTTTATGTTATAATTATCAAAGGAAATAAAAAAGAGGATATATGTGATGAAAAATAAATATTTCAAATTTTGTACTGATTGGAAGTATTGTTTACTATTATATAAGTTTAAAATAGATTTTTTGTAAACGTGTGATTATTATTAATATTAAATGATTAAATATTTCATTTTTTAAATTGGTTGATAATTTAAAGAATATTTATTTTCCAAAATTAAATTTAATATAAATTAAGTAAAATCATAATGAAATGAGTTAAATAATTACTAGTAGAATTTTTAATTTTTTATAATGTAATTATATTATCTAATGATTTAATAATACGACAAATATTATTTGAGTAATTGTAATGAAAAAAAATTAAATGTGATGAATGTTTTTGAAAAACAGTGAAAATTTGAAATTAATGGTTTGAATTTTGAATTTTTTTTAGAATTTATATGTTTTGAATTTCTAGAAAAGTATTAAGAGAATAAATGATATTTTTTTTATTTTTATATATATTTTCAAAATATAAATGATATTTTATTTTCAATGTTTATGGTAGTTCTTTTATAAACCTTATTATTATTTTCTATTACATGTATTTAGTAGGTATATTCTTTATTCCATGTGATTTTTCTGATTCTCAATGAATAGTGTGATTAGTTTCTATATTCTATAGTAACTATATAAATTTTTTACAAGTATTGGTAAAAGTATGTCAATAAATTTTTTATAACATAGATAATACCGAATTATTTGTAATACAAGAAATATATGATTTTTTAAAATCGTATTAAATATTTAAAATATTTATTAATGATCACATTAAACTCTGGATGATATTTATGGTTTGAATGATTCTTACTGAGAAATATTTCTTACACCACTCACATATAGAACATGTTTTCACATATACTACATGTATGTTGATTTAGGAAATCATAGAGAATATTAATAATTAAATAGATATTGTGAGATGACATTATGAATTCTATTGCCTTGGTTTGTTGTGTCATATGTAGGGGTCAACCATATCTAGTTTTTAGGTTATTTTTATATATTTTCATTGAAATTTAAATTTATTTTTTGATCTTTCACTTCTTTATATTCAATATTCTATTTTAAATTTAGATGTTATAGTGTTTAATATAACATTGGTAAAAATATATAATCTATATTTCATATGAATTCCTTGATTTTTTGTTTGGTAATTTATATACCTTTACCATTAAAGGGAAAATCACTCCTCAAGTGATACTTATAGAACATTGACACTAGTTTCCAATATCAAGTGTGTTGGGGAGTCCACCCGATGCCACGTAAAAATTATATTAGGTAGAGGGATTATGCTAATGTTGGGTGCTACAGGTTATTTCAGCCCGTATTGTAATAATATATAGAGTTTCTATGAAAATATTTTTAAAACTATGTCTTATATTTTACATACATAAGTATTATGGAACATAATTTTTATTACAATCATTCACTGGTAGTTTCCAAGAATAGATTCTACTTCTCTGTACATTTACACTTGGTGACCTCAGTGAAATAATTTCATGATGATAGAACATCCAAAATAAATATGATTTAATTAATATATAATTTGATATTATTAAACATGACTATTTTCATTAATCTTTTCAAATGAAATCATTATAAATATGTGTAATTATTTACATACATATAAGGTTGGAAAAATTATGATATGATTATTATGGAAAGGTATCTGGATTAGGTTCATCATGACCAGTATACATTTTTTAAATAGATAAGATATAATTTTATCTATTGATTTATTAAAATATGACATATCTGATCCTTTTATTGAGATATATTCTCATGGATAAAATCAAGGAAATGGTAGTTTATAAATAAGATTATTGTGGAAATAAAGAGAAGCATAAATCAATTAGAAAGGATAATAACCCATGTTTGTATCCTTATTGTTGATATATTTATCATGAAAAGTTATATTAGGGGAGTCCCCTAACTTTTTATATCATGTTTTGACAAAAACAATATTTTGAAAAGAAATATCCACTTATTTTAAATAAATTAATAAAATTTTAAATATAACTTCATATAATAAATTAATCAATCCTTGATCTTAAATGAAATATTGACAAAGATTTTAGATAATAATCCAACATAATACTTCATATAAGGGTATCCAGGGGTTGTGTAAATATACTAATTATTTTGAACAAATTTCATTATACATGTTCTCATAGAACTATAAAAGTAATGGATAAAGTAAAATGGGATCATCATAATGAAATATTTATACACTGTTAAATGTAATTAACTTATCACACATTTTTACAAGGATTGAACCTATACATTACTTATTAAAGACACTCCATGGGATTCCAAATGATTTTTAACATCCAATCATTAATGAAACATTTCTTATTTTTTCAAACTAAAAATAATTAAAACTTATTATTCAACCCCCTTATTAAATGTTGAATGTCTAAAAACAGATTTACATATTTGTAAAGTATTTTAGAATAATTAAATGATGTTATGTGAAATCATTATATCTTATATAAGGATATACATGAAATTCAAATGTATGATAATATGATGTGTAAACTAAAATGAATAAAATAATAGTGCAGTGACCTTCACTGTGTCAAGGATTACATTATCTCAAATCATATCATTGTTTATACCACAATGATGTTATCTTTATTTAGTTCATATTTATATTGACATCCCATTTTTTTAAAATACTCTTGGACATAGGTTATTATCAAATTATGATACATAATATGCGAAGAATAATAATTCATTATATATAACTCATTTTGTATATCTTAAATTCCCCCTTTCATAAACAAACTCATTCATTTTCACATATTGGTATATCATATGAATAGAATTTTAAAAATCAATCACAAAAACTTTTTGGTTATCCTGTAAAAAACATTTGGTGTAAAACCCAATGTTTTTAATTGGAACATTACAATATATCATAATAATAATTCAGTAGATGAAAAACCATCACTATAGAGGTATGAGTTTTCTCTATCATGTATTTTATAATTTTACGGTGACAAAGGTGTTTGGAGAGAACAAATAATTTAATTGTTGTAGAGAATTTATTACACGGATTACACAAAGTGGGTGATCTTTCTATGGATATATTTTAGTTAAGATGATTTCCTAGAGTTGGAGAGAATATAGAAATCATCTCTGATTATGAAATTTCATGACTCAAGGGTTTATATGTGGTCTAACAAAAAATCCTTAGATATGGGGTTATTTTTTTGTAGGTGAAGATATATTAGGTAGTATACATTGATTTATTTAATTTACAATAACATAATATAATCCAAAATAAAAATAACTTAATTATTTTATTTATGTTCTATGATATCAAGTGTTGTAATCATTATCTTTTAAAGGATATACTTTTTGATTATATGGATCACAAGTGCTTCCATTATATCATATCATTTTATGAATTGAATCTGCAGTATAGATATTCAGTCAGGTATCAATATAAATTTGATTTTGAGATGGATTAATCTCCAAGGATTTTTAATTTCATTATAGATTACCCCAGTAAGAAAACATAGGAGCTTTGAGAGAGACCTTCAAAAGAGGAATAATATATTATGATAATGTTAGTTGAATGGTTGGAGGTTGCAACTAAAGACCATGGGTGATGAAATTTTGAGTCATTGTTTTCGCATTGATGTTGGTGACCTAGGAATGGACATTTAAGAATTGTCATGTGATTTATTAGGGATACAAATTTTTTTTTTGGAAGAGTCCCTATTCTAGAATGGTTTATAGATAGTTATATCATGATCTTTTTCTATTTGATGTTTTTTGTTCCCCCATCTATGAGTGATTAGTGGATGTCATAATCTCATGTTCCTTAGTGGGAATTTCTAGTACGTATGATGAAAATTAATCAGGATATCATGAACTAGTTATAGTGGATGGGAATAGAGAGTGTTATTATATGTTTTGTATATAATATATTGAGATTTTAAATGGTCAATGTATGGAATCAAGGACCATTTGGTTTACTTAAAAAACTTCTCATTCCTATGTAAATGTTGGATTACGTAACGATGGACTTCATGCTATGATTTATAAGGACCCTATGAAGCCAAGATTTCATTGGGGTGATAGTTGATCAGCTAAAAAAAGTGTCACAATTATTATTGATCCATTAGAATAACCATATTTATTGTTCAAGAATGAATTATGTTTAAGATATTTTATAATGATATGGGCATACTTCTAATATCATATAATACATGGATGTGTTTCTAATGTAATATATTTTTTTTGGTTTGCTGAGGGATTTTGGTTATCCTATATTTATGAGGCCAAAATATCATCTATGAACCAATCAACAATCATAGAGGATTATCCAAATCATAGAGAATATGCATTGGGTATAAAATCTTGACAATGGTTGAGTTTGGGATTACCATTTGGACTTTGTTTATTTTGTGAATAATAATAGTTTCTTTAAATATATTAGGTTATTCCCTTTTAAGGATCTTTATGGATAGCTATATCACTCGCCACTGTGTAGGAACAAGGTGGGTGAGGCATTTGAGATAGGGACAATTAGGGTATAGGGGACCTCTAAGAGAGTGTAGTTGATTAGGCTGTTTTTGGTAACCATTTTGAGTAGACAGTGACATTATTATTTCAATAGTAAATCGCTATTTAGTTCCTTAAAGAATATATATATTTTTTAGTGTCACCTCACTAGACACATATTCGTTTTTAGAGTTAATGGAAACTAGAACTTTGGTTTGTGTTATCCTTTTAGATCATTAAATGTAACATATAACTGGGTTTCCAATGGGATATTCCTCTATAATATTGATATATGAATATCATGTTTCATGTGACTTCGATTAGGAAGTAAAATCCTGATCCTGCACAATTGATCAAATATAAATTCATTATTTTTTAAATAGATGCATCATTTGGGGAGTGACATATATTAATTTGGGAATGGAGTGAGGGTGTGTTAAGGTAGAATATGATACAAATATTTTTATTTTTATCATAGCTCAGTTAGATCTATGAGGTGACATTAGATGTAGAATTTTATGTGATGTATCAGTGGATCATGTTTTTCAAGATGGATCACAAGATTCACCTATTTTGAATATGTTTTTATCATAGGGGGATGTTTTTCACATGAAAATATAATAAAGAATGTCCTAGGGTCGGTTTCATTGGATTACAAGTGATGTTTAACTAGTTTTTTTGTAAGGAACTCAATTCTATAACATGGGACATGTTATTAATCATAGATGGTGTGGCTATGGTGTTCTTGAGGAACTATAGATTTGATATCAAATTTTTTCGTTGCACCTATTTTTTTAAAGTTGTGTAATAGAATGTTGGTTATCATGCGGATTGTTTTTTTGTCATTAAGTCTTGGAATCTGAATTTAGGATAGTTATACAAATTTTAGGGCCCCTATATGATCAAGATAGGATTTATCAAGGTCATATTATTTGGATTTTGAATTATATGGAATGTTGGTTGATTTTAGATGTGGTCCCTTTTATTATTTCATAGGATCTCATCATTGACCATTTCAGTGATGATTATCATTATTCATACAAGCCATAACTCTAGCATAGACATCTACCATTCACCATTGTGTTATAAAAGTTCAGATCCATTATGGAACAACCCAATATGAGGTATCAAGATTTTCATTTACACATTTTCAATGAAAATTTTAAAGGACCCTCAAATCATATATTATTTAATCCTTTCTTATCCAAATATTGGAAAATATAGGTCCTCTTACAGAGCACATTCAACCTAAAAAATTCTTCGATTGATACTTGATGTTGAATGATCAACCCTTGAATATTTTATTTGAGTTCCTATCTATTTGTTTTTAATTTTATCCCCTTATCATGGGTTAACACTAATATATAAGACTCATACAACACATTCTTCTTGATTCATGTTCTAGAATAACTATATAAAAAATACAGAAATTCTATAGGGATTCATCTCATATGTTTCAAGTAAAATTGGTTTGTGGGAAATATTTTTGAATCAACAATTAAAAATATTTTAAATATAAATCACAAACTCAATAATGGAATATAATTAACATATAGATCCTTTTTAGGGTTTTTGGCTTGATATTATTTTTTTGTGTTCTATGGACTATTCTTGATTTTGATCACATGTGTGTGCATGTGTATCCTAGAAGATTTGTGTTTTATATTGATCACATGTGTGTGAATTTGTAGCATGATAAGAACATGTCTGATATTAAAAACATGAGTGTTCATTGGTATCCTATGATACCAATGTTTGATATTTATTTCATATGTGTGTATGTGTAGCCTATTAGACCTTTCGAGATTATGTTGGTATTTTTTTGTTTGTGTGTGCTGAGACTCTTTCATGATATAATATTATGTTCTTATTTGTGTTATGACTTGGATTTTGTGAATGTATTTTCGTTGATGGATTTCTTCTAGTATAAAATAATCATTGGACTACCATGTACATGCTAGTACTTTGAGGATCATATATGGAATGTTACAACTAAGATGATTGTTCAATAAATAGAGAATGGGTGTGATATCCTTGAGGCCTAAATAATAGTCTTATTGGTATACAACAACCTTGATGGATAACCCTTTATTTATATGGGGTAAGACTATATTATTTCCAGACTAGTTACTAAGACGGGACATGGTGACCTTTTATCCTAAACTAATATATTTTTTCATTATGGATGCTCATGATTACTTGTGGTCTATTAATATATGACCTTATTCATCAAATTAATTAAAATAATTTTAATGTAATGATTATAAAGTGCAAGGAACCAACCCTAGTTTCCTAGAGTCGATGCCTTATTTAATTACATTGGCATAAAAACAATGAATATGAATCCTAAAGGTCTGATTAGTTTAGTATTATTTCAAAACAATATCCATACATAATTCCAACATTACTACCTGAAATGAAAAACAACATAGAAATTCCTTTGACAAAATCCAATAATCGAAGGTTATTTCTACTGGTCATTCATAATAAAATTATTCATGTGCTAAGAAAATGAAACAAAATAAAGGGGTGATCTCAAACGCTTAGTAAGGGTAATCAATACAGAGTATAATATATAAACATTGCACATGTGGAATAACTAAAAACATATGCCTTTAACAAAAACATGAAGACATTATAGAAGGAATGAGAGATAAGTAAATAATAAAATAATAAGACAATATCATGGGTATTCTTGAAGTTGAATAACCACATGAACCATCAATACTATTTTCATAATGTGGGAATTCATATTGCATGAAATCATAACCATACTGTCATAGTCTATTTCCAAGACCATTAATAATCATTTTTCCAAGGCCTTGTGCTATGACTATAGTTTGTCTCATGAGACCTACCGATGAATCGAGGGGTGATAAAGTGCCCCACATGATAATTTCTATGTCCAATGCATTCCTCATATTATTAGGGATAAATATACAGAACATATAAATTAATATTGAAAATAATATATGAAATGTTAATAAATTTCCCTGAACATTAATCCAAAACACTAACCATTATGATTAAATTAGTTAATAGTTTTGAGATAGAACATCCACAGAAAAAACAATCATTAAAACATTAAATTAAATATGGTAGATGATAACAAGAAATATTAATCCCATTAGTACATAATAATCAACAAGAATGTTTAAATAGATTAATATACTCTTATAAAATCTTCGAGTAATTCTTGAGAAAAATACCTTTTTAATTTGAAAGAAGAGTTCTTTTGAAAAAAATATTTGTAAAAAATAAAAAATTGAATTAAGGTATCATTTTCATTATATAATTAGATATTTTATAGTGACAATTAATTTCTGAAACAGCTTATTGGGTGCCCTTGAATAACTGTAAGAGTTTGAAAAATTCCCTCGAATCGGGCTTGTATTTGAGGAAGGATTTTTGGAATTTCCTTTTAGAACATATAACTACCATTAAATGAAAGTATGATTCTTGTTGGTAAACATATATATATAACTCACACATAATTTATGTGGAGTATATAATAATAAACAATAATTTAATTGAGTTAATTACAAAACAAAAATAACCCAAATGAAAAATGGATGTTCAGGTGGAAACCCCCTTACATTAAGTCCAAATGTGTTCTGCTCTTGAAAAGAAGGTCCTGAAATATGAAATTATATTTATTAATAACTAAATTCATAAACTTTTAGAAATAACTTTTCTTTCACATAATTATTTTATGTTAATTTATTTCCTCATTAATAAGTTATTATATTGAATTTCATCTTTCTAGAGTGTTTGTTTTATTGATTTCCATAATCAGTTCACTTATTTTTATGTAATGGAGATGATGTGGATTGGATGTGAATATTCATAATTGAAATTATATATTATTTATGAAAATAAATATGTGATAATG
This sequence comes from Viscum album, assembly GCA_963277665.1. Lineage (NCBI taxonomy): Eukaryota > Viridiplantae > Streptophyta > Magnoliopsida > Santalales > Viscaceae > Viscum > Viscum album. Next base: position 443,795,263 of record OY728133.1, read on the forward strand.
GTCATTTATATCATTTTGTTACATTGAAATAGGATGAATAATTAGATGAAATGTTAATGACATTCACTTAGATTATTTTAGCGTTATTTTGATTATTAAGAACTTGTTTGGTCATATGATTTAATAATATGAATGTATACTGGTTATTGAAATTTAATTATGTTATAATAAATATATTTTAGTCTTTTTAAATCATAAAAATGGTTTCATGAATAGTAATGATGGAGAAATTAATGAATGAAACATCATTGTCCATAAAGGTTATAAATTGGAACCTCGTGGATGTTCATTCCGTTTATAAAATAAATGGGGGAGGGTAAGAATATTGAAGATTGTTCATCAATTCACATGATATAATTAAAAAATATATATGATAATAGAGTTAAAATGGTCATTTGTACATGAGAGTTTTGGAGATAATAAAGAAAAAAGGAAATTGAAATGAAACTGAACAAAAAATATTGATGTTTTACCTCTTTTAATAACCTCCTCGAGAACCTCCTTAAGGAAAGGGATTTTGGTCTTTTGAAATGAGAAAGAGCATAATGGACGTGGTGAGTGACTTGGAAAGATTATTTGGGCAGAAAATTGAGGATATTCAAGGATTATAGGAGTGAAGAGAAGAGGGATTGAAGGGCGGTTATATTGGAGGAGAGGAGTGAATTTTGAATATTTTTTTCATTATTTAATTATATACATCTAGACAACCCATAGTGTTGTATCATGAAACCACTAATAGTAATAAGTCCATGTGTGTTTGAAAAAAGTTTCCATGTATCACTCATGATTTTATAAATTGTGTATTTAACTGATAATTTGTATATGCTGTATTTTACCGTATTTCATTATTCATAAAAAATTCAACAATTTCATAAAAAACCGAAAAAATTCAGCCCTACCATTTTGAGACGAGTATAATTAAAAAATTAAATCCATTATAAAAAAATAATTTTCTAAATATTATTAATTTAATTTTTAAATAAAATAATTTTTAATTAAAAAAGATTAAATTTTATAGTTATAATTAGTATTATATCACATTGGAAAATTAATTAAGATCTCATTATATTATTACATAATGAAAATAAAATAATACCATTATTTAATATTCATAATCGTCATACTAATATTAATATTACTATTCATAAGGGTATGTAACTATTCACCAAAAATCATGTTTGTTATATCAGATTCAAAATGACTTACTGATCACAACTTTTGATGAATTTTTTTTGAAATTAATAAAATTGAACTGGAAAATTTACGTTTAATGCCTAGGTTATAAATTTCTCCTATAACGTTATTTATCACATAGACTTAGTGATTAATGCAATATAGACTATCTAATTAATATAATGTATTTAAAAGGAACATACCATAAAATGGTTGGGGTGTTACATTATTCCCTACTTAAAAAATTCCCTCTTTGAAATTTTATATATAATTCCCTCTAAAAAGATGTTTGTTGTTATTATTTATAAGAACCTCCTGTTCCGATGCTGCTTCCTCCATATTATGTTTCCTCTAAAGAACCTTTACCAGAAAATTCATCCACTTTTTCAATACATGATCTATAGTATCAATAATCTTGATAGGCTCTTTAAAATAATACAGATCGGGCTCATGCTCTATTTCATCCTAGTTGAGTACTTGTGTTGGGTCTGGAATGTATTTCATTACATTGATACATGAATCACATTGTGAAATTTTTATAGACTTGGAGGAATTTTCAAATGGTAATCTACAAATCGTACTCGATCCAGAATTTCGAAAGGCCTGATGTACCTAGGACATAATTTTCCCTTTTTACCGAATTGTATAATACCCTTCCATGGAGATAGCATTAAGAAAACATGATCTCCAACATGAAATTAAAAAACCTCTCTTCAATTATCTGCATATCTCTCTTTCCAACATTGATATGTTTTCTATGGGTTTGGATAATCTTCACCTTTTCTATTTTTTCCTCAACAAGTTGTGGGCCTAAAATATTTCTTTCACCAACATCATCCCAACAAGTTGGTGTATGATATCTTTTTCAATATATTGATTCATCTGGTTCCATTTGAATACATGAATGTAATCCATTATTATATGAAAACTATAGGAGATATAAATAATGATCCCACAGACCTTGAAAGTCAAGTGAACAAGACCCAAACATGTCTTTAAAAGCATGAATAGTCTGTTCTGATTGTCCATAAATTTGTGGGTGGTAGGCAGTGCTCAAATGAAGATTAGTATCTAGGGCCTTCTAAAGGCATTTCCCGAATTGTGTTGTAAGATTTGTATAATTATAAAAAAATTGATAACGTTATTCCATTAATTCCTAATACATCACTAATATAGAGTTTTCCTAATCATTGATGTGGTGAATCGTCACTTATAGCATGAAAATGTGCTGATTTTGAAAGATGATCAATAATAACCCATATCGCATCATTCTTTCATGGATTGTATGGTATCCCCATGAAAAATTCCATCATAATATAATCACATTTCAATGTAGGAATAATAATGGGTTTCATAAATCCTCCAAGATGTTATCTTTCAACACTCACATGTTGAAAACCCAAACATCTCGACCCATAATCCCTAATCTCCCTCTTCATGTTTTCCCACAAAAAGTTTTCATGTAGATCTCTTCACGTATTTATACTACCAAATATTATAGGGAAATTAGAGCTATTAGCATCATCTAATAGTTCCCTATTTAGCTCAAGAATAGATGGAACACACATCCTCTTTCCAAATTTTAAAAGGCCACCTTCATATTCAATGTCAATAAACATCCTGTTATTTATAGTTTTAATTTTATTTTGTAATTCCTCAACATCATCATGGGAACTTTTTATCCATTATAGTAATGATGGTTTGGAAAACTTTTGAAAAAGTAGTGATGTGTTACATTCCTTGATAATCCCAATCTATATTTAATAGATCCATTAACATTGAATCCCTTTTAACTCTCATCATGTTCAAAATCCAACGATTTTTTCTACTCAAAGAATATTCCACATTATTTTCCTTCCTTGGGTGGTAGTGTATTGTGAAATAATAATCGTTGAGTAGATAAATCCATATCCATAGTCACATGTTGAGTTCTTTCTGTGAGAAAATATATATAAAAATCTTATGATCTGAATATATATCACATTTTTTACCATAGAGGTAATGTCCCCAAATCATCTGAGAAACGATTACAGAATCTAACTCAAGATCATGAGTTTGATATTTTTGTTGAATAATTTTTAGCTACCTAGATTCATATGAAATCACTCTATCATTCTTCATAAGTAGAAAATCATGTTTTTTATTTGATGCATCACTATGGATCAAAAATTTATTATTCCTTCATGGTTGAGACATGATTAGAGAATTCACTAATCTTTAATTCAATTCTATAAAACATTCTTCCCATTATTTTTTCCATATGATATTAACCCCTTCTTGAGTAATTTTGTTCATTGGGTTGGCTAAACAATCGATGTTCTGATTGAAACGCCAATAATAACCTGCTAAAACTAATAAAACAATGTACCTTGGTTATGTTCATTGGAGTAGGTCATTCTTGAACAACTTTTTTATTTTAAGGATCAACAGATATTCCATCTTTAGAGATAATGTACCCTATAAATAAAACTAGTTGAAGAAAAAATTCACTCTTTCTGAACTTCTAATATAATTCATATCACCTATGAGTCTTCAGAATAATTTTCAACTGATTTTCATTATCTTCTTATATTTAGAGTATACCAAGATATCATTAATAAACAACACCACAAGTTCATAAAGATATTTCTTAAAAACTCTATACATTAGATCGATAAAAACATATGGTGCATTAGTCTGTCCAAAAGCCATTACTGTAAACTGGTAATGCTCATACCTAGTTAGAAATTTTGTTTTTGGATACTCTTCCTTCCTCAAAAGAAATTATGATATCCAAATCAAAGATCCAACTTTGAAAAATATTGGTCTCCCTGAAATTGATCAAATAAATCATTAATGCACGATAGGGGATACTTGTCCTTTATTACAATAGAATTGATCTCTATGTAGTCAATGCACAACCTTACAGACCCATCTTTCTTCTTATTGAAAAGAACAGGGGCTCCCTATAGAGAAACTATAGGGAGAATAAATCCTTTATCATTCAAATCCTCTTGTTGTTTCTTTAGCTAGAATAATTACATAGTGGCCATTCTATACATAGTATTTGATATTGGCCATTCACCAAGATTTACATCAATAGAGAAATCAACACCCTAGTCTAGTGGATGTTTAGGTAAATACATTAGAAATACATCAATTTATTTTTGCACTATACATACATCTTCAATTTGAATATTTCTTTCCTTGCCTGTAGATATGTTTCTCTCTTCCTCCCCTATAGTTGAATTTAATAGAGCTACTGGGGATGGATCTAAATGAGAATCAGATGGTGATGTTTCTGCCCTAGAGATAAATGATTCCACATCATCCTCAAAAATTGCATCCTCCTTCCTCTTGCAATAAATTTTAGCTTCATGGTTCGAAATCCAATCCATACAAAAGATTATATCAATGCCATACATGGGTATGATAATAAAAATCTCATTTGTACCAAATAATGAGGACTTCCTGACACAACATTATTGTAATTATACTTCTCTTGAGATTTTTTACTAACAACTCCATTAATAAATAAAATTGGGAATATATTATTTTCATGGAAGAAATGGGGAATATATTAATGAATGCGATGATTCATAATCAAATAAAGCTTTGGAAAAGTTTGATGAAATAATTAATGTACCTTCAACCACATCATTGGGAACTTAATACTCTGTAGTTGTGGTCCCAAAAGCTTGGAATTTCTCCCTTGGACATCTTTAAGGAATAGTTCCTTAATGCTTAGGACATTCATGTGAATAATTTCCCATAAATCTGAAATTTTATCATTCAACATTGGTAGCTACATTATTCCCCTTATAATCATGAGAAAGGTGGCCATTTCCTCTACAATTGTCATAAACTCCCATCCCCTTCTGGAAAGTTCCATGGTCTTTCTTCCCACAAATACTCCAAGATGGAAGTTCAACTCTTCCATTCTTCCCCATTCCCTTATTTCATTTTAAGAGATTTCTACAACCCTCTTATTATATTGTTTTTCTACAATTTCATAAGACATAGAACATTCATTTTCTGTCTTGATAGAACTAGAGACTATATCCTCATATGATGAGAAACATTAAGAGACTAGAGCCCTACAGAGGAATGGTTCTAAACCATCAATGAATCGATCAATTTTTCTTCTTGTAATATGTATGTAGTCCAAAGCATACCCCTCCAACCTTATAAAGTTGTCTTCAAACTTGGAAAAATTTTCATCCTCCTTCTACCTCAAATTCATGAATTTCTTATTTATATCTTGTCGTTGTTCACGAGGGAAATATTTTTCTACGAATATTTCCTAGAAATCACTCAATTCCAGATCTTCTATTTTTTCTCCTCCTTTATGTTTTTGATTAACGATGACCACATATTCTGATCTCCCGATAGAAGATACACTTCAATGAAAACCGTCTCCCATTCGTTTCATCCCAATGGGAGAAACATCTTCTCTCGAGAATATATCCACTACTCTACTACAAACGGGTTTGTAGTCTCGTTGAATGATAGAGGCTATTGTCTCATAAAGGGCTCTAACATATCTCCTCCAAATTTTGGATCTGGAAACTCAACATGGGTTAGGTTATTATTCATAAACTGTGTATGTTTTCCCAGTATAGTTATAAGTTTTTCAGCCTTAGTCATAGAACCAGAGCCAACATCATTATCTTGCATTAGATGGAAGTCCCTACATAGGACATGCACGTTATTGCAGTTTCCATTCCTTCCAATAGGATTCATTTATAAATGATGAAATACACTAGATTTAGATTTGAATCCTAATGTACAATCTCATTGTCGAAAAAAAATACTTAGCCTAAATAGACATACTATACATATCTAAATTCATAACCATAAACATGGTATCATTGAGCAAAAATATACATTTAAATCCTTCATAATGGATTATATAGAAAAAAATGAATTATCCAAAGCATATCCCCCAGTAGTGTCAATACCAAGTGTGCAGCAAGGCATGTTGTTGTGTACCAGGATACCCGGGGTTAATCCCGAAATCCTTGTCGGAGTGTTTACTCCTAAGTACATCTATAATAGATCCACCTATACCTATTTTTACATAGATAGCGATGTATTTTCTATAAAGATCCAATGAATCTCTTAATTATTAAATTCCAGGACCTTCATGTATTTTGTTCAAATACTATATTAGGGATTTTTACCCTAATCTAAATTTTCTAATCTACTTTCTTTATTTTCTACTGAACTTCATTTGATTCCAACTGCAAGGACCAGACCCTAATTTCCCAAAGTCGATGCCTTATTTAATTAAAATGGGATATAAAAAGGGAATATGCATCCTAAAGGACAGAGTATTTTAGTATTATTGGAAAAAAGATACATAGATATGTTCCACATTACAACTTGAAAAGAAATAAAACATAGAAACTAAATTGACAACGTCCATAACTCCTAGGATATTTCTGCATGTCGTTCATAATAAAATTCTTCATGTCCTAATAAAATTAAACATAAGAAATGGAGGAGATCAATTGGTCAGTAATGGAATGCAGTACAATTTTAGATATATAAACATTAGGAATGTTTTATATCTAAAAACATATGGATTTACAGAAAACATGAACACATTATGGTATAAATAAGATCTGAGTAAATAATTACAAAATAAAACATAATAATTGGTATTCTACTAGGAAAAGAAACACATTAAACATCAATAATATTTTCATAATGGGGGAATTCATAATGAGGGACATCATAATCATACCATCAATGCATCATTCCAAGGCCATAAAAAATCATTTAGTCAAGGCCTTGTGCCAAAACCGTAGTTTGTCTCATGCCGCCCACCGATGTACCGAGCGACTATAATTGCCCCACCAAATAATTTCTATGTCAAATTTATTCCAAATATGAACAGTGATAAATATAAAAAAATATACATTGATAATAAAACTAATATGTGAAATTTATATAACTTTTCCCCTATATTAAGCATAAACACTAACCATTAAGAGTTAATTGGAGATTGGTTTCAAGATAAAACAACCACAACCAAAATAATCATAAAACATTAAATTAAATATGGTAGATGATACCAAGAAATATAAATTCCAATAATACATAATGATCCACAAGAATTCTGAAATATATGAAGATACTCTTATAAATTCTTCGATTAATTCTTGAGATAAATACTATTTTACTTTTAAAGAGGGGTTCATTTGGAAAAATATTTCTATAAAACCAAAAGTTAAGTAAGATAGTATTTTTAAAATAAAATGAGTTATTTTTTAATGATAATGGTATCGAAAAATAGATTATATGATGCTAATGAAAATGGGTATAAATTTGAGAAATTCCCTTCAATCAGGCATGTATTTCGATAAGGATTTTTTGAAAGATCATTTTAGAACCTATAACTCCCATTAAATGAAAGTATGATTTTTGTATGTAAACATATATAAAAAAATTCACTTTGTTTATTATGAGTACATAATAATACACAATAATTTCATTTAGTTAATTAGAAAAATAAAATAACCCAAATGAAAAAGGAGGTTCGGGTGGAAAAACACTTACCTTAAGTCTGAATGTGTTCCTCCCTTGAACATATGGTCCTAGAATATGAAATTATAATTATTAATAACATATTTTTGAACCTATTATAAATGATATTATTTTATCATAATTCCATTTATTTCATTTATTTCCTTATTGATATGTTATTATATTGAATTATGTCGTTCCAAAGTGTTCGTTTTCTTGTTTTCCATAATCGTTTCACTGGTTTTTAAGTAATGGAGTTCATGTGGAATGGATGTAAATATCCAAAATTGAAATTACATATTAATTATGAAAATGAAAAAAAATTTAACTGTTCTTTATACTATTTGGATTCATAGAAATAGGATGAATCCTTTGATGATATGTTAATGACATTCACTTAGATAATTTTAGCTGTATTCTTATTATTAGGAACTAATTAGGTCATATGATTTAATAATATGTACGTATAATGGTTACTAAATATTAATTACGTTATCAAACATGTATTATAAACCTTTTCAACCATAAAAATGTTTTAATGACTAGTAATTAAGGAGAAATTGATGAACGAAACTTCTTCATCCATGAAGGATATAAATTGGAACCCCATGGACGTTGATTTCATTTATAAAATAAAAGTGAGAGAGTAAGAATATTGACAGTGCTTATTCTATTCACATTGTCTAATTATAGTATATAGATGATACTATAGTTATCATGGTCATTTTGAAATAGGAGGTGAGTAGAGGACAACAAAAGAAGATAAATTTAAAGTAAACTAAATGAAAAAGAGGGGTTCTTTACCTCATGAAATAACCTCATTTAGAACCTCCATAAGGGAAGGGCTTTGGATTTTTTGGAAGACCAAGAACTTCTTCAAATGGGGGAGTTACTATACAAGGGTATTTGGGTAGAATATAGAGGATACTTATGGATTAGAGGAGTGAATAGCAGAGGGAGTGATGGCGGGTTTTATCATGGAGGAGAGGAGTGAAATTTGAATATTTTACTCATTACTTTATTATTTACATTAAGAAAATCGGTAGTGTTGTTTTATGTAACTCCTAATAGTAATAGGTGCATGTGAGTTAGAACAAAGTGTCATTTCTTCATTCATGTTGTCATTAATAGTGTATTTAGCTTATATTTTGTGCATACTGTATTTTACTGTTTTCATTATTCATCAAAAAATCATTAATTTAACATAAATGAATTCCATTTGTAAAGAATAATTTTCTAAATGTAATTATTTTAAATTTTCAAAAATTCATGATTTGTTGGAAAAATAACATTTTTATGGGTATAATTAGTTTTATATCACATTTAAAAATTAATTAAGATATCTTTATCTTATTAACATAAGAAAATAAAATAATATCATTATTTAATATTCATAAAGGTCATATTACTATTCATAAGGGTGTGGTAATATTCACCAAAAATAATATTTGTTCTATCATACTCTAAATGACTTACTAATCACAACTCTAGATGAATGTTTTTCGAAATTCAAATCATAAAAGAGGTAAATTTATGTTAAATGGATAGGTTATAAATTTCTCCTGTGAAGTAAATTTTCACAAAGACTTATTTCTTCATGCAATATAGCCTATCTAATGAATTAAAAGTACTTATGAATAACATACCATAAAAAAGCTGGGAGTGTTACAATATTCCCTCTGGAAAAGTTTTCCTCAAAATTTTATGTATAAAGACCTATAAAAATATGTGGGTGGTTATTCAACATAACCTCATTATGTTCCCATGTTGCTTCCTACATCTTATCTTTCTTTTAGTAAACCATTACCAGACAAGTCATCTAATTTCTCAATATATGTTCTCTAGTATCACGGATCTTGATTGGCTCTTCACAATAAGATAGATCAGGTTCATGTTTTATTTCATCATTGGAGAGTACATGTATTGGGTCTGGAATGTATTTCCTTGACATTGATAAATGGAAAACATTGTGAACTTTAGAGATACATGGGGGCATTGTCAAATGATAATCTATGACTCCAATTTGATCTAGAATTTCAAAAGGTCTGATGTACCAGGGACTTAATTTTTCCATTATTTCTGAATCTTATAATACCCCTCCATAGATATACCTTTAAGAAAAAATGATCTTATTCTAGAAATTTCAAATCCTTCATTTTGTTATTAGAATTTCACTTTTTCCTTCTTTTATCCATTTTGATATGGGTTTTGATAATCTTCAACTTTTCTGTTGCTTCTTCAACATGTCATGGGCCTACGAGCTTTGTTTCACCAACATCATCCTAGCATGTTGGTGTATGACATCTCTCCCATATAACACAACATATAGTGCAATATGAATACCTGAATAGAAGCTATTGTTATACTAAAATTCTTCGAGTATAAAATACAAATCCAACATTCCTTGAATGTGGCATCAACAAGACCTCAACATTTCTTTGAATCATTTAATAGTCTGTTTTGATTGTCCATCTACTAGTGGGTGGTATGAAGTGCTCAATCAAATATCAGTATCTAGTGCCTTCTTATTATTTTTCCATTAATGTGACGTAAAATGGGGATCACGATCAGAAAAATTTTCTAATGTTATATCATTAATTCTTACAAATTCATTAATATATCGTCTTTCTAAACAGTCAAGTGGTAAATATTCTTTTATAGAAAGAAAATGTTCTAATTTTTTAAGATGATCAACAATGACCTATATCGTATCACTCATTCTTAGAGTCTTTGGTATCCCCATGACAATTTCCATTGTAATATTATCCCATTTTAACATAGGAATGGGAAGGTGTTTCATGAATCCTACATGATATTTTCTTCCAACCTTCACCTTTTGACAAACCAAAAATCTCAAAACATAATCATAAATCTACCACTTCATGTTTTCCCACAAAAAATGTTCCTTTAGAACATTATACATATTTGTTCTACAGGGGTGTGTAGAGAAATTAGTGCTTTTAGAATCATCTGAGTATTCCCTCTTTAATTCTTGAATAAAGGGAACACAAAGCCTCTTTCCAAATTTCAAAATGCCTCCTTCATATACAAAGTAAATCAAATTCCCATTATCCACTGCTTTAATTTTTTTGGAAACTCCTCATCATCTGCCTAAGAACATTTAAGCCTTTATAATGAATAATTTTTGGAAACAATTTGATAATGTAGTGATGTGTCTCCTTCCATAATAATTAACATATCAATCTTTACCAGATCCATGAATATAGGATCACTTTCAACACTCATCTTGTTCAGAATTCCTTGGTCCTTTATACTCAATGAATCTTCCACCATATTTTCCATCCCTAAGTGGTAGTGTATTGTGAAATTATAATAATTGAGTAGATAAATCCATCTCATTTGTCTCATGTTGAGTTATTTTAGTGATAATATATATTTCAAACTATTAAGATATAATTAAATGTCCCATTTTTCGTCATAGAGGTAATGTCTCCGAATATTCATAGAAAACATTGCCACTTATAATTCAATATCATGAGTTGGATTGTTTTATTAATGAATTTTTAGCTGACTAGATTCATAGGAAATCACTCTATCACTCTGTATAAGCACACAACCAATTCCTTTATTTGATACATCACTATAGATCCCAAATCCATCATTCCTTGATTTTTGATTTAAGATTAAATAATTCTCTAATATTATCTTAAAATATTTGAAACATTTTTAACATTCCATTTTCAATACAAACATAGCCCCATATTATGGGATCTTGGTCATTGGTTTGGCTAAACGGGTAGTGTTCTAAAAGAAATGATAATAATAACCTACTAAACCAATAAAACTTTTTACCTCAGTTATGTTCCTTGGAGTATGACATTCTTGATCATCCTTTTTCATTAAAGAATCATCAGATTTTCTATCTTTAGAGACAATGTAGCCTTGAAAGGAAATTTATAGAACTCAAAATTCACACCTTCCAAACATACCATTTAATTCATTTCTTCTAAGAGTCTTAAGAATAGTTTGTGATTGATTTTCATGATCTTCATCTATTTTAGTGTATACCATGATATCAACAATAAACACAACCATAATGTAATTAAGAAATTACTTTAAAATTATATTCATTAGATACATGAAAATATATTGTGCATTAGTCAATCCAAAAGGCATTACTATAAAGTTGTAATGACTATACCTGGTTCGAGATGCTATTTTTGAATCTCTTCCTTCCAAACATGAAACTGGTGATATCTATATCAAATATCAATATTTGAAAAATATTGGGCTCCAGGAAGATGATACAATAAATAATCAATGTGAGGTACGAGATAATTGTTCTTTGTTGTTAATACATTGATCTCCCTATAGTCAGTGCATATCCTCATAAACCCATTTTTCTTCTTAAAAAAGAATAAGGGAACCCCATGGAGAAACACTAGGGAGAAAAAATCCATTATCACACAATTCCTCTAGTTGTTTCTTTAGATCCACTAATTCCTCAGTGAACATTCTATAGGTAGTATTTTATAATAGTCTTGCACCATGAATTAAATTAATATAGAACTCAACTTCCCACTCTAGATGATGTCTAGGTAAATCCTCTAGAAATAAATCAATGAGTTATTGAAATATATTTGCATCATCAATTTGAAGATTTCATTCCTCACCCATAGATATTGGGTTCTCTTCCTCTTCAATAATTAAATTTACTTGTGCTATTACCCATGGATATAGATAAGAATCAGATGGTGTTGTTTCTTCCCTAATGATAAGGGATTCCACATTGTCCTCAAAAATTGAAACTTGTTCCTCTTGTAATATGTTTTTTTTCAAAAATGGTTCGAAATCCAATCCATACCAATGATTATGTCAATGTTAATCAGGGTTGTGATAATAAAATCAGTAGTTAATGTATGTTCGTATGCCATAATTGGGATATCCAAGCTCAACTTTGTTGCAATGATACTCCCCTTAAGTGTTTTATCTAACAAATTCCTTATTAGATCAAATTGGAAATATCTAATTTTCTTGGATAACTGGGAAGATATGAAGGAATGAGATGATCCAGAATCATATAAATCATTGGATATGTTTGATTAAAGGATTAATATGCCTTCTACCAATTCATTATGAACATTAACTTTCATAATGATAACTGAATAAGCTTGGTGTTTCACCCTTCGCCTTCTTTGGGGAATCATTCACTAACGCATAAGACATTCATATGCATAATTTACCATCTCCAGGAAATTGTAGAAATGAGAATTTTTAGATTATTTCTTCCCCTTAAAATCCAGAGATAGGTGGCCTTTTTCCATGCAATTGTAACAGACTCTCATCCCTTCAGGAATGTTCCAAGGTGTTTATTTCTATAATTACTACAGGATGGAAGTTCAAAACTTCCCTTCATCCCTATTTCCATACTTCCTATTCATAGTTTTCCACATCCCTTTTCTTCTCTTTTATTCCATTAAATTCATAAGACATAGAAAATTATTTTTCTATCTTGATATCACATCAGAATATATCTTGATATTATTAGAAACATTTGGAAACTAGAGCCCTTCATAGGAATGGTTCTAATCCATGAAACAATTGATCAATTTTTCTCCTTAGATTATATATTTTGTCTGAAACAAGCCCTGACATCCTTGTAATGTTGGCTTCATAGGTGCAAAAATTTTATCCTCCTTCTTTCTCAAATTCATTAATTTTATATCAATATCTCCTCACTATTCATGAGGAATATATTTTTCTAGGACTATTACCTTAAAATACCTCCATTCTAACACTTCTATTTCTTCTTCCTCCTTTAGGATTTGAAATAATTACCACTACTAATCCGCATCTCTCTATAGAAGATACACTTCCATGATAAACTTATCTCTTTAATAACATTCCAAAGTGAGAAATATCATCTCTTGGGAACATATCCACTTCTCTCCAACAAACGGGTTTGTAGTCCCATTGAATGATAAAGGTTGTTGTCGCATAAATGGATTTAACATAGCTTCTTAATGTGGTGGTTCTGGATGCACTATAGAGGTAAGGTTATTATTTATAACCTGAGTAAGTTATAAAAGTATAGTTATAAGATTCTCATCACCAGTCATAGAATCAAAGCCAACATCATTATCTTGTAACAGAGGGAAATCCCTACATGGGGTGTATGCATTAATGTTGTTTACATTCCATCCACAAGGATCAATTTTTAAACAATGGAATAAAATATATTATGGTATGAATCATAATGTATCGTCTCAATAAAGAAAAAAATACTTATCATAAACATAATTTGATACATAGTAAATATTTTAATCATAACCATGGTATATTTGAGGAAATATTTACATTTAAATCCTTTACAATTGCTGGTACATAAAATGTGAATTATCTAAAGAATATCCCTTGAGAATTTTAATACCAAGAGAGTATAAAATCCTTTTGTAGTGTACTATGATACCCCGGGAAAACCTTAAACTGATTGTTGGAGTTTTAACAGCAAAGTACATCTGTTACAAAGCCACCTCTACCTATTTTTATCAAAACATGGATGTATGTCCTAGAAAGATCCACAATGTCTATTCTTTACTGAAATTATAGGATGTTCTTGTATGTTTTTCCTCAAATAATACCTTAGGTCTTCGTTCCCTCATTTACATTTTCAAATATAGTTTGCATTTTTTGTACTAAACTTCCTTTGATACCAATGGAAAAGAACCGACCCCAGTTTACCAGAGTCGGTGCCCTATTTAATTACTTTGGAATATAAAAAAGGAACATTCATCCCAAAGGAAAGGGTAGTTTAGTATTATTGGAAACAAGATACATAAATAAGTTCATCATTACAACAAGAAAATAAATACAACAGAAAAACTACTTTGAAAACATCCCTAACTCCATGGTTCATTCAGCATGTAATTCATAATAATAAAAAATTTGTCCAGAGAAAAAGAAACATAATAAAGGGGTGAGATCATACGATCAGTAATGGTATGAAATAAAACATAAGATATATACATATTAGGTATGTTGAATAACTATAAACATATTCTTTTCACAAAAACATGATCACATTATGCCAGGAATATGAGATAAGTAAATAATTCCCCAATAAAACATAATCATAGTTATTCAACTAGTCAAATAACAGCATGAACCCAAAATAATATTTTTATAATGGGGAATGCATAATGCATGACATCATAACCACCCCATCAAGTCCTCATACTAAGACCATAAAAAATCTTTTTGTCAAGGACTTCTGCCAAGACTGTAGTTTGTCTCATGTGACATACCAATGCACCGAGGGGCTATAGCAGGCCCCCTGAAACATTATATGTCTAATGTAGTCCAAATATGAATGGGGATAAAAAATAACAAACAAATACATTCATATTGAAACTATTATATGATATGTAAATAACTCTCCCCAATCATTAATCACAAACACTAACCAGTAATAAAAAATTGGTGAATGGTTTTCAGATAGCACATAAACAGACAAAACAATCATAAACAATTAAATTAAATATATTAGATGATTCCATGAAATATTAATCCCAATAATATATAATAATCTGAAAGAGTGATGAAATATATTTAGGTACTCAAATAAAATCATCAAATAGTTCTTTAGATAAATTCCCTTTTACTTTGAAAGAAGAGTTATTTTGGAAAAATACTTATATAAAATTAGAAGTGACATAATATAGTATTTTAATAATAAAATGAGTTAATTTTTAAAGATAACTATTTCAAAAAAACATATTATAGGGTGCCCTTGAAAATGGGATAGAAGATGAGAAATTCCCTTGAATTGGGCATGTATTTGGGAGGGATTTTTTAATGATCCTTTTAGAACATATAACTCCCATTATATGAAAGTAAGATTCTGGGTGGTAAACATATATAGAATACTCACACTGGATTAATGTGGCATACTTAAAAATACACAATAATTTCATTGAGTTAATTAGACAATAAAAATAACCTGAAAGAAAAAGGAGGTTTTGGTGGAAAAACAATTACCCTATGTCTGAATATGTTCCGTTTTTGAACTTAAGGTCATGTAATATAAAATTATAATAATTAATAACACATATCCAAAAATACTATACGTGATAATTTTTATTATAATTCTGTATAGTTCATTTATTTCCTAACTAATTTGTCATTATATTGAATTTTGTCGTTCTAGAGTGTTCATTTTCTTGATTTTCATAATCGTTTAACTTGTTTTTATGTAATGTAGTTCAGGTGAAATGGATGTAATTCTACAGAATTGAAATTAAATATTATTTATAAAAATATATAAGTAGTAATTTTCATATCTATCAATGTGTTTCCTGGGAAAAGTATTAATCATTACAAGAAATATTAATGACATTCAATTAGATTATTTTAGTGGTATTTTTATTATTAGGGACTAGTTTGAACGTATGATTTAATAATATATATGTTTATTGCTTAATGGATATTAATTAGGTTATGATACATAAATTATCATCTTGTTCAACCATCAAAATGATTTCATGACCATTAATGAAGGATTAATTTAAAAATGAAACTTCATCGTCCACGAAGGTTATAAATTGGGACCACATGGACGTTGATTTCATTTACAAAATAAAAGGGAGATAGTAAGAATATTGATGATGATTCTTCCATTAACATGATATAATTATAGTATATACATGTTACTAGAGTAACAATTGTCATTCTTATAGTGTTGGTGAATAGACAATAACCAAATAGGATAAACTGAAATGAAACTAAATGAAAATGAATGGTGCCCTACCTCTTGAAATAACCTCCTTGGGAACATCTTTAAGGGAAGAGTTTATGGCCTTTTGGAAATACCAAGAGCTTATTATATGTGGGGAGTGACTAGGGAAGGTAATTTGGTAGAACATTGGAGATCTCCAATTCTTAGAGGAGTGGAGAGATGAGGGAGTGATGTGGGAGTTTTTATAGAGGAGTAGATGAGTGAATTTTGAATATTTTACTCATTATTTTATTATTTTCCACTAGACAACCAATAATGTTGTTTCATGTGACTCCTAGATGTAGCCAGTGCATGTCAGTTTGAACCTAGGTTCTATGCATCACTCATGAATTCATAAATGTTTTATTTAAATGATAATTTGTATACATGGTATTTTAACGTATTTCAGTATTCATCAAAAATTCCAGAATTTTAGAAAATTCAAAAAATAAAACCATACCATTTTTTGGTGTGTAGAATTAAAAAATGAACTCCATTATTCAAAAATATTTTTCAAAATATTTTTTAAATAATTTCTTTTAAAAAATATATCTTAATTTGAAAAATAATAATTTTTAAAGAATAGTTAGTTTTATATCATATTGAAAAATTAATTAAGACTCAATTATCTGATTACCCTAAGAAAATAAAATAATATTATTATTTACTATTAATATCGTTCATATTACTATTAATATTACTATTCATAAGGGTAAGTTTCTATTCACCAAAAATAAATTTTGTCCTATCAGAACCCAAATGACATACTGATCAGAACTCTAGATGACTGTTTTTTAATTTAAAACATAGATGTGGAAAATTTATGTCTAATGGCAAGGTTATAACTTCCTCCTATAATTTTTTGCTTCATAGAGAAAAATTTGTTTATTCCATATATGATATCTAATAAATAGAATTTATTAGAGAGGAACATACCATAAAATGTATGGGGTGTTACATGAAGAAAATATGAAAAGGGTTTCTAAGAAAATTGTTAATACACAACCACTCCACACATGTTTTATTTCTAGTAACATGCAAATTTATTTATTTTCATGACATAAAACACTTATTCATGTGAACATATGATAATGAAGAATTTTTTGTGTTATACTTCATTTATAATCACACACAACATTATCATAATGATAAAAGTACATACATTATGTCAGGGATCTAGGGAAATGAATGGACTAAGTGAGATGGATCTAAAAAGATAGTGAATATTGAAGGTGGTCATAGTGGGATAGACTCTAGATATATGTTGTGTGCCTTTATTTATTTTTCTTACTTATTTTTTATACATTATTTGACCAACAAGATTGAGGTTCTTAGTTTATTTTCTTATATTTCTATATGATACACGACATGAAATTTCATATATCATTTATTATTATTTATTTATTCTTTGTATTTAGTATATTTTATTAATAATTTTATATGATTGTGTTGTATGGATATTGAAATAATGGACTAGTCTACCCATTGTATCATTCAGACGCTCGCTACTAGTCGATAACCACTTTAATGTGTTCACAATAAAATGATGTTATTTGATAAAATGGACCAAAATAGGTTTTTTTATAGAGTGACAATAAATATAGATTAATCCTATCATTATAATGAAAAAATTAAATCATTTAAAAATTATTAATTTTTTCAAAAAAAACAACACATAAATGAAACATATCCACATTATAAAATCAAACATTTCATTAAGAATACCATTTAACCCCATTATAATAAATAATAAACCAATGAATTAATCATATAAAACATGATAACCCCATAACATAATTCACTAAAAACTATCCTTTCAACATTACAAGATAATAAACATCCTTTACCATACAAGAAAATGACCTCCATAGAAATCCTTTTTCAATAATTAAATTTTTATCCTCGAGAATCATATTCCTAAAATTATTCAATAATATTTTAAAATAATAATAATAAATAAATCCATTTTAAATTAAAATGAGTAATCATCATAGTTGTATCCCTCATTTTTTACATTCTTAGACTAATAATTACCCAATGTTTTAGAGAGCTATATTAGGAACATTTATAATCTTGGGCTATATTGTGATCATGTATCACTATATATAATGATCAAGTACTATATCCGGGGAAAACATATATAATAATTCATTCTTTAATTATAAAACCCATTACAATCTACTTTAAATCTGTAATAAATTCAATTTCTATTTTTAAATTAAAATAATGAGAAATATCCCATTATTTTGAAAATTAATTTCATAAAATATTCCTATAAAATAAAAATATTATATTCAAAGAAACAAAATGAACCATTTTAGAGTAAAACATATAACTAATTGTTTCTATAATTTTTTGAAAATGTAGTAATGCTGTTAAAGTTAAAAAAAGTAATTTTCACGTTAGTAAAAAAATAAAAATGACCCTTATAACACATTTTTAAAAGAGTCCTTTTTCAAAAACAATTACATGAATATTATATAAAATGGACCACTGCAAATATTTGGTAAAAAAAATACCTACGTGTTTCTTTATTACTAACATTTATATGAAGGATAAAAATGTAATGGAATACTTTACAACAAGGTTTTATTAAAAAATATCATACGACTATAATTAATTTTTCTTAAAATGAATAATAAATGAGATAAAATTTAAAGTATCTTCAAACCATGTTTATATTATTATATTAATGATTAAATGATTCAATACGACTCTTTGGAAACCATTAAATTGAAAACATGTCATTGAAATGGAATGTGATTTAAAGGAATAATTTTTGTTAAGAAAAAACAATCCTTGAATATAGTCTAGAATCTTACATTATTTAACTCATGAACAATAAAATTATATAAGTTTTTTAAATTTATTATAAATGATTTCAGGTTAATTACATCATTGTTACCTTTTTTATTACATTTATGACCATGTTTTAGTTACTTAATCAGTTATGTTTACTTCAGAGTATTTAAGGATGTTCTATTTATAATCAAGATATAGATTGGGAATATTGAATGTGGTCAAAGGATTAATTGTTTCATCATCGTGATATAATTAATAATGACATAATTGACATTATTACAAATTGAATTTAATTTTATGACAATCCATTATTGGAGGATATAGAAAGTGAAATGTGTTATTTCATGGAGGTAGTAGTTTGTATGTACACATGAACAATGTTTTCATTATTCTACTAGGTGGAAAATAAATAATGTGGATACTATTTTAAAATTTTAAAATATTAATAAATTTAGACATGAATTATTTATTATTATTTTACATCCTTCTCTCCAACTATGTTATGACGTAATTTAAAAAGAATCACATCATTTTGTGAATGTGGTAATACAAATCCACACAATAGACACAGTATCGCCTTCCAATGTATGGAAGTGAACAAAGTTAAGTAATATTTTAGAGGAATAATTATCAAATATATTTAATAATTATTTATTTAATCCATAATTTTATCCATAAAAATGATCCAGTGATGAAGAATAAAACACATCACTATGAAGATATTGTATTCTAAATCTATGCATGGGTGATGATTTCATTTTATACAGGATGTAAAAGAACATGAAAAACTATTTTGATGTAAAAAAATAATATTTTTTTGTATTTAGATTAATTATGTTTTAATATTATCATTTATAAAGAATATTTTGTGGATACAGAAGAAGAAACAATTATTAAAACACTAGGATAAGAGGTATACATATTCTTGGAAAAACCTATACTGTATTACAAATTAACTATTAATGTATTTGTATTGTGGTTATACCATGATCTCTAGAACGTGGGTCGGGATGTATAAGGGTGATTTTGGTTGGTAATTTCTAACATAGAGTGCTTAAAATGTTTTTAAAATAGTGGATTATAGGTTCATTTTTATAAGTGAGGTGAGTGGTATATTGCAAATATTTCTAAATATTTAAATATTATAAATTCCTTAAAAATTATAAAAAGAAAAAAAATATTTAATCAATA
This sequence comes from Viscum album, assembly GCA_963277665.1. Lineage (NCBI taxonomy): Eukaryota > Viridiplantae > Streptophyta > Magnoliopsida > Santalales > Viscaceae > Viscum > Viscum album. The sequence goes on from OY728133.1 coordinate 443,815,673, forward strand.
ATATAATATTATAATTTTTTAAATATATCTTATATAAAGATATAAGATTCAATTTTGTGTCAAAATCACCATAGTTTTAACTTAATTGACCCAATTTACCAATTATCATGGTGATAAATATTTACTATTACTAGTACTCATAATGACCAAAAACGAAATTATTATAATTATTTAATTTAAAAAACATTATAAAAAATATTCTATCTATTTTATATTATTTTATTTAGAGATGTGGGGGAAATTAATTTTAATATATATTGGAAAAATGAAAAGAAGTTAGTTATTAGAAAAATGGAATTTAATTTTTAAAAATGTGCTTATACCAAAAATAAATATTATGCTGATTCATATGAAATTATTTGGATTATGTTAAATAAATATATATTATGTTATGTAATATCGTAATCTAAAATATAATGATACTTTTAAATTTACTGATTTTATTTAGTAAAAATATAGTTTTGAAAAAGGTTCCATTTTTCAGAGTTCAGAAAAAAATAAATCTTTTAATAAAATTTCCAAAATCCATCCTAAGATACTTACCAATTTATATTTCAAAAAATTATTTCTACTTTATCATGTAATGTTTGTAATAGTGGTAGAAATAAATTATAATTTCTACAGATAAAATGAAATAAATATAAATTTTTTAAAAAATATATTTTTAAATCACAAAATGACTTTATTATCATTCTTTTTATAATAACCATAATAAAATGAATTTTAATTAATTCATTTTAATATATAATATAGGTATATAATTATAATAATTTATAAATTCCAATTAATTTGATCTATATAACATAAAAATAAATTTAAAATAAACCACCCAAATGTACTCATCATATTGACACATCATACCAACTTTATAGCCGAACAATTATATCTTATAGAGAAAATAGGATAGCGCAGATATCAACCTATTCCAGTCATCATTATGTATTCCTAAAAATATTTTAAGACATTCCATTATATTATTACAGCATTAAATACATGAAAAAATATTATTTGATTTCATTTTAGGGATACAATCAACATAACATAATAATTGAATTCCATGAAAAACTACAAAATCAAAATGAATGAATTATTAGGATATCAAAATATGCATCCTTAAGAAAAAAGACCATCATATAACATTTAATTTAGATAATTAATTACAATTTATTACATTGTAAATAACCAACATTAGAAAAAATATCACATAGGGTAAATCCATGAATACTCATATTTATTTCTATTCACATGAGAGATTAAAATATAGGTATCATATTAATGTTCAAATAATATCATAAAATGAATCATTTTAATACCATAGGATTATAAATGATTCCATTTCCTACATTATAATTAAATCAAAACATATTATTATTTATAATAATGGTTTGATCAGATCACTCATAACATGATATAGATAGTAAAAAACATTTTATATATAGTAAAAAACATTCCTAACATAAAATAAACACATACGTTCTCAAAATTTCATTTTCTCATATATATTAACCAATTGGGAATACATAATTACATATTTATATGTAATTATCTAAATAAATACATAGAAATCTCGTTTAATTATAATAAATTCATAGATCATAATATGGACTTATCACCTGAAATAATATTTTCCATTAAATTGGTGTTAATTCTAAACATGCAACCAATATATTTCATTCAAAAAAAATTAACATAATAAGTAACAAATCAATAAGATCATTATTTTTACGACTCATTTCATAAAATTTACCTAATAGAAATTAAATTAAATGTATGATTCTTAATCATTAAGAGAATGAATAATTTTATTTAAAAATGTGATCAAACATGTTAATTAATTAATATTTATTAAACATTGACACATAATGTAAAAATGGATCAATAGGAGAGGATGTATAAAAAAAATTTATTTATAGTGATCTTTCTAAAACTGGAATGAATCGGTATTTTGAAATAATTATAACATAACTAAAAATATTTCATAAACTCAAAATTGGTAGACATAAGTAAACCCACTATGGAAAATAATTAATTAAAATACTCTCTTAGATTTTAGCCCATGGGAATGAGGCAAGCACAATAAAAATTTTGTTGCCTCAAAATAATTATGTCATTACAAAACATGGTATATTGACTAAAATTCTTCTTACACTAGATCATTGGGGGAATAAATAATTTTCCCTAGTTATTATTCTTTATCTACATCACAATTTAGTTTTAGATGAATTTATTTTTCTACTATGCCCATGGAATCCTCACATTTTCCTAACATAAAAAATTATCTCATTAAAAACCGAAATAATTGATACCACTTCATCACTACCCACACCAAATGATACCCCTCATTGGTCTATATTGGAGATGAGGTTGACTCCTGAATCCCACCTGTAATAGAACATGTTTGGAAAACTACAAACATGGGTATCTATTTGAAGCATGGGTGGAATTATCATATTAATTCAGAAGAAATTATAAAATATCTACCAAAAAACTACATTTAAGTTCGCAATTTTTTGAAAATATTCCAATCCAATGTATTACTACTTATATTATAAATAAATATGTCCAAAAAATGCAATATTATTCTATTTTAGATTCACAATAAGTACCTAAATATCATATTCCCCATTCTCCAAAGAACAACCATACAAAACAACTCATCGAACACTATAAATTAATGAGAGCATAAGAGTATTGCGTATGATAATATTCCAAATTACATTGTCATCCTTCTAAAATCAATCTACCTATATAGGTACAATTAAGGATAGTTGAGTATGAAAAATATGGTACAAAATATGGTCAACATAACTAATTACAATTTGGGGAGATATATCATGTCTCAACATAAATCATGATAAAGGAGAGATCCCATATCCCAAGAACCACATATACAATGATGATTCCCAAAATCATGTTCATCCTCAAACATTCAAACATTACTTAAGATCATCAATACCCGTATCCCCACACAATTCCATATCATATTATCCACGAAGTGAATAATATATAATATAAATACATAGAAAATATAGCCACTAAAACCATGAGTTTGAAATAATTAATAACAAGGATATATTATTTGAAATAAAATAGTTACCAAAATTATAATAAATTATATATCCATTCAGGTAACAGCCATCATCAATATTTAGGATTCCATCTAAAAAATTACTTCACCTAATCATTCCATAATCTATTTAGTTTTGTTAATTCATTGAGATTCCATTAGTAAATCAGGAATAATCTCTTAAGAATGAAAATGAAAATCCAATCCAATAAATATATTTATATATATAATATTGATTATTAACCCCAAACAAAGTTTTGAATATCAATTATTAAATTATTAGAATTCAATTATTTTATTTTTAGGAATGTTACAAAAATAAAAATAACAACATTAATCATAATATTTATTTTTGAAGTAAATTCCTAAGTTTATCAAAAATAATAATTCAATAAATTGTATTACATAGTGATGTTATTTTATATATTAAATTTATATTAATTGAGATAGTTTTTAGACTAATCATAGTGTCAACCCACCCCCTAAAATGATTAAGATAGTCAATTCAACATAATCCAATTTTTATAGGGTAAAGAAAAATCATACCTATAGTTATGGAAGTATCTAAAGCCACATGAAAGTCCATGAACCATGATGTTTCCTTCACTCGAGTCCTATATCCAATCCATATAAACCCTATTTCTAGACATAACCAACTCCCGAAATAATTACAATGCCATTATCTATTCTATTCTAGTATTAAAATATGCCAATGAATGTCTTATAACTAACAACTACATTATCAATTTAGAAACTATAATTTCTTTTCTATGGAATTCTGGATCCACAAAATACAATCCGAGGTTCATATACTTTTTTTGAAGAAGGAAAACTTCACAAGAAATCTACCTATACAAGAAATCATCAACACCACTCATGCATCATCCAAAGATATAATTCATCTCTCACCAACCCACAAAAATGTATTTGAATGGATTAGTACACTAATTATAATGATCCATATAATCCCCAATATTAATCTAGATAACCTTGAAACGAAATCCTAAATATACTAGTAACTACAGTGACCATATCCTTTTACACGTGTCTTTAAATGATTTTATCAATATTTAATCATCATATGAAAACCCTAGGACTGTAAAGTCTAGTGTCTTGGAAGAAGGGTATATAATTAAACATCATAAAAAATGTTTTTCTAATATCCACATTGAGCTTATAAATTTCAATGTTTTCAAAAATTGATATAGGATATCCTTGTAATAACAACAAAAAATAGATGATCTAGAATTCCCTTCTAGGTAATAATCATATGAATAAATCTTAGAACATGGTTTAGAAGGCATTGAATAATGATATAAAAAGAAATGAAACATTATGGAATATATTGAATCATAACATATAAAACATGGGATCCTATAGATAGTGAATCATAGTAATGTGTAATAAACATTAAAAATTACTATAGCATGATTCAAGGGTCGTTGCACATAGATGAGCATGATTCAAGGCTAACCACCCAGACTACTACACAAAGGGCATGATTCAAGCATCCAAGACCATTACACATAACATCTCATGAGACTAAACATTAACCAAGGAATTGGTGTGATATCTAGGTGCACCTATCCTAAAATTTTCATTAATATGTTTTCCGCATTAATAATTATACGTAAGTAATCATGCATAAACATAACGGTTACCATTGTTAAGTGTTGTGTATCATAATCTTGTCGTCCTGCATAACATAATATAATATCAAAATGGTGTCAATAATAGAAATAATTTAAATAATCCATGCATAATTATAATTTAAAATATGCATAAATCAATATAATATACGTCTAATTGATGTGGAAATATGTAAAAATATTATTTAAGAAACTTTACAGTTAAAATATTTTCGTGGGGTTTAAAGAAAAGTTGAAAAATTATTCAAAACATAAGATGACATAATTATTTATATAAATCCATTAGTTTACCAAGAATTTTTTAATAATAAAAATATATATTTTTTAAAATATATTTTGGATGAAAATAGACTATAGATTGAAAATTAAAATGGGTAATAATCCTTGATGTTCCCTTAAACTGGTTTTGCTTTTCGGAAAGAATTGTTTATGAAACCTTTAAAAACCATCTATATCCATGAAAAATAAGGAGTAATGGATCTTGACACATGACTTTATAACATATTCTCAAAATATATAATGTTAAAATAAAAATAACTAATAATTTCATTTCTGTAAAAAGAGATAATGAGTAACCTAAATAAATAATGGTGTTTTAGGTAGTATCCCTTACCTAAAGTACGAAGGTGTTTTTTCACATGATCTTAATGTCTTCGATAATCAAAATATATTAATTAATTAATAATTATATAACCTCTTATAAATTTAAATTATCTATTATAACCTTAATACGATCATTTATTACCTTTTTCTAAGTTATAGTGATAAATTTTATCATTCGGAAGTGCTTATTTTTTTAGTTCTCATGATCGCATCTCTTGTATAATTAAAAGGAAGTTTATGTAAAATGGGAATGGTTTTTCGAAAATGTAATTAAATAATATTAATTAAATTATAGACTAAAAAATGGTTATATCATTCAACTTATTAAATTTTTTTTGGGATGAATCAATAGATACACTTTAAATGACAAGGGCATTGATTAATTTAGCATTTTTTTTATCAAGAAGAACTCATTTTGTTTTATAAATTAATATATTCTATAAGGAATGATTCCATAACATTAAATAAGTGATAATAAATATATAGTAATCTGGTAGACCCATAAAATTATTTTATGACTTTCCTAGAAAAGGTTAATAGAAATTGAAAACCTGTCATCCAGGAATGTGATAAAATAACACATCTCAGACGGCATTTCCATTTTTATTATAAAAGGATGGGTAAGGAGTGATGATGAAAAAATAATCCATTAGAATAAAAACATTATTGTATATTTAAATTAATGGTGTTTTCAAAAAAAATTATTTTGGGGGATTAGCATATAAAAATAATTCAAATATCCTGAAAATAATGTAAAGGAAACAAAAAGTGGAATTTACCTCTTCAATTTATCCTCCTTGAGAGCCTCTTTAGGGAAGAATTATTGGAATTTTGATGAGTCCAACAACATATGTATTTCGGGGAGGTTCATGGAAGGATATTCTGTTAGAATTTGTAGAATGAAAATCTCTTAAGAGGTGTGAGGATAAGAGGTGGTGAGGGGTTCTTTTTATGGTGGAGGAAAGGGGAGTTTTCTCAATAATTAGTTCATTAGTTTATTATTTTTCTCAAAAAGAAATAGTTCTAATTTCTTAGAATAAATACAATAATTAGTTATTTTGAGTTCGAAATAATGGTGATTACAATATCTAAGACTCATTTAATAGTGTATTTTATTTATAATGTATATATACATTAAATTATAGTAATTTACTATTCAAAAAAATTCTTGTATTTCAGTAAAACCACAAAAAATTACCCCAAAAATTTATCAACATGCAGAATACATAAAATGAATTCCATTTTTCAATAATAAATTTATAAACATTAGAAATTTAAATTTAAATTATAATAATATTTTACATGAAAATACGAATTTTAAAATTTAAACATTATTTCTAACACCTTTAAAATTTAATTAAAGTATCATAAAATTATATTATAATAATAATAAATTTAAATAATAATTTATGAATACATAATGTGAAAATATATTTTCTTCTAATTTATTAAATTAATCATAATATTGTAAATAAATATATATGACTTAAAAAAATACTAACCATCAATTAATAATTTTTAAAATATATAATTACTTATAATATAATGTAATCATATCATATTGACACTTATATGATGGAAAAAAAATTATTTATGCCATAATTGGGGAGGTAACTATTACATTACATGGTTTTCTGTTCCTAAGGGTCACATTAATATTCTAAAGGTCGAGATACTATTTCGTCAGTATTTGTTCATTAACTTCTAGAGACACATTTTATTTCACACATTCTTATCTTATAATGTTTGTATTGTTTATATATGTAATATTATTTTATTATAGTACAATACATAATTATACTAAATTAATTCCTTTGATAAAACATAGGGCCATTATATTCTTCCCCCCATATTAATGTCCTCCCAAAAAATTTAGTTTTACATTCTAAGTTGAAAACATGTGTGGGAGATTTTCCTTTTTCACTTCCTTGAGATCCTATGTTGCTACTTAGTACTTATTTTTTCACCATTGCACTTTGACCTGGTGACGAGTCACTTTATGTAGAACATTATCTATATGATCCAAGATAATCATTTGATGCTCCTTGTAAGAATGATCATTTTATAACTATAACACCTTGAAGTATAGTTCAAGAGAAGGATTAGGTATGTAATTCCTTAATAAGGATACATGAACTACTTTATGTACATTAGATATTGTATAAAGAGGTTCTAGTTGATATGCCACCACTCCCACATGATAATGAATCTCTAAGGTTCCAATGTACATGCGAAATATCTTTCCTTTCTTCCCAAATATCATTCCCTTCTTCCATGGGGATATTCTGAACAATACCATGTCTCCAATATTGAAATCAAGATCTTATCGACAATTGTCTACAGAGCTCTTTAATCAAAGTTGAGATGCCTTGATTATTTTCTGAATATTTTTCTCATTATATACCGTTTCTCTAACCATTTTAGGTCCTAGCATCATTTTTTCACTAACTTCATCCCAGAAATTCAGTGTTCTACACCTTTTTCCCATAAAGAGCTTCACAGGTATCCATTTGGATACTAGAGTGGAAACTATGGTTGTAAAATAATTCGACCTGTGGAATATTTTTTCCCCATAAACTTTGAAATCCATAGAAAATTCTCTCATCATGTCTTCCAATTTCCAAATAGTTCACTCATATATGCTATCAGTTTTATGATGACAGGTCCTTATGATTTTCATTTCAGAGCAGAGATCATTTTGGATACTTTTCCAGAACATCAAGCGGAATATTTAATATCTATCGAATTGAAAAGATAGTTTTACTCTATACAACTTTACCATCTCCTATATATATATAAATATATATATATGAATGTCGATCTAGTTATAAGGCTTCCCAAATTTTGATACATTGAGCCGTCTTTGTATGAAGATCCATGATAACAAATATAGCATTGTTTCTTCTAGATGTCCATGGATGTCCAGTTACAATGTCCATGGAAATTTTCTACCACTTCGATGTTGGTATGGGTAGTGGTTACATCACCCCCTGGTAAATTTTCCTTCCATCCTTCACTTGCTGACATACCAGGAAATTTTATGTTTAATCAACAATCCAATTCTTTATATTTCTCACCAATATATCTCTTGGAGAACTCAGTATATAGTTGTTCTACCTAGGTTAATATATTAGGTTGATCTATTTACATCTCTCATAAGCTCCTTCTTCATCTCAGGATTGAATAGTACACATAATCATGACCCAAATCTTACAAGTCCTTCCTCGTCAAACTTAAACTCATAGGATTTTCAATTTCTAATAGTATTCACTCTTTTTTTAATTTCCACATCATTTCATTGATCATTAATTATTTTCATAATAAGGTACACTTGAGTAATCATTTGGAAAAGGATTGATGACATCTTTACCTTAAATATTCCTAGGTCTATCATTTGTAAGTGTAAGTATATTGAATCCTTCTCAATTATCGTCATTGGTAATGATGCATGATACTTTATACTTAGAGAATCTTCCCCATTATTTTTTGTTCATGTTTGGAAGTGGATTGAGCAGTAATAATCCTTGATGATCTCTAACCATATTCATTGGAACATATTAGTCTCCTTATATGTGAATATATATTTGAGTCTCTTGTGATTAGTATATATCTCACCCTTCTTCCTACAGAGATAATTCGACAATATTTTCAATGCAAATATCCTAACTACCAACTATATATCATGTGTGTGATATTTTTTCTCTAGAATTTACAACATCAATAAGGGGTAGGATATCACTTTATCCTTTTTCATTAGTAAATAGCCTAAGACTTTCTTTAAAGTGTCACTATATAAGACAAGGAGTTCCCCACTTGTCAGAAGTGTGATTGTTGGCAAAGTAATAAGCCTCTTTTGAGATCCTCAATGCATTCCTCACATTCTTGAGTCTCGAAAATATTAACTATCATCCGTGTCATCATTGTCACTAGGATTGAAAATTGTGAGATGTTATTCCCATATAATTAATATTATCGGACTAGAACTAGAAAGATATAGATCTAAATGCCATATATTGTCCTGTGCCACTCATTAATTTCCTTTATCTTGGATGTTTCCATAGATATCACTTTTTGGTGAATACATTCCCCACAAATGATACTTCATCCATCGAGATCTAAAATTTATTGTACATTCCATATATTTTCTCCCTTTTCAATTTCATCAGAACAGTATTCAAATTCTCCCCATGTTTCTCCATGCTCTTTGAGAATATTATAATATCATCGATAAAGACTATAACACATTTTTTCAGGTTGTTGATATTGCCTGTATTAATTAAGACTATGAAAAATTGTAAATAATTAGTGAGTCTGAAGGGCATCAATATGAACTCATAGTGCCCAAACCTCATTTTAATGTTTGTTTTAGGAATATATTCGTTCCTCACCATTAATTGGTGATATCCTACCTCAATGCCCACCATTGGGAAATAACTGGCCCCATGAAACTGATCGAACAAGTAATCTATCCAGGGAAAGGGATACTTTTTCTTTATCATTGGTTTATTATGTTCATCATAATTAATGCAGAATCACATTGATCCATCCTTATTATTGATGAATAGGACTGGAACTCCCCATGGTTAAGCTCTCAGATATATAAAATTGTACTCCAGATTTTCCAATAATAGCATCTTCAGCTCTTCCATCATTCTGGTGGTCATTCAATAAGGTGTCACTAATTTAGGTTGGGATCTTGGAATAAGTTCAATGTTAACTCAAATTCTTGATTAGGAAGAAGACATGAAAATTATTCTTGAAATGCGTCAGGGTAATCCATCATGATGGGCATTCCTTCAAACATGATTCTCTCCTTTGTCTGAATCATTTGAGTAAGATATGATTTCTTAATAAGAAACATTATCCATCCATGAGGTGATGATTCTAATGTAGATTCATCTTCCTCCCAACAATTTTACCAGATAAGAGGAAGCTCTAGAATATTAAGAGTGGTCTCCCTTTACTGAAATTTTATGATGGATTTATATAATGATAGCCAATCCATGCCCAAAATAGGATCAAACTGAACCAAGGGTTGTATGAAAATAATTTTTGGGAGGTTCAGCCCCCAATCATTTACCACAGAGGAGTAATAATCCTTGGAATAAATACATCCCAATTCACTATTCTCATAGATAATTAAACATCCAATTTTTTAGGTGTTTTTTGAATTGTTCTACTAAAAATTCAAGATATGAAAAAAGAGTAGATCTAGAATAAAATAGTACATTTTCTATTATTGAATGAATAACTGGAGTACATATCACCAAGTCGTTATTTGGATCCACCTCAAAAGTAGTGATAGCATATACCCTTACCTGTTTCCCTGGAGGATATTTTTTATATCCTCTGACAACCCTTGGCTTAGGGATATTTCTTGTATACAGACCATCTTCCTTATAGTTGTACTGCTGCACTATAGGTTGAGTATTGATCTAAACCTTCCTTTTTTCTTCCACATTAGATGTATTCTTCATATCCCTCGGGCAGTTCATAGATATATTTTCCATTATTCCAAAGTTGAAGCTATTAATGGTTCCCTTTACATAGTTCCAAGGATGCTTATTCCATAATTTTGACATCTAAGACATTTAGTCTTATTTGAACAATGGGATTTATTTATTGACAAACAAATATTAGACACCATTTTCATTTTTTTTCAATAGTCCCATGAGACCACTAAGAGTCTCAAGAACGCATTTCAACATTGATGGAACAATGTAAAGTATATAAATAACTATAGAGGTCACAAATCCCAAACGCTTTTCATAGACTCATCTTAAGTCTTCTAAAGAAGTGATCCATCATTCACTTGATGTTCATGATAATGCCAAAGGCATATAATGAAATCCAAATGAAGTTAGCTTCATACACCTCTATAAACTCATATCCCTTCTTCTTAAGTCCAATGAACTCTCTTTCTATCATGAGAAAAAGGGTTCGTGGGAAATATTTATTGCAAAACATTTTCTTGAATTCCTCCCAATCCATGGAATCTATATCCTTCATGTAATTTATTTTATTGATCAGTATCCACCACTAACTAGCTTCCCCACCTAAATAATAGACCACCAGCACAATATTCTCTTATAGATAGAACTATAGGACAAATAATATCATTTCAATGGAGTTAATAAACTATTTTTCAAGGAGTGGATTATAAAATCCACAAAACAAGGTTTGGATTTTCCACATTAATGTTTGGATGATAAATTTCTCTTTCCTTAGGGGAGGACGGTGGTCCAAATGATTCAAGTTATTGTTCAAAACATGGTCTATCTGAGAAAGTATTATCATAATGTTTTGAGTACCCATTCCAACCACATTTGGTATATCAAAATATTAATCATACATTTAACAATGAAATTGATTATTTGAAAGTTTTTCTATATTTCACAACATTAACATTGAAAAAAGTGCAATTAGAGGTCTTGAATACTTAGCTAATAATCATAAAAATGAAACCCTAATCATTAAAGGATAAACGCTTAATGGAAAAATGTATCCTAAAATATGATTCCATCGGTTCCAATCTAGGATATCCATGATATGTTGTAAAATATATTTTCTAGTGGGAATTTTTTATTCCCTTAATAATGGTTGAAAATGAGGTTATTAATTAACCAAAGCATATCCCTGAGGAATTTCAAACCAGGTGCACAGTAAGGCATGTTGTTATATATCATGTTACACCGAGTTGGGCCCAGATCACCTGGTCAGAGTTGTTAATCCTAGGTACATCTGTGCCATAACAACATCCACTTTTAGTATCTAGGAATGGATTTATTTTCTTAGCAAACCACTTACTCTATACAATCCAAAATTTAGGATTTTTTTCTTATAGTTAGTCATATCCATAAGGTTCTTAATAAATTTCGCTATTCATAATCTCTAAAAATTATTTGACCTTTCCTTTGATACCTACTATAGTGACACTAATATTTTACACATATAATTACAAGATTTTAGGAATATTTAATCATCATATTACATGACAAGGATCATAAATTCTAGTTTGATGGAAGATTCGGTACGTAAATAAAAATCATAAAAACAACATTTATTTAATCTCCACATTGACCTCCTAAATTTTTTTGTCATAAAACATATGCATAGAATAAAACTGTAATAACATGAAAAAATCATTGATCTATAAATCCTTGTAATGGAATATTAAAAAGAATAAAACATATCACATGGTTTAGAATGCTTGGAATAATGATATAAAAATTCAGGGAAGATGATTGAACATATGAAATCATAACATATAAAACACTGGATCATATAAACATGGAATCATTGTAATGTGGAAGAAACATAAAACATGAATTTATCACAAGTCAAGGCTTGTTTCATATATAGGTTTATGAGTTAAGGCTAACCACTAAGATCATTGCACATGGATCAAGATTAGGGCTAACTAAAAAGATCATTGATCATAACGTCTCATTTGACTAAACATTACCCAATGCATTGGATAACTATCTGTGCTCATCCATCATAACATGTTAAGGAACACGTGTTCTACATTAATAATAATACATAAGGAATCAATCATAAATATATTGGTTACCCATGGTATGTATTGGGTATCCTAATATTTTCAAACAGAATAATATAAGAGAACATCACAATGGTTTCCATGAAAGAAATGATTTAATTAAAACATGTACATTAATAAGATAAAATATTTTTATATCATTATAAGAGATGTCAAATTTATGTGACAACACATTAAAATAGTATTTATTTATCTTTAGAATTAAAACATTTTAGTTCGTTTTAAGGAAAATATTAAAGAGATTTTAAAACAAAAAATGGGATAATATTTTATGTACAAATATAATTAAACCAAAAACATTTTCATAAGAAATTTAAAGACCCAAAAAATTAAGGAAAAATATTTACTTAAATACTTTGGAATTTTACGAGTATGCAGTTTCTAACGGGACATAATTTTGAGCCCGGTGTGCCCGGAATGATTTTCTGATGTTTTGTTCAGGTACATTCAGTGAACATACGAGCGGGTTTTTCTATATTTTGAACCAGTGCTCCGAATTGAAATCTTAGGGAAATTATAAACTCGTAGCGCCAGTATTCACTTATGGGGACATTTGTCGTAGTTGTGTTGTAAGCGGGTTGAGAGTTAATATTTGGGGAATTAGAATAAAAAAAATAAAATTTTGGATCACAATTTTATTTATCTATGTTTGTTATTTCCTCTCAAGGGGAGTTAGAGGTGGGGCCCATACCCACATAACCTCCCATGAGATTATATTTGTGGGGTGGGGCCCACACAAACCCCCAACCTTTCATCTCCCCATAACTCCCCTTAATCCCCCCCCCATTAACACTCCTCTTCATTTAGTTGACAATTTCCCCCCATTTATTATGTGGAGCCTCTCCACCTTACATCCATTGATTGTGCCACCCCACTAAATGAATTAATTAATCTCTTAATTAATTAATATATGTGTCAACAATTCATTTTTGAATTGTTTTGAAATGGATGGAAATTCTTTTTAAAAGAGGGTAACACCTTTTCAGTATTTTGGTTGGTAAATATTTGTTGGGACTTGAGAGAATTTAGAGATTAGTGTTATTCTCTCAATGAAGAACACCATCCTTCCAACGAAGAACCATTGAGGGATGAAGATTACCTCCATCGATCTTCGACCAAGCTAAAGGAGAAAGATCTACCCGCAAGGAATGCCGACGAGACTCCATCCTCAGTTCCTTCTTCCCCGACATCAACGAGTTTATGTCGCCTCTCCATGACGCCCGACCACTGCGAAGTTCGTCTTCCGCGATTCGACGACGTGCGACGTCTTTTCGAGGTAAGGGAATTTTTTTATAATTTTTAATTAATGTGATTCATACCCTCGAGCATGGGAATTTATTTGTTTGGTGATTATTTGATCCCCTAATGTGGCGGGTACGAACTAACGAACATGTCCAGACCCATCGTTGTATCATTCTTGATGCACAGAATGTTTGGCGATGACGCCACGTGGCCACAAAGGCGATTTGGAGCGTTTGTAGTGGAGTTCGGGTCCCGAGATGATATTAGGTGAAGACAGTGGGCAAGACAGACCACCAGAACAAGTCCAGTGGTCCGTGGGAGGCGGTGGCGGGACGCCATTACGGCACGGCGGTGCCGGCGTCCGGCAGCGTGTGGAACCAGAACGACAGAGCCGTTTTGGAATTAAAGAGGCACATCATTAAGTCGAGCCAGCTGGCTAAGCCAGAACCCCCCCCCCCCCTAGGTCAGGCCATTCCAGCCAGTCCAGACCTAGACCTTGGCCGGGATGACCCGGTTCAGGCCGACAGAGGGTGGATTGGGCAGGGCCGGACCGGGCCCAGACCCCCCTTTTAGGAACTTTTTTTGGAAATCTCCCATAACCTGAGCTTTGGACCTCTGATCGATGCGTTGTCTATTGCGTAGGAATCCTTGGATCGAGACGGGAATTTTGGTATACTACACTAAAGGTTTCGATGAAGTTTGCGTACGGCTAGGTGGGTTCATACCCGAAACCAACCTGGCCCAAAGAGCGGAAACACTTATAACATAAAGACATGACGTCCAATTGACATGCCGTCAACTACGTTGGATTCCTTTTAATGAGAGGGTTATTTTGGTATAATGCCCCTAAGGTTTGGACGCAGTTGGAGTATGGTTGAGTTTTTTTAGCTTAAAAACCTACCGGGCCCCTGGAACGGAAAAGCCAATAATTCTCATACCGGATGTCTGTTTGATGAACCATCAACGGTGTGGCTAATCTCCTTGAGAAACAATTCCTTTGTGTATATCCCCAAGGAGTTCAGGGTACAGTTGAGATACGGTCAGGTTGGTTCGTACATGAAACCAACCGGGCCCCCGGGATAAAAAGGCTAATAACTCATAGACAGGGCATCCGATTGAAGCGTCGTCTGTTGCGTTGAGACCCCTTTGACGTTGTCGTCCTTTGTGATACATCTACGTGAGAATTCGTGACACTTGGAGTATCAACCAGTATCTCATGGAGCAGATCCTCCCGAATATGAGCATACAGAGTACAGAGATCTAGTAGTTGTAGACCTGACGACTTCTTAACCAATTCCACTCGGACTGACTCGACTAGACCAGTGGACAGAGTGCCCAGTTTGGCAGTAGACCCGCGGTGGATGGAGTTCCTGATTTGGTAGAAAAACAGTTGTACTCAATAGGAGGAGTACCTCTGATGACCATTAGGGGGAGCACCCAGTTTGGCTGCAGACCCACATTGGAGGAGCACCGAGATTGGAAGTACACCTACGGTACTCGATAGGAGGAGTAACTCAGTAGTATAAGGTTAGTGAGTAGTGCTTCAGAGTCACGACAGGGCCACTGTACTCCACAGAGGAGGAGTTATCTAGCTGTTGTGGTTTCGATAATGAGAATATTGGTTTAAGCTGAGTCAATGACCTTTGTGTTTTCCTCATGATGGAGATGGGTTACTTGATAACTTAGGTATATGTATGGGCATATACCTATGTAAAGGTTATCTATTGAGATGTTCCTTTTTGTTTTATCCTTGTTGGATTTTTTCAGACCTTGAGGGTCTCATGGACCTTACTGAGTATTGTTATACTCAACCCTTCACGGGATATGCCCGCACCTCATTGTGTTGGATGCAGACGACATACAGCGCTGACTGAGGCAGAGTATACAAGCACTGGATGGTACCCAAAGGAGGACACTCAGCATGACGGCACACAGAGCAGACCAAAAGGCATGGAGTTATGATGAGGACATATGTACCTACCCTTCTGGTTGGAACCCAGAGGACAATCCAGGAGCTGCTTCCATCTTTTATTTTTTGTCCCTTTTATAGTTGTACATGATTTCCGTTGTACCTATATTTTACTGTTGGTCTTGTATTTCCAACCCCTTTCCTTTCAGCACATTATTTTTTATACAGTGTTCACATAGTGTTTACATTCAATTTCATACTCCGTTGTGGTTTTTTATTTGTTAAATGTGACACCTTCCATTTTTTATCGGGATTTATGCCATTGGTGAAAGTCGCCAGCCCCTGGCCTATGGATGGAGTGCTTGGGGTAGTCACGGCATGGGTCCTGAGGACGGGTCGTGAAAAATTTGTATTAGAGGAGTCGGTTCTACCGCAGAACTCTGGACTCTGATCTTTCATTCTATGAAGCAACATTGTAAAGAGTACTGAGTGTGGTTTTTAGTTCAGAGAGTCCAATGTTGGTGCATCAGCCGACGTATCCGTACACCAGGACCCTGACTAGTTATTACTGTCTTAGTGCATGAAAACACTGATTGCATGTGTGTTTCCAAAAGTTTTTTTTAAATCAACTCAAACTAGGTCATCTCACCAGGTATAATCTTCTGATCATGGAGCACCTGTTTCTTTTTCAGGATGTCTTCACCTTGTCTATCAGCGCGGGTTTAGAGTGGGGATCATGATGGTAGCCCACTGAGTAGCGAGGCCACGGTGCCGGGCCCCATCACAGTGGAGGCACCAGTGGTACCACGAACCACTGGGCTACTGTTGCAACCATCCTCAGCAGCAGTGGGTGTGTGCCGCTTGAGCGCGTTGCATGAGGTCCAGCGATAGAGGCCTATGAGGTTTCGAGGTGATACTGATTTTCAGATGGTTGGGTAATGGTTGGAGGGTGTATCATGAGTTTTCCACACAGTTGGGACACCTGCTGACTTGATGGTGTACCTAGATTTTGGTCTCTTTCAGGGAGCATTTGAGAGGTTCTGGATCCTGATGCTTCAGTTTTACGATGAGGCGACCCTCTCCTGGGGAGACTTCATGGGTCAATTCATGAGGGAGTATGTAACCGCAAATCTATGCTCTATGCGGGCTCAGGAGCTACTGCTCTCCCCGCAAGGCTTTCCAAACATAGAGGAGTCTTCTCTAGCCAGCAGCAGATAGATGAAATAGAAGTCCAAGAAGACTAGGCCAAATGGTGGGCAACCTCGGGATACAAGTTCGGTTGTGCAAGGCACGAGAAACAGATCTAGCTGTATGAGGATTATGAAGTGCTATGCATGCAGCGGGTAGGGTCACTTAGCTCGATACTGCCCAACCCATCTAGCATATGAGCACCATGCAGTAGAGGAACCTACCATACCGAAGATGAGGAGATGATCGTGCCGCTAGTGGTGGATGACGCTTTGAGGTGTTTCCACAACCACCACCAGTAATTCCACCCCTATCTCAAGGAACGTGTGGATATGGGAGATCACAACATCAGGCAGCTGAAGCATACGACTATGGAGCTCCGGAAGCAGGTGGAAAGGAGCAGGACTATTTCCATATATGGAGGCCTTTGTTCTTGGTGCTTCTAGCTTCCTTGTTGTTATTATTTTTTATTGTTATGTGTCTTTATACTTTGTGTTTTAGTAATAAAATATCCATATCTTTGTGACATTTCCTTTCCTGCCTTTTGTGTGGTTAATACTACAAGGTTCCGGTTAAAACTGTTGACTTGACCTTCACTTTTTAGATTCCTACTAGAGGAGACCAAGTGACCACACACTGATGCTGATAGTGTGACTCAACCCTTGGAGGCGAGAGTGATGGTTGGATATCTTGGAAGTGGCGTCGAGGCCTTACGACGTCGTCCATGGAATGAAATAGTACCATTCATGTTAGGATTGACTGTATTAGGCAAAAAACGTGGTTCATCTAGGGGATGCGACCCGATTTCTTTTATCGGCAAAGGAGAAATCTTAGCAGCTTCTGTAGAACCAGAGATGCTTTAGGCTATGACAGAGAAAGTGCAGATCATCCCAGAGTGGATGAATACTGCACAGTGTAGACAGAAGTCCTATGTTGATAGGAGATGGAGAACACTAGAGTTTGAGGATGGTGGCCAAGGTTTCCTATGGGTCTCACCTCAACGAGGTCTGCAGAGATCTTTCTGAGATGGCAAGTTATCTCCACACATCATCCGGCCTTTCCAGGCCCACAGCAGAGTAGGTGAGGTGGCTTACCAATTGGCCCTTCCACCTCAGTTGCACCAGGTGCACAACGTCTTCCACGTATCTCAGCTGAGGAGATACGTGCACGACCCATCACACATAATCGATTACGGGGAAATGGACATCGATAACGGGGAAACATTCATAGAGGTATTGGTGGAGATCGAGGATCAATAGGAGCGAGTCCTACTTGGATGGTCGATTCCTCTAGTGTGCATTCACTGGCAGCACGAGAACCTCCAGGAGAGATTATGGGAGCAGAAGGAATAGATGCGATCTCAATACCCTAATTTGTTTCCCTAGCATGTGTTTTAGCATTATGGGGATGTAAATCCATGTGTTGGGGGAAATGTAAAGACCCAAAAATTTCAAGGAAAATTTTTTCTATAATACTTTGTACTTTTATGAGTACGTAGTTTCTGACGGCACATGATTCCGATGCCTGGTGTGCCCAGAATAATATTCTGAAGTTTTGATTGGGTACGTTTAGTGAACGTACGAGTGTTTTTTTCTATCTTTTGAACCGGTTCTCGGAATTGAAATCTGAGGGCACCAATGAACTCGCAGCACCGATATTCACATAAGGGGACCTTTACCATAGTTGCGTTTTAAGCAGGTTGAGAGTTAATATTTGGTGAATTAGAATAAAATAAAAAACATTTTTGGATCACAATTTTATTTATCTATGTTAGTTATTTCTTCTCAAGGGGAGTTAGAGGTGGGGCCTATACCCACATAACCTCCCATGAGTGGATATTTGTGGGCTAGGGCCCACACAAACCCCTATCCTTTATCTCCCCGTAACTCCCCTTAAACCCCCCACTAACACACCTCTTAATTTAGTGACAACTCCTCCTCATTTATTATGTCGAGCCTCTCCACCATCTATCCATTTATTGTGCATCGCCACCTAATGAATTAATTAATCTCTGAATTAATTAATCAATGTGTCAACAATTCATTTTTGGGTTTTTTGAATCGGTTGGAAATTCTTTTGAAAATAAGGGAAAGCCTTTTTATTTTTTTGGTTGGAAAATATTTTTTGGGACATGAGAGAATTTAGAAATTAGTGTTCCTCTCTCAATGAAGAACACCATCCTTCCAAAGAAGAACCGCCGAGGGACATCGATTACCTCCATCAATCTTCGGCCAAGACAATGGAGAAGGAGCTACCCGCAAGGAACGTGGTCGACACGCCATCCTCGGTTCTTTCTTCCCCAACGTCAATGAGTTGTCGCCGCCTCTCTGTGACGCCCAACCACCACGACATTCATCTTTGGTGATTTGACGACGTGCGACCACTTTTCGAGGTAAGGTAATTTTTGTAAAAATTTCCATTTATGTGATTGATACCCACGAGTATGGGTATTTATTTGTTGGGTGATTATTTGAGCCACTAACATGGTGGGTATCAACTAATGAACAAGTCTGGACCGATCGTCGTATAGTTCTTGATGCGCTAAATGTTTTGCGATGACGAAACGGGACAGCAACGGAGATTTGGAGCTTTCACAGTGGAGTTATGGTCCCGATATGATCTTAGGCGCAGACGGTGGGTGAAACAAACCACCAGATCTCCTCTGGTAGTCCTAAGAAGGTAGCGTCGGTGTGCCCCGCTGGCACGGCGGCGCGTCACCAGAACAGGCCGCCATGGATAGGCCGACGCGGCCGGTGGAACTAGAATGGAAGAGCCGTTCCAGAATTAAATATGTTCGGTGTTAAGCCGCACCAGCTGGTTGAGCCAGTGACCCCCCCCCCCACCCCCAATCCAGGCAGGGGTGGGCCTCGCGGGCCAGTCCGCGCTGGCCGGGCCCAACCCAGACCCGGGTTGGGTCAACCTAGGGTGGGTAGGGCTGGGTCGGACCGGGCCCAGACCCCCCTTTTGGGACCCTTTTCAGTTAAATGACCATAACATGAGCTAAGAACCTCCGATCGACACACCTCCAGTTATATAGGAGTTCTTAGATTGAGAAGGTAGTTTTGGTATATTACAGTGATAGTTTCGGCGATGTTTTGGTATGGTAGGGTTGGTTCGAACACGAAACCAACCTGGCCCATTGATCGGAAACACGTATTACTTAGGGATCAGACGTCTGATTGATGTGTTTTCAACTAAGTTGGATTCCTTTTGATGAGACGGTTCTTTTGGAATACTCCACTTGAGTTTTGGATGCAGTTGGAGTGTGGTTGCATTGGTTTTATCATAAAAACCAACTGCACCCCTGTAACAGAAAATCCAATAACTCTTAGACCGGATGTCTGTTTAACGAACCATCAGTGGCATTGGTAATCTCGTTGAGAAATAGTTACATTTATTATAACCCGAGGGAGTTCGGGGTTCCTTTGATACATGGTCGGGTACGTTCGTATATGATACCAACAGGGCCACCGAGACAAAAAGGCTAATAACCCACATACCGGGCTTCCGAATGACGCACTGTCTGTTTCACTGAGACCCCATTGACTTGGCGGTCCTTTGTGATAATTCTATGTGATACTTCGTGACACTTGGTGTATCTACCAATATCTCCTGGAGCGGATCCTCCCGGATACGAGCATACGGAGTATGGAGACCTAGTAGCTGTAGACCTGACAACTCCTTGACCGATTTGACTCAGAGTGACTCGACTATCCCAGTGGATGCATAACCTAGTTTGGAGGCAGACCCATGATGGATGGAGTGCTGGTTTGGCAGCAGGGCCGTGGTACTCGACTGGAGGAGTACCTCTGACGGTTATTTGGGGAAGTGACTGGTTTGGTGGCAGACCCACAGAGGAGGAGCGCCCAGTTTGACAGAGGACCTGTGGTGCACGACAAGAGGAGTACCTCAGCAGTCTAAGGTTATTGAGTAGTTCCTAGGAGTCACGACAGGGCCACTGTACTTGACAAAGGAGTATTTCTCCAGCAGTTGTGGTTTTGATAATGAAAATCATGGTTTGAGCTGGCTCATTGACCTTTGTGTTTTCCTCATGATTGGGATGGGTTACATGATAACATAGGTATATGTATGGGCATATACCTAAGTAATGGTTATCTCTTGAGATCTTACTTTGTGGTTTATCCTTGTTTTATTTTGTGAGACCTTGAGGGTCTCGAGGTCCCAACTGAGTATCGTTATACTCACCCCTGCACGGGATATGCCAGCACCTCATTGTGTTAGATGAAGACGACAGACAACGCTGACTCAGGTTGAGTGTATGAGGTCTAGACAGTACCCAGAGTTGGAAACTCAGTGTAATGACACACAGAGTGGACTGAAATATGCAGAGTGATAAGGATGACATTTGTACCTACCCTTATAGTAGGAACCTGGAGGATGATCCAGGAGCTTCTTCCATCTTTTAGATGTTGTCTCTTGTTCAGTTTTACTAGCTTTCTGTTGAACCTGTACTTTACTGTTGGGCTTGTATTTCCATCCCCTTTCCACTCAGAACATTATTTTGTATACAGTATTTACAAAGTGTTTACTTTCTGTTGCGTACTCTGTTGTGGTTGTTGATTTGTTAAAGGCAATGCCTTCCCTTTTTTTATCGGGATATACACCTTTGGTGATAGTCGCTAGCCCCTGAACTGTGGATGGCAGGCTTGACGTAGTCATGAAACATTCCCCAAGGATGTGCCATAATAATAAAAATAATGATATAAAAAAATATCACAGTTTATCAAAACATCTTACAATGTGAACATTAAGAAGTGTAAGAATCCGTGATATTCTCTTAAATCGGGTTTTCTTATCAGGACGAATTGAGTAGGGACCCGTTTAAAAAATATATATACCTGAAAATTAATGAGTAATGGATATTGATACATGATTTTTGAACATATATAGAAAAGTTATAACGTTTGAATAGAATTAAAAGATAAAATTATTATGGGTAAAAAGATAAAAAGAGTAACCCGAAAGAATAATGGAGGTTCAGGTAGAATCTCATAATGTCAGTCCGAATGGGTCTCTTAACATTCCATTAATGACCATGATTGTAAAAATACATTGAATAATTAGTAATAAAATATACTTGTACACATTTAATTTAAATATTATATCCTTAATAAGTTCATTTATTCTCTTTCTGATGAGTTATATAGTTCAATTTTATCATTTGGGAGTGCTAGTTTTATTAGTTTTCATGATCCGTTCACTTTTATAATAGTACATAAGTTCGTGTAAAATGGGAATGGTTTCCTAGAAGTGTAATTATATTATATTAATGATATTAAAGAATATAAAATGGTTATACCATTCAATTTATTATGCAGAATGAGGATTAATAATTAGAAAAAAAATTAGTTATAATCACTTGGATTAATTTGGCGATTTTCCGATCCAAACAAACTCATTTTGATTTATAAATTAATATCATATATAAAAAATAATTTAAAAACATTGAATATGTTATAGAAAATATATTATAATCTGTCTCAAACATAAAAATGGTTTCATGACTATCCATGAAGATGGTAATAGAAATCAAAAACATGTGGTCCTTGAATGTGAAAAAATTAAAATATCGCGGATGAGGTTTTCAGTTTTATCCAAAATGGAGGGGTGAGAAGAGATGATGATAACATAATACATTATAATAAAAACATTGAATTATATGTAATGTACTTGAGTTATCATTCCATTTTGATGTGTAGATTTGAGGATATAAAAATAAAATAAATATCGTGAAAGAAAATGATAAAGAAACAAAAAGAGGAATTTACCTCTTGAATTTATCCTTCTTGGGAGCCTCCATAGAGAAGAGGTTTTGCTCATTTGATGAGACCATGAGATCCTGAATGTCAGTGAGAGGATTGAGATGATATTTGAGCTGAATTTTTAAAATAAACTAGGATTTAGAGGTGTGATAAGAAGATGCAGTGATGGGTGGTTTTTATAGTGGAATAGATGAGAGTTTTCTCGATATTTAACTAAATAGTTTTTTATTTTTCTCAAGACAAGAAATAGTTATGATTTTTGAGAAAATATAAAGAAATTAGATCATTTTTGTTTTAACCAATTTTTCATACATCATCCATGACTAATTTAATAGTGTATTTAACTTAAAATGTATATATACTGTAAATTACTCTATTTTTATATTCATCAAAAAATGATGTTTTTCAGAAAAATAAAAAATATTTAACCCAACCATTTTTTGAAGTGTAGAATAAAAAATTAATTATATATTTTAAAAAATAACTTTATAAATATGTTATATTTATTTATTAATTATAATTATAATTTACTTGAAAAATGAAAATATTATAATTAAAACTTCTTTCTAACACTTTGAATAATTAATCAAGGTCTTATAAAATTATATTATAAGCAAAATAAATAAAAAATATAATCTATGAATACATAATATGAAAATAAATTTTCTTTTATTTTATTAAATTAATCATAAAATGTTAATTAAATATACAAGACTTAGAAAATAAAAACATTTAATGAAAAATTTAAAATAATTATTTACTTTTACAATAATATAATTATATAATATTAACATCTATAAAATGAAAAATGATTATTTATACCTTCAATGGTGGGGTTAATATTAATTTTGTGGTTTATTATTCATAAGGGTCACATTACTATTCCAAAGTTCAAGTTATTACTTCATTAGTATGTGTTCCTTTACATCTAGAGACGCCTCTTATTTCATACATTCATTATTTACAAAGTTTTTGTTGTGATTTATATATAATATAAAATGATTATACTATAATACATAATAATAATTTTGGAATTCCATTGATAATACATTGAGTCTAGACAGTAACACCCAAACATTATTAATTATTAATGTTTATGTAATAAATTTTTTTCATTTTAATTACATGTTACCTTCCCTTTACCAAGTCATTCATATAATTATATTATTAATATTATATTCATCATATTAACTTTAAATATTTATTTATATGAACTTTTTGATAATCAGATTCCATAAATTTTTTAACCAGTGCTACAATATAATTGAAATTAATATTGAAAAACCAAATCGATAATCATAACATTCATGGAATTAAGAATGCATTTCCAAAAATAATCACCTTTCAGATCCACATCATAAAAACATCATTTTTTTGATCATTATTGATTAAAATTTTATAATAATGTGATTAGGTAATTCTAGTATTAAAAATAATCAAGGTAGTCTAATAATAAAGTTATAAAATAAACATTATACATTTCAATAGGAGGAAACAAATAACATACAATTCTTCAAGGACAACCCAATGAAAGAAACATCAAGAAAAAGAATTGATGCATTGAATGAAATAAATCATAACAAAACTCCTCCACTAAACTAATTTGACTACTCTAAGACCCGATGAAAAATATGTATTATGAAAAATATAAAAATAGAAACATTAAACCCCAAATTAAACCTTTACATCCATGTAGTATTGAAATTTAATAATAAGAAATACATTATTTAAATAAAAACCCCTCCAATAGAAAAAAACCATCATCTCCAAGTAATGTGAGAGAAAAGTAACTAACTATAAATGAATCTAATTCTGATGTAGGTAAATTATAAAATGATGGACTAGTACAAAAGAAATATTATATGGGTTTAATAGGTGGTATTCAATTAAGAAAAACGTGGGATAACAAATCATTCTTACAATGTGATTAAAAAGGTATTATGAAAATAAAAGTAATTAAATTAATTGGAATTATAATAGAATGGTTCAAGGTTAAACACAGTGAACTCAGATATTCCAAAAAATTATAAAAAATGTATTTATTTTTGAAATTGAAAGTGAAAAAATAAATCCCGGAATAAATGAGTATATGATAATTCACATTAAATGAATTGAAGCTAGGTACAAGATATACCTTAATTCCTTCCCCTAATCATATAAAGTTTTAAAAGTAAACCCCAATATCTCATTAATAGTATCATAACCCCTATTCAACCATCCTAGGAAAAATTATTAAAAATAAAAAAAACCATTAATAAATGAAAAGGGATCGTCAAATCAAATATGAATAAAAGAAATCAATTGAGGTGGTTCTAATCCCAAAGGGATAAATAAAAAATCATTAAGAGATGCAATTGAATCATCCATGGATCAAGAGAGAGTTAAATTTTTTATTTATGAAGGTAATGTCAACCCCAATTTGAAAGAGAACCCAATCTAATATTGACTTCACCCATCCTCATCAAAATGAAAATACACTATGGAATGGTGAGCACCTATCTAAACATAATGGAGAACCCCCAAAAAAACAAGACACCACACCTTCCTCCATGAAAAATAGGTATTTTCTTCTATTTATAACACTCATATACAACCCAAACTCACATATACATAGTGAAAATAGGGTCCTAAATAGACATTCCATGCATGGGAATTTTATTAAAGTAATAATAAATTGGAAACCCATATGGTGTGGGGGATAATGGAAACCAAGAATTTCATACAAAATATTACATCATTTTGTTAAAATAATCAGTACATCTAATAATAATACATTTAATAAAACCATAATTTCTTATTGTACATGGAGACTATATACATAGAAATATCATTTTAGTATAACATTTTTCGTCTATAACATCATTCATTCTATAAGTTACTCTTTATACTAATAATAATTAAAACACTTCTTCATAACCAGGGGAAGATTAAAACATATTAATCACTGAGGTTTGATGCTCATTAATGTTTAACATGGGATATATCAATCAATGATCATATAAAATAATATTATGAGCATAAGGGTATAATAAAATTTCATTATTAGTAAAAAATCATATCAACTAATTCATAGATCATAATCATGATTCATGATATAAAACATTATTTTGTCATAATATTTTGGAATCATAAAAAATTAATCATTAGTTATGAGTTCATGTTATAAGAATGAAATCAATTAATTATAGAGTGGAACCTAAATTGGGTGAGAAACCATATCATATGCTAACTACTATTATCATCATATCATTGTATACCAAGAATTATCACATGTTTCTCATATAACAGTATGTCAAACATCACCAATTGATTCCAAAATCCTAGTGGATCTGAAGTCACTATATGTTTCCCATAGTGGATCACACACATAAAATCATTTACCATAATTATATATTGATATATGTGGAATTAATTAATGAATTAGAGGGATATAACGGAACCAAAAATTATATATAAAATCAAAACTTTTTTCCCCTAAGACCATAAATCATTCTTCAATTAAACATATCTTAACTCATGGAGAAAATGAGTCTCATTAATATCAATTTATAACATAATAATCCATTAGGAAAGAAATGGGTTTCATAGATTCATCATCCTCATAATCTATTATATGATATTCGATATTAAAATAATATCATTTCTCATGTGAATCATAAAAATTCATAGAGGATGGTGACATAGATAAAAAATATTATTAAATGTTCATTTTTAAATTTCCTTGAAAACATGAGCAATAATCATTTTTATTTCTATGATTTTAATAAAAAAGTCACAAAAAATGAGAAAATAATTTACATTGAAAAAAACCATTGAAAAATTGTTAGTAAGAATAAATTAAAATAAATTTTTTATAGTGAAATTTTTTCATGTAGTATATTTTAAAAGAAAATATTGTTTTCACACCGTAATAAATATTCCAAATTGCATTTTTCTGAAAACATTCTGAAATACACATTCCAAAAACATTGAAAAATAAGTAAATTGTATTGAAAATGAACATTTTTTAAATAATTCATTTATAAGTAATAGCTTTCATAATATAGTTTGGAAGATTATGGGAATTAGAGATAAGTTATGTGAACTGAAGATGAAAAATGGTCAAATTTTCATTGAAACCGTTTCTCAATAATTTTAAAAGAGAAAGATTTAATAATGTTACTAATAGTTAAAAATTATAGGAATAACAATAAGGGAATAAAATATATGGGGTTTAAATGATAATCTCCATAAAATTTCATTATATGTAAATTTAGTATAGACAATCCCATAAATAAATTAGATTGTATCATAAACTCATACCTCAAGTCTCATCTCACATCATACAAATTATAACTTCATAAATAATATATATATATTTATTATAAACATATTACCAGTTTATTCATATATATCATACAATATATGAATTAATTTCAACCATATATCACCCATTTATAAAGAATTCTTTATTAAAATCATTGTTTGGGGTGATAACTGTTTCCCTTTTCAGGCTTGTTTCGGTTCAGCAAACCCTATCCTTGTACACTGGTCATGGTTACATAATATATTGAATTTTATTAAATTAATTTGTATCATATTTATTAAATATACTCCCTTTTATAATTTTTCTTATTTACAATTGATGAAAAGTAGATTACATCTATTTGTGGGGACAATTGTTTGTACATACACATGATAAAGGTTTCCACTTTTTATTGGATGGAACAAAAAAATTAAATTATAATGCACCTTTATAGAACTATAATAATGTTATATATATCATATATACTTAGTATCTATCAGTATCACCATCAATGTAAATATTTGATGAATAAAATACAATGATTTATGTAGGTGGTAATCCAGATATACACATGAGTGATGTTTTGTTATCACACAAGATGAAAAAGAGGTGGATAATCATATTCAAAAAATCATAATTAAAATTATGTATATTTAAAATAATGAATTAATTATTTTATATTTTTTTCTTATATTTAAAGAATGTCTTAAGAGAAATAAAAGTCAAGGTGATCAGTTTAGCGTTATACCTCTTCATTGAGATACCACATATGGTTTACGACTTCATCTTTGAATGTATGGTATCGTCGAAAGGGTAATTTATTTGGGAAGTGTTTAAATAATTATGATGGTAATAGTATAGGTATTTCCCTTTTTAGGAAACAAAAATCATGATTTAGGGATAAGGGGACATTCCCTTTTATAATTGAGGGATATGACACAATTTAAAATACATTAAATATTTAAATATAATTTAATTCAAAATCATGTTTTGTATTACTAAATGAACATAATTTTAATGTAAATACATAATAATTTCTAAATACCATCATCCATTAAAATTAAAATTTCTTATATTTTATTTTTAGCATTATCTTCTGGTTAATCCCCCTCATTAACCCTTTTAACTCTAACCATGCAATCACATATTTTATATTTTAATGGTGATATATTTATTTCTATGGTGAAAATTATATTAATATAATAAATGGGTTACATTTTATAACATTCTTCAATACACTTGTCGTATTGATAGTTTTTTATAATTTTATATCATTTAAAACAATTTTAGTAATCAAAAAAGAGAAATAAAAAAATTCAGAGTATTAATATAATTTGGCTTCAGAGATATCAAGAAGATATTTGAATTAAAATAAAAAAATAGTTACCATAATTTATAATTTATAATTACCTATTAATTTCAATTAAAAATAAAATTCATATAAAACTTATTTATTTTATTATTTTTAAAATCATTTTACTTGATTTTACTACTTCTCTCACAAGAACTGTACTGAAGTTCTATAACAATTTAAAGTAATTATAAAATCAATAAAATTATAAAATATATAAAAATAGTAAAAAGAAGTTATTTATATTCATAAGGACCTTATATATTCATTAAAATAAACATATTATGATAATTAAAACATATAAAAGAAATTATATTCAAGAGGGTGATGTTTTGTATTTATCCATTCCCTAAAATAATATGATGGTCATATTGTCAAAAATCAAACCATGTTTCCTTAAATTAGAAAGTTGTATGTACATGGAAATCATTAAATCATAAAATATTATAATAACTAGTTTTATATATAATGTTAAGTGTTATCCATTATTTAGTTCAGTTTTACCAATTTTAAACTTACTGATATGAAAAATATTTAGAATTACTACTATTCATAACAACTAATAAAAAAATAATATTTATAAGTAAATATAAACCTCATTCTTCCAAATAATTCATAAATGTTTCATGATTTTTTTCTATAATTTTTGGAAATATATTTTTAAATAGTCCTGAAAATGCAATGAAAATCGTTTATAGAAAAAATGTGTTTTAAGAACAAAACAAGATTTGTTCTTCTCCGAGATCTATTAAACACTATATGATGAATGTTAAAAAATTATTTGTTTTAACTTTAAATAAAATAATGCATAAATAGTGAATAATGTAATTTATTATGATAAAAACACATTAAACTCGTAAAAATAGTATTTCTTAAAAACACCTCACTTAAATTTAAATGCATTTGTTTTCAATTATAATTAATTTTTAACCAATGGAATAATATTATAAATGAAAAAAAAAATATTATTAAAATGTTAGTTTTTTTATTAATAACCCCTAACTCAGCAGCTAGATGATAACTATTATAATAAATATTTTTTTCCATGGTTCATTTAAACTCGTCTTTTCATTTAAACCAAACCATTAATAAAATAAAATTAATTTGAACAGAAATATATCCTAAAATAAATGGTTGTAAAATTATACCACCCTTATAATAATTTGACCTTCAATTCTATATTACTCATAAAAATCAACTAAGGAAACTAATGAATCATCACATCATTAGGTTCCCACATAGATCCCTAAAAGTTATGGTTTGAAAAAAATCATTGACCAGGTGAGTGGTCTTGTTTCATTAACTTTATTTTTATGATCCAAATTCTATATTAGGTTTTCCTAAAAATATATATCATTACCTAGTGGAATGAGTGAATATTTTAGTAGATTTTAAGGATCATGCATGAACTAACTCATGTGAGATATATGAAACATATTTTGAATTTGAGAGCTATTCAATGTAAGTGTTTGAAAATATGGTTTCACCATAAAACAATTTGAATTCAAAATTTATTGATATATATAGGTCTCATATTACCCTTTATTTTAAATCACATAACTTTTTTTCAAAGTGATATTCATTGGTATACTTTATTAATAACTATAAAATCTAGATCTCATTGAAGACTATCAGCATAACTTATAAGTTGAGTATGAGTATCCATTTTCTATTGTTGAATGTATATAACCTTCTCTATAATTTCCTCTACTAGATCACATATGAATAACTTGATTTCTCTAAATTAATTCCTACACAATTATGTTCATCATTTCATTTAATATATATGGATTCATAAAGATACATCTAAATTATTGAGTGAATGTTATTTTTAATATAAAATTACAATAAAGGAATGTGTTGATACCATCCACTATAGAAACACATTCATAAATATCTAAACATATATTATATAGTTTTAAATGTTCATTTAGACTAACCATCTATCTGTGGGTGATACGAAATATTGAGACTAAACTTTTTATATATAGTATGTTCAAGTATTCTCTTGAATATTGAAGTAAACCCATGATCATGATAAGGAAAAAGTGATATTTTTTCTCTATGAAAACATAAAAAATAATCTATAACAGATTAATTGGATAATAATATAACTATTTTGTAATATAAATATAATTATCTAATTTCATATGGTGATTAACTATAACCAAAATATCAATATTCGTTTTAGATGTTTTAGGGATTTTAATGACAAAATGTTTGGTAATTTATTTCATTTTCATTCTGGTATGGTAATGGTCATAATATAACCTTAGTATTCTATCTCTAAACACTAACATGCATACGTATAAGTAATCGAGACACAGAGACTTCAATATCCCTTTTTCATGCGGTTCCATAAAAAATAGTCCTTTGTATCTTTATTTGTCTTCATAATTATAGGATAAATATAGAATAATTACTTATGTGCTTCACATTATAGTTCCTTTTTAAATTCTTGTATTGATGGGACATAGTATATATTAAAAAAATTATCATTATATCAAAATCATAGTTAAAATCATGAAAATTACTCGCATTATTCTATAGTTTTTCATCTTCCATCTGCACCTCTTTAAAAATCCCAGGGATATATAATCCAATATTTTTTTGAGAATGATAGTATTTATCGCATTTCCTCAATATTTCGTGTTTTATATAATATAAATCTATAATTATTTTGTTTAAGTAAATCTGCATCATGGGAAAATTAAAATTATTCTTTAAACTCAGATCCTCAACCACTTTGTTCTCCTTACCATGGTGGTAGTGAATTGAGATGTCGTAATCAAAAATCTTCTACATCCATAGTTTTGGGAACATATTCAACACTATATTTGTGACTGTATACTTAATACATTAATATCCATATAGAATTCACATATTTCACCATAATGATAAGACCCTTATAGCATTAATGAAGAAATTACCATTTCTATATCAAAATCATTAGGAATGTAATTATTCTAATGTATTTTAAATTGAAGTGGGTAAGAATCTATCGCCATATTATTCTACAGAAAGACCCGTGTCAACCCCTTCTTTGATTCATTAGTATAGATAAAAACACTTATCCACTGTATGCAATTGTAAGAATAGTTTTACGTACAAAAAATATTTTTATCTCCTCCAAATTCTGTGTTTATTCATCTATCCACAAGAACATAAAACCCTTCTAAGTCAACATGCTGACTAGATTACTTATTCATCATATATCACTCAAAAATAATCATTACTATACATATATACCATGAATAATATAGGTATAAATTACCATTTTTGGTCTATGACACTTCTAAATAACTTCTTTCACTTATGGGCCCACCGATATAATCTCACAATATATTATATGACCCTAGAATTTATATTAATGAAGAAAAAAAACACACTTCTTAAATTTAACATAGAACGTATCCTTCTTAAAATTATTCTACAATATTTTCAAATGATATTAATTATCTTTATTTATATTTGAATATATAATAATATCATCAACAAATACTATCATAATATAATCTTGGTCATATTTAAAGACATTATTCATTAAACCCAATAAGATAGAAGGAGAATTCACATGACTAAATAGAACACTATGAATTAATAATGACCATACCTTGTATGGATGGATGTATTCTATATATACTCCTTACTATCCCTCAATTGAAGATATCCATAATGAAAAACTATCTTGGAAGAATATATTATCACCTCATAATAATAAAAAATGTTATAGGGTATATGATACATGTTCTTGTTAGTGATCTTGTTAAAATATCTATAATTAAAGAAATGATGCATTTAACCATACTTATTTTTAGAAAAAATATCATTTGAACCTCAATCTAAAAAACTAGATCATATTATTCCTTTGTATGTATTATCATTTGGTTTCTTCTTTAATTCTTATAACTCAATTGATGGCATTCCATATATATTTGTTGAAATAATCATAACATTAGGAATGATTTCTATTGAATACATAACTTCATGATCTATATGAATACTCATAATGTATTATTAAAATTCATCACAAAACTCTCATACTAAATTAATATACCTAACATTGATTTTCCTGAACCATCTGAGATATAAACTCATTAGGGTTAAAAATAAACCCATAATATAGAAGTAATTTCCATTGGAAGTTCGTGTTCAACCACACACTGTTAAATGATATTATATTCAATAAAATTATGTAATATTTATTATAATATTTATAAATTTAAATTTGATGTATATAAATGAATCTAATTCATTTCTAGAATTATATAAAATTCAATAAGATTGATATCCACCGCATTTTTAGGAAGTGCATTACCACAAATTTGAGTTAGACAGGAACTATGTACTTGCAATGAGAACATCATACAATTGTGAATTTTCATCAGTAACTCAAAATATAATTATTGAGGTGATAATAAAATTCCATTAAAAACTTAAAACTATATAAAAATTTTATATAGATTTTCAATCAAACAATATATTATAAATTCAAGAGTGAATGTTTATTGAACCATTCACCGTGGAATTCTTGTAACACACTTTTTCTATCATGCTCAGCTTTGATTTCCCATTTTATTTTAGATTAAATATATTTTAAGGAAAATTCATATCATGAACCCTCATATTCAATCCATTTATATCATAATTGTCTTACTCTTTTTATTTTAAGCAGTGGAGTGTGGGTGGTGCATTAGTGGGTATCTCCATTTCATCCATTATATCAACTAGTCTCTTTATCACCTTTTAACATTCATGGGATTTTTGATAAGCACATCCAAATTTAAATCACCAAATTATTCTATTAAAACAAATACCATTATTTTTCTTTCCTAATTTTTCTAATGAAGGTGAATCAAATTTATTTCCACCATGTAAATTATTTTATTTTTCATTGTGCATCATATTTTGCATCTTATTAAATCTATTAGAAAGATGATAATCTCCAATTTAAATTCATACTAGGAGGTAACATCTAATTATTTATTCATAGATAATAAATTCTTTTAGTTTTAACACATTTTGGAGACATTTTTTTAATCCACTAAATAATTGATTCATTTTTTTGGGTTTCATGATTAAAATAGAGGAATTACATGCAAGTCTTCAATAAATTTTTACATAGGTAACAATGGACTGATCATTTTTTTGTTAACATTAGGGAATTATTTATCCATTTTAATATGTATAATATAAGTAATGTACATACAATAAAACATTACTATAAACTCATCCAATTCCTTGGTGAAATTTTTTCCCTTTACCATATATTCTTAAAAAGATTACACAGTTGATTTCATCGCCTTTTAAATATTAGATGGAGAAGAAATTTTTTTCATGTTCTACAAACATGATAAGGGAATATATTTTCTCATTGGAATTGACAAATCACTTAGCCTCTAGTGAAACTAATGACCAAAAACAATTGTTTATATGTTACCTTATAAAATACTCATGTGTGTATCGTTCCGTCAATTAATAATTTGGGAACTCAATACCATTCATGTAAAAATAATGTTTTGTGGACCTCACAATGACATTCAACATTTTATATAAAATATAATTTGGTTTTCTAAATAAAAATCATTGAATTTTCCATCACTCTCTATTTTAACATCATTAATTATGGTTTCAATAATTTATAAAAACCTAAACGAATATTGTGAGACAAAATAATCATAGTTATAATCCATATAATCATGTAAAATGTTTCATTGGATTTGTAAATTATGAAACATTATTTTCAATATATGAATCATTATGTTTTTCCTCTGTCATCTTTGGTTATTATCCATTTAAATAATTCATAATGGATCATAATGTAAAATATGAATTAACCCATGAATATCCACCTTTAGGATTAAAACGAGGTTCCAAGTAGGGGACCATTTAACATGCACCAGAATAATAGCCAAGATATTCTCAACTGACTCTTTCTAGGTTCATTACCACTTAGTGAATCTATTCTAAAATAAAATCTACTTATAAATTCTATACAGGGATGTAGTGATAGGAAAACCACATAAATTCCACCTTACTAAAAATTCAATATGTTATCTTATATTTAGGCTGTCTATAAGGGTTTGACCATGTTTCTCTAATACTAATATTCAAAAATAATTAAACATTAATTTGATACCTACTAAAACAACACAATAATTTTGTATATAAATATTTCATCATTTTATATGAATATTCAACACATATAATAGCATTACATGTCCCGTTACCTTAATGGTTTTGTGAAATTAGATTATAGATTCAAAAATATATTTCAATTTAAAATCATTATCATATATAATATTATTTATTATATTAGGTACCTATAATCTTCATACTTATTAACATTCTTCAAAACTAGGGAAAATTTAAACGTAATAATGGTTGAACTTTAATGATAAATAATGGTAAACATTGGGGATATCAATTGATGATCATATGTAAGAATATAATAAGTATAGTGTTATAAGAACAAGTTATCATAAAAATAAAATCATACCAAAAAATTCATAGATCAAAACAATGATTAATGGAATAAAACATTGGTACGACAGAATATTGGGGAATTATAAATAATTATCAATATATATGAGTTAATATAATAATCATAACAACATTTATTATCTGTATGGCACCTTCATCTGTATAGAAACCACATCATATGTCACAGTTTAGTACTGAGACTATCATATCACAGTTAATCATGCATAAAATCATGTTTTCCAAATAATAAGGGATCATTCATCCCTATATTTATTCTATATCATTGTTGATTAGGCATCCTTATATGTTTTTCAATGTGGATCAAGAACATCCACTAAATCCACGTAATTATCTTACTAGATATAAGGCTTTACACAATGAATTTGAGTGATAAAATGGAACCACCCATAAAATAACAAAATAAAGACATACTTGTTCCACTAGATCAAGAAATCATCACGTGAACATATTATTATTAATGCTAAATAATAAATCATCATAAATATCACATCTTAACATAACTATCACTTGCGAAAGAAATTGGTTTCCTTGAATCAACATCATGATAATAAATCCAATAAAAGTGTATGATATCAAAATATCATAACCCTAATGATGAATAAAGATAATTAAATGATGATTACATAGATGAAAATTACTATTAAATTGTCAATAAAACATTTTCTTGGAATCTTGAGAAAATACCAATTTCATGCCTTTTTTGGTTCAGTAGCCTAGGTCCTTGAACATTTCTCATGGTTCCATCATGTCTATATTGATTATAATGTTAGATGTTTCATATATAATCATCATATATTCTTCAATTAGTTTTAATATAAAGTGGTTATTTATGTCATCTTGTATCATTTCATGGAGATATTTGTCCATACGTACGCACAAGTGATCTTTACACATTTTGATGGATGGAATGAAAGAAAAGTAAATAATAATCCAACATTAGTTATATATTAAAATATAATAAATATCATTTATATTATTTAAATCCATCATTATAACAAAACAATGATAATGGGTGATTATAAAATCAAGGGCATAGCAACATGAATGTGGTAATCTGTATGTACACATGAGCAATGTTTTCGTTTACCATAAGATGAAAATGAGGTGGATAATGATTGATTAATAATATTAATAATGATAAAAATTCAGTAAACAGATGATACTAAATTCATTATTTTATAATTGATACCCTAGAATTATAGGAGGTAGAAGATGAAATAAAATTGAATGTTTTTGGTTAAAAGTTATATAACATCATTAAGAAACATCCATTTGATTACACCATATGCTTTGAATGAATGTTTCAGGGATAGTTAATAGTCTCTATTAAATGGTTAAAGAATATAGTGTAGTGTTGGGTTGGGATTTCTCAACCTGGAAGACTCAGCCTTTGTGAATAAGGTAGTAGAGTAAGTGATAAATTATTATTAGGGTAATGAATATACAAGGAGTTATTGAAAATATTTTCAATATAATATATATCATAGTCATGAAATGTGGAATACAATTAACATTATTTATAAATAATGATATTATAAGGACTAAATTGCTTCATACAATAATATTTATATATGTTTAAGGTGAATTTTAAACCATATCTTTTTGTTTGAACCTTTAATTAGCCATTTTAACCATAACCATGGTAACATATTAGTTAGAATTTAAGTGTGTTAAATATACATATAATATGAAAAAAATTCAAACAGATGGTTTGTGAATGACATTATTTTTAATTTCCCATCACAACTTTCTTCTTGAATGACTTTCATTATTTTTATGTAATTTAATAAAATAATGGTAAACATAAAACATCATTAATGGAATCTTTTGGGATATGAATTTAATTTGAATAAAATTGAATCATGAAAATAGTTTTAATAAATTAAAAAAAAGTTCTACTAAAATATATAATTTATAATTACTTTTCAAATTCATATCATAAGATAATTCATGAAAAACATACCATTTTATTTATTTTAATATCCTTTTCAATGATTTTAATACTACCTAGAGAAGAACTGTTTCAGTGTTGCATTGAAATTTAACATAACAATATCATATCTAAAAGATAAATTAAAATCTAAATAAGAATTTTATTAATTATGAGTATAAAATTTTATATTCACTCTTAACATGTTTCCATCTCAATAAAAAAATAAAATATAATTTCAAATCTGGAGAGTGACATTTTGTATTTATCATTTTCCTAAAATAATATGATGTTCGTAATAAAATAAAAATGGAACCAAAACTATGATATTTTAAAAAAAAGGTTTTGAATGGAAAACCCTACTCATCAGGTCGGATTAATGAAACTTTTATTGTGATTTTGAGGCATTATTCTATAGTCTTAACCATTTTTTTAAGTTTTACCCTTACTAGGGTAGTGGATATTTACCATGTAAACTGTTCATTATAACTAATAGATGAGTATATTTACCAAATTTAAACCTACATATTCCAATTATGCAATCCATTTTTCATGGTTAAATTTTTATAAGTGGTATTTATCCATTTTAAAATTATCATGAAAAATACATTGACTTTTTTATAATAAATATGTTTTTAATCATAAAAGTGTATTTATTATAAATATTTCATTTTAATAGTTCATAAATGCTATATAATTTAATTTATTATGATAAAAACACATTTGACACCTATAAATTATTTCTAAAAAAATAAATCTATTACTTCAAAATTATTTAATTTTAATATCTAATTTTTTACCACCATTGAATTCATTTTAAAATTCTGTAAACATTATTTTATAATAATTTAGTTACTCATATTCATAGATTCAAATACAATATCTTGATGAAATTAGTAACATTAAATAATAATATTTCAATATTATATGGGGGTTCATTTAAAATCTGAGTTTCCTGTAATCAAAATATCAAAGAATTAAAAAATTTTAAAGTTAAATATATCATAAAATATATGTGTGTTATAGTGGCCTCATAAATATATGATAGGTAATCCGTAGGTTTTGGATCATTCCATTCTAGTGGATATGGATTTTTTTACCAATTCAACTATTAATAGGTAAAAATCCTAAGCATTGTGACCACAAAAATAGTTGTTTCCCTCACAGTTTTGAATATGAAAAAACAACAGAAGAAATTAATTTACAAAAAAATGAAATTCATAGTAGTACATTAATAAATATAATATAGTATAAACCACAACCTCCATCATTTCTACCACTCGGTTTTGGTGTTCCTTGAGATGTGAAAAATCAATCACTCTCCTCTAGAATGCCACTTAATACACTCTAAACACTCGTAAAGACATAATAACACAATAGAAGAGGTTATGAAAAATAGGTCCCTTCAATATATTATCGTGTAATATATAATATAAATTCATGGATGACTTATTATTTATACAATTTTAGGGTTTTATCAACCTCGTTGCATCCAAATGTTATTCCTACCATATATCTATGTGACTACCTGTTATAATCCTCCGCCTAAAACTCTATTAAAAGAAAATATACATTAAGAAGGTCAGTTTGACCAATGGTGAGACTTAGAAATAATATTCATACTCTTGAACAACGTAAAATTTTTATTCAAAATCATTTACTCAAAAAAATCAATTGATATGACCAAAATAGATACTTTGCATCTTAGAACACTTTTAATGTTCATCATCTTCATCATGGAAAATTTCCATTCATCATATTATTTGTGGTCAATTTTAGAACTATGTAAAACTATATAAATTATTTTATTTTGACTAAAAAATAAAAAAATCATTAATCACATCTAGCTAACTTTAATTTAAATTTTTTACTAGAATGAAATTCAATTTTTGGTTATTTAAATTAACTATGTCTATACTCTCTCTACCCTCTTAGAAGATATATTCTCCTTGAATATTATCTTAAGATAAACAAAAAAATTGTGTTTAGTATATTAAATTTTTTTCTTTTAGTGGGATTGTTTAACAAATACAAAATTATCAATTATATAATATATTTTATTTTGTATTCTATGATTTATTAAAATTAAATAATGAATATAATATTTATATTATGAAACTAATGGTGGTTGGTAATCCTTCCATTATATTTTATCAAATATTATAGATAAACTCATTAAACCTGGATAAATTTTTTTATACTTTTTACATTTCCATCATGTTATTGAATATGAAGATAACTAAATTATACATATTAAAACCAAAATCACATATTTTCTATAAAAAAATTTAATAATAAAAAAAATATATTATTGAATAAGATAATTAAAATAAAATATACATAATTTATTTTGTTTCAACTGATCTTGAAATATGTTTTATCATTCCAAGACATGATTTAACAAAACATATCATCATCATTTGAAATATAACTATAAGATCAATAAAATGATACTTTGATTAATAAATTTTTTAGATATACATTTATTGTTAAATATACATTATGTATCACATGACCTTCTAATAATAAATAATTTATTATATAACTTATATACTTGATGTGTGCTCTTTATTATACTTTAGAAACCCCCTTATGGTATCTTTAAAAATTTCAACCTATGGAAATATTTTCAATCCTTCCTAATAATTTCTTTAGGTTTCAAAGACTTAGTATAAAAATTTGATCATATAATATTTTTTGAAACCCTTACCCTTTATACCATCAATATAGTACCAAATCATTGAAAAAGTATTCTATTGTCATCTATCCTAAATACTAAGATTAAATTTGGTGAACTTTTATTAAACTCAATCAATATTTTGAAAAAAAATCTACATATAATTAAAGAACATATTATATATTCAATTATCATAACATGAAAAATAAAAAACATTACAATTATTATGATACTAAATATTATTATATACATGACTGGAGGCTATGGTTTAATCAGCCCTCATACATCTGAATATTTCCATTAAAACAATATGATAATATATTTATGATTATTATAAGAATCTAGATCTTATTATTGAAAAAATTCAGAAAATATCTCCCCGCGATGTTTTAATTCACTATCATAATGATTTTTATTATGGTTTAGGAAAAAATCTAAGGTTTTTAAAACTTCTATTGGAAATTTATGTTTCTAATCATATACTTGTCACCAATTAAAAAGAATTTCCAATTTAATTATGATGATGATTTAATTTTTTCTATAAAAAACTTTTTTATCATAGGATTATCATGTTTTATATTAATTTAAAAAAGTAATTTTATTAAATGTGATCTAATAGAGTTAACCCACTAAGAAAATATCAATAATATTTTGCAATCCTAATGGTGTATCCTCAGGTACTGCCCTAGGTTTCTTCTCAAGGTGTTTTATATCAATTTATCATGAATATCATCATCAATAAACAATATAAAACACTTTAGGTGGTCCACAATTCAAATGAAATTCATATTATAAATTTATTTTCATATGTTCTATCAATTATATTAAAATGAATTTCAGCATTAATTTATTAACGTTAATAAATTGTAGACCAAGACCCATTCAAGTAGAATAGGTGATGCTAATATACAAAATAATTGGGGGTTCAAATCTGTCCAAAGGTCTATTTCCAGATTTAGGGGGTAGGTGTAATATCCTGGACCCACTTGGTCCATTACTTTTCCAAAACACGGCTCCACCAAATCGGCGGCACTGTGACAGTCGCACACTAGTCACGGTGCCACCGTGACGGTGGCACTAGTGATGGTGGCAGCATGATAGTCGAATACCGGTCATGGTGGCATCGTAAGGGTGACAACGTGATGCTAGCACCGTTTCCTCACTGAGCGGTCTTCTCTTTTTCCAGTTCCCAACTTTCCCGTGACGTATCTTTTGTCGTAAAAATGATTTAATTACCCCTTTCAAAGCCATTTAAATCCCATAAACAATATCTAAAATACCCCCAGAGTAGGCCAAACCTTAACTTACCAAAACATGTTTTTTTTTCCTCAGTGTCATGCCCTTCCCCGTACCTTCCAGATATGCCCATGTAACACATTTCATTATTGTTGATGAATATTGTTTAATGCCTAGACATTATGACCACCCCTCTAATGACGATTGTTAAATGACAATTAATTCCATTGTTCATAACATCCCAACAGCATGGGGAACCACGATCTGACTTTAATTCCATTCAAATTTCCATATCTGATAACAATAGGATCACATCCTTATATCACAATGGAATTCTTTCTTCTTCATTCTATTGGATGGTCTCCTTTTTTCCGGGTGGGTTTGGAGTTCCCCTTCCTGAGAAAAGTGGTGCGCCTGTGTCGGAGCCTTTGTGATCACCCCTGGAGTCCCCGATGTCACTTCCCTATATGTCATGCATCCCTTGTTCTTGGAACATGGAGAAGAACTTCGATCCTTGATCAACCAAGTAGGGATTTTCCTTCATCTCTCTTTACTATGTATCATGCGGGGTGGGTGCACTTCAGTTTCTGTGAGAATGGATGAATCCAAACCTTAACAAAGATAATAGACGGACTTTTAAATTATGAAGGGGGGTGTGATCGATGCTCTACTACTTTTCCTTACCCTTGATTATTTATGTTGTGAACTGTATGGGCTTATGCTAAGTGGAAATCATGGATGTTGGTGGTCTTTCCTTTCGCACTAATGAACCCTTGTCTTCTGTGGTGATTAAATAACTGTAACATGGAAATTTGTTAATCACCTAAACAAGGTTTGTTAAATTGATACCTAGTGGACATCAATCCTTGTGTGGTCACATCGTTTAACCAACAGAAAAAAGAACCTAATGAATGATGTGCTTGAACATGGATGTTTCCCTACTCTATTTTGGTAGTAGGTGTGCTGTTTTTTATGCTTATGGGGTGACATGGATGAGGATGGGATCCTCTTTTGTGGCACAGTTGTTGGTTGTGAATCTGAAGTTGTGTGGGTCTGTACCTCGAGGCTTGGGTTGGTTCCATTAATTTGAGGGATCTCACTGATCCCTTTTTTGTTGTGACTTTACAAGAGAACTGGGTGTGAATGCTTAAATTTTTGTTTGGTTGTTTCTCTTTATCTAGATTTTGTTTATTCCTAATAGTTTCCCAGTAGTGTAGAATTCAACTAAATGGGATCACTTGAACATGAAAGAAATAATGGGTTAAATGGGGAATTGGTTTTGGGAAGGAGTTGTGACTTGGTCGTGAGTGTTGTTCCTTTCTTTTATGAATGAATAATACGATGGTGTTTGTGATAAGGTTGGATTTAGAAACCATAGTTTTGGATGATTTATTGTTACATATACATAAAGTTTTAGTTCTTATGTTTATTATTCGTTCCCCACCCATATTGAGAAATTAGTGCCGAACACCCCCATTTCATGGTGGAGGGTGTTTTTTTTAACACTCCTATGAGTGGCTGGTTATTAGCTACTTTTTCGCTCCCTTTCTCGGATATCCCAAGACTCATAGGGACAGATGTGATGTCCTGAGGTCTATTATAACTCAATATTCTTCGGGTCAGGTAGTTGTGGTGGTTGGCCCAGGTGTGTGCGGGCAGGTTGTTTCCCAAGAGTCTTCAGGATGAGGCCTAGGTGTCTGTGGGCATGGAAGAAGTTGTTCTGGCCCAGGTGTTTGTAGGCGTGGTTATAGGTGGTGGTTGTGGACCAGGTGTTTGTGGGTGGGATGTGTGGCTTTAGCCCAGGTTTTTGTGGGCGGGATGCATGGTTGAGGCCCAGGTGTGTTTGGGTGGGGCGTGGCAGTTTGACTGTGGTGAGAATGGCGAGAGAGGTTTGATGGATAAGATGTCTTCAATAACTAGTGGGAAATTGGCACGGGGTACCCAAATATCGATGTGATGTTACTATACATTACTTGACATGTGTTATTTTGGGAGTGTGCCTTGGTGATGTCCGGGTGATTAGTCTTCCTTACTAGGTGCTTTGGTTACCTATTTTCTCACAGGGCATTAGAATGCCTCCCCACATATGCACATGAGTCTTTGGTTTTCCCTACTGAGTATACTTTTATGCTCACCATACGTATATAAAATTTCCTTCAGTTTTCCAGGAGGACATCAGGGATCGTGAAGGGTCGTACTTTCTCGGACATTGGGACAGTTGCAGTTGTTGTTTTTCTTTTTCTTTTTTGTGACTTTACCCTTGTAGTCTCCTTGTACTTTGTGGAATTTACTTTTGTAACATGCATTTGGGAACAGTTTCTTTTGTCTTTACTTGTACTTAAATTTTTGGTGTTGTTGGGAATTACTATCCTATCTCCCAATCATATTAATGAAAAAGGGTAACGACTTCCATCTTGCGTGTGATTCTATACCCTTGCTGCTAGTATCCACTCCGGGACCTATTGAAGGCGGGTCTCTAGGGTCATTATCACTCCTTCAACTTGAAGAAGGAAGGGTCTGGTAATATGTTGTCCCTTCTCTCATCTTTGTGAAGGTAGGTCACGACAGAATGGTGTCAGAGGAGTGGGTACAGAGATAGGATGAAGTCTGGGGTTAGGTACACGGAGGATTACATTGGATGTTAGGGAAACAGTGTTGGACAATCTTGGTTCATGATATAGGCTAGGGAAGACCGGCTAGGACAAAGGATATCAGGGCCCCCGTGATCTGATATAAGGACTCTGGGCCAACCGAACGACTAAGTGTGGCTTCACTGATTGTAGGGTAGAGGCCCCAGGGAAGGTGCATGCATCATAATAACATTTGTTCTAATGATTCATTGGTATTTTGGGGATTAAAAATGAGTAAGAATTCTATAAAAATTTAAGAACAATATTCTAAACTACTCGGGCTTTGGCATTTCTTATTTACCTTGCAGCTATGGAACCTGGGAGATGACCATGAGTAGTGTGGGAGATCTAGGCCCATGAGGTTGACTTGGCTGATCGACAGAGGGTAGACCGAGAGGAGGAGGACAATTAATGGTAGAAGATGCTTTATTCCTTTCAGTGACAGACCCTTAGGAAGTACAAGGGCAGAAACTCTGACATGGAGATAGAGA
This sequence comes from Viscum album, assembly GCA_963277665.1. NCBI lineage: Eukaryota > Viridiplantae > Streptophyta > Magnoliopsida > Santalales > Viscaceae > Viscum > Viscum album. The sequence goes on from OY728133.1 coordinate 443,859,779, forward strand.
GCTGGATAGGGGAGCTAGTGATAGCTTTTATCTTGATCTGAGCTCCGACAGAGTATTTGGTTCCCATGTATCTAAGCCATATACAGGGAGAAACACGTTAATGGTGGAATCTTTATCTTGGGGAGAATAGGGAGGCTAAGGATATGTGGGCTGACTTCAAGAAGGACTTCCAGGCGGAATTCCTCTCTTCCACATGAATGCTGAGAAGAGGCAAGAACTACTCTCCCTTCATTAGGGGAGTATGTCAGTGAGAGAGTTGGGGATCAAGTTCAAAGATCTCCTTCGCTTTTCTCCCTACCTCTTTCCGGATGAGGAGTCTCGGGTAAGCTGTTTGGTGGAGGTAGTTTGACCATCTCTCTAGTAGGTTGTTACTCCTTTCACCCTACCAATGTACTTGGAGGTCCAGAAGAAGGATAAAGTGGTGGAAAGGATACACATGCTGTGAGGTGTATCGCAAGATGGAATCTAGTTTGGCCCGTCGAAGGGGAAAGCCGTCAGTAGCAGGTCTCCAGCATCAGGTCCCTCTAGGTTTCGACCAGTAGGAATCAGGCCCCAACAGTTCCAGTTCTGATCTCCCAGCCCTCACCCTTTTTTTGGGCCCAGGACCAAGGTTCTTCATCTATGGCAGCCATGGGCACCTTCAGAATTAGTTCCCAGACAGAGTACAGTACAATGGGGGTGGGCAGGTGTAGTACCTACCCCAGCTGTAGCAGTTTCCAGCTAGGCCCATTCAGTAACAGCAGCAGGGACACCAATATAACGCTCCTCCAATAGAAAGAATTGCAGGAGGAGGCCGACCATGGATAATCCTCAGGGATCTCGACTACGTTGAGGCCGGGAAGGCGGACGACAACCGAGAGGCAGGGGAGTTGGGCGTGGACAGTTGTTCGCCGCAGAGACATCAGTTCCCGCAAGGCTACAAGTCATTCAAGGTACGACAATCTCGTTTAGTACTCTTAACTATACCCTATACGATACTAGATCTTTCCATTCATTTGATACACCCAGTCTGGCCCGTGCTCTGGGTTTAGACGCTGAGAGAGTTCCAGTGCCCCTGCTATTGATAACACCAGTCGGAGGTCAGACCGACTTGTCTTATGTTTGCCGAGGATGTAAACAGATGATTGGGCCACATCAGTCTATCAAGGATCTTCTTCTGTTGTAGATAAATCCATCTGATGTCATCCAAGGAATTGAATGGTTATTCTTGGTATGTTCCATTATTGACTGCTTTCAAGGAAGGATCGTGTTTTCGGATTTGGGTGGCTGACGTGTAAATTTCATTGGTGAGCGGGGTGTCCAGAAAAGAAGCAGGTGAGAGGAGACCCTCCTTTAATTGTTAGCTGAGAAATTAGTGGATTCAGTGGATGTATAAACGGTGGAAGGTTCCGGGATCGTCTGTGAGTTTATGGACTTCTTCCCTGAAGGTGTGGCAACTCTTCCCCCTCGATATGATGTTGAGTTCGGGATAGGCTTGAAACCTGGTGCCTGTCTGATTATGAAGGCTCCTTGCCAGATAGCACCTTCTGAGTTGCGAGAGTTGCAGATTCAGATTGACTATCTGATGAAGACGGGTTTTGGTCGACCATGTTTGTCACCATGGGGTGCTCCAGTATTATTCGTATAGAAGGCGGATTGTGGCCTCAGGCTGTGCATAGGCTACCGTAGACTGAATCAGGTAATGGTCAAGATCCATTACCCTCTTCCAAGGATATATGACCTTTTAACCATTTAAAAGGGGAAGGGTGGTTCTCCAAAATTGACCTACGGTCAGGATATCACAAGCTTAGGGTGAACTAGGGTGACATCTTGAAGTCTGCCTTCAGATGCAGAAATGGGCACATTGAGTTTGTGGTCATGTCGTCCGACGTTATGAATGCTCTAGCTGTGCTCATGGAACTCATGAAATCCATATTCCAAGAATACCTGGATCAGTTCATGGTTGTGTTTATTAACAACATCTTGATCTACTCAATATCAGAGGAGGATCATGCTGAGCACCTGAGAATGGATTTAGAAGACCTTCGACAACACCAAATCTATGGGAAGTTGTCCAACTGCATGTTCTAGACGCGAGAAGTGCACTTACTTGGGCACGTGGTGTCCGAGCAGGGAATAGAAGTGGACACATCGATGGTCGAGCTGGTTGTTTCTTAGGCAGCGCCAAAGAATGTGATAGAAGATTATAGTTTCGTTGGACTAGTAGGCTACTATCGGAGGTTCGTGCCCAACTTCTCCCGAGTTGCGACACCCTTTACAGCCTTGACCAAGAAGGACTGGGCATTCGTGTTGAAAGGGCAATGCGAGGCGGCCTTCATCTATCTGAAGGATAAGTTGGTAAGTTCCCCAGTGCTGAGGTTGCCAGAAGAAGGGGCGGCATATGAGGTGTTTTCTGATGCTTCAGGACAAGGCCTTCGGTGTGTTCTGATGCAATAACAAGGGTTGATCTCTTATGCATCTAGACAGTTACGTCCCTATGTGCGTAATAATGCCACCCATGATCTGGAGCTTGCGGCAGTCGTGTTCGCACTGAAGCTGTGGCGACATTACCTCATCGGGGAGCGTTTCGTGGTCTTCGAAGATCACAAGATATTGAACTATATCTTCTCCTAGTGGGACCTAAACTTACGGCAGTGAAGTTCGATGGAGTTTCTTCTGTACTGCGACTTTGAGTTTTCCTACACGTAAAGAAAAGGGAAATTTGGTGGCTAATTCCTTGAGCAGTAAGTCAAAGAAAGATGCAGTTCGAGAGTCTGTAGATGCTTTGAAGGCGATGGAGGAGTCGGCTACCCTGCACCTGGATGTAAGGATGGATGGTGGTAGAGGTTGCTTATATCTGATGATAGTGAAGTCTTCTCTGTTGCGGTAGGTAGAGGAGTCTCAATGGGGAGACTTAGAAATTGAAGTGATCCATGACCAGGTTAACCAAGGCGATGCTTCGAAAGGGTGGAGAGAGGATGGTCAGAATCATATGCTTTTCCAACAGAAGTTGTTTGTCCCAGAGGAAATATGTGAGAGAGTTCTTGTTGAGTTCCACAACTCACCCCTAGCAGTGCACCCAAGAGTTTCTAAGATGCACCAGGGTTTGAGGAGTCAGTTTTGGTGGCCCGGTGTAAAGCGTTATGTGGTAGAGTTCGTAGTAAAGTGCGTAGTATGTTTGCAGGTAAAGGTTGAAAACCATGTTTCAGGCAGTTTGTTGTAGCCTTTAGACGTCCCCAAAAGAAAGTGGGATGACATCTTGATGGATTTCGTCACGGGACTACCCAAAGTTCAAGGGGGTTGTGATGCTATCTGGGTAGTGGTGGACCGACTGACAAAATTGGCCCACTTACTGGAAATCATGGATTCTAGTACGATGGATGCCCTAGAATAGAGGAACGTTGATGAGGTGGTGCAGTTACATAGAGTCCTGAGATCCATAGTATCAGATAGGGATGCACAGTTTACCTCATGGTTCTAGAGAGAATTGTAGCATGCTTTTGGCACCCAGCTATGTCTTAGTATAACTTTCCACCCCCTGACAGATGGGCAGACATAGCACACCATCCAGATGGTAGAAGATATGCTACTGGCATGTATTCTGGACCATGGGGGATCATGGGAATGACTCTTGTCTCTGGTGGAGTTTACTAACAACAATAGTTATCACTCTACCATTGGAATGTCTCTGTTCAAAGAATTGTACGGGAGGTCGTGTCACTCACCAGTGTGCTGGATTGAGGTCGGGGAGGCAGGTGTTCATGGCCCGGAGCTGGTGCATAGCACAATAGAGAATGGTCAGCTTATACGGGAGAGGATGAAGGTGGCCCAGGACCGGCAAAAGTCATATTCCGATAATATGAGGAGACCCTTGGAGTTCGAGGTCGGAGACCACATGTTCTTGAAGGTCTCTCCTCGGTGTGGGAAATGGAGGTTTTGTAGGAGGAGTATGCTTTCTCCAAGTTTCATCCGACCCTTCGAAGTGTTTCAGCGGGTTAGGGAAGTGGATTATCTGCTAGTGCTACCACCTCTACTACTGAGAATACATGATTATTCACACATCCTCGACTTGGGAAATCTGGACATCGAGGCCTACATGAGGTTTGTGGAAATGCCTCTTAGAATCGAGGATTGTAAGGAGAAGGTGCTCCGTGGATGGACTATTCCTTTGGTTCGTGTGTTATGGAGGAATGTCGGGCTCAAGGAAAATACCTGGGAATGGGAGAGGTAGATGTGCGCCCAGTACCCAGATCTGTTTTGAGTTTTGTTCTGTTTTGTTTGTACTTGTTTCTGATGGAAAACTTTACTTTGTTAAATATGAAACATGCAGTTTTCTTTATCCATTGGATGTGTGTGAAGAGTCCCGACTATGGGTATTGGAGGACCTGATCCCTAATCAATATGCATTAAGGTGGATGCGATTAAACCTTTGCGGGTGAGTCAATGCCACCCAAAGTGTATATTATCCTGACATGGAGGAAAAAAATCTCTAACCCATGTGACTAGATAGTTTGACCATCAAATGTTTCCTGGTTACTCGAGGGAGAGGTTTTCCTAGATGTTGATGAGGTTCACTCCTATGATGTATCACTCAAGGTGGTTGTTATGACACCCTCTTTTCTGCTGGATTAGTTTCAATTCTCGAGAAGGTGAATAGTTTGAGAGGTATCTGATGTAATGGCCCGGACCCACTTGGTATATTACTTTTCCAAAACATGGCTCAACAGAATTAGTGGCACTGTGACAATGGCACCAGTGATGGTGGCACCATGACAGTCTCACACCAATCACGATGGCACCATAAGGGTGAGAATGTGATGGTGGCACCGTGTCCTCACTGATAGTTCTTCTCAATTTCCTGTTCCCAACATTCCTGTAACTTATATTTTGATGTAAAAATGTATTAATGTCCCCTTTCAATGCCATTTAAGGCCTATAAACAATATCTAAAATCCCCCAAGATCAGGGAAACCCTTTACTTACCAAAATGTGTGGTTTTTTCCTTCGTGTCATGACCTTACCCGAACCTTCTAGATACGCCCCTGTTACACATTTAATTGTGGCTAAAAAAACTGTTTAACTCCTAGCCGTTATGACCACCCATCTGAGGAGAATTGTTAAATGACATTTAATTCCATCGTTCGTAACTGACCAAAAACGTGGGGTACAATAATCCTACTTTATATCCATTAAAATTTCTATATACCATAACAACGGGATATTATACTTATATCGCATGGGAATTCCCTCTTCTTTTCCCTCTTAGTTGGTCTCTTTTTCTTCCTTGTACTTTTGGAGTTCCCCTTCCCGAAGCAAGTGATGCACCTATGCCAGTGCCTTTTTTCTCACCCTTGGAGTCCCCGGTGTTCCTCCCGTGTATGTTGTGCATCCCCAGTTCTTGGTGTGTGGAGAAGAACTTTGATCCTTGATCAACCAAGTAGGGATCTTCATTCGTCTCACCTTACATTGTATCATGCGGGTGGGTGCACTGCTATTTCTGGGGGAATGGATGAAACCAAACCTTAACAATGATAAAAAACAATTTTAAAGGATGAATGGGGGTGTGATAAATGTTTTTCTTCTTTTCCTTACCCTTGATTATTTACATTGTGAACTGTATGGGCTTATGCTTGCTGGAAATCATGGTCGTTGGTGGTCTTTCCTTGCGCACTAATGAACCCTTTCCTTCTGTAATGATTAAATAACTGTAACATGGAAATTAGTTAATCACCTAAACTCAGTTAGTTAAATGGATACCCAGTGAACATCAATCCTTGTGTGGTCACCTCGGTTAACCAACAAAAAGAAGAACCTAATGAATGATGTGCTTGAACCTAGATGGTTCCCTACTCTATTTTGGTAGTTGGTGTATTGTTCTGAATGATGATTATAGGGTGACGTGGATGAGGATGGGATCCTCTATTGTGGCACATTTGTTGGTTGTGAATCTGAAGCTGTGTGGGGCTGTATCTCGAGGCTTGGGTTCATTTCAGTACTTTGAGGGATCTCGCTGATCCCTTTGTTGTTTTGACTTTACAAGAGAACAGGTTGTGATTGCTTAAACTGTTGTCTGGCTGTTTCTCTTTCTATGGCTTGTGGTTATGCTTGTTAGTTGCGCAGTAGTGCAAAATTCATTTAATGTGATCACTTGAACATGAAATAAATAATGGGTTAAATGGGGAATTGGTTTTGGGAATGAGTTGTGACTTGGTCATGAGTATTGTGCCTTTCTTTTATAAATGAATTGTACGAAGGCTTTTGTGCTTAGGTTAGATTTGGATACCCTAGGTTTGTATGAGTTCTTGTTACATATATGTATAATTTTAGTTCTTTTGTTTTTTATTTCTGCCCCACCCAAGTTGACCACTTAGTGCTGAACACCTCCATTTCATGGGGGAGGGTGTTTTTCCCAACACTACTACGAGTGGCTGGTTATTATCTCATTTTTTTATTCCTTTCCAGAATAGACCAAGACTCATCAGGCATGTTGTGATGGACTAATGTATATTATATCACAATATTCTTCAGGTAGGGTAGTTGTGGTGGTTTTCCTAGGTGTGTATGGGCAGGTTGTTTCCCAAGAGTCTTCGGGATAAGGCCCAGGTGTCTACGGGGGTGGAAGAAGTTGTTCAAGACCTGGTGTTTGCGGGTGTGGTTATGTGTGTTTGTTGTGACCTAGGTAATTGTGGGTGGGATGGGTGGTTGTGGCCCATGTGTTTGTCAGTGGGATGTGTGGTTGTGGCCCAAGTGAGTTCGGCCGGGGCGTGCCAGTGGGACTGTGGTGAGAATTGTGGGAGAAGTTCGACGCAAAGGATGTCTTCAATAACTAGTGGGAAAGTGGTGCGAGGTAACCAAATATCAATGTGCTATTACTATACATTACCTGACATGAGTTATTTGGGGAGTGTTCCTTGGTGAGGTCTGGGTGATTAGTCTTCCTTACAAGGTGCTTTGGTTACCTCTTTTCTCACAGGGTATTATAATGTGTCCCCATGTGTGGACGAGAGTCTTTGGTTTTCCCTACTGGGAATACTTGTACGGCCACCCAACATATATAAAACTGCATTCAGGTCTCTAGGAAGACTTCATGGATCGTGCAGGGCCGTACTTTCTCAGACATTGTGATAGTTTCAATTGCTATTTTTATTTTTCTTTCTTGGTACATTACCCTTGTGGTCTCCTTGTACTTTGTGGGGTTTACATTTGTAACATGGATATGAGAACAATCTGTTTTGTCTTTACTTGTAATTCCTTCATTGGGGTTGTTGGTAATTACTATCTTATCTCTTGATCCTATTAAAAAAAGGGTAATGCCTTCCATCATGCATTTGTGATTCTTTACCATTGGTGCTAGTCACCACTCTGGGACCTATTGATGGCGGGTCTTGGCGGTCATTATCTCTCCATTAACTTGAATAAGGAAGGGTTTGGAAATCTGATGTCCCTTCTCTCATCTTGATGAAGGAGGGTAATGAAAACATGGGTCTATGTGTGGGTATCAATAGCGTGATTTTTAGCAGGTGGGTGTCTAATGGACGTGAAGGTCCTTATTGGAGGGAGACACAAGTGGTGAACAATGAGAAATAATATTTCTGGATGGATATATTCATAATTGGATACTGTTTTATGGGTTGATGTTTCTAGATAAACCTATCAGATACATTAGGATCAGCCTCTATGAAGACATGATTAAGATGTTAGACAAATGAAAACAATGGTTTTCTTTATAAAAAATTAGAAGATATGAACTGGTCGTTGTATGGGCCTAGGTCTTATGACTATAATATACATACAAATAAACACCTTTGGGACAAATATTATTGATTCATTGTTCCTCTAAGCCTCTAGGTCATAAAATGGGTCCCCCGCATTTTTATAATGTAAATAGGTCATCTGTTGTTTAATTATATTTGGGAATTCCCAATGGTTAATAAAAAAGTAAAAAAAAATAAAAAATTAGAGTACCTGAAAATATGATCTTATCGATTATAATAAATAATATATAAATAATTAATTTCAAAATATTATTCAAAGTATATTTTATGATAATATTTAATTATCAGTTAAACTAATCATAGTGAGAAATTTAAACAAATATAATATTTTTACATAAAGATTTTAAATTTATACAGTTGAAATTAAAATAAATAAGTAAATACGAATTCTCTTTATACTTATTTATAATAAATGGATATGAAAATGTAACATTTAATAAGTCATTAAAAGGGAATTATTGATATAGGTAGTGAAATAATACTAGAATTTTTAGGGGAAAATATTTATCATCACCCCCAACAACACAAAAACACACACATGTGAATTTTTCTCTGGGATATTCATCATCACTTAACATAAAAAAGATGAAATTCAAATTTAAATAACACTTTTGAAATTATAAGATTTCCTTGTTTTTAGATGACTGTTTTTAGAAAAAAACTAAACATAATTATTTTTTATAAGCTAAAACAAAATTTAACATATCAGTAACTCAAAAATATGAAACACCACTAATATTATTAGTCATATATTAGCCAAGAACACCCATGAAACATACTATAAAAGTTTATACTGATATTTTTTTGATAAAATTCCTATATTAATAAAAACTCTCCCTAAATTGTTTCTCATGAAATGTAGAAGGAAGAAAATATATTTCCCAAAATTTGATGTTGAGTGGAATAAAAATTACTTGTTATATAAAGATAATGCATGCATTGATGATATTAAAAATGATGAAGTTGAAAAGAATTTTTTTCATTTGAAATTTTATAGTAATCAAAAATTTTCAATGAAAATTTTGAATTTCAAATATAAATTTTGTTTCTAGTAAATCATCTTGGAAAATTAAATTATGTATAGCGTTTCATAACACAACCAACTCATACATACCTAAGAAGCTAAAATCATTGCACAACATTCCCAGATTAGATTTAATGGTTAAATGAAATGTATATTTAGAATATAATATTATAATTTTTAATGTATTGTTATTAAATGAATAAGATAATGAGTAATCAAATATATTCTCATCATGACTTCAAACATTTTAACCTAATGTAATTGATGTTTCTTCCTATTCTGTCTCATAATAATTAAATCATGATTCATTTTTTAATTTAATTATAAAGGCCCAAAATTCTATCATCTACATGAAATAAATCATTTTAGAACTTTCTAAATCAGTTTGTGAACATCCTCACATTAAATCCAAGACTTCACTTCAAACTAGATAATTGATATTTATTTTAAATTATAGTTATAAATGGAAGAATTTTGTTTATTATTGTCTTATTAAACTTATAATTTCTCCACACTATGATAAATAAAATTGAAATAAATTCTATGGCCTTGGAATGGTTTTTTTGGGGACAATGGATGGTGGGATATAATTTAATAAACAATATATAGATATCATAGGGACGAATATTTGACCAAAATAAATAATTAAATCCATGTAATAAAATGAGGTTTATTTTACTTAATTCCCCTTTAAATATGTGTCTTTGGTAAAATTCGTTCTTCTTTGATTCATATTTGGACGTGAGGCATAAATAAGAAAAACACATTGTATAATTAAATCAATAATATACCGCTTTTGTATCTTTTTTTGTGAATGTAAAAAAATGTATTAATTTTTATATTTTTCATGAAAAAAAATTTAAATTATGAATGTTATTGATTAATAATGTGTAATTCACTTATTTTTAATTCGATAACGATTCATACAAGTATGATTAATAAAAACTATATTTTGATTATTATTTTATAATTTTTTATATACAACTGCATTTTTAAAATACAATATTTTAATTTATTATGATGCCATGAATGAAATATATTTAACGAAATAACATATTCACATTTAATCCCAAAATGTTAACCCACACCTTCCACATTCCACTAAAAATGTAACACCTCTCAAAGGGAATTCTGTAATACATTCCTCCACTCTCAATATTGAATTTATCATGAAAAATATTTTAGAGTGAGGGCCTGTAAGTGGAATTATATTTTATCATTCCTTGATCCTATAAGACTTTTCATTGTTAACTAAGGGCTATAAAGGTATTGATGTAAAATGTGGAATCATGGATAAATTTGGGCTATCCAAGTCAACACATAAATGATCTTGGAAACATATCATGAACATTAAATATTTAAAATAAAATTAATGTATGTTCCAATTGACACAAAATTACAATAAAAAATTCTACTAAAAATTGAGGACATGAGTAAAAGTTTGTTAAAGTAGTCAAAAAATAAATATTATGATCTAGATTTAAATTTCTATCCATCAATAGATGGGATGATTTTAAATTTCCAACTAGAAACTATGAAAATGATTTAAACTAAATTACATTTGATTTAAATATATTACATAATTCATATAAAAAATAAAGAACAATATGAATAACATGTTCCATAAAATCAAATTGGATTTCACAAGTGCTTTGGATTTTTTAATCATGTTCAAAGAGTGGTTGAAAATAAAAATTAATAAAAACTAAATTTTACATCATTGAAAAGAGTGTAATTTTTTTAAAAACATGAAATAAATTATAGGTGCTGAAAAAGTTCAAAAAATACTTAATTTTAAAAATTAATTGATATGATAAAAGAAATTTAAAGAAAGGTATGGGGTATACAAAGCTCATAACAGATCTTTTCATGTTTGAGTTGAGATGCAATGAAAAATTATCTTGTAATAATATGAATCAAATCACCGCTATCTCATGAAAACATTATAGAATAATAGAAATGAGGAATAATTAACCACTAATCTAAACCATGTATCCTAAGCCTAGAACCTCCATAATAGTGTTTTTGATATCATAGAAACTGGCATCACCACCTCTATAATCTCATCCTAAATACGTATAAATACCAATGGAACTACAAATGTCACAAATAATTCACCTAAAAAATTTAAAAACAAGATAGATGTGATACCATAACGATATTATAGAGTACTTCTCATGCCACACAGTTTTGAATGCTTCCTATAATCCATAAGACAGGGTAGATCTAACACCCCCTTAGGTACATCCAATATCAATAAATGAATTCCTATTACCTAGTGAAAGATCCTAGCTCCATAGGAAAATATAATAAAAACTCAATATTGTAAAGATGATTTCACCTCCACTTGATTAAATTTGGAAAAAGGAACCCATGAGATAGATCTACCACGTGAACAATCACAAGCCCCTAAGAATGGTTATCATCGATAATGATTCAAATGTATTGTCTTGTAAATAAAATGATTGAGTTATCTTACTAACACACAAAGTTTCCATCATAAATAAATAACTTATGAATTAAAATTTAACATTATGTAATTCCTTGAGAAAAAATTCCAAACTTCAGTATTAGGGTCTTAAACATTCACTCCCTAATGAATTCCCCATAAAAGATGGATGTTATGTTATGCTTGGGTCCCATATTTACCTCACTCAAAATATGTATACCGACGAGTTCTCCATAAAATTTATTTTTGGGTAATCAACCATTAATATTAGAATTCATTCATATAGGTCAAAACCTATAGAATCACACTATCCCTAGAAATTTTCTATAGACACAAAAAATAATTGACCAATCTATCCCCCCTTTAGATATTGTGTTCTATTTATAGTATGGTTGTAATTTTTTTGAATATTTATGAATATTTTTCCCCCTAAAAAATATTATTCTATAAATATTGGAAATCAGGTTTTCCTTTTATATAGTGAATCCATGTCGTTAATAGTTTAGTAGAACTAGTCAATGCCCAAGACCCTCATTCTAACAATAATTTGTCCACATCAAAATCCTTCAATATTGAAATTAATTTCCTTGTGTCCATGTAATGTGATAAGGATCTATATTAAGATCTTATATTTATTTTTATTAACAGAAAAATTTGTCCAATCATCTGTTTACTCTTTTTTGTTACTAACAAGTAGAAAAATGATTAAAATGGGCCTCTAACAATGTATAATTTAGAATATATGTTCACTTGAACCCTTTTATATGCTACAACTAAAAGGGCCACTAATGTGTTATTACCTAACCACACTATTTTGATGAATTTTTTCCCACGTAGTAGATAAAAAACACATTAATTATCTTCGAAATGGTGCCATTCATACTACCATAATAATTAATATATAATGGCCATGCATGCATGATCTAAAAATGAACTATAATGGTCTTGGTCACATTTCTATTAAAGTTATACATGCCTAGTTAAATAGAACCTAACAACATGATTTTTTATTCCAAATATAGGGATGAATCATAATATCATCTAAATGATTAATACCAACACAAGCATAACCTCAATATTCTATTGGTAATTCAATAATGGAAAAATCCATTGGTGATAACTAACATCATCCATCTTCTACTGGTAATAATTGGGTGACATACATCATTTACTATTGATAGGATTATCTTATTCATATTCCCCTAGTGAAAGTTATATGGAATCCATTATCTACTTATTAAATTCTAGAAACATCTATCATACACTGGTGACATGTCAGTGACATAGAACTTCCACTTTTCATAGGCTAGAGACATTCATTATCCAATAGTTATAGTTTAAAAAAATCATCATCTATTATTGATAGGCTAGATACATCAATATTTCATCAGTGATATGCCAAAAAAAAACATAATCCTCTAGTGATAGACCAAATACCTCATCATTATTCTGTTGATAGTTTATTGAAATCCATCTTTCATTGGTCATAATTTAGATACCACAACCTCTAATTGGTGACATGATAACCGACCATCATATAATTGTGATGATTTAGAAAACCTAATAGAATTATTCATGTGATAATTACACACAGTACTGTTATACCGTGATCAAATTAAACTCTTGAGTTCCCCTATAACATGGATTTAAATTGTTGATTTATCAAGCATATATGTATTCATACCATGGGAATAAAATAATTCATTATAACTGAAACATCTATTCAGTGAAACTATATATATATCACCTTTTTATGGGTATCCCCCCCCCCACTGAGTTGGTAGGTGATGTAAAATTAGTTTATATTATTATTAGAAATTATTTCATCAAAAGAGTTTTTTATATATAATTTAGTAATATGCTATTCAATTAAATCCCTCAAAAAAATTAATTTTCCTCCCATTACCTCAATTTAAGGATAATATCTGAAACCATTTTAGAATAATTTGTAATGGTCAAAAGCCTTTGGAAAATGGGTACATGATTAAATTGTAGGGGGAAATATCACGAATATTTTGGTGAACTCAACAAGATATCATTTTCTATAACAATGATTGATTTATATTTTTCTATTATTTATAATGATACATGGATTGATGTCTTAAATTTTCCACTATTTTCCATCAACATGCAAATATATATTTTAGTGGAAACCAATACATTATGATCATTTTTTAGAATTTGGTTTAATAAAAGTCTCTATGTGATCTTGTGACTCTGGGATACCTTTCCACAACTCCGCAAACTGATTTTATCACCACTGTTTTTAGTATTTTCATTTCATTTTCCTCAAACTTCGTTAAACTATCACCCACTCTAATGCAACATAATTTCATATATGTAAATTATATTCTATAATAATTAAATTTATCAATACTAATTACTTCAAGGAATATGTTTTAAATGTATATGATCTTTTAACATTTTTGGATTAGATAGTAGTTTGGGAATAATTATATGGAAAACCTTGTTCAGTAAACATATATAGGGCCAAATTTGACAAACTTTTGGTTTTATTGTAATAACAGAGTCTTGTCTTTGACATTAGTAACTTGGAAATGTTATCTTACAAAGGAATAATATATTTTTCAACTCAAAACTCAATTAATTAATGAATTGGAATAACCATACTGATTAATCATTTGATGGGTTCTAATAATGAAAGTATTTATTGAGGATACAATTATTTTCACTTGATTAATGAATGGGTTGATAAATAATTTTGTGGATCATAGGTAAATTATGTGTCTTCAACATGGGTGGTTTACAAGTTGGAAAACTATGTTCCCAAAAAATTCATTTTTCCTTGACTTTTAGTTTTATGAAAATCTTATTCAGAACTAATTTATATTTACTCTTATGTTGAAATTTGTTAAAAATAATCCACAATAGTCATCTAATAGGATACCAATATAACCGATAATTTCCCATTTATTGGTGTTTGAGTTCCTCATAATTTATTCTTAGTGAGTACATAGTGATTATATATCTATTTATCTTCCCCTTCAAAATATTTTTCATATCCTCTTTTTTTTATTTCTATACTTCCTTCCATGGGGCCATTATGGACTAACTATAGGATGGGTATGGTCTAAATATATATCTTTCATATATATATGGTGTCTATAGTTTTTTTATCATTTTATATTTATATTTATATAATGTTTTTCAAATCATACAAGACCCTACATTGAATTTCAAAATATTTTATTTTTCAATACTAACCATGTGGTTCTTTCATTTTATTAATTTTATTTCTATAAAATTATTCATATCATTATAATACATGAATAATATATAATTTTTTATATAATTGTTTTATGATTTACATTATTTAAATCAAGGGGATTAAATATTTTTTACTCTTATGTATTTATAATAAAAATAAATTTCGGTATTTTATCTCTTAATTTAAATAAATTTTTTTAATAAAAAGGTATAGTTTTAAATGGTTTATTTATTTCTAAAATTTTTCAAATATTTTTTCTTAATCTTTTTGTTTTTTTTAATTATTTTTTTTATTTTTCAAATATTATTGATTAATACACAATCCTTTAATATATTATTACGTAAGCTATGATTTTTAGAACTTCTTCTTATTGTAATGATGCTAAAATTCATGTTTGAATAATTAAATGATAATTATATATAATTCATTTCATAGTATTTTACATGATATTGAATATTTTTTTTAATATGATTCTCATTATTGTTTTTTAATGAAATAATGGTTTCAATGTCTTTTGCTATTTAATTGATGTTTTAATGGTTTGGCTAGAAATATATCATAAAAAATTCTTTCACAGTTTTAATATTAATGGATTTTTAGGGTCTCATTTTAATTATTACATGATGGTTTTTAGTTATACAGAAATAACAATGGAATTGGGAAAAATATAGTTATATTTTAATAAACCATAGTTACGACAGTAGTGGTTGTCATGAAGATGATGACTGGTTACAAAAATAGTGTTACCATAGAATTGAGCACCTTGGTAATTACTCGTATTTTTTTTGTTCTATTTTTTGAAATCATTATCATTAATGCTATTTTAATCTCTCAGCCTCCGAACCATTAGTTAGACCCCATTCTATGCTTCTCCCCTCCTACTCGGAGCTATAGAGGTGGTTACAATTAGTTTATGGGTGGTGTGCTTTGTTGGCCTCCATCATTTCATGTGATGATCTTCGACTCTAGTTTTATGTTTTTTAGCTTTATTCCCCATGTTCTTGGTGATGTATTGATTGATTGGTTCCCGACTATGGAATGATGATGGGTTGTGAATTTCAATGATGTTTTCTTTCTTGGTTTTGGTTTTGGTGATATGTTTACATTGAAACTGGTATTCTATGATAGTATCGGTCATCTGGTTTTCTGGTAGGATGATGAAGATGAAATGGTGAAGGATATTGACATCAATAGTGGTACTCAGGATGCTGATCACTCATGATGGAAACATTTGTACAGATGATAAGGATGTGGGCAATTCTCAGATCTTAATCTCATCATTTTTTGTGGATTTTTTTCAATTTTGAAACATGTGATGGGGTTAATTTTGTTTATATTCCCCCTTGAAAATAGGTTACCGATCATCCTTAAATCTGCATTTTAAAATCAAATAAAAATCAATTTTTAGTCATATAAAGTGATATATATCCTTATTATATCCTACATGAAAAGAGCACAATACTGTACATGATTAGTCCATGATAGTCAAAATTTATTGGTATATATATGATGAGATACTTGTTAATTGTTAAACCTAGTATGTTTATTCCAACATGGTTTCTTACAATGACATTAAATTCCATGGCCAGTGAATAAAATGTAATTCTTGAAAAATTTAAGAACATGTCAGATAATTAAATTCCAAAGACAGTAGAATAGTTGTTATTCCTCTATAATATGGGCATTCACTAGTATATGATAATACTATACCATGTAGATTATATCGACTAGTACATTAGTCTTATAGATATATAGTTTACCCTACCTATGTTCTAAGATTTTTCACTGATTGTTGATTCATGTATGTGTGGATATATCTTATCTTCCATTCCATGAGATGTGTTGGGCGGTTCCCCTTTGATTTTCTGGTGAGGGGGTCTAAAAGAGAAGCAACCTCAGGAACCTATAGTGTCTCATCTGTCAATGATAGTGGGACCATCCATTTCATTCCATGGGAATATGGTGTGGTAGCTTCCTAGTCTAAAGTTGGACAATGATTAGGCAGATTCTAGCCTGTCATATTGATTGGAGCTCATGATATACAATTGTTTGGGTGCATTATTACAGTCTTAAGATTACTCATCTTTGTAGACATTCAATTTTTCCTCATAATCAAGTGTTTTTTTACCATATCAGATTCTATGTTCTCCCAAGTGAATTCTTCATTTCTATTAGAGGCTCATTTATTTCTAAGGCCATAACCAGGTGGTCTCATCTACAATGACCTCTCTATTTATTTGTAATTTTAGAGGCCATGTTGTTGTGGTGAAGGCATTTTTTTCCCTCTCTGATCTTATATATTCGATTGCTACATTTGTGGTGATAATATGACCTAAAAAGCATTTTTCTATGATTTCCAACTTTTCATTGAGACAATGACTTCATTGTTATTTTCATTTTGATTCCATCAGTCACAACATTTTTGTTTTTTGTAAGAAAAAAATTATGGCGGTGTTTTTTTAGGAACATGAGTAGTATATTTTAATGATGACCATATAAGGTATTATGAGTTTTATCATTTCCATTATCTATATTAAATATGAGTCTTGAGAAACGTTTTATTTAGGAAATAACCTAGATCAAATTGATTAGAGGGACTCAACGTGGTTTATTGGGGGAAATTTTATTTTCATTGTTGACCCATCATTGAAGAAATGTTGTGGAAACAATCCCAGAAGGGATCATCAGTCTTTTGTATCCATTGATACTCAGAGTGGTCACATAGACTTACTATTTTTGGGGGATAGATTCACATGGTGTGAAAACAAAAATTTTAATTAGCATACCTGGTGTATATTGAACCACCACTTCTCTATTATCCATGAAAATTCTTCATACCCTAATGAAAATTTTGAGCACCTTATGTGAGAATTTTAATATCATGCTTCTACCATCATAAATCTAATTCAATGTTTCGTGAGAATTAAAATTCAATTCTATTATAACTAATGGTTGTATGATCCCATTTTACATATCATATTTTAGATGTCCAAGATTAATCCCATACATGGGTGCTGCTTGATGGATTTTTAATACTGTTTTCCACTACTCAAATGTGATTTAAAAGACTAGATTAATAACATACTGACTCCATTAATCAACCTGGAAGGAAATAAAGAGTATATTGAGCACATTAATATAAATATGGATCTATTTAGGGATGATGAGAGTTTCTGCGCACTGCATGACATAAAAACTTAGTTATAAAAAATCATTTTTGAATAAGAAGGGATCACTTAGGAGAAAATCATAGTGACATTTATTTGGGTGGAAAAAAGAATACAACCTTCTTCCAAGAATGTATCAATGAGAAAAAGTGATCAATCATTCCTAATATTTATCTAGAATATGGGATTTTCAAGAATGATTTGGAGGATATCGAAGGTATGGATACTGATTAATTCAAATCTCTCTTGGATGACTCTAACCACAGTATGCTGGGAGGATATCATTATGAATGAATAGTCCTTTTCGATTGTATCATTGTGGTTGTTTCCCTTAAGAATAATATATTTTTTAAATATCTCCAGAGGAGCTTAATATTTGGTATG
The DNA here is from genome assembly GCA_963277665.1 of Viscum album. Taxonomy (NCBI): domain Eukaryota; kingdom Viridiplantae; phylum Streptophyta; class Magnoliopsida; order Santalales; family Viscaceae; genus Viscum; species Viscum album. The sequence continues at coordinate 443,877,786 of OY728133.1, forward strand.
TAGTCTACTCTTTGAATTTCGAGAGCTATCTAGGTTCGTACAGTTTCTCAGGTTCATTCCACATAACATCACGAGAGCTGGTTAAAGATTATTCGACTGTGGCAATTCAATAATTATTTAAATAAGGGATCTTACCTCTGGTTTTCTACAATTCCACCTTGATTATTATTCGAAATGTGATGGACCCCTTATCGGTTAATTTCTTTCCACCAAGAATCTTGTCAAATTAACTATACACAGTTCTAGAAAATATCCTTTAAAAAGGATTTTACTACATCTGCTACAATGAATATTGGAGAAACAACAAGGCTTCATCAAGGGTTTATTTTATAATCAGTTATCTACATGGTTCATAAAATTGTAGAGGATATCAATATGAAATCACTCGGTTCAAACATTGTGGTGAGTATTAATATACCCAAATCTAATTGAATGATTTAGTGGATCCTTACCACTATATTTCATAATAGTAAAATATTTTTTATTTGGGTGTTTAAACTAGTCTTTGGAGAATTTAGCACATCTTGGTATTTTATTTCATTCATGTGAAAAAACTACGTTCTTCCAATATACTCATGGAATCATTCATGGAAACCCCTATCTCTAAAACTATTCAGTAGGTTTCAATTCACACTCAGTAGGTTCCTCGATAAAATAATATTCAGTGCATCATTCAGCGTTAATGATTTAGGTAAAAAATATAGACCTTGCTAAAATAAATTTCAGATGACTAGGTGTTCTTCATGAATTGGAGAAGTCAAAATATCCATTATTTTAATCAGATATAAGAGTATGTTGATAAGAGAATAAATCAATATATAAAAAAAGAAGTTTATATATATAAATTTTTTTCTTATATAGGTGGTAAAAATGAAGAGGTTCTGGGCATGCACAATATCCCTTTCCCCATGGAATACCTTTGTGTACTAGTTTCTCCAGGCATGACTTGTATACATAAATTTAATGGTCAGGTTGATAAAATTAAAAAACATAGTATAAATAATAAAAATATATTTCGACCATTCATGGGGTGTATTACACTTATCAATGGTATTTTATCATCCATCTCCATGCATGTGATGTCAGTTCTCAAGGTACCAAATATATTTCTAATAAAAGTTGTAAATATTTTTATAGGTTTCATATACGATTATCATTTTGAAGGAATGTTTCACTGGGTTTCATGGGACCTTATAGACAGTGGTGGGAGAGGTTTTTTATAAATATTATCAGTTTTAAGCAGTCCCTAAAGAGTATTCAAGTGAAACTAGAATTTTAATACATCAAGGGAAAATCCATGTGATCCAAATATATCAAAAATAGACAGGAAATCCATTACGATAGTGAAAGGTCGTATTTCCCAATTACATCTCTTGATATCTCTCCATTTAACAAAATTATAGAAAAAAAATAAAATAGATCATTTGTTATGGAGAGGTTAAATTTTTGGAAAGAAAATTGGGTTGGTTTGGTGCTCTGATTTATAGTTTTTGTGATCTTAGGCATCCTCCTATCCTAATTAATTATGTTCAAACCTTTCATTCATGCCATTCTCATTAACCAATTAATAAATAACTTCAATATAATTATCATGAATTCTAAACTGAATAATCTCATTTTTAGGGGTTCAGCATGGAGCACATTTTCTATGAGAGGTTACCACTATGTTAATCAAGTGAATGTGTAGAAATATGTTTTTGGAGGAACCCTATGGTTAAATTAATTTCTTAAGATCATTAATTATCTAATATGGGTACTTCTAAACCATGTCATTCCTCAGGGTTAGGATGTTATAATAATAGTGATTAGGCTATCCTCTATGTGTTTGTGTTATAAGGAACCCAATGAAGAAAATTTGGATTATATATTCGTCAATATTTAATGGGAAAATATCATCTGGCATGGCCTAGGTTAATTAATTAGGTTGGGGTATTGAACCTTAAATGACAATAGTTTTTCACACAAATGTTTTTTAGAGTCATATAATTTTGCATATGAGTAGAAGTCAAGGTAAATACTAATGGTGGTGAGTTGTTGAAGAGTCTGGAGTGCGGGGAATCAAATAAAGGATAATGGTACCCCAAATTCATGGTTTTGAATTGTGATAAAAAATCTAGATGTTTGGTTGTTGATCTAGTTCCACTTGTTAAATTGTTTGAGTGTTAATTCTCATGGAGAAGACCCATGGCTAGGAAATTCATAACCCATCCATCAAAATATCATATTATGTAGGGTATATCAGTCATACAGAATCCCCAGAATAGTATATATATTATTAACATGGATGGATAATGTATTTTAGGTTTCATGTAGGGGTGGTGTCATTTGTGACCATCAAGGGTCCTTGGTTCTTACTTTCAATGAGGTCTATGGACAGCGGGATTCTATTATGGAAGAGTCTTGCACTATGTTGAAAGGTATTGAGCTATTCCATTATCAAGAAATCAACATGCAACTGATGGAATCTAATTTAGGTTTTGTCTATGGATCATTGTAGGGTAATATTTAAGTCCCATATTGAATCTAATACCAAATTCGCAAATGAAAATCACTCCTAGATTAATAGGTGGCTATTAGTCACAATTGGATGGAGGCGAATAATGTATTGGATTTTCATTAATTCATGGGATAAAAATGAAAATTAGTTTTTATTACTTTATTGTATGGGATATATTCCACTAATGTGTGGTATTATTTTTAGAGGATATAATCTCAGGTTTCACTATTTCTAACCACCTTAAGAATGTTTTTTCTGGTTTCCTTCGACTAGCTGAAATAAATTTTTTAACATCGGATAGTTGGAAGGGGGACTTGGTCCCACCTTGTAAAAATAGGAACCCTCTTCAAATGTTTCTAGAGTATGGTAATAAAGATGTATTATCTTGAATTTTCAAGGGCCGACTCAAGTTTCATGGTTGGATAACACAGTTTGGTGGATAAAAATTATATTATAGATGACACCTCTATTTATTTTGCGATTAATGGAATTTTGGATATATTAAATTTTTAAATCAATTATTAGTTTCTACTAGAACCACACTACATATTTATAATTTTAAAACATGATTTTCCATGGGTATTCAGGTTGTGAGTCATGAATTTTAAATTAAATATTCAATTGTTTAATATTTGAATTTTAGAGAAGCTATTATATATTTTATTGATGTAATATTATATGATTAAAAGTTTTATAAGTTTCACGGTGAAAATGTGTAAATAAATAGAGTTTCATAATTATCTAGAACATCCCCAAAAAATAGAGTGAATCCTATATGGAATGTTCTCGGTAACATCTAGTGGTAGTTTCATGGTGGCGGCATGGGCCATGAAATTGTGGTGTCAAACTAAGAATAAATTCCAAACCCCATATTTTTTCATCGAACCTCATCTAGTTTTTGATTATTTTTGGATTTTTTATTTTTATTAATGAATTAAATAGATTTTTATGATTTAATAATGACATATGATTTTATTTGGTTGATAATTTTTATTAAATTTTTTTTGTTTCAATGTAATAATTAAATTCTTATATTAATTGAATTATTATTTTAAAATTATTATAATAAATAAAAGTTTTATAGAATATCAAAATGGTTTCAATTCTGGTCTTGTGAAAATGTAAACACCTAATTTTATAATCCATATATTATTTGTGAATTTTTTGATTTATAATGTGATATGATGGAGTGAATTTTCTCAGCCTATTGTCAAGTAATGGATTTTTATAATTTTAACAGTTTTTTACCGTTTAAAGAATTGTTCCGGTTTTAATCTTGTGAGTAATAACCATCTTTACTCATCTTATATACCATAAAAATATAAAATTATTTGGGGTCAGCCATTTTATGTGTCCTTGTGTAGGGTGAAACTTCAAAAAAATAAGGTACATTGATAGAACACAATACATTCTCATATTATAGTGAACATTTGTAATTTATAACATACATGAGTAATATATTTTTTATTTTTGGTGAAAATTTATTTCATGATTCTGAATTATAATGTTGATTAATCTTATTAACGGTTCTAACAAATAAGTTCTTACAAGTGGGTAGTGTTAGTTTGTTGATGATTAGTGCTAGGTTTGATAACAAATGTGGCTAAACCATTTGATACATCCAAGATGAATATAATGCCTTGCATAAGGTTGTTAAATGGTTTGGTAAACCCCATAAACAAACCATATAATCTTACAAGTTTTTTAGTTTTCTAAAACAGCTTCTCACCCTAATGATTTGAACACCTCTTTGGTGGTTTTTCTCCATCATCCACTTAACTCAAAGAAGGGAATCCCAAGATGATGTGACACAAGTCCACAGAGGGTCAAGGATAAGATACTAAATATGAACATAAACCATTCTATATGGAGTGGTATAGTCTCTCTTTATGAAGCTCTATGTATCCATAATACCTAACCCTCAATTAATAAATATTTGATGCATAAATAATTTTGTTAGAACATTAAATAACACTTGAAAATAATAAAGGTGGACGATATAAATTTTTTTACCATGATTAAATCATTTCTTTTTTAAATTCAATTCTTTTATAAAAGTTTCTTCATTTTAGGCACCATTTTTTAAACATACTATATCAACATGTAGTTATCATATATTTAGAGTCACATTTTAATGATGATGAGGATATAATTTTTGGTTGAATAAGATTAAATTAGAGGCATATAAAATCCATTTATATAACATTATATACAATAAGTTTATTTTAAAACTGAATAATATTAATTTCTTATTTCAATTTTGTGTCCATGTATTATAAAATTATCGATCCTTTTAAGTCACAAAAAATCAAATTACAGTCCTTTTTCAAATATTTAATCTTTGGATACATATATTTTTTTATTTAATAAGTTTAGTTGTGATCTAAATATTTTTATCATTTTTTTAGTTATATATTGGTTGGTATAATTTATAACTCTAAAGAAAATGTCTTATGTGACTATAAACCATTTTTTTGGAAAAGGTATGACCAATTCTTAGGAAATTAGTATTGAGAAGTTCCTTTAAGCGTCACCATAATAGAAACGTCAATGAACATTTAATTTTACCTTATCTTCATGTTTAATAAAAATAACATTTTTTAGAACATCATCTTTAGAATCTTTTTAGAAATATCTAAAATTATTTTTGAATCCAATCATAATAGATGGGACGGATCCATCTTATATTATATATAGTTCTTTCTCCCTCTCATAAATTCTTCACCATGCCTCCTATATAAGATTCTTTATAACGGATTATTTCATAGCCTATTCACAGAGGGGTTTCCATGTAAGGATTATTTTGTATGATCCTTTTTTATGTTCCTTCTAAATAATTTATATATAGTTAGTATACATTAAACACTCATAACATTGTAGAAAACTAACTACTAACATTAAACACTATTAATATATAAAATTCACCATTTATAATATACATTTTGATTAATTACCAATGGTCCATCACCATATAATATTTTAGACATGTTTACTTTCTTGGTAAAGAATCCTTATTGTTAATAACTAAGTCCCCATTACACATCTTATTTCCCTCGTATTATTTAATTGGGAAGAGTTACTCCAAATATACTCTTTTTCCTCTTTCAACAACAGTAAAACCCCATAAATTCATTTTACATGAAGCCCTCTTCTAAATCATCCATATTTACATGATCTAATTATCATGCTCATCAATATTACACTATTTTATTACGTATCCTCTATAATTTAATGATAAATCCCCCATTTTTCCTCTCTATTGAATAAAATCCTAAAAATATATTCAATCATGAAATCCCTTGATAATGTGGTTTATTACACTCAGGAAACAAAGGAAACTCTTCCTCACCTACGACACTCGTCTAGGATTATTTTAGATTACCTATTATAGCTCCTATGTAATCAGTCATCCTATATGATTTTGGTAGATGTGGTTGAGTTGATATGGTCCTTGAAAAGAAATCATAGATCATATCTCATGGTAATTTTGGACCATCACCAGGACCATATAGTTCCAAAATAATCCCTTGATTAGTATTCATTATGTATAATAAATTTTCTAAATATGCATACAATATTCTGATCTAGTTTGAATACCAACCCATTCTCATTGGGTTATATCATCCATGAGCCCAGTAAACCATCACTATCTATTTATGAAGAAATAAGAGGGGTCATTCATATATGAACATCGTACAGGTTGTGATCCCCAACTATATATTCATTCATAATATCATATTTTATTATCAACGAGAAATAAATACTATGGGATTACTTTTAGGTGTATTCCCCAGCTAAAGGGTCACCCATCTGTATGTTTCACACAAACGATAATAATCTTCTATACACCCATTATTCCATTAAATGTGGATTTAAACTTCATAAAATGGTTCCTATATATATTTAATTAAACTAAATTACATGGTGGTACTTGTCAAATGATCATAAAAGAAACATCATCAATCATAGTGACATAAAATTGAAAATAAATTTGTTGATGCTCGACATGTGAACTTCAATGTTACTTCTTAATTCATAGTATAAAAACCTTAAAAGTTGTTAAATTGGTCCTTATCACATGAACTTTATAGTTAGGATGTTTCATAATAAGCTTTAATGAATACATGGGTATTAATTCCCATTATAGGGATATATAGGAATCACATTCCTTGGGACCCATCCCGACTCCACAACACAAATGACATCCCTGTATGTTGATATATTCTCTAACTACCACTTTCCTGGATTTAAACCATTGTGTTTCCAACCAAAAGTGGAGTAGATGGAGAATCACAAATACAAATATATTTACAAATTATTGGATAAAATCTTTCAGTTTCCTAACCATGTATAAAAATATTTTTACAATAAAGGATTTCATGAATATTTTTGAAATTTTTATATCATTTCCAGACTTTGTAATAAGACACTAATTGGATGAGATTACATCTTATCCTCTAGACATTTATTTTAAATTAATATAATTTTTAGCATATCCTAATGATTTATTAACCTTTAAAAAGAGGATATAAAATCAAACATTATCCATCGGGTTGAACACCCCAGAGAATAAAAATGGTGAAATTTTTATGAAGTCCTTTACTTAGAAAATTTATAGATTAACTAATCATTTTTTATTTTGATATTTAATTAAGTATTTTTTTTGGTTTCCAACTTAATCATCTCCCTTATGTACAAATTTAATTGAAAATCAATGCACAATACAATGTTCTAGTGTTTGTAATGATTTGTGGCTATGGAAAATAGACCATGGTTCTCGGAAAACAGCCACATGGAATACCCCAAACATATTCCATAGATATGGAAAAAACAATATTCTTATAAATCTAGGGGACAATGTCCCCACCCTAATAACTGTATGGTAAGATAATTGACTTCCTCAAGTGGGAATATAACCTCAATGAATCCATCCAAAAGTCAAATTTATATAATTAAAACCTTCATCATAAAATTACTCATATAAAATCTCAGAAAAAATGGTTTTTGGAGAGACTATTTCCCAACCTAACATGAATAATTACTTCTTATGTTTTTACCTATAGTGTAGAAACTTCTATAAATCTTACCATATGTAGGTGGCCAAATAAATCAATTAGGTAACTTTCATTATTTGAGATCAATCTAAGAGATAGACTTCTATATTCAGTAATCTCGATCCTTGATTAACACTAAATTCTCATTAATATGATAATAATATAACATGATTAATTTTTATGTATGATCTAGGACACCCTGGATGATATATCATTGAGGGAAATTGAACACTAGTGTTAGATCATGTTCACATGTTTATTCCAATCAATTCCCATGAAGGACATCGATATATATTTATGAAAAATATATATATTCAACAAGAGGAATTATATTTATGAGGTTCAATACCCACTTTTCATAACCCAAATTTTTATTAGGTTTGTATCCCAGTTTCTCAATTGAATGATAATGAAAGAAGAATATTCATAGGAAATTGATGATTATAATCATAAATCTATTTCGTTCTCTAGTTTTAATTGGTCTCCCAAAAAATCATTGCTATATTATTTCCATATATCAAGGTTCATAAGATTTTTATAATTATAATAATAACCATCTGTTGATTAGTAATGATCTCATGATTTTATTCATGTACTCCTCATTAATAAGAGAAGGTGACCATAGATACAGAGGTCCACCATACCACCCTAAAAAATAAATAATTTTGAGTTCCTCCCTTGATAACCTTCATGGATATCATCTCCATTAAATTAAAAATAGAATCCCTGATGTTCATTCTCATGTTAATAAATATTAAATTACCATCTGTTGAGGTCTTTCTACGGGTTAGGTGAAACTAAGATGCCTTGAAGGCCTACCCAAAATCAACTATTATAGTAGCCCACCATATGAAATTGAACATATAAACCATTAATATCCTTATCAATGTTGTAAATAATAAACCATCAACCAATCTGGTCCTCCGTTTAGTCAAATAATCCCATAATCCCTAAAAGACCAATAATAATCCTCTACCATTCTTGTATTATCCATATTTGTGTAAATATCAATCATAAATGAATTCTTTATGATTCTTGATTTATATGACCTCCTTAAAACATTGTGATTTTTCATTAATGAGTTCCTCCCTTCATAGACTAACAAATACTAAAAAATCATGTATCCCTATTCTAAGGAAACCAGTCAAATAAATTTTTATAAACTCTCTAAGGTATATGTTATATAAGTCATTCATATGATAATGTATTCACTAGAAATATGTATTTCCTATAATGGTGAATCAAAAATAAACTATATGGTTCCTTTTCATTGTAAGGATTGAAAAATATATCCCAATATTGATACAACTTCTCAACATGTAGGTTCAATCTATGGAGATGTTACAATAATGTTTCCCAAAAATGAAGAGGCACTTGCGTAACTGAGGTCACATATACTATCTAACTTTTCCCTAATGGTACCTCATATAATTAAATATGAAATTTGAGAATGAATATTCATTTTTTTCTTCCCCCATTCCATAAAAACATATATGTAACTGAGGATATTAAAAAATATTTAATTTCTCTCAATAAATCAATATATATTCTACACTAATGATTAGATTATGATAAATAATAATTTAATTAAGTTAAGGTAAATCATATTGTGTTATGGAAGGGATTAGAAAAATGAATAATACAATTCATGTTAAAGCCCATTAATACACCACATTATAAAATTATTAGGAAATTTAAGAATGCATTCATAAATTTTTTCTTAAATTTTTTTTGAAACTCTCAGTCATCACAACTCTATGAACATCCCTCCATAAGATTAAATATTTTTTTAAGTTGATGGTTGTGTTTTTCTTCCATGTAAAAATAGTATCCCTCTGGGTGGCTTGAATCCCAAAATTAAGAAGACTTCATATGTTTCTTCAATAGGAATAACTCATTATTTTAAACACACTCTTCCAAATATTCATTGATTCCCCACCTGATGTGCATGTCATAGAGTGTGATGAAAATGGAGAAATATATTTTAATTATATTATTGGTCAACAAGCCTTATAAATGAAATAATAATGTAACCACATCACATAAATACAAATTAATATTATTGTATCTATATAATCTATTTTATTCATTTAATTGCATATCATCTCTCCTAAAAAGTAGAAAAGGAAAACTTAGATAGACTGAGCCATTGATTGGATTCTATATCAAAGATTCTAGAAAGATCAATCCCTCCCCCCATTTGTGGAATGGAGATCCTAAATTATTTTATTAATTATCCATGAAAAATTTCCTATAACATATAAAATATAACACATCAAAATTAATTGAGGATAAAAACACAAAATTTTGAGAATTTCATGAAGTGATACTATAGGAACAACAAAAAATCACTATTTGGGTGTATTGTTTCCACCATATCCACCAAAGGAATCTTGAAATTCTTGTTATATCATATCAATAGTGGTAGAAGTGTGAATTTTCCACATAACACTAGGCAATGGACTTCTTTACTCATTTTTTCAAGGATGTCATCCATTTCTAGAATGAGAGATTATTTACAAGAATCACACTTTTGGTTGTATCCTTATGTATTTCATGATCCATACACATTTCTATTTAATTATTAGTAAAATGAATCAGGATCTCCCTCATGGTCAAAAAACCCTTTTGGTGGAGCAATTAATAGAAAAGGTGAACCCTTATAGGGTACCCAATTGAAAATGATCCATAATGGAAATAGAAGTTTAGGGTGATTAAAAATTTTCCCTCAAAGTATATTCATATTACCATAAAAACATTATTACTCTAAGATAGAAAATGATTATATTCTCACATAATGAATTATATTAATGAATATTTTTGGTTTCAACACCGCATATAACATTAAGTATTACATTTACCAAGGTAAATACAATTATAATGCATCTTTATTAAATATACAATTCACTAAAATTACTGAAGAGGGATTGTGAAACAGATATTTGAGGGTGAATTATTATTTTGGAGATCCATTTAACATTAATCGACTACATAATCATAAATCAAAAAATATTGATAAAATAAAATGTCTAGTTGTATTCACATACCAAGATCTACAAAAATACGTTGATTCAATTTTTTATAATAAATTTTCATAGTATGGAGGTTAGTTGGAGATACAAAGGTATCATATTTCAAAGCTTCTCAGATATAATATTTCAACTATGTGAAACTTCTTGGGAAAGGGTAGTAAATCTCCTCCAATAAACCCCATTCAATGATAAAGAACAATTCACCAAGAAATTTTTGTGCCATGTCATATGTCTAACCTAAGGAACAAGTAACTTTTTTATTTAACCCTCATGGATATAAAATACTATAAATTCTTATAACTAGGAAAAACATCACAACTATTTCAACTAATTAACCCTAGAATGAATTATTAATATTATCAATACAATTCATAGAGTGGTAAACCATATCATGTTCTTCCTATTACTTATACTTTTGCATCATCCTAAACAATAAATTCACTAGAACCCCTAGAATTTACAGATTCTCGTACTTATTTGATGAATTTCATGGATAACTGATATATATTAGTACATCCTTAAGGGAAAAATATTATTAGTGGGTGAACATGAAACATCCGAAACATTAAAAAAAATCCTCAGTTTCAAATATTCAATGGTATTAGAGAACTAGGGAAACATTTTACACATTTTCTATCATGTTGCAGCCCCATTATTGGAACATCATATTAGTTGTACTTGTAATAACTCATGTTTTTAATGAAATACTTGGTTGGACCATCATTTTTCATATAAATCTATCTTACAGATAGGTCTATCTCAAATTTGGTGGTTCTGATATGGAATATCCTATACCAATTTCACTAAACATAGAGAAAGATGACTGTCCTTGGAAGCTCAAATTAAATTCAATGTGAAAATAAGAATGTTTCATAATTAATTTCCAAGTTGAGTGGTTTAATTTATTAAATAAAATTAATATTTTTCAAGAGTTAATGTTTGATATATTCATAATAAATCTTTAATGTGTTTTTTATTCTACTTATTCCATTGAAAAACCCTAGTCAATTCTGGGTGTTTGCAGTACTACCATGGTTGATAGAAGATTACATTCAGTATTCCAATTCCAAATGATTTCTAAGGTCATATATATAGAGGATAAAATGTAGTAATGTATAAATTAAAAATATCACACTGAAGCAAATTTAAATGATAACTCTTTATTTTGAGCATGATCACTATCTTCTGGTACCTCATTTAAAAAAAATAATAGTAACAAATACATCCTCATAATGATATAAGAATGGTGGAAAAACAATTGAATATCAAAACCAAAAATATAACAAATATATCTATAGGAAATAAAATGTCATAAGAAATTTTATCACCAACCTATATAATATTTTTTTATTAATAAATGATCAAGAGACCCAAAAAAGGAATTCTAAATGATGACCCGTATTATTGCATCTTCCATCAGATATTGGGCAATAATATCCAAGAATGATTCATCTTTAGTGATGTACTCTAGATGGTCACTGAAAATAGTGTCGTAATGTTAGGAAACCCCTAGTTATTTAAACTGTGTCTTTAGTACTATTATAAAAATATAGTAAAAATATTTCTTGAATAGATATTTACATAAATTTAATGCTTCTTTAACAAAAACTTTAATCAATCTAGAACATGGAATTATCAAGGAATGACTAAATCAACCAAATATTTTCCCAATTCCGATCGACCCAACCATTTTTGATATATCCCACATCATATTATTCTATTATTAAATGTAATCATTACTAGTGTAATAATGCACACTAAAAATAGGGATTGGTGGAACTCAATCTAGTCTTGAATATCATGGATTTATTTTCACCATCACTTATAACATTGGAACCAATCCTCCAAAAGATATGTCACTTAACGAGGATTCATGTTTCTGAATATACAATGTAATTTAATTGAAATATCCTTTCTCTAATAGTGGGACGTCATATGAATTTTAGTTAACTGATAGTAATCGGGGATGTGGTCATAATGACCGGGGAAGATGATGTTTGGTGGAACCCAATAGTTAGGTTTCGTTCTAATTAATATTATACATTAAATTGGTTTCTAGGGACATACACATTCAAAATAGATATATGAAAATCAATTTATTCTTGAATTTCATATTGGGAGACCTTGGATCATTACATATGAAGTAGTTCCCTCATCATTTCCATGTTGTATCAAATACTAAATTGGTGGAAATTTTGGGATATTGAATGGTTATATATCCCACTTTATGTCCTATTAATCTTAGGATATAGATATATGGCACTGAAAATGGTAGGTAAACCATTTATAAATAACTCCAGTAAAAAAATTTCCATAAATTTCATGGAAATTGACTACCAATTCACTAACAGAAATTAAGAAATATTCTTTTTCAAAAATCACATTGAGAAAAAAATCCACGTCCATGGAATCACTGTTTATTTTTTCCAATGGAAATTATAATTTAATAAATTTAATATTCTATGATAGATAGGTATATATCATTGTAGAATAATCAGAAATGATATAACAAGATATTCACATGAATCTAATATGGATCTTTCTCACCCTAAAATATATTTATTATTATGTGAGTTTTATGGATATTAACTAAACACATCCAAGGATCATATATCAAATTGTAACAAATCATAGAATATTAGTACTGCTCTTGGGTTTTTTTCTTATATCTATATTGATTTAGCTTCACTATAATTAACTATCCATGGATAGAAGTACATGATCACAAATAAAATAATGATTACCATATATCACCTCCATGATTTATTCCTTCCAATATCATCAATGGTGAATATAAATAGTAGAATATATAGGAAATAACTACAGTAATTGAGGAATACATATCGGCCACTATTATTGATCACAAAAAATTAAATCAATCTATAGGATATGATTTGTGACCAATTTTGATCATTTATTCCATAAACATTCAAGAAATACAAATATTTCACTTTCCCTATGAAACAACAAGGTATATTTCCACGGAATTAAATGAAATTTCTCAGGTCTAATTCCCATGTTTGTACACATCATTTGATTCTTATAGAAAACCACCATGGAGATAAATAGGTGGTAAATAGAATTATTCCAAACCATTTTCTTTGGTGGAAGTCAAATTTTATTACATAATCAAATCCCACTTCATCAAAAATGTTTAATACATAATGTGTATAACCAACACTATCTATGTTAAGAACAATAATCATAAAATCAGATGTTATATTGAATTTTTATATCTCAACTACATCTATAAAAATAAGGATATCTAAGATTTGATCAAAAAAATATTGATTGATGCAACAAATGGATCACATGCCCTCTCATTTATAGATAAGTATTTCTATTATAACCACATTTCACTGGATTATTAGGGTGATGATTTTCTCACATATATAAAACCCCAAGGGGTATACTATTTCCATGTGATACCCATTATCTTGATGAAATATGATAGCAACCAAAATCATTCCATGCCTTATATTTTCATGTCCTTTCAAAAGAGAACCATAAAATTCTACATTGATGATTCGGTGGAAAGATATCATCAATGATATGAAGACAATTCAGACTATGTGGTGGTTTTAAATAAAAAGAGTCAAAATATATTGATGAAAAGCACATTTATTTGTAATTTAGATTAATGATAATTATTTGTTGCATAATATTTGGCCTCAAAAAAATCCAAGGTGATAGTTGGTTTTCCAACCCCTTGAATCACTAAATAATTGAGAGGACACCTCGTATGCATTGATTATATTATATATTTTTGATAACCTCAATGGATAGTTTTTCATTTAATAATATTGAAAAAATTATGGTGGATATACCACAATAATGTTTATTTTCAAAGTTCATTTAAGGATTAAAAAATTTAAATTGTATACCCAACAATTATGAAACATCTAATATAAAGAAATCCCTTCATCCATTATATTAAAACAATAGATTAATTCATTAATTTCCGTCCTTCTCAAAAAGAAGATATTAGAAAAGATAAATGTCTATTATATTTGTAGTAAAATCATGGATACTAATCTCCACTATTCAGATATTCAAAAGGACTACCTTCCATTGGTTTATGCAGTAGAGAAATTAAGTCACTGTTCATAACACAAACAGTTCCACCAAGACTCTAATGTAAATCCACTAAAATATATATCTAGTTGTCTAGTTACATCTCGACACCTAACATGATGGACGGTAATTATATAAAGGACTTATATTTAATTAATGTCTAAATAATAAATCATGGGGAATTTTTTTTAAATATCCTCTTAGAACACCCTACCCCAAAGAAGTCTCTATCTGACCAGGATCCCTCTGGTGATGAGGTATCATCCATTATTGAATCTTCCAAAACCTAATAAATATATTTTTATTTTGATTTTCATGTATAATTGGATACAGGATGAAATAACTATGGCTAAACCATGTAAACCTCATGAATTTCATCATTTTTTAAATTAAATCAGGCCTACCATATTCCTTGTTACAATTAATGAGATGTACCAACAATGAGGTAGAATACAAAGAACTAATTATAGGCTTCATACTATCTTTATAATTTTCATCCACTCAATAAATTAATTTTGGTGATTTATATTTGGTTATTAAAAAAAATCGATGGTATATATTCCATCAACAACAAATAGATGATTCCATTACATTATCTTCTACGAGGGTTGATCAATTAATGACCATAATATCCAAAATTTTCTCGTATTAATTTTTTTCAGAATGTATAATAAGTTACACTAGAACATGTTGGTACAACACTGGTATATCTAGGTTATGATAATATTTCCATTCATACCACATCTCATAGAGTGTTCTCTCCATTTATCAGTAATTATATAGAAGTGATTAATGAAATTACAACCACCATATACAAATGTCATTGATTTATTTCACCACCTAATATAATGATTAAATGGATGTATGTAACAATAGAATACCTTCAAAATGGTATTCTTCCATATGATCAAGAAAAAAATGAATTGATCTTTCATATATCAACTAATTGTATCCATTTAATGGTCGGGGTTCTTATAATTTCCACTATAATTATTGATTTCATGGGTTCAAACATAGGTCCACCCAAGGAGAAGAGACCCTGGTTGTTCTATAATAATTTCATGTCAAGACATGTGGGTCACACTATTCATTAACTTTGTTTTAACCCCAAATTAATATATATTGATAATTATATCCATCAATGATGTTGTACTGCAGAGAAATCATGTAGAAATTCCATGATTCCTAGATAAATAAAAATTTGATTCAACTACACCAAGAGTTGTTGCGCAATGTAAACTACTTCCCTTATGGGTAATAAATGGAATAGTTCTATATTCTCCAGCTAGCGCTTGTTAGTTCTAGTTAATTATTTATACCACCATCTTCATCTCAAAATGGGTTGAAGTCATAAACATAAAGGAGTCTTAGGACGTTTTCCATCAGTTTATTATTGTTCATCAATATTGCTAGATCTAGAGTCTATCACATAATATTTATAGACAACTAAACAAATTTTATTCCTTTATAATCGAAGAGGATGTATTAGGAGTGAAATATTTTATATAACCATTCATCCTGCTTTAATGTATCAAAACAAAAAAACACACCTTTAACAGGGCTAGAAAAAGTTCTCATTAAATGGACTATTTATCAGTACTTTTTTAGTGTTGATAAAGGGCATCTGTTATCATCCCTTTTATGTTGTACTGATAAAAGTGACCATTAATCAAAGCATTACTTTTAACACTGATAATGGGTACCCTTTAGCAGTTATTTATTTTTAGAGTTGGTAATGGTTAGGCTTTATTAGTGCTATTTTCACAGTGATACTGGTCCAGAATAAAGTGAAATAATTAAAGAAAGAATAATTTGGAAAAATACAAACAATTTTAGGTATTAAATAATTATTCATAAAAATGATTAATTTGAATAAGCATATATATAAAATATAAATAATATTAAATAATCTATATTAAATATTTAGATATTTGAAATTATTAAATTGAACAAATTAATAAAATAAAAATTTAAGACAAGTAAATTGACAAAAATATAATATATTTATAAATTAAATAATTATTCATAAAAAAATTATAAATTTATTATACATATATTAATGTTATAAATATTAATAATTTTTATATCTTAAATATAGATATATAAAATGTATATATTATAATAATTATAAAAAAAGTTAAAATTGAATAAATGTTAACAATTAAACTAAAAAGTAAAAAATTAAAAACATTAAAAATTAATAAAAAATTATTATAACAAATATTAATAAAGATTTATACATTAAATATATATATATTAAATAAAAATAAGAGTAAATAATATATATGAAATATAACTATATTTATTGAATTAATAGAAATAATTTAACATATATTAATGTCCAGTTCATTTTTAATATTTTTTTATTTTTCAATTTATCATATATGAAACATGTGTTACATTAATTTCACTTATATATATGTAATTAATTTATTTCATATACAACAAAAATACAAAAATATTCATGGAATAAGTGAAATTTTATATAGAAATACATAAAACAATTATTTATGTAATTTATTCAAATTTAACAATATTTTAGAATTTCATTATAACATGATACATTACATATAATATGTTATTAATCATTCTGTTTTACTTATTTGTTTTTGTTTTTATTAAAGTCATGTAATATTTTGTCACTTTTAACATTTTTCATTTTTCATTTTTTTTAAATTTAATCATTTTCGATTTTTAATTTATATATTTTTTTTACAAAGTTTTTGAATTTTCAATATGTATTCATGTTTCCTTATATATATACATATTTTTTAATAATCAATATTTAATTAATATATGTTATCCACTTTTCAAAAAATATTAATGTGTATAGAATTTTAATTGTTCAATTTCACTCATATTTAAAATTCATGTATTTAAGATTATAAAATCATTAATAATGATAAAAATATATTTTTAAATAAATATTTATTAATTAAAATATTTAAATAAATATATTTACTATATTTATAAAATTATATATTTATAATTATTTTAGGAAAATAAATATTAATAAAAATAATATTTATAATATTATAAATATATATTTATATATATTTAAAAAATTATAACATTATAAAAAATTATTTAAATAATGAATATATATATATTTTATATTTATATTTAATTATATATATATATATATAATTTTTTAAATATATAAAATTAGTTAAATATATATAATCTTATAAATAACAAATTAATTTTTTTAAAAAAACTAGTCATATAGTTATAAATAAATAAATAACTTTTAAAAAAATTATAAAATTATAATAATAATACTGAGTAATGAATATATTTACCATACATAAATTTAAATTTAAATATATATAATGTAATGTAATGTATATATATGTGTGTGTGTGTAAAAATATACATAACTATATAAATATATGCATAATTTTAAAATAATAATAAATATATTTAAATAATGAATATATTTACTGAATTTATATTTGTATATATTTGGTAAATATATATAATTATATAAATATATACAATGAAATAAAAATATTTATTATTTTAAATAAAATACTATTAATATATTTATAAATTTATATTTCTTATATTTATAAAATTATAAAATCATAATTATAAATAAAAACTATAATTTTTTTAAATAATTTACGTATTTATAAAAATAAATAAATATATTTAAATAATTATAAAATTATAATAAATAAATTTATTCAAAAACATGTTTACTTATATTTATAATTATAAATCCATTATCTACTCTATTGTTTTTGAATTAATAAAGGCTCGTTTATTAGTGCTTCTTTAGCACAAATAAATATAAGGGTTTATCAATGCTAAAAGCACTAATAAATAGCATCTTTATGAGTGCTAAAACATTAGCACTGATAAAGATTCATTTTATTAGTGCTTATCAAATTAGTATTGAAAAACGTATACTTATAAGTGACTTTTTTTTGAAAACATTGATGAAATGGTCCCTAATCTATTTAAAAGAACACTAACTATGACTCAATATGTCACGCTTCTCGAACTCTCATGGAACTCCCTTTTTGTCTACTTTGCTACTCTACATTATCTCAAGTGAATCAAGGCAAGATTCCAAGGAATATTATTTTCTTCTTTTCCACATCTGTTAATTTCTTTTTTGAGTTTGGTGGATTTCATGTTTTATTGTTTTTTGAACCATAGAGAACCTTACATCTCTTCTCCAACAAATTTCTTCATGATTGGTATGTCACATTATTTCTAACTATTTTAATTTTTTTCACCACCTTCACTCATGGCTGTTGAGGTTGTTTTGGGGACTCATTTTTTCCATCATTATAGTATTTTGCGACTTCCCAGGGATTGAGATTTTGTATTATAGAGTTACTAATTGTTGTTAGGTTCAGAATATTATAGTTCACCAATATGGGCATTATACCATTAATTGATTTAAATAAATCATCATTTTCCAAACCAGTTTTTATCCAAAATCACTACTAATTTGACAATTTCCAACCTAATATGTAATTCAGTTGAATATATTATAATCATTTTATTTTCCCAAAAATATTAATGAAAAAATATGTATTTATGCATACTTTCTTTAGTTGTAAGGACCACAGTCGCCTTGTTTTTTAATGACTTTAGTTCTCTCTCTGATGTCTGTTAATGATACAAGAGTCATAATTATCTAAAACAACACTATAATAGGCCACCGAGATTTGAATTTCACATGTTCCTTTTCTTACAAAATAAAATCTACATTGATATGTATATTATTTTATATAAATATTTTAATATTGTATTATTTTCAATTTAATGGAAGGTTATTAATTAAAATTGTATTAAAACAATATTGATTATAATATTTTATTATTTTAATTTATAGTATTTTATAAAATATTTTTTATTAAAGTGATAAGTAATGAATAATGATTTTTAGAGAATAGTATTTTTTAAATAAAATATGTCAGAATCCATTATTAAATGTGCATATATGTAATTTTTTAAAATGAGGTTGTTTAGAGTATACATGGGATATAATTATTTCTATAAAAATATTATTTTCCTAGATTTAATTTGTTTTCTTGTTCTATTTAGGTGTAAAATATAGTTTCACATTGAATATATAAATAAATTCATCATTTCCTATAAGGGTATGTTTATCTATATTAATTTCCCAACATTTAAAAAAAAATTGAATAATTTGGTCACACTTGAGGATTATGTTTGGGAGGGCCTCCCTGAAAATATTTCAAGAAGATAAAACCACATTATGATACATATAAGATGGGGAAAGGATTTTAGAAAAAAATGGTTTGCAACATAATATTGCTCGTTCTTATTTGGAAGGCAAATGTGTGAGAAAGGATTAAAGTGAAATGGTGAGGGAACCAATATCTGGACACACACTAAATGACCCCACTATCATTGAGGCTTTTAATTCACCTAAATTGCATACATTTCTATGTGTGGTCAATTATTTCATTACTCTTTCTCTTAAATGTGCATATGAAAACAACAGATAACATTACATTACTAAAAGTATTTTGGTTATTGTTTTATGTGATTTATACCCTCCAACACTCATGCACCACCTTTTTGAATTGGATATAATATCATGGTCGACAAGCTACACAATTAATACCTCCCATGAAATCACAAAAGTGTGTGGATTGATGTAAATGATGATCCAAATGCTATGTTTCCTATTCTAATATATGATCTGGATATTTCAGTGGTTAATGATGGTACTGGAACATTATTAGAATGGGTATCTAATTGCATAAAGATACACGAGTTATGAATTTAACAAAAAAATGTCATAGTAAAAACATTTAAAAATCATGACAAAACATTCCTAAGTGATGTATGATATTAAAGATGGATAAAGTGATTATAAAACAGAAGGTCATATCATGAAAATCTAGTTAATTTACCAAGAAGTGAAAATGACCTTCGGGGAGTACGTTATCCCAACTAGTTCAGGAGAAACATTTTTTATCATTACAACACAATGGAGGGACCAAATTTAATGAAGAAAATATGGCTTACAATATATATGAAAAATATATATATGGAACTTTTATGATATTCCTAATTAGTCTCGATACTATAAATGAGATTAGTTTTCATTAATGGCTAGGAGTCTTAGTTGTTAATACATAAATAAGGTACATTTTCATATTATTTCTATCAAAATATTGAGTTAATATGTTAATTCAGGTTAAAAACTATTCATATTTTCTATATGAATATATATTTATACTATATAATAAGTAATTTGTGTGATGAATTATTTGGATTCATTTATTCTTGTATTAATAATTCAAAAAAAACTTAATTTGGATAAGGAATAAATTGATAATAAAATAGTTGATATACTCAAAGTGTTTGAGAAAAATATTGAATGACCGAATGTTTTTGATGTCTATAATACAGAGGTTAAAATATACAATATAATAAAATAAAAAATATTTTTAATGTTTCATTACATATTGTTTTATTTTTTAGGCAGCACAGGATGTTGATCATCGTCAATCATGATACCCAAAAAAATTATTTTTTTGGATCCAATGCTTGGATATCCAACAAACTACCCAAACATGATTTGTATTGTGAATTTCTAATACACTAAAATAAATATTTGACAGATAGACTTCAAATTATATGTTTCATTCTGTTTTTTGACACTAATTTTGTTATGATGTGGAGAACACTAAATAGAGTCTAAATCATTCCATAATGTTGGTTCCGGAATAGATAAATCATGCGCATTACATACAATTTAAATATATTAAGTTATATATAGAAATATTTAACTTTACAAACAAATATTTTAAAATAATTTTCTATTATGGTCAATGATTCTGTAGTTTTTGAAGTAATATAATATCAATAATTGTGGACATTAAGTTTTCAACTTTATTAGAGAGACCATAATGCATAAAAATATCAGCAACACCCAATAGGTATTTTCCAACGTTAATTACTATTTTATTAAGTATATTTATTAATCATTTTTTTATAATTTTCTTTGTACTGTCAATAATTCCCATAGACTTTGTATATAAAATAAGAATTATTTTTTTGAGATGACTATTTAGCATACATGTTTTCATAATATTTTCCAAAAAAATAGGTGATTACCTTCTCCTTTTGTGATCTAGTACAATCTATGACCACATAAATATTTTTAGGATGTGAAGAACATGTGTTAAAATTATTATATATTATTTTGTATCTATTTCTCAATGAGATGTATAATGGAATAAATCAATTTTTTTAGAATCCTGGACATATAAACAATAGAATTTTATTATAAATAGTTGTACCAGAGGCGATGTTCGAGTCGGGGACTAAGGTGGAGGAGGATGTAGAGGTAGAGACTGAGGTAGAGACTGAGGTGGAGGACTATAACTAGCATTGGATTTCAAATAATAAAAATGTTTTCTAATGGAGTTGAATGTGGATCATACCAAGGATGTGTTTGATAATTATTTTTTCAAAAGTGAGGACATCATTGTTAACTTAAGATAATATCCATTGTTCAATTTTTTATGCGGACCACAAAAACAATTTGACCACTTTTTCAATTGAATTTACCCAAAAATTTTGGTGGAGCTATTTTTCTCAAAAAATTAACATAAACCACTTGTTTTTGAAAACTGGTTATCATATGGGATAATACCTATTATCACATTCCATGTACTATCAATTTTTACTTAATTGTGAAGGTAAAATATCACCAAGAACAAAGTGGACAACAACAACAGTAAACAGATGTTGTTGGTTACCCATGACTTATCTTCATGGAAAATAAAGTGTCTTAGTAGGTGTTCTAATATCCACTTGAGATTAATACAACACCAATAAAATCCTATAACAATTATATAATCCAACTCAAATGTTTAAATAAATATTTGTGTAATCAACCATGAAAACTAGAAGTTATATAAGAGAACTATTGTAGGAAACTCATTATAAATTGATTATGGTAATTGAGGATGGATGATTTCAATGGAACCATGACATCCAAATAAAATAAATCACCATATGTTGAAATCCTAGAAAATGAAAAACAATCATAAAATGAAATTGTTTAGT
Source organism: Viscum album (assembly GCA_963277665.1). NCBI lineage: Eukaryota > Viridiplantae > Streptophyta > Magnoliopsida > Santalales > Viscaceae > Viscum > Viscum album. The sequence goes on from OY728133.1 coordinate 443,900,513, forward strand.
ACTGAAAATCCAATCATATACCCCATTGAAAAACAAGCTAGTAGCATGATCCAAAACCTCTAAATTTTTAAATACAAAATTCCATTTAATGAATCATGAATTTTTAGAAAATAAAAATATAGTGGAATTTTTTGGGCTATTTGATCACTAATTTGATGCATGATATAATATAAAAAAATTTTACGAAATATTTATACGTAACATTCATTATTCATGTGAGTATTCATTGGATAAATTTATCAATGTTCACAAACTCATTAAAAAATATCATCTTCATTCTCAATTAAAAAATATATGAGAATAAGTAAATTTTCATTTTTAGGAAGAATAATTATGATGTTAGGTTATAGTTTATTATCGCCTAGAATATTAAAAATGATATAATAATCTAAAACTCAATCCAAGAAGACTTAAGGATGCAATATATTTCGGTGTCATTTTTAAGCTATTAAGGGATATACTAATGTTGAATATAATTAAAAAGGTATACACTTTATAGTGGAGTTTAGTGTCTTATAAAAATATGTAATGTGTCACAAATAATTTTTGTCCCTCAAAGAAGGTGAATGGTTTATCATGGATTTTGTACTCTATAAGATGTTAAAAATGTAAGATAGATTTTATTAGGTTAAATAAAATCTCATATATAAATATATAATTTTCATTGATCAATAAATGTTGATATGATTATAGTAATTGTTGTTTGTTAGATTATTAAATGATGTCATATATAAGGAAGACTAACTCATGTAATATGATAACGCTCTGAACAATGATGATTCACTCAAAACGAAAAAAGATTCCTTTTTATTCTCTAATTCATTCAAAAGTTTTTGTTATCAAACTGTTATAATGTTAAATTACCTAATTTCTTGACTTTACTGTAGGATAAAAAAGACATGGGTGAATCAACCATAACACCAAGCAATACACGTTGTACCTGATATGGCTCAAATTATTTCGTTTTAGTTTGAACTCAAAATTCTATTAATGTTTTTTATCATATTTATGTTCAATTTATTTCCTTATAATATTACTAACATAATAATAATTTTATTATATTAGTGGATAAATTTTCCTGAGTTGGGGAGATTTGTTTGAAGTTTCTCAGGCCTAGGAGAGATAGTTCATCGAGGCTCCAACTAAGATAAGAGTAAGGAAATAGTCCAATAATGTTTACAACTATAATTAAACGGTCAATTCATATTACTTATTTTGTTAAAGATATCACCATTTTATTGTATATTTTTAATATAATTCACACTTCATTTTTATCTAATATTATTTTTCACATATATATTAGGAAGTCATATTATTCCAAAAATCTTTGAGAAAAATCCAAAAAATATGGAACACAATGCCTTTTATGAGTCATTTGAGGCAGCAAAGTGTGTCTTCTTTTATAAAAATTAAATATTTCTTTCATTTTAGTCTTTTTGAATGATTTAAATAAAAAAACATCACAAAATCAATCAACCATACCTCAATCTGATAAATGATTTATCCAGTATGACAAGATTAATAATTTTTAGATTGTAATTTACATTTCAGTCCAAAGGACTCATCACATAATAAAAATCAAGAAACATTAAGAATATTTTTATTCTATAAGAAATCAATTTATATGTCACCTTATATTGGTAGGAATCAACCTCATCTCAATATGACGCAAGATGTGCTTGGTATGACACAATGTTCTTGTTAAAAGTTTTAATGTTCCAATTATGTTCAAAAAACCTCACAAATTAATTAATTAAAAAACATGCTTGTAATGTATAGATATTTTAAGAAAAATGATTTATAAGTCATTTTAGATATGTAGGAATCAGTCTCACATCAATCCAGAACATGAGATGACATGTATAACTCAATATGCCTGTTTCTAGTTTGAAATGACATTTCATTAAGAAAACACAAGTGATGTACTCATAATTGAAAATAAATATTGTTATTATTTTAATTATATAATAAATAAATTTATGTGTAATTTTTGAGGTGTAGGAATTATCCTCACCTCAATCCGACTCATGGTGTTATCGGTATGACCCCAAGTATGAATTTTATTTAAAATTGACATTAATATTAATATGAAAGACAATTGGAAAAATCAAAACCATTAAAAACATTTGGATTATTTTTATACTGTTGTAAAATGATACATATGTTATTTTGGACATGTAGGAATCAACCATGCTTCAATACGACACATGGTGATCATGATATAAATCAATGTATCTATTATCATTTTAAAATATACATTTTTTACCAAAAAAAGTATTAGTCGCTGAATACTATGAAAACACGATAATAATATTTTCATAATTTTTTAAAATTATTTAAAATTAATGTGTGACATATAAGAATCAGTATCACATCAAACCCACAAATGTTATGATCTATATGAATCAATGTCCCTATTTCAAAATTATAATGGCATTTTATTATAAAATAAGTAGCATACTCAACCCCAAGAAATGATTTATAGTGTTTATATTTATTATTAATATCATCTATAAGTCATTTGGGATGTTTTTTAATCTTCCACACCTCAATCTGATGCATGGTGTGATTGGTGTGACTCCAGTTCTATCTCTTTATTTAAATTTGACATTAATTTTTTTAAAAGACAATTAATGTTTTTAAAACCAATTAAACACCATTAGATTGTTTCGATAATTTAGGAAGGCAATTCATAAGTTATTTGTGGTGTGTAAATATTATCCACACCATAATATGATACACCACATTCTTGGTATGATTCAATGTGTCTATTATTAATTTAAAATTAAAATTTTAGTTGAAAATGTTTCAATTATTGAAATACAACAAAACACACTCATCTTATCTTCATTATTTATAAAGATGATTCATAATTCATTTTCTAGGGTAAGGAATCATTCTGACATCAAACCCCCACACGATGTGATATATATGAATCGAAGTGCATGTTGCCTATTTAAAATGACATTTTAATAAAAAATCAAAGTGAATTACACAAAACTAAGTAAACAGAATCATATTATTCTGATAATTTATAAAATTCATCCATATGTTATTTAGGATATGAAGGAATTATAGACCCCAAAACCTAATGCATGGTCTTACTTATATGACTCTAAATTCTTATTTTCAATGTATATATATGTTTTTTTTAATTTTAAAATGAACATCGCATCTCCCAAAATGGTCAAATGATTGTATATTGTTTTGTCGTCATTGTATATACTATAAATTAATTAATTTACATACAATTTTTATCATAAAATTATTTTCATAATTTTTATAGAGACAATTCTTGATGATGAACAAAAAATAGTTTGACATGCCAGAATCAACCATTAATCAATATGATACACAATATCCATGCTATGAATCCAGTTTTAGTTGAAAATAAACACTTTCTATTTAATTAACTTTTTTATATTTTATCTAACGTATGAATTATTTTCCTATATAGATTTGTTCTATTAATTGATCAGGGGTGGTTTATTCATTTATATAGGTGTGAAATTTTTCTCTAAAATTGTGTTTTATCCTTGTATTTGTGTTGTAAATTTTATTTCATATTAATTGTATATTTGTATCTATTTTTTATAATTTATAGTGCTCATTATAATGAAGAAGTATACTAATATAGAACACTATTTTATGTCTTTTTTTTGTACTACATTTTTCTATAAAAACATAGTAGTGTATTACCCTTTATCTTATCTTTTCTAGAACTCATAAATGGATTGATTTTTTATAAATAACTGAGTATTCATCTCTTATCTAGATCAAATAAAGTCCTATTCTGGTTCCATAATAGACCTCTTTTATGGTAGTGTATTTGAAAATATGTATATATGGGCCAATTAAAAACATTATCAAATACCCTTGAAATGAGGTTGGATAACCAGAAAAATTCATGCAAATATAATATCAAGTATACTCTCTAGGATAAACACATGACTGCACACATTCCTTCATACATTGCATTTCAAGAAATAACCTAAGGACATTCATGAAAAAAGGGTGAGATATAAATCCCAACAAGGGAATAAAAAAGCATGAATAATATAGAACATGTTAAGAAATAGGTATATCATTGGATCATAAGAAAAACATGGACATAATGTCATGATTTAGCATGATTATCATATCATGGAAATGTGGCATCATCATATTACATGATATTTGCAAGATCCAAGGCTCATTTCACATAGAGAATTATTAATCCCTCATTTAACATGAATTATAATGAGTAAACACCTATTGAACATTAAATATCATGATACTAATCTTTACACAATGCATTGGGGTGTTATCAAGGAACATCCATCTTAATCATTTCATTTCATGCATAAGTGTGCCACATGGAACATATTACATGGATTCATTAAATATCATCTATTCAAATATAAAGGAAAGTATAATTCTTACATGAAACTATATATTCAATGATTAAATGTGCATTAAGGTCAATACCCATGATAGGTAAATGATCATGGTATTCACCACACAATGGCTTTGGCTTGGAAAATCACAGTGCAATTTCGGCAGCTTAATGGCATGACATAAGAATTCAAAAAAATGGTTGATTAGAGAGAAAGGGATGTCTCATCATATGAACTTGATATGGTATGTAAGGGTTCATAAAGATACATTCTCCAAAATATTAAATTGACTTTATATTCATATTAAATATGAATTACATGAATGTGAATGAGAATAGAGAAATTCCGTACGAAATTTTTGCATAGTAACGAGTGTACATGGAAGGAATTAATGAGAGAGAAAGTGGTATATCATCATTAAAATATAAGGATTGGATTATGGGGGTGATATATCATGCCCCAAAATTTTTAATTTAAAATAAAATAGAATAAAAACAAAAATAAATTTGGACAAAAATGAGAAAGGAAGAAATTCCTTACTTGGAAGTGTGATTCCAAAGGCATAGGAGAGGTTTGAGAGAGGATTAATGATAGATTGGAAGACTTGGGAGGATTATAGATAGAAGAGGGAAGAGGTTGGTCGAGCTAAAAAGGCATTGACTGAAAATTTAATAGGATCCTTGGTTGTTTTCTATAGGAAAAGAGAGTGTATGAATTATTATTTTGGTTTTGGACACCACACATTAAACTATTCAAAACCAAAAAACTGCCCATTGTTTCTGGCCATGATTTTTTCCAAAAATAATGGAAAAAATTTAATTTATAATTAAAATGGGGAAAAATATTAATATATTAGGCTTTCTTATGTGGAGGTGAGTCGCACTTTCAAGGAAATCAATTTAAAAAGATAAAATGTTTTATAAGTATGGGAGTGTCCACTAAAGCTGTGTAAAATAAATACAAAAAACCTAAAATAACATAATTTTGATATTAAAACATATATTGGCTGAACTACTCATTCATATTATTTTGTTACATCACTAATGGGTTATTATGAGGCCAGAAAACACATTCTATAATTAAAAGGTATTTAATTTTTACCCAAAAATTTGTATGTCTTAGAAAATTATGAAATACACCCTATTGGATAATCTCAATGTACATATTCAAAAAATAATAATCATTTGATCTAAATAATTTCCTAAATATGTTATTTTTTACTTTTAAAATAGAACCCTATATTTATATAAAATTGATGGGTTTTGATAAAAACAGCTTTCAAACCATAATAAAAATCATTATTGTATTCATAAAAATTATATGATCTTTTATATTTAATAAAAATTAATTTAGTAATAATAATTTATTAAAATGTAATTTAATAAAAAAATCTATTAATTCATCCAAATATATTTATTAATTGAATATTAACTAAAAATACTATTTGTTCGTTGAAAACTATTTACAAAGTAACAATAATAAAATTAATGTAGATTCTCTATTCTAGAAAAATATAATTCACTTAATCATAGTGTTACGGTATTGTTATATAACCCCTTATAACACCCGCATATTATAGAAGGTTATGTTATTGGATGGTGACAGACTCTTGGGGTGGCTTGGATAACATCTCTCGGGTGGTTATCTCTATCATATTCCACTTCTCTCATAGGTGGTTATGTTCGAGCTTAATATGTTGAAGCTCCTATTGGGCTTGGTCATGGGTGAAGCCTAATGACGCCACCTCCTTTATGAGCTCTGAAAAATGGGCTTCGTATGGAGAAATTCTATTGGTTGAAGTCATCACTTCCTTTTTCTGAGTAAATGGGATTTTTCAGCTCTATATTTATACTAATCATGTTATAATTTTTCAATGACTATATTTGCAGTGAAAACAATTGTTAACATTATTTTGAAATCCACTATCATAAAACAAACGATTGAATATTTTATAAAACTATTATACCAAATAATACAATTAATTAAATCAAAATTAATCTTCATAAAAGAATGTTTGGGTCATTAAAATCATCCCACCTTAAGAAATTTGTCCCTTAAAATTTAATTTTCACACATAGAAATAGATACGGGTAACTCTGCTTCATTACATCCACTGATTACCTCATTTATTCTTCAAACTTGTGGTTTCTCTATAACACATTCATGAGGGGAATTGTCTTATTTCATAGAGATTTTCGCATAGGATCTAAGATATTCACTGGATTATCATCAAAAGATACATCATTCTCTAATGATACCACCTTTTGATTGAGTACATGTGATGGGTTAGGTATATACTTCCTCAAGAGTGATACATGGAATACATAAAGTACGTGAGATTAGTTGGGAGGGAGTGATTGTCAATTTTACACTACTTCAACACGACCAAGGATCTCAAAAGGTCTGATATACCTTGGACTATGCTTTCCATTCCTCCCAAATCTCATTAATCTTTTCCATCGAAATATGCAGAGGAATACCATGTCTTCGATATCAAACTCTAGGTCTCGTCGTTGATTATCATCATAGCTCTTTTTTCGACTCTGAATACCTATAATGTGATTCTTTATGGTCTTATCCTCCCCCACCATTTCTTCAACCATTTCAAGACTTACATGTTTTTTCTCCCCAATTTCATCACAACATGCTAGTGTTCTGCACCTCCTCCCATAAAGGGATTCATAACGATCGATTTAGATTCTTGAGTGGAATCTATTGTTGTAAGAGAAATCAACTAGAGGGAGATGTTGATCCCCTCATGCTTTGAAGTCCATTGAGCATTCTCTCAACATGTCATCAAGTGTTTGGATATTGGGCTCAGAATGAACATCAGTTTGAGGACGATAAGCCATACAAAAATTTAGCTCTGTATCCATATCATGTTGAAGACTCTTCCAAAACATAGAGGTTAATCTTGGATCTAAATCAAATACAATCAATAGTGGCACTCTATGAAGCCTTACCACATTTGTGATTTTTATCCATTCCAGTTGATCTAATGAGAAATACTATTGAATTGATATTAAGTGTGTAGTCTTTTTAAGACAATCCCCAAAAACCCATAGAGCATTTCTTCCATTGGATGTCTTCGGATGTCTGGTGACAAATTCAATGGTGATGTTCACCCATTTACAAACTAGTATGGGTAATAGTCGCATCATCCCCTTAGCCTTCTGCCTCTCACCCTTAACTTGAGGACATAACAGGCACTTTGATGTATACTCAACGATCTCTTTATTCTTGTTATCCCACCAAAAAATATCTCTATTTTCTCAATACATCTATTTGTTTCTTGGTTGAATGGAGAAATTCAAACTATGAGAATCATGGAAAAGTTCTTTCTTTAACTCTGAACATGATGGAACACATAGTCTTGTCCAAAATTTCACAATTCCTTCTTCATTAACATTGAACTATGAGGAATTAACTTTTCTTATAGTTTTCACTTTATTTTGAACACCCAGATAGTAAATTGGATCATCCTTAAACCATTACAAAAGAGATGTTTGAGGAAACATTTGACAAAGGATTGATGATGTTACCTTATTTATGATTTCCATGTCTATCTTTATCAAATCTAATAATATTAGATCCATTTCAATTCCCATTAATGGTATAATTGATGGGTCTTTCAACATAGATAATTTTCCACCTAGTTCTCTTTCATTGGGTGGTAATGGATTGAGATGTCATAGCCTTTGATCAGCTCTTACAATCTTTACTGTCTCAAATTTATCTCTTTCTATGTGAAAATATACATGATGATTTTCGGATCTGTTAATATTTCATACCTCTTCACAAAAAGGTAATGTCGCCAAATATTCAAAGTAATGATTACTGCAGCCAAATCCAGATCAGGTGTTTGAAAATTTTTCTCTTGAACTTTTAGTTTCCTTCATATATAGGAATTTTTTTTTATCAACACAAAACACATGCCCTTATTTTAATCATCAATAAATACCACAAAACGTTCTCCACTTATGGGTAATTGGAGATCAAGTGAATTGATAATCCTCTTTTGAACTCCTTGAACCTCTCTTTGCATTCATCGCTCCATGAAAACTTTACTCCCTTCCGAGTTATCTTGGTATGAATTTTGGACAATCCGGAAAAATTTCTCAAAAATCGGTGATAATATCCATATAACCCCAAGAATCAAGGGATATCTGTTACTGATGTTGGCCTTGGCCATCCCTCAATAGTAGTTGTCTTGGAGGGATCAACAGATACCCTATTACTTGTGATGATATGACCCCAGAATGAGACTTCCATCAACCAGAACTCAAACTTGCTATAATTTTCAAAGAGCTTCTCCTTTTCCAAGGTCTCTATATAGTTCTTAGATACTCCTCATTCACCTCCTATATTTTGAAGTATATTAGAATGTCATCAATAAATACCACCCCAAATTTGTTGAGGTAATATCTAAAGACACTATTCTCCATGTCCATGAATATTTATGTATAATTAGTGATAATGAAAGGAATTACTATGAATACATATTTCACATACCTTGTATGAAAAGTAGTCCTAGGGATATCCTCTTTATTCACCCTTACTTGGTAGTATCTTGACTGAAAATCCACCCTAGAGAAGTATTTTTCTCCACATAGATGATAGAACAAGCCATAAATTCAGGATAGAGGATACTTTTTCTTTATCATGATTTTGTTGGGCTCTCAATAATCAATGAATAGGTTCATTGACCCAACATTCATCTTGATGAATAGGATTGGTGCAACCCATGGTAAAGAACATAGGCATATAAACACCTTATCCAAATTCTCCTATAGTTGTTTCTTCTGGTCCTCTAGATCCAAAATAGCCATTATATATGGAGTCTTGGATATTGGAAATGACCCATGTATAATATCGATTTATAATTAAACTTCTCTTCTAGGAGGAAGGCTGGGAAATTTCTTGAGAAACACTTCAGGAAATTCCCTCACAATAGGAAAGTCTTTGAGGATGGTTTTCTCCATAGACTCAATTATCTGATTCAGATGCACACTGTCATAAGGAATTAATATCCATTTTTGAGATGATTCTGCTAAAAAATATTCATCTTCCTCCTTGAATGTGTACTGATTTGGGGGTTGATTATCCATATGGAGAGTGATTTCCCTCTCGCATAAATTTATGTTATCTCTATATAGAAAATCCAATCCATTCCCATAATTTCATAAAACTCCACTATAGGGAGTATAACAAGTTTATATGGGAAGTTAAATCCAAAAATTATGACAGAGAGGAGTTATATTAATTGGATGCAATGATTTCCCCATCTTCCATACTCACTGACATCATTACTTCCTTGATTTCTAGTTGTGTTGACATTGTTCTACTAAACATTTAAGATATAAAATAATCCGTAGAACCATAATAAAATATTATTTTCTCTATTCATGAATGGATAACTAGCGTACATGTCACCACATTTTTTGTGTGTTTCAATTAGGTGGTAGTAATGGAAAAAACTCACCCTTGCTACCTTAGAGGTTGTTGGTTGCCTCCGAAAACCATTTTCTTATGGAACTGGTTTGAAAAGATCTATAGTTCTATGCATTTCAAGTAATGAACAATGCGTTGAGGATCGAACGAAGAATTCCTCTCCTCTATATCAGCCACGGGTTTCTCTTTTTGGTAGTTAATAGCCAGGTTCCATTCTCTTCCACACATAAAGCATTTCCTTGTACCCTTCAAGAAATTTCATGGTTGATTCATTTCTCATCTTTGGAAAGTTGGGTGCTGGATTTTCCTAGCACCATTGTATTCATCAATCAGACCACTATATTTAAATTCCACCTTATGTTTCTTATCCCTATTATGCTCCATAGATTCCCCGATCTCCATTTCGACTTTGAGGTCACATCGAGAAATTTCTTCATAGCTCTTAAAGTCATGGATCAATAGGGATTTTCGTAGGCTAGTTTTTTGCCCCAAAAAAGATATCAACCTTTAATTTAGGGGTAAGGAAAAAGCCTCAGGCATATCATGCCAGTCTTATGATGTTTTCCTCATACACTTTGACATATTTAACAACTTTTTTCATGAGTACACGGAATTTCCCTTCTATCTTAAGTCAGAGGGTGCATGGAAAATATTTATCAAAAAACATTTTCTACAAATCCATCCATTCCAACACCTCAATATCTTCATTAGGATTCATATTTTTGGACTATATCCACCATTTATCAACTTCACCATCCATATGATAAGAAAACATGGGAACCTTCTCTTATTCAGAACATTGAAGGATGGAGAAGATCATTTCAATTTAGTTGATCCATTGTTCGACGATTGAAGGATCATATTATCCAATAAAATTAGGAGGCCTTTTTGTCATGATGATCTCAATTGCAACTTGTTCATTCATATGGGGGATTGAATGTTTCCCGGGACCCATGTTTCTATTCAAAAAATTGAGTTAACTGATAGAGTATTATGTCAATGTTTGTGATTCCCACTCCCATCAGATTGGGAATCTCATTGGAACAGTCGTCACATTGATCTTCACATCGGTTTCTTACCTGAGATGTCATGTTACCGGCCATTGGAGGGAATAAAAGTAATGATAGTGTTAACACATAAAGGCTAATGCAAAGACAAAACTGATGGCTTATAGATTACTATTATTTTCTTAACTTATGAATTTATAGGCTTCATTCTATGTTATCCCTGATCTAATTTCTAACATATATTCTAAGGGGACTTTTTTTATTACCATAATAATGGTTTGTACTAAGCATAGTAATTGACCATATCACCAGGGGATTCATAACCCAATGTTTAGCAAGGCATATTATCGTGCACCAGTTCCTGTTTGAGTGTATCTCAAAGTAGTGTTTTCATGTTTTACCCATATGATACACCTATGCCAGAGTCGCTGCTAGCTGATCATATCCAGACCGGTATGTATCTTTTGGATAAATATATAAATTAATACTCACCAAAATTTAGTGATGTTTTTATTATTCTTAGTTTTTTCCCTATGTCCTTCACTTGGGTTTTCTAATCCTAATCCAAAAAAACTAACATATCCATTGATACAAACTATAAAAACTCGACTCTTTATTACACACTTAAACATGATTTGTTAGAAAACATTCACTTAATACAACACTGAAGATCGATAGGTCTACTATTTTGGGAAATTAGGAATGATACATAACAACATAGAACATAAAATACCAATCTTTATTGAAAACGTTTTTTACATGACCACACACATTCCTTCATACTTTGCATTTTGTGGGATTACCTGAGGAAATGTGTAAGAAATAGTGAGCTATAAATCCCAATATAGGAATAAACAAAGCCTGAAATGAAAAATACAGTATATTTTATAAAATAGGAATATCAATGGTGAAAATGAGTACAACAAACATAAAGGCATGATATGTCATGATTATCATAACATGGAAATGTGGCATCAACATTTGACATGATATTAGCGTCAGCCAAGTCTCATTGCACATGGAGCATGAGTAAACCCTAATTAATATTGAATAATCATGAGTAAACCCTCATTGTACTTGACATATCATGATACTAATCCTTACCCAATGCATTGGAGTGCTATCAGGGCGCACTCTGCTTAATCATTCCATTTCATTCAAAAGAGTGCCACATGGATTATATAACAGAGATTCCCAAAACATAATCATTTCTTCCAAGATAAAAGAATGAAAAAATCATAAATCAAACACTATAATAGATGAATAAATGGGCATAAAGGTTAATACCATTGATAGAGAAATGGGCATGATATTTTCTACCCATTGATGTGAAGGAAAGGGGTGTCTCGTAATATGTAAATAAAATATACAGTAATTGGGTTATATATATATACACTTCCTAACATATTAAATAGAATTTAGATTCATATTATAAAATAATTCCTTGAATGTAAATGAGAAGAGGGAAATTCCTTACCGAATTATGGCATAGTAATGGGTGTTCATGGAAAGAATTAATGAGAGATAATGGGGTATCTAATAATAAACATAAGGAGGGTAGTATGGGGGAGTTGAAACATAATACACAAACATTTTAAATTGAAAATAAAAAGGAATAACAACATAAATAAATTTTGACACAAATGAGAATGGAAGAAATTACTTACTTGGATGTTTGATCCCAAATTCTTGGGAGAGGCTTCGTGGGAGCTTGGGAATAATAGGATGATTATAGAGAGAAGTGGGTAGAGTTTGATCGAGCTCCAAATTCTTTGAGAGAAAATTAAGTGGGATATTGTATTGGTTTATATAGGAAAAGATAAGGAATTATTTATTATTGAGTTTTTGGATACCACATATTAAAGTAATCCAAACCACAATCCAAACCATGGTTTTTTCCCACTGTTTTTAAAAGAGGGGAGTATAAAAATAATTTTATAAGTCCAAATGTGTTATGTCTTTAAATATTATGCTTGATTATGTAGAGGTGAGTCGCACTCTAAAAGAAATAAATTAAAAAATGTAAAATGTTTTATAAGACTTGGAGGTTGAGCTAATGCATTGTGAAATAAATTAAAAAACCTAAAACAACATTTTTTTCCTAGTAAAAAATATATAGTCCGAACATATCAAGTATAGTATTTTATTATATCACTAAATGGTCATTGTGAGGTCAGAATACAAATTATATATTTAAACGATATTTAATTTTTACCAAATAATTCGACTATCTCTGCAAATTATGGAAACTTCATCATTAGATCATTTCAACATCATGATTCCAAAAGTAAAATTATTTTTATATAAATAATTTTCTAAATATGTGAATTTTTACATTTAAAATAAAAAATCATCATTTATTGAAAAGTCATGGGTTTTGATAAAAAGGGATTTCAAACCATTATAAAAATCATAATTGTATTCATAAAAATTATATGATCATTTATAATTAATAAAAATTAAAATTGTAATAATATTTAATTATAATATTTTTTAATTAAAAATCCATTAATTCATAAAAATAGAATTATTAATTGAATATTATCTAAAAATAATATTTTTTCTTTAAAAAAATATTACAAATTTATAATAACAAAATAATGTACATTCTTTATTCTATACAAAAATAATGCACATAATCATAATTCTAAGTTCATGTTACATAACCCCTTATAACACCTGCATAAGACAAAAGGGTATTGTGTGTGATGGTGAAAGACTCTTGGTGTGGCTCAGAAAACATCTCTTGGGTGGTAATCTCTATCAACATAAACTTCTCCCTTAGACGGTTCTATTTGAGAATAACGTGTGGATGCTTGGATTGGGATTGGTCAAGATAGAAGCCAAATGATTCCACCCCCTTTCGGAGATTTGATAAATCGGATTCATATTGAAAAATTATAATTGATGTTGTCATCTCTTACTTTGTCTGAGTAAATTAGATTTTTTAAATCGCTATATTTATACTAATCATGTGATCATTTTTCAATAGTTATATTAGCAATGATAAGAATTATTAAGGTTATTTTGAAATCCATACTCATAAAACCAAAGAAGTTAATATTTTATATAACCATTTTACATAATAATACATTTAATTATATCAAGAAAAATTTTCATTAATTTATGTTTTGGTCTGTACATTTCTCCACATCATCTGTTATCGATTTTTTGAAGAGAAGAAGGTTCAAATACAAATTAAATATTTATTGTGGCTCATTAAGAGATGGTTAATCACACTATAAAATAATGATTTTCATTATGTCATGTGAGAATTCAATATGAAACCACACATCCAATATTTTATTATATTATAATAATTATATACTTTGATAACTCATATGATACGTCCAATAAACAATTAACTCTATAAAATAAAGTGGAATACAAAACAATGTACATAATTTCTACTCTATAATATCATAATCCCAGATTAAAATGGATATGGATAATATCATTATGTCCTATAATATAATATTTCACAATAAATAATTTTAATATCCTCATGGTGGATTCATAAAATCCCATTCTTCATGAATTTGAACTATATGAATATATTCCATGTCATACAAACATAAACAAAAACACTTGATTTTATGCTTCATACAACCCTAAACTGCATCGAATCTATGTCCTTTTTATATTATCTCAAACTGCAGGACATATGATCCTCCCTATATAACCATTAAATGGATTGTAGTTAATTTTCTGTACAAAACAATTTCCATACATGAGATCTAGACCTATGGAACTTCCCTTATCTTATTATTCTTTATGCATAAATGTGTACTAGAATAATCTCCCCACATTTCTATAAAGTGTTTCATGGTGTTTTGTAGAACATAAATCACATTAGGATTTACCTTCCATAGATCTACCCTATGATGAGATAATTGTGTCATTCCCCTTCACATGATAAAAATTTGTGTAGAGGCTAGATTTATGAACATTTTGTTATTTGATTCCCCTGTTGATAAAGGAAAAATAGTATTTATGGGGTTATTAAATGGGTATATCCACAATTACTAATAATTACAATCCTCTTATATATTCATGAATTATTTAATTCTCTACATTTATATTGGGATTCCTTTAATGGGACTTCATTATGTTATATTTATTCCCCTATAATTACTCTTCTTATTCCGATCAATATGGATGAATTTGAAGAACTATATAGGGATTAAATCATAATATTTTACTATATAGATAGATGTTTAGATCAATTATAATGGCCCAAGTTATAATAATTATTTTAATATGAACTCTCATTGAGAATAGTATTTACATTTGAAATAGGTATTCTATATTAACCACACACTATAACATTATATATTGAGTCTTAGATTACCGGTTCTCAGTAAAACCACTGAAATTTTATATATTATAATCCATTATTAGAATAAAAAATATCCTTGTAGGAAATACATATGGATTTATTCCTAGTATTCTACATTATGTAGTGACATCTATATTAACCATTATAGACCCGAACATAATATTTAACCCATTTTAATCCCATTATATCATGGTGTTTGATCCATTAGCTGATCTATGTTTGGTCCTCTCATTTTTATGAATTAGGATAGAACCATTTCATTTATATTTTAATTAAAACCTCAACTATATCAGGTTTCCAACCTTCACGCACTTGTATAATAAAATATTTCATAATCATGACCCTCATACAAGAGCTAGATCTATTCATATACCATCTATGAATTATTTGTGTTTTGATTCCTATTATTTTAGGATACATGTTTATATACAAGACTCTAACCCTATATCCATCCACAAATTCCATTTCTATTCTATTTTCCGTAACTTCATAACACATGGATCCGTGAATTCATGTTAGGGTTTCCATCATTAAACCTTTGTTAGGATTATAAATTCTCATAATTCTTTTGAGAACCATGAATGAAATGATTCATTTTATCTCAAGATATTTTATTAATACAAGATGATTTTACAACTTTCTGATCAAATATCCCATTAACATCAATTCCCCTATCAATCCTTTTTTTGGGCCCTATCATTAATTTTAGGTTTTTAAAAACAGTCTATTAAGAAAAATGCATTACCATTTCTCATATACAAAATATTTATCATCATAGAAACTATTTTTATAATATTCATATTGATTTATTTAGGTTATTATAGTATACAAATTCTAATTTTAATAATATCTCTTAACCATTCCCCAAATCCTCATCTAGTTTTATTATACCTCATTTCATAGTTTTTTTGCCTTGTTTTATTTTGGACTAGTGGGGTCCAATCACCTTTTTAATATCATCTTCAAAGATTCCACAGTTTGTAACATTAGTATTTAAATCATTATGTACCTTGTATTCCAATCATTAATGAGTGTATCTATATCCCAAAATATTCCTCTACATTGTTACAACATATGAACAACATATCTTGGCCACTTGTTTTTATGTATATGGGAGTTGTTATCCTATCATAGATATCATACAACCCCATATTCCCAAAAAAATAAAATTTTATAACACATCAATCGAATTCATTCAGTGGGAAACCCTATAATTCTTATTCTATTTTATCAATTATATATTCATATAACCTAAATATGACATTTTCATCATTCATATACATTGTCTAAATTTTTTGAAATGATCTTATCTCTTATTCCATATTTGTAATTTCACACCCTACCTCATTTTGGAATTAGGGAAATGAATATAAACCATACTAACATTTCAATGAGGTTGTCTATACTAATTTGTTCCCTCAATCATTATTTTTAGGATGTTCTCACATTTATTTCAGAAATTCAACCACACCCACTATTTTTTCAAAGATGTGTCAATATTAAATTTTTCTTTTGCTAGTCAGTGCTATTTTACCACAAACAACAATATATTTTGTTTAAAAGATAATCGACTGTAAACTCCATATTTTTTAGTCTTGAGAGAACTTAAACAAAAAAAAATTAACATACATGGAACCCAAAAATTATAAAATCCAACTAAAGAATCCAAGGAAAAATTTGAGTCTCCCAACACTAAGAAAAACCATACAAGACATTTTAAAACATAGAGTGTTTAAAATAGGGAAAAATTCACAATTATTGTCATTTTGAAAACACATAAATATAATCCTATTAAAATTAAAAGTTATTTTATATTATTCCTTTCCCCTTTAGTTACATATCAATAAATATATTTAAAATTTCAAAATTTCATCGTGATTTCTGGGAGAACATTGGGAGTGGTGGTTTTTTTACATAAATCACTTTTATTTTTATTTTTATGAAAAGATATATCCATAAGTTAAATGGATTGTTTATCTTTTTCAAAGACCTCAAAACACAGCCATTGAAAAGTGTAATATATTTTCAATACTCGCATCTCAAAATTAGAAGGCTACTCCTTAGTATGATTAGGGTTCATCAAAGACCATAAAAATGCAGTATCAATAGGTTGATTATAAAGAGTTGGTTTTATCCATGTATACATATTACATAATTTCACCAAATTTATTTTATGAACAAGACACATAGATATAATAATATATTCACCAATATGAGATAATTCAAAAAAATGATAGTACCATCAATTTGTCGCTACATTGAATTCTCTTCTTCTTTTACTTATATTGAAATAGGTGTATTATTATATTATTTCTTTTTTATCATAAATAATAATTAAATATATCAATATAGTGTACATAAAATATATATTTTTCACAGTATCCTCATTATAAATTAACATTAAAAATATATAAATCTCAAGAAAAACTATTTTTATTAATCCAAATTTTAAAAATAAATTCAAATTTTAAATAATAAACTCTCTTCAAGTCTTATTTGAAATCTATTAATCTTCCAAAAAAAATTTATTACTCTTCCTCATTCATTAGATCTATCCAAGTGTATAAAAATATAATTCACAATGGAATAAGATAATTCATGACACAAAATATTGATTATATATAATGAAAACATGACTTCTTGTTTCTGTCATGATTTAACAACATTCCCTTTAGTAAAAAACATATTATTCCCTTTTAATAAATTTAGTGTAACATTTCTAAATATTAGAAATTATAAATATTATTATGTGCATAATTTTATATTATTTATAGTTATTATCAATATTTATATCTATAAATTAATAATTTTTCATATAGGGAACCTTATGACGTCCCCTCTAAACATTTCATATTAAAAATATTATCCAGAATTTCATTTCATTTGGTTGAATTACCCTTATTAATTCTTGTAATTACATTACTGGGTTGATAAATAGACCTTACAAACCAATCCTTTATATGTTAGAAAATGAAACCTCCAAAGGACAACAATAATCATTTGAGGAATTTCATCAACCATACGAAGTCATAGAATTAATAATAAAAAGTATTTATCAACCATAAAAATATGTTTCATCAATATTAAAAACATTATGTCACAATATTACTCAGTTATATTATGAAACATATATGAAATATGTATCAATATTATGCAGGCCTTATTCCAATATCATAATATTATTATCCAAAAATTATTAATCCTATGTTTTAACCAGAAAAATATTTTAGTACTTATCCTTTTTAAATCCAGAAAATTTTAATTTTTTCTTTACTTCACAATAACTGCAATCATGTTCCACTATTATCCAAAATTTCAAAAAATAATTCCCCTTACATAATTAACATTATATAATATTATTTTTAATATGATAGATTCAATAAATAATAAAAAATATTTATAATATCCACTTAAGAATGAATAATTGTTATTATATAGTCATAATATTAAATTCTAGATGTCACTTCTTAAAATTTTGTTAAAAAACATTCCTTGGAATCTCATCAATCTCCTAGATCAAAATATCTTTTTAAACTCATGTGCCAAAAAAATGATATGTCATAAATAATTGAAATACTACTGGTAGACCATAGAAATAATAATTATATTCTCTTTAGGATCAAAAAAATTTGAAAAAAATAGATCACATTTTTATTCATCAAATAAAAAAATTCAAATGATTTGTGTAGAAAGAATTAAGTTGAAATTTTATTATATTTGTTACCTTTTGAGCACTTAAGTCCTTATGAAAAAAATCTCATTTAAAAATTTTACTATATGAGTCATTCTTCTATCATATCTCAATAAAACATACATGGATTATGGTTATAATAAATTTTCTATGTATATATCATCCATATACCTATCTAAGAGGATATATTTAATAGGAAACATAACATGAATTATTTTATCCCATAGAGTTGTCTCATCATAAGGTAATGGTATATTCTATTCATATCCAACATACATATATCCTTAAATGGGAATGTGTCATGTATATTATATATTAATAAATATATTTACTTAACAGATCATGGTTTTTAGAATTTTGATTTATATAAACAAATTTCTTATATTGTATAGGTATATTTAATTTTTTTTATTTTACTCTTCACGAGTTTCCGGAATTTATGGATAATAAAATAATTATGATTGAGATTGTGGAAATGTTTTAATATACAAAGAACAATAATTCAAAATAGATTATGGAATTTTGAATCATGTGTCTCTAACAGACAATGTGTAAAATATAGGATTAATTGGTATATAGATATACAAAATGGTCAATGGATATTCATTCTTGGGAAAATTTTTCCTTTATTTCATAGTTGTGTTGAATATTTTAGTGAACATTTTAAATTATTTATCAAAATTAACTAGTTGTACCTCTATTATTAAAAAAACATTCATCCATTCCATTCCAACTTCTTAAACATTATTTTTTAGATCTTGAAACACATTATTTTTAATTGGAATCTCTGTATGATTTTTGTCCATTGAGGCCATTTCTTCCATGAATTAAAGTTATAGTTTCACTACTATAACTATATGTTGAGGTAATTCATGATTTATTGTGATATGATGATTTTTGAAACATGTTATTAATAATATTGTCAAATTATTTAATGGGATGACCCCTTATTAATATCTGGTGACAATCACCTCCACCACACTGACATGGATTATATGGTAGTCATAGTATCAATAACTTTATGTGGATAATATTTTTTGAAGGTGATGTTATTTTCCAATTAGTTTTTTATGGGGTATCATGAATATCCTCCCAAAGATCCTCTATACACATTTCCACATCATTTGTTGAAGTATATAATTCTCTATTTTTTTCGGAGTCCATCACGGTGACTGATATATATCAGTAAAAAATATTCACTTAAGGAGGGTCTATTTCAATATATCCTAATAGGGTTCAAAACAAATAAATTTTTACTCCTAAAACATCCATTGATTGATATTTAGAATAATTTACCCAATCTCATTCAATGGGCTATATTAAGGCTTATAAACTAACATCTGAAATGTTCTTGTTATTAAAAATCAAATTAGAAGGAACAAAAAGAAATGTGTATAAACAACATCACTCACATGGGAACTAACCTTTAAAAAAATAATTTTTTAGAAGGTTAGATATAGGGTACATTCATCGTTGTTCCAGTATAAGGCATTTGGAAATTGAGTCCACCTATGATAAAAAATACAATATTCAATTAAAATGTGGGCCTAGAGGGAATATACGTTCTAAATGAATCTTAAATTGTAAAATTAATGAATTTATAGAAAAAATGGAATTGATTAGAATGATTGATAATTAAAATATGAGAATTTAGTGCAGCACAACATCTTATAGAGAATAATTGAATGCATAAACCACTGATATAGGATGCTTGAATAGGTTTTTACATCGATGTTGTTTTCTATGAAGCAGAAATGAATAAAATAATTTGTTTTCATGTCCATGTTGAGATTATATCCTCAAATGGGATTTCTTAATTTCCAATTTAGTACAAGGAAATTGAAATTTTTGAAAAAAAAATCATATTGGTATCCAATTTTTACAAAACTATGTTGAATGGATAAATGTTTGTACAATCCTATGGATTATTTTGAAGTTTTAAAATTTTTCCTAAAATGTTTTTCAGATAAAGAATTTACCTTTTTTTATCAAGAGGAGAAAGATCTATAGAAACCTAAACTCTTCTCAAATATTGATTTAATGTAAATATAAATCCATGGGATCAACCAATAGAAGTGTAACATAGAACACTCCATGATTTTTTAAGGCTAGTACAGAGGGTTGTTTCATCTAGGTAGGGGAAATCTATTCTTTAACATCAATTAATGAGGAATGATTTAGGCTGATAATTTTTCCTCCAACTAATTACAATGGAGGCATAATAATAGACCAATCCCCTTATAACCCTTATAAAATTTAAACAAGAGACAAATTGATAAATCGAAAATTACATTTTAAGTGAAAAGGGGAAAATGTACCACCTCCCAGGGAAATAAATTGTAGTTTCTCATCATCATTAGTAATATCCCTGGCACCTATTGGATACTCATAATCTCATTTTTATAACCAGATTCCTCATCACTACATGGATATATTTCAACAATTGTATTTTCTTAGTTAACATTGCAATTTTATCTTTTTTGTGAGGTGATGAATACTTAATTCTCATGGATATAAAATTTCACCCCATTATGATGATTCTTATAAGATACGTTAAAAGGTGTGGTGGCTTATCCACATGAAAAAAAATTGACTTCTTTAAATTATATAGATTCATGTATATCCTTCATAGATGAAGTGTCCCTCTATGTATCCTAATCCTTCTTAGATTTTGTAAATTAATCATTTGTAGGGAAAGTCCGAGAAAGATTCAGCCCACCCATTAATGGAAAATATTTAAGGTTTATCAAACATTTTATATTCAATTGAGTCACTAGATAATTCTTTGGGTCGGGCCATTTATTGGGCCTCCCATTATCTTTACATAAGTGTTGTTTTTATTAACCATCAATTTATAGTGGACCCCCCAACATGGGGAAAAAACTATACCATTTGGATACCTAAATAATATCTAATATATATCATTGTATATTCGGTTATACTGTGGAAATATCTTCGATACATGTATTCCCTCAAAAAAATAATCAACTATAGTTTTAGTGAAATTAATGGATGTTGCACTAAAAAAAATTTTTTTGAAGGGATTGAAACTTATTATACATGTAGAGGTACTGTATACCGAATATGATGTGGGATCAGACAAAAAAGATAGTTTCCCCATCAATCCGAAATATCTACAGACCATATTTTAAAGAAATCAAAAACATTTGACATTCATTAGTGGCGTACATATTTTCTATGATCATTTTTTCATGGTTTAAATTTAATGAAAAAAAATCAATTTTGGAACTTAAAAATGATGAACACTTCGCATTTTGTATGAAATAATTTTTTATCCAAATTAATTCAGCGGTGATATATGTTCAATAAATCATTTTGGATAATCATATCATTTATGTATTTGTAACCTTCCATATATACTATGATCCATCCCCAATGTCCATGCAATGGACCCAATAGTCTAAATTGGACATCCACCATAATATATTATGATGATAGATATTTAATAGGGAAAGTATTGATAATTGATGGTTGTTCTATTTTCTACTTACTAACCATGCCATCATCATAGATTTTCTGATCTTGACCCTATTGGGAAATTATATTCTAGGAGAAGGTATTTTTTGATGAATATGGAATATACAGTTAATAGGTATACCTAGTAGGTGATTATGGGGGAAAATCCTTGAACCCCATTAGGTTTACGAACCAACCAATAGTTTCGGCCACTACACATCATGAATATTGGGAATCATTGAGTTCTTTTTTATAAATTTTGAATATTTGAAATGATAAATAGTTCTTAAAAATGAATAAATGGATATTGAATATCAATGAATATCTTGGTCTTTGGCATTTTTATTACATTAATATTTTATTTGTTAGATATTGTGTTCTTTTGGAATCATCTGATATGGATTGTATATGGGTGAACTCTTCTTATATATCCCCTAGAATGTGAGTCCAACTATTCATTTGTACATCCAAGAGGTTTTTTTACAATTTCTTTATGAAGTAGTTGTAGAGTTTTTGTATCTTGGATCCATATGCTAATCTAGTTTGGGAGGACCTTTTTCGGGATAGGAAAATTATTTCAACATCTAGATTACATTATATATCCCTACCACCATTGAATCCAATTTAAGTTCTTACTATATTTAATGCACCCGTAATAGAAATACCCAGTCGATGTTGAATGAATTGCCCATGGAATAAGTCCTAGCTACCGTTTAATCCATGTAATTGGTTACCTAAGGCACATTTGAAAATATAAATATAGCTACAGATTTATGGACCTAGTGCGTAAAGTCCTTTTACTAGAGTCAACAAAGTACATCTGATAACATATTACTGTAATTGATTAATCCTCCTTGATGATATATCTATATATATAAACCTTGGCCTATGAAATGTCATAGTCGTGGTTCATACAATGAGCTAGTAGGTTGTCACATGGTTTAAGATTAGGGATATCGGCCTTGGAAAATAACCCCAAACCAAAAAGGGGAGCCTATTTGATGCTATATAAACTCAAAGAATCGTATGTACCAGATCCGAAAAAATTATTTGGTAGAATTCATTCATTAACTGGTTTAAAAAATATTAATCATCTAGGATCAGCTTCCAGTGGTGTATCATGATATTTTTACAAGTGATACTTCTATAAATAAACACAATATTAGAGGAGGAGGATGAATCAATTTAAAGAAGTAGTTAGGTGGAGAAAAATCAAAAAATTAAGGAAAATAGATTGTCTCATAGATACAAAGATATGGTCATGCAAGATAAAAAAAATTATGAGTTGTGAGTTTAAATTTTATTTTCATGGATGGTTTAAAAAATGAAATCATGTCAATATAAGTAAAATAGATACCTATAGGGTTAACGAATCATGGATTTTATAGAGAATAAAGTAATATAATCATATCATATTGGCATAAACAATACCATTACCACAAGATAATGTGTAAATACCATATTGATATACATATATATAGGGGTTGGTATCATATAGAAACAACATATAAATTAAGTGGAACATTCTCTCCCAGAAATAGAAAACCATATTCAGATTGAATTATATTCTAATGGTGGGGGAGAATTTTGTTATTCACATAAAATTTTATCAGCACTTCAAAAATTTTTAGAAGTAATGAAAATTTGAAAAGAATAAATTTTTTTACAACAAAATAATAAATTCATTAATGGAATGTTCTTTTTGAGGATATATATTTTTAAAGCATCGCTATAAAAAACGTTTATGGTCACATGACATTATCATGGTCTGGGAGTTTCATTTCAAAAATGAGGTGGACACAATTTAGGGTTTTATAAATCTAAATCAGTAGCCACAAAAATCCTTTTTTAGAGTGTCAGATTCATTCAGTCTCCTTTGAAATTGTATAAGGTTAAATTTGTGACCAGGCCATATAGCTACAAAAACAAAAATTGTTGATCCACTCAGGACATGATATATTAAATAAGTTTATTTTTCAATTTAGTAATACTAAATACTTTTCTAGACATTGTGGTTTTTAGGGAATAAAATATAGGGTTTTATTGTTAGGTTGAATAAGATTTTTTTCATGTATGTTTTTCATGGAATGGTGTTATTGGTGACTGTAAGTGGATTATTTATGAGATCCCATTCCAAATTTCTTATATTGTTTCCAAAAAAATAGAAAATTTGATACCTATAAATCTTATAAATTACAATATCATACACACTTAAATGAATGAAATGTTTTTAAACAATGCATGTTCTGTGAAAAATCAAACAATTTGTGATGTACATTCCTTGTTTAAGTCTTTGAGAAGTGTATTTGATACATTTTTAATCCATGTATGAAACAGGGAAAGGCACTGGATAAATTAAATGTCTTAATGTCACTCCTATAAAAACAATTTGAGATTCCTCCTATATAAGATCTTTCATTAAAAATTTAACCATATCTTCATCACAAATGGAGGCCTATGTAATGATTCTGCTAGATCTTGTTCGTGGAGGGCCTCCCACATAATCCTATTTTTATCAACATCTATCAAACACCCATAAAGTTTTTGAAACCGACATACTCACATAGAATGAAAATCATTTATGAAATTTATGATTCCTAATAAACATGTTTCTATATTTGTATTTATAAATAACCAAATTTTTTTATCAATTTATTAGTTTAATAATGAAATACCTCTACAATGTATGGTTATGGATTTTTTATCCCATTCGTTCACTCATGTCACATTTGGAGGTTAAATTAACACAAATTAAATATTCAAATATTTTCTTCCATGGTCAAAATCTAAAACATCATATTCTGCTATGGTCTACTCCAAATCTGTTGGATTTACATGTATAGGCTTCCAGTCATGTCAACATGACACCTATTGAACATCCAATTATTTTATAATGGTAATTTATAATTATATAATAGATCAAAATTTATTTTAATACAAATTGAAAAAATCTTAAATATATAGCCACTGGGGAATTACATTATAAAGAGGGTTCGTATAATTATTTGACTAGTAAAACACTTAATGGACAGGGACACTCATCCTAACTTCTATAGACAAACCTTATATAGACTCTAGATAATTAGTTTAAATTTCCTATTGAAATGTTGAATGGTTTTATATGTTTTCAACTAGGCATGGACAGATTGATGAACCTTTAAAATAATGGGACCATACATGAGATTCATTATCAGTTACTGATAATGATTTTTTGATGTTTTGAGTATCACTATAATAAATTGAAGGTTTTTCAAAATAATTTATTGTAATTATATCACTATTGAAAGAATATTGGAATTCAAGAGTAGAACAAGAATTTTTACTATGTATAAATATTCAAGAGGCAGTTTGGTATTATAGATACTGAAAAATAGAAAATTCATGGATTTTAAATAAACATCCAATGAAGATGATTTTTAAAATAGGAAAAATTATTTACATTTTTAGAGTGATTTAACACTCATGAAGAGTAATACCAGATTTTAGAAGAGTAAAATCTCAGTTAAAAAGATTTAATAAAAATGTTGGATGTGTAAATGGATCTTTAAAAGTTCGAATAAAAACTAGATAAGATAAAATGGACACATTACTAGAGTGATTTGTGACTTTTTTAGATTCATAGGTTTTCCAAAAACTATCAATGTTAGAGGAATCATTTAGAATCAATAATATTGATTGGTCTGTTTATAAGAGTGAATTCAAAACTTGGAAGATTAGTTGTTTCCCTGATAATTTAGAAAATTATGATTTCATACGTCTCTTGACCCACATAATTGTAGTAACTTTAGTGTTTAGAAATGTAATTAGTAACATCATAATAAATATAACCCTTGTGAAATTTTAAGGATATAAAAGGATGAAAATATAAATAATTATGAACTAGTAATATGAATATAAGATTAATACTATGTATTTTTTGGAATCTTAAAATGATTTTATTTGTGACTTATTTATTATGGTGATCATAGGTGAATTAATTTCCCACGTTCAATTTCATTTTCAAAAAAATGAGAAGAAATAAATTGAATAGTATTTGTAGAATCATAATGTGTATAATGGTTATATAAGGACCCGATTATTCTGTGAATGTGGGTATGTGACCATGTGAATAAGAAATTTGGAAAACTCATTGAATATAACACTATCTATTTTAGTTATTGTGTTTTTAAAAAAGATAATATTTAAATTGATATATGGATATAATTTTAAATATATAATATTTTGAGTAAAAAAAATAAGGTGAGATGTCAACGGGGAGGTAATTTATTGCTGATTGTTGAAAAAATGAAAGAAAAAAGAAAGCAAAATATAGAAGTGTTTAGAAAATTTGAATATAAAAATATCCTAAACCATTTAGTATGGACCCACTAATGGGCCATTCCTTATAAAAACTGTCTATTGCATTCCCTTATTTATTTTTATACTCTTCCATGTAAGGCTATGAAAATATTTCAGGAGATCGAGTCATAATATATTATAGAGTATAATTTCAACTAAATAAGATTATAAAATACAATCACCACTAATTCCTCCCACTCTCTCAGTAGCACACCTATTTTTGGGGAATCTCAAGTGGTATCAAAGGTTAAATTTTTTTATATTAGACACTAGAAAAAGTTTAAATGGTAAATATACACATAGTCATATACGGTGAATTCTTAATTTTAATACAATGAATTACCATGAAGGGAAAAATATAATACCTTCTAATATTCTGTCTCACATCCTGCAAGTGGTTAATGTTGCAATAGTTACATTTAAAAAATATAAAATCTGTGAGAAAATGTGCATTTTTATAAAAATATTTTGAATATTGATGGAAAATAAAAAAAATTATGTTATATTTTCCATATATGTCACAGTATTCCCTAAATTTCTAGGGCTAAAATCTAGAAAAATAAATAATATAAAATCTGAGACGATATTTATAATGTAATTTTAAATATAAAGAAGTAAATTTACTGATCTTGATGAGAATATTTATTATTATTATAATAATAATATAAAAAATTTTGATAACATCACTAGAGTAATTGAAATGTTCAAAAACATAAGATTCTATTATGATATCTAGAATAATATATCATTATGTAAAATTTTATGTGAATTTTTTCAGGAATGATAGATCCCAAAAAATCTATAATAGGAAATAGAGAGGATATTATTATTAAGGAGTTGTACACGTTCATGGTGTATATGGAATGAGTAAATATCATTTATCCAATAAGAGATATAAAGATGAAATGGTATTTTCATCCACGAGAAAAAATAAAATCAATGATAAAAATGTTAACATAGTTATGAGAATTTTTTGGTGAACCAGAAAAAGGTTACAATTATAAGATAAGTATGTCTCTTATCTATAAGAAATTTAGAAAATAAAAGGATAAATATATATAATAACACACAATTATTTTTAAAATTTCATGTCATTTCCATCTTTTCAATAAATCTTTAAAAAAGAAGAGTGCATAGTTTTAAGATGATGATCAATATTAGAAGACTCAAATGATGAAATGGAGTAAAAAATTAAAACATTTTTCAAAATATTTCTACAAAAAATATAAATTTCATGGGATGAAGATAATAGAAATAAATTATAAAGTTTAATAGGATGATTTATGTTAAAGTTTAAAATTTGAATAAGTACTAGTTAATTAATTCAAAAATATCATGGATATATTAAATATGCATGATGAGTCATCAATGAGTGAGAAAGAATAATGTTATATTACTTTCATGGAACAGATTATGAAATGAGAATTAGAAGCATGTTTTGAGTCGAATTATGATATCAATATAGAAATTACACATTTTTAAAAAAAGTTGGAATGAAAATTAAATCTAATGAATATATAATATATAAGAATATTGATCACATTGAGATGAAAGTTGATGTGAAATGAGAGATAGTGAATTATCTAGAATTTAAACTATGGATAAACATATGAGAGTTAATAATGATATAATCGAAATGTCTTTAAGATAAAAGAAAATAATCAATTTAAGAGATATATGGATTTAATAATGTAGTGTAGGTGAATGGTGATACATAAAAGGAAACTTATATAGTTATCTCTAAATAGAATATTGAATAATCATTCAAAAAATCACAAAATTGTATTTCTGTAAATAAAAATTTAATTTTATATTGAAAATATTTTAATTATTGGTCAAGGAAAAATCATTAGAATTTATCTTCTACATAAAATAATGGAATGAGTGTGTCAATATTCATATCTTCTTCAAGTAGAAGAAAGAACAACACATGGTTGTCTATTGAAAATAAAAATGAGTATATGATTTCTATAAATAAAGAAGACCTACATTATGTTGGTATTTTAGGTACAATTTCTTTTATCGAAAACCCCATTAATGGTTGAATATTATGTAAATAATATATAGAATTCATAATGAAATAGTAATCTATTTTTATAATATCTTATAATATTCATAAATAAATCTTGTTGTGTATTGGAATGGACCAAATTTTTCACACCTAACATTTTTTAGTGTTTGGATTGAATATAGGGAATGTTTGACCAAGAAGTTCATTATTTTTAGGAATGTATAACAATACACACTTGAAATTGTTTTTATAAAGAAAATGGGTATGGAATTGAATGGTTAAATAGGGGATAAAAATAAATTATTGTCAAAGTGACATTGAATACAATCATAATAAATAAAGAATTGAATTATTGAGAGTGGGTATTTATCACACATGTGTAGATAATTTTAAAGAAAAACACAGAAGGAAATATTAGACGGTAAATAACATTTGGAAATGATATTTCACAGAGAATAAATGGTGTTAGTGTTGCTATGAATAAAAAACAACATCAAATATAGTAGTGTACTCTATATGAAATGTCTTAAGAAAGATCATCACATTTGGATCCAATTTTATGATGGAGGTAAAATGTTTTCATAATGAAATATTCCAAAATATTCAAGAAATTAATATATTGAGGAATCACTTCCAAATGAAGAATAATTACTCTAAATCTATTTCAAATTTTCGATCCAACCAATTCATGTTTCTTGAGTTCCAAATATGTGAATAAACTATAAAATAGAACAATTTTAAACAATACTCATAGAAACATAACCAAAATATCCATGTATGATGTGGTGAGAGAGCATAACCAACTCAAAAAATGGAAAATATAGTTTTGGAGCATATTAAAAGGGAGGTAATTGTACCAAAAGATAAAAATTGAGTGTAAATTAAATCAGAAAAACCACTCTGACTTAGTCATTAAGAATTTTGTGGTCTAATTTTATATTGAAAATAAAAATGAGATTCATAACACACTATTTTTTTAAATATTAATATCATGTGAATAAATTTATTTTAAAGAAACACAAGTCATAATATGCTAAAATTTAGAAAATATATAGAATTGAATTTAAGAAAGCGCATACAGTTTATATAATGAAACATAGATCATACAATGGTATACAATCACATGAAATTATGGTTACAATTACCATAAACTTACAAGACTCTTAAAATAATTTATTTCCCATAAAACAGTAATATAGAATGGATTAACTAATATAAATAATAAAGGTATTTATATATATATATATATTTATAGGAAAATGTTATTTAAGTACAATATCCTTAAATATTTCCATGGAGAAGTTTTTTGTAGTGATGTACAAATTTAGAAAAGATTTTGACTAAGTCATGAGATAAATTAGACACCTTATGGAACATAGTTCATAATACATCCAAATTTAATGTAATTTAATGTATTTGAAATCCATTACTATATAACGATAAGATTTATGGGATATAATGAAAACATATTGAATAATGAATCACCCTGGGCTACCAATATAAGGGAAGTCGTTATAAATGAAGGAATAAAATGTCTCACCAACATTTTGACTATTGTGAATTTAAAATTATTTAAAATATGTACATCATGGAATTTATAAATTATAGTATCGAGAAGAATTTTATAGCTGTAAGCATGCATTAGTTTTAGGAATATTGTGAAGAAGATTCTCGAAATTTGTACATATCTTCTTATATTGATTCATGGGTTAATATTATTGATGTTTATAAATATTTAAGCAATATATCTATCCTTATGAGATTGAAAAATAATTTAAATATTAAAATATTATTTGTAATCAAGAGGAATTGGTCTAAACAAGATTGACCAAATAGTTCTAATATATCATATTAAACCCTAAACTTCTTTAGAATAAGTTGAGAATAATGAATGGATTGATTATATGAATTAATAATTTAGTGAAAATAAGAAAAATTACACATAGAAGATTGCTCCAAGGCCTAATATTTAAAATTTAATTAAACCCACGTGGTTTTTTAGAAACAAATTTAATGTGAAAGGTTAAGTTTCATGTAAAAAATATAAATAGATTTTAAAAAGATACTCAATAATTTAAGGAATTGAAATTCAAAAAAAAATCAATAGTGGAAACACATGATCAATCATGTATTATTAAGAAATTGTGAAATATACCTTCCTTTAAATATAACTAGAGAAAGAATTATTCATTGATAAAACTAAAGAGTTTATTGGGGAAAGGGATAGTATAATTGTGCAAGAGTTAAAAAAAATATATTAATGTATTAAAATAATCCCCTAGATCCTGGTAGTAAAAATGTTATGGTTGTTTAAGAGATATAGAATGTGAAAAGGGGGAGGTTGATGGAAACCCATATGTGAAATAATAACCACCATTGAATCTGTTATTCATTGAACATGTTGATAAATTATATATTCTTGTGAAAAAATATACCTATTTCAGTAATTTCTGAAGTAGATAGAGAATCACTTCAATATGTAAATTTTGGTTGAGATGAAATACATTCTAGGATAACAGTTTATACAAGGAAATGAATTTTTTTTATTATCATATTATAAAAAATAATAGAAATTGTTGAAGAAATTTAGAATGAAAGTCTATAATAAAAATTCTAAACCCATTAAAAGTTGTACAATTCTATGAAATGATAAAAAGGGATCAATGTGAAATAGAAATATAACATTAGCATCACTAGTTTCCTACTTTATCTAACTAAATCTGGTGTAAATATTACTTATTTTATAACTATATGTCCACATCCTAAAAGTAACCCTAATGAATTTAAAAACCATTCAACTCAAATAATCTTGATATATATCAAATTCAATTGTATATTTTTCCTTCTTTATATAAAACTAAATATAAACTTGTGTTGATATAATTAATGTGAATGGGTAAGAGATTTTACTCCATGTGAATCCATATTTAGTGGTGTTTTTTTTCTAGGTGAGATTTTTTAAATTTTTGGTATGAAGAATAAAAAATTATTTTAATTGAATACAAATGATTCTGAATATATTGTAGTTATATATTATTTTATATCAATGTTATAGATGAATGACTGGTAGGAATATTTTATATTTTATATTGAGAGGCCACTCAAAATTTAAAATGAAAACAAAATAGATATTTATATTAAAATTAAATAGCTTGACACTAAAGATAAAATCATTATGACATAAAATTTAATTTTATTAGATAAAATTTTTCAAATGGTGATGTAAATAATAACATTAATTTTATTAAAATATCAGATGGATGAAATTGTCCTAATATAAATTCCAACATAAATGTTTGATATATTATTAATTAAATTTCATGGTCTTTCATTCAATATCACTTGAAGATGTGTGGTGAATCACCAATGAGTATTTGGATTATGTTTTCCAAAGGGGGTGATGGTGAAAATATTTTACCAACTCTTTTTAATGTGGGTAAAATGATATTTCTCAAAATATGAGTGCATAAAACATTTTTTACACCTTATTAATGTGATGTACTAGATATTTAAATTTATTAAAAAATGAATATGTGAATTTATGGGTAGATCATTTATTTAACTTATTAATAATTTTTTTCACTAAAAGAAGAAATTATCTAAACAATATCGCCTAACTTACTAGTGTTGTGTTAAGAAACCACTCATATTTGAAAGGATATGATTTGAGGATTCTTCAGATATTTTAGAATTATTATAATATAATATTTTATTGGAAAATAGTGTAATGACATTGAAAGGAATAAAATGGATAAAATTTAATAACCCCATATAATTGTTGAAGGGTTTTTATTTTATTTCAACTGTTAATAATTTATTTAATGAATCTTTTAAATTTTTCTAATTATGTGTGGGAATCATTGGCGACTTTTGAGATGTTTTTGAGAATGTTTTTTGAGATTTTCTACAAACTCTATGTTGAATTGAAGTTCATTAATAATGATTTAAAGAGATTACATGACTATTGGAAATATTTTGGAATTATAGATTCAAACCAAATGCCTTCCCATCATTGAATTCGTAAAATCTATTTCATCATGGGAGATATGAAAAAAAAAATCATCATGACTTCAGGATAGTCATCCAATATGGTAGTTTTTGATAATTATATAAATGCATGAAATTTTAAGTGTCATTTTAAACATAATAAGAAAAAACTCATATTTTGGAAGAGTTATATCCCACAGAAAAATAGAAAAACTATATGTCTGTAGAGTAATAGGAACTCTTGAAGATTGAATAAATACTTTGGAAGAGTAATAAGAGTGTTTAGAATATTATTTTTTGAAATCAAAAGAGTAAGTGGTTTTTAAAAAAATTAAAAAGGACAAAGACACACCTAGACTTCATAAGTTTGATCGAGAAATTCCACAGAGGGTAGAAAAAACACAGAACTGTCAATATCTAAATGAAAACCTAAAAAATTATCACTTCATAAGTGTCATGACATAATTTTTAATGGAAAATTTAGAGTACATTATTTTATGCATTAACATTTTATGACTGAGTTGATTTGTTTAATTTTTAGTTTCTTAATGGATAAAAATGTGGGAATTGATAGAATTGAATATTATGGAGAGTAAAATTACATCATATTATACTAAAACTATTCCATATAATCTAAATAATCAAAATTATTATTTTGATTTAATATATTATTATAATTGACTTATATGGGTGATCACATATCCAACTATTTATAGCATAAATATCACATATTTGATATATATATATATATATATAGTGAACAAGGTTGGATAATTTTAACTTTTTCATGCATGGTGGTGTGGTGATAATTATTTTTCATGACCTTCATTAAATTATGATGTTATTCATAATAAAATATCAATTATGTGAATTATAAATTGAAAGGTTATCTAGTTTTTTCACCATAATATGTATTTGGATGCTGCAAGAATATTAAAGAAGGTGAGAATTTAATTTAATCCAATTAAATTAAATTTTGTATCACATTATTTTATTTATGATATTTAATGATACATTAATTGTTTAATTAATTTTTTATGGTAATCATAAATGAATTATTTTCTCAAGTGAATTTTATTAATCGACTAAAATGAGAAGAAATGAAGAGAGGGTTATTTTTATAAAAATATTGGATAGAGTGGTTAAAAGATGAAAATATAATTATGTAATCATGTGACATAACCTATATAAAATAAAGATAGATAAATTCAAAGGAAATCACATTTTACAATTTGGTTGTAGAATTTCCCAATAAAAAAACTAGGAATTAATTCATAGAATTATTATTAATTATATTATTATATGACTGCATACGATTAATGTCTAAATGTATTCATGGGGTGAAAATATTTTTTATGGTGATAAAATTAGAGGGAAAAGAGCATGAATCCCAAAGTCTATATAATAGATCAAAAAATAAAGATCCTAGTCCATTCAATGATTCAAGTTGAGAAGAATATTAAGAATACGATCAAACAGATGTTGAATAATTTGAAAATTCTCATCAATTCAATATATTATTTGAAGTGTTAATTTTGAATTAACAATATAATGATGTTTAAATAAATTAATATTTTTAAATTAAATGATTTATGGTTCAATCATCAATAGTTACCACAGAAACACAAATTATTTTCGGATCTTACTCATATTGTTCTGACCACGTTCTAACTAGTGGGATGATAGGTAAAAGCACATGGAATAAATTTACTGTTTTAAAAAAATAATTGTGGAAATTTTTTCAGTAATAAAAACTTGTAAATGGTTATTAATTATTAGTGAAAATTTTACAAACTGAGATAGTAACTAGATTCAACATTTTGTAAGTACCCACAATAATACTAAAACATAATAAAAATTATTTTCTTTCTTTTATATCTCAATTTTTTACTATTTTATCTATGTATGGATTAATATTTTATTCAAAAAATACGAACAGGTTGAAGAGGTTCATATCAATTAGGTGAAATTATAAAATATTAGCACCACTAATTCATCGCACCTTCTCAGGGATGAAATCAACCTATGTAATATCAATGAAAACATTATTGTGTCAATATAATGGGCATGATTGGGGTTTCTCATTATGTAGTTTTCTTGGTTCTACTCCCTAGATAATTTCATAATGTCTCCAGGATTATAGAAAAATTAGATTATTCATTTATATGCATACCTTTAGTCAGATCAATGTGCTAGAGATGCATATTGGATTCTGAATTTGTGTATATACCAAACCTTCCTCATCGGGTCATATCACCAATTGGTCCATTAATCCACCCATGTGTAGTTCATGCTATATAAGAGGAATACATGAATATATTGACCTCATACCTATTGTAATACCTAATATTGTACTCAATTATTATATAATTTTTTCCCTTATCAATTAAGTATAAATACAATATGTCGTTTTAGGTATAATCCCAAAATATATGTTCTTCTTACTAGTTATAAATATATAGGATAAACCAGAAAGTGTTACTATATTTTATGTCCCATTATAGCTATTATTAATTTTCTTTCACCTATTTTGATATTATATATGACATTAAATTACTTATAATGTAACCTTGTTGAATGTAGTAAAATTAAAATACATGATAACCTATGACACAATCCCTTAAAATTCACATCATTAGTACTAGTTTCATGAATTTAATAAACACCATGTGGGTCCTAGAATCATAAGCATAAATTAAACATCATTAGTCATGTTTTAAAAACAATAAATGAAACCATTTTGGTTTTATCACATTACCTTAATAGGAATTATGCATCCTATTAAGAGGCACTAAACTACATGGGTTCCAATTATCTTCAATGGGATAAATTGGAATCACCTCTTGTAGGCCCAATTCAATAATAAATACACTAAATTACCCCCTAAATGGTGTTAAATTCAAGATTAAATGTTAATATGATTTTAAATCATACTGTGAAAACCCATTACGGGAGATAATATATACCCTTTTAAACGTAGAAATGTATCAATAAATGAATGATAACGATCTATTTATTTCATAACCATGGTAACCAATATGGATAGTATTAATGATTTCATGAATCTTTGTTAAATGATTAATAGAATAATGGAATAAGAAATAATATTCTCATGGTATGAGTTAAGATCCAATCCCCTCTTCCTCGATTAAAAATTCATTGAGTTAATGGAAAATTTAAATTAACACTTACCATTAAAAATAGGGTCCACATAAAAGCATAAAATGTTTGAATGAATGTGTGGGATGATGACCCAGGGGGATCCTATATCGATGATGTCTAGAAGGCCCCAGCTACCTTGATAGAGTAGTTAGGAGGCCTACATTTCTGACCTATCCAACTTATAATAAGATTATTGATGTTGTTTTGAATCCTATAATCTCACTAGTAAATGGTTAGGGATTCACAATTTCACTATTGAAGAAAAAAACATGGGTGATTTCTATATTGAAATTATAGTAATCATTGAGGACATCCCCATGATAATAACTTAGAGTATTATATGGAAATAGATCTAGAATAAAATTAAGAAAAAAATATATTCATGGGTCTTGTTATATAAAAGGAATCGATTAATCACATCTATAAAATATTAATTATTATATATATATATATATATATATATATATATATATTAATATCAACATCATGGTTCACTAGGATAAAAGTGAAATAGAATAAAAAATAACCCAATCCATATGTATGTAATTAAATATCCTTAAATTTTTGAATTTATACACAAATATCATTTGGTGTGGAAAAAGAAATATTCTACTTTACATAGTATATCATAATGGATAACATGGTTCATCCCACATTAAAAGATTCACATTTAATTCCAAAACATATTATAAATAACCTAATAATTTTTATTTTTGTTTATTTTTATTATTTATCGAAAATAATAATAAATTATAATCTAGCATGGAAAAAATAATGGATTTATATAAGAGAGAACATTTACTTTAGGTTTTTGTTTTAAGGTTCCTCCATTACTCATTATTTTTTGTTTTGATTTAGTATGATAGTAAATTTTTTAGATAACATGCATTAATTATTCTTATATTATTTACTTTTTGTAGGATCATGAATGATAAGGAAAAATAATTACACATCCTCCAGTAATCAATGTTTTTGAAACACCTCGGTTCAATGTGTGGAAACTAATAGGACCAAACTCCAACCTATGTTGTTTCATACTTTGAATAGATCAACTCAATCATTTGTAGATGTTGTCTATAATATATTTAAGGGGAAATAATTAAATAGAACAATAGAATAAATTTATATATCTATGTTATATTGGAAAATTGATGAACTCATTCATGTCACTGTTATTAACAAAAAACATATTTAAATTAATGACATAATTTGGGAGATAAGTGAACTACCCCAAGGCTAGTCGTTGAGTTTTTCACCCATATTCATTTGTAAGATGTCATTATAGAAGGGATAATAAGAATATATTCAGTGAAATAATGAATGTATAATTGGATAATGGATTAAAATTATATGAAAATAAATAGTGGAATACATTATTAAAATTTAATAAACTCACAATAACAAAATAAACTAAAATTTGTATCACAAAATAATATAAATGAAGAACAAGGC
The DNA here is from genome assembly GCA_963277665.1 of Viscum album. Taxonomy (NCBI): domain Eukaryota; kingdom Viridiplantae; phylum Streptophyta; class Magnoliopsida; order Santalales; family Viscaceae; genus Viscum; species Viscum album. The sequence continues at coordinate 443,937,804 of OY728133.1, forward strand.
ATACAGTTCAAGCTTGGGGTAATCCTATTATCATGTTTTATATAAGAATAGCCCTTGTATTTATTGAGGATCGAATCCACAATTATTCCTTATGGATTATTTTTTTATTTCAAAATATTATAATTTTAATTGGTCTACATATCCCTTTTTCATTAGATCTTAGCAGCAGATATCCCAAGTGTTTCCAAATTTCAGTTTCAAATCACACTTTCGCATGGTGATATATCATTACGGTGCAACTGCAGATTCATATTTGTGTAGATTTCGACATCCATATTAGTAATAAATAATAGAGAAATTATCTCCATAGATACTTGTATCTCCACATTGGGTAAAAATTATTCAATATGGCAAACATTTTTCAAATGGATATTCAGTTTTTTAAAATAAGTGAATTTCTAGATTTTTTGACTTCATGTAACAACTTTTTATTCTCCCCATATAGTCAATTGTTCAAAGTTCCAAATATCCAATTCATTCTATCCCTAATTTATATGAATCATTTATCCCTTATATATAGAAATTTTTGTAGTATCTCATTCATGTAGAATAACCCACAACCACCGTATCATGATCATAACTCTCCTCAGGCCCATGTAGGCATAGGCTCTCCTAGTAACATTGCCATTTTGAGTATGTATCCATTTCTCTCATGGCTTTAGATATCAATTTTCATGTTTGGAAGTATTCATTTCCTTTGTGCAGTAATTCATCAATGGTAAAACAATATCTCATGCGATTTTCCTAAGCGGGTATTTGATTTTGTGATAAAAAAACAAGATTCATATACATGTCTCTTCATCAATCATATATATCACTCATATTGTATCATGTAGATTTATCCTATTATATTAATATTTATGGTAGTCTTATAAGAATCATATTCTATCTAAAAAGGTCATAATCCCTGACAATTAGCCTTTGATAAAATTTATTGTTCATCAATGGAGTACTTAGAGGTCTTGGTACATTATAATATTAGAAGGTGTTTCCGATTAGAGGAGACACAGATAAGAAGTGGAATAATGGAGTTTATATGAAGAAAATGAACAATACATTAATTTTACTTTCTACCTTATTTATGAGGTTTGTATTCCCACTCTATTATATGAAAACCCATGACATTCACTAGTTAAATCTTAATGTGATGGTTTGATCCATCTACACTACACTTACATAAATGGTCTTTTCATGCACGTAGAGACCATGCAATCCTTGTAAAATATACTACATGGGATCCTCCCCATTTTTCATAATCTTATCAATACTTCTCGAGAAACCTCTATCAGTTGGATATCATGGATGGATGGCCATTTTGGGCTTGTTTTGTGGAAGACATCCCCTGATGGTTGTGAGTCATCTTGGTATGGCCATATTTTTTACGTGAAATTTGTTCAAACTCTTGGTAAAATACTACTGGATTTTTATAAATTAATCCTAACATTTAAAAATTATGTTTTTATACATTTTAATTAAGATCAATTACTTAATTGTGACTCCTTATATTTAATGAAACATTAAAATACATTGTATTATTATTAATATGGACTAAAAATGTTGAAGGAAATAACAAAATATATACATTAAAATGTGTGAATTAACAATAAATTTAATAGGAACACCATGTCTCCAATATTCGAAATATATGGGATTAAAATTTATTAATTATCAATGTTTAATCAAATTTTCAAGTTCCAAAAAATTATTAATTTTAAATATCCTCTTTCGAAAGATCAATAAACCCATGAATTTTAGTTTATCCCATTGAAATGATGGATTTCATCCTATAATTAATTTTTGGTTCTCAATATATTAATTTTAAAACATTCCAAGTAATAGTCTACATCTTTTTGGATCATTTCTGTAATAAATCATGATAAAAATTCAATTATATTTATGTACATATCACGAGATCAATATAATTACCCGTAATCATTCCGAGGAACTAATTTTTCCATATATTCAATAAAAATATAAAATGAAATCATGAGGTATTTTCAATTTATGGTTATAATGAATCTAAGACTTAAGTGTGGTAAGAATTTATTTTAACAGTTTTAGCTCAAAATAGGAGGTTAACTGCAAAGTATAAAGAACTATATTAAAATTCAAAGTGAAATTAAATTTTACCATTCAAGTTGAAATCACCCCCTTCCCAATATCAAAAGAAATATATGAATTGTGAAAGCATAGTGGATTAATTTATCCTCCTTTAATTTTATCAACTATTTACTAATATATATATTTTTATTTAAAATTAATTTTTCTAAAGTTATTCTTTTAATAAACCACACATCCAGAAACTAACCACATATGATAAAAATCATTAGCCTATTAATAGTGATTTTTATTCTTCCAAGTCAAAACACATTCCTAATTTCTTTTGATTTTTTTCAAGAAAAGAAAATAATTTAAGTATAATATATGAATAAAAAAAATTCTCAATACCCACATTATCACACCCGCACATATTTATTATAATATAGTCCATCCATCCACCAAGTCTTTCCCCACCCCACATATTAAATTTAAAATAACATGAAAATACAAAGAGTAGGGTTGTAATAGGTGAAAATGAGTACAAATGTGGATCATTATGAAAAAAAACTTTATTGGCCACCATGGTTTAAAAAATGATTGATTTATAATGTATTATCAAGGAAGAAGGTCTTATCAAAAGTCACATCAATCATTTTAATTTTTTTGTAGTCATATGTTTGATAAGTTTCAATGAAACTTTTCGTGGGTGGAATCTCCCATTATCAGTCAGGAAATATTCCCAAGATAAAATAGAAAGTATTCTATCTATAAATCATACTAGTAATGAGATATATGAAATTATAAAATCACTAATGTAAAGACTAATAATAAAAAATTAATTCACATTAATTTCATAAAATCTAAGCATTAAAAAATTGTTGGGAAATTTCATTTATCCGAATCAAAAAATTTCCTCAAATCATTATTCATCATTTCAATTTTCATGAATTATTGTAAAAATTAAATTATCCACCTTACACATTTAATATAATTTTCTATAAACTATAAAACATGAGGTCAAAATATCTCTATGAAAATATTGTCTTCAAAACATGTCAATTAATATAATAATTCTAATTTGGAAATTCAATTTCTTGCTTTTACAGAACCATTGTATTATTTATAAAAATTAGGTTCTTTTAAAAATATACATTAAGTCTACAACTATTAAATTTATTAATGATATCCCTATTTTAATAAATATTCAGTTCTCTCTTATCACTTTCATTTAGGAAGTCCTTTATCCATAATGGTCCTCAGAAAGTAAATTAATCAATTAATCATGAGGATCGTATCATTTAATATTGAAATGAATGAAGGGGATATCCTAATTCAAAATTGGATCCTATGAATAATGTTGAATATTCATAGAATGGATGTTGAGTGATAATTATTCTTTAAAACCCCAACTAGGACCTTGATTACTCTACCTATAGATGGGAAGTACTATCTATTAGCAACAGTTTGAGGGGGTGTATCTTCTTATATTTGAATCACCACATATGGATTTTCTAGGATTTTAGTTTATCTTAATTGGTGAGGAACCCATGGATATAATACACCTAATTGACACCCTTCACAAAAAAATAATAACCTTATCTTTGTGGGTATGAGGAAGTACGAACCATTTTATTTTTTGATTTGTAAATCTATAACCTTTTACTCTTTTCAATATAGGTATTTACCTATTTGGGATGCATGAATTAAAAATCCAAAATTAGTGTAATAATTTATTTATTTTGGACAAAATTTAATCATAAAGAATAAAAACAAGAATTTTCATTTCCCTTATTAGAATCCAGTTCCTTCACTTCTTATGTAAAGGTCACATGGATTCCTCAATTAATTATTCTAATTCATGATTAATACGTGTGGTATGTTCCATGAATTCCCCAAGAGGTGGATGTTCATGTTCTTATTGATCCTCAATGATAAAATAATAGTTAGAGTAAAATGAATATTCTAAATAGTGGTATTTACTACTCAATGAAAATGGAATAAAAAAATAATAGTGCAATGATTATAATAATATCATCTCCATAAAATGTCTCATGTTTATTCTCATTTTATGTGGTATGTTCTTCTTGAAATTTCATTTCACTAGAGAGTTTTATGTAGACTAGATCCTATATATTTTCATTATATCCCACCTATGGGTGGTTTATTCATATATGGATAGAAAGATATACAATGGTGTTTTCTATTCTATATTTTTAGGAATTGTGATATCATTTTCTACCTCATACTCATTCTAGATGTTTTCATGATCTTTTATATCTCCCACATATAAAATTGAAATAAATTTATCCCTAATATTAATCAACTCTTTCTCATTATGGTCATTGTTGATCTATATCTTCAAAAATTTATGTTGGGGGTGTTTATGAAGTATGATGTCAACCATTTGGAAATATTCTAAAAAATTGTGAAATTCAATTGGGGACTCTTCTTAGGCATTGTTCATATGAAAAAATTCTATAAATTATCTAGAAAACATAGTAAGCACTCATGGAATAAATTTAAAAATGGGTTCCTGTATATGCATCCTCAGGCTGGTAATAAATTCACTAAATGTATACTAAAACAAATTCAATAAGGATTTTAACACAACAATAAAAATACAACCACTATAATCCATAGAAAATATTGACCAAATAATTGGTTTTCTCTCATATGGTTAGCTATTTAATTAATTAAATAAATAATAATTTGAAAAAAGAATAGAAAAATAATTTTATTTTTGTGTAATTTTTATTAAAAACAAAAAAAATCATTATGTGAAAGACAAAAAATAATAAAACTAATGATTAGATTCCCAAAAAAGGTTCATTTCTTTAACATTCACCTATCATAGGGTGTGAAATAAACATTCTCTTTTCCCTAGTAAAGCACAATGGATTAAAATGGTCAAATTACTTGATGAGCTTCATAGTTAATTCACTTTCTTATTCTAATTCAACTATAATATATATTTTCTATGGATTTATTTTTTTATGAAATCAGTGATGAATTATAATATATAATGTATTGTAAAATATAATTTAGGTATGTATGAATGAATGTATCATTTATATTTTGGTTTTAGTGTTCCGTGATTATTCATTATTTTTTATATATATTTTGAAAGCCTAATTTTGATATCTAACTCTTGAATTAATATTATTTTATTTATTAGTTTTGAAATAATGATTTCCATTGAGAAAATAAATTCCCCTATCTTCCGTAATCAGGTTTGATTATATGAAAAAATCTAATGTGTGGTGACTTCATGGACCCATATTTACCATATTCCATTCTATTCATTCAATGTCTCAACTCCATCAGGTGAAGTGCTACTTTTCAACGGGATGAAGGTAAAATATTTAAATAGAAAAAAATATGTAATGTAAACATATGTTCCATAGTGGATAATCTAAAAAATCATGAATGACACTTTAATTAACTCAAAAACTGACTTGAAACATAAAATACAATAAGAAAACAATTTAGGAAATACCTACACTCCCCTCAAAAACCTGCATAGAGTGAGTAACTCTGTAAAATCTCAGTTAATTAAAGAATAATAAATTTTCATATTTGTTAATATTTATGAATATGGGATTAATTTTATGTTAAGGGTACATTTTTTATGATAGTATACTTCAAACGCAACGATAGGTTTCTCTAAAATCTTATGTTGCTTAGAACATTGAGTTATACTGAAAAATAATACAGTAATGTTATTGTTATTTTAAAAGGATGTTAATGCATATCAATTATTTTAAACCTTGTTTTTCACATTTATATGCTATATTTGAAAAAATAAACTTATTATTTAGAATAGGAACACCAAAATTAATATTGGTTTACTTTTTTATTATTATGTCAAAATAAATTTTTTAATGTATAGTGAAAATATATAATTTTCAATCCAAACTGCCTTTTTTTCTCATATATTTATATAGTTATATTATATTTTTAATTATATTTAAATATTTATTAGATTATTTTTTATAATTTAATACAATTATAGTGATTGGATGTAATTTCTCATTTAAATATGACATAAACGCATGTCAATCCTTAGATAATATCTCGTTATAAAAACCTGCTTTCTGGTTTTGAAAACATGAATTAATTTAAAATTAATTACAAAAATTCATTTTCTTTGAATTTGTAAAAATGGATCCAATATTTGTAATCATAATGTTCAAATTGGGTAAATATGTACATTTTATTTTCAGACATTATGAATGATAACTTCAGTAATTATTTTTATTTACCACATTTAAACGGTATAATAGGTAAATAAGGGTAAAAATAATATTATAATAATATAAAAATACTATAACACATATCCTAATATTGTTGTATGATTAATCATTGACCAAAAAATTACTTATACATAACATTTTCCATTTGAGAACCACTTGGGTTTGATAATAACATGTTATATTAATTAATTTAAATTAAAGAGAAATATTACTTAAACATTAAACTTTTTTTCAAAATTAAATTTAATGTTGGGTTATATAATTGATCTAATTGATTATAAAAATTACTTAGAAATATAAAAATATTTCCTACATCAAGGTATTTTATTTATAATTTTTATAATTTAAATAAATATATTTATTTATAAAATAATTATGGGGTAGTGATTACATTATTGATGATGATTCAAATAAATGATATTATAAATATTAAAATAAAATTAATTTGAAACTTTTTCATGCATACATGTTTTATGGATGATTATGAAATTTTTTATTGGAATTAATTTAGTTTTTTTGAATTAATTATGTTTTTATGAATTTAAAAAAATCAATTTCTAAAGTGTCAAAATTATCATAAATGTGTTTTTTTTTAAATATTTTTTGTATTTAATGATATAGAAGCCACAAAAATATAAGAGTTTTAAAACTGACATAGATAGTGTTTAAAATTTTATTAATGATCCACTTGAGTTTCTCTAGGAATTTTATAGTAACTATATTAACCATATATGGTAAAAATACAAGAAGAGATGGTAAGAGTTAATATATTTAAGTAATGGATAAATCCCAAAGATAAGGATAAATTTGTTTCATAAACTTGTATAAAACCAATTTATTGTCATTATTTCGATATATCCTTATATTGTACTCGAAATATATCACCATTTAGTGATTATAATTTTGAAATCAATTTATAATAATATAATATTTCAAGACATTCCTAATGTGTTCCTCCTCCCTGTTATAAATGTCTGCCACCTATACCAACTTACTGACACATCTCAAGCCATTTGGCTCACCAAAATTCAAATAAAATAACCATCAAACATCCATCAATAACATTTAGAATCCAAACTGTGGGAATAAAAAAACTCAAGGAATCTTTTTGGCTCAAATCAAAAGGAATTTCCTGATTTAGAGGTAATGGCTTCTCTCAAGTTCATTTCATTTATTTCCTTCTCCAACCCCCAAACCAATATTTATTCCATTATTTTATATCAAAAACTTTTTTCTAATATACTAGTATGTATTTTTTATTGTTTTTAGACATAAACTTATATCTACCCACATCTAATGGGAATAGTTTATATTGTTTCTATATACGGTGAACTACTGCCTTATGAAATGATGATTGTTCAATTTTCTCCTACCACCTATCATGTAAGACTTTATAATGGGAAAGATTTTAATTACTATATTTATTATATATATTTTCCCCTATTATCCTATGATTTTTATTCCGAACATACCCTTATGCTTTCCAAGTTCTGTAAATACGATTATTTTGTTGAGGAATTGTGTACTACCTCCCCTAAAAGCGATGTGACTCGTTCTAGGTATAAATTGAACATATAAAGGATGGTTTTATAAAAACCATTTTATTTACATGAAATTAATATTATAATATCTTCATAATATACATTTGTATTATTTTATTATTACTATTTTAATATGACAATGAAATGAATGTAGCGTTCATGCGTATGTATGGTCTACCATCTTCAGGAATGGTGCCTTTAATTTATTATATCCAAATATTTTTGATATTATAAATACAAATATTCTGCACAATTACAATATTTAAATCATGAATAATATTTTGGAAATGTTGTTCATTTCACTACATGTACAATTTACATCAAAAGAAGTTTGATTTTTACTCAATTACCGAATATCGACAAAATAGATAATATGATCTCAAATAATTATATAATTTTTATAACATGGTAATAATAAATATAGAAGGAATAATAATATTACATAATGTTTTTAGTAAAATATAAATTAACCTGCCTTTATTATACTAGTACAAAATGATTGTACGTGATGAGTCGGACTCAAGGTAAGGGAAATCTAAATGAAATTTCCATTCATTGAGTTAAAACATCATATCAATTGTTTTCTTTTTTCCAGAATATGTGTGAATACCCTATTATTATTTTAAACATAATATGAAATTATATTGTGTAAGAACATAGGTTTTTAGAACGGGTCAAAATCCCGAACCTGTTGGAATTTTTCACTCGTTTATGAGGAAACTGGAGAAAACAGTCAGTTTCTGAAAATTTCTAAACTACACACCATGTACTTTTAAATACACACCGTGAATATGTTAAGAAAGTATCAGTTGTGTGCTCACTGAGTACATTTCGTGTGATGACCATGTAAAACAAATTATTACTACACGGCGTGTAGTTTTCTACACGACGTGTATCCCCAACCGTGTGGTGGCCATACATGGCGTGTAGGCCGTTGGAAGGGAAGAACAAGGTACAAGTCGTGTTCCGATTGGACACACCATGTAGTCTGGCCTTGTATGTGGGATATACATGGCGTGTGGGTATGTCGGCGAGGTAGAGAAGAGAAACCCCATACACGTCATGTACCCCTAGGTACACGCTGTGTACTCATGTCGGCAGGCTCAGAAAGTAAAGCAGAAGAATCATTCATCTTATGAATAGTTAAATGACATAAACAAGGCATGTAGTCCTAAATTACATGCCGTGAACTTTCTTTTTTCCGCTTAATATGGGAAGTTGCCTCGTTTTGAGGCAAAACCTCTTATTTTTTGTCAGGTTCTGAGAACCAAGCAAGGCAGACCTTGTTTCTTCACCCAGATCGCTATCCGAACTCCATTTCGATCACGGATTGATGCGTTGGAAGCCCCTCGGTAAGGCCTCGATTTCTATTTGGCCGTTTTGTTTGATTATCATTATAAAACGAGTTATATTCTTTTGAAGGGTATTGAATCTTTTGTAGATTTACTACGTTTTAGACCAAATTGGCGGCTGTTACAGGTGGAGTAGCATCATACGAGTCTTAGGATGGTGGTGCATACCTCATTTTTTGTTTTCGAGGTTGTTTGGGTGACGCGGCCTTCAGTGCATTTTGGGTATTTTGAGAGGGACTGGTTTTATATGCTATTTCATATTGAATTTCTTGTTGGACCTATGGGATGCCTTTGGGTAGGCCTTGTTACCAGTTTGCGTGAGCGAGGCAGGGTGAGGGGTCATTGCTCATCGGGGCATTTTGTCCGGGGATCCCAAAATGGTTTAAATTGAGTTATATTGTTATAAACTATTTTGTTTAATTTTTTAATGCCTTTTATAAATTGATTGAGGCATTTAAGACCACAGTGCTTGTATGGGATATCACCTTGTATAGTGAAATTCAACTATTTAAGTTTGTTTTTCCTGGTTATGTTTTATGTTTATATATGTATCTATGCAATTACTGAATTGCATATACTGGACCCTTTGGGTTGTGTTGGGCTTGGCCCGGTTACGCTTGAGTGATGATGATCACAGGTTAGGCTCGGTCTGGGTTATGATGTGTGGTTTTGACCATGGTATTGGGCGTCGTGGACATCGGCTTGAGGCAGTACGACTGTTTGGTTGGGCATGGCCCGGTTTACTAGGATGTTGATGACATCGCACTTGAGTGACATGGTCACAAGGACACGAGGTGTCAGATGTGTGGTTCCTTAGGTACTATTTTTGTGATTACTGCTCACCTGGAACTTTGAGTAGTGTGTATACAGAGATACTCCGTGATGAGGTGGTTTTGACCACTCATGTGGGTAAAGGCCCCCGCAGTTGCGGTTAGGTATTTTGGTTGGGGGTACTTGCCGTAGAAAGCCACGTGGGAGGTGAGGAGCCTTCATAGGATGGGTGTTCCTTCAGGATTTTGGTACTTGAGACACAAGGTATCAGGAGGCACATGGTGCCGAGTTTCTATTTTGGGGGTGCCTTCGGAATGTCGGCACTTGAGACAGAAGGTGTCAAGAGGCACATAGTTCCGTGTTACTATTTTGGGCGTGCCTTTGGGACGTCGGTACTTGGGACATGAGGTGCTAAGAGGCACATGGTTCTATGTTACTATTCTTGGGCATGCCTTCAGGACGTCGGTATATGAGACATGAGGTGTGAGGTGGCACTTGGTACCGAGTTACACAACAGAGATTACGGCATTGGTCGAAGTAGGTGATGCTCCATGGTGGCTGTTGAGAAACAATGGAGTTTGTGTTTAATTGTGAATTGTATTGTTTACTACTTTCCTTACACTTTCATGACTTCTTAACACTTATATTTGGTACACACCCAGGGTGGTATCCTACTGAGATTTGTCTCACAACCTGCGCGGTCCCATCGGCACGCGGGTAGACTTTATGGACTTACGTGCAGGAAAGAGGCCAGCTTCAGAAGATGGGTTGCGTTAGTTATTGCATGGAGATGGTATGGACCTTAAGGTCATGGCTAGCTGGGCTTTACATTGTTTTGTTTACTTTTTTGTATCGGCATTCTTGTTGTAGCTACTGTTGGTTAGCCATTGGCGCCCTTTTAATATTCAGTTGTGTATGACCTTCTTGGGATGCATGTTTTACTGTTCAGTTGTAGTTACTTGTTATCAGCATGCTGTGGTGTTTATTTCCACTACTGTTGTTATATTAATGCTTCCACTATTTATCTATATTGACTATGCTTCCGCCCTGCTGTTCTGGTTCGAGTCTGATGAGTCATTCTTTCCGCTGCATCTGTACTATTATACCTAGACCGGTACCCTTATAATGATCCTCTGAGAGGGTATAACCTCTCCACTATACCGAATTGACCCTCGCTGCTGGTCGGAAGTCTTTGGCGTTCAAGGGAGGTGCACCTAAGGTAGTGACACTTGACCCGTTTGGCACTGTTCGGTTGGCTGGCCGGGTTCGGGTCGTTATAAAGTTGTATCAGAGGAGTTCTTTACAGGGATTTAGTAGCAGCGTTTTACTGTCTACTAATGAGTTTAAGGCTTCTCATTTCTCTCTTCTAGTTTTACTATTTGGGATATGGTAGACTGGAGATAGTTTGTTATAGGGACTAGGTTTCTAGCCTGTGCTTGGGTGCCTGTAGCCCTAGGTACGTGGGATGGACCTAGTTTCCACGTGTGGGAAATGATGTTTTCTTTTGCTCAAATTACAGTTTATATGATTTCCACCTTGGTGGATCACTTGATGTGTGATGTTTTTGATTTTGATATGTGATCCTTGACCCGGTGTGGTAAGGGAGAATTGGAACTTAGCCCGGTATTTCAAGGCTGAGTTGCTTGTATTTTGATAGGCACATTTTAGGGTATTTCAATTTCATAATTGCACGTATTCTTTGTGAAGTAATAATGCCATGTGAATAAAATATCAAATCACATGCTTTATATGCTTTAAAATTTGAATTGGTGAAATTATTGATATAATTACTAGTTGTGAAAATGTGTATTCCATGCTTGATATTTTTGTAGAATAGCATGCTACAAGATATTTGGGTCTGACTCTTATGAGAGCAGGTAGGTACTATGGCTAAGGCAGTTTAACTCTCAGGATTGGGAGACTCAGTCATCTATTTGAGGCAACGTGAGTTGTCGGGATGGGCATGGCATGAGGTACTTTTGATACTTGTCTCTGTTGAGGTCGGGTAAGGAGGCGGTGAGGCTGGGATGTTGTGGGTAATGGGTTGCAGTGAGGGGAGTAAGGGTAGTTGTTATGCACTACCTTTTACTGCTTTCCTTATCTTCGTAGAATATATTTATATGTATATAAATGGTTTTTCTGACCATTTATGGTATTCAACAAGTTACTCCTTCACGACTTGATGGAACGTCAGGTAGGAGATGATCTAGTGTCGTAGGACCAGGGTCAGAATTCGTACAGGCTGAGCACGAGCCGTAGGTACATGCTCAGGGATAGGACCATGTTCAGGATCCATTGCACACATTACAACAGCTGGGTTTGGCATCTTTCGGGCTGTGGCTTGACGAGAAGCTCCTAGCTAGCCTGGTACATGTCTTGTAGGGGATTGACAGAGGCACACAGGGTACAGATTCTTCTATGGCATATCTGACTCGGGAGTTCCAGTCACAGCACCCAGTGATTTTTCGGGGTGAGGGTGGTCCGCAAGCATCTTTGAATTGGATAGAAAGTAATATGATGATCTTTGAGTAGCTAGAGACACCTCCAGGGTGGAGGGTCAAGCTGGCGACGTACATGCAGAGAGTACCGACGAAGAGTTGGTGGGATATATAGGTACAGGCTCGTAGGCACGAAGGACTAGCTTGGATGGATTTCACGGACAGGTTCTTTGAGCACTTCTACCTCGAGACACTGAGGGAAGAAAGAGATCGGGAGTTCTTGAGTCTTCAGTAGGGAGTCCTGTCCGTCATGGACTACGCAGCTACTTTTAATGACCTATATCACTTTGCACCATGTATGGTAAGTGACGACGAAGCTAGGGTGAGGTGCTTCGAGGATGGCTTACGACAGGCCATTCGGGTCTAGGTGAACATCTTCAGGCTGGGTTCCTTCTTCGAGGCAGTAAATCAGGTGCTCATAGCCGATGGAAATGAGAGAGAGAAGTCTCAATTGGGTAGGGAATCGACTTCAGTTGATGGTTCAGACAACAGGAAGCGAGGACCGGATGAGTTCAAGCAGGGAAATCAGGCCAGGGATTCAGCTAGACCACCTCGTGGTAGTTCTTTAGTGATTTTCTTTTAGGATGGACAGTCGGGACATGTTCGGGCTCAATGCAATAAGCCTCCAAAGGTGTGTCGGGCATGTATACCAGACAGGCATCGGGAGAGTTTTTCTGGGCATCCTTCTCAGATAGCCGGCAGGCAGGGACCAGGACAGACTATAGCGTCTGGGTTTGGTTCAAGTTCGGTACCTGGAGTGGGTGGTCGGGGTTCTGCTGTGCGCGGAGGTCGTAACAGAGACGGTGGAACCCAGCTGAGGCATTAGTGGCTGGTGACTGGAGAAGCATCAGAGGTAGGTCATGTTTCCAGAATCCATGTTTCAGGCCATGTGCATGTTTTGGAGCTTCCAGAGGCTTAGCAGGCCGGTGAGCCGACGACAGTTAGAGGTATACGACAGTGTGGCTGTGATCTCCGTGTTTCCTTTTTGGCATGACCTGTAGAGTAATGTCTATTTTGAGTGCACGTGGTGCACCGGATCTTTGTGGACTGACTAGATTCTAGTTAGAGGGATTCGCACCATATCAGGTGCGTGATATATTCTATATATATGTATTCATGAGATGTGTAGCATCAGGGCATCGAGGATGCGGGTTACATGAGGTGTTGTGGCCATCGGGGCATCAGGGATGCGGGTTACTTGAGAGGTCATGGGCATTGGGGCATCACAGATGCAGGTTACTTGAGGTGCCTTGGTCATCGGGGCATCTAGAATGTGGGTTACTTGAGGTTCTAGGCACCAAGACCTCTTGGAGGTGGACACCGATACGGTGCAGGATACGTTGGGTGTCGAAAGTGACACATGATCACCCATGGGGCGCAGGGGTGACGATGTGTCACGGGAGGACTATGCATCTAGAAAACAGGTTAGTAAACCTTTTTTTCTTTACGTTTTGTTTGGTTGAGACCGAGTTGGGCGATTCCTAAGGTGGGGAGCCCCCCTGGAAGAATTTCGCCGGGACCTCTGAGACCGTGGCAGTCTGGGTTACTTTGATCGGGGTAGTATGTACGGTGACAACTCCAGGATTCGTTTAGTCGCTCGGGGACGAGATACGTTAAGGTGGGGGAGTTTTTAAGAACTCAGGTTTTTAGAACGGGTCAAAATCCGGACCCTGTTAGAATTATTGAATGGTTTCTAAGGAAACTGGAGAAAACGGGTAGTTTCTGGAAATTTCCAGACGACACGCCGTGTACTTTTAAGTGCACGCCATGTATATGTTAAGAATGTTTTGGCCATGTGCTCGCCGAGTTCATGTTGTGTGATGACCATGTAAAATCTTTTCTTACTACATGGCGTGTAGTTTTCAACATGTTGTGTATCCCCGACTCTGTGGTGGCCATACATGGCGTGTAGGCTTTTGGCCGGGTAGAATTATGTACACGACATGTTCCGATTGGACATGTCATGTAGTCTAACTGTGTATGCGGGATATACATGGCGTGTGGGTAAGTCGGAGAGGTAGATAAGAGAAACCTCGTACATGCCGTGTACCCCTAGGTACATACCGTGTACTCATGTTGGCATGTTCGGAAAGTAAGGTGGCAGAATCAATAGCCATATGAACAGTTAAATGACATATACACAGCATGTATTCCTAAAGTACACTCCGTGTACTTTATTTTTTTCTTAAAATGGGATGTAGCCACATTTTGAGGAAGAACCTCTTATTTTTTGTCGGGTTTTCAGAACCAAGCCAGTCAGACCTTGTTTCTTCCCCCGGATCATCGTCCAAACTTCGTTTCGATCATGGATTGATGCGTTGGAACCCCCATAGTAATGCCTTGATTCCACTTTGGTCGTTTTTTTAATTTTCATTCTAGAACGACTTATAGGCATTTGAACAGTATTGAACCTTTTGTAGATTTGACTCGTTTTAGACCGAATTTGTGGTAGTTACTAGGGGAGTAGCATCGTACGAGTCTCAAGTAGGTGGTGCATACCTCATTTTTTGTTTTTGTGGTTGTTTGGGTGACACGACATTTGGTTCATTTTCGAGGAATTTTGAGTGGGACCCGTTTAATCTTCTATTTCATATTGAATTGCTTGTTGGACCTATGGGATGCTGTTGGGTAGGCCCTTTTTCCAGTTTTCGTGACCGAGGCCGGGTGAGGGGCTGTTGCTCATCGGGGTATTTTGGCTGGGGATGCCAGAATGGTTTAGACTGATTTATATTGTTATAAACTATTTAGTTTAATTTACTAATGCATGTTCTAAATTGTTCGAGGCATTTAAGACCTCAGTGTGGGAATGGGACAACACCTAGCATAGTGAAATTCAACTGTTTATGTCTGTTTTTCCTGGTTATGTATTCTGTTTATATATGTATCTATGCAATTTCTGAATTGCATCTACTGGACCCTTTGGGTTATGTTAGGCTTGGCCCTTTTACACTTGAGTGATGAAGATCACAGGTTGGGCTCAGCCTGGGTTACGATTGGTGGTTTTGGCCACGGGATTGGGCATCGTGGACGTTGGCTTGAGGCAGTACGACTGCTTGGTTGGGCATGGCCTGGGTTACTAGGATGGCGATGCCATTGGACTTGATAGACATGGACGTAGGGACACGAGGTGTCAGATGTGTGGTGGCTTAGGTACTATTTTGGTGATTACCTCTCACCCAGAACTTTGAGTAGTGTGCACAAAAGGATACTCTGTGATGAGGTTGTTTTGACAACTCATGTGGGTAGTGGCCCCCGCAGTTGCAATTAGGAATTTTGGTTTGTGGATATTGCCATAGAAATCCATCTGGGAGGTGAGGATCCTTCAGGGGATGGGCATGCCTTTGAGACGTCGGTACTTGAGACACAAGGTGTCAGGAGGCACATGGTGCCATGTTACTATTTTGGGCGTGCCTTCGGGACGTTGGAAATTGAGAGACAAGGTGCCAGGAGGCACATGGTGCCGGGTTACTATTTTGGGCCTGCCTTCGGGACGTCGGTACTTAGGAAATGAGGTTTCAGGAGGCACATGGTGCCGGGTTACTATTCATGGGCGTGTCTTCAGGACGTTGGTACTTGAGACATGAGGTGTCAGGTGGCAGATGGTGCCGGGTTACATGACAGAGATTCCGGCGTTGGCTGAAGCTGGTGACGCTCCATGGTGGCTGTTGAGCACCAGTGGAATTTATGTTTAATTGTTCATTGTACAGTTTACTACATTCCTTAAACTTGAATGACTGCTTAAACACTTATATTTGGTATGAACCGTGGGTGGTATCCTACTGAGATTTTCCTCACACCCTACACGGGCCCTTCGAGATGCGTGTAGACTTTATGGATTTATGTGCAGGAAAGATGCCAACTTCAGGAGCTGGGATGCGTTTGTTATTGCATGGAGATGGTATTGACCTTGAGGTCATGCCTAGATGGGGTTTACTTTGTTTTGTTTAATTTTCTACATCGACAAACTTGTTGTAACTACTATTGGTCAGCCTTTGGTTCCATTTTTATATTCAGTTGTGTATGACCTACTTTGGATGCATGATTTACTATTCAGTAGTAGTTACGTGTTATCAGCATGCTGTGGTGTTAATTTCCGCTGCGGTTGTTATATTACTGATTCCGTTGTTTATCTATATTGACTATGCGTCTGCTCTATGGGTCAGGTTCGAGTCTGCTGAGTCTTTATTTCTGCTGCATCTTTACTGTTATACTTGGACCAGTACCCTTATTATGATCCTCCGAGAGGGTATAGCCGCCACACTATACCGAATAGACCCTCGATGCTAGTCGTAAGCCTTTGGCGTTCCGGGGAGGTGCACCTAAGGTAGTTACACTCGACCCATTTGGCACTATTCGGGTGTCTGGCCGGGTCCGGGTCGTTACATATTGGATGTACTTATTTTGGTCAGACATAATTTTTTTATTAATTTATCTTTAATCTAATGTCAATATCTTTATGAATGACTTCGTTTCAATCTTCTTCATTGATGCATATCTTGATGTTATGAAATTTTATTATCCTATAAGGCTTGTATAAAAATATTTTTACCCATTATATCATGTATTATTATATTCTCAAGACCATTAATGTTTAATTTAATTTTGGCAATAACTATTTTTATTCAAGTGTTTCTCTAGTGGAAGGGGCCTCTTTAACTAAAAGATCATTTTTAAATGTTTTAAAGATTTATTATTCTAAATCGTTCTATTTCACTAACATATTTACAAAATTATTTTTATGAGTTTATTTATATATACAATAATTTTTTACAATGTTAGATTCATTCAAAAGTTTCAAAGTGGTATGGGACACTTTGATTCAAAAGTGTTCTTATTAAATGTTTTAAATCGTTTTAGAAATGGATTGAATAATTCAATATATTAAAATTATTTCATGTGATTTAAAATTAAATTTCATGTATGAAATGATGAAAGTTGAAATATTCTATGTATTATGATTATATAATGATATTTGGAAATTTGACAGATGGTTACACGAAAAACCAAAGATGGGGGGTTCTGTAATAAACCATAGATGGGTGGTTAAGTGATAAACAAAAGATGGGTGGTTTCATAGTAATCCTAGGATGGGTGGATATGTTATAACCTCAAATTAATTGGGTATGGATGTCGGTCATATGGATATTCTATTTTTAATAATGATTTGTGGAATTTGACTGTATGTTATTCCATTTAAGTATGATTATGTCATTAGTTTCCTTTAATATGTTATGTTTTATTTCTATGGGTTTTATGGTAATATTTTGGTTAAAAAAATTTATGAATAAGTATTATATTCAATTAAGAGTATTTAATACTTCAAAAAGGTGAAAAGTATTACTTTATGATAAAGTATTCATGGTTTACATGTTTTCACAAGGCATTCAATTTTTCTTCCCTGTGTATCACTTACTGGGAATTTTATTCTCATACCATGTTTGAAATTTTTTTCATAGGATTTTAAAGGAGAATAAAGTCAGGGATGTGATCATTTAAAAGATAGGATGTTTAAACATTGATAAAAATCATGATTATTTTTAAATATTTTTGTTTTATGAATAAATAGATAAGGATTATAAGTGTCTACTCTATAATAATAAAGTGGTTATGTATAAGTGATGTCATAATTATATAAATCTCTAAAAATGAAATGATCCTCATTGTAAAATAAATTCAAATTACAATATTAAATCAAGATTTAGTATTGCTTAAGGCTGGGGCCATATAGTTGGTATTAGAGGTTGGTTATGATAATATTATATGTTAGGATGTTAATTGGGTGTAGGTTAAGGATCCAATATATCCAAGATTTTTATTATAATATAGAATATTTTGGATGGTTATGGTAAATTAGATAGATTGGATAACATGAAAAACAATTTAGATATACAGAGGTTCATTTATTAGAGTATTATAATTTTTTTTCTTATTATAACCCAAAAAAGGAATTTTATTTTAATAATTCATTTTATGTTTAAGTGATGATCATTTTTAGAAGATTCAGAATAATTTTATAATATAGAACCAAAGATATATTACCCAACCATGTTTTCCCTCCTTGGTGATTTGATCATCACTATTATGTAAAACACCAATTTGAATGATTATGGAAAAATAATGAGTATTCAAATCACCTAAAGGAAATTTTTTTGAGTTATCCAACATCTACTTTATTCTAAAACAATTTTATGGGAAATGATATACTTTTTTATGATTTCAAGATATCAAATTTTCTAAATCTACCAATATTTTAAATTACAGAAGTGGAGTGAATGTTTAATTTATGAAAGAAGGAAAACGTGATGAAAGAGAAATGGAACATCAAGAACATCATGATATCTGGATTCAACGTATGATTTATTTTCTATTACATAACGAATGAAACATAATTGGATTTATATTTATAAATGACGAGGATATTTGATATGCAAGAATAATTTATTAGGAAATAGTGTGGAAATTCATTGGTAATTGATTATGAAGATTTTTTAATGATTAATTGGTCTCAATATAATAGATTCAACCATTTTGTTAGATTGTAAGATGATGAAATGTTTAAAATTATTAATCATATTTTGATTATGGGATGACTTTTAAATAATATATTCTAATATGTGTAACAATGAATTTTTTTTTGAAAAAATTTATTAAAGGATGAATACTCTTTTCTTTTGTATATATAAGGATAAATTTAGAGGATAAC
Source organism: Viscum album (assembly GCA_963277665.1). Lineage (NCBI taxonomy): Eukaryota > Viridiplantae > Streptophyta > Magnoliopsida > Santalales > Viscaceae > Viscum > Viscum album. The sequence goes on from OY728133.1 coordinate 443,956,962, forward strand.
CTTTTGGGTTCATATGAACTATTATTTTTGAGGTGATTAAGGGTATTACTTTTTGGGATGAAAAATGAAAGGTATGAGATAACCATTGAGGTTAAAACAGGTTATGGTTATTTTTTATGAAATTAACTTATTTTTGGAAATGTTATAATAATGATATAGTTTTAGAAAAAGGACAACCCACGGGATGGGTGAAAAACCATTGAATTTCGAAAGGTCATGATAATTGAACCCAAAACCAAAGGGCGGCTAGAGTGAATAACTAACCACAGGCCAATGTGAAGTCCCGTGTTTGTAAGACGTTACTTTTGGTCAAAATAGTTAATGGAATAAGAATTTATTGATTTGGGGAACATACATTTTATCAAATGGATATCAATGGTATTGGAAAATTATTTAGGGAGTAAGTGATAAATGTTATTTTGGAAGATAATTATTATTTTGGGAACACTATAATCCTAAGAAAAATAGAATACTATGGAATTTTATTTGATTAAAAATGGTTGATTTTTATTTTGGAAAAATATATTCTTTAATTATGGACTCATAGTGATTTGGGTTATTTATGGAAGTGACTAACCTATCTTGGAGAATATTTTATTAAGAAATCACTTTTTGGTATGATACATGAAGATTGGATCATGTTATTAGGAGATAAAGTTTTAATACATATAAAGGGAGACTATGATACCAAATCCATCTGAATTTTGGGTTTTAATCATAGTTTGAATTATGTAAGAAATTTTATGGAATGGTATTTGGTGAATGGTATATGTTAGACTTTGGGTATCACTATTGAATTTTAGAGATTAAAAGTATTATTTTTTTCTTATATGTGATTATTCTTTTTGGGAAATTATCTTCTCTTATACAAACCATTTTGGTTTTGTCTAATGTTTGAAGACATGATGAATATTTAGTTAATATTTTTTGGATTATTTCATTCCCTAGAATTTGATTCTAAAGCTTTCTTTGTGACCAAGTCATCTTGAATACTCATTTTTCTAGAAAAGATCAGTTGGTGGTAGAAATTTATTAAAGAATGAAACTCAACATAACAAGTAAATATGTTTTCTTATGTTCATAGTCTAGGCTTCAAATAAATTCCCCAACATTATGAAAAGGACCTTAAAACAATAATTTTTTCTATTTAATTTTACTACATTGAAATCAAAGACCTTTTAAAGCATCACATGTTTGTGGTTTTGTTATTTTTAACTTTCACTGATAATGTTTTATATCACTCTCCTACAAAACAAGATGGTTAATTTTTTTATCCAAATCATGATTTTTCTACATGGAATCCTAATATGTGTTAACTAGTGTGACCTTTTTTAATTCTATTTATTTTTATTAATGTGGTAGTTTTATTGACAGTTTTTTGGAATTGGTATTTTCAATGGCGTTACCGAGCCCAATTTTAAAATTTCAAGGAGGCAATTTACAATAGGGTTTTGAATGTAACATTTTATTAAATTATAGAAGAATTAATTTTCATATATATTGATATTTATTAATATGATATTAATTTTATGTTAAAGGGGATTATTTTTCAGATAGAATACTCAACATGAAACATTAGGTTTATCCAGAATCTTACATTGCACAAAACATTTAGTTATACTGAAAAATAGTAACATAATATTATTATTATCTTAAATGGTAGTTAAAAACTAGTTGTTGTATTGGATTGAATAAACAGAACTAACTAAAATATGATTACACATTTTTTTCAAATTATTTTAAATTTCTCCAATATATTTTAGAGGCTTAAAATTCGAATGAATCCAATTCTAATCATAAAAAACTATAATATTTTTAAAATATCATTTTACTACCATTTAATGGGGAACCATTTTCAAATCTAGTTTTGTTCACTATTATATATTATATTTGAAAAAATAAAAAACTTAATTAAATGCAGAAAATCAAAATTTACATTGTTAAAATTTTGGTATTTTTATGATAAATTTCATTTTTTAACGAATAGTGAAAAATATTACATTTTTATTCAAAACTACCTTTTTGACTCATTTATTTATGTATTAAGGTTTTCTTTTTAATTGGTTTTCATGTTTATTTGGTTTATATTTTTTTATTTGATCTAATTTTTTTGATACTATGTAATTTAGCATTTAAATTGAATATAATCACATGTCAATTTTTGGATAATATTTATTTCTTAAAAACCAGCTATTTTGTTTTGACAATAATAATTAATTTGAAATTAATTACAAAAATTTATTTGAATTGAATTTTTAAAAAATGTTTCTTTATTTTAAATCATAAGTTCTAAATTTTTTAAATATGAACCTTTTATTTTATGACAATATTAATAGTAAATTACGTAATTATTTTTATTAACAACGACTGAAGGGTAAATTAGTTTTATAAGGGTAAAAATAATACAATATTCATATAAAAAATCTCTAACATGTGTCTTGAAATTATTTTACGAGTCATGGGTGATCAAAAAATCATTAAGCCAAACACTTGGCATTTGGGAACCACTTTGGTGTGATGATGACCTGTTATAATAATTAATTTACAATAAAGAGAAATATAACATAAAAAGGTATCTTTTTACTAATACCATTTTATAATGGGTTTATATATTTGATCTCTAGTCTATAAATTGTAATTAAAAATATAAAAATATTTAATACATCATGGTATTTTATTTACAATTTTATACTTGAAATAAGTAATGTTATTTATAACACAATAATGATGTTGTGATTACCTTATTAATGAATGATTCGCATAAATGACAATTTAAACATTGAAATAAATGTAATTTGAAATTTTTGATTCCATACATTAATTATATTCATGATTATGAATTCTTATATTTTATGTAAGTTAGCCTTTTTTAAATAATCCTGTTTTTATGGATTGAAAAAATCAATTAATGAATATTATCAAAATTGTCATAAATGAGTTTTTTAGAACAAATAATATTTTATTAAATGATATAATTGTAATAAAAAATTAATATTCTTCCAAATGACTTATATAGTGTTAAAAATTTCATTAATGATCCAATTGAGTTTCTCTTCACATTTTAATGTAACTATATTAATCGTAGAGTGTAAAAATACCGGAAGATAAGGTAAGAGTTAATTATTTAACTAATGGTAAAATACAATAGATGAGTTTACATTTATGACTTAAACATTTATAAAACCTCTAGGGTGAGAGGATTTAGACCCATACTCATCTTATACTTTAAATATATCACTATTGAGATATTATAATTCGAAATTCAATTTATAATAAAATAATATTTCAAGACCTTCCTAAAGTGGCCATCCCCCCTCTTATAAAAGGCCACCATATCTACCCACTTACTCACACCTATCAATCCTCCTTTCTCACCAAAATTCAAGTAAAATAATCTCACAACGTCTCTCTCTTTATCCTTCAACCCTTACACTGTGTAGAAGGAAAACCAAGGAAGCTTTTGACTCATATCCAAATGAATTTCCCAATTTGGAGCTAACGTCTTCTCTAAAGCTCAAATCATTTATTTTACTTCACAAACCCCACAAAATATTATTACTCCCTTATTTTATATCAAAATATATATCATCAATATTATAGTATGTTTTATGCTGAGGGTTAAACCTACAGTCACACAAACCTCCATCTAATGGATATGGAACATGTTGTTTCTGTGTACGGAAATCTACTTTCTCACGAAATGATGGTTGTTCAATTATATCCTCTCACCTCTCATGGTGGACATTATAATTGAAACTATTTTACATGTGGTATATATTATATTTATTTTTTCCCTATTATACTTTAATTTTTATTTACAAAAAACCACTATGCTTTCCATGTTGTGTAAAATCTAAAATTTTGTTTGAGAAATTGCGAACTACCGCCCCCTAAAAGCAATGTGACTCATTCCTATTATACACGGTACATATAAAGTATTTTTTTTAATCCAATGATAAATTAATGAAATTAATTAAATAATTGTTTTAAAATATACATTTATAGCATTTTATTATTATTATTTAATATGAAAAATAAATGAAAGTAGTTTTCTTGCGTACGTACGACCTACCATCTCTATGAACGGTATATTTCATTTCATATATCAAAATTTTATGGATATTATAAATACTCATATACTGGATATATATGATATTTAAATCATTATTAATATTATGAAGAATATTTAATTTTCACTACATGGAAAATTTATATCAAAATAAGTTCATTTTTTACTGAACTATCGAATATCAGAAAAATGTCTTATATGAAGATAAATAATTTTGTGATTTTGATAACATAATAATAAGTGATATAAAAGGAATAATAAACATGATGTAGGTTCTAAAGAAATTATAAATTAAACAATGTTTTTTCTTCAGGAATATAATGATTGTGTGTGATGAGTCAGACTCAAGGTAATGGAAATCTAAACTCCATTTCCATTCGTTAAGTTAAATATCCATGTCAATGGTATTGTTTTTCCTATAATATGTATGACTGAAAAATGATTATTTTACACTTAATATCCAATTATATTTTATGTATTTATATTTTTCACACATAATTATTTCATTGATTTTTCATTATTCTAGTGACATGATCTTTGTAAGCGTCTTCATCTCAATATCTTTTCATTGAGGAATATCTCGATGTTACGCACCTTTATTATCCTATAATGTATATATACAACCATATTTGAACATTAAATCATATATTATAATATTCTCATGATATTTAATGTTATTTGTTTATAATTTTTTATTCCAATATTTCTCTACTAGAAAGGGATTGTTTAACTAAAACATCATTTTGAAATGTTTTTAGGATTTATTCTTCTAAATAATTCTATTTTATGGCAATAATTTCAAAATAGTTTTTATGAATTTACTTATATGGACATGAATGTTTTCAAATGTTAATTTATTTCAAATGATTCAAATTTTTATGGGACACTTTGACTCAAAAGTATCTTTTTTTTTAAATTTTAATTGGTTTTGAAAAAGGATTGATTATTTAAATATCTTGAAAGGATTTCCTGTGATTCAAAATGAAATTTTATGAGTGAAATTCTGAAAATAGAAATATTTTATGTGTTATGATTATATAATGGTACATGGAAATTTGATGGGTGGTTATATGATAAACCAATTATGGGTGGTTATGTGATAAACAAAATATTGGTGGTTACATGATAAAAAAGAGATGGGTGGTTCTGTGATAAACCAAGGATGGGTGGTTAAGTTATATCCTCGGATCCATTTGGTATTCAAGTCAGCCATTTGATAATTTCATTTGAAATAATGATTTGTGGATGTCAACAGTATGGTTATTCCATTTTAGTATTATTAAGTCCAAATTTACCTTGTATATGTGATATCTCCTTAATTTGGGATTTATAGTAATATTTTAGTTAAAAAATTAAGTAATGATCTTATATTCAGTTAAGAGTATTAACTATTTCATAAAGGTTAGTATTATTATTTTAGGATAACGTATTCATGGTTTACATGTTTTCACAAGGATAACCATTTTTTTTATCCATTAATGAGATTTTTATGCTCATCCCAAGTTTGAAATGTTTTTCAGAGGATTTTAAAGGAGAATAAAGTCAAAGATGGAAATTAGGAAAATTTAACATGTTTAAACAAGAAGCAAAAAACATGTTTCTTTTTTAAAGAATTTTTTTAATGAAAAATTATATAGATAGTAGAATTGTATACTTTTTAATAATCAAGTATTCATGTATTAGTGATGGCATAATTATCTAAATATCTAAACCTAAAAATATCCATATTGGGAAATAAAGTCAAATTTTTGACTTTACTCAAGACTAAGTAATTTTAATACTAAGGCCTTATATATTCAATATCTATTGTATGAGAACATGGTAGAAGGAATGAGATGAATTTAATGAGTGAATGAAAGAAATAATAAGTAGATAATGAATGTTGATCTGAAAATAAATAATGTGAAGCACATTTCTAAAATACAATTAACTTTAAATGAAAAGAAACAGAAATATTAAACATAAAATATAACAAAATAAATATAGATTAAGAAGTAGTACCATGGTGTAATCCTCCAATCCATTTACATGGATTTTGTACCCATATATTTATAGAGTATGTAAACATCATATCTACCTTGGTTAATCTTCTTATATTTCCATATATTTTATTTTATTTGTTTAATATTTCATTTTCCTATTTTGATCATGAAATTAAATATATTGGGTGTTTCCTAATTTCATCATGGACTCACATTTTCATGTGGAGAGATAACTATATTGTATAGTAACCCATTAAAATTATTCTGGAGATCTATTTACTTATATGTGAAAAATAATAGGAAATATATCTTCCCAAATCCTTAAATCTTCAATCTTGGTAAATATTATACATGGCATCCAACATTTTCCACATGGATATTTTGTTCTTACATAGAAGTGAATTCCATTATTTTCTCTATTTCATGCAACTATTTCTTTTTACACCACATAGTTGGATGGTCATATATTCACATAGCCTTTTCCCTTTATCCCTCACATAGCCAAAACTTACATCGATCGCATATCTATATTTCTTGAATTTCATTCACATAGCTGAACCCGCAACAACTGAATCACACAATCCACTTACCTTAGATCCATGTTTCATTTTTCTCCACAAGACACAGAACCATTTATATTACAGAGACATTTCCCATATAGTTTTATATGTCCCTTTTTATTGTTTGTGTCCATAATTATATAGGTGTAGTACTTCATCCATAGTGTAGAAATATCTGATGTTATTTTCCTAAGAGAACCTATGTTATAGTGATTGTGAAAATATCTGTGTCATGTACATGGTACTTCATCAAACATTTTTATCCATCACAATGTTAATAAGGTATTATCCCCATATATTTTTCATTATGTTAGTCTCTCAAGACTAATATTCCATCCATGACGGTCCTCAATCCCCAATTGTTCTCCTTTGATTGAATTTGATCATCTTTAGTGGCAAACATAGTGTTCTAAAGAGATTACAGATAGATGAAGGAATTATTGAGTGGGATAAATGTCGATATGAAGTATAATGATGGTTTTTTGGTTAAAAATAAGAACACTAATCACATTGTCCATCCCACATGACTTTTTAGGATGATCTACCCACACTTTTATATGAAAAATCATGACATTCATGGCTTCGAATCCAGTTATAGGGATGGAATCCCACTATATTTCACATAGATACATGGGTTGTGCCTATAGGTATGACATTATTATGCCTTGGTCCACATACTAGGATGTATCATCCCTATATTTTATGTTCCATTGACTACTTCCCTAAATGGATCACCTGGTAGGGAAAACTGGGACATCCAACCCTTCGGGGTTTGCTATGAGGCTAGCTGGCCTTTATTGTTACAGGATAACTCGATTTGGCCATAATTTTTACCTAATATTTTACAAAAAAACATGCTATAATATCACCATTATCCACATATTTTAATGATTCATTCAAATATATTCTATTATTCATTAATATCCATTAAACTACATGATTAAAATATATTCAGATATATAAGAAGAAAGTGCACATCATGAATTAACAATCATATTAGGTCATCCTCATAAATATTGAAATCACAAAATTTATACCTTCATCAACTAGTGATACACAATAATTGAAAATATTCATCACCATAGATAATCCTCAACGATCCATCGTTCGAGCATTTGACCAAGAGTAAACAAGAGGAGACCCTGAGAAGCTAGAACGTTCCTGAAAATTTCTCATAGAATAATCCATTTGGGTATAAATTATAAATTATCCATCCACATAATGTACAGATTACGTGTTTTAGATTTGGAAGTGACAATATGAGAATATAATATTAGTCATGTATCGGCCCTTTTCCAAAACTGTTTATATGATACCACAAATGATAATGGTGGAACACATACCCTACCTCCATCATACTATATGGTAATAATTAAATCACTCTAGACATAAAAGTATACCATATAATGGATATATTTATCATCTCAAAATAATCAATTCATAGTTTTAACAAGTAAAACATGAAAATTATATCATTAATTAAAAGGATTGTTTAGAGAATATAATGAAAAATACATCCTCAAAATAGTTTCAAGGGGATTCATGAAATGTGGTGTCTTTAGATGGATCTCTAAGTCTATGATAGGTTGTCAGTTGACCTATATTTTTAGTTCTCCCATTCTTATGATCCTAAAAGTGGAAATATATGTGATATTGAGTCATCAAAAATATCGTCCAAAAATCTATTAAAATATCAATTGATCCTCTTGAAAAATAAAAATATCTATATCATGCCAGAATATAGGCTTGGGTAGTAGATATGGAGACAACCTTGTTTGTAACTACTTCATAAAAAATGATCTATCAAACATGGCTAGAGGAATTGGTTCCCTAAACACCTAAATTATTTTTATAGTGTTTGGGCATCTAAATCCAAATATTAATTAAAAATTATTCACATGGTGATAGTTAATATGGGATCCATTGAAATAGTAGAACCACCTTAATGAAAATTGGTTATTACAATTAAGAAATCACTCTCATCGATTATGGATTAGACTAAATTTCTCACAAAATATTTATTAGAAATGGTGGTGGGGGAAACCCTTAAGGGTACATGCTTTTTAGAATTATCTAGACTAATGATTAACATCTATCCGTAATAGATGTTGAAATTTTATAAAAGTAATAAACCAATGGGTTACTCGGACCATCCAATTTCCAATAATAATTGCGTTGACCGATTTGGAGTGTATTTTTATCCAACAAAAAGTTCATACATCCCTAATGTGAAAGATGATATAAGACACTCATTGTGTTTTATAAGAGAAGAAAACTATTTTATTTCACTAATTAAATAATCAAACTATATCCACGATGGGAAGGACCTATATAAAAAAAATCATCTTGATACCAAGGTAGATGAAGAGGGAGTTTAAACCAATCCTTTAATTGATAAAATTAAGACCCTCATAACCAAGAATGATCTATTTAGTTGTATTACATAAATTTTACGAATTGAAAGATAAAATCTTGATCTATTCGATAGAAATACCCTTATAAAATTAAATATGAAGATATACCCATAAATATAGGTGTCATACCTCCACATTAAAATAAATTACATCAGAAAGGGGTAGAATTTTCAATGAAAATTTTTTATAAGTCCTGGTAGTCCATCTAGAAGTCTTTTTCCCCTGAGGAACACTAGGGGTGGTTTCAATAAATTTTTTGTACTCCTCTAGCATAGGTCATTCAACTAATGTAAAATCCATCATTAAGATTAATGATTATTTGGACTAAAATTTATGAATCTATTGGCTCCAAATTAGATTCCATGGATGGAAAATGTTTCTAGTTTTACTAGAATGGATGGAATAATTGGAATGGTTTTATTTTTTATCTATATCAACAAAAACTATTATCCATAGTTTTTCTACCATAAATGTAATAGGTTATCCTATGCTATGTAACAATAAATGTTCAAATGAATGAATCCTTATATTGAGAACCTATTAACAATAAAAATTAGGGAAACGAATTTTTTCAGAAATCGGAATGAATGAAATTCCATTGGTATAAAAATATTTCATTTGAATCAATAACTATTTAGAAATACCTTTTGGGATAATTAACATGTCTATTAAAATTGATGATGAGTATATTATGTATAAGTGACCTATCTAACCACAATAAAGGGAAAATAATATGTTTGATATAGTTTCTTCTAGTGGAAGTATTCAACACACTCTCCCTATGTGATAATTTTCGAGGAAAAATTATTTAAATCTATATAGTAAAAATTCTAAAATAACTAGTAAAAATGAATTTCCCATTGAAAAATGATATAGGTTTACTATAATAAAATAATAAAAAACCAGTTGATGAAGAATAATTTCAGAATAAGTAAATATCTCATTTTATGGAATCACTATAAAATAAAAGAGCTATAAAAGGGGTAAAAGTTGTTTCATTGAAACAAACAAAAAATATTACCCTAGATATCGAGATAATTATGTAAAATGTTGAATTTACACCAAAACCTAAACATTTATATTATAAATATGTATTACCTAACCCCATAATAAGGAATTACCATAAGGATTATAGATAATTTAAATTAAATGTATATAAGAAAAGAGTATATTCCTCCAGGCCTAAACAAGTTCTGAACCTCTTTATATAAGTCATTGAGAATGAAATTATCACATTTCTTATGTTTGGAAAACCCATCAGGTTTTTCCTTGACAATCATTCCGATTATATAATTTTTCATTTTCATTTATCGAACACCATCTAAGAATGAATCATTTTCCAATATATCATCCAGAAATTGGTCGATGTTTGTGATGTGATCTTACCTCATTAAATGTCACACAAAACCTATGTTCCCACCCACCATTTTGATGAAGTAGGATAGTAGAGAGAAGTATAATGTAAAGTAATCATTGATATTTAAAAACCATATTACATGGAAATATATTTTGCATGAATATTTTATTATAGGGGAATAACTAAGCCATCCATTCATGACCCGGATTTCCACTACATCCCTAAGAGAAAAAACATAAACATCCAAGTCCTCTAAAATTCATTGAAACTAAAACTAGTGTTTTAATATGAAATATATATGATGAATATGGATCCAAAAAAGAATCTAACCATTTTAGATTTTCATTCTCCCTTAATTGACGTATGGGATCTGACTCACCCAATGAAACTCTCTTTATATGAGGAATAAAAATATGCATTTGTCAACATTATTTAATTGATAGAATCGTATGTTGGTGAAGAATAAATATATGTCTCAGATTATTCTCATTTCACTCATGAGAAATGATTATGAGGTTGAGGTTTAGGAATACATGACCATATAAAAACTCAGATTCAGTACTAAATCCCAAATCACGTTCTACATATTGTTGAAAAAAAATAAATTTTGATATAGAAAGGTCACCCAAAAAAGTTGTTTCTAGTTCAAAGGATTTTATGGGTTCACCTTTCCCTTTTCCATCTACTAAAAAACATATCAAAATTTATTTTCTATGTAATGTCTAATTCTAAAATACTAATAGCTTTTCTAGACTTTATACAATGACGGATATATCCTAGGGGAATTTGATAGGAGCATCCTATGAACCCATAATGCTTATTGCACCTAAATTAATAGAGTGGGATTTGAGTATGAATCTGAGTTTACTACTATAGAAATGTGAAACGTTGAACCCCCAATGAAATAGTCCTTGAAAAAAATTTATATTGGATACTCTTCACCCATCTATGGGTCACATAGAGGACCTTATTAATGAGATTAGTAATCCTGGTTATTTCTATATTTTGGATTCCATAACTGAGGCCTCTCTTGTTGGATTTTTTTTACCACTAAATGGTGACTTCATTCATATATAAATACCAAGGGACCACATTAAAATTTAAAATTATGATGATCTAAATTTAGGGATATCTCATGGAAAGATATTTTCATTGGCTTTTAGATAATAATAATTATAATATTAGTATCTTCTTTACTTATATCATTTAGTTACTCTTACTAGAGGACATCGAATGGACCTCATCAGGTTTAACAGTACATGGATATGATAATATATAAAAAAATTGACCAGGTAATATCTTATTTAAAACCAAATATGTTGATATTTTTTACAACATTGAATACTAATTAAATTTTTTAGATATAACATTTAATGATTCACATGGAAAAAACTAGCTTCTTTTGCATGTAGTGGTGCCATTATAATTTTACCAGTTCTTAAATTTATCCATAAATGGTCAAACATGTATTATTTTTCAGGATTCTTCAACTTTTAATTATTTGGAATCCTATAATATAAAAGCTCGATTTTTAAAAAAGTTTTTTATTAGTACAAAATTGATAGATTAGTACAATAAAAAACCCCAAATAGATAATAAGTTGGTCATAATAATCCACAGAATTATTTGTTTGGAAGATTCTTATTAGCCTTCAGCAACATTGAGGTGGAAAACCTGAAAAAATACACTAGTATAGATCTACCATTAAATAATATTTTATTATAAAACCGATTCCCCTATATATAGAATCTGAACATAATTATTTAACTGCATGTTTCATCTGTAGGATCATTCCAACCAATTAAACCAATTTAGATAGAGCCTAATATGGTACGATCCAATTAAAAAGTGAGAATTAATGATATCCAATCGATGTATTCATGGGTTTTAAATAGCATAAACATTCATTAAAGGATAAATATATTATGATTTAGAATCTCTGCCTACATCCATAGAGTCTCTTTGGAGGTAAAAATCTTTCCTTCAATCCCACATATTATTAGACCTAGTAATAATGCCCCTAGGGAAGAAACTATTATTGAACCCCTCATCTAAATCCAAAGATGAATTCCAATTATGTGTTTTTTTAGGACTCAATGGGGAACTATATGATTCTAATATTTTTGTTCATGAGAGAGTCATGAAAACATTCAATGACCTTGTATAGATAAACATGCGTATTAAAGAAGACCAACGACACAATTTAATTAGTGTGTAAAAAACTATCAATGAGTATGACTAGTGTACCACATTTTCTAGACATAATTAGATGTCTATTTTTGGAAATTACAAGAAATTTTTTGGATATGATGTCCATTTTACCTTTTATCACCTTGGTTTCTCAACTAAGAAACATTGGTAAAAACTAGACACAATGTGGATGCATCCATTAATTATAACCATAGTTGAGGATAATATGTATAAAATAATCATTGATAATTTCATTCTTAAATTTTAAAACCAAAAAATAAATGCCCAAAATTATTCCCATTAAATAAAGAAAATATAAATTAGATTATATATCTATTTTTTGGATTCCAGTTGATATTTCCAAAATGATGACAACCTGATTCCAATCCTGGAATTTTCTCTCAACGTAATAGTTTGTTTTGTAGAAATTTCCTTTATTTTTGTATATTCTAGTTATAAAAAAATCGAAATGTATTTTTATGAAAAATAATGCACTACTTTCCACGAACCCTATGATATTTGTAGCTATTAGTTTATTCCCCTTGTATTTAAAAACCCCAGGGACATATACTAGCATGTAATGCTCTGAATTCTAAAGAACAATAATGGGATGTCAATTGAGTTCTCTTTTAATTATCTAGTGGAAACATTATTCTAGTATTATGACCACATTTTTAATAAATCAACAATATTATCCCTTTAATGACTCCAAAAATTAAAAATTATTCCATTAGAATTGTTCTATGAGGTTACCTCTGAGAAATTTCTCTAGGTTTATTTTTTATCAGAGAGGCATTAAGGTTGAAAATGTAGTGACTAGTTCCACTATTGAGATTCCTCCCCCTCAAAAATAGTAGGGGTTAAGATGCCTTAAAATTTTCCATTAATATGTTAGGTAAATCCTTATGAATCTCACTATATAATTCATTACCTTTTAAAAAAATGAAATAATCTTTTAACTGGATAAATATTGATAAATTAATATTGATAACAATATGAAATATTTCTCTCACACTCTGACATTGATGTCACTCATAGAGAGTAAGACTATCTTTTACTATCTTTTATCTATAGAGTAGTAACTTGAAGTGACTTTATCATAGAATAATGATTATGTAATAGAAAATTACATGTATTACCTTCTTCACTCTATGTTTGAGACTCAAAGGTGATATAGTATAGTTAAATAAGATCTATCCCACAATGATATTTTTATTATATATTATTCACTACTATGTATAGTATCATAATGTCTATATAATCATTTGGATTATTCCACTAAAATTCATTCTCACTCACATTGTGAAGAATATGAATTTAGTTTACTATATAGTTTTTTTGAAACAGATTGATATTATGTTTGTCTCCCAAAAGGTAACCATGGGAAAATGTTTCTTGCATTTCTAGATTTCCACCCTTATTTATAGGAATTACCTTTATTAATAGTTTTTCTAAATGAATATATTTTTACCATTTATTGGAATACCATATCATGGATATAAGATTTGATGGAACCTCTAAGATCCCATCCGGTAAAATATTGGATAAACCTTAATCTAATATGGTTAGAAAGGGTATTATTTTAATTTACCCTATAAAGTTACTCTTTCTATATCTAATACTCCTATAGGAGTGACTGACTAATAATGAAGAGAAATACCATGATATGTTCTCAATATTTGAGAATTACATTAAAATCATGATCTATGACCCCCATAATAATAAATGTGACATAGAGATGGTTATCAAGAATATTAATAGACCATATTCCATTAATTTTTAATAGAAAAGGTTTTTAGATGTTTAAAATTTAAAAAATATAGTGACTTTTTATAGAATTTATGGTATTCTATATTTTAGGATTAAAAAAATGATATCATAGACTTATTAGACAAAATTTTCTACTTATTCACAAGCCTATATTTTTTTAAAATTATCATCATTGTGGAATACTGGATGATAGTGGTTCCCTTCATTAATAAAAGGATTTAGAGGGTGGTTGAAATAAATAATAATCGAAATAAAGGGAAACATCTCACAAACTCTAAATAAACATATTTTTTTAAATGGAGGAACCTAGTATTAGACTATTATTAATATAGGAGTCTCCAAAATAAATCAATAAAAAAGGTATATCCTTATATGATTGTTAAACATCATCCTAAATGATAGCCGGAAATCCCTCAAAATTTTTATAATTTATTTTTTGGATGAATCCTCCTCAAGAATAGAAAATGAGTATAGATCCAAAAATTAAAAGAATAAAGAAATATAAGAACATGTGGGGCATGTTAGAAAGAATTCAAAATCAATCACCATGTCTAAAGGCATTGGAACTTGTAGTTGTTGATGATGCGAGTCTGAAATATGATTGAAAAAAAAGATTCAATGTCACGAACCAACTCGGGTCGACCCTGAACCGATACCTCGAGCCAGTCCGTGACATGACACGAGAGGCATTCCTGATCCTCTTGGGCTAGAGACAAGCACCAGGTCATCAATAGAGGACAAATGGGAACGATTTTTCTCAGTGAAAATAAATAAAGCAGCAGAAAAAGAGGAAGAAGACAAGTAAACAAATAGCACGAAAGAGAGAATGGTCAACAATAACAAACTAACCTTCCCATGACCACAACTCCACACGACTCCAAGAGTCATTCACTAATCCACAACCAAGTCTCGCCCATTGCGAACAAGCTCGAGTCAAACCTGCAACAAAACTAAAAATAGGAAAACACTATAGGTGTGAGTATTAAAACTCAAAAGGCTAGCCCAATAACTATACCCAATGCACTACCTTTAAAAATAAATAAATTTATTAATTCCAGGTTTGAACTAAATTAATAAAATATTGGTTTTCACACAGACACACATTCATTTATAAAACAAGTATCAGTCCATTTCCCTTTTTAATTAAAAAAATTAATGTTTGAAAGGAATAGGATCATTGCATTTTAAAACTTTTTTTGCGAACAATTATAAAATCAAACATTAGTTTTTATCCAAAAAGGAAAACGGCACATAACACACAAAACACACCAAAGGCAATGGAAAAAGTGGCACACATGGGCCATCAATTGAACTAGACCTCTCAACCATCCACCACCTACAAATAAACATTAAAAGAATCATGGGACAAACCTAGGATATCATGAACAATATAGAACGAACTATACATGTGACTCATCCTAAAATCATGCTCTAACTCGATGACATCATAACACACTATGGTTCGGCATTTCCCAGCATGGCTTAACCGAGAGGCCCAATCCCCATAGTAGCAATAACATAGTATTCCCCTTCTATGGGGCCTCTAGCCAGTACATAATCTAAACTAGTGCAGCTATCGTTCTCAGAAGATTCACTCACTATGCCAGGTTCCCATGTTAACACATACAAAAAAAAGGGGTGCATCCACAATATAAATCAATCAGTCAATATGCACAAATATCACACACAACTCATGTAATCAATGCACAAAAAAGATCACCCCTTACTAACTCCAATGTGAGTTTTTCCAAAATAATTTATTTTATTAATGTGCCAAACTCGCTTTCACCAACATTAATGAAAAACCTCATTTCTCAAAAAAAAACCAAAACACTTGTTCAGAAAAATTCATTTATCTTCTAAACCAAATCTACATTTTAAATTTTATGAATTATGCTTAAAATCCAAATTGGCATTTTTTTCACTAATGGGTGTCTGTTCATCAAGAAAATATTCTAAGTGTTGTCTATAAAATAAACTGCTCTTTTTACACCAAATAATCATTTAAAAATTAATTATCGGATATCATTTATTATTTATTAAAATTAATAAAACATCAAGAAATTAATAAATTCTAAATTTAAATGTGAGTGCGGTGGGGGACCTACCTCGAGACCAAGATGAAATGGAAGACGCATGTCCGACACCACACAGTAAGGTCCAATGTACTGTTAACAAATAAGTAAGAACTCAAAAAACAACCAAAAACCACAATTAAAGTATATGAAACAAAGCGGCGGGAAGAAACTCTCACCTCAAAACTAATGTGTGACGATGATGCAAACTCGAATACCAGGTACGGCGATGGCGCTCACTCGAAAACACCCCGCACAGGTCCTAAAAAGTCAAACCAACCCAAATAATATTTAATTAATATAAATTAAAATCAAACCATGGTAAATAAATATATATATATATATATATATCAAATAGAGCATAAGATAAAAGGGAATACCCATCGGGGGCTTAGACAAGAAATGTACCGCTAAAGGGCTAGTTTGGGTGACGCCGATAGTGTAAATTGGATGGAGGAAGGCCGGAAAAGTTGCAGCCACCGAAGAAGGTCGTGAAGGACCAGCAGAGGGGGTTTGCGCGACGGATGCAGTCCGACTGGGGCTGCGTGCTATGTAGGGGAAGGGATAGCCGGGGTGACGCTCTGCTGGTGAGAAGGATGGTCGTCACCGGAGGTGAGGTCACCGAAATAGTGTTCCCCAGGCCGTTGTTCTGGGTGGAGAAGGTGGAAGGAGGGTCTTCTAGGAAAGATTTGCACACTAGGGGGAAACTGGGTGGGATAGGGGGAGGTTGCGGCCGAAATCGGGCCAACCGGGGTTGCGGAATGTTGGAGGGCAGGGTGGAGGCGCGACGGTCGGCACATGGGTTGTTGTGCGGTGAGTAGATAATAGGGTTTTTGTGCGTCTTGATCAGCTGGGCGATAGGGCTTCTGCATGAAGAATGGAGCAAGAGGGCTTCTAGGATATGCATTTTGTAGGATGAGGGAGTGGTGGGCGAGGTGGAGAACTGGAAGGCGGAGAACCTACTACAGGTGGTGCGGGATAGAAATGCACTGTTAGGCTGGTTAGTTTCCTGCATGATAGGGTGGTGCGGAGTGTAGGCGCACTGGACAGGGAGGGCCACATGGTTGGTGGGTGAGTGGGGCAGCGAGGAGGGCACAGGCGCTGCTGGTGGAGGCGGAAGCCTAGAGGAGGGCTGGTGTGATCGCATGGAGGTGTAATGGGGGCGGTACGGAGGAGAGTGCGGCTGCATGAGGGGTGCACCGGAGCTGGGGTCGAAGAGGTATCCAGGTAGAGGTGTCGTCGTAGCAGGAGCTGAGGCTGGCTACTAGCTGGGTACAGTGGCGTGGAAAAGAAAAAAACAGAGAAGGGAGGTAGGGGAGCGGGTCGCACAGGACAGGGGGAAAGGGAACACCGCATGGAGAAAGAAAAAAAAGAATAAGAAAGGACAAGGAAAGATAAATAAACATAAAGTAAAATAAAATAAAGTAACAAAATAATGATATATATAAAATATAATAACAATAATAATAATAATAATAACAATATTATAAATTATTGTTATTATTATTATTAAACATTTTATAAAATTCATTTTTATTTAATTTATTCTTTTATTTTTATTATTTATCTAAACAGTTCAGAAACTGTGCACTCACAATGTCCGGATGCATGCTCAAACTGAATGTGCGGTGACCGAGCACCCACTCGGACATAATGCATGGTGATCGCTTGCAGTACGGTGACTGCGCACTAGCCCGAGACCCACCGAAAACATCAACGCTTCAAAAATTGAAATTCGGACCCCAACCCGACTCTTCCTAGAGTAGCGGGACCAAGAAAAGTATAAAAAAATAGGTGTTTGTGGTCGGGGAGTGACAATTCTCCCAAGCAAAAACACTTTCTTCCCCTTGAAAGCCACCAAGACAATAGTTGACACAACTTGAGTTCATTCCCAGACAAAATCCTAGAGAACCGTGAGCTTTGGGGTGACCATTCCCAAAAAACGTCACACCTAACAATTTCAAGGAAAACCACTACCTGAGATTGAGGGGAGAAAATGAGAGGGATCTCCCCACCATAGTAATTTACTAATACAAATCCTTTGAAACCTGAACAAACCACCCCCCTCCCCCACCCGGGGGGCAACATGGGAACTCCCAAACCGAAATCATTCATTTTTCCCACATGTACTGAACAAAAAACCTGAGACTTGACGAAAATATTTCTACGGAACAATCCAACAACTTGAGGATGAGAAATTGACTCAATGCCTCCCATCAACTCCATTAAACAAACATTCTCCTATCGAACACATATGAGACTAACTTAAAATCAGAAAGCATCTATTTATTCATGGGCCGACACCATTCAGAGAGACCAAACAACTTAAAAACCACATTGAGAGCATATAAGACCACTTGGATTGTGGGGGAACGAGCTCATCACGCCACCAAAACAAGTATGAGATTATGACAACGATGAGAATAGAACAACGGAAATTTTGGATATTTCCATTCAAAATCTAAAGACATTATCTAGACCGAGGTTCCACATACCCTTGACCACTCCTGACAATGCACGAGCTTCACCCTGAGACCTATAGTTGCGGCCCTGATAGCTAAAGCATCTCCTGCCTCACAGTCAGACATTTTCATCTTCTGGTCTCAAACTCATTTCGTTTGATGATTCAAACAACCATGATGGTCATACATTTTCAACGGGATGGAACATGATGGTTTAGAATGTCTAGACTGGCCATACTGGTGGTATACAAGAGAGCGATCCGACAAACTATGAGTCAGTATGACGAGGATGATTTCCTGGAGACAGGTTCAACCGGCCAACACTCCTTGACAGGTGGGGAACCTTCGTGGAAGTCGATCACCGTTAATCACACCCAAAACTCCAACGGCTATGAGACATCTCATCTTTACTAGTCAAAAACTGAACCCTCAAATAACTCTAGGGCAGTATGAACCTTAACTATCCTGGGAGTTCCCAACAACCCGAAGACACACTATCTTTCAGAACAACACAACTACCTCAAATAGACTTCTATTATCTCGAAAAGCAAGAAACACACAAATTTTGTAGACTTTCTGGGAGACATAATCATGACAACACAAGAAACACCATTGAAACTGGCATCAATCCAAATCTAAATCAATGCAAAAACACAATCCAATGACAATAGGCCCATTATCCAAACATATACAAAAAAAAGGAGAAATCACTTTTCCAAAACCATTATCTCTTTACAATTTTAAAAACTCACCTATGGCACCTTATGAACTGTCGCATGTGCATTTATTAAATCCTGCTCACATATTCTAAAAACAAGTGCCCCCCACACACTTTCCATACATAGCCACGCACGAGTGACCCTCTATAAGGAGTGATAAGGTTCAAACACTTCTTTCCTTTCCCAAATCCAAACTCATACCAAGATTTTCCAAACTGATACACCTTTTCTTTTGAAAACACACTTTAGTAATTTCAAAAACAATTTGGAAGAAACAATTTTCCATTTAAAAACCTATTTCACTATTAACGCACACTCAAATCAACTGAGACTAAAACCAAACACAAGTCGTAATAACCCACGGGAATGAAGAACTAGTGCATATGTCTGACTTAGTGACATGGTTAACCATGCCCCAAGTAAAGAAAAACACTAAGCGAACCTTAAACTGGACACTTGGACTCCACATGTGTCACCATCCCATGTGAGGTCACAATGTGAACCGATTCTCCCCCATTTTCATTCCTCAATCCAAAAAAACCAAAGAAAACAGATTCAAATCCTAGACTAACCCAGGTAACTCAGGTCTCATCATGAGTTGTGGTGATCAGGCACATACCTGTAACCTACCTCCTGAGCCCCGATAGTTCTAATATCCATCTACCAGACATCCCAAATAACAAAGGGTTCTCTAAAAAGAGAGTTCCACTAAGAGCCGACCTGCTCTGATACAATTTTGTCAGGAATCCAACCTGGGTCGACCCTGATCCGTTCACCCAAGCCGGTGTGTGACATTACCTGAGAGGCATTCCCGATCCTCCCAGGCTGGCGACAAGCACTAGGGCATCAATAGAGGAAAAATGGGAACGATATTGCCAAGTGGAAATAAATAAAGTAGCGGAAAAAGTAGAAAAAAACAAGTAAACAAATAGAACAAAAAGAAAGAATGGACAACAACAAACAACTAACATACCCACGACCACAACTCCACGCGACTCTAAGAGTTTCTCCCAAAACCCCAACCAAGTCTCACCCATGGCTATCAATCTTGATTCAAACCTTTAATAATACTAAAAACAAGAAAACATTATATGTGTGAGTATTAAAACTTAGTAGGCTAGCCCGATATCTATACCCAATGCACTACCTTCAACAATAAAGAAATTTACTAATTCTAGGTTTGAACTAAATTATATAAAATATTGGATTTCACACAAACACACTTTCATTTGTAAAACAAGTTTCAGTCCATTTCCATTTTTAATTTAAAAAAAATATTAAATTTTTTCAAGGAACAGGTGCATTGTATTTTAAAACATTTTTTTGCGAACAATTAGAAAACCAAACTTTAGTTATTAGCCAAAAAGGGAAACTACACATAACACACAACACACAATAAGGGAAATGCAAAAAGTGGCACACAGGGGCCAGAAACTGAGCTAGACCTCTCAATAGTACACCACATACAAATAAACATAAAAAAGAATCATGAGTCAAACCTAGGAGACCGTGAACAATCCATAATGAATTATACATGAGAGTCATCCTGAAACCATGCTCTAACTCAATGATTTCATAATTCCATAAGGGTCAGCATAGCCCTGCATGGCCTAACTAAGGGGCCCAATCCCCATAGCAGCAATAACTCAGTATTCCCCTACTATGGGGCCTCTAGCTAGTGAATAATCTAAACTAGTGCAGTAATAGTTCTCAGAAGATTCACTCACTATTCCAGGTTCCCATGTCAACACATACAATAAAAAGGGGTGCGTCCACAATGTAAATCAATCAGTCACAACGCACAAATATCACACACAACTCACGTAATCAACACACACCAAAGATCACCCCTTACTAAACACAAAGTGTTTTTTCCCAAAATAATTTATTTTATTAAAGTGAAAAACGGGCCTTTACCAACTATAAAGAAAAACCACATTTCTCAAGAAAACCCAAAGCACTTTTTCAGAAGATATCATTTATCTTTTAAACCAAAACTAAATATTAAATTCCATGATTAATGTTTAAAAGAAAAATCGGGATTATTTCACTACTGGGTTTTAGTTCGTCACGAAAATATTCCAAGTGTCGTCTATAAAATAAACAGCTCTTTTTCCCCAAATAATCATTTAAAAATTAAGTATCTTATATTATATTATATTTATTAAAATTAATAAAACATCCAGTGAATAATAAATTCTATATTTAAAGGTGAGTGCAGTGAGGGACCTACCTCAAGACCGAGATGAAATGGAAGACGCACGTCCGACACCCAACAGTAAGGTCCAATGTACTATAAACAAAACACTGAGAACTAAAAAACAACCAAAAACCCCAATTAATGTATATGAAACTTAGCGGCGGGAAGAAACCCTCACCTCGAAACTAAAGCACGATGATGACACAAACTCGGAAATTTGGCGCGGTGATGGCGCTCACTCGGAAACACCCCGCGCGGGTCCTAAAAAGTCAAACTGACCTAAAAAATATTTAATTGACAAATTTCATAACCAAACTAGTGAAAATATATATTTATATATATACATATATATATATATCAAACAAATCACAAAATAAAAGGGTATACCCATTGTGGGGCTACGAAAAGAAACAGACCGCCAGAGTGCTAGTCGAGGCAACGCCGACAGCGTAAATTGGCTAGAGGAAGGTCGGAGATGCTATATCCCCTGAAGAGCATCACGCCGGACTAGAGGAGGGGGTTCGTGTGTCTGTATGTAGTCTGACCGAGGCTGCATGCTAAGTTGTGGAAGGGATAGTCGAGGTGCCGCTCCGCTGGTGAGCAGGAGGGTCGCGGCCGGAGGTGAGGTCGCCGAAATAGTGTATGTCGGACTGTTGTGCTGGGTGGAGCAGGCAGAAGGAGGGTCCACTGGGAAAAAGGCGCACACTAGTGGGAAACTAGCCGGGATATGGGAGGTTGCGGCCAAAAGAGGGCCAACCAGGGGTTGCGGGATGTAGGAGGGAAGGATGGGGATGTGAATGTCCAGAAGTGGCCTACTATGTGGGGAGTGGAGAATAGGGGTTTTTTGCGGTTGGATCGGCTGGGCCACAGGTCTACTGTACGAAGAAAGGAGCAAGAGGGATTCTGGGCTGCGCATGCTATAGGAGGAGGGAGCGTTGGGCGAGGTAGAGAACTGGCGGGCCGAGACACTGTTGCAGGAGGCGCCAGAGAGAAGGGGGATACTGGGCTGGTTGGTTTGATGTATGAGAGGGTCGTGTAGAGTGTAGGCATCCTAGACATGGAGGGAAGCATGGATGGAGGGAGAGAAGGGAAATGAGGCTGGCGGAGGAGGGTGCAGGTGCTGCTGGCGAAGCCGGAATCTAGGCGGAGGGCTGGTGTGATTGCACAGAGGTGGAAGGGAGGGTGGTGCGGAGGAGAGTGCTGCTGTATGAGGGGTTCACCAGAGCTGGGTTTGAGGAGGTAGTTGGGATGAGGTGTCATCATGTGGAAGGATCTAAGGCCAGCTACGAGCTAGGTGCAGAGGCGGGCAAATGAAACAAAAATGAGAAGGGAGGGAGGGGAGCAGGTCGCGCACTGGACAGTGGGGCATGGAAGCACCCCATGTAGAATGAAAAAAGATGAAGAATAAAGGAGATGGAAAGATAAAAAACATAAAAAAAAATTAAATAAATTAAAGTAACTAAATAATAATATTCAATGAAAAATAATAACAATAATAATAATAACAAAAATAACAAAAATAACAATATTATAAATTATTATTATTGTTATTAAAAAATTTATAAAATTCATTTTAATTTAATCTATTATTTTAATTTAATTATTTATCTAATCAGTTCGGCAACCACACACTCACCAGTAATGGACGCATGCTCGAACCGAATTCCCGGTGACCGCACACCCACCAGGACTGAATACGTAGTGACCGCTAGTAGTCCGGTGACTGCGCACTAGCCTGAGACCCACCAAAAACATCAAAGCTTCAAAAATTCAAACCCGTACCAAAAACCTACTCTACCCAGAGTCGTGGGACCAAGAAAAGAATAATAACATTGGCGTCCGTGGTCATGGTGTGACAATCATTTTTGTTATGTTTATACCAATTTCATAAATAAAAAGGAAGAGTTCAAGAATATTACTAGGTGAAATGGGAAATGTTATCTAAGGGTATTGGATGTTATAGGATGATAAACACAAGCTACAATCCAATGGTATATTTTCTTCTAAAAAAGAAGATAATTTCTTCTTTAAAAGGATTAATGGAAATCCTATGTATATTATTGGGACCACATCCCTGATCTCATTCATATGATTCATAAATATTACCAGATATAAATTTCCCTATGTTTACTACATTGATAATGTAATGGAAATCAATGCAGTTGAGTTGAATGAATTATATTCAAATTAAAAAATTATATTCAACCATTCTTACTATTATCATGTGATATAAAATATAATTATAGAGTCATTCAATAAGACCCTATCAATAAATCCAACATTATATGGTGGATAGGAATAAAAATTTAGGTATATATAATCTTTTTAAGTCATAATTGGTATATCATATACATAATAATTCCCCTTAACTAGTGAATATATTTTCCTAGGTATATGGTATAGAGGTGTTAATTCCATTATAGGTGTAGTTACCGTCACTTAGAATTTTAATCTATGACCAATTTAGTGAAGAAATGTAGTTAAATATTTGACTGAATGCAATGGATGGACCTGATCTGTTGTGGGTATGACCCCTATAAGACATAAATGTTTATCAAAATATAATGGAATGATATTTATATATAAAATCTTATCTTTAGTAATTCATTCAACGGGATATATTATTAACTTATAAGATTCCAATAATCTCTATGGGATAACCTCTAAAATAAGAATCCAATCTATAGGTACAATACATCATATTTAAGGGATAGCTTAATGGATAATATTCCTTGATAACTATGTATGGATAATGTATAAATCCTCAAACTAATGTGAGGTTACAATATAAATTATTTTAATGAATCCACATAGACCTAAATTCCTTATTGCATGACTATAAACTAATGAATTTTAAAGACCCTGTTGTAGGACTACGAAATATGAGACATATAGTCCTTTTTTATTGATGTAAAACTACATGATATATAGTCTATCAAACATAACCCCTAATCTATTTGGAGTGTTTAATTTCATCTAATAAAATTTTATAGTATCTTCTCCAAATCTGCATAAATATGCCTAATATATTTCTTTCCCACCAACATTTGACTTTCATCAATGGTTAATTTCCCCCTTCCCCAAAACTATGAATGGATTTATTCTTCATAACATTGGATATATAGCCATAAATGGATATATTATTTTGTTCTGAACTTATAATTATTTCATTATATTATTCCCCATATAACCCTATTAATAATACTCCACGAATTTACATCGATTTTAATAATTCTTCCACTCATAAGGGAACCACTGCATAGCATTTCATTTTTTTCTAAAACGTGAACTTATTAACCATAGATAATTATTTCTAACAATATATGGTTTCATTCCTGATATTATCAGAATAAATCCATTTTACTAGGTCCTTAATCCCAAACACATCCTAAAATCTGAAGCATTCAAATTTACCACTCTATCATAAAGTTTTTTCATTTATAAAATTACTTCAACATTACACCAATGGCCTAGAACAAGGATGGGTTCATTTCATTTTCCAGTGTATATGATATATATATATATATATATTTCAGAGATTTATGTGTGGATTTATTTATATTACAATTGGATAATTAGTAGTTCCTTGATCCTATATCATGGTCATAACTATATATTTCACCCCCACTCCATTCTAGTGGTTGGGATGTCACCAATTTAGCTTAATTTTTCATTAATATCCTTAAACTAGGATAAAATGAGTCCATATTTTTCTAGGAATGATACAAATATGTATGAAAATATTTAAGGATATCCAACTGTACATGGATAAATACTATAAATTATTAGAGTATAAATAGAACAAAAGTTGTTAAATCCCTAAAACCTATAATTTCATTTATCTTTTAGACCAAGATAGATAAATGAAAAATAATATAAAACCTGGTTCAATTCTATATAACATAAAGAAATAGCAAAAATGGTCTAAAATTATAGATTCTAAAATATTAAAAAACATGATAAAAATATATATAAATATCACTAGGTTAAAAATCCTAATGGGGTCTATGAAAAATTTGATTTTTCTACTATTGATAAAAATCCTTGATAATCTAAGGAAATAGTTTAGGAATTAAATCAAAAACTCATGATCCCAATGGAAACAGTATAAAAACCCAATAAAATATAAAACATTCCTCCCTGGGTCTAACCAATCTTGGTAAAATATACACTGTAATGTTGATCTTACATATACTCAATATGGTCACATGAGAAGGGAAACATGATTCTCTATTTGGGGTGTTAAAGACCCTCTTAAACCACCCTTTTCCCATAGAAACTACATTTTATTAAATATTTACTAGATACACTAAAACCCATTTATAAAAAAATGACTTCCCATGGTTTATAGTGACACCATTAGAAAATTTGACATATATGCAGTTGTTCAAGATCATACTTCTTGGTGAGAGACAGCTATATATTTTCATTGAAAATATTTTAAACATGGTTTGAGGTGATGTAATAAGAACAAATGAAATTTCACACTATCACTATAATATATATTAAAATTTGTTTTTTTGTATTATTGTCAATTTTCTAGTCAATATAGCTATAATATAAGTTGTAATTTTTTTAAATTTTCTTAAAAAACTGATGTCAAAATATTTATCTTGACTAACTAATAAGGATTTTACTATGATTTATCTTCACGATGGGAATTGAAATCAACTAATAATGCTGATTATGTAGATTAACAGTGCTATAGGATCCATTTGATGTCAATAAATAATAAAACCATCTTTTAAAGACATAATATTACATATATATATATTTTTTACATATATAATGAGTGGCCTGTAAATTTATTATTTTGATAACTAGTGTTGAAAGTGAATTATATCATCAATTATAATAATGAATTAAGTTATACATGGTAGTCAACATTAGTTATAAAAATAATCAACACAAAATGGTTTATATTTGTTTAAAATATTTCAATACACATTACATTATATGATCATGAAATAAGAAAAAAGAAATATAAAATTATATAAAACAAATGAAAATAAGAACAGTTGAATTAATGATGTTTATTTTATTTGTAAGGAAGAGATCATGTTGAATTTTTAACTACCCCTTGGGATATATGATGTGATGTATTTATCATTTATACTACATATAAATTATTAATCATTATAAAATAAGTAAATAATAATAAAATACATCTATAAGGAAGAAAAATCATTACAAATAATTGATAATTTCTGAATAATTACAAAAATCATTATAAATGTTTTGGGAAAGTAGAGGAGTGGAATAAAGAATCATTGGAAAGGAAAAGGATAAATACACAAGGGATATAGAAAGTGATAGAATGATAATATATATATATATAAACTTTATTCTTAATTTTTCTCCCATGAAATGATAATTTTTTATGAAAATTAAAATCAAAATGTTATTCTTTAAAATATTTAATGTTCTCAAATGTGTGGTAAATTTTTTTTTAACATCCGTTATTTATAAAATGGTTTTTAAAATAAAACATTCTAACACTGGTTATTTATAACAACCCAAATTTCATTACAAATTGTATTAAATGATTTTAACTAAAAAATACATAAACATTAAATAAAGACCAAGATTTCCTATGTTTTAAATTAATAGATGATTAAATACACTTGATTTATACAAAACAAAATCACCTATATAAAATCCACCATTTTCTCCAACATCCCAATGATTAACTAATATTAAAAATGATATACTAGAGAATACCTAATTGAAAAGGGTGACTTATAAAGTCTTGTAAGGGAGCTATAAGAATAAATATGACATAACTTAGACAAAAGTCATGTCATGGCAGCATAAAATAAAATATTAACAAGGAATCATTGAAAACAAATACTATAATATCATAACATCAAAAAAATTTAGAAGCAATATAAAACATGAAAAAATAATCATATGTTAGGGATCGCTACAGAAAAACCATAAAACAATGTGCTAGACTAACAACCTACATACCATAAATTTTATATAAATAGATGAAAACATTATCTATTTAATTTGAAAAATATAATGGAACACCCGTCCTATATATAAATTTATATGTTCTATATAAAACATATATTTTTATACATCATTTCATCAATAACTCATAGGGAATAATAAAGTGTTTCGTATAATCATTGAGTTCAGAAGAACTTCACAGCCTTAGTGTTTTGATAAATTAAACCACTAATAAGGGAATTTGAGTTTAATTTAAGAAAATTGCTGATAAATGAATTAATATTATATTTTTATAAATAACCATGTAATAAAATAGAATTGGGTATTAACAACAAAATAAGGTCTTAGGGGAAATAAAAAATTGATCTCATCACTATAATAGATAAACCAAATTGTAAATGGTATGGTGTAAATTTTGGAAAATAGATGTATTTAATTTATAATACATCATTAAGATATTAGTTGAATTATTATAAAACATATTAATTTTAAAATTATAAGTCTTACTATAAAATATATATTGGATTGAAAAAGAAGAGAAAGAGATTCCCTTAACTTCAATACAACATCCTTAGCATGGAAGGTTTATTCTTTGAGATTTTGGGGGACTAAAAAATTTTAAATAATGAGAATCTAATGGTGGTGGGAAATGATAATGATCATGGGAGTTGGTGAAATGAGATTGACTTGTTTATTTTTATAGAAAAATGGGGGGAATTGTTTTTTAATTTATAAATAAGTCCATGGAAATCTAGGTTGTGGAAATTTGAAATCTATTATCTTACACATGTTTATTATAAATGGTTTTGGACATTTATATCATGGTTTTTACTCTTCTTCATGATATATACCAGAATAGAATTTTTAATATTAGTTTGGTCATAGGAGAGTTTTTATTCCACAAAATAGTTTTCAAGCCATAAAATATTATTATAATATCATATATATTTTGATTAATAAAGAGTGTATTGGGGTATAATTATATTTAATATATAATTAAAATACTTTTAAATTTACTTTTAATAAGATATTTTTCCAATATATTAGGTATTATTATTATTCCAACAATCATATAAAGGTATCATTACAAAATTCACATAAATGATATATTCAAATTTTTATATTACACATTACATCCAATATATACTCCATCATTCACAGGACACGTCGTTCACAACATAACATAAAAATTTTATACACGTACCTTAATTATATCTATAATATTATTAATGTTTCTTTTTCTTTTTATAGTCTTTATTGAAGGATTCATCTAGGCCTATAAAGTTTCCCTTAGTGGTTTCAATATTCTTTGGTATTCATCACATTATACTATTGATTTTTATTATAGGAAATATAATTTCATGATGTTTAATATTCCTATGAAATGTCATTTTCATTCAATAAGCATCAATTACAAACTATAATTAATTATCCGTTGTGAAACATAAGTTCATTTTCTAATAGAATTATTTTTTAGGTCGTTACATTTTATCTATTGCATGAATTTTTACTAAAGGATAATGTAAAATATGACAAAAACTTATTTTAAAATGATAATTTCATATATAATACTCGAGAATATTTAATTATTACCCCATTAATAAAATTCCCACTAAATATTTAACTTTATAAATGAAGGAAAAATGGGTATATATTTTTTTATTTATTATTAAGGTGTCCAAGTCACCTCATTTTATTTATGATTACTCTAATGTAATTCAAATTTGTGTGTTTTTTGTTGTGTAGAAAATATTCTCTACAGTCCAAGATCATTTCAAAATACTTATCATAAGAAATTTCATTATCCAAAAAGCAACCAATATATTTATCACTTGGTAGTAATATATTATTTACGTTATAAAAAGGGATATGTGGACCATGTTGTTTTCATTATGTAGGGTTTGTGGGAGTGTTCTACAATAGGTCATAGTTTGGATGTGATAGAAAATTTTACACTAAAAATATACCAAGAACATATATTTATATTTTTAGTAATCCTCATTAATCTCTTCCATGTGTATATATGATGGAAATTTTTAACTCTAATATAAAACATAAGATATCTTCAGAAGTTATAAACATATCTCATTTGTCAACATCTGATTTCTTAGATGTATTTTTGATTTTCCATAGCCTTGTAGATACTTATTTTAATTTTTTGGGTCCAAATATAATATGTTCAACAACATAATCCTACCATGTAGGATATATGAATTTATATCCAATAAGGATTCATAATGAAATATTTTAATTCTTGATTAGATGTAATTTTTTATAATAACCTTACCAAATAAAGATGTTGATCCCAGCCTCCATTTAAGTCTATATAAAACGTTCACAACATATCATTAGGTATATTTATTTTCCATTAGGATTAGTGATCGGTATAAGGGTGATATGTTTTATAGAAATGAACACTATGTTATGAGAATGTTTTATACTTTATGAGAATCTTTAGATGAATATTATAATCATTACCAAATGCTACTAATAATGGCCATCGAGGTGGCCTCACAACTTTTCTAATGTGTACCTTTGTAGTTTGATCAAGTTAAAATTTTTCATAATTGAAATTAACTTTTTCTCCCTTTTGAAATTTTCTATCATAACCTATATTGAATTATTCCAACTAGTCGTCTTAAGAGTAATCATGAAAAAATCGATTATAACACAGCTACTATCATGAATGTATGTGTAATGGTTGCATATTCCCATTATGTTTTCCCCATATTTTGTCACTTGATAATATAAAAAAGAAATAATGTATACTCCAAAATATACTTCTGCTTTCATTCCCAAAAATAGTGTTCCTAGAGATATCTATACATATTTTTCCAGCATGATTGTATAAATAATGTTGATATATGAGTCTCAATAAATAGATCCTTATCTATTTTAACAAATAATAGTGCACATAATTATAAAACAAATATAACAAAAAAAATTAATTAATGATGATATTTCAATGTTTTACCTTCTTCATAAAATTTAACATCTTCTCTATCATCACATCATTATATTGGGATATGATAATTTTCTCTAAAAATGATTTTTGAGAAATAATTTCAGATAGGTATTATTAGCCTCCATCCTTCATAATTTCTATGTTCATACTTTTGGTTTTTAAAAAGATTGTATCATTTTAAATCCTCATCATAGGTAATATTAAATAATAATTTCAATTTATGTCATATTCCACCTTATTTACATTCATCTGTTGGAAGTATTTTGGGAAATCAAAACACATTATTAGATATAACCATATTTTTTATTTTAAATTGACATATTTCTATATGAATATATAATTTGGGATATTAAAAAACATATATGTATATCAAAATTAATTTTATAAATATAATTCTTCCAAATTATCAATGTGGAGATTACAGTTTAAAACACTACATAAAATACTGAATAATTGTTCTAATGGATCTTAATTTTTTAATTAGAATAGACTTTTAATTTATATTTGTCTAGAATAAATTATTATACACCTTAATATAGTAATAACATTAAATCACATGTCCTTATAGATAGGTGGGTAGTGTGAACTTTAGTGTGAAGAGACCCAGTGTAATTCCCCGACCCAAAAACCCATGAGCTAGTGCATTGTTTTAATACATTGTTATAATTAAAGGAATTAAATCCCGAAATACCGATAAATTTAGAGTTCTTGTAAAATCGATTACATACATATAAATTACATTAAAATTAAAAAAATAAAATGAAACATAGATAATTCATTGATGAGGAAATTATTCTCCTATCATAACCTTGAAAATATAAATCATAATACACATCTTGGAATCCTAGAAAAAGACAACATAAGAATGGGGTGATATCAGATGCTCGGCAAGGATAAACAATATAGTGAAGTTCTATTATAATTAATCATAAAATCATATTACAAGGAATAAATATAAAACAAAAGCCTTTTAAAACATTATATTTAGGATAATATGGAAATTATAAGTCAAATAATTTCATTTAAACATTTTCATGGATATTCTACTAGTCGGATAATCACACGTAATATCAATAACTAAACTCATAATAAGGAAAACACATAATGTCGGACATCATAACCATATCGTTTAGTCCTCGTGCCAACACCATTACCATACAATCAAGTCCTTGTACCAAGACACCCGTTTTTCTCAGCAGTCCTACTGATGCATTGGATGGATATAGTGGGTTCCAGCTATCACTTACTAAGTCCAATACATTCTTTTTGAAAAGGTTTAAACATAACTTAATCATGAATATTAAAACTAGCATACAAGCTGTTAATACTTCAACCACAAAACATGAATGTTATAAACATAGCACATCTATAGTTAAATATATGAAAACCCCTTAAATATAATATGGATGATTGTATCATAATAATTCAACCTCATATAAGCATAAAATACAACAAAGGATTTTGACATATATGAAAAAAAATTTAATAACATCATCAAAACTCTTTGAAGGAAATATCAATTTTTAACATTCAAATCCTTTACAAGAAGCACAATTATAAACAAATTCTTACGAAAATATGATAATAAACATGTAAGGAAATATTCAAAATTTTAGGGTGTCATAATGGAATAAAATAGTTTCTTGGGTCATATAATATAAAAAACATTATATCCTTAAATTTTACTTGAAGGTTATAATATACCTCATTTAGAAAACAACAGAAATAATCATGTAAAAACATTTTTCAAAAAATTAATACATGGGTAAAAATGAAATGAAAAGTCTTTATATAATTTTTTTAATTATATTTTAAGAAACATGGATATGTATGAAGAGTATATATTAGTAGATACATACATATAAGAAATATTTTATTATAAAGAGATTGTGAAATTAACCCTTACCTTCTAGTTTATATTAAAATATGGAGTTTTAACATCTTTTATAATGGTTAATGTATGTTATAAAATTTTACCAAAACCATATACATATTTATGATATCTTATATGATCCTATTATTTAATTGTTGTATTAGGGATTCAATATTACCATTATTTCATGTGTTAACTACTTCATTTTCCGATTATGATTTTTCCATGTAAGTAATGTTTGTTATGACTTGGATTTATTTTATTCAAGTCCATAATGATATTAATTTCATAATTATTATTTTTAATAATTATATGAAATTTATAATCCTTATTTATTTATTAATGCAGAGAATTATTCTCACCTCGCCGTGGAGACGTTAGGTCGTACGTATGCACAAGTGACTGTATCATTCCCTCAATGGTAAAATGGTATGAAATTGGATGGTATATTAATTATAAAGAATAATTATCATGTTTTTTCATTATTTATATCCATTATAATCCTCATTATATCCATTCAATTAAAGTAGCATCGAATAAAAAATAACACCAGGATGTGGAGATGATATGTTGTACGTAAGAAAGTATGGTGATATTGTTATTATTAAGAATGGTAAAATTAAGAATATTGTTTTCCTATGATTATAAAAACATCTATGTATATGGATGATATTGGGTTTAATTATTTTATATGAAGACAACATAGAAATTGGATATAGAAAAATAAAAGAACCTTGATGGAGTTGATAAAACAATTACCTCTTTTTCGGGTATCTCCTTTTGGTTTGCACCAAAATACTATATAGAATGCCTTTTTTTGAATAGTAAGACATATAAGATTTATTTAGGAATGTTTCTAAAAGAAATGGGTAGGGGTAGGCCGAACCAAAAGGCATCAGAGGTTTGATTAACAGAGAAGAGTGATACCATTTTATAAGAGAGGGGAGCGACACCATTGGAATGTATTAAAATATTAAATTAATATAAATTAATTTTTAATCCAAAAGGCTCAACAGTTGATTACTTCTAAGATAAGATTATTATGGTTCAAAATCCTATCAACCAATAAATTTTAGACATATTTGTTTTATTTTAAACATTGTAATTTTGATTCATCCTTATTTAATCTATTTAATTGCATTATTTTTACAATTAAATAGTTATAAATATTATCTTATGTGGTTATAGTTGTATATAATTGGAATATTTATGTCATTTTAGACCATATAATATTCACTTTGTAACTTTTAATGTTTTCAATCGTTTTTAAATAATTTTTTTTTATTTTTTTATTTTACAAAATATCACTTTTGTTCATTTTGATACTATTCATTTATTTGAAATTAAATAAAATCAACATAAAAGATAACATCGACCCAAAAAAATTATTATAATACCAAAATTTCATAGTAAACAATAAAATTCCTGGATAACATTAATTAAATTAAATTATATTTATTTTAATATTTATAAAACCATTTAATTGTTATTTCTATTAATAAAATAATTTCTGCATCACCATTATGTCATCATTAATGGTAATTATTTAATCTCTAAAAAATAAATATAATTTATTATGAAGTAATAAATTATTTTATATTTTCATATATTACCTATAATATTTAGTATTTCCTTGTTATCCATATATTAAAATTTATATACTTATATAAAATGAGAGTGTGACTTTTTATAGGTGTTATGTAAATTATATAATAATATGTTTTCCTTTACTAACACAATTTACCTTTAATCATGGTAATAAAAATAATTACTAAAATTAATATTCATAATGACCAAAAATAAAAGTATCATGTTATCATTATTTCAACCCACTGATCCCAAATATGGAATCCATTTTTAATGATTTAAATAATTAAATATTGAGTAAATTAATTTAAAATTAATACCCATTAACAAAACAAGAAAATGGGTTTTTAAAAGTAAAATCATCAAAATATTGGCTTCTGTTTATTTATAATTTTAATGTGACAATAATTCTAATTAAATAAATTATAATAAATAATAAAAACATAATATAATTATACATTAAACTAAATTTAAAGTATAGTCTATCAATTTAAATATATTAGATGAAAAAGCAGTTTTAAATTAAAATACAGTATCTTTTACTATTCATTAAAAAATAATAGTTGTCAGAAAACCACAAATAATTTTGTAAAAAATAAATCATTATGTCCCTATTATAGTGAATAATATTATTTCATTAAATTTAACTTATACAAGTGGAAAATATTTGATTTAAAAATATGTCTCCATTTAAAGGCATCAAAATTTCATTTTCTTAAAATACATCTTTTTTCTGAAAAATTGTACCTTTTTATTATATCATGTCCACAAAATATATAAGATTAATCATAAATTTATTTTTTATATAAAAAATTTAAAATGAGTTTAATACTATTCATAACTGCAAATTTAGCGGCTATGTAACATATTATAATAAATAATAATATTTTAATAATATATTGTTGTTCAGTAGATTTGGGCCTTCCACATGCCAACTCATTTTCATCTATATCATAAGATTAACAACATGTTTCATAAAATGAAAGACTGAAATGAAGTATATATAAGTGAAAATATTATAAAGTCTTGAGGGGTCACATTCTCCCATACTTCAATAAATTGTGTCCTCACAATTTAAACTCAGAATCGGAAACTATGGGTTGGACTTTTTGAAATAACTTTATTGAAATCCCACTATGGAAAATGGATTTATAAGACAACCATTTTGAATTAAAGTAAGATAATTTCTTAGGTCAGTAGAGAAAACATAGACTAGGGTTCCATGTAAGAAAACATGGTTAGGATAGAAAATTTAAGCATCAGGTTTTGATGGAGAGTGAAAGATAAAATTATTTGGATAAAGTTAAAAACCATAAATAAATAAATATATGATGATCCAAGGGACCATTTTATTAATCACAAAATAATATTTTAGGGAAAAAAAATCATGATTCATTCCCTAGTGTTTAATAATTAATTTACTTCACAAACTATGAAAACAAAGAATAATACATAATTGACACGTAATGTATCATCCTTTGACTAATTCCTACCAAAAACTGATCTTTATCTTCCAAAGATTATAAAACTAAAAAATATTATATTTATATTAATACTATATGGTTTTAAAAAATAAAATTATACCACTTAAATAGAGAAAACTATGTTATACTAACTAGAGAATTCTTGTTAGCTAGTGGTTGGTGAAAATTTATTGTCACGCTTTGGTTGTGCGTTCATGTCTCACAGCCTTGCTGG
This sequence comes from Viscum album, assembly GCA_963277665.1. Classification (NCBI taxonomy): domain Eukaryota; kingdom Viridiplantae; phylum Streptophyta; class Magnoliopsida; order Santalales; family Viscaceae; genus Viscum; species Viscum album. Next base: position 443,992,838 of record OY728133.1, read on the forward strand.
ATGCGATGGGTTGTCCCTTGAACCATGGGTAGTCCTATTCATAAAAATATATTAGTATAACATTGAAGAAATAACCATTTAATATTTTTTAACATTAAACAATACTATCCAATGTTCAACTTAATCCATTACAACCATTAGACTTATCCAAAATAATTTTGTCCAAACTCATAGTTCAAAAATTTACAAGGAAGGTAACTAAATCTATTAAATCAACATAACATAATTAAGTTACTTTTTTCACATAATGAACATGAAAATAAGTTAATCATGTATTCTCTTAAAACATTTTAATAACCTTAATTATGATAAACCCTTATGGAATATGTTTGTGGTTTTTTATTCCTTATGTAGAACCTGGAATATTTGGTATACACCTTAAATAAAAAATTATTTTAAACCTAAACAATGATGGAATAAATAGACCATTAATCATTTACAATTTATTTAATAATATTCATTATTCATTATCTAAATCATTCATATCTTTATTCTAACATCACTATCTTAGTATCAAAAATATATTAAGGGTAATGTTTTCCTCAACCATATATTTTTCAAACATGTTTATCTTGAAACAATGTCACTTTTCATGATACCATACAATATAAAGTCCTTAATCATATAGTATTGTAGTATAATACTTATTTACATTCATAGTTTATATAACTAGTACATCATTGATAAAATAATAAAATGACACAATATTTCAATAACAACATAATCATATTAGTCATTCCTCTTCATATGCGGTGGTTTCATAACGTGATTATTTTCCATTAGCATCATTTGGGGTGTTCTATGATGATTGGGATATTTATTAACATATTCTACCATCTTCTTTTAGATGAAGCATTGTACATCAGAAACCTTTTTCATACCTTAAAAAATCATGAACATGGTGTCATTTTTCTCCACACTTATAAAAGACTCTGATTCACCTCAATTATTTATCACATTGATTATTTCCATAGTTATCACATGTGGGAAAATCCATCATTCCCTTCTTCCACTTATGCAATATTTTCTCTTATATCTTCTTCTTCACTTTTTCCCTTAAAATCCATAGCACTCGAAGAATTATTTACTTAAATTATTAACAGTAGATATAATTTAATCATATGATGAGAATACATGGGAGACTATTTCTATTTTAAATGTTGTCTTAAGACCATGAAATATATGATACTTATTAGTATTGGGATCATATGTGTTTTTGTAGTTCTCGTTCTTTCTACTGGGATCCATTTCTAAATGAAAACATACACTATGTTAGATCATATCATATTGTATAATCTGAAAATGAGAAAAATGATAAGAATTAATTGAAGATTTACATGTACCTAGTCTCATAATCATAAAAATGGTTTCATTTGGGAAATATGTACTCATAAAACATTCATAATGGTTTATAAAGTTAATGTTTATTATCCTAATCATATCGTCGAGGAGTGTCAAACCAGGTGTGCAGTAAGGAATGTCATCATGTACCAAGTTACCTTGATTTAACTCAGACGACCTTATCATATTTGTTACTCCTTGGTACATTTGTTCCAGAACCACTTCCACATGTAGTATTAAGAAATGGATGTATTTTCTAGTAATAACCACATAATCTATAAATTACCAAAATTAAATTATGTTCTTATATACATATCTTTAAATTGTGTCTTAATGTAATGCAACCTAATCAAGGTATTTTTTCTAAATCTAGTTTCCAACGTTTTTATGAAACATCCTCTGGTAAAAACTGCAATGACCCAACCATAGAATCTCAAAGATAGTGCATTGTTTTAATACATTGGTATGATTACATGGAATCATATCCTGAACAACTAATCTGTTTATCATTCTTTGAAAATCGATTACAAATATGAACATTACATTATAATTCAATACATAAAATGAAACATAGATAATTATTTGAGAATATCATTATTCTCCAAGTATAAACCTTCATATTAATCATAATAAATTTATTGGAATCAGGGAAAAATAAAACACAATAAAGGGGTGACCTCAGATGCTCAGTAAGGATATACAATATAGTCAAAGTTATTATAAATAAGCATAAAATCTTAACACAAGTTATAAGAATAAAACAAAATCCTTTTAAAACATTATCTTAATCATAATATGGAATGAATAAATCATTTAATTCCATTTTTACATTTACATTTATATTCTAAAAATTGAATAATTCTATCTAATATCAATACCTAATCTAACAATGAGGGAAATTCAAAATGTCATACATCATAACCATACCGTTAAAGCCTCATTCCAAGACCCCTATCATACCGTCCATGCCTTTTTCCTAGATAAAAATTGAATCATGAGACCTAACGATGCATCAAGGGGATATAAAATGCCCCACCCATCACTTAATTAGTCTAATGCATTCCTCTTATGAAAATGGTGAAACATGACATAAACATTTATATTAAAACTAGAAAAGGAAATGTTAATACTTCAACCGCAGACCATGAATGGTAAAAACATAGAACCTCCATCGTAAAATATATCATAAACCCTTAAATATAATATAGAATATTGTATCATAAAAATTTCACCTCAAATAAGTATAAATTCCAACAATTGATGTTGATATATATTAAAATAATTTAATAAATTCATCAAAACCCGTTGAGGTAAATATCCTTTTTTACTCTGAAATCATTTAGAAGACACACAATTATAAAAGAAAACATTTACTTTTCAAATAACATAATAATATTTTATGATATTATAAAATATATTTAGAATTCTAAATGGCGGAAAATAGCCACTTGCACCGTATAAGTAAAAAATATTATTCCGTTAAATTTGTCAAAAAGTTTATAAAGTAACTTGTTTGGAAAATTATGGAATGATTCATTTCAAATTGTTTTTATAAAAATAAAAAAAATGGGTGAAAATGACTTTAAAAAATTGTCCATAATATATCGAATTACATTTTATAAAACATGTAAATGGATGATAATGATGTCCCAATAGATACTTATATATAAGAAATCTTAGATAATTAAGAGATTGTGAAATCAACCATTACCTTGTACTTTTCATCAGTAGAGGGTGTGATAACTTCTTGAATAATTATTAATATATGATATTAAATTATACCATAATAATATACATATTTATTATGACTTCTATGATCTTATTATTTAATTTTGTTAATAGTGTTTCTGTATTACTATTATTTCAGATGTTAACTACTTTGTTTCCCATTCTATTTTTCTGTGTAAGTCATTTTTGTTATGAGTATGATGTATTTTATTCATATCCAGAATGAAATTAAGATCATAATTATTATTATTCTTCATTATATAAATCTTATAATCATTCATTAATTGTGAATGCGGAGAATGAATCTCACCATGTCGTGGAGACGGTATGCTGTACATACGCACACATGATGGTATCATTCCCATGAAGGTTAAATGGTAAGTAATTGGATGGAATATTAATTATACAGAATTATTATCATGTTTTATTCATTATTTATAGCCATTATAGAAATCATTATACCCGTCCATTTAAATTAGTGTTGATTAACAAATTATACCATGATGTGGAGATGGTAAGTCATACGTGCACACGCACGGTTATACTATTATTTGTATAATGGATAAAATGAGGTATATGGTTTTATGAGAATTATAATAAAATCTCATTATATTGATGATATTGTATTTATTACATTGATAAAGAGACAACATAGAAAGAGGAAGTAGAAGAAGAAAATAACATTGAATTTGGTGATAAAACAATTAAAACTTTTTGAGTATCTACTTTTGGTTTGCTGAAAAGAACTACATATAATGGATTTCTGACCAATGTATGGCCTCTAGGATGTATTTAGGGATGTTGGAAGAGTAAATAGGTAGGTTTTTCTGATACAAAAATCTTTATAGGTGTCATTATTATAAAATAGTGGTTACCTTTTTATATGATATGGGAGGGGAACTCGTGGAAAGTATTAAAATATTAAATTAATATAAAATAATTTTTTAATTCAAAATGATCAAAAGTGTATAATTTAATATATATAATAAGGATGGGTCTAAATATGTAAAGACACGTAAAATTCAAGGGAAATTTTTTATTAATTTTCTTAGGGAATTTACAAGAACGTAGTTTCTGACGGCACTTGATTCACAGGCCCGGTGTGCCCGGAATCAATTTCTGAAGTTTAGCTCGGGTACGCTCATTGAATGAACGAGCGGGTTTTCCTAACTTTTGAACCGGTTCTCAGAATTAAAATATGAGGGCACCGATGAAACTGCAGCATTGATAATTGCATAAGAAGACCCTTTTTGGAGTTGCGTTTTCTCGGGAGGAGTTGTTTAAAAAAATTGAGGGATACAAATATAATTGTTTTACAATTGTATTTTCTTTTCTTGTTAAGTGGATTAAGTGTTGTGTCACAACACTTTATCCCTCTCTTATGTAGTTATAACCTATGTAAGGGAGTTAGGGGTGGGACCCAATTGTAGTTAACTACCTATGAGAGGATTAAAGGTGAGTTGGGGCCCACACGAACCCCTCCCATTCACATTCCTTAAACCTCCTATAACTCCCCCATTAAGTGGGTGATATCTCTTCTTCCGTAACACAATCCAACCCCCTTGTGACACATCCTCTCATTAATGATTCCAACTCTACTTCATTTAATTTTGACAAGCTCAAGATTAATTAAGTTAAGTTATTTCAACATTTTGAAATGTTTTGAAAATGCATGAGATGGGTAATAAAATAAGATGTCTTATTTTATTAGGGGTTGGATGGTTGTGTGGGGAAGGGGAGGAGATAGAAGATCATCTTCCACGTTGAAGAACGTGAAGAACGGTTCTTCTCTGACGAAGAACATCGAAACTTCAACTTAGAAGACTTGGTGACCCGGATTCGTCCATATTCATCTTCCTCCACGACAAGGGAGAAGTCTCTAACCGCGGTGATCATTGCCAACGACAACGTACCTTCCTTCTTCATCATAGCAACAAGTGAGGAGACGTCGTTTCCTCCTTGGATGCACCCCGACATCCATGGAATCTACGTCTAACCCCGCGACGCCGTTCTCCATGACACCTGATGTGAGACGTCAAATATCCAAGTAGGGGTTTATTGCTTCTTGTTTGTGAAACATCCTTTGTCGTTCCCCATCTTATATTTTTTTGGGCTGCTTGTTATCATCATAATGGGAGGAGGTTGGACCGCACGAAGATGGCTGACCCTCCTCCCCCTTTGTTGTTGTGTTGTTGCGGTTCGAAAGATGGAGGCCTGGTGCGACGGCACCACGCGGGAACCTGGAGGAATGTGGAAAGGATGCGCAGCGCCGTCGCGCCGCGCCATCGAGGCCGAACGAATGTGTGGTCATAATTGGGATCGCGAAGGAAAACGGAAGACTCCGCAGTTGGTTTTTTTGACGTGCGGAATGACGGGTATTGAAGGAACGGGACGCAGAGATGATTTGATGTTTCCGCAGGGAACAACAGGACCTGGGATGAGCATCGGCATAGAAGGAATTGGAAACGGATCACTGGAGCAACTACGGCGGCCCGCGGACACCACCGGCGGCGTGGGTCACCGGCGGCCGGCCCTGGCCGGCCGGCTGGAGAAACCGCCGCGGTGTGCGAGTGGATCCCTCGGCCGCGTGGGATCCAGGGGGCTGCGGCGCATGCCGCATACACGGCGCACCAGCTCGCTGGCCGAGCTAGCGAGCCGCCCAGCCAAGCCAGGCCAGCATGGGCAAACCGGGTCGGGCCGACCCAGTGGGGTTGGGCCAGGTCAGACCGGGCCCAGACCCCCCATTTTCGGATCACTTCCAGTCTTTTACCCATATATTGGGCTACTGACCTCTGATCATCACATGGTCAGTTGAATAGCGATACTTGGATCGAGATGGTGGTTTTGGTATATTACACTCAAGGTTTCGTAGAACTTTGGGTTCGGCCGCGTTGGTTCGGATACGAAACCAATCGGGCCCTCGGAGCGGAAACACCTATATCTTGAGCTCCGGAGGTCCGATTGATGTGTTGTCGACTTCGTTGAATTTATCTTGATGAGAAGGACCTTTTGGATTACTCCGCTCGAGGTTTGGATGTCGTCGGAGTTCAGTCGGGTTGGTTCGCTCACGAAACCAACCCGGCCCCTGGAACGAAAAAGCCAATAACTCACAGACCGGGCGTCCGATTGAAGCGTCGTCTGTCTCGTTGATTTCCTCATGATGAGACGGAACTTTTGGCATAATTCTCTTGAGTTTTGGATGCAGTTGGATAGTTTCCAGGTTGGATTGAACCCGAAATCCAACCGGGCCCCTCGAACGGAAAAGCTGAAAACTTTCAGACTGGACATCCGTTTGACGAACCGTCAGCGGCGTTGGTGATCACGTGGAGAAACGGTCCCTATGAGTATACCCTATGAGAGTTCGGGATACAGTTGAGATATGGCCGGGTTGATTCGCACACGAAACCAACCGGGCCCCCGGGATGAAAAGGCTAGTAACTCACAAACTGTGCGTCCGATTGACGTGCCGTCTGTTGCGTTGAGACCCCTGTGATGAGGCGGTCCTTTGAGAATCTTCTTCGAGGAACCTTGTGATACTTGTAGTATCGACCATTAGATTTTGGAGAGTACCCTCCCAAAGATGAGCGTGCAGAGTACGGAGACAGTGTAGCTGGCTGAGACCTGACGACTGCTTGACCGATCAACTCGATGTGTTTCGGATAGCCCAGTGGGGAGTGCTTGGTTGTAGCGGCAGACCCACGGCGGAGGAGCGCATGGTTGTAGCGGCAGACACGCGGTACTCTACAGAAGGAGTACCTCTGGAGGCTCTGAGGGGGAGCGCTTGGTTATAGCAGCAGACCCACGATGGAGGAGCACTTGGTTGTAGCTGCAGACCTGTGGTACTCAACAGAAGGAGTACCTCTGGAGGCTATGAGGGGGAGCGCTTACTTGTAGCGGCAGACCCATGGTGGGAGGTTCTTGGTTGTAGCAGCAGGCCCATAGTACTCAACAGGAGGAGTACTTCAGCAGTCTTAGGTTAGTGAGCAGTACCTCGAAGTCATGACAGGACCACTGTACACTCACTACTGGAAAAGAAGGTTATACTAGCAGATTTAAACCGCTGGTATAGGCTGTAAAACCATCGGTATATCCTATACCAATGGTTTTCCAAACCGTTGGCTAGTAAGCCACGAGGAAAGCCTTATACCAACGGTTTGATCCAAACCGTTGGTATATTGGTTATATAAATTTAACCCAATTTACACCAAAAGTTATAAACCGTTGGTAATTCATTTTAGGAAGTATTATGCCAATGGTTCTAAATCGTTGGTAATGTTATTTTCAAGAAAACATATACCAACGGTTTACAACCGTTGGTATTGGTTTTCCAGCAACACCTATACCAACCGTTATAAACCATTGGTATTGGTTTTCCAGAAATCCAGACACCTATACCAATGGTTTAAAACCGTTGGTATATGTTTTCCAAGAAATCCAGAACATATATACCAACGGTTTAAAACCATTGGTATAGTGTTTTTTCAGAATTCCAACCCCCATATACCAATGGTTTATAACCATTTGTATTGAGTTTTTCTAGAACTGTAGCCCAACAACCCCCCCCCCCTCCATCTAGTATCCCCCCCACTGTACACCTGCATAAATAAAATCACAAAAACACATAAAGACTTCAAACAGTATAAAAAACACCTAAAATAGAACAAAAAACATATAAAATCATCAAACTCATCCAACCATGTCATGTACAACAATTTCCTATTTCAATCTTCATAAGACAATCATCCAGAAGTAATTCACCTGACCCCTACACAACCCCCCAATCAGCATAGCCCCCACCTCCCCATCAAATTCTAATAGGCATAATAGTATGAGAAATACCTATTAGAGTAGAATAAGAGTTTGAAATTTGCTCATATCCCTTTTTTATGATCCCAGATTTGGGTATGTAATGATTTGTGATGAATTTTTCATTGAACTTGTATTGTTTATAATATATAGTGAAAATGTATTTTCATATGAGTCTCGTCACTTATGAACCCATGAGTGAAACTACCCAACTCATGAAAAATATTTTGCGACTATCGTTGATAAGTGTAAATTTCAGTTGTATTCACTTAAAATGATGTCCTTTTCAAACACAAGAAAGACACTTTTAGTGGTACCGGCCACACCGGCCCTTGGAGTGAGGTGGGGTTTCTTTTACACGTAAAAAAAGACCCATGGATCGTTTTCCTAAAGTTTGAATAGAATCCGAATGCGTTTGGTCAGTTTTCCGAATGTCGGTAGTTGTTTTCTCTTAAAATCATGTCCATTTCAAATAAAAGTGAGACAGTTTGAGTGGTACCAGCCACACCGTGTCTCAGATTGAGGCGGGGTTGACTCGTACACGACACAGATGACCGATGGATACTTTTCCTAAAGTATAAACAAAATCTGAATGTGTTGGGTCTGTTTTCCATATGTCAGTTGTTGTTTTTACTTAAACTGTTGTCCATTTCAAAAAAACCAAGTGAGACACTTTGAGTGGTGCCAGCCACACCGCACCTCGTATTGAGGCAGGATTGACTCATACACGTCACAAATTACCCATGAAATGTTTTCCTAAAGTATCAACACAATCCAAATGCGTTTGGTTGGTTTTCCGTATGTCGTTTATTTTATTTAAAAGCGCATCCATTTTAAACAGAAGAAAGACACTTTTAGTGGTACCGGCCACACCGGCCCTCGAATAAAGGTAGGGTTTACTCATACACATCAAAAATGACTCATGGATCGTTTTCCTAAAGTTTCAACAGAATCCGAATGCATTTGTTCGGTTTTCCGCATGTCGGTAGTTGTTTTCACTTCAAATCCAGTCCATTTCAAATAAAAGTGAGTCATTTTGAGTGGTGCCGGCCACACTATGCCTCAGATTGAGGCGGGGTTGAATTATACACAATACAAATGACCCATGGATACTTTTCCTAAAGTATCAACAGAATCTGAATGAGTTTGGTCCGTTTCCCGTATGTCGGTTGTTGTTTTTACTTAAACTGTTGTCCATTTCAAAGAAAAGTGATACACTTTGAGTGGTGTCGGCCACAATGTTCCTTGGATTGAGGCGTGGTTGACTCGTGCACATCACAAATGACCCATGGATTGTTTTCATAAAGTATCAACACAATCCGAATGGGTTTGGTAGGTTTTCCGTGTGTCGTTTATTTTAATTAAACGGGCATCCATTTTAAACAAAAGAAAGACACTTTTAGTGGGAACAGCCACACTGGCCCTTGGATTGAGGCAGGGTTGACTCGTACATGTCACAAATGACCCATGGATCGTTTTACTAATGTTTCAAAAGAATCCGAATGCGTTTGGTCGGTTTTCAGTATGTCGGTAGTTGTTTTCACTTAAAATCCAGTCCATTTCAAATAAAAGTGAGATATTTTTAGTGGTACCAGTCACATTGTGCCTCAGATGGAGGCGGGGTTGACTTGTACACGATAGAAATGACCCATGGATACTTTTCCTAAAGTATTAACAGAATCCGAATGCATTTGGTCTGTTTCCTGTATGTTAGTTGTTGTTTTTACTTAAACTGTTGTCCATTTCAATGAAAAGTGAGACACTTTGAGTGGTGCCAGCCACACCATGCCTCATATTGAGGCGGGGTTGACTCATACATGTCACAAATGACCCACGGATCGTTTTCATAAAATATGAACACAATCAGAATACGTTTGGTTGGTTTTCCGTATGTTGTTTATTTTAATTAAAAGCGCATCAAATTTAAACAAAAGAAAGACACTTTTTGTGGTAACGGCCACACCGGCCCTCGTATTGAGGCGGGGTTGACTCTTACACGTCACAAATGTCCCATGGATCATTTTCCTAAAGTTTCAATAGAATACGAATGTGTTTGGTTGGTTTTCCGCATGACGGTAGTTGTTTTCACTTAAAATACTATCCAATTCAAATAAAATTGAGACAGTTTGAGTGTTACCGGCCACACCGTGCTTTATATTGAGGCGGTGTTGACTCGTACATGACAAAAATGACCCATGGATACTTTTCCTAAAGTATCAATAGAATCCAAATGTGTTTGGTCAGTTTCTCATATCTCAGTTTTTGTTTTTACTTAAACTGTTGTCCATTTCAAATAAAAGTGAGACACTTTGAGTGGTGCCGGCCACACCGCGCCTCATATTGATTTGGGGTTGACTCAGACACGTCACAAATGACCCATGGATTGTTTTCATAATGTATCAACACAATTTGAATGGGTTTGGTCAGTTTTTCGTATGTCATTTATTTTAATTAAAAGCGCATCCATTTTAAACAAAAGAAATACATTTTTAGTGGTACCAGCCACACCGGTCCTCGGATTGAGGTGGGGTTGACTCTTACATGTCACAAATTACCCATGGATCTTTTTCTTAAAGTTTCAACAGAATCTGAATTAGTTGGCCGGTTTTCCGTATGTCCGTAGTTGTTTTCACTTAAAATCCTATCCATTTCAACTAAAAGTGAGACATTTTGAGTGGTACCGGCCACACTATGCCTCAGATTTAGGTGATGTTGACTCGTACACGACAAAAATGACCCATAAGTACTTGTCCTAAAGTATCAACAGAATCCGAATGTGTTTGGTCCATTTCCCGTATGTCAGTTGTTGTTTTTACTTAAACTGCTGTCCATTTCAAAGAAAAGTGAGACACTTTGAGTGGTGCCGGCCACACCGCACCTCAGATTAATGTGGGGTTGACTCTTACATGTCAAAAATGACCCATGGATCATTTTCATAAAGTATCAACACAATCCGAATGCGTTTGGTCGGTTTTCCGTATGTCTTTTATTTTAATTAAAATCGCATCCATTTTAAACAAAAGAAAGACACTTTTAGTGGACTGGCCACACCGACCCTCGGATTGAGGCGGGTTTGACTCGTACACGTCACAAATGACTCATGGATCGTTTTCCTAAAGTTTCAAAAGAATACGAATGCGTTTAGTCAGTTTTCCACATGTCGGTAGTTGTTTTCACCTAAAATCCTGTCCATTTCAAATAAAAGTGAGACAGTTTGAGTGTTTCCGGCCACACCGTGACTCAGATTGAGGCGGGGTTGACTCTTACACAACAAAAAATTCCCCATGGATACTTTTCCTAAAGAATCAACGAAATCCGAATGCATTTGGTCAGTTTCCCGTATGTTAGTTGTTGTTTTTACTTAAACTGTTGTCCATTTTAAAGAAAAGTGAGACACTTTGAGTGGTGTCGGCCACACCGCGCCTCGGATTGAGTCAGGGTTGACTCGTACACGTCACAAATGACCCATGGATTTTTTTCATAATGAATCAACACAATACGAATGGGTTTGGTTAGTTTTCCCTATGTCGTTTATTTTAATTAAAAGCGCATCCATTTTAAACAAGAGAAAGACACTTTTAGTGGTACCTACCACACCGGCCCTTAGATTGAGGCAGGGTTGACTCGTACACGTCACAAATGACCCATGGATTGTTTTCATAAAGTTTCAATAGAATCCGAATGCGTTTGGTCGGTTTTCCGTATGTCGGTAGTTGTTTTCACTTAAAATCTTGTCCATTTCAAATAAATGTGAGACAGTTTGAGTGGTATCGGCCCCACCATGCCTCATATTGAGGTGGGGTTGACTCATACACGACAAAAATGACCCATGGATCGTTTTCCTAAAGTTTTAATAGAATCCGAATCCATTTTTAGTGCACTTTAAGACACCAACCATAAACTAAAAGTGTTGTCAATAATTGATATTAAGGGTGAAATATAAACTCTTCATATATTTTATATTATATATGAAAAATGTTCACATAATACAATATAAAAATTTCTCAAAATTACTCAATTTAATACATATAAATATTATAAGTAATTGGATTTTTTTTATTCTAAATTATATTCCCAATCAATGAAAATATATAAAATAGAGAATAAAAATGTTAAAAATAAATTTTTTAACCAAAGAAATTAACAAATATTTCATTATCATTAAAATACATTTATCAAAATAAAAAATACACACACTTATTTATATTTATTAACCAAGGGAATTCATCACCTAATAAATCATTTTCCTCCTCAAAAACCATCATTTTATTATTTTTAAAATGAACCCCCAATATTACCCATGGATCTAAAACACATAATTTTTCATGTCATGTCCTTAGGAAGAAATCTTACTTATGGATGACCATATGTCCTTAGGCCCTAGAACACCCATGACCCGACCCGACCCGACCCATGGACACCCAAAATTTTGAGTGATTGTTTTTGAATATTAAGATGAACATATTAACTTATCAAACCAGATATCATACAGGGAATAACAGTACCATAGAATACTAAAGGTCTAAGTAGTAGACTAATCATACAATAAGAATCAAGTGAAAAAAAGAGATCTTATAACAACATCCCTATGATGTAGAGGAAAACCCCAGAGTGGAAAACCAGGTTCAAAAATAAAGAGTTATACAGAATTCAAAAATGAAATGGAACAATCTGCCCCTGATCACCATCACCATCACCACTATCATCATCGGCCTCATCATCGCCACCATCTCTATCCTCTTCATCATCCTCATCATCGTCCCCATGCTCATTGTCGGCCTCATCCTCGTCCTCAGCCCCATCCTCACCCTCGGCCCCATCCTCGCCCTCGGCCCCATCCTCACCCTCATCCTCATCCTAATCCTCACCCTCATCCTATTCAGCATCCTCGTCATCACCAGAAACATCATGATCTCGATCGCCACTAGATTTGTTGCCTGGTGCATTGGATAATTCACCCATCGACGACATAAATGTCTGACATGCCGCACTAACCTCTGGTGGAAGTGATGAAGATAAAGCTTTCATCAGATTCATAAATTCTTTGTCCCTCATTTGAACTTGTACTTCCAACTCTATGAACCTTTTATCATATTTTCTTGCTTGCTCCTTGACCTGTTCCAACTCAGTCGTACTAGAATGGATACCTGGAGAGGACCAATACCTCGTCGGGACTATATTCTTACCAGGTCGGCAGCGTACTCGACCAGAGTGCTCCTCTCCCAAAACCTGATATAAATGATCGTGTGGCCCAATATTTTCAGGCTCCTGGGCATCAAGAGCCTCTAAAGCAGCCTGTTAAAAATATTAATATATTAATAAATTTCAAAATAGATATTAAAATTTGAAATAAACAAATTAAAACTTACAATCTTTTCTTGGGTTGATTAATTTACCGTAGTTCCATCTTTTTTTCTTCTACTCGAGAAAAACAATTTTTCTCGAGGAATACATACTTCAATATTAAATTTGTGCTTCTGTAATGACATTGAAACAATATAAAGTGTAAGTATAATCATATATTCAATATTCAATAAATCACATAATTTAAGTAGGTAATAATAAAAAGGGAAAGTCTTAAAGAAAAATTATAAACAAATATATCGTACCAGCTGCATCTCATGATATGACATATTTGTACGCCCCAAAGTGTGGAGGTATTGCTTTGAATCAATGTTATTTTTTGTTTTTTCTTAAGATTCCGAAATAATGTTTAATAATAAATAAGATTATATTAATGAAAAATATGAAAACTCTAATTTAAATACTTCAAATGAGATTAATACATTAAATTTGGCGGTCGCCCAATGGGTAATCATTTGGCAATATTGCTCTATCGGGCAGTCAACCACGATAGGTAATTTCTCTAATTCCGTGCCCACCATATCACACCAGCCACCATACAGGTCATGCTTATAAGCTCTCCAAAGCTCTCCCAACTCTTTTAAACACGCTTGGCATGCACCTTTGCCATCTTGGAAGTTAAACCGAAGCTGAAACAAAATAGATTTGTTCATATAAATACAAACAAATACTACATTAAATCCAACAGATATTTTACCCATATTTGTGCCCACATTTTATCTTTGACTTCGTGTGGTAGTAGTCTCCAAGAGAGAGGGCTGACCGGAATGATATCGGAGTATTTGGCTAGCGTCACCAAAAAACCCCGACATTATTGCCCAGATTTCTCAATCATTTACCCATCAACATTATATTCAACCATCAACTGTGTCTAGCGGTTCCATACAGCATGCAAGAGAGTTTTCCCCCTCCCCCACCTCCTATCTATAGATTAATCTGTTATTAAATAAAAATAATATCAGTGCAAGTTATAATAAAATAAATTTTCGTATAAAAATTTGATAGAGTCAGATAAATATACCTGTGGTAGTCGGATCAATGGGCATCCCTGGATGTTGTGAATCTGAAACAATATCATGTACAGGTGGAGTGTCCCTCATTGTACACTCGTCATCCGCATACAATGTCGCATCACGAGTCGAATAAGGTAGAATATAATAGCTCGGAGATAATGAACCAGAAGCAAAAGATGATGGCATAGACATCTAGCCAACTGGTAGTGTAAACATCGGAGGTCTAAATATCCTGTGTGTCCCTGGAGACACACCAGGATCAAAATGGGGTGAATAAGATACGTTTTTGGTGGTGGATCATCTAACTCTCACCCCATGAGCTCTCGTACCACCGGCCTCAGTATCGGGCCCACTAGATGATCGTCCATCTCTGACACCAGCCCCCTCCTATCACCAGCCACTCTACTGGGAGAAATATCAGCCTCCTCGTCAGATATCTCTCGTCTAGGGGGTCTATCTTGAAATAAAGTTTAACACATAAGTAAACACATGATATTATAAGTTATTGAAATATTTATATTTGAAATAAAATACTCACAACAGGGATGAGTGGAGGAACACCCATCTGTACCATGCGACGATTATTATCTGTCATATTTTTCCGTCGCCTCTCTTCAATGGGTGTCATTTCCTGCAATGAAAACAAATATGGAAGTAATTAAAAACAGATAACTAATGTGTAACCCAAAAAAAATATAGAAAAACCATTCTGATAAAAAATATAAAGTAAAAGAACATTTATGGTGGATTGAAGGTAAGTACTAGGATACACACTCTGAATGATGTATGTGAAACATGTAGGTGATAACACGACTGTATGATTCTATATATTTCCCACCACAACTTTGGGTTCACAATCAACTCTGACAATTGAGCTATTGGCGTCATCATAAGTAATAAACGGATTGCTTCCAATTGAAGTAGGGATAGTGTCAACTTCATCATCACCATCATTGAAAACATGTCTGGGATTTACTTCAATAATTACACCGAATTTAGGATGATGATGATATTTGACATAAAAAACATGTTTCACCATTGATGCCAATACATATGGTTCTTCGGTGGCCAGAGTGCGAGTCATGTCAATAACTCGAAATCCACAATCATCAATAAAGGTTCCTTGCCTTGTCATTGAATCAAACCATTGAAATATCATCATCGTGACTCGACCATGCGAGTAATAATCCAAAATTATTATTTTGTTCATGACTCCATTATAAGAAACATTTTCAGAATGAGGTCTAGTATCTGATGAGCTGGCATAATAGTCTGTTGTGGCAGTTATCATAACACCATTATGTTGTGTTCTCATGTTTCTTGCTCATTCAGTGATAATAAATTTGCATCCATTTATCACAAGTGATTTACAAGCACGAACCATGGTATTAGGACCAAAATCCAAAGCTCTTGTTTCCTCATAAATATAGTCTGCCGGCAAACTCGATACCTGTAATATAAACAAATAGTAAATTTAATTAAATATTATTTTTATTTAGTTATTACAAAAATATTTTTACCTTCAATTTCAACCATGCAGAAAAACCTTTGCTATGAAAAGTCTCTTTCCTTCTCAAAGATAATGAACGATTCTTTCTATATATCAATTATTTATGTTCCCTGTAGATATAAATAATAATAGTTTAACAAATATTTAAAATTTCAAGAGATGAGATAAGAGATACATGTACAATTTACTTACTTGATATACTCATCGAACAAATCACAATTTAACAACATTGTGCGATGTTCCATCTCTCGCTCTTCAAGGATTAATGTTGTCATTGTATATGATCCCGTAATTCCTCCTGTCTGAGGAAGTGATGGAAAACTGGGTTAAATTTTCCCATACTATTCTTCTTCATTTTTCATTGGTCTATTTACTCTCGTAGTAAGATCAAACAAATACATTGCGTAGAAATACATACATTCTTGATCCAAGTAACAGTTCACAATAGAACCTTCTGGATAATACGTATTCCGAACATATGATTTCAATGTGTACATGTTTCTTTCAGTTGGATACATCCAACGGAAAGCAACAGGTCCTCCAAGAAGTATTTCTGTCAGAAGATGGATAATCAGATGAAACATGCATGTAAAAAATGATGGAGGGAATATTTTCTCTAACTCGCACAAAATTAATGGTGTCTATGCCAACAGTTTTTTCAAGAAGGATTTGGATATCCTCTTACCACAAAGATCTCTAAAAAATAGCACAATTGAATAACTGAGACTCTAACATTATTGGACAAGAGATGACAGATTTCTATTTGAATCAACTCATGCAAAAGGACGTGATAATCATGATTCTTCAAAGATTTCTGCTTCAACTCTTTTCTGTTGACCCGTTTTGATATATTTCTTGAATAGCCATCAGGAACATTAATAGTGTCTAGAACTTCCAGAAATTGATTTTTTTCAGCAGGTGTCATCACATAAGAATCACATGGAACATGCCATTTATTTTCACTGATACAGATAGGATGCAATTACGGTCTGATCCCCCAATCTACCCAGTCATGCCGTGATCATAAATCATCTTTTGTCTTCCCCTTGAAATTTATAAGAATCGAAAGCAACATTTCACATATATTCTTTTCAATGTGCATTACGTCTAAGCAATGACATAACAAGTTGGTTGACCAATATGAAAACTCATAGAATATACTTTTATTCTTCCAATTGTAACAGGTATCATTGGAAACATTTTCCTCATTCTAGATTTCATTACACCCTTCCTAAATGAATTACTTAAATCTTTCAATTCATTAAGAACATCAGTTTCAGACATACGCTGACGTGGAGCGTCATTCTCCATGGTATTGTCAAATCTTCGACAATTGTTTCTATATGGATGGTTCATTGGAAAGAATCATCAATATCCCATAAAACCAAAACTATGATGATATTTTATTCTTCTCGATTGAGTATTCTTCATACAAATAGGACATGACAATTTTTTTTAGTGCTCCATCCAGACATCAATTCATAAGTAGGAAAATCATTGATCGTCCACTTAAGCGCAGCACGCATCTGAAATATGTCTTTTGAACATGCATCGTATGTGTGCACACCCACATCCCAAAGAAGTTTCAACTCTTTTTTTAAAGGTTTCATGTATAAATATATATCATTTTTGGGATCAGAAGGGACAGATATCAGTATAATCAAGAAAGTGTAAGGATTTTTCATACACAACCAAGGGGGATGGTTATAAATGTGTATTTAAACCGGCCATGTGTTGTGTGAAGTAAGCATCTGCCCAAATGGATTAAAACCGTCACATTAAAGACCCAGTCTCACATTATGCACGTCAGCTACAAATTCAGGATATAGAGCATCAAATCTCTGCCATGAAAATCCATCTGCAGGGTGAACCAAATCTTCATTATTCCTTTTTCTCTCGGTGTCATGCCATCACATTTTTATGGATATTTCATCAGACATGAAAAGGTTCTGTAATTTGGGTATCAATGGAAAGTGCCACATTAATTTTTGTGGCACACGAGATGGTGATCCATCATCTTTTGGCTTCCATCAGGAGGTTCCACATTTGATACAATCATTTCTTTCAGCAATTTCCTCCCAAAATAAGCTGCAATAATTCGAGAAAACATGAATTTTTTTTAGATTCCAAGTTCATCAACTAACATCCATGCCATATAGTGGTTTGAGGGAATATATGTATCATCTGGAAGTAAGTCCTTCAAGAAGGTAAGAATGTAATCAATTGCAGTATTTGAAATCCCATAAATACTTTTCCCATGAAACAATCGGATTAAAAATTCCAACCTTTTCATTTTTCCACATTGCCGATATACTGGAGTTGTCCCAGCATCATTCAATTTTTTCACCCTATCAACATCATCATTTTCATTGGACACATCATGTGTGCTTGTATCGAAATCTTGTTGCTCGGACATCCTTTCCTTCTCATGATGTCGAATAAATGGAAACTGATCATATATCAAAATCTCCAATTTAGTCTTATCATTTGGATCATCAACATTTTGAGATTCCATTTTCTCTCCATTGTGATACCACACATAATATTTTGTTTGGAAATCATATTTGGTTGTATGATAGCTAACTGCGTCACGACTCAACCAAGTTCTTCCAGCACAATTAAAACATGGGCAGTGTATGCGACCACTATCTGAAGCCTTGTCAAATGAAAAATCTATAATTTTGTTCAAATTATTTTGAAAACTGGTTGAAATTCGATCAGTTTCGTACATCCAACTTCTGTCCATTTTTTAAAAAAACTACAATAATTCATTTCAATGAAATTCAATAATATTGAAGTATAATCAAAAAAATATTTAGGTAAATGAAAATTGTTTACTTTATATAAAAGCATAACTGACACATTACTCTATATGAGAATCATATTAAGAAATACAACAAAATACAGTGTATATAAGAAAATAAGATACAAAATTTCTGATTCCTATATTCAAGGATTTCCCAGTAAGATATTGGAAGTGGATCAAGGAATACATAATCCTTATGGATCTTGTTGGGAGTACATGAGTTTTATACTTTAAATTATTCAGGGAGATCAAGATGAGTAGTATGATAATGTTCATAGGAGTGGTGGGACTGTACAAGGGGGTGCAGGGTGTCCAGGGGGGTGCGGGGTGTCCAGGGGGTGGGGCCGTCCGGGGGGTCGGAGGTGTCCAAGGGGTCGGGGTGTCCAGGTGGACGGGCTGTCCGCGGGGGTGGTCAGGTTGTCCAATGATGTAGGGGGAGTCCAGGGGGTGGGTGGGCTGTCCATGTAGGTGACCGGGGTGTCCAGGGGGTGGGTGGGGCAATCCGGGGGGTACAGGGTGTCCAGGGGGTGGGCTGTCCAAGGAGGTGAGCAGGCTATCCGTGGTGGAGGGGGGGTGGGCTGTCCAAGGAGGTGAGAGGGCTGTCCGGGGGTACAGGGTGTCCAAGGGGGGTGCGGGGTGTTCAGGGGGGTGGGCAGGCTGTCCAAGGAGGTGAGCGGGGTGTCCAGGGGGTGGGTGGGGCTGTCTGGGCGGGGGGTACAGGGTGTCCAGGGGAGGGCTGTCCAAGGAGGTGAGCGGGCTGTCCAGAGGGGGCGGGCTGTCCAAGGAGGTGAGCGGGCTGTCCGAGGGGGGTACAGGGTGTCCAAGGGGGTGTGGGGCGTCCAGGTGGTGGGTGGGCAGTCCAAGGTGGTGAGCGGGGTGTCCAGGGGGTGGGTGGGGCTATCCGGGGGGTACAGGGTGTCCAGAGGGTGGGCTGTCCAAGGAGGTGAGCGGGCTATCTGGTGGTGGGTGGGCTATCCAAGGAGGTGAGCGGGATGTCCGGGGTGGTACAGGGTGTCCAAGGGGGGTGCGGGCTGTCGAGGGGGGTACGGGTGTCTAGGGGGTGGTGGGGTTGTCCGGGGGGTTGGAGGTGTCCAGGGGGTCGGGGGGTGTCTAGGGGGTTGGGGTGTCTAGGGGGTTGGGGTGTCCAGGTGGTTGGGATATCCGCGGGGGTGGTCAGGCTATCCAATGGGGTAGGGGGAGTCTAGGGGATGGGCGGTCTGTCCAAGGAGGTGAGCGGGGTGTCCAGGGTGTGGGTGGGGCTGTCCAGGGGGTACATGGTGTCCAGGGGGTGGGCGGGTCGCCCATGGGGGGTACGAGGTGTCCAGGGGGTGGGCGGGCAGCCCATATGGGTGGAGGGGCTGTCCAGGGGGGGAGGCAGGCTGTCCAGGGGGGTGGGCGGGCTGTCCACGGGGGGGTGGTCAGGCTGTCCACGGGGGTGGCGGCACTGTCCAGTGGGGTCAAGGGTGTCAAGGGGGTGGGCCGGGGGCTTTCTAGGGGGGGGGGGGGGCTGTCCACAGGGGGTTGTCGGGCTGTCCACGGTTGACTCATTTGATGAAATAGTATATGTATATTTATATGAAAATAATACCCCCACAAAAATCATGTTGCCCTGTCATTAGTCTAAACCCCTAGAACACATAAAAGAATCTAGTATGGACATTTACTAAAATATTTAACACCATAAGAATAAAAATACACTCTAAATATAGTTTGAGATTATATAATGGTGTGTGTGAAAAAATGATATTAAATCAATTTAAATGAATATGGAACAAATGAGGGTTTACAATACACTAAGAGTACCTCAAACAATCCAAAACCACTATAACGCCACATATTTTACTTCATGAAATAGGACCTAGAAATCATACCTATATCTTTACTGATGACCACCAAATTGAAACACTATTTATGGTTCTTGAACACAAGGAACAAACTATGTTTGGTCTATACCAACTCAATCACCCCCTTGTAGATCATAATCTTGTTTCCCCTTATATTAAATAGTCTAACTGGAAGCTACTTCTAATTCTGGTCCTAAACCATTCATTCTCCACAAAACAATGATCAAAGAATCATTGGACACATCTTAATGACGATACAAGCTCATCAAATAAACACATAAAAAGAGAAACAAAAACATATTGGATGGGTCTAAATCAAAAACATATTTAGATAAATTTCAATAAAAAATAAGTTACTAGTTATAAGATACCTTAAACACATCAAAATAAAAACAAAAACATAAACACATCAAAATCAAAATCACAGAAACAAAAACATTTAGGATGGGTCTAAATAAAAAACATATAGGTTAAATAAAAACTGAAACAAAAACATAAACACATCAAAATAAAATCTAAAAACTGAAATATTAGATAAATTTCAATAAAAATAAGGTGCCGGTTAATAAAATACCTAATTTAGGATGAGTCTTATGAGATTTGGATGTAGATTTAACACCTTGGATGGGATGGAAGATAAAGAACCTGAAGGAGATCGAATATCCAAAATGGTCTAGCAGAAGGAGATCCAAAATCGCCCACATTTTTCTCCCTTTTAGGGTTCTGTATCGCGAATGGGGGAGAGGACAGGCCACTGCCAATTTGGGGGAAAGTTGTGCCAACGGTTTTTAAAAATCGTTGGTATATACTTTCAGGGCACACCTATACCGACGGTTCATTAGAACCGTTGGAAAAAACCTCCCCCAACCACACCTATACCAACGGTTCTTTAGAACCGTTGGGAAAAACCTCCCCCAACCACATTTTTACCAACGGATCAATGAGAACCGTTGGTAAAAATTCCCTAAACACATCAATACCAACGGTTTACTTGAACCATTGGTAAAACCTTCCCTAAACCATCCTTTACCAACATTTCTATGAAACCGTTGGTATGTAAGTGTGGAAAAAAACCCACATTCCAGTAGTGACTCTAGAGACGGGGCTCTTCAGCAGTTACGGTTTCGATAATGAATATCATGGTTTGAGTTGAGTCTATGACCTTGTGTTTACCTCATGATTGAGATGGGTCACATAATAACTTAGGTATATGTATGGGCATATACTTGTGTAGTGGTTATCCGTTGATTTCATAATCTTTGTGTATCCTCTTGATTGAGATGGGTTACTTCATAACTTAGGTATATGTATGGGAATATACCCAAGTAGAGGTTATATATTGAGATATTTCTTTTTGGTTATCCTTGTTGGATTTAGTGAGAGCTTGAGGATCTCGGGGTCCCTACTGAGTATTGTTATACTCACCCCTGAACGGTCTATGCTCGTACCTCATTTTTGTTGTTGCAGATGATGGGCAGCGCTAACAGAGGCTGTGTGTTCGAGGAATGGACGGTACCTGGAGGTGGATCTCATGATGAGTCAGTATCCGGAGGTGGACTTCACGGCGCGACGATACTTGAAGGAGGTTGACGGGCAAGAGCGTTGTGGAGGCTATCTGTACCTACTCTTTAGGTAGGATCCGTGGTGGACGATCCAAGAGCTGCCCTATCTATACCTACCCTTCAGGTAGGATCTGAGGTGGACAACCCAGGAGCTGCTACTATTTTTACAGCTATTTGTCTTTTCTATTGTATTTCCTTTCAGTTGTAGTTGTACTTTTTAGTTGGGATTGTATTCTGGCCCTTTTTACTTTTCAGCACTTTCTTTTGTACTTAGTGTTTTACTTCCTCTTGTACTCTGTGGTGTTTTGTTTACTTTTATAAAGGCAACGCCTTCCCAGTTAATGAGATTTACGCATTTGGTGCTAATCGCCAGCCCCTGGCCTATGGAAGGCAGTCTTGGGGTTGTCACTACACGGGACCCGAGGTCGGGCCATGACAAATTGGTATTAGAGGAGTCGGTTCTACCGCAGGACTTATAACTCTGATATTTTATTTTCTGTGAAGTAATAGTGTTAAGGGTACCGAGTGTGGTCTTCAGTTCATGGAGTCCAATGATGGTGCGGCGGCCGACGTATCCATACACCAGGACCCTTACTACTGATTTCCGACTTTGTGCACGAAAACACTAATTGCGTGTGTGTTTCCAAAATTTATAAAGTCAGCTCAAACCAGGTCAGCTCACCAGGTATAAATCATTGAGCATGTCGCATCTGTTCTGGATGTCTTCACGCAGACAGTCAGTTGGAGTTCCGAGAGAGTACTCGATGACGGCTCACCGAGCGACGAGGCTCTGGTGTAGGGCCCTCTTTACTATGTTGGCACCCTCGGGTGGTGTATCTGCAGCACCACCACCTGTTGGGAAGCAGCTGCCACCATCCATACTAGCGAACTATGCATGCTGGCAGAGCACGTTGCACGAGTTCCAGCAGTAGAGGCCTCCATGGTTATGAGGCGAGGCAGATTCCCAGATAGCAGAGCACTATCTGGAGGAGATTTCTTGAGTTTTCGGCCTAGATGAGACATCAGGAGAGTGGATGGTGGACTTGGCCACTAGTTTCTTCTAGTGAATGACCATGAGGAGGGTCTGCATAGTAATGAGGCTTCAGTACATGGACCAATGCTTGAGATAGTGGCTTCGGGTAGTGTGTCAGCTATACATCACTACCTGTTGGTCAGTAGTTACAACTGGCGGTACCGGTAGGTGACACATGTAAGCATACTACCTTACATGTGTTATAACAGCAGATACCCTCATATTCCGAGGCGAACCTGATTCACAGGCGGCTGAGGACTGGTTTGAGGAGGTGGCTGATATTTTTCTAGATCATATATAACATTATCAGGACGACGTGTCGGTAGCTAATAATTCATCGAGGCGTACCTAACATTCCAGGTACTCGATGAATACGATTCGAGCCATCAATTTTTCCTCTATGCATTCTTACTCACGTTAGGGTGCTAGAGAGAACCTTGAGGTTGAATGTTCTTGGGCTGAATGAATACAGCTAGAGAATGTTAGAAGTTGGAACGTAGTGGGCTGGTGCCAGTCTCAGAGACATGGGTATGCGAATGTTTCAAGAAGAATAAATGTTAAGGACAGATAAATCTATAGAGAATCAGACGTGGAGGCAGAGCTAGGAGAGCAGCATGAGGTGGTGTAAATTTCAACATGTTACAACCACCCGCCTTTGTTGTCCCCTCCAGGCCCAGGGAGCTGGAGGGCAGAGGAAATGAGTAGCTGCATGCGGTCAAGGAGTGCGACCGAAAGGGCTCTAAGGATGATTCGAAGTGCGGACTTTGTCTTCTACTAGCTGCCGTATCCAAATACGTCGATAAAAATCATCCCTTCCTTCCATGAATCTAGTCCCAGACCTAGAGTTTCCGGTTAAGCCATTGACTTGACCCTCACGTCTGGAGATACCTTTGAGAGAAGACTTGATACTCACACTTATGCCGATGGTGTGATCTGACACTTGAGGCGAGAGTCTCGGTTGGGACCTCTTGGTGGCAGCGTCGAGGCCTTACGACCTTAGTTTGAGTATGGATTGGGAAATCACTATTCATACTCAAATTGACGGTATTAGGCAAACGTCGGGATGGGATTTCCTTGGTTGGAGAAAAGGAAACTCCAGGCATCACAGGTTAAACTCGTACATGGGAGGGTGTAGCCAATCATTCTTGGGTTGGCCAGCCATACCCTCGTGGCAGCAGGAGTTTTGGGTTTCAGTTCTAATCAAGAAAGGGAGACCTCTAGAGTTTGAGGATGGCGACCACGTTCTTATACGGGTCTCAACTCGACTAGGTTTACGGAGATGTAGCCGAGGTGGCGAGATATCTCTGAGGTTAATGGACCTTTCTAGGTCCCCAGCTGGGTAGGCGAGGTGCTTTACCGCTTCACCTTTCCACCTCAGTTGCACCGGGTGCATGAAATCTTCAGCGTACCTCAGCTGAGGAGATACGTGCGTGATCCTTCACACATCATCGACCTCAGGGAGTTGGACATTGATGACAGGGTGACATGCATGGAGGTTCCAGAGGAAATTGAGGATCTACAGGAGCAGGTCCTACATGAATGTTCGATTACTCAGGTGCGCTTTCACTGGTAGCACGAGAACCTCCAGGAGAGCACATGGGAGCGGAAGGCTCAGATGCGTGCTCAGTACCACTTTTGTTTCCCTAGTTTGTGTTATATCTTTATGGGGACGTAAATCCCTGAGGTGGGAGTAATCTAAAGACCAGTAAAATTCATTGGAAATTTTTTCTAAATTTTTTTCGGGATTTTACAAGAACGCAGTTTATAACGGCACTTGATTCTGAGGCCCGGTGAGCCCGGAATCAATTTCTAAAGTTTAGCTCGGGTACGTTCAGTGAACGAACGAGCGGGTTTTCCTAACTTTTGAACTGATGATCGGAATTGAAATATGAGGGCACCGATGATACCGCAGCACCTGTAATTTCTTAAGAAGAGCCTTTCTGGAGTTGAGTTTTCTCGGGAGGAGTTGTTTAAAAAAAATTGAGGGATAAAAATATAATTGTTTTACAATTATATTTTCTTTTCTTGTTAAGTGGATTAAGTGTTGTGTCACAACACTTTATCCCTCTATTATGTAGTTATAACCTATGTAAGGGAGTTAGGTTTGGGACCCACTTGTAGTTAACTACCTATGAGAGGATTAAAGGTGAGGTGGGGCCCACACGAACCCCACCCCTTCACATTCCTTAAACCTCCTATAACTCCCCCATTAAGTGGGTGATCTCTCATCTTCTATAACTCACTCCAACCACCCTTGTGACACATCCTATCATTAATGATTCCAACTCTACTTCATTTAATATTGACAAGCTCAAGATTAATTAATTTAAGTTATTTCATGATTTTGAAATGTTTTAAAAATGCATGAGATGGGTAATAAAATAAGAAGAGTCTTATTTTATTAGGGGTTGGATGGTTGTGTGGGGAAGGGGAGGAGATAGAAGTTCATCTTCCATGTTGAAGAACGTGAAGAACGGTTCTTCTCCAATGAAGAACATCGACCCTTCAACTTAGAAGACTCAGCAACACAGATTCTTCCGTCTTCATCTTCCTCCATGGCACGGGAGAAGTCACCGACCACAGTGATTATCGCCAACAACAACGTACCTTACTTCTTCATAATAACAACAAGTGATGAGACGTCGTTTCCTCCTCAGACGCACCCCGACGTCCACAGAATCTTCGTCCAACCCCGCTACGCCATTCTCCGTGACACCCGATGTGCGACGTCAAATATCCAAGTAGGGGTTTATTGCTTCTTGTTCATGAAACATCCTTTGTCATTCCTCTTATTATAATTTTTTGGGCCGCTTGTTATCATCCTAACGGGAGGAGGTCAGACCACACGAACACGGCCGACCCTCCTCCCCCTTTGTTGTTTTTTTGTTGCGGTTTGGATGATGGTGCAAGGTGCGATGGCACCGCGCAGGAACCTGGAGGAATGCGGCAAGGATGTGCGGCGATGTCGCGTCGCGCCATCGAGGTCGAACGAAAGTGTTGTAGTAATTGGGACCATGAAGGCAAATGAAAGACTCTGCAGTTTGTTCTTTTGATGTGAGGAACGACGGGTATTGACGAAATGGGCCGTAGAGATGATTTGATGTTTCCGTGGTGAAGAACGGGACCCGGGATGAGCATCGGCGCAGACGGAATTGAAAACAGAATGCCGGAGAAACTCCGGTGGCCCGCGGACACCACCGGCCGCCTGGAGGCGGCGACGCCCCGGCGTGCTGCCTGGAGAAACCACCGCGGCTAAAGCCGTGGTGGCAAGAGAGTGGATCTCGCGGCCGCGCGGGATCCGGGGGGATGCGGCGCGCGCCGCGTCCGTGGAGCGCCAGCTCGCTGGCCGAGCCGGGCCGGCATGGGCGGACCGTGCCGGGCCACGCCCAGCCGGGCCGGGCCACGCCCTACCAGGTTAGACCTGGACCCGGGTTGGGTGGCCCCGGTTCAGGCCGACCCATGGGGGGGTTGGGACGGGGCAGACCGGGCCCAGACCCCCCATTTTCGGATTACTTCCGGTCTTTTGCCCATATATTGGGATACATACCTCTGATCGACACACCGCCAGTTGAGTAGCGATCCTTGTATCGAGAAGGTCATTTTGGTATATTACCCTCAAGGTTTCGGAGAACATTGGGTTCAACTGGGTAGGTTCGGATACGAAACCAACTGGGCCCTCAGAGCGGAAACGCCTATATCTTGACCTTCGGACGTCCAATTGATGTGTCGTCAGCTTCGTTGAATTCCTCTTGATTAGACGGAACATTTTGCTTACTCCACTCGAGGTTTGGATGCCATTGGAGTGCGGTCGGGTTGGTTTTCTCACGAAACCAACCGGGCCCCTGGAACAAAAAGGCCAATAACTCACAGACCAGGCGTCTGATTGACGCAATGTATGTCTCATTGATTTCCTCTTGATGAGACGGATCTTTTGGCATACTTCGCTTGAGTTTTGGATGTATTTGGATATTTTCCAGGTTGGATTGCACCCGAAATCCAACTGGTCCCCAGGAACGGAAAAGCTGATAACTTTCAGACTGGACGTTCGTTTGATGAACTGTCAGCGGCGTTGGTGACCAAGTGGAGAAATGGTCCCTATGAATTTACCCTATAAGTATTTGGGGTACAGTTGAGATAAGGCCGGTTTGGTTCGCACACGAAACCAACCGGGACCCGGGCACAGAAAGGTTAGTAACTCACAGATCGGGCGTCTGATTGACGCACCCTCTGTTGCGTTGAGACACCTGTGACAAGGCAGTCCTTTGAGATACTTCTTCGAGGAACCTTGTGATACATGTAGTATCGACCAGTAGCTCGTGAAGCAGAACCACTCGGAGACGAGCGTGCAGATTACAGAGACTGTGTAGCCGGCTGAGACCTGATGACTTCTTGACCGATCGACTCGGTGTGTTTTGGATAGCCCAGTGGGGAGCACTTGGTTGTAGCAGCAGACCCACGACGGAGGAGCGCATGGTTGTAGCGGTAGACCCGTGGTACTCAACAGAAGAAGTACCTCTGGAGGATATGAGGGGGAGTGCTTGGTTTTAGCTTCAGTCCCATGGCGGAGGAGCGCTTTGTTGTAGCGGCAGACCCGAGATACTCAACAGAAGGAGTACCTTTGGAGGCTATGAGGGGGAGCGCTTACTTGTAGAGGCTGACCCATGGTGGAAAGAACTTGGTTGTAGCAGTAGGCCCACAGTACTCGACACGAAGAGTACCTCAGTTGTCTTAGGTTAGTGAGTAGTACCTCGGAGTCGTGACAGGACCACTGTACACTCCAGAGACGGTGCTCTTCAGCAGTTACGGTTTCGATAATGAAAATCCTGGTTTGAGCTGAGTCTATGACATTGTGTTTACCTCATGATTGAGATGGGTCACTTAATAACTTAGGTATATGTATGGGAATATACTTGGGTAGTGTTTATCCATTAATTTCATAATCTTTTTGTATCCTCATGATTGAGATGGGTTACACTACTAGAAAACTAACCTATACCAACGGTTTGGAACCATTGGTACAGGCCTCCAAACCATTGGTATAGCCTATACCAACGGTTTAGAGAACCATAGGCAAGTAAGCCGTTGGGATAGGTCTATACCAACGGTTCTATAAAACCGTTGGTATATGTATTTCCAAAAATACATTTGCTGGGATTTGATCCCAAGCCCTCTAGTTTATTATTGAACGACCTAACCACTAACCTAACATGACTTTTGTGAACATAATTTCATAAATATATATATATATATTATCATAATTATTTTATATTTTGATTTATAGAATGTTCTGGTTAAGAGGATCTGATAAAAAATCAAAGGACCTATACCAACGTTTTTGAAAATTGTTTGTATAGGTTACTGGATACTTGGGGGTGATGTTGATGTTCTTGCAACTTTTCCCAATGGTTTGGACCAACCGTTGGGAAAGGGTAGGCCTTCCCAATGTTTTGGCCAAACCATTGGGAAAAGTGGCCACAAATTGGACCATTCCCAACGGTTTGGCCAAACCTTTGGGAAAAGTGGCCATATATTGGACCTTTCCCAATGACTTGGCCAAACCAATGGGAAAGGCAACCCTTTCCCAACGGTTTGGCCAAAACATTGTGAAAAGTGGCCACAAATTGGACCTTTCCCAACGGTTTGGCCAAACTATTGTGAAAGTCTACCCATTCCCCACGGTTTTGGAAAACCGTTGGGAAAAGTGGCCACAAAGTGGGATTTTCCAACAGTTTGGCCAAACCGTTTGGAATGGGGGTATATAAGTGTTTGGAAAGGTCACATTTCCAGTAGTGTCACTTGATAACTTAGGTATATGTATGGGAATATACCTATGTAGAGGTTATCTATTGAGATATTTCTTTGTGGTTATCCATGTTGGATTTAGTGAGACCTTGAGGGTCTCATGGTCCCAACTATGTATCGTTATACTCACCCCTGCACGAGCTATGCCCGTACCTCATTGTGTTTGTTGTAGACGATGGGCAGCGCTGACAGTATCCATGTGTTTGAGGACTAGACGGTACCCGGAGGTGGATCTCACGACGAGTCAGTATCCGGAGGTGGACTTCACGACGTGATGATACTCGGAGGAGGTTGACAGGCGAGAGCGTTGGGGAGGATATCTTTACCTACGCTTTAGGTGGGATCTGTGGTGGACAATCCAGGAGCTGCGCTATCTGTACCTACCCTTCATGTTGGATCCGAGGTGGACGACCCAGGTGATGCTTCTATTCTTCCAGCTGTTTATCTTTTATGTTGTATTTCCTTTCAGTTGTAGCTATACTTTTCAGTTGAGTTTATATTCTGGCCCTTTTTACTTTTCAGCACTTTCTTTTGTACATAGTGCTTTACTTCCTCTTGTAATCTATGGTGTTTTGTTTAATTTTATAAAGGTAATGCCATCCTAGTTAATGGGATTTACGCCTTTGGTGCTAGTCGCCAGCCCCTGGCCTATGGAAGGCGGGCTTGGGGTAATCACGGCATGGGCCCCGAGGTCAGGTCGTGACAAAATCCTATCACCTATTAAATGTTTTAATTATTTTGATATTATTTTAAACCATATCATTTTGATTTATCTTTATTTAATATATTAAATTTAAATATTCTAAAAATTAAATGGCTTTAAATATTTACTTTTATGTTTCCAATTGTCCATAATTGGACAATTTATGACATATTATACTATATAATTTTAACTTTGTAAATTTTAATGATTTTTATTATTTTTAAATAATTTAATACAATGTTATTTTTATAAAATATCAATAGTTCCAATTGTGACACTATTCACTTATTTGATTTTAAATGAAATCCAAACATAAGATAACTTTGACCAAAATCATTGAATATACTACCAACATGTCTTAGTCGCATAAAAAATTCCTGGAGCACAATAATTAATTAAATTATAAATCAATTAATATTTTTAAACCATTTATTTGATATTTCTGTTAATAAAATTATATTGACATTGTTATTATGTCATTAGAAATGGAATTTATTTAGTCTATTAAAATTATAAATACGTTTATATGGAGTTGTTAATAATTTCAGTTTTCTATATAATACCAATAGTCGATGTTATCTCCTCGTTAATCATATATTTAAATTAATATACTTTTATAAAATGAGAGTGTGATGTTTCATCAAATTTAATTATTTTTATTTTATTTATGTCAAATTCATGGGAAAGTGATCATTATGTGATTTCATTTCGAAACATATATTATAAGGGATGAATTTAGTCTTCAAATAGAATTATTATAGGTGCTGATGCAATTTTATAATAATTATTAACTTAATTGACCAATTTTCCTTTAACAATGTTAATAAATATAATTACTAAAAATTTTATTCATAACATTGAATAAAAAATTAGCCTATTAACATAATTTGGAACCAAATTTTGAAAATATTTAATCTATTGTTCACGATTTAAAACACATATGTTGAATTAATTAATTTAAAATTAATTCCCACTGAAAAAATGAGAAAACCAATTTTTTAAAAATAAAAATCATCAAAAGTTTGGCATGTGTTTATAAATAATTATATTGTCAAAAATAATTCCAATTAACTAAATTATATTAAATTATAAAAAACACTCTTAATAATGATTTACAACAAATTAAAATTAAAATATATCAATATTAATAAATTATATGTAAAAGTAGTTTTAAATTAAAATGTAGTATTTTTAACTATTCATTAAAACATGAATGCTTTGAAAAAAACACCAAAAATTTGTCCAAAATAATTATTTATGACTCACCTCTTAATAAAAAGTTCATTGTATCAAATAGAAGATACAAAGGTGTCAAATATTGTATTTAATAAGGGTTCTCTATTAAAAGGCGTCAAAACAATATTTTTTTTGAAAAATGCTTATTTTATTTGAAAAAGTAAATTTTTTTCAAATATTATTTCTAGAAAATACATAAGATGAATCTCAAAATTATACGAAATATATTAAAATTAAAAATTCAGTTAAAACTATTCATAACCACTGATTCATAAGTTAGGTAATATATTATATTAAATAATAATATTTTATTAATATATTATTGTTCTTTGAAATTGTTCCTTACCCCAGAAAACTCATTGTTGTGTGTCATGTAAGATTACCATGGTGTTTAATGAAGATAAATAATAAAACAAAATTAAATTTATTTAGAAATGAAAATTTATAACGTCCTGGGGTGTTACATATAGACCCACACTCTTGGGTCTTGTGCTAGGAAATCATTATTTAGACACGATATTTGATTCAAAGTGAGACAAATTAAGCAAAAAATAAATTAATTTTACAAAATTTCATTTAGATAAATACAATATATCATAATAAAAATATATTGTCACTAAAAAATTGTTTCATGTTTTCGAGAATCATCTACATATATTATATAGTTTTGATACTTCTGAACATTTATCCAAAATTGACCCACAATAGACTCAGTTATAAAAAAATAATATATTAAGTCATCCTAAAGATCTTTGGAATGGTAAAAAATAATCAGGGATCTAAACTTGTATCATCTGTGTAGAAATGTCGTGGAAGTGATCAGCTTTTATAACCAATGAAAATGGAATTTTCATAATTATTCACTCCATTAAATAAATCCATTACAACATTCCATGGTAATATTATAGATAAATTGAACATAATTGAGTGAGGGATCATAAAATTATAATAATTCCTCCAATATTAATTTGGATACAAGATTTAAACATGTTTTTTAGTCTTCTACTATTAGATTTTTAACATTTTTTTGTTGGTTTTTACCTTGGTATTAGATTTTACCTATATAATTAAATATTTACTAAAAATATAAGGTAACACCAATTAAAAATAATTTTTTAAAATGAAATTAAATCTCTATTTATTTCAATTTAATTTATAATTATATGAAAAAAATCATAAATTTAATTTTATGATATACAAGAAATCTATTTTATTGAAAAAATGTGGTTTCCACAATTACGTATTCTTTATCATATATGACATTACATAAAAAGTAAATGTATGATAATATATTTTTATATGTGTAAAATTTATACTATATATATTATATAAAATATTTCAATTTTATTAACTCTATGAATACTCCACAACATTAAAAATATAATTATTGAAAATTACTCTTATACCATTATCATGGGCATTAATATTAATCTTAGTTATCATAATTTTATTCCTTATAATTAAATTTAACATATTAAATGATATCAATGTTCTTATATGATATTTGAAATCCATGTTTAGGATAAATTTTGAAAAATGATGGAAAATAATTTTTAATATATATGAATGTTACATGTTTTCAAAGAAAAATAATACTTACATTATCAAAATGTCAAAATAGGTTTTCATAAATTCAACATGTTATTTTTAAATTATTTATTTATGATTATAAATATTTTATTTTCATATAAAAAAATTCAAAACATATTAAGGCATTCTCGTATTATCATAATTTCATAAAAGTGACTGCAATGGAAATTTTTTATTTTTCACCTATTTTGTAAAAAATAATTATCATATAAAAATCCCAATACATAACCCTAAAAAATTATATATAATGGTCCCAAAAATTAAATTTATTTTTTAAAATTCAAATCCATAAAGTTAAACTCTTATGTCATAAATAAAAATAAAATATATGATGAAAAACCACTTTTGTGACGAAAAATCATTCTAAATATCAACTGTTCTTAGTCTAATTTTGCATGAATTTTTAATTTGAAAATTTATTTTTATTTACTAGATGTTTTATATTTATTTACCTTTATTAATAATATTTATCGAATAAGTCATAGATCATATATATTCGGTGTTGAATGTGAAATAAGTTATCAGAACATTGGTTATAAAAAGTAAATTTATATTGCAAAATCATGGGAAATTACATTAAGCCCCATCAATTAAATAAAATAAAACATCAAAATGTTAACAAATTACATGATAAGAAAAATATATAATAGTGTCTTACAAATATATGTGCCTCAAGATAAAAGTTTTTGTGAGATTTTGACTTCCAAACATAGGAAATATGTAATTTTCCATTAAATAATGCCAATAATAGAGGAATGATAATAATAATGGAAAAAATCTTAATTCTAAAAACCTTGAATTAGAATCATATACCAAAGATAAAACAATGATTCATGTAATGAATTTTGTATAAAACTATGTAACTAATAGTAGGTGAAAATTTACAAGATATATAAAATATGAAAATCTAGAGTGAAAAACACCTATACCAATCACACCTTAATTATCAATCTACATTAAAATAAAATTTTCTTCACGATTTTAAAGGTTAGAATATTTTAGGTTTTTTTGTGTTCCTTTTAATTTTTATCCCTTTTATTAGAACCCTGGTTTTTATTGTTCCAAAATTCCTCACATCTAATATAGTAAATTTAAAGTGGATCCTTCAAAAGAATATTTTTTCAAAATGATATTAACTAATATCATTCTTTTTTCTTGATATATAATTTCTTTATCCACCCCTTTATGATAGATAAAAAACATCCACTTCCTTTGAAAAATTCTCCCAGTTATCGTTTCCTTTATTTCTGTAAGAACCTGGTTCTTATTCTTGAGGTACGGGTTTCTTCTTTTCCTTTTTCATTAATAGATTTTGAGAAAATAAGGAAAATGGGAAAAATCCCAAATTATGTGGTTACACACTTTGTACTTTTCCACACACCATGTACTTTGGCCATGTGGGAAGAGTACACTGGGCGTGTAGGCCAGTCGACGATGAAGGGTGTAAAAACTAACAACACACCATGTACTTAGTATATACATTCCATGTAATGAGTCAGCAAATGAACAGTAAGGTTGTGTGAGTAGCCGCCAGCGGAGTGAGAGTACACGCCGTGTACTCAGGAATACATGTTGTGTACTCATATCGACAGATAAACAGTGTGGCGGTGAAAAGTAGCTACCAGAGGATTAGTTAAATGATGAAATGTACACTCCATGTACTTGAGAGTACACACCGTGTAGTATTTTTTTACTTAAAATCAGCAGTATCCTCCTCATTTGGTAGAAGAGGCAGTAGATGTGTTTGGAGAACTAAGAGAGAAGGTCCGATATTGGAAGATCTCCTGAGCACACACTGGGAATCGGATTCTTCTACCATTGATCATGTTTGAACCACACAAGTGAGTTCTTCCCCCTCAGTGAGTCTTTCCATCCAATTTATTCCATAGGGGTTGTTATTTATGTTTGAATGCATTTTCATTTACCCTAGATCTAAACCGTTCGTGGGTGTTTTGGGTGGTGATGTTTACATATATTGGTCAGGGGAGATCACGGTAGGTGTTCTGATGTTTAATTCCAACTGTCATGTGGTTTTTGTGTTGCATTGTGCTATGTGCTCATGTTTTGGGTGTCATATGGCTAAGGCCTTGATTAATTAAATACCTAAAATTGAATTGGTAGTTTAATGAAAATGTTTAACTACTATTTCATATCATTTCTTGGATCCAGGGCCACCCTGTGGGTGTGTTCCTTTGTTTAGATGTTTGGCAAGGTACCTCGAGGGTATGTCATGATTTAGAATGCTTTGAGTTTTCATGAGAGAAATTTTTCATAATTACATGATGAGTGTAGGTCTTAGCCCGGTTACTTTCTAAGCATGAGGGAGGTGTTTTGTTTAGCCTAAGGGAAAGTTTTGTTTATCCTGAAGAAAATGTTTTATATGCCTGAGGGAAGTTTCATCCATTCCTAAGGGCATTATATCGTACACTTGAGGGAAATATTCATTATGCATGTGGGAAATCACCGGAGGGTTTCGATTATGATTACTTGAGGGTACAATTTTTCATATCTGGGGACACTGTTTACATTGCATATTTACTAAGGTGATTTTACATGTTATACCTTCCAAGCTAAAGCATAGACTTGGTATTGTTTTACCTTGTACATGTTAGATAGATTGTTTTAGTTTTTATGCGGCACTGTTTAAGAGATTTTTAGCTGAGACTGAGTCTCGGGAACTTATAGTTCAGTTATATTGAATTGATAAATAATAATTAAATTGAAATGGAATCTGTAGGAGTAGATTCTTTTGAGTACTTCCTATTTTACTGCTCTTCAATTACTAGACACTATTGTGTTACAAATTCACTAACAGTGGGGCATGGGCCTTTGGTGCTTGACTGCAGGGATTAATTTCTCACACGTTGTTTGGGTCATGTCTTGGGCCAAAACAGGCTATATTGTTGCAGGTGTAGATAAGGGCAAGGGTCCATATATAGGTACATGATTGTAGAAGAGGAGTAGGAGATCATGGGACCGAGCTTAGGCTTATGATGCTGCTCAGTTCCTTCTATGATCTTTTATTTTTATTTACTATATTTCTCATTTATATCATATTGTTTCATATTGTAGTGTATCATGTTTTGGATTCCTTCTTAGACTTATGGACATATTTCATCATTATATATGACTGATGGTCATTTCTTTACTTTAGTATTGTGTCCATTTTAGCATTGGTATTGTATACTGTTTACATTTTTGTATGCATGTATTTTTTTCCAATATGCTACACTTTTAAAACTTAGTGCATTGTTTCCCCACTATCAGACCTAGGCCCTCACTGCTAGTCAGTAGCCTCTGGCATTTGGAGAAATACGCTTGAGGTCATGTGACTAACTGGGTTCGGGGAACCCATTGTCAGACTTCCGGAACTGAAACGTTACAAAGTGGTATCAAAGGGTTTCTTTTCTTTTACGTACTATTTGGAGCCAATAGTCATGGATAGTATGGAATTGTTATTTGGTAATGAGTTGTGCCTGGGAGTAGCTAAACTGTGTACAAGGAACATCCAATCTACCTCGTTTAATTGTAATTTTTCGGGTATTGCAATATTACAGGTGATTTTATTTTCACCATTGGGTGACGCACTTTCTGTGTGTTGTTTATATATTTATACATGAGTTCTATTTAGTTTCAACCTTAGGAGATGAGGGTATTCCATCTCATGAATCATTTAGGCACATGTTTAAATCACATGTCATGCATAGTTTCCATGCCATGTAGGGGCATTAGAAATTGTGTGTTGTTGTGATAAATGTTGTGCTAGTAAATTCATGCAATTGTGATTTATGCCTTGATAAAATACATACTATTTCATAGGTTATTGTTATGTAAGGTTTTCAGAATGAATGAAAAACTTTGGTTTTTGGGGAGTATGGGCCCTCATCAACCATAATATGGGGGATCATCGACTTGTTTACCATGTTATAACACGCATAATATTCCATGATTTTATTCATAGGGAGTATGTGCCCTTATGGATCAGAATTTGGCTCTTAGGTGTTGGTTTCAGTGTTTTTATGGGCTCCAGAGTAGTTTCTGAGTCTTACTGTCTGGAAAAAACTATAATACACTCCATGTAATTATAATTACATGGTATTTACTCTTCTATTTTAAAAGATAAAAAAAATTAAGTACATGTTATGTATCATATGTACATGTCATGTAGTTTCTACCCGTGTCATTGGTCGTGTAGGAAGAAACATTGGATAGTGAAATTTTTAAGGCACACAACGTGTAATTGTTATACACTCCGTGTTATGTTGACTCTGTGTCTGTCTTGTAACTAAAAACACATGCGGAAAAATCTATCCATATACAAGCCTTGTCAATAATGAATATGCCATTTAGTTTTACCAGGGGATCTGGTCAGGTAACTAACAAACACAGGTTGGTGTTACCTCTTCTTAAAAACAACATGTACTAAAGGGACATGCCTTGTAGTCTTGACCGGTGAGAGGCTGTGTGGACTTGGTTGTGTGGCTGGGAAATCGGGGTGGTGTACACATTGTGTGCGGGTGTAACACGCCGTGTAGTTTCAACTGAATAGTCGTTCGTGTCACTAAAAACAAGGGCAGTTGGAAATTAAGTCATACACTCTGTGTCTTTTTGGAACACGTCGTGTAGTCGGAGCTATGTACTAGGCCATGTAACGGACAACACAGGTCGGTGAAGCTCATCCAATACACACTATGTAGATCTTATACACACTGTGTAGTCTTGTCTAAAGGAGAGCCTTCTGGATAAGATGTGTATAAATACATGAGAAGGGGAACGAAATTCATGTACATTCCGTGTGTGTGGAAAACACACCTTGTGTTTGGCGTGTTACACGACCAGTTTTGGCTGAAGTACACACCCTTGTGGAAAACGTGAAGGAACACGCCATGTAGTAATTATACACACCGGGTAGTCTTGTATTGTAAAACATAAATGTTTTCCTTTTCATTTTCTCTTCTTACACTCCTTGTTGTCAGTCCTTGATGATCTTAATCTAAGGCATGTGTTTGACCATGTAGAGTCATGCCTCGAAGACGACCTAGAGTTGTTTTCTAGGAGAGCAGAAACAAGGATACTCCAGTGACGGTAGGCCATGGGATACCGATGGATCCTCAAGTAGAGCCAGATTCATAGCCAGCCATTATACCAGACACAGGCATGGAGGCACAGTTTTGTGAAGGATTCATGTGGTCTATGCAGACCTTCCAGGGAGCACCGCTGGCTACCACATCTATGGCATAGCTGAATCACATATTCTAGTAGTAGCATCCGCCTAAATTTTCAGAGGATAGAAGACCACAGGTTTCAGAGTCTTTGTTAGGTTATATGTAGACTACCTTCGAGAATCTGAAGACGCCTCCATGGGAGAGGGTCAAGATCGCTACATACATGATGTGTGATTCCGCCAAGATATGGTAGGATGTTTCCACCCAGACCGAGCATCACTATAACATGTCATGGGATTTTTTTTCAGGAAGTCTTCTATGAATTTTTATTTTTGGAGATGCTGAGGGAAGATAGAGATCAAGAGTTCTTGAATCTGCAGGAGAGAGCTATGTCAGTGATGGAATATCCTGCCTGCTTCAGAGAGCTACAACGCTTTGCACCTGTTCTGGTGGGTGATGAGGCGTTTGTCACTCGACGCTTTGAGGATGGTCTTTGCTATGACAACTGAGCACTGGTGAACATTTTAAGATTGCAAAAAGGGCATGATATTATGAAACAGACACTAATTAATGAGCGAAGACTGTAGGAAGCTAGTGGTGTAGGACAGGGCAGTTTGAAACCATTTTTTTGTCTATTTCTACTGGTAAGAGGAAAAGGCAGATGGATTTATCTCACGGTGGCGGTACTAGCAAGAATATATTTTCAGGGGGCCCAGTGATGTGTTACCTATGTCGTAAAGAGGGTCACAAGAGACCTCAGTGTCCACGAGACCTAGAGGAGTGCTGAGCTAGTGGAAAGGTTGGTCATCTGCATTACTTTTTTAGGGCGTTTGCACTAGTTTCTAGTGAGAGGGGTTCTATGCAGACTCTGCATGCGGGAGCAGGGCCAGCAGCTTCTTACCAATCAGGGAATTCGAATATGTCAGGACGTTCTCCTCAAAGTGGTGGTCATGGCCACGATATCTAGACACAAGGATCTTAGAGACAGCAGGGCGGGCCATCTCATGGTATCCAGGATGTGTCATAGGGCAGCGACACTGGGAAGACATATGCAGTGAAACTAACCCAACAGAAGCAGCATACTGGACCATCCACTATCTATGGTACTATTCTAGTAGCATCTGTTATATCTTCTCTAATTTTCGATATGGTTTTTACACATAACTTTATATCAGTGCTTATTATGGAGAGCCTTGGGCTCTTGTTTCTTTTTCTTCTGATATTATGATGTTAGACACTCCGTTGGGGACTAGAACGGCGGGTGTGCATCAGTGTGGGTAGTGCCCCTATAGGTTGGTGGATGTCACTTTCTATGGGACCTCTTTTTCTTAGATATGATGGGCCTTAAAGTCATTCTCAGGATAGACTGGTGGGTACCTTTTCAAGCCTTTGTATATTGATTCCATCACAGGGTGAGTTTCATGTCACTAGAGGGTGGAGGGTTTCTATACCAGGGCGAATGGGATGTCTAGGCAAGCCAATCTGGACCCGAGCATCGTCGACAGGGTGGTGGACAGCACAGATTGCGAGTTTATATCTGGATGTCCTGGGAACTTGTTAAAAGGATTTCCCTCTAGTGTTATTTCATTTCAGGGATGTCTTCTCTGATGGCTTTTCAGGTGTTCCTCTGTAGCGAGAAGTGGATTTATCTATAGATCTTGTTCCAAGAGAATCACTAGTGTCCATTCCTCCTTATAGGATGGCTACACTATAGTTACAGGAGGTCAAGAGGCAGTTGGAGGACTTATAGGAAAATGGTTTCATCTGACGCAGTACTTCTCCTTGTGGTTCGCCTGTAATGTTTGCTAAGAAGGTGAACGAGGCCCTTAGACTTTGTGTGGATTATCAAAAGAAAAACCATTTAACGGTCAAGAACAGATATCCCTTGCCAAGGAGGGATGATCTTTTTGATCATCTTCGAGGAGTGAAAGTGTTCTTAATGATTGAATTGAGATGTGGATATCATCAGGTATGCGTTAGTCCATCGGACATACAACTTACAACTTTTTGGAGAAGATTTGGTCTATACGTGTACTTGGTTATGCCATTCAGAATCACGAACGTGGCTACAAATTTTAGGGCTCTAATTAATCATGTCTTCCACCCATATCCAGATTCATTGTTGTAATCTTCATGGAAGATATCTTGGTGTACTCTCACACTCGACTCAACCATGCTACCCATCTTGAGATCATACTCAGTACACTGGGATAGAATCATCTCTATTATAAGATCTCAATTTTCCACTTTTTGATGGACCAGATACACTTCCTAGGTCGTATTATCTCGGAGGAAGGAGTTGTGGTAGACCCAGAGAAAGTGACAGAAGTATTTTCCAAGGAGAAGCCTAAGACCGTGTTTGAGATACAGAGTTTCCTGGGGCTAGCTGGTTACTACATGCATTTTATACAGGACTTCTCTAACTTAGCAGCGCCGTTGATGGGTTTGACAAAAAAGGGTGTGAAGTTCGTTTGGTCAGAAGCTTGCAAGATAACCTTTTAAGAGCTGAAGGGAAGGTTGACATCAGCACCAGTCATGATACCTCTAGTGCAAGGGAAGAACTATACAGTTTAATGTGATGCATCAGGTATTAGGCTGGGAAATGTGTTGATGTAGGGTGATCGAGTAGTTGCGTATGGATCTCAGCAGTTGAGGCCACATGAGGGGAATTGGCCAACGTATGATCTCAAGATGGCCGCAATTGTTCATGTGTTACGCTTTTGGAGACATTATCTCTTGGGAGAGAATTTTGTGGTGTTTATGGTCCACAAAAGTGGGAAATATATCTTTACCCAACATGACTTGAACATGAAAAAGTGAATGTGGGTTGAATACCTTCATTACTTCAACTTTGATCTTGCCTATACACCTGGTAAGAGAAACACAGTTGCTGATGCACTAAGTTGGAGGACTTAGTTACAGGCAGTGCAAAAGGCCAATGGTGAGTGGCAGCTCATGGCTTTGTTCTTTGTGATGCATTATGAGGTGCCCAATAGTCAAGGGAGAGCCAATATTTCTTCTTTAGTTGTTACTTCTACCCTTCTAGATAGAGTGTGGATGAGATAGCTATCAGATGATGAGGTACTGCATATCCACGGAACATTGTGGGTTCCAAGGTATATATGCGAGGAGCTGATGCGAGAGTCTCATGCTTTATCTTGGGTAGTGCATCCTAATGTTACCAAAATGTATCGTGACTTGAGATGTCAGTATTGGTGGCCGAGTATGAAAAGAGAGGTAGCTGGTTTTGTTACGAGATGTTCCACCTGTTAGCAGGTGAAGGCAGAGATTCATAGGCCCATCAGACAGTTACAGCAGTTACCCATTCTAGATAGAAAATGGGATGATGTAGCGATGGACATCGTGACCGGGTTGCTGAGGTCACCTCAATGCAGTGATGAAGAGTGGGTTGTTGTGGACAGACATATGAAGGTAACTCACTTTTTTACAATCAAGGAGACCTTCAGTGTGGATGATCTTGAAATGTGGAATATATGAGATTTAGTATGCCTTCATGGGGTCCCTAGTTCTATCATTTCAGATAGAGAAACCCTCTTTAAGTCTCATTTCAGGCAGAGTTTTCAGAGGGCACAGGGTATACAGGTGCTTCTAAGCACAGCTTACCACCCTCAGATTGATGGCCAGTTAGAGAGTATGATTCATGTGCTTGAAGAGATGCAACGTGAATGCATCCTAGACATTGGGGGCTCTTGGGAGAATCGTATACCCCTCGTCTAGATTTCCAACAATAATAGTTTTCAGGAAACTATTGAGATTGCACCTTATGGGCCTTTATATGGTAGGTCATGCCGATCACCCTAGTGTTGATTAGAGGCAGGTGAGGTAGCTTTACTCAGACCACATCTCATAAAGAAGACTTCAGAGCAGGTGCAGTTGATTTAGAAGTGGATTTCTACTATACAGTCTCATCAGAAATCTTATGTTGATCGCCACAGACGACCCTTGGAGTTCATGGTCAGCGATCTAGAATTCATAGATGTTTCACTGAGGTTGGGACACAAGAGGATCAGGAGACAAGGTAAACATTAATCTAGGTATGTGGGATCGTTTGAGATTCTTGAGAGAGTTGGGCCGGTTGCCTATCGGTTTCAGTTACCATAGAGGTACTGGTCCATGAACGACATCTTCCATGTATCTCAGCTACGCCATTATCACCCAGACTCAGCTCATGTCTTTCAGCCTGAGGAGGTTGAGCTTCAGGCCGATGCATCCTTTGAAGAGAATCTTTTTAGTATTGTTGATATGAGCACGAACGTTCTCTGAGGCTGGTCAGTTCCTCTCATACGGGTGCTATGGAAGCATGGCCAAGTGCAGGATGAAACCTGGGAGCGGGAGACCGGTGTATGTGCTCAGTGTCCAGAGTTGTTCTGAGATTTATCTTCACCACCCTTGGAAGGGCATTTCAGGGAAGCATTGATTTAAAGGGGAATGTTTTTATGAACTATGTTCTTATTCTTGAGGTACAAGTTTGTTCTTTTCCTTTTTCCTTAACTATTTTTGAGAAAATAAAGAAAATGGGGGAAAATCTTAAATTTTGTGGGTACACGATGTGTACTTTTCTACACACTGTGTACTTTGGCCATGTGGGAATAGTACACAGGGCGTGTAGGCCTGTCAGTGATGAAGGGTGTCAAAACTGACTACACGTCGTGTACTTAGTATATACACACCGTGTAATCAGTCGTCTGGTGAAGAGTAAGGCGGTGGGAGTAGCCTCCAACAGAGTGATAGTAAATGTCGTATACTCAGGAATACACATTGTGTACTCATGTCAATAGATGAATAGTGTGATGGTTAAAATTAGCCGCC
The DNA here is from genome assembly GCA_963277665.1 of Viscum album. Lineage (NCBI taxonomy): Eukaryota > Viridiplantae > Streptophyta > Magnoliopsida > Santalales > Viscaceae > Viscum > Viscum album. The sequence continues at coordinate 444,035,171 of OY728133.1, forward strand.
AGAGGAACAGTTAAATGATGAAAAGTACATACCGTGTAGTTTTTTTTCTCACTTAAAACAGGTAGCAACCTCCTCATTCGGAAAAAGAGGTAGTGGATGCATTTAGAGCACCGGGGGAGAAGGCCGAAGTTGGAGGAGCTCCTAACCGCACACTGGGAATCAGATTCTTCCACCGTCGAATAAGTTTCAACCGCATGTGGGATTTTTTCCCTCTCCGTGAGTCTTTACTTCCAATTCGTTCCCAAGGGGAAGTTATTTAGGTTTGAACATGTCTTCATTTATCACATATCTACATCATTCATGGGTGATTCAGGAGGCAGTGTGCACGTATATTGATCAGAGGAGATCAAGGTAGGTTGTCTGAAGTTTAATTCCAACTATCATTTGGTTTTTGTGTACTATTGTGCTACGCGCCCATGATTGGTGTGTCGTATGGCTGAGACCTTGATTAAATAAAAATATATAATTGCATAGTTAGTTTAATGAAAATGTACAACTATTGTTTTGAAACATAGCTTGGATCCAGGGCCACCACATGTGTGTGTGTTCCCTTGTTTAGCCATTTGTCCAAGTTACACGATGTATGCCATGATTTATCATGCTTTGAGTTTTCTTGAGAAAAAATGAACATAATTTCTTGTTGTGTGTTGGGCTCAACCTGGTTACTTTCTTAGCCTGAGGTAGGTGTTTTGTTTAGCCTGAGTGAATGATTTATTAATCCTAAGGGAAATGATTCATATGCTTGAGGGTTGTTGGCTCCATGCATGAGGGCATTATCTCATACGCATGATGTCAATATTCATTATGCCTATGAGAAATCACTTGAGGGTTTCGATTCTGATTACCTGAGGGTAAGGTTTTTCATGTATTAGGACTTTGTCTTCTTTTCATATTAACTGTGGTGATTTTTCATGTTATACCTACCAAGCTAAATCACATGCTTGGTATTGTTTTACCTTGTACTTGTTAAATAGCTAGTTGTAGTTTTGATGCGTCACTATTTAAGAGATTGTCGGCTGAGGCTGAGTCCCAGGAACTTAGAGTTCAATTATATAGAATTTGTAAACAATAATTAAATGTAAATGGAATTGGTATGAGTATATGCTTTTGAGTGCATCCTATTTTACTACTCATCCATTACTGAACACTGTTATTGCACAAATTCACTAACAGTTGGGCATGGGCCTTTGGTGGTTTCCTATTGGGATCTTTTTCTCACACCTTATTTGGGTCTTGTTTTGGGCCCAAATAGATTATATTTTGGTAGGTGTAGATAAGGGAAAGGCTCTCTATACAGGAAATTGATTGTTGAAGAGGATTAGGAGAGCATGGGACCAAGCTTAGGCTTGTGATGTTGCTGAGTTCCGGTTGTGCAGTTTTATTTTCCTTTGCGGTATTTGTCCCTTGTATTGTATTGTTTCATATTGTTGTGTATCATGTTCTGGCTGCTTTCTTAGACTTAGGTACATTTTTCATCATTATATATGTCTGTTGTTCATTTCTTTACTTCAGTAGTATGTCTATTTCAGCATTGGTATTTTTTACTGCTTCCATTTTTGTATTCTAGTATTTTGTTTCACTGTGCTACACTTTCACAAATGATGGAATAGTTTACCCGCTATCAGACCTAGGCCCTCACTGCTAGTAGGCAGCCTCTGGAATTTGGGGAAATCCTCTTGAGGTCGTGTGACCAATGAGGTTCGAGCCACCCATTGTGTGGATTCTAGAATCGGGACGTTACAATTTCTGATGATAATGAAATTGATACTTATTTATATGACATCTTGATCATTTTCTTTTCAATGACACTTTATCATATTAGGATTTGGAATGTTCATATGTTCTGAATTTAATCATGTTATAAATAATCAATTTATAATGATTATTGATTATAAAAATAGTATTTTGATGACAAATATTCTATCCCATTTGGTTCATATTTAGTTAAATTACTCCTTTTTCCATCTCACATCTTGCTAACATGGTTCTCCTTAGATTAAGATGTTATTAAAAAAAAGGAGTTAATGTGAGAGATTAGAAAATATCACTAAAACCGAATTATTAAAGTATACACATATGGAAAATTCAATATTAAAATTTATTTACCATTTTTCACCATCATATTTTCTTTTTTAAACCTAAATAACTCTTCTTTCAATCTTTTTTTCATTAAGTACAACAGTCTAATACATTCTATCATAGTTCCTATATAAAATAATTCATTTAAAATAGCTTGTATATAGAATGTGACTGAAAAAGGAATATACTCCCTTAGTGTCTAGTCTATTGTGTAATCTTATATCCACTCATCAAGAACCATGTAAAGATGAGGCTGAAACTCAACTGGGTGATTTACTATAATTACCCCTAGGTATATTTACTATAGAACCACATCCACTTTACTGTATCAATATAGGGGTCTAATTTCATTGAAACCACAAAATATTTACTTTACCAAAACATCATGGATTTATCCTTTAATAAGATGTATCCCATGGACCGATCCCTTTTATTTTATTAAAAAAAAATCTTATCCTAATATTTAAATACAACTAAACTAGTCCACCAAAATAACATAACCTAGAATTAATATGAATAAAAAACCACCAAACCTACACTCCCAGGTTTTGTACAAAAAACACTATATTTATACACTAAAATCTATACACAGAACGATGAACTAGGTTAAAAATAACATTATATTAAATCAATTCCCTATAATAAACATTATATCTTAAAATAAATATATAATTACATAATTGTAAGTTTTAGTTTTTTTAGATCAGCAACACAAAAAACAAATTTAATAAAAGTTGTGAACATTTATCCACTCTATAGTCACTTAAATACTTCTAAAAATATATAATCAAATTTATAATCTTGGGAATAGGAATATTTAAAATAGTGAGAGAGATATTTTGAATTTGAGGAGAAATCTGGTTTAATTGATTCCCTTCTATAAGGGATTAAATTCTTATTTTTTAGTTATGATTTTCATTACAATAATGTCATGACAACATTCTAGGTCAAAAGGGATCTAAAATGGAAAATTATTCAGTGCAATAAGATTTAATGTTAATAATGCCTCTTTGTTTCATTATTTTCAACATTTCAAACATCAATACATTCTTATATAATTTGTTTTTTAACTATTGACTTTATGGTTTTTACATTGGTAAATAATTTTTACATATGTATTTAAATTTTTTACAAAAATAAATGATTAACCATATTATAAAAATTTTAACATTCAAACAATAAATCCAAACTATATTTAATCAAATATATATTTAAAAATAGGTTATAATGATTATATAAAACAAAACATATAATATATAGAAAAAATTGGTTAAAAATTATTTTTTTAATTATGGAGTGTTCTAAATATTATATAAATGTATTTAACGATAAAATGTGAGAAAATTTATTTTTCTATATTTTAAAAAATATACGACATTCATTATATAAAATATATTAGTTTTATTTTTTTGTTAAAAATGAACAATGATAATAAAATAAATCACTAAAAATAACCCTTTCGCTTTTCTAATTGTCATTACATAAAATCATATTAAACATATTTTTATGCCTAAAAATGGAATAAAACTTATTAAATAATCTTAACATGTATAAATAATATATGGAATCCGTTTTATTTGATTTAATATCTATAAGTGATGAAAACTAATTTTTTATATAATAAAAATTCAATTTTCTTTAAAGTAAAATATTACATATATTTCAAAAAAATTAAACATGTGTTATATAAATTGAACATAGAATTTTGAAAATATTTATTTTTCTTTATAAATATATGTTTTTTATAAAAAATGTTTCAAAAAAATTTAATTGTTTCTTCTTTTATAAATAAAGTGATATACAAATAGGCAAAAAATCTTAGATTTTGTACAAATATAAAAGAAAAATATACCATGAAAATGGGTGGTGTAAAACAAAGAGACTTGCCTCGTCTTGAAAATGGGGTTAATTATCATAAAAAGAATATAATTTTCATATCCATAGTCAAAATCATTAGCAGTTTCTCACTCTGAATATGAGTGATCCTGATTGAGAATCCTTAGCATCGCTTCCATAATGAATTGTTACCCCGAAGTGGTCATGAAAATTAATTTAATAGAGGATGATCTAGTATAATGATTCCTTATCATAGTTGAATAATCTCTTTGCGCCCTTCTTTATAGAGGATTTATATTTGTCTCTTCATATCCACTTGCCTTTCCCAAACCATTATTACTAGCTACCATCAGGGAAACAACTCCACCAATGCCTAAAGGATGAGTTGTGTCCATGAAAATAAATTGATTCTCTTCAATATAATTCCATAAAAATGATTATATTAATAAAATTTTTACTAATTCAATTATTCACCTAAATGAAATAATTTTATAAAAAAACCAAAATAATAACTTGAAGGTAGTTTTTCACATTTGTAATTTTAAAATGGATTTATAAAAAAATTAATTATAAAATTTATAATTTTATATTCTGAATGAATGTACAATATATAAATATAAACTACTATCATAGATAATTTTTATTTAAAAAATTAATTTTCCATAATCTGATTTGTTATGAATTTATAATTCATAAACAAATCATTATTTACTAGTGGTTTTATTATTATTAAATTTCATTAATATTATTAATCTTACATATCAAATATTGTTTTTTTGTGATGCATGTGATGCAATATTTCATCACACTATTTTTTTAATTATGTATTACACAATAAAATATGGTTGTGTTTTGTAGTGATTATCCTTGTTTTCAACTCATTGAATATATATTCACATTCATTAGTCCCAAAACAACTTAGACACTTCTAAGTTATCATGGTTGTGGGTATCAAAATCATTAAATTTTTCACAAAAATTTTAGATTGTTCTCAGGTACTCTTTGAAATTTATATGTCTCTTTTTCAGATTCTGGTACCGGATATTCCATAGTCGTCTCTGGTTTTGACTGATGTGTATATATACCTGCAATTTTGATTAAATTACCCATGAAGGATTCTTTTTGTAGTCGAAATACAAAATTCATAAACTCAATATACAAATTATATTTTTATATAGTCCAAATAATAGTACACCAAAGATATATATGTTCCTCTTTTTTGGAGTATATGAGAATGTAATTGTTAATTAACTCAAATAAATTCATGTTAATCCTAAAAGACTATATTCATTTATTATTAAATATTTTTGGAGAATTATTGTGTAAAAAATCATCACTATGAACTAATAGTGTCTGTATCATGAATGAAAATCATTTTTTGTGTGTATCTTCCCTCCCTAAATAATTTGAAATTACCCTGACTGAAGGTCCACATTGATAGGTGTGGTGCTCCATGTAGCTGGCTAAGTAAATTATCAATATGGAATTGGGGATGTCACAGACAAACCTGAGTTGACCCAATCCATCACTCAATCAAGATTAAAACAAAGAATCAAGTATACATTTAAATTATTATATATATAATAAAAAATAGTGTAAAATAAATACCCATGGCCCTACAGCTAGTCTGAGCGATACTACATACCTGGTCTCCATGACTTCAAAAATGATCCACAATGAACCTTATAATCCAGATGAGCCATCCCACTCAATCATGTTACATAGGCCCACTACCATATCCACTATATCCCATGATAATACTAAAATAATCTATAAGGTATTTAAGTGAATCAAGTTTCACATGTAAGGATTGAGAAAAATCCTAGTACTCCACAAACAAAGATGGTCCTTACAATGACTCTCATACCTTGTGCATTAAATACACGTCATGTACAGTCTACCTAAATGAAACTACCTGTATAAAATTTAAATAAATAATAGAAAAAAATTGATAAATAAATGAAAAAATAAAACGGATGTTTCTAGAAAAACACCCCAAAGAAAAATCTACCCTCACTCTAGAGATATCTAGATGTATTTTAATGTGTCTCACATGAAAAAACAATGTCAAGAATATCAAAATAATGATGATGGATATAAAAATCCCATATCATGTGTAATAATGAATTTTGAACACTAGGATCTCATTCTACTCATCTAAACATCAAATAACATCTACCAGGAACTATGACTCCAATGGTATGATTTGAACTGAAAGATGTGATACCATGGGGAGCATAAAAGGAAACTACCAAGCCCAAAAGTTATGTTGAACCTACTTGGAAGAATAATGATTTCAATATTTCCTCAGCTACCTAAATAGAAAACAAACTCACATCAACTGGGTCTAAGAGTAGAATAGCCTCCTAGTACCACTAATCCCATCTAGGATGAAATTCTAAACTAAGGTAGCAACACTCTTCTTGATCATCCATTATCTCCCTAGCCCCACATCATAGTGAACATCCATCATAAGAGAGAAAATATCAATATTTTGTCCAATTATGGGTACAATAATATCTAACAGGTATCCTCTACCATCCATTTCTCATTAATAATTTCATAAACCATCCATGACCACATTCTCAAGCACTAGGGTCCTCTAACACTCACACCCTCTGACATGAACTTTACATGATCCCAAAAACCTAATCTTATGTAGGGCACGGTACAATGGACACCTCCAAAAAAGCCAATCATCATGATAATCCCACCAAAAGAAACCTTTTTCATTCTCAGAAAACATTGAATAAATATCAACATGTCAAAAAGGAAAACCTCAAATAGGACCATACCCATAAGGGAAAAATAATGTCATGCCACACCAAAAAAAGATAATTCATCAACCATGTCCACTAGTCCTATCTCAAAATCTACTCAACATCACCCATCCCCAAACGACTTCCCAAAATATGATTCCAAACCAAAGCCTCCAAACGAACCACACCTAGAGAAATGAACTATATAATCTCATAGAAGAACCAAATCAATACCTACACCCATGATCTATTTAAAAACATTAAACAAAATCACTTGGTATCCATATCCAAGGTATCTATAAGAACACACCCTCACCTAGTCTCCAAAACTCAAAACACATTCCCTGTAGGGATTACAAGTCAAAAATCATGAAGGAATCCTACTTATAATCTCTAATGATCCATAAATACAACCAAACAACCCATTAATGTAGAATACATTCCTCCATCATAGTCGACGTAGAATGAAACAGAAAAAGTACTACTAACATTCCCAATTTTGACTATAGGGAAAAAAGACAACAAAAACCCCTTTTAATGAACATATATAAGGAATGTACATATGAGTCATGGTTTTTACACTCAAATGTTTACCTTTCAATTTACTTCCACATTTCTAGGGAACACATGGTGTTTTTCGGTTTACTATTACATAGCCATGTTCCATACACGTGCAGTTTCTACCCATTTAATCAGTGACATGGAAATGTACCACTACATAGAATTTTCTCCTAGTACAATAATTGTAGTACCTAATCATCCATCTGATAATGTACCTGGATACATGTACAATCACCACTACATAGGGTGAACCCATGGTACAATGGGTGTATCAGCCTAACTTTGACAACACATGTGAATTTCCACATGGTTGGGTATATAGACATGAACCCGTACACATTCTGTACTTATAAAAACATCATCATCATCCATGAATAGTAAAAAAACATAGCATGTATTCCACAAGTTTAATTCCTTGAGGTTGGGATTTATGGAACAGAATTCCCTTCAGACCACTAAAAACCTGCTGATTTAACCTAAAACATTTAGACTGACCCACTAAGGGACCCTAAAGACCCTTAAAAATATTAATAATCAAGAAAACTATATGGGTATTTTGAAAAAAATAATAAAAGGGACTAACACCTAGTGAATGATTCCAATTATTGGGACTAATTCATAGTCCACAGCTAATACCCAATGAACCATCACCTCTCGAGCACCATGACAATCCATCCCCCTCCCCCTCCCCCTCTTTATCTATATTCTTCTCTCTATCCTCCTTATCAGCTAAATACCTATATGGGAGGATCCTATAAAGAAATCCAGACTACAGAAAATAAGAAAAGTGAAGATAAAGAGAAAATTAAGAAAGAATGTACAAAAAAAGAAATGAAAGAGAGAGAAGAAAAATGAGTTCTGGGCCTGGCCTTGTGCCCGAAAAAAGGTAATGCACCACCTATAAGAAACCCTCATTCAGAACATAGTAGATACGTAAAAATTCTAATATAATTCTTCAAAAATAATATATCACCATAAAAATTTGGCATGAAAATATAATTGTTAATTAATTATTATATAATCAACTAAAATTTGAACAGCTTATAATTCCACAAAACTTTTATCCTAAGCTAAACACCCTATTCTAGAAACAAAAAAATGGTTAGAGTTGTTTTGGATATCTCATAATAGGGTAGATTATAATTTTCCCATTGACACCACCTAAGAGTAAAAAATCTAATTTACCTATGTTTTTAGAAACCATTATGATACAATTCATGAATAACTCCCCAATATAAATGCCTATATACCTTAAGAATTCACTTTTTTCACCCATTGAAATATTATACTAAAAAAATAGTACTTCCAACAATAATATGTCCATCCATTGACCTATATTGAAGTACACATGACTCCCAACAATTGGTAAATTCAACTGAAAATGTTCTAGTACTCCCCACCAAAATATAATCCTTATCGTCACACCACAACCAAATATAAAACTCCACAACCCATGATCCATCGTCTAGTAAATAAAATGGATGGACAAGTATAAACTACTCCAAAAAATGAACCAATAAGAAACACCAACCACAAGTTATTCCCATGTCACCTGTAAGTACATCTACAAAACTCAATAATACTCTTAAATAATTATAACCTCTTTAGATGGCCAATGGTGAATTCCCATCGAAAAGGATAAATCAATAACAAAAAAATTATTAGAAAACTCACATATAACACAAATGGAACTGCACATAATCTATGTGCTCATGCCTGTACTCAGCACGGAATATCCCAAAATACATGAAATCCACAGTTTCCCTCCAAATGATCAAGTGATTTTCCGAAACCCCCTAATTTAATCTCAATCTAAAACGAACCATGAGGTAATGAAACTAAGATAATGTGACCAAACAACTGAACATGATCCTCATGAAAGTTAACTCCAATAAACAATATCACCCTCAACACTATATTCAAAAAAAGGAATCTAAGTTAATCTAAGGTCCACTTAATGACAAATATACATAAGAGAATATATTGAAAACCAAGATCACCCAACCATACCCTCACTACACAACCTGATATGTAACCAGATCCAATATCATCAAACATCCAACGGATCATCCACTCTCAAACAATCCACAAAAACTATCAATGAAACTATAGAAACTCCTTTTGATCCCCCAAACAAGTCCAAGTTATCCAATTCCATACCAAATATCTTATTAGAAAAACAAAAAACTCATGGAAACTCGATCCTAATCCAAATATCTCTCTGTAATCCTTTCCTTCATCAAGAACACCACACTAGCTGCTGTTGGGAATTCTAAATCCTACACCAATCCAAAATAGAATCCCTACCTCCCTCAATTATTGAAATTCATCTATATATCACTAGAGATCAACTATATAGAAGATCCACATGACAATTATTCAACAATAAATTGCCTTTGGTTTATTTGAGTGAAATATCTCCAAGTAATTATATGATAAATCCAAGTAGTATTAGTTACCGATACTTTAAAAAACCAAATCTTTATTAACTTTTAAAATACAAATTGTTAGAAAATTTTCATGTGTGTTATATGTTCCTATCAATATTATTGAAAAAAAACTCATTCTATTAGGTGAAGATCTAAAAAATCAAAAATATTAAAATTTAAAAAAAAAATCATCACTCATGTTAAAATCCAAAACGATGTAATAAAAAATGAACAGCAATCCTAGAACCCTGAAAACATGGAAATACTACTAGAATAGGTGTTTATGACACACAAGCCAAGAATCGGTCATAGGTTCTAACACATTCCTAGGTCTCATGTTTAGAAACTCTCTAAATATTAAAAATAAAATAAAATAATCTCATATATCATTTTTCATGAACTGAGCCAATTCAACCCAACCATCACCGTTTATTTCTTGTAATAGGGACTTAAGTGTGCCTCCATACAAAATATAGGCTAATTCCTAGAGGAGAGGGATTAAAACTCATAGTGAGGAGACTATTCTATCATATCCTAGTGAAATAAGAGTAGAAATAAACTAAACACATACACATCTATAAAAATATGAGTACAAATACACAAATAAAAAACTGAAACAATCTATAATGATTGGAATGAAAAACATAGACTCAAGGATAAATAATACATAAAATGGTTACCCATTGGGATTACCACATAAAAAAAATGAAAAAATGAATGAAAATAAATACATAGGTCTTTAATACATCATTGAGCCATGTCACATACCCAATCATCAGGATAGCTAAATAGCTCTAGTATGAACCTCATTCTACACTAGAGCCATCGTGCTCGATCGTACAATAATAGTTCTCTTACCAATCCAATTAATCTCATTGTAAACCTTTATTAAAACATAATTTATAACCTTAAATGAAGGGGAATGTGTATGGGTAAGATTAATATCACATAAAATCACCCCTAACAATATTCCCAAAATAGGTTATCGTAACATATTCATGAAACACCGATCAGGTAAAAACTATTCAAGTAAAAATTCCACAAAACATGATAAAGAAATAAATGAGTTAAATTAATAAGGGATAAAAAATGAAAACAGAAGGCCTCATTATCTATCCTAACACCTTCTTGTAAAACTACCCTCAATCTGGCCCCATCCCGATGACTTATGAAGTGTGGCACATGAAACCACAATATAAATTGTTTCCACCTGATCAATTAGGAGATCTGAAGTCCAAAAAAATAAAAGAATTAATTACATACCCAAGAAAATTATCTTAGAAATCTAAACACTGAACTACATCTTTTTGGAACTAGGATCCAATAGAATGGTCTGAATTGGCAGTAGAGACCCCATGACATCCTCGGGAGGATACTTCCTTTCCCAAAAGTTCTGAAAACTCTAATGTGTTAAAAACACATTATATGCATCACTTTCCACCCTGACCAGAAAAAAAAGTCATATAAACTAGTAAAAAGTGTGCAATAGGTTCTAGGTACTACTAACTATAGCTAGATAGAAAATATACACTCTAAAATTTTCACTCCTCCAGATCATCCATTTACTCCCTAGCCCTGCCACACAAAAACTATCCTATAGTGGGGGAAAACTAGATTCAATCTATGGTCAAATTTTTTGTTCCATAAGATCTTAAAGGTCCCCACTATAAAAATATCCTTAATAATAATATCCTAAATGATCCAATACAACAAGATTAAGCACTAGGATCAGCTAACAGTTGCACCCTCTAACTAGGACTATTACGATTGGCTCTGAATACCTCCTAGGGAATCAAGCATGGGGTTCCCTCTATGATCCTCAAAACTCCTAATAAAAAATACTACCAATTAAGAGATCCTATACTTAAACCATAACTTTGGTAAATCCCACAGATAGAGACCGCATATAGTCTCATAGCTCATAGTACTAAGATAACCACCCCTAAAAGGGGAACCTCAACCAACACCAAGCCTAGAAGGGAATCCTAAAGAAAAAACTTGCACAAAAAGGGAATTTCTAAAAAATATCCATGAAAACTATTTAAAACTATACTCAAAATTAGCTATCTATACATGAATTTCCACAATGTGAACCCAACCTGAAAGAACCTCACAAAAAACACCTCGAGAAAAAAACCAATAAAATATCATCCAAGAAAGATCATAATTATTCCTCCCTAAAACATTCCAAATTACATCTAAAAATATCTCCTAGAATCCTAAACCAATGTAAAAAAAAAAGTAAACACCCTCACATGGGCCTCACAGCTCACAAAAAAAATTGTAAAGGGATTGTAGAAGAACAACCTCAAATGAATCCTTCATATAAACTCACATTTTCAAGATACTATTGAAACCTTCCCTACAGACTGAATGTATCACACCATCACAATGTAAATGGGATAAAATAAAGAATTTACTACTTAAACATCAAATTCTGATTATAGGGAAAAATACACCCAAAACCACTTTGTTGGAAAATCAACATTGTGTGTACTTTTGAGTACACGACTTGTACTCCAAAAATGTGTACCTAGAAATGTGCTTCCACATGCATATAAAACACCTAGGTATAACAGATTTACTTTTACAATGAAAGGACCCCTTCACATGGGGTTTCATACCATGTACACAACCACATGTCCATATAAAAATACATGTTGTGTAACAATATAAGCCATTAACTTCCATTATTATGTTTTTATTCCTTGAATGTATCCCTTATTTTAGTCTAATTCTCATGTAAATTGTTGTTTCTATTAAATTTTAGGGAATAAAAATTAAATGAAACATGGTTTTAAATAAGTTATTAAAAGATAAATACATATTTTAATTTAAATTGTGAATCCAATTATTTAATTTATAATTGATTTTAATACATCACTAAGAAAATATGTGAACTTTTGGAGGATTGAAGATTGAAAAGGATAAAAGTGACATGATATCCAGGTCTAGTAGGATTGCTGATGGTTCTAACTATATGATTACCCCTAATTGAACCATCAATCTCAGTGTATGGATGTTGAATATGACTTAATCTTATAGTAATAATTTCTCATTGTCACCTTCCCACCTAACAACAAGTTATTATCATGGTAAGAATGCCTACCGTGAGTACTAATCGCTCACCACGTCTGAAAAAAAATCCATAAAAACAAATATATATGATCACATGAATAATTTAACTAATTTATTGCCAATATCATGTTAGGCATACTTATCGTGAGCCCCATTTTCAGAATAAATATTGTGTTTAGGATACTAACTATGATTCTTACAATAGGCATTGTTACCACAATCTTCTACCACCGTACCATGACTCTTTTCTTCTTATATCCATCGACAGAACTAGAGACTCTTCCCATTATAAATTTCACAAACCATTAGATTCATAGATTATAAGGTCATTAAGATATAGTATACTCTAAAAAGTGAGTGTTACTGACCCCAATTATATGCCTCCACCCGGAAGAAGAATATTGTGACACCTACTCTATTATCATCACTTTCTACTACCACCCCTGGTTCTTAGTCAACAGTGGATAAAAATGGTCTTCAAAGAGAAACATTAGAGTTATATTCACCAATTTGAGCTCTACACCCACTTGGAGTGATGTCCATCCAATCCCATGACATTCAAAGATGCCTTACTAAAATAGCATACAAAGGAGCCCAAGAATTTCACTCTGTAGGGAAGAACAAAGTGCCATGTCAACAATAGATTCATGAGAAAATAGGTCAGGTGACCATGCAGACTTGAGGAGAAAAAGTAACTGTGATGAAATAAGAATACCCATCCTATATTAAATAAATTTTTTATGGGTGTGACCTCCGAGTATGAGGTGAGAAGAATGAACCAATATGTAGAGATGATGCAGGGCCACATAAAAGGAAATTATTAGATTTAACTGAAAAATTATGGAAGAATTCAAGTGAATATTCTGAATGATGTGATGAATTCTGAGTGAAATAATTCTCCCCACATGTCGGGTGAAATAACAAGGCCAATAATCATAACCATAACCACTCTTTCCTATATAAACTATCTTGAATCAAAGGAGCATCCAACCATTAAAAGGTATATTGAGATACATTAATGAAGAGTTTCACAACCTTAAATAATTCATCCAAACTATAATTTATGGACACATGTTAACTAGTAAGAATAAATCACACCCACCACTACATACATTCTAGTATTTAATAAGTAATTTTATGTCCCTCTCACACTCGATGGGGCTGAGAACTATTTAAAGTAGATGGGACTATTGAAAAATAAATGAGGTGAATCTTGTTATATAATTTTATTTCAATACTCTAATAATGTAAAAATAATACCTCACTGGTTAATCCAATAAGAATTTCCAGGTTATTTCATTTTGATGAATTCTAGTATTTCAAAAAAAATTAACTCTTAAATTAAAGTTATTGATTCAGTCAGTGGGGGTCTCTTCTGATTAGATCTTAATTTATTCTTCTTTTTTAAATAATTTACCTCTAAATAAACTTATATTTTATACAAAAAGTGAGACAAAAAATTATTGGGGGTAATTGAATTGTAAATTCAAATATACTAAATACTATTCTCTATAAGGATAAGTGATACAATGGTTATTATAATTCCTTTTCTAAACCAAAACTGCTAGATACAAGTAATTTATTCGATTACATTGATAAGAGGGAGATTAGATAATTTATAAATATTTACATAATAGGTTAATGGATAATAATCCAAGGAAAGACCATTTCTTCCTAAATTGATTTCAAAGAAACCTAGATTATTTTTTATTCATTAAAAACAATGTCCACCAACACATTTGATTTAAATTCATAAAACACTACCTCCTCCAAAGAAAATATGATCCCAAATTTTACTTCATTATTATCAAGTTCAGTTATTGTTTTATTGAGAACCACATTATATTTGATGATCTAACATGGAGATGTTTATGGGGATTCAATAGTGTTTGGTTGGGTTTTTTTTCAAATGATCAGATCAAGATCTTTGTACCCCACTATTTTTTATCAAGATGTTGAAAGATATTTTCTATCCATGCCTAAATTTTTAAGAAACACAGAACAAGATGAAAGAGTGTTTTTTCACCATTCCATTAACTGATCATACTCTACCAAATCAGTACTATAATGTGATGAGATGGAATGGATCCAGGATAAAGTTAACAACATATTGAGATAAATGAAGGAAACTAGTGTAAATATTAACAACTGAAAATTTAAAATAAATTATCATGTAGATTTTGAACTGAAACCCCAATGATTAAGAATCTACATAAACTTTTTTGGTTATCTAGGGAAGATATTAATAGGCACTAAATATAATTTTTGAATGTTTATACATTATTTGGAACCAGATGATTCACTAAATTTAAAATTGTTCAAAAGGCTTTCCCCTTCTCACTTAAAGGAGCATCCAAGGAGTGGATCTACAATATACACCCTAGATAAGTAAAATCATGGGAGGAGCTATAAAAGATATACATAAATAAATTCTCCCATACTTATATAAGTTACTAGATTCAGAATTATCTTTATAGAATAAAATAGTATTCTTAAGAAACCCACTATTATTTTTGGGACATTTTCAAGTTGCTAAGAACATCTTTACAACACCGTCCAAATTAAGAACATCATTAGCTACTTTTTTTACAAAGGATTGGTGTAAAATGACTAAAACAAACATGATTCTTCTTAAGAAATGGAACTATTGACAAGACACCAATTAATTTAAGAAAATTAATTGAAAGGTTCACACAAATTACTTAATAATTTGATGCAGTAACTACAACTATAGTTTTAAATGATGTAAAAATATCCAACTCACCTATGTCAGAAAATAAAATTAAAGAAATACAATCCCATGTGTTGAAAATAGTATTGAACAAGGCACATGAATCATCATCTACTACACCCATAATGTATATACAAATATGATACTCCCTGAAGCACTACAATGATGTATTCCTTCAAAATCAAGGAACATTAAGTATTGATACCATGTAATGAAGGAAATTTCAGAACAAACCAAGTCACAAGAAAGGCTTTATAGAACTCCAATCTCCCCATTTTTTGTTCAAAAATTGGAAAACTCAAATACCAATATTTCAATAGACTTCTCAATAAAAATTTTATTACCCCCCCCCTATTCAAAGGAATTAATTTCCAACCATATATAAGCTACCACTAAAGACAAACATATGAACAATCCATGAATAAAATATTGAGACAAGTAAGAGGATGCCAAAAATAGACATGAAACTACCCTAACAACTCTTGCATCAAAGTTAAATTAATTAAGAAAAAAATTCCATCTCATGACCACACAAAATAATTTGGTTATTCAAGGTATATGAAATAATATTATATTGAAAATTAAAATCTTAAATTAAATATTAGTTCCATTACCGATAGAAGTGTAAATGAAGTGTTGGAAAAAAGGTTACCCTTGGAACTTGATAACAGAATTCAAAAATAGTAAGAACCTGCCTTAGAAAAACTGACAAATGAGAATTTAATAAAAGCACCATAAAATGAAAATTGAGAGTTGATGAAATATCCAACACCAAACCCCTTATCTATAAGATCTCTTAAAATATAAAAACCAAAGGAGGAACCATTATAGTAAGAAATGTTAGATTTTTTTAAGATAATTGAAACAAATTCCCCCTACAAGAATACATTAAACATATTACATTTAATGAAAATCTTATTTATGATATGTGAACTATAATAAGAATATTTAAATGTAATGATGATTTATTACTGAGTAAGAATGTTTCTTTTTTTAGACACCCCAAATTCACAAAAATGTCTGGACCCATGTATTTTTTTCTCTTCCTAGAATAATTGGTAAGATAAATTTTCCCAATATATTAAGTGACATAATGTGATTAAATTAATTTCCTTCTTTATTCAATTTATTCATCTCAATATATAAGATAACATAATCCCAGCCATGTGGTTTTACAACTTTCTAACATATCCACTTCCTACTATGTAGGAGTTCATGAATATGTCCTGGTAAATGTACAAGTGTACCCATTCATTGATAACATCTACATTCTCAACATAGAAGTATGAAATTTAATGGCCATTCTCTCATAATTTTGGGAAGACCATAACTAAAAATTTCTAAAAACATATTTTATTTCAATCAAAGAACACTTTCCATTGCATTTAGGGATGAAATTGTATATTGTAAAATTATTGACATAATAAAACACCCTCAAGATGAACAATAATTTTTATCCATAAAGTAATTTGATTTTATATATTCAATTAGGAAGTAAATTAAATGTTTTATGATATAATTATATAAGGATAAGATTTGGAAACACACAACACACTAGAGAAATTTATTTTATAAAATGAAAAATATAAGAAGGTAATCCAAATAACTAACCAAATTCATGAAATTGATGAAAATTATCTTCCTACCATACTTAAAATTTGATACTAATGATTTTACCCTACATTTTTAGGTGTCCATCATTGAGAAAACCAAAATAAAAAATCCATGAACCCCCCCCCCCCCCGAATTAGAATTATATATTCTACAATCAAATTCAAAATATGCCTTTTTAAATGGGGATAGGACACTACCACTCATAATATCCTATAACATAGAACCTCAACATGAAAAACAATTGTTGATAATCTAAAAAATAAATTGTGAACCCATAGGATGGAAATTAAGAGATATTCTTTTAATTATTCCCACCACATACATGCATAGAATTTTATTGGAAGATGGATCAAAATATGTCAGAAAACCCTAGAGGAGATATGACCAAAATTTCCGGGGGTATCCAAAAATGAAGTAGTAAATATTTTAAAATATGGAATAATTTATACCATCTACAAATCGTAATGGTTGATCATCATTCAATTTGTTCCAAATAAATAAGTAAAACAATTTTGAGGAATAAAGACATCAAATTGGTACCACGTAGAATCCAAAATAGATGGAGAATTTTTATTCACTATAGGAATCAAAACAATGTACCTAAGAAACACCACTTACCCATAATATTTATAGACCTAATTAAAGATGGATTAAATGAAAAAATAAATTATTTCTTATTATATTGTTTTTTGGATATTCCCAATTTCCAATAGCACCATATGATCAAGAAAAGACCATGTTTATTTTTCCCTTTGTTGAATTTTCATAACGAATGATGCCCTTTAGTCACTTCAATCCCCTAGGTACCATTTATCATGGCATGATGAGTACATTTTTAGATCTAATTGAATGTTATATAGAATTTTTTTCATAACGTCACTGTGTGAATAACATGTTTTAATAATTGGATTACATTTTTTTTAAATAATTAATAAAGATTTATTAAGAGAAAAATGTGTCAAATTTTGAAAAAAAAGATATTTTCTGATATAAAAGGTGAATTCTTTAGTACATTTGATTTCTATATAATTAATTAATTTTAGAAAATAAAAAAATGGTATCATTTACACACTCCTATATCCCAGCAATATTAGGCACATTAAGCCATTTTTAGGCAATGTGGGGTTTTATATATAATTTAATAGGTACATTGGAAAAATTCATTTTTCCTTAACTAACTAGCTCAAAAAAATGAATCTGAATATTTATTTAATTAATCATGCCAGATATCCTTTGAAAAATATAAATAAATTTTAACCACTTACCACATATTTTCCCCACCAAACTAGAGTCACCCTTTTGAGATAATATATGACACTTGCAATATATTTTTAAGGTTTGTATTGTCTCAAAATATAGATAGGATTTAATGAGTGATAACATTCGTTTCATTAACCTTGGACACTACTCATATCACCATACACGACATAACGAAGTATTTATTGTATATTTTTTTAGAATTGGAAAAATTATGATCTTATAAATTTGGGATTGAGGTAATTGTTTACTCTGATCATGTAGATTTAAGATATTTGATCAATAAGACTGATGCCAAAACCATGTTGGTAAGATGGATATTTTTTCCATAAGAGACTCACTATGAAATTCAGGAGAAGTGGGGATGTGAAAATAATATGGTTGGACACATGATTATATTACCTAATATTGTCAATTTAACCCAGTCCTAAAAATTTAATGGATGGTTCCTTCCTTGGTGATAAATTTTACATCGTAACCCTAATGACCGGGTATGCTGATATAGTGAATTTTCTAGTCACATCCAAGGTAATTTATAACTTATCTAAGAATGAAACTTCTTTATTAAATTCTAAATCAGAAAATTATATATGGGAAGAACCTCATTTATAGAATATGTTAAATGATAAAATAATTAAAGTATTAATTTCTAATGATTTCATTTATTTCCAACTTTTATTTTAACACACAGTTTCATCAGGTGGACACTTTGGACCTCAAAGAACCACTAGAATTTTTTTGGATGTAGGGCTATTTTGCACCTCGTTCTCTATAAAATGTTTTTAATTCTATAAAAAATGTACAAAATTATACTGTAGTAAATGACTATCTAAAGAGATTTAAATTTCCCAAAAACCAATGTTTATTTTGAAATATTCTATGTTTAGGGAATTGAATTCATTGGAATTTTCCCTAAGTACTATATATTTTAAAAAATATTCTCGTAGAAGACAATGTGTGTAAATGGATTGAATCAAAATCTACTAAATAATATTACTAAAATAATTAAATTTAATTTCTAAATATGAGCATAATTTTTATTTATGGAATACTTAGTTCATTACTCAATGAAAAAGGGACCCATCTCATGGAAAAGAATATGAAGGCCGTCATGAATAATATGAAGTTCACCATAATACCACAATTTCCTAACATCTATAAATTAATTTTTTTCAATGAGGTAACCAATAGAGTGTTCAAAATGATATTGTCAAAGGAAAAATAAATGATCCACAACGATTTGAGTAAGAAGCTAGAAGTTTCATTGATAGAATATAGAACCTCTTAAAAGACCCCACTAGGTATGTCTCCCTATATAATTTTTTAGTGTTAACATTTACACATTCCATTTAAGTTACAGATTAAATATTATTAGGCAGTTAAATGTGTAAAAATAGAGTTTAAATTGGATGAAGAAGAAATGTTGTTTTATTTAATATAACATGAAAAACTAAGGATAAAATCATATGATAACACTCTATTATGAAAGAAGAAATACAAATCTTCCCTTGATAATGTTTTCAATAATTTTTATCAAATATTGTTTTTTTATGGACATGTTGTTAATCATTCTCACTTAAGTAGATCATCTTGTAAGGATACTTTATCTATATTTTAATAAAATTTTATAGTAAAGAGTTTTTCATTGTAACTACCCAAAATTATATCAATAAATACCTCCCTTAATATAATTATGAAAAATATTAAAAATAACATAAAAACACATTTAGAACACACACAAAAATTTATAAATGAATAATTAATGAAATAATTGGCTTTCTAGAAATTAAGAAACGTATACCACATGGATTTTAATATAAAATTCAGAATATTAGCATGGTACTTATGAAGAGTAAACTGGACAGTAGAACAGTAACATCACACAATAGAGTATAAATAAAATTTATCCATATTATAAATGAAAATTATTTATGATTATATAATAATATAAGAAATTAAGTCTTATAAAAATTTTAAATTAAGAGTTACTATTATTATGTATCATAAAAGTTTATTTAACATTTTATAAATATTATAATTATTTAAAATAAAATTTATATTACCAAAATAGATTTATAGATTTATATTTTTATCATCTAATTATAAGATAATTCTGTTAGAGCTTAGTTAATATATCTATGTGTTATAAAATCAGTTATAATTTCAAAATTGGTATTTATCAAATAAATTATGAGTTTACATAGAAGTTAAATTTGTCATATATAAAAACTTATGTTCATAAAATGTTGTACATTTTTTAATTATATATTTCAAAAATATATAGGTATTATTTTTATCAATTCTTTTAAAATATTCTAATTTATGGTGAATATTGAAATATGGTAATTTATGGTATTTAACTTTTTATGTAAATAAATGGGTACATGAGTCATGTTTGACTCATTGATGATGTATATGGTCATTATCATAAACTCACACACGCTGATTACTATATTTAGTCCCAATAATCATCACTACTCATAGTACTGAAGAAAAAATGAAACTATGGAATAAAATAATATAAAAAACACCCCTCACATCAACTATAAATACCTCCACACACCACATCTTCTCCAAACACTACAAAAACATTAAATAAAGTCCAATTATAGTTAAATAATCTTCCAATGTCTCTCCAACATGTATATGAAACATTTTACAAAATAAAAGTCCAAACTCAGGTGCCTCAATGTGGTTCTCATAGATATGAATTCAAGAGGTAAAAATCCATTTTTTTCATTTATTTTATTTTCATTTTCATTTATTTTTTCCTTTACTCACATTAACTCCCCATGTCCAAGTGACATGATAACTCCAATAACTTTTATATACTATAATATCACAGTGTTAAATTAACAACCAATCATCATATTGCTTCCCAACTCCTTTTTTATAAATATGAAAATAATGTCTATGATGTGTTTATTTTTCTCATTCAAGGATGACAATTTTAAATTAACATTTACAACTTAAATGATATTCATAAAACCATTTTTTGGCTAAACTATATTGAAATATATTATTTACAACCAATATAATAATTTAGATCATATATAAAAACAAGATATTAATTAATGTTACCACAATATTTTGTGATGAAAAAAACCCCTGAAGAATAATCTAAACGAGTATCACTAATATCGTATCTCATGATTAATCATCACCCTAAATAACCAAATTAATAATATCACACTTTAATATCTTTTTTATTCAATAATAACATGAAACATTAATTTTGGATATCTGTTCCCAATTTACATGGTCATTTATACATTTATTCAAGTGAACCAATCATGAAAACTAAGGAAATGAACACTTATGAACGATGAAATTGTATCGTATAGCCCATAGAAGGAAAAATATTAACATAATAAAATGATAATAAATTTAATAAATGAATAAAAGTTTCTCAATATATTAATTATTTGATTTAATTTTATTATCCAGAACATTATGATTAAGTGAAGAACACTTTCAGACATATGGTACAAAATTCATTGCAAACCTCTTTTTTTCCTTCAGGTTATAGTTCCTCTCTCTTTATCCCAATAAAATTCCTAAACATTTTTATTTAATCATCTTAAATTATAATGTTATGATCCAAGCATTTTTTCTAGTCCAATTTTTTTCTATGATAGGAAAATATACATTTTATAATGTTTCCTTCCCATTTCCACCAAATAAGAATGCCCAATTAATGGGAATTTTTCAAATTCTTACTCATTTTCATGTACTTTAATTAATATGTTTTAGTACATAGTTATTTTTATATAAACACTCATCATACCATGTAATAAAATCTTAGTTAATTTATGTTTTTATAAAAACTATTATAACTTTTCTATTTTAATGGATTGTTATTGTTTTCCCATTAATCACACTGAAGTGGATCATTTCCACAGTTTCATAAACACCTATTTAAATTTATTCACATAATTTAGACATAAAGTATCATTATTTATACATATTTATTTTATTAATGTACTTTTGTTATTTAAATTCATTCTTTCATGAACTCATTTATGATATACCTTTTGGTTTTCCATATGAAATGTTTATGACAACCAATTATTTCCTTGGGTAACCCTTATGTTTATAACTCTGGTTTCATTGTTCTTGTGGAAAAAATATCCATGAACATGTTTTTATTCGTGTGATTATAGAATTATCCAATGGATAGGGTAGTGGATAGTCTCACAAGACTTTATGTTGGGAAATGGAATGAACCTAATTCCATTATGGGATATTATCCGCCATGTGCAATGGTCTTCACAGTAAGCCTTGACTCATTCTTAAGTCATGTTGTGTTTTGTTTCCACATTTATATTCTTCAATGATTACATGTCCCCATTCTCTACATTTTATGCTTCCTTATGTTTATTCGTGCTCCGTGCCTTTTTTATTTCATCATGATATTCCTTCGAACCCATGTAATTTTCTTAATTCCTATGTTCATACCCGTGCTGGGATTTTTATATCATCCCATCTGTTCATGTATTCCGCCTGCTATTCTATGAAGATGTAGGATATCAATAGAATATTAATGATCTTTTTGGTTTATTGAAACACATATTTTTTATTATATTTCTATGTTTTCATTTTTATGCACATAATCATCCAAAGACAATAGAATTTACGATCCATAGATGTATTTAATGGTCAAATATGCTTAAAATCATGTAATAATATGTGAAAAGGTTTGGGTCACTATTTTTGGTATCCAAACATGGTCTAGTTATTTTTGATGATTAATACTAGAGATCTTTACTAATAACCCTTGGGAAAATTATATCACCATGGATAGTCTATATTGAAAAATAGGGTATCAAATTCTAAGATAATATTTTAATTTACAATTATATACTTCTTCGTTCAATTTTTTATTTTTAAATTATTTTTAGCTAAGTATTAAATCCCCCATCATTGTACATTTTTATCATAGAAAATTGTTAGAAATAGAAGAACTAGTTATAATAACCAATGTGATCGTTAATGTGATGATTTCCCTAAGGATACGCCATATGTTATAGGAATGGGTGCTCGAAATATCATGAATGTAGTTGCTCAGGTGGCTCAATTTATGGATAATAACATGAATCTTGAGGAATACACTTCATGTCCTATGAGAGATAAATTTGAGTTCGAATCATTCATATATAAAATCATTCATATATTGAGTCGATATCTCGATCCCTTCATTGTAGATCAATGAATTAATTCCATTGAGAAGATACTTTATGTCTTATAGTGCTCTATATAATATAAATTTGTGCTGGAGATATTTCATTTTAATGGGGATGTTGATCACTAGTGAACACTGATAATGAAAACAATTTCCAATGAGGAAATTCATTCTATGGAATTTGAATATTTCAAGAAAAAAAAAATTCAAAAAATTATTTATTTGGACCCTCAGACTTCATACAGAAAGGGAGTTCCTCAGACTGAAGAAAAAGGAAGATGAGCCTATCCAAGTGTATGAATCTAGCTTCATATGGATTTCCAGATACATCAACAAATTTTTCCTAAACACCAAAATCAAGTTGGATCTCTTCTTTAGTGGACTATATCATAGTCTATGAAAAATTACTGTTAATTTGTGACTTTGATGGTAACAAAGAGATTTTCCATTGATCCACTAATATTGAAATTGAAATCAAAGACTCTTAGTAGTGTTATGGGCCTTAGAAAAATATTAAAAATGGATTTTAATATGGGATGATTAGAATAATAGTCCCATGACTAAAAGATGGACTGAAATCCCACAAATCAAAAGTTTTTGAAGAAACATAATGAAAACTGGAAAAAGGAAACCAATATATCTTAAAAGTGTGGAAGATAGGGGAATATGGAAAATAACCGTCGAAGGGGTATGGAGAATTTTTCTAATGCAGATGAAGAAAGGAAGGTATGGATCAATACTTAGATTATAGAATAGTTTTTCAATAAAAAGAACATGGGTAATATGAAATCCATTTCACTAATAAAATGGTTTTTACAGAAAACCAATAATAACAACCTCTATGGAAATAAAAAATGGAATTTTTTATTACTATTTCTATGGTGGAACCCGACAATGATGTGGTGACATTTATTATGGTTATTAATTCATGAATACTGAGCATACTATTTGATTTTGTTTCAATGACATAATTCATATATGTGAATTTTTGTATAAATTTTTAAACAACGTCTCTAAATATAGACGTTGAGTAATATGTGCGAAAAAATGCAAAATTATTATTACAAATGTATATGACTCCCCTGCAATTAATGTTTGGGGACCTAACCTCCCAAAAAATATTTTCATACTTTCTTTCATAGATTTTGATGCTATAATTAGTAGGGATTTCTTATCTTTGTAAAAATACAACATCAACTGTCATTAAAGGAAGATCACTCTTCACATACTGAGGCATACACAAATTCTATAACTATGTAAGGATGAGAATGAATCTCCCTCAACATAATTGTTTTAATTATGGATATAATTTCCTTTTGAATAAGAATCTCTAGCTCAAATTATTGATATAGTGGAGAAGATCTATCTTGAAGACATTCCCATTGCGAGGGACTACACTGAAGTGTTCCTGTAATATTTTCATGTCTTTCTCCAAATTGAGAGAATGTGTTTTCTGTTGAACTTATATTAGAATCTATGCCTATATTAAAGACACCATATAGAATATAACCTATCTAGTTGAAAGAACTGATGAAGAAGTTGCAAGAGAATCTGGATAAGGGTTTTATAAGCCTGAGTACTTCACCATGGGGTGCACTAATCCTCTTTATAAAGAAGAAGGATGGATCAATGTGCCTCTTCATTGATTACCATGATCACAATAAAATAATAACAATCAACTTGTATCCTCTTCTATGGATAGATGACTTGTTCCATCAACTATGTGGGTCCAAGTATTTATAAAAGGTTGATCTTCGGTCTAGATGTCACCAGTTAAAGGTTATGAAGGAATATATTCCCATGATTGACTTTAAAACAATGTATATTAAATATGAGTTCATATTGATTCCCCTAGGACACACTAATGATTCAATAGTGTTCATGAAAGTAATTAATAGATTCTTTTGAGATTACCTCAAAAAAAGATTTCTAGTCTTTATTGATGTTATTCTGATATACTCTTAGATAAAGAAAGACATGATATCATTTTAATATTGAATTGAAGACATTGATATGGGAGGAAAATTATAAAAAGTATTGTAGATGTCAGTTCTTTGTATTGGAAGTATCATTCATGGGGCATGTTATCACTATAAAAAAATATTATGCGGCACTGACTAAGAAAATTTTAATTAATGAGTGGTCTATGCCGATATCTGTTTCAGAGATTCATAGTTTCCTTAGTCAAGGTGGGTGTTACTGACTATTTTTGACGAATATATCATTATTTTAAAATACAATAACCTTGTTGACCCGAAAGGGAGTGAAGTTTTTATAGAGAATTGAATGTGAATACTTCTACAAAGAGTTGAAAGAGTGGCTTGACACTGCACCAGGGATCACACAACAGACAAATAGAGAACTTTTTGTGGTGTACAAATATTCTTCGAGAAATTATTAAGATATGTACTAATGAAAGATGAAAAAGTCATACCTATTTTCCAATGAATTTGAAAATTCATCAAAAAATAAAATCTTATGCATGATTTGGAGTTGGAAACTGTGATATTTACATTGAAAATATAAGGAAATTATATCTCTGGTAATGTGTGAGATGTATACTATTTATAATATCCTAAAATATATATTCAAATATAAGCAGATTATTATGAACCAATAAATATTGTCATATATCATCAGCAATTATGGTTGTTCAATCCACTACCATCCTAGTAAGGAAAACAGGGTCGTGTATGCTCTATGTATAAGTAATCATATATCCTTATCAACGATGATAAATTATAAGGATATAAACTTCTTATACCTACAAGAGATGGGTATTGTAATCATTAAGGAAGGAAAATCAGAAATATTTTATCAAATGATTTCTCAACCATTACTCAATGAGAAAATAATGGATGATCAATTAAATGATATATAAAATAATAGGAAGGTGGAAGCCTATAAAAAAAGAAATCACTAGTGAAAAAAATTGGTGTGGAATGAGGGGTCGGCTTTGGGTCATGACTAGGTGTACCATATAATATAGAGCTAATGAATAATCTTCTACGCAACACACATAGACCAAACATCTCTATTCACCCATAGAGAACAAAGATGTATCGGGATCTTTGAGAGTACTATTAGTGGGACAATATGAAAATGGGGATCATTGAATATAAATCAAAGTTCCTCTTATTTCAGCAGGTGAAGGATAAAAGGACAATTTCTAAGGGGATTAGGCAATCATTACCCATGCCATCATGGAAATTGGAAAACATCACCATGGAAATTTTCATAGGATATATAAATTCATCTAGTGGACAAAATTCTACATGGGTTTTTTTGGATCGTCTCATAATGGTAGCTCACTTTATTAAAATTCAAGTGGAATTATAGTTTGAGAAACCTACATGAACTTATATAAGAGAAGTGGTAAGGCTCTATGGAGTAGCACTATCGATTGTATCTGATCGATATTCAAGATTTACCTCCGTGTTTTGGAATAGACTCTATCATGCTCTAAACAATATTCAATATTCCCTATCATCCTCAAACTAATATATGATATTAGTAGACTATTCAGAAATTGGAATACTTATTGAGAGATTGTTCTACGATCATCAAGTGAGGATAGAAAGAACACCAACCTCTGGTCGAGTTCTCCTACAATAATAGTTTCCACATTATCATCCAAATGGATCCACGTGAAGTACATTATGGGAAAAAATATAGAACATCATCATGCTGTGATGAATTCAATTAATGAAGTTGTTCGAACCAAATGTGGTCTATGAAATTGTAGAAAAGGTGAAAACCATTCAGTTGTATATCTGATCAGGACATAGTTGAAAGAATATGTATGCATAAAAATTTCAACCAAGTGTAGATTTTATGTTTGGATACTTGGTGTTCTTACACATATCTCTATGGAAGAGGATCATGAGATTTATAAAGAAAACAAATCTATGTACTAGTTATAATGGTTCCTTCAAGATTCATGATCATGTCATAGTTATGGCCTAAAATCGAGAACATCCACTAACCATGTGTCAAGAACACAATGTATTCCAGATACACCTCTTGAATATGTACGTACCAGATATCTTACATGTATGAAATTTAGATGTGGTACACCATGAAAATGATATTCTATACGGGGAGAAACCAATGATGATCTTCGATCATAAAGATAACATTCTAAGAAACAATACCACTCACCTAGTTAATATACTATAGTGGAACCATAACTTTGAAGAGGAGTATCGGAATCGAAGGAAGCAATGATGTAGTAGTCCACTCACCCATTTTCCCAATATATTGTATAACAAAATTTCAAGGGAGAAATTTTATAAGGGGAGAATGAAATGACCCATAATTATATCCATGAAGTTTCCATCTTATTATAATTATTAAATATAGTATATTTCATATAAAATAACATAAAAATCATAAAAACGTTATAAATGAATAATTTATGAAATAAGTGACTTTTTCAAAAATTAAGGAGCCCATGCCATTAGAACAATATTTTGACATTAGAATAGTAATATGAACCATAAGGATAGTAAATTGGACATTAGAACTATAGAATCATCCATAAATGTATAAGTAAAATTTATCCATATAATAAATAAATTATTTTTTATGATTATATCATTTTATAAGTAATTCAACATTTAAAAATGATAAATTAAGTGTTGGTATTTTTATAAAACAAATATTATTATTTACTATTTTATAACTAATATATTGATATAAATGAAATTTTCTTTTATAAAAAAGAATCATAAATTAATATTTTAATATTTTATGATAATAATATAATTTAATGAGACCTTATATAATTTTTCAATGTCTTATAAAATCAGTTATAATTTAAAATTGTTATATTTTATAAAAAATACAAATTTTTTTAGAAAATAATTTTATCATATTTAGAAAATTGCTTTCATAAATTGAGTCCATTTTTTATTTCCAAATGTCTAAAAACAGTTGTTTTGAATTTTTGGAATTTCTCAAAAATAGTTTACTTTTTATGAAAATTGAAATACGATAATTTATAGTATTTAACATTATAAGTAAATATATCATTTTCTGAGTCATAGTTGAGTCATAGATAATATAAATACCATTATCTATAAAAAACATGTTCTATTTACTAAATTTATTTTCCATAATATTAAATATTTATGGTCTTGAGGTAAAATAATAAACAAATGAATAAAATGATAAAAAACACCACTCTCCACTTCTATAAATACCTCCCCTCGTCACCTGTTCCCCCCACACCAAAACATACATGAGGCATGTCCAAAATATTATCAATAACATTCCCATGTCCCTCTTATATGTATTAGATACTTCTTTCTCTATTAAAGACAAAACTCAAGTTTCTCAAGGAGGTTCTCATGGAGATGAACTCCAGAGGTGAAATCCACTTGTTTTCTTTTATTTCCTTATATATATATTTTCTTTTCCTTATCCCTCCTAACATACACTTTTCCAAGTTACATTAATACACAATTATATTTTATATATTGTAATTTTATTGTGTTAATGGAACAACCCATCATCATATATCTTCCCTAGTCCCTTTTCAAAAAAAATTGAAATCAGTGATCGTGATGTGTTGATTTATCACATTTAAAGGATGATAAGTTTTAAATTTTCATTAACTACTTCATGTATGGTTATAAAAATAATTATGGTTAAAAAAGATTATAATATATGTATTATATCTTATTTAATGTTCAAGAACTATTATATATACATAATATTAATTAATGAAACAAAACTAGTTAGTGATGATAATAAACGTCCAAAATCATCAAAATGATTATCAATAACGTCTAATATTAGGACTCATACTCATATAAAAAAATAACTTAAATAAACAATTAATATCATATATTGTCATTAAAAACATTTAAAATCTGTTCCCTATATATATATATATTCCTATTTTACATGACCTTTCAGTCATTTATTCAAATGAACTAATCATGAAAACCAAGGAAAGTAACACAATCAAAAGATGAAATTGTTTTATATAACTCACCAAATATTCTTTAAGTGAACATAATTAAATGAAAATAAATAAAGTAAATGAACAAATTTTTCAAAATTAAATAATCAATAGATTTAATTGGATTATCCATTACATTAAGATCAAGTGTATAACACTTTCAGACATTAGGTAAGAGATTATTTCAGAACCCCCATTTTCCATTAGGGTTCCACTTTATCTCAATTTATCTTAATTAAATTATTAATTCATCTTATTTAATTCACCTAAATTATGGTTTCATGTTCCAAACAAGTGTTTGTATCCCTATTCTTCTTTATTTGAGGCTAAAATTCATGTTTTATAAGGTTTCTTCTCATTTCTCCTGATAAGAAAGTCCGATTAAAGTAAACATCCCAAATTATTACTCATTTTCAACTATCGTTCTTATTATGTTTTTATCTGAAATATTTTTTATAAAACCGTTGATTTTTTTTATGAAATAAAATATTGTTTCATTTCTAGTTTTAGACAATCATTTATGATTTTTTCAATGACACTTTAACTTTTTCCCTTAAACCACACTAAAGTGGCTCATTTTTAAAGTTTCCTAAACACCCTTTCAAATTTATTCACATATTTTAGACATAATATATCATTGCATATTCCTATTTTCCTTTATAAATAAATATTTATGATTCAAGTATATTATTTCATGAACTATATTATGATATACCCATTGGTTATGCTTTATGACATGTTTATGATACTCAGTTCATTCATTGGGTATCCCTTATGTTTATACCTTTTGTTTGATTATTTTTGTAGAAACAAATGCATGAACATGTTATTATTGGTGCACCCAAATATTTTTCTAATGTATTGGGTAATGTTTAGTCTCATGAGACTCCATTTTGGGACATTGAGTAAACCTGATTCTTTTATAGGAATTTGTCTACCACGTGAATGGTCTTAGAAGTTACCCTTTGTCACATCCCGACCAATCCTTTATTTTAATTTACTTATTTTCGGGTCTCACATTTTAGAGTCAATTTTAACCCGTTCTACTTTAAATGAAATTGGGATCTTATATGGGTGTATGACTGTACACATGACCACTTGTAGTACCCAACAGTAATAAGGGATCATTTTATGAATAAATTTATTATTACCCGGATGCATGATTATGTCACAACTATGCACATGTCTGTGTGTGGATTTCTGACTCAGTAATTAAATAAATTATTTTACGACTGGCTCTATTATATTATTTTTATCATTATTATTATAATTTTTTATTTTAATATTTCAATTAGGTTATTATTATCCTGGTTATTTTAACGAATATTAAATTTGGTTGTGATATTAAATGGTGGTCGCATAGATTAAAGTATTTTTGTGTTGTTTTAATAACAATAATAATATTATTAAAAATATTATGATTATGATTATGATTATGATTATTATTTTCATAAATACTTCACATAGGCTTTTAATATTAAATTTTTTTCATAATTGAAAATTTTATAACATTTTATTATTATTATTATTATTATTTTATTACATTTGTTTGTCATTTTTTTAGGCTTTATTTCACCTTATTTTTCATTATTTTCATGTTATTCTATTTATTTTCCTTTTTTTCTTTATTTCTGTCTTACTTTCCCTTTCCCCTATCAGGCCAGGCATCCCCCCTTTCCCCAATTTGCACTATGCTAATCCCCCTCCTAACCCTACCTGCACTGCTAAGCCCCTCCCCTTGCCCTCCTCTGGCATGGCCTCCTCTGGCATAGCCTCCTCCAACACTGATCGCCCGTCCCCTTGCCTTCCACCACTAGCGCAGCCTCCTACGGTGTGTCTTGACGTCCTCCAGTGCAAACTTCCCCCCCTTCTCTCCTCCTTGTAGTACTGGCTACCACCGAACCATGTTGTCGCCCAACTGGCTTTCTTCGACACACTGAAACCCCCCCGCACGCCTCCCCTTGTGTGGCCAAACTCCGGACGACATTCCCTATTTTTTCGGCGCTACTCAAGCCAGATAGCCTTCTTGGATATCCAGCAGACCTCCCACACCCTCTCCACATGCGCATTTCCCTCTGACCGGGTTGTCCTTCTATTTTGGGTAGTTTTTTCGTTAGGTTTTGGTTTTTTATTCGTTTGTTTATGGTATAATTCGTCTAAGTTTTTGTTTTTTGGGTATATTTTTGTTTGATTATGGTCTGTTTTGAATGTGGTGGGTGTTTCACACCAATTGGCAAAGCCGGTCTACACTGAGGTAGGTGATTCCACCCATAATCGTTATTTAACGAATTATTTTTTGAGATTAATTAATTCATCCTATTTATTTATTATTTTGTGTTTTTTGAATTTGGTTATGTTTTATATTTTATGTTCTTTTGAAATTTTAGTAGCATGCGGTCATATATGTGTGCAATTTTCGGTGAAAATCCATGTTGAGCCATTGAGTATTTTTTTATATAAATTGTTCAGTTTTAGTTTGAGTTTTGCATCATGATTCTCATGGATTTAGAAAGGGTGTTTTGGGTGTGTTATTGATGTGATATTTCAAATGTTTTATAAGTTGTTTAAGTGTTTAATTCCTTTATTATATTATATGTATAGTGAGTGGTCCCTTCCTTGGTAGTTCAAGTCATCTATAGTAAGGACCTTTGTAGATACCTATACATGAAAATGTGCATGCTTGTAGGTGAAGTGGTCTTGGGTTTCTATTGTCAAAAGATACATGGTCTGAGGTAGTTCCCCTATGTCTATGCCTTTAATTTTAATTCCATAAGTGCTTTAGTGATTTTAAAAGTGTCTTGAAAATTAAATAGTATATACGTGCTATGAAAAGTGATAGCGATGCTTAAAGTGGGATATACCGTTATATTTAATAGTTCACTTTTACGATTTAAAATGTGTAACATTCTTTTGGATATGTTTTCTAGCTTGACACACTGAATTCTTAGACATGTTTTTGAAAAATGGTTATTCATTCTCTATGCTTAATTTATAAAGTTTTCTATTTGTTTTTTTCATGTTGATATATGATCCTTACTATTCTGGGAAATCCAAATACTATTTTTATGCTTGATTGGTTTTGAAATGCTAAATCCATAACTAGTTTTACCTAAGTGTATAGCATGTGTGTTATGAAGGATGATTTTTTAATAAATAAATATTAATTCAATACTATAAAATTAGGGAAGTTCATGTTTTGATTAGTTTTTAAGAATTCACGAGTTTTGGAATAAATCATGGGTTAATTGGTAATTTTACATTCTTCAATGGTTTGATTTATTCTATGCATGTTTTATAAATTGTAGTCCTTATTTTTGCAAATGGAATTAAGAAGATTTTTCGAACTTAAAGATGTTGAGAAACATTGTTTTATGATTGGTAATGTTCTTTTTAAATTAATCGGTCCAATTTGGCACATTGAAAATGGTTTATGAAATTTTAAAAACCCCTCGTGAGGTATCCCCATAGTTTGAGAAATTTAATGCAAGTGTTAAAATGTGATTTGGGATATGTTCCTAGTATAGATTCATCTACTTTGTGTGGCGTGAATGATGTGGAATGCGCTCATGGAGGGAGAACAGTGGTGATAGGTTGAATGAGTTTTGGATATTGAAAGAGTTTTTTACACATATGTTTTCTTGATAAAAACTCACCACCACTTGAAACAGAGCACAATGGGAAACATGGGTATTTGGGTTGGTGAACTAGGACTTGTGGGTTAGTGGTTCAGAGGGGACTTTACCAGGATTCACTGTAGGTTTGACGATTGAAAAACAAACTAAACATATTGATGAATAAGGGTTATGTCCTTCTAATCCATGTTTTCTAAGGGTCGTGGCCTTATAATCCATGTTTTCTGAGGGTCATGGTTTCTATGAAACTTTTCACTGAGACACGAAGATCTTATGTCCCCAACTAACACTATCTGGTTAGGGACTTCCCATGGTGCTTGTGATACGATTTTCAATTCATTTGTTTCATGCATGTTCCCTCTTTTCTGAAAACCATATTTAAATCTAAATTGGTCTTCTTTAATTTTGAAATGTTATGTAATGATAAAAACCTATTTTGAAAATGTAATAAAAATGTTTTTCATGGAAATAAAATATTGTTATTTGAATTTGAAAAGAGTGAAAAATATTATTTTATTATGCCTTATTTTCAAATTAGCATGATTTGGATTTCTTATTAAAGGTGGTGGAATAGGGTGTTATTATATTTTGTATTTCTTACTGAGCTTCTCAGTTCTCACACCTAATTTATCTTTTCAGTTTGTGGTTCTAGTTTTGGATCTCTCTTACAGTAAGCTTGTTCATGTGTTTGGTAGTGACCCATGAGGTCACATGAAGGTATGATTAACTGTCCATCCTTTTTATATTTTCAATTGAAATTATTTAACTATCTTGATTGGTTTATGTCGATTTTTTATATTTCTTTTATGGGCTAAATCATGCCCAACTACCTCATTGTGGAGCCTGGAACTAGTTTCTAGCCAATGGGGATCGGGAACGCCCCTCGTTCCATCTCACGGACCGGGTGGTGCACCGGGTCGGATGACGACCCAACCTAGTAGGTGACAAAATGGGATTAGATGAGGTTTTTTGTTGTTATTTGGGGCATCAGGTAAAACAATGATATGACTATTGGTACTCGAGTAGTAGGTGCGAGAAGAGCGATGCGAACTCTTTCTCATTCCGATCCTCGAGTAACCATTGGTATTCAATGATTTATGTTTTGGATTTGGTCTGTGTGAACAGGGAAGGGTAGTAGGAGTAAAATTGTACAACTCACGGACTCACATGGAGTAGTGATGCAAGTGAAGACCGATAATACAATTCAACACTCTTAATGGTTGGTCCTTTCCTTGGACATCTTCTGGTAAACCACGTAGTTAGGTTAGACACAACCACTAGTTCTCTATTAATGTGCATTAGTGTTCATGATATCTAGATTCTATTTTAGTCTTGCCGTAAAATTGTTTTCTTTTAAAAATGGAAGCGGACTTTGGTGTTCCTCTTATTTTATTTTGGTGTCGGGTTGGCATGGTTTTTGGGGTGTGTTTCTCTTGGACATTGTTTTTGGAATTTGATATTGATTAGTCAAAGATGAATTTATAAAAGGATGTCTTGGGTTATTTGAAATTGAATTGGTTTGTTTTATAAATTGATAGCATTTTGGAAACTTTTCTTGACTTTTGGAAATAGTTTTAGAAAAAATGTATTTATAGAATATTGGGAATGTTTTGTAGTGAAAGTGGAAGATACTTGTTTCTTTTCCAGTGGTATTCCTATGGGTTCCTCCATATGCATGTTGAAGTGATTAATGGATAGTTGGTGGATCATGTGGATGGATTCCAGAGTGACACAATGATTCATATATGCGAGGCATTATGGAATATCTATGGTGATGGATTTATTTATAAGGCCGCTTCTTGTTTCCTAAAAGTGGGGTTTTCTCTAAAATGGGTTTTTGTGCTTAATTTATTTTTGGAATTGGAGAATGTTTTTGAGTCTGATGTGAAATCGATTAGTTCAAAGGAGATTTTGGGCATTGTTGTGTTGTACTTGGGTTTTCAAGAGGGTGTTCCTTATCCTTTGAAAAATAATTGATATTTTAAATTGGAATTTTAAGATTTGTGTCTGAGGTGTGGATGTTTGTTTTGTGGTGTGTTTGGATATTTGGAAGGATGTTTTGAGTTTATTGTTTGGAATATTCCCCTATAAATGTTCCATGGGTTTCCAGTAGGTCTCTCTCAGTTATTGGCCCAGTGCAGACTCTCAATGGAGTGGCAGAATTGGGTTTTTCTCAGTTTTTTTATCTTTTTATAGATGTTGCGGTCAAGTGGTTATTGTTGAATGCTTTCTGAAGTTGGGTGTCTCTCTGGTTTTTTAGGAACTCTGAATGTTGTGTCGGTGTAATTTATATCAAATGTGTTTGGCGGAGAGGGAGTAGATCAGTAAATGGTGATCGCCTCATTTTGCTACAAATGAGGATGTCTAGGGCATTACTCACAACTATATTAATCCTGTTCTTTCACCTAAAAAAGTGAAGGTGAGGGGAATTGGTTGATCTCGTAGGTGCTCGACCAGTCAACAGGTGACAAAGGAGGTTTTTTGGCCTTTCTGATGAGCTAGTTTCATGCTTCCAAGAGGTAGTGTGGAACCATCAGATTAAAACACGTACATGTTTTTGGTCTTGTTTATACTGTGGAAAGTGAATGTTATTCATTCAATGAAGAGTCTGAACATACGAGGCCTTTTATTTTAGTGTTCCATCCATTAGTTTGTGTTGCATGTTGGACATATTACTAAATCGCCTATCTCTAGTTTGGTCAGTAGGACACTCTAAGTCATTCACTGCAATCCTTAACTGGTAAGTTGACAAAGTGGCCGTTTGGGACACGAGGAGAAGTATGTGGGTTGCTATTCCAATGGAGGAAGATTCAGTCAAAGGTGGTTAGCTTATGAATACAATGTGGTAGATGCTTCAGACATAAGGGCTCCAGTCATAGGTCATGGGGTGAAGCTTTCACAGAGTCAAAACTCATCGGATGTGGTGCGAGTTTTGTACGACTTAAGTCCTCAATGACGGATGGGGACAACATAAATTTATTTATTTTAGTGTCATCACTAAAGGCTCTATGTTTTTTGTGAGGATCATGATTTCCTTTGTCTCCTTGTTCTGGTCTTAATTTATGGGAGATCCCCTTTGGCATTAAAGAGGTTTGGAAAATCCATATTCTTGTAAAGCCAGCAGCCATGATATGTGATCCTTGATGAGATCGGTTGTGGAATGAAATCGTACTCATATCAGATACTCTCATGTCATGTGGGATTGACATGCATGTGTCCATTTGGTCGCTAGATTAGGGGTTTATTCTATCAAAACCATCTCATGAAGGGGAGTGTTGTCCACTATAGGAATAATCAATGCAGTTCGGCCCATGTTCGTGGGTTCGTGGTGAAGGGTTCAGTCAGTGTTTCTCAAAGTAAATTGGGAATGCCCAGGTGGGTTCTGTGGTTTTAGGAAATTTTATAATTGTGCGGAGACCCACCTCTAGTCTCACTGATGTCCCCTCTTGTGTTGGTTGGTTAAACATAGGGAGCTTGGATGGTCAAGATAGTGTTAGATGTTTTCCCATGTTGGTGAGTTGTTTTGGTTTGAAGAACCAGTGATTGATGAGAACCCTAATATGGTGGGGAGACTAACATAAGATAAAATTTTGGAAAAAATCATTGTCTTCAATGATAACTAGTTAGGGAGAACCCATACATCTGCTCTGCCCGGCCCAGATCATGGTAATTGGGTAATTCGGGTAATGGGTAGCTTGACAAGTGTTCTTGGAGATCACTAGCGACCCTAGTGATCCCTAAGATAGGGGTCAGGGTGTTCCATGTGGTATTTTTGTTTGGAGATGAATTCCATTTTATTTTTTTATTTGTCTTGGTGATTTTAGTTTAGAGATATTTGGAGTTTAGATTATCGGTGTTTTGAATAATAAGTCTTCAGACAATCGAGGTTTTGTTCTAAGTGTCTTTCTGGTCTCACTTGGTACCCTTGGTTGACATAGTCTTTTGGGACATTCTAGGGGAAGAAAGTAACATGGTGGGGTGAGTTGTCACACCCCGCCCAACCCTTTATTTTAATTTAATTATTTGAAGGTCCCACTTTTGAGATGCCGTTTGAATCAGTTCTATTTTAGAAGAAAGTGGGATCTTATATTGGTACGCGACTCTACGTGTGACTGTGTTTAGTGCCCAACATGAATAAGTAAACGTTTTACAAATAAATTTATTATTACATGGACACACGACTATGTCGCGACCACGCACGTGTTTGTGCGCGGAGTCCGGACTCAATAATTAATTCAATTATTTAATGACGTGTTCTATTATTTTAGTTTTATCATTAGTATTGTTAATATTTAATTTAATATTTAAATTAGGTTATTATTATCATTGTTATTTCAGCTAATATTATTTTTTGTAATGATATTAAATGGTGGTTGCAAAGATAAAATTATTTTTTTGTTGTTTTAATAAAAATAATAATGCTATTATTAATATTAAGATTATTATTATTATTGTTATTATTCTTATTTTTGTAAATACTTCCCATAGGGTTTTAATATTACTTTTTTCATAATTTTAAAAAGTTTAACATATTATTATTGTTATTATCATTATTATTTTATTGGATTGGTTTGACATTATTTTTTAGGATTTATTTCACCTTATTTTAATTTTATTCTTATTATTTTATTTCTTTCCGTTTATTTTTTTCCCATTGTTTCTCTCTTGCTACCCCTTCCCCCCGTTATGCCAAGCCTCCCCACATTCCCCGAATTGCACTGTGCTGCTCCCCCTCTTAATCGTACTCGCACTGCTAAGCCCCTCCCATGTCCCTCCTCCGGTGTAGCCTCCTCCGGCGCGACCTCCCCTAGCCCAGACTATCACTCCCCTTGCATTCCTCCACCAGAATGGCCTCCTCCAGCGTGGCACAACATCCTCTGGCTCTGTGTAACGGCCCGAAATTTTGAATAAATCTTTTTTCCTAATTTCATGTGTTATTTTATTTTATTTTTATACTCAACAAAAATGTTTTATTTGATAAACATGATTATAATTAAAATGAGACCATTGGGTTCTGACTCTTATATGACCATCGGTCAATATGACCGCTGTGAACAAAATATTTTGATTATTCTCTCTAAATACAAGTAATCTTGGTTAATTATTATAGAAAGAAGATTTGATGGCCTCACCTAGTAGTCTTGGACCGATCGAAGCCCATCTAACAGAACTTGGGAAGGAGGTACCACCATTGGGCTTTGCTCTGGACCAAACCCAAGCCGAACTTCATCATGTGAAGCTAGAACGGAATCACCTTCGATATAAGTTCAAACTGATAGAAATTACTACTCTGGAAATGTTGGCCGAGCCTCCCTCAAACTCTCTCACCTTAGCACACCTTACACTTAGGTCCTATGCTGGTGTGATAAGGGGCTATGTAAGAATACCGTAACTGCCTTGTGTAATCCTTTGTTTTAAATAAAAATTGGGATTTCTTCTTATGATGATTTTTATAAATTTTCAAATGACCGGATAAATATAGTATGCATATTTTTAATGAATTTTAGAAAAAGGATATTTTAAAAATATTTATGTAAACCTTAAATAATTAAAAATGTGTAATGATTTTCAAAAAATGGTCTTATACAATTATGTTCAGTACAAAATTTGGTGTCTAATAAGATCAACTTGATTTTTGATGAATCGTAAATTATGGATAGTGATTTTATGATTAGGATTAGTAATATGACCAAATGGATTAGTAATCCCACTTAAAGAAAGTTTTAAAATAATCTAGGCACCTTGATTAAGTAATGTGATTCAATAAAATGGTTAAATAACGGTTTCATAAATTATTATTCAAGTATTAGTTTTTTTTTCGTGTGAATAGTGTTTTTTAATTAAAAATTAAATTAAAAATATTTAGAAATATATTTTTATAAAATGGATTTCATTTTTGAACTCAGAGAACCGATATTATGTTATCGTAATTTTTGGGGTTTTTTCTGAAAAAATGAATATTCGGTGAATAGTGTATTTATCTAAAAAATAAAATAAAAATATTTAGAAAAATATTTTTATAAAATGGAGTTCATTTTTGAAATTATAGCATTGATATTTGATTAAGGTGAAATTTTGGGATCTTTCTGAGAAAGTTGAATTTTTAGTGAAAAGTGAAAATACAGTTTTAGGGTTCCGGTATGTTTAATGACATCATAACTATGTCATGATGATGTAATGAGATATTTTAAGGTTTGGCCGCCCAAGGGTGATGAATTATTGTTTTGGGGGCCCCATGTGGCCTAACTCCATGGTAAATGCCAAGGGAGAGCACATGGGTTTGAGAAAACCACATGTGAGGTGTCCCTTGGCCATTAATGCCTTGTCCCCTCACTTTCCCTATAAATTCCAAGCCCTCCTCTCATCCATTCGACTCCCCACTCTTCCCCAATGAATTTATGGTCTCATTACCTCCCAAGGAGTCCTCCCAATGTTCCCCCAAGCCCTCAAGGTCCCATCCTTTGAGGTTTTAGAGTTACATTTTAAGGTAAGGGATCTGACCCCTCTCTTTCTTTTCAAGTGATCTCTTTTATGTCATTCCTTTTTGCTCCATGTTCTTATGTTGGAGGATGTTATTTTATACTTATCTTACTGCCCATTTTATGTTCATATAATGAGAGATCTCATCTTACTCTCATTATTTCGTTTTATGATGTTTTAAGTGGCACTGTTAGGCTGCCGAAATTTTTGTAACTGATTCTTTCTCCCATCTCATTTTTCAAGATCTATTTTCATGTAAAGTATTTCATGTTCCTTTTTATTATGTTGGGGTATGATCTCTATATCGATCATAATGATCTTTATGACCATATGATGAGAGACCCAATTTTATCTCTTCAATTCAGCATTTTTATGTTTTAAGTGGCGCCGTTAGGCTGTCGAATTTTTGAGGGATTCTTTCACCCTTCTCTTTTTCAAAGTTCTACTTTCATGTCATGTCTTTAAAGTTCCTTTCTATTATGTTGGGGTATAATCTCTATATCTATCATACTGGACTCTTATGTTAATATGATGAGATACCCTATTTGACCTTGTCAATTCATGTTTTTTTTTGAAGTTTTAAGTGGCCCCGTTAGGCTGCCCTATTTTTGAGGGATTCTTTCACCCTTCTCTTTTTCAAAGTTCTACTTTCATGTCAAGTCTTTCAAGTTCCTTTCTATTATGTTGGGGTATTATCTCTATATCTATCATACTGGACTCTTATGTTCATATGATGAGAGACCCTATTTGAACTTGTCAATTCGTTTTTGATGATGTTTAAGTGACGCTGTTAGGCTGCCGAATTGTCACAAGAGAAATCTTATTTTTGTCTTCCTTTAATATTCTTCATTTCATATGGTATATTTTCAAATTTCATTACCATATTATTAAATCCCTTATATTTTGTCCCTCTACTGTTTTATGGGACATTTATGAATGTTTGACCCATGTCCCCTCTCTTTCAATGTTATCTAAAACCCCGAATCTTAGCCGTTATGCTGCAGGATTTTCGTCTCAAAATGCCTCTCTCTTTTCTCAAAATTATTTTATGTTATTAAGTGAATACTCAAAGATCTTATTTCTATAGGGGTATTCACATATATATCAAAAGGTTCAATTTTAAATTCTGAGATTTACATACATGAAACCCGCTTTCCCTTTTCGTGGGTTTAAAGTGACATAAAGATCATGTCTTTAAAAGCAGTTTTTAAAACATTATGATGATGAAATTAAACCCATTTCTTTTATGATATATGGGTTGTTTATGAAATGATTGATGATGATATACGTTGATCACATTATAATAAAGGAAAATTTAAGGGTGCGCCCTGATAGCGCTTCAATGCATTGGGTAATGATGTAACCACTAGAGATTACAATTTAAGGGTGCGCCCTGATAGCGCCCCATTACATTGGGTAATGATGTAACCACTAGAGATTACAATTTTCACGATATCTTGGTGAATAACCTTGGTAATTTTTTTAATGACACATTGGGGATGGCCCTTGGTGATATGTTCATGATTGTCTATATTAAATGATGTATCCACATCTTAAAGTTATAAAAAATGTTATTTTTATTATGATATTCCTCACGATTTCTTTCTCATGCCTTAAAGTTCTTTTCAGGGACTTATTGAAGTATCTCAAGTTCACATGTAAAATGTTTCTCTTGTTTCCATTACTGGGCCTTCTGCTCACCCTTTCTTTTGATGTATGTCCCCAGGTTATGAGATGCAGTAATGAACCTAGGATGAACATGAGGAGAAGCCTTCAAGTGTTTAAGAAGAATGTTTTATGTTTTCATGTTTTAAGTTCCTGGTTTCCAAGACACTAAACCCTAAAGATCCTCGGTTTTGTAAAATGTAGTGAAAGATTATTTGATAAAAATGTGGGATTCTATAGTTGGTATCAAAGGATGGTTTAGTTATTTGTGGAAATTAGGATATGAAAAATTTAGGAAGAAGCCTATAGAAAAGTTAAAATATAGGAAATCTTCCTGGTATTTTGGTGTGTATTGAGTAAGGGGTTTCCAATAAAATACATCCCTATCTAGATACGAGCAGGTAGAGGTGGCTCTGGCACAGATGTACATAGGGGTAAAACCCAAAAACACCGCTTTGAGCTAGACTCGAACGGGAACTGGTACACGACAACGGGCCTTGCTGCACTCTTGGTTACGACACTCCCGGGGGATATGCTTTGGTAAATTCATAAGCTTAGTATGAACCATTGTTAAAGGAACAAAGGTAAAGTAAAATAAAGATTCACATAAGAATATATGATCATGGATAACCTAGATTGGAACCTAGGGGGTCACAAGTTAAGGTATACTTTTCTTCTAAAAGTTATCCTTATATGCTTTCAGTTCCTTTTCATGATTATTGGCTAAGTACTTAAGCCCCTAATTATGCTTTTTCTTCTTAGTGAATGGTGGGAAATGGAAGAACATGTCCCAACAACCAATGTGATAGGAAATGTGACGATTGTCGTATTAATATGACAGGGATGATTAGGGGATTAAAATATGATTTTTATTTTGGAAGACGTTCACTATTTTGGGGACCCTATATGATCGAGGTAAATAGATTACAACGATATTTTCATTGAGGAGTAAGGCTGACTTATATTTTGAAGAATCGATGAATTTAAGGTGGACTTATAGTAATTTAGGTGACTTATGGGAATGATTAACCTATCTGGGGTTAAATATGTTTAGGTTAGATACTTTTGTTATAAGATGTTAGGAGTGGTTGATGTTGTTTGGAGATGAACAATGAAGTTTATTTTGGAATACTATGTTATCAAATCCTTCTTGTATTTGGGTTTCAATCTTAGTTTGGTTTATTTTGAGGAATTTTAAGGACTGTAATTTATGGAATGGACTATGATGAACCTTGGGTAGTACCATGGAACTTTAAAGATTTAAAAGTAGTTTCCGTTCCTATGGGATTCTTTCTTTTTGAAGATTTGTTTGACCTTACCCTTTTGGTTTATGGGATAATGTTTAAAGAAAAAAGAAATAGATACTTAATCTTTTTTGTATTATGTGATTCTCTAGATGATGATTCTTGTGTTTTGATGAGACCAAGTAGTTTTGAATGCTCATAGTTTGGAGAAAAGATTAGTTTTGGGTAGAAACTTATTAAAGGATGAAACTCTACATGAAGGTAGATATATTTAATTATGTTTTTGTTCTATGTTGTAAATGAATTCCTCAAAGTTATGAAAAGGAACGTAAAACAAAAACTTTGTTGGTTTACGTTTCCTACTAGG
The DNA here is from genome assembly GCA_963277665.1 of Viscum album. Classification (NCBI taxonomy): domain Eukaryota; kingdom Viridiplantae; phylum Streptophyta; class Magnoliopsida; order Santalales; family Viscaceae; genus Viscum; species Viscum album. Next base: position 444,078,053 of record OY728133.1, read on the forward strand.
TAATCAAAGACCGCTTGCACACATCATAATTTTGGGGATTTATGGTGGTTAACTTCCTCCTAATCATGTTTTCTATCACTCTCCTTTAGGACGTGACCCTTTGTTTTCTCCTCCATGTCCATGTTTCCTACATGGAATCCTAGTATGAGTAAACTCGGGTGGCCTTTGTACTTCCTTTTCTTTCATTTAAAGTAATGGTGTCACTGACTCTTTTTCTGATGTGGGACTTTCAATGAAATTTCAAAACCCAATTTTTTAAAATTGCGAGGACGCAATTTCTTAAGGGGGGAAGATTGTAACGGCCCGAAATTTTGAATAAATCTTGTTTCCTAATTTCATGTGTTATTTTATTTTATTTTTATAATCAACAAAAATGTTTTATTTGATAAACATGATTATAATTAAAATGAGACCATTGGGTTCTGACTGTTATATGACCGCTGTGAACAAAATATTTTGATTATTGTCTCTAAATACAAGTAATCTTGGTTAATTATTATAGAAAGAATATTTGATGGCCTCACCTAATAGTCTTGGACCGATCGAAGCCCATCTAACAGAACTTGGGAAGGAGGTAGCACCATTGGGCTTTGCACTGGACCAAACCCAAGCCGAACTTCATCATGTGAAGCTAGAACGGAATCGCCGTCGCGAGAAGTTCAAACTGATAGAAATTACTACTCGGGCAATGTTGGCTGAGCCTCCCTCGAACTCTCTCACCTTATCACACCTTACACTTAGGTCCTATACTGGTGTGATAAGGGGCTATGTAAGAAGACAGTAACTGCCTTGTGTAATCCTTTGTTTTAAATAAAAATTTGGATTTCTTCTTATGATGATGTTTATGAATTTTAAAATGACTGGATAAATATAGTATGCATATTTTTTATGACTTTTAGAAAAAGGATATTTTAAAAATATTTATGTAAACCTTAAATAATTAAAAATGTGTAATGATTTTCAAAAAATAGTCTTATACAATTATGTTCAGTACAAAATTTGGTGTCTAATAAGAACAACTTGATTTTTGATGAATAGTAAATTATGAATAGTGATTTTATGATTAGGATTAGTAATATGACCAAATGGATTAGTAATCTCACTTAAAGAAAGTTTTAAAATAATCTAGGCACCTTGATTAAGTAATGTGATTCAATAAAATGGTTAAATAACGGTTTCATAAATTATTATTCAAGTATTAGTTTTTTTCGGGTGAATATTGTTTTTTAATTAAAAATTAAATTAAAAATATTTAGAAATATATTTTTATAAAATGGATTTCATTTTTGAACTCAGAGCACCGATATTATGTTATGGTAATTTTTGGGGTTTTTTCTGAAAAAAGGAATTTTCGGTGAATAGTGTATTTATTTAAAAAATAAAATAAAAATATTTAGAAAATTATTTTTATAAAATGGAATTCATTTTTGAAATTAGATCATTGATATTTGATTAAGGTGAAATTTTGGGATCTTTCTGAGAAAGTTGAATTTTCAGTGAATAGTGAAAATACAGTTTTAGGGTTTCGGTATGTTTAATGACATCATAACTGTGTCATGATGATGTCATGATATATTTTAAGGGTTTGCCAGTGAAGGGTGATGAATTATTGTTTTGGGGGCCCCATGTGGCCTAACACCTTGGTAAATTCCAAGGGAGAGCACATGGTTTTGAGAAAAGCACATGTGAGGTGTCCCTTGGCCATTAATGCCTTGTCCCCTCACTTTCCCTATAAATACCAAGCCCTCCTCTCATCCATTCGACTCCCCACTCTTCCCCAATGATGTTCTGGTCTCATTACCTCCCAAGGAGTCCTCCCAAGGTGCCCCCAAGCCCCCAAGGTCCCATCCTTTGAGGTTTAAGAGATACATTTTAAGGTAAGGGATCTGGCCCCTCTCTTTCTTTTCAAGTGATCTCTTTTATGTCATTCCTTTTTTCTCCATGTTCTTATGTTGGAGGATGTCGTTTTATACTCCTCTTACTGCCCTTTTTATGTTCATATAATGAGAGATCCCCTCTTACTCTAATTATTTCGTTCTATGACGTTTTAAGTGGCGCCGTTAGGCTGCCGAAATTTTTGTAACGGATTCTTTCTCCCCTCTTATTTTTCAAGATCTATTTTCATGTAAAGTATTTCAAGTTCCTTTTTATTATGTTGGGGTATGATCTCTATATCTATCATAATGATCTTTATGACCATATGATGAGAGACCCCATTTTATCTCTTCAATTCAGCATTTTGAAGTTTTAAGTGGCGCCGTTAGGCTGTTGAATTTTTGAGGGATTCTTTCACCCTTCTCTTTTTCAAAGTTCTACATTCATGTCAAGTCTTTCATGTTCCTTTCTATTATGTTGGGGTATAATCTCTATATCTATCATACTGGACTCTTATGTTCATATGATGAGAGACCCTATTTGACCTTGTCAATTCATGTTTTTTTATGTTTTAAGTGGCGCCGTTAGGCTGCCGAATTTTTGAGGAATTATTTCACCCTTCTCTTTTTCAAAGTTCTACATTCATGTCAAGTCTTTCAAGTTCCTTTATATTATGTTGGGGTATTATCTCTATATCTATCATACTGGACTCTTATGTTCATATGATAAGAGTCCCTATTTGAACTTGTCAATTCATTTTTGTTGAAGTTTAAGTGACGTCGTTAGGCTGCCGAATTCTCACAAGAGAAATATTATTTTTGTCTTCCTTTAATATTCTTCATTTCATATGGTATATTTTCAAATTTCATTACCATATTCTTAAATCCCTTATATTTTGTCCCTATACTGTTTTATGGGTCATTTATGAATGTTTGACCCATGTCCCCTCTCTTTCAATGTTATCTAAAACCCCGAAAGTTAGCCGTTATGCTGTAAGATTTTCGTCTCAAAATGCCTCTCTCTTTTCTCAAAATTATTTTATGTTATTAAGTGAATACTCAAAGATCTTATTTCTACAGGGGTATTAACGTATATATCAAAATTTTCTATTTTAAATTCTGAGATTTACATACATGAAACCCCACTTTCCCTTTTTGTGGGTTTAAAGTGACATAAAGATCATGTCTTTAAAAGCAGTTTTTAAAACATTATGATGATGAAATGAAACCCATTTCTTTTATGATATATGGGTTGTTTATAAAATGATTGATGATGATATACATGGCTCACATTATAATAAAGGCAAATTTAAGGGTGTGCCCTGATAGCGCTCCAATGCATTGGGTATTGATGTAACCACTAGAGATTACAATTTAAGGGTGCGCCCTGATAGTGCCCCATTGCATTGGGTAATGATGTAACCACTAGAGATTACAATTTTCACGATATCTTGGTGAATAACCCTGGTAATTTTTTTAATGACACCTTGGGGATGGACCTTGGTGATATGTTCATGATTGTCTATATTAAACGATGTAGCCACATCTTAAAGTTATGAAAAATGTTATTTTTATTATGATATGCCTCACAATTTCTTTCTCATGCATTAAAGTTCTTTTCATGGCCTTATTGAAGTATCTCAAGTTCACATGTAAAATGTTTCTCTTTTTTCCATTACAGGGCCTTCTGCTCACCCTTTCTTTTGATGTATGTCCCCAGGTTATGAGATGTAGTAATGAACGTAGGATGAACATGAGGAGAAGCCTTCAAGTTTTTAAGAAGAATGTTTTATGTTTTCATGTTTTAAGTTCCTGGTTTCCAAGACACTAAACCCTAAAGATACTCGGTTTTGTAAAATGTAATGAAAGTTTATTTGATAAAAAGCCGGGATGCTATACTCGGACTGCCCTCTCCCCTTTGTTCCTCTTCACTGGTCTGGATACCACCACACCATGCCGCCACCACACCGGCCTCCTCCAATGAACTGAAACCCTATGCTCGCCTCCCCTTACTCGGACGAACGTGCAACGAAATTCCCTCTTTTTCTTCTAGCGTCGTGCAAGCCCAATAGCCTCCTCAGAGCTCCGGATGACCTCTCTCAATCACGTTTCATGTGTTTTTTCCTACGACCGGGTTATTCTTCCATTTTGGGTAATTTTTCAGTTAGGGTTTCTTGTGAAATTGGTTTGTTTATGGTGTAATTGGTCCAATTTTTGGTTTTTTAGGGTATTTTAGAGTTTGATTATGGTGTGTTTTTCATGCGATGGAAGTTTCGTACTAATTTGCGATGTTGGTCTACACCAATGTAAGTGATTCCGTGTGTAATCATTATTAGATGAATTCTTTTGGGAGTATAATTAATTCATCAGGTTTATTTATTAGTTTGGGTGCTTTGAATTTGGTTATGTTTGAGATTTTATGTAATTTTGACGTGTTAGTAACATGTGGTGCAATATGTGTGCAATATTCAGTGAAAACCCATGTTGAGTCATTGAGTATTATATATATATATATATATATATATATATATATTTTAGTATGTGTTTCGGTGTTGCATCTTGGTGTGCTTGGTTTTAGAAAGGTTGTTTTAAGTGAGTTATTGGTGTGATCCTTTAATGTAATATTTCAAATGTTTTTTAAAAAATTTAACTGTTTAATTGCTTTATTAAATTATATGTATAGTTAGTGGTCACTTCTTTGGGGGTTTGAGTCATCGACTATAGGGACCTATATATATAAATATACATAAAAATTTATATTCATGTAGTTGAAGCGGTCTCGGGTTTCCCTTGTTAAAATCTCTGTGTTTTGAGGTAGGTCCCATATGCCTATGACTTCAATTTGAATTATATAAATTCTTTAGTGCTCTAAAAAGTGTTTTCATGATTAAATAATATATATGTGTAATAAAAAGTTATATCGATGCATAGCGTTGTACATCCCTTTATATTTAATTGTTCACTTTTACAATTTAAAATATGTAACCTTTTTTAGATAGGTTTTCTAGCTTGACACACTGAATGCATAGGAGTCTTTTTGAAAAATGGTTCTTCATTTTCTATGAATAATTTATAAAGATTCTAATGCATGTTTTTCAGGTTGATATATGATCCTAAACATTCTTGGAAAATGAAATAGTCTTTTTAAATGCTAAATCCTAATGTGGGTTTTCCTAAGTGGGAAGCATGTGTGTGGAGAAGGTTTATTTTTTAATAAAGATAGAATAGTGAAAGACTTTAAAAAGAGGGGAGTTAATGTTTGGGTTAGTTTGTAAGAATGCATGAATTTTGGAATAAATATGGGGTTAATTGATAGATTTCCATTATTCAATGGTTTGATTTATTTAGGAATGTTTTTAAAATTATGGGGCCTTGGTTACACAAATGGATTTTAAGAAGGTTTTTGTAACTTAAATATGTTGAGAAACATTGTTTTCGGATTGGTAATGTTATTTCAAAATCAATGAGTCGCATTGGGAACTTTTGAAAATGGTTTCCAAAATTAGAAAAACCCTGTTGAGGCACCCCCTAGTTTTAGAAATTTAATGAAAGGGTTAAAATATGATTTGTGATATGTTCCTAGTGTGATGGATTATGCTTTGTGTGGCGTGAAATATGGGGAATGCACTTAAAGAGGAAGAATGGCGGTGAGAGGTTGAATGAGTTTTTCATAAAGACAATGTTGGGTTCATATATGGTATCTTAATAGAAACTAACCGCCACTTCAAATAGAGAACAATGGGAAACCTGGGTATCTATGTGGGTGAACTGGGACTTGTGGGCTAGTGTTCTGGTGGTGACTTGACCCGGTTTCACTTCAGGTTTGATGATTGAAACACAGAAAAATATGAATGTCTGAGGGTCATGGAATTCTAAGCCACATTTTCTGTGGTTTGTGTCCTTCTAATCCACATTTTTTTAGGGTCATGGTTTCTAAGCCACGTTTCACCAAGGCACAAAGATCCAGTATCACAAACTAACACTAGCTTCTTAGGTATATCCTATTGTGCTTTTGATACAATTTTCAATTATTTTGTTTCATGCTTCTTCCCTCTTCCGTGAAAACCTTATTTTAATATAAATTGGTCTCATATAATTTTGAAATGTTAATTCATTCTCAAAACCTATTTTGAGAAGGGAATAGAAATGTTTTTCATGGAAATTAAAGCTTGTTATTTGAATTTTAAAAGAGTGAAAAACATTATTTTCTTATGCCTTATTTTCATTCTATCATGATTTTTGTATCTTATTAAAGGCGGTGGAAAATGGTGTTCTTGTATTTTGGCATTCTTAATAAGCATCTTGGTGCTCACACCTACTTTATCTTTTTAGTTTCACGTTTTATTTTTGGATCTCTCTTGTAGTAATCTTATTTATAAATTTTGTGGTGACCCATGAGGCCACTTGGTGGTATGTTTGACTTTTCATCCTTGTTCTATTTTCAATTTCAAGTATTTAACTACCTTTCATTGTTTATGTCAAATTTATTTGTCTTTTTTGGGCTAAATCGTTCCCAACTACCTCATTTTGGGGCCCGACACTGGTTTCCAGCCCATGGAGATTGGGAACGCCCATCGAGCCATCTTGTCGACCGGGTCGGGTGCCTGTCAGATGACGAACCGACCGGTTCGTGACATCCTTGACTTGTGCGTATGTCCTGTTTTATGTTGTTTCCAAATTCCTCTGATTCCATTATTACCATTATCAATGATCTTGATTGTATTCTTTACTATGTTTATTCATGATAGATACCTTCTTATGTCATCAGGTTATCCCTTATAACCCATGTATTTTCCATCATTTCAATGTTTATAACCTTACTAGGATTTTTAGATCATTCATTTTATTCAAGTTTTACCTAGGTTATCATATCCATATATAGTAGTTCAGTGGAATATATGAGCTCTTTATTGATTATTAGAATAAATATGTTTTATTCATTTTCTATGTTTTTAGTTTCATGTAACCAATCATCCAAATACACTATACTTAATAATCTTTGGTTGTTTTAAATGGTTAACTACACAAAAATTCAAGTCATAATATATGTAAAAGGGTATGGTTGGTATAATAGTCTCCTAAATATATTTAATTAAAATAATACTGTTTTTATTGAGGAAAAAAATATTCCTTGTTAAGCTTCATTACAAATGGAATAGACCTTATATAGTAACTAATACCATCACTTTTGGTGAAGTTGATATTAGAGGAGAATATTTAAATAACTAATTTTAGGTAAATGACCAAAATTAAAGAAATACAAGGAGAAATTTTTGAATTTACCTATGGATGAGTAAAGAACCCTTCCAGATTTTGATAAATAAGAACATCCTTGTTTCCACTTCCTTTCAATTAATCATATATGTAAATTTTATTATAAAAAATTTTATGTAAAGAAATGAATATTGAAAATCAATTGTAATATAATTTGAACCATGTTTAGGGGAAGATATTAACTTGATTTTGTCAAAAAATCATATAAATAATCTATTTTTGTATAGTTTTTTGTTATTAATTTTTACCCATTCATTTAACTTTCTTTCTATAATATCTAGTTTGAAAATATCATGCTCTAGGTAAATGGACTCGTATATTCAAAATCTATGAGAAATAGGTCATTGTTATGTTAGTTGATCAATTTTTTTGTAGAAGTATAATTAAGAATTATAGGATAGGGAGTAAGGGAATATATCTAGGAGGAATAAATTTTAAAACATTAGGAAAAAATAATTTTGAACCTATGTTTATATAACTTGACTATATGAGGTAGAAAATATTAGGGATCAAACATAAATAAAAATTATATAATTCCATTAAACCAAGAATAAAATATGGGATACTGAAAACAAATAATGGATCTATGAGATAGGAGTAAACTAGTGTGTTTGTAAAATTAAATAAATCCATCTATATATGTACTATATATAGTTCATTACAAAACATTATTGTTCAGAAAAAATATTCAAATAAAGTTCTATTCTAAGAAATGTGTCCATTTAGGTGACGATAATATTGATCCCATTGAAATAATGGAACAAGACATGTATAAAATTCATTTATGTCATCTCAACTTTTTGAGAAATAAAACTATGGTTAAAGAGACATAAAAAGAAGAATAAATGGAGGTGATTTCTATTAAATTTTTATACCATATAATTCTATTCAATCAACATCATAATTATAACTTTAAATAAATTAAATAAATGTATAATTTAAATTCATAAATGAGGAATATTAAATAGAACAATTTGGGAATCTATGTTTTTTATTAACATTTCCTGGTAAATTCATATTTAGGATGGATGAATTTTAAATTTTAATTCATTAAAATATTTCATCGAAGGGAAACAATATAAGGGTGGGTATGTGAGATGATCTTTACATTTTAATTTTTTTGTTTGTTATTCATTCTATGTACACTTTTTTTAGTTTAATTCTTAGGTAAATAGCTATTTCTATTAACTTTTATAAAATATATCTTAATTGGAATGTCCTTTTAAATGTTGTATTTATTGATCCATACATATTTTAAACAAAACTTTTATGCTAGTTATTTATTTTAAAATTAATTTTATTACTATAGTAAGAAAGGATGTGAAATTTTTCTAGATGGATAATTGGAAAGGCTAAGAGTGACCACGACATCCATGGTCACAGGGATTACCAAAGGTGATTAACATAACCTACCCCTACTGGGAAATGATGTCTCATGGTGTAAATGTTGAATTTTCCTTAATCCTTCACCAATCATTTCTCATAGTCACCTACCCAACTCACCTCACCATATTGTTATGGTAGGCATACCTGATGTGACTACCAAAAATTGAATGTGTCTCCAAAAAGAAATCCACAAAGGCAAGAAGTGTTGATCATGTGAAATATTTTATTCACTGTTCTGAATCACTCAATCTAGAAATATTTACCATAAACCCCCTTTTTAAAATATATCTTGTGGTTATGACGCTAATTGTGGTGCTCATGGTAAGGATGCTTATTGAAATCTTCACCCACCCTATTTTACCTCCTCTGTTAATATTATCATCAATTAAAACTGATACACTAACTTTCTTGAAGATTATAAGACCATCGATATATAATTGATAAGGTCTATATTAAAAAATATTCTCCAAAAATAGTTAGATACCTAACCATTTAAACACATGACCCTTGTGGAAGAATAGGTAATCACCAACTTAGTCGACACCACCTTCTATGACCACCGTTTTATCTAAGTTGATGGTGGGGTGAAGCTTCAATTCTAAGAGAACATTGGGAGTAATTTTCTCCTATTTAAGATCCAAAATAACCAAAATTAAGACCCAACCATGTGTTTCATATTCAAATACATCCTACCATTACAAATTTTGATGGAACCAGGTCATTCTGCTCTTTATGGAAGGAGAATGATGAACATTGACACTAGAGTTGTGTGAAAAATACAAGACAACCATGAGGGACGAAAGGGAAACAAGGAATGTTGTCGAATTGAAAATCTCCATCATCTATTAAATATACCAATTAATTGGTATGACATATGCGTATGAGGTGTGATGTAAGAACAAATTTTAGGAAAATCATTAGTTTCTCTAACAAAGAAAGGATTGGCCTTCACTGTCCAATGATGGATGAATAAATTTGAATATTCTGAAAGAAGTGATATACTGTGGGAAAAACAGAACTTCCCAAATGATTTTTGAAATAAAAAGTCATATAACCCAAATCCCAAACCCACTATCCTTTGAAACCTACTGTGAATTACTATAGTAGTCCACATTTAAATTGGATATTTGGTTAGATCAAGTAAGTGTTTCAATACCATAGAGAATTTATTAAGACTCTACCTTATAGAAATAATTCAACCATAAATCATAAGTAACACCTTCTCTGGGAGGAATTAAAAAATTCAATGAATAACTATTTTTCTATCTCATACCAAGTTGAGTAAATATATTTTAAAATAAGATGGGACTACCGATTGAGAAATGAGACATCTCTTATTATTCAATTTCTTTTTTTGATACTCTAGTGATAAAAAACTAAAACCTTATTAGTTCAACCAACACTATTTCCCATTTTATTTCTTATTGATGAATTTTAATCTATTAATACAGTGTTAACTTATATATTTATGTTAATGATTTTTTTCAATGGATTTCTATTTTAATTATCTCTTAATTTATTTAGTGTGTTTTATGAATTTCACCCACAAGACAATTGAATTATTCCACTGAGTGTGATAGAAAAGTCTAAAGGGAATTCCCACGAAAATGGAAATATCCAAATAATATGATAGAAAATGATATGGGATACAATAGTTATTGTAATTTCTATTCTATACTAAAACTAACTGATACAAGTAATCCATCAGATTTAATTGATATTAGGGAGATTATAGACTTTATAGATAATGATTCAATAGGCAAATGAGGTTATAGTCCATGTATGGATCATTTATACCTAAATGGATTACAAACCAACCCATAATATTTTATATTTATTAGAAAAATTGATCCCACCAATAAGATTTTTATATTTAATGAGGTCTACCTTCTCAAGAGTCAATTCAAGTCCTACTTTTACTACATTATTCTCATGCTCAAATATTGTTTTACTAAAAACCCCATGAAATAATCTCTTCATGTAATACTAGTACATAATCTGTAGTTTCTAAATCTTCATATACAAATGTACTTGGATAAATGGTCAAGAACCACTACTCAGGGTATACCCTTAGAGCACAATGTTTAGTTTCTTATGTATTATGACACATGTACACTCCCACATGCCTTGGTATATCACCAAGAACCACTACAATGGGATTAATTAACGTACATAGTGTGATATACTGAAAATATAATCATATAATAACATGAATAAACATGACATTTTTTATAAAAACAAACAAGTAGTGGTTGGGGTTTACTAAAAAAATCCATTGTATGTCCTAGAAGCCCCCGATTTTCTATAAAATTAATAGATTTACCCTATTGGTGTCCTTGAAAACCAAATATATATTTATTATAAAAAATTATATATTCTGATTTTTTGAAAAAATTAGAAATTACATACCTCTATGTAGGAATAACAAAATCTATGGTCTGGTTCATAATACTCCTCTACCACATAACGTATCTGATCCTCCAGAGCTCCACAATGGTTCCTCGTTTTCCCACATAACCCTATCTCTCTTCCTCACTCTATCCTCTCTCATTCCCTAATACCCCCAAGAGAGAATTGTATTCACTGATAAAAACTAGAAAAAATAATAAAAGAGAAGAAAACAAGAAAGTAAAGGGAAAATGAATAAAAATTAATGGATGGGAGAGAGAAGATATGTGGGCTTAGTCCAGCCCCAATTCCCAATGAATGGTTATGTCTCCACTTGAAAAAAAATTATAAACTCAATAAAGAAACTTAAATTCCAATATGACTCTCCGAATAGAAGGTATATATAAAAACATGCATGTTAATAAAAAATAATTAATTAATTAATAATAAAATATTATTTCAAAATACGAAAAACTCGGAATCTCAGAAAACTCTTGTATTATGGTAATAACCCTATTCTAAGACCAACAGTGTTGTTATAAAAATTTTCCAACATTTGATAACAGTACAAATTATCTTTTTTCCTCAAAAACAACTTAAGAGAAAAAATTTAGACTTCCCTCTTTTTCTCAAACCATTATGGTATATTTCATGACATGAGATAATTTTTATTTACTATGATCTTATTTAGTTCACCATAATCAACATAGAGATGCATCAAATCATATTTCTACTTGAAAAGGAAAAACATTTCTCCCCAAGGTGATGTAGTTGGGTTTTTTAATCCCTTTCTAAGATTCGATCGTAAATATTTCATCATCTCATCTAGTTTAATGGTGTAAATTCAATAGAGTGTCTTTTATACAAGTATATATCCATGTATATGTCTTATTAGGAAATTAATCTCTTAATAATGGTGAATTCATGAATTTATTTAGGGAATACATGATCACATTCATCTATAATGAGCATTTATTCAAGATTGGTCCTTTCATTTGTCCAATTTATTTTACCTACATATTCTAGATCATCAAGAGAAATTATCCATGATTTTGAAGTAGATTCCAAATGAGAATCAACCCCCTTCTTACACGTGTATTGAATCAGAGGATGATTTGAGATATGTATGTTTATCTCTTTCTAATTAAATTTAATTTTTGGTTCTATATAAGTATAGATAATACATTTTTTATGGAATAAAATTAAAAAAATGTTTATGATAATGTTTTATAAAATATTCATGCAATGAATATTGACTAAGGAGGAATTATATGAAGGATATAAAATGATTTCCCTTTTTTATGTTAACATTAATAACTCAGCATCCATGTTTCAAGGTGGGTTCTAAATAATTAATCACATTATTCATGAAATGAAATAAGTCATATAAAAAATATATATTATTTCACTACTTATGAATGAATAAATAACATTTCTTCTACCACATCATTAGTGAGATCCAACTCACAATTATTTATAGCATAATACCACAATTTATCTATTAACATTGGTGTTTTTTAATATTTAATTTTCATTGATAACCCATAGCATAAGAAAATATATTACATAGTGTCTTTGTTTATTTCTGTTGAACCATTGGACCACGATCATGAGATTTATTAGAAAATTCTTTTCTTATGTTACATTAGCGGTATTCTTTAACTCCTTATAATATTCATTAGTAAGATTCATTTTCTTTTTGATAATGAAATACATTATTGTCCCCTTAATATAATTTATAGGATCCTTCCTTCAACATTTATTGAACATGGGTAGTTTTATTTCCTTACCTCCATGTGTATTATCGAGTGATCTTCTAGAATCAAATATTCATTCTCCAGTCTCTTGGGAATACAATGATTCACCAATATCTATCTCATATTTTTGGGAACATGAATCATTATTCATAATGATTTCAATGTCCTGAATCATAAAATAGTTTAGAAGTATTTTTTATATAGACTATGGAAGAATTAAACCTTACATTCACCATCCATGATAATGATGGAGGTATATTATAAAATACTTTTGATTTTTACATAAAAAGAATAAGTATATATATCATCATTTTTTTGGATCTGAGGAATTATATCTAATTTATAAGATAGATAGGGAAAGGAAAATATTTATTTAATAATATATTTATAAATCCTACCAAATATATTAATTTACTCTATACCATGGAATTCGTATTTTTGATTGGTTCCCACAATCATTCAGCTTCTCCTACTAAGAGATACATAATTAGTATAACATTCATTTGATCAGATCATTCAAGGATATGAAATGTCTTCTAAGTGGATTTAATCTATTTTTAGGATTATTGGATCATAATATCCCCTAAAACACAATGTAATTCATCACAAAAAGGGATCAAACACGAATTTCTATTTCTTATGAGAAACACTGTGTTCAATACAATTTATATCATTACTCATAACGTGTGATAGTTGTACAAGTACTACTAGTAAATAATCGACTCTATTTACCAAAACATTAATAATTTCCTTTGGTAAATCATCACATTTCTGATTCGATATATTTTATATATGTTTTTTTCTATTTCCATACATCTTCTATTATAAAGGAGAAAGTAATGATGGGTGTATTCAAACTAATATTAATATAAAATATAAACTATAAAAATAAAAGGAATTACTCAAAAAATGACATACTTACCATATCATATGAACTTCTAGTAATCAATCTAGGTTATCCATGGTCGTTGTCTTATTACAATCTGTAAAGTAACAATATATTCAAACCCACTATAATTATTTTAAAATAACATATGAATTATCCAAAGAAGATCCCATGGGAGTGTCTAATCAGGTATGTAATCTTATGTCTACTCATCATGCACCAACTGACGATTGAGTTGATAATAAAAAAAAAATTTAGCATGATTATCCCAATTCTCATTGAGGCCACTTCTTCATCTAGTATAAAGTATCTAAATAGGGATTCAATTGCAATATAAAAATACCCTTTATACATTACAAAAATTTAGGTACTTTTCCATTTTTGGGACATATCCCTTGTCTTTTCTCAAATAATTTTCAATAAATATCTAAAAAAACAAAAATATATTACTCTAATTACAACTATAAAAAACATAATTTAAGTATAAATTTTATTAGATATTTTAGCATAAAATTCCAAAAAACAATAACTATAGACTTAGAGGTCCAATGTCTTCAGATAATTAAATGTAGAAATACAAAAAAATTAGAAAGATATAATTCATATGTTTTAAACATCATCACTTAATCTTATATCATATAGATATTATAATAGTTTCTAAGATATACCTGTGAATACATAATGTAAATTGGTGACAAATAATGATTAGTAAGAGAAAAATAAAATTTTGAGTGATATATATGAGAAAAAATTTATATTGTCAAAACAGAATATAAAAATTCAACAAGGAATAACAGCATTAAAAGATGATATCGTGATATCAAACCATCAATCTAATGTGCAAGAAACATTAATTATGACATTGTTTTCATACGTCAGGATCACTACAATGACCCCAAACATGGTATTTCATGAGATGAAAACATTATACAATGCATTATTGAAGTATAATTGAAAAAATTAATATGTATTAATTTATGTGAAGCACATATATCACATAAATAAATATATTATTTCATTAAGAACCAGTGAAGTATGGGAATGAGTTTCATATAATCATTAAGTTCATAAGAACTTGAAGGCACGACCATTTTAAATCATCAAATCTACGAGATGGGAAAATGAGATTTATATGTTTAAACCTCATATCAATAAAATAAATTTAAATTTATTTTAAAACACTTTTAAGAAAATAGGATTGGGTATTAATAAATAATGTGTCCTTTAAAATCATGGAATGATTTTCATAGAATAATGGGTATACAAAATGTATAATGGTATGTGATTAATGAAATATATTTGTATTATCCCTTTAGATAAAACACATTTGGATAGTAATGGAATTGTTTTTAAATATAATTATTGGGAAATTATAAAAAAGACTATAAATGATGTTCTTGAATGAAAACTAAGAAGACTAAAATATCTTACCATAAATATAGCTTCTTGAAATTAGAGGGGAGAATTTTTAAGAGACTAAAATGTTATCCAAAAGAAAAGACATTAGAATATTATATTTTGATATGTGATAATGATATTGGTAATCAAATTAATGGTTGGATGGGTGGGTATTTATATAAAAATTAGAATATTTTTTACTAATTTCAAAATCTGGTTCTTGTAAATCTAGTTTCAAGAAAATTAAAAACCTTCAACGTACCCATGGTTTTTATTTATTTTTATGAATATTAAGCAACACGTTTCATATTATTTTATTAATTTTAGAATAAAATGAAATCTTTAATTTTAATCTAGAAATTTGAAACAAATTATTCCATGACATATTTTTTTAACCATAATTTCTATTTTAGATTTTAGAAATTTGATAATAATTTTAGAAATTTTTTTTACACAAT
The DNA here is from genome assembly GCA_963277665.1 of Viscum album. Classification (NCBI taxonomy): domain Eukaryota; kingdom Viridiplantae; phylum Streptophyta; class Magnoliopsida; order Santalales; family Viscaceae; genus Viscum; species Viscum album. The sequence goes on from OY728133.1 coordinate 444,093,474, forward strand.
TAAAATATATTAAATTAATAAAAATATATTTTTCAAGGATTCTATTATTTTAATTAATACATCATTATTAGAAATTTAAGTGTTCTCAAAACATAAATGAAACAAAAAACTATTTTTTAACTATTCATAGAAAATAATGTATTTTTAAAAGTTTTAATAATTTCATTCTAATGTAATTATTACTCATCTATTTCAAATATAATTTTATTTTTATAACTAAATTTAAATGTTTGTGAAGTAATTATTTAAAAGAAATATTACATATATATTTATAATATACTATTTCTAAAGGGAATCACTATTTATTAATTTTAATAAATTCAAAATTTTATAATATCATATGTATTGATTTATAAATCATAAACATAAATATAATAAGAAATTTTAAAAAATATTTATGGTTAAATTTAATATACTTTTAAATGAGTATTTTAATATTCTATTATGTGGTATTATAATTACCAAAATTACATAATAGTCATGTTGCGGTGGTCTGGCAAGGGTGAAATCCTAGTGGTTACATTTCCCTTTAGACATTATATATGCTCCACCATTATCATAACTCATTATTGAATACATCACATATAAATATTATACACTTTCCTCTATAACATCAATAATATTCGGAATTGTACTATTTATTTTTACAGTATTTATGTAAGGAGTGACCTTCATGGTATAATTCAGGTCTATGGGATTTTACAAATTTTTTATGCATTCTTTGGTGTTTATCTCACTGTATAATTCTTCACAATTAATGAAATGATTTTTCCTATTGTTTAACATTCCTATGAAATTTACAAGTATTTTATGTTCTTTAACTATAATATATAAAAAAATCAATGTGAAACATGAATTATTTTACAAGTAGAATAAATAATGATCCATTACAATTAACTACCACATGTGTTATATAATATACTATATTATTGAATATATAGAAATTTAATTTCAAATAAGGGATTTAAAATTTTAAATTCTCAGTCATTACATTACACGTATAACTAATGCAATAACATTTGTGTTGAATGACAGTTAAATTCTAAGCGATGCTAAAAAATATTTTTTTAGCATTGGTTACATATTATCCAATTTTAGAAAGTATTTTATCTTTATTTATTAATATGGAAGATGTAAAATCCTAGGTTTTTAATTTTTTCTATTATAATTTTTTTTAAATTGTTTTTGGGATAATTAAATATATAAATGTCATTAAAAGTTTCTATTATAGGTGCTATATCAACAATTATATCAAAAAGTTCTCTAAAAACCCATTTTACCTTGGTTAATATAAAAATGATGTTAATAAACTGATGTGAATTCTATTTTTTATACAAATGATACATTCCCAAGAATACAGATCTTTGAAGAGATTGATTTCTTAAAGGTTATATAGTAGAATAACCATGGTTTATGGTCATGGTGTAAGAACACATGACTAGTTGATACTTTCTCAGTTGAAAAAATTATGAAAGACAACTAATTTTTCATTCCATTTTTCACCCTTTATAGAAATTCATTAGGTTGAAGCATCATTATAACCTGAATACTACCATCATATCTCAAAAAAATCATTTAGAAATTGGTTGGTGAATATCAATATAATGTAATTAAGAAAAATTTAATGGAAGATAATATTTACAAAAAAAATTATTAGAAATAGTGGAGATGTTGGGATGCAAGAGATGCTCAGTATGACAAAAATTTATCAATTTTATCACATAACACAACTAATTTTGACCAAGATAATTGATCCACACTTGAAATAATGGTATTTATGTTGTGTTAAATTGTAATTGTGCATGTATTTATTACACTTCTACAGTTGTACCCTCATTTCCTTTGTGAATTGTTCCCGATCTAATGGTGTTTTTGGTATGATCTTACTCGAAATATTTTAACAACATAAATATAAAATCATGTTTATCTTTTTCATCACCAATATATGATTTATTTAAATACCTTTTTTCAATAATTGATTCAAAAACCATTTTTTTCTATAAAATATATAGGATCTCATGAATCACTAAAACATTATAGCTTTTATAGTTTATATTTTCGTATCATAGGTAGATAGAAATTTTCATACAATGGAATGATTATCCTATTAGTCAATGTAATCAAAAACATGTTCATTTTCCTAATAATAGATGTTACCCATCATTCAAAAAATCTATATATAAGTATTATTTGTGCATAATCCATGTAACCTCTACCAACAACACCTCCTTAGGATTGGATAACTGGTTAAAATATATGGGTTGGAATCTATTTTCCCTATTAGTGTTGACTCATTGACAAATAGGGTATAAAAATATCAATAATAAAATTACTCTTTTCTTAAATTCCAATATTCTTGGCCTCCCCTTATTCTCTTATTAATGCCTCATCCATAAAAATATCCAAATGGTGTTGAGATTATCTATTACAATCCGATTTATGGGTTTTATAACCTTATATACTTCTAATTATAGAAGAATTGGATATTGGTGTACTTTCCCTTTCTTCTTGATCCACCAAATTAATAGTACCTCTTACAACAATAGATGGTTGAATCAATGCATCTTATACTTGAAACTCTATAAGTGTAACCAGCCAAATTAATAAATATGATATGATAGTATTTACGGCATATAACTAATTTTGACATTCCATATATATAAAAGGGTGAATATTACTTCCAAATCAAAGAGATTTATAATCTTGTAGGGTGTCAATTTTGGTCAAAAAATCATGGTCTATTAAATAATCTCTTCAAATTCTAGGAATGAATTCAAACACCGTTCAAAACAATTTATCAAATCATGATCATGATTTTATTTAATATAAGGGGTAATTTTATAAGGTCCCCCATGGGGGATCCCATCATAAAGAGAAATTGAGTTCTATATATAGACACTCTCAATTATCCTCATGAAATCATCATTTTTTTCGTCATATTTCATATCCATGACATGATAATCAACTTTTTATTGTGTATAAATAATCTTAAGGATATGTATATCTACAATGAATTATTGACCCACCATATCCATCCCTACCATATACATCTCTGGTTCTACAAAGGGGAACACTTCTCAGTTATCTAGAGGATTTTAGGCATCACCAACTTATGGCTCATATATATAATTAACTTAATAAACAAATCAATGGTTTCATTATATGATTAAATAGATGTTAGTTGAAGTTATGATTACATCACCATGTTATTATTATTATTTTGAAGACAACTAGGTGAATTATAATATATCCGTAAATCAGAAGCATTATACATTTAAGATCACACATAACCTACAGTGTCCCTATAATAACCTTCACATGATCTGTATTGTATTAATATTTAGAAAAACTAGATGTTTTATGTTTAAGATAAATGTTGAAAAAGATTAAAAATGATATCAAAGTAGATTATCTCATACAAGGTAGTCATAGAAGCCTATAAAGCGTCATAATTCAATATAATCTCATACTAGCCTTCCTTATCATTTGGAACTTTTCCCTATTCAGGGAACTCCTCATAAATTATCTAGTAGATATAAATTTTTAGAACTCTCTAAGCCTTAAGAATAATATATACCTGATGATTGGCCTCTCAATTTCTAATAAGAGAACATATTGGTGCATCTAGATCTAGCGTATTTATGGTAACCTCAAAAGGACTAACATGATATCTATTATTCTTTGGGATCCTCAAAATCAAAAAAATTTATGGTTTACCCATCCAGATTCATTATCCAAATCACATCAATGTTGCGACTTCTTCATAATTTGTATGATGTTATAACAACCCAAACTCCAATACAACATAACATGTGGATATTTTATTTCATTGGTATATAAGATATATATCAAAATAAAAAAGATCAGGATGTATAGTATTATAAAAAATAGATTCAAAAAAGTATGTTACGATATTTTGAAATATAAAATACATTAATGGATTGTAACAAAAAAATTATTTTTTTATTGAAATTACATATATCATCCATTGTAATATTTATGTTACCAATGAAATTAGTAAACAATATAATGGGGTAATATCATATTAATTTAAAGGGTTAGAATAAAATGGAAGCTATCATATCAGAAGAATGGAATAAATAATAAGGAATGAATATGTTATTTAAATAATGTGATGAAAAATAAAACTATGAGAATAATATATTCATGGATAACATAACATCAATTAAACACATCGAAAAAAATAAATGATCTCATAGTGATGTAATGTATATTGTTATAAATCATTATCAAATAATCTAGAGAATGTATGAAGACATCCTAGAAAAATGGGTATATATTACACTGAATTCCTAACAAGATTGTCTCAATAGATTTACTAACACATAGAGGTGAGGTATTATTTTGGGTCCCATCTATCACATAATATGTCCAATGAATCCATCAATTGAAGAGAATTGATATAAAATACCTATCTTATTATTACATAAGGAACCCAATAAAAAATTAATTCTATGTAATCAATAATTATCCATATTAAAATATTATATATACCAATTAGTAATTCTTAACCATTCAACAAAATAATGTGGATAAATAGGTAAATATCCAAACATAGGAATATTCACAATTAATATAAAGTACCCTTATCGAAATAATGATAAAAAAGTAGTACTAAGGGGTTTTTTCATTGACTAGAGATATCAATATGAAATCATCTTTAATTATGGGTTGTAAAGAGTATGTGAATTACTAAATTTATATCATATGATATTGTTAAACTAGGTGTGTAGTTAAGCCCACAAATTGTACACCATGTGATAATTGATTTAACACAAAACCAACCTATTTTAGGTTTTTTACCCATAGTTGAATTCTTTCCCACACTGACATCCACTAATTTGTATCTATATAGGTATTTCATTTCATGTAAACCAGTCACTTTTTTCATTAGTAGAATTTTAGTATATTGTGCCATTATTGGAATGTTTATGCATTATAACAACCTATATGGTGGAATAATTATATGTAATGGTTATTTATCATTATTAATATAATATATATTTTAAATATATGCGATACACAATAACAGTTTACAATGAAATTAAAGTAAATAAATAATAACCACAGATCTAAAAATGATAAGAGGTTAGGAACCCATTCCATGATGGATCACATCATAAATCAAGAAAATGAAACCCTAGAACCTTAATACCTCATCATTAAGACTATTAAAAGGGATAAAATTATAGGGTAATCATGATAAATGGATTTATAGTGCAATTTAATTTTATAATAGGAGTGTATTTATAGAAAAATAGGGGAAATTGATTAATAATTTACTAATTTAGTCCATGGATATATAAGTTATGTAAAAAGTAAAACCATTTTCTATCCCATCCCTTTAGCTCGTGGTCAAAGACATTTAAAAATGGTTTATTTATTATCATGTTTTAGAACCAAAATAATTTATTTTATATTAATTTATCCCTACAAACAATTTTACTCAAATTATTGTTTTATTGGAAATCTTATTTCTATTATATGTCTTGAATGTGTAATTATAATACTATTAATTTATTAATATAAAAATTTTCATCTATTATTTATATTATTAGCATATTATTTTATTCATTTTACTAGACACTTTTATTAATAATTATTTAATTACTATTCTAATAGTCAGATTTCTGACAGTTAGATTCCCACTATCAGATCCTAAGGGTCATATTCTAATAATAAGATTCTAAAATTCATATTAACCGATACATATAATATTCATTATATCATCCTAAAAAAAATCATATAATTATATTCATTCTGATAGCATTGCTATACCATTTCTTATTATTTTCTTGAATATAGAATTGTAATTTAAATATATACATTTATTAATTTTAGATTAGGATCCTCAAGGATTCAATAACATGGTGGTGACTTATCTTGTTATGTGTTATATTTAACTATTTTTACCAACTATTATGAATAAAAGTTTCATGTTTTTTGTTGTATTGTGTTTTTTATCATTTTGATGAAATTATAGACTTTGTGTGCTGAAGTATTTATTTACTATATTTGTATATAGTGCCATATATTCTACACCCATTAAATAATTTTGTCCTCGAAATTTTTGGTATACATTAAAATATAATAAAATGAGGGTAATTATTCCCAATTATTTACTTTAGATCTTATGTTTCTTTATCCAACTAGTTATTCTTATAAATAACTTTTAGCAGTATATTTTTTTTACTTTTGTAACTTTTTCACAATTTTGTTCATAAGCTGGAAAAAATATATTTTTTATTATATGTGTGGATCATAATCTATTTAACCAATAGTGAGTACTTATATTGGGTCAATAATGTTCTTTATCAATATAGAAATATAAAATACAATGAATACATTAGAGAGTTTGGTTGGAAAACCTGAGCAACAATCCACATATCTATCTCTCTCATAAATCCGAAAATGAACTATATACCTCAAATTTAGCTACCATTTCTTTTAAAACATTATGAATCCCTTACATGGAGAAACCTTAAATAATAAAATATCTCCTACTTGTAATTTTATAAATTTATTCTTGTTATCATCCATGATTTTCTATTTTCATTGAGTTTAATGATATGCTTTTAGATATCTTACACATTCTTATTTGTTTCCTCAACAAGTATTGCACTAACAAATATCCTTTACCCAAATTAATAACAACTAGATAGTGTATGATATATTTTTTCACCAAGGCCCTGTATTGTACAATTTTTAGGCATAAATAAAAGATATTTCTTCTATAGTCTCCAAATGAGGAAGGTATTAGTTCTATAGTAATGGATGTCATGATAACATGAATTAGATGTACCCTCTAAGGTTTTTATGGTTCTTTTAAACTATGAATTAATTTTACGATTATAGGATGTTTTAATATGTATATAATTGTTCAAATACTTATGAATAGATCACTAAATCATTTATTTTAAATAAGTATCATGATTTAAAAAATTGATAAAGGAGATATGTAAAGTCTCAAAAAATCATTGATATAGAATTGTACCATATGTTCAAGGGGTATGTTCACCCATATTGCATGTAAATGTGTAAATTTTGTAAATATATCCATAATGACCCAAATTAAAACATTAATGTTAGAATTATATGTTATATTGGTAAATTATTCCTTTTTGATATTTTCCAACATCTTCATTGGGATAGGGTGGGTCTACAAGAAAACATTTGGGAGGTATTTCGTAGACATTACTTTTTGTAATATCAAGACTTTAAACACATATTATCTAATTTATTTTTTATGTTATCCAAATAGAATTGATATTTGAGGTATCTATACATTTTTTTGGTGCCTCTAGTGTGTATATAAAAGTTTGATCTATAATCTTCATCATGTAATTTCAGTTTTATTTTAGGTACTGATGGCACACTTAATCCATATTATTACCTCAAAACACAACCTTCACAAATGAAATTTTCCATTTACCCTTCCTCTTTAGATTTAATCATTATTACAAATCGTTTTTCATCCTATTGAATCCTATTAAGAATCTCTAGTATTGATTTCTAGGAAATTTCATAGAACAGTAATGGTGGTTCCCCTTCCTTAATAAGACATTTAAAAAACTATTAAAAATAAATTAATATTGAATACTTATCCATCTTAATAGGGGATATATGTCCACGATAAAACATCTGCAATGACTAACCACCTTGTTACCCTTAAAAGGGTGGTAGTGTATTCCATAGTCATAGTCCTTGAGTAGTTCCACTCATCTTGACTATCTCATGTTAAGCTATTTTTGTGTAAATGTAAACATTAAATATTTTTAATTGGAATATATGAAACATATTTTACCATAAATTTATCATCTCTATATTTTTTGAGGAGAGATTATAGCTGCGAAATCAAGTTCATGAGTTGGATAGTTTTTTACATAGGGATTTAACTACCCTTATACATAAGAAACCACTCCATCATTATTCCTTAAGGAAAATTCTATTCCATTATTCTATGTATCAAATTATATATAAAATATTTTTTTCTGGATAGTGTCGTTCTTATTGGTGAAATGATAAATATTTTCATCATTTTCTTGATGCATTATTTACAAGTCAACTTGGTTAACATATTATCTAGTTAGAAAAAAAAAATCAACATATCGTCAATAATAACAAGCTAATCCATGGAATGTATGTGTCTAGGTTATATTTATTGGTGTAATAAATTAATTAACAACAACATTCCTTTTGAGAAAAATAGATATTTTACCTATGGATATGATATGGATAATAAATGATACATTCTAAAGCCAAAAGTCCCACTTTTTGGATTTCCAATATAACCCATTCTTCTATATAGTCTAACTAAAAATCTATAAATGGCCTTCAGGTTCATCATATCACTTAATTTATATCAAGATAAAATAAATAAAACCCATAAAAAATTTATCAATAAAATTCTTTAATGCTATATTTATTAGATCAATGAATAATGAGGGTCCATTTTCATCCCAAAAGTCATCAAAATGAACTCATAATTCCTATAGCTTCTAAAAGAATTTCCATTGGTATGAAATCCTTATTTAATCATATTTGAAGATTACCAAAATTGAGATCAATATTAGATATGTATTGATAACATTGAATTTGATAAAATAGGTCATCAATGGGAGGTAAAATGTACATTATTTATAGAAATAGAAATGATTTCTTTATAATCAGTACACAATTTTATAAACCTATCCATAATTTTAGAAAATAATATAGGTCCTCCAAAAGTTGAATCAATAAGGCTCATAAATACCTTATCAATAAAATATGAAATTGGTTTCTTCAATTCCATTTGAGTTATTCTAAAGGGAGTCATAGTTATAGGATTTTCATTAAAGATATGGTTTTTAGGGTATTTAAATTCATTCTCGAGGGGATTAATGGGAAGTAATTTGAGAAATATATCAATATAATCCCTCATAATAGAAACATCCTTTACTCTAGGAATATATTTTTCATTTTATGATTCATCATAGTTGTTTATTTTTCTATTATGCACCACCTATGATGACACATATCTTATATACACATAATTTTGTGAATTATTACATAATCATACACATGAAAAAAATACCAAAATATATATAAGAATGGTGTATTTGGGTAATAAAAGAATTATTGAAATGAATAATAACAATTATACAAATAATTATTTAAAATATCCAAAAAAATCCCATATATTCCATAGATATTATAAAAGTGGACATGATAACTTGGGGATACACATAAGAAAGAGGTGAGATAAAATACATGTAAGGGAATTATAAAATCATTATATATTAAATGTAAAACATGCCAATTAAGAGAAATTTCTAGGTGAAATTAAAGAGTGATAATCATAATCTTGAACTTCGAATCATGATATAAAATGAGAACTAAATGAAATATATGAATATGGAAGCAAAAAAAATGACTTCATAAGAATAAGTTTGGGATAACCGCTGAGACATAATAACATATTGTGACTATGATAACTAACAATGAACTATACATAGTATCTCATGAGATAAAAAAATTCGCATTCATTAGAGGGCTGTATAATTTCAGGCTAACCTATCACATTCATATTGTGTACATTCCTTTTTGTGCCACATAGATTATACAACATGTTTATTCATTAATAAACATTAAAACCATTATTTAGTAGTGTGAGTTATATAAATCAGTGTACATAATTAATGAAATATTAGTATATCTAATTTGATTGCCTGGAGTAGATATGGCTATAGGTATTCACAATAGAATTTCTTTTTTGGGAAAACTATGGGTTAATTTTGTATACATCACAATTGTACATAATAATTTATATATGAGTTTAATGAGAGTGAAAGGGTGTATCATATAATCATATCATCATAAGAATAATAATTCTATTTTATAAAAATATTACAAGAAGATAAATTAGGCACTAAAAATATTAATATAAATAATTATCATAAATGAATGGATAGGAGATAATCCATATTCCTTCTAAAATATTAAGAGGATATTCATAAGATAAATGGAATACAATGGGAGGGATTTAAAGAGGGCGGTTGGGTAACAATATGATAAGTGGGTTTTCACTAAATATTAAATAGAGGTTTGGTGGATTTTATGGAAAAAACATGAATAAGTCGTTAGTAATTTATAATCTTAGGGTGTGGAAACTAAGTGATAACATAAAAAAATCCACACAATTTCCCATGGTTTTTGTGACATTATTATATATTAAATTATATTTAAATGCAATTATCAATATAATTTATAAGTATTTTTATTTAAAAACATTCTTAATAAAATTTAACCTTGTTTATGGTTTTATGGGGATGTTTAAACGTATCTGAAGATTTACCAGGGCACATAAAGGTAAAATTGATTTCAAAGCCTCTATGTAAGGGTAAAATGGGTTTTCATGAGATTATTAATTGTATATCAATCTTCTATACACTTAATAATGGTATATTTGGTTTTATAAAGTTTTGTAAGGGTATGATACAAATCCCAAGTGTGGTGTAAAGGTAAAAATGAACTTATATACAATGTTTAAGGATATTCCCTTGTGTATATGGGTTGTGTAACGGTAAGGAATTATATTTAATGGTTTGAATAAGGGTAATGTATGACTTGCGTAACGGTAGAAATGACTATTAAAAAGTTTCTTATAGGTTCTTAAGTGATATAAATTCTAATCTATAATTCTTATATATTGTGTAAGGGAATCCTTGAGTTTTATTAAGGTACCTCCTTGAGTTCCAAAAGTCATATAAGGGTAATTATGAGATGTGCAAGGGTAGTATAGCCTATACATTTGGTAACCCAACAGTACGTAAGGTTAAGCCTCAGTATTTAAGTGTTTTGTAATGGTAAATGAACAAATATAAGGGTATTAATCCTTTTCCATATGAAATGGTTATGAGTTGTATAAGGGTTAAAAAATGATACCCTTAAACAGAGAAACATTTTGTTGAAATTAATATAAAACCCTTTTTTATGCTCTTTAAAAAAAATTGAATCTTTAATATTTTAATTACTATTTAAAAATCAAAATACCATGGGAATTAACTCCCATAAGTCATATAAGGTTAAAAACATATATTTCACCAATTTTAAAAACTATACATTCATGATGGGCATGAAGAATTAATTATATGATAATTTAATTTTTGGATTTCCAAATTCATTGAATTAAAATGGCCAAGAATTTTTCATAAATAAATAATAAAAAAATTCCTTAGTAATTTTTTTATTACCTTGTGTTAGGAATTCCATATTTACTATTTCAACATCTGAAAAAACCCTCCCGAGACAAACTAATTTCTTCACCCAGTTTCCCTACAAGGGTGAACCACAACCTCTCTCCATTTTTCGTGGTGCATCACTTTCAAATAATAAAAATTGTATATGTTTTACATCAAAAAAATCATTATCATTTCATGAAATCATATTTCCAAATATATTTTAAAATAGAATATATTTTCTTAAAATTATAATGACTTGGTATTATCAAAAATAAAATTTATAATTTTTATTTCCAAACTCGATTTATTATTGACAGAGGGGTTATTATGACATGTGAACTTGTAATTATTATCCATGAAATGATCTAGAATTATCATGAAAGATCAAATGAAATTATCATGTTTATTTTTTAAATTTTAAAATTAATAGAATATATTATTGAATGATGTTATTCTATTTTATATTGAAATTAAATAGTTATAATCCATTTTATGAATCCATGGAAAGCAGTTTCGGCCCATAAATACCTCGACATAATTTGGGTGATGAATCCTTGGTTAACCATGACATTGATCTAACAAAAATTGAGACAATATTTTTTTTCACTATGTTGAGTCTGTATATATTATATTTATCATGATATGACAATTTTTTATGGGATTTAGTATATGTTGAATTTTTTGACATGTGTGTGTGCTACTGTATTTTTTTCACACTCATGATATGATTTGTTAACCTTGATATGATATAAAAGTTTACTTATGATATTTTAGGTATATTTTTTGTCATTATTATATAATGAATGGTTCCAAACTGATATGTGGACCCATCAAAGGTTGATATCCCATGATGGCAAGCATGTTGATACACCACATGTGACTTAATAATAAGGGCAAGACATATTTTGGGGCATGATGTCCTTATGGGACCTGATTATGAAAACCAATATCTATTAAACAGTTTATATGATAATTTATAACATAAAGTTAAACACAATACAATATCAAAAAATCGTGAGGCCTTTTTTATTTGGAAAATTATGTACATATAATAATGACATGAAAAATGGGTAAAACCATTACATAAAACCTCAAAATATGCCACTATATTCCATCGCTCTTCTAATATTACATGACATAACTTGGGGGTATATATAAGTAAGGGGTAAAATATTAATACTAGTAACAAAATAATTGAATTATTACATGGTGAAAGTAATAAAAATTATTCAAGAACAATATCAAGGTGATATATAAGTGGATATAATCAAAAAAATGATCATTGAATCGTGATTTATGATGAAAATATCATGGTAGTATAGTAATATGGAAACAATATAAAACATGACATCATAAGAATAATTCAAGGGTAACCACCAACATGTCATAACATAATGTGATTAAGATAAACTCCCTTACCCCATAAATAGTATCTCATGAGATAAAATAATTACCTATTGTATTGTGTGGATATATATTTCATCTGACACCTATCACATTTACATCATGTTCAATATTTTATATACCACAAGTATTATAAATCATAAGACCACCATTCACCACATTTAACCCAGTGAATAAAGCGTGTGGGTTATATACCTGGTTTCCAGAAATAAATAGATTTTAAGAACATATAGGTTAATAAAATTGAGTAGAAATAGTTATGGGTATTCACAACACAAATATGTTTCTTGGAATATTGAAGGACAATTTCGTCAGCATAATGACTGTACATAATGAATCATGTAAGGGTTTAAAGATTGTAAAAGGTGGTCTAAAGTTATGTGTAAATCAAAATTAACAAAAATGGATGTGTAAAAAACATTACTTATTGGGAAATAGCAAATAAAAATATCATAATAAATTGTGAGTACTTGAATAAAGCGGAGTATAAGTTGATACATTACATTCATAGGGATCTTCTAAAAGAATGATAATAGATTATTAAAATAATGCTAACACATTAGGATAGATTTATACTGGGATAAGGTGAGTGAAATTATGATCAGTGTATTTTGATAAAAGAATAGTGGGAGGATGGTTGGGTATTTATTGAAAAATAGGTGGAATTCTATATGAATTTCTAAAGATATGTTTTGGACTATATATCATAAAATAATCAAAACAAAAAACCTAATCATGGTTTATGATAATTTTTTCTTCCATATTACAGATTATTTAAATATTTTATATTTTCAAGGAATGAACTCATTAAAATAATACCCTTATTGATATGGAAGTGATCTGTTTTTATAATGAATTGATTTTAACAACATAAAATTTAATAATAATTTTGTATTATTAATTAAAAGATATTGAATTTAATAAATTATCTTAAAATAAATTTTGTAAAGGATATAAAATTCTATGGTCTTTTATTCCCTTTAATCTATTAATTATGTCAATTTTGGGATATAATGAGGTCATAATACATAAATTTTATTTATACTGTATTTAATTATTACCCAATAATTAAAATGTATGAAAAAATTATGATAATTTTACCATTTTATAATTTAGATATAATAATTTAAAAAATATATTTATTTTATTAAAATAAATCACTAAATATGAGAAAATACACTTTTAAATCAAAATTCTAATTTATTGAAAATTGCTAGTTTTTACGGAAGTATTAGTTTTTTTGGCCCTTATAAAGATTATATTTGGGTTCCATTAATTATATTTTATTTTTTATATAAATATTATTTAATAATATTATTATATGAAGATACGATTAATTTCGAAATTGTATTATATAACAAATAGGGTGTGTCAATTAAAAACGTATATTTTATAAAAATACAATTTTGGTTTCTTCATATAGAAATTTAGTTTTCATCAAACCTTATGAAATTGTAATTAAAAAATCGAATAAATGTAATCATTATTTTATTAAAAAATTAAATATTAAAATTCATACTAATACGATCTAGATATATAATCCATTTTACACCAACATACACACTATGGTTACAGTTTGTGATGGTGGGTCTCTCTTAGGGTTGTTTTGTGACACCCACCAGTTAACTGCTACATCCAATTTTCTGATTTATTTATCTTTGTGCTTGTTTAAGGAGTTCCTGAGATCTGGGGATGGATATTGAATATTTTTAGAAAGAAATACTATTGTGTATAGTTATCACCCAAATTATCTAAACATTTTAGAAAACGTGTGAGGGGTTATGTAGTTTTGATATAGACATGTTTCATGATTTGAGAACAATTTTTCTAACCATGAAACATCCCCAGGATAACCACGCATCCTATTTTGTGTGGATAGTGGAACCCAAATAGGTTTGATAACTGTGTGTAAAAAATATGTGACCATATTTGTCTCATTAGAATTTTTCTTTAACCTTCCCTTACCTATCCATTTGAAGGATTTTTAAATTTATTTCTCCTCCTATATCGTGTGTAGCCCTCCCCCTTAATATAGATCTTTATCCCTCAAATTTTTTGTTGATTACATATTGGCATCATGGTATTTTTAATGACTTCATTTGATTTGATCGTGATTTCTTCTTCTTTTCCCCTTAATATTTTTCAAGAATTTTTGTGGATGTGTGAAAACCTAGGGATGTTATTGGTTGAATCATGGGTATGTGATAAGTGTTTTTCCATAATTTATTGTGCGATATGTGTTTGAGTATTTGATAAACCTCATATAAGATTTCTTCTTCAAGGGTGATGAGATTTGGACTGAATATCAAGAGTGCGTCCCCATTTAAGGACATCTTCTTATAATACCAATAAATTTATTATCGCCAATGTTATATCTTGTTTAAATCAGAATTTAACTTATTTATCAATGCTGAATATTCTATTTTTATGTATTTCCTAGGTTATATTGGAAATTTTTGTGTTTAAATTGGGGTTCTCCAAATGGTTGTGTATTTTTTTCACTGAGTATTTGATAAAATGCATCAAATATATTTTTTTAATTAAAGGGATTTCAAATGTGGTTTTAGGAAGAAATTACATCAAAAAATTTGATTTGATAAAATTGGGAATTCTTTCTTATGAAATTGATTTTGTTATAACAATATTGATATATAAATTTGTTTTCTAGTTGTGTTTCATGGAGTATAAAATGTGTCAAACATGGTGTGATAAAGTGGTTTGTTTAAGGATCCATGATAGACTTTGGTGGAAAGACCATGTTATCATGCATATTGGTTTTTTTGAGTAGTCATGTGTTTTATGAGAGAAAAAATTATTCAATTCTTCAATTTTGATTCAAGGAATATTGTGAAAATTTGTGTATAAAGACTAAAAGAGTTACCATTTCATATATTGTATGAATTATTTTTTACTCCATCACATTATGCCTAATTGTTAGATCCATTGGTTCATATTAATCATTCATATTTGTTTATTTTATTTTTACATATTATTATTTACATTTTGTTGTGACGAGAGGTGTTATTCCCATTTTTTACATCCCAATTATATAGTTATATGTTGATTATGATTATAATCACCTTCATTATTTCATTTTGGTTGTATTGAGATTGTTATTCTTGGTGAAATTATTTATTTGTTCCATGTTTTGAATTTTTTTTGGAAAACCTAGTTTATTTTAATAGAAAAAATAAATCAGTTTTAAAGGTTTACATAAAAAATTTTGGTTTTCAATTGGATTATCCTTGAAAATACTTCCAAAATAGTTTACTTTTTCAAATTTTTAGAAGAAATAAATTAATGAAATGAGTTATCCCATAGTGCTCTGTTCATCACACCCGACTTGCTCAGTTTTGGGCATTTAAAGATTTCATTTTTTAGGTCACATGTAATGAAAGCATGACCATGTCCTTAGGGTTCACATTAGAGTTACTGGCCACTAGTGTTTTGTGGTGGAGTTTTTGGAATCATTGGGATTGAATCTTGTGGAGTCACTACTACAAATATGGCCTTTATCAAAGCTAGAAAAATGCATTAATAGTGCTAAAAACACTATTAATAGAGGTGATGATAAAGGGGGTCCCTTTTATTAGCCCTCATAAAAGCACTGATAAAGGACCCTTTTATTAGTGCTAAAGAAGTGCTGATAAAAGGGGTATTTTATCAGTGCTAAAAAATTCACTGAGAAATAGTTCTTTTATCAGAACTTTTTTTATGCTTATAAAAGACACCTTTTGTCAAATCTTTTTTTAGGTGCTGATAAAAGTCAAATAAGTCAAATGAATATATAATGCGGGGGAGATTATAACAGCGCTTGACCCCCTATCAGTGTTAAGTGAACCCCCTCCCACTCTCCCAAGTGATGCCCTTACTACGCACCCACCACATGCCTGTGCACCCCTCCCTACTTCCACCCAAACTCGAACTCAAGACCTCCTCCCTTGCGTGCCTACACCATTACCACAAAGTTATTTAGTTTTTTCTCTATTTAATGATATATCTATTTTTCTATATATATAGTTATATTTTTTCATATATTAATATAAATTCATATTAATATAAATAAATTAAGTTATATTAATACATATATATTTATTCATATATTAATATATATATATATATATATATTTGTATATTAATATATATTTTTAAATATATATAGTTATATATATAGTTAAATTTATTCATATATTAATATATATTCATATTAATAAAAATATATTTTGTAATATTAATAAGTATACATATATTTATTCATATATTAATATATATATATTTATTCATATATATATATATATTCATATATATATATATATATTTATATATATAGTTATATTAATTTTTATATTATTATATATTCATATTAGTATAAATATATTTAGATATTTTAATACATACATATTTATTCATATATAAGTTTTTATATATTTATGCATACATTAATTTATATTTATATTTATTTATATATATATATATATCATAATAATTTATTATCCTTATATTTATTTGTATATTAATATATATGTATAAGATTAGTTTTAAATATATCTCTAAAAAAATTTATGTGTGTTTATAAATAAATATATATATATATATAAATACAAATGTACAACCCACACACACAGTTATATATATATAAATTTACGAATAAGTTCATATATATGTGTATTTGAAAAGCCAAAGAATGTTAAAACAACCATAATATCTAATCAAGAGGTCTGTTTCAACTCCAAATCCAATCAAATAGAAGAAAATGAAACAATATTTAATATGATATCTTTTATAGGCCTAGTAGACATCTGGATCAGATGTTATACTTATTTGAATGTTAAAAAAATCTGGGTATCCATAATAAAATCTCAGTTTTGGAGGCCATCTAGGCTTTTTTGGCCCTCTAAAAATTTGACAAATGGTTCCCATAGGTCACTAACGTGTAAAGCATGTCGCAATATTTGATTTGCTATATCACAGATTTCAAAGAGACACTTGGAACAAATGTTACAATCGTTTGAATTTTTAGTAACATTTTTAACATATTTTAGATCTTTTTTTATTTTCTTAGTTTTTTGTGTCTTAAAAGTTTTATAAAATTATTATTATTCAATGATAATTCGAAAATTATTAATTAATAATATTTTTTAACATATTTTAATGCAATTTTATCTACATTTATTATATATTAAATGTAATAGTCTATTTATACATATCTAAAACATATTTATAATATATATATTATATTTATATCAATATAAATATACCTATATAAGAATATATTATCTTTCATAAAATATATTTTTTGAAATATAAACATTATCAGCGCTAGAAAAAAGTGCTAATAAAGCCCCCCTATCAGCGCTACTAAAAAAAGAACTGATAAAGGGGTCCCTTTTAACAGCACTAAAAAAGCGCAGATAAATGGGGGCCTTTATCAATGCTAAAAAAAGTGCCGATAAAGGGTCACTTATAGAAGAGCTTTTTAGCACTGTTAAAAAAAATCCTTTAATATCCCTTTCTTTAGCGTTGATAATGGGCAGCGCTATGGAATCCCATTTTTGTGGTAGTGAGTAATTATTTGTATTTTATATCCATTTGGTCATACTTGGGTCTTTTTTAGCATTATAACCCTCTTTTCATTCATTTTCTTTTTTTCTAGACACCACGTATATGTTTATAAATGTAAAGTTTTTTATGATGTTCATTATGGTTTATCATATTATTTTTGTATATGTTGTGTTTTTCAGAAGTGATTTCTGTAATAGGTTACTCTGATTATAGGTGTAGTCATCCCATTTTGGTGATGGGTAATTGATATGGATCTATTTTGACACATTTTTCCCAATTAATATATTTAAATTAATTATATTTATGAAGTTACCAAAACATTTTTAATAGTTAATTTATTTCAATGTTAGCTTGTTGTTAAAATATTATAACTATTTAAATAATGAATCCACGATTATTTGTTAGGTTCCCACTTATCCATAAAGTGGACTCTTAGAAAATACCAAAAAATGGATTTGGAGGAGGAATAAATGATTATATAATTTTTCTTTCTATTTATCATTGAATTTATTATTAAATTTTTATGCTTATTTTAAAATAATTATTCTAATGTCTTTTTTTAATTTCATGTACTGATAATTAATTTGACGCTTTACTATTTTTAATTAAGTAATTAATTTATTGAAGTTTAATATGTAATTTATTTTTTTCAAATGGTTTAAATAATCAAAACATGTTTTCAAAACTCAATTATTTTAATTTAATTTATTTATTTATAAAGTTAATTAATAAACTAGATAATTATTTTAATCAATTGTTTTTAATATATTTTTTTAATTTTTAAAAATTTATTAGTTCATTTTTTAAATTTTATTTAAATGTTTATTCTCTTTAATAGTTTTTAATAAATGTTTATTACGTTTTCTTATTTTTTTTAAATTCGTTTAAATTTAACTAAAAATATAAAATTTATTAATAAATTGTATGATTTATTTATTTCATTTGAAATACTTGTTTTTATTTTTCTAATAGATTTCAGTCATAATATCAATTCTTACTACCACGCGTAAGAGATTTGGGTCTCGATGTTAGAAAAGTATTTTGGTGTGGTAGATAATTTGGAAATTACGACTTATAAGACAATTTAAAAAATGGAATTTCTATAGAGGCCCTTTATTTTCATAAATTTACATAACCTAACACTTGAATAAATTCTTTAAACATTATACAAATATACTCCCAAATACCATACTAGTCTAGTACCTTTGGAATCATTGAAACACGAACACTGTTACATAAGTCTGCTGTATTATCTCCCAAAAGGTTAATCTTGAATATAAACATTCTGAGATACATAAAAAATAATAAATATCTTCATAACCTATGGAAGGAGACATAAAATGGGGTGATCATATATTCTCATTAAGGGTAAACATGGGAGACATGTAAGCATAACAATTATCATAGCGGTATGAAAATATGATCCTAAAAATAGAATATCATACCTCGTATATCAAAGGTCATAAATAGGAATCAAAGAATAAATATTAGTAGTTTATAAGAGATTAATCATAAGTAAATAAAGAACATAAGCCATGAAATAATGAAATAGGAACAAAATAAGGAATTGTGGTAGACACATAAGCTTATAATTTGATTTTTATAGTTTCCAAGGCATTACTACCAAGACAATCTTTATAATAACAGTTCACTCCCCATAGCATTTTGGTTGTCAAATATCACTCCCATGTCCATCCAAGATGTGTTATTTCACTCCTCATACCATCTTGGCAGTCATGGTTCATTACTATTGTTATCATAGTAGTTAAGGTTCACTATCGAGACCATCTTAGTCTATCTCATGAGATATAAATCTTTACCTTTTTCATTAGAGGGAGATATGGGTGTCACACATATCATAATTAAAGCTTATATAAATGTTCCAGAAGATCATTAAAACCATATCATAACCCATGAAATTAAATGGGTGTTATAAACATGTAATCATATGATATCCTGCAGGAAAAAAAATTATTATAATCATTCCCCCATAATCATAACATAAAAAATGTTGGTTTCAAAATCATATAACTTGGGAGATATATATTAGTTTCATAGACATAATTCCTTTTAATCATATACCATTCAAGAAATAATATGAATGGAAAATTTGGATATTATCATGGAAAACCACGACAAACATCCACATATGTCATCTTAGATGGAAAATAAATTGGATTGATCTTCTGAAAACATTTTTGGAGGAAAATACCATTTCTTCTTTTAAAAAGGATATTTAGAACATAAAAACCTTTTAAAAATAATTTTATTTAAAATAAAACTAAAATATTAAAAATAAATCAATTAAAACCATTTGAAACCATTTTATTTAAAAACATATAAAGTGAGATTAAAAATGTTTTAAAACAGTTTTCCATGGAAATTATAAAAAGTCCATGAAATTTTTTTGAAACCCATTTCACTGAAAATACATTTCAAACTTATAAATAAGGCATGAAATACTTTTTAAAACCATTTTAAAAAAAACCTTAAAAAATAATTTTTAAATCAATTTAAAAATAATTTTCCTTGAAAATATATAAAATAATCTTGACAATATTTTGAATGTAATTTTCTTTAAAAAATAATAAAATAATTCTAAACCCGTTTTAAAAAACGCTTTCCTTGAAAAATAATATTAAATGTTATAATGAAATAATGAAAAAAATTTGAACACTTTTTCATTGATTATTATGTAAAAAACATTTTCTAAAAAATTATCCTTTTAAATATGAAAAGGATGATTCATATAGATGATAGCTGGTAAATCTGTACATATCGTACAAGGTAAGAAAAATATTCCTTTTTCCTGGTAAAAGGTTAGAAATACTATTTGTTAATATAGTGATAGGAATATTAAAATGAATACATTGGTAAAAGTCAAAACGTGGGGAATTTATTTTAATGATTATAGGTGAATAGTATAATATTTTTTGAAACCCTTTTTATAGGGCATGGTTTTGAAGGAATACTGATTTCTAACCCAAGAGAGAGTAAAGTGGGTATTTCATAAAAAATAATCATAAATATATTATGTTACATGTAGTATAATAATGGTACCAATACATTAATATGACATGAATAACTAGAGTATAATAAAATTCATGAATTTTCCTAAGATATGGATTATAATATTTCAACAAAGGAAGCATAATAATGAACAATCTCTGAAGGAAATTAGTTTGTTTCAATAAAAAATTATCAATTAGTAACTTTGAATCATACCCCCATGTAAAAAAATTGAAATTAAATGAATCTTAAAATATCATGAAATGAATTATATTAAATATATATCATGTAAAATGGAATTATATACATTTGAAAAAGAATGTAGGTTCCTAATAAAACATGTGTCACAAAGAACGAAAATTGAGACAAAACTATCATATAGATTTGGTAGCTTTAGATATATTAACCCCATGAAATAAAGATAATATAATTTATATATAAATAACTATAAATTTAATTATAATATTCATTAAAAACATCTATGGTTAGTATACACACAACTAAAAATGAATGGATTGTGAATAAATCATGTATCTCATGAAAATAAATAGTGAGATGAAATCCCCTTACCTTGTGTTTTGACTCTAGTTGTACTCGTTAAAACCTCTTGTATAATAAATAGAAATTTATTAAACATTTATCATAGATAGATATTCTTAATACTAATACCATATATGGTTTTATTATGTCTTTATATTGCATTATTATTAACAATTCTAAGATAAGGTTTCACTTAGGGTAATATCCGCATAGTTTTTTACATGTGTCTTAATTTGTTATATCATTGGACCATATACATATATAAAGATATAAATAATTTAAAACATAATTTAAATATAATTTATATTTCATATATGAATATAATAATAATCTATAGAAAATATATTTATGAAATGGAATACAACATTCGTGGAGATGGTAAGTTGTACGTACGAATGAACGCTATTCTTATTTAATTGTCCTGTTGATTGAAAAATATAAAATAAATATATATATATATATATATATATAATTTTTACAGTGGCTTAATTATATCATATATATTCACTAAACCCATACTTAATACATTCAATGTAGTGTATGAATGAATCACATCGCTTTGATGGGGAGGTAGTTCATAGTTCCTCAAACGGAATTATCATGTTAATACAAAATGGAAAGTATAATTAAATATGTTATAAAATAGTTACATAAGTTTAATATCATATTAAATATAATATATATAATATATATCCATTATTTATCATAAGGTCTACCATGAGAGGTGTTAATGTAAAATAAACAATCATCGTTTCAAGAGGCGGTAGTTTCAAAACACGTAAAGATTATGTTCGATGCACATTAAATAGAGGTGAGTGTACGTTTAGGTAAAAAACATATCCTAAAAGAATATTATTATATTTAGGATATTTTTTTTGTATACAATAATTGAATAATGAGGGTGGATGGGTAGGAGCAAGAAAATTAAATAAAGGATCTTGAGAGAAGATGTTTCCGCTTATTTGGGTAACACCTTTTGATTTTTTCCAAAATATTTCCTCGGATTGAATTCCACTCAATGGGAGGATAAATGAATAATTTAGTGATGTTTTTTATTTTATTGGGTAAAAAATGGATGACACCATGTGATTTTAGAGATGTTAAGAAGAGAAATATGTGGTGGACTTTTATAGGGAAGGGAAAGGGCACACATAGAATTTTTTAAAAAAAAGTTAGGTTTACTCAAGTTGTTTCATAAAAAATCATACCAGAAAACATATAATCAGTAACTAAAGTTTGGTTTTCCAATTATGAATATCTAATGGGTGTTTCAAAATCGTTTAGGTCATTGTGGATCATAAATTTAAGGTTTGGTATTTTACTAACTTAATTTTTTCCTTAACCGTTGTAATTAATTACAATCACATTCACTAATATTATTGATCAAAAACAAGGTTGAACATATTATAAATTATAAAATATTATAATTAAAAATATATTTTCCATTATATAAAATGATAATCTAATTAGGGGCAGAAATTAATGTAAAACTAATTTTGGTGATGAGATGATAGTGTATGTTTTATCAGCAAAAACGTCCAAACATTTGTGATGTTTTTATACCAAATTTCGAAGTGAAATTGATTCCATTGACCAAAATATCATTAATTGATAAAATTTTGATATAATTAAATTTTTAACCTAAATTTTAATATAATCTAACCATATAAATAAATTACATGAAATGATTGTTTTGAATTTAAATCTGGTATTTTTAACTATTCATCCAAAAATGGATTTTATGAAAAATATATCAAGACATCTTTGAAAAATAATTTTAAAATTATAAATTAACAAATGATGTTTAATTTATCAAATTATAGTTCTAAATATTTCTAAATTAAAATTTATTGTTTTTTTATTGAAGGACATTAAATGAAGTTTATTTAAGAGAATAATTTTTTAAAACATATAAGGGATTTACTAAAAAATATATATCATTCCTCATAAATATGATTTATTTGTATAAAACCATTATAAAAATAATATGATATATATTTATCATTGTTAAAATTACTATGTTTATAGGTTGTATTATAATTATAACATCTAAATAATTATTACAATAAAAAGACTTTTTGTAGACACTTAGTGTTATCTGTAATGTATACCATGTCAGTGATACATGTTGTGTTACCAAATCAAGTGTTGCGTGTAATGTACCCCAAGTCACAATGTAACCTAATTGTTTTATTTAGAGAAAGATAAAATTTATGTTTTTTATAGTTTGTGATTAACTTTGGGGTTAATATAAACCTAAAAACCTAGTGCTTTATTATAAAATTGATTATTTTTAGAGTTACATGAAATAAAAAATATGAAATATGATAAATTAATTCAAAAATAATAATTCATAAAATCATGGGGTGTTACATTGTAACCTATGTAGATTTAATTTCTCCTTAAAAGTTATTCTAGGTTATCAAATGTTTAATACGTAAAGGTTTCATTCATAAAAACTCAAAGCCAAAAAAATGAATACTAAAACATCCCATAAAATGGAATTTTGGAACCATAACTGTTACCCAAAGTAACAGATGACTTGGTTAACTTATTGAAGAACATAGGTTGGGAGTTCATATTGGTCCTGGAGAAAAAGAACATATATTTATATTTAGTGATTGAGGTCATCAATCACAAACATTTGAATGATCAAAGAGAAGTTAAGGGCCTCAAAGTCATAAATATGTGATGATTTATGATGACATCAGTTCAAGAAAAATTAAGCTCCTATGAAATTTTTTTGTCATTATCCAAAATTTATGTTAATTGAACAAGAAAAAATGAAATATATGTACTTGATATATTTTTACATACATAATTTCTTTCATTAGTTGTGATTTTATCAATTTATAATTCATCCATTACTTTATATAATCGATGTCAAGAAATTAAATTTGATTCTTGAAATGATAAAATAAACCTTTAATAGATCATAGTTCCCATAAAAAAATTAAAGGTATAACAATTTTTCTAAAACTATTATTAAAAGTCAAATTGTTCACTAAATTAATCTCTAAACATAAAAAGTAACACTACTATTTATTCTTAAATAATTATTCATCAAAAATATTTATACATTAACAAGATGTTGTGTACTCCAGTGGTATGAGTTAAGCCCTTATCATCAATTAGTCATGTGTTCCAGACCCACAACCATTTTTTACATGATTGGTTGTCACATGATATATATGGTGTTCTTTTCAAAACCCACATTTACATATTTTACAAAATAAATATGATGATCATCCTTGAAATATGGTTAATCACTAAATAGAATTTTAATCAAGGTTCTGAATACAATCACAATACATAAAATCTTCCTCTAAAGTGAAACATAAAATTTTCAAGATTGGTTAACCATTTAACCATTATAAAACATTTAAATAAAAAACAATATCACGAAATACAATAAATCAGTTTAACATTGATCCCCTAGATATATCACAAAGTAAGTCATGGTTTTCACATTCTAAACATGTCAATGCAATCAAGGTAAATTCACATTGATCATGGTAACAACATGAATTACGATAAATACCTTTATAAAATTTTCATGCCTCCATATTCCATATATTACTAGATATATTCCACAAATCTAAGAAGTTGTACACATTATCCACGGTATCATGAACTACTGGTCAAAAATCCCTCAATTAGTTCCAATGTAATCAGTACCTTCCAATTTACCTTTTCATATCCCACATATATTGATCCAAAAAATAATATATTGACATAATTAATATATTAGAGTGTTATCTCCCTCTGTTAAAATATCTCCTTATCATTATACCACTTTTCCAGACCATCGGAAACATTCATTATAATGTTTTAAATCCTTATCTAAAAATTTAACCTAGAAACCCAATGTTTATTTAACCATTCATATATATTGAATCAAAAAAATATAAACTTTTTTTACTTCATTATTATTCCATTAAAAAGGCTACCTCATCATATTACACGATTCATCATTCCTTTAACATTTTATTAATAGTCTTATCATTATTAGAAATATAACCATTATTAACACCACCTTGATGATCCTCTTTAAGAGTAGTCCTCCTAGGAAATTGAGTTTCATAATTATCATTTATTCCAAACATAATACACATAACCATAAAATAATTTTTAAGGAGTCCAATACTCTTATTTATATTGTTAATTGAAGTCATCTTTTTTTACTTATAGTCACTTTCTTTGTGTCCTTATTTTCCACATTCAAAACATATTCCAGTGCCTCTAAGACATTCAATTAGGTGGTTTATTCAAAAAATTTATCACAAAAATGGAACTGAATATTTCATTCTCCATGGTGTTAATTACCCAAACTATCAGTGAACTCTATCTTTTTCTTCTTTAGTTAGTCTAAGAGTTCATTAAGGTAAATGTTCTTAATCATGTCATGTGAAAACATATTAGGCATGATCACATAATCTTTCAACCAAGTGATCATCCCACTTTACTTCTCATCATAAAATCTTCCATCACAGTCGACATTAATCCAGCTCTTTTGGATTTTTTCCAATGACTAAAATTTGAAGCATAGTTTGAGCGTAGATTATTATAAGTGAAAACAAAAAGTCAAAAAAATAATTACTAAATTAATGTCTAAATCATGACACCTTCCATAATCTAGGACACCCTATTTTTATCCAAGGTCATTCATTTCCAACTAATATTTAAATTATTCAGGATGGTTCGTGAAGATTTTTTGAATTCCCAAAGAATATTCCATAAGAGTGTCATTCCAGGTGTGTAGAAGGCATGTTTTCATGAACCAGATTACCCTAAGTCAGGCACAGAACACCTTGTCAGAGTTATTACCCCATGTTACATCGGTTACATAGTCACACTTACTTTTAGTACACAGAAAGAGATGTATTTATAAGAGGCATCTTACATTATCCCTTACAAAAATTCCTATCCATTTTCCTAAATATTAGCACATCCTTATAAATATCATTAAATACATAACTAGAAAAATCCATAGAAATATACCTAGGGATCTCACTATAGTTTTATCATCCTAGTTTCCAAGGGTTTAATAAACCATTTATCAGATACTAAATATAGTGACCCTCACTTTTCAAAAATTAACATTACATAACATTTTTGGAATACTTAAAACATTATACAAATAGATTCCTAAATACCACACTAATCAACTACATTTGGAAACATGGAATCAAGAACACTGGTACAAAAGTGAGCTACATTATTTCCCACATGGTCCTTATTGACTAGAAACCATATAGGACACATAAAACGTAATAAATATTTTAATAACCTGGGTAAGGAAACATATAAATGGTTGAGTGTAGATGCTTAGTAAGGGTAAACAAGGGATGAATGTAAGCATAAGTATGATCATAGGTTTATGAAAACATCATCTTGAAAATAGATGATCATACCCTACATATCAAAGATCATAAATAGTAATCATCGCATAATGATTTGTAGTTCATAATACATAAAGAATATATAAATAAATAACATAATCCATGAATGAAAAACATAGTAATAAAACATGGAATTGTGGTAGAAAAATAAGAATATAATATTATTTCCATAGTAGCCAAGACATCGCTACTAAGACCATCTTAGTTTTACAAGTTCACTCCACACACCATCTTGGAAGTAATTTTTCACTCTAATGGACAACATAGAAGAATGATTTCACTCCTCATACTATAATGGTAGTCATGGTTCCCTCCCATGCCTATCTTAGTAGTCAAGGATCAGTCCTAAGACCATCTACGTCTATCTCATGTGATATAAATTTTCCCACAGTGCATTAAAGGGAGATATAGGTCTTGCACATCTCTTAAGAAAATCATACATACATGTTCCACAATATTTCAAAAATAATATCATAATCCATTAAATGAAAATGGTATTATAAACATGTAATCATCATAGAAAATTTAGAATGAAATAGGATTCATAATCTTTTCATCATAAACATAACCTGAAAAAAGAAGTGAGTTTCAAAAGCATATAACCTGTGACAATGAAACAGGTTTCAAAAACATAATTTCATAAAATAATATACCATTAAAGACATAATATTAATTTAACTTTTATATATTTTCCTATAAGGTCATCAATAACATCAACAGATGTCATCTTAGAGGTAAAATCAATTTTAAATATCATTTAAAAACTTTTCCTGAGTAAAATATCATTTATTATTTGATAAAGGCTCTTCAAAACATAAAAACCTTTTTGAAAAACATATTCCTGAAAAAAAATCTTGAAATATTATAAATAATTCTTTGAAACCATTTTCAAAACGTTTCTATTGTAAATTTATAAAGATATAAAGAATAAATTTTGAAAACCCCTTCATTGTAAATACATTGAATACTTATAAATAAGGAATCAAATCATTTTGAAAACTAGTTTTATTGAATACTTATATAATAATATTTTAAAATAATAAAAAAAATACAAGAAAACTTATAAAAAGAGCTCTAAAATAATTTGAAAACCATTTTCACTAAAAACTTATAAATTAATCTTAAAAACTATTTTAGAAACATATTTATTGAAAATAATTTGAAACATATAAAGGTGTCAGGCATTTTTTTATACCATTTCTTTGAAAGTTAATTTTTTAAAAACCATTTGATTATAAATTAACATTATAAACATGGAATTTAAGCTTCATATAAGTGACTATGGGTATATCCATACTTGTTATACGATGTAATAAGAACATACAAATTACACGGTAAAAGGTAATAAAAATGCTTTTTTTGGAAGGGGATTAGAATATTCTATTTAAAAAAATTGTAAAAGACCAAAAAGGGGATAATTCATTTTATTTAATATAGTATAATAATAAAATATTCTTCAAACCCATATTTATGAAACATAGTTTTGAAAGAATCAAATTTTCTGATTAAAGAGAGGGTAATGTTAGGATTTTATAAAAAAACACACTTCAATATATTATGTGTCAAATAGTAGAAAAATGGTACAAATACATAAATATATCATGACTAACGAGAGTATAAAAAATGTAAGTAATGTTATTATGATATGTATTATAATATCCCAATAATGGAAGCATACTTATAATTAATCTCGAAAATACATGTGTTGTTTTAATAAACTCTTATCACTTAGTAACATTTAACAATACCCCTATGTAAGAAATTGAAATTACATGAAGAAAAAAATATCATGAAATAAAGTAGATTAAATATATAAAATTTCAAATGGAATTATATACGTCTCAATAATTAATGTGGGTGCATAAGAGAAGATGTTTCTCAAATAAAAAAAATTAGACAAAACTATCTTCCCTATTTGGTAACTTTTGAAACAATAACCACATGAAATAAATATAATATAATTTATATTTTAATACCCATAAATTTAATTATACGAATAGTTGGATATATACATGGTCAGTATACACAGCCTAAAAAGGAATGGGTCCTGAATAGTGCATGTATCTCTCCTAAATAAAAAGTGAGATGAAATCCCCTTACCTTGTGTCTTGTATATCATTATACTCGTTAAAACCTCTAGTATATTAAATATAAATTTATTATACATATATCACAAAATTATAATTTTACTTATAATTCCATTTAGTGTTTTATAATGGACTTATATTACCCATTTGATAAAAGTTCATGGTTAAGGTTTCACTTTGGTTAATATCTACATTATTTTTCGTATTAGTCCACATTTGGTATATCTATGGTTCTTATACATAATTAATGATTTAAAAAATGTAAAACATGATTTATATATATTTTTTATTTAAAATATTTTTATTATAATAATCCATATAATATATAATTATGTTATTGATTACACCGTTCTTGGAGAAGGTAAACTGTACATACGAATACACGTTACTTCCGTTTAATAGTCATATTGAAAGAAAGAAAGTAGAAGTCATATATATATCATTATTAATTTATATTAATTATATCATATTTATATCATATATATTCACTAAATCCATCATTAATACATTTCATGTAGTGTATGAATGGATCACGTCATTTTGAGGGGCGCTAGTCCACACTTCCAAAAAAGAAATTATTAAATTAGCACAAAATAGAATGTATAAAGAAATGTGTTGTAAAATAATTATAGAATATTTATGAAAAAATATATTCAATGTATAATATACATAAACACATTTTCTATAATAATTTCCACTATGAGAGGCGGTAAAGGAAAAATAAACAATCATCATTTCGTGAGGTGGTATTTCGTTGTACCCATAAATGGAATTTTCGTTACCCATTAGATAGAGGTGACTAAAAGTGTAAGTATAACGAGTAGCATAACAACATAATAGTATATTTTGAATACTTTTTTTCCTCTACAATAATAAAATAATTTTAATGGTGGAGGTGGATAAATAAAAATCGGGCGTTTGATATGATATTACCTGTTAATCGAGAAACTCCATTTAGTTTGTGTCCAAAGTCATCCTTCGATTG
The DNA here is from genome assembly GCA_963277665.1 of Viscum album. Taxonomy (NCBI): domain Eukaryota; kingdom Viridiplantae; phylum Streptophyta; class Magnoliopsida; order Santalales; family Viscaceae; genus Viscum; species Viscum album. The sequence goes on from OY728133.1 coordinate 444,123,703, forward strand.
AATTCTAATCATAGAGAGGATTCAAGGAGGAAAAAAGGGATTTTTGAAAGTGTATTGGGATGATATTGTGTAAGAGTTTATGATTTTATAGGTGTTAATAAGAGTAAGAGGTGGTGGCCCTCTATATTGATGGGAAATGACACGAATGTCATTTTTAAAAACAAGTTAGGTGGAATCACATTTATACCGAAAAAAGTCATTAAAACAAACCAAACTCAATAAAATAAGTTTCATGGAAAATTTATAGCCATAAATAGGCTTTTAAAATGTTTTTATGTTATTCTGAGTCTTAAATATAAGGTTTAGTAATTTATTAACCACATTTTTTTAACTACTGTTATTAGTTTTAATCACTTTCACAAATATTTTTGGTCAAAAATAAAGTTGATATTATTATAAATTATATATTATTATAATTAAAAATATGAATCCATTTTTCCAAATTTTAATCACATAAGAGGAAAAAATTATTGTAAAATTAATCCCACTTACGTGATGACATTGTGTGTTTTTAAAGTAAAAACATCCAAACTTTTACTGTGTTTTTATACCCAATTTCAAATTTAAATTGATTACAATGACCTAAATTGGATTAAAATACAATTAAATGACATAAATAAACATTGAAACCAAATTAATAAATAATTTGTCATTATAAATAAGTTATATGAAAAGGTGGATTTGAAATAAAATTTGGGGCTTCGTTTTTGGCTCTCTACTCTGCAGCGACGACGTTTGTTGGGGATTTGGTAATCACATTCATATGGAATTAAACAACAACTATGGTATAAAAGGGGTATATCTTCTTCATATTGGAGAGTTATTGTCTTCTCATTGGCTTCTGTTTTGGTTCTGAGCTACTTTTCTGACGATGTGGGGTTAGTTCATTCATTCTTCTTCGAGTTAGACTAGGACTTTCAGCCAGGGTTCTTCCTCAGGCGTAACTCTTTCAACATTATCTAGGGGCATGGGGTTAGATCGGGACTTGCACGTTATTCTTCTTTGGAATCCTATCTCCTTGGTAGTCTAGATCATTGTTATTGAGGAGGAGGCGAGCAACTTTCTAGTCTCTCTTCATAGATTTTGGTGTGCTCAAATTGGGGGGTCTTTTCCTGTGGAAATTTTTATTGAATTTACCTGATCATAAATCATGAATATATTCCCTCCAAGACACTATAAAGGATTTCGAAGAATCAATTTTCTTTTTCATTTTTAATGAATACAGTGACATCACAGTTGATTGATTTGGAATGACAGTTTCAATAGAGAAGCTTGTGAAGGTATTGATGTTTGTAAGTCATGATGATGATGATTGAGTTGATGTGATGACACCAATGGAGATGGGATGGTGTCATTCTACAGTAACGCTGGTGATTTTCTTACCACTTTTTTCATAGTTCTCGACACTGGTTTCAAGATTCCTACAATCACTTTGAGGTTGGGCTATATGGTGGTCTTCATGGTTCTTTGGAACGTGAGTTGAAGGGGCTGGTTCATGAATATCAATGAAAATTTATTTCTATTTTTATTGATTTTCTGGATTTGAAATCAGATATTTCCCAATGAATGTTGTTGGATTGTAGATTGATAGGGATATGAGGCAGTTTTTGTATTCTGGTTTTCTTTATGATTCGGATGGTAAATGAAACTAGATCTCTACAAGGACCAGCTCTAGATGAGGATACAGTGTACGAAGATTTAATCAATGCATGTCCCTTATAATTTAGAAGAATGAGATGGTATGATTATACCATCGCTACTATGAATGTACAATCCTATGTGGGACAGGTTGTTGAGAAGTCATGTTAGGTAGAGGCTTGACATAACGTTGGTGTTGATAGAGAGGAGAAGATTCTATAGTCTTATTATGGGTTATGTTTTGTAAGATGTTATTTTGACCTTTCCACTTTTTCCTCAAATGAGATTTTGAAATAAAAAGAAAATAATATTCTGAATGAAAAAATAGGGACTATAGTATTTTTTTTCTATTCATCAAAAAATGAAGTTTCTCAAAATGATCCAAAATCATTTACCTGAACTAATTTAGACATTATATATTCAAAAATTATGTCCATTTCTTCAAAATAAATTTCAAAATTTTTATATAATTAATTTTTTTCACTAAAGGATATTAAAAGTATTTTATTTGAGAAAATTTTATTTTTAATATTATAAGGACTTTAGAAAAAAAATAATACCATTCATTATCAACATGTTTTATTTATATAAGAAAACTATAAAAAATATTGGACAATAAGTTATTACTATTTTTATTATGATGTTTAACGACTGGATTATAATTATATCATTTAAATATCAATAATAATAAGAAGTCATTTTATAGAAACTCAGTGTTATGTGTAATGTACACCAATTCAGTGTTTCATGTTGTGTACGCCAGGTTGGTGTTTCATGTAATAAAATCCATTTCATAATCTAACCTCAGGGTTTCATGTAGATCAAGTTAAATTTTATGAAGTTTGTAGTCCATAATTAACTTGGTGTTACATATAATCAAAAAAACAAAGTGTTTTAATATAAAATAAAATATTTTCATTGTTAAATGAAATTAAAAACATTACAAAGGTTATATTAATTCAAAAAATAATAATTCAAAAAATCTAGGGGTGTTACCATTCTGTTGGTTTCAGAAATATTATGAATGGTAATTTTTGGTGATGCATTTAGGTAAGATGTCTTTCACTAAACATTAATATAAAATCATTCAATATAGGATAATAATATTCTACAGCCCTTAAGTTGAAACCAACCATCGATTGGCCAAGGTCACCCTAGATATTTTTCCACCTGATGATGCCAGTTTCATTGTGGTCAATAGATCCTCTCTCTAGATCTGTGATGAGTTGACACCACCCTATCAAGTACCCACCAAATCTGAGATGCCTTCCCTATTAAATCCAATGCCGATTGATTAACCAGATCAATAAACCAAGCTTCCACCACTGTCTAAAGGACGAACTAACACCAATATCCCACCATCATCACTATCCTAATATTTTGGAAGATTCATTGAGGCCTAACTCAAATATGAAGTGGTTAGAACCAAGCTGAAGATGGATCGAGATCTAAACCCCATTTCCAAACTCAACCACCATTTTTTATATATAGAATTTTGATGAATCCAAATCAACCATGTTAGTGTTTTGGTTGAACTGTACATCATCATTGTTGTTAGGGTGAACTGAAGAACCCCATTTAAACCAAAAAAATTAGATGGAATTCATTATGTTCACCGATGTTATATGAGTAGTCGTTTTGAGGTGTTGAATTTTATATAAATTCTGGATGTTGATCTTGTTTTCAAAGGATTAGTACTTCTCAATACTGTGGTCAGTGGTGGTCTTTTCATTTTGAGTTTATATTTAGTATGGTCAAAGAGCATCTTAAGCATAAGATTTTTCTAAGAAATTCTGTCCTGAGCAGATCCTTGATCTGGGTATGAGAAGATATGATAATGTGAATTATTTTGATAAAGCATGTTAACATTGTTAGTTACTGCATAAATAATTTTTATAACATGAATTTCAATGTGAATTCTTTGATGGATGCATGTGCATTGGATCTACTAAAGAGGGATGTTTTATCACTAACTTGTCACACAAGAAATTAAAGAATGAGAAACAAGAGATGCAACTCAAAAGAACTAGCACTGAGACATTCTAGATGATATACATACTAACAAAAATAAATAATTATAATATATTTTATATAAATAATGTAGTAAAAAGTAATTGGGATTCGGAAATAGTAAAACATATGACATTTTGTGGAGACGTCAGAAATGGAGAAGGGGGAAAACCCAAAAGAGTTTATGGGAAGCCACTCGAACTCTGAGAACTAGTGACGATGAAGATAGAGGTGGGATTCTAATCAGCAGATATTTCTGGCTAGATTATTTGTATCTAAACCTAGTGTTTTCACATAATGATGCCTTTCAAATTTTTATATTTCATTTAGTTTTTAAATATATTTCATTTTAGATTCATTATTTTCAAAATGTGATTGTTTCTAGAAATATATTTGACATATCATCTTACTATTCATTTTCTTCTATTCTGAGTATGATACATTTTAAATTGAAATATATCAAATTCTAAATTATTCTTGACAGTATGATCTTATTAAGAGTCTGAATATGATTAATGCTATTTAAATTTATCATTGTTTTATTGATGAAATATGAATACAACATGTGTTGTCCATGTCATTGATTTTGATGATCATTGAAAGCATTGACTAGACCCTACAAAAAAGATGTCTGATTTATAAAAATTAGTTGAAATATAATTTTAACTAACCAAATTAAATGAAATATTTGATATTTTTTTCTAGAATTTAATGAATTATAGTAGTGAAAATACGTAGAAAATGAGGATGAATGGTCAATCTATTCGGGACAATGGTTAGGTAAAATCTCATTCTTTCTATCAATTTACCGCTATTAATATTTTTTTGAAAATAATTTCATTATAGTCATTATTGTGTTAATTTTTATTGTTATTCATGAATGTATTTTTTATTTATATCTAGTTTTAAATTCCTTATAAAAAAATTAAAAAATAAAAAGTAGAACATTTTAAAATTATGATAGAATAAACTTTATAGGGCTTCTTCACTATGAGATAGCCAATGTCACTTTTTTACTGTAGTTCTTAGGATTATATTTTTGAGATAGGCTTTAAGATAATACATAATATTATACATCAATTAAAGTCATTTTTTGGAGGCCTCCAATGTCTTAAAAAAGAATATTCTAGTATTTAAATATTTTCTACCAGATGTCAAGAAATCCATAAAATTCAGAAAATGATGGTCTTAAAATTCATAGGAACCTTAAAATAAAAAAATTATAAAAAATTTAAAAAATGTTCTGAATTTTATAATCAATAAAAAATAGAAACACTAAAAAATAGACACCAAGACAAATTTATGTGAAAATAAAACAATTAAAAGACACATAAAACCTAAATGATCGATGGAACTTTAAAGATATAACTGCTTTGAATTTAAAAAATCACAAAAACTCTCTATGATACCTAGAGAATTATCATGGTTGTTAACTAAAATCACGAGTAATCCATCATTTACCCAAATTTTGTGGTCTTCCAGGATATTACCCTCACAAACACCTATAATAATTTCCTATGGTGTGTAAAACTATGAATCCCTTTGGGGTAAGTGAGGAACATATACAAATGATTTAATTTCCATTTTTCATGGATGGATTTTCAGAGAAGTGGTTCTTCTACTCACAATACACTACCATAAGAATTTTTCATCCACACAGTATGATCATTAAAAAATATCCATAGTATCTATGACTCTATTACATAGGAAGTAAATATATGGAATTAGGTAGTTCCAATAGGGAAACACTCCATTAATTTTAGGAGAGTTGTAAGAATATTTTCTCTAGTTTCCCTCACTATAAAATTTCTTATCTTCAAATCATCAAATATTTTAATAATGGATTATTCTTGATGGATTGGTGTATGATAGCCGTTATTTTGAGAGAATAAATGTCTTATAAAATACACATTGATTCTAGGAATATGATCTCTAACATGGCCCAAATCCCAAGAAAAATAGGAAAAGTAGAGATAACGTCAATTATGAAAGAACTATTATCACAAGATCATTAGCTTCCAAAAAGTACTGATTTGATTTTCCTTCATAGCCTGTCCCTATTGAACCACTACCTATATCCCCAAAATCTTCTGATTGTTATGATTTAGATACTTCCTCAAATGAAGATGATGAAAATGATCATGTATATCGGGATGCCAATGAGTATAAAGAGGAACCGAATTTCTCAAAGGAACTTGATTCCTGGTTAATGGAAAATGATACAACTACCTTTTTAAAATGCAAAAATAATGAAATGACTCCATATGATTATCTTGATATTAGAAAGAGCATGTTTATTATAGTGGCTGGGGAATTTGAGAAATATCGAAAATTCAATTTTAAGGACATACCATGGAAATGATTTTTGTTTCCTGATTTCTTTGAGATGTTTGGATGAAGATCAGGGGGGCATGGTTCTTCTGATGCATATGCTTTGTTTTATTCTACTGGCCTTTGGGACTTTTTTTGGTTATAGCTTTGGCATGTAGTGTGTTCTGCTCTACATGACTTCTGCCTCCTGATGTTCAGTTTTTGTTTTGATTTTTTGAGATTATCTAGCCAACTATTATGAATCATGTTAGATTTTTCCTTATTCTACCTGGATTCTGTTTGGATGAGGAGATTTGCCTTCATAGGTTTCAGTTGGACTGCATTTCTGCTAAACATCTCTGATTTTTTATTTGTTTATCTTCCCTATTCCTGACGGGTTTACTGCCCATTTTCTCCTGGTTTCTGGCTTATTTATGGCTGCACTTCTAGCTGAAAAACATATTGTGTGATGGATGGATATTTTTATACATCATGGTGTTGTGCTGTAATTTTTTTTATCACTTATATGCAGATAAGATTGGACTACTGTGATGATATTTTGAAGATGAAGAATACTTCTGTCTTTACACCGGTATGGTCTGCATATAGTATCTCATGGACTTAAAAGGCTCCGTTTACCCCTATTTTGCAATGGATCTCTTGATGGTTTCACAATTCCTCTGGTTATTGTGTGAGATATTTATATTTTATCAGTATGTATCTTTATTTCTTTCTGTGTGTTGGTGTATGTTATATACACCTCGTGCAAAAACTGTATAACCTTTTTTATTTAATAAATTCCTTGGGGGCATGTATTGGGTGACCGATTTATGTCACCATTTACCCAAAAAAATGGCACAAAATTAAATTAAATTTGTAACTACTGGTCTAATTCATGTCCAACCGGCTATGGAATTCATACAATTTTAAAAATAGTCCAATATAGGGTCATTTGGGTGAACTTTATAGCATAATAAATAAAATATTAAATATTTATTCTTCTTCAAAATCTAAACTCAAATCGTTGTATCCCATCCTAATGATATATGGAATGTTTTCTACCACTGATCACTTTACTGATAAATCTACACTAATGTATGTAACTTTTGAAAATTTCAATGGGATCCTTCCTAGAAAACCATTCCCAAACTACCCGGACAACTGGATTCCCAAAAAAATATCCAGACGTTGCCATTTCAATCTAATAAAAACATAAACCAAGGCTATAACAATAAGAAAAATAATAATATTATTCATAATGATCCTTAAAACCATAATTTAGAACCCCAAACAATCAATGAAGAGCCTAGGTATAACCAAAATCAATATAATAACCAATCTAGTGGAAATTTCTCAAATTTCCATAATCAAAGAAATAAAAAATATCTTTTTTATCAAATAAGTGATCCAAACCTTGAAGATAAGGTTAAAAAAATATATTTCACAATAAAAATAAGTGTTTCTACAAAAATGGATACAAAAATGGGTCAAATGGGAACATAAAACAACAGTTCAAAAAATCAAATATGTACAAATTTAATTTCACAATATGAAGTGAATCTAAGAGGAAGAAAAAATTATTTTTAATATTCTTAATAGGTGGAACTAAATTTAAAAATTCTGAAGATGAAAATATTGAAAAATAATCTGGAAAAAAACGTTCCAACTTGTGAATAAAATTGTAAATCAAATGATGAAGTGTCAAAACTGCTAGTTGACTTTTTTCAACAACATGTTGAATCTACACAACAACCTATTGGCCATTCCATCGTTGAAAAAGAAAAAATTAAAAAAACTGTTATATTCAACTTGAAATGATAATTAAGGATTTTATAAATCTAATTGGATCTTTCAAATTTAAAAACAAAGTTAATTATGATCTGAAGATATATAGGGAGCTACTACTATATCCTTTTGGAATCCCTCCAGTTAAGTCCGATCATGAAACTGAAATAGACAAGATGGTACTTGAAACATTAAGAAAATTCCATGTATATATCCCATTATCATAATCTATAAAATTTATTCTTCATTATGGAATTTTTTTAAAGATATGTGAACTCATAAGAGGAAGTTCAAGGTAGGTGAGAAAGTTAATTTTGGATGAAATGCTTTGTTCATGACTCAACACCCTCTCCCTATTAAATTCAAATATATATGTACATTTTCTATACCTTATTTCATTTGTAATCATCAATTTGATAATTCAATTTATGATATATGATCTTTCATTAATGAATTCATTATTATATGTTTTCTTCAATGAAGGTTGGAGATCTTAAGAAATCCAAAATTTTCATCCATCTAGATAAAAGGATCTAAGCTAATCTATCTGGTGTTACTTATGATTTTTTCAAAGGGTAGAAGATTTAATTTTCCCTACAGATTTTTACATAATAGATATTGATTATGGTCATTTTAGTTCACATGAACCATTAATTTTTGGGAGACCATTCTTGAAAACAGCTAAATAAATAATCCATTTTCATATAGGTACATTATATTTAGAGTGTGCATGAAATATGTTAAATTTTGAAATCTATGAATCAATGAGACCCCTGGTGGAAGACCATTATGTACAGAAAGTTAATATGAATTACTAGTTCTACATAGATTTGTTTAATAATTCTATTCAAGACAACCAATGTCTCGATTTACTAAAAAATGTGCACTCATTTAAAAATGAACATTTTACTCAGGAATGACCTTTTGAATATGATTTTTTAAAAAAAATTCTAATAATGAATCAAAAATTATATCTATCATTTGGAAATTTTTACACCATTTTAATATTTTTCTACATGTTAAGAAATATTTGTTTTCTAAATAGGATACTCAAAATGATTATTATTTTTATAAAACCTTTGAAACATGTTCTACTTCTGAAATTTTTTGTCCACTGACTGAAAATCCATTTATCTTCTACTCTGAATGACTCAAATTCATCAGAAAATTCAATTGAAAATTCAAACTATATCTTAGAACATGAATATGACAATTCCGTTAAGAATGACGAAAATTTTCTACAAGAAAATGCATGTAATTACATTTTAAATGTCTATGATTATTCTATTCATGAGGATGTTTTAGTGGCTATAAATGAACCTAAATCACCCATAGGACATTATTTATCCAAAGAGGAAAACCATTCAACACATGAACTCAATCCTTTACCTAAAAACATCATGTTTTTTAATTTAGAGTAAAAAACCGAAAATCACTATTATAATTGAAAATTGGATGTCTATTGAAAAATAAAATCAACTCATAAGGGTCCTTTGGAAGATTAAAAATGCTATAGGTCGATCATTAGATGATCTTCTAAGTATTAATCCTTTGGTGTGCGTACATATTATTTTTCTTGAGGACGATTACAATCTTGTTAGAAAATTTCAAAGAAGATTTAATACCACAATTCTAGTAGTAGTTTACAAATAAGTTACTACCGTACTAGATATCAAAATAAGTTATCTTTTTTTTATAGTTTTTGGGTAAGCCTATTCCAAATCTTTCCAAGATAGCGTGGATTCACATTTTAAAAAAATTGATTTTTGATAGATAGTTTCTTCTATGTTTCCCCACAAGTAAAGGGTATGCATCGATTATAAGATGTTGAACTTAGTGACTAGTAAATATAACATTCCCTTACCTTTTCATAGTCAAACCCTTGAAAGGATAGCTAGTCCATCACATTATTAAATCATATAGGGTTTTTTTCAAATATTATCTAGATTCACATAGCCTTAGAGGACTAGGGAAAAATAACTTTCACATGTACAATGGGTACCATTTCTTATCAATGAATTCTATTCAGTCTTTATAATGCTAATTCTAACTTCCAAACATTCATGCCAATCATTTTTTATGATTTTGATGAGGAAAAAATCGAGGTGTTTTTCAATGAGTTTACAGTGTTTAGTATATTTTTTTTAGACAATTTTTAAGAGCTTAGGAGTTATTATTAGAGTTTTTATTAAGAATAACCTTATTCTAAATAATGAAAATGTCATTTTTTGGTTTAAAGTAGAATAATTCATAACTATAAGTACATTTGGAAAGAATTATGGTGGATAGGATTAAGGTTAACATCTACTCTTAACTCTATTTTTCTATGTTTGTGAAAGATATTGGATATTTTCATTGACATTTTAAGTTTTATATGTTGTTTATGAATATTTTCAGTCAGACATTATTAAATTTCACAAGCTTATTATAAAAGAAAATTCATTTTGTATTTGATTAGAATTTCGTGGAATCATTCAGTGAACTGAACCAAAATCTTGTTTCCCCACCAATATTTCTTACCACCTGATTGGAGTTTTCATTTTAAGATAATAAATGTTACATTATAGTAGTCTTTGGGGGCCATTCTTGGACCAAAAATAGTATGGGAATCAAATTTTATTTCTTATTATTCTATAAATATAGATGTTTCTAGACCCAAATACTCCAAAAATGATAAGGAATTTCAAGTTGTTTTATTTTCCCTAGGTATGTTTAAAATTTATCTCTATGGATCAAATTTTGTGGCTATCACTGGTTATTCTACTATTGGATATCTCATGAAGATGACAAAATCAAATATATTGTTGTTATATGGATTTTTTTACTTCAGGAATTTCATCTTGAGATCCATGATAGGAATGTAATTTAAATTACTATGGATAGTCATTTGGTTAGAATACCGACAGAATTTTATAAAGATAAATATTTTCATGAACCTATTATATAAAGTCTCCTTGGGTAGAAGTTGTATTTATTTGTTGTTTTCAAAATTCCATAGTATTCAAATATAGTTAATTACATAGCTTCTAAAATTGTTCCAAACTAGTTCTCCTGTCTACAAGATGCATGATTTTTTAATGAGTCATTGAAATAAATTTGGGATAATCCTTGTGGAATTTGGGTAGTGAAAATATAATTAGTAGATTTATTCAGAATTATGAAATTCCTTTATTTCTAAAATTATGGCATAATTTAAGCTATAGTGGCATCATTGGGCTGCATAATACTACTACAAAGGTGTTATATTCGGGAATTAATTGTGTAGTCATTTTCAAATATTCTTCTGAGATCTATAGGACATAAACAATATGTCAGTTCTATGGAATCATTTATCAATGACATGAGATTCCACAATAACCTTTATTGTTTTGTGATACCTTTTATATTTTGGGAATGGATATTTTTGGTTCCATTAAAAATTACATTAGATAATTATACATTATTATTATGGTTGACTGTGTGTTGAAGTGGATTGAATCTTTTCAAACTATAACATATGATGCTTGTGTGGTTTCTCAGTTTTTCAGAAGAAATATGTTTTGTATATTTGGGATGCCATGATTTTTCTCATAAACCAAGGCCTCATTTTAGTAATAGGAATGTTCAAGACTTTTTCAAAAGATACGGGGTATGTTATAAAGTATCTACACCATATAATCCTCAAACAAATTGAATTGATGAATTTTCAAATAGGTAAATTAAAAATATTCTTGAGAAAATATATAAACCGAATAAGAAAGACTACAGTTAAGGCTTATAGATGCTCTGTGGGAATATAGGAATACTTATATGACTCTAATTGTTATATCACCTTATTGGTTAGTTTTTTGAATAGCTCTTTGTTTTCCATTTATAGGCTGAATAAAACCATCTTCATAGTTAGGAAAACCCTTTGAAAATCCCACACGGTTTACTCTAAATGCTGCGCCAAACCAGTTTTCCCCAAAATGATGATTTTCAGGCTCTAAACAAGCCAGAGACACCCTTTGAACCTTTACTAACTTATAAGAGTCTATATTAGTTCCAAAGTAAATATTTATACAAAAAATTAAAGGAGCCATAACTGAGTGAGAAATTGGGTTCTTTCTATCTTCCCCCCATAAAACAACTCACCCCCTGAGTTCTCCTTGAAAATGTAAGGAAACATTGTCTGAGAACAACTCTGGCCATTGGGTATGTATTTCGGCTTCCCTTTCCCAAGTATCATCTTGTACTCAGCTGTTCTGCCATAGCACCTGTAGGAGAGCGACAGACATTCCTCAGAGAGCCTCTGTGCTTCGTCAACGATACATATTGTATACCCTTCAAATGTAGAATCTTCATCTAACTCAACTTCATCAGGATCAAAATTATGAGAATGGTCTGTATGATATTGGAGAGTATATGAGACCAGAAATATTTCATGCATAGCATGATACCTCTATGTTAGTAGAAATTGATAGGATACTGGCCTAACTCCCTCTAGAATTTCAAATTGTCCTACATAATGAGGTGAAAACTTTCCATGCATCCTTAACCATCTATGACCTAGCCTGGGTGATACCTGAAGAAAAACCATATCCCTAACCATTAACTCAATAGGTCATGGCCAACAATCACAATAAGATTTCTGTCTAGACTGAGCAGTAGTCATATGCTTTGTCCTTATATCTGTCATGAGCTCATGAATACTATCAAACATTTCATTTTCTCCTTATCCCTTCATTATATGCAAATAATCTGCTTTAAAAAATCACTTTTAATGGTTACCAGTAGCATTCAACATATAATTTCAAATACTTTAGGAAATAAAATAGTGTAACAATCCTTAGATGTTTCTTTATTCCATAGTACCATACATTATTCATGATAAACATAAGGCATAGATCATAAAGGAACAATAACCATGATTAAATAGCATGTTAATAAAACATGTAATTGTGGAAGCCATTAAGCACATGATATGATTTCCATAGTAGCCAAGACATTACTTCCAAGAACATCATAGTGGACAAAGTCCCTTACTGAATCGATTTTACTCCTTGTTCTAGACCTGTATCACTGAATTGGATTAACTTGGTATTCTGGCCATATCTATCTCATGAGATATAAATCATTAACCAATGAATTGGAGGGAGATATAGGTCAGACCCATCTGATAATGAAATCATTCTTTCATGTAACACAAAATAAACATACATCATTCATAATGGCCCAATGAATAAACTGGGTTTCATAAACACCATCCCATAATAACATAATACATATAAAAGAAATGAATATCATTTAATCATAAGAAAAATCAAACCATGTAAAAAATAGAGACATTATACTTGAAACATAATCATACTAAATAATGTCAACATAGATGGAAAATAGTTTTGATAAAACACTTGAAATGAATTCTTAAAGAAAATATCCTTTCTTCATCAAAATGATTTTCTTTTGTCAAAATTCCTTGAATAATAAAAGAACATGAGTTTGTTGAAAATAGTCATGAAATTTTGTAGAGTAAGATTAATTGAAACAATTTTTTATGAAACTGTAAAAATCCACTCACACCATATAAGTTAAAAAACATTTTTTTCATACTTTTTCCAGAAAAGTCAAAAAGCACCTTAAATGGTAACTAAAGGAAAGATTCATTCCATATAATGTGGTAAAAAGTCAAAAAAGGGTAAAAATGACATTAAACATACATTGAAGAATGGTAAAAATTCTATGAAAATATTATTAGAAAACATGGAAATGGATGATAAACATAACCCTAGTAAATACTTACGTATAATCAATCTCGGATAAAAATGAGATCTGCAAAATTTTCCCTTACCTTATGTCCAATTTATTCCATATGTTTCTAATACTAATGTATTGTGGGTTTATACATATTATTATCTTGTAATATAATCATAATAATATTTTTGATATCATATATTATTCACTTATGACTTTATATTTACCGTTCGTTTGTCAATTCAATGTAAAAGTAGTGTTTTGGGTAAAATTGTTTCATTTATCTAACGTGTTTGGAATTGTTGTTTCTTGATATTATTAATACTTATATCATGATTTACATACTTCCATAATGTAAATCATGATTTATATATCATATATATTCAGTATATATATATAATAGATAGATAAATGAAATGAAATACACCGTTCATGGAGACGGTAGGTCGTATGTACGCATGAACGATGTTTTGTTTTACTTATTGACTAGAATGGATGTACGTAGATGACATATATATATATAAATAAATCTAGTAGCATTATTATGTCATATATTTAATTATTATTTATTATATATACCTTATAATCATTCTTGAATGGTTAACATGGAGAATGAATCTCATTGCGTCGTGGAGACAATAATCTGTGCATATGCACAAGCGTCGATGTCGTTACCATAATTATGGAATGGAATTAAAATGGATTATATAATATATTATAAATTTTATCATGTTATAATAATCATATGTAGTTATTCTTTACACCATAATACCGATCCAAGTAAGGTGGTGGTAGAAAAACATATTACACCATGGCGGGGAGACGATATTCTTTATGTACGCACTTGTGGTGATTTTGTTTTTTTTAGGATGGATAATAGGTGAAATAGGGTTGTTTCATATTTATAATAACATATCAATATATAATTAATTATGATTTTTTACTTTATATTGAAAAAACTAAAGAAGAGGAATTAGAAGAAGAAAGAAACTTGAATGAATCAGTAGAAGAGATTACCTCTTCTTCAACGTGCCTCTTTTAAACTTCCTCTTATGGAACTAGAGTTCGTATTTTTAGATGAACAAATCTTCTATTATATAACTAGTGAGGTTGAGAAGAGAAATTGGTAGGTGTTTTCAAAGATTGAAGGCTCAAAATTGTGTAAAGAGTATAGGGAGGAGGATCCCTTTTATAAGGGAGGAGAGGGGCACCTTAGGAAATACATAAAATAATATTTTATAATAAATTCATATTCGGTTTATAATGGCTCCAAAATGACTTATTTATAGGATAGGGTGGTGATGGGTTGAAATCCTCTCAACCAATAGGTTTCAGACAAGTTTTTGTTTTCTCTAAATTCATAACAGCATTATTATTTCAAACAAAATTCATCTAACCAACCATAATATGTGATATTAACCTATAAAATTAGTTTAATTCATAAAAATTATCAAATTAAATTTATTTGGGTATTTATAATATCAATTATGTTAATATTTCATTAATAAGATAATTACACCATCATCATTTTGTCATAAATAAATTAAATTATTTAATGTATAAAAAATATAAAAAAAATAAAAGTATATAGGAAATTATTTCATATTTCTAATGAATATTTATAGTCGAATTTATCTTCCTTATATCCATATATTAAAAATGTTTTAGTTATAAAACATTGATTTTAACTCTTTTAACTCTTCTTTAAATAAAATAATAATAAGTGTCCTAATTTAATCCAAGTGGATCTAAAGGGTCATATTTTATTAATATAGTTGTTTTTGGTTGAATTACGTTTATCCAATAGAAATATTACAAGTGTTAGAGTAATAATAATATCATTTTACCCTAAATTACCCTATTCACTTTTAACCGTGGTAAATAAAATTAAAAGGTTACAATTCACCAAAAAATATTTTTATCTTATTGAACAACATTTTACTTACTGATATCAACCATGTCTCTCAGATTCTGGAAATTACACTCACCGAAGCGGTAAGATTATGTTTTATGTAAATTTGTAAATTCTCCTAGGAGGTGGGTAAAAGACTGTGAAAGGTTCAATAAAATGTTTATATATCTAAAATTATTATAAAATGACTTCAATGAATTAAATTGAACTTATATAGGTATTATGTATCTATTTTCACATAAAATAAATTCAAATAAATTATTATTTAAATAAAAAACCAGTTTTAACCAATAACTCAGTGTTTTCACTATTCATCAAAAATTGAAAATTTTCAGAAAAATACCAAAAATTCACCCAAGGCTACATTCAATATTCCGAATCCATAAATGAAGTCCTTTTTGAATGGTAAAATTTATTAAATTTTAAAAAGTGGGTTTTACTATTCATAAGGGCTAGTTTATATAATATTTTAATAGCATATCAATGTTTAGTGAAACTCGGTATTTTGTATAACACATGCAATCGGGGAAGGTCGTGATTGGGTGTAATACAAGCCAAATCAGGGTTGTGTGTAGTGCAAGATTCCATTGATGTTGCGTATAATAAAATCCAACCATATTTTATTTATACATTGAATATATATATATATACACTCAATGTTTTGTAGAATCACTTCTATCAAACTAACTTGAAATTGTGCATAACACGATCCAAGAATAGTGTTGCGTATACTGCAAGCTAATATGGTGTTGCGTATAGCACAACATAATCTTGGTGTAGCATACAACACAAGACATCAAATAAATTAAAAAGAATACTTCTCATAAAATTTCATGGTGTTACATACATCATCATGTTCTAATACCTTTGTGGCAGACTTATGCATGAACATGATTTGAATGTAAAGGGTGGGCTTGAAATTATATATCCCTCCAATGAATTTGGTATTGTTTTTACACCATGATATAATCATTGTTATTATGTCTTCAGGTTTGATATTCACTTATTTTTATGATTTCATGTTTTATATTGTTCCCACATTTCAATTATTACTTTATTTTATCATCTTATATCATGTTGTCATGTTCAACATTATGATTCAACCCCCCCCCTACACTAGAATTATGTTACCATGATATTCCTATTGACTCACATCTACTGATTTACCTTTTTATAGTCTTTTATTATTTTTTATTGGTATGTATATCCCACCCATTAATTATGTATGTCACTTGGTTATCCCTTATATTTTTAAAAGAGCAATGTAATTTTAAGGGCATGTTGTTGACTTTTTAGATAATGTTGTTGTACCCAAGTTTTATTTTATTATGCTACAAACCAAATTTATAAAAGATTATATTTATCATTATCTTCAATTATTTTCCTATGTGTACCTTTATGTAATAAATCATGATTTTATTTGTATTAAAAAATGATTTTCATAGTAGGTATCAGAGGAAAGTCCAGTGTTTTTTGAATTATATAGTAATTGTTTTCTACAAAAACAAATCCATGTCTATATAATAAGAGTGGATGTGGTCCTTCCATAGTTTTACATAAGGGTAATAACACCAAATGGGTCTTATTTTTCTCAACTCAATCTCCACATGGTGCATGAAAAAAGTAATTTCCCCACACTTACTTTTAAACTTTCAACAGATATGCTTTGAAAATTTTACAATATACTTTGAAAACATTATCAAGGGAACACATGAACTTAATATTTTATTTTTTGATCATTGGTGTGATGCGGGTTCAACAGGAGGTAGGGGTTGCGTGTAAAAATTTGGTAACATTGATGATGTGGAAATTCCCAAACTTGACCACCTGGAACATGCCCTAGAGGAGGATTCAGAGATGGCAGTTCATCTTTGTTTTGTTTTTCTGATTTGTATGTTTCATAGGGTATGGTGTATGCCATTCGATCGGGCTTGTGCTTTGACACTGGATACTTTCTTTCTGCACAACCATGCAACGGAAGAGAGCCTCATCACGATCATATGCTGGGAAGGGAAAGCTTCATGTTGTCAGTTTGATATTACGATGTTTACCTTTGGGTCGTGATTTGTCTTAGGTCCTAAAGTCAGTTTGGGTTTCCTTCTTCTTCCCACAAAAGGAGTTTTATTATAATAAAATAATTTATGGCCTTCAAGTCGTTCGATGGAAATTTATAGCCTTTTTTAAAAAGGCCTATAAATTTTACTGTACCTTGTAATCCGTTAACTATGGAATAATATTTCAATACCGCGTATAATATCTTATTTATTCTTCAAATATATAAAATTGATCTATTTTTATTGGGTGTTTATCATACATATAGATATGTTGATCAGTGATAAATCTTGATAAATAATAAAAAGATCAATCAGGCTATAGATGCGATAGAATGTAAATAATTGAAGAATTATATTTCAGATAAATTTTCTCCTCACAATATCCAGCATAAAATTGATATATATTTACTTAGCCTCAAGTAAATGGGAAATTAATTCATTGGATATTATGAGGTTAACTTTAAAAGACATTCATGATATGCCTCCATCTTTATCATTGACTCCAAAAGTAAATTGTATGATGTTCCATCAAAGTTGAAATAGGGATAATGGAATCTCAAGGATCTCATAGGTCTGGAGATATGAAATTTAGGATGTATTTAAATTTTATAGTATGATATATAAATATCATTGGGTAAATAAATTCCAACATCTCTCCTATCAAAAGTATGAAAAGACACATCCTAAAAATTTATTGAATGGGGAAAGGAAATCATTTTGGTGTGGAAATAAGGATAACCTAGATAGAAATTAATGATGGGGAAAACCCACCAATGCGATGGAATAATGTAATTCCCTAGAAAAACTATATCCTATTGATCAATGTTTTAGAATCTAGGAACAATTACACTACAGAAATTAAGGTACTAATCCAATGGTTTTTTACAACAACTAACAACAATAACCTCCATGGCCTTGATAGAAATTGTGATATTTTTTCATCAGAACTGCTAATATAGATCCCAATGACGAAGTTCCTAAAGGTGTTCTAGTTATTTATTCAATGATATAAAACATACTATTCGATTATGGTTTTATGCATTCTTTAATATCATTTATTTTTAGTAGATGTATTCAAAAACTACGTAACGACATAGATGTCGAGTTATCGATGAATTTGGAAAATTGGTCAATTATTACATCCCAAGAATATAATTCACCCTATATCAAAAAATTTTTGAATAATTTATCAAATACCACATGATACACCCTTTAGTAGGATTTGACACTATTCTATGTATGTATTGGATTTCCATGTACATATCCAAAGTAAGTTTCCAATGGAATTAATTCATCCTCTATTTCAAAAACCACACACTAAATATATATGAGAGAAAAGAGGGGGATGAAGGATAATAATTAATTTATTCTTTAGGTACATCCTTGAAAAATCATGTTAGTATTTATAGATGATATTATTATCTACTCCAAAATAATAGTGGAAATGAGGAACATTTAATTGTTTTATAAAGGAACTTGAATAAATCAATGATTAATGTGAAGTACAGTAATTGTGAGTTTTAGAGGAATAAAGTAATATAAATAGATAATTTATAACCAATAATGGGTTATCTATGAATTCATTAAAATAAATGCTACTGAAAGATGTACATATCCAGCATCTATGAAAAAAATCCAAAGCATTCTTGGATTACCTGGGTATTGTCATCGATTTTTGTGAAATTTATCATGATTTGAAAGCCCACTAACTAGGATAACATCAAAAGGGGTCATTTTTTCCCTGATTTATAAATTCATCGAGAGATTTAAAGGTATAAATAATAGATTAATCACTACACCTATACTCACATTACCCACCATTGGGGAGATATTTTTTATCTACAGGGAAACATCTAAGTAGTAATTGGATTTTGTACTAATGTAATATAAAAAATTGATATCCAATGCATCTATCTAAATAAATATCAATTAGAATAACAACCCCACATATTTTAGATATTTGGTTTTAGTTTTCATCAAATTTATTATTTGTAAACAATGTTTCTATGGGGGGAAATGATATATATATATATATATGAAAAATAAATGCCTCAAATGTATATTCATGTAAAAGGGGACCACTATTCAATAATGAAATTGTTTATAGTTGATCAATAATTTTTATTTTTTCAATACATTACAATCCAGTGAAGGAGAACAAGGAATAAAATTATCTAATGAGAAATCATACCATAACCCACTTCATCATAATGATTTAATGTAATCCAATCATCTTGGGCCTGAAAATGGTATAAATATGAATAATAAAACGATCTTCATCCTACCCATCTCACATTACTATGAATCCATACATTCTTGAGTGGTTCAAGGATCCCTAGATATATCATTAGGTGATAAAAAAGGTAGTGAGCATTTGAGAGTTTAACATTTCTATAGATCGATATACAGTGTTTGGAAGAGAGATATGTGTCCCATAAAAAACATAACTGAAGTGGAAAATTATTTTTGATATATGTAATTCATATTTCATTATTAATTTAATATTCACTAATATATATGAATATATGAATAAAAACTTTTAGCGGGATAACATGAATAGGGAAATTGTAAAATATTTATCTCGATGCTTTGTTTGTCAACAAGTCAATATTGACAGACCGAAGTCTAAGGTTATGATTCAACCATTTAACAAACCAGTATTGAAATGGAAAAACATAACCATGTATTTGTACATAATAATAACAAGTAAATATAAAGGAAATAACCCAATCTAGGTGGTACTATCTCACCTTATAAAGTCAGCTCATTTCATTTCTAACAAAGAAAATTTCATTCATGAAAACTCACCAAGATTTAAATAATGGAAGTGGTAAAACTATACAGAGTGCCACTCTACATTGAATATGATCATGATATGATGTTTAACTAAATTTTATAGATAAACCTATAGTAAAAAATAGATATAGAGATACGTTTAGAAATTACTTATCACCCTCAAACTGATAGGAAGTCTGATAGAAGAGTTTAAACTCTATAGGATAGACAATGGACATTTTAAATGTATTTCCATGGATGATGGAAACAAAACCTTCCCCTAGTTGATTTATCTTCTCAAAAATTTATTTTACCATTCAAATATCACATTATTAGGAAATGAATGGAAAGAGATGTCGAACTATGACATGTTCGGAAGAAGTTAGATACTTGAAGCTAGTGGGACCTGATTTTGACCAATAGCTGTCAGATGAGGTTCAAACCATTCAATGACATATGAAATCCCCTAATATTTGATATAAAATATATGAATTCAACCATCAATTGGATCTAGTGTTATATTTAGGAGATAAACTATTTCGTTGTATTTCATTTTGGAAAATATTTGTGGGGTTTAGGAAGAAGGGAAATATTATTCCATGATACCCATACCCATTTGATTGCCTTGATTATATCAGTGTTGTAGACTAACATATGGAAATCCAACAAAACCTATATCAAATAAAATATATGTTCCAATAATCCATAATAAGGAGATAGATATTAGACCCATTGCATATACTAAATATAGATATAGTTTTATTTGAGAATGATCATTCACGTAAGGAGTATTTTGAAATGATATTTTATCATAGATACATTGTTCTATAAAACAATAATACTAATATATTCAATGTAATATGGTGGAACCAAAAGTTTGATGAAGTAATGTAGAAACCAAAATGGGTGATGAATTGGAAGTACCATTATTTTTTTGGTGTATGCAAGAAATTACAAGGGTAAAATTTTTGAGGGGGGGATAATTTAATGACCAAAAGTCTTATAAAATTAATTTCCTCTTAAAATGAATAAAAATATTATTATTAAATCTAGTAATAGAAAAATCATGAACAATTTTAGTTATTTTTTGTTGTTATAATTTATATCTTTTAAATTTAAACAGCCATTAAGCATAATGACCATTGATAATAAAGTCATTTTATAGTGGAAATATTTATTTGTATATATTAAGGGTTATGATAAAATCAAATTAACAAAAAAAGAAGAAGTGATGGCCTCGACCAGTGTTATTTTACCATATAACTCCCATTTATTGGATCATACAAGGGAGATAGAATTATAGGTTTTTTACCTTTACCATTCCCAATTTATGAGATCACATTTAGCTTATTGAGATCACAAAACAAACCATGTTTGCTAAACCATCCCATTAATGTGTTCCCACTACAAACTGTACCCTTAGGTAATAAACTGGTGTAATTAGGGGTTATATATCTTGACGTTGGAAATATAAATTGGTATTTTTTTTATAAAATAGTTAATATATTTACCCCTTTTTATTATTAAATTTTTAATGACTAAAAAATGGTTTTAATAAAAACATATTTTTTAAGATGAAACAAAAATTATAATTTTGGGACATATATAGTTTCAGTATAGGCGCTATGTCTAATAAATTAATAATTTTTTGAAATAAAGGTTATTTTAATAAAATATACTCTTTATATAATATTTATTTAATTATAAATTTAATTATAATTTTATCATGTAAAATGTAAATTTTTAGAGGTTTTAAAGCTATTATCATTGTAAAAACTTATTTATAGTTTTGTTATTTAAACATGTAAAATTTCATATTTAAAAGAGTTATTTTTATAAAATAAATAATATTGTTTTATTCAAAATGTCTTAACTATGCAACGAAGATTTTTTTAAGTTTTCCAAGACACTAAAATTTTTGGGTAAAAATTAAATATGTTATAAATATACGTTTTATATTATATCATCATAAAGATGAAATGTGATTTGATTAATATTATAAAGAATATACATGAATATAATTTTTTTTTATATTTTAAATTATGTTTTCTTGATGTTATTTTTTTTAAATTTTATAAATGCATACTAAATCATCCAAAACATATATTATTTTTTATGGTTATAAAATTAGTTATTTAAAAACATGACTCACTTACACAACACCAAGGGTATAATATTAATAATTTATATTGTTACCCTTATAAATTATATAAAACCGTTTTATTTTGTTAGATACTATGGGAAAATATATAGAATAGTTTTTTATTTCTTATATATCCCCAAGCCTATTTTTGAAATTTAATAATGAATTGTCATCTCATTCTCTAAAACAACCCACCCAACCTACCATTACACTACACTAAAAACTATTGGTGAATGAAATTAATCTAATAATATCTATCTATATCCATCTAATGGTGTTCCAATTCTCTTCTTAGGATCCTTATAAACTTTTAGAAGATCTGTCTCATGGTAAAGGATCCTCTTTTTCCGCACTTTATTCAATCTCCTTCTTTATATTCTACATTTTGTATTCCAATTTTTCGTGTAAATATATGTTTTAAAATATACTTGTTACCATATATAAAATTTTTATGTGATTGGAGACAACATTCACAATATTTAAATCATTCTGTGGATATTTATATACAACCATTATGCTTCCAAAATTATCATACCATTTTCCATGCCAAAATTTTATGATGTGAATATACATTCCCATTTCAACTCAAGTGTATTCAACTAAATCTAAATATCCATCGTTTATTAGGAACTTCCATTACTAACAATCCTTAATCATGAGATTATACGTTTTTAAATACATTGTTTTCAATATTTTTTATGTACCGTGAATTTTTTTCCCTCTAATGAAATAGTTAGTGTTTATATCTCCTAATTTACCATTTATTTTCCATGGGAGGTTATCATAAAATAAATGTTTTTATGTATTGAAATTGATCCATGAATTATGTTTCTAATTTCATGTTTAATGTTTCCATTCCCATGTTTCCCTAATGTTATCATCTTATATCATGATTTGTAGATAAAATTTATGATTATCACCCCCTTATGGTACCTAGATATGATTATTCACTCACATGTACTACATTACATTGTTATAAACTATTATTATTCCATTATGTTCATTAATGTGTCACCACTTTTTTATATTTATTCTTAGGTTATCTCATACTGTTTTAGAAGGGCATGGAATTTTAGTAGAATCTTATAAAGTTTTTAAATAATATTATTATGCCCATGTTTAATGTTATTGTGTTTTGTTCCAAATTTCCACAAGAAACATTGCGTCACAATATTCGGCGATTTTATTTTTTGTACCATTAAGTAATAAATAAAAATTAATGTGTTTAAAATATGGTTAGTTGTAATTTCATAGGAATTTATTTTATTAATGCTAAAATAATTCAAAATTGTGTGTGTATAGTAACATACAAATGTGATTTTTGTGGATATAGAATTTTACCATTTAATATGGTTAAATTTTTTGATGGAAATTGATTCTTGAATGGAATAAATTTATTTAAATGGTAATACATTGTATCGAATAATCTTATTCCATGGATGTAGCCTTACTAACATAGGTTGAAGTGGGTTTTCTCATTGATTTTCTTATATGAAATGTTGTATACTCAATACCCATAAAATGTATTGTCTAGGAATATTATTTTACTAATTTATTATAGATAGAATATAGGAGATAAAATTGGTTTTGAGATATATGATATAACAGGAATTTGATTGTTTTTATAATTTAGTGAAATATTTCACCTTATTGTCTTGGTAATTCAATTTTCTAGTTGTGTTTCATTTTTAGGGAAGGTTTGTCAAATAAATAAGTTGGGTGTGTTGATTGATTGTGAAGGGAACAAGATTAATTACTATTTTTCAAATTTGGATTCCCCTAATGTGCCATGAGGTTAAGGTTTTTTTACTATCTTTTCCTTGGTTATTATGTTTTTGTTTCATCATAATGGGTTAAATCATGGAAATGGGTTGTATTCTATGAAATGTATAATGATTGTTGGTGACATATTAGTTAGTTTTAGGTATGAGGATACATAAAAAGGTGATCTAGTTAATTTTTAATGTATGATTTGTTGGATCACTATGTGGAGGTTGGAGTAGTGATAGTATTCATAGTGGGTGAGTTAATTTTAGATTATAAGTAATTATTAGTGTGGGTATATAATTTTTTGGTATTATTTATATGTTATAGAAGGGTATACCAATTTTTATTGTTTTCTAAACATAATTTTTATATGAATGTGTCTCGTTAATATATCTTGAAATCAAAGCACATATAATTATATCTAATTATTTTGGATGAAATGAATATAAACATGGTTGTGAACATAGGTTTTAATATGTTTAGGTAGTGCATGGTGAATTGAAAACATTGGATACCTAAGATCATATTTAGAGTTTTAATAAGTTCTTGGTCTATTTTCACATTTTTAATTTGATTTTTTTATAACTTATCTGGTCAGAATTTGATTGGTAGATTCCATGGTCACTTTAGTTATATAACCCATATGGTTGTTGAATCTACTAATATGATTCCAAAAATTGGTAATTAAATGACTCAAATGTTTAAATTAGACTTTATAAGGTATAATAATGTGTTAGAAACTTATTGGGTTTATTTTGGGAAAGAATCATTAAAATGAGTTATAAAATATATTGATTGCAATGTATTACTTAAATAAATGTGCCAATTCCAATGAGATGTGGGAGATTAAATTACTTTAGTGAGGAATTATGTTAATTTTTTTGGGTTTGGTTTAGAATTTCTTTTTACATCCAAGTAAGGATAACTGAAATGAATTTATAAAAAACTGATGAAGGGTGATTTCATGGATTTGGAATCTAATTTTGAATTATTTTGTCGGGTCTTAGGGGAAATAAATTCATGGTTGATGTCTATTGATGGATGGTGTGTGTCATATATAGACACTTTAGTTAATTAATATTGGTAAATTGGTTTCAAAATAAATGGAATGGTTTTAGGTGGATTTGATGGGATAAAACCCTATTATACATAGATTTTTGACTATTTTGGTGTTTATGGGAGGAATGAGGTGTTGGTCGTATATAATAAGATTTATTTTTTTCATCAATTGGATTCATTAATGGAGGGTAGAACATAATATATTAAATTCCCATGAAAGGTTAATGGTTTGATGATAATTAAAAATTTCTTATTAGATATGAAAATCATGATAGTTGGGAGAGTTTTGTACCTACTTTTTCATTGATTACTCAATAGATTAACTGGTATCTTGTTTTTTTAAGATGAAAAATGTTTAATACTGTAGTACTACAAGGCCATGTTTTTGTATTAAATATAATTACATTGGTCTAATAAGTTACAATTATTAGAGGATAGGCCTATTTTGGGGGATTTTAGATCCATGAATGAGTGGGTTCTTGGACAATAGACAATGATTCATTCCACAAGTGGCCATAAAAGGTGATATGGGGGAAGAAAAAGAGAATTCATTTTCAAGCACAGGTTCACTAGCACCATTCTCATCAATGATGAATTTTATGAAGGAATTAATGTATGATACTCATTTCCAGCTTAATTTCCCACTATTCTCAGAAATCGTGCAATGAATTCCCATAAAAATGACCTTGAATCCTCTATTTTTATCTATTTTTATTTATACTTAGACTTTTCTCTTCCTGGTGTGGGGATCTGAACATAGGATGATTTTGGAAAATTTTTATTAAATTTCTCACTTTTAATCTCTTATCTATTGAAACATTGGATGTTTGGGTTATGAAT
This sequence comes from Viscum album, assembly GCA_963277665.1. Taxonomy (NCBI): domain Eukaryota; kingdom Viridiplantae; phylum Streptophyta; class Magnoliopsida; order Santalales; family Viscaceae; genus Viscum; species Viscum album. Next base: position 444,149,708 of record OY728133.1, read on the forward strand.
CAATGTTCTGTTATCCCTTATTTGTCTAATTTTATTTTTATTATAGTTTTTTGGATTTGATTTTAACATTTCACTGATGTATGGAGCATCCCTATTGATTGATATTGATTTTTTTGGGGTTTCTATAGGAAGAAAAGATAAAGAGTGTTCATTTAATTAGGTAATATATCAGTGTCATTAAACATCCTAGTACTCAATTCTTAATTATCTTATAATTTAAGGATTTTACAAGATTATTATTGGAGAATGAAATTGGGAATTTTTTTATTGTAACATTATATGAGTTTGTTGATGAATAATTTGGATAATATGGGATTATTGAAAATAAAATGGCATATATGAATACATAGACTCACTATTATGTGATAAATAATTATGAGCTTTATATTGAATTTAAATGAAATATTTAAATTGAATTTCAAAATATTTATGAAATTTTTTTATATAATGTTATTATTGGTATTTATAAGTTTCGATTTCAATGGAATAAAAATTTTATTTTTTGAGTGTGGGAATAGTTAAAAGAAAATATGGACTGTTATGAATTTTTTGTTATAAATATATTGATTAATCTAAGTTAAATATTATATCAAATGTTTCAATGATTTATTATGGTTTTAAGTATATGGTTGGATTATCATGACTTTTATATGGGTTTATAATTTTAATTTAAAACTCAAATTCAATATGGGAACCTCACCATATTAATCAATTTTTTGGGAATTAACACTTAATTGTTGTGGAATCAATGAGTGACAAAGGGTTTTTTTTAAATATAATTGATTGTGGGGCCCCATTATGTTTTTAATTTTTTTTGGGTAAACTCAACTTATGTTTCGAGAAATCATGGGGTTAGGCATAATTTTTTGGATATTTAACTTGAGTGTGAGGCCTTAAAGATATTTTATAAATCCCACTTGAGTGTGGGTGCTAACTAGTACACATTAATTTTTGTTGTCAAGGTTTATGTTAGCATTGGGATTGATTTGGAAAGATGTGTAAGTTGACTATAATTGATAGGTTCTGCTATAGTGTTTTTGTTTTTTATTTTCTAAAAAAATATTTATTGTGATAGTTATATGTTGGGAATTATTTTCCTAAAACTAATATGTGCTACTTGGTTTTCATATCGATAGTTTACATATGAAGTAATAAATAAATTCCAACTGATTTATAAAATTTACCACTTGTGTGTTTAACATTGTATAAATAAAGTTGATTTATTGGGTGAGTTTTTGGTTATAGGTATCATTATTTATTCAAATTGGATAGTCTATTAAGGGTTATCCAGTTGAGATTAGTAGTGGTTCCCAATAGTGGTTACATTTTTATTTTTATGTGGTTTTATTTTTATTGTGTAGTTTTCCATTACTCTTGTACCTATGGTTGATTTTATTAATTGAATTCAAGATTATACTATATATTTATTACAGTTATATATATTTTGTGCATCTGATTTGATAAGCCAGTTTATTTGTCATATATATTGGTTATTTTGGTATATTAATGAAATTTGGAGGGTTTAAGAATGATATAAAACGTTTGTAAAATTCCTATCCGGTTCAGAGTTATGATTAACTGGATGCACCATTAAAGGATGTTACAACCCAAGAATCCTTAGGTTTTCTAATGTTTTAGTGTTTTGATAGTATGATCACAACACTATTTTTTCCCATAACATTTATATGTGACCACATTTAAAATAATCCCACTAAACTCCTTTAATGGGTGACATCTATTAGTATATCTTATTTTAATAATGGATAGATTAAAATTCCTAATCATTAGGTTTAAGACATAAAAGATTATATCCAATATTATTTAATTTATAACATCTTATGATATGTTGTTAATAATTTTTTATCATAAATACATAATACATTTTATAAGACCATCATTGTCATATTTATAAATTTACATTCGAACATTTCTTCATGATATTTTATTGAAAATGTCTAATTGTAACTCTCTTTGTTAAGATACTTATTTACCAGCATAACCTATAATATTTTAGTATATAAATTTACATTCTTTTTAAATTAGACAAGCATAATCTTTTAATTTTTCTCTTTAAACTTCTATAATTCCAAAAATACTCACCCATTAACCTTTTAAATTATATTTTCTCCAAGAAAATTTCTTTAAATAAAAATTTTATGATGTTATGAAATGGGGATGTTTTTATTTATGATAATATTTAAAAATATATATATTAATAACCATGTCCCAAATGGTATTTTATATATTTGGATAAATATTCTTACAAAAAAATATTTTATTCATGAAAATATGACATTGAAGAGTGGTAAAAACCCTTTTCCTAATATTTTAAATAATATCTTCATTAAAATATTTCTTCTCGGATTGAAATAATTCAATCCTTGGCCACTTTTCAAACAAGTTATACAATTGGAAAAATCATTAAACATGGGTATTGAAAAAAACATCTCATATTATTTACTACTTATCATTGTTTAAAAAAAACATATATTATCACATAAGATAAATAAGATGAAAATACACATCATTTATTTGAGATTCATCCAATATTTAGAGAAATAATTTTCACCCAAATTCAGGGTGAATCAACACTCGATTCCATTAATAAAATTCAAAATTCAAAATCTATCCACAACCACTTCACCAGTTTTGAAATATTATATATACTTAAAAAACAATAGTAATACATAATGGGTATCATATTTCAATTTAAATAAAAGAATTCATTTATAATAAAATAAAAACATTATGTGGATTATCTATTATGTTTCTCACACCCTTTCATGTATTCTCTAAAAATGATCCTCCAATGAATATACTTTCTATAGTCTAAACAGTTTACCTCCTTTTAAGATTAGGACTTTGGATTAAAAAATTATTACGTGGAATCTCTATAAAATCACTTCTTCCAATTATATACCTGAAATTTCAAATTATTTTTTTGAAAATCACTTTGGAATCTGATTTTTTACCTCCCGTTTCATGCTCAATAGTCAACAACATATTAAAGAGATTGCATAAACTTATATAGAGTGTGATATTAATGTTATTCCAAATATTCTTTTAGAACCATTAAAAATGGAAATGATAATTAAGTGTGTATTTATATCAAGACTATGTATTGAATTAAGTCCCTATATCTTTTAAATACTGATTAATGATTATAAAATGAGTTGATTTGGAAGTATAAACAATTCTCTGACACCAAAAACAAAATTTTAAAAATTTATAATCATACTATATATATTGTTCTTCTTATATCCATTTCATGTTATATATCATCCAAGAAGATTCTATATTATCATGTTTATTTTGAATATCAGGATCCAAAAAATCAACAGTCATTGTTGAAACATCAATAGAATTTGTACTTTAAATATTTTAATTATCTTCTTATTCTTGACTATCTTTATAATTATTTTCTTTCTTAGGGATTCTTGACTCTGAAACATAGTACATTCCATTATGTTTAATTCCAATTATTAAATAACAATAACAATCTATGAATTTAATTCCATTAATAAATTTATTTTCTAAAATTAACCTAAAAATTAATTTTCATCATGTTTATGATATTTTCCACAAAAATTGTTTACCGACTGAGTATTGTGTATTAAAATAACATAATAATTTAATTTATTAAATGTGATTCCAAAACAAAGAAGGGGATTTTTTATTTGTATATCATATCCATTAATTGTTCAAGAGATATATTTTACCAAGTCTTTGAGTTTTGTTTTGTATTTGTCTTATTTATTTTCTATTCAGTAGGACATAATGTCAATATTATCATAAATATATCTTGGATAATTTAGAAGATAATGAATTTAATGTTCTATCATATAGATAATCAACATTCTATTCTAATAAAATCCTAAAGATTAGGATTTTTATGTTAATTGTGAAACTAAAGTCACTGTGTGATTTTTTTTAACATTAATTTTAGATTTATAAATCATAATTATACCTTAAACAACATAAATCCTAGGTTGCCTAATTTGATGGAACATTATTTTTAGAAGATGAGGTTTTGGAATATATTTACATTAGAAGAAATATAATTCTTAATAATTTAAAGTGTCATAAAATCTCATTATTTTATCTCAGGTATTCAATTTTTGTATTCATTATTATAATGATTCATTTTGAATGTCTTATAGCTACAAAAAAATTTCATATTTTTAAAATATTTTAATTCATAACACTTTAAATAAATCATGATTTTCTCTATAGGAAAATAAATTATTTTTATATAAAAATATAATCAATTTTGTATCATTCCTAATGTATATAGGGACATTTAATTTAAATATTAGAATCATATAAAACCAACATTTCCATGAGATAATGTATAGTGTGATAAAGATACAACCCTGACATCCATATATTTGAGCATATGCATTAAGTATGGTTAGATGTCAACCCCAAAGATCATAATATGATGACTAGTACTTAAGGGATAATTAAGTTACCATATAATCCAAATGCCTAATATTTATAAATCATATCCAAACTTCTAAATCATTTTTATAACAAAAAATGAATCATTATCATGGTATAATGTAAAAAACATTCCTAACATATAACTCTTTAAATTCTTGTTCATAAATTTATAACAAGTATATTATAATATTAAATTATGTTATATAAACATTCATAATATACTCATCATAAATTCATGAATTAACTAAATAAATGAATAAACTAAATAAATTCTTATTTCCTAAATTATGATATGAAAAAATAAATTATGAACATTTCATTAATTATGAAATTAAAAATACTCTATAACTGAACAAATTTATATATATTCAATAAAAAAATAGAAATAAATATTTAAAATTTTATCTAATATAAATTCTTTCATACTATCAGTTTATATGTTATTTTATATGAAATCCTCCATTTTTACAATATATGAGATTAATGAAAAAATTTATAACCATATATAATTTCCAAATAATCTATAAACATTTTATAAAAACTAAGTATCAAATATTTAGTTTTATTTAATCGTTTATTAAATCTTCCAAAACACTATTTTTCAGGATTAAATATATTTCTAAATACGTATTTTAATATAAAATTTTCATAATTTCATGTATCCTTTTCTTATTTTTTCTTATTTTTTATTTTTTATAAACATTATAAATTAATACAAAATTTAAAACTATTTTAAATTTATATCATATATGACCAAAAAAATCTAGGTATAATTTGAATCCCCTCTTGATTTAGAATGGGCCCTCTAAGACTGTACTATTTAATATTATTTAATTTTTTCATGAATGGCTAATTTTTATTTTAAAATAAAAAACAATGTCATTTTTTAAAAAAACAAATTCATAGCTTCTCCCACGTGACAACACATTCCAAGTTAAAAATATTTACATTTTCATTGGTGGATCAGTGTTGGGAACACCATTCAAACGGAAATTTTTTGAAAATATGTGTTTTTTTATTCAATTAAATCATATTTGTCTTATGAAATACATATTTATATATAAATAATGATATTTTTTTCATAAAAATAATATAAAATTATCATTTCCTGATGAATTGTTTTTAAAATAAGTTTCATGATATTTTTTGTTAAACCCTAAATTTTTTTATAAATTTGAGAAAAACATTTCCTGTTTTCATGAAACTACATTACAATATTGAACAGTATAAAAATCATGAATATTTTTTATATAATACATTTTTGTTTAAGAAAAATTCATTTTAAAAATTCATTATTTGTCTAAATCCTTAAGAAAAATTATATAAATGTGGATCTATAACTGCATAATGGTTTTTGAGGAGACAACCCAAATCTTAATATCATAGAAAAAAATCAACCATAACTTATTCTATAAATGACCCATTTCATACTTTAAATTAAATAATTATAAATAAATAATATACCTTTCCTCGGATGAAAAAATCTATCCAAACTCATCCATGTGAGTTAGAAAGAGACTATGAGAAGTTGGAAATGGTTACTTTATTCTAATAGTAATAATAGGCTATGGGAACTGATCAATGATTAGGAAGGACTCCTCTATATTCATAGACATATACACAATTTATATTAAATGATAAATGGAAACAAGGACTTCAGAATATATTATTTTAATATTATCATATGGTATTTTCTTGTGAGAATTTATACATGGACTGAAACTTATTACATATCCACCAAGGGTTCTCCATGGGCTTTAAAAAGATTTCTCAAAATTATACCCTTTGACGAAAAATTATATAAACATTTCAATAAATACTATCCATTATAAATTATATTCCAATCATCCTATTGATTTTGTTACAAATAAATAGTCATTCATAAATCAAATACATACCTAACCATCATCACATAATATTTTATTTAAACATGAAATCTTAAAATTAGAGAATAAATAAATATATAATTCTAAAAAAACAAAATAAAAATATATGTCTAAAATCATGCTTTTTTAATATTCTCTACATCAAGCTTTACATTAGATAAAACCATGAAACAATTTTTAACACCACACATTAGTTTAGATTTTTTATATCTTTTTATAAAACTATAAAATGTAATATATTACCCACTATCATTCATATTATGTTAGTTTTTTTTATTCATATTACATATTCTTTTGTCAATTATTTCAATATTTTTTTAGTAAAAATATTTAACAACACTCTTAATCCATGTTCAAATGATAGTTTTGATGGTGGTTCTACATCACCATAAGAATGTATTCCCCTATTCAATATGACATCAACTATAAGTTAGAATCATTAAAAAATACGGGCAGATTATATTCCTGTTACCATCAAGTATAACACTAGGTAAATAAAATAATAATAATATAAAATAACAAAATATTCACAATGTACAATGAATAAAGTCAAACCATTAAAAATAATAAACATAAATATACTATAATAAAAATTGTACCCATTCTCGGCATGCAAAGATACGTTAGATAGACCTAGAACCAAAACGATCAGTATAAAAATAATATTAAAGAAAAATACTATTGATGATGCAATAATTAAAACACATGTCCCTCCTTGGAAAAATATACTAACATCCATATTGCTTCTCTAAAAATATTTCCCATAAAATATATCAATTAAAAATCCCATTATAATGTTTTTACATGCACCATGGTACCTAAGAAAGGGTTTAGTGAATAACTTAGTAGGGTTTCAACAATTTTTCCCTTATAAACATCATCATATATTATATATGAATGAATATGAAATTAAATCATATAATAGTGTATAAAACTGAAGTAACTGTATTATTCCACCCTTTACTAATAAGGAAGTAAAAAAACCAAGACCCAGATAGTTTAAAAAATGTCTATAATACATCAAACCTAATCACAGAAAATTGTTAACCCATTAAAAATGAATATGATAGAAAATATTTTATTTATATAGTAACTTTGAATTCACTCACATCATTATGATCCACCAAAAACATTGGAACAGTGAACACATAGGTGTTGTAAAGACCCAAAGTGATTCCAAATTCAAATAATAATACATATCCTAAATTACCTCATCATCACTAATATGATGAATTAGAAATGTATCTGGGAAAGGAAAAACATATCTAGTAACATGTAATATAGAAATATTGGAACATCTTATGATAGTGTGATCAACCAAGTGATTTAGAAGATAAAAACATTTGTGATGTATTTCCAGACCCTGATCCCTAAGACTCAGGTCATCCCTATTCATAAACCACATCATAATTTCTATAAGTATATATAAATATTTATTGATGAAATGGATAATATATCCAGATTTATATACCAAATTACATGCGGGTCATCTCAAACTATAGTGATCTTTCAAAAAAATTGGAATCATAAGAACCTAAGATGTATAAGTCTATGCCTATATTCTAACCTCTCTAAGCTATAAACTCATCCTTTATAGTTTCACCATAGTTTTTGGATAAATAAATAATAATACATTATTGAAATATTCAATGGACATACTCATAGCTAGCCAAGCATCCCAACCTTCCTCTTAGCTAGAGTGTAGAATATACAACATAACATATTCTTCCGTGGCCACCCTCATCATCCACAACCATAAATGTAATCTTTATATTCTAAAGTCACATGAATTTCTTGGGCCCATTTGGTCTACACATCTAAAAATATGGAACCATAGGTTATTCCAAAATAAAATGAAACAATAATCCTATCTTCAATTACAATGCCCATATGTTCTTAAGAAATTACATACCATTTTTAACATACACATTAAGTCCACGTAGTGGTTAATAGAAACCCCACCCAAGTATAGCCATATGTATCATCATTCATATACTATCAAATCCTTACAAGGTTTCCCCCTAGAATTTCATTCCCATTCCATGATCCCATCTCAATTCTCAAAGGGAACTAAATGCTCATGAGATCTCATTCTATTACATAATCATCTCCATGTGTCACCAAGAATTCTCTAGGGAGTGGTTACTCACACACATAGTCTAATAAAAAAGACATTTGAAGCCTAAATAATCATCCTGCATAAATAGAACAATTCCCAATATTCTACTCATTTCTCAAATATCATCAATGTTCAAATGATATTTCCAAATCCTTCCCATATTAATCCCAATCCACAATACCAACTAGAACCACAACCTTAAGGATAACGACTTGGAATCCCTTAATCTATAAACATTGGCTCATACTAATCTATTTATCGATTTATTCTATTCCCAATAGCATTTTAGGGACCCTTAACTAAAAATCAAATTCATAAATATTTTTGGGGAAACAATAAAACCTTTCCTAAATCCTAACCAATTATTAGAACACCCAACTCACTATTATAAAGCTTATATCCATCATGTAATAAAATCATGGAACAAAATAGATCTATTGTTAAACTTCTAATCCCTGACACCAAAGGACCACTCATGTAATGTACATACAATCACATGTAAATGGTTATGTATTAATGTGGACATTTAACTTAATATCAGAGTTACCATACGTAACTACGCATCCTTAATCAGCATCAAAGAACACACCAAGACTCATCAATCTCTAATGAAATTATCTAAAACCTTGTTGTATAATTAATTAATTATAAATAATTATAATCAATTATTTATAAATAAAAAACTCTGTATGAACTATAAAATTTCATCAAGTGGGATCCTAGGTCCAAACCACAATCAATGACACATTGAAAAATAAATTCATCCTCCAATAATCAGTTAGAAATAATTCTGTCATCTAAAACCCAATCGATGTTTTATTAAAACCCTATTTAAAGGAATAACCTTGAAAACTTAAATAATTAGATTAGAATTATTGAAGTGGTGAGAAATAGGTAATTTTAGTTCTCTTCAAACCTCTTTTTTAGACACTAATGTAGAACTCAATCATTAATTGATGAATCCTCTGCACATATTTTTCAGATCCCAAACTCAATATGCGAACATTAGGAGAAAACAAAGAGAAGAAATAAGAAAATTATGAGAGGGAAATATAAAATTAAATGGTGTTAGAGAAAAACTCAGATAACCTCTCATTAAACTAAGGATATAGAGAGAAGTATTGGTGAGGAGGAGGGCACGATCCCATGGTTTGGATGAATAAAAGAGGAAATCCCAATAAGAGAATGAAATATGGGGATAAAAAATGATTCACTTTTCCTTCAAAAAATAGAATAAGAGATCTATTTTTGTGTGACTAAGGGTGTTATGGAATAGTCCCTCACCCCTAGGGACACATTTTACAATGATAAAATTATTCATGGAAATATTTCCCTTTCCTAGAAAGAACCAAAATAAACATAGTGGATAGATTCATAGTAAAACCCAAATGCATTTGCATGGAACCACCACATCCTCCAAAAAATATATTACACCACGTCCTCACCATAATAAAAACTCACATGTGGTTGTGTTACCTACCAAAAAATACAAAACATTCACCTTTGTAACATAGACCACAACATGGTTCATCTCCTCATTATGACATCCCCTAAATCCACCCTTTGATTCTACTTTTAATTTCATGTTATGGTACATGTATTAATGATTCACCCAAACCATTCTAATATTTCTTTCCCTATATCCAACTACTCTAAAACCCTGAATCCTAAATAATAATAAGTAAAATTAACACACAAATGATCATATATCAAACATACTTCTCCCAATTATAACTCCTCTTGAATTGGATCCTTGAAAGTTCAAATTTACCATTAAATCACCAACGTATTCAATCATGGATCATTATAATATCCACACCATTTGTCTTCTCATACATGATAATCCTCTGATATTAATTCCTCATTTACAATTAATCTATTAGGACACAAAAAAATTTACAATTTCTAATTTTAGATGGGTTTCAGTCCAATGAAATGTGCACTTGATCTATCTAGATGTTAATTTCACAAAAAACACATGGTTGGATACACTAAAAATGTTAATCATCATTCGAAGGATGTACATAATACTGAAATTAGCTTCCAATACCCAATCACATGTGAAATGTGCTAGGTATATCCCAATGTAGTGATATACCCAATGTATAACCATCACACTGCGATATCAACCTTGGATTAAGAGGTGACACCTCCACATAGATGACATCTGGAAACATACATGTTCCCCACAAACCACTCATAGAAAATAGGCTTCTCATCATGATCCAAATGTACTATCATTGCCCATCATCATAGATTCATTACAAAACCTAGTGTGATCCTAGTACAAGATATAATTCATTATAGATTCTCATAGAGAAACACACTATAAGAAAATAAAATTGACAATGGTTTTCAAGACTACATCTAATTGTTTCATTTTTATTTTTCTAAAGAGAAGATTAGTAAAGATGATGGTATTTAGTTGTGTCTTTTTAGTGGAGGTAAAACCAATTTCTAAATATAAAATTTTGTTAATTAGTTAATTTTAGCTCTGGTTTTTAAAAACTCACTAGAAAATTAATAATAATTAATTATTCTTACTAATATTAATTAATTAATATTTTAGTTACGAATTAATAAATAATTATTAATTATTGATTATACCTTATTAATTTTTAATTTTTAACTACTAGTTACTCATGATTTATAAATATAAGTTCATAATTATTTTAAAATCAAATTAATTATAATTTATTATTATTTATTAGTTAATAATTATTTTAATATGTTTATATTTACATATAAATAAACAAAAATACATATATACATATGTATGTATGTTTGGGTGTATTGAAACAATGGTTTAAGTATAATCACTTAACTAATGTTCTATGGTAGGTTGAAAATTGATCTTCTGCTACAATTGACAGTTACATTTGATATGTGTGTCCGTTTGTGCTCAATGAATGGTCAAATCAAAGATTAAAAAAAGAAATTTACTATATTGTAAAAAATAATGCAACAAGTAATATTAATAAAATATTAATGTTCTATGATCATTTAAAAATCATATATCATCTTCAGATGGCTATGACATTTGATCTGGGTGTCTGTTCTGACTTTGCAGCATTTGAAAACATATACTACAACGAGATTCATTAAATAAAATATTTGGAACCACATAAGTGATTTATTCTTGTTCAAAATATTTCCATGAAGGCGTCCAAATCTGACATTTAACATATTATACACTAATATTAGATATTTTTATTGTATTCCTACTACACATAAGTGGGTTTTCTTGTCCTTTTGGGTGTTATATTTATTTATTCACTAGGTTTGGATTTTAATATATTATATGCTGTTAAACTTATTATGGTCCTACCATTTTGGATGATTTATTTTTATATTGTGTCTTATATTCCAATTAATTCCTTGGAAAGGTGAATTATAGAAACTTCTATCAGGATAATGTTAATAATTCAATTTAGATTTAATTCATGGTTAAACCTTAATTGTTATGGTAATTCCTATTAGTGGAAAGTTTAAGGTTCAAACTAATGCATGTGTGTATCTTTTAGTGTTTATATATATTCATATACCTATATATATGTCATTTTTATATTCTTTTTTATACTTATATGCATTTATATATATCAAATAGTTTATATATATATATATAATTGTATTTGTATTTATATTTAATTATATTAAATTTTATATATATGTAAACATATTTTTATTTATATATTTAATTGATATTTATATATTTATTTATATATTTATAGATATATATATATATATAACTATATTTATATATATTTATATATCTTTATATTTTAATTGTATGTGTTTATCAATATTGAATAGATATATCTATGTCTATACATGAATTTAAATTTTTCTGTATGTATACATGTATGTTTATTAAAGTCTATTTTCTTACCACATTAATGGAGTGCTAGAAGATTTGAAAAATAATCAAGAGCTAAGGGGGTAAAATAAAAATCATCACTTATATTTATATTATTATGTACTAATAAAAATCATATAAATAAATAAATAAAAATTAGATTAATATATAAAAAACCAACTACATTAATTATCAAACCTTTTAGAAACCACAAATAAATAACTTTATTTAATTTGTTTATGGAAAAAATTATATAACCACTTTAAAAAATTTAAACATGCTACTAAAAACTAAAACAAAATGATTTGGATTGGTTTTTAAAAAGATCCGTTAAATAATTCACAATATAAAAATTCATGATGGTTTTCAATCCCACTTCTAAATTACATAAATACAACCTCAAAATAGAGTTTTTGAAATTTTAAAACTACTGCCATCAACCTACCAGATGTTCTTGACATCTCAATCTTCCTAGTACTGATCATCACCCACCAAAAGATAGGGTAATATAACAATGATTGGTATTATTCTCACCCCAATAATCCTTTTCATGTCATTTTCCCATTGATGTCATATTTCGGACAAATATACATCCAGTTGGGATATCTCTCATAGGATCTGTTCCCATCAAAACCCAAGAAATCCTCAAACTAAAATCTCTTTTTTCAGAGTCTTATTGTATAAATTACCTCAAAACCCATTTCTTGACCTAAAAACCCTTAGTTTTCACCACCATATTTCTATATAATCTGGTCTATATAGACACATTTACTATAATAATGGAACCATATGGTCTTATCTTGATGAACCCCATCTAAAATCACATTCTTCCCATATAGATCCTTTTCCAAACTCTGCACAATCATACATAGATTTGTTCCAAGTTGCAGTAAGAATCCATCTTTCTCTTACTGCTATATTCCCTTTATCCATCACCATATTTTTGTTCTATACTTTACAAAAATGTCATTTTCAATTTCAATTAACCCCTATAAATAAAATCATTACCTCATCATGAGTTAACCATTGATTTCTCTAAATAATTAAAATACACTAATTATATTGGTATTTTCACTATAAAAAATATCCTCAACCAATATTGAAAGTTACCTCACCGATTTTTTATTTAATATCTCCCATCGATAATAACTTTCATTCCTAATGGTCAACCTCCAATGACACGTCCCTCAAATTCATACCAAACTCAACATTATATTCCAACTAAAACCATAAACCATCATCAAAATGTCAATTCCTATGAGGATAATTTACCTCACAATATGCTTATACGGTGTTTCTGTATCCAAAATATCTAAGGAAATTTCTATGCAAAACCAAAGAATTGATCCCATAATGGTCAATAATAACTTTATATATGAAGAATATAACCGTGATCATCTCAACTATGGTTACATTCTTCCCTGAATCTAGGCTAATATGTTTTACTCAGTGAATTAAAAATTTTATGAATGAGAATAATAAAAGAACTCCATTTGAAAAAAAACCAATTTCTTAATCGGTACAACCACCCACATCAACCTGGCACAAACCCAATCAACATCATCAAGAGACATATTATAAAATCTCATGTTTCCACTATAAGTTTCATGTCCCACTCAAGAGTCTCAAAGAAAACATTATCCCATCTATAACAACAACATAAAAAGTCACTAATACCCAAATACCAACATAATTCACCTCATATCCATAATTAACAACTACTGTGATTTGTTTAACCATGATTATATTTAAAACCATACTGATATCAAAAGAAGAAAAAAAACTATAATTTTTTTCATTTAATTTATACGCCAATAATAAGTTTTTTAGTAATAAAAATATTGAATTTATATAAATGTTTTAATCAATAAATATATTATATCATTATTTTATATAAATTTTCTTCATTTTAATTTATTTATTAATATTCACCCCCAATTGAAAATCATTTATCATATATAAGTAGTCATGAACATGTCCAGAAATACCTACATACATAAAATGATGCAAGAACATATTCTCCCTTTCAACCACATTAAATGAGTAAAATAATAAATCAAAACTCACACTACGACAACATTATTGATAAAAACAACAACTATAATAGTGAAAATCAATTAACAACAATCCTATTCATGGTAATTTTTACTTTCTTTATATTGTGGTTAGCTACAACTAAACATAAATTCCATCCCACTATCTGATAACATATTACATCAAACTAATATAGTCAAATTAAAAGTCAACCAATACAAGGATCTGGTACCATTTTTTTATTCTATGGAATAAGGATTTCCCAAATGGCGGATGAGATAGTTTTATTATATCACTTTATCCACATATCTTCATACACAAGAAGTATCCAACTATTAGTGAATGTTTATTAAAAATGTGGGGTAACTATACTCTCCATATAGAAAAAAAATTACTAGTAAATATAAAAATAATCATAAATTCCATTAAATATTGATGATTAGATTATAGATAAATTTCAACCAATATTAACCATAAATATTAAAATGTGATAAAATAATTTTACCCATGATCAACATATATATATACACAAAAATTAAATTTTTTCTAAGTATAAAAATAAAAATAAATAAATAAAAATGGTGATAATTAAATAATAAAACCATATCCCATACTTAGACCATGCTCCCAATATCCATCCAGTTTCAAAATATAGGTTTCATGTGCATCCAGACACCAAAATTATATAAATAAATTATGCATGTGCATCTGGGTGACAATGCAGTGTGTGGGAATATAAATCAGTCAGGATCCCCCCAATAAATAACTCATTTACACAATCATATATGTTGTATCCACTTAAGGGAATATAAATCAATAATCAATATATATTATTCAAGATACTTTTTCAAGTCATCATCTACTAACAATGTAATCACAACACCTAACCCCACATACATTGGATAATGTTAGTAATTTATATGTAAAACCCAAATCAGTCTTAAGGTGAGAAAATATTTATATTTTCAAAAACCTAATATATTTTATTAATTTAATATTTTTCTAAGTGAATTTATGGTCATTTTTCGGTATGACTAGTGGTTGGGGATGAAAACTATAGAAAGCTGCAACATGCATAAGTCAGACCATGATGGCTTGATCATTAAATGACTAGTGTTGGATGAAATATGTTGATAGGTCTGCAAATGGTCATGTATGGGCCCAAATATTTGTGGTGGGGCATATGTTGAGTTTATGTTTTCTGAAATTATTGCTACTAATTTGGGTTGTTCTGTGAAGGGGAAGTCGCACAGTGAAGGTGGAAGTTACATCACGACTATGACTCATATATAGTAATGTGATTCATCCTACGAACATGATGTCACATAATGATCATAGGGGTTTCACCAAGATTTAAACTATAAATAGGAGATACACTCATACTAGTATAGGAAATTCCAATAATTAAACTATCACACAATGACATTATTGGTGTAGAGGGTTGGGCTTTGGCCATGGCTAGGTCCCATTGAGACCTATATTACACATCTCAACCCTTCTACTAAACAATTTTTAAATAGTTATCTAATTAATCAAGGTGTTTAGGTTGATTTAACATGTGTTTTCCACTCTTCCAATGATAAAACACCGTTATAATATCAATTGATATATCTTATCATCCAATCGATTTTTTATTTATTCATTTATGTAATCGCTTGTAATTTGATCATTGAGATAGAAAGAGATAATTATAACACTCATCATCAATCCATAGATTTAAAATTTATCTTTTTAATGAGTGTGGGTATTATAAAATATGTAAAATTCCATAGGTTTGGTAAATTATGAATAAAATTGAATATTAATTAGATTAAAAAATGAATGAAACTTATTTCCTGATAAGGAGTGTCAACCTGCGACTTCTATATGAGTTATTCTTACTTTTGGTTGGGGAGTTTCTACCCCCCAATGTTTCAGGATGAATAATTATTTTAATTTTATGGGGAGTATCATTCCATGAGTTTTAAAATCCCAAAATCATGTTTTTGAGAAATCAGTGTTTATCCCTCAGTTCTAGATGACATAATCTTATTTCTAGGCAGGGATCTCCTACAATGGAGTTTCTAAATGACTTATAATTGTTTACGAGTTGGTAGTATCTACCCATGAGTTCCATATGAATCATTTTATTTCTTAATTATGTGTATGAATTCCCTAGATTACTATGTGAGGATATTGTATTCTCACACATCCAAAACTATCCAAAATAGGTATGCATAATCTTATGTGTCACTTCATAACACAAGGATTGATGGTGGTATTTTATTTAAATTAATTATTAATTATGAAAATCAACATTAACTATTAATTATACAATAAAAGTGTATATATATCGTTGATAGTGGTATATTGAGTAGTACTCAAACACATCTATGTTTTTCATTATAACCCAAACATAATTCATGGTTACAAGACATGATAAGGGAAAATTCCCTATGTCTATTGGATAATGTGTATATTGGTGTCTATCATGGGGGATGGTACCGTGATAATAATTGAGGATCATCTGGTTGTTTTTACTAATTTTTTAGTTTTTTAATCATTTGGACATGGTTGCATAATATCCACCCCTGGGGGATCCTGATGTTTTATGTATGACTTTCATGGAATTTGTATAGCTATATTTTTTTATATAGTGGGTGTGTATGTAATTATTAGGACTTCATATTAAGTACATTCAATTTATATATGTATAATTATTTGATTGTTATCATTTTTATTATTATTTCACTCTGAAATGAGGTTATATTTTTCTCACAATGATACCATATACCCTTGCTACTCGTTTATAGGAACATTTATATTGGGAGGCATGCTTGAGGCCAAGTAAGGTCACTAGTCTGGTTACTATAGATTTAAATATATAAGGAGTTTTACATAGTGTTGTCAATGTAAAGTCTTTTTTATTAATGATTTGGAAAGGTATATTTGAGATAACAAAACATCAAAACATGGCATGGAACTTGTTCATGGGAGTAGTTATCCCACATATTAGGGAAGTAAATTTTACCCTGTATTAGAGTCCTTCTAATTGTTTTCTATTTTATTATTTTGTTTCCTCACCTAAAGTAAATCATTGATTTATGGATTAATAAAATATAATATTATATCTCATTGAAGGAATGTAAATAATGGTATATTCATGTATACGATTAGGAACCTTGGATTTATATTTCATTTTCTTTATTTCCTTTTATTATTTTCATTTTTCTAGTACATCGGATGATTATTTAAATTATATATATCATATTATTTATTGGATTCCCATATAAAATGATGGAGGAACATTATCTAACTAATTCTTAAAATGATTGAAAATTATAATTTATATTAATTATTCTAGTTTCCAATTGTTTTAGTTAAAAAATCAAAATAAAACATATAATTTTTCTTCTATAACTTTTATTTGAAATTTAATTAAATTGTGACTCAATTGGGAAATTCAAATATAAAAATAAATGAAATAAAATTTTGTGTATCCTATATGAAATTTAATATTACATGATTATAGTAGATGGGTCTAGATATCTCACTTGGGTTATGATATTTTAATGATGTGAGGTGTAAAGAATAAAGGGAAAATAAAACAATTATTTCATTCTCTACTTTGTGATATTGAGGAATGTTATAGTGAAAGGTCTTGATGTGTGTGATTAGAATATTTTTGGTATTCCATTTCAGATACCTCCTATAAATTACTAAAGTGTGGGGTCAATCATTACCCATCACTGACTAGGTTGGATTCTCCAATGGTACCATGGAATCTTTTGGATATTAAACTCTATGATAGATTATTTGGGGTGATATAGTTGGTAGAGAGAGAGGATCCTCAAACAATTATTATGATGTTTGATTATAGAGTTTTTTATATAATACATCTTTTATTATTAGTAGGGGAGGGTTTTCTCTAGAAATCTAGGTTCTCGGTAGTATCTATTAATGTGATCATTAACTATCTAGAGACAACCCCTTCTAGGTGGTTCTATCAAGCTATCTAGATTCTATGTGACCCAATAAAGCACTTGTGGGGTAACTTCTCCTATGATGACTATGATGTGGGGTTTTAATCAAATTAATTCTATAATAACTTCTTCAATCATTCCTTTTCTGGGACACTAGGAGAACACTTTGGTATGGGTTTTTTATACCTCACACAGGGATTTGTGTCAGTGATGGAGTATACTATTCACATCGTGATCATATGAAATTTTTTCCCTATAATGGAAAGAGATGAGATAAAAAAAGAAATAACTTTTGAGGATGTTTTACATTACATTTTTTTGGTGTAGGTGAATTTATTTCACATTCAATATTTTTAACATATTGTAAATAAGGAAATTATTACAATTATAAAAATTGATGAATTTCTATGATCATGGAAAGAATATTTTCGTATAAGGACTAATAACCAATCCTAAATAATTGTGAATAATCCTTTCAATGATTAACTATAGAGTAGTGGGAAGAAGAGGAACTTAGGTGATAGATCATCTCTTCTTCATTAGTGATCTATTTATCTATAGTTTTTTAATTGTACAAGACCCAATTATGGATGTACATAGTGTGACTAACTATAAGGCCCCAGCCTTAAAACTTACTTAATCTTTAGCTATAACAAGATTACACATTGAGGATCTTTTCAGGTTTAGAGTTTTAGAGAATTAGATCATGGAACTTGCATTACATTTCACAATTAAACAAAGTGGTTACATAAAAGAGAGTATTCATTATTCCCATAAATGGAAACATATTTAAAATAAAACATGGATTCTTTCTTGACACATCCTTGACACTATCATCACATCATGTACCTTTCCCTTGACCTGTGGAAAACATTTCAAAAAAACTTGGGATGAGCATAAAAAGCTCAGTAAGGGTTATAAAAATATGTAAAGGAAACATGAGTTCATATATACATAAGAATGAAATCATACTTTACCCATAAAACAAAGGCACTTTAACATACCTCATCAAATCATGAATAAATCATAGAAATCAATAGACTTAAAGGTAACTTGAGGCATTCATAACATTCATACGTAGGGAGTAACCCTCTTGGTTACATTTGTAATACCCATCACAGTATATTCCATAAATATCTTCGGATAAACCTTAACGTTTCACTCCTTTGCGTTACCCAATGCATTGGAGAGCTATATCGGGCTCACCCGCCCTTAGTATATCACGGAACCACCCGTTTTCATAACAATGCCCAATAACCATAACAAAAACGTATCCCATAAAACATGCATAAAGGAAACATAACATTTCCACATTTCAATCACAATATAACATTTTAGTATATTGAAATAATGAAGCCATTCAAAAAGAAAACATTTCCAAAACCATTTAAAACATTTAATAAAGAGATTTTTGAATCAATGTGTCCCATACCACCTTGATTATTTTAAAATTTTAAACCATTAATTTCCATATAAATAAATCTTTAAATCCAGATAGAAAATATGGATATTAATAAGAACAAATAATTAAAATGTTTAAAGAGATATTTTGGTTAATGGGGTTTTACCAAAATTAGAGACACTTGAATACAATAATTGCGGAATAACATTTAGTCAGAACATTATAATATCATTAGTATAAATGGATTCATGATATAATATTCTGAAGGACAATATATACACCATATAAGAGTGAATTGGTGCATAACAACAATGAAGTCTCAATAGAAATGTCAAATGTGATGAAATCCCTTATAAAGAATGTATCCTTAAATTAAAGATTAATCAATCTCAAAATTATGTGTGACAAATATAAATACACACAATATAAGTGGATATTAAGTGCAAAACAATAAAAGTTCATTCACACATTTTCAAAGGATGAAATATTCAATAACTACATGTTGAACCCAAATAAATCGAAATTGGGTAAAAAAGTTCCCTTGGTAAAATTCGACAGCCTAACGGCATCACTTCAAAATTAAGAAAATGAGTTGATGAGAGATAAAAAGGGCATCTCATCAGTTGGACATAAAATTTACATCAATAAGGATATAAAAGAACATATCCCAACATAATAGTATGTGAATTAAAATACATAACAAAAGAAGTCTTTTAAAAAGAGGAGGGTGAAAGGTTCCCTTAACGACATGGGTATCTTTCGAAACATACACCCACTACTGGAATGTTGGTTTTTCCCCACAGTTACATACCAATGGTTTGATAGAACCGTTGGTAAATGATTAAAATAGAGGTTTTTCCCAACGGTTTCTTAGAACCGTTGGGATAGCTTGGTTTGGGAGAGTTTTTCCCAACGGTTCCATAGAACCGTTGGGATAGGCCTTGTTTTGGGGAGTTTTTCCCAACGGTTCTAAGGAACCATTGGGATAGACCTTGTTTTGGGGAGTGTTTCCCAACGGTTCTAAGGAACCGTTGGGATAGGCCTTGTTTCGGGGAGATATGCCAACGGTTTTAAAAAACAGTTGGCAAAGGTTTTCCCCAAATCCCCAGAAGCCCGTTCTCTCCCCCATTCGCGTTACAGAGCCCTAACGGGAGCAGCAGCAGGCGATCTTGGAGTATTGCCGGCCGGACCTTGAAGCTCTTCTTCAGGTTCTTCTTCTTCTTTATCTCAAAAGTTATTCAAATGTTTGGATAGTATTGAAACTTATTTTTATTTTTCCCCTCAGTTTAGACGATTTTGGAGCTATTGCCGGCGCCTAAGGGTGAGTTTTCTTGAAAATTCCTTTTTGGATTTTACCCTTTGAACATGGGATGTCATTTGTGAAAGGTTATATAAATCGAATTGATTGTTCGATTTATGAATTGAATTGTAAATTAAATTAATTAAGGGTATTTTATGGTTTGCATTCCCCTTTAACACTTATATTTTATGTTACCATGTTAGATATATTATAACTAATGCATGTGATATCTTTATAGTCTTGTTAGGAGTGTTATATTAAAAATTCCCATGTGAGTGCTTGAATTTTCATTGAATTTCTAGCCATTATGAGATATGTTGAGACCATGATATGGAATTGATTGATTCAGCAAGAGAATCTCATTATCTTGTCATTACAACATGAGTAAATGAAGCTTCATTCTTTTCAGGTTATTATTTGATTGAGTCGCCATTTTGAGGTGAGTTGTATTAAATACCTTTGTTTTTGACCTTGGTATGTTTAATGAATTGTTTAAATGAAATGAAATTCATTAAATGATTAATAGTAAATAGTGATACATGGATTCTATTAGGATGTCAGGTATATAATCTTGTTTCTATTAACTTATATGCTTTATGTGATAAATGGATTCACAGTGGAATTCCACGGATAGACTCATTTCTTTGAATATTGATTAAGCCATTGGTGATACATGGATCCAAGGGAGGGATTCCATAGATAGACTTATTGAATGTAGAATTATATTCCAATTGATACATGGATTCTTATGATAATTCCATAGATAGACTTATTGAATGTAGAATTATATTCCAATGATATGCGTCTTGTGTGGTGGTGGTGTGGTTTATGTGTTTTATGGTAGTAGTGAAGTGTGTGATTATGTAGTTAATGTGAACCCATAGGTTGAGTATTTTGTGCTATCTATATATCATGTATTTTTATGTTATTTCTACACATTCCCAACCAGAGTTGGATAAACTTACCAACGATCAGAGGTTTTGAGTTATGGGTATTTTTTCTAATATCTAGGATGGTGGTTATATGTTTGGATAGCTACCATGTCTTCCCTACTCTTCCTTAAAAAGTGATTGACCATGTGTTTTTAGGCAAGATGCGATGTGATTGTCCATGTGTCTTCAGGTGAGATGTACTATGATTTCCCTAGTGTTTTTCGGTGAGGTGTGATGTGATAAGGCTATAATAAGATGTGGCATGTGGTTGGGGTCATGTAGGGTAGGAGGATGGCACAAGGTTGATGTTATTCATGTTCATGATACCCTACTAATATGGTTATGGGATGAGTCATGCTGTTATGTGATATAACACATTAAGTTCTTGTTGGTTTTACATTTTTTCAATAACACATTTGTATGTTTTTTGACATGTGTAGTTGATACCTTGATTATTTTCTTCCTGTATCGTTTACTTAAATGTATTTTCTATTATAGTTAATGCCTATTGAATTTTTTATAACAAAATGACTTATATAAATTCTTTTTACAGAATGGACAGAAGTTGGATGTATGAAACCGATCGGATCTCAGACGATTTTCAAAACAATTTGGAGAGCTTTATAGATTTTGCATTTCACAATGCTTCAGATAGTGGTCGCATACACTGCCCATGTTCCAATTGTGTTGGTAGAACTTGGTTGAGCCGTGAAGAAGTCAGCTACCACATAACCAAAAATGGGTTTCAAGCAAACTACTTTCTGTGGTATCACAATGGGGAGAAAACGAAATCTCAAATTGGTGATGATTGAAATGAAAAGACTGGAATGGAGAATTTGTTAGATGATCAGTTTCCGTTTATTCGTCATCATGAAAAAGAAAGGATTTCGACTCAAGAAGACTTCGATATGAGGACAGCTGATGCATCTAGTGAAAATGATGATATTGATAGGGTGAAAAAATTGAATGATGCTGCCACGACTCCAGTATATCGACAATGCGATAAAATGAAAAAGATGGAATTTTTAATCCGATTATTTCATTGGAAAACTATGTATGGGATTTCTAATACAGAAATCGATTACATTCTTACCCTCATGAAGGATTTACTTCCAGATGATGCAGATATTCCCTCAAACCACTATTTGGCATGGAAGTTAGTTGAGGAACTTGGATTTTCAAGAAACAAAATTCATGCTTGCCCGAAAGATTGCAGTTTATTCTGGGAGAAACCGCTGAACGAAATGAATGTATAAAATGTGGCACGTCCCGCTGGAAGTCAAAATCTGATGGAACACCATCCCGCGTTCCACAGAAAGTAATTTGGCACTTTCCATTGATCCCCAGACTCCAGAATCTTTTTATGTCTGATGACATATCAATAAAAATGAGATGGCATGATACCGAGAGAAAGAAGACTGATGATGAGTTGGTTCATCCTGCAGATGGATTTGCATGGAAGAGATTTGATGCTCGACATCCTGATTTTGCAGCTGACATGCGTAATGTGAGGCTGGGTCTTTCATGCGACGGTTTTAATCCGTTTGGGCAGATGCTTACTTCGCACAGCACATGGCCCGTTTTTATGCACATTTATAATCTTCCCCCATGGTTGTGTATGAAAAAATCTTTCACTTTCATGAGTATACTCATATCTGGTCCTTCTGATCCCAGCATTGATATTGATGTATACATGCAACCTTTAACAAAAGAGTTGAAGCTTCTTTGGGATGTGGGTTTACGCACATACGATGCATGTTCGAAAGTCATATTTCAGATGCGCGCTGCGCTTATGTGGACAATCAATGATTTTTCGGCTTATGCAATGATGTCTGGATGGAGCACGAAGGGGAAACTGTCATGTCCAGTTTGTATGAAGAATACACGATCCAGAAGACTGAAACATCGTTGTAGTTTCAGTTTTATGGGACATCGACGATTTTTTCCAAAGGATCATCCATATAGAATGAATCATCGAAGATTTGATAATACTATAGAGACGGATGATCCACCTCAGCGTATGTCTGGAACTGATGTGCTTAATGAATTGAAAGATTTCAGTTTTTCGTTCGGGAAGGGTCAAATGAAATCTGGAAAGAGAAAGAATGTTTCCACAGAAACCTGTTACAATTGGAGGAAGAGGAGTATCTTTTTTGATTTGCCTTATTGGTCAACCAATTTGCTACGTCATTGCTTAGACGTAATGCATATTGAAAAGAATATATGTGAAATGTTGCTTTCAGTTCTTCTCAATGTCAAGGGGAATACAAAAGATGATTTACGATCTCGACGTGACTTGGTGGATTGGGGCATCAGACCAGAATTGCATCCTGTGCGTATCAGTGAAAATAAATGGCAACTTCCATGTGCTTCTTATGTGATGACACCTACTGAAAAAAAACAATTTTTGGAAGTATTAGAGACTATTAGAGTTCCTGATGGCTATTCAAGAAACATATCTAAACGGGTCAATAGAAGAGAGTTGAAGCTAAAATCTTTGAAGACTCATGATTATCACGTTCTACTGCATGAGTTGCTTCCAATAGCAATCCGTCATCTTTTGTTCAATAATGTAAGGGTGGGTGTTATTCGGTTGTGCCATTTGTTTAGAGATCTTTGTGCTAAGAAGTTTTCCAAGTCTTTCTTGCAAAAAATGTTGACAGATGCCCCATTAATTTTGTGTGAGTTGGAGAAAATATTTCCCCCATCATTTTTCACATGCATGCTGCATCTGACTGTCCATATTCCAACTGAAATACTTCTCGGAGGACCTGTTTCTTTTCGTTGGATGTATCCAACTGAAATAAATATGTTCACATTAAAGTCTTATGTTCGAAACAAGAATCATCCCGAAGGTTCTATCGTGAACGGTTACTTAGCTCAAGAATGTATGGATTTCTGTTCAATGTATTTGTCTGATCTTACTACAAGAATGAACAGACCAATGAGAAATGAAGAAGAACAATATGAGCAAATTGAACCCAGTTTTCCATCACTTCCTCAAACAGGAGGAATTCCTGGATCATATACATTGAAGACATTAAGCCATGAAGAGCGGGAGATGGCACATCGCACAGTTTTGTTCAACTGTGATTTGTTCGATGA
Organism: Viscum album; assembly: GCA_963277665.1. Lineage (NCBI taxonomy): Eukaryota > Viridiplantae > Streptophyta > Magnoliopsida > Santalales > Viscaceae > Viscum > Viscum album. Next base: position 444,174,747 of record OY728133.1, read on the forward strand.
CTATATCAGGTAACAAAATTGAATATGTATATATCTTACATATATATCTGTTAAACTATTCATATTTTTTTATCTACAGGGAACATAAAACAATGATAAATAGGAAGCATCGTTCTTTATCTTTGAGAAGGAGAGAGACTTTGCATAGCAAAGAGTTTTCTGCTTGGTTAAAATTGAAGGTAAAAATATTACTGTTTAAATTAATTATTTCAATATTTACTTAAGTTTAACTGTCATTTATATTGCAGGTATTGAGTTTGTCTGCTGACTCTGTCTCTGAGGAAATAAGAGCTTTGGATTTTGGTCCTAATACCGTGGTTCGTGACTGTAAATCAATTGTTATCAATGGGTACAGATTTATTGTCACTGAACGAGCCATAAACATGAGAACACAACATGATGGTATTATGGTTACTGCCACAACAGATTGTTATTCCAGTGCATCAGATAGTAGACCGCGACTTGAAAATGTGGGTTATTATGGAGTCGTTGAGAAAATAATAATATTGGATTGTTACTCTCATGGACGAGTCACAATGATGAAATGCCATTGGTTTGATACGATGACGATACATGGCACATTTATTGATGATTGTGGATTTCGAGTAATTAATATGACCCGCACTCTTGCAACTGAAGAACCATATGTGTTGGCATCAATGGCTAAACAAGTTTTTTATGTCAAAGATCAACTTCAACCAGAATTTGGTGTCGTAGTTGAAGTAATTCCAAGACATATTTTTGATGATGCTGATGATGGAATTGACACTGTCCCTATTGCCATTGGAACCAATCCATTTATTTCTTTTGATGACTCCAATAGCTCAATTGTCAGAGTTGATTGTGAACCTGAAGTTGTGGTTGGAAATATATAGAATCATTCATCCATGTTCTCAATTCTTTTGGTTTACCTCGAGTTGGGTTGTTAAGGTTGGTAATATTCATATTTATTTAGTATTGATCACAAATATGTTTTAGCTGACTTGACCGTTATGTGAATTTTCAATGTTTATTGGTTGCTGTTTTATTTGAATTGCATTTTCTAATTTGGAATTGAACTGTATTCAAACCAAATCAAACAATATTTCTAACTTGGTGAACATTACAACTTGTATGTTTTATTAAATTCATTTAAGCTCTTCTAAAACAATTGATAGCTAAATTACCAATGAATCCCCTCATTCCCTCATATATTTAGTTTTTTGGTTTACACATTAATTTTCTTTTTCTAATTAATTACATATTTGTTTTCCAATGCAGGAAATGAAGCCAATTGAAGAGAGACGAATAAAAAAAATGGCGGAGAACAATCGTCGGATGGAGGAGATGGGCATTCCACCATTAGTGCCTACAGTGAGTACTTTATTTCAAATATATATATATATATTTACAGAATATATAATGTCATGTGATTAATTTTTTTTGTAAACTTTTTTGTAGGATCCACCATTACGTCGACAGTTATTCGACGAGGAGCCCAGTACTGGTCCTAGTACTCAGGCCGGTGGTAAGAGGAGGGTTCGTACCAGAGGTGGACATAGAGCTGCGCGTGCCCGACTAGACCCTGCCCCTCCCACTGACATTTCAGCCTTCCCACATTCTGATCCCGGTGTGTCGTTAGGGACACACGGGATATTTAGACCTCCCATGTTTTCGCTACCTTCTGCATCTTCTGCCCCATCATTTTCACATCCCATGATGATTCCCACTCCCCAGTCAGCATCAGGTCATACAGTTGTTCCATCTTCTTTTCCTTCTACTTCTATCTCTCCGAGCTTTTATATTCCATCGTCTTCGACTCCTGTTCCACCAGAGGGTGTTCCATCAGGTTCTGTGGATCCGGCACCACTCATTGATCAGACTAGCACAGGTATATTTATAAAACCCTATCAAATTTTTATAGTAATATTTATTTTCATTATAACATGTTTTGATAAAATATTTGTTTTTCTTTCATGACAGATACATCTACTGACAGGAGGCTGGGGCGGGGCCGTACACGCATGCGTTCGGTGTGGAACTGTCGCACACAGGTTATGGTGGAATACAATGAAGACAATCAGATGGTTGAGAAAACAGGGCAGCAATGTCGGAGTTTTATGGCGACGCTTTCCAAATACTCCGACATCATTCCCGTCAGCCCGCTGTCGTGGAGACATTTGCCACATGAGGTCAAAGATAGAGCTTGGGCAGAGATATGGGTAAAAAAATCTGTTGTATTTAATACCATGAATTTTTTTTGTATTTATATAAATTAATATTTTCATTTCAGCTTCGATTTAATTTTCCTGATGGTGAGGGTGCACGACTGGAACGTCTAAAGGATTTAGGCGAGCTTTGGAGAGCCTACAAGCATGAGCTGTATATTGGCTGGCGTGCTAGAGTCGGCACTGAGTTAGAGGCGGTACCAGTCGTGGATGATTGTCCTATAGAGCAGTATCGTCAGATGATTACTCATTGGACGAGTACCCAGTTTAAGGTATGAATTACATTTGAGGTATTTAAATAATAACTTTCAAGTTTTGAATTAATATTATCCTTTGCATTATCTAATTTTATTTCGGAATCATCTGGAAAAAATAAAAAAAACATTGATGCAAAAAAATACCTCCATACACTAGGACGCACGACGATGCCGGATCATGAGAGGCAGCAGGTATGACAATTGTTTATAAGTTTTCTTTACGACTTACATTTTCTTTTGTTTCCTCAATTATTTAATTATTTTCTGAAGTCTTTATATAAATTTTGTTTTCAATGTCATTGTAGAGGCAAGTACAAAATATTGAAGGACGTGTGCCTCGAGCAAAACTGTTTTGCTCGAGTAGACGAAAAAAGGATGGACGTGCTGTCAACGAAGCGACTCAGCAGCAGATTGTAAGTTTTAATCTGTTGATTTTATATTTTAATATCTATTTCGTAACTTAATATTATATTTATATTTGTAACAGGATGCTTTAGAGGCCCTCGATGCCCAAGAAGCAGACAATTTTGGGCCATCTGATCACTTACATCAGGTGTTGGGAGATGATCATTCTGGCAGAGTACGCTGCCGACCTAGGATAGCCCCGACGAGGTATTGGTCTGCCTCAGGTACGAGTTGTAGTGCCACCGAGCTGCAGCAAGTTAGGGCACAGGCAGAACAGGCTGAGAAAAGGGCCAGAGAGACGGCAGAACAGTCTGCTAGGGAAAACAGTGCATTTATGAAATTTATTGAAGTTCTACGTCCAACACTTCCAGCAGAGGCCAGCCCAGCGATTGATGAATACATGTCGTCGATACATTCTATATATGGTGCACCAGGTGGCAGTTCCAATGGTGGTCAGGACGATGTCCAGCTTGAAGATGATGATGGCGAGCAGTCTGATGCGGAAGAGGAGGGAGATGAGGAGGGCGAGGAGGAGGGCGAAGGCGAGGAGGAAGGCGCTGTGGAGGGTGAGGACGATGAGGAGGATGATGACGAGGGTGATGATGATGATGATGATGGAGATGGTGATCCTGATGTGGGACATATTGATCTGTTACATTTTTGACTTGAGATTTGATGTTTAATCTATTCTAGTTGTTGGTTTTATCTAGACTCGTAGTATAGTATTGGAGTTGAGTTATTTTTATATATTGTCTGTTTTTATGGATGTTGTTGTCTTTTAGTGGTTGTGTGTTTGAGAACTCCCTGGACAACCCCCCTCATTCTTGGACCCTGGACAACCCCCCCTCCCCCTTGGACTTCGAACACCCCCCCAAACACCCCCCGGACAGCCCCGCGGACAGCCCCCTGGACAGCCCCCTGGACAGCCCCCCGTACAGCCCCCAACCCTCCACCTTGGACCCCGGATAGCCCCCCGGACAGCCCCCCGGACAAACCCCCCCACCCTCCCCCTTAGACCCCGGAAAACCCCCCAAACACCCCCCGGACAACCCCCTGAACAACCCCGGACAACCCCCTGAACAACCACCGGACAGCCCCCTAAACAACCCCGGACAGACCCCGCACAGCCCCCCCACCCTCCTCCTTGGTCCCCGGACAGCCCCCCGGACACCCACTGGACAGCCCCCCCGGACAGCCCCCTGGACAGCCCCTCGTACAGCCCCCAACCCTCCACCCTGGACCCCGGATAGCCCCCGGACAGCCCCCCGGACAACCCCCCCACCCCCCCCCCCTGGACCCCGGACAACCCCCCAAACACCCCCCGGACAGCCCCCTGAACACCCCCGGACAACCCCCTGAACAACCCCCTGAACAACCCCCGGACAGCCCCCTGAACAACCCCGGACAACCCCCTGAACAACCCCCAAACACCCCCCGGACAGACCCCGCACAGCCCCCCCACCCTCCTCCTTGGTCCTCGGACAGCCCCCCGGACACCCACCGGACAGCCCCCCCGGACAGCCCCCCGGACAGCCCCTCCACCTTCCTTAATTTCATTAGCTCTGAAATGTTTCATAGCACGATCAACTAAAATCTAATCCATACTAAATATGATATAAAAATATTCTATATGAATTTCCATAAGATTTTAAGTGAAAACAAAAAGTGAAATAGGAAAAACTGACCAAACGCATTCGAAATGTGTTGATGCTTTAGGAAAACGATCCATGGGTCATATGTGACGTGTACGAGTCATCCCCGCCTCAATCTGAGACGCGGTGTGGTCGGAACAACTCAAAGTGTATGTCTTTTGTTTCAAAAGGACATCATTTTAAGTGAAAACCATCAACTGGCATACGGAAAACTGGCACGTCCGATTGATGTTCCGTCTGCTCAACCACTTCAGAAATCACTCACCCGTATTTGTCGTCTGATTTCAGGTCATTCCGACATCGTTCGGCCCGTTTGGACCCCCCTCACGCGCGTTTACGAAGCGCGCGCATCACTTAAAACAAGAATATTGAGTCGTACCGGGCAAACCGCATGTCCGATTGACGTGACGTCTGCGCGTACACGTCACAAATAATAATTAGAATGTTTCACAGTGGTTTTGGGTGAATCTCTGGTCGTCCGCTATGAATTTGACCGTTTAACGCCCGTTTTGGCCGTTTTTGACACCCGAACTGCGTTCTCGGTCACCGCGGGCACAGGTCATGTCCGATTGATGTTCTGTCCGCTCGACCACTTCAGAAATCACTCACCCGTATTTGTCGTCTGATTTCAGGTCATTCCGACATCGTTCGGCCCATTTGGACCCCCCTCACGCGCGTTAACGAAGCGCGCACATCACTTAAAACAAGAATATTGAGTCGTACCGGGCAAACCGCACGTCCGATTGACGTGACGTCTGCGCGTACACGTCACAAATAATAATTATAATGTTTCACGGTGGTTGCGGGTGAATCTGTGGTCGTCCGCTATGAATTTGACCGTTGGACGCCCGTTTTGGCCGTTTATGACACCATAACTGCGTTGTCGGTCACCGCGGGCACACGGCACGTCCGATTGACGTGCCGTCTGCTCGACCACTTCATAAATCACTCACCCGTATTTGTCGTCTGATTTCATGCCATTCCGACATCGTTCTGCCCGTTTGGACCCCCCTTACGCGCGTTTCGAAGCGTGCACATCACTTAAAACACGAATATTGAGCCGTACCGGGAAAACCGCACGTCCGATTGACGTGCCGTCTGCGCGTACACATCACAAATAATAATTAGAATGTTGCACGGTGGTTTCGGGTGAATCTCTGGTCTTCCGCTATGAATTTGACCGTTTAACGCCTGTTTTGGCCGTTTATGACACCCGAACTGCGTTCTCGGTCACCGCGGGCACATGTCATGTCCGATTGATGTGCCGTCTACTCGACCACTTCAGAAATCACTCACCCATATTTGTCGTCTGATTTCAGGTCATTCTGACATCGTTCGGCCCGTTTGGACCCCCCTCACGCGCGTTTACGAAGCGCGCGCAACACTTAAAACAAGAATATTGAGTCGTACCGGGCAAACAGCACGTCCGATTGACGTGACGTCTGCGCGTACACGTCACAAATAATAATTAGAATGTTTCACGGTGGTTTTGGGTGAATCTGTGGTCGTCCGCTATGAATTTGACCGTTGGACGCCCGTTTTGGCCGTTTATGACACCATAACTGCGTTGTCGGTCACCGCTGGCACACGGCACGTCCGATTGACGTGCCGTCTGCTCGACCACTTCAGAAATCACTCACCCGTATTTTTCGTCTGATTTCAGGCCATTCCGACATCGTTCGGCCCGTTTGGACCCCCCTCACGCGCGTTTCGAAGCGTGCGCATCACTTAAAACACGAATATTGAGCCGTACCGGGCAAACCGCACGTCCGATTGACGTGCCGTCTGCACGTACACGTCAAAAATAATAATTAGAATGTTTCACGGTGGTTTCAGGTGAATCTCTGGTCGTCCGCTATGAATTTGACCGTTTAACGCCCGTTTTGGCCGTTTATGACACCCGAACTGCGTTCTCGGTCACCGCGGGCACAAGTCATGTCCGATTGATGTGCCGTCTGCTCGACCACTTCAGAAATCACTCACCCGTATTTGTCGTCTGATTTCAGGCCATTCCGACATCGTTCATCCCATTTGGACCCCCCTCACGCGCGTTTACGAAGCGCGCGCATCACTTAAAACAAGAATATTGAGTCGTACCGGGCAAACCGCACGTCCGATTGACGTGCCGTCTGCGCGTACACGTCAAAAATAATAATTAGAATGTTTCACGGTGGTTTCAGGTGAATCCGTGGTCGTCCGCTATGAATTTGACCGTTGGACGCCCGTTTTGGCCGTTTATGACACCATAACTGCGTTGTCGGTCACCGCGGGCACACGACAAGTCCGATTGACGTGCCGTCTGCTCGACCACTTCATAAATCACTCACCCGTATTTGTCGTCTTATTTCAGGCCATTCCGACATCGTTCGGCCCGTTTGGACCCCCCTCACGCGCGTTTACGAAGCGCGCGCATCACTTAAAACACGAATATTGAGCCGTACCGTGCAAAACGCACGTCCGATTGACGTGCCGTCTGCGCGTACACGTCACGAATAATAATTAGAATGTTTCACGGTGGTTTCGGGTGAATCCGTGGTCGTCCGCTATGAATTTGACCGTTGGACGCCCGTTTTGGCCGTTTATGACACCATAACTGCGTTGTCGGTCACCGCGGGAACACGGCATGTCCGATTGACGTGTCGTCTGCTCGACCACTTCAGAAATCACTCACCCGTATTTGTCGTCTGATTTCAGGCCATTCCGACATCGTTCGGCCCTTTTGGACCCCCCTCACGCGCGTTTACGAAGCGCGCGCATCACTTAAAACAAGAATATTGAGTCGTACCTGGCAAACCGCACGTCTAATTGATGTGACGTCTGCGCGTACACGTCACAAATAATAATTAGAATGTTTCACGGTGGTTTCGGGTGAATCCGTGGTCGTCCGCTATGAATTTGACCGTTGGACGCCCGTTTTGGCCGTTTATGACACCATAACTGCGTTGTCGGTCACCGCGGGCACACAGCACGTCCGATTGACGTGCCGTCTGCGTGTACACATCACGGATAATAATTAGAATGTTTCACGGTGGTTTCATCTCAATCCGAGGTCGTACGCTATGAATTTGACCGTTGGACGCCCGTTTTGGCCGTTTGTGACACCATAACTGCGTTGTCGGTCACCGCGGGCACACGACAAGTCCGATTGACGTGCCGTCTGCTCGACCACTTCATAAATCACTCACCCGTATTTTTCGTCTGATTTCAGGCCATTCCGACATCGTTCGGCCCATTTGGACCCCCCTCACGCGCGTTTACGAAGCGCGCGCATCACTTAAAACAAGAATATTGAGCCGTACCGGGCAAACCGCACGTCCGATTGACGTGTCGTCTACGCGTAAACGTCACAAATAATAATTAGAATGTTTCACGGTGGTTTCAGGTGAATCCGTGGTCGTCCGCTATGAATTTGACCGTTGGACGCCCGTTTTGGCCGTTTATGACACCATAACTGCGTTGTCGGTCACCGCGGGCACACGGAACGTCCGATTGACGTGCCGTCTGCTCGACCACTTCATAAATCACTCACCCGTATTTGTCGTCTGATTTCATGCCATTCCGACATCGTTCGGCCCGTTTGGACCCCCCTCACGCGCGTTTCGAAGCGTGCGCATCACTTAAAACACGAATATTGAGCCGTACCGGGCAAACCGCACATCCGATTGACGTGCCGTCTGTGCGTACACGTCAAAAATAATAATTAGAATGTTTCACGGTGGTTTCGGGTGAATCTATGGTCGTCCGCTATGAATTTGACCGTTTAACGCCCGTTTTGGCCGTTTATGACACCCGAACTGCGTTCTCGGTCACCGCGGGCACAGGTCATGTCCGATTGATGTGCCGTCTACTCGACCACTTCAGAAATCACTCACCCGTATTTGTCGTCTGATTTCAGGCCATTCCGACATCGTTTGGCCCGTTTGGACCCCCCTCACGCGCGTTTACGAAGCGCGCGCATCACTTAAAACAAGAATATTGAGCCGTATCGGGCAAACCGCACGTCCGATTGACGTGCCGTCTGCGCGTACACGTCACGAATAATAATTAGAATGTTTCTCGGTGGTTTCAGCTCAATACGAGGTCTTCCGCTATGAATTTGACCGTTGGACGCCCGTTTTGGCGGTTTATGACACCATAACTGCGTTGTCGGTCACCGCGGGCACACGGCACGTCCGATTGACGTTCCGTCTGCGCGTACACGTCAAGAATAATAATTAGAATGTTTCACGGTGGTTTCGGGTGAATCTGTGGTTGTCCGCTATGAATTTGACCGTTGGACGCCCGTTTTGGCCGTTTATGACACCATAACAGCGTTGTCGGTCACCGCGGGCACACGGCACGTCCGATTGACGTGCCGTCTGCTCGACCACTTCATAAATCACTCCCCCGTATTTGTCGTCTTATTTCAGGCCATTCCGACATCGTTCGGCCCGTTTGGACCCCCCTCATGCGCGTTTCGAAGCGTGCGCATCACTTAAAACACGAATATTGAGCCGTACCGGGAAAACCGCACGTCCGATTGACGTGCTGTCTGCGCGTACACGTCACAAATAATAATTAGAATGTTGCACGGTGGTTTCGGGTGAATCTCTGGTCGTCCGCTATGAATTTGACCGTTTAACGCCCGTTTTGGCCGTTTATGACACCCGAACTGCGTTCTCGGTCACCGCGGGCACAGGTCATGTCCGATTGATGTGCCGTCTGCTCGACCACTTCAGAAATCACTCACCCGTATTTGTCGTCTGATTTCAGGCCATTCCGACATCGTTCGGCCCGTTTGGACCCCCCTCACGCGCGTTTACGAAGCGCGCGCATCACTTAAAACAAAAATATTGAGTCGTACCGGGCAAAACGCACGTCCGATTGACGTGACGTCTGCGCGTACACGTCACAAATAATAATTAGAATGTTTCACGGTGGTTTCGGGTGAATCCGTGGTCGTCCGCTATGAATTTGACCGTTGGACGCCCGTTTTGGCCGTTTATGACACCATAACTGCGTTGTCGGTCACCGCGGGCACACGGCACGTCCGATTGATGTGCCGTCTGTGCGTACACGTCACGGATAATAATTAGAATGTTTCACGGTGGTTTCAGCTCAATCCGAGGTCGTATGCTATGAATTTGACCGTTGGACGCCCGTTTTGGCCGTTTATGACACCAGAACTGCGTTGTCGGTCACCGCGGGCACACGGCACGTCCGATTGACGTGCCGTCTGCGCGTACACATCACGAATAATAATTAGAATGTTGCACGGTGGTTTCATCTCAATCCGGAGACGCGGTGTGGCCGGCACCACTCAAAGTGTCCGTCTTTTGTTTCAAAAGGACGTCATTTTAAGTGAAAAGCATCAACTGGCATACGGAAAACCGACCAAACGCATTCCGAATCTGTTGATAATTTATCCCAACAATCCATGGGTCATATGTGACGTGTACAAGCCAATCCGAGATGAATCCGAGTCGCGGTGTGGCCGGGATAAGTCTAAGTGGCTCTCTTTTGTTTAAAATGAACACCATTTTAAGTACATACGGAAAAACGAGCAAACGGATTCGGTTTCCATTGAAACTTTAGGAGAACGATCCATGGGTCATATGTGACGTGTACGAATCAACCCCGCCACAATCGGATACGCGGTGTGGCCGACACCACTAAAAGTGTCGGTCTTTTGTTTCAAAAAGACGTCATTTTAAGTGAAAATCATCAAGTGACATACGAAAAACCGACCAAAGGAATTCGGACTGTGTCGATACTTTAGCACAAGGATCCATGGGTCGTATGTGATGTGTACGAGTCAATCCCGCCTCAATCCGAGGAGCGGTGTGGCCGACACCGTTCTAACTGTGTATCTTTTGTTTAAAATGGACAGGATTATAAGTGAAATGAACAACTGGCATACGCAAAACCGACCAAACGCATTCCGAATCTGTTGATAATTTATCACAACGATCCATCAGTCATATGTGACATGTACGAGCCCACTCGGGCTCAATCTGAGTCGCGGTGTGGCCGAGATCAGTCTAAGTGGATCTCTTTTGATTAAAATGGACATCATTTTAAGTACATACGGAAAACCGACCAAACGCATTCGGTTTCTGTTGAAACTTTAGGAGAACAATCCATGGGTTATATGTGAGGTGTACGAGTCATCCCCGACTCAATCCGAGGCGCGGTGTGGCCAACACTGCTCTAACTGTGTCTGTTTTGTTTAAAATGGGTAGGATTATAAGTGAAAAGAACTGGCATACGCAAAACCGACCAAACGCATTCGGTTTCCATTGAAACTTTAGGAGAACGATCCATGGTTCATATGTGACGTGTACCAATCATCCCCGTCTCAATAGGATTCCACATATAATTGTCATCTAAATTTTAAATTGAATTATATATGAATTATGTATGTTTATAAATTGTAAATTAATTATGGATGTGTATAGTTTCAGGATCCATTATATGTTAAATGTGTATGAATTTGTTCGTAATTGTATATGTATGTTTTAGTTTATTACAGGTACAATAGTTGGATCGAAAATGAGGTGAGAATGAGGCCTGATGAGATGAGAGGTGGCTGATGTACAGAGGGGCTGTGCAAATTGCAGGCTGCTGCAATTTGCAGCCTAGGGTATGCCAACGGTTTTAAACCGTTGGCATAGAATCTTAAAAATATGTTTTTACCAACGGTTCATTGAACCGTTGGTAATAACTCTTTTCCCAACGGTTTAGAACCGTTGGGAAAGAGTTCATCCAAATGTATATTTAGTTTTCCCAACCGTTTGGGAGTTGGGAAAAACTATTGATTTTTTCCAACGGTTTTTGAAAACCGTTGGGAAAAACAGGGTTCTGAGTTTTGCCAACGGTTTGACAACCGTTGGGAATCTTTTTTTAGTATTTTTATCCTCCTATACCAACGGTTCACTATAAACCGTTGGGAAAAGTTTTTCCCAACGGCTTACTTGCCTACGGTTGGCAGAACCGTTGGTATAACATATACCAACGGTTCCCCAGCCTTTCCCAACAGTTCTAAACCGTTGGGACATCCTCTATTTCCAGTAGTGACCCCATGAAAAAAGGACAATACAACATTGATGTAAGTACTCATAAATGAATGTATATTACACAATGAGTAAAATAATGGGCATTACATACACCACTCAAAGGAAATTGTGGTAAATGTAGCATAAATCTCACGGGAATAAAAGTGAGATGAAAAATCCCTTATGAAAACTCGGTAGCCTAACGGCGCCACATAAAACTTACAAAATGGATTGATGAGATAAAATAGGGAATCTCATCATATTAACATAAAGTTTATAGAAATAGGAATATAAAATAACATTCCCCAACATAACAAATAGGAGATTAAAAGAAGTGACATAAAGGAGAGTACTTAAAAAGAAAGAGAGAGGTTAGATCTCTTACGAAAATTCGGCAGCCTAACGGCGCCACTCAAAACTTCAAAAATGGATTGATGAGAGAGAGTAGGGTCTCTCATCACATGAACATAAAAATTACTGTAAGATTAACATAAAAGAACATCCCAATAACATGAAAGATGAGATTTAAAAGGAAAGACATAAAAGAGTGTACATAAAAAGAAAGAGAGGAGTAGGATCTCTTACCTAAAGTCCAACTTGTCTTGTTCGTTTCTTTATATTCCTGAATAATAAAATTTTTTCAATTAATAATTTTCTAAGTACCTAATTTACAGATTATTATTCAGTTCATATCACATATTATAATTTTATAATAATTGTTTAATAATGTTAGTTTATATCAGACGTTTTTGTCGATGTTTGGTACATGAGTCAAAAATGAACTTGTTTGAAAAAAGATTGCCCATGTAGTTATAAGTAATTAATTTCCCGAATAGTATTAAAATATCATATATATCCAGTAAATATTCATTTTATACTATTCCATATCATTTGGAGATAAAAAACGAAAAGCACCGTTCATGGAGACGGTAGGTCGTACGTGTGCATGAACGCTACTTTCATTTTTTGTCATAATAACGGAATTAAAAAAAAATGAGAGAGATATATATATATGTTATAATTCTAGAATGATATCCATAATTTAGATGTAATATATTACATATATATCCATTATATATATGTACTTAAAATATTACATAACATTTTGAGATAAGAAATGAAAGGTACCGTTCATGGAGACGGTAAGCCGTACGTACGCATGAACGCTACTTCCATTTCTATTTCATATTTAATGGAATTAAAACATAATGATACATAATAGTATTTTAATTACAGTATGTTATCATATATAATATCATTAAATATATCCTTTATACGTACCACATATGGTATTAACGAATCAAATCACTTTGAGGGAGCGGTAGTCCGCACTTCCTTAAATGAAGATATCGCGTTTACCCATAATGGAAACCATAAAGGTACACCATAAATGAAAAATACATAAGATTAAGTAAAACATAAACATATTAGATATCATATATAAATATAGTGTCATCTTAATGGCCACCTTTGAAGGTGTTAGAAGAATGTTGAACAATCATCATTTCGGGAGGCAGAAATTCACCATCGACGGAAACAGTATGTTCTTTAACCATTAGATGTAGGTGTGTGTAAGTGTAGCTCGAATACTTCTTATAAAAACATCCCATTATATTTAAGATACTGTATTTGTTACAAAACAAATTAATAAAAAGAGTTTAGTGGGTTGTAGAAGCAAAATAGAACAAAAGGGCACAAGCGAAGACATTACCTTAAAATCGGGTAACTCTCTTTGATTTGAGCTCAAATGCTTCCTTGGGAAGACTTCTGCCCAAAGTGAGGCTTCAAGGAGTAAGAGAAAGACGTTTAGAGACAAAATGGGCAGAGGTTGGCTGATCCAAAAGCTTTGGGAGTGTGGGTAAGGAGGTAGAGGTGGGGGCCTTTTATAAGAGGAGAGGAGGGGCACTCTTGGAAGGTAAAGAAAAGTCACTTTATTTTAAAATGTTATTAGGATTTAAGAGGTCCCACATTGATGTGTTTCGAGGATAAGGTGATAAGGGTTCGAAATCCACTCATCCAATAGGTTTTTTACATGTTTAGGTCTTAGATATTACATTATCTTTCCATTTTATTTAAATCATTAAAAAATGAGGTCATCGCTGCATCATCATGATGTCATAAATACTTTAATTTATTTAATGTCTAAAAATTATAAAAAAAATACTATGATGTAGGAAATATTTTTAGATTTTCAATTAATATTTATAGTCAATAATCTTATTTTTATAATCCCATGTAAAAATTGTTTTAGTAAAACATTTCATGTTTGTCTCATTTTTACTTTGACGTTAAATAAAAAGATATTAATGTCATTTTCCAACCAAAGTGGCTTCATGGGGTCCCCAAGTTGACCCATGGGTTTTCTTGGTCGGCCATGACACATCCAATGAGTCTAGATCATGTGTCACGTTCATTTCATATTATTAAAACATTATTTTTACCTTAAACTACACTAATTACCTGTAATCGCAATTAAAAACCAAATAAGTAACTATTCACCAAAAAATCATTTTTATCCCATTGAACCACATTTTACTTCTTAATGACAACCATGTATGTTGGATTTTTGAAATTCAAAACACAAAGATGGAAAAATTTCATTTAAATGGAAAAATCATTTTTTATAAGTATCACTTAGTGGTTTCACTATTCATCAAAAAATGTAGTTTTTCAGAAAAATCCCAAAAATTCACCCTAAGCTATATTTGATATTCCGAATTCAAAAATGAAGTCTATTTTACAAAATTCAAAAACTATAAGTCACTTTAATTAATTTAATAATTAATTCCCGCTGTCAGAGCAAATAGCGTGTTTTTATGAAACAATAAGTATCAAAAGATTGATACTAGTTTAAGTCTGATTTCAAAGTGAAATTAATTCCAACGACCAATATTGGATTTAATGGTAAAAATATATTCTAATTTCACTTTAAAACCAATTCAAAATATAATCTAATCATATAAATAAATTAGATTAAAAATAGTTTTTGAATTAAAATACAACATTTTACACTATTCATTAAAAATGAACTTTATCAGAAAGATACCAAAAATTTACACAAAGTAAATTTTGATGTCCCAATTCATAAGAAAAGTTTTATTTTGTCCAATAGAATGTATAAAAGTGAAAAAAAACTATATTTAATGATGGTTCACCATCAAAAGGCGATAAGTAAACCTTTAGTGAAAACTAGGGCATATACGCCTAAAATTGAATTCTTTCCATATTTTAAGCCTTTATATTTTATTGGATAAATGTAAAAACATTTAAAAACATATATAATAATATTTTAGTTATTTATATCCATTCCAACCAATATAACGGCTACATGTTAACTACCATTTAAAATAATATTATTTTATTATTCGAGTGCAATGTATGATTCCCAAGAAACTCGTTGTTGCGTGTTGGGTACGCCATCGAGAATAGCATCCCCTTTAAAGTCATATTAATATTCTATTCACAAATATGGATAAATATAAAGATTTCATATTCTTTATTTACCTGGGGTGTTACATACTTCCCCCCTTTTGGGAATTGCATCCTCGCAATTTTTAAAATTGAGCTTGGAAAAATCCTTGAAAGTCCCACATCGGAACAAGAGTCTGTAAAACAATCACTTTAAAATAAAGGAAGATAAGTACAGAGGTCACCCGAGTTAACCCATATGTAGAAAAACATGGACATGGAAGAAAAAGTGAAGGGTCATGTTCTGGAGGGAGAGTGATAGTAAACATGTCTAGGAGAAAGTTAACCATAAGAAAATCACAAACTTGTGATGGGTTAAACGGTATTCGATTCCCCGGTAGGAAAAGTTAATAGACAACATTTTTGTTTTAAGTTACTTTTTATTAAGGAATTTATTCATAAGGAAACATAATCACTTATCATGATGACTTTCAACTTTTACTAGATTCCTTAATCAAACTCAAATTTTTTTTCCAAAAGACGAGTATTTAGGGACACTTGTTCGCATTAAGAGTACTATAATCAACTTCTAGAGAATCACCTAATCAACCAAAGAGAACTACATAATTCCCATGTCTTTAGGCTTTAACCAAAACCAAAACCCAAAAGGTTAGTACAAGGTCAGATAATCCAGAAAAGGATAACCCTTTACAAAGAAAATCTATGCTTAATCTCCAAAATTTTCCAACAAAACCCAAAGTTCAACGAGGACCATCCGATAAACAATTTGTCAATGAAATTCTTCAAAGTAAACCAATATAAGATTTAATACCAAATATTTTAAGGATTTAGTCACATAGTCTTCGAAGTTAAATCGTAACATTTATCTCCAAACAGCATCAGTTGCTCCTAAAGTCTCTTATTGAAAAGTAATTAACCTAATCACATATCCTTCATTATAGGTTAATCATTTTCATAAATAACCCAAAATCAACTTACTCATAATTCATAAAATCATATAACTAAAAAAGAATCAGTCAAACTAACCAGGGACTTCACGTAGTCCAGTGGTAAGCGATAAATACCAGTCTCACTTTGGTTGTGGGTTCGATTCCTGCAGCTTTGTCCGACGTGATGGGTAGTCACACGGTCTGCATGTTTTCCTTTTTTGAAAACAATATAATTCTCAAATAATTCCCCAAAAAGGGATAAAATCATCAAAAATAACCATAAAATAATTTGAACTCAATTTTATCACATGCCTTTCACTTCAATCATAAAATATAGTAACCCATAATTACCTCAAAAGTAAGGATCATATAAACCGAAATGGTTCTTTATAACTATGTCCACAAAAGAAAAGATAAATATTCCTTGAATAAAATTTTACAATATTAAACATTAGGGTTACACATAATATAAAAATTCTTCTAATGTAACCCCATCATCAAAAGAGAATTAATACTCTTAAGAATTTCACCATAACTCTTTAAGACCTTATATCTTCACATCTTACTCATTCAACATTCTTCATGATCCATTAACCATTCCTTTCCAACTTATTCTGAAATACCTCTTTCCTAAAAACAAAGTCATGAATCATATCCTAAGATTCCGAAATAAGAAATCAATAGTCATGAAATAATACATACCTTTGATTGGTCATTGTCAGTTTCTTCATCCTCAATCGGAATGGCATTAGGTATTGGTAAACGAAAATTTGTACACTCTTGGTGATCCCATTAATGAAACTTCTTCATAGGACATGTGTTTTCATAATGACCATGCACACCACATTTAAAACATTCAATTGATCCATCAGAACGAACTTCTTTCCCTTTCCTTGAGTCGACTG
Organism: Viscum album; assembly: GCA_963277665.1. Classification (NCBI taxonomy): domain Eukaryota; kingdom Viridiplantae; phylum Streptophyta; class Magnoliopsida; order Santalales; family Viscaceae; genus Viscum; species Viscum album. The sequence goes on from OY728133.1 coordinate 444,191,565, forward strand.
GATGCTTCCTTTTTCCATGGCAGGTTCTTGCTTTATGACCCTCATTTCCACATATATAGCATATTTATGTCCCTTTGAAACATTTTCCTAGGTGTTTCATTCCACATCTTTGACACATAGGTTTTTTAAAACACTTACCTTTATGATTATTACCTGTACTTCTGTAGGGATTTGTTCCTCACATATAAGATTACTTAGAGAAATCACCAAGGTTTAGGTGGTCAATCATGACTCCAGATAGTTGGTTGAGGATAATCACAAGAGTTCTCATTGCAGCTCCCATATCATTCAGTTTCATTCTCAAAAAACTATCACAGCTTCCTTCACATCCACTGTTACTTTGGTTCCTGCTAGATCCAGCCATTTACTAAAACCAAAAAGGTCAGTGTGACTATATCAAAAAAACCATCATGTACTAATGAGGAAGATAAACACTAAGATATACTTACTCATTCGCTTTATCTAAAACTAGGACTCTTTCTGAAATCTTAACCATTATGGTAATGCCACTTATGCTTAAAGAATACCCTAACCTCTAAAGTTATCTAAACTGACCATTGATACCAACTATAAGGCCCCTGCCTTAAACCTTACATAATCTTGAGTTATTACAAGATTACACCTTGAGGATCTTTTCAGGATTAGAGTTTTAGAGAATTAGATCATGGAACTTGCATTAAATTCCACAATTAAACAAAGTGGTTACATAAAAGACAGTATTCATTCTTCCCATCAATGAAAACATATTTAAAATAAAACATGGATTCTTTCTTGACACATCCTTAACACTATCATCACATCATGTACCTTTCCCTTGACCTATGAAAAACATTTCAAAAAAACTTTGGATGAGCATAAAAAGCACAGTAATGGTTATAAAAATTTGGAATGGAAACAAGAGTTCATATATACATAAGAATGAAATCATACTTTACCCATAAAACAGAGGCACTTTAACATACCTCATCAAATCATGAATAAATCATAGAAATCAATAGACATAAAGGTAACTTGAGGGATTCATAACATTCTTACATAGGGAGTAACCCTCTTGGTTACGTTTGGAATACCCATCCTTGTATATTCCCTAAATCTCTACGGAGAAACCTTAACGTTTCACTCATTCGCGTTACCCAATGCATTGGAGAGCTATATCGGGCTCACCCGCCCTTAGTTTATCATGGAACCACCCATTTTCATAACAATGGCCAAGAACCATAACATAAACGTATCACATAAAACATGCATAAAGGAAACATAAAATTTCAACATTTAAATCACAATATAACATTTTAGTATATTGAAATAATGAAGCCATTCAAAAAGAAACCATTTCCAAAACCATTTAAAACATTTAATAAAGGGATTTTGAATCAAAGTGTCCCATACCACCTTGAATCTTTTAAAATTTTAAACCATTAATATCCATATAAATAAATCCTTAAAAGCATTTTGAAAAGATGGATATTAATAAGAACAAATAATTAAAACATTTAAAGCGATATTTTGGTTAAAGGGGTTTTACCAAAATTAGAGACACTTGAATACAATAATTGAGGAATAACATTTAGTCAGAAATTTATAATATCATGAGAATAAAAGGATTCATGATATAATATTCCAAAGGACAGTATATACACCATATAAGAGTGAATTGGTGCATAACAACAATGAAGTCTCAATATAAATGTCAAATGTGATGAAATCCCTTATAAAGAAGGTATCCTTAAATTAAAGATAAATCAATCTCAAAATTGTGTGTGACAAATATAAATACACCCAACATAAGTGAAAATTATGTGTAAAAAAATAAAAGGTCATTCACACATTTTCAAAGGATGACATATTCAATAACTACATGTTGAACCCAAAGAGATCGAAATTGGGTTAAAAAGTTCCCTTGCTAAAATTCGACAGCCTAATGACATCACTTCAAAATTGAGAAAATGAGTTAATGAGAGATAAAAAGGGAATCTCATAACTTGGAAATAAAATTTACATCAATAATGATATAAAAGAACATATCCAAACATAATATTATGTGAATTAAAAGACATTACAAAAGAAGTCTTTTAAAAAGAGGAGGGTGAAAGGTTCCCTTAACGACATGGGTATCTTTCGAAACATACACCCCGTGAAAAAAGGACAATACAACATTGATGTAAATAATCATAAATGAAATTATATTACACAATGAGTAAAATAATGGGCATTACATACACTACTCAAAGGAAATTGTGGCAAATGTAGCTAAATCTCATGGGAATAAAAGTGAGATGAAAAATCCCTTACGAAAACTCGGCAGCCTAACGGCACCACATAAAACATACAAAAATGGATTGATGAGATAAAATAGGGTATCTCATCATATTAAAATAAATTTTATATAAAGATGAATATAAAATAACATCCCCCAACATAACAAATTGGATCTTAAAAGAAGTGACATAAAGGAGAGTACTTAAAAAGAAAGAGAGAGGTTAGATCTCTTACGAAAATTCGGCAGCATAACGGCGCCACTCAAAACATCCAAAATGGATTGATGAGAGAGAATAGGGTCTCTCAACACATGAACATAAAAATTACAGTAAGATTAACATAAAATAACATCCCAATAATAAGAAATATGTGCTTTAAAAGGAAAGACATAAAAGATTGTACTTAAAAAGAAAGAGAGTAGGATCCCTTACCTCAAGTCCAACTTGTCTTGTTCGTTTCTTTATATTCCGGAATAATAAACATTGGTCAATTAATAATTTCCCAATTACCTCCTTTAGAGATTATTATTCAGTTCATATCACATATTATAATGTTATAATAATTGTTTAATAATGTTAGTTCATATCAGACGTTTTTGCCGATGTTTGGTACATGAGTCAAAAATGAACTTGTTTGAAAAAAGATTTCCCATGTAGTTATAAGTAAATAATTTCCAGAATAGTATTAAAATATCATATATATCCAGTAAATATTAATTTTTTACTATTCCATATCATTTGGAGATAAAAAAACGAAAAGCACCATTCATGGAGACGGTAGGCCGTACGTACACATGAACGCTACTTTTATTTTTTGTCATATTAATTGAATTAAAACAAAATGAGAGAGATATATATATGTTATAATTCCCGAATTATATCCATAATTTAGATGTAATATATTACATATATATCCATTATATATATGTACTTACAATATTACATAACATTTTGAGATAAGAAATGAAATTTACCGTTCATGGAGACAGTAAGTTGTACGTACAAATGAACGCTACTTCCATTTCTATTTCATATTTAATGGAATTAAAACATAATGATACATAATAGTATTTTAATTGCAGTATGGTATAATATATAATATCATTAAATATATCCTTTATACGTACCACATATGGTATTAATGCATCAAATCACTTTGAGGGGGCGGTAGTCCGCACTTCCTTAAATGAAGATATCGCGTTTACCCATAATGGAAACATAAAGATGCTCCATAAATGAAAAATAAAGAATCTTAAGTAAAACATAAACATATTAGATATCATATATAAATATATTGTCATCTTAATGGCCACATTTGAAGGTGTTAGAAGAATGTTGAACAATCATCGTTTCGGGAGGCAGAAATTCTCCATCCACGAAAACAGTATGTTCTTTAACAATTAGATGTAGGTGTGTGTAAGTGTAGCTCGAATCCTTCTTATAACAACATCCGAGTATATTGAAGATACTGGATTTTTTACAAAACAAATGAATGAAATGAGTTTAGGGGGTTGTAGAAGTAAAATAAAACAAAAGGGTAGAAGTGAAGACATTACCTTAAAATCGGGTAACTCCCTTTGGTTTGAGATCAAAGGCTTCCTTGGGAAGACTTCTGCCCAAAGTGAGCCTTCAAGGAGTAAGAGAAGGAAGTGGAGAGACAAAATGGGCAGAGTTTGGCTGAGGAAAAGGCTTTTGAAGTGTGGGTAATGTGGTAGAGGTGGGGTCCTTTTATAAGAGGAGAGGAGGGGCACTCTTGGAAGGTAAAGAAAAGTCACTTTATTTTAAAATGGTATTCGGATTTAAGAGGTCCCACATTGATTTTTTTCGAGTATAAGGTGATAAGGGTTCTAAATACACTCATACAATAGGTTTTGGACATGTTTAGGTCTTATATATTACATTTTCTTTCTATTTTATTGAAATCGTTAAATAATGAGGTCATCCCTGCATCATCATGATGTCATAAATAATTTAATTTTTTTAAAGTCTAAAAATTATAAAAAAACTATGATTTAGGAAATCTTTTTATCTTTCCAATTAATATTTATAGTCAAAAATCTTATTTTTATAACTCCATTTAAAATTGTTTTAGTAAAACATTTCATGATTGTCTCATTTTTGCTTTAACTTTAAATAAAAAGATATTAATGTCATTTTCCAACCAAAGTGGCTTCATGGGGTCCCCAAGTTGACTCATGGGTTTTCTTGGTTGGCCATGACAACCATGTATGTCGGATTTTTTAAATTAAAAACACAAAGATGACAAAATTTCATTTAAACGGAAAAATCAGTTTTTATAAGTACCACTTAGTGGTTTCACTATTCATCAAAAAATGATGTTTTTCAGAAAAATCCCAAAAAATCACCCTAAGATATATTTGATATTCTGAATTAAAAAATGAAGTCTATTTTACAAAATTAAAAACATATAAGTCATATTAATTAATTTAATAATTAATTCCCGTTGTTAGAGCAAATAGCGTGTTTTTATGAAACAATAAGTATCAAAAGATTGACAAAAGTTTATGTCTGATTTCAAAGTGAAATTAATTCCAACAACCACTATTGGATTTAATGGTAAAAATATATTCTAATTTGAATTTAAAAACAATTCAAAAGATAATATAATCATATAAATAAATTAGATTAAAAAGAGGATTTGAATTAAAATACAACATTTTACATTATTCATTAAAAAATGAACTTTATCAGAAAGATACAAAAAATTTACACAAAGTAAATTTTTATGTCCCAATTCTTAAAAAGATTTTTATATGGTCCAATATAATGTATAAGAGTGAACAAGACTATATTTAATGACGGTTCGCCATCAAAAGGCGATAAGTGAACCTTTAGTGAAAACTAGGGCATATACGCCTAAATTGAATTCTTTCCGTATTTTAAGCATTTATCTTTTATTGGATAAATTTAAAAACATTTAAAAACATATATAATCATATTTTAGTTATTTCTATCCATTCTCTCCAATACAATGGATACATGTTAACTACCATTGAAAATAATATTATTTTATTATTCTAGTGCAACATAAGATTCCCAAGAAACTCGTTGTTGCGTGTTGGGTACGCCATCAAGCATAGCGTCCCCTTTAAAGTAATATTAATATTTTATTCACAAATATGGATAAATATGAAAATGTCATATTCTTTATTTACATGGGGTGTTACACTAACAACCCATTGGGTGTCATGATTATTGGTGGATGCGACACTTGTAGTGGTTTTTCTGTACTGACTAGTAGTGTTATAGTAAAAAACTATTAGGATAGGGCTCTATATCTAGATCAATGATGACATCAATGGTTGGTGTTTTGAGATCCACAAACCCTTCAATTTAGGGAGATGACATGGTTCCTAGGAATAAGGATAGAAGTTCCTATATTGTGTTGATTCATATGAGACATAGGTAGTGGCTCAAGGAAAAGGCACATACCTATTATATATCATTCATCCAACTCCTACTAACTCGGATCATAGACTATCTATTGTTTGAGTATTGGTTTTAGATGATTCTAATTTAATTGTAACACCCCAGGTAAATAAATAATATGACAATTTCATATTTATCCATATTTTTGAATAAAATATTCATATGAAATTAAAGAGGATGCTATGCTCGATGGCGTACCCAACACGCAACAATGTGTTTCTTGGGAATCTTACGTTGCACTCTAATAATAAAATAATAATATTTTAAATGGTAGTTAACGCATAGTTGTTGTGATGGCGGGAATGAATGGAACTAACTAAAAAATTATTATATATGTTTGTCAAATATTTTTACTTTTTACAATAAATGTTAGAGGATTAAAAATCCGAATGAATCCAATTTTAAGCATAAACAATCTATTATTCTTTAAAAGGATGATTAACCACCTTTGAATGGAGAACCTCTTTTAAATCAACATTTTGACAATGGTATGTGTTATATTTGAAAAAATAAAATTCTTCTTTATAATCAGGGCATCAAAATTTACTTTCTGTAAATTTTTGGTATTTTTCCCAAAAAGTTCAATTTTTAATGAATAGTAAAAAATGTTGTATTTTAATTCAAAACCTCTTTTCAATATAATTTAATTATATGATTAGATTACCTTTTGAATTGGTTTTAAAGTTAAATTAGAATATATTTTTACCATCTAATCCAATTGTGGTCTTTGGAATTAATTTCACTTTGAAATCGGACTTAAACCAGTGTCAATCTTTTGATACATTTTGTTTCATAAAAAAATGCTATTTATTCTGACAGCAGGAATTAATTATTAAATTAATTAATTCAACTTATGTGTTTTGAATTTTGTAAAATAGACATCATTTTATAATTCAGAATATCAAATATAGATTAGGGTGAATGTTTGGTAATTTTCTGAAAAACATCAATTTTTGATGAATAGTTAAACCACTAAGCGGTACTTATAAAAACAGATTTTTCCTTTTAAATGAAAATTTTTCATCATTGTGTTTTGAATTTCAAAAATCCGACATACATGGTTGTCATTAAGAAGTAAAATGTAGTTCAATGGGGTAAAAATAATTTTTTGGTGAATAGTAACTTATTAAGTTTTTAATCGTGATTAGAGGTAATTAGTGTAGTTTAAGGTAAGAATTATGTTTTAATAAAATTAAATGACCTAGACAAATTTCCTACCCTCATTGGATGTATCATGGCAGACCAAGACAATCCATTGGTCAACTTGGGGACCCCATGGATCCACTTTGGTTGGAAAAAGACATAAATACCATTTTATTTAATGTTAAAGTAAAAATGACACAAACATGAGATGTTTTACTAAAACAATTTTTACATTGGGTTATACAAGTCATATGTTTGACTATAAATAGTCATTCTAAATCTAAAAATATTTACTACATCATAGTATTTTTTTTATAATTTTTAAAAATTAAATAAATTAAATTATTTATGACATCATGATGGTACAATGATGACCTCATTATTTAACGATTTAAATAAAATGGAAAGATAATGTAATATCTAAGACCTAAACATGTCCAAAACCTATTGGATGAGTGGATTTAGAACCCTTATCACCTTATCCTCGAAATACATCAATGTTGGACCTTTAAAATCCTAAACGCTTTCGAAAATAAAGTAACATTTTGTAACTTTACAAGAGTGCCCCTCCTCTCCTCTTATAAAAGGCCCCCACCTCTACCTCCTTAACCACACTCCCAAAGCCTTTGGCACGTCCAACCTCTACCCATTTTGTCTCTCCACTTACCTATATTACTCCTTGAAGCCTCACATTGGGCAGAAGTCTTCCCAAGGAAGCCTTTGAGCTCAAACCAAAGGGAGTTACCCAATTTTAAGGTAATGTCTTCACTTGAGTCATTTTGTATTATTTTGCCACTCCAACCCTCTAAACTGTTTTTATTCATTTCTTTTGTAACAACTCCAGTATCTTAAATATACTAGGCTGTTTTTATAAGAATTATTCGATCTAAACTTATACACACCTACATCTAATGGTTAAAGAACATACTATTTCTGTGGATGGCGAATTTCTGGCTCAAGAAACGATGATTGTTCAACACTCATATAACACCATAAAAGGTGTCCATTAAGATGTCACTATATTTATATATGAATATAATATGTTTAGTTTTTACTTAAGATTCTGTATATTTCATTTATGGCATAGATTTATGGTTTCCATTATGGGTAAACGCGATATCTTCATTTAAGGAAGTGCGGACTACCGCCCCCTTAAAGTGATGTGATTCGTTAATTCCATATGTGGGATGTATAAAGGATGGATTTAAAGTTATTTTATATGATTTTATACTGGAATTATAATATACCTCTATATCATTGTTATTTCTTTCCATTAATGTATGATATAGAAATGAAAGTAGCATTCATGCGTATGTACGGCTTACCGTCTCCATGAACGGTGCATTTCATTTCTTATCCCCAAATGTAATGTACTATTATAAGTACATATTTATAATGAATATATATAATGTATGTTACATATAAATGATGAATATAATTCTGGAATTAAAATATACATACCTCTCATTTAGTTTTAATTCCATTAATAGGACAAAAAAATGAATGTAGCGTTCATGCGTACGTACGGCTTACTGTCTCCATGAACGGTGCATTTCATTTATTACCTATAAATGATTATGTAATATTATAAATACATGTATATGATGGATATATATGATATATATGATATCCAAATCATGAATATCATTCTGGATATAATGAACCATTGACCACATGAACAACATGTAATTGTAAGAAGTCCACTTTTGACTTAAGAACCAAATATCGACAAAACAAAAATTATTAACATAAATGATTACATAATGTTTATAACATGTCAATAATTGATATAAAAGTTATAATGAACTTTAAAAAGGTTCTTAAGAAAGTATAAATTAACTCAAGTTTATTATTCAGGACGTTAAAGAACGATCGAGTCAAGTCGGATCAGAGGTAAGGGATCCTACTCCTCTCTTTCTTTTTAAGTACGCTCTTTATGTCATTCCTTTTAAAGCTCATCATTCTTGTTATTGGGATGTTCTTTTATATTACTCTTTGTATAATTTTTATTGTTCATATGATGAGAGACCATATTTTCTCTCATCAATCCATTTTGGATGTTTTAAGTGGCACCGTTAGGCTGCCGTGTTTTCGTAAGGGATTTTTCATCTCACTTTTATTCCCGTGAGATTTATGCTACATTTCCCACAATTTCCTTTGAGTGGTGTATGTACTTAACATTATTCTACTCTTTGTGTAATATACAGTCTTTTATGAGTATTTACATCAATGATTTATTGACCTTCTTTCATGGGGTGTATGTTTCGAAAGATACCCAAGTCGGTAAGGGAACCTTTCACCCTCTTCTTTTTAAAAGACTTATTTTGTTGGGTATTTTCATTCACATATTGTTATGTTGGGATATGTTATCTTATATCCTTATTTTTGTAAATTTTAAGTGATGAGATAATTTTTTTTATCTCTCATCAACTCTTTTTCTTAATTTTGAAGTGACGCCATTAGGCTGTCAAATTTTTGCAAGGGAACTTTTTAACCCAAATTTGATTCTTTGGGATAAACTTGTACTCCTTGAATATGTCGTTCTATGAATATGTGTGAATATAATATTATTGTTTTACACTTAATATCCAGTTATATTTGGTGTATTCGTTTGTAACACATAATTATTCAATTGGTTTATCCTTAAACAAAGGATACCGTCTTTGTAAGGGTCTTCGTCTTAATCTCCATTCATTGAGGAATATTTTGTTTTATACACAAACTTCTTTTATACGGTGTATAAACCCCTTTGACTTTTACGTTTATTCAAATGGAATCTTTTTTCTACGAATCGTTTTACTAAATGATAGAAAGGAATTTTTATTTTACGTACACGGTGACAACGACCTTTTCTGCCGCTGCGAGTATTATTTGATCTTTGGCTTCCTCAACAAGCCGTAATGTTTTTAAAATAAAATAAATACCATATACTTTTTTTTATTTTGGTATTGAAGATGGTTTTGATAAAGGATTATATTATGTCAACATATTTAAATGATATATTGTGATTGAAATGTGGAAATGTTATCATTCCTTTATGTTGGTTTTATGTGTTATAATTTTATAATGGTACTTGGACATTTTACGGGTGGTTACGTGATAAACCATATGACGGGTGGTGCCGTGAATACCAGGACGGGTGGTTACGTTATAACCTCCAATGCATTGGGTATGGAAGTCGGCCGTATGGCTATTCCATTAAGTATGTATGGAAGTTGGACTAATGGCTATTCTATTAAGTGATATGTGTGGAAGTCGACCTTATGGTTATTCCAGTTAAGTATGTTTATGTCCCAAGTTACCTTTATATGTTCTGTGATCTTTATAAGGGTTTTATGGTAATCTTTTGGTTATATAAGGGTAAGTAATGAACTTTTAGTCAGTGAAGAGTTTTTACTACTTCGAAAAGGTGAAAATTATTTCTTTGATAAAGTATACATGGTTTACTTGTTGTTTTGAAAAACTAACGGTTTTCATTTTTTGTGTATCCCTTACTGAGATTTTTATGCTCATCCCAAGTTTTTGAAATGCTTTTCACAGGACTTAGCGTGGAATAGGGTCATGGATGGGTTCATGGGAAAGTAATGCTACCTAAAACATGTAACTAGACATGTTTCCTTTTAAGAGTTCTTATTTAATGGAAATTTTAGTAGAAGCGGCTACTTTGTAATCTTTTGAGATGTAATAGTTATGTCGTAATTATCTAAAACTATAAACCTGAAAAGATCCTCAATGTAAATAACACAATTAATTCAATATTAAGTAAGGTTTAAGGTTGGGGCCTTATAGTTGGTATCAAAGGTCGGTTTAGATAACTTTAGAGGTTAGGGTATTCTTTAAGCATAAGTGACATGACCATAATGGTTATGATTTCAGAAAGAGTCATAGTTTTTAGATAAAGTGAATTTGTAAGTATATCTTAGTGTTTATCTTCTTCTTTAGTACATGATGGTTTTCTTGATATACTCACACTGACCTTCTTGGTTTTAGTAAATGGCTGGATCTAGTAGGCACCAAGGTAACGGTGGATGTGAAGGAAACTGTGACAGTTTTCTGAGTGAGAAATTGAATGATATGGGAGCTGCAAAGAGAACTCTTGTGTTTATCCTCAACCAACTATCTGGAGTCATGATTGACCACCTAAACCTTGGTGATTTCTATAAGGCATCATATATGCGAGAAAAAAATCCCTTTGAAACTACAGGTAATAATCATAAAGGTAAGTGTGTACAAAAACCTATGTGTCAAAGATGTGGAAAGAAACACCTAGGAAAATTTTCAAAGGGACAGAAAAATGCTATAGATGTGGAAATGAATCTCATAAAGCAAGAACCTTCCATGGAAAAAGGAAGTATCTAGTTGACTTGAGGAAAGGGAAAGAAGTTATTTATGAGGGATCAATTGAATGTTCTAAATGTGGTGTGCATGGTCATTATGAAAACACATGTCCTATGAAGTAGTTTTAGGAATGGGATCACCAAGATCATACAAATATTCATTTACCAATACCTAATGTCATTCCGATTGAGGATGAAGAAACTGACAATGACCAATCAAAGGTATGTATTATTTCATGACTATTGTTTTACTATTTTGGAATCTTAGGATATGATTCATGATTTTGTTTGTAGGAAAGAGGTATTGGGGAATAAGTTGGAAAGGAGGTTAATGGATCATGAAGAATGTTGAATGAGTAAGATGTCAACATATAAGGGCTTCAAGAGTTATGGTGAAATTCTTAAGAGTATTAAGTCTCTTTTGATGAATGGGTTACATTAGAAGACTTCTTATATTATGTGTAACCCTGATGTTTAATATATGAAAATTTTATTAAAGGAATATTTATCTTTTCTTTTGTGGACATAGTTATAAAGAAGCATTTGGGTTTATATGATCCTTACTTTTGAGGTAATTATGGGTTACTATATGTTATGATTCAAGTGAAAGGCATGAGATAAAATTGAGGTTAAATTATGTTATGGTTATTTTTGATAATTTTATCCTTTTTTGGGGGAATGATTTGAGAATTATATAGTTTTGGAAAAAGGACAACACACAGACCGTGTGACTACCCGTCGTGTCGGACAAAGCTACGGGAATCGAACCCACAACCAATGTGCGACTTGTATTTATCGCCTACCACTGGACTACGTGAAGTCCCTGGTTTGTTTGACAGATTCTTTTTAGTTATATGATTTTATGAATTAAGAGTATGTTTATTTTGTGTTATTTATGAAAATGATTAACCTATCATGGAGGATATGTGATTAGGTTAATTAATTTTCAATACGAGACTTTAGGAGAAACTGATGTTGTTTGGAGATAAATGATATGATTTAACTTGGAAGACTATGTGACTAAATCCTTAAAATATTTGGGTTTCAATCTTAGATTGGTTTACTTTGAAGAATTTTATGGACAAATTGTTTATCGGATGGTCCTCGATGAACTTTGGGTTTTGTTGGACAAATTTTGGAGATTAAGCATAGATTTTTTTTAAAGGGTAATCCTTTTCTGGATTATCTGATTGTGTACTAACCTTTTTGGTTTTCGTTTTGGTTAAAGCCTAAAGACACTGGAAGTATATAGTTCTCTTTGGTGGATTAGGTGATTCTCTAGAAGTTGATTATAGTACTCTTAATATGAAAAAGTCTTCCTAAATACTCGTCTTTTGGAGAAAATATGAGTTTGTGTGAGGAATCTAATAAAAGTTGAAAGTAAACATGATAAGTGATTATGTTTCCTTATTAATAGATTCCTCAATAAAAAGTAACTTAAAACAAAATGTTGTCTATTAACTTTTCCTACTGGGGAATCAAATACTGTTTAACCCACCACATGTTTGTTATTTTCTTATGGTTAACTTTCTCCTAGACATGTTTACTATCACTCTCCCTCAAGAACATGACCCTTTGATTTTTCTTCCATGTCCATGTTTTCCTACACGGAATCCTATTATGGGTTAACTCGGGTGACCTCGGTACTTATCTTTCTTTATTTTAAAGTGATTGTTTTACCAACTCTTGTTCTGATGTGGGACTTTAAAGGATGTTTCCAAGCTCAATTTTAAAATTGCGAGGATGCAATTCCCAAAAGGGGGGAGGATGTAACACCCCAGGTAAATAAAGAATATGAAAATTTAATATTTATCCATATTTGTGAATAAAATATTAATATGACATTAAAGGGGATGCTATGCTCGATGGTGTACCCAACACGCAACAACGAGTTTCTTGGTAATCTTACGTTGCACTCTAATAATAAAATAATAATATTTTAAATGGTAGTTAACGCCTAGATGTTGTGATGGCGGGAATGAATGGAACTAACTAAAAAATTATTATATATGTTTTTCAAATATTTTTACTTTTTACAATAAATTTTAGAGGATTGAAAATGTGAATGAATCCAATTTTAAGCGTAAACATTCTTATATTCTTTAAAAGGTCGATTAACCGCCTTTTGATGGAGAACCTCTATTAAATAAACATTTTGACAATGGTATGTTTTATATTTGACAAAATAAAATTCTTCTTTAGAATCAGGACATCAAAATTTACTTTCTGTAAATTATTGGTATTTTTTCAAAAAAGTTCAATTTTAATGAATAGTGAAAAATGTTGTATTTTAATTCAAAACCTCTTTTTAATATAATTTATTTATATTATTAGATTATCTTTTGAGTTGGATTTAAAGTTAAATTAGAATATATTTTAACCATCTAATCCAATTGTGTTCTTTGGAATTAATTTCACTTTGAAATCGGACTTAAACTAGTGTCAATCTTTTGATACATTTTGTTTCATAAAAAACACGGTATTTGTTTTGACAGTGGGAATTAGTTATTAAATTAATTAATGAAACTTATGTGTTTTGAATTTTATAAAATAGACATCATTTTTGAATTCGGAATATCAAATATAGCTTAGGGTGAATTTTTGGTAATTTTCTGAAAAACCTCAATTTTTGATGAATAGTGAAACCACTAAGTGGTTATAAAAACTGATTTTTCCATTTAAATGAAATTTTTTCATCTTTATTTTTTGAATTTCAAAAATCCAACATACATGGTTGTCATTAAGAAGTAAAATATTGTTCAATGGGATAAAAATAATTTTTTGGTGAATAGTAACTTATTAAGTTTTTAATCGCGATTAGAGGTAATTAGTGTAGTTTAAGATAAGAATAATGTTTTAATAAAATGAAATGACCTAGAAAAATGTCCTAACCTCATTGAATGTGTCATGGCCAACGAAGAAAATCCATGGGTCAACTTGGGGACCCCATGGATCCACTTTGGTTGGAAAAAGACATAAATACCTTTTTATTTAATTTTAAAGTAAAAATGACACAAACATGAGATGTTTTACTAAAAAATATATTACATGGGGTTATACAAGTCATAATTTTGACTATAAATAGTCATTGGAAATCTAAAACTATTTCCTACATCATATTATTTTTTTATAATTTTTAGACATTAAATAAATTAAATTATTTATGATATCATGATGATGCAGCGATGACCTAATTATTTAACGATTTAAATAAAATGGAAAGATAATGTAATATCTAAGACCTACAAATGTCTAAAACCTATTGGATGAGTGGATTTCGAACCCGAATTACCTTATCCTCGAAATACCTTAATGCGGGACCTTTAAAATCCGAAACCCTTTTGAAAATAAAGTAACATTTTTTAACTTTACAAGAGTGCCCCTCTTCTCCTCTTATAAAAGGCCCCCAACTCTACCTCCTTACCCACACTCCCAAAGTCTTTGGCTCAGCCAACGTCTGCCCATTTTTTCTCTCCACTTGCCTCTCTTACTCCTTTAATCCTCACTTTGGGAAGAAGTCTTCCCAAGGAATCCTTTGAGCTCAAACCAAAGGGAGTTACCCGATTTTAAGGTAATGTCGTCACTTGAGTCCTTTTGTTTTATTTTGCCTCTCCAACCCCATAAACTCTTTTTATTAATTTCTTTTGTAACAACTCCAGTATCTTCAATATACTAGTATTTTTTTCTTATAATTATTCGAGCGACACTTACACACACCTACATATAATGGTTAAAGAACATACTGTTTCCGTGGATGGTGAATTTCTACCTCACGAAACAATGATTGTTCAACACTCATATAACACCTTCAATGGTGGCCATTAAGATGTCACTATATTTATATATGATATATAATATGTTTAGGTTTTACTTAAGCATCTATATTTTTCATTTATGTCATACCTTTATGGTTTCCATTATGGGTAAATGCGATATCTTCATTTAAGGATGTGCGGACTACCGCCCCCTCAAAGTGATGTGATTCGTTAATTCCATATGTGGGACGTATAAAGGATGGATCTAAATTTATTATATATGATGTTATACAGGAATTATAATATACCTCTATATCATTATTATTTCTTTACATTAATGTATGATATAGAAATGAAATTAGCGTTCATGCGTACGTACGGCTTACCGTCTCCATGAACGGTGCATTTCATTTCTTATCCCCAAATGTAATGTACTATTATAAGTACATATTTATAATGAATATATATAGTGTATTTTACATATAAATGATGAATATAATTCTGGAATTAAAATATACATACCTATCATTTAGTTTTAATTCCATTAATATGACAAGGAAATGAAAGTAGCACTCATGCGTACGTAGGGCTTACCGTCTCCATGAACGGTGCATTTCATTTCTTACCTCTAAATGATTATGTAATATTATAAATACATGTATATGATGGATATATATGATATATATGATATCCAAATCATGAATATCATTCTAGATATAATGAACCATTGACCACACGAACAACATGTAATTGTAAGAAGTCCACTTTTGACTTAAGAACCAAATATCGACAAAACTAACATTATTAACTTAAATGATTACATAATGTTTATAACATGACAAGAATTGATATAAAATGAATAATTAAATTGAAAAAGGTTCTTAATCAAGTATAAATTAACTCAAGTTTATTATTCAGGACGTTAAAGAACGATCGAGTCAAGTCGGACCCGAGGTAAGGGATCTTACTCCTCTCTTTCTTTTTAAGTACGCTCTTTATGTCATTCCTTTTAAAGATCATCTTTATTGTTATTGGGATGTTCTTTTATATTAATATTACTGTAATTTTTATTGTTCATATGATGAGAGACCCTATTTTATCTCATCAATCCATTTTGGAAGTTTTAAGTGGCGCCGTTAGGCTGCCGAGTTTTCGTAAAGGGATTTTTCATCTCACTTTTATTCCTGTGATATTTATGCTACATTTCCCAAAATTTCCTTTGACTGGTGTATGTACATCCCATTATTCTACTCTTTGTGTAATATACTTTCGTTTATGAGTATTTACATCAATGATATAAATACCTTCTTTCAAGAGGTGTATGTTTCGAAAGATTCCCAAGTCGGTAAGAGAACCTTTCACCCTCCTCTTTTTAAAAGACTTCTTTTGTTGGGTATTTTAATTCACATATTGTTATGTTGGGATATATTCTCATATATCCTTATTGATGTAAATTTTAAGTGATGAGATACTTTTTTTTATCTCTCATCAACTCTTTTACTAAATTTTGAAGTGACGTCGTTAGGCTGTCAAATTTTTGCAAGGGATCTTTTTAACCCAAATTTGATTCTTTGGGATAAACTTGTACTCCTTGAATATGTCGTTCTATGAATTTGTGTGAATAAACTCTTATTTTTTTACACTTAATATCTACTTATATTTGTTGTATTCGTTTGTCACACATAATTATTCAATTGGTTTATCCTTAAACAAAGGATACCGTCTTTATAATAGTCTTCATCTCAATCTCCATTCATTGAGGCATATTTTGTTTTATACACAACCTTCTTTTATACGGTGTATAAACACCTTTGACTTTTACGTTTATTCAAAAGGAATCTTTTTTCTATGAATCGTTTTACTAAATGACAGAAAGGAATGTTTCTTTTACGTACGCGGTGAAAACGACCTTTTCCGCCGCTGTTAGTATTATTTGATCTTTGGCTTCCTCAACAAGTCGTAATGTTTTTAAAATAAAATAAATACCATATACTTTTTTTTATTTTGGTATTGAAGATGGTTTTGTTAAAGGATTATATTATGTCAATATATTTAAATGATATATTGTGATTGAAATGTCGAAATTTTATCATTCCTTTATGTTGGTTTTATGTGTTATAATTTTATAATGGTACTTGGACATTTTACGGCTGGTTATGTGATAAACCATATGATAGGTGGTGTCATGAATACCAGGATGGGTGGTTACGTTATAACCTCCTATGCATTGGGTATGGAAGTCGGCCGTATGGCTATTCCATTAAGTATGTATGGAAGTTGGCCGAATGGCTATTCCATTAAGTGATATGTGTGGAATTTGACCTTATGGTTATTCCACTTAAGTATTTTTATGTCCCAAGTTACCTTTATATGTTATGTGATCTTTATATGGGTTTTATGGTAATCTTTTGGTTATAGAAGGGTATGTAATGAACTTTTATTTAGCGACGAGTTTTTACTACATCGAAAAGGTGAAAAGCTTTACTTTGATAAAGTATACATGGTTTACTTGTTGTTTTGAAAAACTAATAGTTTTCATTCTTTGTGTATCCCTTACTGAGCTTTTTATGCTCATCCTAAGTTTTTCAAATATTTTTCACAAGACTTAGTGTGGAATAGGGTCAAGGATTCGTTCAAGGGAAAGTCATGCTACCTAAAACATGGAACTAGACATGTTTCTTTTTAAGATTTTTTATTTTATGGATATTTTAGTAGAAGTGACTACTTTGTAATCTTTTGAGATGTAATAGTTATGTCCTAACTCTCTAAAACTCTAAACCTGAAAATATCCTCAATGTGAATTACTCATTTAATTCAATATTAAGTAAGGCTTAAGTCTAGGGAGTTATATTAAAAGTTTCCATATTTAATATAGGATCAGCTCACTCTTTTATATATACATAGTACATAAAAGGATTTGGTGTGGAAATAGAGTGTATATATGGGGTGTTGTTTATCATCATGTATCTATGAATGATATATAAGAGTATTCTTATTTTTATAGAATGAGAAGTTATGATTTTTATTCATATATTTATTTAGGATCTATCTTTTATAATGATGATTGTATTTTACCTCATCATTAGGATGGATTGGTTATTACCATATCAATACTATTTCAATGTTTGTCATAAAAAGTGTCTTTTACATCTCATGTGGTTGGAATTTATGTACATCCTATATAATGGTATTTATAAAAGGATTGTATAGAACCTCACCATCAGTATCCGGGTGGGTTTACACCACTGGTTTCTAATCATGGGTTTGATGATATGGGAAGAAAAGATGCAGTATTTTCTATTGTGTTTGATCATTTATAGTATTTATTTCCCTATTATATATCATGAATTACACGAAAAAAGTAATGTTTAGTAAACTATAAAAGATATTCCATGCATAGATCCTATTTCTATTGATCCTTATAGGATGGACACTATATATATATGATAGCTAAAGGATCATTTAGATGATATATGGGACCCATGATTCAAATAATCTAGTACATATCCTTGTGTGATATAGTATTTTTCAAGTACATATCCTTTAGGGATACCTAAAGGCTAACATCCATTAGTTGATGACTGATTTGACCGACATAGGGGTGTTGAGTGTTCTTAAAGATTTATTTGGTATCATTTTATTTCCATATGTGAGTGAGAAATTCAAAAATGCCTCGCCTTGAATTCTAGAGTATGTATAGCCTATATGACTACTTGGTGATATCATTTGTTCAAAAAACATACTAATGGTATTTATTTCACAAAAAAATTGGGTCTTATAACTATATATAAATTTCTTTGGGCATTGTTTTACTATATACTCATGTAATCTAAGTAAATGGTAGAGTATATGTGACATAGGGAAATTTTAATTGAAATTTTAATTGATATTCATCAAAATTCTTAGATCTCAATGTGCCACTTTCGTTTGAACCTGTATACTTCTTAGGTCATGCTATATTTTAGGTTGAAATATTATTATACACTAAGAGTATTTGAATAGATGTTTCTTTTTAGAGTCCTAATAATATTTGTAACATCGATATCATTTTGGTTTTGATCGGTTATTACCATAGTATTCTTTGATGCTTAAAATTTCTTTTAGGGTAGATTACATGACTATCCAAGAAGGGGTTAATGTTCATCATCGAAAACTTTTGTGAGAGATAATTTCATGATTTTAAAGAGAGATTAATTAAAGTCCTTATGTTGACCACATATTTGTTGAGTAAGGAGTATACATTGTACTATTTTGTATCATGAGTCATTATGGGAGTTTTTTATGTAGGAAAATAATGGGGTTGTTATGGTCCTTGGAAGTTGTGGTTACATGAGAGGAATTTTATAAAACACGACTTGGAGATGGAAACATTTAAATATTCTTTGAGGTGTTAGTGGAATTACCAGTTGGGTGAGATGATTTTGTTAAATACGGACTACTATTTAATAATATACATCCTCTCTTAGTATAAATTAAACCTTATACAATGAAAGAATGTCAATTAACCATAATGTTTTTGATTTTGAGATATCATTCACCCCAATAAATTGAAACATGGTTAAATATGTATTGATCTAAAATATGTGGGCATAGGTATTCCAGTAATCCAGTAGTTAGTGGAAGATGATATCCCTTTTTTTAGATAAATTTAAATATTCTTGTGTACTAAGAATGATAGAACCATACTACCTTATCTATCATGACTTTACTCCTTAATAGGGTGAACAAGTGATAACTATAAGATTCAAAATACATGGTATTGTGAGACATTATATAAGTTAGAGATGCATGACTAGATTGGTCTATCAATAATAAACTAGTCATTCATGTATGAGGTCCTATCATAGTACCCATGAGCTTACATGAGAAACTGATGAGGTATTTTCATCCATCAATAATATTTGTACACCCATGATTGATTAAGATGTATTGGTATATATTCATATAACACTAGTTCTCTAGGATGAAGAGGGATATAGTGGTTTTTTTTATATATTGGTCCACAAATAAGTGGGTCATGTTTGAGAAATAGTGACCTAGTGGTCTCCAATAGCCACTACACATTCCTGAGTGGAAGAGGCATGAAATCACATTGAAGTTTGTAATGAGTTTATTGAGTACAACCTACGGAAGAAACATGGTTTGGCTGATCATGGATTGGTTGATTAAATTAGAACATGCCCAACTGATTAATGATTTTTTTTTATTTTATAAAAATAATAAAATTTGATAGTTGGATTTCATGATATCCTTTAGATATTGGTTCTAGTATGGATTCCCAATCTACATGCATTTCTGTAAGGGATCATTTAAAAATATTAGTGCACATTTGTACCTAATAACTGCCTATCAACCATACATATATGGAAGCTATAAGAATAATATCAATATTTTAGGGGAAATGATGAGAGAATACATACTTATCTTTGGTGGTTCTTGAATGAAAAACTAGTTTTAGAAGATTTATACAATAAAAATAGTTATCGTGATATGATATGTATGGATCATTCTGATTATCTATATGATATCTCCTGTCATCCACATTTATGTTAGAGAGTAGGAGGGAAATATGTGATGATTAGTATGATTCTTAGGTAGGATACCTCATAACATATCTAGTTAAATAAAAATTGGTTAGAGGCCACTTATTATAGGTAGAGGATATAAACAAATTGAAAATTCTTTTTCGTAGTGTTTGATTTTTGTGGCCTGTGATTTTTATAGGATCTATCCCAATTGGAACAATTATTTATATAGAGGTGGGGGATGTTTTTTCCTACATATGTATGACCATTAAATATAGTGGAAATTATTAATAATGTGTCATACCTATTGGATATAGATCATTTATGCAGTGTTATTCATTACATATCCTACATATAATTACTTTGGTGATAGTATCTTGGTCCATCTCCCATGATATATATCATGAATTTTGAGCTCCATGAAGAAAAATATTTTTAGGATCATATTATTGATATAGTGGATAGAATTGAGAAAAAAATTATAGGGAAGGACGGTTTATCTAGTATGGGAGTAGTGGAGGTATGACCATATCCAATAAAACATTTGGGATTGTGAGTCTGGTATTCAGGTTTGTTGGCTAAGATTATTCACCATGATGTCCAAGTATATTCTGTGAGATAATCTTGAGGATTTACTATTATACAGTGGGGCAGTTGTAAAACTCAAATCATAATTATGATGATAATATATTAACATTTTCATTAAAAGTCAATTATTTTATTCATTTAGATTCTTTTGAGGTGTTTTATGGTAGTCAAGGTCATTCTAAGTCTTGTCTGGTTGTCGGGTTTGACAAATACAGCAGGCTACCGCAGGTTTCTATCACTCTTTGATGGGAGGTTTGTTCTAAGGATGGAGGGCCACTCTAAAAATATATCATGAATCGTAATTTGGCTATGTTCTATGAGGGTTACACCATGGAATAAGACTTCATGGTGTAGGGTGTGACGCATAAGAGTGTTGTAATACTTCAAAAAAGAATTTGGGTTCTTCCATGAAGGATGAAGTCAGACCGTGATCATTACTCATACACCATGAAATAATGAATCTAATGAAATTTTGGTGGCATCATGATATGAGGGGTTTATCCATAATATAAATCTAGGAAAAGGTGAGTCCCTAGACATAACTTGTTGGTTTTTCAGGAACCTAATGGTATTTTCATGACATTAACATGTTACATGGGTGACCATCATCCAATGATAGATTTATATGTGCCCTACATGGTCACAACTCTTCTACAAAGCCTCTATTAATTGTTTATTATTTTATAAGGTTGTGTTAGGATGAATAAAGGGGATTTATACTATTTTGTAGCATAAGGCACACCGTCTACATGTTTTGTCATCACTACACTATTCCAAAATAGTTATCCATTATTCATTGATATAATCGTACATCATTTTGTTGAGGATATTACTAAATCTAATAATAATTCTCATCTTCAATCCTTTATTGGATTTATTTTCTATTTTATGGTATTACATTGGTTATAAACTTTTCTTCCCTATTTCTTTATTTTCATATAATTCATTAATTTTGGTTATTTTACCTTTAATAAGTTGTTTATATTGGAATAGTAGACTTTTTTAATCATAAGTTTGGTGGTGTGTGAACTATCCATTAAATTACAAATTATTTTCTATAGTGGGTGGTCATGCTGATCTTCTGTGTTTTGACCAATAAATAAATGTAGGTACTACAAAAAATTTTACACACCAAGATTCTAGTAAATATTAAATATATATATATATATATATAGATGACTGAAGCTTATTTTCTAGTGATGTGTTCTACCCCTTTTTTCTATAGGAAGTTTTGTTTTTTCATACCTAACAGATTACATCCATAATTTTCTAAATGATTGGATCTTGTTTCCTCCTGAGGGATGTCTACCCTATGTTTCAAGATGATGGATTCTTGTTTCCTAATAAGGAGAGTATTTTATTATGTTTAAAAACCGGTGACTCTAATTTTATTGAGGGGAGTGTTTATCTATAAGTTTCTACATGACTAACTCTTGTTTTCTAATGGGCAGTGTATTACCTTAAGTTTATAGAATTACTGATTCTTATTTCCTGATAGAGAGTGTATGACTTAAACATCAAGATGACATGTTTTGTTTCCCTATATAGTGAATGGATTCCCTTAAGTTATATATAAGGAAACTCTATTCAAATACATCTGAAACATAATGAAGTAGGTTTGGTTGATCGTTGGCATCACATTAAAACTTAAGGATTGATGGTAGTATGTTATTAATTCATTTTTTATTGATTATGTTCCCCATTATAGACAATTATTCGGACTAGATATGTGTGTTCAAATTGTTGGTGGTGGCCTAGTAATTCAAATTCACACCCTTCATGGAATACCATTGGATCTTCAAGAGATATCATAGTTTTAGAAAATGACATGAGAATGTTTTCTATCACTAATAGTTAATGTATCTATTGGCATGTGTCATAGGAGATGGGAATGGTTTGGGACTCAGAAACAGTTTTTTAGTTTAACCTAGTTTAGATTATTTTAATTATTTTTGTCTAAAATTTATATGATCTATCACCAAGGGATTGTGATGTTTTGTTTATGTATTTCATGACATTTTAATGGCTGGATGTTTTCCTATCATGGTCTCTTTATTTAGTTATTATTATCAATTATCATGATTTTTTCATGTTAATTTACTTTATGTATGTGTTTTTTATCATTTATAATGATATTTAAATATTATATTTGTTTATAGTGTATCAAAAGTCATATTATATTCCCTCACATATTATTGGTGGCTACTAGTATATCAGAAAGCGTGCTTCGAGTCCAGTAACACCACTGGTCTAGTTACCATAAAGTGAACTTGGTATAAGAAATTAATATATCTATCATATTCATAATGAAATAAAACTCATCATAGAAAGGTTTAAATTTTTAATCTCTAACATAAAAAGTCACTAGGGATCCTCTCACGTGACAATGATCCTCCTAGAACTAGGGAATTATGGTCACCTAGGTGGTGTAATCTCAACACCACTATTCCAAAGTCTCAGGTAAATCCTGATATTGAACTACCTCGCCATCATCAATAAGAACTATTTAAAATTATCAAGGTTAAAGAACATTATATTCAATCCAAAATTTTATTGAAGTTATACATCATCTTCTACACTTTTGATCGAACCAACACTTGAGAAAATGAACAACTAGGAAATATAACTCCCTACTCTGATCACTAGATCCAATTTCAATACCAACTAGAACTACCTCATCATCTATAGAACCCAAAATATATAATACATGAATGGGAGGAATAATTTAGACAAAAATTTATAACATAGTATCTAGGTAATTTACCACACTATAATTAACTTCCCATGACTCATAAAATGTGATCACCAGTGCAATGTAACTCTATACCATAATCCAAAAGTCTCTTGATTAGAATGTAATCATCTATTGATATATATAAAGTTCATGAATTGAAAACATCAATTAAAAATATAAATATCTCTAACCCTAGTTCAAATCTTGAGAGACATCCCAAAAACAACTTTTATCATGTGGGTATTGCGTATATCACAACATTACCATAATTAATAGTTCACAAAATCAATATTCATTAACCTAGTAGATAAATAATATATTATAATAAATATCCTAGGACCTTATGGAACACTGAAATCCCATGATTGAACTAGATTTTATTCATATACACACAAAATTTACATGACCCTTTTAACCCACACCACTTTTTATGGTCTCAAGCATTCAAATATCAATTTATATAGACACCATAAGTCCACACATGGTCTAAAATAAATCAAAATCATGTTTATACATATATATAATCTTTCATACACAAATAATTCCTCACAAGTCTCCCACTATAATTTTGTACTCATTATGTGATCCCATATAACATTCAAGGTAACTCTTATCTCAAGATATTCCTTAACAACACTTGATCATGGATTCAAGTAGATTCATGGTTTCAAGGCTTTTAGTAAAGTCTTTCATGAGAAAATTCGAATAATTAACATTATTCAGAAATATTATCTTTGATCAACCACTTGGGATCCCTTAACCAACTCACTAAATCTCATCTAATCCATTTATAACATTACTCGCAACCTATCCAATTTTAGGGTCCTTCCAACATTACTTGTCATGAAGCACCATGGATGAATAGTTGTTGGGAATCTCATGTCATGACCTAAATCACTAGGGCCCCACCAGGACTGATAGTAAGCTGAATGTGACACCTTGATCCCATATCTAATATGACAGGGGCTAGTGACTATAGATAAAAAGGATTATCACACAAATAGGAGGATTCTTTAAAATAGACATATACCCATGCACACCTCTCAGAACATCCCATCAATGTGGGATAATAATAACATTAATAACATAATATGAAAAAAGGAATTTAATGACTTCTAGGAACAAGAAGAGTACATCAATATAAATATAATCAGTGAATAAAGGGGGAAACTAATTCCCCAACCTGGAATCAAGGGATTCCATACCTAAAAAATGACGAGGAGGTAAAATCCTACTCAGATACTCTAATACCAACCTCACCCTAAATTCTCCATCACTAATTAGTAAAAATCTCCACCAATAGTAATCCCTCTAAGGTAACAGTCAAACTTTCTTTCATTTTCATAAGACATGATACATATAGGAAAATCCCATTAAATAGTGAATATATACATACTCAGTAGGATTCCCAAAAACCCCAAAGGGAAGTAGAATTCGTAAATAGTTCGATCAACCCACAACATAAAGGGTCCTGAAGGAAACACGCCAATATTTTATTAATGTTTTTCTAATTAGTTTAACCATTGAGATATCATTCATTCCACGTAAAAATTATAATATTTTATTTTATTTTTAAGAATTGTGTTTGGACTGCGTTATATGCAATAGAAAGATAATCGTACACTACAAAAAACATAAATTTAAACATTCTCTACACAGAACCTTGAGGTTAGGAGGTGACATGTCATATATTACATTCAAGACTGACATGGCATATGCAACATGCAACACCAACTTGGCATATGTTACACGCAACACTATGTTTCTACTAAACTTATTTTTATTGCTATAAATATTTAAATGATATAATTATAATCAAGACGTTCAAATTATTAAAATAAATAGTGATAAATAATTTTAAAATATTTTTTATAATGATTTTATATAAATAAAACATATTGATGATGAAAGATATAATTTTTGAAAAATTTCTTATATGTTTAAAAATACTATTATCTCAAACAAACTACTTTTCATGACCTTTTGTGAAAATAAATAAAATTAATTTTAGAAACTTTTAGAAATTTAATTTTATAATACAAACTTTTCCTTTTTATTTAGAATGTGTAAATTATATTAGGTTGAATTTTTTAAATTTCTCTGTGATCCTTCATATTTTTTTAATGAATAGTTAAAAATAGTATATTTTAATTCAAAACTCACATTTTGTATAATTTATTTATAAGCATAAATTATATTTCAATTTGCCTTAAATTTTTAATTAGATCACATTTTTTTCAACTAATCCAATTTTGGTCATTGTAATCAATTTCACTTTGAAATTGGGTACAAAAACAGAACAAACATTTGGATGTCTTTAACTTTATAACCCCATAGTGTCCTACCATCAACAGGATTAAATTGAAATTAATTTATTCCACTTATATGATTGTAATTTGAAAACATTTATTCCATTTTTTGGATCATAATCATTTATAATATATAACAAGGTCAATTTCTTGACCAAAAATACTAGTGAATGTGATTAAAATTAATTACAATGGTTAAGAGAAACATTTGTTTAATAATGTACTAAACCATAAATATAAAACCCAAAATGACATAGAAACTTGAAAAAACGCCATTTTCTGGAAATTATTATAAAATTATCCTTCATTTATTGTGTAATTTTTGTTTGGTATGAATTTACTTTTGTAAAAATGTATCAACACCTATCTTTTATTCAACAATGCCAAGTATGTCATTTACCTTCCCTATAAAAGGCCAACAACTCTTCCTCTTTTTAACACATGTCAATCAACTTTTGATTAGAAAATATATACCAAAACCACTTAATAATATCCTTTCCTCCTTCATTAATTTATATCATTGACTATAACGAAATCATAGGAAGTATTCTGGCACAAACAAAAAGTATTCAACCGATTAAGAGGTAACGTCTTCTCTCTTGATCCTTTCTTTTATTTTTTTCTCCACCCCTCCACTATATTTATTTCATGATTGAATAACAAAAAAAATTATTAATATACAATTATGTTTTTATGCTATGGTTTTTACAAACACTTACACAAAACTCCATCAAATGTGTAACAGGAATACTGTTTACGTGTACAGTGAACTACCTCCTCACAAAACACTGATTGTTCATTTTTTACTTTACCGCCTCACAGTGTGAAAATTATGAAATAAACTATATTTTTATATTTTTATATTATATTTGTTATATATTTTTTATTCTTTAACAATTTTATAATACATGTTTTTATACTTTTTATTTTGTGTTCATACGGTAATTTGGTTTGAGGAAGTGTGGACTACCAACCCCTCAAAGTGATGTGATTCGTTCATACACTGCCTGGAATTAATTTAAGATGGATTTAAGGAATATATGTGATATATATATAACATAATCAAGATAATTTAATAATGATATATATACATATATTTCTTTTACTTCTTTTCTTTCAATAAGATATTTAAATATAAATAGCATTCATGAGTACAACAAGATTACCATATTTAAGAAAGGTGTGTTTGGTTTCATACTTATATGTTATATGGAATATTATAATTCACATATACTAAATATAAATTATATTTAATTCATTGTTTTCATTTCATAAATTGTGATATAATTATAAAGAACAATGATATAAAAAATTAAAACGCATATGAAAAACAAAGTGGATATTACATGAAGTGAAACCTTAACATAGAGTCCTTAAGAAGTGGGTAACATAAATCCTTAATAAAAACCTATATGGTATGAAAATAATTAACAAGGTTTTGTGATATTTTCATAATAAAATTATATTTATTATACGTTGTGTTCGAATGTGTTTGATGATATACAAGATACAAGGTAAGGGGATTTGATATCTATTTTTATGTCCTTAAGATACATGATTTATTCACCACACACTCCTTTTATGTGCTAGGTATAATGAACATTAATGTATTAAAATATTATTATAATTAAATTTATGGGTATTTATATATCCATTTTATGATATTCATTTCATTGGGTTAATGTTTCAAAATCTACCAAATCGGTAAGATAGTTCTGTCTCAATTTTCCTTCTTTGAGACACATGATTTATTATGAACCTACATTATTTTTAGAGGTGTGTATACCTACATTTGACATATTATATCTTTCGTATACAAAATTTCATGGAATTTTAGGCTTAATTTAATTTAATTTTTTTTATTGGTGTATGGTTCAGAGTTACCAAGTGATAAGTGTTTATTAAAACAAACTCGTCTCTTTTAAATATTGTTTATGATTATGTTTCCTTTGTGGAAATATTACAATAAAACTCTCAATAACATTGATGAATTTTATTATCCTATAGTTATTCAATATATATCAATGTACTGGTATAATGTTACTACTCTTTGTATATAATATTTTTAATAATGTGTTTTTAGGAAAGCTTGAAATTTTCTTCTCTTTGTTCAAAAATCGGTATTCCATCAAAACCATGTTTTCAAAAAATTATTTCCAAGAAAATTATACTATTCTTCTATAAGTTTTGAAAGAAGTTTTTTCCCATTTTCTTCTTTTTTTCAAATAAATATTTCTTTCCATTTCTAAACTGGAACTTTCTCAAACCTTTTACCATGGGAATTAGTGTTCTTCTTACCTCGTACGTCATGTATAGATTTATCAGCCATTATTTTTATGAAGCTTCCTTTGTACGTTTAAATGGTTAATTTTTTTAAAAAAAATATTTCAAAAAAAAATTATTAAAAAAAATTGTTTTAATTTTTTTTCATGATTTGGTGTATGATTTCAAATTATTTTTTAGGAAAATTTTTTTCCAATGGATTTAAATATTATTTAAAAAAATTCAAGGAAAATGGTTTTCACAATATTTTCACTATTGTTTTAAATTTTTTCAATTAAAATTGTGTTTAAAATTTTTTAATTCTTCTTTTAAATAATTTCAAAGAATTTGTTTTTCAAAAAATTTTAAATCATTATTTATAATTTTGAAAAGTATTTTCAAGGAAGTGTTTTTCAAAATGTCTTCAAGATCCTTTTCTGTGTTTTTGAAGAAAATGGTTTTCAAAACATTTTCAAGATATCATTATATATTTTAAAATAAAAAATTATTCTATAAGTTTTTCAAATATTGTATTATAATTTTTCATGTTTATTTTCAAGAAAATGATTTTAAAAAGGTTTTTTTATTCAAATATTCATTTTTTAAAGAATATAGCATATTTTCCTATGTAAATATTTTCAAAAGATCATTGCATTCTATTTTCCATCTAATATGACATCTCTTGATGTTACTCATGCCCTTCTATAAAATGACCCCAATGTTCCATTTATAACTCTCTATAATGGTATATGTTTTTATGGAATTATTTTTATGAATCTTATTTCACGCTCCTTGGTTATATGCTTTTGAAACCCACTTATTTCAATGAGTTATGTTAATGATGAAATGATTTTGAAAACAATATTTTTCCACATGATATTATATGATTACATGTTTATGATAACCATTTCATTTTATGGGTTATCATATGATTTTAATGATATTTTGGGAAATTTATGTATGATTTCATTATGATATGGGTGGGGCCTGTATCCCCCTCCAATAAATTGGGTAAAGATTTATATCTCATGTGATAGAATATGATGGTCTTGGAAGTGAACCTTAACTACTAAGATGGCCATGAGAGTGAAACATGACTACTATGATTGTATAAAGAGTGATCTCATGATACTAATATGGCCATGGGAGGGAGATATGTCTACCAATATGGTATTGGAAGTGAATTTGTACTTCTATTATGGTCTTGGATATGATTTCATGGGTACTATGGAAATCATATTATATGCTTATGTGTTTTCCATAATTCCATTTTTTTATCTGATGTTTTTCATTCATAGATAATGTTATTTATTTCCTTATGATTATTTCCTTATTAAATAAAAATCATAACCCATGATTCATGCATATAATATTATATATACAAGTTATTATCTTCTATTTTCATGATGATTTTCTTATACCGTTATTATCTTGATTATTCTTACATATCTCCCTTATCTACCCTTACTAAGAATTTTATCTCACCCATTTTTATGTTTATTTACTAAGGTTATGAAGATATATATAATTTTATATGTTTTTAATAAGGGTTATGGTCAAGAAGAACATACTAGAAGATAATTCAGCTCATTTATGTACCAAAGTTTTTGTTTCCATTTTTCCAAAGGCACTAGTAATGTACAATCTTTAAGAATTTTTTTGTATAATTATTTAATTGTTCCAAATAAGTTATGTAATGTCTACGTATGAGAATTGAGGGTATCTATACTTGGTATTAGGGTAAATGTTTATTTAAACCTTGGAATATAGTAGAAAAAAAACATAGTGATAACCCTTTGGACAAGTCTATGGATATGTATAAGGATAAGGATAAGTATAAAAAATGTCCTAGAATTTTGTTAAAGGATATATTAAGAGGTATCCAACAAATAACTCATTTTCTAGATACTAAAAGTGTATGTGGTTGTGTCATAGATGTACCTAGGGGTAAAAACTCTAACCATACGTTTTATTCATGACTTTCGGTAATCTGGTACATGATAATGTGCCTTGTTTCATACCTGGTTTAACGCTCCTATGGTATATGATTTGGGAATTCAAAAAAGATTTACAGACCATCAAGAAGTATTTAAATATTATTTGGATATTAATTTTTAATTATGAACCTATTTTTTCATACATTAACGAAGATGATGTGATTAGAACATCCAATAAGAAATTATTTTCATGGCAATGTCGTTTTCTTTTATGATAATTAAGTATCACACTAGGATTATAGTTTTATACATTGGAGGGAATATAAAGGAACTGGATTAACATTTAATGAGATAGACAATTTTTTGATTGGTAGTAAAGTGGGATGATCACTAGAGTGAAAGGTGTTGTGATCATGCCTAATCAGTTTTCACTAAACATGATAAATAATGTGTACCTTAACCAACTCTCGGACTCACCAAGGAAGAGAAATAGGTAGTTTAATGAGAATTCAGGTAAAAGAGACCAAGTATTAAACAAGATTCATTGTAATTTTTGTGAATAATGTGGAATTATTTACCTAAGTGGATATATTAGAGCGATAAGAACATTTCTTGACTATGGAAAAGAAATAATAAAAGTAAGTGACAATAAGGGGAAAATGATTTTTCCAGTTAATGAAATGGATGAGAATATAGGACTCTGTAATACATCATCAAAGGTTAGTATTTTAAGTGACCAATAAATGGTCATTATGAAACTCAATGTCCTAATAAGAAAGATCCAATATAGGATCAGAAAGGTGGTACATGTAATGGTTACACTATTGATGATAAAGATACTACAAATGAAATGTGAAAGGAAAGAGGTATGGTATAATAGGATAAGGTATCCATGATAATGGAATAATTATTAAGTGTAATAATAAAATATTTTATGTATTTGGATTCAAGAATTATGTTATATGAATATTGAAATATATAAGGATAATTCAGTTTATGTTTTTTCCTACAGACGTAAAAGAACACGTTGAATGGTTCATAAAAAAGGGATTAGTTATATAATGGAAAGTTGTTGTCCATGGAAAACAAATTATTAATTGAAATATAAACCTTAATATCTTCCTTGGATAAAGACATGTGGGATATAAATAAGTAAATTTGAAGGTACTGATTACCGTATAACTAATTAACGACATATTGACAGGTGTTTAATATCTGCAATGATGATGTTTTCAAAAAAATTTGATATATGGAATAAATCCAATATAATATGAATAAGGAAGAATGAATGTTTTTAGTAAGTATTTATGGTAGTTTTTTTAATACTGTGTTTTAAGAAAATATATGGTGAGGTTATTCACATGTTTGGAATGTGACAACCAAGAGCTACATTATGATATATTCATGAATCAACGTTTAGTTTATTCCATGATTTTTTTTCTAATGTTTTGGATTTTCTTTTTTAAAAAGGATTATAAGGTTAACCATTAATGAAAAGTTAATATTAATCGTTGGAGGATGTATTTATGTATTGATATTGTAATTAATCCCATGGTTTAAATGCTATTATTAACCATATTTCTAGGATGTCCATCATATTTTAGAAATTACATTTGTATGGATTAGAAAAGAAAATCAAGTATTTAGGGAAACAACCAATAAATTCTTGAATGTCTAGGGGTATTTAACTTATGACCGAAGGAAACTAAGGGTTTCATGCATACCACTATTATATGTGTTGTCCTGTTAAATGTATAATTATTTTTGATGAATAATTATTTATGATGAAATAGTTTTGTTAATTGTTATGTTTAGAGATTATTGTAATAACCATTTTGATTTGTTAGAATACCTAATTTTAAATAGATATACTTTTCACTCTTTTACGGGATTTAAGATATGATAAAAGTGTATTTTATCACGTCATGAATCAATGTTAATTTCTAAAATTCCATTACTTAAAGTAATCGATGAATAAGAAATTGATAAAATCACAACTAAAGAATAAATTATTTTTTGTATAAATATGTCAAATAAGTATATTTTCTTTTATTCTTGGTAAATAAAATAATTACTCAACATTAGTATAATGATCTAAAAGAAAATTTGTTGTCTTAATACCTCGTTTTTCGAGAATCGGTGGCCTTTTAAATCATTAAACATTTATGACATTGAGGACCTTAACATTTCATTAATCATTAAATTGTTGTGATGGATGCCCTCAATCACTATCTATAAATATTTAAATTTTTCCTCAATGACTAATAATGACTCCCAACCTATGTTCTCGTATGTGGAAACCTAGTTATATGTTACTTTGGTTAACTTTTATGGTCCTAACATTCCCTTTTTACAGGAATTTTTAGTGTAAATTTTTATGATTTAGGTTTTTATGAATGAATATTTCAATTATTAAACCATTGATAACCAAGAATAATTTAAGGGGCGAAATTAATTTTATGTGGGTAGAATGTGACACCCCATGATTTTGTAAATTATTTTTTTCAAATTAATTTTCCATTTTTTGATATTTTACAATTCATGTAACATTACAAATAGTTTATTTTATATTAAAACAAAATGTTTGGATTGTGTTATCCACAATGCTAATTTAATCATGCACTACAAACAAAATAAGATTTATCTTTGTCTACATAGAACACTAAGGCTAGAATTATATAGGTAATACATTACACACAACATTTACATGGAATATACAACACCCAACACTGACTTAGCCTATATTACACGTAGTACTGAGTTTCTATGAAACCTATTTTTAATGTTATCATAATTAAAATGACATAATTATAATATAGTGATTAATCTAAGTAATATGGATAGTGATAAACACATTTTAAAATATTTTTTATAATTTATTTATATAAATAAAACATATTGATGTTGAAGGGTGTAAATTCTGGTAAAGTCATTTTATATTTAAAAATAAAATTTTCTCAAATAAACTAAATTTCTTTTCTATCAGTGAAAAATAATAAAATTAATTCCAAACACATTTAGAAACATAATTAGATAAAATAAAATTTCTTTTTGGATTTTTATTGTTCATATTAACTTTGGTTTAATTTTTGGAATTTTTTTGAGAAATATACACACACCTCCATCTAATTAGTAATGAACATATTGTTTACATCTACAATGAACAACCACCTCATGAAATAAATATTGTTCATTTTTTCATTACCGCATCATATGAAGGAGATTATTATGGAAACTCTATTTATATATGTTATATATAATGTTTATTATTTATTTAAACTTATTTAATTCTTTAATGACACATGTATTTATACATTAAATTTTCTGTTAATTTGATAATTTAGTTTGGGGATGTGCAGACTACCGCCCCTCAAAGCAATGTGATTAATTCATACACATCTTGGAATGTATTGAGGATTGATTTTGTTAAAATATATTATATATTTATCATATAATCAAATTACTTTAATAATTATATATATACATATATATATATGTCTTTAACATTCTCTCTTTCTACACTATAATTAAACAGAAATAGTGTTTACTCGTATGTATGGCTTAGCATCTCCATGAACGGTGTATTTAATTTCATAATTATATATTCAATTGATTATTATAATAAAAATATACTGAATATAAATTATATATAAATAATTTTTTAAATTCTGTAAATCATAATATAAGTATATGAACCAAATATATAACAAATTAAGACACAGGCAAAAAACAAAGGGGATATTAACCAAAGTGTAACCTTAACATAGAATGGTTAACAAAAAGGAAATATAAAGTCAAAATAAAACCCAATATTGTATTAGAAGTAAGAATATGGTTGTTTTGATAGATGTATAATATATTTATATTTATTATATAAATGGTTTTAAATACTTTGTGAGAGTCAAGAAATAAGGTAAGGGGATTTCATCTAACATTTTTTTAAATAAGATACATTCTTTATTCACCCTCATTACTTTTATGTGGTTTTTATCATTGAAATGGATGTATTGAATGATTTATATATTTAAATTTATTTGTACTTAAATATCCATTTTTTATCTTTAATTCATGGGTTTATTGTTTTAAAAGATTCTAAATTAGTAAGACCATTTTGTCTCAATTTTCCTTCTTTGAGACACATGTTTTATTACGTAGCTATATCCTTATTTGAGGTGTATAAACATCCATTTGAAATTATATATATTGAATCTAATTTATTTCATTATATTTTAATATTCATTATATTTCACCTTCTTACATGGGGGTATGGATCAATTTTAAATGTTGAAATATTTTATTGAAACAAAATCACCTCTTTTGGTGATTGTTTATGATTATGCATATTTTTTTGAAAATGTATAATCTATCCCTCAAGAACCCTAATGACTTCTCTTATCCATGGTTTATTCATGATATATTTATGTATTCGTACCATTTTTCTTCCATTTGGTACATAATATAGTTACAAATTTTTTTTCAGAAATAATAACATTACACTTTCTTTGGTCAAATATTAGTATTCCTTTAGAACTATGTTTTATAAAAGAGGTTTCCAAAAATATTATAATATTATCCTATGATAAAAAAAATTCATTTCCCCATTTTTTTGTTTTAAATTTTTTTAATGGAATATTTTTAACTCTTTCCAAACAATTTATCTTTCTAACCTTTTACTGTGCCAAAGCTATGTTCTTCTTACATCGTATATCATGTACAAATTTACACATCATCATTTTTGTAATGATTCTTTTTCATGTTTAAAAGGTTAATTTTTATAAAAATTTAATTTAAAAAATGATTTTATTATAAATTGTTTTCACAACATTTTTATTATGTTTTATAATTATTCAGTTGATTTTTCAAGGAATTAATTTTTAAATTTTTTTTAGATTCTTTTATATTTTTTTAATGAAAATTGTTTAAAAATATTTGCAACATTATTTTATAAGTTTTTAAAGTATTTTTTTAAAAATGTTTTAATGATTATTTTATAAGTATTCAAGGAAAACTGGTTGTAAAATGATTTCATGCCTTATTTATAAGTTATAAATTTATTTTCAAAGAAATAGTTTTTAAATTTATTTTATGTTCCTTTATTAAGTTCTTTATGAAAATGGTTTTCAAAATTTGTTCTTTATATACTAATATATTATCAAAGAATAAGGTTTCCAAATTTTTTTCAAATGTTTCTTTATAATATTTCATGTCTATTTTCAAGAAAATGGTTTTCAAGAGGTTTTTATGTTTAAAGTGATTTTTTTCAAAGAAGAAAGGATGTTTTTAACAAGAAAAGTTTTCAAAATAATTTTCGAATTTATTTTCCCTCAAAGATGACATATGTTAATGTTTCTCTTGACCTTATAGTATGTGATAGAGGGGTTACATTCATATTCTTTCTTGAATGGTATTTTTTTTATGGAATGATGATTATGAAACTTGTTTCTCTCTCATGGGTAATATGATTTAGAAACCCACTTATTTTCCTGAGTTATGTTTTTAATTAAATGATTATGACACATGTCTTTTTCCATAGTTTATTATATGATTACATGTCTATGATTCCAATTTAATTTCATTGGTTATGAAATTATTTTTGATGATCATGTGGAACATGTATGTATGATATCATTATGAGATGTTTGGGACCTATATCTCCCTTCAATGAATCGGTTTAAGATTTATATCTCCGGATATTTCCTAATATGGAATTGGGAGTAAACCTTGACTACTATAATGGTCATGGGAGTGAACCATGACTACCAAGATGGTACAAGGATTGAACTCATGCTACTAATATGGCTATGGGAGGGAACCATGACTATTGTGATGGTATGAGGAGTGAACCCATACAATAAAAATGGTTTTGTTAGTGATTCCTAGGCTACTATGGATATTATATTATATGATAATGTGTTTTCCACAATTCAATTTTTTATTCCATTATTATGATTTCATGGATTATGTTCATTATTTCCTTATGATTTTTGTATTATTAATAGCCATGATTTATCACATGATTCATGTATATGGTCTTTGATATGTAGGGTATGATCTTCTTTTTTCATGGTCATGTTACATACAATTATGATGATGGTTATGCTTACATATCTCCCTTGTTTACCCATAATAAGCATTTGAGCTCACCATTTTTTAGGGTTCCTTCACAAAGATATGTAGATGAGTAATATTTTTTACTAAGAAGGTTTCTGGTCAATAAGAAACTATAGGGAGATAATATAGCTCATTTTTGTACCAATGTGTATGTTTCCATGGTTCCAAATACACAAGACTAGTGCTGTATTTTTGTAAAATATTTTCTTAATTATTTTATGTATTATAAATAAGTTATGTAATGTTAATTTATGAATATCTAGGGTCAAAATAGTGAATAAACCCAGAAAATTAACTAGATCATAGAAGAAACCAATTTACAGTAGGAGAGATAGATATATATCAATGTTCATAGTAAGATAAGAATGGTGAGTTTTTCAACAACCCAAAGAGTCAATATTATCATGAATCATGTTTCCCAATATATCTAATTCATATTTTCTTTAGGGGAAACATACCTAACCGATGTAATTTCATGATTTTCGGGGTAATAAAAACCATGTGGAGGAAACACACCTCAGTTTAGATCATAGATGAAGGGCTACTAACTTTCTTATTATAATAATCGTTCTTCATGTGGGTAAGGAGGTGTTGATCCAATTTTTACCAAAGTGATGGATAATCACCCTAACACATACTTGATTTTATGGAGTTACCAACCCTGATTTAACATGGAAGACCACACAATAGTGTTGACAATGACCAATAGTTCTAGAATCGGTGACGTACTTGAAAAAACAATCTTAATTTTTGATTTGTTAAAATAAAGGAAACTATCACATTTTATGTGGAATTATAATCAGGAAGGACAGCTTTTGGATCCAAATATTGAGTCTCAATCAATGATATGTTGAGGTGGACCATTACATGAAAAATTACATGATGTGTCCCTAAGGGTATGTAAGGTGTACTCTGATGTCCAACTCTGATCATGTCTAAATGATCCACATGGATTATTGAAGGGAAGAATACATAGATTGTGCTCTACGAGACATAGAATTTGGGAACACTTAGGGTCTTATGTATTCACTCCATGTATATTCTCAACTATACCACTAGAGTCACACGACATGTGGTCCATCCCATACTCTGTATGATATTTAATTCAACCTAAAACCATCATCTATTCAATATGTGTACTACATGGCATGTGTTCATCGAAAATAAATTGTTTTATCCAATAATTTCAATTTAAGTCCATATTCATTAAAAATATTCTCCACATCTAAAGATTATTCCATCAATCTCATCTGGGTCTTCATAAAATTCCACATGCTCTTCAAATATCCTTTAGGTCTTCAATTTCTAACCATTGGTTTCTGTATATAATAATTTCCATTGACCTTCACAACATATGTTGTGTTATACACACATCTCATGGTTATGTCAGATCTTATCCATCTATCATGTACCCATCATGGAATATGAAAACTCTTTTAGTTATTTTCCACCATTGACCAAACCATGCATCATGACTGCTAGGTTCAATCATGATTTAAAACAGTGGGAATCATTGGTGACCATTGTGGTCCATAACACCCCCCATAATAATGGGAATATTATAAATATTTTAGGATTGAAATTAAATGGATTGTTTCCAAGTAATTGGAAGAAAGAAAAAAAAATTTAAAGGTACATTCCAAATGAGTTGTGCAATCAGAATACAGAGTATAAAAATAATAATCCATACTTGAAACCAAAAATAATTTGGAAATAATTCCTTCCATAGTTTCATGCATCCAATCTCTCAACGTTATGAGGCTATGCTAGGATATTTGGCATAAATGGGAATCAAAATAGAATATTAATGTTTTATACTATAAATTAGTAAATTAAATTAATCAATTTAATCAATATAATTATTTCAGTCAATATCCACAAGTGATTGTGCATCTCCTCGGGGTATGATTCAAACGAACCACAAGTTAGAACTAGGTAAAAACACACATTTCAAGCTCAATAGTGATCTCAGTTTCTCCATCATATACATTTTCCAATAGTAAATGAATTGTTTCCAAAAAATATTCAGATATGGTTTAATATTTTTAATATTTTTAATATATCTAATCCAGGACACTATGACTCGGCTAAATCCATGTCAAATAAAAATAAAAAATCGTGATAACATATATAAATATAGAATTTCATTAAAAATAGAGAGAGATTTGTTAAATTCTCTATTCAATTATTTTCACGAAAAAATAATTGCCTACTCAAAAGGATGATGGTGCGGGGCCCACATTTGGATCTTACAATCCTATAAGTGCCCAGGGAGGTTCTTATATATACAATGAACTCAAACCAGTATAATGGATCCCCCATGAAAAATTATCTCTTATCAATACTTTATTTCCACTGGGAAATTAAAAAAACGTAGATATGTATTTGTTGTCCAACTCACTTTGGTCAAAAATTTGTGATTGGTCGTGTCAGTTTGATCTTAGTTAGGGAACATAGAGAATGTCTTGCACTTGGTCTAATGTTGGTGGTTATTCTATACGGTAAGAAACCTCACAAACCCTAGAACGGATCTTGAATAAATAAGATGATACTTTGGGATAGCTAGATCGCCCAATAAAATCACTTTAAACCTCATCAGGGATAGTGTCTAGGGAAACATGGTCTCCCTTATCAAACTCCAAAGACCTAAAAAATCATCATGCATAAGGTTTCCATTGAATCTGAGTTGTATTCATTAACTTCTAGATGGATTAAACATTATATTTCATCTCATAAACTATCTTTGGTTTTATATTTGATAAAACTCATATCACCTTCAAGTATAAAGGTGACCTAAAAGGTCTCCAATATAAATCCTCAATTGGATTCAAACTAATATTATATTGATACGTGTTTTTGTATACTAACTCCACTAATGGTAAATTATCCTCCCCATTATGCCTAAAGTCTAACATGAATTATCTAATTATTCCCTCCAAAACATTAATGGTTTTTCCTTCCTAGTCATATTTTTTGGGTGGAACATCCTGATCATCCTTAACTGGATTCAAAAGGCCAATTACAAACCTATTTGTCATTTTGATGATAACTAAGGATCATGATCATTGTCAAAATTCAAGGTCACCCAATTAATCTAGAAGATCTTACATTTATAAAAACATCCATTAATCTCCAGTAAACACCCCAACTAGATTGAAAGATGATAACTAACTTGCTATGTTAATCAAAAAATCCCTAATATAGTTTCATGGGGTATCATTATATGCTAAAGACAGATGAAAATATCCATCTATACTCCTCCCCACTTTCACTTTTGGATACTAATAGGTTGATACAAACCTTCTAAAACCTAATTCCCTTCCTTCACAAATTTATTGATGAGTTGTAAAGAGACAAACTCAATAACGCTTTTCTTCGCATCATCCCAAAAAAGCTATCATTTAAGATCTCTGTACAAATTATTCAATCTATGATCAACCAATAAGAGGGAGGTATGAAACTACTATAACACCACTTCATAAAACATTACTAGATCCATTATTGATCCTATAAAAAGAAAATGTTCCCTATATTCCTAAATACCATATGGTACATATTCTTTGGATATATGTTTTCACATAACATAAAAATGAATGTCTTCATATTTAGAAAAACACACACAATATAAAAGACATGTATTCACTACCAATAACTGGATATACAATATCCACATCTCCTCTATCATGGGTTGCTAGAGTGATGAAAACTACTGTGATGACCTCTCCATCAAGTGATATTGATATTTTATACTAATGGAATCTTTTACCATGTTTCCCTCTCTTAGAGTATAAAATATAACATATAAATAGTCCAGTAGGAACACTATCCAATGCAATTATCTCAGGTTGAGTTCATTTTTGGAAAATATATAATTGAGACTTTGGTAATATTAAAAAACTAAAAAATCCAAACCCAAAATATATTTCCTAAACACAATCATTTTGAAGACTAAAAACACCAATTTTAGTTCATTGGTTATGTATTTTTTTCACTTGGGGTCTCAATTACCTAAATATGTAAGCATTAATCACATAATTTTGAATCAAAAGACATTTTAACTCGGTACTAAAGGCATTATAATTGACCATATACACAAAAACATCATCTGGAAGTCTAAAAAACGGTGCATTGGTTAACCTATACATCAAATACTTGAAGGATTTGTTAAAATTCTTATTCAAATACAAGGACTATCATTTTTTCAAGGGAGTAAATGGTAATAAAATCCTATAAAATTATTCCAATCCCGTGATATAACCTATAAAAAATAAGAAAACTATGCACCTATGATATGATCATGGATGGGTATCTAGCTATAATTACCTCGATATTTTTAGGGTTTATAGTGAAACCATGTTCTATGATGACATCCTCACATAAGAAAACCTATATAATAAATAAAAGACACATCATGAGATTACTATATAGTATATTCTCTTAGAATTTTTCAAAGACCATACTCAAAATTCTCAATGTGATCCTCCACAGATGTTGAGAAAATGATAATTTAAT
Organism: Viscum album; assembly: GCA_963277665.1. Classification (NCBI taxonomy): domain Eukaryota; kingdom Viridiplantae; phylum Streptophyta; class Magnoliopsida; order Santalales; family Viscaceae; genus Viscum; species Viscum album. Next base: position 444,232,486 of record OY728133.1, read on the forward strand.
CATAAATGAAAATCAAAAACCGATCTACGAATGGATGAAATAATATGACTCATGATTCCCATGAACACCTTGTGGGAATTTATCATAAAAACGTTTATAAATGACAAATATTAATTCCCATTTATACCATAGTAATGAATCTTCATAATTTCCCCCTTATGAAACTGAAATTGATGGTAGTCTGATCTGAGATCAATCATTAAAAACCATATCCTACCCTTTATTTAGTCAAAATAGATCATTGGTCCTTAATAATTAGTCCTTTTTCACTATCATAACATGATTCAAGAAATGATAATCAATGCTTAAAATCATCATATCCTCAGACATCTTAGTGAAGAACATTGAAGCTACCCAAGGGGGAATAATGGGTCTGATAAATCCCTTCTCTAAAAGGTCCAGAAACTGCACCTTCATCGCTTATATCTCCACAATGTCCACTTGGTATGCCAACGAAGAAATTGAACTGGTTCCATGGTGAAATTAAATACAAATTTTCATCTCCAAAAATAGTGGAAATTCTAAAACATCATCGGGATTAAATCTATGTATTCGTCCTATATAATAGGAATCTAAGTTTTTGAGGATCCCATTGTTCCAATGGGATAACTCACCAGTTATTGGGATATAGGTTTTCAATTCCAACTCATCATCCCCACTAATTCTTCTTGCGAGTCCTTCACATTATTTAAGTAGAACCTTATCACATACATCTGTATGTAACTAACCCTCTTATAATCTCATTAAATCTTGTAATATTGGGTGGATAACTTTCATATACCCAAACTGATTTTGTATGGATTCTTCATAACAACTAAGAGGTTCTAGATGAATATCTCTCCACTCAACATCAACTCGTATTGACTTTAAATGTTAGAAATATTGTAATTTTTCTCATAAGAATCATCACACATAACTCAGAGGATAAGCACACTATAGGAATGTCAAGATATCAAAAATTGGATAATGCAATGAAAGAGGGACTCGTTCATATGTCTTCTGGTACTGAATAAAAAGTTTAGAACACCTAAATATAACATGAAATCATCTCAGGTGTAGCCAAGTCATATCTTTTCATATAATTTAACCAAACACGCCCTTGGACACAATCCATGTGAGCCTAAACTAGGCTATTTGAGGTGGTGGGGAAGTAGTTCATAGTCTCATCCTCAATGTATAGCTTTTCCTCTTGGGAATCCTCTGAACCCTCTATTAGAACTACCTATTTAGCGTACACCTTGGCCACCTCTAAGAGATCCCTCATCCTGATGTTACCTCTATTATGTAGTTTTATCCACTATAAATCCCCTGTAGGATTCATTTCATGTCATGAAATCATGATCCAATTGACCCTTAAAATCATACATATAACAATATTTCTCACTTCAATGACTTCATCATAGAGGTATCCATATGATTTTTTTTATTGAGACTGATCATGCCTGCAAAAGACCTCATATACCATGAACCTAAAGTTTGATTCATATTGGCTTCATAAAATTATTTTTCCCCCCAATTCCCACCACCAGATCCAACCACCTGATAATCCTCTACAAGGAATCTCCCTATCACCATGGCCACTCTAGTACTTGACATAAATGGAATTTTTATAAAAATCATTATTTCGTAGAATTTATTGTTGAGGAAATCTCAAACTTTCATTCCTGGAACTATCCAACACACAACATATCAAGGGAGTTACATGAAAGGTTAATAAACATCAATGTCTATTCAATAACAATCATATCACCATAATGCAACTCTAGAGTCTCCTGAGTCTGAATAGAGAATAAGTTAAATGAATACTACTCATTATAGAACAATTATGGAAACTATGTTCATCACAGTGACACCTCATAATGGTTCTATATGATCAAACCCCGCCAATAACTTGTTAATCCATTAGGAATAATGGTCTTGAGAATCACCATATAATATATTGGTATCTACAAGTGAAAAAATAAATAGGAAATAGAAAAACCAATCCTCCACAACTTTATGGTCAATCTTGACTTAAAAACTATGAAATATATGTTACTAAAACTATTGGACTATGTTCATCATTATTGAATCACCAGCATGGCCCACCAAAACAACCAATATCCCAATATGAAGATGGAAATCAACCTGAACTACTATTATCGAGTCCACTCATTTTTTGTTAGTGTAATCTCTACTCTTATCACATGCGGAGGAAACTTATCATGAAAAACTCCCTAATATGATGGCCCATCACTCATTTTATCATTTCATGACCATTTCTACAAAATCCTTAGTGAATTTCATCATAGCATCCTCTTGATGGTTATCAAGATGAACCATTGTTAGATGAGAATATCTATGGAGTAGATTCAAGACATATATTTAAGTTAGTGACCCAATATTATTAGATGAATGAACCATTGTTTCCCAAAAACTATTTTCTTTGTTTTTTGAGTCGATAAGAAGGTTATAAGTGTCTTTTTTGATGTATAAGTCTGTCATCACACCATCACTGGGTTATTTGGCATGAGATACAAACATTATACACCTTAAAATATGTTCCTTAAGTACCCAAAAAAAAATCCTGACAACACATATCTCTCAAAATACATTCCCTAGGAAAAAACTAAATTAATACCACTATATGAGTACTAGACCCACTATTGATGCACCTGGATCAACAGTATGCTAAGTGTGATTCTTTAATATTTCCTGCAATAGAATAAAATCTATAGATTAGAACTAAGAAATAAAATCCCATAAATGTGATGACTTATTCAAATGAAATTGTACACTTTCACACCTCTAATAACATTATAACCATGCAGTATTATAATAATTGTACTAACCAAAAAAGAAAACAATTCATGTAATAACCTTTTAGAAAAACTGGACTGCAACAATATAAATATATCTATTGTGTGAAGGGGGGAGATATATTCCCAAACCAAAAATAACGGGATTCCCAACCTAAAATATGATAAGGGGGAAGATCCATGATTACAAACTCTATAAATGACTGCCTATCATGAACACCATCATTGTGTACTACTAAAACAAAATCCTTTTAAACTTGAACTTCAACATAAAATGTCAAAGATAAAATGAAATAATTCCATTTACTTATTCACATGGATATTCTACTAGTTGAATGATCACATGCAATATCAATAACCACTTTTATAATGATGGAATGCATAATCCCAAACTATCATAACCACATTTCCAAGGCCTCGTGCCAAGACTACAAATATTATTTTTCCAAGGCCTTGTGCCAAGACACTTGTTTGTCTCATGAGACCTACTGATGCATCGAGGAGTTATAGCGGGCTCCACCCGTCACTTATTAAGTCCAATGAATTCCTCATATGGAAATTTTTAAACATAACATAAACATTCGTATTAAAACTAGCATATGAAATTTCAATACTTTAACCACAAACCATGAATAGTATAAAAATAGCACATCCATAGTCAAACATAACTCATTTTATACAATATGGAAGATTGTATTGTATCACATTAACCTCAATCAAGAAAAATGAAGGATGTTGACATAGATGAAAATAATCATCAAAACTTATTTGAGAGAAATGTCCCCCTTTTTCTTGAAATCATTTAAAAGTCACACTATTTGTCAAGAAGCCATTTAAAAATAGATTTTTGAATCAAAGTGTCCCATACCACTTTTCAACTTTTACAAGGAGTTTTAATTTTAAATCTTTAATGTCCATATAAATAAATCCTTAAACCCATTTTTTAAAACATGGACATTAATGAGAACGATTTAGAAGAATAAGTCTTTAAAACATTTAAAAATGGTATTTTAGTTAGAGTTTCTAACCAAAAGAGAGACACTTGAATACAAATAATTGAGGAAATAAAAACATTTTAATATAATGTGAATAAAGGAATTCATGATATACTATGTCAAAGTACATTATATACACCACATAAAATTGATTTGGTGTATAACAACAAAGAAGTCTCGATGGAATGTAAATTGAGATGAAATCTATCATAAAGGTTGTATCCTTAGGTTAAGGATAAATCAACTACATAGTTATGTGTGACAAATATAAATACACTAAATATGATTGTATATTCAGTTTAAATAAATCAAAGGATATTCACACATAATCTTATAAAAACAACACCAATGAATTGGATGTTTAACTCAATAAATGGAGAATGAGTTAAAATTACTCTTATCAAATTCATATCGATGACTTGAGAAATTATCAATTGAGTGATTATGTGTATCAAAATAATATCCATATAAAAGGGGAGTGGAAATTATGACATAAGCAAATGAATAGTTATTCCACACATAATCTCAGAGTAAAATAATCAATGTAGTTTGCGTAAAGCTGAATAAATGGAAATAGAAATTTCAAATTACCTTATCGACTAGGTAACTTATGAAACATAAAACCATGAATGAAATATCATAAAATGATGATTTAAATTACCATAAATTAAAGTATAATACACAATGAATACAATTATGGGTAGTACACATACAACACATGCAATAAATAAGTGGTGAACAATGGAATTATCATGAAATTAAGAGTGAGATAAGAAACCCCTTACCTTGTACTTTTCCTTGGTTGGGGGTAGGTTAATCCACTCTATAATGTTGAAATAATTGTTATTAAATTATTCATGAATCATATAAATTAATATGATATCATATATGATCTTTTAACATTGCTTTGTTAATAATATCTTAGAATTATCGTCGTTTCAGGTGTTAACTTACTCATTTTCTTTTATATGTTTTGTTACGTAAGCCATGTTTTTCATGGATAGGTTGTATATTATTCCTATCCATAATGATATCAAGTCTTTAAAAATTATTTTTAAATCATCAAATGATAATTATACTTGAATGGATATGATAGATAATGAATCTCATCGTGTTCGGGTAGACGGTAGTCCATACGTACGCACGAGCGACAATATCATTCTTTTGATATTAAAATAATATATAATTGGATGTTATATCATATATACATAATCATTATAATGTTATTTTTATTATTTTCATGAGTTACAGATCATTATTATACCCACCCAAATAATAATATATTGAATAATAATTACACCACGACGTGGAGATGGTAAGCCGTACGTACGCACGTATGGTGACATGTTATTCAAAGGGTGGATAGAATAATGAATATGGTTGTACAATATTTATATTAAAATCACAGTATATATAAGATACTGGATTTATTATTTTAGAATGGTAATAACAAATAAAGAAGAAGTGGAAGAAGAAAGGAACTCGAAAGGGGTTGGTGAAAACATTACCTCTTCTTCAGGTTCTTCCTTTTGATTTGATCAAAAGGGCTCTTTCGGTTGGCTTTCTGATCAAACTAAGGCCTCTAGGTTGTAGTGAGAGAAGTTTAGAGTGTATTTGGGTAGGGGTTGGCTGAACCAAAAGGCTTTGAATGTGTGAATAAATGAGAAAGAGGAGTTCCCTTTTATAAGAGGGGTGGGGGAGCCATTAGAAAAGTTAAAAATATTAATTTATAATAAAATTATATTCTATTTCTAATGGCTCCAAAGTTGATTATTAAAAGGTTAAGGTGGGGATAGGTCGAAACCAATTCAACCAATTGAATTTAGACAGGTTTGGGTCACTATATTAACCGTATCTTTTAGTTTTAACTCTTAGTTAATTAGTTTGACATTTACCATGTCACTTTGTATTTTTATATTATATAGTTAATAAACATACTATATACATAAAAAAGACCCACAAGTGGTCCATTAATGATATAACTATCCTTATATAAGTCACTTGGCTGAACCTTATATTTTTATGAATTCAATATCAATTAATAATATAATATTTATTTTAAAAACTCTTTTATGTCAATTTTGACACTATTCAATAGTTGATTTTTTTGAAACTCATAACAAAATGATTACTTCAAAAAAAGTCACTTAAATTAATCCTAATATGTCATATTATCCTAGAAAATTAGTGTAATTCATTAAAAGTCTTATATATTATTTATTTTGGTATTTATAATATCAATTATTTTAATTTTTCTCTATTATGGTAATTACTGCATCATCATTGTGTCATAAATATATTAACTTATTTAATGTATAAAAATTAAAATAAAATATCATTATGTAGGAAATATTATTATCTTTCTAATGAATATTTACAATCGAATTTATATTTTGTATAACCCTATATTAAAAATGTTTTAGTAAATAAACTTTGATTTTAACTCTTTTAACTCTTCTTTAAATTAAATAATAATAAATGTCCTAATCTAATCCAAGTGGACCTAAAAGATAATATTTTATTCCTAGGGTTGTTTTTGGTCGAGATAAACTTGTCCAATAGAATTATTACATGTGTTAGGGTAATATAAATATAATTTTTACCCTTAATTACCATATTTACTATTAACCGTGGTAAATAAAAGTAAAAAGTTACTATTCACAAAAAATTATTTTCATCTCATTGAACCACATTTTACTTCTTGATATTAACCGTGTCTCTTGGATTTTTGAAATTCCATTCACAGAAGTGGTAAAATTAAGTTTTATGAAAAATTCAGTTTTTTTAACTACCACTTAGTAGTTTCACTATTCATCAAAAATTGATGTTTTTCAGAACAATGCCAAAATTTCATGTAAGATATAATTGATATTCCGAATTCAAAAATGATGTCTATTTTAAAAAATTATAAACATATAAGTTGCATTAATTAATTTTATAATTAATTCCTGCTGTCACAACAAATAGCGTGTTTTTAAGAAACAATATATATCAAAAGATTGACAATTGTTTAGGTCCAATTTCAAAGTGAAATTATTTCTAATGAACACCAATGGATAAAATGGTAAAAATATATTCTAATTATACTTTAAAACCACTAAATAATATAATTTATCACTATAATTTTTTTTATTTAAAAAGTTGTTTTTAATTAAAATTTAGTGATTTTCAATATTCATCAAAATATAAGTGTTATCCGAAAAGTTCCAAAATTTCACCCTAGGATATATTCGATATTCCAAATCCAAAAATGAAGTCAATTTTGAGAGATAGAATTTAAAAAATTTCAAAAAGTATGTATTACTATTCATAACGGCTAGTTTGATTGGTTGTGGTGTTTTAGAATCTCGAAGTTGCGTACAATGCATTCCATTGCATTATTCGAAGGGAAACGTACCGTGGAATCTTGGGGTGTTACATTCTCCCCTACTTCAATAAATTGCGTCCTCACAATTTTTAAAAATGTTCTTGGGAATATAATGGAAAGTCCCACATAGGAAAAAGAGTCAATTAAACTATCACATTAAAAGAAAGGAAGAGAGGTATAAAGGTCACCCAAGATAACCCATACTAGGATTCCAAATAGGAAAACATGGATATGGACGATAAAATAAGTGTCATGTTTTGATTGAGAGGGATAGAAAACATGATCATGAGAAAGGTAACAATAAGAAAATCACAAACTTTTGTTGGGACAAACGATCATTAGTCTCCCAGTAGGAAAAGTAAACGGACAACATTTTTTTGTTTTATGTTACATTACATAAGGATGAGGAATTAATTTATGATATTGACTTAGAACATAAATAGATATACATATTTTTTAAGTAGAGTTTCATTCTTTAATAAATTTTTACCACTAACTCATTTTTTTGAACAATGAGTATTCAAGAAGAATTGGTCACAATTGAAGAGCTAAAATAAACTTCTATAGAAATACATGATCCACGTAGGATAAACTATATATTTACCTTGTATTTAGAGATTAATCAATACCAAAATGGTAAGTATAATATCTGATGATCCCCCAAATGGATTTTTTATTAGAGAAAAAAAACACTAATCTAAATTTCAAAAATTAAACCATCAATACCCCAAAGTCAAATAAATACCATTCAATAATCAATTGTCCTTAAAATCCTTCAATATAATCCAAACTAATATTGAAACCCAAAACATATAAGAATGTAGTCTTACACATTAAATTGTATCTCTAAATGACATTAATTACTCTTAAGGTCACATACTTTAAAGTAATTAACCTAAGAATTTCCTTAAATAACCTAAATCAAAATAAATCCACAATAAAAACATAGATAAAAATCCACCATTACTCCTCAAATGAAATCTCATACTATTCTATTTTCCTTGGGCATATAGTGTTCACAACAAAGCGAACAACTTCCAAAATAGCACTTATCACTTAATCACGAAATCATTTTCCTATACGAAGGGTATTCATTTGATAAGTCATAAGATCCCAAATCAAATTATTATTGATCAATAAAATCATTTAACTAAAAAAATAGTCACACTAACTAGGGACTTCATGTAGTCCAGTGGTAGGCGATAAATCTCAGTCGCACTTTGGTTGTGTGTTTGATTCCCACAGCTTTGTCCAACGCGACGGGTTGTCACACGGTCTATGTGTTGTCCTTTTGAAAAAACTATATTTTATAACATTACCAAAATGAGATAAATTCCTCAAAATAACCATAATTTAACCACAAATGTTATCTCATACCTTGCATTTTCATCCCAAATTATAATAATTTGTAATTGCCTCAAACCCAATGATCATATAAACCCAAATGGTTATTTATAACTGTATCCACAAGAGAAAAGATAATTCTTCCATAAATATCATTCTCACATGGCAAACGTTAGGGTTACAAATACAAGAGAAAATTATTCCAAAGTAAACCCTTCAACAAGGATCACTAATAATTTTTAAACATTTATTCAACCATTTACTTCCACATAGCTTCTTCTCTGACCAAGTAAATATCCTATAGAATAGGACATTCACTCGGGTAGTGGCCAGGTCCCCTACATTTACTGAAAATGACTGTAAATGGATTCTTGGGACCACTTTTATCTTCTTCCTTAGTACTCTTCATTTTTCTTCGGCAATTCTTCACTTTATGTCCTTCTTTCCTGCACGTAAAGCATTTCTTTTTCCAATTGAGACACTTTCTTGGGTGTCTCCATCCACATTTCCTGCATGATGAAAATTGAGGATTTCTTTCTCCATTATCCCCACTACTGGAGCTCTTATCATTCATCACCTTTCTCTTCTTTGTTGAGTCCGGTAATTGGTTAATATATATATTGTTGATCATATTTTTGGAAAATTGATTTCACATAAAGATGATATCTTTTAAGCCTATAAACATTACATTTTGTTGCTCATTTCCACCACCGTTACCACATTGTACATCATTCTCAAAGTCACTATGACTTCCTTGGAATCCAGCCATTGACTAAAACCAGAAATAATTGTGAGAGTAAAAGTAGTCATACAATCATTTAGATATTAACATATCACCATATTCTCAATATGAAACACATTAGGATTAACCAAGGTCATTTACTCTCATCTTATATATATAATACTTTAAATCGGTTTGTAAAAAAAATGTAAATTATCCTAAGCATATCCCCCAGGAGTGTCGTAACCAAGAGTGCAGTAAGGCCCGTTGTCGTGCACCAGTTCCCGTTCGAGTTTAGCTCAAAGCAGTGTTTTTAGGTTTTACCCCTAGGTACATCTATGCCAGAGCCGCCTCAACCTGCTCGTATCTAGATAGGGATGTATTGCTCGTAAAACTCACAAAATCTCTACAATACCAAAATTCTAGGAAGTTCTTCTATACTAATCCTCAATGTTCATCTTAGGTCTACATGCTCTAATCAGAGTTTATCTAAATCTAGCTTCCAAGGTTTGTACTGAACTTCCTCTGATACCAACTGTAATGCCCAGACCCTAGTTACCTATAGTCGGTGAATTATTACATAACATTGGCATGATCACAAAAAAGATCAAGTCTCAAAAGACAAATTAGTTTAGTAGCCTTGGAAACACTATATACATTCATAATGTTTTACATTACATCAAAAAACATCTTGCCTTCATATCCACTCATACTATCCCTGTAGGTCATTCATAAATTACTTCTTCATAATCCTGGGAAAAATAAAAAAAAATTGAAAGGGGTGATCTCAAATGCTCAATAAGGATAAAATTATAGCAGAGACTTTCATAGATAAGCATAAACACTTAAGGAAATTTATAACTAAAACAAAAGCCTTTTAAACTTGAACTTCAGCATAAAATGGCAAAGATAAAATGAAATAATGTCATTTACTTATTCACATGGATATTATACTAGTCGAATGATCACATTTAATATCAATAACCACTTTCATAATTATGGAATGCATAGTTCCAGGCTATCATAACCACATAGCCAAGGCCTCATGCCAAGACTACATATAAGATTTTGCCAAGGCCTTGTGCCAAGACACTAGTTTGTCTCATGAGACCCACCAATGCATCGAGGAGCAGTAGCAGGCTCCAACCGTAACTTATTAAGTCCAATGCATTCCTCATATGAAGAGGTTTAAACAAAACATAAACATTCATATTAAAACTAGCATACGAAATGTCAATGCTTTAACTACAAACCATGAATGTTATAAAAATAGCACATCCATAGTCAAACATAACTCATTTGATACAATATGGAAGATTGTATTGTATCACATTAACCTCAATCAAGAATAATGAAGGATGTTAACATAGATGAAAATAATCATCAAAACTTATTTGAGAGAAATATCCCCCTTTTTCTTGAAATCATTTAAAAGTCAATCTATTTGTCAAGAAGCCATTTAAAAATAGATTTTTGAATCAAAGTGTCCCATACCACATTGAAACTTTTAAAATTAGTTTTAATTTTAAAACTTTAATGTCCATATAAATAAATCCTTAAAACCATTTTTTAAAACATGGGCATTAATGAGAAAGATTTATAAGAATAAATCTTTATAACATTTAAAAATGGTATTTTAGTTAGAGTTTCTAACCAAAAGAGAGACACTTGAATACAAATAATTGAGGAAATAAAAACATTTTAATATCATGAGAATAAAGGAATTCATGATATACTATGTCAAAGTACATTATATACACCACATAAAAGTGATTTGGTGTATAAAAACAAAGAAGTCTCAATGGAATGTAAATTGAGATGAAATCTCTCATAAAGGCCATATCCTTAGATTAAGCATAAATCAACGACATAGTTATGTGTGAAAAATATAAATACACTAAATATGATTGTATATTCAGTGTAAATCAATCAAAGGATATTCACACATAATCTTATAAAAACAACACCAATGAATTGGATGTTTAACTCAACAAATAGAGAATGAGTTATAATTAATCTTATCAAATTCATATCGATGACTTGAGAAATTATCAATTGAGTGATTATGTGTATAAAAAGTATATCCACAGAAACGGGGAGTGGAAATTATGACAAAATCAAATGAATAGTTATTCCACACATAATCTCGGAGTAAAATAATCAATGAAGTTTGCGTAAAGCTGAATAAATGGAAATTGAAATTTCAAATTCCCTTGTCGATTAGGTAACTTATGAAACATACACCCATGAAAGAAGGATCATACAATGATGATGTAAATTACCTTAAATTAATGTATAATACACAATGAATACAATTATGGGTAGTACACATACACTACATGCAATAAATAAGTGGTGAACAATGGAATTCCCACGAAATTAAGAGTGAGATAAGAAACCCCTTAACTTTTACTTTTCCTTGGTTGGGGGTAGGTTAAACCCCTTTATAATGTTGAAATAATTGTTATTAAATTATTAATGAATCATATACATTAATATGATATCATATATGATGTTTTAACATTGCTTTGTTAATAATATCTTAGAATTATCGTCGTTTCAGGTGTTAACTGACTCGTTTTCTTTTATATGTTCTATTACATAAGACATGTTTTTCATGGATAGGTTGTATCTTATTCATATCCAGAATGATATCAATTCCTTAAAAATTATTTTTTAATCATAAAATGATAATTATACTTGAATGGATATGATAGAGAATGAATCTCATCACGTTCGTGGAGACGGTTGTCCGTACATACGCACGAGCAACAATATCATTCTTTAGATATTAAAATAATTTATAATTGGATGGTATATAATATATACAGAATAATTATCATGTTATATTTATTATTTTCAGGAGTTACACATCATTATTATACCAACCCAAATAATAATATACTGAATAACAATTACACCATGACGTGGAGACGGTAAGCCGTACGTACGCACGTATGGTGACATGTTATTCAAAAGGTGGATAGAATACTGAATAAGGTTGTACCATATTTATAATAACATCACAGTATATATAAGATACTGGATTTATTATTTTATAATGGTAATAACAAAGAAATAAGAAGTGGAAGAAGAAAGGAACTTGAAAAGGGGTGGTGAAAACATTACCTCTTCTTCGGGTTCTTCCTTCTGATTTGATCAAAAGGTCTCCTTCGGTTGGCTTTCTGATCAAACTAAGGCCTCTAGGTTGTAGTGAGGGACGTTTAGAGAGTATTTGGGTAGGGGTTGGACGAACCAAAAGGCTTTTATGGTGTGAAGAAATGAGAAGGAGAAGTGCCCTTTTACAAGAGGGGTGAGGGGCACTTTTGGAAAAACTAAAAATATTAATTTATAATAAATTCATATTCTATTTCTAATGGATCCAATGTTTATTATTAAAAGTATAAGGTGTGTATAGGTCTAAAACCATTCATCCAAATAGATTTTAGATAGGTTTGGGTCACTATATTAAAATTATATTTTATTTTTAACTCTTAGTTAATTAGTTTGACATTTACCATGTCACTTTGTATTTTAATATTATCTAATTAATAAACATACTATATACATATAATCGACCCCCAAGTTTTCCATTAATGATATAAAAATCATAATATAAGTCTCTTGGCCGAACCTTATATTTTTAGGAATTTAATATCAATTAATAATATAATATTTGTTTTAAAAACTCTTTTATGTCAATTTTGATACTATTCAATAGTTGATTTTTTTGAAACACATAACAGAATGATTAATTCGAACAAAGTAAATTAAATAAATATTAATACGTCATATTATCCTAGAAAATTAGTGTAATTCATTAAAAGTCTTAAATTATATTTATTTGGGTATTTATAATATCAATTAATTTAATTTTTCACTATTATTGTAATTACTGCATCATCATTGTGTCATAAATACATTAAATTATTTAATGTCTAAAATTTATAAATATAATATCATTATGTAGAAAATCTTATTAGATTTTTAATTAATATATAAAATCAAATTTATCTTATGTATAACCCTATATTAAAAATGTTTTAGTAAATAAACTTTGATTTTTACTCTTTTAACTCTTCTTTGAATTAAATAATAATAAATGTCCTAATCTAATCCAAGTGGACCTAAAAGATAATATTTTATTCCTAAGGTTGTTTTTGGTCGACATAAACTTTTCCAATAGAATTAGTACATGTGTTAGGGTAATATTAATATCATTTTTACCCTTAATTACCATATTTACTTTTAACGGTGGTAAATAAAAGTAAAAAGTTACTATTCACCAAAAATTATTTTCATCTCATTGAACCACATTTTACTTCTTGATATTAACAGTGTCTCTTGGATTTTTGAAATTCCATTCACAGAAGAGGTAAAATTATGTTTTATGAAAAATTCAGTTTTTTTTAACTACCACTTAGAAGTTTCACTATTCATCAAAAATTGAAGTTTTTCAGAACAATACCAAAATTTCACCCTATGCTATAATTGATATTCTGAATTCAAAAATGATGACTATTTTACAAAATTCTAAACATATAAGTTTCATTAATTAATTTTATAATTAATTTCCACTGTCACAACAAATATCGTGTTTTTAAGAAACAATATATATCAATAGATTGACAATTGTTTAGGTCCAATTTCAATCTGAAATTAATTATAATGAACACTATTGGATAAAATGGTAAAAATTTATTCTAATTATACTTTAAAATAACTCAATAATACAATTTATCACTATAAATTATTTTGATTTAAAAAGTTGTTTTTAATTAAAATTTAGTAATTTTCACTATTCATCAAAATATAAGTGTTATCCGAAAAGTTCCAAAATTTCACCCTAGGATAAATTCGATATTAAAAATCCAAAAATGAAGTCCATTTTGGGAGATAGAATTTATAAAATTTCAAAAAGTAGGTATTAAGTTTCATAACTTCTAGTTTGATTGGATGTGGTGTGTTAGAATCTCAAAGTTGCGTATAATGCACGCCATTGCATTATTCGAAGGTAAACGTACCATGGAAGATTTGGGTGTTACAACACAAGAATGAATTAATTATCTTTGCATACCACCAAGTGTCGTATCTCTGATTTAAAAATAAAGACCACAATTTCGTAATATGTAGAACTATATTGATTAAAAAATACTCATGCGTCTAATTTTGAATCTCAAAGAAAGAGACGTCGGAGGAGGATCATTATAAGAATGAGTAAATAATGTGTCCCCTGTGGTATATGTGATTTACTCATAAGTCCAACCATGTATTTTTCCTGAAGGTCTGCATAGTGTCTGAAAGATCATAGCTTCTTAGCTATAGTCACATGGAGAATGGCATATCCCACATAGCATGTGATATTTAATATTTTATGAAACCCCAGATTTAGAGATTTACAAATTATTTGGTGGGTGTTCAATTGAAATAAATTATTTTAGCCCCAAATTTTACAAAAAAATATAGCTTCTACTCCAAGCTTCACAATGTTTCTTGATTCCACCATCAATCACACCAGGATTATCATTCAAGGCCTCTATATCATAATAAAATCCACTGGACATCATTTTATGACAATGTGTTTCAAGAAATAAGGATTATCATTGATATAAATAACATTTATTGTTGACCACACATTCTCTATGTGTTCTTCCTATCCCCTCAATATCCTATTTTTCCATAATTTAATGTTAGATCTTGAGTAGTTAGAGTATATTCCCGCAATTAAATGGGGCATTCTTACTAATTAGTGTAAGTATAATTTAAATGAAATTAAATTTTGAACCCTTGGCCAACCATAGGACTATGAAAAATGAAAAGAATGAGGGGGATAGTAACATTATAATAAGTGATAAGCATTAGTTTTAATTTTGATCATAAACACCACCTAAAATCATGAGAATTATATAATTATATTAGGGTTCAATCATAATATATTATTTCTACATCCAAGGAATAAATAAATAAATGGACATTTCCATTCCAATCAAATGGAAGAATCAAAATCCTATAAAAATAATAATCCATATTTAAAAAAATTAACTGGTAGTAATCCAAAAATAACATGTCTTGTCAATTTTTGGGAGAGGATCTTTGTGACTTATTGATTCATTCCTCTACCACTGGTTATTTTCTTCAATCTCAGGTCATATCAATCTCGATACAACAAATCCTCACAAATCTACCTTCCTATAATCTACTAATATTCTATGGATAACCATAGATATTTTTCCATAAATGGTGTTAAATAGATCTTCCCCTAGTATTAGTGATTAAATTAGAGAAATAAATTGTTCAATAAAATTAATGTATTTATTTCATCTAATATCCACCATTAATTGCTCATTATTTCATGGATTGATACAAACAAACCGTGAATTATGTATAGGGTAGAAACAATTATTTAGGACTTAGTGGTGTTCTAGGATATCTCATTACAGATATAATTCAATGGTTAATCATTTATTTTTAAAAATATGTGTTTGTGTAGGTTATTATATTTATTATATTTTATATGTCAATTTGAAGTCCCTATGATGATTGTAACTCTATGATAACTCTAAAAAAAACTAAAATATTATATAAAAATGGCCCAGAACTCAACTAAAATAGAGTCATTGCTTTTATAGATTCCCAAACCATACATGAAATAACAAAATAATTCCTTTAAGGCATCCCAAAATACTACTAAAATGTATAAGACATAACCAACCACTTCAGAAATTATAAATCTCAAACAAAAAAACATCAAATTCACATACATCCATATCCATGTGGTTATGTATTAAATGGAAACCTATCTCAATAACTATGTTACTATTCATAACCATGAAATACCAATCCCTTTTGAATCCCACACTGATCCACATCATGAACTTGAGCCTATATCTTATACCTAAATGAGTAATTAATTAATTATAAACATTTGCAATTAATTCTTTCTAATAAACCAATTAGGAATAAACCATGTTGAGAGACATATTGTGTCTAAAACCTAGGGAAATATCATTTAAATTTTTTCGTATGAAAATATAATTTCAACGAAAAATATACCCATTATATTCCACCTAATTGAAAGCTAATTCCAAAAAATATATAAACCCCCTAATAACACACAGGGTGGATTACCATTATAGAAATAGATAGTAATGGTTGGAATTTATCTTCTATCAATATCCTTTATCCATAGAAATATGAATTTAAATCATTCGAATATGATTCCCTAGTACTCTGACATAATTATCCATGATTCCCTAAAACAATCGTCCAAAAATTAATGAAAAGGGGGAGTGGAAAAGACAAAGTATATGCATATTTATCTAGATATATAATAATAAAATGATCCTAGATAACCTTGAATCCAATGATTGAATGGACATAAGGATAGGTGATAAGGGACTCGTTGTCATGAACCAACCTAGATCGACCCTAAATTGGTCACCAAATCCAGTCTGCGACATGGACTGAAGGGTGTTCCCGATCCCCACGGTTAAGAAACATGTTTCGGGCATCAAAATTTAATTACTGGGAACTATTTGGCACATAAATGACAAAAAAATAAATATGAATAAACAAAAAAATAAAACTGAACTCTAGAAGTGGAAAATTAAGTAAACAAAACAGCTCAACATACATGCAAGTGACCCTCCAGGTCACCACCAAACCAAAGGCTGAACTTTATCCAGTAACGAGAGACTCATCAAAGAGATCATGAGAAAAGTGGAACCAGAAATTAAAAAGAAAATATAGGTGTGAGCATTAAAATTCTTAGAATTTCTGCCATGATAAACCACATAATCCAAATTCTCCTTTCTCAAAACAATCCATTATCACATGTTTGAAATAAAACTATAAAAGTAGGTTTCCAATATTTTAATAAAACAATATAATTTACCCATTTTAAATAACCCAATATTCACCACATGTCATTTCTAAAAAAATTACAATTTTTCACGTAAAATCTAAACAAGGAAATCAATGATGTGCTAAAGGAAATAGGTGACAATATAAGCTAGAAAAACATGTATAGATAAAAGTAAACAAGAAAAGAAAAGACTAACCATGGGGGATCCTAAAAAACCCTAAAATACTCCTTGATGTACCTGGTCTTGGGACCACCTTCCATCTTATAGTGAATCTTCTATGCATGTAACTAACTACCGCCCTAAACTGACCAATCTATTGGAAAAGCCCGCCTAGCCTAACAACAAAACCATGGGGTACCAACCTGTCTAGTCGAGGTTAGAAGAAACCATAAATAGATAATATAAAATATTCCTAGGAACCCATGGTGGTTATAATAATACTATGTATGTAGGAGTCCCTCACATGTGCGACTCGTGTCACCAAACTTGCCTACCCCAAACATGAACACTTCATATGATAACCCATAAGCGATATCTTCCTATAGAGGTTGCTCAAAAATATATATACATCATATCATCAAAGGTTCCAATCATGCCTTCATGCCATAAAATCATTCAAACCATTTTATACCTTTTTCAAAATATTAAATTTGTTAAATGGTTATATAGTAATCAAAACTTTGCCATTTTATTGAATCAACACAAATATTACCCTAAAGATGAATGTACCAAATGGGTCATCACGTCACATCCATTTCAAAATAATTTTTCTAAAAACATTTAAAACATCGACTAGACACACACAACTTCCAAACACAAACCATTATAAAAGTTGACCCAACTCCACCCATGAGTTGGAAGAGACAAACTAGACATTGAGTAAAAAGTCTCCAAAATAATTACTGAAACATCACCTTTGAATAGAAATTTCCAAATGGGCCATTGAGTCGACTTGTGTAAATTCATTTACCAAATTTTTTTTACCAATACCACTTTTATATTTATAAAGCCAATTGAGGATGGTTCTTTCCAAACTCACACCAAATCATATCTCAAGGCAAACTAGCCAAACTTTATGTAATACATTTAAAACCTTTTTAAGGACCACATAAAAGACTCAACCTCATTTGAAAGGTATGAACCATTTAGAAAAACCCAACATTAATGGAAATTCAAATTTAAAACACCACCTTCATTTGAGGCCACATCCATGCGTGCACCTAGTGCACCCATGGATGTTTCTACATCTAGTGGAATCCCAAACATCCAAATAGAAACTTCAATGTTATATTCAAAAAACACCAATTACCTCTAAACCCTAACTAACCGAAATATTTGTAAATAACTTCATAAACATATGAAATAGTTCATACATGATTTTATAAACAAGAAAACATGTTTATAAATAAATTATTTGAACAATCCAACTAATTAATAAACTATTTTATAAAAAAACCAATAAATTATATAAATAGACTAAAAATTTTATAAACAAATTTATAAATGGACCAAACAATTTAGTGGAAACCCCCCATCAACCATTGAATAGAAACAACATTTAAAATAAACATACTAGGTATCATAACATGGTAAATTTACACAATCCCCTAGAAAACTCATTTTCAGTAAATACTAATAATGGAAAAATAGTAATCACATCAAACCATCGATATAATAGAGGTGAAATTAACCTTTCAGAAGAAATTGTAAACATGAATGTTCCAATGAATCATTTAGGAAAGGATTTATTTGAAATGAATACCTCAATGGTGAGATACCATGACACCGCATTATCAAAAATAATAATAACCCCCCTATAGACCAAACATATACCTAAAAAATGAGAACAAAGCATGAAAAACAATGAAATCCATTAGGGTGTGATTATGATTAAGGGAAAACATAAATACAAGAGAAAATACCAGGGGAGTTATCAGCCAATGAGGATTCTCCAGAGGGAAACAGTGGTCGTGGCAACGATTGCCGGAAAAGAGGGTAGGGGTGGGGCACCAGAGCATGGAGGATCGGTCGCTAGGGAAAGGGATTTAGTAGGAAAGAGGTGTGGAAGAGTGAAGGGGTAGTAGGCCAGAGGCTCATAAGGGCGAAGGGGTGGCTGGCCGGATGTGAGGCGGTCGGATGGAGCAGCTTTGTGGGCGAGGTCAGCACTAGGGTGAAAGGCGAGGGTGACATGGACTTTTCAGGGGCGTGAGTTGAAGGTGTGTGTGGAAGGTCGGGTGTGCAGAGGGTTCCAGAGGTGAGGCATGGTCGATGTGGTTTGAGGACGCTTAAGCACAAGTAGGAGGCTAGGTGTGCGGAGGGTGCTACTAGGTCAAGGATGAGGGGAAGGAAGCGAGGGTAGAGTGAGATAGGGTGGAGGATGAGAGAGCAAGTGCTGGGAATGGGGAGGGTTTCTGGGTGAGGTGAGGGAGGGAATGGAATAGGGGGAGAGCTCCAGAGGGCCAGGGGACTAGGAGGGCGGATGGTAGAGGGATAGAGCATGGGGCCGGTGCTGGGGCTGGGTGAGGTTTGTTTGCAGCTGGAGCGTGATAGGGTGATGTGGAAGGAGGCAAAGGAGAGGCTCGGGGTGAGGTCCTACAAAGGGATGAGGGAGGTGGAGGGATGGGGCGTGGTCCTGGGGAGCGAGTTGGGCGAGCGCAAGGCTATCGGCTGTAGCGCAGGGGAGAGGTTTGTGCATGGCGAATGGAAGTGCCGCGTGGAGGGATAAAGTGGGGGAGATGGGATTATGGTTACATAGTTATTTTCTCTCAATTAATAATAATAATAATAATAATATCATAAATAATAATAATAATAATAATAAATATAATAAGGATGATAGTTATACTAATAAAAGAAAAAATAATAGAAATAATAGAAATAATAAAAAGAAAAATAATAACAATAATAAAACCTCATTAATAATAATATGAATAATTAAATAATAATGATATCATAGTTACATTTTAAAATTTTGGCTCACTTTATTTAAATAAATATTTTTTTATTTCAATCTTTAGATGTTTGCGCGGCACCTGGGCTGACCACGCAGCTTTCTCCTACTATGCGGCGATCGAGTATGGGTCTGAAACCCGGTAAAATTACTAAATGAAAAAACATTAAACTGGGAACCAACCCGAACCTTGGTGTGAGGACCCAAATCCAATAAATAAAAAAATATAAATTAATTAAAAATTCAGGTTGTGACAATTATACCCACCACAAAAAAAATTTCCCCCATAAATTCAGCCATCCGAACAATAGAAAAAACAATAATCTGTGCCTGATTTAAGCCAAATGAAACCACAACAAAAGATAATGGGAGAAAATTAGAGGGTTCTCCCCATCCGAAAAACTCATCTAGTGTGGAAAATTAAAACTCAAAAATACCACCATGAGAAGGGGGCCGTTGCAGAAACTCCCAACATATCCAAACTAAGTTTGACATCATGAGAAGACAACACCTTCACTAAACCTAGAACTCTCAACCCAAACCAAAAACCCCAAATACTAGATAAAACCTTCCGAGAAGAATATAACCAAAATATTGAATCCAAACATAACTATAATTCTTAGATTCTTCCACATGTACCTACATCTTCAAACAAACACATCCAAATGAGATTAACCCATACAAAGGCCAAACTCCTTTTTATGAAAAATTCAAGATACAGAAAACCATAACCATACAAATGAAACTGTTGAGATTACAATAGAACATGTCCATCATAACTCCATAATGAAACAATGAACATACAATGACATCAAAACTATAATAGAAGAAAAAACTAAAATGAAAATACTTTAAATGTTCCACTGCCAACACGGAACACAAAACCTGAACGGAGGCTTCACACCCAGGAAACTCCGGAATATACGCGTGCTTCACCCCAGAACCTATGGTTGGGGATCTGATGGCTGAATCACCTCCTTCCTCAGAGTCAGGCACTGGAATCGTCTAGTCACAGCATCTTCTTCAGGTGAATATTCCTTCAAAACTTCTCCAATTGACCCAGACAACCGTAATGATGACATGTCTTCAGTGGGATGTGACATGACAGCTTCAAGTTCTCGAACCAGGGACACTGGTGGCACACCACTGAACGGTTTGATGAAATAGAATCCAAAACCACTGTAGAGGAATCTTTATAAATAGGTCCCTCCGGCACACTATGCTATCTATATAGGGAACCTTTGCAAGTAATCAGATACACTAGATTTCCAACTTTCTATGTTCCAGAGACCAACTCAGCTAAAAACGCCTCATCCACTAGCTTCTCAGAACAATGGTCCCTAGAAGGGAGGACTATCTCCTTGATCTGTGGACAAAGACTCCTATTGAAGATAGAATTCTTCATCAAACCCTACGATGCTACCTATGGAAAAAAGGACACAAGTTCCTTGAAATGGTCAATATATTCTTTCACCATCTACAGGCCTTGTTGAAGACAAATGAGCTCTTCCCTTTTATAATCTTCACCTCTCCAGGTATAACCCATTATATGAATAAGTATTTAAATACATACCACGTCATCCCATGATGTATTGATGGTAGGGAGAACTACTCTCATTCATCCAATACCTAACCTTTTAACAAACACAAAATGGAACAAACACTAAAAACTTCAGAAATTCACAACATCCCAAAAAACACTTGACCTCTTCAAACCACATAACTGCCTTTAACGGGCCCCAATCACCATTAATGATAGACAATGTCCGAGATAAACCAAAAACTGTCCATGAATTATTAGAAACCTTAGGGGGCCTTTCTGGGTGGCATTTTCTGAAAAACATATAAAACATATAGCCAAAGAAATTATCAAACCAAAGAAATATCATTGAAAGTTCCATCATCCAAAAAATAGCCAACTCAAAAAAACAAAAAAATCCAAACATGACACAAAATCCCCTTTTGAATGTTTTATTTCAAAACCTCCTTATTTCGAGGAACTTTCCAAATACCAAACCCACTTTTCAACCCAATTTCAATTTCAAAAAATCATTTCCCTTTTTTTAAATCACTTTAGAAAAACATGGACAATCCTTTAATTCGATGTACACACCCTGGTAATATCATGATCTATAGAACATGATTTCATCTTATTTTATCCATACGCACAAACACACACTTCCCATAAATTCTCTCACAAGTGGAAATGTTTATAAAGAGTACCTATGGTTTCACCCAAACCATTTCTCTACCAGTTCCAAGCAAACACCAAATTTTTAGGCCAAAAGCATTCAGTTTAAAAACCCATTTCACGAATTTAAAGCCATTTAAATGTATTCATTCTCATTTAAAAATCCCATTTTATATTTCTAAAGTTCACTTACACCAAAAAATAGCCTAACGACACTCAACATGCATAAAACTACTAGAGTGAGGGACTAGTAGCCACGCTTATCCAGGAATAACAGTAGTGGGTCATACCCCAAGTAAGTATAAAAAAATAGGAGGAACTTAAACCATGTACCCGGACTCCACATCAGTCACTACTCCATGTAAAATTATGATGTAACATCAGATTGACTTCATTATCATCGCTCAATCTGAAAAACCAGAACGACACAAAGAATCAACTCCCAGAATACCCCTGGCAGCTCGAGGTTAGGAATGGGTGAGGGTTTATGAAGTCATTACCCTACCTACATCTCAAGTCCCAACAATCATACTCTCCATCCATCAGAAACACCAAATAACAAGGCCACCCATTATACCATTTTGTCACGAACCAACCTGGGTAGACCCTAAACCAGTCAACAAAGCCAGTCCCCGACATTTCCCAAATGGCATTCTCAACCCGCATGGGAAGTCAACCGGTGTCATGCATCAAAATCTAATCACTGGGAATGATTTGGCCCATAAAAAATAAACAAATAATAATAATAAAAACAATAAAACTATACTCTAGCAGTAGAAAATGAATTAAACAGAACAGCTCAACATACCACCATGTAACCATCTAGGTCAGCACACAACCAAATGAATACCTTTATAAAATAATGAGAAACTCACCCAAGAGAACATGAGAAAAGGGGAACCTGTAAATGAAAATATATAATACGTGTGATCATCAAAATTCTCACTAGGGTTGCCTAGATAAACCACAGAATCAAATGTATCCTTTCCTGAAATAATCCATTAACTCATGTTTTTTAATACAATTATAAAATTTGGTTCTCTATATTTTAATAAAACATTATCATTTAACCATTTTAAGAAAAACCCAATATACACCATGTGTTATTTTTAAAACAAATTACAATTTTTCAAACCATTTCCTAACATGGATAATAATGAAGTGCTAAAAGAAACATGTGGCAATATAAGTAGTAAAAACAAGTATTGATGAAAGTAATCAAGTAAAGAAAAGACAAAATATGTGTGATCCTAAACATCTTTATAAGTCCCCTAGACATACTAAATTTTGGAACCACCTATCAACGTATAGTGAATCTCCTAAGTCTATAACTAATTAGCTTCCCTAAACTGACCAATCTAGTAGCAAAGCCCACATATCCAAACAATAAATCCAGGGGGTACCAACCCGTATAATCAGGGTTGGTCAGAAACTATCACTCGATCATCTAAACGATTCCTAGGAACCCATGGTGGTTATAAAAATTCTATGTAAGTAGGAGTCCATTGCACTTGTGACTCATTTCACCGCACATTCTTACCCCAAACACGGTCACTTCATACGATAACCCATAAGGGATATCCCCCCTATAAAGGTGCCCCAAAAATAAATATACATCATATAGTAAAAGGTCCCAACTAGGATATCATGACATGAAATCATTAGAACCATTTGATACCTTATTCAAAATACAAAAGTTGTTAAATTGGCATACAAATATCAAAAGTTCATCAATTTAATGAATCAACATGAATATTACACTAAATATGAATGTTCCAAATAGGTCTTCACGTCACATCCATCTCAAAATAATTCTTCTAAAAACATTTAAAACATTTACTGGACACACAAAACTTCCAAATACAACCCATTATAAAATTCAACACAACTCCACCCATGAGTTGGATGATCAAAACGAGCTTTTTAGTCCAACGTCTCTAGAAAAATTACCCAAACATCACCTTTCAATTAAAAGTGAATAATTTTCCTTTGAGTGGAAAAATATAAATTCTTTTACCCAAAACATGTTACTAATACCGCTTTTAAATTTATAAAGCCAAACGAGCACAGTTCTTTCCAAACTCACACCAAAGCATGTTTTAAGGCCGAACCGCCAAACCTTAAGGAATACATTTAAAAACATCTTAATAACAAGAAAAAAGTACCATCCTCATCATGAAGGCCTCATCCATTTAAAAAAACAAAACATTCAAGGAAATATCAATTTAAAACACCGCTTTCATTTAACGACACATCCATGTGTGCATCTAGTGCACCCATGGATGTTCCAACATCTAGTGCCACCCCAAACTTCCAAAGAGACAATTAGATGACATTTCAACATAATAAAAATTTCCTCTAAACCATAACAGACCAATAAATTTTTAAATCATTCTATAAACAAAACAAACAGTTTATAAATGATTTTATAAACAAGCCAACTTGCTTAAAAAAATTATATGAATAATCCAACCAATTTATTAGATCCTTTATAAAAAAACCATGAAATTTAATAAATAGATTAAACAAATTATAAAAACATTATAAATGGACCAAAAAAATTAGTAGAAACCCCTAATCCCACTTTTAAGAACAACAACATTTAAAATAATCATGCTTGTAATCTTATCTTGTGAAATTTAGACAATCCCCTAGAAAACTCATTTCTAGGAAATTATAACAATGAAAAAATACTAATCACATAAAACCAAAAATATAAGAGAGGTGAAATTTTCCTTTTATATGAAATTGAAAACATACAAGTTCCAATGAATAATTTTAGAAAGAAAATATTGGAAACTCATACCTCAATAGTGATCGATCATGACACAGTATCACCTGAAAAAAAATAACCCCTTACAGACCAAACTAACCCTTAAGAGAATGAGAAAAACATGTGAAAACCAAAGTCACCATGTGGGTCTGGTCAAGTTTAAGGAAACCCCTTAAAACCATGGGAAAATACTAAAGGAGTTGTTGGCCAAAGAAGATTCGCCGAAGGGAAACCGTGGTTAGGGAAAATACTTCCTAAAACGAGGGTAGGGGAGGGGTGCCAGAGTAGGGAAGAGAGGTCGTAAGGGAAAGTGAGTCCAATGGATGGAGGTGCAGAAGGGTGTAGGTATGGATGGATGGTGGGTCAAAAAGGTGAAGTGGTGGCTGTCCGGAAGTGTGGTGGTCAGTTGGAGAAGTTGGGTAGGGGAGGCCGGCACATGGGTGAATGGATTGGGCGATAGGGACCTGCTGGGGGCGTGAGCCCGAGGCATGTGCGGGTGGTCGGGTTTGCGAAGGGTGCTAGAGGCAAGGCGAGGTCGGTGGGTTTTGAGGAGGCCGATGCGTGAGAGGGAGACTAGGTGTGTGGAGGGAAAGGCAGGGGGAAGGAGGGGGAGAAGGAATAGAGGGTGGAGGGAAGCAGGGCAGAGGGCAAGAGAACTGGTGTTGGGCGAGAGGAGAGTCGATGGGTGATGTGAGGGAGGGAGCAGACCCGGGGGGCGAGTGCCAGAGGGCATGGGAACTAGGATGGAAGATGGTATAGGGCCAGTGCACAGGGGCCAATGCAGAGGCTGGGTTAATTTTGTGGGAGGCTGGAGCATGAGAGGTGGAGAGGTGGGGCGAGGGATTGAGGAATGAGTTGGGAAAGCGTGAG
Source organism: Viscum album (assembly GCA_963277665.1). Classification (NCBI taxonomy): domain Eukaryota; kingdom Viridiplantae; phylum Streptophyta; class Magnoliopsida; order Santalales; family Viscaceae; genus Viscum; species Viscum album. Next base: position 444,258,360 of record OY728133.1, read on the forward strand.
GTTTCCAGCTATAGCGCAGTGGTACAGCATGCGCAGGGAGAGGGGAAGTGTCGTGTGCAATGGTAAATTAGGGGGGTGATGGGATTAGGGTTACATAGTTTTTTTCTCATTTTATTATTATAATAATAATACCATAAATAATAATATAAATAATATAAATAATATAAATAATAATAATAATAACTCATTAATAATAATATTATTAATCACATAATAATATTATTATTATCAAACGTTAAACATTTTAATCACTTTATTAAAATAAATAATTATGTATTTTTAATCATTAGACATTTGTGCGACACACGGGCTGACTGCGTGGCAACCGCCCACCATGCGGTGACCGCGCACAGGTCAAAAACCTAGTAACATTATTAAACGACAACAATTTTAAACTGGGAACCAGCCCATACCTTGGAATTAGGACCTAAATATAAGAAATAATAAATTAAAAATTACTTAAAAATTTGGGGTGTGACACTCCCTCCCTTATTTTAGTTGACAATAAGTGGATATCCACAAAGGGCAATGAAATTGGGGGGGGGGTCTAGAAATTACCCTCTAATCCATTCGAAAAGAAAAGAAAAGGATGGACATTGTGGCATTAATATGGGTCAGAGTATAACATATCACTCATATGGACACATTGTGGTGTCACCTTATGGTTCATGGAAAAGAATCCTTCCATATTTCAGAACCAGGAAAATTATATCAGGTTATTTAAAATATATCCAACAATATTAGTGACTAAAAATGTGTCACAATCATTTTTTCCATGAATATTATGATGATTAAAAAAATAATGAAGCAATTAAATTATATTATATTATAGATAAAATATAATTGGGATCCCAAAAATCTATCAGATTTCTCACACACTGATGAAAATAGATTATTCCACAATGTTTCCCAAATTGGTGATGAGGTGGTGATAAGCTCCGACATGTAGTTGGAAATAGAATACATCTATTATTTAATAAAGGGTATTTAAAACCTAAAAAATTATTTTTTTCATATTTTTTCGTATATTTTAATCTCAAACAAACATGATACTTAAAACCCAATTGCCAAGGAAATATCTCATTTTGAAAGATCCAAATTTATATATTATTGAGCCAAAACATACTCTTGGATGAAAATATGTGGATATTTTAATATTGTCTACATATTATTATAATTTCCTATTATATACAATATTAAAATTATATATCCTAAAAAAGAAATATGTGGGATGGTGAAATTTATAGAAGAAGAGAAGAAATCTTATACAAACACTGGGATATTACTTATCCCAACATTGTTTTTTGGTAGAGAGTGAACATCACTACCATCCCCTAGGATTTTATGTATCCCAACATCATTAATGACATGAATAAAGTGATTTCAAGTGGCTTAAATCCATTTTTACAAAGATTGTATTCTTATTTATGGTGTGATGGTGATTTTATGTGACCTTTAATATCACAATTGTTGATGACTATTTTACAAAATCAAGACCCTCATATTTGATGGACCACAAACTGTAATATTTTACCAATTTATAACACTCACAATATTCAAATCAATTGAAAGGATTTTTGAAGACGTGGACGTTGAAAAATTGAATTGTGTGTGGCTAAAAAAGAACCTGAGATAGTTTCGTAGGAATAGTTATAGAAGAAAACATTAAATAAAAATATATAAAAGGAGGAGGACCCCTCTTTGAGAAATTTATGATCATGTATTATTTTTATAAATCCTAAATAGTCTTACCCACATAATACCTTTGTGGAAGGTCCTGCATAAATATTTCTTGGAGGGTTTTCTACCAATGAAATCCTATGTGGTGTCCATACTTAAACCATCATACCCCTTTAATAATCTATTTTTTTTATAAATCTGCAAATATTATGTAAACATAACGCTTAATAAATCACATATTTAAATATTTATAATAGTATATCTTTATAAAATATTTTAACATGGGTATACCTCATTATATTAGATCTATTTTATGGGTATCCAAACCTCTTTAACAATATTAAAGTACTCGCTGTAACTCTTTCTACTGATTGAAACTCTTTAAATATCATTCACACGCCTCTTCTACAGACACCAGATATCCATGAATTGGTAATTATACAAACATTCATGCCACCCATTCTGATCAATTATTCCTTTGATAATGAGATCCTTCTTGACTGTACTCATTGAATCCAAGTAATGACACTCAAAATGTTTTAGAATTTATTATTTCATTTTGGAATCATTATGATGTTATAAAACATACAAAATATCCAAGAATAGTATTTTTAATATTCACTAAAATAGGTAATTATAATATTTAAAAATTAAATATAAATATTAATGTTTTACATAAATATGAAAAAAATACTCTTTCACAAATTCACATTTATACATATTTTGAGTTATATGATTTGATATATATATATATATATATATTAGTGATAAAAGGTTATTTAATATTTTTCAATTCTCAATGGTTAGTTATTACTACAATGGTGAGATCCTATTAAAAAATGGTCATTTTTAATTAACAACTATCATATAAGGATTTAAATTCCTATAAAACCCACTTATATCATTCAATCATCAATATAATTTCTCACATGTTTGATGTTTCTTCATTTCCAAATTTTTTATTTTATTTCTAATGATTTGTTTCAGTTTTAAATTATATTTCTTACATGTGATAATTCCAGGATATGGAAATGTAATATAATTTCAACTTCTTGTTTTTTATTTACATTTAATATTTTCTCCATTATATTGTGCCCATTAGCAGAAATTCAACACACTTAAGAGGGGCTGAATCAGGGATGATAAAAAAAATTCACAAAAAAGCAATTCCTATTTATTAATAAAACCCCCTTTTAGTTTTTAACCATTATCAAAAGTTTAGATATAAATATATCTCTTTTTACCTTACCATAAACCTAAATTAAATGAAGATGTTGAATGTAAAGATAACACAAGTGATTTTACATGTTTTGTCCTCGATGTAGGAAACCTTATCCTTCTAGTGTTAAACTCACATTGAGACTAAAATTATATAACCAAATATTTTTTCCCATTATAATGAATGTCTAAGGACCATCCTAAAACTTGGATTTCTATATTATATAGGATAGTGAACACCATTTTCCATGGGTGGGTTTTCTCAATTATATTACACAAATAGAGGGATCTTTATACTAAATCTCATATTCTTTATACATTAATTGCACCAACTAGTTCTTATCTTACTTTATTCCATAAAAATTATATCAATGATGCTGGTAAGGGATGTATTTGTACCCAAGAAATATTCTATTTCCCCAACTCACGGGGATTTTGAGTATATAATTATCTTTAAGAAAACCACACTAAACATAGCTTCCAAATTTATTTAGCTTCTAGTTCTTCAATATTCATTTTTTGAACACTCAAATAAAATATTCTTCTAGACTCAACACGATAATATAAGGAAAATATATATATCAATAATTACTCAACATCAACATCCCAAAATCCTCTTTATTTCTTCTTCCTCGATTGTAATTATCCACCATTAAAGGTTTTTATCTTCGTATAATTCTTCCTCAAATCCTAATAGATTATATGATTCAACACTAATTAAGTTCTCTTTATCTTATAACTTGTTATAGTATTTGTTAGATTCTACTTGATTTACATCATTTAGATTCCCTTTATATCATCGTTTCTCTCCCTTCTCCTTCCTTTAAAATATTCAAACCACTATATCTGCACATTGAGTTTTTTTTAAATAGCAGTAGCCCCCCACTTTCTCTTTGTTCTTACTAACCTTCCCAATTTCTCAAATCCATGACTAGTTTCAATTACTTTTTTTTACCTTTCAATAAATAGGAATATTAATAATATTTACAAAAGTAGCCATAAAAAACCAGGATTTTTGTATAAACCCTTTTTCATTCAAAATATTTTCCTTATTCTTTTTAATATAAAATGATATTTGAGAAATAAAAAAATTTATTACATCTCACATTACTAAATATAAATCTATATTATCCTTCAAAATTATCAGGTATTATTTTTCTAATTTACTCCAAAAATCATTTAATTCTATCCCTTTTAATCTATGGATGGGATACATTAAATCTAGTTGTGTCATCAAAAGAACATATAGGATGAGATCACAAAATTAAATCACATAAAAACTCAGGTGGAGTTCATACACAGTAGGAATGTCTCATCACCCTTACTTATTAGTTATTTTTAGGAATATTTATTCATAAATAACTTATGTTGGGATGAATAATTCCTGATTTAACTCATAATGCTCTATTTTATTAATAATAATTCAAGAACAACATTTCCTATTTTAAGAATAAAATAATTATACAAATGTGATATCCTCATAAACTCATTCACTTTTCCTAATATCAATAATTTTTCATATATCCTTAGTGAAAAATGAGGTTTTGAAAATTATTTAACAGCTCTTACATTATCTCTTTATATTTCCTCTTCGGAATCATAAATCATGAGACATTAATTTTTCAACTAGTGAAATATTATATAAACTCTATAGAATATTTCCAATTATTATATAATATCATTGTATATCCAAAATATCATATAGGTAAATTTTATGTCCCACCATATATTCGGCGTATCTCCATTCCCATATATGTACATTAAATTTATTATAGGCATACCACGATGCCTTACGGGGTCACCCTTTTCCAAAATAAGGAAAACACAATTGTCATACTCCAACTCAAATCTGTTAAAACCAAAGAAAATTTCTTATGACCTTATAAAATATCCTACGCTATAATATGTCTTAAATCTGGAAAAAATAACTTATACATGACTCAAATCACATACACATATAATAAATATATTAAATCCTATTGAAAAAAATTATGTCATATTTTTTTCAAAATTAAAATTACTGGAAACATAAATTTCATAAGCGATTCAAAAAATATATTACAGGTGGATCTCATAGCTCAATCATCTTACTCATGGATCAAATTCTTTACAAACTGGCTAGAATCTCAATATCATAGATGAATTCTCTTATATAAAAGAGAAAATTTCATTCAATTTCACTAAACCCTGTATAGTACATCTAGTTATTCTTCAAATGAGTTCTGAACTTCTCAAAACTATTTTTTGGACTTGTTAATATCTTCGACATACTTCAAAAAAAATTGAATACATTGAAAAATTAATGAGAGTTATTAAAATATTTATAATTTTATTCTAAAACAATTACATATTTTTTCGTAAAAAGGTATTCAATATATAATATTTCTATAATGTGGAAAGGATTTATATTTCATCCATTGAACTCATCCATTTCATCCTTTATGTGAGGATGCTTTTACCTAATTCTAGCAGCTCCATTCTATGACACACATGAATGGATTTCTCAAACATAAGGCTTGATTCACCAATATAGATTTATGTTTTTTAATTAATATTAAATATTGATTATAAATTTTATCCAATTCAATTGAATTAGTCAGTTACTATTTAAAATATTCCCTTATAATATCTCTTTTTTATAATGATCCTCTAATCTTTGGAGTGTATTTTTGACATGATAATTAGCTCTAGAATTATATGATGTTTGGGTACCAAAAAAATAATTACATTATTCATTACCCAAAAACATGGGCAAAGATCTATTTTCCATTTATTTTTTCAACATGAATTGACTCCCATATACATGGTAATATCATTCTTCACATTTGGATTTTTTAAAAATGAAAAATATTTCTTCCAAATTAAATATATATTTTCTCCACATAATTTTGAATAAATTCAATTTGATTAAAAATATATCCTCTAAAATTAAATTTTAGGGAAGAATTATGAATATACATATTCTCTATTATCAATATAAAAACATCTAATAGAAGGATATCTTATTTCAAACTAACTAATTTCAATTTATGAAACTCATCATCTCTCCATGTATTTATCCACCTTCTAATATAATAATATTATCTATGGGAGAAATGTGGCACAACATTTTCCTTAAAAAATATATTTCAATAAAAAATATCTATGTCTACTTGGGTCAAACAATTATAGAAAACAAGGGTGTTTTTAAGAAGACATAGAATTATTTTAACCAACCAAAATGTGATAATAACACTAACATTTAATTTACAAGGGATTTTAGAATTTATTTTCAATAAATTTTTATAACATGATGTCACCTAAAAATATATTTAGAATTTTCATGTTCATGGTTTCTTTTATCTTACGGGAAGATAATCACTCCCTATTGATATATACAATGTATATGAGTCAAAATAGTAATGGGAGAATATAATTATAGCTCATCCTTCATATTTATAATGGGGTTTTTTAGTATTATATACCAATAAGAAATTATAAATATATATAATATTTGACAATTATGAATGCTCCCCCTTAATGGATTCTATCCACACTTCTCCACCTTCAATCCCCAAAACAAAATCACAAGATAATTAATTATGAAATAAGGGGGAATTTATATAATCTCCTAAATTTATTCCATAGGGATAAGACAACATTAGTTACCCAAATACATCATTATTTGAAGCTATAAATTGAATATACAACTTTATTCATACTTCAATCTTAATTTTCCCATCTTGTTCACCCTTATTTAGCATATAATACTTGAATTCATCATTTATAAGATCTGGTATAGGATTATCCACTTTGGAAAATGGAGTAATATCATTCCTTCCAAATTAATATAATACAGTAGTACCTTTCGGATGTTTAGGATCTACGACTAATGGATCTTTAGGATCATGATCAAATTTTTATTTGGGTGTGGATGCATTTCTAGAAACATAACTTTTAAATCATGAAGCCATTGGTTCATTCCTTTTTATTTTTAGTTTTTCAGGAAGAACAATTTTACATTAGAAAACCTTGTGTCTTTATATATTTAACCTTTAATGTCTATCTTTCTTGTCATCGGGTTTCCAGTTTCTTATTTCCAGATTCGTACATAATTGCCGCTATGTTCCACAATCCACACACAAGTACTAGTATCGCGCTAGGTGCATTATCAAACCCCACACTTGTCCATCTATTTCATTCCATCTATGTACCCATGACGCAACCATTATACAATAGTAAAAAAACCAAACCCTTTCAGTCTGTCTCATCATTCTGACTATTGAACCCCATGAGTCCAGGTTACCTCTAAACATAATAAGATGGTATACCAATAGCCATAAGAATTTTTCTATTTATTTCATGAATTTATTCCCTTTTGGATTTCAATTTTATCCATTTTTTTCTTGAGTTTCATGGAAACCACCTAATTTTAAACGATTCAGATAGTATTTTTATAATAGAATTACTTTTTAATATATTATGATTTTAAAATATATACTATTTCTGATAATATATAAAATATGAATCACATAGATAATTAATCTTGAAATACTGTTATTTAAATATGATCATTATAACCCAGTCATTTATTTTGTGTATATAAATAAAATTAACCAAATTTTTAAATATATCTAAATCCCTTAATCAATTAATATGTATTTTTTTAATTCATATTAGATAAGAAAATAATTCATAGAAAATAAATTTTATTCTTCAAAAATATATTTTCTTCTAAAATGATATTTATTGTTTGTTTAATTAATATTAAAATTATTTTATGAAACATTTAGAAATTTTATTTGATAATTACTATAAAATTATTTAAACCACAAGATCAAAATTATCTTGTGGTGAAATTTTGATATTTTTTATAAAATGATTAATTTTTCAAAATTGAAAATATGGATTATTATTAAAAATTTTATTATCATATATTATTTATAATGTAAAATTATATTTCATATTAGTTTTAAAATTTTATTATTTACTTATTATTAATGAAAACCAAATTATTGAATTTTTAATGAATTTTCTACACTAAATTGGTATTAAAACATATTAATACAAAAAAAAACATTTTTTAGATAAACTATTTTTTATTGTGTTTTGAGTTTTTGATTTTGAAATAAATTCAACCAATTCGTTGAATTTAGTTTTGAAACATATATTCCATGTTTTGAATATTTTTTTCAATAATTTTGAAAAAAATCATTATTTATTCTTGGACACTATGAATACTAACCTTGATAATTTTTGTTACCAATGGAAAATCGTGTAATTAATCTAAAAAATAAAATGATAAGGACTAAAAAAAATACCCAAGCACTTGAATAAATTTAATTCAGTTAGTATATATTGTCTATAATTATACAAATGTTAAATATATGTCATTTTTCCCATTTTCTATGATATAGATATTTATATTATCTTATATATAAAAAATATAAAAAAAATTCAATTGGAATGTATTTTTATCTATAAATTTTAAGGATTGGGATATATAGAAGATATGTACATTTATAATTGATTATTTGAAAAATAATTAATTTTTTATCTTCATAATTTATTTTAAATATTTTGGAATGAAAATATAATATTTAATGACTTTGTGACACTAACAGAGTTCTTGTGCAAGCATTAAAAAAATCATTAAAATTGTTTTAAAAACTCTAAAAATAATATTATTTGACTGCTTTTTTACACGATTATTATTGATAAACTTGAATACTAAATACATTTAAATGAACTATAATTAAAATATATTTATTTCTTATAGTTTTGAAATACAAAATAAATTAATGTTTCTAAAATAGACATTAATTATATTTTATAACATATACAAATTTATAAAATTATTTTCAATATAAATAAATTGTTCATAAAATTGATTTTAATATGGTTTAAAATAACAAACATGGTTCATTTAATTTCTGATTTCCATTTTATAGAAATTTATTGATGCATAATGAATAAAAGTACTGTTTAATGGTAATATTCAAAAAGATTAATGGGGGTTTAAAATGATATGGGTAAAACCATCACCTAAATTGTAAATATTTTATTTTATGATATAATTACATCCTCCACAAAGAGATGTGATTTGTTTTTCAAAACCTCATCACATGGTTGGAATTTATATGTGTGTATTTGAATAAATAATATGGTATTAGAGATATAATTTTTTATTTAAGGGTAAAATAATATTTACCTTCTTTCTATAATGATTGTTGAAACATTGAAACATTAATCCTGTGAACATACGACCTATCATCTCCATGACTAGAATGTAATTAATTTTTCATAACCATATTTCGTGGTTGGTTTTAAAATTTTAATTAATTTATAAAGATGATAATTATTTAATTATTTTTATATATATATTATGGAATAATTACCCCCTATGAGCATGGTCAACAAACCAAAACTAGTTTTAAAATTATGAACTAAACACCATCAAAATTCCTAACATAGAATTAACTGGTTATTTAACTAAATACATTATTAAATTAAATTAAATTAATAGATTAAGGATAAGGTATTAATCCTATAAATTTTTTTTTAGAAATTCAAATAATTATATGAGTTTATTACACATTAGATTTATGCCGTATATGAAATGTCTCGACTCGAGGTATAATATTTTGTCTCAATTTCACTTCATTGAGGCTTACTATAATGTAATGAACCTAATTGATTTATTATTGGGAATGTATTATTTATTATGTGTATTATATCATAAATCCATTATACATCAACTTATTTTAAGATAAAATTCATTTTATTTTATCCAAGGAGATTTTAATTGAAATTTACAAAGTTGTAAATAGTTTCTTAACTCAATTTCCTATTGTTGGATTATAAATCTTTATTGATCTTTTAATGAAATGATTATATATCAATTTATATCTTCTTTATTTCTAGTTTTTTATTTTTTTTTATTTTTTACTATTAATCTATTAATTTAATAATTCTAAATTCAGTTATATGATCTTCGTAAGGGTTATTCATTGAAAATCCTCTTTCTACGGGATATACTTTTCTAATAGGCACATATCTCCTTTTATAGGGTTTAAATAATTCCCCTTTGACAAGATATATCATGAATATCTTTATGTTCATGGTATTTAAGTATTAATTTGAAATTATTATTTCATGTTCCTAATCATTGAATAGTTACCAATTCGGTAAATGATTTATGTTAGAATATCCCTTATTTTCTTGATTTCTTATGATGAATGTTCTATTAGAGGAAATCATATCATTTTATTTTATTAAACTACATATTTATTTTTTTCTCCTATGGTTATTAATGTGTTTTACATGATTAATTTTCATTTCCCATCTTATTGGTTTAATGATCAGAAAGAATTTTTTTATAAGTGATACTCATCTTATGTCTTCCTTTAGATTAGGAACACTTCATTTATATATCGTTGTTTTCTAAATTTTTTTCACAAATATTATTTTATAAATATAAAAAACTTGATAAATTTATTTTAAATTAATATATATCATATTTTGAATGGATTTAAAAGGAAACTTTACAATATTTTCTGTATTAGTTACTTTTGACTCTATTTATAAATATGGTTGAAAAGAATGTATTTTTTAATGCTAATGTTCTGAATGGATATTCTCACTAATATCAGGGTTATTTTTTCAATATTCATTTTAAAAATTACAATTTCATTTTCAATGAAAATTATTTTTACAATATTTTATTAACATTAAATTTTTAAAAGTGGTTTTAAAAATGTAAAAGTTTTTTTTCTCATCAATTATTTTAATTATCACTTAATGGAATTTTCATTCATCAAAATCCACAACCTAAGAAGTTTTTTACACACTATTGTGGAAATGTTTTAATAATAATATCCTTATTATATATATATATATATATTATATTCATATGGAAACTATTTCATTTCAATGATTTAATCAAGCATTGAAAGAACATTATTTATTTTTAAGATGTACAGTGAATGTTTCTAAATTTTTTATTTACAAACGGTACATGGAAATTACTGATGGTGACAGGTGATCCCAATAAATCTTATATGAGTGGTTGATGCCCATTATAGTTCATGATTAATGTGTGAGTCCAAAATATATTATATGATGGGTGATCCCCATTATATCTACCCAATCCATTGTGTAATGTTCTTACTCTTCCAAGGAAGGGATGAGGTAGTTAACCTGTGTGGTTTCTCTTATGAGTTTAACTGGGATCCAATTATTTATGACATGGGTTATACAGATAATGTTACATTATACAAACATGTTCTTTTATATACTTACTCTGGGTTTTAATTATACCTCTGATATAGATTAATATCACGTGGCTCATGATTATTGGTCCTTATAACCCTTGCTATTGATATATCATTATATCATCATACTTGTTTTATAATATAAGTATTAATTAAAATAAATTATCTTATGTTATTCTCATTAACATGGATTATTTCATTCATGTTTTAATTCATACATTTACCCTTACTGATTAATTTATCTCATCGTTATTATGTTTCCTTTTCCCCATTTAATTAAGAATAATGATTAATGGTTTGTGTCCAGAAAGGCTTCATGTGAGGATAATTTTATGGGAGGTAAGATATATCTTATGAGTTATTTTTTATTAATCCAAGATGTCAATAATTATTCCGAATTGTCTAAAACTATAAACATAAAAGGTGCTTCTGTATGAATGTGATCCAAAATGTCCATATGATGTTGAATATTTTTTATGGGAAAACATGTGTCTCATTTATTTGTACCAAAGAGAAAAATATAATGTTAAAATTTTTAGACTAGAATCCAAAAGAGTGGGTTCAGGTTTGTTACACCCTAATTACCAATAATTCTGACATCTTGGTAAAAAAAATCAATTATCTTACTGGGACTGTCTTGTTCAGCAACATTCTTCACTATTTTTTCTCTCAATGATGAAAATAAAATTCTTTATTTTCATCACTGTATGTCATGGTTCTCTCTTATTTGAGCCTGTGAGTAATGACTAGTCAGTCTATACAATCATTCATCTTATTAGTGACTACATATTTCAAATAAACTAATATAAATTACAATATGAATCAACTATATTCATATAAGATAAATTTTTACTATTCAACGATATCAGTTTATATCTATCAGGTTTACATTAGAATTCATATTTTCTCTCATCTATTCTATATTCCATGATTGTACTATGATTATATATTGTGTTATCATTAAATATCAATATTAATGAATCTAATAAACCACAAATATCTCCCAATAAAACTCTTTATTTTTTAAGAAATTTGAAATCTATCTAGGTTGACATGTAATATTTCATTGGGTATGATCACCAGCTTTTATAGACATAAGTGCCCATATCAGTGTGAATAACTAATAGGGGGAGAATGTGAATCAGTGATCCACTTAAATCATTGAAATAATTGATTGTTTTAAATTAAACCTATATGGTTGGTTAAATCCTCTATCCACTCTTCTTGTGTCTCTCAGGCTTATCTCGAATGATGCTGCAAATGTGAGGGCACCGAACATAAGGATTTACAAGGTTTGGTTCAAAGATTTACTTCTTATAGTGTTGGTTATTCACCCTAACACATATTATCCACTATAATTTGGTTATTAATTAAAATGGTCAATATAGAGTCCCATTGTATCTCTCCTGAGTCCTAAAGGTGGTTCTTTATACTACTTCCCATAGTTTTACCAGAGTCCCACTAGCCTGCATTAGAGTCCCACTGAAGGTTTCTTATCCTCCTTGATTCTCATAGGGTTCTTCAAGCTCTCCAGTCACATGAGAAGCTTCCTTATATATATTCTTCTCTGACTCAATATAAATGCTCTTCTGATCTTCCAACATAGTCTTGTTGAATCACATTTTCCTGTGTATCTATTCAATAATCTTCAACAGCCTTTGGTAAGGTCTTTTGGACTTCCTCAATAATTATTATCACTTCTCGGATCAGTTTTTAGTCTCAACAATGATCAGGAAATTCTTTCTTCTTCTGATAAAGACATGTCCTCAATAAGATGTGTTTCAATGGTGCCCAAAACTTCTTCAGTAATCTAAGATTCCAAAAATATGTTTCAAAATATTATCACTATATTTCTTCTGGGATTCTCAAACACCGTAAACTCATATAGAAGATCTTCATTAACTCTATCCGCATTCAATATCAGTTCTCATTCACTTCATGAATGGATTTCATGAGATCCAATACTTCTTGTATTTTTATATCTCAATTTATTCATCTTAGTGAAACAACTGAATTCACTAAAATATATCCTTTTTTTCTTGGGAAGATCACATATGCCTATGTGATTATAAAAAAATTGAGGATCAGATCACTTGTCATTATCTAAATTTATTATGCTTTGTGAATTAGTTTCATGGAATTTCATATTATTGTTCTCACATGTGCGCTAACAATCTTGATTCTTCTTTTAAGTGTCTTCACATGTGCTTGTGCATGCATGCATGCACTATATTCTTCTTCTCTTTTGATTGTGCAAAAACCCCAATGGGTATAATTCTTTTAGAAAACACAGTTAATCCTTATTTTCCTCACTTAATATCACACACATTTTTTCGTTGGTTCATTGAACAAAAACACTTTAATTTAGGTTCAACTATGAGTGTGTGTCTTCAAACCCAAATGGGTGTAGTCTCTTATGTGTGCTACTCTTCTATTTTCATCCTCTTTCTTCACATGTGCTCATAGTTTTTCTTTCATATTATTTGCATTTACATGAACTCAACCATTAATGAACACTCCCTTTTCTTATTCTTTCACACGCAACCCAAATGGGTGCAATCCACTCTTTGTCTTGTTTGGGTATCTCAAATCAAGAAAATGCATGCATGTGCATCAGGCATGAATTATCATTCTTTTATTTAAACCTGAATGGATGGGGAATGTGTGCTAGTTATTCTTCATCTATAAGGGTAGTTTATGTGTACATTTTCCTTTTCTTGTTCTCATACAAAGGGTGTGAGTGGATTCCCTTCACGAACCCGGATGGTTCATGGTCCTTCTCCTCGCACACCGAAAATGGTGTGTGGATTCTTTTTTGAACCAATGGGTTATCATTTCACCTCCATGAAAGGGATGTGAGGAAATCCTTAGTGAAATAGATGCATCAGAATCTATTCTTTTCATGGCAGGGCTATGTAGAAACCTTCTGCCATTCACAAACAAGAGGGGTTCACATTTTCTCTGTTTTTTTTTTTTAAACATGAGCTCCATTCTTAGAGAATGGCATCCATTTTCTTTGTCTTGGGGTTCCTATATTTATAATATAGTTATCTTCCACAATTCATCTTCAAATCCCCATGATATATGCTTCAAATATTTATATGAATATGCCGAGATCCGTGGTTTTACGTTTTTCGAACCTGCAAAAATATTTTTAGTATATCTTGGGATCTTCCTTATTACCTTATTCTACTTCTTCTCAGTGAGAAGATAATGTGCAAGTGATATGAATTACATGAAACTTATTTCTCAAATGTTCAAGCTCTATTATGTGGTCTTGAACCATCATTTGATTTGGACTTTGTGGATTTCCCATTTCATTTTCATGCTTGAAAATTTTAATGGATGCATGTGTTCGGTTCATCCAGATGATCCGCATGCACCAACTGTGAGCTAAAATGGTGGCTGGGAGTGAAACCTTGGAGTTTTGGCAGTGGATACATTATACTGGTTTGCATCACAGTTGGAAGATTAAGACGACATAGCTACATGAGCATCATACATCTCCAGTTCAATCATGCAACACATGTGATGGTTGGACGATAGAGATTAGATTGTGAACAGTATAAGTGATGTGAAGCCATGATTTCACATGGGAACACAATGGATGGCTAGAATTAGTTCCATGTTTTTAAAAAAAATTCCCACATCAGAACACCGTGATGTTTACTTGTGGTTGAAGTATCATGTCATGGAATCAACGGCTGAGAAATATCCTCCTCCCCTCATGGTACCTCCACATACCGTGTTCTGTGGGCGCACTCTTACCGCATACTATACTTCCTCCAAGCGTGCTCCTAGCACTCAAACTGGATGGGTTAACCACCATGCAGCACTTAGGGGCTTATACATGGCCCACACACACTGCCTCATGCGGGGCTGGCCTTAAGGGCTTCCCTCGATCACGGTTTATCCTCGGGTCCCACTTGTGCTTGAGGTGATGACCTCATCTAGTCTTCATGGATGGTCCTATTTTTATATAAAGGGATATACTATGTACATAGTATTAAAACAAAGTATGAAAAACCACCCTCCTTCATTCAAAGCTCTTTCATGGGAAATTCACTTAGTAAACTCCATACTCATCCCTTCCTCCTCTCATCTTCATCTTCAAACATCATCCTTCTTTTTTTCTAATAACAATACACTAAAATTCAACATTCCTAATATCCAATCTTGGATGATGTATGGATCATTTATTCATGCCTCATGCATTAAAAATTAATGCATGGCTTCTCCTTGTTGTGAAGGATTAATACATATCTTTTTATTTGAGGATCCGCACAAACAATCATCTAATATTGTAAATAACCATCATACAATAAATATCCACTGGGTGGATCTTCTTACCCCTCCTGAAATTGAGTATTTCATGGTTTTTTAGGTTTTGTAACAATGTATCACCTTGATACAAGTCATGGAACATAAAATCAGAACTTCAATCATCATATTTGTATCCTATATGAGAATTGAACAAGTGTTGTGTTTAATGTGTTGAATCAACAATAATTCTCCAAGGATTACCTAACTTCTTCCTCAATACCTTTCACTCAAATATTGACTTCTCTGTGAAAAAAATGCAACTACTATGAACTTCAATCCATATTGACACAAAATGCAGCTCTTATGTACTTTAATCTACCCTTTGTATTTTGTTGTCAATATCACCATAGAACAATTTCAATGGGTCAATATTTTTTACAAACGTTTCTCCTCCTTATTGGCAACCAAATGCAAAGGTATTAGTGGGGTCTCTTAAAAAACATATCCTCCACACTTTTAATAATATCTTTTGGAATGTTTCGGAGAGAGGTATAATGTCACATGGTTCACATAGCTGAGATCCTTTAGTTAATCCACTCTAAGTCTACTTGGGCTACCCCAGTGTCTAAAACAAGAGAGATATGACCATTGTTTTCTGTGTTGTCCATAAGAAACGACACATGTGATATCATGTTAAGAATGTTTCAATTTTTTACCAAGGTATTAAATATAATCTTATACATCAATGAAATGCTAAATCATGTACATACTTCACCAAACATTTTAAAAAGTTCAGGTGAAATGATAAAGCTCCCCCTTTCATCCCATCTTGTAATTAATTATGCACTCCCCCTTAATTGAATTTACAAATACAATTAATAACAAGTTATGAATGTGTGATTGGAATACCCTAGTTTTAAATTATTTAGATGATATTAATTTCCAGGTTTGAATTAACAAAATAATTGATATCTTCTCCTTCATGGTCCCCCCCCCCCTCGATGGGTGAAATGCCTTTGATTCCTCCTGGTGTAAAATAACATCACATATTCTTCAAGATATTCATGTTGATAATCTTACACTGTAGAACCTTTGATGTTATTATCGAATCCTGAATAATGATCCCAACTTGTTGTTATCCACTTTTGTCATTCAACTATCATCATAGCAATGACCTTTGTCTTCAATTACCTAAAATGAAGGCACAAATGTACAAAAGAATATAATAAAATATGATGGAACTCTTGTGATATTTTTAATAGATTCACTAAGGCTGGGGATTTTCTCTCAACCGAAGATCTCCTTTCATTGTAGCTCTAAAGTGTCGGGTACTCTTCATGATGATTTCTCCTCTCCATTTGTCATTTTGATCTTTTTTTGTTAGCATAGACCCTTTTCATTCATTCACCTTTATCTTGTGTGGATTGTTTTCCTTTACTTCTTCTATTAGTGATGTAGTTTCCCCTGGTGCATGTTCTTCGGTTTTCAGCATCTCCATTTTCACCTGGTAAAATAGTCATACATTTTTTTTGCATGATGTTCATCCTTATTTCACCTTTGACACAGTATTGGTGAGACACATGGGTTATCATGTGCTGAAAACCTCTCATTAAATTTGATTTTTACTTCATGTAGAATGACTTGTTTCCCTTTTTCCATTTCATTAGCTAGTACTTTGTCTTCATCTTTTTGGAGTTCTCTAGTAATTTTAAATTTATTGGTCTAAATAACTAAAAAATCCTTAATATTTTTTGAATTGGAGCATCCACAGGTCCTCTACATTTCCCTAATATTACCTATCATAGGAAACTTATTATCTTCAGGAATTCCTTCATTCAATCCGATCTTCTTTTGAATGGATTATCCTTTTAGTTTCAACTTAATTCCATTAATTTACATGGAATGTTTGTAGTGATACTTGGTATGGTCTCATTTTCCATAGTAGAAGCAACTTTTATTTTTTTAGGCGACATTCTTGAATTCCATCTTGTACTTATTATTGGCAATAGTTTGTTTCACGGTTTTCATTACTTTATTGTTTTTCATATTCCCAATAGAATAATTTTCAACTTCCTTTTCTTTCTCTTGAATTTTTTGTGGTCAATGCTTCTTATCAACATATTATTGAGGCACGGTAAGACTAAACCAACACAAATCATAAATCTGACCATCTCTAATTCAATTATCACAAAATTCTTTGAGATATTCAAATCTATTCCTGATGGAAATTTTATTCTTCATATATGTTTTCTACCTTTTCATTACGGGATTCTTCATTTCTTCACATCTACATTCCCTGAATTTAGGCCTTCCACATTTTTCACATGATGACATATTAGGGCATTAATCATTTCCATAATGCCCAAACTTCAAACAATACCAACAATAGACAACAAATATCCTTCTTTTACATATAGAATCATCCTATCTATATTTAGTGCATTGTTGTTTTTGGAATTTTAATTCTTCCTTTGGATCATCCATTTGGGAGTTGTTCTTTTTAATCATCCCAGCATCCATCCTTGAAATTTTGATGGGTTTTTTGACATTTTTATCAATCCACATCTTCCCAGATTTTGGTTTTGAAACTTTACTTGCAGATAAAACTACATTAGTTAAAATAGAAGTAACCGAGTTATGGGATAACTTCTTCTTGTAGGATGTTTCCCTTGTATTTTCGGATGACCTAATTTTCCTTTTTGAATCATATACCTCAGTGAAGACATTAGTGGAAACATCTCTTCTTTCCTATGATTGAGAAGTTTTAGCTTATGTTGATTACTTCCTTTTCAATCACACATCCAACTCTAAAAATTTCATTTTGAATGCATTTTTCACATCAAAAATTAATCTATGATTACTTTCCCAATTCTTCTTCAGCATTGTTATTTGTTCTTCATGCACAGTTCATAATTTTTGCAAAATCATGTAATGTTCCTTTATCTTGTTGGATTTTTCATCATGTTGAGAAACGTTGACAACTATAGAATCATTATGAATCTTTTCAAATTCATGGAAAGCTTCTACAAATACAATCTCAAAGTATTAATTATCACAAATACTTCCCTGAAATTCTTTAGTAACATGAGTATACCTTTTATTGTAAAGAGAAATTCTTTCTTCCTTTTCCTTCACTAGTTTTGTGAGAGTGTTGGATATGTCAACCCTTTTAGGAAATGATTCTTCCATGGAATTAGATTCTCCTTCCAACTGTAATTTTTCATCTTGAATAGAAATAATTTTTGCAGATATGTGTCTTTCCACTTACCTAGATAATTTCCTTAGGTGATCTTTGAGTGCATTTTAAAGATCACTAATTGATATATCATCATCAAAACCTGAGCAGTCTTCATCAGAAGAATAATATATATTATCACATGTTATGCCATTCAGATTACCTTCATTAAATGGTGTATCCCCCTTAGTAGTAATCTTCTTCTTCATCTTCCTTGCATGTTTCCTATTTATATTTTACCGAGTCTCAGAAGAAACCCCCTTTTTTGTTTTCTCATTTCTCTCCTCAAATATGCACTTCATAAAGACTCCCTTGGATATTTTAGAGGTAGCCTCCCTCTGATACCAAATGAAGTGCCCAAATAAGTTTGATTAACTGGGAGGGGGTGAATCAGTGATCCATATATATGTTTTAACAAATTAATTCTTTTAAATTAAAAACATGTGGCTGGTTATAGCCTCGATCCACTCTTCTTATGTCTCTCCACCTTACCTCAAATGATGTTGTAAATTTAAAGGCACTGAAAATACTAGGACACGAGCCTCTGAGTGGTATCTCTTCACCCTCCTTACAATGCTAGGGTTTCGGGCTCCAATTTTCCCCCTCCTCTCCTCTGCTACTCCGGCGTCTATGCGGTTCGGTGTCAGTACCCCTTGTCTCATCATGATGGTGTGGCAGGCTTCTAGTGCTCTCAGCTCAATTTCAGCTCCCCTCATCTCGGCGTAAGCTCTTTTTAGAGCTTCTGGCTTTATCTTCTTAGGAGAGGATCCTTGCATGTCTCGAAGGAAAAATTCGACCTGGGAGGCGATGGCTTTGGATATAGTGGGTGAAGGTGTCTCAACTGGTGTTTTTTCGGCGTCAGATCCAGGTTTGATGTTGGTGGGAGAAGGTGATCTGATCTATTCCGGTATGGCTTGGCGCCTGTCCTAGAGTGATGTGTAGGGAAGGGGGACATCTTTGTTCTATCTTCAAATGGTCATGTTCTCTTCTTGAAGGTATGAATCTGGTGATTTCTCCTCTTGGTTGATTTCTTTGATGTTGTGGTTCTGTTGATGTGTGGTGTTTGGATCATTCCTTTCCGTGTGTTGTCTCTCCCATATTTTGTTTTTTTATTGCACTGGATTTCGCTGAGGGTGTGCTTGTAGTCTCGTTCTGATTGGATCCAAGCCCAGAGAAGCATTTCTATTTCAGATCATTTTAGATCCCTTCATCGGTGACATCCATTTGATGTGGAGTTGAGACGTTCAGTCCTAGGAGATTATGGCATGGCGCTTCATTTTTTGGTTCTTCTTTTGATTGCTTTGGAAACTACAGTGGTGGGTAATAGGAAGGGTGTTGAGGTTTTTCCTATTTGGTGTCTTGGTTGATTGTGTCTCATTAAGTGCTTTGTGTTAATGATGTTATTTTCCATCCTGTTATCTCTTTGTGGCCTTGTGGTTCATGGTTTAAGGAATTCCAACTATTCTCCAACAAATGGTTTCTTAATATGGGGTTCAGATAATAGAGTTTTATTAGGTTCGATGCTATCCAGATTTGGAAGTTTGAGAGGGTGTGGCTTTGACATCTGTACCAGACCCATGCATTCATGTATGGGACATCTAGCCGAGCAGCGATTAGTTGAAGAAAACTATTCTAAATGTTTTTGATGTTGGGTAGGCGCTCTTTCGAGCATGATTGAATTTGTTGTTTTGTATTAAACTCTTATACCATGGGGGTTTGGTTGTTTTAAGTCATTGATTCCATGCCGGGTTCCCTTTTATACCTTAAAAGGGGGTTTATGATTTAATTAAAAATTAATTTTCATTCTAAAGGAACTGGACATAAGGATTTACAAGGTTCAGTTCAAATACCTACTCCTTGTTGTGTTGGTTATTCGCCCCAATAGAGATTCTCCATTCAGTTAGTAATTACAATGGTTGATAAAGAGTCCCATTGTATCTCTCCTGAGTCCCATAGTAAGTTCTTTATACTTTTTTTCATAGAGTTACCAGAGTCCCATTGGTCTTTTTCAGAGTCCGACTAAAGAGTTCTTCTCCTACCTGAATCTCACAGGGTTCTTCTAGCTCTTATTTCACACAAGCATCTTCCTTATTTATGTTCTTCTTTGATTCAGTTTAGATTATCTATTGATCTTCTTACATAAGCTGTCTGAATCAAACATTCCTGTGTATCTATTAATGAATATTCAACAACCTTTGGTGAGGTTTGTTGGACTTTCTCAATAATTCGGACCAATTCTATGATCAGTTCAAAGTCTCAACAATGCTCAAGAAATTTTTTTTTCTCTTGATGAATACCTGGCCTTACTGTGATTTGTACCAATGGATCACACTAGTTCTTCATGAATATGATATGCAAAAATTATCGTTCACAATATCAGCACTGCCATTCTTCATAGAATATCAAACAACGTAAACTCAGATAGATGATCTTCTTTAACTATGTATTTCTTCAGTCCCAGTTATCATTCAGTTCATTCATGTATTTCATGGGATCTAATACTTATTTTATTTGGATATCTCAATTTCTTCTTCTTAGTGAAATGACTGAATGCACTAAAACTTCTCCTTGTTTTCTTATAAAGAATCACATACACTTATGTGATTATTCAAATGTTGAGGATCATCTCACTTGGAATCATCTTATTTGATTATGATTCATGCATGAGTTCCATGGAATAGCTTCTTCTTCTTTACACATTTGAAATAACAATCTCGATTTTTCATTTAAGTGTCTTCTTTTGGGAATGTGCACGCATGTGTGTACAATATCCTTCTTCTCTTTTGATTATTTGAAACCCAAAATGTGTATAATACCTTAAGCACACACACACATACTCTTTATTTTCCTCCCTTAATATCACAAAAAAAAATTTCTTTGGTTCTTTACCCCAAAACACTTTAATTTTGGTTAAATTATGAGTGTGTGTCTTCAAACCCAGATGGGTGTAGTCTATTGTTTGTGTTATTCTTCTTTCTTCCACCTCCTTCACAAGTTCTCACAATTTTTCTTTCATATTATTTTCATGCACATGAATTCAACCATGAATGAACACTCCCTTTTCTTATTCTTTCATACACATCTGAAATGGGTGTAATCCACCCTTTGGCATATTCAGGTATCTCAAATCATGCATGCGCAACATGAATGTGTATCATACGTGAATTTTCCTTCTTCTTTTTATGAACAACCCTGAATGGATGGGGAGTGAGTGTAGGTTATTATTCTTTTCCAAGGTTAGTGTATGTGTTCATTATCCTATTCTTGTTCTCACGCAAAGGGTGTGAGTGGATTCCCTTCGTGAACCAGGATGGTTCACGGTCCTTCTCTTCACGAACCGAAAATGGTGTGCGGCTTCTTTCATGAATGGTTGGGTTCTCTCTTCTCCAATACTCAAGGGCTGTGTGGGACTCCTTCACGCAAGAGATGTGTGGAAATATCTTCTTTGTGTAAAAAGGATAAATGGAAACATTATGTTTTTCGTAAACTAGAGGGGTTCATAGTTTCTCTGTTTATTTGGAGAAATATGAGCTCCTTTTTTGAGAATGGGAGTAATTTTTGTTGGTTTTCGGCTCCTCTATTTATAAGTGAGGGTTCTACCTTGATTATTATTAAATCTTATGAGAGATATGCTTCCAATATTTATTTGAATAAGACAAAATCCTCAGTTTAAATATTTTCAAAACCGTGAAATTATTTTCCGCATATCATGGGATCTTCCTTCTTTACTTATTCTTCTTCTTCTTGGTGACCATATCACATGCAAGTGATATGGATCACATGAAACTTATTTTATCTAAGGTTAGAGCTCCATGATGTGGCCTCCCACCTTTAGTTGCTTTGGCCTTCATGGATTTCTCATTTCAGTCACGTGCTTGCAGCTTTTAACGCATGCAGGTGTCTGGTTCATCCGAATGATCCTCATGCACTAACTGTGAGAAGAAATGGTGTTCGGCAGTATGACCTCAGAGGTTCGGTAGTGGCGATGGTGTACTGGTTCATTTCACGGTTGGAGGATGAAAACAGTGCAGCTGCATGGGAATCAGACGACTTATGTTCATCTATACAACACGTGAGATGGAGGGATAATGGATATTAGATCATGAACTATAGATGTGATGTGGATCCCTGATTACACGTGCAGTCAGATGGACAGCTTGGATTAGTTCCACATTTTTAAAATTTCATCCCACATAGGAAATATACATTTGTTTGGTTTATGTATCAAGCATCAATGGTAGAGTCTTATAAATATCCTCCTCCCCTCATGGTACTGCCTTGTACCATGTTCGGCAAGCACGCTCTTAGTCCCCACTATACTTCCTCCAGGTGCGCTTCTAGTTCCCACTCTTCATGGTTTCAC
This sequence comes from Viscum album, assembly GCA_963277665.1. Taxonomy (NCBI): domain Eukaryota; kingdom Viridiplantae; phylum Streptophyta; class Magnoliopsida; order Santalales; family Viscaceae; genus Viscum; species Viscum album. The sequence goes on from OY728133.1 coordinate 444,281,371, forward strand.
CATAGTTCAGCACCTTTGGGATTATAGAAAGCCCACGCACACTGCCACGTGAGGGGCTGGCCTTGAGGGCTTCCCTCGATCGTGGTTGACCCTCGGGTCCCACATGTTCGTGAGGGGAGGACCTTAGCTAGTCTCCTTGGATGGACCAATTTTTCGATAAAGGAATATACTCTATACTTAGTATAATAACTAAGTATTCCAAACCATCCTCCTTCAATCAAAGCTCATGCATGGGCAATTCACTTAGTAAACTCCATACTCAGCCCTTCCTCCTCTCTTCTTGACCTTTAGACATTATTCTTCTTTTTCAATTTGGAATAATAAAACCAAGAGCATCAATATTACATAAATATAATCATGGATGATTCATGGATCAATTATTCATTCCTAATTCATTAAAACATAATTCAAGGATTTTCCTTTATGTGAGGTATTAACACATATCTTCTTCGTTAAGGATCTGCCGAAATAATCATCTGATATTGGAAACAGCCTTCATCCAATTTGAATACATTGGATTGATCTTTTTACTCCCCATGAAATAGTGTATTTCATGGACTTCATTAGGTGTTGTAATAATATATCACCTTGATAAAAGTCATGGAACTTAATATTAGTTCTGAAATCCTCAGATTTGTATCCTCCTGGAGAATTTATCAAGTGTAGTATTCAGTGCTGGAATCAACAACAATTCTCCTAGGATTCACCAACATCTTTATCCATACATTTCATTCACATATTTAATTCTATGTGAAAACAAATTCAACTCTTATGCACATAAATCCATATTAAAAAAAATTATACTCTTATGCACTTCATGGAATTTGGGAGAATAACTTTTCTTGGGAATTCTCACATTCACTATTGATGTATTTTTTGATTTCATTCGCTTTTTAATGCTAAATATTTGTGCATTTTTTAAATTCAAATTTTCATAAATAGAATAAATCTATTTAAAATATAAAAATTTAACTAAGTTATGGGATATCTTTTTATAAGATCTTGAGGTGGATGTTTCTCAAGATGATCTCAAGCTCTAGTTTCCAATAGACTGATTCATCAATGATGTGAGACATACTTTAGAGGTACTAGTGTAAATATTACACTTATATAAAATAGGTTGGTAATATCAATATAATGTTGTTCCATGAATTCTTATATTGAATTCTATCTTAAGGAATTTTATATTGAATATGTAAATCTCATCCTCCAAGAATTCCAAATAAAATTTTTACTTATGAATTTGACCTTCAAGAATTTTTCATGTCTATTACAGGGAACTATCTATTTCCTTCACCTTATATGTATTCACTAATTTTTTAGTAGACTTGACAAGAATAGATACTTTATGAAGCTATTATAATACATTGAGTGCCTCATTAACAAAAAATTTAAACACTAATATCAACAAAACCATTCAATTCCTCATCAAATAAAGATAAAATTTCCTTTCCAATTGAGATGAATTATTTATTTTCATTAAAAATTATTTTTTCATCAAGGTATATACACAATGTTTTTAACCAGTTCTCCTTCCATCACATCGATCTCCCTTTCTTGATGTGTTTTTTCATTAATCAAACCCATGATATTTTAGAAGATATACAGAATATATTTTTTAGTAATTTTTTTAAGTTATACAATATTTTATAATGTAAGTAATTAAGTGACTCATAAAAATCATCTACACTACATATTGTACATTATATATTTAAATAATCATAACTAATGTATTTATCTCTATATTTACTACTCTAAAAAAACAATAATAATTTGGGATTACTCTATATTAATTGAGTAATATTAAATCTTTTTTGCCTCTTTCGTATTTATATATTATACGTATTTAATAAAATATCCTTATATGATTCAACTGATATAAAAAACACGTTCTCAATCTGATTATCTTCCATTTCAAAATTTTAATTTATTTAAAATACTGAAAAAATCAAAAGAATTTTTTTAAATCAAGTCAATTTTTCTTCTTTCATTAATAAATATTGTGATCATTCAAAAGAACAAATAAAAGTAAACCTATGAAATGATACCACTAATTTTTTCAAGTGAACCATTGATGGAACCCCTTATAGGGGGTGAATCGAGTTTGACCAAATTCATTTACCAAAAACCCATTCTCATATTGTTACATAAACCCAATTTGGGTTGTGAACCTCTATCACCTTTTAGGATGTCAATCAATATCTTGTTGTTTATACAAACATAAAAAGTTATGTAATGAATATTTTGAAAATAAATATAGCATTCTTTTATTTACATGATTTATCATAAATGAAGTAAAACTACACCTCATCATGTTTAACACTCATTGTGACACTGATTCTATGACAATATCATTTTATAAAATGAAATTTAAGGAAAATGATCATCATGAAACACTTCATGCTATATTACATAGCCATGTGATCCTTATATTTCATAGGTGAACTGACATAACTATATCACACATGTAAATTGTTATTTATACTACATCCTATGATCTTCACAATTGTATCGTGACATCTTGTTTTTAGATTATATTCTTCTATATAATTTCCATAAATAAATATAGCATAGGGGTTATTCTAAACCCACAAACTGATCTCCTTCATTAACTCATACTGATTTTGATTTCCTTAAATCCTTCAATAAAATAGAATATCACTCAGACTCTATATCTCTAATGCTTATAATTCTAATAAATATGTTATTTTAACACTAAACAAAATATTATTTCCAAATCAGCACTATAAGATCGATAATATAAATTTACTACTAATACTATGACCTCCACATCATATACTCCTACTTTTTACATCAAATTTCAGGAATATAATTATCCATTCGTATCGATCATTATCTTGTTCTTATTCATCTCTCTCTAATACCAATATATTCTCTGCTACTTTGGTGGTTTGTTATTCTTTATCTTGTACCCTATGAAACAATGAAATAGATTTTACATATTCATATTCATTGAAATTCTCTTTTTATATCAATTTCTAATCCACCTTATTCTTAATTAGTGAACTTCACAATATTCTCCTAGATCACTAACTCTTTCTTAATGTTGTATTGAATGTTCCAATTTTATATAAAATATTTATATATCTTATTAATTTCTTACATCCATGAGTGCTTGTATTTAATTACCTATATCATTTTTTTGTACCAATTAATATTATGCGTGTTTACTAATGTTTTATCCACACAAAAATAGTTTTATTGTATATCCCCTTTTTTATTATCCTTGTTTTTTTTGTTTTCAATACTTTCAACTAAAATGATATTAAATAATTACTATTAATTATAAAAACTCAAAAGAGTGAATATAATATTCTATTATTCATCAATATTCGTGGGAGTTTTTCCTCAAAATGAATTCAAAAATCAAACACAAATATCTCCATAACTATATATAAGTCATATAAGAAAATCAGGTAGTCACATGGAACTTAACTTATGACATGATAACATAACATAAAACCCTATAAAAACTTGATGTAGAGATTTTTCTTAGTATCTAAAATTTAACACACATTCATCATCATTATTTTCAAAAAGAAAACTTCATAAATGAATTAAAATCTTTCAAACTTCTAAAAATTCAACTCATAAAAATATGAATTATTATTTGGAAATTCAGTAACATTATTTTACCTTATGAAAATTACGAGTTTAGCTAACTGAGATAACCTATTCGAATCATTTACATTCCCTCACCCCAATTTTTATCAAAGATCTTGAGAGAACCAAAATATTTTTAAAATAAATATATATTTATTGAGTCTTAAATTTATATTTCTTCGTTATATTCTTAAATAGATCATGTTAACTTATTTAGAAAGTAAAATTACATATGATATTTATATAATTACTCCCATTATTGTGAAATAACACTGGATGTCAAAAATATAACATGCGGAAAAGTTTATATGCATTGTCTCAAAATATCTTCCACAAAATTAAGTCTATATATAAATAGATAAAATTTATTTTGGGGCCTCCCAAGGTGTTTTCTAAGATCATTATTTTCCAAAATATGGTAAACTCAAATGACACATGCTAGAAAACATCTATTGTGACTAGAGACAATTTATTAAAATCATGTAAAATGTCTTACACATACAAATGTCTTATGAATAGCACAAATCACCTACAAAAAACTCAAATAACATACACATAATGTAAATATCTGATGACAAATTTAGATTTAATATGTCTCATATATTTTTCCCTTTTAAATTTTCATGATACTAAAATGTCATATGGGCTTTAGAAAATATCATATGGGTGGCTCCAAAAGATAAATATTCATACATGTAGGTCAAATCTCTTAAACACTAACCAATACATCTTCTACATAGATGAATTATCTTACGTATAAAAATAATTCCTTTTCTATTTTCCAACTCTATCATAGTATTTCTAAATATTATTTAAGTAAGTTGTTAAAATCATCAAAAGTTTTTTTCCTTATTCAATATCTTCAAAATACATAAAAACACATTCTAATGGATTCAAATAATAATAGGATTTGTTGAAATAATATAAAATTTTTTATTACCAAAATCTAGGTTGTTATAGAAAATAATAACCCAGTTTAGTGTATGTACATGATAAACATTGATTTTTTATTTTATCTTCAAAACTCATACATTCCATCATTCACATGAATATATTTTTCCAAATAGTTTCTTTAGGAAAATGCACAAAAACTCATTGTTGGATTCTTAGAACTTTATGGTAGATTATACCAAATACATTAAACAAGTTTACCACATGTAAAATACTTTTTATAAAAGCATCCAATTTTAAGTTCAATAGGTAGATCCTCATTCAAATATTTAACTCCAATATAACTATTATAGGTAGTGATTATCCAAGTAATGGAACTTGTATTTTAAATGAATATTTTATCATTAATAGTTTTATGTTTTGGTCTCTCACCAAGTAAAAAACATATTTTTTTCAACACCCAAATATGTATGTTTTTATCTCATTTATTTTTTCTTTACTAATATAAATTGACTCTAAAAAATTGAAAAAAAAATATGGATTTAGAAAATACATGGTCCCTTCACATTTTACTATTTTTTATTTTATAGATTATCATAAAACTTCATTTCTAAGGTTTTATGATGATGGGATAGAATTATGTTTTCCTCTTTATTTTTTCCTCCAATTTATTTATGTTAATCCTTTTATTTACATGAATAAATACTTATTAAATAAAAATTTATTTAATAATTAAATTAAAAAAATTATTTGGTAATTTTTATAGATTCATATATTTGAAAAAAATAAAATATTTTTTCAAGATGAAAAATTCATAAAAATATTCATTAAAAATAAAGGATGTTACATTATACCCACTAAATAAATACCATAATATATATTTTCACTCATTTTTAAACCTTTATTAATATTTTATTTTATTTTTACTAACCATGATTTTAAAAACTATTATTTTCTTAAATGTTAATTATGGAATGGTTTAAATATGACATAGTGAAAATTCATGGGCAATAGTAATCATATTAGCACATACTAGTTATAAAAAACATAGTATTCTATAGTAAATGGTAATATATATGAATTTATAAGCAAATTTCTATAATCATAATTCACAACAATTACCAAACTCTTCTCTAATTTTAAATGAGATTTCCCAAAAACATGCACTTTAGATCTGGTGCAAAAGAATTATAATTTTACCAAAAATAAAAATTAAAACAAAATCATATGATCAAAAATTGTGTGACAATGAGAACTATGTATATAAAATACTATAAACCTATATAATACCATAATATTATTAATGTCATTCATCTATAAAAACTTATAATCCAATAAAACCCTCTTTAACACCTATGATCACCAGGGAAAACAATAAATGATATAATGTGGTTAGTTGAAATTATCTATAAGTTCTAGAACATAGTATATGAGAAATAAAGATGGTTTAAATAGATCAAAAATAGGTGAGATACAAGATCACTTGAGAAATAACATGATTAATAGAATATCATCATGAAATAATATAAAGTAAAAAATGATTCCTAATAAAATAATCATGTATTAAGGATTAGATCATAAACCATAACACTAAATGATGGAATAAGAGTTAAGGTGTAACATGAACATTGAAATAATTAGAATAAAAATACTCTAGACCAAAATTAATGAATTATATAAGTCAACATTCACTACCTATACACTGTATTAATTAACACTTTTTAGGAAAACATTTCCAAATTCATTGGTGGGATATAATATTTAGGCACCAACTATCACATCATAATATATCATACATATTTGTTCCACATGATAATGAAAATAATCATAAATACATCAAAATACCAGCTTGTTTAACCCATGTAAATAAAATTTCCATCCATAGTAATAAAGTTAAAATCCTGAAAAATATCATATAATCAAGATAATGAATCATAGTGTATTCACAAAATATTAAATAAATGTTACACTAACAACTAAATAATATTCCTTTTTAATCAAATGAATATATATCTAAGAAACCACTATTCAATCAGAAGTATGATTTATAGAGTATTCATAGAAGATGTATATTGTTTGTATGATTAAGACTACTAATAGTTGGTGGAATAGAAAGAAAAGGCAGTGATAGACCATTTCTTTCAAGGTGATTTCATTTATTCCATGCTGAACATACATACAAACATTGGTAAAGAATCATAATATTATTTTAACATTGTCTCCATTTGTGAAAAATACACCAATCAAAGAATAAAACATATGAAATTATAAAATAATAGAATAGAAAATAGTATTTATATAGATGAAAAACCATTAAAGAGATATAAATTAGTATGTTTTAAAAATATAATAACTTTTTTTGTATACATCATTGAAACAGATTAGAAACACACTATTTTAATTGAAATTCATAATTTTAATCAAATTCCATTTTAAAAATGAATAATGATAAAAAAAATTAAGTATAACTATTATTTGAAAATGTTTTTTATAATTATATATTGGAAAATAAAATAGATGTCATAAAAATTGTTTTTAAGGCACCTGAATATATTTTCAATGAAACCAAGAAATAAATAAAATTAAAGACTTATTTTCAAAATGTGGTTAAAAATTTTTGAATCATTATTTTAATAATAAAATTTCCTAATAATGTAACCTTGAAATTAAAATGGATATCAATTATATAAATCTTTGAGAGTATGATTTGAAATTAAATGTATTCCCTTATAAACTTCTAAATGTTTTATATAAACAATTAAAAGGAAAGGAATTATAAGGTTTAATTATTACTATAAAAGGGAAGTAAAATAAAGGATATTTAAGAGAAAATAAAAAATATTAAAATTATAAAAAGAATAATTTAGAAATATAGATGGTGATATGGAATATTTTATCATAAATTTGAAAGAGTTTGAAAGTACACTTACAAACAATATAATGTATGAAATTTAAATATGCTTGCGTGGAAAGTATAAAATAAAGACCTCAAAAGTTAATTGAAAAAAATAAGGCATGAATTAAATATTTTGGAGATAAACCATATATTTCTAGATAGGTAATAGATTAAAAAAATTTAAATGAATATAGACTAAGATTATAGGATTGGTACCTCATTTATAATCTCATATTAAATGTTAATTAACATATTAACAGTTCAATTAAATATGTTAATTATATACTATAGACCCTTAAAATGTTTTATTTCATATTTTTTAATCCATATATCATATTATTTTATTCACTTCTTAGTTAGATGTTTCTAGTTTTGACCATTTATTAGTATTCACTCAATTGATATATAGTTAATTTATTGTAATGTTATCAATAAATGGTATTTTTTTTAGGGTTACACTATCTATAAAAGTATCAAGGTATTGGTATTAATTACATTCTTATGATGGAGAATTTTTGTTATTATTTTTTTCAAAATTTTTTAAAATTTGGAAGCATGTCCCGGTAATCTTGTTTTTAGTAGATTAAATTAACTATTACAGTTTATTTTTAATTTTCAAAATATTGATCCAATTTTATCATTTAAAAAAAATATATTACATAATTTTATTATTATTAAGATTCCTAAAAATAAAAATCAATTTTTTTATAAAATATATAAATTTTTTTAGTAAAAAAAATTATCCCTCATATCAGGATATAAACATACCATTGTGTGAATTGTGTTTAAAAAAACAAAACAAAAAGGTCCATAGATTTCATAAAAAACATAGGGTAGTTTTATAATATTTTTAAATTATATTATCAAGACACATGGGTGTAGTTAATGGATAAGATAATAAATAAATAAAATCATTGTAATTTTTAAGCCAAACCTTTCTCTTTACAACACATCCTTTGATATTCAACATTTGGATTTTATGATTGGTATTTTGGTTAGTCCATGCCCAAAAATAATTTTAGGGAAGTTTCATGAGATATATTAGTAGTAATTTGTCTTGGTAGAATATATTATGTTAATTTTAATAGGTAGATGTATAAATGTATTGAATAAAACACCCCAAAACCCAAACTCTCATATCTTTTGCTGAAATCCATAACTTCACATTCTCATATTTTGTTTCGATAATTGTGACCAAAAGTTTTCGTTTAAATATCAAATCATCAAAAGGAAAACTTCAACCACTAAAATAATATAAATCATTTTAGATTTATAGTATTAGATAACTTGGAAAAAATCATACTTAAACAATTCGCAGACATTAAAAAGGAATTTAACCCACTTAACCCAGCTCTTCATTTTCACATTAAGAAATCATCACCCTATAAATTAAAATCACTTAAATATCAATCCTGTTCAATATCATTTTATAAATCTTCAGGAAAAGGAAACATAAAAAGGATAAGCTCTTATGAATATTAGGGGAATACATAATCATTAACAATTTAATGTTATCAATGTTAATTGGAGTGCATAATGGTACGATTACATAATAAAAGTTCATGAACGAGTCATAATATAATTGAAACCCATAAAATACATGGATCATCTAATATGAAAACATGGAAAAGTAATGAGTAATTTGAATTAGAAATAAAAATCTATGTGATATCAATATCAAACATTATAAAAATTATAAAACCTTAGAATGTATAAATAAAATATATTAGTGTCTTGGAACATCATCTAATTTTACCCATACAAAACCCTTGAAAATTATAATAATAATATGGAGGACTTCCAACCTTATCATTTCCCAATTAATTAGAGAGACATAACAAGATCACCCAATGTTATCTTGTCCACCCCATATTAAGCTGTAATAGTATTTCCCAGTACTATCATGGTGTTACCATCATTTATAAAGACTAAGAACTGAATAAATAATAAATCACCTAAATAAGTAATTTCATAATAAATATTTGTAAACCTTCATTATTTTTTTAGATCTTGATTAAACCATTGAAGAGACAAATTTTCTCCAAAAATATATTATAAATATATTTAAAATGTGGAAATGATGTGGGTACCCTAAAAATATCTTTATTGTATAATCAACCCATGGAAAATTAATGGGTTTTATCCGAATATTTTTCGGATAAAATCAACCCACGGAAAAGAAATGGGAATCAAAAAAATCTCTTTGAAACATAATTAACCCATGAAAGATAAATGGGTAAAATAATAACCACATTGAAACTTCATTAACCCATATAAAAGAAATGGGTTTAATTCAAATATCGTCAAAATATTTTTTAAAAAGTTAAAATAAATGGGCTCTATAATAATCACTTTGAAACACTGTTAGCCATTGGAAAAGAAGCAAGTTCCCTAATAATCTATTTAAAATCTTCGTATTCCATCCTTAATGAAATGATTATGGTATAAATTAAAAATAAATCCATTGGAGGATATGTAAACACATTATTTTTAATATTATGAATGGAAATATAATTAAAATATCATTAAAAATTCAAGCGGAAAAGAACCATTATATATTCTAAAGTGTATCATAATGCATTGAAACATTTGAATAATATTCCCTAAGAAGGAATAACATTAAATAAAACTTATAATATAATTATAATAAATATAATCATGATATATATTTTCAAATTATAAGTATATGCACCACATAAAATATTTTCTGTGTATAACATAACAATGTGCCAATGAAGAAATATTGTGACAAAAATCCATTACCATTTTAGTAAATTGGAAACTATAAAACCCATCAAATATATATCATAAAAGGATATTAAAAACCCAATAAATTTTCAGAACTAAATCACCAAATACATTCATTGGAATTATATACACTATAAATCTAAAATAAGTGGTCTATATGGATTATGTCTTATATAAATTAAAGTGAGATTAAAAATCCCCTTACAATGATTAAATCATTGGAGTTAGAATAAATCAATGAAGTAATTGTGTATGACAAATTTAAAAACAAAAACAATAAATTATAATACATTCATATGTCATTTAACAAATATTTTTGGCGTAACATAACCAACGAAATAAAAAATTTAACCTTATGGATGGAAATTGAGTTAAGAAAACCCTTACTACTTGGTAACTTTTGAATTATAATACTAATGAAGAAATAACTTTAAATAAAACTCTAAATATCTTGAATATAAATTAATACATGATATAAAATAAAATAGGGGACAAATATACACCACACAAAAGAAATAATTTGTAAAAATGGTGTATGCAACGTAGAAGAAAAAATGAGACATGAATCCCTTACCTTGGGTCTGATTTGTCATATTTGTTCATTATTTTCCTAAATGATAAACTTCTTTTAATTTTTAAATTACTTAATAACATTTTAAAAGTTAATCATTTCTTTTATTTCACTTTAATTTAAAATATATACAATAACTTAATCAATAAATTTTAAGTTGGATGTTTTGTCCATATTTGGATTTTGTGTCAAAACAGACATTAATAGGTTGATTGTGGTCAATGATATCATTATTTAAATATCTATATAATAATAAACATTAAATAATTATAAAATTTTTAAATAAAATATTATTTTAAAGTAATATAAGAAATATAGTTCTGAAAAATGAGCCAACATCATGATCATGGATTTTACCAGTCGTACGTAAACATGGGTAACGTTCCTATTTTTAAATGACCATTTTTGAAAGAAGGTAAGAAATATTTACCTTTACATAATTAACATTATTTAATAAAAACCATACAATTTAATTATATATTCTTATATATATCATTATTTTTTAAGTGGTGATGAAAGAGGAAGAATCACATCACTTTGAGGAGGTGGTAGTCCACACATCAATAAACGACATTATTACCCTTTCAGTGTGTGGAAAGGGATGAGGAAAATGATATGTTATATTTATAGATAGATAATTATGTCATTAATTTAATAAAATTTTAATTTATATATAATAATATCATTAGAATAATCCTTAATACATTCCATGTGAAGAGTGAACGAATCACATCACTTTGAGGAGGTGATAGTCACACCACAAAAAATGATGTTATCATATTCTAAAAAATGGAAAGCAAGAAGGTATGTGTTATATAAAAATTAAAAATACATAATAACATTATAAATATCATATATATCATATTTTAATATCAATTCAATCTTTATTAGCAACCTTGAGAGGTGGCAATCGATGAATGAACGACATCGATGTGTTAATTAGTAGTCTGTCGTACACAACAACGATGTTTTTGTGCCCTATTTGATGGAATTATGTTAATGTGTAGGTAAAAACGTTAACATAAAAAAATATTTTTATAATTAGGATAATATTTCTATTATAAAGTCATTTAATAATAATATTCTATGTTTTTTGAGAAATAAATAAAACAAAAGTGATCATTGTTGAGTGTTACCTAATTTTTAGGTAACTTCTATTGGTTTTCCCCAAATCACATCATTGATTTAATTTCATCCCAAATAGAGGATTCTAGGATGATATTGTAGGGTTTGGTATATTATTTTATAAGTGTTTTTATGAGACAAATGGCTTTATAGGTGTGATAGAGTGGAGTGGGTTAGTGCCTTCCTATAATTGAGAGGGAGTAGCATTTTTCTAAATATAAAAAGGTAAACATTATTGGGTGGACTCTCATACATCAAATACCTCAAATAATAATATAAATTAGTTAGAAGACTGTATATGGTAAACTAATGTCCATATAATGGGTTTTTACATTTTTATAGGTCATTTGGAAACATAATATCCAAGATTAACCACTAAGTGAACTCATTTATACCTTAATAGCTATAATTAATTTAAATAACATTCCCTAGTATTTATGGAAAAAAGTATTATGATGTTTTTAAAAAATATTAATTATTATAATTAAAAATATTTAATACATTTATCAAAATTACAATCACAGAATTTAGAGAAATTAATTTAAAATTAATCCCACAGATGGGGCAACAAAATTAGTTTTTAAATAGAAAATTAAAAAGTGTGAAATGTTTTTATATACAATTTCAATGTGAAATTGATTCCAATTACCAATTTTTTAAATGAAATTAAATTAATTTAATTATAATATAAAAATAATTTAAAATATAATTTTACTCTAAATATTTTATCTATAAAAAGAGTTTTCAATTATAATTTGATGTCATTCACAATTCATCGTTGTATAAAAGTTATCCAAAAAAATATCAAAAATTCACCCAAAAGTAAATTTTTATATTAAAATATCAAAAAATTAGTTTATTTTTTCAAATATAAATTATTAAAGTGTAGAATAATATATTAATAATAGTTGTTCCATTAAAACTGATAAAAATTTATTTTAAAAATATACATATTTTTATGCTAAAATTTGATTTATTCTTATCATCACCCTATAAAACATATTTCATGAATTTCAAAATATTTTATTCAAAATATAAAATATAAATTTCATTAAAATATTTCATAAATTGTGATTAATTATATTTCTTTAGATAAAACTCATTTATGGTCATAAAAACAGTTCTTCATAAAAACACATCCACTATCATTAATTGCTCATTATTTTTATTTATAATTAATTGGTATCTAGTGAATTAATTTTAAAAACAATTATAAGATATATTTTTATAATTTATTTATTCTCATGCATTCCCACCATTCCAATGATTGTGTGATAACTATAATAAAAATATTAATAGTATATTGTCTCCTAGTAAGACACAAGCTTGTGGGTAAAATAAGTTATCAACAGAACTAGATGATTCATGTAATGTAAGAAAAACATGTAATTTCAGATTGATGGAATATAAAATATTTACTTCATTTGAATAAATCTATTATAAAATTAAAATTAATTTTACAGAAGAATTTTCATAAAATTTCTAGAATTTTTATCATACCCTTCTTAAAATGATTTCCCCCAAAAATTCGTCTTGGTTATCAAAGGATTAACATTTATATAATTTATTCATTAAAATCGACATTATAGATTGGGTTAATAAAAAATCATATTAAATAGAAAATTTTTTTAACATAAAGTTCATCAGAATATATGGATATCCTGGATTCTGTGTATGCAGAACATTAGAGGGAAACTTAAATATTTATTTGGAAGGAAAAAATAATAATAATAGACTAATATATAGAGATAGTGATCATGGTCAAGATGAAATCGATGAAAAAACCAGAAACCAAATAGGTTTGTAAAATTTCATTTATATCATAGGTAAATATTGTAATAGTATAACATTTTATTTTAAGATCCTTTTATTAAAGTTGAAGGACTTCATTCACTATTTAGACTAAAAACGTAAAGAAATATCCCTTATTGAAAAGTATAATTTCATCTATTAGTATATTTTCAAAAAAATATAATATTTTTTACTAAATAATGAATATTCAATATGAATTTTTAAGTCCTAGAGTGATTAAATCAACTTTTAAGTACAACATAACCATAAAAGGGATAATGAATAAATTCCACCAGTCTTTATATATTAAACAAAATCAAATTGGTTTTCACCGAGTAAGATATTTCCAATATATAATAAACCTATATGTGATAAAATAATCTTTAAATCGTAATAGTAATAATAAAATATGAAACAAAGTTATTCCAAAAATAACAATCCTCAAAATTATTCATATATTTCCTAACTATATTTGAAACCAAAATATTTTAAGGATTTGATCAAATATCCTTTCAAGATAAATCAACTATTATTCCTCAGATAAAACCCTATATTCTTCCAAAATAAACTTAATCTTAACCTGTAAAATTTTTCTTACAAACCAAGACATGACATAGTCTGGTGGTAGGTGCTACAACCTTATCGCCCTTCGGTTGTGGGTTCAACCACAGCGGCCTTCTCATATGCAATGGGTTTTCAACTAGCCATTAGGTTTTCTTTTTTTATTTAATACCAAAAAATTTACCCTCTCTAAAAACTCATCAAGTTGATCCAAGGGGTTAAAATTCCATATAAATAAATAACTACAGAAATTTCATTGACTTCCTAAAAAATTTTACTACTTCAATACCTCAAGTGGTTGTCTTATTATTTTAAACTTCTGATCGACCATAAAATTATATTCCTTTGATGATATATATAACTCTTAAGAAAACTTCATATGGAAACATACTAATCTATAAATTTATCTAAACAGATCTTTGATACCAACTATAATAGCCCAGAACCTACTCTCTCGGACCATGTTCTGAAATCCCTAACTCACATTCCCATCTTTTATGGTGACAATTGGGACTTTAGTTTTCCATCTAAAATATAAAAAAAATCAATACTAAAATATAGAACACTTACATAATTGAGAATATTTTATATTTAGAGTAGTAGATAAATAGGGAAAACACCTTACAAAAACTGTTCAGATGACATTAAAAAATCATTTCTCTCACTAAACCTAATTTACCTTTCCACCATAATACATCATCTTCATCTAAATTAAATCCCATCTAGACATAACTCATTCAAAATCATTCATTAAATACCAGGTAAAATGAACCATATGAAGAATGATTTCATATTCTCATTAATGGTAAATATAAGCATTGAAAGTGGAATTTTAATAACGAAAATAAAAGTGGATATGGGTTTGATGCCATAATCAATGTTCATGACAAATTAAAAAAATACCTAAAACCCATAAATTAGTTCATCATGAAATATGAAAATATGGAAAAGGAACGATTCATCAGAATAAAAAATCAAAATCCATGTGATATGAATCCCATTTATTAGAAACATTATAAACCCATATCAAACATAAATAAAATATATTGGTATCTTGGAACATAATCTCATTGAACCATTAAATAACCACTATATAACTGAAGAATAACCATTCAAAATTATAATAACCATAAGGCCGACATCCAATATTATCATTACCTAATGCGTTGATGATCTATAACGGACTACCATGTGCAATCTATGAAACCACGTGTTAAGATGTAATGGGAATTCTGAGTTTTATCTATGTTTACCGATAATTTATAATGACATAGTACCAAATGAAGAATAAATAACACATAAAATGGATTTCTTAAAAACTCTTTGGAGAAAACCATTATTCTTTTCAGAACATGAATGACCCATTTAAAGGAAAAAAGTTTCCAAAATATCTCTTCAAATCATGGTTAAATTTTGAAAATCAAGTAAATTCATTAAAAATATCGTTAGGACATAATAAACCCATGTAAAATAGATTGGTTTCATAAAAATATCTTTGAGACCTAATAGACCAATAAAATATAAATGGATCCCAAAAAAATCTCTTTGAAACATTATTAGGCCATGGTAAATAAATGTATTTATAAAAAAAAAATATCATTAAAAAATGATTTACTATTTGAAAATAAATTATTTCAATAAAAATATATTGGTTATAAGATTCACCATTGTAGAAGTAATGAGTTCCACAAAAATCTCTTCGAAACATGGGTAGCCGGTGGAATAGCAACATCTTCCTTAAAAATCTCTTTGAAATAATCATAGTCCATCCATAAAAGAATGGGTATTTGGTCAATACAATTAAAACCATTTTATTATACATAAAAATAGGTTTTTTTTGACTTTGATGAATTTAAATACCATTAAAATATAATTAGAAACATTAATGAGGAAAATAATATTTAAACATTCCAATGTGTCCATGCCACCTTGAAACATTTTATTCATATGCCACATAAAAAAATATAATTAAATAAAACTTATAATTTAATGAGAAAAATAATATACTTGGTATATCTTGTCAAAAGATAATTATATACACATCAACAATTAATCTTGTTGAATTCCATAAAAAATGTCTCCAAGATGTCAAATTCTGACAAAAATACCTAACCAATTTGTAACTTTGAAACCCTAAACCCCATGAAAGAGATAAAATAAAAATAATAAATAAAACTCTGTATATTTAAGGATAATAATAATCAAACAAATTCATGGTTATTATATACACCCATGAAAAAAATAAATGGTGAATATGGAATTATTCTCATAGAAATAAAATCGAGACTAGATAACCCTTTACAAAGATCGTATCATTATTCTGACAGTTAATCATTAAAATAATTATATGTGACAGAAGTAAATACATAAAATATAATTTTAAACATACTATAGTATAATTAGAGTTAATTTCACACATATTCCTTGCATAATAGACCAAATTAATTAAAATCTTAACCTAATGAATTGAAATTTTTATTAAAAACCCTTACTACTTCATAAATTTTTAATTATAATCCTTATGAAATAAATAACATAAAATTAAAAAATTAATACCATGGTGATAAATTCATACATGTTATAAAATAATATAGGGGAAGAATATACACCACCCAATAGAAATAAGTGGTGAAATAATGTAGGACTCACTCAAGAAAAATTGAGACAAGTATCCCTTACATTGAGTCAAAATATTAATGATTGTTCTCTAAATTATTTAATAATAATTTATGTTAATTATTTATTTTAGTAATTAAATTTTCCATGTTTATTATTTATTTTATTTTAATTTTAAAATATTTTTATACAATTACTTTATCAAAAAAATTAGGTCGTATGTTTTGATGATATTCTTCTTATATGTCAAAACAAAATTTCATTGGTAAACTATGGTCAATAAGGACATTGTGTAAATATAACAAGATTAATGGATATGAAATAATTATAAAATTTTACCACCAATTATTCTTTTAAAATCATATCGAATTTATTATTTTAAAAAATAAACCAATATCACGAACATAGAGATGATAGGTCGTACATACGCATGAGTAACATTCAAATTTTACAATAATCATTATGGAAAGAAGGTAAATAATATTTATCCTCAAAATTTGTAATTATTTCCTAAATAAAATTTTATTTATTTACATATAATTATATATCATTCTTGTGTTGTGGTGATGAAAAATGAAGAATCACAACACTGTGAGAAGGTGGTAGTCCACACATCCGAGAAAAGCATTATCAGTATCACAATTGGTGAAAATCAAATAAAAAAGTAATATGTTATATGTAAAGATATATAATTATTCCCAAAATATAATAAATATTTATTTTATATAATATATTTTTATTACACCCATCCTTAATTGTATTCATGTAAAGAGTGAATATATCTCATTTTTTTGATGAGGTGGTAGTACACGCATCCACAGATGATGTTATTATATTTCCAAAACTGAAAATATTCAAGGTTTGTGTTATATAAATATTAATTAAATATTATAAAAAATATAAATATCATATATATGATATAAAAATTTTAATTCCATCTTTATTACCAATGTTTAGAGGTGGTAATAGAGGAAGAACAATATAGATTCATGAGGTGGTTGTCTTCCATAAACGTGAAGGATGATTGCATTTCTCATTGTATGTGTTTTTTGACTACCAATGGGAAATGTTTTATTTTCTTATATATAATTGGGATTATAATTTTATTTATTATTTATTATAATATATTTAATAATATTTATTTTATATTACATTAATAATAATATTTAAATAATTTATAAACTATGTTCATGAATGAATATTCACTAAATCATATACCATTAAATGGTGTTCTAATCAACATCATGTTTTTCAAAAATGTAAAGAATTGTGTAGTGAAGGTCAATACATATTGAATTCATACAAGGTTGTTTTCTAATTATTTATTAAAGATTATTTTTTTCTCTAATAATAAGCTATGTTGTTCAAAAGAAAGAGAGTCTTTATTACAATTACTTTATCAAAAAAATTAGGTCGTATGTTTTGACGATATTCTTCTTATATGTCAAAACTAAATTTCATTGGTAAACTATGGTCAATGAGGACATTGTGTAAATATAACAATATTAATGGATATGAAATAATTATAAAATTTTACCACCAATTATTTTTTTAAAATCATATCGAATTTATTATTTTAAAAAATAAACCAATATCACGAACATAGAGATGATAGGTCGTACATACCGATGAGTAACATTCAAATTTTACAATAATCATTATGGAAAGAAGGTAAATAATATTTATCCTCAAAATTTGTAATTATTTCCTAAATAAAATTTTATTTATTTATATATAATTATATATAATTCTATATATCATTCTTGTGTTGTGGTGATGAAAAATGAATAATCACAACACTGTGAGAAGGTGGTAGTCCACACATCCGAGAACAGCATTATCAGTATCACAATTGGTGAAAATAAAATAAAAAAGTAATATGTTATATTTAAAGATATATAATTATTCCCAAAATATAATAAATATTTATTTTATATAATATATTTTTATTACACCCATCCTTAATTTTATTCATGTAAAGAGTGAATACATATCATTTTTTTGATGAGGTGGTAGTACACGCATCCACAGACGATGTTATTATATTTCCAAAAATGAAAATATTCAAGGTTTGTGTTATATAAATATTAATTAAATATTATAAAAAATATAAATATCATATATATGATATAAAAATTGTAATTCCATCTTTATTACCAATGTTTAGAGGTGGTAATAGAGGAATAACAATATAGATTCACGAGGTGGTTGTCTGCCATAAACGTGAAGGATGGTTCCATTTCTCATTGTATGTGTTTTTTGACTACCAATGGGAAATGTTTTATTTTCTTATATATAATTGGGATTATAATTTTATTTATTATTTATTATAATATATTTAATAATATTTATTTTCTATTACATTAATAATAATATTTAAATATTTTATAAACTATGTTCATGAATGAATATTCACTAAATCATAAACCATTAAATGGTGTTCTAATCAGCATCATGTTTTTCAAAAATGTAAAGAATTGTGTAGGGAAGGTCAATACGTATTGAATTCATACAAGGTTGTTTTCTAATTATTTATTAAAGATTATTTTTTTCTCTAATAATAAGCTATGTTGTTCAAAAGAAAGATCATTTGATAATTTTTATAGATTTTAAAATACACAAAATGATTTTTAAGCATTAAATGAATTACACTACACATTATAAAGAGTTTTAAAATTTCAAATTTTTGTGAAATGATTCATTAATATACCAAATGATTGTTAAATATATGAGATACAATGAGGCATATATAAACTACTTTTATAAGGCATTATACTTAAAATATTTTATAATTTTGGGTATTTAGACATGGATTTACTTTCTTACATTTTTAGGATCATTACAGGTAAGATTTCTATAGAATTTGGTCATAACTCTTACATAAAATCCCTTACATTAAAATTGTACACTTACATGTAGTATTGATTTTTTCAAAAATATAAAAATTCCAAATATATACATGTTTTCTTTTAATGATAAATCTTTGTGACCTTTAACGTGATTTATTTTTTGTTCTTACTCATCCATTAACACTTTGAAATGCATTTGATATTGTTAGATGAGCTCTAAAATGCCTTTAAAGAGAATAAAATAAAAAAAATTATTTTTTTCTAGTGAAAAATATAAAAACCGATATTTTTTTACCTTTTTAAATTATTATTTGAATGTATGAAATAAATCACATTCATAAATAAAACACAATTTTTCTCAAATAAAACATGTAAAAACTATAGAAATAAAATAGAAACCCTTAAAGGTATCTTATATAAGTATATTAATATCTCATGTTCACTCTTGTAACAAATTACTTGATCCCTATAAAATCCCTAGTGGAAGCCCCCTTTGTTAACTTTCACTTTATTTCTTTTGAAGACAAGGAACATCACCCAATGCATTAGAGGGATATAATGGTATCAACCATCATCTAAGTTGTCTACGGATCACATGTCATATAAGATGTATTTGGATCACCTATCGAATAAGCTATATCAAGATTCCCAACATCATTTATAATTATTAAATATCATATCATGAAAAAAACATTTTTAATCATTTCATTTTTTTTATTATAATTCCCATAAAAATGTATTTTGAACCAATATGAAAAAACATGTTCTATTTTCATTTAAAATATGATGAAATATCCCATTTTTTGAAAAGTCATCAAAATGAAAAATTCCCAAAATATTCTGGAATATATTTAATTTTAAACATAAAAATTAAAAATTAAAATTTTTCAATAAAGACAATAAAATTCATGAAGGTGGTAAATTTCATTCCTGAGTAAAAGTTAAATCCATGATTCTATTCACACATTCGGTAAAAGTAAATAGTTTGGAAAACAACAAGATAAATCTATTTAAAAAATTGACAATAAAATCATGGATATTTGAAAATGAAATTTAACAGCCTTTAATTTATAAATAATAAAATTATTATAACATTTTAATGTAAATGGATTTGGAGAAAAATTATTATAAATACATTAGAACTTTTACAATTAGTTTTTGAAGAAAACCTCCTTTCCTTAAAACCCTATAGAATTGTTTGTTATTTAAAATCGGAATTATAAAATAATATTAGTTATTTAGTTGATTAATATACTTATTCATATTAATTAAATTATTAATATACCTTGTTAATTAATTTATGTTTTATGTTTTTACTAGATCAGTTGATTTACATCAATCATTTCAAGGATGTTCGATACATAATATAAAAATAGATTTTGATATGATAACCATGATCAAACGGGAACTTGTTAAATTGTTTTCATTATATTAATCATGAAATTATTTTATACATTAAATATATTTCTAGAACCATCCATGAAACTTGTACATGAAAAATAAATTACATTACATCGTGGAGGTTGTAGTCCACATGTATGCACAAACGTCGCTATAATTTTTCAATGAATGGAATGGTGTGAAAATAGAAGATATATTATATTTAAATAAATATATTATTTTATGAATATCATATATATATATATATTAAAAAAATCATAATAACCAACCTTGTGAGGTGGCGAGGAAAAGATAAACACGGTGCTTCGTAGACGCGGCAATCCATACATATACACAAGCAATGTACTCATTTACAAAAGGATAGAAAAAGATATGTAAAATTGTTGTTCCATAGTAATATTTTTATAATTTAATTATTTTTGAGATATTTATATCCTTATTTAAGAATGTTTAAAAAATATTTTAAACCAATAGAAAAATAAATAGACATGAAATTGTTCAGTTTGGACTTATGCCTTCTCCTAAGATAACTTCGTTCGATTACACCATAATCCTTATATTTTGTTTATTATTGTGATACTTGGACAATAATGATGTGAGGAGTGATATTAGGGAGATATTTTTGTGGATAAATGATGAAATATCGTACAAAAAAGTTGTGTGGAATAATGATATGAAATCACTTCTTTAAGTTAACGGAGGGTTACCCTTGGAATTACATAAAGTATTAAATTATTATAAATTAATTTTCAAGTTAATATAGATCCAAATTGATATATTTATAATCCATCTTGATTTTTAGTCAAAAAACTCTCAAAAAATAAAATTCTAACGATTTAGGTGACATTTTTACCCATATCTCTTAGTTTTAATCACTATGTTATCCCTTTTTATGATTATCGTATTATCAAAACATTGCACACTATATCAGTAAAAAAATGTGGCATAAAAATAAAAGTGGAACATAGGTGGAAAATGGATTATATTATATATAATAACCCAATAAGTATAACTAATATATTATTTTTATGAATTTTAAACCATTAAATAAAATATTATTTAACAGAAGATATCATTAAAGTCATTTTATATAATATTTATTTAGTTTGAATTTAATGGAATATACATTATAATGGAATATGAATATAAAATTTTAAAACCTAAATAATATGTTATTTTTATCTAAAATACTAATGTAACACAATAATTCATCATAATTTTATTACTTTTAATGTCATTGAAAAAATTAGTTACATGATTTTTCTACTACATGTGCTCGAATTGTATTTTCATTACATAAGAACTTTAAGAAATTTTTACATCACTAAAAATTTAAAATATTTTAATTTTTTAAAAAATTACTAAAATTTTAAGAAAACCTTTTATAAATAGGCATATCCACTTTACCCTATAAAAAATATGGAAAATAAAATAAAAAAGGGAGTAATTTTTTTGTTTCTATTCTTAACATAAAACCATATTAAGGTCCTTTTCAAATGAAAGTGGAAAAAATTTCCAAATTTAAAAAATTGTATGTTTAGGGACAAAAAAAACATATCCAATAAAATAAATACAGATTCTAAAGAATTATTTAGGCCTTATCTCGTAGTTTTAACCATTTTTACTAGTTTTAATCATACAAAGGTAACAAATATTTACTATTTTCACTCTTCATAATAAATAAAAAGGTACAAATTTACCAAATATTATCCTCGTCATTCCTAATATTAAATTAATGTTTCAATATTCAATTTGAAAACATTTCAGAAACTAATTAAAGATAAAAATACGAAATGCAACGAAAAACAGTTCTTATAAAAATGTGTTTTTAAGCCCGGAAATGAGAATATAACAAAATCAAATAAATTTTTAATTTCTTTTTAATTAATTAGATTATTTATATTAAAATTATTCTTTTTTTCTTTTTCATAAAATTACAATGATAACCAAAATTTTATATTACTTTATTTATGAAAATAAATTATATTTTTACAAATTTTGATATCTTTCACTATTCACATAAAAAATATTTTCAAAAAAAATAAAAACAAATCATTCTATGGTAATTTTGACATTTTTATTTCAAAAATAAGTTCATTACTTAAAATTATATTTTTTCAATCTAGATTTTTAACTTTTATGTTAAAATATATAATACATTAAAAATAATTTACTATAAATAAAACATTTCATTTTTGATAAATAAATTTCATAAAATATGTATAATGCATATAAATATGTAATATAAAATGGATTAATATTAATAATTATTTAAATTGACTTAATATTACCAGGTTTTTCACATTTTTTTCTCCCTTTGTAAATTATTTCATTGCATTTTCTTACCACTTAAAAAAGTTGGGACATTTTTCTTTCATAACATATTCTGATTCTGTTGTTGCTTCATCAAACATATAGTTTTTTTTAAAAAAATCATTAAAAGAGGAATCACATCATTCCACAACACTTACTCTCTATGATTAGGAATATTATTTGGTTGATCATTGTAATAAAGACTCTCTTCTAACTGTACTTGCACAAGGCTAAAAATATTAAATTTAACCAGACTATATTTACATAATAATGAAACATGAAAGACTTTATGCACCAGGGATAAACTCACAAGAAAGGAAACCATGTATGAAAATGATAAAAATTTATACTCAATTTCATATGGTCTAATGAACTGTGGACTTAAATTTTCCTTTTACCAAAATTAATAACACTTTTATAATGAAATGCTTTTAGAAAAATATGATTTCCTACCATGAATGAATAATCATTCCAATAGTTATATGCAAAACACTTTTTTATACTCTGAGTTTCCCTCGTATTGCGTTGAATAATTTTTTTAACTTTTTAATAATCTCATTAAACAATTATTATAGGCCTCAACCTGAACCTATGCCTCTTGTCCCAAGAGTCATATAACATGTTGTTAGCCTCTGTATATGTAAGATGTTTATGACTAACAACACATTCTTAGATTTATTAGGGGATACAATATTATAGAAAAAAATATCTATAACTATGTAGTAAAACATAAATATAAGTCAATGAAAGAAAATATAGATGAAAAATAACATGAAGAAATACAAAAAAAATATTCATATCAAATCATTAAAAATTAAACAAAAAACTCCCAATATGGAAGGTTAACTAGTATATCAGTAAAATTTGAAAAACAAAATAATAAAGTGATAATATAACTATGATAACTATTCAGATTCAATCCTGGTACAACATCTATCTCCCAATTTCGTAATCCTCAAAAACCTATCAATGGTCAATTTCCCTTTGTTAGATTCCTAGTGAAGAATTATGAATGTGTGCCAAGTTTCTCATGAAGGGACTGAGTATAAATCTATTCAGACCCCACCAATGTATCCTTAATAGAAGTTCACATGTATGTAGAATTCTATTCAAGCCAAAAAAATTCTCAATTAATCATACAACCAATCATAATCTATGTGAATGGGGTATGATTAATCCACCACAAACCGTAATTGTACTTTATTCAGTGCCCTACCAGAACAATATCATTGTTGTACAACTTTCCTTAGATATAGATAGGTAACTCTATCCAAAATTATAGAAAAACCACAAACCCACCTTTAAGGTTAAATTTATCCTCATTTAAGGATAAAATTGTTCCACCATTAAAAAACAATTCCATGTCCACCTTTAATAACAAGAACATTTCACCATTAAGGAATTACTCCATATCATCCTTTAAGGACAAGAAAGTTACACCATTAAGGAACAATTCAATGTATACCAATAAGGATAAGGTAAGTCATTCATGTCCACATTTGAAATAGAACATTGAAACTCATATACCACCAGCTATGCACAAAACCAAATATAATGAATATCATAAAAAGTAATAATATAACACATTATGAAATTCCATACACTATAATATATTACACTATAAGTAAAATACATAACATGGAATAGAATGAATTACAATAACAATACCAAGAACACATATCATTAACCATGAACACACACAATCAATCAACATCAAATATTGATATCGTAGAGTACACATGTACACAATCCAATCATACCAAGAAATTAAATTCAAGGACAAAGATGATTTGGAATTCCTACATCAATCATGTCATTTTCAAAATCGGTGTATTTCAATTCTTTCATATCCCAAACCATCCCACATCAAAATACCTTAATAACTATATCAAAAGATAGATATGAGTTCAGGAAGAAATATTATGAGAGGAGTGTCAAGGATAGAAGGAAAGAGACTCACCAAATATTATTCATAAAGAGAAACACCATAGAGATGGCATGGAACTCCAACGATCACAAAAATTGTTTTTTATCACACCAAGGATAGAAATTAACTCTATAGACTAAATTTTTGGTCTAATAAATAATGAAAGGAAGGGATTTATTCCCTATTAAAAGAAATATTTTAATTTAAAATAAATTTGATAGAATTAAAACAATTTAAGTGAAAATAAGAGTTATGTGTGATTATAATAATTATAAGAAGATGCAATTTCATAAATATGATTGTTTAATGGGAATATAAATAAATACTAGGGGTAATTGTTAAAGGAATTTGGAAATAATACCATATGGGATCTCTACTTATTCACACATCAAGAAAGCTTATGATGTTTTGTTTTAAAACATTCATTTAAAATACTGTGTCAAGAATCCCATACCGTTATTTTTATTACTTGTAGCAAGAAACCTATTTCAATAAGTAATATCATTGGTTTTAAAGGGTTTTATGAATAAAATGTAATACACATAAATCTTTTTAATGGTTATGGCTTGGAAATCAATCTCTGCTTTCTATTGGGATGTAAAATAACTAAATATACACTCACTTCAAGGATGAATAAATATCCAAAAGAAAATATAAAACGTAGATATGCATGCACAATGATTAAAAATATCTCCCCCACATCAATATTAGAACATAAAAAAATTAGTAAAGGAGATACAAGTGAGTAAGAGAGGTTGATATTGAGAAAATAAAACATAAAGAGATCAATATTTATTATCCAAATAACCATATCCTTCCAATAACCAATGGATGTGTATTTATAGCCTTCAGGGGGTAAGAGGGTTATATACCATCTCAAGATCCATTAGATCCATTGAAAGGTGAATTAAGGTATGTGGGGGTCACCCCCATTGGATTGATTTCAAGTATGTCTGTATTCAACATGGTAGCTACAAGAACATATTGGTGGAAGCCTCCAAACAAGATCTCATTACTCATATTGAAGTCTATGAGAGGTTAGGAAGCTTCAAGAATTTTTCAATATAATATAAATATTTTATATCATTAAAGGAAACTATTAGAAACACATATGTGTGTTTTTTTATCACTAAGAACTGCCTAAGAGAGTGAGGTGTTCAAAATTTTCCTCGTATTGATGATAAAAAATACAAAATCTATTAATAACAAAAATCTTTTCATAATTTATTTTTTAGGAATATAAAAATAAATAAGTCCAATATTTTATAAATAAATTTATTAAAAAAATATTTCCCGTCATTTTTAAGTAAAATGACATGAGCTAAAAATAACATTGAACTTCACTTTGAAATGATTTAATTTAAAACCCTTTTCTCATTTACCAATTATACCAAATTAATTAATATTTTTTTTTGAATATAACTCTATGTGTTTCTCTCTCTTCATGATTATCCAAAATCAAAAAAGGGTTTTGGCAACAATTTTTAGATTAATTTATTCAAAAGTTACAATAAAAATTTCAACTGTAAAATATACCATTTACATGATCAAATAATTCTGTCCCCTTTAAAATATCAATAAGCTCATAAAAAAGGGTTTGGGGAACATAGGTAAATATAAAAAGGATATATAAGAAAAAATTTACATTTGGAGTTTTCTTAAGGAAATCAAAAAATTATTTTGAGAGAGAAAAAATCGCCATTTCTTTTTGAAATATGAACCATTTATTTCCATAAAAACTTATTTTGAACACAAAACTCAAGACATAAATATTATTAATATTCCAAAATATATTTTATAAAAAACTATACACTATAAGTTCAATTTCAAAAATATTTATCTTGAATTTCAAAAGTTTCAAGACTAATTTTCAAATAAATCTCTCTCTTTGAACATTTTAATGGATTATCTCCCCCTCAAATGATGCATAGTTTTAAAAGAATTAGGGATCTGAATAAAGGTATAAAAATCCATAGTAATATATATATATATATACCTAATAGAGTGAAGAATATGGATATAGATTTAAATAAATGAGGTGAGTAAATATTGAGATCAATATTAAAATAAAAAATATAACTCAATAGTTCAAAATGTAAAAAACATGTATTCTTGTCAAAAATTAATGAATCATATGAATTCCATTCTTAAATCAAATTTAGTAAAATAAAATAAAAATCATAATGATTTTAGTGAAGATATTAGCCGAAGTAAAATTATTGAAAATAAATTCTACCACAATATCACAGTTTTTGAAATGGTATCTAAGAAACTAATCCCAGTGGTCAACGTTATTTATGTGAGAATGTTGGATTAGATTTTTTTTAGTAATAAAATTCTCACATGTCTGACTAGACATAATTTTCATATGATCATAATTAAATCCATAATATTTATGGGTGTGATTAATTGAAACGATTTGGGTTCAATAACATCTTGGGCCAACATATTCTACTTTGGCAATAAAAATTATAACCTAATAGTACTTCTTACTATCCACTAGACAATTGTTTTTCTAATATGGTTTAAATAACCACTTGTACTCTTTTTGTCTAGATGGAACCCAACAAAATCAACATCCTAAAATCTTGAATGCTTAAAAGAGGAACATTTTGGATAAAATTAGAATATATATTTTATTTAATTAAAATTATTAAAAATTCTTTTTTGAGATATTTTTAGTGGTATTTATTTGTATTATAATGAAACCACCCACAAAGGTTTTCACTAAAAAAGATATCTTGTGGATTTGTGGTAAGATAGTGGAGACTCCTAATCATAACATTATAAATCTCATTATTCATTGATTTATTTTCTTCATCCAATGTCATCTTACATGATTTTCTTATTTGAGTACTAATAACCTAAACATGATCCATTCCAAACTTCTTTAATGTCTCATTAGTATATTTTCATTGGCTATAAAATGTGTCAACAAAATTTTGAGAAATTTGAAAACTAATTTAAAATTTGATGTCTCCCATAAAACTAATTTTGAATTACTTATTTATAAAATTGTACAACTCATTGTATAGATATTCTCTAGTTTATTTAAAAATGACTGTGTTGATACAAATTTGTACAATAAAAATATCATTTGGAATATGTTAAAAAAAGGTGGAATCTAGTTTTCCCATTTCAAAACTGTTTTTTAAATAAATTTAGTCAAAATTTCATTCCAAATTTTTTCAATCTATAAAGTTATTTAGTTAACATTAAAATATAATCCATAAATTTTTAATCCTTAAAATTGGTTCGTTTTTCAACATAAATTTCTTCCAAAATTAAACCCATTTAAAATTCACTTTTGACATCCATTTTTAAAAAAAAACTAAATTTAACTTATATCAGTATGAAAAATAAGATTCTAGTGGATTCTATCAATGAAAAATGGGGAAATTTCTAAACTGGTGGCCTTAAGGCCAAGAAGAATGAATAGTTTTAGCTACTATAGTATGAAACAATACATACCACAATACCTGCTATGGTAGAACTACAATACTCCTACAGTAACATAGAGATATGTAACCACCCAAATTTGAACTCCGCGCCACCCAACACCTTTGGGATGGTTTTCCCAAAATGAATTTGGGAAACATTAAGGCCTTTAGGTCACCCCAAGGCCTTCGGGCACCTGGAAAATGCAGATGCAACAAACTAGATTACAAGGGACATGGCTCAAGATGAGGACTTAGAGTAGGCTCATCCACCAGAGCCAAGACAACAGAAATTGAAAGATCAAGAGGGTATGACGTTTCCATCAGTAACATGATTTTGTATCTCTATACAAGATAAATATTAGACCATACTTGTGAGGTTGGTGTTCTGATATCATGAAATTTTCTAGGGAGGTGCAGTTTCAAGTTGTCTAGTCTGGATGATTTCCTCTAAGACCAATTGGTCATTTAATTGTCACTTAAGCCTAAGGCCCTTGTAAGGGTTCCACCTCACTATTTAGAGGGGTATTATCAAAAATAAATGAAGACTGAAGGCCTTCACGTGATTTTGGAATATGGGAAAATGTCTCAGCATAATCATTTCCTTTATATTTGTTGTATCCTTTATATACAAGTTGGATTTCGTTAATTGTGATATTACATTCCTCATCTAATTTATTTATAAAGACCCATTTTTTAACATTATATGGATGATCTTTGGTCCTTTTCTAGAATAAATAAATAATTATTTGAGGTAAATTTATTTCATTCATATTGCATAGAAAGAGGAAAAATTTTATCATTGATGGCATCCACATGATTTTGGGGCTCTAGTTATGAAAAAAAAATCATGGTGTTATACATCATTTAAAATGAAACCCCTATTATGAGTACTGTATTACAAATCATCAATAACATTTTCATGAAGATGATTTTTAAATTTAACATATTCCTTGGTGAAAGGTAATGGTTCTTGAAAAGTCCCAATATGATCACCAATAGAGGAAGTGGTGTATAATTGATATATTTTTCTTTTATACTTTCTTTTTTATGAAACAGAAATCACCTCCTATTAAAAAGTTATAAATATTCTGGAAACAGACTCACAATAACAATGATAGTATCACAATTATTATGAAGCTTCACCACTAAATAATAGTATCTACTCCTTGTCATGGCGTTGGAAATAATCTAATACCACACAATCCCCAAGTAAAAAATCATTTTTATGTGGTTACAAAAAAAATTATCCTTACACTTGAAATACACAATAATATAACTACAGTGAATGTTATTTATATCAAAAAATATATAACAATGTTTTTTTAACTAATTTAGAAATCTTTTACCAATAGTATTTTAATGTTGTTCGTGTGATGATTGTTCTTATCCACTCTTTCAATTATTGCAAGATATTATTCACATTCTTACCCAAAAATACGTAGGATCATATTATTAGTTTTGAGTATGAAACCACTATTCAGTGATTTTGTTTAGAAATATTCATCTGATGGGTTCCTATGGTATGTTAATCTAATTCCTAATCAAAACCACTAATTTTTTTTACCATATCATCAAATTCTACTGGATATAAAAAAATATATAGTGTCTTAAATCATGAATCCTCTTATATATATAAACTTCTCCATAAAAAACGATATTCGTGTTTTAGAATCTTCTATTATAAATATTACAGATTTCAAATATTCTTCCTATAGATTCTTCCACACGGTTCATCTGGAATAGTTTCTCCATCACTTCACATTTTTCACACATGAAAATTTCACCCACCATACTCATACATACACCTTCTCAATGAAAATATTAAATACAAAAATACTTCTCAAAGAAAATCACCAAAAACACCACCAAAACCTAGAAAATTATTAAATTTATATGATAACATTTTGTGACCTCATTCTTCTTAAAAAATCAATAAAACAGAGAGTGAATAGTGATTTTACTTTATGATATTTCAAACATTAAAACATTATCATAGAAACAAAAATATTTTTATCTTTATATTCCCCCCATAATTAACTTTGAATAAGAAAATAAAATACACCACTAAAAAGTGTTTCCGATAAGACAACTTTGTAACGTATGCTCCAACTAAATAATCACTATTTGGTACGTCTTTAAAAATTCATATTAACATCTTGAACCTTCCTTAATATAATGAATTATATAAAAACTCTTTTTAAATTACATTATTGTTACATTTATTTTTTGATGATCTTTATAAAATAATTTCATCCTGACATTTTTTTGCAACTCCAAATTCACAACTTCCTACATGTTTGATATATGAAAATTGTATAAAACAATTGTCTGAGGTACATCATCCAAAAAAATTTCTTATTAAATTCTTCATCACCTGAAAGGAATTTATTGTTATATATTTAAAAAAAAAATATAATTCACCTATGTTTTACTGAATTTTATTATAATATTTGGAAACATAACTATCAATAAATCCTCTTATCAACTTTATATATATCAATTTGATAGACTTTTTATAACTCCCATAGATTTTGAGAAATATTCTTTTTTAAAACTAATTTCATATTTTCAATATTTTTTATTACCAAAAATAGTTATTCAATAGTATATATGTGAAATCATTTTGTTTTTATTGAGTTATATGCAATTTTTAGTTCCTTCAATGGCATCTATTATACGCAATACCTAGTTTTACCAAACAAAAATTACTGTTAGTATTATTATTAAAATATTATAATAGTTTTCACCTAGCAGTTGAAATGGATGTTATGAATAAGATTAAATAAATTATGAAAATTTTATTTACACGGGTATATAAGAAGTATTATTTTCAAACCAATTAAATAGAAATGAAAATAAAACCATTTTAAAAATATAGGAAATCTTTTGCTAGAAAACTATATTTATTCCATCAAACACATTTTAACTCATTAAATAAATTAAACCAATTTTCATAGATTATTTTAAATATATATATATATATAATGTTAATTCTAATATTCAATGTTCATCTTATTTGTTTTCTCGATAGGATATAAGAATAATCTCAATTCGGCACATAAATATATATATATTTCTAAAAGGTCATTATAAAACCTTTTAATTGTGAACCTATTTATAATATAATTTTTTACACTTTTATAATTTTTATTTGAAATAATTAAATTCATTTTTATAGTGGAAAATTAAAATTTACATTGGGTGAATATTTCAGTTTTTTTTTAGAACATTCAATTTGTGGTGAATAGAAAAAAAACATTGACTTTTAATTGAAAGCCACATTTTATAATAATTTATATATATATTTAAAATATATTTTAAATTTGTTTTAATGTTAGTTTATATGAAAAATAAATCTATTAATATAATTTATGTCATTGGAATCAATGTCACATTTAAATTTTATTAAGTCAAGGGTGTGTTCTTCTCAGCCTTTGCCTGATGCGGGGTTTTTCATCCCTGCAATACAGGTCACCCCGAAGGTCCCGGGATGGATCTCTGGCCAACCCATCGTTCTGGTAATGGTAAGTGAATTTTCGGAAGCCTCTTCGCTACTCTCTAATACTTTAATTGCACGATTCGCGCGGCGACGACCTCTGGTGGAAGATTTCTACAGGATTGTTAATGTTGATTGGGGTTTGAAGCATCATGAGAAGGTAGGGATTTTTGGTCCGCGACAACTCGTTATTTTCTTTGCCGATGAAGACGACCTCGGTAGGGCATGGTCCAGTGTTCGAAGAGTCTCTGCTGAGCTTTCTTTTCATCTCCTTAGATGGTCCTTCGAGCATCACATGAAACGCGATTCTCCCAAATCGGCGATCTGGCTTCAGCTCCCAGGACTCCCTCTTCCGTTCCAAAACCCTGGGTTGCTGAGGTCGATTGGCAAATCCATTGGTCGGTTCATCTGTTGCGACCAGCGGGCGGCTTCCATGTCGAATCCCTCGACTGTGAAAATTTGTGTTGAAATGGATCTTTCACGAATCCCACCGGCGACAGTATGGATTGTAATTGAAGGAGAATACAGGTATGCTCAAAAAATTGTTTATGATTCATGGATTCCATATTTCTCTGGATGTTGTAAACAAGGCCACAATTCTGAGTACTGTCGTAAGAAATCTTCACGGCTGGGCCCTATCCCGAACGCAGATGTTTCTGCAAGAAAGATGGGTAAGGCTGATACTACAGAAGAGTTACAGCATGGAGGAGCCAGTCTGATGCTTAATAGCAGGAATTTCGATGTGGAAGCTTCATTATCAGGGGGACTGTTGCAGGTACATTCAATGGCAACCGCTGATATGGATCATGTGCCAGTGGAGGAAGGGAGGAAGGACGTGGTTATCAATATGAATGCTGCTGCCCCGGGTACACAGGCAAGTCTGGATGAATCCAGCAATAAGGAATCCAGTTGTGTTGTTGCTGCTAACAATCAATTAGGAGATTTCAATGTGCATGATTCTGACACTGTACAAGCTGGAATTATGCAATTGCATGCTGATGGCTTGGGTGTGGATACTAAAAACGGTGAATTCCAATTTATGGGAAGGGGCTTTGAGCAGGGGCAGTGTCCTACTGATGTAGTGGTGACAAAGCAGAACACATCTCCCATTTTGGTGCAGAGTACGTCTGATGAGGGGTTAAACTGCACAACAAACCGCTTTGCAGTTCTGGACAGTGCAGAGTTGAATGAGGCTGAAAGGAATGTTGAGCAAGAAACAAAAGAGGGGTGTGGAGGAACACAATTGAAGTATACTCCAAGTCTGGCAAAGGAGGTTCCTGAAGCAGTGGGTTGGAAAAATTCTGAGAAAATGGCATGTGATTGTGATACCTTGGGGAATGATAATGACAAGGGGACATCCTTGGAAGGGCAGGGAAACGTTGAGTTAAGAAGCATGAATCAGAGTAATAGGGATCACTCTCCATGCTTGCAACCTATGGATGGTAATATGGAACCGGAAGTGGTGGATGAGGGTCCTCAAATGGTGTATGAGGGGAAAGAAAATCAGTAAGATCGACCAAAGGATCACATGAAAGAGTCCTACAGTGAAATTCTTAGGAATGGGAGGAAACAGAATGTATTCACTGGAGCTTCCACTCCTCCACCGAAGCGGAAGCCCAGAAAGGACTATTCCAATCTACCGAGGACCGTTTCCACTAGGTCCTCTACAAAAAATGCAAAATCAAAAGACCCGGGGTCAAAGTGGGGAGAAAGTAGACTCACTGAAGCTATGTCTCCAACGCAGTTGCGACTGAAGGAACAATACATCCAAATGCTTAATCAATATGCGCCACAATCTGAATGGGAATCGGCGGATCCAGATGAGTTCTCAGAAGGTGGTGGGGACGTTGACTATGAGGTATTTTGATTTCTTTTGATGTATGACATTCTGGCTGCTTTATCTTCCTGCTTTGTATCTTGTACTTTCTTTTATTAATAGATTTTGGAGGACTGGGCACTCGGCCTAGTCTTGCACCTTCCTGGTAATTACAACAATTAAGGTAAAAACTAGTATACTTGTTGGTTAAACATTAACTTAAGGTTACAAATAACCTAGAAACTTGTCTACAAGATAATTCATGGCCATATATTGAACATATCCATCCTTTTATATAAAAAACCATTATTGGAGTCACATGATGTAAGGGAGACCTATCAATAGTGTTTACCTTTTTATATTTATAAGAATGTCTCTCCTCCTCCACTATAAAAGGGTGATCACACCCCCTCACTTATTCACACCTACCAAGACATTTTTATCATCCAAACACTACCAATATAATCTTAGAACATCCATCCTATCAACCTATATTCCTCACATTGTGCAGAAATCCAACCTAGGAATCTCTTTGGAGAATACCAAAATGAGTTACCCAAATAAGTGATAGCATTCCTCAGTGAGTACTTTTGTTTTATTTATTTATACACCTCTTAAACTTTTCTTATATCAATATCATATAACATCCTTAGTTTACTCAATATACTGAGATGTTTTTATGAAAATGTTACTACCTACACCTTCACACACTTCCATTAAATGGGATACACAATCATTAATCATGTGTACAAAATACCATCGCCTCATGAACTGATGTCATGTTTTCTTCCATTACTACATATAAACTTTTTTAATAATTATGTAGTTATTTTTTTATATAATATATGATATTTATGATTTAATTATTCTTCTATAAATATTATATAACATATAACACTATGATTTAAATTTTTTGGGTATACTCTAACACAATTTGTGGATGTTTGGACTAACTCCACCTCATCCTGAAGTAATTCATTCACAATTTAAATATAATTTATTAAGGATTATTTTATTAAACATATTTAATATTTATGAAATAATTCTAACATCTTGACTCGACTAACCACTAAACATGTGTTGTATCGGTCATCACATGGACTCAAGTGCACCTCTCCTTATGCCAATGGATGTAGACTAGTAGTGAGGGACTAATGGTGGTGTGGTAGGGACACTATACCTTATAGATTAGAGTGGAAAATGGTATAATCAGAAATAAATCCACTTAATGTTGTGTAAGAGGTAATAATGAATGAAACGGTAGTGAAAGAATTATATAATAACTGATTAAAGATGGCCAACACCAATTTAAAACATACCATGAATTCATTTCAATGTGATTCTACATAATAAAGAAGGAAACATAGAGTAGGTGATATAATAGAATACATGAACCATAGAACGAAATGAAAATCCCTGATTGTGGTCTCCTCAATAATCCTGAGTACTTGATCACTCTCATTTTTCTAACTCTTAGGTAAAATGGATATAAAAAAACATCAATGACCGGTGAACAAGAGAGTCTACTCAGGTGCCCCAAAATAATGGTGACCGAAGAATGGTGTGAGATATACTCACAAGTCCCCCAAAAATGGTGTCTAAAGAATAATATTGTTCTTGAATAAGAAATAAGAAGTATGTGTGTATAAAAAAGGAAGAATCAATATGAAATGGATAAATAACTATGTTTTGATAATTCCCCTCCATGGATCCCAACCCAACCATACCTACATTAACCTAATATAGAAAAGTTCAAAACATTAGTAGTTTATATAATGTGATATGTGGGAAGTGATAATAGAATGACACAAAAAATGTATTCTGGCATGCACTGGACCCAATAATATGATTTGTCTTGGTGGATTAATTCCATGGATAACAACTACTTAAGAACAATAATTCCTATTAAATTAATTAAAAAAATTAATTAAGTAGCATCCTAGGCCCGTCCATGGAAATCATTAACAAAGAACCCATTTATTGCAACAAGAGCGCCATAACTACTCACATGCATTAGATATTGTCCAATGTGATCTATGAATTTCCATGTATGTATCATCCCTGGTATAGTTTTATATGAAAACATTTCATCCTAATCTTGTATCTCATGTTGAAGAATATTTCCCACTTGTGGCCTAGTAGAACCATCTCAACAAAAATCCCATCCACGGTGTCTCCCCTATGGAACCAAAATCACATATAATGAGCTAAGAATAGTGCATGATGATCACATCCAGGAATTCCATTTTCAACCTATGAATATAAAAAATGCCCTAAGAAAAAATTATCATAAGAGATGAGATCATCCTTGGAGTTCTATAAAAGGAACCCATGTATCCCTAAATGAATTTTAAATTCATTTACATAAATAAATTAACTATACATGGTCTAATCTAGTAAGCATCTTTGATGTCAAACAAGACATGTTAAGATTGAAACACTCATTTTCTATTTCATTTTAGAATTTTGAATGGGAACATAATAAATTATGTCACATCAAATTGAAACACAATTAATTAATAAGGCCATCACCTTTACCCAAAAATAAAATCATGAATTTGAATGTATTTTTCTTTCCAACTGAAGGATATTCCCCTCAAAGAGGGATTTTATTAAAAATTTGTCATTATCGTTCAAACATTTCATTACATTAAATATAAATAATTTATGTTCATATCATGGTAAAAAAGAACCCATTCAGAGAGAGTTATAACCATGAATAATCAGAAATCAATATATATAAATAAAGAGAGAAACCCAAGGGGTGGATCTAATAAAGGAAGATAGTAAATATAAGGGCAGTCCATACAGACCCATCCTAAGTGGTAGTTTGATTTAATTTCATAACCCAAAACCATGTGAATATGATTCTAAGGTCATTATAATGGTGGATAATGATTTAATTTAAACCCATTTATAATTTAGATATGATAATAGGCATGCCTGGTGCACGAAACAATGATAAATTTTATAAAAAAATAAAAACATGAGGTAACAGTTATAGACCACCAACCATATACAATGGATGACTCAGACATTTAATATTGAGGATTTATGTATTCTAGTTCGATAAAAATTGACTAAAATGGACAATTACCTGAAAATAGGGTGAATTAAGACTCACAAGGATAGAACAAAAGGAAGATAAGGTAAAAAATAATGGAAGAAATGGGAGTCATGGGCATATTTAAACTCTTCCAATGCAGTTCGAAATTCTCGAATAAGAGGTCATCTGAGGAATATATATATGCATCTCTAAAGGAGGAGGGTTGGGGAGCTTGAGAGGAAGAGGGGTTTTTTTGTGGAGGATAGAAAAAGAGTAAAGAAGAAGGAGTTATAATTTTATCGTGATTTTTGGTAGAACATTAATTTCACTCTTTAATATTGGGTCACACAGTTTGACCGCATAGTTATCCAAACCATGCACCTATCGTGCGATGAATAGTGCATACATTCTAACAAAATGGAACTAAGTATGAGGGATAGGATCATGGTTTGTTAAACCATGTGTAACCTATGAGGATAACATTTTCTCACCTATAGGTGCCACACGGTTTTCATTGGTGGGCCCCACAGTTTCATACAAACTATGCACCCTTACCAGTGCACCTTAACATGAGTTTTGGGGGCCCGAAACTCTCAATAATCAACAAACCACCCAAGGAACCAATCATGATTCCAAAAACATATAAATAAAACACATTAAAATGTTCTAAACCTTATAATTTCATTCTTAATATTGATTTAAAACCATAAAATCCACCAAATGTTTCAATTCAAAATCCCATGGAAAACATAACCAATCCAAAAACACAAGACGCTATAATCTCCCCATCTTAAAAATTATCATCCTAAAAAATTCTTGGGTAATGAAAAATAAAAACTCTCTATCTACTCAAATCATGAAGTATAATTCAAGTATCAATGTTGTGTCTCCTAATTACTAAAACACATTAAAGAGTCACCTTAACATAGAAAACATAATCTCTTGGACCTCTAGCTAGTAATTGTACTATGATTTGGACCATTGAGGTCAATCTTACCCATACCCATCAAACTAGAGATATGATATTCACTTCATCTATTTAACTATATGGCATATGGTTCATTCCCCAATGTTTTTGGTATTATTGGGCCAATTCTGAATCGCGATATCTATATTGTCAGGATTATCTTACAAAATGTGACTGTGGTGTTCTGAAAATGCTCACAAATCCAAACACAATTCACTATATGATCGAAGAATCGATTACAAAACAACCCAAGCATTTGACTGATAGTCAACCTTTCCTAGAAAATTTATCAATGAAATTTACACTATATCCATCGTAACTAGATTACATGACATAAATAGTTCTTTATTGACCGCATACAATGAAGCTAGAGGAAGATAGGTCAATCCACTACCAACTGATTATTCTCAAAATTCCCATCATAGAAGGATGATGTATTTTAAAAGAAAACATGATTTATTTAAATGAAGTTAACTGGTAATTTTCTCTAATCCCACTCAATAAATCCCAAAATTATCCATTGATGACTTCTCTATCCAAAAATCCCTTAAACTGTCCTTCCTGGCATGAACATGGGTGAATTATCAATCCAACACACTTTTATTGATAACCATATTTAAATGAATCATCTGATCTTGATTGTAATTCAAGTTAACCACTAATTCCGAAAAGCCCATTCAAGGAATGCATCCTAGTAAAACTGTAATGATAATTACAAATTAGATATATCGGTACCAATGAGGAATCTTCTTGGTGGTCAAGTAAAAAAGGAAAAAAATTCCAAGATTCTATCTGTGGAGATTATACTAGGGAACACAGGCTTCACTCAGAACTAACTCTGCTTCTAATATTAACCATGCTTATGAAGTGCACTCTGATAGAGACCACTGACCAATCCCAATGGATTTTAAATTTTTCATGTCATATAACTAATGCTCTCTCAGTGTACCCATATGATGCCAAGATAAGGTAAATGATCATCATCAAGGAAATAGTGGACTAAGGTGATTCGAATGGATTCCAAAAAATAATGGATAAACATCCTATAAAAAAAATAGAAGTGCTCCTTAAGTCTTTGGACCCATCATTGTCAACAATGTAATGAGATGGATAGTTGAACCATGAGTGGTCAAATTCCTCTAAAAATCATGGCTACTCTCACCGATGCATTTCTATTACCTAACCATGATGCTTTTAATAGCTAAGACATCTCATGGTCACTCAATAACTACCAAAAAAGTATGTACAATACTTGAAGTGTCTTTAATGTTTTTTTACACACCTAAACATGATTTTATTATGCCTCCTTGCAATAATTGATGTTAGAATGATTATGAGCCACATGGACATTTAAATAGAGACCGACCATTTTCAAATGGTCCTTGGTTTTACTTTTTAACTAGAAGGACATGTTTAACCAGGACTAAAATGATTCTCCCCACCTTAAGAGTGTTGTAATCATCAAATTTACTAATGAGTATCCAAAACAATAGAACACACTCCCTTGATCAATAATTGTGGGTCCTAGAGGTGGCTACAAAACTTTAAAAATAGTTAATCTGAATGGAACGATATGATATCAAATTATAAGTGCACAATCCCATATATTACCTTAGAGGTATGCATAAATATACTCCCAAGATACATCCACATTCACTAAAAAATTGTGTTTAAAAGCCAAAACAACTAACTAGCATATCTAAACATGTGATCTATCTTTGAACATCTTACCGACCATTGAAATGGGTCTAGATCTTTACACATGCTAGAGTAAATTTGCTTCAGAGTTGACTGGAATTCAAAGTGTAATAGCTCAAGGCTAAATGTGAACCATTGAACATAAATAGTTTGTTGATCTATTTAACATGATGATGCGTATAGCCTACATTAATGCATATTACCCTGAGGATTCATCAATAAAATGGATCATCCATGACACTACCCATTAGAATATAATTTTATATACATTAAAGTATCATATGTTCTATAAAATATTAAAACCAAATTCAAAATATTTCATATGACTATTCATCCTACTGAGCATCTATCAATTCTTCCTTAACAGGAGAGGATGAATAAGGGTCATAAAAAATAATAAGTGTTTGATCGTTCCTTAGTCTATCATATCTTATAGAAAACAATCATAACATGATCCTCATTCCCATAATGAGGGTTAAAACACTGCATGACCAATATTCCAAAAAAGTGTGTTATTGTAGAACTAAAAATCCTACATGGAACTATGGAACCTGAGCAGTACCACACAACTGAAAATATTCACAAGCCTTTAGCAAGGGCCTTAGTGATTTGAGGGTTCTACCTACAATAGGCTATCCACTTAATGAAGTATAAATTTTCAACCCTACAGTGGGTTCATACCTAAAATGTGTACTAGGTATAAGTGAATAACTATTAAGTTTGAGAAACAAAAGAATGAACTACGATTAATGCTCACACTCTAGTTTCAAGGAAGAAATTCAAGGAAATCATTTAATCTACCATTACAAAATCTTTAATGATAATAACACCTCTTATGATTCAATTTTAAGGAATTAACCACAAACCCTTTATTTCATTAATCAATTCACAAAGTTCTTTTAAAGAAAAACTAATATATATCATAAAGAAAGAGTATTCAGTTAACATCACAATGAAAAATAGGAAAGATATATTTAAATTCTTTTAAAAAAATTATTCAGATAACATCCCATCATAATTTGCTCATTTCATCTACAAACCCCCCATTTTCTAAACATTAACCAAACAATTTAAAATATATTATAATTTGATTAGTAAAATAAAATTTAATTACAATATATAGAGGTAACCACCATTTAGGTTTCAATTCAAATTTCAATTAGCTAATGCCTCATATTTAAATATAGGTCAATAGAAGAATGATGGTGATTTTTTAATTAAAATAGTCTGGTTAAAAATATGCATCCTTACGTTAACATGTAAATGCAAATAAACAGTTATGGTCACTTTAAATGCCTATCACTACAAAACTTATGTACAACCCCATCGGGTTCGGAACTAAGGAATTTTAAAAGAAAATGAAACCTGCTATGTTCTCATTAATCCCTTTTAGTTTCAAATAATTCCAACCAAAAAATTTAATCATTCTGATTTAAAACAACCTCAGTTTGTTAATTTCAAAATCACAAACACTATAACCATCCTAATGGGGTCAAGTCAATTCTATATCACAAAATAATTTCTAAACTGAACTACTCTGGTCCAGTCATCCACTTATAAAATTGATCTTTAAAAGTCATTCATCATAATAAATAGTTGTAAAAATGTTAATAATGAAACCAATACATTTATGGGTAAAAACAATTTGTATTTACTCACTAGTCACTAAGTATAATGGTCATCGAAGATGGTTTATTTATATGTGTTTCCACCTCTCAATTTATGAAGTTTCTATACATGTTTAATATTTTAGGTAGTTCCCATAAAAC
The DNA here is from genome assembly GCA_963277665.1 of Viscum album. Taxonomy (NCBI): domain Eukaryota; kingdom Viridiplantae; phylum Streptophyta; class Magnoliopsida; order Santalales; family Viscaceae; genus Viscum; species Viscum album. The sequence goes on from OY728133.1 coordinate 444,322,916, forward strand.
CCTAACCATTTTATCTTGTAATTAGAAAACAATTCAGCAGCCATTACATTTTTTTAATTGAATTTAAACATATAAAGTACATCTATGATGATTAGATTATATAGTTCACCTTATTAAAACACATAATGTGCTCATAAACATTATAAATTTCAAGTTGGATCCCATTTAACCATAACCATAATGTTTTATCTAATGGAAATGGTGGTTCGTGGCTCAAACATGTCATAATTAATTAGGGTTGTGATACCATCAATAACAAATTACATGTTTTAAAAGTTATAATTATGTGTTCGAAACCTAAAAATCCTATATGGTTTTACACGGTAAGGAACAAATAAGTATTATGATTAACCATAAAATTTTGAAACATAACTAGGGAAGCACAAAAATAATTCAAACCATAACACTAAAATCATTAAAGTTAGGAATACCAATCAATGTAAGTGAACTAATTTAGGAAAACATAAACAACTTCCTCCTAAACATGTAATGATATACCTAAGAAGGATAAAGTTATGAATTTCACTAAAAAAATTAGAATGGAATATATTATATTAGGTGTGTGGGGATATAATTACATAAAATACACACACACACCGCACACACATAGTCCTGAAAGGTAGGTCATAGCGCCTCCCCCCAAGGGATAACCCATCCAACTACCCTCTTTATTACATCATATATATTTGGTCTGAAGTTCTAGTGGGAATGTATACCATTACATGTCTCGTAGAACTAATTTTTTTTTCCCAATGCCCATTTTTTGAATCGTAAATCTATATTACCAGCTTACTACCGTGCCTGCCAATGCTACAGTGAATATCATTTCCACAGTTCCCGCCACCACTACAATGTCATCACAGCTACAGTTGATCTGTTAATATAATACTGGTAAAGTAACTATTCCATGTGAGGTTTGAACCACCATTATTTATATAGGATTTCATGGTTCTTACCACTAATCCAAACCCAAACTACACCTAGCATGCAATATAATAAGTAGAAAGGTAACACAAAAGCTACATTACAATAAATTTCCAAAAATCTAATAATGAAATATATATGGAATGGTATATGGATTGAATGTAAATTCCTTCATGCCTTTTATAATTCATGTAATTCTTCATCCTTGTAATATAAGGCCAAGAGAAAAGTCTAAAATTTCATAAATCTGTAAGAAGTGGAAATTACTCCAATAACTCAATCTGAAATAAAAATCAATTGTAATAATAAACAACACGAACAATAATATCATCCGTATCCACCTGGGATTTTCCCTGTATATGTGGTGATCACTCTAAGTAACAACTATTTACCATGATCCAATATGTTCCTAGTCTCCAATCTACCAACCCTAAATACTGAGAAAAAAGAAAAGAAAGCCTCTAATAGTAATTTGTAACATCCCTGGACCACTAAATGAGAAGCTGTAAGGGTCAACACATTGCCCAAAACACACCTCCTCGAACGTTAGATGATTTAGACTAGCAGGGATGGACTAACGATGGTAGTTGAGGAGACTATACATATGAAATCAGTGTGTAATAATGGTATAATCAAATATAAATAAATGGAAAATGGTATAATTGGTAATAAAAAAAGGAAAGGTGGTGTAATAATAATAAAATAACTGATAAATATGGTCAATTAAAATATTCAACTAATGATGCATTCATATATATATGATGCTACTTAAAATATTATGAAACATACATAAATGATATAATACAATACATGAACCAAGGAATGAAAGGAAATGCCCTACGGGTAGACTCCTTGGGTATTATGATTACTAGATCAGTCCCATAAACCAAAATCTCAAGTACTATGAATAGAAGAAACAAAGGATTGAGGTCATGTTAACAAGAGAGTCTGCTCGGTTTCCCTAATGAAATGGAGGCCCAAATAGTGTGTCAGATATACTCAAAATTCCACCATCATGGGTGTCTAATGAATAATCCAGTTTGACTATGTAAAACAAGAGGTGTGGGATTATAAATAAGGTTTTTATTAATTTGAAATGGGTAAATAACTTAGTAAGTCTTGAGTCCCTCTAGGATACACGACCCTACCATACCTTCCTTGTCCAATGCCCAAAAGGATTGATCCAAAAGTACCCTTTACAAAGTTATATGTGTTACATGACAAAAAACATCATAAAATAGGTATCGTAGGATGAACCAACCCCAATAATGTGATTTTTAATCATAGATTTGTTCCTAGGATATCAACTACATATGAATAGCATTTACTATAAAATTAATTTCTAAAATTAAATAATTATATTCCTTTTCCAATCAAAAGAGAACCTTCACAAGGGACTTTTTTATCAGTCTAGGATCTCCATAGGTTCTCATAGTTTTTGGAGACCATCTGATACGATCTATGAATGGACTCTCTAGTATCATCCATGACCTAGTGTGAGACAGAAACCTCTATGCTTCAACATATATCTCACATAGGGGACCAAGTGTCACTTGTGTTATGGTAAAACCATCTTTCCAAGGTACTTATCCATGGTTTCAACCCTAGGGAACTGGAATCTCTCATGAGGAGGTAATAAGGATGCATGGTGAGATCATCCTTGCATAACAAAGTCAGCCATAAATTGTACACAATCAATTAGTGAAATTGATCTCAATCATTTTGAAACCTTCCTTGGAGTTCTGTGTAAGGGAACCATGTATCGCCCAGAGAATTCAATGTTAATTTAGTTAACTAAATTAACAATACAAGGGACGAGATGTTAAAAATTATTAACTTGAAACAAGACACAATAAGAGGGAAAAACTTATTTTAAATTTCGTCTTAGAAGTAATAAGGGTCCCATACATATGTAATTCACATTACATCTCAATAAAAATAATTAAAAATACTATCACATTAACCAAAAAATCCAATTAAGTATTAGAACATATATTACATTCCAATAAAAGACACCACACCTCAATAAGGGTTTTATTAGAAAACATATTGTTTTTTCCAACATTTCATTCCATTAGGTTATATAATTTAATATCATCATGTGGTATAAAGGAACCCATTAAAATGATGTTTTATACAGGAATATTCTCAAATCAATATATATTAATGAAAAACAAAACCTAAGGTATGGATATAATTAGGGTAGATAGTAACTACATTGGGTTTATATATAGGCTTCTGAAAAGGGGAGGTTTGGTTTAATTTTATAACCTACAACAATTGAAATATGATTCTAAAGGCATTATAAGGTGGTTTAACAATTTAATCTAATTCAATTTGTAATTTAGAGGTGACAATGGAAAATTCCATCACGCGTCACATGAAAACCTTATATAAAAATTACTAAACTTTTTGGAAAAGATATAGACAACCTACCTTATACCATGGATGAATCACACGCCCAATATGAAGTCTTGATTTTGGATGTCTCATGAGAAAGTGATGAAATGGAATAATTCCCTTAGAATTTGTAGAATTGAGCCTCACCATATTATAACAAAGGAAGACAAGGTGAATAATAATGAAAGATATGGGAGTTGTAGATGTATCAAGATGCTTCAAACACACCAAACGGTGCTCAAATCAGAGGTCATATGATAAAGATACATCCATCCATAGAGGAGGAGGGAGGAGGATAATGAGTGGGAGATGGGTTGTGTGTTGAGGAGATGAAAAGATGTAGGAATATGGGGTTAAAATTTTAGGGTCATTAAGGGTAGAATGGTACTTTCACCCTTTAAAACTGGGTCATATAGTTTTGTCGCACTGTTGGCCGAATCGTGTGCTAACAATGGGATAACTAGTGCACACGTTCTAAAAAATTGTCACCAAGAATTTGGTTTAGGTTAATAGTTTAAGAAAATGTGCACTACCTGTGTGGATCACTTCTTCTTACCTACAGGTGTTGCATAGTTTTGACTGGTGGGCCACATGGTTTTAGAAAAACCATGCACCCTTACCGATCCACTAAAACTTGAGTTTTCATGTCCTAGTTATCCCAAAACTAAAAAACCCCATAGTAACAACTTAGTACTCCAAACACTTCTAAAAACACACATTAATGTGTTTAAACCAACATAATTTCATTCGGAAGCTCGGTTTACAGAACTGACCATCCACCAAATGCAAAACTTCCAAATCCCCAGGAAAACTCATTTGATCCAAAAACACAGAACTCTAAAATAATAAGTATAATGTAATTATAATTTATATATATATTTCATTTACTTTAATACTTTTAAAACACAGTAAGGCAATGCAAATAGTGTTCATGCATATGTATGGCTTATTATCTCACTAAACGGTATATTTCATTTCTTATTTTTATCATTGATAGGTTATTATAAATAATTATGTACTAAATATATATGATATTATAAAAATAATTATTTTCTATAAATTATAAAATCATGATCTAAGTAAGAGTATCAATAACAAAAAATCATAACATATATGAAAAATGAAACGGTTTTTCCCAAAACGTATCATTAACCTTAAATTGTTAACAATCAGGTAATATAATGTCGTAAAAAAACATATATGGTATGATATATAATAAAGTGGTTCAATAGTAGATTTTCAATAAACATATGTTTATTATACATTTGGTTTTAATGTGTACAAATAAATTCAACACTTATGGTAAATGTTTTACCATATCACTTTTATTTATGTGAGATATATGCTATATTCACCACTTCTTCATGATTTTTCGTATATATACAGCCATATGAAATTTCAAATCATGAATTTAAATTATTTAATGATATTTTAACTTTCAATTGATGTTATTATTTAATTTATCTCATGATTCAAATGTTACTCAAGTAGTAAGTGGATTTCTATTCTCAATTTTATTTAATCAGGACTTATGCTATATTCACCACTCATTTCATTTGTTTTTTGTATATACAACCAATGATTTTATGATATGATTATTATCCATATATTTATGGATATTTATGTATCCATTCGAAAATATCTCCTTCAAGGGGTTTATGGTTAAAAAATTACAAAAACGATTAGACTTTTTTTTCCCCATTTATCTTCTTTGGGATACATGTTATGTTATGAACATATATTCTTCTACAAGCTGTATATAATACCCTATGAAATATCATATCATGAATATCCTTATTTTCATGATATTTAATTCTTCATGTAATGTTATTCTTTCATGGGGATTATGATTCAATGTTATGAAAGTGGAAACACTTTATTGTTATAATCTCACCGTTTATCTGGATTGTTTATGATTATGCTTCTATTGATTAAATATTATGATTCATCCCCATAAACTCTAATGAGTTTTATTTTCCTATATTTATTCATGATATCTTTATGTATTGGTATCATTTTTATACTCTTAGGTACTTAAAAATATTTAAAAAAAGTTTTTTTAGAAAATAGGAATTTTTTTTTCGTTGGTCAGAAAGTAGTTTCATATAAAAAATCTAAAAAAGTTTTCAAAAAACAATTAAATGATATTTTAATCGCATTTTTTAGTAAAAGGATTTGAAAAATGTTTTATTTATTATAAATATTTTAAAAATGTATTCAAAGATTCCATTATATGTTTTAAAATTTATTTTCAAAGAAAATGGTTTTCAAAATGTTTTTTGATTTAAAAAGTGGTTCTCAAATAGGAATGGATATTTAACTCAATAAATTCTTTAAATAATTTTTAAATAAAAATTAATTTTTTTTCAAATCATTTTTTAATGAAATAGATTTTGAAAATATTTTTTCTCTAAAAAATGATTTTCAATGGAAGGTTGTATTGGTTAAGAAATTCATTATCTGATATTTCAAAATCCTTTTCTAGCATATAATACCTAATTGTATACTACTTATGATTTAATAAGGAAATTATCAATGTACACAATTATTATTTTTTTAATGGTTTATGTTTGGTATGAAATATTTTTTATGAAACATGTTTCCCTGCCCTAGGTTATGCAAAGATAAAATGCTTATGATACGTGCCCCATTTCATAGGTTATTTTATGATTACTTTTTATGAAACCATTGTTTTTTCAAAATTTTATGATATGTTGAAATGTTTGTGATACCAATTTCATTTAATGGTATATAATATGATGTTTATGAATCACATCTATTTTTATAAGTCATGAAATTATCACTGTTTTATTATTTTCTGGCATTGGTATGCATGGTTTTTTATGTGATGGGTGGGACCTATATCTCCCTTAAATGGATTGGGTAATGGAAAATGTTCTATGAGATAAAAGGTTAAATGGAAGATTATACAAAGCCCATAATAATAGGGTATACAAGAGGGAATCTGAATCCTGTAACAAGAGGGTTTTCGGGAGGGAATCCAAAGTCCATAAAAAGAGGGTATAAGAGAGGGCATCACAATCCCATCACATGAGGGAATACGGGAGGAAATACCCATCTTATAAAGAGAGGGTAAAAAAGATGGAATAACCAAACCATAAGAATTGGATACACTAGAGGGAATCTCAATCCCATAATAAGAGGGTACACGAGAGGGCATATAATCCCTGAAACAAGATGGTACACTGCATGTTATCCCATGCTTGATGAAGGTACATATATGATTAGACCAATATTATCATATTATAAGGGTTGTGGTAGTTATCCTTTACATATGATATTTCTTTTCTTGTGTGTATACCACAGCTCAATGTCTTATTCTTATGTTATTGTAGCCACCCAAAACTGTTATAAAAAAAATTCCCTTGTGATTTAAAAAATATCTTATTTTGAAATATGGTTTTAGAAAAAACATAAAATATTTTGGTTTTATTATATCCTTTTAGGTGTAAATTACCATTAATAATCTATAACATTGATAAAATAGCCTTTGAATAGTAATCACGTGGTTATTATAAATATAGGGCTTAACAAATCCAACTCGCACTAGAAAAGAATATAATGGCCTCAACTGGTTGGATTATACCTTATTAGGCACATTTAGAAGAGAATTTAAGGGAGATAGAGTCATTGGTATTTTCTCTTAATGAATCCCAATCCCAGATCTAAAAACTTAAAAATGAGAGGACCTATTTATAGGAGAATTTCATGCTTATTGAGATCACATCCCAGACAATGTCCACTGAACCACCCCATGAAAATATTAAAGTCATGCATATAACTGTTAGGGAGTCTGTAGGTACATTAATGGTATATGTATATATTATGTCAATATGGTTATCTTATAACATCTCCATTTCTTATAGTTTTATGTTTTGAAAATCATAAACTCTTTTTCTTATGTTATGATTTTTTTCTTAACTTCCATATTTTTCATTTTGTTTTACTTACAAGTTTTCCCATTCCATCATACATACAGAATTCTAATTCCATTATACATATATAATTGTCATTCCATTTAATGATTCCGAATCTGGTACAAAAATTCGTTCTATTTTATGATTCTGAATCCAGTACATATGGCATTTTGTTTTATGATTCTAAATCCTATACAAATGTCATTTAGTTTTATGATTATGTATTTGGTACAAATGTTATTCCATTTAATGGTTATGAATCCAGTACAAATGTCATTCAATTTTATGATTCCAACTCTGGTATAAATTTTATTCTATTTTATGATTCTGAGTTTGCTAAAAAATTCATTATGTTTCATGATACCAATTCTGGTAAAAATGTGATACTCTTTTCACAATCAGATTTATTTTTTCTTCAGAGTTTGTTTTCGTGATAATGATAATGTTTTTTAATGTATTATCTCAATATTATTGTATTCTATGTTTTCTTATACTTAACCTTTATCTTTAACATAACATCATTTCTTATACTTGAAATAATTTCATACAATCTGTTACAAACTAACCGTTGTATGTTTGACATGTGTCCAAGTCCCTCCAAAATTTATGAAAAATATGACTGTTGGAGTGGATCTACCTATGGGGAAGTTTTTCCTATAAATACATGTCCATTTGAATGGGAAAAAAAATTACAAAAATGATAATAAATAGTTAATGAAGAAGTGATCAAAGTTTTTGAAGTGATTTCTAAAGAGAGACTCTTACAACTCTCAATTCTTTGTGAGGATGTCGTGAAAAACTTTTTAAGGCATGAAAAACTTTTTTATACTTTCTTTGTGCAGAATCTGATTGTGCTAATCGTGGGATTTTGGGTATGGAAGATAGAGGAGACAATTTCCTTCTAAATTGAGGGTTATCAGGGATAACAAGACGGATATTGATCTTCATATTAAGGGCTTACATGGGGTTGGGTAAGATAGAATTTTATGAAAGTATAAATCAAGGAACCTTTATCCAAGGTTGTTAGATACCCTTATAATTGGATTAAAAGAATTATATTGTTACTTTTTTCAAGTTATTTTAATTGCACTACTATTTTAACATTGTTAAAGTTAGAAAGTATAATTTTTTATACTTTTTAATTATGTTACACTAATTGTATTAAATATTCTATACGAATTAAGATAGAATATTTCCTTTAAGGAAATATTTATTTAGTTTTTATCATAAGGTTGTATGTTTAAGAAAATCTTTCTTTAAGAGGTATGGTGAATGTTTTTTTAACATTGTTAAAATAAATTTTCTTAATGTTAAAAGCTAACCTTAAGAAACAAATTTCATTGTGGTTAAGAAACTTTTCTTTAAGAAAGTTCTATATCATTTTTAAAGGTTCCAAAGGAATTTTTAGAGAATACAATTCACCCACCTCCCCCCTCTTGAATTTGAGCATCTCTTTATACGTATTTGATCCTACAATTGGTATTAGAGGAGGTCTCTAAAATACTTATATCCACATATAAGTTTTCTTTATCAAGTTTTCTTATCCTTATTTGGTTATAAATTTTAACTTATAACATGTTTTGTGGAAAAAAAATAATTCATTTGGTATAGTAGGCATTCTTGTTGGATCACTATATAATCTCAATCCTACTAGACCACCAATCTTCGCTGGAAATGAATATTAGTATTGGAGAGACATAATGATGACATTTTTTATAAACACACATATAGACAAATAGATTATGTTAAGTGGATATTATAATATTCTTTGTAAGGAACGTTGATCCTTTTCAAATTCAGAAATGGTGGAATACAAGATGAAATTTAAGGTACGAAATTATTTTCATTGTTCCATGACGAGAAATATATACATCCAAATTTTATCTTGTGATGTTACTAATAGAATTTTGAATAAGCTTGAAGTAACTCACTTTGGAACTTCCAAAGTAATCAAAACTAGAAGAACTATGCTTAGAGTTGAGTATCATGCATTCTGGATTCCTTATGGAGAATATATATGTAAGGTACAACAAATATTTAAGACTATTTTCAATATCTTACAATACATGGGAGAGAAAGGTTTAGATGAAGAGATTCTTATAGAAATTAATAAAGATATCATTCCCAATGAATGGGAATCCAAGAGGACTGATATAGATGAGAATAAGAAAGTCATATAGATTTCTCTTGATGAACTGTTTGGAACTCTTCTTCAATATGAAACCAGAATGAAGGGGGGTGATGAAAATATTAAGAAAGGAATGGAAATAGAGGGGTTGATTTTACAACTAATTAAAATCATATGAAATCCAAGACTCCTAATAGAATTACATGGTCTAAATATAAGAAGGTTGTTATTCAATATGAATCTAATGAAAGTGAAGCTTTCAAAAATGAGTGAGAAAATCTTGCTCAGAGGATGAACAAGATTGTTGGACAGAATAAAGTTTAATATAGATACCAAAAGTACATGGAAAAAATAAGAAATATGGAGAAGTGACATGATATGAATGTAGAAGAACTGGTCATATTAGACCATATTGTACTTTGTTTAAGAAAGGAGACAAGAAAGACATGAATTCTGAAAGAAACAAGATGAAGTTCTATAGATCAAAGAATAAGAGGGTATTGAAATCCAATGACACTTGGAGTGCTAGTAGTGGAGATTCTTCTGATTATTCTTCATATTATAAATCTCCTAAGTAAAATAATATTTGTTCTAATATCAAGAGATCCATTTCAAAAGAATTGTTGTATCGCTAACTTATGAACTGCTGAATCCTTAATCAATATTTATTTAAGAGAAATTTTTTGGATAGAGGTTTTTATTCATATGGAGAATCTTCTTCATCAAATAATGATAGTGATTTTATTTCCTATGAGGATGTTTCTAGATTTTCTATGTTGCTTGTAAAGATAAATTTTAATGTTTCTAAGAAATTTAAAAAATAATATTATAGAGAATTTATTTTAACAAAAGAAATTTCGGATCTTACAAAAGATCTGAATAAAAAAATGGTGTTTTAGAAAATATTTCTATGAATAATAAGGAAGTTATTTCTGAGAAGGATAAACTATCTAAGGATCTTAAAATATTTTTTTAAGAAAAATATGTTTAAGAGGAAAATATTAACTCTAAATATATTATTCTTGCGGAGAAGAATGTACTCTGGAGACTAAAATATGAAATATTTTCCTTGATAGAACTACTTGAAAATTTTACTTCTGGTAAGGAATTTTTTTACAATATTTATTCTTAGATCCGACCGCATGGTAATAATCAGGGTTTACTTTATTCTCATGAAGACCCTATTTTGTGAAATCATAACTTTTCCCCTTCTAGATCCCCTTTTTTTACTAAATGTCAAAGTGGAGGAAATTAGAAGAAAAACTATACATTAAATAAAGTTCAATCCCTTGGTTTTCATAAATCTTACATTATTTTAACAAATATGGTCACCCATGTTTTTATTTTCTAAAAATTGCATATCCAAGAATGTCTGGATTCCGAAAACCTAACTCTTTCTCTTTCAAGATAATGAAGAAAGTACCTACAATTTATAGTACATGGATAGTGGAAGTTCTTGGAACATGATAGGTAACAAAGACTATTTCAAAAATATTTTAAAGACTAATGGTGGAAAATTAACTTTTGTAAATAACTCTCAAGGATAAATTGTCGGTATAGTTAACATTATTCAACTTGGAAACGATTTTATTAAAAATGTTCTATTTTTTGTAAAAGGCCTTAAGTACTACTCTTTATTTCAAGGGGAGTACATATTCTTGTTTGTTTTTCTATATTATTCTTTCTTTAAGAAAATTTTTCATTCTTAAAAATTTTATCCTTCCTTAAGAAAATTATTGTTTCTCAAAAAAATTATATTTCTTTAAGAAAATTTAACTTTCATAAAAAAATTTATCTTTCTTTAAGGAAATTTTTTTTCTTAAAATGTTTATATTTCCTTAAGATAGTTTTTCTCTCTTAAATTTTTTTTCATTTTTTGACGAAATTTTTTCTTTCTTAAAAATATTATCTTACTTTAAGAAATATTTTATTTTTTAAAAATTTTATCATTATTTTTCGAATTGAAATTTCCTAAATTAAAATCCCAGAATCTAAAACTTCCAAGAGAATTCTTATAATACCGATAAAATCTTCAGAGTATTTCAAAAGGTTCATTATCTTAATCTTTATTTTCTTTTTTTATTTTTCAATCATTTATATTTAATAATTTTTAATTCTTGTTTACCTTACATCAAAATATTGGAATTCATATTTCATATAATCATCATTAACGGTTAGATCAGATCAGGTTATTTTTATCCATTTAATTATCTTATGGTAGTTGAAAGGTCATCAATTTGTCTATATAAGGGGTGCCTCATTTTTAAGCGCTGCCCCAATCGTACTGACTTCAGTGACGATGTTTTGTTGCTATCAAATTCTTCATTCTGATTCCTTTGTCTCTTTTGTCCTGAATTATTTTTGAATCCATATTAGATCACATATAGATTATGAAGGAAATAAATTATTGGTCAATATTTAGAGAAAGGTTTTTATACCCTAACTTATTTAAAAAATATGACTCCCTCATCTCTAAGGTGACAAGAACTAACTATTGGGAAAGTTTTTGTGTGGCTAAGGAGAAAAGTTAGGATTCTGTTTTCCCTAATCTGGTTATTTAGTTCTGTGATGCCATTACATTCTTTCAAAATGATGGAAATGACTTGTTTATGTTCAAATGTTATGATAAGGCTTATACAGTTCCATATAGTATGGTAGAAAATTATCTCAATATACTGTATGAAGGGGAAGCTATTCTATGCCCTCAAAAACCTCCTGAGAAGGAAGGTTATTTTGAAAAACTAAAGTCTTTGGATTATCTTGGTCTGAAGTATGTTAACAATCCAAATATTATGAATCCTATAACAAATCATAAGATGGTATCTCTCTAGATGCAAGGATTTCATATTCTAAGAAAAGGAGATAAGGAATCTTTAATGATATGTGATGTATTTCATTTAGATTTTATTTTCTACACAAGGAAGATCAACATGGTTAAGTTCATCTTTCTCACCATCTCGAAAATAAAAGGCAGAACCATCAGATCTCAAATTCTTATATATCAGGCAACTATCTCTAGAATAATTGCTATGTTCCTTCAAGAACAGAATGTATCATATCGATCATTCTCAAAGACTTTTATGATTTTGTTGCTCAGTGATGAGACTCTAAGGAGGGCGAATGTAAGGTTTATATAGGAATCCCGAAGTTTTTAAGAAACGGTTTTCTAGAACAAAGATGATGTTTTGAAATATTCTAAATCAATACCCAAGAAAAGGAAACATGAAAACCCAATCTTTCTAAACCAGTTCTTGATGTACCAGCATTAGCACCTCCTCCTACAAAGAAACTTAAAGCCTATTCCGATGAAACAGTTACAAAGGGGATAGAAATGGAATCTACCAGAAGGGAAGAAGATTCTTCCTTTGGCCTGAACCCTATAGAGGCTAATGCCTTAAAAATTAAGAATGCTAAAAATCTTGAGAAATAAATGAAAAAAATACTGATGAGGAAATCCTTAGAAGCATAAGTGTGTTAGTGCTTACTACAGGATATTAAAAAATCTCAAGAAGTACCTGATCCTCATGTTATACATAAGAAGTCAGTTGTCGCTCTGCATACGCAGAAAGACAAGAAAGTTCTATCTTTATTAGAACCTGTTTAAGAAATAGATGATCGAATTATTAAAGAATATTATGATGATTTTTAAGGGATATTAAAGATTACATTATAACTCCTCAAAGTTTAGATTCTAAATCCATTTCTGAAGAACATGATGAAGAAAAATTTGAAGAAGAAGATTAAGAGGAAGTTGAAAAAGAAGTATAATTTTATAATGAAGAACAAGTTTATGTTCAAGTGGAACAATAAGATAAAAAATATATTGATCAACATGGTCATTAAGAGAAAGAAATTTAGGAATAAAAATGACAAGAATGATCTTAACATCATTATTTTGAAGGGAAAGAAGTTGAACAAGAATATATTAATGTTATCCAAGTATCTGATGAACAATCCCATGTCTGAAATCCTAGAAAAGGCCAGAATGTTTCGGATGCCTCATCTAATAAAGAAACACCTTATAAGTCTTCTAAGAGAATAGAGAAACCAACTTCATTAACTCCAAGAGGAGTTGTGAAAGGAAAATATATTTCAGGTTCCGAATCCTCATCCTCTGTTGAACATGACATTGTAAATCTATCTTTAAGAAAGTTGGTCAGAACCATTATGGTTCTTACAAATATAGATACCCAGAGTCAAATGATGATATAAATACTGAATCAAAAGATAGAATCAACAAATAGGCTTATGGACATGGTGTTCAAGCCAGAAGCTGACTTCAGTAATATTTTGATTAATTACAAATCCTTGAAGGTGACTGGTAATAAAGTATTTAACTGAACCAAAACCATCAATTAATAGCTCAACCAGTTTAGTGACTTTATATATTCAACAAATGGAGCATTCAATAATTTTGAAACAGTGTTCAACAAGGTAAAGGAGTCAATATCTGAGAAGGTTATACAACTCAATTCCATTGCCTGACCTGTAAGCAGTGAGAAGGAAGTCAGAGACGAATTAGTGAAAAAGGTGGTCTCTCAAGAAGAGTTCATTAAGAATCAAGAGTCTAGAATCAAATATCAGGAATAAAGGATCTTTTCCTTAGAAAAGAAGAACCAGGATCAAAAGATCTTACTGAGGAAGCTTCAAGAAGATCATAAAAAAGTCATGAAACTCAAATATTTTATAATGAAAATGATGTTGGAGCAAAAGAAGGATGAATGATTTTATTCCATTCCAATGTTTCTTTGTAATCTAAAATTTATTTTCAAAATTTCCTTAAGTTGTTTTTTTCATATTCTTTTTTCATGGCATGTATGATTCCTTAACCCTTACAGGTACATCTTATACTTATCTGGTAATTTTTGAAAATCACAATGGGGGAGAATTTATTTGAATAAAGAATTTAATAAAGACTCCAAAAGGGGAGAATCTATTAAGGTGGGTATGGTAAGAAATAATAATTCCTAAGGGGAAGTATATTTTTAAAATATACAATTATCTAAGGGGGTGATTTTTTTCTTAAGAAAGAAAATCGGATGCTAAATAACAACGATACGATCCTTGGGAAACATAACCTAAGGGGAAATTGCTCATATTCATCGTAAATCTCATTCAAAGGGAGAGATAAATTTATTTTTATTTTTTTAACAAAGTCAATATATTACCCCTTAGAAAAGTTGTTTGTGATTTCCAAAATGAGGGATATTTTTGAGTCAATAAGTTTATCTTATGACTTCTCCATTCATTATGGTTTTATGCTTTGAAAATCACAATCACGTTTTCTTAAGTACTAAATTTTTTCTTAAGTTCTGTATTTTTCATTCCATTTTACTTATAGTTTTTCTCATTATTTTATGCTTATATAATTATAATTTCATTATACTTATAGAATTCCCATTCTGTTTTGTGATTCCTAATCCATAAAAAATGTAGTTTTGTTTTATGATTCTGAATTCGATAAAAATGTCATTCGGTTTTATGATTCCAAATCTAGTACAAATGTCATTCAATTTTATGACTCTGAATCTGGTACAAATGTCATTCCATTTTATGTATCTGAATCTAATACAAAAATACATTATGTTTTATGATTCCGAATTCTCTACAAAATTCATTCCGTTTTTTGATTCTGAATCTGGTACAAAAGTCATTTGGTTTTATAATATCTTTTTTGATACAAATGTGATACTCTTTCCACAATTAGATATACATTTTCTTAAGAATCCATGTTCCTAATTATTCTAGAGTTGTTTAATGTATTATTCCAATATTATCATATTCTAAGATTTCTTATACTTAAAATTTTCCTTTAACTTAACATTGTATCTCATACAAGAAATGTTATCATATAATCTGTTACAAACTAACCATTGTATGTTTGACACGTGTCCAAGTCCCTCTGAAATTTATGTAAAATATGACCATTATAGTGGAGCTGACCTTTGGGAGGTTTTTCCTCTAAATACATGTCCATTTGAATGAGAAAAAAAATAACAGAGAACGAGAATGAACAGTGAATGAAAAAGAAATCAAAGTTTGAGAAGTGATTTCTATATATGGAGGCTCTTACTACTCTTAGTTCTTTGTTGAAATTTCATGAACAACTTGTTCAGGCATGAACAACTTGTTCAGGCTTTCTTTGTGTGGACTTTGATCATGCTGATCATGGGATTCTAGGTTTTCAAGATAGAGGTTTCGATTTCCTTCTAAGTCAAGGGCTTGTAGAGATTTCAAGACAAATACTGATCTTAGGATTGAGGGCTTACCTGGGTTTGGGTAAGACAAACTTTCATGAAAGTATAAATCAAGGAACCTTTATCCAATATTGTTGGATACCCTTCTTTTTTGGTTAAAATAATATTATTGTTACTTTTTTTCAAGTTGTTTTAATTCTGGTGCTATTTTAACTTTATTAGAGTTAGAAAGTTTAATTTTCTTATACTATGTCATTCTGTTACTCTGATTATATTAAATATTCTATATGATTTAAGATAAAATATTTATTTTAATAAAATCTTTCTTATGTTTTTATCTTAAGGTTCTATGTTTAAGAAAATGTTTCATTAAGAGGTTTTTTGAATTTTTGTTTAACTTTGTTAAAATAAGTTTTCTTAAAGTTAGAATCTAACCTTAAGAAAAATATTTCTTTAAGGATAAGAAACATTCTTTAAGAAAGTTTTATTTCAACATTAAAGGTTCCAAAAAAAATTTAATGAATACAATTCACCCCCACCCTTCTTATATTTCAGCATCTCATTATACATATTCGATCCTCCACTATCAAGACCTTAGAAATATTAGTATGTACATTATTTTTTAGGTAATGATGATTATATTTTCATCCTATTATTGTACCTTTAAAAAAATTGACTAAATAAAAAAATAACAGTATTTTTGGGTAATATTCATATTCAATTAAGTAATTTATTTTGATGAATTAATGGATTTTAGGAATAAATAATATTTTAACAAAAAAAAAATTATTATATGATTTTTGTTAAATATAAATGATCATGTATTTGTTATGAATTCAAATGTATGTTATATAAGAGTTCGAATATAGTTATTGTCAAAATACCAAAATTTTATTAATAAATATCAATTTTATTTTAAAATAGAAAATCAAATTTTATTTAAAATTATTTAGATAAAATGATTATTATTTTTTGAATAAAAATGTAAACATTATCCAGTGGTGAATTTCTCATTATTTTCAGAGACAGTAAAATTTTCAAGTAAAAATTGAATATCGTATAAATATACTTTGGTTATTATGATGTAATAATGACCCAAAAGTGATGTAATATATACTATAAAAGGTATACATGACCAAATATATGTTTTTTATTTAAAATATTGTGGTTTAAGTTTATTTAATTATTTTTTAAAGTTGTTATTAATCCTCCAAAACCATTAATATATTTTATGGTTTTAAAATCATTTCATTAAGAGTATGAATCACCTCTTCAAAAGAAATGGTATTATTTTATTAATTTTGGACCATAAAATTATTGAATAATTTAATCCAATCATTTATTTTAAAAACCATGGTAATATCCCATATGAATTTTTCTAGTATATTTTATTTTAGTATATAGAGTTCAAAACCTATGTTTGAGAAATAATAAAATAAATCCCCACACATTTCTTATATAAAACCACCCAATATCCAACATAGATTAACTAAAAATCCATGTAACACAACGATACTCATTCATAGTCTCTTTAGTATCCACCCAAGGTTCCCCAAAGCTCTCAATAATCTCCTCTCATCCATTTGGAGTCACACCCTCAAGAAATTGATCCTCACATTATCTTTATTATTCAAGATTCTTTATTATATTTAGCCTAATATTTCCCATTTTTATTGTTGAGACATGTATTTACATTCCCCAATTACTGACCGATTTATTTCCAAATTATTAGATACATATTTCTCTCTCATCAACCAATTTTTTGAATTTTTAAGTGACATTGTCATCATTCCTAAATTTTACCGCAATTTTTCATACCAAAAATATTTTATATTGAATACCATAATCATTTCCTATAAATAGTTTTCACCTTTATACACATGTTATTATTTTAATTTGTACTTATATGAATGTATTTCATACTCCTTTATCATGGATTAAAATATGATGATGAATGAATCTATGTTGTATGATAAATGTGGCACACTTAAGCATGAGAATGAAATGAAAGTGACAGGTGCACCCCTAATCATATAGTGCTTCAATTCACTGGGTATTGTTTAGTCTCATGATAAGTCATGTGGGAATAGGTAGTGAACTTCATTCCTTTATTGGACACATTCCATCATGTTGTTTGGGCATTTATCATTGTCATATGTTTATGATGTAGTGTTTTATGTAGTCCAAATACATTCTAGGTTATGATTATCATGTAATATCTTTCCTTATTATTTATGGTTATTATTATCACACCATTTATACCCCATTAATATTCCTATATTCGACCTTATATTAACATAATTCCTGATTATTCCCTTATTATTATTTATTTCTCACCCCTTTATTATGTATGTTCTGAGGTTGCCTCGTATAGTTTTAAAATCCATGGCTTTTTAGAAACTTCTTAAGAAATTTTTGAATAATTTTATCGTATCCCATGTTTAAGATGTTCTAATATGTACCAATTTGTAAAATACACTAGAATAATCAATATTATGGGTTTTATTATGTGTGATTTTATTTAATAAATCATAAAATTATGTGAAATAGAGATATGGGTTGTTTTAGATGGTATCAAAGGAAATATTTAGTTATTTTTGGGATTATGATTAAAAAACTCTAGATAAATACATAAGGGTAAGAATAAGTTTAAGAAAATAACCATAAATTTTGGTATTTATATAGTATTTGGTTTATCAATAAAATAAATATCCATAGAGATACTACAAGTTGAAATTGTTCTGGAATATATGTAGCTAGGGGTAACAACTCTGACAAGGTGCATTGGGCATGAGTCCACATAACCTGGTACCCAAAAATGGGCCTTACTAAACACCTATTTTGAATTTCCCCAGGTATATTCTCTGGTAAATTCTTAATCTCATTACATAACATTATTAAAGTAACAAAAAAATCCAATAATAATATATGTTAATAAATACATCATGGTTAACATATATTGAGGCCTATAAATTAACAATTAATTGAAATAAATTTTAATTATATGTTACTACTTTTGTACCATTAAATTCTCATTTATGTGTTTTGTAGTTAAAAAATATCCATCCCTAATTTTTCCTTTATTCTAACTAATGGTTGTATGTATAAATAATCTATTAAACAATCAATATGATGACTGTCCCAATGGGATGCCCAACCTAATGGGAGTAGGAATCACAAAATTTTTTATGATACGCTATCAACTAAAATAGGTTTTGAATAGAATCTTGGATCAGCTAGAGTGGCCAAATACCCATAAAAAATAATAAGGTGCAACTGAGAGATTTTTACGAAAAAATCCTATGACATTAAATGGATCATCTAATCCCTTAATTTTAGACTGATGGATCAACTCCATTGAGAATATCTTCTCCATTATTCAATTTTTTTATGAAGAGAAGGTTATAAGGCATGTTTACTGTATGGAGGTATAAACTAATTATTATTGAACATTGATAAAAATATGAAGCCCGTGGAAGAGAACAATTTGATGGGGTGGGAGGAATATTAGAAAAATTTTTTTACAAATATTTTCCTTGCATTATTCATCTTAAAATAGAAAGGAATTTAATTTCCCTCAAGGAAACAAAATATCAAAGATATCAAGACGTATGAGGAAAACTTCATAATAATTTTTAGATAAGACTTTTAATTTTCTGCAACCCCTAAATACATGGTTTACCACTTCTTTCGTGGGATAAAAACTAGTCTACCAAAATCTCTAGCGATCCAAGAAATTGATATCTATGATGAAATTATATTGATGTACCCTTATAGTTGAAATGGAGATCGAATAATCTCAAGGGCATCCAGAGGATAAGAAGCTAAAAGTGGATTTCAATTCTAGTGGTTTGATGGAGAAAAAAAATGGTGAAAAAAATTTTAAACATCTCAATTATGAAAGGTGTGGAAAGAAGCAACCAACGAAATTTCCAACGGGGGATGAGGAAATTATTTAGGTGTGAGAAGGAATGTCACCTAGCTAATAGTTGCTAATAAAAAAAACCTTGTAATTCATTTGAAGAGAGGAATTATCTAGTCCACCCACATTGTATTATACAATACTAAAACTACAAGTAACCACGGCCCTTTTCAAACCAATTCACTAAGACATGGGTTTTCAGATACAACGAACAACTTCCAGGTAGTAAGGGAGAAATTTTTCCATCATAACAACTGATGTGGATCCCAAAAATGAAGTGGTGATAGGTAAGCTAGTTATTCATCATGAAAATGAAACATACTTTTTGAGTCTAGATCTATGAATTCTTTCATATCATTAATGTATTTCATAACTATTGAAACACCAACACAAAACCTAGAAGTAAATCATTCAATGAAAATATAAAATGGATAAATTATTGCATCCAAGGTATATAACTCCTCCCTTATTACAATGTGTGTGATGAAATTTCCAACGAACCTTGTCATACTCCATTTGGTATAATTTGATGCAATTCAAGGAATGGATTTTCTTTCCATATATAAATCCAAAATATATATCGATGAGATAGAAATAACTCTCTGTATTTTGAATCAACCCCTTATTCTTTACAAGTTCATGGAAGATAATGAATCTTGTTTAGTACCTACAACATAATAATGGATATTATTGACCTAAGATCAAGCATATATTGCTTAAATGATTAAGTCTGTGGAAACAATCTTCCTTGAATACATGCCTATTGTGAGGGAATATGCTTATGTGTTTCTCATGGAATTTTATGGTCTTCCTCCTAACCGAGAGGTTGAATTTCTAATAGAGCATATACTTGGGTCAATTCCATTATCCAATACTCCATATTGAATGGATTTTTTGAATCATGAGGAGCTAAAGGAAAAAATTTGGGAAAATCTGCATAAATGGTTCATACACCAAAGTGCTTCGGCATGGTTTCTACCAGTCCTCTTCGTCAAGAAAAAGGAGGGTTTAATGGGATTTTCCAATGATTATCATGATATCAACAAGATCACAATAAATACAAAGCATCATATACCATATATTTATAAGCATCTCAATCATCTACAAGGAGAACAATAACTCTCCACGATGGATCTTCAGTTGGGATATTACCCAGTTAGTGTAAAGAAGGATGATATACTCATGAATGCTTTTTATACAAGGTAAAAGCACTATGAATTAATTTTAATTCTATTCATACCCACAAATTATATATAAATATTCATGGAAATTATGAATAAGGTCCTTAGATATGACCACAACAAATTTTTGGTAGTCTTTATAGATGATATTCTAATATTCTCTAACACCATGGAAGAAAATGGGTTGCATCTGATCACAATAATAAAGACCTTACAAAAGGAGAATATTTATTCCATGTAGAGAAAATGTGATTTATAGTGGAATAAGGTCAAATTCTTAGGAAATATCATCACACAAAATGGGATATCATTGGAAAATTCAACTGAAAAATGAATTTATGGACGGTTTAGGTCAGAATCTCTGATAAATATGCATATTTTACAAGGATTAGCTAGATACTATCATTGATTTGTGAGAAATTCCTCGTGATTTTAAAACCCACTTACCATGTTGAATCATAAGGGAGTCGGTTTTTCATATAATGATGAATATAAAGAGAGGTTCAAGGAGTTGAAAAGAAGGATTATCACTACACTTGTTCTCAAACTACCTATAAGTGGAGATATTTTCATGGTATTCAGTGATGCCTCAAAGAAGTGATTGGGGGGTGTGTTAACACATAATGACAAAGTCATATCCTTTGCTTTAGGGTAGTTAAATTATCATGAAAAACACTACACAACACATGGTATGGATTTGTTTTCAGTGATCTTCACTTTAAAAATATGCTAGCATCATATCATTGGGGAGAAGTGTGAAATATAAATAGATCATATAGTCTCAAGTATATATTAACAAAGAAATAGAAGAATATTCTCCAATGAATATGGTTAGTGTTGATCAAGGAAAATGACTACTCAATTATCTACCATACATGGAAATCGAATAAAGTGGTTGACTCTATAAGCACAATGAATCCCTAATTATTATCATTAATGGGAATTGAGAAGGATAAAATCTTCTTACACATGAAGAGTATGGACATGTTAATAATTAAATAAGTAACATCATTAATCCTTTCAAAACAAATTACTCAACTATCTCTTTTGGAGAGAATAAAAGATACTCAAATATTTTATGTTGGAATTTAGAAGAAAGTGGAAACTATAAAAAATGTAAATCCTCATAAGTAAATGGTAATGGAGAATAAGTTATGAAATTTGGGACAAGACTACGTGTACCATCATATACAGAGTTAATGAAGGATTTCTTGGATGATGTACATAGATTAACCTTATTCATACTCCCCAGAATAAAAAATATGTATTGAGACATTTGATATCACTATTAGATGGACAATATGAATAAGGAAATCATGAAATATACATCAATATGCCATTAATGTTGGCATGTAAAATTGGAAAGTAAAAAAACCCAAAGTTATGATGAAACCATTTCCCATACCTACATAGAAATGGGAAAACATAACCATGGAATTTGTCATTGGTCATCCGAATACATAAGGATGGAATAATACAATTTGGGTTGTGGTGGATCACCTTACAAAGTCTACACACTTAACTATGATTGATATGATTTCACACTTGATCAACATACACAGATAAACATTAGATTCTTGGTAAGGCTTCATGAAGTACTACTATTGATTAAATCTGATTGAGATATGAGATTCACCTCTGTGTTCTAGAATAGTCTCCAATGTACTCTGAACACGGATTTGAACATCAGTATGGTCTATAATCCTCAAATGGATGGACAAATATAAGTGGACTATTTTGACATTATAACACAAATTGTGATCATCTTCTCTTGACTTCAATATAGGATAGGACAAATATCTACCTCTAATTGAGTTTACATACAAAAATAGATTTCACTAAAGAATAAAAATGACTCCATATGAATCTCATTATGGGAAGAGGACCCTAACACATGTGGGCTGGGATGAATTTGGGTAATGCAAATTGCTAGGTCCCAAAATGGAAAACGAAGTGGAGGGAAAGGTAAACACCATTAAAGATCACATTAAGGATTCTTGGAGTAAAAAATAATAGTTATGATGAAAAACAATGATGATACCTATATTTTTATGTTTGATGCATCTTTTTTCTTCCAAATATATCTATGGAATGAAATAATATAATTTGTAAATAATAGAAAGATTAGTCCAATATATATCTTCCCCTTTGAGACCCTTCATCGTATCGGGGTAGTGTCCTACTGACTAGAACTCTCGCATAACCTATCTCAAGTACATTATGTATTCGCTGTATCACTCTTAAAAAATTACATACCAAACCCCCCACATTTAATCAATATAGTGGTGGTGCCATTGAAGAATGACATTTCCTATCAAGAGCATCTAAAGAAGTTTTTAGATTATAGACCCAAAGTTATATGAAATTAGACAATGAACCTTTTCAAAGTGTAATAGAGAGACCATAAGATTGAATAAATGACAAGAGAACTAGAGGAGAGGATGAAATAGAGTTACCGTCTTCTATTTTAAGTTGGGAAATGAAAATTTTGAGGCTGAAATTAATAATTTGGGGAATATTGTAACAACCCAAACTGTTATATTTTAAATTTACCTTGTGAATTAATTAAACATCTTATTAGGCAATACTGTTATAAAAAACACATGAACACCTTTGGTTTTATGATATCCAATCATATTTAAACGACTTTTAAGAATCTTTTCCATTGATAAAATAGTATATGAACAATGATCACATGATTAGTATAAATATCGGGTTTTAACACATCTAATTGACAAGGACCAAGGAAGTGATGGCCTCAACCACAAGGATTATACCATGTGATGCCAATTTATCAAAGCTTCCATGGGAGATACATAAAATGGATTTTATTTTTTGAATTATAATTTTGAAAATTATCTAATAGTGATTTTTTTATAACTTTCTGAGATATCCAAATTTTCAGGTAAAAATTAAATACCATATAAATATACTTTTGTATTATGACATCATAATGACCAAAAAGTGATGTAATAAATACTATAAAAGGTATC
Organism: Viscum album; assembly: GCA_963277665.1. Lineage (NCBI taxonomy): Eukaryota > Viridiplantae > Streptophyta > Magnoliopsida > Santalales > Viscaceae > Viscum > Viscum album. The sequence goes on from OY728133.1 coordinate 444,346,599, forward strand.
CATGAACAAATATTTGTTTCCTCATTAAATTATTAGATTTTAATTTTATTTAATTAATTTTATAAATACATTATGAATCCTCCAAAACCAGTAATATATTTCAAGGTTTTAAAATAATTTAATTAAAAGTATGACTCGCCTACACAAAATAAAGTGTAGTATTTTGTTATGTTCATCCCTTAGCATAATAAAATTTTATAAGACACACCAATTTGAATAAAACATGGTCATAAACCATGGGAAATGTTTTTTATTTAGTTATTTTATTATATGGAGTCCAAAACATATGTTTGAGGAATAATAAAAAAATCCCAACTCATTTCCTATATAAACTCACACAATATCCGACTTCTCTTCACTTAAAAATCCTATTATCACATAATTACACTTCTATATACTCTTTATAGTATTCCCAAGGTTCCCCAAGATCTCAATAATCTCCTCCCAACTATTTGGAGTCACACAATCAAGTAAGAGATCCTCATCTTCCCTTATTTATTCATGTTTTATTATTATCTAATGCATTCTGTTTCTAGTTAACATTATGGGGAAATGTTTTCCAAGACACCATTCCTGTCCATTTGATGTCCAAATTATCAGAAACCCCTTTTATCTCATTGACTAATTTTATGAATTATTATCTGATGTTGTTATGCTGCTGAAATATTATCCTAATTTTTCAAGCCAAAACAATTGTTTCATCAATACCATACTCATTTCCTATCAAGGGAGTTAAGATATATAAAATTATAATTATTTCACTTTGGAATTACATATATATGTTCTACACTTAATTATCTTGGAATAAAACATGATGGTTAATGAATCCATGTTGTATGATCTCTTTAGAAGACTTAAGAATGTGAATAAAATGAATGTGATGTGTGCGCCCCAAATTATATAGTACTCCAATGAATTGTGTAATGTTTAGTCTCATGATACATCATTTTGGGATTGCGATTAAAATTGATTAGTTTATGGTAATTTTCCCATTATGATTTTTTGGTTGTAATCGTTGACCTATATTTGTGATTATGTCTTTTATGTTGTTGCCACATTTCTAATGTTATGATTATAAGGTTATATCATTCCTTATAATTCATGTTTATAATTATCACACCTTTTATTCCCCGTTTATTTGACTATATCATAAAATATGATATATTATTCCATGATTATTTCATTATTGGGCTTTATATCTCACCCCTTTCATAGGTATGTCCCCAGGTTATCTCGTGTAGTTTAAAGTCCATAGAATTTTTTAATCTTGTCACGGGATTTCTCAATACTCTTATTATATATTATATTGAAGATGTTATGTTATATATCTAATTCCAAAAAAATACTATATTTATAGACCTTTTAGGTTATATTATGTGTTCTTTTGAGAAATAAAACATGATATTATGTGAAATAAAGAGTAGGGTTGTTATAGTTATGATGTCATGGATTATTCTACTGATTCTCTAATTATTCATGTCTTATTAACTACCATCATTTGGGCCATAACTCTTGATTATGACCTATGATATGAAAGGTATGATCTTTTAATGTTATGATCATGTTCTCATACCCTTATTCTCATTTAATGTATATATATATCCCTTGTTTACCCTTTCAATGCATATAATCTCACCCCTTTATTTTGTTTCCTTTCCTCGGGTTATGAAGAATGGTTTTAAGTAGGAGTTATAAAATAGAATATATTTAAGTGAAATTTTGAGTATCTTTCACAAAGTTATAGGATTTTGTTTTAGCATTTCCAAAGACACTAAACTGTTATGGTACTTGGGCATGCACTTTGGTAATGTGCTAGATATTTTTCCAAAAATATGTAATATCAATTTATGTTAATCCTAGGTATCTATATATGGTGTCAATGTAATGGTTTAGTAAAAATTTGAAAAATCATATGAGAAAACTATAGTGAGATCCCTAGTATTATTTTTAAGGATATGTTTAGGTATATCTATAAGGATGATTCAATGATTAGGAAAATGACTTAGAATTTTGGTAAAGTGTTGAGAGAGTGGTTTTCAAGAATCAAATATCTATCTTGATACTATAAGAGGATGTGGATATAGAACTTTTTTTTATGTTTAACAACATCAAAATCATGGTATTGAGAAACACTCAATTGGGATCAGGGGCCCGACATTGTGCCTCGCTTCACACCTTGTTTGATAATCATAGGGGATATACATTGGAAATTCACAAAATATTTATCAAACATCATGATCGATTTAAATATAATATTAATTTGAATAATTGTGGATAATACTATGGTTTAAAAGGTTTAATAAGTAGGTATCATGATTTAAGATATCCTATAAGTGATTTTTCATGATTATGTGTTTTTCCGGAATGATAAGTTCTTCTCCTGCTATGCTTTATACATTTACTCAATGGATGAATCCCAAAGAAACCATATTAATGAGGAATAAAATTGAAAATTCAATGATTGTAATCTTCGGAATCCAAATATTATCGAACATGTACTAAAAAACCTTGTTTCTATTACAAATAAATACATATCAAACCACGAATCATGATGAGTTTCCAAATGACTATAGAGGGGAACAATGTTTTCTTGAATCCATATTATGGAAACTTTAACTCTTATTTTAGTGGAATGTCCAGTCCACTAGTTTTTGAGAAATAGATCTGTACCATTGAAAATATATTTTATATTAATCATTTTTTAAATTTTGAAAAAAGTATGATTCGTACTTATCACATAGAAGGTGATGTGAATCAGTGCTGGAAATATATCAATCATACAAGTTAACTGGATAATGTTGTCTCTAGGAATTTGTAATATTTCCACAATTTATTTTTCAGTAAGTACCTTCCTTATGACATTCTTACAAAAAAGGGTATTGAATTTTCCCATCAATCTCATAGTTATGATAAGAAAATAACAATAAAATTCAAAGGAAACAGAAAAAATCTATGAAGAGAATAATATTATGTTTAATTTATGACCAAATTGTGTAAGGGAATGTGATGAAAGATTTATTAGGGTAATTTCTAAATGTTTTAAGTTGGTAAATAATGTTCTGGTAGTGTTTCAATGTTCCGGTAATAGGAATAAAGAAAATTATTCCAAGAATAAACATTAAAAAATTCAGCATTTTAAATGTGAGGATTTTGGGAATTATTTTAGAAAGTGGTTAAAACTAAAGGTTAATAATGATGATAGACATTATAAATCTCTTAAGTTGATGGATAAAGGTAAATCTTATGTAATCATAATGGATGGGGTGAATAAATATAATTAGTGTACACTTATATGCCCCTTTTATGATAGGTTATTTTGTATTAATAATCCCAATGAAAATATTATTTTTCATCTACTAGTGAAATTTAATATGATTACCTCACTCTAAATGTATTCTAGAACAATTAAATAACATTTTACATTTTATCGATACAGGGATGAACCAAGTATTTTAATGAAAATGTTTTTGGAATAAAATAAGAGATAATTTAAGGAGTAATGGGTAAATTGTATTTAGGAATGGTTATAAATATATCCATTAATGGATTAGTTTTGGTCAGACATCAGATGAGTTTTTATATATTTAATTATTATCTCACCATATAAGGATCTGTGCATATTACATTGTCTATGTTAACATTTTTTTGTGATAAAGATAGATGGAATGACCTATCATTCAATTTATAGATATCATAATCTACTAATACCTCAAGAATGATAAATTCACCTTTAGTTATTTGAATAATAAATGAAGTGGAATTTGATCAATTCACATTAAAGGGGGTTATTTTACTAAACTCAAGTAAGGATATATTTTCAAGAAAATTTTTTAACATTATGAAAAGGGTCTTGAAATAATATTATTTCCCACTACAATCATTTTTTGTGTTATAAATGACTTTTTTCAAGCCTATTTGAGTTATTTATTTATTATGTTTAACTTTCCCCAAACAATGTTCTCTATCACTATCCATCCGAACATGATAGTTTGATTTATCTTCCATCCGCATGTTTTTACTTTCCACATATGATCTCTTATGCAGAAAACTAGTTATGAGTTACATTGGGTAACCATTATGTTTCCATATTTCCCTTTTTAAAGGAAGTTTTATTATTAATTTTTACTATGTGTATTTATTTGAAATTAACTATCAAGTATTAAACCTCGGATGACACAAATGAATTTCGAGTGTGAAATTAACTTTAATTAGGTGGAATGTAACACCCCATGATTTTGTGAAATACTTTTTTGAATTAATTTAATCATTTTGATATTTTAATTTAATTAAACACTTAATATATCTTTATTTATATTAATTCACAATGTTTTTTATAAGTTACATGAAATTCCTTGTTCATTTGATAAATTTTTTATATGAAAGACCTAGTTCTACCAAAATCTAATGTGACATTAATGTTATTATTAAAATATTAATATTGTTTTCACTCAGCCAATGGATTTGAGGTTATGAATAATATTATTCAAATTATGAATATATGGTTTACACATGTATATAAGAATAATTTTTTAGTGAATAATTAACTATAAATGAAAATCACCCTTTTGAAAATATAGTAAATATTTTTCTAGAGAACTATATTTTTGCAATGAAACATATTTTTTCAAAATTATACTAATTAAAAAAATTGATAAATTATTTTAATGAAATATTTATTTTTATTATTTTCATTCAAATGTTTATAATTCATATTATGTGTTTTTAGACAAGAAATAAGAATAAATCCAATTTTATGCATAAAGATGTGTATTTTTCTAGAAGGTAATTTTACTACCTTATAATAGTGCACCAATTTTAAATATAATTTTTCAGAATTTAATAATTTTTATATGAAAAAATAAAATTTATTTTTAAAATTTTAATATCAAAATGTAAATTGGTTAAATTTTTGGTATTTTTATGAGAAGTTTCATTTATTGATGAATACTCAAAACCACTATATTTTAATTTAAAACTACATTTTAGTCTAATTTATTTTGATAGTTTATTTATATTTTAAAAAATAAATTATATTTAAAAAAAACTATAAATATATTTATAAAATAATGGTCCTTGGAATCAATTTCACAGTGAGATTGGATATAAAAACATTTCAAGCTTTTGAACATTTTCTCTTTAAAATCCTACTGTTGCATCCCATCTGCAGGATTGATTTTAAATTAATTTTTTCCACTTATATGTTTAGAACATTGAAAAATGGATTCTATATTTGGAATTATAATAATTTATAATTTCTATTATGTTTAACATATTCTTTACAAAAAAATATTAGTGAATTTAATTAAAATTATTTACAACGATTAAGGTAAAAACATATTTACTTAGTGGTTAAACAATAATTTAATGGGACAAATATAATATAATCAGTTCCAAAATAACTTCCTTTCTATATTTCATTCCTATTCTACCTTTGATAAAAAAACTGGACCATTATTTTTGGCAGATGATTTAATAGAGACCACCCAATAGTGTTTACCTTTTTATATTTACAATAAAACCAGTCCTCCTCCACTATAAAAGGGAACTCCCCACCCCCACTAACTTATTCACACATATGTAGCCATTTTTACTCATTAAACCCACTTTCAAATAATCTCCAAAAATACCTCATCTCAATCTATAATCATCACATTTGGAATAAATCAAACCAAGTAATCCCTTTGGTGTAATCCAAAATGAGTTATGTGAAGAAGAGGTTACCTTCCTCAACAACCACTTTTGTTTATTTCTTTATCCACCTATTAAATTATTTCTATTTCAACACTATATAATAACCACAGTATAATGAATATACTAATATGTTTTTATGATAAGGTCATAACCTAGAACATCATAAAATTCTATCAAATGGGATACACGATCATTGTTTCACTGCACCGCGAACTACCACATCGCCAACTGATGTCCTTGATTATTCAATTACCACCTCTCAAGGTTGGGAATAATTATGGACATAAAATTTTTATATTAAATATATGATATTTATGATGTATTTACTTTTATTTAATTATTATATAACACATACATTCATGCATTCCATTTTATGAGAATATGATAACATCATTTGTGGACATCTGGACTATTGCCTCTTCAAAGCATTGTGATTTGATCACACATTAAATGGAATGTATCAAGGATAGGTTTATTAAAAATAATTAATATGTAGTAAATAAAAATTCTATTGTAATTATAATATATATATATATATTCATCATTTAATTTTTATTATTTTAAATTATGACAAGAAAATTCCAACAATGACCATGGGTATAAATGACATATTGTCTCCATGAAAGGTTCATTTAATTTAAAATTTCAATATTTTATATATTGTTATTATTACTTTTATAATGAATATATAATATATTTATATCATGTTATACATTTTAGAAATATGTAAATCATGATCTAATTAAGCGGATCATGAATAATAAGTCAAGACATATATGAAAAACAATATTGTTATTACCTAAAATATAGCTTTAAAATGAAACTATTAATAAAGTGGTAATTTAAGTCATAATGAAAGTGTACTATCCCACCCCTGGTTCCACTTATGGTTTCCCTAAGAGGTGGTCACTAGACCTCAAGTGTACCTCCCCAAATGCCAGAGGTTGGTGACTTGCATCGAGGGCCTAGGGTGTGTCTGTGGGGTGACTATAACCTAATTGATCAGAGTGTATCATTGAATTATATATATATATATATATTATAATATAACAAGAATCTTTATAAATAGGTGCTACAGTATACAATAATAGAATCTAAATACATGATCATACGTCACAAATAATATTATTAGAGGAATCTGAAATAATAATAGATATTGTATGAAGATGTTGATATGTTATGAATCTATAAAAATGGATATATAGGAAAAGGGGATACACGAATATACCACATGATAACAAAACATACAAAATGCCCCAAAATAATACAGCTATAATCTTGATTATAGCCTCATTCCTCTACCCCAGTCTCCATCCTAGAACTGAAAGTCAAGAATTGGAAGGAGTCTTCTTCCCTTTATCAACACTTATAGCCATAAAGTTTACTTGGGTACCATAGGCACTCGAGTGGGGTGTGAGATAAAATCTCCATAGTTTATCACCCACAACGTCTAGAAAAATTCAGAATGTTCATTATAAAATGACCAATGTGCCATAATAATTAAATCAAGATGGAGACAAATAAATAAATGCATCGAACTAGGTTCCACTTGGACACCCATCTTATTAACCTACATTGGCCTAAGTCAGTGAGTCTAAATGAATGGATCTTGAAATGGTAAAATGGGTGAGGTATTCATAAGAATATATACTATCCCCAATATTATGATTGGTCTTAGAGGAAATGTCCCTATATTTTTAAATCCAAAGATTAAATTTCCTTTTGAAATATTTTAATTCATTTTTATGTCAATTTAAAACCTATTTATGAATTATGGGGAGTTGTGCATAGCCTATCCCTGGAAATCCTAATAGGCTTTCCAAGTATCACTCAAGCGGATTGGTATGGGTTTAATGCCAAAGAGTCTATACAAGGTGACCCAAGAATGATTTCCCATGTGTCACTCCAGGCATGGTGTGACCATGTTAAAAACAAACCGAACACCGATTATATTTATAATATCACACATAGGGGCCCATGTCTTTCTATTGGAAAGGTATAGATAGTTATGCCTTAGATCCCATCAAAGGTGTCTCCCATAGGTAATTGGTGTCACTCCATTTGAGGAAAAACTAATAATTCAAGCATAGTCCATCTCAAGCATTGTTTATATCTCTCCCAGCATGTTTATAAAACACTAACACAACCTAACTAAGGAATGAGAGTCCATTCAATGGGTCCTTAAATTGGAACCCATTTTTCACCCCATCACTTAGGTAAATTGATATAATCAGAAATAATCATATATATATAACATGCCTATAAATGTACCATCTCATTTGTTCAAGCATTAATAGTACCATATGTATATTGGTCGAGGCATGTCATCTGTCAAATTTCATTTTAGTCATAAGTCACAAGGCATATGAACTTTGATAATTAAATTTAATTCAATAGTTTAATGGAGTAAAATGTAATTTTAGTCATAAGTCCAAGGGATTTATTTTCCACTCACATGGGTCACTGATGGCATGGAAGGAAATTAATTTTAATTTAGAAAGCTAATATTTAGTGGAATCATTAGAAAGGTCCATCTCGTGACATGATGATGCATAATATAAAATGAAACAAAATTATGAGAAACAATATAGACCACCTACCTTAGACTCATAGAGCATCTCTCATCCCACTTTATCCTTTTATTTGAGCAAGGTTGGAGGAAATAGAAAAAAACATAAAATTATCTGAAAATGGGACCTCACATCGAGATAGAACAACAGATGTAGAAGGAAACTTGAAATAGGGTAAAGATGATTTAAGACATTACCTATAGTTTCATGTCTGATTTAATTGTAATTAAATCGTAGTTCATATGTAATAGGTATAATAAAACCTAGGAGGAGGAAGATGAGGATATTCAGGCGTGGGAGGAGGAGAATAATCTTCATGAGAAAAAGAATGAAGTAAGAAGTAAGGATTAATGAATTAAAAGAGGTCAGAAAAGTAAATTCACCCTCAAACATAGCTTTTCACAGTTTGGCTGCAATGTTTTCCAAACCATTATCCAGGACATTATTTTCATAGGGATCCCCATATGGTAAGGTGTGTAGTTTGGGTAACCATGCATAGACCATGAAACTGGGATCTGTCCAAAAGGTCTCAAACACCATACAACCATGTACCCTAGGTCACATAGTTTCATTAAAACTGTGCGGTCCCTAGGTTCCCACTGTCTCCAACTTCCTGGTTTTTGGAAGCCATGTAGGTTGGGATTCATGGATAACCCTAAGCATGTGACCCAGTCTTTCCTTCTCATTTTGGGTCTCTGGGCTCTGAATGAGCCCTGGACAAACCTGATTCCTACTTGAACCTTTTAAGAAACATTATTAGTGATATTTTATGAAAACAGAACTAAAAATAAATGATATATAGATTTGGAAAAAGTTTGGTTGTTATATTCTCCCCTTCTTATGGCAACTTTTCTCTGATTTTTTCCTTCAAGGGTAGTATAACATCATCTGAGAAGTTTTCTGGACACTATAAATACACATTGGCTTCCAACTCCCAGGTCTCATCCTATACGTATATGTGCTTCCATATATCCTAGACCAGAGGAACTGGCATTCCTTAGAGAGACTCCATGAATCCATCAATGATACATATCATATTTTCTATTAAGGAACCATATGCATCTAACTCAATATCCTTGGGGTCATATGAGTGAGATAGCTCGTAATGATACTATTGAATTCATAGTACATTGAATAAATCATTAATTTAATGGTACCTTTGAGGTTATAGAAACTAATAGGCCACCGGCCTGACTCTCTTGACTATATCTAAAGGCCCAATATATCATATTGATAAACTACCCTATCTCTGAATTCATTTCTGACATAATCTAGGTGACACGTGAAACAAGACCCAGTGTCAAATCTCAAACTATAGTGGTCTTCGGAGACGATCAATATAAAACGTATTCCTAGATTAAGTTGTATCCATATGCTTCTAAATCAATTATACATTATCTGATGTCTCCTCAATTATATGAGGACCTATTATAGCCACCTCACCTAACTCTTGCCAACACGGAGCTAAAAAAATGTCCTTCCATAAAGGGCCTCATAAGGATCCATCAGAATTGTTTTCAGAAAAAAAAATTTGTAGGAAAACATGACTAGACGTATGTTCTTCTTCTACAAACCACTTAAATGAATAATGAAGGCTTGAATAATATACTCTAACACCCATATGGTCTACATGGACTAACCATCAATCTGCGGTTGATATGTTGTACTCAAGAGAACCAATGAACTGAGTTACTTTTTCGACCTTTCTAGTAGAATGATGTAAAAAGGGAATATCTATATGAAATGATAAAATCAGGAAAACTATGAAATCTCTCTATCTCTTGAATTTAAATCCTTCAAAGATCGTCAATAAAGAAGGTCTCCTAGATCGGTAGGAAGTTTAAATTTTGGGTCAACCTATAGTAGATCACACATACCAGATCGCTGCCTCGAGGGGGTCTCAATAATCATGTCAAAAAATCCATTGTGACTTCATTATATTTCTACTCATGAATGGATATAGGTTACATAAGTCTATTAGGTTGTGGGTTCTCATCCTTAACTCATTGATTGGAGTAGCAACAAGTGGTAAAACATGTTATCTAACTTTTAAAACCCAATCACCAATAATGATGAGGTATATCTTGATACATCCTGGTGATCCATGTATGAACTACCCATATAAAGGCATGTAATTTCCTCTATAGATCTTATCATATATCAGAAGGCACCCATTCATGGTAATGGAAGAGTAGGTTTTCACCTCTATCAACAATTCAACCACAATTCTGGTTTTATCCTGTGATGATATCCCTCAAAACAATGCCTTTAGAACTTAATAATAGCCTTGTTTGAACCAATTTTTGAATAGAGGCTGCCACTTACATCATTGTTAGATTTGGTTTACCAAGCTATTCTTGAACCTCAATATCCATCTCAGAAAACATATCCAAAAAATTCCACTCACTATTGTCCTCCTTGTCTATGTTCTTCTTCTCAATGCATCTGCTATGGAATTTCCCATACTTTGTGTGTTAGAAACCAAAAAATCAAATGATTGAAGTTATTCCACCCAAAAACATTTCTTTAGACTCCAGTCTTTCTGGGCAGAGAAATATTTAAGACTTTTAAGATCCATGAAAACAATGAATCTCTCACTAAAGAATTAGTGCCTCCAATAGTGTATAGAAAAAATAATGTTTTCTTTATCTTTGTCTTTTGTAGCATAGTTATTCTCATGAGGCATCAACTTAAAAGATCTATATTCCATGACATTATTAACATTCATCATAAATACTCCTAACCTGATTCTTGAAGCATCACAATAAAATGTACAACTTCTTCCTGACTCTGGTAGAATTAAGATCTGATATAAAGTGATTATACCCTTTTAACATCCCAAAATATATCTCAGAAGCTTTAGCCTAATTGAATTTCACGCCTTTCCTGGTCAATCCCATAAGTTTAATTTACAGGCATGAGTATTCATGGAAGGATTTAATGAAATAGTCCTCTATCCCCAATAATATGAGTACAATGGACACATTCATGGGTTAATACACGGAAACCATATCCCTCTCTTGGTAAACTAAGACTCCTTACATATATATTATATGATACTATAAGAGAAATATACTAATCCAAAAGTGGAATTTATTAATCTTCTCATATATCTAGTCCTCTCCCATTGTACTCATAAAAATATCAAGATGATTGGAATAGACGTGTCTAGTGCATTAGTACACTAAGATGTAATTAAGGAAGATCACTACAAAGGAATCAAGATATGGGTGGAAAACTAGATTCATTAAATCTATGAAGACTACTGTCAAGTTAGTTACACCAAACGGTATGAACATATACTCATACAAGTCAAACCTACATTAAAATTTTGTACATGGTATGTCAGATGGCCTCACATGAACTAGATGATAGCTTGACCTCAAATGGGTCATTGAGAAAAGAGCTTCTCCTCAGATCTAGTCTAAGAGGTATTTTATCCAAGGATGTGGCTACTTGTTCTTCACCATATGATAGATTAGATAGTGGTAATCTACGCACAAAATAAGTGTATATTTCACCTTCTACATGAAAAGGATTGGTGAACCGCATGGTGATGTGTTTGGTTATATGAAACACTGATCCTCTAAGTCATCAATATTCTTCTTGGGTTATCAGAGATCTTTAGGTTCCATCCTATAAGGTGAAATGGACACTAGATCCACACATGGCATATGGTTTATTCTAAATCCAATCTTCATATCAGGATGTAAACTAGATAAATCGTCAGGGATGATGTCCCTAAAACAATCCACCTAAAGAAGAAATTCAAAAAAATTCATTCCCTGGTCAATAATAGAGACTGGACATCTGGGATATTACTACCGCCAACCTAGTACGCTGGATTCCATATTTATTGGTATGGTTATCCTATTAAACCTTATGTATATACGTATTTCCCTTTGGTGGTGTGGAGAATAAAAAACAGCAATACCAATCCACTTGGTCTCTATCCATACCGAGAATGATGTCGAATCCAATCATCTCAAGGTTGAAGAAAATCCCCATAAAAGGGTACACACCTATTTAAAGTAGTAACTCCCGGAACTTCTATATACCCTCATCTAAAAATACTAATAGTGTATCAATGTCCATAACTCCACTAGGGTGTTTTATCACTATGCCCAAACTTACCCTGGTAACTTAAGATAAGAAAGAGTGTTATTCCCATGTATTAAAAAGGGAAGAAACTATAGTGGATGTCACTAGAATAGTACCTCTAACTGTAGATGTCCCCAGACTTCGATCCTTTGGAATAGGTTGTACAACATATATAAGTCATGAATGATAGCCTTAAGATTCTTCCTGATTTTACTAAGTGGGTCCACTTAAATAATAATGGAACACTAAAACATGAAATCATCAACCACAACCACCTTATTGGCCTTAATTTACTATAAAACACTATCTTCCTCCCTAATGTGGTTTCATTGATCATACATTAGAATTCGGTGTTCACATAGATTTTCACTCACTTACCACTGAGTGAAAGTATTAGTGGAAACACTAGAGGTCACCCATCCTTCCATATGTTCGGCACACAATTTAGTTCCTCGTATAGTGTGGAGTTTAATTACTAGTCCTTCAACACTGGTGATATGACACAATGATATTGGTTCATTCCACCTGACTGGTACTTCCCCTATGTGTACCTTATATGTGTTACTTCCAACCAATGGATAAACCACTATAGTTATTTAAAGTATAACATCCATGCTTCACATCTTCTAATTCCCTTATGTTTTTCTAAGTGATGTTGTCCTAGTTCACTACATCTAAAACTATTGTTAGCTAGATGAAATTTTCTTGAGAGTGAATGGAATAATAAATACCTTACTAAAACCACCTCATATAAGTCTTCTCATCGCATGTTTAGGTATGTGTGAAGCACTACAATTCTGTGAAGTAATTTGAGTATTCAATCACCGAAAAGTCACCCTTTTCATTGTTCATGAACGCCCATATGTGATATGTTCTCAAGGTCTGAGGAAAGAAATATTCAATGAATATTATCCATAATCCCACCTAGACCATACCTTGGTGTTTACTGGCCTATATAAAAAAATCCCATCATCACTTGGATGATTCACATAGCATGTAGGTCATGAGGTTGATCATATACTCTAGATTCATCATGAATTTCTCAAAGATGGAAACCATTGCCTCCAAATATGACACACTAATCTGAGGCCCGCCATCCCCTGAGAAGGTGGCAGGATGTTGTAACTAGAACTCACAGGCCATCTCTTCCATACAAGGGGCAGGTTGATGATCCCCCTAAACTAATTTCTTGAAGTGAATAAAACTATCCCAGATCTAGGCATAGGCACCCATTGAAGGATCTTGAAGAGATGCCTTAAGTGAATCTATAGGATGTATCACATGTGTCTAAGGGCCCCCCAACATAGGAGTATTCAAATATATACTCTCTTGGAGTACAACACAAGGTCATCATGGAAGGATAGCTGTACAATTTTCAAGTGAATACCTAAGAAATTATTTATAGAATCTAGGGAAAGTGATAAATAAGAATATGTACAATTATTACCTCTAAATATGATTAAACCCTTATCCTACTCTAGTATCAAGGTATGGGTGATAAAAATGACTTACATAAGGCACATAAAATACATGGCCTACTTCCCAATACTATGTGATGTAGGATTAAGGTCTTGTTTTACACACATAAGGGGTCCATTACATTTTAATAATCATTTTCATACAATCCAATTATGTAATTATTTTTCCCTTAAGTTGTTGAATTAGATAAATCAACATCTCCAATTTATAAGTTCATATACACCTTATAAATTGGATTATGTTGTCAATTTAATATTCACCACACCACATTCCATCACATGTGACCAATGTCTTGTGGCTCAATGTGCACAATTTTCTACTAAAGACATCTTCTTTAACCTATGTATGTAAACACTATTAGGTAAAGCAGATGCGTTAAGTTACAATAATTTTTTCTCCATACATCAATGAAATATCATCATATATATATATAACAATCAAGAATGACAAGGAACAACTAATAAAGAACTTACAATAATCACATACAAAATAGGAAATGCATGCTGAAATGTAAATTTGGAAAAGAATAGTTTGTGACATTTAAAATTCTATGCTTCATAGTATGATGCAATATTCTAATAATCCCTCATATCATCAGTCCAAGTCTAAATATCCCACATAAATCAAGTCAATATTAATAAAAAATGGGGTCTGCGTGTCTCCCAATGGTGAAATCCAATCTATATTAATATCACAATCAATAACAGTATTTACCCATCCCATGTAATTCGGGATTCCCTTTTACGTGGGGAACCTACTATCAGAAACAAGTTCATTATCAAACTCCAATTTCCTAGTCTCTTTTCTGACCAAAACAGTAATAAAAAAATAAAATAATAACTTTGAAACCCTCTATAGAATCCCACCCTGGGTTCCACTTAAAGGGTTCCAGAGACAATGAACACAAGACCACAAGCACGCCTACCCCAATGCTATAGGTTGTCAACTAGTAGTGAGATTCTAGGGTGTGTATATATGCATGCATGACCTAATTGATTAAAGGTGACAGTAGTAATGTATATATGTTAAATACAATAAAAAATCATTAAAAAATATCAAAAGTAGATAATAGTGGAATCTAAATACATGGCCATAAAATTTAAATAATACAATAAGTGGAAGGAGAAATAATAATGGATATATTATGATGATGCTTAAATGTCTTGTATCTATAAAAATGACTATATAGAGTAGGGGGTACAGACATATACCACATGAAAACAAAACATAAGAAAAGTCCAAAAACTACTACAACAAGAATCTTGAGCATCAGATTTCTCCTATTCCCTAATATTTTTCCTAGAACTGATTTTCATGATATAGAATCAATCCTTTTTATTTTATCAAAACCATGAACCATTGAGTATACTTGGGTGCCAAAGGTTCCCAAGAAGTGTTTGAGATACAATATCAGTAGTTCGTCACGCACTGTGTCTAGTCCAATCCATAATATGAACTATAAAATGATTATTATTCCATAATAATTAATTCAAGATTGAAAAAGATAAATAATTCCATTGAACTAGGTTTCACTGGGACACTTTTCTGATTTACTTCTTCATCCTAAGCTAGTGTGTCAAATCTAATAGATACTAAAATGCTAAAATTTGTGACATATTCATAAGAAGGTGCGCTATCCTCAATTTTTTGATTGGGAATGGAAGAGACATCCCTATGTTTTTAAATAAAAAGATTCCTTTTACTTTTGAAATCATTTAATTCATTTTAAATACAATTTAAAACATTTTGATGAATTATCGAGAGTGACCCTTACCCCTCCCTTGGAAATCCTAAGAGACTTGAGTAGTATTGATTGAGGGTATCAATATATGTCTAATACTAAAGATTATATTAAATTTGACCCAATAATGTTGTCCCATCTGCCACTCTAGGCATGGTGTGGCCATGTCAAAAACTAACAGACCTCTGAGTCCATGCCTATTATTGCACATGGGGGGCCCGAGTCTTTGTCCTTTAATGGTATGAACAATCATTCCATCGACCCCATCCAAGAGGTCTCCCCTATGGAATAATTATTACACATCTCAAGGGAAAAAAATAAAACACATTGATCCTTTATCATGCAAGTTTGATGTCTCCCAAAAAATGTCTGAAAAAACTAACAATTCTTTAAAAAGTCATTAGAGTCTATCCAAGAGGTACTTAAATCCAAACCCCTTGTATCCCCCAGAACTAATGTAATGAAGCTAAAAAATAAAAATATATATATATATAACATTCCAAGAAAGGTGTTATTTCATACATTAAAAAATTAATATTACCATATGTGTATTGGTGAAGGAATTTCATTGGTTAAAATGTATTTAAATCATAAGGAACAAGTCATAAGCACTTTTCCAATTCAATATAATTCAAAAATTCAATAGTGGAAATGGGTGAAGGGATTTTCTATAGGTTAAACCCCCTAAATATTACAATGTATAAATCATGGTATTTAACATGGGTATAATCTCATAGGGATGTTCAATAGGCTAAGGAAAAAAGGTAAATTAAGAAATATGGGTTTAACACACACATAGGGGTGACATTTAATAAGGAGATCAACCCAAGTGGATGATTCTTTGCTCACTCATGTCATTGATGGAATGTTAGGGAATTTATTTTAATTTAGAAATGAAATTTTTAGAGGTCTCTACAGAATGTTTTGACTCATGGAATAAAGTGAAATTTTATAAAATTGAAAAAAAAATGTGGGAACTAACCTAAACCACTTACCTTAGCCACATAGAGCTTCCCTCATCCTGAATAACTTTTGATTCGATCTAGGATTGAAGAAATCGATGAAATCATCAAATTCAATAAAATGGGGGAAGTGATCAAGCACCAACATTGTGTAATATATGGAGTAAAACCATGAAATATATTAAATATGATCTAAGAACATACCTATAGATTCTTATTGGATATGACGGTGAGCGAATCACAGTTTTTATAGAGGATATAGATTGAAACCTAGTAGGGGAAGATGTGGAGCATTGATAATGATAGGATAAGGAGAATTCACTAGAAGATGAAAAATAAAGAACAAAGATGGAAGGATTAAATCATTAATGTATGGAAGACAAGTCAATTCACCATCAAACATAGATATACACGATTTTGTCGTATAGTTTTCCAAACTATGTGCTATCCATAAGAAAAGCCACTAATTTTAATAGGTACCCCACATGGTTAGGCACATAGTTTGTCTTACAATGTGAAGAGAATGCAAATGGGATCTATCCAAAAAAAAATTGTAGTATCACATGGCTATGCACCCTTGGTCACATATTTGCAGAAAAATTGTGCGGCTCCCAGGTAACCACTCTCTAAAACTGTATAGTTTAGGAAAACCATGATGGTTAGGAGGCTTGGTTTCTTCTAACCATGCATCTCAATATTTCAATCCCATTTCATTTAACTAATATCTCAGTAAGCCCCAGATGAACTTTATACCTCCTTAAACCATTTAGAAAACATTATTTCGGCCTTTGAAATGAATTAAAACAAATAATAAATGGTTTTTACCTTTAGATAAAGTTGGGTTATTGTAAAAATCATATATGGTATGATATATATATGAATATTATTTTTTAGATATATAATATAATTATATTTATTATACAAGCGGTTTGAACATTTATAAATAAATGTAAGGCATAATGTGTAGTTTTTCCCATCTTTCTTTTATTTCTGTGAGATATATGATATATTCTCCAAGTATTCTTATTGTATGGTATATATACTGAACATTGACAAGTTATATCAAAAACTTCCTTCATTTCATGAAATTCAATTCTTCAATTGATGTTATTCTTTTTTGTATCTCACAATTCAAATGTTTCTCAAGTATTAAAATATTTCTAGCATCATTTTTATTTCTGTGAGACTTGTGCAATATTCACCACTCATTTCTTTTTTGCAGTATAGATACAACACAAGAATTAATTCTATTATTATTATCCATACATTTATGGGTATTTAAATATCCATTTTATGATCCCTCATTCATGGGGTTCACAGTTCAATCAATGACTAATCTATAGGGAATGTTTCTCTCAAATTTACTTATTTTGTATACATGTTATGTTATGCTCCTATATTATTTAACGAGATATATAGACATTATTTTAACCCATTATACCCTGAATATCCTTTTTTTAATGATATTTTAATATTCATTTAATGTTATTATTTCATGGTGACTATGATTCAATGTTACCAAAGTTGTAACAGATTATTAGTTCAATCTCTTAGTTTATTAGGATTGGTTTTGATTATGTTTCCATTCATGAAATCATATGATTAATATATAAAGAACTATAATAATTTTTATTCTCCTATATTTATTCATGATATCTTCTTGTTTTGGTACCATTTTTTCCACATTTTGGTACTTAATATTATTAAAAAATGTTTCTATGAAAATTCTACTTTACTTCCCTCATCAATCTGAAATCGGTTTTTTTTTTAAAACATGTTTTATAAAAAAGGTTTCAAAAAAAATTAAATATATTTTAATCTCAGTATAAAGAAAATGATTCTAATTTTTTTTTTATTAACTTGTTCTTTAAATATACCTTTATAATATTTCAAGATTATTTTCAATGAAAATATTTTCAAAATATTTTATGATTTAAAAAGATTTTTTCAATGATAAAATTATATTTTCTTCAAGATATATTATAAATAATTTTTTATGTTACATTATATGTTTTGATAGTATTTTTCAGAGAAAATTGTTGGGAAATTATTTTATGTATTAAAAAGATCATCTTTATGAAACGAACCATGTGAACTTTCAAAATCCTTCTATATCTAATGTTATATCCACTTATATAGTTTATGATTTAATGGTTATATGATCCAAGGACACAATTATTATTATTTATTTTCATGGTTTATGTGTAATGTGACCAGTTTTATAATAAAACACATTTCTCATCCATGGGTTATATGATGATAAAATGATTATGATACATGCTTCCTTTCATGGGTTATTATATGGTAAGATAATTATGAAACCCATACATTTTACATAGGTTATGGTATGTTTAAATGTTTATTATGTCCATTTCATTTTATGGGTAATAATATGATGTTTATGAGACCCATCTCTTTTTATGGGTCATAATATATGGAACAATTTATAGTCAAGTGACACAAGTATGAAAGATTAATTTATGTGATAGGTGAGACCTATATCAACCTCCAATTAATTGGGTAATGGTAAATGTTCAATGATATAAATGGGCACATAGGAGGGAATTCCAATCCTACAAAAAGATTATATACTGGAGGGCATCCAAAGCCCATAACAAGAGGGTATACAAGAGGGAACTAGAAGCCAGTAATAAGAGGGTATATGGAATAGATTTCTAGATCCCTAACTTGTGGGTATACAGGATGGAATCCCAAGACCATAACAATAGGCTATATAGTTGGTCATCCAAATCTAATAGCGAGAGTGTATATGGGAATGTATCCCAAGTCTATAATAGAGGGTTCATAGGATGGCGCCCCAAGCCTAAAACAAGAGGGCACATGGGAGGACTTCCCAAGCCTGAAAAAAGGTGGTACAAGGGAAGTCATCCCAAGCCCAATGAAGGTACAAGGATGATTATCCCAATCCTATCATGTTATGATGGTCTTGGTAGGTATAGTTTACAAAGTATTTCCTATGCTTATGTGTAGGCCACAATTCTATGTCTTGTTCCTGTGTTATGATATCAGGTATTTTTCGCTTGATTCTCTTATGATTCATGTCTTATGAACTTTTAAATTTTATGTCATGACTCCTGATTATGATCTTTTATATGTAGGTTGTGATATTTTAATGTTTTGATCATGGTCTCATACCATAATAGTCATGTTATGCTTACATATATCCCATCCTTACCCTTATTGAGGAACTGATCTTTCCCCTTTCTAATGTTTCCTTCCCGTAGTTATGAATAAATGTTTTATGTGGGATTACTAAAGGGGAAGATCATTAAGGGAGACATTAAAGATATTTCACCAAGTTAAAATATTATGTTTCCATGTTTATAATGACAGTAAACTGTTACGATCCTTGGTAATGTACTTTTTAATGTGAGTATTATTTATCTAAAATGATTTAATATCCATGTTTTCTAATCATGGATAATTATACATTGTACATATGATTTCTCAGTATCATCCCTTTTACAAACAAATGTTTTTCTCCCACTTTTCTCTATAGATAAATCTATTTCTTTTCAACTCACTAAAAACACTTCAAACCTCCTTAGCTTTTAAAAAAAATATTGAATATTGATTCCTTTTTAAAACCAATATACCCCCTTCTACTTTATTAACTTTATTCCCTTTTCATCTTTGTCATAATTTTTCTACTTTTACTCATGTTGGTAACATGATACTTTAAAATCTCATGAATGAATTAACATTGTATCATAAAATAATTCCATGATTTTTATCTTCACTAAAAAATTTCTTAATAACCATGTTAAAAAAACATTGACATTAATCACTTTTACCAAATATGGAAAAATAATATCCTAAAAATTCCACTTGATGGACCTTGTCTAAAAGGTTCACACATTCACCAATTTTTGTAAACTTTAATAACATAGATGATTTCTGTTATGAAAAAAGTAAAAAGATTTCATAACAAACTTCATAATTAATTAAAAAAATCCTAAAAACACCTACATACTTCTTTTTTCCAACAATATCATCCTTTTAATTTTATTTCCAACCAAGGAACATAAATCACTAAAACATTGAAACTCATGAAATGGATCATTTGTATAAAAATTCTAGCCTATGTGAGTGGAATTTGTGTTGGAAACAACAATCATTGAAAAATTGTACCATGTTTTCCATCATTAGTGACCAAATAATATTTTTACTAACACTTATTCCACCATATGAAACTTTAAATAAGTAAATAATTTTTCCTTTAAGAGCATCATTTCACCATACACTTCAAAAAATGGTATATTAGTTCACACATGATGAAATAAAATCTTACACATTTTAAAAACACTTCAAAAATATATTATATCCAAAAAAATTTAAACAAATAATAATGGATAAATTTTTGTTATAAACATTTTTATCCAAGTTAAAACATTATCCAAAGATAATATGGAGAGTTTAGAGAATGACATACATTATAATTTAACATAGAGAGGTTTCATGACCATATTCCACTTCATCTAAAAAAGTTATTACCATAATGTCTTAGTTAATATATCCAAAATTTACTTCATTTTAGGAATATATTTCAACATTAATTTTTTCTTATTCACATTATATTCGATGAAGTGATATTTGAAATAAATATAATTTGAACAAAAAAATCACTATATTTTTAGTGAGAATAATTTCACTTTGATTATCATAACCCCAAAGTAAAGGTAACATCACTTCAATTAAAAATTATTCCAATTGATCCTTCGTCTAAATTAGTTTTTTTATTGCTTGAGTGCAAGACACATGATCAATATTAATTTTACTAAGAGTTACTTAATTTTTATTTTTGGGTTCCAGCTGGAAAAACTTTTTGAGAAAAAGATAACTCCTCTAGGTATGTATTTTCAATCATAAACACTTCCTTCCCAATCATCATCTTTATAACCAAACTAATAAATATTTCATGAGATATCAATTTTTATATAAAAACTATTTATCCCTTTTAAATATATTATAATAATTTTTTCTTCAATGACATGTGATTCTTTTGGTTTACCTTGATACGTGGAATATAAAGTAACAATATACATAATGTCTACTCTCAAATTCACTAAATATAATAAAATTATAAGTAACTTTTTAAACTCTTTTATTTCCACATCTATTCGTTCACCATCTTTGACAACATTATTCTGACTAAAAATGGTGTGGAAACATTATTTGAATCATCCTTTGCAAAATTCATAGGAAGTTATTAAGGTTCTTATCTTGGTATAGAAAAATATATTTTTTCTTTTGTGAGATTTTTATAAAAAAAAAATATTTTATTTCTCTGAGCATGGGAATTTCAAATAACTTCTTCATCTCCTAATCAAAAATTTCATAAGCTTCATCATGATTTTCAAAGTAGATAATATCATCAACATGATCAATCCCAATGTGGAATACCTCTTAATTTTCTTTGAGAAATAGGTGACTATCAAGTCTCACAGTCACAACGTTTAAAATTCCTTTAAAAAGTATCCAATTTGTAATACAAGACTCTTAGAGATTACATCAACTCATTAAAATACTTCTTGAACTTCAAAACATATCTTTCATATCTCCCAATCATGACACCATGTGGTTATCAATTTGTAATTCTTTATCATGTTCTCTATTAAAAAAATTGACTTAACGTCCATATTGAAAATATTATACCTTCACAGAGTAGTAATTTCATGAAATATTCTCATATTCTATAATATTTCCAATCAATAAATAGCATTGTCAAAATTAGTGACTTCAACTTGTGAGTAACCTATTTATATGAATCATTCCACATTTCCTACCACTACATCATTTTTATTCAACTTGTTTATGTATACCCACTTTTTATTAATTCCACTATTATTTTTTGGTTTGGGTATATGTTTACAACTATCATTATTCTATATCTCATTCACATCCTCATTCATAGAATATAGACAATCCTGATGCTCCTAAGTTTGATCAGGATCTTTTAGATTAACCAGAGAATATATGGAAGTATGTGATACTATCTTTGGAGTTATCCTCCATTGAACCTAAGTTTTATTATTCTTTAATGATGTTATGAACTTTTACTTGCTTCCTCATCCTATGATCGGATGAAAATAATGGTTCCATGTCACTTGATGTAGCTAAGTAAAAAATCTCTATCTGAAGGTGCTTCAACATTATTATTTTTATTATTATTAACATGTTATTCTCATTTATCAACTACAATAACCATATCTTCACTATCATTTTCATATGAAGCTATTTTTGGAACATTCTTTCCAGTTTTTCAATAACACTTTAATCTAAATAATCAGGTATATTTCTTATCTATTTATAAAAACATTTTTGTTCATTGCCATTATAATCATAACAATAAAACGATTCCATCAATAGATCTTTGATAAAACTTCCAAATACTTCCACTCTTATTTTTTATTCTATAATAAATTATGAACTCAAATTGGTTCTTAAAACTTGTGTTTTCTTTGTAGAAAAATTATAAAGTAGTTATATTGGAGTTTAGATTATAGAAACATCAATTTAGAAAATAAAGAGGTGTATTTATCACCTTTATCCAAAAATAATGAGAGGTATCATGTTCGGTAACCATTGTTAGTACTGTATCAACCAAACTTAATATTATTATTTAAAAAATGTTAAATTGTTTTGGTGTGTATGATTCACTAAACTCATGAATAAATTATATTTTTTTGTTCTAATCTTTGAACTCATTATATTTATATTATCTGCCATTTTCAGTTTTTAAATTCGTCATATAATATCTATATTACTATTTTATCTTCTCATGAAACTCTTATAAATACTCATAGCCTTTGATTTATGTTCTAAAAATATAATACATATGAAGAATGTAAAATACTCGATAAAATAAATCAATTACATATTTCATATATTGATTTTTTTTCTCATTGGACCATATATATTATAGTGAAATAGTTCTAAAGGACAAGTTTAACATTTCTCAATATTCTTATGAAATGACTTTATTATCTTCCATTTCCACCAAATGGAACAATATCAATAACATATTATTTCCATAGAAATTATGTCATGGATATAATTTATCTTTGATAAACTTATCATAATCTCTTGAAATATATACCCCTCCATCTTATTATATAGGTGATTTTCATCCATCATGCAAAGATCGCATGAACTTTCTTCACTACTGATATGAAATAAACTTTCCATGGTTCATTGGTATTTTGTATAAACATTTTCATATTCAATTATTTTCACAAAAAATCCATATTTTCTATAAAAAAAATTATTTTCTTCATCGTAATGTTTTTCACCACATAATAATTTGTGTTTCATCTCATCCAAAAACAATTCTCTTTTGCATCTCAACTTTATCCCATAATGAATGAAAATCCAATGCAATTTATTTTGAGTGGCATATAATTTTCAAAAGTCACTACACCGTATTTAAATACTATAAATTCCTCAATATTTTAAGATATCCTATCATATGTAAGTACCATATGCAATCTAAAATCTAGGAGTTTTCTCCATTTGTTTCTCTAAGATTAGCTTCATAACTGAGGATTTTTTCATTATTTTTTTCGTTATCACGTATATCTGGAGCTTTGTTTTAAAAAACTGTTTTTTGTCACTATCAAAAAAGGGAGTCATTTTTCAAGGTTTTGAGGTTGACCACATCTTTCACAAATAGTTTCCAATGATTGAAATCAATTTTTTATTTTCACACCAACTTTTTAAGGTTTAATTATTTTTGTGCATTGGATACCCCTTATACTTTTATTCTAGTTTCACCTTTAATTATTATAATGTATATAATTGAACTAAAACATATTCCCTATATGGATAATTCCCTTACATTTCTAAAAAAACCATGGAAGGAATATATTTCTCTTATATTTCAATTCTATCTATATTTGTGTACCTACCATCATCAACATTCTTAATTTCCACTTTGGAAATGTATAGCACCAAAATGTGTTTTATCTTCATATATTTTATTATTAATTTTAAACCTCTTTTAAACAATATTATAATCATTCGTAGTATCTATGTTTGTTTTAAATATTCAAATTTCAGAAACATTAAATTTTTCAAATCTGTCAGTTTTAATTATATACATTTTTTTAACATCAATATTTATTTTAATGACATTATTATTCAAACAAAAATATTAGGATAAATATTTTTTATCCTTATTTGGTTTTAAAATTTCATAATATCCAAAAAATTCTGGTGTTATGTTTTTGAAATCATAAATTCATTGCTCAACTCTAGTATTTTTTATTTTTGTAAGTTCTAATGGTTCTTCTTTAACCTTAAACTTTAATTCAAGATCACTATTATGATTTTTCACTTCATGAATTATCTTCTTCAAAACATTAATCTGTTTAATAAAATTTTATTTTCCCTTTAGAAAAATGACATTTTTTATAGTAATATTGTTTTTTGTATGATATTATTCCCCCATAAAAGTCTTACTATATTTAAAAGGCCTTCATTAAAGTCTATTTTCCGCATAAACTATTGGAACCACTTCTCCAAAACTATTACATTCAAATATTAATTGTTTACTTTTTTAATAATAATGTTTTCAACAGCTTTATCTCTAATGTTTCTATATTATTCATCACAATTATCATCTTTTATATTTTAAAACATAATATTGTCTTTATGGATTTATATAATTTTTATACCTTCCCTTGAAATGTAATTTTCATTTTCCCACATTCTTCTTAAAGGAGTGTTTTTATTTTCTGGCATCACTATCATTTTCTTAATCATTCTTTCTTTGATGTAAATTTGTAAAAAAGGTCCCAATAGCTATGCAGTCAAATAATTCCGGTGATATATTCAATTTCCACATTCCAATACTCCTTTCAATGTTTTTATAAAATAATGAAATAAATTAATCAATATTTTTACTAAGATCAACTTCAGTTTCATGCTCATAAACTTTTTCTTCTGAAAGAATTTTTTTCCCTTACTTAGCATCTCTAAAAAATAATTCTTGAATGTATTTTTATTTTATCTTCATAACATTATATATTATAATTTTCTAATAGATGATAGGGAACTTTAGGTCATATATATATGTAGTTTATAGATATATATCTTTAGAAGTTGAAACATTTAAATTAAACCTGTTAGGAATAATTTATAAGATTATTTCAAAAATGGTAAAATACTTCAAATTTTCACCAATAAAACTTTTGAAGCCTGAATTACCTTTAACTCATAAAAATAAGTCACCAATATTTTCTTATTCACTCATCTTAATATATTCATACTTATATCTTAAAATTTGTAACATTTACTTTTACACACTCAAATTTACTTAATATATGTTTTAAAACATCTATTAGATCCCTTCTTTCATTGCAACTATGGTAACTCTAGGAAAATCAGTTTTAGATTGTTAGGAAAGTATATCAATGTTGAAAAACTAATAATTTTCCAAATAAATATTTTTAGTAGTTATAAGGTTAACATTATCATCATGAGGAGAAAACCACATCAATGGAAACTTCTAAAACTTCATAACCAAGGGACATATGATATGGTATCATTCTATATTACTAATTATGATAGTTCCTTCCATAAAATATAGTAATCCCATTTGATTTCAAATAAATTTTAACATACATATAAACTGCACTTTTATTCATCATTTAGTGAATATTTAATGATTGGAAATTTCCATCTGATACTAATTTTATAGACTAATATTTTCACAGAGAGGGGTAAGGTGTGAATCTGTGATCTATTTTTCTTTTGGGTTTCATTTCATATGAAAAAACCTTTGTGTAATGTTAAATAGTTATATCTTTGATGAAAATATAATTACAAAAACAACCATAGGAATATAAGTATTTACCATGTTAATAAATCAACAAGAGTAGCTAGTCCTTAATATGGTTGGTAAATATTAAAATAAAACACAATCCATTAAAAAACAATCCTTTTTATCTATTTAAAGTTAGAAGGAAATGTACATACACTTGTAAAGCACTATAATAAAAAAACAGCGTATTTTTTTCTAACAAGAAATAAGTAATAAATTATTTGTATTAAATTTTAGATACCTTCACTAATAGGATCATAATGTTGTCACCGTGATTATTTTACTTCTTTAATTATGCACTTCATGCAAAAAAATATTCTTTACTTTATTAACCATCTACAGGTAAGAAATTATTATTTTACTTGTATGAAACCTATGTTTGATGAGTTAATGTAGAAAAATATGAATGATGGGTTCATCTAGTATGTTCATATGGTGCCCCCCAATTGCTATAACACTCTTATAAATTGCTTATCATATTCCACCTTATATATTTCATTTTCAATTATCTCAAATAAAGACTCATGTGATCAATAAAATCTTCTCCCTAAAAATTATATTCTTTGGTTGGAAATTGTTCTTCTCAAAATTGTGTATTTTAGATCAATTTCTTGTTTATTTTCTTGATTGGTACTTCTAAAACTCTTTCTATATAACTTCAACTTTTTCAAATGGGAACAACTCACCTAATATACTTGTAATTTCATCCTTTATATAAAAATATTAGAGGTACTATAAGTGGGAATTATAAATTTATTTCCCACTCAATGAAAACATTATATAAAAATACCCCACTAAAAAAATTCATAAATTTTTTTTGAAAAACCCAAAAAAATATTGAATTTATAAGAGAGCCTTCGGTTAATTCACCCTTCGAAAAATATCTTTAAATATAGGTGAGAATCAAAATTTTAATCTATGATATTTTGAAAAATAAAATACAATCTAAAAATTGTCAATATTTTTATATTTATTAAAACTTTATAAATAAAAAATATATTTCCCAACTAAAATTTTTTTATAATAAGAAAACATTGTGACAAATGTTGCATCCTAAGAATCTCTGTCAAATTTTTTTCTTAAAATATTATTGAAAAATATAGAAATATCCTTCACTATAGGACTTAAATTATACCTATTTATCAATTTCATTAATAAATAATTTACTATCAGATGATATTTATAGAAAATTTTTATCTGATCATTTTATTGAAACTCCAACTTTACAATATCTTACATGTTTTACCGATGAAAATTGTTCAAAATGTGTGTCTAATACACATCATCCAAAGAAATTTTCTTGTGGGATTATTTATTATCTGAAAAAATCATTTCAAAGATTTCATCGGATGATACTTATAATGAGTTGAGATTCATCTGATTTTAATCTCTAATAACTCTAAAATCAACAATTATTTTACTCATATATATACATGTCAGTTTGATAGAATTTTAATGCTTAATTTTTCAACAGCATCCCTTTGATCAATAAACATATTTACCCCCTTTCTTTTTTTTGGAAAAACTAATTCTTTTCAACTCAATGAAAAAAACTAATAAAAAATAATAGCTCGTAAAAAGTTTTATCTAATATATCTTTCATTCATACAAACACTTTACTTCCCATTTCATCTTAAGGAACTTATTTATATTTTCATATTAAGCTCAATTATTCTCTTTTTAATCAAGATATTAATGTGATATTTTCATAACTCCTGAATGTAAAAAAATTTGATTAGTAAAGCTTTACCAAACATATTTTTTACTAAAAACATTAACATTTATTGGTGACTTTGTAACCAAAAGATAAACATTAATCACATTTCTTATGAAATGAAAAACATCATCCAAAAAATTCGTTAGAGGGAATTTTATCCAGAAGGTTCATACATTCTATAATTATTTGAAACTTAAATTACATTAATGGTTTTGGATTTTAGCAATAAATGAAAAAGACATTATTACAGACCTTTATAATTACTTCCAAAACATTAAAACACCGAATAGTTTCTAGTACCAACCCATTTTAAGCATCAAATTATTTAATATTTTATGGATTATTAAAGGTAAAATTATCATTTTATACCTTAACATCATCAATTTGAAGTTTATTTTTGGAAAATTCCCATTTAATTTTCTAGGGATTGACTGCTAAATATATGTTCCCTTTTATTGAAAAATCAATAAGCTTCACAATAGTTGTAATAACTATGAAAGGATCCTTCATCTTATATAGGGTTAAAGTTTACTGGTTTATATTTAGTGTTACTAATAAATAATTTATAACCACACACCAAAAAATAACTAACCATGTGTGAGTTAGTTTTATAATACTCATAAAGGACCATTTAAATAATGGGTCTTACATGAACACTATCAATATCATAAGAAGCGGTATTGACCACATCAACCCAATAATATTATGGGAAATTAATTTTTTAAGGAGATTTTGGTTACTTTTTTAAAAAATTCAATTATATATTTCAATGGCCCCATTCTATTATGGAGTTCTAAGAGAATCAAATTAATTGTGATAATCTTACGATCAACTAAAAAATCAAAATCCTTATTTCTGAAAACTCCCACACTATCCTTATAAATGGAAATTAATTTACACATTTCGTCATTTTAATCATTGTTAGTATATTTAATGAATACTTTAAAATCCTCACATTTATATTTAAATAAATAAACCCATGACAATCATTTATTATTAGTAACAATTACAAATGTGTAAGATTAACCTCCTATACTAGCCACATGGGGAGGTTCAAAAAAACAAAGTTGTATAATTTCAAGCGCCTTTGTGGTTAAAACATCCTTTATAGATTTAAAAGTTGATTTTTTACCATGTTTTCAGGGTTCACACACATTATAATTTTGGAAATTAGATTTTGGTAATTCTCATACTAGTTGTTTCTGTTTAATTTTTACCAGTTACTGTGTGACACAATGATCAATGAATCAATTCCTAATCCATGATTCACTATCAGTTGAACTCAATGATTTAAAATTATTTCTTGAAATATATATAAATCAATAAAATAAATAATTTAAAACATATAATTGGAAAATAAAATCTTTCCAGGTGAGTTGAACACATTGAAAACATCATTTTCAAATGAAACATTAAATCTATAATCACATAATTGACTAACTGTAAACAAATTATTCTTTAATAATTTAAAATATAAAACATTTTCAATAAAATTTCAGCTAAAAACCCAATGGTATATATTCCAACTATCACACTCCTTGAGTTTTTATCAAATCATAAATTATAACCTTCAAGCGCCTCACGGCTATAAAACATAGTATAGTCCCCATACATATTCCTTGAGAACCCACTATCAATATACCATGTATCTCCATAGGAATTTATTTTGAATAAAATTACCAAGGATAAACTTTTTAGAGAATATTGATTTTGGTGCCCAAAATTTGGTTCTACAAATGAAATAAAATACATATTTTAGAACCAATAGTTTAATTTTTAAAAGTTATAGAAAAATAAGTTAATGAAAGATTTATATATATAGGCCTTCCATACGGTGAATTTTTTTGATCACATACATAAATTAGATTCACATATTTTATAAAATAATTGAAAATTATATATTAAGTGAACCCTTTTATAGAATGGGTATTATTTTTTCAGGTTATATAATTATTTTAAAACCCAAAAATATAATTCCCTTTCACAGGTTTTTAAGGAAAAAATATAATTTAAAATTTTCTCAACATGGGTGAATTTCTCATGATCGTTTTGACCAATTTTATTATATTTTTAAATATTTCAATACTCTATTGGCCTTATAAACTAAATATTATTATTTTTAATTTATTTAAATAATTTCTCAAATCAACATTTTCATTCAATAAAATTTCAAATATTTTTTTTCATTTTAATCATTTCATGAAATAAAATATTTTGAATTTTACATATCCCCTTTTATTTATCATTTTATTTTAAAAGAGAATCATTCTAAGTAACAATTATATTATATTTTTTAATATCATTGAACATTTAGGTAAGTTCACAAAATCCATCTTTATGTTCATCCCTTTAATATCTTAACTATTTATAATTTAAGTTACTATAAGATTAAGAAGATGTAGATGGGAAACCTCAATATCATTCACGAGGCCCTTGTGGATTATATCACTTAACTCTGTTTAATATAAGGACTCCTCACTAGCACTATATATTAATAAATTAAAGGCCATATTATTTTCTTCCTATGAATAATTATTGAGAATGGAAAACTAAATCTTTATGTGACATGTTTTATTTCACTCATATAATCTTACCTCTGATGTAATTTGTTTTTTATCCTTCTTATCCTATTTTTATGCTTTCTTCTTATTGAAAATTTTCCTCTTATTCTTCAGAATATGTGTAATTTCCTATTCACTTCAAGAACATTAGTTTTCTTAAGGAAATGGTTATCTTCTATTGGAACTCATTACCTTACATATCCACTTTTCATTTCATTTTAATCTCATAGGTCATGAGTGACGATATGAGTTCATCAACAATCTTGTTTTTGATAATCTTTACTTCTTTTATAATTGTAACTTTGGGATCCCAAGAACAAGGAAATAAAAAAAGTGTCTTCTTCATAGGAATCTCTATTTAAAACTCATCACTAAAGGACTTCCTTTCATTATAAATATTAGTGGAATGGGTAACCATTTAAACTATAGACTCATTAGGATACATAGTAAACCATTCAAAAATATTTTTAGTACAATTAATTATAAGTATATATTACTTCATTGGTACCCTAATGGGAAACCTCTAAAAAATTTACATTATCATGAGTGGTTTCAAATGTTTAATCTCTATTAGTAAATTTATATCTAGTCTGTAATATATTCTATTCATTATCTTTCAGTAAACAACAATTTTTATTATATCACTAGGGTCTATTTTTCTTATTATTATTTGGTGGGGGTATATCCATGCATTAAAAATATCCAAATCAATTATAATATAATTCTAAAAAGTTAAACATATGATTTTCCTAAAAAAATATTCTAAACTATTAAAAATAGAGATCTTCTCAAAGAATAACCCTCAAGAGAACTTGGGGTAGTCAAAGCTAAGGATATACTGAATTAATCATTCCTTTAACCATTTATGGTTTTGTAATATAAAAAATGTTGGCTCCAACTCCATTTATTGGTCCAATATAGGATGGAAATATGGGTTGAATTTTAATTTTCTCATGAATTTAAAATTTTAAAAAAATGATAAAATTAAAATTATTAATATTAAAATAAGAGTCAAGAGGAAGAATAAAAATTATAAATCTAATAAATTAAATATATAATATAGATCAATCAAAATAAAATTAAATACAAGATATAATTTATTAAGGAGTTATTCAATAATCCCTTATGGGCTCCCAATGTCTCATCTTCTGAAGTAACCTTGAGTGGGTTTGGTTGGAACCTTTTTTTAAATAGTTGTATAACGAATCATGAACCGTGATTTTTAGTGCTTGTAGAAAGAAACATGATACAAGTAGTAATATCTTTTATTATTAGTGGTCGTAAAATGAATACATAAAACAATTCTTCCATTTTAATGGTTATAGCTATGAACCTACTTTCCCTTTGCTTTTAGGACATGCAGGAATGAAATCTACCCTTTCTTTAAGGTCTAAAAAATAACCAAAACAAAAAAGAAAATGAATCATTATATAAAAGACTAATAAAGCTCAATATATCTCCTATATAAATATTAAAACAAGAAAATAATGGGTAATGGGAGACAAGAGAGTAAGAGATATTTATAATGACAAAAATAAGGGAAAACGAGACGAATAATGATTCCTCAAGTAACCATATAATTCCATGAACCCTTGGGGTGTATTTATATCCTATGTGGGTTCTACCATAGTTGTGGAGCCTAAAATAGTTGAATGGATACATTAAAGGGTTAATAAAGGTATATGGGGGCCACCTCAAATTGTTAGAATTCATGTTTTTCTATTTTAGACCATGTAGACAGTGGATTTCACTACTTAATAGATTGTATCGCAATAGGTAAAAGTTGGAACCTATAGGTGTGTGACTAAAAAAATATTTAATTCTTCTCTTGAAACATGATATTTTTTTTGAAAATATAATTACTAAAATTCATTAAATGAATCTATTATAAACAGACATATGTATTTTTGATTACAAAAGAAAACTACCTTAGACAGTTAGGTGTTAAACAAATACATGGAACCATAGTTTAAACTAAACTAGAAAATTCCATCATAGTACATGAAGGATATAAAAATTTGGCGAGAATAAGACTTACTTGCCGAAGATATCTATTGAATCACCCCTAAAATAGACACAAAAATAATGGTGGATGAACTAGGGGCACAAATTGACCCATGGAATATAATTATCGATCCAAACATAGGAGGTATCAAGGATTCAATGAAGTTCAAAGAACCAATCAGTCTTCTGCCAATAAGGATCCCAAAAAATCACTAATATCTAAGAAAGGGGGATAATTGAGAAATTTTATTGAATAAAAATGAGTGATAAATGCATAAATTATGCTCATTAAGTTAAAACATGGTTTTAAGTCCCAAAATTGATCATTTATGATGATATAGGTAAGAATGTGAGTGTTCTAGAAATTTCATATGAAACACAACTATCACCACACCATACACCATTGTTGTGTCAGAGCCTTGGTGTTATTTAACTATAAAAACCAATATATCCATCCCTATAGTGGGTTCCCAAGACCCATGCCCATTTACCTCACTATGACCCCCAAAACAGGCCTGGTGAGTTCTCCCAAGGTAGGGTCCACAGGTATCTTCTCGGAGCACCATGTCAAGGCCACAACAATTTTCCCCTTTAGTCATTATACATTGACGAAAACCAAGGCCCTAAATTCATAAACTAGGGTGTTGTGTTGGACTTTTTGAACACAAAAAATATATAAACCCCACTTTTAATCATCAAAAATCCTATAATACAAAATAAAAAGTATTTTAACCATAAAAAGGCTCATAAATAATTTAAGGTATTTTGGATCATATACTAACATAACCACAGAAATTTAGGTTGTTACAGTGTCGTCCCAATAACATATTTTATCCTACTTTATCCCAATTAGAAAGAGTAAGATACCAATTTAAATATAACTCCTTAAAATTCATCATATGTATACTCAGATGAAAACAATTATTATAATAAAATTCATTTGGTGAAATATATGTATCCCAACATACCTTGTAATCCATTGAATATGCATAGATCATGTATTCTAATGTCTAAAAAATTCACCCTAACTTTCTATAAAATTGACGAAAAAAATGATGTTATAAATTTACTTTAGTACCCAACTAATTATTAAGGCCTTTCCAAAAATTATAAATAAGTATGGGATCATAATTAGATACAATAGTTAGAGTAACTCCATGTAACCTAAATATCTTCATGAGATAAATTTGAGAAATATTATCGAAAGACATTGTATCTTGAATAAGAAGTAGATGTATATATTTTTCCAATTGATGAACATTAAACCAAATATCATTATTATCATGATATGTATTTGAAAATATCTCTATAAAATCCATGGATATAATTTTCCATTTACACATCAGTACTAGTAAATAATAACTTATCCATTCTAATAGTTTTAATTCGGTATTAATCTATTTCTGGTTCAAAAATTTCATTTTAATATCTGCAATATCATTATTTTATATATACATCCAGTATTAATCCAAAATTCCATTATACATATAATTGCATTTAGGATTAAAGGAAGTGGTAAACCTATAAAATTCACTCAATAAATCCATTTTCAAATGAGAGAGAATTGGTACTAAAAACCATTTTCTACATCTCAAAACATCTTCCTTGTAAATTTTAAATTCAGGTAACTAATCTTTCTTTATAGGTCCTATTTTTTCTTTTAATTAATAGTCTACCTTCTATGAATTTTTAATTATATCTGAAAATGATGACAACACTAACACATGAATCAAAACAAATGAATTTCCGATATGAAAAATTTCTTGTTAATCATTCTTTGAATCATTTTAAAAAAATTTATTTTCCAAATGTAATATGGTAATGATGCATTAACTTTTCCACTCGAATAATCAACTAATATCTTTTACTTCCAATCATGGTAATGAATCATGTAATAACAATCCTTTAAAATGTTAATTCATTTTATTTACATCATGTTCAACTATTTATGGATGAATATATACTTTAAACATCTATGATTTGTATATATTTCACACTTTACTGCATATAAATGATACCTCTTAATATTTATATAAAAAACATAGTATCTAGTTTAATATAACGTATATGATGATTTATATAATGAGGTATCAATTGACCAAAAGAATAAGTAATTATGAGATCGATCGACATCAAAACACAACAAAATACCATTAATAAAGCATCAATAAAGTTGAAGATTTTATTATTTCTAGAGGTAAGGTCCAAAACATGATGATTATCCAATATTATTTTCATTTACTATAAAAAATTACAACACTATTTCATGTAGATGATGTTAAAACCTCTAAACGTTAACTAATTCAGTGGTAAAGATAACCAAGCAATGTTTTCAATAAACCATCTATAGTGACCCACTAATCACAGAAAAAAATGAATCCTTATAAAATTTTTAGGTCTTTATCGTTATTTAACAACTTTCGATTTTGTGAGGTCAACAGTTATTAACTCATTAAAAAAATATTCCCACGGAAGGAAATCTGTTGCAATTAAAACATCACATTTACTTAATTTTCCATATAAATACATTCTTCTAAGGTTGACAAAAAATACTTTGTTCACTCTGATGATCCTCAAGACTTTTATAATATACCAAAATATAATTAAGAAAACAAAAAATACTAATCCAAATAGTTGTGGAAAAAAATATTCATAATATCAATGAATATATCTAGTGTATTTGATAAACCAAATGGAATAACCCCAAACCCATAATACCTATATCTATTCTAAAATATAGTATTAAAATATCTTTTTTATTCACCATAAACTGATGGTTACCTAACCTATGATCAATCATCAAAAATATTATTCCCCCTATACCTGTCACCAATTCATTATATGGCCCAACATCAACCCTAGTAGGAGGAAATTATTTT
This sequence comes from Viscum album, assembly GCA_963277665.1. NCBI lineage: Eukaryota > Viridiplantae > Streptophyta > Magnoliopsida > Santalales > Viscaceae > Viscum > Viscum album. Next base: position 444,382,148 of record OY728133.1, read on the forward strand.
TCCATACCTTTTGGGTTTTTATCTAGATGATTTGCACTGTATAGAAATTACATTGGAAAAAAATTATCATAGTGCCCCAAATAATTGAAATTAAAACATATCACTATTGGATAACTATCTATTACCCAATTATTGGGTTGATCAAGACACTTTTATTTCCATTAAAAGTTTATATGAAAAAACTTACCACACCAGGAAAAATTCCATATCCTACAAAACATTTTCAAAAATGTATTTTAACACACTTGAAACATATCAGGGTCTTATTTTCAGATTTATAAGTTAACTGATTCTTTATTTTTTTTCCACGATTATATATTTTTAGTCTTATCATCATTCAGCACATAGGTGTCAATAAACTCTATCTATAATTTCTCAAAACAAGGAATCAAATTTATAATAACATTGAAATTTCCATTAGAGAATTTCTCTTCATAATATTCATTTCAATCCAAATTAAAATTTATTAATTTTACTATCAAGTCATAATTACAAATTAGTGCGTACCATGACAATATTGTAAAATTTTCTTCATATGTGGGTAAAAAATCCCCCTAAATTTACCTCAAATAGAATTATTGTTTCTATATTATATATCTAACAAACATATGTAAATATTTCTCTAGGAAAATATTATTAAATATATGTCATTACATATAATTAATATATTCTCTTTCTAGAATTTCTAACCATTGTCCATCATTGATATTATTCACCTTAAAAGTGATAAATGAAAATAATAATTTTAACATTATAATTATTCCATGTCTTTCAATATCTTTTCAAGAGTATTGACCCATCCTTTGGGTTCCACATGATATGAGGTTCTACTGAAAGATAGAGGGATATCCTTCATAAAATTCTCAACTATCGACATGATCCTATGTAGTTTGTATGGTTTCACTATAAAATAGATTCCACCACAATATATTTTCTATGTTAATTGATTCATCACTCTAAAAAATTACATATATTTAATTCCAACCATTACCGACAACTGCTTTTTAGGGATATTGTCCTATAGATACCTACTTACATCAATTTCCTTATTTCCTTGATAGAAAATAATTCTAAACTAACATGGATGAGATAAAAATTGTAATATTCTAATTCTATATCATTTCAACATAACCATGAATTAAAATATCTCAAGGGTATTCTATTAATATCATCTTAACCTATAAATTTTTCTAAACCTTTGTATTTATAACAACTAAAAGGACATATCCTTTAGACATTACATATTCATAAATTTTTATACAAGAATATTCTTACTTGAATTTAAAAAATATATATGGATTAGAGACTTAGATAATTGTAGTATAAAACTTATATTAAAAATGTATATATTACAAGTGTAAAATTATACAAATTATCCAGGTTTCTTACATTGTAAAACTTTTAATATGAATACTTTTTTATTTTCATGAAAAAAAATCCTGAATTTGAATCTGACTTCTTCTTCGTTCTTAATCATCCTTAAACCATGTAAAAACATTTTAAGGTATGGTATGGGGACAAAAATATCAATATGTGATATAAAAAAAATATTAGTCAATTGACAAAAATGATAACCAAGAAGATGTTTACCTTTTTCATATTAATATTTCAAAATATGAAATAAATCATATCCACATGAAAAAATTTCCATTTCTTTTAAATATAAAAATTAAGAACCATAGTAATAAAATAGAAACCCCTATATGACTCTTATAAGATTATGTTCATAACATGTGTTCACTTGTTTTAGAAATAACTAGATCCCAATTAAATACATATGTGAAAACTCTGTATTGAACTCCTTCCTTCTTTTCTTTGAAGATGAGAAACATTACCCAATATATTGTAGATCTATATCAGGCTCACCCATTGTATAAGTTGTATTAATATCACCCATAATCATTTTTACTTATTAAATAACATATCATGAATATAACATTTTTATGATTTCCTTTTTTCATCCTAAATCCCTTAAAAATATCTTTTGAACCAATACAAAAAATAATTCAAATTTTCTTACAAAAATAGAGAGAAATATCCATTTATATTGAAAAAATTTAAATTAATAAAATCTCAAAATATTTTGGAAATTTATTCATTTGAAAATAACCATAGAAATGGTTTATATAATCTATAAATAAATAAAAATTCATGACTATTGGATATTCCTTTTATGTCGTGAAATATAAAATAATGATTCATTTAACACCTTTTGTTGAAGAACCAATTCAAAAAAAAATAAGAAGATTAATTTTTGACCAAGTAATGAAATAAAAATATACATGAAAATTAAATTTAATAGTATATTATGTATGAATAATAACATTAATGAAATATTTTAATAATTAAAATAAAATAACAAATTTAAAAAATTTAAAATTAGGTTTTAAAGAAAAATCACATACCACAAATACCATCTAGAATCATGTGTTCATTAACTATTTAATAAAAAATTATATTATTTATTTAATTTATTTATAATATTTTTAATGTTAATACCTATATAATCATACCTTTTTATTTAATTTATGAATATGTTTTATTTTTTACTTGTTTAGTTATATTTGTGTCTCGTGTTTTGAGGAAGTTCGATTAAAAATCCAAAAATAGTTAAGGTGGGATGATCATGGTCAAGGGGTCCATTGTCCCATCATATCCATAATCTTAATAATGAAATTACTATATTTTTTATATATTAAATACATTTTTATAACTATCAGTTAAAAGAGTATAAAAAACATATCACATCACTCACTAGAGGTGGTAGTTCACACATATACACAGATGACATTATGATTTTTCAATGCATGGAACAGTAAAAACATAAATGATATAATACAATTATATAATTATTAATATGTCATGAATATAATATATATATAATACTTAAAATCATCATAATAACCATCCAAGTTAAGTAGTGGTGAAAAATGACTCATCGCTTCATTGAGGTGATAATCCACACGTATGCACGGGCGATGTTTTCATTTTTCGTAGGATGTAAATGGGACCAGAAAAAGTGTTGTAACATAATCATAATAAAATTTATGTATATAAAGGATATATATTTTATTATTTAAGTATTCTTAAATAATATTTGAAGTTGGTAGAAGTAGAAATGAACTTGAAAAGAGTTATTTAAGATGTATACCCTCTCCTCAGATTACCTCTTTTTCATACACATTTAGCCATATAGGATTGGTTTTTTTCTAATACAAATACCTATACAAAATGGTAGATGATGTTGCTGAGAAATTTTTGTGGTGATTTACTGATATATAGTGATACAAGGTGTGATTGATAGATGATAGTAGGCACCCTATTATAATTGAAAGGAGGGGCACCCTTGGATTAACATAAAGTGTTAAATTAGTATAAATTAATTTTCAAGATAATGTAGAAAATTGATAACTTATTCCTAATATAGGATGAGGATGAGTCTAAATTCTGTCATACCATAATATTTGGATAGTATTAGCTTATATTTTCACCCTTATCTCTTAATTTTAACAACCCTTTAACCATTTTTGCGATTGTCATCATATCGAAGTTTTTTAATCTATAGAAGTTATGAAAGTTATATAAAAGTGAAAGTGACAAATAAGGGTGTAATTGATGATATTATATAAACTAAATCATTTAATAGGAAAAATATGCTATTTTTTAAAAATATAAATCATTTCATAAAATATTATTTAACATAAGATGCAATTAATGCCATTTTCAAGACTATTCACATAGTTTGAATTTAATGACATAAATATAATAATAGATCTTGTATATAAAAATTTAAAACATCATTAATATTTCAAATTAATCTATAAAATTATTTTTACACAATTTTCTGTATAAATTTCTTCACTTTTAATGTTTTTTAAAAAATATATAGATTTTTCTATTACTTGAATATGCACTATATCGATGTTGCATTAGAACTTTTGGTGATTATTCTACCACTAAGAATTAAAAATAAATTTACAATATTGAAAAAATTAATTTATATTTCAAATAATCATTTAAAAATGAACAAAATCACGTTTTATCCCTATAGAAAATATTATTTAAATTAAAACAAAACGAGTGACATTATATTATTCTTTACTTAAAATCATAATAATTTCATTATTGAAGTAAAATTGAAAATTATTTCCAAATTTTAGAAAATTTGTTTATTATGGATGAAAAAAAACTTATCAATTAATATAAATACATGTTTTTGGGAGATTTTTAGGCCTTATCTCAATATTTATCATTGTTTAACCCATTTTTACCATACAAAGGTGACACATATTTACTACGGTTACTATTCATAATGATCAAAAATTAAAGGGACATATTTACCAAATTTAAAAATCATAATTCCAAATATGGAATATTTTTTTCAATATTCTACTTCTTTAAGTGGAATAAATTAATTTATGATAAAAACCCAAAATTTAATGAAAAATAATTTTGGGGAAAATGTGTTTTTAAGACAAAATATTAACTTATAGCAAAACCAAGTATAATTTTGAATATTATATAATTAATTAAATTATTTATAATTAAATAATACTTATGTTACTTTAGTGTTAAATTATAAACATAATAGGAATTTTAAATTACTTTATTTAATTTAAATAAATAATTGTTTTACAAAAAACAATCTATTTCACAATTCACCTAAAAATATAACCTTTAATAAAATTAAAAAAAATCATTCTAAGCTAATTTAAAAATGATGATTTGAAATATGAAGTTCATTTTTAAGAATTAAAATTATATAATTTATAAATTAATAATGTAAATAAAAAATATAATACATGAAAAATATTAGTGAGAATAAATTTGTTTCCTTTTTAATGGATAAATTATGTAATATTAGTTTAGTGAATATAACTATATAAAACTAAATACATGAATTATAATAAGGAATGAAATTGATAATTTTTTTACCTATTCCATTACAAGTTCAATCCATATATGAGGTATTTCATGGTTAAACAATCACCATCTTATAAAAATTCCACAAATTGAATCTCAAAGATGTTCTAATTTTTTCTTCAATCCTTTAACCTTATATGGAAGTTGAGTATAGACTTGATGAATTAATTATCAAAAATTAAAAGATTCATGAAATCCACTAGATACCCTTTGAATAAGAATTATGTTGGGTGTTTCTCATTTATCCTTATAAAGGTCAGGTAGAATATATTAGATAGATTGTTTTTCCATATATAGAGAGTGTTCATTATTTATATTTTATTCAGTAAAAACTATTTGATGAAAAATGTATAAAAATAACATTATTATTATTTTAACTATGTTTATTAATTTCTCCCCTCCAAAATTCAATCAAGGGTATTGGATCTTCTCAAATTATATTTGGATTGAAAATTAGATATGTGAAGAAATAGGGAAAATGTGATTTTCAAAAATAGTTGTGTCTTCTATAAAAACAATTTTCATGGGTTTTAATGTTTTTGATAATAGAAAAGTATTTTAAGAAAAATGATTGTGTATTTATAAAATTTATAAAAATATTTCTTTTTTTCTAAAAAAAATCCATTAAAATGATTCTAAAAATATAGCATCATAAAAGGATAATTTTTCATCCTGGTTTTATATAAAAATTTTCATCATCTCTATCAAAATAATATTCCTAATGAACTATTATATAATAATATGAAACCACATAATTGTTTGAAAATTATTATTTTATAATTTTCTTCCTAAAATTAATTCAATCAAATTAAAAATTAATATGGACCCTTTACAATGTATGATCATGCAAGAAAAACACTCTTAGTTGAAATCAAATTTGAGGGGACTTTAAATCTGACCAAAATCATTTTTGTTTTTTGGTATAGTTTTAACGTTAATATACATGATATATTAATTAATAAAGTGTTCATAAATAATTAAATAAGGATAAATATAAAATAAATTCCTTTTAATTTAATAAATATTCTGAAATAATAATTTAAAATGTATATATTAAATAGATTTATTATGAAATTTTGTTAAATAATTCCAAAATATGTTTTGGAAGATTAGATAGAGTCTTAAATAAAAATAATGATGTGATATGTTGTTTATGTTAAATGTTTACATAAAATATTAACTATTTATAGGATAATAAAATTCTTCATTAATACCATATATTTTTAATATTAAGAAGTATATATTACATTCCATGTAAATTGATATGTGAATAGTTCATATTTAAATAAATATGAAATTTTCAATTAACTTTCCAAGTGTTTTATATGTTATGACTAAAAATATAGATTAACTAAATATCAATGTGATGGGAGAAATAAAAAGGTTCAAAAACTATTACTGAAATATAGATCTTGGCCCACTAATTAATATTATGTGATTAAAAAAGGTTTATCATTTCCAGGGGAGTAAATTTAATGAAACTCTTTATTAATTTATTTTTAATCATGACACTCATATTTTAAAAATATGTATTACCATATTATTTAAAAAAAATTATTAATTTAAATTTTTGGTTATGATGTTTATGATGAAAATAAAAAAGAGTTATGGGTATTTAATGTCAATATAAGTTATTAAAATTCTGAAATTGGATATTATAAATTAAATAGGTTTTAATATTATGTTTCAAGGAGTTGACTATGAGAGTTATAAATACCTATCTCAGAACTATTGAATAATGATTTATTTATAGATATTAACCCATTAAAGTGGTTTAGAAGGAGGATTTATGGGTGATCACATAGAGATGTGGTAGGAATTACATATGGATGTAACGATTTTAACAAAACGAAACATGTATTAAAAACATAAAATCACTATGGTGATCAATGATATGGGTTATGATTAGATTGTAACTTTATGTAATTCCTCAATTAAAATGACCCTAATAGTATACTAGTTAGTGATATCACAGGACCTCATGTGTGCCTCCCCATACACATGAGGTTGTCGACAACTAGCGAGAGTATATAAACAACATGGGGATATTATAATCTCAAAATAATCACACAAAAAATTTCCTTAAAAAAACATTACAAAACAATTTAGTATGTGAAAGAAATTACCATGAATATCCAACCATAAAAAATAAATATTATCTATATGCAATAATAGTAATAGACCAATGCTCAACATGCACACATAAAGAATGTTTCACCCTTAGGCTGATTAAATATTAAGAAATAAAATAAAGAATAATATTTTTGGAGAATCAACAATTATAACCCAGGGGCCCCTTTATCCAATCACTAAAATCTCTACCCAACTACTCAAACTGAATATTTTATGCAACATGTTTCCTAAAAACAAGATATAAAGTAGGCATGTTCACTATTGTCTTCATGGAGTGTGTGAGAAATTATATTAGTAGGTAACTAACAATGGGGTCCTTAGACATGTTATTATATATTATAGTGTTTGTGTGTTTTTTGAAAATAATCCAATATCACACAAGTATATCATCCAAGCCATCAAGTGTTAACCAGGATACTATGCCACCTGAACTCACTAGTTTTTACCAAGATATAAGTAAGTATCATATGGTTCCAATGACCCATATGAGGAAACATATGGAGTGACACAAATTATTGTGAGACATAGATATCCACTTAAAAATATAATATAATACCACATCACTCTAGGTATGGTTCAAATTTGATTCAAAATTAGAAATCTTATTAATTAAGGTAAAGTCTATATTTGAGTCAAAATCTTACATTATATCACTCACAGTGAGGTTTTTTAATCACCTTCCAATCCATCTCCCTTTTACTATTGTTAAACTACAGTCAAACCCTATCACTCAGGTTTAGAACTCATAACTATATCTTAAAATATTAACCTATCACTCAAGGTTAGGTATTGTAATTACATCCTAAAACAACACCCTCTAACTAAGGTTAAGAACTTACATTATGTCTTATCATAAGCTTCATGAGCACGATCCATGTATGACTTCAACATATAGAAGGCATATCCCCATGAATATCTCCTAAATAGCCACAAACCGATAGCTAGTGAACTACTATAGGATATTCCAAAATAACTTGCACATCCCCCCCAATACTAATATCATTGAACTCAACCATATCAATCAAAACCTATAACTAAATAACATTTCTATGGGTTTCCCAATCACATTGACCATCATCCATCTATAACTCATCTTTCCGATCACACTAGTCTGAACCCATGTTTGACAACACTCTTAGTCTTTACCCTAATCCTGAGGAAATGAGTAATATTTATCATTATTTTAACATATATCACTGCCATTTATAGTTCAAATCCATGGAATAACTATGACTTCAGGATACAATACTAAAAGTTCCATGAACAACACTCATAAGGGATCTAAGTTATTGTCACGCTTTTGATTTCCCAAAGGATCCACTACGAGAAGACTACCTAATCTAATCCACACAAATACCTCATCATAACCTAGGATATAATGCGACCCAATCAAACCCCACACAACAACATACCTAATCAGCATTCATCTACCAACACCCATAAATCATATATCCATGAATGACATATGAAAATCCCTATTAAGGTGAATTCTATTTCACAACCAATTACACTAGAAAAATAAAGAAAATTAATCCTATGGAAATCATTTCACTCTGACTTAAACGTGAGGAAAGTGGATTCAATTAACATATACTAAAATTGAATCCTTTCCACACCACTCTAAAACCAATTCACTCACGGAAACCTCAACCCTATGACCTAATCACCTAAAACCTAATAAATCTTCACATACGACATCAAAATAATCAATTTATCAATAACAATATAATTCCCAATCATTATTGGGTTTTTTATACCTAAATAAAGGACACCCCTTGGTTTAATGCATATCTAAGTCCTATAAAATTAATAAAACATGCATGTAATATATAGTTCATACTAAAGAGTTACTTTTGTAGCCTGCCACATAGCTTAAGACTCAAACAAATTGTTTCAAAAAATTATGAGCCCAAAACCTATGGCATGTGTGTGGATGTAAATAAAAACACATTCCAATTAAAAAAATATGTAAATAACCATATACATTAATCTGAAAAGAGTGGAAAAATAGTTTATTATATTTATGTTTGACCTAATTCTCTTTAAAATGAGACATCAATAAAAATAATCCCTAAAATGGGATTTATTCTAAAACAGATGTGAGAAGATTGACATAGTAAGGGAGAAAATAAGGATTAATTTAAAAATTCTAATGGGGTCCTACTTTTTATTATTCCCTGGTTCATTGAGATATGGTAATCTTAGATATCCTCGAAGAGATAAATAAGATGGGATAATTCTAGATAGAAAGGGGTGATGGGGAAAGTCAGAGATAAAAACAAAATGGGGAGGTGATCCCAAATGAAAACAATAAAAATAATACAATAAAAAAAACTCCTCAGAATATCTCTAGGTCCACATTTAAGGTCCAACTGGTACTTAGTGTCACCCATAATGCTATGCCTATTCTATGTTTCGCACCCACTATACACTGGATGGGTACTACATAATTCTCCCATATAATTTTGTAGACCTAGATCACCTTTAACCACTACCTGATGCCACAGAGAAACACTATAGTAGAATAAACATGTAAAAATTCCTCTTAGGGATTTTCCACCTCTTATAATTATTATCTAAATTCTAACTCCAGTAACACACACTACCCTAAGAGACAAAATTAAAATTACCCCAAAATTATTCAACCCAAAACAACAGAGATCATTATAAACTCAACACCATGGGGATTCTCATATCTAAAAAATTATTTGTGGTGATCACCTAAATATATATATATCAAATAAAAATTAATTACACTGCTTATTCCGAATTCTAGGTGGGATTCTATGAAATCATATTCAATACTAATCTAAAAACTCTTACACACTATGAATAATCTTGTTATACTCCTCAATACACATTATTTGTTTACCTAAGTACACATTCATCATAAAATGAATTTTCTATACACAAATTCATTCAAAATTGTTCTATATATTTGCCATGCACTGACATTTCTCAAAACCTCATTGTTCCATTATAATATTTATCTATATATTGAACATGATGCCTCAACAAAAGTGACATTATTGAATCCATGACCACCACCCAGCCCATTCATCCCATCATTCCATAAAAATTCAATCCCTAGTTCTGGAAGACATCATATTAAACAACCAATTTCCCACACCAAATCTTACACCCTTATCATGGATAAATCCTCAATCGACTTCTGGATCCCAGATAGTAATTTAGTACTCTCTATTAATAACTAGAACATCAAACACATGACCTAGAACAAGTTTCTATCCATTATTAGTTAGAAAATTTACTAACGGTATAAACCACCATAAATGAAACTATAGATCTAGTGTAATCGTTCAATTATAAATAAATTATCCATTAATACCCCGAATATGATCTGAATTTTTCCTCCTTCCTTCTATTATTAGTGTCTCACAATCTCGAATATTGATCGTAAACCACCAGGAAAACATTCTCTAGCAAAACATCTGGTAGGATTCTTCCCCCCTTGGGATTTTCCATATCATTACTTCATTAATTCCATCCAGTGTAAATTTTGAAAGTTAGAAAGGATTCCCCCACTTTATCCTTGCTTGGAAAAAACCTGACATCTCTCACCCATGATCATTGTTTCTAGGTCCCCTGATTTTTCTTTGTCCCCAATATCCCTGGTGTAACTTGGGTGACCCATGGTCACCACCATTGACCATTTTCATGCTCAAATCACTATGTACAAGACACACATTGTCTACAAAACATATTTCTATCATATCCTAGAGCCCCCCCCCCCAACTATAATCTCTTCCCATTTATAGAACACCTAATATAACAAGACACACTTCCCATAAATATCCTAGAAATATCATCCAACGTCACATCCCACTCTGGTTATTAGATTATCTTCCACATTATCCTGGGGAACTTAACCACGTGGAAGGCTCATTCCCTCTAAAACAACATATGTGATTTCCAAAGAGTATAACCAAAAAAATTTAGAAAAACACACTATCCCATCATGGAAATATCAAAGTAATCCATAGTTTTGGTAGAATTTTCATGGGAAATATAATGATACATATATTATCTATATCACTTTGAGATCACTATTGAGAACTCCAAATGTTTATAATACATGAACTCCCATGTTATTTTAAGTACGTACTACTAATTGGATATTTTCTCAAAGTGATTCTCCCTTAACTACCACCTTCCCTTTCTAAAAAACTGAAGGCATATAACTAGGCCTCACCCAATTCTAAGAATAAAATTTAGTTTCCAATTTGAGACCACAATCCAAACCATTCACTTTTCTAATTTATAGAATTCCAATGAATCCATCACAATGCATTGTTCATGCATTTATTTCAAAACTGACCAAGTCAATTACTAAAACAACTATACACACAATCCTACATTGTTCATGTATCGCACTATATCTAAAAATCCACCCATTATTTACTTAAACTATATTTCATCCTCTAGTATCCCTAGAAAAAAAATATACTCTATTTTCCCAAGGGAAATGAAAAATATCCATCTCACTTGTTACTAAATCATGTGCATATAAATTATCCTACTGACCAACCAACCTTAAACTAACTACTAACAATAATAACAATCATCAAAATTTTGTTAGTAATATAACTCCCAATTTAAGATTCATATATCAACACAAATGTGTAATATCAAAAAAAACTAACACACTCAATGGTCTATATACAAGAGACGACCCTAATAGCCCATCCACTAATGGGTTCACATATAACCCAATATCCCACCCCAACCGACCATAACCTATATAACCATATCATTTACTAGAAAAATACCTAGGTATCTCACCCCACTTATTATTATTCAATCCTCTATCTTACCCAAACACCCTTTTACTCTCCCTATAGTGAGTCACACAAAAATTTTGTGGTAATATAATATTCTACCATGACCCTTTTTAGTGTCTCTTACCAACTAATCAAATCATCCACAAATAGACTACTTCTAAGGATCACACTACATATACCATCCATAATTGGGAATCCACCATCCAAACCTACACTCTATGGATATATCATCCATAATGATAATGAATTCACATCAAATAAACCATCCCAAACTCATAAAACTCATCATTCTATATTTAGTTGATTAATTTACCAAAAATATTTTATTTATAAAAATAGCACATAAGTTATTATTGATGTTTTAATTAACAAAAACCCATTCCTCATAAAATTATCCAAAATTTTCTTTACTAAAATAATTTCCTTTTTAAACCATAAACTATATTCCAAACCATTTTACAAAGGCCAGTTGTCTTGAACCTATCAAAATATACCTACACACACTCTCTAATGCAAGAATACACTTACTTTTCCAAGAGGGGTAAATAGTAAAATAATAAATAATGACCTTAAAACAAAAAATCTTACTTATATAACCATCTAAATCATTATAGTATTGATCAAGAATGAAAATATATTTCCCCTTGTTATATAGACATACACTTTATAGGATTTCAAAGTTCATAAGGTAGGTGTAATTACCATTCTGTAACTACACCTATCTATAATTACTAAGTTCTGAAATACTAAAACAACTAAAACAAGTCTCTAAAATCATTTTTTAACAACATGGATAAAATCACCCAAATGGTACCCTAGTCGGTGTTTTCATCAAACCTCATGTGTGAGTCTTTATTTTCAAGAGAGTATCGATTAGTGTTGAGAATCTATTGCCAACATGGAGAGACAATAATTTCATTATAATTATAGAATGTAACATATAAATAACTGAGTCATTATAGATAATCAAAGTATGTTTATGGATTAACTATGAATATTAAACCATCAATAATAACAATTATTGACATACTGTAATATAAATTGTCCCATGATTAGTATACATGCATGCTTCAAGGGTCCCCCTTTGGAGAAATAAAAAAACCAAAACAAACTAAATAAAAATATAGGTGGATACATAGCTATAAAATCTTGGTCCTTCAATAGACAAGTTTTTCAAATCTCCATCAAGTAACTCCATCCGAGTCTCCCATGAAATTCATTGCCTAAAACCTGATGCAAGGTATGTGAACACATTAAGGAACTCATAGATGGTGTGAGAAATAGTCTTAGGGCTTCACCACTAGTGGTGTTCCTCAAATATATTATAATATTCTACGTGTGCATGAAATAAAAAAATAGATATAATAGAATGATATATTCCAGATCATTATGTGATAAACAGGTCACCAAGAAACATAACCTCACTAGTATTAGTAAACCCTGATTCAGGCATCACTTGAAATCAAATATTCATCAAATGAAACATAACAAATGTCACCAAGGAGGGCCAAACACATCCATCCTCCTAAAAATTATAATAATGTAGAATTCAGTGTATAGTTCATAATTGAGTCATAATCCAAAACACTATCACTCAAGGTATTCCCCTCAATCAGGAAAAAAACTAATAAACTATCATATACAGGGAGGTTCTATAATCGCACCATAGTTTATCACCATCTCACATTGATCGACTAGTAACTTCACCTTATAAATTAGGAATAATTTCACTTGTACCTTGACATTCATTGATAGGCCTTGTAATTCAATCATGAACCAAGATCCTCTCACTCAGTGTGATTTATCATATCAAGCTACATCACTAGTTACATGAACACAATCATGATAAGATATCAAAATAGGTAATACATAGCCTCAATCCAATATCTCAACTATCTACTAATTCACACATTGTGTTCCATTAATGGATATATTAGAAAAACAAATACATGACCCTACTTGACTAACCTATTTGAAATCATTTATATCAAGCATGACCGAAAATTGAAAAAATTCCCACATTGATCCCCAATACCATAGGAAAAAAATCTATATACCACCCATTCCATTTGTAATATTCATCCACACCCATGTACAACACCACACTTATGATTTACTCTACCCTTAAGACAATAAGGAGCCAACATCATTATTATCGCTTATATAAATATCTCTTACAACACCTCTATAAGAATCAACTTAGCAATCATACCATTATAAAACAGTTTCCATGCACAATTACCATAACATATCTAATATATTTACATACTTTTAACTACCCAGAGAAGCCTCCTCTAGAAGAATACCCGAGTCAAGACATAAAAATACTTAATCATTTCTTATGAAAAAAAGATAACCCAATCATACCCCACACATCAACCAACCAAAATTATATCTTATCACCAATAAAAAACAAGTATATACCACTAAATTAAACATTTAAACACCCCTATGTCTCAGTATATTTTAAAACTGATTAGTCTCTCATAAGAGAGACTTTTAAAACCAAGGAAATCATTTCACAATCACTATATCCAAGATAAACTATTTTCTTTGTCAACCTGGCATACCCTAATCCTTTTCCAAACCACACTCACTGAACTTCCCATATTGAAAACTCTAACAAATTCTTAAATAACATAATATATCATAAATCATCAAACACACGATCAAAAAATTCCATTGTTTACCAATTATTAAATTATTAATCACCGCATGGTTCATTGTACCTCACTATAGGTCACTCTGCATGGAAGAAAAGTTATTCGGACCCTCTAAAATCATAAAAACATGTGTGAAGTACATAATTCACACCAATTATTATATTCCCCTAGAAATCACAAAGCACAAGACTCACACAAACCCTTTCCGAAAATACCAAACATGAAACCCAAGGAACTAATATGCATGTCACAAAAAACATGTGTAATATGGTAATATACAGAATCAACCACAAAACATATGTTTATAAGAGTTAAATCATCCATTATCATGGATTATATCAACCTCATTCCCCATAAATAAAGAAATTGGGATGATATTCGATAAATTGGGTTTATACCAAAATATTGGTGAAAAGAGGGAGATAGGGGATAGAGAGTAGAGAAATTATATTTCTTACCTCAAAAACCCCAATAAGAACCTCTTTTTTAAGATATAACTCTAATTCATGTAGTGATATAGAATCAAGAGCTCAATGGAGGAAATATTGGGGGAATTAGAGAATGGAATAGTGAAGGGGCTTAGGGAAAGCTAGAAAAAAAGAGAAAAGTGAACCCACTTCAAAATAAAAATTATAAAAAATTATTTAAAAAAACCCCAAACAACCATCGGGAACCAATTTTCGGTTCATCAGGTACCCAATAAAACACTTATAAATACACAAATTCTAGAGCTCACATTGGGTACTTAGTAAACCTTAACCGAAAACAATTGTGGATATTCTAATTAATATTGTAAGGCCAATTCCCCCAATAACCACAACTCGATTCTTTTGATCACTACTCGAATGCCAAAATACAAGTAAAATTGTGAACTAGAATCTCTCAACTCTCAAAACTCTAATATAACCCCCAATTTTAAAAACACCCCCTTTTATGGGACTAGATATTCAAATTCCTCATAAATTATTCAACCCGTAAAGATGTTGTCCATTACACTTATATATTGATTCTTTATCTTTATTTAAGGAGTTTAAAAATATATAAAATTTATAATGTTATACTAATGATACTATCTTATTTATCATTATTTCTTAGTGTCTAACTTTCTATATTAACTGAATGGATAATTAACCCCTCAAATTAAATTTTTGATTTATCACTACTTAATGTTCATAATGGACAATTATAGTTTATGGTGACATGTAATGATAAAAAAATTAGAGATTTAAAATATTCCATCAATCTTAAAAAATAGTGTTATGTGTTGGACGACCGACTACTATATAATAAGATGGTTTATACACTCAATATTTGGTATATTAGTGGTATATTATTCATATTGAATCCCCTTTACATGAGGTTGAAAATACATTGTTCATGAGAAACTTTATAATGTATGACATTTCTTATGAAAAACATGAGTCTAGGATAATAATGGAGTGGTTGGGTATATTGATGATCATGCTTACTTTTTTAGTTTTAATCAATATAGAATTTTCCATCACATATAATGAGTATGATATTTAGGGAAGTTTGTATCCATACCTAGATATGGTATATCTGATTTCATATAACATATTCATTGATATAATATAATACCATGTGATTTATTTATACACTTAGTCAGCCAATATTCAGGGAACCCACAACATATAATTAGGATCACTATTTGTGAAATGGTCTATGAAGCCCCTGACATGGGCGACCACCTTTGGCGGTCCCTAGGATTTAAAAAAATGGCTTTAACACCCCCCCCCCTCCCCTTGTGAAACCCTACCCTGCATCCCCTCCCCTGGATCATCTCTACCTATCCCATGTCACCCTCCGCCCTCTACCCTCTCCACCTATCCCCTCACCGCCATCCACCCCTCACTACCCATCCCCTCATCGCCCTCCGCCCTCTGCCCTCTCTAGCCTCTTCCCCCTATACCCTCTGTCCTCTGCCCTCTGACCTTCTCCCTCCGCCTCCCGCCGTCTTCCCCCTCCATCCTCCACCCCCTCTTCCCTTCAGCCTCCGCCCTCCACCCCCCGCCCTCTTCCCACCAGCATCCTCCCTCCACCACCTCAGCCCTCCTCCCCCTTGTCCCTCAGCCCACCACCCTCCTCCCTCCTCCCACTCACTGCACGTCCCCCGTCCCCTCGCCGCCCTCCGCTCTGGCTCTCCACCATCCCTTGTCCCCTCCATCTTCATCCCCCTCCCACGCTGCACCATCGCCACTCATACCCTCCCTCACCATCCCCTCTCATGTGGAACCACCGCCGCTCGGTCCCCTCCCTACCCGCACGACCACTGATTGTCCCCTCGCTATTTCCGCCCATCCACTCCGGCTCCCTGTTGTCCTATGCCCCCTCCCTCATCGTCCCAACCATGCTGCATAGTCTTCCACCTCACTGCCTCCTCTCCTCCATCTCACCACTGCCGCCTCCACCCATCCCCTCCCTTGACACATTGTCACTGGCTCCGGCTCCCATCAGCTACCTCCGCTATGTCCTACAGCACTGCCTTCGGCTCCCCTCCATTCCAGGTTTGTAGCACAATAAAGTATGAAATGGGATTTCAATTACATTGTATTATTTATTCTCTTGGTTATTATTCAGAGATATAATTTGATTATTTTATCAATGGTACTCAATAAATTGGTTCGTATTTATTTTAAATATATTTGATATTAAAAGTTCATGTAATAAGTCTTGTGTAAATGTTTATTATACAGATATTATTATAGATAAGAGTTGGATCGATCTTTCAAATAGAACGTCTAGAGAATATTTCAAAGGCGTTATTATGTTTATTGAATTCACCAGAGGATTTGAAAGTGACCCTATTTTTTTCCATGTAGAAAATGTGCTAATAAAAATAAATAAAAACGTGATACTATGAGGGAGCACCTGTTCTTTAACGAGTTTCTATAAAACTATAAGAGTTGGAAACATCAGGGAGAAGAATATGTTCTTTGTCCAAATATGGATGCAGTCCATATGGATGTTGATGCAAGGATGACTGATCCAGTGCATGTAATGAAAACTTGAATGGTACGTGGATTGGATCCTGAAGGCATCGACATCAATAATCATGAGACTGTTGAGATAAATCTTCACTATGGTGCATATCATGATTTGAGGATGTTTTACAACGCACTTGATGATTCAAAGACAGAATTATATCATGGATGTACTTATTACAATAAATCGTCATTTATCGTGGAGTTGTTACATTTGAAGACTTTGAATCAGTGTTATGACACATCATTCGACATGCTGTTGGTGTTATTGAAAAATTTTCTTCCTATCGACACTAAGATTCTTGAGTCGTATTACCATGATCGTAAGTTGACAGAGAACATAATATTTTCATATGAGACCATAGATGCATTTGCAAACAACTGTATGTTGTTTACAAAGGAAACTTCCCATTTGGATATTTGTATGGTTTGTGGCACTTCCAGGTGGAAAGAGAATAGGGAAAATCAGAGTCATCAAAATCAGATTGCGATACATAGGAAACCAATTGCTGTAAAGAAAATGCATTACTTTCCCCTTAAACTGAGGAGGAAAAAAATTTACATGTCATCTAAAGTTTCTAATTTAATGAGATTGCATGCGAAAATAATTCCTAAAAGTGATATGTTAACCCACCTGGTAGACTCTCGTGAATAGAAGGATTTTGATAAGAGACATCCCACCTTTTCTAAATATGTTCATAATGTCTGATTGGGGTTGACAGTTGATGGTTTCAATCCATTCAAGTCTATTGTTGGTGAAACTCATAGCACAAAGCTTGTGGTGTTGGTTCCATATAATCTTCCTTCGTGGATTTTTATGAAGCGACAATTTATATTACACTCCACTCTTATTGATGGACCTAGAAGTCTAGGGATAAAATTGATGTTTACCTTCAGCCATTGATTGATGAGTTGAATGATTTTTGGGTTAATGGTGTGATGAATTATGACTGTGAAAAGAATGAAATGTTCAGACTACAGGTTGCTTTATTGTGGACAATCAATGACTTCCTGGATTATGACAATTTATCAGGCTGAAGTATGAAAGGGGATTTTGACTGCGCAAGTTGAAATAAATGTAAAAAATATGTACATCTTAAACATTCCAAAAAATGGGCATACATGGGTCACAGACATTTTCTTCCCCCTCATCATAGGTTTAGAAAGGATAGAGTGGCATTTGATGATTCTAGAGAGTTCATCCCAGCACCCAGGATTGTGAAAGGAGTCAAAATGTTATAACAGATTGAGGAAGAAAACATCTTCACGGTATAAGAAATTCAGGATTTGGTGGCACATCCATTACATAATATTCATGCTGCTAGTAGGCAGCGTAGTCACAATTGGAAAAAGAAAAGTATTTTTTATAGTCTTCCGTATTAGAAAATGAACATGCTAAGGCATAATTTTTATTTCATGCACATTAAAAAAAAATTGATAACATATTGTGGACCATTTTAGGTGTCAATGGAAAATCAAAGGACCATGTTAATTCACATCGTGATTTGGAAGAAATGGGTTTAAGGAAACAGTTTCATTTATAATTATCTGAGGGAAACAAGGCATATATGCATTCTGCATTGTATGTGATGAATAAAAAAGATAAAGAGACATTTCTTTCCATTTTGAATATGCCTAAGGTGCCTGATGTTTACTCTTATAAAATTTCAATGTGTGTAAATCTAACGAGCAATAAATTTCAAGGGATGAAAAGCCATGACAATAACATACTACTTCAGAAGTTGATTCCAATTGAAATTTTTGATTGTTTTTTCCCCAATGTTTTTCAGTCGTTGATTGAGATGATTAACTTTTTTAGATATATTTGTTTAATAAATCAACGAATTTGTGATTTAAAAAAATTTCAGGACCGAATTGTACTTATGGTTTGTCACTTTGTGAAACTATTTCCTCCCTCATTTTTCGATGTTATGGCCCACTTGAAAGTTCACCTAATTGATGAAGTAATGGATGCTGGTCTAGTAAAATTCTGGTGGATTTGTCCTATTGAGCAGTATTTGAGTACATTGAAATGATTTGTATGTAAAAGTGCCCATCCAGAGGCATCAATAGCCAATGGTTATTTGACAGATGAGTGTACTACTTTTTGTGAAGATTATCTTACTCATGTTGAAAAAAAATTAGATAAGCCCTCTCAGATTCATGATTGTTCAGTTAGAGAAGTAACCATATTTGATATGGAAAAAATCTAGTTGGTAAAATCACATCGATATATCTTGTTCATTACTCTCTTAGTTGCACCATTATTGATTTAAGTGTATTATCACTTTTATTGTTTAACTTTTACATGTTTTTTGTGGAAATGTTGATAATTTAAACATCCTATTATCATTTACAGGAAACACATTAATGAGATGAAAGAAGAGATGTATTGTGCGACTGAGTATCAAATTCAACAATCTCATTATGCGTCATTTCATGATTGGTTCAAGGATTATGTATGTATAAATTGATTTTCATTATGAGTGAGGTATTATTCTAATTTCTTTCTGCATAAATCATTATTGAATTATATGAATTGTGTAGGTTTATAAGCTGAGGGATTTAGTTGACCCCATGCTAACTGAAGAATTTATCTAACTGGCTGAGGGTCCATCTAAAATGGATCATCGTTATAAAGCTATAGATTCTAATGGTTTTGGATTTCTCATTAACGATGTTGATGACAAACGAGCAACAAAAAAATAGTTGCATCTGTTGTCCATTCGTCGATTCTGGTTATATCTATGGACAATTGATAGACATCATTGAAGTTGTATATGAACACGGGTTGAAGCACGGATTGTAAAAGTGTAATTGGGATGATCTAGTCCGTGGATGTAAAGTCGATCAATATAAGTTTTCATTGATGAATTTTAACTATATGTTATATAGAAATGAATGAGTTGATAATGCGTCTTTCATTTTAACATCACATGCGGAAAAAATATTCTTCGTTACATTGCCTTCGAATCCAAGTTGGCAAGTTGTTGTGAAAATATCCCACTGAGGAGTTTTTTTATTTGAACATGATGAACCCGAGACTGTTCTGTTTGTTTCCCAACAGCATGATCAACATACCATAGTTCAAAGTGAAGAAGATATTTATCGGGTCAGAGTGGTCATTGGAGGACCAACGGTTGATTTTCATACGTAATGAAAGGTATAATTGTTTTCGTGTTGTTCTGTATTGAATGTCGTAGGATATCATAAATTATCTAACCATTTATAAATCTGTATAAGTTTTAATACTCACTTTTAGAATTTTATTCATTTACAAATATTTAGGGTGATTTCTCTTTTGGTGTCTTCATGTTATTGTCAGTGTATATTTCCATTGAGATATTCTTCATTTTGTTCATGTTCTTCTTGAATTTTTATTAATTCAATCTAATATTTGGCTATGTATTTATTGGTTTTGTATATAATTTGTATATCTATTTTATTAACTTTGTGATTTTTTAAAATCCATTTACAACTAATTATTCAATCCCTTTTTGTTTGATTATCAACTGTACAAGTTTAATTTTTTTTAAACAATCCAATTTATCTTTTGGACACTTTGGATAGTCCCCTTACTAATGTTTTCTCTGAAAAGAGGAATGATGGTTGAGGGATTTCCAGGTGCTCCTACATCGGCATGTTCTCAGTTTCAGCTTCAGATTTCATTTCAAGCGAGTTGGTGTTGTTAGGCGGTGTCGACTAATCTTATTCCTTCCCTGACCCCATAGTCCTATTCTCCTCTCCTAGTTAGTGATGGAGTGTTGGTTCCTTAAAATTATTGGGAGGAGGGATTTGGTGGCAACTAATGCATGTCGTGCGACATGCTTCTTTTATTTTTGACGATGTTTTCTATGTTACTTCTATTGTAGTGGCTTCATATGAGGTTTGTTCGGTGTTCTTTTCGACTTCGGCTACTTGTAAGGTTTTTTTTTGGCTTTATCATGCCTCGATGACGGTGTGGTGTTCGGTCATGGATAATGGTGGTGGTGTTAATCCAGTGATGGTTCAGTGTCAGGAATCGGCTAAACCCATGGATGATGGCATCATGTTTCGTGTTTCGAGTATGGCGGAGACGATGAATCTTTTGACAGTGATGGCGATGGAGATGACGGATGTTAGTGAAGCTCATCAGCTGTCTGTTTTGATGTGGATAGGGTAGACGTCGCATAAGTTGTGTGAATTGAGGCAGGGTGTCAGGTTCAATGTGAAGCCGGAATCAAGAGGACCTGTTTATCGAGTTGGTTCAGGATTTTTTTTTACGATTTTTAAAAAAAAATCCAGAAAATGCTTAGGGTAAAAATATTTTTAAAAATGCACCTCAAAGGCGGCATCCCGGATGCCGCCTTTGAATTTCGGGTGCAAGGCGGCATTCGCGATGTCGCCTTTGCACTGCGGGTGAAAGGCGGCATCCGCGATGCCACCTTTCCATTAAAAAAAATTTTGAATATTTTTATTTTTATTTTTTGTTTTGTTTTGTTTATATATATATATATATATATATAAACAAAACAAAAAAATCAGCAGAAATTCTCTGTTATTAAAGATCCAGCGCTACAGCCATTACAGCAGTATGGATTCTGACAGAAAATTTGCCCATGCCTCCCTTTTATAAGAGGGCTTTCCCTGAAAATCATTCTGCATTTTCGATGTGGGATTCAGGTTCTCCCTTTCCTTCGTAGTACATTCTGCATTTCCAATGTGAGATTCTGTTTCAAGTACGTGAATTTGAAATACAATAAAATATAAACTATAAGGCCAATATAAATGAAATTTTAAACATTGATTAAACATATAATAAATAGTTGAAAACAAAAATAATTCCCACAAATATGTTGATGAAAAATAATCTATAACCATTCAAAACTGCCTACTTGAATCTTAAAAATGTTTCACGTACGTGAATTTAAAAGACTATAAAATATAAACTATAAAACGAATATAATTGAAACTTTAAACATTGATTAATAGTATGATAAATAGTTGAAAAAAAATGGAATTTCAAAAAAAATGTTGATGAAAAGTAATTTATAAGCTTTCAAAACCGCCTACTTGAAACTTAAAATTTTTCAAGTACGTGAATTGGAAAGACCATAAAACATAAAATAGAAGACCAATATAAATGAAACGTTAAACATTGATTAAACATATAAGAAATTGTTGAAAATAAAAGTAATTTCCAAAAAAAATTAATGAAAAATAATTTATAAGCTTTCAAAACTACCTACTTGAAACTTAAAAATGTTTCAAGTACGTGACTTTGAAAGATTATAATTATATTACTAATTAACTAATGAATTATTATATAATTAGTAGTTATATTAATAATTAACTAAATAATTATAATATAAGTAATAATTAATGAGTAATAATTAATAATTAATAATTTAATGAATAGTTATAATTAATATTTATATTACTAATTAACAAATTAATAATTACTAATTACTTATTAATAACTATTAACTACTAATTACTAATTATTAATTAATAATTTTAATGAATAAATTTAATTAAAAATTATATTACTATTTTAGTAATTTATTATTATATAATTAATAATAATATTACAAATTAACTGACTAATTTTTATATAAATTATTGTTAATAATTAAAAATTAATAATTATAATTAATAATTATATTACTAATTACTAATTAATAATTATAATGAATAATTATTATTAAAAATCATATTACACATTTACTAATTAATTATTATATAATTAATAATTATATTATTAATAAACTAATTAATTTTTACATAATTAATTATTAATAATTAATAATTAATAACTATAATTACTTATTATAATTAATTATCATATTTATAATTAACTAATTAATTATTATATAATTAATAATGATATTACTAATTAAATAATTATTTATTATATATTTAGTAATTATATAATTAATCATTATATTACTAATTAATTATTATATAAATAATAATTAATAATAAATAGTTATAATGAATAATTATAATGAATAATTATATTAGTGATTAACTACTAATTTATTATATAATAATTTTTAATAATTACTAATGAATAATTATAATGAATAATTATATTACTAATTAACTAATTAAATATTATATAATTAATAATTAAATTACCAATTAACTAATTAATTATTATATAATAATTTTTAATAAATACTAACTAATAATTATAATGAATAATTATAATTTATAATTATATTACAAATTAACTAACTATAAAAAGGGCCTCAACTCTATCTTTCTCAAAAAATTAATTAATTAATTATTATATAATTAATAATTATATTACCAATTCACTAATTAGTTATTATATAATTAATGATTAATAAACACTAATTAAAAAATTACAAATTATATAGTTAATAATTATATTACTAATCAACTAGTTAATAATTATATAATTAATAATTATATTTCTATGTAACTAATTAATTATTAAATAATTAATAATGGTATTTCTAAGTAACTAATTAATTATTAAATAATTAATAATTATATTACTAATTTACTAATTATATTTGTAATTAACTAATTATTTATTATATATTTTATTATTAATAATTACTAATTAACTAACTAATTATTATACAATTAATAGTTTTATAATTACTAAGTATATTATTAATTAACAAATTAATATTTAATTATTAGTAATTAATAATTATAATTATTGATTATAATGAATAATTATAGTTAGTAATTATAATGAATAATTATAATTAGTAATTATAATTATTAATTATAATTAACAATTTTAAAGAATAATTTTAATTTTTAATTATATTACTAATTAACTAATTAACTATTATATGATTAAAAATTATATAACCAATTAACTAATTAATTATTATATAATAATTTTGAATAATTACTAATTATTAATTATAATAGATAAATATAATTTATAAGTATATTACTAATTAACTAATTAACAATTATATACTGAATAATTATATTACTAATTCATTAGTTAATTATTATGTAATTAATAATTAATAATTAATAATTAACAAATTAATTATTATATAACTAAATATTAATAATATTAATTTAATAATTAAATAATTTATTATATGTTTAATCCTTGTTTTAACTTTAAATTATATCGGTCTTATAATTTATATTTTAGTCTCTCAAAACAGCATACTTTAATCATTTTAAGTTTCAAGTAGGTGGTTCTGAAAGCTTATATATTATTTTTCTTAAACATTTTTTATGAAATTCTTTTTATTTTAGACTATTTTTTATATGTTTAATCTGTGTTTTATGTTTCATTTATATCAGTCTTATAGTTTATATTTTATAGGCTTTCAAAGTCACGTGCATGAAACATTTTTAAGTTTTATGTTGGTCATTTTGAAAGCTTATAAATTATATTTCATCAATATTTTTTACGAAATTCTTTTTATTTTTAAATATTTTTTTTTATATTTAATCCATGTATTAACTTTAATTTATATTGGTCTTATAATTTATATTTTATATTCTTTCAAAATCAAGTACTTGAAACATCTAAAGTTTCAAGTAATTGGTTTTGAAATCTTATAAATTATTTTTTATCATCATTTTTTATGATTTTTTTTGATTTCAACTATTTTTTATATGTTTAATCCATGTTTTAGGTTTCATTTATATTGGCCTTATAGTTTATATTTTATAGTCTTTCAAATTCACGTACTTGAAATAGAGTCCCACATCCGAAATGCAGAATGTTCTGTGCAGGAAATGGAGAACCAGAATCCCACATCAGAAATGCAGAATGATTTCCAGGGTAAGCTCTCTTATAAAAAGAAGCCACGGGTGAGAGCTTCTGTCAGAATCCAGACATCTGTAATGCTAGTACTACTTCATTTTAAATAGCGGATAAATTATGCTGAAAATTATATTTTTGTTTATTTTTGTTTTGTTTTGTTAATATATATATAAACAAAAAAAACAAAAATAAAATAAAAAAAAATTCTATAAAAAATATCTTTTTTCTATTTTAGGGGAAAGACGGTATCTAGGATGCCGCCTTTGTGGCGTATTTTCGAAAAAATTTCTAACCATTCCTGTTTTTAAAAAATATTTTAAAAAAAAACTTATTTAAAAGAAACTCATTGGTTGATGTAATATTGATTTTTGTATTTATTATTTTATGATTTTGGGTAAGATGAAGTGGCGGTTGGGTTTTCCTATAGTAGTTTATTGAATTTCTAATTTTCATGTTGTATGGGGATCATCTAGGTGAGGTATGTGTGGCTGATTGGATTTGGATTTTCTATAGTTCTCACTTTTTCGAAAAGTGGACTCTTAATTAAAAATGGATTGTGGGAATGAAAGTGGGTAATTGGAAAAAAAATGTGTACTAAAACATAAACTATGATGTGATTTTAAAATACATGTCATTGTTTTTTCTAGTTTGAAACACAATATAGTGAAACGCACTATATTATGTACATGTAAATTTATGTATTGTATGATTATGTAGACTGGTTGTTCATTTCACGTACTATAATCTATCATGTTCGAATGAAATAACATGTGATTCTGGCTAGGATGTTTTAAACATAAAAAATGAATTTTTAGCATTAAAATTGATGTAGGAATCAAATATCATTTTATACAGAGTTAAAGTAAATAAATAAATATGAATTCTTTCATTAATATGTTAAAACTATAATAAATGGTTGATTTCCTTTGTGTAATATATAAATAGTTTAAACACTTGTATGAGTTGGAAAATAGGAATATTAGATTCATTATAATAAAATTAATTGAATTAACCCTCATAAAAGATCTACTTTTATTCTTTAACACTTTTCCTGATGGTTCAAGAAAACTATTTTTTAAAGAAACAATTTACTAATTATTGGGAAATTCACTATAGCAAAAGGGTATCTAAATAAGAAGGATTCTATAG
Organism: Viscum album; assembly: GCA_963277665.1. Taxonomy (NCBI): domain Eukaryota; kingdom Viridiplantae; phylum Streptophyta; class Magnoliopsida; order Santalales; family Viscaceae; genus Viscum; species Viscum album. The sequence goes on from OY728133.1 coordinate 444,408,579, forward strand.
GTTTTTTCATGATGATGTCTATCAATATAATTTAAAATAGTATAAAAATAACAACTCATTATAGAAAAATTAAATTATTATATTTCTTATTTTAATTAGTTGAGATGATTTGATGGATCTCATTGAAAATTTGGCTTTGGATAACTTTTTGTGTTATGTTTATAAAAAATTTCACTCCAAAATCCTTAATATGGGAAATAATTATATTATGTTGTAATTTCATGATATAATATTTGAATTTATTTCTTATTATATTGTAAAAAATAATCATTATCATGATACATTGATATTATATGTGAAAAAAATATTTAACATTATATGAGAGTAGCTATGTTACTCCATGGGAAACAACTATGTTATTCACCATACTATGATAAGATGCAGAAATAAATATGGTATATCATGTGAAATGACTATTTTAATCTATTATACCTCCATATAATATGATAAATTTTATGTTATGTCTTGGGAAATAATGTTCATATTATAAGATACCTTAATATGATACAGGAATGACTATGGTTTTCTATATTAGATTGACTATGTTTGATAATGGTAAACAACTTTTTTATGTCGTGATACCTTAATATGATATGGTAATAACTATGCTACACCATGATAATTTTATATGTTATATAATTATACCTTCATGTGATATAGGAATGAATATTTTACTCTAAGGGAAGAAAATATGTATTCTATGATAATTATTATTCCCTCTCAAACTAAGAGTGAGATTGGGGTACCTATGGGGTTTTTTTTTCAATCATCCAACTATTTTAGTATATGTCAAAATAAGTAATATTGAAAACCATGGTCTCTTAGTAAGAACATAGTGACTCAACATGATAAATAAAATTTTGGGTTAAAAAATGAAATCCCATTATTATGAATTATATTATATATTTTCATATTCATTCACATTAAATTATGGGATATGTTAAGGGAAAATATGTTAAATTTTTCTGATTATTCATACTCACACCTTACATCTATATTTTTTGTCCATGTCAAAAATTTATGTCTCCTAACTAAAAAGAGGGAAAATTCCCCTATGAAATATTTTTTAGGAAGTGATAGTCAAAAAAATAATATGGAGGAACCATGATTGTGAATGTTTGAGGCCCATTTGGGTGTCTCATGTCTCAATTATTATACCTTTTTTATCTTATTTTTATATGATCAGCCCCTTTAAAAATATATATTATACTTTATGTATGACTCTTCTAATAAGAAATATGTATATTTTTTAATTTTATATATTTTTTGTTTTTCGATTGTTATATATCATTGTGTTTATTTATTTATTTATTTTATTTATTTAGTTATTTGTATTTATGATTTCTATATTTATTGTTAGTCACACACCCACAATTGATGGATTAATGGATTCCAACATATATAATGACTATATCTAAACATAGAGGGATAAAAATATAATCCCAAATCCAAAATTGTCCATTTTTTATAAAATAAGTCTTGCATACTAAAAGTTAAGGATTGTGCCTAAATTACATCATACCTATAAATTACATTTATCTACACACCATGTGCTTGATAAAGATCAAATGAAGGGATTATAAATAATGTGCCCCTTTAGATGTATCCATGGGTTGTAATAAACCACATGGCATAATAATAGGATTATTTCATCACTCATAACATGTTAATGTCTCATGAATTCCAAGGGTTGATAGGATGAGAGCTATGGAATTAGTGTGTTTTGACCAGAGATCTTATAGGTTTTATAACATACCATTACATGGAATTATACCCATTAAATATCCCAAAATTTCCCAACCTTAATGTTCATGCATTCATCCATATATTATAAAATGTATGAGTGAATTATTTTATCAGTTAAAAACATTGAAACCCATAGTTGTATGAGATCTCATACAATTCAACTTGAAGTGAACTGTGTTGCATTTGTTGTCAATGAGGTATGTTGTTGTCAGGGAATGAATGGATGGATGTCAGAGAGTTTCAATATGTGAATGAAAAAGGATGTGATGGTGATGGTGATGAAGGAGAATGACCATGGTACTTAGAGACATGTCACTTTGGAGATTCACTAAGTGACATAGGATGTTGTGGTTGAAACATTCTCTATGAATATCTGACAATTGTTGAGCTGTTCTCAAAGTTCCAAGAACATGTATCAACTAGATACAATGGCACAACATGATTAGAAGACCATGCATTGTAGTGGCAATGCATGAGGAGTTGAAAGTGATCCATCCACACCTCCTAAGTGGATGAAGTGAGCTGAAGAAGTCCATGCACTATCACTTAGTGCATATGAATTAAAGAAGATCCAACTTGATCTCTGATTAGATCAACGAAGCACATTGAAGAAGTTATGTGATTCAGGAGCTCAGTTGATGAAGAACCTTCAAGAATTTCCCTCCTAAGTAATGAATATATGTTGAGGAGATTTTGGAATTCTTAAGAAGAAGAGAAGAGAAGAAATGAAGAGGAAGATGGCTTGAAGTGGCATTTGGAATTTCACATTATGTATGTGGTTACTTTGTTTTTTATACAAAGTACTCTCTACCTTTGCCAAAAAATATGGCCAGCCAAGGCACCTTGAGGGTTCAACCCCAAGGCATGGGCGCTAGGGAACCACGCCCATGGGGGAACCCGTGGGGCGAGCCAGGGCGGCAGGGCGCACCCAAGACACCGCATGGGCGCCTGGGGCACGCCCGAAGGAGCGCGGCAGGGGCGTAGGAGCGCGCCCTCAAGAGTATCAGGGTGCATAGTGGGCGCCAGTGGCGCGCCCGCAAGGAGCAGAGTGGGCGCAGAGCGCGCCCGCAGAGAGAACCCGGTGCGGGGCGGCACCGGGAGGGGAGAAGTGCAACTGAAGGGAAGCCGGCAGCGCGAGGGTGATAAACCGCAGAAAAACCGGGATCCGTTTCAATGTGGGACGCAGGATTTTTCCGCGGAGCGAATCCTGGCCGCTCGATCGATCGCGCACCAGATCTGGACCGCTCATCGCATCCCGCGCGAGATCTTCTGATCGCGGCCGTCCGATGTATTTCAAACATCTGATCCGACGGCTAAGAGACTGTCCTCTTCCTCGAGCTCAGCCGCTGCCACCCGCGTGCCTCCATCGAAGCAGGAGAAACCCGAGAGAAGAATTCGAGTTCCTGGCCACCTCCGATCAAACCGAAGTGTCCATTAGGATCGTCTGAGCATACCGAACACAACCATGCCTTAAAATATACTTGAATGCAATGAGATGATGAATTCGATGAAGGCCGAAGGGAAACGAAGTGCCGAGGCCTCGGTGTGTTCGTGTTTTGCATGGGATAGAAGAGACAAAGTCCGTGCATGTGTTCTAAGTCGCATGCACATGAAGAAAATAATAAATAAAAGAACCCGCGTTGAAACAGAGGAAAGAAATCAAAATTTGGAAAGATTTTGAAGATCCGAAATCTTCGGTGATTCAAGATTTAACACGCGGATGGACAGAGGCATCCCTCTGCCTATATAAGGAGAGCTCGAGGCTCTCATTGTGTTTGCTGAATCTTTGTTGAAGATCTGAAGTCCCGTGAAGCCTCGGTGCTTAGCGAAGAACAGCCTGCGCGCACCACTTGTGTGCCCGCGGTGTTGCACCGTGCACACCCAAGGCTGGTTGCACCTAGCACCCTGCGCGCCCTTACCTCTTTGAGGACTTGAGCGGCATTATTGAAGGAGAAAGGCCACACCACTTGCGCGCCTACTTTGAAGGTGGAAGACCCGAGACTTGTGCTTGTGTGCCAAGTGAAGGAGGAAGGCCCTACGGCTGGTGTGTGCAAAACAAGAAAGCCACCACAACGTTTGTGTGAAAATTAAAGATGAGGCCGTAGCCCTTGTGTGTGCAAAATGGAGAACCAAGTGTGTGCATAACTGAAGTGCACACTTTGAAGAAGATTAAAAGGACAAGGAAGTGTGTGTGCTTAGTAAGTGAAGTAGGCCAAGCCTTGTGTTTTCTAATTGATCAAAGGAAGTGTGTGTGTGCAAACAAAACAAGTAGGCCGAACCTAGGTGTGTGCAAAGTGTACACATTTAGAAGAAGAAATAAGAGTACATCCACACTAAAGTATAACACACTTTTAGTGTGTAGACAAAAAGAACAAAGTGTGTGAAGGAAGTGAGAAGGTGTGTGCTTAAAGAGTTACACCCTTTGTGGGTCTATTGCACCAAGAGAAAAGAAAGGGAAGTGCATGCTTGCATGCATGCACATGCACACGTGAACAAAGCCAAACTAGCTTGTGTGCATTTGAGTTGACCAAGACCAGAGGTTCTTGAAGAATTTGAGAAGGCCATGCAGTCAGTGCATGAGGAAGCAGAGTTTCCATGCACTCAGTGCATGAAGATGATTTGAAGTGAGACTGAGCGAGACTGAAGTGAAAGATATTGTTTGTCTGAGTTTTCAGTATTTGAGAAGAGCCTGATCAACAGAAGTGATCAGAAGTTGTTGTGCAAGATGAGAAGACCTGTTCACCACAAGTGAGCAGAGGTACAGAGCAAGGCCAGCAGCCTTTATCCCAGGCTGCTGAAGTTACTTGAAGAAGTTAAAGAGGAGAAGAGCTACTCGTGCGACTCGAGCAGCCAAGAGAAGACCCTGTGGGACTCAGGGAGAAGAAGTCTTCAGTGGGATTCTGGAGCCGGCCAGTGTGACTCTGGTAACACTGTGGGAAGCAGTATAAAGACCCTCCTGTGGGACTCAGGAGAGATACGGTGGGAAGATGTATCGACCATTGTAATACTAACAGATTATAATGGGAGAATCCATGCTGGGAGAGCATGGCAAGGATGTAGGCCTTTGGTGCCGAACCTTGTAAATCCTTGTGTCCTGTGCCTTTTCATTACTGCATTATCCGGGAAAGGTTGAGAGACATAAGAAGAGTGGATCGAGGCCTTAACAAGCCATAGAGGTTTAATTGATTAAGAATCAATTAGTAAAAAGTTTTAAAGGATCACTGATTCACCCCCTCCCCCTCTCAGTGATTCACACTGATTTGGGCACTTCAATTGGTATCAGAGGGAAGGTTACCTCTAAAAGATCCAAGGGAGTCTTTATGAAGTGCAGATTTGAGGAAATGAGTGACCAGCCTCAAATGGATATATCTGCCAAGACTCAGAAAAATATAAATAAGAAACATGCAAAGAAGATGAAGAAGAAGGTTGTTGCAATCAGAGAAACTCCTTCTATGGAAAGAAATGTGAAAGTCACATCAGATGACAATTCCTTTTATCACTCTTCTGATGAAGCCTGCTCTAGCTGTGATGGAGATGGAAGGAACAATGATCTTCTAAATTCAATCAAATATCTTCAGAAGACAGTCCCCAAGGAAGTGGAAATGTGTATAGCTACATGCCTCCTTGATCTTCAAGAAGAAAAATTACAGCTAGAAGATGAAGCCAATTCTCTGGAAGTCCAATTGGCTAAAAGGGTTGGCATAACCAACACTCTCAGAATGCTGGTGAAGGCTAAAGATGAAACCGTTTCTCTTTGCACTGAAAGATATGAAGACACTGTTGAAGAATTTCAAAGAAGCCTTTCTGAGAAAGAAATCTTTATGATAATGATCAAAGAAGTTTTCCATGCACTGGAGAAGTTGCACAAAGTGTCAATGAATGTCAGAGATGCTCAACTCGAAGACAAAGTCAAAATGGTGAAGGAGCTTGACAATTCATTGCTAGAAATGAATGAGGTGCATTAAGACCAGATGAAGCAGCTGGAAGATAGATGGGAAGGAAGGCTAAGATTGGTTGAGGATGAGAAGAACTCTCTCAACATGAAATTCTTTGAACTGGAGGTGATATTGAAAAATCTGCAATCACCCAAAGCTGAAGCCTCCCAGTCAGCTGAAAGAAGAAATGTTTCTACTCAAGTGAGCTTTGAGAAGGATGATTCTAAAAGAAAGACATCCTCTAATAAAAGTGCAACATCTTCTAGAAAGAAGGTACCATCCATCCCATCTTGTAATGATGCTTCTAATTGTGTTTCCACAAAAAGTGCAGGATGGAAGAATAATTCAAAACAAATATGGATGAAGACAGTAAAGAAGAAGAGCTCTCCTGAAACAGCACAACAGGTCAAGAAAAGTACCCTACAATCAGAAGGACTGAAGAGGTCAATATTCGTGGGACAATGCTGGTGTTGTAACAAGTATGGGCATTGTGCAAAGGATTGTTGGTACAATCCACTGAATGCCAAAGCACAGAGGAAGCCCATGCCAAGGGGGAGCAAGCCAGAAGGCAATAAGAAACATCCACAGGTCCAGAGACATCAGTTTACTGCAAATAGATTTGGATTACTTGAAAACATCTGGGATGGTTGCAAAGGTGGTCAACAATTTGATACATGTCAATCTCCGAATGTATCCAAAGCTGGAAAGAAGATAAGATCACAGAACCTGGCTAAGAGAGATTCCTTGGGAATCAAGAAGAATGTAGAAAATGCTCCCAAGAAATGTTTTAGAAATGAAGAGAAGACCTTGGAGTCTAAATCCAAGAAGGGTGATGCATCCAGAAGGACCACCAAGAAAACATGCTTCTACTGTGGAAAGAAAGGACACATCATGGACCTTTGTAAAGAAGCCATGAAACTAAATAGAAGCAGACTGAACTCCAAAAGACAATCTATCCAGAAGAAGAAGGGATTGATTGAAAACAAGTTTCCTAAGAAAGGTAGCTTGACAGCATCTAAGGAACCATGTGGAACTTCCAGAACTAGGGACACTCTTCCAAATGATTTACTTGTCATATGGCCACATCAGTTGAAACTTGCCAGAGAACTACAAAGAGTTGGAGATGATGCTCTGGAAATTGCTAAAGCAAAAGGGAAGAAGAAGGTTTCACATGAATATGTTTTGAGAACCACACCAGCACAATCATCAATGAAGATCAAATATGCAAGTGTGAAGACTGGTGAAAATGGGACATCTCGGTTGAGGGAATCTTCTCAACCTTTTTGTTCACATTGATGAACCAAGGAGGTTCCATCTTATTCCCTTATACTCTTGGTATATACATGTGCTAACATTACAGGGAATTGAAGATGATGATCATTCTCAACTGGAGGATGGTTTGGATAGAATGGAGTGAACCCCTTGAGGGGGATCCAATCTGAAGAAGATGGGATTCTGAGATTAATACCATCTTGAGAAAAGTGAAGGTATACCAATCATACTTTCATCCCTTGTTTCTTAATTGAGTTTATATTGTCAATTAAGGGGGAGTATGGATTGAAGACAAATGGATGAAAGGGGGAGCTTTATCTTTGCACTGAACTTTCTAATGAGTCTTGTGAAGTATGTGCATGATTTAGCAATTCATTGTTATATTTGAAAAATTTCAAACCCCTAAGCATGATCTCACATGTGTAGAGAGTTATGGACAGCTTTGAATTCCTTGGTTACATCACTCTTGTTTTCTACACCGGGTTAGCCCAAGTAGACTTAGAGTTGATCAACTAAAGGTTCTTTGCTAAAGAAGAACATGTGACATCATCCCTCTCTTAGTGATTTTTAAGAAAATGCTTTTATAAGGGAGGAAGAGATTTTTGAAGAGAACCACACCACACCTTTGTATTTGATTGCCAATAAGGGGGAGAAAATATTGGCACACATATTGACCCATTCATATGTGCTAAAGGAGTGTATTGACAAAAAATACAAAGGGGTAGATTGAAGTGCACTGTGTTGCATTTGTTGTCAATGAGGTATGTTGTTGTCAAGGAATGAATGGATGGATGTCAGAGAGTTTCAATATGTGAATGACAAAGGATGTGATGGTGATGGTGATGAAGGAGAATGACCATGGTTCTTAGAGACAAGTCACTTAGGAGATTCACTAAGTGACATAGGATGTTGTGGTTGAAACATTCTCTATGAATATCTGACGATTGTTGAGCTGTTCTCAAAGTTCAAAGAACTTGTATCAACTAGATACAATGTCACAACATGATTAGAAGACCATGCATTGTAGTGGCAATGCATGAGGAGTTGAAAGTGATCCATCCACACCTCCTAAGTGGATGAAGTGAGCTGAAGAAGTCCATGCACTATCACTTAGTGCATATGAATTGAAGAAGATCCAACTTGATCTCTGATTAGATCAACGAAGCACATTGAAGAAGTTATGTGATTCAGGAGCTCGGTTGATGAAGAACCTTCAAGAATTTCCCTCCTAAGTAATGAATATATGTTGAGGAGATTGTGGAATTCTTAAGAAGAAGAGAAGAGAAGAAATGAAGAGGAAGATGGCTTGAAGTGGCATTTGGCATTTCACATTATGTATGTGGTTACTTTGTTTTTTATACAAAGTACTCTCTACCTTTGCCAAAAAAATATGGCCAGGCAAGGCACCTTGAGGGTTCAACCCCAAGGCATGGGCGCTAGGGCACCACGCCCATGGGGGAACCCGTGGGGCGAGCCAAGGCGGAAGGGCGCACCCAAGACACCGCATGGGCGCCTGGGGCACGCCCGAAGGAGCGCGGCAGGGGCGTAGGAGCGCGCCCTCAAGAGTATCAGGGTGCATAGTGGGCGCCAGTGGCGCGCCCTCAGGGAGCAGAGTGGGCGCAGAGCATGCCCGCAGAGAGAACCTGGTGTGGGGCGGCACCGGGAGGGAAGAAGTGCAACTGAAGGGAAGCCGGCAGCGCGAGGGTGATAAACCGCAGAAAAATCGGGATCCGTTTCGATGTGGGATGCGGGATTTTTCCGCAGAGCGAATCCTGGCCGCTCGATCGATCGCGCGCCAGATCTGGACCGCTCATCGCATCCCGCGTGAGATCTTCTGATCGCGGCCGTCCGATGTATTTCAAACATCTGATCCGATGGCTAAGAGACCGTCCTCTTCCTCGAGCTCAGCCGCTGCCACCCGCGTGCCTCCGTCGAACCAGGAGCAACCCGAGAGAAGAATTCGAGTTCCTGGCCACCTCCGATCAAACCGAATTGTCCATTAGTATCGTCTGAGCATACCGAACACAACCATGCCTTAAAATATACTTGAATGCAATGAGATGATGAATTCGATGAAGGCCGAAGGCAAACGAAGTGCCGAGGCCTCGGTGTGTTCGTGTTTTGCATGGGATATAAGAGACAAAGTCCGTGCATGAGTTCTAAGTCGCATGCACGTGAAGAAAATAATAAATAAAAGAACTCGCGTTGAAACAGAGGAAAGAAATCAAAATTTGGAAAGATTTTGAAGATCCGAAATCTTCGGTGATTCAAGATTTAACACGCAGATGGACAGAGGCATCCCTCTGCTTATATAAGGAGAGCTCGAGGCTCTCATTGTGTTTGCTGAATCATTGTTGAAGATCTGAAGTCCCGTGAAGGCTCGGTGCTTAGCGAAGAACAGCCTGCGCGCACCACTTGTGTGCCCGCGGTGTTGCACCGTGCACACCCAAGGCTGGTTGCACCTTGCACCCTGCACGCCCTTGCCTCTTTGAGGACTTGAGCGGCAGTATTGAAGGAGAAAGTCCACACCACTTGTGCGCCTACTTTGAAGGTGGAAGACCCGAGACTTGTGCTTGTGTGCCAAGTGAAGGAGGAAGGCCCTGCGGTTGGTGTGTGCAAAACAAGAAAGCCACCACAATGTTTGTGTGCAAATTAAAGATGAGGCCGTAGCCCTTGTGTGTGGAAAATGGAGAACCAAGTGTGTGCATAAGTGAAGTGCAAACTTTGAAGAAGATTAAAAGGACAAGGAAGTGTGTGTGCTTAGTAAGTGAAGTAGGCCAAGCCTTGTGTTTGCTAATTGATCAAAGGAAGTGTGTGTGTGCAAACAAAACAAGTAGGCCGAACCTAGGTGTGTGCAAAGTGTACACATTTAGAAGAAGAAAGAAGAGGACATCCACACGAAAGTATAACACACTTTTAGTGTGTATACAAAAAGAACAAAGTGTGTGAAGGAAGTGAGAAGGTGTGTGCTTAAAGAGTTACACCCTTTGTGGGTCTATTGCACCAAGAGAAAGAAAGGGAAGTGCATGCTTGCATGCATGCAAATGCACACGTGAACAAAGCCAAACCAGCTTGTGTGCATTTGAGTTGTCCAAGACCAGAGGTTCTTGAAGAATTTGAGAAGGCCATGCAGTCAGTGCATGAGGAAGCAGAGTTGCCATGCACTCGGTGCATGAAGATGATTTGAAGTGAGACTGAGCCAGACTGAAGTGAAAGATATTGTTTGTCTGAGTTTTCAGTATTTGAGAAGAGCCTGATCAACAGAAGTGATCAGAAGTTGTTGAGAAAGACGAGAAGACTTGTTCACCACAAGTGAGCAGAGGTACAGAGCAAGGCCAGCAGCCTTTATCCCAGGCTGCTGAAGTTACTTGAAGAATTTAAAGAGGAGAAGAGCTACTCGTGCGACTCGAGCAGCCAAGAGAAGACCCTGTGGGACTCAGGGAGAAGAAGTCTTCAGTGGGATTCTGGAGCAGGCCAGTGGGACTCTGGTAACACTGTGTGAAGCAGTATAAAGACCCTCCTGTGGGACTCAGGAGAGATACGGTGGGAAGCTGTATCGACCATTGTAATACTAACAGATTATAATGGGAGAATCCATGTTGGGAGAGCATGGCAAGGATGTAGGCCTTTGGTGCCGAACCTTGTAAATCCTTGTGTCCTGTGCCTTTTCATTACTGCATTATCCGGGAAAGGTTGAGAGACATAAGAAGAGTGGATCGAGGCCTTAACAAGCCATAGAGGTTTAATTGATTAAGAATCAATTAGTAAAAAGTTTTAAAGGATCACTGATTCACCCCCTCCCCCTCTCAGTGATTCACACTGATCTGGGCACTTCAATTGGTATCAGAGGGAAGGTTACCTCTAAAAGATCCAAGGGAGTCTTTATGAAGTGCAGATTTGAGGAAATGAGTGACCAGCCTCAAATGGAGATATCTGCCAAGACTCATAAAAATAGAAAGAAGAAACAGGCAAAGAAGATGAAGAAGAAGGTTGTTGCAATCAGAGAAACTCCTTCTATGGAAAGAAATGTGAAAGTCACATCAGATGACAATTCCTTTTATCACTCTTCTGATGAAGCCTGCTCTAGCTGTGATGGAGATGGAAGGAACAATGATCTTCTAAATGCAATCAAATATCTTCAGAAGACAGTCCCCAAGGAAGTGGCAATGTGTATAGCTATAGGCCTCCTTGATCTTCAAGAAGAAAAATTACAGCTAGAAGATGAAGCCAATTCTCTGGAAGTCCAATTGGCTAAAAGGGTTGGCATAACCAACACTCTCAGAAAGCTGGTGAAGGCTAAAGATGAAACCGTTTCTCTTTGCAATGAAAGATATGAAGACACTGTTGAAGAATTGCAAAGAAGCCTTTCTGAGAAAGAAATCTTTATAATAATGATCAAAGAAGTTTTCCAGGCACTGGAGAAGTTGCACAAAGTGTCAATGAATGTCAGAGATGATCAACTCGAAGACAAAGTCAAAATGGTGAAGGAGCTTGACAATTCATTGCTAGAAATGAATAAGGTGCATGAAGACCAGATGAAGCAGCTGGAAGATAAATGGGAAGGAAGGCTAAGATTGGTTGAGGATGAGAAGAACTCCCTCAACATGAAATGCTTTGAACTGGAGGTGATATTGAAAAATCTGCAATCACCCAAAGCTGAAGCCTCCCAGTCAGCTGAAAGAAGAAATGTTGCTACTCAAGTGAGCTTCGAGAAGGATGATTCTAAAAGAAATACATCCTCTAATAAAAGTGCAACATCTTCTAGAAGGAAGGTACCATTCATCCCATCTTGTACTGATGCTTCTAATTGTGTTTCCACAAAAAGTGCAGGATGGAAGAATAATTCCAAACAAATATGGATGAAGACAGTAAAGAAGCAGAGCTCTCCTGAAACAGCACAACAGGTCAAGAAAAGTACCCTACAATCAGAAGGACTGAAGAGGTCAAGATTCGTGGGACAATGCTGGTGTTGTAACAAGTATGGGCATTGTGCAAAGGATTGTTGGTACAATCCACTGAATGCCAAAGCACAGAGGAAGCCCATGCCAAGGGGGAGCAAGCCAGAAGGCAATAAGCAACATCCACAGGTCCAGAGACATCTGTTTACTGCAAATAGATTTGGATTACTTGACAACATCTGGGATGGTTGCAAAAGTGGTCAACAATTTGATACATGTCAATCTCCGAATGTATCCAAAGCTGGAAAGAAGAGAAGATCACAGAACCTGGCTAAGAGAGATTCCTTGGGAAGCAAGAAGAATGTAGAAAATGCTCCCAAGAAGTGTTTTAGAAATGAAGAGAAGACCTTGGAGTCTAAATCCAAGAAGGGTGATGCATCCAGAAGGACCACCAAGAAAACATGCTTCTACTGTGGAAAGAAAGGACACATCATGGACCTTTGTAAAGAAGCCATGAAACTATATAGAAGCAGACTGAACTCCAAAAGACAATCAATCCAGAAGAAGAAGGGATTGATTGAAAACAAGTTGCCTAAGAAAGGTAGCTTGACAGCATCTAAGGAACCATGTGGAACTTCCAGAACTGGGGCCACTCTTCCAAATGATTTACTTGTCATATGGCCACATCAGTTGCAACTTGCCAGAGAACAACAAAGAGTTGAAGATGAAGCTCTGGCAATTGCTAAAGCAAAAGGGAAGAAGAAGGTTTCACATGAAGATGTTTTGAGAACCACACCAGCACAATCATCAATGAAGATCAAATATGCAAGTGTGAAGACTGATGAAAACGGGACATCTCGGTTGAGGGAATATTCTCAACCTTGTTGTTCACATTGATGAACCAAGGAGGTTCCATCTTATTCCCTTATACTCTTGGTATATACATGTGCTAACATTGCAGGGAATTGAAGATGATGATCATTCTCAACTGGAGGATGGTTTGGACAGAATGGATTACACCCCTTGAGGGGGAGCCAATCTGAAGAAGATGGGATTCTGATATTAATACCATCTTGAGAAAAGTGAAGGTATACCAATCATACTTTCATCCCTTGTTTCTTAATTGAGTTTATATTGTCAATTAAGGGGGAGTATGGATTGAAGACAAATGGATTAAAGGGGGAGATTTATCTTTGCACTGAACTTTCTAATGAGTCTTGTGAAGTATGTGCAGGATTTAGCAATTCATTGTTATATCTGAAAAATTTCAAACCCCTAAGCATGATCTCACATGTGTAGAGAGTTATGGACAGCTTTGAATTCCTTGGTTACATCACTCTTGTTTTCTACACCGGGTTAGCCCAAGTAGACTTAGAGTTGATCAACTAAAGGTTCTTTGCTAAAGAAGAACATGTGACATCATCCCTCTCTTAGTGATTTTTAAGAAAATGCTTTTATAAGGGAGGAAGAGATTTTTGAAGAGAACCACACCACACCTTTGCATTTGATTGCCAATAAGGGGGAGAAAATATTGTCACACATATTGACCCATTAATATGTGCTAAAGGAGTGTATTGACAACAAATACAAAGGGGGAGATAGAAGTGCACTGTGTTGCATTTGTTGTCAATGAGGTATGTTGTTGTCAAGGAATGAATGGATGGATGTCAGAGAGTTTCAATACGTGAATGACAAAGGATGTGATGGTGATGGTGATGAAGGAGAATGACCATGGTACTTAGAGACATGTCACTTAGGAGATTCACTATGTGACATAGGATGTTGTGGTTGAAACATTCTCTATGAATATCTGACGATTGTTGAGCTGTTCTCAAAGTTCCAAGAACTTGTATCAACTAGATACAATGTCACAACATGATTAGAAGACCATGCATTGTAGTGGCAATGCATGAGGAGTTGAAAGTGATCCATCCACACCTCCTAAGTGGATGAAGTGAGCTGAAGAAGTCCATGCACTATCACTTAGTGCATATGAATTGAAGAAGATCCAACTTGATCTCTGATTAGATCAACGAAGCAAATTGAAGAAGTTATGTGATTCAGGAGCTCGGTTGATGAAGAACCTTCAAGAATTTCCCTCCTAAGTAATGAATATATGTTGAGGAGATTGTGGAATTCTTAAGAAGAAGAGAAGAGAAGAAATGAAGAGGAAGATGGCTTGAAGTGGCATTTGGCATTTCACATTATGTATGTGGTTACTTTGTTTTTTATACAAAGTACTCTCTACCTTTGCCAAAAAATATGGCCAGCCAAGGAACCTTGAGGGTTCAACCCCATGGCATGGGCGCTAGGGCACCACGCCCATGGGGGAACCCGTGGGGTGAGCCAGGGCGGCAGGGCGCACCCAAGACACCGCATGGGCGCCTGGGGCACGCCCGAAGGAGCGCGGCAGGGGCGTAGGAGCGCGCCCTCAAGAGTATCAGGGTGCATAGTGGGCGCCAGTGGCGCGCCCGCAGGGAGCAGAGTGGGCGCAGAGTGCGCCCTCAGAGAGAACCCGGTGCGGGGCGGCACCGGGAGGGGAGAAGTGCAACTGAAGGGAAGCTGGCAGCACGAGGGTGATAAACCGCAGAAAAACTGGGATCCGTTTCGATGTGGGACGCGGGATTTTTCCGCGGAGCGAATCCTGGTCGCTCGATCGATCGCGCGCCAGATCTGGACCGCTCATCGCATCCCGCGCGAGATCTTCTGATCGTGGTCGTCCAATGTATTTCAAACATCTGATCCGAAGGCTAAGAGACCGTCCTCTTCCTCAAGCTCAGCCGCTGCCACCCGCGTGCCTCCGTCGAACCAGGAGCAACCCGAGAGAAGAATTCGAGTTCCTAGCCACCTCCGATCAAACCGAAGTGTCCATTACGATCGTCTGAGCATACCGAACACAACCATGCCTTAAAATATACTTGAATGCAATGAGATGATGAATTCGATGAAGGCCGAAGGAAAACGAAGTGCCGAGGCCTCGGTGTGTTCGTGTATTGCATGGTATAGAAGAGACAAAGTCCGTGCATGAGTTCTAAGTCGCATGCACGTGAAGAAAATAATAAATAAAAGAACCCGCGTTGAAACAGAGGAAAGAAATCAAAATTTGGAATGATTTTGAAGATCCGAAATCTTCAATGATTCAAGATTTAACACGCGGATGGTCAGAGGCATCCCTCTGCCTATATAAGGAGAGCTCGAGGCTCTCATTGTGTTTGCTGAATCTTTGTTGAAGATCTGAAGTCCCGTGAAGCCTCGGTGCTTAGCGAAGAACAGCCTGCGCGCACCACTTGTGTGCCCGCGGTGTTGCACCGTGCACACCCAAGGCTGGTTGCACCTTGCACCCTGCGCGCCCTTGCCTCTTTGAGGACTTGAGCGGCAGTATTGAAGGAGAAAGGCCACACCACTTGCGTGCCTACTTTGAAGGTGGAAGACCCGAGACTTGTGCTTGTGTGCCAAGTGAAGGAGGAAGGCCCTACGGCTGGTGTGTGCAAAACAAGAAAGCCACCACAACGTTTGTGTGCAAATTAAAGATGAGGCCGTAGCCCTTGTGTGTGCAAAATGGAGAACCAAGTGTGTGCATAAGTGAAGTGCACACTTTGAAGAAGATTAAAAGGACAAGGAAGTGTGTGTGCTTAGTAAGTGAAGTAGGCCAAGCCTTGTGTTTGCTAATTGATCAAAGGAAGTGTGTGTGTGGAAACAAAACAAGTAGGCCGAACCTAGGTGTGTGCAAAGTGTACACATTTAGAAGAAGAAAGAAGAGGACATCCACACTAAATTATAACACACTTTTAGTGTGTAGACAAAAATAACAAAGTGTGTGAAGGAAGTGAGAAGGTGTGTGCTTAAAGAGTTACACCCTTTGTGGGTCTATTGCACCAAGAGAAAAGAAAGGGAAGTGCATGCTTGCATGCATGCACATGCACACGTGAACAAAGACAAACCAGCTTGTGTGCATTTGAGTTGACCAAGACCAGAGGTTCTTGAAGAATTTGAGAAGGCCATGCAGTCAGTGCATGAGGAAGCAGAGTTGCCATGCACTCAGTGCATGAAGATGATTTGATGTGAGACTGAGCCAGACTGAAGTGAAAGATATTGTTTGTCTGAGTTTTCAGTATTTGAGGAGAGCCTGATCAACAGAAGTGATCAGAAGTTGTTGAGCAAGACGAGAAGACCTGTTCACCACAAGTGAGAAGAGGTATAGAGCAAGGCCAACAGCCTTTATCCCAGGCTGCTGAAGTTACTTGAAGAAGTTAAAGAGGAGAAGAGCTACTCGTGCGACTCGAGCAGCCAAGAGAAGACCCTGTGGGACTCAGGGAGAAGAAGTCTTCAGTGGGATTCTAGAGCAGGCCAGTGGGACTCTGGTAACACTGTGTGAAGCAGTATAAAGACCCTCCTGTGGGACTCAGGAGAGATACGGTGGGAAGCTGTATCGACCATTGTAATACTAATAGATTATAATGGGAGAATCCATGCTGGGAGAGCATGGCAAGGATGTAGGCCTTTGGTGCCGAACCTTGTAAATCCTTGTGTCCTGTGCCTTTTCATTACTGCATTATCCGGGAAAGGTTGAGAGACATAAGAAGAGTGGATCGAGGCCTTAACAAGCCATAGATGTTTAATTGATTAAGAATCAATTAGTAAAAAGTTTTGAAGGGTCACTGATTCACCCCCTCCCCCTCTCAGTGATTCACACTGATCTGGGCACTTCACAACTTATGAAAAATATCTTTTTAATATCATCCAAACAAATAAGATTAAATTTTTTTAACTATTATCAATTTTAGCTTCCTAGATCATTGGATGTTGGTGTATATTGTAAATTATTATTATAATCATAAAACTCCATATAATATAACCAAATCATAGAATACTATTGGATAAAGTAGTGGAATGAAATCTCTATTTCAAACCTTAGGATATAATCAATCATCTCAAATGAAATATCAATAATAGGTCATATGTATATGGGATTTAGGTCATAACCCTTTCAATATACCACTAGTAGAAAAGCGGCATATACATTATTCTATTTGAATTTATATTCTATCACATAAAATAACTTGTGAAATAATATCCAATACTTCATTATAATGTCTTATAAAAGTAATTGGAAACCAATAAATAACTTCAGTTTTTATTATATCATATGAAAAACCTTTTAAATACCCATCTAAAACTATTTCACAATAATTATAAAGCACATTAACAGTATCTTTCTAAGAATAAATCAATCATATTTCAGTTAATTAAAAGTATTACCCTATAAAACATTATATATTTGAAAAAATATGAATCTTCATACCTCTACATTTAAGAAAATAGAATAAACTACCAATGAATGCATTCTACTAAATCTGCAAAGGGATATGGTGTGACATAAATCAAATACATGTATATCTATGTCAATTCCTTGTAGTTACATCATAAATAATAATGAATTATAATATAATCTATGTTCCTGATATATTGAGTTATCATGGGACATGGAGTATGTCAGTCCCATTTGGATAACGCATGCATTATCCATTCTTCAAGTATATAAAGAACAATTTTATGAATACATCACATGTCATTAACATTTATGGATGATTATATTATATTTACATTACTATAATAGAAAATAAAATCACATATATATTCTACTAAAATTCACACACACTTCAATATTTCTAAATTAAGGGACCATATGTCATGATAATCATATGAGATGACAAATCCAATCTTATTTGAGCTCTAACTAAGGTAATGAAAAGTAACTTACCTGATCGCACACTAACTAGATAATCATGGATGCTTACATAAGAAAGGTATTAATATATGCAAGTTTTCATGAAAGGAATCTCTTTTACATAAGTTATTGGTGACTATAAATATGATTCATGAACACTTAAAATAGTAAATACATAGTGTAGGGAAATACTTTTGGTATACTTAATGGGTCATCACCTATATTATAACCATTTTGTGCATCATGATCATATTTTATATCTCAATACATTAATAGTAATCATTCTAAACATAATATTTCCTCTTAAGCTATAAAATGATTTGGAAAACATTATTTTGGGATAAATTAAAGTCTTACATTTAGATGTATTTCATTATTTCACTTCATGAAATATATATCTATACATGCATATATGGAGGTATTATGAACGAATGATTATGTAGAGATCTCAATTTTTATAACATGACACTTTTTATTGTATAAAACACTTTTAATAAAACTTAATAAAACCATACAGAACATCCTATCAAACATATCATATATGTTTGACTATTAGATCAATCTCTCCAAATCTACACTTTTAGGGGTTTTATTAACTCACTTCATCTATATATATTTCCTCTTGCATATCTATGTAAAAACCTGATAAAACCCTTCCACTAAACTCTTTAGTGAGTAGAATCTATTAAGTATGAAAGTTTGAACAATTATAAGACTTAGTAATCATATTATTAATGTCTAACTACTTGAACATATTTAACCACATTAACTACTAAATATCAAATAATGTGATGAAATGATTTTTTTAATACAAGTAACTATTTCTATAAACAACATAATAATTTTTAGCACACATTTCTTCAAAAAATACTTGAAATATTTTTGTACCTAATGTATCTATTTAGATTAATCTTTTAGCAACATACTGTAAATATATTAAGTTCAGTTGGATTTTACTTGTTATAGTGACTTGATGTAACCCTTTACATTTCACTTTACCACCATACCCTAAACAATTTTAGGATATTTTGTAAAATTATTTTAATGTTTTTGAATTACAAATATTTTATTTGTTAATTTTTTACTTCTATATGTACAAAGATAACCCCAATACCCTCTTAAACTATATGTTTTCCTAAAAATATTATGATAATACACACAAACTCTTTTGTGTTTAATAAATAAAACATATTTACTTTTTATATGAAATATTAACAAGATAAAATATTATTTCCAAATTATTTATAGTATTTTATGTATTTGAATCATTTTATCTAAATATATGAATGTATAAAAATATACATCTGATGGGTAGCGAGAACACATTCCCTCATTTTTTTCAAACATCTGTATAATGACTCCTATAATAAATTAATCATTTATATCCAAAAATTATTTTAAAAATATTTTATAGAATACAATAGATCATAATCATTATGTATTGAATTCTTTATCTAATATTTTTCATTAAAACTCTTTATTAGAAAAAAACATCCCATATCATATAAGGAAGATAAGATAACTACACACATATTTTACATAGAACCAATTGATATTATTATAATCCTTTAAATTCAAATCATGGATGTCATAACTCTTATATTTATCACATTAATTAAATCTATAAGAAATATAAATTATTCCCTTGACATTTAAATCTTATATATTTAAAAGATAATAATTCATACATTTTGTAACATATACCCATAAAAAACATATATTTTATTTTTTTAACACTATTAATAAGCATGGATTCCATGATGTTTCTCAAATCTAGTCTTGTATTCCAAAAATCCCATATTAGGGAATCATTACACCTCCTTCTTGAAAACACCTCTAGGTTTCAATGGCCTTAATTGGATACTATAATAACATTTTGGTACTTCCCAACTAATATTATAATTTTTGGTTTAAACTTTAGAACTTTTACTATCAATGTAGAATTAAAACCCTGATATTCCATGCCTATTTAATATAAGAAAAAAATGAGAAAAAAGAGTAATATTTCATAAATTTATTCACGTTATTGAAACATTTACATAGATGAAAAAATAATTAATTCCATACCTGTAATAATCCTTTGCGAATATGAGTGGATAATAATGTTCCTTTAGTTGTTATGCATAAAATTAATTTGTAAAAACATGTTAATCATTCGACTATTACCCAAAGAATCTTTTTTTCAAGTGTTGAAAAACATCGATAATTAGTTTCTTCAGTATGGAATTTCTCTAACATATATAATTTTCCTTACTTGAGAACTTTTCTTAAGTTAATGTCTTTAGTATTTTCTTACTATCTCAAACTAAAATTTGAATACGATGATGATATTCATCTACAATAGAATATTTTTTAGATAAATTTCATATTTTACTATCCTATAATAAGGAATTTTATTAAAATTGATCCCACTAAAATGATAAAAACAACTGACTTCATCATACCTATTAGTGTGAAAAGACCCATATTTCATCCTAATGTATACTAGGTATCAATTAAATAATCCATGATTATATCTAGTACACAACTATTTTTAGTAGAATAATATATTACTCTGAGAAATATAAGGGGATGACTCTCTACCAAAATATATCTCATTGATTCACTTAATTGGATTCCACTCGTATCCTAATGGTTAGGTTGTTCAAGCTAAATGTAACCCAAATAATACATTAAGAAAAATGAATATAAAAGTTGGGGTTACATCATTACTTTTTTCTATACATGTGATAATCCACAGACATTTACCCGTATTATATCCATCCATTCTAGAATAATTAATTCTTCAAAAGTTCCATTTTAGATTAAATCAATCAGTTAGTGTTTTGATGGAAATTTAATCTCATGATATTATACCATATTACTCTCATTAAATATATTCTTTATTAGAATTATTTATTTTTAAGATCATATTCCTTCCACCAAAATAGTATCTTCAAAGCATATTGATGTGTAAATCTTTATATAACCCACGGTTTGAGTTACTTGCCCAAAAAAAGCTAAATATATATGAACATATCCAAATTCATCCTATAAAAACGTATATGACATTTTGATATAATTTTTTATAATTATATATAATTATAAATTACTATATTAGTAATCTGAGAGTCACATATAGACAACCCCAACAATATAAGAATAATACACAGTCTTCTAGGATATTGGGACGTCTATAAAGGACTAAAAGGTTTAGGAAAAGAGGTTGGGATAATTCCAAATAATGTTTTATGTTGGTTTATTCAAATAAAATTCACATAATCGTATGAATGAATCCTCAAATTGTTGATATAGAGCATATTTTCACATGTAATTTATAATTAATGTGAAAATTATAATTTCCAAGATTGAATAATTCAGTCATTTATTTTTATCAATTTCATAGCCACTAATGTAGTCACGTAATAGTGCTAAAAAATATAAAGTGACATTCCATTAGTGATATCAATAGGTGATCTATAAATCATGGAACAATATTATTGTGACTTTGCAATCTAGTGAAGAATAATCACACATCTTGCATTATTTTTCAATGATCATAGAATGAATCATTTCGGTCCTGAAATATTGTATATTATTCTTCAATAATGAGAGAGAGTAAGATAATTATCATCTACCATTCTTTAGAGGATTCTTTATATTTTCTCTCTTGGAAATTCTTATAATTATCTTGAGTGAATACTGTTGTTCAAAACTACTTTCTATACATCTTATAATGATATAATTGGGTTATTAACATTAATTTTAGAGAATTAATAGTTATAAAGAGTAACTTATCTAATTTTTATCTCCAAATGAACCCCATTTCAAATAATAAATATAATAATTTTATTACTATATTACATGACATGCACTAAATTTCAGAATTTTAAATATCACATTTTAAATAAGTAAATCAATATTAATTTAAATTATTTAAAATAAAATATGTCATTTAACTTGGGACCTTAACTCAATAATTCATTCCACCTTAGTATTTATCAGAAAATTAAAAATATATATTTATTTAAATAAACTAATCAATATAATACTCATCAGAAAATAAATAATTAAAAAATTCACTTACTGGACAATAAATATTTATTTAGCATTGAACTCACAGATATTCCAAACTAGAAGAACTAGCGATTGAATTCATGAAATTAAAAATACCATTATAGTTATTAAATAATAAATCACAAAAAATATTTATTCGAACTATTGGATTAAAATATAATTTAATTGAGATCATTGATACAAATAGTGTGTGACCCATTAGGCCCCTTTATGAGGGGAAATAGGTGATTAGGCCTAAAGTCTAATATTAGTGTCTATAAACACATCAAGTAACACATTTAGAATGAATTTAATTTCATAAAACAATAACCCCATGAAATTATTTAATGTGTAATATAATCACTTTACCTCTATATCTCATCAAATTGGTTTCATATTGTGTCATAAACCTGTATTCTTGATTTATCATTCATTTACTACCTAAAATTAAGTATTTAATGAAATATAATTTCCAGGGATTTAATTAGGAACTTCTATTTTCAATCAATGTGCTAGTTATATCATATTCCAAAATTCTTGTTTTAAAAATACATTCTTTTCTTATTCAACTAATTTATAAAATTTATTATTCTCCCAATATAGGTTACCACATCATGATTATATGTTATAAATGTTTTTTATTACATTAGATAATTTCATTCATGATATACATGAATAATAATCTCAACTATAAGGACCAATAAACACATACACATATTGTAATATTCAAATACATATAAAACTTGTGGAATTTTTATTAGTGATTTTCTCTATATAATCTCATCTATTAGTGATTACGATGTATGAAACTTAATGAGTCATAATATCATTGAATATCGATTATTCATCACGTGATATGTAAAAAATAACCATTAACCTAATAAAAAAATTCATATATACTATAATAAAAATGTTTTAATATATTATCAGATAACTTAAAGGTTATAAATATAGTGGTAACCTAATATAACATTTTAAAGAGAATTGTAATCTAATTACCTAATCGTATCTATATTATAGATAAGAATATTCATCATGTTATATGGTGTTAATATTTATGTCTTTGAATATTTTTTTAATTTTCAGTATAAATTTAGTAGATTTTTTGGAACCAACTCCAAAAGACTCCCACTTTTACTAGATCCAGTAAGTAATTAACGATTCAAATCTCACTTTATAAGAATGATTATCTTAATATATATCTACAGATGTTGGTCCCCATAAATTCATTGTGGCTATTGTACTTATTCTAACTTCACTCTTTTGAGATAATACCTAAATAAGTGATGTCACCAAGTATTTATCTTTGATCATTTTTCATAGACATTACATATTGGAAAAACCATATCCTATCAATAGTAGTTAAAATTATTCTTAATCTTCAACAAAAGATGAAACATACTTACTCTATATATATTTAATAACCACTAGATATAATAATTTTTTATTATATTTTACCTTACCCATACTAGGATACATGATGAAACTGATATGAAAGAAAACTATGTTTTTTTATCTTCTTGTAAACTAGTATCCACACATCACCAATTGAATTGATTCACCCATTTCTAATTTCTCAATTAATGTGAGAGAGTTTGGAATTCCATACATATCAATTATCATGTTATTTTTTAATATTTTCTATTTATTCTTTACACATAAAAAATATCAATCCCCAATACATATCATAGAATATAAGGATGATTCTAAACTAATATTAGTCATATGTATTTCTACTTATAATATGAATATCCTCCTATGACGTCTTTTCAAAACATGGATATATTTCATACCTTTTGATATAGGAATCTATTTATTCCTAAATTATTTGATCATATATTTTTAAATACATTGTTATGTAGTTTTACCAGATATAAGAAACCACACAAATCTATGCATATAAATCCTATTCCCCAGAACATGGATTTGTAATTTAATTCATTTTTATAAAAAAAATATTTTTTAATTAAGTATAATTCTAAATATTTTATTCTATATGTTTCCAACATAACTTATTTAAAAAACTATAGTTCTCAAACTAAACTCTTGTAGACACATGACTCACTTTTATTCCTTGAAAAATAAATGTATGAAATGTATTTTTCCAAATGAGTATTTTATGGTCATAATTATTGATTAAAAAGTAAATGGATCTCAACAAATTCCATGACTTATTGTCCCACATTTGTGCCCCCAACCAATTTAGGTAGGTAAAAAAGATATCGTTTGCATGGTTCTCTCCAAGGAATGTGGCCTTGAAATCCAATCAACCAATATGATGATCATAATATTTTTTAATGAAAAGTCAAAAATATAATTTATTTTTATTAATGAATTTTTAAATTGATTTCATTATAGGATATTAGTAGTCTTTTTTTAAAACCTATAATGACCGATCAATACTTATTGGTACAATATTATATAATCCATTTTTATTTTTTCCTTAAATATAATGAAAAAATTCCTCATTAACTAGGGAGAATATCAAAATAATAAACTAGATTTGTGTACATGGAATCCATCTCTACGTTCGTATGAACATTCCAATCATAGTAATTTTTAGTTTAATAATTCTTAATATGATTCAATATACTTACCAATAAACTATTTCACTTTCCTTCATGAATATAAAACCACCTCTTCGGTTTTAACTTCCCCACATTGTATCTGTCCCTATAATAATTCCTCCTAAAATGCATTGTGGAATCTAGTGCTCTTATATCAACTAATATGCATTTTCATCCAAGTATTCATTGAAATATAAACTTCTCACATTGTCCCATAAAGTATGTTATCCCATTTTACAGAAATATAGCTAGTCATTACTAATACCATTCTATATTATGGATAATAATATCTAAAATAGGTTTATTATAATTAACTAAGATGCACTTAGTTTTTTCCATGATGTACGTCAGTAGACAAATCAAGATTTAATAAAAAACTCATCAATCACATGATGTTGTGATAAAACTGACTCCCATAATATCAAAAATTATATGATATCCATTAGTCAATATAGTTTTTATATGGAAACCTATTATTATTTTATTTTAAAATCATGTCTTAAATTGAATTATGTAAGCCTTATAATACATATAAGACTCATCATAAATACTATATAAACTATTATCATCCCTTTAATGTGTATAATTAAATGTGAATTTTTTAATACCTTTACTCCATATTTTAAAAATTAATATATTCTTGGTTAAAATATTCTCTAAAAAATGTATACAAAAGAGCCTATATCGTTTAGCATGTTTATTAATTACTTAATATTTATATTCTAATTTTTTTAAAATAATCTAGATATGTATATGAATTTACCTCTATATTCTCTTTAAAAATATCTTATAGTGTGGAAAAACTAATTAAATATGGTTTTTTTATACCTTTATATCTAAAGGTTTATCCCTATAAAAATATAATAAGAAAATATTTAAAGTACCTAAGTGTTTTAGATTAAATTATTTTAAAACCCCATAAAATATAATTATATTTTTGAAAATTTTTATGAGGCATATATTTTATATTAATCATTAATTTTCTATATTGGACATATTTGGTTCAAGTATTACTAAACTAATAAGTATGAAGTGACATAGAAACATTCATTTAAAATGAAATATTGTCTCACTGTGAAAAAAATGGACAATGAGATAAATTTATTAGTAAGATTCAATTAAAATTAATAGTTTCATTGTAGTCATTCCACTCATCAATCAGAATTTTTGAACTTCTCTTTACTTATTTGGGAATCACCCTTTCTCAACTACTAGTATAATTCATCATAATTCTTATAATCTTTATGAACTCCCCTCATTTTTATTCAACTACAAATATATATTTAATACCTAGAAATGAAAAATAGAAATATTAAACAAAATGATGAATATATCTAATATAGAATATTCTTATTACTTTTTCTCCAATTCAGTATAGTACCTCTTACAATGTCCTTTCTTAAAATAGGTTAAGTAGATGTCCTCCTGTTCATTTCCCTCGCATAGAAATTTTTCCACTTTTTAAGATTATTATAAAACACCCATTGACTATAAATTGGTAATGGATCTTTAAATATTTTCTCTTACATAATGTATCTTAAAGGGCGAGGAACCATATTACTTCCAATCATTATATACATAGAGAAGCATTTTCAAAATATTCATAAAGGGATTTTCTATTCTATATATCCTATAATTATT
Source organism: Viscum album (assembly GCA_963277665.1). Lineage (NCBI taxonomy): Eukaryota > Viridiplantae > Streptophyta > Magnoliopsida > Santalales > Viscaceae > Viscum > Viscum album. The sequence continues at coordinate 444,434,401 of OY728133.1, forward strand.
GATGAATATGGAGAACCATTTTGTTAAGGATGATAATATGAGATAAATGGATATTTGATTATCTATATTGAATCCAAAATTTCATTTCTAATCAATAAAATTTATCATTTTGAAGAAATAGCAATATATAGGTACCCTTCTTCTAATTTTCCCTGGTATAGTGTAGTTAAAATCTCATTTATCTTATACCACACTCTCCCCCATCCCAAGAGATTATAGATAAGATATTTTGTTTTATGCGTCCACATTTTAATAAAGAATATTTATCTCTCCAAAGATAGAAAATGGAAAGGTGTAACAGAAATCTATCATATCCTATAGGTATCTCATATAGGTATCCTTTTCCCCTTCTCCCACTCGATGTGTTGGCTAATCCGGAGTAGGGGTTCCAATACATAATATAACTTTTCTTATAGTAGTGGAGTTTATAAGCTATGGTGATACTATTATAATTTTTTAATGGGGAGGATATGATCTTTTTCTGAGAATGATAACATTATTATTGTGTTTTTCATTACATTTTTCTATAAATAAAAAAATATTTTTTTAGTAATTTATCTTGATTACTAGGAGTGATATACTAGATTTTAGTTTATTAGTATCCCATTATTTTATCAAATAATAATATCCCTATTAATTGGATTCATAAGGTCGCATCGGATGGATATTATAGTTTCAAGGATCCATATTTCTCTTATTATAATCTTGTAAAGGGCCGAGTAAAATTACTCAAAGGTATTTAGGTATCTGGTCCTACCAAATCCATTATCTTAGAGTTCCATTTGTGGAAAGAAAGATTTTAACATGGGTAATTTTACACAGGATAAAATGATATTTAGATTCATCCGACTATAATAATTATTTTTTAGCATTACTTACTAAAAACCAACATTGAAACATACTTTTAGCTTCAATTTTTCTTAAACCACAGTTGAAATTATCAAAAAAATATAAGGATTTTTTCTTTTAAATTTCAAGTTAAGTTTATACCAAACTGATGTTTAAAATATGTTTCAATTTTTTTTATAATCTGACATTTAAATTTAAAAATATATATATTCATATTTTCAATATCTATTAAACCAAAATGTATGTTAAAAGTGTGTTTTAATGTTATTTTCTAGTATAAATTGATGTTGAAACATACTTCTGATTTTATTTTTACATATTACTATTATTAGAGAGTAAGAAATATTTTTAAATATACTATAAAAACATCATTCCAGAACCTATAAAATGAATTATAGTACAATCAATTGATGAGAGAAATAGTTAAAAATAGAAAAATACTATTTTTTAGATGTTATTGAAAATAAAAATAAACATTATTTGAAGTTTTAAATGTACATATAAATATTGATAATATATTAAAAAAAAATATACATCAATGGTGGTTTAAGTCATCATTCGTATGCAAATAACTTCCTAAAGGACCTATAAAGATAATGAATGTTGGAAAAATAAAAATACTATATATCTGTGTAAAATATAATAGTTGTTATGGAACTATAATTTTGATCATCTATATTAATTTCATGTGTAATAATAACTTAAATAAATCATGAAACAAAATAATCACATTCAACACATCATTTTTTACAAAAAAATTCCTATAAAAGAACACTTTGAAAATAAGATTCATTATATATTAAATATAAAACAAGTATTGTCTAATATAAAAAATTTAACTTCCTATACATTAATATATATATAATTTTAATCATATTCCCTATCGACAAAGGAAAATCATTAAAATTTTCACATTATCTATTGTATTCTCTTATATCAATTGAGAAAACATATATAACAAAAAAATTATTGATTAACGAAGTAATGTAATATAATAAAACATACACCATTAATAATTTTTTATGACTTTCAAGAATGATGTATACTAAAGAACATAATATATATGTCATGATTTCATGTCGATTGAATATTAATAACATCCAATGACCATTGAAATTTAAACATTTATACATTAATGTATTTATAATTAATAGTATTATGTAATTATATTAATTTATTATTAGTTGGAAATTATTGGAATAAATCATTACCTGATCACTATATTTTTATAATCATTCATAAATGTAATTAATTCTAAAATTATCCATTATATATAGAATAGGTGTGGAAATTTATTCTAGATACATAAAAAAAGTCAAAGTTGTATAATTTTTTAAACAAATGGTATAGATATAAATAATTAAATAAGTAATAAATTGAGTCAATATAAGTTATATTTTTTTAATGAAATTGAAATTTTAATTTGAATTAATAAAAATGGAAAAGAACTACAACACAAGTACAGTGAGCTCATAACAGGTAACAAGATCAATGGAATCTTTTTAAAATATTATTAATGGATCATACCCCCATATATACTAGTGATCATTATAAAATAATAAAACATATCTAAAATTTCTTATTTATGAGTTAATTTTTTTTCATCAGAAACCACATAAGTTATGGAGGACTTGATTTATAAAAAAAATTCTTTTCCACAGATTATTTTTTTTTCAGATTATCTTATATGATGTAAAATTATGAAATAATTAGAATTAATCTAAATTCAAAATTTAATAAAAATTAAAATAAAATACCTACCACATATGTAATCTTTTGAAGAAATCTAGCTAACCAGAGTAAAAAGTAACCCATACTAAATCCAACTCTGGAAAAATCAATGGTAGGAAATGGTACTAATGTACTTAGATTAATATTTCTATACAACTACACTTTCTATACCCAATTATATAATCTATACATGTCCAAAATCCCCTAAACAATGTATGACTCCTTACAAAAAAATATATACTAGGGAATCCTTAGAATACAATACACAATAAAAATTTGGGTATGAATGAGGTGTGGAAGATCTTATTAGGTATGATATGTTGGTTGCATCGGTCTCGCCACTTCTACAATAATTTTACTAACCTAAACATTTTAAATTATATTCTTTCTTGATAAAATTTGTGTTATATAATATTATACACAAACATATATATATATATGTCTTAAATAATGAAGTGAGTATAGAGAGAAATTTGACCATTGAGATTCGGTTGTTATTTTACTATTGGTTAAATATAACCATTATTCAATATGACTGGTGTAAAATATACTCTTGGTAATAATTCTAACATCATAATTAATGTCTATAAGGATAAATGACAGAGGAAAATTAATGTATAAAGGATAAGTGATGGCCTAAACTATTAGAGTCATGTTTTATGAAGCCCATTTATCATAACAAGCGTGTGAGGTAAAATAACTAGGGTTTGTCTTCTACGAAGCCCAATTAGGGCTTCAACAAGTGAAGCTTGAACAAAATATCCTATGATTGTAGTTCATGTTTGTGTAAACTACTAATCGGTCAACGTTATCTAATCTTCCTGATAAATCAATCAATGTATAACACCTTAGCAATAGGTAATACACCTTACCATTTGGTCTTACATGGGAGTTATAAGGGGTTATGTGTCCCAACCATATTTTCAAAAAGTGTAATTCCTTTTTATAAAAAAAATATTTATTCATCAATTCCATTTTAATAATAGTTTTACTTAATAAAAATATAAGTTTAATTGTGATGGATTTGGATAAATATATTTTTCAGAAAAAAATTAAACATTTCATAAAAGATATAAATATTTATAATAAAAAAGTTATTATGAATAATATTTATTTTAATTAAATAGTAACACAAAAACTCTCTTATTCAAATATAAATGATAATCAATTTTTATTATTTCAATCAAATTTTTTATGTGTCCTAAATTTTACTATGAATTTCAGCCCCCTAATTTCTACGTAAAAAAGGTTTTTTAGGTAAAAGATAAATTTTTATTATTTATATAATTCTTATGAAAAATAAAAAAACATTTTTGAAATCAACACCTCAAAATTTGGTTGTGGTGACTTTTTTTTAAAATTTTTAAAAATTTATTTTTTCCAAAAAAGTAACAATTCAGTTTTGGTTTTTCGGTATATTTAATAAATTTATAATTATTTCATAATCATGTAATAATTAATTAATCAAAATAAAAGACCTATTATATGTTATTTTTTTAATATACAGTATTTTAATAAATTTTAATTTTTTTTGAAACATATTATTTACATTCAAAAGACTAAAATGGAAACTTTGACTTTGAAACATTATTTTGTGGAAACATAATATTTCTATGCCAAAAGAAGTAATATAATATAGCACTATGATTAGATATTCTGTGTTAAAATGAATTAAAATATGATCATAATTTCCAAAACAATCGGAGAAAATAGGAAAGATAATTGTTTTTTTCAACAAACTTGATTTCCAAGGCCAATATTTAGAAATTATTAAAAAAATCATCCCCTTTATCAATAAATACCCACCCATTTCTACATTTATTTTCACTCACACTTCATACCCCAAAATTTTCTGGTGTTTTTACCTCTTAAATATTCCCACCATGTTTCCCTAAATCACCCAAGGTTCCATTCCTCAAGATCTAGGAGTAACTCTTCAATGTAAGGGAATTATCATTCATTTATCTTCAATTCAAGAATCTCTTTTGTATATTTCCTCTAATTTATATGGCCACTATCATTTATTACCAATTTATTTAAAACCATAGTTCAAAATTATGTTTTATCAACGGTAGACCCATATACCCTTTCATTTTTTTCTTATTCTAAAACCTTGTTTAATACCCTTTATGTTGGTGAATTTACTCTTAAAATTTTCTCTTTTATTCTCAACGTGTTCTCTTTTATTTTTATTTTTTAGATACCCAAACCTCTTTCTTTTTCCTAGATATTCACCTATAAATATATATTATTATTTTTATTTGGTTATTTACACATAATAAACTGAGTTTCCCTATTCATGGGCTAAAAATAAAATAATGATCTTTTATTTAATTAGTTTTATACGTCATCATTTTGATAAAAACCCATTATTTATTCAACATATGAAATTATTTAAATGAATGATTATGATCAATGTGGATATCATTAATTAAGATATTTTAAGGATGTTCCCTGATTGTGCTCCAATGCATTGGGTAAATAATTTAATCTTTATAGATAACATGTTTTATTATACCTTAGTAAATAACCATGGTAATTTTCATTTGTGACACGTTGGTGAAAAACCATGGACATATGCTTATTAATGTATCTTATAAATGTTGAAGTGAAATTTACACGTTATGATTCATTTTATTTTTAATATAATATCCTTATTTACCATTTCTCATGCCATAATTACATTCCCCATTCTCTTATTGATATTCTTCTTGATCACATGTAAAACAATTCCCATACCATGCCTCTTGATCACCCCTTTCCATTGATGAATGTCCGCAGGATATGAATGTTGCTAATGTACGTTGGATGAACCCAATAGTATTTCTTCAAGTTGATTTAGAAGAATTATTTAATTTTTTATGTATTATGTGAATTATTTCCAATAAACTAAACTATAAGTGACCCTCTATATATACCATTAATGAAATTTAAGATAATAAAAAGTAGGGATTCTAGAGTTGGTTTCAAAAAAAGGTTTAGATATTTTTGTAAATTGGGATTTGAGAATTTTAAGAATAACCATATAGAAACGTTTAAATATATAAAAACATACTAGAATATTGTAGAAGTATTAAGAAAATGGAATCTAGGAAAAAAATTCTTATCTTGATATGAAAAATGGGATGTGGCACTAGAATAGTTGTATCAAGGGAAAATATATAAAAAGATTACTTTGAGATAGACTTTAATAGGAACTGTTGCATGATAATGGGCCTTCTTTCACTTCTATATTGAAAATCCTAGGGGATATGATTGGTTAATCACAAGCTATTTATGACCCAATTTTATAGATATATAGAAAATTTTATTGTTGTTAAATAATGACATATTTAAGCATGTTATTTTAAGACATAAAATTTATTTTAAATTATAATATTCTTAAAATAAACATGTTTATCACTATGTTTTTCATTATTTACAACGTAGTGGGAAATATGAGGAACCCTATAAATTATTAGTGAAATGGGTGATGCGTTAACCCCCTCCAATGGAATCCATAATTGGAAACTTCATGAGAATGATGAATGAACTATCTCAATTAGTGAATAATATCATTAATTAAGTAGAGTGACCTGATTCCCCTAGAAGGGAACTAAATTCAACACAGTACTTCATGTGACAATGACCGCATTTTTATAGTTGATCTATTGACCCTTTGATTGTTAAAAAATGGATAAGATCTGTATAAAATATATTTTCTATACTCCACTATTCTAACTAAGAAAAAGATACCCTAGTAGTATATCGCTTAGAAGGAGAAGTTGAGTAGGGGTGGGAACAAATTAAAACACAAATCTAATAAGGTATATTGATTATATGGAGTGATAAGATTTTAGGTGAATATTTTTCAATAAATATTTCACCTATTAAATGATAATTAAATAGAAGAAGGAATTTCTAGAATTAAATTAGAAGGAAAATGAGTCATTGGGAAGCTATCTGATGAACATTATAAGACTTTCTTGATACACCTCTAGATTAGTTATGGATCATAAAGGAAATGATGAAAGATTATTCGATAAACTAAAACCCCATATATATAGGAATCCATCCAATCTAGACTATATGTGATATAATGATATAGTATGAGGTGCTATAAAGGTTTAATTAGAGTTAGGGGAGATGTAGTGGTCACATAGAAAGAATGAAAATAAGAGATCAATGTAACCAAACAAAGGGAGAATCATTGATAATGGAAGAGGAGGAAAGAATGTAAAACTTCCCACATGCAACAAATGTGGGAAGAATCATCTGGGGAATAGATTTCTTGGGATTATAAAATGTTACATGTATTGAAGATATTTTCATATAGTTAGGAACCGTCCTAGTGAGGTGAAGCCTCAACTTCTCATCTAAAACAACAAAGAGATTTTCATGTAAGAAAATCCTAAAATCCAATGCTTCGAGTGTGGATGGATTGGAAACATTTCCAGGCAGTGTCAAAATTAGTATACAACATAGGGGAATCACCATCAACCTCATCATAGAACAAGGGAGAAAAGTTGGGATTTTTCTATCAGTACTCATGAATTAGAAGCTCCAAATTATGTGGTGGAAGATACTCTCGTTGTTCTCTCAAAGTTATCATGTACTCGATTTGATTCTGGTTGTAAACATTATATTATTTTAAAAAGATTAAAAAAATTATAATCAATATCATAACTACTAGAATTTGAGTTGTTATTTAAGTCATCTAGAGGGATTATCCTAGCATCATCTATGTATATAAACTCTAGTATTAACTAAGGGGAGTAAAATCACATTGCAATTCTAGTAGTCATTCTCATAGTGGAATTAGACAGCATACAAGTTATGGTCTGGATCTCAAGGTATAATTATAAGATAAACTTTTGAAAATATGAAATTTTAGTTGTATTTAATGAACAAATTATAGTCATTTTCAATGGATAGATATCACTACATGAGGTTTTTTTGGGAAACACCTCCCTTATCCTTATTTTTAAAGATGATTGGTGAAGAAGAAGAAGGAAATGAAAGTATAAGAAAAGAAAATTTTCCCATTATTTTGGAAGAATTTATGTAATTCATGAAGACATACCTAGAACTCCCCCCCCCCCAAATAAAGGTAGAGTTATCCATTTAAATCATACAAGGATATAATATGACATTAAAGACCCCATATAAAATGGAAAATTTAGAGCTAATGAAATTAAAGAAACAAATCCATATTTATTTGAAGAAGGTATTTATCCAACAAAGTGTCTCTCTCTAGGGATCACATATTCTCTCTATGAAGAATAATAAAAAGACAGATGGATCAATGTGGTTATTCACAAATTATAGACAACATAGAGGGATCAAAGTGACGAATAAGTACCATATCAAAAGGATTTATGATTTTTTTTGACCAAGTTCAAGGGGATCAATTCTTATCAAATATTTATCATTGATCATGTTATCATCAATCGATGGTGAAGAAATAATATATTCCAAAGAAATTCATCTGATCAATATAGCATAATTGTGAGTCTGTTGTTACTCACTTAGGCTTAACTAATGGTCCTTCAATATTTATAGATTTGATTAACAGACTCATTAAGGAATAACTTGATAAATTAATGGTAGTTTTTATTAATGATATTCTGATATATTCCAAAATTCATGAGTATCATGAGGATCATTAAAGGGTTGTATTTAAAACTCTGAGTGTGGATAGTATATTTTGAAAATTCATAAAATGTTAATTATAGTTATAATAGTTTCTTTATTTTAGAACACCGTAACTAATAAATAAATATCTGTTGAACCTTATAAGATAAAGGTTGTGGAGGATTGAACTCATTCTACAATAGTAACTAATATTTTTGGTCTTATTTGGTTTAACAGGATATTATAGTTTTTTTGTGGTAAAATTGTTAGGACATTATAATCCACTTACCAAGTTAACTCAAAATGGGGATATATTCATCTAGACAAAGGAGTGTAAAAAGGTTCTAAGAACAGAAGAATATATTAGATATTAAACTATATTAACTCTACCATTTTTTAAACAATGATTCATTATTTATAATGATGCTTCTTTAAAAGGTATTGGGTGTTTCCTCATGAAAAATGAAAAAGTGATTGCTTATGCATCTTGATAGTTAAATCTTAATGATTAGAATTAACCAACATATGACCTAATGATAGTTGTTATTATTTGTTCTCAAAAAAATATTGAGGAACTATCTTTATATGTATAAATTTTATATATGCATAGACCACCAATGTTTAAATTATGTATTCATGAAAAAGTAATTTATCATAAGTGAAAAAAAATTGGGAACTTTTTAAAGACTATAATGATTCAATTAATTATCACCTTGGAAGAGAAAAAATCACTAATGAATTAAATATGAAAGACAATGTTGTGCTAGAAATGTTGATGTTTCAAGGTGATCCATTGATCAAGGACCTAATAAGGTTGGACATGGGGAACATCAGAAAATGGAAATCATCAATCCTATCCCAAATGATTTCTCAGCTTTAATTACTAGAAATGATCAAGAAATATCAATGAGAAGGTCTTTTGTTACAAAATAAGAATGATTATACAAAGAATGTTATGTTTATGGATTTGAATATTGATCATGATGTTGTTATAAAATTCTGTATAAGGATATGTGTTCCCAACTATTCTGGTGATAAATCTAGAACTGATGGATGAATCTCATAGCTCTATATTCTCTATACATATTAGAAGCACTAATTTATAAGGAAATTTGTGATCATTATTGGTGACATTTCCAACTACACAATATGGTTCTTCGTGTGTCAAAAAGTGTAGGAAAAGAAACAAATTCGTAAATAGGTATTACAACCACAACCATAATAACATGAATTTATAAAATTTCACTTTAGAGATCATTATAGGGTTCCTAATAATATCAATAGAAAACAATAAAATATGGGTTATAATGGACTGACTCACCAAGACTAATAATTTTATCAGTATTTTAGATGATTTCTATTTGAAAAAATTTCAAATCAATATGTAAAGAAAGTGGTGAGGGTTCATGGGAAACCAAATTCTATCATTTATGATCATGATACAAGATTCATATCTAAATTACAGATAATTATTCAACATGCTCTGAATACTAAATGGAATTTAAGTATGGCCTATCACCCCCAAAAAGATTGCTAGTTCTAAAGGATTATTAAAAACACTCGAGGACATGTTGATTACATGATCAATGAAATTTAAATGAGTATAGGATCTACACATCTTATTATTTGAGTTCTCATACAACCAAAACATTCACGTGAGTATTCGAATGACACCATATTAAGCTCTATATGGGAATTAATGTAGCACTCTTTCTTGTTATGAAGAATTTGGTGAAAGGAATTTTTTTGGTCCTTATCTTTTATAAGAGATGATAGAAAGGGTTCATGCCATCCAACAACATATAAATGCATCTATGATTCGATATAATAGCTCAGCTGATAACCCATATTGGGATTGGGATTTTGATATGGGACACAAACGTTTACATCGAATATCACTATGGAACTGAGTCATATGGTTTGGGTTTAAAGACAATATTATCCCCAGGTACATCAGACCCTATGAAATCCTTGATCTCATGGGATTAGTATCCTATCAGCTTGAACTTCCACAAAATCTAGCTCAAATTCATAATGTATTCCATTTATCTATATTGAGGATGTACATACTTGATCCCTCACATGTATTGAATCCAGAGGTGGTACAATAGGAACAATAATTCATTTATTAGGAGAGGATGGGGGGGATATTAGACCATAGAGATATGGTTCTATCAAACAAAACTACCAGTCTCATCAAAGTGTTGTGGAGGAACCATAAATATGAAGAAACAATGTGGGAACTAGGGGAAATAATGAGGTATAAGTACCCACATCTTTTCTCAACTGAGAGAATGAGTTAAAATTTTCAGGAAAAAATTTCTTAAGGGGGTGAAGAATGTAAAAAACCTTCTTTTTTAAATGATATTAGTTTTCTAAGAAAATTATTGTTATATTATATTTTACACCAAAAAACATATCTCTTTAAAAATAAATTTTTTATAAATGTAAATATGATCATCAAGATTTGACTATTATATGATTGTTTTTCAAATATAACAATTATTCAATATGACTGTTGAAAAGTATACTCTTGGTAATAATTTTAATGTTATAGTTACAGATTATAATTAGAAATGAAAGAGGATATTAATTTCAAAATGGGAAGTAACATACTCATTTAGAATATTCATATCATATGAGGACCATTTGATAAAACATGGGAGGGAGGTAGCGTAACCGGGGTTCTACCTTGAACAATACCAATAAAAGATACAACAAGTGATTCTTGAATATAATACCCTGTGGTAAAACTTCATGTTAGTGGAAATTACTGCTCTCCTGATGTTAGCTGATATGCCCCATCAATAAACCACCATTTCACATTACCCTTAGGTTGAACACAAATGTTATAAAAGGGTTAAATTTCAAAAAAAAAATAGTTACTTAATGTATAATTCCATTGAATAAATAAAATTTTATTCTATAAATTCCATTTTAAGAAACGAATTTCTTTATAAATTTATATGTTCAAATGAGATGAAATTGGATAAATTGATATTTCAAACCCAAATTATACTTTTCTGAAAAGATATAATTTTTTATAATAGACTAAGGTATTGTAAATTATATTAATTTTAATGAATTTGTATTATAAAAACACTATTATTGAAATATAAATGATAAAATAATTTTATGAGGTCTATAAAAAATTTTATTTGTCATTAATTATACAATGTATTTCAACACAGGTTTTTTTAATAAATAAATATTTTTATAATTAAAATTTAAGATTATCATAATTAAAAAATTCTTCTGATAAAAAAAAATTCAAAATAATCAAGATGAAACTAAGATATGGTTAATTTATATTAATTTCTAAAATACTTTATTTTTTCATGAATAGTAAAAATATAGTTTATGTTTTTTAGTATATTTAATGAATTCATAATTATATCATTATGTGTAATAATTAATTAACCAAAATACATGACTTTATATATGTTATGTTATTAATACCAATTATTTTAATATATTTTAATCAATTTCCAAAACTCTAATTTTATTTCCAAATTCTAAACTAGAATATTTGACTTTAAAAACATTATTTGTTGGAAACAATAATTTTATGTGCCAAAAGAGGTAATATTAAATGATTTTGAGTTATTTTTTGTTTAGATAAATTATAATATGTCCCAAACATTTAATAACATGCGAAAAATATGGTCAAGCCAATGGTTTTTGTTTTTTCCCAACATAGATTTCCAAGGCCTATATTGGGAAATTATTTAAAAAATCCTCCACTTTGGTTACAAATACCCACCCATTTCTCCATTTCACCTTACTGAAAATCGATAATCCATGAATTTATAGTGGTTTTAATTCCCGTATATCCCCCATGGTGTCCTCAATCCCATAAGGATCCATTCCTCATGATCTAGGAGTAACTCTTCATGGTAACGGAACTATCCTTTCTTTTTCTTCAATTCAAGAACCTATTTCTGTATATGTATTCTAAATGTTATTCTCACTCTCTTTTATTATTTTTTATACCCTTATGGAAAAATTATGTTTCATCAATGGTATACCCCTATTCCCTCTCACTTTACCCATTTTTAAGACCACATTTTATGCCCACTATACTATTGAATTTACTCCTCAAAAATTCCCTCTTATCCTCGATATATTCTATTTTCTCCCTTATCTGGATACCAAAACCATATTCATTTCCACGATTATTTACATATATGTTATAATTATTTGTTTTTTTCAAGTATTTACACATAATAATCCCACTTTCCCTTTTCATGTGCTAAAAATTACATAATAATCATGTCTTTATGCACTTTTTTATGCCATGATTTTGAAAAAAACGCATTATTTATTCTCTATGGGTTATTAATGAAATGATTGATTGTGGCATATTTGTACCACATTCATTAATAAATTTTAATTTTTCCCCTAATTGAACTTTAATTCATTAGAAAAATATTTTAATCTCTACATATGACTTCTTTTTATGATATTCTAGAGAATAACATTAGTAATCTTAATTTTTGACACCTTGGCAAGAAATATCAATGATATTCTTATGAATCTCTCATTTAAATGTTTTTAAAACATTTAATTTTTATTATTCATGCTTTTTAATTATTATATTCCTTATTTTTCAATTCTCAGGCCTTAATGACATTACTCATATTCTTATTGATATTCCTTATGATCACATGTAAACAGTTTTCCATTACCGGGCCTCACGCTCACCCATTTCCTTTGATGAATGTACCTAGGATATGAGATGCAGTTAATGTACTTAGTATAAACCCATGAGTATTTGTTAAATTTTTTATAGAAGAATTTTTTATGTTTTAATTTATTATGTACCTTATTTCTAGGAAACTATATTTTAAAATATCCTATGTGTATACCATGTAATGAATAAATATGTAATAAAAATGTGGGATTCCATAATCATGGCATATAGTGACTATTTAATTTAATCACATATCAAATAATTTGTCTTTCATGGATCATATTTGGATGAATCTATTTTCTCTTATACTATACCTTTTGTGATGTATTACTCTAATGACCAAAAACATTTCTAATACCAACACAATCCTCATATCATATTATGTGGCCCAGGTGTTCTTTTTTTCCTAAAGTAGTGACTGGAATGTACATCCTAACTACAAGTAAAAAATCATAATTAATCTCTTTATCTTAAAGGGTGTCCGGATAAAATATATTAAAATTTTATATTGTATAAATTAATTAAAAATATAAAAATTCATGAAAAATTAAAATTATTTACTTTCAGTTTTACCAGCTACATCTTTTAGTGATTCTATAAGAAACATTTCCCTTATTCTCATCCCCTTCCATATCAATTTTTTAAAGAAAAGTGGGGGATATGGAGTCCTGAACCATACCACTATGGATTATATGCTTTATTTATTTCTAAATGGAACAAGATTTTCTTTGATCATTTTCTCCTCTAGTAAATGAAATCATCCATGTGATAAAGTTAAGGTGTATTCATTCTTCTAATGGATATCAATGTGAGATATCTTGGAGACATGTTATAAAATAATAAATGATTAAGTAATCAGGTAATAAATAATCTATTAAAAATAATTTTTAAACACATTAATTATCATACTAGAAATCATTCCTCTTTCCAATTGGATACAAATTCCTCCCATGTCTCAACATATAAAAACTCATACTTGGGGCATGGGTTTTCATTCAATATCCCCCTGAAAACAAAAAAATTATTCAGTTTTGTTATAAAATCTATCTATCAAACTTACTAAAAAAATAAAAAAATCTAATTAATTTATTCATTTTTTGAAAGTAAAAATTTATCTCTAATTTAATATAGAAAAATAGTAATCATGGGAAATATTAATTATTTCAAGTATTGGGGAAAAAATCATTTCAGATCTTTTACTATCACAGACTCAAACAAATTATCTTTCATTGCCTTATTATCACTCCTTCAATTAGGATAAAACATGTTAATTATATATTGGCTCTCCATGTCCATATAACACCTAAACTACTTTTCATGATGGCCTCATAGGTGATTATTATCATTAAATTCAAATTAATAACCTATAATACCCATTAGAAAGTTATTATTTTAGTTTATTTTTAACCACACATCCACTAACTCTGTGTATTGGCTTCTGTAGAAATGTAAAACAAGAATCTTCCCTAGGAAGCTCACTAATAGTATTATAATTAATTTTGACAAATATTTAATTTCATTAAATAATTTAATTATTAGAGATATATTAATATAAGAATCATAAATACACTTTGGTAAATGTTCCTATACCAACATGTATTTCATTTAAATATATTAATGTAAATATATTATATGTACCTATTTAATATTAGAATTAAATTATTGTTAAAATAAGAAAAATATTTTTAATAATAGAATGAAAACTATATTTATTATGTTAAATAATAGAGTTGAAGAATAGTGAATATAAATTAACAATGAATATATAAATTATCCAAGTAAAAAATTGGTCAATTACATGTGTTCCTTTTAAAAAAATGGATTTTGTATTGTTAATAAGAAAATGTGTTGCTAAAATTGATAAATATATTAATTAATTTAAAATTAATAAAAATTATTAGTATCCATTGCTCTAAATATCCAAGTTGAAATAAATAAGTGTTTTTGTATATGTAAATTTATAAAAAACCAAATGATATCCAACATCTTAAACCAAAGTAATTTGAACTAAAACAATGGAATATAAAATTTAACAAAAAAGAAAAAAAATGATAAAAATTTATAATTTTAAATATAAAAGTTAAAAATAAGGGTTTTTTATTTATGTTTATAAAAAAATCCGGACTAATTGGGAGAGAAATGAGTTATTTTAACATATCCCTTCAAGGAGAACATTTCATATTTTATGAACTATATCAACACAATAATCGATATTTTCATTAGTTAATCATTTAATATATGATGAAATATCACAAAACATGATAAAATTGTCCACATAATCATCACCCAAATGAATTTTTGTCCTTCCAAAATAAAATATCATTGATTATTCAATGGGTTAGTAAAATAAAATAGGCACTTCTCATGCATATATATGATAAATGGTTCTTTTTTTAACAAAATATATTAAAATCAATAAGTGTAAATTAAAAATCATCATGCCTCACACACCATTTACTATCAAACTTGCTACACTTAAACACTCATACTAAATATTTAGTATAATAAATCACCCAAATATCCTCAAAAACAAAAATATATATATTTTTGATGCATAAATTGTGTTTTTTATCATTTATACTCAAAAAATGTAGTTCATTATTGATGGTTATTACTATTCTATTTTGAATGGAACACATTCCGTCCTGATTGTTGGTATAAAATATGTAATCATTAATAAAAAAAGTAGGATATATGATCACACTAACACATGGTCACTTAACATACCATTTTAATGGATTTTATGTGGATAAAAAGGTGTTGAATTTTCCCTTAAACCTTCAGGAAAATTTATTTTTATATTCATTCATCAACGATTATTAATTTATTTTCAAATATCATAACTTCAATCTAGCGAAATGTGATGACATATATAGTTGAACCTCGCCTTTGTTGTTCAAAATATATAAATTTTCTGATAATAATTCATCGCATGAATTTAATAATACCTTTAATCCATGGATCACTATATATTCAATGTTAACTGTAACACCCCAAGATTTCATAGTGTGTTATTTCTTCAAAATAATTCAATAACTTGCACTACATGCAACACCGAGTTAAAGTGCACCATGACTTACCAAACAAGTCGTTCAAAAGAGGTTATGAATAGTATTAACTAAATTTTAAACTTTATATAATCCTTATAATTTTTGAATCCATATTATGAGTTTCTTAGACATAATGTAAGAACAAATTCATTTTCAGTATTGCACTTTTACCAACATTTTATAGTGAACCCTTTTTAAATCCAATATTTTAAACTTCTATATATTCAATTTGACTAAATAAATTAACTTTTTAGAATGGGGACATCAAAAATTTACAATGAAACATCCCATGATTCCTCGGTACGCTTTCCTTTGAATAATATGGTAGCGTGTGTTGTACGCAACTTCGAGTTCTAACACACACCAAAACCAATCAAACTAGCCGTTATGAATAGTAATACCTACTTTTTGAAATTTTATAAAATTTATATCACAAAAGGGACTTATTTTTTGGATTTGGAATATTTAATTTATCCTAGGGTGAATTTTTGGAACTTTTCGGATAACATTTATATTTTGATGAATAGTGAAAATTACTAAATTTTAATTAAAAACAACTTTTTTAATCGAAATAATTTATATTGATAAATTATGAATTTGAGTGGTTTTAGAGTATATTTATAATATATTTTTAACATTTAATACAATGTTGGTAATTGTACATAATTTTACAATTAAACCGGACATAAATAAGTGTCAATATTTTGATAGTTATTATCTCTTAAAAACACGCTTTTTGTTTTAACAATGGGAATTAATTTTATATTATTTTCTGCCACTTCTATGTTTTGAATTTGGAAAAATGGATTCTATATTTGGAATTGTTATGTTCAAATTGTGTAAATAGATAACTTTTAATTTTAGACATTTTGAATAATTACATCGGTAAATATTTTATCTACCATGGTTAAGGGTAAATCCAGTAAATAAGGGTTAAAAAAATATTATAATAATAACAAATTACCCTAAAACGTGTCCTAACATTATTTGTAGATACATGTCCGACCATGTACATCTTTGGGTCGATTTTTGGACACCATGGAGCCACTTGTAAGTGATAATGACACTTTATATTAAGTTAAAATAAATACAAAAATGACATAAGCATATACCTTTTAGAAAAACAATTTTTACATAGGGTTATATATGTTGGAATTTTGACTATAAATATTAATTAGAAATATAAAACTATTTCCTACATAATAATATTTTATTTATAATTTTTAGACATTAAATAATTTAATTTATTTATGACACAATGATGATGGAGTAATTAATATAATATTAAAAAATTAAAATAATTGATATTACAAATATCCAAATAAATATAATTTGAGACTTTTTATGAATTAAAATAATTTTATATGTTAATATGACATGTTAGGATTTATTTAATTAAATTTTTTAGAAGTAATCATCTTGTTATGATTTTTAGAAAAATCAACTATTGAATAGTGTCAAAATTGACATAAAAGAGTTTTTAAAAAATATATTATATTATTAATTGATATTAAATTCCTAAAAATCTAAGTTTCGTTCAAGAGACTTATATCATGATATTTTTATCATTAATGGACCACTTGGGGGACTCTTGGATGTATATAGTATGTTTATTAACCATATAATATAAAAATACCAGGAGACATTGTAAAAGAGAAACTAATTAACTAGGATTTAATACTTAAAGATAAGGTTAATATAGTAACCAAAACCTATCTAAATTCTATTGGTTGAGTGGATTTCGACCAATACTCACCTTAACCTTTAAATAATCCACTTTGGAGCTATTAGAAACTTAATATAAATTTATTATAAACTAATATTTCTAGCTTTTCCAAAGGTGCCCCTCACCCCTCTTATAAAAGGGAACTCCGCCTTATCACTAATTAAAACATTCAAAGCCTTTTGGTTCGGCCAACCCCTACCCAAATACTCTATCAACTTCCCTAAATACAACCTATAGTCCTTAGTTTGATTAGAAATCCAACCTAAGTAGTCCTTTTGATCAAATCAAAAAAAGAACCCGAAGAAGAGGTAATAATTTCACCACCCTTTTTCAAGATCCTTTCTTCTTCCACTTCTTCTTTATTTGTTATTACCATTATAAAATAATAACTCCAGTATCTTATATATACTATGATGTTATTATAAATATGGTACAACCGTATTCAGTATTCTATCCACCCTTTGAATAACATGTCACCATACGTGCGTACGTACGGCTTACCATCTTCACGTCGTGGTGTAATTGTTTTTCAATATATTATTATTTGGACGGGTATAATAATGATTTATAATTCATTTAAATAATAAATATAACATGATAATGATTCTGTATATATGATATACCATCCAATTATATATTATTTTAATATCAAAAAAATGATATTGTCGCTTGTGCGTACGTAAGGACTACTATATCCACGAACGCGATGAGATTCATTCTCTCTCGTATCCATTCAATTATAATTATCATTTGATGATTTAAAAATAATGTTTAAGGACTTGATATAATTCTGGATATGAATAAGATACAACCTATCTTTGATAAACATTTCTTATGTATCAAAACATATAAAAAAAATAAGTAAGTTAACACCTCAAACAATGATAATTCTAAGATATTATTAACAAATAAATGTTAAAAGATCGTATATGATATCATATGAATGTAGATGATTATTGTATAATTTAATAACAATTATTTCACCATTATAAAAGAGGTTAACCTACCCCCAAACAAGGATAATTACAAGGTAAGGGTTATTTCAAAATCTCTTCATTATCTGAGGTTGTTTCTACGTAATTATCTACTGGGACCTCTTTATCATCCACATCCATGTTTCTTGAAAGTATATTTCAAAACATACTTACTATTTACTAGAATATGGGTTAAAGTCATTTATACCATTTTTGACATTTATAAGTGGTTTATAAAGAAATATTTCCGTCTTTTTCCAAACAAGGTCCTTTTAACCTTTTTGACAGAATTAAGGGAAGAATGTTTTTTTAACTTATACGGCAGGTGTGACTATTTTCTGCCGTTACAAAATCGTTGAAGCTTCACTTACAAGCTTATAATAATATTTTCAAAGTAAATGTTTTATTTTATAATTATGTGACTTTTAAATTATTTAAAAATTAATATTTTAAGAATTTGTGAAAGGTACGCTTTATCAAGATCATAATTTTTAAATGTTTTAAAGATTTATAATTCTAAATATATTTAATTAATTTCCATGTTTTCAAAATGATTTTAAGGATTTATTTATATGGAAATGAATTTTTTCAAATGATATTTCTTTTAAAAAGTTTCAAAGTGTTATGGGACACTTTTATTCAAAAATCTCTTTTAAATTACTTCCTTTATAAATGTGTGACTTTTCAATGATTTTGAGAAAAGAGATATTTCTCTCAAATAGTTTTTATTTAATATATGTCAACATCATTTGATGGATTTTAAGCTTATTTGAATTCGATTTATTATGATAAAAAACTTTTTAATTGTATTGAAGGTTTTGTGATATGTTTAACTATGGATGTGTTATTTTTATACCATTCATGGTTTATGGATATAGTATTGTCATTTCGTATGCTAGTTTTAATACGAATGTTTATGTTATGTTTTAAACATTTCATATAGGAATGAATTGGACTTAGTAAGTGACAGGTGGAGCCCGCTATATCTCCTCGATGCATCGGTAGGTCTAATGAGGCAAACTAGTGTCTTGGCACAAGGCCTTAACAAAATATTATTTTTAGTCTTGGCACGAGGCCGTGGCTATGTAGTTATGATATTCTGGAATTATGCATTCCATCATTATGAATGTGGTTATTGATATTGCATGTGATTATTCGATTAGTAGAATATCCATGTGAATAAGTAAATGGTATTATTTCATTTTATTTTTTCCTTTCTATGTTGAAGTTCATGTTTAAAAGGCTTTTGTTTTAGTTATACATTGCCTTAAATGTTTATTCCTATTTATAAAAGTTTTTGCTATATTGTTATCCTTACTGGGCATTTGATCTCACCCCTTTCAATGTTTTACTTTTCCCAGGTTGTGAAGAAGTAATTTATGAATGACCTGTTGGGATAGTATGTGGGGATATGAGTGTGGACTATGAAGAAAATATGTTTTTGTAATTTTCATTTTTATGATGTAATATAAGACATATGAATATATCTATTGTTTCCAAGGCTACTAAACTAATCTGTCTTTCGAGATTTCATCTTTCTTGTGATCATGCCAATGTTATGTAATAATGCACCGAATCTGGGTAACTGGGGTCAGGGCGTTACAATTGGTGTCAGAGGAAGTTTAATACAAACCTTGGAAGCTAGATTTAAATAAACTCTTATTAGAGCACATAGATCTATGATGTAATTTGAGGATTAGTATAGAAGAAATTCCTAGAATTTTGGTATTGTATAAATTTTGTGAGTTTTTCGAGCAATACATCCCTGTCTAGATACGAGCAGGTAGAGGCGGCTCTGGCACAGATATACCTGGTGGTAAAACCCGAAAACACCGCTTTGAGCTAGACTCAAACGGGAACTGGTGAATGACAATGGGCATTGCTGCACTCTTAGAACGACACTCCCAGGGGATATGCTTAGGATAATTCGCATTTTTTACAAACTACTATGAAGGGTTTATGAGTATATACTTCCTCAAATGAGACATTTTTATGATTATGGATTATATCAATAAACTATTTAATTTATGTTTGTGTTTTATAAGTTTGGTATTAGGTATTGTTATTCCTAAAATAATCTAGTGTATGCCATTGTTTAGAAATGGCGCCCAGTAGAAGGAATGAGAACTCCGGCAATGCACATGATCCAAAGAGAAAGAAGGATCATATCTTTCATGGTCTTAAGATAGAATTTATAAGATAAATAGTCTCCCACGTATTGTCATCATATGAAGAAATAATATCATTGTTGATAAGATAATTAAAGAGTTTCTTGAGTCCTATGGCTTTGAAGGTAAGAAAGATAATAAAAGGATGGAAGAGAGAAATATATATAAAGGGAAGAGGGAAAAGAAGAATTTTCCCATATGTGATAACTGTGGGAAGAAACACCCTGGAACTTGCCTGAAAGGAATGGGAGTTTGTTATAAGTGTGGAGGAAAAGGGCACAAACTACGTGACTGCAAGGGTAAGAAAATGGTTTCAAATGTACAATACTTCATTTGCAAGGAGTTTGGACACTACACGAACCTATGTCCTAGTCATCAGACTATGACGCAAATGATGCTATTGGATAATAATCAAGTTATGATACTACCACAGATGAAGAGGAATGATTAGAGTTCTTATGTTGATTATGTCATTTGAGTGTTGTATCAAAAATGTACTTGTTATAATAATTATGGAGTATATAAGGATTGTACTGCAGTACTATTTCATTGAGGACTTTTGATTGTGTGGAACAAAGAAAAGTGAGTCAATAGCAGGTTAAATTTTTTGAAAATATATGGTTGAGGGAAAGATAAAACATAATATGCTTCTAATACCGAGGTAGTGATTTTAGAATAATAAATGATTGATTTGGATAAATTATATTGGATATTATTGACTACCTTGAAAATGATTAATTATTTGTATATTCCATCATTGTTGGGGTTTACAACATTTTTTGGATTGAAGGAGTATATCTATTATTCTTTAAGGAATAAGGGATCATGAATGTAATGAATAAAGTTTTATGCTAATTCAGGATGTTGTAGTGTTTTAAAAGAATACATCATGAAGGTGTTCACATGTTATTACGTGGCGAAACAGATCTTCATTGTGTTTACCTTACTTGTAAATTTTGGACTGAAGTATTTTGGATAGTTCTAGTTTGGATTATTTTGGATTGCCATAAAAGGACAACCCGGAGGTCGGGCGGAAACTCGTCACATCCGGCAAGGCCGCGAGACATGAACACACAACCAAAGGGCGATAAGGGTGTATCACCTACCACTTACCCACGTTATGTCCTAGATAGAATAATGTCGTTTTTTAATGGTTCTACTAGATGAATTATAAATTCATTTTTTTAACTGTATACGAATAGGATAAATAAAATAATATTTTTAAGTTCTATTATCATTTGGAGTGAAAGAGGAGTTTGTGGTAGAACTTAGTTAAAGGATGAGACTCTACTTGTCAAGTATATATTTTTCTACTTCTATTATTAAATGAAGAAATTAATTCTTATACTTTAGTGAAGGGATCTTAAAACAAAAAATGTGTTATCCTAATACCATATGTTTTGCTAAACCGATGGTATTTTAAATCATTATAGATTGATGAATTTAAGACCCTTAATTTTATACTTGTTTTTGATTAATGACCTCAATCACTACCTATAAATATTTACATTTTTCCTCTAATTATATGTCTCTAATTACCACCAATGTTCTCCGAATAGAGATCATAATTTGTTAGTGACCATTTCATTTCTCTTTTCCTCTTATTAAGACTAAATTTTATTAAACCATTTTCTGATTTGGGTTTTCCCAGAAAGATATTTTCTATATTCAACCTTTCATTTTCAAGGAACAATTTAAAATTGTGACGACGCAATTTATTGAAGTAGGGGAGAATGTAACACCCCAAGATTTCATAGTGTGTTATTTCTTCAAAATAATTCATTAACTTGCACAACATGCAACACCGAGTTCAAACGCACCATGACATACCAAACAAGCCATTCAAAAGAAGTTATGAATATTATTAACTAAATTTTAAACATAATATTATACTTATAATTTTAGAATCCATATTATGAGTTTCTTATACATAATGTAAGAACAAATTCATTTTCAATATTTCACTTTTACCAACTTTTAATATTGAACCCTTTTTAAATACAATATTTTAAACTTTTATATATTCAATTTGAATAAAGAAATTTACTTTTTAGAATGGGTACATCAAAAATTTACAATTAAACATTCCAAGCTTCCCCGATAAGCTTTCTTTTGAATAATACAGTAGCGTGTGTTGTACGCAACTTCATGTTCTAACACACACCACAACCAATCAAACTAGCCATTATGAATAGTAATACCTACTTTTTAAAATTTTATCTCTCAAAATGGACTTCATTTTTGGATTCAGAATATTGAATTTAGTATAGGGTAAATTTTTGGAACTTTTCGGATAACATTTATATTTTGGTGAATAGTTAAAATTACTAAATTTTAATTAAAAACAACTTTTGTAATCGAAATAATTTATATTTTTAAATTATGAATTTGAGTGGTTTTAAAATATATTTAGAATATTGTTTTACCATTTAATACAATTTTGGTCATTTTATATAATTTTACAATTAAACCAGACATAAACAAGTGGAAATATTTTGATAGTTATTATCTCTTAAAAACACGTTTTTTGTTTTAACAACTAGAATTAATTTTAAATTAATTTCTGCCACTTATGTGTTTTGAATTTGGAAAAACAGATTCCATATATGGAATCAGGATGTTCAAATTGTGTAAATATTTATCTTTAATTTTTATACATTTTGAATAATTACTTCGATAAATATTTTATCTACAATGGTTTAGGGTAAATCCGGTAAATAAGGGTTAAAATAAGAATATTATAATAACAACAAATTACCCTAAAACGTGTCCTAAACTTATTGGTTGATACATGTCCGACCATGGTCATATTTGGGACGATTTTTGGACCCCATGGAGCAACTTCTAAGTGATAATGACACTTTATATTAATTAAGTTAAAATAAATACAAAAATGAAAAAAGCATATATCTTTTAGATAAACAATTTTTACATAGGGTTATATATGTTGTATTTTCGGCTATAAATATTCACTAGAATGATAAACGATTTAATACATAATGATATTTTATTTATAATTTTTAGATATTAAATAATTTAGTTTATTTATGACACAATGACGATGCAGTGATTACCATAATAGTAAAAAATTAAAATAATTGATATTATAAATATCCAAATAAATATAATTTGAGACTTTTTATAAATTACACTAAATTTCTATTTTAATATGACATGTTAGAATTGATTTAATTATATTTTTTTGAAGTAATCATTCTTTTATGATTTTTACAAAAATCAACTATTGAATAGTGTCAAAATTGACATAAAAGAGTTTTTAAAAAAATATTATATTATTAATTGATATTAAATTCTTAAAAATCTAAGGATCGGCCAAGAGACTTATATCATGATAGGTGTATCATTAATGGACAACTTGTGGGGTCTCTTAGATGTATATATTATGTTTATTAGCCATATAATATAAAATTACCAAGAGACATTGTAAAAGTGAAACTAATTAACTAGGAGTTAATACTTAAAGATAAGGTTAATATAGTAACCTAAACCTGTCTAAATTCTATTTGTTGAGTGGTTTTGACCCATACCCACCTTAACTTTTAATGAATATACTTTTGAGACATTATAAACTGAATATGAATTTATTATAAAATAATATTTCTAACTTTTCCAAAGGTGCCCCTCACCCCTCTTATAAAAGGGAACTCCCCCTTCTCACTAATTCACATATTCAAAGCATTTTGGTTCGGCCAAACCCTGACAAAATACTCTCTCAGCATCCTTAAATACAACCTAGAGGCCTTAGTTTGATCATAAATCCAACCTATGTAGTCTTTTTGATCAAATCAAAAGGAAGAACCCGGAAAAGAGGTAATAATTTCACCACCCTTTTTCAAGTTCCTTTCTTCTTCCACTTCTTATTTATTTTTTATTACCATTATAAAATAATAACTCATGTATCTTATATATATTGTTATGTTATTATAAATATTGTACAACCATATTCATTATTCTATCCACCCTTTGAATAACATGTCACCATACGTGCGTACGTACGGCTTACCGTCTCCATGTCGTGGTGTAATTGTTATTCAATATATTATTATTTGGATGGGTATAATAATGATTTATAATTCATGTAAATAATAAATAAAACATGATAGTGATTCTGTATATATGATATAACATCCAATTATATATTATTTTAATATCAAAAGAATGATATTGTCGCTCGTGCGTACGTACGGACTACCGTCTCCACGAACGCAATGATATTCATTCTCCATCGTATCCATTCAAGTATAATTATCATTTGATGATTTATAAATAATTTCTAAAGACTTGATATCATTCTGGATATGAATAAGGTACAGCCTATCCATGAAAAACATGGATTACGTAACAAAACATATAAAAGAAAACGAGTAAGTTAACACCTGAAATAATGATAATTCTAAGATATTATTAACAAAGCAAAGTTAAAAGATCATATATGATATCATATGAATGTATATGATTCTTGTATAATTTAATAACAATTATTTCACCATTATACAGGAAGTTAACCTACCCCCAACCAAGGAAAAGTACAAGGTAAGGGTTATTTCACAATCTCTTCATTATCCGATGTTGTTTATACGTAATTATCTACTGGGACCTCTTTATCATCCACATCCATGTTTCTTGAAAGTGTATTTCAAAACATACATACTATTTACTATAATATGGGTTAAAGTCATTTATACCCTTGTCGACTTTTATAAGTGGTTTATAAAGAAACCTTTCCATCGTTTTCTAAACAAGGTCATTTTTAACCTTTTTGAAAGAATTAATGTAAGAATGTTTTTTTAACATATACGGTGGGTGCGGATATTTTCCGCCGTTATAAAATCATATAAGCTTCCCTTACAAGATTTCAAGAATATTTTCAAATTAAATGTTTTATTTTATAATTATGTGACTTTTAAATGATTTCAAAATGAATATTTGACGAATTTGTGAAAGGTACTCTTTATCAAGATCATAATTTTATATGTTTTAAAGATTTATCTTTATAAATATTTTTAATTAATGTCCATGTTTTCAAGATGATTTTAAGGATTTATTTATATGTACATGAATGTTTTGAAATGATATTTCTTTTTAATAGTTTCAAAGTGGTTTGGGACACTTTGATTCAAAAATCTATTTTAAATTACTTCCTTTATAAATGTGTGACTTTTCAATGATTTTGAGAAAATAGATATTTCTCTCAAATAATTTTTATTTCATCTATGTCAACATACTTTGATGGATTTTATGTTTATTTGAAGTTGATTTATTATGATACAAAACTTTTGAATTATACTGAACGTTTTGTGATATGTTTTACTATGGATGTGTTATTTTTATACCATTCATGGTTTATGGATAAAGTATTGACATTTTATATGATAGTTTTAATAAGAATGTTTATGTTATGTTTAAACCTTTTCATATGGGAATGAATTGGACTTAGTAAGTGACGGGTGGAGCCCACTATAGCTCCTCGATGCATCGGTAGGTCTAATGAGACAAACTAGTGTCTTGGCACAAGGCCTTGACAAAATTTTATTTGTAGTCTTGGAACGAGGCCCTGGCTATGTGGTTATGATAGTCTGGAATTATGCATTCCATCATTATGAAAGTGGTTATTGATTTTTCATGTAATTATTCGATTATTAGAATATCCATGTGAATAAGTAAATGGCATTATTTGATTTTATCTATTCCATACCATGTTGAAAGTTCACGTTTGAAAGGCTTTTGTTTTAGTTATACATTGCCTTAAATGTTTATTCTTATTTATGAAAGTTTCCGCTATATTGTTATCCTTACTGGGCATTTGAGCTCACCCCTTTTCTATGTTTTATTTTTCCTAGGAAGTGAAGAAGTAAATTATGAATGACCTGCAGAGTTATTATGTGGGAATATGAGTGTGGATTATGGAGACAATATGTTGTTGTAGTAGTTTTTCATTTTATGATGTAATATAAGACTTATGAATATATCTAGTGTTTCCAAGGCTACTAAACCAATCGGTCTTTCGAGATTTTATATTTATTGTGATCATGCCAATGTTATGTAATAATGCACCGACTCTGGGAAACTGGGGTCGGGGAGTTATATTAAAATTAAAATATATAGTTATTGGGGAAGTGACATGATTTAATTCATATAAATAATCAGTACATATGTCAATCATATCTTTCGATATATATTTTTAAATAGTATTGTTCTATAGTTGATTCTTATTTTTACTATATCCATTTATATTTTTAACATATCTTTGAAAAGGGTACATTAAATATTAATATAAAATAAAATATATTTTTATCTCTCATGCCAAATTAATCATCATATGATATATTATATCGAAAAATGGTGTAAAATAAAATCATAGCATAAATATATAAAGAAAAATATTCTTATCCAACACATACAAAAAATTTGGATTTTTAAAGTTTTTTAAAATACAATTGAAAATATAACACAACCTAATGATATAATTTCTGGTAGGTATCAATAATATTCTATATATTTATATAAATATCATTTATTTAATCAATACATGAAATTCATTACATTTCATACCGATTAAATTCAAATCCACCAACGACGCCAAATCTATAACATTTTAGTAAAATCCCCTAAGTATTATAAAACCATGGAGACATTAACAAAAATTAATCTTCTCACACATGATTAATGTCTGATAAAATAGAGTAAATAAGTTTTTTCCATATATTTAGAGTTATATCCAAACATATTCTCATTTAAATTATGTCCAATGCTTCATGAAATCAATATTTTTTCTTCACTTTTATGTTTGAAAAGATTCTAATAAAATATTCACATTTGTTTTTCTCAAAATTAATAATGTCAATATTTTATTTAGTCTCAATAAAATTATGATAAGGTAGTATAAATTTGATGTACCGTATCTTCCGTATATTTCTCTAAAGTCAATAAATTTTATACTTCCTAAATTTGGCATCAATATATTTAACATTATTTAATATTGTTCAACTGACAATGGTTGAGAAAATCATAATCTTATAAAATGATATATTCATTTTTAAATATTTTATAAGGATAATCTATTTGAAAAAATATTTGACATCTCATGTACACTGTATTTATTCCACCTTATAATTTATGATATGGTGGCCCTTCATTGTAAATTAAATAATATTTTTATTCTTTAACATTATACCCAAATATGTTTCCATAGGTAGTAAAGTCATTTATTGTGATTTTAGTCATAGCACACAAAGGAAAATAATCTTTCCCACATACATCAAAAACTGTAACACAAGTATCGTATAGAAAATTTTAATCATTAATCAATAGTTATAGATAAACATCAATATTATTTCCATGTATTTCTTGGTCCAAAAATCAACAATTACATTATAACATATTATCCCATTATATATATCTTTGGGGAAAATTTGAAAATAACAATAAAACATCCCACAAATTATGTTGGTTTCTATGTCAGTGATATGGATTCATTCCTTCTATTCATATTCTCATTCTAATATTTTAAACATTATATAAAAAATTGTAAATTCCTTTATCAAATCTTTTAGGATGTGGGGAATCAACATACTGATGAGGATTTCCATCAAATACGGGCTCATGCATATCTAATCATAATCTATTTAAAAAATTTGAATTATAAAATATATGCTTAAAATGATGAATTATTAAAAGATACCAAATAGCTTTAGAAGTATATTTGGTTCTTATTCTTGAGAATAAATCAAAGTTGGATTATTCATTTACTCTACAGTGTGATATCCTACATAAATGAAATTATGATAAACTTTTATGTTCCTTCCAGTACATTAGATAGTTGTTGGGGAATTCATATATCTTTTTATACATAAATATCTTTATTCTTTTGTAAAACAAAAATATTTTATTTTTATTTCCATTGAAATAAGGATGAGGTGTTTGGTAGCTTGCTTTATAGGAACCACTTAGTCTAAATAAACTTCATATAGAAATCCTTTATAACCTCGTTATTGTGCAGGAATGTATGAGTAGTAAAATTTATACTATGAAAAAAATTTATTAATTTTTTAATTAGTTAATATTTATTAATTACTTCATAATAAATAAATACTCAATTTTTTGTAATGACATTTTTTGCTTCAAAAAACATTTTTTCATCAAAAATTGGTTTTTATTTTATTTTTCAGGCATGGATAATTATTAAATATTTTTGAAATATTATTTTAGGAAATTAATATTATTTTATAAATTGGAAATTTAATATTATCTTATAATTTATGTATAGAAATTTTCTAAAAAGATTTATTTTTCAATGAATAGTGAAAATCACATTTTTTTAAATGTTATTTATTTTCCATCAAAATTAATATTATGTTTCGAATTTGGTATTAAAATAATAGAATTATCCTTTTATAATTAATAATATAATTTATTACATAGGAATTGTCATTATATTTTATTTTGGTATAAGTGTATTTTTGGGCTTAAAAAAACATTTTATCATAAAATTGTTTCTATGCTAGCAATGTATTTTTATATAAATAAATTAAATTTATATATATTAATTACTGTTTTTAATTAAATTTATATATTATATATTCCATAATATATTCTAAAATTAATTTTATGGATTATTCAATGCACGAAATGGAAATAAATTCAATTTTATAATTAAAAAGGAATTTTTCAAAAAGTGGTTTTCATTTTCAAGTTTGAGATTATCTAAAATTAAATCATATAACATATAGATATTAAATTGAGAAAAATGTATTAAATATTCAGAATCATAATAACTTATATATGGTAATAGTGTTAAATTAATTTTTTTCATCATGAATTATAAAAATATTTAAATTTTGTTACCATGATTAAAATAAAAACAAGTCTATAATGGGGTTAAACAAAGAGATAATGATAGTATTTCAACCCACACTAGTATAATTATTATTTTTTGAAGATATATCATCATTATAATATCCTATATTTTAATCCTTGTTTATTTAGATTCACTTTACCAAGATATTTACCTTATATCATTGAAATATGTTAAGAAGTTTTATTTGTGTCCTTCCCAACACATATAAAATGTCACCTCTCCTCCTCCCATGATTACACCAATTGATAATTATTACTCAAAAAATATATCTAAAAAACTGTTTATATTCCTTAAATTTATCCTTGAGATTATTTTCTTCTCCTAATATGAATCCTTTAAGTATTATTCCAAAAAGTGGTATAAATCTTAACCAAGATCCTTCAATTTTATTTCTTCTAATAATTAATCTAAACATGTTGTATTGATTAAAAAATAATCAATATAGTATCATAAATATACTAAGATGTTTTTGTTATTTTTTAAAAACAATTTCCATTCTCTTCTCCATCAAATGGTTGCTGAAAGTATCGCTTGTCTGTACGTGTGAACTGCCTCCTCAATGTAGTGATACAATTCATTTTCCACAACCATATTTCATTATTTGTTATTAAAATAGATTTTATGTATATAAATAATATTTAATATATAATATTTGTTTTTATAGGTGAAATATTGTTTACCTTCCTTATGTACAATCCATCGAAAAATATATACATCACTCATGTACACGTACAAACTACTATCTCTATATAGTGATGTAATTTATTTTTCATCACCACCTTATATGAATGGTTATGAAAAAATATATTTCAAATTCACATCATTATTAAAATTATTTAAATTCATTATCCATGATAAAAATTCAAGGACTATAACTATTGGACCAAAAAAATACAAGAGAAGTAAAGCAGTTAACACCAAAAAATAACATTTTTAATAAGTTAATATAAATAAATTTGTATTAAAATGTTATAAATGGAAAATATATGGTATTATATGGATTAATATGATTATTGTTAAATATTTATAATAAAATTAAATTTATTATACATGATTTTAGAGAACTTGTTAAGTAAGATGTACTCCAGGTGGGGCTTTCTTATCTCACTTTTATTTCCCTGAAACTTACTCCTTATTCACCATTTTTTTCACTCATATGGTGTATATAGTTCCCATTTGATATCATATATCATTAATATCTTTTTATTCGTATTATTTAATATAAGGACCCGACCATATTAATTACAAAGTTTTGAATTTTAGTAAATAAATAACTTCCTTTCACATTGGGGATATTTGCCTGTTTTGAGTTTAAGATAATTGGGATATAAAACATAAATAACATTTCACATTTTTACAGAGTAGATACCCCAAATGAAATATCCATTTCTTCCCAAATATAATACTTTCCAAATAAAACATGTTTTCTTTGACAAATCATCATTAAATTTAACATGGCTTCCTTATTTGTCTTACACATTCTTATAACCTATGAAAATAATTTGAAAGATTTGGATGATCACAAATATATTATTAATTGATATAAAAATAAATAAAGAAAACATTAGTCCATAAATACTTGTAATGTCTGAAATCATTTTCAAAAAAACATACTTATCACCCATATAAACACTCTTTTTGAAACATGATACTTCCATGATATTTCCACAAAACATATAGAACATAAATAGAACCATAAAATTATATTGAGGAATTACTTTCATATTTTTTTAACCATCATTAATACCTGATAATTTTCAACCCTCACAACTACCTTACAATGTAACCCTCAGAGCTACCTTATTGTGTAACCATTACAGTTACACTTGGAGTAACTAGAAAAATGAACTCAAACTTACACATACCAAATGAATTGGAGGGAGATATATGTCCAAACCTTAATCATAAATAATTTCCAAGAAATATAATATAATCCAAAAACATTAATAATTTCACAAAAACATTGCTTTTGAAATTTATAAATCAAAATTTTAAAAGAGGAATTAAAAAGGTAATACCCATATAAATATCATATAATTGATGTTATATTTAATAGAGTGAATATAATATTTATATAAACATTAAATACAAACAATTACCTATAATATAAACATAATTCATCCCAAAGAAAATTTTAATACCACAAAATTAATAAAGGAGAATGTGAACCCCGAGAATGGAATTTTGGGTTAAGAATTATCTGACCTCAGGTTTGTCTTACTTCAAGATTGTTTAAACCTCATGTATATTGGTTAAAAAGTGTTATTAATATATTATAAAATCATATTTATGTTTATAATAATTTATATGATCATTTTATAACATCATTTCACCCTTTAATTATTGGTATTTTGTTCCCTGCATTGTTTTGGATGCATTCTTTACATGATTTCCATGGCCGGTTTGTATTTGATTTTTCTTTTCGTATGGAAGTGAAATTAATGAAGTGTAATGAAATGGTATTAATATATTTCTAGAATATAAAATTATACCATAAATTAGTTTTTATCCTATATGATGATGAATCTTTATATAAAACATTAATGATATATATTTAGATCATTTTTAGAGGTTCCTCGATAATCGTGAACTTGTTTCATTATATAATTTAATTTCATGCATATATGCTCATTAAAGAAAATAAATAGGTTAATTAATACAATTTAAATTCTGTTTCAACCATTAAATGTTTCTTATGATCATCTTTGAATGAAGTAATGGAAATTAAAAACACATCTTCCATGATTTTTGTAAATTGGCACATCGCAGATGGAGTTTTTGTTTTATTAGAATAACAGGGAGAGGTGAAGAAGAAATATGGTGAATTTTTTTATATTAATATGATAAAATGAATAATATATAATAATATGTAGATTTAATACCTCCTATATAAGGGGAGGGTAAGAGAGTATAGTAAAATAAAGGAATTGAAAGGAAAACACATGAAAAAGGAAGATGATTCTTACCTCTTGATCTCTTCTCCTTAAGATCCACCTTAAGGCCTTTAGTTTTAGACTTTTGGGGTGACTGGAAGTTCTTGTACTTGGTTAAGAGCTTTAGATAATGGATTTGGAATAACATAGATAATTATCAGGTCTTGAGAGGTGTGACAGGAAGAGGGGAATGAGGGTTGTATTTATAGTAGAGGAGAGAAGGGATTTTACATTATTTTAGTCATTATATTAATATTTTTGGCTCATGACGATGTCGTGTTTTCTGTTTCAATATGACCGTTGGAGGCAATATGACCGTTGGAACCCGAGGCCTATAAATAGGAGGTCATTTGAAGCTGAGAAGACAACGATGAGCAAACTGATGAACGAAGAGATTCTGTGAACTACGAAGATTCTAGAGAGAGACGCTGTGACTTCTCTCATCATCCTTGTGCGTCCGATCATCGTATCGAGGGCTTTCAAGTAATTGAAAGACAGAGGTTCCGATTACCTGCAAAATCGAGGGCTGCCGGGGATAGGCAGACAGACGAGCCGATCATCGTATCGAGGGCTGCCAGGGATAGGCAGACGGACGTGCCGATCATCGTATCGAGGGCTCACCAAGGTGTTGGTGAGACAGACCTTTTTATCCTAGGTGAAAGGATAACCCTTCTCTTTGGGTTAAAAGAATTGTATTACTTTTACATTTCCGCTGTTTGTATTAGAAAGGAATTGTATTGTTTCCTTTCTTCTTTTACATATTCAATTGTAATTGTTTCAATTACAATCATTCTTTTACATATTGTATCAATTGGTTCTATACGCTTTTAAAGGTAGAACCATTCATTTTTGTATTACTCTGATTATTGTGTTCACCTTGAATACAATTGTTTTACTTTACAATAGTATTACAATACATCATACCTTTTACATTCAATACAATTGTGGGTGTTTGTATTTGTATTAGTTTAAGATCTTTTAAACTAATCTCTTTGTTTCTAAAACTCAAAGGTTTTTAAACCTACAATTCACCCCCCCTCTTGTATTGTTCCATCTAATAGACTTTTATATCAACTATTCGATCCAACAATTGGTATCAGAGGAGGTTTTCCACTGATTTGTATTATTAGCTTTATTTCTTATTTTTTTTAAATACTTACTACACTAACGTGTGGAGTGGAAAAGTTGTTTTTGTTATTAGATGGCAGGAATGAATATCGGATCAATTGATAATCTGAATCCTTCTAGACCACCAATCTTTGATGGGAATGATTATGAGTATTGGAGAGATCGCATGAAGACTTTCGTCATCAATACTGGTGTAGACAATTTTATTATGCTTACTGGGGGTTACAAAATTCCTGACAAGGAAGTTAGTACTTTCACCAATCAAGAGAAGCAAGAATATCAACTGAATTACAAGGTACGCAATACTTTATTATGCTCTATGACCAGGAATATATATAGTCAGATATCTTCATGTGAAGCAGCCAACTGTATTTGGAAGAAATTAGAAGTCACTCATTTTGGTACATCCAAGGTTATTGAAACAAGGAGAGCAATGCTTCGAGCAGAGTATCATGGTTTTGTTTTTCCTTATGGAGAGCCAGTTTGCAAAGTGCAACAAAGGTTTATGACAATTGTCAACAGCTTACAATCAATGGGAGAAAAAGGTCTTGATGATGAAGCTCTTGTTGATAAGATTATAGATATTATGCCAAATGAATGGGAGTCGAAAAGAACAGCTATTGATGAAAATAGAAAAGTTTCCCAGATTACTCTTGATGAACTCTTTGGAACTCTTCTACAACACGAGACAAGAATGAAAAGAGATGCTGATTTCAATAAGAAGAAGAATGGGAATGGAAGTGTAGCTTTTGCTTCTAAAGCTAAAACACCTGAAAGGGTTACAAGGTCTAAATCCAAGAAAGTTGTTGTTTCTGATTCAAGTGATTGTAATCTTTCAGACAATGAGTTAGCTAATCTTGCTCGAAGGATGAACAAGATTGTGGGAAAGAAAGATTTTCAATATAGATTCAAAAAGAAAGACAGGAAAGACAGGAAAGATTCAGAGGTAACTTGTTATGAATGCAAGAAAGCAGGACATATAAGGCCTGATTGTCCATTACTAAAGAGGAAAGATAGAAAGGAGAAACATTCTGAAAGAAACAAGAAAAGGTTTTATAAGACAAAGAAGGTCTTGAAAGCAAATGATACGTGGAGTGCAAGTGGAGGTGATTCCTCAGATGATTCTTCAGAATATGAGACGTCAGGACAAAGGAATATTGGACTTCTAGCCAGACTACCAATTGAAGATCATTGTCTCATGGCTAAGGTACATAGTGCTGAAGCTGTTACAAATGTCTCTTTAAATGCAAATTGTGTTGATAATAGATATTATGAATCTTCAAATGATGAACCCTCATCATCAGAAGATGATACTTTACCTTCTTTTGAAGAAGTCTCTAGATTTGCTAAGTTACTTGAGAATGAAAATTCTAAACTCAAAAAGAGATTTGAAAAAGCGAATTCTAGAATTTCTATCTTGACTAAAGAAGTTTCAGATCTTTCTAAAGATCTTGATGGGAAAACTTCTGATTTTGAAAGTATTTTGAAAACCCTTGAGAAAGTCAAATCTGAAAAGGATAAACTTTCTAAGGATCTTGAAACTGCTATTTCAAAGAAAAACATTTTAGAGTCTAACTCTAGTTCAAATTCAAATGTTTTAGAAAACAAGAATTTGGTTTTAAAACTAAAGTCAGAGATTTTATCCTTGAAAAAGTGTTTGTCAAACTTTACTCATGGAAAAGAAAACTTTGATAGGATGTATTCTCAAATTAGACCATTGAGAAATCGTTCTGGTCTTGGTTATACTTATTCCAAACCTGTTTTTAGTAATAACTATTTTGTTCCTCAAAAAACCATTTTCTGTTCCAAGTGTCAATGTGGTGGACATTGGAGAAGAGATTGTTCTCTTAACAAAACTCAATCCTTAGGATTTCATAAAGCTCATTTTGCAAAACAAATGTGGATTCCTAAAATTCTTTTATCTAATCCTTCTGGATCCAAACAAGTTTGGATTCCGAAAATCTAATTGTTTCTTTTTCAGGAAAATCAGAAGTGTACCAATAAGAACATTTGGTACATGGATAGTGGTTGTTCTCGACATATGACTGGAAACAAATATTTCTTTGAAAAGGTTATCAAAACAAAAGGTGGAAGAGTTACCTTCGGAGATAATGCTCAAGGAAAGATTGTTGGTATAGGTAATATCATTTTTCTTGGAAAAGTTCTTATTTCAAATGTTTTGTTTGTTAAAGGTCTTAGGCACAATCTCATCAGCATAAGTCAATTATGTGATGAAGGTTACCTTGTGAATTTTAGAGATGATAAGTGTCTAGTTCACAATTCCAAGGATGAATTCATTCTATCTGCCCATAGGCAAGAGAATGTTTACACTATTAACTTAGAAGACCTTAGGAACCAAAACTTACCTTGCTTAAGTGTAATAGAAGACCAATCGTGGCTATGGCATAGGAGACTAGGACACTGTAATTTGAGAAACCTAAGAAAACTCTCAAAGAAAGGACTTGTAAAAGGGTTACCGGATCTTAGCTTTAACCGAGTCTTTTGCTAAATTAATGAAATCTGAGTTTGAAATGAGTATGATGGGTGAGTTAACATTCTTTTTAGGTTTTCAAATTTCTCAAAAACCAGAAGGAACTTATATATCCCAACATAAGTATATTAAAGACTTACTCAAAAAGTATGGATTTGACAAAACTAAAAGTATTAGCACTCCAATTAGTACCTCAAATACTCTTGATCTTGATGAAACTGGAAAACCAGTAGATCAAACAATTTTTAGAGGTATGATAGGGAGTTTGCTATACTTGACAGCTAGTCGACCTGACTTAATGTTTTCTGTATGCTTATGTGTAAGATTTCAATCTAATCCAAAAGAGTCTCACTTAAAAGCCGTAAAGAGAATCTTTCGGTATTTAAAAGACACTATGGATTTAGGTCTTTTCTACTCTTCTGGAAATGATTTTGTTTTAAAAAGTTTTTCAGATGCTGACTTTGGTGGTTGTAGAATGGATAGAAAAAGTACATCTGGAACATGTCATTTCTTAGGAGATTCTTTGGTTTCTTGGTCCTGCAAGAAACAACACTCAGTAGCACTCTCCACTGCTGAAGCTGAATATGTAGCAGCTGGAAGTTGTTGTGCTCAAGTATTGTGGATGCAGCACACACTCACTGACTATGGTTTGAGTTTCTCCAAAACTCAAATTCTTTGTGATAATACAAGTGCCATAGCTCTTAGTAAAAACCCAGCACATCACTCTCGTGCAAAACACATAGATGTTAGGCATCACTTTCTTAGGGATCACACACAAAAAGGAGATATTGTTTTACAATTCATCGGAACGCAAGAACAACTTGCTGATATTTTTACAAAATCTTTACCTTCCGATAGATTTGAATTTATAAAACAGAAGCTAGGAATGATTACATTAAAATAATCATTCATATCTACTTCCTGTTTTACATCTCTCCTAATAATAAGAAACTCCTCGTAGAAAGGGGGAGGACATTTCTTTATGTCTTTATGTTTCTGATATTTAACTATTTCAATTTTTCTGTTTATCGTATTGACTATTTCAATTTTTCTGTTTATCGTATTGACTATTTCAATTTTTCTGTTTATCGTATTGACTATTTCAATTTTTTTTCTGTTTATCGTATTGAAATTCTTTTCCATCGTACCATTCAAATTTTATTTGAATCGACCGATGATGGTATTGAAATTCTTTTCCATCGTACCATTCAAATTTTATTTGAATCGACCGATGATGGTATTGAAATTCTTTTCCATCGTACCATTCAAATTTTTTTTGAATCGACCGATGATGGTATTGAAATTCTTTTCCATCGTACCATTCAAATTTTTTTTGAATCGACCGATGATGGTATTGAAATTCTTTTCCATCGTATCATTCAATAATTTTTGAATCGACCGATGATAGTATTGAGATTGTTTTCCATCGTAATGTCACCAAAACCAGCAATCACCTTACGATCTTCGACAGGTATTCTTTTTCATTTTTTTTTATTATTCTTTTATTTCTAACCGTTGATCTGCTTTTCTTTAATCCTGACCGTAGAAGATCAACCGTCATATCTTTTTGCCTATAAATACCCCCCTCCCCTCCCCAAACCCACATCGTTTGTCCAAGGATTTGAGGCGAAGCTCTGTTCAACCGGCTATAATCAATCGTACGATCTTCTCAATCGGCATCATCTTTATGTCTCAATCTTCTGCCAACACTCCCGCTGATATGTCTTCAAAGACCTTTACTGAGAAAGACTTTCACAGAGAAAGGTTAGTATCCCGAGAATTCTTTGATACGTACGATTCCACGATCAAGAGGATTATTTTGTTTCAAGGATGGGAACATCTATGTGTGGAAAAGCCTGATACTCAAGATCCAGTTCTGTTTGATGAAGTGTGTCAATTCTACAAAACCGTTTCTTTTGACAAGGATATGAATATTAACTTCGCTGTGTACGATAGGAAGTTATCTATGTCTGTGAAACAAGCGGCGCATTTTCTAAATGTTTCTATAGAAGGTGATGCATTCTGCCCATCTCACAAACTTCCAGAGGAAGTTGGTACTTTCAATAGAGAAAATGCTGAAAAGTCTTTGTTTGTTGTTAATGAGGGAAAGAGGAAAGTTTATCATCTTTCACCAGACAATAGGTTTGTCACTCTATGGATGAAAGGTTTCCTTGTTCCAAGGAAAGGGGATAGAGAAACCCTTAAAGTCTCTGATGTCTTTATGCTTGACTACCTTGTGAATATGAGAAAGGTAAATCTCATGGGATATATCTTTGAAACAATCAAGAATGTCAAGAAAGGAGGGATTAAATCCCAGATAATAATGTATCCGGCCATCCTCACAAAATTCATTCTTGAGAGTATGAAGTTCTGTAATATTCCTTTGAAAGGAAAACCTATGGATTTGTGGCCGTCTTTCATTAATAAGAGTACGATGAAGAAGCTGAATGTTTGTTTTGATTCGAATTCAAAACTTTTTGTCAGAGATGAAGAAGCTGAATTGCCTAAAAATCAATCGGCACCTATGCCTGCCAAGGACAATCAATCGGCCGGTGTTACTCGAAAGTCTGATCCGCAGACTAGTTCAAAGCCAAAGAAGAAGCCGAAGTACAGCAAAGAAGTTGTTGCAAAGTGGAGAAATGACAAGGAACAGAGAAAAGAGGGTGATCCGAAGTTTGGACTTGACCCTGCTGAGGCCTTTGCAGAAAGGATAAGGGTAGAAGAAACCCTTCAAGCTGAAAAGAAAAAGAAGTCTCTTTTGAAAAGGAAGGCTCAGGACTTTGATATTTCTAAAGTCTTGAAAGCAGTTGAAGATGCTAGTGCTCAACTAACCGTGGAAGTCCATCAAGAGCCTATCGTACAGAGTTTGCCTGAGAAAGAGAAAGGGAAACAAGTGATGGAAGAAGTGGAAGAAGAAGAGGATTTTCTTTTAGAATATCTTCAAAGTTCAAAGAAGAGTAAAGAGGAATCACTTCAAAAGCTGAG
This sequence comes from Viscum album, assembly GCA_963277665.1. Taxonomy (NCBI): domain Eukaryota; kingdom Viridiplantae; phylum Streptophyta; class Magnoliopsida; order Santalales; family Viscaceae; genus Viscum; species Viscum album. The sequence goes on from OY728133.1 coordinate 444,473,620, forward strand.
CGAAGGAGTTCAACAAACTCCTCACGCCGATCAGGAAAGGTCACCGAACAGGATGTCATCTAAAGAAAAGGAAGATACTCAATCTTCTCAGACTGATAAAATTGTTGTCATCAGTGATAGAGTAGAAGAAGAAAGAAAGCAGAAAGTAAAGGCAAAAGGGAAACAGCCTGTTGTTGAATCAAGCAGATCGTATCAACTAGCATCGTACGATGATGATACTGATTCAGAGAATACAATCTCTCTCAAGAAGAGTGATTACATTGTTCATGTTTTGAGGAGAATGGAGAAAACAATTCCTTATTTCCCGAGGCTGGAAGGAAAGATTGATTTTATCACTGAAAATCAGAGAAAGAAGTTTGGATCTGTGAAAGAGTTGAGGAAGAAAGTTTTATCTGTTGAAGCCGATTTAAAAGTTCTTTCAGAAAGCTCAGCTGTTCATAAGAAGGCATGTAATAAGATGACTAAGTGGTCGTACAAAACAGAGAGCTCAATCAATGACCATGAGATTGCTATTGAAGACATAAGAAGGTTATCAAATGATCTTGCAATCGCTTTCAACAAGCTTGATAAAGAAACAGTTGAAAGGCTGAATCTTTTATCCTCTCAAAGAGCCGATGTCCCTTCAGTGAAAGACTTGCAAGAAAGAATGAATGCTTTCCAATCTGATTTTTCGAAGGTTTCATCTTTCAAAGATGAAATGGTTTTACTGAAGAAACAAAATTCTGAGTTGGCCAAGGATAACAAGACTCTGCAAAGCAGAATTGATACTCTTGAAGAGGTAATCAGAGTCCAGGAGGAAACCATCAGAAATCAAGATCAGATTTTTGCGGATCAACAAGAGCTCCTCAAAACTCAAGGTGAATCAATTTCTGAAGACAAGAAGGAGATCAAGAAGATGAAAGCTGTGCTTCATGAGCTTATAAAGAAAGAGAAGGAAAGAGGAAAATGATTTTTGTATTTGTTTCTTTTGAAACTTGTGTGTTGTAATAACTCTTATAAACCTCTTTTATCCATTGTCTTGTATTACTTCACTAACTCTTTCAGACAATTCGAGGTTACTCCTTTCTTTTTGTAAATCACAAAGGGGGAGAATATTTACAAAGCAAAGATTGTTTTACAAAGGGGGAGAATGCAATACAATACTCTTAAGGAAAATCTATGAATACAATCCTTGGGAAAGTCAATACCTAAGGGGGAGTTAGTTGTATTCAATTTCTTATTCAGAAGAGTTTTCAATAACTCAGGGGGAGATAAGTATTTCTTGTTTCATTTACTTTGTGTGTTTGTGCTTTCCAAAAAGGGGGAGATTGTTAAGTCAAAAGTCTTCTTTTGGATTTTACATCATGTTTTGGAAATCACAAATATATTCTGTCATGATTTGAAAATCTCAAATGTATTCTATCATATGTTTGTAAATAACAAGTTGTGTCTATCGTATCGTACGATGACTGATCGTACCGACCAAAACGTATCGTACTGACTCTGTCAAACGTATCGTACTGACTCTGTCAAACGTATCGTACTGACTCTGTCAAATGTATCGTACTGACTCTGTCGATCGTATCGTACTGACTGTTATTCAGATGATTATTTTTTGTTTTGGTACTTTGTTAAAAAAACTCTCTCTGCATATGAATCGTACTCATGTTTTACATTTTCTATATCTCTTATCCTAACAAAACGATGTCGTTGAGTTAGTTATATACTAATCAAAACGATGTCGTGTTTTCTGTTTCAATATGACCGTTGGAGGCAATATGACCGTTGGAACCCGAGGCCTATAAATAGGAGGTCATTTGAAGCTGAGAAGACAACGATGAGCAAACTGATGAACGAAGAGATTCTGTGAACTACGAAGATTCTAGAGAGAGACGCTGTGACTTCTCTCATCAGCCTTGTGCGTCCGATCATCGTATCGAGGGCTTTCAAGTAATTGAAAGACAGAGGTGCCGATTACCTGCAAAATCGAGGGCTGCCGGGGATAGGCAGACAGACGAGCCGATCATCGTATCGAGGGCTGCCAGGGATAGGCAGACGGACGTGCCGATCATCGTATCGAGGGCTCACCAAGGTGTTGGTGAGACAGACCTTTTTATCCTAGGTGAAAGGATAACCCTTCTCTTTGGGTTAAAAGAATTGTATTACTTTTACATTTCCGCTGTTTGTATTAGAAAGGAATTGTATTGTTTCCTTTCTTCTTTTACATATTCAATTGTAATTGTTTCAATTACAATCATTCTTTTACATATTGTATCAATTGGTTCTATACGCTTTTAAAGGTAGAACCATTCATTTTTGTATTACTCTGATTATTGTGTTCACCTTGAATACAATTGTTTTACTTTACAATAGTATTACAATACATCATACCTTTTACATTCAATACAATTGTGGGTGTTTGTATTTGTATTAGTTTAAGATCTTTTAAACTAATCTCTTTGTTTCTAAAACTCAAAGGTTTTTAAACCTACAATTCACCCCCCCTCTTGTATTGTTCCATCTAATAGACTTTTATATCAACTATTCGATCCAACAGAAATTCTATGATTTATATCTTAAAAATATATTTTCCTTTAATACCATATGTTTATTTCTACATATTACATTTTTTTCTATATTTTTCATATATTTAAGTACTCAATTGACCGAAATACTATTTTAAGGAAAACTGGCCTTTTTTCTACTTAGCTATGAATCATTTCTTCCATGTCCATATTTACATTCAAATGTTTATTAAAAATTAATATTATAAAAATGTTTTAAAATTAATTTTTTCTATAATTTACTTCATATACTGTTATTTAAAAAGAATTATATTATCATTCTCCAAATATGAAAACTTTGAATTTTTGTCAAAAATGTGAACAGAATTTTTTTTAATTTAATCTACATGAACAAATTTCCCAACATTAATGATTATTATTTTATTTGAATCAAACATTAAATTTTTCCCTGGTGTTTTGAAGAAAAAGTTTTTTCTTAATATTTTATATCGTTTAATAATTAAAATAAATTTTTTCAATATGAAAAGGTATTTTCCTCAGGAAATGATCTAATCATATGTTAAATTTATTTACATCTATAACAACATGATTTGATGTTTATAATGTTTTAATGGGTATATTATCGAATGCTACTGTCATTACTAATTAAATTTATTGTTTTTTGATCATTATGAATATATTTTTATGAAACCCGCATCCTTTTCAAAGATTATGATGTGATGATACGATCAATTTTCTATGATCATGTGGAACAAATTTAAATAGTTTTTATTATGTGATGGTTGGGATCAAAATTATATATCCAAATAATGAATTTGGTGAATAAGGATATCTCATGAGATAATAATGACTATAATGGGGGTTGGACCCAATCTAAAAAGGGTCTTTTTCCAATAATATAGTCTTGGGAGTGAACCTTGACTTATGAAATTAAATAATGTGGAGTGAATCAAATCAACTATGATAGTATTGGAAGTTATCCTAGACTATGGAAATGATTTTATAGGATTATGTTTCTGTAGAAATATTATTCATTATTCTTATGTTATGTTCTAAAGTATTAATATTGAATATTGATGATTTTGTACTCTGATGTCTTATGTATTTTTTTGATAAAATATTATGTCGTTCTTCATGATTAAAGATCATTGATTGGTTTGGTGTGATTATTGTAAGTCATGGTATTTTCATAATAATATTATATATATATATATATATTATGTTATCTTATGATCATTGGTTGATATCTCGTATTTTTACCCTTACTTGACATATGAGCTCACCCTTTATTATTTTTCCAATCACCAATTTGTTGGATAAAGTGTTTAAGTAAGAAATTTTTAATAAGGGTTTATGTTTTGAATAACTAAATGGGAAATGATATTGATCTTTTATATACTAGTTCTTTATAAAACCATTTTTCAAAATACACTAATTTTTTATGGTTATGTCATGAATCATATTATTTTATAATTATTATTCATCAATTGAGATTATTTATTTATATGTTAAATGATTAGGTGGATATAAATTGTATTGGATAAAGGTTTTGTCGTATTTTAAAAATAGGATATGGAAACATTCTTGAAATCCCTTAGGATGGAACTAATTATAGGATAACGTCTGAATGTTTTAGGAAGGTAGAGATTATGTGGTTTTGATTAAAATACATTCTTATCTGGATAAAAAAAATGTATGTGGTTGTGGAATAGATGAATCTTTGGGTAATAACGCAAAAAAAATTGATCAAGTATATCACATCCATCATTTTGTTTCATGGTGAATGGGGCCTCATTTCAAACATAGTTCAACACTCCTGGTGTAATGACCTGGACCTCTCCAGTCCATTACATTGTAAAAATGTGGTGTTGGAGGTGTTCCGGGAGGTCAAGGTGACTTATCCCCAACACTTTTCCAAATTTCCAGTTCTGTGAACAGTGTTTCTAGTTTTATGAACAGTAACAATTCAGTCTCACTGATCGGTCTCACAGATCGGTCTCACAGATCGGTCTCACCGATCAGTCTGAGAGATCGGTCTCACAGATCAGTCTCACAGATCGGTCTGACAGATCAGTCTCATAGATTGGTCTGACAGATCGGTCTAACCGATCAGTCTAATAGATCGGTCTCACAGATCAGTCTCACATATCGTTCTAACAGATCGGTCTCACCGATTGGTCTGACAGATCGGTCTCACAGATCGGTCTCACCGATCGGTCTGACAGATCGGTCTCACAGATCGGTCTCACAGATCGGTCTGACAGATCGGTCTCACAGATCTGTCTCACAGATCGGTTTCACAGATCGGTCTCACAGATCAGTCTCACAGATCGGTTTCACAGATCCGTTTCATGTACAGTAATGGTGGGTTAACAGTGTTTACAGACTCCTATAGTTTTTCCCCTTTTGACGTTTCTTTTGACGTAAAATACATTCAAAGCCTTATTTTAAGGTCTCTTAAGGCCGTTTCAAATTCCATAAATCCTATATTAATTATTCCTAAGGCTTGGAATGTTTTACTTGGTCAAACCACGTGGGTTAATGCGATCCGTTTTTAATGGAGAATTAACCGGATCTTAAATTGTCACCCCATTAAATCTTCAAAAAGGGACGAGATATCATTCTCCTTTGTTCTTTCCCATTGTTATCAACTAAGCGGTGCTAGAACATTTCAATCCTTCCCATAGGAGTTGCACAATAAATCTTTAATCCTAGGATTGGTTCTGCTCTATTTTGGATGCAACAGAACTCTGTCAGTCAATATTCCCAATAAGGTATGTTTTATCGTCATTCCTTTTGGGATCATCTTCTCTTTTTTCTCCCTTCCTTATTATACCGTGTAATTTACAAGATTCCAATGGGTTTTTCTTGGGGTTGGTTGGTACTGTCGTAATGTGGCATCCTCCGGTGGATGCAGTTGTCGTGAGAGGAGGATTGTGACCCGTTGTGTGGATAAAGGACGTCAGGAACTCTTCCAGGTAGGGGATTCATGGCTTCTCTAATTGTATATGTGCAATCGTAGAATTAGCATGATTTATCCCTTTGGATCACAATAAAATTGACCTAATTAAATACCTGAACAGGATTAAGAGAGTTGGTTGATCGGATGTTGTTTCTTCATACTGTGATAACGGTTGCCTCATGTTTTGCTAGATAGAGTGATATCTATGGTTTCTTTGATTTGTTGTTCATTCATGATAGAAATTGATAATGAACGTAAATCCGGAATTAATTGTTAATTAATTGGCTAAAGATAAAGAGGCATGTAAATTAGTATGGTTATTTCCGTTGTTGTAGTTGTTCTAATTTGAGGATAATCAAATTAGGTAAGTAAGAATGGTTATTTAATTGTGATAGATTACTGATTAGGTATCCTGTAATTGGAACCTATGAATAACATATCTGCTAATTCAATATGGACTAAAGAACAGATTATGTAGGAATTTCTAAAAGGGTTCTGAGTTACCCTCTTGTTTGTTAAAGGGTCAAGAGCCCATGGTTATGATTGTTCTTTTTCTACTGCTTGTGCTGTGATTTGAGCCTGGATGGCTGTTGTGATATGTGGAGGCATGGAGGCCTTGTGGTTGTGGCAGCAGATGATGCCTAGAGTGGCAAGATGCATCAGTTTGTGCATATGGGTGTCGAGGAGGACACCAGGGGTGATGGAATGTGATGTATGTGGTTGCTGGATGCTTGTGGATTCTTTGAATGTTTATCTGCTTTTTTTTCCACTGGCCAAGGAAGCTGGTCTTGCTACCCTTCTTCCGAAGGAGGCGAAGACATGCGGTGTATGCCACGTGCTTTCCGTGTTTAGGCTCTTGAGGGAGAATGGGTCTATGCTCTTTCTATAGGAGGAAAAGACTCGACGGGTAGTATATCTACTCACCGGGTTGAGCCTCCTTTGTGTTTAGAAGCATAGGATTATTTTCTAGAATGCCTGGGAATATGGAAAAGTAATTCTGTAATGAATGTTTGATTAAATGGTGAAAATCCACGGGGATGGAGATACTAGTATTTAAAGGTGATGTGAATCTTAAAAAGTAGCAGCTGTTTTTGAATGTGATGCCAATTTGTTTTAATGTGGAATTGCTCATGGTTAATTAATGTTTAAAGAATTAATTAATGTGCAGTGGAACTGATAAAATGATAACGGAGTAATCTAATAAAGCTCTTCAAATGTTTGTGTGCTTATAGGATTCCTAGTCTTAGAAGTGGTAGCCTGGAGTCTGAGAGATGTTAGCATCAGTTATATATAAGACTAGGTAATTCCTATAGTGTGGATGTGAGTTATTTTATATATTCTGTACTTTCTGTGTTTCTATATGCTACTTCACCCTGTCGGTAATGGCAACTGACACCCTGAGGATTCTGAGCCCTGGGGGGTGTTTTCACCAAAATTCTGATGGGAGGTCGAATGGCTGACTACCCCCTTTGGCCCCGCTCTCTTCTCTTGGAAGATACTTGTGCCATGAGGCACAGCGGTGAGTTACCCCATATATGTGTGTAGAGGGCTGTAATGTCTTGTGGTTTTTCTCACACACATATTCTGGATATATTATCATATGGACTACAATAAGTGTAACGTGTATAGGCTATGATGGATTGAGGATCCTTACTCGGAGTATGGGCTGTAATGGCTTGAGGAATTATACCCGACGTATGATACACGTTATGCGAGCTTTGGTGCCTCCTAGAACATACCTGGTTACTATTGGTTGTGAGGATGGTGTGGTGCTTCGCCCAGGTGTCTGCAGGCAAAGCCTTTGTGGTGCACGAGGTGCAGATTGTGGAGCTTAGCCCAGGTGTCTGCGGGCAAGAATTTCAGAGAGATGCACAGGACGTATGACGTTGGGGCAAAGCGGCAAACCAGTGGGGAAGTAGTATCAGGGTACCCATGATATTCTTTACTATATGCTATATTCTTGTATGTGTTACATGGTGAGAGTATCCATGGTGAGGTTGGGAACTTAGTATACCTGTTTAGGTGACGAGTTAGTTTCACTTGTTTTTCACTGGGCTTTAGCATGCATTCATTACATTTGAATGAGAGTCTTGGGGAGGATCCTACTGAGTATACTGTTATACTCACACTATGTATATATAAACTGTTTTTCAGGTCACTTGGAGCTGGTTGGAGATCGATCTGATTACTACTAGCTTGTGGTTGGAGGAGGAGCTATTCGGGCTTGGGGTCGCTGCCGTTTCACTTTCTTTTGGGTACTTTTAGTTTCCCGTTTCAGTTGTAGTACTTTTGCATGAAATTTCATATATGTACTTGGATTTCTTTTATATTTCAGTTCTGAGTTGGAGTTTACTGGAGTCTATTCTATCTCTCTCTTCTGCATGTGTTCTCTTAGAGGGTAATGCCTCCCACTTGTGTGTTTCTTATACCCTCAGTGATAGTCTCCAACCTAGGGCCTACTGGAGGCGAGACTCGGGGGTCATTATCTCTCTTCTCACATTGCCGTCCCAGGAGGGGTACACTTTGTGGGGAGGGGGTCGGGACATAGTACTATCAAAGGTCTGGTTGAGGGATAGGATGGAGTTTGGAGTTAGGCACAGGTGAGGATGCATGGTGTGGAAGGGAAACAGTGTCATTCATGTTTAGAAAGTGGGGTAAACACTGGAGACCGACAAAGACATAGGCATTTAGGCCCCCCTATGATCTGTTTCACGGACCATTAAGTTTACGATTGCTACTAAAAAAAGTGATATTGGTTGTAGGGTAGAGAACTAGGAAAGGATCATGCATCATTATTCTTTGCACCTTTGTTTGAATGGGTATACCTTGGGATAGGTAACCTAAAAAAACTAATAAAACAAAACAATTAATTTATTAATGTTGAGTCTTCCATATTCCAGGCTTAGGAGCTCTAACTGTTGTTATTTTACAGGTATGGCTCCAGGTCGACGTCCTCGTCAGGTTTGTGCAGAAGATGCCCAGCAGGCTATTCCAGCAGATCGCCACCAGGTAGAGGTTGATGACGATGACACTTGGAGGAAGACACTCCGAGTGTTTCAGCACCAATGTCTACAGAAGTACGAGGGCCCCGTTTCAGATGCAGTCACAGAAGACTGGTTGGAGGTGGTCGAGATAGGCTTAAGTTCGATTCGTGCTCGGAAGGAACACTGGGTGTCCTAGGTTGTGACGATGCTACGTGGAGCAGTGAGTTAGTGGTGGTTCTTATTCCTTGGGGATCGTGAGGAGTCAGCGATCTCATGGGAGGAGTTTCGAGACAGGTTTAGAGTCGAGTTTCTTTCTTCGAATGTGAAGGAGTCCAGTCGCCAGGAGCTTCTTACACTTCAACAGGGGAGCTCCAGTGTTCGAGAGTTTGGAATCCGTTTCCGGAAACTTCTACGATATGCTTCAGACCTGTTACCAGATGAGGAGGCCAAGGCGAGGCATTTCGAGGAGGCTTTGCGTCCAGAGATCCAGCGCCAGGTCACCCCATTTATGCTAAAGACATATCTTCAGGTGCTGGCGAGGGCAGAGGTTGTTGAGAGGACTTTGGCCAGGACCGGGTCTTCACAAGAGGGGAATCGTCATGATTCCTCACGAACCAGAGCTGTGGTCCGGGTTTCCTGGTTTTCAGGGCAGAAGAGTTTTCGTTCACCTGGGGGTAGTCATCGTGCACTGGGAGCTCTACTCTAGGTTCCTCCATTGAGGTAGTTCCAGCCGAGGCAACAGCAGCAGGTTACAACAGCTTTAGATCACTAGAGGGTAGATGGAGCAGGCATATGACAGCCCCATGATGCTCCCCATCCTTAGAGAGCAGAGCGCGGCCATGGTGGTGGTCGTCATCATGGTCAGAGAGGCCATAGAGGAGGTCGTGGTCAGCTTCATGCTCTAGCGTTACCGTCCCTAGGCGAACCAGATGTTGTTCGAGGTACCCTTTGCTTGTTTTCTACCGTGGTGTATGCCTTGTATGATTCAGGAGTAACGCACTCCTTCATATCACCTACCCTTGTCCATGCTTTGGGACTTGAGGTAGAGAGGCTTCCAGTGCCCTTGGCATTGACTACACCATTTGGAGGTCGAGCCGACTTGTTTGAAGTATGTAGAGACTATGAGCTAGTGTTGGGGCAACACCACTCTTGGGGAGATTTCCTATGTTTACGAATACAACCATATGATGTCATACTCGGCATGGATTGGTTGTATTCGGTGCAGGCTATTGTGGATTGCTACAGGAAGAAGGTTGTTTTCTTTGATGCAGATGGAGAGAAAGTGGTGTTTGTTGGTGAGAGAGATCCTCGGATAAGTCATAGACGAGTTCCATCCTTATCATCCATGATGGCTAGGATGATGCTGAGTTCTTCAAAGGTTCAACAGTTGGCGTTTCCTAGGGTCGTAGAGGAGTACCCTGACGTCTTTCTTGAAGAGGTTGTATCCTTACCCCCTCGACGAGAGATAGAGTTTGGGATCGAGCTATAGTCGGCAGCATCTCCTATCTCTATGTCTCCGTATAGGATGGACCCTTCTGAGTTATGAGAGCTACGTATTCAACTCTATGGTCTATTGCAGTGTGGTTTTGTTCGGCCAAGTCTGTCACCGGGGGGTGCACCAGTTTTGTTTGAGAAAAAGGCTGACTGTAGTTTGCGGTTGTGCGTCGATTATCGTCGATTAAAAAAAGTGACAATAAAGAACCGCTGTCCTCTTCCACATATTGATGACTTATTCGATCAACTGAAGGGTGCAAGTTGGTTCTCAAAGATCTACTTGCGGTCAGGATATCATCAGATGCGTGTAAAGGATGAGGATATCCCGAAGACTGCTTTCTGTTGTCGTCATGGGCATTATGAGTTTGTTGTAATGTCATTCGGCGTGACGAATGCTCCAGCTGTTTTCATGGGGTTGATGAATGATGTATTCCGTGAATTCTTGGACAAGTTTGTTGTGGTTTTCATCGATGACATCCTTGTGTACTCCACATCTGAAGTGGAGCATGCAGAGCATCTGCGAGCTATTTTGGGAGTTCTTCGCCAACATCAGTTGTTTGGTAAGTTGTCCAAGTGTGAGTTTTGGGCTCGAGAAGTTTGTTTCTTGGTGCATGTTGTGTCCCAACAGGGAGTAGCTGTGGATCCTTCGAAGATAGAAGCAGTGGTTTCATGGGAATCCCCCAAGACCGTGTCAGAGGTGTGAAGTTTCCTTGGTCTCGCAGGTTATTTTAGGAGGTTTGTAGCCAATTTCTCCCGAGTTGCGACTCCTCTGACAGCTTTGACTAAGAAGGATCAAGCGTTCATATGGACTGATCAGTGTCAGGTAGCTATCGAATATCTAAAAGAGAAGTTGGTAAGTGCTACAGTCTTTTGTCTTCCAGTGGAGGGAGTCTAGTTTGATGTTTTCTGTGATGCTTCACATCTGGGGCTAGGCTGTGTTCTCATGCAGCAGAGGTCAGTTGTTTCTTATGGGTCTCGGCAGTTGCGTCCCCATGAATGCAACTATGACACCCATGATCTTGAGTTGGCAGCTGTGGTGTTTGCTCCGAAATTGTGGAGACATTACCTCATTGGTGAGCACTTTGTGGTTTTCACCGATCATAAGAGTATGAGTTATGTTTTCTCCCAATGTGACTTGAACTTGAGGCAGCGTCGGTGGATTGAGTTCTTGTAGGAATACGACATTGAAATATCGTATACACCTAGAAAAGGGAATATTGTAGCTGATGCACTAAGCTGAAAGTCACGTAATGATGTTGTGTGTGAATCTGGTGATTCCTGGAGAGTGATGGAAGAGCTACCAGCTTTGCATCTTGATATGGGAGAAGATGGGGGTAGAGGTTGTCTTTTCTAGATGATGGTGCAGTCATCCCTGATGAAAAAGGTGGAAGAGTCTCAGTTGGGTGATCTAGAGGTGGAAGTATGGAGAGACAGAGTTGTTTGTGGTGAGGCCCATGATGGTTGGTCGGAGGATGAAAAACACCAAGTGTTGTATCATGGAAGGCTTTTTTTTCCCTTGGCGATGCGCGAGACGGTTCTCTGAGAGTTACATATTTCACCCTTGGCAGTACATCCTGGTGTGATGTAGATGTACCGATCCTTAAGGATCCAGTTTTGGTGGCCTAGGCTAAAACATATGGTTGCAGAGTGTGTGTCTCGATGTTTAGTCTGCCAGAAGGTGAAGACTGAACACCGTGTTCCTGGTGGTCTTCTCCAGCAATTAGAGATTCCTTAGTGGAAGTGGGAGGACATCTCAATGGACTTTGTTATAGGTTTACCTTGAGCTCCAGGAGGGCATGATGCTATATGGGTGGTAGTGGATCGTTTAACAAAATCGTCCCACTTTATAGCGATCATGGAGTCGAGCTTGGTGGAGGTTTTGTCGAGGAAGTATCTGGAGTAGGTGGTGAGACTTCATGGAGTACCTAGGACGATCATTTCTGATCGAGATCCTCGTTTTACCTCTAGGGTGTGGAGAGGTCTCCAGCATGCTTTTGGCTCTCAATTGTGCCTTAGCACTGCTTTTCATCCTCAAACGGATGGTCAGACAGAGCGAACCATCCAGACTCTTGAAGACATGTTGCGCTCTTGTGTTCTTGATTTTGGAGGTTCATGGATGAAGCACTTACCCTTGGTAGAGTTCGCATACAATAATAGTTTTCACTCTACCATCGGTATGGTGCCATTTGAAGCCTTTTATGGATGGCCATGTCATTCTCCATTGTGCTAGACTGGGGTCGGAGAGGCAGTAATTCTTGGACCAGAACTAGTGCATAATACAACAGAGATGGTTCAGGTGATTCATGAGAGGATGAAGACAGCGCAAGATCATCAAAAATCATATGCTGATCAAAGAAGGAGACCCTTAGTGTTTAATGTTTGGGATCATGTGTTTCTGAAGGTGACTCCCCGTCATGGGAAGCGAAGGATTGGTCGTGGAAGTAAGCTTTCTCCCCGGTTTGTTGGGCCTTTTGAGGTGTTAGCTTGTGTTGGAGGTGTGGCGTATCGAGTAGCACTTCCTCCTCAAATGAGTCGGATACATGATGTTTTCCATGTATCACAGCTCCGTCATTATCTTCATGATGAATCTCATGTTATCGATTGGGGAGAGATCGATATTGATGATAGTGCAACCATCGAGGAGCGACCTGTCGAGATCCAAGACCACAAGGAGAAGTTGTTGCGTGGGCGTTATATCCCCTTAGTTTGTGTCTTGTGGCGACACGGTGGCATGAAGGAGAGCACCTGGGAGCGTGAGTCACAGATACGTGCTCAGTACCCAGAGTTGTTTAATGTTTAACTCCTTTCATGTAATGATGTTTTCTTTTTGGTTGGACCTTTCATGTTTTATTTATGTACTTTTCATGTGATGTTATGTTTGAATGGTATGGATATGGATTTTTTGTTTCCATACTCTCGGATGTCGTAGTTTTGTTGCAGCTTTTGAACAACTCATAATGGTTTTCCCTTGAGTGGTATCTTATGGGGTGGTTGTTCGGACCCCTCTTTTCTTCTGGGATGGTTTTAATTCTCAAGGGCGAGAATGTTTTGAGAGGTATCTAATGTAATGGCCCGGACCTCTCCAGTCCATTACTTTGTAAAAATGTGGTTTTGGTGGTGTTCTAGGAGATCAAGGTGACTTATCCCCAACACTTTTCCAAATTTCAAGTTCTGTGAACAGTGTTTCCAGTTTTATGAACAGTAACAGATCAGTCTCACCGATCGGTCTGACAGATCGGTCTCACAGATCAGTCTGAGAGATCGGTCTCACCGATCGGTCTGACAAATCGGTCTCCCAAATCGGTCTCACAGATCGGTCTAACAGATTGGTCTCACGGATCGGTCTCACAGACCGGTCTCACAGATCGGTCTCACTGATCGGTCTGACAGATTGGTCTCACAGATTGGTCTCACCGATCACTCTGACTGATCAGTCTCACAGATCGGTCTCACAGATCAGTCTGATAGATCGGTATTACAGATCGGTCTCACAGATCGGTTTCAGAGATCGGTCTTACAGATCGGTCTCACAGATCGGTTTCACAGATCGGTTTCATGTACAGTAATGGTGGGTGAACAGTGTTTCCAGACTCCTACAGTTTTTCCCCTTTTGACGTTTCTTTTGACGTAAAATACCTTTAAAGCCTTATTTTAAGGTCTCTTAAGGTCTTTTCAAATTCTATAAATCCTATATTAATTATTCCTAAGGATTGGAATGTTTTACATGGTCAAACCACGTGGGTTAATGCGATCCGTTTTTAATGAAGAATTTACCAGATCTTAAACCGTCGCCCCATTACATCTTCGAAAAGGGGAGAGATATCATTCTCCCTAGTTTTTTCCCTTTTTTATCAACTAAGAGATGCTAGAACCTTTCAATCCTTCCCGTAGGAGTTGTACAATCAATCTTTACTCCTAGGATTGGTTCTCCTATGTTTTGGATGCAACCGAACTCTGTCGGTCAATCTTCCCAATAAGGTATGTTTTATCGTCGTTCCTTTGGGGATCATCTTCTCTTGTTTCTCCCTTCCTTATTATACCATGTAATTTACAAGATCCTAATGGGTTTTTCTTGTGTTTGTTTGGTACTGTCGTACTGTGGCATCCTCTAGTGGATGCAGTTGTCGTGAGAGGAGGATTGTGACCCGTTGTGTGGATAAAGGACGTCAAGAACTCTTCCAGGTAGGGGATTCATGGCTTCTCTAATTGTATATGTGCAATCGTAGAATTAGCATGATTTATCCCTTTGGATCACAATGAAATTGACCTAATTAAATACTTGAACAGGATTAAGAGAATTGGTTGATCGCAGGTTGTTTCTTCATACCGTGATAACGGTTGCCTCATGTTTTGTTAGATAGAGTGATATCTATGATTTATTTGATTTGTTGTTCGTTCAGGATAGAAATTGATAATGAACGTAAAGCTGGAATTAATTGTTAATTAATTGGATAGAGATAAAGAGGCATGTAAATTAGTCTGGTTATTGCCGTTGTTTTAGTTGTTCTAATTTGAGGATAATCAAATTAGGGAAGTAAGCATGGTTATTTAATTGTGATAGCTTACTGATTAGGTATCCCGTAATTGGAACCTACGAATAACATATCTGCTAATTCAATATGGACTAAAGAACATATTATGTAAGAATTTCTAAAAGGGTTCTGAGTTAGCCTCTTGTTTGTTAAAGGGTCAAGATCACATGCTTATGATTGTTGTTTTTCTGCTGCTTGTTCAGTGATATGAGCCTAGATGGCTGTTGTGATATGTGGAGGCATGGAGGCCTTGTGGTTGTGGCAGCAGATGATGCCTAGAGTGGCGAGATGCATCAGTTTGTGCATATGGGTGTCAGGGAGGACACCAGGGGTGATGGAATGTGATTTATATGGTTGTTGGATGCTTGTGGATTCTTTGAATGTTTATCTTCTTTGTTTTTTCCCACTGCCCAAGGCAGCTGGTCTTGCTACCCTTCTTCCGAAGGAGGCGAAGACGCGTGGGGTATGCCATGTGCTTTCCATGTTTAGGCTCTCGAGGGAGAATGGGTCTATGCTCTTTCTATAGGCGGCAAAGACTCGAGGGGTAGTATATATACTCACCGTGTTGAGCATCCTTTGTGTTTAGAAGCATTGGATGCTTTTCTAGAATGCCTGGGAATATAGAAAAGTAATTCTGTAATGAATTTTTGATTAAATGGTGAAAATCCACAGGGATGGAGATACTAGAATTTAAAGGTGATGTGAATCTTAAAAAGGAGCAGTTGTTTTTGAATGTGATTCCAATTCAGTTTAATGTGTAATTGTTCATGGTTAATTAATGTTTAAAGAATTAATTAATGTGCAGTGGAATTGATAAAATGATAACGGAGTAATCTAATAAAGATCATCAAATGTTTTTGTGCTTATAGGATACCTAGTCTTAGAAGTGGAAGCCTGGAGTCTGAGAGACATTAGCTGCAGTTATATCTAAGACTAGGTAATGCCCATAGTGTGGATGTGAGTTATTTTATATATTCTGTACTTTTTCTGTTTCTATACGCTACTCCACCCTGTCGGTAAGGGAAACTAACACCCCGGGGATTCTGAGCCCTGGGGGGGGGGGTCCCCAACATTCTGATGGGAGGTCGAATGGCTGACTACCCCCTTTCGCCCCTCTCTCTTCTCTTGGTAGATACTTGTGCCATGAGGCACAGTGGTTAGTTACCCCATATATGTGTGTAGAGGGTTGTAATGGCTTGTGGTTATTCACACACATATATTCGGGATATAGTATCCTATGGACTACTATAGGTGTAACATGTATAGGCTATGATGGCTTGAAGATCCTTACTCGGAGTATGGGTTGTAATGGCTTGAGGAATTATACCCGACGTATGATGCACGTTATGCAAGCTGGGGTGGCTCCCAGAACATACCTGGTTACTATTGGTTGTGAGGATGGTGTGGTGCTTCACCCAGGTGTCTGCAGGAAAAGCCTTTGTGGTGCACGAGGTGCAGATTGTGGAGCGTAGCCCAGGTGTCTGCGGGCAAGCATTGGAGAGAGATGCACAGGACGTATGTCGTTGGTGCAAAGCGGCAAACTAGTGGGGAAGTAGTAGCGGGGTACCCTTGATATTCTTTACTATATGCTATATTCTTGTATGCGTTACTTGGTGAGAGTGGCCATGGTGAGGTTGGGAACTTAGTATACCTTTTTAGGTGACGAGTTAGATTCACTTGTTGCTCACTGGGCTTTAGCATGTTTTCTTTACTTTTGCACGAGAGGCTTGGGGAGGATCCTACTGAGTATACTATTATACTCACCCTATGTATATATAAGCTATTTTTCAGGTCACTTGGAGCAGGTTAGAGATCAAGATGGTTACTACTAGCTTGTGGTTGGAGGAGGTGCTGTTCGGGCTTGGGGTCGCTGCCGTTTCACTTTCTTTTGGGTACTTTTAGTTTCCCGTTTCAGTTGTAGTACTTTTGCATTAAATTTCATATATGTACTTGGATTTATTTTATATTTCAGTTATGAGTTGGAGTTGATTGGATTCTATTCTATCTCTCTCATCTGCATGTGTTGTCTTAGAGGGTAATGCCTCCCTCTTGTGTGTTTGTTATACCCTCGGTGCCAGTCGCAAACCCGGGGCCTACTGGAGGCGGGACTTGGGGGCCATTATCTCTCTTCTCACATTGCCGGCCCAGGAGGGGTAAACTTTGTGGGGAGGGGGTCGTGACACCTGGGGTATATTCTTTGGTCAATTAAAATTTTATTTATGTACCATTATAAATGATTTAGATAAAATTTAAACAAGGATAAACAACGTTAAAAAAGAGGATTCATATATTTAAATAAAGGTGTCATGATTTAGACATCCTATGAATTATTTTTCACAATTAATCACTTTTCTATAAATAATTACTATTTATGATAATCGTCGTAGTTTTACAATTGTATTTAATATAGAAAGACAAAGTTAGGGTGGTAAGAGTTGAGATCAGATTTTTATGTACATTATTTGTTCTATGTTTTATGAATTCTTGTGTATCATGTAATTTCTCAATGTATTTTAATTCATATCCTCAATTATTATGTTTTGAATTAGTATTAGGAACTCTTAATGGTACCATGATAACATATCAAGTCTATAATTCCAATCTAACTCGAAATTTGGGAATATTCTCCTTAAAAATCTTCTTATTCTCCCCTTACATGAATTTGATTTGATTTGGGCATGGATTATCATTCTTTATATAAATCCCATATCAATTTATGAGCAAGGGATGTCATATTTTGTATTCCAGAACAATATATGATTTTCAATTATAATGAATACAAATATGAACTTCTAATGAAAATTATACCCACTTTATGGGTTATGATTCCTATTCAAAGTTGGTATTTTTCTCATATGGTTGGGGAGAAACTCAACACCAAAAATATTCCAATTATCTAATTCTTTTTTCCATTTTTTTAAAATATTTTCCTATTCTTCATCTTAATCATGAATTTTATTTTTAAATAGAACTAATACCCCATTCTATGCCTATTTCATAAAATCCATACAGAATGGCCTTGATTGAGTTATTATAATTGAATAAGAAACTCAAGGAAAATATTTATATGGGATTCATTGATCCAAGAGTTCCACCATATGGTGCACTAATAATTTTTGTTAAGAATAAATATAGATCAATTCCACTCTTAAATAATTATTGGAAATTTTACATGATCACTATCAATAATAATTATCATTTACCCTGTATTGATGGTTTATTTGATCAATTAAGAGGATATCAATATTTTTCCAATATTGATCTTTGATCTTGATATAATATGTAGAGGGTAAAAATTGAAAACATACCCAAGACAAATTTCCATTTGAGTTATGGGCACTATGAATATATAATAATTCCATTTTGTCTGAATAATACCCTCACGATTATTATTTATTTAATGAAGACAGTCATTATTGATTACTTAGATGATTTTATGGTAGCATTTATTGATTATATTCTTAGATATTTCAATATTTTGGAAGAGCATAAATATCATTTGAATATTGTAATAAAGACACTAAAGAAGGATAATTTTTATAAATTTTTTATTAACTGGATAAAAAAAGTTTCATTTTTGAGTCATATAATCTCAAGATTTTTTATATCGTTGGATAAAATAAAGATAGAAGTTATTGAACCTTAGATTAGTAAAACCACTATTAATTAGATCTATATTTTTCTTGGATTGGATAGATGTTTTTGTGTTTTTGAAGGATTTATCAGGTATATATAATCCACATTCCTAGTTATCTTATATGGGAGTTAAGTTCCTTTGGAGTAGCGGATGTGATGAAAATTTCAAATAACTAAAGATATGATTGTTCAATGAAGCTGTCATCACAATACCCAATGGTGGAGAATGGTTTGTGATTTATAGTGATTCAATGTATTGGGGGTAGAATGTTTTATTATGAAGAATGACATGATGATAGCTAATACCTCACTCAAATTAAATGTTCATAAAAAATTTACATTACTCGTGAATTGGATTTAGTAGTGGTAATATATTCATTAAATATATAGAGGCATTATATTTACAGAAAATGGTGTGACATATATACTAATCATGAAATTTTAAATTGTATATTCAGCTAAAAAGTGTCGAATCTAATAATGTGGATAATTCTTTGAGTCAAAATGATTAGGACAACTTATCTATGATGATGGTGAAAAATATCCAATATATATGGATTTTCAAAGGATATACATTTAAAAATTGTAGAAAGGGGAGAAATATTATCTTTCAAAAATTAGTGTTCAACCGTCTATCCATGTGAAAATTAAAGAGGGAAACAAAGAGTATGCACATTAATATATGAGAATAAGAAAAGATACCAAGTAAAACCATTATTTTTATAAAATGATAAGGTTCTAGAAATTATTATGTGTCCCATCAATACAATACCTAAAGAAATATCTTTTGGAAGAATATTATATCTCATTATTCTCTATTCATTCTGGATATACAAATATTTATAAAGTTATGAAATCATATTTTAGGTAGGAAAACATGAATTGAGATATTTAGGAGTATGTATATCAGTACTTAGTAAATTATCAAGTTAATTTTGAAAGATAGAATCCTAATGGTATGTTATGACAATTACCCTTACGTTAATAGAAATGGGAAAACATCACCATGGATTTCATTGTCCAACTCCCCCAAAAATCTGAAGGCCATAATATTATTTTAGTTGTAGTCATTCACCTTATAATTTCAGAAAACAAAATTTCTAATAGATAATATTTCTTTCCTGATCATTCTTATATGATATACATTAAAGAAGACATAATTTTACATTTATTACCACAATCTATTATCTTTATTTAGGATCTTAGGTTTACCTCAAACTTCTGGTATATTCATTAAAAAACTCTAGATATAGAGTTATCTCAAATTATGGCCAATTACACTAAGATCGGTAGTTAGCTCAATAGGACTATTAAAAACATGGATAATATGTTGAGATAATGTTCTCTATATATTAAAGGTGGTTTAGATCAACACCTTCATATAGTCAAATTCTCTTATAATAGTATCTTTCACTCAATTATTCATATGGATCCTTATGAATCCCTATATATAAACAAGTGTAGCTATCTAAAATTTTAGGATGAAGTTATAGAAACAAATCTATTAGGTCTTCATCTAACTAAGGAAATGGAAGAAAAGGTTACATTCATTCCTTAGCACATCTAGGTAGTGAAGAGTATGTAAAAGAGTTTTGCTGACAATCATCAATGAGATCAGGAATTTTAAGTTTTTGAAAAGGATTTTCTTTGAATTTTTCCATAAAATAAGGTTTTTAGAATAAAAAATAAATAAATTGTATGTCACACCCAGATATTTTAAAAGAATATTATGTTTGATAATGTATAGAACATGCAACATCGATCTTAAACGAAACACAAAATTTTATTATTATCATTATAACATAACCATTGAATTAGAGAGTTTGAATAGAAGATGATAAATTATGATATATATATATATATATATATATATAATGGTCTGGATAAATAAAAATAGTTTTTAAATTCTTAGGAAATGAACCCTCAATTTTTATTGATGTCATTTTATTCTTCAAAAATGCTTTTTCTTCAAAAATATATTTTTATTGATTTTTATGAGAGAATATTTCAATTAATATATTGAAATTATGGAATATTTATTTGATAAAAAATTTATCACTTTTTAAATCATAAAATAAAAAATATCTTATAGAGAAATTTTGGGATTTTTCTGAGACAATATGTTTTCTAGTGAATAGTCAATAATAATAATTTTTATTGAAAAGTGTATATTTTTTAAAAGAATTTACAATGTTCTATTTTATTTTAAAATATTTAAAATGTAAAATTAGTTATATTTTATTGTAAATAATTCAATTAGTTTATTTAAATAAATTATATTGTTGAGTTTTCTATAAATGTAATTGTATGCTTAAAAATTAATTTTTCTGAAAGACTATTTTTTCCTATGTTTTTCATTTTAATCTTAAAGTAATTTCTAACACTTCAAGAAATTTAATCATAAAATGGATTAAAATATTTTCAATAAATATGTACAAATTTCTCAA
This sequence comes from Viscum album, assembly GCA_963277665.1. NCBI lineage: Eukaryota > Viridiplantae > Streptophyta > Magnoliopsida > Santalales > Viscaceae > Viscum > Viscum album. The sequence goes on from OY728133.1 coordinate 444,494,179, forward strand.
ACATAAAACTTTAAATTTCTTTCAATATGAATTGTAACCATAGTAAATTTTTGTTACCACAGTAATAGTAAAATGTGTTAATTAAGCATAAAAATAAGCTGATGTGGAATAAAATTCACTAAATAACTTGATTTTATTTGATATAAAGCATCTCTTTAATCTATAATCATTAAAAATAAAAAAATATAATCTTTTATATTATTCAACTTTGATTACATCTTTTATAATATTAAAATAAACGATAAAGTTCAAAATTACACTTTTATACTTTTAATATCAAAAATATTTTTTTATAGGGATACAAACAAATTATGTACTTTTATAAATAGATTTTTAAAATAATAATAAATATTTTTATGATTTTAATTTATTTATAATTTATTTTTATTAAAATAATTATCTTTAATGCGTATACAATGATGACCTATTCCTTGTGAAAGAAGTTGAAAAACCGCAGGAATTATTTTAAAATAATGGGAATTTTTTTTTGTGATTTTGAGATAAAATTAAATTTCTAAGATAAATATAACATATTATGTATTTTTTTAGAGGTTAATTTTTTAATTAAATTTCTTAATTTTTGTTTTCAAAGTAAAATTATATGAATAGTGTTAAAATGGAATTGTTAAAATTTTAGGTTAAAAAAATTTAGTAATTTTTTTTAAAATTATAAAAATTTAGAAATATCAAAATTTGGAAGATGAATGGTCTAAAATATCTTCCAATGGAAATTTATCATCCAATTATTACCTAATAAGTAAAATTATAACCCTTTAATATTGAAAAATTCATTACCTCGGTTAAGCCTAAAATTGGTTAACCTAGTCGTTAAACCAAATGATATGTATTAAAATGATATATAAAAAAATAAAAACTTGAGTAAATCATTATAATAAGAATATATGATATTTATATTCTAATAAATTTCATTATGGCACAATTTTACATGATTTAGAAATAAATTATATTGTAATATTTCATATATTTCCAAAATTAACATTAATGATATTTTATAACAAATAATATTTTATGAAATTATTTAAAATTCATTAAAATAATATATTTGAAAATTTTAATGGTATATGGTTGAATTTTTTATCTATTTTCCATTTATATGACACTTTTATATTATGGTATCTTTCTTGACTCTAAAAGTGTAATAAACATTGTAATCATTGTAATTTTCAAAAGGGATTTAAGGGGGTTAAAACTAATAGACAAGGATGAAAAAATAACCTAAAATATTTCAACATAATATTATAATTATATTTAGACTTATAATAATATTATAATATAATTAAATCAATTGGGAACTATTTTTACATGAAAATTAATTTCTACAAATTTAATATATTAAATAATTCCAAAGGTTCTCCACCACTAACTTATAAAAGAAAACCTATTAGAATTCATTATTACTGATTTTTTATCCTTATATATTAGAAAATAACTACCATAATATCCTTAAATATTCGTTTAACATATCTTATATCTTTTTTTATTACCAAAATATCTTCCTTCCAATGATGAAGGTTAAGAAAAAAAGTTATTCTTAATAAAGAGGTATAACTATCAACTGAGAATTTTCAATTTTATTTGTTAATATAAACCGTATATGTTCATTTTATCCATTATAAAATAATCAATTATGTATATGAAAAAAATTGATTTTTATTATGATTATTTAAAAACTATTGTCTACCTTCTTTACATCCTTTGAAAAATGATAGTGTCGCTCGTGCGTACATCTGGACTACCACCTCCACAACATCAGGTGATGTTTTCACTTATGCTTTACATGGATTGTAATAAGAATAAAATTAATGAATATATATGATATATATGATATAATGATTAATCTAGAAAGGTTAGTTATTATTAGCCTTTCTTTCATTTCATTTGTTAAACAGTGGAAATAACATTTATGTGTATGTATGGCATATCATCTCCACGAATGGTGTAATTATTTTCTATATATACCTTTTATAGATGAATATATATATATATAATGAATATTTATGATAATTAAATCATTATTATATCTACATTTAATAGAACATTGATTAAAGTATAAATATCATGACATCCAAATCGAAATGTATATAACAACGAAGTAGTTATCTCCTAGAAGAGTGATTTAAATAAAAAAAATTAATAAATTAAGGATAAAATATATTAGGTAAACAATAAATGATATTGTATAAATAATTATTGTTCAATAATTTATTGAAATTAAATTTATATTTATTATATTTTATGTTTGAAGGCTTTCGAAGAAAGATAATACTTGAGTTAAGGGATTTATGTTTTAATCACATTTTAATCAGGATTGTGTATGCTTGAATTCCAATTAAGAAAATTATTTATTACTTATCCGATAAATATTTTTATTTTAATAATATTGTGGTTATTTCTATAGAATACATTGTTTTTGGTTAAATTACCTATATTTAAGTACTCAATAGACAGAAATGATTTTTTAAAAGAAAACTATTTTTTTTTACTATTTAGTCTGCAATATTTTTTCCTAATTTGTGTTTTCTAAAAAAATATTCAATAATATTTTTAATGTTATTCTATTTTTTTAAATCATTTTTACCAATTTTTTATTTTTTACATAAAAATTCAAAGGAATAATAATTTCATTTGTTGAATGATGTTATTTAGACATTTTACCTAATATATAAATGGATTCATTATTTTCACATACACAACATGAAGATAATTAACCACTATCATGAAATGTAATTTTTTAAAGCCAATATTATAAATTTTTATCATTATATTAAAAGTACATTTTTCCATAATATTTTTTAAAACTTTTATAATTTAAATAAGTGATTTCAATATGAAAATTTCATTTTCCTCAATAAATATTCTAGTGATATTTGAAAATAATTTTTTTCATTGATAACATTATTTTTTGTTATTTATTATTAAATGGAGATATTATCTAAAGTCTCCATATTTATTTTTTATCTGGATGGTTTATTAATATGATTATCAATTTTTTATGAAATATATTTATTTTTCATGGGTTATTCTATGATGAATTGATGAAATGTTTTTGAAACATGTTTTCTTTACATGGGTTATAATATGTTGATATGAAGAATATTTTATAATATTGTGTTTTACATATTAATGGTTATCATTTTTTGAGGGGTGGTACTGGAATTATATAACCCTCCAATGCATTAGGTAAGCATTATATCTCATGATATTATATTAGAATGTGAGTTTTTATGCTGAATCCACTATAAGAAACATATACAGATACATGGTCAACAATGTGATACAGGTGATGATGTTTGATCCATTACGATATGGGAAATTGGTGTTGATTCCAAATCCAATATAATATTCATTATTTTTAACCTTTAAATATTGAATTTTTTCTATACCTAGGATGTTGCAACACTTTTATGATATTTTTCATACTGTGAAGTAAACTTCTAGGTCATGATTTATTTATGAATATTTCTAACTTTTATGGTTATTTTATTTTGAAACGATAATGTTTTACTCCATGAATCATGATTATGATCTATTACATATTGTTTATAAACTTTGTAAGTTATTATCTTGAACTCTTCATTTTATTCTTATTTCGTAATTAAATATGATCAGTGACTAATATCTCATATGGTTACCCTTATTGGTAATCTTAGTTCACTCTTTCTTATTTTAATTTACTTGGGATTATGAATAACATTTTTATGTAAGTTATGTATAATATGTGCACTATGTAGAAAGATATTATGGGAGATGTTGAATATATTTCATGAAATAATATTCGTATTTATCTAGTCTTCAAATAAACTATACCTTTAGTGTTGTAGCATGGATAATAATGTTATATATTAAATATTTATAAAACATTATGTGATATTTTTTATCAAAATCTTGGATCATTATATTTGGTATTAGGGGAGGTTTTAGTCAATATTTGGATATTAGTATAAGAGTACATTGAAAAAACACCTTTGTATAACTCTAAGTATGGGATAATATCCAACAGTATTTATAATGAACAAGTATAACATATGTTAAACCTAAGGTGTCTCAGATTGAAAATAAGGTATCATGATTTTGATATCCTTTGAAAGATATTTCAGGATTATAAAAATCCTCACTATGGGTACTATTTCTCTAACTATATTTTTTGTTTTGTCCAATAGATATAACCATGAGGATTCCTATTAATATTGATAGACAATAGAAGGATTGTCCTCATGAGTAGCCAAATGAAATGGGAGTTGTAATGTGAAACCTTATGACTATGCCTAATCATTTATCTCATTATATGACTGATAATATCAACTAGGTTTTGTTTTATAAAACACCTTATAATGAAAATATGGATTCTATATATGACCTTGTAAAGAAGAAGATTTAACTTCTTATACGTTAAGTATGGGAAGAAACAATCCAATGGAACATCTTAATGGAATGTGAAGATGTTTTCTTTCTGAAAATGAGGATCCTAGAGCAAGTAATTTTTTTAGGAAAATTGAATTGTTCAATAGAGATATTTGAAGGTCATCCTAAGGTACCATCTATTGTTTAATGTATTATATTTGGGGAATATGGTCATTATCTGATGAAATTACATAATTCAAGGATTAACTACAAGTCTAAAGAAGGGATTATGATATGTCAATCCTCATAGTGGAAGGATCGAAGTGTTTATGTATTGGTATTTGAGAATAATGTTGTTTGATTTTTTTATCATTGATATTTTGTTTATAAGAATAATGAAACATCAAAGGATTATTCTATAGATGTTTTTATTAATAATTTTCAAGAATATTTTGAATGATATTGATAAACAAGAAAAGCGATAAAATCATATGGTGATATATTATGGAAAATAGAAGATTGATATAAACTATACTATATTCTAGATGATAATATAATAATGTATAATTGGGATGAAGATATAATTGATGTTGATAATGTAAATTGGATGGTATTAATGACTTTGGAATTGATTTGTCATTTCATTACAATATGATTTATTTTATCTTCTGTGAAGTTTTTTGCTTTTTTGTATTTCTAAAATATATTCAATGGACATAGATTTTATTTAAGGAATACATATAGAGATAATTATTTGAAGAAGTTATGTTTCCATGGGAGGTTTACTTATTATTTATGGATATCAGTATGGGTTTATAATTTTAATTTTGATTATATGTTTAGAGTATTATACACATTTTTAAGGTTTTATGTGATGTGGGTACTTCTGGGGACATATTTTATTCTTTGATAACTATTTTTGGTATAAGTAAATATCAAGGTTAACATGTGAAAACGTTTTTTGAGGAAGAATGTATTTATACTTTTTGGACATAAGTTTTAATTAACTGATAGCATTTAGAGATTATATGATCTTTTTTATAGATATAATTCTGAGATATTATAATTTGGGAATATATTATTTATCATATAGATAACCATTATCACGAACCATATTGGGTATCATGGTAACCTGATAACTAGGTCAATCCTAACAGGTCCTGAAGGGTGTTCCCAATTCCCATGGGTTAGAGACTAGCACCTGGAATCATACAAAACTAATGTTGGAACTAATTATCCCCTAACAATGAGAAATAAAGGAAAAAATCAGTATATGTACAAAAAAAACTCCACTGGGAGAAGTTTACCAGAAATCAAATGGGTGTGAAAACCCAAATTACTATAAAAAATTAAAAAACTGTAAGATAAACTTCCCAAATCCCAATGAATATGACTCTCCAAATCCATAGATCAATAGCTTGAACCACCTCTAAGTAGTGTTTCATTCCAACTCGAACATGGAAGGAGATAATCTACAAAACCCATAGGCACATGTATAGTGTGAGATAAAACACCAGTAAGGTATCTCTAATTATTCCACAATGATATGATAATATCAAATTAACACAATAAAGTGATTTAAATTATTCAAATAAACATCTTCGTAATTTTAACAGAATATTTCAAAAAATCATGATTTACATTTCAAAATATGGAAATGCAATAGAAAATCATGTTTCACATTTCAAAATGATGGAAATAATTTCACTAGTGATTCTCTTCTCAAATTCATTAAATAAACAATTTTATATACTATAGTTTATATATATCAGAAGGCATGTAAAAATGTTCACAATATTGGTATACATTTAAATATCAAATAAAAACAAGAAAGCAACATGGTCATATTCTAAACGGTATGATACTTCCAGGTTATGGGATCCTCACACAATCATGAGATAAATTGTAATGTGTACATGCATACCTCAGAAATAGAAATAGAGGACTCTTTTACATCTTAATGGGTAATAAATATGTTTTGAAAAATATTTTGTTAGTGTTCTAAATAGTCAATCTGTTGCTAGGGAAATTCCTACCTAGCACATTTGTCCCAATAACTCACTAACTACCTTTGATTTTCATGGTCTCTAGTATAATTAAATAATTGGGAAATTATTTTAAGAAATGTTAAAATATAATTAATTTCCATTTCACTATTTTAAAGATGTCAATTTCCATTTAAAAACTAAAATGGGTTTTTAATAAAAAAACATATCACTTACCAAGTTAAAAACATAATGTTTCTATCAAACCATTTTAATCCATTTCCAAAAATATATATTTGATATAAATTCACAATTTAATTTCATATTCTACTTTCATAATTAAATTAAATCAAATTTAAATTTAAATAATTTATACCTAAGTCACAACAAATATCAAATTCAATGGAATTGGGTTTTTTGACAATTTTTCCATCAAACCCATTTCACAATTTTAATTTCACAAATTTCCAAAAATATACCCCAATTCATTGGAATTGGGGATTTTTCAATTTCATGCCAAACCCCCATTTTTAAAAGGCCAATTCAATGGAATTAGGTTTTTCCAACAAACTAATTGAAATCCATTTAGTCAAAGTCAATAAATTATATTTAAATAAAATAATTGGAATTAAATAAAGCGATTTATGGTTATAAAAAATCAGGATTCATGGTAGAACCACGTACCTTAGGATCAACAGATCTCATAATGCCAAACCCTAATAGGGATTCAAAAATTATGAACAATGGTCACAAAATCTAGGAAATAGAGATCAAACATAGTTTAAATATCCCAAAAAATATTGTATTTTGTTTAAAAAGTATCATGGGGATCAATATAACCCTACGGAGGAGAAGAGAGATCGTGGTAGATAGAGATCAGGGTGAGGAAACTAACTAGGAGAAGATTGAAGGAAGTTTCTCAATATTTAAATCTCTTCTGGGATGGATCTTAGGCTCCAAGAACAACTCATGTTTTCTTATAAGGAATAATAACTCTTATGGGGTCATGCTAGGTATGTAGGAACCTCTAGTAGGGGTTTTGGAATTTCTAAGTAGAATTTTTAGATTAGAGAAATATCATGCACGGTTAGTTGTGTAGAGCCGCATAGTTTGACAAACTGTACAGACTAACTGTGTGCTTGTTTTAAATGGGGTACATAGTTTTTCTTAAGAGGTCCCACAGCTAGACGAACCATGCATCAACCATAAAAATCCCACTACCTTGGGTTTCATAGTTCTCTAGAAGATGGGGCATGGTTTGGAAAAATTGTGTGCCAACCATTTAGTAACTTAGAATTTTCCAAAACATTAAAAATTTAACCCAAAAACCCTTAAATGAAAACTAACCAAAGATAGGTAAAAAGAGTGGTTTAGAAGTAACTGATAAAAGTTACATGATGTTATAACCACCCATCCAATGAAACATTCTATCCCCATTAAACCTACTCAAAAGCTCTCATGCCAAAATGATGACGCCACTTCTTTTTCATCGGTGCCTCCCTCTCCCATGACTCATGATTATTTGAGCCATTCTTCCGTAGCACTCAAACAAAATTTATCTTCCTCCCATGAAATATCTTGGTTCAGGAATCAACAATCCTGAATGTCTATTTAGTCATCGATAAATATGTTTCAACTTTATGATCACACCAGCTGAAAACATGAGATAGATCTGATATATACTTTGGTAGATGAGATACATGGAACACGGTATGTATATATGTCATCTATGGTGGAAGTTCTAAATGGTAAGAAAATTTTTGTACCTACTCAACTACCTAAAAAGGTCCCACAAAATGGGGACAAAGATTTCCTTACCTCCCAAGTCATAGATTACCCAACCTGGATGAAACATTCAAGAACACATGGTCACCAACATAGAACTCTAATAGACTATGACAATGATCGGTATAAGACGTATAGTGTCCTTTTCCATAATCATTATCAAATAAATAAACTGAATCTTTAATGTCGTCTCTTGAACCAAACATGGTCTAACCAGGGAACATTCACCAATATACGACCAACACAACAGAGATCTGCAAGCCTCACATACAAGGCCTCAAAAGGATCCATTCTGATCATGAATTAGTAACTATTGTTATAAGAAAAATAAACCAGGTCCAAATTATCACATCAAGATCCACCAGATTTGATAACACAAGCACGAATCATATCCTCAAGAATATGTATTGATCTTTCTATCTGGAAATCTGACATTTGATGGTATGACATCCTCAAATAGATGTGATATCACAGTTCTTCCTGAAGGCCTCTCCATAAATGTAAAGTGAACATAGGATCCCTATCATAGACAATATAAGAATTAACTTTGTGAAATTGATCAATCTCTTTCACATAGAGATTTCCAAACTCCTCAACTATGGATATATCAAGAAAGTGTAAAATGTGAGCCTATTTCATCAACTGATCGATCACAACCCATATGACATAATTCTTTCTCAGGGTACGTAGAAACCCTACCACAAATTTCAAAGATATCTCATCCCACTTCCAAGTAGAAATTGGAAGTGACTAAAATAATAAGAAGGTTTCTTGTGCTCGTCCATAACCTACTGGCATGTACAACAGCAAGAGACAAAATATGGAATCTATCATCTCATACCTAGCCACCAGAGTTGTTATTTCATGTTATAAAACTTCATAGTAGTTACTCGGTACACAACCCACTAGTAACTATGAAAATCCCCTATCACATATTTCCATTCCATTAATGGCACAAAAAAAATTTCCAAAATCATATAATGCACTCTTTTGAGAAATACCACTCAGAAACGGTCTCCTCAACATAAAGAGATTCTCTAATGCTATGGAACTCATCATCAATATTCTTCTCCTAAAGAATCATCTTGAGAAGAGAATATTAAAACTGAACACAAGTGAAAGAAACCACAATCTCTGGTTCTTGGATTCCAATATGAAACTATGCATTGAGGGCCATCAAATTTAACACTTTGAAAGATTATTTCACTTCTTGGGTCAAAATTTTCCTAATCAAGGCATCTGAGATGACATTCCCTTTCCCCAGGGTATAGTTGGTTTCATAGTTGAAGAATTTTAGGTATTCCATCCAATGACTCATGAAGAGATTCAAATATTTTTGAGAGAAGACATAAATCAAATTCTTTTGGTCAGAAAACCAGGTTAAACTTTCTCCATAAAGGTCATATCACCAACTCTTAAGTGCGTGCATCATAGTAATGAGTTCGTGTTCATGTGTTGGAGAATCATTATCATGTGTCCAAATATGATGAGATCCAAAGGCAAAAACATTATCACATTTCATAAGAAAGTAGCATAAACCTAAACATGATTCATCAAAAAAGAACTCATATCACTACATGGCCTCATTATGAGTCAACACAGGTGCAGTAGTCAAAAGATGTTTCAACTCAATAAAAGAACTATGGAATTTTTTATCCCAATAAAACTTCACTTCCTACCAATTCAGTGTTTTCTTTATAGAACCCAAATTTGAGACGTCCTTAACGAATTTCTGATAATAACTAACTAGACTTAAGAAGCTTCAAATCTTTACAACATTTTGTGGTTATTCCCATGTCATAACATCATTTTCCTTCTCGTGATCAGTTGATATCCCATGTTCTGACACCACGTGTCCCATGAATTTCACTTCCAAAATCCAGAAATCAAATTTTGAAGGCTTCATATATATTAAATGATTTCTTAGAAACTCCATAACTGTTATAAGATGATGAACATGTTCTTCTTCAGACATATAGTAAACAAATATTTTTTCCACAAATACTACCACAAAGGTATCTAGATACTCATAAAAATTCATTTTCATTAAATCCATACTGACTGTAGGATAAGTGATTAGAAAAATAGGAGTAACAAGTAAATAAAAATCGACATACCTAATCTAAAAGTCAATTTTATCAGATTCTTTTATCCTCAACTGATGAAAAATAGATAGATCATTGATCTTTGAGAACCACTTATCCCCTTTCCACTGATCAAATATATCATCAATCCATGGAAATAGATACTTCTTATTTACCATCAATCGATTGATCTTTACAAAATAAACGCCTAGGTGAAGTAAACCATAATCATTCTTAGAAAAGAGAAATAGTTATGCCCAATGTGAAACACACATGAATATAAATCCTTTCTCTAAAAGATCATCCAACTGAGTCCTCAAGACTGTAAGATTATCTAGTTCCATGTGGTAAGAATGAATAGAAACAAGTTGAGTACGAAGCAATAAATCAATATAAAACTCTACCTCTCTTACCAGTGGAAAACTAGAGAAGTTAGAGGGTAATTCTTTAGAAAAGTCAATGAAAACTATAGGGAGAGATCAATTGAATTATTCCAACTCAAGATAAAAATAAAACCATGTTATTACTTTTGCCGACTCTGGATAAGAAGGTATATCCATGCTCAAACATGGGTGTCATTATTTTTGAAATACATAGCACACAAATTTGGTTAAAGTAATGGAGACTCATCAAATATAATAATCAAACTAATATTTTTTTGAAAGTATTAAATCCATTCAGAATATTATTTCAAGAGATTTCATTTCCAAAACTAGAAAACACTAAGAAATATCGACATTTGATATAGAGAAGACACAAGCGATACTACATATTCCATTCTCACTCTTTGTTCCAAGGGGTGTAGTAACATACTTAACATCATATAAAATCTCTATATGAATATTTATAAGATTAACTATTTGGGAGGAAATGAAAAATGAGATGTACCAGTATAAAATAAAGAAGTCACTAGTGAAGAAGGTATTGTAATGGTAACTCTCACAGTCACTGGACCCGTGTCTACTTCCTCGAGAGACACTTCTAACACATGAAAAAGCTTCATTTTGGATGCCTATGTATGGAACCCTTTTATAAGTTAAGTATATTATTACCCCATAGTTTTAGGAGGAGATAATGATCTTGTTCCACTGTATATATAAGGACTCGGCCTTATTACATTACAAAATAATGAATTTTGTCAAGAAATGACTTCCTTTCTCATTGAGGATCTTCTCAAGTTTATAGATTTAGATTATTGGGACATAATAAATTCATAACATTACACAAAAATATAGAGTGGACACCATAAAAATAGAATTCATTTCTTCTAAAATATAAAACATTTAAAATATAATAGGATTTTCTATGAAAAATATTTAATCATTAACATTTCAGCGTTATTCATCCTATAAATCCTTATAACCTATGAAAATAATTTAAAAAATTGGGATGATCCTAAACATCTCAGTAAAGGATACTAATAGAATGAGAGAACATATTAGTCCATGAATACTTGTAATATATGAAATCATTTTTAAAAGACATATGTGTCACCCATATATACTTTCTCTGTGAAACATGATATTTATAAAAGATCTCAAAAATTGTAAGAACATAAATAGAACCATAAAGGTATCTTAAGTAATTTCTTACATAATATTTTAACCCTCTCAGCTACCTTATAAATTATAACCCTCACGGATACCTTACATTTTGTGTAACCATCGTTGTTACACATGGAGTAACCATACGGTCGACCTCCAACTTACACATACCCAATGAATTGGAGGGAAATATAGGTCCCACCATTCATCATAAATAATTCCCAATAACCAGATCATAATCATACAATGAGAAAAATTTCATAAAATCATTACTTTGGGATTTTGTAAGATAGAATTTTAAAAGAGGATTTTAAAAGAAAAGCCCCGTAAAAATTTTATATAATTGAAGGAATAATTAATAAAGTTGATGGGATATATATATGAACTATAAATAAACATAATATAAACAAAATAAATCACATAAAAAATTTAATACCACATAAATAATGAAGTATAATGTTAACCCAAAGAATGGAAATCGGGTTAATAATTTCATTACCTCAGGTTCATCTTACATAAAAATTATTTCAATGTTCTAAGTAATGGTTAAAAGAGTGTTATTAGTATTTTATTGAAACATGGTCATGTTTATAACATAATATATGACAATTTTATAATATCATTTAATCCTTTAATTATTATTATTGTGTTCCTTCCATTGTTTTGGGTGCATTCTTTACATAATTTTCTTGATTAGTTCATGATCGGCGATCTTGTCGATTGGAAGTGAAAATCCATAATTGGAATGGAATATTACTTACATATTTTTAGTACCATAAATTATACTATTTATCATTCTTGAATTCTGACATTAGAATGATTCCCAAGTTAGAACATTATGGATATTTGTTTAGGTTATTTTGGAGATTCTTCAATCATAATGAACTCATTCGTTTCATAAATTTATAACATGTGTACAAAATGATTCCAAAACCATATATAATATATAATGCATTAATTATAATTTATTTCAACAATAAAAAGTGTTTCAAGACCATTCTTGTATAATTTAAAATAAATTTAGATCACATTATCCATGATGTCGGTAAATCGACACATCACAGATAGCGTTTGAATTTCTTGAATGAGTGGGAGAGGAGAAAAAATATAATGGTGAATCTTCCATGAACATGATGAAATCCATAATATGTAAGATTCTAGATCATTCACACCACTTGAATAAGGGAAGTCGAGGAAATAAGAATAGTAGGAAACAAAATGAAAATAAAATAAAGAAAACAAAACTCGGTGTTTACCTCTTGATCTCTTCTCCTTGAGATCCCTCTTAAGGCCTTTGGTTTTGGTATTTTGGTGAGACTGACAGATCTAGGATGTGGGGAAGATCTTTGGGAGGTATATTGGGAAGGACATAGGTAGGGCTTAAGTCTTGAGAGGTGTGGGAGGAAGAGGGGAATGAGGGTGATATTTATAGTGGATGAGAGGAGGTATTTTACATTATTTAAATCATTATTATAATATTTTTTCTCAAGAAAATGAATAAATCATAATTCATGTGACCCTAAATTGTAAAACATTTCATGTGAGTTTAATCTAAGTGATATTACATCACATATGATGTCATAAATAGTGTATTTAACTGATAATTTGAATATACGATATTTTACCACATTTCACTATTCATCAAAGATTCAAGAATTTCAGAAAAATCCCAAAAATTAACCCTAATGATTTTTCAACATGAAGAATTTAAAAAATGTACTTCATTTTTTTAAAATAATTTTTTAAATATTATTAAGTTAATTTTCAAATGAAATCATGCTTTATTCAAAAATTAACTATTTAAATTCTATAACTGCTCTTATATCCCATTGAAAAATTAACCAAGATGTCATTATATTAAAGCCTTAAGAAAAGAATATAATAATAAAATTTACTATTAATTATGGTCATATTGTTATTCATATTAATATTCATAATGGTTGGTTACTATTCACCAAAAAATAAGTTGGTTCCATTAGACTCTAAATAACTTACTGAACACAAATATAGATGTTCATTTTTTGAAATTCAAAACATTGAAGAGGAAAAATTTATGTTTAAAGGATATTATAAAATATCTACTTAAACAAGGTTTCTTGCATTTAAATTTATTTTTAAAACCCCTTGGGGTGTTACATTATTCCCACCTTTCAAAAATTTCATCCTCACAATTTTATTTACTTATTAAATAAGTTAGGGTATCTTTTTCTCATGGCATTTTCAGACTCCCATGTTACTTCTTCAACCATGTGGTTTCTCTACAAAACCTTTTCCTAGTGGACTTCCTTATTCTGCGATACATATTCTATTTGATCAAGAATCTCAACTAGTTTCTCTTCATAATAAAGGTTCTCTTCCATTTTAACACTTTTTGGGATCAAGTCATGAGTTGAATCTGGCACGTACTTTTTCAACATCAAAATAGGAAAAACATTTTGTACCTGAGAAAAACTTTGAAGAAAATCTACTCAGTATGCCACTGGTCCAACCTTCACCAAGATTTTAAAATGGTCTATGAACCATGTAATTATATTTCCTTTCATACCAAAATGCATCAAAAAATTTCAAGGATATATTTTATGGAAAACATGGCCACATACCTAGAAAGATAAGTCTTTCCTTTAGTTATCTGCATAACATTTTTTTGCCAACTCTTAGTCGTCTTCATGTGTTGTTAGGTCATCTTCACTTACTAAGCCACTTCCTCTACTAATTCTGGCCCCATCACAATTCTTTCACTCACTTCATCCCAAAACTCTGGAGCCCGGCACTACTTTTCATACAATGCCTCAAAAGGTGTCATCTTTATACTAGAATGAAATCTATTTTTATAGGAAAACTAAACTAAACAATTATGTTGATCCCAACATCCCTGGTAGTTCATTTAATAAGCTCAAACCATATCCTCCAAATTCTGAATCGTTCATTCTGATTTCCCATCTGATTAAGGATGAAATGATATACTAAAATTTAATTTTGTTTCCAACTACTTCTGAAGGCCCTTCCAAAAGTTAGAATTAAACTAGGGATCCCGATCAGATATAATGTAAAGAGGAACTCCATGTAAACTTAAAATATATCTGAGGTACAGTAGATAATTCTAATCCAATGAAATTGTATTTTGAATAGAAATTAAATGTGCATATTTTGTCATCCGATCAATCATAACCCAAATCATATTGTTACCTCAAGAAGTCTTTGTTAGTCCCACTAAAAATTCCATGGATACACTTTACAATTTCCACTCTAGAACAGAAAAAGGCTGAATCATCTCCTTTGATAACAATCATTCTGCTTTAACCTGTTGACATGTCAACATTTCATGGTATAATCAGCAATATATCTTGTCATTCCACCCCACCAATAATACTTCTGAAGGAATCTATACAGATTAGTACTTCCAGGATGAACTGAAAATAGAGATCTATGATCTTCACACAACAAATCATTCTTCAATTTTGAATCACAACGCACACACAAATTTTTTCCAAATTATAAAACACAATCTTTTTCAATTTTAAATTCTTGAAAATTACCCATTTAAACCAACTCTAAATTTTTCTGTAGCCCATGTTTTCCTTCTATGCTTTCATAATTTTGTCTGATAATGACGACTGCACATAAACCAGAAACCAAAAATAGTTATTTCCTGCACCAATGACTTCTAATCCAAAATTCATCAAAACATTTTACAATGGATTAGGTTCTAAATGTAACACGTTTAATGATTCATGGTGATTTCGACTCAAGGAATCCTCCACTTTGTTTTCTTTTCCTGGATGGTAACTGATTGTGATATCAGAATCATATATTAATTCAAGCCATGTTCTCTACCTCATGTTTAATTTCTTCTAGTTGAATATATAATTCATAATTTTATGGTCAGTATATATTTGACATTTGGTTCTGTATAAATGATTCCTCCATATTTTCAAAGAAGAAACCACAACTTCCAATTCCAAGTCATGTATGGGATAATTTAACTCATGAGGTACTATTTGTCTTGATGCAATAGAAATTACATAATAATTCTACATTAGATCACAACCAAGTCCCTTTAATGAAGCATCATTATAGATGACAAACTCACCATTTCGTGAAGGCAAGGCCAAAAATATAGCATTTACCAATATGTTATTCAGTTCCTAAAAAAACATCACATTCTTCTATCCAAATAAATTTAATCCATTTTGTGTTAACTTTGTTATCGGGTTAGATAACCATCAAATCTTTTTAACAAACCTTTTGTCATACCCTGCTAATCCAATAAAACTACAATTCTCTGTAACATTTTTAGGTCTAGGCCATTCATCAACCTCTCTTTTTTTGGCAGGATCAATTGTTATACCATTCTTATTTACAACGTTCCCAAGAAAATAAATATTTTTTAACCAATAAATTAACTTGTTGAATTTCCCATTAAGTTTCTTTTCCTTTAAGGTTTTCTAAAACAACCCTTTGATATTTTCCATACTCCTATTTAATCTTAGAAAATACCATAATGTAATCTAGGAAAATAACCAAAACCTTATCTAAGAACTCATAAAATAATCTATTCATTAGATTAATGAATACAGAAGGTGCTTTAGTTAACTCAATCGACATAAAAACAAATTCATAATGACAATATCTAGTACAAAAGGTTGTTTTCTAGATGTCATCCTCCTTCACCGTTAGCTGTTGGTATCGAGATCTCAATTCAATCTTGGAAAATTACTGATCTCCCTAGAGATGATCAAATAATTCATAGATATGAGGTAAAGGATATTTTTTTCTAATAGTGATGTTATTCAAATATTTATAATCAATGCAAAGTATCATGGAACCATCTTTCTTTTTATTTAACAAAATAGGTGCACCCCATGGTGAAGTTCTGTGGTGAATGAAGCCATTATCAAATAAATCCTACAACTGGTTTTTCAATTCGAGAATTTCTATTTAAGCTATTTGATACAGGGGTTTTGAAATTTCTTTAGAATCAGGAACAATGTTGATTGTGAATTCTACTTCTTAATTAGGTATGACACTGGGTAACTCATCAGCAAAAACATCAAGGTATTCATTTACCACAAGCACATCATTATTCTGAACAGATCCATTTTTTCAACAATATGGTAAAGATAACTTTCATTTCCATATTTCAAAAATGTCTTATCTTCCTGGTATATTATCAATTTTATGGGTTATTTCTTATATAAAAACTGAAACTATTTATGAAAAACAACTTCTTTATATCTATAGTCAATCTCAGCATAATAAATAGAAAGCCAGGCCACTCCTAGAATGACTTCAAACACTACTACAGGGGAAAAATAAAAAAATTAGGTATATTCTTTCCAGAGACAATAATATAATGATTCTTATTATTCCTCTTTACCATAATATTTCCCCATTTTGTTTTAACAATAAGTTCTGATCTTATTTATTGAGGTGATATTTCAAATTTACTATAAAATTCCTCAGAAGTAAAAGAATTAATACATCCCAAATAAAAATTGTTATTAAAATCTTCATAAACAAATAGTTTACCTGATACCACTTCATTGGATGGACTGATATCTATTGACGTAGTCGAAAATTATCTCACTACACCTATCTGTTTATAGTCTGGCTTCTTTTAATCACTTAGATCTCTCTTTGGGTAGGAATGTGCATAATGACCCATCTCTCCACATTTAAAACACATTAAATCTTTCTTATCAGGACTAGTATTAGTATAATTTTCATTTAAATATCAGGCCATATGACCAAACATACCACAATGTAAACACTAACAAGTTTTGTTAATGCATTCCCCAGGGTGCATCTTGCCACACTTTTCACAAACTGGAAACTAGATTTTCTTACCATCATATTTGTTTGGTTGATTCTTACCCATAGGTTTCAAGCTAGACCCCTTCTTATCTTTGTTTTAAAAATACATGTGATCCTTAGAAAACCACATATTTACCCTCTTGGAAAATTAGAAAAGTTTCTCATTACTTTTGAATTCATGGGAGGCCAACTCCCTTCGATACCATGGCTTTAATCCTGGTTAAAAGGGATTGGTTTTTCTATCAAGATCAAAAATTAGATTTGGAGCATACCTCACCAGTCGGGTGAATTTTTCTTCATACGCAACAACTTAATATTCCTCCATTTTCTTCAAATAATTTAATTTCTTCTCCATCTTATGTCTCACCACCTTAGGAAAATATTTTTCAAGTAAAAGACTTTAAAATTCATCAAACTCTGAGGCATCAATATCCTCCCTCTCCCAAATATTCATTACCATTTACCACCACTGATCAACTTCACCTTCATAATGATAAATGGAAATACTTGCCTTTTGATTATAAAAACATACTATAACATTGAATATCTTTTCAAGGGCCTTAATCCATCTGTAATCCACTATAGGGTCAAAAGATCCATTGAAAGTAAGAGGGTGTTGTCTTAAGAAATGTTCTACTATTGTCGTGTTCTATTGTGGTACCTCATGTGGTTCACTTTCATGGATGTAACCACAATTTATTTCCTATATTAGGTAATCCATTATTGTCTCAAACTACTCGGTTCCAATACCTACCATTTTTTATGCATATTTGGAAGGATATTGTTCTTTCATTGCCTCTCTTCATCATCTTCCCTATTTCTCATGTAGAAAACCATTATTAAAAAACATATATCAGTCAAAGAAAAATGTTAATCTTTAAATTCTATATCATTTCAAATTAATCATATAGTTAATATCATTTATGGTATTCCATTATCCTCATCCAAACCCCTAAAATTATCAAAACCATCCTCTGATACACACTCTAATGACCCGACCTTATTACGTTATATAATCATGAAATTAGTCTAGAAATTACTACCTTTAACATTTTTGTTCTTTTCAAGTTTAAATATTTTTAGAATTGGGGAATAATACATTCATAACATTACACATTCATATAGATTAGATACCATAAAAATAGCATTCATTTATTCCCAAATATAAAACTTTTCAAATATAACATGATTTTCATTGAAAATCATTCAATCATTTAACTTGTCTTTATTATTGGTCCTACACATCCTTATAACCATTGAAAATCATTTAAAAATTTGGGATGATCACCAAAATCTCAGTATGCTAAGTGAAAATAAGGAAAGAACATATCAGTCTATGAATACTTGAAACATATTTAATCATTTTCAAAAGACATACTTGTCACCCATATATACTTACTTTGTGAAACATGTTATTTAAACAAGATCCTCGCAAAACATAATAAAATAAATAAAACCTTAAATGTATCTTGGTTCATTACATATATAATCTTGTAAACCTCTCGTCTACCATATAATCTGTAACCCTTATGGCTACCTTAGAATTTGTGTAACCATCACAGTTACACTTGAAGAAACCATACGGCCAACCTCCAACTTACACATAACTAATACATTTTAAGTAATTATAGTTCCCAACCATAATCATAAAAAATTCCCAAGAACCAAAACATAATCATACAACATTAAAATTTTCATAAAACTATGACTTTGTGATTTTTTTAAACATAATTTAAAATGAGGATTTTAAAAGAAAATCCCCTTACTAATATCATATAATTGAAAGGATACTTAATATGGTGGATTGAATATGTATATACTCTATAAATACACATAATTAAACATTATATATAAAAAATTAATCATACAAAACATTTTTAATACCACATAAATAATGAAGTATAATTTTAATCGAAAGAATGGAAATCGGGTTAAGAATTATCTTACCATTGGTTCGTCTTACTTAAAAATTGTTTACACATCATGTATAATGGTTAAAATAGTTTTATTAGTATTTTAAATAAACATTTTCATGTTTTTAAAATCTTATATGATCATTTTCTAATATCATTTCACCCTTTAATTGATAGTATTTTGTTCCTTCCATTGTTTTGGGTGAGTTCTTTACATGATTTTTATGATTGGTTCGTGAAGGAAGTTGATTGGATATGAAACTCCATAATTGGAATGGAATGGTATTAAAATATTTATAGTACCATAAATTTTACCATTTATCATTCTGAATAAAGACATTATGAAGATTCACAAGTTAGAACATTATTGATATTTGTTTAGGTCATTTTGGCGATTCATTGATCGTAATGAACTCATTTGTTATATAAATTTATAACATGTGAAAAAAATAATTCTAGGACCTTATATAAGATATAATACATAAATTATAATTATGTTCAACCAAAAAAAAATTCTCATGATTAGTCTTGAGGGATTTAAAAAAAATTAAAATCACATCTTCCATGATGTCAGTAAATCGACACATCACGGATGGTGTTATAATTTATTGAATGAGTGGGAGAAGAGAAAAAGTATAATGGTGAATCTTCCATGAACATGATGAAATCTATAATATTTAAGATAATTTATCATTCATACCTCTTGGATAATGTATGGTGATAAAATAAGAAGAATAGGAAATAAAAATAAAATAAGAGAAAGAAAACAAAAGTGAGTGTTTACCTCTTGATCTCTTTTCCTTGAGATCCTTCTTAAAGCCTTTTGTTTTGGACTTTAGTTGATATTGGAAGATCTAGGACGTGAGAAAAATACTTGGTAGGAATATTGGGCAGAACATAGGTAATTATCAAGGATTTAAAGGTGTTGGAGGAAGAGTGGTATGAGGTTGGAATTTATAGTTGAGGAGAGGAGGTATTTTACATTATTAAAATCATTATTATAATATTTTTCCTAAAGACTATGAATAATATTAATTAGTGTGACCAAAGATAGTAAAAATGTAATGTTAGTTCTAACCAAGTGGTCTTATATCACTTATGATGTCATAAATAGTGTATTTAACTAATAATTTTAATATACGGTATTTTACCGTATTTCACTATTCATCAACAAATTCAAGAATTTTAGAAAAATTCAAAAACAACATGCGGACCATTTTCCAACACGTTGATTTAAAAAATGAACTCCATTTTTTGAAAATAATTTTTTAAATATTATTAGTTTAATTTTTAAATAAAATCATACTTTATTCAAAAATTAACAATTTAAATTCAATAACTGCTCTTATATCCCATTGAAAAATTAACAAATATGTCATTATCTTAAAACCTTAAGAGAAGAAAATAATAATAAAATTTAATATTCATTAGGGTCATATTACTCTTCATAAATTTATGTTACTATTCAAAAAAAATTAGTACTATTAGACTCCAAATATCATACTAAACACAATTGTAGATTACCGTTTTTTAGATTCAAAACATAGAAGTTGAAAAAATTATTTTTAAAGAATATTTATAAATAAATACTTAAAAAAAGTTTCATGAATTTAAATTTATTTTTAAAACCCTTGGGGTGTTATAGTATAGAGTGTAATAAACATGTAATAATTTATATAGGTAACCTGAGCGCCCCCAAGAACCACATGTCTTTGGTGCATCAGGGAAAACCCTCTTATAATGACCTAGATTTCCACACTGGTAGAAAATCAATGTTCCTATTACAAGTACTCTTGGAAATCTAGAACGACCATTCTCCCAAGAACCACCATAGGAATCATGATGCTTCCACTTTCCTTTGAAATAACACACACTTCAATTGGGAGAAAAACAAATTCCCGATAACCCTAACTTTCCAGTCGAGTCCATTTCAATTATATGTGTTCTATCCAATACATCAGTATAAGAATAAATTTTCATCAAGAAAACATGATAATTAATATCTTCATGAAGTCCCAAATCAAACCTTTAGTCCTTCATCTTCTCAGTAAACACAATCCCATGTGAAAAAAATCTGAGATTAGCAAGATGGTATCCATACTCTGTCATGATCTTGACATCATTATCATGTTTGGAAAACATTACAGCCTTGGACAACATAATCTATTCTAGATAGAATTGGTTGATGAAAATAACTATAATATTCTTCTACTCTAATCCATTTTGCTTCTTCACCATAAACACAGTGTCCCACCATCTCCTACATGGTCCTTCCATAAAAATTGTGGCACACTTCACCTTTATTTCTTCCAGTGTGTCCAAAAACCCAAACAAACTTTCTATCATGGTCAACCATTCCTCATCATCTTGAGTATCATTTTAGCCTTTTAATAACATTGAATAATGGAAAAGTATTTATTGATAACATTCTTAGATAACATCCCATTGAGATTCCACAAGTGGAGCCTAAATGAGAACGGGGTGATTCTTATCCCAGAGCTTAGACAATAAGCACAATAACATAATCTAGATTCTGGTGCACAAGAGGTTTTTCTCACTATGGTTGAGTAGAAGATTCCTCCTGGATCTAATTTCTATGCCTTCTTATAATAATTATGATACAAAACATCAGCACACAATAAGGAATACAACATATGAACACTCAAATAGACCAACAAGGATAAATAAATCACAAAAGATAGACAAAAATATTTGGATTTCAATCTTGTACAAATCCAAAGCATGGAATAAGGCTAGAACTAGTCCTCAATACAATTTCCCAAACCACCCATGGTGACATAATTTTGGTTGCAGTGAAAGATATCTAGTCAATAAATCATAACTACCTCCTATGTCCTGAAAGGAATATATAACTATATAATTATTTCAAGACAAGAATCCCAACCTCCCCTTTGATACCATTTTCTCATGAACCTGCATGGGTACCCGAATCACATGATAACTAGGCTGGTCCCAACATGTACCGAATGGCATTATCGATTCCCATGGGTTGGTGATTAGCACTTGGAATCATACAAAACAAAAGTTGGAATGAATTTTCCACTAAAAATACGAAAGAAATATAAATTATCAGTATGTGTACAAAAGAAACTATACTATGAGAAGATTACTATAAGTAAAACATGTATGAAAGGCCAAATTAAAATAGAAAAGTTCCAAAGAAACAGGATGATAATAGTCCAATTCTCAATAGAAAAATATCATTGAGTCCATGAATCAATAACTAGAACCACCTCCAAGTGGTGCTTTACCCCAACTCGAACATGGAAGAAGATAATATAAAAAAAATTGAAGGTATAGGTAGGGTGTGATCTAAAAGTATAGTATGGTACCACTAAAGATTACATCATAATATTTCAACATCAAATTATCCAAATAATGTTCATTAAATTCTTTAAATAAACTAGTTTTTAATTTTAGGATAATATTTCGACAAACCATGATTTAGATTTCAATAGATTGAAATACATTATTAAATTATGGTTCACCTTTAAAAATGATCTACATGTATTCACAAATGGTTCTTTAATAAAATGGATTTAATAAAGACTTTTATATAAAAAAGTTTATATAAATCCTAAGGCATCTAAAATAGTTCACAACATTAGATTATATTTATATCTTATATATAAACTATCTATTAAAATGGTTATCTTCCATGTGGTATTAAAATTCTAGGTTATGGGATCCCCATCAACACATGTGATAAATAGAAATTTGGAGAGATGTTCATCAAAAATGTCAATAGAGGACTCATCTATGTCCCAATGGGAATGAAAAATGTGCTTGCCAATTTTTTGTTAGTGTTGTATAGCATAAATCCAATTCTAGGGCAATTAAAACCTATCATGTTTGTCTTAATAACTCATTAACTACCTATTCTTTCATGTGATCTAATATAATTAAATTATGGGAAAATTATTTTAATCAACCATAAAATATAATTTAGTCTCATTCCACCATTTCAAACATACCAATTTCCATTTAAAACCAAAAATGGGTTTTTAATCAAAAATATGCCTTTTACTAAGACAAAACCCTAAGGTTTCTATCAAACCATTTTTAATCAATTTTCTAAAACAGATATTTTAAAATAATTAACAATTCAATTTCACAATCTACTTTTTAAATTTAATTTCAAAAAATTTCCATCAATTTTAGAAAAAAACCCCAATTCAATGGAATTGGGGTTTTTCACAATTTTACCACCAAAACCATTTCAAAATTTAAATTAAATAATTTTAATTTCACCAATTTCCATAAATTCATCCCAATTCAATTGAATTGGGGGTTTTTGTGAATTTCATGCCCAAATACATTTTTGAAACCCCAATTCAAAAGAATTGAGTTTTTATGATAGACCAATTGAAATACATTTAATCAATATCTAGTAATTTATCTTAATTAAAACAACTTAAATTATATAATTCAATTTATAGTTAACAGAAATTGGGCATCATGATGGAACCACCAACCTCAGGATCAACGGATCTCATAACAACAAACCCTAATATGGATTCAACAATGATGAAAAAAGATCATGGAATCTTGGAAATATGGATAAAATATATATTTAATACTTCAATAAAGCATGTATTATATCCAAAAAATCAACATGGGGATCCACAAAACCCTATATAAGAGTAGAGAGATCATGGGAGATAGAGATCGGTGGGAGAAAACTAATCAAGAGAAGATTGAAGGGCATTACTCGGGCTTCAAATCACTTGCAAGCGGGAAATAAGGGGTAAATAATGTATATTTAATGTTAAAAAGGAAGGAGAAATTTATGGGGTCATGGTAGGTATCTCTGACACTTAAAGGGAGGTTTTGTATTTTTACGTTCTGTTTTTTAATTAAAGAAATTTTGTTCCCGTTTTGCTGGGTAGAGCCACATGATTTAACAAACCGTAATGAATGACCATTTGCATGTTTTAAATTGGATGCATGGTTTCTACTAAGATGGTGCACATATTTAATAACCATGTGATAAAAAAATTCCCACTACCTTTGGTTTCATGGTTTTCTATAAGAGGGTGCATGGTTTGGGAAAAGTGTGTGCCAACTGTTCACTAGCACAAAAGTTTCCAAAATATTGTAAAATTAAACCCAAAATGAACCCAAATGAAACCAAACCAAAGCTTGGGAAAAATATCAGTTAACAAATACCTCCAAAATAGTAATAGGATGTTACAACCATGGGATTGAAAATTTATTTTATTGATTAATTTATTAATTATATTTTGGAAGAAGGTTATTATATTTTTTGTGGAAATTATATGATTAAGGTAAATATAAATCCATTTGGATAATATGGAACTTTTATTTTAGGAATAAAGGTTGAATTGTATTTTTTAATTATATATTATTTTTTCATAATTTTGATTCATATAATTTATAAAAAATTATTAGTATATTTTGGATATTTTATAATTAGGGAATATTCATTTTTAGTATATGGCTTTATGGGTGATTAATTTATATTAGATTTGCAAGTTAAGTTAATTTTAGAATATTATATGATTTAATATTTCTTAATCATGGTTTTAAACTTAGCCAACAAAATATAAAATAATTTTAAGGATGGTTTTTTAGGGAATTATCTAAGTTGAACCTTTGGTCTTATTGTTGAACTTTGGAGATTAATTATTCATATAAAGGTCCAAAGATTTTGTTTAGTTTTTTATATTTTTCAAACCTATTGGGTTTTCATTGATGTATAAGGACATTATTAATATCTTTTCATAATTTTATGTACCATTTGATTTTTCAAAAAAAAATAAGGCTTATATCCTGAAAAATTCATCTTTAATACTCATTGTCTAGAGAAAACAATGTGATTTTGGGGAAAATTGAATAAAGGAAAAAATTATAATTTTCAAGTCAGTATATTTTAATATGTTATTATAAAATATGGTAAATTTATTCCAAAACACTTAGAAAATGATCTTCAAACAAAAAAAAATTCCTATTAATTTATTTCTGGTGAATCAGTTGTTTTTTCACACCTCATTGAATTATGGTTTTAGGATCATTAATTGTCTCATAATCATTCAATTTCTTCCAATCAATGTTCTCTATAACTCTCCATTTTTATGTGGATATTAAATTATCCTATATATCCATATTTTCACTTCCAATAAAATATATTATATTTGAAATACAAGTTATGTGTTATTTCAGATGACTTTCATATTTCCCTTTCCCTCTTTTAAAATGGATATTTTATAAATCCTTTTTACTATGTAGTTTTTCAACAATGGAATTTTAAAATATAAAACTCTATATAAATGAGAATAATTTTAAATTTAAATTATAAAATTTAATAATGTTGGGATAGAACACCATAATATTTTAATATAAGATTATCTTTGATAATGTTTACAGTACTCGACGATGAGCTTAAACAAAGCATAAAATATTATTATGACTGTTAAACATATCCATTGAATTAGTGGTTAGGAATAGAAGTAGTTGTATTTTTTAATATATATATATAGTTAAGAATAAACAAAATTTTAAGAGAAAATTCATAGTAAATAAACACTCATTTCTTAGTAAATTCATTTTATTCTTCAAAAATATATTTTCATCAAAAATGGTATTTATAGTTTTTCATGATCAAATATTATAATTAATATTTTCAAATATTAGAATTTTATTATAAAAGTTATATCATTTTTTAAATCATTATATACAACTTTTCTTAGGGGGATTTGTTTTGGTTTTTTCTAAAAAGATTTATTTTCTAGTGAATACTGAAAATTACAAATTTTTATTGAAAACGTTATTTTTTTCAAGTATTTAAAAAGTCGTATTTTTTTAGAAAATCGATTGAAAGTAAAATTAGTTATATTATATTATAAATAATCTTGTTAATTTAATAAGAATAACCTTGATTTTGGAATTTGGTAAAAAAAATATTTATACTTACAGAGGAATTTTATGGAAAAAATGTTTACCGTTGGGTTTCACATTTTAATCATTGATAAATTTCTGCCACTTTTAGTGATTGAATCTTAAAAAATTGATTTCATATTTTTAATCAAGAGGTAAAAATTTGGTAAATTGTCCCCTTATTCTCAATATGATTATTAACTATTATAATTTTTAATTACCATGGTAAGGGTAAAATGGTTTAATTCGGATTAAAACTAATTTTATAAGGATTACAATTCATTAAAAAACATGAATTTATTTCATTATATGAGTATATTTCATTTATAATCATTCAAAATAAGAAAATATATCTTTTTTTATTTGAATTTCATTTTTTATTTATAATATTTACAAAAAACATATAGTTAAAAATATCACATTCTTTCCCTTAATACATATAATATTTTTTAACAAAGGTAAAAACAAATTATATTTTGTTATAAATTTATATTTTAAATACAACTGATTTTTTTATCATGTTAATTGATTTTTAAAATGAAGATATGAAATAGTTATCTTAAATTCTTATGTAACCTTGACAAGGTGATTGTGCGAGTATAAAAATCAAAGAAATTATTTTAAAAACACTAGAGGTAATATTTTTTGGGTTATTTAAATTTTATTGTGAATTTTAAATTTAATTAAAACATATTATAGATATTTTGATGGTTTATATTCAAAATAAATTTCATTAAGGTTGTTTTAAATTCCAACTTATGTGAATAGTCTCAAATTAAAATAAATGATATTTTGTGTTAAATAATATATCATTAAATTTTTTAAAAACAATAAAAAAATTTAATGATTAAAATTAATATGTGAAATTTTCTAAAATTTAATCCCTAGGAAATTTATGATCCAATTACAACTATATAATTAAAATTATAACCATTTAATATTCATAAATCTTATAAACACTGTTAATAATAAAAATGGTTAACTTAGGGGTTAAACAAAAAGATAAGTTTTGAAATTATATATAAAACAGATAAAATTTGTAAGAATGATTCTAATATTAATTAATATTCCAATTATTTTTATCCATGTAATTTTGGAACCATTTTACAAGAGTTATATACATATAAATTTATGATATTTCATTTATTTTCAAAAAGTACATTAGTAAAATTTTACAATAAATAATATTTTATTATATTATTCAAAATTCCTAAAAATTCTATATTTTTATAGGTGAAACTTATAAGGTTTAAAATATCAATCGTGGTGCATTTATGGGACTCATTTCCATTTTATTAACTTTATTTACTTCTAATGAGTAAAAACATTGTTATCTTTGTAAGTTTTAAAAGTGTTAATGGGGATTAAAAGTATTGGATAACTGTTAAAACCTAACCTATATTTGTAAAAAATTAATTTTGTGATTTTATTTAGACTAATATTAATATTAAAATCAAATTATATTAGGTTTTATCAGTTTATTCATTAAATTTTATTTATATTAATTTAATATATTAAGTAATTCCAAAGGTTCCCATCCTCTCACTTATAAAATGAAACATCCAATCCATTTTCATTAAAAATTATTTACACTTATATATCTGTAAATACCTACCCTAATATCATCATATATTCCTTAATCATATCATATATCTTATGTTCTTAAAAAATATCATTTTTTCAAGGCTTGATGTGTAAGACAAAAGAAGATTCTCAATAACGAGGTGTAACTCTTAACCGAACATTTTCAATTTTATTTCATCATCTACCAATAATAAATATATGTAAGAATTTATAAATTAATTAATTATAATAAAAATTCTAAATAATTATTATGATGTATCAACCATTATCCATATTTTTCTCAACCGTTGTAAAATGATAGCATTTCTCGTGCATACGTGAGGACTACCACATCCACCAAAAAATATGATATGTTATTTACTTCCACTATTCATGGATGGTTATTTGGATAATGAATATATATGATATATATGATATAATAATTATTATTTACAGGTAAGTTTTTATTTACATATCTTTCATTCTGTCTTTCAAAAAGTTAAAATAGCGTTCATACGTACGTATGGACTACATTTTCTATGAACAGTGTAATTAATTTTTCTATCATAAACTTGTATGGATGAATCTACATATAAAAATTAAATATATAAAATTTATATCATTTTTAAAATTCTGGATATTATGTAACCTTGATAAAATTATAAATACCGAGACTACCATACTAAAAGTTTCAAAAAAAATTGAATTCATTATCACCGAGAATAGTGATTTTAATAATAAATTGTTAATAAATAGGTGACACAATATTATAAGTAATGAATTTATGGTATGATATATATAAAAATGGTTTTTTAATATAATTATAATAAATATATATTTTATATACATTATATTCAAATAAGTATGATGAAAGACCTGACTTGAGCTATAAGATTTATGTGTCAATACCATTTTAACCAAGACTGTTTATGATTGAATTCATATTAAGTAAATTGTGTGATCTTTATATGATAAATAAATTTATTTTTTCTAATCCTTTTTTTTTTCAAATAATTATTTTTTTTGTTTTAATTCTTCTTTATTTAAAAATTCATGGGATCAAAATAATGTTTTTACAAAAACCCAGCATTGATTTAATATTTGGTTGAGAATAAATTTCTTCTTTATCCTTGTTTTCTAAAAAAGTTTAAAATAATTTTGATTAATATTCTCCTATGATTATTTAAATTTATTTTTACCCATGTTTAACATTATAAAAATTGGTTTAAGAGGAATATTAATGTCACTTTCTAAATGAGGTACTTTGGAATTTTTACCAAAAATCTAAAAGGAATATTTTTTTAGCATACACAACACAAACACAATTTATCACCATCCTTAACACTAAATGTTTTGAAGCTACCTTCATAATTTTACATGGTTATTTTCAATGATAATATTTTTTAAAATGTTTAGTGAATTTCTTTTTTACATAATTTATTTTAAAATAAAAACGATATTTTCCTCAACAAATGTTCCAGGGAAATTTTAAAATAATTTTCTTCTATAATAAAATCCAGTGTTGTCAATCATTATTTAATAGGAATATGATCTAAGTAAACCATCCTTATTTATTCTATAGATGGTTTATTAATATTATGATGATATGTTTATGAAACTCATTTAATTTCCATGAGTTATGCCATAACGAATTGATTAAATGTTTGTGAAACTCATTCTCTTTTCATGAGTTATGATATATTGATATGATGTTTTTTTTTGATCTTGTGGTACAAATATGTATAGATTTCATTATGTGATCATTTGGCCTGGAATTATATATCCCTCCAATATATTGGTTAAATATTTATTTCTAATGATATAGTTATGGGATGCAATTTGATATGCCCAATCGACTATGGGAAACAGAATGGGATTCATGATCCATAATGGGATTTAGGTGATGATGCTTGATCCTTTATGACATAAGAAATAGTTTTTTATGCATGATATATTATTATGGACTTATTTGATGAAAATATAATTTGAAATTTTATTTATAATATTATGATTCCGCGGTTTTATGAAATATTTTTATGTTTATGATGTGAACTTTTGGTTCATGATTAATTTTTCAAGATTTAACACTGTTATTATTCATGTATTTTTAAATGCTAATGTTTTATGTTAAGACACATAACTATGATCCACGATATATTTTTTATGAAAATTCTATTTTATCATCTTGAACTGATTCCCTTATGATTATTTTATGCTTACATATAATTCCTAATTAATATCCCTAATGTTTACCCTTACTTAGTATATGAGCCCACCCTTTCTTATGTTTTTTTCTCACAGGTTATGATGGAAGATTATATATATGGTACTCATAAGATGAGTACTATGTGGGAAGATTTTTTTGGGATATATTGGATATATTTTCGAAAATAATATTTGTATGTATATAGTTTCCATAAGCATTGAACACTTATATATGGATCATAATATTATATATTGAACATTCATATAAAATGGTTTCTTATTTATGTGTTAAAATCATGGATCATTTTAAGCTAATACCTTGGTATATTTTCCCCTTCAATATTCTTGATCGATGAGGGACAATAGCTTATCACTGGGCACTCCCACTAAACCTCTCAAAATATCACGATGTCTTCCATGCATCTCTCTTGATGAAGTATATACTAGATCCTTCATATATATAAATATCATATGTTTAATAATATAATCATGATATTTCATTTTAATAAAAACTATGGATGTCTTTATTTATTAATATAATGTGCTACAGAGAAAGACTACTAGCCTATTTAATGTTTTTTAGAGGAATTAGAAATTTCAAGAAGCTACATGGGAACCCAAGGAAGGGATAAAGCAAACATATCTTCATTTTTAATGTCAGATCGATGAAATTTCAAGGTTAAATTCATTTAAATATGGGTAGAATGTTACACCCAAATATTTTAAATATATTTTCGTTTAAATAAACTTGTGTAATTGGATAAAATTCTTTACATGCAACCTAAAGACTAAATGAAATGTGATATAGTAACCCTTTATATAAAGATGTTTTATTGGAATATATGAATAGTAATGAACACGTTATAAAAATAATTTATAAATTTTATAAATAGTTTAGACATATTTATTAATGCATAATAAATAAATACTCACTTTTTAGTGATGTCATTTTATGCTTCAAATATATGTTTTCTTTACAAATTGTTTTTTATTTCATTTATCATGATTTTAAATTATAATTAATTTATAACTATTTTTATAAATTTTATTTGAGTTAATTCATATTATTTTAGAAATATCCGTGTAAACATTAGCTTTTGGTAAATTTTAATAATTTTTCAAAAAAGATTTATTTCAAAATGAATTGTGAAAATATTGAGTTTTATTAAAACAATAATTTCTTTTCAAGTAAAAGTAACATTATATTTTTAAATTTATCTTAAATAAAAATACTTATCCATTAATTATAAATAATATAGTTAATTACTTAATAATGTTCATTATATTTTATTTTGGTATAACATCATTTTTGGGATGTTTTTTATCAAAATAAATTAAATTAATATAAATTTATTAAAATTTATAATTAAATTTATAGATTATTTTTTTTAATTATATAATTTAAAATTAATTTTATAGTTTTTACTTGGCAATTAATGGAAGTCGATTTCTTTTTATATCAAAAAATTCATTTTTCTCAAATGGGGTTTCGTTGCGGTTTGCACAGTTATTTAAAATTAAATTATACCACTTATATAAATAAATATGTTAAAATGGATTAAATATTTTTATTCATTGTAATTAATATAATTTAATTTGTTCAACATAATGTTTTCTCATGATGAATTTTAAAAAACTATAAAATTTTGTTATCATGGTTAACGTTAAAAAGATATTATGAGGGGGCTAAAACAAAATATAAGGGTAGAATTTCCACCCACACTTACCTTGTTATTTTTTATAATATATTTAAAACTTATATTATCCTATATATTAATCCTTATCAATTTTTATCCACTTTCCACCAAAATTGAATTTATATCACTGAAATATTTTAAGAAATTCCATGTGTGTCCCTCCCCTCACATATAAAATAGAACCTCTCCTCTTATGATATCCATAACATTTAAGCCTTATACCTCTGAAAATCCCTTATCCAAAACATTTCTATATCCATTCCCTTAATCCTATTATTTTTTGTCTTCTCCTATGACCAATCTTTCAAATTTTAATGGGTAAGCTAAAGGAAGCCTCTTAAATAAGTGGTTTAAATTTTAAAAAACCAATTCCAATATTATTTCTTCTTATAATTTCTCCAAACATATTAAATCTATAAATAATGATGATTAAATTATCATTAATATAATTATATATAATTATAATAACATCAAAACCACTTCTAACCTCTTCTCCTTCAAATTGGAGATGAAAGTATCTCTCCTGCATATGTGTGGACTACTACCTCCACATGGCGATAGGATTCGTCTTCCACCACTATCATTCATGATTGGTTATTATGATATATTTAATGTATATATATATATATATATTATTTATGATATAATAATGATTATTTAAATTTGAATTATCAATTCCAATCTTTATTTCCATTCATCAAAAAATGGAAGCATCACATGAGTGTACGTACGAGATATCATCTCAACTTACTGATATAATTCATTCTTATCACTAATTTAAATAAATGGTTATAAATATATATATATATATATAGTATATATATATATATAGTATATATATATATATAACATTTAATCCTTTATTTAAATTCTAGATATGAAGGAACCATGATAAAAGTGCAAGGATAATAACTATTGAACCAAAACATACATGAGAAACAAATTAGTTAACATCATGAAACAGTGATTTCAAAAAGGTTTTATTAAAAAATAGGTTTTTAAATATTATAAGTGATCCACACATCTTATTATGGGTATGAATATTATTCTATTATATAATTATAATAAAAATAAATTTATTATACATATTCTTGGATTCCTTACAAATAAATACATACTTGAGGTAATGGTTTCTCATCCCACATTTATTTCTATGAGACTTATGCCGTATTGAACCCCTATTTATTTCATATAGTATATATAGAACCCCTTTTATATCATATATAATGAATACAATTGTATTCATTTAATCTAAAGTTTTATTTCAATTAATTCTTTTCAAAGGTGTTATGATTCAAAAGTTACCAAAGTGGTAAGGTTTTTATGTTACAATACCATTCTTATCAGTATTATTTATAAATAAATATTTGATAATGAAATTATATTATATGTATATATCTAATATTATTTATTTTAATATAATCTGGTAATTTCTATATATTCCATGTATTCTTTTATTTTTCCACTATTTAAGTAATCAAGATCCTGAAAGAATGTTTCTAAGGAAAACTAAGCTTGTTTTTCACTTCACTAAAAAAATAATTTATTACTTGTCCATATTTTCTTTAAAATGATTTAAATAATATTTTAAATATTCTTTAATGTCTTTTAAAAAATTATGTTTAACTATATTTTACTTTCATTAAAAATGGTTTAAATAAATCTTCTTGTCATTCTCAAAACATGGAATTATTTATTTTTTTACCAAAATGTGGAAGGAATTTTTATTTTAACAAAAACCACATGGATGGAATTACATATTACTATTAATACTATTTTATTTTAGGAATACATTATATGTTTCTATAGTTCCTTTAAAAAAACTTAATATTTTGAAAAAAATTAGAATTTAAAAAACTGATTTTTAAATTAGATTGTATATTCTTCAAGAAATGTTCTTTATATATTTAAAAGGTATGTTCAAATATAACAACATACTTTGAGGTTTCATATGATTTTATAGTTATATAGTCCTATGTAAACATATTTATTCTTTCTATGAATATTTTTTTATTCTGATGGTGAAATGCTTATGAAACTCATGTATTTTAGAGGGGTTGTGATATGATGATACGATGAATATTTCATGATCATATCTAACAAAAATGTGTGGTTTTCATTATGTGAAGGGTGGTCCTAGAATTATATATCCCCCCAATGCATTGGGTAAATAAATATATCTCATGAGATAACAAGGACAACAATGGGGAGTGCACTTGATTCATTGAGGGACTTTTACCAATAATATAGTTTTGGAAGTGAACCTTGACTAATAAAATGATGCAATGTGGAGTGAAATCAACTATTTTGATAGTATTGGAATTGATACTAGGCTAAGGAAATTATTTTATATGTTTATATTTATAATAGAAACTAATTCCCTCTTATTATGTTATGTTCTCATGGATCGTGATTGACTTTTAATTATTCATTATTCTTATCTCTTATGTCTTCCTTTCAAAACATTATTCCATGTCTTGTGACAAAATATTTTATACTGATTGGGCATGATTATTGTAATTTATTTTCATGTTCTAATTACCTTATTCTTATCATAAACTTACTCATAAACATTGATTGCTATCTCTTATATTTACCCAAAATGAGAATCTTATCTCACCCTTTCTTATGTCTCCCATCCCCATGTTATAAATAATGATTTTGATTATAAAAAAACTAAAAAGTGAGCTAGTAGTGACGAACATAATGGGAAATTATATAGTTATCTTATTTACTAGTAGTTTATGTATCCATGGTTTAAAATAAATTAACCCTTTATGATTCTATCATCAATTATAATGACATCTAATGATTATTCTTCAATTAAGATATATTATTTATATTTGTAAATTTTAAGTCGCTATAAAATAATATTTGTGTGCCTCAATGTATGAATCTAGAATCCCATTTCGATCTATAAGTAACTCTTAAAAATTCAATCATATCCAGGAAACTTTTACCAATCTAAATATTATTTTCTTTCAATTTAACAAATCTATTCAATATTGATAAAATTGTAAATTTATTGCAACATGGGAATAGTGGGTTCTCAGTATATCCATACAATCATTTTACACTTTTTATTTTTCAGTATTTTTAATGACTAAATAATTGATTAATTCTTTTATACAATCCGCATACTTATATTAAACATATCTATCATTCTTCCAATGTCCCAAAGGCCTTTATTTTTTATTTATTTTTGATAAACCGCCTTTCAAGGGGTGAGGTGGAACCATTACAAGGGTCATAAGAGTAAGTATTACATGGTCTGTAGGCCTTAAATGAATTAATTTCTTATAGGATTCAGACATTACTTACAACGCAGACTAACTACTTGGAACTACTCTTCCCCACCATCTTCATCGTGAAATTAACTCTCCACATTTGCATGGATATTCGACTATGTTTTCTTGTGAATGCACAATAATTTCCTAATGGTAGGTTCCATACCCTCTCATTCTTGCAATTCATTTAGCTTTTGTTATGGTGAATGCCCCTTACTCATCCTCTTTCTTCAGATTGTTTCTTGTAGGTTGTGTAGTTTGCATCTACATTTAAGGTGGCCCAAAGTCCATAAGGAGTTCTGAAGGCCTTGAGGTGTCCCGAGGGCCTTGCTGACCCAAAGGTCTGGGTGGCCTGAAGGCCTTAAAGGTCTTGGGGACCAAATCGCTTACCCGAAGGCCTAAATAGGGAAATATTCCAGGCTACTATAGTTCCAAATAGTACCTTCTATAGTTTCCACTACAGCACCCACTACAGAACTTCTACAATACCTATAGATTATACCTCTATTTAATCCTGGGTCGCTTAGATGCACAAAAGGATTCCTCACCAACCGAGTTGCGGATCATGTTCTATCCATCATTCTTAGATCATGAAATGTTATTTCTTTTACCCTTCCATGTATAGTGTGTATAATTAGGATTTAAGCCATATAGAATCACATGGTCTTTTATTTAATTGTACCGTAATTTTATTATATTCAAATACTTCATGCCACGATATAAAATCTAGTATTTTTTCAAGTTTTTGTTTATAAATTTCTAATAAAATATAAACACCTCTCTAAAATTCTTAACTACTTCTTCATGATTATATCCAATTAAAATTCAATAATTATTTAAATTTAATATATAATATATATTCATATATTAAAACATATAAAATTTTAAAAATAAATATAGACAAATAACTTTAAAACATATAAATATGTAAATATATAAACATTATTAAATTTATAATTATAAATTTATATATGAAAACTATTTATAAATTAAAAATAATTTTAAAACAAAAAACAATTTATAACTACAATAAATTATATGGAAAAAAACATTAATAACTAAAAAAAATTAACCTCAAAAAAATTATAATGAAAATGAATTTATCAATAGAAAAAAATTAAAATAAAAACAATTATAACCATAAAACAATTTTCAATAATTTAAAATCACAAACAACATATAATCACCAAATAAATATATCCTCTAACTAATTATAAACAATAAAAATTAATTGAAAATTTTGAATACATAGGAAAATAAAAGGGTGCACTAAATTTATAACATAAAATAATTAATAAAAAATTTTAAAATAAAAAAAAAATTATTAAATATAGAGATTCAAGTTGAATATATAAGATAACTAGATCCAAATTAGATATTTCTAAACTTTGGATTTCACAAAATTGAAGTTTGGTGTGACTAAAAATATATATATTAATGAATTGATTATTCTGTAACTCAAATGAAAAAATTAGAATGAATATTCAATGGGATGAATGCAGTCAAGGGTGGTGTAAGTAGTGTGAAAAATGAATGATATAAGAGAAAAGGTGCAGAAATAAGTAAAATATTGACTCAAAAAATAAGTTGGAGCATAGGTGAAGTAAGGTTATGAGTCAAGTGTATTATGGTTTTTGAAAAGAGGGAAATGGAAAAATAATGGGAACTCATGAAGTCATGGACTCAATTATCTTAAATAAATGCCTCCAAATTACACTATGTCTTACATTGGAAACTACTCATGAAGATAACTTGGTAAATTAAACAAAAAATATTCATTAAATCAACCTCATAAATGGTAGTATCTTGATAAGGGAAAGACGAATACTTCGATCTATAGTTTCCATAGTAATGTAATGCAAGGTTTTATCAAATTTATTATATTTCATGAGAGGTTTTTTATCTTATGCACAATTATTCTTCATTTTATCCTTTCACATTCCTAATAATATATATATATATATATATATTATATAATTAAGTAACCATTTCTGGTAAAATAATTTAAGTAAAATACATTTTCTTTATTTCATCTTGGATTTTTTTTAATTTATTTCCATTATATAATCATGTATAAACATTAAAAAAACCTTATATAAAAATGAAGACCTTTGGGCCATTCATGCCTGTGGAATGATTAGGAGTAGTTAACTATTGGTTGTCTAATCAAGAATAAGATAAACCAAGCCTTGACTCAAGGGTAATAACTCCTTGAGTGGTTCTTGGATCGAGTAGTTAGATTACACATTTAATCTATGTATCTATTTGGTCGGTTTCACCTCAATTTGGTCTTAATCCATCAATAGTTTCTTATAGATCTGTCCTTTACTTCTTCTTACAAGCATATAAGTGAGGGGAAATAGTGCTTTAGGTTTACAAAAAATAAACCCTGGAAAAATAATCTGTAATATAAAATGGAGGAAGAGATGAAAAAAATACAACCATATTTAATTTAACAAAATAATATCACAAAAAAACATATACTAATTAATTAAATTAATTACAAACCCAACACCTATTTAGGCCATCCATGTCATGATATTCCAGAACATGAAATTATTGTCCATTTAAACTAGATAACATCCAATAATATTTATTCTCTATAAAAATAGAATTTATTGAATTAATAATTAATAAACTTATTTTTTATTTAATTTTATTATCTTAATTTTAAATCCAAATTTTCCATGGTATTTTTATCCTCTATAATTTTAAATAAATTAAACAAATTAGTTTCAATTTTAATAATTAATACAAGGATTTTATTAATAGGGCACACAGTTCATACTTTCCATATCAAATTAAATTAAATATATAATTTATTATATATATATAAGCACACTCACACACAATATGTACCATATTCAATTCAGTGTGTGCTCTTTCCTGTCTAGTGAGAACCATTTCTGGTATTTTACACTTACATGACGTGTAGCATCACTCAACACAAAGTATGACTAATTTTGCGTGTGGTCAAGTTCACGTATTGTGTACTTATCAATCATGTATGCCTATACGAAATGTTTCAATATGACATGTAATGTTTTTATATGGGGTAAGTAATTTAGTTTGGAAAAAAAGATTGTGCAAATGGAATTATTGAATATATACAGTGTGTATATGTGGTGATGCCCATGAAGTAGTAAGTGTGTATAACAACCATACACAAGTATATAAATAATAATTCATAAAATAATTAATTTTATAATTTTATTCAATACAACACACTAAAAATTACTCAGAATGTAATTTATAGGGAAACCCTTATCACACAGCATGTACACAAGTAATACACTAAAGAGTTCAGTTTTTATTTAATTATTTAATTTTTTATATGTGTTGATTCACACAACAAACCAGTCTTTCTATGTTCCTTTCATGATTATTCATGAGTTACATGGCATGTATAACTAGATACACATCATTTAACCCATATTTATCCACCTTGATATCTTATTACATGCTATATGGAATGTACACCAGCTACACACTATATATTCACATATGTTATTTATTTATTAGATAGAGTTTAAAAAGTGGTGTTAGTATTAATTATTTACTATGTACTTTTACCACATGGATTTCATAATTTATGCTGGGAAAAACAGTTTCAGGTTACATGGAATATACACCAGTTATATTCTATGTCACTCTGTCTTGTCATGTTCTAACAAGCAGCCTATAGTTGGTGTGTAATAATGCCACATACTTTTCACCCATGATAAGTTTCATGATTGAAGATACATGTCATTATTTGGTTAACCATGCATAAATGAAATATATTTTTCAATTACATTCCTTGTAATAGTTTCACTCAATCAAAATCATCAATATCTCCATATAGTTTATTTAAGAATTCATCATCAATTCTTCTTTTCTTCTTAGTCATATTAAACTGATTTATCATGTCATCTCAACTTTCAGATTATGAATGAAAATTGTAAATGAGAAACTAAAGAAATATTGAAATTGATCAACAAATAATAAATAATCATATATTAATCTGTTAAAACATTGATTCCACTTGAAGGTTTTAGGGTGTAGTGAAATTGCTTACACTAATACCCATAATTATTTTTCAGTTTATATGAATAAGATCATTATAAGTGGGTAAATTCAACACCAAAATATTCATATTAATGATCTTTTAACATAAAATCTATAATAAATTTATAGACATGAATTACCATAACGTGATAATTTTTTATTTAATATCGATCAATTTGGTAGAAACTCCTATAGTCAGAGAATTTTGATGAAGAATCCAAATATTAATTCATCTATTGGTATCCACACATGATCCACAAATCTTGAGACATCATTGATGGAACTCGATAAGCTAATGTACAAGAACCAAACATCTTGCATCATTCATCGGTGACTGTAAAAAGTATTCATTTGATCATGAAGTATTCTCTAATGTTCTATCAGTCTAGAGGTGGAGAAGGATGGTGATCGTCTCCATCTCTTGAAAAAATTCTTGATATATTCTCTTTTGGGATTCACTGGAAATTTTTTAAGAAAATATATTCATGCACAATAACTCATTAAACCACTCATAGAGATATAATTGAATAAATATACATGGTTTTAGATAATTAATAATTTTTTAGAGGCACTTATCAAATTTTTTCCTCTAAATAATCCTCAAGTAAAAAAATAATACAATTATTATTAATATATTCCATGAAATATGCTAACTCATGGATATTTAAACATAATATAATAAACAAATAAATCAATATCTATTCAAATAAAATATATAATTTCAATTGGGTCATTAACTCAGACTCTATTTTATCCATGAAATTTATAAAACCTAGAATAATAAATATTTACTTAAATAAATAAATAAAATATTAAATTATTCATTCAGTAAATTAATATATATTAAATTCACTAACTAGATAATAAATATTTATTTAATAAATTACTCAAATATGTTTCAAGCTAGAATAAATGATGATTGATTTTATGAGATTGAAAATACCTGAATAACTATTAAACCATGAGTCATGAATAACATTTATTCAAATGGTTAAATTCACAAAATAATTAATTGATATTCTAAATACATATTTTGTGAACCTCTAATCCTTTTTCCCAAAGAAATTAGGTGTGTGGTCTACAATTCCAATATTTTTGTCACAAAAAACATAATTCCACCCATAGAGAAACAATTTAATGTCATAATGATGAAAAGTCCATAAGAATGTTTATTTTGTAATATAATACCTTTTTCTTGATATTTAATAACACAGGATCCATACTTTTGTCCTCAACCTATATTTTTGATATATCTTACATTTAATACCTAAATAAAATCATTGATAAAATAATTTCCCATGTATTTAATATAATTATTCTATTTCAATCAAAAGGTTGAATATATCATGTCCCTTAATGATAAATGGAAAAATGATTTATTGAATTATTCAATAAATGTATATCACTTATGAAGTACCAAACATACCCTCAAACTCTAAAAACATATTTCATTATGATTTTCATTAATACATAACATTATATGAATTATAATATATATACTAATAATAATATAATGTATAAGTACCAATACACATGTTCAAATATTTGAATATACATCAACAAATA
Source organism: Viscum album (assembly GCA_963277665.1). NCBI lineage: Eukaryota > Viridiplantae > Streptophyta > Magnoliopsida > Santalales > Viscaceae > Viscum > Viscum album. The sequence goes on from OY728133.1 coordinate 444,534,949, forward strand.
AAATAGGACAAATTCATATTGATGGATATATCATTACAATCTCTTCTCTTGAAGATTACCAAGTGAAAATTACCAAGAGTTGAAGGCTCACCCAGTTATGAGAATCCAAAACCTAATATTGGAAAAAAAATATTACCCATCAGACATATGTCATATAAATAATAGGTTATATATTTTAAAATATTTGTATATAATTTCTAGGTTTTCATTTTGAATAGGAACTATTATATCCTTTTGATGAAATAGAAACTCCAATAACATTATCATATTAATTTTTTTAAGAAGAATAATCATCACATGATAAGATATTAATATTCTGGTCTATTAATATTTTAGTAATCAAAAGCATAGAGTAAGTTTCTTTTAGGGAATAAACACTAGTAATCTGACCAAAATTCACTATACCCAAGGATACTTTTATCAAGAGATATTGAAATTCATTATAACTGTAATATTTAATTTTTATAAAATATATTAAATATGAATATTAAACCTAATAACTTTAAATACAAACATATTTCAATGTAAATTTAAACTAAATACATTATTATTCCAAACATGTAAGTCCTTAAATGCATGAATAATAATCTCTAGAAGTAGTTAAACAAATTTAACAAAATCGTATAAACATTTTTAATTTAAACATTTTATGACTTTGAATAAAACAAGGAATAAAATTTTATTTAATTGAGAAATTAATATATTTAAACATGAGATAAATACTTATGAACAGTTCATAAAATAAAATCTTATTATAAACACTTTATATTTATATAATCATTTTGGTCATTCTATAATATTTATTTTAAACACATTATATTAATTTGCTAATATAAACTGTTTAATATTATACATTTTATATCATTTCACTAAAAATATAAGATATTTTATGAAATATAGATATTTTATATTTCTTTTTCTTTTTTTTTAACATTTTATATAATATAAATATCACATAATTAATATTATTTAATCATTGATCAGCTTAATTGTCAAAAAATCTTTTGATATGTTTTAAATAATATCCTAAACAAATCCTTTAATTTGAACTATTAAAATTAATTAATTATTAATGGGTAATAATTAAATAGAAACCCTTTATATTTTGGCCATATTTTTACAATTCATAAACATTTTATAAACATTCAATATGATTTCTAAATAAACACTTTTTTCTACGCCATAAGGCCTGCCATATAATTTGAAAAACATATTTTTACTATAAAATTAAATATTTTATAATTTTTATTGATAAATGTTCCATAAACATTTAATTAATTATATATATATTATAAATAATTAGTAAATTTATATCCACATTTATGAATTAATAAATATCCAAAAATACTTTTTATTGTTATGTATAAATAATTTATAAACAAAAAAAATTGATTCATAGTTTAATTGTAAGATAAACAAATTATCTAATAATTATATTTAATTAAATAAATGAAATCATAATGTATGCATGAAATTTTGGGGTACATAAACAATTTAAGCACTATCAGTCATATTTTACGATTGATAATGTTATCACCACTTATGATGATCATCATATGTAAGGTTTTGTTTGTTTTATGTCTAAGGAAAAATATTACATATTACTGGTAGTTCCCTTATATATCATAACTAAAAACATTTTCTATCAATGCTAAAAACTCATGTATCAATCATATTTTATTATTCACATTGATATTCATAGTGCAATATGATTCAGTATTTAAAAACCATATTGTTGTGTTTTCATCTAATATAACATCCAGATGTTTTATTCCATGATATTTACAAATATTAGAGATATTTATTGAATCTCTAGATATGATACACCATATCATAAGATGAAATTCCATTAGGTAGAAAACATTTCTCAATCATATTTGATTATATATATTAAGAATGGTGTAATGACTTTAAAAATTCATCTTTAGTATGATTACATGGACTAAAAACCTCTATGAGGTTCTAATTCCACTAAATTGTTGTAAAGAACCTAATTAAAATCATTAACCAAGGAAGAAAAAAATTTTAAAACGAATTATAAGATCAACCATACCATATAAATGGAATTATAAATACTATAAATAAAAAAACTTATGTACCATACATCGTAGAAGGATGTTGCTTTAATTGTTATCTCTGGAGATTGATGAAGATTACATGAGTGGTTGATGATTGAAATCCCTCTAATTGAGTTATCCAAGGGTTTTTCTAAATCACATGACACCCAAGTAGAATCCTCTCATCACCCAAAACAGAATAATGTTTCTTGAAGCATAAGGGTGGAGATGATGAGATATATTGGATGAGGATAATTTATTTAGAGTTTGATCATATTTTCTTACATATCACTTAATGATAGTTGAACCTTTATATATTCTGTAGAGACCTGTAGCCTGACGTACATGGACATTACATTACATTTGCGGAATACTTAGTACATAACAAAAACACACACACAAGGATCGTAATAGTTTAGTGTCTTTGGAAACTCGGAACATAATCTTCTAATCCTGGTGAATGATCTTCAATATCTCCCATAAAGATCTTTCATTTTTTTTACCTAAAACCTTTCTTTATATCCTGGGGAAAAGAAAACATAAAAGGGTGAGCTCAAATGCTCAGTAAGGGTATACAAAAGAAATAAAAATCATATCATATCTTTTTGAAAATCATAACCTGCAAAAGAGATCATAATATCTTAACATGGAACAAATCATAGAAGTAAAAATGAGATCACCATAATCATAAAATGAAACTTGAAACTTTGTGGCATGCACACATAATCATGGAAAATCATTTCTTGTTAGTCATGACTCATTGCCAAGACTATCTTAGTGGACAAAGTCCCTTTCTGAATCGAGTAACCCTCGTTTCAGTCCTGTTTCACTGAACCGGTATAACCTACCATTCCAGCCATGTCTATCTCATGAGATATAAAATCTTTACCCAATGCATTGGAGGGAGATATAGGTCCCACCCATATTATAATGAATCCTTTCTTATGTGTGCCACATAATCATAAACCATACATCATAACGTAACCCATGTAATAAAAATGGGATTCTTAAACAACATGATATCATAAAACAATTCATATAAGATAAAGGAATTCATAAAAATGTTTCCATCACAATATAATCAAATCCATGTAATAATAGGGATAAAAACAGAACCCTTTTATTATCTTAGATGGAAAATAATTTTGATAAAATACTTGAACTCCATTCTTGAGGAAAATATCCTTTCTACTTCAAAAACATTTTTCCTTTCATAACATGTCATACGACTTTAAAATAAAAGAAGTTGATTAAAAATAAACTTGAAAACTTTTAAAGGAAGCTTCTTGGAAATAATGTTTTAAAAATCCATTCATGCCGTATAAGTTAAAAAAACATTCTTCGTACTTTTGTCGGAAAAGTCAAAAAAATACCTCGTACGAAAAATGACAAAAGATTCCTTTCATTTCTTTTACTAAAAACTCACCGAAGGGTAAAAATGGATTTAAACAATTGTAGGTGGATGGAAATAATATTACATATTGATGAAACATGGATGTGGATGATAAAATACACCCCAGTAAATACTTACGAATAAACAATCTCGGATAAAAATGAGATTGTGATATTTCCCTTACCTTAGGTCCGATTTGCTTCGTATGTGTCCGAACCTCCTGTATAATGATTTAAATAATGTCATTGACTTATTACAGAATAATATTCATTTTTATGATATCATATATGGTTCACTTATGACATTATATTACCCGTTCTTTTGTAAATTCCATGTTAAAGAAGCGTTTTGGGTAAAATCGTTTCATTTATCGTAGGTGTATTGACTTGTTGTTCTTGACATTATTATTACTTATATCATGATTTACTTACTTCCATAATATAAAATATGATTTATATATCATATATATTCAGTATATATATATATATATAATAGATAGATAAATAAAATGAAAAACACCGTTCATGGAGACGGTAGTCTGTACGTACGCATGAACGCTGTTTTCCATTCCTTATTGTCTTGAAATGGAAGTAAGTAGATGACATACATATATATATATATATACATAAATCCAGTAGCTTTATAATTTCATATATTTCATTATTATTTCTTATATATACTTTATAATCATTCTTAAATGGTTAACATGGAGAATGAATCTCATCGCGTCGTGGAGACGGTAGTCCGTACGTACGCACGAGCGATGATATCATTTCCATAAATATTGAATTGGAGTGGAGTGGATTATACAATATATCAGAATCAATATGATGTTGTAATAACTATGTATAGTTATTATTTACACCATTATACTCATCCATGTAAGGTGGTGGTGGAAAATAGATTACACCACGGCGTGGAGACGGTATTCCGTACGTACGCACGCGCGGTGATTTCATTTTTTTCCGTAGGATGGATATATGGTGAAATAGGGTTGTTTCATACTTATAATAACATATCAGTATATGAGTGATACTGATTTTATTAATTAATAATGAAACAACCTAAGAAGAAGAAGTGGAAGAAGAAATAAAGAGGAAAGAATTGGTAACGGTAATTACCTCTTCTTTGAAGCGCCTCTTTGAGACCTCCTCTTAGGGCACTAGAATTGGTCTTTGAGGAAGACCAGAACCTATAGGATGTTTCTAGGGAAGTGGAGAAGAGATTTTGGGAGGGGTTGGCCGAGCTTGAGTGCTAAAATTGGTGTGAGGAGGAGGGGGAGGAGGTGCCCTTTTATAAGGGAGGAGAGGGGCATCTTTGGAATTCTTAAAAATATTAATTTATAATAAATCTAACCCCACATAAAAACCTCCAAAAATGACTCATATTCGAAGAATAGATGATATAGGGTTGTAATCTCATCAACCAATCAAATTTACACATGTTTGGAACTTATTTTAAACCTTATCATTTTGATTTATCCTTATTTAATCTATTTAAGTTTATTTGTGGTAATAAAATTCTAAATTTTAATTTATAACAAATAATTACTTATTTGTTGTGAATTTTCCATAATTGTTTACTTTATAACATTATAGACCATATAAATATAAATTTATAATTTTTAAATATTTTTGTGATTTTTAAACAATTTTATAATATGTTATTTTTGTAAAATAACAATAGTGTCAATTTTGACACTATTCATTTATTTGAATTTAAATAAAATATATACAGAAGATATGTTCGAAATAAAAGCTTTAATATATTAATAAAAGTTAATATGTATCTATAAAATTATTTTATCACATTAAATAGTTCATATAATATTTATTTTATTATTTTTAAAACCATTTATTTGGTTTATCTCTTAATAAAATAATTACTACATTATTTTTGTATAATTATTTAATATACTTATTTGTTGTATAAAAATTTAAAATAAAATTATATGATGAAGATAAATATATTACCTTTCACAATAATACTTTTACTCGAATTTAGCATCTTAAAATCATAATATTTAAATTTTTATATTTATTAAATTATGAAGGTGACAACTTTGGCATCATTTAAAATAAAATAATATAAGTGTCATAATCGCTTTTATAAGGCTCCAAATGGTCAAATATTCGACCATTGGATGATTATGGTTTACATTTACATGGAAAATAAGTTTTGGTTAGGTATTTGTGCATTTTATGGTCACTATTAGTTTAATAAAGACAATATTCTTGATTTTTCACTAGATAAACAATTTCTGCATCACTATTGTTTCATAATTAATGATAATTATTTAATCCCTAAAAATTATAAATAAATTTATATGATGTATATAATTTCATTATCTTTCTGGAGACTATTCATGTTCGAAGTTTCATGAAGTTTATCACTAAATTAAAATTAATATACTTATAAGATTTAAGAGAGTGACATGTTGTCACTTTCTTTGGTTTTAATAATAATTAAGTTATTTTCATGGACAAATGTCCATTAAATGATTCTAATCCGACCCTTAGGTGATATGGGTCGAATTTTAGTAATACAATAGGATTTTGACATTTGTTAGTGTAATTTTAAAATATTATATTTACCCTTAATTACCCGATTTACCTTTAACTATGGTAAATAAAATTTACCGTAGTTACTATTCATAATTCCCAAAAATAAAAAGTAGTTTATTAACATAATTTGGACCCACTGATTCCAAATATGGAATCCATTTTTCCAAATTCAATACACAAAAGATGCAGAAATTAAATTAAAATTAATCCCGTTGTTGAAAGAAAACGGGTTTTTCTTTAAAACATTGCAAAAGATTGAATTGATTTAACCTACGAATTCAAGGTAAAATCAATGCTAATGACATACATTATATTAAATGGTAAAACTATATTCTATTTATACTTTAAAATCATTCAATATTATAATTTAACCACATAAGATATTACGATGAAAAAAGTTGTTTTTAATTAAAATATAGCGTGTTTTTACTATTCATTAAAATATGAAAGTTATCGGAAAAATATCAAAACTTTATCTAATGTAAATTTTTATATCCTGATTCAAAAGAAGAATATTATTTTGTCAAATTGAACATATAAACATGTAAAAAACTATATTTAATGTGGGTGCGCCATCAAAAGGCGGTAAAACTGCATTTTTTGAAAAATACTTATTTTACCTGAAAAATTTATTTTGTTCTTATACCATGTTCTAGAAATGTGTAAGATGAATAATAATGTTATAAAATTAAAAATTTAGTTAATACTATTCATAACGGCTAGTTCATGACAATATTATAATAATATAACATTGTTTATTAAAACCCGGTATTGCGTACAACACACGCTATCGAGGAAGGTCGTGATTGCGTGTAATGCAAGCCAAGTCAGGGTTGCGTGTTGTGAAAGAATCCTTCGTTGTTTCGTATAACAGAATCCAACCATATTTCATTTATACATTTAATATATATATATATATATATACTCAATGTTGCGTAGAATAACTATTATCAAAATTGTGTGTAACATGGTCCAAGAATAGTGTTGCGTATACTGCAAGCTAATACGGTGTTGCGTATAGCGCAAGGTAATCTTGGTGTAGAATACAACATAAGACATTAATGAAATTAAAATAATATTTTTCATAAAATCTCGGGGTGTTACATTCTACCCCCCTTAAAATGAATTTCTCCCTCGAAATTCGTCGGGGTTATAAATGGTTTACTATTTGAAAGTTTCTTTGATAGAAACCCACATCGTAAAAAGGAATACCAAAACCAATCTTTAAAAACAAAAGTATGAAACGTAACGGTTACCCAAATAAACCAATCACTGGGTTTCCACATAGGTGAAATATGGATATGGAAGAGAAATCTAACCATCATGTTCTGATGGAGAGTGGTAGAGAACATGGCTATGGAAAAGCCAGTAATCACAAATCCATAGATTTGAAATGATATAAGGTACCATCTGATTCATCAGGTATAAGATCACTAGGACAACATTTTTGGTTTTCAAGATCATTTCCCTAAAGTTGAAAATTTGAATTAGAATAAATACTTACTTTATTTTGGTACAATATCACTGTTGTTCGTGCCTTGAACAATTTTCACTTCATCTCTTAAATAAATAAAGTTGAATTTGTTTTTCGTGAAGTGTTAGCAGATCATGTGATAGAACGACGGGTCATTCCATCTGTCTCAAACAAAAGTTTAGCAAAAATTAAATACATAAGTCGATCTATAGTGAGATTAATCATATATGGTTCCTAAAATGGACTTATACTTCATATATCATACTTCTTAATATAATAAAACTAGTTTCTACTAAACAGGGACTTCCTGTAGGCCAGTGGTAGGCGATAAACGCCAGTCGCACTTCAGTTGTGGGTTCGATTCCCACAGCCTTGTTCGAAGCGATGGGCTGTCGCCCGTCCTGCTGGTTGTCCCTTTTTCCAAAACTATTTTACTATAACATCCCATCAATAATATCGAGAAAAAAAACAATACTAACTTGTTTCCAACATAATCCATTCCAATCTTTAGGCTTATCCATAATACTGCAGTCGATTCTCATAATATAGTGAAAACGATTACCAGAGATTTAACACCATCGTCGATCCCCATATATCATAAGATATGTTTTGTTGGTCACATTCCAAACATTCAAAGTCCATAATTGTGTATTCTCTTGAATACCTTAGTGAAAACATGAATGCAGTTAAAAGTTAACACTTTCCACATTAAAAAATCCTCAAAATTCTATATACTCAAACCATGATATCACTTAGTCCTTATATCAATCATGAGCTCATGAATACTGTCAAACATTTCATTTTCTCCTTATCCCTTCATTATGCGCATATCATCTACATTCCAAAAATATCTGAATAACATTTCATGGATACTGGTAACATTAATCAGACAACAATGTAACAATCCTTACATGTCTCTTTATTCCATAGTACCATGAGATTACTTATACAACATTACACATGATAAACATGTAATCATTCCACTACATTCTTAAACCATTGACCGAGATTCAACAATTCTTTCATCTCACATATCATTGGTAGTCTCTTCATCATCATCCACATAAATACTTCCCATACGACCATACTGATTATCTTCATGAGACTTTCCCTTAGGGCATTGATTTGCATAATGCCCATACATTCCACATTTAAAACACTTAACCATTTTTGATGTCGTAGCAATACCATTATCCTCATCCATGGTGTTAACTGAACCTTTTCCTTTGCACTTACTTTCTTTGTGTCCTTCTTTTCCACACCCAAAGCATCTTCCAGTTCCCTTGAAACAATCTCCTTGATGCCTCTTCCCACATGATTTACAGAGGGGAAATTGAACTCTCTTTCCTCTATGATCATCATGAAACTCCATCTTTCTCTTATTAGCCGAGTCAGGAAACTTACCAAATTTTACTTTATTGATCATATTATGAGATTGCTGATTCGGCATAATAATGATGTTTGGACTTCCAAATCCCATTTCATTATGAAGAATATCATTCCATTGTCCATCATATCCTCCATTATCGTGAATCATCTTGTTTCCAGCCATTTTCTAAAACCCAAAAGAATAGTGTGAGAGGAAAAAATAATGCTAGGGAAAACAACAAAATAAAGGGGGAGTACCTTCAATATCTAACATCTTAGGTTTAATTCTATGATCGTTAGCGTAGTTCTAGTACTATAACCTATACGTATACTTAACCTTAAGGACATCCCTAGACATACCTTAGAAATATCTCTAGGGATCTCACTAATGTTTTTGAGTCCTAGTTTCCAAAGGTTGACTAAACCTTTCCTCTGATACCAACTGTAGAGACCCGTAGCCTGACGTACATGGACATTACATTACATTTGCGGAATACTTAGTACATAACAAAAACACACACACAAGGATCGTAATAGTTTAGTGTCTTTGGAAACTCGGAACATAATCTTCTAATCCTGGTGAATGATCTTCAATATCTCCCATAAAGATCTTCCATTTTTTTACCTAAAACCTTTCTTTATATCCTGGGGAAAAGAAAACATAAAAGGGTGAGCTCGAATGCACAGTAAGGGTATACAAAAGAAATAAAAATCATATCATATCTTTTTGAAAATCATAACCTGCAAAAGAGATCATAATATCTTAACATGGAACAAATCATAGAAGTGAAAATGAGATCACCATAATCATAAAATGAAAATTGAAACTTTGTGGCATGCACACATAATCATGGAAAATCATTTCTTGTTAGTCATGACTCATTGCCAAGACTATCTTAGTGGACAAAGTCCCTTTCTGAATCGAGTAACCCTCGTTTCAGTCCTGTTTCACTGAACCGGTATAACCTACCATTCCAGCCATGTCTATCTCATGAGATATAAAATCTTTACCCAATGCATTGGAGGGAGATATAGGTCCCACCCATCTTATAATGAATCCTTTCTTATGTGTGCCACATAATCATAAACCATACATCATAACGTAACCCATGTAATAAAAATGGGATTCTTAAACAACATGATATCATAAAACAATTCATATAAGATAAAGGAATTCATAAAAATGTTTCCATCACAATATAATCAAATCCATGTAATAATAGGGATAAAAACAGAACCCTTTTATTATCTTAGATGGAAAATAATTTTGATAAAATACTTGAACTCCATTCTTGAGGAAAATATCCTTTCTACTTCAAAAACATTTTTCCTTTCATAACATGTCATACGACTTTAAAATAAAAGAAGTTGATTAAAAATAAACTTGAAAACTTGTAAAGGAAGCTTCTTGGAAATAATGTTTTAAAAATCCATTCATGCCGTATAAGTTAAAAAAACATTCTTCGTACTTTTGTCGGAAAAGTCAAAAAAATACCTCGTACGAAAAACGACAAAAGATTCCTTTCATTTCTTTTACTAAAAACTCACCGAAGGGTAAAAATGGATTTAAACAATTGTAGGTGGATGGAAATAATATTACATATTGATGAAACATGGATGTGGATGATAAAATACACCCCAGTAAATACTTACGAATAAACAATCTCGGATAAAAATGAGATTGTGATATTTCCCTTACCTTAGGTCCGATTTGCTTCGTATGTGTCCGAACCTCCTGTATAATGATTTAAATAATGTCATTGACTTATTACAGAATCATATTCATTTTTATGATATCATATATGGTTCACTTATGACATTATATTACCCGTTCTTTTGTAAATTCCATGTTAAAGAAGCGTTTTGGGTAAAATCGTTTCATTTATCGTAGGTGTTTTGACTTGTTGTTCTTGACATTATTATTACTTATATCATGATTTACTTACTTCCATAATATAAAATATGATTTATATATCATATATATTCAGTATATATATATATATAATAGATAGATAAATAAAATGAAAAACACCGTTCATGGAGACGGTAGTCCGTACGTACGCATGAACGCTGTTTTCCATTCCTTATTGTCTTGAAATGGAAGTAAGTAGATGACATACATATATATATATATATACATAAATCCAGTAGCTTTATAATTTCATATATTTCATTATTATTTCTTATATATACTTTATAATCATTCTTAAATGGTTAACATGGAGAATGAATCTCATCGCGTCGTGGAGACGGTAGTCCGTACGTACGCACGAGCGATGATATCATTTCCATAAATATTGAATTGAATTGGAGTGGATTATACAATATATCAGAATCAATATGATGTTGTAATAACTATGTATAGTTATTATTTACACCATTATACTCATCCATGTAAGGTGGTGGTGGAAAATAGATTACACCACGGCGTGGAGACGGTATTCCGTACGTACGCACGCGCGGTGATTTCTTTTTTTTTCCGTAGGATGGATATATGGTGAAATAGGGTTGTTTCATACTTATAATAACATATCAGTATATGAGTGATACGGATGTTATTAATTCATAATTAAACAACCTAAGAAGAAGAAGTGGAAGAAGAAATAAAGAGGAAAGAATTGGTAACGGTAATTACCTCTTCTTTGAAGCGCCTCTTTGAGACCTCCTCTTAGGGCACTAGAATTGGTATTTGAGGAAGACCAGAACCTCTAGGATGTTTCTAGGGAAGTGGAGAAGAGATTTTGGCAGGGGTTGGCCGAGCTTGAGTGCTCAAATTGGTGTGAGGAGGAGGGGGAGGAGGTGCCCTTTTATAAGGGAGGAGAGGGGCATCTTTGGAATTCTTAAAAATATTAATTTATAATAAATCTAACCCCACATAAAAACCTCCAAAAATGACTCATATTCGAAGAATAGATGAGATAGGGTTGTAATCTCATCAACCAATCAAATTTAGACATGTTTGGATCTTATTTTAAACCTTATCATTTTGATTTATCCTTATTTAATCTATTTAAGTTTATTTGTGGTAATAAAATTCTAAATTTTAATTTATAACAAATAATTACTTATTTGTTGTGCATTTTCCATAATTGTTTACTTTATAACATTATAGAGCATATAAATATAAATTTATAATTTTTAAATATTTTTGTGATTTTTAAACAATTTTATAATATGTTATTTTTGTAAAATAACAATAGTGTCAATTTTGACACTATTCATTTATTTGAATTTAAATAAAATATATACAGAAGATATGTTCGAAATAAAAGCTTTAATATATTAATAAAAGTTCATATGTATCTATAAAATTATTGTATCACATTAAATAGTTCATATAATATTTATTTTATTATTTTTAAAACCATTTATTTGGTTTATCTCTTAATAAAATAATTACTACATCATTTTTGTATAATTATTTAATATACTTATTTGTTGTATAAAAATTTAAAATAAAATTATATGATGAAGATAAATATATTACCTTTCACAATAATACTTTTACTCGAATTTAGCATCTTAAAATCATAATATTTAAATTTTTATATTTATTAAATTATGAAGGTGACAACTTTGGCATCATTTAAAATAAAATAATATAAGTGTCATAATCGCTTTTATAAGGCTCCAAATGGTCAAATATTCGACCATTGGATGATTATGGTTTACAGTTACATGGAAAATAAGTTTTGGTTAGGTATTTGTGCATTTTATGGTCACTATTAGTTTAATAAAGACAATATTCTTGATTTTTCACTAGATAAACAATTTCTGCATCACTATTGTTTCATAATTAATGATAATTATTTAATCCCTAAAAATTATAAATAAATTTATATGATGTAGATAATTTCATTATCTTTCTGGAGACTATTCATGTTCGAAGTTTCATGAAGTTTATCACTAAATTAAAATTAATATACTTATAAGATTTAAGAGAGTGACATGTTGTCACTTTCTTTGGTTTTAATAATAATTAAGTTATTTTCATGGACAAATGTCCATTAAATGATTCTAATCCGACCCTTAGGTGATATGGGTCGACTTTTAGTAATCCAATAGGATTTTGACATTTGTTAGTGTAATTTTAAAATATTATATTTACCCTTAATTACCCGATTTACCTTTAACTATGGTAAATAAAATTTACCGTAGTTACTATTCATAATTCCCAAAAATAAAAAGTAGTTTATTAACATAATTTGGACCCACTGATTCCAAATATGGAATCCATTTTTCCAAATTCAATACACAAAAGATGCAGAAATTAAATTAAAATTAATCCCGTTGTTGAAAGAAAACGGGTTTTTCTTTAAAACATTGCAAAAGATTGAATTGATTTAACCTACGAATTCAAGGTAAAATCAATGCTAATGACATACATTATATTAAATGGTAAAAATATATTCTATTTATACTTTAAAATCATTCAATATTATAATTTAACCACATAAGATATTACGATGAAAAAAGTTGTTTTTAATTAAAATATAGCGTGTTTTTACTATTCATTAAAATATGAAAGTTATCGGAAAAATATCAAAACTTTATCTAATGTAAATTTTTATATCCTGATTCAAAAGAAGAATATTATTTTGTCAAATTGAACATATAAACATGTCAAAAACTATATTTAAAGTGGGTGCGCCATCAAAAGGTGGTAAAACTGCATTTTTTGAAAAATACTTATTTTACCTGAAAAATTTATTTTGTTCTTATACCATGTTCTAGAAATGTGTAAGATGAATAATAATGTTATAAAATTAAAAATTTAGTTAATACTATTCATAACGGCTAGTTCATGACAATATTATAATAATATAACATTGTTTATTAAAACCCGGTATTGCGTACAACACACGCTATCGAGGAAGGTCGTGATTGCGTGTAATGCCAGCCAAGTCAGGGTTGCGTGTTGTGAAAGAATCCTTCGTTGTTTCGTATAACAGAATCCAACCATATTTCATTTATACATTTAATATATATATATATATACTCAATGTTGCGTAGAATAACTATTATCAAAATTATGTGTAACATGGTCCAAGAATAGTGTTGCGTATACTGCAAGCTAATACGGTGTTGCGTATAGCGCAAGGTAATCTTGGTGTAGAATACAACATAAGACATTAATGAAATTAAAATAATATTTTTCATAAAATCTCGGGGTGTTACATTCTACCCCCCTTAAAATGAATTTCGCCCTCGAAATTTGTCGGGGTTATAAATGGTTTACTATTTGAAAGTTTCTTTGATAGAAACCCACATCGTAAAAAGGAATACCAAAACCAATCTTTAAAAACAAAAGTATGAAACGTAACGGTTACCCAAATAAACCAATCATTGGGTTTCCACATAGGTGAAATATGGATATGGAAGAGAAATCTAACCATCATGTTCTGATGGAGAGTGGTAGAGAACATGGCTATGGAAAAGCCAGTAATCACAAATCCATAGATTTGAAATGATATAAGGTACCATCTGATTCATCAGGTATAAGATCACTAGGACAACATTTTTGGTTTTCAAGATCATTTCCCTAAAGTTGAAAATTTGAATTAGAATAAATACTTACTTTATTTTGGTACAATATCACTGTTGTTCGTGCCTTGAACAATTTTCACTTCATCTCTTAAATAAATGAAGTTGAATTTGTTGTTCGTGAAGTGTTAGCAGATCATGTGATAGAACGACGGGTCATTCCATCTGTCTCAAACAAAAGTTTAGCAAAAATTATATACATAAGTCGATCTATAGTGAGATTAATCATATATGGTTCCTAAAATGGACTTATACTTCATATATCATACTTCTTAATATAATAAAACTAGTTTCTACTAAATAGGGACTTCCTGTAGGCCAGTGGTAGGCGATAAACGCCAGTCGCACTTCAGTTGTGGGTTCGATTCCCACAGCCTTGTTCGAAGCGATGGGCTGTCGCCCGTCCTGCAGGTTGTCCCTTTTTCCAAAACTATTTTACTATAACATCCCATCAATAATATCGAAAAAAACAAACAATACTAACTTGTTTCCGACATAATCCATTCCAATCTTTAGGCTTATCCATAATACTGCAGTCGATTCTCATAATATAGTGAAAACGATTACCAGAGATTTAACACCATCGTCGATCCCCATATATCATAAGATATGTTTTGTTGGTCACATTCCAAACATTCAAAGTCCATAATTGTGTATTCTCTTGAATACCTTAGTGAAAACATGAATGCAGTTAAAAGTTAACACTTTCCACATACCAAAATCCTCAAAATTCTATATACTCAAACCATGATATCACTTAGTCCTTATATCAATCATGAGCTCATGAATACTGTCAAACATTTCATTTTCTCCTTATCCCTTCATTATGCGCATATCATCTACATTCCAAAAATATTTGAATAACCTTTCATGGATACTGGTAACATTAATCAGACAACAATGTAACAATCCTTACATGTCTCTTTATTCCATAGTACCATGAGATTACTTATACAACATTACACATGATAAACATGTAATCATTCCACTACATTCTTAAACCATTGACCGAGATTCAACAATTCTTTCATCTCACATATCATTGGTAGTCTCTTCATCATCATCCACATAAATACTTCCCATAAGACCATACTGATTATCTTCATGAGACTTTCCCTTAGGGCATTGATTTGCATAATGCCCATACATTCCACATTTAAAACACTTAACCATTTTTGATGTCGTAGCAATACCATTATCCTCATCCATGGTGTTAACTGAACCTTTTCCTTTGCACTTACTTTCTTTGTGTCCTTCTTTTCCACACCCAAAGCATCTTCCAGTTCCCTTGAAACAATCTCCTTGATGCCTCTTCCCACATGATTTACATAGGGGAAATTGAACTCTCTTTCCTCTATGATCATCATGAAACTCCATCTTTCTCTTATTATCCGAGTCAGGAAACTTACCAAATTTTACTTTATTGATCATATTATGAGATTGCTGATTCGGCATAATAATGATGTTTGGACTTCCAAATCCCATTTCATTATGAAGAATATCATTCCATTGTCCATCATATCCTCCATTATCGTGAATCATCTTGTTTCCAGCCATTTTCTAAAACCCAAAAGAATAGTGTGAGAGGCAAAAATAATGCTAGGGAAAACAACAAAATAAAGGGGGAGTACCTTCAATATCTAACATCTTAGGTTTAATTCTATGATCGTTAGCGTAGTTCTAGTACTATAACCTATACGTATACTTAACCTTAAGGACATCCCTAGACATACCTTAGAAATATCTCTAGGGATCTCACTAATGTTTTTGAGTCCTAGTTTCCAAATGTTGACTAAACCTTTCCTCTGATACCAACTGTAGAGACCCGTAGCCTGACGTACATGGACATTACATTACATTTGCGGAATACTTAGTACATAACAAAAACACACACACAAGGATCGTAATAGTTTAGTGTCTTTGGAAACTCGGAACATAATCTTCTAATCCTGGTGAATGATCTTCAATATCTCCCATAAAGATCTTCCATTTTTTTTACCTAAAACCTTTCTTTATATCCTGGGGAAAAGAAAACATAAAAGGGTGAGCTCGAATGCTCAGTAAGGGTATACAAAAGAAATAAAAATCATATCATATCTTTTTGAAAATCATAACCTGCAAAAGAGATCATAATATCTTAACATGGAACAAATCATAGAAGTGAAAATGAGATCACCATAATCATAAAATGAAACTTGAAACTTTGTGGCATGCACACATAATCATGGAAAATCATTTCTTGTTAGTCATGACTCATTGCCAAGACTATCTTAGTGGACAAAGTCCCTTTCTGAATCGAGTAACCCTCGTTTCAGTCCTGTTTCACTGAACCGGTATAACCTACCATTCCAGCCATGTCTATCTCATGAGATATAAAATCTTTACCCAATGCATTGGAGGGAGATATAGGTCCCACCAATCTTATAATGAATCCTTTCTTATGTGTGCCACATAATCATAAACCATACATCATAACGTAACCCATGTAATAAAAATGGGATTCTTAAACAACATGATATCATAAAACAATTCATATAAGATAAAGGAATTCATAAAAATGTTTCCATCACAATATAATCAAATCCATGTAATAATAGGGATAAAAACAGAACCCTTTTATTATCTTAGATGGAAAATAATTTTGATAAAATACTTGAACTCCATTCTTGAGGAAAATATCCTTTCTACTTCAAAAACATTTTTCCTTTCATAACATGTCATACGACTTTAAAATAAAAGAAGTTGATTAAAAATAAACTTGAAAACTTGTAAAGGAAGCTTCTTGGAAATAATGTTTTAAAAATCCATTCATGCCGTATAAGTTAAAAAAAACATTCTTCGTACTTTTGTCGGAAAAGTCAAAAAAATACCTCGTACGAAAAACGACAAAAGATTCCTTTCATTTCTTTTACTAAAAACTCACCGAAGGGTAAAAATGGATTTAAAAAATTGTAGGTGGATGGAAATAATATTACATATTGATGAAACATGGATGTGGATGATAAAATACACCCCAGTAAATACTTACGAATAAACAATCTCGGATAAAAATGAGATTGTGATATTTCCCTTACCTTAGGTCCGATTTGCTTCGTATGTGTCCAAACCTCCTGTATAATGATTTAAATAATGTCATTGACTTATTACAGAATCATATTCATTTTTATGATATCATATATGGTTCACTTATGACATTATATTACCCGTTCTTTTGTAAATTCCATGTTAAAGAAGCGTTTTGGGTAAAATCGTTTCATTTATCGTAGGTGTTTTGACTTGTTGTTCTTGACATTATTATTACTTATATCATGATTTACTTACTTCCATAATATAAAATATGATTTATATATCATATATATTCAGTATATATATATATATATAATAGATAGATAAATAAAATGAAAAACACCGTTCATGGAGACGGTAGTCCGTACGTACGCATGAACGCTGTTTTCCATTCCTTATTGTCTTGAAATGGAAGTAAGTAGATGACATACATATATATATATATATACATAAATCCAGTAGCTTTATAATTTCATATATTTCATTATTATTTCTTATATATACTTTATAATCATTCTTAAATGGTTAACATGGAGAATGAATCTCATCGCGTCGTGGAGACGGTAGTCCGTACGTACGCACGAGCGATGATATCATTTCCATAAATATTGAATTGAATTGGAGTGGATTATACAATATATCAGAATCAATATGATGTTGTAATAACTATGTATAGTTATTATTTACACCATTATACTCATCCATGTAAGGTGGTGGTGGAAAATAGATTACACCACGGCGTGGAGACGGTATTCCGTACGTACGCACGCGCGGTGATTTCTTTTTTTTCCGTAGGATGGATATATGGTGAAATAGGGTTGTTTCATACTTATAATAACATATCAGTATATGAGTGATACTTATGTTATTAATTCATAATTAAACAACCTAAGAAGAAGAAGTGGAAGAAGAAATAAAGAGGAAAGAATTGGTAACGGTAATTACCTCTTCTTTGAAGCGCCTCTTTGAGACCTCCTCTTAGGGCACTAGAATTGGTATTTGAGGAAGACCAGAACCTCTAGGATGTTTCTAGGGAAGTGGAGAAGAGATTTTGGCAGGGGTTGGCCGAGCTTGAGTGCTCAAATTGGTGTGAGGAGGAGGGGGAGGAGGTGCCCTTTTATAAGGGAGGAGAGGGGCATCTTTGGAATTCTTAAAAATATTAATTTATAATAAATCTAACCCCACATAAAAACCTCCAAAAATGACTCATATTCGAAGAATATATGAGATAGGGTTGTAATCTCATCAACCAATCAAATTTAGACATGTTTGGATCTTATTTTAAACCTTATCATTTTGATTTATCCTTATTTAATCTATTTAAGTTTATTTGTGGTAATAAAATTCTAAATTTTAATTTATAACAAATAATTACTTATTTGTTGTGAATTTTCCATAATTTTTTACTTTATAACATTATAGACCATATAAATATAAATTTATAATTTTTAAATATTTTTGTGATTTTTAAACAATTTTATAATACGTTATTTTTGTAAAATAACAATAGTGTCAATTTTGACACTATTCATTTATTTGAATTTAAATAAAATATATACAGAAGATATGTTCGAAATAAAAGCTTTAATATATTAATAAAAGTTCATATGTATCTATAAAATTATTTTATCACATTAAATAGTTCATATAATATTTATTTTATTATTTTTAAAACCATTTATTTGGTTTATCTCTTAATAAAATAATTACTACATCATTTTTGTATAATTATTTAATATACTTTTTTGTTGTATAAAAATTTAAAATAAAATTATATGATGAAGATAAATATATTACCTTTCACAATAATACTTTTACTCGAATTTAGCATCTTAAAATCATAATATTTAAATTTTTATATTTATTAAATTATGAAGGTGACAACTTTGGCATCATTTAAAATAAAATAATATAAGTGTCATAATCGCTTTTATAAGGCTCCAAATGGTCAAATATTCGACCATTGGATGATTATGGTTTACATTTACATGGAAAATAAGTTTTGGTTAGGTATTTGTGCATTTTATGGTCACTATTAGTTTAATAAAGACAATATTCTTGATTTTTCACTAGATAAACAATTTCTGCATCACTATTGTTTCATAATTAATGATAATTATTTAATCCCTAAAAATTATAAATAAATTTATATGATGTAGATAATTTCATTATCTTTCTGGAGACTATTCATGTTCGAAGTTTCATGAAGTTTATCACTAAATTAAAATTAATATACTTATAAGATTTAAGAGAGTGACATGTTGTCACTTTCTTTGGTTTTAATAATAATTAAGTTATTTTCATGGACAAATGTCCATTAAATGATTCTAATCCGACCCTTAGGTGATATGGGTCGACTTTTAGTAATCCAATAGGATCTTGACATTTGTTAGTGTAATTTTAAAATATTATATTTACCCTTAATTACCCGATTTACCTTTAACTATGGTAAATAAAATTTACCGTAGTTACTATTCATAATTCCCAAAAATAAAAAGTAGCTTATTAACATAATTTGGACCCACTGATTCCAAATATGGAATCCATTTTTCCAAATTCAATACACAAAAGATGCAGAAATTAAATTAAAATTAATCCCGTTGTTGAAAGAAAACGGGTTTTTCTTTAAAACATTGCAAAAGATTGTATTGATTTAACCTACGAATTCAAGGTAAAATCAATGCTAATGACATACATTATATTAATTGGTAAAAATATATTCTATTTGTACTTTAAAATCATTCAATATTATAATTTAACCACATAAGATATTACGATGAAAAAAGTTGTTTTTAATTAAAATATAGCGTGTTTTTACTATTCATTAAAATATGAAAGTTATCGGAAAAATATCAAAACTTTATCTAATGTAAATTTTTATATCCTGATTCAAAAGAAGAATATTATTTTGTCAAATTGAACATATAAACATGTCAAAAACTATATTTAAAGTGGGTGCGCCATCAAAAGGCGGTAAAACTGCATTTTTTGAAAAATAGTTATTTTACCTGAAAAATTTATTTTGTTCTTATACCATGTTCTAGAAATGTGTAAGATGAATAATAATGTTATAAAATTAAAAATTTAGTTAATACTATTCATAACGGCTAGTTCATGACAATATTATAATAATATAACATTGTTTATTAAAACCCGGTATTGCGTACAACACACGCTATCGAGGAAGGTCGCGATTGCGTGTAATGCAAGCCAAGTCAGGGTTGCGTGTTGTGAAAGAATCCTTCGTTGTTTCGTATAACAGAATCCAACCATATTTCATTTATACATTTAATATATATATATATATACTCAATGTTGCGTAGAATAACTATTATCAAAATTGTGTGTAACATGGTCCAAGAATAGTGTTGCGTATACTGCAAGCTAATACGGTGTTGCGTATAGCGCAAGGTAATCTTGGTGTAGAATACAACATAAGACATTAATGAAATTAAAATAATATTTTTCATAAAATCTCGGGGTGTTACATTCTACCCCCCTTAAAATGAATTTCGCCCTCGAAATTCGTCGGGGTTATAAATGGTTTACTATTTGAAAGTTTCTTTGATAGAAACTCACATCGTAAAAAGGAATACCAAAACCAATCTTTAAAAACAAAAGTATGAAACGTAACGGTTACCCAAATAAACCAATCACTGGGTTTCCACATAGGTGAAATATGGATATGGAAGAGAAATCTAACCATCATGTTCTGATGGAGAGTGGTAGAGAACATGGCTATGGAAAAGCCAGTAATCACAAATCCATAGATTTGAAATGATATAAGGTACCATCTGATTCATCAGGTATAAGATCACTAGGACAACATTTTTGGTTTTCAAGATCATTTCCCTAAAGTTGAAAATTTGAATTAGAATAAATACTTACTTTATTTTGGTACAATATCACTGTTGTTCGTGCCTTGAACAATTTTCACTTCATCTCTTAAATAAATAAAGTTGAATTTGTTGTTCGTGAAGTGTTAGCAGATCATGTGATAGAACGACGGGTCATTCCATCTGTCTCAAACAAAAGTTTAGCAAAAATTATATACATAAGTCGATCTATAGTGAGATTAATCATATATGGTTCCTAAAATGGACTTATACTTCATATATCATACTTCTTAATATAATAAAACTAGTTTCTACTAAACAGGGACTTCCTGTAGGCCAGTGGTAGGCGATAAACGCCAGTCGCACTTCAGTTGTGGGTTCGATTCCCACAGCCTTGTTCGAAGCGATGGGCTGTCGCCCGTCCTGCAGGTTGTCCCTTTTTCCAAAACTATTTTACTATAACATCCCATCAATAATATCGAGAAAAAAAAACAATACTAACTTGTTTCCAACATAATCCATTCCAATCTTTAGGCTTATCCATAATACTGCAGTCGATTCTCATAATATAGTGAAAACGATTACCAGAGATTTAACACCATCGTCGATCCCCATATATCATAAGATATGTTTTGTTGGTCACATTCCAAACATTCAAAGTCCATAATTGTGTATTCTCTTGAATACCTTAGTGAAAACATGAATGCAGTTAAAAGTTAACACTTTCCACATACCAAAATCCTCAAAATTCTATATACTCAAACCATGATATCACTTAGTCCTTATATCAATCATGAGCTCATGAATACTGTCAAACATTTCATTTTCTCCTTATCCCTTCATTATGCGCATATCATCTACATTCCAAAAATATCTGAATAACCTTTCATGGATACTGGTAACATTAATCAGACAACAATGTAACAATCCTTACATGTCTCTTTATTCCATAGTACCATGAGATTACTTATACAACATTACACATGATAAACATGTAATCATTCCACTACATTCTTAAACCATTGACCGAGATTCAACAATTCTTTCATCTCACATATCATTGGTAGTCTCTTCATCATCATCCACATAAATACTTCCCATACGACCATACTGATTATCTTCATGAGACTTTCCCTTAGGGCATTGATTTGCATAATGCCCATACATTCCACATTTAAAACACTTAACCATTTTTGATGTCGTAGCAATACCATTATCCTCATCCATGGTGTTAACTGAACCTTTTCCTTTGCACTTACTTTCTTTGTGTCCTTCTTTTCCACACCCAAAGCATCTTCCAGTTCCCTTGAAACAATCTCCTTGATGCCTCTTCCCACATGATTTACATAGGGGAAATTGAACTCTCTTTCCTCTATGATCATCATGAAACTCCATCTTTCTCTTATTAGCCGAGTCAGGAAACTTACCAAATTTTACTTTATTGATCATATTATGAGATTGCTGATTCGGCATAATAATGATGTTTGGACTTCCAAATCCCATTTCATTATGAAGAATATCATTCCATTGTCCATCATATCCTCCATTATCGTGAATCATCTTGTTTCCAGCCATTTTCTAAAACCCAAAAGAATAGTGTGAGAGGCAAAAATAATGCTAGGGAAAACAACAAAATAAAGGGGGAGTACCTTCAATATCTAACATCTTAGGTTTAATTCTATGATCGTTAGCGTAGTTCTAGTACTATAACCTATACGTATACTTAACCTTAAGGACATCCCTAGACATACCTTAGAAATATCTCTAGGGATCTCACTAATGTTTTTGAGTCCTAGTTTCCAAAGGTTGACTAAACCTTTCCTCTGATACCAACTGTAGAGACCCGTAGCCTGACGTACATGGACATTACATTACATTTGCGGAATACTTAGTACATAACAAAAACACACACACAAGGATCGTAATAGTTTAGTGTCTTTGGAAACTCGGAACATAATCTTCTAATCCTGGTGAATGATCTTCAATATCTCCCATAAAGATCTTCCATTTTTTTTACCTAAAACCTTTCTTTATATCCTGGGGAAAAGAAAACATAAAAGGGTGAGCTCGAATGCACAGTAAGGGTATACAAAAGAAATAAAAATCATATCATATCTTTTTGAAAATCATAACCTGCAAAAGAGATCATAATATCTTAACATGGAACAAATCATAGAAGTGAAAATGAGATCACCATAATCATAAAATGAAACTTGAAACTTTGTGGCATGCACACATAATCATGGAAAATCATTTCTTGTTAGTCATGACTCATTGCCAAGACTATCTTTGTGGACAAAGTCCCTTTCTGAATCGAGTAACCCTCGTTTCAGTCCTGTTTCACTGAACCAGTATAACCTACCATTCCAGCCATGTCTATCTCATGAGATATAAAATCTTTACCCAATGCATTGGAGGGAGATATAGGTCCCACCCATCTTATAATGAATCCTTTCTTATGTGTGCCACAGAATCATAAACCATACATCATAACGTAACCCATGTAATAAAAATGGGATTCTTAAACAACATGATATCATAAAACAATTCATATAAGATAAAGGAATTCATAAAAATGTTTCCATCACAATATAATCAAATCCATGTAATAATAGGGATAAAAACAGAACCCTTTTATTATCTTAGATGGAAAATAATTTTGATAAAATACTTGAACTCCATTCTTGAGGAAAATATCCTTTCTACTTCAAAAACATTTTTCCTTTCATAACATGTCATACGACTTTAAAATAAAAGAAGTTGATTAAAAATAAACTTGAAAACTTGTAAAGGAAGCTTCTTGGAAATAATGTTTTAAAAATCCATTCATGCCGTATAAGTTAAAAAAACATTCTTCGTACTTTTGTCGGAAAAGTCAAAAAAATACCTCGTACGAAAAACGACAAAAGATTCCTTTCATTTCTTTTACTAAAAACTCACCGAAGGGTAAAAATGGATTTAAACAATTTTAGGTGGATGGAAATAATATTACATATTGATGAAACATGGATGTGGATGATAAAATACACCCCAGTAAATACTTACGAATAAACAATCTCGGATAAAAATGAGATTGTGATATTTCCCTTACCTTAGGTCCGATTTACTTCGTATGTGTCCGAACCTCCTGTATAATGATTTAAATAATGTCATTGACTTATTACAGAATCATATTCATTTTTATTATATCATATATGGTTCACTTATGACATTATATTACCCGTTCTTTTGTAAATTCCATGTTAAAGAAGCGTTTTGGGTAAAATCATTTCATTTATCGTAGGTGTATTGACTTGTTGTTCTTGACATTATTATTACTTATATCATGATTTACTTACTTCCATAATATAAAATATGATTTATATATCATATATATTCAGTATATATATATATATATAATAGATAGATAAATAAAATGAAAAACACCGTTCATGGAGACGGTAGTCTGTACGTACGCATGAACGCTGTTTTCCATTCCTTATTGTCTTGAAATGGAAGTAAGTAGATGACATACATATATATATATATATACATAAATCCAGTAGCTTTATAATTTCATATATTTCATTATTATTTCTTATATATACTTTATAATCATTCTTAAATGGTTAACATGGAGAATGAATCTCATCGCGTCGTGGAGACGGTAGTCCGTACGTACGCACGAGCGATGATATCATTTCCATAAATATTGAATTGGAGTGGAGTGGATTATACAATATATCAGAATCAATATGATGTTGTAATAACTATGTATAGTTATTATTTACACCATTATACTCATCCATGTAAGGTGGTGGTGGAAAATAGATTACACCACGGCGTGGAGACGGTATTCCGTACGTACGCACGCGCTGTGATTTCTTTTTTTTTCCGTAGGATGGATATATGGTGAAATAGGGTTGTTTCATACTTATAATAACATATCAGTATATGAGTGATACTGATGTTATTAATTCATAATTAAACAACCTAAGAAGAAGAAGTGGAAGAAGAAATAAAGAGGAAAGAATTGGTAACGGTAATTACCTCTTCTTTGAAGCGCCTCTTTGAGACCTCCTCTTAGGGCACTAGAATTGGTCTTTGAGGAAGACCAGAACCTCTAGGATGTTTCTAGGGAAGTGGAGAAGAGATTTTGGCAGGGGTTGGCCGAGCTTGAGTGCTCAAATTGGTGTGAGGAGGAGGGGGAGGAGGTGCCCTTTTATAAGGGAGGAGAGGGGCATCTTTGGAATTCTTAAAAATATTAATTTATAATAAATCTAACCCCACATAAAAACCTCCAAAAATGACTCATATTCGAAGAATAGATGAGATAGGGTTGTAATCTCATCATCCAATCAAATTTAGACATGTTTGGATCTTATTTTAAACCTTATCATTTTGATTTATCCTTATTTAATCTATTTAAGTTTATTTGTGGTAATAAAATTCTAAATTTTAATTTATAACAAATAATTACTTATTTGTTGTGAATTTTCCATAATTGTTTACTTTATAACATTATAGACCATATAAATATAAATTTATAATTTTTAAATATTTTTGTGATTTTTAAACAATTTTATAATATGTTATTTTTGTAAAATAACAATAGTGTCAATTTTGACACTATTCATTTATTTGAATTTAAATAAAATATATACAGAAGATATGTTCGAAATAAAAGCTTTAATATATTAATAAAAGTTCATATGTATCTATAAAATTATTTTATCACATTAAATAGTTCATATAATATTTATTTTATTATTTTTAAAACCATTTATTTGGTTTATCTCTTAATAAAATAATTACTACATCATTTTTGTATAATTATTTAATATACTTATTTGTTGTATAAAAATTTAAAATAAAATTATATGATGAAGATAAATATATTACCTTTCACAATAATACTTCTACTCGAATTTAGCATCTTAAAATCATAATATTTAAATTTTTATATTTATTAAATTATGAAGGTGACAACTTTGGCATCATTTAAAATAAAATAATATAAGTGTCATAATCGCTTTTATAAGGCTCCAAATGGTCAAATATTCGACCATTGGATGATTATGGTTTACATTTACATGGAAAATAAGTTTTGGTTAGGTATTTGTGCATTTTATGGTCACTATTAGTTTAATAAAGACAATATTCTTGATTTTTCACTAGATAAACAATTTCTGCATCACTATTGTTTCATAATTAATGATAATTATTTAATCCCTAAAAATTATAAATAAATTTATATGATGTATATAATTTCATTATCCTTCTGGAGACTATTCATGTTCGAAGTTTCATGAAGTTTATCACTAAATTAAAATTAATATACTTATAAGATTTAAGAGAGTGACATGTTGTCACTTTCTTTGGTTTTAATAATAATTAAGTTATTTTCATGGACAAATGTCCATTAAATGATTCTAATCCGACCCTTAGGTGATATGGGTCGACTTTTAGTAATACAATAGGATTTTGACATTTGTTAGTGTAATTTTAAAATATTATATTTACCCTTAATTACCCGATTTACCTTTAACTATGGTAAATAAAATTTACCGTAGTTACTATTCATAATTCCCAAAAATAAAAAGTAGTTTATTAACATAATTTGGACCCACTGATTCCAAATATGGAATCCATTTTTCCAAATTCAATACACAAAAGATGCAGAAATTAAATTAAAATTAATCCCGTTGTTGAAAGAAAACGGGTTTTTCTTTAAAACATTGCAAAAGATTGAATTGATTTAACCTACGAATTCAAGGTAAAATCAATGCTAATGACATACATTATATTAAATGGTAAAAATATATTCTATTTATACTTTAAAATCATTCAATATTATAATTTAACCACATAAGATATTACGATGAAAAAAGTTGTTTTTAATTAAAATATAGCGTGTTTTTACTATTCATTAAAATATGAAAGTTATCGGAAAAATATCAAAACTTTATCTAATGTAAATTTGTATATCCTGATTCAAAAGAAGAATATTATTTTGTCAAATTGAACATATAAACATGTCAAAAACTATATTTAAAGTGGGTGCGCCATCAAAAGGTGGTAAAACTGCATTTTTTGAAAAATACTTATTTTACCTGAAAAATTTATTTTGTTCTTATACCATGTTCTAGAAATGTGTAAGATGAATAATAATGTTATAAAATTAAAAATTTAGTTAATACTATTCATAACGGCTAGTTCATGACAATATTATAATAATATAACATTGTTTATTAAAACCCGGTATTGCGTACAACACACGCTATCGAGGAAGGTCGCGATTGCGTGTAATGCAAGCCAAGTCAGGGTTGCGTGTTGTGAAAGAATCCTTCGTTGTTTTGTATAACAGAATCCAACCATATTTCATTTATACATTTAATATATATATATATATATATATATATATATATATACTCAATGTTGCGTAGAATAACTATTATCAAAATTGTGTGTAACATGGTCCAAGAATAGTGTTGCGTATACTGCAAGCTAATACGGTGTTGCGTATAGCGCAAGGTAATCTTGGTGTATAATACAACATAAGACATTAATGAAATTAAAATAATATTTTTCATAAAATCTCGGGGTGTTACATTCTACCCCCCTTAAAATGAATTTCGCCCTCGAAATTCGTCGGGGTTATAAATGGTTTACTATTTGAAAGTTTCTTTGATAGAAACCCACATCGTAAAAAGGAATACCAAAACCAATCTTTAAAAACAAAAGTATGAAACGTAACGGTTACCCAAATAAACCAATCACTGGGTTTCCACATAGGTGAAATATGGATATGGAAGAGAAATCTAACCATCATGTTCTGATGGAGAGTCGTAGAGAACATGGCTATGGAAAAGCCAGTAATCACAAATCCATAGATTTGAAATGATATAAGGTACCATCTGATTCATCAGGTATAAGATCACTAGGACAACATTTTTGGTTTTCAAGATCATTTCCCTAAAGTTGAAAATTTGAATTAGAATAAATACTTACTTTATTTTGGTACAATATCACTGTTGTTCGTGCCTTGAACAATTTTCACTTCATCTCTTAAATAAATGAAGTTGAATTTGTTGTTCGTGAAGTGTTAGCAGATCATGTGATAGAACGACGGGTCATTCCATCTGTCTCAAACAAAAGTTTAGCAAAAATTATATACATAAGTCGATCTATAGTGAGATTAATCATATATGGTTCCTAAAATGGACTTATACTTCATATATCATACTTCTTAATATAATACAACTAGTTTCTACTAAACAGGGACTTCCTGTAGGCCAGTGGTAGGCGATAAACGCCAGTCGCACTTCAGTTGTGGGTTCGATTCCCACAGCCTTGTTCGAAGCGATGGGCTGTCGCCCGTCCTGCAGGTTGTCCCTTTTTCCAAAACTGTTTTACTATAACATCCCATCAATAATATCGAAAAAAACAAACAATACTAACTTGTTTCCAACATAATCCATTCCAATCTTTAGGCTTATCCATAATACTGCTGTCGATTCTCATAATATAGTGAAAACGATTACCAGAGATTTAACACCATCGTCGATCCCCATATATCATAAGATATGTTTTGTTGGTCACATTCCAAACATTCAAAGTCCATAATTGTGTATTCTCTTGAATACCTTAGTGAAAACATGAATGCAGTTAAAAGTTAACACTTTCCACATACCAAAATCCTCAAAATTCTATATACTCAAACCATGATATCACTTAGTCCTTATATCAATCATGAGCTCATGAATACTGTCAAACATTTCATTTTCTCCTTATCCCTTCATTATGCGCATATCATCTACATTCCAAAAATATCTGAATAACCTTTCATGGATACTGGTAACATTAATCAGACAACAATGTAACAATCCTTACATGTCTCTTTATTCCATAGTACCATGAGATTACTTATACAACATTACACATGATAAACATGTAATCATTCCACTACATTCTTAAACCATTGACCGAGATTCAACAATTCTTTCATCTCACATATCATTGGTAGTCTCTTCATCATCATCCACATAAATACTTCCCATAAGACCATACTGATTATCTTCATGAGACTTTCCCTTAGGGCATTGATTTTCATAATGCCCATACATTCCACATTTAAAACACTTAACCATTTTTGATGTCGTAGCAATACCATTATCCTCATCCATGGTGTTAACTGAACCTTTTCCTTTGAACTTACTTTCTTTGTGTCCTTCTTTTCCACACCCAAAGCATCTTCCAGTTCCCTTGAAACAATCTCCTTGATGCCTCTTCCCACATGATTTACATAGGGGAAATTGAACTCTCTTTCCTCTATGATCATCATGAAACTCCATCTTTCTCTTATTAT
This sequence comes from Viscum album, assembly GCA_963277665.1. Taxonomy (NCBI): domain Eukaryota; kingdom Viridiplantae; phylum Streptophyta; class Magnoliopsida; order Santalales; family Viscaceae; genus Viscum; species Viscum album. The sequence continues at coordinate 444,564,598 of OY728133.1, forward strand.
CCGAGTCAGGAAACTTACCAAATTTTACTTTATTGATCATATTATGAGATTGCTGATTCGGCATAATAATGATGTTTGGACTTCCAAATCCCATTTCATTATGAAGAATATCATTCCATTGTCCATCATATCCTCCATTATCGTGAATCATCTTGTTTCCAGCCATTTTCTAAAACCCAAAAGAATAGTGTGAGAGGCAAAAATAATGCTAGGGAAAACAACAAAATAAAGGGGGAGTACCTTCAATATCTAACATCTTAGGTTTAATTCTATGATCGTTAGCGTAGTTCTAGTACTATAACCTATACGTATACTTAACCTTAAGGACATCCCTAGACATACCTTAGAAATATCTCTAGGGATCTCACTAATGTTTTTGAGTCCTAGTTTCCAAATGTTGACTAAACCTTTCCTCTGATACCAACTGTAGAGACCCGTAGCCTGACGTACATGGACATTACATTACATTTGCGGAATACTTAGTACATAACAAAAACACACACACAAGGATCGTAATAGTTTAGTGTCTTTGGAAACTCGGAACATAATCTTCTAATCCTGGTGAATGATCTTCAATATCTCCCATAAAGATCTTCCATTTTTTTTACCTAAAACCTTTCTTTATATCCTGGGGAAAAGAAAACATAAAAGGGTGAGCTCGAATGCTCAGTAAGGGTATACAAAAGAAATAAAAATCATATCATATCTTTTTGAAAATCATAACCTGCAAAAGAGATCATAATATCTTAACATGGAACAAATCATAGAAGTGAAAATGAGATCACCATAATCATAAAATGAAACTTGAAACTTTGTGGCATGCACACATAATCATGGAAAATCATTTCTTGTTAGTCATGACTCATTGCCAAGACTATCTTAGTGGACAAAGTCCCTTTCTGAATCGAGTAACCCTCGTTTCAGTCCTGTTTCACTGAACCGGTATAACCTACCATTCCAGCCATGTCTATCTCATGAGATATAAAATCTTTACCCAATGCATTGGAGGGAGATATAGGTCCCACCCATCTTATAATGAATCATTTCTTATGTGTGCCACATAATCATAAACCATACATCATAACGTAACCCATGTAATAAAAATGGGATTCTTAAACAACATGATATCATAAAACAATTCATATAAGATAAAGGAATTCATAAAAATGTTTCCATCACAATATAATCAAATCCATGTAATAATAGGGATAAAAACAGAACCCTTTTATTATCTTAGATGGAAAATAATTTTGATAAAATACTTGAACTCCATTCTTGAGGAAAATATCCTTTCTACTTCAAAAACATTTTTCCTTTCATAACATGTCATACGACTTTAAAATAAAAGAAGTTGATTAAAAATAAACTTGAAAACTTGTAAAGGAAGATTCTTGGAAATAATGTTTTAAAAATCCATTCATGCCGTATAAGTTAAAAAAAACATTCTTCGTACTTTTGTCGGAAAACTCAAAAAAATACCTCGTACGAAAAACGACAAAAGATTCCTTTCATTTCTTTTACTAAAAACTCACCGAAGGGTAAAAATGGATTTAAAAAATTGTAGGTGGATGGAAATAATATTACATATTGATGAAACATGGATGTGGATGATAAAATACACCCCAGTAAATACTTACGAATAAACAATCTCGGATAAAAATGAGATTGTGATATTTCCCTTACCTTAGGTCCGATTTGCTTCGTATGTGTCCAAACCTCCTGTATAATGATTTAAATAATGTCATTGACTTATTACAGAATCATATTCATTTTTATGATATCATATATGGTTCACTTATGACATTATATTACCCGTTCTTTTGTAAATTCCATGTTAAAGAAGCGTTTTGGGTAAAATCGTTTCATTTATCGTAGGTGTTTTGACTTGTTGTTCTTGACATTATTATTACTTATATCATGATTTACTTACTTCCATAATATAAAATATGATTTATATATCATATATATTCAGTATATATATATATAATAGATAGATAAATAAAATGAAAAACACCGTTCATGGAGACGGTAGTCCGTACGTACGCATGAACGCTGTTTTCCATTCCTTATTGTCTTGAAATGGAAGTAAGTAGATGACATACATATATATATATATATATACATAAATCCAGTAGCTTTATAATTTCATATATTTCATTATTATTTCTTATATATACTTTATAATCATTCTTAAATGGTTAACATGGAGAATGAATCTCATCGCGTCGTGGAGACGGTAGTCCGTACGTACGCACGAGCGATGATATCATTTCCATAAATATTGAATTGAATTGGAGTGGATTATACAATATATCAGAATCAATATGATGTTGTAATAACTATGTATAGTTATTATTTACACCATTATACTCATCCATGTAAGGTGGTGGTGGAAAATAGATTACACCACGGCGTGGAGACGGTATTCCGTACGTACGCACGCGCGGTGATTTCTTTTTTTTTCCGTAGGATGGATATATGGTGAAATAGGGTTGTTTCATACTTATAATAACATATCAGTATATGAGTGATACTTATGTTATTAATTCATAATTAAACAACCTAAGAAGAAGAAGTGGAAGAAGAAATAAAGAGGAAAGAATTGGTAACGGTAATTACCTCTTCTTTGAAGCGCCTCTTTGAGACCTCCTCTTAGGGCACTAGAATTGGTATTTGAGGAAGACCAGAACCTCTAGGATGTTTCTAGGGAAGTGGAGAAGAGATTTTGGCAGGGGTTGGCCGAGCTTGAGTGATCAAATTGGTGTGAGGAGGAGGGGGAGGAGGTGCCCTTTTATAAGGGAGGAGAGGGGCATCTTTGGAATTCTTAAAAATATTAATTTATAATAAATCTAACCCCACATAAAAACCTCCAAAAATGACTCATATTCGAAGAATAGATGAGATAGGGTTGTAATCTCATCAACCAATCAAATTTAGACATGTTTGGATCTTATTTTAAACCTTATCATTTTGATTTATCCTTATTTAATCTATTTAAGTTTATTTGTGGTAATAAAATTCTAAATTTTAATTTATAACAAATAATTACTTATTTGTTGTGAATTTTCCATAATTGTTTACGTTATAACATTATAGACCATATAAATATGAATTTATAATTTTTAAATATTTTTGTGATTTTTAAACAATTTTATAATACGTTATTTTTGTAAAATAACAATAGTGTCAATTTTGACACTATTCATTTATTTGAATTTAAATAAAATATATACAGAAGATATGTTCGAAATAAAAGCTTTAATATATTAATAAAAGTTCATATGTATCTATAAAATTATTGTATCACATTAAATAGTTCATATAATATTTATTTTATTATTTTTAAAACCATTTATTTGGTTTATCTCTTAATAAAATAATTACTACATCATTTTTGTATAATTATTTAATATACTTATTTGTTGTATAAAAATTTAAAATAAAATTATATGATGAAGATAAATATATTACCTTTCACAATAATACTTTTACTCGAATTTAGCATCTTAAAATCATAATATTTAAATTTTTATATTTATTAAATTATGAAGGTGACAACTTTGGCATCATTTAAAATAAAATAATATAAGTGTCATAATCGCTTTTATAAGGCTCCAAATGGTCAAATATTCGACCATTGGATGATTATGGTTTACATTTACATGGAAAATAAGTTTTGGTTAGGTATTTGTGCATTTTATGGTCACTATTAGTTTAATAAAGACAATATTCTTGATTTTTCACTAGATAAACAATTTCTGCATCACTATTGTTTCATAATTAATGATAATTATTTAATCCCTAAAAATTATAAATAAATTTATATGATGTAGATAATTTCATTATCTTTCTGGATACTATTCATGTTCGAAGTTTCATGAAGTTTATCACTAAATTAAAATTAATATACTTATAAGATTTAAGAGAGTGACATGTTGTCACTTTCTTTGGTTTTAATAATAATTATGTTATTTTCATGGACAAATGTCCATTAAATGATTCTAATCCGACCCTTAGGTGATATGGGTCGACTTTTAGTAATCCAATAGGATTTTGACATTTGTTAGTGTAATTTTAAAATATTATATTTACCCTTAATTACCCGATTTACCTTTAACTATGGTAAATAAAATTTACCGTAGTTACTATTCATAATTCCCAAAAATAAAAAGTAGCTTATTAACATAATTTGGACCCACTGATTCCAAATATGGAATCCATTTTTCCAAATTAAATACACAAAAGATGCAGAAATTAAATTAAAATTAATCCCGTTGTTGAAAGAAAACGGGTTTTTCTTTAAAACATTGCAAAAGATTGTATTGATTTAACCTACGAATTCAAGGTAAAATCAATGCTAATGACATACATTATATTAATTGGTAAAAATATATTCTATTTATACTTTAAAATCATTCAATATTATAATTTAACCATATAAGATATTACGATGAAAAAAGTTGTTTTTAATTAAAATATAGCGTGTTTTTACTATTCATTAAAATATGAAAGTTATCGGAAAAATATCAAAACTTTATCTAATGTAAATTTTTATATCCTGATTCAAAAGAAGAATATTATTTTGTCAAATTGAACATATAAACATGTCAAAAACTATATTTAAAGTGGGTGCGCCATCAAAAGGCGGTAAAACTGCATTTTTTGAAAAATACTTATTTTACCTGAAAAACTTATTTTGTTCTTATACCATGTTCTAGAAATGTGTAAGATGAATAATAATGTTATAAAATTCAAAATTTAGTTAATACTATTCATAAAGGCTAGTTCATGACAATATTATAATAATATAACATTGTTTATTAAAACCCGGTATTGCGTACAACACACGCTATCGAGGAAGGTCGCGATTGCGTGTAATGCAAGCCAAGTCAGGGTTGCGTGTTGTGAAAGAATCCTTCATTGTTTCGTATAACAGAATCCAACCATATTTCATTTATACATTTAATATATATATATATATATACTCAATGTTGCGTAGAATAACTATTATCAAAATTGTGTGTAACATGGTCCAAGAATAGTGTTGCGTATACTGCAAGCTAATACGGTGTTGCGTATAGCGCAAGGTAATCTTGGTGTAGAATACAACATAAGACATTAATGAAATTAAAATAATATTTTTCATAAAATCTCGGGGTGTTACATTCTACCCCCCTTAAAATGAATTTCGCCCTCGAAATTCGTCGGGGTTATAAATGGTTTACTATTTGAAAGTTTCTTTGATAGAAACCCACATCGTAAAAAGGAACACCAAAACCAATCTTTAAAAACAAAAGTATGAAAAGTAACGGTTACCCAAATAAACCAATCACTGGGTTTCCACATAGGTGAAATATGGATATGGAAGAGAAATCTAACCATCATGTTCTGATGGAGAGTGGTAGAGAACATGGCTATGGAAAAGCCAGTAATCACAAATCCATAGATTTGAAATGATATAAGGTACCATCTGATTCATCAGGTATAAGATCACTAGGACAACATTTTTGGTTTTCAAGATCATTTCCCTAAAGTTGAAAATTTGAATTAGAATAAATACTTACTTTATTTTGGTACAATATCACTGTTGTTCGTGCCTTGAACAATTTTCACTTCATCTCTTAAATAAATGAAGTTGAATTTGTTGTTCGTGAAGTGTTAGCAGATCATGTGATAGAACGACGGGTCATTCCATCTGTCTCAAACAAAAGTTTAGCAAAAATTATATACATAAGTCGATCTATAGTGATATTAATCATATATGGTTCCTAAAATGGACTTATACTTCATATATCATACTTCTTAATATAATAAAACTAGTTTCTACTAAACAGGGACTTCCTGTAGGCCAGTGGTAGGCGATAAACGCCAGTCGCACTTCAGTTGTGGGTTCGATTCCCACAGCCTTGTTCGAAGCGATGGGCTGTCGCCCGTCCTGCAGGTTGTCCCTTTTTCCAAAACAATTTTACTATAACATCCCATCAATAATATCGAAAAAAACAAACAATACTAACTTGTTTCCAACATAATCCATTCCAATCTTTAGGCTTATCCATAATACTGCAGTCGATTCTCATAATATAGTGAAAACGATTACCAGAGATTTAACACCATCGTCGATCCCCATATATCATAAGATATGTTTTGTTGGTCACATTCCAAACATTCAAAGTCCATAATTGTGTATTCTCTTGAATACCTTAGTGAAAACATGAATGCAGTTAAAAGTTAACACTTTCCACATACCAAAATCCTCAAAATTCTATATACTCAAACCATGATATCACTTAGTCCTTATATCAATCATGAGCTCATGAATACTGTCAAACATTTCATTTTCTCCTTATCCCTTCATTATGCGCATATCATCTACATTCCAAAAATATCTGAATAACCTTTCATGGATACTGGTAACATTAATCAGACAACAATGTAACAATCCTTACATGTCTCTTTATTCCATAGTACCATGAGATTACTTATACAACATTACACATGATAAACATGTAATCATTCCACTACATTCTTAAACCATTGACCGAGATTCAACAATTCTTTCATCTCACATATCATTGGTAGTCTCTTCATCATCATCCACATAAATACTTCCCATAAGACCATACTGATTATCTTCATGAGACTTTCCCTTAGGGCATTGATTTGCATAATGCCCATACATTCCACATTTAAAACACTTAACCATTTTTGATGTCGTAGCAATACCATTATCCTCATCCATGGTGTTAACTGAACCTTTTCCTTTGCACTTACTTTCTTTGTGTCCTTCTTTTCCACACCCAAAGAATCTTCCAGTTCCCTTGAAACAATCTCCTTGATGCCTCTTCCCACATGATTTACATAGGGGAAATTGAACTCTCTTTCCTCTATGATCATCATGAAACTCCATCTTTCTCTTATTATCCGAGTCAGGAAACTTAACAAATTTTACTTTATTGATCATATTATGAGATTGCTGATTCGGCATAATAATGATGTTTGGACTTCCAAATCCCATTTCATTATGAAGAATATCATTCCATTGTCCATCATATCCTCCATTATCGTGAATCATCTTGTTTCCAGCCATTTTCTAAAACCCAAAAGAATAGTGTGAGAGGCAAAAATAATGCTAGGGAAAACAACAAAATAAAGGGGGAGTACCTTCAATATCTAACATCTTAGGTTTAATTCTATGATCGTTAGCGTAGTTCTAGTACTATAACCTATACGTATACTTAACCTTAAGGACATCCCAAGACATACCTTAGAAATATCTCTAGGGATCTCACTAATGTTTTTGAGTCCTAGTTTCCAAATGTTGACTAAACCTTTACTCTGATACCAACTGTAGAGACCCGTAGCCTGACGTACATGGACATTACATTACATTTGCGGAATACTTAGTACATAACAAAAACACACACACAAGGATCGTAATAGTTTAGTGTCTTTGGAAACTCGGAACATAATCTTCTAATCCTGGTGAATGATCTTCAATATCTCCCATAAAGATCTTCCATTTTTTTTACCTAAAACCTTTCTTTATATCCTGGGGAAAAGAAAACATAAAAGGGTGAGCTCGAATGCTCAGTAAGGGTATACAAAAGAAATAAAAATCATATCATATCTTTTTGAAAATCATAACCTGCAAAAGAGATCATAATATCTTAACATGGAACAAATCATAGAAGTGAAAATGAGATCACCATAATCATAAAATGAAACTTGAAACTTTGTGGCATGCACACATAATCATGGAAAATCATTTCTTGTTAGTCATGACTCATTGCCAAGACTATCTTAGTGGACAAAGTCCCTTTCTGAATCGAGTAACCCTCGTTTCAGTCCTGTTTCACTGAACCGGTATAACCTACCATTCCAGCCATGTCTATCTCATGAGATATAAAATCTTTACCCAATGCATTGGAGGGAGATATAGGTCCCACCCATCTTATAATGAATCCTTTCTTATGTGTGCCACATAATCATAAACCATACATCATAACGTAACCCATGTAATAAAAATGGGATTCATAAACAACATGATATCATAAAACAATTCATATAAGATAAAGGAATTCATAAAAATGTTTCCATCACAATATAATCAAATCCATGTAATAATAGGGATAAAAACAGAACCCTTTTATTATCTTAGATGGAAAATAATTTTGATAAAATACTTGAACTCCATTCTTGAGGAAAATATCCTTTCTACTTCAAAAACATTTTTCCTTTCATAACATGTCATACGACTTTAAAATAAAAGAAGTTGATTAAAAATAAACTTGAAAACTTGTAAAGGAAGCTTCTTGGAAATAATGTTTTAAAAATCCATTCATGCCGTATAAGTTAAAAAAACATTCTTCGTACTTTTGTCGGAAAAGTCAAAAAAATACCTCGTACGAAAAACGACAAAAGATTCCTTTCATTTCTTTTACTAAAAACTCACCGAAGGGTAAAAATGGATTTAAACAATTTTAGGTGGATGGAAATGATATTACATATTGATTAAACATGGATGTGGATGATAAAATACACCCCAGTAAATACTTACGAATAAACAATCTCGGATAAAAATGAGATTGTGATATTTCCCTTACCTTAGGTCTGATTTGCTTCGTATGTGTCCAAACCTCCTGTATAATGATTTAAATAATGTCATTGACTTATTACAGAATCATATTCATTTTTATGATATCATATATGGTTCACTTATGACATTATATTACCCGTTCTTTTGTAAATTCCATGTTAAAGAAGCGTTTTGGGTAAAATCGTTTCATTTATCGTAGGTGTTTTGACTTGTTGTTCTTGACATTATTATTACTTATATCATGATTTACTTACTTCCATAATATAAAATATGATTTATATATCATATATATTCAGTATATATATATATATAATAGATAGATAAATAAAATGAAAAACACCGTTCATGGAGACGGTAGTCCGTACGTACGCATGAACGCTGTTTTCCATTCCTTATTGTCTTGAAATGGAAGTAAGTAGATGACATACATATATATATATATATATACATAAATCCAGTAGCTTTATAATTTCATATATTTCATTATTATTTCTTATATATACTTTATAATCATTCTTAAATGGTTAACATGGAGAATGAATCTCATCGCGTCGTGGAGACGGTAGTCCGTACGTACGCACGAGCGATGATATCATTTCCATAAATATTGAATTGAATTGGAGTGGATTATACAATATATCAGAATCAATATGATGTTGTAATAACTATGTATAGTTATTATTTACACCATTATACTCATCCATGTAAGGTGGTGGTGGAAAATAGATTACACCACGGCGTGGAGACGGTATTCCGTACGTACGCACGCGCGGTGATTTCTTTTTTTTTCGTAGGATGGATATATGGTGAAATAGGGTTGTTTCATACTTATAATAACATATCAGTATATGAGTGATACTTATGTTATTAATTCATAATTAAACAACCTAAGAAGAAGAAGTGGAAGAAGAAATAAAGAGGAAAGAATTGGTAACGGTAATTACCTCTTCTTTGAAGCGCCTCTTTGAGACCTCCTCTTAGGGCACTAGAATTGGTATATGAGGAAGACCAGAACCTCTAGGATGTTTCTAGGGAAGTGGAGAAGAGATTTTGGCAGGGGTTGGCCGAGCTTGAGTGCTCAAATTGGTGTGAGGAGGAGGGGGAGGAGGTGCCCTTTTATAAGGGAGGAGAGGGGCATCTTTGGAATTCTTAAAAATATTAATTTATAATAAATCTAACCCCACATAAAAACCTCCAAAAATGACTCATATTCGAAGAATAGATGAGATAGGGTTGTAATCTCATCAACCAATCAAATTTAGACATGTTTGGATCTTATTTTAAACCTTATCATTTTGATTTATCCTTATTTAATCTATTTAAGTTTATTTGTGGTAATAAAATTCTAAATTTTAATTTATAACAAATAATTATTTATTTGTTGTGAATTTTCCATAATTGTTTACTTTATAACATTATAGACCATATAAATATAAATTTATAATTTTTAAATATTTTTGTGATTTTTAAACAATTTTATAATATGTTATTTTTGTAAAATAACAATAGTGTCAATTTTGACACTATTCATTTATTTGAATTTAAATAAAATATATACAGAAGATATGTTCGAAATAAAAGCTTTAATATATTAATAAAAGTTCATATGTATCTATAAAATTATTGTATCACATTAAATAGTTCATATAATATTTATTTTATTATTTTTAAAACCATTTATTTGGTTTATCTCTTAATAAAATAATTACTACATCATTTTTGTATAATTATTTAATATACTTATTTGTTGTATAAAAATTTAAAATAAAATTATATGATGAATATAAATATATTACCTTTCACAATAATACTTTTACTCGAATTTAGCATCTTAAAATCATAATATTTAAATTTTTATATTTATTAAATTATGAAGGTGACAACTTTGGCATCATTTAAAATAAAATAATATAAGTGTCATAATCGCTTTTATAAGGCTCCAAATGGTCAAATATTCGACCATTGGATGATTATGGTTTACATTTACATGGAAAATAAGTTTTTGTTAGGTATTTGTGCATTTTATGGTCACTATTAGTTTAATAAAGACAATATTCTTGATTTTTCACTAGATAAACAATTTCTGCATCACTATTGTTTCATAATTAATGATAATTATTTAATCCCTAAAAATTATAAATAAATTTATATGATGTAGATAATTTCATTATCTTTCTGGAGACTATTCATGTTCGAAGTTTCATGAAGTTTATCACTAAATTAAAATTAATATACTTATAAGATTTAAGAGAGTGACATGTTGTCACTTTCTTTGGTTTTAATAATAATTAAGTTATTTTCATGGACAAATGTCCATTAAATGATTCTAATCCGACCCTTAGGTGATATGGGTCGACTTTTAGTAATCCAATAGGATTTTGACATTTGTTAGTGTAATTTTAAAATATTATATTTACCCTTAATTACCCGATTTACCTTTAACTATGGTAAATAAAATTTACCGTAGTTACTATTCATAATTCCCAAAAATAAAAAGTAGCTTATTAACATAATTTGGACCCACTGATTCCAAATATGGAATCCATTTTTCCAAATTCAATATACAAAAGATGCAGAAATTAAATTAAAATTAATCCCGTTGTTGAAAGAAAACGGGTTTTTCTTTAAAACATTGCAAAAGATTGTATTGATTTAACCTACGAATTCAAGGTAAAATCAATGATAATGACATACATTATATTAATTGGTAAAAATATATTCTATTTATACTTTAAAATCATTCAATATTATAATTTAACCACATAATATATTACGATGAAAAAAGTTGTTTTTAATTAAAATATAGCGTGTTTTTACTATTCATTAAAATATGAAAGTTATCGGAAAAATATCAAAACTTTATCTAATGTAAATTTTTATATCCTGATTCAAAAGAAGAATATTATTTTGTCAAATTGAACATATAAACATGTCAAAAACTATATTTAAAGTGGGTGCGCCATCAAAAGGCGGTAAAACTGCATTTTTTGAAAAATACTTATTTTACCTGAAAAATTTATTTTGTTCTTATACCATGTTCTAGAAATGTGTAAGATGAATAATAATGTTATAAAATTCAAAATTTAGTTAATACTATTCATAACGGCTAGTTCATGACAATATTATAATAATATAACATTGTTTATTAAAACCCGGTATTGCGTACAACACACGCTATCGAGGAAGGTCGCGATTGCGTGTAATGCAAGCCAAGTCAGGGTTGCGTGTTGTGAAAGAATCCTTCGTTGTTTCGTATAACAGAATCCAACCATATTTCATTTATACATTTAATATATATATATATATACTCAATGTTGCGTAGAATAACTATTATCAAAATTGTGTGTAACATGGTCCAAGAATAGTGTTGCGTATACTGCAAGCTAATACGGTGTTGCGTATAGCGCAAGGTAATCTTGGTGTAGAATACAACATAAGACATTAATGAAATTAAAATAATATTTTTCATAAAATCTCGGGGTGTTACATATTCCCTAAATAAACACCTCAATTAATCATGAATTTTCTCATAAATTATAAATATCATCATTAAAATACCAATATTATATAATTTTAGTATATATCATAACATACAATTATAATCAAAATACTATATATGATATTACCCAGTCATATAATATTAATGGATAAATAAGTGGTGTAACATATCCATTTCATGACTTATATAATTCTCAATCATCCCTTATGAAATAGATATAATACATCGTATCGATATGGTCTTTAGGGTATAAATTTTTCATATTTAACTCTCAATTTTAGTTGTAAACCTCTAGGGATTGAGGTCTCTATGTGAGATCATATGACATTCATGTTCAAGGGGTATATTTAAAATTGTACTAAAATGTTACATCATAATTAAAACCACATAGAAGTATCACAAATTTGGATATGAAATTTAATTTCAAATACTTATAAGTATTTAATGATGATTAAAAGGTCAACGAACCTAGAAACCAAGATATATATATAATAATGAGAAATGAAGATGCATTACATATTTTTTTATGAACATTAACATAAAGGTGTGAATGTTATTGAATATGTATGATTTTCTCCTCATTAGGTATTTTAATTAATACTTAAGGTATAATTTTTCCCACATTAGGTATGATTGTTCCTCATAAAATGATAGTAGTCTTGGTTATTCCTCTATAGAATGAAAGAAGGTTTTGTTTTTTATAAATGAAATGGTCATTCTCTATGTGCACAACCTTGGGGTTACTGTGTTTGATTGAGACACCACTCATGCTCATACCTCTCAAATTTCACGTAATAAATACAATTGAATCTCCCTTGAGCGAAAACCATCCCTTGAGAGGTGCGACCATAATCATTTCAACGGCTCCAAAAGTTTATAAACTATATATAAATGTTGAATATTACAAGGAAACTTTAGGATTTGATTTATAATGAATCAACAATAACCAATTTTTCTAATCAACTTTAGAATATTCATCAAAAAAATTTACTAAAGATATGATATTTTTAGCATCATAATTCATTGACATCATATCCCAATATCATTGATTGTTTAACCTAAATGAAATTTCATAAAATTTTTATTTGAATCAAAATATTTGTCACTAATATTTTTTTAATAATTTTCAGGAAAGAAAATAAAAATATAAATTCAATAATATATTATCAAAAAATAATTATTATAATGAACCATTTCAAAAAACACCAAAATTTTAATTAATCATTTAATAATTATAGATTTATAAATCTATAATTCATTTCATGAATTCTAGGGAAGAAGATCAAATAGTACATGTGTACACTTTTGATTAATTCATCTACAAAAGAAGAATATCAAAAAATCAAACCTCACCAATTTTCTCCATTAAATGTTGATGTGTTACCCTTCAAAATGGTAAACATCTAACGGTTAACTACAGTGTATTTAGATATTTCCAAAAAAATTATAAAACTATAGAGTTTTCCATGGTCATGTGTCAGTCATGTTAAAAATGAACCCAAAATATAAATAATTATCATTAATTACTTCCACTCTTATAAAAATCATCCTTCTAATAAAAATTTTCTATTTTATATCTAATTATAGATTTTTAGGGAGTTAAAAATTTTCATATTCTTCTCTTGAACTATGTTTGTCAAAATACCTTTAAAATTTCATCAACCCCAAAATAAAAAAAATGGTTCCCAAATATTTTGTATAAAAAATATTATGTTTTTAATATTATATTAATTATTTATTCATATAAAAATATAAAAAAAACAATTATAATGGTTTATTTTATTTGTTATCAATATTAATTATATCATTTAACAAAATAAAATCACAAAACATATATATTTTTCTAATTTTTAATTTTTAATATAAACTAACATATTTTTATATATTTATTGCATTTTTATATAATTAAATCATTATAAGAATACTACATATCTCAATTTTTTCAACACTGCTCTTTATCAACACAAAAAACTCTAACAAATTGGAGTCATTTCTCAGTGTTAACAAAAATTAATGATAAATAAAACTTTTATCAATGCTAAAAAATCACTTATAGAAGGTATCCCTTTAAAGGATATTCTTATCGTACTGATGAATGTTTCATTAATCATCACTTTTTTTAGTGATGATAAATAGAACCGTAAATATATTAATTTATTTATACATATTTTTATATTATTATATATGATATACATCAATATTTATATATATTTAAATATAACATATAAATGTGATTTATATGACTATATTATAATAAAAAATATTAAAATATTATTTTAAAAATTTTATATATACAAAATTATCACATTCATGTAAATCAATAAAATTGTTTAAATATATATTTATTTACATTAATTAAAAAATGTATTGATAAATATAATATTTTAATATTTTATTTAATTAAATATATAAGTTTATAAATGAATATATATTTATTTATACATAGTTATTTTAAATTATATATTTATTTTCATGTTAGTTAATTTAAAATATGCACGTATAATTGTATGTATTTGTCTGCATGTGTACGTTTTTGGTTGTATATATATGTCTATCTGTGTATTTATGTATGTGTATGTGTATGTATGTGTTTTTATGTGTTGTATGTTTATATATGTGTATTGTGTGTATGTGTCTGTATGTTTATGTGTATGTATATAGATGTATTTGTTGTGTATGTGTATTCTTATGTGTATGTGTATTATTATGTGTGTGTGTGAGTGTCCATGTATGTGTATATATGTATGTATGTGTGTATGTGTATGTGAATGCTAATATAAGTCTATGTAAGTATGTTTGTGTGTGTGTGTGTGCATATGTATGTTTATGTGTATGTTTTTGGGTATGTATATACATGTATGTGTGTGTGTGTTTATGTTATTACAGTATTTTTATTTATGCAAATGTATCTGTGTGTATGTGTATATGTTGAAATGTATGTGTATGTAATTATATATGTATGTTTACGTGTATATGTGTTTTTATATGTATATATGTGTATATGCATGTATACGTATTAATGTGTGTGTGTGTGAATGTGTATGTGTATTTGTATGAAAATGTGTATGTTTATGTGTATGTGTCTGTGTATGTGTATGTGTATGTGTATGTGTATGTGTATGTGTATGTGTATGTGTATGTGTATGTGTATGTGTATGCGTATGTGTATGTGTATGTGTATGTGTATGTGTATGTGTATGTGTATGTGTATGTGTATGTGTATGTGTATGTGTATGTGTATGTGTATGTGTATGTGTATGTGTATGTGTATGTGTATGTGTATGTGTATGTGTATGTGTATGTGTATGTGTATGTGTATGTGTATGTATATCTGTATCTGTATCTGTATGTGTATGTGTATGTGTATGTGTTTGTGTGTGTGTAGGTGTTTGTGTGTGTGTAGGTGTATGTGTATGTGTATGTGTGTGTGTGTGTGTGTGTGTGTGTGTGTGTGTGTATGTGTATGTGTATGTGTATGTGTACGTGTATGTGTAGGTTTTTGTGTCTTTGTGTGTGTATGTGTATGTGTATGTGTATGTGTGCGTGTATGTGTAGGTTTTTGTGTCTGTGTGTGTGTATGTGTATGTGTATGTGTATGTGTATGTGTATGTGTATGTGTCTGTGTATGTGTCTGTGTATGTGTCTGTGTATGTGTATGTGTATGTGTATGTGTATGTGTATTTTTATTTTTATTTTTATGTGTATGTGTATGTGTATGTGTATGTGTATGTGTATGTGTATGTGTATGTGTATGTGTATGTGTATGTGTATGTGTATGTGTATGTGTATGTGTATGTGTATGTGTATGTGTATGTGTATGTGTATGTGTATGTGTATGTGTATGTGTATGTGTTTGTGTATGTGTATGTGTAATTCTATGTGTATGTGTATTTGTATATGTGTGTGTGTGTGTGTGTGTATTTATGTGTATGTATGTGTGTATGTGTCTGTATATAGTGTGCATGTTAGTGTACATGAATATGAATGTATCATTATATAACAAGAAAAATAAGTTTTTTTTTCAATATGACATATCTCTTTATAATATATTTATATATACATACACATATACATACACATAGTCAAAGGAAAAGATATTTCACTTTTTAAATGCAATTAATACAATTTTATATAAATATATATATATATACATTTAATATTTGTTAAATTTTTTCGATTGTTAATATTTATTTATATATTTTTTTATTGTTAAGAATTAATATTTCTAATATGCTTATAATTTTATATAATTAATTTTTATTAATTTTTTAATACTATTTATATCTAAATCTTTATACAATTATTATTTATTCATCTTTAGTTAGTAATTTAATGTGAATATTGTGTATTTAAATTTGATTATTAATATTTATTGATTTTTGTTTTAGTATTTATTCATTTTTAATATTTTTGTTATGGTGATAATTATAATAATTTTTTTCATTTTTAAATATGTATTTAATTTTTCAAATTTTAATTAATAATAATTACTCATTTTTAATATTTATTCATGAAATATTATTTATTAATTTTTTATATTTATTCCTTTAATATTTTTGTAATGTATTCAATTTTGTTGGTTATTTATGCATTTTCAAATACAAAAATTCAATTCTTTTAATATGCCTGTAATTTATATAATTGATATTTAGTTATTTTTATTCATTTTAATTAATTATTATTTTAATATATATGAATTTAAATATTTATACAATTATTATTTATTCAATAATAATTAGCACTTCATTATAAATCAATATTTTTCAAATTTAATTTTTTATATTTTTTACTTATATTTTGATATTTATCCACTTCTAATATTTCATTAATTTATTGAATTAAAAAAATTAACTAATTTTTAAATATTTTTATGATTTATTCATTTTAATATTTATTCATTTATTATTATCCATTCATTTTTTATACTTATTCACTTTTAATAATTTTATAATTAATTCAGTTTTTAATATTTATTCATCGAAAATTTATGTAATTTATTCATTTTTAATATTAATTTACCCATTTTTATATGTTAATATTTAATATTTTTAATATGTTGGTTATTTTCATAATTAATATTTATTACTTTTTATTCGAGCTTTTTGATTTAAATATTTATACAGTTGTTACCTCTTTATATATAATTTGTCAATTATTTTAAATATTTTTAATTGAAAAGAAATTTTTAGTATATACTCATTTTTATTTGAATATTTAATGATTTTATTATTGTTTTAAAGTATACAAATTATAATAATTATACATTTTTTAATATTTTTGTGTCCTATATAAATTGTATTATTTATTTAGTTATCATAAATTTTATAAATTTATCTTAATTTTTTCACATTTATTAACATATTCAAAGAAAATAATATTGTTTATTTATTTGTAATTATTTATAATTTAATTATTGTTAATATTTATAAATTTTTATTATAAATTAATCTTTTATATTCAATTTTATATATTTAGTATTTAATTTTAATTTTTAAATTAAATTTTAAATTTTAATGTTTCAATAGTATTTACTAAGTTTTCGTAATAAGCGTGGATATGTTGATCATTTATCAATGCTTATCAGTTTTCACTGATAAAGGGGTGATTTATCAACATCCTTTTAGCACTGATAAGTCTTGAGTTTTGTCATTGCTAAAAAACATTGATAAATCATTCAATTATCAGCACTTTCCATTTTAGCACTAATAAATTTATATTTTATCATCACTTTTTACTAGTTCTGATAAAACTCATCCCGTATTTTAAAAGAAAACTAAGAGTGATTTTCCTCACTCACACAGTTCCTTCTCTCACGGAATATGATTCCAGCTGTCGCCTTCTTCGATGCTTTTGGGAGAATCAAACCTTTATATTAAGGTCTGTTATTTCTTACGAGTTTATAATTAATCTTTCACCCTTTTGGAACAATTTTTTTGTTCTCACTACACTCTTCATATCTTCTTGATATTTTGATATTGTATTTGGGTTTTTTTGGTTCTTCTCGATGTTTCTCCACTAGAATCCAATGCACACCATCTTTATAACATTGGTTTCAATTTCAAAATGTGGTCAAAATTTCAATCTATCTGACATTGTGGTTCTCCACTTATACCACTCCACGCAATAGCCCTCTAACTATAATGTCACCCCAAAGTAACCATTCCACATTTGAACCTGTGATCAATTTGGTCGATGCATACATTCCTTTTTCTCCATTTTTTATTTTTTTTAAAGTTCTTTTAATCTTATATGTTCAATAATGCCTACATCTATATATTAAATTTTAACTAATTAAGAAAGTAATCATCTTTAAAAAATTAAATTAAAAATTAAACATAATGCATGAATTTAAGCTATTTGTATTTAAACATTGGTTTTTACATAAGTATGGATCTCCAAAACATCAAAAAGAGAATCAATCCTATATAATGTTTAAACATCATAGTTAACAAAACCTAAAAAATTCAATGAGGAATAAACATTCAAGCTTCAAAAAAACATCTCTATAACCCCTTACTTTTCAAGACTAAAACATAATGGTAAAAATACCAAAATCATAAGTGGGAAACATTTAAAAAAAAATTCCAACACAAAGAATCTGTAATATAGATTCTAAATATTATATTTCATACAAAATATATTTATACATTCTATAAAATACAAAAAAGATTTTTGTGTCAGAAATAAAGATACCTAAAAAGTTTAAAAAATAAAATACTTATAAAATATATTATATATGTAAGAAAATATTTCATATGTTATATAATTCTTCTGTTACCGATAATACATAATAAATCAAACTTAGTTTTGTCCCTTTCTTGGATGTTTTTCGGTT
This sequence comes from Viscum album, assembly GCA_963277665.1. Lineage (NCBI taxonomy): Eukaryota > Viridiplantae > Streptophyta > Magnoliopsida > Santalales > Viscaceae > Viscum > Viscum album. Next base: position 444,583,528 of record OY728133.1, read on the forward strand.
GTTTTTTATCTAATTTTCTGTTTCTAATTTTTTTATGGTATTTTTCCTTCGATTCCAAAAAAACCTATATAGAATTATGATTTCATTGCTTTGTTGTTATTTGATTTTGATATACATTTTTATTTATAAAATTAAAAATATTCAAAAAACTTTCTATGACAATAACATAATTTTATTGGGTAAATTAAGAAAATAATTATTTAACTTATCTTTCAATTCAAAATTTTGGGAAAATTATTACAAGAACTGTTTTTCTCATTATAATTAATATAATTTAACCAATATTGTTAACATTCCTTTCAAAAGAATACATTATTTTCAATTTATATCAAATATGATAAATATGTGTGTGTGTGTGTGTATATAATGAATATCTTTTTAGTATTCCAAGCATATTTGTTATTTTTATTTTTATTTTATTAAATATGATTTTTTACTAAATCAAATAGGATGGATATGAATAAAAAATAAATTAATTCCAATCATATAGTAAATAATTATGAGTATGTGGTTAAATAATTTATCATGTTTTCAAAATATCATGTATAAAAAAATATATAATCATTTATTATTGTAATTCATTATTGTTATTCAAGAATAATTTGTCCATAAGAGTTAGAAGATGACATGAACTGTCATAAAATAGATTAAAGTTATAAATGTTTGATTAATCATAGGAAACAACTAAGTTTAACTTGAGAATAAGATGACACTACATTTTATGGATCTTCCGATATGATTACAAGTGTTCATGATAATGAAGATCAAATCAAGGATATGATTATAGGTGTAAACAATAATTTTTATCATATTGAGGAAATTATAATGACAATTGAAGATGAAAATTGTGATTTTCCAAATATATTTTATAATTTTAATGGATATGAAAATATTCAATTTCAATCCATTAATATATGACATTTTAAGCAATCCTAATTATATATAATATAAAACAAGCAATTTATTGAGTGACGTCGACTTTTCTGAACTTCTTTCTCCCTTGAATTATCTTTCACCATAAGAAAATGAGGTTCATTGAAGAACATAAGACTCCAAAAGAATAATTTGTTCAGTGGTTATGATATCTGAAATAATACCTGAATTCAAAAATGACTATATATTTTTTTTCAATGGAGATGAATCACATAAAAAATCCAAAAGTGTGGTGTTTCTAATTATAATAAATATTAATCAAGTCATTTAAAATTTATACCATGTTTTCCAATCATTATAAGGTTTTGGTGACTATGTTATGTGAGGATACTATAAGAATGTTTATGTGACATGAAAATACAATAAATGAACATGGGAAACATCATCTCCCAATAGACTCTCCATAATTGAAGAAAATTTATCACTAGAATCCTTAATTTAGAAATAAGCTGAAAAATCTTTGTCTTGCGATATCTACCGAAGTGGTGAATCCTTCTCGTTCACAAAGAATTAATCATAGTATACTTCTAGTAATTGTTTATGCTATAACTTTCCACTATGGTTATGCATTATGATGACAATAATTTTTTTCTATGGTTATATTAGGACCCAATCAATCAGTTAATGAAATTGATGTTTATTTTTATATATTGATCAAACATCTAAAATTAATTTGGGGCTCAAGTGTTATATTATATTATGATTATATATTTGAATATTTCACAGTGAGATCGATGTTTTATGTGAAGATAAATGAATTTCCTACTTATAATATCTTTTTCAGATATATCATTAAAAGAAATATAGGGTGTCCCCTTTGTTAACAAGTTATATTTTTATTATTGTTCAATAGTTTCTTAAATAATACATTTCGTGGAAATTTCAAACCATGTGATTTTTTTCCCAAAGGGTTGTTGATATCATATAGTCTATCTAACCATGTATCTTACCCATGTATAAAAATTAAATCTTCTAAAAATAGTATTAGTTTTTCTCCCCCACTCATTCTAACATTAAATCTCTTAAAAATTCATTATTACCAAAAACTAGGCCCACATTGACACTCTAGATAACTCTCCATATGATTCAATTGTGATTTTTGATCATTTAGGGGGGATCTCATCATGGTAAGTTTGGTTTTTCTATCATTTTCTCCTCTTATCTCAATATTTATCCTTGATCTATCTTCTCCTTGATATTTTGGAACCCAATTAAGTTATGAATGTTATATTTAAGGTTTTGTTTTGGGAATTGAATATTTTATTTGTAGATCTTAGCCTTTGAGGGTTGGATCACTTTTTTCCCATCACTGGTGTTTAATAAAAAAATCATCCTTCATTATATAGGTGTCAAAATTTTATGGTTTATCACTTATATATCTTAGATTTCTTATGATGATTTACCTTATTTGATTTATTATTTGAATATAGAAATTATATCCAATATTTGGTGGTGATGGAAAGTGTTTCAAAATTTTATTTCGTTGAAAACATTTTATATCCACACGGTGCATTTTAAAAAAGCCATCTAATATAGTTTTTAAATGAAGTGGATATACAATAATAAAAGTTATGTATCATAAATATATAAAAATATTTATGAAAATATGATTATGTATTTAAAATATATTTTTCTATATAAAATTTTATTGAAACATGATTTTGTTTTCCTTGAATGCAATGCTGATTTAATAACACTTTGGGGGCCTTGTGGTATGGGGGAATGTATACAAAGGTTATCCCAATTATATTAAGCTATCACTAGGGATGAGATCATGATGTAATGGCTTCCAGTTGTCATAATTTCCAAGATAACAATGATTCCATCCATTATGATTCAATTATGTTGGCCAGTGTCTCACATTTGTCTTATTTGTTTATACCCTCATGAAACAGATTTCCCTTTGATCTTTGAGGATACATTATTTTCATGTATATTGATATTATTATTCTCCCACGTGATATAGATATTTATTCTCAAGACCACTTTTATACAAATTCATATTCCCATGGAAAAATGATAGGTTATGTTTCTTTGTTTATTGAATATGGCATATTTTTAAAAGAAAACCAAATGATGATTATATTTTAAAAAATGAATTCATTTGGAATTTTTTTGAAAATATATTTTATATAAGAACTAATATATACATGTGGATATAAATTGTGTCGATTCTTTGTGGTATTCTTCTTAGATTTAATTATCACGCCCTACTTATTCCTTTGTGAATTTGTATCAATGGTTTTATGTGATATAAGTAATTTTAATGTCGTCATGTATTGGATAGAACTCCTAGTTTGTATGGAATTCAGGAGAGTTGGGATTGTGGTGTAATATTTTCATGTGTAGAAGGACTCATGGGTCAATTTAGGTTCCATTTTGATATACTACCATTTTGTTTTTATATACAATTTTACCTATCTATTAGATGAGACCATTATATTTTTTTATCATGTGATGTGTCTCTAATATCTTTGGTGATAATTTCTTTTATTCTAATATATCATATGTCTTCTGGGTGTGAAATAATTCTCATGTTTCTTTGTATGATAACTTTATTTTTTCCAGCCTATGGCCATCTGGAATGGACTCTGAACCTTGAGACAGGTCAATTCAAGTGACATTACTAGTTGACCCAGCCTGGTTTTTTAAAAATTGGTATCAAAGTGTTAGTTTATGATTAAATTATACACTCTATATTTTGTATGGCCCTCTTTTATTGGCGTTTTATTGATATAATAGATATAGTATTGTCCAAAATCAAGAGGTATAGTAGGGTAGTGTTACATTCCACCATACTTTCATGGAAATCCTTGAATTACAATGGGAAGACTAGGATTTTATAACATCCTGGTTTTTATTTTTAGACATTTTTGTATCAGTTTTCAATATTTAGATTATGATAAAGAAACCAAATTCAATTTTAAATTGTTTTAATCTAATTTGTTTTATAGACTACGACTCCTTCAATAAGAAAATCACTAACTATAAGAGTGTAAGCTGTAGGTCAATTTCCACAAGAAAATACACTATTTGATTTGGATTTGTTGGAAACTGTAGTCTAAATGATATAGTCCATGGTAAAAGTCACTAATGTTGAAATATAACAAGGGGAGTAATTAGATTCCAAATTCAATAAGCAGCATAAGAAAATATTCTATTATGACAAGGTAACTTAAGAATTATTATAATGGATTGAGAAGATTAAAATAATTTAAAACTTTTCAAAATGTATGGAAGATTAAAAGATTATTTTCCCCACATACATTCTTGAAGGGTTGGGAAGCAATTTGTGGGAATATATTGTGAATGTTTATTGCACAAACAAATAATCTCTACCATTTTCAGGAAATCATTAATCAGTAGTCCTATCTTGAATCTTTGATAGTGGTGAAGGAAAGATTGTTCATTTATTTGAAATGGGTAGATCATTCTTCCATAGAGAGTGTTACTCATTTTTCCAATATGGTTCACTTATCACTAAATCTTGTTTCCAATGAATATCTCAAGGTGTGGAGGCAGTGGCAGGGAAATATAGCTAAAGTTGGGGTAGAGTCAGGTGGAATATTACATGCGTAAGAGAAAGTGGCGCCCAACACCTGATGGTATGGTACAACCCAAAACATGTCATGCATGTGGTAAATCTAGTCATATTCAGTATTTCTATGTGATAGAATCCCATGGTATTAGAGATGGATACACCTTCACCAAGGGCTATCAGCTTAGATCAAGTGTATTAAAATGTGTTGGATCTCAACCTATTTCATAGGGAGATGTATAGGTTCTAAATAAGGGGATGATAATTTAGGACATATCGATGCAATTGAGTATTTACCAGAGGATTCATAAGAGATACTGGATACTATGATAGGTATAGTATTTATTTTATCTTCTATATTTATGGACTTATTTGATACTTTTGAAAATCATTCCTTGATATCATCTAGGATTATCAATGTGTTGAGTTTGTGTTCAGAACTTATGAATTTCATGATGAATATTTTTAATCCTTTGGGAAAGAAGTCATAATAAGATTTTAAATGCATTAAGTGTTGGGTAATGGTTTCTAATCATAAAACCAAATGAAAATTATTAGTTATTTATCTTGAAATCATTGGTCTCTTCATTGAGATGGATTGGATGATTAGTTATAATGTCCAGATTAATTTTTATCATCATTGGGTGTGATTCCATTCTTCTAATGGAGACACTAATGTATTTTTGGGTGATTGGGATTATAGATATGGGAGATCATGTATCATTTCTCCTAATTATGAGATTATATCCTACTATTTTTCAAAAGTGTTTCTTAATTTTTTTTATCTGCACTTAGTTGATCCTCTTCCTAAAGTGCTGAGGGAGTATCTTCTCATTTTTTAAGATGATTTCACTAGGTTTCCTCCTCAAAGGGAAGTAAATATTTCCCTAAACATGCTTCCAAGATTGAGTCCCATGACATTACCTTCATACCATATGGATCCTAAAGAATTTAAAAAATTAGAGGTATATTTTGAGGGTATTGAGGAAGAGGTATTTACTTTCTCTAGACATTCAGTATGGGAAATTCCTATAGTATTTGAAAAGAAGGTGTATGGGGGTATTTGGGTTTTTTTCATATACTCAACCATGTGGTAGTGAATAAAAAATATCCCTTTCTGAGGATTTATGACCTTTTTTATCAGTACTGGGCACCCTGGTGGTTTTCAATGATTGATCTAAAATCAAGTTATCATGAATTAAGGGTCCAAGAGAAAGATATTCCTAATATTGGAATTCAGAATATGGTATAGGGTTTATTAGTGTTTTTTCATGTTTTTTGGCCTTTGAAATTCTCTTGTGCTGATTATGGATTTGATAAATCAATACTTCATTTGGTTTTTGTATTATTTCATAGTTATTTTCATGGATGGTACTCTTGTTTATTACAAATTATACTAGGATCATGGTAATAATTTAAATATCATCTTGGGATTATTTAGTGATCCTTTTCAACATGTTATTATATCAAAATGTGAATTTCTTATTCAATAAGGTAAATTTATAGGACATGTGATTTCTAAGATAGATTTCTTTGTGTACTTGGAATGGATTTTGGTAGTGATGTCTTGGGAGTATCCCAAACATTTTTTTGAGATCCAATTTTTGTTGGTATTTTCTATATATTAAAAGAATATTATTTGATACTTCTATAATATCGCATCCTCTATGACAAAGTTTACTTGTAAATGTGTATATTTTTTATGGATTTATTTGTGTCAAATATATTTTGAGGAGGTGAAAGTGAGATTAACTTCACCACTATTATTTATTCTTTCTGAATATGTTGTTGATTATGATTCTTAATGTGATGTTATGGTATAGGTTTGCTTTTGGTTATAATATAGGGTGATAAGTAGTTCATGATCTTGAGTTTTCATTAGTAATGTGTGCTCTTAATAAATTGATCTATAACCACTTTGGGGAGTGGTTTGTAGAGAACTTAGACCATAAGAGTCTAAATTGTATCTCCACTCATAGGGATATAAATGTGAGATAAGTACACTAGGTATATTACCATTAGACTACTGATTTTGGTATTGTATACACCCTTGGAAAAGGAAACATGGTCATACTTTCTTTGAGTTTAAGTTTTCTAACTCAGGTGGAGGAGGAATTCATGGAAGAGTTATTTGAGACGGTCTTGTTTATCAAAATGCACTTAGATAACAGAAGATTTGAAAACAAGTATTAACAAATTTTTTGATATTTTCATTATCTATGGATGATCATATTATACTACTAAAGTTAAAGGATGTGGTGTGTCAGCACTTCGTTAAGAATCTATATAACGGGGAGACCTCAGTTGAGTGGTCTTAATCTCCCAATGTATTTTAGTACTTCCTAGGTTCAAAGGTTCTTCTGATAGAATTAATGCATGAATTTATGGATGATAGTCATCAATATAATTATTTTGATAACTCCAAATCTATCATGATGTATCATTACTTATTAATTCATTATCGGTGGTTAGGTATGTGATAATTGATTATAGATTTTGTGTCCTGATTCCTTACTTAGAGGATAATCAAGGAAAAACATAATAATCATGATAGATTATTTAAAAATTTAACCATTCTAGTCAGTAAATTTGTTTAGATAGTAATGGAATGTTTTATTAGGATTTCATAGACTCGTAGTAGTAAAAATTAAATATGGGTGATTATTGATTGAATCGTGAAATTACTACATTTCCTACATATAATAGATTAAAATAAGGCATAGTATTTTTTTGGCATATGTATATACAGTATATTTTCATACTTCATGGTGTTCCATCAGCTATCATTTTGAATAGAGACACTCACATTACATCTAAATTTTAGAGTATATTATAGATAATTTTGGATTCATTTTTGAATCTGATCATGAATTATCATCCCCGGCTGGATGGCTAGTCTGAGTGATCTCTCTACACTCTTAATGACATGATACAGGAAAGTGTGATCTAGTTCAGTGGATTTGGTAGAAATATCATACCTTAATGAAGATTTCCTCTAAAAATATTTATCATGATTTATTTAGGATGGTGTCATTTGATGCATTCAAGATTAGGCCTTGAAGATCACATCCTTATTGGGAAAAAGTAATGGAATGGTCCTTTATTGGACTAAGAACCACCCGAGAGACAATGTATATCATTAAACTGATCATTAAATGGTTAGACATACCTCAAATTAACCATATATATAATTTTTATTAACATCATAATCCATTTTTATTTTAGTTATGGGAATATGTTTTCCTCATAGTTTTACCTTAATTGGGAAATAGATGTTTCTAGAGTCAGGGTAGGTTATCACCCTATTATATCGGCCTGATTGAGGTTATGGAGAAACTCAAGAAAGTAGATTATCATTTAAATCTATATAAATGTCAGACCTATATTCAAAATGGATTTTTTTATTTCTAAACTAAAGAAGTATCATCTAGATATATCCCACATGTTTGAGTGGGAGGATGTTGAAATTGAACCCAACACCTCACCGATTAAATGTTATATTCTGAGAGTGGACTGACAAGATAAGGTGTTTTGCTGAAAAATGACCCCATTTTGTGATTCATGTGGTTGTATGGTAGGGAAACCAATGATAAATTGGAGACTTATGTCTTGATTATATATTTATGTCATTATATCTATATAGTTTCCTAATACAGTATCTTTTTTAGGATAATATGATTTTGTGGGCATGAAGTTGGGATACTATTTGATTTACCTGTAGTCATAATTTTTATCTGGGTCCATATTTTTTTGAGTTATTAATATATTTAGGGTATCAAGTGAAAAAAATGTGGTGTTTCAAAGAAAAAAATATGGAATCATGTTTTTGGAATGTGGTTAGTACTAAATGTGTGGTAACCATATGATTTTTATCTATGATTTCTAGGGGCGATTTTTAAGGTTTGAGAATGATTTGTTTAACTTTGCATTTTGAAAAGTAAATCATGAAGGAGAATGGGTTTTACTATAAATGTTTTTAAATTTCATGAGAACCGTTTTTAAAATCATACGGATATTCCCAAGAAACCATGTGATTTGGGTTTAAGGGGAATCGGATACCGCAAAGTTATGAAATGTTTAGTCTAACCATGTGTCATAACCCTGGGGTCAAGTCTAAAATTATTAAAATATAAAATTTCCTTTGTCCCCTTGATTATTTTAACACATAATATCCTATTAACTGCACATTATCTTGAATCAGGCCCTTCTTAATGCCTTAGAGGACTCTTTCCTTGATTACTTGGTTGTCCTTTATCATTGTGGGTGGATCTCATCAAGGTACATTTGATTTTTACCCCATTTTCTCTTATTCTATCTAGATCTATACATGGAATCTCATACACTTGATTATTTGGAACCCAATTAGTTTTTTAATTTTATATATAGTTCATTTGTATGGAATCTATGATTTTATTTATATATCGAGGATAGTGTGGACTGGATTTCATTATTTCCCTTCAACAATGTTTAAAGAAACAAGGCTTTCATCATTCTAGAGGTAAGTGTATCTATCTTATAGACTATCCATTTTCATTCTTAGAGTATATGTACTTCATTAATTTGGTTTTAGTTGTGAAATTGAATATTGAAATTGGCCCAAATATTTTGTTGCAACAGAAAGTGTTTCAAATTTTGATTTCTTTGAAAAAATGTTTTATACACATGGTGTGTCTATAAAAGGCCACAAAGATTGTTTTCAAATGAAATTGTGTTTTCAATCATGGAATTAATGTATAATACTTATAGAAATGTTTTATAAAAATATTTTCATGTATTATAAATGGATTTTAACATTGAATATTTTTGTGGAACATGATTTTATTTTCCATGAATGTAATAATGATGTAATAAAACTTTTGGAGACATTTTGGTATCAGTTAAAACCTGACATAAGTGATATTTATTGGAGTGAGTTATTAATAGAGTAGGTGATTATGATGAGAAGGTTTCTAGTGGGTATCCTTTATAAGGTGCCATGGTTCCCATACATTAGCATTCACTTATGATATTTAGTGTCTTAGATTTGTGTTAGTTATGTACACTCTCGTGTCATGGATTATCTTTGGTTCTTTGAGGATACATTAAATTCATGTATATTGATATGTTTATTCACTTTATTGATATGGATAATGATGTTTGAAACATATTTTATAAAACTAGTTATGACTATGGAAAAATTCGATGTAATATTTCTTTTTTATTTAATATGGAAATCTTTTTCAATGAAAACCAAAAGATGATTTTATGAGAAAAATATTTATTATATAAATGTTTTCAAAATATGTTTTATATAAGAACAAAAATATTGATATAGATATATATTTTATATATTCTTGGTGGTATCCTTTTGATATATTGTGATCACACCCTAATTTGATCTTTGGGAGTTTGTAGCCTTAGTTTTGCATGATATTGGAAAAAGGGAAGATTTCCATGCAGAGGATGGATATCTTATTTTATGTTTACTTATAGTTTATTAGGATGGTGTGAACATGGGTTCGTGTATAGATTTATCAATGGGATACTTTGGGTTCCATGTTTATATTCTACAATATTTTTTTCTATACCCTTTTTTTATCTATTGATTGCAACCATTATGGTTTGGATTTTTTTGACATGTAATGTATCTATGATTACTATTATGATACTGTATTTGTTTAAAATATATCATATGTCTATTTAGGTTGATGTATTTATAAAATTTATTTATACAATATCATAGTGATTATATCCATCATATAGTAATCTGGAATTCACCTCTATCCTTATGGTAGGTCAATTCAGGTGGTATTTTTGGATAACTCAGGTTTGTAGGTTACATTAACTATAGGTTGGTCATGAATGACATGGGGATATTGGAGGAGTCTTCACCAGTGAAGGGTGAAAGGCGTAATTTTCATCCTCTATTTTATTACACTCATTCCAAGAAATAGATATTTGAATTTTGAAACTTTTTTAATAGTGTAAAGGCTCTAGAGAGGTATTCATTAAATATAAAGAATATCATGTCAATAAAGGATTTAATGTTAAATGTCCTAAAATCACATGAATTTCACGTTTTTATGAAATATTTAATGTCTATATATTTATGTTTCATTTGTTTCATAAAAATGTATAATGTACATCAACCAAAATTTGTTTCTATAGTGCCTATCAGATGATGATGATGATATATAGAGTATTTTGTGATAGTTTTTAGTAAATTAAATGAGTAATTTGAAGTAGAAGATGTATAAAATTTATATTCTGAAATAAATACACCATATTAACATAATTTTGGAAGATAATCCATTGAAGGTAGGAACTTCAGAGAGATGATCATAAGTAATCCCAAAGGTAAAATCATTGGAAGAATAATAGTTATGTTGAAGATGTGGAAGATATTTTTAACTACTTAAGCCAAAAGTTAAAACCATCATAATAATTATAGTGAATTTAAATATTCATAAGATTAAATTAAGGAATTAATCTGGAAGGTAACACTATCAAAATAATAATAGTGAATTTGAATATTCAGAATATCTATTGAAGGAAGTGATCATGAAAGAAAACCCATCATAAAAACAGTAGTGAATTTGAAAAAATCAATATAATTTGAAGAAAAAAACACATATTTTTTAAAGTCCCTATTATATTTTCATACATAAATAAAGGTGATTTAAACATAGAAGTTGAGTTACTTACATATTCCTGAAAAATGCATGATGTGAAACATTATCAAAATGAGATTATAGAATGATATTTTGGAGTTAATTTTTATAAATTTTAATTAAGATACACATTTAAATAAGTGTAGTTTAATTCTGGGAGTTAATAGAAGAACCATATAAGGAACCCAAACAACTAAATGACTTAGAAGAATAAAGTCATAAAATTTTACACAATTCATTCATCGAAATAATATCACATTGTCTTAAGTAAAATAGTAACCCATGTTGAGTGGAAGAAAACTAATTTTATGAAGGTTGAAATATTTATATTCAAAAAATAATAGAATAATAAACTATAGAAAAAAGTGAATATTTTCGATAGATAATAATATTTAGAATACTGAATGAACTTTTTAAAGTAATAAAGTTGATCTATATAGAAAGATACTTTCTGTGTATTTTAGAATAAATTTTATAAGTTCAATGTAATGATTTATTGAAGAATATTTTTAGAATAAAATTTTTAGAAGAGAATTTTTAGAAGGAAATTTTATAGAATAACGTCTTTCAGTTCTATAAAAGGAGAATTTTTCTGTGTGAAATATGAGTTTCTAGAAGAATATTCAATGAAGGGGGATGTGATTTCTCAACAAGGAAAATCTAAAAAGATGATATATGAGCTTACAAAAGGAGAAATCCCGATGAAATTTCGTGAGTTAAATGAAATAAATTCTAGAAGGATCACAATATTTTATTTATATTGGGATGAACTGACAACATATTATTAATTTCATCAGAAGAACATTTTTTAGAAGAATTGAAAAAAGGATTATACATTATTGTAAATTCAAAAATTTTGAGGATACTAAGATAGAAAATGAATGTTAAAAATTTATAAAACAAATTCGTGATACTATCTAAGATTTTATAATGAATTAAAAATTAATAATTTTAACTCTTGTAGGAGAATTGAGGAAACCATATCTTGATATGTTCGTTAAGATATTATAGTTAGTCAATTAAATAGTTGAGTTAATGGGAAGTTCAATATGAATACCATTAATTCCCTAAATGTATTAGAAAAAATGTCCCTATGTAAATGGGGGACAACACTTGGGTTCTATTATGAGAGAAAATAGTATATTAACACAAATATGGTGAATATAAAAGAGAGTAAGAATCTACCCAAGAACTTTCATCAGAAATTTAGAAGGGTCAGAGTCGAGAAGACCAGGACATGATGTTATGAAGTAGAGTGAGTACTCTTGATGTACAAATGGAAAATATGAGAATAAATATAATCATAACATTCAAGAAGATTATGTTTTGGAATATGATTTCTAGAAAATGTTTTGTAATGTTGAGTATTGATAATATCAAGATCATTTCACATATGGTGTGAAAAAAACATCAAGACCAATTGACTTTTTAAAAGAATATATTGATAATAATGAATGTTTATATGATAAAACATGATGTTTCATGATCATGGAATAAGATCACTATGAAGAATAAATAGGACCTTATACTACTGTATCAACACAATAAAGAGAAGGATCGTGTAAAAGGGGTGTATAACCAATTGGTAAATAGGATTGAGGATTGGGGTGTATAACTTTCCATGGAGAAATTGGGGAATGAATGTTGGGTTTTATAAACAACTATAGCATAATATTTTGTGGTTGGTGTGTAGAACTAAGGTCAACTGGGAGATTGAGTATTAGGGTGTATAATCAGTTTCAATTTGTGCCTTTATAGTCTTAAAAATATTAGTAGTAGATAATTTATGTTAAGGTGTATAACCAACAAATAAATTATTAGTATTTATGTAAAACCATATACATTTCCAAAGAAAATTTCTGGATGGAAAATGTTAAATGTAAGGAAATGATCAGGTATTTACAAAACTAGAAGAGAACATTAAGTTTGATGTGTCTAGAGTTGGAAAGGAGATTCAGAAGCTAATAAAATAATCCATAAAAATATTCACATAAAGCTAATAATATTTCTACTAAAAAAGCCCCTAATGAAATTATTTCTTTATAAAAGACTCAATATAATGGTGGGAAGAATATGAAATCATAAGAAGTATAATTTTGGATAATTTTAAAGAAAAATTAATACTGAATTTTATTGAATTTTTATGAACTAATTCATATTATTTGATTAATTTAAGATGTAGTTCCAGATGAAGATGGTTGAATAAAATTAAGAAGACCACTACTTTTGTAAATGTTCATGTATGAAAATAAAAAACTAGTAGTTCACCCAAATATTTCAAGAATAAAAAAATATCTAAAAGAAAGAATATTTGAAAGAATCCTCCACTGACCAAAATTCAAAATAATAAAAGAATAAAAATATTGTCGGTTACTATTTGTAACATCATAACACTAGATTTCAAGAAATTTCCATTTTTTAATCTCTGATAATCATGTTTTTCATTCAAATATCTAATTTTTCTCAATGAGTTTTGGTTATAAATGCTTTATGGAGAATTTTCAGGGGCCAAAGTCTGTTTTGTTTTTTGGTGTGAGGTTTTAGGAGATTTATGGATATTTTAGAAAAAGAGTGTACTTGGAACTGGAGCTAAAAGGATATAGGAGGACTAAAAACTAACTGATGAGGGCCACCATATAACTAATAGAAGGCTAGTTCTAAGGGATTCATTTAAGAATACCAACATCCAATTAGTTGGATATCTAGAGGTGGAAGCATTCATTCTTTCACAACTGGCCAGCCAGTGTGGTTCCCAAGACTATAGGAATTATAGTGACGTAGGATTATAAAAAATTAATAATACCTATTTTCATATGATTATTCAATGCATTACCCAAACACACACCTGATTACCATAATAGTTTAGTATCTTGGAGACTAGGTACACAATCATCTAAATTGGTGAAATATCATTAATGTATTCCATAAATATCTTCCCCTTTATTTATCCTACATAAAACCATTATTTATAACCTTTGGAAAGGAATCATAATAATTGGTGAGCTAAGATGCCCAGTAAAGGTAAACAAAGAAGATAAGTAAGCATAACATGAGAAAACAGGTTTGAGATCATGATAATAGAATTTTAATACCATACCCTGAATATCCAAGATCGTAATCCTAAGTCATGGAATAAGAATTGGTAGTTCATAAAATGTGAATCATAATATTATCAAATTAATTGAGCAATAAGATCATAATATTGGCATGAGACATAGAATTTTTACATACACATAATCATAGAAAATTATTTCCATAATAGTTAAGTCCCATTTTCAAGACATTTAAGGGCACTATATGGGTGGATACACCTCTTGTGTTAGACATACCACCATTTCTGGTGGTATCTATTTCCTTATAGTGGAATGTTTTTACTCCCCATACTATCATAGTAGTCAAGTTTTACTGCCTAGACCATCATAGCGGACAAATTCCCTTACTTATCTAAGTTCACTCACCATTCTAGCATTGTCTTACTAAACCAGGTTCACCCCCCATTCCATCCATGTATTACTAAACCAAGTCTAATTCCCATTCCATTCATGTCCTACTGAACTAGGTTCACTCCACATTCCATCCATTCCTATATCATAAAATACAAATCTTTACCCAACTCATTGGAGGGAGATATATGTCCCACTCATTATATAATAAAAAAACTATATTTATGTGTGCCACAAGATCTTAAAAATTCCTTATATCATAAACTATAAAATAAAATGGGTAACATAAACTATTAATGATATAATAACCTATGTGAAATAGACATATTTGATAATCAGTTCATCATAGAATAACCACTGAAAAAAATCAGGTTTCATAAGAATTTCGTCATGGTAAGAAGCATCAAAGAGAAATGGGTTTCATAAATATCATTCCAACAAAACCCAAACCATTATAAGAAATAATATGAATGGGATACTTGGATTATGTCCCCATTAATGAATAGGTAACACCAATGGATATCAACTTAGATTGAAAATAATTTTTGAAGATCATTTAGAACATTTTATGAGGAAAATATGTTTTCTTCTCCATAAAAGTATTTTTAAAATGTAAAATATTTTGAAAAAATATATATATTCATTAAAAATATAAAACATATAAATTAATACTTAAATAAATTAATTTTCATGATGGAGTAAAATTATTTTCATGTTTTAACTGTTAAAAAATGATTTAGTTCATATTTTCAGAAAAACCCAATTGGGAATTATTTGAAAAAAAGAAATGAAGATTCCTTTAAAAATTTTAAAAAAAATAAAACATGGGTAAAAATGTATTTTAATATAATAATATAGTAATAGAAAATATTAAATCAATTTTATAAAATATTGTTTAGGAGTAAAATAGATTTCAGACCGAAGAGAGAATAAAGTAAAATTTTATTAAAAACATTTATTAATAGTTTTAAGTACCAAAAGAGTTGTAAAATGGTTCCTTTACTTTAATAAATAAAAAATAACCATAGTTTAATATATTTCAAGATAATTATTGAGATTTGGATCATGATATTTCACCATTGGAGACTTTATCATAAACAATCTCGACAAATGATGAGATTGTAACATAAAATCTTTACCACTTTTATAAAAATTAATCATAAGATATTTGGAGGAATAACATAGATGAAACATAAAATATCATGATTATTAATAAATTCATGATATTACAAGTAAAATGGTCTGTATATACACCACATGAAATAATATATGTGCATAACATAATACACGTCTCAATGAAGGAAAATTGAGACAAAAATACTTTACCACTTCATAAATCATTAGAATCGTAATATAAAATAATGAATAACACAAACTAAAAAAATTAAATATCATGAATTGAATTTGACTCGTGATATATCATTTAAAATGGGTATTATGTAAAACACATAAATGAAATGAGTTGTGAATTTGTATATGTCTCTCAAAAATAAAAGAGAGACCAAAAATTTCATACTTCTTGACTAAGTTTTGAATCGTAATCCCTTTGAAATAATAACATCAACAAAAAATTTCATTATCATGAAATATGGTAGATTCATTATATATCTTTTAATACAGTATTAAATACACCACACAAAAGAAACATAAGGAAAATATTAAATAACTCTCCTAGTAATAAAAGTGAGACTGAAAATCCCATTACCTTATGTCTTGACTTCCATCATACATGTTAAAACTTATTCTATAATAAATATAATTTTTTTATACATATATTATAGAAAAATATTAATATATATAATACCATATAAGTTTTTCTTATGTCATTTTATTACTCATTTATAAACAATTCTATGTTAAATTCATGTTTTGGACAACTACCGCTTTGTTTTTCATATATGTTTTGATTTATTATTTGTTTAATATTCTTACATTGTTCATGGATTGATCATATAAAGAATGTAAAAAATGATATACATATCAAATATATTCATTATATATTTATTTAGAGTAATTTATAAAATATAGTGAAGGAAATTCAATACACAGTTAATGGAGATGGTGAGCCATACATACGCATGAATGTTGTTCCTGTTTTCTTGTTGGATTGAGAGAAAAAAAGGTAAATAATATATATTATTATCTTAGAATATATTTTATTTTATATATATCATGTATCATCATTAAACCCATCCTTAATACCTTCTATGTAAGGCTTGAATGAATCACATCGCTTTGTGAGGCGGTAGTCCACTGTACACATGAGCGGCGTTATAATATTCCAAGAAAATGGAGAGTATGAAGGTATGTATTATATAATAATTACATAAGCATAATAAAACCATAAATTTAATATATATCATATATATATATAATTAATCCATCATTATTTCCAGCCTCAATAGTTCATAATGGATAAACTAATAACATAGTTTTGCAAGGAGGTACTTCGTCGTACACAAGAATAAGGATTTCATAACCCATTTGACAGAAGTGTAGATGGTTATAGGTCATGAAAATAAAATAAAAAAGTATAATTATATGTAATATAATTATGTTATCATATAATTATGGTATAATAATAATTTAATAAGGTGTAGAAGGATATAAAATAAAGATGCTCATTGAAGAACATTATATGTTCTTCAAGTGTCTCGACGCGTTTTCACTAAATCCTTCCTAGGTTGGATTTATAAGACTTAAATAATGATCTTAGGGAAGTTTTTAAGTGATTTAGTTAAGTATTGGATGAACCAATGTGGTTTGAAATTGTGAATAATAGAGGAGAGGGTGGCCTTTTAAAGTGGGGGAGAGGACACACTTGGTATTTTTGGAAAGAATTGATTGCTCCCACATTTTTCAAATGTAAAAAGGGTAAAAAAAAGTACCATTATAGAAATAATTTTCATTTAATGTTATTAATATTTCAACAAAATAGTATTTATACTAGTGAATAGTTCATTTTTACCCGTATCTTTTTGGTTTAACCCCCCCAAGTAAACTCTTGTTTACCTTAACCATGGTAATTAATTTTTGCATGCACTATTCATTTTTGTGATAGATTAAGTTAACATTATTATAAAATATACATTATTATTATTTCATTTACTTAAACCATTTTTAAAAATTCTTTTCACATTAGTAGAAAATTTTAATTTAAAATTAATAACATGGATACGCTGAAAAAGATGGTTTTTAATGAAAAATGATCAAAATTTTAGAATAATTTTATATAAAAAATCAATGTGAAATTTATTGAAATTATAAAAACTATATTAATATATTTATAATTGAAAAAAAATCATTAAAATAAATTTAATATATTAATTAACTTTATATAAAACAAAATGGAAACCATGTTTTCAATTAAAAATCCACATTTTTTCATTATTCATCAAAAAATCAAACTTTTCAGAAGAATCACAAAAATTCACCCTAATATAATTTGATATTAAGATTTAGTTTTTTAATTTTATCAAATTAAATTTCTAGAAGTGTAAAAAAAATTAAAATAAGTTCCCCATAAAAGGTGACATAACTGCTTTTTAGAATAAAAAAAATTATTATTTTCAAATATAAATTTTGAATTACTCTTATAAATTATCTAAAAACCCAATAATATTAATTTTAAATAGTTTATTAAATATATATACTATATAAATTTCATTAAATTAATTCACCAAATTTTTTATTTATTTAAGTAGAACACATTTTTTTCATAAATAGGTTTTTTAGAAAAATATTTCCTTTATTTTCAAACTGTTTTTATTTTTATTTCTATTTAATTTGTCATTGAATAATTAATTATATATACATATGTATACCATATTTTTATAATATATTTAATCATATTCATATAGATAATTCCAACATCAACCTGATAACTATCAACTTAAATAACAATATTTTAATTGAATGAAACGTTTCATTTAAACTGAGTGTTGCATGTAATGCAAGATAAAAATTGTATTGTTCACAAAATAAAGATACATAGTGATTCATGTAATTCAAGATAATATTTTTTTAATTTTAACATAAGAAAAAATTAGAGTTTTTTATCACACAAAATATAGAAAATATCATATCAATTTGAAAAAAATTAATTTCACAAAATCTTGTGATGTTGCATTCTACCCACCTTAAAATGAATTTCACCACAGAAATTCATATCATGAATAAAATATTTAAAATATAAAAATTACTTCCAAGAAACACACAAAATAAAAATTAATAATAAAACATTCCTTAAAAGGTAACGTCTTAAAAATAACGGTTACCTAAAGTAACACATAGTACGGTTTCAATATAGGATAACATAGGTGGGAAGTAAATATTTGAACATGAAAGTAAAGAATAAATAATTATATATAGTGATAGAGATCACTTATCATAAAAAATGGGTGATCTAGAGAATGTTAATGAACACAATAGAATAAACCAAAAAATCACGAAAGAGGTCATTGATATCATTAAAAATGAGGAAATGTTTCTTTCATTGTCATTTTCCTAAATTTTATTAACTTTCAAGAGAAGGTATACTTACTTGATATCATTATATTTCATAATACAGTCTTATCTATTAGTTTTACTTTGTTTAATTAATACTTAATCTCTTAATCCGTGAAATATTGGTGGATTTTTTGTTGTGGAATCTCTAACGGATCATAATATCAACAAATAAAATGATATGTTATTCCATATATTTTGGTTATAATTGCATTAAATGGTTATAAAAGGTTGTCTAATATGTATTAATCTTCATATTGTGTTCTAATGAATTAATATCTAAATACTTAACCAATTTTCAACATAAACCATTCCATAAACGGATAACCTTATGACCCATTCAAATGATTAAAATACAAAACATTAGAAATAAGGTTACAAAATTACCAAAATGAACTTATCATTAATTCACATATACCATAAAGTGGATATTTATTTTCAAATACCAAACATACGAATACCTTAAAAATTAATTCTCTTGAAAAGTCATAAAAACTTTAATTACCATAAAACCTTATTAGAAATATACATTCTTCGTTTTCCTTAAATAAGATACATATTATTAGATTTATTCCTATCACGACCCATCCTCGGGGCCCGTGCCGTGACTACCCCACGCCTGCCTTCCATAGGCCAGGGGATAGCGACTAGAACTAAGGCGTAAATCCCTGTAAAAAGGGAAGGAATTGAATTTGTAAAGTAAAAAAAGCACTACAGAGTAAGCAAGTGGAAAAGTAAACACTAAGTAAAAGCTGGTACAACAGTAAGTGCAGAAAAGTAAATGGGCCAGTATACAAACCCAAACTGAAAGTAAAGTACAACTCGAAAGGGAAAACAGAAACTGACAAGTAAAAGCCGCTACGCCGAGCTGTCCACTGGAAATCCCACCTGAAGGGTGGGTACAGATAGCTCCACTGCTCCTCGGGTCCCACCGTCCGCTCCGAGTACGTTCCGCCCAGTGGTCCACCTCCAGGTACCGTCCTGCTTTGCAAGCCTCAACCACGATCAACGCTGTCCGTCGTCTGCAACCAACACAACGTACTGCGGGCATAACCCGTGCAGGGGTGAGTATAAACTACTCAGTAGGGACCCCGAGACCCCCGAAGGTCTCCCAAAATCCAAAAAAGATAAACCACAAAGGAAGGATACAATCACGAAGTAAATCCAACACTGCTTAGGTATATGCCCATACATATACCTAAGTCATCAATTCCAGTACGCTCCAACCTCCGAGCCCAAGTACAACCCAGTCCACACAGGAAAGTATACGTATTCCACACAGGAAAGAAAAACGTAATCCACACAGGATAGCACAACACAATCCACAATGGAAATCAAACAGCATTCATCTCACACATGTATACTTCTTTGAAGACGATAGAGATGATCACTGATCCATCTAAGTCATCGGACCCAAAAAGGATCGATAGGTACTAACCCCCGTAAAGACCCACACAGGATCGGACCCACACAGGATCTATAGGCGCTGGCTCACACAAAATCGCTGAGTACTGACGCACACAGGATCGGAACCACACAGGATCGGTGGCACTGATCCACATAGGATCGCTGAGTGATGTACTCATCGTCGTCGAATCCACTGAGGATCTTTGCACAGTCGTCGTCGCAGTCACAGTAGCAGTCGCAGCCAGCACTAGGGTTCCCGCACAAAGCAAGCTCGTTCAGGAGGGTCCGCTCCATGAGCCAAGAGGCTGATACATCAACTGACACATACTGTAGAGTTGAAGTATCCAAAAGTTCTGTATCGTCAACAGAAACTCAACGCAACAGACGGCGCGTCAATCGGACGCCCGGTCTGAGAGTTATTGGATTTTTTGTCCCAGGGGCCCGGTTGATTTTTAGGTCAAAACAAAGCCGACCATACACCGCCTGCATCCAAACCTCGTTCGGAGTATGTCAAAAGATCCGTCACACTAAGAGGAACTCAACCAAGTCAATGGCACGTCAATCGGACGTCCGTAGCTCAAGATATGAGCGTTTCTGCTCCGAGGGCCCGGTTGGTTTCATGTACGAACCAACCCGGTCAGACTCAAAGTATTCCGAAACCTTGAGTGTGATATGAAGAAATGACCGTCTCTTTCTAAGGATTGTGTCGCCACTGATGGTGCATCGATCGGAGGTCCGTAGCCCGAGTTATGAGAAATTGAACCCAAACGGTCCGAAAACGGGGGTTTCGGGCCCAGACCGACCCAGCCTGAGACCCCCCCGGTCCGCCCGAACCGGGTCGACCCGCCCCGATCCGGGTCGGCCCGGCCCGACCCGGCAGGGCGCGGCCCAGCCTGGCGGTCCGGCCAGGCGGCCGGCTCGGCTGGGCAGAGCGCGCCCAGCGCGCTGCAAGCTCGGCCTTCGGCCGAGCTGTTGGAAAAAGAGGCGTGCCTGCCCCCCTTAAGTAACCCCCCCCCCATTAATGGGAGGCCGTTTGTAGCCGCCCGGGGGAATTTAATTCCCCCGGCTCCTCCCCTTTCTGGCCGGCCCGACCTGGCCGGCCGGTTCCGGCTCAACGAGACCGGTGATGGCCGGTCCCCTTCCAGCTCCGACGTCGGCGGCCCGGTCCGGCCGCCGATCACCTTGCTCCGCCGCGGAACGGAACCGGTCGTGGCCCTTGTCGTCCGTCGTGGTGTGACGGAACCGCGCCCCGCCTCCGCGGCCCTGCTCCGATCGTGGTGTCTTTCATTTTCTTCGACGTGGCACGACGACGTCGCGTCCTTGAACTTCTTTCCACGGCATGGCGCGACGGCGCCGCCCATTTTCCTTTCTCTTGATTCCGCATGATGCGACGGTACCATGCCTTCCCATGACAAACCACAATGGAATCAATCATGAAAATTAAGGAGGAGGTTCAGCCGTGTTTGTGCGGGCCGGCCCCCTCGCGTTATTCCATAACAACAGGTTTTAAAATTTCACGAAGAAATTCAGGAATGTAACACAAACAAAATAATTAATTACAATCCCCTACCTCGGTTCAGGAACGGTGCATGTTAAACGAGCCACGGAAGACGAGTGTCGCGGAGGTTGGGCGTCACGGTAAACGAACATCAATTCTGTTGTCTTCAAGGTGCGTTCGAAGAGGAAACTTCATTGGAAGAAGACGTCACGTTCTTCGGCGGAGATGTTCTTCTTTGAAGAACGGTGTTCTTCGCATTCTTCATCGAGGTTGAAGAAGAAGAAGAATACTTCACACTTCCCAATCCTCTCAAGGTTGCAAAAACTCTAACAATAATAAAATAATACCAAGTCTTAATTTATTAACACAACCTAACCATTTGAATTTCTAGAGTTTGAAATTAAGAAACTCACTTTATTAATTATAACAAGTTGTCAAAAATTAATGATAGTGAGTTAATGGGAAGTTAGGAAAGTGAGGGGTTAAGAGGGGTTAGGGAGTTAAGGAATTTGAAAAGGTGGGGGGTTCATGTGGGCCCCACTCTTTCAATTATCTACACATGGGAAGTTGGGTGGATGTGGGCACCAAGACCAACTTCCCAATGGAGAAAATAACCACCTTGATATGAAATAAAATTGATTCAACAATTTTATTTACTTTTTAATTAAACCTCATTAATTGACTTCTTCACTTGCACAAACGCAACTACGGTAACGGTTCCCTTAAGCAATTAGCAGCATTGCGAGTTCATCGGTGCCCTCGGAATTCAATTCCGAGCACCGGTTCAAAAGATAATAAATACCCGTTTGTTCGTTCACTGAACGTACTCGAGCCAAACTTCCGAAATTGATTCCGGACACTCCGAGCCTCGGAATCAAGTTCCGTCAGAAACTGTGTTCTTGTAAAATTCCAAAAAAAATTAAGAAAAAAATTTCCTTGAATTTTACGGGTCTTTACTTTACTCCCACCTCAGGGATTTATGTCTCCGTAAAGATACATCAAAACTAGGGAAACAAATGAGGGTACTGAGCACGCATCTGAGCCTCCCTCTCCCAAGTGCTCTCATGAAGGTTCTCGTGCTGCCATCTAATGCGCACTAGAGGAATCAACCATCCACGTAGGACCTGTTCCTGTCGATCCTCAATCTCAACTAGAACCTCCGTAAAAGTCTCCCCATCGTCAAAGTCAAGCTCCTCATGGTCAATGATGTGCGTCGGGTCGTGCACGTATCTCCTCAGCAGAGATATGTGGAAGACGTCGTGCACCCGTTGCAACTGAGGTGGTAGAGCTAGATGATAAGCCACCTCGCCAATCTTGCTGAGGACCTGGAATGGTCCGATGAAGCATGGAGACAACTTGCCACCTCGGCCAAATCACTGTAATCCTCGTCGAGGTGAGACATGCAAGAATACATGGTCGCCATCCTCAAACTCTAGTGGCCTCTGCCTCCTGTCAGCATAAGACTTCTGCTAGCTCTGGGCTATCCTCATCCACTCCTGGATGACCTGGACCTTCTCTATCGTGGACCAGAAAATCTCTGGTCCCACAAGTGCTGACTCCCTAGGGTCTGTCCAGCACAAAGAAGATCTACAGGGTCGGCCATACAACGCCTCGTATGGTGCCATCCCGATGGTGGAGTGGTAGCTGTTGTTGTACGCGAACTCCACCAAGGGTAGGTGGTCCTCCCAGCTACGACCAAAGTCGAGGACACATGCGTGGAGCATGTCCTCGAGATTCTGAATGGTCCTCTCCGTCTAACCATCCGTCTGAGGCTGAAAGGCGGTGCTCAGACATAGCTGTGTCCCGAACGCCTCTTGCAACCCCTTCCAAAGCCAGAAAGTAAAACGAGTATCTCGATCGGAGACAATAGACGATGGCACATCGTGAAGCCGTACAATCTTCTGAACTTAGAGACGCCCCAAGCTCACCACTGAGCCCTGCTCTCGGATGGGTAAGAAGTGTACCGACTTGGTGAGTCGGTCGAAAATCACCCAGATGGAGTCGTGACCTCTGGAAGTGCGTGGAAGTCCAGTCACGAAGTCCATAGATAAACCATCCCACATCCACTCCAGGACCTCCAAGGGCTATACCAAGCCTGCTGGTACCTGATGCTCTGCCTTCACCTGCTGGCAGGTGAGGCATTGAGAAACGAACACTGCCACAGCCTTCTTCATGCCTGGCCACCAGTGATGTCGTCTGAGATCCTGGTACATCTTCGCCACTCCGGGATGTACCGCCAAGGGAGAAGTGTGAAACTCTCTCAGCACCTCCTCCCGAAAAGCAACTGGTACCAAGTTACGTCCTTTAAAAAGGATGTTGTACTCTGCTCCAAATGAGAACCCATGAGGTGCATGTCCTGAGGATATCTGTGCACGCCGCGTCTCACAGTCGGTGTCCCCATGTTGTGCCTCTCTGGCTCGTTTCAGTAGTGGAGGGTGATTGTGAGAGACAGAAGGAAGGTTTCCCCATCTCTATCCACAAAGGATATCTGCAAAGTGGCTAGCTGCTCTGTCGCCTCCTCAAGTAGCTGAATGCCCGTCCTCCTGCTGAGGGCATCAGCTACTACGTTCCCCTTCCCAGGAGTATAGACTATCTCAAAGTCATAGTCCTGGAGGAACTCGAGCCATCGCCGCTGTCTCAGGTTCAGGTCCTTCTGAGAGAAGATGTACCTGAGACTCTGATGGTCAGAAAATACTGTAAAGCCCTCGCCCATCAGGTAGTGTCACCATGCCTTCAGAGCGAAGACCACTGTTGCTAACTCCAGGTCATGGGTAGCGTAGTTCTTCTCATACGGCCTCAACTGACGTGATCCATAGGCGATCACTGCCCGCTCCTACATCAGGAAACATCCGAGTCTGGTCCCTGATGCATCGCAGTAAACTACATACCCTACTCCCTCCTCAGGCAACCTCAAGATAGGTGCGCTGGTCAATCTCTGTCTCAGCTCCTGGAAGCTCTGCTGACATCTGTCTGACCACATGAAGGGTTTCCCCTTCTTTTTCAAAGCTGAGAGTGGTGCCGCAACTTTGGAGATGTCTGGCACGAATCTCTGGTAGTATCCAGCTAGTCCCAAGAAACTTTGCACCTACGTCACGCTCCTGGGTGGCTCCCAGGCTAGCACTTCCTCGATCTTTGTAGGATCCACTGCAACTCCCACCTCAGAAATGACGTGTCCCAAGAAGTGGACCTCACATATCCAGAACTAACACTTCGAGAGCTTACCAAAAATACAGTGCTCTCGGAGTATGTCTAGTACAACCCACAAGTGGTAGGCATGCTCCTCCTTAATTTTCGAGTAAATCAGAATGTCATCGATGAAGACCATGACAAATCGATCGAGGTATGGCTGAAAGATCCTGTTCATGAGGGCCATGAACACTGCTGGAGCATTGGTTATGCCGAAGGGCATAACCAAGAAATCATAGTGGCCATACCGACACCTGAAGGCCATCTTCTGCATGTCCTCGTCTCGAACTCTGAGCTGGTGATAGCCTGACATGAGGTCTATCTTCGAG
The DNA here is from genome assembly GCA_963277665.1 of Viscum album. Classification (NCBI taxonomy): domain Eukaryota; kingdom Viridiplantae; phylum Streptophyta; class Magnoliopsida; order Santalales; family Viscaceae; genus Viscum; species Viscum album. The sequence continues at coordinate 444,609,018 of OY728133.1, forward strand.
AACCACCGTGATCCCTTGATCTAATCAAAGAGGTCATCAATCCTTGGTAGCGGATACTTTTTCCTCACTGTCACCTATTTCAGGCGACGATAGTCAACACAAAGTCGCAAGCTCCCGTCCGCATTCTTGGTGAACAATATCGGGGAAGCCCAGGGTGAAACACTGGGTGGAATGAACCCCTTGCTCTGGAAGTCCTCCAACTGTACCCGTAGCTCTCGAAGCTCTGAGGGGGCCATCCGATATGCTGGGGTGGATATCAGGGTTGTCCCGGGGTACAGGTCAATATAAAAGTCTACCTCTCTGCGAGGAGGTAGTCCTGGAACGCCGTAGGGAAAAACGTTCGAAAACTGATCCACCACTGCAGGAAAACCAGGACCCCGCACGTCAACTAATCCTAGGATGAGGCTAGACAACTGATGAGTGATGGGTTGTACTCTCCTCCGCGGAAGTCCATCCTGTGCTGCAAAGGCTCCCTTCTCGCCGGTGAAGGTGAACCTGATCCCGTCGGTGCATACACATCGCACCTTGCACCTAAAACAGTCAATATGTGCATGGACTATAGATAACCAATCCATGCCCAAGATGGCGTCGTAAGGCCTCGACGCTGCTACAAGAAGATCCCAGCCGAATCTCTCGCCTCTTAGAGTAAGCTCACACTGTCGGCACCAGTGCGTAATCATCAAGTCTGCTCCGGTAGGAGTCTCTAGCTGTAAAGATCGAGCCAACGGCTCTGTCGGAATCTCCGAGCTCCGAACAAGGGCAGCGGCTATGAAATAGTGGCTCGCTCCTGTGTCTATAAGTACTACAGCAAGAGTGGAATAGACACAGATAGTACCTCGAATCATCTCGGGCACGCCGTGGTCGTAGGCCTCTGCTTCCTGGAGTTGTGCCTGTCTCTGCCCGCCAGTTCCCTATGGTCGGGGTGGACCTCCTGGTGGTGGTGGTGGTAAAGCCTCAAAGCGTCGCCCACCACCTGCTGCTCAGCCATCTCCTCTGCCTCGTCTGCCTCCTCCCTGCGGACAGCCACGGTCGACCCTCTGTCTATGCCTCGATGGTCCCTGAACCGTCTTCTGCTCCTCGGCATGGCGGGCCGGGAAATCACGAGCCATATGGCCCTGCCCGCCACATGAGTAGCACAGCCTGCCTCTCGAAAGACTGGCCCCGCGCTGTGTGCCTCGCACTGCTGAGCCAGTGTCCTGAGGTCGTCTGCCTGAGGGTCTGGTCTGCCTGGACCCATGAGTCATCCATCAACTTCCTGCTGTAGAAGACTCTGCTACGTGCCGCCCTATAGTGGGTCTTGGCGCTGGTGTAGACTCAGCAAGAAAGCTCTCGATCAAAAGGGACCGCTCCAGTACTCCTCTCTAAGTCGGAATGCTGAGGGAGATTAGTGATGCCCTGATCTCGTGTCTCAATCCCTGCTCAAAGGTCCGGGCCCAGAAGAATGGTTCCCGTACCATGTCGGTCGAGTAGCGCGAGAGATCGGTAAATCTTGCCGAGTACTGGGTGACCGTCATGCTGCCCTGCCGTAGCTGTAGAAGCTCCTGAATGCGCACCGCACGGAGGGTGGCTGGGATGAACTCCGAGCGGAAGAGGCTCTCAAAGTCTGTCCAAATTAGAGATGCCTCATAGTGAACCTGGAGCATCAAGCTCCACCATCATCCCGCTGCTGCGTGCAGTAGGCACGCAGCGAGGATCACCATGAGGTCTGATGGTGTCCTCACTAGCTTGAAAACTCATACGATTGCCTCCAGCTAGTCCTCGGCTGCCTGGGGGTCCATCTCCCCATGGAACCTGGGTGGTCGCTGGCACTGGAACTCATGCAGTGCACTGAGGTGACGTGCATCGTCAGTGGCTGGTGCTAGAAATATCAGTCGCTCGGCGGGTAGAGCTACTGCCGGTGCCACTGCTGACAAAGGGCCCTGCACCGAGGTCTCGTCGCTCGGTGGGCTGTCGTCACACTCGACTCTCAGAACCCTAGCTGGCTGCCATCGTGGGGCCATCCTGAAAAAGAAAGAGGTGTGCCATGGTCATAACAGTATACCTAGTGAGCTGATATAAAGTAATCACAAAGAAAACTTGAAACACACACGCAATCAATGTTTTCATGCATTAAGTCAGAAATCAGAAGTCAGGGTCCTGGTGTACGGATACGTCGGCCGCCGCACCAACACTGGACTCCTTGGACTGATAACAACACCCAATACGCTTAATATTATTGCTTCACATAGAAGAAAGATCAGAGTCTGCGGTAGAACCGAACTCCTTTGATATTAATTTGTCATGACCCGTCCTCGGGGCCCGTGCCGTGACTACCCCAAGCTCACCTTCCATAGGCCAGGGGCTGGTGACTAGCACCAAGGCGTAAATCCCGTTAAAAAGGGAAGGCATTGCCTTTGTAAAGTAAACAAGCACTATAGAGTAAGCAAGCGAAAAAGTAAACACTAAGTAAAAGCTGGTACCACAGTAAGTGCGGAAAATTAAATGGGCCAGTATAAAAAACCCAAACTGAAAGTAAAGTACAACTTGAAAGGGAAAACAACAAATGAAAAGTTAAAGCCGCTACGCTAAGCTGTCCACTGGAAATCCCACCTGAAGGGTGGGTACAGATAGCTCCACTACTCCTCGGGTCCCGCCGTCCACTCCGAGTACGTTCTGCCCAGTGGTCCACATCCAGATACCGTACTGCTTTGAAAGCCTCAACCACAATCAACACTATCTGTCGTCTGCAACCAACACAATATAGTGCGGGCATAGCCCGTGCAGGGGTGGGTATAAACTAATCAGTAGGGACCCCAAGACCCCCAAAGGTCTCCCAAAATTAATAAAGGATAAACCAAAAAAGGAAGGATACAATCACGAAGTAACATCCGACATTGCTTAGGTATATGCCCATACCTATACCTAAGTCATCAATTCCAGTACGCTCCAACCTCCGAGCCCAAGTACAACCCAGTCCACACAGGAAAGTATACGTATTCCACACAGGAAAGAAAAACGTAATCCACACAGGATAGCACAACAAAATCCACACCAGAAAGCAAACAGGATTCAACTCACACAGGTATACTTCTTCGAAGATGATAGAGATGATCACGGATCCATATAAGTCATCGGACCCACAAAGGATCGATAGGTACTGACCCCCGCAAGGACCCACACAGGATCGGACCCACACAGGATCTGTAGGCGCTGGCTCACACAGAACTGCTGAGCGCTGACCCACACAAGATCAGACCCCAACAGGATCGGTGGCACTGATCCACATAGGATCGCTGAGTGCTGTAGTCATCGTCGTCGAATCCACTGAGGATCTCTGCACAGTCGTCATCGTAGTCACAGTAGCAGTCGCAGCCAACACTAGGGTTCCTGCACATAGCAAGCTCGTTTGGAAGGGTCTGCTCCATGAGCCGAGAGGCTGATACATCAACTGACACATAGTCCAGAGTTGAAGTATCCAAATGTTATGTATCGTCAACAGGAACTCAACGCAACAGACGGCGCGTCAATCGGACACCCAGTGTGAGAGTTATTGGATTTTTCGTCTCAGGGGCCCCGTTGGTTTTTAGGTCAAAACCAAGCCGACCGTACTCCGCCTACATCCAAACCTCGGGCCGAGTATGTCAAAAGATCCTTCTCACTAAGAGGAACTCAACCAAGTTGATGGAACGTCAATCGGACGTCCGTAGCTCAACATATGAGCGTTTCCACTCCGAGGGCCCGGTTGGTTTCGTGTACAAACCAACCTGGCCGAACTCAAAGTATTCCGAAACCATGAGTGCGATATGAAGAAACGACCATCTCGTTCTAAGGATCGTGTCGCCACTGATGGTGAGTCGATCGGAGGTTCGTAGCCCGAAGTATGGGCAATTGAACCCAAACGGTCCGAAAACAGGGGTTTCGGGCCCGGACCGACCCGGCCCGAGACCCCCCCGGTTGGCCCGAACCGGGTCGACCCGCCCCAGTCCGGGTTGGCCTGGCCTCGCTGGGCGCGGCCCGGCCCGGCTGGGCACAGCGCGCCCAGTGCGCTGCCAGCTCGGCCTTCTGCCGAGCTGTTGGAAAAAGGGGGGCGCCTGCCCCCCTTGAGTAACCCCCCCCCCCATTAATGGGAGGCCGTTTGAAGCCGGCCGGGGGAATTTAATTCCCCCGGCTCCTCCCTTTTCTGGATGGCCCGACCTGGCCGGCCGGTTCCTGCTCAACGGGACCGGCGATGGCTGGTCCCCTTCTAGCTCCGACGTTGGCGGCCCGGTCCGGCCGCCGGTCACCTTGCTCCGCCGCGGGCCGGAACTGGCCGCAGCCCTTGTCATCCGGTGCGGTGCGACGACACCGTGCCTCTCCGCCGCGGCCCTGCTCCGGCCGTGGCGTCTTTGGTTTTCTTCGACGTGGTGCGATGGCATCGCATCCTTGAACTTATTTCCACGGCGCGGCGTGACGGCCCCTCGCATTTTCCTTTCTCTTGATTCCGCGTGATGCGACAGCACTACGCCTTCCCATGCCAAACCACAAAGTAATCAATAATGAAAATTAAGGAGGAGGGTCGGCCGTGTTTGTGTGGTCTGAACCCCTCACGTAATTCCATAACAATAGGTTTTAAAATTTCACCAAGAAATTCAGGAATGTAACACAAAAAAAAAAGAATTAATTACAATCCCCTACCTCGGTTCAGGAACGGTGCACGTTAAACGAGCCGCGGAAGACGAGCATCACGGAGGTCGGGCGTCGCGGTAAACGAATGTCGATTCCTTTTTCTTCGAGGTGCGTTTGAAGAGGAAACGTCGTTGGAAGAAGACGTTGCGTTCTTCAGCGGAGATGTTCTTCATTGAAGAACGGTGTTCTTCGTGTTCTTCGTCGAGGTTGAAGAATAAGAAGAAGACTTCACGCTTCCCAATCCTCTCAAGGTTTCAAAAACAATAAAAATAATAAAATAATACCAAGTATTAATTTATTAACACAACCTAACCATTTGAATTTCAAGAGTTTGAAATTAAGCAACTCACATTATTAATTATAACAAGTTGTCAAAAATTAATGAAAGTGAGTTAATGGGGAGTTAGGAAAGTGAGGGTTTAAGAGGGGTTAGGGAGTTAAGGAATTTGAAAAATTGGGGGGTTTGTGTGGGCCCCAATCTTTCAATTATCCACACATGGGAAGTTGGGTGGATGTGGGACCCACCACCAACTTCTCATGGGAGAAAATAACCACCTTGATATGAAATAAAATTGATTCAACAATTTTATTTAATTTTTAATTAAACCTCATTAATTAACTTCTTCACCCGCACAAACGCAACTACAGTAAGGGTTCCCTTAAGCGATTATCGGCGTTGCGAGTTCATCGGTGCCCTCGGAATTCAATTCTGAGCACCGGTTCAAAAGATAGGAAAAACTCGCTCGTTCGTTCACTAAACGTACCCGAGCCAAACTTCAGAAATTGATTTCGGGCACTCCGGGCCTCGGAATCAAGTACCGTCAAAAAATGAGTTCTTGTAAAATTCCAAAAAAATTTAAGAAAAATTTTCAATTGAATTTTACGGGTCTTTACAATTCCTTAAAACCAAAAATGTTTTAAACTCCATCAATTATATCATAAACCACTTTATCAATGAATAATTAACAAATTCCTAGTTAATCACTAATAACTAATTAAATTATTCATATTCTATATCTCTTTATTCTAATAACATTAACAAAATATCTAAATAAATATTTAGGTTTATCTTCCCTTAATCCGAATATCAAATTTCCATTAAAAAACTTTTCCATTCCATCAGTACCATTTAACATATTCATAAAAATATTTAATGAAAACTTCTATAAACAATCCATATATATATATATAACATAATTCTTGAATTTCAATAAATAAACACATATATTATTCCACCTCATCCTTAATCCATTGACTAGGCTTACTTACCTTATTCCAAAATACCACTTTCCATTCATATGATATGAGTAGTATCTTCATCATCAGTAGTGTTTCCATTCATCATACCACCATGATGATTCTCTCTATGAACTTCCTACCTTAGATATTTATTTTCAAAATGCCCATACCTTTCACATTAAAATCATTAATCCATTGATAATAACATTGGAAGACCAATATTACCTTACATTGCGTTAACTGAACTTTTCATATTCCCTTGAAAATTTATTACTCTATGACCTTATTTTCTATATATAATACATCTTCTCATTCATTTGATATATTCCTTAGAGTGCTTATTCCCACATTATTGACATATAGGAAACTGGATTCTCTTTTCTACATGGTCTCCACTACCTGAACTCTCAAAAAAACTATATCCTTCCCTTAATTTGTGATTCTGGGAGTTGGTTATGGTACACATTATTAATAATGTTCCATGATAACTGATTTAAAATAATTATAATATCCTCCACTCTAGATAATATCTCATTTGGATACACATTGAAAAAATTTATGTCACATTAAATTTAAACCCATTTCCTTCTAGATTCTGCTATTCTCTAAAACAAAAAAAACATTGTGTGAGAAACACTAATCATAATATGAAACAAAATAATCATGAAAATCACATATAGGGTATACAAATCATAAAACATAATTATTAATTTATGGAACCTTATGTTTATCCTAGGTATTTAATAATATTTATTTTTTAAATCCTTTGTGATGGTATGTAAATACTAATGAATTTATAAAGCATATCCCCAGGGAGTGTCAAACCATTTGCGCACCAAGTCCCATTTTCATGCACCATGTGACAATTAATTCTAACTTAATTCACCATTTTTTGTAGTTATCCCTCATTATTACCTCTATAACTAAGCCACGTCCACTTGAAATATCCAGAAATGGATTTAATTTCTTAGAAACCACTCATGCTATCCTTTAGAAAAAATCCAAGACAATTCCCAATACTTAGAATCATCTATAGACTTATTCATAGATACATCTTTAGAAATATCCTTAGAAATGTCCTAAGGGATCTCACAAAAGTTTTATCATCCTATTCTCAAATGGTTATCTATACCTTCCTTTGATGGAAACTATATAGAAATAACCTTCTCAAGCAGGGATATTACATATTTTTAGTTTAACATTCAATACATTACCCAGACACACACATAAGGGCCATAATAGTTTAGTGACTTTAGAGACTAGGTACACAATATTATAAAAAGGTGAAAGGTCTTCAATATCTCCCATGAAGGTATTCTTCTTTAGTACTTCTACTTAAAAACATTTATCCTAACTTTGGGAAAGAAAACATAAGAAACGGTGAGCTTAGATATTCAATAAGGGTAAGAGAAAGAGATACATAAGAATAGCATAAGCATAAGGGTATGAGGAAATGAGCATAGTATTTTAAAACCACACCCTACATATGAAATATCATAATATTTAGTTATGGAATAAATATTGAAAGATCATATGACATGAGTAAAAAGATAATCAATGTACTTGAGGCATGAGATCATTACAATACAATAAGACATAGATTTTTGATATAATTATAATCATAGAAAATAATTTCCTTAGTCGTCATGGATCTTTGACAAAAATTATAAGGAAAATCTGTAGCAAGATACACCTCCATGGTGGGAAACAAAATAATCCTTAGTGGTATCCCTTTCCTCATTGTGGAATGGGTTAACTCCCCAAAAAATCATAGTATTCAAGGTTCACGCTCAAGATAATCACAGAAGACAAATTTCCTTACTTAACTGGGTTCATTAACCATTCCATCCTAGTCTTACTGAACTGGGTTCACTCCCCCTTCTAGTCATGTCTTATTTCACTAATTTCACTACCCATTCAATCCCTCTCTTAATGATCTAAGTCCAATTCTCATTCCAGTCCCATAAATCTCAAGAGATATAAATATTTACCCAATGTATTAGAGGTAGATATTGATCTCATCCATCACAGAATGAAAACCATATTCATATGATCCACTGGATCATAAACATTAATCATATTATAAACCATTAAAATAAATGGGTATCTTTATATTTTTATCATATCATAATCCTTTGATCGTATATTAACACATGAAAAGAAATGGGTTTCAAAAGAATTTTCTAATGTTAGAACCCGTAGAAGATAAATGGGATTCCTAAACATCATGACATTAAAACATAAACCATTTAGAGAAATAATATGAATTGTATCCTTGAACCATATCCCTAGTACAACATAGGTAATTCCAACAGATGTCATTCCAAATGGAAAATAATTTTAAAAGATTGTTAAGAACATTTATTTAATAAAATATCTTTTCAATTTTGAAAAACTCTTATTAAAGCATAAAACATTTTTAAAAACTTTTTATTTGAAAACAACCCTGAAAAAAATATAAAGTAATATTCAATGAAAATAATGTTCATGATGGTAAAAAATTTCATTCATTATATACATATTAAAATAATGATTCCATTCACATTTTTATTAAAATAAAAATAGGCATTGTTTGGAAAATGGAGTGAAGATTAATTTAAAAGAAAAAAGTAAAAAATTGGGAAAAATGTATTCTAAAAATCAATATACTGTAATAAAATATTTAAGAAAACATTTTTTATAAAACATGGTTTTGAAAGAAAATGATATTTCTTACCAAAAAGATAAATAAAGTTTGATTTTCATAAAAAAAAATTCTTAATAATTTTATGTACCAAAGAGAAGAAAATTGTACCATTACTTTAATATATCAGGAATAATCAAAGAATATAAAAATTCATTAGAATTAATTATAGGTGGATCATGATATTTCAACATCGGTGACTTAATCATAAATAATCTCGATAAATGATGAGATTATAACATAAAATTTTTAACACTTTGTTAACATTGAATCATAATCCCCATGAAGAATAAAATAAAATGAAACGTAAAATATTATGAGGATGAATAAATTAAATATATTAAATGAAAAATGGGTTTTATATAATCCTCATAAATTAATATAGGTGCATAACATAACATACATCTCAAAGAAGGAAAATTGAGACAAACATCACTTTCTGCTTCTGTAATATTTTGAATAATAATCCAAAATAAAACAAAACATCAACTGAAAATTTAAATATATGGAAATTAATTTTATTCATGATATAACATGTAAAAGGTGAATTATATACACCAAAAAAATAAATGGGTAGTGAATTTTCATTTGTCTCCCACAGATAAAAGAGATACTAGAAATCCCTTACTGATTGAGTCACTTTTGAATCATAATCCATGTGAAGTAATAAAATAAATAGAAACATTAATTATAAGTAAATAAGTTATATTCATGATATATTATTTCATATGTTATTATATACAAAAAAACAATAATTGAGTTGTGAATATGGAATAAGTATATCTGAAATAAAAGTAAGAATAGAAATCCCCTTACCTTGAGTCATTGCTTTTTTATACACATTCGAAATTAATTTATAATACTTATAAGTTTCTTATAAATATATTTAGGGGCCATATTAATATATATATCATAACATTTTTTACTTTATTATGACATTTAATTACCTATTTATTAACATTTACAAGTTGATGTCATGTTTCGAGAAATAACAGCTATTCTTTTCGTATATGATTTGATTTTTATTTTTTGGTCTTAATAATATGATCAGGGTTTTATAATATAAAAAATTTAAACCATGATATAAATATCATATATATTCAGTATACATGTATTTATATTAATCGATAAAATGTAGTGATAGTAAATTAAATACACCATTCATGGAGATGGTAGGTTGTACGTACGTATAATCTTTGTTTCAATTTTCTTATGAAATTGATAGAAAAAAATAAATGATATATATTACAAGAAAAGAATAATTTTTATATCATATTATCCCATATTTTAATTAAAAATATCCTTAATACCTTAAATGTAAATTTTTAGCGAATCACATCGCTCTACAAGTTGGTAATCCCCCATAAACACGAGTGATTTATCATATTCCTAAAAAATAGAGAGTATGATAGATTGCATGAAATAATAATTAAATTATCATAATAAAATAAAAAATATCATCTATATCATATATAATCAATAAATACATCATTTTCTTCATCCTTGAGATTTTTTAATGGAGAAACGAATTAAATTGGTTCACAAGGTAGTCGTCTATTGTACACATGAATGATGATTTTAAAACCCATTTTATTAAATTGTAAATGGTTATAGGTCATTAAATTAGAATAAAACATCTATGTATGTGGATTATAATGGTATAATAAAATATTTTTATAATATGGATAAGGAAATAAAATAAAGATTCTCGTTGAAAAACATTACCTCTTCTTTGGGTATTCTCCTAAGGTTTTCACTAAATCATTCCTATATTAGCTTTATGCCAACAATAAGGCCTCTATTGTGAGGGTAATTAAGTTATTTAGAGATTTAGGAAATTATTTTATTAACCAAATAGGTTTTAATTTGTTAATAACGGAGGAAAGGCGTGGCCTTTATAAGTAAGGGAGAGGACTCACTTATTATTTTTCAAAATAATTGAGTGATCAAATGTTTTACTATGTAAAAAGGGAATAAAATAAACCATTATCAAAACTTATAGGTCTAGTGGTCTAAATATATCCATAAAATATATTTTATACAAGTTTATAGGTCATTTATAGCCTTATTGTTTAGTTTAATCCCTTGTAAACCCATTTTTTCTTAATCATGATAATTAATTATTACAACATTCACTATTATTTTTGATAAAAAAATTAGGTTTACATTAGTAGATAATATAAATTGTTCTTATTAAAAATATTCAGTCATTTTTTCAAAATTCTATTCACATAATTTGAAAATTTCAATTTAAAATTAATATCACAGACGTGACGAGAAGGTGGGCTTTTAAAGAGAAAATACATAAAAGTTTAAAACATTTTTATATCAAAATTAAATATGAAATTGATTCATGTAAACAAAATTAGAAAAATATATGTTTAATTGAACTAATTTAACTTTAAAAAGAATTAAAAATTCAATTTAACTTTATAACTAAATTAAATGAAAAGGATGGTTTCTATTAAAATTCTATGTTTTTCATTATTCATCCAAAAAAATTAAAATTTTCAAGAATATCCAAAAATTCCACCCTAAGATAATTCTAATATTTTAATTTCAAAAATTATTGCTATTTTATCATATTTATTTTCAAATTGTGTTAAAATTTAGTTGTAATATATGTGTTTCATAAAAAAGGCTGCAAACCCACTTTTTAGAACAAATAGAGTTTTAAAGTGTACAATTAGATGTATTCTTATCTCCTGTCTGGAAAACACATATTTTGGATGTTAAATAGTATATTGAATATATATATAATATAAATTTCATTAAACTCATTCACTAAATATAGTTTTTTTATTTTATTGGCATAAGACAAATTTATTAACATAAAAAATATTTTCAAAAAATATTTTCTTTATTTACAAATAGTTTTTTTTTTTCACTTTTAATTAATTGGTCACTAGAAAATTGATTATATATTATTCTATAAATTATATGTTCATAATTTCTTTTCTCCTCTTAGTACCCATCATTCCAATAGATAGGTTATAAAAATCATATTAAATAATAATATTTCAATTATTTAACATTTTTTGTTTAAACTTTCTGTTGAGTGTAACGAAACATAAAATCTATATCGTTTGTAAAAAAAATACTTATTATTGTGTTTAACTCAAGAAGAACTCTTTTTTACATATAATTCAATCCAAAACATGTTTTTTTGTTCCAAAACATTTGGAAAATATCAATTTTTTTATAAAAATTCATAATTACACAAAATCGTGATGTGTAACAAGAATTATACCTAGTAGCACCGGCTAGGGAATATGAGCTACAATTTTGCGGATTGAACCATTCAAGGTGAGAAACCCCATGTTATTATCATAATTTTTTAACAAAAAAACTTTATTTTAATTCTATTATGTACTCCTATAAACTTAATTCTACAAAAAGGGATTTGACACTCTATAGAGAGAAAATTTTCCCTCAAACCATGATTTATCACATAAAAAAGTGTTGGTTATTGTGTTGAAACTCTTCAGGTAAGTGTTATCTCGACTTGATCATTAATTCCTCTATTATCATCTCTTTCCATCTTTAATATTGGTGGACCACATTTTCATTGATGTATCTTGATCTTTATTTTATGTTTTGGGGTTCTAGTATTATCTCTTGATCGATCCTAGACTTTCATCTCTATTCAAGTGTAGATATCATGTTGGGTTATTGTTTATCTGATGAATTGTGGTATTTTGTTTTATAAGAAAATTCCAATCAATTAAAACCAATGATAATTGTTTATTTTTAATGATATTTCTAAATGATTTCTAAATATAGAATTTATAATCTTGGTTAGTGTTTTCAAAATGGCACGGTGTGTGAGGTTCTCTATTTGGGTATGGATTTTCAAAAAAAGTTTTGATTTCTAGAAAATAGAAATGAATTTAAATGGATAACTTTAAGAGAGTCTTTGATGATCATTTATTTAGAAAATATAGAATAAAATTATTTATAATTATAAATGAAATTAATTTTTTCCTTTAATGGAATTAGTTTTGATGAAAACTATTTGACATTGGTTTATGAAATAAAATAGATTTTTTTAACAATAACTTGAGAGAAAAATGAATTGATTGATTGAAATGACATATAGGACCTTAAATGTTTGATTTCAATAAATAAAATTGGTGTTTAGGTAGTTATGTGGGAAGAAAACATGCAAGGAATGTATTAGATATACTTGAAAACTAATTGATGATGATGATTCTATCTAAACTAAGATGAAGGTTGGGAGTTCATTGGGTTGTTCTCTTATTACCCCTACGCCTAATATCAAGGAATGTGTGCACACCTTGTTCCATATTCTACTAAGATGTGTGATAATCCTTGTACCTACCTAAACCTAGTACTCTTAACCATGGTTTTGTGATTATAAATGACTTATACATTTTGGTTTTTGATAGAAGTGCTTATTCATTCTTGTTTTGATATAAAATGCAAGTTCATGCATGATTTGATGGAAATTCACATTTTCACCTATTTTATACTTCCCATCGAGAGGATTTAAAAATAATGTTTTATTATGAAGTGTGAAAATATTTTCATGCCACGTTTGGTCCAAAAATTATCATATTTGGTTTATAATAATGTAGATTTATTATATAGTGGTTGGTGGGATTGTACTGGGATAGTATTTACCACACCCAACTTTGGCCTTTATGAATTTGTAGACTTTCTTATGCTAGTTCCTAGAAAATCGATAGAACTACTTAGTGGAGATGGGTGTTTATAATAGTGGGAGCTTGGGAGTTGGTAGTGATCAGTGGAGATGGTGATTCACCTAATATGATGATCTCTTGGGATGACCTCATTGATTGTTTATGTGATTAATTGGGTTTATCTACCATATTTTGGACTAGTACTTTTCTATATGTGGTACTTATCTCTTTATCAGTGTTTGAAATTCCAACTATTTTTGTATTATTTCTATTGTTTGGTCTTATTAAGATATTCATATGGTGAAATTTATCAGTTTTCTTTGATTATTTATTCCTAGACACTAGTTATTAGCCCTTGGGGGTCAGGAACACCCTTTAAAACATGTCATGATTTATTCAATTACAATTTTTGAATTTTAACTTGTTTTTTGTATAAAATGGTATCAATGGGAAGTTCATTATCATCTTGATAGTTGATAATAAGTGTGGGATGTCTTGGTGGATAGAAGACCGAATTTTTGGGACTTAAGGGGTAGGTTATGAGTGATTTTCTAATATGATTTCATCATAAAGAGCCTTAAGATACTATGGTAAGTCATTATAAAAGTCTTTGAGGAGTTATATGATCTAAATCTCTAATTATCCTAAACATAAATTTGAGATTTTTGTTCTCAAGTTGAATTCTAATTGATGGATTTGATATTCTCATGTCCCTTGACTGATGTGTCCTTATTATCTATTACTTTTGAGTTGTATAATGCCCTGAAGAATATATTAGAATAGTCCTAGGGAGGGTTCCACTAATGAATCAAAGAAATAGCCCCCCCCCCCCCACAGTTGGCTAAGACATTATAGAAGTTGTGGTGCATGCAGTATAATATTTTCACCAATGAGAAGAACATATCCTCATTCTGAACCCAGAAGTAGTACCTCTAATGGATGATAACAAAGATCATTCTCATGATTTCCTTCATTTGAAAGTAACATATTTTCATGGAATGAATGATCCTGTAGAGGAAAAGTATAGATTGAGGAATATTGATAATTATAAGGAATAATGCTATGTTTAGACTTAAAGTTACCAGAAAAAGGTTGTGAGATGACATAGTTCTGGAAAATAATAATGACGGGTTCAAGTAGAAAGACTTAAAGACTAATTTTAAAAACTAAATTCCCTCTTGAATCAATTGTATTTTCTAATTCCATGTATTTTCTATTCCTTTATCAGAATGATTGGTTTGTAAGCAAGTATACCAATCATTTCACTAAACATGTAAAGTTTTCACCTAAGGTATCTTCGAATGAGAATATGAAGGCCCAAAGCTTTAAGATCGGACTTCAATAAGATATCTGAACTCAAGGTTTTATGTTGAATCTTACTTATTATTTTGATACTTTGGATAGGGATATGATGGCTAAAATTTACCTGGATTTAATGTTCGGGTTGATGGGAGTCCATCCTACTCAAAGTGGTAGCTTTATTAGTTACTTTAAAGGGATGTGGAGGTAAGATGAGTCTCATGGTGGAAACAGTGGTGGAGGTCCCATGTAGTATACTTTCTTCAAATAATCTATTTTATCTAGTAAAATAAAAATGACTTATTTGAAATATTAAAAATTTAGACACTTGAAGCATGTTTACACATATGAACAACAAATATATAGATATTGTGGATGATGAGATCAGTTTCAGTGGATTTAACATGATTTATCCACTCCTTATAGAGGAAAAAACTTTTCAATATCAAGATGATTGGCATAATATTTATAGGTTTTAAGAGTAGTGGGTTTCTAACCACATGAAACCAGAATGAATCTTCTTCACACAATGGATGAGAATATACTGGGAACTAATGTGGGTCCTAAAATAGTGAAACGGGTCATTAATATTGCTCCATATTTAGTTACTTATTTTTTTAATACAATTACCTTTCAATATTTTGAATCAACCTTCATTTTGGAACCACTTAATCTTTATGTGGTGATCATTTCTTATATAATGAAAATCGGGATGCCTCTCAAGATAAAGAGATAGAAAGGTATATTATTAAATTCTTATACATTCTATTTTCCATATATTTATCTCATCTAGTAATTATTGATATCATATATGAAATATTTATACATCACTCTTGTTATGGGAAAGCTAATTGCTCATAAATATTATATTGATAGTTATCCTCGATGGGATCCTTTACTGGACCATATGGGGAGTGTAATATTTCTTTAGGGAGAAAGGGACCTTATTTCCACCCAAGATAGACATGATCTTTTAGATATAATTGTAATTATATCCATTTATTATTTTGAACTTGGTCAAGAATCTTCAAGTGGAGGTCTTCCTCCAGTAGCTGTTGACTTCTCATTTTTTTCAATCATAATTTTTAGGTTTTCTTTTGGAGATGGAGGTAGAGTTCTATATCAATTTTGTGCATGGTACTCAGCAAATATATATTCCATATTACCATATAGAACTAGATTAACTGATGGATCTATAGTATTAGTTGGATGACTTTATTTATAAAGGATTCATTTGATCTAGTGGGTCACCTTGGGTGGAACTGGTGATTTTCACCAAGAAGGTTGATGAAAACATTCACTTTTGTAACACTACCAAGGAATTAAAGATAAATCTAATATTGAATGCATGAAAAAATAAGTCTCTACTAAATAACACTTTGTTACAACCAATCCAATTAACATAATTTATCCACATCTGTTAGTTAAATTTTTAAAATCTGACATACACAGTAGCATTCAGGGTGTGTTTTGGATCCTGATAGAACAAGCTTAATTTTTTATGAATAGTAACCTAACATTATTAAAAATAAAATAACATTATGAATATTCACATAGCCTTATGAATAGTAATATAATCTTTATTAATGGTAAAATTACCTATTAAATTATAAATAAAATTTAGGCACCTTAGAAATGTAGATGAATATTTTAAGTGTTGGTTTTTTTCGATTAAATGACGTTCTTAATTAAATATTAAATTTATCATATTTAAAAAAAATATTTTTAAAAAATGGATTTAATTTTTTGATTCTACACATTGAAAAATGTTATGGGTTAATTTTTGGGATTTTTCTGAAATACTTGATTTTTTGTGAAAAGTGAAATACAGTAATTACGGAATTAATACATTATGAGATAAACACACTATTCCCAGCATCATGGCTCATGTAAGGAACAATTAGTTCGAACTCACATTAAATAATTACTATTTGTGTTCATGTAATCATCAACATTTGTTTTCTTAAGGAAAAATAATAAACTAATGATTAAAATGTTAAGAAAACCCTCCTCTCATCCACTATAAATACCACCCCGCACAACCTCATTTATTCCCACCTCTCAAGGTTCAAGCCTTGTATAAATTATTCTCAAATATCTCCCTAATATCCACCCCAATTTTCAGTATCCCTTTTTCTCCTCAAAATACCAAATCCTCTCCCCTAAAGAGGCTCTCAAAGGAAGGTAGATTCAAGAGGGAAATTCATCTTTTCAATAATTTTATTTTCTTTTCAAGTACCTTATTTATATTTTCAATTCTCATATCTTCTCATCCAAATAATATGAAAAATAAAATACCTTATATTTATGGTTATTTTTTTATGATAATTTAATATTCCATCATCACATATTCTTTTACCTCCTTTTATACTATAAATGAAAACATCGGCTGAGATGTGTTAAATATTACATTCAAATAAGATGGGTTTTCAATTTGCATTAATATCTTCAAGAATAGTAATGAAACCTTTTTAATGGTTGAAACAGATAATAAATTTTTTATTTTATCTGATTTATTGTTCTTTAATCCTTACACACTCATAATATAAAATAATAATACAAAAGAAGTTAATTATGCACAAAATCTCCACATTAAGAAAAGCGGTTGTCATTAACTTTTATCTAATGATTCATCTTCATTGTGTATAACAAAAATCATTATAAGAACATTTAAATATATTTAATTTCAATAATAATATATATTAACTATTTTTTATGTTTAAACACATTTAAAACAAGCTTCCATTAATTAATACAAGTAAACGATTAGGAAAACCAAGGAAGAAAATGCTTCCAAAACAATAAAATTGAACCTCATAGACCATTCAAAAAGGCCACAAATGTACTTAATAAGGCTATAGTAAATCAATTACATAAATAAGAGGTTATTTTATAGTTAATTAATGAATTTAATTTGGTTATCCAGGATACTTATATCAATTGAAGAACACCATAGGTCTTAAGGTAAGGTTTTTCTACCCGAACCCTTATTTTCATTCAGGACCCTCTTATTCTCTACAAATATCAATTAAATTATTATTTATTCATATTTACTCCCCATAAATTCTGTTTTAATTTTCTATATATTTGTATAAATCATATTCCATCTTTATTTTATGGTATTTATAAGTTTTAAAAGTATCTTTCAAGAATTATTCCCGATAAAAAACCCCATTTCAAGGGAACTTCTTGAATTATTAACTATTTCCAAGTGCACTATGAAATTTATTTTAAGACATTATTATTTTCTTAAAACAAATGTTTTTATCATTAAAAATTATCTTGGTTAATTTCGGGTTTTATTAAATAGCACATTCCTTTCCACTTTAAATTCTCTTTAATATTTTCTTAAAACCACACTAAAATGTTTTATTTATAAAGTTTATTTAAAACCTATTTTTACCTGATTTCACTTAAGTGGGATATCACTTATTCCTAACATATAAATTCAATTTTATTCCCTCTTATTTTATAGGATATACATGTTTACAAATATTATTTTATGAAAAAATATAAATTATTTTGAAAAATAACTCTTCTTTCCAGAGTAAAAATGATTTTTTTCTCATCTCACTTTAACTTTTATGAGCTATACACCTTGTTCACCACATATTCCTTGCATGTGGTGTATGTAATTCCCTTTTCTATTTCATTTCAAGATAATTATTATTCTAATGAAATTACAAGGTATTAGGATTTGAGTGTTTCAGTGTGGTATGGGACACTTTGGAATGTTCAAGTATTATTTCCTCAAGAATTTATCAACGATCCCATTTAAAAGTATCTTCATCTATATCAACATACATTATTGAAACATTTATTATATAGAGGTTTATATTTTATGATTTCACCACAATATATTATTCAGAGGTTTCTGATTAGTTGGAATGTGGATGTGCTATCTTGATAACATTCACCATATTACATAGAATGGTTGGTGTCTATGTTTACTGATTGGGTAATGTTGCTTTAACTATATAAATATTAATGAATCCACATCCTCTACTCAGTATGGATATTTAAAGTCCATATTTTTATTGTATTAAATGTATTTATAAATAATTCGTTCAACCAGCAGTGATGGGTGTTGCCCACAATAGCCCTTTGATGCATCAATCGGTCTCATGAGGCAAACTAGTTGGGGACAAACCCTTCGAGTTTGTTTCAAAAAAATTAGATTGTTTTCTACGCATAGACTTAAACCGTCTTAACAGTATGATGTTTAATGTTCCGGATATATGATTTAAAAATAATATGTATTTTATTTATTCATTATTCACTTATTACTATCCATTAATTTTTCAATATGTCAAAATCTATGGATGCACTTTCATTCCTATTTTATAGATGGTGTGTGTTTTTTTCAATTATTACCCATACCATAATGATCATGTCTAATTTATTATGATTCAATTATTTTTGTTCAATTAAATAATTATATGTTACCCTTATTGAGCATTTGATCTCACCCCTTTCATTTTTTTCCATTCCTAGGAGATGAAGAAGAGATTATTTTTTTGAGTTTTCAAGAATGTAGTTTGTTATATTTTGTTATGTATTTTATGGTGTTTTCATCTCCCAATGTAAAATGAGTTCCTTGTATGTATCTTGTTTCTTAAAGACTAATGAACTGATTTTTCCTTCAGAATTTAACTCCTTGTAATAATGCCAATGTAACAAAGTAATGCAGCGACTCTAGGCTTCTGGGGTCAGGGTGTTACAGTTGGTATCAGAGGAAGTTTAGTAGAAAAATTGAGAACTAGATTTATAAAACATATAGTATAGAGAAAACCCCTAATATAAACATTGAGAATAACTATAGAATAATATAGTATTATTATAATAAGGTATATATTATGTGGGAATTCAATGAAATACATCTCTCTAGGGATAGTACATGTGGACGTGAATCTGGAACAGATGTAACTAGGAGTAATAACTCTGAAAAGGTGTTTCGAGCGTGACCCAGGGTAACCTAGTGCATGAAAATGGGTCTTACTAAACACATGTTTTGACACTCTTGTGGGATACACTTAGGATAATTCATATATTCTTTAAAACCATTATGAAATATTTATGCTTCCAAAGTAACAAAAGTATATGGTTTTAGGATTTACGATTCATAATTTTTTTTATATGATCTACCATGTTTAGAGTTATAGATATTTTATCATTTTATGAGCTAATATATTATATATAATTTATTATAAATGATTCCTAGAATAAATAATGACAAATTCACTAATGAACGTGATGAAAATAGTAAGAAGAATCATACCTTTAATCGTATTAATCCAAAATTTCGAGGGGAAATAGTCTCTATGGTATCATCATCATAGGAGGAAATAATATCATATGTTAGCAAATCATATAATGAATTATTTGAGTCTTATGGATTTAAAGGGAAAAAACAATAAGATGGCAGAGAAAAACATTGACAAACAGAATAAGGTAATGATGGGTTTTCCCACATGTGATAATTATGGAATCAATCATGCTAGAAAATTCTTGAAAGGCATGGGTGTTTGTTATAAGTGTGGATAAAATGGTCAATGATATAATGAATGAAAATGGAAGAGAAAAATAAATGGGGTTAAATGTTTCAACTGCAAGGATATGGGACACTATGCGAATCAATTTCCCAACTGTCAAATTAATATTCCACAAATGATTTTACGGGATAATGATCAAGTCATGATACTACCGCAGATGAAGTGCAATGATTAATATACCTCATCGATAATCATTTCATTTGAAAATTTTATCAGTAATATATTAGTTATGATAATAATGGAATATATGAGGACTGTATTGTAGTACTGTTTCATTAAGAATTTGCGGTCGTGTGATGAATTGTACCAAGGATAAGTGAATCAGTAGATTGTTAATATCTTGGGAAGGTATATAGATTAGATAAATACTGCCCTAAATATATTCATAAATATTAAGATAATTATTAAGAAATTATTGATTTGGATAAGTAGTCACCACCTAAAAACTGATTATTTACTTTTCTACAAGGGTTTTATGCTATCATGGATGAATTTTACAACATTTATGGATTTAAGGAATATATAAAATAGTTTGTGTAAGAATGAGTGCATTTTTTCAAGAAGTTTTTATGGTAATTTTAGTTATTACCATATTTCAAGAGGATAAAAGATAAATATATTCACATGTCTAGAATGTGAAAAATTAGGGCTACTTCATATTTATTAAAGGAAAATAAGGTAGTTGATGCATTGAGCATGATGGATCATGGAGTTCAAAATAAAATGAGGATTGCTAAGGACCCTGTATATAGGGATCTAGCAAGGATGGATTTGGGAATTATTCTAAAGTATTGTATCATAATTTTTGGAAAGTTAAAACATTTATGAAATGGTTTCTGTTGGTCATTGTCTAATTATTTAGAGTTTAATGTAACCACATGATAAAACATATGCTAAGAGATGAAATATAGATAGTTCAAGGCACAAACAATGGATAATATTGTGTTTAAGAAATAGAAATGTGTATTTATACTCTTATATAGGGGAATAATTCCTCAAATCTAGGAAAATAGTCTTAAACAAATATTTTTTTTTCTATTATCATTTTTTATCAAACCTTTGGTTTATAGTTTTGTGGAAATTGTTTTTCACCTAAGCATGTTCTCTATCACTTTCCATCAGAACATGATGGTTTGATTATTATTTTCGTGGCCATGTAATCCAATTTGAATCTATATTTTGGTATTAACTGATGAATTTCCCTATGCCAATTTTTAAGAGGATATTTTAACCATATTTTTGATGTGGTTTTCCTACAGGGGAATTTTCTAGTATCAACCATTAATATTTGAAATTCAATTTCAAAATCTGGAGGATGAAATTTTTGTAAGGAGGGTAGAATGTAACACCCCAAGGATTTAAAAATATATTTTATATTGAATTCATGAAAAACTGAGTCTCTACAAAACAAAACTTTGTTATAAACTAGCCAACAAATATAATTTTTCCTCTTCTACGATTTGAAATTTTAAAATCTGACATACACAGTTGCGTTCTGGGTGATTTTTGGAGACTAATAGAACAAACCTAATTTTTGGTGAATAGTAACCTAACCTTATGAATATTAACATACCATTATGAATATTAACATGACCTTATGAATAGTAATATGACCCTTATAAATAGTAACCTTACCCCTAAAAGTATAAAAAAAATTAGGCACCTTAAAAATAAAGATAGATATTTTAAGTGTTGGTATTTTTAGATTAAATGATCATTTTAATTAAAAATTAAATTTCTCATATTTATAAAATTATTTAAGAAAATTTTATTTCTTTTTTGGATTCTATATGCCAAAAAATGGTAAGGGTAAATTTTTTGGATTTTTTGGAAATACTTGAATTTTTTGTGGAGTAAAATACGGTATTTATGGTATAAATACATTTTGAGATAAACACACTATTCCATGAATCATGGATGATGTAAGTAACAATTATTTCAAACTCACTTGAACTTTTTACTATTTATGGTCTTATAATCATCATTATTTCTTGTCTAAGGGGAAAATAATAAACTAATGATTAAAATGTTAATAAAACATCCCTCCCCTCCACTATTAAATACCACCCCTCACACCCTCATTTCATCACATCTCTCAAGGTACAAGACTTTCCTAAATTCCTCTAAAATCACTACCTAATCTCATACCCCATGTCCAGTAGCCCTTGTTCTCCTTAATAGATCAAATCCCCTCCCCTAATGAGGCTCTCAAAAGAAGATAGATTCTAGAGGTAAATTCCTCTTTAAATTATTTTGTTTTCTTTTCAAGTTCCTTTGTTATCTTTTCTTTTCTCACCACTTATAATCCAAATATGATGAAAACTATATTAAATTATATGTACTATAAAATTTTTATGATAATGTAATACTCTATCATCGTCTCTTATTTTCTCTCCTTTTATACTATAAATAAAAACACCAGCTGAGGTGTGTTAATTATCACGTTCAAGGAAGACAGGTTTTCAAATCACATTTCTATCTTCAAGATTTGCTATTAAAGAAATTAATGGATTAAATAGATCATAATATATTTATTTATATTATTTAATTTTCTATAATCCTTTGACACTCAAAATATAAAATAATAAAACAATATAATTTCATTATGCACAAAACTGCCATGTTAATCCAAGAGGTTATCGTTAAATTTTATATAATGAGTCATCCTCATGGTATATAAAAAAAGTAATTATAAGATCATTTATATCTCTTTAGTATCAATAAAAATATATATTAACAATTATGAAGTTTTAACCTCATTTCAAATGAACTTCCATTCATGAATACAAGTAAACTGATCATGAGAACCAAGGAAGAAAATGCTTCCAAAACTATAAAATTAAACCTCTTAAACCCATAGAAAATGCCACTAATGAACTTAATAAGGATATAATAAATCAATTAAATAAATAATAGTATTTACAAATAATAATTAATTAATTTAATTTAGTTATCCAGGACACTAATATCACATGAAGAACATCATTAGACTTAAAGTAATGGTTTTCTACCCAAACATCCATTTTCATTTGGGGCACTATTATTCTCTACTTGTATCAATTAAATTATTATTTATTCTTATTTAATACTCATAAATTCTGTTTTAATGTTATATATATTTGTATCAATCAGATTCCTTATTTATTTTATGGGTATTTATATGTTTCAAAAGGATATTTCAAAAATTATTCCCGATAAATAACCTCATTTCAAGGGAACTTCTCAAATTCTTACATATTTTCAATTGCACTATATAATATATTTTAATCCATTATTGTTTTTATAAAATAAAAAAATTTATCATGAAAACACATATTGGTTCATTTTTGGTTTTATGAAAGCAAACATGCCATTCCTCTTTAAAATATCTTAAATATTTTCCTAAAACCGCACTAAAATGTTTTATTTTGGAAGTTTCTTCAAAAACAATTTTTACAAGATTTCACTTTAGTGGGACAACATTTAGGACTCTAATATAATTTTAGTTTTCTTAAATCTTATTTTAATATATATACATGTTTAAAAATCTTATTTCATGACAAATATAAATTATTTTCTAAAAGAATAGTTATTTCCAAAGTAAAATGGATTTTTTTCTGATCTCACTTTAACTTTTATGAGATATACGCCTTGTTCACGACATAGTCCTTGACTATGATGTAGGTACGTAACTTCTTTATTCCATTTCAATAGTACTATTACTCTAATTATACTCTATGGTATTATTATTTGAATGTTTCAAGGTTGTATAGGACACCTTGGATTGTTTAAGGATTATTTTCCTAATAATTTTTCAAGGGTGTCATTTAAAAGTACCTTTATATATGTCAACATCCTTTGTTTAACCCTTTATTACATTGAGGTTTATCTATTATGATATCATCTAAAATATTTTGTTGAAAGGTTTCTGATTTTTAGGGCTATGGATATTTTATCCTGATATCATTCACCATATTACTCTGAATGGTTGGTGTTTATATTTAATGATTGGGGAATGTTTCTTTAACTATAGAAATATTGATGAATAGGTATTCTTTACTCAATACGAATATTGAAAATTCATATTTTTATTGTATTAAATATTTTTATAAATAATTTTTTGGACTGGCAGTTATGGGTGGAGCCTACTATAGCCCCTTAATGCATCGACAGATCTCATGAGACAAACTAGTTGCTGACAAACCCTTCAAGTTTGTTTCTAAAAATCAGAAGGGTTTCTACACAAAGAATTAAATCATATCGACTGTATTATGGTTCAAGTTCTAGATACATAATTTCCATATAATAATAATTATATTTATTCATATTTCAGTTATTACTATACATGAGGTTTTCACTATGAAAAAATCAATGGATGTACTTTCTTTCCATGTTTATTGATGGTGTGTGTTTCTTTACAATTATTCATCATGCCATAATTATTATGTCTAATTAACTATGATTAAATTATTATTGTTTCATGCTTCCCTTATATGTAACACTTATTAAAATTTGAGCTCACCTCTTTCATTTTTTTTCCTTCCCCAGGTGATAAAAAAAGATTTATTTTTGAGTTTTCAAGGATGCACTTTGTAGATTTTTTTATATATTATATGTTCCCCCAAATGGCCCTAAGGCCTTACTTTTATTTTATTATGGATAATACCCCTTTTAAGGGTTGAAGGGGAACCTGTACATAACCTATAGGCCCATGGAAAAAAGGCCTGACATGGCCCACAATACATGACCCGTAGGCCCAACCCACTAGAACTACCCCTCCCCAGATTTTGTTTCATTGAACACATAGATCGCCACCTTGCATTTCTTATTGGCTTGCATTTCCTTGTATAAAGCTACATGATGCCTGGTCCTAATGGAATCTTCCATACCCTCCCATGCTTTCAATCCATTTAGGTATGCTTCTAGTTGCTACTACTCTTGTTTCCCTGATCCTCTTCTGGGGCCTGCTCTATGTGAACTGGGCTACTCCATGGTCTATGTAGCCTGAAGGCCATGTTTCCTGAAGGCCTTTGATGACCCGAAGTCCCATGAGACCTTTAAGCCCAAACTAGTGGCCCGAAGGCCCAACTTGGGTGAATAGTTTTGGCTTCTACATTACTGCTGTAGTACCTCCTCAAGTACTGAAAAGATTCATGTATGTATCTATTTTCTTCAAGACTATTGGCCTGATAGGTCCTTTGGGATTTGATTCCTTCTAATTATTCCAATGTAACAATGTAATAAACAGGTTCTGGGATTCATGGGTTAGGGAATTAAATCTTTTATGTGGATTACTAAAATACAAATGGGGTTAAGATCAAGAAAAAGAATATTTTTACATGTATCAATGAATTTTTTAGATCATACTAAATTTTATATTTGGTTCTCTAGGATTAATATTTGGTTTATTCATTAAAAACATTGGATTAAGGAGCCTTACATTTCAAATAACAATTTTTGAAGAAGATATGGGATCTAGAGGAATCATTTTATGCCATTTAGTCAGACTAATGCTTCTTATGTGTTTTTAGTGTTAATGAATAAGATTTTACTTCATTATCCTAATTCTATTATTATGGTATTCATGGAAGATATATTGGTTTATTCTAAAACCATGAACGTCCTTGTGTGTAATTTAAGAGAAATATTGGAAATATTGAGGGATCAGGAAAATTATTCCAAGATATTAGTGTGCTATTTTAGGTTTTGAGATGTGATTTTCTTGGGAAACATGGAATAAGAGTTGATCCTGAAAATTCCAAAGATGCTCTATCATAGGAAGAACCAGATAATGACTTTGATATTTGAAGCTTCTTGGGCTTGTCGGTGTATTACCACTAATTCATAAAATATGAATCAAAGTTATCTTATTCATTGAAATAACTCACTCAAAATGGATTAAAAGTCATTTGGGATTTTAAATTTCAATATTTATTTGATGGATTGAATCTTTATTTGAAATAAACTCTACTGTTGATTCATATAGAGGCTGGGAAGAGCTATATGGTCTTTAGTGATACATCAGGTTCATGTTTCGACTATGTTCTCATGTAGTGTGATCACATAGTAGCATGCGGTTCTCATCATATTTGGAATCATGAGAAGAACTATCCCTCACATGATCTCGAACACATAGTTATGATGTGTGATCTTAAGAGTTAGTGGAATTTCGTTTTTAGATAAAGTTTTTTCATTATACTCTAATAAAAAAAGTATGAGTTTCAAATTATTACAAATAAAATTAATCTCATTTACATGTGATGTGTGTAATACAATAAATCCTTTGAATTTGACATTTCTTGAACCCTTGGAAAGTTGAATTTCATCACTGATGCTTCGAGAAAGAAACCGCTATCACGGAACATTAAATAATCATCAAAGGAATAGAATCTCATGGTTCTCCTTTCCCACATGAATTTGGGAGTCCAAGAGGATAGGAATGAGGTTTATTTGGACAATGTTTAGTTTTCATCCTCTCTTCTCAAGATGATAGTCTAGTAACATAAACTTAATGGTGATTTTCGAGACATTAGGGATTATTTATATATTGAGGTGGCCATTAGTTAATGGTATCTATATTCAGAGGGTATCCTTTACTTTTGTAACCATTATGTCATTATGAAATCTATGAGAAATTATTTTTTGGGGTATTCTCATCATTCCTAGTGGGTTGTACAAATAGGAAGGATGGAGATGTTTTATGATATGAGGTCTCTATTCCTGTCACCAGTTATGAAATGGGACGTCACTGATTTCATTTCTCAATGTTATACCTGTCAAAGGGATAAGGTCAAGCATCATAACCCTTAATGTTTTCTTCAAATCCTTCAAATGAATACAAAGAAGTGGTATGAGATATTGATGGAATTTATGGTTGGCTTTCCATATAGACCATGAGGAATTAGTTGAATTTTGGTAGTGATTAATTGATTGACCAAATCATCTCACTTTATTCATATTCACGATTTTTCTAAATTTGATGACTTGGGAAGTATATAAGTGTAATAAATTTTCATATTTTATGGATTTATGGTTACTAATGTTTCTAATAGAGATCCAAACTTCACTTTTTGGTTTTGGAGAGTCCTATTAGAGGTTATGGAGTCCCAGATCAGGTTGAGAATGGTGTACCATCCTCAGAAATATGGTACGATGGAATTAGTTATGTCATTATCGGGAAATGGATTTGTGCTTATGTTCTTGGCTTTGTAGAAGTATGGGATTTCCATTTAGGGATGTTCAATTTTTCCTACAATAATAACTACCATTAATACATTAAAATTTAATATTTTGAGTCCTTTTAAGGAAAACCTTTAAATTTTACCCCTTTGATAACATCAATTTGTGATGTGTTTCATGTGTTTTATCTTAGGAAGTATCTTTCATACCCATTTCATGTTCTAAATTAGTATGAAATTAATATGGAAATTGATACATCTATGATGAAGCAGCTTGTTTGAATGGTTGATTCTAATATAATGGTTCTTCATGAAGTGATTATGAAAATTATATCTAAACTTTGATGAGTTTAAGGTGTTTATTCTTTAAGGTGTTCTCATATTCCCTCTAGGGTTGGGATCTATGCATGTGTGCACACTTGGAGTCATATTTCAACAAGATGTGTGAGAATGCTTGTACTAACATAACCCTATAAATATTAATTATAGTTTTATGATTTCAAATGACCTATATATGCCACTAGTTGATATAAATTATCATTCATTTATTATATGAGAGAAAATACATATTCATTCTTTTTTTGAAGGAAATTCACTTTTGTATCTCTTTTATACTTTTCATTGATATTTTTTGAAAATCATGTTCTATTATAAATTCTGAGAAAATTATCATTCCATCTGTTTATTACAAATTGATTATATTTGAATTATATGATATGGATTACTTATAGAATAATTCACAAGATCCTATTAACTACGTTTTTTACACCATAATTTTTTCATCAAGCGTTTATAGAATTTTTTATTCTAGGTCTAAGAAATGGGAAATCACTACTTAGAAGTGGTGGTTTTTATTAATAGAGAGACCTTGGGAGTTAGCAGTGACTGGTGAAGCATGTTATCCACTTATTGCGAGGATCTATTTACATGTTGTCTATAATGGTTCACATGATGACGGGGGTTGAAGAACCATTTTTGGGACTTGTACTTGTCTACTTGTGGTACTTTTCTCATGATTAGTGTTTGAAATACATATTTTTCTGTATTCGTTCTTCTATTTTTTGTGTTTGTGTTATTCTATTGGTTAAATATTTCATATTATTTTTTCATTTATGCAAAGATTCTAGTTTCTTATCCATGGTGATCGGGAATTTCCTTAGGGGTGGGTCAATATTGATTATGGATTTATTTTATGGGTTATTTGGTTTTATTCACACCACTATTTGGGTTGTGTAAATTTTGGACACATGGCTATTAATTTTTGGAATAATATGAAAATTTATGAAAGAAAAATAACAGAAACATTAAGGCTTAAAAGGAATGAGAAACTTAGCTAAGTACATGAAACATTAACAAAAACAAGAAAAATATATAGACACTTAATATATTTGATCATTTTGAAAAAAAAAATGGATGTTGTAGAGGAAGTGTTCATTATGAATACTATATTACTTCTATCAAGAAAAACTATGGTACTAATAACAGATAGATACCACCAAATCTGAAGAAAAATTTAAGGAAGATAAATAGTAAGTCTACCTTAACCTATAAGCAGTTGGACGCTACGAGGAAGGTTTCACCTAAAGAATAATGTTTTGAAAGATTTCATGCACAAGAAAATATGATAATTATATGGATAAAAATTATACTTTATGGACAGTTTAAAACTCTCCATAAATTTTCGAGTTAATATAATAAATCTTAATAAAAAAATATAATCAATCAAAGGAAGAAATAAGCTGGACATAATGGTGGAAGAAATTGATGATGAAGAAGCTGAAGTTCCCCAAAATTTACCTAAAAAAGTAACATACCATTAGATAAGAAGTTTTGTAGAAGATTTATGTTCACCAAACACTCCACTAAAAATTTCATGGCAATGTTATTGGGACATGAGAAACTGATAAATAAAATAATTCAGGATTTGGGTGATACCAAGGTTTCTACAAAATAAAACTGTCACTTTATGATCAAAGAAAAACAAGCTATAAAGAATTATATAATTATATGGATTGAAAAATTTGAGGAATCAATGAGGATAGAAGAATAAGAAAAAAATGAATAATCAATATAATTTCTATTTTAATTTTAGAATACATACACAAAAAATATGAAAAGAGAATTTAATCAGATGAAATCCATATATCCCATATAGATCAATGCTTGGAAAACTAAGGGAGAAATTATGAAGAAATTGAGAGCTAAAGTGAAGATATTTCGTGGGTTGAGAAAATAGCCACAACCCCACTTCTCTAATTAAAGAAAATAGAATATCCACATCATTCCAAAAAAATTTCTAGAGATACTACATTAAAAAAGTTATTGAAGGTGATTTCATTTAGGAGGAGACTCAAAGTGAAGAAGAAGCTAGTTATTATGAAATATTTATAAGTTGAAGCAAAAAAAACCCATTATAGAAAAATAAGGAGGATTGAATCAGATTTCATATGTAAGTTAAATTTTCTAAACTCTCTCATCCTCATAAAAAATATTTTAAATTAAAAAGGTGTCAAATTGATTTGTTGATAACAATTTAAGGTTTATCTTACAAAGGTAGAGAAACCAGCTCACTTTTATACATGAAAATTTATAATCTGTCTACAGATATGGATGCTGGAAAGTAAATTTAATGAAAAATATGATTAATTTTTCCCTAAAATAAGTAATTATTAATGTTTTAATCACTTGGAAAATTCTATAAATAAGGTTAATGTTCAAGTTAATCAATCCTATTTTCTACACTAAGAATGGATTATTTATACATAGATATGGTTTATTTCTGAAAACATTATTTGATAAAATTAATTATATCCTTCTCTAAATGAATTAAAGTTCTATGGAAGAAAATTAGCGGAGAATAAATTTTTTAAATAAATCCTCTCTCACTCCATGATATCAATAAGGGGTTAGAAATTTATATTATTAAGGGAATTAGAAAATAATTCCCTCACTTAATGTTCTCATAGGAAGGACATAAAAGATCACTTGATTCTATTTTAAATAACATAAGAGAAAACTCATTAACTTTAAATAGAATTTGGTTTTGATAACAAATCAAAAGGGTGAGATTGTAGTGTCTATTTCCTGATGATTATGATGTATATTATTTATTTTTAATTTTTTTTAAAACTTTTTATGAGTAAGTTAATGGAGAAGAAGTATACTGTGGATATTTTTTAATAAATAAAACAAATTAACATACTTTAAATCGATAACCCATAAAAATGAATAATTCCATAGAGACGTTCGGAAGTAATCCTGAATGTAAAACAATCAGAAGAAAAACATTGAGGTTAAGATGTAGAAGATATTTTTAAAGAAGTAATACCAAAGGTAAAACTATCAGAATTGTAAAATATATGTTTAAGATTTATAATATCTTCTTACGTAAGTAAGCTCGATGGTATAGCCATCAAAAGAAAAATAGTGAAGTTGATGATTCAGAAAATCCACTATAGTAAGTAAAACCAAAGTAAAACCATTGAATAAAAAGACAGAGGTTGAAGAAACTAAGATAATCTAAAGGATAAAAAACACTGAATATTTCATAAAGTACCTATGATTAATTTGTGAGGAATACATGGTGATTTCACTTTAAAAAGTGATTTATTTCCTTAATCATATAAAAGTAATTAACTGTGTCACCATCTAAATAAGATTCGAGAAGGTAATTTTGGAAGGAGTTTTTATAAAGTTCGACAAAGTTACATGTCGCGATACTTATAGTGTAATGTTGAAATTTTATATAATCATAAGAAAATAAACCTGTACTTATGATAGTTTCAAAATAAAATTATAGATGTTGCCATAATGTTCTTTAATCAGAAGAACATCATGTTTTCATTACTATTGTAGTGATCCAAGATAAGTGGAAGATTAATTATATTAATATGATAAATGGATACTTCTTGAGTAAAGATAAAATGGTGAATATCTTAAATAAATTGTTTCTTTCTAAGAGATGAAAATATATATTTTACTTAAATTTTTTTTTGGAAGATGAAAGTTGATTTCTATGGAATGATAATCTATATGTGTTATATAATGAAAGAATTTTTTAAAGTACATTTTCAGAATAAAATTTCCAAATGAATATTTTAAGAAAACAAAATTCTAGATAAAATCTATTTATTTCTCTTGAATGAGAATTTGTATTTATAAAATAAGATTTTTCTAGAAAAACAATCCATTAAAGGTAGTTGTGTGTTCTCTAGAGGGCTAAACTGTGAAGAAGATATGTGAATTTCCAAAAGGAAAAATCCAAAAGAAATTTTTTTATTTCAATAAAATAATTCTAAAATAACGATAACAATGTAGTTATTGAAGGTTGAACCGGAAGAAGTTGATAGGTTCCATTGAATGAAATTTCCCCGTAATAATGAAAGAATGACTTTAAATTATTGTAAATTTTAACATTATAATGATGATGAGATGGAAATTCATTGTTCAATGTTCATGAATAAAAGTTCATCATTATAGTTGAGATTTTAAGAAGAATTCATGATTTTGTATTCCAAATTTTGTGATATATTTGTTGAAGTAAACTCTTAATATCTTCATAAATGCATTAAAATTAGTCAATTAAAGAGTTGAGTTGGTGGGAAGTTCAAAATGAAGCCCAAGAGTTCTATATATCTATTATAAAAACCATTTATTATAAATAATGAAAAACACAAGAATTTTTCACTAAAAAAACATGATATTTTTATAGAAATTAGGAATTTAAAAGTGGGAAAATATCCAACCAACCTATACCATCAGAAAATTA
The DNA here is from genome assembly GCA_963277665.1 of Viscum album. Classification (NCBI taxonomy): domain Eukaryota; kingdom Viridiplantae; phylum Streptophyta; class Magnoliopsida; order Santalales; family Viscaceae; genus Viscum; species Viscum album. The sequence goes on from OY728133.1 coordinate 444,641,024, forward strand.
GAAGGGTCGAAGTGGAGAATACCATAACATGAAGTTTCAAAGAAGAGAGTGTTTTTCAGCAGAAAAATGTTTTACAAGGATAAGATCCAAAAATGAAACATTCCAAAATATGATCTAGAAGAAAATTCAGAGATAATATTTTATATGTTTTAGTTTTTAGTTGATCTATATCCTTCTAGATATGTTATGATGATGTTTAAAGAATAATAGAGTTGTTCATAGAAGTCGTTGTTGATCTTAACGGTGTATATGAGAAATAATGATCCTTTCTGAAGAGACTTGAGGAATGTATTACAATACTAGTTGATGAATATAAGGAGGGGAATTATGGTTGGGGTCTATAAAAAATTTGGTAGAATATTGAGTGGTTATGATGAAGAACTAGGGCCAATCAGAGGACAAATTAAAAGGTTACATATCTTGTTTTTAATGGAGAATTTGTAATTTGTTTTATGATATTTGTACATATTCCATGTTAGGTATTATAATCAATGTGTAAATGAGTGGTCTTTTATATATAACCTTGTAAAAATCCAAGTGTGTAATTTAATTTACATTATCCACATAGAAAAATGGAAAAGTTTTGAGGTAAAATTTCCAAAATTATTCAGACATCCTAACTAATAATTGAGTGTTGATGAACATAATTGATGGAACAAATTTAATCTATAATTAATTTGTAGAAAGAAAAAAATCACACTTGATTAACCACCCACCCACCCCCCCTCTTTGGGAGACTTCATGATACTCTAGGAATCTCTGTCTCTTTTTTAATAATATATGTAGTAATTTTAGAGTTTTAATGAAGTTTCTGACTAAGTAAAATGAAATTTCTATCATATTATGTGAATTGGATATGTTTTTACCACCAATATATTTTTATATGATGGTTATATTAATGGTTCACTTGGATAGAGTGATTCGGTTATGTGGTTACATACATTACAGATAAATGTACTGCATTTAATGGAATATGAATATTTTTAAAGGGTATGTTAAACATAAAACTCAGTTATAAGGTTTTATTGTAGAGATATATATTATTGGGGAAGTCATTGAATTCTATACTGACAGTCTATTTGATTTGGAGACCATTGGTCTACCAAAATCTCATCATAGTGGTAGACACATGGATGAAGGAATTTCTAAAAGATATTTTTCATAATTACTATTATATAGTGTGTGTAGACTCACCTTTAAAATTTTCTTAATAGTGTATATTTTATGCAAAATGTTTAGACAATTTAATTCTTAAGAATTTAAATCCTTCAAGTGATAAAATTTGGAAATCATGTACTCATAATCGATAGTTTATAGGATGGTTTTTAGAAAATATTTTTAAGGATACAACTAAAAATCTTAATTCACTTTTATAATGACATAGATGGCTATCTAGGGAACCAAGTGTGCATTTATTATCTTATAATAGTAATATAATGAATTATTATATTTTTTATATAAAATATCATGATGAAGGTAGTAACATGAAAAATAGTGCGGTTACTCTTATTATAGAAGATATGCATATATCTGGTACCAAAGAAATAAATCTAATTTATAAGGATATTTCATACTTGGTCATCATATAACAAATATATGAGTTAATGAAACATTCAAAGTGATTATTTTTCAATGAGAGTGGGTGGATAATAGGAGTTCAGTTAAAATAGATGAATTGAGATTTGTGAAAGTGAATTTATATTCAGAAGGATACAAGGATGTACCATTAATAATGAAATCACAGGTAGTATAATGATTTTATGTCCTAGAAACTACAAAGATAAAATGATTAGTTATTCTCTTATCGACCAAAACCACATTAGGGATAGATTTCAATTCAATTTAGGATGACCCTTTTGTTGGGATTTTGTAGTAATTTCACAGTATTCCCAATTTAGACAAGGTATTTTATGTCATAAGATACCAAAAAAAAGGTGATTTGGACACTCAAAAGAGGGTTCAGAAACCTTTAACCTTTAAAGGTAAAAAATAGAGGTTAATAATAAGTTTAATTATTTTAAAGTATATATTATGATACCTCATAATATTATGATTTCAATAGTGCATTTATGTAAAATAAATTAAATGTTTAAATACTTTTAAAGATAATGGATTATCTATATATTGATTCTCCCAATCCTAAGGGACAACAGTTTTATCCACATGTCAATGCTCCCAATATGGAGGAAAAATAAGTTTATCCACATGTTTATTCTAGAAACACTATGGAAAACATATTGAAAATTTTTAAACTAATAAAATGATAGAAGTTGAACAACCTATATCTGCGAAAAAAATGGATCAATGTAGCGTGATATTCTTAACAAAAAAATTTAAGGTGAAAATAAAAGGCATAAAATATGAGGATGGTTGGAATACATATGTATAGCATTTTTACCACATAAAGTCTATTTTTATTAATTACATTATGTTAAATAGTCAAATTAATGTGTCTATTGATGTAGATATGGGGAATAATTTATTTCCTATGATAAATTAATTAATTTAGGAATAAGTTAGGGTAGGATTATGATATACTTTTTCTATTTAAAAAAATAAACATTAATTTATTCTTTACTATCCCTTCCAATGTGAATTTATACTAGATGATTTTAAATTGAAATTTTTATTAGTGGTTGTTAAAAATAATCATAGATCCTTTAATAAAATTCGTACAAATAATCAAATTGGGAATATAAAATGGAAAGTAAACTTTCACTAACAAAAAATATACATACACATGGAATGCATTTTTTAGTCATCGTGATGAGGCATCATGTCAAGTACATTGTTATTGGTAATATATTACGTGGAAATATATATGTTTATCACTTTTATTAAAAAATGAAAATTTATGAAATAATAAATGAATACTAAAAATAAGAAATGTTCATCAAAACAAACCTACCCATTTCATAAAGCAATTATGGGGGTAATATTCACACAAAAATGTATATATTTTAAATATAGACTAAAACATTTATTTGGATTGAAACAAAAATATAAATATGTTATTTTATTTTATTTATATTGATGAATCAAAATCCAAATAAACATATATATCACATCATGTATTATGGAAGGATGGTAGGTTAAATAAAGACATAATACTTGTATATGAAAACACACAAAGAGTATGTGAATCTTTTAAAAGTGTGACATAATAAAAACAATATACTTTAAATTAGTATTACATAAATTCACACCTAGGATCTATGTTGATGTTGATATATCAAATGGCCCACTAGAATCTATCACCATTGAGATTGAGGGAGAGCTCCGCATGAATCAGAAGGTATGATGTGATACTTGAATCCCTTACTCTTCTAGTTGTGGTCGATTGGGTCATGAAGATTCCAGATGCTATTGAATCTTCTCTAGTTTATCTTTAACTTTTCCTCCACAACATATATGGGTTGGCATGGTCATAATATATAAGTACATAGAGGTTAATAAATCGGATATGAGGAGTACATTGTTGGAAAACGATGCAAAGTGGTTACTAGTAAAACCGCACTGGGGGATCCGGGGAAAACTGATCCATAGGCTTGAATTTAGTGCAAGGATAGAGGGTTGAGTGATGATATTAAGGTGTTATATGTTTCTACTAAATTGAAACAGGACCTAGGCGTACTCAATCAATTGCAGGATCTTGGTTATAATGATCAGCAGATCCCTAGATAGCCTGATTGTATCAGTATTTAATAGAATGTCTCAATTACTGCTCTTCTAGCTAAGAAGGGAAATTCCTTAATCACTCAATCATTCCCATGAATTGTTTCCACTCTGGAAAAGAATATTTTATAGTTCAAGTGATCTATAAATTCATTATAGGTGGATTCTTTATTGGTTGCTATAGAATCATAACTCGGAAAAAGGGGGGTTGGATGAGGTGATTGTTTTAGGGAACATGGACCCAAACACTCTCATAAAAAATCTTCATCCCATATGAAGGTTATGAGCGTGGGGAATAAGACTTCCTTGGTAGCTAAATCAAGAAATTTTAAGTCTCTAAGCAGGTATATCCCCTTAATTGAAGGCCCAGTGGTCGAGATGGGCAACTATTTTGAAGTTTTGGACGTTCAAGAACCAATATTGTCTTAAGAGGAGGAGGATTTAGGTGATAAAAGTTATAGCCAATTCTTTGTGGATAGTTTGGAAGTAATTAAAGGTAAATTTTTTCATATCCCTAAAAGGAGAAAGGGGGAAAATGAAATTGAGACTCAAGGAAATTTATTTTTTCCAACGAGAAAAAAACCAAAGGGGCACAAAGATTAATAACACTTTCCCAAACTGATGGAAACTAGGTCAGATAAGATGTGTGGAAACAAGGATTGAAAAGCCTTATATAATGTTGAAAGTGGAGAATAATGTTGAAAAACATGAATGGTGTAAGAAGATTGAGGGTGTGATTGAAGCTTGTCCATCATTCCAAGGAATATATGCATGAAAAATATGTCTAGGTCAATATCAAAATATAGGATATCGAAAGATTATATGAAATAAGATTGAGATTTAATGCCAATGTAGAGAAAGAGGTGTGTTTAGACAAACAAGACCAAATCCAAGCTCGAGGCTTCAACCAATGTAAAATAAACTCATAGGAATTCATACAGACAATGGATAGAATGGATACCCACCTTGAAGAGATTATCAGTGAGGATCCAGATACCCAAGTTAGTACTCTATGGTGAGAATTATATAGAGTGTCTAATTCAAATAATCTTAGAACTATATTTAATCAATTTGTGATCTATTTCAGTACATAGTGGGATCTATGTTTTATGAACAATGGTTCCCCACTTTTCCCTAAAGTGTCTTAGTTAAAATTTAAATTTGGAGTATTACATAATAATGATTACTTATTTTACAATATTTTTATACAATATAAAAAAAGTAATCATCATTGGTTTTACATATTGAACCACTAATTTTAATTTCCATAACTATATGGTCACTTTAGATGTTCGGGTTGTGGAGTGTCTCCATGAATTAATTATATGAAAATAAATGCACAAGGGAATAAAGATAAGAAAATGGATGAGATTCTATTAAGAATAAATTTTCTTGAATAAAAACCTGACTGGAATAATGAGTTGTTAGAGAATGTTATTTGAATAATAAAATTGAAGAAACAACATAACAACCACTACTAAATGAAGACCCCCCCCCACCCTGGACTTTGAATCCACCCATTCCCCTAAAAGTTTTTCCTAAAGAGAGTTAATAAATTTTTTCCTATATCTTTGTTTGAAATTTATGTTATTAAGATAATTATTCCTCTATTCTACTAATATTATACATGTTAAAATTTATTGTGAAATGAATCTATTTTCACCTACTCGTCACCATGTTTCAAGTCGTATAGTGTACAATATCCAAGGAGATATTATACACAACCAAAATCATCTAAAATATAATGTGAGGGTAGGGATTTACATATCTAGTGATCCGAACTCTATGATACTTATCCCCCTTAACAATATAGATATTCACATGGTCAACCTTTCTAATAGAACTTTTATAGCATCGTTGTTTGGTCTTGTAAAAATATTTGTTAATAATAAGGTATAAAAATTCAAATATTTGTTTTATGAAAGAACATTCTCATTTAATTAAAATAGGAATAATCCAAGGAATATTATATCATATGGAGAAAATGAATAGTAAATATTAAGTTGAATCAAAAAAATATAAATGATCAACTAATAAATTGAAAAGAACTTCAAATAGTAACTTTACCTATTAGTTCAACTAAAAAATTTACTAACATTCTATGTTCATACAAATACAAGGTTCGAAGATGGTAGTACATCCATAATTTATTTTGAAAAAAATATATATGTCAAGGACAATAAATACTATAATGGTCTTTAGAATGTAAATGAAACCATAAATCATGGATGGATGGATTATCAGTTGTAAATTTTTTCATGATGTGTGATTTCATAATTTTTTTTCAAATATCTAATCTAAAATGTTAATTTCTGTTAAATATTATTCATAGTTTTTTCAAGAGTTTATATCAGAACTATTTTAAAGGAAAACCTTATGAAACAAATTGGAATCATTAGTCATAATCACTTCAATGGAAAAACTCATTATATGAAGATGAATAATATAAAATATTGGACCAAATGGATGACATGTTTCAAAAGAAACATATAGACAAAAAAATAATCATAATACCCATGATTTAAGGGTTAAACTATACAATATAATCACATCAAATATATTTTGATTTCTTACATTACATATTCCTTTTTGTTTTTTTGGGATAATTAGTTTCTCATTACAATCAACTTGGATATGCCGAAGATTTATTTTTTATATTTTTTTAATATATTACAAACATATCAACCATAAATAATGACATTGTTTACTTTGTAATAAAATACAATGAAATTTTTTAACAAAAACTTGAAGTTATACATTTTATATTATATTTTAATGAAATATTTTCTATGATAGGTTGTTGTTTAAATATCATCAGAAGTATAGTATGAGAATGTAACATGAGCATAAGAAGGATATCAATTTCTACAACTAGATAAATATTGTGATATATAAATTAATTTTTCATAATCCAAATATATATCAAAACAAATTAATTATTTTTCTCATTGTTTCTGTAGTGTCCAAAAAACAAATGGTAAAAATTGTGGTTATTAAATTTAGAAATTATAATTGATAACTTATTTCATCAACAAACTATCATCACTGAAGATTTCTTTGCAATGATAATTACAATTTCATTTAAAATATTTATTAATCATTTTTTTATAATTTTCCAATTCTATTCAGACTACTGAAATTCCATATATTCAAAAGTGAAAACGATTTATTTTGAAATGTTTGTGTAGAATATATGGTGTTAGAATTATAGGACCCCATCCTAAAAACATTACATAATCTTGAGATAAGTCAATAATTTAACATTAATTCACATTAAGGATATTTTTAGTTTTAGATTTTTTTAATAATTACACCATTATTAATACATATCATCCCATAATCATACAATAGGATTCTATAAAAATAGTATCCATTTTTTTCCAAAAAATAAAACCCTTGAAAAAACAAGATTTATTTTCTTGATAAAAATATACTTCATTAATTCCTTTATTTTACTCATCATTATACCTGATGAAAACATTTTAAAAAAAACTTGGGATGAGAATAAAAACATAGTAAGGGATAAAATAAGGAAAGAAAACATTATTCCATTAATATTTTTAAACCAATGAATTAATAATGATCATAAAAACATCATATCAATCCTAAATCATAAATGTAACTTGTGGCACCCATATCGTACTTACTCTGTGGCTTCCAAAACCACATAGGGAGTAACCTTCATTGTTATGTTTGGAATATCCATTATAGTATATTCCCTAAATATCTTCGATGATACCTTAACCTTTACCTCTGTCATGTTACCCAATGAATTGGAGAGATATCATGGGCTCACCCACCCTATATTTATTATAGAATCACCCCTATACAGAAGCAATACACAAATAACCAAAACGTAATCATAATACATGAACAATCATAAAATAAAAATAACATTTCCACATTGAAATCGTAAGACATAATTTCAAGATAATGATATAATCAATTCATTCTCAAGACCATTTTCAATACCAATATACCAAAAAAGTAATAAGGAATTTTTTTTCTTTTTGAAAACATTACCGCTTGTATAATAATCCAAATATCAAATAATTCTCGCAATAATGGAAAGGTTTTTGTCATCATGTACGTTAAAATGAAATATTCCATTTGTCATTTAAAAAAATGCTTCTTTAAAAAATATTCCTTTTGAAAACCTTTTGAAAAAATTAAAATTATAAGGGGTTGATTATACACGGTATAAAATACAGTCCTATATAAATCAAAATATTCCTCAATGAAAAGAGATTGAGACAAAGTCCCTTACCTTGAATCTGACTTGTCTCCATCATTATTTACCTTCCTAGATAATAAAAATAGTTTAATTTATATTTTATTTATAAATTTTTTAACGTTTAATATTTATTTTATATCACCCATTACAATATTATAACAATTAGTTAATTATATTAGTTCATATCAGACATTTTTTCGATTTTCGGTACTTGAGTCAAAAATGAACTTTTTTTTATGAAAATTATCCATGTGGACATTATTACATTATATAAAAAATTATATTTTTTATTTTAATATCATATATATATATAATATAAATACATTTCCATCAAAATGGCCACCATGATTGGTGGTAGGAGAAAATTGATCAGTCATCGTTTCGTGAGGTAGCAGCTCACCATACATAGAAACAATATATTCTATATCCATTAGATGGAGGTGTATGTAAGTGTAGGTCGAAAACTTATCATAAAAAATCATAATATATTGAGTATATAGTTTTTTTATAAAATAATTTAAAAAATATGTTAGGGGGTTGGAGAAGAAAAATAAATGAAAGGAACTTGAGAGAAGATGTTTCTTTTAAATCGGGTAACTCCTTTTGATTTGAGCCAAAAGGATTTCTTGAATTGACTTATTAAAAATATAAGTCTTCTATGGGGGAAGGTAAGGATTTAGGGAGATTATTTGAGTAGAATTTGGATGATTCAAGATGATTTATAGGTGTGATTAAGTGGGTAGAGGTGGTGGCCTTTTATAAGAAGAAGGAGGGGCACTTTAGGAATATATTGAAATATTATTTTATTATAAGTAGATTTTGGAATTATAATAATTAAAAAGTGATATATATATATATATATAGAGAGAGATATATATATATATAGAGAGGTGAAGATTATGATGGCTCTAAATCCTCTCAAATAATAGTTTTTAGAGAAGTTTAGTTCATAAATGTTACCTTATCTATTTTATTTAACACTTAGTTAAATAAATTAACTCTTACCATGTCTTCTTGTATTTTTACACCATATGGTTAATATGGTTACTATAAAATTATAAGAGAAACTAAAGTGGATAATAAATAAAAATTATATAATTATCAATGTTATTTGGATGAAAATCATGTTTTTATGACTATTATATCATTATATAAAATAGTATTTTTTTAAAGACTCATTTATGTAAATTTCGACACTATTTAGTAATTGATTTTTCTAAATTCATAACAAATTTTTTCATTCTAAAACACTTTAATAACTCAAATATAACATGTCATAATATTCTAAAAAAATTATTTTATGGCATAAAAATGATCAATTTACATTTATTTTAATATTTATAATATCATTTATTTAAATCATTCATTAATAAGGTAATGAATACATTATCATTGGGTTATAAATATATTTATTTATTTAAGGACAAAAAAAATTTATTTAAATACCATGATGTAGACAATATTTTAATATTTCTAGTGACAATTTATATTCAAATATAAAAATTAAATAACCCCACCTTAAAATTGTTTTAGTATACAGATACATGTTTGTGTTATGTTTCTCTTTACTTTAAATTAATTATTATAACTTGTCATTATCACACCCAAGTGACTCCATGGGGTCCTAAAATCAACCCAACGATGATCACTATCGAAAATATCTTATCTAATAGAATTAGAAAAACTTTTAGGGTTGTTTTATATTATTATAATATTATTTTTTACCATTATTTACCTGATTCACCCTTTAACCATGGAAGATAAAAATAATTACTGAAGTTGCAATTCATAATGTCTAAAAATAAAAGGTTCCAATTTACACAATTTAGGCATTCTAATTCCAAATATGGAATCCATTTTTCCAAATTCAAAACACATAATTGGTAGGAATTAATTTAAAATTATTTCTCATTGTCAAAATAAGAAAGAGGGTTTTTATGAAGTAAAAACTATCAAAAATTGATATGTGATTACGTCTAATTTCAATAAGAAATTACTTATATTTTCCAAAATTGGATTAAATGATAAAAAAATTAATCCAACTACACATTAAAACCAATTAAAAGGAAAATACAACTATAAAAATAATTTATATGAAAATAAAATTTTGAATTAAAATGCATTATTTTTCATTATTCATGAAGATATGGATTTTATTAGAGAAATACAAAAATTTCAACCAATGATAATTTTGATGTCCCTATTCTAAATATTAAGTTTATTTTTTCAAATATAACATATAAAAGTAAAAACAACTGTATTTAGAAATGGTTTTCCATCAAAAGGTGGTAAAATAACCTTTTAAAAATATTAGAGTATTTTGTGAAAAAAATTGGATTCATTTTCATTTTTAGTATCTAAAAATTATTGGATAAATGTAAAAAAAATTAACAAACTTTCATAATCATATTTTAGTTAGTTTTTTTCATTCCCACCAATACAAAGGGATAACATTAACTACCATTTATAATAATAATATTATTATTGTATTATTTTTTAGCATAACTCAGTGTTCTGTGCAACGTAATATTTCAGTGAAACCCACTATTGAGTTTCGGGTAGGATATTATGTATAATTTTCCATTTAAATAAAAATTAATATGAAATTCAAAAATATTAATAGATATGAACAAGAATTACTCTATAAATACTTCGGATATTACAAGAATGCTTACAGACATCTTGAATAGTTCATTTCCTACTACTTATTTATCTAATTTCCTCATCATTTTCTCTACTTATTTTTTAGTAAATTTTCTTACCATTTTTATTTAATAATTATTTAGTTACATTTCCCAAATATCATGAAGAAATTAATTTTTCAATAATTAAATTTTCACAACCATTTTTGTGACCTATGAAGATCAATAATTTCTTAGGGAAAAATTAATCCTTGAAGAATTATTCAAAAATGATAAAGAGTTGATTTATGTACTCTGTATGTTGTAAATTTTCGTATCAATTTTTCTATTATATATTAAATTAATTCACTTATAATTTTCATTAATTACTTATTTAGTTAATTTTAATTCACATTAGGAAGAGATGATTTAGGATTATTTTTTGCAAGTATTTTGTGCCTATAAAGAAAACAAAAGGAATCCATATAGATTTCATGATCATTTTGAAAGCCAAAATGGTATTTTAACATTAAAAAAGGACCATGTACTATTTAAGGAGGAATATTTTGTTCATTATAGATAGAAAAAGATTATAAAAAATAATCCTTAATGAAAGATTAAACAAGGATGATGTATAGAGGTACATGTTTAATGTTCCCTCCATAGACTTGATAGTTATTCATATCAGTTTTTTTATATTTAGTAGTGATAAAATTCATTAAAATTTAAATTCAAGTCATTTAAAAAAAATAGTTAAATAAATTTAATTAATTTTTCTATAAGTCATTTTTTATGTATACGAATTGTCTTTACTTAAACCCAACAAATGTTGTGCCAAGTATGAATTCAAATGCATGTTTTCAGTTTAAATAATACATTATAATTCAGAACATGTGTCATTCACTAAAAATCCAATAAAATACATTGTATTATATTGATATTATATGTAAATGATTTTTTAGTCATTTTTTATGCATAGAAATTAACCATATGTCGATCTGATACACTGTGTTCCCATTATGATTAAAAGTGCATGTTTTGATTTAAAATTGACATTTTAATTTTAAATATGTGTCACATAATTCAGTTTTCTAAATAATTTAGTAAAATAATTAAAATTATCCATGCAGCATTTTTAACAAATATGAATCAACTGGGCGTCAATATGACCCATGGTGTGCCCAATATGATTCAAAGTGTGTGTTTTAATTTTAAAGGTTGTATTTTAGATCCAAACATGAATCACACATATAAATATAATGAAACACGCTAATATTGCTTTTATAAATTATTAAAATTACCCATAATCCATTTTTATATATTACATTCATCATCACATCAATATAAATCACAAATTAGAGGCATTACTGAAAGTTTGTGTTTTAATTAAATATGATATTTCAGTAAAAAACACACTTTGCCTTCTCAAAACAAATAAGAAAACAATAATTATACGGATACTTTAAGAATAAAATCTATAATCCTTTTTAATTTGTAAAAATTATGTTCACTTATTTCTAACACATGGTGTGCCCAGTATGATTCAGAGTGTGGGTTTTCATTTTAAAATAACATTTTAGTTTAGAAATCAAATCACTAATTGAAAAACATTAAAACAAGATATTATTGACTTAATAATTTAATCAAATGATAACTAAGTCAATTTTATGTAGACTAATTAGCCACACATCAATCAAACACATGGTGTGGCCGGTATAACTAAAACTACGTGTTTTTATTTTAAATCAATATTTTTGTGAAAAACAAACTTCAAATGATAAAAAATGATAAAGCTCCATTTTATTTTCTTGTTAATTTATTAAAATGACCCATAAGTCATTTTTTATGTGTTGGAATATTCCCCACATTAATCCAACACATTGTGTACCGGGTTTTACTCAAAGTGTTTTTTTCCAGTTTAAAAATTAAATTTTGGTTTAAAAAGCGTGTCACTATGAAAACCAAGAAAATTTTCAATTATTGTCTTAATAATGTTTAAAACATAAAATTGAGTTAATTTTTAAGTAATGGAATTTTTCTCACATCATTATGACACATTATGGGGTTGGTATAAATGAAAGTGGGTGTTTTTATTTAAAATCAACATTTTAGTACAAAACACACTTCAGATAGTCAAAATTGATAAAATTTACTCATAATGTCATGATACATTAAAAATGATAAATAAGTCATTTTTTATTAATAGGAATCATATGAACATTAGCATGAAACATGTTGTACCTGGTATTTATCAAAGTGTTTGTATTTAGTTTGAAAGATACATTTTAGTTCTAAACATTTATCAAATATTCCTATCAAAGAAAAAATACTTGTATTTCCATTAAAAATTTCAAAAAAAATCCATAAAAAATTTGTAACATATACTAGTCAATTACATGTAAATCCAACACACGATGTTCTCAGTATGACTCAAAGAATGCATTTTCTGTTTAAATGTGACATTTTAGTGTGACAAACACATCACATTTACAAAACAAAGAAAATGGTTTTCAATTGTCATGATAATTTTTTAAAATGATTCACAAGTCATTTATGATGTGTTGAAATCATACTATGTTCCCAGAATAACATAAAGTGGGTGTTTTCAATTTAAAAGTGATATTTTATTTAAAAATGTGTGTCAGTGAGTGAGAACTGAGAAAACATACTCTAATTATCATCATAATTTAAGATAGTTTTCCATGGGTCATTTATAACATATAGGAATTACTACAACATCAATCCAACTCAAGGCAAGTTTGTTATGACTCAAAGTGTATGTTTTGAGTCTAAGATTATAATTTGCATTCAAAACATGTGTCACTAACTGAAAACTATGAAAATGAAGTCATATTGTCTTTGTATATTGTTAAAATCATCCATAATTCATTTTTAACTTGTAGGAATTAGTTTCAAAGACATATAACACACAACGTTCCCAGTATGTAACATCCCAAGTAAGTAATGAATAATAGATATTTTTATCTATGTCTATTAATTATTTAGATAGTGTTTTAGAGGCTTAAAATGAAAATAAATCCAATCTTAAGCGTGGAATACAATAATATTTTTAAAAGATTGTTTTACTGCCTTTTGAAGGCAAAACATTTTTAAATATATCTTTTGAAAATTTTATAATCTATTTTTGTCAAAATAAACTTATTCTTTATGATTGAGACATCAAAATTTACTTTGTGTGAATTTTTGGTATTTTTCTGACAATGTTCGTTTTTTTAATGAATAGTGAAAAATACTGCATTTAACATCAAAACAGATTTTTAATATAATATATTTATATGATAAGATTATCTTTTTAATTGGTTTTAAAGTTAAATTAGGATATATTTTTACCATTTAATCCAATAGTGGTCATTGTAATTAATATCACATTGAAATTGGACTTAAACTAGTGTCAATCTTTTGATACTTATTGCTTCATAAAAACACGCTATTTGCTCTGACAGTGGGAATTAATTATTAAATTAATTAATGCAACTTATATGTTTTGAATTTTTTAAAATAGAAAAAAAATTTGAATTCAGAATAACAAATATAGATTAGGGTGATGTTTTAGTATTTTTCTGAAAAACTTCAATTTTTGATGAATAGTGAAACCACTAAGTGGTACTTAAAAAACTGATTTTTTGATTAAATGAAATTTTACCACCTATGTGTTTTGAATTTCAAAAATCTGACATACATGGTTGTCATTAAGAAGTAAAATGTGGTTCAATGGGATTAAAATAATTTTTTGGTGAATAGTAACTTTTATGTTTTTAATCGCGATTAGTGGTAATTAGTGTAGTTTAAGGTAAAACTAATGTTTTAATAATATGAAATGACCTAGAAACATGTCCTAACCTTGTTGTATGTGTCATGGCTGACCAAGAAAATCCATGGGTCAACTTGGGGACCCCATGGATCCACCTTGGTAGGAAAATGACATTAATATCTTTTTATTTAATGAAAAAGTAAAAATGACACAAACATGAGTTATTTTACCAAAACAATTTTTACCTAACGTTATACAAGTCATATTTTTTATTATAAATAGTAATTGGAAAGATAAAACTATTTCCTATATCATAGTATTTTTGTTATAATTTTTAGACTTTAAATAAATTAAATTATTTATGACATCATGATGATGCAGTTATTACCTCATTAATAAAGGATTTAAATAAAATGAAATGATAATATAAAATCTATGACCTACACATGTCCAAAACCTATTGTATGGGTGGATTTAGAACCCTTATCACCTTACCCTCTAATTATATCAATGTGGGACCTTTTGTATCTGAAAATCATTTTAAAATAAAGGAACATTTCTTTACTTTCCAAGAGTGCCCCTCCTCTCCTCTTATAAAAGGCCCCCACCTCTACCTCCTTACCCACACTTCCAAAGCCTTTGGCTCGGCCAACCCCTACCCATTTTGTCTCTCCACATCCCTATATTACTCCTTGAAGCCTCAATTTGGGCATAATTCTTCCCAAGGAAGCCTTTGAGCTCAAACCAAAGGGAGTTTCCCGATTTTAAGGTAATGTCTTCACTTGAGTCCTTTTGTTTTATTTTACTTCTCCAACCCCCTAAACTATTTTTATTCATTTATTTAGTAAAAAATCCAGTATCTTAAATATACTAGTATGTTGTTATAATAAGTATTTGAGCTACACTTACAGACACCTACATCTAATGGTTAAAGAACATACAGTTTCCGTGGATGGCGTATTTCGGCCTCCCGAAACGAAGATTGTTCAACATTATTTTAACACCTTCAAAGGTGGCCATTAAGATGACACTATTTTTATATATGATATAAAATATTTTTATGTTTTCCTTAAGCTTCTGTATTTTTCATTTTGGGAATACCTTTATGGTTTCTATTATGGGTAAACGCGATATCTTCATTTAAGGAAGTGCGGACTACCGCCCCCTCAATGTGATTTGATTCGTTAAATACCATATGGGGGACGTATAAAGGATGGAGTTATGATATTATATATAATATTACACTGGAATTATAATATACCTTTATATCATTATGATTCCATTCTATAAAATACGAATTAGAAATGAAAGTAGAGTTAATGTGTACGTACGGCTTACCATCTCGATGAACGGTGCATTTCACTTCTTACCTCTAAATGATTATGTAATATTATAAATGCATGTATATATTGGATATATATGATATATATGATATATACATTATGATTATATCTCTAGATATAATGGATACATGAACAACTTGTAATTATAAAGAGCATATTTTGACTCAAGTACCAATGATCGTTAAAACGACCGTTATTAACTTAAATAATTACATAATGTTCATAACATGGTAATAAGTTATATAAAATTAATAATGAACTTGAAAAAGGTTCTTAAGAAAGTAGAAATTAACTCAATTTTATTATTCAGGACATTAAAGAACGATCGAGTCAAGTCGGACCCGAGGTATTGGACTTCGTCTCAATCTCCTTTCATTGAGTCATATTTTGTTTTATACAAAACCTTATTTTATATGGTGTATAAACCCCTTTGACTCTTACATTTATCCAAAAGGAATCTTTTTTATACAATGAATTTTACTAAATGACAAAAGGGAATGTTTTTGTCGTAAGTATGCGGCGACAACGACTTCTCCGCATCCATGACAATTATTTGAGTTTCGGCTTCCTCTACTAGCCATACCTTTTTTTTAAAAAAAAAATACCATGTTTTACTTTTCTTTTATTTTGGTATTGAAAAGGGTTTTCATAATGTTTTTATATCAATGTGTTGTATTGATATCTTGTGATTTAATGGTGGAAATGTTATGTTTCCTTTATGCATGTTTTATGTGATACGATTAGGTTGTGGTTCTTGGGAATTGTTATGAAGATAGGTCGTTCCGTGATAAACTAAGGGTGGGTGAGCCCGATATAGCTCTCCAATGCATTGGGTAATGTGAAGGAGTGAAACGTTAAGGTTTATCTGAAGAGATTTAGGGAATATACTGTGATGGGTATTCCAAACGTAACCAAGAGGGTTACTCCCTACGTAAGAATGTTATGAATGCCTCAAGTTACCTTTATGTCTTATGACTTCTATGATTTATTCATTATTTGATAAGGTATGTTAAAGTTCTTATGTTTTATGGATAAAGTATGATTTCATTCTCATGTATATATGAACTCATGTTTCCTTTCCATATTTTTATAACCCATACTGAGCTTTTTATGCTCATCCCATGTTTTTTTGAAATGTTTTTCACAGGTCATGGGAATGGTACATGATATGATGATAGTGTCAAGGAAGTGTCAAGAATGAATCCATGTTTTATTTTAAAAATGTTTCCATTGATGGTAAAAATTAATACTATCTTTATGTAACCACTTTGTTTATATGTGGAATGTAATGAAAGTTTTATGTCCTAATTCTCTAAAACTTTAAACCTGAAAAGATCCTCAAGGTGTAATCTTGTAATAACTCAAGATTAAGTAAGGTTTAAGGCTGGGGCCTTATAGTTGGTATCATAGGCCAGTTTAGATAACTATATGAGTTAGAATTATTTTAAATGATTATCCAAAAATATTTTTTTTATGGTAATTATATAGCTTTTGAAGATTACCATGTTGCTTTATCTAAGACATGTTTGTTCAGAAAGGTTTTCCGCAGAGGAAACAGGGAAGTAGTGCTAGGAAGGCATACAAGAGGAAAGAACCTTCCGAATCAGCATCCTGAGATGGTCGGAATTGGAACTGAACAGTTTGTTGCAGTAATGGCACAGTTGACTCAAGCGATAAATGGTGGTGGTATCCATACACGAGATCATCCAGATCAACCGTAGAGGAACATGTCAGTGGTGGAACATTTCATGGGGAAAAATCCCCCATCATTCAGAGTATCATCTGACCATGTGCTAGCTGAAGGGTGGATTAAAGCACTGGATAAGATTTTCGATGTCATGGGGTGTTCAGACAATCAAAAGGTTAGTCTTTCTATTTATCGTTTGGAGGGTGAAGTAGATCAGTGGTGGTCGATGGTTAAAAATATCAGGGATGCGGACGAGATTGATGCGCTCAACTGGGATGAACTCAAAGGTATTTTTCTTGAGAAGTATTTTCCTAAGACTGTTCAACATAGGATGGAAAAGAAATTCATGGAATTGAGGCAAGAGGAAGACTCAGTGGCCACCTATGAAGAAACGTTCACTCGATTGGCAAGGTATGATCCAAATTTTATCCGAGACCTTGATAGTAAAATCAATCATTTTTAATCAGGATTAAAGCCAAAATATTGAAGTTCATTAGCTTCTCGTGAGTTTAAAAGTTATGAAAACATGTTCGATGTGCTGAGAAGGTGGAAATGGAGTTTGACGATGATCAAGTGTTCTATAACAACCAACAGAAGAAGAGACCAAGGTGGCAGGATAAAAGAAATAATTCTTCAAAAAGGTCTGACGGTAAGAAAAATAAGTATCTAGTTTGTGATAAATGTGGCAAAAGTCATGCAGGGGAATGTCTTCTGAATTCTGTAAAGTGCTACAGATGTGTTAAGATGGGACATAAGGCTCGTGATTGCACTGAAAATGATCATGGTGATGGTAAGACCAAATTTTATTTGCAATTAGTGAAATGTATTAAGTGCAATGAGATGGGTCACTAAACAAATGAGTGTCTAAAAAAGAGCTTGAGTGATGGGAAGAAGTTAGACTACAAGCATAAAGGGGTGGTGAAATCCTTTGCAACTACTTCAGTGTATGTCGGACGGTCAAATGAAGTTGTATCAGGTACTTTGTTTTTTTTAGATTATTCCAGTGTGTTGTTTGATTCGGGGTCTAAACATTCTTTCATCTCTGAAACCTTTTCTTGTAAAATGGGAATACCATCTCAAGAAATGAATCCTGAACTTGTGGTAAAAACACCTGGGGGAAATGTTGAGGCAAAAATAATTTATAAGAATCTTCCTATCCTTATCTGTGGAAAGAACCTACTTCAAAACCTTATTGTTCTACCTCTAGTAGAGTTTGATGTTATCCTGGGTATGGATTGGCTCTCTATTTAATATGCTAAGATTGACTGTAGAGATAAAGAAGTTTCTTTTTAGAATGACTTTCGGTTTGTGTAAAATAATGAACCCTTACTGTTGATAACATCTCAAGAGGCCGAGAAACTTGTAAAAGATGGAAATGAATGTTACCTTGCACACATTGTTGAAAATAAAGGATCTGTTCAGATTAATGATATGCCAGAGGTAAATGAGTATCCTGATGTTTTTCCTGATGAGTTGCCTGGAATAATACCAGAATGGGAAGTTGAGTTTACTATTGACTTAGTTTCTGATGCTAAGCCAATTTCAAAACCCCCTTATCGAATGGCTCAAATTTAACTTTTAGAGTTGAAGTAGAAATTGAAAGAATTATTAGAGAAAGATTTCATTCGACCTAGCACATCACCATGGGGTGCTCCTGTTTTATTTTTTAAAAAGAAAGATGGTTCTATGAGAATTTTCATTGATTATAGAGCCTTGAATAACATCACTGTTAAGAACAAATATCCTATGCCTCATATCGATGATTTGTTTGATCAGATCCGGGGAGCTCCGTTTTTTTCAAAGATTAACCTGAGATCGGGGTACCATCAGCTGAATGTAAAGGAAGCAGATATTCTGAAGACCGCGTTTCGTACAAGATATGGCCATTATGAATTTGTAGTAATTCTTTTTGGGCTAACCAATGCACCTTCTGTATTCATGGACTTAATGAATAGAATTTTCCATGAGTTCTTGGATAAGTTTGTGGTTGTTTTCATTGATGATATTTTGGTGTTTTCTAAAAGTAAAGAAGAGCATGAAAGACATTTAAGGGTTATTTTGCAAACCTTTAAAGAAAAGAAATTGTATGGGAAATTCAGCAAGTGTGAGTTTTGGTTGCAACAAATTTCTTTCCTTGGTCATATTGTTTCTAAATATGGGATAATTGTTGATCCTGCAAAAACAAAGGTTGTTGAAGAATGGCCAAGACCCACAAATGTAACTGAGATTCGTAGATTCCTTGGTTTGGCAATCAATTACCGACGGTTTGATAGAAATTTTTCACGGTTATCTAGTCCAATGACTAAGCTAACTCGGAAAGGTGTTAAGTTTATCTGGAAAAAAGATTGTGATGATTGTTTTTAGGAACTGAAAAGAAGATTGGTGAATGCTCCAGTTTTGGCACTACCATCCAGGAATGGTGAGTTTGTTATATACAGTGATGCTTCATTGAAAGGACTTGGTTGTGTCCTAATGAAGAATGATCAGGTAATTTCTTATGCTTCACATCAGTTGAAAACTCATGAGGTAAATTACACTACACATGATTTGGAATTAGCTGCTGTTGTTTTCTCTTTAAAAATTTGGAGGCATCATTTGTATGGAGTAAAGTGTGAAATATATACTGATCACAAAATTTTAAAGTATATATTCACTCAAAAATAATTGAACATGAGACAAAGAAGATGGCTAGAATTAATCAAGGATTATGATTGTACAATTCATTACCATCCGGGAAAAAAAATAAAGTGGCTGATGCTTTGAGTCGAAAAAGTAATGATTCCTTAATAATGTTTCATTTGGAACGTGATCCTTTGGTTAAGGATTTGATGAACTTTGGAATAGAAGTTGTTGGTGCAGGATGTCCTTCTTTTTTATTTCAGTTATCAGTGAAATCATCTCTATCAGACATAATTAAGCAAGCACATAAGCAAGATAGTGAGTTGCAGAAAAAGGTAGAGTTGGTTCAGAAGGGTAAGTTTCCTGAATTCAACATTGATTATGATTTTGTTTTGAGATTTGGGAAGAGATTGTGTGTGCCTTGTGATTCATAGTTAAAGAGAGATTTGTTATGTGAAGCTCATAGTTCTCCATTTTCAGTTCATCCTGGCAGTACTAAGATGTACAGAGATCTGCGGGAGTATTACTGGTGGGATGGAATGAAAAGAGATATTGCTAATTTTACTATGAAGTGTTTGACTTGTCAACAGGTTAAAGCAGAGAGGAAGTTACCAAAAGGGATGCTTCAGCCTTTACCAGTGCCAGAGTGGAAATGGGAGAATATATCTATGGACTTTGTTGTGGGATTACCGAAGACATCTCGAGGTAATAATGAAATTTGGGTTATTGTTGATCGCTTGACTAAATCTGCTCATTTCCTTGCTATACGAGATACTTTCTCTCTGGATAAACTTTCCTGTTTTTATCTTAAAGAGATAGTCAGGTTACATGGAGTTTCTCTCTCCATTGTATCTAATCATGATCCTAGGTTTACTTCTAACTTTTGGAAGGGCCTTTAGAAGTCGTTGGGTAATGAATTAAATTTTAGTACAACATTTCATCCTCAATCAGATGGGCATTCAGAATGAACAATTCAGACATTGGAGGATATGCTATGTTCTTGCTCTATGGATTATCAGGGAAGTTGGGACCAACATCTTTCTTTGGTTGAGTTTTCATATAATAACAGTTTTCATTCCAGTATATAGATGGCACCATTTCAGGCATTATATGGGAAGCGGTGTCGAACTCCAGCTTTTTGGGATGAAGTGGGTGAAAGGAAGTTGATGGGACCAGAATTGGTTGAAGAGATGGCAGAAAAAGTTCAGTTGATTCAGAAACACATGAGAACAGCTTAGAGTAGGCATAAGAGTTATGCAGACAATAGGAGGAAGGATCTATCTTTTGAGGTAGGTGATCATGTTTTTCTCAATGTCTCACCATGGAAAAGTGTGATGCGATTTGGTAAGAAATGAAATCTGAGTCCAAGGTTCATTGGACCATATGAAATTCTGGAGAGAGTTGGATCAGTTGCATACTGGGTGGCTTTACCTCCGAGTTTATCTCAGGTACACAATGTTTTTCTTGTTTCAATGTTAAGTAAGTACATGCCAGATCCATCTTATGTTTTGAGTCTAGAGGTAGTTCAGCTGGAAGAGAACCTATCTTATGAGGAACAACCGGTCCATATTTTTGACCACAGGGAGAAAGTGTTATGGAATAAGGTGATTAATCAGGTAAAGGTTTTGTGGAAAAACCACATGATTGAAGAGGCAACATGACAATCTGAAAATGTGATGAGGGATAAATACCCCCACTTATTCGATAAGTAAATAAAATACGGGGACGCAATTTTCTAAAGGGGGAAGGATTTAACATTCCAAGTAAGTAATTAATAATAGATATTTTTATCTATGTCTATTAATGATTTAGATAGTGTTTTAGAGGCTTAAAATGAAAATAAATCCAATCTTAAGCATGGAATACACTAATATTTTTAAAAGATTGTTTTACTGCCTTTTGATGGAAAAACATTTTTAAATCTATCTTTTGACAATTTTATAAGCTATGTTTTTTAAAATAAACTTATTCTTTATGATTGGGACATAAAAATTTACTTTGTGTGAATTTTTGGTATTTTTCTGACAATGTTCATTTTTTAATGAATAGTGAAAAATACTGCATTTTACATCAAAACTTCTTTTTAATATAATTTATTTATATGATTAGATTATCTTCTTAATAGGTTTTAAAGTTAAATTAGAATATATTTTTACCATTAAATCCAATATTGGTAATTGGAATTAATTTCACTTTGAAAATGGACTTAAACTAGTGTCAATCTTTGGATACTTATTGTTTCATAAAAACACGCTATTTCTCTGACAGCGGGAATTAATTATTAAATTAATTAATGAAACTTATATGTTTTAAATTTTAGAAAATAGACAACATTTTTTAATTCACAATATCAAATATATATTAGGGTTAAGTTTTGGTATTTTTCTGAAAAACTTCAATTTTTGATGAATAGTGAAACTATTAAGTGGTACTTAAAAAAATGATTTTTCGTTTAAATGAAATTTTACCACCTCTGTGCTTTGAATTTCAAAAATCCAACACACCTGGTTATCATTAAGAAGTAAAATGTGGTTTAATGGGATTAAAATAATTTTTTGGTGAATAGTAACTTTTATGTTTTTAATCGCGATTAGTGGTAATTAGTGTAGTTTAAGATAAAACTAATGTTTTAATAATATTAAATGACATAGACACATGTCCTACCCTTATTGGATGTGTCAAGGCCGACCAAGACAATCCATGGGTCAACTTGGGGACCCCATGGATCCACTTTGGTAGGAAAATGACATTAAAATATTTTTATTTAATGAAAAAGTAAAAATGATACAAACATGAGTTATTTTACTAAAACAATTTTTACATGGGGTTATACAAGTCATATTTTTTATTATAAATAGTAATTGGAAAGATAAAAAGATTTCTTACATCATAGTATTTTTTTATAATTTTTATACTTTAAATAAATTAAATTATTTATGATATCATGATGATGCAGCGATTACCTCATTAATAAAGGATTTAAATAAAATGAAATGATAATGTAAAATCTATAACCTACACATTTCCAAAACCTATTGTATGGGTGGATTTCGAACCCTTATCACCTTACCGTCGAATTATATCAATGTGGGACCTTTTTAATCCGAAACTCATTTTAAAATAAAGGAACATTTCTTTACTTTCCAAGAGTGCCCCTGCTCTCCTCTTATAAAAGGGCTCCACCTCTACCTCCATACCCACACTTCCAAAGCCTTTGGCTCGGCCAAAACCTGCCCATTTTGTCTCTACACATACCTCTATTACTCCTTGAATCCTCACTTTGGGCAGAAGTCTTCCCAAGGAAGACTTTGAGCTCAAACCAAAGGGAGTTACCCGATTTTAAGGTAATGTCTTCACTTGAGTCCTTTTGTTTTATTTTACTTCTCCAACCCCCTAAACTCTTTTTATTAATTTCTTTAGTAACAACTCCAGTATCTTAAATATACTAGGATGTTTTTATAATAAGTATTAGAGATACAATTACACACACCTACATCTAATGGTTAAAGAACATACTGTTTCCGTGGATGGCGAATTTCGGCCTCCCAAAACGATGATTGTTCAACATTATTTTATCACCTTAATAGATGGACATTAAGATGACACTATATTTATATATGATATAAAATATGTTTATGTTTTCCTTAAACTTCTGTATTTTTCATTTTGGGCATACCTTTATGGTTTCCATTATGGGTAAACGTGATCTCTTCATTTAAGGAAGTGCGGACTACCGCCCACTCAAAGTGATTTGATTTGTTAAATACCATATGTGGGACGTATAAAGGATGGAGTTATGATATTATATATGATATTACACTGGAATTATAATATACCTTTATATCATTATGATTCCATTCTATAAAATACGAAATCGAAATGAAAGTAGAGTTCATACGTACGTACGGCTTACCGTCTCGATGAACGGTGCATTTCATTTCTTACCTCTAAATGATTATGTAATATTATAAATGCATGTATATACGGGATATATATGATATATATTATATATATATCATGATTATAACTTTGGATATAATGGATACATGATCAACTTGTAATTATAAAGATCATATTTTGACTCAAGTACCAATGACCGTTAAAACAACCGTTATTAACTTAAATAATTACATAATGTTCATAACATGGTAATAAGTTATATAAAAGGAATAATGAACTTGAAAAAGGTTCTTAAGAAAGAAGAAATTAACTCATGTTTATTATTCAGGACATTATAGAACGATCGAGTCAAGTCGGACCCGACGTATGGGACTTCGTCTCAATCTCCTTTCATTGAGGCATATTTTGTTTTATTCAAAAGCTTCTTTTATACGGTGTATAAACCCCTTTGGCTTTTACGTTTATCCAAAAGGAATCTTTTTTATACGAAGTGTTTTACTAAACAAAAAAAGAGAATGTTTTTGTCAGATTTATGCGGCGACAACGACTTCTCCTCCGCCGTGACCATTATTTGAGTTTCGGCTTCCTCTACAAGCCATAACTTTTTTTAAAAGAAAAATAAATACCATGTTTTACTTTTCTTTTATTTTGGTATTGAAAATGGTTTTCATAATTTTTTTATATCAATGTGTTGTATTGATATCTTGTGATTGAAAGGTGGAAATGTTATGTTTCCTTTATGCATGTTTTATGTGATACGATTATGTTGTGGTTCTTGGGCATTGTTTTGAAGACGGGTGGTTCCGTGATAAAATAAGGGCGGGTGAGCCCGATATAGCTCTCCAATGCATTGGGTAACGCGAAGGAGTGAAATGTTAAGGTTTCTCCAAAGAGATTTAGGGAATATAGTGTGATGGGTATTCCAAACGTAACTGAGAGGGTTACTCCCTACGTAAGAATGTTATGAATGCCTCAAGTTACCTTTATGTCTTATGATTTCTATGATTCATTCATGATTCGATGAGGTATGTTAAAGCGCTTATGTAATATGGGTAAAGTATGATTTCATTCTTATGTATATATGAACTCATGTTTCCTTTCCATATTTTTATAACTCAAACTGATCTTTTTATGCTCATCCCAAGTTTTTTTGAAATGTTTTTCACAGGTCAAGGGAATGGTACATGATATGATGATAGTGTCAAGGAAGTGTCAAGAATGAATCCATGTTTTATATTAAATATCTTTCCATTAATGGGAAAAATGAATACTATATTTATGTAACCACTTTGTTTATATGTGGAATGTAATGCAAGTTTTATGTTCTAGTTCTCTAAAACTCTAAACCTGAAAAGATCCTCAAGGTGTAATCTTGTAATAACTGAAGATTAAGTAAGGTTTAAGGCTGGGGCCTTATACAGTATGACTCAAATGGATCATTTTTAGTTTAAAAGTAATATTTTAGTTCAAAATGGATGTTATTTACTAGAAAATAAGAAATCACGCTTTCATTGCGATAATAATTTATTAAAGTGATCTATAATTAAAATGTGGCATATAGGATTCATCCTCACATCAATTTAATGCATAGTGTGATCAATGTGGGTTTAATTCTGTTTTTTTACTATAAAAGGGATATTATATATAACAATAAATAACTCACTGAAAAACCAATAAAAACTCAAATGGTCTTAATAATTTTTTAAATTTATCTATATGCCATTTTTTATGTTTTGGAATAAACTGCATGTCAATATGATACACATTGTGACCAGTATGACTCAAGGTTTATGTTTTCAATTTAAAAATGACATTTTTTTTAAAAACGTGTGTCACTTAATAAAAAAAGAAAACAAACCCATATTATCTTGATATTTTTGAAAACTAAACCATAAATTATTTATGATGAGTATAAACTAGACACACGTTAATCTGACACACTATGTGAACAGTATGACTCAAAGTGCATAATTTTATATAAATTTAACAATGTAGTTCAAAACATGAGTCACATAATCAAAACCAAGAAAATTCTCTTGGATTGTGTTTATTATTTAGGAGAAGAGTACATAAATAATTTATGACATTTAATAACAAACCATATGTTAATTTGACAAAAAGAGTGCCTCGTATGAATCAAAGTACATTTTTTCAGTTTGAAAGTTACATTTTCTTGATAAAGTGTATCATATTTATGATTAATTTATTTTTTTATAGTTTTAATAACATAAGAGTTATTTTTTATACATTTTAATAATTTTTTTCAATCATGGGTTGTTGGTTTGGAAACTTGTTGTAAGATTGGGATCTTTTGGAAGTGGATCTGAAGATAATGAAATAATGTTTTCGAATTTGTTGATGTTTATAATAAATTATATATACCTAGGTAATTTTAAATATAAATATTTTAAATATTTAAATTCATTTTTCATTGTATTTTGTTTTATAGTGATGTAAATTTAATTGAAATTAAAATGCATCATTTTATTTTGCTGTCTGCAGTAAATTCTATCAAGACACTTCTATAATTGATCTTATATTTGCGTAATTTTTAACACTTATAAAATAATAATTTATAAATGGTATAATTAGTACTGATAAAAACTTTATTAGTCAGTGTTATTTTTTGTGCTGATAAAATTCATTATATTTTAAATGTTTTTACACAATCAATTTTTTTTTAGTGTTGATGAAGTCCATTTCTACAACTCAAAATGCATGTGCCTTTAGTAGTTTAAAAAATTTCCTTTGATTATATTTTCTAAAGTTTTATGTGAAATTTTTTTTGCCATTTTTATTATCTATATTTATATTAGATCAAGGAAATAACATTTTTAATATTTTTTTTCTTTTATTTATAAATATATTGTATCGTCATTTCAAATTTATGACAATTTTAAACAAATAACATATCACCAAAAAAATATAATTTATTGAAACTGTTTTAGAAGGGGTTAATAAAAACTACTAATAAATTTGTGTTTAGTGGTTATTTTGGAGGAACCACAAAAAAATATAAAATATGTCTTTAAAAAATAAAATAGGTGTTAATCAGAATAAAAATAAGCATTGATAATTTCTTATTTTAGCTACAATTTAAAACTCCTATTTAAAAAAATAAATGATAATACGAAGTAATAAATAATTTTTTATTTATTAATTATTTAAATATATAATAATAATATAAATAATTAACAATTAACAATTACTATATAAATATGTTATAGATATATTATTTAGGGAATATTTCTATTAATGTTTGTAGAAATGGGCAACAAAAACTTCTTATAAATTAATGAAGGTCTTCAGGTGGTTTTGGTTCATGCTGAGGGATTTCATTTCTTCATTGATATGAATTTTTGTAAACAATGAATTTTTTTCATCTACAAGGTAGGAACTCCCTAGGTTTTAGAAATGGCTCCCTAATGTTTTTTTGGGTTCCAAGTCGACGGTCATCGGGGATGTGGCATCGAAAGAACCACCCCATATCCTCTATGTTCCATGTGGTAAGGAGGTTACTACTACATAATAAGGTGATAAATATGCTAATCGTTTTTTGATTTATTGTTACTAACTCCAAAACTAAAGTAGCCTCCTACTGAGGAAGTGTAACTCATATCATTAGAAAAAGTAGAACATGCATTAGGTTTTTATTGTTGATTATATAATAACCCATATTAAAACTATTTTTAAAATCAAATATTATATAAATAAAATTAAAATACATTTATTTTTGGGTTTTAAATTTATGTTTTTCTTTATTTATATATATTATATTAATAACATTATATGATTATATGTTTTTTTCTAAATGTGAATATATAATTTTAGTATATGAGTTTTATGTTTATATATCTTTCTATATTTAAATGTCTTAAATTTATAATTATTAGATATATATGTTTTATATT
Source organism: Viscum album (assembly GCA_963277665.1). Lineage (NCBI taxonomy): Eukaryota > Viridiplantae > Streptophyta > Magnoliopsida > Santalales > Viscaceae > Viscum > Viscum album. Next base: position 444,668,786 of record OY728133.1, read on the forward strand.
TATATTTTTATTTGTTTATTTGTTTTAAATATATTAATATATCTATGTGTATATGTTTATTTTTTTAATATATTCATATATTTTATTTTATTTTAATTAATTCCTTATAATTTTATAAATGTAGGAAGAACTAGTGATTGATATAAGAAATGGGTAGTCAATTTCAAAGATTTTTCTAAACAAAACCTTGAAAACAAATATATATTTTTTTCCAGACCTAAAGTGTTTTAATAAGAGATAATTGGAATTGAGATAATTCAAAGACCATATGATCTTATATGATTTTAATCGTAGTTATAAACTATAGATAATGTATGGTGAAATAAAAAAGAAGTTGAAATCAATCATTAAAAAGGATTTTTAATATGAGACTAAATATCATATTCTTAATCTACTTCTGGATGTTGGCCTTGAAACCATAAAAATTATTGAAAGTGTTTTATAATTTTATGGTGATGCATAAAAACCACTATTCTCAATTTATACTAAATTTATAATCTTATCAACATTTCATAGATTGGTCAACATGAAAACAAGAAACGATTGAAATGATTAAAGGTTCTCTAAATTGCTTGAACTATTGAAATACTTACTTTTTTAAGAAAATTGTCTTCTAGATTCTAATTATAATTAAAAATACTACTTTAAATGATAGTAAGTTATAAGAATATATATAATTGTCCCAATGAAAATGTTCTATATATACAGGAATGTGAATCTTTATAAGAATGAATTAAATTTGGGGCACCATTATATAAAATGTATGGGAGATCCAACTATCCTTCATTCTCAATGATATGCACCAAACCTCCTACTTTGGAAATCTGGAATCATATACAACAACCTCAACCCCAGTATCCCAACGTAGGTAGTAACTTTATAAATTTTCATTGATACAATGGATCAAATACCGAAGGACTGATTAGTTTAGTAGTTTTGGAGAACCAGATACATACCTGATTCCCATTTTACAATGGTAATAAAAAATAAAACAAAATACATAACAAATTTCAATGAACTAAAACCTTGAAAAATCATTCCAATAATTATTCTTCATATCTTGTGGAAAGGAAATTAAATAATGTTGAGCTCAAATTATTAGTAAGTGTTAAGTATAGTTGAAGCTATAATGAATCAATAATAAATATTAGCATTGAAAGGTAAATAACTCAACCCACATTCTATAAAAAATTTCACTATCATTATAAGATATAGAATAATAAATATAGAAATTTAAATAACTAAAAAAAGATGACAAAAAATCAATAAAATGAGAATGAAATTCATCTATAGATAATATCATGGCGAAAATATCATGTGTAGTATGGTAATTGAATTATCAATGAATGTGATTATTAATTATCTGACATAATGTCTTAGGCACATGATACCTCTAATGTCAAGATCTATCCTTGAGATAGTTTAAAACTAATATGTTAAATCACATATTATAAGGGAAAATTGGTTTGTCTCATGAGACTTATTGATACATCAAGGGAAATATATAACCAGGCCACACCCATGTCTGCATGTCCAAATCATTCCTTGTATATAGAATAATCGATATAATTCATGAACGATGTGTCTTTCCAAAAATATACATATTGAGTAAAGTATAAATTGTTTTTAATATTTCCATATATAAACAAATATCTTCAAATTAATCCCCGTATGTAAAAATTATATATGGTTTCGGCAATAATCACACCCATCATGCAAGAATATTAATATTTAATAGAAATCTAATATTTAATGATCATAAGTAAGTAATGATTTAAAGGATGGTATCATTAAATAATATACCCAATGGTGAATATGTAAAATAAATTTTTTTATTAATGAACAAAATTAACATAAAAAATAATTAAATCATTTTTGAGTAAAAATACATTTTTACTTTGAAATTCAATTTTTAAAAAACTATATTAACATGAAGGAAAAAAATTCTTTGAAAATAATCATGAGAACTTTTAAATTAAGTGTCAAATAATTAAGGCCACATGATTTTGAGAAAACCCACTCATTCCATATAAGTTAAAATAAAACATTCCTTTTGTATTTTTTCTGAAAAGTCACAAATACATTGTTTGGAAAACCACAAGAAGATTCCTTTTAAATTTTCTAATAAAAAGAAAACCATGGATAAAAATGAATTTAAAAAATTGTAGGATAATAATAGAAATATTTTTGAAACACTTTAAGAAAACATGGTCAGGGAAGTGAAATATCCTCAGTAGGATCATAAAATAAACAATCCCGAATAATGACGAGATTATGAAATAAACCCTGAACACTTGGGAATCTTATCAATTGTAATCTCTGTGAAAGAAATCGCATCAAATTAATATTTAAATATCATTAATACAATTAAATTAGTGATATAATATATAAAATCTAAAGTGTATACACCATACAAAATAAATAAGTGGTGAATATGTCATATGCCTCATAGAAGTAAAAGTGTGATAAGAAATATCTTGCCTCGTGTTCGAGTTCCATTATACGTGTCAGAATATAATTGATAATAAATATTGATTTATAATAAATATATTCCATAACCATAATAATATATATAATACCACTTATTATTTACATATAATATTTCATCACCTATTTATTATTAATTCATTATTAAAATCCCAGTTTTGGGCAGTAACTACATCATTTTTCATGTATGTTTTGATTTAGTAGTTCGTGTCCTTAAACTTTTTTCATAGTTCAATCATATGTAGTATATTATTTTTGGATTAAATATTATTTATTTTAAATATATATATTTAGATTCATTCAAAAATATAAAGATAGAAAAATTAATTACATCTTTCATGGAGACGGTTAGTCGTATGTGCGCATGAATGTTGTTTTCATTTTTCATGGAATGGAAAAAAAGAATGGTAAATAATAATTAACCTTTAAATAATTATTACTATTTGATACAAATAAAAAAATTATTTAGTTCAATATTTATACACATCCAATAAGTGATGTTGAAAAATTATTTACACTGCTATGTGGAGACGGTAAGTCATACGTATGCACACATAGTGATTTCATTTTTAATAGGATAGATAAGCGATGGAATATGGTTTTATCACAATAATAATAAAATATAAGTACATAAATAATATTTTTGTTTGTAATTTAGGATGAAATAAACACATTAAGATGAATTATAACAAGAAATAAACTTGAAATAATTGTTATAAATGATTACCTCTTCTTTAGCAGACTTTCTTTAGATATATTTGAAAGGCATCTAGAGTTCATATTTGGGAAGGTCCAAATCCTCAAGAACTTAATTATTTATATTTATAATATAAATGGATATATTTTGGTCGATATATATGGCTCTAGGTGGTGTAAATACTGATGTAAGGGGTTCCCTTTTATGATTGAGTTGATGGGAACTTTTGGAATTTATCGAAAGATTAAATTTTTTTAAGACTATTCAAGAGAAAAATACTTCCAAATGAACAATAAGTGAATAGTGGATGAAATTTTAGACCATATATTATCCCCTTTATTCTTATTTAATATTTTTATAATATTAAAATAATTTAATAAAATATTAATCCCATGAAATATCATTATTTTCAATTTTGATATTGATCATAACATCAAGATAACGTGTGAAATTAAAAAAAAATTATTACATACTAAAATGGAATGGTCATTTAGATAATTTTTTTATCACCTTAAATATCTAAAATTATGTACAATTTAATAGTTTTAATATTATTTATTTTATTTTTCGATTAATTTAATAATTACAAACTCGGTGTTTTGTAATAATTTAAGATAATTACTCCTCTAAAAATTGGAAATAACTTACCATGATGTTGATAAACATTTTATATTTTAAATTATGTTACAATTCAAACATATCCTCTCAATAACACCATATTAATAATATTACACTTTTGAAAACCAAGAGTGCGACATGTTTGACTTTTTATTAAATAAAATATTATCAAATTCGTACTCTTATCCAAGTGGCCCCAAAAGGTATAAAATTAGACCCTTGTATGATTATGATAAAGATATACTCATAAAATATTATATTTTCACTTTTTTCATTCATTTAATATTTTTTTAATATTTTAATTTTAGTGTTTTTAAAAAAATTATTGATTTTTTCTGCTTGCACAAGCACTGGATCAGTATTTCATAAGTATTTAAAGTAATTATTTAATATATAAAAAATTAAGAAAATCAATTCCATAAAAATAAATTAATTACGAAGTATATTATCCTTTATATTATTTCATTATTTTTATTAAATTGTATCTATATCAAGACAACTTATTTAATTTGTTATTTTGACTTTTCCAGCCTTGCGCATGCATTGCACAATCATTTCTATAATATTATTTTTATATAACTTATAAATATAAATTTATCAGTAAAAATAACCATTTTTGGATAATATTTAATAAAATGGTAATGATGACACTTTATACCTCTAAATTATTAGTTATAAGACACCAAATTTTACTTTTCTTGTGTTGGGTAAGCACTACGTCAGCACAGAAAATGATTTTCATATTTATCATGAAAAAAATTATAATTTACATGTTCTTAATTATCTTTATATGATACTATAATATCATAAATAATTTATTTCATAATATTAATTAATATTCATATCAAAATTATGTCTTTAAGTTATCATAAAATATATAATATTTTAAAAAAACATTATTTTTTTACTATTCACCAAGAATTTCACTTTTTTAGAAAATTCTCATGATATCACTATAAACTAATTTTTTTACTATGATTTCAAAAACAAAGCTTATTTTTAAAAATAAATTTTCTAAAATTTTACAAAATTAATTTTATTAGTTTTCTCATCAAAATAAATAAAAAATGCTTTTGGAAGAAAATATATAATTGAAGAATGAAATGAATTTACTAAAAATTGTGTGTTTGTTACTGAAGAATTATTCAGTGAATTTTTACTGAATATGACATTGATATATATATATATATATATATATATATATATTTAATATAGTTAATATTATTCACACCTTTAAATTTAACGGCTCATTTATAACAGTCTTGTTAAAACAATAATATTTAAGAGTATATCACAGTTCATTTAATATCGGTGTTGTGTTCATTACAAGTTATCAAAGATATTTATAGTATATATATCGTGAAGTTTTGGAATATAGTATTTTCTCTTAAAATTGTTGTTTCATTAACCAAAATCATTAAATTAAATTTTATATATTCTACAATCTTCAGATGTTATATTCTATCCACCTTTAATAAATTCATCCTCTGAATTTGAAATTGCACTTCGTAAATCAAGGTTTGAAATTTGAAAATTCCATTTTGGAAATCCCAAATCATAAAATGGGTTAATAAAAATCCAATTTACAATAAATAATGTGATGTATGATGGTCATTTCGAATAACACATAATTGACTTTCATATTGGAGAACATAAGTGGGAAGTGAAAACATGGATATAGAAGAGAAAACTAACTATCCTGGGATGATAGAGAGTGATAGAGAACATTATCATGAGAAAGTTAACCATCACAAAACTGAAAATTATCATCACTTTAAATACCATTGATTTCTTGTTAATAAATCTAAATGAATAATTTTTTTATTCTAAATTATTTTTCCCAGAGTTGATGGATTCATTTACTATGAATGTAAATCACTTTAGAAAATAAAATTACTTGATTTTATTCTATATCATATGTATAATCCCATCCATTAGTTATGATTTGATCTATTTCAAATTCATTTCTTACACCAGGATATGGATATTCAAGATCAATTTACATACGCCTGGAGCACTTTTAATTAATTATAATGTCCATACATCATTCCTTCATCCTCTAAATATTTATGAAATACAAAATGTTTAGCATAGGTTATCCAATAAGATAATTCTTCTTTTAAACTAAGACAATAATATCCAAAGTTCAACTAAATCCATTCTATAAGTATATGAACTTAAGACTCATTAGAATTTAAAAATTCAAAAAATTAGGAATAGGGTCACTAAATTTACCAAATCATAAAATCGTTAATACACCATATAGTAGAGCTTAATATCCAAGGCAACTATCTTTATCATATATTACCCTCAAACATGGTAATAACTTGAATCACTATAAATCATGAATGATTTCAACAATTAAATCTCTCCATATTACTTAAATAAAATCTCATATTATCAAATGTTTTTCATAAATCACAAAAATTCAATTAACACTATCCTTAATTCCATTATCATCAAATCACTAGCCATTTTAAAGGTTACCAATAATATTTCATAAACCTCTATTTATCATTATTATCCCATCAGTGAACATTTATTTAGGGTTATATTTCCAAAATCATGTTTTTTTAAGGTAACTTTATAAAGAATCACTTCTCTTGGTTACCATTATTATTCATCACATGTTTTCAAATCCTTAAAGAAGAATCATTACTACACATTACTTATATTTCTCATGATTATTATAACTAGAATATCATAAATAAATTATTTTTCAACATAATTGTAGAATCCAAATACACATGAACTTTAATCATTCCACTTCTAGTGTATCAATATCATAAGCTCAACCTTTATTTATTAGCTTCTTCTAAGCTATATTATTTTAATGCTTGAGGTATACATTTTCACAGCACCCCATCTCTCTAAAGTGAAAGCATTGATCATTGGAAAAAAATCTTCCAATAGAAATCATGATCCTGGTGGCCTTTTCCAATACACTTAAAACAAATGTATTTTCCTTTTAATAATGTAACAAGGTGTTTTATTACACAATTATTACATGTTAGATAGTCCTTTATTAACTTATTCAATTTATCTATCTTTTTCTCTCTTAAGATCTTATTTTATTAATTCCCTTTGAATTCATAATACTTTTAGACTTATTTTACTTTCATTATAGTATACGCTTTTATGTCCTCTTATGGTGAGAATGTTTGGGAGACAAGTTCCCCTTAAAATATTTTCTTAATCTCATTAATTATATGATAATTAATACTATTTTGATTATGTGCACTGATACGGTTCTCATTACTTCTGTTAAGTTCAATTTATAATTAATTAAATAAATTAGACTAGATCATGACATTTTCAAACAAAATGTATTATCTCATGATTTGTGAAATAATTTTCATAATTATAATCTTGGTTTCATATGTAATATTTCCAAATTATGTCATAGGTATTCATTTTTTTAATCTATGTTTTACTAAATCTAGTTCCTGATGTTTATAATAAAATCTCTCTAATACCAACTATAACCACCCAGACCCTAGTAACCCGGAGTTGGTGAACAGTGAATTACATTGGCATTGATAAAAAGGATCAAATCCTAAGGGAATTATTAGTTTAATAGTTTTATATAACCAAATAAATAAATGATTCCCTTTTTACATTGGGAATAGAAAATAAATCGTAATACATAATAAAATTAAATGAACTACATCCTTAAAAACACATTCCAATAATTATTCTTCAGATCTGAGAGAAAGGAAACAAAATAAGAATGATCTCAAAAGCTCGGTATGGGTTATGTATAGAAAAATTTATCATTAATCAATGAGAAATACTACTATGTCATGGAGATTTTCTTGACACACATGCCATATAAATTACTTGACTATCATTACTACATAACAAAAAATCAATATAGGAATGTAAACAATAGAAACACATGCCATTTAATTTTTAAACTGATACTAGAAATCACTTATAGATAATATCATTGTGAAAATCTCATGTATAATAAGATAATAGAATTCTCAATGAAGGTGACACTTAATTATTAAACATCATGTCTCATGAATATCATACCTCTACAATCAAGATCTATCATCAATATAATTTAAAACTATTATGTAAAAACAAATTTGATTAGGCCAACTAGTTTGTATCATGAGACTTGTCGATGTATCTAGATGGCCATCTATAATTGAGCCCCACATGTGCCTTCATGTACAAATAATTCCTCATATATCAAATAATCTACTTAGTTCATGAAAAACATTCCTTATCAAAAAATATTCATATTGAGTAAATTATATGTATTTATCAATATTTCCTCATATAAAAAATTTCATTAAAATTAAACACCACCAGTAAAAATGGTATATAGTGTAGGCAATAATCATTTCCATCATGAAAGAATATGGACATTTAACAGAAATGTAATATTCAATTATCATAATTAATTGAATGCTTCAAATTATGGTATCAATAAATCATATACCCTTTTTTGAATAGTTAAAATAAATATTTTTTAACATAAATGAATAAAAGTATCATAAAAATATCCATAAAACATTTTTGATTAAAAATATCGTTTTTAATTATAAATTCAATTTAAAAAAACGCACAAATATGAAGGAAAACATTTTCTTTGAAAATAATATTGTAAATTTTTAAAGTAAGGTTCAAATAATTATAGATTCATGACATTGGAAAAATCCTCTATTGTCATATAAGTTAAAATAAAACATTACTTTCATATTTTTTTCAAAACTTTTACAAAGTACATTGTTAGTAAAAAGACAAGAAGATTCATTTTTAAAAAAAACTTAAAAAGAAAAAAGTGGTTAAAATTTAATTTAAACAGTTGAATGAGAATAATAAAACCCTTTATAAAAAAGTTTTATAAGATATGGTCATGTAAGAGAAAATTTCCTTAGTTGGTTCTTAAAATAAAAAATCTTAAATAATGATGAGATTGTGAAATAACCCATTACCACATTGGTATCATATCAATCATAATCCCTACGAAATAAATAAAATCAAATTAAATATTAAATATCATGAATCTAAATATATACATGATATAATATATCAAAGTGTCGGTATATACACCATAGAAAATAAATAAGTGTTGAATATGACATATGTCTCATAGAAGTAAAATAGAAACATGAAATCCCTTACATCAAGTTTTCCTTCATTTTTAAATATTTGAATATCATTAATAATAAATATATATTTATTGTAAATATATTCTACAAACATACTAATATATATCGTTCAATTTTTTATTTACTTGTATTATTTTATCACCCATTTATTATTAATTGATTGTTAAAATCATTTTTTTGGGTGGTAACTGCTTCGTTTTTCATTGATATTTTGATTCATTAGTTTAAATCCTTATATTTTAATTGTATTTTGATCATACACATAATTTTATTTATGGTTTAAATGTTATATATAAAATATATATATTAAGATTTTTTCGTAAATATAGAGAAGTCAAAATGAATTACACCATTTATTGAGATGGTAGGTCGTACGTATACACACACATAATTTCCATTTTTCAATGGATTGAATGAATGAATTGTAAAGAATACATATAATTTAAAAAAAATGATTATGTCATATATATCATATAAATTCATTATTTTCATATTTATATTCATCTATGTAAAGTGGTGTTGTAAAAAAAATTACACCACTACGTGGAGATGGTAAGTCGTACGTACGCATGCATAGTGCTTTCATTTTTCATTAGATGGATAAAAAGTGGAATATGATTTTCTCATAATCAAAATAACATCTCATTATATATATAATTTGGTATTTTTTTAATTTAGGATATAAATAACATAAGAATATTTTTAGAATAAGAAATAAACTTAAAAGAGTTGGTATAGATGATTACATCTTCTTTGGTGGAATTCCTTTATATATGATCTTTAGAGATCTTAGGTTTGTATTTTGGATGGTAAAAAACCTAAATAACATAAATAATGATTTTAGAAGAAAAATATTAACATGTTGGTTTTTCAATACAGCTCAAGGTGGTGAATATAAATGAAGAAAGGAGTACTAATTTATAATTGAGGTGAGGGGCACTTTTTGAATTTCTGAAAAGTCTAAAATATATTAAGAATATTCTAGATCCAAATGCTTCAAATTGTAATATAAATTCACATGGGAGGAAATTTCTGAAATTATATTATCCTATATGTGCTTATATAATATTTTTATGATTTTTAAATACTTTAATAAAATAGTAAATATCATTACTTTCAATTTTGATACTATTCACTACTTCGACTTTAAAAACATCAAGAAAATAATTGAAATTAAAAAAACCTATTTTATTATATTCTAAATATTTCATGGTCATCAAGATAATATTTTGATCACCTAAAATATCAAAAATTATGTTACTCTACATATTTATAATATCGTTTATTTAATTTTTCCATTAATTTAATAATTAATGCATTAGTGATGTGTAATAATTTAATATAATTATTCCCTCTCTAAAATTAAAAATAATTTTCCAAGATGTTGATAGATATTTTATATTTCAAAATAATATTTATAGTTTTACTTATCCTCTAGATAAAACCATATTAAAAATATTTCACATGTTAATACCTAGAGTGTGACATATTTTACTTTTCATTATATAAAATATTATAAAAGTCATAATCTTAACCAAGTTGGTCCAGAATGTATTAAATTCCACCATTGGATGATTTTGGTCGATATATAATCATGAAATAATATTTAGTCATTTTATTGGTCCATTTAATGCTTTTTTATTATATTATTTTTATAGTTTTTAAAATCATTTTATTGATTTTTCTACTACTTTGACAAGCACTGTGTCAGTGTTGAATAAGAATTTAAGATAATTATTTTATGTCTAAAAAATCAAAATAAATCACTTCCATAAACAATTAGGCTCAATTTAACTATTTATATTCATTCATTAAGTATATTCACGCATATCCATGTCAAGAAAACTAATTTAATTTTTTATTTTGACTTTTCTAGGTTTATGATAGCATTGCATAATAATTTGTGAAAAATTATTTTTATATAACTCCAAAATTTGATGTTATTATTCCAAATCATCATTTATTAATAATATTTAAAAATATTTTCCTGAAAATACATTCTATCTCTCAATTATGAGCTATAAGACACAGAATTTGACATTTCCAGTTTTGGGCAAGCATAGCATCGTCAGTGAAAATGATCTTCATATTTATCAAGAAATAAATTATAATTTTAATGTTATCAATTATTTTTGTATGATATTATAATATCATAAATGATTCATTCCATAATTTTAATAAATTTTTATATCATAATTGTTTCTTCATGATATTATAAAATATATCATATTTTAAAAAAATGTATCTTTTTACTATTCACGCAAAATATTGCTTTTGGGAAAATTATAAAAATTTTGACAGCGGATAATTTTTTATAATTATTGAAAAAAAAATCAATTTTTTAAAATTAATTTTTGAATAGAATCAAAGATTATTTATATTTATTTTCTCATAGAAATAAATATAAATCTCTTTTTGAAGAAAACATATAATTGAAGAAAAAAATAATTTTACTAAAAATTGGGTGTTTATCTCTGAAGAATAAATAAATAAATTAGTATTGAATATGAACATTATAAATTTTTCATAATATAGTTAATCCAATTCCAAAGCACTAATTTAACTTTTAGTTTATAGCGGTCGTGTTAAAATGATAATATTTATTAATATATCACGGTTCGTTTAAGATTAGTGTGACATGCATTTGTTGGATATCAAAGATATTTAAAAAACATATCATAAAGTATAAAGATTTTATATTCACTTATACACTTGGTGTTGCATTAATTTTAATAATTTAATTTAATTTTATATATTCTAAAATATTCAAATGTTACATCTTCTAATAATTTTCCATTTGAAGAATATCTTTCCAAATTTAAATGATGAAAATAGGTTGAGATGACATATAGATAGTTGAATCCATGATGGAAATAAACCTCATCCTAATAATTCACCATAATTGATGAGATATGATTAATAATTTACTTATTTTATAAATAAAGTTAAAAATATTAGTTTGGAATAGTGTATAGATAGAATGAATCCATATCAAATCCTCAATAGCCAATATTTTTCATTATCAGTCCTGTTGGTGTTTTCAACCTATCCACATAGAGATCTATGAAAAAACATTATTATTTTGATAATTTTTTGCACTAAAACTACCTAGAATTGATATTAATGTTTATAAGTCTCCATTTATTAATGATTTAAAATTTTTATAGGTGGTAGGTGTTAAATGTTTCATACATATAAGAAAGATCATTTCCTTTTTCATGTTACAGTAATGTACACTGAAATGATATTCAAATATATGGACATGTATATGAATATAGTGTTAAGGTATATAAATCTTATCTAATTTATAAAAAAGTGACATCATATCATCAATTATAGTATGGTACAAAAAAAATTTATGAGTCATCAATGACTTCTATGAATGGATCATCCTTATTGAATTTTAAAAATAAAATCAACCAATTTTAAATAGTATGATTGTCCCAACACTATATTTTTTTACTAAATAATATTATAATAATATAAAAATAATCAATGTCACTTTTATAAAGAATGAAATTTTAGGTTATTAAATAAATACGTGGAAGAAATAATACATATTTTTAAATTTAACTTATTATATATATTTTTAGATGAAACATGATAATGATGTTATGCATCTTCAAAAAATATATGTAATAGTTTTATCAAAACATTTTTAGACATAAAATGAACAAAAAATGGTGGTTACTGTGAAATATAAGGATTAACATCTATGGGAATATGTTTATAGTTTTCCTAATCTATCAAAGGAAAAAAAATATGATATTTAACTTTATCTTATCACGTGTTAATAAAAAGTAAAAAGATGTTTCTAATTTAATGTCTATATGGTATTAAAGTAATTAATAGTTATTCTTCAAATTTCAAAAACTCAATTTCACTTATAGATTAGAAATTAATTTGTTTAAAATCCCATGACTATATTATAATGATTAAACAGATGCAACATATTTCACTAAATGTAATATTTCTTATTTTGATTATAAATTATATCTCCATTTTTTACTCTTTTTCATTTCCATTTATTGAAAACTCATGAATTAAAATTTAATAAATAAATTTGGAAATGAAGTTATTTTTCACACACTAACATTTGTGTTCACTTTTATTAAATTATTTTTTTTAACTTCTCTCTGAGTTTTGAGAGTTTCAAGTTGAAATATTATGTTTTCGATTTTTTAGGTTTTTTTTAGCTCTTTATATGGCTATTGTGCCAGGTTTGGGGGGAAACCATGCAGCTGGATTTATGCAATTTGTGTCTTCAGTTCATTTTATTATTGCATATTTTAGTATTCTTAGTTAGTGTATAGTTATTTCCGAAGCATATGGGGAATATATGAATCCATGTGGGGGCTTGGTGGGTAAGGAATATAATGCACAAATTGCGCACAGGTAGAAGAAACTGGAGGAAAGTGAATGAGAGTGTCTATAATTTTTATCGAAATGATTTTCAGGATTTTAGAATGGTTTATAACCATGTTTCCAAACCATTAGAAGATGGTTTTTCTGCCCAGTGGGGGGTTCCCGTTTGGCTCACGGTTTGATAAACCATTGGACCAAACCACTAAACAAGCTGAGAATCCCTAAATCTTGAATTTACTATTCTATCCTCTAAAAAATAACACCATATTTGATCCTAACTCTCCCCCACATTTTTTTAACACATGAAGGAGGAGAAACCCCTCTCATATTTATCATCATCAAAGCTTTAATGATCAACCATCGATTCTTGGAAAATTTCAAATATGTTGGCTTCCTTTTCTCTCTTGTATCCTCTCACATTTTTAGATTATTTCATAGATTGGTATTCCTTTTTCAAAACCTATAGTGGTGGTTGGATAATTTGAGTCATTTATTTTTTTGACAGGATGTGTTGTTGGTCTGTTAAACTTTATTCTTCCTAATTATGTAGGTTTTTTCTTGTTTTAATATCATTGAGGTAGGTTTCTCTATCCAAATATTTTCCAGAACATACCATGTGATTCTTGAGCCCTTTCAAATATATTTTAAATGTTTTCTATATGTTATTTTATTTACAAAATGAACAATAAAAGCCTTTTTCCTTGGTACTTCAATTTAAAAATTTGTTTTATAAAAATTTAAATAGTTATGATTATTAGTTGTTCATTAAAATGCAGAATTTTAATTTTTAAAATATTTTGAGATATCTAAAATTTTATTTAGATTTTATTAAAATAATTTATGGTTAATTGTAGGACAAATTGATATTTATTTGGGTTATTTAAACTTTTTAGGTGTAATGGTCTTTCCCAGGGAATCCTTGTGCTTGGGTGTGACATTTATTTCATGTCCATTTATTTGGACCTTTTACATTGACATAAATGGTCTTATATATATTCAATTTTGATATGTGAATATCTATAAATTCGGGTGGTGAACATATAGATGTGTTCTTATAAGTAAATAGAAATTACATGTAATTTACTCTTTAAAAATCAACTTTATCCTACCCAAATGGTTTAATGGTTCTTAAACATTTCTAAATATTCATTAATGGTTTTTTTATAAAGATTCACTTTAAATTACCTTTTTCACATTGATAAATTAGTTAAAGTCCCTCTTGGGTAATCAATTATGATATTATATATGAAGACCACCTCAAATCCTACTATTATTATCATCATGGTATTCTATGCATTTTAGTGAGGGGTGAGAGATGGTTCTACCAACATCTTGATTGGATAGATTATATCCCCCATGGTTGGGAAAGCTTATGGTGGGTTGCTCTACTATTGAGGCTAGTTGAGAGTAGTAGGTTTGGTTATATACTTGGTAATGCACCAATAGGCTGGTGGATGGTTTAGAACTGAGAATGTATAAGGTCACCATATGAAATATTTAGGATTTTATCATTATTACATACTCTGTATTTATTATTATTTCTTGTTACTTTAGTATTATATTTAGCTTCGCTTATAATTTTTTTAAATATTGTTTTTTCCAATTGTATTCTTTTATTTTGATATGCATTACAACTTATAATCAGTTTTTATATCTCTTTCTTATATAATCACACAGGTTATTATTCTTTCCTTTGGGTTGGTTTTGTAAGATCCTAGATTTTTCTAAAGGTATGTTTTTGTTTATGTTTCTATTTAAGCCCCTTATTTTCATCAAATAAGTGTTTCATAATTATCATGAGAAGGATCGACCGTATTCTTGGGGTTTGGCACATGATAGAGGAGGAAAAATGAGTTTCAGGGATTATTGCATGGTTTGAGCATGATTAGTGAAAATCGTGATGAAATCCTAGGTAATCATATGAGGGGATGTTTTTAGACAGTAGAATCTCCGTGGTTTATGTACAGTTTGGAAAATGTGTAGTTAAACTGTGTGGCCCAGAAATGTTAAAAAATTTTAAAAAAATCATTACATTGTTTTAAGGCTCACTCGGGATATTCTTTATTTCTTCTCCCCTAAACCCTAGGGATGAAACAAAGATTCCAATAGCTCCCAAGGGTGATTCTCCATTATTCCAAGGTTGTTGGAAGTGTCATCAGTCAAATATTGAAGATCAGAGTAAGTATAATCCCTCCCTTGCTTCTCGTTTTGGTTTACTGTTTCTGTTCTTCCCCTAACTCTTTCTGAAGCTCTAAAACTATATTTTTTCAAGGAGATATAGGTTTATAATTCAAAGGGTGGTTAAATCAGGATCTAAGTATTTAATTAGGAGTGAATTCACTAAAATATCCAATTTAGGTGGTCTATAAGTTATATCCCATAGTTTATATTTAGATTTCTGTATGTAGGGTTTTATTCGTGTTTTCATATTGATGGTTTCTTGGTTCTGTTAGTATGATTTTGTATATTGAGTGTCTAAATAACCAAATGAACCAATCATGATCTCTATGGGATTCATGGAGGATGTTGTGTCTATTTTTAGGTCCGCCCATGGGATATATAGACCTTTTTGAATGGGCTAATGGAAATATAAGGTGTAAAATTGACTCATGATGATATAGAGTCATAGCGAGTATGTTAATTGGTTTGTGTAATGATTTTAAATGTATTGTGGTTAGTTCTGCCTAATGTGGTAAAATGATAAGGGATTGTTTGGTTAACATGTAAATTGTTAAATGAGATTAATAGGAATATGAAACAGAATTATATTTACACTTGAATATGCTTAGTGAGATAGGCTTGGGGAATGCGAATTGGGGTTAAATGGTTATGTTTCCTAAATGATTAATGTGTTAATGTATTGTGTTCCCATTTATTAATATTTTTATGATGTTTCAAAGGATAATTTATATTCTTAGATGTAATGTGGTTGCTTGTGGGTGATGACAAATAAGAATGTCCACATGGCTTCATAGAGTGGGGTACAGACTAGAGGACTTATAATCATGGGTCAAGTTTGACTGAGGTTCTAAGATTCACCCTCTAAATACATGGGTTAGGGAATGGGATATAGTTTTATTACCCTAACAGTTTCATTCCACCTAGACTGAGGGTTTGAGGTGATGATAATGTGGTTATTGTAATGTGATTCCTAGTGAGATTGGACTAGATTTATTACCATATTGATTAAGAAGATTGATCATCCCTAATCCATTGAACAGATGAAAAAGGGTAAAATAAATGATGAGATGATTAAGTATTGATACTGACTTTAATAGTAGCCTAACATAAGGAACATAATCTAGAATGTCCTATTTAAATGCTTAATTTTACTTGATATTACTTACCACCTAAATTGCATTGTCATATCTGACTGGATATTTTGTTTACAAACTTGGTGGGGGCCTAATCAATTATACTCACACCCTGCTCGGGCCTCTGTTGGGTACCTGAGTAGATTTCATGCTTATAGGTCAAGAAAAGGGAAAGGGCCCTATGCTAGGGAGTTGAGTTGGGCATGGACATTCATGGTTGAGGTTCCAAACTTGGATATCATAGCATTCTGGAGATTTTTCAATTTTTCTTCCTATTTTTGGGTTTTGTTCACTTAGAATTATATCATGACATGAAATACTTACAGTTCCTTGTTATGTGTTCCACGTTTGGGAAATGTTTGACTTTGCAAGTTATTGGTTGTTCCAATTTCTTTTTACTATTTAGATTGTGTTCTGTTGTGGATTACTCTAGTAAAGAGGGTATATTCTCTCCATGTGACCTATTATACCATCACTACTAGTTGAAACCTCTAGTGTACGGGGAGGTGCTCTTGAGGTCATGTGAAAACCCAAATCAGGGCACTGATTTAGTGGAACCCTAGTCATGGATGTTATAGTTTTTCAATGATGTATTTTGTAACTGGAATTTCTACAGGAATTTTTTAAAATGGGATACAAAGACGATTTATAAAAGAGTGATTTTTTATAAAATGATAAAAAATAAATTTTATAGTTTTATTTTTAGAATTGTTTTTATGGCCAACTATGGTCCACTTTAGAAAAGTAAATTTGTGGATTCTGTGGTACATACCTACTAAGTTATTGTATAATCACACCTTACTTGTTTCACTTAGTGTCTATTCACCTGTGTTTTTTTAGGTTTGTATATCATTTATTGATCTCTCTTGGATTGAGTTTTCTTTTTCAAAGTATGGTGACCAAGAGGTAACACTGAGGAGATTTTGGGTATATTGGTCTTTGGTTTGCACCCACGTTGTATCAGTCCAGTCGACCACTTTGTATCTATATATATATTTTTGTTCAAATATTGTTGAGTTGTTGGTTTTTAATTTTTTTTATTCCATGTTTATCTGTTTTTCGGTATTATTTATGGTTATATTTTTTTGTATACAGTCTAAAATACAAGTTGACCATATTGGGGTCTATTATGGAAGATTGTACTATTTATTTATTTACTGGGAGAAACCATTCCCATTGATTGTCTTGTGATGCCCAAATATTTTTCATTAACTCATGGGGATCAGGAACACACCCCGAGTATGTCTCAGGCTGTGTTTGGTGTCTGGACTTAGGATGACCTAAAATATTTCATTAAAAAATGTTATAAAATCTAATACCTAGCCGAAATTTTAGTGGAACTTCATAGGTTTAAGTCTTGTGGTCCATAATGAAGGTGTTGTTCTTTAATGTGGGGGAGTATAACACCCTTGAAAAATTAAAAATTAAAAGGATAAATGTTATAACCCATGTTAACAATTAGAAACTTTTTTCAAGATCCTTCTTGATTATAACTCGATAGTTAAGTGAGGCTTTTCCTAGAGTAGTTTCAGAATGGGTGACCATTGGGAGGTTTCTTAAGATGCGTGTGAGTGTGGAAAAAGAACAAAGAAATAAAATGTGTTTTAATATGGGGATCATCACTAGTTAGATAAATGAACCTAGTTGGTAATAGCATCTAGTGTTTTATGAAGGAAACCAAGGTAGAAAAGGGAACACTTGTGGTCCGATGACCAAAATCATGGACTAGGGAGGTTGGTTGATGAAAATTTCAATAACACCCAAAGATTTAAAAAGAATAAAATTATGTTCCATAGCGTATAGGACATGAAATGCCAATAATAGATGAGAATTTAACACCCCAATACAATTTGAAATATTTCTTTTTAAATAAAACTAAAATCTTTGATATATTTTTGTATACACAACCCTAATATTTTTGTGTTTCATAGTATATATGACATGCAACACTAAGAATAAATGACCTACTAACTATATTACTGTTACAACCTAACTGATAAATATATAGATTCAAATAGTGATAAAAATTTATGATATATATATATATCCTACTGAATATAAATTGTTGATAAATGTTTATTAAATAATGAATCTTTTTTTTAATTTAATTTTTTTCTTCCAAATTATGTTTTTTCAAAAATGATTTCTGTTTCTTCTCATGAAAAAATATTATAATTATTTATTTGGAAATTTTAGAAAATGTTTTTGATAAAATAGAATATTTTTTCAAATCATCATTCCCAAATATAATTTGGGTGAAATCTTGGTATTTTTTTAAAAAAAAAATTGATTTTTAGTGAATTGTTAATAATATAAAGTTTTTTAAAAATTTCATTTATTTTAAATTAATTAAGTAAATTAAAAAGTCTAATTATATTTTTAATATGATCTGAAATGGAAATAATAATTAATTGTTTATATTTAATACACTTATTTATATTTTAATCGTATTTATACTGCATTTTAGTATAAGTAAATTTACTGTTCAAAAAGGATATTTTCTAGAAATGGTTTTAAAATGCATAATGTTTCTCATTTTTAATTAATTTAAGTAACCCATAATGATGAATGATTTAAATTAAATTTATAGATTATATATTAATAAATATTAATTTATACTCATACAATGATTATTATTAGTCATATATTTAATTTAAAATAATCTTTTTTCTTGAAAATGTTACTTCATGAAAACTCCCTTTTTCATCACATCTACAGGTTTAATTTTATTTTAAATTTTTACAGATATATGAATTTAAATTGGTAAAATTGACTAAATATTTTTAGTCAAAATAATTTATAATATATAATAAAGTAATATTATTTATTTACTAAAATAAATATTGATGACAATACAAATTAATTATCACGGTTAAGGTGTAAGCGGTTTTACCGTGGGTTAAACTAAAAATATAAGTGTAAAAATAACTAAAGAATTATATAAAGCTATTTTATGTAAATATTAAGATCTTATCATATATAATTCTCTATAATGGTTCATTTTGAATCCTTGTGCCATGAAAAAAATATATGGGTATAAATTTTTCTTTGAAAAAAGTTAAAAGTGTGTCACTCACCTCACATATAAAAGGACGCCCACTATCCTCTCTTATTCACAATTCCAAAACCCATTTTCTTGGTCTATATATGAAAACATGTAATTTTTACTTCCCTCCACACATTTTAGATCACTTATTTTGATTAGAAATATATCCTAGGATTTCTTTTCGTGCTTACCTATTATGGTTTTCCGAAGAAGAGGTATTATACTAAACCAAGAATTTTAATATATTTTATTCTTAAACCTCATTAAAATATTCTCAAATTGTGATTATATAATAAAAAATTGTCTATAATATACTTAAATGTTATTATGTGAATGTAATGACCCAAATCAATCTCCTCTTCCATCAAATGGGATACAAAATCATTATTCATGTGTACAGCAGACTATTGCCTTGTGAACCGATGTCATTCATGTTCCGTCATCTCCTATAACATATTGTTTAATTGATGTATTTAAATTATATATATTATATATGTAACGTATTTATACTTATTCATATATTATATCAGATATACCTTCTTAATTTATATTCTATGGGAGACGCGATAATTTTTCTCCTGTGTATAGTGGACTACCGCCTCGCAAAATGATGTGATCCGATTTTCACTAACGCTTTACATGGAATAAAATATGTATATTGTGAAAAAATATGTGTGATATAAATATTATAAAAATTATATTCATGAAATATTTATAATTTTTTTAACAATATATATCATTTTGAAAAATGATAATGTTGTTTGTGCATACATGTGGACTACCACCTCCATGAAGTGATGGGAATATTTTTTCATCATTGAATCGCATGGTAAATACAAATTATTATATTTAAAGAATTAATATGTAATTTATAATATCATTATCATTATTTAATTATAAAATAATATATTCCTACTTATCATAATCATCATTGAGAAATAGAAACATTACTCGTGCGTAGGTACGATATGTCGTCACCATGATTGTAACATAGTTCATTTTTCCTTACCATATTCCATATTTGGTTTTAAATGAATAATTTAGGTATAAATATGATAAATATCTCATTTCTATTATTCTATATATGTTTAAATAATGACTAATTTGACAATTATCAACACATAAATCTATTTTCAAATAATGAACAGAACATCCTCAGAACACCCAACTTGAACATAACTAATTGAGCATTCAAATATGTCATTATAAATAAATAAAATAAATAATTTAAGTATTAGGTGATAAACCTGGAGAAGTTTCTTAAAATATAAAATAATTTATATAATCATATTATGTAAGATTTAAAGGACATACTTGGAAAGTATGAACTCAAGGTAAGGTTTTTCTCATCTTGTGTTTACTACTATGAGACATATTCCACATTCACCACATATTTTTATTATGTGGTGTATATACATCCCATTAATGACTATAATTTTATTTAAATTAAAATTATAGGTATTTAAAAATCCAAATGAGGTTATCTCTTTTCATAGGGTTCTGAACTAGATATTTCCAAAGCAGTAAGGGACTTCTGATCATTTTCTCTTCATTGAGGCTTGTTGTAATGTTACACACCTATGTTATTTTATGAGGAGTATATACTAAACCTTTTTACATTTTATATCTTGAAAAAAATTATTTCCAATATATTCAAAGTTTCATTTAAAATTATTCTTTAATGGGACTTAAAATTTAATAGATTACTAAAGTAGAACAAGATTTATGTTACAATATCCTTTCTTTTCGGGATTGATAATGTTGAAGGTTATTTTTGAAGAAATAATATTTTATTATTCTCATGAGCCACATATCTCTATTATAAACTAGTTATGAATTTTTTTGACTTTTTATATATCCATTGAACTTCTTATTGATTAAAGAAACATCAAGAATGTCATTTGTAAGTTATACATATCGCGTATATTCTTTTAGATCAAGTATTTCTTTCTCCTATATTCATATTTTCTAAAATAATTTCAAAAATTATATTTATAAAAAATAATTATTCTTTATAGATATTTTACATGGTTATTGAACTTATTTTGAATGTTTTTCAAAGGAAATTACTTAATGTTTTTTAAATGAGTCACTTTTTGATCCCTTTTAAAAAATGTTTTGAAAAGAATTTTTATGTTTAATATTTACATCATGAAAGTATTTTCCCACCATTTTGGCCATTATTTTCATTCAACCATAATTTATATTATTTCAAGGTTTCCTTCATAAAACGTATATTTTGATTTTTGCTAAAAAAAATTAAATTGATTTTTAAAATGAAAAGGATATTTTCCTTAAGAATGTTTTTAAATATCTTTAAATGGTATTTCCATTTTTCAACATCAATAAATTTTTTATTAATTTTTCTCCAATAGGTATATTTTCTAATTATATCATCCATATTCTTTCTCTAGATAGAATATTATTTTTTGATAGAGATTTTTATGGAAACCATTTCTTTTCCACAGGTTAATCATGTTTCAAAGATATTATTATGAAACATGATTCTTTTCCACATGATAATAATTTTTCAAATATATTGTTATAGAACTTATTTTTTTTACATGGGTCAGTCATGTTTTAATTATATTATTCTGGGCCCCATTTCTTTTCCATGGGATAAGCATGTCTCAAAGATATTTTAATGTAACCCATTTCCTTTCCATGGGTTAATCATGTTTTAAATAGATTCTTATGAAAATTAATCATTTTCAACTAATTAATCATGTTTCAAATAGATTATTATGGAACTTGTTTATTTTTTATTCATTAATTAATTTCTAAACAGAATAAAGGTTATTTCTATGCATTTATTATGAAATTAATTCTCTATTCATGAAAAGTATATAGAACTTATTAATGATTATTGGTGCACCCAAATAGAGTAAGGTGAACCCATTATATCTTCTACTATAGGTTATCCTAGATAGCACCGGGTGATCCTGATATAGTATATATAACGGGTTCACCTAGATAGCATTAGGTGAGCCCATTAAAGCTTATATGAAGGGTTCACCCAAATAGAACTGGGAGAGACAGATATAGATTATATGATTGGTTTTCATAGATAACACTCTAATTCATTGGGTAATTGTTATATTCTTCACATAATTATATTGGAAGTCATTTGTATAGTTAGCCTAATTGTGAGGGTTCTATATGGGTTCTAGGATGATGATTCCCAAAGATACCAAAAAAATTTCATTATTCTTTGTATGGGTTATAAATGTTTCCTTTGATAAAGATTGATATCACATGGATAATGATTATATATTCTAATAAATCATGCCTTTATTAAATATTTATTCCATGTTTTTATGTTTTCTGATTTAGGTATTGTCACGAACCAGGCCGGGTCGCCATCCGACCCGGCGCCCGACCCGGTCCGCGGCAAGGCCTGAAGGGCGTTCCCGATCCCCACGAGCTGGAACAAGTGCCCGGGTATCAAAACCAACACATGGGAACGATTTTACCCGAAATAAAAGACAGAAAAACAACTAACCAGATAAATAAACTGAAACTAGAAATAGACAACCAAACACGCCTTTAAACTATGAACATGTTTAAAGTCTACAACTCAAACCAATAACTAAAAAAGAAAAGATGACAGCGGAAACTAAAACTCTTAGTCAAACCTCAAAGCAATAGGAGAGGTGCGACATCCACACGTTACAAACATTAACCTGCACAAGGAGACCACCAATGACCAACCACCATCACTGAGCACGGCGCATCAACCTGGAATACACAGAGGACAAGGCCTACATACACCCAATGGTGTATGTAGGGTGTGAGCAAAGAGCCCAGTAGGACGTCACCCAAAAAAAAGGTTCCACGTATACACATTAAATGACAAATACATTTGCAATATTAACTAAAGAAAATAAAATAAATGCTTGAACAGTTTAAAAGAAAACGGGATAAAAGAGAACAGTTTCAAATGGAACACCTTAAATTAAAACCCACACACTCACTTCTTAAAAATAACCAGTTTGTCACAATGATGAGCGTAAGGTGAGCAATGAGCACTAATATGGGAGGGGCCGCATGGGCGTTAGCTAGCTTGGGTCCCTAGATCTTCGTGTCTCGGTGAAACATGGCTTAGAAGGCCACGACCCTCAGAAAACGTGGCTTAGAAGGCCACGACCCTCAGAAAACGTGGCTTAGAAGGCCACGACCCTCAGAACCATATATTTAGTTAGTGTTTCAATCGTCTGTCTTTCCAGTGAAACCAGGTCGAGTCACCTCAGGAACACTAGCTCACTAGTCTATTCCACCCTCCTAGCAACCCGGGATTCCCGGTTTGTGCTTAAACATGTTTCAAGTTCATGTAACATGTCACTATAATGCATAAAAGTCAAACAGGGTACTTACACATGCAAAACACAATTTCTACACCCAAATCCGCTTTTAAAACTATACACACACCAAAATCCATTCAAAACAATATTTTCATTGGTTACATACACAATTAAATCAACTGCACACTTTAAAAGACACTCATCGCTAAACAAACCACCACTTACACATGTAGACACTATTTTGAAATACGGCACACACTAAATCATTTTTTTTCAAACATGTTTAGCACCATTTTCATAATTAAGTAAACCATAGAAGAAATTATAAAGCAATAGAAAAAAAAGTTGTCACATGTCTTCACAAACTAAAGTAATCATTTGTAATTTCAAACGCATTCACACGTCGTACGCACTCAAATACAATTTTAATGTGTGACCTGCACCACCCGAGTAGTTTAATGGAAAAACCTTACACTGTTAAAAACACAAATTCATAAACCACATAATTTAACAATCCAAGAATAAAAGCTTAAATTTTTTTTTGAAAGAAATCGCTTGGCATTAAACACTAAACCAACACAAACCCCTCTTTTACGGAGAAACGTACACGACGTCATGTCAAGGATATTATTTTCACCACTTGCACAAGTTAATAAGACAACCGCATAAATAAATAAAATTACTAACAACTAAATAAAAGTTCACAGTAGAAAACACACACGTACATGCACAGGCTACTAACAATTTTCAATGCAAATCAAACTCTAATAAAAACCCACTTCACGCTACAACAATTAATTAAATAACATGCTAAACAAATTAAACTTGAAAATTAATTTATCAAATAATGGATAAACATGGAACCACCTACCTGGGTGTAGCGGACTTCACAAAAAGGTGCGCAAGGATTGTCGAACAACAACTGCAACTCAGAAAAAACAAAATTGACCCTAAACCAAGCAATTAAACCAACAAGATCAAGAATCTACCCAAAAAAAATGAACTCATACCCACTGGAACAATTGATAACAAAATAAAACAACACTCAAATATAGAAGGGTGTTACCTATTCGATGGGTGAGGCAGGTGAGGGTGGTGAGATGGCGCATTGTCGGACAGGAGGAGAGGGAGGCGTGCAGCGCAATAAACATTCGGGAGAGGGGTGCAGGGTGGAATGGCTAGAGGTAGGGATTCAGCTGGGAGGAAAGGGAGAAACAGAGGCGTTGGTCAGGAGGTGCTCGGCCAAGGAGAGAAGTGTGTTGGAATTGTAGCGCGAGCTGGGTCGCTGGACAGGATGAAGGGGTGCGACGAGTGAGGGATTGAGGTGGCAATCAGATGAGGATGGGTGACTTAGTGTGACGGCGCAACTGAGGAAAATGCGTTGGGGTTCGTCATAACGGTTCGCAGTGCCGGAGAAGAGCCACTTCGGATCAGGAGTGCACCGGCAGGGGGGCTTCGCCAGGAGGGAAAAGGGGAGGTCGGTCAACCAGGGGGGGTTGCTGGCAACGACAGTAGGTTGGAAGGTCCGGTGGACATCTTGTGAGCCTTGGATGGAGGTGCGGTGCATCTGGGAAGTGGCAAGGAGAGGGCGAGTTGGGCAGGCGGTGCAACGCCGGACGGAGGTGCGGCCGGGAGGGAGGCCGCCGGACAGGAGGCCTGGCCGGGATATGCTGGTCGGGTGGAGTCGGGCAGGCGGAAGGGGAAGGAGCCGGCGAGCGGCGCACACAGCCTGGGCAAGGGGGAGCAGAGGGGAGGACAGCCCGAGCAGAAGAATGAAAAAAAAAAAAGAGGGGGAGTGCGGCGCATAGGAGCTCCAGGGAAAAGAAGAAAAGAAAAGAAGGGCTGGCAGAACCCTAGGTAAGAGAGAGGGAAAAAAGGTAAATAGTAAATAGAAAAAGAAAAAAAAATAAAAGAAATGAAATAAAGTAAAATAAGATAAAATAAAACTAATAATAATAATAATAACTTAAATAAATTATTATCTTTAAAACTAACAACAAAAAATATTAGTAATAAAATAAAAGTTGTAGCAATCATGACCATAGTGATAAAAGTAATTATAACAATTACCTCCTCAAATGATATTATTATTATGATCATTAAAATAATTTATTAAAACTTTTATCACCTTTAATTTTATTTATTTATCATTAAGTCATTTTATTTAATTAATTTGACCCTAGCATGTCACCCGGTGGACCAGGCGGGGCTGCGCAGTTTCAAAAACATGCCTCACCCAAGTCCGTGTGGTCTCCATTTTTATTGTGTTCTCATTTTATTATTCGTCGCGTATACTTTTCATCTCCCTTAAACATAGGGCAGGTCGTGTGGTAAGCTAGGCGAGGTCACGCGACGACCCAATCGAGGTTGTGCGGCTTTGACAGCAGCGCACTTAACGCCGAAAAGGGGGAAAAAGCGTTTCAAAATAAAACTCAGAAAATTTAAGCTCGGCCTTGACCCGAATTATCTAATCTCCAACAGAGATAATAAAATAAGTAACATATATATATATAATAGGGTGTGACAATTCTCCCCACCATAAAGCTTTCCGTCCCCGGAAAGCCACTACTAAGGCTAAGACCCAAAGTAAGAAACGACACCCCCACTAAGGATCAAATAGGATCCCCACAAAAATCAAGCAAAAAGAGAGAGAAACATCGTACTCAGAGAAAGTGACTTAAAGACAACATCAAGAAATGAAAAAAAAAAGACTTTCTGATATGTTTCGCCTGCCCCAAAGAGATGAAAAACCTCCAGTTTATTGTTTAAGAAGATGAGCCCTCGCACCCACAAAAATCAACTTTACAAGCCGAAGTTTTCCTCAAGCACTCTTAGACGAAAACAACACCATTTGGCTAGAAAGAAAAACAAGGTCATACCACAGCCACGAAACATTCTTATCACTTATTACCAACCTATCTTTAGAAACAGAACCAAAAAGTTTAATGTGGGGAAGCCCAAGGGGCTCCCCACCATTAAGAACCTACTAACGCCCAAGACGGAACTGGAAAACCGATACGGGGAGGTTCGAGTGGACTCCCTGCCACTAAAGAAAGGTCCAGCACCGATTCATTCCAGATACATTCGTGCGAGACCCAATGTGGGCCTCCCCACCATTATGAACATACTAACACCCAAGACGAGACAAGAAAACCAACATGGGGAGGTCCAGGCGGACTCCCCACCATTAAGGAAAGGCCAACACTGATTTATTCCAGAGACCTTTGTGTGATACCCGTTGTGGATCTCGCTTCCATTAGAAAAAACAGAGGATATAGAACTTTGAAAAAAAATTCTCGATGGTGACCAAACACCCCACCACAAGGGGTGGGGAGGGAGGGGCCCGACCACCAGGCGTCAAAACCACAGCTGGCCACAAACCAACATCTCAAAATTTCCTGGATGAACACCATTCAAATTTGAGACTGAGTTAACCAACAGACTCTCATAAGGACCACTAAAGCGATTTCATCCAGTGGAACGCAATCCCCAAGACTTTAAGGCAACGAGACGAACACGTGTCCACATTGTCACGAAAACCTTATGCAACACGACGGCTCGTTCGAAGTGGAAAAACCTTGGAGACAATTTAAACTGCCTCTACATTTAACATTGGTGACAGGAATAAAGTTGGGGTCCCATAAACTCCCGGGGTTCCTGACCACACGCCAGCTTCACTCCGAGGCCTATGGCTGGAGCCTTGATATTTGAAGCAGCTCCTGCCTCGTAGTCAGGTATTGAGGACTCCCGTGCGAAGGATCTCTTTTTGGTGTCACACGCAACCTCACTGCAACTGAGACAACACCAGAAACACAACACATTACAATATCTCACTGATCATACATGGAACATTTACCATCAAAAGGGCTGAAATGGTGCATGCGCATCACCCTTTGTCACACTTAATGAGAACATGACACCATAAATCATCACCTGAACATGACCATTGTTGTTGAGAGGAATATTATATGTACAGGTACTTCAAACTAAGTCTTAATCAACAGTGACTCCTGCAATTGATCGTAGCATCCCCATGTGACTAGGTATGCCACACTAGTGGTCTAACGTAGACCCTTTCTTAAATGAAACTAACAAAGGAACAAAGGTCATTTAGAATAGTGGCCCGCACCGACCACTCTAGGCTGCTTCCACCTCTCCCCACTGGAATCTCCTTCTCCATTTCCAAACAGAAAATTAAAATTAAAGAGGTCAAACTTCACCCTTGACTATCAAAGAGAACTCACACTGCAAGGCGTCACCAAACATGACCCTTGCACCCGATGAAAGTACCACAAATCCCTTCAAGACATTGGTCAACACTAATAATTCTGAACCGTTTTCACCCTTCCCTTCTGGATTTCCATTCGCCGTTTCCAGGGGAAACCTTCAAATGCAACAACGTAAAATTTTATACCCGACGACTCAGACAACCCAAAGAAACCAAAACTCTGTTCAACTCCCCTCGCATGTCATCCCGCTGCGTGAGGATCCACTTAGTTGAAAAAAGGAGAGGTGGGTTAAATTCTAGAATTCAAAAATAGAGTCCTTCAATCAACTGGAGTGTCGGCCAATGGCGAAATACCCGTAGCCGTACTTCAATCACATGTCAACACTTTATGGGGGGCATACACTGGTCAAGAAGGAAAACCATGGACCCAACCAAACTGGTCTGATGGTCATGACATACCACAAGCGAACACCAAGCGTGCAGGGGAAACCACTGTAAGGGCTCCCCGATGTACTTTTTCAAAAGAGACCATTAACCATATGATTTCACACCAACTGACCAACAAAAATTCAAACTCAAGACACAAACTAGCCAGAAGTGATCCTCGGCTCAAAATGCCTCACATCCAACATTTCCATAAACACAAGGACACGCCACACAAACACCATTTACTAAAACGCCAAACTTTTCCTTTAACAAAACGTTTTAAAAAAAAGCAAAGCCAGTGGGTTGCACAAACACCAATGGTGTCCCATGGGCCTCGCACATGCATGTTCTCGTGCCGCACTGGCACCCACCTCATATTCATCCAAGCACTCATCCGCTCGTTCCATTAACCATTTTTTTTCATATACACTCATGCATGTGGTTTCCCACGAGAACACCAAGGGTCAAAAACAAACCAATCCATTTTTTTTCAAAACCAAAACATCCAACCCACACCTTTCAAACCTCATAACTCATTTTCTTTTTAAAGCGCTTCATTTAAAAATCATTTTTTTTTCAAGTCTAAAACATTTTTACTTAAAAACCAAATTCTCACGAACCCAAACCTAAAGAGATGAGAAATGATGCAAGAGAAAACTTGTGTTAGAGGGTGACTGGAACGTATGATTGGCGGCCATACGCCAGTCATGCCACTACCACGGAGGGTATTCTAGGACAGCATCCCCGGCTCCACATGGCTTTCCAGACCCTGCGAGCTCAATAGGACACTGACCTTACCCTTTTTTTCATTTCTCATGGACAAGATTAACCGCAATGACCAAAAACACAGACAAACCTCAACACACTTTGGTAACTTGAGTCCTGCCACGAGGTGTGGTAGCCAGGCACCTTACTCGCATCCAGGACATCGAGTCCCGACAACATTAACTCAAGTATACCGTTACTCTATCCTGAAAGAAAACGATCCAAGAGAGCAAACCTTGCGCTCTGATACCATTTTTTCATGAACCAGGCCGGGTCAGATGGCGACCCGGCCTGGTTCGTGACAGGTATTGTTGGTTATTCATTATCTTATGTTATGTTTATTCAATTTAATTATTTAATCATACTCTTATACTCTTCTCATTATCAGTGGAGACATTCAATTGTCAATGCTTCTCATTACCCTTAATAAGAATTTGAGCTCACTCTTTTTATGTTTCCTTTTTCCTAGATTATCAATAATGATGTTTGACAAATTTTGTCTTGAAGGGTTTTATTTTGATGATGATAACCTAATTTGGAAGGAAGAAAATCCAGGTTATGTGGGATAAATGTTCATTTAAAACATGGGTATTGTTTATGTAAGATTTTTTCCTCAATCTTTAAAACTCTAAACTTAAAAATTACTTGATAATATAAGTGAAACAATATTTTCCTTTTGATGTTGTAAGTATTGAATCATGAACACTGGGTCGCCTTCATCTGTGTCAAATCAAAAAATGTATTTTTTATGATTTCATCATTGTATATAGATGTGCGGGTTCCGGTATATTATATTATGCACATATTTTATCAACTATATATTTATTTTCCACCATTTTTTTCTCATGTAATGGTTCATAGAGTGATTTATTTGTATTAAAAGACAATAATATGTGTGCATCAATATTTATATTGAATGTGTCCTACTGAATGATATATAAAAATTCTAAAAGTTTATATTAAAAATACACATTGACCAAAGGCCTATGTTGTTCAAAAAATTATTTTGTTGGAGGTGGTTGAGTTTTTTACTGAATACATGTATGAGGTAGGGAACATTTTTCTACCTATATATCTATATATGGTAGTTAAAAAGGATGTTTAGGGGATCAATGTCTTAAAACAAAATTTATTTATAACATGATGCAGTGATGTAGGAACATTTATACATTTTGAACAATATGGGTGAGTTTAAGCTATATATCATTACATATTTCTATATTTAAGGTATGATATATGTAAATAAATGATAAGTTATTAGTGAATGAGTATAAAAATAAATTTTTTTAAGATTTAAGTAAAAAGGTCAACATTTATTCATCAACATCAAAAATATTTAAATGGATAGTTTGGGGACCACATTTTAAGTTGATAAGATGGTCTAGTTTTAACACTAATGGTTACACATTTCACAAAAAAAATCAACAACAAAAGATTCATTTAAAAAATATAAGTACTAGTCATCTATAAAGTAATGCATTTTTCATGTTCAAAAAATAAAACCCTAGTTTTTATATCAATAACTGATTTTTGAGTTATTTAGGGTAAATGGGAAATTGATTATACTAAATTCTATTTATCATTGTTTAAGTTTAATTGGGTTGATAATATAATTTGTGTGAAATAAGATGATTATATATTTTCACTTATTTATTTAGGAATAATCACTTTAAATGTGGAAGAATTTACCATGGAGGTACATGTTAATCAGGTATTTTATATTATTGACCCATCAAAGGATTAGTAGTATATCATTT
The DNA here is from genome assembly GCA_963277665.1 of Viscum album. NCBI lineage: Eukaryota > Viridiplantae > Streptophyta > Magnoliopsida > Santalales > Viscaceae > Viscum > Viscum album. Next base: position 444,699,916 of record OY728133.1, read on the forward strand.
TTTAATGGAAAAAAAATTCATTTTTGTGATCTTGATGTTAATGATGTTATGGAATTTTGTGAGATTTATTCAACAATTGAAAAATTACGAGAGGATAATAATGAATGAAATATAGATATATTTCATGCTATATGAAATGAACACATAGAACTAATATAAGAAAGCACAAAATACTCTCCAAGTTATTTAGGTAAATATCTTTATTTATATTGTTTTTTGTCAAAATTATAAATGTAAAAACATTATTTTTTTAACTTTGATTTTTAAATTTGTAAATTTTGATCAATTTTTCTATTGTTATATTAATTTTTATATTCATCATTTTTAGTTGAAAATCGTTTGGTTGAAGGAATCATGACATCATTTTTTTGTGGCTATTTATTTAAATTCATAATCTTTAGGTGTCTTTTTTCTTTAGTTGTATCAATTAATAAAATATATATAATTAAATTTTCATTATGAGCAATAAATTTTTACTTCTAATAATCATTTAATTCTAATCAAATAAAGGAACAAATATCAATACATTTTTAGATGTTGATCATTTCTACCATTTTATTAATTTTTGTATTCATCTTTTTATGTTAAAATAATTTTATTAAGAAGCATAACATCGTTATTTTACTATAACTATTTCTTTTTATTCATTGTTTTTAGGAATCAACTTTATTTAGTTTTAATAACTAGCAGAATAGATATAATTTTTTATCTATTATGAACAATCAATTTTTTACATCTAATAATATTTTAATTCAAATAAATTTTTGGAAAATTGAAATATAAATACTTAAACTTTGATCATTTCTAAAAAAATTTTATTAATTTTTATAATAATCTATTTTGGCTATACATTTTTTAGTTAAAGGATTCACAAATCATTTTTTTATTGTGACAATTTCTTTGTATTCAAATTTTTTAGGTACTAACTTTTCTTTAGTGGTATTAGTGAAATTATTTTATTTAATTTTCCTTCTATTATAAACAATTAATTTTTTTAATTCCCACAATCATTTAATTCTAATCAAATAAAGGTATAAAAAATTTAATTAAAGTAACAAACATCTATTATAATGATATAAAAAAGTAATAATAACATTAACAAGGTAGTTGTATATTTCTTCACATAAATATATCTATAATAATTAAATTTTTTAATGAAATTAAACTTTTACTTTTCAAACATATTTTTAAAACTTCGAATTCTATGGAGAAGATAATATCCAAATTCGGTAGACATTGGATTTCCTGTTTACTAAAACTTTAACATTATCAAGGGGAGGAAAGGTTTATAATTAAATTTCATGATAATAGTAACCATGTAGGCCAAAAGGATAATTAGTTTAGGATTTTCAGCGATATTCTGATATGTTATAATATTATAATATTATATCCTCATAGGAGGATCAGTTAAATTATAGTGAAAGATTAGTTGTGGTAGTGCGTAATTTTAAAATAACTCAAACAATTTATTTTTTCCAATGGTTTAAATACTATATATTTCATATGACTAATATTTGATCTATTCAATTACATATAAAATTTTACTATCAAGATATGAAAGAAACTAATACAAGGTTTATTTTTTATAAAAAATAGATAGAGATATTTTAAATCAATTTTTATTCTAATTAAAAAAATTACAATAAATAAAATAAAAATTCATGCCTCAAATAAAAGTTTTTATATTCCAACACATGGGAGAAGGTTGTCTCTAGTCGGCATGATGTAGCATTTCTTGTATGATATTTTTTTATATAATCAAAATTTAAAATTATTTTTTCATTAATTGATGGATTATTGATTTATTCTTATAAAATAGTAATATGTGGGATCGCACTAAGTTATCCTATAACAGAATGTTTATCCTTGTAATTTTTAAGATGGAGGTTATCATTTAATATAGGAGAAAGTGATTATTGAAAATATTTATGAATTTAAATATGAATCTAGTAGTGTCTATGAATATTTCTTATTTGGTCCTCAATATACCATCTCTCACCATGAAAAATATAAAATTCCTAGAATTAAAAATAATGGGTAAGATTCTTACTGGTGTATCAAAACTAGTAGTTTAAAGGATTGTAAAAAAATAATTATTATTTTTCTTGGATGTTGGTATTTTGTAAATTAATTGAACTCATAAAAAAAATTACATATATCAATTTAGGATTCCATTTAGGAGCATGTGATGTAGAGGAAATTTATCCCAAAGGTTAGGATAGACTCTCCTAACACTAGTTAAAGAAACGAAGAACACATAGGCTGTAAAAGTGGTAATTAGTTATGTTTCAGAACTAGATAAAAAAATATATAGATGTCTAAATATATCATTGATAGAGGTATAATAAAAGGGTGAAACAGATTAATTAAGGAATAAATTTTGAGAAATGAATCAATCAATATAAAAATGAATTAAATCATATATATAATATATTATTTTTTAAATGGTAAGAAAGATGAAACATGCATATCCTCTCTATTCAAATCCAACACCCCCTCATTAATACCAAAATGTATATTGTGATTTACATTCTGTGGATCCTCATTTACATATTTTAGTGTATGGAATCATACATATTTTAATGGACTACACACATCATTATGTCATGTATTTGGATCAAGTAAGAGCAGTGGTACAATTTATTATTGATCATATAGCTTCAATATTGTTGAATATCAAGTAGGTGGCCATAATTGGAGAGAGTATGTGTCAGTTTTTACTCTATCCAGTAAGCTATCTTCATCAGTTGAAATATGAGGAATGTGTCATTTTATAATTTTTATTTTCTTTTTATTTCAAATTGTTGTAACTTTTTATAATATTTACCTTAAATAAGATTATATAAAATATAAGGAATTTTTTAAAAGAAAACAAAAGTTACAAGAACTAACTCCTTTAGATACTTTTTAGTTTTCTCAAGGTATAACTAAATTGGAAGTAAATTCTTTTATATTAGAGATTTAATATTATTTTCTTATGATTATTAATTGGTGTTGGAGAGGTTACTCATTAATAATACTTTTAAATAATATCATCATTACTTTTATTTTTTATGGGCTCTCAGTACCCATGTTACATTCTTTACATGTAAGAATATTTGAATTTAAATTCTCATTAAATTAAGTAAATATAATTTTTAGTGTTTTAATTTATTACTTATTTAATTTTTTATAACAACCTTGGGCCTATACTCCTAGATCCAATACAAAATTATTCACCTTTAGCGGTGGTTTTTTAGTGACGGTTTATTAAAAATCACTCCTAAACTTGTTTTTTTTTTACAATCATGACGCTTCTCCTCATACCCGACTCCCCTGACTATTCTAACACCCTTGACCCCCTGGAAACCCTAACCCCTATGATCCTAGGTGCAACCCCGGTGACCCCCACAACCCCATCATGACCCTGGTGACCCCTGTACGCCCTAAGATCCCTCGACCCCAGCATGCCATGTAACCCCCGCGACCCCCCCCCTGATGCCCTCGACGTGTCTCTCCACCTCTCACCACTCTTTGACACCCAAATAACGTTATATTTACCATGGATATATGGTTTTCATTAGCATGGTTGTGAGAAATTATCAGTGAGATAATAGAATGATGTTGATGTAGGTTATATTTACCATGGTTTTATGTTTGTGGATGAAATGTTCTGGAGACACAATTAATGGTATTCTGGCATAGAGCTAAAGTAGGTTGTTCTTTTATTTTTATTAATTATTTAACTAATTAATACACATTTTCATATCACTATTTCATGGACATATTATATGGCTTGTTTGTTTAGGCATGGTGGTGTCGACCTATTGAGTTATAGTCATGCCCTATTCTCACAGTCAATTGGTACTCGAGAAGAATACATGGATGCATGTTGGACAAGGGTAACGAACCTTATAGTTTATTGAATTATTTCAAGATGGTAATAAGTTTATAGGGGAATGAAAATAGGGTTTTTTATTGGGTTCATTTGAGTCATTATTTGAGTATGTTATTCTTTTACTTTTATTGTTAATAGAATTACATGTATATACATTTGAGCACATCATTACATTATTCCATTATTATTATTATTAATAGGTTGTGTTTTATTATTTAGTTTCTATATTTTTAGACTCTAATTTATTTCATTGATAGTGTTTATTTATAATTTTATAACACTTCATACAATGAGGTATACTCTCCCCTCTATATATTTGACACCCCTAATGTATATTGATAGCCTCTAGCATACATTGGGCATGCTTGATATATCTTAACTGACCCTTTTTGTCCATGTGATAGAGTTCTAGATCAGTGGATGTTATATCCCCACACCATCTTTTGAGGGTGAGGGAGGGATATAGTGGGGGTGAAATATATGACACCAAAAAACACCATTTGAAGGCCTACCTCCAGGACATGAACTCAAATAATATTTTAACTATCCTAGGTAAAACCAATGATTTTGGACATAATAAAAAATATAGAATTTTGATTTTTTAATCATTATAGGAGAAATGAACATTTTCAATGGATCAACTTTTTTATATCTTGTTTCCATAATCTTAAACTATGGTATATTTTTTGTCATTTCAGATTACATGTCCTTCAATCATGACATGTGATCAATTCTCACGAATCCATGATATTTTTAATAAGTTATTCATTATATTCTCATGTTTACTATATATTTATGATCTAACCATTAATGGTATATTGATATGTTTTGGGGATTGAATATTATATTTAAATTACAAAAAACTATAGATTTAAAAAGTTACCCACATTCTATAATTGAAGCAAAATTAAATGGAAATTGAAAAGGTATATTGAAAACAATAATTTTTAGTGTTATTCCAAGATCTATTTTGGGGAATTTAATTTACTTGATTTCATTTATCTTAGTAATTTCATGTTTCCTTTGATTCTAGAAAAACAAATACCTTACTCATAAGCCTTGGATTCATCTACCCTAGTTTTTAATCCTTTCACATGATGATTCCTTGCATGTTCTAGTCTTGATTTCCCATGTATTTTCTAAAGTAGTGAGTCATGATTAAGGTAAGAGTTTTTTTCCATTTCAGATTCCTAAATTCTATTCAATTATTATACTATTTATCAAGCCCTTACCTTAGTGATATCAAATTTATGTCATTGACTGTTTGTCCATATGTTTTTTTGTTTCATGACATACAAAAAACTATAGGGATGGGATCCTTGTTCTTCTTTTCTTTTATAAATATTTTTAATTTTCATGCCTTGGTTTTCTAGGGGTTGGTTCATTATTTACCATATGTATTTATATAGGAAAACCTTTTTACTTTATTTATATTTTTTCCAACTAGTATATATGAATCTCTTTCCCTATTTAGTAATAGTTATGTGTTTTAATTTTTTTTAATATTGTATAGGAATGTTGTGATATACATGGATAAAATCTTGATCAGATTACCGAGGAACACACCTTAGTATGCTAAGGGTTTGGAGGATTTTTTATATTTTTTAATTTCTAATCAATCCGTTGAAGAGAGAATAAGATGTTCATGTCCTAATAGTAAATTTAGAATATGGTTGAAGATAGATTATGTTTAAGAACATATAATATTAAAGCAATTATCTACTCAATATTTTTTTTGGATTTGGAATAGAGAGTCGAACGATAAAGAAAAGTTGAGCACGAATGTCAATCCACCGAAAGATCTCCCAACTTCATAGAAAATGGAAAATTAAATGTAGAACCTTATAAATGATGCATTCAACATTGAAAGACACCAACACCAACATCAAAATATATAATAACAACCAGATGGGGGTGATACAAATACCAATCTAACAAGTGATGTTTCTAAGACTATTGGACAACCAGATAAAGATTGTAACATATCATTAGATCCTCCTCTTTATTCTTTGAAGACTAATGTAAGAGAAAACTTCACTGAGGAAAATACATTTCATGGTTTAGTTGATGATGGAAATAAATAGTTGTATAGTGGATGTCTGAAATATTCAAAACATTATTTTATGTTGAAGTTGTAGCATATCAAATGCCTAAGTGGAATTAAAAATAAAGCAACATCCATGATATTATATTTTTTCATGATTCATTTACTAAAGAAAACCTCCCTGGGTCTTTTTATGATATGAAAAAAAATTTAACAGGCTTGGTCTAAATTATACAAAAATACATGTGTGTCCCAATTATTTTATGCTTTATTGGTGATAGAATTCAAGTAGACTGTAATGCCCCGACCCCAGTTACCCAGAGTCGGTGCATTATTACGTATCATTGGCATGATCACAAAGTATCAAGCCTCTAAAGACCTATTAGTTTAGTAGTCTTGGAAACAGTAGATATATTCATAAGTCTTACATTACATCAAAAGGTAAAAAAACTACAACAACATCTTGTCTTCATGTCCCCTCATACTATCCTTGTAGTTTATTCATAAATTAATTCTTCACATCCTAGGAAAAATAAAACATTGAAAGGGCTGAGCTCAGATGCTCATTAAGGATAACAATATAGCAGAAGCATTCATAGATAAGCATAAACACTTAAAGCAATTTATAACTAAAACAAAATCCTTTTAAACATGAACTTCAGTATAATTTGGAAAAGATAAAATGAAATAATGCCATTTACTTATTCACATGGATATTCTACTAGTTGAAAAATCACATTAAATATCAATAACTACTTTCATAATGATGGAATGTATAATTCCAGACTATCATAACCACATAGCCAAGGCCTTGTGCCAAGACTACAAATAAGATTTTGTCAAGGCCTTGTGCCAAGCCACTAGTTTGTCTAATGAGACATACCGATGCATCGAGGAGCTATAGCGGGCTCCACCCGTCACTTAGTAAGTTTAATGCATTCCTCATATGAAAAGTTTGAAACATAACATAAACATTTGTATTAAAACTAGCATACGAAATGTCAATACTTTATCCACAAACCATGAATGGTATAAAAATAGCCCATCCATAGTCAAACATAACTCATTCAATACAATATGGAAGATTCTATTGTATCAAATTAACCTCAATCAAGAATAATGAAGGATATTTACATAGATTAAAATAATCATCAAACTATTGAGAGAAATATCCCCCTTTTTCTTGAAAACATTTAAAAGCCACACTATTTGTCAAGAATCCATTTAAAATATATTTTTGAATCAAAGCGTCTCATACCACTTTGAAACTTTTAAAAGAAATTTTTATTTGAAATCATTAATGTTCATATAAATAAATCCTTAAAACCATTTTTAAAACATGGACATTAATGAGAAAGATTTTGAATAATAAATCTTCAAAACATTTAAAAATGATATTTTAGTTAGAGTTTCTAACCAAAGGAGAGACACTTGAATACAAATAATTGAGGTAATAAAAACTTTGTAATATCATGAGAATAAAGGGATTCATGATATACTATGTCAATGTACATTATATACACTATATAATAGTGATTGGGTGTATAACAACAAAGGAGTCTCAATGGAATGTAATTTGAGATGAAACTTCTTATAAAGACCGTATCCTTAGGTTAAGGATAAATCAATGGCATAATTTTGTGTGAAAAATATAAATACACTCAATATGATTGGATATTCAGTTTAAATCAATCAGAGGAAATTCACACATATTCTTGTAAAGACAACACCAACGAATTGGATATTTAACACAACAAATGGAGATTGAGTTAAAATTACTCTTATCAAGTTCATACCGATGACTTGAGAATTTATCAATGGAGTGATTATGTGTATCAAAAGTATTTACACAGAAAGGGGAGTGGAAATTATGATATAAGAAAATTAATAGTGATTCCACACATAATCTTGGAGTAAAATAATAAATGAAGTATGCATAAAGCCGAATGAGTGGAAATTGAAATTTAAAATTCCTTTGTCGATTAGGCAACTTACGAAACATACACCCATGAAAGAAGGATCATAAAATGATGATTTAAATATCCATAAATTAAATTATATTACACAATGAATACAATCATGGGTAGTACAGACACTACATGCAATAAATAAGTGGTGAATGATGGAATTCTCACAGAATTAAAAGTGAGACAAGAAACCCCTTTCTTTGTACATTTTCCTTGGTAGAGGGTAGTTTAATCTCATGTATAATGGTGAAATAATTGTTATTTAATTATAAAAGAATTATATTAATTAATATGATATCATATATGATCTTTTAACATTTATTTGTTAATAATATCTTAGAATTATCGTTGTTTCGGGTGTTAACGGGTTCATTTTCCTTTATATTCTTTGTTATTTGACCCATATTTTTTATTAATGGGATGTATATTACTCATATCCATAATTATATCAAATCTTTAAACACTATTTTTAATCCCTAAATGAGAATTAGTCATGAATGGATACGATGGAGAATTAATCTCATCGCGTTCGTGGAGACGGTAGTCCTTACGTACGCACGAGCGACAATATCATTCTTTTGATATTAAAATAATATTTAATTTGATTTTATATCATATATAAAGAATAATTATCATGTTATATTTTTTATTTACATGAATTACACATCATTATTATACCCATCCATATAATAATGTTTTGAATAACAATTACACCACGACGTGGAGACGGTAAGCCGTACGTATGCACGTATGGTGACATGTCATTCAAAGGATGGATAGAATACTGAAATATGGTTTTACCATGTTTATAATAACATAAAATTATATATAATATACTGGAGTTATTATTTTATTATGGTAATAACAAAGAAAGAAGAAGTGGAAGAAGAAAGGAACTTCAAAAAGGGTGGGGAAATCATTACCTCTTCTTCGGGTTCTTTTTTTTTTTGATTTGATCAAAAGCGCTCCTTAGGTTGGATTTATGACTATAGGAAGGCCTATAAGTTGAAGTTAGGGAAGTTGAGATAGTATTTGGTCAGGGTTTGGCTGATCCAAAAGGCTATGAAGGTGTGAATTAATGAGGAGGGGGAGTGCCCTTTTATAAGAGGGGTGAGGGGCACCTCTGGAAAAGCTAGAAATGTTATTTTATAATAAATTCATATTCAGTTTATAATGGCTCAAAAATGGTTTATTTAAATTTTAAGGTGGGTATAGTTAGAAAACTACTAAACCAATAGTATTTAGATAGGTTTGGGTTACTATATTAACCTTATCTTTATGTTTTAACTCATAGTTAATTAGTTTGACACTTACCATGTCACTTTGTATTTTTAAATTATATAGTTAATAAACTTACTATATACATCCAAGAGATCCCCAAGTGGTCCATTAATGATACACATATCATGATATAAGTCTCTTGGCCGAACCTTATATTTTTAAGAATTTAATATCAATTAATAATATAATATTTCTTTTAAAAACTCTTTTATGTCAATTTTGACACTATTCAATAATTGATTTTTGTAAAACTCATAACAGAATTATTACTTCAAATAAAGTTAATTAAATCAATCCTAACATGTAATATTAACCTATAAATTTATTAGTATTTATAAAAAGTCTCAAATTACATTTATTTGGGTATTTATAATATCAATTATTCTAATTTTTCATTAATTAGGTAATTTCTGCATCACCATTGTGTCACAAATAAATTAAATTATTTACTGTCTAAAAACTATAAATAAAATACCATTATGTAGGAAATATTTTTATCTTTCTAATGAATATTTATAGTCTAAAATATAACATATATAACCCTACTTAAAAATTGTTTTTCTAAAATATATAAGCTTGTGTCATTTTTGTATTTATTTTAACTTAATTAAAATAAACTGTCATTATCACTTAAAAATGGCTTCATGGGGTCCCCAAATCAACCCAAAGATGCCCATGGTCGGATATTTGCCCACCAATAAGGTTAGGACACGTTTTAGGGTAATTTAGTATTATTATAATAGTATTTGTTAACCCTTATTTACCGGATTTACCCTTTAACCATGGTAAATAAAATATTTACCGAAGTAATTATTCAAGATGTCTAAAAATAAAATTTGCCTATTTAAAAAATTTGGAAATAATGATTCCAAATATGGAATAAATTATTCCAAATTCAAAACATAGAATTGGCAGAAATTAATTTAAAATTAATTCCCATTAAAACAAAAAACATGTTTTTAAGAGATAATAACTATCAAAAGATTGGCACTTGTTTATGTCTGGTTTAATTGTGAAATTATGTCCAATGAAAAACATTGAATTAAAAGGTAAAAATATATTCTAAATACACTTTGAAACCACTCAAATTCATAATTTATCAATATTAATTATTTCGATTAAAAAAGTTGTTTTTAATTAAAATTTAGTAATTTTCACTATTCATCAAAATATGAAAGTTATCTGAAAAGTACCAAAATTTCACCCTAGGCTAATTTCAATATTCCGAATCCAAAAAAAGTCCATTTTGAGAGATATAATTTATAAAATTTCAAAAAGTGGGTATTAATATTCATAACGGCTACTTTGATTGGTCGAGCTGTGTTAGAACTCGAAGTTGCGTACAACACACGCTACTGTTTTAATCAAAGAGAAGCGTATCGTGGAAGCTTGGGATGTTACATAGAAAGTATTGTAAAAAATGTTCTTCTTATAGATTATAGTAAATGGGTGATATTGGAAGTCTGAATCAACATACTACCATGAATTAGAAGAAAAGTAACACCCCTAAAAAGGTTTTGTGTTACTTTCATTTAAATCCTCGATTGAAAATATTATTCATGTCATTAAAAACCACCGAACACATGAAGTGACATTTTATAGATAATAAAAATGAAGGTTTAATGTGACATCCATGAAATTCTCAATCATGGATGAAATTTGATTCATTACATCCATATTTCTCAATTGATCTTAGGACTGTTAGATTGGGATTTTCTACTGATGGATTCAACCCACTTGGGGCGTTGAGTTCCAATTATAGCATTTGGCCAATTGTTCTAATCCCCTACAATCTGACTACGTGGATGTGTATGAAACAAACCTATTTTATCATTTCGATTATTATTACAAGAAAGAAAATTCCTGTAAATGATATGGATGTATAATTTCATCCTTTAATTGAATAATTACAAGAGTTATGGAGCAATGGTATTTAAAGAAATGATGCTTCTTCTAAAACAATGTTCAAAATTCATGCTGATCTAATGTGGAAAATTAGTGACTTCCCTAGACTTGGGAATTTATCTGGTTGACACACTTACATGGGTTTGGATTTTCCTATTTGTAACATTTATTTTGAGCCCAAAAGGATACCTCATAGTAAAAAATAGTGCTAATGGTGCCATTAATGATTTCTCGATGCATCTCATATATTTTGACTGAACAAAAAAAAATTCAATTGTTTCATTGATCATATACCACCTCAAAAGTTGTTAACCAGTTATAAAATATTGTAACAACTTGGAAATGTTGAAAAAAAAATTGGGAAGGTGCATCATTTGAATGATAGTGGTAAATGAGTTCAAAGTGCATCGTAAAGTGAAATAGGAACGCAATAATGGAAGAAAAAAAAGTATATTCTTCAAAATTCAGTATTGGGAATTTAATTTTTTATGTCATAATATTGATTTGATTCATATTGAGAAGAATGTTTGTGAAAATTTGATATTCAAATTTCTTAATGATCATGGAATGTCTAAGGATCATCTCAATGCTCGGAAAGACTTAAAATTAATGAATATAAAACATGATGTCTGGCCAGATGGTAATGAAAAGTGTGCTCTGGAAATTTTTTCAATGAAAAATAGGTATAAAGATAAATTATTTATAATTTTAAAGCATGTGACGGTATCTTATGGGTCTTCAAGTAACATCTCAAGTTGTGTTAACTTAAAGCAACATAGGTTGCATGGATTGAAAATTCATGATTCACATATTTTGTTACAAAAGTTACTATCATTGGTATTGTGTACATTATTATCTGAAAAGTTTTATTGCTATTTTACTCCTACTCAGCACATTTTTCAGACAACTATTTGAGAAATATATACATTAATTTGAGCTTTAAAACCTTCATGAGAGGTTTTTATTGACACTTTCGCAATGGATATGATCTTTCCTACATAATTTTTTACTGTCATGATTCATTTAACTATGCATTTGGTTGAGGAAGATAAATTAGGATGGCCCATACAGTATATAAGGATGAATCCAATTGATAGGTGCTATATTTATATGTTTTTTAGTTAAATAAAAAAATTCTTGGCACTTAATTAAATTCCTAATTATGAATATTTATTTTATTTAACAAATATATTTGGCATTTGAAGTCATATGTGGGAAATAAAGCTCTACCTGAAGGCATTAATGTTGAATTATATTTGTAAGAGGAGTATCTTACCTTTTTTTCTAGATATTTGGATGATATTGAGATAATATTTAATCAAGTTGGATGTGTTTATGAAACATCGAATGAATCTCAAATACATAGGAAATCAGAAATATTTCCTGTTATTAGCCGATTAGTTGGGAGGACCTCAAATGTTACACTGACAGAAATGGAATTATTACAGGTATATAGATATTTACTACTGGATAGTGAAATTGAAAATCCATTTATTGAAGATTTGAATATACAAATAAAGTGACAAATGAGAGGCTGAACACAAAATGAGAAAGATATAACGAAAGCTGTTAATAAGGATATTGTAGAATGGTTTGCACGATGTGTAATATAATAATGTTTTTTTATCATTGGTTGTGCCCAAATTTACCCTATTGGTAAAAGCGGTCGATGGAGTACATGTAGGGGTCGAATCCATAGGGACCAAAGAAGTAACCTTGAGATTCTATAATTTGTTGGAGGATGGGTTGTGAAGTGGCCAACTTGGGTTTGAATTGATTGGATAAATAATTATTTAATTTAAAGAACAATAAAAAAAGAAAAATTTACTTGATCTAAAAAAATTAAATAGTATGGTTTGATCCGTGGTTTTTTCTTGGGGTGTATTGGATGCATTTGTTTCTTAGAAGGTTTGAGATCACTAATTCAAGATGAATCCACAAAACGAGATAATTCCACAACATCATTCACTAATTTAGTTATTAAACAATTACAAGGCTAATCACCAATGCACTTATAGGACCAATTTCATGATTACTCCAAGGATTAGATTGTACTAGCACTCGTAATGTGTCATCTTTAATCCTGGAAAAGATGAAGAAGAACATAACTCATCGAATGGAAATCTTAAAATAAAAAATAGATTTAAAAATTAAAGTACATGAAATAACATCCAATCCATATCATGAAACTCTAAAGGAGAAAACCATAAATTTTTATCCCTCCATCGATTCTATTATATTAATGGATGTGAGAATTATAGTTAAAGAAGTGTTATTGAAGAAGAAAAACATTAATAAAAATGAACACTCCACCGTTGTGTGAGAAATTCACAAGTATTGGTGTGAATAAATTCACACCATGATTCAACGGTATTAACATGTGAAGAAAATTAAAATAAAAATTGAAGAAGAAGAACAACTTTTATTAAGATATTTAAAGTGAAATAAAAACTTACATTAGGTAAATTGAGGATGTGATTACAAAATGAAAGCAGGAAATTACAATTGAAATAAATACAATGGATGAAAGAAAAACATGGATCCAAAAGAAAAATATTAGATGATAATTCCATTCAAAACCATCTCTTTATATAGGCATATTTGGAGAATTATATACTCCCCCAACAATAAATTCTATCCCCATGAATTGGGAGAGTCAAAAGCGCGTGAAAAAATCATAGGAATTTTGACGTTTCAAAGTTGTCCATAAATTCCTCCAGATTTGTCCCCCATTTTAACGTGTGAATTTGTAATGGAAAGAGGCCAAATCCATAGGGATCGTAGTAGAAAAATATTCTCGTCCATGTTTCCTCTATTAGCTATAAATATTTCAGGCCATTCGGTGTAGCCTTTGGGAAGTTATTGTTAAAATGGTGCAACAACTTTATGGGCGTTCGGGTCAGACCCACCATTTAAATGTAAATTTCATATCCATTTATCTCCATGAAAAATTCAGAATTATCTCTAACCACAGTTGAATGAAATAATTATCATCTTGTTATCTTTCTAATGTAAAAATTTTAGCTTCATTGGGATTGTTTTGTAGGCCCCAATTCTGTTTGATGGGCCTTAGGCCCATTATGCTTTTTCCAGGAAATTTCTTCACTCATGATGAAAAATGTCCATCATCTCTTGGGATTTATTCATCATTCCTAAAAGAAAAAATGTTCCAAACAAAGTTATTAATAATATCCCAAAATAGAAAATTCAAAAAATAAATATAATTTTTTTCAAAAACGGATGAATGATTGGGCCCAAATTTTCATTTTAAACATGATTTGTATTTAAGATGAGAAATGAAGTTCAATTTCTATAATGCACTAAAAATGATGTTTATGGACTTTGTAGAACATTGTTATTCAGATATTCACAATTAATATTATTCTCTTTCAGTGGATAATCATGCCACCCAACTTGAGTTTTCCTAGTCCTGAGCAAAATATATATCAAATAAGAAATTTGAATGCCTTTTTTCCAAAAACATTTTAATACACATTGCTCATCCAAAGAACTCATACCCAAAAAAATATGAAAACCATGAACATAATTTAAAATAATCTAGGTCCATAATCATATCCCAAGCCCAAGCCCATTCCTTTGTTAAAATTCATTGACACATTTCATCCAATTACAATTAATCATGATGATGTGTTGTGCATCACAAAACACATGGGGCCCATTTTACTAATCAAGGGGAAAAAATGGAAGCACTAGGTGGGAATCACATTAATCCTTAAGATGACTATCCAATTTTTTTGATTTTTTTTTTGATTTTTTTTGTTTTTTTTCTTTATTTTGTAAACCACAACAGATATGAAAAGGCTAACTCTGGGCAGGACAACTATGGAGTCACGATCCCCAAGTGTCGGATTCCACACATATTGTCAATTCCATGCTCTACAATAGAGATATAAATCCTAACTGAGCAAGACAACTATGTAGTCACGATCCCCATGTGTCGGACACCATGAATTTGGACAAAACATTGCTCTATGTGGTCACACTTTTTTATGTTTTTTTGGATTCTCAAATTAAACTAAAAGTGACCCCAAACTCTATTCTATGATAAAAGGGACCCAATAACACAAATTTACACCCAAGATCCAATAAACGTGCATTGTGGAATTTTGATTAAGAGGATGAAAATGTAAACTTTGAAAAATCACATCGGACAACCACACTTCCCAAAAACTATGCTCAGGAACATAAACTTGCATTAAAATTAGAATCAAGGCATGAAAAATTATTTGTTATTCAATTTCAGAGTTTTCAATGTGTGTTATCATTACCAAGTTTAATGGAATTTTTCTTTCCACACATGTTCTTATTCACAAAAACAAAAAAAAAATCATTTCTTATTTAATATCCCACCAACATAGAATAACATTGTCTGTAACGTCCTGAGTCTGGCACCCACTGGTGCCCCGTACCCGGTTCGCCACATGACCTCAAGCGCGTTTCCCCAAACGCCAGAGGCTGCCGACTAGCAGCGATGGCCTTGGTGAGTCGGTGGGGAAACTATGCCCTCATTTGGTAAGGTATAAAAGGTAATAAAACAATAATAAACAGAGGAAGTAGTAAATAACATGCATAACAAAAGAAACCAAACTGCGGAAGCAATGTAGATACATAGAAATGATGACAATAATGCAATAGGTACAAGTATCTAAGGAAAGAAGTAAACACAACAATAGGTTGGAATACAACTGAAACCAAGTGGAAAAGAAAAACAAAATAAGCTCCTCAACATCACGAGCCAAGGCTCGGTCCCACGCTCCCCAACTCCTGGTGCAATCAAGATCCTGAAGTAGAAGGACGCTTGCCCTTATCTATACCTACAGCAAAATAGTCTACTTGGGCCCAAAAGCATGACCCTAACAGGGTGTGAGATACAATCCCAGTAGGCAATCACCCAAAGATCTGTTCCTAACATCCAATGAATGGATGGAAGTACTAAAACAAGAAGCAGTAAATAGAAAAGCACAAGTAGCTACAATCCATAGTTCTAACAAAAGAAGTTCACAAGTAAACAACCAGTAACAAAGGAAAAAGGTAACCCTCTGGGTATCTCTCACAGCCTAACCCCTATGGTTCAACCTGTAAATACTAGCAACCCTCTAGGTGGCACACACAGTCTCACCCCTCTGCTTCAGTTACGTAATTAAGCAGACTCTCTGGGGAAGCACTCACCATCAATTCACCATGTAATCTCGTATCGTGCTAAAGGCTCTCTGGGGAAGCACTCAACGTCAATTCCCCCTATGGCCCACATCGTGCTAATGTCTCTCTGGGTAAGCACTCAACGTCAATTCCCCCTATGGCCTGCGTATCGTAATTAAAAGACACTCTGGAGAAACCCTTCTGTCAATTCTCCCTTTGGTCTACTACTCTAGGTTCTCACAGTCCTTAGTATAACTAAACATGCTCAGAGTGTGTATATCTTCCAAGTAAACCTCAAGAACTACTTGGCTATCAACTAAGTCTCAATAGAAATAATAAAACAACAGATCCAAAATCCTACAACTAGGCATGGCAACTAGAAAAACGCCAAACATGCAGAACAAGCATGGAAAAGCAATCTGAGCATAAACAAAACACTCTAATCACAAGCAATAACCTCTACTAAAGCAATGAAGCACAGCAGGCAAGCAACAAGGGAAAAACAGGAAACACGCAATACCCCATTCAAGGGTATTGGTGCAAATTGCACAAAATATTCATCAACTTTCAAAAAAAAAGTCACAAACCACCTACCTCGATCCGAGGAGATCGATATATGTGAACCTCGATGACAGATTCCCCTTGGAACGACGAAAACGCACAAAAAGATAAACCTACGATAACTTGGAAACGAGGAGGAATCAAGAAACAAGGCTAAATCAGAAGGAAGAACTCACCGCAGTGCTTCCAACACAACTGACCGTGCTCGAATCGGAGAACGGACGGCGAGGCGGTCGTCCGTCGAAGATCCGGCCGTACAGGTCACTTCGGACGGCCGAAAACTGGAGAAGAAGGTGAATATGAGGGTTAGACACAACCCCGGGCTGTTTCATGAAAAAAAAAAGTACACAGCATATACTTTTAGAGTACACGGCGTGTACTTCTAATTTTTCCATACTCCGAAATAACCGGCCTCCACCTCAGCCTTACACACTGTGTGTATGGCCCGGACACGGCCAGCACACGGCTTCAAGCCGGGAAAGAGTACATGGCATGTACTCAGAAAGTACATGGCCTGTACTTCTAAAATTTCCAGAAAATTCATTTTTCTCAAAAACTCCAGAAAAAAAAAGGAAAAACATACCTAAAAAGATTTTTGGGTTCTTACAAACTTCCCCCCTTAAAGAAATTCGCCCCCAAATTTCCCTAACGAAGCAGAGAAGGAGAAACCCCAAACAGATCTGGCCACTACGATCATACATCGGCCTCCCACTCCCGGGTCTTGTCCTATACTTGTCTGTGCTACCATAGCACCCATACCATAGGAACAGACTGGCTGCGGAGAACCTTCGTACTACGATCGACAATCCGGATAGGATGCTCCTCGAATGACGCATCCGCTTCAAGCTCGACTTCCTCACGCTGAAAGATGTGGGATGGTTCTAAAAAGTAGCATCAGAGTTGAGAGACGTAGAAGACGTCGTGCATGGCCCGATACCTCTGAGGTAGCTGCAACTGATAGGCGATCGGCCCCACTCTCTCCAAGACCTCAAACGTCCCGACGTACCGCGGTGAAATCTTACCCTGTCTCCGAATCCTTTTATGTCCCAACCTCGGTGCAACACTGAGGAAGACCTGATCACCAACCTCGAACTCTAGAGTTCATCTCTGCTAATCAGCATAAAACTTCTTTCGAGGCCTCATTGTAGCCATCCTCTTCCGAATCAGCTCTATCTGCTCTGAAGTATCTTGAACAAGACGAGGTCCCAGCAAAGCTTCCTCTCCTGCCTCCAGCTAGCATAAGGGTGATTGGTATGGCCTACCATACAGAGACTCGTATGGATCCATATGAATGGTCTCCTGGAAACTATTATTGTAGGTGAACTCCACTAGAGGAATATTCTTCTCCCAAGAATCGCCAAAGTCAAGGATGCAAGGTTGGAGCATATCCTCAAGCACCTGGACCATGCGCTCGGACTGGCCATCAGTCTGGGGATGGTATGTTGTACTCAAAAGCACCTGTGCACCCAAGGCGTTCTGAAGTCCCTGCTAGAACTGAGAGGTAAAGCGCACATCTCTGTCTGAAACAATAGAACGTGGAACTCCATGCAGACACACAATCTCTCTAATGTAAAGTCATCCCAGATCATCGACACTGAAGGTCTCCTTGATCGGCAGGAAGTGAGAAACCTTCATAAGCCTGTCGAAGACAACCCAAACAGCATCGTTCCCTCAAGGTGTCCTCAGCAACCTAGTCATGAAGTCCATTGCGACATCGTTCCACTTCCACTCCAGAATGGGTAACTGCTGTAAAAGCTCTGGTGGTCGCTGATGCTCCGCTTTCACCTGCTGACAAGTAGAACATCTCATGACAAAACCAGCGACATCCTTCTTCATACCTGGCCACCAGTACTGGTGATGAGGATCCTGATACATCTTGGTGACTCCAGGATGAACTTCCTAAACAGAGGAATGGAAATCCCACATCATCTCCTCGCGTATGTATGCCGGAACCCATACGTGTCCTTGGAAATGCAAGATCTCATCCTCGCCCACTGTCCATCCAGGAAGAGGGTCCTCTCCTGACACAATCTCCGCAGGACTAATCCTTCTGATTCTGATAGCTGCCTGATCCGTACCCGATCAAGTAACGTGGAGGTAAGAGCTACGGAAGATAGAAAAGTTTGTCCCCGTTTGTCGTGCACCTCCAGATGCATCTCAGAGAATAGAGCCATCAGCTGCCACTCACTAATGGCCTCCTGAACTGCCTGAATCTGAGTTCTCCTGCTCAATGCATCAGCCACAGCATTGCCCTTTCCTGGCGTATAGGCAAGCTCAAAATCAAACGACTGTAGATACTCAACCCACCTGCACTGCCTCAGATTCAGATCACACTGAGTGAAGATATGCTTGAGACTCTTGTGGTCGGTGAAGACCACAAAGTGCACTCCCAGAGGATAGTGTCTCCAACAGCACAAGGAATGAACAATGGTAGCTAAATCCAAATCGTGCATAGGGTAGTTCCTCTCATGTGGCCTCAACTGCTGAGACCCGTACGCAACGACTCCATCTCCCTGCATAAGCACAGCTCCCAGCCCGATACTCGAAGCATCACAGTAAACAGTGTAGCTCTTTCCTGGCTCTGGAAAGACCTGTATCGGTGCTGACGTCAACCTCCCCTTCAGCTTCTGAAAGGCTGACTCACAAGAATCTGACCATAAGAACTTTTCCCCCTTCTTGGTCAGACCTATCAAAGGTGCTTCTAGATGAGAAAAGTCCTGAATGAAGTGTGTGTAGTATCCATCTAGCCCTAGGAAACTCCATACCTCAAAGGAGTTCTTCGGTTTCTCCCAGGAAACTATAGCTATCACTTTCTCTGGGTCCACTGATACTCCTTCCTCTGAAATGACGTGACCCAAGAAGTGAATCTGATCCATCCAGAAGTGGCACTTCGAGAGTTTAGCATAAAGTCGATGCTCTCTCAGTGTACTAAGAACGATCTCAAGATGTGTGGCATGGTCGTTTCGAGTGTGAGAGTACACCAAGATATCGTCCACGAAGACCACAATGAAAGAGTCCATGTAAGGATGGAACACTCGGTTCATCAGTGCCATGAAAACTGCAGGTGCATTCGTGAGACCGAACGGCATGACTGTATACTCGTATAGACCATACCTGCTCCTGAAGGCTGTCAGAGGTATATCTGATGGTCTAACGCGCAACTGATGATAACCAGACCTCAATTCGGTCTTCGAGAACACCCGAGCTCCTCGAAGATGATCAAAGATGTCATCAATCTGTGGCAAGGCATATCGGTTCTTGACCGTCAACTGGTTCATCTTCCGATAATACACACAACGTCGAAGGGTACCATCTTCCTTCTTCGTAAACAGAACAGGTGAACCCCAAGGAGAAGTAATGGGTTGGATGAAACCCTTATCCTGTAGCTCCTCCAACTACTTCTTGAGCTCCTGCAACTCAGGTGTGGCCATCCTATATGAAGTAATAGACACTGGTGCTACTCCTGGAACGAGATCAATAAAGAAGTCTACCTCACACTCCGAAGGAAAACCCGAAAAGTCCTCTGGAAAGACATCCCTGAAGCGATCCACCACTGGAGGAAAGTCCAACCGTGGAGTCCCCTGATCATCCAAATTAAGGCTAGCAATCTGGGCGGCCACCCCTCCTAGACCAAGATGCTCGAGTCCCACCCGACTCAACCTAACATCCCATTCGCCTCTATGAAGGAAAAATTCACCTTCTGGTGAAATGAAACTGAATCTGCGGCGATAACAGTCGACGACTACCTAAAAGGGAATCAACCAATCCCTGCCAAGGATGACATCATAGCCTGTCAACTCTAGGACATAGAGATATCATAATAAGTGACACCCTGCAACCTCGAGAGGGCACTCTCTACACTGGCATACACTAGATGTCCTTGTCCCCAAGGGTGTGGCTAGTGTCAACGAGTCAGCAGAAGAAAATATGCGGAGTCCAAGGCTCTCCAAAATAGCAATAGAGATAAAGCTATGCATAGCACCAGTATCAAAAAGGGCTGAAGACAAAACTGAGGCTACTAAAATCGTACGTCGAACAGTAGAAGGGTCTGGATCCTGCTCATGATAAGTTTTCTCTATGGCGAAATACTGGCCTATACTGCAGCCATGTGCCCCTAACTGACCACTTTGAGCTGAACCCCCCTGCTGGTGCTGAGGGACTGGTGGATGACCACCGCGGCCTCGACCTCCACCTCGGCCCGAACGGCCAGAAGAACTCCAGTTCCCTGACTGGTGAGAGACTAGTGGGGCTGCTCCTGAATGAAGAGTCATGGAAAAACCCCGTTCACTAGCTACTGGTGAGAAAACCTGGAAGAAACGCTGAAGGTGACCCATCTTTCCACAAGATCGGCACTCCAAGGGGTCTCTCTGGCACTGCAGCCTCGTGTGCCCTACTCGGTCACACTGATAGCATGTCACCTGGCTGTCTGATGATGCATCTTGCTTCCTCGAATCACCGTGTGTAGGCTCCCTACGACGCTTCTTGCTTTCATCCGAAGGAAAGCTAGCTCTGGGAGCAGAATCGCCATGGCTCGCAGCTCTATAGTCTCTCTGATTGTGCTCTGCAATCAGATCTTGGTTGAAGATGGAAGTAATGGAAGTAAGCTGGAAGATGTTCACCTGCGAGCGGATCTCCTGTCTGAGTCCATCCTCAAACTTCCTTTCCAAGAACACCCCACTCCCATCCCGAAGGAGTGTAAAACACTGCAGCTCAGTGAAATGAGAGGAATACTCCATGACAGATAGAGTACCCTGCTCTAAGATCATGAAATCTCGGGCTCGATCGGCCCTCAGGGTCTCCGGGTAGAAGTAGTCGTAGAACACACGCTGGAACTCCTCCCAAGTCATAGCCTGCTGCTGACCCGCCTGTAAGATCATGTCCCACCACCTTTTGGTGGAGTCTCGGAGCATGTAGGTGGAGAGCTTGACCTGCCTCTCTGGAGGCGTCTCCAGATGCTCGAATATAGTCATCATGGCTTGCAGCCACAACTCTGCAGCCTGAGGTCCTTCCTACCCTGAGAACATGGGAGGATGCTGCTGCTGGGAAACACGCATCAAGTCAGCCATAGACGAGGTAGGAGGCGGTGCTCCCTGGAAGGCCTGCATCATCCTCATGAAACCTTCCCTGAGCTGCCCATAAGTGCCTGCAACTGGTACGACAACTGGTGCCAAAGCTGGCATGATTGGGGGATCAACAGGAAGTCTTTGATCTGCCATATCTGGCGTCTGATCACTGCCTGATGACAGACGTACGACCGGAGGACTTCTCGGAGGAAAAGCTCTGAAAGATCAAAATCACACCTTAGATCAGGAAACAAGGATAGAGAACACAAGTGTACAAAATGGGAACAGGGGAAGAAAAACACCCAAGTTTGCAAAACACGACTACACAGCGTGTATAAAACTACATGGTGTATATTTTGAAACCACTGACATGGGAGTGTACCCCTTCCCTACAAGTTGTGTACACTACTAAATACATGGCGTTTTGACCCCCACACACGGCGTGTACTTGAAAACTATTCCCCTACCCGAGTCTCCTTACACGGCTAACCCACACGGTCCGACTCAACCCGAGACTACACGGCCTGTTTGAAACAAACACGGCGTGCACTAGACAAGGCTTCGGAGGTCCGTGTTGTTGAGTACATGGCCATCTACATGACTAGTCCTTACACGGCATGCTCCGAACGAACACGGCGTGCTCCGAACAAACACGGCATGTATAGTCGAAGGTCACACCGTCTCATGCTGTTTGTGACATGGCCGGGTACCTGGACAAGACTACACGGCGTGTTCCGAACAAACACGGCATGTGGAAAAGGAGGTAACGTCAGCCCGTGTTGTTTGTGACATGGTCGGGTACCTGGACAAGACTACACGGCATGTTCCCTACGGACACGGTGTGTTCTACCCGAGCTTCCCCGACCCATGTTGTTAGTGACACGACCGGGTAAATGGCTCCGAACTCACACGGCGTGTACCAATGGTACACGGCGTGTTCCCGAAGATACTCCCATGACATCGTTTCCTACTCACATGGTTAGTGACACGGCCTGAAAACTACATGGCGTGTATCCAAAAAGTACACGCCGTGTATTCTGGGTTTTTCTGGGCAGTAGCTCAGAAACTGTGCAGAATTCCAGAAACACTAAAAATAAGGGGAGAGATTCCAATTTTCGATCCTTGAGGCCCATAACACCTCAAAAACCAAAATTTGGCATTCATTTTAAGCAAGAAACAAAACAACAACTTTCTAAAACAACAGTAGAGAATCTATCAATTATCTATCATAACAACATGCATAATCTAAACAGAGCCTATCACAACAGCATGCAATTGCTAATGCAACCTAGATGGAATGGCAAGAATGCATGAAATGTGATTTCTACAAGTGGCTATGTGATTCATGAGACGACATACCCTTATCTCATCGAGTTGTGACAGAAATGGAACCGCAATATCAAAACAATAATCGCACAAGTCATGTGAATCACTCTAGGTGAAAACATATCAACCATAAACTCAAAACCAGCAAACTGCAATTAACGAGGTAGTATGGCATTTCTCTATACACGGGTTAGCTACTCCCGAGCACAGCTTAATACCAAGTACCGAATCCTTCCTATCCCTGGCTAAAGTCTCCAAATAGTAAAGCAAGAGAAAAGAACTCCTCTGATACCACTTTGTAATGTCTAGAGTCTGGAGCCCACTGGTTCCCTGTACCCGGTTCGCCACATGACCTCAAGCATATTTCCCCAAACACCAGAGGCTGCCGACTATAAGCGAGGGCCTTGGTGAGTCAGTGGGGACAATATTCCATCATTTGGTAAGGTATACAAGGTAATAAAACAACAATAAACAGTAGAAGTAGTAAACAACATGCATAACAAAAGAAACCAAACTGCGGAAGCAATGTAGATACATAGCAATGATGACAATAATGAAACAGGTAAAAGTATCTATGGAAATCAGCAAACACAACAACAAGCTGGAATAAAACTGAAACCAAGTGCAAAAGAAAAACAAAATAAACTCCTCATCATCACGAGCCACGGCTCGGTCCCACGCTTCCCAGCTCCTGGTGCAATCAAAATCCTAAAGTAGAAGGACGTTTTCCCTTATCTATACCTGCAGCAACATAGTCTTCTTGGGCCTAAAAGCATGGTACAAACAGGGTGTGAGATACAATCCCATTAGATAATCACCCAAAGATCTATGCCTAACAGCCAATGAATACATGGCAGTACTAAAACAAGAAGCAGTAAATAGAAAAGCACAAGCAGCTACAATCCACAGTTCTAACAAAATAAGTGCACAAGTAAACAACCAGTAACAAAGGAAAAAAGGTAACTCTATGGGTAGCTATCACTACCTAACCCCTATGGTTCATCCTGTAAATACTAGCAACCCTCTAGGGGGCACACACAGTCTCACCCCTCTGGTTCAGTTACGTAATTAAGTAGACTCTCTGGGGAAGCACTCACCATCAATTCCCCCTGTAGTCTCGTATCGTACTAAAGGCTCTCTAGGGAAGCACTCAACTTCAATTCCCCCTATGGCCCGCATCATGATAATGGCTCTCTGGGGAAGCACTCAACGTCAATTCCCCCTATGGCCCACATATCATAATTAAAAGACACTTTGGAGAAGCCCTTCCGTCAATTCTCCCTTTGGTCTACTACTCTAGGTTCTCATAGTCCTGAGTATAACTAAACATGCTCAGCGTGTGTATATCATCCAAGTAAACCTCAAGAACTACTTGGCTATCAACTAAGACTCAACAGATATAATAAAACAACAGATCCCAAATCCTACAACTAGGCATGGCAACTGGAAAACACCAAACAGGCAGAACAAGCATGGAAAAGCAATCTGAGCATAAACAAAATACTCTAATCACAAGAAATAACCTCTACTAAAGCAATAAAGAAAAGAAGGCAAGAAACAAGGGCAAAACAGGAAACACGCTATACCCCGTTCAAGGGTATTGGTGGAAATTTCACAAAATATTCATCAACTTTCAACAGAAAGTCACAAACCACCTACCTCGATCTGAGGAGATTGATATACGTGAACCTCGACGACAGATTCCCCTTGGAATGACGTAGATCTGAGGCAACGCACAAATATCTCAACCTACGATAACTTGGAAACGAGGATGAATCAAGAAACAAGGCTAAAGTAGAAGGAAGAACTCACCACTATGATTCCAACGCAACTGACCGTGGTCGAATCGGAGAACGGACGGCGAGGCGGTCACCCGTCGAAGATCCGGCCGTACGGGTTGCTTTGGACGGCTGAAAACTGGAGAAGAAGGTGAATATGAGGGTTAGACGCAACCCCCTTCTATTTCATGAAAAAAAAAGTACACGGCATATAATTTTAGAGTACACAGCATGTACTTCTAATTTTTCCGTACTCCGAAATAACTGGCCTCCACCTCAGCCTTACACACCGTGTGTGTAGCCCGGACACGGCCAGCACACGGCTTCGAGCCGGAAAAGAGTACACTGTGTGTACTCAAAAATTACATGGCATGTACATTTGAAATTTCCAGAAAATTCATTTTTCTCAAAAACTCCTGAAAAAAAAAGGAAAAACATACCTGAAAAGAGATCCGGGTTCTTACATTGTTCCCATTGTTTAATGAAAACCTAGAATGGGGTATGTGATGGCTGTTAAAATAGGATATTGAAAATGATAATCATGGAATGAAGTCACCTGTTGGTTGATGATGAAATTGCATGCCACAGTCTCCCTTCAATCCTAGGTTCAAGTCTCAGCAGCTTTGACGGTTGTGATAGGCTTTTCCCCACGACCTATGACATGTCCTTTTAAATTTTTATTTTATATATATATATTTAACCTATAAAAAACATAAAAGTAAAATAAACTGATGATACATTGTCTTCTTTTTAAATTTCTAGGTATGGAATTACTCAGAGATCACAACACGTGACACAGATGAATATGGCGCTCTCCTTTCATACCCATCCTTACTCATAAAAGAAGAACATGTCAGCAATATAGGGTAATTTATTATATGAAAACAAAATAAATATGATCTACAATGATTGGAAACACGAAAACCATGGGTTGTCTCCCATGCAGCACTTTTTTTTAACATCGTTAGCTTGAATTGAACCACCAAAATTATCCAATTCCAACATTCAAAGTTTTTAGGACACCATTTTTATCCACCTCAAAAAGATTTAGATTAATTATTTTTCAATAATTTTTTCCATGTGAAATCCATTCCATAACAATGAGTGTGAAAGTCCAAGGAATTTCGGTAAGGGTTGATTGAGTTTCATCTAGAGTATTTCCTAAGATTTCAAGGTTCATTTCTACTTTGTGAGATTATTGATGAAAATGGATGAAAATTGAATGGTCTTGGTTATCATAAGTAGAGGTATTCTTGAGTGGGGAAGGAAGGATTATAACGTTGAGTTCAGTTTGATTGAATTTTCCCAAAGAAAAATGGAAATTTGAATCCAAATTTTTTTCTTCTATAAAACATTTTTAAATAATTGGTTCCTTTTGAAAATATGATTCAACCCCAAAATTTTCCTGTTTAATATCAGGAATTAGTATTGACTCATTGTTTGTGATCTCTCCTAATGGTTCAATTATTGGTACTTCTGAAAATTTATCAATGGAGTTATATTCAAGAAACTCAATCCATGATGTCAAATTTTCCCCTTTTGAGTCCAAAAAATCAATTTCCTACTGATTTAAAGACCCTTCAACATTTCATTGATCTTCTTCAGTTATCCCATATCCAAAGGTTAGTTCTTTTTGAAATTCATGAGTTGTTTTGGGATAAAATATTCTTCTATCAGTGATGAGGAAAAGACATCCTGAGTGGGAATGGGTTCCTCATAAGTCTCAATTCTTTATATTTCTAATCTCAGTGATAAAACATCTGAATTAATTTTAACCATTTTTTCACACAAATGTTTAAGAATTTTTTTAGGATTAGGACTGATAGATGTTTGGACATAATAAACTTCATTATTTTTTATATCTTCAATCATCCTCGACCGGGATGGAAATTTATCCATTAAACAGTTAGCATCCCATTGATTGTACATCTCATCTGGTGTGGTGTATTCAATCAATGTTTGGTTGATGTAATTCCCAATGTGAGGTGATTCCAAATATTGATTTTCCAGTTGATTATAGCCTTGTTCTATCAATGGGTATTGTAGAAGATAATCCATTATAGTTGAATGAAAATTGGTTTTGGGATTCATTAGACAAACAAAAATAGAATGGGGAATAAAGAAGAGAAATTAGGGTGAGAATAAAAAATTTGGGGTGAGAAAAGAATATGAGTGTATAAGGTACTTACTTGGGTCCCTGTAAATGGTGCCGAAATTTGGTTGTGCCCAAATTTACGCTACTTTTAAAATAATTCGATGTAGTACATGTAGGGGTCGAATTCATAGGGACCAAATAAGTGACCTTGAGATACTATGATTTGTTGGAGGATGGGCTGTGAAGTGGCCAAGTTGGGTTTGAATTGAATGGATAACTAATTATTTAATTTAAAGAACAATTAAAAATGAAATATTTACTTGATCTAAATCAATTAAATAATATGGTTTGATCCTAGGTTGTTGCTTGGGGTGGATTGGATGAATTTGTTTCTTAGAAGGTTTGAGATCACTAATTCAAGATGAATTTACAAAATGAGATAATTCCACAACATCATTCACAAATTTAGTTCTTACACAATTGCAAGGCTAATCACCAATTCGCTTGTAGTACCAATTTCATGATCACTCCAAGCAACTGTATCGTACTACCACTCGGAATGTTTCATCGTTAAACATGGCAATGTCAAAGAAGAACATAACTCATCAAATAGAAATCATAAAATAACAAACATATTTAAAAATTAAAGTACATGAAATAACATCCAATCCATCTCATGCAACCCTCTAGGAGGAAAACATAAATTTTTATCCCTCCATCGATGTTATTCTATCAATGGAAGTGAGAAAGAAAACTTAAAGAAGTGGTATTGAAGAAGAAAAACATTAATAAAAATGAACACTCCACCATTGTGTGAGAAATTCACAAGTGTTGGTGTGAATAAATTCACACCTTCATTCAACAGTATCAGTGTGTGAATATAAGGAAAATAAAAATTGAATAAGAATAAAAACTTTTATTAAGATATTTAATATGAATGAAAAACTTATGTTAGGTAAATTGACACTGTGATTACAAAATAAAAGCAGGAAATTACAATTGAAAGAAATACAATGGATGAAAGAAAAACATAACTCCAAATGAAAAATATTAGATGATAATTCCCTTAACCACCAGATCCTTATATAGGAATTTTTTGAGCCTTAGATACACCCCCCAACAATAAATTCTATCCCCATTAATTGGGAGATTCAAAAGAGCGTGAGAAAATCAAGGGAATTTCGACATTTCAAAGTTGTCCATAAATTCATCCAGATTCGCCCCCCATTTTGACGTGTCAATTTGTAATTGAAGGAGGCCGAATCAGGAGGGGTCTTAGAAGAAAAATATTATCTTACATGTGTCCTTTATTATATGTAAAACGTTTAGGCCATTTGGTGCATATATTTGGAAGTTATGGTCGAAATGGTGGAATGACTTTATGGACGTTTGGGTCAGACCCACCATTTAAATGTAAATTTTGGATCTATTTATATCCATGAAAACTTCAGTATTATATCTAACCACAGTTTAATGAAATGATCCTTATATTTTTATATTTCTACTATAAAAAATGAAGCTTCATTGGGCTTGTTTTATGGGCCCCTTTTTAGTTTGATGGTCCTTATGCCCATTTTGCTTTGTCCAACAAATTTCTTCATTCATGCTGAAAAAATCTCCATCATCTCTTGGGATTGATTCACCATTCTTACAAATAAAATGTTCCAAAAAAAGATATAAATCTTATACCAAAATATTAAATTCAAAGCATGAATATAATTTTGTTCACAAATAGATTAATGATTGGGCCCAAATTCGCATTTTAAACATGAATTGAATTTAAGATGAGAAATTAAGTCCAATTTCTATAATTCACTAAAAATTATGTTTGTGGACTTTAAAACATATTATTATTAAGATATTTACAATGAATATTATCCACTATTAGCAGCTAATCAATCATTAATACAGATACTCGAGCAGAGTTTTCATAAGATTTGAAGTTTCTTGCTCGAGGCCCTCTAAAACTAGATAGAAAGTTAGACGCTTACAACGTGAATGGCTTTATATTTCGTATAGTCAGTCAAGAAGAGGGTTTGAAAACATAGAATAGTGGTATATTTACATTTTCTGAAGTGGACTAATATAGAAATATTACTAATATTATTGAATTAAACTACCACATTCATTTTTTAGTTGTTCTATTCAAATGAAATTGGGTAGATATTATCATAGGTGTTAAAAGAGATTCCTTGAAATTTACTTCTGTGAACTTCTCTCACGTAATGGGTGTTGGTGATCATGAACTTCATAATCCATATATTATATCATCACAAGATAAAATGTTCTATTATATGAATGATGTAGTGGAGGAATGGTGGATTGTATTTTCTCACGTAAAACAAAGATATTTGAATGAACTGGGTGATGAAGTGAAATATTTGACCTCTGACATTGAATCTCATCAATAGAAAGAAGTGGACTTATTTGTCTATCATGATATTAAAAATCTTATTCTTGCAAGTATGGATGAATTTGATTATTTAATGTAGTATTAAACTGACATGATTGAAGGGGGAAATGATTCTATATACAATTATTCATTCATTTAGCAACCAGTTATTTCATTTGTGTAGTCATTCATTCTCATTGTTATATATATTTTGTTTGTTAGTACTGTACATATGTTATCATTTTTAATTTCTTTTCTACATATCTTTTTCAAAATATATGTTCTGAACTTAATTTTATTTGATCAAATGATAGGAATCCCAACAAGGAAGTGTCATACTATTTAATTGACCACACTGAAAGATGAGGATCCATCTGTATTCTTCCCTACGATATCTGAGCCTCCATCTACTTTTACCTATGAAACTTTTTTCCATGTACAATCTCTGACACCCTCTATGGGCATCCCTTCAGCATCTCAGCCATCACCTCCCCCTTTAGGAGCCTCAGCAGTGATGGAGCAGCGCGCCACTTCTAGTTCTTCCCAGGGATACTGCAGGGTGACTGTCATAGGTACAAATTTTAATATGAATAAATTTATTGCACTTTTTTTATAATAACTCTTTGTTCATTAAATATGGAGATAATGAAACTATAAATAAAAATATTAAAAGTGATGATGTATGGAATCTAACCTGAGAGAATATCATTGTCCCATTTTATTCATATGAGGTCCCTACGGATGACGTTGTTGGATTACATGGCTAGATTCTCAACGAGCTAGCCATAGAGTCGGTTTCCCTTCCTATTTCGTATGATTATTGGTGGAATATGCCTTCTACTTGGAAAAATGAAGTTTTTTATTACCAAATCAAGTTAATTTTAATACATTATGGTATAATTTAAAATCATTATGTTATTAAATTATAATATTTTCAAAATGATTTTATGTGTACAGTTTTTTTCCACTTTACAGTTGCTGATGTGCTAGCATGAAAGTGGACATTGAAAAATCTGTGCAAGAAATAGAAATACTTTAAATGGAGATTGTGATGTGATGTCAATGATACTTCATTGATCTCCCAATAGATGTATGACAAGATACCCCATGGGGTACTTAAAGAGCAATGGGAAGTTTTTTTTTATAGACATCATGATGAGAAGAATATGGTATTTAATTATATTTTATTATTTTAATCTCATTCAAAATATATAAATGTATATGAAGAAGAATTTTCATTGAATAAATTACTATTAAATTACATTTTATTTATGTTATGATCATTCAAAGAAGGATGCATCAATCGATGATAAGCAAGTCATCCCTCGCACTGCAGGGTCAAAGATTTTTTCTAGAAGCCGAAGGCCTTGGGTAAACTTTTCAATAGTTTAAATATTTATAAGACAATATTATCTATTTAATATATTAAATTTTTTATTTATATTTGTTTAATGTATTCATATATTTTAGGACACCCAACATCTTGAATAGAAGTATGGTTGAATGTTCACAAAAAAACTTATGGATGTTTTATTAATGAGCCTACTAAAGAAGTTGTGGTATGAACTCATTTTTCATTATAATAACTTGTTATTAGTTTTCACTGTGTTAATATATAATGATTATAATATCTATGTTATTTGATAAATAGGTAAAAATTAAAGAACCATTGGATGTGAATCATGCGCAGTCCAACCCAGTCTCCCAGGATGACCTAGCTGCTAATGGTCTTGGGAAGGAGCATCATGGTCGAGTGCACAGGATGCGTTTGGGACCCATACCATCTGAGGTATTTGGTAGGCCATTAGGGATTACAACTGCATCGACTTCTGGATTTAGTTAGTCCATACCCTGAGATACTCAGAGAGATATTTTTTTTTCTATGAACACAGTTCTGGAATAGGGGACTCAGATATCTTCTTTGTAGAAAATGGTGATTGATTAATATCAAAAGACAACCAGATAAATCCTTGGTGGTATTGCATCGACTGGTGGTGAGTAGGTAAATCACAAAAAAATAAAAATCATTTAGTTTGAAAACATTTCTTTGTTTCATGTTTAAATATAAATATACAACAATATTTAATTTTCAATATAATTTTCTAACAGGTGGTAGCAGGAAGTATAAGTGGAGTTAGAGAGGGTGATGAGTTGTGTTCATCATCAGACAGTGATTAGTGGTATTGTTGATATGTTGTAATAATATTGTAATAATCATTTTGTACGTGTATCATGTGTGGAATAGAGTTTTCACTTAACATTTTCAGGACCTAAAATTTTCATGATTTCTCATGTTTCCATTTAGGTATTATGAATCTAGTCTTCCAAATACACTAGGAATTTATGATACGAATGTTGTATTAATGTATATTTATATTTATGAATCACATCCTCAATAACCTAGATAACTCTCTCTATTGATCCATCCATATACATATGATAATGCATAATCAATATTATCTAGGAACCCATCACCATCTACAAACCTATACAGAACCTAGATGTGAACCTCGGGTCCATATTAAAAATCATAAAGTGAAACCCATGAAGTCTCATAATCTCTCATACGTAAAATTCTATGAGGTTCCCCACATGTATCATTTTCTCTATAGGTAATAAAAGCATCGATTTTTAAAGTTGATCAATGATCACCCAAATTTCATCCTCCCCAGTAGGATTTTGTGGAAAAATAATAATGAAGTCCATGTAAATATCATCCCACATTCATATTGGAATGGGTAAAGGTTGAAACAAACCAGTGGGTCTCTAGTCTTCCATCTTAATTTCCTAAAAACTGAGACACCATGATACAAAATCTACAATTGGCCACCTCATCCACACCCAAAAATGATTACATCTCATGTTCTGACACATCCAGGTAGCTCTAGGGTGTATAGAACAACAAGATCAATGTCGATTTTCCATAAAATCTTACCTAAAAAAATGAAACAACTAACCTATTATGGAAGCACAAAGCTCCACTGGGATACCAACACCACTCACCCAAGGTCACCCCGCCATAAAGGATTTTACTAAATCATTTAACCTCAGTGTTTTTCACCTATTATTGCTAAACCCACACATCAAATGATGATTTAGAATTAATCAAATCCAAGAACATCATTCCACCAATTTCTTCCACTCCCAATATCATCATAGTAAACAAACTCATAAGATACCACTCCATAAATTATTCCTTCATAGATTTTGTTAGTAATTTTATGCTCAATTCATCAAAAACCACATTCCCTTTTAATAATCCCCAAAAAAATCTCATACTTTCATCTTCCTTCTTAGAAATAACATAGAAAAATCCCACTGTGACATGCTAGGTTGAATAAATCATTTCACCTTAAGGTCTACAAGATGAACTTTATGTTCCAACAGAACATTATATGTCATTTGAAAATATTGAATAGAAATGTACATCATACTAGGGAGAATATAAATAGTAAATTTGACCTCTCTCTATGGTGGTAAACTAGAAAAATCATCCTAAAAGACTTTGGGGTATGCACACACCATAGAAGGAAGTTAACATCCCAAACAAAGTTCATTAACATCAAGAAAAATCTTTGACAACTAGAATGATATTACCCAATTATAACGAACAACATGCCCCACCCTTCATGATCTATCATCCCACTCACACTAAAAATAATGTGTGACCACATTATAAGATGGAAACTATACTGAATGAATATAAAATTCTATGTGGGAAATAATTTTGATCATTTAATCCATTCCAAGTATGATTTTAATGATTTCAACATCAAGAACTAAGAATTCACACACCACCTTGAATTCATCTACCATCACCTAACATGTGGCACAATTGAAACCAAGTTGGGACCTCTTTTCCAAAGGTGTGGAAAGATAAAATAAGAATGACATAAGTTATAAAATTATTTCCAACATGTCACCTATCTTTGACAATATAAAGTAATGATTAGCACATGTATCAAACAAATCTAGGCCCATAAAAGAGTAAATAAAATTATACCTCTAAAAGTAGTTAGACCTTCTTCAGATTCATATATCTCATACTCTTCCATGTAAATCCATCTAGTGTTAGCCAAATAAGAATCCCCCATATCCTAAGGATTAGACCCCCCACCCTTGGAATCATTGTTATGAACCTTTGAACCCTTGGTTAAAGTGGATCCTTTCTTAATTCACTGGGATATCCATTCACAAAAACACTTTATATGACCAAAATTGCCTCATTGATGACAAGTATTATGATCCTTCACACAATTAGGCTTTGTATGAACACACCTTCTACACTGTTATAATAAAAATTTGTGCTGCCCAGATGAAGCCCCTAAAACAATCCTAAATGAAACTAATCTCCCTTACATATTCTTTTCTGGCCACAAAATACACTATGGGTAACAACCCCTCCAACTGAAGCTCCAACCAAACCTGTCTTTCTAGATATATCTTCCAAATTTAGACTTTATTTTTAGACTACCGCTATGAAGGTCAGAATACACATGATAGTTAAAATTTATTGAATATCTGGATGCAATCCTAGCTCAAACCATTTAGCCATTAGCTACTCATTGGTGACTAACTCTGGTACTAGATGCACCAACTCAGGAAAATAGGGGGAATAATCCATAAAAGTGCACTGACCCTTCTCTAATGCTAGAAACTACTGATAACTTCCAAACATAATTCCTCAAGTTAAAAATATTGCTTGAATATTTTATTGAAAGAAGTCCAGGTAATTTCCTCGTGAATCTTAGCTTACATGATGGATTCCAACCATCTCTTATGTGGTCCTTTTAGAATATACATAGAGTAACCTACCTTGAAGTCCTTATGATTATTCAAGAAATTGAAGATCCACTCAATCTGATCAAGCTATTCCCTAGATTCCTAGGTTTCCTTGTCACCATGACCAAGAACTGCCAAATGGTAATAGAAAATGAAAACTATATTGAGGCGGTTTTAAACATCACTAAATTATTTCATTTAACTGCAGTTTTAACCATCGTCGGTATTAATATACCATATTATAGCGAAAGTTAACACATCTGCTAAAAATCATCAATTTTCATAGTAGTGGTTTAAACCACCACTAAAGGTAGACCTATAAACAAATGATCCAATTCTTCAGTCCTAGTACTATTGCACTGGAAAAAAACGTGTTAATTTCACATGCGTATAAATCCTACATCCAAAAGAATATAGGGAAATCGACATTTTCGTAAGAAAAAACACTTCTTTCAAGAAATGTGATCTCTGTGGTGGATACCAGAAACCGCTGCCAAATTGAAGATACCGTCACGTACTGTGTGCCGACACAAAATTTATTGGCGGTTTAAACTGTCTCAATATTCAAAAAAACGCCTCTATGAGGTGATTTTCATGTAGTGATCCTATATAGAAATCCATAACAATACATTTTTTGTTATGATGTTGATAATTGTGACACAATGTTTTCAATAAAAAACTTAAAACAGCAAAAGGAAAACTTGGATCACTTACATTTTTGAGGAACTTTATTGTTTAGAGTTTTAGATAATTATTGAAACCCCCTACATAAAAAATCACAATTCATCAAAAGAACATTTATCCAATTTAACCCAACGTTTATTATTTCACAATAGGTCATCAACATCATCCATTTGAAATCCTTTATAGTCATTTATTTTTCAATATCATTATCTAAAACCTAGAGAAATGGAAACATAAAAGGGTGAGATCATATGGTCAGTAAGGGTAAACATAATCATTAATAATTGAAATTCATCAATGAGTATAAGAGTGCATTAGGTTATGATGAAATAATCAAATTTCATTAAAAATTCATAAAATAATTCATACCAATAAATACATAGATCATCAAATATGAAAACACAAAAAATTATAGAGTTATGAGAATCAATAATAAAAATCCATGTGATATCAATATCTGCCATTAAAAAGGTTATAAACTCATAGAAAGAAATTAAAAATATTTTTCGAAACAAGGAGCATCACTTTTATAAAACCCTTCCAAAAACTATTAAAAATCCTTTGTATTAGAATAACCATATTGAAAACATCAAACATTATCATTAACCAATTCATTAAAGATCTATAACGTGCTCACCTGACACTATCTAGGCCACCCCATCATATAATTTGTAACATGCTTACTTGGATCCTTCTGGGATGCCCCATTGTGTAATCTATAATAGGATCATCCAGCACTATCTAGGCCTCCCAATCATGTATGTTGTGATGGAATCACCCAACGCTATCTGGGCCTCCCCATTTTTTAGGATTTCTAAGTACCAAAACTTGAAGATAACTTATAAAAACCAAAATTATTACTTTTATAACTTTTTTAACCCATGGAAAATAAATGGATTCCATAACATTTTCATTGATACATGCTTATCCTATGGAAAAGGAATAAGTTCCCAAATAATCTCTTTGAAACGTGATTAATCTATGGAAAAGAAATGGGTTCCAAAATATTCTATTTGAAATAGGATAAACCCATGGAAAAGAAAGGGGTTCTAAGATAATCTCATTGAAACATGGTTAACCCATGGAAAATAAATGGGTTCTATACAAATCGTAACAAAACATGGTTATCCCATGGAAAAGGACCGGTTTCGTTACAATATATTTGAAAAACTAACAATCCATTCAAAGAAAGAATGAGGATGGTATCAATAAAAAATATATCAAGTGGAGGATAATTAATATTAAGGTTTTGATGTTGATGAATGGAAATACAATTAAAATATCATTTAAAATATTTTTGAGGAATATAATTGAAAACATTCAAAGTGTCCCATACCACCTTAAAAAATTTTATTCATAATACC
This sequence comes from Viscum album, assembly GCA_963277665.1. NCBI lineage: Eukaryota > Viridiplantae > Streptophyta > Magnoliopsida > Santalales > Viscaceae > Viscum > Viscum album. The sequence continues at coordinate 444,736,195 of OY728133.1, forward strand.
CATGAAATAATAAAATTAATATGAAACATAGAATATCTAGAGAATAATTATATTAATGATATAAAATTTTAGTAGACAAGTATATACACCTCATAAAAGAAGTTAAGTGTATAACATAACAAACATCTCAAAGAATCCAAAATGTGGTGAAAAATACATTACCACTGGTAACTTTGTGACCATAAATCATAATAAATAGAGATCTAAAAATCTATATTTAAATCCCCATAAATTTAAGTGTAATAATCATAAAATACTTTCATGGGTAGTATACAAACTTTAAAACAAAAATAAGTGGTGAATATGATATGTATCTCCTAGAAATAAAAGTGATACGAGAAAAACCCTTACTAATTGAGTAACTTTTGAATCATGTGATATGTGAAAGAATAAAATAAATTAAAACTTTTAATATAATTAAATAAATTAAATTCGTGATATAACATGTCACAGGGTAGTATATACACTATATAAAAATAAATAAGTTCATAATAACAAATAAAATTCAATGGAAAGTAAATTGAGATGAAACTCCTTACAACTATGGTAACATCTAAATCGGAAACCCATAATGTAATAATAAAAAAATTTAACATATAAATAAAATTAATATAAAATAATTTATTATATAATATATCAAAATGGTCAGTATATTCACCACACAAAATATGTAAGTGGTTAATATGAAATTTATCTCCCAGATGTAAAAAATGAGACAAAATCACTTACAACTTGAGAAACTTCTTGAATTCTGATCCTTGTGAAAAAATAAAATCATATTTAACGATTAATATAATTAAATAAATTAAATTTATGATATAAAAATATAACAGTGTAGTATATACACCACACAAAAAAACATTTGTGAATAAGGCATAAGTCTCACAAAAATAAAAGTGAGACTTGAAATCCCCTTACAACTATGGTAACATCTGAATCAAAAGCCCAACAAGTAATATTAATTGAATAATAAATTTAAATACAAATATTATAAAATAATTAATTATATAATATATTAAAAGGGGATTTAGATACACAACACAAAATAAGTAATCATTTAATATGAAATTTATCCCATAGATGTAAAAAAATGTGACAAAAATCCCTTAACTTAAGTCTAATTTGTCATGTGTGTCCACTATATTCATAAATAATAAACTAATATAAATTATTTCATTGATAAATAACCTTTCAAAATTTTATTATGACTTATATTTCACTTATAAACAAGTTATATATGATTACTTAGTCAATAAGTCGGATGTTTTGACCATTTTTATCTTATGTGACAATTGCGACTAAGGTTGGTTGACTATGGTTAAGGTAGTAATTGTATAAACATATAAATATTAAGAATAATGAAATAATTATCATATTTATAAATCTATTATAATTTTAAATCTAATCAGGGATAATGGTTAAAAAAATGAACCAATGTTAAAATCGTGGAGACGGTAGGTCATACATACACATGAGAAACGTTCCCTTTTTCAATTATCATTATGGAATGGAGGTAATTAATGTTTATCTTTATATAATTAAAATTATACCATAAATTAATTATTATTTAATTATATATACTTATATATATTTCTTGTGATGTGGTGATGAAAATGGAAGAATTGCATCTCTTCAAGGAGGCGGTAGTCCACACGTCCATGAATGACATTATCATTTTTTTAATGTGTGAAATTGAAAGAATAAAATGATATATTATATTTCCAAATAGATAATTATTCCATGGATATCATAAATTGGTAACTTATATTATATAATTTTTTTAAACTCATTCTTAATACCTTTCATGTAGAGCATCAATGAATCACGTTGCTTTGAGGAGGCGTTAGTCCACACGTCCCCAAACAATGATATCATATTCTGACAAAATGGAAAGTGTCATATTGAGGTATTAACTAATAATTGGAATATTATTTTACCTTTTAAATAAAAACAACCCCAACTAAGAATAATATAACCAGAAACTAGTAAATGATTCATGTCAACAATGTAACATAACTCAATTATATGAAAACAAACCAAACAATATCATAGTACCAAGAGGAAACCAAGATCAACATTAACTACAAAGATGAAGACTAAGACAAAAAATAAATGAATCCGACAACATCAAATGTGTGACTCACAAAAATATTATAACTCTAACAACATCATCTATTTCCAAGTAACATAAAGCGCCACTAAATAACTGCGATACATTCCCTTTTCCAGTGTCCTAATAAATAATATCAACTAGATAACTAAACTACCAAATTAGGGGTTAGAAATGACACTCAGTAGTAATTTCCCAAATTAATTCCCTAATAACTCCACTCAGATAGAACATTTTATCACATTTATATAAAATATTTATATAAAACAATTTGAAATTGTTTATATCTAAATATAATACAATTTCCCAATAAAACTAGTTTATAAAGAAAGAAACCAAACAAGTCATTTAAATTTTTCTCAAATTCAATTGGAAAAATGCATTACATTACACATAGACACACACACACAAACCCTCAACCACACATTCTTCATTTTTACCATTGACGGTGGAACTTCACATCCATACTTCATCCCTTTGATGGTGGTAATTTAGGACCATTATCCATCCCATTCAACTCAATATTAACCAATTAAGACAACAACCATGCCAAAATTATATTTTCCAAACCATTTCAATAAAACTATATTTTATTGAAAATACTTTTCCATGCATAAAAACCAAACAAACATTTTGAAATCATCATTTTAAAATCATGTTATCACTTTCACTTTCCACCAAGAAACCCAAATTTCAGAATTCCATAAACTGTCACCAAATAGGGTTCTATAAATAATTTCACAAAAATTTACCAATATATTTAAAGTGAAAAATCAATTTTAATTTAATCCATCTAGTTATAATATATAGAGTTGAGAGTGAATCCACCTACCTCATAAATTATGGAGAAAAGAAAGAACGTCACTGATTATTCAACAAAACTGGGTTAATTCTTCAAAAATATGACTTAGATTTATTTACCTAACATCAACACAGATATATATTATCATTATTGAAATAAAACATCATATACCAATCCCTAATGGAATGGATATAGGATTTTAAGATAAATAATGAAATTATATCTAAGAAAAATACAGCGAACAAAGACTTATCATGGGAATCAGGCTTCAAATCACCAATAATTTCATTTGGATAGATTCAGGTTTGAAGGGGAGAGGCTCCATAGCATTTGGGAGGAAGAAAAATCAAATTAGGGACTTCATGGAGGAAAAAAGAGGCCTAGAGTTAAATCCATGTGAGATCCACTTTTCTATGATCTCACTTTTAAACTATGCATGGTTAGTCGAACGGTTAGGAAAAATGTACACTAATCATGTGATAGCATTTTACTTAAAGAGAACCTCACACTCTTGGCCCACACTATTATAAAAACCAAGCTCCAACTATATAGAATCTATCTACCCCATTTCAGATAGTTTCTCCTGAGTGACCACATAGTGTGGAAAAATCATGCACTGAACAATGCACCTTCCCAAAATCTCATGTCTCACTATGCACGGTTTCTTGTAGGAGTTTGATGGTTTTAAATAACCATGATCAAACCATGAACCTTTATAAAAACTTTATAAAAAATTCATAAATCCTCCAAAATCTCGAAAAATTCACCAAAATACTTTAAATACTTAGAAACATAAATAAATGCTCACAGACATTAAAAAAGGGGCATTATATTGTCCACACCATTTGCCTTTATTTCCTAGGAAAGTTGAAAACCACCATTTCGGTAAAAGAGTTCAGGACATTTCTCAACCATATATTTCTCATGTTTCCATATTTATTTCATATTCTGACCATGTTTCCACAAAATCCACACTACACTGATTCTTTTCCCATGTAAGATTTTCTCTTGCTTATCCATAATCTGTAATGGCACACAAACCAATGAAGCGTTCATATCTAGGTAAATTTGATCCCATTGAATCCCATGGTTAACATTAGGCTGATACTTTTTCAACTAAGATACACAAAACACATTATGCACTACACTGAAACATGGGGTTAAGTTCAACCAATATTCTACCTGACCAACCCATTCATGTATCTCAAAAGGTCCTATGTATCGAGGAGATAACTTTTCCTAATTCCCAAAATGACAATTCCCATGTCTTAGAGATATTTTCAATAATATATGATCACTCACCTCAAATGAAAATGACTATTAATGAATATCCACATAGGACATCTGGTAGATCAACACTATCTCTATTCTCTTCCAAATCAATTTAATATTCTACATTGTATCATGGAATAGGCTCATCCCAAACAATTTAGTATCACCTACTTCATCCCAAAAAATTGAAGAAACATAGGGATACCCATAAAATGCTTCAAAATATTCCATATGTATCAAGGCCTGATAACTGGTATTATATGAGAACTCCACTAATGGTAATTTCTCTTCCCATTATCTACTAAACCCATTACAAAGGCTAGAAACATGTCTTCTAATGTTTATATAATTTTTTCAGATTATCCATCCATCTGAGATGTCACGATCCGTCCCCTGGGGCTCATGTCGTGACTACCCCAAGCTCACCTTCCAGAGGTCAGGGGTTGGCGACTAGCACCGAAAGGCATATCACTGAAAAACGGGAAGGCATTACCTTTAAACCTACAAACACACAGCCCAAGAATATAACGAGCACAAACCACATAGTAAAACTACAATAGTAAAAAGATGTGTACTGAAAGTAAAAAAGGTGACTACTGTAAGTAAAGGGGGTCAAAATATAATCCCAACTGAAAAGTACAACAAAAATAGAAAAACAACCCACGAAATAATTTTCCAAGGTTCCTACCTGAAAGGTACGTATAGCTCATGGTTAGTAGTCACTACATCACATCACATCTAAAGGTCCACCTCTGAGCACCGTTTAGTCCTGGCTCCCAAACCTCGGTCAAATATATCTATTGTCTACAAGAGGCACAATAAGGTGACAGTGATACTCGTGCATGGGAGAGTATAACAATAAACAGTAGGGACCCCGAGGCCCCCAAAGGTCTCCCAGAATTCCAAAAAAGAAAAACCACAAAACAAGACCCCAATCAAAAATCATGGAGAAATATTTTTCTCACACTAGTTATAAAAATCGTAGATCAATAATATAGATGATTAGACCTAATATAAACCATATTATTCCATTTAGAAGTTCCAAAACTGATCCACAATGAAATTTTTCTATTATCGATCAACTATTGGACGTAAGCCGCTATTCCAAGATGGGCTATTGTAAGGCTTGTCCTCATCAGGTATCTAAGATACAGATCCACACAGGGTCTCTATGATGATTATCCACACAGGGTCCCTAGAATGCTGATCCACACAGGGTCGGTGGAATGCTGATCCACACAGGGTTTCTATATGCTGATCCACATAAGGTTGCTCGATTATGATCCACTTAGGGTCACTATGTGATGATCCCTATTGGGATGCTCTAAAATCTGTCCTCGTCGGGTAGCTATAATTATGATCCACATATGGTTTCTATGATGTTGATTCACATAGGGTCGCTATTTCAATGGAATCCAGCCACAGTATTCCCTGCACCCGATCTGCTCGAGTTCTGTAGAATCTGCTCCTCAATTTATCATTCACACCTCGACCACTAATAATCTCCAAAAAAGAGTAACCAAATGAACCACCATGTATTAAGGGTTCCAACGTGACAAACGGCGCGTCAATCGGACATCTGATCTGTGAGTTATAAGCGTTTTAGTACCAAGGGCCCAGTTGGATTTGGGTTCGATCCAAACCGGCCATACTTCAACTTTTCCAAAATTTGAGTGGAGTATACCAAAAGGACTGTGTTGCTCCAAGGATCCCATCGCCACAGAAATTTTGTCAAACAAACATCTGGATTTCAAGTAATGGCATTTTAAGCACAACTAGGCCTGGATGGGTTCAGGTCCGGTCTGACCCGGTCTGGCCAGAACCGGCCTAGGCCGGCCAAGTTGGGATGGGCTGTGGTGGGCTTGGCACACTGAGTCATTATCGGCCAGGCCTATTCGGGGGTGCATCCCAGCCTCTAGGGGGTATGGCCGGGCACACAAGGGGTGCATCCAGGCCATCATATGGTGCGACCCGGCCCACAGGGGGTTGCGGCTCGGCCTGCAGGGTGGCACAGCTTGACCCGCAGGGGGCATGGCCCAGCAAGCAGGATGGTGCGGGGCCCAACCTAGTTCGCAAGGGGGGAAACACATACCCTTTTCAAAAACTTCTAATCCATTCAGGATTTGGAGATGAAACATCACATGGTGTTGCCTAGTCTCCCGCGAGACCCACAAGGAGCAAGTCCCTTCTTCCTCTGTGGCTTCGACCCGTGGCCCCCTTCAATGGAACACGATGATGCGCTGATCTGACTCTGTAGCTGGCCTATTCTGGGTGCCCTGCTCCACCACTACAGCTGAAAATTCATGGCCTCCTCCTCATGCGTGCGACGGAGTGCCGCCACTATCTATGCCACTGGCCGGTGCAGGCCGCCTGCTGACTATCATGGCCTCCTCCTATAGTGAGCGATGGCACACCTCCACCACCATCGTCGGCCGGTGTCGGCTACTGCTATCACCTTTTGGCGTCGGTATCTGGTGCCACCATGCCGATAGTATTCTGCGGCCACTGGGTGAGCTCCAGTGGTCCTTTTTTCATCTGATCGCACCTATGGGTTTCTCGGGTCGCCTCCTTCACTGCTTGACACTCAGATTTGGGTTCTGTCCAACCTGAAAATTCACCCACAAAGAACTCATTGACAAAACAAGTGGCAAAGGGACCAGGCCTTGTTCATTTGGCTCATGCCCTCCACATTAGCATCTTAACAAGGGAGAAGATAATTGATTCGACAACTCATGAAATTTAAACAAGAAAAAACCCTACCTCATGATTCATTCAAGAGTATCCCACGTTTGAAGATGGGATGGTGTTTTTCAATCTTGAAGCAAGCCTCTAACGATTTCAATCAAATGATGATCTTTGGTTCTTGCTTGATGGATCTGTTCTTTGTCAATAGGGTCCTCGAAAAGCCTCTTCTCTAAAAACACCACTCTTTTTCGAACGAATTCGAAAACTAAAAATTGAGAAGAGAGGGATTATATTTGCAACACATAATTAAGAGAGTTTCATTAATTATTACAATTAATGAACCTCTTTAATTTCATGTAGGGTGGTTACACATTTTTGTGTAAATAGGAATTTAATGTCCGACATTAAATGCCTGACCCCCCCCCCTTATGGTCCCTGCCATCTAAACCTGAAATTATTTAAAATAAATTAGATTTATTTTATTAATCCTCCACAAAAACTACAAAAACAAACTTCCTATCTCAACCCACTACAGTCAAGGATAATCCACCCTTAAGAAAATCTCAGTGCTATGAGTTCAACGTTGCCCACAGATTTCAATTCCAAGAACCAGTTAAAAAGTTAGGATTTCCCAATCAAACGTTTAATGAACATACCTGAATAAAGTTTAAATTTACATTCTCGGCACACCGGGAATCAGAATCAAATGATTTAAGATTTCACATCCTCATAATAGATCCATATAATTAAAAAATTATATGTAAAATCCGATTCTTTACATTCTCCAACCTTAGGGGTTTTATCCCCAAAATAAAAAAACATAGACTAAGGAAAAATGGGGGTATTGATCATGAATCTGAGCCTCCCGCTCCCATGTGATCTCCTGGAGGTTCTTGTGCTACCATCGAACGTGCACTATAGATATTGATCATCCATCAAGGACTTGCTTCTGTCGATACTCAATCTCTACTGGAACCTCTATAAATGTTTCCCCATCATCAATTTCTAGCTTTCCCTTGTCAATAACGTGTGATTGATCATGTACATACTTGCTTAGCTACAACACGTGGAAAACATCATGCACGTGATGCATCTGTAGGGGAAGATCTAGGTGATACGCCACCTCACCAATTCTACTGATAACCTAAAAGGGTCTGATGAACCTCGGAGATAGATTGTCGCCCCGGCCAAATCTCTGCAAACCTCGTCGAGGAGAGACCTGTATGAAGAAATGGTCTCCCTCCTCAAACTCCAAAGGTCTCCATCTCCTATCATAATAAGACTTCTACCTGCTCTGTGCAGCCTTCATCCACTCCTGGATGATCTAAACCTTCTCACTGGTAGTCCATAGCAACTCTAGACCCATAAGTAATAACTCCCCTAGGTCAGAATAGCATAGAGGTGATCTGTATGGTTGACCATACAAAGCATCAAACGGTTCCATACTGATGGTGGAGTGATAATAGTTTTAGTATGTGAACTCCACCAAGGGAAATTGATCCTCCCAATTATGGCCAACATATAGGACGCAAGCACGTAGCATGTCCTCCGGTGTCTGAATGGTCTACTCCGTCTGACCATCCATCTGAGGATGAAAGGTGGTGCTCAAATTTAGATGAGTCTCAAATGCCTCCTGCAATACCTTCCACAACTAGGATGTAAAATGGGTGTCATGATCATAAATGATCACTGATGGAACCCCTGAATTCGTACGATCTTTTCTATGTAGAGGTGTCTCAAGCCCTCTACTAATCTATAGATGATAGGCATGCTCCTCCTCCATCACTGAGTACACCAAGATATCATCAAAAAATAACACCATGAAGCGATTGAGGTATGGCCAGAATATCCTTTTCATGAGTTCCATGAATATTGTAAGTGTGTTCTTCACATTCGCATCTCGTACCCTTAGATAATGATAGCCTAATCTAAGGTCTATCTTTGAAAACCAATGACCTCCCTTCAGCTGATCAAATAATTCATCAATCCAAACAATTGGATACTACTTCTTCACGGTCACATAGTTCAGGTGCTGATAATCCACATAGAGCTTCAAACTCCCATCTGCCTTCTTAGAAAACAAAATATGGGCCCCCAGGGAGAAACACTGGGCCTTATAAAATCATTCCTCTACAAGTCCTCAAGCAATACCTGTAACTCACGAAGCTCGGAGGGATCCATCTGATATGCTGGTGTAGATATCGGTGTCATCTCGGGGTACAGGTCTATGTAGAAGTCAACCTCTCTGTGAGGAGGTAGTCCTAGAACATCATCAGGGGAGACATCGGCATACTGGTCCACCACTGTAGGATATCTCGGACTCTCCACATCAATTTCTTCATAGGTAAGGCTAGCCAATTTATGTGTTATCAGTTGCACCCTCCTTTGGGTAAGTCTGTCCTTGCTGCAAAGGTTCCCTTCTCTCCAGTGAAGTAAAACCTGGTCCTATACTCATAGACACACTTCACTTTATGCCTAATGCAGTCAATATTAGCATGGAATATGGATAACCAGTCCATACCCAAGATGAAGCCTTAAGAACTCGACGCCACTACAAGAAGATCCTAGCCGAAGCTCTCACCTCCTAGAGTAATCTCACACTATCGGCACCATTGTGTAAATGTCTAATACCCTCCTGTAGGAGTCACTAGCTATAAATATTAAGCCAACGGCTCCACCAGAATCTCTGAGCTCTAAATGAGGGTCATGGAAATGAAAGAGTGACTGAAACCTGTGTCTATAAGTACAGCATCTAAGGTGGAGTAGACCCAGATCTTACCCTGAATCATCTCTGGAGCATCATGGTCGTAGGTCTCAACTGCCAGGAGCTAAGCTCATCCATATCCTCTTACTCCCTATGGTCGGGGTGGACCTCCTGGAGGTGGTGGCGGTAGAACCTCGAATCGCCACCCACCGCCTGTTGTATATCCAACTCGTCTGCCACGACTTCCTACTACCTATGGACCTCAATACTAGAATCTATGCCTCTTTCTCGATGGTCCCTCGACCATCTTCTGGTCATTAGTGCGGCCGGTAGGGTAGTCGCGATTCATGTGACCCTGCCTGCCACACGTGAAGCACAATATACTCCTCAGCTAGCCCACTCTACCCCATGTTCCTGGAACCTCTGACCCTATGTCCTGAGGTCATCCACCAAAAGGTCTTGTCCACTTGGACCTATGTGTCATCATCCTACTACCAGCCGTAGATGACTCTGCTATGTGTCGCCCAGGGGTGGCTCTCACTGTTAGTGTCTGCTCAGCAAGGAATCTCTCCACTAAGAGTTCTCTCTACAGCACTCCAGCATCCATTGGGATGCTGAGAGATACCATCAAATCTCTGATCTCCCATCAGATTCCCCGCTTAAAAATATGGACCCTGAATAATGTTTCATGCACCATGTCAGTAGAGTACCACGAGAGGTCGGTGAACATCATCGTGTACTAGGCCACGGTCAGGATGCCCTACTATAAGTGCAACTTATCTTATATAGACACAGAGTGTAGAGTTTCTATAATGAACTCTTGCATCAAGAGGCCCTCGAAATATTCCCTGGTGAGGGTCACCTCATCATGTATCTCAAGCGTCAGGCTCCACCATCTCCCTACTACCGTCTGGAAAAGACCGACATCTAGGATCATCATCTGGTTGGTCGGAGTCCCAAACAGGAGAAAAAAGTTGGTCACAGCCTCCATCCAGTCCTCAGCCACCTACGGATCCATCTCTTCTCGAAACCTTGGAGGCCTCTTCTGCTGAAACTCGTGAAACATGCTCAGTTGTCATGCAATATCTGCTAGTGGGGCTGGTGGCAACAGCTTCCCAACGGGTAGTGGTGCTATTGGTATACCACCCGATCATACTATCTCCGTAAGAGGGTCATACACCAAAGCCTCATTGCTCGGTGGGCCGTCATAGAAAACTCTCATTGGAACCCTGGCTAGCTGTCTATGTGGAGGCATTCTGAAAGAAAACAGATGCACCAAGATCAATAAGTTATACCTGGTGAGCTAACTCAAAAGAGATCAAAAGGAAAAAAGAACATTTCAAAAACACACGCAATCAGTGTTTTCGGGTACAGAGCCAAAATTTAGAATTCAGGGTCCTGTTGTATGGATACATTGGCCGCCGCACCAACAATGGATTCTCCAAACTGAAAACCAAACTCATAACACTTAACATTATATCCCATGAAAAGATCAAAGTCCAAGTTCTTTGGTAGAACTGACTCTTCTAATACTGCATTGTCACGACATGTCCCCGAGGCCAATATCGTGACTACCCCAAGCCCGCCTTCCATAGGCCAGGGGTTGTTGAAAATAACTGAATTGCATCTCCTGGAAAAACGGGATAGCATTTCCTTTAAACTTGCAAACACACATTCCAAAAATACAACAACCACAACCCACGTAGAAAAACTATAGTAGTAAAAATATGTGTACTAAAAGTAAAAGGGGTGATTACTATAAGTAAAGGGGACCAGAATATAAGCTCAATTGAAAAGTACAATAATAGTAGAAACAATCTCCTAGAATCATCCACCAAGGTTCCTACGTGAAGGGTAGGAACAGATCACGATCAGTCGTCACTACGGCATGTCACGTCAAAAGGTCTACCTCTGAGCACCATTCAGTCCTGGATCCCAATCCTCGGTCAAATTTGCATGTCATCTGCACAAGAAACCACAAGTTGTGGGTGAATCCCATGCATGGGTGAGTATAAAAATACTCAGAAGGGACCCTGATACCCCTGAAGGTCTCCGAGAGTACCACAATGTAAAAACCCAAAAAAACTAGACCTCAATCACAAAGAATGAAGGAATAGTCAGCTCACACAAGTTATACAACTTAGAGATCAAAAATATAGATGACTAGTCTTAAGCTAAATCATCTTATTCCATTATGAATTTCCACAACTAATCCACAAAGAAATTGTTCTATTATCAATCCACTCTTGGACAGAAGTCATTGATCCAAAATGGGGAACTGTAAAGATGGTCCTCATCGAGTATTTATAATTATGATCCACACAGGGTCACTATGATGTTGATACACCTAGGGTCGCTAGAGTTATGATCCACATAGGGTTGCGGGAATATTGATCCACACAGAGTCGCTCAATGCTGATCTACAAAGGGTCACTAGATGTAGATCCACCCAGTGTCGCTAGGTGTTGATCCTCGACGGGCCGCTCTAGAACTAGTCCACGTTAGGTAGATACTATGTTGATCCATAGAGGTTATCTATGATGCTGATCTACACAGGGTCTCTTCTTCAAAGACAACCATCCACAGGATTCCCCGCACCCGGTGTGCTCGAGGTTCATAGAATCTGCTCCTCAAGTTATTTTTCATACCTTGACCTCCACTAGGTTCCACAAAAGGAGTAATCTAATGGACCTCCATGTCATAAGTGTTCTAATGCGACAGAAGATGCGTCAATAAGATGCTCAGTTTGTGAGTTATAAGTTTTAGTAATGAGGGCCCAGTTGGATTCAGGTTCGATACAACCTATCCATACTCCAACTTTCTCCAAACTTTTAGTGGATTATACCAAAATGACCGTCTTATTCCAAGGATCCTAGCACTGCAGACAGTTCATCAAACGAATGTCTATATTTCATGTTATGGAATTTTAAGTGAAACTGGGCCTGGATGAGTCCGGTTCTGGGCTGACCCGGCCCAGTTTGGGTCCGACCCGGTCCAGCCCAAACCGGCCTGGGCCAGCCCAGTTGGGATGGGCCACCACGGGCTCAGACTATTGGGCTGCGATTTGTCCTAGCCCACAGAGGGGATGCAGCTGTCCCCATAGGGGGCGTGGCATAGCTTATAGGGAGGCACGGCTCGGCCCACAAGGGGCATGACCCAACCCACAGGAGGGTGTTGGGACCACCCTAGATGGCATGGGGGGAAACATCCTCCCTTTTCCCAAATGGATAAGTCATTGAATTTAGAGGTTTAATAATAAAAAGTATGTGATATTTAAATTATGTAATATAATCAAATAAAAAATCTGAGTATAAAATGTTTATATTTCCTGGAATATCATTTATTTAAATTAAAATTCCAAATAATGTATAATATGTAATGTTCATATTAGAAACTCTTAGTTATATTAGAGAAATACCTTAGTATTTGAAATCTAATCCTAAAAACATTATATATAGAAAGATGTGACATGAAAGTAATGAATATGAAATTATTAAATCCAATAAAAAGATATTTCACCAATCAGTTTATGAAAATAGTTAATTGATGAGAGAATAAATCCTTGATAGGTTCAATTTTCCTAGATCATTTAATGTACAAGAAAATAACACCACCCACTTAAAATTGATCCTTAAATTCAATGGTGCCACATTGAAATTCATGCTATAGGAACTGCCCTTAAGAGAAGGCACACAAAAATTGGTCCTTAGAAAGTTGATCTTGAATTGATATATCAACTTCTAAATTAATATTATACTCAGAAGTGAAGCCAAAGTGAGATTCGTTATCACCACTATTTATGACATTAGGCTTTGATTTCATTGAGGGGTTTTATATGAATGAGTTATCTCCCCCTAAGAATATATCATTTTCATTATCAATAGGAATGGACACAATTATGAATTAGTAATTATTTATCACTGATATCAGGGATATGAAATTTGGAAATAAATATTAATATTCATAGTAATGGGATTTATTAACCTTTTTTTGTAAAACTTTCTTCATCAATCTATGGGTTTCCTTGGAATCAGTTTTTTTGAAATAAACTTTTTCCCTGATAGATGGGGTCACCAAAAAAAATTCAAAAAACATTTTAAAGTTATTAAAAATATTTATCACTACCCTTTATGATATATAATTTATCCCCTAAACCTAAAAATATATTTGTTTAATAATTTAATGCACTAATTCCACACTATTAAAAGATTTTTTTGATGTCTGTTTTTTTCTTTTTTAAAATTGGTTAAAAAAGAAATGTGAATAAAACCTAATTTAAAAGTAAGTTGAAACATTGTTTATTAAAAACTGACATTGAAATATATTTTTAACAAAAATTATTATTATAACTAGTATGTAAACACTAACTAAAAATATATTTATAGAGATTCTCAATATCATTTTTACATAAAAAATGATGTCTAATGTCACTTTTAACATCTATTATCATAATAATAAGCATTTAAATAATGACTAATTAGAGATTTAAATTAAAATTAGATGTTATTTTTTAGGAAAACTAACATTTAAATTCACTTTCAACATCATTTTTAAAAAAAAATTGGTCTTTATATCCCAACTAAATATAGATATATACTAACTTTCAACATCAATTTTAAAAAAACCAATGTTGAAATTCACTTTCAACATATGTTTTATTGAAATTCGATACTAAAACCTAATTTTATATTTTCATAAAAATATTTTCAAATACAAAAACTCATGATCTATAACTAGAGATCCGCTGGTAGAAAATAACATGAAAAGACTCACTACAAACTTTACTATAATATTATTTACTAAGTCAATATGCATATAAGAAAATTTTCTATATATGTCTAAAAATTATTCAAAACTACAAAGTATTCCGAAAATAATCCTAAAACTTGGTTTAATTTCCCTTCCATAAATGAGAAAATATAATCAAAAACATATAAAAACAAAAAAAATTAAAAAAATTAAAAATAAATTATATTGGTTTAAAACATAACAGTTGTTATAAAACTAACCTTGTGAAAATATTTTTTAGTTCCAATCATGGTAATCTCAAAAATTAATTGTAAAACATGATAATCACAATTCATAATTGCTCGTTCAAAATGACACTCTGGTGATGAAAAATATGTTAGAAATAAGGAACATTGTATATGTAAAAAACATCTTAATGAAATTTTTTACCTTGACAAGCATATAATTAATTTAATTTTCCATTATCAACAATTTAGACCTATTAAACCCATTTCCATGACCTACTATATTTTCAAATATTAATTACTAACAAATATATAAAATAAATAATATGATATTAAAAACATAGAAGAATAAAATAAAACTTATGAATTTAATAAATTTTAAAATTTTAATAAACTTTTCCCTGTAAATGGTATAACTAATATTTTATGCATTCATGTTGGAAGATTGTTCATAACATATAATATCCAAAAAATATAAAAATTATAAAAAATAATTATATTTTAATGAATATTATTTCATAATTTTAAGTGTTCTTAGCTCTCAAGGAATGTAAGAAACTAACACTTAATCTCTATGTTTTATAATATTTTAGATATATATTTAACTCTAGGAGGATTTATTTGGTATTAAAAAAATCATTAGATTGCATATTAGATACATAAAACCATAAATTAAAGTTCTATTGTTTTTTATGAAAATATTGTAGAGATACCAAATGTAAAATCTTGATATTTTAGGATATATTTTCTTTCAAATTAATTTAAATTATTTGATAACTTGTGTTTCAAGAAATGAATAGTTTATCCAAACAATAAGATACTATAAATATTATTATTAAATAATTTAGTTATTTACAAGCCATTATATTTTTAGGTGTTATTATTAATAACTATATTATGTTTAAAAAATATTTTTACATTCATCCAATAGATTTTATATGCATAAGATTAGGATAAATCTACATTTATGCATAAAACAATATTTTTCTAAAATGCATTTCTTCTGCATTTTAATGAAATAATTGTTTTAAAAATGAATTCTTACACTTTAATAGATAACCTTAATTTTTGAAATCGGAATTTAAAAATTATATTAGAGTGAATTTTTGGTATTTTTCTGATAAGTTTAATTTTTTTGAATAGTAAAAAATACTGAATTTTAATTGAAATCTATTTTTTCATATAAATAATTTTCATTGTTAAATTATATTTTGGATTGGTTTGAAAATAAATATATAACAATTATAATTTTATTAATCCAATTTAGGTCATTTGAATCATTATTATATTGTATTTAGACATGAAAACTTTGTAAACATTTGGATATTTTCACTTAAAAAACCCGCTTTCTCAACACGTCTGTGGGATTAACATTAAATTTAGATTTTCCATTTGTATGAATTTAATTTGGATAAATGGTTATAGATATTTAGAATTATAATAATATTTATAATTTAATAACTTCAATTTTATTTTTTCCATAATAATTAATAAAATCTATTAAAATTAATTAATACAATTGAGGTTAAAACGAGGTTTTGCGCAGGACATGCACTTGTACTAATTTTTTTCACACACATAAGATTTTTATTTAATGAATTAGAATTAATATTTAGAATAATTAGGCATAAATTAAATAATTAAGATATCTTTTAATTATAGTGTTAATGGATTGATTATATAGGTAAAAATAAGATACATGTTACCTTAGTAAAAACTGTAAAGATAAAATCGAGTAAACTTAAACACTACAGAAAAAAATGAAAAAAAATTAATTTTATTTTTCTATGGTGTATATATTTATAGAACATAAATTCCCTAAAATCCAGTATTTTTTAATTTTTTTCCACATCATGTAAGGGATACCTCCCCATAGTATTTACCTTTATATACTTACAAGAATTCCACTGCTCCTCTAGTCTAAAAGGGAACTCAACGCTATCCCTATATTCACACCTATAAAGCCTTTTTATCATCCAAAATATAACAATATAAAACCCAAAAATCCCTCCTCTTATCCTAGAAGCCACACTTTGGGAAGAAATAAAACCAAGTAAGTCCTTTGGAACAATCCAAAAGGAGTTACCCGTAGAAGAGGTAACATTATTTAATGAGCACTTTTGTTTTATTTATTTATCGACACCTTATATTATTATCATATAATGATTATATAAAAACATAAATTTCCTCAATATAAAGATATGTTTTTATGTTAAGGTTTTTACATACACTTACACACTCTTCCATCAAATGGGTTACAAAAACACTGTTCGTGTGCACAATGGACTACTGCATCATGAAAAGATATCGTTTTTTTTTAATTTACCACCTATAATGGTTTTGAATTATTATATAAGTACAATTTTTATATTATATATATATTATATTTATGATTTATTTATGTTTCTATAATTATTATATAACACTTACCTTCTTTCTTTCTATATCACCCCTAGTTTCAAGTAAGTAACCTTTTCATTATATATTTCAAGTAAGTAAAGTGTTTGGGTGAAGTAAGTAACAATATATTTATGTGTTTTAAGTTTATGGGAGATTTTATAAAGTTTCATAGTTTGTTAATAGTTAGTGGAAACCATAAAAATCCTAAAATAAACCATGCACAATGATACATGGGGCTTTTGGGAACCTGCACGGATAGGTCCACGGTTTGGCGAGACCGTGATACCACCTAGAAGAAACCATGTCAAATGGGGAGGTGGGATTCAACAATATTGGCACATAGTTTATATAAAAGTGAAGTAAAACCATGTGAGGTTCTCTTTAAGGATGATTCTGGAGCATGTTTAGCACACAAATTTCCTAAATGTGTAACTAACCATACACAATTTAAAAGTGAGATAAAAAAGAAGATCTCACTAATAATTACCTATAAGCCTCGTGTTTTCACTCCATTTTGACCATAATTAAATTTTTATTCCTTATAAAGGATATGAGTCTCTCCCTATCAAACTAAATGTAATATAAAGGAACTTCTTAGTGTGTTGAAGCCTGATTCCCTTGGTAAGTATTTGTTTGTAGTAGTATTCTTAGATCTACTTTCATTACCTCTGTTGAATCCTAGATCTAGTATTTTAGGGATATATCTATGATGTTTTATGCTAATGATAATGATATATGGATGTGTTTATGTTGTTTAAGGATATCTAATGTGTGTTTTTGGAGATTCAACCCGGTTTTGTTGAGGAAAAAATGTCATTCTTTGTTTTCTCCATAATTTCTGAGGTTGGTGGCTTCACTCCCAACTCCTATTATTAGAAATGGAAGGCTTAATTTCAAAATTTTAAATTTTTTACTTGAAATTTATTGTGAATTTTTGTGACATTATTGATTGGACCCCCTTTCGTGATGGTTAATGGAATTGTAAAAATTGGGTGTTTTGGTAGAATGTGAAAGTGATAACATGATTTTTAAATGATGATTTAAAAAAATAGTTTTGATGCATGGAAAATTGATTTAAGTAAAAGGAAAGTTTTATTGAAATGTTTTGGAAAAGATTATGCTGTCATGGTAGTTGGATTAAATGGTTAAGAGTGAGTTGAATGGGATGGATAATTTTCATGAAGTACCACCATCAAAGGGATGGAGTATGGACATGATGTTATATCATGAATAGTAAAAAAAGATTTTTTTGGTTGAGGGTGTGTGTGAGTGTTTGGCTATGTGAAATGTAATATGTTATTCAAAATGAATTTGAGAAAAGGTAAAACTAATTTTTTGGTTGATTTCCATGGAAACTAGTTTGACTGGGAGATTTTTTTTATATTTAGATATACACTGTTTCAAATTGTTTTATATAAATAGTTTTATATAAATTTTCTTACATGTTCTTTGCTATTGGAATGATTAGTTTAGTAATTTAGAGAAAATATATTGAGTTTCATTACTCACTCATTCTTTGTAACTTTGTCAGATATTATTTATTATGATACTAAAAAAGGTAAAGTATCACACTTATTTAGTTATGCTTTATGATATTTTGGAATGTATGATGGAGTTGGAGATTGGAGCTTATTGTGAATAACACAGTTGGTTCCTTTGGAGTATTTGAGTTTTGTTGGCATAGTATTATTATTTTTATTTGATGTTGATCTTGGATTCATATTTCTACTTTATTACTGTTTGGTTTATTTTTTTTGTACTAGAGTTGTTTTTCATTGTTGGAAAGAATCATTAAGTAATTTTTGGTTATTGTATTTTTAGTTGTGGTTGTTTTAATTTCAAAGGGAAAATCTTCCTCTAATTATTAGTGAGTCCCTAAATATTTATTTATAGCCTTTGGTGCCTTGGGAATGTCTCTTAAGTCCAAGTAGTAATTCCTCTTCGAATCAAGTCAATAATGAGGGGTGGGATGTTACATATGGTATCAATCATGGCGAGTCCTTATTTCAATTTGAAAAATAGAATCAGCTTCTTTTGTCCTTGAATTTCAAGTGGTATTGGTTTTATTCTTTGAGTGGAAATTAATTCTAGTTTATTCATTAATTTGGGATGGTAGAAAGGAGTAATATTGTATGGAATTGATATTTAGAGCATTAAAATATGTAGCTATCCTTTTTATGTTGCACTCCAAGTTATCACAGAGTGGGGTATATAATATTTTTGGAGAAAATTATATGATTTTCAATCTCATTTTAATGGGGTTAGCCAATGAGACGAGTATTACATGCATTTTATAAATGACTTCCCAATAGGCATACATATTTCGTTTTTGATATGTAGGGTATAATTTTCAAATGTTATGCTCATGTTCTCATACACTTATTCTCATGTTATGATTACGTATCTATCTTGTCACCCTTACTTATTAGTTGAGATCACTCTTTCTTATGTTTCCTTCCCCATGTTATGAAAAAGTTTTAGATATGGTATTCCTTATAGGATTACTAAGTGAGAAGATTATTATGGGATATGTTGATGATATTTCACAAAATTATAAGATTTTGTACCAAGTTTCCAAAAGCACTAAACTATTATGGTCCTCAGGCGTTTGTTTTTATAATGTATTGAATATTCATCTAAAAATATATTATATCCATGTATGAGAATATTAGGTTGTTATAGTTAGTATCAGAGTATAGGTCTAGATAACCCTTGAAAACATGGATGAGGAAACTTTATTGAGATACATAGGGATGTTTATAAGGATATATCTTAGGATGTATCTAAGGATAGGTCTAAGCATGAGTCAAAGTATAGGAAAAAGTCATGGAATTTTGGTAAATGATAAAGTGAGTGGTTTTCAAGAAATTATATCCCTCTCTAGATACTTCAAGTGGATGTCACTTTGGCACATATGTAAATAGGGGTAACAACCCTTAAAACACCATATTAATCTAGACTTGATCGTAAACTGGTTCAAGATAATGGGTCTTTCTTCACACGTGGTTTTATACTCCTAGGGGATATTATTTGGTAATTCATAAACTATTTAAAAACCATTATATAAGATATAATATTATATGATTATGAATAACCTAGGATAAACCTAAGGTGTCATTGATTAAAAATAAGGTTTCATGACTTAGACATCCTACAAGTGAGTTTCCTGCCTATGTTGGTTTCCTATATGATTAGTTATTCTCACACTATTGTTTCAAGTTTAAGTAAATGACAGTAACTAGACGGAACTACTATTAAATTTAATTTCATTGAAATTTTTTTGATAAGAAGCCAAAGGGGATGATGACCAGAGTGAACGATGTTTTGATAATACCTAATCAGTTATCACCGAACATGATTAACAATGTACGCCTTAACCAGATCTTGGAATCACGAAATAATAGAAGGATATAGTTAATTGAGAGTTAAAATAGTGGAGACCAAGGATAAAAGAATATTAAATTCCATATATTTCAATAATGTGGATGGAATAACTCATTAAATTTATCAAAGGAATAATAAAAAGTTTTATGTGTGGAATATAACGACACAAAGAAATTAATTAGAAAAGAAAAAGGGAAATGTTTGGTCAATTAAATATATTAGAATAATGGTCTCCCTAAGGTATCACAAATATTATTATTTTTTAATTATGTAAAGTATGGTAATTATGAAAATCTATGTCCGAAGGGGAATGCTCGTGAAGAGAATCAGCAAGGTTGTGAGAGTAATGCTTTTTCTATTGACTATGAGGATACTAAAAATGACATATTAATGGTACGGTCTATTCGAATATAATTTTTTATGTTAACTATGAGATTCATAACAAAATTTAGGTTGACTAATGTTAGTAAATGGTTTGTATTACATATTTTAGGAAAGGGGTATTAAGGAATAAGATGATCAATCCTTGTAAATGGTTTTATAAGGGAAGTGAGATGATTGAAGTGTTTGTGTATTTTAATTCAAGAAATATGTTATATTAATAATGAAGTATATATTTTTCTTTATGGATTTTAAAAAAATATATTGAATGGTTTTGATGACCTATAAAAGTGATTTAATTGAAAGGTGATATTTTTATTATGGGAAGGTAACCCTTAATATGTTCCTAATGTTGAGAAAATGATGTTTAGTTTGGATAAAGAGATGATTGATATAGATAAAGTAATTTAGATAGTATTTATAATGTAAAAACTGATAAATGGTTTTTTTAAAGAGTGGTTTATGTTATCATTGATGGAATTTATAGCATTTTTTGAATTAAGAAATATATCAAAAAATCTCTTTTTTTATGGAATGAGTAATCATGTACATTTTCAATAATATTTCATTATAATTGGGTTTATTATCATATTTTATGAGAATAGATGATGAAGTTATTCACATTTTTCTTATGTGACAATCAAGAGGCACTTTGTGATATGTGAGGGGTTTAATGTGAAGTTAATTTTGAGAAATTTAGTTACCTTCCTTATAAATTTTATAATTTGGAATGGATGTAAGACTAAAAATTTATTAAATGGTTTATGTTGAAATTTGAATGAGGTTTTATAGATTAATTTATTATTTTGACAAATAAATATTTATGCATATTGGATAACTTGTGCTGACCATTTTATCTTGATGATAACTAAAGATAAAAATAATTACTTATCATTATATCTATGGAACTTATGATCCATTAGTGATTTAGGAATTAAAAATTCACCTTCATTCCTTAGACTAAGAGAAAAAGTATAAATTGATAAAGTCGTAATCAAAAGCAGATATTGTGCTTATGATATGGAATGAAATCTAGTAAGTATATATTCTCACCAAAATTATTCAACTTTAAGAAATGGATTTTGAAATAAAATATTATCACCTTACAATGATTTTTGGTGATATTAATTAACTTTTAAAAACCAATTTTTTATGTATTTTTTATCATTAACATTATCCCTAACATGTTCTATATCACACTCCATAAATATTTGGGTTTTATTTTTCTCTTTACGTCTACTTTTTAATTCCCACCTATGTTCTCCTATTTTCAAACCTAGTATGTGTTATTCCAGATGAATTTTCCACATCTATTTATCTTTTAAAAAAGGATACATTATTAATACTATTTACAATGTGGGCTTATATTATTTAATTTTTAACTTTTAAACCTTTTATGACTGAGATAAATTTTTGGGGTGAAATTCATTTTAAGGGGGGTAGAATGTAACACCCTGATATTTTTTGAAATTTTTATTTCAAATTTAATGTCATATTTTTGATATTATTAATTACATGAAACACTAATTTTATATTTTTTTATACACAACATTGATTTTGTAACATTTTTTATGCAACATTGAGCTTAGCTATCATTACATGTAACACGGAGTTTAAATGAAGCGTGACAAATTTTTAAACTATTATTATTTAATATGATAGTCGTCACCTATCCACTAGAATGGATATTATGAATAATATTAACTAAATTAATAAAATATGTTTTTCACATTTATATAAAATCAATTCTTTGGTTTCTTATTAAAAAAATTAAAATAAAATCCTTTTGAAAATAAAAGGAAAACTTTTTTTGAAAAAATATTTTTTTATGCACAAGTGTGTTTTATTTCAATAGATTAACCAAATCACTTTTTCTTAATGATTTTAATTATATATATATATATTATATATTCAATATAATTTTCAAAAATAACATTATTTTATTTCTATACATGAGATAACAACAAATCCAATTTTACGCTTACACCCTGCGTTTTTTCTAAAAAGCAGTTTTGTCCCCTTTTTTCTGGGGAACTTATTTTAAAACTAAATTTTTAAAATTTTATAAAATTATTTTGATAAAATAAAAATCATTTTTTAAATTAAAATATCAAAATTATCATAGGGTGAATTTTTGGGTTCTTCTGAATAGTTTCATTTATTGATTAATAGTGAAAATACTAAAATCTTATTGAAAAAACTATCTTTTCACCAAAATTATTTAAAAATTTATATTATATTTTTTGTTTTTTTTTAAATAATTATTTAAATTATATATTTATTAGTCCAATTTAGTTCATTGTAAACAATTTCGTATTGAATTTTGATATAAAAACAATATAAACTTTTGAATATTTTCACTTTAAAACTCCCTTTATCATCGCCTCTATGGGATTATTTTCAAATTGAATTTTTCCAATTCTTGTATTTTAATTTCAAAATATGGTTTCAATATTTAAATTAAGAATAATTTATATTATTTAATAAGTTTAAAATAATTTTTTACCATAATAATTAATGGAAATCGTTAAAATTAATTTCCATGATTAAGGTTAAAATGGAGTTTTGGGAATTACATGTGTTTTATTCTAGAATAATTTTCTAGAAACAGCGTATTTTTATTAAAAAAAGTTTTTATATTTGTAATCATTAGGTATAAATTGTCGGATAAATATATTTCTAATATTATTCATAAATGACAAATTTCCTAGGTAAATAAAAAAGATTCAAGTTGCCTTGGTAAAAACTGTAAGGATAAAATTGAGTAAAAATAAGGACTAAGGAATAACAATAAAAAGAATGTGTTTATTCTGTGTGGTGTAGTACTTTATAGTCTAAGACATACCCCTACTATATTATTAATAAACTTTTTTTCTAAATTAGGTAAGGGAGAC
Organism: Viscum album; assembly: GCA_963277665.1. Taxonomy (NCBI): domain Eukaryota; kingdom Viridiplantae; phylum Streptophyta; class Magnoliopsida; order Santalales; family Viscaceae; genus Viscum; species Viscum album. Next base: position 444,759,800 of record OY728133.1, read on the forward strand.
CTCTAAACAAAGAATAATTTTGGGTGTATACAAAAATGTCACTCACCTCACTTGGATCAGCCAAAACCTACCCAAATAAATTTATATTTTCCATCCTCTCATCCCAAAACACTTATTATTGGAATAAATTCAACCTATTAATGATTTTGTAAAAACCTAAGGAGGATACCTAAAGAAGAGGTAATGTTCTCCAATGAGCATCTTTATTTTATTTCTTCGTACACCTCATTCAATTATTATCATAACATGTTTATAAAATAAAATAAATATCTTCTATATACTATGATTTTTTTTATTTTCAGTGTATTATTATCAACTTCACCCACTTTTATCAAATAGGTTATGAGATCATCATTTATTCGTATGGTGGATTTCCATTTTTCGAACTGATGTCATTTGTTTTTTCGTTACCGCCTCTCAAGGCTGCACATAATGTTGGATTTATGGTTTATAAATGATAAATGTGATATTTATGATGTTATTATGCATCATTAATTAATATACCACACATACCATAATGCTTTCCATTTTATTATAATACGATAATGGCATTCTTATGTACGACGGACTACCATCTTTCAAAGTGATGTGATTCTTAAAAAAGTTAAATAGAATATATTTATAATGGGTTTAATAAAAATAAGTGATATATGTGAAATAAAAATTATAATTTAATTATAATAAATATATATATATATATTTTACTTTTATTTCTTTCAGTTTGATAATAAAATTGAAATAATGTTCATGTGTACGTATAGCCTACAGTCTCCCTGAACGGGGTATTTCATTTCCTATCACAAACTTTTATGGATTAATATAAATACATATACACAGAATATATATTATTTTTATATCATGTTTTTCATTATAAAAATTATTAAATAATTATAAAATTCATAGGACCAAAAATATAAAAAATCAAAACATATATGAAAAACAATGCGGTTATTACCTGAAGCATAACTTTAACTTTGAATCCTTAATATATAGGTAATAAAATATCATAATTAAATAATATATAGTTTTATATATATTAATATGTTATTTAATATAATTATAATAAACTTATATTTATTATACTTGAGGTTTGAATGGGTGTGAAGGAATTCAAGATTTATGGTAAGGGATTTCTGTTTCACTTTTTACTTAAATGAGACACATGTCATATTCACCACATATTTTTTATGTGGTGTGTATACTATACCTGAGTTTATTTTATTATTCTTGTACTGCTACTTTTTTTGATTTAAATATATATTTTAGGGTCTCTCTTTCATGGGGATTAAGGTTCAAAAGTTACCAAATAAATAAGGTATTCTTGTCTCAATTTACCTTCTTTGATACTCAAATTATGTTATCCACATATATAATTTCATGATGTTCATATAAAGACCATTTTATAAGTAATTTCATAAATTTAATGATTTAATTATATTTTAATTTCCATTATATTTTATTTACTTCATGGGGAATATGATTTAGGGATACCAAAGTGGTATGGGTTTTATCTTACAATCTCATTATTATCAGGATTCTTTATGATTAAGTCTTCAATGCTAAAATCTCATGATCTACCTCTCAAAAATTATCATGAATTTTCTTATCCTATATTAATTCAGGATATCTTCAATTAATGGTACCATTATTTTAGTATTTTTTACTTAAATCAATTTAGAAAATGTTTTTAATAAAATTGAACTTTATATCTCTTTTCAGTTGGTAATATGGTTTCTCCCAAAATCATGTTTTCTAAAAAAATAAATAATTTTTTTAAATTGTGTTTTACACACATTTTCAATGAAAAGGGTTTTTAAAAATTTTTATGGTTTAAAACACATTTTAAATTATTTTAAAATCTTCCTTTATAGGTTTTAGATTTTATTTTAATAGAAAATGATTTCGAAAATATTTTATGTTTTAAAAAGTGTTTTAAATGATTTTAAAACATCCTTTATAAACATCAAAGGTCATTTTCAAAAAAAAATTGAAATTTTTTTATTTTTTAAAATTGTTTAAATGATTTTAAAATATTTATTTATAATTTTTCAATTTTATTTTCAAAGAAAAATGTTTTTCAAATCTTTTTTGTTCAAAAAGAATTTTTCAATGTTGAATGGATATTTTCTTAAAGAAATGTTTTAAATAATATTTGAAAATTGTTTTAAATATAAGATAAAATCATTTGATATTAACTATTCTTTACTAGGTATATGATCTATGTCACATACACGAATTATTTTTATGTTAAATTTCATATTTTTTCCTTTAATTTTTTGTTTTTGATGGTTTCCAAAGGTTTTATGGAGAAATAGATGAGTTTTCATGAATTGGGCCAAACCGCGAGCCCAATTCCAGATTTAAAAATAAAATTTGTTTCCTTTATAACTTTTTCATTTTTTAATATTTTTCCTTCATTCCAACTCCTAAATGTCCTCCCCTGATATATTAACGCCACAATTAAAATTTGGAGCCTTTGGAAATCCATAACCAAGGTTTATTTTGGTTTTTATTTAAGGGATTGGGCCTGCCCGAAAGCCCAATTCGAGTTTTAAAAATAATATTTGATTAATTAATAACTTATTCATTTTTAAGTATCTTTCGGGGATTAAAAGCCTCATATGCGCCCCTTGAACCCAGACACGCACACAAGCTCTCTATCCCCTCTTTGGAGCTCTTCTTCGTCGCGCTTTAGTACTGAACGTATTAGGGTTTCAAAAATCGGGCAGATTTGGAGAGGTAAATTGATCCTTTCATAACTCCTTCATTTTTCATTCGTTTTCCCCCATTTCAGTCCCCACATGACCTAATATGAATCCTTCGAACCTCCATACCAGTTTTGGGTACTTGTTGATTCATTATTTTGTGGATTGGGGCCGATTCCTTCAAGATATTTCAAGTAAGGGAATTCCTTCTTGGTTCCTTCCATCCTCTTTTAGTTTTATTTCCTTTTTCTTGAAGTTCCTCATGTCCAGAAGTTGGGGTTTGCTCCTAATGTATGATTTGGTGTCTTTTGGGTAAATATTTGTGGTTTAGGTCTGGATTTTTATTCCTTTTGGTGCAACGGTGGTGCGCTTAAGGTTCCGCACCAAGTTTTGAGGGTTTCGACACACTCGGTAGGTGATTCCGTGGGTAACCATTTAATGATGAGTTAGTTTGCTTGATTAAATAATTTTGAATGTTCCTTATGTGCTGTGCATTATGTGAAAACCATTTTTGGTTGCAATAGTAAAGCATTTGTTTTTAGAGTTACATTTTTTCTTGAAATGTGTATTTTTCAAATGTATTTCATGTGTTATATCTTGTGGTAGTTTTGTAAAATGTGGAAGTGATTTATTAGTTGTTGAAAGGGGCTGAAAATTATGGTTAGGTAATGATATATTTCCATTTGGGCCTAAAATGGGGTGTATTTGAATGGTTTTATTTGTATAACCTTGTTATACTCCTTGAAAGTATTTTATGGATTTGTGTGTTCTCATGGGTATCTTTTGTGATATTATTCAACGTGATTATATAACATTTGAATGTGGATTATTTCATGTTTATTGGGCTTCCAATTCTGTTTTGGTAGGGTCTTGGTGTGCTTTTGGCTTAGAAAGAGATTTTTGAAATGGATTTTATGTGCAAAGTTTGGGTATACTCTTTATAATTGTTTTATGGAAGTTTTGAATGCTTTATTGGGTTGTGTAATAGGTGAAACTATATCAGCAAACTGTTTTGGTAGGAGTATATTTTTAAAAGGTCCATTTCATTTGTGAAAAGGCTGCTATGTGATATGTATCATCTTGGAAATATTTTATTAAATTGTTTGAAGGATATATTTTGGAGTGAAAGTGATGTGAAAGTGATGTGGAGTGTTTTGTGTGAGTGTGATGTGAAAAATTGAATTTTTGAATATGAAAGAAGTGTTATATTCCATGTGTGTGGGCTGTTATATGAGTTTAAATATCATATAATTGTTTTATAAAATTTTTTAATGGTTTTGTGGAAGTGATGAAGAAATGTGAAATGTGTTGTGGGCTATTTTGGTGTGATTCGGATTTCAAAATCATTTTGAATGAAAAATGGATTTTTTGTGACTTGTGTGGTATACATATGGGCTGTTTTGTGAATTTGTGATGTGGAAATGATATTTTCATGTTCAATGTACATTTCTTGATGTGTTGAACATGTTTGAGCACAAGGGGAAAACCTGGGTATCTAGGTGGGTGGACGTGTACTAATATGCTAGTGAATCCGTGGGGTTTGGCCTCAGTTTCAATTAGCAAGATTGACTCTTACAACTCTAACTAAACTATGATGATGATGATTGGGGACCACTAGGTTATGGGTATGTTCCCTACTAGTGGCTCGTGCACGAGAATGAATATTTATGATGGTTACTCTCACCGAGATACGAGGTACCTGGGACCCACAGCTAGCTAGTGCCTAGGTGTTACTTCCTATTTCTTGTGCTCATTGTTTACTTTGTACTTACCGTCGGCATACGGTATAGTTGGCTGGAAAATTCAGTAGTGTTGGCATTTTTTTTAAAAGTGTTGATTCTTAATGATAGCCCACTTGAAAACTGTTTTTATTCAAAGTAGCATCTTTTAGAAATTGTAACTAGCTTTTCATGTTTTTGAAAACATGCATGCTTTTCGTCTTTAAATGTTTATCACATAGAATCTCTTAGTGGTGGTATCCTATTGGGCATTGGCTCACACCCTACTTACACCCTTGGGTGTAAGTAGACATGGTTTTTTTTTGTCGCAGGTTGGGTACAGTTTTTTTTGTTCCAGTGGTTCGGGTTTCTAGCAGGTCCTTGGTGGTGAAGTCTTGTGGAGGTGGCTTGTGGGAGGTGCCCCTTGCCATGAGGGTTCTTGGGCTGTCCTTATTTGGATTTTTAACTTTGGTATAGACCTTTTGAGTTGTTTTAATCCATGTAATTCAGTTCTGAATTTTTGTAACAGATTGTTTGGTTTGAAAAATCCAGATTTGTTTCATTGGATTCTTTTGTTGTTTTATGTTTATAAACTCGGGTAAATCATTCCCAATTTTCATTTTATGATACCCGGGCACTTGTGCCAGCCCGTGGGGATCGGGAACGCCCTTCGGGTCTTTCCATGGACCGTGTCGAGTGCCGAGTTTGAAGGCGACCAGATTCGGTTCGTGACAAAATGGTATCAGAGGAGGTTCAGGTTAACTCTTTGGGTCATGTTATTTAGGGAAGAGTCAGGATAGTATGGAGTTAGGATTGTTGAGACATGGAATTCTGGTTATGGGTAGTGTGCTTGATCACCACACCTCATTTCAGGATTCAAGTCTCCAGGGGAAGTTGGGATTTGTCTATGTCTTTTGGTTTTCTTGGTTTGATGATGATTAGGGGAAATGAAAAGAGAGTTGGGTTAATGGTCTCAATGAGCTCGCAGGGTCTGGCAAGCCATGTGGAGCTGGGGATATTCCCTAGAACACTCTCTGTGACAGTGAAGTGATTGGAATATGGCCGCCAACCATATGTCCAAGTTACCCACTGAAACTAGTTTCCTCTTGCACTGTTTTGTGCTTAGGTTTTGAAACCATAGCACTTTGGTTTTAAGAAGTGTAAAGTTTTTGTGAAATGATTTTCAAATAAAGAGGGAATGGTTTGGTTTATGAAATGGCGGAACTTAATTTTCAGAATTATTTTGAAATATAAAATGGTGTGATTACACCTCTTTTGAAGGCAGAAACTGTATTGAAGGTGGTTTTGAAAAGTGTTTCCAATAGAGTTTTCTAAACAATCAGAGTGTGTTTTAATGGGATGAGATGTTTTTAAATTGATGTGAATATCTTGAATGTGAGTTATTTTCTAAATGGTTGTGACTTTCTGAAAATTTTTGTAAGATGTGAGTTGGGATTTTGATCTCGTGGTTAGCGGTTATGAAAAAAAAAGGGATGCGTTGGTTGACCGTGTTGGTTTTGAAAAGTGGAAAGAATTTTTGTTTTAACCTTTGGTATTTCCCTTAGTGACCACATGCATGGGGTTATATGGGATGATGGATGGTTGATGGCATGAATGGATGAGTGCCGGGACGGATATGAGGAGGGTGTCTGGTGTGGCACAAAAACATGCATGTGTGAGGCCCAGGGGGTACCATTGGTCGATACTCTTACCGCTGAGCTGCTTGATTTCAAAGAAATGGTTTTAAAGAAAAAAAAACATGATCTCTTGATGAATAATTTTGGGATGGTTTGTATTATGGGTCTTTGAAGATTTTGTTTTTGTGGGATGTTTTTTTTAGTCCAATAACCTCTCCTGTTTAAACTGTGTTTTGGGTTTGTGTTTGGTCGGTAAGCTGTGTTGTAGGGACGGTTAGTGGTCTCTTTTGAAAAATGTTTTGGGATGCCTTTACGATAGTTCCCTTCATGTGTTTGGATCTGGTTTATGGCTTGTTTTGACCAATGGACCAGGTTGGTTGGGTCCTTGGGTTCTCCCATTGGATAAGGTACACCCCCATTAAAGGTTAATGCATAACTGAAGCGCAACCCAGATTGTTTCTCCATTGGAAAATCCTCCAGTTGATCAATATAAGGAATCCATTTCTTGAGATTTTTAGATTGAGTATACACCCTTTCCTTTATTGGTTTTGTGTATCCTCTTGTAGTGGGAGATTGATTATGGATGGTTGAAAGTGACTTTAGCCTCTTAAGTTTCCTAATTTTTCGAAGGTGGAAGTGTTCTGGGTTTGTTAGCATGGATGAGTATTTGGATGGTGTCTAAGAGGGCCTCTGGGTTCTTCATAGTTTCCTTGAATCAAGAGTTATTATTAAACCACCAATTTTGAGATTTTGGTCCTGATAGGATATTGTGTCCACTTTTTGGACTTGTCTGTTGTTTAGGGACTTGGTATATGGTCATGTTCCATGTATTGTTTCTATCAATCACAAAGGTCCTGTTTGGTGACGCATTGTGATGTTGTGTTCTCTTTTGACTGTAAAGGTCAAGGTCACAAAATCCTCTTAGGTTCTCTGTTATGTTGGGAGTATGTATCCCTTGGGAAAAACATCAAATCCTCTATCTTAGTGGATGGTGTTTATATGTGTCCTACCCTTCTGTTGTTTCTCACCCAAAGAAACAAGGTGCGATGTGTGTGCTTATTCTGATCCCTTGTTTCAGTGAAATGTATGGTTTTGGTAAAGTGAGTTATGGAGTGTGTTATGTCTTGATGAACCCATCAGGGTATGCGGTGTAGTTGTTTGTGGCACCGAAAGAAGAAGTTCCACATAGGGGTTTCAACAGCCAAACTGTGTGGCCGAAGATGCTTCAATATTTTGAGCTCCAGCCATAGGTCCCGGAGAGAAGCTGGCGCGTAGTCAGGGGAAACCCCAGTGTCGTTTAAACCCTTGTACAAAGTCCTATCCTCAGTATGAAAGATATGAAGATTTTAAACCTATGGTGTCATCATATTTCTTCTGTTGTTCCTGTTCGGTGGAAATAGGTGGAGGGTCTTGTACCCATGTCATCACACAATGTTATTCCCTCCCCCTTTGGGTTCCATTGAGTCTTTGGGGAATGGTTGGAAATTTGGCTAGACAAGTTGAGCACACGGTTTTCACATGGTTAGTTCTAACCGTGAACAAAAAAAATAACCATGCAGATATAAGGATCCACATATTTATCGCACAGTTTCTCAAACTGTGTAGACGAACTGTGTGACCGTCCCAACTCCTTAATTTTGGGGTCTTTTCATGTCGGCCCACGCCGGTCGGTTAAGATGGTTGGTTCTTGTGGTGGGAAGACCCACCATGGGTATCGTGCATATTATTTTGTAAATTTCTAATGGATGTACACCCCTTGTACTAGGGAGTCTGTTTGGGCCTTCCCCTATTACTGTCTTGATTCTGTCTCGGGAAAAAAAAATTAAGTTGTCTCTTATGCTGGGAGCTCATTTGTGTCTCTTCATACAAGTAACTCATGTTTTTCCTTGGTATTGTATGGGAAGTAGGTAATATCATTTGGATATATCTAACTACTTACATCTTCCTTGGGTAAACTTTGGGACTGGAGAGTGCCCAATGTATTAGTTAAAGTAAGGTAAGTGTAACCTTGTTCGATGTTGTTGTTCGTTTGAGTGAATTGCTTGAGTCTTGTTCTGATAGTGTTTGAGGTGTTTTCCTTTGGGATAAAGCCTGAATGTGATTGATTGTCTCAGGAAAGTAATGTATGATTTTTTTGTGAATTATTCCTTCCTTAATTGATCAATGGAGGTGTTTTGGCCTTTGGGGGGCGAAACCTGGAAAGGGAGTACATCTTGGTTTATCAGTTCGGTTTGGCTTTCGTATCTGGCCTTTCTGTAGCTTTCCGGGGATGGAAAGTTTTCATGGTGGGGAGAATTGTCACATACACGAATTATTTTTAAGTTAAATTTCATTTTTTTTTCCTTTCATTTTTTGTTTTGGATGGTTTCCAAAGGTTGTATGGAGAAATAGATGAGTTTTCATGAATTGGGCCAAACCGCGAGCCCAATTCCAGATTTAAAAATAAATTTGTTTCCTTTATAACTTTTTCATTTTTTAATATTTTTCCTTAATTCCAACTCCTAAATGTCCTCCCCTGATATATTAACACCACAATTAAAATTTGGAGCCTTTGGAAATCCATAACCAAGGTTTATGTTGGTTTTTATTTAAGGGATTGGGCCTGCCCGAAAGCCCAATTCCAGTTTTAAAAATAATATTTGATTAATTAATAACTTATTCATTTTTAAGTATTTTTCGGTGATTCAAAGCCTCATATGCTTCCCTTGAACCCAGACACGCACCCAAGCTCTCTCTCCCCTATTTGTAGCTCTTCTTCATCGAGCTTTAGTACTGAACTTATAAGGGTTTCAAAAATCGGGCAGATTTGGAGAGGTAAATTGATCCTTTCATAACTCCTTCATTTTTCATCCTTTTTCCCACATTTCAGTCCCCACATGACCTAATATGAATCCTTCGAACCTCCATACTAGTTTTGGGTACTTGTTGATTAATTATTTTGTGGATTGGGGGCGATTCCTTCAAGATATTTCAAGTAAGGGAATTCCTTCTTGGTTCCTTCCATCCTCTTTTAGTTTTATTTCCTTTTTCTTGAAGTTCTTCATGTCCAGAAGTTGGGGTTCGATCCTAATGTATGATTTGGTGTCTTTTCGGTAAATTTTTGTGGTTTAGGTCTGGATTTTTATTCCTTTTGGTGCAACGGTGGTGCGCTTATGGTTTCGCACCAAGTTTTGAGGGTTTCGACACACTCGGTAGGTGATTCCGTGGGTAACCATTTAATGATGAGTTAGTTTGCTTGATTAAATAATTTTGAATGTTCCTTATGTGCTGTGCATTATGTGAAAACCATTTTTGGTTGCAATAGTAAATCATTTGTTTTTAGAGTTACATTTTTTTCTTGAAATGTGTATTTTTCAAATGTATTTCATGTGTTATATCTTGTGGTAGTTTTGTAAAATGTGGAAGTGATTTATTAGTTGTTGAAAGGGGCTGAAAATTATGGTTAGGTAATGATATATTTTCATGTGGGCCTAAAAATGGGGTGTATTTGAATGGTTTTATTTGTATAACCTTGTTATACTCCTTGAAAGTGTTTTATGGATTTGTGTGTTCTCATGGGTATCTTTTGTGATATTATTCAACGTGATTATATAACATTTGAATGTGGATTATTTCATGTTTATTGGGCTGCCAATTCTGTTTTGGTAGGGTCTTGGTGTGCTTTTGGCTTAAAAAGAGATTTTTGAAATGGATTTTATGTGCAAAGTTTGGGTATACTCTTTATAATTGTTTTATGGAAGTTTTGAATGCTTTATTGGGTTGTGTAATAGGTGAAACTATATCAGCAAACTGTTTTTGTAGGAGTATATTTTTAAAAGGTCCATTTCATTTGTGAAAAGGCTGCTATGTGATATGTATCATCTTGGAAATATTTTATTAAATTGTTTGAAGGAGATATTTTGGAGTGAAAGTGATGTGAAAGTGATGTGGAGTGTTTTGTGTGAGTGTGATGTGAAAAATTGAATTTTTGAATATGAAAGAAGTGTTATATTCCATGTGTGTGGGCTGTTATATGAGTTTAAATATCATATAATTGTTTTATAAAATTGTTTAATGGTTTTGTGGAAGTGTTGAAGAAATGTGAAATGTGTTGTGGGCTATTTTGGTGTGATTCGGATTTCAAAATCATTTTGAATGAAAAATGGATTTTTTGTGACTTGTGTGGTATACATATGGGTTGTTTGGTGAATTTCTGATGTGGAAATGATATTTTCATGTTCAATGTACATTTCTTGATGTGTTGAACATGTTTGAGCACAAGGGGAAAACCTGGGTATCTAGGTGGGTGGACGTGTACTAGTATGCTAGTGAATCCGTGGGGTTTGGCCTCAGTTTCACTTAGCAAGATTGACGCTTACAACTCTAACTAAACTATGATGATGATGATTGGGGACCACTAGGTTATGGGTATGTTCCCTACTAGTGGCTCGTGCACGATAATGGATATTTATGATGGTTACTCTCACCGAGATACGAGGTACCTGGGACCCACAGCTAGCTAGTGCCTAGGTGTTACTTCCTATTTCTTGTGCTCATTGTTTACTTTGTACTTACCGTCGGCATACGGTATAGTTGGCTGGAAAATTCAGTAGTGTTGGCATTTTTTTTAAAAGTGTTGATTCTTAATGATAGCCCACTTGAAAACTGTTTTTATTCAAAGTAGCATCTTTTAGAAATTATAACTAGATTTTCATGTTTTTGAAAACTTGCATGCTTTTCGTCTTTAAGTGTTTATCACATGGAATCTCTTAGTGGTGGTATCCTATTGGGAATTGGCTCACACCCTACTTACACCCTTGGGTGTAAGTAGACATGTTTTTTTTTGTCGCGGGTTGGGTACAGTTTTTTTTGTTCCAGTGGTTCGGGTTTCTAGCAGGTCCTTGGTGGTGAAGTCTTGTGGAGGTGGCTTGTGGGAGGTGCCCCTTGCCATGAGGGTTCTTGGGCTGTCCTTATTTGGATTTTTAACTTTGGTATAGACCTTTTGAGTTGTTTTAAGCCATGTAATTCAGTTCTGAATTTTTTTAAAAGATTGTTTGGTTTGAAAAATCCAGATTTGTTTCATTGGATTCTTTTGTTGTTTTATGTTTATAAACTCGGGTAAATCGTTCCCAATTTTCATTTTATGATACCCGGGCACTTGTGCCAGCCCGTGGGGATCGGGAATGCCCTTCGGGTCTTGCCATGGACCGGGTCGGGTGCCGAGTTTGAAGGCGACCAGATTCGGTTCGTGACAATCTAAGTATATAATTCATATTATTTCTCTAAATGTTTTTTGTTTATGATTGAATGATGTTTATGAAACTCGTTTCTCTTTTATGGGTAATACCATGAAGAAATGATTATGAAACCAGCTTCTTTTCACAGATTATGCTATGATTAAATGATTATGAAACCTATCTCTTTTCCATAGGTTATGATATGATAAACTATTTATGATACCCATTTTATTTCATGAGTTGTGATATGATCAATTGTTATGATCTTGTGCACACATATGTATGATTTTAGTATGTGATGGGTGGGACCTATACCTCCCTCTAATTAATTAGGTAAGTATTTATATATATCATGTGATATAAATAGTTGGATCAGGGAGTTAACTTGGTACAGTAAAATAGGTTTGAAAAAGGGAGTGATCATGGTTCTGTAAGACAGGGCTGAAATGAGGAGTGAAATTAGTTCCGTAAAGGACTTTGTCTGCTGTGATAGCTCTGGTTGTGAGCCTTTTCCAATATTTTAATTATTTTATATACATATTTTTATGAAAAAAATCTCATTTCTTATGACAATGTTATGCTCTCATGGATCATATTCTATGATTTCTTTATAGTTTATGTCTTATTAACAACCAATCATCATACCACGATTCAAGATTGTGATCTTTGATATGTAGGGGATTCTTTTCAAATTTAATTCTTATGTTATCATACCCATATACTCATGTTATTCTTACATATCTCCTATTTTACCTTTATTAAGTATCTTAGATCACCTTATCTTATGTTTCCTTCCCTAGGTTTTTAATAAAGGTTTATGTAGGGTATTCACAGGATGAGTACTATGTGAGAAGATAATTATGGAAAATGTTTAAGATCATTCACCAAATTAGATGATTATGTTCTAAGTCTATAAAGGAACTAGACTTTTATAGTTTTCATGTATGTGTTTGTGTAATGTATTGAATATTCATCTGAAAATATGTAATATTTATGTATGAGAATCTTGGGTCGCTACTTGAAAGATGTATATCTCCATTAAAATTATGAAAATTCATTTATTCCCTCCTCAAATTAAATCCATTAAAGGAATAATTACTCCTCCATTTTATGGCCTAATATCATAAAGATTTTAATTTTACCTACTCCTACTTATATGGCCATTTCCCATGGGTTCCATCATGATTTGAGGTAGAATATCTAAGTTAAACTCTTTTTATTTTCTTTATAACTCATTTTTATATTTTTTTTTTCCTAAAAACATCATGAAATTTATTGGATTTAAGATGGTCATTTTTTTAGTGTGGTTTTCAGGTTTAAGGGTTTCTCTAACCCCTGTCCTTCTCTTTAGGTTCCATAATGGTGGATTAACATTTGTTTTTCAAAATAAATGAGATTAAATGTATATGGTCCTGTAAAAAGATATTTAAACAATGTACTATCATTTCTAATTAGTTTAAATTCATGTTTTATGTGTTTTAAAAATGATATCAAGTAAAACTAATATATTTTTTAAGTGAAGGTTTTTTTTCTTTTAATTTCATCAAATGTGGGTGGGATTTCTCTTTTTTTTTATTATGAAATCCTTTTGGAAATCAATGCACACTAAATGTCCATATAAATACTTAATTGGATATTTGGAATTTATATTTATATTATGAATAATTTTTTGGTCTTTAAACTAAAATGAATGAATTATTCAAAGATATATGAGAGTTCTTGGGATTTTAAAGTGAGTGTAAGTACCTCTAAGGGTTTCTGTTTTGTGTAAATTTGTGTATCAGGTTTTGATAATGTGTTTAACAACATAATTTCATAAAGAAATATATTGTGGGTTTATTGGAACAATCAAAGTTTTTTTCCAAAATATAATAAACCCTTGAAATAATCCACTTGTATTTTGAAAAGTAGATTTTTATTGACACTATGTATATAATGGTTCCTTGTGAAATAGATTGTATAATTTTAGATAATAAACAAGTCCTTTAAAAAGAAAATATTTTGAACTTTTATTAAAAAATAACAAAAATACAACACAAGGAGATGGGAAGGGTCAAACAAGGGTAAATTCCCTCTCCCAATAAGAAATAGAGTGAAAGATCATAATATGACATGTCATTACCATATTCAGAGTCATCAATAATTTTCCCACTCAAATTGAGACTTACCCATATTGGATATCATGAGGATGTATGAATTGTATTTATTTGAAAAATTATAAGAATATATGTAATACACAATCCATGGTATGTTACATTAGTACTTATGTGTCCTTCTCTTCAAAGAAGCTGGAGTAAAATCCACACTCTCAACAACCTTTTCCTTTCTATGTGTGATTTCATCCTTGAAAGAGGTATGCCCACCACTATCCGTTACATAGGGGTACATCCTTTCACCCCTTAATCATTATAAATATTTTCCCATTTCATATATATTATATTTGAAGTAAATATTTTATGAATTTCCTCATGGAAATCCCCGTGTTGTTGAGCATCATCTTGATTGAAATCATCATACTATGGGCCTAAAAGATTAGAAGACAGCATTCCCTCACCCCCTAGTTTGATAGCTTAGGTTTCCACAAACACATTCCCATCCAAGATAGGAAGCTCAAGAACAATCCTTACCACTAATGAAGAGGCATACCCCTTTAAATCATCATTCACAACCTCATACATAGGTTTCTTCTAAGATACATTTCTACCACCTTCTACATTAGTCTGCATTGTCTGCCTCATCAATTTCTTCCTAAAATATGTCTCATGATGTCCCTTTAGAGAGAAAAATTATCAAACCATGTTCTTATATCATGTGTCTTGAACCTGACCAATTATTTTATATACTGAAAAAAAAGTGATGAAGTATTTCATATTCTACCTTTAGTGGGATTTCATCATCCAATAATGACATAATGTTATTTTAAATTATGCATGTGCTTAAGTCAACCTCTTCCAAGAAAATATAAAAATGCCCAAATTTGGATTCCTCAGTGGATATATCCATTTTTATGGTAATACCAATAGAATATTCTTTGTCAAATAGTATTTTAGGATTCCATATGATCCAATTAAGACCAAAAAATTTAATCCCAAAAAGGGCCCTAGTATTTTTTAAAGAAAATGGGTTAAACCAAAAGTATCATTCTTGAAATAAAATCATGCCATGATTTAAAGAAATTAATCTAATCCCAAAAGGTCTATAATCCATTTCTGCTAAGGGAAACATGAAATGGAAGAAACACCAACCCATGGGTATACATCTCTGGTAAGAATAATTCCAGCAAGAAGTTAATTTTTTAACTAAATCATCAAATTTCCAAAACATACCACTAGTAGGAAGAAAAACACTAGAAATAATAAAATATAGGAAAATATTAAATATATCGAAGAAAACCTCCATATTTGAAATCACAATAGAATTATCACCCTTCATCAAAAAAATGGTCTCGAATATCATCCTTCAAATGTATAAAATTTATCTTGCTCAGATCCCTATCATCTTCCATAAAACCTAAAAATTTCATGATAGTATGCATATTTCCATATTAATCATCAAATGGGGTACCCACCACATCATCAATCCAATGATATCCAATATCCTTCATTTCTATAATGTGATTCAACCCTAACATCACAAATGAAGGTCAATGCTCATTGTTTTCTTCAACTGACCTCAATGAAGACCACTGGGATCCATTTAAGCCACTCTAGGATGTAGATCGATGCATGTCACTCTTCTCTGTCACTACAACTGAAGATCCATGATCTCCACTCACATATACCACCTCATATTACTACTTTTCCCATCCATCTAAGGGTGGAAAGGTTTGATATTCTCATATCCTACCCTAGATTGAGGTCTTCAGAAGCCTGCTTCCACTTATTGAGGACTACCATCAACAAGAGTGTCTCTATTAAAGATAATAGATCTAATAATGTGGTGAAACATCATCAACACAATACTTCTAGGAAATTGGAGATACCATTAACCCAGATTGGTTCCCAAACCCTTACTCTCTCAATATTTCATGTACTTTTATTTATGTTCTTAATGGAATATGAATTTTTATTCAAATGGTGTTGGAGAATAGAGGGTGACTTGCTTATAATTTTTATTATTTAAGATCATTCTTGATGTTTTTATTTTAACAAATTTTAGTTTTTATTGATATCTATCTTTTTATAAAAGATTTTTTTTGTAAATCAATTAAAATATGTGTTACTGAATGTTTATAACTTTTTTATTGAGAAGCTTCTGCAAATTCAGATAAAAAAATGTTTTGTAAAGTTTTATATCAAACTCTTTATTAGATGATTGGTTTTTATGGAAATTAAAAAAAATAATGATTAATAAAGTTCAAATATGAGAAAGTTATTAATTCAGGATGTTATAAAAAATTCCAAAATTAGGGATGTGATGATTTTTTTCTTTCAAGTTCCTAAAACATCAGGAATAAGTCTTGATACAATATGGATTTTACAAAATTAATGTCTTCCAAACATAGGTTATCGAAACTAGAAGCATGAGATGCATAAGTTCTCAAAATAATAAAAGTTTGAATTAGATGAAGATTTAAGAAATAGAAAGTTTATATTTAGATGTGATTCATCGAATCCAGGGCACCAGACATACCTGATAAAATGTGAATCGAACTAGATTTTTGGTTTCTGAAATCTGATTTGTTTTGGTTAAATAAATATAAATAGGCTAAATTTGTTAGATTTTAATTGATGAGAAAATAAAAATGAGGATATCAACTTTTCTATTAATAAAAATTATGAAGAATTTTTAATTTTATTCTCTAAAAAAGTTTATCGGATGAACAAGTTGTTGAAAGATTATAAATTTAAAGTTTTTAGTCTTACATATATGATCGGACTAGGTCCAGTTGATGAGTTTATACATATGGAATTACTGATCAAATCCTTGAGGTGTAGATCATCAGAGAAAGAATTTTTCATAAATCTTGATGTGTTGTGGTTGTTGAGATCATACGGTTCTGATAAAGGTGAAATAAGTAGAAGGTATATCTGAAACCAATTCATCAGATGAGTTTTTGACACCGATCCAAGGGATGAGGTTTTGATACTGATAATTTATCAGATATAGAGTTCAATCAGACACAATATTATTTCGACTAAATATAAAATAATAAGTATGATTAGAAAGAGAAAGTGGATGAAAATGTGGGACATATAAAATTTGGTATAAAAAATTATTTTAAGGTTTCTGAGTTCTTTATAATTTCAAACAATGTAGGAAACCATTTTGAGTTGGTTTCAATCATTATTATAAGAAACTATATTTGTTTTTTTAGTATATCAATGGAAAATTATGTGAGTTATTTCAATTGTTTCAGGAGTATCTGATATAGAAATGATTTATTCAAATGATGAAAAAAATTAAGATTTGATTAAATAATTTTTATCAAATAGAATCTATTTACAAATTTTGAGCTGAGAAAATTTGATCAGACTAAATAAATGTTTTATATTTTAAATTATTTCAAGAGAATCTGAATGATCAAAAGAGTTTCAAACTATGTTTCCCAGATAATTATTTCTAGTCTAATGTTTTGAAATTTGATAATGTTTTTTAAGATTATAGAAGGTTTTAGAATTCACAATAAGAGTTGAGAAGATTTTAATTTATCATAATGAAGCTCAAATGAATGAGAAATTTTGAGTTATGTGTTCTGATATTTTATTTGTAGTTTGATAATAATAGTTTGGTTATATAGGAAAATTAAGAAGTCTGAAATTATATAGATTGAAAATATGGTCATTGCTCTGAGACTATCAAACATAAGAGGATTTTATAGAGGTTGACTAGAAACATATTTCCATATGCATCCTTGAGGATCAGAAAGTTACACAGTTAGTTTTATTATTATGGATCACATTTTGTAATCAATATTTGTAAACTGATGGGAGATAGATAATCCTTATTATCAGGAGATATAATTTTTTTGATGGGAGTTGACATAAGCTGTATTCACTTCTTCATAATAGTTAATTTTTATAGACTTACAGAAGTGCCTATGGTAAGGATTTAGTTTCTCACAATGAGGATGAACTTTATAAATCATGCGTTCCTTGTATTTTCCTATTTCTACATACACTTGAGTTTAATAAAGTTTTATAAGGATTAAAGTACAAAATGTTGAATGGGGAAAATTTAATAAAGTTGAAATTTGTAAAAAAATGAAACAATTAATTTACCCCCCCCCCCTCATTAGTTTTATTATCATTTAGAACCTCAATTGGTATCAGAGATAAGGTTCCCATATTATATCATTATCATGGATAATATCAATTCCATTAATATTAGATGAATTCCTACATTTTTTGTAAAAAATATTATGAATGGAAAACATGATGATTCCATATCTCCTATCTCTTGGCTTGGGATTTGTGGATGCTACTTCAATTTTTTCTACCCATTTAGAAAGATGCTCCTATTACTTTTACTAAAAAGAGATATTGAAGTCGATGTAATATCTTGAAAAATTTTTTCTTATGTCTCAATCATAAAATATTTATTTCAAGGTCATGGGTCTCAAAATAGTAATGATTATGTGGGACGAGATTACAAGTATTTTCGAATGGATTACTAAAGTTAAAGAATAAAAACTAAAAATATGGTGGAGTAGTTTTTAAGGGGAAATAATGAGATATGAAGACTATTTATGATTTATTCACGATATTTAATGATTTTTTTGCAACATTAGAGGTTTTAGATATATCCAAGAAGATTTTACAATTATTAAGAGACTCATAATAAACATTACAGATTGGTTTGATTAAAAAAATCTTTAGAAGATAAATATTATTTGTCTCTTGAGGAACAATAAAACATTCTTGTTTATTAGTAAATGTGGAAATCTATAGTTTTCAAAAGGAATATAAAATATCAAATGTATTTTGATGCTTTGAGAAAGATAATAATTTAAGTTGTTGAATATTCTGATCCTTGTGATTTATAAGATAAGGATGATGATGAGTTTGATTAAAAATTGTGTCTCTTATCTTCAAGAACTATCATAGAGGAAGAGGAAATTATGGTGGATAAATTACTGAAATATTTTTTGAGTGTGGTGGAATTGGGCATTTTTCTTTGAATTCCCCATAAAACAAATTTGGTGAATTTTAAGATCATTCGGAAATAAAACCTCGATGGAAGAAATTTGAAAAATATTATAAAAAATAAAATAAGTACTTTGTTAGAAATAATAAGTTAACTTGAAATAGATTAATTATGCTAAGTAAGAAAGTATAATCTCACTAAGATGATATTGATTCATCAGAATATTAATGATCTGAAGGAATCATAACCTTCTTTGAAAATGTTGATAAAAAAGAAGATTCGTTAAATAGTGAAGAAGGTGGAGGTAAAGAATATTACAGAGAGTATCATTGTAGATTATAACTTGTTTTATGTCATGAGAAAAACATAACTCTCAATAAAGAACTTAAAATGATGAATAAATATAGTTGAAAATTGTTTGAAGGAAGAAAATATTGTTCTAATTTATAAGAATAATGCATCCCATAGATCTTCAGCTACAAACCGAGAATCCTTGAGTATGGAGATAAGATTTAAGACCTTAGTAAGAACATCAAAACTAATGAATATGAAGTTAACAATTCTCGGTCAAAACTTCTTGAGAATGAATTTACTTTAAGAAATTTGATTAAAAATTTCAGCAAGGCTTCAAAAGTAAAAGCTGAATCATCCAAAACTATAGAAAAATTACATTCCCAGAATCTGGTGAATTCTCCATCATCCAAAAATAAGGTTTCATATTATTTCTCAAACATTACATTTGTTAATAAAAGTGTTTGGAAAGCATTGGTTGATAAGGGTTTTGAAAAATCAATCACATCACCAAAAGTTGTAAACTCTCTCCATAAGAAAGGGGGTGTAACGAAAAAGTATGATAGAATAGAATGAAGTTATGAACCTAAAAAAATTCTATATATAAATATCTTACTTATATAGAATACCAAGATTAGATGGTTTTTTTAGTGTAATAGAATTCATGGGAACAAATCTTGTAACTACTGGCACAACATGACTTCACCCAGGGATAAGAATAATGTAAGGGGACAAACAATAGAAGTGGAATGAGTAACTTTCCTAAAACACAAAATTTTATGAAATTGAAATATCAAGATTTTATAAAACTTCCAACAACAAAAATGAATATGTCTAGAAGAAGTTTGTGGAAAATGTGACCAGGTTGGTTGTCATGCTGAATAATATATGACAGATCTTCTTGGGAAAATTTCTTATGTTATAACAGAAAGGGAAGTTGGAAGGAATTAGGTTGAGGAAATAGCTTTTATTATTGAGACATGATTTGATGCAGGTAAAAAATAACAATATATAGACACTTGATAGTGTTTATTCATCAAACCTGGTAGAAAATTTCAAAATATTAAATGGTATTTAAAATCATGATGGAGAAGATGTTGCCATCAATATTGATAGTGCCTTAAAAAACACAGGAATTTAAATGATTGAGATTGAAATAGAAAAGTTGAAATCTGAATAATTTCAATTTGTTTATGGGATAAGACATAACCTACTTAGTGTAAGTCAACATTGTGCGGATGTTAAAGAAGTGATTTTTAGAAAATATTTTTTTATCGTCAAAAGTGTAGAAGAATAAAATTTTGTTACTAGAGGATAAAAAAATAGTAGAAATCTATTTTAAATTAAAAAACATTATAACTCATGATACTTAAGTGATGAATATTAAAATAAGTTATAGAATAGTATACATAGAAAAATTTGGGAAGAAAATTATGAAAAGACTCTCTAAATTTTATATTGTACAAAATTTTATAGCGTTGAAAAGAAGATAATATGATGTCTATAAAACTTTTAAGAAAGGAAATACGGTTAGTAAAATCTATAAGAATGCAGACATTATTTTACCAGACCTCAGGAACTTATTCAATCAGATCTTTATGGGCCGATTAGACATCAATAAATAAAATGATCTCTATAATTTATCTCTTTTATTGATTATTTCACTTGGATTAACATTATTATGTTTATGATATTCAAGTTAGAAGTAGTATAAATGTTTAGAGTTTTTAGTATATAAGTTGAGAGAGAAATTGGTTTTTACATAATGAATTTAAGAACACATAATAGAAATAAATACACATGAAATTACTTTAAATCATTTTTGATGAAACATGGAATTAAACATTTATGCAGTGCTCTATACACCCTTTAATAAAAAGGAGTCTCAGAAAAGAAAAAATTGAAGTTTGGTGGAAATTGAAAGACACACATTACAAGAATACAAACTTTCAAAGTTCTACTAGAGGGAATCTATTAGTATTTTTCTACATGAAAAAAATAGTTGTTTTGTTGTGGCCGAAACCCAACATGAATTTATATGAAATTTGGTATAACAAAATACCTTCATTTAAGTAATTTAATGTTTCTTTAATTCCATGTTTACTAAAAATAAAATATCCAGATCTTTTAAGATTTCATGAAAAATATGTAGAAAGAATTCTTATATGATATTTACCCAATATAAGAAGTTAAAAAATTTTGAATGACGATTTGAAAAATTTTGTCGAATCCTATGATGTGAAAGTTATAGAAAATTTTAATTCTTTAACAAATAATGTTGAAAATATTAAGGAAAACAAATTGAATATTTCCAAAAAAAATTAAATTGAGTCAAAAAAATCTTTTCAAGATTCATAAGAATATTTTGATGAAGAAAGTTAATCTACAACTAATATATTAAAATTTATTAATTTATAAAAACATTTTGAAACTAAAAAAATATTGGGAATTCGAATGATCTAGTAAAATTAAATAGAATGTTGACTTAGAAAATCATACATAACTTATTTAAAAAAATTTACTAGAATAAGTTTCAAAAGTAATTGAATATAAAGAATAAATTTATTTAATGAATTTAGAGTTATATTATATTTATAAAACCACACTTGGGAACTTGTTCCACAACCAGAAAATAAATTTTTTATGATAAAAAATGGGTTTCTAGAAAACATTTGAATGAACATGGAGAGGTTTCAAAAAAAAAGACTTTCTTTCAAAGCCTATGCATTGGTGTAAGGTGTATATTTTCAAGATATATTTTCCCATATTGTAAGATTATAAACTATAATAATATTTCAATTAGTCGATTCACCTTTATATTAATATTTTTATTAAATATATGTAATGTTATATTTTATAAATTGTGAAATTAAAGAAGAATTTTACACTGATAAACCTTATGGGTTTCTACTTGATAATGATGGAATCAGAGTTTATAAATTTAATAAATCCTTTTATGGGTTAAAAAAATCTCAATTTGATTGATATTCCAAGCATAAAAATCGTTAGAAAATTTTGAATTCTTCTAAAGGTAAAGTTGATAACAAGTTATCTGAAAAAGAAGTTAACTCTACCACCATAAATGTAATTATTTATGTAGATGATATAATTTTTGTGGGAGATGAAGAAAAAGTTTTAAAATAATTTGTTGAGGAAATAAAGAAGAATTTTGAGATGTAAATGTTGGGAGAATTAAATCTCTTACTAGGATTAAAAGTATAATAGTGAAAAAATCATTTTTCTATATTAAGAAAAGTATTCCAGGGAATTATTTTCATATTTTGGTATAGCATAGTCTAAATTAGTTTCTACACCAATTTTAGTTGGATGAAAATCAATAAATATAAAGATGGAAAAGGTTTTAATTAGAAATATTTTCAAAAAATTGATTAGAATTTTTCATTACATTACAGCTTCGAGACCTGATATTATTTATGTTGTGAATTTATATGGTAGATATCTCAGTGATCTGAAAGAATCTCATACATTTAAAGAAAAGGAAATTCTGAGATATGTTAAAGTCACAATTTCATATGGGATGATATACAAAAGAAGTTGTGATATGAATTTTCATCGTTATATTAATTCTAATTGGGTTTGAGATTGCAATGATTGAAAATCAATTGTAGGATGAACTTTTTACTTGGGATAATGTTGTGTGAGTTAATATATTAAGAAATAGAGTACATTAACTTTTAGAATATCATAATTAGAATATGTTTCATCTACACTATATTATCTTTAAATTTTATGGATTAAATTTCAGTTAGAATATTTTAAAGATGACATTTTCAAACAATTGATGATAGTTTGTGATAATTAGAGTGAAATCAATATATAAAAAATCATGTCCAACACTCAAGATCAAAAAACATTGAAATTAAGTTTCACTTCATAAATGAAAATTTGCGGGTGGAGAAATTCTTCTACAATATATTTCAATAAAATATCAAATTCTTGATATCTTCACAAAATCAATGTCCATGGAAAGATTCTTGGAATTGAGGTTGCAGCTTTATGTTAAGCCTCCACTAAATACATCCTAAATATCTTAAGAAGGTCCCCCACCATGCTTCGGATTCTATTTAATGGGGGGATAATTTTTAAAACATTATCCTACGATAGGGAAATAATTAATTTTATTACTTAAATTAATTTTGGGTTATGGTTATCAAAAAATATGGGATAGAAAAAAAGTGAGAATAAAAGATAAAAGTAATATGAATTTTATATTTACATGGACTCAAATTTTTTTGTCACAAGGGGATGGAATTAAATAAAAACACTAATTTTTTCTATATTGTGGTGTTAGGAAACCCTCTTTTGAAAATGGATATGTTTGGGTAAATGTTCAAAATTATATTTGAAGAATTATAAGTATTGAGAAATAATTATATGAAAAAGATGATAACGATAGTTGTCAACAAATCTAAAGGAGGGAATTAAAGATCTTTTATAATTTTTTTGTTTAAAAATTCGTTTTTGTTGAAAAATATCTTTTTTAATAATGATTTTTTAAATCAGTTGAAAGATGTGTTTTTGGAAGTTCATAACTTTTTGTATAGAATTTGATGCAAATTTGGTTAAAGAAAGTGTTTTGCAAAGTTGGAGACCGAATTCTTGATCAAAAAAATATGGAAAGTAATAATTTTTTAAAAATGAATAATGTTGTAAAGTGAGGAAGTTAGTAAGTTAGGATGATGTTGAACTTTCCAAAATCAGTGAGACGATTTTTTTCTTATTCTTTCAAATTCCTAAAATAACATAAATAATTCCTGATATAGGCTGGAGTTTCCAAAAGTAATGTGTTCAAGATGTATGTTATGAGACCTTGAAGCATTGGATGTAGAAATTATCAAAATAATGGAAGGTTGAATTAGCTGATGTTTAAATAAATGGAATGTTGTTGATCGTATGCAGTTCATCAGATGCAGGGCACTGGATGCACCTGATCGGACATGAATTAGACTATACATGTGGTTTATGAGTTGTATTATAATTAGGTGAAATAAATATGAAGAGGATCATTTGATTAAATTTAAATTACTGATCAATGAAAAAGGAATAGATCATATTTTATATTAACAAAAAATTATGAGTAATTTTAATGTTTCTTCACCATAGATATTTATTGGAAAAAAAAGATGTTGAAAGATTGAAAATATGGAGTTTTCTATCAAACATATTTGATCGGAATAGAGTTAGTTGTTGACGTTATAAAAAGAGAAGTTTTGATCAAAGTCACCAAGCATAGATCATGAGATAAAAAATCATAATGATTGTTTTGTGTTTGTTGAGATCATATGATTTTGATAAAAGTGAAATAAATAAAACTTTTATCTGATACAGATTCTTTGGATGAGTTTTTGACATGGATCCATCGGATAATCTTTTAATATAAATAATTCATCAAATACAAAGTTCTATTTTACACCGTAAAATTATACTAAATAGAAGATGATCATTATGATCAGATAGAGAAAGAGGATGAAAATGTTATACATATATAAGTTTCTACTAAACAGTTATCACTGGTTTCTAAATTGTTTAGAATTTTCCACAATTTAATCAACCAATTTTAGTTGGATTGAACCATCATAGTGAGAAATTATATTTTATTTCATTTATTAGATCAGGGGAAAAATATGTGAGTTATTTCAATTATGTCAATAGTATCTAATAGAGGAATTATAAATTTAGAAGTTTATATGTTCTTATGTTGGGATTAACGAATTTCCCACAAATAGAATCTATTTACAATGTTTGAGATAAGAAAATTTTATTATCTTGAATAAATTTGTTATAATCAAAATTGGGTCAAGAGAACTGGATTGGTAAATGGAGTTTTAGACTCATTTTTCAAAAAAATCATTTTTGGATAGATGTTTTGAAATTTCAGAAGAATTTTGATTATTCAAGAAGTTTTGACAATTCCCTAGAATATTTGATAAGATTTTAATTGTTCAAAATTAGTGTCAAATTACCAGTAAATTCAATGTTATGAATGTTGAGTTTGCAGAAAAATAAATTGGTTTTCCACCCATTCTTTTTCTAAAGTGCCTAAAAATCAAGGAGGAATATAAAATGGTTCTTAACACTATTCAACCATGCATAATAGATCACACTCTACAGAATTAGTGTCAGAAGATATTTTTCTATAAAAAATTATTTTGATTTAAAAAATAGATTCCAGACTGAGTATTCTAATCAGAAAATCAGATACAAATAATTTTAGATTACCCGACATAGAGAATTATATTGAATAAATAAATATGAGATTCAAGTAATAGTTTGATTAGACTAGTTTGACTATACAATTATATCAAAAAATTTGAAATTGGGAAGATTGAAAATAGTTTCATTATTCTGAGGATACTGGACATAGTCATATGAAAAAGAGGCTAGTTGGATTCATATTTACTAATAGAAATTTTTGGATAATAAATTTTCAATGTTTCTTTTATTTTTGTGTCCAAAATTTTGTGAGAAAAGATTTTAAATTGGTAGGATTCAATATAATAATTTCTTTAAGGAGATAGAATGTGGAAAATGGGATTTGACCCAATTTGTACTCACTTCTTCACAATAGTGAATTTCTATAGACCTGCTGGAGTGGCTATGGAAAGAATGTTGGTTCTTACACTAAGGTCGAACCTTGTAAATCATGTTTTCCTTATTTAATTTTCTATTTCTATATGAACAAGATTTTACTAAAAGTTTATAAGGAAGAAACTCTAAATAATTATAGGGGTTAAATTTACTAAACTTGAAATTTATAAAAAGACAATAACTAATTAACCCCCCCCCCAACTATTCTATGATCCCTTAGAAATTTAATTATATGTTATTATGTGATTATTGCTTGAACTCACCTTTATTTTCATATCATGGGAATCCATGGGAAGCTATGTGGAAAGTCTAGGGAAACTTGTTTCACTATTTTATGATCCAGATATGGTTTGTGACCTTGAGATATACTTTTTAATACATATGGTATGTTTCCCCTCAATTGGGCTATTAAGGGGAATACCGAGTGTTAGGGAAGGTTTCTTGGTATTTGAATCTAGTTTTCCTTTATGTTGGTTATGTTTTATTTTGATAAGATTTTCCACTAATCTCCTAGGTTCTTATGATGAATTTTTTTTGTGTATTGTATTCCCATTACTTTTTAAAACTATTTTCAAAATGGCTTTTTGTATTATTATTTCTTTTCCTTTTAAATTTTTTCATTGTATTACATACCACTTTTATTTAGAATATTTCATAATGGTTTTTTATTAAGTTTTTCTTTTCCTCAAGTTATAAGTGTAAATGGATTTTGAAAGATACTAGAAGTTACTTGTTTTGTAAATAAATAGAAAGCCTACTATTTATATGTATCCTCAAACTATTATTAAAAGAATATATTTCTAAAGTGTATGAATGAGATGTGGGGTAGTTATTATTGGGTATTGTGATCACACTAATCATTATAGTTATATATAGATCCATTTTAAATAGTTGTTGGTGTCCATGTTGTGGTTCAGGTTAATAGAGATGCAAGTGGAGGTGATGCACTTATGCCAGACGATGAGAAGTTATAATCTTTACTTATTTTATATTTTATCACCTATGATGTATCAACATCATTGGCTATTCTATCCTTTTTTATTCTTATTATATCTCTTGATGATATAAAAAAATATATATTTAAATATATATATATATTATCATTCTCTTGGTTCTTCATACTTTAGTATATAATTTTTAAATTTTCTATGTAATGTTTGGATTTGCTATAATTTTAGACTTATTTGTTTTATTGCATGGAATTATAATGTATTGAAGGAGAATGCTAGATTTATGAGTGAAAATTCTTTCATCATTTAATTCATATTTTGATAGAAACCATTCCCAGTCGTATATGGAAGATATCCTTAACAAATGTCATAAGCCCGAGGGGATCATAAACACCCCTTGAGCCCTATTATGGGATGGATTAGGTAACAGGATCAGTATATCTTGGGTTGGTTTCTAATATTACAATTTCATGTTTTTCATTTATGATGTCCATACTACAAATGATTATATCTCTCAATCCCATTTAAGAAATATATTCATACCTCTTACGAGTGAAGAATGTCTCATGAGAGGTATGACCATAACCACTGAAATGGATTGTAAATTCGATGATCTATAAATCATATTTGAATATATTCATGAAACTTTATAGTAGGTTTCATTATGAGTCATTTGTGACTTCTACTTCTATACCAACTTTAAAATTTTCATCAAAAAAATTACTAAAGATATGAGATTATTTGAATAAAAATTCATTAAGATTATAACCCAGGATCATTGATCATCTGACATAACTGTGATATAATATTTTTAGTATAAAAAATTCAAGAATTTTAGCTGCTATTTTTTAATATTTTTTAATAATAATAATAACTAAAATAAATTGAATAGTATTTTTTAGAGAAATAATTTTTTCAGAAATTTTTCCAATAATTTGAAAAAAAAATTGATTGAAAAAAGAATTATATCTTTATAAATCTCTATTTGAGTTTATGAATTTTAGTAAGTAAGATGAAACAGTACATATTTAAACTTTTTTTAATTCATGTGCATGATAAGAAGATCAAAGAATCATACCCTATAATTTTTCCCTCAAATATTGGTGTGTGATCCTTTTAAATAAGTTAAATCTCTGAGTTAAGCACGGTGAGTATGAAGAATAAAACATATTTATCAAACCTTAGAGTTTTTCAAAGTGTTATATCTTTCTTATTAAAAATTAACCCAAAATGTAAATATCCTAGATTTAAATTAAATGGAAACAATAAAAAACACTCATCATTCTAATATCAATAATGCGGTTGAAATTTAATTATGGGTTTTAAAAGGGGTCAACACCCAAGATGATTAGAATAACCATAAAAATTCATCAAGTCCAAAATAAATTATATCCATGATTTTTTATATAAGATATTATCTTTTCAGTATTATTTTAAAATATTATTCATATAAAATTAATAAAAAAATAATTGTTACGTGTTCTTTTATTTTTTGTAAATATAGGATATTATTTCATATAATAAAAACAAAAATATGTATATTATGTTTCTTATTAACTTTTTTAAATATAAAATATCATATAATCTATAAATTTTTAATATCAATAAATTGACATAAAAATAATATTTGATTATATTTAGTTAGTTTTTGTATGAAATAGTGTCTTTAGAGTTTTTATTCTGGTTTTTTATATTAAACTAAGGATAAAACAATTTTTTAATGTTTTTTCTCTATTTTTTAATAGATTGTGTCAATTTTTTAATACTTGTAAACTTTAAAAAGATAACATATCCCTATAAAAAACATTAATTTAGCAAAAATATTTCATGCACGTTTAAAAAACTATGGTTAAATTAATATTTAACATTGATTATATAGGAATAGAAAAAATATATTTTATTTTATTTTATTTTTTAAACATATTAGGTTTTAATCACTTCTAAAATAAGCACTCCTAATTGTTTATTTTAGTTCTAGTTTGAAACCCCCTATAATTTTTTAATAAAAAATTTATAATAATAATAATAAGTGATAAAAAATTATTTTTTACTTATTTAGATATATAATAATTATAATAATAATAATAATTTACAATTAGTATATAAATTCATTATAAATACCTTATATAAGGGGAAAAAAGCGAATATTTCTATTAAATTTTTTGGGGAAGGGAATTAAAAATTTAGAGTTACCCAATGAAGGTCTTCAAGTGGTTTTAATTTACCCTAGAAGTTTTCATTTATGCTACTCCCTTAAAATTATATGGACTCTATAACACCTCGTTATATTACTTTAGGTATGCCTTGTATTTTGTTTTTGATTTCCCTTTCTGTTTGGTTGCAGCATAAGCATATCAGGAATGGACAACCTTTGTTGGAGAAAATGGCCTAAAATTTGGGAATGTATGTTTTTTTAATTAATAAAGTCTAGGTATACATGTTTAAAGGTAATTTCATGGTTCTACTTGAGTTCGGAGAACAACATAAGCTGGTTTTGGGGGTTTCCTATAGAAAATTGGTTTTACCACTATCTGCTAGGAATTTATATATCATGTTAATAGATTCCACACCATGTAATGATCTCTAAGAAGATACCATGAATTTGGTTTAGGGTGTGAATGGATTATATTCCAAAACAAATCACATCATATAATGGTAAAATTGGTATTTTTAACTCGAGGTGATGGATTTTTAGACATTTTTTGGGATTTATAGATTACACGACATGAAATGGGATTATGCACCCTGTAATCCTCATGATTTGTGTTATTTGGGCACTACAAATCATATATTTAATTAATTCCACCTACATCCTTCCCTCTCACAACCCAGATCTCTCCCTATGAAATTTTGGGTGATTTTGGTGATCTCCCCTCTATTCAGATTGCTTATTCAGTGAACGATCATCAAGGTTGTTGTGGTGTGCCTCTTCGAGTAGGTGTTCCTTCTTTCTTTTATTATCATTGGTCGCAGCAGCTACATTGACCATGGTTATTTTCATATTCAAGAATAGATATTTTTTCTCTTGATTTATTGTAATTTGTTGATATTACTTTACATTTGAAGGTTGATCTCTTGGTTTCCAATCACCATTGTCAAAGGTTTCTAATTTTATATTGTTTTGAGGTATGTGTTTCTATAAAACATGTTAATTTTATTAATTTCTTATTAGTCCTGATAAATTCCTTTGCTTTATTCATTAAATTTTATTTATTTGTGGTTTCAAGGGATTTATTGTAAATATAAATGTTTTTAAAGGGGTTTTCTTTAAAAAAATTGTTTTGATTTCAAAATGGGTTTTCAGACACCAAATTTGTTTTCATGGATTTGAAAAATGTATTATCAATGTTGATAATGGGTTTTAAATGTATTTTGACAAGCTTGGAACTTTGGTAACCTTGGGTACATCAAGAAATAGACATGAAGCCTTAGTGTGTGTGGAAAATCTAGTGGTTGTTTTGTTGATATCAACAAATTGTTCCAGAACTAGATATGGGTTGGATCCAACGTTTGACATGGTTTAGTTATCCTTTTATGTATAGTATGAATTGTATCATAGACTAGGGCCTAAATGAAGGTGTGATTTATCATTTATAGATTTTTATAACCCGATGGTATTTCATGGATATGTGTTTACTTACTTACCTTATGATTCACAGATATTATTTATTGTTTTATCACATATATTTTTAATATTACTGTATTGGTAAATATTAAAGAAATTTATAAAAAACAAAAGAAAAATTATTCTCAAATGGGTTAGATTTTTAGGAAAAAGTATTTTTTAAAATTGTTTCTGTTTTAATGGAAATAACTATTGAATTCTTGATATTAGTCCTTGTATATACTATTTAGTGGTATCCTACTGGGATTTTTATCACCCCTAATTTTAACATTGGGTATTTGTAGATTTTTGTATTGTCAAATCAATGTAAAGGGAAAGGTATCTTGTAGCACGTTGTCTTCTCCATTCATGTTTTATTTATAACGGGGTGGTTTGGAGGCGATTATTGGTTACATGGAGACTTTTCATACTTTTTTTTAACTTATTTTGGATTGTATTATTTGGTTTTTATTTACTATATTTTCTTCCACTTTTCACTATCATTTTATGCCTTATTTAAGTAATTTTCAAGACTTTTTTCCTTCATATTTTTTATATCTCTCCATGATGAGCAGGCTTAGGTGGCTTGTCTATTTGACCCAGGTTTTTCTGTTACAATTTGGTATCAAAGGGAAATCACATCTTGAAGTTTGTTAACACAACCTAATTTTAGTTTTGTGTCTTGGGAATATAGGATTTAGTACCATTGGAATTTAGAAATAAGTATATAAAAGGGGTATGGCCAGCCCATTTTCATGACTGGACCTGAGTTACCATGGGTGGTAAGGTAATTAGACAATTTTTAATACTTTCATTTTGAGTTCATTTGAAAGAAATGTATGAGAATTTTATTTTTATTGACCAATTACTTATTAATTAATGTATTTCACTATTTCAATTCAGAATTTATTTAAATTTATATTTCTTTAAAGCATTGGTTTGAATTATGAAAGTGGAATTAAGATTTTGGAATGTGCTCGTTAAATAATTGGTTATTTTTTGTGATTAATAGAAAATCCTAATAAGAATATATTTTCTAAATATAGTAGAGGAAGTTGTGAGAGGGGTTCCTTAGAAAAACCCTCCAGTTGACCCCTGCATTGGTTGAAGTGGTAATCGTTATAATTCAACCTCTAGGTGAAGTGGGTTTTAGGAACCTTGCCTATGTAGTGGATGATGGATCTAAGTTTACTAAGTAGCATCCACCCATATTCATTGGTGACAAGTGACCCCATGCATCTGAGGAGTGGGTTGAGCGGATTGATAGGATATTAAAATTCTTGAAGACACTTTATGACCCTAAGGTGGTTTTTTCAAAATACATTCTTGAGATTTTGGTAAGGAGATTGTGGGAATCTATTTTTCTACTTAAGTTTCCAGAGAACTATACCTAGTCTTATTTCAAGAAAATATTTAATCAACACTTTTATGCTAATACATTACATGTGGTGAAGACTTGATAGTTTCTCACCTTGGAGTAGGGGGATTGTACCATTTTTCAATATTCCACCTACTTGTTTGGGTTATTGCATCAAGGACCAAAGCTTGTCCCTAATGAGTACCTAAAGGCCTGAATCTTTGAGTTGTTATTGAATCTAGATATTCATTTGATGATGATTCTCATGTGCCTTCCAACCTTTGTGAAAGTGGTTGAAAATTTTTCTTTGGATGAGGTAGGTATAGTGGGGAAGATAGGATTAAATGAAGCTTCAATTGTGTTTGTGTTATCCAGTATATATCTTTTTGTCCATAAAATGAAACACAAGATGGTATAGTTCTCCTTAGGATCGGTTTCATGGGATTCATCATGGTAGTAGTAGGTTATCTAGTATCGGTGTCAAAGGTGAGGTCATACTAAGCCTAATTGTGCAGATTCCCTCAATAATTCTCATCTTTTTTGAAGATCTGTCCATCTAAAATTCTTTTGTGATAATATATTCGAGGGAATTAAGGGAGGATCCACATTCACAAAAGTCTTGGAAGTTTTTGTAGATTGTTATAAGGGTGGTATGTAATATCCTCAGGTTAAGGTGAATGTTCATGTTCCTAATAAAACTCAAGGAGGAGCAAAGAATGGATGTCTTTATGTAGTGGAGTAGAATCCAAAGGAATCCAAATCTGGGATGGCTATAGTTAGAGGTATGGATTTCATTTCCACTTCTATGGTTCTATATTTTTTTGATACAAGTTCTATTAATTATTTTATATAGTCAAATCTAGTTGACCTGTTGTAATTTAAATCAAATATTATTTAATTTTATTGGATCTTTTCATGCCTTTGGGAAATATATTTGAACAAGATTTGATGTTTCTCACGTGTTGGGCAATAATAGGTAACTTTTAGGTATAGTGGGATTTCTTAGTGCTCAATATTTAAATTTTATATTTCACTATTGGTATGGATTAGATGGTCCGTTTTAAGGATGGGATAGACTATAATCATATTTGAGTTCAGTTATTATCTATTGATAGAGTCACTCATTTTTTTATGGTGAGTGGGACTCTAGTATGGGAAGGGCATGGTATATTGTTCCTTATGTATAGGTAATATCTTTCCAATTGTCTAATCTTTTTCTTGATTAATTTGACCCTTTCTTGGTAAATAAGATACCAACGGTAGTGTGTGCATACCTGAAGGTATTTTTGGATGATTTTTCTAACTTACCACCCCAGAGAGAGGTTGAATTTCCATATACCTACTCCCTAGTAGGATTCCCATTTCCATGCCATCTTATCAAAAGGAAATTATTGATTTGGTGTAACATAAGGTCCAAATTAAGGACATAGAGGCTAAAGGATTTATTCATCCATGTGTGTCACTATGGGATTCACATTTCCTATTTTATAAGAATTACTATGTGATCCTAAGACTTTTTATTGACTATCCAATGTTAAAATGTGTCACCATTAAGAACAAATATCTTTTCTTGAGGATTGAGGACCTTATTGACCATATTTTAGTGGCATGTTGGTTTTCCATGATTTAACTTCGGTTAGGGTACCACTAGCTGAGGTTCCTCGAAGAACATATACCTATGATAGAATTTAGAATCCATTATGGGAATTTAGAGTTTTTGGTCTTTCATTTAGTTTAACTAACACTCCTACGGTATTTATAGATTTGATGAACTAAATATTTATTCAGTTCTTGGACTCTTTTAATTCTATGTTTGTGGAAGATATTTTAGTTTACCCCAAGACAGAGGAAGATCATATAAACCATTTAGATATCATTATTCAAACCTTGAAATAACATCATCTATACAGTAAGATTTCCAAATGTGACTTTTATATTGAATAAGTGAAACTTCTGGGATTTGTGATATCTGAGAGGGGTGCCTTTGGGTATCCTGAAAAATACCCAAAGTTATATCCTTTGAGTAGCATAAAAATGTGTTTGAGATTCAAAAATTCTTGGGTTCAACTGATTACAATAGAAGGTTTCTTCATCATTTCTCCAATATCCCATCTTTTATGATAGACTTAATCAATAATGTTGTTAATTTTGAGAGGAATAAGAATTATTTGATATCATTTTGAGGAAATAAGGGTGATATTGAATTTAGATTTAGTTTTTATTCTTTTCGAACCAAGTTTGGTTTATGATGTTTTATATAGTGCTTCTAGAATGAGTTTGGGATGTGTATTTGTTTCGCACGGAATCCGGGGATGACCTCCTCGACGGGAGATTCAAACGTTCTGATCGGTTTCTAATGGGTTTGTTCGTAGAACAGGAAACATCCAATGATTCCACATCCGTTTGGACCTACTTTCCAAAGGCAGGCGCCCATTAGCTTGTGGACTAATGAGGCTTAGGAATTTGCATTGGTCGAGAGGATGGGAGGTCGGACTCATCACACCTTTTTTAGGGGACTTATTGTCTACTCCGAGACTCTCTTTATAGATTTAAGTTATGTTCGTGAATCCTTATTACATTACCAAGTATAAAATGTGCTTTCCTTTAGTTTTAGCAATCAATGATTAAATATGCAAGAAATTTAGAGAATCTTTTATATGTATTCGAGGTTCTTTATCAATAGAGAATCATCTATATCTGTTTAGAGATTCTTGGTCAATGGTATCCTTCAAAACATTTATATAAAAGTCTCTTGGTCATTATGATGACCAGTCTGGTTTTAAAGCCACTCAGTGGGGCACTTGAAGTTTATCGTCATTCAGAAGGACAGAGATTATTTCAAAGTTGGGATCAAACCCATAAATGGGCTACCTACGTATCCTTTGTTTTGGAAAAAGAATCAGAACCCACGTAGTTCGAGTTATGGAGTATGATGTTTATGATTGATGGCTCAAAGATGAATGTCATAATTACTTTTACACTCTAAGCTCACGTGAGTCATGCTCGGTGTGAGAAACAAGAGGTATTGGTAAAAATTTAGACAATTGTGCCATGAAAGATGCAATCATAAGAATTTGTTTGGGGCTTATGTATGGATTACTGCCCAGATAGATGAAGGTTTAGGATTTACTTTTAGGGAGAAAATCCATGAACAGGGTCCATAAAGTTATATGTGCTTCATGTAGATTTGAATACTCTAATCTTGGGGCTTACTCCTAAGGAGGATGCCCAAGTTAGGAGGGGACTTATGATTGGGTTTTACTCCTGAAAAGGAAACCCAAATCAAAGGTAAATTATGACTGGTTAAGAGAAATTTAAGGGGACTTGGGGCTTATTCCTGAAAAGGAGACCCAAGGTTAAGGGACTTGGGGCTTACTCCTGAAAAGGAAGCCCAAGGTTATGACTGAGTCTTATTCCTGAAAAGGAGACCCAGGTTAGGGGACTTGGGGCTTATTCCTGAAAAGGAAGCCCAAGATTATGACTGAGTCTTATTCCTGAAAAAGGAGACTCAGGTTAGGGATTAAGGTTTGGGGCTTACTCCTGAGGAGGATGCCCATATTTGAGGTTGGGGCTTATTCTTAATAAAGATTCCCAAGATTAAAGGACTTTATTGGGGCTTACTCCTGAGGAGGATGCCCAAGATTGGGAACTTTAAGAATTTGGGGCTTACTCCTGAGGAAGATTCCCAGATTAAAGGTTTTATAACTGGGGATTATTCCTGAAAAGGAGACCCAAGTTAGGATTCTCTCATCTTAAAGGATGAGGTTGAATGAATGAACTCTCCATATTTTAGTGACATAAGGATATTTAAATCACTAGACTTTGAGAGAGATTCCAAAGAATTCATTTCAGATAAGAAAGTCAAATCAAGAAATCATGCCATAAATGGATTTGAAGAGTGTCTTGAAGACTGAATCTTGAAAAGGAAAGGTGAAATGGATTAAGAGGGGTAAAAATGTGCAAGATGGGCACCCAAAAAGACAGGGGCGCACAAGTCTTGCAAGTCGCGCAAGTCTTCCGTGGGCGCGCAAGTATTGGTCGCGCAGGTATACCTGCGCGACACATAGTGTACTTGCGCGATTTTCAACCAGCATTGAAATACTTGAGAGACTCTTTTTTAAACCCTTTAAAATGTTCTCAAGGTTCTTCCAGAAAGGGGACGCGCAAGTTATATTGAAGGAAATAAGTCGGCGCGCAAGTGTTTGATCAGTTTCAACACTTAGGCCTTCCTTCTTCTCTTTAGATCTTCCGTTCTAGGTAAGAAATTACCTTAGAAGTGTTCCGGAAGCTTTGAGAAGAGACTTGGGCGTCGGGAGCTTCAATCCGAGTTTCTGGAAAAAGATCCTCTCGAATGGGGGGCCCACAGGGTCTATTTATAGGCAAAAGAAGACCTCGGGTGGTTACCGGGCGGTTACCAATTAGGTCGCGCAAGTCACCTGCGCGACCAAGGGTGTCGCGCAAGTGTACTTGCGCGACAGTGATAAAACTTGTTCGGTGCAGTTGATGTCAATCCTTTGTTCATGCCTTTGTCGATTTTTGATATTTTCTTCAAAGGTTGAATCACTTTGAGCTCAGATATTCCCTTTTCCAATCTTTAGATTCTGTGACGAAAGGAGCGTCAACAAAAGTCCCCCCTCAGAGTTGGATCCGGAGAGATATGAGGATTTGACTCTGAGGAAATCTAATCCATTCAAAGGAAAAGGGGGCGCGCAAGTCTTCAGTGCGCAGAGGGCGGCGCGCAAGTCTTCGTCGTGCAGGCCTTAAGCGCTCTGGGTGTGGCGCGCAGGTAGTCTTCCTGGCCTATAAATACATGGCCTCACCTCCGTTCAAGTATCCGGATTTCCGGACTTCATCCCTTCTCGAGCTCTCGTCGCGCAGGTCACCTAAGCTGCGCAAGTCTCTTTTCCACTGTTCCCTCACTGCCGCGCTCCTGTAAAGGTATTCGTACTTGCGCGGTTTATACTTGCGCGTCAAAAACTAGCGCGGCACACGAAATACTTGCGCGTCCTTGTTTAGACTTGCGCGACTTAATGCCTTGGCCATTTTTTTCCGAATTTTTTCACAAAAATTAAAAAAATAAACCCATTTAAGAGTTAAATTTGTTCAACTTTTGTACAGATTCAATGGCGCCTAAGGGAATTGGAACGGATGATGAACTGGCTAGCAAGCGGATTGATGACATGATGAACATTATTGGCCATGATTACTATGATATCTGCGACAACACTTTCCCAGATTTGGATAAGTACTTGAAGAAATATCATCTTAATTTCCCACAGAGCATCTACCTGTCTCTGTGTGTTCATGGTCATCTGCAAGGAGTCAATGTTCCAAATGCAGACAATTATACACCTGAGATGCAGCTGCACTGCTATTTCTCTATTTCGGTTATGATGTGTATTAAGAGTAACAACAATGGTGTGAACTTTCAAATTCTTCCTCCATGTCATTCCCTTGCAGATATGAAAATGGCAAACCCATGGGCTGAAATGTTTTCCACTACTGGTTAGTGGAGAGAAGACAAACATGGTATTAGAGCAATATCTGAAAAGAGTACTCTCTCCAAATGGATCTTTACTTCCAATGCTCCATTCTCAAATCCATGTATCCATCTTCCAAGTCTCTTGGACAGAAACAGAGTCACTGTTTGATCAGCAGAAAATTTTCTCAAACCGTACTCAAGAACATCCTTTTACAATTGTTCCAAGAAGAGCTAGTATCACTGCATCTCTTATTGTATCCGGTTTAATGAATGAATTCCAGGTGGTTGCTGATGAATCTTGGGATGCCGTAAATCAAATGAAGTGTTATGTTGAAAGCCTCTTGTAATTCTTGAAAAAAGAGAAGAGACTCCAGTCTGTGGATGTCCTTCTAACTCTTGTGTATCAATGAAAAACACTTTTGTCTTCAATCATTTGTACCTGCATTCTTCCATTACCTGCTTCAAATTTACTTAAGCCAATGGGCTTAGTAATCATAGTTTGATTTTTACTAGGATTATTACAAATAACCCTACAAACTTTGAATCTTTTAACTGCTCAATATTACCTAAATCATACAAAAAATGTATATTTAGTGAGCTGGAACTTGACTTTTATTCAGAGTTCCTTTGTCTTTTGTGTGGGCAGTTTAAAGTCTTGCACACCGGACATAAAGGGGCTAATATTTAAGGTCGAAATAGCTTTGACCGAAAATGGATTAAAAATGGATTCAATTCCTTGACAATTTATCTAAAAACATATTACCATACTCAAGTATGAGGGAAAAAAATGTAAACTATGGCTTAAGAATATTTGAATCTGAGGAATGATATGAAAAAGAGCTAAAAGGCATTAGAAGAAGTAGTTTCCAAGAATGAAGTTACTATTATTTAACAAAACCCGTTAGGGGGTTGAAATATGCAGGGCCACCTATGGGCATTGGCTGTATGGTCAAATAAAATAGCATCTTTTGGCTGACAAGTCTGTTATGTGGACTGTTTATGCAAGGCCACCTATGGGCACGTGCTGCATAGTCAGGCAAAATAACTCCCAGAAATTTACTTTCCTAGTGCTAAAAGCCAGTGAAAGTTTATGGAGATTCAAATTTTCTAAAGCATAGAGTTTGTTGTATGGAAAGAGGTACTTGAATATGGAGAAGATATTTCCAAACAAGAATATCGAAGAACTGGATGAATATCACTCCTACGAAGGTCTGACCCAAACATAGGGAAGAAGAATAAACCATAGACTTGAATACTTTCAGATCATGAAAAAAGGATATGGGAAAAATATGTTAAGGATGGCTATTTTTTTGCGGATCCCTACATATTGTTGTTTAAGACAAATAAGGACAAAAGAGGCATTCTTCCCAATAATTAAGTTACTATTATTTAACAAAATCCGTTAGGGGGTTGAAATATGCAGGGCCACCTATGGGCATTGGCTGCATGGTCAAATGAATAGCATCTTTTGGCTGACAAGTCTGTTATGTGGACTGTTTATGCAAGGCCACCTATGGGCACATGCTGCATAGTCAGGCAAAATAATTCTCAGAAGTTTGACATTTTTGTGACTAGAAGTCATGAAAAGGGTTATGAAGATCTGAAAATATTTAAGGTTAGGATTATAACACATAAAGATGGGTATTGTCCGATGTATATAGAGATACATAGGTCAATGAAAACCATAATCATGTTGTGGCTGGGTCCTGAATTGAAACATGGACTTCACTACGTATCTCATAAGAATGAGAATCAAGCCATACGTAGTTCTTGAAATGCATTTTAACGTCGTGCAGGACGAAATTATGAGTGATCTTAGTTTAGGGTCATAGAATTCGGACCATAATAATGAATACACAGTGTGTGTTTTCATGAGGACTTTTCATCCAAGGGACTGAAAGTGAAATTTGGGGTTAGGCCCAAAAGACTTGGGGCTGGATTCGAGGGATACTCGAACGTTCCTACGTATCCCATAAGGATGGTAATCAAGCCCACGTAGTTCTAGAACTACCCTTTGTACAAATTTGGTTCGTACATGTGAAGGGTGAAAGGGGACTTTAGTGCAATGATGGTTTAACCTGAGATAAAAAGTTTAGGCATTACCATGAATGCACGTAGTCTTTTGAAAATAAAACATGATTTAAAAAATCAATGTCAATAATGGTTCCTTCTCAAAGGAGGAAATCAAAGAAATTTGTAGTTTATTGTCGTACCGGAAAAAAGTGTTGTATAGTTTAACGTCATATAACAAGGACGAAAGTGAATCAATGTAAAGATATTGATTCCAGGGGCGGTTTCACAAATCAACATCATATGAGGTTGTGGTGAACCGATGTGAAGAGATTGTTTTTGGGCTTGAACCCTGGGAGGTTGCCTACATACCCAGCCTGGAGGGAAAGGATCAAAGTCCATGTAGTTCAATTAAAGAATGAATTAATGATCAAATTGTTCTTGTGTACAATGATCTAAATAAAAAAAAGTTGTTGGGACTTGTACATGGTTAGTGGCCCAAAGGGAGTGTTATGGTTGATGTTCTCTCTAAGCTCACGTGAGTCATACTCGGTGTGAGAAACAAGAGGTAATAACAACCTTAACGATGCACAGTTTAATGTCATGTAGGACATAAAAAAGGGACTATGCAGTTTAAAGTCTTGCAGTTAGGACTATTGGTGCTGCACAGTTTAGTGTCATATAGCAGGGACAAAATAACAGTTTAATGTCATGTAGGACATATCAAGGACTTTTTGTACAGTTTAGCATCATGTAGTTAGGATGATGGGGACAATACAGTTTAACGTCATATTGGACGAAAGGGGGACTGTGCAGTTTAATGTCATGCAGTAAGGACAAAAGAGTGTACCATTTTAACGTCATGTCGGACGAAAGTGCGAATAGTTTAAGGTCATATGCATGGACCGTGAATGGTGCAGTTTAATGTCATACTGGAATTTTGAGATTATATAGTTTAACGTCTTTCCGGACGTGAGGGACTTTTATACAGTTTAGAGTCATGTAGTTAGGACGTCACAGTTTAACGTCTTGCTGGACATAAAGGATTTGAAAATAGTTTATGGTCATATACATGGACCAGGGATGATGCAGTTTAAGGTCATGCTGGACGGTTTAGGGAACTTTTTCACAGTTTAATGTCGTGTGGGACGAAGTTGCAGTTTAAAGTCATACTGGACCATTGCTGTATAGTTTAATGTCATATAGCAAGGACGAACTGGTGCTGTACAGTTTAAAGTCATGTAGCTAGGACTAAGGTGAACCAATATGAGGATATCAGTTCTGGGGACTTTTTAAAGTTTATCGTCATGCTGGACGATGAAAAGTGCCACACAGTTTAATGTCATGTTGCTAGGACACAATATAGTTTAATGTCATCTCGGACATAATAGTAACCAATGTGACAGTTTAACGTCATGTTGGATGATAAGGGAACTAACACAGTTTAACGTCATGCTGGATGATGAAAGTGCCACATAGTTTAATGTCATGTTGCCAGGACAAAATATAGTTTAATGTCATATCGGACATTGAAGGTGACACAGTTTAACGTCATGTTGGATGAAGTTGCAGTTTAAGGTCATACTGGACCATTGCTGTATGAACCAATTGTAAGAGTCTTGGTTCTGGGAACAATATTTTGTGTTTATACAAAATACTTCTTCAGAAATCTGGCATTAGTGGGAGTCGTGATGTGTTCTCCATCCATTGAGATCAGAGAATACGCTCCATTGGAGTAGACCTTATGTATTTAATAAGGTCCTTCCCATTTTGGTTCAAGCTTGGGAGGATTCTTTCCTAGTATCATTGGTGCTCTGAGAACCAATACCAATTCTCCCTGAATGAATGAACGAAGAGGAACTTTTTTGTTAAAAGCTCGTGCTATCCGATTTTGATAGATTTCCAAGTGGTGCAAAGTGCACAATCTTTTCTCATCTAACTGTTCCAATTCATTCAACCGCTTTTGGGATTGCTCATCTGTTGATAACTGATCACAAATGGCTATTCTGAGTGAGGGAAATTGAACTTCAATTGGCAAGACTGCTTCTGTTCCATATACCAATGAATATGGAGTTGACCGCGTTGCATTGCGAGTGGTAGTCCGATAAGCCCATAAAGCATGAAAGAGTTTATCAGGCCATGACCACTTATCTTTATCCACCATCTTTTGCAGTATATTTTAAAGAGTCTTGTTGAAGGCCTCTATCTGGCCATTAGCTGCTGCATGATATCGAGATGAATGGTTGGACTTAATGTTGTATTCTTGATACAATTTCTTTACTTCAGAAGAACAGAAGTTGGTGCCGTTGTCTGTCAATATGGTATGAGGGACACCAAATCTAGTAATGATGTTAGACTTGATGAAGCTAACAATGCATTTAGAACTGACTTCTTTGAGAGGTACTGCCTCTGCCCATTTGGAAAAGAAATCAGTAGCAGTAAGAATGTACTTGAACTGCTTGGTCGTAGCTGAAGGGTAAGGTCCCACCACATCCATTCCCCATGTGGAAAATGGCCATGAGTATTTAGCTGTATGAAGCAACTCTAGAGGTTGATGAATGAAGTTGGCATATACTTGGCATGAATGACACTTCTTTGTGAAATTAACACAATCTTGTATCATTGAAGGCCAGAAGTATCCAAGCCTTCGAATTTGATCAGACAATCTATGTCCAGACTGGTGGGCACCATAGACTCCTGCATGCACTTCTTTTATGACAGCCATTGTCTCTTCACCATCAATACATCTGAAGAGAACTCCATCAAAACCTCGTTTTTAGAGAATTTTCTCGAGGTGGTTTGGACCATCATAAAGAGTAAAATTGACCACACGTCGCCGAATTTGTTCTTTCTCGGCTCTATCAAGTGGAAGTGTTCCATTTTGAAGGTATTCCTTGATAGGTGACATCCATCCTGTAGTATGACCATACGGTTCAGGAATGGGACTAATTTCATTAATTTCCTCTGTTCTGACTTGAACATAAGGTGAAATTGCACGACGGTGGGCAATACAGATGGTTGTCTCGTCCCGATTTGGATCTGCTAAAGCTGTGGCTATATTAGCCAGTGCATCAGCTTGAGCATTTTGTGATCTGGGGACATAAGAAAATGTCGGTTCTGAAGGGAATTCCGACATTAACTCTCTGACGTAATCATACAAAGGGATTAATTCTTCTTTTCTGATGGCATAATCCCCATTGACTTGTTTGATTACCAGGTCTGAATCACCTTTCACCTTTAAGTGATTCACTTGTGCTTGAAGCGCTAACTCCAAGCCTATAATGAGAGCTTGGTATTCAGCTTCATTATTGGTACCACCTTCCCACAACAAAAAGGAATAAGGTAACACTGCCTTATCTGGAGAAATGAGCACAATTCCTAAACCAACTTTGTTGAATTTAGGATTTTCCATTTTCTTCCCTGTTGGACTTCTAGAAGCACCATCAAAATACATTTCCCATGTTTGAGGACTCTCTTGAATAGAGAAAACTTCCTCATCAGGGAGTTCGATATCTGAATACGTGTCTTCCACTGAAGGATGTTCAGCCAGGAAATCAGCGAGAGCTTGGCCTTTAATTGCCTTTTGAGACACATACTGGATGTCGAACTGCTGTAGAATAACCGCCCACCTTGCCAGACGTCCTATAAGCATTGGACGACTAAGGATGAATTTGAATGGATTATTATGAGATACCAATTGGACCTCGTGATGTTGCAGGTAGTGTCTCAGTTTCTGAACTGCAAAGATTAATGCTAGGCATCACTTTTCAATACATGAATACCGGGTTTCTTCTTCAAGCATAGTTCTACTGAGATAGTAGAGACTATTTTCATTCCCAACATCATTCTTTTGAGCGAGAGAGGAACCCAATGATCGCTCTAAAGCTGTCACATATAGGATAAGAGGCCTACCCTCAACAGGTGGCATGAGTACTGGAGGACTCAAGAGGTATTTCTTGAGAACATCAAATTCTTCTTGACATTCTTCAGTCCACTGGTAAGTGACTCCTTTCTTCAATAGTTTGGTAAAGGGTAAACTTTTGCCTGCCAAATTGGCGATGAAACGCCGAATATAGGCTAAGTGTCCTTGAAGTCCTCTTAATTCATTCAAATTCTGAGGAGGTGACATACCAAGGATTGATTTGGTCTTCTCAGGATCGACTTCAATACCACGATGGCGTACAACAAAGACGAGGAATTTTCCTGAGGTTACCCCAAAAGCACATTTTAAGGGGTTCATTTTCAAATTATGTTGTCGAAGCTTGTGGAATACGACTTCCAAATCAGCCAAGTGATCAAAACGTTGTTTGGATTTAACCACCAAATCATCTACATAGCATTCAACAAACTTCCCTAGAAAAGGTTTGAAGATACGATGCATGGCGCGTTGATATGTTGCACCTACATTCTTTAAACCAAAGGGCATCACCCGGTAACAAAACACACCTTGAGGAGCTCTGAAGGCTGTATATTCCTCATCTTCTGGGGCCATTCGGATCTGATTATATCCAGAATATCCATCCATGAAAGAAAGTACTTCATAGCCAGCCGTCACATCAATTAAGAGTTCTGTAATCGGAACTGGGAAATCATCTTTAGGACAATACCGATTAAGATCTCTGAAATCAATGTAAACCCTAATTTGTCCGTTCTTCTTCTTTACAGGGACAATATTAGCCAACCACTTGGTATATTGAACTTCTCTGATGAAGTTAGCTTTGATAAGCTTATCCACTTTAGCCTCGATTTTGGAAGCATAGGTTGGGTGTGTTCTTCTCGCGGCTTGCTTGAATCCTCGATGTTCTTTTGGCAAACCCAAATGATGGGTGGAAACATCAGGATCAAGGCCAGGCATCTCTGTATAATTCCAAGAAAAAATATCTTTATTTTGCTTTAGAAAAGAAATATACATCTCTTGTTCTTCAAGGGTCATGGCCGCACTAATTAAAGTGGGGCGTGGATCTTTCTCTGTACCCAGATTTACTTCTCTGAGTTCATCCACAGTGGTAGAGATACCCTCTTCAAATGCTGGAGGAGCATCTCTAAGATCTTCCTCTTCCTCTTCATCATGTGTTATTTCTTCCGTTTCTACTTGCAAAGTAGATGAAAAAAAGAAATTCTCATGATCATAAGAGATGTCAAAATTTTCACATTTTGAAGAAGAAGCTTCCATTTCCGACCCTATTGATGATAAAGGGTCTTCTTTGGGAAATAAAGAGGAGATGATGGATTGAGAATCGACATCAATATTCACCTCTGGTGTTGCTATAACTTCTTATGGCCTGATTAGAGAAGTATAGACTTGTTGGATTTCAGCAGACGAAATGAAAACGTCACCACTTATGCTTTCATCACTGCTTGGTAAGTTACCAATTTCTCCCATGTTGTCTGGCTTGATTGCCGTAATTGACATTATGGATCTTTCCATAAGAGTATTTTGATTTGGGCCAATTTTGTCAATTTGACTGATAGGTAACACATAATCTGTACTCACATGTGAAAATGGATTTATTGGAATTTTTTCCAAACCATATGGAGCATTAACTTTGGTAATTTCCTTCATTGTAGATTTTTCTCTTCCCTTCATGTGATAAAATTCCGCCTCAATGTATTGAGACTCACATGTCTTGAACGGGTCCTTATCACCATACAATGTTCCAACTTGACCATCGAAACAGTATTTGAGACATTGATGGTATGATGACGGAATAGCTGCATGCTGATGTAGCCAGGGTCTTCCAAGCAAGATATTGAAAGCTGAGTCTTGATCAACAATCATGAAATCCGAATTGGAAACAAGATCTCCAAACTGAGTTCTGAGCGTAACTTCTCCCAG
This sequence comes from Viscum album, assembly GCA_963277665.1. NCBI lineage: Eukaryota > Viridiplantae > Streptophyta > Magnoliopsida > Santalales > Viscaceae > Viscum > Viscum album. The sequence continues at coordinate 444,804,301 of OY728133.1, forward strand.
TGGTTCTTGTTCATTTTTATCATATCCTTGCAACATCATGGTAGAAGGAGATAAATCAGATTCCGTGAGGCCCAAGCGACGAAGTGTGCGAATGGGCATGAGGTTGACTCCTGAACCATTGTCAATGAAAGCTCTTCGAACATCTATACCATTGAATTTGACAGATAAGTACAACGGTTTTATGTGCCCATGCACAACATCATCTTCATCTTTATCAGTAAAATATATCACTGCATGTCATTCTGCAGGATTATTCTCTATGTGATAGATTTCAGCTGCAGCAATTTCAGCTTCAAACTCCTGAGGACTTGACAAAGCTTTGATGATTGCTTCCCGAAGATCTCTTGACAGATTCAAAGCATCCAAAATTGATAACTTGGCTGGTACTTGGGCCAAGTGTTTCAATATATCATACTTTTGATCTAGAGGTCTGCGTTTCCCAACAGGAATATGCGGTTTAGCAGGTACCTTGGAAGCAGATGCTTTGAAAGCTGATGCATCTTGTATTGAAGTTGGCAACATCTTTGGTTTTGGAAGATTAGACTGATTAGATCCATTTACTTGCTGAGATAAAGAAGATGGAACTTTTAATCGATCTTTCAAAATAACTGTGCCAAAGCTGAGATGGCCATTGGCAGAAGAACTTGCTTGTTCTTTTTGAGCTCGCTGAAGGGCTCTACCACGAGTTTCTGCTGCATATACAGTGCTAGCAGGGGTAGAATTAGAGTAGTGGCTTCGGAAAGATCCACGTCTTCCCCTATATCCTGAACCTCTAGAACTTCCTCGGGTTCCCTTATTTGATACAGGGAATTCAGGATCATCAAGACTGGAATATGAATCTGTTAATTGAATCATATTAACAGAACCAAAAATTAACTCTTTGTCTGACAAAGACTCTGCCTGGTTAACCTGTTTAGGCTGTGCCGTTTGGTGGGATGGTGCCCGTGGCTTTGAAGTAGATGGCATGAAATCTGCCAGAGTCAAAGACAATTTAGGCTTTGATACATACTCATCTTCTCCTGATTCCTCTTTCTTCTTTGAATTGAGCTGCCCTTTTGAGGATTTGTCTTTTGATGGAGGCTTTACTGCAGCTTTTGTAGGAGACACAATTGGCTTCTTCAATTGTGTTCGCAAAATGGAATGGGTCCGATTGATTGTCTTTCTGACCATCCAATCATCATATTTTTTCGCAGTTTTGCTTTTGACTTCCTGCCACTCGCCTCCTTCCTCTGGATCTGTAGCGGTAATACACGCTACATGAGCTGAAGAACCCTTCAATTTGACTTGTCCCAAGTCGACCATCTTTTGCAGTAGGTCTTTAAAGACAAAACACTCCTGGATGGGATGCCCCAACATTTGATGAAAGAGACAATAATTGGGACGGTCTTCATCTCCTTCCTTGTTTGGCCTCTTCGGCACTGGTAATTGAACCAAATTATTTTCCAGAGCTGAAATGAAGTAACCAGGAACTTGCTCACTTCGGAAAGAGTATGTTTTACTCTTCATATCCTCAAATTGTTTTTGTCGTTGATCTTTTTGATCATTTGGACGAAACAGCCTTTGTTGTTGGCGTTCAGGAGGTGGAGCCCTTAGAGAAGATGAAGGTTTTGAAGTAGAAATAGGTACAGGTGCCTGTTTAAGCATAACTGTAGCAGTTTCTGCTTTACCCATTCTTCTTCCTGGAGCTGATGGAATTACACGAGATTTAACCTTAGCCTGTATAAGGGAATCTTCAATCTGTTGAGCGATTGAAGTAAGGTCTCGAAACCCTCTTGTGTATTTCACAGGGATCAATGGTGTGCGTAATTCGTCACGCAAATTTTCCACACAGATTGGCAACAATTCCTCCTGAGGGAGTGCTAAACTCAAGGAATACGTTAATCCCTTCCAACGAGCAATGAAATCAGAGACTCTTTCATTCTCCCTTTGCTTGCAATTTGTAAGATCGAAAACTGTCATTTTTGGCAAAGTTGAGCTAAACTGAAGAAGGAATTTTTGACTAAGATCCTCCCATCCGATGACTGACCGGGATTGCAAGCTTGTATACCAGACAAAAGCTGGTCCTTGCAAGGTTCGCACGAAGCATCTGAGTTTCACTGCTTCTTGCTATTCTGGAGTTCCCATCATAGGATCACAACAAGACACGTAATGCATCAAATGTTGTTCAGGGTCGCCTGATCCATTGAAAGTAGGGAAAATAGGGTTTCCAAAACTGGATGGAGGAGAAATTGAATCTACCCATTCAGGGTAAACTTTCTTTTCAGGTTGAACTTGCGCCCGTTTCCCATACATAGTTTCTAACCGAGCTGTTAATGACTCAATAGTAGTTATTAACTTTTGAGAAACGTCAGGTTGAACTTGGTTTTGGGTAGGTGCAATGAATGGAGCTTGGACAGACGTGGTGGTTGGTGCTGCAACTGATGGTAGTGCTGCCAACCGTTGTTGCGTTTGACCCGTAGGATTAGACCTCTGTGGGTGTACTGATAAAGGAGGATATTCTTGATCCATCTCAGTAGTTACAACAAATTCCTTCGGCTGTCAGACTTCAGCATTCTTAAGAAGAATACTATTCTGAAGTAGTTCTGCATTCAACCTTCTTAATTCTTTCATTTCTTCCTCCTGTTGTGCAAACCTTTGCTCTAATGAGAGCGATTGACCTCCTTCAGAGGAAGGGTGAGAAGTAACCTGATTCTTTCCTTTCCCCTTATTGGATCCTTTTCGGAGAGGGGGAAGTGGGTTACTTGAAGGAATACCCATATTTTGGGTAAGCCTTTGATTACGTGTGCGCACACCTTCTTCATTTAGGTCTGTGTGCGCAACTTCTTGAGCAGGAACCTCTTCGTCTGATCCCTCTGATTGAGCCTCATCTGGTGAATCAGCAGCAACGACATTGATGACATTAATGGATGCATATTTCATGGAATCCTTTCTATCAGCATTTCTGTGATATTTTCTCCTTCCATGTCCATGATGAGACATGGCATTCCGTTGACTTGATCCCTCAGGAATTTCTTGGAGAACCGTCACTTGGAGAGAATCTCCTGACAGCTTGGCTCTTCGTTCCTCTTGAGGCTTATTCCCTAATCGAGAGAATACTGACTTTCTCTGAGGGAGGGATGAGGATTTGAAAAAATCCCCAGTCCGGTGGACTGGGGATGTTTCCTGCCGCTTCCGCTCAACTCCTCGAATCCCATTTGTTGACTCTAAGGGTTGGGTTAGAGAAGTCCCCAGTCTAGCAAGCTGGGGTGTCTCTTGACATGCTATGTTTGAGATCTTCTTAAAATCTCTCTTGATCTGCGAATCTTAGTTCGGAAATTAGCTGGATGCATTAACCTGTATCCACTTTTATCACCTGGTTCAACAGACTGTTGGATGATTTCTGAAACTTCTGTCATTTGATGATGTGTTTGCTCCAGACGAGAGGCTTGTGAAATATTCTCGCCTGCTTGATGTAGGATCAATTCAACAACTTGTTCTCTATATACTTGATTTTGAGAAGAACTAGTTGAAGCCTGTTCTTGAGCAAGCTTTTGATTATGAACAAAGCCCATTGACTGTGGCCGGCCATGGGCAATAACATTGCATGAGACCATTTTCGGCGGGCTTTGCTGACCGGAAAGCACTGTGAAATGTAGTGCTCCGTGAACACCCCATCCTCTGATACGAACATCAGATGGAGCATTGGCAATTAACTGACGCAATCTTCTTAGTGCGCCAAGGCATGAATGTTGAAGGGTTCTCTGTTGCTTTTCAGCCTTCGGATACCGAGAGACTGATAGAGATGCCAAATCAATCTGGCGTTGTAACCCTTCTATTATCTTAAGATGATTTTCATATTAATTGTAAGATTATACCTTCTTCTTTAATTGACAAATAGTTTTCCATATGTTGAGACGAATATCATGGATTCCATCATCCGTCAACATCTTTGGAATGTCGTACTGGGAGTCAGCCAAAGGCCAAAACATGACTGGTACTTCACCTTTTGCCAGTTTTTTCCTCATGTTCATCATTTCCTCTTTATCATTAAATGAAGATTCTTCTACCTGTTTGGACCAGAGTTGGTGTTTCCTTGTTGCTTCATCGGATTCAACAAGATTGGTAGAAAAATCACTATTCATGCTGGAAGATGAATGACCCAGGGATGTTTCGGAGAATAACCTGAACCCCAGGCTATCTTCTGATGGAGAAAGAGTTTCACCTACCGATAGTAAAGCATCAGACATGACTGGTTTTACGTTTGCAAGTGCCTCGAGATAGGAGGGATTTCTCGTCACTACATTGCCTTCTGAAGAATTTTCGAGACAATGTGAATCACTACTATGGAGAGGACTTTCGCAGCGAAGTTCATCACCATGAGGAGGACCGTCATGATGGGTTACAGCAAAAGATGAAATCTCTTGCTCTTTGGCCTTCTGACCACACAGAGGGTTCCTGTGGCTCTCATCTGAAGAAGAAACTTCAAGATTGACCGAATTTTCATGAAGCAATTCTTCATGAGGAAGTGTCTGTTGAAGACCTTCAGAATTAATGTTCCCGTTATTGGGAACTGAGGGAGTAGAATCTTGAATTCCGACAGATAAATGTCTGAGGGCTTCAAGAACTCCAGCATCGAGCAAGGCCTTGTTGCAGATTGGCCTTTGATCTCATGACTGTGCTGGGCGGATCTTTTTCTTAGATGCCTTCTTACTCGCTTTAGAAACCACTTGATGACGAAAGTGATTGCTCTGAGCAGGTGTATGTGCCTGATCAGGAAAGATGGTCAGGTTAGGCTGACGATCTCCACTCAAATCAGGTGTATGTGCCTGACTTGGTTGTCCGTATGATATGGGGGAGTATGCCCCATTACCCTCTTGGACTGGAACAGATGTGTGTGTCTGTTCCGGAGTGAATCGTTGATGTGTCACTCCATTGCTAGGGATAGATTTATGTGTTTGTCCCTGAGATGATGCTGAAGCTGTTATGATATCCTGGCAAGCATCCAGAATATGAGCAGGAATTTGCTTCTGCTCTTTCACCATTGACAAAATATGTTTGGTGACTTCAGCCGCCGGAATGGGGATATACGTCCATTCCGGTCTTGGAGTAGGTGTTTGTGCCTGCTCCTGTCCTCCTTTTCCTGTCAGTGAATCCTGACAGTACTCAAGTGTGGAGGCAGAGAGTTGAGTCTGCCTCCTGTTTGTCTTCGGGACTTTCCAACTGACTTCTCCAGGCGCTACCAAGTGAGATTGTTGGTAGGCCTGATTAGTATTAGAAGGTGTATGTGCCTGCTGATTACACTTCGCCAAACGCGGTTGAAGAGATCCATCATATGTAGTCAGACGAGCCTGCTGACTAACTGGTGATGTATAAGAAGGTGTATGTTCCTGCCTATGGTACTCCGCCGGAATTGCCTGGCGGGATAGGCTTGATGCTGTCAGACGAGTCTGCTGGACAGTGGAATTAAAACGAACAGGTGTGTATGCCTGCTCGTTGTTTGCCACCAAGTTAGGTTGGTGGACTTCTCCGGAGATGGCAGGGATGACAACCCGCCTATTGTTAACCGGATTCGGTCTCTGGCGGTTCATCTTGCCTGCTCAGGTTTGAGGAACCTAAGTTGAATGCCTGGAGTCGGTACCCTCATCATGTTGAGGGCGCACTACCGCACGAGTCTGGTGGAGATTTTTGATGGGATCCCTTGAGAAGGACTCCTGTCTTTTTGAATTAAGGTCATGTGGGACCTGATCATTCACTTCCTCAGAGTAAGGGAGTGAATGGAAATTGCGTTCTGGGGATAACGACCCGAAACGGTTGGAGACGGTAGTCAGCACCGCCTGCTTCTTGATTGCTGGCCGCCGTTGTCCGGACGACCAGCTAGAGTTGTTAACTTGGAGGGCTTGACGAGCGGCCTCCAGAGTTGGGATAGTACCGTTGCGACGGTACTCCTTAACCAGTGCATTAGAAACCCAGCATTGAAGACGCTGAGTTGGAGATGCCATCCTCAGGGCGGATGACGTTCCAGCAGGAGTAGCAGCATTGGTTTTCACAGCAGCAGACCTCACAGTAGAGGTGTTCACAGCAGCAGTATTCACAGGGGTGAATTTAAGGAAAGCCATTTTTGCAGAAGATCTTGAGAAAAGAGTGCCTGTTCCATGTAACAGACATAATCAAGATGAATCCGGCCACTGCATCTTTTGGATGAGCACATGTCAATGATTGATTTTTTGGCCCAAGGGGCCTAACAAATAAGAAGAACATCACTTTAACTTGGTTAAGGATTCACGTCGGGTTCACCATTTTTGTTTCGCACGGAATCCGGGGATGACCTCCCCGACGGGAGATTCAAACGTTCTGATCAGTTTCTAACGGGTTTGTTCGTAGAACCGGAAACATCCAATGATTCCACATCCGTTTGGACCTAATTTCCAAAGGCAGGCGCCCATTAGCTTGTGGACTAATGAGGCTTAGGAATTTGCATTGGTCGAGAGGATGGGAGGTCGGACTCATCACACCTTTTTGAGGGGACTTATTGTCTACTCCGGGACTCTCTTTATAGATTTAAGTTATGTTCGTGAATCCTTATTACATTACCAAGTATAAAATGTGATTTCCTTTAGTTTTAGCAATCAATGATTAAATATGCAAGAAATTTAGAGAATCTTTTATATGTATTCGAGGTTCTTCATCAATAGAGAATCATCTATATCTGTTTAGATATTCTTGGTCAATGGTATCCTTCAAAACATTTATATAAAAGTCTCTTGGTCATTATGATGACCAGGCTAGTTTTAAAGCCACTCAGTGGGGCACTTGAAGTTTATCGTCATTCAGAAGGACAGAGATTATTTCAAAGTTGGGATCGAACCCATAAATGGGCTACCTACGTATCCTTTGTTTTGGAAAAGGAATCAGAACCCACGTAGTTCGAGTTATGGAGTATGATGTTTATGATTGATGGCTCAAAGATGAATGTCATAATTACTTTTACACTCTAAGCTCACGTGAGTCATGCTCGGTGTGAGAAACAAGAGGTATTGGTAAAAATTTAGACAATTGTGCCATGAAAGATGCAATCATAAGAATTTGTTTGGGGCTTATGTATGGATGACTGCCCAGATAGATGAAGGTTTAGGATTTACTTTTAGGGAGAAAATCCATGAACAGGGTCCATAAAGTTACATGTGCTTCATGGAGATTTGAATACTCTAATCTTGGGGCTTACTCCTAAGGAGGATGCCCAAGTTAGGAGGGGACTTATGATTGGGTTTTACTCCTGAAAAGGAAACCCAAATCAAAGGTAAATTATGACTGGTTAAGAGAAATTTAAGGGGACTTGGGGCTTATTCCTGAAAAGGAGACCCAAGGTTAAGGGACTTGGGGCTTACTCCTGAAAAGGAAGCCCAAGGTTATGACTGAGTCTTATTCCTGAAAAGGAGACCCAGGTTAGGGGACTTGGGGCTTATTCCTGAAAAGGAAGCCCAAGATTATGACTGAGTCTTATTCCTGAAAAAGGAGACTCAGGTTAGGTATTAAGGTTTGGGGCTTACTCCTGAGGAGGATGCCCAAGATTGGGAACTTTAAGAATTTGGGGCTTACTCCTGAGGAAGATGCCCAGATTAAAGGTTTTATAACTGGGGATTATTCTTGAAAAGGAGACCCAAGTTAGGATTCTCTCATCTTAAAGGATTAGGTTGAATGAATGAACTCTCCGTATTTTAGTGACATAAGGATATTTAAATCACTAGACTTTGAGAGAGATTCCAAAGAATTCCTTTCAGATAAGAAAGTCAAATCAAGAAATCATGCCATAAATGGATTTGAAGAGTGTCTTGAAGACTGAATCTTGAAAAGGAAAGGTGAAATGGCTTAAGAGGGGTAAAAATGGGCAAGATGGGCACCCAAAGAGATAGGGGCGTGCAAGTCTTGCAAGTCGCGCAAGTCTTCCGTGGGCGCGCAAGTATTGGTCGCGCAGGTATACCTGCGCGACACATAGTGTACTTGCGCGATTTTCAACCAGTATTGAAATACTTGAGCAACTCTATTTTAAACCCTTTAAAATGTTCTCGAGGTTCTTTTAGAAAGGGGACGCGCAAGTTATATTGAAGGAAATAAGTCGGCACGCAAGTGTTTGATCATTTTCAACACTTAGGCCTTCCTTCTTCTCTTTAGATCTTCCGTTCTAGGTAAGAAATTACCTTAGAAGTGTTCCGGAAGCTTTGAGAAGAGACTTGGGCATCGGGAGCTTCAATCAGAGTTTCTGGAAAAAGATCCTCTCGAATGGGGGGCCCACAAGGTCTATTTATAGGCAAAAGAAGACCCCGGGCGGTTACCGGGCGGTTACCAATTAGGTCGCGCAAGTCACCTGTGTAACCAAGGGTGTCACGCAAGTGTACTTGCGCGACAGTGATAAAACTTGCGCGGTGCAGTTGCTGTCAATCCTTTGTTCATGCCTTTGTCGATTTTTGATGTTTTCTTCAAAGGTTGAATCACTTTGAGCTCAGATATTCCCTTTTCCAATCTTTAGATTCTGTGACGAAAGGAGCGTCAACAGTATTAATGTAGGAAAAAAAGTATTTTCCTATGGATCATTCTAGTTATGTCCTTATGTGAATAACTACCCTACACATGATCTATATTTGGATGTAGTTATGTATGATTGAAAATGTGGTGACATTATCTCTTTGGGGAGTGGTTTATTTGTATTCTAATCATAATATCAGGAAATAAATTTTTTCTAAGAGGGATCCTAACATTTTATAGATATATTTTGGGGATTATCTTTAGATTTTTGATTTTGAAATTGAATACACTACTAGGAAATGGAATATGGTTTCCATTGTGTTGGGAAAAAAATTACCAATATAATCTATGCAGGAATCGGTTGAAGAGTGGTCTCTAATGAGTTTGTTTACTGAGATGACATTGGGAGTAGAACAGGTTAGTGGATATTTGGTCTTATATTGGATTAAATCTAACTCATATTTTAATGAGTGATTTCATCTCAACATAAGATAGACACCAAGTTCCAATGCATGGGTAAAATAATTTACAGTGGGGAGGCCTTGGGTGAGTGGTCATAGTCTCCCAGTGGAATTTTCATCTTCCATAATAGATTGGTTGTTCCATTTTCATAGAGGTATTAGTTCATGGATAATGGACACTGGCCATGTTGGTCTGTTCACCATAGGTTTGATAATATGTATCTTAATTTGAGATGTGAATATTTGTGACATGGGATGAAATGGTCGATTGACGGTTTTGTATTGTGTTGTCTTACTCATTTTAGAATTAATTAAGAACACAAGATACCTAGTAGTCTTTTGTAGAACTTACCTATTTTGGTATAGAAAGGGGATGATATTTATAAGTATTTTTTTCATTTTTTTTACCATGGACTCCTTGTGGGAAGGATGCGATTTGGGTGATCATTGATAGAGTCATAAAATCAGCACATTTCCAACAAATCAAGGAGATGAAAAAGGTCGAACATCATGGGGACTTGTATGTTTGAGATATCATGAAACTTCATGGGTTTCCCTCTATGGTTGTTTCTGATAGGGAATCGAGATTCAAATCCTCGTTTTAGAATGGTTTATAGGAGGTGATTGGTTCCCATATTAAATTGAGAATGAATTATAATCCACATATGGATGGACAAATAGAAAGGGATATCCAGGTTCTTAATGATATGATTTGGGCTTGTGTACTTGATTTTAGAGGATCTTGGGAAAAGAATTTTTCTATGGTATAATTTACCTATTATAATAGTTATCAAGCTTAAATAAATATGGATCATTTTGAATCATTGTATGGGTGGCCATGTAGATCTCCATTGTGATGGGAAGAGTTGAGAGAGTAATCTTTAGTTGGGAAGAGACTTGTTCAGGAGATGCTGGAGATGGTTTAGTTTATCCAAAATAGATTTATCATGGAACATAGTCATCAGAAATATTAGATGGACTATTGGTGACAGTCTCTAGAGTTTGAGTTAGTGATTATATTTTTCTTAGAAGTTCACCTAGAAGCTTGGGGACATTGCTGGTTAGGTAAATAGTGAAAGTTATCACTAAGGTTTTTGGGGGCCTTTGAGATTGTTAAAAGACTAGGAAAGGTGGACTATCTATTGGAATTATTTTTTGGTTTAAGTTCTATCCATGGCGGGTTTCATTTTTCCCAAATGAAGAAGTTTCGACGGGATCCTTCCCAGTTGATTGGATGAGAGGATGTGGATCTTGATCCTAAAACCTCTATGTTTGAGCATCTATTTTAAATTATATATGTCCATGAGAAGTTATTCTATGGTAAAATGATTCCTCCAGTTCAGGTATTGTGGCAATGAGGAAGGGATATCCATGAAACGTTGGAGTATGAAACATTGATGAGGTAGTAGTGCCTTCACTTTTTGAGATTCCTAGAAGTTGAGGACTTTCTAGTGACAGAAATTGTTTGTGGTGGGGAGATTGTAACACCATATTATCTTTCATCAAGAATGCCTTGTATTTATTTTTTGGATCCCCAATCTGGTTGGGTGCATCGTGGGCTTCTCCAGAATAGAGATCCTTTTCTAGGTAAAATAACCTAAAGTTTGGGGATATAAATTTTTTTAATTAATGACACCTGGGTATAAATGTTTCAAGGTCCTTATAAGGTTCCCCTCGAGTTTGGAGAACATCAAAAGAGGGTTTTGGGTGTTTTTTATAAAAAAATGGTTTTACCACTATGATGACCTAGTCTTATTTCTCATCTAATAACACAATTTTATGGTTTTACATCATTCCCATGCTACCTAAAACAATACTTGAAAATAAACACAAGACTTTCATTATTCAATGAACACATAAAATGATTACATTACCATAATACTAGAGAACCTAACTACCCTAGAATACCCACTAAAATACCTATTAAAATCTTAGGGAGACCAGCCAATACAACAAAAAGACCAAGAAAATAGTAAGGATCTTTTGAATCTGTCATAATGAACATAAGTATGGAAAGAACCCGAGCAACCATGTTGAGCATCAAAGGAATGATGAGCACCATATTTTCTAAGGTGTCTTGGAACTGGAACACCCTAATTAATTTTTATATATGGCCTTAAAGATAATCCGACTGTTTCCACTTTGAGGTGACCGTTAAGTGTCTTACAGCTATAAGACCTTATAGTAGTAGGTTTTTCTAGTGGATTAATTTAATGTATCTAGGTATTATGAGTTCTCCCAAGTGTTTAAAGTGTGGGTTGAAGTTATAACTTTAAAAATGTTTTCAATAAAATCTTTTTATGTATTTTAGAAGGATAATGATTTAATGTTTAAAATGGGTTGAATCATAACCCATGTGTTTTAAAAGAAATACCAAGAGAAGCACACATTTGATACTACTTGGTTTCGGTATAAAGAAACATATTTTTTTGAGTTTGAAATTTAAATTTCGGAAAATAAAATTAATAACTACTATTGTATTTAATATTTTATCTATACTTAGTGAATTAAGTATTTAAATATTTCAAATGTCTTGAAAATCATTTATAAATGTTTTCATCCTTGCACTACTAGAAATTCGGGCTATGGACATGGTTTTAAATCATGGCTATAGGTCCTCAAACCATAGCTATAGGTAATAGCCATGGTTTGAGGAACTCTGGCTAAGTTTGGCATGGCTATAATCCTTGACCTATAGAAATAGTTTCCAACTTTGGCTATTTCCCTATATCCGCAGTTCAAACTGTGGATATACACCTAAATCCCCAGTTTGAAACTGTGGCAGTAGCTTAAGGCGCATAGGGTTATAACCACAATTTAAAATTATGGCTATATGGTTATATACAGGGTTCAAACCATGGCTATGGGGTTTCCCGTTTTATAAAAAACACCCCTCTAGATCATGAACAGACCCTGCCCCCCTAGGATAGAACCTGGACGCCCCTCCCCCCACCCCCCAGAACCTCGACACCCACCCTGGACAGACCTTGGACACCCCCCCTCGACAGACCCTGGACACCCCCACTGAACAGACCCTAGACACCCCGCCCAGACACTGGACACCCCCTAGACAGACCCCCCCCCCCAACCCTAGACATACCCCCCAGACCCTGGACACCCCCTGGATAGACCCACCCCCCATTCCATGGACAGACCCCCCCCCCCCACCCCCTAGGACAGACCCTAGACACCCCCCCCCCCCCCCAAACCCCCAGACCATTGACAGCCCCCCTAGACAAACCCTAGACACCCCCTGGACAGACCCTAGACACCGCCCCAGACAGACCCCCCCCCCCCCAGGAAAGACCCAGACATATCCTAGATAGACCCCCCCCAGATCCTGGACACCCCCCCTGGACAGACCCCCCAAGACAAACCCTGGACACCCCCCCCCCCTCCCAGGACAGACCCCCCCAAGACCCTGGACACCCCCCCAGACCATGGACACCCCACAGACCCCCCCCCCCCCAGGATAGATCCTGGACACCCCTCCCCCAGACCCTGGACACCCCCCCCCCCCCCCCCACTCCCTCATGGACCCCCACCCCCTACAGCACCCATTCCCCCATGCAAAGCCATCACTCTAACCCCCCCCCCCCCCCCCGGACCCCCCCTCCCCCTCGCACACCCCCCAGACCCTGGACACCCCCCATACAGACCCCCCCCCCCCCCCCCAGGACAGATCCTGGACACCCCTCCGCTAGACCCTAGACACCCCCACCCTCCTGGACCTTCCCACCCCCGCATCACCACTTCCCCCATGAAAAGTCCCCCCTCCACTCCCCCAATACCCCCCCCCCCCCACACACACACCCTTCCCCACTACACACCCCCCTCCCCTGCCCTGCACACCCCACTACCACAATCACACCCCCTTTCCCCAGCACCCCCCCCCCCCCCCTGAACCCTCCACCCCCTCCAGCACCCCTTCCCCCATGAAAATCTAAGGGGGCCATATTGGAAACCTCTCACTCAAGTTTCCTAACTAAAATTGGTAATTACAGAAATAGAATACCACATGTAAGGATATCCCAAAGAGAGGTAAATAATAAATATCATAGAAATTTTCATTTGAATCAAGTCTTACTAGGAAGGAATATACCTTCCAATATGGTAGTGATTCATACATCCATTTAAAAATGGAAAGATAACAAGAAAAATTGAGAATGAAACTTCAAAAAAATATATAAGGAAAAATGAAACAAAAGGGAGATCAACTATTAGAGTATAAAAGTGAATAAATGTAAGAATATAAGGATTGAGTAGAGGCTAGGTAGAGTTCTAATAAAAATTTAGAGCTTGAAGGGGAATTTTCACTATTGAGAAGAGAAGTGAAGATCTCTTTTCAAGAGTTTTCTAAACCCATTTATTTATATCTTATTTTATTTTATATCATTTTGGTGTCATAGGCTATTTGTAATATATAAATTTAAAATTTATTTTAGATAATCTAATTTGGTCACCCAACTATTGAAGTTTCCTACTACCCTACAAACCCCCTACCCCCTCCCACATGCACCCTCCCACCCCCCTCCCCACCAGTTTTCTCTCCCCCCAATGCCCCCTTGCACCCCCCCCCCCACCTGAAGACCCCCCCTGCATACCACCGCCCTCTCCCCCCTTATATCCCACCTGCACCCTCCCCCCTCCCACCTACGTTGCATACCTCTTCACTCCCCCTGCCCCTACCCCTCCACCCACCCCCTCCACACTGCCCCCTACATTGTAAACCTCCCTCTACCCCCTCTCCCCTGCCCCTACCCCCCTCCACCCTTCCCCTATCCCCTTAAATTCCCGCCACCACCACCACCACCCCCTACCAGTTTATTCTCAATGATACTCATCCTCAATATGTTGAAGGAGAATGAATTCATCTCAGTTTCATCAATTTTTTTCTGAAACTTTACTTCAATACCATTGTGTTATACTATATTATTATGGTCATGATCATTGTATCACATGCCTAATTTTTTAAGGAAATCATAATGTCACCACAAGTGTGATGATGATGGAATATTTAATTAAAATGGGAGGATAGGAGTTTAAAACATATCTTTATGGTTTTCATTTCCTAATCCATATTTCTATTACATAATTAACACATGCCCATGAATCTTATTCTTGAATCCATCTCCATGTGGACATTAGTTAATAATGTCACTTGATTATTTATCAAGGTGACAACATAATGATAAAAGTTTAGTATAATTTCAATTACATCGTATATTTAGAAAATATCATAAATGCCTTTCTCATTTATGGAAGTGAGGGAATCTTATGCTTTCTAAATATAAGTAAAGAAAGGATCTTCAGTTATGATCTGGGTTGGAAGGGTATTATATCTTCTTCTGTCAAGATATATAGACATCTTAGGCTCATAATATAAGGAATACTATTCCCATCACCTATATAATCCTAGCTTCATCACCAAAGTTATCATAGGTTAGTGAGCTAAGGTATTTTATTCTCATCACATAATGAGCTATAGGATCATCACCTAAAGGATTCCATGTTCATCGCATGAGGAAGAATGGGATTATGATTCATTAGGAAAGCTGAATCATCCTATTCTTATCACATAATAAATCTTATACTTTTCATATATAGAAAGTTAGGGTCCTATAATGCTCATCACAAAATTTTAGTCATCATTTGTGGTCTAGTGAGGACTAGTCCCCTTATGCTCATCGCATAAGTCTTGAAACGATTTAAATTCTAGTGGGGACTAATCCTCTTATACTCCTCACATAAGACAAGTAATGGTTTAACAACTAATGGTGACTACTATAAGTTTTAGAGTACACTTGGATGATGGCCAAGAATCAGATATATTGCCTTAAAAGTGGTTGATGTGATGGTGATGATATTTGGATGTTGTGAATGAACCTTGAAGAGTTGTATTATGTATCTTGTTTGAATAGGAATCAAAACCCTCATAGTCTGATTTACATAATTTATATTCATATGATAGGATCATCAATATTGTTTAACATCATGTTGTAAAGATGCTTTTGTTCTGAAATAAGTGACAATATGTGATGTATTAGGGCTACGCATTAGTGTTTCTAAGTCTGGTTCAACGTGGTATGTGGCTTAGGTGTAGGAATATTATAGGGTTTACACCATGTATGATGCCCACTTGAAGGTATGGATATCCATATCTCTCTAGAATATATGAATGGTGCTTTTTGGGGGAATTTAGTGACTCATGTGGTCAAGTATGAACTCTATATTCCTATAAAAAACATTTTAGATATCAAAATTGTGTAACTAGTTGGAATAGATAAGATAATAATTTTAAGGACTCTCTAGAATGGTCATACACATTGGATTACTAGAGATTATCACATTCTTGTATGTATATATGAAAAAAGATATAGTAAAACAATAAATTAATTATGGAAACAAGTTTTTAAAACAATCGGGCAATTATAGAATTCAAATTAAAGGTTTAGGCAGAGAGACCTACCTAAACCTCAAGACGTGTTTCTTTTGACAACAACAACTCGAATATTCCTTTTTTCCACATGAATGCATACATAATAATCACCATTTCAAACTCTCTTAATATTTAAAGGAAATATGTGGAGAATTAACAGTGTGAGAATTATAAGAAAGTAAGTGTCTATGAGAAACTAACAGTTTCATTTGAAAAAATGATAAACATATTGACACCAGGTCATAGGCTATACTGCATTATTGATTTCAAAGAAGTACATTCCACAAAAATGCTTTCAGATGTGGAGGGCGTTATTCTAGTAGAGTGATATTTTTTCATTCCTTTAAGAAACAATGCTGAAAATACAAGGATACAATGTTGCAAGTATTGTTGGTCATTAATGTTAAGTAAATGAAGGCATGATCTATTCATGAAAACATTGTTTAGACACCACAACATCTACCAAACACTAATATCACTATATTGTTGAATTAAATGTATAAACCAAGAATAAAATGTACATCTATAATGTACCTTAATATCAGTATCACCAAAACCATCACGACCCTAATCATCTTCTTCAGAAACACCTACATCATTATCTCCTCCTCTCAGACCACCATCATCATCAACATCTGCATTGGCATTTTCACCTAAATCAATGGAAGGAGTAGAATAATTCTCATAAACTGAATGAAAATAAATAAGAACACATTTAATTAATGAATACATAAAAAGGTTGTCACTAAAATCAACAAATCAATATAGATTTATTTTAATCATAAAAAATAATACAACATGTGTAAATATAGTAATTCTAGGGATTTTAATAGAATTTGAGAGAATAAAATGATGAATTCCATATAAAAATTTATGAAATTTCTAGTTTGATCACTCTCCCAAAGTTTTCTAAAACCACTTATTGAAGGGGTAACATATATAGGAAAAAATGATGCCTAGTGGAGTTATCCATGGAGGGTGATGTCTAGAAAGGACACATGGTTTGATTAGAGCACAGAGATAGATTATTTTTCGGCATTACTGATGATGAAAAACTCAGGAGGATCTGTAAAACCATGGGTTATGATTAAATTATTTTTGATGATGTGACAAGGTAACTATTCATCTGAAGTGGTATATCTGTCACGAATTTAAATTAAAAATAATAATATAAAATATTATAGGCTATTGTAGTTACAGATGGCATAAAATGAATAATATTCAAGGAAAGGTAAGAAAACCTCACCAAATGACAACTGAAAATTAAAAAATGAAAATAGACACTGAATAACAAACCAAAATATTGACTTGAATCTGAGCATAAATGGGCTCCAAAACAGAATTTTTTGAAATCATCACCAAGAAAATATTGAACCTTTTCCCTGCAATATAAATTATTAGCACAACTAAAAAATGATATATTCATGATAACTTCAAACCACCTTTTTTACATAGCTTAACATTATCACCATAAACAAACAATTAAATTCTATTAATAAGTTACAAAATGCATCATCGACCAAGAAGTTGTGAAGAGATAAAAATAGTACCTTTTGAAGTGAAAATATAGCAGCGATATAAGCGTCCTTGACCATAAAAGTGAATCTAAAACTGTTATGATCACAGATTACCTTTTCGATGCTATTTACCAAATTGTTATTTCTTGAAAAATCTAGGTGATGAAGACCATAATATTTTAGTTTCATAGGGTCTCTTAATCCTCCTTGATCTTTTCATCACAACTCTGTCTAGTTATCAAAATAAATTATAACATTAACAAATTCTAGATGTTTTTAAACTATCATTTAGTTTAAATGATTCATTCATTGGTTTCTAGAAAATATTTCTTTAACCAAAAACCATTAGTCCTTGTTTATAACATTCAAAATTCATCACATTAACCAAATTTGAGAATGAAATAATAAATTTCTTAAATAATTTAATTTCCCTCCATGTTGGAAAACATGGTTACAAAATCCAATAATATTTTATTGACACATTTTAAATAATGTATGTAGTACCAGCATATACTATATGCAATAGTAGTGATTTAATAATAGTCCTTGGAGATTAATATTTCTTATGAAAATTTATTAGATAATAAAAGACCATATTAAGTATATGGATTATAAAAATTTATTCATAATAATAGTTATTAAGATATGTATATTTCAAATTAAGTATCTATATTATGCATGGAAACTTAGACATGTTTCACATTGCACACGTAGTATATGTATATAAATTATAGCCATAGTGAATCAGTACATATTTCATAATCAAAAATTAATTATATGTCATAGGGGGTACTAATTTTAATATTTGTTTCAATAATATTAAATGGGGAGCTGGATAGAGAGATCAAAATGAATAATTGAGTGGGTAGAGAAAATTATGGGACAAGGATGGGAAGTGATCATTAAGGATGAATGGAGCGGCGTGCGAATGAGAAGCAGAGTACATAAAAGATTATTTGACAACAAGGAGTGGCTGAAAAAAATCTCTGAACAAAAAAAGGTCAAGCCCATGAGGTGGAATGTCTATTATGATCGGAGTAGGTTGAATCAAAATTTTGAACACTATCAATCGACGAGGTTAGTCGGGGAGGCTAGGGTTCGCATGATCAAAAATGAAGGTGGGGAGAAAAATCAGGAGTTACGATGAAATGTGATGTTAGCTGAATAATTCGGGGAAGGATGAAATCGTTAGAGGACAGAGGCGATCAAGGGTCGATGGTTGAGGGCTAAAGGAATCTGAAGGTGATAAAAATGGACTGTGATTGGGGTAGGGTTTCATGAGAGAGATGATGGTCGGGGATGGGAAAGATGGATGTAGAAGAGTCGGAGTGAGAGATGGATGTGGATGTGGAGGCTGGACGGAGGATGGGAAGAGGAATGAAGGGAGAGGGATGCAGAAGAGGTGGAGTTGGGGATGGTTACCTCAGGGAGGGGATGCCGAGATGGGTTTGGGGGATGAGAGTTGGGGGTGCAGGAAAGGACTTCAGGATGGGGTGTGGGGAGGTTGAGGGATATGGATACACGTAAGGTAGAATCAATGTGGATCAAACACATTGAGGAATGGGGGACACTCTTTAGTATATATAATCAAAATTTATGTTTTACCAAAATAGGGCATGTTGCATGGTTAGGCTATATAGTTTGGTAAATCAATCACTAATTGTAGAGTTTCAAGTTGACACCCATAGAGGAATCACATGGTTTGGTTGTATGGTTACTCCACACTAAATTCCAACAATGCAAGTAACCCTTATGAACAAAATTATCCACATACTTTTTTTGAAATTACTGACTTGTTTAGAGAATCAAGTTCCCATCATGTAAAACCACATTATAAAAACTAAAACACCACTC
Source organism: Viscum album (assembly GCA_963277665.1). Lineage (NCBI taxonomy): Eukaryota > Viridiplantae > Streptophyta > Magnoliopsida > Santalales > Viscaceae > Viscum > Viscum album. The sequence continues at coordinate 444,823,071 of OY728133.1, forward strand.
TCATGATTTCCATAGAGTTACTAATAACTTTTAGAAAACTATGAAACATAAAAAATCAAAAATTTATAATTCAAATAATTTTTTTTACAAAATATCATGATAAATAAAAATAATTTAATATAAATAACTACATTGACATGAGGTGTTATAATATTCCCTCCATGCCACTTTCTTCTCTAGAGAAGTATCTAGTGGAAGTGGAATTACTAAAATAAATGCCACAATAATAACCTAAAAAAGAGTTTGGTTGGGTTTCGAATAGAAAAGATATGGTATTAAATAAGAAAATCATAACATATAACCAAACTCTCTAAATTTATTAGTTAAATACACAAGATCATGTGAAGTCCCCAAGAACAATTCAGTAAAAATTATAAAGGGATAAACCTAAGGAGATAGAAATTTGGCCTATTTCTCCAAAAAAATTGTAATTATTATAAAATGGCCTAAAATATGGGACACACACCTCAAAGAAATAAATCTCAAGAAGCAATATGTCTACAAAAAACCTAGAAAACTCATAGTCATCAAAGAAACCAATCTAAAACACCACAAAGAGACCACAATTAAAAAAACACCATATTCGTGAGATGCGAACCATCATAAGGATTCTCTAAAAGAAATAGAAGAAACAGAACAACACAAGGGTCAGTGCAAAAAAATATAGGCTTTAGATGTTTTGTCACTACACCCAACTAGTAAACTGGGACCTTCTACCCTGAACATAACCCCATAGTGAACCAATAAACAAAAATGATCACTAATAAGTTCATAAATTCTCTATGTCTATATTGGTCCTATTTATTGAATAATTTGACCAATGTTATATCAAAATAAAACCATCATGAAACCAAACTTGAAAAAACCAGTTTACAAATGTACACCCACACCTAAATATAAAGAAACATAAATCAAAAGAGACCACACAGATCCTGAATTCACTAAAATCCACAAAATCATTCTAAAGAAATTAAAACACACCTCATAAGAATCCCAAAACACACTAATAACCCAAAACCAATTTAAACCCAATACTTCCCTTTATGATAATTCAACTTAAAAAACTTATTAATATGGGAACAATCTACCTGCCAAAGAAAATACATTGGATATTTCATGCAAAAGGACTTGTAATTCCAAGGAACTCCATAGAAAAAGAACACAATATTCCTCTCCTTAATATTTTGAAGATACAAACCCTGATTATTATAACCTTATATATGGGGATGTGTGGATATAGATGCAGGAAGGGGGAGGCGGGAAGACCAGGAGGTAGGGAGCCCGAAAGGTGGAGACAGATGCAATGACCGAGTGAGGTGAGGAGGAGGTGGGGATGCTGATGTGGGAAGGGGAGGCTCGAAAGAGGCCAGAAGGTGAAGGAGGAAGAGAGGAGGAGTAGGAGACTGTGACGGGAAGAAAAATGGGGTTATGTAGATGTTTATTTGTTTAATAAAATTAATATATAAACTAGATAGAGGGGTTTTATTACAAAACCATGACTTGTTTATCAAACGAAACAGTTATCCTAACACTTATTAAAGAATTAAAATTTAATTTAAACAAGTAGAATTAAGAAGGAAACAAAATTAAATTTAAAACATTCTTGAATTAAAGACACTGGGAGAGGGACCCTATATCAAAGGAGAAAAGACACACTCAGTGCTTGTCACATTTATTAGTGAAAACTCTAAGCTTCTCCATCCATCCTTCAGACATATGAACTTTTTCCTATATATAAGGACGCCCTAACCCCTATATACATGTCTTAATGGCCTTGAGCATACACAATAGGATCCTTATATATATACTCACATGCATAATCCCGTTATCACCCACACACATGTGCATTTTATATATATATACATAATCACACCTAACCCCTTATATGTAATCTTTCTGCCATGGGCGAACATACATATAACAGGAGAACTTATTATATATATTCTTACCTATGAATACGCGGTGAGTCACCTTTGAAAATTGGCTCGAATCCACCTCAACGAGATCCAAAACACACTACAAAAATAAAGTAAACCCAAAAATCACAAAATCCCTAATTAAAATTAGGCCAAAGAATAAAAACAGAAGAAACCTTACCCAAATCGGATTTCAAACTCACTGCTTTTGATGGCGGTGGATAGAACCAGCATCATCATAAGAAACCACCTGTAAGGAAATAATGGGAAAAGAAGTGAGATATTAAATATTTGTGATTGTTGTGTAAATTGTATGTGATAAATGATAAATGACTCCAATACCAACATGGTCACAAGGATAATATTAATGATTACACAAACATAATATAATCCAAATGATCAAGATAATTGCTAATATAAAGGGAACCTACCTCAAACAATAATCCATAAATCAATCTCAAGATTGTACCAACTACCAATGATCCTTCTATCCCCTGTATCATCCCTGAATACATATGAATCAAACAACAAAACATTTTAAAATTAGAACTAAAATCGGTATAATTGATTCTAAACTCACCGGGTAATATACTACACTTAGGAAACAAGCCAAGTGTGGGGTCCACTTTAGACACCCACCCAAACCTAAGAAACACAAAAAAACAACTTTATCAACCCAAAAACACTTAAAATTTCATCAAACTTCATGAAAAACCATAAACAAATCCACTGAGTAGTACACCTAAACTCAAATGACATGTAATAATGAGATTTCAAGATTTCTAATTCTCCTCTATATGCCGCACAAAAAATCTCCATCATATAGAAGTGATCCCACCATGTGTTTAAATAATAATATATCCATGATTTTAATTAAACCGATGGATATAAACTAAGATATAGCTACATACCTATCATCAGTTTGGTTCATTTTAGTGGTATAGGGAGACATGAGTTATCCTTCTTCGATTAAGGCAGTGTGTTGTCTTTCATCATGGAAATGATAGCTATGCGATCATGGGAGATTAGTTATTTTTTAGTATACACCTAACATATCATCCAAAATGTTAGGAGTATGTTTTTTAGTTTGAATATTGTAAAATTGAAATAATATAAGGCTCACCCCCACCCCCATCTGCACCCCCCCCCCACCCCACCTGCAACACCATTTCCCCATGCACCCCACCCCACCCCCCCCCCCCCCCACCTGCACCCCACTACCCCCTGCACCCCACCCCCCACCTACACCTCCTTCCCCCCCCAACCTAAACTCAAATGACATGTAATAATGAGATTTCAGGATTTCTAAGTCTCCTCTATATGCTGCACGTGAAATCCCCATCATATAAAAGTGATCCCACGATGGGTTTAAACAATAATACAGCCATGATTCTAATTAAACTTGTGGATATAAACTAAGATATGGCCACAGGCCTATCTTTTTTTTGGTTCGTTTTAGTGGTATAGGGAGACATTATTTGTCTTTCTTTGATAAAGGCAGTGGTTTTTCTTTCATCATGGAAATGATATCTATGGGATCATGGGTGAGTAGGTGTTTTTTTTAGTATACACCTAAGAGATCCAAAATGTTGGGAGTATGTATTTTAATTTTAAGGTTGGAAAGTGGAAATAATATAAGGCTCACCCCCCTCGCCCCACCTCTACCCCCACTACCCCCTGCACCCCCCACCCCTCACCTGCACCCCACCACCCCCTGCACCCCCCCACCTACACCCCCACGGAACCCATCACCCATTAATAAGGATAGATAGTCTTGAACTATTAATAATCGTGTTGATTAAGTAGATGAAGGAACTATAATAACAATACCTTCTATGAATTTCAAAAATAAAACTCCATTTTATGATATCAAAAGACTTTGAGATATCGATATTTAGTTAAATGTTCTCATTCCTACCTTTGTTCTTCATAAAGTCGATACATTTTGAGGAAGTGAATAGGTAATTTTGGATTCTTCTTCCATTTAAAAATACAAATTGATTTGATTATATGATGCCTGAAGCAATAGATCATAGCCTCAAAGCAATGAATTTTCAAATAATTTTTTGAATTGCATTCCCAAAGGAAATAGGACTGACATATTTAATATCCACTACATTATCCTTTTTTTTAATCAAAGTAATAAAATTGGAATTGATTCTATAAGGTATAGAAGAATGATTAAGGAATTATCTCATAGAATTCTGTAAAAACATGCACAAAAACCAAGTAAACCATAAAAAATTTGTTTTTGAACCCATCAGACCCGACCACACTCTCAATATTTATGGATAAGAGTGGAGTATTTACCTCCTTATCATTACAAGATTTAGTTAAATACTTTTTTGATTATTATTGACAACACAATTAATTTTATCTATTATCTGTAAGGTAAAATATTATCCTTTCATTGAGAACAGTCTTCCAAAATAGTCAATCATAACATTTGAAAATTGATTTTTTGAGTTCTATAAAGACCCACTGATTCTATGGGTATTGACTCCCCTTCCAATTCACTTTTCCTTGTATAGATAAAGAAAAAATACAGTTTTTCTATCTCCCTCCTACATCCATATTATATTATACTAGTTTTATACTAGATTTTTTTTCAGAAATGGATTTTCATAAAGCTAAGACAGGGTTTTAATCTCATCATTTAAAGGATTATTTTGATTATGATTAATATTATGAAATTGTAGTAAGGATTTCTCAGGCTCTTTGATTCTATTACCCATATTATTGAAATATACCTTGTTTCAGAAATGAATCATCCTTTTAACATTATTTAACTTTTTTCCATGATTCGAAGAGGGCTTCCATAAATTTCCATGTTTTAAGTAATGATGATAATCTCCCTAAAACCAGGCACAAAAAGTGAGGCATTTTTTAATTCAAATGTAAGGGGAGATGATGTCAATTTATATACAGAAATATCCACCATAAAATTATTGTGATCATAGTGACATTTTTCAGAGACCCATAACTGATACATCAATAACATAATTATTATCACCATTATGAACAAAAAATATATCCAATTTACTAGATTTTAATACATTGATGTTGTATCTACACCAGTTTTAGTAACCACCTAAAATTGTAACTTCAACCATGCTATATTTATCAAAATATAATGAAAATTTAGAATCTTCCATCATATTGATGTGTGAACTGGTTTTTTCCTCATGCCTTAGAATAGTGTTAAACCCCCCTCAGAATCACCCAACTATATGAACACAAAAGAAATTACCCCTTCAATATTATCCAAAATATCTATTATTTTCGTGTAAGAGTTGGAGTAATAAACAAAATATAGGGAGATTTCAATTCCTCGGATACCAATATCAACATAAAAATATTTCTGATTTTTTATACATGAATGCAGGTTGATACTGTCATACTTTAAAATATAGAGATTCTCAAATCCATTCTCACTTTCTTTTTGTGATATATAAAAATATCCAAGGGAGGACCATTTAAAGTCACTCCATTTGTTAAACTCTATATTAGGTTTAGCTAAACTAATCAGCATAGGTTGTTTTTCCATAATAAAGTATCTTGAGGATGTGATTATGGGAGAATTTCCAAGTCCTAGAAAATTACAAAAGAGAATATTCATTTATGAAGGGATGTCATAGCTCTTGTTTTGAAAAACGCACAGAAACAAGAGAAATAAAATAAATTTCAAAACTTGTTATCAATGCCTAGAACCAATTGAGCAAGATGAGTCAGCTTGTCCTAGGAACTCCTATTCAAAATTCCTCCTAAACATGGAAGCTTGGTATTGAAATCCATTTCAAATTTTCTAAAAAATTCACATATTCATGGGAAACCAAGTGTGCGGGCAAGGAAAAAATGAACAGTTGAATCAAATTACAGGATAGAATCCATGAAAATATGGTCTCTCGAGGAATGGTGATGGAGGAGGAATGGTGAGGGAGAAGGAGTATTCACCGGGGAATAGGGTCGAGGGTGGGAGGAGAAAGTCGAGCATGAGGGTTGGGAGGCCTCCATGAAACACCGATGGTCAGGAAGTGTAGCAGCGACGTCAGGGAGGAGTGCACAGAGAGTAAGTCCAGGTTGAGGGTTCGAGGTCTCATGGATAGTGGGGAGGAGGATCTCGAGTATCAGGGGAGGAGAGGAGGAGATTTTCACAAAGAGAATTGCGGATAGTGGGGAGGAGGACCTCGTGGATCGGGGGAGGAGAGGAGATCGTCAAAAACTAGGGAGGAGGAGCCTGATAGATATTAAAAAAACCATAGCAATGGATTTTTTAAATCTATGGCAATAAATTTTGATACAACCGCAGTTTTAATTGAACTATGGGTATAAACTAATCTATATCCATGGACATATAAAACTGTGGCTATAGATCCATGGCTATAGCCCTGTTTTCTAGTAGTGTTGGTTGTATAAAACCAAGGTCATAACTAAAAATATGTTTTGGAATTTTATAATACTAGTATAAGATTTTATTTATGATGTAATATAATTTGATTTATAACTTTATGTTTTAAAACTCAAGTGTTTTTATACTAAGGAAAATATTTGTTTTAGGGATTTTTTTAGTCATAATAGAGAATTTTTATTCTCTGTTTAAATACACCTAAATATGTATATGAAAACATGTTTTTCTTATGTTTAACAAAAATGAACTTTTAATTTGCTAAAAAAATAGGTAGGTACCCCCACCTAGCCAAGGGAAACCTTGTATGAAATCACTCAAGGCCTTAGTGGGTATCTCACTCACATCCCCTAGAAATGGCCTAGGGTTGTGCATCCTTGGTTCATGATAAGTCATGCACATAGGGATAATACTAAGCCCTAAGTGCACATAGGTGTGCGTGTGCAATGAACCAGAGCATGCCACCATGAGGGGTGGAACGGTGGTTGGGGTGGGCACAGAAGCGTGCACATAGAGACCCTGTATGGGGCGGTATTGGGGAGGGGGGATTTTTGGACTAATTCCAAGATCCCTAGGCTTATAAGGGAGTCATGAAACCCGTCCCATTTCGATTTGGGATGGTAATTTTAAATCAGGATTGCATCTGGACCATAATACCTCGTCGTGAAAGATCTAATCCATACAAATCGATTAGGTCCTCGATTCCTAGCAGCCACAGTTTCTCTATTTCCTTTGTATCAGCCATTTTATCCCAAAGGATCTAATCAAAGTCGTTCAAATCTTTTTAAAACAACATTTTTCTCACAGTCATCTAATAAAATATGGTCTAATCATGACCATACATCCATTTTAAAAACCCTGAATCTTTGGTAGCAATCTGATCTACTCCTCATCAGATCTCAACCGTTTATCTTTTAAAAAACTCATGGACACACCTCATCCATTGGATCAGAGCACGATATAATCCCGATCGTCCGTTGTTTTCTGCACCTAACTTGTCTCTTTCTTATTCTTCTACTCATGTGAACTACACCAGTAGCCTTGATACTCCTCCTTTCTTTTTTTCACACACCTGTGACCTTGGGTGGACCCTCCTTTCTCTCATCTTCCACAAGACCAGACAACCGCAGTCTTATTTTAAACTGGAGTGCCTTTTTTCATATAAGTGGACTTAAAAATATATTTTATATGATTCATAAATATATCTCAATTTTCACACAAACCCGACAGTGTTTTCCTCCCCAGGGCCTCTATCAAACTACTCCGAACATATTCTCCTTCATCGAATCAGGTAAGGGAGCAAATTATCTTGTTTTGTTATGGTTTGAATATGTATATATATATATATAACATATACGGTTGAGTATAAGACCTACTGGTTCCTTCTAAGATGGTGAATTCTTGATCCTAAATGATGTTCTTAACTCTTTATAATACAAGGATGTGTGATGTTTTGTGATTCTATATATTAAAATATACATAAGCATATATATATGTATATGTTTTCTAAAAAAACCTTTTATATTTAATGGAATATTTTGAAAGCAATAAAACCTTGTTTAACTAATATTTCTATTATGTTTAAAACATGTAAGTATCATTTAATTTTTTTGGTGTAAGACCCTTATATATACTATATATATTCGGTTATACGTGTGTGTATATATATATATATATAAACTTTGATCCTAAACCTTATTTAGATTTTCCAAGGATTGTTAAGAATGAATAACAAATGTTTTTTGTTTTTGAAATATGAAAATATTATAAGGAACAATTTAAAGATACAATCCTTTATATACACCCTTGTGTATAAACTGATTATACAATAGTCAATACTAGATAATTTGGGATTTTCCAAATATTATTTAGATATAAAATTTATGTGTATGAATATATACATATGTATAACTAACATACTTTCATAAGTTTTTAAATGGTATTATTTATGCTTGATTTTCTTGCTTTTCAATTCTCAACATTGTGAGTAAATAATTGAGAGTACCCTTGTGATATGTTATAAATAAACATGATAGTAATGAATTTTTAGACAATTTTGTGTTTAATCACTATAAGAAAATAAACTATTAGTGGCGGTTTTAGGAAAATGCTGCTAAATTGCATGTCGGGAAACTATTAGTGGCGGTTATATCCATTTCGTGGCAGTTTAAATTAATCATCGTAGTTGCCTCATTTTGCGGTGGTTGGGGTTTTTTTAGTAGTAGTTTTACAGCCAGTGGATCTCTTTTATTTGCGGAGGTTATAACCTCCATGAATAAAAAAACACCCCCTCACCAGAAAAGTGCCGCTAAAATAATCAAAACCTAAGTAGAATACATGCAGATGGTGGGACACTGTAGTGGCGGTTTTAACCGCCGCTATGAGAAAAATATTTATATATAGCGGTGGTTAAAACCACCACTAAAATTTTACCAGTTTCATTTAGTGGCTATTAAAACCACCGCTAAAAGCTGATCCGAGAAAAAAAATAGCAGCTCTGCATCCCCTACACCAGTTCCCTAAAAAACAAACCATTCCAGGAATATGAATAGTCTAACAGAATACATACTAGTCAATATGAAAACAGATGCTTAACTAAGCACAATCAAATGAATATTTCAGTAAAGGAATGTAGATAAACATATCACATGGCCATTAGACCTTTAAAAAAATTATAAAAAAGCACGAATGTCATATTTCATGAAAACAATGCCAAGCCTAGGTTCAACCTATTCCATCCATACCAGTTCCAACCCTGACATAACAATTCATATCATCATACATCCCACTTGTAATATATAATGAATTGTGTATGATATTCATAATTTATGTTCATTCTCTCAAATTATTATTCTTATCTTATGCTTTCATATTATTATCAATTGATATCTCTTTTTTTACCCTTAATGAACATCTGATTTGATACATTCTTTTTTTTTTCTAACCACTAGGTTATAAAGAAATACTACCCAACCTGTGAATTAGCATGACACGGTCAATCAATTACACGTTCACATAAAAATAATTTTAATTTTTTCAAAAATGAATTCTTTTAAGATAATTTCATACAAGAATGGACTTATATTCTATAAAAGTGAGTACTAGTAATGCATACTGAAAAAATAGCGCATACAGTAGTCAGGTCACAATTACTTTCTATATAAGTGAAAACTAGTAAAGTATACTAGAAAATAAGCACATATATGAATATTTATATTGGAAAAAATAAAATTAGTAATATATATATAGAATAAAACGAGATTCCATGTATAAGGAGAAAGCACATAATTTAGTAATATAAATCAAAAATTCACAAATAGAAACTACAAACATAAACTCATGTATGCACTTATGTTACGAAGTTGATTTTGTGTGATTATATCATCATTAATTTTTAAACATCATCTTTCCTCTACCTCTATTATGAGAACATAGGAAATGAATTGTTTGGTAACTCTACAACGGGGATTCCGATGATCGGGTTTAGATTCTATGAGCCTTGTTGGCATGTAAATTTTTCCAATGCCTTCATTATGCTCCAGATATAATCAAGTAATTCAGTCTATCATCACACCCAACCCATGATGCTTGAGTCCATATCATCTTTCTCGTACATCCTATTTACCCTTTTGAATAAAAAACTCACCCTATGGTGATGTGAATGACACCCTTTTGCGATAACAATAAATGTAAGCATAGTAGGGGAACAACCATTTCATCCCAAGAATGATGTCAAAACCATCATCTCGAGGGAAATGAGGTCCCATACGAGGTGACACCCACTTATATCAAGTTACACTCCCTAAACTAACATAAATTCTCTAATCAAATCCCCAAAAAAGTTTTTTTTGTCATCACTTCATAGGAAAACTGAATGTTGAGCCCATGGATCTCCACAACATGTACAAATATGATGAAATGAGAAGCACCTATATAAAAAAATTAGATACTAAAGAGGAATCTACCAAAATAGTACCTCTCACTGTAGAAGGTTCAACACTCTGTTCCTCACATATTAATCTCACATTATACAATTATACTAATCTGTGGCCCTAATATATAGCCTAGATAACTTGAGCAGGTCCTCTATTCTAGTGATGTAAGTCTTGTGTCTGGATACTTTGACCATGACCACTGCTTCAGACTGATCGATTGGCCAAAAAATATCTCCCTTCCTAACATGAAGCTGATTTTCACACTCCTAAATGTGGAATTATTGAAGACACTCATTCATTGTATACTATAGTAAAATATCTAAAAAAATCATGTAGATGGCACATCCTACTACAATATTGCCACTCAAATTTATTACTATCACGTAGTATCCCCATGTATCCCTACCTCCCACACCAATGGTATAAAATATAATTACCAACACCAATGATCTATAAATTATTCCCTTAATGATAGGTCACAAAGTGTCACTTCCTTCCACCAAAAACTTTTCTATTGGGTCAGCAAAATGAACTACCTTGCTTTGTGCCTAAACCTTACCTCGAGTTATGTTATTAATAAGAACCTGATTTATTTTTGATATGGTGGAAAACCAAAATACATCCACCTATGATCAAAAAACATGATTGTGTTCGAACGTGAATCATATCACCCTATATGTATCATCCAAAAGATAAATATTCACAAAACATAAAAGCTCATAAAGTGAGTCAAACACTCCATAACAAACATAGAACCATACTCTAAAAGCATAAAATCTTTGTCCCTTTCAGTCCTAAAATTATTTGTAAAAAATACACATAAAAATGAATCATAAAAAATGAATCATCACAATAAAGAATCGACATATATGGTGCATACCACGCTTGAGAAATCAAGACATGAAAGGAAACATTATAAATCAATAAAATTCATAAAAAGAAACTATGCGCCACACATGATACATATACAAAATAATTTTTCCATATTTTTCCAACACATCAACAATACAACTACTCACAGTTTGATGATGAACACGTATCGTCACCCTCTCCACCTCCATGAAAATCTATGATCTTATTTATCCAACCTAGCCATGACTTTGAATCTTCAGGTCCCATGTCACCCTATATTATTGGAAATATTTTCCTTTTAAGTTCCAATGACCGGTCCATATAATGTGGTTCCTCATTCCAATTTTTTCTTTTCCACTACCCAAAAATATTTCACTATTCTTATTAATAGTTACTAATTTAAATATGGTTTAGGTGGAACCACATTCCTAGTATCACACTCCTGCTAATTTATAGGTCTTCTAACCCATGGTATTTTTTTCTATAACCATAGTAGATGTTATTAAAATCATTACTTAGTCACCACACAACACTTTAGTTATAGGTTTTACAGTGTGAAATAATACACAAGAAAGATCAAAATGGAAAATTTTCAAAGTAACAACCCATGAAATATCATGTGAATGATGAATTTATGTTGGTAAGTCTCTTTAATAATGTTGATACACAACTCTCATCGTCTAAACCCATGATGATGAGGAGAAAACACTCCTATAAGTGTTTTAAAACACTTTTAATACTTAGACCACCTAGGTAACTTGAATATTAGAATAAAAAGGTTATATATACCTTTTTATACCCTATATTTCAAGTCTTAAAACATCTTATATCCATACCTAACTTCCTAACTAATAGATCATACTAAACTAATATCATTTGTAATATCACAACCCCAACCAATCTTCTTATACAATATTGGAATTCCACTAACCTTAGGTCCATCCCACAAACACTAAAGGTTGGAAATAAACACATAGGGTTAAGAATATTACTGGGGGCTGATTTACCCTTAAAATACATAACCTTCCGTGGAATAACTCTAATTGTAAAATATAAATATGATGCATGATAAAGGAAAACCAAACTATAATAATATAAAATATTAATAATAATCAGAGATACAATAAACAAAAATATCATCAAATAAGTCTATAAGACAAAAGACTTAAAAACGTAGAATAGGGAGCCAAACATGGCACTACACCAAGATACAAACCACTATTATCTCTAATATCTTACCTCTATCACTAATAACCACAAAATCAAGGTGAACCTAAATAAAATTAAGAGGTCTTCTCTTTACCTATACCATGTCAAACTTCATATGCACCAAGATGCATATGCTGGGTGTGAGTATGTACACCCAGAAGATAGTCAACCAAAGACTTTATACACATGATACTATAATAAAAACAAGTTATCTAACATTTTATATGAAATAAAAGTAAAGCAAAAAACTAGTGAATAAGATATATATAACCAGTCAAAAAAACTCACACTATAGCACACATCTAGATCATGAAATCACACACCCATAAAATACACTAAAACTTCCCCTCTGAAAGATATTTAACTAACAAAGTGTATCCCATATCTAAGTAGGACCAAACAAATAACCCAAAATCGTGATTAGAAACCCATCCCCTTGACCCAAGTCATCACTTGTTGGTACAATCTATGTTCCTAATTAAATAGAATTGATATCCAAATACAAAACAACAAAGGTGAATATATATGAATCATGAATGAACACTAACCTCTTCCAATACATGCTTATACACACAAAAGGGTTGCATATTTCTATAACCCTATTCAATGAAGGCTCCAAAAAAATATGAAAAACAATACCTAAAACTATGAAAGCCACCGGCGGTAGGGGAGGGGAGCCAACCTAGGGTAGGAACTCGATGGGGTCAAGGGGGAAGTCGGTGTCGCAGGTGTTGGGGGGAGAAGGGGGGTCAGCAGTGATGCACGGCGAGGTCACCAACGGCACGGGAGGGGAGAGGAGCTAGGGTTTTGGATCGTCAGTGGAGAAGCTTCACGGGTGTTGAGAAAGAGGGTTGGCTCGGGTGGGGGGGGGGGAGTGTCACCACTGTAAAAAATTAAATGGGTTTCGCGGTGGTTTTTAATAAACCACCACTAAACCATTTTACGGAATGCTTTAGCAGCGGTTTTATAAACCACCGCTAAAGGTGATTTATGTTTTAGTGAACACCTCACATGAAATATTTTTTTGCCTTTAAATTAGATATGCATCCATGCCATGATTAATTTCCATTAATGAATTTTGTATACTTTTGTAATAAGGTTTTTTAATTTAAAGGGTTATCATTTTATGTGAGAGAACGTTTATTTCTTTTTGTGCATTATTTATCATCACATGTGCTATAATCTTTTTACCATACTTGTCATTTATTAAATTGTCATGAAGTTGTTAGTTCTGACACTTAAGTACTTGATTCACTATATATATATAAATACAAAAGAATGTAATTAAACTATTATGACCAATTATGGATTAAGAAACTAAATTATTAAAAGTGGTATGGAACACTTTGAATAGTATGAAATGAGAAACAAAGTAATATGGGACACTAGGAATGATAAGTGATGAGTAATTTAATAAATCAAAGTGGTTTGATGCACATTAATTTAAAGATATGAGGAATTCATTGGACTTATTATGTGACGGGTGGGGCCCTCTATATCCCCTCAATGCATCGGTAGGTCTCAGGAGATAAACTACGATCTTGGTACGAGACCTTGACAAAATTTTTATTTATGCTCTTGGAATGAGGGCTTGAAAAAATGTTTATTTATTGTCTTGGCATGAGGCCTATACACAGAGTTTATGGTCTTGGCATGATTCCTTGACACAATCATTCATATGCACTTCCCTCATTATGTTATGAAATTTAATTAACCAAGTGAATATTCGACTAGTATAACATACTTGGTTAAAGATCTTGTACGTATGAGAATCAGAAGAAGTAAATTCTTATGGCATAATGTTTTTTCATCATTCATAGATTTGTCTAACCGATTATGATTTATTGTTAGTAAGGAAATAATTAGTGTTATTATCATTATATGCAACTCTGATCATGTATTACTCTCATTTATAAATTTGGTACTTACACTTTCGCATGTCACACTTATTAAAGTTAGAATGACTATTACTTTATATGATGCACATCCTGTTTTTTTATGATCATGCTTATGATTGTAACATGATTCATTATGACCCTGTTAGTGTTCTTTCAAATGTTCACTTATAATTATTGGACAAAATGTTATGTTATGGTTCATGTATTACATCTTTCCTTATGAAAATGTTTTATGGATAATTTTAAAGGAATGTTTTAAAAATGATTTAATGGAAATATTATTTTATTTTAAAACCCCTTATTGGGAATTTGTATGCTCACCCTATGTTTTAACTAAAATTTTACAAGTTTACTATATTTAAGATACACTGTTTGGTGGCATCTTTGTGGAGATTATTTTCCCTTTCAGTTTTTAAGGAATTGTAATAATTGTATCTGGTTCTCTAGGACCTAAACTAAAAAATATTATTTAGTGGAACATGATGTGTGTTTTATAATTATTTCCTTTTATAAAAAAAATTACGCACCATGTTTTATGTAAAACCGCACTGGCTCTGGAGTAGTATGGGGTCGGGGTGTGACAACCACTATTTTTTGGGTGTTTACACATCATGTAAATGGATTATAAGCAATATAAGGACCTCAAATAATATTCCATTAATCTGGTTCAATATATGAAATAATTACATGATATGAAAATAATTCACATCATGTAACGGTAAAATCGTTATTCCTAACCCAAGGTGATGGGTTTTTCAGTGTTTTTGTGTTTCATGGGTTACATGATGTGAAAGTGGATTACACACTATGTAATCCTTGCAGTTTGTGTTATTAGGGTGTTATGTAGCTCATTTTCATTTAATTATGCCTTCATCCTTCCCTCTCATGACCTAGATCTCTCATTTGGTTATTTTTAGTGATTTTGGAGGTCTATTATCCTTCCAGATCACTTGGTTAGTGATCGAGCATTAGGATTGTTGCGATGTGCCTCTCTAGGTAAGTGTTCTTTATTTAATTCATTTTTTTGTCATTATGGTATCATTGGATATAGTTATGTTTCATATTCATGATATTATAGTTTTTTATATCGATGCATTATATATTCCTGATGTGCCATGTCTTTTGAAGTCTGATCTCTTGGTTTCCAATCACTGTTGTCAAAGGTGGATAGGTTTATATAGTTTTGAGGAAGTTATTTCTATAAAATGGATCAATTTGTTGAGTTGATTATTATTCTGCATAAATTTATTTGGCTTGTTAATTGAATTGAATTGGTTTTTTCTTTCTAGGGATTTCTTGGTAAGATAAATTTTTTAAATGGGTTTCCTTTATAAACATATTTTTTTTATTTGGAAATGGGTTTTTTGAACCCCAAAGTGGTTTCCCATTACTTTGAAAAATGTGTTATAAATGTTGAGAATTGTTTTAAAATGTATTTTGAAAAGTATGGAACTTTGGGAACCTTTATTACATCAGTAAGTAGACATAGTCAACCTTAGTGTGTGTGGAACCACTAGTGGTTCTTTTATTAACATCAAAAAACTATGGTAAGACTCAATATCAGTTAGATCCAATATTTGATCTAGTTTAGGTATCTTTCTAGGTATAGTATGTATTATTTCATAGTACAGCTCCCAAATGAATGTTTTATTTATCATATATGTCTTTTTATTACAATATGGTATTTCATGGGTATGTATTTACTTGTTTAGATTATGATACGAGAATATGATTTCCTATTTTATCTCTTCTACTTTTTATATTCTTAAATTTTCGAAAATCAATGGATTTTATGAAAAATGAAATGGAAGATGATTTGTAAAAGGGTTTAGATTTTATAAAAATTCTTTGTAAAACTATTTTCTTTTTAAATTCTAGAACTATTTAATTCTTGATATTAGACATTCAATAGAATCGGTGGTGGTATCCTACTAGTATTTTTGCTCAAATACTACTTTTTTCCTTTAGGTAGTTGTAGATATTTTATTGAAGGATGTAAGTAAAGTGAATGGAATCTTGTAGTATGTATTCTTCCCCATTCATATTTTACTTCATAATGAGGTGGTTTTGGGTTTCCTTTTGGACGCATAGAGAATTTCATATTTTTTGCTTAACCTATTTTTTATTGGATTGTATGGTCATTTTTGTTTCACTTTCCATACTCTTTTTCATCTAGTATTATGTCAGGTTTGTGTTATATTCAAGAATTATTTTATTTATATTTCTTATTCCACACCATGATGGTCTGGCTTGGGTGGATTATCTAGTTAACCCGAGTTGGTCTGTTACAAACTCCAATAAACATATGGTAAGAATTATAGTTGTTCCTTAAACCTCTAAAGAATCTAAGGAAGTGGAGGAAAATTTCATAAGATAAATACACCTTGGATATAGTAATGGTTGAATGAATCTATTAGGTTATTTTAGGATCCAATCTAGTAGTCATAAAAGATACGGAATCCAAAGAACCATCCACAATCCTCTAAGTGCTTTGTAGTGAGGAGTTCCTTACATACTATAAAAGAAAGATATTTTTTCATAAATATTTTATTTATTGACTCTAGTACTGAATTCAACTTTAAATGAAATTTTATTAATGAAATGAAACTTACACTTGTTGAAAGAGTAGAACATTCATTGGGTTTTTAACATTGTTAAATAATAATCGACATTAAGACCCATTTAGTATTAGGTTTTAATGTTGGTTATTAATATAACTAATGTTAAAACTTATTTTTATTGGATTTTATTTTATAACTAATGTTAAAACCCCTATTTCTTTATATATTCACATTATTTATAAAATGAAAATGTTAAAAATTATTTTTTCATTGGTTATAAAATAATTGATTTTAAAATAGAAATTTTACATCAACTATTATATAATCAATGTTAAAATTATTTTTAAGATTTAAAATGGATGATTATTTCTTTCCCCGTAACTTTGTTGAAACCAGATTTTTTAAAACCCCAACCTTCATGACTAGCAATCACCCTACCTCTTCAACAATTGGAAACATTACATCATCATTTTATTGCTCCTTTTCTTGTATTATTTCATGTTCTACCACCTTCAACCATGTTCCACCTCCCCTTTTTTTGTTTTACAACCCACTTCCACATTTTGTCACCCTCTTCCACATTCTACCGCCTTCAGCAGGCTAACTCCTTTTTTATTCATGATCAACTATTGACATATCCATTTTTTATATGTTTTAAATTTTAATCATCTATATTTAGAATGTTTATTTATGTTAAAGATGGTTTAATTTAAGTAAAATTGATAATATATATGAATACATGATTACATGTTAATATACAAGTTTATATGTTTATAAATATATTCAAATATGTTCAAATGATTAAATGTTCTTATATTTATATACGTTCATAAATTTTTAAATGTGAATATATATATATATATATATATTTGTATATATATACATGTTTATATGTGCATACAATATACACAATGTATATATAATTATATTTTTTTTAAGTAAGATACTGACCATTTTTGGAGACAACATGATCATTTTTATAGTTAATATTTTTCCTTGTTTTGAGTATGTATTTTTTGGGTTTTATCTTGGGTGAGATTACATGCATGGTTTTCCCAAACCATGCGCCCTACCCCTAGCATATTGTGTAACCCCTAATAGGGAGGTATTTCATGGTTTGTGCATGGTTTGTCAAACTATGCACCCTATTAGGAGTAACCATGCCCCCCACCCATATGAGAGGTGCACAGTTAGGGCGCACAATTTGGAAAATCATGCACCCTTTCCCCAGAAACTGTGTGTGTAGGTTTTATAATTAGGAAAATCGGATTTAGAATTCTCAAACCACCACAAATTCACCCAAAGTCAACCCAACTTGACCCTAACTCATTCCTATCATTTTTTGAGGCTTACGGATGAATTCCTAGGTTTATTGAACACTTTTATTGACAAATTCATGGTCAGATTGATGGATCTTCACCTCTCAAGGTATGTGGTTTCTTCTCTATTTGGTTTCCCTCTCACTTATCTCTCATTCCAGATATAAATGGGATGGTTTTACTCCATTGGTGGTGGGTTTATATCTATGTTTTATGTATCTTGATTATTTTGATCTTGGATCTAGGTTTTGGGTCTAGATCTCATTCTTCATTGTGATCTTGGTTAATCTGCTTCAATTAGGGATTTCCTTTCATGAGATCCCATCAATGATCTTGAAGTAGGTGTTTTAAATTCAATTCGCATAGTATTCAATTATAATTGCATATATGTTTTGTGAAAATTCAATTGGAAGACAATTGAATCCAAAATTGAATAAATAAATTAATTAATTAATTTATAGAATCATGGAATTGAATAATTAATTTTCCATGTGATTATGAAATTATATGAATATGGGAAATTAAATTTTAGTAATTATGATTATGTAATTAGTGGAATTGGATTAATTAATTGGTTAATTAATTGATGGAATTTTTTGATAATGGAATTGATTGGAAATTGAGATTGTGTAATTGGTCAATTAATGTGATTATGAATTAATTGAAAATGATAATTATGATATGGTTCACTTGACCTTAATGGGATAATGGGATACATGATTTAAATGTTGTCAAATCGTTTAATGGTGAATTTATCATATTGTTCCATGTGATTAAATTATTTAAACATTATTTGTATTTATAGTTGAAATATTATATCATGATGTCAAATGTGATAAGTGGGTTAATGTTGATTAACCTTTATTAATGTGATATATGTGATATATGTGATATGTGTGTGATTTATTTGTATACAAGTGTGTAAAATGGAATGAGGCTCTAAATACCCATAGCAAATAGTTAGTGTGGGACAAGGACGGAGGCTCCAAATACCCATGTGGGAAAATGAGTGTGGGACTGGGACTGAGGCTCCAAAGACCCATATGTGACAATAAGAGTGGGATAGGGACTCAGGCACCAAATACCCATATGAATTTGATGTGTGGGATAGGGACAAGGGATCCAAATACCCATGGGGCACTAGACATAACATTTTATTCCCATGATATTAGTATTGGACTATGGTTCCAATTTTTTGTGATATGAATTTAAATGAAATGGTAAATGGTAACCATGGTATTATGTTATGTGATATTCCTTGGGGATAGTTCAGACTCTGACATTAGCCGAGGAGGGTATTTATGGGTTGAGTGCCTTTGTGATCCATGGGAAATTATGAGGTTAATTAAAGAATAGTGAAATTTGAAAATAGTTTACTTATTTATTTGTAATTTATTCTTTATACAAATGCATACACTATTATTGATTTGATATTATTTTATATGAAATTGCTGGTGGACTACTGGGTTGTAATCACACCCTAATTGAGCTACCTGATTGGTACCTGAATAGACTTCATGTTTTCAAGATAGGATAAAGGAAATGTCTCTATGTATGATGTCTCAGTCAAGATAGATCACAGACGATGGAACTAGACTTGGTGTCGGGACACGCTTGGGAGTTTTCAATGTCTTTATTTTGGGTTTTCCATTTGAAACTTGACACATACATGGTATAACATATCTACTATTTGGTTTGGATATTTTATTCCTATTTTATTCATCATGTGACATAGGTGTGTACTGGTTGTTTTATTTAATTTGGTTATTATTATTTGTTTTTGTTGTTGTGATACTTTAATAAATTGGGTATAGTATTCCAATGGTATCTTTATTAGAACCTAGCTACTAGTCGGTAGCCTTTGGGGTATGGGGAGGCATGCCTGAGGTCATGTAACCAATCTGTTCAGGGAACCAGTGTGCGGCACCTGGGTTGGGACGTTACAAATTTGTATGAGAGGATTTTTCTTTTCTTTTCTTTTGTATTACTATTTAGGAAAGGTGGAGAGGGGTATGAGATGAATCATTATATGGTTTAGAGCTTGTTAATGGGAGTAGCTAACCAATGTATTAGTGTAAATGAAAAATATCTAGGGTGATATTGTTTTTAATGATGTTCTCTGTTAAATTTGGATGTTATTTCACCTTGGGTGATGAACTTTTTTTGTGATGTTATTACTTCATAATATTTCATGAGATTTTACTCATGGATCAGTATGGAATGATAGTTTAGTATGTATGCACCATTCTAGGTGATCATTATTTATTATTACATGCATAATTTTAGGCATTCATGGGAAGAAACAAGTTTTTGGATAAGTTGTTGAAATTAAAATGTTTTTATTGGCTTGTGAAATTTGAATTAATAAGTTTCCTAATATGAATAGATAGTTTTTAAAAAATGTGATATGTGAATAAATATGAGTATATTGAGAAACATGAATAATTATATTTATTTTACCCTTTATTAACCATGAACTAAGTGTAGGATGGTTTAGGGTAGTGATAGAACCTCGGTTTTGGCTGTGTGATAGGGGAAGGGGTGACTTGTTATGGAATTAAGTAAACCCCTCTTGTTAAATTTGTTTACATTGTGATAATGTTGTGTTGTGTTTCCTAAGAAATGTGTTTGGAATTATATATATATTCCTCCATAATGACGCTTCTTGATAGAGAGATATGAGGATATGGCTAGAAATGATCCACCAGTAGTGGAACCTGAGGAACCGATAGTTATGAGTAAAGGATCCATAAAGAAGTTCTGTGATAAATTTTCTTGCTTCATGCAGATTATGTAGAGATAACATGGACAGTTCATGAAGATTATGTCTGACCTGACTCAGGAGTTCCAATTGCAACACCCTCTAACATTTACCAGATAGGGTAGACCTGAGGTAGCAGAATTCTAGATTGAGTCCACCCAAACAATACTTGACCATTTATAGAATCCTAGTAAGAAGAGGTTCAAGTTGGCCGCTTATTTTTTATGAGGATTAGAAAATCACTGGTGGGATATTCAGGATCAGGCCAGGAAAGCAGATGGTATGGTATGGAATGAATTTTTGGAGAAGTTCATCGAGCACTTTTATCTAGAGACGCTGTGACAGGAGTGGGAAGATGAGTTCTTATAGTTGACCCAGGGTAGTATGTCTGTGATGGACAATGACGGTGGATTTACTAACATGCAATGCTTCTCTACATCACTATTAGGGGATGATATAACTATGGAAAGAAATTTCATGTATGGATTTAAATGTGAGATTATGACCCAAGTTAACATCATTTGGTTAAAGAAGTTTTCTGAGGTGGTATAATAGGCTCTCATATCTAAAGGGAACCTGAAGGAAGCTTCCAATGGATGATAAGTGGTTTCTACTAGATGGTCAAGAGGTATGTATTCTGATGGTCATAATCATCGTTATAATAATTTTTTCTAGATATTTGGAAATAAGAGTGTCTAGTGGGGATCAGTTACTTAGGATATTACCTGAGTATTTTTCCACCAGTACGGTAGTTTGAGACACTTTCATATACATTATTCTCGACCATCAATAGATTTTTGAGCTTGGGAAAGTATGGCACATCTACAAAGGTTCTATAGGAACCCACAAAAGATGAGTAATGATAGAGCATCTAGGCATAACTAGAGTGTGGGAAGGGTATATTCTACAACATATCAGTCTGGAAGTGGGAGTTCTACTAGCCATGGTGGTAGAGGTAGTGGACATGATACTTATAGGAAAGAGGACCCATATCAGCAAAGTGGTTCATCTCATGGGACTTAGACTATATTATAGGTAATAGGAGTATAAAATTTTTATGTAGTTCCTTCCACACTAGTGGATAGTGATTATGAAACATCTATATTTAGAGGTACTATTATTGTATCTTCTACACAAACTAGTGACTTATTTGATATTGGTGCCTCTCATTAATATATATATATACACAACTTGAGAATGAGTTTGAGTGTGGAAGTGGATCTTGTGAGAAGGGTAATGATGATAGATACATCTTTGGGAATACAATCAATAGACCTCTATTTCTATAAGGGGTGTTCTCTCAAGGATGGTGCATATCGTTTTAGTTGGTATCTTTACATCCATGACATGTTAAGATTTGTAAAAAATATGGGTATGGATTGGTAAGTATCATACCAATCCAATATTGATTTTTACCAAAGAAAATTGAATTTTACTCATCCAAGGGGTGATAATTATATTCACCATAGAGATTGGGATGTCAAGGCGGTCCATGAAGGTCAAGTTCATCAGCAACTAGGGGAGCTCACCACCTAGTTTTCTAGTCTGTTTTAGGATGAAGGAGGTGTAAAGGAGGATTACTTTCCATATGTATTGGATGAGTTCCATGATGTGTTTCATGAGGAATTATTAGGGATTCCATCTGAGAGAGATATAGAATTTTTATTTGAACTCATGTTGGGGGTTGAGAGAGTTTCTATCCCACTATATAGAATGGAACCAGAAAAGATTTAAGATCTTAAGACACTTCTAGAAGAGTTTATGGATAAGGGTTTTATCTATCAGAGTATGTCACCTTTGGGTTCTCTAGTTTTTTTCTAAGAAGGTCGATGGGAATTTATACTTATGTGTTGATTACTGAATGTTGAACTATATAATAGTGAAGAATGATTATCCTCTTCTGTGTATCAGTGGTCTATTTGACTAGTTGAGAGGAGATTATGTTTTCTCCAAGATTGACCTGAGATCAGGGTACCATCAGTTGAGAGTCCTTCCTCCGTACATACCCCAGACTACATTCAGAAGTAGGTATGGACTGTATGAGTTCATTATGATGTCTTTTGGGATAACGAACATTATGGAAGTGTTTATGGCCTTAATGAATATAATCTCCCACCCATAACTTGATCATTTTTTGGTAGTTCTTGTGGATGACATATTCATTTACTCCAAGACTCGTGAAGATCATGCCCAACTTCTTGACATCGTTAGGAGTACACTGAGAGAGAATCCACTATACACCAAGATATCTAAGTGTCCATTTTTAATTGATTAGGAACACTTATTGGGTAATATCGTCTCAGAGGAAGGTGTGTTAGTGGACTTAGATAAGGTTCAAGAAGTGATTTCTTGGGATCATACCAGGAATGTTTTT
Organism: Viscum album; assembly: GCA_963277665.1. Classification (NCBI taxonomy): domain Eukaryota; kingdom Viridiplantae; phylum Streptophyta; class Magnoliopsida; order Santalales; family Viscaceae; genus Viscum; species Viscum album. Next base: position 444,846,301 of record OY728133.1, read on the forward strand.
AATATCCTAAGTCTTCTAAGACTATTAGGCTATTATTATATATTTAACCATGACTGTTCCTATTTTAGGGCATATCTTTCATGATTGAAAAATAAGGTGATAATGTTTGAATGGATGGAATAATGTGTGAATGCCTTCCAGGAATTGAAAAAATTCTTGGCAACGGCACCAATCTTGATCCTACCTGGGCTAAATGATGGGTTTACGCTGTTTTTTATGCTTCTGAGATTGAAATTGGAGTATTTTTTATGTAGAGATTTTGAGTTGTAGTGTATGGGTCTTAGAAGTTCTTGAAACATGAATGGAATTACCCTACACATGAAATCTATTTAGCAATATTGGTTTATGATTTGAAGAGTTTTTTACATTATATTTTTGGAAAAAGTTTTAGCATGTATACTGATCACTAGAGTTTAAAGTATATATTTTCATAATGAAATTTTAATCTATGGAAGTGGATATGGGTTAATTATATGTACTAATCCTAATTTAAGATAGAATATACACCTAGGAAGTGAAACATAGTGGCTGATTCTATAAGAAAAAAAAACTAAAACTCATAGAGTTTAGGAGTCTAGTGTTGAGTGGAGGATGATGAATTTATTTGCTGATATGAATGTTATGGTTCAGGATATCTTGGAGAATATGACCCTCATATCAATTTCATTGGTGTATACACTTTTGATCTAGATCAGGGAGATCTAGTATGAAGATATGGAGTTTTTGGTCTAGATAGAAAGCCTTGACGAGGGGGAGCTACCTTCAGATTGGACCATAGATGAGGATAAAATAATCTATGTCAGGAATCATGTGGGTGTGCCTATTATCATTAAAGATGAGTTAATGCACGAATTTCATGCCTTGAAGTGGGTGGTGAGTCCAGGTTTAACCAAAATGGACCATAACCTACATCGATAGTATTGGATTCTAGGAATGAAAAAGGATATTGTGGGGTTCTTAACATGATGATACACCTATCAATAGGTTAAGGCAGAGCATCAACGACCTCATGGTTTATTAAAGTCATTTCCCATTCTATAATTGAATTGGTATGATGTTACCATAGACTTTGTTTTGTGTCTCCTGAGTATTCATCTGAATAATGATGTTATTTGGGTAGTGGTAGAACTACTAACAAAAGTAGTGCATTTATTTCCTATATGGAAGTCTTTCTCATTAGATCAGTTGGGAGACATGTATGTTTGGAAAATATTTTATCGGAATGGGGTGTTTTCATGACCCATCCCCCAGGGCTTGTGTCGTGACTACCCCATGCCCACCTTCCATAGGCCAAGGGCTGGAGACTAGCATCGAAAGGCGTATTTCCTAAAACCTGGAAGACATTACCTTTATAGCATGTAAACACACACAACCAAGCACACAGCAAGATACAAACAGAAGTAAACTATATAGTAAAAAGAGTGTGTACAATAAGAAAAAGGGGCTAGAATACCAGCCCAACTGAAAAGTACAAGAAAACTGGAAAGTACAAGTAAACTAAAAGAGCTCCTGTGAACTTCTGCCAAGGATCCTACCTAAAGGGTAGGTACAGCTCTCGAATGGTTGTCTCTATGGTATGCCTCATCTAATGTCCACCTCCGAGCTACCTCCAGTCCCAGTACCCTCGCCTTTAGTCAGCACTGTCTGTTGTCTGCCCCAAGAAAAACAAGGTGCAGGCATAGCACGTGTAGGGGTGAGTATAACGATACTCAGTAGGGACCCCAGTACCCCCCTAAGGTCTCCAAAAATCCACCTAGTATAAACCACAAAGCATGAAATCAACTATAAACCGTACTTAGATATATGCCCATACATATAACTAAGTTATCAAGTATAGCCTTCTCAATCATGAGGAAACACAAGGTCTCACACAAAATCCAAAAGATTAATTGTTCCACAAAGGAAGGAATACCACGAAGGTAACACCACAAAGGCAAGTTCCACAAATATAACACCACACGAGGAATACCACAACGGTATCACCACGAAGGTAAGTACCACAAAGGTAAGCCACATAGAAGAATACCACAAAGGTATTACCACGAAGGTAAGTACCACACATGTACACTATAGAAGAATACCACAAAGGTATCACCACGAAGGAAAATACCACATGGGTACACAACATAGAATAATACCACCAAGGTATCACCACGAAAAAAAAAGTACCACACAGGTACACCACACAGAAGAATACCACAATGGTATCACAACGATGGTAAGGACTCAACTCACACCAGGTATAACTTAAGTAATCAAGTATAGATGAATATATTTAACTACTGAATCATCTTACTCTATTAAGAGGCAGACCCACGTAGGATCCTAGTACATCATATGACTCGCACAGGATCCTAGTACATCAGACCCACACGGAATTCGAGTACATCATCAGACCCACACAGGATCCTAGTACAGCAGACCCACACAGGATCCTATTACATCATCAGACCCACACAGGATCCTACTACAGCAGACCCACACAGGATCCAAGAGTAGTCCCATATGAATTCCTAGAGAGGATCCATGTGTGAACCTAAAATACAGACCCACGAAGGATCCCTTTCTCATGTTACAGCCAGCTACTGGGTTCCCACACTAAACTCGCTTGATTCCAGGAGGTTCTGATCCTCAATCCACATGTCTATACTCCAACATCCATGAAGTCCCACGAAGAAGTATCCCAAAATACAGCCACATAATTGGGGTCTCAACACAATAGACGGTGCGTCAATCGGATGCCCAGTCTGTAAGTTATTAGCCTTTTAGTCCTGAGGGCCCAGTTGGATTTGTGCTCGATCCAACCCGACCATACCCAAATTTAACCAAATCTCAAGTGGGGTATACCAAAAGGACCTTATCACTCTATGTTTTATGGAACCGTAGATGGTTTATAAAACAGATTCCAAGTGCTAAAGTTATGGCCAAAGGAGAGAATATGGGTCGAAGATGGTCTGGGTCCGGTCTGACCTGGTTGGACCAACCCAACCCAGCCGACCTGGTTTAGGTCAACCTTGTCTATTGTGTCCGGCCTAGCTCACTGGGTCCATCTTGGCACGTGCTGGGTGGTCCAGCTGGGACGGCCCGGCCCAGCCTGACCGCATGCGGGGGGGGAGTCGCCCCCCTGCTCCTACTAACAAAATAGCTGAAGTCGTTCAGTCTCCATGCTGCACGTGCGACCCATAGTAGGTCCTGATCGTTCCAACTCAGCCGGCCAAAATGGCTGGACATTGGTCCTCTCGAAGGTGCATCGTGCGCCACCCCTTTGTGGTTGGCCGAATTTCGGCTGCCCTACCATCACCGTCGTGGCACAAATCCATGGCCCTTTGTCACCGAGCAGCGTGGATGCCCTCCCCCATCGTGTCACCGTCCTCCACTATCCGCCGCCCTTGCTCCGCCGTAGCCCTTCTCCGGCGGCATAGTTTTTTTCTCACCGTCTTCACTGCTGGCCGTGGGGCCGGCCGCCATTCACAAGCCCCACCGGTGTCGGATACCATCCTCCTCCATCCCGAAAAACATAACATGAACCACAATGATTTTGCAGAGTGGTTAGTCCTTGTTCGTTTGGCCCGTACCCTCCATGTTAGGGCGGTAGAAAACGGATCAAATATGTCTTGAATCATGAAGAATTGTCAAGAACAAGAAAGGGGGAAATTCAAAACAACAATTCCTACAACATACCTCGCAACATCCTCCCACAAAGACGAAGGAATAGCAGGTCAACTCTTTAGTCAGTTGACCACATTCTTTGTATAAATTCAAGAATGGGGAAGGGTAAGTCAAAAATTCCCAAACAAAAATAATCCCCTACCACAATTTCGTTGGAGAGCATCCACGTTTGAGGAAGCTTCAGCATTCGTCGTCCCCCGCAACTAGCCTCCAAAGACATCACTCGTTCATCGAACTCCGGTTTAGGGATTCAGTGTCGCTCATCACCTTCCGCTGGTGTAGGATCCATCCTCCAAAGGTTTGGCATACTATACTTTGCCAGCACTTCGTTTCTTCGTAAAGCAGTGCCAACACCACTACCCAAGATCCATATAAATAGAATAGCGAAAGGGTGTGCAACGTTCGTGGGATTAATGGAGGCCCATTAATTAGGCACCTTTAAAATTCCCAAATGGTGTGGTTACCTAGAATTGAAAGTTCAATCCATTTATTGGCTTGACACGTCGTAGGTCCCACCAGAAAGCTCATCCGTTGGAGGATTAGAATAAAAATAAAATAACAGTGTTATTTTATTTATTCTATTAAAAAGTTCCAAAAAATAAATTTTCCTATGAACATTTTGTGGTCGATGTGAGGGTCTTCTTAAGTGAATATCGGAGTTGCAAGTTCAATGGTTTCATCAGATTTCAAATCCGAGCACCGGTTCAAAAGTTATATAATGTCTCTCACATGTTTACAGAACGTACTCGAAAAAAGGTCTGAAAAATTATAACAGTCACCCTTGACCTGCATCGGTTGAGGTTAGGCTCTGCCTAAGTGAAACACGCCCCAACGAACCCAACGATACTCTCGTATTTTCAATCCGAGTTACCATTTATAAGTTATGAATTTTAAAATAAAATAATTGTCACTTAATTATTTTATTTACGACCAAAAACTAACTGTTACTGGTGACCCGCACCGACCAATGTTAGTATCTTCCTAAAGAGATAATACCCTCACAATTTTAGTAGTGGTCTCGTATTTTCAATATGAGTTACCATTTGTGAGTTATAATCATTTGAAAAATAAAATAATTTGTTTAATTATTTTATTCACAATTATGTCATTTTTGGGTTTTCTCATAGGAGGCTCGCGCCAACTAAACTTAAGTCGCGCCTAGGGTAAACCTGCTATCATGAATGAAACAGTGCCCTCATATTTCTGATCTGAGTTACCATTTAAGATTTATTCCACTTTTTTAGGAAAACTACTTACGTGGACTAATTAAAACATTACCAAACTACGATGGAACATTCTAGGAACTCTAGGCCTCGTAATCACACACTGTTAGATTTTGTGGTCTCAAAATAATTCCATATAATTAAAAAAAAAATTCGTAATTTCTGGTACATTACATTCTTTCCACCTAAGGTATTTACATCCTCAAAAGCCAAAACAAAGGCCAAAAAAACAAAAGAGGGTATTGAGCATGAATCTGAGCCTCCTGCTCCCATGTACTCTCCAAGAGGTTCCCGTATTGCCAGCGTACTCACCCCAAAGGTATCGACCACCCACAAAGGACCTGCTTCTGTCAATCCTTAATCTCCACTAGAACCTCTGAAAACGTCACCCCATCCTCGATACCCATCTCGTCGTGGTCGATGACGTGATATGGGTCGTGCATGTATCCCCTCAGCTGGGATATGTGGAAGACGTCACGCATCCTCTCCAAATGCAGTGGAAGATCCAAGGGGTATGCTACCTCTCATATCCTCAGGAGTATCAGAAAAGTACCGATAAAAATCGGTGATAACATGCCCCTCCGGCCAAATATTCATAGTCCCCATCGAGGAGAGACATGCAAGAATACATGGTCCCCATCCTGGAACTCCAAGGGTCTTTGTATCCTGTCGGTATAAGATTTCTTCCAACTTTATACAGTCTTCACTTGCTGACAAGTGAGACATCGTGATACAAACTCTGTCACTTCTTTATTCATTTCTAGCCACCAGTACTGAAACTATAGGTCCTGGTACATATTCACCACACAAGGATGTACCTCCAGAGAGGACATATGGAACTCCCTCAACAACTCCTCCCGAAGTGCCACTAGTACCATGGTACATCCTCTGAAGTGGACGACATGCTCCCCACCTTCAAAAAATCCATTAGGTTCCTACTTTGAGGATATATGAGCATGTCAATCCCCGAAGTCAGCATCCCCACGCTGCGCCTCCCTAACTCATTGAAGAAGTGGGGGAATGACTGTAAGAGATTGAAGAAAATCTACCCCATCTTGATCCACAAAGGATATCTGCAAAGAAGCTATCTACTTTGTAGCATCACTCAGCAGCTTCAGTCCAGACCTCATGCTAAGTGTGTCTGCTACCTTATTCCCCTTCCCAGGAGTATAGACTATCTCAAAGTCATAGTCTTGGAGGAACTCTTTCCACTTCTGTTGGGAACTGAATACTCAAAACTTCTGCTAAAACGAGGGTGAGGATAGCTAAATCACGAGTGATTAGCCACACCCTTTTATATAGGAGTTTATATTTTGCTGCCTGGGTTTCCTTTTTCACTGACTAAGGAAAACCCCATCCCAACGTTGTATATAAAACAAAATATTTTTGCATAATACATTCAATCTGAGTATTAATTGTGGATGTACGGTCATACCCAAACTAACGTCGTAAGGTCTAAACATAGCCACCAAGTGGTTCCAACTGAAACACTCTCCTCAAGGGCCAGATCACACCATTAGTGTAAGTGTTATTATCAAGCCTCCTCCCAAAGGTATCTCCAGACATGAGGGTCATGTCAATGGTTTAACTAGAAACTATAGGTATTGGAAAAGATTCATGGAAGGAATGAATGATTGGTACCTATGTCTATTGATACTACATATAGTAGTAGACACAGACCATACCTCGAATCATTCCTAGAGCCCTTGGGTTGCACTCCTAGACCACATGCAACTACACTCTTACCCTATCCTTCATTTCCTTGAGCCTGTTAAGGACCACAATGGGGGTGGTTTTAACTTCTCAAAATGTACACCACCTTATGTTGCTCCCCTGGCTATGCTTCCACATTGGCAGCCCTGCAGATTCATCTGTCCCTAGCAAATCTTCTTCTCGGAACATTTTTTCAGGCCAAAGTCTCTGAAACTGGCACCAATTTTTTCTTTTCCAACTACTAACATTCACTGGTTGTATCCAATCATCCAAATATCATTCAATAACAAAGGTACTCTCTAGCACCCCAATATAAGTAGGAATGCATAGAGGAATAGTGATGTCTCATACGTCTTTAAACACACTATGCTAGAAAGTTCGAGACCCGAAGCACTGATCCCATCGTATTCATTGAGTACCAGGAATGATCGGTACACCTCGATGAATACTCAGATACTGATATGTCATCCTGTCAAAGTTGTAGAATCTCTAGAGAAATCTCATCCACCTCCTCAAGCCAGTCCCTATCCGCCTGGGAGTCGGGCTCACCTCGGAACCTAAGGGGTATCTGAAGCTGAATCATGCCTAAGGCACTAAGCCTATATGTGTCATCTACCAGTATCGCCAGTTGTAACTACTGACCAACGGGTAGTGATATAGCTGACACACTACCCAAAGGTACTATCTCGGGTAATGGTCCACATATTGAATCCTCATCACTATTTGGACCATCCTCATGGTCACTCACTGAAAAAAAAACTAGTAGCTAAGATCACCATATCTTCTACTAGTGTCTCAACTATGCGGAAAATCTAGCAACTGCCTCCAACCAGCCCTCATTCGTTTGGGAATCTGTCTCACCTAAAAACCATGAAGCCCTCTACCACTAGAACTCATGCAATGTGCTCAGTAAGCATGAATTATCTACCCGTGTGGCTGGTGGTAACTGTTTCCCAATGGGTGGTGGTGCTGCTGGTACACCACCTTAAGGTGACAACATAGTAAGAGGGCCCCACACCGGAGCCTCATCGCTCGGTGGACCGTCATCATGTACTCTCTTGGGAATCTTATCTTGATGTCAACGTAGCAACGTCCTGATAAGGAACAGGTGTGTCATGGTCATTAAGTTATACTTGGTGATCTGACTCAAAGAAAACACAAGAAAACTCTTCAAAACACACATGCAATCAATGTTTTCACGTACTGAGTCAGAAATCAGAAGTCAAGGTCCTGGTGTATGAAAACGTCGTTCACTGCACCAAAACTGGATTTCCTAAACTGATAATCACACTCACTACAGTTAACACTATTTCTATTAAAAATATCATAGTCTTATGTTCTACAGTATAATTGATGCCTCTGATACCAATTTGTCATGACTTGTCCCTCGGGGCCCGTGCTGTGACTACCCCAAGCCCGCCATCCATAGGCCAGGGGCTGGAAACTAGCACCAAAAGGCATATTCCCTAAAACCGGGAAGATATTGTCTTTATATCCTGTAAACGCACACAACCAAGCACACTGCAAGATACGAATACAAATAAACTGTATAGTAAAAATAGTGTGTACAATAAGAAAATGGGGCTAGAATACAATCCCAACAGGAAAGTATAAGAAAACTGAAAAGTACAAGTAAACTGAAACTGCTCCTGTGAACTTCTACCAAGGATCTTACCTGAAGGGTAGGTACAGCTCTCAAACGGCCTTCTGAATGGCACACCTTGTCTAATGTCCACCTCCGAGCTGCCTCCAGTCCTGGTACCCTTGTCCTCTGTCAGCGTTGTCTGCCATCTGCACTAAACACAATAAGGTTCGGGTATAGCCTGTGCAGGGGTGAGTATAACGATACTTAGTTGGTACCCCGAGACCCCTAAGGTCTCCCACAATTCACAAAGGATAAACCAAAAATCATGAAATCAACAGTCAACCATACTTAGGTATATTCCCATAAATATACCTATGTTTTCAAATATACCCATCTCATTCATGAGGAAACACAAGGTCTAACTAAAAATACAAAAGATCAATTGTTCCACAAAGTAAGTAATACCAAGAAGGTAACACCACACAGAGAATACCAAAAAGGTATCACTGCGAAGGTAAGTACCACAAAGGTACGCCACATAGAAGAATACCACAAAGGTATAACCATGAAGGTAAGTACCACACAGGTACTCCACATAGAATAATACCAAAAAGGTATCACCACGAAGGAAAATACCACCTAGATACACCACATAGAATAATACCCCCAAGGTATCACCATGAAGGAAAGTACCAAACAGGTATTCCACAAAGAATAATACCACAAAGGTATCACCACAAAGGTATCACCACAAAGGTATCACCATGAAGGTAAGGACTCATCTCACACCAGGTATAACTTAAGTACACAATTATAGATGATTAGATGTAACTACTGAATCATCTTAATCTGTTAAGAGGAATACCCACGTAGGATCCTAGTACATCATGAGACCCACATAGGATCCTAGTATAGCATACCCACACAAGATCCTAGTACATCATCAGACCCACACATGATCCTAGTACAGGAGACCCACATAGGATCCTTGTAGATCATTAGACCCACACAGTATCCTAGCACAGCAGACCCACACAGGATCCAAGAGTAGTCCCACAGGGATTCCTAGAGATAATCTATGTGGGATCCTAAAATACAGACCCGTGAAGGATCCTTTTTCATGTTACAGCCAGCTACTGGGTTCCCGCACTAAGCTCGCTTGATTCCGGGAGGTTCTGCTCCTCAAGCCACAGGTTGATACTCCAACTACCACAAAGTCCCACAAAAAAGTATCCCAATGGACTACCATTTAATAGGTCTCTCAACACAATATACGTTGCGTCAATCGGACACTTGATCTATAAGTTATTAGTCTTTTAGTCCTGAGGGCCCGGTTAGATTGTGCTCAAGCCAACCCAACTGCACGCCAACATTATCCAAATATCAAGTGGGGTATACCAAAAGGACCGTCTCACTCCAAGGTTTCCAGCGTAGAAGGCAGTTCATCAAATGGATTCATGGTGCCAAAGTTATGGCCAAAAGAGAGAATATAGGTCGACGTTGGTCTGGGTTCGGTCCGACCAGGTCGGCCCGACCCGACCTGAACCGACCCCGCCTAGGTTGAACAGACCCAAATTGGGTTGATTAGGCCCAATGGTTCTATCCTGGCCTGGATGCGTGTGGGGGGATTCACACGCCCCCCACTACTACTCACCGAATAGCTGAAGTTGTTCGGTCGCCAGGCAGCATGAAGGACCCACTGTAGGTCCCACTCGGTCCAGCTCAGCTGGCTGAAATGGTCGGACCTTGGTCCTCCCAGTGGTTGTTCATGCTTTTCCCATCCGCGGTCGGATGAACTTTGGCTGCCCTCCCCTCACCATCATGACACAAATTCATAGCCCTTCCTCGTCGGGCGGCACGGACACCCCCTTGTCGTATTGTCGGCCTCCGCTGGCTGCTGCCCTTGATCTGCCATGGTAGACGGGTTGCGACCCTTATCCGGTGGTGTGGTTTCACCATCGCCGTCTTTATGGCCGGCCACGGTGCTGACCATCATTCTTGATCCCCATTGGTGTCGGATACCATCCTCCTCCACTACGAAGAACATACCAAGAATCACAAAAATTTTGCGGAGGGGTCAGGCCATGTTCATTTTTCCCGTACCCTCTGTGTTAGTATAGTAGAAAGGGGTTCAAATCTTTCTTGAATCATGAAGAATTGTCAAGAATGGAAAAGATGAAATCCAAAATAACAATCTCTACAATATAGCTAGTAATATCATCCCGCAAAGACAAAGGAATCGCAGGTCAACCCATTAGTCGATTGACCGTGTTATTTGTATAAATTCAAGAACATGGAAGAGGAAATCAAAAACTCCCAAACAAATATAATCCCCTACCTCAAGTTTGTTGGAGATCATCCTCATTTGAGGAAGTGTTGGTGTTCTTCATCCCCCGCAACTATCCTCCAACGATGTCACTCATCCGTCGATCTCTGGTTCGGGGTTTTGGTGTCTCTCGTCACGTCCTGTTAGTACCGGCTCCGTCCTCCAAGGGTTTGGTGTCACTGTACTTTATCAAAACATTGTTTCTTGGAGAAGTAGTTCCAACACCTCTCCCAAATCTCCATATTAATAGGAGAGGGGAAGGGTGTGCAACGTTCGTGGCATTAATGGATCTCCATTAATTAGAAACCTTCATAATTCCCCAATTGTGCAGTTATATAGAATTGAAATTTCAATCCATTTATTGGCTTGACACGTCGCTGGTCCCACCTTACCGCTCATCCATTGGAGGATTAGAATAAAAATAAAATAATAAAGTTATTTTATTTATTTTATTAAAAAGTTACAAAAACTAACTTTTTCTTTGGACCTACTACGGTAAAAGTGAAGGTCTATCTAAGTGAATATCGGCACTGCGAGTTCAATGGTGGCCTCATATTTCAATTCCAAGAACCGGTTCAAAAGTTCTATAATGCCACTCGCGCGTTTATAGAACATACCTGAAAAAAAGTTCGAAAAAATTATAACAGTATCCCTTGACTTACATTGATCAAGGTTAGGATCTTCCAAAGTGAAATACGCCCTAATGAACCCAATGGTACACTCAGATTATCAATCCAAGTAACTGTTAAAAGTTATGAATTTTACATTAAAATAATTTTCACTTAATTATTTTATTTATGGCCAAAAACTAACTTTTTCTGGTGGCCAGTGCTGACCATTGTTAGTATCTAACAAAATATAGAATACACTCATGAGTTCAGCGGTGGTCTCTGATTTTCAATACAAGTTACTTTTTGTGAGTTATGAGCATTTGAAAAATAAAATAATTTATTTAATTATTTTATTCATGGTTACTCCATTTTTGGGTTTTCTCACAGGAGGCTCGCGCCAACTAAACTTAAGTCGTGCCTAGGGTAAACCCACCATCCTGAACGCAATAGTGCCCTCAGATTTTTTATTCGATTTACCATTTAAGAGTTATTCCACTTCTTATGGAAAACTACTTAGGTGTGCTAATTAAAACTTAACCAAACTTCGACGGATCATTCCGGGCACTATGGGCCTCGGAATTGCATGCCGTTAGATTTCGTGGTCTCAAAATAATTCCATATAATTAAAAAAAATATGGAATTTATGGGACATTACAGGTGTCATGGAGTATTGTTCCAAACTGTGGCTAATGATTTACTTCATGCTTCTAGAAAGGCTTGCATAAGGTGCTCAGGACACAAGTTCTACTAAGTATGTTTTTCCACCCACAGATATAGGGAAATTAAATGTTTACTATAAGGGTTTTAGAGTATATGATATGAGTGTGTGTTCTAGACTTCAGTGAGTCTTGGGAGAATTAACTAGAACTTTTGGAGTTCACCTATAATAATAGTTTCTAGGAAGCTATTCAGATGGAACTTTATGTATCAGTTTCAGGTTAGCCTTTTTGATCACCTCTAAGATGGATAAAGGTAGGTGAGTCTGAGGTATTGGGATGGAGTCTCATATAGGAGACATCAGAGTAGGTTTATCTAATTCAGAAATGTATGGATATGGATAAAAGCAAGAAGAATTCATATACTGATAGATTTCCATGACCCCTATAGTTTACAGTGGGTGATCTTATGTTCCTTCGAGTGTCGCCTATATTGGGTCACTATAGGATTTGGAGACTGGGCAAGTTAGTTCCCCATATTGTTGGACCATCTGAGGTTGTGGAGAGAATATAGTCGATAGTATACCAATTGGTTCTGCCAATGAGGTACATTGTTATGCCTAATATTTTTCATGTGTCAACTTCTGTGGTCTCACCCAAACCATTCTCATGTGATCAATGTGGATGATTTGGATCTTGAGACTAATGTGTCCTTTGAGGAGAATCCAATACGAGTTTTGGATCATAATGAGAAAGTTTTGAGGAGAAATACCATTCATATAGTTAATATATAGTGTCAACATGGTCGGGTTAATGAGAAAACTAGATAGGGAGAAGCAAATACGTGGGCTCAGTGCCCCGATCTTTTTGCCTCAGAATCTTATAGATGCTTGGGATTACAGCTTGAGGTTGATCTATTATAAGGTGGATATATTTTAAGATCCCAACCTTTTCTAGAGATGTATCAATCTCATTTAGATGTACTCTTTTTCATTTTTTTTATTATAACTTGTTTGCTTTTTATCTTGGGTGTGCTTGGGTAAAATTTGGGAGATTTTTATGGGTTTTAGGTAGTGCACAGTTGGTTCGCAGTTTTCCCAAATCGTGCAACATCCCTATAAAACCATGAAACCCCATACATAAAGGGTATTTTATAGATGGCACACAATTTTTCAACCCCTACACCCTCTTAGGAGTTACAATGATCCCCCTATAGGAGAGGCACATGGTTATGGTGCACGTATTGGAAAACCATTTTCCCTTACCCAGTAAACCATGCATGGGGGTTTAATTATTCCAAAAATTAGTTTTAAAATTACCAAACCCCATAGACTTCAACCAAAGTCAATCCAATTCAACCCTAACTCATTCCTCACATTTTTAAAGGCTTCTAAATGAATTCCTAGAACTCTCGAACACCGTTCTTGAAAATTTGAAGGCTATATTGATGGATTTTCACCTCTATAGGTATGTGATTTCTTCCCGATTAGGTTTCTATCTCTCCCATATCTCTTTTTGGATAATAAGGGGATTATTTAACTCCATTGTTTGTGGGTTTAGATCTAGGTTCTATGGATATTGATTATTTTAATCTCAAATCAAGGTTTTGGATCTAGATCTCATTATTTGTTGTGATCTTTGTTGTTCTGTTTCAATTAGGGATTTATGTTGGTGAGAAACCATCAACAATATTAATGTATCTGGTCTAAATTAAATTCTCATAGTCTTCAATTCTAATTACATATATGTGTTGTGAAATTTTAATTTTAATGTTTGAAAATTTAATCTTGAATTTAATAAATTCATCGATTAACTAATTTATGGAATCATGGAATTGATAAATTGATTTTCCATGTTAATAAAAAATTATTTTAATATGGTAAAGATGAATTTTTGTAATTGTGACTATACAATTTGTAGAATTAGATTAATTTGTTGGTTAATTAATTAATAGATTTTTGTGATTATAGAATTGATATAAAAATGAGATTGTGTATTTGGTTAATTAATGTGATTATAAATTAATTCACAATGAGTATTTTGAGCTGGTTGACTTGACCTTAATGGGTTAATGAGATACATGATTTAAATGTTTTGAAATGCTTTAATGATGGATTTCTCATATTTCACCTTGGGGTTAAAGAATTGAATTAATATTTTTTATAGTTGAAATTGTATATCATGATGTGAAATGTGATGATATGGTTAATGTTGATTAACCTTGATTTATATGATATATGTGATATATGTATGATTGATTTGTATATAAGTGTGGAACTGGGAATGATGAGCTAAATAACCATATGAGATATTGAGTGTGGGACAAGTACTGAGGCTCCAAATACTCATGTGTGATAAATGAGTGTGGGACAGGGACTAAGGTTCCAAATACCCATATGTGATAACAAGTGTAGGATAGAGAATGAGGCTCTAAATACTCTTATTAGTTTAAGGTGTGAGATAGGGAAAGAGGCTCCAAATACCCATAGGGTTCTAGACACAACTTTCTACACACATGAGATTGGTATTTAACTATAGTTCCATTTGACAGTGATATGAATTGAAATGAAATGATAAATGATAACCATTGTATTGTGATATGTGATATTCCTTGGGGATAGTTCAAACTATAACAAGCGCCGAAGAAGGTATTGATGGGTTGAGTGTATTCATGAACCAAGTGAAATTATGTGGTTAATTAGAGAATAATGAAATGTGATACCAGTTTACTTATTGATTTTTATTTTATTCTTTAGAAAACATCATACACATTTATTGACTATATATTTTTTTAGATTTAGTTGGTGGTGGCCCACTAATTTGTAATCTTACCCTACTCAGGCTTTCAGATCGATACCCGAATAGACTTCATGTTTACAGGACAGGATAAGGAAAAGGACCCTATGTTAGATGGTTGAGTTAGGATGGAGTATAGATGAGGGAACCAGACATGCTACCATGACCCACTTGGGAGTTTTCAGTATCTTTGTTTTAGGTTTTTCAATTGACACTTTACACATACTTAACATGACATATCTACTGTTTGTTTTTTATATTAAATTCCTATTTTATTAATCATGTGATACTAGTTTTTTCGGGTTATTTTATATCATTTAGTTATTATTATTTATTTATTAGTTTGTTATTAGTTGATAAATATGTTATAGTCTCCCCATGGTATCTTTATTATACCCTTTCTACTAATTAATAACCTCTGGCATATGGGGAGGAACACCTAAGGTCTTGTAATTTGATGGTTTGGGGCACCAGTGTGTGGCACCAGGGTTGGGATGTTACAAAGTGGTATGAGAAGAGTTTTCTTATATTTTCTTTTTTTCATACTATTTGGGATTGCTAGATATAAGAATATAATGAGTTGGGCCTTGGTTAAGATCTCATGAATGGTATTTTTTTAACTCATGTAAGAGGGTAAAATCCAAGTACCTAGGTTGGGATTATAGTTATTGATGTTTGTTGTTACAGTTGGAGGCCATTTCACCTTGGGTGATGAATTTTTTGTATGATGTTATTTATTTATAAGATTTTCTAATATGTTACTTGTTCCTGAGTATGGAAAGTTATTTGAGTATTCATGTATCATTATAGGTGCTCCAGATTTTTTGATACATATATCATTTTAGGAACGCATAGGAAAAAACAGGTTTTTAGGTAAGTTACTGAAATTGAAATGTTTTTCCTTTCTTGTGAAATTGAACTGAAGAAGGTACCTAAGATTAATGGAAAGTTTTAAAATGATGAAATATGTGAATTAATAGTATTATAATGAGAAACTTGAATAATGAGAATTATTTTACCCTTTATTAACCATTACCTAGATATTGGATGGTTTAGGGTAGTGAAAAAACATTGGTTTTGACCATGTAGCTAAGGAAATGGGATGACTTGTTATGGAATAATGTTAATACCAATTTTTAAATGTTCTAACAATATGAAAATGTCGTTTTATGTTCTTGTAGAAATTTTTCTAGAACTATAGAAATATTCCTCTATGATACTTCTTGTTGATATGGAGATATGAGGATATAGATGGAAATGATCCTCTAGGAGTGGAACCTGAGGCACTGATAGTGTTGATTGAAGGAGTTAGATATAGGTTCTATGAGAACATTTGTCACATCATACATTTTATGGAGAGATGCCTAGATTAAGTCATGAAGAGTATGTCTACCCTGAATTGGGAGTTCCAGTTGTAGCACCCTCTGACAATTATCGGAGAGGGTAGACTTGAGGTAGCATAATTTTGGATTGAGTCCATACAATAAATACTTAAACATTTAGAGACTTCTAGTGAGAAGAGGGTAAAGTTGAAATTTTATATGTTACAAGGATCAGTGAGTCATTGTTGGGATGTTCAGTCACAGACTAGGCAATCATAGTGTATTTTATGGAAGGGATTTTTAGAGAAGTTCCTGGAGCACTTTTATCCAAAGATGATGAGACATGAGAGGGTAGCAAAGTCCATGCAGTTTACCTAGGGGAGTATGTATGTGATAAACTATGATTGTATCTTTACCAAATTTCAATTCTTTTCTCTAGGACTAGATTGGAATGAGACAGTTATGTAAATACATTACCAGGAATGACTTAAATTTCAAATTAATTCCCAAGTTAACATATTTTGGTTAAAGAAGTTTTTTGAGGTGGTGGATCAGGATCTCATATCTGAAGGGAACCTAAACGTAGATTCCAGTGGAAGAAAATTGGTATCTTAAAGATGATCAATAGGTACGTCTTTAGAGGGTAATAAGTTTCTTTATGAGAATTTTGACTAGGTATTTGTAAAGAAGAGTGTCCAGGGGGGAGGATCAGTTACTTCGAATATTACTCGAGTGATTTTCCACCTGTGCAGCAGGCGGTTCCACTTTCTTATAAATTTTCCCTGACCACCTGTAGAGTGAAAATATTGTTGAAGGATGGGAAATATATATAAGTTATCTACAAACCCAGGGAAGATGAGTAATGATATATTATTTAGGCATAACTATAGTGCGGGAAGGGGATCTTCTACACTATATCAATCTGGTTGTTGGTGTTCTACTATTCATAGAGTATAGGTAGTGGATGTGTTGTTTCTAGGAAAGACAGCTTGTATCATTAGGGTTGTGTAGCTTAGAGGACTCATAATACATCATAGCGAAGAGTGATAGGATAGTTACAAGAAGTTCATCCCACACTGGTGGATAGAGAGGTTGGACCGTTGATAGTCAGAGGTACTATTCTTGTATCTTTTACACTAATTAGTGCCATATTTGATACTAGTTCCTATAATACTTTTACATCTACAAAACTTATCAATGGTATGAACTTGTAAGTGGATTTTGTGAGTGGTGTAATAAAGAAATATAAACCTTTGTGAGTATAGTTAAGAGACATCAGTTTTTTTATGGTGTGTTCTCTCATGGTTGGTGAGTATTGTTTCACTTGGGATATTTACACCCTAAAAATGTCAGGATTTGACCAAATTATGATTATGGAGTGTTTAGTATCATACCAAACCCAAATTTATTATTCCTGGAGGATAGATACTTTTATGTCCCCTAATGGTGATAATTATATTCACTGTAGAGACCGAGATGTCAATGCGGTCATTTAGGGCTAGTTCATCAGCAACTAGGGGAGCTCACCGCCCAGGTTTCTCGTCTATTTCTAGATGATGGAGGTGTAAATTGGGATGTCTTTCAACCTATAGTGGAAATGTTCCTGTACATGTTTCCTAAGGACTTCTCAAGCCTTCCAACTTAGAGAGATGTAGAATTTACAGTTGAGCTAATATCAGGGGAAGATCCAGTTTCTATTCTAGTATATATAATGGAACCAAAAGAGCTCCAAGATGTTAAGTCTAAACTGGATGAGTTAATTGATGAGGTGTTTATCCATCCGGGTATGTCACCTTTTGGTTCTTTGGGTTTTTTCTAAGAAGGATATGGGACTCTATTCATATGATTTGATTACCGTAAATTAAACCATAAGAAAATGAAGAATTGGTATCCTCTTTCATGTATCGATGATCTATTTGACCAGTTGAAAAGAGCATGATTTTTCTCCAAGATCGAATTGAGATTGGGGTATCATCATTTGGGAGTTCAACTTTCTGACATATCTCAAATGAATTTCAGAAGCATTTATGGATATTATGAGTTCTTTTTGATGTCTTTCGGGCTAATGAACACTCTGGTAGTTTTCATGGCCATGATGACTAGAATCTTCCACCCATACCTTGATCAGTTTGTGGTATTTCTTGTGGATGACACATTGGTTTACTCCAAGACTCATGAATATCATTACTAACATCTTTTCATCTTATTGATTACACTAAGATAGCATCATATATGTTCTAATCAATCTAATTTTGAATTTTGGATTGATTATATACACTTATTGGGTCACCTCATCTTAGAGGAAGGTGTTTCAGTAGGCCCAGAGAAGGATCAAGTAGTAGTTTCTTGGGAGTAGAGCAATAATTTATTCAATATACATGGTTTTATGGGACTAGATGGATATTAATATATATTTATCCATAGATATCCCCATTTTTAGGTACCTCTTTCAAGATTGAAAAATAAGGGTATAATTTTTGAATGGATAGAAGAATGTAAGATTTCATTCCAGGAGTTGAAGAAATGCTTGAAAACAGCACCAATATTGATCCTACCTTAGATATGTGTGGATTATATGTCATTTTTTTATTCTTCTGGTATCAGGATTGTATTAGTGTTGATGTAGGGATATTGAGTTGTGGTTTATGGGCCTTGGAAATTGAGTACACATGAATAGAACTACCATACATATGGCATCGAGCTAGCATCCGTGGTTTATACTTAGAAGGGATTTTGGGATTATATGTTTGGTGAAAATTTTATCGTCTATACTAATCAAAAAAAATTAAAGTGTATCTTTTCATAGTGATATTTTAATCTCTCGCTGTGGAGATAGATTGAGTATATGTATTCATTCGACTTTGCGATATCATATACACTTGAGAAGGGAAATAGTGATATTAATTATCTAAGAAAGAAAACTCAAAATCCTGAAGTTCAAGATTCTAATGATTAGTGGAACATGACGAATTTACTAGCTAAGATGAATGTTTTGGTTCATGTGATCTTGGAGAAAATGACACTCATATCAGTTTAAGTGGAGTTTAAATTTTCGATCTGGATTAGGGAGAGTCTGTATGAGGATCTAAAGTGTTTGGTCTTGAAGAAAATCCTTGAAGGTGGGGAGTCGCATTCAAATTGGACCATAGATGAGGATGAAATCATCTATTTCAGGAATGATGTTTTGTGCCTATATGCTTGAAAGTGGTGTTGATTCATGGATTCCATGCCTTGAAGTGGTCGTTGCATCCAGGTTTTACCAAAATGTACCATGACCTACGTCGATGGTATTGGTGTCCAGATATGGAAAATTATATTGTGGGGTGAATTACATGATGTTACACCTATCGATAAGTGAATTATGAGTATAAATGACTTAGTGATTTACTACATCCATTTCCCATTTTGGAATGGATGTGGGATGATGTTACCATGGACTTTGTGGTGGGTCTCCTGGGTATTCCTTTGAAGAATGTTGTTATTTTCATGTTTGAATACCGACTAATGAAATTAGAAAATTTATTTCCTATAAAAGAGACTTTCTCAGTGGATCAGTTGGGAAACTTATATGTTTTGGAAATATTCTATCTACATGGGGTGCCATGAAGTATAGTTTCAGACTATGACTCACACTTTACTTTTCACTTTTGGTAGGTCTTGCAGAAGTCACTTGGGATATAGGTTCTACTGAGTACAGCTTTCCACCCATAGATAGATGCATAACCAGAGCTTACTATAAAGGTTTTAAATGATATTCCATGACCATGTGTTCTTGACTTCAGTGGGTCTTGGGAGAAGCACCAAACACTTATGAAGATCACCTATAACAATATTTACCAGGAAACAATTAAAATGGAACCATATGAGGCACTTTATGGTAGGCCTTGTAGATCACATCTATGTTGGATGGTGGCAGGTGAGTTAGAGATATTGGGACTGAGTCTTGGGC
The DNA here is from genome assembly GCA_963277665.1 of Viscum album. Classification (NCBI taxonomy): domain Eukaryota; kingdom Viridiplantae; phylum Streptophyta; class Magnoliopsida; order Santalales; family Viscaceae; genus Viscum; species Viscum album. The sequence continues at coordinate 444,866,151 of OY728133.1, forward strand.
AGGAGACATCAGAGTTGGTTCAGTTAATTTAGAAACATATGGATATAGAATAAATCAAGTAAAAATCATATGTTGATAGATTTTGATGACCCCTATAGTTTGTAGAGGGTTATCGTGTGTTCCTTTAGATGTCAACTAGATTAGTTAACCATAGGATTTGAACACAGGTCAAGTTAACACCCATATTTGTTAGGCCATTTGATATTGTGGAGAGAATCGGGCCATTCACATACCAATTGGATCTTCCAAAGAGGTATAGTGTTACACATGATGTTTTTCATGTTTCATAACTTTTGTGGTATCATCCTGACCCTTATCATGTGATCAATGTGGATTATGTTTATCTTGATACTAATGCGTCCTTTGAGGAACATCTGATACATGTTGTGGATCACAGTGAGAAAGTCTTTAGGGGAAAGTCCATGATGATAGATCATATATTGTGGAAACATGGGTGTGTTCAGTAGGAAACATGGGAAATAGAAATGGATGTGTGGCCTTAGTGTCTTGATATTTTTTACTTATAATTTTATATATTCTTGGGAATATAGCTTGAAATTGAATTATTATAAGGTAGAGAAGTTGTCAGATCTCACCCTTATCTAAGGATGTCTCAATATCATTTACAGGTACTAGTTTTCCTTATTTTTATTATATCTTGTTTGAGTTTTATCTTGGGTGGCATTGGGTAAAATTTGGTAGTTTTTTAGGGGTTTTAGGAAGGGCACATGGTTTTCCCAAACCATGTTCCCTACCCCTGAAAACAGTGGAAACCCAAACATAGAGGTATTGTATGGTTGGTTCATGGTTTTTGAAATCATTCACCCTCTTATAAGTAACTTTGAACCCCCAGAAAGAGAGGCACATGGTTAGGGTGCATTGTTTGGTGAATCGTTTCCCCTTGCCTAAGAAATCATGCACATGGGTTTAATTATTTTGAAAATTGGTTTTAAAATTTCTGAACCCCTCTACTTCACCCAAAGTCTACCAAACTCGACCCTAACTCATTCCTCTAATTTTTTAGGATTCTGAATGAATTCATAGGGCTCTTGAACATCATTCTTGATATATCAAAGATCAAATTGATGTACCTTTACCTATTTGGTTATGTGGTTTCTTCCCAATTAGGTTTATCTCTCTCCCATATCTCATTCCATATAACAAGGGGATGGTTATCCTCCATTGGTGGTGGGTTAAGATCTAGGTTCCATGGATCTTGATTCTTTTGATCTTTGATCTAGGTTTTGGATCTATATCTCATTATTTGTTGTGATCTTGGTTGATTATCTTTAATTGGGTATTTCATTGGTGATAATCCTTTAATGATCTTGAGGAAGTTGGTCTAAATTCAATTTCAATATTCTTCAATTATAATTTCCTATATGTGTCGTGAAATTTCAATTTGAAGGTTTGACAATTGAATAAATTAATTGATTAATTTATTTATGGAATAGAATTGATTAATTGATTTTCCATGTCATTAAAAAATGATTTGAGTATAGGAAAATAGAATTTTGGTGATTGATATTATGAAATTGGTGGAATTGGATTAATTAATTCATTAATTAATTAATGGAATGTTATGATTATGGAATTGATGAAAAATTAAGATTGTGTATTTTGGATATTAATGTTATTATAAATTAATTAATAATGTGAATTATAATATTGTTCACTTGACCTTAATGGGTTAATGGGATATATGTTTTAGATGTTGTGAAATGGTTTAATAGTGAATTTAACAAATTGTTCCATGTGATTAAATTATTGAATCATGATTTTTTTGTAGTTGAAATGGTATATCATAATGTGAGGGTTAATGTTGATGAACCTTGATTGATGTGATATATGTGATATATGTTTTATTGAGTTATATATGAGTCTGGGATAGGGACTGAGGCTTCATATACCCATATTTGATAATAAGTGTAGGACAGGTACTAAGGCTCTAAATACCCATATAAATTTGATGTATGGGATAGGGATAGAGGCTCAAAATACCCATGGGGTGTAAGAAAAAATGTTCTACACCCATGAGAATATTATTAAACTATGGTTCCAATTGACTATTATATTAATTTAAATGAAATGATAAATGATAACCATGGTGTTGTGATATTTGATATTCCTTGCAGATAGTTCAGGCTCTGGTACAGGCTGAAGCAGGTATTTATCGGTTGATTGTCTTTATGAACCTAGTAAAATTATGTGGTTAATTTAAGAATAATGAAATGTAAAAATGATTTACTTATTGATTTTTGTTTTATTCTTTCTAAAAATTCACACACTTTTATTGATTGGATATTGTTTTATAGGTAGTCGGTGGTGGCCTACTGAGATGTAATCACACCCTACTTGGGATGCTAGATTGTTACCCAAATAGACATCAAGTTTTCAGGATAGGATAAAGTAAAGGGTCCTATGATAGATGGATAAGTTGGTATAGATCATGGAAGAGAGAATTGGAATTGGTTTTGGGACCAACTTAGGAGTTTTCAGTGTTTTTATTTTGGGTTTTTTATTTGACAATTGACACGTACTTGGAATGACATATCTAGTATTTGGTTTGTATATTTTATTTATCTTTAATACATCATGTGATACTAGTTTACTCTAGTTATTTTATATTATTTTGTTATTATTATTTATTTATATTATTTTTTTCTTTTATAAAGAGGTTATAGTCTCTCCATAGTATTGTTATTAGGCACTCATTGATAATGGGAAACCACGACATGTGGGGAGGTGCATCTAAGGTCATGTAACTGACTGGCTTGAGCACCAATGTATCTAACCCATGTGATAAAACAAAATTTAATAGAATAATTTATTGATAAAAAATTAAATAATTACCTCAAACTTTGTTAAATATTTTTATTTATAAAATATTTAGGATTAGATCATTCATCTAAAAATTTGATGAAAATTATAGGTTTTCCATTTACAGTGGACTATATTATTTCGGCCATAAATATTTTTATATGTATTATTTGAACATAAAATTTTGTAATTGTGTTTATTAATTAATGTTATATAACATTAATTCAGGATATCAATGCTAAATCATGCATTTGATTGGATTAAAAAGTCCATGAAGACAAAGACTGGTTGGACTCACCAGATTGGACACTAGCTTAGTATTTAGGAAATAACTTCTTCATTTGGGATTGTAATTGGAACAAAATTGGACAGAATATAAAGAACCCAATTTATCATGTATATCCATTCTAAATGGATAGTTGGTTCTTGTGTTTTATAGGTTAACTAGTCGTTCTAGTTTGGATTAAATTATTGGGATGAATTTCCCCATTAACACTTGAAACCTCTTATAACCTAGCCTCCCCTCAACTCTATAAATATGTATTTTTCTATTTTAGAGGGGTTCATACATCAATTAAAGGATTTTGAGTATATAATGAGTGGGAAATTTCTATTTCAATTCATCATTGTATTAGGTAGGCTATCAAGATAGCATCTCCTCCAAAATGATCTTTTTTCCTCTTATTTTTTGTAATGTTTTTCTTCTTATAATAAATTTATTATTTCCTTTTTTATTTATACAATTTTATTCAATTGTATTATTCTATAATAATCCTATTTGGTCTAGAAATTAATATTATGAAATTCATTGGGTTATACCCTTTCCATTAACATTGAGAATATAAAATGTTTCTATGATGACTACACCACTCATGGAAGAGTAGTTTTTATTAGTAATCGATCTATCTATCACCTTCCTCATTTAATTATTTTTTATGAATGATATATTATAATTAACATAATATGATCAATGAATTGAGTTTTTAAATTAAGTGAAACTAATAAATCAATTGAACAATTTACAAAAAAACTCACATGGTCAAGTAATGTGTGAATTTTGAGAGCACAGTCTTAATCGGTAAAACAAAACCACACGGCACAAATTTGTAAAGATCAAATATAATCCCTAAACTAAATTTATCCATGTTTAAATAATGGTTATATTCCTTAATTTACCACTAAAAGTATTCTATACTTAGAACTAAAATCAATGCAGGGTGCTATGATTGCATGTTCCGAATCTAGCCTAGAGTTTAAATCGCTTCATCTTTGTGGTAAGTAAATTCTCATAAGGTTTGGGGACTAAAAAATTATGGTATAATAATTAAGATAATATTAAATAAAATTATAATGATTAATAATTAAGTAAATGGGTATATTTAGATCAATTATTCTTTCTAAAAATAGTTTTCTAAAAAATATCTTCTCGTGGAATTTTCTAAATCTCATTTGAAAAAAAAGAAAAAAATAAATTATTCTTCCAAAATAAGTATTATAGTTTTATAAATGATAAAAAAACTCCCCCCCATTATTTTAAGTAGCGTTTTTGTTTTATTTTATTTTTATAATACCTTTAATATGCTGTTTTAAATTACATTCTCCATTGAGAGACAACCTTGGTCAGCCACATTGTTCCACCTAAATAACCAAAAATCAAACATCATTTGAGAGAACCCATGAATGAATTATTCAAATTGGCATCATTTATAGGGAGTAAAGTGATTTATTAAACCAATTAGAGATATTTTTTTATTCTCATCTTATTCTTTTCTTCTCTTCTTCATTTCATATTTCTCCTTTCTCAATTTTTCTTTTTTTATTTTCTTCTTTTTTGGACAATCAAATCAAAGTTATCAAATTTGTATTATGGTACACATTTATTAATTTAATTTTTATTTGATTTATGACACAAAATAATATATAGGATCTATTATATATTGACTCTAATATTGAATGAAACATTATGGATCAAATCAGATAGTCTTAGACAACGAGAAGTTTCAACATTCAACTAGTTGGAGTATTCCTCCATTATGGGAACCCTAAAATTGGAACACTTCAGAATCAAACCTAAAACAAGATAAAAAAGATAAAAACAATAAAAATGAACTTAATAGAACCATTAAATAATTTTATTCACCATATATTAACTACCAACCAAATTTTATTTCATACCTAAATATCAAATCATACTTTGAACTGAAATATAGGTGAATTCAACTTCTTCAAATATTTCATGAATTGTCTTGTGAGGATCCTAAAAATCATATAAAAGAGTTTAATGTGGCTTGATCAACCCTAAAACTAATAAATTTATTTAAATATAAAATAAAATTATGAGCATTATCATTTTCAATTGATAGAACTATGTAGGATTGGATGTATTGTTTACAACTTGAAGACGAAACATATTGGAATGATTTGAAATGCCTTTTATTGAATATATTTTTCCATAATGTAGGAATAATTCCATTATAAAGGAGAACTCATGGATCAATCAATAAAAATTTTATTCAATGTATAAGTATTGTAAGTGAATTCAAGAAGTTTTGTGCAAGTTTCACACACCACCAGATTAGTGAGCAGCTACTCATCCAGTGCTTCTGTAAAGGCATCACACCTATAGATAGGATTATGGTGGATTTCACGGGTGATGGGGAATTAGTTGAAAAAATACCAATATATACATGTGCTTTTATTTACAATATGGCACAAAACTCCCAACAATTTGGTGATTGAGGTACACCACATGATAGAGGAGTGCATCAGGTAGGTCTGTTCTCTATTGAAAATCATTAAATTGATACCAAGTTAAAATAATTTAACACTTTGGTGAGGTAAATTTATTTGTCTTAAAATGCATCCTAATCTAATTCTATGAGGCTGTATGGAATTTTCACAGAAATAGACCGCTCAAAAATCTGTTACCCCCAATTACAAAAGACATAGGATTTCACAGTCGTATTCCCTGGGAGAGCATATCAGTAGAAACAAATATTAAATCCTAAGAATAAGTTTTATTTATTGGATCCAATATAAAACCTAGGATCTAAATATCAACTAAACATTAGGTATGGATCTGGACAACAACAAAGTCTCCCTTTTCAAAAAAAAATCCATCAGCCCTTGTTTTTCCAACAGGGCTTCCAACAACCCCAAATGAGGTTTGATGCCAAAGAATCAACAATAAGAGAATCCCCAAAAAAGTTTTCTTCTAATACTGATTAACGTTTTAAACAATTGTTCTTAATCAACAGAATGAGATGAAGATTCAATTTTCATGGTATAGGGAGTTGAAGACATGAATGATCCAGATTTCCACTAAACCATCGCATTGATAACTGGGAAGAAAATAACTTACACATATTCACCTATCATTCCACCTTGACTCACCACAACACTATAGAATCTCCATTATAGACCAAATTATGATAATCCCAATGATAAAGACAAATGTAAGAAAAATATTAACGATGTTCTTCCTAAACAACTACTATTTCCAAATATAGTTATTCAAACATAGAATGTGGATGTAGATGCAATTAAAAAACATTTTTTGGATACTTTCAAGCATGTAGACATAAACATAGCTCTACTTGAAGAAATTAAGAAAATCCCAAGGTATTTAAAATTATTAAAAGAACTTTGTACTGATTGAATAGGGATCAAGGAATGTAAGAGGATCAATCTTGGAAGGAATGTGTCATCACTAATTACACCAAATCAAGAAATGACAACAATGTGAAAGGATCTTAAGGAATTCACCATCCCATTCACCATAAGGTAGTTTCACTTTTTAAGATTTATTTGATTTTATATCTTCCATAAATTTGATTCCTTACTTTGTATTATATTTTTTACAAGTTTGGTAGTTGAATACAATGAGAGTAGTGGTGTAGTTGGTGAATAATGCTACAACATATCCAGTGGGAGTCCTTGAGGTTGTACTTGTTTGGGTAAGAGATGTGATATTTCTAATATATTTCTACATTCTTTATATGAAATGTAATCAAGTAAATTATTGTTCCCCCATTTTCTTATGTAGGACCTTCCTCAAAACTGCAAAAATGATCATAAATATTTACGAGGGTACACTTTCCATGGATTTTAGAGATGAACTTTTGATATTTAATGTCATGTTCTCCATAAAGTTCCCCTCATAGGACCATTATTATTTTGTTATCGCCCACATTTAACCACCTAGTAAAAACCCCATCGAATTTGATTGTCCTTTTATTATATGGATTATGAGAATTGGTTATACTTTGATGTCTGAGAGCACTTCCACACCTGTTTCTAATGCACAAACATATCTTGGATTTGATTTCTATGTGGATTTGTAATCCGATTTTGATCATGTTCACTCTAATTATGACTTGTATATTGAGTATACTAATGTATTTGTTGCATTATTCTATGATTTTGATGATTTTTGTACTGATACTGATGTTCATTGTGCACATATTTCAGTTCTTTCAATGTCTCCTTCCATACTACACCCCCTTTCATTGTAACCCAATACATTTCCACCAAATCTCAAATACTCACATGTTTTGAGTGGTGAGATATTACATTTTATAATTTCTAATAATATCCCTTTTGAACATGAAGAAAAAACATTTGAATCGCTTGAGGTAGAACATTAGGGAAATTGGGTGGACCTTGGATAACATTTCAGGTATTAGCACCTCAAATTGCATGCATATGATTCTTTTGGATGATGGTTCTAAATCAGTTAGGTAGACAAAAAGGATACAAAATAACTCTCTTATAAGTTGTTAAAAAATAAGTTGAAAATTTATCTAGGTAGGTATAATTTATCCCATTTTAGATTCTGAATGGGTAATTCCTATTTAGGTTGTGCATAAGAAAAGTGGTGTTGTTGTTGTTAGAAATGAGAGAGAGGAATTAGTTCCAATGAGGGTGAAAAATAGTTGGTGTGAGTTTATTGATTATAGGAAGCTAAATAAATCCACTCATGAGGACCATTTCCACCTCCCATTTATTGATCAAATAATTGTGAGATTAGCTTGGAAGACACACTATTGTTTCTTGGATGGTTTTTTAGAATATTTTCAGGTTTCTATAGCTCTAAAAAATCAGGATAAGACAAAATTAACTTGTCCATTTGGTATGTTTTCCTAAAAAATTATTCCATTTAAAATTTTCAATTCCCAAGGTTCCTTCCAAATATGCATAGTGATTATTTTTTCAAATTTCATTGAGACCTACATTGAGGTGTTTATGGATTATTTTATTGTGTATGGATCTTCATTTGATGAATGTATCATTATTTTTGGAAAGGTGTTGAATCATTGTATTGAGAATAATCTGGTTTTGAACTTTCAAAGTGACATTTCATGGTAGATCATGGCATTGTCTTAGAGCACGTAGTGTCGAAACATGGAATAGAGTTTGATAGATATGAGGTAGATATTATTTCATTGTTTCTATATCCTTTATGTTTGTGTGATTTTATATCACTCCAAAAATATGTAGTATTATATTGACACTTCATTCAAGATTTAGATAATATTTCTCTACCCTCATATCAATTGCTTCAGAAATATATTGAATTATTTTTTATGAATCGTGTATGGTATATATTGATGAGCTAAAGAAGCGCGTGGCCAATTGAATGATAATACAGTCCCCATGGTGGGATATTACATTTGAGCTTATAATTTATCCTTCAAACTTCACAGTTGGAGTTATCTTATCATAAATGGTATAGGGACATTCATATGTGATTTCATATGATTTGAGGACATTGGATTCATCCCAATAAAACTAAAAAACCATGGAAAAGGAGTTCCTTAGTGTCATATTATCATTAGATAAAAAAATTTATATTTATTGGGCTCTAAAGTAGTTGTTTTTTAGACCATGAAGCTCAGAGGTGCCTCTTAAAGAATCCATTTGTCAATACTAGGCTTATTTGATGGATGATCCTTATTCAATAATTTGATATTGAGATAAAGGATAAAAAGGTTTCAAAAAACTTGGTAGATGACCACATGAGTAGGATTACTCACACATTATAGGTTGACACCTTGGACACAGTACCACTTCGGGACACTTTCCCAGATGAACATCTTTATGTCATCTCTAGTATACATCCTTGGTATGATGATTTATTTAACTAACTTTTTTCCAATAAAATTCCTATAAATTTAATGAAACATTAAGTCCAAAAATTAAAGTGTGAGTATATATTTTATATTGGGGATGATCCCTACCTCTGGCACTTGTGTAGTGATCATGATAATAGGAGGTGTGTTCCTAATCATGATATGGAGTCTATTCTGAATATATGACATATTATTTCATGTAGAGTGTACTTTGGACAACGACATATAGCTATTAAGGTCTTAGAATATTGATTGTACTAGTCTAGCTTATTCCATGATGCTCATGTGCATGTTTCCAACACACTGGAAACATTTTGAGGAGACACGTGAAGCCCCAACAAACAATATTATTCAGTGAGATTTTTTAGGTATTGGTCATTGGTTTTATGGGTACATTTCAAATTTCATTTGGTTTTTTGTATATTTTGGTTTTTTTTATTTTGTTAGAAAATGGGTGGAGGCCAAGGCCATAAGGACTGGTGATTCTTGTGTTGTAGTTGATTTTTTCAGTGCATAGATTGTTTTGTTGGTTTGGTGTAATGAAGTCCATTGTCAGTTACCATGGGAATCACTTTTTTAATTAGAATTTAAATTAATTCCTTTTTAATTATGTGGTGACACACAAAACATCAACACCATATCTCCTCCAAACAAATGGTCAGGTTGTGGTTTCATATTAGGAGTTGAAAAAACAAAAAAATAGAGAAATCCATGCAGCTGAATTGGAAGGAATGGAACAACCACTTAGATGGTACACCTTGGGATAATATAATGTTATACAATACTCCCATTGGTTTTACCCATTATGTATTTTTTTATAAATCATGTCATCTCCTTGTGGAGGTCGATCATCAGGCATAATGGGATATAAAGAAATGAAACATGGATTTGGCCCAAGCCGGAATTAAATGGAAGTAATAAATTTAAGATAATGAGTAGATTAGGTTGTCATAATATGAGAAATCAAGAATTTACAATGAAATATCAAAAGTTTCTCAAGATATAATGATCCAAAAAAGGAGTTTCATGTAGAATATAATGTCCAACTCTATAGTTACTGAAACCGATGTCAGGTAAGTTGCATTCCAAATGGTTAGGTCCTTATTTTGTATCTAATTTTTCTCCTTATGTTGTAGTAGAGGTCACAAAATAAGATATAAGAGGGAGATTTACATTCAACTCGCAATCATTGGTGCAATACATTGATTTAATTCCTACCGATGCAGTTGATATCACCACACTAGATGACCCAATCATCACTTGAGAATATCATGATGTTCCTACACCTTTCAATTTTATATTATTGGTCCTTTTTAAAATTATAAATTTCATGGGTACATATCATATCATAGGTCCACATTTATAACAATGCAATATTTTATGTGTGGGGTAGGAGACAAAATTTTGGGGTTTCTTCTTTAGGTTTTTCATTTGTGTGTTTTTCTGTTGGTATTTTTTGTCAGTTTTCAAAAAAACAAAAAAGGGGGAAAATATATAACACACTCATTTAGATATGGAATACATAGAAAATTAATGTCTTCAGAATTAATTTATGGCATGGAAAGAATGATACATATTTCATTATTAAGGGTTTATTAATATAAAAAAGGAATTCATCAATGATATGATTGGTTTAGTCATTATAAAACCTTTTAGATTTTGACACCATTCTTTATGATATTTTTTTATAGTAAATTTTATCATTGATTTCTCCACAAAACCTTTCATGAAACCATGAATTGTGAAATTTTCCTACTCCATTGAAGGTATATCCAAGTTTGGTAAAAAAAAATCTTATATAAATGGTTGATCCATATGTTTGTTTCCCTTATGATTAGTTTCATTATTTTACCAAATTAACCTATTAATGTGTACCTCATATCAGAAATTTGTACATACTCAAAAAAAATCAATCAAAAAAATAAAAAAAACAATATATTTATCTTAATTAATAGGAGAGTGATGAAATGTACTACACATGGGGATATCTAGGTCGAGAGCTTAAAGTTTGAATTTCCAGAATGCTTAAGTAAGTGGGTCTTGAAATTTTATTACAATGGAATATGAAATAGTTTCAGTTCATTAAACTAGTTAATGATAAATATTATACTTGACCTAAATATATTGAATAAAGGGTGGAGATATGGGCATTAAATGGTTGTCATGCACACACGTGGGTAATTAATGGCATGGTGGGACCATAACTTATTTCACTATAATTAGTGTCATTAATATCACTGGATATTATTTGGATAAAATATATGACACAATTAATTTAAATTTTATTTATATTTAATATTGATGGTATTCTTACTTTGCCTATATTTCCATTGTGGGTTGATAAATCTGAACATGCATATCTTGTCACAATTTTCTAGATTATATGATATGAGGTTTTACCTAGGAGTGAAAAAATGGTGTGTATGGTGAATTTTATAAAACATAATTTTATTAAATATTTTAATAATAATAAATGACATAATTTCTTCATACTATGTTAAATTTTTTTATTTATAAAATATTTCAGATTGGATCATTCATTTGAAAATTTTATGAAAATTTCACTTTTTTCCTTTAAAGTGCACTATATTATTTCACTCATAAATATTTTTAGGTGTATTAAATGAACATAAAATTTTGTAACTATTTTTCTGACTTAATGGGAATAAACTTTCATTCAGAACATCAGAGCTAAATTATGCATTTTATTGGAGTAAAAGGGCCATTAATTAAAAGATGGGTTGGACTATCCAGATCAGACACTAGTTCATTAATTAGGCCATAACATCTCCATCCATAATTTAATTGGGACAAAAAAAATTAATAATATATAAAAACAAATTTTGAATGAATCTTCCTTCTAGAAGAGTAGTTGGTTCACGTGTTTTAAAGATCAAATAGTTGGATCAATTTGGCTTAAATTATTTGCCGGAATTTCCCCATTCACACTTGAATCCTCCTATAACCTAGCTTCCCCTCCACTCTATAAATATGTATTTTTCTCATTTGGAGGGGGTTAGAAGTGGATTAGATTATTGGGATCATAGTATAAGTGGTGCCTTACCATTTCAATTCACCATTGGATGAGGGAAGCTATCAAGTTTGGACCTCTAAATTTCTCTTCTTTTCATCTTCTTTGTTGTAATGTTTTTTTTCTTATAAAAAATATCTTATTTAACAATATATTTCTTATATTTTATTCAATTTTCTTCTTCTATAATCATTATATTTTTTCTCTAAATCAAGAGTACAAACTTTATTGGGTTATACCCATTCCATGACCTTCTGAATGCAAAACATTTCTACGATGACTACACCACCCATGGATGTGTACTTTTTCTTAGAGATCGGTCTATATATTACCTTCTTCATTTAATTATTTTGAATAAATGAGATAATTTAATTCACATAATATTATCCATGAATTTATTTTTTAAATTAAATGATGCTGTGAAATTGATTTAACCAGTCACACAAAACTCATGAGGTCGAGTAATGTGTGAATCATGAGAGAATTTTCTTAATCAGTAAAAGAAAACCACATGAAATAAATTTGTAGAGTTCAAATATAATCCCTAAAATCAATTAATACTCATTTATAGAATTTACATTTTCCCTAATTTACCACTAACCATAATCTATCCTTAGAACGATAATCAAAGAAGGTTGCTACGATGGAATGTCCCGACGCTAACCTAGGGTTTAATTAACTTCATATTTTTGGTTAGTTAATTCTTATAGGGTTTTGGGATTAAAAAATTAGGTGATAATAATTAACTATATACTAATTAAAATTATAATTATTAATAATTAGGTGAAGGGGTATAGTTAGATCGATTACATTTTCTAAAAATTAGTTTCTAAAAAATATCTTATCATTGTGTGTTCTCAATATCATTTCAAAAACAAAAAGGAAAAAAATAAAATCTTCCTCTATAATACTTCTTATAGTTTTATAAATAAAATAACCCCCCACCATCCTTTAAAGTGGTGTATTTATTTAATTTTATTTTCAAAATACCATAAATAAGTTTTTAAAAATTACATCCTCCTCTGGGAGATGGGCTTGGTCAATCAGTCTGTTGCACCTAAATAACATGAAATCAAATGTCATTGGAGAGAGACCATGATAGCTCCTTTCAACAGGTTGGGAAGTTACATTTTATTTAGTGCATAAATATTTTTTCTAAATTTATATATTTATATATTTATATGTTTTAAATTTATATATTTATATTTATATAATTTACATGATGTAAATTGATATAAATTTATATTTATATGGTTTCTTTTTATTTTTAAAAATGATTTATAATAATATATTTATATTTTTTTATTATTATTTTTTCAATTTTTTTATACATGTTTTAAATTTATATGTTTGAAATTGATATTTTATGTTTATATATTTAAATTTATAAGTTTATTTGTTTATATGTTTTATATAAATAAAATTAGATATTTATATATATTTTATTTATTTGAATTTACAATTTTAATATATAAATTTTATATTTAAATATTTTTAAATATTTAATTTTTTGAAATTGATAGGTTTTAAATTTTTCTGATTGTAAATTTATATGTTTTAAATTTATCTCTTTCTATATATGTTTAGATATTTTTATCTTTTAATATATTCATATATTATATTATGGATTTAGGTAATAAATGGATCTTAATTAGTTAAATTCATGAAGAACTATTTATGAATATAAGTAAGGGGTTGATGATTTATGGGAATTTAATAAATGAAATATTGAAAATAAATATATGTTTTTTTATACCTCTATATAGTATTTGAATATGAGAAAATTATGGTCTATGGAAATTAAATACTTTATGATTTTTTTAGTGTTTTATTCATTCTTATACACACTGCATCTAGTATGGTGGAACAAAAAATAAGTCCAGGTAAAACATTGATAAATATATTCAACATGTGAAATAGGATCATCTTGATGGATTAATTATTATTATATATTTTAGTATCATCTAAAAAACAATAAGTGTTCAATGATTTTATGAAGATACTAAAATAATAGTTGGTCCCAGGTTGTATTAAATTTATAATCTTATCACTAGGGATAATATTGGATAACATAAAAGTAATAAATGGTTGGGGTAGAAAATGTTTAACTAAATTTCTTGAACTTTTGAAACAGTCGCTTCTAGAAGCCAATGTGATTCAATATTTCAATTATGATGCAAAAAATATTATGTCTAATGGGACTAGGATATAAGAAAATACATGATTTCCCCCAAAACATTGAATGGTATAAGAAATAATTTGATTATTTATTTCAATTTCCAAAATGTGGTACTTCATAATATAAAGAGGATTGAAAATACAACTGTGATTCATTCCAAAAGATTGGCAACAAACCTCCTTCTAAGGTATTCTAATATCTTCAAATAATTCCTCATTTGAATTATTCAGTTGAAAATTAAAACGATGTAAAGAGGCTAAAATTAAATACATATAATTGAATCTATAATTAAAACCTACATCACCCTACTCATTCAATATAATGGAAAATATTTAGTTAATAATTTCAAGATTTTGGAAATGAAGTTAGAATATTTGTGTGGGGAAGTGCACAAATGGAATATATCTGTATCAAAGCCTTAGTATAGTTCATTTATTATTATTTTGGTAGTTTAAAACCCATACCCATGGATATGTATAAATAAAAAATATGTTCAGTGAGCCTTATGATTTATAGATTAAAACAATATGGAAATGATATTGATTTTTTTTATCACCATTAGTTAGTGATTTGAAATTTCTGTGGGACATAATTGTAAAATATTTTGATGCATACAATAAAGGTTATTGTCTCTTTCATTCATTAGTAATGTTGAGTCTAAACAAATTACATGTATATGAAAAATTATCTAGATACTATATTAAGGGACATAAATATTTCCAAATATATAAATAATGGAATTCATATCATTAGTTTTAGAATGGAAGAATGATGGTTTTTATGTATCGTAGAATTTTATTTTGAATGTATCAACCTTACCAAACTTTAGAAAATGAATTTAATGATTTAAAGGAGTATAAATTCCCCCACACCCTATCTCAACTAAATGATACTAAAATAAAGTGAAAAATATATATATCACATTTGGGAGGAAAGAATGTTCTGCTGGGAAAAAATACATGGAATAAATGTTCCATCATATTTGATCTACCTTATTTGATATTTTTTATGTAAAATATAACTTTTATGTTATCCATGTTGAGATAAACATATGTGACTATTTTATCAAGAATTTTTTATACATAAAAGGAAAGATAAAATATCAATTTCATTAAATATTGGACTTAATAACTTGAGAATATGTTTGTAGTTATCTTACAATGTGAAATAAAATAATAAAATATTTACCTTATGAATTTCACTTATTAAGAAAAACTAAAAATATGAATTTATATCTAAATATCCATGGTACTACAGTTCCTAGTAGTTATTCTTCAAATGTAAAAACTTTGGTATCATTAAAGTATTTGAAGTTAATAGGGATAAAATATCATGATAATCATGTATTGATTAAACAACTACTACTGGATGCATTGTGTGGAATATTTTTCATGCGTGTCATAAATTTTATCATCATGTTATGTTTCTCTTTCAATTGTATTTGTAGACATTCCAGGAATCTAAATTTGTTAAATGTGTCGGGGAAAAAATATGTCCTCATACTTTTCCAACAAGATATGTATTTTTTCTATATGTTTTTGACATAATGGTTCATATGGTGATTCATTTTGGGTGACATATAACGATATGAGGGATTGTATATTTATTTTAGGTGTATCCTTTTGAAATAATTATAAAAATTATGAAGGGATATGTTAAAAAATTTCATCGACCATAGGCCACTACTATTAAAGTAAATATATATATTTTGGGTGGTGGTTGAGTTTTTTACTGCCTACTTATATGGAGTATAGTATGTTCATCCCACAATATCCTATAATCTAGAATTAAATAGTGAAGGTAAGGGGATATGTGGCTTAAAAGTAAATATAAATACACATGAAGTAGTGATGCAAGTATATTTATACATTTTAAATAGAATATTTGAGTTTTAACCATATATATTATCACATGTTATTAAATTTAAGGTACTATATTAGAAAATAAATGAAAATTGGTTGATAAATTAATATAAAAATGATTTTTTTCATGGTTTCAGGAGGAATTCAAAAATGATTCATCTATATAGAAAACCTTGAAATTTTTATCTAAGGTAATATGTTTTATTTTGATCACATGGTTTGGTTTTGAAATTAATGGCTCCACACTTTCAAAAAATAATATGGAGAATAAGAGTGTCATTCAAAATAGTGGTGTAATGGTCACCACTGAAATAATGCATTTTTTGAGTGAAAGAATTTATAAACCCAATTTCTGTATCAATAACATACATTAGATTTTTTGAGGCTATATAATAAATATACTATACTAAATTTTGAGTACTATTGTATAATTATAACTATGTTCATATAAATAGTTGTGTGAAACAAGTTGACTATGGTTTTACACTTGTTATTTTGAAAATATTTAGTTGCAAAGAGGAAGAATTTATCATGGAGATCCAGGAAAATAAAATACATTTATGTTATTTTCCTAAAAACATTCAGTAGTATATTGTTTTTTAAAGGAAAAAAATTAACTTAGGTGATTAGGATGTTGATTATGTTGTATAATTTTAGGATACATATTCATATATTAAACTATTACCTGAGGAAAAAATGACTATGATATAGACATAGTCCACATTGTACGAAATGATCATGTAGAATGAATATGGAAAAACACTCTATTACTCTCCCAATTATTTAAGTAAATATCTATTTTATTATTTATTATCAAACTTACACATATATAAACATAATTTTTTAACTTAGATATTTAAATGTATGTACACTATTGGAACAAAAAACTTTTAAATTCTTGTTTTTCAATTTTTAACATCAATTAATCATTGCGGATACAACTGATATTAAAATAATATTTTTAATGCCATTACTATAAAAACTAATATTAAAAACAAAACTAATTATATATGTAGTATGACTTTAAATGTCAAATATTTATAAAAACTAGCATTAAAAGGCCTTTTAACATTTATTTTTAGAAAAAAATATGATGTTGAAATATTGAATAAATAAGGGTATTTATTTAGGACTTTCAAAATTGGTTATTATAAAAACCAACATTGAGAGTGACATTAAAAATTGGTATTCATATTAACCAAATTTTAAATTACCAAATAAATATCAATTTAATGGGACTTCCAATGTTGGTTTATTATTAAACTTAATGCTGAAAGTCATTTTCAGCACTATTTATCATATTAACTAACATTGAAAGTGATTTCAACATATAATTTCAGGATAAATGATATCGAAATTTAATTAATATGTTTATAATATAACGGAATAAAAGAAACCAACACTTGTAACGTGAATTTCCATAGTATAAAACAATATAAAATATCATCAAATAGGTCGTAAAATACTCAATGAATACTTTAATAAAATATCATTTACCAAAATAAAAATAAACATACATGAAACTTTTAGATATACATCTATAAATTAATCAAACCTAAAAAATATTATGTGAATAATCATTGAATTTGATTTAATTACTTATCAATATATTTTTAAACATCATTAAAAACCCATATAAACAATAAATGTAATGAATTTAGAAATTCAACATATTTGTTCTAAACATATGTTTTGTAATGGAACTAACCTTTTGAAAATATATTATCATTTAGATATTGATAATATCGAAATCAAATCATGAAAAAGAATTACCACGTTATAAAATTCCTCTTTAATAAAGATACAATTATTATTAAATAACTCCTTGAAAATAATAAACACCATATAGGTAATACAAAAAAAGTATTAACTAATATAAAATTTATTTTCCTATGTTTTCACATAATTTATTTTATTTGGATTATTCATTGACATGTGATCCTTTTTAATATTTTTCCAAAAACTGTTATATTTTTAGATATTAATTTTCAAAAATATGTAATAAAAAAATTTTAATATTAAATAACTAATGGAATAGAATAAAACTTAAAAATTTAATAAAATTTATAAAAAAATTATAAACCACACCTAGTAAACAATATAACCTATATGTCATAAATTCAAGTGTGAATAATATGCATAAACTATAATTTCAACTAAAATATAAAAAAAATAACATTCATATAATTATAACGAATAGTAGTTCGGAATTTTATGTGTCTTATTAACTATCAAGGAATAGAAGAAACTAATGCTTAATCTCTATATTTTTCAATCATTCGGATATGTAATTTACTCTAGTATCGTTATCCAAAAATTAAATAGGCATTAAAATGTATTCCAGATCCATAAAACCATAAATATAAGTTATCTCATTTTATATAAAAATATTGTTTATAATTCTATTTAGAAAATTAATAATTTAAGTAATTATAAGTTATATTGATTTAAAGAATGGAAAATTGAAATTGAAATTTACTTATATAGAAAATAAATACTATACAGGTATGGAGATATCTTCACTAATAAAAATATCCATGAAATATTTTTTAGATATACTTAAAACATATTCTCTCCCATGTACGTAAACATTAATAAGAAACTCATAAAAGGGTGCTAAGATAAAACAATTTCAGCCTAATTTTGTTAGCCAATAAGAAGCCAAATAAGTATCTGAAGGTGCTAGTACTTAAAATTTTTATTTCATTTTCAATTATTATTTTGATTTTAGTTACTTCTATATAAAGAAAATTTAATAAGAAATTATAAGTAATTTGAAATTGAAAGTAAATAAAAATTTAAAAAAATAACACATGCCTCATATGTCAATAAATGAAGAAGGAAAGATGGATAGAGTAAAAAATTACAATACTATCTTCAACCATTGCCACCTCCTAGGATTGAAAAGCCTCCAAATTTTATAAATAAATAGTTTTTGTACAAATACTCTTAAATTACCTGGATATATAAGTTTATGGTGTATATAATCTCCTAAATTACATTTAATCTTGTATGATATAATATGTAAATGGGGATCCCCAACAGGAAACTCACATTACACTGTTGGGTTTGAATAATAAGGTGGAGGACCTGGGTAGGTAGGTTGCATCTATATTGATAATTTTATAACATATCTTGTACAAATTATATAATTTTTTTATATATTAGTAGATTCTTATCTTACAAATCATTCTTTAAGTAAGTTGTTCCACCCATATATTCTGCCTACCTAGATGCCACACATGGAACGCCAAAATAATTTCTAATACTGAGACTTGCCTCATATCCTCTTACACATCCAAGGTTATAATTCCTTCCTAAATAAGTAGCTTGAATTTCTACCCTATCCTTAAGGATAAAGTTCTTCTATGTCACTTTTTCTAGAAGTGTGACATGAAATAATATATGTAAATGATATATTAGTGTGATTAATTTACAAAATAACTAATACTCTTGAAAAATAATAATTAATATCTTAAAATTATATCATTTACATTTTAATATGGAACTGTAATAAACTTATCACTATATTTAAACCTTTTCTATTTCCATTTTTCATGAGTATTGGGGAAGATGGAGCTATGAACTAAAACTCATTAGAGTTGCTACTGGATTTAGCACTTAATTCATCAAATTTTTCAAAAAATATTTTCTCCTCTAGAAAATTATACCATAAACATGATAAAGTATAAGGTTATTTTATATAACTGAGGTAATATTAATGTATAATATTTTATATTTTTATATTCATTATAAAAATATTAATTAATTTATCAATTAAAAATAAAATAGTTTTATACTAACAAAATTTATATTCATGTATCATATAGTTTTATTTACAAGCTTAATCTATAAATTTCATATTTTGAATTTGTAAAAAAACATCACTTTAAAAATCAAAACCTAAAAAAATATCTTAGAATGATTTTTTTAGATTTTTTGTAAAATATTTATTTTGAAGTGAATAGTGAAATATATCGATTTTTATAAACTTATTATTTATTTTCTTTAAATAAACTAATTTAAAAGTCCCATTATGTTTCTAGTTTGACCACAAAGTAACATAAGACTCTTTAAATTATATATAATCTAATTAATTACAAAGGAATCTATATTATACTAGATTTTGGTATAAGTTTATTTTTTTTGTCTTAAAAATGCATTTTATTAAAAACTGCTTTTCATTGCACTTTTCATTTTTATCTTAAATTAATTTCTACCACTTAAAGAAATTGAATCGTTAAATATTGATTCCAAATTTGGAATCAGAAGATTTAAATTTGTTAAATATTAACCATTCATTTCTGGTCATTATAAATATTAATTGTAGTAAATATATTTACCCCCGATAAATGTAAAATGGGTAAACCATGGTTAAAACTATGAGATATGGATGAAAAGTATACTTAATGCATGAATTTATTTTTTTGTATAAGTTTCTTTTACTATAATCAAAAAATGTTTTATATTTGGAAATTTCTTGCCACTTTCCTTTAATAATGGCCTTAATATGATGTCAGGTAAATTAGAAAAACAAAATGTCATTATAACGCCCCATTCATGCGCTTCCATATTTTGTTCTAAAACATACTATGTAATTTTTATTTATAAAAGAAAATAAATAATTACACAACATATTATATAGTAGAGGACCTTTACCGGTCTAGGTTTTGGATAATTAGATACAACCATTACATTTCATCAAAACTATAACAAATGAAATTAATTTAGCAAAATTTTACTAATTGAGTTGCCTCCATATAGAAAAACAAATCACTGATAAATCTACTAAACCTATAATAATGAATTTAAAATGTAGGGTGAGCATTTAAAATTCCCAGTAAGAAGCTTTAAAAAGATTAAAAAATTATTTTAATACATTTCTTAAAAATAAATACACATACTTAAAATAGGCTTTAAAAAAACTTTTGAATTCTAAATAAATATATTTAGAAAACCATTAATTGCACAAAATAATTATAATTTAAATAATGTTGGGATTTATCCTATTAAAAATAATAATTTTCTGGTGGGTCATTCATGATACTTGGCATACTAAAATAAAAGGCCTTTAATCATAACTTATTTGGAACAGAATTTCCGTAAGACTTATGGGTTTACTCCCCATAACATCACATAACTTACTAATGAAAACCTTCAAAAAATCCATATAATTTCCTTTATCATTCCAAACTCAAACCATTTTGAAATACATACATAATATTATTTTCATTAAAAGAAAATAATATTTATCATATCATTCCATCAACATTTTTTCATGGATTTCTAAAAAAAATTAAGATAATCTCATGCTTTAAATAACTATTTTAATTTGAAATTTATAAATAACATGGATAATAAAATATAAACACACATGACCAAAAAATTCATGGAATGTTAGTTAAAATTTAGATGATGTTCATTCCTAATTATGAATGACATACGACGATGGGAAGTAGATGCAAATTCACAAATAAAATGTTATCTTGTGCACATAAAATAATAAATTTTTTAGGATTTTCATAATGATTAATAAATATTATCACATTAAAATTAGGTTACACATAAACATAAACCATAAAATAATAGAATAAGAATAAATTATAACTTTTTATAAATATTTGGGAATAAAATATTACCCCTTTTAATAAATAAAAATATATACATATAAGTATGTATATGAAATTATATGTGCAACATAAAAATAATAAACCCTTTTAAAATTTTAAGGCACACAATAATAAAACTGGGTTTTGTTATTGTCTTGAATTGTAGTTTAGAAATTATAATCACATAGGAAAACTGGATTTTTAATTAAAAACATTTTTCAAGGTTTAACATATATACATATATATAGATAAATCATAAATATATGTATATATTTATTGAATAAAAATCATTTGATAAAACTTAAACCATTGAGTTTTTATTTCTAAAAAATTCAAAAAATAGATAGAAACAACTAAATATACTTACATATGTACAAATCAGTATGTATGTATATATATAAACATTTGTAAAATAAAATTAAATCTATTAAAATAAAATAAACCCTTGAATTCATAAAAAATAATCCTTTTAAAACTTAAATTTAAAATAAATCATTTTCATCAAAATTATCAGAACAAAAACAAGATAGGTATGTATATATATTTGTATATACACTTAT
Source organism: Viscum album (assembly GCA_963277665.1). NCBI lineage: Eukaryota > Viridiplantae > Streptophyta > Magnoliopsida > Santalales > Viscaceae > Viscum > Viscum album. The sequence continues at coordinate 444,888,343 of OY728133.1, forward strand.
ATATATATATATATCATTATAAAATGAAAATAATTTATTGTAGAAAAATAGACCATTACTTGAATTCATAAGATTGAAGGATTATCGGGGATACATTATAAGTTTGATAACAAATAATTATCATTAAAAATTATTAAAATTAATAAAGGATAATTATGTATATATATTTTGTATATACACATATATTTACATGTCTTGTAAAATTAAAAATAAAATAAAACCTTACTTGAATTGGATCGAATGATGTGATATGGGCTTCTAGACACCAAGAGAGGATTTGGACAGAGTGAGGTTTGGGTATCCATGGGTGTAAAAAGAGGGATATATATACATATAAACTGAAAATAATTACATATGTTAGTTAATCAGTTTACAGATGGAACTTTAGATAAATTAGGAATAATTTTTGGTTTATTGGTTATATTTATATTTATTTCAACGGATTCTGAAGGAATCTATGGAAGATGGCGATGATAAACAGAGTCAATGATTCAATTTTATTTATTTAAAAATTGATCATTTCATTTTAGAAGAAAGCCGATCTGATATGGGCCAGGGGTGAGGGTAACATCGATGGTAGAGAGAAAGTCAAAGCCTACTGGTTCGAGGAGAAGAAAAATGAAGGTGATGGTTGGGGGTTTGTAGGGATGGTAGGTCGAGTAGTGGCCTGAGAATCATGGTTGATGGTGGTGGGTGAGGTCCCTGGATGAAGGTGTCATTATCTGGGGTGATTTGATGGTGGCAAGGCCTAGGCAGTCCCGATATAGCGTTTGGGGAAGAAGAAAATGAATCGGCATCACATTTCATTACATTTTTATTTTATTTTTTATCATTTTTTGTGTTCCATGTTTCTCATTACCCATTTTCACTTTTACTTTTTTAATTTTGTGTATGTCACATTTCAAGAATCTCAATCTCATAATTTACACTTTTTTTACCTCACAATTATAAAATAAAACACATATAGATTTAAAAAACTAATAATTATATATATTTAAATAAATCATATATATATAAAATAAAACAAGATGATAATCATGAATAATTATAAACAAATATTTATATATATATATTAAATTATATTTTTATATATATAAATAATTATATATATTTAAAACAAAATTTGTATCTTTTTTAAAAAAGTATAAATTCATTTATATATATATATTTATATCATTTTAGTGAATTTAAATTATTATATATATATAATTCATTTTTTTAATAAATAGATCAATTAACATTTTTTAAACATGTATATAAAAGTGAATTTATTTGTAGTAAGATAATTATATACATTTATAAATTTTATAAAACGAAAACACAATATATTTTCATATATTTATAAAATATATTATCTTAAAAATTATAATAAAATTTTTCTAAAGAAATATTTCCCTTAATTGTTATTATTAATATTATTATCATTAAAATATTATATTAAATAACCTTTTTGATAGAAATAAATTTTATTTTTCAAAAATGATAAAAATATTATTTTAAAATATACTTTTAAATAAATAAAAACCATATTTGTCTTTAGAATATTAATTTAAAAACTACAAATAATAGATATAATTAATTATAAGTATTGTAATTAAATTAATTAAAACACTTGATTTCACATATTATTCTCAAATAAAATTTCCTCAAAATATTATTAGTTTCTTTTAATTATAAATAAATCTATTTAATAGAACATTTATATAATTAAAATAAGCTTAGAAATCCTGGGATGTTACAGTCACTCTCTTTGTTTTAATATCAATAATATTTTCTCATAGGTATAAAAAGAGGATAAATTCACTTATAAATGGTCTTTTTAAATCTTAATATTTTTTTTATCAGTTAAATTTATATTTAATTTTTATTTATTGAATAATTACCTTAAGATCTTACACAATATTGATACAGTTCTTGTTCAGGTAATAGAAAAATCAAGTAAATAATTTAAAAAAATTAAAAGTAATAAAATTTGGATGAATTATTATGTTACATATATTTATTAGAGAAATATAACATGTTAGTGATGTTTTAGAAGATTATATATGAATTTAATTAATATAATTATGTCATTAAATTCAAACTATTTGAATAGTCCAAAGAATAAATTTAATGGTATTTTTGGATAAATAATATTTTATTTAATGATTTAATATTCATAAAAATATTATATTTTGAAAATTAAATGATATATGGTCGGAAATATCAACTATTTTCCACTTATGGTTCACTTACCCTTTTATTATAACCTTTTTTACTCATGTAGAGAAAAAAACTATGATATCACTATAATCATCAAAAGGGTAAATGGTGGGTTAAAACTAAGAGATAAGTGTGAAAACATCATCTAAAATTTATCAAATGTAATTAGATGAGATTATTTCAACTCATAATTATTCTATATTTTAAATATTTAAATTTTGTTCCACTTGAACATGAAAATTGATTTATATTACTTTAATACTTTATGTAATTCCAAGGGTGTCCCTTTAATCACTTATAAAAGTGAACCTTTTCTCCTCTCTTCCTCACACATTTTGAGCACTATGGGCCACTTAATCATTAAAAATATATCTCGCCAACAACCCTCATCACATATTATAGGTATTTTTCTCACCAAAATACAAAAACTAGAAGGATTAAGGTTTAATCTAAAGAGGTTATTTGAGGATAAGGTATAAGTCTTAACTTGCATACTTCAATAATATTTCTTCTTCTATATAATTCAAATAATCTTTAACCATTCTGAAATAATAACATAAAAAAATATATACTAAAATTTTATTATGATTATTCTTAAACCCTTCTTTAAATAATTTTCCATCCTATGGTAAAGTAATATATTTCCCATGCATATGTGTAGATTACTACATCCATATGGTGATGGGTTTAATTTTTCCTCACCACCTCACAATGATGGTTATTATAATGGATTTAATTAACATATATGATATTTGTGAAATTATTATAATTATATAAATATAATATAATCTCTATTTTATTACCTTCTCATCCATTGAAAAATGATAACATCATTCATGCGTATGTGTCGACTATGACCTTCATGAGGCGATGTAACGATTTTTTAATGTAGGCCTTTCATGGATGGTTTTAAAAAGATTTTTAATGTATAAAATTTAAAATCATATAATGATTAATATTATTGTTATGATAGAAAAATAAACCATTAGACCTTGGTAATACTTCCTAATCTTCTTTGGGATAATGAATCAAACATCCTCAAAACGTATGATGTAAACTTAATTAATTATGTAACAAAATAAATCATGGTCATAAAGAACATAAAACTGATAATGATAATTTAATTAACATGGAAAATGATTTTAATAAGATAAATAACTAATATAGTTTTATTATTTAGTATTTATACAACATACAATGCTAGAAGGTATTTAAGTTAAGGTATTTTTCATTAAAACCATGTTTTAAAGTATTCATTTCAAAAATGTTTTTCTTTCATGTCAATTTTCTTTAAAATGTTTCAATAAGGTTATTATTTATATATAAAATTATCTTAAATTTCATTTTAAAATACCTTTGAATTTATTTACAAAGTTTAAAAAGGAATCATCTTATCATTTTCTAAAGGTGTCATTTTTACTAAATGTATGATAGGAATCATTGTTTTAACTTATATGACATTAGCATAATTTTCTAATGCCTTGAATATTCATTTATTTTAAGATTAATTTAAAAATTTCTATGGTTATTTTCAAATAAATAATTTAGATAATATTTTGAGAATTTTTCTTTTAAAAGACTTTTCAAATGAAAGATAAATTTTTTCCTATGGAAAGTCTTTTCCTTATGGGTTTAAAATTGGTTTTTTAAGGGATTTATGATAAAAAGAGGGAAATTTAAAAGTGTTTTATTCATGATTTGGTATTATAGAATCATAGATGATGGCAGATGATCTTGATATAGCTTATATAATGGGTGAACCCGGTCCATCTTATATGATGGGTGCTTCTGATATGGATTATATGTTGACTGATCTTGATATGGATTATACGATGGGTGATCCCGATAAAGATTATATGATGTGTGAACTCAATATATCTCTCTGATATATTGGGTAATGTTTATTTTATTTGAATTCAAGAAGGAGGGAGTTAACTAATGATGTTTATCCTATAGATTTGTCTAAGATCCAGTCCTTTCTAACATGGGTGATCATGGGTTATGAAAATGATTCTACAAAATTCCAACAATGGTTTATATTTTCTTACTAGGGGATTTAAAGGTTTTATTTGAGAAAAAGTGTGTTTTCTATATGGATACGATTTATTTCATATGTTCAATGAATAATGTTAAAATTTCCAGAATTTTATGGTCTTTTATATTTTCCAATGGACTAAAGGATTTCTTTCTTTTATATCGCTTAATAAGATTTTTTTCCCCATTCCACATTTTTAAATGTTTTTTATAGCGTAAAAGGATGAGTAAGAAGAAAGAATAATTAAATATGAAATTCAGGAAAAAATTTCATGAAATGAAAAACTATTTAATTTTAAAAAAATTATATTATGGAAAAAAATCATAATGAATAGAAGTTTCCACTTGTAATACATAGGTTTGATATGGAAGTGTAAGGACCTCATTGTCTAAAACACTAAACCATACAGATCTTCAAAATTTATGAAAGTGAATTTCTGTCTAAAAACACAAGATTATATAATTTTTTAAGTATGGGTCCTCATAGTTGGTATGAGAGGAAAGGTGTGGATAAATTTAGATATTATGGTATTATTAATAGAATACCCATGATAGGTTCAAACTTAATTTTATATATAAATTTTATAATATTAGAATATTATCATGTTTCTTCATCTAATTTATGTATGTTCAAAATATATTTCTATAGATGTAACATAGAATCTAAAGTAAGAAGTTATCACTAGGATAATATCGGTCCAAATCAGCATCCTGGGATGGTGAGAATAGGAAATGAGTCATTTTTTTAGTGATGACTTAGATAATGTAGGATATAAATAGTGACCGAATTCAAGTTAGATAGAAACCATATGTACCATATTTGGGAATAACAATATTTATAAATTTTATAAAATAATACCATCCATATTTCAATGGAACCTTGTATCTAGTGGTAGCTAAAGGATAGGTCAATACTTCATGAAATAAATTCAAATGCATGGGAAATTTAGAATTTCAAAAGGAAAAACTTTCTATTTATAAATTTGAAGGTGAAGTTGATTGATGGTGGTTATTGGTTAATAATACCAAATCTAAAAAGGGGATTGATGTCTAGGAATGAGATAAATTTAAGAATATTTTCCTAAATAAATATTTCCCTAAGTTTTTTCATCTCATAAAATGGAAATAATCCTAGGAATTTAGGGAAAGGGGGGATATAGTAGCCACATATGGGAAAAAATTTACAAGATTAGTCTGATATGCACATATTTGTATTAAAGACCTTGATTTTAAAATTAATATATTTTACATAGGATTGAAACTAATTTCATAAAGAAATTTAGCCTCATAAAAATTTAAATGTTTTTAGAAATTTATCTATTTTATAGAGAAATTTGATATTGAGTTTACTAACACTTACAAGCCACATCATAAAAAAAAGTATGAGGTGTTAAAGCTTAAAAGTAATTGAAAACAAATCAGAAAAGAAATATGAAGGTGATCCCTCAAAATGTTTGGAGTTTGGTAAACACTAATTTTTGGGAATGCTTGATAGGATCTGTAAAGTGCTATCGGTGTGATAGTTTTTTTCATATGGCTCATGAATAAAAATAAAATATTCCTAATCAATCCAAGAATAGGGTAAAAAATAATCACACAATAGTGAGATGTATTAATTTTAATGATTTGGAAAATTAAGCTAATGTGTGCCTAAAATTAGTTACTTAAGGTGGAAATCATCTTAATCAAAAGTAAAAAAGGTGTGTCAATACATTTGTTACTACTATAGTTTATGTTGGGTTGTTGATGTTATTCATTTATTCATTACATTTTTCTAACTCCCTTTACTTATTTTATATGAAAACTTCATAATTTGTGTGTAATATTCATATTTTAATATTAAATATAATTTTGAGCACTATTTGAATAAATCCAGATTTGAGTCAGTTTAATGTATTATCTATAAATATTAATATACTGATCAAAATGTCATTTTTTTTGTTTTGTAGGATTAATATTAAAATTTATAACATTTCATTATAAGGGATCATGTGCCAATTCGGCCATTTGAAGGTCCATATGTACCACACAATAAGGCCCAATGAATCTGTGAACAAACTGGACTAGCCTGGAAGATTGATTTACTGGGCTCAATCCAGAATTCCAAAACGGTTTATTCTGCACCATAATTCGTGGGACAATATTTTGCATCTTGGATAAAAATTTGAAGGCCCAAAGTCGTCAACATGTGGCCCAAATGATTCTATGAAGTCCATCCCACCATTCTGAATGGGAATTAAAATCAGCACCAAATGTGGACTTTTCTCCTTATCTAGAAATCCATTTGAGATGAGAATTTTCAGTGTGAAATAGGAGATATAGGCGGCCACCATTGTTGAAGAAACTCTCCGGATTTGATGGCATATTACTATTCAAAAATCCATTCACATTTCATCCATTGAAAAGTCATGGATAGAAAGGGACAGTTTATCTTTGTTTAATGAAATAGCCATAACGTTGGCTAAAAATTCCAATTATCACAAGATTTTGAGGGTATACAGAAGACATCCATATCTACATTTATGAAGAATACACAAGCTCGTGATTCAGCTTTCTATACTGGTAAATATGAGGGTCAAATGGAGGGATAGATTTGGAATGCAAACAGTCCACTCCTTGGGCTATAAATACATCCCTCTCCTCTCCTTCCAAGAGGTTGGCATTTAAAGAATTAAGGAGTAGGTTTGGCATTACTAGAGCCTTTCCAAGGGTCTGGGAGGATATGCTTTGATCTTGTTTCAACAAGATATACCTCTCCTCCTCTCTTTGTTTCCTTTTAATTTTGTGTTCTTCTTTGTTGTAATTTTGTATGTCCTTTCTTTTGTAATTCCTTTTTAATGCAAGTTTCTTCTTGAATATATCTTATTATCATCAAAATTCAGTAGTATAATATTAATAGCCTTAAAATAGTTTTAATCAAATTAAATTATAGTCCCTCATTTTTCTTCCTCATTCCATTGAAATTTCATTTTGATTCTCAAAATCTTTCGTGTGTGTGTTCGACGCACCGCTCTTTTCTTATCCCTTTATTTTTCTTATCTTATTAATTTATCATCATAATCATTATAATAATATTACTAATAATTTCAAAGGATGAGTAAATATTCCATTGGGGTGAGTCATTATTTAGTTATGTTAAGCGATTGTGAGCTTTTGCTCGATTAGTATTCTTTGAATTAACATTGTGTATGTTGGACTTAGCATGTCATGGATTAATGACTTGTTTTGTTTAACGTGTGGTTTACATGGACTATTGGAACCAAAAATACACTACCATAAACAATTAATGGTAATTATTAGAAACCTAAGTTAAGTTACGGCTTGGATTAAAGCTTTAACACTTGGTAATTCTGATCAAAATCATCTTGTGACATGGGTGTTAATTTAATGCAATATAAAGCAAAGCTCAAGGATATCACAAGCTTAACTACCTAATGATGAACTCACCCCAATATTTATCAATTTGTTAAATCAAACATCATCCATAAATTATTTCATAAGCTCTACAAACAAACCCCCAATCAGAATACAATCAATTAAAAATAATCAATTATTTAGAAGTATCATCGCCGAGGATTCGACCCGAGTGCTGCTATACACATTAGCAGAGCATCGGAACTTTGACCAGTCGATAGGCGACAATCATCCGTGTGTTTCAGTTGTATAATAAAGTGGTGATAAGAATGTTACATATTTATTCAAATTATATTAATTCCTTTTTTGACTCTAGAACTTGGAATTCCTTTGTTTATGATAAATTTTCAAGTAAAATGGTAATATCACCTCATGAAAATAATATTTAACTTTAGTGAAAATTCTAGGTGGTAGTGTCAAACTAGCCAAGATTTATAGTAATCTTCCTATTATTATCATTGGGATGTATTTTCTGATAAATCTTGTAAGGATAACCATAATAGAGTTTGATATTCTTATGGGTATGGATTATCTTTCATATTATCATATTAAGATAGATTATAGAGAATATTTGGTTATATTCAATGATTTCTTACCATTCATTACATATCAAGAAGATGAGAAATTTATTAAATATGACAATGAATGTTACCCCATATATATTATTTGAAAAGAAAAATTATTTAGATTAGTGATACATCAGTTGTAAATAAATATATGTATGTATTTTCTAATTATTTTCCATGTACTATTCTTGGTCAGGAAGTTGAATTTACTATTAACTTAGTACATGATGCTAAGATAATTTCAAAATCCACTTATCTAATGGCTCAAGCAGAATTATTAGTATTGAAAAATTAGTTATAATAGATTCTTGATAAAGGTTTCTTTCATCTAAGCACTTCATCGTGGGGTGAACCTATTTTATTTAATAAAAAAGATGATTCAAATAGGTTTTATATTGATTATAGATCCTTCAATAACATCACTATTAAAAACTAGTAACTTTTTTCTCATATCGATGATTTATTTCAAAAGATCCAGGGAGTGTAGTATTTTTCTATGATTGATATTAGGCCAGGGTACCATTAGTTCAAGGTGAAAGAGGAAGATATTTTGAAGATGGCATTTTAGACTATATATGGGCATTATGAGTTCATGACTATGACCTTTGGGTTGTTTAATGTACCATATCTATTCATAGATCTTTTGAATAGTGTTTTCTATGACTATTTGGGTAAGTTTTTGGATCGTTTTATTGATGATATTTTGGTATATTCTAAAATTCATCAGGATGATGAAGGACACTTAATTATTTTTTTTTCAAACCTTGAAAGAAAACAAGTGTAATGTAAAATTTGGTAAATGGAAATTTTGGTTGTAGAAGATTTCATTCCTCTTGAATATTATTTTTAAATATGGGATAACTATTAACCCAACTAAAAAAAAGTGGTTGATAAATATCCAAGAACTAAAAATTTCATAATGATTCATAGTTTTTGTGTATTATTTTGTTACAACTGGTGGTTTGTTTAAAAAATTTCACAATTATATAGCCCTCTAACTAAGATAACCTAAAAATGTGTTAAATTCATATAGACAAAACATTGTAAAAAATGTTTCAAAGAAATGAAAAAATATATATATATTTTTGAATTATCTTTTTTTAACCCTTCCCGGAATTTTTCTTCTTTGGTGGTGCTTCTTTGAAGGTTATTGGTTGTGTTCTAGTGAAAAATGATCAGGTAAATATTTATATTTCATGTCAATTGAAACCACATGGACTAAATTATACTGCACATGGTATGGAACTAGATATTGTTTTTTTTCAATAAAAATATGGATATATAAACAATATGGATTATAGTGTGAATTATATACTAATCATAAAATTTTGAAATATATATTCACTTAGAAAGAGTTAAACATGATCCAGAGAATATGGCTTGAACTAATAAAGGATTATGATTTCATGATTCCTTACCATATAAGGAAATAAAACAAATTAATTGATGTTTTTAATCTATAATACAATGAATCATTAACCATGATATATCTATAACATGATCCTTTGGTTAATAATTTAAGTAATGATAGTAAAGAAATTTTGAATGTAGTAACTTCCTTTATTTTTTTCAGGTGTCTGTACAATCATTTTTGTTAGATTGAAGTAATATAGCTTAGAATGAATATCATGATTAACAATAAAAGTTAGAAATCATAAATAAATGTGAGTTACTTGGATTTAACATTGACAATAATGTTTTTTTGTCATTTGGAAAAAGATTGTGTTTGCTAATCATCTCCCAGTTGAAAAATGAATGGTTGAGTGAAGCTCACAACTCTCCCTTTTCTATTCATCCCTACATTACAAAGATGTATATAGAAATTCAAGGGTATTACTAGTGGGATGGAATGAAAAACATATTTCAGATATTACAATTAAATTTTTTACTTTTCAATATTTTAAATCTAAAAAATAATTATTGAAAGGGATGTTTTATCCTCTTCCAGTTTTAGAGTAAAAATGGGAAAATATATCTATAGAGTTCATGGTAAAATTTCCAAATAAATATTAAGTTAATAATATGATTTGATTTATTTCTGGTCGATTGACTAAATATGCACATTTCTTACCTATTTGAGATATTATGTCTTTCGATCATATTTCTCAGTTGTATCTCAAGGAGATAGTTAGGTTATATGGATTACATCTCTCCAATGTGTATGAATATCATCCCAAGTTTACTTATTATTTTTTTAATGTCTTTAAAAAGTTTTTTTGTATTGAATTAAATTCTTATATACATTTTTATCCTTGATCTGATGGATAGTTAGAAAAAATGATTCAAACTATGGAAAAAATTCTTTGATCTTGATCAATGGATTGCCAAGGAAGTTAGGATCATAATTTTTCATTAGTTAATTTTTTTTACAATAACAGTTTTTATTCCAGTGTACTAATGGGGCCTTTTGAGGAATTATCTAAAAAGGGATGAAAAACACCATCATTTTGGGGCAAAGTAGGTGAAAAGAAGTTTTCAGAACCATAGTTAGTGTAAAATATAGTTGAAAAGTTAATAATGGTTCAATGGAATATGAAGGTATCTGAGATTAGAAAAAAAAATATTTTACCAAAGGAAAGATATTTTATTTGAGGTAGTCAATTAGGTTTTTATTAAAGTATCTACAAGGAAAAGTATTATGTGTTTTGGTAAAAATGGAAATTTTATGTCCACAGTTCATTAAACCATATGAAATTTTGAATAAATCTATATTAGTTTCATACTGATTGGTAGTTCTTCTAAGTTTATCCTAGGTACATGATGTGTTTCATTTTTAATTATTAAGGAAATATGTTTTAGATGCATCTCATATTTTGATCCCTAAGGTAGAACAGTTGAAAGAGTGGATTTCATATGAACAAAAACTAGTTCAAATCCTTGATAACAGAGAGCATTTATTGAAAGAAAAGGTGATTCATCAAGTTAAGTTTTTGGGATAATATCATATGATTTAAGAATAAATAACAGAATCATAAAATTCTATAAAAGAAAAATATCCCCACTTGTTTAAGTAATGAATAAAATTGTGATGATGAAATTTCCAAATAGGGGTAAGAGTATTAAAATCCAGGTAATAGTAAATAAATTTCATGAATTATTAATATTCATGAATTATATTTTATATAGTCATGTACATTATAATAATATTAATTAATCTATTAATCAAAAAGAAAATATTTTTATTCTTACTAAATTCATTTTCAAATATTATATGGTTTTATTTAAATTATTAATTTCACAATTAAGAGTTATATTTGGATAAAATGAACTTCATTTTTGAAATCATAAAGTCAAAATTATCTTAAAATTAACTTTTTTGGATTTTTCCTAAAAGATTTATTTTTAAGTGAATAATAAATGATATCGATTTTTGTAACTGCTTTTTATTTTCAATAAATAATGTATTTTAAAAGTCTTATTATGTTTATAATTTGAACTCAAAGTAATATAGATCACATTTAATTAGAAATAATATAATTAATTACATAGTAATTGGTATTATATTTTATTTTCATTTAAGTTAATTTTTTTGCTTAAAAACACATTTTTTGAAAAACTATTTTTTGTTATTATTTTCATTTGAATCATAAATTAATTTATACCACTTATAGAAATAATTTATTTAAAAATTGATTCTATATTTTAATTATGAGTTTAAAATTTGATAAATTAGACCTTTTTATATTTTTTGTCTTTATAAATAGTAACTGTAGTAAATATTTTCCACCTAAATAGGGGTAAAATGGGTAAAACATGGTTAAAACTCGATGATAAGGCCTAAAAATATCCTTAAAACTTTCCTTTATTTTATTGGATAACTTTTATTAGACCATAACCATCCAAGGTTCAAATATTGTGGTAATTTCTTTCCATTTTCCTTTTATAATGACCTTAATATGATTTTAATTAATTAATAAAAACCAAAAGTCAATTTTTTGTTTAAATATCTCTAATATATTTTCATATGGATAAAAATAGGATTTTTAGTTATAAATGTTTATTTAAAATATGAATGAACTTTTTTTATCAAGGTATGTTATTTTTTATTTTTAGTGATATAATGTTTACCATAAGTTCTTATGAAACATTAATACATTTCTCTCTCCAGTAAAAGAAAAAAAGCAAATATTTCATAAAAACCAACAAAATTAATATAATTTTGATAAATTGTTTTTTTCCACAATTTTTTTAGGTAAACATAACATATATTTTATGTGCTAAAAGTTTATATTCTAATTTTATCACTATATTAATATCATTAAATTAAAATAATGTGAATAGTCCTGAAAATGACTTTGATGCTCTATTTTGTTTAATAATATTTTACTTAATGATTTAAAATTCATAAAAAGATTATATTTTTTAAGTTAAGGATTAATAGAAAATAATATTAACCATTTTACACTTATTGGTAACTTTTACTTTTATTTTAACTTTCTTGACTCCTATAGAGTAAAATAATTTTATATAGTGGTAATCATTAGAAGGTTTAACAGGGGTCAAAACTAAGACATATGGGTGAAAATGTCACCTAAACATGTCTAAATTTTATTTGATGAGGTAATTTCAACTAAACTTCATCCAATATTCTATATATATCAATTTTCTTCTTGAACATTAAAACTAAACATTTGAATGTAATGAAATTATGGGTATTGATGTTTGATTAGAAATAAATGATTTTTATATAAAAATATATATTTAATAATAGAAATAAAATTATATTTATTTTGTTAACTAATAAAAATGAAGAAAAATGAATATATAAAAATTATTTACACCAAAAATAATCATCTAAAAATAATGGTTTCAAACATATTCTACCCTAAAATGTGTGACTAAAATTGATCAATATAAAAAATAGAAATTAATAATTTTTATAAATTTAGATATCAGAAAATAATGTCGTTACAAGAGTAAGTTTCACAAAAAAAATGAGCTCAAGATTCTTCAAGAATACATATGTATCTAAAACTGATGAATATAAAAAATAATTCAAAATTGAATAAATAATCGACATCTATAAATTTAAATAACCATGTTAAATGAGTAATTTTCCAAAAAAAACATGATTCCATAAATATTCAAATAAAAATTGTTTAACTAAAACATTTGAACATAAATATTTATTTAAAAATGGTAGAAATGATCACTTAATATATATTTAAATATCCAAGTAAAAAATAAATTTTTTACATGTCAAAGTTCCAGAAAAAAATATGGATAAGAGGATTCTATGATAAAAAAATTTATCTAAAGTGGATGGTTATAAAATTTAATAAAAATGATATAAATGATCTATATCTATATATTTAAATATCTAAGTTAAAAAATATAATTTTAAATCTTTATGTTTTAGAAAAATATAAAATTTAGATATTTAACACATTAATTAGTAGGGAAATAGATTGATTTCTCATATTTATTTTATGTGATCAGTTCAAGTATCAGGGACTATTTCTATATCACATACATTTTTATCATCAGGTAATTACATAATTGATTAAGAATTCTCAAATAAATCTAAAACATCATGAATATCCTCATCACCTAAAAAAAATTCCCTTACAGAATGAATAACCATTAATCATTCAATTCTTCAAGAACATTAAATACCTCCTTTCCATGCATCACTATGATAAATAGTACCTATTTACAACTACCAATTTTAAAAAATATAAGTGTAAATCTATAATCATCAGGTTTCACACCATTATTAATAATAATCGAGTTACACATAAACACAATAAATATAAATTTAGTATAACAAATTTCCCATATATCTTCAACAACTCTAAAATATCATGTTGATGAAAAAATAGGTTTTTATCTTTTACACTTGTAAAATGCAGTGCCTCAGTAATGATAATTACTCTACTATTTTGAACACTACTCTTTTCATCTTGAATTTTTATGTAAAATGTATAATAATTATTCTAAAAATTATACCAAGTGATTAAATTAAAATATATTCCCACAACTATCCATTTCAAGGTTTCTATTATTGAAGAATCAATGTTTAATTTCTCCTTAAACCATAAAACAAATGTATTTTTATTCTCATTCATCAAACAAATTTTATTTCCTTTCAGATATCATACCTTCAATCAAATAAAATTTGATGATATATATAGTTAAACCTCACATTTGTTATTCAAAATTTATAAATTTGAATCTATAACTATATCACTTGAAATCAACTATTCTTTTGTGCCCAAAAACTCGTTACTTTGGATATTTTTTGTCAGGTTTTGATACCTAAAAATAAAAATTTTGTGACATCCTAAAAATTAAAAGGTATTCCAATTTAAAATTTTCATTTCCTGATTGTTTTTTTGAGTCTTGATAGAGTTGATCAAGGGTCTATAATTGTAAGTGAAAGAGTTGGGGGCACCAACTAGCAAATTGGAGCTACTGGTGTGCCATCAACTAGTTGGGGGAGGTGGAAGTAGACCTGGTTAAACCTTAGTGCCACTTAATATACATTACGAATCCATCATCCATCCCCTCGTTAAAATTACTAGACTAAGATTCATCCTGGAGAAATCATCCATCCATCTGGCCACCACTGGTCAGCTGGTGGTTCCCAAACAGCCTGGTCATTAAGGGTGGCTTCATAATTTTCTTCTAATATACCGTTTTGACATCTCAATTACCTTGTTCATCCATCAATAAACTATAATGGCCCTAGGATCTCTCTTTAAATGTAATTTATTCTCTCTCTCTTTCCCCTCTCTTTGGTCTTTCATGATTGGATTGGTCTGTTAATTCCCAATTGGAAAGTTTTGTCTGTTCAAACTCTAATCCACTTTTTATCTTGAGTAAACAATATATATAAGTTATATTAGCTAGATCCAGGTGTCAATATTAATATGATGGAAAATTATTGGTTGTTTATGGTTAAACATGAGATCTATATAATTTATATTATACCCTTGAAAAGATCTAGATCTACATTGACGGCAGACCACGTTGGGAAATTTGATCTATCTCCAAACCCATGTTATGTTCCTCTTCTTGAATCTTGAATCTAGAATCCCTCATGAGATGAAATATTATTGGTTATAGGCAATTCCTTGTTTGGGGTTGATCTGAGTGGTGATTCTTGACTTTGGGCATCGATACTCTAGAGGTGGGATGTATTTACCATATATGGCCTTTGTATATGGTTGTTTGGAATATTTGGCATGTTAGTGAAAGTGTTCATAGATATGAGAGCCATTGGGTGATATGGTATGCTTTTGATTTTTCGTATTGTGTGTGTGTGGAATGTGAGACCTATTATGTGTGTGTTAGGACAATTCCTTCTATACTATTCCTTATTTTGTGTGAATACTTTGTATCAAGTATCAAGTTGATAGGTAGATATTTAGGGCTTTGTTAAACCCTAATGGGGGAGTATGTGTTTGTGTGATGTGGTGATGATAACAACAATGAGGCCTAGATAAATATAGAATTAAAATGACATTATATCCATACCTAAGACATAGGATGGGGTATGAATGCATTATGTCCTAACCCAAGGCTGAACCAGGGGTGTGATGGCCTTATGGATTGATTAATAAGAGGTAAGGGAATGATGGCCTTATTGCCTAAATCGAGGATAATCTAGGGGTTCAGTGGCCTTGTGGCCTAACCTAAGGCTTTTTGGTTATGGTACTTAATTATATACAAGTTTTGGACTTGTTTATTAACCCAATATATAATTTCATATGAGACATTCCTTCATTCAAGGAACTAAAGCTGGTACATCTAGGGCTTGTGGAACCCTGGAAATTGCTCGATCACCCAACATATGATTTGTTTTTGGTTTTTCTATTTACATATCATCATTAAATACACCTTTATATACAAGTGTAATTTATATAATGGATTTATTTTTGGTGTCCAAATAAGTTTACACTCCCACCCTACAACAATATCTTGATTTTCATATAGATTTCATGGTTAGGTATCTTGCTAACGGAAAGGGCCTTACATCAGGGAGTAAATCTAGTAGAGCTTGGTATATGGAGGAAATTCTATGATGGAATCTAAATTTTTACAATAATGTTTTAGTTATTTTCCTTTGGTTATCATACATTGGTTAAAGTGCCACACTTTAAGTATTTGGGTTTATTTCTTTGTATCACCTATAATCCATTTTATTATTGAATGATGATTTATGTTGTATTATTCCATAATGTTATTATGTCTTACTATGAATTTGGTTCGTGTTTGTTATTACAAAGAGTATAGTCTCATAGTCTCCACAAGACACCATACAGACCATCTCCATTAGAAGGAAGCCTCTTTCATATAGGGAAACGTATATAAGGTCATGTGACACACTGGTCAGACTTAGAGATTCGATCGGGGTGTTACATAGTGGTATTAAATGATGTTTTCCTTCATTTATTCTTGAAAATGTTTGGGGAAAGGTAGAAAGGATATAGGATGTGTGAAACTTGGGTGGGGGATTAACATAAGTTCATGGACTGCTCTTATGTAATAGATCTCTCAATTATCAATGATGGTATTGCTATTACTAACAATGGTATTACAGTTTTGAGTTAATCCTGAGTACCTTTGTGATGTTTTAGTTTATAGGATTTGATTTTTCTCATATATCCTAACTAGTAACATAAGTCTGCATGTCATGCATAAGATTACTTTTCATATATAGTAATTCAATTAATTAAATGTAACTCGTATTCTATGATATATGCTTCTATGATATATTTGTACTGACCTTTTATTAATTAAATTAAGCTTTTTATCCTTTATTTTATGTCTATAAATATGAATAACATGATATTCTAGAATACTTGGATTAGAACATTGGTATTATAAATGGGTTTGAGACTTGTTGAAGTGGGAAGCCTCTTGGGATGAGTCCTCCTATAGTAATATTTTTGTATGAGCCTATGATATCTTGAGTTTTGGGGTTATTTAGGGTCTTAAAGGAACTTCTAAATGATTTTTTGAAATTTTAGATAATATCTCCATGAACTCATTGTATAGGACTACTTAGATAAGTGGATCAATATTATTCTTCAAGGGAGGTAGCACTTATAGTACCTCTAGACACATAGGAGGGAATAGTAGAACATTTACGAATATTCGATCCAGTGTTTCAGGCAGCAAAACTTATTCAGCCTAAATTTTCTTAGATTATGCATATTCAAGTCGAGGGAGATCACCAAATAATGGTGGATTATGTTAGGTACTACTATTTTCACCGTCCTTTATCTTTATGGGGTATTAGAGGATTTAGGATGCTGAATATTAGACTGACATCATCAATTTAATCTTAGATATATTATAAAATCTGAATGATCTGCGGGTTAAGAAGAATGATTTCATGCTCCGAGAACCTGTGAGGAGATATTGGGGTGTTATAAACCAAGGAATGAAGATGTGATGTTCTGAATTGGGATACCTTCAAGAATCTCTTATTTGAGAAGTTTTCCCATGACGCATTGAATTAGGATAAAGATCAAGATTTTATAAATATTTAGTAATGGAATATATCAGCATCTACCTATTCTGTTTATTTCAGGTATTGGCTCTACTTAACTCCTATTTTATCTAAGAATGTGTTGAAAAAGTTCTTTAAGTTTGAGATCATCCATTATACACGGTTGAGGTTCCACATCAGGATTTTAAACCTAATGATATATTTTATGGTTCTATGAAAATCTTTAGAGATCAATAACAGTCTAGAGGAGTATAGAGTAGTGGGTCTTCTTTTAGACATTGGTTCACTGATGATAGGGACTCCTACTGATGTTTTATATTACTTTACTAGTAGTAGGAAGAGGAATATTAAGGGGGTGAGGTTGGGAGGTATTTGGTAGTCTAAGGAGAGTAGTTTTTCTTTATCACCCTATGGGGAAGGTTTTGCCATTATGTGGTTCAATTGTGGACAAAATGAACAGTATCGCATGTTTTTCACCAAATCTCAAAACAAGTGTTGCTGATATATCAAGATGGGTCATCTTAAGTGTTTTTTATTTATGGTTGTTATGATAATGTGTCTACAATTTTGTTGGGTAGATGTGGGATATGATTCATCAGACTAATAGGGGGTCTCAACAAAATTCCAAAACTCTATAGGAGTCAGTGACTCAATAAAACTAGGGACCTTAGGGAGAGAGATGAGATACTGACATAGGAATAGTGTATACCATAGACCATATTCTGGATTCTTGTGTAGAGGGACCATCTATAGTAAGAGGTATGATTCTAATTACCTCTATTTTTTCTATTAGCATTTTTATATATTATTTTTACATGATATAATATCTACTCATGTTGTTATTGGGTTAGAATTTCTGGTAAATTTATCTTCCAAATTTATTTCTATAAATATAAAAATGGCGAAGAGGGAAAACTATCTTCAGAGATATCTAGAATATCATATATTAGGTTCTAGTTACAAACATATATGTGATTTTATAATCATGAAAATAAGTATCTTTAATATTATTTTTATCATGGATAATTTGAAAAGTTATTGATCACACATTGACTAAAATAGAAGATGAGTATCCTTTACTACACCTAAGGGGGCAAAGTTTTTTTACCAGTGTATGGGATGTTGGATTAGGAATAACGGGATGGTATTTGAGTCAATTTTTAGATTTTACAATATAGGTAGCATGAATGGTACTTGTAGTAGAAAAGTAAATAGTTACCTATTATTTTCCTATAGTTGTAAACCATTACCAGGATAAATTTCTAAAATATTTATCTTAAATTTTTCCTAATAGAGGAATAGATTTTGAAAATGAACTCACTCTATGAGAACATCCGATATCGATCCCTATATATCATACGGTACTATTTGAGTAAAATCTATTCATGCTATATCTTGAGGGTCTATATGTGAGGGGATTTATCAAATTGATCTCTTATATTTAGGGTGATTCAATTTTGTTCACTAAGAAGGTATAGGAAATACTATGGTTATGGGTGGACTATAGGAAAGTTAAATCAAGATATAGTGTTTTAATAGTTACTCATTTATGTGGATCAATGAATTTTTTGATCAGTTAAGGAGATCTCAATGGTTCCCCAAGATTAACTTGTAGTCAAGATACCACAAAATTTGTTTCAGAGAATAGGATATACCGATGATATAATTTTAGAGAAGGTATATACCATATAAGTGTCTTAACTTGCCTTTTAGGCTAAAAAATCTTTATTAGTATGGGTGTATATCATGAATAATATCTTCTATCAATATTTTTATTGTTTTATAGTTATATTCATTGATGAAATCTTGATATACTCACGACCCTGCAGAGGAATTCTAGAAACCTTGAGATAATGTTGAGTAAAATTTGTTCACATTATCTTTATTCTAAGATTTAAAAAATTATTTTTTTTATTCAAGGTGTTCACTACATCATGTATCTAATTTGTGAGGTGATAATCTTAGTTAATCAATAGAAGTTAACCATAGTGATGTATTGGGAATTATCTGGAAAAATGTTGAGAAAAAGAGTTTCCTAGGTCTGTTCAGATATTACTGATGGTTTATTTTGGATATCTCTTGTTTGGTATCACTTATGATCGGTCTTACCCAGAAGGGGGTGATGACTGAGTGGAGAGACCTATATGAAGAGGACTTCCTAGAAATAAATAGGATATTGACATCAGCTATTATTCTGATCTTACCTAAACCCGATATTGGATATGTGGGTTACTATAATTATTTAAGTGTTTTTTTGGGAGCTTTTATTATGAAGATAAATCAATTTATTGTCTATGGGTCTTGTTAGTTGCAACCTCATAAGTATAACTACTCAACTCGTGATCTAGTGTTAGAAATGGTAGTTTAATCCTTGAAATTTTGGTGATGTTATCTATTTTGTGAGAGGTTTTTCATCTATATGGACCACAAGATCTTATGGTATATCTTCATTTAGTTGGTTATAAATCTACAGAATAGGTGTCGATTTGAGTACTATATACTTTTGATTTTGAGATAGATTATCCTCCTGGGAATTGTAATGTCTTCACAGAGCTTAGAGAGTAACCTTCTAAGGAGGAATGGAGACTAATGAAATTGTTGGATGAATGGTATATGGGTGTATCTAAGGATCAAGGGGTGTTGATATGTTCCCTCTTAGTTATCACATATTCCTTGTTGTACTGGGTTAACTCTATGAAAGAGTCAGACTAGAGGTTCTTGGTGATGTGGCAATGGTTTTTGGGGAATGATCTAGTTCGAGGATGGTCTTTAGATAGATATGATGTGATCTAAATTCATGGAAGAGTTATGGTTTCTTCTTCCATGTGGGAAGGTCTGGTGAGGGACTCTCATTCTTTATAGTGGTAAATGAATCCAGGATTGATAAAAGTCTATCATGATATCATATGAGGATTCTGTTGTCCAGGTATGAAGAGGGACACTACCGATTTTGTCTATTATTATATTACCTATCATATAATTAATGTCAGGCACTATAAACTTGTTGGTTTACTTCATCCACTCCCCATGATAGTGTGAAAGTCAGATGAGGTGATGACAGACTTTGTTATAGGGGTTACTAGGACCCCGAGAGTTTGAGATCCTATATTTGTTGTGGTTGATCAGATGATGAATGTGGCACATTTCTTACATATTCAAGAAAAAAAATCTTTTGGTGAGTTAGGCATGTTTTATGTGCAAGAGTTTGTATGCTTTCAAAGAATGTCTATGAGAATAATATCTAACTAGGATTCTCATTTTATATCAGTATTTTGGAAATTATTACAGAAAGTGATAAGGACTCAATAAAAGCTAATAATGGTGTATTATCCTCAGAATGATGGGTATTTTGAGAGGATGATATATATTTTGGAGGATGTGCTTCATGTATGAATCCAAGATTTTAGTAGAGCATCGAAATATTATCTGGTGTTGGTAGATTTTTCATAAAATAATAGTTACTAGTATCTTATTCATGTGGCAATGTTTGAGGATCCTTATGGTCGGTAGTGTTGTTCCCTATTATGTTGGCATAAGGTAGGTGAGGCGTCTATTTTTGGTCCAAATATGGTACTAGAGACCTCTGATTATGTCTAGTTTATTCATAAGTGATTAGTAACCACTCAAAGTAGGTGGTTCTCATATACTAACTAGAGGTGATGAACCCTAGAGTTCATTGTGGGTGATCATGTTTTCTTTACAGTGTCACATTAGTTAAGGAATTAATGCTTATGGAAATAGATAAAATAAGAACCATGGTTTATAGGACTATATTAGATTATGGATCATATCAGAATAGTGGCCTACTAATTAAACCTCCCTCCATGGTATCAAGTTATGCCTAACGTGTTATATGTTTCTCATCTTCAGAGGTACAAGACTAATCTTGTGCATGTAATCGATAGCATGGACATTGAGTTGGATCCACATGTATCATTTGTGAAGTGACTGGTACAAATTGTAGACTAGATAAATATGGTGTTATGGGGGATATCAGTAACACTTGTTCAATTTTTATAGTATCATAGATGAATCCAAGAGTAGAATTAGGAGTGAGAGTTATATTTTTGTCCAAAATTACCCAAGTTATTTAACCTAGACTTTTAAGGACACTTATTGAGGATTTATTGAGGTGTTCAAGGGTCATGAATCATAACTAAAGGAGTTGGGGGGGACCAAACAGTAGCTTGGGGCTACTTGTGTTCCATAGTCTAGCTAGTATATAGACATTAGCTAGCTGGTGGAGGTGTTAGTAGACCATGTTGAACCTAGGTTCTACCTACAAGCCGGTATAAAGCTACCGACAGCAAGCCATGGCTCGCGAGCCACTATAGGATGATGCATTATTGGATGAGGCACCACCAGATAAAATTCCTGCCACCATCAGTGAGATATCATCAGGTGAGACACCTCCATGCGACCTACTTCTAGGAATTAGACATTGTTTTTTGTGGCGCCGCTGGTCGAGGCACCGTTGGGTGATCGACCGCCAGCGAGCAACCGCCAGCATGAGACACCGCCAGCGTGAGACACCACCAGGGTGACACCACCAGTGTGAGATACCACTAGGGTGAGATCATTGGCATGAGACACCATTGGAAAAATACACTATTGGTGTGAGGCACTACCAGCATGAGACACCATCAATGAGGCATTGTTGGAAGACTTAGGAAAACAAAGAAATTTTAAAAAGTGGTGAAATGAGTCACCTTGACCTCCCAGAACGCCTCAAACACCAGATTCCCATGAAGGGACCTTAGAGGTTAGGGACATTATATCACATACCTCTCAAACTATTATCACCCACTATCACAAACCAGCTTGGGCACCCTGGTAACCCGATAACCGAGCCGGCCCTGACATGGCTCGAAGGGTGTTCCCGATCCCCACGGGTCGACGACTAGCACCTGGCATCATACAACATACAAGTGGGAATGAATTTTCTACAAGGACACAGAATAAAGAGTGAAACAAACAGTATGCATAACAAAGAAACTCCACTGGGAGCATTGTACCAGAAAACAAAGAGGCATAGAAATCCCAAATTACTACAACCCAAATACATGAAATAGGAAAAACCACCCCAAAGTCCCCAAGGACATAACTCACCATGTTGAAAACTCAATAGCTGGATCCACCTCCAAGTGATCCTTTCCCCTTGCATGAACCTGGAAGAAGGAGGTCTACAAACACCCGAAGGTAAAAGTAGGGTGTGAGCCTAAGCCTAGAAGGATACCACCAGAGATTCCATAACAGATGCCAAATTAAGATTATCCAAAGAAAAACTTTAAATTTTAAAGTAAACTGGTTTGGAAATAGGAGAGAATATTTTAACAAATCATGCTATACATTTTCAAGAAAATGAAAGTTCACCAAGTAAGGTTTTATAATGATGAAATACTTTTAAGATAATGGATTAAATAAAAACAGTTACATAAAACAGTTTATGTAAAATCAGCATGCATGTAAATCAGTTCAAAATAATTGGCAAACATTTATGCATCACATATAAATATTTAGGTGAGCAACATGGTCATTTGCCAAAAGTTACGATAGTATTAATCAATTATGGGATTCCACACTCTTTATGTAAACTCAGAAAAATTTGTATACACATGTCCCTATGACATTGGCCAAAGGAGACTCATCACCAACCCATCGGGGATGTGACCCGCCGCAAGTATGTTTTAGAACATTGTCGTATCGTAGAGTGTATCCAAATAACTCACTAACTACCTAAGTCTTTCATGTGCTCTTACATGATGGGAAAACTATTTTAAAAATGCTTAAAATACGATCAATCCCATTCTTCCATTTCAAAGTGCTAATTCCATTCCATTTAAAACCCCAAAAGGTTTTATTCAAAAACATGCCTTTTTCGCAAAATAAAACCAATGGGTTTATATCAAAACATTTTAATCCATTTTCACCAGTTTGAAATCCATTCAAAACCAATTCCATAATTTCACAATTTATTTACACAATTCAATTGAAAAAATTTCCATCAAATACATAACTTAAATTCCACAATTTAAATTATCTAATTTCCATAAACACACACACACACACCCCAATTCAATGGAATAGGGGGTTTTCCAAATTATCATGACAAAACCAATACAAATATATCAATTCAAAAGAATTGAATTAAAATCAACAAGTGAAATAAATCAAGCAATGAATATAATCAATTCAGCAAGTCGGAATAGAACCACCTACCTTGAAGGTTTTGACCAAAACCATAATGGTTGAAGAACACTCAAGAATCCCAGTTGATTCTCTAAAAACCCATCCTAGATACCTTCCCCTAGAAATACCAAGACCAAATCTCATCATTTTTCCATTTAAACACTTAGATCTACTCATAACGGGCGTAGATATAAGAAATCAAGGGAAGAGGAGAAGTATATCTAAGTAGATCTAAGAAACCGATCAAGAAAGAAGAAGAACGATCACATAACTTGAGAATCCCACTTTGATTCACCAAGAGGAGCCTTTGGATCACCTCCAGAACATAGGAAGACCCTTATCTGACCCCAGGAGAAGAAAAATTCCGAGTTAGGGCCACTTAGAAGGAAAAACGAAGCATTTAGAGGCAAAATAGCCGAGATCAACAATTTAAGGATCAAATTTTAAGTGACCGCACGATTTTTCCACACGGTTTGTCAAACCATGCACGCATCGTGCAGATCTCACTGTCCAGAGTTGTTGTCCTGCACGGTTTAGTCGCACGGTTTACCAAACCGTGCGCACACCGTGTGTACCCCACTGTCCAGTGCTGCTAGGTTGGCATGGTTTGATCACACGGTTTATCAAATCATGCGCTAACTGTGCACAAGCCATTGCCTTTTTGTTTTTCTTAAAATTTCACCCAAATTCACCCCCAAGTCACTACTTCAAAACAAAGGCACTTAGAGACATCAAAAGTACCTGAAAATGTAACGGTATGTTACAACCTCCCCACCATAAGATATTTCTGTCCCTAGAAAACCTATGAAGAAACCTCCACGCCAAAAAGATGAGGCCACTGCTTTCTCATTAGTGCATCCCTTTCCCACATCTCATGAGAATCTGAACCATGCTTCCAATGTATACAGACCAGAGTTATCGTTCTCCCACGAAGTACCTTGGTCTCAGAATCAACAATCCTGACTGGTCGTTCAGTCACAGATAAATTTGGTTCAATTTCAAGATCACTCCAGCTCACAACATGAGATGGATTGGAGAGGTACTTCCGTAGCTACGATACATGGAACATGTTATGTATCGACATCACCTGTGGTGGTAGATCTAGAAGTTAAGAAAATTTTCCCACAAGACCAACAACCGCTAAAGGTCCCACAAAATGAGAAGCAAGCTTCCCTTGCCTCCCAAGCCGTAAATGTCCTAAACGGTGTGAAACTTTCAAGAAAACCTTGTCACCAACTGAGAACTCTAAAGGTCTACGGTGATAGTCAGCATAAGACTTGCACCGACTATGCGCTGTCATCATTCTCTAATGAATCAACTGGATCTTAGATGTCGTCTCTTGGACCAAACTCGGTCCTACCAAATAACTTTCACCAATCTCTGATCAACATAAAAAATATTTACATGGACGGCTATACAATGGCTCAAAAGGATCCATTTTAATCACAGATTGATAACTGTTGTTATAAGAAAACTTAGCTAACACCAGATGATCATCCCAAGATCCACCAAAGTTAAGAACACAAGTGTAGAGAATGTACTCAAGGATCGGAATAGCTCTCTCTGTCTGGCCATCTGACTGTGGATGGTAGGCCATGCTCAAATGTACCTAAGATCCCAGTGCCTCCTGAAGGACTCTCTAAAAGCGAGAAGTAAACCGAGGATCCCTATCAGAGACTATTACATATGCAACTCCATGAAAACAAACAATTTCTTTCACATAGATATTTCCCAACTCCTCAACTTTGGTTGTATCTTGAATAGATATAAAGTGAGATGACTTGGTCAGTCTGTCGATCACAACCCATATCGCATTCTTCTTCCTCTGGGTTTGAGGTAACCCAACCACAAAGTCCATTGAGATTTCATCACACTTCCATGTAGGGACTGGAAGTGGTTGAAGCAAACCCAAAGGTTTCTGGTGCTCGTCTTTCACCTGCTGGCATGTATAGCAACGAGATACAAACTCAGCAATGTCTCGTCTCATACCTGGACACCAGAACTGTCGCCACATATCATAGAACATCTTCATGGTCCCTGGGTGCACATCCCACTGATAGTTATGGCAATCCCTCATCACATCCTTCCTTGCCAATAATGGAACAACGTAACAGTTTTGATAACACAGAACACCCTCTTTGGAGAACGACCACAAGGTGTTGGTCTCCCCACCATAAAGAGAGTCCCTATTTCCATGAAATTTATCATCTAGTTTTGGTTCCTGAAGAATCAATTCGAGGAGAGCAGAAGTCAACTGAACACTGGTTAAATAAACTTCATTCTCCTTCCACTGAATTCCAATATGCAACTGAGCAAAAATAACCATCAAACTCCACTCTTTTGAAGATTCTTTCATAGCCTCAGTTGGATTTTTCCAGCTTAACGCATCTGCAACGACATTCCCATTCCCCAGGGTATAGGCAATGTCAAAGTCGAAAGATTGCAGGTACTCCACCCAATGCCTTTGGTGATGATTCAAATATTTTTTAGAGAAGATATAACTCAAGATCCTGTGGTCTAAATACACAGTTAACCTTTCTACAAAAAGCTAATGTCTCTAACACTTAAGTGCATGCATTACAGCTGAAAGTTCAAGGTCATGGATAGGATAGTTCTTCTCATGAGGCTTAAGCTGACGAGATCCATAGGCAATAACATGATTACCCTGCATGAGTAAACATCCCAAACCTGAACCTGATGCATCACAGAAGACCACATAACTTAACCCTGCCTCAGGAAGAGTTAACACCAGCATAGTAGTCAAAAGACGATTTAGCTAAAAAAAAGAAATCTGACATTTATCGTTCTAGGAAAACTTCACTCCCTTTTTAGTCAGAGTAGTCATTAGAGAAGCTAACTTTGATAAGTCTTTAAAAAACCGGTGATAATATTATGCTAAGCCCAAGAAGCTCCGAATCTTGAAAATATTTCGTGGTTGTTCCCAAGTCATAACAGCCTTCACCTTCTCAGGATCAACTGATATTCCTTGTTCTGACATGACATATCCCAATAATTGCACTTCCTGAATCCAAAAATCACACTTTGAAAGTTTGGCATAAAGTTGGTGATTCCTTAGAAGACCCAAAACTGTTCTCAGATGATGCACATGATCCTCCTCAGACTTGGAGTAGACAAGAATTGCATCCACAAAGACCTCCACGAAATTATGTAGATACTCATGGAAAACCGTGTTCATCAAAGCCATGAAAACTGTAGCAGCATTTGTAAGGATGAAGGTCATAACAAGGTACTCAAAATGTCCATACCTACTCCGAAAAGCGGTCTTAGGAATGTCAGATTTCTTTATCCTCAACTGATGGTAACCAGATCGAAGATAAATTTTTGAAAACCACTTTTCCCCTTTAAATTGATCAAACAAATCATTAATTTGTGATAACGGGTATTTTTTCTTTATCGTAAATCGATTGAGCTTTCAATAATCAACACATAAGTGAAGAGAACCATCATCCATCTTGGCAAAGAGAACAGGTGCTACCCAAGGTGACACACTCAGGCATATAAAGATTTTCTCAAGAAGATCGTCTATCTGGAACTTTAGTTCCATTAGTTCATCTAAATCCATTTGGTAAGAGGGAATAGAAACTATTTTAGTACCATGCATTACGTCAATAGAGAAAACAACATCCCTTACTGGTGGCAAACCAGAGAAGTCAGAAGAAAACACATCGGGCAACTCAGTGATAAATGGATGAAGATCACCACACATTGAATCTCTCTCTAGATCAAAGGAAAACACTGATGTAACTTTCCCCAAATCTAGATAAGAGGGTCCATCTCTACCTGACCATGGGTCCCATTCTCCTTGAAAAAAAGAGGCACACCACTCTGTGTCTTAAGTAGACACGTTGAAGATAAAAATTGATTCGGGCTTTATTGGCAATGAGTCATTCCATCCCAAAAATGACATCAAAATATTTCATGTCTAGAACCAAGAAACTCCAAACATGATCAACATAAAATAGAGATAATACACAAGTAGGACTACGGAGGCCCTTCTCTCTCATTACACCAAGTGGTGTAGTAATAACCATTGTACAAGATAAAAACTCCAAAGGCATATTAAGAAGATTAACAAGATGGGTTAAAATAAAAGAGTGAGATGCGCTAGTATCAAAAAGAGTTGTCACTAAAGATGAAGTTATAGTAATGGTACCTCTCATAGTCGAAGGACCTGTATCAGTTACCTCTGGCGACTCTTCCACTGCGTGAAGAAGCTTCGTTCTGGATTCCTATGGCTGGAACCCTTTTTCACATGAAGCATTTGATTGCCCCGTAGTATTTGGAGGTGTTGATGATCATGTTCCACTACACGGGGTAGAGAAGTGATGGCAGAATCTTTATAGGTGCCCTAAATGTCCATAGGAGCTATAGTTCTTGGGTGCCTCAGTGAAAACCCTCTTAGAATTCCCCGACTTTCCACACTAACAGCAAGTCAAGGAATCCCCTCCTAGTGCTACTAGAGGTCTGGAATGACTCTGTTCCCGAGAACCTCATGCTTCAGTTTTCCTTTAAAGGAACCAACACTGCCACTAGAAGAAAAAAAGTAACTTCCTGCAACCCTGACTTTCTTACCAAATCCATCTCAACAATCATCTCCATATCCAGAACATCGACATAAGTGGGTAGCTTTAGTAAGAAAAACTTAGAATGGATATCTGATCGATGCCCCAACTCAAATCGTCAAGATTTCATCCTCTCATTAGATAAAATTTCAGGAGAAAACTGTACCAACTTAGCAAAGAGATTTGAGTACTCAGTCACGGTTTTGTTGGCCTGCTCAAGTTTGAAAAACTCCACACCCTTGGCCAACACCATAGATTCTGGATAGAACTGATTAGTTAAAAGAACCATAAAGTCTTTCCACTCCAAACCCTCATGTTTCCCAGCCATCACCATCATGTCCCACCATCTTCTACTTGGTCCCTCCAGCACGAAGGTGGCACAATTCACCTAGATCGCATCCGGTGTCTCCAAAAACCCAAACAGACATTCAATCTTGCTCAACCATTCCTCGTCATGTTGAGGGTCAGTGGAGCCTTTGAAAACTGGTGGCTTCTGGCATAGGAACTCTTGAGATGAATTTCGAAGAATATCACTATGAGGATCTTTAGTTAGAGTGTGAACAAGAACTGGAGGTGGTGCCTGTCCCAGAGCTTGGACAGTGCGAACAATCACCTCTACCAGACTTGGATCCACAGTAGGACATGCTTGTTGAGATTCAGCAGCAGCCTCTTTTAGAATTTGATTTCCACGTCTTCTCAGAGGCATTATTCTACATAACATCAGTAGACAATAAAGGAGACATTAGATTAACACTCAACCTAAGTAACGAGAAAAACTACTCTTAAAAGAAGGGATAATAAGATTTGAATTCCACTCTATCCAAATAAAAATAGGGGAAAAGACTAGAACTAATCCAAAAGTAATCTTTCCCTAACCACCCCTGGTGACTTAAGGTTAATTGTGGTGACAGCTGGCCAGGCACTCAATCACAACAACCTCCTAAGTCCCAAAAAGAATACTCAAATGCATATTGTCATCAAGGAAAGATGCTCAACCTCCCTCTGATACCAATTTTCCATGAACCAGACCAGGTACCCTGGTAACCCGATAACCGAGCCGGCCCTGACCTAGCCCGAAGGGCATTCTCGATCCCCACGGGTCGGTGACTAGCACATGGCATTGTACAACATACAAGTGGGAAGTAATTTTCCACAAGGACGTGGAATCAAGAGTGAAACAAACAGTATGCATAACAAAGAAACTCCACTGGGAGCATTGTACCAGAAAACAAAGAGGCACAGAAAGCCTAAATTACTACAACCCAAGTACATGAAACAGGAAAAACCACCCCAAAGTCCCCAAGGACACAACTCACCACGTTGAAAACTCAACAGCTGGATCCACCTCCAAGTGATCATTTCCCCTTGCATGAACTTGGAAGAATGAGGTCTACAAACACCCAAAGGAAAAATTAGGGTGTGAACCTAAGCCCAAAAGGATACCACCAGAGATTCCATAACAGATGCCAAATAAATATTATCCAAAGAAAAACTTTAAATTTTAAAGTAAACAGGTTTGGAAATAGGAAAGCATATTTTAACAAAACATGCTATACATTTTCAAGTAAAGGAAATTTCACCAAGAAATGTTATACAATGATGAAATAATTTTAAGAAAATTTCTTAAATAAAAACAGTTACATAAAATAGTTTATGTAAAATTAGCAGGCATGTAAAGTGGTTCAAAAGCATTGGAAAACATTTATGCATCACATATAAATATTTAGGCGAGCAACATGGTCATCTTCCAAAAGGTACAATAGTATTAATCAGTTATGGTATTCCGAACTCTCTATGTGAACTCAAAAAAATGTGTATACACATGTCCCTATGACATTGGCCAAAGGAGACTCGTCACCAACCCATCAGTGATGTGACCCGCCGAAAGTATTTTTTAGAACGTTGTCGTATCGTAGAGTGTATCCAAATGACTAAATAACTACCTAAGGCTTGCATGCGCTCTTACATGATGGGTGAACTATTTTAAGAATGCATAAAATATGATCAATCTCATTCTTCCATTTCAAATTTTCAATTCCATTCCATTTGAAACCACAACAGGTTTTATTCAAAAACAAGCCTTTTTCGCACGATAAAACCAATGGGTTTCTATCAAAACATTTTAAGCCATTTTCACTAGTTTGAAATCCATTCAAAACCAATTCCGTCATTTCACAATTTATTTCCACAATTGAAATCAACAATTCAATTGAAAAAAATTCTATCAAATACATAACTTAAATTCCACAATTTAAATTATCCAATTTCTATAAACAAACACACACACACACAAACACACCCCAATTCAATGGAATTGGGGGTTTTCCAAATTCTCATGCCAAAACCAATTCAAATATCTCAATTCAAAGGAATTTAATTAAAATCAACAAGTGAAATAAATCAAGTAATGAAGATAATCAATTTGGAAAGTCGGTACGGAACCACCTACCTTGAAGGTTTTGACCAAAACCACAACGGTTGAAGAACACTCAAGAATCCCGGTTGATTCTCCAAAAACACGTCCTAAATCCCTTCCTCTAGAAATACCAAGACCAAAACTCATCATTTTGGAATTTACACACTTAGATATACTCATAACGGGCGTAGATATAAGAAATCAAGGGAAGAGTGGAAGTAGATCTAAGTAGATCTAAGAAACTGCTCAAGAAAAAAGAAGAACGATCACATACCTTGAGAATCCCACTTCTATTCACCAAAAGGAGCCTTTGGATCACCTCTGGAAAAAAGGGAGAACCTTCTCTGACCCCAGGAGAAGACAAATCCCGAGTTAGGGCCACTTAGGAGGAAAAAAGAATCATTTAGAGGGAAAACAGTCAAGATCCACAATTTAAGGATCTAATTTTAAGTGACCGCGCTGTTTGTCTACACGGTTTGTCAAACCATGCGCACACCGTGCGGATCTCACTATCCAGGGTTGCTGGTCCGCATGGTTTAGTCACATGGTTTACCAAACTGTACGCACACCATGTATACCACACTATTCAGTGCTTCTAGGTTGGCACGGTTTGATCGCACGGTTTATCGAACCGTGTCCTAACTGTGCACAAGGCATTTCCTTTTTTTCTTAAAATTTCACCCAAATGCACCCACAAGTCACTACTCTAAAACAAAGGAACTTAGAGACATCAAAAGTACCTAAAAATGTAATGGGATATTACACCCACCAGAATTCAAAACCAACCTAAAAGTAAAAGATAATAAGTGTCTGAACAACCATCACTCAAGATATCTCTCTAATATTTTTTCACCCGTGAAACACTTCTGAAAGTTATAGGGGAAACCTCCACATCCAAGAAAACCTCCTCCAAAATATTCAAAATAGGATTTTTTCAACATAGATCTAGTTGTGCCAACCTGAATGACCAGAAACACACTACACAAGCACAACCACCATGCCATCTCAAGCACCTAAATTTGTGAGAGTTATCCTCCATGTCAAGATATTATCTACTCTGTGTGGCATTAACTCACCCTCACGGGATTATTTGCATCATAGTCAATAAATTTAGATTAAGAATTAGTTATTCTTCTTTTCGTACATCAGAGATTTATCACACATCATAACCCAAGGAAAAACGGTTCATCTCATAATAAATAGGGTTGAAATATTAAATCATCGAGAAAAAACAGAACAAGGAAAAACTCAAAATAATGTTGGAAACTAGTCATGAATCTATGTCTCTCACTCCCAAGTACTCTCCTTCTATCCACTATTCCTCCACAACACTCAAACCAAAGGAATGGTTCATCCATGCAACACCTTCTCTCGACGATCCTAGATCTCCATTATTCACTCCAAAAACATCACATCATACTCGATATATAACTCTCCCCAGTCAATGACATGGGAGTCATCATGAAGATACGAACAATGATGAGACATGTGAAAGACATAGTGGATCCTTTATAACTATTGTGGAAACACCAACTAATATTCCACCTAGACAACTTACACCAATATCTCAAAGGATCCAACGAACCTAGGAGAAAGCTTACTCTCTCTACCAAACATTTTCATCCCACATCAATGGGAAACTTTCAAGAACACATGGTCCCCAACGTTTAAATCCAAGGGCCTACTTATGTGATTGGAATATTACTTCTATCGGTCTTGTGCTTCTTTCATTATTTCATGATAAAGTTGAACCTTTTCTTTTATTCTCTGAGCCACATCGGGACCAAGAACGGTTATCTCCCCAACCTCTACCCAGAACAATAGAGAATGAAAATATCTCCCATACAAATCCTCAAACAGGGCCATGCCAATGGATGAGTGATAACTATTATTATAAGAAAACTCCCCCAAAGGAAGTTGTTGTTCCCAAGATCTACCAAAGTCTAAGAGTCATGCTCACATCATATCCTACAACATTTGGATAGTCTGTTATGTATACCCATATATTTGTAGGTGGAAAGTAGTGATGATGTGTAAATGGGATCCAAAAGCATGTTGTGATCCCCTATAGACTCATGAGGTAAACGTTTCTTCCTAATATGGGACAATAGACCTCAGAAATCCATGTAACCATACCACCTCATCCACATACCTCTTATCCAATACATCTGTTGCACCGGACTCCTTGATCTCTAATAAGTGGGATGATTTCATCAATCAATACACTATCACCCAAATAGAATCATAACCTCCTTAAGGTCTAGGTAACCCTATCATGAAATCCATGGATATTTCATCCTATTTCCACTCTGGAACATTTGGGGGTTGCAACAAACCACCTGGAACACCATGCATGGCCTTTACCTACTAGAAAATAAAGCACTTCTCCACAAACTCTCCCACTTCCTATTTCATCCTGGACCACCAAAACTACATCTTTTAGCCATGGTACTTATTAGGAACTCTTGGATGTACTTAAAAATGTGAGTTATGAACCTTTTGAAGAAATACACCATGAATCACCACTGGAACAAACAACATTCCATGAAACATCATCTCATTCTGATCATTCTCTGACCATCCCATAGAGCATCACCCTGTCCAACACGATCGCTCAACACCTCTGCCTCTAAGTCCCCCCATTGAGACTCCTCCACCTGATGAATTATAAAATACTACAAAATCATCTAAAATAAGCATCCTTTAACACCATCAACTCTTATACATAATTGAAAGGCTTACAACTCCTCTATTTCTTTCAATGCATCTTCATATTCCCGAACAACCTTCTTCTGTGACTTTATGCTCAAATCATCGACCAAGATATTTCCCTTTCCTGAGGTGTAGGAGATCTCAAAATCATAGTCTTGAATAAACTCCATCCACATCCACTATCATAGATTCAGGTCATGCTGGAAAAATATATACCTCAAATTTGTGGGATTCATGAAGACCACAAAGCACTCCTTAATAAGGTGATGTCTCCACAATTTTTGTCTGAAATCCACCACTGCCAACTCTAGATCATGGGTGGAATATATATTCTTATGAATATGTAACTGGTTATACCTATAAGATACCACTTCCCTTTCCTACATCAGCATATATTTAAAATCCATATGGGAATCATCACAAAAACCTTCAGACATCACCCCTTCCTCAAGAAACAAAATCACTAAATCACTAAACAACTTCCCCTTCAGATAATAGAATTTTTCATGAAACTGATCACTCCACACAAAATCTTTATCCTTCCTTGTCAAAGTCATCAATGGGGATTCCACTCAAGAGAAATCAGGTACAAAACATCGATAATAGCCTGTGAGACCAAGGAAACTATGGAATTCTACCACATTCTTGGGTGTCATCCAAAAAACCACCACTTAATCCTTCAACAGGTCTATTTCCACACCTTGATGAGACACCATATGAATGATCAAATGCACCACTCGGGTCTATAGCATACACTTGAATAAACTTCCATATAGCTAGTGGCATTGAAGAACCCATAAGATAGTTATGAGATGCTCGTCATGCTTCTCCTCAAACATCAAGTAGATTAAGATATCATTGATGGATACGATGGTGAACTAGTCTAGGAACTCACAGAATATAGAGTTAATAAACCCCATGAACATGGCTGGTACATTCATAACACTAAACGTAATAACTACAAACCTGAAGTTCCCATACCTACATCTGAAACCAATCTTTGGGATATCACCCTCATTCACACTTAACAGGTGATATCCAGATAGTAGACCAATCATAGGAAACCAAATCACCCCTCTCAGCTGGTTGAAAATATATTCTATCTTCAAAAGAGGGTAATGGTTCTTGACCGCCACCTGATTCAACCTCTGGTAGTCTATAAACAACCTCAGACCACCATCTGCTTTTTTGGTGAAAAACACTGGAGCACCCCACAGTGACACACTACGCTGGATAAAACCCTTATGTATTAGATTATATATATTAATACTTAACTCCCACAAATCATAAGATGGCATCTGATAAGGGGCCATCAAAAATAGAAAAGCACCAGGCTACAAGTCTATACCGAACTCAACATCATGTCGAGGGGGTAGTGTGATAAACTCCTTGGGGAAAAAATCCAAGAACTCCCAAAAGACCCTGGGAACTTCTTATATTTAAATTTACACTGATTCCACAAACATCTTATCCAATAAGGAAATAAGGGGATCCACACACCGACTTTCCACCTAACAACCCTGATCACCAATGAAAACCACACATTGACCATCCACATCCAAAAACATGAATCTCCTCCAAAATCAGTTGATAAAATCACATAAAGAATAAAACTAGTTTATGTTAATGATGACATCGTATGGATACATATATAGTAAGAATAAATCCCCATGGGATTTATATAGTCTCATCATCAGTCTACACCTCTGGCACACATCAAATAAGTTATTCTGGCCTCCAACTGGCATACTCAACACCAGGGGCATGATAAGCCTCTCTACATCCATTCATAGAGCATGGGATATAGTAGGTTCAAAAAAAGGAGTGTGAAGTGCCTGAATCAAACAAACAACAAGAAAGGTTACTAAACAAACTAATCATACCTCTCACAATCTAGGAACCTGCTGGAACTACTGCCTCCATTGTGCGCAACTAACCACTCCCATTTCCTCTTCCTCCCTACTAACGACCACCTCCCCAAAAATATTGAGGTTATGGTCCTTGATTATGAGGTACATCATGAGGTTATCCTCTCCCACTATATCTCTCATTAGTGGAGTAAATTCATGTTGTCCCTACTATTGAAATTGTCTCACCAGAAACTATTGTTGAGGCTGACATTAAACCTATCCACCTCCACCAAAATAAGCTCAAGAAGATATTGGGAATTAATTATGAAGATTTTCATGAACCCTACAAAAGAAAAACATCATCCCCAACACCATAAGTAAAGAACATAGACCAAAAGGTCAAAAGGGAAGCTATTGAGGTTGACTCCCCACTGGTCAAAACCATGAAGGTCCGGGTACCTGAGACCTTCCACTAAAAACTTTGCCTCTCAAAAAACTCTTATAACTCCCATGTCCTAGTAAACCTCCTCACATGTTCATTTTTTCGATCACATATTCTTTCCTCTGAACTTCCAAATACATCGGCAACAAAGGAGTTACTGCATAATGGATAAAAGTGCGGAGAACCACCTCAAGATGTCTCGCATGAGACTCCTCATCTAGAAAAAGGTCCGGGGAAAATGAATAAGGTCCTTAAACTTTATCCCAAACTCCCACATCGACATACTCCCCTACTTAATGGAGAGTATCTTCTACCTCTTTTCAGCCTTCATGTCCTTTATAAGGAACTCCGCCTAAAAAATCCCTCTAGAAGTCGACCCAAAAAATGTCTTCCTCCTTCCACTCTCCCAAATACAGCATCCACCATTGATGCGTATCAACCCACATATGACTAAATAATGAAGGGGTATATACTCTCTCAGGGCCTAGATCAAACTGAAGGTAATCTCCAGATCCTCTCTCCAACCTTTTTTCTCCACATTAGAAACACTACACTCATACTTCCCCAAAGCCTGTCGTTGGAAAGTATGCAGTGTCCTTTGCCACTGATCATCCTCCTCAACCAGATCAATCCTATGGTAATAAACTAGACCAGCCTACTGAACCTACACTTCCTGATTCACATACAGGAAAAAACCCAGATCCGTAGCTGAAAGTAAAGAAAAAATTTCCTAAGCCCAAGTAATTTGAAATTTTGTTACAATTTATTTTACTTCATTTTACTCATTTTATCCATTTAAACTTTCCCAAAACAACCCAATTCAACAAGAACACAAGTCATTATGATGCATGTACCTTTTTTAGGTATCTAACCTACAAGAAGGTATGTCTTACTTGGTCATTCAATAAGATCAAATTTCTACACTAGATCACGAGGGAACCCTAAAATCCTGTGTCACAGCCAGAATCCATGGCCAATGTCACATACCAAGGTCAAAAAGAACTATTTCCATACCATCCTAGGAAATCCCCACTATTACTAACTCCAAACTCCATCTTATCTCTCAACCATAACCTCTAATACCACATCTTCACAATCCACCCACTCCAAAGATACCCCTCCTAGGCTAGAAATAAATAAAGGGAAATAACTATCCCTGAATCCCACCTCTAGTAGGCTCTGGATTGGCGACCAGAACCAAAGGTGTAGAAATCTCACAATATGGGAGATATTACCATTTATAAGGAAAAAATATTAGGATATATGATGGATCATCCACAGACCAAATCCAAGACATATATAAAAGAAATCCAAAAACCATCCCACATGCAAGTGTAAAATAGAACTTATACAAATAAAAGTCTCCAAAGTAAATACCCAAAAGTAAAGATAGGAAGCAACATAAAAACTATCAATATCTGATTTATTAAGGTCTTTCACGGTCCAACAAATCCCCCTATAATCCTGAATATAGTTTTATATATGTAGGGTGAGCATACAGGTATACTCAGTACAAAAAACAAATTCTCTTATGCACATGTGAAAGAGGTGTATTAATGCACCCGTGAGAAAAATAGTAGAACCAAAAAAAACCCAAGAAGGTATACTAACCACCCAACCTCACCAAGTCATGCTCACCAAGAAACACAAGTAAAGTAATATAATATAAATAACATCAATGATAGGGTACCCTACACTACTTTCCCACTGATTAGCCACTCTCACACCCCAATGGAAAATGTCTTGGAGCTCCCACCTCTTCTGAATATACCACATATTATCCCACCAGAACACACTTGGGCCTCACAAAACATCCTAACCACACACACATGGGCGTCAAAACACATCTCTCCTACACACACCTTGGCCTCACAACACGTCCTGCCCACACAAGCCTGGGTCTCACAACATAGAATGTTATGTCATGTCACGTCACATCACATCTCATCCTGAAGATAACTTGGACACATATCACCACCTCATCCCAAAGACACCTGAGACACCCCAACCTCATCCCAAATACACCTAGGATACTACAACCTACTTAAAGAAACTTGGTATATCAACACCTAGAAGAGGGGGCATGGAAGGGTGAGTGGCCATCCATCCATCCTCCCACTAGGATGTTGGGAATGAAACCCCATGTGTGACTATGTGGGTATTCATCACATAGTGCTCAATGAGGGTGGGTTGAATATATAAAACACAAGTAAATTAAAATTATATACATATATGATACCAAATACTCAAGACAGACCCATGGGTTCTTAGATAAACCATCAACTCACAACACTTCCACAATTGTGGCTACCTCTAAATGCACAACTCTACACATAAAACCACAAAACACATTTCACATTCCCAACCAATTTTATTTAACAATTTCCATTACATTAATCAATATAACCCAAGACATTCCAAATTTTTATTAAATAATATTCATTACTTCAATCACTACCCGGAAAACTAAGCAACACACACAATAGGAAATACAAGAATAGTCATTTTAAAAGGAAAAGAACATGATAAAGAAAGGAAGATTCACATCAAAGACACGTCATACCACAAAATTTAGATATGGGAGACTTTCAACATGTTACTCATAGAGAAACTCAGGGATAATTTCCCATTCATGATATATCATATATCGATCTCTAGGTACAGGGTGAAGCTTTTTACTTGTTATCAATGGTGAAGCACCCATACCAACCACTAATGTCCTTATTCAAATTCTTCCTACCCAAAAAAACCATACCAAACAAAATAAAACCCCAAACTCACAACCACATACAACAACACATTAACCCACAACCAGTTACACATCCCTAATGCACAAACATACCACTCCCGGATCACTGTATCCACATAACCAATCCCTTGTTCACAATCATACTATACCACATCACCACACAAACAAAGTTAAAAAAAATTAATATTTAACATGGCATTCCTTATTTAATTACACTTATTAATTTAGGGGTTATCACAGAAATATTATGATCATGGGGCATCACTTATTAGGTGAGTATACATGGTTAATAATCTTCATAACAGTCATTCAATAGGAAACAAACAACATGAATTCCATAAAATCACCCCATACACAAACAAGGACCCCCAAAGTCAATAAATTTCAATGGGTATTTAACCTATACAAATCAAAATATCAAAAAAAAACAAGAACATAGTAGAAACATGTGTTACTTTTCTCAGTCCCATGTTTATTGATTTAAAACCGGTTCAATTATCTTTATTAATCCAGAAAAAACTATATTCACAGTGGTAACACCCATATACCCAACCCACATGATACAAAATTAAGAGAGAAAAAGTATAGACCTACCTATGATAAAATTCTATCTGCACTTCCTGGTTGCACCAAAATAGGGGTGTGCATGCAATAGAAAAAACACCAAGGAGACACAAACCAAAAGTTGAAGCACTTTACTCAACTCCTACAGGAAGAAGAGTTTGGGGAATCCCATAGTAAGAGGAAATGAGAAGTAAGAATATAGGTGAAAGGGATCTCAGGCTTAGAAACATCTAAGTAAATCCATAGTTTTAAATATGTTTTGATTTCCCATTAATGCCGGATCTGGTCAAGGTAATAGGTTTTGACCAATTAAAATCCTTCAGACCCTTAGGAAATTAAAGATAGGATTTATGGTATTTTAATCTGCCTCAAATACCTTAAAACAACGTTTTAAAATCATTTTATGTTAAAAAGGACGTTAAAAGGGTGAAACTAGAATAAGCTGGAAACACAGTTTATGAGAAACCGTTGGACGATGCTCTACTTGATGAGCCATTGTTCAACGAGACACCATTCGACAAAGCACATACAATGAGGCACCACTCACAAGCCACCATTGCATGAAGCACCACTAGATCAGGAATCCTCAGATGAAACGCTTACCACCGTTAGTAAGAAACCAACGGGCGAGACACTACCAAACGACCTATCACGATGCATGAGGCACCACTGGTCGATCAATCTCCAGCGTGAGACACCTCAAAGGTGAGCTACTGCCAGGGTGAGATACTTACAAGGTGAGCTATTTTTAGGGTGAGACCGATGGTGTGAGACACCATTGGCACGAGACACTTTTGTCCTAAGGCATCGCTATCATGAGACACCGTTGGTGATACATCATTGGAAAACTAGGTAAAATTGGAAAATTATTCAAAATGATGAAATGAGTCACCTTAACTTCCCATAACACCACACTATATTCCCAAAAAGTAATATACTGGAGAGGTTTGATCCATTATAATAAGTTATTAAATTTAAAGTATCAAATAATAAATTTAGAATATTTTTAAAAAAATCTAACTAGAATAAAAAAACTAATAAAAACATTATAACTCAGATATGTATATTTTAAAAAGTCACAATTGAAATAGTTATATGGTAATTGAATTATTATGAGATTATTAAAGATTGTTCATTCATATTATTTCTTTTTTACTTGGTCCATATAGCTCAAACCATATCTATATCATGGTCATCAGATCCTCTTATAATATTTTTAGGGTTGTTGGGATCTCATGTAATTTTTCAACACTACTAACATTGTATTCAATAAAATAAACTTTTTTCCTTGAAAAATTATATACCAAAAAACATTAGATGGATAAAAAACATATAATTTTTTTACATGTGTTTCCATAATAAAAGGGTTCTTCATGTATCTCAATTTATTCAGATCAATAATTAAAAAATCTAAATTCTTTAATTTAAATATATTTTTTCTATCAACCCATTTACACCTGAACATGAGTTCTCAAAATTTAATATAATCAATCTCCCATATATCTTTAATAATTTTATAATATGAACTTAATGTAGAGGTTTGGTTTTTTCATTTTTCATTTAAAATGTATATTAATAAATTGAAAATCATTACCTTTATAACAAACTAGGTTAAGTTAAGATAAATAATTTTCATTTATTATTAATATTAATTGAATATATTTTATAGATTTATATTTATTATAATAATATTAGGTAATTGTTTCAAACAAAATAATCAAAAAATCTTTATTTCAAACCATGTTGGGTTTTTACGCATTGTATTGTTTTTTTTTTAAAATATATTTATAAATTATAGAATTATAATTTGAAAAAAAAATAATGTGATTTTGAAAGTATTAATTCAATAATTATCTTATGATAACGTTTTTAGGATTTTCTGATAAGTTCTTTTTCATTGAATAGTGAACAGTACAGATTTTTATTGAAAATTGTTTTTCATTTCAAGAATTTACAAAGTTCCATTTTCTTTTAAAATGGATTCGAACTAAAAATAATTAAATTATATTATTTATAACCCAATAATAATCTTTTAATGTAATTTTATTCATGAATATGTTGTATAATAATCTTTATACTTAAAAATGAAATTTTATGAAAAATCATTTTTCATTGTGTTTTGCAGGTTTAATTTTAAATTAAATTCAGCCACTTTTGTGAATTGAATTTTTTAAAATGGATTAAATATTTGTAATAATCATAATTAATATTATTTAATATGGTTAAATTAATTTTTTTTCATAATGAAAAGTAAAAATGTTACAAATCTATTATAATTGTTAATGTCAAAAGAGCTTTACCGAGGGTTGAATTTAAGTGATAAGGGGTAAAATGACCAAAAAACATTTATAAATTTTATTTCATAGCTATATTTATTCCATATATAATATTATATTATAAAATGGTCCATTTTAGATCCATTTGGTCTTATTAATACATTAATATATTTTAAACTTTTTTTAAAATCCAAGTGTGACATCTCTCCCACTTATAAAGGGACACATCCTCTCCTCTCATATCCACACTTCGTAAACCTTTTTTTCATCCAATAAAATTTCAAATCCCTTTATTACATACCTCTTTATGTCTTAGAGGAATTTTTCTGATAAAGGAAATTTTATTTCACTTTTTACCTTCTTTCAAAGGTTTTTATAAGGAAACTTATTACCTATTTTATATGGAATATTTGGACAAAAAATGAAAAGGGAATTTTTTTATTTTAACTTATATGGTGTCAACACTCTTTTCCCACCATTGTCACTATTATTTTATACATGGATTAATTTTCAATATTTCATTTTTTCTTAAAAGAAAAACAAAAAATCTAGTTTTTCATGTATTTTTAAAAATGGTTTTAAATGGAGTAAATATTTTAATATCAAAAAAAAATTCTCTATGTATAAAAAAATATTTCTATGAGTATTATGACAAAAATAAAATATTTCAAGTATTATGATTATATTATGGTTCTTTGTAAT
Source organism: Viscum album (assembly GCA_963277665.1). Classification (NCBI taxonomy): domain Eukaryota; kingdom Viridiplantae; phylum Streptophyta; class Magnoliopsida; order Santalales; family Viscaceae; genus Viscum; species Viscum album. The sequence goes on from OY728133.1 coordinate 444,930,502, forward strand.
TATTTATGAATACAGGTGATCCTAGTATATCTCATGATGGTGGGTGAGCCTGATATAAATCATGATGATGGGTGATCTCAATATACCTCTCCAATGCATTGGGTAAATGGATAGAGTAAATTTGTTATATTTATCCTAATATATTTTTTGAATATACCCTATAGATTATTAAATTTGTTACAATCATTTTAAGAGTGATATAAAGATGATCTCCTAATTTTTATATATTATTTATCTATGATTTTTATGGGTTTTTTGGGGAATATTATGATTTCAAAATGTAATCTAATTAGATTAAGTTTAAATGGAAGTTTATATTACTTATTAAAGGTAAAAATTATATCTTTGTGAAGAAGTTTTCATGAGTTTTTCATGATTTTAGATAAATATTTATGTGTTTTATTTTTCCTTTAATATTTCATAAGAAATGTTTTATAAAAATATTTGGGATGAGATGTTGATTTATTGGGTAATAAAATGTTTATTTTCTGCTTAAAGTTTATTTTAAATAATGAAAGTTTTTATTAGTATTCATGTACTAAAGGGTTTTTATCTTTCTTTTTTACATATCTCGTAATGATATTTTTGTGCTCATAACATGTATTTAAATGTTTTTCATAGGTTTTTAAGGATGAGTGAAGAAAAGGATAATGTCAAGATGAGAATATTTAAGATATTTCATGAAAAGAAAAATTGTTATATATTAAAATTTTTGTATTGTTGGAAAAATGGATACTGAGTGGAAGTTTATAATTTATGGTGAAATATTTATTTATATAAGGGTGATTATCTATTTATCTAAAACTACAAACCTAAAAGATCATTGTGAATGAAATAAAATTAATTATTGTCTAAAGAATTAATTTTATGTAATGTTTAAGGTCGGGTCCTTATAGTTGGTATCAGAGAGAAGGATTAGATAATTTTATAGGTTAGGATAATGTAATTAAATACCCATAAGATATTATGATTTATTGTTATCATGATATAGAATTTTAAGATTACCATTTTTAATTATCTAAACTATGTCAATTCATAACGGTTTTCCACAAATTAAATAGGGAAGTTTGAGTTGGAAGGAACCAAGGGGATAATAACCTTACAAATAAGTACCTTAGAAAGGTTAGAATTATAATTGATCTGTTTTTTTTTTGTGATGGATCAGTTTACATGGGATATAAATGTTGGAAGTATCCATGTTATAGAAAAATCATATCTACCATATAGAGACAAGTATATAGTATAGAGTTTTATGAGACAACACCCAAAATTATTTAGTATATATTATGACTTAGTGGTTGCTGAGGGATGGATTAATGATTTTGAAAAGATATTCAAAGTCTTGGGTTATTTAGAACATGAAAAGGAATCACTTTCTATTTACCCTTTTGAAGGTGAATTTAATCAATGGTGGTCATTAGTTAAGAATACTAGAGAAATAAAAGAGATCTATGTCATGGAATGGGACATATTTAATAATCATTCCCTTGAGAAGTAATTTCCTAAAGGTTTTCTAATTTAATAAGGAAAATAAATTAATATAATTGGGGAAGAAGGAGGAATATTACATGACTGTGTATTAAGAAAACTTCACCCTATTTTCAAGGTACACACCAAATTGTATTGAGGGTGTTGATATTAAAATTAATCAGCTTTACTTAGGACTAATTCTAATATACTGAGGAGAGTTGTCCTATCATGAATGTTAAAGTTATGAAAAAAAAAATTAATTGCGTTAAAAAAGTAGAAATAGAGTTTTATAATGGCCAAAAAATCCCTAAAAATAAGTAGAATAATAAATCCAAGGGGGATTAAAATGGGAAGAATCCATCAAATAAATTTGAAGGTAATAAAATCATATTTTTTATATGTGATAGTTGTGGTAAAAACACACTGAATAATGTATTATGAAATCTGGTAAGTGGCTTAGATGTGGTAAATTTGGGAATATGGCTTGTTATTTCAAATAAAAATATCATAGCAATTGTAACACCAATTTTGATAAAAAATAGTAAGGTGTTTTAAATGTAATGAGATGGGTCATTATGTTGACGTATATCCAAATAAGATCATGAATGATGGGAAACAAAATGATTATAAATAAAAGGGTATGGTAAAATCCTTTTCAACTACTTCAACAGATGTTAGGCCATCAAATGAATTAGTAACAAGTACATTACTTTTTTATTTATATTATTCTATTATCTTGTTTGATTTGGGATGTACACATTCTTTAATTTATGAGAAATTTATTACTAAAATGAAAATTTTCACCTAAAGAAATAAAGTTATAACTTTTGGTAAAAACACAAGGGGATATAATTAAGTTAACAAGAATATACAATGATCTTCCTATTATTATTTTTTGGAAGAGTTTTCCTTAAAAACCTTATTGTCTTGAACATTGTATAATTTGATGTTATTCTTGGTATGGTTTTCCTTTTAGTTTATCATGAAAAGATAAGTTGTAGATCCAAAGAAGTTATTTTCCAAAATAAGTGTCCATTATTATATAAGAATGATTTCATATCATTAATAACATATTAAGAAGCATAGAAACTACTAAAATATATAAATGAATGTTATATTTCTCATATTGTTGAAAATATAGAAACAATTTAGATTAATGATGTGTCGGTAGTAAAATAATATCTTGATGTTTTCCTAATGAGTTACCTGGTATTGTACCTACTCAGGAAGTTGAGTTTACTTTTGACTTAGTGCTTGAAGCTAATCCAATTTCAAAATCCCATAATTAGAAGTCTCAAGTTGAACTTATTGAATTAAAAAAGTTGGGATGTTATAGGTCTAGTTCAATCATAAGTAACTAGACACGAGGACCACATGGCCTCAATCTCACTTCCTCATATTCTAGAGGCTACCAACTAATAGTGAGGGTCTCATAGTGGTATGATGGGGATACGATACCCTTTGGATATGTGATAAATACAATGGAGGAATAATAAAATGAATAAGTAACAAAAAATAATAATGAACTAATAACTCAGAAAGTGAAAAATAAACTAACCATGAATGAGTAATGATGATACATATACATGGTAGTTAATAATGAATAAAGTATTATATACATAAAATCTATAAAAATAAAGTAATAAAATAAATAAAAGATCCAACTTTTTAAGAAGGTCTGAGAATGTGTTTGGCCATATCTCTCATGAAAAGTCTAAGCCCATGATCAGTATCAGTAAAGAGGCACCTTCCAAGCCCTAACTTGTAGCCATGATATATTCTTAGGTACCAAATGGAAACCTAAATAGGGTGTGAGTAATACTTAGTTGTCCACCACCATGGGTGTCTTATTAATTCTACCCCTTGAGTATAAATCATAACTATGTGTTGTATATAAAATATAAAAATTAGTAAAGTGGGTGTGAACCATGGAATAAAACATGTTTCAGCACAGGTCAGACTATATCTATATCATAAGAACAATAATTTAATCCTAGGACCCATGGATTCAATCCAAATCATCAAAGAACAAGTATCCAGATTAATCCATGGATGGGTATCCATGAATTCCAATATATTATAATAAAGTGAATTCATGGAGTAAATCTAAGGAATTCTACTCTAAAATGGGAACAACTGATCTTAAGGAACAATTATAATGTAATATTAGGATAAAATTGATTGATACCCAATGAGGTAATCCAAGGCATCACATGTTTGAGAAAATAAACCTAAATTTTGGGATCCCATCCTAGTTATTATATGTTTCAAGAAGTACCATGTGAATCATTAGTTTCATGCCAAGTTATTCACTAAAGTAATATATTAACTAGATCCAAATAGAGTGTATCCCTTGGTATTCACATCAATTAATCATGAGGTATCCATCGGGTTCACACTTGGAATTCAAAACTAGAATCCAAGTATACCCCATTGAATTACTCACTATATCTATAACTACTCGCATTATTTTAACTATCTCATGGTTGTTAAGAAACAATAATTAGAACTATTTAATCAAGTAGTCCATTTTCTTGAGGAATTTGTTAAAAATTATAATAAAACACCCATTACATATAATACATTAGGTTCCATAAACACATTTTACAATTTACCATATAAAAAGGGATACCATAATTTCAAAACACACTTACACCAAACCACTTAAGCCAAGGTTCTCATAGAAAAGGTTACAAGTTCCATGGCATTCCATAAGGGGAACCCAAGGATTATTAATATAAATTAAAGGTGGGTGTGAATTAATATTGTCATGGTCATTATTGAAAATAAACCACATCCAAGGAGTAGTTTTCCAAGGTTATCTAAAAGGTAGCACGCCATTTACCAATTAATACTACTCCATTTCCTTTTAGATACCTAAAGTAAGAAAATGACTTGGGCTCTATCATTTACTCAAAACACCTTAAGTGCCTAAGATGGATTTAAACAATCTAATACATCTATAGGGTGATCCTAATAGTTCCCTTCTATAAGTTATATTCCCAACACACCTTAAGTGGTGATTGTATCTAAGTATAAATTAGTTTTCTTCTTAATTTTCAAACCAAACACACCCTAAGGGGTGTTTTGGTCTCACCTAAGTCAAGGTTATTAAGAAACATAATTCTAAATACACCCTAAGGGTTGGTTTACTTACTTGGGAAAGTTTATATAAGGGCTTAAATATGTGTCAATCCAGACACACCTTATGAATTGTTATTATTCCACAAAAAGAAAGGAATTCATAGGAATTGATCTAAAATCACACTCAAGGGTGGTCCGAGTTGAGGTTATCAATCTACAAGGATGGAAAAGAAGATTATAATACTTTTATTTTAGGTTTTGGCCAAAAAAAGTTAATAAATTTCAAATTAAAGATAAAATTCTTGTAACTCCCGATGTGCGGCGTCATAGAACATTTTATAAATGGAAATAATTTTTGGAAAAATCATGAAGACCTACTGCCACATGATAAATTAGTTTCACTCATTTGATATCAGCCTTTAATTTGAGAAAAAATGAGTGGAGATGAACAACTATACAAACTCCTCATAAATAGGGTAAAATCCTCATAAACAAGGAGAGGAAAATAAAAAATTAAATAATCTAAGTAAAGAAGAAACAGGGTTTGTAGACTCACCTATAGGACTCCAATGTATTTGATGGTGATAAAATTAGACCAAGAATGAATAAGATCTCCTATGGAGGAAGGGATAAGGAGGACAGTGTGCACAGGGGAAATCCTAGAAGAAATGGGGGATAAAGGAGGGTAAAAACCTTTAAAGGGAAGAGGGGTAAATTGTAATTTTTCCTATTTTAATGAGGAAAATGGTTAGGATTCATGGTTAGGAAAGTCATGCAGCGGCTGTGCGAGCTCACTATCTAGGCAAACCCCACTTCACACATATGTAGTTCATAGTTAGACAAACTATGCACCAACTGTGAGGATCCCTCTATAACTCTATGAATATCCACATTATTTATTATATCCCCTCTCATGGTAAAAACAAACTATGTAACTTAACAAATAGGACACGTAGTTCGGCGAGAATGGTTATCACTAATTGTGGGCTAACCATGCGCCCAAGGATACTTCTTCCCAAAATATAGGTTTTGAATCTCAATCCTCTCAAGACTTAATTGATCACTTGAGGCACCTATCAGGGCCCAAAACTCATCTAAAAAACTCTTAAAAATTCATTATGAATCTCAATTTTTATTTTGGACCATCTACCAAAAGAAAAACTCAAATTTAATTTGGAATTTCCAACCCATCTAAAGCATATGATCTTAAAAAATTCACATCTTAGCACTTACCAGCCCTAAGAATCCATGGTGGACATCAAAAAACATATCCCTACTTACTCTGGTCATCAAATTCCCTTCAAAATGAATCATTCCATTTTTAACCACCTAATGTGCTTCCCAATGTAGCATTAAGTGCAAGGAATGAGATCGCTCAATACTAAGCTGATGTTCGTGATCCTCATCAAACATAAATACCATGCTCAATAGATATTTTTGAATTCAATTCACTTAATTTATTGTCCCATGGACTAACAATACCATGGCACTTTCTACCATAGATATTAGTTTACAGGACCAATTCTAACCCATGGAACTCACCACCATTGTAATTTCCTATTAAAAGATGTTCTCTATGATTCACCAACCCACTTTGTACAATTCTCAGTATGCCATATCTCAATATATATAAAATCACTATTAACCTAGCAACCACACTCATTTATAAAACCCAAGTTGGAATGAACATGCTTCATCATCCATTCACAACATTAGTATGTTTTCATTTTCCTTAAAAGGACTTCGACTAAGATTGAAGACTTATAACGCATCAAAGAAAATGTACCCAATAAAATTTCAAACCAGTCACATCCCACACATGTTGGAATGATAGTCAAACCACCTATAATATATCTTTCTTTAAAATACTCAACTTCACCCTCTTATGTGCCATCAATGTTCGATCATTATGACCTTACCCCCGAAGGAATCTTGTGATCATTTAAGTACACTCCCTAAGGTATGTACCTAGACCAAGGTTACTTACATTGAAGGAAACCCAATATTATTTTACCTTTTAGAAACATAATAAAACTTCACATTACCCTTTAGCAATAGGGTAAAACACTAGAATAAAGGTGTTCATTTATTATACTAATTTATAGTTAATCACTAGTTATCAAAAAAAATTCATTATTCCATGATAGACCATTTGTAAGGGTCAACCTAGAACCATACTTATCATACTTTAAACAATGCACCCAATCGATATATATTTACTTTGAATGTTTTTATATTATAAATTCATTCAAGTGACTTCAGGATGACCTAAAAAAAGAAAATCCCACACAACGACTGACATCTAATTAAAATATCTATCATGTTACCTTAAATTACATAGGTCCCTGTGATTATTTAAACATTCCCACCAATCTCCAGTCTGAATCAAGGTGAAATTTAATGGTTGGGAAAACAACCCACCATCCTGACATCATGTTATATGTAAATCAGTGATGTGCTACTGATATTTTATACTCATGGATCACTTAATCACCTCAATATCAAATCTATAACCCATACTTGATCTAAATTCATACCTGGGTCTTGAAATTAGAACCATATATGAGATTAGAGAGCTTTAAATTAAAAGATCACAGGATTCCATAAGATATTCTAACCATTCTTGAATGTTATTCTATATCCACATTCCCTCTATTCTGAAGTAATCACCTCCCCCAACTGAAGTAATTCTTCCCACCTTAGGAGTGTTTGGTCTTCATGTTACTAAAATATGAAACATGATTTCCAAGGCCATATCCATCATCGAACATGGTTTATAAATGTGTCCCACATGCTCATACCAACTTCCAAACTAAACTCCAGCCATTTATAAGAATAACTGGAGAAGTTATGTTCTAATATGTACATGTGATTCTCCTCCCAATACACACACACACACAACCTTATTATCAAACATAAAAGACTAACCAACTTTTAATGGTGGTGTTACAGCACCCAATCCATTTTACAACATCATCCCAAGAACTATGATAACTCATCCATCTCTAAACAGATCAAGGATACTATTCTCATAAAAAACTATTAATTCCCAGGTCACTCTACTCTGAGGATAACCTATGAACATAGACTTCATGTAATCATGGCCCTTTTTTCCAAGAAACCATGAAATAATATATTTTAGGGTGTTATGTGATCACATAACTCAAACCACCTCAATACTTAAATGATTACTATAGAACTGCATCTGACTCATTGCACCATCCCTTAACCTGGTAGCACTATGTGTGAAAACACATATTATCTCAATATTATAACAGCGCAATAGGTACAAGAAATCTATTTTAATTCACCAACCTGATGGAACCATGTATTCCCAATATGTGATAGTCTACACGAAATATAAACCTATAGTTGTTTTATTCCACATGACCATTAACCTAGTATATGAATCTATTATTCATACATAATTAGAAAGATGAAAGGTTGTACAACCAATTAAGTAGTAGACCATGATCTAGGAATGTTATCCCCATTAAGAATCATCACCCATGATGCTCACATCCATAACAAGGTTCAACTTACTGATTGACCACCCATCTACCTAGGGGTGTCATTTCACCACTAAGAGTCCTACCTGATCCCAATAGCACATGAATGGAACCTCTCATGCCCAAAAAATCATCACAAACATTATTGATGATTTTTAACAATGATGGATATGTTATTACTGGGATCACCCCTCACCTAACACAAGAAACCAACTTTAAAACAAGGGTCATTCTTGAAAGGTCACTGGGATTACCTCCATAAACTTTGGGTCCAACATTACATAAGAAGTCAATATAGAACCACAGGAATCCTCCACCATCCCGCCTAACGAAACACTAAAGGAAAATCCCAAACCATCCCTCACACTAAGGTATTATCAAACATAAGAAAAGGGTTTTATTAATACATTATATCAATTTATATTAAAAAATACAAAGGATCAAGTAAATAAATTATCAAGCACTAGTTATAGAAATTTTTTAAAAAAAATTACTTGGAACTTTATTTAGCTACCAACTTTTAACATTATAGGAAAATTATCCCATAATTTACTCATAAAAAATATATAAGTTCCTTTAACTAGGATTGGTTAAATAAATTTCAATTACAAGTTATATAAGAAAATTTACATTAGGTTGTAACTATAATTTTAACTAACTAATGCCTCATGTTAATAAGTTCCAAGATGCATAAAGGGAATTTTATCAAATTAAGGGAATAGGTTAAGCAAGATGTCACTATAAGTTTATAAAAAACACCACATGAGTGCCTACTAACACTTTAAATGACCATCACCTTTAACATAATTATATACACCCAATGGGGTTAAGTACCAAGGAAAGTAAACATAAATTTGATCTATGAGGGCCAATTCACACCAACCTGGGTTCAATTATAGGAGTTGTTATTACCAATTTATATGGGAAATTCTATATAAATTAAAATTGGGGTCTCATTTAAGTGAAACCCATTAATATTTAATTTATTTAAGTTATTAACACACCCTTTGTGGTTTTTTATCATAGACAAAATATGTTAAAACTGGCCTACTTGGGTCAATATGATCATATAGGGATATAGTTGTGTGGGTTTTTATTCCCGTGTTATATAGGTACAAGGATTAATAAGTTGAAATTGACACACCATTTAAATGACATTTACCACTAGACATTTAAATTTATTTAGAAAGATACTTCCGCAAACTTTAACCTCTAAGGAGTTTATTATATAAGCATATACATCTAAGATATTCCAAAAAGGATTGAATCAATCATGTAAGTATTCAGTTATGTAGGTATAAATTTATAAGTTGTGGAGGCAACTACTCCATTAGATACAATTATAATCCCATTTAACTAACATCCATAAGTAATGACTTCAATTATTTTTCAAAATAAATCTAATTTCCTTAACATTTAGAGATTCCATTCAAGTAAATCCATTAACTAATTTAAAATCATTTTATTTTTTTAATTAATTTCAGGTTGGTTACATAGAATTGCATCATCAAGAATGTGAGAAACACTATTTTTGTTCATGTTGACACTTTTTTAACCAACCATATAAAATAACTATAATAATAAAATATATCATTTAAGTAGAGAATACTAGTATACACATCAAAAAATCACACAAGCATGGTATATAGATAAACACACTAATGAAAAGTGAATCCTTTATGCCCTAAATGATACATGTACACACCTCCTCATGTATTACCATTCCAAGAGTAATTTTTCCATAAAAAATTACAGCAAAAAGACAACATAAATTCACTCAAAGTGAAATAATAATCAAATATAATAATGAACATCATGAACATCATTCCCATACCAAGAAACATAATCCTTCCCCTATTTGTGGGATGGCCATTCCCAGAAAGGATCTATTTACTAATTTCTAACACATTTCTAGTCTCCTATCTACCATCCCAAAATAGTAAAATAATGAAAAGAAACCTCTAGTACCACTTTGTGATGTATCAGGTTTAGTCCACTCATAAGTAACTGATCTCAAGGACCATATGACCTAAAATGTGTCTACCCAAATGTGAGAGGCTTATGACTAGAAATGAGGTTCTAATGGTGGTATGGTGGAGAGACTTTACCCTCTTTATTAGCACTAAATACAGTAGAGAAATAATAAAATGAAGGAATAAGGGAAGATAATAACAAACTAATAACTCATAAAGTGCTAAATAAACTAACCATGCATAAGTAATGATGATACATATATAAGAAAAGAAATAATGCACTAGGTAATACATACAAAAATACTTGATAGATAAAAGAATAAAATAAATAAAACAAATAAAATACATAACTCTTAAAGGTAGTATGAGTAAATTCTTGGACAAAAAACTCATGGTAATCCCTATCCCATGATTAGTATTAGCAAACAATTTCTAACCATGTCCTAACCTGAAGCCATGATATCTTATCAGGTTCCAAAAAGAGGCCCAAATAGGGTGTGAGTAAAACTCAATAAGACACCACCAATGGTGTTAAATTAATATTAGTTTTTGAGTATAAAACAAAACTATTTTTAGTATATAAAATAAGGAAATTGGTAAAGTAGTGGTGAACCAAGGAATACCACCTAATTCAGCATAATTCAGATTGTCTCTATATCCTTGGAATAATAATGTAGTCCTAGGTACCATGGCTATAAACCTAGGAATCCAAGAATAAACATCTATATGAATCAAAGGAAGGGATTTATGACATTCCCACATATTATTACCCAACAAATCCAAGGGGTAAATCCAAGTAATTTCAGTTCATAAAGGGGGATCTAACCAAACCCATGAATAAGTCCAAGGTAATGTCAAGAAAATTTTAATTGGGTCCAAAGGAGGTAATACGTTTCATAGAATATCTAAGAAAATCAAGCCCAATCCTGAGATCTCAACCTATGCATAATGTTTCTAGATATAACAGGTGAATCATTGACTCCAGACCAAGGCAGTCACTAAAGTAAGACATTAACCTAGTCCAAAGAGATTATATCCCTTCAAATTCACATTAATGAATCGTGGGACATCCATCGGGTTCTCACTTGTAATTTGAAACTAGAATGAAATTATTACCCATGTTTTAACTCACTATAACAATAACTAGTCTCATTATTTTAACAAACTCGGGGATGTTAGGTAATAATAAAAATAACCAATTAATCAAGAAGCGCATTGGCTTAAGGCATTTCATAAAAATTATAAAAAAAACACCCATTAATTATAATAAATAATCTTCTTTATTCACATTTCAAAATTTAAATTATGAAAATGGATATCATAATTTTACCAACACCCATACTTCAAAACATTTAATCTAAGGTGTTCATATAAAAAGGTTACAAGTGACAAGGAATTATATAAGTGGAACCCAAGGATTAAAAATATAAATTGAAGGTGAAAGTGAATTAATCCTCCAAATAATATTTTTTTTCTTTTTTGATAACCAATTTATGTTTGACTAGGAACCTCATAAATATCAAGACAATACACCCAAGACACCTAGTTCAATATTCATACCAAAACACCCGCTATCACCTTTAAAGTGATTAACAATAGTAATTCAAATTAAAAGCAATAGAAATGTCAATTCCTTGGGCTGCTAAACACCCAAAGTAGTGTATCCTGATATGGGATATTACCTTTTTGAGGATATCTCCATAAATCCTTGATTTTTTTCTAAATAAACCATTGAAACCCTATAGATTATACTCAAACTATTAAATCACCTCGAGCTGCAAATCTTAATGTTCAAGTCCCCATAATATGCTTCCATAACCATGGATCTAGTGAGAATCCACTGGAACCCCAAAAAAATCATCGTACATGACCACCAGAACCAGAGAACTCAAAAAAAACACTTAATGAATGTCCAATGATAATTAACATCACATTCATGGATAGACCATCAAACACTGCAGTTTATCATCCATCAGGTATTACCACCATCTGTACAATGACCATGAAACTGACAGTAATGTTGAGGGTGAGACATCATAGCCACAAATTTGAGACCAACATGAACATAGTCAGCAAGTCTGCACCTCCTGGAACACTGACACCTATACAACTGCATCCCAAAGCCTCATGAGATCCACCAAACCAGACTAACTTGTAATGGAATAAATAGAACATGAATCAAAATCATATTTGAAATGGACAGGTCATCTAGTGATCCACATCCTTAAATATCGAAACACATTCCCTATAAATAAGACAATGAATTTTGGTTGAGCCTTATGGAATATTGTCACTGCACCCTTGACACATCTCAAATCCTTATGGAGAACCATCACACTAGACCACACTATGGTGGATCAAGAAACCCGGAAGCCATAGTAGAGATAGAATAAGACTAGACCTCAATAGGTATCCATGACTAACCAGGACCATCATCCTCTACCATAAGAATTAGGACCAAACAACTTCAATATTGAAACAACTAGGAAAAAAACTGTTGACAATCAAGAACTTTAAAACCGCACCAAGAGAATTTTCAATCCTCTGCAAAAAACCCTCCATTGAAGAACTGAAAGAATAATCAGATCACTAGAAAAATCAAAACCCTAAATGTCAGACTGTGGGCCACTCCTCTTGAGGCACTAGAGATACCTCAACCAACACACCCCCCCCCCCCAAAAAATAACTCAACAAACCAAAGATCCTGACCGGGAGGGTTAAAATGTGGAAGTTGAATGTATGACTAGAGGAAGAGAGAATTATGAATTCAATATGGAGAAGCAACCATATAAGAAACATGCAAGCTCCAACATACCAAGACCCAAAACACTACATCAACTAAAACCATTTTGAAAAGAATACTGACCAAAAGGGAGAACAAAAAATGAAAAAATTAAAACCAACTATAAAGATAGAACACTCCAATCAATGGGGGACAATAGAAAGGGTCTATCATAAGGAGGAAGAAGGGAAAGAAGTAGGAGAGGGGGAGGTGATGAAAAAGTTTAACACTAGTTACCAATTGATAATAGTCTATTTCTTTTTAGATATATAAAATAAGAAAATTACTTGGTATCTAGCATTTAATAAATACCAATTAAGTTCTTGATATGGTTTTAAATAATCTAAGACATCTCTAGAGTGCTCCAAAGAGTTCTATTATATAATTTTCATGCCTAATACATCTTAAATGTGGTTGGTTCTAAGTATAATTTGATTTTCTTCATTATCAAGACAAACACACCCTAAGGGGTGTCTTTGTAACACATAAGGAATAGTTATTAAGGATGAAAAGTATAAATAGATCCTAAGGTGTGGTTTCATTACTTGGGAAAGGAAACATTGGGGATTAAAAAAAATTTAGGTCAAAAACACCTTATGAGGTGTTCTGGTTCCATAAAAATAAAGGTTGTCATAGTAATTAAGTCAAAATCACTCTTAGAAGTGTTCTGAGTTGAGTTTATCTACATCCAATGGTGAAAAGGAAGATTATAATTTATCTAGGTAAGTATTTAAGCAAACAAATTAAGAATTTACAAATTAAAGAAGCAATGATCAGAATTACCAGTGGGTGGAATAATGACACATTTTCTAAATGGAAATACTTTCAGGGAAAATCATGTAGTCCTCCTACCGTATTATAAATAAGTTTCACTCATTTGATATCAACCTTTGATTCAAGCCATGATGAGAAGAAATAAGATACTATAAAAAGATCTAAGAAATAGGGAATAACCACAAAAATAATGAGAGGAAACTAAATAATGGAAGAAACTAATAAAAGAAGGAATATAAGTAGTATACTCACCTATAGGATTTCAATTCATCTAACGGTGATCAAATTAGAATATAAATGAAGGATATATCCCATAGATGAAGGGAGAAGGAGGAGGGAACATACAGGGTATCTCCTAGTTGAAATGATGGAGAAATGAGGGTAAAACCATTTAAAGGAAAGAGGGTAAATGGTAATTTTTACCAATTTAATGAGGCACATGGTTAAGATAAATGATTAGGAAAATTACATGCCAACCATGTGGGCTCACTATCTGAATATACCCCACTCTGCATGGTTTTAGTGCATAGTTTGAAAAATTGTTTTCCAACCATTTGGATTCCTCTCCAACTATAATGATAGATATATGGTTTTTTGGAGACCCACACATGATCTAATAAAATTGTGTTCCATAGAAAATGAGTTTCATGGTTTATGGTGAAAAGTTACCATTGATCATGTTCTAACCATGCGCCCCAGGCTGCTTCTTCCCAAAACAGAGATTACTAGTTTTGATTCCCTAAGACTTAACCGGGCACCCAAGAAACATCTCAATTCCCAAATATCATCTAGAAACACCAATTTAAGATTTTAAACACTTTTAAATTCATTTTTTAGATTATTTAATAATTTTACCCATACAAAAAAGTAAAAATCAAATTTCCTTTTGAATTTATAACTTGTTCAAAACATGGGATATTACAAAAGTAGTTACAGAAATTTCTTGATAAAATTTCAATTCATCATAACACTTTACTGTAGGTTGTTAAAATTTTTATCTATTAAAAATAAATATGGTTCCCAAAGGATTTTAACTGATTAGAGAGCATTGAATAATATCACTATAAATAATAAATATTTGTTTCTTCGTATCGATGACTTGTTTCATTAGCTTTAGGGAGATCTGTATTTTTTGAAGTTTGATCTCAGGTCCCTATACCATCAAATAAAGGTGAATTAAGATAACATCCCTAATAAAATGATTCATAATAGGTATGAGAAGTATGAGTTTTTGTTTATTCCCTTTGAGTTAACTAATGCTCTAGTTATATTCATGGATCCTAGGGATAGACTTCTCCATGAATATTTGGATAAGTTTTTTATTGTTTTTATTGATGATATTATGATATATTCAAAAATATATGATGATCATGAAAAACATGTTAGGATTATTCTATAAACCCTTAAATAAAATAATTTATATAGAAAAAAAAGTAATGTGATTTTTTGTTACAACATATTTCAATCCTTGGATATATCATAAATAAATATAATATAACTATTGATCTCTCTAAAACTAAAGTGGTTAACGAAGGGAAAGGACCAAAAAATGTTACTGAGATTCATAGTTTTCTTTGATTACCATGATATTATCCATAGTTTGTTGGAAACATTTCACAATTATCTAGTTTTCTAATTGAGCTAACATTAAAAGGATTTAGGGTCATCTAGAAAAATAAATGTGATGAATGCTTCAATGAATTGAAAAAATGATTAGTTAATTGTGAAATTTTGGACCTTCCATCCATAAATGGTGAATTTTTCATCTATAATTATGCTTCATTGCAGGGAATGGGTTTTTTTTTAATGCATAATGATCAGGTAATCGATTATATTAAAACCTCATAAGAAAAATTATTCTATACATGAACTTGAACTAATAGCTATAGTATTTTATTTAAAAATTAGAGACATAATTTATATAGTGTAAATTATTAAATATATACTGATCATAAAATATTGAATTATATATTCACTTTGAAAGAGTTAAACATGATATAGAGGAGATGGATGTAATTGATAAAGGATTATAATTTCACAATTCCTTAACATCTGGGTAAAGAAAATAGGGTAGCTAATGCTTTGAGTAAAAAAGATAATGTTGTATCTGGAACATGATCCTTTGGACAATGATTTAATGAATTTTGGATTATAAATTATTCATATACTAACTCACTCAATTTTATTTTAGGTGTTTTTATAAACATCCTTTTCAAACAAGAATAATAAATCTCAGAAGGATGATAGTATTTTATAGGAAAATGGAGAATCAATCAACAAGGTTAAATTTCTATATTTTAATGTTGATAAAGAATGTGTTTTCTTATTCAGAAAAAAAGTCTATTTGTTTGATATGGTCCTCATTTAATGAATAAATTATATAGTGAGTCTCATACTTCTCTATTTTCTATTCGTCTTGGTAGAACAAAAAATCTTAGAGACCTTTGGGAGCATTTATGGTGGGAGGGAGTGAATAAATATATTTTGTATTTTACTCTGAAATGTTTGATTTTTCAATAGGTCAAATTTGAATGACAGTTACCAAAGGGAATGATTCGGCCTTTTTTAGTGTTAAAATGGAAATGGGATAATATATCTGTTGATTCCAGGATGGGATTTCCAAATACATTTATAGGAAATAATGATATTTTTTTTTAATTTTTGATTGATTAACTAAATCTTCTCATTTTCTTCCCCTTTAAGATAATATACATTTGGGTTAAATTTATTGAATTTATATTAAGGATGTAATTAGAATATATATATTCCCTCTCTCTATTATATATAACTATGATTTTAGGTTTACCTCTAATTTCTAGAAAATATTTATAAGTCATTGGGTGCTAAATTAAATTTTATAATAGCTTTGCATCCTCTACTTGATGGATGGTTAGAGAAAAATATTTCAAATTTGAAGGATATGCTTCAAGAATGTTCAATGAATTATTAGTTAAGATTGGATTAATATATTTCTTTGGTTGATATTTCTTATAATAATATTTTTCATTCAACTATACATATTGAAACATTTTAGGTTTTATATAGAAAGCATAGTCAGACTGTTTATTTTTGAGATGAAGTTGAGGAAAGAAATTTATTGGTACTAGAATTGGAAGAATAAATGCTTAATAATGTGAACATAAGTCAAAAGCACATGAGGATAGCTTGTATTTGGAATAAAATTTATATATATAACCAGATGAAATATCTTTCTTTTGAGTTAGTAAACTAGTTTTTCTTAAAGTATCTCAATGGAAAATTGTTATACATTTTGGTAGAAAAAGGGAAAGATAAGTATTTAATTCATTAGACCATATAAAATATTGGATAAATTTTTATCAGTTTACTATTTAGTACATTTACCTATGATTGTATCTCAGGTACATTATGCATTTGATGTTTTTTTGTTATAAATATAGGTGCCTAATGCGTCTAATGTTTTGAGGCTTCGAAGTAGTTCAGATTGAAGAAAACAATTTACATGAAGAATATCCACTATAGATTCTTGACTATAGAGAGAAATTTTTGTGTAATAAATTTACTTACCTTGTTAAGGGTTTTTTTAAAAACAATAAGATTTAATAAGAAACATTGTAATCTAAAAATTCTATGAGGGAAATACATCACCACCTAAATAAATAGTAAATAAAATTGTGATGATGTAATTTCCAAAAGGGGAAAGAATGTAACATCCCAAGTAATGTTAAGTTAAATCATTATTTTTTTATTATTAATATTATTTAATTATATTTTATAGAGTTATATTCATTTTAATAATATTAGGTAATTATTTCAATCAAAAGAAAAAATTGTTTATTTCTATCAAAATTGGGTTTTTAGGAATTATATAGTTTTATTTAAAAATATAATTTTTAAATTATATAATTTTAAATTGAAAAAATAATATTAATTTTTTAATTATTCAGGTCAAAATTATCTTAGTATAAATTTTCTAGAATATTTTGAAAAGTTTTATTTTCCAAAGAATAATGAAAAATACTAATTTGTAAGGAAAATTATATTTTTTTTCAAGAATTTACAAATATAATTTTTTTAAATGGTTTGAAAGTAAAATTAGTTAAATTATATGATTAATAATCCAACTATGGTCTTTATAATTATTGTAATACTTGAAATTTGAGTAAAAACATCTTTATACTTAAAAATTAAATTTTCTAAAAAACTGTTTATCATCGCATTTTATGGGATTGATTTTAAATTAAATTGTGAACTTATGTTAATTAAATTTGACAAAATGTATTAAATATTTATAATAATAACAATTAATATTATTTAATATGTTCAGTTTAATCCTTGGTCTTAATGAATAGCAAAAAGAGTAAAAATATGTTACAATAGTTAAGGTTAAAACAGGTTTATTTGGGGTTGAACTTAAGAAATAAAGGTTAAAATGACTTGAAAACTTGTATAAACTATATTTTAGGGACATATTTACACTCTATATAATATAAAATTCATAAATTAACCATTTTTATCCATATGGTTTGATTAATACACTAATATATTTTAATATTTTTTTAAAAATTTCAAGTGTGTCATCTCCCCCACTTATAAAAGAACACAACATATCCTCTCCTATGCACACTTACAAATTATTTTAGTTCATACAATACCTACCCAAATACCTTCGATAAATACCTTACCACATCTTAGAGTCCATTTTCTAAACATAAAACCAACCAAGGAAATCTTTATGTATAAAAGTAAAGAGGTTTTCTGAAGAAGGGGTATAGTTCTTAACAAAGTGTTTCTGTTTTATTTATTTTTCAAAATCCTTTTAATATTATTCAAAAATTATAAAATAAGAAAACCAATATATTTAATATACTAATATATTTTTATTTAATTTAAATAACCATTATTCATCCTCTTCTTCTATCAAATAGAAAATGAAACCATCATTTATGTGTATTCCGGACTACTGCCTCACGAACAAATATAATTCATTTTCCATCACCACCAATCACTAATGGTTATAATGATGGATTTAATGTATATATATTATATTCATAAAATATTCATAATTATATAAAGATAATATATCATATAGTTTCTTACCTTTTAATCCATTGAAAAATGATAATTGTGTTCATGTGTACATGTTGATTACCACCTCCACAAAGCAAAATGATTCGTTTTTCATAAACACATCACTTGGACACCATATATAATCATATTTACAGATATAATATTATATTTATGATATAATAATAATTATATAAAACTAAAATGATACTTTCCTCCTTTTGATCATGTTCACTGAAAAATGGAAATGTTACTCATGCATATATACGGTCCACCATCTTCATGATTGTAACATAGTTCATTTTTCATAAAAATATTTCATTTTTTGTTTTAAAAGTTTAATTTATATATATAAATGATAATTATTTATTTATTATTATTCTTTAGATTATTTAATAATGACCTCTTTGACTATAGTCAAACTACTGAATTCATTTTTTGATGTATGAGTCGAATATCCACAAAACATCCAAAGTGGACTTAATTTATTAAGTAATTGTACACAACATGGTAATAAATAAAATAAAAGGAAACTAAACTTGAAAATTTTTCTTAAGAAATTAAATAATTAAGATTATTTTTTTATTTTGGATGTTAAAGGATATAAGTGATGATTCAGACTCGATATAAGGGACACTTTACATTAAAGACATTGTTTTTAATGTTTTCATGGTTTATTTTCTAAATCTTCATCATCCAATATATATTCTTGAAATTATTTTAAGAAATTATTTATATATAAATTAATTAATTATAAATTAAATTCTATGTTACTTTTTAGCTTATTTAAATATTTTCAAACTAAATTTTATTGTGTATTTTATACATAAAATTTTGATAAAAAGGGGGAAATTAATGTTTTGTTTTAACATATACGCCATAAATAGTTTTTTTCTATAGTAATAACCATTATTTTGTGTTTATATTCCTTTAAAATATTTCATTTTCTCTTAAAAAAACCTCTTTCCATTTTTTTGGATTATTTTCAAAAATGGTTTTAATTAGAATGGATATTTCAATATTTGGAAATTTTTTCATATGAATGCAAAAAATATTTTTATAAGTATGATGATGGAAATAAAATATTTCTAGTATTATGATTATGTTATGGTTATTAAAAAAATTTATGATAATGGATGGTCCTAATATAACTCATGATAATGATTGATCCCGATATAGCTCGTGATGATGGGTTATCCTAATATATCCCTCTAATGCATTGTGTAAAGGGACAGAGTTAACTAGTTCGGTTTCTCTTAAGAGATTATTTTAATTTACCTAGTATGTTATTCCCATTGTAAGAGACATTATAATATTGATATAAATATGATGTCCCAAGTTACCTATATGATTTATCTATACTTTTTATTGATTTTCACATAAATCTTATGATTTCACAAATTAATCTAATGAGATTAAGTTTAAAGGGAATATTAGCCTACTTTATAAGGGTTAAGTGTATATATTTTTAAAAAAAAATTAAAAGTTTCTAATGATATCAAAGAAGCATTTATGTTTTCTATTTTACCTTTAATACTTCTTATGAAATTTTTTATGAAAATATTTTGGAAGATAATTTTATTTCTTGGGTAAGAAAATGTTTATTTTAAACCCAAATTTTATTTTGAAAATTTTAAATTTTTATGAGTATACATTGTATAACGGGTTTATTTATTTATTTTTATATGTCCCTTACTGTGGTTTTTTTCAGTCTCATGTGTTTAAATGTTTTCCATAGGTTTCTAATGATGATTAGGGATAATGATAAGGTCGGAATGAAAATTATGAATAAAATTCATGAAAATAAAACTTGTTATATCTCAAAAGTTTTTTATTGTGAGAAAAATGGATACTGAATTTTATGATGTAAAATTTATTTATGTACGTTTTATGACATAATTATCTATAAATATAAACCTAAAATATATTCAAGAATGAAATAAAATTAATTCTTTTCTAAAAACACAATTTTATATAATGTTTAAGTATGGGTCCTTATAACCTCACAATTATAAACTATGCCTTTATTATCCTAGTGTTTAGAAAAAAAGATGTAGCAATAAATTTTATATTTGGACTATGTTTTCACATTTCAACATGGGTAATCCTCAAGATATATCAATGTTTTATATAAAACTTAATCACTAGTCATATTTTTCTTAAACCATACAATAAATATTTTTTATTCCCATTCATTACCCACATATATTTAATCTTAGGATAACATTATTTTAATTCAAATATATGCATTGTTATATGTGATTGAACCTCTCATATGTTATTAGAGATGTATAAATGTTCTTATATTGTTTTTTCATGTGTCGATGATTTTATTTGTATATCATATATCTATTTTCACCAAATACTACCTATCTCATGAGGAGATATAGGAAAATTGATATAGTCATATTCAAAAAAGTAATCAATTAAAAACAGTACCACCTCCTTAGAAATATAGTTTCCAATAATAAAGGCCTAGATTGATTATTATTCCTAACTTAACCCTATAATATCTTTGAATAATACTAAAAAAAATACATCCAAAACATGTATAAAATATCAAATAACATTATTTATCACACTAAATAAACCATTAAATGTAATATGATATCAAAAAAACTAGTGGAAAGTAAATTTCCAGTTTAAAAAGTATGTTAACTACGTTTTTCCAAAAAACTTTAATGAATTTGGATCGAAAAATTTTATATAAAAAAAATTGGAAAAATAACATGCCTTAATTATTATCATATTCACATAGATCATTAGTATTTTCTATAGTGAAATTAGTAGTAGTTATTGCATCAAAACATGAAAATAAATAGATTTTATTCCTATTAACTATAAATATTTTAGTGTTATAAAAAATTTTAAATTTCAAGAATAGACTTTATGAACCTTAATACCATGTATATAGTAACAAAAAATAATTTTATATCTCTTGGATAATGTATGTAAATCCATAGGCTGGTATTCTTGTTTTCCTTTAAGAATGGGAGATAACAAAAAAATATATTACCCTTGATGATAATTCTAACCTTGTATTCACACTATCCTTAGTATTTCCCTTAATATCTAACGATGTTTCAGTAAAATTATTATAGATATTGTTATAAACAAAAATCACATCAATATTTTTTTAAATTCAATATATCTCAAACATGTAGGCACAAAAAATATTGAGTGATTCTTCCATAAATTTCTATCATTTCCAAATCTTTGTGTCTTCCAAAATATGAAATTGATTTTTTTCATCCTCTCAATATACAAAAACACCAATAAAGTATTTAGATAAACATAAAACTCTTATAATCCATTGAATAATTTTTTAAATCTTTGATAAGAGTTATTTGTACATAGAAACCTTTAAGGACCAATTTATATTTTTTTAAACCAGTTGTATTTGATAAAAGTCCCTTATTTGAAAATTAGACATTCCTTACACCCCTTAAATTTGTATTGAGATAAATTTTCATGTTTTTAGAATTCATTTATAGTGAAAATAATCAAGTAATATAGTTGAAAATATTATTTTTCACATTAATCAAATAATTTTATATCTTCCTCCCATTAGAGTTTAAAATCCTCAATTAATTGTCACTATTAAATGAAACATATCAATTTTAGGTTGTTTTGGCCTAAAAATCCCTAAAATCAACATAATATAATTTTTATTCATATATATTTATGTGGATAAGTTATAAATTACCAATATAACAGGAAATTAACTATTTTTACTATTGAGGGTCCAATATAGATTCATTCCATCTATATATATTCTAATTCTAAGATAAAAGGGCCCAGGTGAGTAGTGATAATTCACTGAGATGGGGGAGGTATATGAATGAATTCACTTAATTTAATTTTTATCTAATAAACAATCTTAAAATCATTTTAAAGGGTAAAAATATCATTTTCCATGATCCACACTCATGACAAAACACAAATATTGTAGGAACAATATACTTTTACAAGTTTCTCCACTCAAAATGAATACCTACATCCTTGGAATGACTTGGTAAAACTTGTGATCACACAATCCACAAATAATAATTAATTAAAAATGAGTATAGTTTATACTTTAACTCATGATATATAATGTGTCTTCCAAATTGTATAATGTTATCCCACATAAATAATGATAATACAATCTAAAATGAAAAAAAACCCAGGTAAACTTCTATAAAGTTATTGGTATGCTTATTTCTATTCTTCTTATTCTTTTTTCTTCTTATTCTTCCTCTTATTTTCTATTAAATATATATACCCACTATACACACTATCAATCACTTATTTTTCTCCCATAATTCTCTAAAATTAAAAATCAGAAAACTATTTTTTTCTTTTTTCAAATTTAAATTCCAAATTCAATTTTAAATTAAGGACGTTCATTCAGCTACTCCATCTTTATTTTGAGAATTTTAATCACTCAATACCTTATTTCCACCCTCATATGTAATCTAGAGACTTTGATATCATTTTTTAGTATCCCTATGTGGACCTTATTGATCCATATCATCAAATTAATCGAATTATTGAAATCACGTCTCATTGCAGCTTGTAAGGGTTCGCTAAGGCATGTTACAAGCTGTTTCAGTTCAACCACCCAGAACTAATTTGTAACCAATTTAAAAACACCCATTCAAATTTCAATATGACATGTATAGAATTAATTTTAGTTTAAACTATAGGTCACCATTATTTTTCAGTGACATAGTATCCCTTCATCACTTTACAATAGAATTGTATATATATACCACAACATATTTAAATACAATCATGATATATCCTTTATTATTTCAATATCTAGATGAGAACCACTATATCAGTTAATAAGTTTCATTTCCTTGGGTATAATTCTCTATATGTTTTCAATTTATCCAAAAATTTCCAAATCAACTTACCATGTAATAGATGATGTAATTTTAGACCTCAGACCAGGAACTTTCAAAACTACATTTTCACTTACAGTTCTACCTTGACATGTCCTTCTCCTTATTATTTTTCTTCTTGGAAAACAGAACCTCTCCAAGACTTATCAAGAATCTATATATAACATAGATAAAATTTCAAATTAAAATTCCATTTTTTAACACATGTTTCTAATATAGACTCTTTATTTTTCTTCATGAAATGCACTATATCATGTTCTCTATTGCACCATGGCATATTTGAATCTCTTTTCTTAGAAATCAAAACAAAAAAAACATGTTTCATGTGAAAAAAAATACATTTTTATTCCCAAACCTGTTCTATTCCCATTTTGTACTAATCATAGAATATTGAGTTCATCTACACTTCATTGATATCCAAAACACCTCAAAGAATCTTATAATAAATTTTAAAAAATTCCAAACCTAAAAATGAGATTCACCTCACTTAAAACATAATAAAACAACAAATATTTTATATGATTTAGGCATTAAATAATTTTTTGAAAAAATAATTTGACATTAAATTAATTAAATCATATCTAATCTATCTTCACTTCAACAAACTCTCCCTTTAAAAACCATCTATTTTTAGGGTTCCTTCACCATAATTATAACTTTAAGTCTTCAAAAATTATCCTTCAACTTGGTCTTAACAATCCCCCCCCCCCATTTGGATCTTTTTTCAAAAAAAAATTAATAAAAATATTATCAATCATCAAAAATAAATCCCCATTTAAACTTATTAATGGAACATAACTCAATCATTCTAAGACTATGTCAATGAACATAATATGAGAAATAAAAAATATGAAAAATATTAATGAAGTTTTCCATCAGGTTAAAAAATCTTCCTTCATAAACCTTTACATTTATAACTCATTAAAACTATCCCAGAAAGTTCCTAATAGAAACTTCTTACACACATTCTCAATAAAAGTATTATAATAGTTCACATAATTCCTAAACACCCACACACACACACACATTGAATTCATATATTTCCCCTTTTTAAAACTTCCCAATAAATTAATATTCTCCCCTAAATAATAGATTTATCTCTTATTAGGTTCAATATATATCCTTGTATTATCTTTCCATTTTTGTATTCTCTTATTTTGAAAATTCATAAAAAATATAAAAAAATAAATTGATATTTTCTTTCTCCTCAAGTGATAGATTTATATTTTTATTTATCCCCCTTTGATAAAAAAATCCAAAGAAAAAGTGATATAGGGGATGAAATCACTATAACTTATCCTAGAATGGATTGAGGTTAAAATTCCATTATAAACTTATTTTTTAAAATAAATCCATTGGTTATTATATAGTAAACAAATATTCTATATTTCCCTTAGTTCGAAGAATATCTATCTTTTTTATACTATTTAACACCAAAACCTTGATAAAATGATATTGAAATCAATGTTATTTCATTGATAATATTGAAATCAATTTCTGGATAGATTTATGGTACTTTTTTTATAACATCCCATGAGCAACAGAAACTCTACATCCACCTTGAGATATTCTAATTGAGTATTCATACACATCAATTAGGTTTTTTATTGAGTTGAAATAATATATCCCTCATTTATAGTAATTTTAGTCACTAAATTCTTATTATTTGTTTTTTACTTCATTCACCTTACTCTAATAAAGAAAACACCACTAAATTTTGATATGTCATTATTAACCATATCACCTATTAATCCCTTGTGTGTTATTTCTCTCTTCTCTTTCATTCTAAAGCATCTATTTAGTATAATATCAAAGGGGTAGTAATGGGAACTTATTTTCAGTATTATATCTCCATATCCTTCTTATATACTTTATTTTTCCTTCTGATGGGCCTCATTATTCTATCACCCATTTAGCTCCCAATGAATCTTGGTTTTCTCCAGCTCCAATGTTAATATACTTCTAATTTCAATTGGATTTCTTCTGATTCATGACTCTATATTTCCCCCCCACTAAACATTTTATCCTTAAAATCACACTATAATCCATCCTTGGTTTTAAATTATGGTTTTTATGGTGTATTAATATGGTGATTATGTTCAGGTATACTATTCCTTATTGTTATTATTGTTGTATTTCATTTTTAAGTTGTGTCTCTCTGATTAATCCACCACCATTTCTTCATTTACTATTACCATAATATTCCAAATTCTGACCTCATCTTGGTCTAGTTCACTAGTTATTATAAGTTTTTTAGTATATATTGGTTTATCCATCATTGATATCTGAGGAAACACGGCTTGTGTTGGATTTATATGTGGTTTTATATTTTTTTATTAATTGTGTTTTTGTGGTGGTTTTTTATTCTCTCTTGATTGGTTCTATTTAGTTTTGGTTTTAATTGTTCTTCTATATTACTAGTGTTTTTTATAGAATATGTTGGTGGTTTAGTCATACGACCTAGCATTTTTTGAGAAATTTATTATTCAAGTGCTCCATGTTATGGTTAATTATAATGATCTCAGGTACATCATGTATACGTTATGTGGTTCCAATTATTATAGGTGACTCATTATCTGTTTAGTTCATGTTGGTGATGAAGGATGATCTTATACTTTTTATTTATAGATATATTCTTAGTGATTCACTCTCACAGATAATGAATATAATGATCTATTCAGATTTGGTGGGTTCTGATGGATGATGGTTTGTTTTATGGTGAAAAAGGTCTCTTCTAGTGGGTTGTTCTCAAAAACATATAGTTGATTATAGTGGTGAAATTTCTCATCAAGTTGTGTGGATCATGGTAGTTTTTGACCTAAGGAATTGATAAGTTATTTTATTTGAAATTTTAATTTATGGGTGTATATAACATAGCCTAAAATGTTTACATGTAATTTTTTTTTAAATTAGTTTTTAGTTTTTTTATTTGTGGTATTTTAGCTTTAGTCTTTGGTGACATGTAAGGTTCCCACTCAACCGAGAAGTGTTTTTTTATATATAAAAAATTGACTTAGATGATTTTATCACAAACTTTTACAACCCAATCTAGATATACATGTCCAAAAATATCAAGCCATAAATTTCTTTGATATTTCAATCCAAAATTAATCATTATTTCAGTTTATATTTTGATCCTATTTTTAGTTAGAATATGGGACTCTTTTAGTAAAATTTGAAATTTGTAAAATAATATAACTATATAAACTAAATTTTATCATCATGTTTTCAAGTAGATTAAGCTTCCAAACAACTTTTTATACTCCCTTGAATAAACTTATTTTCCAAATCTATCCTTTTATAGCTATGTTCCTACTGATATTGGGGTAGAAGCCTAATTTGAATCCTCTATGCCAAACTTCTATATAATTTCATGGGCATACATATTTTTTGAAATAAATATATGTTCTTATATTTGAGAAATTTACAAACCCAATAAAATTTTCTATATCGCTATGCATGAAAATCTTAAAAATCTTATTCATCTCATTTTTAGAAAGTATTATATCATATATATATATATATATATATATAATAATAATTAGATATACCACTTTATTATCTTTTATGTAGAATTCATTTTCCACTCTTCCCTTACTAAATTTCAATGACTTCAAGAAATTATTTTACTTGTAATACCATTCTCTTAATACTCTTTTAATCTATATAGATCATTATTTAACATGAAAACATATCCATCATTTTATACAATAAATAATCCATTATGTTTCTCGATGAACAATTCATTTTCCATATCACCATTTAGGAAGTATGACTTGACATCCATTTGAAAGATCTTATATTAACTTTTTGTAGTGATATATAAAAATATCCTAATGTTTTAAATCTTATTAATTAGTATAAAGTCTCATAAAAATAAATTTATTCAACCTTTGAGTATCCTTTTATCACAATCATTTCCTTTTTTATCACAGCCCCTCAATTTTCATTCAATTTGTTATAGAATACCCACTTAATTATAATAATATTATTATTATTTTGTTTGGTTACCAAATACCATGTAAATTTATTCTTGATATAATCTAACTCCTATTTCATTAAATTGATACACACTTAATTCTCTTTCATATTCCTTTCCTCAACCTAAGAAAAAATGTGGTATGTGTTATTGTACTCAAAGTTATCCCAGTTTGAATTGGTTTTCCTTGATATCCAACAATATTTTGGACATCGACAAACTTTATTAGTCTTTTATGAGTTTAACAAGGTTGTTATTCATCACTAGAAATAGTTGATTCATCATATTTAACCTTTTCTTCTTTGTAATTTTCATTATTTAGAGAAACTTCATCAAGATTCTCATAAATTTTTCTTCATAATATTTATATATGGATCTTTATTTTTGATGTTTGGAATCATTATTTTACGATTTAAGTACTATCCCTTCAACATTATACATAATATATCTTATTACTTTGTTTTAGAAACACTATCCAAATGAATTTATAGGATAACCCAGAAAGATACCTTCAACTCCTATTTTCTAGAACTTCCCTAATTTTTTCACCATTCACCTTTATAATATAAGGGATGTCAAATACCCTTAAGTATTTAAATATTAGGTTCTTCTTTTAACACACATCATATGGTGGAATATTTTAATTAGGATGACGTAAACAAAATTTTTGAATTTGAACCATTATGTTAATAACATGTCTCTGAAAAAATTGAGAAGTATTATTCCTTACCCATATAGTTTGATCCATTTTAATTAATCTCATGATCTTATATTTAGAAACACCATTTTATTATTGGGTATATGGTTCACTAAATTCATGATTAATAACATTATTCTTAAAATATGATTCAAATTTTCAACCTTTTTATTCATTACCATTATCCATCCATAACTTTTTCAAGGAGAAACCATACTAATTTTATAAACTTATTTTAAAACTCTTAAACATATTCAAGGTGTTTTACATGTGTTTCATGAAGAAAATGAATATAATATAAATAAAATAATCAATAAAATAAAAAAATAATTACATTTTTTATTCAATTCTTCCCTCATTATCCCAAAAAAATATAAATGAATGAACTCCAATGAGTGATACATTTGAATATAAACTTTATTGGGTGAATAATTACCAATATTCCCCTTTTGTAATGTAGATAATATACAATTTATTTCAATATTTAACATCAAAACATCAGAAAAATTATTTCATTGGGAAATATCACTCATATTCTTTTGAATAATTTCGATAATTCTATCATGTAATTGTATATTTTCTTCTTTTAAGCTCAAGTATCATGAATTTTCAGCATCATAAACCTGAAAAAATTTACCCCTTGTTCATTTCCCACTAATAAATACACATTTATCAATAAAAATATTCACCAAGAATTTATCCTTTTTTAAAATAACTTTGATACCTTCAACAAAACTTTAACATAAAATTAGTATTTTTTTAAACCCATCAATAAATAAAGTGTTATTTATATTTTTATTGTCGTTTCCAATGAACACTAAACTAACTCCTATTATCTTAAGTTGTTAATCAATGTAAAATGTCATTGATACTTTCTTACACTTTTCAAAATCCACCAAGAGATTCAATACTCCTATAATATGTGAAGAGAATACAATATCCATGATCCATGGATATTCCTTTTGTGATCCTATGAGTTACCCTTTAACAACCAATTTCTTTTCCTCTCCTTTATCTTTCTTATTTTGATAATTTTTAGTATTGAAACTAATAATAGGTTGGTAAATTAATACAGTGATATAATATTCAATATAGTGACCCGGTTTGTCACACCTTCTACACATTTCTTTCAATAATTGAAAGTTGTTTCCAATATTTAGTATTTAATTTTCATGATTTTTTATGAAATTTTCTTCTTTTAGTGGGTAGAAGATCCCTCAAATTATGCCCTCAATGTCTTCTAGGTCAATAGTGGTATTTGTAATTGAACAAATATCTCCTTTCTGTTTTTTAAAATGTTCTACAATACAGGTAATATCTAAAAAGTTATTATTTCCCATCTAACACTAATTTTTGTCCAAATATATACTCTTACTTGTTATCCCAAATAACTAAGGTTTAGAATCTTAAGAGTGGGGGATAATTTAACTAAAAAATGACTTATAATATTTAAACTAATCTAGAAAGTAAATTTTTTCAGAATTATAAATCCAGAAAAAAATAAAACAAAAACAGAAGTATAAGTATGCATAAGAAATAAAAATATCAAAAGATAAACATATTAATTGATGTAATCAAAAAATAAACAAATAAAAATAAAAAATATACTAAAAAATATGAAAATTATAGGATAAAAATAAATATACTCTTTAAAAGGATATAATTACTGATTATTTCCAATTAACAGGAACTCTTTTCTTTTAATCCAAAGTGATAGGCGGTCTGATAACCAGAACCAAGGTATAATACTCTGCCCAAGGAACTCCATCAACTTAACTCATCATATGGTATCATGTTCAGCACTAGTAACTTATTTCAAAAACTATTAAAATTAGGTAGTTATATCTCCCGGATCATATTTGATCTTAATTATTAGTAACAAGTCTAAGTACCCTATATTTCATCAAGAATATATACTTAGAAGAAGTGGATTCATTTCCCCAATGTAACATCTCACCCAAACTCATTAGCTTAGGAAATTTGAGGTTCCACTAAGCTTACATGATATCCCCAAGACATAAAAGGGTGACAGTAAATGTTAAGTTATTTATGGAACATTGGGGGATAATTTTACCATAATAATTAAAATATCTAGATTACATAGATTATAAACATCCAAACTAACTATATGATGAATATATATAATGGATACAACTAAAAAGTAAAACTAAAATTAAAAAAATATTATAGTAACAATAAAAAACAAATAAAACAACAAGTATAGATAAAAACCCAAACACACCCAACACAGAATCATCACAATAAACACCCAAACTAGCCCCCAAGCTCCAACTCCACATGCCTTTCCCACAGCATCATGACGTATCACTAGATAAGAAAGATACTTTTCTCTTTACTCTATCTCAGTCGATGAAATCTATAAATAAACTAAAGTTACCAAGTAAGGGGTCAGTATATCAATCAATAAGAATTCCCCAAATAATTCCCAACACACACCGCTAGGATAAGAACCAGTTAATACATTTTATATTAAACATTTTAAAAAATAGATAAAGAGTTTATATAAAGACATAAGTGAAATCCTTGTAAGTAAAATCATAAACAAGCTTATTACCATTAAATCATACTCATAATAACCATTCCCATGTTCACACATGTATACACTCATTCTTGGTTCCGCTATTGATGGTGGTACTACATAACCATAATCCATCCAACTTTTGATGGTGGTACTTAAAAAATATAATTCTTCATACTTTAACATGTTCCAACCCAATTATTCAAAATCTCATGCCCATTAATTCAATATAAAATAATTTTTACTTTGAAATCATTTTATCAAACACATTTCATGAGTCAAAACCATTCCTAAATTTTAAAAATCGTTATTTTAATATTATAATAAAATAGGTTATAAAAAGGCCAACCCATTTTCATCATTTCCAAACCATAAAACCAAAAGTTTTTCTTTTATGAATCAAAAAAATACATTGAAAATACAACAAACATATTTAAAAATAATAATTACACTTCGTGTTCTTGGTAAACTGGGGATAATATTTAAGCCTCCTACCTCTAAACGAATGAAAAAAAATGAATAATGACATTAAGACCTTCTAGATATGAAATCGAATATTCATCCCTTAAATTTATATTTTAAGATCTCATAAAGATTCACAACATGGAACATTGATCTATACATGGAGGACTAGATCTAATAGTCCAGGTGGGGGGGAATGATAGGATCTTAAAGGGGTAGATAAAACAATTACTTATTAGTGAATTAGGATATCCAAAGTACTTTGATTTTAAAAAATATGCCTTTATATCAAAGGTAATTTCCAGGGGATACTAGGGAGGAAGAGAAGTTTTAGACATATATGAATAAGGGAAAATGATAGTTTTAGGGTCTTAATTTGAGTTAAAATATAATTTTTGGATCATTAACTACACCTTACATGGTTGGGCTTCATAATTTTTTAAAATATGTACAAACCCCACACATGATACTTCCTTCCAAATAGAGATCTACATCATTTTTCTGCATATTTAGTTAACCATATGCCAACCATGAAGTTCTACTGTCTTGAGGCCATACCCTAAAATAGTTGGCTCACATGGTTTGACAAACCATGAACCAACTTGTATTTTACCTCTATTCCTACTTTCATGGTTTCTCAAGGGAATTTGTGTGGTTAGGCCAAACTGTGCACCTTACTAGTGAAGAACACATGAAGCCTTTAATGTTTTTATATCTTTTTTCAACCTTTTAAATGTGATGATTATTGATCTGTTCAATAGTTCATAAAAAATATTTCATTGGTGATTTGTGTTGAAAATTTTTTTATATCATTTGAATAGATGAAGAATTAATAATTTTTTTTCCATTGGCTATACAATTTAAGAATATTCCATGAAAAATAAAAATGAATTATTTTGTCTAAAGAGGAATTTATTTTTCTATGGTAATTTTTTTAAAGAAAGGTGTCTTTAGTATACTTGAATATTAAGTTTTATTGGGATTATATTGAAAAATATTTTTTATTTCAATATTTTACTTATAATTTTTCTAAGTTTATAATTTCATTTCTAATAAAAATATCCAAGCTTATTGCATTGTATTGGAAAATGAATTGTGACCTTTTGATATGATCATTAATTTTCCATGGCCATTCAATCATCACATCCAGGATCTTCTTTAAAAAACATAGACAAAATAGGCACCACTCAATCTATTAACCCATGACCATTCGATCAACCTCTCATGTGAATTATCTTCTATAGAAACTTTTCAAGGGGTGATGATCATCGGGATCTCAATTCCAACATCGACATATGAGCTCCTGGGCTTTGTTTTAACATTCTAAGTGGGCTGATATTCTTTGTTGTAGCATCCATTCTCAATCCGATCTGAAAGATGAGGTTGTATTCTACCTTGGGTTATTGGAGATTTTTTTTTTCAAGTATATCTCGTTGTATAAATGTCTATGAAATATTGATTCAATCTCGAAAATATCCTAGTTTTTTTATTGGACTAGTGATCTCATCTTCAATATTGACCTCATTTGAATGTTATGGCCATCGGACGATCTTCTTGCAGCCAAATCATCTGATGATTGAGGTAAGGCCTCCGAGCACCATTTCATCATCTAAAAATACAAGGATGACCTAAATGTGATGCAACACTATTTTCATTATAAATTGATGTTCAAACCATGGATTTTCATTTTTTAAGAAAATATCCTTTTTCAGTGACGATGATGGTATGTGGAACGTAACTTGATTCAAAAATCACTTAGGAAAAAAATGTATGGATCCCTGGGATTCTAAAAGATCCCAAAATGATTAACATTTTATATAAATACTCAAGGCCAGACTCATTTTCTTTTGTTTCTTATCAATCATCCAAGTGTTTCTGTTGAGATAGAAACAGAGTGGTTCTCTTGCATTGTATTTGCGAAGGAATATTCTTGAATTTGAGCTGATATTTCCTCAAATCAAATTACTTGATTTAGTTTTTTTTAAGATGAATTGTGAAACCGTTTAGTAGTTGGTGAATTCGGAAAGTAAGAAATTATATTCAAACATGTGATGATATTCACACAGTTGTTGCATGAGTAATTAAGAACCACTAAAAAAGTGTTGAAGAGTGTCTGTGAAGTAGGTGGTTTGTGAATTTTTCAATCATAAACTTGATTATGACAAGGATATAGAATATTTTGTGTACTATTTTTTTAATTATATGGAGACATCGCATACTATTTTTTTAAAAATTAAAGGGTGACACTACATAATAGACTTGTGAGCTGAAACTCTCATGAACCAGTATTCTTGTGATTTGATATTTATGCATATTATCTGTTACATGAAGGCCACATACCATATGTTAGAAGGTGAGGTGGCCCATGCCGTACATGCATATGAGGACTCTATAGATAATTTTAAAGTTTTCAATGTGTGTGTACATTATTTAATTGTGAAGAAACAGTATCTAGGACCATTTTTAATGAATCAACATTGAGCTGGTATACAAAGAAAAAATTTGTGAACTTTTTGATTTGGATAAAAATTAATTTCATACAATGACATATTTGGTTTTAAATTCAGAATAAAGTGGTATATTTGTTTACTTAAATATTTCATGCATTACATGATTTTTATTTCTTTTCAAAGTGTATTTCAAGAAGAATCCGTAGTGTGAATCAGTGTTAATAGAAAGTGGTTTGTTGCGGTTTATTAATACTCAGCTACAGGGTCACTAAAATCAGTGAGAAAGTGAAGTATCATCTTATTATTGTGTCTCAAAGATAAAAATTATATTTATAATATAGAAGTATCTTGGAATATTTCTCATAGTGGTTTTATTTTTTTCAACTAGTGTGAGCAAGTATAATATTCTTTCAAGAGACATTGTATTGGGAAATGGTTGATAACTATCCTTCATGGTTTCAGGGTGATACTTAACCAACCCACTTGTAATTTTTAATTTATTTTTATTGGAAATATATGTCTTGTATCAAACTTACAACAGCAAAGATTTAGTCACCCTTCTTGGGGTAGAACCTAGAAAAAATATTTTATGTTGTTGTGATCACACTCTAATAAATCATTAGAGGTTTATTTAAAGGAAAATAAATTGTAAAACTATATTACCACTGATTCAACCCCCCCCCCCCCTCAAAATAGTATAAATATTTCCTAGATACATTAATTGGAATCATATCTAGTTACCTTTTAAGGATATTTAGAAATTAGTGATAGATAATTTTAAATAAGACAAAAGTAGGGGTGTTCCAATT
Organism: Viscum album; assembly: GCA_963277665.1. Classification (NCBI taxonomy): domain Eukaryota; kingdom Viridiplantae; phylum Streptophyta; class Magnoliopsida; order Santalales; family Viscaceae; genus Viscum; species Viscum album. Next base: position 444,964,965 of record OY728133.1, read on the forward strand.
TTTGATGCAATGAAATTTCATGTCTGGAGGAACTGAATGCTTCCTTTCTTATTATTATAAGGATTCAAATTTTGGGATGTGGGGACTGTTGGTTTTCCTCATTTAGAAAAATATGCTCCCTTGGCATTTGTTGAGAAAATAAATTTGGAGGTTGATGGAAAATCTAGAAATTAAATTGTATCATCCTTGTATGATAAATTATTAACAAAAGTGATGGAACATAAAACAACCAAGTAGATGTAGGATAAAATATGTATGAAGTGAATTTCAAGATCAAAGAATCCAAGATGCAAATTTGGAGGGATAAATTTGAAGATATAAAAATGATATAAGATGATACTCTGGATGATTATTTTACCAGAGTTAAGCAGATTCTTATCCATATCAGAGGGTTTAAAGAAAATCTTAAGGATTCAAATATTGTTAATAAATTAATTATAAACCTTCCAGATATATTTTACCCAAATATTTCATCCTTCGAAGAAAAATAAGACATATCACTTAATGGATTTAACAATACTTTACTCAACTATGGGATGAGGAAGGCTCATGTATTGAAGAAAATGGTTAAGGAATAAATGGAATTTAAGTCCATGAGTAGGATAAATCTCAAATAAGAATAAAATTAAGATTCTAGTAAATATAAATATGAATAATTAAAGGATGATGAGTAGAATAAATGCACATATCTCATCTAAAGAAACATAAAAAATGGAAGGGTAAGTATAAAGGTAATCTTCCACTAAAATGTTTTGATTGAGGAGGAATATGACATTTTTCAGTTCATTGTCCAATGAAGAAAAGTTTTGAATATAAGAGTGATGATCAATATGAATGATCTAAGAAAAATAATTGAGGTAAATATTAAAAATATTCATCAAAAATAGTTGATAATAATAAAAAGTTTCAAAGGAAAATAAGGAGCTTGTTAAGTAAAGAAGATGAATAATATTCTTCCTCAGGAAGTCTTTTTTAAGAAGAGGTTCCAGAAAAATTTAGGAATTTTATGGATCAAATTGGGAATACTGATGAAACTTCTAGTGGTGATGAAGAATATGATTAAGTAACTTACAATGAATTTATGGTAAAATAATAAATTTAATCTTATCTTGAGAAAAATAAAAAACTTAAGAAACAATAAAATTATTGAATAAATATATTAAAAGATAATTTGATTAAATTGATGATATCATAAATATAAATATAAAAGAAGAATAGAAAATAAAAATGATGAATGATCTTCATGAGAAAAAAAATTAAAAAATAAATAATTAGATGATATACAGATAGAGTGTCTCAAATCTGAAATTCTATGAAGAAGATAAATGAGGATTTTAACAAAGCTGAAATATCTCAATTTGCTGAGAAACTTTTCTCAAAGAAATAGGTTATATATTCTTTTGTTAAAACTCACGGTAAGACTATTATTTATAATAATTTAGGTTATTTTGACAAAAATGGTAAAATTTGGGTTGCTGATAACAATGAGAAACATTTCGGTGCAAAAATTATCTCAAAACAGGAGGAAGTACAGCATGTGGTGATTGAACAACAACAGTATCCTGCATAGAATCTTCAACAGTATGGTAGATTCAGATTTAATTGATATTGTTGGTGCTGTGTAATTTTAGGACACAAAGCCTATTCTTGTTGGTACAACATGTCACTTCCTTGGACCAGGTATGAATCTAGAGGGTGCAATTCTAAAAATATAAAAAGCAGATCAGTCAAGAAAAATAGCAATCAAGAAGAGTACAAAAAAATATTTGTTCAAAAAATATTTGATTTTATATAAGAAATTTGTGTAATATGTGATCAAAAAAATTATTTTTTTGATAAATGTATGGTTATTTTTCAATCATCATTCTGAAAATGTAATGGGTAAATGAATTCATCAAGCCAATATAGAAGAAAACTCACTTATTGTTGAAGTTTATTTTAAGGCTAGAAAAAGAGACAAGCCATGGATTCTTGATAGTGGTTTTTCAAATCACATGAAAGGAAATACAAAAATCTTGAATAAAATTGAATAACATAATGGAGGAGAGTTTACTTTTGAGAATTAAAGTTCTTTTAAAATCAAAGGTGTCGGTACTACTGAGATTGAAGTCTATAAACTGAAGTTCAAAAGATGTTCTTCTTGTTAAAGGTCTTAAACACAATCTTTTTAGTGTGAGTAAACTTTTTGATGATGGTAAAGAATTTAGTTTCAAAAATTATTCTTGCATCATCAAAAATTCAAAGGATTGAAGGGTAATCATAAAGTGTGAAAGAACGAGTGGTAATCTATTCCAAATTGGTGATCCTACAAATTCTTATTATTTGAGTGCACAATATGAAATAAATTTCTGGAATATAAGGTCTGTCCATCTTGGTAAAAATAATTTTAATGACATCTAAAAGTATAATGTGGTAATAGATCTTCCTCATTTTAATAGAGAAAGATAAGTTGTATGTGAAACTTTTCAAAAGTTTAATCTAGTGGAGGATACTCATAAGAGAGTTGAGATTCAGTCTATTAAACCAATTGATCTTATTCACTCTAATCATTTTAGACCTATATGAAATAATTATACTAGTAATGAACTCTATTTTATAAAATTAATCTATTATTTCACTAGGATAATGATTATTTTATTTATTAATCATAAGTCATAATCAATTAAAATGTTCAAGTTTTACAAAAGATGTGTAGAGAAATATCTAGGAAATTATATCAAAAAACTAAGAACATATAATGGTGGGGAGTTCACTAGTAATGATTTTGAATCATATATTTCAAATCATGGAATTAAGCATCAATACAGTACTCATTATACCCCTCAAAGAAATGGAGTATCATAAAGAAATAATAGAAGCCTCATTGAAATGGGCAGGACAATGTTAGCTAAATATAAACATACAAACTTCTATTAGAGAGAAATAGTGTGTACAGGTATGCATATACAGAACAAATTTTCACTAAGACAAGACTTCAACATCAATTTTTATGATATTTTTTATAATAATAACTCAACATTGAAATATTTTAAAGTTTTTCTTATTCCATTTTTCATAAAAATCAAGAACGAAAATCTGGGAAAATTCAAAGATAACTCTGAAGAAGGGATCTTAATTTGATATTTACAAATGGAAAAGGATATAGATGCTGGAATAAAAAAATTCATAAGTTTGTAAACTATTTTAATGTGAAGATTTTTGAAAATCAATTCAACTTTGACTCAATAAATTTATCATATTATTAAAACATTAAAGTAGACAAAACACAAATTTCTAAAGGAGAAAAGAAGAGAATATTTTAAATAAACTAGAGATAGTCGATGTTGATTCATAAAAAACCATTGATGAGGATGAATTTGAAAGATAATAAAATACAAATAATTATAAATTAAAAAATCATGTTGATTCATAAAATATTATTAGAAATCTTGAAGCTCTAGTACAGACTAGAAGAAGACTGAAAATTGAAAATCAAACATCTCTCATTTCTTAAATTGAACCAAATACAATTAAAGAAGCTATTGAAAACAAGGAGTGGATAAATGATTTAAATGAAGAGAAAAATTATAATGAGAAAAATAAAACCTGGTATATTATTCCAAGAGCTGATGGAAATAATTTAATATAGACAAAATGGGTGTTTAGAATTAAACTCAATGAGAATGGTAAAATTTTAAGAAATAAAGCCAGACTACATACAAGGAATTTTTACAAGTGTAAGGTGTAGAATTTGAGGAAAAAATTCACCCATGTCAAGATCAGAGGCTATCAGAATGTTTCTTATAGTTTCAGCCCACATACACTATAAATTTTATCATATGGATGTGAATTTTGCATTATTGAATGGAGATATTGAAGAAGATGTTTTCATTGAGAAATTTGAAGGATTTATTCGTGATACTAATGTAACTAAAATATGTAAGGTTAAGAAAGAATTATATGGGATGAAAAAATCTCCTAGAGCTTGGTAATCTAAAATAGATATTTTCTTGAAGCAATTGAACTTTTCAAAAGGAATATTTTATAGAAACTTATATATGAAGGAGTTGAAAATAGATACCCTTATTGTTCTTGTGTATGTTTATGACATAATTTTTTTTAGGTGATAAGGAATATTAATGTGAATAATATTCTAATAAAATTAAGATGTAATTTGAAATTTCAATGCTCAAAGAGAGGAATTTCTTTCTGGGACTACAAGTTCTTCAAAACAAAGGCTATATATTTCTTTCACAACAAAAATATACCAAGGTTTTATTGAATAAATTTGGCATGGAAGAGTCAAATAAAGTATCAACACCTATCATAGTTGGCATAAATATAAGTAAAGATGAATCAAGACAAATTTTTAATCAAAATGATTTCATATAATTAATTGGTAGCTTGATATATCTTAAGCAATCAAGACCATATATTGTATATTTAATGACATTGTGTGCTAGATATCAAAGTAATCCAAAAGAATCGCACATGATCGCTGCTAAAATAATTCTCAGGTATATTGAATGAATTTAAAATTACTCTTTGATGTATAAAAGAAGTATAGATTTGAACTTACTAGTATTAAATTATGGTTATTGGTATGGAGATTGCAATGATCGTAAATCAATAGCAAAAAGAAATTTATTTCTGGTAGAAAGTTGTGTAAGTTTTCATAGTAAAATATAGAATTATGTAACTTTGAGTAAATCTGAATCTGGGTATGTTTCTTCTAAAAATGATTATACTCAATTATTATGGATGAAATTACATCTTGAATATTTAAATGTGAATATTGAAAAATCATTGAAAATATCCTATGAAAATTATAGTGAAATTAATCTTTAAAAGAATCTAGTGAAACACTCCAGATCAAGACATATTGATATTAAATTTCATTTCATCAAAGAGAGAGTTTATAATGGATATGTTAAATTGAAACATATTTCTACAAAATATCAGATAGCCAATATATTATTCACTAAGAAAATTCCAAGAGAAAGGTTTGAAGAACTAATTTTGAAACTCAATGTTCAGCCTTCCCCTCTCACTTAAAGAGTGTTGGGGATGTCCCCACTTTTCTTTGGATTTTGATGTCAAGGGGGAGAATAATATTTAATTCTCTTAAAATATATTGTGAATCTAGATTTGAGGTTAATTCAAAAAGGGGGGAGTGAGTGTAAGTAATAGTTTATAGGGGATATCATTTCAGTCTTTGATGTATTCTAAAGAGAATTGATATTTTTTACAACAAATTCAAAGGGGGATATTAAAGAACATGTGAATCCATTAATGTTTTTGTATTTATTTTTAAAATTTTAAATGTGATGATTTTAGAGATGGTCAACAGTTCATAAAACATGTGTTGTTGGTGATTTATGTTGAAACATTGTTTACATCATTTGAATAAATAAAGAATTGGGATTTTTTTGTTGGTTTGATATAAAATTTAAGAATATTCTATGAAAAATAAAAATTATTTATTTTTTCTAAATGGGATTTGAAATTTCTAGAGAATTGTTTTTAGAAATATGTATTTAGTAAACTTGCATATTAATTTGTCTTGGTATTACTTTGAATAAAGGTTTTTATTTAAATATTTTACTTACAAAATGAGCCGCTTGCTCTATTCATCTAGGACCATTCGATCAACCTCTACTTTGAATTGTCTTCTCTAGAAAGCTGTTGAGGGGTGCTTCTAAGTGGTATATCCATTGCAACATCGATAATTGACCTCCTGATCTTTGTTTGAACATTCTAAGTCGATCGATCATCTATTCTGTAACATCCATTCTCCATCTGATTTGAATGATGAGGTTGTTGAATATTTATGTTCATTGAAGGATATCTCCTTGTAGAAACATTAATGGAAGATCAAACCAAGCTCTATAGTATCTTGTCCATTTGATTTGACCAGAAATCTCATCTTCAACCCCAACCTCGCCTGAATGTTCTACTCACCGGATGATCTTATTGAAGTCAAATCTTCCGATGATTAAGGTAAGAACCCCAAGAACCATTTTATCTTTATTAAAATCTAATTATGACCAACATTTCATGAAACTCTGTTTTCATCATAAATTGAAGATAAAACTGTGTATTTGTAGTGTTTAAGAAAATACCATTTTTCAGTGACATAACTTGATACAGTAAGCACTTAAGTAAAAAATGTATGGATACCCATGATTATATAAGATACAAAGATGATGAACATTTCCTATAAATACTCTAGTCTAGAATAATTTGTTGTTTCTTCTTATCTCTCATCCGAGTGATGTTATTGATAAATAAATAGAGTGGTTTTCATGATTTGTATTTGCGAAGGAAGATTCTTGAATTTTAGATGATATTTATGAAAATAAAATTACATGATTTTGTTTTTTTTTAAGTTGAATTGTGAAACCACATAGCATAATGTCCTTGAAGAAAGAAGTTATATGCGAACTTGTGTTGATATTCACACAGTTGTTACATGAAGAATTCAGAACCACTGAAAATGAGAAGAAGATTGTATACGAAGAATGTGGTTTGCGATTATGTTAAGAAGATAGGAGATTATGTGTACTGTTTTGTGAAGTAGATGGAGACAGTGCGTACTATGTTTTACAAAGTAAAGGGTGACACTTCATAACATACTTGGGAACTACAACTCCCACGAACTAGTATTCTTATGATTTTATATTAATATATATTATCTGTTATGTGAAGAACACATACTTTATGGTGAGAAGGTGATGTAGACCATGCAGTACATGTAGGAGGACTCCACATAGAATGTTCAAGTGTTCATTGTGTACGTCTATTTTTTAATTGTGAAGAAATGATATTAAAGACAGTTGTGCATGAATCAACAGTGAGCTGGTATATAGAAAAAAAAATTTGTGCAATTTCTAATTTGGATAAAAATTAATTGCATACAGTGACATCTATAGTTTTAATTTCATAATAAATTAGCATCTTTTTTTACATAATTTTTTTAGGTATAACATGAATTTATGTTTTTTCAAAGATTATTTCTAGAAGAATCAGTAGTGTAAATCAGTTTCACTAGACAGTGGTGTGTTTCAATTTATTAATACTGAACTACAGGGTCATTGGAATCATGGAGCAAGTATAGTATCATCTTATTTCTATGGATCAAAGAGAAATATTATTTTTATAATATAGGAGCATCTTGGAATCTTTCTAAGAGTGGTTTTGTTTTTTTTAACTGGTGTGAATCTATATAATATTTTTTTTGGGAGATGTTGTATTTAGAAATATTTTATACCTATATTTCATTGTTTCAAGGTGATACCTGACCAACCCACTTGTAATTTTTAATTTATTTTTAGTGAAAATTTTTGGGTCGGATCAACCCAACCACAACAAGGTCATAATCACCCTTCCTGGGTTCTAACATTGTAAAATGAATTTGTATCATTTTGATCTGACTCTAATAAGTCATCAGATGTTTATTTCAAAGAAACAAAATTTATAAAACTATAGTACCACTGATTCACCCCCCCCCCCCACCCTCATAGTTGTGTAAATATTTCCTAGATACTTCACCCAGTGACTCATATCCTCACTTTCATGTTTTCCTGGAGACATTTTACAATTTCTACTAACTATCCTTAAAAACATACACCTCAAAAAACACTACCAAAACACTCTAAAACTCTCTAGAAACTCTTGAAACATAACTCAACCATTATATAATCTCAAAATACATAATAAAATGTCTAAATATATAAAATAATAGGTTCTATATTCTCTCTACCATTAGTATTTCAATCCTTGGAAATTATTATTTGGGTGTTGTTTTGGAATATCTTTGCAGACTACTCTAGCATTTCCTTTTCATGTTCCCAAATATCTTCCGAAATCTAACTATGTTTCCATAAAACTCATACCAAACTGGTGTTTTCCCCATGAAATATATTCTCTTGAAAATAAAAAATCTATATCGTCACATTAAACAACATATGATCCATATCAAGGTCAACATGGTGCCATTATATGATATGGTCAGGATCAGGTTCGTTATCCTTCAATTGAGATACATGAAACACATTATGCGTAGTACTAAACCTTGTTGGTAACTCCTAACTGATAATCCACATCTATAACTAGTTCAATCATCTCAAAAGGTACAATTTATCAATGATATAACTTTAATTTCATATCAAAATGATGATGTACTATCCTTGGAGAGATTATAAAGAAAACATAACCTCCTACATCAAAATATAATAGTTGTTGATTATGATCCACATACAATTTCTGACCACTCCAAGTCATCACTATTCTCTTTTTGACCATATGAATATTCTTTGTTGTCTCATTCAAAAGGCTTGGTTTGATAAGTGAATTATTTCATACATCCACATAAAAAAGTTGATAATGAAAAGGATGGCCATGCAAATCTTTGAAAGGATCCATATATATTTATTCTTGGTAACTTTTATTATATGAGAACTCCACTAACATTATATTCTCCTACCATGGGAAACTAAAGTCCATTACACAATATCTCAGAATTTATTCCAACATTTGGATTTTCCCTTTATATTATCCATCCATTTGAGGATGAAAAGATGTTCTCATGGTCAGGAGAGTTTTGAGGGATTGCTATAAAGACTTACAAAACCAATAATTAAACATGGGATCCCAGTCATGCATAATAAAAACTAGTATGTTGTTGATTTTTTAACTTACTAGATATAAATTTTTGATAAGTCTTCCACCATATTGGTTTCATAAATCAGTATGAATTCATCTGACTTCATGAGCCGATCAACGGTCACCTATATCACATCATGTTTCTAAAATAATTTTGGTAGACCTATGAAAAAAACCATAGTATATTATCCCATTTCCATATGTGAATTGGTAAATAATGTATCATACCAGCTAGACATTGGTTCTCTACCTTTATGTGCTGATAGGTCAGGAATTTTGAGACAAACTCTTCCACTTTCCTCTTCATGTCGACCCACCAAAATTGTTCTCTCAATGCCTTAAACATTTTCTAAATACCCGGAAGATAATCCCATTTCAAATGGTGGTAAGAATTAATAATTTATTCCAGATAATATTAAGAACCACAATTTTATCTATAAAATGAAGCATATATCTCACATATAGCATACATCCCTCAATGGTATCCCCACCATTGAGTTTTTACCTCATGGGCAGACATTATGGATTGGATATATGAGCATCCCCTACCTACATAGAAAAAAAGGAACAAAATAGACTGAAAAGAAAACTACAATATTACCTTATCCAACACAATCTAGATGTATATAATCTTTGACTCTCATTAGTCACCATTAATATAAAGCCTCTTTATCCATTGGATTATATGAATTCCTTCACAATGCATCATCCATGGATTTACCTTTTCTGAATGTATACATCAAGTAAAATCCAAAAATATGAATAAATTCCATCCATCTTCATTTCCTTAAGTTCATATCACTTTGGGATAAAATGTTATTCATGCTTTTATGATCCCTAAAAATGGTAAATTCCTAACCAAAAATATAATGGCTCCATGTATTCAAATCATGGACTAAAGTAGCTAATACTAAATCATGTCTTGGGTAGTTTTTATCATGCACCTATAACTATCATGAGACATAATTGAAAACATGATCTCCATGCATGAGAACACATCCCAACCCAAATCTCAATGCATCACAATAAACTACATAGCCTTTTCCTAACTCTAAAAATGTAAGGATAGGTGCTGATGTAAGGTGAACCATAATCACTTTGAAATTTTTTTGGCACTTATTTATCCATTGGAAAGGAACAAATTTTCTTTTCAAATCTATCATTAGTGAGTAAATTCATGAAAATTCACAAAAAAAATATAAGTAATTTCCTGTTAAGTCGAATAAATTCCGTATCTAAAAAATATCCTTTGGTGGTTTCCATGAGATAATAGTCTCTATCATTTCAATATCTATAGAAACTCTTTTTCTCAGTAAATATGTGACCAAGGAAATTTATCTATTAAATCCATAAATAAAACTTTGAAATATTTTCATAAAGTTGATTTTCTCATAAGATGCCAAACACTATAGCCAAGTGTTCTTCATGATCATCCTTAGTCTTATAATATACCAGAATACCATCAACAAACACTAAAAAAAGCATCAATATACTTATGAAATATTTGATTCATCAATTCCATAGATACCAATAGTTCATTTGTAAGACCAAAAGGAATCAACACATACACATAATGGTCATAGAGACTCCAAAAAGATGTTTTTGGAGAGTCCTGCCTCCGCACTTGAATTTGACGGTATGATGATCATAAATAAATTTAATATAACCATGAAACACCCCTAAAGTTATCAAATAGATCATAAATTCAAGGAATATTATATCAATTCTTTATCATAACTTGGTTTATCTTACATTAATCAATTAATAGCTTCAAAGTCTCATCTTCTTTATTTATAAAAAGTATTGGTGCTACCCACGAAGATGTTCTTGGTTGAATGATCTATTTTCTTTCAAACTCTTACAATTGAACCTTAAATTCTCTCAATTCTATTTTTTTTATCCTATAAGATGGAATATAAATAATATTGGTCCTAATTATAAGATATATCATAAACTTAACTTCTATTTTGAGTTGAAATACATATAAATATTTAGGAAAGACATTGGGAAATTATTCAATGATGGTTGGAAAATTCATATGTTCAATTTCATCAATAAATACCAAAATAAATTATGCCAACTGATAAAAGATAGTCCCAACCACTGATACCAAAGTTACTTCTCTTATTACATTCACATATTAATCTCCTTTATAGAAATGATTAATATCATTATGAGAAGTGAAACTAACCTATCATTCATAACATTCGATGTCATATTTGAAATATGTCGAAAAATCCATTTCCTAAAATAAAACCACAGATTTCTATCTCAAGAACAGAAAAATTCCAAATCAATTCATCCCCATTGATAGTCACAATACTTTTTTAAACTTAAATTCTCAATGATATTGTTGTTTTAGAGGTGTTTTAAGTTTAAAAATAAAATTAATCATCTCAATTTGTAAAGTCATATGATCAAAATCATGAGAAGCAATAAATTAGTGGGATTAAACCATATCAAACAAGACTTTCAGAAGATTAGAATTCTAATGAATAACACCTCACATCATTAAAGGATTAGGTTGATCATTCATAGTCAATTTTTGATCACTATATAGTTTCTTACTCACTCCTCCATGATCATCATTTACATTCTAAGATTTCATAGCCTAAAGAGTCATGGTATTCCTAGAATTACCTTGGATTTCTTGGTTTTATGGATGATAAATTTCCTGATGATATCTCTCCATTGAAGCATAAAATGTCTGAGAAACATTAGATGCATTAATAGCACCATACTTTAGAGAACTATAACAATAGTGAAAGAGATTTAACATCTAGTTATAGTTATGATATGAAATATCCAGTTTCTTACAGTCTCTCTTGATTTTCTCAAGTGAACCACACTGAAGACACACAGACTTACTCTTGGGTCTTTGATGAAAGTTAACTGATCTTGTGGATTGATTCTGAGATGTTCTACTACTTTGTAATTAAGTGTCCCTATTCCACTTATTTCTATTGTTTGACTTCCCACCTATTCTTTTTGAGATAAACATACTTCTTTCGAATGGATTTCCATAAATATCCCTTTTTACTATTATTGATTGGTTTACCATCTTTTTATAATCTATAATAAGAAACATTTATCTTAGAGAGAATATCTAGTTGAAGACCAAAATCAAAGATACATGCCTTCAAGGACACACTAGCAGCAACTTATATGGAATATGAGACCAAGATCATGAACATAGCTGTATATTCTATCACAAATAGGTTCTCTTGATTCAACCCAAAGAAATTAGTTGTTTTTCAATCCTTAATTGGTTAGTATATAAGTTCTTGTTAAAAAATTATTCTAGGTCCTCCTAAATAATACCTTGTTCAACTTTATCTTAGAATATTAAATCCCATTATTAGAATACATGATCCTCTAGAATATAAACACCTAGATTAACCTTTATCTTAGTTGGTGTACCAAGGAAATTGAAGATTAAATTTATTTTATTCATCCATACCTTTTCTTTTTCATGCTCAGAATACCCCTAAAATATGGGTGGATTTTTTTCTGAAACTATATATAGTGATACAATTTTTTAAGATCATCATTCTAATTTCATCTGTAAATGTCTTCAATAACTTTAATGGTGCTATGATTAAGTTTTTTCTATCCTTTTCTTATTGGTTTCTATAATTTATACCCAATTCCATTTTTTATAACTAGAAAAAAAAATCATTTATTCATCACTCACTAGAAACTGAATTCTTTAAATGTTTCAATTCATCAAAACCATGATTAACATAAGAAATTTATAGAAAAAATATCAATGAACAACCATTATAACCATTATCATAAATCATAAACATATAATGAACAAATAATCCCTAGTGGGAATCCTCAATTATAATTCATTATATGATACACTAATCAACTAAACCCATGATGATGATATGAGAACACACCTAGAAGTATCTGGGAACACTTTTTTACCCAAACCACCCTAGTAACTTGAAGTTCAGCATAAAATGGTGTGTTTCATCTTTTTAAGATATACATTTCATGTTAAAATATTCATATATCATTACTACCATCCCAAGTTAATAGATGGACTGACCAATACTGATACCATTTCTAACATCCCACCCCGGTTCATTAGTTTGGGATGAGGTGAGGTGCCACTAACCTTAGGCTACATCCCTAAGAAACTTAAGGTTGGAAATAATTGGCAAGTGTTTAAGATAACATCGGGGTTTATTTTCCCTAAATAAGTTAAATATACAAACTACACATAATTTAAAAATTCAAACCAACTACATGATTCATGAGTATAAAGGATACAACTCAAAGGTAAAACCAAAAGTACAAAAATATCATAGTGATAATGGAAACCAAAGAAAACAACTGGTATAGACAAAAACCTAAATACACCCAACATAGAACCATCACAAGAGACACACAAACTAGATTCAAGATCCAACTACATATTTACTACCCATGGTATCAATAATCACCACTGTAGAAGTAAGATAACTTTCCCTTTCTGATTTCCTAGTTTATGACATCTTCAAATGCACCAAAGTTCTAGAGTAGGGGTGAGTATATCAATTAGTAGTTATTCCCCAAATACTTCCCCACACATGACTCTAAGAAAAAACCGGTTATCACATTTAATATAAAATATTTGAAAAATAGATAAATAATTTATATATATTCATAAGTGAAACCCTTATGAGGAAAAACATAAAAAAAATATTACCATTCAATCATACATGGAATAAATATTCTCATGTTCACTAACACATACACATACTCACTCAAGATTGGTGTCACCATTAATAGTGGAACTTCAAAACCATAATTCATCCCACTTTTGATGGTTATAATTTGTGACCATAATCAATCCCACTTGAACATATTCCAACCAAATTATTCCAAATTACATGCTAATTCATTCAAAAATAATAATTTTTCCTTTTAAATAATTTCATCAAACATATTTATTTCATCAAAACCATTCTTAAATGTTAAAAATCATCATTTTAAATTTATAATAAAATATGTTATCCAAAATACAACCCATTTTCCATGTTTCCAAAACATAAACCAAAAATAGTTTCCTTTAAGAATAATAACATGTTTTCATAGAAAATCCAAGAAAAATATTTAAATAAAACCAAACCTTCTAGTTTTAGGTTAAGTGGAGATGAGAGAGAAGGAACCTACCTCTCAACGAATGATGAAAACAAATAAAAGCACTAATAAATTCTAGATCTAGCCTTGGATCTTCTACCCTTGAATATATCCAACATGATCTCATTAATATCCACAATAAGGAACATCAATCTATCCATTTCAGACTAGATCTAAAGATCATGGTGAGGGAAATTAATAAGATCTCAAGTGAAAGAGATAGAACGATTACTTACTGGTGAATCCAGATCTCCATCGCACTTTTATTTTCCAAAATATACCTCAAGATCAAATGGAATTTCCAAGGGATCATATAAATAAAGAGGATTTCAATAACCTAGAAGAATAAGGTAAAATGAGGGTTTGGGATTCATAATTAGGGTTAAAATATAATTTTCATATTATTAATTGAACTTTACATGGTTATACCACACGATTTTTTAAACTATGCATCAACTATGTGCATGCTACTACCTCCAAAATAGAGAGTCGCAAGTTTGTACCACATAGTTTGGCTAACCATGCACTAACTAGGTGGTGTTACTATCTTAAGGCCACGCCCTCTCACGGTTGGCACATACAATTTGAAAAAAAAAACCAATCATACTTTTTCATAATTTCCCACTTTAACATTTTCTCATGTTCATTTTCATAGTTTAGACAAAATATCTTCCAACCATTTGTTTTCATAGTGACACTCGTCCCCACATTCATGGTTTCTACTAACTGAGCTCAAATAGTTCACCTCAAAAAACACTTCTAAAAATCTATAAAACTCTTGAAACTTAACCTAAGAATTATATAAGCTCAAAATATATAATAAAAGGGTCAAGTACCTAAAAACTAGGGTGTTACAACAAAATACTCTTTGATCACAAAGATAGAAAGTAAAACTATTACAATATAACTTAAATATTTATATAGAAAAACTTCACAACAATGGCTCTAACTATGCACTAAAATAAGAATGTAATAAAAATCACTCAATACAATGAGATGATGTAGTCTTTAACATTATTTGAAACTTTTATTAGTGTTTTAGTCACATGTAAAAAACTGCATTCCTAAAATTATTGGCCCCCATTTATAGACATCGATGTAGCTATAATCTCTAAAAACTTTTGGTTCTATTATAATAGTATAAAAAGATTCATTATCATCCAATTAATATGATTTAGTGCACCATCACAATTCCCATCTTATTTTATTAAATACTACAGTGTGGATTATTATAAGTTCTAAATTATCATATGTATTTGTTTAGTATAACAGAACTTATAATAAGAAGATAAAAACTGCACATAAATAAAATATAAAAAATCCTTAGGACGGTGAATGAAGTGAATAAAATGTGTAATTATTTTCAGAAAAAAATATAATCAAGTATTATTTTTACTCAACAATCTCTTCTTTTACTATAATCACAAGTAACCTAAGAAACTAAAGGAGGGGGATAATTTTTACTAAAATAAAAAAGATAAATTCACTAAGTATAATAACCAAATGATTAAAACAATCCCCACAACTATCTTACTTTTAAAATTAAATTAAAAAAACAAACAAGTTAGTGAAAAGAAACTCTCCCCCTAACTAAAAGTAAAACAAGATTTGATCCCCAAAATCTATATGTTCATAAAGTCTACAAAGACCTCCCCTTTATGATTTTCAAAAATAAAAATAATAAAAATTTAAATATAGAAAAGAAAAGTAGAACCAATCCATGTAATTTATGATCATTCTTTTACTTTAAAATATGAACTAATTGTGTGGAAAGTAGTCTCACCCTTAAGTACAAAGAATATCTGAACTCTCCTTTTTAATCTCCTTATAAAAATAACTTCTACTATTTAACTCATAATTTATAATTTCATTACACATTTATTTCAAGGTTCTTCACTTAAATTATTATAAAATTATTTTTCCTTATATATCAAGTGTTTATCCCCCTTAAAAATACAACAATTACACAATACCTTTATCTCCTTTTAGGATAATGAGGGAAATATATTAAATATAAAATTATATCATTATGAAAAAATAATAAGTACATAACCTTTTAGAAGTTATATTCTAAAAAATGGGTTATCTTCTTCTCATGAACATGGATCTAAAATTTATTTTAAAAAAAGTCTACTAAATTTATTAGAAACTCTCTGGAAAAAAATTTATGCATAGAGATTTAGCAAAAACCAAGCCCTCCCTTTTTGAAGGGGTGGATCGAATAATGAGACTAAAAATATAAAGTATAATTTTTGATATACTATTCATATGTAAAGGACAATATTATAAATATGTAAAAGTAAAAGATCCATAAGATCAATCATCAGTAAGAGTAACTTCAAAACACATAAAAGGAAAAGTAATATATTCTAATATGAAAGTAAACTTTGAAATCATATAGGGGTTATTTTTCATAAGATTAAAGTACCATGAAATAAATGATACCTAATGAAAGATATCTATCATTAAGTTAAATTAAAAATTAGTATTATATAATATTTAGCTTTGGGATATGACAAAAACATCTTATATTTTTCATTTAAAACTATTCTGGGTTTAATTTACCTGAATAAGAAGTTAGCACAATTCTAGAAGATGAATGACCACCCCCTTTCTCGAGAATTTTTTCAATTTTAGGTGGAAGTAAAATAAGGAGAGGAAAATATAATTACCTACCATGTATTATTGCAAGAAAAATAGACTAAATATTTAATAAGAAAGTTAGAAGTTATATAAACACTCTTTTGTGACATTATAAAACCATATAACTCTGTATCTAAATAAATATAATGATAAAACTTGAGTCCATAAGAATAAAAAATTCCATGTTTTCATGTTCCTTTTAGATAATGGAAGATCTATTTAAATACTTTACTATGGGAATCCTTCGAATTCAATTGGAATCTCATATAAAACCATGTAGATTATATAATGTTTGGATGACTATCCATCAAGTAAATTAAGATTTTGATTATCCCTCTAAATAATTTTCAATCCACTAGTTTTCAGAATTCAATAAGGTCAAGTTTAAAAGAGCTAACTATCGAATTAAAAATACTAGAACCATTATAAAAAATAATTAATAAGGTCATTAATGTACTTATATTGAGTTTATGTAGTTCCATCCAGTCTCTAAGTTATTTAGAATCCATGAAATTAATTCAGTTCACCCATCATAATCAACTCGAATTCACTCTAGATAAGTTTTGTGAAATTTTCCACAACCATTTTTTTGATTGAACCAAAAATAATTTCATCAACATGGATTTTAAAAATTATGGTTTCATTAAAAACTTTCTTGATAAATATAAATGGATCTTTTTTTCCATTAACAAAATATTTTTGAAGTAAAAAATCCTGAAATTTTATTATACGATGATCTCAAGGCTAGTTTAATTCCATTAAGTTCCCTATTAATTATGAATAAATATTCCTAAAAATTTATATCTTGAAGACATATAGTTTTTTAAATATAAACATCCCCCTAAAATAACTACTAATGAATTAAACCTTTACATCCATTTGAAATAATGTTCTAATGAGTTTATAAGGTTAATAAAATTTGGATGGATTCAATCTAACTACTAGGAAAAATATTATCCATAGTGAATTCCATCATATTGTTTATAACCCTTAGAAACTAGTCATGAATTATTCCAAAAAATAATCCCATTTTCATCAAACTTATTTTATATGACTAGTTTAACTTCTATAATTGGAAGATAATTTGGATACATAGAGAAGGTCAAAAACATATTATGTTTGAAATGATTAAGATCTTATTACATAATGATTATCCAACTATCATAACCTAAGAAATTTTCTACCATTTTAGGTTTAAATTGAGATAAAAATGAAATATTTTAACATTCACCTCATAATAAATTTCTAGTTCTTACTAGCTGATCTATATCTCCAATAATGTTATCTAAGGAATGATTCTATAATACCGTCTAGTTCTAATATAAAAAGGTATGATGTTCCTCATATAATAGTTTATTAAATTATATCAGCCTAAATTCCAAAATGTTAATTTTCAATGGATGTGGTTCAACCTCAAGTAGTAAAATAATAGGGGTTTAAAAAACACAGTCTATATTACTTTCATAATCTAGAAGTTTTAACTTCATATTAAGATCAGCCTCATGAAAATTTAAATGTATCATCACTTTAAAGTTATTCTTACATTTTTTTAAAAATTATATGCCTTAATTATGGTAGATTAACTAATAAAAATAAATTCATTATCTTTTAGATTAAATTTGTGTAAGTTATTTTTAGTATGAAAAATAAACATTTTACATATGAAAATTCTAAAGAAACAAAGATTTGGGATCATTAAATTCCATAATAAATAACAATTTTTATTTAAAATAGGGTGAATTAAAACATTATTCATAGTATAATAGGAAATGTTACAGGATTTAGCCCAAAAAATTTTACCAAAACATTATTCATGCAACAAATTTTGAGCATTTTTTATAATTGTTTTGTCCCTTCTTTTTGTTGGAGTTGGTTCCATAGAACCATCTTCTATATACTTTTAGATAGCCTTTATTCAGATGTTTTTAATATTAATAAACTTCTTATCACATAATTATTGTTCTTATACGTAACATGGTATGTTATAATGTCCTACAATTAGTTCTCGCAATGAAAGGTTATAGTAGTTCTCTACTATGATAAGAACACAGAAGTTACACAACAGTAATCTTAAATATATGTTCCATAGCTAGATGAAATAATTTGAGGGGCACATATGATTTAGTCTATTAGTTGTGGATACTCATAGGACTTTCAGGCATCTTCTTAGGGTGTACTCCCTTGTAATATCCAGTGTAGGATATTATGAGAGCAAGACCCACGAGTAGGAAATCTATATTTATATGTGTCATTGTATGTTCTTATCTGTGAATATGTGTATTGATCCTTAGAGTTAAATATTATTATTAATGATTATTACAAGTCATTTTCTTTGATTTATTGGTGAAAACTATGATGTCATATGTTCATAGTGAGGTAGTACACATTGGGTGTGTCATGAGTAATATGGCATTAATGAATAATGTGAGAAATAATTTATCTATTCTATTCTTTAAAGGAAGTTTATATCTTTGGAACTTGGATGTAAATGATATATAATAAATAAATCCATGTCCAATGTGTTCTATATGAAAGTTGGATTTGTGTAAATTCAAATAAAGAGACATCGGTCACATAGGTTGATTGCACCATCATACAACCTACTTGATTAGAGATATCGTGATAAAGGGATTATATTACACAGTGAGAATACATATGAGGTATTATGTCATTGTGGCATTAACTTATTTATTTATGGGTTCATTGGTGTGTTTCTTGATGCTACCCTTAGACTTTAGACTAATTCTCTTAATTCCATTAAGAAAGAGTCCTAGAGGGTCACACACTAAGTGTATCCAGAATCTCAAGTAAATAATATATTATTATTTATTATTTAAAAAGTTCAATAAATATTATCCTCATATGTGAATTAATAATTATAAATTTTTTCTTGATATCATGTATTTCATCACCAGTTATTTGAGATAATATTATGTGAAACGGATATATAATAAATTTTTATTTTCTACTTAGTGAATATAATCCTTATTTATTTATTGGTGAATAATGAAGTGATATTTATTTATTAAATAAATTGTCATTATTCAATCCCCAATAAATATTATGGAGTAATGCAGGACCATTTTTATAGGTTTAGTAAGAAATTATATATATTGAATATTATTTGAATTAATAATATTTAATTTTAATTTGAGAATGTAGCACATGTCAAGAAATAATAATATTATTGTTATTATTATAGAAATGGGGTTTTGTAAGGATAAAATAAATATTAAAGGTAACTTTAGAATTTATTTATTTATAACCCTAATTCTATATAAACTCAATTATATTATTTTTTTCAAAATATCTAATTCATTTTCTTGGTTGTGCACAACAAATATAAACAATCCTAACAAAGCCCTATAGATCTCCCTTCTCAAAGAATAATCTCAATAACAGAGAGTGATCTTCCTCCATCTTCTACTCTCGAGACTAGAGATATCAGGGAGAATGATTTGGAAGAAATTCTCTTAGATATTAAAAGAAAATTATAAAATAAAGAGGATCTACCGTGCTAGCATCAGGAAATTCCTTTGGTGATGTTCGGAGATTTTTGGAACACATGTGGATCACTACAGGATATAATTTTCTCTTGATTCCTACAACAAAATTATAGTATAATGTAGATCCATTTTCAGATCTATCAAAAAATAATGAATTTCTCACAATTTAATTCTTAAATTTCTTAAATTAATTATAAATAATCTATGATGATCCAGCACACTGGTTTCAGTGTTTTATCAATTTTTTGTATGCTTTGATTCAATTCCATTGATCATGACATTTATTTTTTTGAAAATATCATATTGATCATCGATCATAGAAAAAATCAATGTTTGGAATGACCCATCACATTCTTCCCTTGTGTCCAAAACCTTCAATCATTATCAAAGGGGTCACAAAATTAATTATAATTATTTAAATATCATTGATTGATTTACACATAATTAATTGGTTTTCAATTGAATTTTAACAATTATTTAATCTAAATTGAGATATGTTCTTATTCCTTTTTACTTCTCTAAAATATAATCAAATTGGTTAATTTTATTAATTAAATAAATTCAAATAACTCATTCAGAGTTTCTGAGGAATCTGTCCAGATAATAGAAGAGTACATTCCATGTAATCCATAGGTACACATCATGTAATAGTGTTCAATGAATCAATACTTAATTTAGAATTAATTTGAGGCATGTGAATTTACTAAACATGCTGCATTTCATTATACATTATGTTTTGATAAGGCTAGCCCAGTGTACATTCATTCGGAGTACATGTTGTGTAACTTTCGTACACAGCATGTAGACCTTTAGTCACAGACGGGTTGTGTATCTTCTTACATGGCCTACCTGACTGGAAACCATGTAACTCAAAGACCACACAACATTTATCTCATGTACACATTTTGTACTCTAACTTTTTCCATGTCACAGTTACATGACGAGTCCCTAGGCATGTGTTGTGGATAGATAGTGATAAAACATACACATCGTGTATCATCAATGTACACATCGTGTACTTTTACCGAATTATGTACAATAAAAATTAATTTATTATACCATGAAAACCTTATCAAAATGTACTTTTATGTGGTCATTAAGTTGATAGGACATTCCATGTGATGGGTTTTAATATGTGTCTATGTGTGTGTGTGTTTGATTATTTTCTATGTAATGTTTAGATCTTCATATCATGTATGAGTCATACTAAAGTTATTACTCTACATGCATTAAATCATAACACATGACATAAAAATCATATAATATATGTAATCATTAAGTTTATATTATACATCATGAAAGCACATGATAATTCATGTATTCCACATATCGCAAGAGTAAATAGTATATGAGTATAATATATGTTGGGCAGTTCGAATGGGTACTCACCGTGTGGCCTCCAAAGTACAATTACAAACATAGTTAATTTTAAAATAAATTTATTTAATTTGTTTAAAATTATAATGGATGATAATCCTAAGGAAATTTGGATGAGAATTAAGATTAAATAATTGATTAATTAAAGAAGATAATTAATTGATTCAAGTGAAATTTTTCTTAAATAAGAATGACTAATAATTGAATACTAATTTTCTTAAATGCATAATTCATTGAAAGAATATGGTTTATCATGATCTTAGAAAATACATTTGTATGTGATTGATTTATTTTGATTTATTATTATATTAAATTTCTAGTACGCATTCCATCTATCCTCTAATTATGTAAAAGTTTTCATGTCCATGGTTTCTTTTATGTAAACCCCTTCCCCTCACCTTCATGTGAGTAAAAGCATATGTAATGGATGGAGCCCCAAGATAGTGGAGGAGGTTCATGTTTGGAGCCTAGGAGAAACCAATACAAGAGAGATACATAGGTGTACATGTGGAAAATTGTAACACAAATATTAATTGGTTCAAGGTGTTTTCCCCCTAGGTCAATGGTTAGTTTATCAACCTCTAGATAAAATAACTGTTAGTAAAATCCCATGAGCATACCAATTTATTATTTTATTTCTTTCAAGTTTCTTGGTTATTTAATTATGGATGTTTCTCCATGATCACATGTATTAATGAATTAATAAGGATGCAAGATAGAACTAAAATAAATAGTATTATGCGTAAATATTATATAAGACATGGTTAATTACTTAAGTAAATCCGCTTAATATTAATAAGCATGTAATAAAGATAATAATTGGAAACTTACACATAAAAGAGAAAATGATTGAATTATATATATTAAGACAATATATCCTTACAATACTTGAGTTAAAGTTGAACCATAGTTCAAACTTCTTGATCATCCAAAGTTGGGGTTCTTTCAATTATCGGGGAATTATAACAAAAAAAAATTGGTTGACATAACTTATTTCATAGAAAGGGTTGACTTTTTAAGCATAAATTGAGGTAACTAAGAGGAAAAGGATTGAGAAAATCTAGTTTTAGGATTTCCGGATTGGGGAGTCCACTCAATGGATCACAGAACAGTGCATTAATGCTGTTGGAATTTGGAATTCCTACCTAAAACCCTTAAAATTAATTGAATAACTAAATTTGGGGTAATGAGAAAGGGAATATAGATCCTTTACACTGGAATAACCAATAATTAGGATATTCCAAATCCAATGGGTTGGTTTATTAGGTTTTGATAAAATAGTGGGATTTTAATAAATATAATATTTATTTATTTGTCTTAATTGTATTATATAAAGTACTAAATTATGTTCATCTTACTAGTAGAAATAGTAATAAAAATGACTTCAAAAATTTCACTTTGATCTATACTTGAGAAGGATAACCTTATCCCTAGAACAAATTTCTAAGAGTGGCAAAGGAACTTGTGTGTTATCCTACACCATGAAAAGAAAATTATATGCGTTGTAAGAACTTATTCATAGTGATCCTGGTAATAAGGAAAGTAAGGAAGATTTATCTCTCTATGATAAAAATTTGAATGATGCTACAGATGTTCAATATTTTAGGTTATCATCAATTACTAACGATCTTTTAAAGAAGCATGAAGACATGGATTCCAATATCATTATTTCTCACTTTTAGGATCTATATCAAGAGAAGACAAGAAAAGAGAGATATGATACCTTCAATGCTCTATTTACAAATAATAATGGAGAATTGGAACCAGTTGGGCCTCATGTATTCAAGATGATTGGCTATATTAAATGCTTAAAAATATTAGGGATTAAATTCCTAAATGAGTTGCACACATATCTCATATTTTCCTCACTACTCAATACCCTCTCCAGTTTTATTATTAATTATAACATAAGAAATAGTGAGAAGATACTTTCAGAAAAAATTAATATAATTCTCCAAGTGGATAAGGTTGTGGGATTTTTCAAACCCATAGTCCTTGTGGTGAATAAGAAAAATAATAATAAAGAAAAGGGGTCTAAGACTCATAAAAAGTCTAAAGCTTCTGAGCACCATTCTTCCAAGAAGAGGAAGATCTAGAGGTAAGGTAAGGAAAAGGAGATAGTGTGTTCTGCATGTGTCAAGCAAGGACACTACTATAAAATAGGCATTTAATAGCACTAGTGTTTATCAGTGCTAGAAAAAAGCAATGATAAATGGAATCTTTATCAACACTAAAGAAAGCATTGATAAATTTAACCCTTTTATCATTGCTTTATTATTACCACTGATAAAGGGTACTCTTATCAGTACTTTATTTTTAGTGCTGATAAAGGATACCCTTTATCAGTGATTTGTTTTTAGCACTGATAAAAGGTACCTTTTATCATTACTATATTTTTATCGCAAATAAAGAGGTCTTTTATCAACACTTTTTTAGCATTGATAAAGGTCCAAATAAATAAAAAATAAAAAATGAGTTTATTAAAAAAATATTACAAATTTAATTAACTAAATAATTATTGATAAAAATAAATAAATTGATTATATTATATATAAATTACAAATATTAATAAATATTATGAATTAAATATATAGATATATGAAAAAGATAAATTAAACAAATTAAAACTAAAAATAAGTAAATTGAGAAAATATTAAACATTTTATTAATTAGATGATTATTGATAATGTTAATAAATAGTATATATTAAATATATAAATATATATTAATGTATATAAATATGATTTATATATTACAAAATATTTATGGTCTTTGTATTAAATAGTCGTATATTTATTGAATAACAATTTATAATTAAAAATTAATATGAATTAAAAATACGGACTAATTTAATAGAGTAATGGACCTATAAGTGAATGTCGTTTTATTTTTCAATTTAACATAGATCAAATTTGTGTTATATTCATTTCACATATATGTAATTAATGCATTTTTATATAAAATGCACACACACAAACCTTATCCATTTATTCACTATTTTTAGTTTACTTATTTTTAATTTATTCAATTTAACTAATTTTCAACATGCATGAACTTAAAATTAGATATTCATTAATAATGTTAAAAAAATATTTGTAAAAAAATATTTATAAATAAATATATTTATAAATGTGAATACTGTATTTATAAACGTATAAAATATATTTATAAATGTACTTACTATATTTATAAAATTATATATTTATAATTAAAAATAAATATATATTTTTTTAAAGTATTTATATAATTATAAATAAATAATTATATTTATTTAAATAATTATGAAATTTATAATAATTTTAATTAAATAATGAATATATTTACAACATTAATATTTATATATATTTATTATATATATATATATATATATAATTATATAAATATATATAAGGATATAAATATTATTTTTTAAAAATAATTGTATAATTTTAAATAAATAATTTTATATTTAAATAATTATAAAATTATAATAAATATATTTTAATAAGGAATATGTTTACTGTATTTATATTTATATATATTTATTAAGTATATATATATATATTTACAAATTTTTTATTTATAATTATAATTACAAATCCTTTATCATCGCTTTTTTTAAAGTGTTGATAAAAGTGTCTCAATCTATTTAAAAAACTAACCAGTTGTGAACCCATCGTGATATCAAAATATTTCCACAGAATCCACCCACTACCAGTGCTCCTTCTCAATGAATCGAAGCTTGAATCACACAAACTCACTCGAATCTCACAAACCCACTGCCTCCAGTTACTCGAACATCGCCTAGCATCCGGTGTTCGCTTGTAGTTAGGGTTTCCAAAGAAAACATCAATATTTGGATCTAAGGGTCTGATATTTTCTTCAATCTAGCGAATTAGGCATGTGTTTTCCTTTATAGGTTTTGATTTTCTTTTTGTATTTGTTGTTTTGTTTTGGATTTCTTATTCGATTATGTCAACGGTTATTTGTGCTCAGATAATTGTATATTGTTTTTCTTTTGTTTATAATCTGTTGTTTTCTTGACTGGTGACTTGGATATCCTATCTTGGTCTTTTTTAAAAAAAATTGAATTAATTTGATTCATTTTCTACATTTATAACTGAGCTTCCTCTTCAACATTGATTTTGTCGCTGTTTTGAAATCTTATAGAATCACCTCTCGTCCGTAGATAAACTAATTAAATAAATATTTATTCCACTATATAAAGATTGAATGTTTTGGACATAAAAACCTTAAACAAATGAGACAATTGATTTGTCAATTCAGTTCTCAATCTAGTGATGGTGTGAAGAAACAACATAAGCTTATTTTAATCAATTCATGTAATGGAATTTATTAATTTAAATTCTATTTTAATATTTTTTGTAAGGGTTTTTCCTAAAAATTTATTTTCTCATAATTTTGTTTTTTTATTTCAAGAGAAATATTAGTAAGGGTGATATCATATTTATTTATTTTCAACATCTCTCTATTTTCAAAATTAGTAGGTGGTTGTATTTATTTTACTATGTTTTGATATTCTTCTGTAAGAGTTACATATATTTTTATCAATTTAAATTTATTTTATAAAGATATATATAAATATATATATATATATATGTATATATGTATTTAAATATATATCTTTTTATCTATTTATATATGTTTTTAGAACATATAATGTAAGGGTGATTTTATAATTATTTATTCACAAATTATGGTTCTAGATTTCCAAATTAGGAAGGATTATATTTATTTTCATTAAAAATTATGTTTGAATGTGAATTTGTTTTGAAATTATGTGTATTATAAATTCCATGTTATATGTGTGTGTGTGTGTGTTTAAATGTGTATGGGATATAGTTTTTAAGGGTTGGTGTGTTTTTCTCCCATGTTTGTGATATATCTTGTTGATGTGTATTATTGCTTTATGCCAACTTCTTTATGGACCTCCCTAGAATCTCAAGGGTGGGTCAATGTGTATTAGATGTCCTCCTTAAAATCCTTCTGATGGGTAGATCTGATGTGATGACCTCCCTAGAATCCTTAGGATGGGTCGGTGTGGTGATATGAAATACCAAGAGTCTTGAGATGTTTTAAAATATTTGATATACCATTAATTTTAATTGTAATAATTCCTTAGGTTGCTACATCACTTATTCCAAAAAAATAGAATGAAAGTTATCAAATTTTATATATTAGACATTATTTTTAGTTATTCATCATTTTAGTTCTACATGTATTGGTTCCACCCCTAGGAATCTCTGATTACTATCCATATATATGAAATAACTCTTTATTTATAAAAATTTTTTATCAATACATTTTAATATATTATAGTTTATTAAATGAGAGTTTATTATTCTTATTTATCATATTTGGGTTCCTTATTACTCCTTAATTTCCTATATTATATTTTCATTTGCTTACGGGATTAAAAAATGACTTAGATGTGTTTAAAACAAAATTTATTATTGTACTTTATATCTTGAGACTCATCCCCCATCTCTTTTATAGAAAATTGTCATCATCATCGACTTTATCTCCTAAATATCGATTATTGAAATTTTTTTCTGAAAAATTAGCCCCTGTCTCTTTTATGTTGCTTGTACTACTCTGATCATTAGTTATCCCATGTATTACTACTACTTAGATTATTTCCACTAACATAGGTTCATGTCCACAAGAGATCAAAGATGTGTCAAATAACAAAATGAAAAGATAAATGTCTGGGAGATGATTTTACGAGGATGGGTTTTCTATAAATGTCACCTTTGAATGAATTCATAGGATATCACCTACCATAGTGTAGTAATTATTTTCTTAAATTCAATTACCCGTTTTCTTCAACGTACAAAAATTCTTTAATACAATAAAATGTTGAGTTCCCTTAATATAATTGTCTATAAATTTCACCTTTGATAATGAATATATTATGTGCATTTATTTATTTATTATAAAAAATTAATATTTTATGAATCTGATAGTATGGATATGAATCAAAAATGAATGAATTCTAATCATTTGACAAAAGAGTATGAAGATGGATTTAAAGAGTTAACCAAGTTTGTAAGAGTGCATGCATAAGACCCTTCTCAAATCCTCTATCCACATTTATATTGTTGTTATCCAATAAAAATTAGTCCTAAAGTGTTGGTAGAACATTTAATTTGTCACGGAATAGATCAGAGCTATAAATGTTGGAATAAACTTGGGGAAAACTAAATTTGGACACCAATTGGGATGATATTTTGGTTTATGGATCATTTGATATGAATATCAGTGTAAAGGATGATGGATATCGCATAGAAGAAATGAAAATGGAAATTTAAGATGACCTTCATGATTGTCCAAAATTGTTTGAGGATTTAAATAGTTGTTCAAAGAAACTAGTGTATACTAGTTATACTAAATACGCAACATTTTCATTTGTATTAAATTTATAAAATTTGAAAGCTGATAGTGTATGGAGTGACACCAGCTTTACAGAACTACGTGGTCTCCTAAATGATATGATACTAGAATAAAAAGAACTACCATGTCGAAGATATGAATATAAAAGAATGTTATGTTCAATGGGAATGATCTCTAAAAAATAATGCTTGTCAAAATGATTTCATATTTTTTCTCAAGGACTAGGAATTGCTTATAAAATTCCTTAAGTGTGGCACAGATCAATACAAGAAAAATGAATCAATTCCTTCGAAATAGGTAAGATACATTCCTATAATTTCATATTTTAGAATACTATATGGATGTCTAGAAACTATGATACAATTGGCATGGAATTCATATTAAATAATTAAATATTGGAACCTATGACATCCAGTATATTCTCCTTAGTGGAAAAAGAATTGATTACAAGTATCCTAAATTTGGAAATGAGCTGAGAAACATTCATTTTTCATTATCTATAGATGGAATAAATCCTTTTGGTGTATAGAGTAGTACTCACATTACATATCCCTTCATGTTGGTAATTTATAACTTACTTCCATGGTTATTCATGAAGTTAAAATACATTATATTGTCTCTACTTATATCTGGACCAAAGAAACCTGGTAATGATATTAATGTCTATTTGGATCCACTGATCGAAGATCTAAAATTGATGTGGGTTACAGGTGTTACAATGTAATATTCTCATAGAAATGAAGAATTCACATTAAGGGCCATGTTGTACAAAATGATAAATGAATTCCCCGCTTATGGAAATTTATCATGCTATAACATTAAAGGAATTTTGGGTTGTCCCATTTGTGAAAAACATACATGCTCATTTTAGTTGAAACATTCCTAGAAGAATTTGTTTTTAGGAAATCATATATTTTTATCTCAATGACATAAATACCGATCTTGGATGATAGTATTTGATGGGAATATCAAACAAGGTTCAACACTGTCTCCAGTAAAGGGAAATTAACTATACAATAAAGAAAAATATATTTACAGTGTTTTTAGTAAACCATTTTTGAAAAACTTAACAAAATTAAGTTGGAAGAAGAGATCAGTTTTCTTTGAATTTTCATATTGTAATTGTTTGTATGTCATACATTTTCTTGATTTCATGCGTGTAGAAAAAAATTTATTTGATAGTTTTATTTGAATGTTACTAAATGTTCCTGGAAAAATGAAAGATGGCATCAAGGATAGGTTGGACTTGATTGAAATAGGGAAAAGGGAAGATTTGACAGCGGTGAAGGGTAAAAGGTATAATTTTATTCCTATGGAAACTTACACTCTATCCAGATATGAAAATTTTCAG
Source organism: Viscum album (assembly GCA_963277665.1). NCBI lineage: Eukaryota > Viridiplantae > Streptophyta > Magnoliopsida > Santalales > Viscaceae > Viscum > Viscum album. The sequence continues at coordinate 444,994,011 of OY728133.1, forward strand.
TTTTTCCTTTTCCTTAATAGTGTAGAAATTCCACAAGGGTATTTATCAAATATCAAGAATGTCGTGTTAACGCCTAATTTGAAGTTACAAGGACTAAAATAACATTAATTTCATGTTTTGATGGAGTATTTAATGTATGTTTCTTTATGTTTCATTCTACCCCAAAATTTATGACATATATTAACCTAACTCAACTTCTTTTTCAAATCCATATACAGTAAATTTATAGACTTGGTGAAGTTTCCCATCCTGAAGAAAGAGGTTGCAGTCATATTATTTGAATTAGAGATGATCTTACCACCATCATTATTTAATATAATGGTCCACCCTATGGTTTACTTGGTTAGTGAGGTTCAACTATGTGGTCATATCTATTATAGATGGATATACCCTATTTAATGGTATATGAATATTTTGAAAGGGTATGTCAAGAATTGAAGTCAACCAGAAGTTTTTATTGTAGAACAATAAATTTTTAAAGAATCTATTAAATTCAATACTGATTACCTATCAGATGTTGATAGCATCGGTCTCCCAAAGTCTCATTGTTGGACCCTCTATGATATGGTAGTTTTCATAATCACAAATAATGCCTAACTATAGATTCTACTCTTTCATGCTCTTTAATATCTAGAAGTAAATCAATTATTCCATACAGAACAATGTACTTAAATAAGTAAATAACCTATATTCTTGAATAAATGTGTTTACAAGTGTATTCGTACATGTGTGTTTGGATATCATTTAGTCTTGTAATGTTTTGTGTGTGACAGACACTTCATAAGCTTTTTGAGTCTCCAACACTGATAGGATGTTCGACACACTGATGTTCGACACACCGATGTTCGACACACCGATGTTTGACACATCGATGTTTGAGACACTTATGTTTGACACACCGATGTTCGACACAATGATGTTCGACACATAGATGTTCAACACATCGATGTTCGACACACCGATGTTCGACACACCGATTTTGACACACCGATATTCGACACACCAAAGATTACACACCGATGTTTGACAGACCGAAGATGACACACCGATGTTCGAAAAACGAAATATGACACACTGAAGTTTACAGACCGAAGATGACACACCAAAGTTGACAGACCGAAGATGACACACCAAAGTTGACAGACCGAAGAGGACACACCGATGATGGCAGACTGATGCAAATGACTCACCGATAGTCATAAATAATTGTTTCATTTTTATTAAGTCAAATTTATTTCTAATGGTCATATTTAAAAAAAATTAATATTTCTGACATTATTTAATTTTGTTTGTAGGACTATCCATAGATAGTAAGAGGTATATTCACATGCATATATCTTCACACCTACTGAACCTTCAAGTATAAAAGGATTACAGGATCAACCTACAAAAAGGATCTCTCAATCCGATAGACAAACAAAAAGGCTGGCTGTGCGAATATGAAAGATATTGCAAATAGAAGAACTTAAAGCCTAAGTATGCAATAAGTTTAATATTACAAACTGCATCCTGTTGAAACTCACTGAACATTCTGACATTGAAGAGATGAACCTCTACACACCTGGAATATAGATTACAAAGACTATGATACTCTGTTTTTGATCCAACCTCTAGAAGAGGACTCAAATATCATCATCTCTACATCCAAGGAGTCCAGAGCTTTACTGCACGACACACATAGATTTATAAACTCTAGTTTTACTTTTATAGATCTGTTGTGTTCTTATGTTTACTTTTCGAGTTGTGTGTGCATCTATTTGTTTCACACACACTGTCTCCAGAGCTTAACTGAAGGATACTAAAATATCCTCACACTCAATCCCTTTCTAATCTTGTATACCATGTAGAACTATGGAAGAGATCATGTGTGATCTGTTTTTTAGTTTTTCCCACGAATAACTGTGGTTGAGGTCAAGTGTGACCTGGATAGCCCTGTGTGCTGTTGTGAACCTCAATCCAGGGTTTGGATCAAAAGTTTATTAATATAAACTTTTTGGTGTCAGGTGATCACCAAGTGAAGAGGACTAAGTCTTAGCTTGAGACTGAACCTCTTATTTTAACCTCTGTTTTGATTGTCTTATATTCTTATCTGTTATGTATTTCTTGAATTAAGATAAAAAAACTTTGAAAGTTATTTTAGTAAGTGTTTATATCTATTTTGAATTAGTAGATTCGTTTCAAAAGTTTGACCAATATTTATATTGGTAAAACTGAGAACTAATCAATCTTTAGAGAAACTAATTGAACATTTAAGACTTATATAAATTTACTACAAACTGACTTTGATTTTATTTTAATAGGGGGATGTTGTTTTAAAGAACCAATATTAACAGAAATATTTATAGATACTCAATTTACCCTCTGCCCTCTTGGTTTATCTACTCCAACCAATACTCATCATAGTGAATGCCTTATGGGTGAAGGGATTTATGGAAGATATGTTGTTATAATTACCTTAACAGAGTGGGAGAAAGTTCACCTTCACATTTTACATAATAGTGAAGATGTTGATCCATGCATTGAATCCCACCAAGAAATTCTTAGATATTTGAATCCATCAAGGGATGAAGTATGCATATCAAATATGCATAATCAACAGTTTATAGGATGGTTCTGAGATCAAATTTATAAATAATTATCTAAAAATCGAAATTCAATTTCTGAATGACTTCAATGTCTAGCTAGGTGACCGAATGAAAATTTTGTATCTTAAACTAGTTTTGTAATCAATGGTTATATGTTCTATACAAAAGAATATAATGACTCTATTATGATGGAAAACAGTGGTGTTATGCTTATGAATGAAGCGATGCACATATCTATCTCCAAGGATAGAAATCCAATTTATGAAAATATGTCATATTTTGGCATTATCGAACAAATATATGAGTTAGATTATACAACATTTCAAGTGCTGATTTTCCATTGCAAATGTGTAACATCACATTACGTTTTTAGGTAATTTTGATGTTTTTAAGTACCTCTATTTTGGAGTAAAATACTTTGGTTGTGTTTGGGTGAACTTTCAAAGAAAAACTAGAGGACATTGTGTTGTGTATGGTTTCTGCATGGTTTGACAAATCGTGCGACCAAACCATGCATCATTGAAACCTGGACAGAAGATTCCGCACGGGTGGTGCATGGTTTGTCTAACCGTGCGTCCAAGCCATGTGAGAAGGGTGGCCGAGGCAGTATCTCATGCACGGTTAACGTATGGTTTGTCAAACCGTGCGGCCAAACCCTGCGGTCACTTAAATGAGATCCTTAAATTTTGGATCTCACTCAGTTTTGCCTCTAAGTGCCTCGTTTTTTCCTCCTAAGCAACCCTAATTCGGGATTTTTCTTCTTCTAAGGTTATATAGGGTTCTCCCATCGTTCTGGAGGTGATCCAGAGGCTCCTCTTGGTGAATCGAAGCCAGATTCTTGAGTTATGTGATCGTTCTTCATCTTTCTTGATTGGTTTCTTAGATATACTTAGATCTACTTGTCTTCTTCTCTAGGTTCCTTGGATCCACACCTATTGTGGGTATATCTAAGTGTGTGGTACCAGATTTGATGAGATTTGGTCTTGATATTTCTAGGAGAAGAGATCTAAGGTGGGTTCTTGAATAAGTAACATGGTTTTCTTGAGCGTTCTCGACCATTATAGTCTTGGTCAAAACCTTTAAGGTAGGTGGTTCTGTCCCGATTTTCCAAATTGATTAACATTTTATTTCCTTGATTTATTTCAATTGTTGATTTAAATTCAATTGCTCAAGTTTTCTTTTGATTAAATTTATAAAAACCTGAATCCAATGAATCGAGGTATTTGAAATGGTTTTGGCATGGGAATTTGGAAAACCCCAATTCCATTGAATTGGGTGTGTTTATGGAAATTGGATGATTTAAATTTTCGGATTTAAATTGTGGTTTTGATGGAGATGATTTCAATTAAATTTTTGAATTTAATTATGGAAATGAATTGTGTAATGATGGAATTGGTTTTGAATGGATTTCAAAATTATTAAAATGGCTTAAAATGATTTGATAGAAACCCATTGGTTTTATCTTGTTGAAAGGTATGTTTTGAATAAAACCTGTTTTGGTTTTAAATGGAATGAAATTGGAACTTTTGAAATGGAAGAATGGGATTGATCGTATTTTAAGAATTCTTAAAATAGTTCGCTCATCATGTAAGAGAGCATGCAAGCCTTAGGTATTTAGTGAGTTATTTGGATACACTCTACGCTATGACAATGTTCTAAAATATACTTGCAGTGGGTCACATCCTCGACGGGTTTGTGACGAGTCTCCTTTGGACAGTGTCATAGGGATGTGTGTGTAAACACATTTTGATGAGTTCACATAGAGAGTGTGGAATCCTATAACTAGTTAATACTATCTTACCTTTTGGCAGATGACCATGTTGCTCGCTTGTTTATTTATATTTGAGATATAAATTTATGTCAATGCTTTTGAACTGCCTTACATGCCTAATGAATTTACATAAACTTTTTTATGTAACTTTTTTTAGTTAAGCCATTGTTTAGAAATATTCCATCATTTTTAAATCCTTTGCTTAAAATATTTATTTACATCCTTTAAAAATGTATATCATATTTTGTTAGAATATGATTTTGAATTTCCAAACCTGTTTATTTGAAAATTGAAATATTTTTCTTTGGATAATATATATTTGGAATCTGTTACGGAATCTTTGGTGGTATCTTACTAGGTTTAGGCTCACACCCTACTTTTGCCTTCGGGTGTTTTTAGACTTTCTTCTTCCAAAATCAAGCAAAGGGAAGGGTCCTCTTGGAGTTGGATCCAACTGTTAAACTTTGGTCATGGTGAGTTATGTCCTTAGGGACTTTGGGACTGTTTTCTCCCTTTTTAGTACTTGGGTTGCAGTATTTTGGTCTTTTTATGCCTCTTTGTATTCTGTTACATTACTCCCAGTAGAGTTTTCTTTTGTTATGAAAAATGTATTGTTTCTCTTTCTTCTGAATTCTTGTGGCAAAATCATTCCCACTTGCATGTTGTGTGATGCCAGGTGCTAGTCATCGACCCGTGGGGATCGGGAACGCCCTTTGGGCTATGTCAGGGTCAGCTCGGTTATCAGGTTACCAGGGTACCCGGGATGGTTCATGACAAAGTGTTATCAGAGGTAGGTTAAGCATCTTTCCTTGATGACAGTATGAATTTGAGTATTCTTGTCGGGACTTAGGAGGTAGTTGTGATTGCGTGCCTAGCTATCTCTCACCGCAATGAACCTTAAGTCACCAGGGTTGGTTAGGGAAATAAGACTTGTGGATTTGTTCCATTATTTTACCTATTTTGATTTGGATATAGTGGAATACAAATCTTGTTAATCCCTTATATTAAGAATATTTTTCCTTATTACTCAGTTTGGGTGTTAATATATGTCTTTTTATGTTGTGTAGCATCATGCCTCTGAGAAGATGTGAAGATCGGGTCCAAAAAGAGGTTGCTGCTAAACCTCAGCAAGTGAGTCCTATTGTGGATCTGAGTCTGTTTGAGGTGATTGTTCGCACTGTCCAAGCTTTGGGACATGCATCGCCTCTAGTTCTTGTTCAGACTCCAGCTACAGATCCTCACAGTGATATTATACGAAGTCGTTCTCAAGAATTCCTACACCAGAAGCCACTAGTTTTCAAAGGCTCTATGGACCCTCAACATGTTGAGGAATGGTTGAGTAAGATTGAACGTCTGTTTTGGTCCTTGGAGACACCTGATGTGATCAAGGTGAAGTGTGCCATCTTCGTGTTGGAGGGACCAAGTAGGAGATGGTGAGACATAATGGTGACAGCTAGAAACATGAGGGTCTGGAGTGGAAAGACTTTAGGGTTCTTTTCACTAACCAGTTCTATCTAGAATCAATGGCGTTGGCCAAGGCTATGGAGTTTTTCAAGCTTGAGAAGGCCAACAAAACCATGACTGAGTACTCAAATCTTTTTTCTGAGCTGGTACAGTTTTCTCCTGAGATTGTATCTAATGAGAGGATGAAGGCTCGACGATTCGAGTTGGGACTTCGATCAGATATCCGTTCTCAGGTTTTCCTACCGAAGCTACCCACCTATGCTAATGTGCTAGATAGGGTGATGATGGTTGAGATGGACTTTCCAGGAAAGTCAGGGTTGAAGGAGGTTGTTTTTTCTCCTAGTGGAAGTTTGGGCTTTTTTAAAGGAAAACGGAAGCATGACTTTTCTCATGGTAGTTCTCAATAGTAGAGTCTTCCCAAACCTATGGTAGCACCAGGAGGGTATTCTTTGACTTTCTATCAGTGTGGAAAGCCCGAACATTCTAAAAGTGTTTGCACTGAGGCACCCAAGAACTATAGCTCTTGAGGACGTTTAGGGAACTTACAGAGATTCTTCCATCACTTCTTGACTCCACGTGGTGGAACAGGATCATCATCACCTCTAGAAACTGCAGGGCAATCAAATTCTTAATGTAAAAAAGGGTTCCAACCATAGGCATCCGGAATGAAGCTTCTTCACTTAGTGGAAGAGTCACCAGAGGTAGCTGATGCAGGTCCTACAGCTGTGAGAGGTACCATTCCTATAGCTTCGTCTTTAGTGATAGCTTTTTTGATGTTGGTGCATCTCACTCTTTTATTTCAACCCATCTTGTTAATCTTCTTAATCTACCTATGGAACTTTTATCTTGTGCGATGGATATTACTACACCCCTTGGTGTAATGAGAGGGAAGGTTCTTCGTAGTCCTGCTTGTGTCTTCTATCTATCAGATTTGGATCATGCTTATAGTTTCTTGGTTCTTGACATGAAATATTTTGACATCATATTTGGGATGAATTGGCTCATTGCCAATAAATCCTGGATCTATTTTTATCTTCGACGGGTCTACCTTACTACACCCAGTGGTGTGCCTCTTGTTTTTCAAGGAGAATGGGACCCAAGGTCAAGTAGAGTCAGACCCTCTTATCCAGAGTTAGGGAAAGTTATATCAGTATTTCCTTTTGATCTAGAGAGAGATTCAATGTGTGGTGATCTTCCTCCAGTCATCTATGAGTTTTTCGATGTGTTCCTTCTGAATTATCTGGTTTTCCACTAATAAGATAGGTTGATTTATCTATTGACTTAATACCTGGTACTCAACCAGTTTCTATTCCCTCTTATCGAATGGCTCCAGATGAACTAAAATAACTGAAGTCTCAATTAGACAATCTTATTGAGAAGGATTTTATATGCCCGAGTGTGTCACCTTGGTCAGAACCTGTTCTCTTTTCCAAGAAGGATGATGGTTCTCTTTTCTTATGTGTTGATTATCGAAAGCTCAATCGAGTTACAATAAAGAACAAATATACGTTACCATGAATTGATGATTTTTTTGATCAATTGAAAGGGGAAAGTGGTTTTCAAAAATTGATCTTTAATCTGGTTACCATCAATTGAGGATAAAAGAATCTGATGTTCCTAAGACTGCTTTTCAGAGTAGGTATGGCCATTATGAGTACCTTGTTATTCCCTTCAGCCTAACAAATGCTCCAAAAGTTTTCATGGCTTTGATGAACACGGTTTTCTGTGAATATCTAGATTCTTTCGTGGTAGTCCTTGTGGATGACATTCTTGTCTACTCTAAGTCTAAGGAGGATCATGTGCATCATCTAAGAAAAGTTCTGAGTCTTCTAAGGAATCACCGACTTTATGCCAAGCTTTCGAAATGCAACATCTAAATTCGGGAAGTGAAATTATTGGGACATTTCGTGTCTAAACAAGGAATATTAGTTGATCCCGAAAAGGTAAAGGCTGTTATGACTTGGGAACAACCACGAAATGTTTTTGAGATTCAGAGCTTCTTAGGCTTAGCAGGATATTATCGCTGGTTTCTTAAAGACTTCTCAAAGTTATCTTCTCGAATAACTGCTCTGACTCTAAAGGGAGTGAAGTTTTCCTGGAATGATAAATGTTAGAGTTCTTTTGTTGAGCTAAAGAGTCTTTTGACTACCGCACCAGTTTTAACTCTTCTTGAGGCTGGGATAGGTTATGTGGTCTTCTGTGATGCATCAGTTTTAGGTTTGGGATGTGTACTCATGCAGGGTAATCATGTTGTTGCCTATGGGTCTCGTCAGCTTAAGCCTCGTGAGAAGAACTATCCTACCCATGACCTTGAACTTGCAGCTGTAATACACAAACTTAAGTATTGGACATATTACCTTTATGGAGAAAGGTTTACTGTGTATTCAGACCACAAGAGCTTGAGTTATATCTTCTCTCAAAAATATTTGAATCTTCTCCAAATGCATTGGGTGGAGTATCTGAAATCTTTCTACTTTGACATTTCCTATACCCCGGGGAAAGGGAATGTAGTTGTAGATGCATTATGCAGGAAACTTCCATCATAGGCTGTGAAAGAATCTTTAGAAAAGTGGAGCTTGATGGATCTTTTTGTTCAATTGCATATTGGAGTTCATTGGAAGGGGAATGAAGTTTATTTAGCCAGTGTTCAGTTTACTTATGCTCTCTTCGAGTTAATTCTTCAGCAACCACAACAGGATGATGAATTCCATAGCATTAGGGACTCTCTTTATGGTGGGGAGACTGACACTCTGTGGTCATTCTGCAAAGAGGGTGTTCTGTGTTATCAATACCATTACGTTTTTCTATTAGCAGCAAGGAAGAATGTGATGGGGGGTTTCCATAACTCTCAGTGGTTTGTACACCCAGGAACCACGAAGATGTTCTATGATATGCAGCGACAGTTCTGGTGTCCAGGTATGAGATGAGACATTGCTGAGTTTGTATCTTGTTGCTATACATGCCAGTAGGTGAAAGCCGAGCACCACAAACCTTCGGGTTTGCTTCAACCACTTCCAGTACCTACATGGAAGTAAGATGAAATGTCTATGGACTTTGTGGTTGGGTTACCTAAAATCTAGAGGAAGAAGAACGTGATATGGGTTGTGATCGATAGGCTGACCAAGTCGGATCACTTTATACCCATTCGAGATACAACCAAAGTTAAGGAGTTGGGAAATAACTATATGAAAGAGGTTGTTCGTTTGCACAAAGTTCCGTCTGCTATAGTCTCTGATAGGGATGCTTGGTTTACTTCTCGGCATTAGAGAGGCATTCAAGAGGCACTGGGAACTCAGGTTCATTTGAGCATGGCCTACCATCCACAGTCAGATGGCCAGACAAAAAGAGTTATTCAGATCCTTGAGGATATGCTCCGCACTTGAGTTCTTGACTTTGGTGGGTCTTGGGATGATCATCTGGGGCTAGTTGAATTTTCTAATAACACCAGATATCAATCTGCGATCAAAATGGCTCCTTTTGAGGCTTTGTATGGTCGTCCTTGTAAATCTCCCTTATATTGGTCAGATATTGGTGAAATCTCTTTTGTAGGACTGAGTTTTGTCCAAGAGACAACACCTAAGATCCAGTTGATTTTTCAGAGAATGTTCACAGCACAGAGTCGGTACAAGTCTTATGTTGATCTTTTCCATAAACCTTTAGAGTTATTAGTTGGTGATCAGGTGTTCTTGAAAGTTTCACCCTGATTGGGTCATCGACGGATAGGGAGTCAAGGGAAGCCTGCTCCTCATTTTTTGGGACCTTTTGAGGTTATCAGTCTTGTGGGTAATGTTGTTTACCATATATATCTACCACCACAACTGACATCAATACATAACGTGTTCCATTTATCATAGCTGTGAAAGTATCTCTCTGATCCATCTCATGTTGTGAGCTGGAGTGATCTTGAGATTGAACCTGATTTATCTGTGACTGAACGACCAATCAAGGTTATTGATTCTGATACCAAGGTACTTTGTGGGAGAAAGATAACTTGGATCTATGTACTATGGCAGCATGGTTCTGATTCTCATGAGACGTGGGAAAGGGGGGATCTAATGAGAGAGCAGTGGCCTCATCTTTTTGTCATGGAGGTTTCTTCATAGGCTTTCAGGGGGCAGAAAGATCTTATGGTGGGGAGTTTGTAACATCACATTATGTTTTCAGGTACTTTTGATATTTTTAAGTACCTCTTTTTTGGAGTAAAAGACTTGGGTTTCGTTTGGGTGAACTTTTAAAGAAAAACTAGTGGATAGTGTGTTGTGCACGGTTTGCGCACGGTTTAAAAAACTGTGCGACCAAATCGTGCTAGCCTTGAAACCTAGATAGAAGCTTCTGCACGGGTGGTGCACGTTTTGTCTAACCGTGCGGCCAAGCCATGCGAGAAGGGTGGTCTAGGTAGTATCTCACACATGGTTAGTGCACAATTTTTCAAACTGTGCGGCCAAACCGTGCGGTCACTTAAATGAGATCCTTAAATTGTGGATCTCGCTCGGTTTTGCCTCTAAGTGCATCATTTTTCCTCATAAGTGGCCCTAACTAGGGATTTTTCTTCTCCTAAGGTCATAGAGGGTTCTCCCATCATTTCGGAGGTGATCCAAAGGCTCCACTTGGTGAATTGAAGCCGGATTCTTGAGGTATGTGATCGTTATTCATTTTTCTTGATTGGTTTCTTAGATCTACTTAGATATACTTCTCTTCTTCTCTCAGTTCCTTGGATCCACACCCGTTGTGGGTAGATCTAAGTGTGTGGTACCAGATTTGATGAGATTTGGTCTTTATCTTTCTAGGATAAGATCTATAACATGGGTTCTTGAAGAAGCAACCCGGTTTTCTTGAGTGTTCTCGACCATTGTAGTCTTGGTCAAAACCTTCAAGGTAGGTGGTTCCGTCCTGATTTTCCAAATTGATTAACATTTTATTTTCTTGATTTATTTCAATTGTTGATTTAAATTCAATTTCTCAAGTTTTATTTCAATTAAATTGATAAAAACATGATTCCAATGAATCGAGGTATTTGAAATGGTTTTGGCATGGTAATTTGGAAAACCCCAATTCCATTGAATTGGGTGTGTTTATGGAAATTGGCCGATTTAAATTGTTGAATTTAAATTGTGGTTTTGATGGAGATGATTTCAATTAAATTGTTGAATTTAATTGTGGAAATGAATTTTGTAATTATGGAATTGGTTTTGAATAGATTTCAAACTTATGAAAATGGCTTAAAATTATTTGATAGAAACCCATTGGTTTTATCTTGTTGAAAGGTATGTTTTGAATAAAACCTATTTTGGTTTTAAATGGAATGAAATTGGAACTTTTGAAATGGAAGAATGGGATTGATCGTATTTTAAGGTTTCATAAAATAGTTCACCCATTATGTAAGAGCGCATGCAAGCCTTAGGTAGTTAGTGAGTTATTTGGATACACTCTACGCTACAACAACGTTCTAAAACATACTTTCGGCGGGTCACATCCCAAATGGGTTGGTGACGAGTCTCGTTTGGCCAGTGTCATAGGGACGTGTGTATACATATTTTTCTGAGTTCACATAGAGAGTGTGGAATCCTATAACTCGTTAATACTATCGTACCTTTTGGAAGAGGACCATGTTGCTCACTTGTTTATTTATATTTGAGATATAAATGTATTCCAATGCTTTTGAACTGCCTTACATACCTACTGAATTTACATAAACTATTTTATGTAACTGTTTTTATTTAAGCCATTTTTTTATAAATATTCCATCATTTGTAAAACCTTTGCTTAAAATATTTATTCCCGTCCTTTGAAAATGTATATCATATTTTGTTAAAATATGCTTTTGAATTTCCAAACCTGTTTATTTGAAAATTGAAATCTTTTTCTTTGGATAATCTATATTTGGAATCTGTTACAGAATCTTTGGTGGTATCCTACTGTAAAGACCTGTAAAATTCAAGGGAAAATTTTTCCTAATTTTTTTTGGGATTTTACAATAACGCAGTTTCTAACGGCCCCTGATTCTGAGGCCCGGTGAGCCCGGAATAATTTTCCGAAGTTTAGCTTGAGTACGCTCAGTGAACAAATGAGTGGGTTTTCCTAACTTTTTAACCGGTACTAGGAATCAAAATCTGAGGACACCAATGGAGCCGCAGCATCGGTAATTTCTTAGGAACACCTTTTCCAAAGGTGCGTTTTCTCGGAATGAGTTGTTAAAAATTGTGGTTTTAGTGAGGAATAAATAAAATTATATCACAATTTAATTTATTTTTCTCTAGGTAGTTATATCCTAAGTAAGGGAGTTGGGGGTGGGACCCAAAAGTTGTTAACCAACCATGAGAGGATAAAGGTGGGGTGGGCCCCACACGAGCCCAACCCCTCACATTCCTAACTCCTCAACCCCCCCCCCCATTTATTTTTTTTCCAACTTATCACTTCAATAAATTTTGACAAGTTAAGTGAATTAATTTCGAATGTTTGAATTTCAAATTTGAGTTGGATTGTGTGTTAATTAAATAAGACAAAGTCTTATTTCTTAAAGTTGGAGTTTCGTTGTGAGAGGAGGATTTGGAGAGGATTTTCTCTTACTCTTGAAGAACATATTCTACCTCGTTAAAGAACAAGAAGAACACCGAGCATTCGACGAAGAACTCTTTCACTGCAAAGGGGAGTTTTTCATACCATCTTCTTCCCTCTCCGCATCTAGTGAGAGACGCCATCCTCGGAGATCGACGACGCGACGCCGATGATCCTCCTTCCGCGACGCCATATTCCGCGACGTCCCTTCCCCGCAACGAATCAACAATGCTTCAGGTAGGGGAATTAATTTTTTTCGTACGTGAATACTTTCGTCGTTATTCTTCATTCTCTAATTGGGCCGCCTGTTATCGCAATAACGGGAGGAGGTCGGACCGCACGAACATGGCCGACTCTCCTCCCCCCCCCCCCCCCCCTTGATGCTTGAATTTGTTGAGGCACGAGCAAAGGCAGTGCGGTATCGTTGCACCGCGCGGAAATAATGAAGAATTGGTGAAGAAGCGCGGCGCCGTCGTGTCACACCGTTGAGGTCGAACAAAGCCGCGGTGCCCTCGCGCCGCGCCGGAGAACCTCGAAGAGGCTGCGGCCGGAGCGGAGCCGAGGCGGAGGGGCGCGGTGCCGTCGCGCCGTGCCGATCGGAAAAGGTCGCGGCCTATGGCCGCGGTGGTGTGGGACGACGGCCGGAACCACCGGCCGCTGGAGCAGGAGGGCGGTCCCACGGCGGTAGCAACTGGCCGGCCGGACCGGGCCGGCCGTTTCAGGGGGAGACCGAGGGTTCATAACCCCCGGCTGGGAGGAGAGCGGCCCCCACATCAGGGGGGACCACGGGTTCTTTATCACGGGGGCAGCGCGCCCCCCTGTTCAACTCAGCTCGGCCAGCTGGGCTGGCCACGCGGGCTGCCTGAGCGCACCAGGTTGGGCCACCCAGGCAGGTCCAGGCTGCCCAGGCCGGGCGGAAATAATGAAGAATGGGCGAAGAAGCGCGGCACTGCCGCACCGCGCCTTTGAGTTCGAACAAAGCCGTGGCGCCGTCGCACCGCGCCGAAGAACCTCGAAGAGGCCGCGGCCGGAGCAGGGCCGCGGCGGAGGGTCATAGCGCCATTGCGCCGCGCCGATCAGACAAGGTAGCGGCCTATGGCCGCGGTGGTGTGGGACAACGGCCGGAACCGCCGGCCGCCGGAGCAGGAGGGTGGGACCACGACGGCAGCAACCGGCCAGCCGGATCGGGCTGGCATTCTCAGGGGGATACTGGGGGTTTATAACCCCCGGCTGGAAGGAAAGCATCCCCCACACAGGGGGGCGTGGGTTGTCAATCAGGGGGGCAGTGCCCCCCTGTTCCGCTCAGCTCGGCTAGCCGAGCAGGCCACGCGGGCCGCCCGAGCGAGCCAGGCCGGGCCGCCCAGGCCGGGTCGGTCCGTGCCCAATTGGGCCAGACCCGGACCCGGGTCGGGTCGAACCAGTTTGGGCCAACCCAGGGGGTCTCGGACCAGGTCGGTCCGGGCCTGAACCCCCTATTTTCAGACAGAACCGTTCAAACGCCCATAACCTGGGCTACGGACCTCTGATTGATGCACCGTCAGTTGCGATGTGATCCTTGGATTGAGTTGGTTGTTTCGGCATATTACACTAAGGGTTTTGGAGAACTTTGGGTTTGTACGGGTTGTTTCAAACACGAAACCAATCGGGCCCTCAGAGAGGAAATGCTTATAACTTAAGTTCTGGATGTATGATTGACATGTCGTTGACTTTGTTGGATTCCTCTTAGTGAGACAGACCTTTTGGCTTACTCCTCTCGAGTTTTGGACGTAGTTGGAGTGCGGTCGGGTTAGTGTTGACTTAAAAACCAACCGGGCCCCGGAACGAAGAAGCCAATAATTCTCAGACCGGGCATCCGACTGACGTGTCTTCTGTCACGTTGAGTTCCTTTTGACGATATGGAACTTGGGATACATCAACTCCGGACTTCATGACAGTTGATGTATCAGCCCCTCAGCTCGTGGAGCGGACCCTCCTGAAACGAGCTTACTGTGTGCGGAAACCCTAGAGCTGGTTGCGACTACGACGATGATGACGACTGTACAGAAATCCTCTGTGGGTTCGATAGCGATGACTACAGCACTCTGCGTTCATGTGTGGATCAGTGCCTACCGATCCTGCGTGGGTCAGTGCTCAGCGGTCCTATGTGGGTCATTGCGGGGGTTAGTACCTATCGATCCTGTGTGGGTCTGATGGCTTAGATGAATCAGTGGCAACATCTGATCATCTCTATCATCTTACGAAGAAGTATATCTGTGTGAGTTGAGTCTTGACTTAAATCAATATCTTCGATATGATTGACTTGCTTTCGTATGTGGATTGAGTTGTGTTATCCTATGTGGATTGGGTTGTACTTCTTTGTGGACGTGATCGAACTTGGCATGGATGCTGGAGCCGAACGGGAATTGCTGACTTAAGTATATGTATGGGCATATACCTAAGTAGTGTTGGATGTTACTTCGTGTTTGTATCTTTCCTTTATGGATTATCCTTTGTGGATTTTGGGAGACCTTCAGGGTCTCGGGGTCCCTACTGAGTAGCGTATACTCACCCCTGCACGGGATATGCCCGCACTACGTTGTGTTGGTTGCAGACAACGGACAGCACTGATTGTGGTTGAGGTTTGCGGAGCAAGTCGGCACCTGGAGGTGGACCACTGGACAGAACGTACTCGGAGTGGACGGCCGGACCCGAGGAGCTGAGGAGGCTATCTGTACCCACCCTTCAGGTGGGACTTCCAGTGGATGGCTCGACATTGTGGCTTTACTTTTCTGTTTTTGTACGTCCTTTTTTAGTTGTACTTTACTTTCAGTTTTAGTTTGTATTCTGGCCCACTTACTTTTCCGCACTTACTATTATACCCAGTTTTACTTAGTGTTTATCCTGCTTGCTTACTATGTGTGTTTGTTTACTTTATAAAGGCAATGTCTTCCCTTTTTTATCGGGAATTACGCCTTGGTGCTAGTCCCCAGCCCCTGGCCTATGGAAGGTGGGCTTGGGGTTGTCACGGCACGGGCCCTGAGGACGGGTTGTGACAAATTGGTATCAGAGGAGTTCGGTTCTACCGCAAAACTCAGGACTCTAATATTTTTTTATGTGAAGAAATAGTGTTAAGAGTATTGAGTGTGGTTATCAGTCCAGGGAGTCCAGTGTTGGTGTGGTGGCCAACGTATCCGTACACCAGGACCCTGACTTCTGATTTCCTACTTAGTGCATGAAAACATTGATTGCTTGTGAGTTTCAAGTTTTCTTTGTGATTACTTTGTGTCAGCTCACCAGGTATACTGTATTAACCGTGGCGCACCTGTTTCTTTTCAGGATGGCCCCATGATGCAGCCAGCTAGGGTTCCGATTTTTATACGTGACGACAGCCCACCGAGCGATGAGGCCTCGGTGCAGGGCCCTATTACTACGGAGGCACCGGTGGTACCACTACCCGCCAAGCCACCGATGCTACCAGCACCAGCCGCTGAGAGTGCACGTCTCCTTGGTGCACTACACGAGTTCCAGCGTCAGAGACCACCCAGGTTCCGTGGGGAGATGGACCCTCAGGTAGCCGAGGATTGGCTGGAGGGAGTTGTGAAAGTTTTCATGTTAGTGGGGACACCAGATGACCTCATGGTGATCCTCAGAGTGAGCCTCTTGCACGCGGCAGCAGGCAGATGGTGGAGCTTGATGCTCCAGGTGCACGATGAGGTATCACTCCTCTGGACAGACTTTGAGAGCCTCTTCCGCTCGAAGTTTATCCCAGCCACCCTCTGTGCGGTGCGCATCCAGGAGCTTCTACAGCTGCGGAAGGGCAGTATGACGGTCACCCAGTACTCGGCGAGATTTATAGAACTCTTGCGCTATTCGACGGACATGGTGCGGGAACCATTCTTCTAGGCTCGGACCTTCGATCAAGGATTGAGGCATGAGATCAGGGAATCGTTGATCTCCCTCAGCATTCCGACACAGGCAGGGGTACTAGAGCGAGCCCTTCTCATTGAGTGCTTTCTTGCTGAGCCTACATCAATAGCGAGACCTACCGCAGGGCGGCACGTAGCAGAGTCTTCTGCAGCTGGTAGTCGACGGATGACACATGGGTCCAGGCGGACCAGACCCTCAGGCGGACGACCTCAGGACACTGGCTCAGAGATGTGGGGCACATAGCACAGAGCCAGTCTTTCGAGAGGCAGACAATGCTACGCATGCGGCGGTCAAGGCCACATGGCTTGTGACTGACTGACCTGTCGTGTAGAGGAGCAGCAGACGGTTGAGGAACCACACAGGCAGAGGTAGAGGGTTGACCGTGGCAGTCTGCAGGGAGCAGGCGGATGAGGCAGAGGAGCTGGCCGAGTAGAAGGTGGTGGGCGACTCTTTGAGGCTCTACCACCACCCTTACCAGTAGGTCCACCCTGACCACAGGGAGTTGGGGGGCAGAGGCAGGCACAACTTCAGGCATTAGAGGCCTACGACCACAGTGCACCCGAGATGATTCGATGTATTATCTGTGTCTACCCCACCCTTTCTGCAATTCTTATAGACACAGGAGCGAGTCATTCTTTTATTTCTGCTGCCCTTGTTCGGAGCTTGGATATTTCGATGGAGTCGTTGGCTCGATCCTTACGGCTAGAGACTCCTACGGGAGCAGACTCGGTGATTATGAACTGGTGCCGGTAGTGTGAGTTTACTCAAGGAGGCGAGAGCTTCGGCTGGGATCTTCTTATAGCGGCATCGAGGCCTTACGACGTCATCTTGGGCATGGATTGGTTATCTACAGTCCATGCTTAGATCGACTGCAATAGGCACAAGGTGCGATGTGTTCACACCGATGGGAGCAGGTTCACCTTCACCGGCGAGAAGGGAGCCTTTGCAGTGTAGGATGGACTCACACAGAGGAGAGGAAAGCCCATCACTCATCAGTTGTCTAGCCTCATCCTAGGAGCAGTTGACGTGTGGAGTCTGAGCTTACCTATAGTGGTGGATCAGTATGTGGACGTTTTTCCCGACGAGGTTCCAGGACTACCTCCTTGCAGAGAGGTAGACTTTTATATTGACTTGTACCCCAGAACAGCCCTGATATCCACCCTAGCATATCGGATGGCTCCCGCCAAGATTCAAGAGCTACGGGTACAGCTAGAGGACTTGCAGGGTAAGGGATTCATCCGACCCAGTGTTTCACCCTGGGCTTCCCCGATTTTGTTCGCTAAGAAGGCGGACGGGAGCTTGCGACTGTGTGTAAATTACCGTCACCTAAACCAGGTGACTGTGAGGAACAAGTATCCGCTACCGAGGATTGACGACTTCTTCAATTAGATCAAGGGAGCACGGTGGTTCTCAAAGATAGACCTCAGGTCAGGCTATCATCAGCTCAGAGTTCGGGACGATGACGTGTAGAAGATGGCCTTCAGGTGTCGTTATGGCCACTATGAGTTCTTGGTTATGCCATTCGGTGTAACCAATGCTCCAGCAGTGTTCATGGGCCTCATGAATAGGATCTTTCAGCCTTACCTCGATTGATTTGTCTTGGTCTTCATCGACAACATATTGATATAATTGACAATTGAGGAGGATCACGCCTACCACTTGCGGGTTGTACTGGACACACTCCGAGAGAACTAGCTTTATGGTAAGCTCTTGAAGTTTCAGTTATGGATACGTGAGGTCCACTTCCTGGGAAACGTCATCTATGAGGTGGGAGTTGCGGTGGATCCTGCAAAGATCGAGGCAGTGCTAGCTTGGGAGCCACCCAGGAGTGTGACGGAGGTGCGGAGTTTCTTGGGTCTAGCTGGGTACTACCGGAGATTCGTGCCAGACTTCTCCAAAGTTGCAGCACCACTTTAAGCTTTGATGAAGAAGGAAAAACCCTTCGTGTGGTCAGATAAATGTCAGCATATCTTTTAGGAGCTGAGACAGAGATTGACCAGCGCACCTATCTTGAGGATACTGGAGGAGGGAGTAGGGTACATAGTCTATTGCGATGCATCAGGGACCGGACTCGGATGTATCCTGATGCAGGAACGGGCAGTGATCGCCTATGGATCACATCATTTGAGGCGGCATGATCAGAGCTACGCTAACCATGAACTGGATTTAGCAGTAGTGGTCTTCGCTCTGAAGATGTGGCGACACTACCTAATGGTCGAGCGCTTTACAGTCTACTCTGACCACCAGAGTCTTAGGTACATCTTCTCGCAGAAGGACCTGAACCTGAGACAGCGACGATGGCTCGAGTTCCTCTAGGACTATGACTTTGAGAAAGTCTATACTCCTAGAAAGGGAAACGTAGTAGCCGATGCTCTCAGCAGGAGGATGGGCATTCAGCTACTTAGGGAGGCGATAGAGAAGCTATCCGCTTTGCAGATATCCTTCATGGATAGTGATGGAGCAACCTTTCTACAGTCACTCCTCCACTTATTCAGCGGGTCAGAGAGGCACTGCATGGGGATGATGACTGTGAGACGTGGCGTGTACATATATCCTCAGGACAGGAACCTGATGGATTCTTTGTGGGAGGAGAGCACGTCCTCCTCTTCAGAGGAGGTACCATGGTACCAGATTCTTTATAGGAGGAGGTGCTGAGGAAGTTCCACACTTCCCCATTAGCGTTACATCCAGGAGTGGAGAAGATGTACCAGTACCTCAGACGATAGCACTGGTGGCTGGATATGAAGAAGGTTGTGGCAGAGTTCGTTTCTCGATGCCTCACCTGTCAGCAGGTGAAGGCAGAGCACCAGGTACCAGCAGGCTTGGTACAGCCCTTGGAGGTCCTGGAGTGGAAGTGGGATGGGATATCTATGGATTTCGTGACTGTACTTCCACGTACTTTCAGAGGTCACGACTCCATTTGGGTGATTGTCGACCGACTCACCAAGTCGGCCCACTTCTTACCCATCAGAGAGCAGGTCTCAGTAGAGATCTTGGGACGCCTCTACGTTCAGGAGATTGTATGGATTCATGGTGTGTCATCATCTATCTTCTCTGATCGAGATGTTCTCTTTACTTCCTGGCTTTGGAAGGGGTTGTAGGAGGCATTTGGGACACAGCTACGTTTGAGCACCGCCTTTCACCCTCAGACAGATGGTCAGATAGAGAGGACCATTCAGACTCTCGAGGAAATGCTCTATGCATGTGTCCTCGACTTTGGTCGCAGCTGACACAATCACCTACCCTTGGTGGAGTTTTCATACAACAACAGCTACCACTCCACCATAGGGATGGCACCATACGAGGCATTGTACGGCCGACCTTGCAGATCAAAGTTGTGTTGGACAGACCATGGGGAGTCAGCACTTGTGGGACCGTAGATGTTCCAGGCCCTGACAGAGAAGGTCCAGGTCATCCAGGAGCGGATGAGGACATCTCAGAGCCGGAAAAAGTATTATGCTGACAGAAGGCGGAGGCCACTAGAGTTCGAGGATGGCGACCACGTATTCTTGTGGGTCTCACCTCGACGGGGATTACGGAGATTTGGCCAAGGTGGCAAGATGTCTACGTGCTTCATCGGACCATTCCAGGTCCTTAGTAGGATTGGTGAGGTGTCTTATTTCCTGGCTCTACCACCTCAGTTGCACCGAGTGCACGACGTCTTTCACGTATCTCAGCTGAGGAGATACGTGCACGACCCGACGCATATCATTGACCATGGTGAGCTAGTCATTGATGATGGGACGACTTTTGCGGAGGTCCCAGTGGAGATCGAGGATCGAAAGGAACGGGTCCTACGTAAACGTTCGATTCCTCTAGTGTGCATCATATGGAAGCACGGGAACCTCCAGGAGAGCACTTGGGAGAGGGAGGCTTAGATGCGTGCTTAGTACCCACATTTGTTCCCCTAGTTTATGATGTATCTCTACGGGGACGTAAAGCCCAGAGGTGGGAGTAATGTAAATACCCATAAAATTCAAGGAAATTTTTTTCTTAATTTTCTTTGGGATTTTACAGGAACGTAGTTTCTGACGGCACCTGATTCTGAGGCCCAGTGATCCCGGAATAATTTTCCGAAGTTTATCTCGGGTACGTTCAGTGAACGAATGAGCGGGTTTTCCTAAATTTTGAACCGGTGCTCGGAATCGAAATCTGAGGACACCGATGGAACCGCAGCGCCGGTAATTTCTTAGGAACACCTTTTCCAAATGTGCGTTTTCTCGGAATGAGTTGTTAAAAATTGTGGTTTTAGTGAGGAATAAATAAAATTATATCACAATTTAATTTATTTTTCTCTAGGTAGTTATATCCTAAGTAAGGAAGTTGGGGGTGGGACCCACAAGTTATTAACCAACCATGAGAGGATAAAGTTGTGGTGGTCCCCACACGATCCCAACCCCTCACATTCCTAACTCCTCAACCCCCCCCCCCCAATTTATTTTTTTTCCAACTTATCACTTCAATAAATTTTGACAAGTTAAGTGAATTAATTTCGAATGTTTGAATTTCGAATTTGAGTTGGATTCTGTGTTAATTAAATAAGACAAAGTCTTATTTCTTAAATTTGGAGTTTCGTTGTGCAAGGAGGATTTGG
Organism: Viscum album; assembly: GCA_963277665.1. Taxonomy (NCBI): domain Eukaryota; kingdom Viridiplantae; phylum Streptophyta; class Magnoliopsida; order Santalales; family Viscaceae; genus Viscum; species Viscum album. The sequence continues at coordinate 445,014,886 of OY728133.1, forward strand.
AGAGGATTTTCTCTAACTCTTGAATAACATCTTCTTCCTCGTCGAAGAACGCGAAGAACATCAATCCTTCGATGAAGAACTTCGTCACCGCAAAGGGGAGTTCGTCGTATCGTCTTCTTCCCTCTCCACAGCCGGTGAGAGATGCCATCCTCGGAGATCGACGATGCAACACCGACGATTCTCCTTCCACGATGTCGTCTTCTGCGATGTCCCTTCCCTGCGACGAATCAACAACACTTGAGGTAGGGGAATTAATTGTTTTTGTACGTGAATAATTTCGTCGCCGTTCTTTGTTCTCTAACTGGGCCTCCTGTTATCGCAATAATAGGAAGAGGTCAGACCGCACGAACACGGCCGACTCTCCTCCCCCCCTTTATGCTTGAATTTGTTGTGGCACGAGAAAAGGTAGCGCAGTGCCATTGCACCACGCGGAAATAATGAAGAATGGGCGAAGAAGCGCGGTGCCGTCGCACTGCGCCGTTGAGGTCGAACAAAGCCGCGGCGCCATCACGCCGCGCCGGAGAACCTCGAAGAGGCCGCAGCCGAAGCGGGGCCACGGCGGAGGGGCGTGGAGCCATCGCGCCGCGCCGATCGGACAAGTCCGCGGCCTATGGCCGCGGTGGTGCGGGATGACGGCCGGAACCGCCGGCCGTCGGGGCAGGAGGGCGGGACAGCGGCGGTCCCGCGGTGGCAGCAACCGGCCAGCCAGACAGGGTCGGCCGTTTCAGGGGGAGACCGGGGGTTCATAACCCCCAGCTATAAGGAGAGCAGCCCCCACATGGGGGGGCCGCGGGTTGTCAATCAGGGGGGCAGCGCCCCCCCCCCCCCCATTCCGCTCAGCTCGGCCAGCCGAGCTGGCCACGCGGGTCGCCCGAGCGCGCTAGGCCAGGTCACCCAGGCCGGGTCGGGCCATTCCCAATTGGGCCGGACCCGGACCCGGGTCAGGTCGACCTGGTTCGGGCCCACCCAGGGGTCTCGGGCCAGGTCGGTCCGGGCCCGAACCCCTTATTTTCGGACAGAACCATTCAAATGCCCATAAATTGGGCTACGGACCTCTGATTGACGCACCATAAGTTGCGATACGATCCTTGGATTGAGTCGGTCATTTTGGTATATTACACTAAAGGTTTCGGAGAACTTTGGGTTCGGTCGGGTTGGTTTAAACATGAAACCGACCGGGCCCTCGGAGCGGAAATGCTTATAACTTAAGTTTCGGACATCCGATTGACATTTCGTCAATTTTGTTGGATTCCTCTTAGTGAGACAGACCTTTTGGCTTACTCCGCTTGAGTTTTTGACGTAGTTGGAGTGCGGTCGGGTTGGTTTTGACTTAAAAACCAACCGGGCCCCCAAAACGAAGAAGCCAATAACTCTTAGACCGGGCGTCTGATTGACATGTCGTCTATCACATTGAGTTCCTTTTGACGATACAGAACTTGGGATACATCAACTCCGGACTTCGTGTCAGTTTATGTATCATCCCCTCGGCTCGTGGAGAAGACCCTCCTGAAACGATCTTTCTTTGTGCAGAAACCCTAGAGCTGGTTGCAACTACGACGACGATGACGACTGTACAGAAATCCTCTGTGGGTTCGACAGCGACGACTATAGCACTCAGCGATCCTGTGTGGATCAGTGCCTACCGATCCTGTGTGGGTCAGCACTCAGCGGTCCTGTGTGGGTCATTGCGGGGGTTAGTACCTATCGATCCTGTGTGGGTCTGATGTCTTAGATGAATCAGTGGCTACATCTGATCATCTCTATTGTCTTACGAAGAAGTATATCTGTGTGAGTTGAGTCTTGACTTCAATCAATATCTTCGATATGATTGACTTGCTTTCCTATGTGGATTGAGTTGTGTTATCCTGTGTGGATTGGGTTGTACTTCTATGTGGACGTGATCGAACTTGGCATGGATGCTGGAGCCGAACGGGAATTGCTGACTTAGGTATATGCATGGGCATATACCTAAGTAGTGTTGGATGTTACTTCTAGTTTTTATATTTCCTTTATGGATTATCCTTTGTGGATTTTGGGAGACCTTCGGGGTCTCGGGGTCCCAACTGAGTAGCGTATACTCACTCCTGCACGGGCTATGCCCGCACTACGTTGTGTTGGTTGCAGACGATGGAAAGCGCTGATTGTGGTTGAGGTTTGCGGAGCAAGTCGGTACCTGGAGGTGGACCTCTGGGTGGAACGTACTCGGAGTGGATGGCCGGACCCAAGGAGTTGAGGAGGCTATCTGTACCCACCCTTCAGATGGGACTTCCAGTGGATGGTTCGACGTTGCGTCTTTACTTTTCAGTTGTTGTACTTCCTTTTTTAGTTATACTTTACTTTCTGTTTGGGTTTGTATTCTAGCCCACTTACTTTTCCGCAATTACTATTGTACCCAGTTTTACTTAGTGTTTAATTCTGCTTGCTTACTCTGTGTGTTTGTTTACTTTATAAAGGCAATGTCTCCCCTTTTTTATCGGTAATTACGCCTTGGTTCTAGTCACCAGCCCCTGGCCTATGGAAGGCGGGCTTGGGGTAGTCACGGCACGGGCCCCAAGGATGGGTCATGACACTTACTGGGTTTAGGCTCACACCCTACTTTTTCCTTCGGGTGTTTGTATACTTTCTTCTTCTAGAATAAAGAAAAGGGAAGGGTCCTCTTGGAGGTGGATCCAGCTATTAAACTTTGGTCTTGGTGAGTTGTGTCCTTAGGTACTTTGGGACTATTTTTCCCTTTTTAGTACTTGGGTTGCAGTACTATGGGATTTTTATGCCTCTTTGTATTCTGGTACATTACTCCTGGTGGAGTTTTCTTTTATTATGCATAATGTCGTGTTTCTATTTCTTCCTCATTCTTATTCCAAAATCATTTCCACTTGCATGTTTTGTGATGCCAAGTGATAGTCACTGACCCGTGGGGATCGGGAACGCCCTTCGGGCTATGTCAGGGCCGGATCGGTTATCGGGTTACCAGGGTACCCAGGCTATTTCATGACAAAATGGCTTAACAATATCATTGTAGTGAAAATTGATGAAATGGGTTTTGTGAAGGTGAATTTCAGTGTGAAAGGGGGAAAAATATTTATTCATAATGGAATCACAATAAGTGAAAGTATTTTATGTATCTGGTCCAAGAAAAAAATAATTGGTCTATTGTCCTGTTGGTGACTAAAACAAATGTCGAGTTAGATGAAAATTCAATCGAGCATGACCATTTTCTTGGGAGATCAAAATAACTTCATTTTGGTCCCAATGTAGACAATGTATTGTATGTTAGAGGGGACCAAAAAGTGGGGATTAGGATTCTTGATAGAGAAACCAAATCCCTGAAACATTTAAAAAAATAAATAGAGTTCAATGAGAAGGTAAAGGTGTTTTTTAATATACTATTTTTTTGCTCATAATATTATATATTCTCTACTACATTAACATAATCTAAATTAAATGTTTGACTACTCATGCAGACAATGACTTTTGCACGTGATGATGTTACCAATCCCTCAAAAGAACAAACTATAATTAAGGAAACCCTTAGAAATATGTAAAGTTAATGTTATGATATACTTTCTCAATTTTACCAAAAAACTATATATTTGAACATTGATTTAATTTTAATTATTCATTCCAGAGTTTTTTTATTTTAGAAGATTATTTTTAATATGTAAATCCATTACAGGAAGAGAAATGATGTTGTCTCTACTCAATCATAGAGTTAATCTTATTGTTTTTATATTAAAATCATTATCCGTAGAATTAATGTATTTTTTCATATTTATGTTTAATTTATTTCTTTTTATTATTACTCACATTAGAATATTTTTCTTATACATATGGATACTTTTGTTTGAATTGGGGTGGTCTGTCCATATTTCATTCCTTTTTATACCAAAACTTCAACAAAATTATTCTCCCTAAAAAAATTCACCCCTACTATGTTTCATTTATCACTTTCCTTCATATTCCATCCATTACCTTTGTAGGAATAGAAACAACACTACCTATACTCAATAATAGTGGTAATATTGATGTTTTCATAGTAAAATAATTATCCATATAATTAATATTTGTTTTTAATATTTATGTTTAATTTATTTATTTATTAGTATTACTCACTTAATAATTGTTTTTATATATAATTGGATTGTTTCTTTCGATTTGGGGTGTTCTATCCATCTTTCATGTCTTTATATACCAAAACTTCCATGGAATTATTCTCCCTCAAAATCATTTCACTCCTATAGTGTTGTATTTATCACTTTCCTTCAGTTTCCCTCTACTCCCTTTCCAGGAAGAGCTACAACGCTACCTATACTCAATCACATAGGTAATCTTGATGTTTTCACAAAAAAAATCATTATCCATAGAATTAATATATTATTTTATATTTATGTTTAATTTATTTCTTTTTAGAATTCCTCACATAATAATTGTTTTCTTAATTAGCTATATCATTTTGTTTGAGTTGGGGTGACCTATCCATCTTTCATGCCTTTATGCACCAAAACTTTTATAGACTTCTTCTCCCTCAAAACCTTTCACCCATGAAATGTTTACATTTATCACTTTCCTTGAAGTTCTCTCCACTACTCAATCACATAGGTAATATTGATGTTTCCATAGTAAAATCATTTTCCATTGAATTAATAAATTATTTAATATTTATTTTTAATTTATTTCTTTTCATTATTACTCATATAATAATTGTTTTCTTATACAAGTGAATTATTTTTTTTGAGCAGGGGTTTTTTGACTGAAGATGATCATGTAGTGTTGACAGTTCAAAAAATAAATTCAATGGATATCATGGAAAAATTGACAATTAGGATTTTTTTTAAACTTTTGATGTATAATAATTAGTCGCACCTCAATCTGACACATGGGGTGACCGGTATGACTCCAAGTACACTTTCAATTTAAAATTGACATTAATTTTATAAAAATAGAAAATTGACATACCCAAAACCAAGAAAACATATTCAGATTGTTTTATACTTTAAAAAACGATACATAAGACATTTTCTATGTGTAGTAATCACTCGCAACTCAATCTGACTCACAGTGTGACCAGTATGACTCAAAGTGCATACTTTTATTTAACATTGGCATCGATTTTAGTAAAATTGACAAATGACCTTCTCAAAAGGGAGAAAAAACATTTTAATTGTTTTAATACTTCAAAAAATATATACATAACTTATTTTTTATGTTTAGGGATCATACAAAACTCAATATGATACATGATGTGCTCGTTATGACTGAAAGTGTCCATTATCAGTTTAAAATAAATATTTTAGTTCAAAATGTGTCACTCACTGAAAACATATCAAACGTGCTCAGATTTTCTTTATAATTTAGTAAAATGATTAATAAGTCATTTTTGACATGTAGGAAATGTTTTTTACATCAAACTGATACACAATGTGGTCAGAATGATTCAAAAGTGTGTGTTTCCAGTTTAAAATGACATTTTATTAAAAAAAGACAACTAACGTACTCAAAACCAAAAAAATGCATTATGATTGTTTTTATACTTTAGTTAAATGATTTATAAGTCATTTGAGATGTGTAGGAATCATCCCCACCTCAATAAAACCCATGGTGTGACCGGTATGACTCAAATTGCATATTTTTATTTATAATAAACATCAATTTTTGTAAAATGGACAACTCACCTACTCAAAACTGAGAAAATGAATTTAGATTGTTTTTATACTTTACAAAAATGATCCATAATTCATTTATGATATTTATGGATCATTTGAACCTCAATATGATACATGAAGTTCCTGGTATGACTGAAGGTGTCCATTATCAGTTTAAAAATGACATTTTAGTTCAAAAAATGTCACTCACTGAAAATAGATCAAACACGCTCAAATTTTCTTTATAATTTACTAAAATGATAAATAAGTCATTTTTTATGTACAGGAATTTTTTTTATGTCAAACTAAAACATAATATTGTCAGAATGAGTCAAAAGTGTGTGTTTCTAGTTTAAAATAACATTTTAGTAGAAAAGACAACTAACATACTCAAAACCAAGAAAATGCATTTATATTGTTTTGATCCTTTATGAAAATGATCAATAAATCATTTTAGATGTTTAATAATCATATTAACCTTAATCCAAACCACTGTGTGACTAGTATAACTCCAAGTGTGTTTTTTTATTTAAAATTCACATCAATTTTAGTAAAATGATCAACTGACCTTCTCAAAATATGTGCAAACGCATTCAGATTGTTTTTATACTTTAAAAAAACAATCCATAAGTCATTTTTGACATTTAAGAATAATTTTAACCTCAATACAATACATGATGTGTCTGTTATGACTTAAAGTGTCTATTATTAGTTTAAAATCAACATTTTAGTTCAAAATATGCCACTCACTAAAAATCGATCAAATCTGCTTAGATTTTCTTGATAATTTATGAAAATGATTCATAATTGATTTTTGATGTGTAGGAATTGGTTTTATCTAAAATCAATACACGAAGTGATTAAAATTATTCAAAAGTGTGTGTTTCTAGTATAAAATGACATTTTAGTAAAAAAGACAACTAATGTACTCAAAATTGAGAAAATGAATTCAGATTGTTTTGATACTTCAGAAAAATTATCAATAAGTCATTTGAGATGTGTTGGAATTAACCTCACCTTAATCCTACACATAGTGTTATCAATGTGACTCTAAGTGATTCTTTTTATTTAAAATTGACATCAATTTTAGTAAAATTAACACTTTCTGTTAATTTATTTCTATATATAATTACTAACATAATAATTGTTTTCTTATACAGGTGCATTATTTTTCTCGATCAAGGGTGGTTTTTTTGAAAATATCATCTCTGAGGGTCAGTATTAAAATACAAAGGAACATTTATGTTTTTGAATTTATGTAATAATTTGTATTTATGTAAATGTATAAACCAATGTTTAAAATTTCTATAATATAATGTTTTTTCTTGTATTTGTGTTGTAAATTTAATTTCATTTAAATTTTTTATTGTGACTATTTTTGTTAATATCTGGTGTGTTTATGGTTCTGCGGTGTGTTGTTATATCACACTGCACTGGTGTTTCAATGTGCTATTGTAGCGCATTATAGTATCACCCTTTATCAGCGCTTTTAAAAGCACTGAAAATTAAGCTCTTTTAAAAGATCTTATAAAGGTACACTTAATCAGTACTTCTATAATCACTGATAAAACCCTTTATCATTTATTTTATAAACACTAATAAATGGTCCTTTAGTGGCGCTAAAAAATAGGTGATAAATGGATCTTTTATCAGTTCTTTTAAAAGAACTGATAAAGGAAACATTTATTAGAGATTTTTTTAGCACCGATAAAGGACCCCTTATCATCAATTTTTTAACATTGATAAAAAATAGGACTTTTAATCTTTATTAGGTATTCAGCACTTTTCTAACGATGTTAAAGACCTATTTTGTAGTAGTGGGCCACTAGAAGAAGAATTGTATCCAGAAACAAGGGGAATATAAAGTTGAGTTTGTTTAAGAGTGTAATCTTTCAATACCTAAACATTGGGTATTAGATATATATTTTGTCTTTACATATGTTTCCAAATGCAGGAAGTAAATAGATTCTAAAATATTTCTAGAGGAGATGTGGATTTGTAAGATACCAATGGTGCAAGGTCAGCTGCTCTAGCCATTAGAAACTACCTCATTTCATTTCTAATGGGAATTATATTGGTTTTAAGGGATTTTTATTATGTACCAACTATTACTAAGAACATAATTTTTGTGTCATTCCTATATTTAGATGGTTTTATTTTCAAGTTTGGAAAGAAAAGTTGTTTATTTTATGAAGACAACATATGTTATGGTATAGAAAATTTTAATAACAGTATTTATGTAATAAATTATGAAATTAAAGTATTAGAAATAGATAATAAATCATGTTCACATGACTCATATAACACGTAGCTATGACAATGCCATCTTGGTCATGTAAATGAGAAGCATTGGACAAAGATTTTTTCAATATGGTTATTTAGAATCTTTTGATCAAAAACCAATTGAAGGATGTCATGCATGTTTACAAGTCAAAATAACCAAACCATGATTCAGAATATAGGGTTAAAGGGCCAGAGATATTTTATGATTGGTACACACTGATGTGTGTAGACCGTTTCCAATAGAATCTAGAGTTAGTTATTCTTACATTATAACTTTTACTAATGACTTGAGTAGATATAGCTATGTCTACTTGATGAGGTATAAGTCTAATTCCTTTGAGAAATCTGAAGAATTCAAGAATTAAGTAGATAATAAACATGGAAAGAATATAAAAAGGCTTTAATCATATTGAGGTGTTTAATATATTATCCAAGATTTTATCAACTTTTTATAGGAGTTTGGGATTCTATCTCAACTCACTCCACCTTAAACACCACAATGGAATGGTGTTAGTGAAAGGAGGAATTGTACCTTGTTACACATGGTAAGGTTGATGATGAGTCGTGAAGATATTTCATTATCCTTTTGGGGATATGCATTACAAAATGAAGCATTTACATTAAACTCGGTACTAACTAAACCAGAAAATGGAATTTTATTCGAGTTATAGAGGGGAAAGAAACCTGTTTTTTCACATACATGTGTATGGGGTTGTGGGATATTTTTTAAGTCCTTATCGAGTAACAAAATATCACTTCAAGGAACAAAGTGTATCTTTATAAGATATTCTAAGGAAACAAAGGGATTATACCTATACAAATCCTCAGATAAGAAATTGATTGTCTCCAGACAATTAATTTTCTTGAGAGGGAGAACATCCCCAAAAAAGATAGTGGGGGGAAGATTGAATTCGATTAAGATGATGCTCAACATACTTAAGAGTAGGTACAGGAATAGTGTAAAGAGATAATATTGATGGAAATGGACATTACATTATTTTTTAGGAATACTTAATAAATTACACAAATAGACATCCAAAGACCATATTAGTTTAGTGCCTTTGGAAGCTTGGAACACATTCTTTTAATTTAGTGAAAGATCATAAACATCTCCCATAAAGATCTTCCCCTTTAGTTTTCCAACCTAAAACCTTTCTATATATCCTATGGAAAAGAAAACATATGAAAATGGAGAGTTCAGATGCTTGGTAAGGGTAATAAAGTAAAATATCAAACAAAACATGAACATAAGAGTATAATAACATGGAAATAACTTTTGAAAATAATACCATGTTTAACATATATCATAATCTTAAGACATGAAATAAATATTGGTAATTCATAAGGTATAAAACACAAAGGAAAAAGAGCCATGAGAAAATATAATTAGCATAAAACATGGATTTGTGGAAAACACATAAGCATAGAAAATCATTTAATCATAGTCAAGTCTCATTGAAAAGACTATAATAGCAGAAAAATTCTATTAATGATCCGAGTTCACTACTCGTTCTAGCCCTGTATTACTGAACTATGTTTACTTACCACTTAATCCCTATATTACTGAACCGAGATCAGTTCCCATTCAATCCCTATATATCTCATGAGATATAAATATTTGACTAATGAATTGGAGGGAGATAAAGGTCCCAACCTTCTCATAATTAAATCATTCTTACGTGTTCCACAAAATCATAAATCATTCATCATAGCATAACCAAAGGAATAAAATGGGTTTCTTAAACATCATTCCATCATAACATAATCCATGAAAAAAAATGGGTTTCATAAATAGACTTCCATAATAAAAATAATCAAACTAGTGGAATAATATAGATATTATACTTGTAAAATATCCTTGATCTTCAATGTAAAATAATTTTGATAAAAACACTTGAAATTAATTCTTGAGGAAAATATCCATTCTTCTTCAAAAAAATTTTTTTAAAACGTCGTTCAATTTGAAAAGAAAATAATTTATTTTAAAATAACCTAAAAATCTTGTAAGGAAACCTTCATGGAAATAAGGCATTATGAAACCATAAAAATCCTTCCATTCCATATAAGTTAAAATAAAACATTCATCTCATACTTTTTTTATAAAGTAAAAAAAGTACCTTGTATGGGGAATGAAAGAAATATTCCTTCCAAACCATGTAGTAAAAGTCAAAAATGGTTAAAATGACTTTAAACATCCATATGAAAATAGTAAAACATTTTAATAAAGCTATTTTAGAAAAAATGTATGTGGATGATAAATATACCCTAGAAAATGCTTACATATAAACAATCTTAGATAATAATGAGATTGTGAAATTATATCTTACCAATTTATAATCAGTAAAATCATATTCCACATAAAATAATTAAAATTATATTCATATGAAAATAACATAAATTTTATAATAATAATCATAAAAACACTCATGGGAAACATAAACACAACGCAAAATAAATAGGTGGTGTATAAGGCATATATCCCACAGAAATAAAAGTGAGACAAAATAATCCCTTACCTTAGGTTAGGGTTCTTTAATACATGTCCTAACCTCATGTATAAGGGTTTAAATAATGTTATTAACTTATTCCAGAATCATATTCATTTTTATAATATCATAAGTGATCATGTTATTACTTGTTTGTTAATAACATTATTACTCATCTATCAGGTATTAACTGCTTTGTTTTCTTACGCATGTTTCTTCAGATAAGTTCTTATTACTATTATTATATTATAGTTATATAATTTTTAGAATGATATTAATATAATATATATCATATTTTTTCATTCAATACATTTATAAAATCATGATTTAATGGATATTATGTAGAATGAATCGTATCACATCGTAGAGACTATAGGTCGTACATACGCACGAGCGACAATATCATTTTCATAATTGTGAAATGGTATGGAATTGGATGATATATATTTTTTATATAATATATATAATGTTATAATAATTATATAAAGTTGTTATTTCAATTATTATACCCATCCATGTAAAGTGGTAGTGAAACATAGATTACACCACAGCGTAGAGATAGTAAGTTGTACGTACGCGTGCGAGGTGGATTTGCTTTTCATAGGATGGATAGAAAGTGGAATATGGTTGGTCCATAAACATAATTAAATATCATCATATAATTTATACTATATTTATTACTTTATAATATAAAAAACTCATGAAAAGGAAGTAGAAGAAGAAATAAGTTTGGAAGAATCGGTAGAGGAGATTACATCTTCTTCGACGTTCTCCCTCTAGATCTCCTCTTAAAGGCACAAGAGTTGATATTTTGAGAAGAAAATAACCTATATAATGTAACTAGGGAAGTTTGTAAGGTAAATTAGTAGTGGGTATCCGATGTTGAAGTCTAAAATTGAAGTGAATAGGTGAGGGAGGAGGTGCCCTTTTATAATTGAGGTGAGGGGAACTTTTGGAAACTCCAAAAATATTAATTTATAATAAACTTAAACAACATCAAAAAACCTAAAAAATTTCATATTTTAGAATATTAGATGATATAATATTTTAATATCATCAACCAATAATTTTTAGAAATGTTTTTATTTCATTTTAAACCTTATCATTACATTTTACCCTTAATTATTCTCTTTTAATTTTAACTAAGGTAACAAATTGTTCAATATTAAAATAGTGTAATTTTTACTTATTTGATATCAAACAGACCATAAGTGAACAATATATAAAATTTTAGATTAAAACATAATTATATTACATTTTTTAAAATAATTTATTATTTTTAAATAATTTAATAATGCATATTTTTTATAAACAATCAATAGTTTTAATTTTCACGCTATTAGATTTATTGATTTTTAAAAATATAAAGATAATATTTTATCCTCTAAAGAAATATTTTATTATATATATAAGAGGATAAAGTCATCAATAAAATTAATTGGATATATTGTTTATTCAAATTAAATTTATTTTAATATTTTTAATAAATATAATTTGGCATTTCCATTAATAAAATAATTACTACATATGTATTGTATAATTATTTGATATACATATTTTTTAGTAAAAATTAAAAATAAAATACTATAATGAATATAATTCTTCTATATTTTATATTAATATTTTTAGTCGAATATATCTTTTGTAAAATTTTACATTAAAAATATTATATTTATTAAAGAATGAATGTGACATCTTTAACATCACTTTAAATAAAATATTATAAGTGTCATAATCTTTTCCATATAGCTCCAAATGGTCAATAAATCAACCATTGGGTGATTATATTTGATATATACTCTACCAATAAGTATTTTAATGCTTTTTGGTCTTTTAATGGTTATTATTATTTTAATAAAAGTTATTTTATTGATTTTCCATTAATTAAAGAATTTATACATCATCAATGTATAAGATTTTAAGGTAATTATTTATTTCCTAAAAATTACAAATAAATTATCATGATAAATAAAAACATTTTATCTTTATAATTTGTATTTATAGACTAATTTAGATTCTGTATAACCTTATATTAAAAATTATATATTATTTAAAACATGAATGTGACATCTTTAAATTTTCATTAAATAAAATATTATAAATAACATAATATCTTCATAATAAAACCAAAACATCAAAATTGAGTTTATATTAGGAAATATATTCACTAAGTTAAAAATGGAAATTTATATTCATGGATATCACTCATTTGTTCCTATATGGACACATAATAGATATTAAAGACAAAGAAAATGACACTTTGTGTCTTTCTTTGATTTAAATATTATTTAAGTCATTTTCTTAGAAAATTGTCCTTTAAATGACATAATTTTGATCATTTAGTTTTAAGGGTCGAATTAAATTCATAAAATATTTTTTTTCATTTTTTTCGGTCATTTTATTATCTTTATAATTTTATTTTTAACCTATATTACCAAATTTACCCTTTACCATGGTAACAAAATTTATCAATGGTACTATTTATATTGATAAAAAACAAAAAGGACCTACTTTTCAAAATTTTGACCTATTTAATACAAATTTTATATCCATTTTTTAAAATTCAAAACACATAAGTTGCAGAATTAAATTTAAAATAAAATCGGTAAAATGTCACGAAAAATAGTTTTTCATAAAAATGTCCTTTTAAAATGGAAAATGTTTTTATAATAAACTTATGTATAAAATAAATTCAAAAAACCATAATTGTGAAATTTTAGATTAAAATTAACTAATTAAAATTTAAAAGTAATTTAGAACAAAATTTGACCTTGTAAATACCTTAAAAGAAAGTACAGTTTTTAATAAAAAAACATATGCATTTTACTTTTCATAAAAAAATGAAACTTATTAGAAAAATACTAAAAAAATCAACCAAACTAAATTTTTATGTCCATATTACAAAGAATATATTTATTTTATTAAATAAAATATATAAAAGTGTCAAAAATGGATATAAAATGGGTGTACCATCAAAAGGAGATAAAACTACATTTTTTTAAATACTTCTTTTATCCAAAAAATTGAATTTTTTATTATATCATATCCAGAAAAAATATAAGATGAATTTTAGACATTATATTTAATATATTAAATATATAATTTATTGATAAAATTCATCAAGAGTGGTTTTATTATTTTAAAACTCACATGTATTCATTTAAATAGTTTTTCAGAAAAATATTTCCTTTAATTTAAAAAGGGTTTTATTTTCATTTATAATTAATTTATTATCAAGGAATTAATTATATATACATGTTTAAAGAATTTTTTCATAATTCATTTAATAATTTCCATACTTTCAATTATAATGCCTAGGTTATAAGGTAACATAATAATATTTAGTTGTTCTCTTAAACTTGGTTTTTCTTGAAATGAATTCTATCAAAATAACTTGAAATTGTGTGTAATACAAGACAAGAATAGTGTTTTGTATACCGCAAGCTAATCCATTGTTGCGTGTAGTTCAATATAATCTTGGTATAGATTAAAACACAAGACATCAAATAAATTAAAAATAATTTATCTCATAAAAATATCAGGGTGTTACAAACAAATTTCACAGGTCCCCAAGGAAGAAGTAGTTCCTGAAACACAAGTACTATGTAGGAGCACAATAGAGGTAATAGAACCAAAGAGATATTGTTTTTTAGTCACTGAAGATGATGAATCATTATTTTTTTAAAATTATGAATCTCTATCCTACAAAGAGTAAGTGGAGAGATGAGAAGCTATAATATGTAAAGAATCCATGAATTATAAAATGGATTCCATGTATTAGAACCATTTTTGGGTTCTAGTCGATGCAATAGTTGATGTAAACCTCATAGGGATAAAATGGGTATTCAAGAGAAAATTGGACATGAAAGGTAAATTAAATACCTATAAAGAAAGGATAATATCTAAAGGGTTTTAAAATAATCAAGGAATTGAATATGATAAAACCTTTTTCCAATTTACATGTTTAAATCCATCAGAATTTTACTTTCTATAGAAGTTTACCATGTCTATGAAATTTAGAAGATGGACGTCAAAAATGTTTTCCTTAATGGAAACCATTATGAAGATTTATCTATGATGAAAATAGTAGGATTTGTGAATTCATTTTATACCAAAAGGATTTACAAATTGTAGAGATCCATTTATCGATTGAAGTAAGCATCCAGGTGATGGAACATTTGATTTGATGAAACTATAAAATAATTTTGGTTTCATTAAGAACAAATGTGATTCATGTGTTAAAAATATGTTTAGTGGGAGTGTGATCATTATCCTATTAGTATATTTTGATGAAATATTACTTATTGGAAACAACATACCATTCATATAGTCTATTAAGGACTGGTTAAACAAGTGTTTCTCCATAAAGTACTTAGGTGGAGTAGCCTATATTCTAGGGATCAATATCATTCGTGATGGATCCAAGAGGCTTCTTGGACTAATTCAAATTACATGCACTGACCAGATACTATAGATATTTATTATGAAATAGTATAATAGGGTTTTGGTTATATTGTCATAGGGTATATATATTTCTAAGAAAATGTGTCCTCAAACACAACAATAGAAAGGTAGAATAAGTAAGATCTCATATGCTTCAACGATAGGATCAATCATATATTCCATGCTATGTACTTGAATTTATATAGTTTATGCATTGAGTATAGTAATAAGTTATAAATAAGCTCTAGGATAATATCATTGGTCTGCTTTTAAGGTTATCCTCAAGTATCTAAGAAGAACTAAGGATATGTTACTGTTGTATGAAAGAGATGAGGAGCTAGTCATCAGGGGTTATACTAATTCTAGTTTTCAAATAGATAAGGATGATCTGAAGTTGCATTTAGGATATATTTCTTCTCTCAATAGAGGATCTATGAGATAGAAGAGTTCAAAGAAGATATTTCTTACTAAATCTACAGTGGGGTATGAGTATATAGTGGAATCTGATGTATCCAAGGAAGACATTTGGATATAGAAGTCTGTCTAGGATCTTGAATTGGTACCTAAAATTAAAGAATATATAATAATTTATTGTGATAATACTGTAGTGGTGGATCTTACAAAAGAGCCAAGGTCACATCAATAGACAAAGAACATACTCTGGAAGTATCAAATCTTGAGGAATTTTTATCAAAGGGGTGAATTTGCAGTAAGCAGAGTTCCCATAAAAGAAAACATGGAAGACCTCTTGACTAAAGTCATATCTCAGTAGAAGCATGAATATCATGTGATAGTTAGAATATTGAAGGCTGCTAGCTATTGGATCTAGTCCAAGTGGGGGTTTATTTGATTTGGTTCCCAGAACCAACTTCTATGTAATTTATGATAACTCATATTCATAGTTTTTAATATTAATAAACATCTTATAACAACATTATTGTTCTTCAACATAACATAGTATGTGATAATGTCCTAAGAGTAGTTTTCTCACTAAAAGGTCATAACAGTTCCCTACTATGATGAGAACCCAGAAGTGTCACAATAGTATTCTTAAATATATTTTCTATAGCTAGATTAAATAATTTGAGGGACACAAATGACTCAAGATATTAGGGGTGGAGACTCATAGGACTTTTAGCCATCTTCTCATAGTTTAATCCCTTAGTAATATCCAATATAGGATATTATGAGAATGAGAACCAATAGTAGTAAATTGACATTTATAAGTGTTGTTGGTTTTTCTTATCTTCAGACATATGTATTGGTCCTTATATTTTAAGATTAGTATTAATGAGTATTATAATTTGTGTACTTTGATGTATTGATGAAAACTATGATGACATATATTCGTGGAGAGGTAGGATATGTTGGGTTCATCATAAGTAATATTGAATTAATCAATAATGCAAGAAAGTATTTATCCCCTCTATTATTTAATAGAAATCAATATATCAATCCCTTTGAAGGAAATTATATAACCTAAATAAGTCCATGGACATGGTGTTTTATAGGTAAGTTAAATTTTAATAAATTCAAAGAAAGAGACATCAATCACATTGGTTGATGGCACCAGCATGAAATACACTTGATTAGAGATATCATGATAAAGGGATTATATTATATAGTGAGTCTTCGTATGTGGTATTATTTCATTACAACATTAACATCTTTCTCTCTGTGTGCCTTAGCATATTTCTAAATTCTAACATTTGACTTTAGGATACTTCACATAATTCCACTGAGAAAGAGGCCTAGAGGGTTTCACACTAAGTGTATCTAGAGTATTAGTTAATTAATATATTATTATTTATTATTTAAACAAATGAATAAATATTATTCCCACATATGGTTTAATAATTATTCATTTTCTCTATATCTCATATATTTTTTCACCAGTTATTTGATAGAATATTATGTGAGAAAAATATTTATTAAATATTTATTTTCTATTTAGGGATTATAATATTTATTTATTTATTATCAAATAATGTAGTGATATTAATTTATTAAATAAATATCCATTATTCAAGGCCTGGTAAATATTTTTGGAGGAATGGCGGACCATGTTTATAGGTCTCGTGAGAAATAATATATATTTAATATTATTTGAATAAATAATATTTAATTTTAATTTTTGAGTTTAGCGCATGTCAAGAAATAATAATATTATTATTATTATAGACATGGGGCTTCATAAGGATTAAATCATTATTATAGGGAACTTGTTAAATTATTTATTTCTAACCCTAGTAGTACATAAACTCAATTATATTATTTTTTCAAGAGATCCAATTCATTTGTTTGGTTGTGAACAACAAATCTAGAGAATACTCTCAAAGACCTAGACAACTCCCTTCTCAAAAAATTATCTCAAGAACTGAGAGATATCTTCCACCATCTTTCACTCTCGATTCTAAAGAGATCACAGATAATTATTTATAAGTAATTCTTTTGGTGATTAAAGTCGAACGACACTATATATTAGATCTATCATGCTATAACCTGGAGATTACTACAGTGAAGTTTGAAGATTTGTGGAACATGTTTGGATCACCACCAGAGGGAATCTGATCTTGATTCCTATAATGCAATGATGGTACAAAGTAGATCCTTTTTCAGATCCATCAGTGAAAAAATAATTTCTCACTAGGTAATTCTTAAATTTCTTAAATTAATTATAAATAATATATGATGATCATGCACTCAGGTTCTGAAATTCTATCTATTATCTTTATTCTTTGATTCAATTATATTGATCACCACATTTATCACTATGTAAATCTCAGATTGATCATTTATAATGAAAAAATGTTAGTCATGACCCATCACATGCTTCCTCTACACCCTAAACCTTAACTTTAAACTACACAATTTTTTTGTGGATTTCTTGGTGATAAAATGTTATCTGCAATTTATTGTTCACTGTAAAATATTTCATAGGTATAATTTAAAAATTATTAATCATGATCACTTTTCATAGTGACAAAAAGTATATTTTTTAGAGTTTTAACTCAATAATAAAACCTTTTAAAATACAAGATTTAAACTAATTTAAGTGTAAGAAAGTAGACCCAAGTGAGTCTAGTGTAATCATCAACCAAAATAGATATAAAGTGTTTTCCTTTGATATTTCTAATTCAAGTAGGACCAAAAAGGTTCATGTGCACTAACTATAAATATTCAGATGTTGATAATTAGTAGGTAGGATTAATTCTAGATATATATTGTTTAATATATTATCAAGGTTTACAGACTCTAGAAAAATTGAACTTAAGTTCATTAAATTCCTTCACAATTCCTCTCCAAAAAATTCTATCTACATTCCAAACATTATAATGTCCTAATATTCTATGAAAATCCAATAATTATCCCCAATTTTTCTAAGGCAAGGTAAGTTTTGATAATAAAGGTCTTCAAGTTCGATTATGTAAATATTCTCATACCTATCAGTGGATAAAATGAGGTCTCCATATGAACTAGTGATAACATATTTTTTATTCCCAATATTCATAGAGTAACCATAATTACATAACTAGATTATTCCAATGAGGTTGTGATTACATCCGAGAATATAAATTACATTTGAAAAAATAATATTATTGAGAAATGAAACATCATAAATGTTAACTATTTTCCCTTATGTATTTTCTTCAAAAGTAACATGTCTACCCTCCACTTTTTGAGTAATATTGAAGTTGGAATTTTTTCTAGTCATGTGTTAAGAGAAATGGTTATATATCCATCAAGTGTTTGGTTGTTGGTAATCATCCTTTTTTCCTAAAAATAATAATTCTAAATGTTTAGTACCTGGACCTTCTTGGGTATGTTAATTTTAGTAAAAAATACTTTAAGAGCCCACATTTTTTTAACTCTGTGATTTTTTACAACTAATGATTCTCTAGAAATATAATTCCTATGAGTTCTAAATGATTTAATCTTATTCTTGTAACAACATTTATTCTATTGACCAACCCTTTAACACTTAGTACAAAAGGGTTCACTTTTTATAATGGAATAGTTTATCCAAAAATGTGAATTTTTTTAAGTAAAACCTTTTCCAAAAGATGTGTGGTTAGGATTTAACAATATTATGACATTATAAAATATTTACCTATAATAAATGAAAATAGATAGAGAATTATTCATAATATTAAATTTTTATTTTAGTATTATGAATTAATTCTTATCATTATTATTTAAAACATATTTAGATTTAGCATCTAACTTGTAAATGAGTTTTGAAATCCTATCCTCATCTTTAGAAAGATCTGCCTTAGCTGAATCATAGTCCTTATTCAAAATTTTATTTTTATTCTTTAGTAAAGTCACATATATATCCATTTCATAAAATTATGGATAATAATCTTTATCATTTGAAAAAAAAGGTCACCTTGAAGCTAAATATAAATCAGAAAGGGATTTAGTTTTTAACTTTCCCAGGAAGCACATTTTATTACATGGTGAATTTACATAAAATTCAATGATCTTACTATTATCGTCGATATCTTCCTATGAACTATCAAAAGTAAATGATTCATATCTAGTATTATAGGTGTTCATAGTATTAAATACCTTCTTCTCTTTCCTTTTTTAAGTTATTTTATAATTTCTATAATTATTATGAAATTTTGATAAATCTATTTTGATATGTATAGACTTTTTACACAATTAATAGATACCCTTTATAGAATCCTGATTCTCATGATTATTTTGTTTTAATTCCAATGATCTCTTCAGAAGTCCTTATTTTTTATTATTCTATTCTTTCATCTTGTAAGCTAATAAAGTTCAACCACACTCACTTATGGATAACTATATCATCCAAATGATATTTATAATTTTTCCTTATGGTGGTGGTCTCTATAGTTTGAAATTAGGAAGTTAAAGTAATAGAAGTTATGGTAAACACAACTCTATTATTTATTTACACCCTTTCTACATATTGTTTCAATCAATTATCATACTACATTAATATCTACATACAATTTAATATACTAAGTTTCATTACATTCTTAGAATCATCAATAGCAGTCTATTTTGAATCCTATTATTTAGAAATAATGTTGATGAACTTTTCTATGAGCTAATCATTCATAATTTATTATTCTCTAAGTTATTTTACTCCATTAAATACCATCATATATATTAGGTGAACTTAGGAAACTTATTCTATATGTAAAAAATAAAATTTTTGGTAAATATCTCTAAGCAAGTAAAAGTAGAAAAATAATTCTCTAGGATAATATAATTTTTTTCTATCATTTGATAATGACCCACAATATTATTTACAATAAAAGTCTTTATAAGATTACGCTATCAATGTAAAGACCTAGAATTTCCATGTAATTTTTTTTAAAATAAATGGGAATTTTATGAGTCCTCGAAAGTCGACGGCACGTGATTTAGAGGCCCGGAGTACCTGGAATGAATTTCTGAACTTTTTTTCAAGTATGTTCAGTAAACGTGCGAGCGGGTTTTTCTAACTTTTGAACCGGTACTCAGAATTAAAATCTGAGGGAACCGTTGAACTCGCAGTACTTGTATTCTCTTAAAGATACTTTCACCTCGAAGTCAGTTAGTCGAGGGTGGAAGTTAGTTTTTGGGTTTTTCGTGAAAGAATAGAATAGAAATAAAATTGTTCAACATTTATTTTTATTTTATTTTTTAAAACCTCTATGTGGAATTTGTGAAGTGGGTACCACTAGACCTTAACCTCCCATAAGAGGTTATAGTGGTGGGGACCACCTGAGCATAACCTCCAATGAGAGGTTATGGTGGTGGGGACCACATGAGGCCTAAACCTTTCAACTCCCCCATTAATGTATAGGAGCCTCTTGAGCTTCCTCTACATTAATTATATCAACCCTCCCCCACATAATTAAGCTAAATAATTAATTAACCCAATTTGAATTTTTATGCCAACAAACATAATAGATCTCATAATCTATTATTTGGGGGGCTATCATTTCAGTTGGGTGGAATTTGGGAGAGGAGAGATATTGGGAGAAATCTCTCCAATGAAGAATGCTCCGCCAACGAAGAACACCGACTTAGACTTCTTCCTCAGGACACCCTCCAACGAGGAACGTCTTCGTCTATGATTAATGTTGACAACTTCACCTTCTTCCATCCTCATGCCAACATCAACGAACAACCTGAGGTAGGGGTTTAATTTGTGTGTGATTATATTCCCATGTTCTTACCATTTTTTAAACAAAGAATGCGGATGATTTTTTTGTGGGTTGGGAACAATCATGGTGGGAGGGTTTGACATTCTTCATTCTTGTTTATGTTGAGTCATTTGCTACCACCCTAACATGGAGGGTACGGGACAAACAAACATGGCCCAACCCCTTTGCAAATCTTGTGATGATTTGTGTTGTTGAACGTGATGAAGGCGACAGCGCAACGACACTGCCATGTGGCCCCCGCCGCCTTGCGACCTTCACACCCCACGGCTCCACCACTCGCAGCTCTGTCGCCGCCGTCAACCGAGCCGCCACCGCCAGACTACCATCTCACGGCTGGATCACAACCCCATGGCCAATCCGCCGACCTACACTCGGTCCGCCGACTCGCAGACGGTCCGCCTACCCACGGCCAGACCGCCAACCTGTGGCTGATCTGCTACCCTTGCGGTCGTTCTGCAACCTCACGGCCAGTCCCGCGCCCTCACGGTCGGCCCGCCGCCCTCACAGCCAGTCCACGCCCCACAGCCAGTCGGTGCCCTCACGGCCAGTCCATTCCCTCGCGACTGGTCTGCACCCCTGCAGAACCCACGTCCTGTCTGCGCCCTCATGGTACCCCCTCGGTTGAGCCACCCTCACAGCACTCTCGCGTCCCTCGCGGGTCGGGACAGACCCAACAAGCCAGGCCGCATTGTGCGCGTGGCCCAGACCCAATGAGTCAGGCTGGGTTGACCCTAACTGGGTTGGCCCAGGCCGGGTTAGACTGGGTCGGACCAGACCCGGGCCCACTACTACCCAGTTACTTTCCTTTGGCCATAACTTTGGCACCGGATGTCCGTTTGACGAACCATCAGCAGTGTGGGAAATCTTGGAGCGAGACGGTCCCTTTTAGTGACACCCCACTATGTTTTGGATTAATATGGGGGATAGTCAGGTTGGATCAAGCATGAATCTAATCGGTCCCCTAGGACTAAAAGTTTAATAACTCATAGTTACGTTGAGATCCCTATGACATGGAGGAACTTTGAGATACTTCTTCATGTGATTTTGTGGCAGTTGAAGTATCAATCAGTAGCTTGTGGAGTGTATCCTCCTATAGACGAGCGAGCATAGTTCGGAGACCTAGTGGTTTGCTGAGTCTTGACGACTACTGATCGTTTCGACTCGGAGTGACTCGACAGGCCCAGTGGGGAGGGCCTTGGTGATGTAGCAGACCCACAGTGGGAAGCGCCTTGGTGACGCGGAAGACCCACGGTACTCGATAAAATGATTACCTCAACAGGCCACGAGGTGGAGCGCCTCTATGTGACGTGGTAGACCCATAGTGGGGATTGCCTTTGTGTGATGCGACAAACCCACAGTACTTGACAGGAGGAGTACCTCAGCAGTCCAAGGTTAGTGGGAAGCACCTATGTGTGACGCGACAAGCTCATTGTACTCGATAGAGGAGGAGTTCTCCAGTAGCCGAGGTGTTCAATGTTGTGACTCAAAATGTTACTTGTTACTACCCCTAGAATAAATCATGGTGTGATCTTAGTTAGAACCTCTATGTTTTCCTCATGATTGAGATGGATTACTTAATAACTTAGGTATATGTATGGTCATATACCTAAGTAGGGTTATCTATTGATTTCATACTTTGTGGTTTATACTTGGTGTATTTTTTGAGACCTTGAGGGTCTCAGGGTCCCTATTGAGTATCGTTATATTCACCCCTGCACGGGCTATGCCCGCACCTTATTGTGTTGGATATATACGACGGACAACACTGACTAAGGCTGAGAGTATGAGGACTGGATGGTACCTGGAGGTGGACCATACGGCGTGTCGGTATGCAAAGAAGACGGGTAGACATAGAGTGCTGAGGAGGCGAAATGTACCTACCCTTTAGGTAGGAACCTCGGAGGACAATCCAGTAGTTGTGTTTTCTTTTTCTTCAGTTGTATTGTATTTCAGTTGTACTTGTGCCTTTACTATTGGGCTTGTATTCCAGCCCCTTTTTCTTTCATCACTCTTTTGGTTATACAGTTTGATTGTGTTCGTATATTACTGTGTGCTTGATTACGTGAGTTTGCAAGTTACAAAGGCAATGCCTTCCCAGTTTTAGGGAAAACTCCTTTAGGTGCTAGTCGCCAGCCCCTGGCCTATGGAAGGTGGGCTTGGGGTAGTCACGGTACGGACCCCGGGGGACGGGTCATGACAAATTGGTATCAAAGGATTCGGTTCTACCGCAGAAATAGGAATCTGATCTTTTCTTTGAATCAATAGTGTTAAGGGTAATGATTTTGGTTTTTAGTTCAAAGAGTCCAGTGTTGGTGCGGCGGCCGACATATCCATACACCAGGACCCTGACTTCTGATTTCCAACTTAGTGTACGAAAACACTGATTTTGTGTTCATTTTCAAAAGTTTTCTTTGTGATATTTTGAGTTAGCTCACCAGGTATAGCTTTTAGCTCACCAGGTATAACTTTTTGATTGTGGCGCACCTGTTTATTTTCAAGATGCCTCCACACAGACAGCCAGCTAGAGTTCCAAGATTTTTACACACTGATAGCCCACCGAGCAATGAGGCCTCGGTGCAGGGACCTTTTCCAGTAGAGGCACCAGTGGTACCAATCCCTGTTGGGCCACCGATTCCACCATCCCCTGCAGTAGATGGTGCATGCCGCTTGAGCGCATTTCACGAGTTCCAGTGCCATAGGACACCCATATTCAGGGGAGATATAGACTCGCAGGCAGTTGAGGATTGGATGGAGACTGTGGTGAGAGTCTTCTGACTTGTAGGGACACTGGCCAATCTCATAGTGATCCTTGTCATTATCCTTCTACAGGAAGCATCAGGTAGATGGTAGATCTTGATGCTCTAGATCCACGACGAGGTGACACTTCTCTGGGCAGACTTCGAGATCCTATTTCAAGCAGAGTTTGTCCTAGTGACTCTTCGTGCAGTGCGCATACAGGAGATTCTTCATCTGTAGTAGGGCAGCATGACTATGGTTCAGTACTTAGCAAGGTTCACTGACCTCTCACGCTACTCCACAGATATGGTGCAGGAACCTTTCTTTAGGGCTCCAACCTTTGAGTAGGGGCTCAGGCAGGAGATCAGGACTTTGGTGATCTCCCCCAGCATCTCAACGCAGGCAGGGGTGTTAGGGATAGCCCTCTTGGTGGATAGTTTCCTTGCTGAGCAGTCACTAGCAGCGAGAGCCAGTACCAGTTGTCACATAGTGGAGTCTTCTGCAGATGGCAGCAGATAGATGTTGCAGAGGTCCAAAAGGACTAGACCTATAGGTGGACGATCGCATGACTCCGGATTAGTTGTGTGGGGCACACGAGGCGGAGCCACTTATACCTAGAGCAGGCAGTGTTACACATGCGGCGGGCAGGGTCACATGGCTCGTGACTATCCGACCTGTCGTACGGATGATTAGTAAATGGTCTAAGGACCTCCCAAGAAGAGATAGAGATTTAACATAGGAGGTCCGCAGGGAGCAGAAGGATGTGGTAGAGGAGCTGGTCGAGCATCTTGCTGTGGGAAACGATTCAAGATGTTACTTCCACCACTACTAGGAGGTCCACACTGACTTCAGGGAGAAGGTGGACAGGGGAGAGCTCAGCTCCAGGCAGCTGAGGCCTATGATCACGGTGCTCCAGAGATGATACGAGGTACGATCTGTGTCTACTCCACCTTATTTGCAGTACTTGTAGACACAGGTTCCAGTCATTCTTTCATTGCCACTACCCTCGTTCAGAGCTCTGAGATTCTGACAGAGTTGTTGTCTCGATCCTTACAGCTAGAGACTCCTACGGGAGAAGATTTGATGATTATGCACTGGTGTTGGCAGTGTGATCTTACTCTAGGAGGTGAGAGCTTTGGCTGGGATCTCCTAGTAGCAGCTTAGAGGCCTTATGACGTCATCTTGGGTATGGGCTAGTTATCTACAGTACATGCTCAGATTGACTATATTAGGTGAAAGGTGCGCTGTGTCTGCATGGATGGGACTAGGTTTACCATCACCAGTGAGAAGGAAGCCTATGCAGCGCATGATGGACTTACCCGGAGGAGGGTTCAGTCGATTACTCGTCAGTTGGATATCTTTACCCTCAGAGCTGTTGATGTGGAGAGTCTGAGCTATCCTGTAGTGGTGGACATGTACATGGATGTTTTCCCTAATGATGCTCTGGGTCTACCTCCTTGTAGAGAGGTAGAATTTTACATTGACTTGTACCTTGGGACGACATCGATATCTACACCAGCATATCAGATGGCTCCCGTAGAGCTTTGTGAGCTGTGGGTATAGCTAGAGGACTTGCATGGGAAGGTATTCATTCGACCCAGTGTTTCTCCCTATGCAGCCCTAATTCTGTACTCCAAGAAGGTGGATGTGATCATGAGGATTTGTATTGACTATCGGCACCTAAACCAGGTGATCGTGAAGAACAAGTACCCACTCCCGAGGATTGACGACCTCTTTGATCAGCTGAAGGGAGAACGGTGGTTCTCGAAGATAGACCTTAGATCAGGCTATCACCAGCTCAGAGTACGAGACAAGGATGTGTAGAAGATGGCCTTCATGTGTCGGTACGTCCATTACGAGTTCTTGGTTATGCCATTCGGCATGACCAATGCTCCAGTAGTGTTCATGGGACTCATGAATAGGATCTTTCATTCATACCTTGATTGTTTTGTAGTAATCTTCATTGAAGACATTCTGATCTTCTCGACTATTAAGGAGGAGCATGCCTTTCATTTGCAGGTAGTACTGGACACACTCCGAGAGCACCATATTTATGGTATGATCTCAAAGTTCCAGTTCTGGATCCAAGAGGTTCACTTTCTACGACATGTCATATTGGAGGCTTGAGTTGCAGTACATCTAGTGAAGATTGCGGCAGTACTTACTTGGGAGCCACCCAAGAGTGTAACAAAGGTAAGAAGTTTCTTGGGTTTGTCCTGATACTACCAAATGTTTGTGCCATAGTTCTCCAAAATTGTGGCACCACTATCAGCCCTGACAAAGAAGAGGCAACCCTTTGTGTGGTTGAAGAGATGCCAGTAGAGTTTTAAAGAGATGAGGCAGACCCTGACTAGTGCCCCCATCTTGAGGCTTCTAGAGGAGGGCCTAGGGTACGTAGTTTACTGCGACACATCAGGGACCAGACTTGGATGTGTTCTGATGCAGGAGTGACCAGTGATCACATGTGGTTCTCGACAGCTGAGACAACATGAGAAGAACTATGCTACCCATGACCTGGAGTTAGCAACAGTGGTCTTCGCCTTAAAGATGTGGCATCACTATCTGATGGGCGAGCGTTTTACCGTGTACTCTGATCACAATATTCTCAGGTATATATTCTCTCAAAAGGACCTAAACCTAAGACAGCGACATTGGCTTGAGTTCCTCTAGGACTATGACTTCGAGATAGTCTATACTCCTGGGAAGGGGAACATTATTGGAGATGCACTCAGCAGGAGGTCTGGTATACAGCTGCTAGGTGAGGCGACGAAGTAGCTGGCTGCTTTATAGATATCCTTTGTGGATAGAGATGGAGCAGCTTTTCTATAGTCACTTACAGTCACTCCCCCACTTCTTTAGTGATTTAAGGAGGCTCAATGTGGGGATGCTGACTATGTGGAACGATGTGCTTAGATATCCACAGGATAGTCACCTGATGGATTTTCTAAAGGTGGGTAGCATGTCATCCTCTTCAGAGGATGTACCATGGTATCAGTGTCACTTCAGGAGGAAGTGTTGAGGGAGTTCCACACATCCCCTCTAGCATTACATCCAGGAGTGGCGAAGATATACCAGGATATCCAACGATAGCACTGGTGGACAGGAATGAAGAAAGCAGTAGTAGAGTTTTTCTCCCGGTGCCTCACTTGTCAGCAAGTGAAGGTGGAGCATCAGGTACCAACAGGCTTGGTTCAGCCTTCAGAGGTCCTAGAGTGGAAGTGGTATGGGATATCCATGGACTTCGTGATAGGACATCCATGTATATCCAGGGGACATGACTTGATTTGGGTGATCGTCGACTGACTCACCAAGTTGGCCCACTTCTTACCAATCAGAGAGCAGGGTTCAGTAGAGATCTTGGGATGCCTCTATGTGCAGCAGATTGTATGGCTACATGAAGTACCTTCGACGATTGTGATGCACATTTTACTTCCCATCTATGGAAGGGGTTGCATGAGGCTTTTGAGATGTAGCTTCGTTTGAGCACCGCCTTCCATCCTCTGACGGATGGTCATACTAAGAAGACCATTTAAACCCACGAGGATATGCTACATGCTTGTGTCCTTGACTTTGGTCACAGTTGGGAGGATCACTTACCTTTGGTGGAGTTTGCATACAACAATAGCTATCACTCCACCATTGGGATGGCACCTTTTGAGGAGTTCTACGGGTGACCTTGCAGATCACTTTTGTGTTGGACTGACCTAGGGGAGTCAGTACTAGTGGGACTAGAGATGGTACGGGCAACCACGAAGAAGGTGCAGATCATCCAGGAGCGGATGAAGACTGCATAGAGCATGCATAAGTATTATGCCGACAGAAGACAGAGACCTCTGGAGTTTGAGGATGGCGACCACGTCTTTCTATAGGTCTCACCCCGATGAGGTCTACGGAGATTTGGCCAAGGTGGCAAGTTATCTTTGAGATTCATCGGACCTTTTCAGGTTCTTAGTAGAATTGGTGAGGTGGAATACCGCTTAGCTCTTCTGCCTTAGTTGCACTGGGTGCATGACGTCTTCCACGTGTCTCAGCTGAGGAGATACGTGCACAACCCTTCTCACATCATCGACCATGGTGAGATGGACGTCGATGATGGGGTGACTTTTATGGAGGTTCTAGTATATATTGATTATTGAAAGGAGAGGGTCCTTAATGGATGGTTGATACCTCTGGTGTGCATTCGCTGGCAGCATGGGAACCTCTAGGAGAGCACATTGGAGCGGGAGGATCAGATGTGTGCTCAGTACCCCCACTTGTTCCCTTAGTTTGAGTTGTGGATTACGGGGACGTAAATCCCTGAGGTGGGGAGAATGTAAAGACCCGGAATTTCCATGTAAATTTTTTTTTAAATAAATGGGAATTTTACGAGCCCTGAAAATTGACGGCATGTGATTTAGAGGCCTTGAGTACCAGGAATGAATTTCTGAACTTTTTTCGGGTACGTTCAGTAAACTTACGAGTAGGTTTTTCTAACTTTTGAACCGGTGCTCAGAATTGAAATCTGAGGGCACCGTTGAACTCACAGCGCTGGTATTCTCTAAAAGAGACTTTCACCTCGACGGCAGTTGGTCGAGGGTGGAAGTTAGTTTTTGGGTTTTTCATGAAACAATATAATAAAAATAAAATTGTATAACATCTTATTTTTATTTTATTTGTTAAAAACCCCATGTGGAAGTTGGGAAGTGGAAACCGCTAGACCTTAACCTCCCATGAGAGGTTATGGTGGTCGGGAACACCCAAGAATAACCTCCCATGAGAGTTATGGTGGTGGGGACCGCCCGAGGCCTAAACCTCTTCAACTCCCTCATTAATGTGGAGGAGCCTCTTGAGCTTCCTCCACATTAATTATGCCAACCCTCCCCCACTTAATTATGCTAAGTAATTTATTAACCCAATTTGAATTTTTATGCCAAAAATCATAATAGATCTAATAATCTATTATTTTGGGGGCTATCATTTCATTTGGGTGGAATTTCGGAGAGGAGAGATATTGGGAGAAAGATCTCCAACAAAGAACGCTCCGCCAATGAAGAACGTCGACTTCGACTTCTTCCTCAGGACACCCTCCAATGAGGAACGTCTCTTTCTATGACAAACTGACGTGCGAGTCCAGAATTTGAGGTGTGTGGCAGAGGAGACAAACGTCGACAACTTCACCTTCTTCCCTCATCGCGCCAACGTCAACGAACAACTCGAGGTAGGGGTTTAATATGTGTGTGATTATATTCCAATGTTCTTAACTTTTTTAAAAAAAAATAATGTGGATGATTTCTTTTGCGGGTTGGGAACAATCATTGTGGGAGGGTTTGACGTTCTTCATTCTTGTTTATGTTGAGCTGTTTGCTACCACCCTAACGCAGAGGGTACGGGCCAAACAGACATGGCCCAGCCCATCTGCAAATCTTGTGATGGTTTGTGGTGTTGAACGCGACAAAGGTGACGGCACAACGACACTTCCCCATGGCCCCCGCCGCCTCACGACCTTTGTGCCATGCGGCTCCGCCGCTCGCAGCTCCTTTGTCTGCCACCGCTGTCTGCCGAGCCGTCACCGTCGTCTGCCGAGCCGTCACCGTCGTCTGCCGAGCCGCCGTCGTCGTCCACTGAGCCCCCCCCCCCCCCACCGTCCACCGAGCCACCACCACCGGACCACCATCCCACTGCCGGAACGCCTCCCCATGGCCGGTCTGCCGCCCCGCAGCCGGTCCACCGCCCCGCGGCCAAACCACCGACTCACGGCCGGACCGCCGACCCGCGGCCGGACCATCGACCCGCAGCTGGTCCGCCTACCCGCGGCCAGACCACCGACCCGTGGCTGTTCCACCAACCTGCGGTCAGTCCGTGCCCTCACGGCCCATGCAACCCCACCGCCCCCGCCACCCCACCACCCCCGCCACCCCGTAGCCCCTGCCACCTCACGACCTCCGCGCCCCGTGGCTCCTTCGTCCGCCGCCGCTATCCGCCGAGCCGCCACCGTTATTCGCCGAGTTGTTGTCGTCGTCCGCAGAGCCTCCCCCACCATCCACAAACCCACCCCCGCCGGACCGCCATCCCATAGCCGGTCCGCCACCCCGCGGTCGGTTCGCAAACCCACAACCGGACCGCCGACCCACGGCCGGTCCGCCGACCCGCAGCCAGACCGCCGACCCGCAGCCGGTCCGCCTACCCGCGGCTAGACCGCCGACCTGTGGCCAGTCCACCAACCTGCGGCCGGTCTGTGCCCTTGCAGCTGATCTGCTCCCCATGGCCGGTCCACCACCCTCATGGCTAGTTCGCCACCCTCACAGCCAGTTCGCTCGCTCGCGGTTGGTCTGCACCCTCCCGGCCGGTCTGCCGCCCTCGCGACCGGTTCGTGCCCTCGTGGCCAGTCGGCGCCCCCGCGGTCAGTTTATGCCCTTGTGGCCGGTCTGATTCCCTCACAGCCGATTCGTGCCCCACGGTAGGTCTTCACCCTCACGATACCCCCTCGGCCGAGCCGCCCTCACGGCACCCTCGTAGACCCCGTGGGCCGGGCTAGACCCAATGGTTCAGGTCACACTGCGGACCGGGATAGACCCAACGGGTCGGGCCGGGTCGACATGAACCGGTTCGGGCCAGGTCGACCTGAACCCGGTCAGCCCAGGTCAGGTTGGGCCGGGTCGGACCGGGCCCGAGCCCACTACGACCCAGTTACTTTCCTTTGGCCATAACTTTGGCACCGGACATCCGTTTGACAAACCGTTAGTGGTGCTGTAAATATTGGAGCAAGATGGTCCCTTTGAGTGACACTCCACTGTGTTTGGGTTTAAGATGGGGAACGGTCAGGTTGGATCGAGCACAAATCCAACTGGGCCCCCGGGACTAAAAGGCTAATAACTCACAGTTACGTTGAGATCCCTATGACTTGGAGAACCTTTGAGATACTTCTTCAAGGGACTTCATGTCAGTTGGAGTATCGACCAGTAGCTTATGGAGAGGATCCTCCTGGAGACGATCAAGCATAGTGCGTAGACCTAGTGGCTTGCTGAGACTTGATGACTACTGTCCGTTTCAACTCAGAGTGACTCGATAGGCCCAGTGGGGAGCGCCTTGGTGACGCAGCAGACCCACGGTGGGGAGCGCCTTGGTGATGCGGCAGACCCATGGTACTCGACAGGACAAGTACCTCAGCAGGCCACAAGAGGGATTGCCTGTGTGTGGCACGGCAAACCCACAGTGGGGAGCACCTCTGTGTGATGCGATAGACCCATGATACTCAACAGAAGGAGTACCTTAGTAGTCCAAGGTTAGTGGGAAGCGCCTCTGTGTGACACGGCAGGCCCACTGTACTCGATAGAGGAGGAGTTCTCTAGTAGCCAAGGTGTTCGATGTTGTGACTCAAAATGTTACTTGTTACTACCCCTAGAATAAATCCTGGTATGAGCTGAGTTAGAACCTCTGTATTTTCCTCATGATTGATATGGATTACTTAATAACTTAGTTATATGTATGGGCATATACCTGAGTAGGTTTATCTGTTGATTTTATACTTTGTGGTTTATATTTGATGGATTTTGTGAGACCTTGAGGGTCTCAGGGTCCCTACTGAGTATCGCTATACTCACCCTTGCATGGGTTATGCCCGCACCTTGTTGTGTTGGATGCAGATGATGGACAACACTGACTAAGGCTGAGAGTACTGTGATTGGATGGTACCTGTAGGTGGATCATACGGTGTGTCAGTATGCAGAGGATACGGGTAGACGTGGAGTGCTGAGGAGGCAATCTGTACCTACCATTCAGGTAGGAACCTCGGAGGACGATCCAGTAGATGTCTTTTCTTTTTCTTCAGTTTTATTGATTTTCAGTTGTACTTGTGCCTTTACTGTTGGGATTTTATTCCGGCCCCTTTTTCTTTCAGCACTCTTTTGTTTTTACAGTTATCTTTTGTTCATATCTTGTTGTGTGCTTGGTTATGTGAGTTTGTAGGTTATAAAGGCAATTCCTTCCCAGTTTTAGGGAAAATGCCTTTCGGTGCTAGTCGCCAACCTCTGGCCTATGGAAGGCGGGCTTGGGGTAGTCAAGGCACGGGCCTCGGGGGACGGGTCATGACAAGCAATCATAGTCATCTCAATCAAAAATCATAGGATGGATTGAAATCAAATTCTCAGTGGTTTATATTATTATATTTTCTATAATAAAAAATAGATATGTTTTTCTTCTACATGTTAGTGTAAAGAAAAAAGATAATGTCTAAAAGATATAAAAATAAAAGAAACTAGCTCAAATGAAGAGACTTTATATGACACCACCTGTTTTAAAAGATAATTAATTAATATAATCTTTAGGGGGGGATTGAAGTCAAAACATGACATATAATTTTTTTTTCTATCTCTTGGAAGTTAACCCTTAAGACATTATGATTTTTGAACTAATGAGAATAAAACAAAAGTAAAAGTATGCAATAAAAAATAAACAATCAAATGTTAAACAACTTAGTTAATATAATAAACCAATAAACAAATTGGAAATAAAGAACATAGTAAAAACCATATATGGATCTTTGGATAATAATCTATGTACCTCTAAAAAGGATATTGTTACCAATCAGTTCTAAATCATGGGAAATATTTTCTTTTGATAAAAAGTTTTGAGTGGTTTGGTAATCAAAACCAAGGTGTACAAGCTCCACTTAAGGAAATTTTTTTACTTATACCACCATAAGGTATGAAGTTTCACACTAATAAATTCTTTGAAAAACCATTAGAACAAGATATCTCTATCCCTATTCTCTTTTTCAATCAGTATGATACCTTCTCAAACATCCATGTTTAGAAGTAGTGGAGTCCTACCCTAGAGTCTCATAGATCAAAAAGATCAAAACTAGAATGATTACAATATAAACTATATCTTTAAAATAAAAAAACCTCATAAAATAGCTCTAAGTGGCATGTAAAATTAAAATATAATAAAAAACACTCAAAGAAATGTGAGTATGGAGTATGTAACAAGATTCACAACTTGCACATTGTTCTTGTCACATATAATATTTTTTATTCCTCAAATTTTTGGTCTCCATTTATAGACATAAATGTAAATATAATCTTCTCAAACATTGGGTTTATTTATAACAACATAGGAAGCTTCATCATCTTTTGATGAATATAATTCAGTGCACCATCACAATGCTCATATTCTTCCATTAAATTCTTCAGTGTGGCTTCCCATAAGTTTTTAATTATAATATATATCATTTCATCTCAATGGAACATATAATAAAAATATAAAAATGTCACATAAAATAAAATTACAAAATACTAAGGTTAGTACATGAACTGCATAAAGTGTATTGTGATTTTCAAAACAAAGGATATGAAAGTATCCTTCTAAATCAATAATGTTGTTCTCCCATATTTTAAACATAAACCTTAGATATTTTTTCTATACAAAAATTATGTGAAACTTTCAATACTTTATTCTTAATTATATTATTATTTACTGACCTTTTCGTATCATCATTTTTAACAATTTTCTCATTCAATTTTTCATTTTCATGTTTTCTTTATTTTTTAGGATTGAATTTATTTTCAAAAAAAAATTCTCTATATCTACATGATTATCATCTTTCTTTAAAAAATAATTCTTTTTATCAACCTTATTCTTTGATATTTCTCCATCTTCTTGAATCTGATTCCAATAGATGTATTTTAACTTGTTTAATTTCTTATCCACTTACATCAATTTTAATTATATAACATTAATCCTATTCTCCATTTCTTTAGTCTTCTCTTATATTAAAACATTCAATTTTTTATCTTCAATGATTAACCTCTACAATATATCAATTTCATGTACTAACTTTAAGTCATTTTCATGTAAGGTGACATTATTTCATTATGATTGACCATATGTATTTATATTTTTTATCCTTTCTCTATATTTGAAATATTTAAAAGTCATTCCTTGAATTCCTACTTTATAATTAACTCTATGTGTGTTTATTATTTTTATATTTAATTGATAATATCATTACTAGAATGATCCTCCTCATTCACTTTTACAATCCATAACTTTTTACTATCTTCACGGTAGGTATCAACTTCATCTTAAACCTCACTTAAATCATTATATTTAAATATAGATAATAAATTTTTCTACCTGGGTTTAGAAAAATTATTACCATTCCCCTTTGAATAAAAATTTTACTTGTTGAATTATGTAGATTTCTTATTTTAGGGACTCTCTGGATTCTCATCCTCATCTTTATAATCTTATTTTTCTTTAAACTTTGTAAAATTATCTATGAATTTTCCAATAGCTCAAAACTTAAAACACTTCTATGTAAGATTGCCCTAATACATTCTTTTTCCTATTCACACACTTCTTGAGATGAATGTCATAAGTTTTTAAAATTTAATTTCAATATTTTCTTCTTCACAAAAATTCAATTCTTCTAAAACTAATTATTTCCCACTTTTTTCTTATTTAATTTATTTAAAGTGTATTTCTTTATTATAATTACTCTTCTTCTAAAAAATCTCCCTTTATTAATTTCATAAATAAAAAAAATGTTATTTAAATCATCCAATGGAATTTTTTCGGATTCATGTTATTCAAGTGAAAAATCCTTTACATCATATTTATTCAGCAAGATACATAGCATCTTTTCAAAAATCATAGAATCTTTCAAATTCTCACCAAAATCTTTGATGGTGCTCACAATTCCATTGAATCTAGTGATTAAATCATCTTCTATTTCAACATCATTCATATTGAGATATTTATACTTCAATAACTAAACCAGTATATTGTATTTTTTAAATTCCACATTATATTTATAAATTTTTTTCAATTTATAATGAAATGAATTTTACTACTGTAATCCATTTTACTTTGAGAAATTAATTTTCTAAAAGAGAAGAAAAATGAAATTCTAAGCATGGGAAGCATTTTTTAAATTATTTATATCCTCTATTTTCAAAGAAGCGCCTTCAGGAAAAGGTGTGAAGCAATTAGTAATATCCCATAATACTTACATATTGATTAAAAAAAGATATATAAGTATATAATCCTTAGAAATATAATAATTATTCCCATTAAAAGTATGAATCCTGTTTTTTCACTAAAAATATGATCCAACATAAATTGAAAAATTAGAATCATTTAAATTTCAAGAGAGGAACCACTTTTTTACAAACTCCAATATGAAAAAAAATGAATTCGAATATAATCTTTGATTTCTCTAATACCACTTGAAAAGGACTTGTATGAATAGTGATAATTCTCTGAAAGGGATAGGGGAATTTTTGAATTCAATTCCTTTTACTTTTCTCCTTCGAAAAAACTTTAATATAGAATAAAGTAAATGATAAAATCACTATCCAAGATCCACACACATCTCAATGCACAGACATAATTAGAATAGTATATTTTTACAAGGTTAACCACTCAAAAAAATGTAAACATCCTTAGAATGATCCAATAAAACCCATCATCACACAATTCACTACTAATCATGGATTACAAACAAGTAGGAGTTATCCTTGAACTCATGATATGCAATGTGTCTCCTCGCTTGTGTAATGTCCTCCTACACAAACAATGATAAGATAATATAAAATGAAAAATAACATGAGGGTATTCAGTTGTGAAAATATTAAGAGCTCTAATGAAAAATTATTTCCTAGAATAATAGTAAAATGAAGAAAAGAAAACAAACAATAAGAATATCACAGATCATATATATGTATGTTGTTTAGGAATAATATCTATATCCATGGAGAGGTAGAACAATTCACTATTTAAGGAGAAAATTATCAGTAAATTCTCAGAGTATAGAAACCATAAATTGAAATTATCTCATAAAGAAATACAATTCTATGACAAACCATGTTTCTACAGTGCCAAATCTTCATAGTAAGTTCATTGTATTACAGTAACAGTGTCAGGATGTTTGGGGAGCTATCATCCTCTATTAGTTTCTCCAGTCACATGAAACAATAATACCATGTAAAAGTTCACAATAATACAATATTTATATCATTTTTTTCAGTAATATATACTAAAACTAGACACCATTTCTATTATATAGGTTGTAGATAGTTGGACCAACTTCATCTAATGGATCAGGCTAAACCATTCAAATTTCTTCAACACAAGTTCACTTCAATAAAATTTTTAGTGTTATTTTTTACTCATCACCTTCTTCATCTATTATTATTCATATTACTATTCCCATTATTCTCTATTCTCTATTCATTCCCACAATACACATTCTCTGTCACTTTTTTTTATCCCCAAATTCTCTACTCTTTCACATCAGCAGGAAATCTTCCTCTTCATTCAATTATGAATTCCAAATTCAAATTCAAATAAATAACTTTAATTAAACTACTCACACTTCATTTCTATCCTTTAGATCACTCAAGAACATATATCCACCCTTATATATAATTTTGAGACTTTGATATAATGTTTGAGTAGTCTCATATGGCATCAATTGAGCCACATCATCAAAGTACTTGAACTCTAGAAATCTATTATCACCATGACATGTAGGGATCCATCACAGCATTTTGAAATATATTTTAGTTCAACAAACATGAACTTAACTGAAATAGATTTCAAACCATATAATTTAATTTCACCATGACATATATGGATACCATTTTATTTAAAAATCTAGAGTGGTATTCCTTCCTCCACAACATAGTCTCCCTTCATAACTTTATATAGGAATTTCATATACTCACCGTGACATGTTTAGATTATTCCATGAAATAGAATTACCCATTTTAGTCTCTGGATGAGAAAAACTCCTCTAACTAATTAATTTAACATCCCTAGGTATAAGACTCTTAACGTTTTTACTTTCTATAAAAATATCCCTAGTCATCTAAACATGACATAGATGATGCTACCTCAGAACTTAGTCTGGGAACTTTCATTAGGTCATTTTCACTAATTTGTTTTCCTTGAAATTTCCTTCTCCTCACCATATTTCTCATTAAACCAAAACACCTATCCACAACATGGAGAGCTTCCATGTTTTACATAGGTAAACTTTCAAACTAAAATTCCTTTTGCTACGCCCATTTCTATGTTAGACTCCCCAATTTAAATTTGTCATATACATTGTGGAATGTTATCTAATATGACGTGAAATAGTCATATATCTTTAATTATAAACTATCACACCAAAACAATCATTTCCTATTAAAATAATTTCTTCCCTTCTCAGACGAGCACCATTCCCATTTTGGTACTATCCATGGTATAGGGTGTCCATATTCACTTTATTCAACTCTAAACCACCTCCAAAACTTCCTTTAATAAATCCCAATCCTCATAATGTACTTCACCTCACCCAAAAAAATGAATCAAATAAATTGAATATTATTAACAAAATAACCAATGTATTGACAAATAAACCCAAAATCAAAGTCATTAAATCATATCCACTTGATCTTCACATCAAAAAACTACCCCTTTGATAAATATATCTTCTTGGGGTTCATTCACCTTCTTTTAAACTTATTATCTTCAATAGTGTTCCTTTAACTAGGTATCAATACTAAGATTTTGAACTTCCTTTTCAAATATAAGAAATTATTAATCAATTTGGTTCCATTGAGGGGAATCGAAAGAATAACAAACTAACAAGTTGAGTTTTTATTAAAAATTATACCAAGAGAGTAGAGTTTAAGGTGGTTGAAAGTGATGGAGGACAAGGGCATCGCCCATCAAAAAGTTACAACACTCCATAGGAAATGATCCCAAACAAGAAAAAATGGATAAAGTCTCCCTTGGGTTACCTCTAGATGCCAAAACATCTGTGAAAAATTTGCCTTCTCTCCATGTATTCCCCATATTTATACCTAGGTCCAGCAGCTTCCTACCTTTCCGAATGTGGTACGTCAACTCCCATGGTGGTTTTCTCTTTCCTTCCATAAATTCAATGAGATATTTTGAGTCTGATTCAACCTTTGATAAATGAATGTTATACAGCTTTCACAATTGGAGAATACTGACAATAGCCCTTATTTCAGCACCTAGCGAGCTGGTGGAACCATAAAACGCAATGAAACCCAACCAGACTGATCCGTGAACATCCCTCACCAATCCTCCACCGCTCATAAAACCCACCTCACCGGAGCCATCCACATCAAGTTTCATACTGGAAGAAGGCTGTAGCCAGTGCACCGACACCCCCTGTTCAAATTTTCACTCGCTGGTGGTAGGGCAGCCCTCCGTAGCATCATCTGTAAAGAAATGAAACCATATCACTGGGATTGAAGCCCTCCCGGCTCTGCCACTAGCATTCTAAGGCGTTCCTGTAGGTATTCAGGTGATACTCCAGTACCCTCCCTCAACTTGTTTCAGGCATCCCATATTACCCAGTAAGTAGCAGCGAATATCATACCCCTAACCCTTGCCTCCTCACTGTTGTAGTCAATACCATAGAACCAATGGTCCAAAAATTCCTCCAGTATGTCTTCTCCTCCAACCACACCAATGCAGTGGTAGATAATCCCCCAAAATATCTCAACCATGTTTCTCTTGAAGAACAAATGATAGATAGATTCCCAGCAATACAACCTGCAACACCAGCAC
Organism: Viscum album; assembly: GCA_963277665.1. NCBI lineage: Eukaryota > Viridiplantae > Streptophyta > Magnoliopsida > Santalales > Viscaceae > Viscum > Viscum album. The sequence goes on from OY728133.1 coordinate 445,053,232, forward strand.
CAGGAGGCAAGAGAGATCCCCCTTCTCTAAACATTATCATCCTTCGGGAGTGCATTGTGACGCATTCTCCTTACAAGGAAATTAATCTTTATTTGAACCCAATAACACCATAGGATAGGGGTCCACTCATCAGATCTGCTCCTAACATGAAATATATTCCATAGAACACTACCATTGAAGTCCCCAGCCACTGAGGAGTCAAGGATACATCTGTCTGGTTCATCATTCAATGAGATGAGCTGAATCATTTCCTATTGATGAGAGTCAAGAATTGCCTTATAGAAATCTGGAAAGGCAGCTGCCTCTTGAAACCAAATATTAGGGGCAGGACAGCCCAGATAATGGATAAAGGAGCCGCACCAATTGTCCTTCTGGTACCTTATCTCACCACAACCAACGACCCACCTCGTCCTATCCACAAGCAGTCCCAGGATATAAATCAGCACTCTTTCCATCTTTGAAGGGTTTTTTATACTAATAGCCCATTCGGCCTAGTCATCTCTGTATCCATGTCTCATAAACCTTTCTCAGAGCATCTTGCCCTCAATGATTTCCCGTGCCAACTTGGCCTGAAAACCTTGTATGGTCTCAGATACGTTCCTTAAATTTACACCCCCTTCATCAATGGGATTTTCCATTCTTTTCTAACTGGCCTAATGACGTCTTCCTTCGTCTTTGGTATCCCAAATAAATTTTGTAATCATTTTTTCCATCTGATCCACTATTCCTTTTGGGGAATTGACTATTGATAACACATGCATCACCATTGATGATAATACAATATTTATAAGAGTAATACGGCCCCAAAAAGAAAGAAACACATTTTTCCAATTGCATATCCATGCTGAAGTACCACTAAAACTACCTTCAAATAGACACATTTTTATCCTCCCATTAGAAATTGGGGCCCCCAAGTATGTGAGGGGAAGATTCTTCTCTTGCATGTCCAGTTTGATCTGAATGTCATTAGATCTCCACCCCAAACATTTAGTAGAGATGAAAACATTTATTTTCCTCAGATTAACCTTCTGACCACTTTTCTTAGCAAATTCCTTCGTCATATTTTTCTAGCTAATCACTAAACTCCTCCTACCATTGATGAAAAATATAACATCATTAGAAAACATCAAATGAGAAACCACACTATATCCCCCTTTATTCTTGTATGGGAAAATGGACCCCTCCATCAAACAATGCTTCATGTTCTTTGATATTGCATCCTGAGCCAATATGAATAAGAATGGATATAGAAGATCCCCCTTTCTAAGCTCGTGCACCATTTTGAAGAAGCCAAAGTTCTTCCCCATGAACAGGATGGACAGCCAAGGTGATCCAAAACATTTGAAAAATAAATCACAGAACCATTCACTAAACCCAAATCTATGAAAAATCCTAATGATGAAGCTCCACTATAATCTGTCGTAGGCTTTATCCATGTGCACTTTGATAATAATCTTTGAACCAACATATTTTTTATTTAGATCTTCCACCATCTTTTGATAAATCCCCACTACACCTTGTATGCCTCTTACCTGAATAAACTCATGTTGTTCCTCCGACACCAACTTGGGAATCATACTTTTAAGCCTCCTATTAATAATGGTGGACAAGATCTTATAAGAAACATTGTATCAACATATAGGCTGGAATTTGTAAATGGTTTCAGGCTGTTTTACCTTTGGAATTAGCACCACTTTGGTTGCATAGGTCGCCCTTGTGAGATGCCCCCCCCCCTCGAATAAGTCTCGCACAGTCTCCCCTATCTGTAGGCCAATAATCTCCCAACAATCCATGTAAACTGAACCCGAAAACCCATCAAGCCCCAGTGTACTATATGAAAATTTTTTTTCTCTATCCATTCTTAGATTTTAAGTAAACCAATCACAATATTGTGGATAAAACATTAAATTTGATACAAGACAGATACAGTTGTTTTTCAATGTGACCTTAAAATCATTGAATCGTCGGTGTTTTCTCAATTGATTACACTTATATAAAATGATTCATTTTCACTATTTGATAGGATTTGGAAATTTAAATAACTCCATCATCATTATACTTTGAATTATGCTTGGTTTCACAATTTTACATCCAAGGAATATAACTTGGAATGAAACCATTGAAAATTAAATGATGTATGATATCTCCCTGTTCAAGTTTCCTCATATTTAAACACTTCAAGCATGAGTAGTAAAATAATTCATTGTTTCCAATATTTTGTTTAGAAAATATAAGAAATAATCAACTACATTCTCATATTCATAACTTACTCGTTTTTTATCAATATAATTATGATTCATTATCACCTATAACAACCATAAAATTAAGAATATAAGTTATTGTATATTGTAACTGTAAATTCATGTTTGCTTTGAAAAAACATGATAAAAAATATTCATTTTTACAAAAAAACGGGATAAATAATAACAAAAACATTAGAAATAATAAAAATAAAAAACAAAAAAAACCATGCATTTATGAAATGTTATACATTTTATGCATTATATATTTCTTCAATTTTTTTAATTATTTTAAAAATTATTATTTCATTAAATGTTCATATATATATATATTACCAAAATATGTTTTAATTGTAAAAAATATCATATATTTTTTCAAAATAAAATAGTAATATTAATAATTTATTATCCATATATAATAAATAAAACATAAATAATCTAATTGTCATTTAAAATTCTAAACAAAAAAAATAATCAAAATATAAAAAAATAAACTTGATAAAAACATAGAACTATAAATCAATTATACCAAATAATTACTTTTTATAATAAATATAGATAAAAATTGAAGAATAATACATATATATAATAATTATAAGACAAGGTTACACATAAATAAACTATTTACATATGAAATTTCAAAATTTCAAAAAAATGAATGAGAAGTAAAACATAAGGTCATTTAACTACAAAGTGATATATATTTTATTATTTGGATTCAAAGAACTAAGATAAGATCAAATTTATAAAAAACTACAAAATATTGAAATTTGTGAAAAGGGTTTAGAAGAATAAAACATATAATAGGTAGAAGTGCATATCATTGGTAGAAGTAGTGCAGGGGACTCAACGTAGGTAGAAGAGTGGTGATGAGGACCATCAATGGTCAGGGTATCTTTCACATAAGAGAGCATTCAAGGGTAAAGTTAAAGAATTACAAAAGAGGAATTAGCTGGATGGGGGAAGGAAACAGGTCAATGCGCCCACACCAACTAGTTTATCTTTTTTAAAGGTTTTCAAAAATCAGTTATATTAATAATCAATGCTATTGATAAATTTTTAACATCTTTTATAATATCACTAATGATAAAAAGATATTTAAATGGTTTTAAATTTCATTTATATTATAGCTGAATTTAAAAACATTTTTATCATGGACCAAAATTAAACATGTACATGGGTTGGGCCTATCAAGTTCAAGATAGAAAAAACTGACTTTTTTATTAATTATACCTAACCACACCAACTCAACCCTACTCAAAAATTAATCAGGCATTAAGGAAAACAAAATTAAAGGCACGTTTAAAAATTTTCATCTCTTTTATTAATCAAACCTTAAAATATTAAAAAATTAAATAAAATTAATATATAATGATTACTAATTTGAAACAATAAATGTATAATATTATAGTTTTTTAATAAAATATCATTATGATATACTACAATCAAGTAAGGAGAGTTTCTTACTAGGTAATATATTAAATCATAAGTTTGATCATATTGTTAATAAGGCTTTAAAAATAGGCTTGTTTAACAATTGGACTGGAAAAAATCATCCCAATAAGTCTTATTTATTTGGATTGTTAGGTCCCATAACCCATGTACATGTCTAGTTATAATAAAAAAATTATTAAATATGTTTCTATTTAAACCTTTTATATACTAGTCTCAATCATACATATTAAATTATGGGTAGAATAAATGTTATGTATTTTTAGAATTATAATGAATCTCATTAATTTATTTTAACTAAATTTTGTTATTGTTATCCAATATTGAGAAGAAATCAACATTAATTTATCTTGAATTCATCCTGATAGACCAGTTTTTGTCTCGTGAGGTAACATGTGTGACAATAAAAGTAGTGGAGCAAGGGAGTGTATCTTTTTTTGTCTATTTTTAATATTTTTTGAAAAATTTTATTTTAATTTAAGAGTTTTTTATGAAATTTTCATTAATGTTTTTCTAAAATATGAAAATTTGAATGTAAATTGAGTTCTATAATTTTTTTTATATCATACCTAGGGAAGATAATGAGTTGGTGCCTAGAAAAATAAAGGTACCTAATCCAATTAATAAACTAATAATTGAATCCAAATATAAACCCATTTAATCTTGAAAATAAATACATGAATCCAATCTTGAATAATAAACTTTATTACCCTTTGAAACATGGAACCATTAATTAATTTAGTGAATTATTTATAATATTTTTATGGCACATTTTAAATACAAATATGTACCTGGTTATAATGTTTTTTTATAATATTATATAAATATATTTAGTTTGAGTACAGATTGTAAGTGGTATTTGAATCTAAATCTAAATATAAATAGGTATTGGATACTATGATCGAACCCAACCCGAACTTAGTGGGGAAGTATCCAAACTCAATTTAATCAGACTAGTCGGATTAGTACACATTAAATGAGTACCTATTAAAATTTCCAATTATACTAGATCAGTTTGGATTATATATTTAATTATAATTATAGATATGAAGTGTCGCTTAGTGTGGATTTCAATGGGAACATCCTTTAAAAAATATATTAAAATTATTATGCATCCACTCTTCATAAAAAACTTAACCCAAACTTCTCAAAAACAAGACCTCAAATCAAGGATATAATGCCACCTTAAAAATATGAAACTAGACATTCATTACATCATCAACTAGATAGTCAGGTTGATGGTGGAATGAATGTCTCATTTTCTTTTTAAAGTGGTGGTAGATCCTTTATATGGAGGCTGATTTTTTCAAAAAAAATAGATGTAAAACTTGAAAAAAAAATATGGTATAAAAGATATACAACTCCTACTATTAATATAATTAAAATATTTTAATTATAGTAAAAGGTAATATTATAATGACATTTTTATATCAATATTTACAATATTTTATAATTTTTTAAAATAAAACATTTATTTTACCCAAATTTAATGAGTTCGATGCAAGTAAAACTAAATTTTATATATTATTTTTATAATAATTATTATTATATAGTATTTAAATAATTATAAACTTTAATTTTTAATTATAAGTAAATAATGTGGGTTTATCTTTATTATTTATTTTTTTATAAAAACTTAAATCAATATATTATTTTTAAACAAATAGTGTACATTCTACTCTTTTATTTTAAAACATTAAAAAATATAAAAATATGGATATATAAAAATGTTATTATAATATTAAATTTTACTATAATTAAAATATTTAAATTAGATTAATAGTGGAATTTCATACCTATCTCGGTCTTTTTTTCAGGTTTTATATCTAATTCTTTTAAAAACTAAAGAACCCACTTTGTTTTTGAGTTTTATTTATTTTCAATGGTTATTACTGGTTGTAAATGGTTTCAATGAAATTGAAAGATTTTATTGAAGTAAATATTTTTAAGAATTTAAAAATAATAAGTATTTAGAAGTTTAGATGAAGTATCCATGCTTGGTAATGAAGTTGACACAACATGGATGATTGAATGAAGAAGAAAATAAAGTTACTCAAGTTTTATTATCTTAATAATGTTATTTGAGGACTTTGACTTTTCTTATGATCATTGGTGATCTTTTCTTAAAATTTACAGTATGTGCTGTGATTGTTGGAGAATCACATATATTATAAACACTATAAAGTTTCCTTAAGAAGTTTGTAAATCCAAATAGAAAAAATAAGTTTACAAAAGAGTCCAAATGGAGGTCAGCATACTAAAGAGATTGGACAGACCCTATCAGAATAAGTTCCATCAAAAGGAGGTTTCTAGGTTGATATTATGCGTCATAAATGTATAGTGAGTCTACGTAAAGGTAGGTTGAACATTTTTTAAAGGTATATCGGTATTTCCAATACCCATATAAGGGACGTCTGATGATTAAGTAAGGGTAACCTATTGATTCTAAAATATATGTAAAGGTATATTTCTTACCATTTAAGGGTATTCATGAAGCTAATTGGATGGAGGTTTTCAAGCTATTCCATTAGATGAATGGTCAATCAGATAGAATTTTATAAAGTTATCCAATAAATTTTATTAGATGAACCCAGATGAAAATTCCAAAACTATAGAGTATATTCCAATAAGATAAAGGATATATGGGGAGTCCACTGAAGGAACATTCATATTATTATTACACTAAATTTAATGGTCTAGTTTGATTAGAACATAAATAGAAATAAATGTTTGATCGATTACATTCATGGTTTCATCAGACAAACAATATTAGATGTTTTTTAGGTATATGTTCAGTATTTTTTAAATATCACAATGATTTGTGAATATGATTCAATGATAAAGTTTTGAAGAAGTGAAAATTATCTAATTTAATGTACAATATGTTAAGTCTAAAGGGATATTGAGAATTCACTATGAAATATTCAAGTCTTGAAGATATTATACTACATTGAAACATAATGGAACTCCAGTTAATAAAATATTTTGAAGTATGGATTGAAGTTGAATGAAGAGATATATTAAGTCCATCAAATAGGAATGTAAAAAGATCAAAATGTAGAGATTATTGGTTATAGGAATAAAAAGTTCCTAAGTAATGGTAATGAAAATATGATTCTGATCAAATGTGTTGGATAGAACTTTTCATATGAAGTCACTCAAAATAGGTTTATATGTGATGTTAATCAGATTTAAGTTTCCATGAAATTTGATTGGAAAGATATTTTTAAAGTTTCTGAAGAGTTTCCTCAAAAATAAGTTTTTAGACGATGTCATCAGAGAGTGTATGAAAAGGTCATTTGATGAAGTATTATCAAGTTATCGAATATAAAGAGTGAATATGATCTCAAAGGGTAAATAAGATGGATGAAAACTAAAAAACATATAAAAACCCATCATATGTAGGAATATCCCTATTAAAGTATGTGGAATAAAATTTAAAAGGAAAGATCAAATAGAGTCATCAAAACAAAGAAGTTTCCAGATTAAATTTTTATGAAGCACATCATCGGTCAGAGGAGGAATCTTGTGAAAGACTTCTCATATGCTCTTACGAAGTTGTGCAGGAACATTGGATAAAGTTTCACTAGATGGAATGCAAGTTATGAAGTTGTTTTTGATAGAGTGCTGAATAAATTTATGAAGTTAACATAAATTTATCTCAACTATGGTGATGTTAATCTAGACATTCAAAATTTGAATAATCACAATTGGAAGATTGTGATTCTAGTAAATGTAAAGGAAAATTGAGGAAGTTTGTTAATGTCTCAAAACTGTCAGAATGTTTGAGAAGTTTTCTAGTGAAATTAAAATGAGAAGGAAGTTCAAAATTCAAATTTTTTTTAGTGTTAAAATGAATTTCAATTAGTTGCCTCACCCAAAATATTCGGGGAAACACTGTTGATTTAAAGAGTTTTGGTATAGAACAAAAAAATGTGGAACGCTATTCATATGTGTGGAGGAGAATAATTTCTAGATAATTTGCGCCATAATAAAGTACCATACATTAATCTTAGGATCATTTCTCATTTTGGATGAATTTTTGAGAGAATATGCTTCAGATAGAGTAGGGGGTAACAGATAGAGATAAATCATTAGATAGAGAAATCAGTATGTTAGCTAAAGGAAAAAAAAGGATTTCCCAGTACCTAATGGATCTTTCCTATCATTTGACATTAGATGGATAGGGTGAAGAAGAAAAATTATATGATCTACCACCAGAAAAACTTACATTGGATGGACTATTAAGAATGAAAAGTTATGTAGGATTAAGAAGAATAATAAATATCTATCAAACTTTCACTAGGAGAATCATAATCAAATGGACATCACTAGATGGATGGGAATAGATAGACAGGATCAGACAAAGGACTATACTAACAGGTTCTATATCAAGCAAGAATAATTAATTTTCTTACCTACTATTATACAAGTAATAAATGAAGAAAAAGGAATATAAGAGAAACGTTGTATAGTGATAACCAATAGAGGTCTCATCTGGTGGAATACTTTATTATTGTTATAAAGTATCTCTTGAATACGGTGAATATTATCTTCATTAGCTATATAAAGAACTAGTGAGGAGATACAAGTTAGAAAAGTTCATCGCCAGACCAGGAAATAAGAATTATTTCCATCCCCCATCCTAAATTGTAGGTACTCACACTTTGATGATGATTATTTTCTAGACATAACAATGTATTTGGTATCACATTATAGTATATAATCCATGTATTGGTCATTTCCATATGTAGGAAGGACTAGATACTATAATTGAATAGTGATCCATATAAAAATATCATTTTCATCTTTTACTTTTGTTCATATACAAGAATATGATAAGTAAAATAGAATAAGATAATTAATATCCTAATTGGACTAAGAGTTAAAGGGATAAAAAGTTATAATTGGATAAAAATTTTCTAATAATGATTCACTCCCACTACCCCATCAATTTTGAGTATACCACGAATTGGTCCTCTCAATTGGTATCATATGGATGGTTCACAACTATTGTATTATCTATGTTGTAGCTATTATCTTTTGATGATTTGAGTTTATTTCTTGTGTTAACAATGAAGTTCAGTTTTAGTGAATATTCACTTACCTATGAGTATAATTCTATATCTATGAAGATTGTGATGAATAGGATAAATAAAAAGAAATTAATGATGAATAATTTATCCCTCTTACCTAAGAGGAAGTATCAGTTTATCTATGACATGATAAAAAAGAAGAAAAATGTGGCTTGGAAAGTGAAGATCAGATGGCTCATTTTTTCACCAAGGAGAAGTAAAACATTCCTACTTAAATTGAATCAATAATATTAATTGGTCATTAGGTATATGAAATTCTTATACAAAATTTCATCAAGAATAAGATCCAAGAATAAGTAGTGGTGATGATTAATCTACAACTTCTCAAGATATATCAGTTGATATATTGATAGATATTCTAAATTGTGGTCCCAAAGAAACAGTATATCTTATATGTGGATTCTTTGAAAGTATGTAGGAAGAGATCAACTGATATAAGGAGTAGAAGACAATATATAGAAATCATTACAAGAAAATTTTATATCATATATAAAGTTCTCTAGAAAAATTGGAGCCTTTGAAGTAAGAAAGTTTGAGCTTGAAATGAGTTCCCCAAAAATTGAAAGTAAATGTCTCAAATAATTTTAATAGAAATATAGAGTCGAGAAGTATTTATAATAAAATATCCATGCACTTAAATAAATTTTGAAAAATAGTATTGATGTTAAGGATTTTTAATTCAAAGTAAAATCCAAGAAAATCAATGAACTTTACTATTGGTTAAAAAAAGTTAAGTTGTAATAAGAGGAAGTTGAAAGAGTGAAGAAAGTTTGTGAAGAGAAGTTTATTATGATTGAATATTATAAAATCACCCTCAATATGAGATTTCTCGTATTAGAGGTTCAAATAGATAATTTTTAGAAGACACATATTGATACTTCAAAAAAGAAATAAAATATTGTCTCTTCTACTCAATTCTCAATAGAGGATTATAATGTTAAATAAACTCTAACATGTGATAAGAAGATCATCATAACATTTGATGATCTATCGTAAGAAGCTGTGAAGAACAAGGTACCATTTATACTATCTTTTGATAATTATTTTAAATATATATTTATGAATAATTTAGGATGGAAAACAAAATATATACAAATATGAATTAATAAGGATTATAAGAATCCTACCACCATGACTAGGGTGGATAGGAAAAATAGTGTGGAAGCTGGTTCACCACAAAGATCCCAACAAGTTGTGAAGAAGTCCCCAAAACTTCATATAGAAAATATAAGGATATCAAGGTTCATGGGTAAATGTTGGTGTTGTGACAAATTCATGAATTATTCATTATATTATTCATACAATCCTCTAAAAAAAGAAAAAATGGTTCCCATTCTAAAGAAGATAAATCAAGATATAAATAAGTAGTATATAGTGTAATAAAAATTAAAATACCTCAAATGGATTTAGAAAGTTTGAAAATAATTTTGATTTTGGAAAATATGGTGGTAACAAGGTTGGTAAATGTTCATCTCAACATGTATCAAAAGATAACAAAAAAATGTCATAAAAGATGGTTAAGAAAGAAAAATAAACCTTGGGAATAAATAAGAAGTATATTGTAAACAAAAACTCTACCAATAAGATATCAAGTAAAAAAAGTGATAAGACCTTGGATTACAAATAAAATAAGTTAAAGAAAATTAATGCATCTGAAAGAAAAAATATAAAGGATGGCACTCAAAAGTTCCCATGTGGAAAATCTAAACTTGCTACCAATATTCCTAATGATATTTTGGCAATATAGCTAGAAAATTTATAGAATATAAGAAAAATGGAACAAGCATAAGAAAAATCTAGTGAAAAAATAAAAGAAAAGATTCAACATGAATAAAAATATGATATATGAGTGTGGTGAGACATGACTAGACACACCCCTATAAATTGGTCTACAATAATTCCAGCAAAAGAAAATTTTTTAAGTAAGATGAAAGTTATTCCATTTGATTCAAGTTCTTTAAAAGCAATTAAAGAAATAAGGTTCACACAAAAATAAATTGAATAAGTGATAAGAGCCATGCATCCCTAATTAGAATTAAAGTTCATATATGCATGCATGAATAGTGAAATAAATGGATCAACTTAGAAGAAAAAAACTCTCAACCTTGTTTTTCACCTTAAGAAACATGGAAGAACCACTTTATTCCATTAACCCTTGTGTTTTCTATTTATACTTTCAAAAGAGGGAATTGAAGGTGAGGCATAATCTTAGTGGGGGAGAACCTTAGATTGTGAATGGATACCAATATTTGGATTATTCAAGTTAAGTAAGTTTCTATCTTGGAATGATTCTTAATATGGTTTATTGAAATATATTATGAAAGGTTCATCCTGGTGAAGATGTATAAATCATTAAAAGTCTAGATATCCACATAAGAGAGATATATTTTCATGCATTATCAATATAAAGTTTCAAAAGAATATCTATTAAATTGATTCATCATTATGAATATCATGAGGAAGGTCTATTTTAGGGGGAGAAAAGTAAAGAATGATTAATTTTCAACCAGAATCATCATCTCATGAAAATATAATTATTCGGTAATGTTCCTATAGAAATTTCATTGGAAAAGGTAAGTTTTTTCTAATATATCATCCTTGGTTACTCAAAAAAATAACCTTAACAATGAAGGGTTGGAAATAAAATTAATAAATTTCATTAAAAAAATGGAAATATGAAAAGCACCCTAATTTTATTTATCCTACTTATTGCACTTGATTTTTTTATCTATTTTTTGAAGTGAGTACAATAGTTTCAGGTTTATCTACCTTACAAAATTTTAATATCTCATTTAATTATATTTAGCCTATAATTAAAGTGGATGATCCTTTAAGACAAGTTTATAAGTTCACATTTCATGAGGTATCAAGTTCAGTTGGTAAAGGATGGATTTTTTGTCTAAATAAAATCCTATTATTTTCAACATTAAGCATGGATCACGTAGACTTAGAGTGAAATGATAGATGGAACATTTCTTAAGAATGACCTAACACCCTTTTCCATGAAATTTTTATTTCTTTTTAATAGGGGTGATAAAAAATGAAATGAAATTTTGTAAAAGTAAATGGGAGAGAAACAAGTGAAAGATTCTCATATTTACATATTCATTTTAAAGGGATTTTAAAGGTATTTACAACAAATAAAAAGGGGGGTATTTAAGAGACCACTCTATGTATGAGTTTTATTTATTTTAAATGTTTTTATTAGTTTCCAAGGTTGTAAATGAAATAGAAATATTTCATTGACGTCAAAGTGTCAGGGAGGTTATAAAGAAGAAGTTTTTGGAAGTTTGGATAAAGTATAAAATCTTAGTAATGAAGTTGATACAACTTGGATAATTGAATAAAGAAGAAAAGAAAAAAAAATTATCAAGTATTATTATCTTAAGAAATTTCTTTGAAGATATTGGGTTTACCTATGATGATTGGTGATTTGTTATTAAAGTTGACAACAAATGCTATGATTGTTGGAGAAACACATTTATTATCAACACTATAAAGTCTCCTCAAGGAGTTTCCTTAAGAAGTTTGTAAAGATGAATGGATAAAATAATTTTAAAATGGTTATTAGATGGAATCTAGTAAACTAAGGTGATCAGATGGAGTCTATCAAACCAAGTTCTATCAAGTGTAGGTTTCTGAGTTGATAATGCATTATGTAAAGGTATATTTTTTCAAGTTAAAGGTTGGTTTAATACGTCATAAAGGTATGTTGGGAATTCCAATACCAAATTAAGGGTAATATGTTGATTTCATAAGGGTGACCCAAAAATTATAAAGGTCACACAAATATATATTATTTCTCATATAAGGGTAGAAACAATGCTAATTCATTGAAGGTTTCTGATTTGCACCATTAGACGAAGGGTTCATCGGACATACTTCAATAAATTCATCTAACAAAGTCCATCATAAGAACCAAGATGAAAATTCTAAATGGATTTAGGAAATTCTAAGAAGATAGAGGAAAGTTGGGGAGTCCACCAAAGGAATGTTCACAGTGTTATCAAACTGAAGTGAATGGACTGAGTCGATCAAATGAAAAATGTAAAGAAATTTTTGACCAATTACATTCATGGTTCATCAGACAAACAATTATTGGACAAAAAATTACAGATGTCACTAAGTTATATATTCCTTATTATTTAAACATCACAATTTATTATAAATATAATTCAAAGATGAAGTTTTGAAGAAGAGAAAATTCTCTAATAGAAAGTTCCATTAGCTAATTTCAATGGGATATTGAGGAGTTACTGGGAAATATTTAAGTCATGAATATATTTTGTTGTGACAAAACTCAATGGAACTCTGGTTCTTAAAATAGTGTGAAGTTTTGACTGGATATGAATAAATATCTATACAAAGTTCATCAGATGGATATGTAAAAAGATCCATATATTGAGATCCTCTGCCAGAGTAAGAAAACTTTTTTGAGCAATGGCATCAGATAGATAATTATAAGCTAAGGTTTTAATCATAAGTTTCTATATGAATTCATTGGATAGAGGTTCCATGTGATGTTCATTAGACTGAAGTTTCCATGCAACAAAATCAGACATAAGTTTCTGAATTTTCCAAACAATTTCATCGGACTGATGTTTCTGGATGATGTAATCAAAGAGGGTATTACAAAGTCATTTAATGAAGTCATTCAATATAATGAGTTAAGATGAATTATGAGGGTTTATCCGATGGATGAAAACTAAAAAACATCTAATAACCCATTAAATGGAGTATTATCCCAATGAAATTATGCTAAAAAAGTTTTAAAAGGAAAATAAAACGTATTCATAAAAATAAAGATGTTATTAGATGAAATTATTGTGAAGTACATCATCAGTCAAGGGAAGAGTATTGAAAAAGACTTATGATATTATCTTAAAAAAATTAAATTAACATCAAACAAAATATATGTTATGAACTTGTTTTGGATAGAGTGTTTGAAGAAATTAATGAAGTTCTCTTAAAGTTATCTCAATTTTGGTGATGCTAAGATGAACGTCCAAAATTTGAATAATCACAAAGGAAATATTGTGATTATTGTTAACGTTAAGGTAATTTTAGGAAGTTTATTATAATATTAAATGTTCCAGAATGTTTGATAAGTGTTTTAGTGAAATAAAAATGAGTGGAAAGTTCCAAATTCAAGTTTTCATTGAGAAGTGAAATTAATTTGAAGTTCACACCTCACCATAAATATTTATATAACCACTTCCTATATAAATTATGTGCTTATACAGTATAAAAATTTGTGGAATATAGTTTATATATGAATAGGAGAATAATTACATAATAAATTTCAACGTAAGAAAGTACCTTCCATGAAGCATGAAATAATTTCTCATTTGGGCCAAAGTTTAGAGAGAAGAGGTACCATATGGATTAAAAGAACCGGACAGAGCAATTAGTGAACCAGAAAAATGGAATGATAAGGGATATACCAAATAAAAAATGGAACTTTTATATCATTTGATATCAGATGAACAAGGAGAAGAATAAAAATTGGATGATCTTTCATAGGATAAACTTATATCAGATGGATTATTCTGGATGAATTGGTGTGCGAGAATAAGAAGAATAATGTTTTTTGAATTGTCACTTGGAAAAACATAAATGTATAGACATCATATAATGTACAAGAATGGATGGAAAAGATAAAATACAGGACCTAACGGACAGTTTTCAAGTGGAGGAAGAAGAAGGAAGTTTCTGGGTTATTTTTATACAAGTAACAAGTGAATAAGAAGGGATAAATAAAACAATGCATCGATGTGAAAACTAATAGAAGCCTCCTCTTGTGTAATAATTTATTAGTGTTGAAAATTATCTCTTAAATAAGTTAAATAATTTATTCAAAGGAAATATAAAGAAATAGTGAGGATATAGAAGTTGGATAAGGCCACCACCAGTCCAAGGAAGAATTTTTCTTTCCATCCCCCCTATAAAGTATAGAGACTCACACTTTTCTAAGGATTATTTTCCAGCCACACCACTATATTTGGTATCACATTATAGTTTAGAATTTGTGTATTGGTCATCACCATACATGGTAATGACTAGATAATTTTAATGGTGACATTATATATCTAGTCCATCCATTTCTTCAGGTTTTATATCTAATTATTTTAAAAAAAATCACTACCATATCATGGATCTACCACCACCTCAGAAAGAAAAAACTTGGTATCCATCCCACTATCAACCATAAATTCAATATGGAATCGAACCTAATAAGTTTTTTTTTTGTAAAATTGGGTTACTAATGGCCTACATGAGAGGTACTTTTTGATTACCATATCATATATACATAGAGTTATACATGATGTATTCTTATTATAATAGTGTTTATACTTCTATTTATTATATATAAATGGTAATTTACTAAGATTATTTAACGTATCAATAAGTTATAGAAATTCCCATCTATTATTAAAATCATTATATATAGTGAAAGTAATCTTAAACATATGTATTATGGTCTAGATACACCATATTGATGGGTCATAGATGATGTCTTCCTATTATTTTCTAGGGAATCATAATCATTTTGTATTTTTCTCATGAAGTTCTCACTTGGTGATCACAAGTATAGGAGATCATAAGAACTATCCCACTAATAGGAACACCACATGTTTTAGGTGTCACTGGATATTCTTATCTATGAGCATGTGTATTGATCACTCAGATTTAGATCATTATCAATGTATACCATTTGATCATGTACTTTCCTATAATATTAAAACCATAACATTTATTCATGGTGAGTTATTTTGTGTTGGGTGTGTTATTTGTGGTATGAAACTTATTGAATGATCAAGGTAGGATTTTTCACTTCCAAAAGTAAGGGATATCTCAATCTCATTTGATCAAAATGGCAGTACCTTTACTAAATCCATAGTCATTATAGAAGAAGTTATGTCTATCTAGTAAGTTTAAGAAATTAAATAAAGCATCTAAAGGGTGATGACAAGAATTTCACGTCCTGCTTTTTATGATGTTGTGAGACAAAGATATTATATTACACATAGTGTGTTCGTCGGTTTATGATTATGACTCACTATTATTAAGATAATGTTTTAGAGGGTCACACACAAAGTGTATTCACAAGTTCCACTTATTTTGATGAATGGGGGTGTAGGATAAAGTATGTCTGGGAGCTGGTGAACTTCCAAGTGTGAATGATCATAAGTAAACTAATTCAATTATGTTATATTATTTTATAATTATAATAATTTAATATATTTTTATAGGTATTCATAAGTGATTTAAGTATAAATGTGAATATGAGAAAATATTATTTTTCTAATGAACATTATTCATTCAAGGTTTGTTAAGTAATTGCAAAAAGAACGAGTCGAGTTACTGGTTTTCATTTTATCATGTGACATGTTATTAATGTCATAAGATAGTGATAAAATTTTTGTGACATTAACTACATGCCTACTAAGTTATTCGCATCATTTTGTGACAATTTTAGAGCTTAAACTGTTCAGGGTTTTAAGTGTAGTTTTTATAAAGTTTAACCTACTATTTAATCTTATTTTTTATCCATGATAGTATACCAAACCATTTTCATTATTATAGAGAGTGATTGTCTCCTATCATCCCTCTCTAAAGTTTTATAGAGAGAAACAAAGATAGGAATAAGGTTAGATCAACCCTTCTTCCTCAGATCAAATCCGTATTATTTATACAATCGAAGGGATGTTGTAAAATGCTTCAATTTTCCATAATAACACCTATAAATCAAATAAAAATGGTCTAAGAGCTATGGGTCCCATGTGGATGATCTATAGGATTCCTCACTTAGCACCTACGAGCTATGACATGCTAATAATGAAAGAATCAAATTGGCATTAACAAAAAAAACAAGGTACCATTTATGGTTTCATTCGATTTTGGTTGATCATACTTAAATTAAACTACACACAGCCCATGGGTGAATCCAGTCAGGGGTATAATGGATTTGATGTTTTGGCATGAATCTAGATCGAGAAATTTTAAAATACTTATTTTCAGCCTTCCACAATGCTTTGGGTTCCATCAATTAGTATTAGAGTGGTTGTGAAATAATTTAAGTTGGAATTTAAATTAGATTTTCTAGAATTAGGATAGAAGGTTTTGATACAGTCCCAACACCACTGATGGTAAATTGATCGGACTTTGAACTATCAAGTTATGATCGATCGAAAATCGATGGATTTTTTGAAATAAAAAATGATATATATAATATACACATGGCAAATAATCTTTTTAGGGTGGTTTGTGTGCATATATAAAGATGAATTTAAAAAAAACTAATATATATATAATATAATATAGTATATATTTATATATATATAATTTTGGGGGCGTGATGTGGTCAAAATGAATATATAAAAAACATATTAAAAATAATAGTAATATTTGGATGGTGCCTATCACCTGCCCTGAAGACTTCCATCACCCTTTGAATTTGGAGAAGTGGCACTTCCAGAAAATACCCACACATTGTGTGGGTCATTTTATAAATAAAAAAATTAAATAGTCACCTCCTATAAATTAGAAAACTCTTCATTTCCCACAATCTATCAAGTTCCTATCTATTTTGGGTCACACCTAACACCCCCAACCCATTTAACCGACCCCAACCATATTTCAACCTCTTGGGGTCTATTTCAGGTCCAAATGGACATGAAAAAACCTAAAAAATAATAAAATTAGTAAAAAATTATGGAATTAATAAAATAAAATTGAAGTTTCATATGATGTATCTGTAATTAATTAAAATTATTTTAATGCATTAAAAATTAACTCGAGTTGAATTATAGCATATTTAATTTTTGTAATGAAATATTATTTCATTTTGATAGATCATGAGATGAGAATGACCCATGTATCTTTGGTTGGTTTAATTATTCAATTTTAATTATTACAATACCATTGTTTTATGATAATTATAAATTAAATATTATTTTTAGATGGTTTGTGCACTGATTCTCCATCTTTAAATGTATAAGGGTATATTTTTCCACATTTTGAGTGATTAAAATATAATTTTTCATCCTGAGTACCCCTTAATCATGCATGTGAGCATGCATTGTAAAAATAGCGGTGATAGTGGAAATGTGGTTCGAGTAGAGATTTAGTAAAGGACCAAAAAAGAAGAATAAAAAGTATTTTGATGGGTGTTGACACTCAAGTTGATATATGGATCAAGGAGTTCCCCTAGTGTCTCGACTGATACATCATCTGCTCGATGGATCAACCAGTAGAAATAGGTCATAATTATGTCTTTATTTTTTTATTTTTTTATGCATGGGTAATTGTCTATAGATGATATATGATCAAATACAAAATTTAATAAAAATTCATAACACCAAATATTTAAAAATAGAAGAAAATTATTTTTGATAGCATAAATGACATGAAACAACGAACCTAAACAGACCATGAAATATTAGTATTTAAATATGATTATTATAACTTATCCATTAAATTGGTGGGAAGGAATAGGATTAACTTATTTATGAAATATATAAAAATTAAATAATCAATATAAATGTATTGATAAATTTTTATTAAATAATCATTTTATTTTTAGTAAACTCGTTTTATTCTTCAAAAATACATTTTCTTCAAAAATGGATCTTATTTCTCTTTGAGAGAAAATATTACAATTAATTTATACAAATTCTAGAAATTTTATTTGATAAAAATTACATTATTTTTGAAATAATCATTTCAAATTTAGCTTAAAGTAATTTTTTTATTTTTCTAAAAAGATTGATTTTCTAGTGAATAGTGAAAATGATGATTTTTATTTAAAACTATATTTTCATTTAAATTATTTTAAAATTAAAATCCTATTTTTTATTAGTTTAAAATTTTAAATAAATCCTTTTTATTAATAAAAATCCAATTACGTTATTTGGAATAAATTCTATACTTGAATTTTTCATACAAACATTTTTATACTTAAAAATGTATTTTTCTGAAAAACTAGTTTTCATCGTGTTTTGTGGGTTTGATTTTAAATAAAAATTTTCTAATTATATGATTTTAATTTGATAAAATAGATTTTATATTTAGAATAAGGAGGTTCAAATATGGTAAATAGGTCTCTTTTATTTTTAAGCATTATGAAAAGTATCCTTGGTAATATTTATCACCTCAATAAAGGGTAAATCGAGTTCATCTAGGTTAAAACTAACTATCAAGGTCACAATTTCTCATATAAATTCATATTGGATGAATTTAATTCTATAATTATCACCTTACTCTTGAAATGTAATTTTTTAAGATATACTTTTCAAACCTATATAATATTTCAAGAAAAGAACATTATAAAGTGTCACTCTCACTGCTACAAATCAGGCCTTTAGCAGTGCTAGTAAAAGGGCTTTATCAGTGCTACAGAATCACTGATAATGTAAGCGATGCTAAAGAGTTAGCTTTAATAGTTCTCATAAAAAACGATTATAAAGGCCCGCTTTAACAGTACTATAAAAAGCACTAATAGAGGGGGGCTTTATGAGTGATTTTTTTAACATTGATAAAAGGAACCTTTATCAGTGATTTTTTATCACTGTTAATGGTCACCTTTATCAGTGCTAAAAAAAGTGTTGAAAGAGGCCCCACATATAAAGGGGAATAATCTTTGTTTCACCCCCCCCCCCAAACTTTATCAGTGCCTCCCCTATGCCACTTATATCAGTGCTTCCCCCACACCTTTATCAGCACTTTAGATAATCTCACCCCAAGCACACGCCCCTGCCTCCATTGAGTTTTGAACTTTAGACCTCCAACTTATACACCAGCTCCTTTTCCACTGCACTATACTATTTTGATTTACATTATATGATATATCTATATATTAAAATATATTTCATTATTTTTTTATCCATATATTTATAAATTTTTATATATATAGTTATATATATTTTTTAAAATACATATTTATTTATATATATATTTTTAAATGGGTATTAACTCTAAAAACATTTAAAACACACAAAAACGTTAAGAATATCTGAAAACCCTATACCCCTAAAAATCATTAAATGACCATAACTTCTAATCCATGATTCAATTTTAGATCCAAAACTAGTCAAATCGAATATAATGAAATGATCTTTGATATTATATATGGTATAGGACAAATGGATACCCGTATCAAAATTTATAAGTGTTTTAATTTTAAAAAATTAGGCACGACGACAAAAAACTCTATTTTGGAAGCCTTATGGTCCTTTCTAGGATTGAAAACCTTTACAAGGATCTTTGATCTCATTCTGAGACCATCTTAATCATAGAGCTCATTGCAATCTTTGATTTGATATGTGGTGGAGCCTAAACAGATACTCGGATAAAAAGTTATGGTTCTTTGAAGTTCAAGTTCAATTTCTAGAATTTTTTAAACTATAATATATTTTATTACTTTGTTTATCAAATGATTTAAATATCATGTGGTTTTATCTCATTTCATAAGCTTATATTTTACTATTTGTGGAGATGAAATGGACTCCAGGATTGAAATTTATGATATTTTTATGGTTTTTAGGGTTTTTAGGGGTTTTAAGTATTTTTCACATTTAAAGACCTTTAAAACATCCATAAGTTCTGAATCGGGTTTCTGTTTTTCCTCTACCAAATATCAAATTGAATATTGTGATGAGATATATTCCTTGGTGACCCACAGGAACCCTCAATCACCTCTATTGAGGATAAAAAAGGCCCAGAATGTATTCAAATAGTAATAAATTCTACTAGAGGTGTCTGTTAATGAAATATAATTTTTTTTTTGGAAATATACCCTTTATCAGTGCTTTTAAAAAACACTGATAAGTACCACCCTTTTATTAGTTCTTTTTTAGAAGTGCTAATAAAGACCCCCCTTTATCAGTTCTTTTTTATAAGTGATAATAAATTCCCATTTTATTAGTGCTTTTTTACTAGCACTGATAAATAGGTGGCCTTTATCTATGATTTTTTACAAGCACTGATAAATTTCCCCCTTTAACAGTGATTTTTTAGCACTGTTAAAGACCCCCTTTAGTAGTTCTTTTTCTAGTACTGAGAAATGAGTTTTTAACAGCACTTTTATCAAGTGTTGGATAAACCCAGTTTTGTAGTAGTTTCTCTTAGTTTTAAATATCTATTATGTGTTCACATTAGGAAAAAAATCATGTTATTAATGAATATTAATAGTAATTTTGTATATAATTAAATTATATTCACGATGGAAATTTATTTTAAATTTTTATTGATTAAAAAACTACCTTAAATTTTTACACAATGATAATATATTATTTATTCAATTCATCCAATGAGCCTATACCCAAGTGGTAAAGGCTCCTTATTAGAATCCAGGAGGTCCAGGAATCAAGCACTATTGGGTACAGGTACTATTCAATACTATGCAGGAGGTGACACAAACGATGATGCAGACAGGTGGTGGCACATACATGATGCTTGTAGGTGGGGACACATGCATGATGCATGCCTAATGATGCAGGCAGGATGATGTAGGCATAATGATTCACTAGGATTTTGGGCCATGTTATGGGATTCATTCCCACTAGGTCTACAAGTATTGTGATAAATAATTAAGCCTTGATAGGTGGGTTATCCATTTGGGGGCACTATGGTATGCCTCTCCAACTTGTGTGTGTGGTGTGTGTGTGTGTGTGTGTGTGTGTTTTTGAATGTAATTGTACCCACAAGAACCTAATATATATATATATATATATATATTTACTAGACTAATATAAAAATAAAATAAATCTTATAAAAATATAAAAAGTAAAATAATTTGAGTGATTTATTATGTTACATAAATTTTATAGATAAATATAACATATTATTAATTTTTAAAAGGATTATATTTAAATATCATCATTTTCTTGGTGTATTTAATGTCAAATTAAATTAATTGTTCCAAAATTTACATTAATGATATTTAATAATAAATAATATTTTATTAAATTATTTAAAATTTATAAAAATATTATCTTATTCCATTTGAATGTAATATGGTTGAAAATATCTTACATATTACATTTATGAGTCAATTTTCCATTTATTATAACATTCTTAACCCTTTATTGTGATAATATTTTAATGTCAAAAAAATAAAAAAGAGGTTAATCAAAAAATAAGGTTAAAAATGACACCAAATCCTATCCAAATTTTATTAACAGATTTTATTTCAACTCTATCATCTCTTAATTAAAATTCATGTATATTTGGAAGAATTTGGAATTATAATGACTATATTATATTTTAATCCTTTTAGAAATTCCATGTGTGTCCACTCCCTCCCTTAAAAAAGACACCCCTTCTTCCACTTCTTAACAACACTTTGAGCCATCTAGATCAACATTACCAAAGAAAAATACCTTATAAAATTATTTATCCACAGTCTATAGGTTTTATTCTTCCCAAAAAGACCAACCCTAGGATCCTTAAGAGGATATCAACAATAGTTCTTTCAAAGAAGAGATAATCGCCTTAACCGGTCACTTTCATTTTACTTATTATTTAAATCCTCTAAATCTATGGTATTCATCATAAAATAATAAATTAAGTATACTAAATATACTAATATTTTATTATGATTATGAAATCACCATTATCCACCCTTTTCCCATCAAATGGGAAGTGAAAGTATTGCTCGTGCGTACGTACGGATTATCATCTCCATATTGTGATACAATTTATTTTCCCCCACCATATTTCATGGATGGTTATTATAATGGGTTTAATTTCTTTATATGATAATTATGACATAATTATACTTCTATAATTATAATATCATATCTATCTTCCTACCTTTTAATATGTTGGAAAACAATAATATCGCTCATGCATACGTGTGGACTACCACTTCCACGATTTGATGTGATTTAATTTTAATTTATTTTTTACTTGAATAGTAATAAGGTTATATTTAATTTATATTATATAATAATGACTCTATAAAGTTTAATTATTATTCAATTTTATGTCATTTCATCTTTCAAAAAGTGAAAACAGCGTTCATGAGTACGTACGGCCTATCGTAACAATGAATGGTGTAATTCATTTTTCTATCTATAAATTTTATGGATGAATCTATATATATATATATAATGAATATATATGATATTTAAATCATTATTAACATTATTTATATAATGGAACCATGATCAAAGTACAAGGACCGGTACTACTAAACTGAAATATTCATTATAAACGAAACAATTAACACCCGAAAACAATAATTTTAATAAGGAATTATTAATAAATGAGTGCTGAAATGTTATAAAGGGGTTATATATAATATTATCAGTATGAAAATTATTCAATTATATAATCATAATGGATTAAAATTTATCATACCAGAGTTTAGAGTTCTTTCAAATCAAGTGTAACTTATGGTAAGGGTTTATGGTCTCAATTTATCTTCTTTGGGAAATATGTTATGTCATGCACAAATATTATTTTATAAGGTGTATATATGAAATTTTAAATGTCATATAATTATTATCCTTATTTTAATTATATTTAAAGTTTCATTTTATTCTTTCATAGGTATTACTATTCAAATGTTACCAAAGCGATAAGGGTTTTATGTTACAATCTCATTGTTTAATAACATTGTTTATGAATAAGTTTCTAATGATGAAATATTAAGATCTACCTCTAAAAAAACCTATTAATTTTTCTTATAATATTTTTATTTCTTTAGAATACATGTTTTCCTTTCATTTTCATCTCTCTATGTACTCAATATACTGAATGAAAATTTTTAAGGAAAACCGAATTCATTTCTCTCTACGGTAGAAAATCCTTTATCTTCTATGTCCATGTTTACTAAAAATATTTTCAAGAATGTTTTTATTATTATCAAATTATTGTTAAAATTAATTTTTACACATTTTTTAATTTTTTAAAAATGTTTTAAATAGAATATTCTTATCATTTTATGAATGAGGTACTTTTTTATTTTTTACAAAAAATCGAATGGAAGGTTTTATTTTTACTTATACAGCAAGAATGGGATTTCTTACTGTCATGAATGATCAATAATGAAAACATTAATTTATAAGTTTCTAATAATATTTTCAAATAAAAGGATTTTCAAAATAATATATGAATTTATATTTTTTTTAAAGTGATTTCCATAGTGGAAAGGGTATTTTTCTCAATAATGTTTTAATAATCCTGTAATGAAATTTATATTCATAAAAGAAAAAAAAACTTGATTTTACTTGTAATTTATTGGTAATATGATCTATGGGTACCATATTTATTATTTATCTGGATGGTTTATGTTTATGATGATAATATTTTTATAAAACTTTCTCTTTTCCCTAAAAAGGCCCATACAGGATCAATGTAATCACTAAGAGAGGGAGGGATAAATCATTGATATAATTTTATTTTATGTTATCTTTATTATGAAACCACCTTATCCTCCTGTTAAATATTAATCACTTTGTAGAAAAACAAATCATTCAAACACATCTATAAGAACACAGGAATTTACAAGGTTTACTACTCAACAATAGTGTCTAGTTCATAGAATGATTTGGAAATAATCCAATACCATACAATCCAATAGAAAATAATAATTTTTGAGTGGTTACAAAAATTTGGAAATATAATTTCACTTTTAAAGCATTATGATCAAAAACAACAATGAATGTTTTTCTCCTAAAACAAAATAAGTAAATAAGATTTTATAACAAGTTTAGAAACCTTCACCAATAGGTTCAGAACTTTTTCATTATGCTCCTTCAATAAAATTCACTTTTTTTATTCATTAGGAATAGATCTTAAATTTATTACCCAATAATATATAAGAACATATTCTATAAAATTTGTAAAAAAATCAGTCTGATCACTCTATTTGAATCCTCTATCTGTTTCATCTATCTAGAAATGAATCTATCCAAAAACAATTATGTCCAATTTTTCTACAGTAAACCAGAACCCTGCTCTTTCCCTCTACATTCTTTGATGAGAAACTATATTTCTATTTATTCTATATAATCATTTCAATCTGATTAGATTGTCTATAAATTTCTTTTGGTGAACACTAACAACAACTTTTCTATTTACTTTAAACTTTTTCTTCACCTCGACCAAGAGATTCCATGGTTAGAAATAACCTGCTCAAAACTCTAACCAATAGAAATTCATATAATGAAATTTACTTATTCTTATATTTGTAAAGTTCTTAAATAAATTATTCTATTTGTAAATTTTTCTAACTGATTCTTCTGTCCAAAAACCATCCTCTAGAAGTTCTATCTTGTAACTCTGTTTGAAACCAAAACTCCAACACTCTCACTTTTTTTGCACATTAATAATACCTATGAATGTTCTAATTTCACCTATTTATATAGGTGTTGTTAAAAAGTTGAAGGTTTTAACTTGAATTTAATTTCCCACTTAATTAATATTCTTAATACAAAACTCCCTCTCAGATCAAAACTTCCAAAATCTTCTCAAATCTTTTAGGATCTTATAAAACCTTCAACGAAACTTCATTATAACTTTCTTCTTAAAATTTATTTTTATGAGAAACATTTTTTTATAAAAATATATTTAAGTAAACCTTCATAATATTTATTTTTCTAGATTCTATTTATGCTCAACTATCTCTGATTTTGTTAGTCCGAAAAACAGAGTCCAATAACAAACTTGAGTTCTTATATCTTTTAGAAACTTCTTCAGCCATACAAATTTTTTTCTACTACTTAAAATATCATTATTAAAACTTTTTCTATAAATCTGAGTATTAAACTTTTATTATATAACCTTTAATATTTAAAATAAATTAAATCTCAACATTAGTGTCTTGACTAAAAACTTGTACCATTTTTACTTAATGAAAAACCCAATAGCCTTTAACTAGATCATTATTTCTAAAAAATATCTATCTAAAGACATTGTCTGACTTTAACTTTATCAAATTCATTCTTCAATAACTTCTTATATTCAGTAACTTTATTGACTTTTTAAACCTCATAACTTCTCAACTTCATATACTTACTAAACATTGTAAACAACATTCCTCAGGTAACATTTTTTTTGGTCAGTTATCCAGAGATCTTTCGCACAACTTCATAGAGAAAAACTTTTTATGCCCAAAAAATGTTCTAACCTTCTTAAAATAATTCTTGGATAATGAGTTTTTGGAAGGATCATATTTTTTAGAACTATATAGAAACAAACCATCGCCAGATTTTTTAAATGATCTTTATCTGAAACCCTATGTTTGGGATTCCTGCATCAGGGATTCTATGTCTGGAACCCTGTGTTTGGAACTCTTGTGTTTGAATGTATTAAACTTCTCATTAACAAAAATAAAATATCATGAAAATTTCCATGATGTTAATAACATTGAGATCTTCATAGAATCATTAGATTTATTGTTGAACATCTATTTTAATGTTTTCTGTTTGGTATTCCTCCATGTTTTGTCCAATAAGCTCCATTCCATAAAGATATGTCTAGAAGAGAATAAAAATTGAAAACAAAATTTAGTACAAAAAACTTTAACCAATAGACTTTCTTAATAAAATTGAGTGTGATAATCTATGTCTGAACTCCTTTTTCCAATAACTAGGTTTTACAAAGTGAGGTAATTTTTTGCAAAGACAACAAAAACCAGAACAACCACTGACTAAAAAACAAACTCATCCAACTTGGTCCCAACAATCTCTCCCTTTGGATTTAATTATCAACCAAGAATCATAAATCATTAAAAAATTGTAAATCAAGATATAGATCACTTATCTACAATTCTAATCCTACATGATCAAACTCAATATAGGAAAAAAGAATTATTGAATAGAAAAAACCATTTTTTCATAATCATTAATTTAGGAAACATATTCTTGAACTTCAAAATTTCCATATTCTCTTAAAAACTTGTCAAAATTCATATAAGAACAAATTTTTATACAAGAACTTTAAGAAATTATTAAAAACATTTCACACATTCACATGATGAGGTCACAACTTACCCCTTTTGAAACTCTACCTAAATACATGATTTCCTTAAAATGTTTATCACATACCAATGGATAGATTTATGAAACATCATTTTTATCACCATTTACAATACTATCCATGGAAAATATGAGAGGGGGGATAGAAACACATACCATAACCTTGGAGAGAATGAGGTGGGACACCCATGTTCAACCTTAGTTTATAAAGAGATTCCTTTGGTAAATTTTTTGTGAATATGTTAGCAAATGTTTATGTTGTAGGAATATATTTCAACTTGAGTTCAGTATTCTCCACATGATCTTTGATGAAGTGATATTTGATATCAATAGGATTTGAATGATAATTTTACACTATTTATTTAGTGATATTTATAGAACTTTTAATATCACAACCCAAGAGAAGGGGTAAGTTTACTTCAACTAGAAAATCTTCCAACTTAGTTTTTATCCACATAAGTTATGTTATAGCTTTAGTGGAATAACCATATTCAGATTCAGTCATGCTAAGAGTAACAGAATTTTATTTTAGTATTCTAAATCAAAAAACATTTCACTAGAAAGATAAATAAACCATATATAGATCATTTATCATCTACATTTCCTACCCGATCAACATCCATATAACCAAAAAAATAAATTTTTCCTAAGCTATCTTGTTTTATGCTAATATTTGTTATGCCTTCGATATATCTAAGAATTCATTTTCCTTCCAAGATATGAGATTATTTTGGATCAATTTAGAATCTTGCACATAAAGTAACAACATATACAATATCTAGTCTTGAATAAATCAGATATAAAAAACTTTCGATCAACATCATAAATTCATTAGAATTTAATTTGTTTCCTTATTCATCTTTAGACAACTTGATTCCCATAAAAATTGGTGTGGAAATAGGTTTTGATTTTTCCATGAAAAAAATCTTAAGAAGTTACTTATCATACTTTTCTTGAGATAGAAAAATATGTTTCTTTTTTTGCGATATTTGTAAGATAAGAAAATATTTCATTTCCCTAAGAATATACATTTTAAATAAATTCTTCATCTATTCAAAAAACTTTTTACAATTTCCTTCATCATTTCCAAAAAATATAATATCATCAACATAAATGATTACAAGTAGAGATATATCTTAATTTTTATTAATGTAGAGATTATTCTCAACTCTTACTTTATTAAAGTTGAACTTCCTTAAGAAGGAATCCAATTAAGAATACCAAACTCCTAGAGCTTTCTTTAACCCATAAAAGGCTTTCTTAAACTTGCACACGTATATTTCATATTTTTAATTATCAAGCCACATGGTTGTTAAATATGAACATCTTTATAAAGTTATCCATTATGAAAATATGACTTTACATGCATCTGAAAAATTTTATAATCTTGTTGTGTAACAATAGAAAGAAAGATTATGATTGTTTCTAACCATTATACTAGATCAAAAATATCATCTAAATAAATTCCTTAAATTTGTGAGTAACCTTTGAAAACCAATCATTCTTTTTTTATTATCACTTCATCATATCCATTTAACTTGTTTCGAAACACCCACTTCGTACCAATAACATTTTTATTATTTGGTTTGGTTAAAAGTTCCCAAGTATCATTATTATCAATCTAGTCTAACTCTTTATTCATAGCATAAATACACTCTCGATGCACAAAAGATTCATTAACATCTTTTGGTTCAACTTTTGAATACAAGTAAGTATGTAAAACGAACTATGATGTTCTTCTCATTTGAAATTTTTTTATTGATCACCAATGATGTTTTGTACTTCCACCTATTTTCTCAACGAAGGATGAGATGTATTAAGTTCTTCCTCATCACTATAAATAGAAGAGTTTGAATCTTAAATTCGTATGAAACCAACCTTGTTGGAAATTTTTTCATGTTTATCAATAACAATAATTTCATCTTCACCATCTTCCTTATCTAAATATATTTGTGAAGCTTATTCTTTAGCTTTTTAAAAAAAATTACATCAGCAAAATCAAATATCTTCCATGTTTATTTTTCAAAATATCTATATCCTCTACCATTAAGATTATAGCTAAGAAAAAATCACTATACACCTCTTTAATAAAATTTTCCAAGATTTCCACTTTTGATTTTTATGATACATGGACTCCCAAAAATTCATAAGTGTTTCAAACTCGGAATTTCATTATAGAGAATTTCATAAGGAGTCATATCAGAAATTGGTCTAAAGAAACAATGATTCTGAATATAAATTGGTGTACTCATCACCTACCTCTAAAAATAGTGAGAAATAACATGTTAGATCAATATTATACTTCCCATATCTACCAAACTGCTATTATTTCTATAAAAAACACCATTTCTTATGGTGTGTAAGGTGCACTAAACACATGATGAATGCCATGTTTTTTAAGATAATCCATGGATTCTTCATTTTTGTATTCACCACCATTATCAGTTCGAAACTTCTTTATAGAATATCCACATTCCTTATCATCTCTTCTCTTGATACTCTTAAACATTTTTAGAGATTCTGATTTATGTTTCAAATACATGATAAATTTAATGCTAGTAAAATCATTAATGAATAAAATGAATTACTTATCTCCAAAAGTTGATTTTGCACATTGTCCCACAAATATTAGAATGAATCAACTCTAGGGGATGAGTTAAAATAATTTAAACTCTCTTACATACTGAGTTTTTTCTCAAATCCTGAAGGCCATACATATTTTTTATTATTTTAGATAATCCCCTTTTAATGGTTGACGGGGGACCTTACATGGCCCATAGGTCCTCAGTTTGAAATTTTAACATTTTGAAAAATGGAATAGCATTGATCTCTTCTTCTTATTGTATTAGAATTATCATGGACACTATCTCAATTTGTTAACTTTCTCATATTTATCTGAAAAATATGTCCTGGACTTTTCTTCCATAGTTTATTTTCTTCCATCATTCTTAGATAACATGAATTGTGTACATCACCAAATTGAAACAAGTTCCACTTTTTATGTTGGCATATCATGAAAACTTTTCCAAATTATACTCCTTTCATAACAAAATAAATTTTTTTGAAAGAAAATTTATTACCTTCATCACAAAGTTGTGAAACACTTAACAAGTTATGTTTTATCCCATCAATAAACATGGACTTTTTGGATTTCAGGTTTTCTTCCCTAATAATAGCAGATCCAACTCCTTTAAATCTAATTGATTCATCATTTAAAAAAGTCCTTAATATATCATTAAAATATTTCACATTATTCAAAATATTCAAATCCCCTTCCCTATGTGAAGAGAACCCACTATCCAAAATCTAGGGTCATTCTCCTTTTGTCTCTTTGAGAGAAGTTTGTACAAAAAGATATTTTTCTTTGAATTTATCTTTATTCACATACAAATTTTGAGATTTGTTGTAAAAAAAATTGTGTCGGTTAAAAAAAATACCTCCTTCTGTAAGATGTATAGGTTTTTCACATCTTTTACAAATATTTTCTATAGGATGGAATCTATTTTCAATCTTTATACCAAATTTATCAGGGTTCCTTCTATGATTGGATTAACTCCCCCTTAAACTTTTCTTCCAGTTATTCAAGGGATAATTAAAGTGTTGTTTATTGAACCAAAACAAAATTTTTGTATGGAAAAATACACCACAATACCAGTAGTATCCATAGAAAGAATATTTTCCTCTATAACTTCCAAACTTCCTGGAGTTGTAAACTTTCTTTTCTAAAACTTTTTTACTTTCCACATTATGACTTTTTTGAAACTTAAAATTTCTAATATCTTTTTAAATTTTCTTATTTAACTTTAATTTCTTCCCATTTCCAATAGAATCACTGATATTAATAACATTTGAGTCAGAATTTGAAATTTTTGGAACATCTGAATTTTCAACTTTTTTGGTTTTGGATATATACATGATTTTATCAACTTTCTTAATCTTATGAACATATTTATTTTTCTTTTCAACTTTTGAATATAAATTTTGTTGACCTTTTATAGGTTCACACTTCTCAGAACATTCACTAGTTTTAGAAATAGATTTTTTGAAACTCGTAACTCCTTCCTCAATTTTAGATAACTTTTTAAAAAAAATTATAACTCTTCATCCTTCAATTTTATCTTTACTTTATTCTATTCATTTAGATTATTTTCTTTTTTTAATTGATTTATTAAAATGATTTATTTCTTTCAGAAACTTGTATTTTTCTTCAATAAAATATTTTTGATTGTTTGTTGTAGAACTTTCATTTTTTAATTAATTGATTTCCATTTCATGTATTATAATATTTAAAATACATTCTTTCGACTCTCTTTTCAGAGAATATTCTAACTGAGTCTCTTCTTCAGAACTACTTCTTTTATAAAAAAAACTCATCATCATTTAATTTTTCTATAAATGTGTTTTCTTTATAAACTTCAGTGAATTTTTTTGGTTTCAAATTCACTATAATCATATTCATAATCCTTAGACAAAATAATTCTCCTTTAAGATTTGGAGAACTTTTTATCTTTTCCCTTGAAATAAGATTTATATTTTTCTGCATGTTTTTTAAAGGATCTTCTTGAATTTCTGTCATTTTCCTCACTTTCTTATTCATACTTTATTTGAGGGGAATTTACAGTAAAATTACCAATAACTCCACAACCAAATCATTTTAGTGGTAAATTCCCTTTGTAATTTCCTGTGCCATTTTTCATATTTTTAGAAAACAAAGACAAAAAATTATCAAAATTGTTACTAACCACATATTCAATTTGGGAGTCACCAATTTCTTAAACTTCAAGAATCTAATTAGATTTTCCTTTATTGGAATCCTTGAGGGAAATTTATGGATCAAATTTTTATTTTATTTTCATAAATTTTCTCTTATAATTTCATATGTAATAAGAGTTCTATGTAAATCATTCAAAGATAGAGTTTTAGGATCTCTATCTTCCAAGGATTATACTTTGGCATCAAACTTGTCATGAAGAATTCATAATATCTTCTAAAAAATAGTTGAATCTACATAATTTTCACCAAGACATCTTATGGTGCTTACAATTTCATTAAAAATTAGAAATAAGTCTCTAACAGATTCATAGTCACCCACTTTTATGTCTTAATACTTTAGCATCCATATTTGAAGCATTTCCTTCTTTGCCTTTGTATTGCCTACATAGATTTTTTTTAAATTTTCCCAAATACATTTGGCAGTTCTAACTCCCTTAACTATAAGAAATTCACTTTTACAGAGAGTGGAAATTAAATAATTTTTAACCCTTCCATCATTCTCTAGATTTTTCTTATCAGCAACTATAAGAGGAACATTCTCAATATAAGGCAGAAATATATCTGTAGTAGCCTCCATAACTTTATAATCAAGGGACATAATATATGGAAATATTATATCTTTCTAGATATTATAGTTATTTTAATTAAAAAACTAGAATCCCCTTACTGTTTACCCAATTAAAATTATCCATAAAAACTTCTCTTCAAACATTAGTAAAGAGTAAATGAAGGAAACCTTTTCTCAAACACTGATTGAAAAGGATCATTCAGGATCAATGTAATCACTGATAGGGGGAAGGATTGAATCGGTGATATCTTTTTATTTTATGTTGTCTTTATTAGGAAATAACCTTCACCTCCTATTAAATATTTATCACTTTGATGAAAAACTAAAAATTCAGACACATCTATGGGAATATAATTATTGAAAAGGTTCACTACTAAAAAATAGTTTCTAACCCCTATCATGGTTTAGAAATAATCTAATATTACACAATCCACTAGAAAAAAAATTCTTTTTATATGGTTATAACAAGTAAGAAATATACTTGAACCTAAAAATCACTGTGATAAAAAACAACATTGTTAGTTCTTCTTCAAGAAAAAAATATATAAATAAGATTTAGCAACAAGTTTAAAAACCTTTACCAGTAGGTTTATAACTTTGTCATTGTTCTTATTTAAAAACATTAATTTTGTTATTATTTAAGAATATATATTAACTTTCTTTCCCAATAGTAGGTAAGAACTTCTTCTCTAAACTTTTTACAAAACTCAGTCTGATCACTCTATCTGATTCCTCTGTCTGTTTCATCTGTACAGAAACGAGTCTATCTAGAAATGTGTCTATCTATTTTTTCTATAGTAAACCAAAACCTTTCTCTTTCCCTCTACTTTATTCGACTGAAAACTATATGTTGTATTATTCTGTCTGATCCTATTTGTCTGATGAGATCTTATGGAAATTTCATAGGGTGAACATTGACCACAACTTTTCTATTCACTTCAAACTTATTACTCACCTCAACCAAGATATTACTTGTTTAGAAATAACCTAATCAAAACTCTATCCAACAAATTTAATTTGATAATATTGACTAATTATTTTATTTAGAAATACGTCTAACCAGTTATTTGGTCTGAAAATTTATTTGATTGTTTCTTCTGTACCAAAATCTTCCTTTGAATGTTTTGTCTAATAACTCTGTTTGAAACTAAAACTCCATTACTCTCACTTTTTTTCACGTTAATAGTACCTATGTATGTTGTACTTTGACGCATTTATATAGGTTTGCTCAAAATAGAAAATGTGGGAACTCAAATTTATTTTCCCTCTTAATGAATATTCTTAATATAAAACACCCACTCAAATCAAAACTTCTAAAAACTTCTCAAATATTCTATGATATTTTAAAACCTTCAAATAAACTTTAAAAAATTCTTTAGTTTTTTATCAAAAAACTTTTTCTGGAAATTGATCTTTCAATTAACCTTTATAAGATTTATTTCTCTAGATTCTTTGACTGCTCAACTGTGTTTGATCTTGTTAGTTTGGAAAACATAGTCTAATAAAAAATATATCTTATGACTTTTATCAACTTCTTCATCCATACACCTTTCTATCCGCTACTTAAAATATTATCATTAAAACTCTATCCAGAAATATGAGTCTAGAACTTTGATTATCTCACTTTTAAGATTGAAAAAAATTAAATTTCTCCCTTAGTGGCTTGATTGAAAACCAGTATCGTTGTCACTTAATAACAAACCCAATAGCCTTTCACAAGATAATACATTCTACAAAATCTTTATATGAATAATTTTTCTTACCTGAAAATTTATAAAATTTATTCTTCAATAGCTTCTGATATTTAGTAAATTTCTCACCTTTTTTAACTTTAAAACTTCTCAACTTAATATACTTGTTAAAATTTGTAAACAACAATCCTAATATAACACTCTGTCTAGTATTATGTCAAGATATCTTTCACAGAACTTCAAAGAGAAAAACTTTTTATGCCCAAACAACTTTCTCCCCTTCTTAAAAAACACTAGGATCAATAGTTTTTATAATACTCTTGATGTTAAGAACTATATAGTATCAAATCATCACAAAATTTGTTAGATGATCTTTATATGATTCCCTATCTCTGGAATTCCTGTGTTTGGAATTTTGTGTCCAAAACCCTATGTATGGAACTCTTATGTCTGAATAGATTCAAATTATCATTAAAAAAATAAACTACCATGAGGTTTTCCAT
Source organism: Viscum album (assembly GCA_963277665.1). NCBI lineage: Eukaryota > Viridiplantae > Streptophyta > Magnoliopsida > Santalales > Viscaceae > Viscum > Viscum album. Next base: position 445,087,542 of record OY728133.1, read on the forward strand.
GATGTTAAGAATATTGGGATCTTTATAGAATCATATGATTTATTTTCTTACATATATTTTGATATTTTTTGTTTTTTATTCCTCTGTTTTCTGTCTGCTAATCTTCATTCTAGAAAGATATGTCTAAAAAGATATTTCTAGAAACAGATAAGCCCATAAAAAAATTAGTATAGATAATTTTAACTAATGTACTTTCTTAAGAAAACTGAGTCTGATCATCAGTGTCCAAACTCTGTTGTCCAATCACCAAGTTTTTCAAAGTGAGGTGATTTTTCATAAAGAAAACCAAAACCAAAACATCCAACAATCGGAAAAAACTTCATCCAACTTGGTCATAAAATCCGCATGGGTTATGCTATGATGAAATGATGAAATGTTTATGAAATCAATTTCTTTATCATGGGTTACACTATGATAAAATGATGAAATTTTTATGAAATCCATTTCTTTTCATTGGTTATGATATGATTAATGTTTTACAATCTTGTGGCACAAATGTGTATGATTTTCATCATGTTATGGGTGGGAATTTAATTATATATCCCTCCAATTCATTGGGTAAAGATAAATATCACATGAGATAAATAGGATTAAAATGGGAATCCAATCCAGTTTAGTAAGAGTCTCTATCCATTATGATATTATTGGGAGTGAACATTGATTACTATGATGGTTTGGGCAGTGAACCCAATCCTCTATGATAACCATGGAATTAAGATTTATCTATAGAGTAAATAATTTTATATGCTTATATTTATTCCAAAAACTCTTGTATTATACCAATGTTATTCTCTCAGGAATCATATTCTTTGATTCCTTTATGATTCATGTCTTATGAACTACCAATCTTTATGTCATAATTCAAGATTATTATCTTTTATATAAAAGGTATGGTTTTCAAATGTTATACTCATGTTCTTATACCCTTATTCTCATGTTATTATCATGTGATCATTAATATCTCCCTTGTGTACCCTTACTAAGCATTTGAGTTCACCCTTTATTATGTTTGCTTTCCCTAGACTATGAAGAAAAATTTTATGTATGATTTTCCTAAGTAGGGTGTTAGTTATTAAGAACTAAGTGGGTGACGATGTAGATATTTATGAACCAAATTTTTATTTATCCAATTTTTTAACGACACTTTACTTTTATGATCCTTTGGCATGTATTTGTAAATTATATTGAATATTCATTTAATAAGATGTGATATCTATATATAAAATGTATGGTTTGATATAGTTGGTATCATAGGATAGGTTTATTTAACCTTTAGATATTAGGATTACAAAACTTTACTAAAAATCTTATGGATGAGTCTAAGTATAGTATAAAATCCTAAAACATTGGTATGGAAGAGATTATGTGGGTTTCCTAGAAATACATACCTATCTAGATACTATAAGTGGATGTGGTTTTAGAATAGCTGAGTTAATTGAGTATATCTCAGCCATCATTTTGGTTCCTGATGATTGTTCCCTAATTGATCACTTTATTTGAAACTATCTTGGGATATGCTAAGGTTAATTCACATTTTATCTATAAATCATCATGAACTATTTGAATAGATGATGATCATGGATGGTTGAGGTTAAACTTAATGTGTCATGAATTAAAAATAAGGTGTTAGGATTTAAACATCCTATAAATTATTTTTTCATTATTATGGTTATTATCGCTCAAACAATGATTTTTTATTTTAGTCAATGGCTAAAGCCTGGAGGAATGATGTTAACACTGAATGTGATAGACAATGCAGTGATTCTAAGGAGCAAAATGGGATGATGACCAAAGTGAAAGATATTATGATTGTTCCTAATAAATTATCAAAATATATGATTAATAACATATAACTTAACCAACTCTCAAACTCACAAAAGAAGATAATGATAGAGTCCACAAAGATCTCAGGTGGTGGAGATCATGGGGGAAAGAGGGTTTAATTTACTTTATGTCAGAAATTTGGAAAGATATAACTAGTATAATGTCTCAACGGAATAGGAAAATATTTTATGAGTTGAAAATAAAGGTACAGAGAAACTAATTACTGAGGAAAATCAAATAGTTTGGTAGAGAGAAATAAATCTCATCCTAGAGATCCATTTATTATTCATTGTCTTAAATGTGGGGAACATATACACTATTAGAGTCAACAACCTCTTTTAAAGGTTAACACCAAGACCAAGTACAAACCTATGTTATACCAATAATTGAAATAAAATGGTTGAAGTATTTATATATTGGGGTTGAAGAATTATATTTTAGAATTACTTTTATCAGTGGTATTTTATTTATAAGAATCACGAAACATCTAAGGATTATGTTAATTTTTATAAAACACATATGTATTCATGTAAGAATAGATTAATAGTTATGGATACCATCATGGGTTTATGAGTTTAAAGTTGATCATAAGTTCAAAGTCTTAGAACCCCCTTTTTAGGTTTTAAGTGATGGTATTTTAATGTAACTAATTATGTTTTTGTAGACATTTTATTGGGTTAAGGTATATATAACCCTTAGGTTCACCATGAAGTGTTATTTGAGGAAGAATTCTCTTTTCATAAGTTTAAAGGTATTGAAAACCTTCTGGGTTTATATGGTCTTTTATGATTAAGGTTATTTTTAAGGATGTTCAACATATTTATGAGGACATTATAAGAATTATATTAATATAGTAAAAAGGACAACATGTTGCATCCTGCAAGGCCATGGGTTTTGAACCCACAATCGAAGGGCAGCAAAGGAGAAATGCCTACCACTCGCATATGTGATGTCTTGGTTTTTAGGACATTTATTTTTTTAAATAATGTGAGAGATAAATATTAAGTTTATTTTAGGAAAAGGTTTTTTATCATAGAGTTAACAATGGGATTGAAAAGTGATTTGGTTATTAATTTTATCTCATAAGAAGTTCACTATTTTTGAGAACCTTATATGATTAAGGTAAATAGAACATTATGGGATTTTATTTGAGGAATAAAGGTAGGATTATCTTTTGGAAGCATTTATAATTTTAATGTGGATTTATTATGATTAAGATCATTTATGGAAATGATTGTCATACCTTGGAGATTATATGATTACGGTATGTACATTTTTATTATGAGAGATTAAGAGTGATTGATGTTATTTGGAGATAAATATTAAATTTATCTTGGAAGAATATGTGATCAAATAATTCTAATATTTGGGTTTAAATCTTAGTTAAGAATATTTTAAATAAATTTATGATTAATAATTTATCAAATGATATAAGTTTAAATTTGGGTGAAATTGATGAAGATATGGTGGTTAATGTTGTGTTTCTTCATATGATGGTTTATTCATTTTGAGAATTATCTTGCACTAACAATTTTGGTTTTGGTTAATTTATAAAGATAGGAGTAAGAGATAATTACCCTTTTATAGATTATGTGATCCATTATAAGTTTATTTTAGTGCTTTATACATGAAAAAATCATCTTGAATACTCATCATTTGGATACAAAGATGATATTGTGGTGGAAATTTGTTAAAGGATGAAATTATACTTATCAAGAAAGTATATGTCCTTATGTTCTTATTATATATGGTAAATAAATTCCTCAACTCTAGAAAAAGTATCTAGAAAAAAAAATCCCCTATTATAATCAATTTTTATGAATCGATGGTATTTTTGACACCTCATTAATCTATGATTTTGTGGTCGTTAACTTTCTCTTAATCATTAACTTTATTGAGATCAATGTTCTTTGTCACTCTCCATCACTATCTAGATATTTATTTTTCTTCTGTGTTCATATTTTCTCTTTCCAAAAATGTTTTTCTATTTGGAAACCTAGTTATTTGGTATTCCAAATGACCTTCGTATTTCTCTTTCCCTATTTTTAAGAGTAAGATTTATTAAATCTTTTTATGTTATGGGATTTAAACAAAGGAATTTTTAGATGTAAAACCCTTGATTAATTTAAAATTGTAAGGATGCAGTTTATTAAATGTGGGAGAATGTAACACACTAATATTTTAAAACAAAACTATGTATGATAGCGTATATGATAAGCACCACCAAGCTTAAACAAACCATGAAATATTATTATTTAAATATGACTATTATAACTCAACCAATAAATTGGAGGGTATGAATAGGAATTATTTATTAAATATAAACAAATATCCTACAAAATATAAATTTATAGATAAATTTTGAGTATATAATCACTCAATTTTTAGTAAACTCATTTTATTCTTCAAAAATACGTTTTCTTCAAAAATGGTTTTTATTGATTTATTTGAGAAAATATTATTATTAATTTATAGAAATTTTAGAAATTTTATTTTATAAAAAGGATATTATTTTTTAAACAATCATGTCAAATTTATTTTAGAGTGATTTTTTGGGATTTTTCTAAAAATATTGATTTTCTAGTGAATGGTGAAAAATACAGATTTTTATTGAAAATTGTATTTTCTTTTAAAGTATTTATGAAGTAAAATTATATTTTGGATTAGCTTTAAAATTTTAATAGATTATTTGGATTAATAAAAATACTATTATGGTATTTTTAATGAATTTGATACTTGAATTTGGTATAAAATCATTTTTATACTTAAAAGGGTATTTTTCTGAAAAACTGTTTTTCACCATGTTTTGAAAGTTTAATTTTAAATTACATTTTTCCTATTTTTTTAATTTAATTTTATAAAATTAATTTCTTATTTGGAGTCAATATGTTCAAATTTGGTAAATAGGACCCTTTTATTTTTATGCACTATGAATAGTAACCTTGGTAAAATTTATCACCATGACAAATGGTGAATCAGGTTAATCTTTGTTAAAACTAAGTGTCAAGGACACCATTTTTCTTATAAATTACTATTATATGAAGGTAATCCTACCCTTATCACCGTAGGCTTGAAATATAATTGTTTAAGAGACACTTTGCCATAAAAATGACTTGTATAATATTTAAAGTAATGAAAGTTACAAAGCGTAACTCTCTTAGTTTTAAATATCTCTTTTATGTTCACATAAGGACAAAAGAATGTTATGAATGAATATTAATATTAATATTATGAATAATGAAATTGTATTCATTATGGTAATTTATTTATGATTTTTAGTAATTAAATAATTACCATAAATTCTTGTGTAACGCTAATATAGTTTTTTTTCAATTAATAAAAAATAAAATAAATTATTTTAAAAATATAAAAAAGTAATATAATTTGTGTAATTTGTAGTTATATACAAATTTAATAGATAAATATAACATATTATTGATTTTTGAAATCATTAGATTCTAATTTCAAACTTTTCTTGGTGTCTTTAATGTCAAATTAAATGAATAGTTCCAAAATTGACATTAATGATATTTTATAATAAATAATAATTTATTAAATAATTTAAAATTAAAAAAAATATATTATATTCATCCATTTGAATTTAATATGGTTAAAAACATCATCCATGGTCCATTTATGAGTCACTTTTCCATTTATTATAATATTATTAGCCCTTTATGGTTAAAATAGTTGTTACCATGGTTAAGGTCAAAAATAATTAACCAAGGGGTTAATAAAAAATATGGTTTTAAATGACATAAAAACTTGTCTAAATTTCATTATATGATGTTATTTCAACCCTATATACTTTTTATTTAAATTCATGGCCCTTTGGATTCATTTTTACTGAGAATAATTTTATTATATTTTAATCTTTTAATAAATTTCAAGTGAGTCATCTCTCTCCCTTATAAAAGGACACTCCTCCTTCTTCTCTCTTACAAAACATTGTGCCACTTATCTCAACTATATCCTGAAAAAAAATACCTTATAAACTTCCTTATCCACATTCTAGAGGTTTTTTTCACCCCAAAAAAACAACCCTAGGATCCTGAAGAGGATAACTAAAAGTGTTCTTTCAAAGTAGAGTTAATCGCCTTTACTGATCACTTTATTTTTACTTCTTCTATACCTCCTCTAAATCTATGGTATTAATCATAAAATTATAAGTTAAGTATCCTCAATATACTAAAATTTTATTTTGATTATTAAATCACCATTATACACCCTATTTCCTATCAAATGGGAAATAAAAGTATCATTTGTGAATACGTACGGCTTATCATCTCCACGTAGTGATACAATTCATTTTCCACCACCATATTTCATGGATGATTATTATTATGGTTTTAATGTTTATATATGATAATTATAAAATAATAATACTTCTGTACTTATAATATCACATCTACCTTCTTACCTTCATATCTATTAGAAAACAATAATGTCGCCCGTGTGTACGTGTGGACTACCACCTCCACGAAGGGATGTGATTTTTTTTCATTTACATTTTACTTGGATGGTAAAAAGGATATATTTAATTAATAAAAATTATTTATATTATATAATAATGATTTTGTAAAAGTGAATTATTATTTAACTTTATTTCATTCCATCTGTAACATCCCGACTTGGAAACCACTAAACTGGTGCTCTGAGCCGGTTCGCCACAAGGCCTCAAGCGCACCTTCCCGTATGACAGAGGTTTCCAACTAGCAGTGAGGGCCTAGGGTGTGATAGTGGGGAGACTATGCCCTCATACCAGAGCAAGCAAACATTGGAAATAACTAAGTATCATACACAGTGGAAAGTAAACAGAGTGTGGAAGCAATAAACAACTGAAATAGAACAAGATGAAATAGTGAAATGTTGTAAAAGCCCAAATAGCTATGCAATACAATACAACACTGGTCACCCACCGGGCCGACCATACACATACAAGTACAAAAGATGCTGAAATTAAAAGTACAGAGCTCAAAAACTAACTCCGAGCCACCCCACGTACCAGATCTCCAGAAACTGTCGAACTGCATCGGCCTGATCAGAAGAACCACTCGAGTAGCTTCGCTCGATCATGCAACACTGGGCCTCAGCCCTATCCACCATGCAAATCATGCTCAACCTAAAAAGAAGAAATAAGGTTTATTTAAATACTCGGAATTTTCAAGGAATTTTTTTTTAAAATACCTTGGAATTTTACGAGTTTGTGTCTTCTAACGGCACTTGATTCTGAGGCCCGGTGTGCCCGGAATCAATTTCCAAAGTTTTGTTCGGGTATGTTTAGTAAACATACGTGCGGGTTTTTCTATCTTTTGAACCAATTCTCAGAATTTAAATCTTAGGGCACCGATGAACTTGCAGCATGGGTAATTTCTTAAGGGGACCTTTACCGCAGTTGCGTTTTATGCAGGTTGAAAGTTAAAATTTGGGGATTAGTTAAAAAGTTAAATAAAATTGTTTAGAACAATTTTATACACCATGGTGGTTAAATCCTACATGGGGAGGTTAATTTTGGGGCCCACCCCCACATAACTTCCCATGTGTGGATATTTTTAAGGTGGGGCCCACACGATCCCCAACCTTTCATCTCCCTTGAAACACCCCTTAAACTCCCTTGCATTTATTATGACAACCATTATCTTTATTAGGTTTTTTAAACTCTCCACCTTCCTCCCAATTAAATTGCAAACACATTATAATTAATTAAGTGTATTCTCCAATTAATTAATTATAGTGTTTGATTCTTAAATCAATTGTTGTGAGAATAAAATAATTGGAAGATCTATTATTTTAGTTGGGCAATTGTGGTGTTGGAGAAAACCTGCAAAAGCTCTGGAGATATAGATAAATAAAGTTTTCTTCTCTTCGATGAAGAACGCCTCCAAAGAAGAATGATGTGTCTTCCTTTCTCTTCTCCGTGACGTCGTTCTTCGCGACGCCATCTACCACGACATTCATCTTCCGAGGATCGATGACGTGTGACACCTTTTTGAGGTAGGGGAATATTGTATATTTCTCATTTATGTAGTTTATACCCTCGAGCTTGAGAGTTTATTTGTAGGATTTATCTTTGTGGATTCCTTACCCCAATTGAATTTTCATGACGAACGCGAATTAAATGAATTAATTCGCGGATAGAAAAACCATGGGTTGAATCAATTTCTTATTGTTTTTCTTGAAAATATCGAAGTATGATGAATATCTTTTTTTCAATTCAACATGTTATTGATTCTCAAAAACGATGGCCAAACCAAACACGGCCATCGATCCGCACACAAACCATGACCTTTTCAATTTCATTCTCCGCGCGTTCATTGCATGTCCTTCATCGTCAAATAATTAAGCATGCTGGAAACTCAATGTTTTGTTGAGCGCGACATACGGATGCGAAGGTATCGACCCAAGGATCATATATCCACTTTCGTCTCTTTTCTTCGAGTTAAATTGAACCCGGAATGGAATGCAGAAGGATCTTGTGGTGCGGGTCTGACAAGGGTTTCGGCTGGTGTGGGTTAGGCATGGTGGCCAGCAGCAGTGCGGGTGATCGGCCTGGCGGTATGCGGGTCAGGCTGGGCAGGCTGAGGCGGCATCTGGCAGTGCAGCTGGGTGGGAGGCGCGGCAACACTAGCTGGGGGGCAGTGACTGTTTTGGCCATGTGGAAGAAGGCTTGGTGTTTGGGTTTTCAAAGGCATTAAATTTGGAGGAGAATGAAACCTGATTTGGGGAAGGAGAATGAAGATTGGAGAGAGAAATATAAGTGATGAAATAATAAATAAAATAATAATAAAAACCATAAAGGCATGGAGGTTTGGGCATGCCGCATGGAGGAGGCGCCAATGTTGGTGCGTGGAAGTTTTGGTTGATATAATTTAGTGAATTAAAATTAAAAAATAATAATAATATAATAATGTTATTATTATTTCTGTTGGGAAAACCGTATTTTGACGGTATCTTCTTCGTGTGACCTCAGTTTCAAGAACCGTCTGCGGCAGTGTGACCCAGATTCCGAGACAGACATTCTGAGTCCAATATTGGATTTCTTTTTCAGGTTTTGGGATCAGGTACCCAAAGCGCTGGAAAAATAATATATTTAATATTATTATTTAATTTCTGACCCACCATAACTCCTGCATGCGACATCCGATTAACTGGCCATCAACGGTGACATTACCCTATCTTTAATATGGTCGATTCAAGTCTAATGTTGGATACTAAATTCTGGTTTATGGCTCGGGTCCACGAAACACCGAATAATATTATTATTATTATTATTATTACGGGATCTTGTATCTGACATATCTCTCTCATACGGTGTCAGAATGATGAACCGTCTGCGACGTTGCGACCCTAGAATTAAGACAGATGTTTCAAGACCAATTTTGGATATTTAAGTCAAGGTCGAGGTGTGGGCCCCATGAGACCCGATTCGTGCGTGTTGTAATGAAATGCAACTTTTTCATCGGCTATCCGTTTTGGACCAATGGGTAGTCCATATCGTGTGTTTTTTGGAATGGATCGCAATGGTGTGACCGGTTTGGTTAACCGGTGTCATTTGAAGTACGACCGGGTTGGATTGAACATGAATCCAACCGGGCCCTCGGTAATAAAATGCTTATAACTTAAGGACCGGATGTCTGATTGACATGTCGTCAATTACGTTGGATTACTTATGATGAGACGGTTCTTTCTGCATACTCTACTTGAGGTTTGGATGCAGTTGGAGTACGTTCAAGTTGGTTTAGCTTAGAAACCAATTAGGCCCCTAGAACGGAAATGCTAATAACTTACAGACCGGGCGTCCGATTGACGCGTCGTCTGTTGCGTTGAGACCCCTATAACGAGGTGGTCCTTTGAGATACTTACATGTGAGATTACGTGACACTTATAAGTATTGAACAGTAGCTCATGGAGCAGACCCTCCCGGAGACGAGCATACGGAGTACGGAGACTTAGTAGCTGGCTGAGACCTGATGACTGCTTGTCCGATTCGATTCGGAGTGAATTGACTAGCCCAATGGGGAGCACTACTATGTTGGGGTGGCAGACCCATAGCGAAGGAGTGCTACTGTGTTGGGTCGGCAGACCTGCGGTACTCGATAGAAGGAGTACCTCTTTAGGCTAAGAGGGGGTGTGCTTGGTTGCAGCGGCAGACCCATGGCGGGGAATTTCTACTGTGTTGGGGAGACAGACCTGTGGTACTCGACAAAGGAGGAGTACCTCAGTAGTCTAAGGTTAGTGAGTAGTACATCGAAGTCATGATAGGACTACTATGATCGATAGAGGAGGAGTTCTCCAGCCGTTGTGTTTTCTACATCAAGAATAAAAATCCTAGTTTGAGCTGAGTCAATGACCCTTTGTGTTTTCCTCATGATTGAGATGATTTACTTGATAACTTAGTTATATGTATGGGAATATACCTAAGTAAAGGTTATCTATTGAGATCTTTCTTTGTGGTTTATCCTTGTTATATTTAGTGATACCTTGAGGGTATCGAGGTCCCTACTGAGTATCGTTATACTCACCCCTGCATGGGCTATTCCCACACCTCATTGTGTTGGATGCAGATGAAAGACAGCGCTGACCGAGGTAGAGTGTACGAGGACTGGATGGTACCCAGAGGTGGACACTCGGCGTGATGACACATGGAGCGAACCGATAGATGCGTAGTGCTGAGGAGGACATATGTACCTACCCTTCAGGTAGGAACCAGAGGACGATCCAGGAGCTGCTTCACCATTCAGTTGTTTGTCTTTTCAGTTGTATTTTCTTTCAGTTGTAGTTGTACCTTTCTGTTGGGCTTGTATTTCTGGCCCCTTTGTACTTTCAGCACACTTGTTACTACTTTAATTAGTGTTTGATTCTTCTTGTACTCTGGTTGTGTGTGTGTTTACATTTATAAAGGCAATTCCTTCCCAGATTTTAGGGAGTTACGCCTTTGGTGCTAGTCGCCAACCCCTGGCCTATGGAAGGCAGGCTTGGGGTAGTCATGATACGGGCCCCAGGGGACGGGTCGTGATAGTCTACACATACACTGAGGTGAATGTGCAGGGTTGAGAAATAATCTCAATAGGTAACCACAACAAGAAACCTATAATTGTGCTACTGAGTTTATGCAACAACAACATGCTCAGCCTAGCTGGAACATAAAAAAAGGAAGTAAACCAAACGTGCAACCACAGTTGAACCTAGGGTATGTAATTCCATTCAACTGGGAAAGTGCCATCATGGATGTCCATATCTATATACATACACATGTATAGTCACATACCTATACACAAATACATAAATATGAATATTCATGATTAAGTGATTCAATTAACAAGAACAACATCAGCAGTCGATCCTTGGGACCATAATCCCGATATCCTGGACATCCTGTGCAAGGGCATTGAGCTGGACGTCTTGCCACTCAAGATGTGTATTATTAAGTTGATCTTTGGGTCCTTAATCCCATCGACAAGTACCTTCTTCGTCCAATGCCAAAATTATATCTCCGATCAAACTAATCAAAATCAAGTAAACCTCTGGGAAAGCTCTCACGGTCTAACCCATTTGTTCAATAAGACATAAATAAAATACACACGACCACCTGGGAAGCTCTCACAATCTAACCCCTTTGTTCTCATGCTGAAAATTACTCTCTATGGAAGCACTCACATTAAATTCCCCTTATAGTCTTTTAACGTTAAACTACATACTCTCTAAGGAAGCAATCATAGTCAATTCCCCTTATAGTCAAAAGTGATTAAGGACTCCCTGAAGAAGCTCAAAGGGTTAATTCCCCTTATATCCCAAAGTTCTCAAAGACACTCTGAGGAAGCTCACATGGTCAATTCCCCTTATGACCCAAAGTGCTCAAAGATTCTCTGAGGAAGCTCACATGGTCAATTCCCCTTATAGCCCGAAGTGCTCAAAGAATCTCTGAGGAAGATCACACGGTCAATTCCCCTTATAGCCTGAAGTGCTCAAGGACTCTCTAAGGAAGCTCACATGGTCAATTACCCTTATAGCCCGAAGTGCTCAAAGACTCTCTGAGGAATCTCACACAGTCAATTCCCCTTATATTCTGAAGTTCTTAAAGACTCTTTGAGGAAGCTCACACGGTCAATTCCCCTTATAGCCCGAAGTGCTCAAAGACTCTCTGAAAAATATCACACGGTCAATTCCCCTTATAGCCCGAAGTGCTCAAAGACTCTCTAAGGAAGCTCACATGGTCAATTCCTCTTATATCCTGAAGTACTCAAAGACTCTTTGAGGAAGCTCACATGGTCAACTCCCCTTATAGTCTACTACACCAGGTTCTCACGGACCTGTGTAAGTCAACGATCATAGTAATGCAATACGACCAAAGTAAACCTCAATAACTACTTGAATAATAGTCTACAACATATCACAACATGTCAGATAAAACAACTCCATCCTAACAATACTAGGCATGGAAACAAGGCAGCCTAATAGGAAAAGCTAGACCAAATGGTCAAAATCAAGCAATATGGGAAAACACATCCACAACAAGGTAAATAACTATATTTACAATAAAAACACCTATACTCAGGAACACAAGGAATAGTAGGAATCCAAAAAAATAAGAAAGATTCCTCAAATCAGGCTCAGCAGCCACCAACCAGGAAGCACCTTGGGTAAACACTACAGCATCAGCAAACCAAGTTAGATATAAATAAACAGTGAGGGTGGACCGAACGCCCAACCCAACAATACATCCATATCCCCATGGAATTACCAGTTTGGAATGGGTTCTAGGTGACACCTGATCACCATCTCTGCCCAAACCCGACGTAACAACTCACTGTCAGTCAAACAGCGAGCACCCACTGGGTCCCTCAAGTTAAACACTAAGGAAGCATCATACTTGGGATTATCCAGGTAAACACGAGCGAAGGCATCCTACATGGGATCCTTAGTAAAGATTAATGGAGGAATCCTACAAGGGATCCTCAAATGAAGGACAAAATGTAATTCCATAACATGGTTCCTATCAAATGAAGAATAAGAGAGAGATCCTATAAGGGACTCCCTAGGTCAGCACACAAGTAAAGGCATCCCTCAGGGGATCCTTGGAAGCATCCGGTCTCACGGCCTCATAGGCCAGAAGGGAATATCTCACAAGAGGAATAATGATCAAATAATATGTCATAGGAGATAGCTCATAGCTCATATTATCTCAAGAAGTCTCCACTAGGTTGTTCTGAACACCCAACCTATCATTCACACCAAGTCTCACTCTCAGGTGACAAAAGAACTTCATAGCTGGAGGAAGAACCACTCCATTTATATATAAACCCCCAAAAAATAATTTATATGACCTATAAATGTATAAATTATTCCACCATTGTGATCTACGTGGAAAAATTTTTAGAATCGACTACTCACACGCTCAATTCTGACTTCCAAGGCCCAAGATATCCCAAAATTACTAAGTTGAAGTAGTATATGGCCAGAACACATGGCCAGAGCCATGGGGTCTGCCTGTGTAATAGTACACGGCATGTAATTTACTGTACATTGTTTTTACTGTTCACAAAAAGTTACATCGTGTGCGTTTTCACCCGAACACATGCCCATGCACCACTACACGGTCTGTACTTTACTGTACACGGTGTGTGCCTCTTAAAAACCATTATTCCATGTTCTATTTTACACGGTCGGTCACACTGACACCCACTACACGGAGTGTACTCAAAGTACACGGTGTGTAATTAATAAAACTTCATCTTCACCAAACAGGAAGAACACACAGCATGTACCCCTGGAACACACGCCGTGTATTCTGGGTTTTCCGACGGGAAATCCTTCAAAACACCTGAAATGCCTGTTTTCACCCCCAAAACAATAGATCAGGCCTTAAGAGGACACAAGCAATAAATATAAAGATTTAAAGACTTAAAAAACATTTTTAAAGAGGATCTATTGTGAAAACATAAACTGTCCTACCTTTGGGCGGAAACCGCCAAAGCTTCGGTTGATTTCACGACTCTCGGTTGTCGCACGCCTACTAAGCGCGTTGAGAGCTTCGAATCGGTACCCCTCTTGCCTCCCAAATATCTCTCTTTATCAATCTCCAAATCCCCCCAAAATACACGGCCAAGGAGGATCACATATAAATCATGCGCAAGAAGGAGGAGGAAGGAAGAGAGAAGAAAAGAAAAAGAAAGAATAAAAGAAAATGAAGAAAAGGGGGTCTGGGTCGGCCCAGCGCCCGACATGAGTTTATGTCTTCCCTAGTATAAACTCCCCATTCCAGACTCAACAGAATAGAAGGAATCTCAATCCAACACTCTGTTTAAAGGTTATTTCCAAACGAACCTACGCGAATAATTTAATATTTAATTTAATAATATTAAATATTAAATATTCTGCTAAAATTCGAACAGCTCAGATTTCCACCAAACTCATGTCATAAGGTAAACTCCCTATTCTGAGACCAACAGAGTTGTCAAAAAAATTATCCAAGATCAGCTAGTAGGGTAAAAGGACCATTTTACCCCTCATGAGCATCCAACAGCAAAAATTCATAATTTTTGCTCAAAACTGCAGTCTGTAAAAACACGGGTTCTTACAAACTCCCCATTATAAATCATCTCGTCCCCAAGAAGCCCAGTGAAAGGACTAGAAACCATGCTCATAACCTGAGCCTCTTCACAACCAAGCTATCTAGACTGCCCAATGACCTGCCTTATAGCATTAACAACCACCTTCTTTACATAAGATATTAAACCTCAACCAAACTGGTACTCCCCACCATAGGAATACCCTTGTCATTATCTTAAAAGAAAACTTTGAACTCAAAATCTCTCTAGAAAACAACGCAGTTTAACCTAAAAAAGGAAAACCACCCTAAAAAGGCCAATGGTGCACTCCCCACAATATGGATTTCTTTACACTGCTCTGAGAGCACAATCAGAACATGTTCCATCCTCAACAGGGATGAACATTAAGAAAGAAAAAGGAACTCGATGTAAGATCTCTCAGCATACTCATGAAGAATCAAGATAGCACCTGATCATCTCTTACAGGAGAACACTAATATTTCATCAAAGGCGTGTCCAGCTCCCTCCGAGCCACACTAACATCCTGCTAAAACCCGACCAGGATTCAAGCACAGGTCAACCATTTCGTAGTAAACCAACACTTTATGAAAGATTACCCCCGCAATAGCAACATCAGAAACACTGGTCGACCAGGCCAGGCAACAAACAGTCCTCCCGTCGAATCCAGTCGCGAAAAATAAGCACCGCCAAAAAGAATTGGAAAACACAGGCCAACCATTATCACACAGGTTTCCCTAGAACAGAAAAGACATCGAACTACATGGGTTCGGGTCAAAGCCAACAGTCTCTAGGTCTTCCACCTAGACCTACAGAAGAAGCCTCACAACTGGGTAACAAGGTCTAACCACCTAACCCAAAAGATCCAAAACCTCTCAGAAGACGGTAAATATCACCACGACCAATGAAAGTCAAACTGAACCATAGCCTACAAGGGACGTGATCCTCTCTGAGCATCCTTATAAGGAACAACTCCTTGTAGGTTACAATTAAAATAGAAGAGACAAGTTGGACTAACACTCATCGGGTATATGTATACAACAATACCATAATGAAGTCTAGTTCACAAGAAAATCCTTGGTATCTATCGACATCGTTCTCAACGATCCGACTAGATAACCATAGACTCGAGAAACAACACCCAATAGGGGTTAAACAAAAAGGCATCACGTGCTATATCGGCCAACTGGGGTCACTGCACCACCTATGCCCAAGTACTGAGTCATAATTCTCACACCAACGCCTCAATATATATCCACATAACCTTCCATATGAGTAAAAAGTATGTGTAAGCAGACCCAAAGTTCTCAGTCATCAGTAAAAACACACACTAGCAGGCCTTTATGCTGTGAATCCTACATTCCTAGTATGATGCATGAGACGCCTCTTGCCTTTGTCGGCCAAGAGTCAAAATCTATCACTGGCATCTTACCAATGGACAAGATCCATAGATCCATAGTAAACCAAACACCACACAACATGTGCATCGCTCAAGACAAAAATCATATACAACTGCAATATCACAAAATCATAACAGCAATCCCAAACCATGGAAACCAGGACTTCTTACCGGAACAAGTGTTCTCGATGCACCATCCCGATATCCATCACAGGTTATGAAACATTAAAAATACTCCTATCTACCATATACCAAATATTAAAGAGAAGTAAAGAAAACTCCTCTGATACCACTTTGTAACATCCTGACCCGGATGCCACTAAACCAGTGCTCCGAGACGGTTCGCCACAAGGCCTCAAGCACCCCTCCCCGTATGTCAGAGGCTGATGACTAGAAGTGAGGGCCTAGGGTGTGATAGTGGAGAGAATATGCCCTCATACCAGAGTAAGAAAATAGTGTAAATAACTAAGTATCATACACAGTGGAAAGTAAACAAAGTGCGGAAGCAATAAACAACTGAAATAGAACAAGATGAAATAGTGAAATGATATAAAATCCCAAACAGCTATGCAATAAAATACAACACTGGTCACCCACCAGGACGACCATACAAATACAAGTACAAAAGATGATGAAAGTAAAATTACAGGGCTCAACAACTAACTCTGAGCCACCCCACGTACCCAATCTCCATACACTGTCGAACTGCATCAGCCCGATCAGTAGAACCACTCGAGCAGCTCTGCTTGATCATGCAACACTAGGCATCAGCCCTATCCACCATGCAACTCATGCTCAACCTGAAAATAATACATAAGGTCTACACATACATTGAGGTGCACATGCAGGGGTGAGAAATAATCTCAGTAGGGCACCCTGACAAGCAACCTATAAATGTGCTGCTAAGTGTATGAAGAAACAACGTGCTCAGACTAGCTGGAACACAAAAAAAGGAAGTAAACCAAACATGCAACCACAGTTAAACCTAGGGTATGTAATCCCTATCAACTGGGAAAGTTCCATTATGGATGTCCATATCTATATATGTACACATTTATAGTCCCATACCTATACACATATACAAAAATATGAATATTCATGATTAAGTGATTCAATTAACAAGAAAAACATCAACAGTCAATCCTTGGGACCATAATCTCGATCTCCTGGACATCCTATACAAGGGCATTGAGCTAGACATCATGCCACTCAAGACGTGTATCATTAAGTTGATCTCTGGGTCTGTAATCCCATCGACAAGTACCTGCTTCGGCCAATGCTAGAATTATATCTCTGAGCAAGCTAATAAAAATCAAGTAACCCTCTGGGAAATCGCTCACGGTTTAACCCCTTTGTTCAATAATCCATAAATCAAATACACATGACCACCTAGGCAGATCTAACAGTCTAACCCCTTTGGTCTCATGCAGACAAAGACTCTCTAAGGAAGCACTCATGGTAAATTCTCCTTATACTCTTTTAATGTTAAGCTACAGACTCTCTGAGGAAGCACTCACAGTCAATTCCCCTTACAGTCAAAAGTGATTAAGGACTCTCTGAGGAAGATCACATGGTCAATTCCCCTTAAATCCCAAAGTTCTCAAAGACTCTCTAGGGAATATCACATGGTCAATTCCCCTTATAGGCCGAAGTTCTCAAAGACTCTCTGGGGAAGCTCACACGGTCAATTCCCCTTATAGCCCGAAGTGCTCAAAGACACTCTGAGGAAGCTCACACGGTCAATTCCCCTTATAGCCCAAAGTTCTCAAAGACTCTCTGAGGAATCTCAAATGGTCAATTCCCCTTATAGCCCAAAGTGCTCAAAGACTCTTTGAGGAAGCTCACACGGTCAATTCCCCTTATAGCCCGAAGTGCTCAAAGACTCTTTGAGGAAGCTCACACGGTCAATTCCCCTTATAGACCGAAGTGCTCAAAGACTCTCTGAGGAAGTTTACATGGTAAATTCCCCTTATAGTCTACTACACCAGGTTCTCGCGGCCATGTGTAAGTCAATGAGCATAGCAATGCAATACGGACAAAGTAAACCTCAAGAACTACTTGGCTAACAGTCTACAGCATATCACAACATGTCAGATAAAACCACTCCATACTAACAATACTAAGCATGAAAACAAGACAGCCTAATAGGAAAATCTAGACCAAACGGTCAAAATCAAGCAACATGGGAAAACACATCCACAGCAAGGTAAATAACCCTATTTATAATCAAACTAACTCTACTCAGGCACACAAGTAATAGTAGGAATCCAAACAAATAAAAAAGACACCTCACGTCAGGTTCAGCAGCTACCAACCAGGAAGCACCTCTAGTAAACACTACAACATCAGCAAACCAAGTCAGATATAAACAAACAGTGAGGGTGGCCCGAACGCCCAACCCAACAATACATCCATAGCCCCATGGAATTACCAGTTTGGCATGGGTTATAGGTAACACCCGATCACTATCTCTACATAAACCTGACATAACAACTGAGGGTCAGTCAAACAACGAGCACCCACTGGGTCTCTCAAGTCAAACACTGAGGAAGCATCATACTCGGGATTCTCCAGGTAAACACGAGCGAAGGTATCCTACACGGGATCCTTAGAGAAGAGTAAGGGGGGAATCCTACATAGGATCCTCAAATGAAGGAAAAAAAGGAATTCGATAACATGGTTCCTACCAAAGGAAGAACAAGATAGATATCCTACAAGGGACTCCCTAGGTCATCACACAAGTAAAGGCATCCCTCAGGGGATCCTTGGAAGCATCCGGTCTCACCGCCTCATAGGCCAGAAGGGAATATCTCACAAGAGGAACAATGATCAAATCATATGTCAAGGGAGATATCTCATATCTCATCTTATCTCAAGAATTCTCTATTAGGCTGGTCTGAACACCCAACCTATCATTCACGCCAAGTCTCACTCTCATGTGACAAAAGAACTCGATAACTAGAGGAAGAACCTCTCCATTTATATATAAACCCCCAAAACATAATTTATATTACCTATAAATGTAGAAAGGATTCCACCATTGAGATATACGCATAAAAAAGCTCAAAATAGACTACTCACACGCCCAATTCTGACTTCAAGTCCCAAGATATCTCAAAATTACTAAGTTGAAGTAGTACATGGCCAGAACACATGGCCAGACCCATGGGTTCTGCCTGTGTAATAGTACATGGTGTGTACTTTACTTTACATGGAGTGTACTGTTCACAAAAAGTTACACCATGTGCGTTTTCACCCGAACACATGCCCATGTACCACTACACAGCATGTACTTTACTGTACATGGCGTGTACCCCTTAAAAACCACTATTTTGTGTTCTATTTCACAGGGCCTGTCACACGGCCTCCCACTACACGGCATGTACTCAAAGTACACAGAGTGTACTTAAGTAAACTTCCTCTTCCCCAAACAGGAATAACACACGGCCTATACCCCTAGAACACACGTCGTGTATTCTGGGTTTTCCAATGGGAAATCCCTCAAAACGCCAGAAACGCCTGTTTTCAGCACCAAAACAATAGATCTGGCCTTAAGAGGCCACAAGCAAGAAATATAAAGATTTAAAGACTTAAAATAACATTTTTAAAGAGGGTCTATGGTGAAAACATAAACGGCCCTACCTTTGGGCGGAAACTGCTGAAGCTTCAGTTGATTTCACGGCTCCCGATTGTCGTACGCCGACTGAGCGTGTCGAGAGCTTCGAATCGGTACCCCTCTTGCCTCTAAACTCTCTCTCTTTCTCAATATAAAAATCCACCCAAAAGACATGGACAAGGAGGAGTGCATATGGAGCATGCGCAAGAAGGATGAGAGATTAAGAGAGAAGAAAAGAAAAGGAAGAAAATGGGGTTCGGGCCGGCCCTGGTGCCCGACATGAGTTTATGTCTTCCCTGGGATAAACTCCCCATTAAGGAATCAACGGGATAGACAAAATATTAATCTGAAACTCCATTTAAAAGTTATTTCCAAATGAACTTATGCGAATAATTTAATATTTAATTTAATAATATTAAATATTAAATATTCCACTAAAATTCGAACAGATCAAATTTCCACTAAACTCATGTCCTAGGGTAAACTCTCTATTCTGAGACCAATGGAGTTGTCAAAAAAATTATCCAAGATCAGCTAGTAGGGTAAAAGGACCATTTTACCCCTCATGAGAATCCAATAGTAAAAATTCAAAATTTCTGCTCAAAACTGCAGTCTGGAAAAACACAGGTTCTTACACCATCTATCGAAAAGTGAAAATTGCATTCATATGTATGTATGACCTACCGTCTCTATAAACGGTGTAATTTATTTTTATATCTATAACATTTATGGATTACTATAAATATATATATAATAAATATATATGATATTTATATAGTTATTAACATTATGAATATGATGTAACCAAGATAAAATTACAAGGATTGAAAATACTAAACTGAAATACTAATGATAAATGAAAGAGTTAACACCCAGAAACGACGATTTTAATAAGGAATTATTGATACATGGGTGTTGAAATGATATAAAGGGATCATATATGATATTATAAATAAGTAAATGATTCTTTTATATGTGTATAATAAATTTAAATTTAGTATACAATATGTTAGAGTGATTTCAAAGAAAGTCAAACTTGAGGTAAGATTTTATCATCTAAATTTATCTTCTTTGGTACATATGCAATGTAATGCACCTATATTATATTATAAGGTATATATACTTAAATTTGACATGTTATAAAATGATTATACTTATGTTAATGATATCTAAAGTTTCATTTGAATTATTCTTTCATGGTTCTCATGATTCAAATATTATTAAAGCGGTAAGGGTTTTTATGTTACGATCTAATTGTTTATCAAGATTTTTTATGATCAAGATTTCGATAATGAATTATTATGATATACCACTCAAGAAAATCATGAGTTTTTCTTATCATTAGGTTATTTCTCGAGAATTCATATTTTCCTTTCATTTTCCTCTCTCTATGTACTCAACATACCGAACGAATATTCTTAAGGAAAACTGACTTCATTTCTCTCTTCAATTGAAAATCCTTTCTCTTCCATGTCCATGTTTTCCAAAAAAATCAAGAATGTTTTTAATATTCTATAATTGTTTTTAAAATTCAACTTTACTGATGTTTGAATTTTTCTAAAATGGTTTAAAATGATTCTTCTTGTCGATTTCTGACTGAGGTACTTTTTGAATTTTTTACAAAAAATTAAAAGGAATGTTTTCTTTTAACATATATGGCATGAAAAAATATTTACACTGTCATGACTTCTCAATACTGTAAATATTCCTTTATAAGTTTCCAAGACTATTCTCAAAGAAAATGATTTTCAAAATATTTTACGAATTTATAATTTTTTAAAAGTGATTTTCAAAGTGGAAAATATATTTTCCTCGATAATGTTTTAACCATCCTATAATAAAATTTTTATTCATCAAAAAAAATAACCCTTGATTATATGTATGCTTTATAATGGATATAATCCAAGGGTACCATTCTTATTCTTTCTCTGGAAGGTTTATGTTTATGATGAAAATATTCTTATGAAAACCATTTCTTTCCTATGGATTATGCTATGTTAGAATGACGAAATGTTTATGAAGCTCATTTCTTTCCCACAGGTAATGCTATGATGAAATAATGAAATGTTTATGAAACCCATTTTTTTATATAGGTTATGTTGTGATGAAATTTTCATGAAAACCATTTCTTTTCATGGTTAATGATATTATGAATGTTTTGTGATCTTGTGGAACACATATATATGATTTTCATTATGTGATGTGTGGGCTTGAAATTATATATCCCTCCAATGACTTGGGTAAAGATAGATATCTCATGAGAAAAAACAATGCTGGAATGGGGAGTGAACTCAGTTCATTAAGAGACTATGTCCACTATGATAGTATTGAGAGTGAACCTTGACTACTGTGATGGTTTGGGGAGTGAACCCAATCTACTATGATATCCATGGTATTAATATTTTTGTACTAGAGAAATGATTTACTATGCTTATGTGTACACAAAAACTCATGTATTATAACAATGTTATGCTCTCATGAATCATGTTCTTTGATTCCTTTATGATTCATATCTTACGAACTGCCAATATTTAAACCATAATTCAATATTACAAACTTTAATATGAAGGGTATAGTTTTCAAATGTTAATTTTATGTTCTCATACCCTTATGCTCATGTTATGATCATGTGATCATTGATATCTTCCTTGCATTCCCTTACTAAGCAATTAAGCTCACCTTTTCTTATGCTTCTTTTCCCCAGGTTATGAAGAAAATTTTTAAGTATGATTTGTATAAGAAGGTTGTTAGTTATGAATAATTGAGTGGGATATGATGTAGATATTTTATGAACTAGTTGTTTATGTATCCAAGTTTCCAAAGACAGTAAACTTTTACAGTCCTTTGGCAAGAATTTGTAAATTATATTGAATATTCATCTAATAAGATGTAATGTTTATGTATAAAAATTATGGGTTGATATAGAATATATATAATAAATTAAAATGTGTGATTAATGTATTCTATTTATACTGTATTGAAGTTGTGATTGTGATCACATAGTAATAGGTAAGATAAATATAATCATATTTCATTCGTAAACATAACAAAACAAAACAAAAATAAAAAGTAAATTTTAATTCATTAATGTCTTAGATTACATAAATTTGAACAAAATAATGCATTTGAGGTGCTCTTCATCCCTAATTGAGGTAGTCTCTTACTACTAGGGAGTTCTTATGAAAGCGATGGGTCTACTTAACTAAAGTTGGTAGCAATTAAGTATTCATAGCTAGCATGTTTCAACTTTAGAGTCAAAGCAATGAATAATGAAATGTTATACTCTATAAGAGATAGGCCTCCACTCAAAAAATCAAGGAACCATGATTTAATGCAGTTTTATATCCAAAATCCTACCTTACACTCTCAGAGTAGTGTCAATTCTATAACTCATAGAGTTTTAAGGATCCTTGTGACTAAAATATTTAAGCAACTAAGCATTTCGAATCTAGTAGTTGAGGGATACTATGATTTGATAAAATAGTGGGAGACATTTAAGATTAATAAATAAATAATGTTGAATAACCAGTAGCCAAGATAAAAGTGATAATATTCTAGAATTTTACTTTGTAGAAAATGGAAAGTAATATGTCACGACCTGTCACCCGGGGCCCGTGCTGTGACTACCCCAAGACCGCTTTCCATAGGCCAGGGGTTGGTGACTAGTACCGAAAGGAATATTCCCTAAAACTGGGAAGGTATTGGATTTATAACCTATAAACTCACGTAACCAAGCACAAAACAAGATACAAACACAAGAAAACTGTATAACCAAAAGAGTGCTGAAAGTAAAAGGGGCCATAATACAAGCCCAACAGTAAAGGTACAAGTACAACTGAAATACAATACAGCTGAATAAAGATAAATATAGTTACTGAATCGTCCTCTGAGGTTCCTACCTGAAGGGTAGGTACAGATCTCCTCCTCAGCACTCCACATCTGCATGTCTCCTCTACGTACCGACACACCCTATGGTCCACCTCCAGGTACCGTCTAGTCCTGGTACTCTCTTCCTCAGTCAGCATTGTCCGTCATCTTCACCAAACACAAGGAAGTGTGGGTGTAGCCCATGCAGGGGTGAGTATAACGATACTTAGTAGGGACCCCGATACCCTCAAGGTCTCATAAATCCACAAAGGATAAACCTCAAAGTAAGAATTCAACTGTCAAACCTACTTAGTTATATGCCCATACATATACCTAAGTTATCAAGAATAACCATCTCAATCCTGAGGAAACACAGGGTCCAACCCAAAAGCCCAAAGCTCAACTGTTCCACAAAGGAAGGAAAACCACAAAGGAAAGTACCACATAGGTACGCCACACAGAAGAATTCCACCAAGGTATTACCACAAAGGAAAGTACCACACATATACGAACTCAGCTCACACAGGAATATAACTTATGTAGAGAGATAGATATGATTATATGTAGCCACTGAATCATCTACTCTATTGAATCCATGTAGGATCCTGGTACAGTAATCAGAGCTGTCGAACACATGTAGAATCTTGGAACAGTAGTCGGAGCTGTCAAACCCACGTAGGATCCCGGAATAGTAGTCAGAGTTCACTACTGGAATTTGTGTTTTTCCCCACGCTTACATACCAACGGTTCTATGAAACCGTTGGTGTAAGATGAATAGTGGAGGCTTTTACCAACGGTTCATTAGAACCGTTGGGATATATGTGAATAGGGAGGTTTTTCCCAACGGTTCTAATGAACCGTTGGGATATATGTGTTTTGTGAGGCTTTTCCCAACGGTTCTTATGAACCGTTGGGAAAACTTTGTTTTTTGGGAGTTTTTCCCAACGGTTCATGAGAACCGTTGGGAAAAACATACATATGCCAACGGTTTTTTAAAACCGTTGGCAAAGGTTTTCCCCAAAAACCCAGCCGCCCGTTCTCGCCCCCATTCGCGTTACAGAGCCCTAACGGGAGCAGCAGCAGCCGATTCCGATTTTGGAGATACTGCCGGCCGGATTCCAGGTCTTCTTCAGGTTCTTCTTCTTCTTTATCTCAAAAGGTATTCAAATGTTTGCATCTCAATGAGTAAAACCTCCATTTAGTTGAGTGTTATCCCTAACTAGTGTGGCATCCGGCTTGTGGGGTGTTGAGAGAACTTTCAAAGTTGTTTTTTTGTGCCTTGGATTGTCATATATAGTTTTATAATTTCTATGGATTGTATAAGAATTATGTGGAGTTTTAAATAATCCTATTTTTTACATTTCTGATCATGAATTTATGTATGTAATCTTACAAAGATGTGATTCCTCTAGATCCTTGGATTTTATTATTGGGAATGTATTTTATGGATCATGAAATAAATTATGTCTTAGTCCTTCATATTTATACATTGATCAACTTGAAAATAAATTTACAAAAATAAAAAATCATTATCATTCTCAAACTCAGATCACTTTGGTTCTAACATCCTACCAATTTGATTTTTTAACAATTCAAAGTGAAATTTACACCACCAAAAGGTATTCAAATGTTTGGATTCACAGTGAAATTCCATGGATAGACTCATTTCTTTGAATATTGATTAAGCCATTGGTGATACATGGATCCAAGGGAGGGATTCCATAGATAGACTTATTGAATGTAGAATTATATTCCAATTGATACATGGATTCTTATGATAATTCCATAGATAGACTTATTGAATGTAGAATTATATTCCAATGATATGCGTCTTGTGTGGTGGTGGTGTGGTTTATGTGTTTTATGGTAGTAGTGAAGTGTGTGATTATGTAGTTAATGTGAACCCATAGGTTGAGTATTTTGTGCTATCTATATATCATGTATTTTTATGTTATTTCTACACATTCCCAACTAGAGTTGGATAAACTTACCAACGATCAGAGGTTTTGAGTTATGGGTATTTTTTCTAATATCTAGGATGGTGGTTATATGTTTGGATAGCTACCATGTCTTCCCTACTCTTCCTTCAAAAGTGATTGACCATGTGTTTTTAGGCAAGATGCGATGTGATTGTCCATGTGTCTTCAGGTGAGATGTACTATGATTTCCCTAGTGTTTTTCGATGAGGTGTGATGTGATAAGGCTATAATAAGATGTGGCATGTGGTTGGGGTCATGTAGGGTAGGAGGATGACACAAGGTTGATGTTATTCATGTTCATGATACCCTACTAATATGGTTATGGGATGAGTCATGCTGTTATGTGATATAACACATTAAGTTCTTGTTGGTTTTACATTTTTTCAATAACACATTTGTATGTTTTTTTGACATGTGTTGATACCTTGATTATTTTCTTCCTTTATCGTTTACTTAAATGTATATTCTATTATAGTTAATTCCTATTGAATTGTTTATGACAAAATGACTTATATAAATTCTTTTTACAGAATGGACAGAAGTTGGATGTATGAAACCGATCGGATCTCAGATGATTTTCAAAACAATTTGGAGAGCTTTATAGATTTTGCATTTCACAATGCTTCAGATAGTGGTCGCATACACTGCCCATGTTCCAATTGTGTTGGTAGACCTTGGTTGAGCCGTGAAGAAGTCAGCTACCACATAACCAAAAATGGGTTTCAAGCAAACTACTTTCTGTGGTATCACAATGGGGAGAAAACGAAATCTCAAATTGGTGATGATCGAAATGAAAAGACTGGAATGGAGAATTTGTTAGATGATCGGTTTCCGTTTATTCGTCATCATGAAAAAGAAAGGATTTCGACTCAAGAAGACTTCGATATGAGGACAGCTGATGCATCTAGTGAAAATGATGATATTGATAGGGTGAAAAAATTGAATGATGCTGCCACGACTCCAGTATATCGGCAATGCGATAAAATGAAAAAGCTGGAATTTTTAATCCGATTATTTCATGGGAAAACTATGTATGGGATTTCTAATACAGCAATCGATTACATTCTTACCCTCTTGAAGGATTTACTTCCAGATGATGCAGATATTCCCTCAAACCACTATATGGCATGGAAGTTAGTTGAGGAACTTGGATTTTCAAGAAACAAAATTCATGCTTGCCCGAAAGATTGCAGTTTATTCTGGGAGGAAACCGCTGAACGAAATGATTGTATAAAATGTGGCACATCCCGCTGGAATTCAAAATCTGATGGAACACCATCCCGCGTTCCACAGAAAGTAATGTGGCACTTTCCATTGATCCCCAGACTCCAGAATCTTTTTATGTCTGATGACATATCAATAAAAATGAGATGGCATGATACCGAGAGAAAGAAGACTGATGATGAGTTGGTTCATCCTGCAGATGGATTTGCATGGAAGAGATTTGATGCTCGACATCCTGATTTTGCAGCTGACGTGCGTAATGTGAGGCTGGGTCTTTCATGCGACGGTTTTAATCCGTTTGGGCAGATGCTTACTTCGCACAGCACATGGCCAGTTTTTATACACATTTATAATCTTCCCCCATGGTTGTGTATGAAAAAACCTTTCACTTTCATGAGTATACTCATATCTGGTCCTTCTGATCCTGGCATTGATATTGATGTATACATGCAACCTTTAATAAAAGAGTTGAAGCTTCTTTGGGATGTGGGTGTGCGCACATACGATGCATGTTCGAAAGACATATTTCAGATGCGCGCTGCGCTTATGTGGACAATCAATGATTTTCCGGCTTATGCAATGATGTCTGGATGGAGCACGAAGGGGAAACTATCATGTCCAGTTTGTATGAAGAATACACGATCTAGAAGACTGAAACATCGTTGTAGTTTCAGTTTTATGGGACATCGACGATTTTTGCCAAAGGATCATCCATATAGAATGAATCGTCGAAGATTTTATAATACTATAGAGACCGATGATCCACCTCAGCGTATGTCTGGAACTGATGTGCTTAATGAATTAAAAGATTTCAGTTTTTCGTTCGGGAAGGGTCAAATGAAATCTGGAAAGAGAAAGAATGTTTCTACAGAAACCTGTTACAATTGGAGGAAGAGGAGTATCTTTTTTGATTTGCCTTATTGGTCAACCAATTTGCTACGTCATTGCTTAGACGTAATGCATATTGAAAAGAATATATGTGAAATGTTGCTTTCAGTTCTTCTAAATGTCAAGGGGAAGACAAAATATGATTTACGATCTCGACGTGACTTGGTGGATTGGGGCATCAGACCAGAATTGCATCCTGTGCGTATCAGTGAAAATAAATGGCAACTTCCATGTGCTTCTTATGTGATGACACCTACTGAAAAAAAACAATTTTTGGAAGTATTAGAGACTATAAGAGTTCCTGATGGCTATTCAAGCAACATATCTAAACGGGTCAACAGAAGAGAGTTGAAGCTAAAATCTTTGAAGACTCATGATTATCACGTTCTACTGCATGAGTTGCTTCCAATAGCAATCCGTCATCTTTTGTCCAATAATGTAAGGGTGGGTGTTATTCGGTTGTGCCATTTGTTTAGAGATCTTTGTGCTAAGAAGTTGTCCAAGTATTTCTTGCAAAAAATGTTGACAGATGCCCCATTAATTTTGTGTGAGTTGGAGAAAATATTTCCCCCATCATTTTTCACATGCATGCTGCATCTGACTGTCCATATTCCAACTGAAATACTTCTCGGAGGACCTGTTTCTTTTCGTTGGATGTATCCAACTGAAAGAAATATGTTCACATTAAAGTCTTATGTTCGAAACAAGAATCATCCCGAAGGTTCTATCGTGAACGGTTACTTAGCTCAAGAATGTATGGATTTCTGTTCAATGTATTTGTCTGATCTTACTACAAGAATGAACAGACCAATGAGAAATGAAGAAGAACAATATGAGCAAATTGAACCCAGTTTTCCATCACTTCCTCAAACAGGAGGAATTCCTGGATCATATACATTGAAGACATTAAGCCATGAAGAGCGGGAGATGGCACATCGCACAGTTTTGTTCAACTGTGATTTGTTCGATGACTATATCAGGTAACAAAATTGAATATGTATATCTTACATATATATCTGTTAAACTATTCATATTTTTTTATCTACAGGGAACATAAAACAATGATAAATAGGAAGCATCGTTCTTTATCTTTGAGAATGAGAGAGACTTTGCATAGCAAAGAGTTTTCTGCTTGGTTAAAATTGAAGGTAAAAATATTACTGTTTAAATTAATTATTTCAATATTTACTTAAGTTTAACTGTCATTTATATTGCAGGTATTGAGTTTGTCTGCTGACTCTGTCTCTGAGGAAATAAGAGCTTTGGCTTTTGGTCCTAATACCGTGGTTCGTGACTGTAAATCAATTGTTATCAATGGGTACAGATTTATTGTCACTGAACGAGCCAAAAACATGAGAACACAACATGATGGTATTATGGTTACTGCCACAACAGATTGTTATGCCAGCGCATCAGATAGTAGACCGCGACTTGAAAATGTGGGTTATTATGGAGTCGTTGAGAAAATAATAATATTGGATTATTGCTCTCATGGACGAGTCACAATGATGAAATGCCATTGGTTTGATTCGATGACGAGACATGGCACATTTATTGATGATTGTGGATTTCGAGTAATTAATATGACCCGCACTCTTGCAACTGAAGAACCATATGTGTTGGCATCAATGGCTAAACAAGTTTTTTATGTCAAAGATCAACTTCAATCTGAATTTGGTGTCGTAGTTGAAGTAATTCCAAGACATATTTTTGATGATGCTGATGATGGAATTGACACTGTCCCTATTGCCATTGGAACCAATCCATTTATTTCTTTTGATGACTCCAATAGCTCAATTGTCAGAGTTGATTGTGAACCTGAAGTTGTGGTTGGAAATATATAGAATCATTCATCCATGTTCTCAATTCTTTTGGTTTACCTCGAGTTGGGTTGTTAAGGTTGGTAATATTCATATTTATTTAGTATTGATCACAAATATGTTTTAGCTGACTTGACCGTTATGTGAATTTTCAATGTTTATTGGTTGCTGTTTTATTTGAATTGCATTTTCTAATTTGGAATTGAACTGTATTCAAACCAAATCAAACAATATTTCTAACTTGGTGAACATTAAAACTTGTATGTTTTATTAAATTCATTCAAGCTCTTCTAAAACAATTGATAGCTAAATTACCAATGAATCCCCTCATTCCCTCATATATTTAGTTTTTTGGTTTACACATTAATTTTCTTTTTCTAATTAATTACATATTTGTTTTCCAATGCAGGAAATGAAGCCAATTGAAGAGAGACGAAGAAAAAAAATGGCGGAGAACAATCGTCGGATGGAGGAGATGGGCATTCCACCATTAGTGCCTACAGTGAGTACTTTATTTCAAATATATATATATATATTTACAGAATATATAATGTCATGTGATTAATTTTTTTT
The DNA here is from genome assembly GCA_963277665.1 of Viscum album. Taxonomy (NCBI): domain Eukaryota; kingdom Viridiplantae; phylum Streptophyta; class Magnoliopsida; order Santalales; family Viscaceae; genus Viscum; species Viscum album. The sequence continues at coordinate 445,117,298 of OY728133.1, forward strand.
GTAAACTTTTTTGTAGGATCCACCATTACGTCGACAGTTATTCGACGAGGAGCCTAGTACTGGTCCTAGTACTCAGGCCAGTGGTACGAGGAGGGTTCGTACCAGAGGTGGACATAGAGCTGCGCGTGCCCGACTAGACCCTGCCCCTCCCACTGACATTTCAGCCTTCCCACATTCTGATCCCGGTGTGTCGTTAGGGACACACGGGATATTTAGACCTCCCATGTTTTCGCTACCTTCTGCATCTTCTGCCCCATCATTTTCACATCCCATGATGATTCCCACTCCCCAGTCAGCATCAGGTCATACAGTTGTTCCATCTTCTTTTCCTTCTACTTCTGTCTCTCCGAGCTTTTATATTCCATCGTCTTCGACTCCTGTTCCACCAGAGGGTGTTCCATCAGGTTCTGTGGATCCGGCGCCACTCATTGATCAGACTAGCACAGGTATATTTATAAAACCCTATCAATTTTTTATAGCAATATTTATTTTCATTATAACATGTTTTGATAAAATATTTGTTTTTCTTTCATGACAGATACATCTACTGACAGGAGGCGGGGGCGGGGCCGTACACGCATGTGTTCGGTGTGGAACCGTCGCACACAGGTTATGGTGGAATATAATGAAGACAATCAGATGGTTGAGAAAACAGGGCAGCAATGTCGGAGTTTTATGGCGACGCTTGCCAAATACTCCGACATCATTCCCGTCAGCCCGCTGTCGTGGAGACATTTGCCACATGAGGTCAAAGATAGAGCTTGGGCAGAGATATGGGTAAAAAAATCTGTTGTATTTAATGCCATGAATTTTTTTTGTATTTATATAAATTAATATTTTCATTTCAGCTTCGATTTAATTTTCCTGATGGTGAGGGTGCACGACTGGAACGTCTAAAGGATTTAGGCGAGCTTTGGAGAGCCTACAAGCATGAGCTGTATATTGGCTGGCGTGCTAGAGTTGGCACTGAGTTAGAGGCGGTACCAGTCGTGGATGATTGTCCTATAGAGCAGTATCGTCAGATGATTACTCATTGGACGAGTACCCAGTTTAAGGTATGAATTACATTTGAGGTATTTAAATAATAACTTTCAAGTTTTGCATTAATATTATCCTTTGCATTATCTAATTTTATTTAGGAATCATCTGGAAAAAATAAAAAAAACATTGATGCAAAAAAATACCTCCATACACTAGGACGCACGACGATGCCGGATCATGAGAGGCAGCAGGTATGACAATTGTTTATAAGTTTTCTTTACGACTTACATTTTCTTTTGTTTCCTCAATTATTTAATTATTTTATGAAGTCTTTATATAAATTTTGTTTTCAATGTCATTGTAGAGGCAAATACAAAATATTGAAGGACGTGTGCCTCGAGCAAAACTGTTTTGCTCGAGTAGACGAAAAAAGGATGGACGTGCTGTCAACGAAGCGACTCAGCAACAGATTGTAAGTTTTAATCTGTTGATTTTATATTTTAATATCTATTTCGTAACTTAATATTATATTTATATTTGTAACAGGATGCTTTAGAGGCCCTCGATGCCCAAGAAGCAGACAATTTTGGGCCATCTGATCACTTACATCAGGTGTTGGGAGATGATCATTCTGGCAGAGTATGCTGCCGACCTAGGATAGCCCCGACGAGGTATTGGTCTGCCTCAGGTACGAGTTGTAGTGCCACCGAGCTGCAGCAAGTTAGGGCACAGGCAGAACAGGCTGAGAAAAGGGCCACAGAGACGGCAGAACAGTCTGCTAGGGCAAACAGTGCATTTATGAAATTTATTGAAGTTCTACGTCCAACACTTCCAGCAGAGGCCAGCCCAGCGATTGATGAATACATGTCGTCGATACATTCTATATATGGTGCACCAGGTGGCAGTTCCAGTGGTGGTCAGGCCGATGTCCAGCTTGAAGATGATGATGGCGAGCAGTCTGATGTGGAAGAGGAGGGAGATGAGGAGGGCGAGGAGGAGGGCGAAGGCGAGGAGGAAGGCGCTGTGGAGGGTGAGGACGATGAGGAGGACGATGACGAGGGCGATGATGATGATGATGATGGAGATGGTGATGCTGATGTGGGACATATTGATCCGTTACATTTTTGACTTAAGATTTGATGTTTAATCTATTCTAGTTGTTGGTTTTATCTAGACTCGTAGTATAGTATTGGAGTTGAGTTATTTTTATATATTGTCTGTTTTTATGGATGTTGTTGTCTTTTAGTGGTTGTGTGTTTGAGAACTCCCTGGAAAACCCCCCTCATTCTTGGACCCTGGACAACCCCCCCTCCCCCTTGGACCCCGAACACCCCCCAAACACCCCCCGGACAGCCCCGCAGACAGCCCCCTGGACAGCCCCCTGGACAGCCCCCCGTACAGCCCCCAACCCTCCACCCTGGACCCCGGATAGCCCCCCGGACAGCCCCCCGGACAACCCCCCCACCCTCCCCCTTAGACCCCGGACAACCCCCCAAACACCCCCCGGACAACCCCCTGAACAACCCCGGACAACCCCCTGAACAACCACCGGACAGCCCCCTAAACAACCCCGGACAGACCCCGCATAGCCCCCCCACCCTCCTCCTTGGTCCCCGGACAGCCCCCCGGACACCCACCGGACAGCCCCCCCGGACAGCCCCCTGGACAGCCCCCCGTACAGCCCCCAACCCTCCACCCTGGACCCCGGATAAGCCCCCCGGACAGCCCCCCGGACAACCCCCCACCCACCCCCCCCCCCCCCTTGGACCCCGGACAACCCCCCCACCCCCCCCTTGGACCCCGGACAACCCCCCAAACACCCCCCGGACAGCCCCCTGGACACCCCCGGACAACCCCCTGAACAACCCCCGGACAGCCCCCTGAACAACCCCGGACAACCCCCTGAACAACCCCCAAACACCCCCCGGACAGACCCCGCACAGCCCCCCCACCCTCCTCCTTGGTCCCCGGACAGCCCCCCGGACACCCACCGGACAGCCCCCCCGGACAGCCTCCCGGACAGCCCCTCCACCTTCCTTAATTTCATTAGCTCTGAAATGTTTCATAGCACGATCAACTAAAATCTAATCCATACTAAATATGATATAAAAATATTCTATATGAATTTCCATAAGATTTTAAGTGAAAACAAAAAGTGACATACGAAAAACTGACCAAACGCATTCGAAATGTGTTGATGCTTTAGGACAACGATCCATGGGTCATATGTGACGTGTACGAGTCATCCCCGCCTCAATCCGAGGCGCGGTGTGGTCGGAACAACTCAAAGTGTATGTCTTTTGTTTCAAAAGGACATCATTTTAAGTGAAAACCATCAACTGGCATACGGAAAACCGGCCAAACGCATCCGGATTGTGTTGATACTTTAAGACAACGATCCATGGGTCATTTGAGACGTGTACGAGTCAACCCCGCCTCAATCCGAGGTCGTCCGCTATGAATTTGACCGTTGGACGCCCGTTTTGGCCGTTTATGACAGCAGAACTGCGTTGTCGGTCACCGCGAGCACACGGCACGTCCGATTGATGTGCCGTCTGCTCGACCACTTCAGAAATCACTCACCCGTATTTTTCGTCTGATTTCAGGCCATTCCGACATCGTTCGGCCCGTTTGGACCCCCCTCACGCGCGTTTACGAAGCGCGCGCATCACTTAAAACACGAATATTGAGCCGTACCGGGCAAACCGCACGTCCGATTGACGTGCCGTCTGCGCGTACACGTCACAAATAATAATTAGAATGTTGCACGGTGGTTTCGGGTGAATCTCTGGTCGTCCGCTATGAATTTGACCGTTTAACGCCCGTTTTGGCCGTTTATGACACCCGAACTGCGTTCTCGGTCACCGCGGGCACAGGTCATGTCCGATTGATGTGCCGTCTGCTCGACCACTTCAGAAATCACTCACCCGTATTTGTCGTCTGATTTCAGGCCATTCCGACATCGTTCGGCCCGTTTGGACCCCCCTCACGCGCGTTTACGAAACGCGCGCATCACTTAAAACACGAATATTGAGCCGTACCGGGCAAACCGCACGTCCGATTGACGTGCCGTCTGCGCTTACACGTCACGAATAATAATTATAATGTTTCTCGGTGTTTTCTGCTCAATCCGAGGTCGTCCGCTATGAATTTGACCGTTGGACGCCCGTTTTGGCCGTTTATGACACCATAACTGCGTTGTCGGTCATCGCAGGCACACGGCACGTCCGATTGACGTGCCGTCTGCGCGTACACGTCACGAATAATAATTAGAATGTTTCACGGTGGTTTCGGGTGAATCCGTGGTCGTCCGCTATGAATTTGACCGTTGGACGCCCGTTTTGGCCGTTTATGACACCATAACTGCGTTGTCGGTCACCGCGGGCACACGGCACGTCCGATTGACGTGCCGTCTGCTCGACCACTTCATAAATCACTCACCCGTATTTGTCGTCTGATTTCAGGCCATTCCGACATCGTTCGGCCCGTTTGGACCCTCCTCACGCGCGTTTACGAAGCGCGCGCATCACTTAAAACACGAATATTGAGCCGTACCGTGCAAACCGAATGTCCGATTGACGTGTCGTCTACGCGTACACGTCACGAATAATAATTAGAATGTTTCACGGTGGTTTCGGGTGAATCCGTGGTCGTCCGCTATGAATTTGACCGTTGGACGCCCGTTTTGGCCGTTTATGACACCATAACTGCGTTGTCGGTCACCGCGGGCACACGGCACGTCCGATTGACGTGTCGTCTGCTCGACCACTTCATTAATCACTCACCCGTATTTGTCGTCTGATTTCAGGCCATTCCGACATCGTTCGGGCCCGTTTGGACCCCCTCACGCGCGTTTCGAAACGTGCGTATCACTTAAAACACGAATATTGAGCCGTACCGGGAAAACCGCACGTCCGATTGACGTGCCGTCTGCGCGTACACATCACAAATAATAATTAGAATGTTGCACGGTGGTTTTAGATGAATCTCTGGTCGTCTGCTATGAATTTGACCGTTGGACGCCCGTTTTGGCCGTTTATGACACCATAACTGCGTTGTCGGTCACCGCGGGCACACGGCACGTCCGATTGACGTGCCGTCTGCTCGACCACTTCATAAATCACTCACCCGTATTTGTCGTCTGATTTCAGGCCATTCCGACATCATTCGGCCCGTTTGGACCCCCCTCACGCGCGTTTCGAAGCGTGCGCATCACTTAAAACACGAATATTGAGCCGTACCGGGCAAACCGCACGTCCGATTGACGTGCCGTCTGCGCGTACACGTCACAAATAATAATTAGAATGTTACACGGTGGTTTCGGGTGAATCTCTGGTCGTCCGCTATGAATTTGACCGTTTAACGCCCGTTTTGGCCGTTTATGACACCCGAACTGCGTTCTCGGTCACCGCGGGCACAGGTCATGTCCGATTGATGTGCCGTCTGCTCGACCACTTCAGAAATCACTCACCCGTATTTGTCGTCTGATTTCAGGCCATTCCGACATCGTTCGGCCCATTTGGACCCCCCTCACGCGCGTTTACGAAACGCGCGCATCACTTAAAACACGAATATTGAGCCGTACCGGGCAAACCGCACGTCCGATTGACGTGCCGTCTGCGCGTACACGTCACGAATAATAATTAGAATGTTTCTCGGTGGTTTCAGCTCAATCCGAGGTCGTCTGCTATGAATTTGACCGTTGGACGCCCGTTTTGGCCGTTTATGACACCATAACTGCGTTGTCGGTCATCGCGGGCACACGGCACGTCCGATTGACGTGCCGTCTGCGCGTACACGTCACGAATAATAATTAGAATGTTTCGCGGTGGTTTCGGGTGAATCCGTGGTCGTCCTCTATGAATTTGACCGTTGGACGCCCGTTTTGGCCGTTTATGACACCATAACTGCGTTGTCGGTCACCGCGGGCACACGGCACGTCCGATTGACGTGCCGTCTGCTCGACCACTTCATAAATCACTCACCCGTATTTGTCGTCTGATTTCAGGCCATTCCGACATCGTTCGGCCCGTTTGGACCCCCCTCACGCGCGTTTCGAAGCGTGCGCATCACTTAAAACACGAATATTGAGCCGTACCGGGCAAACCGCACGTCCGATTGACGTGACGTCTGCGCGTACACGTCACAAATAATAATTAGAATGTTGCACGGTGGTTTCGGGTGAATCTCTGGTCGTCCGCTATGAATTTGACCGTTTAACGCCCGTTTTGGCCGTTTATGACACCCGAACTGCGTTCTCGGTCACCGCGGGCACAGGTCATGTCCGATTGATGTGCCGTCTGCTCGACCACTTCAGAAATCACTCACCCGTATTTGTCGTCTGATTTCAGGCCATTCCGACATCGTTCGGCCCGTTTGGACCCCCCTCACGCGCGTTTACGAAGCGCGCGCATCACTTAAAACACGAATATTGAGCCGTACCGTGCAAACCGCATGTCCGATTGACGTGCCGTCTGCGCGTACACGTCACAAATAATAATTAGAATGTTTCACGGTGGTTTCGGGTGAATCCGTGGTCGTCCGCTATGAATTTGACCTTTGGACGCCCGTTTTGGCCGTTTATGACACCATAACTGCGTTGTCGGTCACCGCGGGCACACGGCACGTCCGATTGACGTGCCGTCTGCGCGTACACATCACCGATAATAATTAGAATGTTTCACGGTGGTTTCAGCTCAATTCGAGGTTGTACGCTATGAATTTGACCGTTGGACGCCCGTTTTGGCCGTTTATGACACCATAACTGCGTTGTCGGTCACCGCGGGCACACGACAAATCCGATTGACGTGCCGTCTGCTCGACCACTTCATAAATCACTCACCCGTATTTGTCGTCTGATTTCAGGCCATTCCGACTTCGTTCGGCCCGTTTGGACCCTCCTCACGCGCGTTTACGAAGCGCGCGCATCACTTAAAACACGAATATTGAGCCGTACCGTGCAAACCGAATGTCCGATTGACGTGCCGTCTGCGCGTACACGTCACGAATAATAATTAGAATGTTTCACGGTGGTTTCGGGTGAATCCGTGGTCGTCCGCTATGAATTTGACCGTTGGACGCCCGTTTTGGCCGTTTATGACACCAGAACTGCGTTGTCGGTCACCGCGGGCACACAGCACGTCCGATTGATGTGTCGTCTGCTCGACCACTTCATAAATTACTCACCCGTATTTGTCGTCTGATTTCAGGCCATTCCGACATCGTTCGGCCCGTTTGGACCCTCCTCACGCGCGTTTCGAAACGTGCGCATCACTTAAAACACGAATATTGAGCCGTACCGGGCAAACCGCACGTCCGATTGACGTGTCGTCTGCGCGTACACGTCACAAATAATAATTAGAATGTTGCACGGTGGTTTCAGGTGAATCTATGGTCGTCCGCTATGAATTTGACCGTTGGACGCCCGTTTTGGCCGTTTATGACACCATAACTGCGTTGTCGGTCACCGCGGGCACACGGCACGTCCGATTGACGTGCCGTCTGCTCGAACACTTCATAAATCACTCACCCGTATTTGTCGTCTGATTTCAGGCCATTCCGTCATCGTTCGGCCCGTTTGGACCCCCCTCACGCGCGTTTACGAAGCGCGCGCATCACTTAAAACAAGATTATTGAGCCGTACCGGGCAAACCGCACGTCCGATTGACGTGCCGTCTGCGCGTACACGTCACGAATAATAATTAGAATGTTTATCGGTGGTTTCAGCTCAATCCGAGGTCGTCCGCTATGAATTTGACCGTTGGACGCCCGTTTTGGCCGTTTATGACACCAGAACTGCGTTGTCGGTCACCGTGGGCACACGGCACTTCCGATTGACGTGCCGTCTGCGCGTACACGTCACGAATAATAATTAGAATGTTGCACGGTGGTTTCATCTCAATCCGGAGACGCGGTGTGGCCGACACCACTCAAAGTGTCCGTCTTTTGTTTCAAAAGGACGTCATTTTAAGTGAAAAGCATCAACTGGTATACGGAAAACCGACCAAACGCATTCCGAATCTGTTGATAATTTATCCCAACAATCCATGGGTCATATTTGACGTGTACGAGCCAACCCGGGATGAATCCGAGTCGCGGTGTGGCCGGGATAAGTCTAAGTGGCTCTTTTTTGTTTAAAATGAACACCATTTTAAGTACATACGGAAAAACGAGCAAACGGATTCGGTTTCCATTGAAACTTTAGGAGAACGATCCATGGGTCATATGTGACGTGTACGAATCAACCCCGTCACAATCGGAGACGCGGTGTGGCCGACACCACTCAAAGTGTCGGTCTTTTGTTTCAAAAAGACGTCATTTTAAGTGAAAATCATCAAGTGACATACGAAAAACCGACCAAAGGCATTCGGACTGTGTCGATACTTTAGCACAAGGATCCATGGGTCGTATGTGATGTGTACGAGTCAATCCCGCCTCAATACAAGGAGCGGTGTGGCCGACACCGTTCTAACTGTGTATCTTTTGTTTAAAATGGACAGGATTATAAGTGAAATGAACAACTGGCATACGCAAAACCGACCAAACGCATTCCGAATATGTTGATAATTTATCACAACGATCCATCAATCATATGTGACATGTACGAGCCCACTCGGGCTCAATCCGAGTCGCGGTGTGGCCGGGATCAGTCTAAGTGGATCTCTTTTGATTAAAATGGACATCATTTTAAGTACATACGGAAAACCGACCAAACGCATTCGGTTTCCGTTGAAACTTTAGGAGAACGATCCATGAGTCATATGTGAGGTGTACGAGTCATCCCCGACTCAATCTGAGGCGCGGTGTGGCCAACACCGCTCTAACTGTGTCTGTTTTGTTTAAAATGGGTAGGATTATAAGTGAAAAGAACTGGCATACGCAAAACCGACCAAACGCATTCGGTTTCCATTGAAACTTTAGGAGAACGATCCATGGTTCATATGTGACGTGTACCAATCATCCCCGTCTCAATCGGATTCCACATATAATTGTCATCTAAATTTTAAATTGAATTATATATGAATTATGTATGTTTATGAATTGTAAATTAATTATGGATGTGTATAGTTTCAGGATCCATTATATTAATGTGTATGAATTTGTTCGTAATTGTATATGTATGTTTTAGTTTATTACAGGTACAATAGTTGGATCGAAAACGAGGTGAGAATGAGGCCTGATGAGATGAGAGGTGGCTGATGTACAGAGGGGCTGTGCAAATTGCAGGCTGCTGCAATTTGCAGCTTAGGGTATGCCAACGGTTCTAAACCGTTGGCATAGAATCTTAAAAATATGTTTTTACCAACGGTTCGTTGAACCGTTGGTAATAACTCTTTTCCCAACGGTTTAGAACCGTTGGGAAAGAGTTCATCAAATGTATTTTTCCCAACGGTTTAAAACCGTTGGGAAAAACAGTGTTATGAGTTTTGCCAACGGTTTGACAACCGTTGGGAATGAGTTTTGCCAACGGTTTGCAACCGTTGGGAATCTTTTCTCAGTATTTTTCCCCTCCTATATCAACGGTTCACTGTAAACCGTTGGGAAAAGTTTTTCCCAACGGCTTACTTGCCTACGGTTGGCAGAACCGTTGGTATAACATATACCAACGGTTCCCCAGCCTTTCCCAACAGTTCTAAACCGTTGGGACATCCTCTATTTCCAGTAGTGGTTGTCTTACCCACGTAGGATCCTGGAACAATAGTTAGTCCATGTAGGATTCCTTTATCACAATGCAGCCAGCCACAGTGTTCCCGCACAAAGCACGCTTGATTTCGGGAGGGTCCGCTCCTCAAGCCCAGTGTCGATACATAAACTACCATGAAGTCCCAAGTTTATGTATCCAGAAGATCCGTCTTGTCATAAGGAACCCAACGCGACAGACGGTGCATCAATCGGATGCCCGGTCTGAGAGTTATTGGCATTTCCATTCCGAGGGCCCGGTTGGATTTAGGTTTGATCCAACCCAGCCATACCCCAACTGCGTCCAAACCTCAAGTGGGGTATACCAAAATAACCATCTCACTCCAAGGTTTTTGTCACCATAGACAGTTCATCAATCGAATGCTCGTAGCTCATGTTAAGGGCAAAAGAGTGGAAATAGGTCAAAACGGGTCCGAGTCCAATCGGTCCCAATCAGACTGACCCGGTCCGCGGGTCCGACCCGGCCCGTGAGGGTGGCCGAGCCCGCGCGAGGCCCGCAGTAGGTGGCCCCCTTGGGGTCCTCCCTAGCCTCATTTAGGGGGGAGGTCGTGCCCACTGGAGTCCCGAATGACATAGACGTTCGGGCAGTATGGATCTGGCGCCACATGGCGCCGGTCCATGTCACGCAGGACCCACGCGGCGGGTCATGCTATTCCCAGATGTTCGAGCGGCTAGCCGCCTCCCACGCGGTGTGGTTGCACCGCGCCTCCTCCGGTGGCCGGCCCTACTGGTCGCCCTTCCTCCGTCGTCGCGGCCCTTGCTCCTCCGCACAGCGCGCACTGCGCCGTGCCTTCCCGGGAAACCCGGCGGCCCGAGCCGCCAGTTCTCTTCGCGGTCGGCCTTGCGCTGGCCACCGCTACAGCCCATCAGCCACGTCCCACTCCTCTGGTGACGCGGTTGTGCCTCCGCCATCCACACGGCCGGCCGGAGTGTCGGCCACCCTTCCCTTCATTCTACCGGTGACATTCGTCGGTTCCAACCACCGGTGAACCTTCTACGGGTCACCGGACAAGTTCTGGTGGCCTGATTCTCATTCTGGAAGTAGTTGTGCACTCCTCAGGACGTCGTCTTCGATCTGCGACCATCATTGAAAAAATTATCTCAACCCAGACTCATGCCGCGATTTACATCAAAATCCACAAAGCAAGGCGGTGGGGTCGGGTCGTGTTCATTCGATCCGCACCCTCCATGTTAGAGTGATAGCATACGGCTTCGAATATTAATCCATGAAGTAAAATGAAGAATGAGAAACAATTGAAAAATCTCAGACCCCTACCTCGGATTCTTTGACGTCATTGAAGAAGATGAAGAAGTCGAGGATGACGTCATCGGCATTCTTCAAGGACGGTGCTTCCTCCCTTATTCCAGAAGGAGATCGAAGAAGAAGAAGTTTGTCGTTGGCGAAAGGAGGGTTCTTCCTCCAAGTATTTCCTCCAACAAGAAGTTTTCTCCAGCCAAAGAACCAATTCCAGCAACTTCCAAAGGAGGGGAACAAACACTTGAATTTAAGGAGCCTCCCCCTAATCACTTCATTTAATGAAGGAGGGGGTTTGGCAAGAATTAAAGTGGGGGTTTAGTTCGGGTGGACCCCACTTTAATTCAAAAATGTTTGAATAAAATAAAATTTAAGTTTAACCAATTTTTATTTTATTCCACTTTTTCTTTATCCTCCATGAAAGGTTGGAAAATCAACTTCCGTTCACGGCCAAACGCAACTAAGGTGAAGGCCCTCCTAAGTAATCACCGGTGCTACGAGTTCAACGGTGCCCTCAAATTTCAATTCCAAGAACCGGTTCTAAAGTTACCAAAACTCACTCTTAAGTTCACTGGACATACTCATAATATAATTCCCCAGCCTTAAACCTTACTTAATCTTGAGTTATTACAAGATTACACCTTGAGGATCTTTTCAGGTTTAGAGTTTTAGAGAATTAGATCATGAAACTTGCATTACATTCCACATTTAAACAAATTGGTTACATAAAAGATAGTATTCATTCTTCCCATCAACGGAAACATATTGAAAAAAAACATGGATTCTTTCTTAACACATCCTTGACTCTATCATCTTATCATGTACCTTTCCCTTGACCTGAAAAACATTTAAAAAACTTGGGATGAGCATAAAAAGCTTAGTAAGGGATATAAAAATATTGAAAGGAAACATGAGTTCATATATACATAAGAATGAAATCATAATTTACCCATAAAACATAGGCACTTTAACCTACCTCATCAAATCATGAATAAAACATAGAAATCATAAGACATAAAGGTAACTTGAGGCATTCATAACATTCTTACGTAGGGAGTAACCCTCTTGGTTACGTTTGGAATACCCATCACAGTATATTCCTTAAAATCTCTTCGGAGAAACCTTAACGTTTCACTCCTTCGCGTTACCCAATGCATTGGAGAGCTATATCGGGCTCACCCGCCCTTAGTTTATCACGGAACCACCCGTTTTCATAACAATGCCCAAGAACCATAACATAAACGTATCACATAAAACATGCATAAAGGAAACAAAACATTTCCACATTTCAATCCCAATATAACATTTTAGTATTTTGAAATAATGAATCCATACGAAAAGAAACCATTTCCAAAACCATTTTAAACATTTAATAAAGAGATTTTTGAATCAAAGTGTCCCATACCACCTTGAAGCTTAAAATTTTAAACCATTAATATCCATATAAATAAATCCTTAAAACCATTTTGAAAACATGGATATTAACAAGAACAAATAATTAAAATATTTAAAACGATATTTTGGTTAAAGGGGTTTTACCGAAATTAGAGACACTTGAATACAATAATTGAGGAATAACATTTAGTAAGAACTTTATAATATCATGAGAATAAATGGATTCATGATATAATACTTCAAAGGACAGTATATACACCATATAAGAGTGAATTGGTGCATAACAACAATGAACCCTCAATAGAAATGTCAAATGTGATGAAATCCCTTATAAAGAAGGTATCCTTAAATTAAGGACAAATCAATCTCAAAAATATGTGTGAAAAATATAAATACACCCAATATAAGTAGACATTAAGTGTAAAACAATAAAATTTCATTCACACATATTCAATAGATGACATATTCAATGACTACATGTTGAACCCAAAGAAATCGAAATTGGGTTAAAAAGTTCCCTTGACAGCCTAACGGCATCACATCAAAATGAGTTGATGAGAGATAAAAAGTGTATATCATCACTTGGACATAAAATTTACATCAATAAGGATATATGATAACATATCCCAACATAACAATATGTAAATTAAAAGACCCAACAAAAGAAGTCTTTTAAAAAAAGAGGAGGGTGAAAGGTTCCCTTACTGACTTGGGTATCTTTCAAAACATACACCCCATGAAAGAAGGACAATAGATCATTGATGTAAATACTCATAAACGAAATTATATTACACAAAGAGTAGAATAATGGGCAGTACATACACCACTCAAAGGAATTTGTGGAAAATGTAGCATAAATCTCACGGGAATAAAAGTGAGATGAAAAATCCCTTACGAAAATTCGGCAGCCTAACGGCGCCACTCAAAACTTCCAAAATGGATTGATGAGAGGAAATAGGGTCTCTCATCATATGAACATAATAAGTACAGTAGTAGTAATATAAAAGAACATCCCAATCATAAGAAATATGAGCTTAAAAGGAATGACATAAAAGAGTGTACTTAAAAAGAAAGAGAGGTGTAGGATCCCTTACCTCGGGTCCAACTTGACTCGATCGTTCTTCAATCTCCTGAATAATAAACTTGAGTTAATTTCTACTTCCTTAAGAACATTTTTCAAGTTCATTATTCCTTTTATATCACTTATTACCATGTCAAAAACATTATGTAATCATTTAAGTTAATAATATTTGTTTTGTCGATATTTGGTTCTTAAGTCGAAAGTGGACTTCTTACAATTACATGTTGTTCGTGTGGTCAAATTTTTATTATATCCAGAATTGTATTCATGATTTAGATATAATATATGTCATATATATCCAGTACATGCATTCATTTATAACATTACATAATCATTTAGAGGTAAGAAATGAAATGCACCGTTCATGGAGACGGTAAGCCGTACGTACGCATGAACGCTAATTTCATTTCTATTTCGTATTTTATAGAATTGAATAATAATAATATAAAGGTATATTATAATTCCAGTATAATATCATATATAATATCATATTTCCACCTTTATACGTCCCACATATGGTATTTAACGAATCAAATCACTTTGAGGGGGCGGTAGTCCGCACTTCCTTAAATGAAGATATCGCGTTTACCCATAATGGAAACCATAAAGGTATGACCAAAATGAAAAAACATAAGCTTAAGGAAAACATAAACATATTATATATCATATATAAAAATAGTGACATCATAATGGCCACCTTTGAAGGTGTTAAATGAGTATTGAACAATCATCGTTTCGGGAGGCAGAATTTCGCCATCCACAGAAACCGTATGTTCTTTAACCATTTTATGTAGTTGTGTGGGAGTGTAGCTAGAATAAATATTATAAAAACATCCTAGTATATTTAAGATACTGGTGTTGTTACAAAAGAAATAAATAAAAAGAGTTTATGGGGTTGGAGAAGCAAAATAAAACAAATGAACATGAGAGAATGAATTACCTTTAAAAGTGTAACTCCTTTTGATTTGAGCCTAAAGGCTTACTTTGTAAGTATTCTGCCCAATGGGAAACCTCTAGGATGAGGGGAGGGATGTGGAGAGAGTAAATTGGCAGGGTTTGTCCGAGCCAAAGGCTTGAGGAGTGTGGGAAAAGAGGTAGAGGTGGGATCCTTTTATAAGAGGAGAGGAGGGGCACTTTTGGAAAGTAAGAAATATTACTTTATTTGAAAATGTGTTTCGGTTTCAAAAGGTCCCACATTGATATAATTCTTGGATAAGGTGATAAGGCATCGAAATCCACTCATACAATTGGTTTTGTCCATGTGTAGGTTGTAGATTTTTCATTATCTTTCCATTTTAATTAAATCGTCAAATAATGATGTCATCGCTGCATCATTATTATGTCATAAATAATTTAATTTATTTAATGTCTAAAAATTATAAAAAAAATACTATAATATAGGAAATCTTTTTAGCTTTCCAATGACTATTTATAATCAAAATTTGTACTTGTATAACCCCACTTAAAAATTGTTTTCGTAAAACATATTATGTTTGTGTCATTTTCACTTTAACATTAAATAAAAAGTAATTTATGTCATTTCCCAACAAAAGTGGATCCATGGGGTCCCCAAGTTGGCCCATGGCTTGTATTGGTCGGCCATGACTCACCCAATAGGTGTAGGACAAGTGTCATGGTGTTTTCACATTCTTATAATATCATTTTTACCTTAAACTACACTAATTACCACTAATCGCGATTAAAAACTTAATAAGTTACTATTCACCAAAAAAATTATTTTAATCTCATTGAACCACATTTTACTTATTAATGACAACCATGTATGTCGGATTTTTGAAAATCAAAACACAATTATGGCAAAATTTCATTTAAATGAAAAATCGGTTTTTATAAGTACCACTTAGTGGTTTCACTATTCATCAAAAATTGAAGTTTTTCAGAAAATTACCAAAAATTCACACTAAGCTATATTTGATATTCCGAATTAAAAAATGAAGTCTATTTTACAAAATTCAAAACATATTAGTCACATTAATTAATTTAATAATTAATTCCCGTTGTCAGAGCGAATAGCGTGTTTTTATAAAACAATAAGTATCAAAAGATTGACACTAGTTTAAGTCTGATTTCAAAGTGAAATTAATTCCAATGACCACTATTGGATTTAATGGTAAAAATATTTTCT
Organism: Viscum album; assembly: GCA_963277665.1. Classification (NCBI taxonomy): domain Eukaryota; kingdom Viridiplantae; phylum Streptophyta; class Magnoliopsida; order Santalales; family Viscaceae; genus Viscum; species Viscum album. The sequence continues at coordinate 445,132,856 of OY728133.1, forward strand.
AATTTCACTTTAAAACCAATTCAAAATATTATCTAATCATATAAATAAATTAGATTAAAAAGAGGTTTTGAATTAAAACACAACATTCTACACTATTCATTAAAAAAATGAACTTTATCGGAAAAATACCAAAAAATTACACAAAGTAAAATTTGATGTCCCGATTCTTAATAAGAGTTTTATTTGGTCCAAAATAATGTATAAGAGTGATCAAAACTATATTTAATGACCGTTCTCCATTAAAAGGCGATAAGTGAACCTTTAGTGAAAACTAGGGCATATACACCTAAAATTTAATTCTTTCCGTATTTTAAGCCTTTAGCTTTTATTGGATAAATGTAAAAACATTAAAAAACATATATAATCATATTTTAGTTATTTATATCCATTACCACCATTATAACGGCTACATGTTAACTACCATTTAAAATAATATTATTTTATTATTAGAGTGCAACGTGAGATTCCCAAGAGACTCGTTGTTGCGTGTTGGGTACGCCATCGAGCATAGCGTCCCCTTTAAAGTCATATTAATATTTTATTCACAAATATGGATAAGTATGAAAATTTCATATTCATTATTTACCTGGGGTGTTACATCCTTCCCCCCTTTTGGGAATTGCGTCCTCGCAATTTTAAAATTGCGCTTGGAAACTTCCTTGAAAGTCCCACATCAGAACAAGAGTCGGTAAAACAATCACTTTAAAATAAAGAAAGATAAGCACAGAGGTCACCCGAGTTAACCCATACTAGGACTCCATGTAGGAAAACATGGACATGGAGGAGAAAACATAGGGTCATGTTCTGATGGAGAGTGATAGAAAACATGTTTAGGGGAAAGTTAACAATGAGAAAATCACAAACTTGTGATGGGTTAAACGGTGTTGGGTTCCCCAGTAGGAAAAGTTAATAGACAACATTTTTGTTTTAAGTTACTTTTTATTGAGGAATTTATTCATAAGGAAGCATAATCACTTATCATGTTGACTCTCAACTTTTACTAGATTCCTTAATCAAACTCATATTTTTTTCCAAAAGACGAGTATTTAGGGAGACTTGTTCGCACTAAGAGTACTATAATCAACTTCTAGAGAATCACCTAATCCGCAAAAGAGAACTATGTACATCCTATGTCTTTAGGCTTTAACCATAACCAAAACCAAAAAGGTTAGTACAAGGTCAGATAATCTAGAAAAGGATAACCCATTAAAAAGAAAATCCATGCTTAATCTCCAAAATTTTTCCAACAAAACCCAAAGTTCAACGAGGACCATCCGATAAACAATTTGTCCATAAAATTCGTCAAAGTAAACCAATATAATATTGAAACCCAAATATTTGAAGGATTTAGTCACATAGTCTTCCAAGTTAAATCGTAACATTTATCTCCAAACAACATTAGTTGCTCCTAAAGTCTCGTATTGAAAAGTAATTAACCTAATCACATATCCTCCATGATAGGTTAATAATTTTTATAAATAACCCAAAATCAACTTACTCTTAATTCATAAAATCATATAACTAAAAAGAATCAGTCAAACTAACCAGGGACTTCACGTAGTCCAGTGGTAGGCGATAAATACCAGTCGCACTTTGGTTGTGGGTTCGATTCCCGCAGCTTTGTCTAACGCGACGGGTAGTCACACGGTCTGCGTGTTGTCCTTTTTCCAAAACTATATAATTCTTAAAACATTCCCCAAAATGAGATAAAATCTTCAAAGATGATCATAACATATTTTAACCTCAAGTTTATCTCATGCCTTTCATTTTCCATCATAACATATAGTAACCCATAATTTCCTCAAAAGTAAGGATCATATAAACCCAAATGGTTCTTTATAACTATGTCCATAAAAGAAAAGATAACTATTCCTTGGATAAAATTTGCCTATATTAAACATCAGGGTTACACATAATATAAAAAGTCTTCTAATGTAACCCCATCATCAAAAGAGACTTGATACTCTTAAGAATTTCACCATAACTCTTGAAGCCCTTATATGTTGACATCTTACTCATTCAACATTCTTCATGATCCATTATCCATTCCTTTCCAACCTATTCCGAAATACCTCTTTCCTACAAACAAAATCATGAATCATATCCTAAGATTCCAAAATAGGAAAACAATAGTCATGAAATAGTACATACCTTTGATTGGTCATTGTCAGTTTCTTCATCCTCAATAGGAATGGCATTAGGTATTGGTAAACGAACATTTGTACGCTCTTGGTGACCCCATTCACGAAACTTCTTCATAGAACATGTGTTTGCATAATGACCATGCACACCACATTTAAAACATTCAATTGAACGCTCAGAAAGAACTTCTTTCCCTTTCCTCGAGTCAACTGGATGCTTCCTTTTTCCATGGCAGGTTCTTGCTTTATGACCTTCATTTCCACATCTATAGCATATTTCTGTCCCTTTGAAACATTTTCCTAGGTGTTTCTTTCCACATCTTTGACACATAGGTTTTTGAACACACATACCTTTATGATTATTACCTGTACTTCCGTAGGGATTTGTTTCTTGCATATATGATGCCTTAGAGAAAACTCCAAGGTTTAGGTGGTCAATCATGACTCCAGATAGTTGGTTGAGGATAATCAGAAGAGTTCTCATTGCAGCTCCCATATCATTCAGTTGCTTGCTCAAAAAACTGTCACAGTTTCCTTCACATCCATTGTTACTTTGGTGCCTGCTAGATCCATCCATTTACTAAAACCAAAAAGGTCAGTGTGAGTATATCAACAAAACCATCATGTACTAATGAGGAAGATGAACACTATGATATACTTACTCATTCACTTTATCTAAAACTAGGACTCTTTCTGAAATCCTAACCATTATGGTAATGTTACTTATGCTTAAAGAATACCCTAACCTCTAAAGTTATCTAAACCGACCTCTGATACCAACTATAAGGCCCCATCCTTAAACCTTACTTAATCTTGAGTTATTACAAGATTACACCTTGAGGATCTTTTCAGGTTTAGAGTTTTAGAGAATTAGATCATGAAACTTGCGTTACATTCCACATTTAAACAAATTGGTTACATAAAAGATAGTATTCATTCTTCCCATCAACGGAAACATATTGAAAAAAAAACATGGATTCTTTCTTAACACATCCTTGACTCTATCATATTATCATGTACCTTTCCCTTGACCTGAAAAACATTTCAAAAACTTGGGATGAGCATAAAAATCTCAGTAAGGGATATAAAAATATTGAAAGGAAACATGAGTTCATATATACATAAGAATGAAATCATAATTTACCCATAAAACATAGGCACTTTAACCTACCTCATCAAATCATGAATAAAACATAGAAATCATAAGACATAAAGGTAACTTGAGGCATTCATAACATTCTTACGTAGGGATTAACCCTCTTGGTTATGTTTGGAATACCCATCACAGTATATTCCCTAAAATCTCTTCGGAGAAACCTTAACGTTTCACTCCTTCGCGTTACCCAATGCATTGGAGAGCTATATCGGGCTCACCCGCCCTTAGTTTATCACGGAACCACCCGTTTTCATAACAATGCCCAAGAACCATAACATAAACGTATCACATAAAACATGCATAAAGGAAACAAAACATTTCCACATTTCAATCCCAATATAACATTTTAGTATTTTGAAATAATGAATCCATACGAAAAGAAACCATTTCCAAAACCATTTAAAACATTTAATAAAGAGATTTTTGAATCAAAGTGTCCCATACCACCTTGAAGCTTAAAATTTTAAACCATTAATATCCATATAAATAAATCCTTAAAACCATTTTGAAAACATGGATATTAACAAGAACAAATAATTAAAATATTTAAAATGATATTTTGGTTAAAGGGGTTTTACCGAAATTAGAGACACTTGAATACAATAATTGAGGAATAACATTTAGTAAGAACTTTATAATATCATGAGAATAAATGGATTCATGATATAATACTTCAAAGGACAGTATATACACCATATAAGAGTGAATTGGTTCATAACAACAATGAACCCTCAATAGAAATGTCAAATGTGATGAAATCCCTTATAAAGAAGGAATCCTTAAATTAAGGACAAATCAATCTCAAAAATATGTGTGAAAAATATAAATACACCCAATATAAGTGGACATTAAGTGTAAAACAATAAAATGTCATTCACACATATTCAATAGATGACATATTCAATGACTACATGTTGAACCCAAAGAAATCGAAATTGGGTTAAAAAGTTCCCTTGACAGCCTAACGGCATCACATCAAAATGAGTTGATGAGAGATAAAAAGTGTATCTCATCACTTGGACATAAAATTTACATCAATAAGGATATATTAGAACATATCCCAACATAACAATATGTAAATTAAAAGACCCAACAAAAGAAGTCTTTTAAAAAAAGAGGAGGGTGAAAGGTTCCCTTACTGACTTGGGTATCTTTCAAAACATACACCCCATGAAAGAAGGACAATAGATCATTGATGTAAATACTCATAAACGAAATTATATTACACAAAGAGTAGAATAATGGGCAGTACATACACCACTCAAAGGAATTTGTGGCAAATGTAGCATAAATCTCACGGGAATAAAAGTGAGATGAAAAATCCCTTAAGAAAATTCGGCAGCCTAACGGCGCCACTCAAAACTTCCAAAATGGATTGATGAGAGGAAATAGGGTCTCTCATCATATGAACATAATAAGTAAAGTAGGAGTAATATAAAATAACATCTCAATCATAAGAAATATGAGTTTAAAAGGAATGACATAAAAGAGTGTACTTAAAAAGAAAGAGAGGTGTAGGATCCCTTACCTCGGGTCCGACTTGACTCGATCGTTCTTTAATCTCCTGAATAATAAACTTGAGTTAATTTCTACTTCCTTAAGAACATTTTTCAAGTTCATTATTCCTTTTATATCACTTATTACCATGTCAAAAACATTATGTAATCATTTAAGTTAATAATATTTGTCTTGCCGATATTTGGTTCTTAAGTCGAAAGTGGACTTCTTACAATTACATGTTGTTCGTGTGGTCAAATGTTTATTATATCCAGAATTGTATTCATGATTTAGATATAATATATGTCATATATATCCAGTACATGCATGCATTTATAACATTACATAATCATTTAGAGGTAAGAAATGAAATGCACCGTTCATGGAGACGGTAAGCCGTACGTACGCATGAACGCTAATTTCATTTCTATTTCGTATTTTATAGAATTGAATAATAATGATATAAAGGTATATTATAATTCCAGTATAATATCATATATAATATCATATTTCCACCTTTATACGTCCCACATATGGTATTTAACGAATCAAATCACTTTGAGGGGGCGGTAGTCCGCACTTCCTTAAATGAAGATATCGCGTTTACCCATAATGGAAACCATAAAGGTATGACCAAAATGAAAAAACAGAAGCTTAAGGAAAACATAAACATATTATATATCATATATAAAAATAGTGACATCATAATGGCCACCTTTGAATGTGTTAAATGAGTATTGAACAATCATCGTTTCAGGAGGCAGAATTTCGCCATCCACAGAAACCGTATGTTCTTTAACCATTTGATGTAGTTGTGTGGGAGTGTAGCTCGAATAAATATTATAACAACATCCTAGTATATTTAATAAACTGGTGTTTTTACAAAAGAAATAAATAAAAAGAGTTTAGGGGGTTGGAGAAGCAAAATAAAACAAATGAACATGAGAGAATGAATTACCTTTAAAAGTGTAACTCCTTTTGATTTGAGCCTAAAGGCTTCCTTTGTAAGTATTCTTCCCAATGGGAAACCTCTAGGATGATGGGAGGGATGTGGAGAGAGTAAATGGTCAGGGGTTGGCCGAGCCAAAGGCTTGAGGAGTGTGGGAAAAGAGGTAGAGGTGGGAGCCTTTTATAAGAGGAGAGGAGGGGCACTTTTGGAAAGTAAGAAATATTACTTTATTTGAAAATGTGTTTCGGTTTCAAAAGGTCCCACATTGATATAATTCTTGGATAAGGTGATAAGGCATCGAAATCCACTCATCCAATTGGTTTTGGCCATGTGTAGGTTGTATATTTTTCATTATCTTTCTATTTTAATTAAATCGTCAAATAATGATGTCATCGCTGCATCATTATTATGTCATAAATAATTTAATTTCTTTAATGTCTAAAAATTATAAAAAAAATACTATAATATAGAAAATCTTTTTATCTTTCCAATGACTATTTATAATCAAAATTTGGACTTGTATAACCCCACTTAAAAATTGTTTTCGTAAAACATATTATGTTTGTGTCATTTTCACTTTAACATTAAATAAAAAGTAATTTATGTCATTTCCCAACAAAAGTGGATCCATGGGGTCCCCAAGTAGGCCCATGGCTTTTATTGGTCGTCCATGACTCACCCAATAGGTGTAGGACAAGTGTCATGGTATTTTCACATTCTTATAATATCATTTTTACCTTAAACTACACTAATTACCACTAATCGCGATTAAAAACTTAATAAGTTACTATTCACCAAAAAATTATTTTAATCTCATTGAACCAAATTTTACTTCTTAATGACAACCATGTATGTCGGATTTTTGAAAATCAAAACACAATTATGGCAAAATTTCATTTAAATGAAAAATCAGTTTTTATAAGTATCACTTAGTGGTTTCACTGTTCATCAAAAATTGAAGTTTTTCAGAAAATTACCAAAAATTCACCCTAAGCTATTTTTGATATTCCGAATTCAAAAATGAAGTCTTTATTACAAAATTCAAAACATATTAGTCACATTAATTAATTTAATAATTAATTCCCGCTGTCAGAGCGAATAGCGTGTTTTTATAAAACAATAAGTATCAAAAGATTGACACTAGTTTAAGTCTGATTTCAAAGTGAAATTAATTCCAATGACCACTATTGGATTTAATGGTAAAAATATTTTCTAATTTCACTTTAAAACCAATTCAAAATATTATCTAATCATATAAATAAATTATATTAAAAAGAGGTTTTGAATTAAAACACAACATTCTACACTATTCATTAAAAAAATGAACTTTATCGGAAAAATACCAAAAAATTACACAAAGTAAAATTTGATGTCCCGATTCTTAATAAGAGTTTTATTTGGTCCAAAAGAATGTATAATAGTGATCAAAACTATATTTAATGACCGTTCTCCATTAAAAGGTGATAAGTGAACCTTTAGTGAAAACTAGGGCATATACACCTAAAATTTAATTCTTTCCGTATTTTAAGCCTTTAGCTTTTATTGGATAAATGTAAAAACATTAAAAAACATATATAATCATATTTTAGTTATTTATATCCATTCCCACCATTATAACGGCTACATGTTAACTACCATTTAAAATAATATTATTTTATTATTAGAGTGCAACGTGAGATTCCCAAGAGACACGTTGTTGTGTGTTGGGTACGCCATCGAGCATAGCGTCCCCTTTAAAGTCATATTAATATTTTATTCACAAATATGGATAAGTATGAAAATTTCATATTCATTATTTACCTGGGGTGTTACACATAAACTTCGGAAAAACATTTTGGTCACTCCGGACCTCATAATTATGTGCCGTCAGAAACCGCAGACTTGGAATAATTCCATATATTTAAAAAAATTACATGGATTTCCAGGTCTTTACATTCACCCCACCTCAGGACTTTGTGTCCCCGAAATCCAAAAGTCAAAAACTAGGAAAACAAGTGGGGGTACTGAGCACGAATCTGAGTGTCCCACTCACATGTGCTCTCCATGAGGTTCTTGTGCTTCCATCGCACACGCACCAGAGGTATCAATCGCCCACGAAGGACTCTCTCCTGTCAATCCTTGATCTCCACTGGAACATCTGAAAAAGTCGCCCCATCATCGATGTCAAGCTTTCCCCAGTCTATGATGTGAGTAGGATCATGCACGTATCTCCTCAACTGGGATACGTGAAAAATGTCGTGCACCCGGTGCAACTGAGTGGGAAGTTCCGGGTGGTAATCCACCTTGCCTACTCTACTGAGGACCTGGAATGGCCCGATGAACCTCAGAGATAACTTTCTGCCCCGGACAAATCTCCACAAACCCCGTCGAGGTGAGACCCATAGGAAGACGTGTTCACCATCCTCAAACTTTAGAGGTCTCCATCTCCTGTCGGCATATGACTTCTTCCTGCTCTGTTCAGTCTTCATCCATTCTTGGATGATTTTCACCTTCTTTGTGGTAGCCCGTACCATCTCTGGTCCCATGAGTGCTAACTCCCCTAGGTCGGTCCAGCATAGTGGCGATCTGCAAGGTCGTCCATACAAGGCCTCAAAAGGTGTCGTCCCGATGGTGGAGTGATAGTTATTGTTGTATGAAAACTCCACCAAAGTCAAGTGGTCCTCCCAGTTATGACTAAAGTCTAGGACGCATGCACGGAGCATGTCCTCAAGAGTCTGAATGGTCCTCTCAGTCTGGCCATCCGTGTGAGGATGGAAGGTGGTGCTCAAATGAAGTTGTGTCCCGAAAGCCTCCTACAACCCATTCCATAGCCGGGAAGTGAAACGTGTATCTCGATCGGAGACAATCACCAAAGGCACTCCATGAAGCCGCACAATCTCCTGCACATAGAGGCGTCACAAGCTCTCCACTAAACCTTGCTCTCTGATCGGTAGGAAGTGGGCCGACTTAGTGAGTCAGTCAACAATCACCCAGATGGAATCGTGACCCCTAGATGTATGTGGGAGTCTTGTCACGAAATCCATGGATATATCATCCCACTTCAACTCTGGGACCTCTAAAGGATGAACCAAGCCTGCTGGTACCTGGTGCTCCGCCTTCACTTGCTGACAAGTGAGGCATCGAGAGACAAACTCCGCTACTGCCCTCTTCATACCTGGCCACCAGTGCTGTCGTCGAAGGTCCTGGTGCATCTTCGCCACACTTGGATGTACCGATAGAGGTGATGTGTGGAACTTCCTAAACAATTCCTCCCGAAGCGACGCCGGTACCATGGTACATCCTCTAAAGAGGATGATGTGCTCCCCACCTACAGAAAATCCATCAGTTGCCTGCCCTGTGGAAATCTATGCACGTCGAGCCTCACAGTCCGCATCCCCATGTTGTGCCTCCCTGACTCTCTGAAGGAGTGGGGGTGTGACTATAAGAGACTGTAGTAAAGCTGCTCCATCTCGGTCCACATAAGAAATCTGCAAAGTGTCCAGCTACTCAGTCGCCTCTCCTAGCAGTTGAATACTTGATATCCTATTGAGAGCATCTGCTACAATGTTCCCCTTCCCAGGAGTATAGACTATCTTTAAATCATAGTCCTGGAGGAACTCAAGCCAATGTCATTGTCTCAGGTTCAGGTCCTTCTTCAAAAGATATACCTGAGACACTGGTGGTCAGAGTAGACTGTGAAACGCTCGCCCATCAGATAGTGTCTCCACATCTTAAAGGCGAAGACCACTGCTTCTAACTCCAGGTCATGGGAAGCGTAGTTTTTCTCATGTTGTCTCAGCTAATGAGAACTATAAGTTATCACTTCTCTCTCCTGCATCAAGACGCATCTGAGCCCAGTCCCTGATGCATCGCAGTAGACCATGTACTCAATGCCTTCCTCCAGTAGCCTCAAGATGGGTATACTAGTCAGCCTCTACCTCAGATCCTAAAAACTTTGTTGGCACCTCTCTGACCACACAAAGGGTTTCCGCTTCTTCTTCAACGCCGATAAGGGTGCTGCAACTCTGGAGAAGTCTAGCACAAATCTCCGATAATAACCAGACAGACCCAGAAAACTTCGTACCTCCGTCACACTCCTGGGTGGCTCCCAAACTAGCACAACCTCAATCTTCTCTGGATCCATAGAAACTCTAGCCTCTGAGAAGACGTGTCCCAAAAAGTGAACCTCTCATATCCGGAACTAGAACTTCGAGAGATTACCATAAAGCTGGTGCTCTTTGAGTGTGTCCAGTACTATCTGCAAATGATAGGCATGCTCCTCCTCGATAGTCGAGTAGATCAGAATTTCATTGATGAAGACTACCACAAAGAGATCAAGGTATGGATGGAAGATCATGTTCATGAGTCCCATGAACACAGCTAGTGTGTTGGTTGCACCGAATGGCATAACCATGAACTCGTAGTGGTCATACTGACATCTGAAAGCCATCTTCTGCACATCCTCGTCTCGTACTCTGAGCTGGTAGTAGCCCGATCGGAGGTCTATCTTCGATAACCAACGTGCTCCCTTCAACTAATCAAAGAGGTCATCAATCCTCGGAAGTGGATACTTGTTCTTCACGGTCACCTGTTTCAGGCACCAGTAATCCACACAGAGCCTCAAACTTCCATCTGCCTTCTTGGCGAACAAAATCGGGGTTGCCCATGGTGAAACACTGGGTCTAATGAACCCCTTTCCCTACAAGTCCTCCATCTATACTTGCAGCTCAGGAAGCTCCGCGGGATCCATCCAATACACTGGAGTAGATATCAGTGTCATCCCAGGATACAAGTCGATATAAAAGTATACCTCTCTGCGAGGAGGTAGTCCTGGCACCTACTCAGGAAAAACATCTGCGTACTGATCCACCACAATAGGATAGCTCAAACTCTGCACATCAACCGATCCAAGGATAAGGCTAGACAACTGATGAGTGATCAGTTTCCCCCTCCTCGGGGTAAGTCAATTCTATGTTGCAAAGTCTCCCTTCTCACCGTTGAAGGTAAACCTAGTCCCATCCTCGCGGACACACCGCACTTTCTATCTAATGTAGTCAATCTGAGCATGAACTGTGGATAACCAATCCATACCAAAGATGATGTCGTAAGGCCTCGACACCGCTACTAGAAGATCCCAACCAAAGCTCTCATATCCTAGAGTGAGATCACACTGTCGGCACCAGTGTGTAATCGTTGAATCCTCTCCCGTAGAAGTCTCTGGCTGTAAGGATCGAGCCAATGGCTCCACCGGAATCTCTGAGCTCTGCACGAGGGTAGTGGCAATAAAAGAATGACTCGCACCTATGTCTATAAGTACTGCAGCTAGGGTGGAGTAGACACAGATCGTACCTCATATCATCTCCAGAGTTTCGTGATCATAGGCCTCAGCTTCCTGGAGCTGAGCTCACCCCTGTCCACCTGATCCCTATGGTCGGGGTGGACCTCCTGGTGGTGGTGGCGATAACATCTCGAATCATCACCCACCACCAGTTGCACGGCCAGCTCCTCTGGCACGTCTGTCTTCTCCCTGCAGACCTCATCGGTCGAACCTTTTTCTTTGCCTAGGCGGTCATTCGACCGTCTACTGATCATCTGTATGGCAGTTCGGACAGTCACAAGCCATGTGACCCTGCCCGCCGCATGCATAACATTGTCTGCTCCTGGCATGACTGGCTTTGTCTCGTGTGCCCCGCACAACCGAACCTGTATCCTGAGGTCATCCACTGTATGTCCTAGTCCACTTGGATCTCTACGACATCTGTTTGCGGCTAGCTGCAGAAGACTCCGCTACGTGACGCCCGGTGGTGGGTCTCGCTGCTGGTGACTGCTCAGCAAGGAAACTCTCCACTAAGAGGGATCGCTCCAACACCTTCGCCTACGTCGGGATGCTGAGGGAGATCATCGAAGCCCTGATCTCTCGTCTGAGCCCCTGCTCAAAGGTTCAAGCCCTGAAGAATGGGTCCCGAACCATATCTGTGGAGTAGAGCGAGAGGTCGGTGAACCTCGCTGAGTATTGTGCCACTGTCATGCTGCCATGCTACAGATGAAGTATCTCATGTATCTACACTGCACGTAGGGTGGCTGGGACAAACTCTGCCCGAAACAGGCTCTCAAAGTCTGCCCGGAGAAGTGTCGCCTCATCATGCACCTGGAGCATCAGGCTCCACCATCTGTCCGTTACTGCCTGAAGGAGACTCACGGCAAGGATCACCATAAGTTCGGTCGGTGTCCCTACCAGTCTGAAGACTCTCACCACAACCTCCAGTCAATCCTCAACTGTCTGCGGGTCTATCTCACCCCTGAACCTGGGTGGCCTCTGGCACTGAAACTTGTGCAATGCGCTCAGGCGGCGTGCACTCTCTGTTGCTGGGGCTGGTGGCATCGGTGGCCCAACTGGTAGTGGTACCGCTGGTGCCTCTGCTATGATAGGTCCTTGTACCGAGACCTCGTCACTCGGTGGGCTTCCATCTTGTACAAAACCTGGAACCTGGTTGGCTGTCTGTGTGGGGCCATCCTGAAAAGAAACAGGTGCGCCACGATCAATAAGTTATACCTAGTGAGATGACTCAAAGAGATCACAAAGAAAACATTTCAAATTAAACACACACGCAATCAGTGTTTTCATGCACTGAGTCGGAAATCAAAAGTTAGAGTCCTAGTGTAAGGATACGTCGGTCGCCGCACCAACACCAGTTTCCTTAAACTTATAACCACACCCAAAACACTTAACGCTATTATCGTTAAAATATCAGAGTCCAATGTTCTACGGTAGAACCGACTCCTCTGATACCAATTTGTCATGACCCGTCCCACAGGTCCCGTGCCGTGACTACCCCAAGGCCACCTTCCATAGGCTAGGGGCTAGTGACTAGCACCGAAAGGCGCATTCCCTAAAACTGGGAAGGCATTGCCTTTATAACCTATAAACTCACGTAACCAAGCACACAACAAGATACAAACACAAGAAAATTGTATAACCAAAAGAGTGCTGAAAGTAAAAGGGGCCGAAATACAAGCCCAAAAGTAAAGGTACAAGTACAACTCACTAATACAAATATGGCTTTTATCAGCGCTAGAAAAGGGAATTAACAGCGCTAAAAAAGAACTATTAATTGAGGCGAAGATAAAGGGGGGTCCCTTTTATCAGCGCTCAGAAAAGCGCTAATAAAGGGGTCTTTTATCAGTGCTAAAAAAAAGCAATGATAAAGGACCCATTTTATCAGCGCTGATAAAAGTCAAAAAAAATAAAAAAGAATAAAAAAGAATATATAATTCGGGGGGGAGCTTTTAACAGTGCTTGACCCCCTTTATTAGCGCTAGGTAGACCACTCCATCGCGCTACCCTTGCCTGCACGTCCATCACATGCCCCCCGTACGCACCTCCTTGCTTCCACCAGAACTCGAACCCGCAACCTCCCCCTTGCGCGCCTGCACCTTTACCACTAAGTCATTTCATTTTTTTATATTTAATGATATATCTATTTATTTATATATATATATAGTTATATTTATTTTTATATTAATATAGATCCAAGTTAATATAAATATATTTAGTTATATTAATATATATATATTTATTCATATATTAATATTAATATTTATTTATTTATATATATAATTATATTTATTCGTATAATAATATAAATTCATATTAATAAAAATATATTTAGTTATATTAATACATATATATTTTTTCATATATTAGTATATATATATTTATTCGTATATTAATTTATATTTATATTTATATTTATTTATATATATATATATATATTTAGTTATAATTTTTATCCATATATTTATTTGTATAATAATATACATTTATAAGATTAGTTTTAAATAAATTTATAAAATATATTTTTTATGTGTGTTTATAAATAAATACATACATACATATATACAACACACACACAGACACACACACACATATATATATTTACGGATAAATACATATATATAAATATATATATATCTGTGTGTATTTGAAAAGCCATAGAATGTTAGAATGACCATAACTTCTAATACAGAATCCTTTCTAAACTCCACAACTAGTCAAAACAAATAAAATGAAACAATCTTCGATATGATATGTGGTACAGGCCAAACAGACATTCGGATCAGAAGTTATACTTGTTTAAATGTTAACAAATCGGGGTATCCTGACTAAAAACTTAGTTTTGGAGGCCTTATGAGCCTTTTTTGGCCTCTAAAAATGTGACAAAAGCTTTTCTTGGGTCACAAACGCGTAGAACTCGTCGCAGACTTCGATTTGATATGTTTTAGATCTCAAACGGACACCCGGATCAAAAGTTATGGTCGTTTGAAGTTTGACTTACATTTTCAACTTATTTTAGATCTTTTATTATTTTTTTGATTTTTTGTGTCTTCAATTTGTTATTAAATGATTTTTAATTTATGATAATTAGAAAATTATTAATTAATTATATTCTTTAAAATATTTTAAAGTCATTTTCACTAAATTTATTATATATTAAAATGTAATAGTCTATTTATACTTATCTAAAACATATTTAAAAAATATATATTATATTTATATCAATATAAATATACTTGTATAACAATATATTATTTTTCATGAATTTTTTTTTGAAACATAAAATTTATCAGCGCTAGGAAAAAGCACTGATAAATCCCCCCCTTTATCAGCACTACTAAAAAAACCCTGATAAAGGGGTCCCCTTTATCAGCACTAAAAAAAGCGCTGATAAAGGGGGGGGCCTTTATCAGCGCTAAAAAAAGTGCTGATAAAGGGTCCCTTTTAACAGCGCTTTTTTTAGTTCTGTTAAAGGCCCCCCTTTATCAGGGCTTTTTTTAGCGCTGATAAAAGGGTAGTGCTTCCCTTGCCCGTTTTTATAGTAGTGACTGAAATACAATACAACTGAAGAAAGAGAAAGACAGCTTCTGGATCATCCTCTGAGGTTCTTACCTGAAGGGTGGGTACAGATCGCCTCCTCAGCACTCCACGTCCGCCTGTCTCCTCTAAGTACCGACACGTTGTATGGTCCACCTCCGGGTACTGTCCAGTCCCGGTACTCTCGTCCTCAGTCAGCGTTGTCCGTCGTCTGCACCAAACACAATGAAGTGTGGGCATAGCCCGTGCAGGGGTGAGTATAACGATACTCAGTAGGGACCCGAAGAACCTCAAGGTCTCACAAATCCACAAAGGATAAACCTCAAAGCAAGAAGTCAACTATCAACCTTACTTAGGTATATGCCCATACATATACCTAAGTTATCAAGTATACCCAGCTCAATCTTGAGGAAATAACTGAGTCCAACTCCAAAGCCTCAAGCTCAACTGTTCCACAAAGGGAGAAATACCACGAAGGCAAGTACCACACAGGTACGCCACACAGAAGAATACCACCAAGGTATTACCATGAAGGAAAGTACCACACAGGTATGGACTCAGCTCACACCAGGTATAACTCAGGTATAGTAGTAGAGATGATTAGATGTAGCCACTGAATTATCTACTCTGTCGAACCCACGTGGGATCCTGGTACAGTAATCAGAGCTGTCGAACCCACGTAGGATCCTAGAACAGTAGTCAAAGCTTTCGAACCCATGTAGGATCCCGGAATAGCAGTCAGAGTTTTCGTACCCACATAGGATCCTGCAATAGTAGTAAGTCCACGTAGGATCCCTTTATCACAATGCAGCTAGCCACAGGGTTCCCGCACAAAGCACGCATGATTCTGGGAGGGTCCGCTCCTCAAGCCAAGTGTCGATACATAAACTTCCACAAAGTCCCAAGTTGATGTATCCAGAAGATCTTTCTTGCCATAAGGAACCCTACGCGACAGACGGCGCGTCAATCAGACGCCCGATCTGAGAGTTATTAGCATTTCTATTTTGAGGGCCTAGTCGGATTTAGGTTCGATCCAACTCAGTCGTACCCCATCTGCGTCCAAACCTCAAATTGGGTATACCAAAAGAACCGGCTCGCTCCAAGGTTTCTGTCGCCACAAACGGTTTGTAAATCAGATGCTCGTAGCTCAAGTTACAAGCAAAAGAGTGGAAACAGGTCAAAGCGGGTCTGGGTCCGGTCCGGCCCTGTCGGACCGACCCGGCCCGACCCGGGTCCAGACCGGGGTCTGATACGGTCCGCGGGTCCGACCCAGCCCGCGAGGGCGGCCCGGCCCGCGCTGGGTCCGACCCGCGCTGGGCTCGGCCTGAGCGGGGGCCGCAGCTGGCAGCCCCCGTGGGGTCCACCCTAGCTGCGTCCAGGGGGGAGGTCGCGCCCCCTGGAGTCTCGAACGGCATATCCGTTCGGGTGGTACGGATTCGGCGCCACGTGGTGCCGATCCGTGTCACGCAGGACCCGCGTTGCGGGCCCCGCTTTTCCCGGCTAGCCGAGCGGCCCGCCGTCACCCATGTGGCGCGGTTGTGTCGCGCCTCCTCCGGCGGCCGGCCCTGCCAGCTGCCTTTCCTCCATCATCGCGGCTAAGGTCGCGGCTAAGGTCGCGGCCCTTGCTCCTTCGTGTGGCACGCGCTGCGCCGCGCCTTCCCCAGCAACCCGGCGGCCCGAGCCTCCGGTTCTCTTCGCGGCCAGCCTTGTGTCGGCCGCCGCTGCACCGTTGCGGCCCGTCAGTCATGGCCCACTCCTCTGGTGGCACGGTTGCGCCGCTGCCATCCACGCGGTCGGCCGGAGTGCCAGTCGCCCTTCCCTTCATTCTACCGGTGACGTTCGCCGGTTTCGACCGTCGGTGAACCTTCCGCGGGTCACCGGACGAGTTCCGGTGGCCCGATTCTCATTCGGAAGTAGACGCGCACTCCTCGGGACGTCGCCTTCGATCCGCGACCATTGCTGACGAAATTCGATCAACCCGGACTCGTGTCACGATTAGCATCAAAATCCACAAAGCAAGGAAGAGGGGTCGAGCTGTGTTCGTTCGACCCGCACCCTTCGCATTAGAGTGATAGCATGCGGCTTTGAATCTTAATCTATTAAGGAAAACAAAGAACGAAAAACAATTGACAAAGCTCGAACCCCTACCTCGGATTCGTTGATGTCGGGGAAGAAGATGAAGAAATCGAGGACGACGTCGTCGGCGTTCTTCAAGGACGACACTTCCTCCCTTGTTCCGGAAGGAGATCGAAGAAGAAGAAGTTCGTCGTTGGCAGAAGACGAGTTCTTCCTCCAAGTATTTCCTCCAACAAGAAGTCATCCAAAGCACCAATTCCAGCAACTTCCAAAGGAGGGGAACAAACACTTGAATTTGAGGAGCCTCCCCCTAATCACTTCATTTAATGAAGGAGGGGGGGTTGGCAGGAATTAAAGTAGGGGTTTAGTTCGGATAGACCCCACTTTAATTCAAAAAGGTTTGAATGAAATAAAATTTAAGTTTAACCAATTTTTATTTTATTCCACTTTTTCTTTATCCTCCACAAAAGGTTGGAAAACCAACTTCCGTTCACGACCAAACGCAGCTGAGGTGAAGGTCCCCCTAAGCAATCACCGACGTTGCGAGTTCAATGGTGCCCTCAGATTTCAATTCCGAGCATCGATTCTAAAGTTAACAAAACCCACTCTTAAGTTCAGTAAACATACTCAGAAACTTCGGAAAAACATTTTGGGCACTCCGGGCCTCGGGATTACGTG
The DNA here is from genome assembly GCA_963277665.1 of Viscum album. Taxonomy (NCBI): domain Eukaryota; kingdom Viridiplantae; phylum Streptophyta; class Magnoliopsida; order Santalales; family Viscaceae; genus Viscum; species Viscum album. Next base: position 445,150,204 of record OY728133.1, read on the forward strand.
CCGTCAGAAACCACAGACTCGGAATAATTCCATATAATTAAAAAAATTACATGGATTTCCAGTTCTTTACATAATACCACAATTACACTATTATCAGTATTGGATAGCGTATATTTCATTACCGGTACTAATTTTCAATATCAATAAAATCACTTATGCATATTACTACAATATGATTGAGAATTATATGTGTCGGAGTCCCCACTACCTGTTATGCCACCTCGGGAAGCAAGTGAGGGTGAGAAGGAAGATTACATGGGACTCGTGGATAATGAATTTCATTTTTATATCATGATTCAATCATCAATGCTTAGTGAGTTGTGAAAGAAATATTAGAAAAATGATGGTTTTACCATGTTGTCTCATCTCTAAGAAGCATGTGTGGAGAAAGTGAAGTGGGAAAATAATGATATGATGATTACACTAAACACATGTAAATTGAAAGACTAATTATGATATTTCAATACATACCGTCCTTTCATCCTTGTCATCCAGTTACTCCATTGTCATTGAGCATTATAAAAGAAACAATATGGAGAAATCACTTCAATTTCTTTTGGGTAAGGTTCTCCAAGAAGATGAGAACTCAAAGAAAGATAAATCCTTAGTTCTTATGGTGAATAAAAATAAAGACATGGTAAAAAAGGTTAATTAAAAATGTGACACCAAAGGCACCTTCATAACATCTTTTTAGGAAACTAAAGATAAAAAAGGGAGAGCATCGAACAGGTGGCTATTTGATTCACATATGGAAAGAAAGGTTATAGGAATAGAAACTCCAATGAATTGAAAAAGCAAGTAGTCTCTTCTGCTACAGGTATATCCATCAATTAAAAGTGATGCTTCTATCATACTTTTTGGGTATTGAATACAACATGTATATCATATATGTGTATTTAAATATAGGAACCAATTGAGTATAGAAACATTACTATAATTCAAAGTTCATTCTCTAAGCAGATGAGAAAGGGTGATTCCTACATCAACATTGATAAGAACACACTTTTTATTTCCTGGTGGATTGATTCTTGTGAAACAGTAATTGTGTATTGAATGTTACCAAAAAAATTATCTCAATATTCTTTAAGATATGGTGAGACATTATTCCTTCTAGAAGGAATGTTGTTTATGGTGTTTCATATTCAATTAATAGTTCAATAATACTTGAATATGATGAATATAAAATATAAGACTCAATTATACCTATTTGCGGAAAGATATTTATTTTTCAAGTAAAACTAAAAGAAGTTTTCAAGGACATACCAAGTACAATATTTAGACTCTCTAGAGAAAAAAACTTTAGGTATTATCTACACACTTACTTATAATATATTAGAAAAAGAAAGGTAAGACACAAAGCTTCTAGTACTAGTTCAACAATATGCGTGTGAACTATTTCAAGTAGAAGCTAGATCTAAATTCATATACTTCATGAGATTCCTTTAAGAAATTTAAGAAATGTAAAAGAGAAGTAAAGAAAAGTCATGGTTTGAAGATATAAGTTTCTTTGGTCTAGTTGGACGAAGAATATCTTAACTAAACATTCATCGGTCATGAAAATGTACAGTGGATTTAAACCTAAACTCGTGTTTCCTTATACACATCAGAGCCATAATATTTGTAAAAGTAGGATTGGTGATGAGTCTTACACGCGTGCATTGATAATTAAAATGTAGAGAGGATTTTTTCTTAAACTCGCATTTACTTATACACATAAGAGCTAATGACATTCGAAGACGATACGCGGTATGTGGCAGATACAGAGATCGCGTCGACAGCTCTGGTTTGTTTCTTTTTTTTGCATGATGTTTGTCTCATAGGGTGTTATATCTGAAGGGGGTTATGGTTAAGGATTTCGGTTCGATTTGATAGTGAAATTGTGATATGATGATGGCGCGGCTTAAGGTGTATCCATTGATAGTTGTTTAAAGCTTTGGTGGGATGTTTGCTGATGGGTTGCAATCGACAGTGGTGATGAGTGATTTTGTCTGTCACGAGTGTGGCTCAAGGCGGCTCATCGCTCAACATTTGGTGACTCGAGGCGATTTGGTGGCGTTTGGTTCAAGGGATGGATTTTGATTTTCAAATGTGGGTTTAGTTGTTCTCTATTTTGAATTTCAAACTTGGGTTATGTGGTTTTTTGGGTAAATCATTTAAATGTGAGGTTCTCGCTTAACCATAAAGTGGATTTTAAAAAAAATAACAAAAAATGGATTTGGATGGATAAGAGCAATGATGCAATTGCAAGGAAGGTCAATGATGAGGCAGTCATGTACAGCTTTCTATTTTATTTTCGAGATGTACTTCACAAATAGCGGTGTTAACCCAGAACCATATGTCAACTATAATGAAGAATGGATATCATATGAGTTATATTATAAGATAAATCAATTATTTCACAAAACATGTGTTTAGATGCAAAGTGTTTGTTAAGGTTCTGTTAATAAACAAACTTTCATAAAGGGAAAACACAGTGTATATTGGTAACTATCCTAGAGTTTATATAGAATATTATATAAACCCCTAAGATAGAAAATCTATAGTAATGTGAGAGACTATATTTCTATAATAAGGTCCATATCTCTAATTGTGATCGTGGAAGAAAGATTGAATTCGATATAATCAAGGTTAAAAATGCACAGGTTTTTAGCATAGGAAAAGGTTCCACAAGAGCTCATGGAAGAAAAGTTGTTCGAGATACACATACATCGTAGAATGATTAGAACCAAAATGTTGGTTTTATATTTACTACGATAAGTGATATATTATTCATTAAGACTAATAAACCGTTATCCTACAAGGAAGAACAAGTTCATATGAATCAAGTAAAATGGATTTTATATACTAAAATCAAGTTTGAATTTTAGTAGTTTCACCAATTGATGTAAAACTATTGATGGTTATTCAAGAGAAACTATACATAGGTGGAACAGGTGTGGTATTGATGGGAAGAGGCTATCGCAGGCCTTGCATACAAAATTTATAAACTAAGAATGCAGCCCAGTGGAACTGACCAGGGTCGTTCTCAAGGAGTCATGAGTAGGTTCTTCACTTTTATCAATTGTATTTTTTAGTGTTTTTTCTTTTAATACTAAAAACAAATGGATGTTGGAGAGTTGATGTTGCTTGGGTGTGTGAACATGACAATTAAAAGAAAGTAGTGAAATTTCCTAACATGTGTCGGTAGAGAAAGGAAATAGTCCTGGGTTAGATCACAAAGGGATTTATCATTATCCAAAAAATATTCTCATCCAACAAACAGGACACAATCAATTACTGATTTCTCCTCTCCATCTAAATTGTGGTACTGAACACATGAGAGAATTCTCCCTCTTCATATCCAGCACCACCTCCTCCACAGCATTAGATGATAAATGTTCCACAACCGAAGACAATCTACCACCCTTTTAATCATGTGTTGTTCATCCTTTGGTGTACACAACTCCATTGGTATGTTGCATAGAACAAAACAAGGGAGGGGGAAATGATTTGATAAATTGGAGAATACAACATCCAATGAGGAGTGCATATGAGTTTCATCTATCCACTTTCTTTATGTTCACACTTACGCTATGTTTGGTAAGATTTTAGTAAAAGAAAAGAAATGATTTGATAGTTTACAGAAGAAAGGAAAAGAAAAGAAATGATTATGATTTCTATCCTTGTGTTTGGATCAATAACTTAGTAAAAGAAAAGAAATGATTTAGATTTCTTTCCATCATGTTTGGTGACAATTTTTAAAAGAAAAGAAATGAAACCATTTTGATGAAAATGACACAAATAACCTTTGTTAAAAAATTATATATACACACAAGATTAAAAGGCATACATGCCCAATATAAAAAACAACCAAAGATTAAATCCTCCCGAACACCACATCTGCCACCATGTCAACAATTTATGTTAAATGACACAAATAACCTTTTAAAAAATGTATTTTTATTATATTTTTTATAAAAAAATCAAAAAATAATAATTTTGTTTTTAATCAATCATTCACTACTAGAAAAACAGGTATTTGCGACGGGGCATTTGCGATGGGATCCCGTCGCAAATGGCCTTTTGCGACGGGGTCCCGTCGCAAATAGCCCGTTGCTGAAAACGCCGTCGCAACTACACTTATTTGCGACGGGCCCGTCGCTAAAGCCTTTTTTTGCGACGGTCATTCTCCCCGTCGCAAATAGTATTCCATATTTTTGTAAAAAACTTTTAAAATAGTTTTTGCGACGGGTCCCGTCGCAAATACCTTTTGCGAAGGTACCTTCGCAAAAACGATTTTTAAAAAAAATAAAAAACTATTAATAATACTAGTATTTGCGACGGGCATCGTATCCCGTCGCAAATACTATTGATAGTATTTGCGACGGGACCCGTCGCAAATACTATAAAAAAAATAAATTATTAATAAATTATTTTAATTAATATAATAATAGAATTATAATTTACAAATGAAAATAATAAATTATTTTAATTACTATAATAATAGTAGAATTATGATTCAAAAATAAAAAATAATAGAATATTAATAAATGATTTAATTAATATAATAATATTACAATTATAATTCATAAATAAAAAAAATATAAATAAGTTATTTTAATTAATATAAAAATAATAGAATTATTTTACATTCAAATATTAAAATAATTCAAGTATTACAAAAAATATAATTAAATTATAATATTATAAAATTTTAATATATATATAAAATTTTAATATATATATAAAATTTTAATATATATATAAAATTTAATATTATAAAATATAAATAATATTATTATTCATATTAATATTGTTTTTTAAAAATATAATATTATTAATATTTTATAATGAGACAGAAACTACGAATAGAAAAAAAAATATTTTGATTTCACAAATTTTATAACAGAAATACAAACTCTAATCTGAAGGAGGGGGGAGGTGGGGGATCTGCAGATGGTGGTGGAGGAAACTCCATCCCTAAAGTATGAGTGAGTCGGCGCATGTACTCCATCTGCTCCTGATGCTGCTGCTGCCACCGACTCGCCTGCTCCTCGTACAGCTGCTGCTGGCATCGACGCTCCTCCTCATGCTGCTGACGCATCTGCTCCTGCTCCTGTCGGAGACTCTCTGTCTGTGCAGTCTGAGATCGCAACTGATCCTCATACTGTGTAGAAGAAGATGCACGAGCTCCTCTCGAGCTGGACGCCGACATCGCAGCACTGCCATAATAATCTCCGGGAGTCAGTCGAGAGCCGATACCAACTACCCGGCCCTTCTCGAAGGCATACTGGGTGGCCTGCATCCATGCCGCCTCATCAAACTGACAGGCAGTGGTCTGATCTGATGACTCGGCCTGACTCTCAGGCCGGGCCTGTGACGCTGCGGCCTCATATGACTCCTATAGTTGCAATTTAAAATTAAAATTGTGAATATATTATATGCAGTTAATTTTTAAACTTGAAAACAAATAATACTGACCACGATGTGATGCTGACGATCACCTCTGAGCTCCCCAGTAGCAGGATCACTATACATCCTCCGATATACGTCGTACTCTGTAATATCGGGGTGCTCGACAGCCTATAAGAATAAAAAATAAACTGTTAATATTTATAGTTATATAAAATATTTATAAATAATGTACGTACCAGATGCTGTCTATGAGTACTGAAAGAACGACTCCCAGCTCGATGAGTCACCTCCTGTCTCCCCCGATTTTGCCTCCCCACCGATGATCTCCTCTGAAAGGCACCACTCAACCAGTGCGCACATAATCCATCTCATACATGGGATGAAATATACTCTGGTCGGTGTGCTCTACATGACTCCTCAAAATCGAACACTCCTGCTTTCTTCATCGCAGCTTTTCTTAAATTGTGCAAAAACTGACGAAGGTGATCACGCATGGCCACCTCCCATGCCTCGTGGATGGCGTCACGCATGGTATCCTCGATCGGATACCATAAACCCTACAAATAAATCAAAATATCAAGTTAGAAATGAAATAATTTTTAAAATAAAAATTATTTATTTACGTACGTACCAACCAATGGCCGAACATGGCCTGCTGCACATCAATGGGAATCTGCTCCCATGTGGTCCACGGCTGAGAGAAATAGTTGCGCAAAATAGCGCTGCCCTGTCCGACTGCTATATGCGGAAAACTGAAAAAAATAATAAACATTTATTATGTGAATAGATTAATGAAATCTTAGTCAAATCCACAGGTTATCACACAGGTTATCACACCTCCGGGTGCGCGGATCAAACCCAAGACGTGGACGTCGCTCGGGGACGGGGTCAGGAATCATCAATCGTGCAAGACCGCGCCCCCTCCGCGTACTCCCTGGAGCGCCTGCAGGCTGAGGGTCATCTGCCAGCAACTCATCCGCATCGAAAGGCAGGTCAGCATCCGCCAACTCACGAAATGTGGCCTCGTCCATCTGAAACAAAAAATGTTAATGTTAGCAAATAATTGATAATTACTATTATATATACATATATACATATTATGATTGTATATAAATACCATGGAATTCTATAAGTATTCATCTTCATCATCATCTTCATATATGTCAATGTCATCTTCATATTCCTCCTCAATATCATCGATATCCATTCGAGTTGCAGTTGCTTCATCTCTTACCATTTCAAATTCATGTGTGACATCATTAACATCATCGTCATCACCGACTCTTAAATGTGGAGTGTCGTCATCGATACTCATGTCTCTTTGTAAAAAAGATTGATTTTGAGTACTCTCTTGAAAAAATTCAATTCTTTGCACGTCAGTGAAAGCACATTCACTTTGACTAAACTGATTGTCTCGAATTTTGATTTTTATTACACTCCACCAATCAGTCAAGTATCTTGATGTTGCACAGTACTTTGCATAATAAACTTGATATGCCTGTTGAGCCAATAATAATGGTTCATTTACTGCGAGAACACTTTTACATTTAATATCGATGATTCCATGAGTCGGATGAACACACACGCCTCTCTCTGTATCCAACCACCGACATTTGAACATGGTTATGTAATGTTGTCCAAGATAACAGAGTTCAATGATTTCATCAAGTATGCCATAAAAGTCAACTTCATTTTCTCGATGATGAGATCCTCTCAAGCTAACTCCATTGTTCATTGTTTTTTTCGATTCCCCATATGCATGTGTGTGGAATCGAAATCCATTCAGCACATATGCATTATAAGTTTTAAAAAGTTTGGAAGGTGGGTTACTCAATACACACAGCCGTTTGTCAATTTTATCAGCATGTCGAGACACCTGAAAATTTGTGAAATAATTATCAATATAGTAAACTATACATTGAATGAGTTGTTAAAAGATAAAGAATTTATGTTACCAGTTTTCGAAACCACTGAGAGAAATTTTTCAGTCGACGTTCTTCGAGAGCAGCTGCTGTAATTTGTGGAATTTGTTTCTTGATATGATTATCATACAACCTATAAAAACCAAAGTTATTTACTGTAACATAAATGATAGAATAAGTGATATAAACACTTACAGTACAACTGATGTCATCTCTTCACAGTTGAGCAGAACATACGTATGAGCTCTATGATGTTCATCATCTGAAAGCCAGCGTTCAGAAACTCCACCAAAACCAAGCTCTAACTGGTTGAAAACAGATAATTGATTGTCGATTTCATCAATATTCCTCTCATTCTGTCCCATTCGGTTGTGTTTTGAAGGATACTCAGATTCAAAATAATGGGAGCAGAAAAAAGATATTTCCTCTTGCAAATAAGCTTCTGCAATAGATCCTTCAACAGATGCTTTGTTGCGTACTTTTCTTTTCAATTTTTGCATGCATCTTTCAAATGGGTACATCCATCGAAACTGTACCGGACCTCCACATTTGGCTTCATATGGAAAATGTAACATCAAATGTTCCATTGAGTCGAAGAAAGACGGCGGAAATATTTTTTCCAGTTTACATATAATTACAACAACATCTTTTTCAAGTTTTCCTAGAGCATCATAATCTGCCGTAGCCGCACAAATTTCCCGAAAAAAATGAGACATGTCTGTTATGGAATCCCAAATCACAGAATTCAACAGACCTCTTAATCCAATGGGTAGAAGTCTCTCCATTATAACATGAAAATCATGAATTTTTAATCCAGTAATATGACCATTCTTTACACATCTACCCAAATTGGAAGCACAGCCATCTGGAAGTCTCAAATCTGCAATCCATTGACAAAATAATAAACGGTTTTCTTTAGACAGTGTATAAGCTGCTTTTGGTTTCAGTAAACTTTCTGTTCTGACATTCTCAAATAGTTCCAATTCTGGACGCCTGCAAATTTGGGCAAGATCTAAACGTGCATTTACATTGTCTTTGCTCTTTCCTGGCGTATCCAAAACTGTATGAAACAAATTATCAAAATAGTTCTTCTCAATATGCATGACATCTAACATGTGTCGGACCAACAAATCAGACCAATATGGCAAATCCCAAAATATGCTACGTTTAATCCAATTGTGTTCTTTCCCAAAACCAGAAATTTTCTGTTGGTTTATTGTGGGACCAAAAGTGATGGGAGGTAATGAAAATACAACCGATTTTAACTCCGAACCTGATAGCATTTTTGGAGGTCCATCCCTTTCAGTTGTTCCTTTTCTGAAATGAGATCTGTTTCTACGAAAAGGATGATCAGTTGGAAGAAATCTGCGATGACAGTAAAAATAACAAGGTTTCTTTCCATGAATGAGCATAAATGATTTGTTCTCTCCCATACAGTAAGGACATGATTTCTGACCATGTGTACTCCAGCCAGATAACATCCCATAAGCCGGGAAGTCACTTATTGTCCACATCAATGCTGCTCTCAGTATGAAATTCTGTTTCGTTGCAACATCATATGTACTGACACCAGTACTCCATAATAAATTTAATTCATCAATCAATGGCTTCAAATAAACATCAATATTTTTCTTCGGATGTCCTGGAATTAGTAAAGTCAAAAAGATATATGGCTCCTTCATCAACATCCATGGAGGTAAATTGTACGGAGTTAAAAAAACAGGCCAACATGAATATTGACTACCATAAGATCCAAACGGACAGAAACCATCAGTGGAAAGGCCCAGTCGAACATTTCTAGCTTCTAAACCAAAGGATGGATGCACTCTATCAAAATGTTTCCATGAATCACCATCGGCTGGATGATTCAAGCTTTTATCGGTTGAAATATTCTCTTTATGCCATGACATCATTGTCGCTGTATTCTTAGACATGAATAAATGCTGAAGTCTGGATGTAAGCGGAAAATATCTCAACTGTTTTACAGGAATCAAACCAGACTTCCCGTGTTGTCCTTCTTTATATCTCAGTTGCCCACATGTGGGACAACTATCCAATGACTCATTTTCCCCAGAATATAAAATGAAGTCATTTGAACATGCATGAATCTTCTGACAAGTAAGTCCCAAATTTCGAACCAACCTCTTACTTTCATAGTAATTTGCAGGTAAAACATTTCCTTCGGGTAACAGTGTTTTCAGCAAAGAAAATATCTGGTCAAAACAGGTGTTTGACATTCCGTTATCTGATTTGATAGCCATAAATTTTGCAACTGCTTCTAATTTGCTCATCTTGCAGCCAGGATATAATGCATCCTCAGCAGACTTCAACAACTCATAAAATTCAGACGGTCCCAATTCAGGATTTGAAGCTATATCAGCTGGAGTTTCTGTATGTTGAACAGATGAACCTACAACATCATGTACTAAATCTTGAAACTGGGATGGATCCGGAATCAAGTTGGTATCACCTACTCTGGAACTGCGTTCACCGTGTTGATACCAAAAAACATAATCTGCTTGAAAACCAAAACGCAAGAGATGTTCCCCCACTTTGTCAAACGTGTCAAACGTTCTCAATGCACATTTTCTACAAGGGCATTTTATCTTTCCTTCTGAAACAAATTCTGGATTTGATGCCGCAAATGATAAAAAAATCTCCACACCCTCTATATATACTGGATTTAAACCAGAACCATTTGGATTTCTACGTTGATTTATCCATATGTGGTCATCTAATAATGACTGTTGACGACCTCGTTGTTCCATATTTTTCTATAAAATATAAAAGCATTACTGGTTTTGAATAATTTGTTAGAAAAAACACTCAAGAAAGGATTGAATATATTGAGAATAAAGCAAAACCTGTTACAAATATTGATAATTTTAATATTATATTGATTTTTTATTTTTTTTAATAATACTAATATAATTTTTTTCATAAATATTAATTATATAATAATAACATCATTACATTATTAGTATATTTTATTATTAATATTAAAATAATATAATTTTCTATATTATATAAAATTCTCCTTTCATCCGTGTGTTTCACATTCTGTCTCCACATGTAATATTGGCATTCACTTTCACCTCTCCATTGGCGAGTAGGTTGATAATTTTGAAAAAGAATGCCAATATTACATGTGGAGACAGAAAAAACACAGAAGAAAAGAGAATTGTATATAATATAGAAAATTATATTATTTTAATATTAATAATAAAATATACAAATAATGTAATAAGGTAATTATTCCTAATTATTGGTAATTATTTCAAATTATTGGTAATTATTCCAAATTATTGGTAATTATTCCAAATTATTGGTAATTATTCCAAATTATTGGTAGTTATTCATAATTTTTGGTAATTATTCCTAATTATTGGTAAATATTGGTAATTATTGGAAAATATTGGTAATTATTGGTAACTATTGGAAAATATTGGTAATTATTGGTAATTATTGGAAAATATTGGAAAATATTGGTAATTATTGGTAATTATTGGTGATTATTGGTAATTATTGGTGATTATTGGTAATTATTACTAATTATTGGTAATTAATACTAATTATTGGTAATTAATACTAATTATTGGTAATTAATACTAATTATTGGTAATTAATACTAATTATTGATAATTAATACTAATTATTGGTAATTAATAATAATTATTACTAATTATTGGTAATTATTACTAATTATTCCTAATTAATACTAATTATTCCTAATTATTACTAATTATTCCTAATTATTACTAATTATTACTAATTATTACTAATTATTACTAATTATTAGTAATTATTGCTAATTATTACTAATTATTGCTAATTATTATTAATTATTACTAATTATTAGTAATTATTGATAATTATTAGTAATTATTGATAATTATTAGTAATTATTGATAATTATTAGTAATTATTACTAATTATTGGTAATTATTACTAATTATTGGAAATTATTACTAATTATTAGTAATTATTACTAACTATTCGTAATTATTACTAATTATTCGTAATTATTACTAATTATTCATAATTATTACTAATTATTGGTAATTATTGGCAATTATTGGTAATTATTGGCAATTATTGGTAATTATTGGCAATTATTGTTAATTATTACTAAATATTGGTAATTATTGGTAATTATTACTAATTATTGTTAATTATTACTAATTATTGTTAATTATTGGTAATTATTACTAATTATTGGTAATTATTCCTAATTATTACTAATTATTGGTAATTAATACTAATTATTGGTAATTAATACTAATTATAGATAATTATTACTAATTATTGGTAATTATTACTAATTATTGAGAATTTTTCCTAATTTTTCCTAATTTTTCTTAATTTTTTCTAATTTTTCCTAATTTTAGGTATTTATTACTAATTATTACTAATTATTGCAAATTATTGGTAATTATTGGTAATTATTGGTAATTATTGTTAATTATTGTTAATTATTGCTAATTATTGTTAATTATTGCTAATTATTGGTAATTATTGGTAATTATTGGTAGTTATTGGTAGTTATTGCTAATTATTGGTAATTATTGGTAGTTATTGGTAGTTATTGCTAATTATTGGTAATTATTGGTAATTATTGGTAATTATTGGTACTTATTGGTAATTATTGGTAATTATTGGTAATTATTGGTAATTATTGGTAATTATTGGTAATTATTGGTAATTATTGGTAATTATTGGTAATTATTGGTAATTATTGGTAATTATTGGTAATTATTGGTAATTATTGGTAATTATTACTAATTATAAATAATTATAAATAATTATAAATAATTATTACTAATTATTCCTAATTATTACTAATTATTACTAATTATTCCTAATTATTCCTAATTATTCCTAATTATTCCTAATTATTCCTAATTATTCCTAATTATTCCTAATTATTCCTAATTATTCCTAATTATTTGTAATTATTGGTAATTATGGGCAATTATTGGTAATTATTACTAATTATTACTAATTATTGGTAATTATTGGTAATTATTACAAATTATTACAAATTATTGTTAATTATTGGTAATTATTCCAAATTATTGGTAAGTATTACTAATTATTGGTAATTATTACTACTTATTGGTAATTATTACTAATTATTACTAATTATTCTTAATTATTGATAATTATTGATAATTGTTCCTAATTATTCATAATTATTACTAATTATTACTAATTATTGATAATTATTGATAATTATTGATAATTATTCCTAATTATTCCTAATTATTCCTAATTATTCCTAATTATTCCTAATTATTTCTAATTATTCCTAATTATTCCTAATTATTCCTAATTATTCCTAATTATTCCTAATTATTGGTAATTATTGGCAATTATTGGTAATTATTACTAATTATTTGTAATTATTGGTAATTATTGGCAATTATTGGTAATTATTACTAATTATTACTAATTATTGGTAATTATTGGTAATTATTACTAATTATTACTAATTATTGTTAATTATTGGTAATTATTCCAAATTATACATAATTATTACTACTTATTGGTAATTATTACTACTTATTGGTAATTATTACTAATTATTAATACTTATTGGTAATTATTACTAATTATTACTAATTATTGATAATTATTACTAATTATTACTAATTATTGGTAATTATTACTAATTATTACTAAATATTCTTAATTATTGATAATTATTGATAATTGTTCCTAATTATTAGTAATTAAATGAATAATTACCAATAATTAGGAATAATTACCAATAATTACAAATAATAACATTATTAGTATATTTTATTATTAATATTAAAATAATATAATTTTCTGATTTATATACAATTCTCCTTTCATCTGTGCGTTTTCTATCTCCACGTACAAATAATACATGTGAAGACAGTAAACACACAGATGAAAAGAGAATTGTATATATATAAAAAATTATATTATTTTAATATTAATAATAAAATATACTAATAATGTAATAATGTTGTTATTCCTAATTATTGGTATTTATTACTAATTATTAATATTTATTCTTAATTATTACTAATTATTCCTAATTACCATTAACTATGAACAATACTAATAATTTAAATTTATTAAGTAAGAAAACAATATAATCATAATTAAATTACAACTAATTAAGAATAATTGAAACTAATAAAAAATTAAAAATAAATATTAAATTAAAATGAACATAAATACCTTGAAAATTGATCTGCTCTGATCGTTCTTCAAAACTTTAATATCAGTTCCGAAGAAAAAAATTAAACTGAAGAAAAACTCAACTTTAGAAACACAAGTTTGAGAGCAGTAGAAGATAGAGAATGAGAATGATTTGAAAAAAACGGATGGGGGTATTTATAGGTTAGATTAGTTGCGACGGGATACCCGTGGCAAATACTAGTATTTGCGACGGGTACCGTCGCAAATACCTTAGCCCGCATTTATTACGGTCAACGGGTAAATAGTTATTTGCGACGGGTCCCGTCGCAAATAACATACTATTAGCGACGGGAAAATATTCCCGTCGCAAATACCTTTTACCGCCGCCGGTTATTTGCGACGGGAATATTTTCCCGTCGCAAATAGTTTTCCCGCGATTTTGCGCGCATCGCGGGAAAACTATTTGCGACGGGGAAAGCAATCCCGTCGCAAAAGCCTATTTATTTGCGACGGGTAACTACCCCCGTCGCAAATACCCATTTTTCCCGTAGTGATTTCTTTCATATCATCAAAATAAGGTAAACATTAAACTACGAACATATGTTAATAAAAAATTTAAAATTTTAAAAAAATAATTAAAGATAATCAAATTTATTTATATATTTTATTAATTCAAAATTATTAATTCAAGGTAATAAAAATTATAAATTCAAAATTATCAATTCAAAGTAATTACTAATTCAAAATAGTTATTAATTCAAAATATTTATTAATTCAAAATTATTTATAAAATATTTATATAAACTATTAATTCAGGATAATCATAATTAATTATAATCAAAATTATCTATAATTAAAATTATTTATAAATTATTTATGATTATTTATACACATAATTAGTTATAATCAAAATTATTTGTATACACATTATAAAAAAAAATATTTAATTGTTAATATTATTTATAAATCATATTGAACATAGAAAATATATTATTTATAAATTACCTTGAAGAAAATTTATTCATTTATTTATAAATTACTCATGTATGAAATGTTGAATTATTTACGAAATGGTTATTCATTTATTTATAAATTATTCATTATAAATACTAGGGATTATTTTGGGAATTTAAAAAATATTGAAAAAGCGGAGGATGATTTCCGTCGGAATCGTCCCGATTTTGGGACGATTCCAAAACCAACGAAATCATTCACAGGGGAGAAATCCATTTCTCCCCGTTTCTGTGCGTTGCATTTCTCTCGCTGCTTTCGAAATAGCCAAACGGAAGAAATCAGTTCCAATCGCACCGTATCATTTCTTTTCTCCCCAAACGGGCGCTGCCAAACGAGGGCTTAAATTAAGGATGAAAATTAGGAATCAAAGAATTGAAAATCGAGGATTTTGAATGCCCATGAAATCTCCCCTCGGATGAAGCCTCGAGTTAGTATTCCATGATCATGGAAATGAGAGATCAAAATTACCGATTGAAGGAAGATCACAAAATGAAAAGAAGAAGAGAGGGATGAGAGGATGGCACGGCACATAAACAAAACAGAATTGAATTGGAATTGGAATTGGAATGCGAAAAGAAAATATAGAAAACCCTAAGTAATGATTGGCAGGAGCCGAATAATTTTTACTAGGAGAAGGAGAATATATTTATAACCATTAGCAAATATCTTCTTCCTCTTCCTTGAATTCTGTGTCGATCATCGAGCTTCTCCTTCCTCGACTAGATGAGTGCCACATGCAAAGAATCGTTTGCGGGTTGATTTTCTTCAATCGGAAAGCTCCCCTCGGCTTCATCAACTGACCTATTCTCAGTTCGAGCCCCCCTCTTCCAGCCTAGGGTTTGCTCTGCAACCATCCGAAGGACATTGGCATCGGTGTTCGGCCGCGGCTCCGGCTCGAGTCAGCGTCATCTTCAACATCTCCAATTTTCACTTCGATCTTGCCATTGATTCCAGCCAGATCTCCATTTTGAATGTCAAGGCCCGTTCTGCCTTGATTCATTCTCGGAACTCCTATTTTCCTTCCTAATCTCGAGAAGATCGATGAGGTTCCATCTACTCACATTATCGCGTTTGATCTCCAGCTCGGTGCGAATTGAGGTCTTGAGCGGTGTTGACGCCATGATCAATGGTGTGGAATCCTGAATTGTGAGGCGTGAATGAGTTCTGGTGTGAAGAGGACTCGGGCAACATTGGCGGTGATGTTTGATGGGAAAACACTTTTTCGGTGTAGGTTTTGCCCTAAATTGAATTAAATTAAATTAAATGTTTTTTAACTAGATTAATTTTCCATGTATCATAAAAAACACATTAAATTTCCAAATTTAAAAATAACAGATTAAACTAAATTTAATCTATTCATTCAAATTTTTTACTTCTAGATTAATTTTCAAAACTAAATGCGATGATGGTATGGCTTCTCATTTGATCCCAACAATGAATAAAACATTAAAAATCATTATTTAATCCATTTTTCAATTTAATTCCAAATTGCCAACATAATCAAAAATTGTTAATCACTCAAGATTTTAATGCAAATTTAGAGGTATTTTCAATGAATAACAGTCTTTTTTTTTGAATTTTCACCTACCACTATTCCCTCACACTTGAACTGTTGCACTCCTGAAAAAATTTATCATTCAATTTCAAAAATACGAGCTTTATTTAAGTTTTTACAAATTTTCACAATTCAAAACCGATTTTGCAATGAAAGTTCAATTCAGAAAAAACCATCAATGAAATGAAAAGATAAACTCAAATCAATTCCAAACAACCAAGTGAAGTGTGAGAAAGACTTTTTTGGTTCTCTCCACAAAAAAAATCATCATGCTTCCTAAATGTGATTAAATTTCAAATGCATGAAATCTTATTTTTCACATAAAATCAAGCCTTCAATATTCATCCAAAACCCATTTTGTGACCTGCCTCACATGCAGTTCATTGTTGCTCATCACTCGAGAGAATGCATTTATTTGGAGTTGTACCCATGCTTGAAAAGTAAATATTTGCCTTGGGCTTGGGAAAATTCTCATCTCTCCACACCATATATCATGAAAAATATAATCAATCATGAGGGATTTCAAAAGGTTGTCCAGTGGCTTTGAGGTTAGGGGGAAAATATTCAAAAACGTATCACTAGAGAGTGGAAGCTTTTACTCTTTAAAAACGGTGCATGATTACCCAAGAAAAGCATGGAAAATTCCTCACTCAATCCCCCAACAATATGTGACACTCACACTCCCCTTGGTTTCTTTTCCCCTTTCACCGGACCATGGTTTATGAAAAAAATTCCAGTAAATGTCTCAACCTTATTCTCCTCTTTTTTTTAAAAATAAATATTTATTTACACGTTTTTTTGATATGTACATTTTTTTCAAGGAGAATGAGTTGTCAAATGAATATAATGAATGGTGATCATAGTCATCTCTTTATTAGGATCATGAATCACTCAAATAAGGATAATGAAAATTTCAAACTCATTTCCCCATTTTTTACACTTTTTTCAGGAGAATAAGATGAATAAAATGGAATGTAATTATAGAGTCACATACCCATTTCTCTCTTTCAACTTCCCCAAAATGATGACTCACACCTCTCAGAGTCCCCTTAACATGAAATGATTCCCAAAGAAAAACGCATGGAATCCCCTTTCCCCCACACTTCGACTTGAATTAATCATGAAACTGTAATTTAGAATGAGGGAAGGCAAGGGATAATTTGTCTTGAAATGTGTCTTAAACCTATAAGACCATTCATGGTAATCTAAGGGCTTAACTAGGATCAATGTTTAAGATAGGCCTCAAGGAAAAATGTGGGGTTAGTCGATCGAATGACTCAATCATGTTGAAAATACCTTATGAATTCTAAATATTTGAGTGAGAATACACACAAGTTCAAGTTCTTAAGTAGATCTCAAGTTTCTCTCAAGAAGTGAGGGTATCATAAAAGAGATGTCAAAGTGCCTCAGAAACCTCTCAAGATAGTAATTAAAATTTGGTTAGTCACTAATGGGTTTGGATTTCAATTTCTATTTAAAATTTATGAAAATGATTGAAAATCACCACCCAAGAAAACAAACACACTTCAATAATCATTTGATCTTTAAGGCATCAATAATATGATTAGGCTCCTCACAAATCACTTAGACTTCAATAGTGCATAGAGTTTTCCATTCAACTCAAAGTGTAACGTCTAGTCCTATGAGCCACTAAATGGTGACTCAAACTGATGGGTCACATGGCCTCAAGCGCGCCTCACTGTACGCCAGAGGATGTCGACAATTAGTGAGGGCCTAGGGTGTGTTTGTGGGGATACTATTCCCTCATGTCAGAGTGTAGCATAGTAGTAACTATCATAACAACCAAGTGGCGGAAACAGATATAATAATTGAACACCAGAGAGAAGATGAACATCTAGAAGACTATAATAATAAATAATTCAGAAGCATTCATATACAATATGATGATCATGTCACATCTCTACAAAGCAGGGAAACATATATACAGACATCCAGTACAATACATGTATCAAAAGGTACAAAAAGACCAAAAATGACTACCTCCAGATAGCACCACGAGCCTAGCTCAGGCCTGTGATACCCTACTCCTAACAAAGAACAAGTCAGTCATCACACAGTGGGCGCTTTCCCCAGTCCCTACCTGTATCCATGAAGTTTGTTCGGGTACCCAACGGCGGCCCGAACAGGGTGTGAGATAACACTCAGTAGGTCACCAGCAACAGTGTCTATAATAAATTCAGTCTGTGTAATATAACTAAATTAGTGTGCAGTATATCATAGGTATATCAGTACTGAAAGTAAATTGAAAGCATATATGATCTTTTCCAGCCAAATGTGGGTCCTTATTGTAGGTTCCGGGCACAGCGGAAGCACAGGATGGGCGTGTACCCAACTTTTCAAATTGTCATAATCGATGATTAATCCGGGATCAATACGATGATGAACACCAGTATCCACAGAATTTAATCAAAGATAAAATACAAAGGAGAGAACCCAGAACCGAGAATAGTGGATTAATATATTTTGTTTGTAATTAATTTAATTAAATTCTAGAATTACCTCCAAGGACATTCTTTCTTTATTAATGCATCTGGCCACGGGTTCAAGGTGCGGCTTCGTTGCGATGTAGAATCCAAGGATAGGAATACTCTAATGGCGATCCACACGTGTTTCACGTATCTCCAAACATTGCCGAAGAAGTCTCTAGGTGCTATCATGGAAGATCCCTACGCTTGCGATGTCCGTCTTCAATCACCATGAGAATCACTTTCAAAGCATTCACCTTGATCCGGTGGAGGAGGATTTCTCTCATTCTTAAGAGCATTCTTGAAGAGGGAATAGTTCTCCATGCTCGAGAGATTTTCTCCAAGGATGTTGTGCACACAATGATTGGTTAGCCAGTGAAATGACCCCTTGGCTCATATAGAGAATGATAACATGATGGTAAATTTAATTCACTAGGTAATAATAAATAATTAGCACAGGTGTCGTTACTTAATTTATTATTACATGTGAAAAACACATGTCAAATAATAATAGCAATGCTATTATTTCCATGACATGTGCTTGATTAATTTAATTCACCATGTAATAATAAATAATTAGCACATGTTCCATTACTTAATTTATTATTCCATGTAAAAAACCTCATGTAAAATAATAATAACAATGCTATTATTTTCATGACATGTGCTTAACTTGAACGTTATGTTTAAATATTATTTAACCAAATAATATTTAATATTATTTCTCATCAGAACCATTACTTGGTCCGCCAATCCTTCTCAATATTTATCGGGCCTTGAATAATGACTATTTATTTATTAAATAAATATAACTTCATTATTCACCGATAAATAAATATTCTGTCCACAATATATTCTCTCGAATAACTAGCAAAAAAATAAATGGGTTCAGGAATACTTGAATAATTATTAAACTGCAACCAGGAATAATATTTATTCAACTTGTTAAATAAGTAAATTATTTAACTAAGATACTGGCTACACTTAGTGTGTGACCCTCTAGGTCTCTTTCTCATTGGCATTAGGCAGGCTTGCTTAAAGTCCAAGATTATTTTCTAGTAACGGGTCAAGGCACCCAAGAGAAAGAAGTTGATGTCGCAACGACATGTCACCTCATACGAATGCTTATCGTGTAATATAATTACTTTGTCCTGATATCTCCAATCAAGCGGGTTGCATGAAAGTGTCATCAACCCATGTGCTTGATTTCTCATTCTTTGACTTCCCAGAATTGAACTTTCCTAGAGAACACCATGGCCATGGATTTAGTTAGACTATATCATTTCCATCAAAAGGCATGAGATATCTACTTCTGTAAAAGTGAAAAATTCTTTCACACATTATTCATTAATGAAGTATTTCTAGTGATGCACCCAACATTTCATACCTCACTTCGAACATCTGTCATCATGGTTTTCATCAATACATCTAAGTGAACAAGTCATAATACTCATTAATAATAATCTTAAAGTCTAAGGACCAATACAAACATCTGCGGATAGAAACATCTAATGACACTTATGAATGTGGATTTCCTACTGGCAGACACTACTAGAAATATAGATAATACCAACAGTTCAAAACCATTGGTATAGGCTGGAAAACCGTTGGTATAAGATATACCAACGGTTTTCCAAACCGTAGGGAAGTAAGGCGTTGGGAAAGACCTTTACCAACGGTTTAAGGAAAACTGTTGGTAAAAGGTGGTGAAAGTTTTAATTTCCCAACGGTTCCTCTAAACCGTTGTCAAAAGGATTTACCAACGGTTTAAAACCATTGAGAAATTCATATTTTTGAGCTTATACCAACGGTTCAAAACCATTGGTATAGCTTTTTACCAACGGTTTATCTAAACCGTTGGTATATATTCATATATGCTCAAAGTATACCAATGGTTCTAAACTGTTGGTATTGGGTATTTTCACAAAAAACCAGCAGCCTTCATACAACTACCTCCACTTGATAGACCTGCATAAAAAACATCACAAATAACATCTATAAATAGACTTAAAACACCACAAAAAACATTGGAAATAACACAAAAAAACACATAAAAACATCACTCTTCCAACCATGCCATGTACTACAATTCCCCATTTCAATATTCATATGACAACAACTCTTCCAATTAACCTATTTCAATTTATTGGGTTCACACATATCAATTTTTTTTATTCAAAAAGGTGATGATTATGATAGAAATTGGTGCATGAGGGGTATGTGTGATAAAGTTAATTAACAATGTGGTTAATATTTGTGCATCATCTAGAGTGATGCATGACTTGCATTGAATGTGATGTGGGGGGATGTCCAGAGAGGGGAGGGGGTTGTCCAGGAAGAGGGGAGGGGAGATTTCCAGGGAGCGAGTATGGGGGTCATGGAGAATGTGCAACAAGGATTTGAATTCAAATTATAGCATATCATCACATGCATTTGATGAGCATGAGCTAATAAGCTTACCAAGTCATTCATATAGTTCAAGACATACAAAAATGGAATAATCCAAAATAACATTGCATGATCAAAGAAATTAAAAAAGGCATGTGAAATCAACATGCCTACATTTACATATCATCCATGAGGTATAACATTTAATCAAATTGTAATAGAATTATACATAAGGCATACGAGTCTCATTTACTTGCATACACAGTGGTACAAAAGGAAAATGTTATTCATGTCCGGGGGGCTGTCTGGGGTCCAAGGAGGAGGGTGGGGGGGCTGTACAGGGTCCAGAAAGGGGGGTGGGGGGGCTGTCTGTTCATGTCACATTTGACTCATGGATCGTTTTCCTTAAGTTTCAACAGAATTTGAATGCGTTTGGTCAGTTTGTCGTATGTCGGTTGTT
The DNA here is from genome assembly GCA_963277665.1 of Viscum album. Taxonomy (NCBI): domain Eukaryota; kingdom Viridiplantae; phylum Streptophyta; class Magnoliopsida; order Santalales; family Viscaceae; genus Viscum; species Viscum album. The sequence goes on from OY728133.1 coordinate 445,171,597, forward strand.
GATTTCACTTAAAATTAAGTCCATTTTTAACAAAACAGAGGCACTTTGAGTGGTGTCAGCCACACCGGGCCTCGTATTGAGGCAGGGTTGACTCAAACATGTCACATATGAGACATGAATCGTTGTTCAAAAGTATCAACACAATCAGAATCCGTTTGATCGATTTGGCGTATGTACGTAAAATATTGTCCATTTTAAACAAAATACATACACATGGAGTGATACCGGCCACATTGTGCTTCAGATTGAGCCAGGGTTGACTCGTACACATCACATATAACCCATGGATTGTTTTCCTAAAGTTTCAACACAATCCGAAGGCGTTTGGTCGGTTTCCCGTCTGTTAGTTGTTGATTCCACTTAAAAATAAGTCCATTTTGAACAAAAGAGAGGAAGTTTGAGTGGTCTCGGCCACACCATGCCTCAGATAGAGGTAAAGTTGACTTATACACATCAAATTTGACCCACAGATCATTTTCCTTAAGTTTCAACAGAATCCGAATGCGTTTGGTCGGTTTGTCGTATGTCAGTTGTTGATTTCACTTAAAATTAAGTCCATTTTTAACAAAACAGAGGCACTTTGAGTGGTGTCGGTCACACCGGGCCTCGGATTGAGGCGGGGTTTACTCGTACACATCACATATGAGTCATGGATCATTTTTCAAAAGTATCAACACAATCAGAAGCCGTTTGATTGGTTTGGCATATGTACGTAAAATATTGTCCATTATAAACAAAATACATACACTTGGAGTGATAACGGCCACACCGCGCTTCAGATTGAGCTGGGGTTGACTCTTACACATCAAATATAACCCATGGATCATTTTCCTAATGTGTCAATACAATTCGAAGGCATTTGGTCAGTTTCCTGTATGTTAGTTGTTGATTTCACTTAAAAATAAGTCCATTTTGAACAAAAGAGAGGGAGTTTGAGTGGTCTCAGCCACACCGCGCCTCATATTGAGGCGAAGTTGACTCTTACACATCAAATTTGACCCATGTATCATTTTCCTTAAGTTTCAACAGAATCTGAATGCGTTTGGTCGGTTTGTCGTATGTCAGTTGTTGATTTCACTTAAAATTATGTCTATTTTTAACAAAACAGAGGCACTTTGAGTGGTGTCGGCCACACCGGGCCTCGGATTGAGCTGGGGTTTACTCGTACACATCACATATGAGTCATGGGTCTTTTTTCAAAAGTATCAACACAATCAGAAGCCGTTTGATCGGTTTGACGTATGTACGTAAAATATTGTCCATTTTAAACAAAAGTGAGACGGTTTGGGTGGTTCCGGCCACACTGTGCCTCAGATTGAGGCAGGGTTGACTCGTACATGTCACATATGACCCATGGATCATTTTCCTAAAGTTTAAACAGATTCAGAACTCATTTGGACAGTTTTTCATATGCCAGTTGTTGTTTTCACTTAAAATTAAAGTCATTTTGAAAAAAAGAGAGACATTTTGAATGGTACCGTCCACACCGAGCCTCGGATTAAGGCGGGGTTGTCTCTTACATGTCACATATGACCATGGATCGTTTTCCTATAGTATCAATAGAATACTAATGTGTTTGGTTGGTTTACTGTATGTCAGTTGTTGATTTCACTTAAAATTAAGTCCATTTTTAACAAAACAGAGGCATTTTGAGTGGTGTCGGCCACACCGAGACTCGTATTGAGGCAGAGTTTACTCGTACACATAAAATTTGACTCCTGGATCATTTTACTTAAGTTTTAATATAATCTGAATGCGTTTGGTTGGTTTGTCGTATGTCAGTTGTTGATTTCACTTAAAATTAAGTCCATTTTTAACAAAACAGAAGCACTTTAAGTGGTGTCGGCCACACCGGGCTGCGAATTGAGGTGGGGTTGACTCGTACACATCATATATGAGCCATGGATTGTTTTTAAAAAGTATCAATACAATCAGAAGCCATTTGATTGGTTTGACGTATGTACGTAAAATATTGTCCATTTTAAACCAAAGAGGAACAGTTTGGGTGGTTCCGGCCACACCGCACCTCAGATTGAGGCAAGGTTGACTCTTACACGTCACATATGAACCATGAATCATTTTCCTAAATTTTAAAAAGATTTGGAACACATTTGGTTGGTTTTCCGTATTCCAGTTGTTGTTTTCACTTAAAATTAAAGTCATTTTGAACAAAAAAGAGACATTTTGAATGGTATCTTCCACACCGCACCTTGGATTGAGGCGAAGTTGACTCATACACATCAAATATGACCCATGGATAATTTTACTATAGTATCAATATAATCCGAATGCGTTTGGTCGATTTACCGTATGTCAGTTGTTGATTTCACTTAAAATTAAGTCCATTTTTAACAAAACAGAGGAATTTTGGGTGGTGTTGGCCACACCGAGTCTCATATTGAGGCGGAGTTGACTCATAAACGTCACATTTGACTCATGGATTGTTTTTCTTAAGTTTAAACAGAATCCGAATGTGTTTGGTCGGTTTGCCGTATGTCAGTTGTTGATTTCACTTAAAATTAAGTCCATTTTTAACAAAACAGAGGCACTTTGAGTGGTATTGGCCACACCGAGCCTCGAATTGAGGAAAGGTTGACTTGTACACGACACATATGAGTCATGGATCATTGTAAAAAATTATCAACACAATCAAAAGATGTTTGATTGGATTGGCGTATGTATGTAAAATATTTTCCATTTTAAACAAAATACATACACTTGGAGTGATACCGGCCACACCGCGCATCATATTGAGGCGGAGTTGACTTTTACATGTCACATATGACCCATGGATTGTTTTCCTAAATTTTCAACACAATCCAAAGGCGTTTTCTCGGTTTCCCATATGTCAGTTGTTGATTTCACTTAAAAATAAGTCAATTTTGAACAAAAGAGAGGCAGTTTGAGTTATCCTGGCCACACCGTGCCTTTTATTGAGGCAGGGTTGACTTATACACATCACATTTGACCCATGGATCGTTTTCCTTAAGTTTCAATAGAATCATAATGCGTTTGGTCGAAGGGGAAGGGTCTAGTCGGGTACGAGGAGATGCTAGTCTACCTCTGGTACGAACCTCCCTCGTACCATCGGCCTAAGCACTGAAAGAATGGAATAATGAAAAGTGCACATACTTATTTACCTGTAAAATCTACACAAAGACAGCACATAGCCACATCATGTCATAAAAAATAACACCAAGGATCAGACAAAATAGAATCAGTCATGCAGAGTAATGACAAGTGCACATACAGATCAAAAGCAGCTAAAAAATTGTTGCATACATGCCATGTTTATTTCCTAAAACAAAGTAAAAAATTTTCCTTGGGCTTGGAAAAATTCTCATATCTCCACACCGTATATCGTGAAAAATATAATCAATCATGAGGGATTTCAAAAGGTTGTCCAGTGGCTTTGAGGTTAGCGGGAAAATATTCAAAAACGTATCACTAGAGAGTGGAAGCTTTTACTCTTTAAAAACAGTGCATGGTTACCCAAGAAAAGCATGGAAAAATTCTTCACTCAATCCCCCTACAATATGTGACACTCACACTCCCCTTGGTTTCTTTTCCCCTTTCACTGGACCGTGGTTTATGAAAACAATTCCAATAAATGTCTCAACCTTATTCTCCACTTTTTTAAAAAAATATTTATTTACACATTTTTTTGAAATGTACATTTTTTTCAAGGAGAATGAGTTGTCAAAATGAATATAATGAATGGTGATCATAGTCATCTCTTTGTTAGGATCACGAATCACTCAAATAAGCATAATGAAAATTTTAAACTCATTTCCCCAATTTTTTACACTTTTTTCAGGAGAATAAGATGAATAAAATGGAATGTAATTATAGAGTCACGTGCCCATTTTTCTATTTTAACTTCCCCAAAATGATGACTCACACCTCTCATAGTCCCCTTAACATGAAATGATTCCCAAAGAAAAACACATGGAATCCTCTTTCCCCCACACTTAGACTTGAATTAATAATGAAATTGTAATTTAGAATGAGGGAAGGAAAGGGATAATTTGTCTTGAAATGTGTCTTAAACCTATAAGACCATTCATGGTAATCTAAGGGCTTAACTAGGATCAATGTTTAAGATAGGTCTCAAGGGAATATGTGGGGTTAGCCGATCAAATGACTCAATCATTTTGAAAATACCTTATGAATTCCAAATATTTGAGAGAGAATACACACAAGTTCAAGTTCTTAAGTAGATATCAAGTTTCTCTCAAGAAGTGAGGATATCATAAAAGAGATGTCAAAGTGCCTCAGAAACCTCTCAAGATAGTAAATAAAATTTGGTTAGTCACTAATGGGGTTGGATTTCAATTTCTATTTAAAATTAATGAAAATGATTGAAAATCACCACCCAAGAAAACAAACACACTTCAATAATCATTTGATCTTTAAGGCATCAATAATATGATTAGGCTCCTCACAAATCACTTAGACTTCAAAAGTGCATAAAGTTTTCCATTCAACTTAAAGTGTAACGTCTAGTCCTATGAGCCACTAAATGATGACTCAAACCGATGGGTCACATGGCCTCAAGCGCCTCCCCTGTACGCCAGAGGATGTCTACTATTAGTGAGGTCCTAGGGTGTGTTTGTGGGGATACTATACCCTCATGTCAGAGTGTAGCATAACAGTAATAATCATAACAATCAAGTGGGGGAAAGAGATATAATAATTGAACACCAGATAAAAGATGAACATCTAGAAGACTATAGTAATAAATAAGTCAGAAGCATTCATATACAATATAATGATCATTTCACATCTCTACAAAGCAGGGAAATAGATATACAGACATTCGGTACAATACATGTATCAAAAGGTACAAAAAGACCAAAAATGACTACCTCCAGATAGCACCACGAGCCTAGCTCAGGCCTGTGATCCCCTACTCTTAACAATGAACAAGTCAGTCATCACACAGTGGGCACTTTCCCTAGTCCCTACCTGTATCCATGAAGTATGTTCGGGTACCCAATGGCGGCCCGAACAGGGTGTAAGATAACACTCAGTAGGTCACCAGCAATAGTGTCTATAAAAAAATCAGTCTTTGTGATATAACAAAATCAGTGTGCAGTATATCATAGGTATATTAGTACTGAAAGTAAATTGAAAGCATATATGATCTTGTCCAGCCAAACGTGGGTCCCTATTGTAGGTTCCGGGCGCAGCGAAAGCACAGGATGGGCGTGTACCCAACTTTGAAAATTTTCATAATCTACGATTAATCCGGGATCAATACGATGATGAATGCCAGTATCCTCGGAATTTAATCAAAGATAAAATAGAAATAAGAGAACTCTGAACTGAGAAGAGTGGATTGACATATTTTGTTTGTAATTAATTTAATTTAATTATAGAATTACCTCTAAGGTGGTTCTTTCTTTATTAATGCATCTGACCATGGGTTCAAGGTGAGGCTTCGTTGCAATGTAGAATCCAAGGATAGGAATCCTCTAGCAGTGATCCACACGTGCTTCACGTATCTTCGAACATTGCCGAAGGAGTCTTCAGGTGCTAGCATTGAAGATCCTTGCACTTGTGATGTCTGTCTTCGATTGCCATGAGAATCGCTTTCAAATCATTCTCTTTGATCCGATGGAGGAGGATTTCTCTCATTCTTAAGAGCGTTCTTGAAGAGGGAAGAGTTCTCTATGCTCGAGATATTTTCTCCAAGGATGTTGTGCACACAATGATTGGTTAGCCGGTGAAATGACATGTCACGAACCGGATGTGGTCGCCACCATTAACAGCACCAAACCTAGCCCATGGCAAGGCCCAAAGGGTGTTCCCTATCCCCACGGGCTGTCACAAGTGCCCGGGTATCAAACAAATCTGGTTTGGGAACAATTTACCCGAGTATGAAAGCATAAATCATAAAAAAACAATCAATTATTAAAATCTAAAATTTTCATGCTAAACAATTCTTAACAAAACCAGATCTGAATACATATGTTCAAAGACACTAAAAGTGGTCTAAAAACAAATAATGACAACATAATGACATCCCCATGGACTCCACATGACAAGGGGATCATCACCCGCAAGTCGTCCCCGCAACTCCGCCCCAACGATGGGGACTACCATCCCGAACCGCCATCATCCTTAGCCTTCCCTTTACCTGAGTCAAGCATAAGCAGGTCTACTTACACCCAAGGGGTGTAAGTAGTGTGTGAGCCTAATCACAATATGATACCACCAGATGATTCCATAGATCATGAAATACAATGTGAACAAAACAAGCAATTTTAATACACAAGGTGAAATAGTGTTAAAATTTAAAGAAATGCAACTTTAAAATGAAAACAGTTTTCAATCCGAGAATTTCAGAATGTTAGTACATTAAATAGACATGTGAGCTACTGTAAAGTACTACCAAAAACAACCCACAACAAGGGTAAATACCACAAATCCACTGAGCATCAAAATCGGGAACACCCCTAAGCACTAGGTTGTCTCGGGCCCTATGTACCTCGTACCTCGGTGTAGAGTAACCATAGAAAAATCTGTTCTCGTGCATGAGCCACTAGTAGGGAACATACCCATAACCTAGTGGTCCCCAATCATCATCCAAATAGTTTAGTTAGAGTTGTCGTTATCCATATGCTAAGTGGAACAGGGACAAAACCCATCTGATCCACTAGCCGTACTAGTACAAATCTGTCCCACCTAGGTACCCGGGCTTCCCCTTTTTGTGCTCAAACAATTTCAGCAAACAACACACATCCTTTTTCATATAAAATATTACTACTGGTCACAAACCAATTGTACAGTAGCTACACACATTTTATACAATTTAAAACACACAATAAAACAATTTTATTTCCAATAAAACAACCTCTCAAAACATCACATTGTTTTGCACCCAAAGCTCTTTAATATATCCACCTTTCATACTATGTTAACACTTGTAAGTTATTAAAACAAAATTTCAGTTCAACAACCTTTACTTAAACCAAAAATTCAGTTATGGGTCATCCTAAAATGAACCAATAAAAGATTTGAATGAAAAACCCCCAATTTCACCAAAAATTGGAACTTAAAATTCATTTGCATTATAAATAAAACTAAAACCAATTTTTACAGAAACATTAAAGTGAAATAAAAATTAAGGTACCATAAAAACATCAAGATAATTCACAAAAATTGCACACACAATGGAATCACCTACCAAATTAACAAAAACCCTTGAATCTCCGTGCGAAAATCAAATCGCACCCCCGCCGCACCAAGAGAGAACTAGATCAAACCTAAAACCACACAAATTGGCCAAGAAATCCCAAAGTTAAACCCTAGGTTCTAAATCCTAGTTTCTGGACATTAGTAAACTCAATTATAACCGAAGAAACCCTAAGAACAATGAGTTAAACCCAAAGTAATTTGAAAGAGGAAAGAAAAGGGCTCATTTACTTGAAGTATCTTGAAGTAATCACTCCAACACTCCAGTATCTGAAATTTAAAAGAGCCAAAATTTAGGGTACGTTCGACCAAGATGTATTATCTCATTTAGGAACTGGAATGGAGGAAAAATATTGAGAATTGAGAGAGTTATGAAAGAAATACTTTACCTCTTCGAATCTGGGTGATTTGAGGAACCCTAAGAAGTTCGGCACCAAATCGCGATTATTCAGAGCTCCAAATAGGTGGGAGAGAGTTCAGACACACTGCTGGGTTAAGTGGTCTTGTGTGAGACTTGGAATCACCAAAAAATCCCAAATATTGAATAAGTTATAACAAAATAAAATTTTATTTTTAAAACAGAAATTGGGCCTTCGGGCAGGCCCAACCCCTTAGATAAAAACCCAAATAACCCCTGGTTATGGATTTATAAAAGCTCCAAATTACCTTGGTGGTGTTTATAGGTTAGGGGAGGTCAACTAGTAATTTTAATGGATGAAAAATGTTGAAAAATTAAATAGTTATAAAAGATACAAAATTTATTTTTTAATCGGGAATTGGGCTCACGGTTTGGCCCAATTCATGAATACTCATCTATTCCTCCCTAAAACCTAGGGAAACCCCCAAAACAAAGAAAGGATGTAAATTAAATGAAAAATACCTTTAAAATATGTCTTGTATGTGACAATTCTCCCCACCATGAAGGACTTTCCGCCCCGAAAAGTCAACATGAATCTCGGTTGGAAAACAAGAATGGGTACTCTTCCTCGACCCATGACTTTCGCTCCCATGTCTCATGTGCATCATTCCCATGATGCCATAAAACCCGGACTAAAGGAATATACTTTCCTCAAAGTATCTTCTCTTGGGAGTCCACTATTTTCACCGGCCTCTCAACGATAGACAAGTCAGGCTCTCTCTCCAGTTCTTCCCAACTCAACACATGGGATGGATCCGGATTGTATTTCTTCAACTGAGAGACATGGAAGAAATCATGGATAGACGTCAACTAAGAAGGTAAGGAAAACCTGTATGCCACCTTTCCAATACGATCGGTGATATCAAAGTGTCCGACATACTGTGGCATCAGCTTACCTTGCTTCCCCAATCGACGATGGCCCAAACGGGGGGCCACTTTTAAGAATACCCTGTCACCCACAGAAAACTCTAGGTCTCGACGCCTCCTGTCAGCATAAGATTTATGACGACTCTGAGCTGTCAATAAGCGCTGCCTGATCAACTTGACCTTCTCAGAAGTCTCCTGCACAAGGCTCGGCCCCAACAGTGAAGTCTCTCCTACCTCAGCCCAACATAGGGGGGACCGACAAGGCCGACCATAGAGCGCCTCAAAAGGGTCCATTCGAATCGTAGATTGGTAACTATTATTATAAGAAATCTATACCAATCCCAAATGGCTATCCCAAGAACCTCCAAAGTCCAGGACACATGCACGAAGCATGTCCTCCAATATTTGATTCGCCCGCTCTATCTGACCATCCGTCTGTGGGTGGTATGTCGTGCTCATCTTAATCTGAGACCCCAAGGCCTTATGAAGGCCTTCCCAAAATCGAGAAGTGAAGCGGGGGTCTCTATCTGAGACAACAGCTGATGGTACACCATGGAGTCTCACCACTTCCTAAAGATACAAATGGCCCAACTCATCTACTTTAATTGTATCTTTTATCGGAATGAAGTGGGCTGATTTGGTCAGACGATCAATCACCACCGAAATAGCATTCTTACCCCGAGGTGTACGAGGTAATCCAACAATGAAGTCCATGGAAACCTCTTCCCACTTCCAGGTAGGAATGGGTAGTGGTTGGAGCAAACCGGGTGGCCTTTGGTGCTCTGCTTTCACCTGCTGACATGTGTAGCATCTCGAAACAAAGTCTGCTATGTCCCATCTCATACCAGGCCACCAAAACTGCCGACAAACATCATAATACATCTTAGTGTCACCCGGATGGACAGCCCACTGAGACTGGTGGCTATCTTGCATCACCACCTTCCGCAGAGATAATGGCACTACTGAACGGCCCTTGAAGCACAAGATGCCCTCGGGAGACGACGACCAATCAGAGGATGTCTCCCCACCATGAAGGAACTGCTTAGACCGCTGACAAAGATCATCACTGGGCTGTTCCTACTGAATCAACTCCAATAGAGAAGGAGTCAACTGGATGCTTGCCAAGAATGCCCCTCCACTGTATTCCCCGGTCTCCACATGCATCTGAGAAAAGAGACCCATCAATGCCCACTCATCACTAGACTTCCTCAAATCCTGCACTGGAAATCTTCTGCTCAAAGTGTCGGCCACTACATTACCCTTGCCTGGGGTATAGACAATGTCAAAGTCAAACCCCTACAAGTACTCGATTCAGCGACGTTGCCTCAAGTTGAGGTCCTTCTGCGAGAAGATATAAGCCAAGCTTTTGTGATCAGAGTATACCACAAACTTCTCCCCAAAGAGGTAGTGACGCCAAGTCTTCAAAGCATGCATCACCGCTGCTAACTCCAAGTCATGGGTTGGGTAGTTCTTTTCATGTGGTTGAAGTTGGCGAGAGCCATACGCGACCACATGATCATCCTACATAAGTACGCACCCAAGACCCATACCTGAAGCATCACAATAGACCACATATCCCTTTCCAGCCTCTGGAAAAATCAGCACGGGGGCGGTAGTCAGCCGCCTCTTCAGCTCCTCGAATGATGCCTGACATTCTGGACCCCATACAAACTTCACCCCTTTCCGGGTGAGGGAAGTCATAGGTGAAGCAAGCCGAGATAAATCCCGAACTAATCGCCTATAATAACCAGCCAAGCCAAGAAAACTCCTGATCTCGAACACATTCTTCGGTTTCTCCCACGACATGACTGCACTAATTTTCTCAGGGTCCACTGAAACCCCATGCTCTGAGATCACATGCCCCAGAAATTTCACCTCTCTAATCCAGAAAGTGCACTTTGACAACTTTTCATAGAGGCGGTGATCTCGTAATATACCCAAAATGATCCTCAAGTGATGTTCATGTTCCTCCTCAGAGCAAGAGTATACCAGAATGTCATCCACGAACACCACAACAAAGGAATCGAGATACTGATGGAACACCCTATTCATAAGTTCCATAAATACCGCTGGAGCATTGGTCAATCCGAAGGGCATGACCAAATACTCAAAGTGGTCGTACCTACTTCGGAAGGCTGTCTTAGGGATATCTGACTCCTTCACCCTGAGTTGATGATACCCTGAACGCAGGTCTATCTTTGAGAACCACTTTGCCCCCTTCAACTGATCAAACAAATCATCTATTCTGGGCAAAGGGTATTTGTTTTTAATTGTTACCCTATTCATCTTCCGGTAGTCAATGCACAACCGGAGGGATCCATCAACCTTTTTTGTAAACAACACAGGAGCGGCCCAAGGAGAGACGCTCGGGAGAATGAATCCTTTGGATTCTAAGTCGTCCAACTGTATCTTTAATTCCCTCAACTCAGTGGGGGACATGCGATAAGAGGGAAGAGATATCGGCTGTGTTCCCAGCGCCAGATCAATCGAAAACTCCACATCCCGCTCTGGGGGAAACCCTGAAAAATCATCTGGGAATACCTCGGGAAACTCATTCACTACACGAGGTAGTGAACCTTCAATGGAAAGACCATCCTCTAGCACAAGCGAAGATAACTGGAAGATAACACTTCCCAACTCTGGGAGTGGAGGCCCTGCACGACTTGATCGTGGATCCCATTCTCCATGAAAAACCTGACGACTCCCATCCGGTGCCGTGAAACTCACACGCCGTCTGTAGCAATCGATGTGTGCCTGGAAGTGTACTATCCAATCCATCCCGAGTATGACATCAAAAAGGTCCATATCTAAGACCAAGAGGTCCCACTCCATCTCGACCCCTGACACAGAAAGTGCACACGAGGGGCACCTGAGGCCCTGCTCCTTATTCTTTCCCAATGGTGTCACCAACTCCATCACAAAAGACATCAACTCAGTTGGAAAATTCAGCATGTCCACAAAATGTCCAGAAATGAATGAAATAGAGGCACCAGTATCAAAAAGAGCAGTAGCTATAGAAGATGCGATCAGAACGGTACCTCGAACTGTCGACGGTCCCGCCTCTGATCCTGCTGGTGACTGATCCACTGCATGGAGATGTCCAGTATCTGCCTGAGGATGACTGCTAGTCTGTGGTTGTGCCCTGAACTGACTCTGCCCAGAAGATGATCCAGCCCTACCACCACGACCACCAAATCGAGATCCCCCAGTCCTCGACGGCTCAGACTGTGCTGGCACTCCTCTTGAAGCCACTGACCATGCCCCACTTGGGAGTGGACGTGCCACACCACAGAAGCGCTGCAAATGCCCCATACCTCCACACTGGTAACAAGGCTTCGGAAGAAGAGGACATGCTGGTCGGATATTCCCAGGCCTCCCACATTGGTGGCACACGACCGATCTCGCATCAGAAGCCGCAGAAGAAAACTGCCTGGAAGAGTGGCCTGAACTGCCCCCTCCTTTCTTCACATGATACTCCCGCTTCCTTTTCTTCTCTGAGGAGCTGCCACTGCCCACTGTTGATATTGAACCATAGAAACCAGCCCTGCCTTTCCTATCAATCTCCACCATGCACGCCCGATCAACAACCTCAGCATAGGTCCTCATCTTAAACAAGAACACCTGGGAGTATATCTCTGGTCGCAAGCCTTTCTCAAACCTCTGGGCCTTCGCTTGCTCATTAGAGACAATTTCTGGAGCATACCGAACCAACTCAGCAAAACGGTTGGCATACTCCATCACGGATAGATTCCCCTGAACAAGTTCCATGAACTCTCTAGACCTGGAATAAGCCAACACCTCAGGGCAATACTGTTCATTGAAGACAGCCTTGAATTCTCCCCAGCGCATCTGATCATTCTTCCCTGTCTGAAGCACTGACTCCCACCATTTACGACTGGGACCCTCCAACAGGAAGGAGGCACACTTCACCCTGAGCTCCTCAGGTGTTTCCAGGAACTCAAACATACGCTCAATCTTCTCGAGCCATTCTTCTGCTTTCTGGGGTTTTGTGCTACCTCAGAAGGCAGGAGGCTTGTTTTTCAGAAACTCTTGTGCTTTATCTTTTCTAGGATCTATCTCCTCTGCCCTAATAGGAATAGGATCATGAGTTGGTCCCTGTCCCAAAGCTTGGATATCCCGAACAACAGCCTCCATGAGCCTCTGATCAATCGGCATGGGAGAACTCTCTCCAGCTTCCTCCTGTGGGTGCATGGGAGCTTTCCGGGGAGGCATGTTTCTACAAAATGCAACAGTCACAAAACAATAGTCAATACCACAATTCTGAAAATTGTAATCAAATACATCAAATATAAACAAACTAAACACATTCTTGTAATAAAAGAAACAACTACTCCACATCTTCCTGATGTCCACATGTGGTCTGCAGCCCACATGTTTCACCTGGAAGTGAAGTAAATCAGTAAATTCCAACATCCTATGGTGACTCAAGGTCTGCCATGAGGGGTTCAGGCCAAGCACCCTACTCACAACCAATACCCCAAGCCTCGGAAGTCCTAGCTCCTGTCTATCCCGACTCATCTCAAAATAACAATATAACCCAAAAACATTAACCTCCTCTGATACCATTTTGTCACGAATCGGATCTGGTCTCCACCATTAACGGCACCAAACCTGGCCCGTGGCAAGGCCCGAAGGGCGTTCCCTATCCCCACGGGCTGGCACAAGTGCCCGGGTATCAAAAAAATCTGGTTTGGGAACGATTTACCTGAGTATGAAAGCATAAATCATAAAAAAACAATCAATTATTAAAATCTGAAATTTTCATGCTAAACAATTCTTAAAAAAACCAGATCTGAATACATATGTTAAAAGACACTAAAAGTGGTCTAAAAACAAATAATGACAACATAATGACATCCCCATGGACTCCACACGACAAGGGGATCAACACCCGCAAGTCGTCCCCGCAACTCCGCCCCAACGATGGGGACTAACATCCCGAACCGCCATCACCCTTAGACTTCCCTTTACCTGAGTCAAGCATAAGCAGGTCTACTTACACCCAAGGGGTGTAAGTAGGGTGTGATCCTAAGCCCAATAGGATACCACCAGATGATTCCATAGATAATGCAATACAATGTGAACAAAACAAGCAATTTTAATACACAAGGTGAAATAGTGTTAAAATTTAAAGAAATGCAACTTTCAAATGAAAACAGTTTTCAATCCAAGAATTTCATAATGTTAGAACATTAAATAGACATGTGAGATACTGTAAATTAATGCCAAAAAAAACCCACAACAAGGGTAAATACCACAAATCCAATGAGCATCAAAATCGGGAACACCCCTAAGCACTAGGTTGTCTCGGGCCCTATGTACCTCGTACCTCGGTGTAGAGTAACCATAGAAAAATTCGTTCTCGTGCACGGGCCACTAGTAGGGAACATACCCATAACCTAGTGGTCCCCAATCATCATCCAAATAGTTTAGTTAGAGTTGTCGTTATCCATATGCTAAGTGGAACAGGGACAAAACCCATCCGATCCACTAGCCGTACTAGTACAAATCTGCCCCACCTAGGTACCCGAGCTTCCCCTTTTTGTGCTCAAACAATTTCAGCAAACAACACACATCCTTTTTCATATAAAATACTAATACTGGTCACAAACCAATTGTACAGTAGCTACACATATTTTATACAATTTAAAACACACAATAAAACAATTTTATTTCCAATAAAACAACCTCTCAAAACATCACATTGTTTTGCACCCAAAGCTCTTTAAGATATCCACCTTTCATACTATGTTAACACTTGTAAGTTATTAAAACAAAATTTCAGTTCAACACCCTTTAATGAAACCAAAAATTCAGTTATGGGGCATCCCAAAATGAACCAATAAAATATTTGAATGAAAAACCCCCCAATTTCACCAAAAATTGGAACTTAAAATTCATTTGCATTATAAATGCAACTAAAAGCAATTTTTACAGAAACATTCAAGTGAAATAAACATTAAGGTACCATGAAAACATCAAGATAATTCACAAAAATTGCACACACAATGTAATCACCTATCAAATTAACAAAAACCCTTGAATCTTCGTGCGAAAATCAAATCGCACCCCCGCCGCACCAAGAGAGAACTAGATCAAACCTAAAACCACACAAATTGGCCAAGAAATCCCAAAGTTAAACCCTAAGTTCTAAATCCTAGTTTCTGGACATTAGTAAACTCAATTATAACCGAAGAAACCCTAAGAACAATGAGTTAAACCCAAAGTAATTTGAAAGAGGAAAGAAAAGGGCTCATTTACTTGAAGTATCTTGAAGTAATCACTCCAACACTCCAGTATATGAAATTTAAAAGAGCCAAAATTTAGGGTACGTTCGACCAAGATGTATTATCTCATTTAGGAACTTTAATGGAGGAAAAATATTGAGAATTGAGAGAGTTATGAAAGAAATACTTTACCTCTTCGAATCTGGGCGATTTGAGGAACCCTAAGAAGTTCGGCACCAAATCGCGATTATTAAGAGCTCCAAATAGGTGGGAGAGAGTTCAGACGTGTGTCTGGGTTAAGTAGTCTTGTGTGAGACTTGGAATCACCAAAAAATCCCAAATATTGGATAGGTTATAACAAAATCAAATTTTATTTTTAAAACAGAAATTGGGCCTTCGGACAGGCCCAACCCCTTAGATAAAAACCCAAATAACCCCTGGTTATGGATTTCTAAAAGCTCCAAATTACCTTGGTGGTGTTAATAGGTTAGGGGAGGTCAAGTATAAATTTTAATGGATGAAAAATGTTGAAAAATGAAATAGTTATAAAAGATACAAAATTTATTTTTTAATCGGGAATTGGGCTCACGGTTTGGCCCAATTCATGAATACTCATCTATTCCTCCCTAAAACCTAGGGAAACCCCCAAAACAAAGAAAGGATGTAAATTAAATGAAAAATATCTTTAAAATATGTCTTGTATGTGACATGACCCCTTGGCTTATATATAGAATGATAACATAATGGGAAATTTAATTCACTAGGTAATAATAAATAATTAATGCAGGTGTTGTTACTTAATTTATTATTCCATGTGAAAAAGTCATGTCAAATAATAATAGAAATGCTATTATTTACATGACATGTGCTTAATGAATTTAATTCACTAGGTAATAATAAATAATTAGCACATGTGTCATTACTTAATTTATTATTCCATGTGAAAAAACTCATGTAAAATAATAATAACAATGCTATTATTTCCATGACATGTGCTTAACTTGCACGTTATATTTAAATATTATTTAACCAAATAATATTTAATATTATTTCTCATCGGAACCATAACTTGGTCTGCCAATACTCCTCAATATTTACCATGCCTTGAATAATGAATATTTATTTATAAATAAATATAACTTCATTATTCACCGATAAATAAATATTTCGTCCGCAGTATATTCTCTCGAATAACTAGCGAAAAAATAAATGTGATCAGGCATAATTGAATAATTATTAAGCCACAGCCAGGAATAATATTTATTCAACTTGTTAAATAAATAAATTATTTAACTGAGATACTGGATACACTTAGTGTGTGACCCTCTAGGCCTATTTCTCGTTGGCATTAGGCGGGCTTGCTTAAAGTCCAAGATTACTCTCTAGCAATGGGTCAAGGCACCCAAGAGAAAGAAGTTGATGTCACAATGACATATCACCTCATACGAATTCTTATCATGTAATATAATCCCTTTGTCCCGATATCTCCAATCAAGTGGGTTGCATGAAAGTGTCATCAACCCATGTGCTCGATTTCTCATTATTTGACTTCCCGGAATTGAACTTGCCTAGATAACACCATGTCCATGGATTTAATTAGGCTATATCATTTCCATCAAAAGGCATGAGATATCTACTTCTATAAAAGTGAAAAATTCTTTCTCGCATTATTCATTAATGAAGTATTACTAGTGATGAACCCAACATTTCATACCTCACTGTGAACATCTATCATCATGGTTTTCATCAATACATCTAAGTGCGCAAGTCATAATACCCATTAATAATAATCTTAAAGTCTAAGGACCAATACACACGTCCATGGATAGGAACATCCAATGACACTTATGAATGTGGATTTCCTACTGGTGGGTCTTGTTTTCATAATATCCTCCTGGATATTACCAAGGTAGCACACCATGAGAAGGTGCCTCAAAGTTTCATGAGTTCCCACCCTTGATAGCCTATATCATTTATGTCCCTTCAAATGATATCATTCGGCTATAGAACATATATTCAAAAATAGCATCATGGAACTTCCGAGTTCTCATCATAGCAGGGATCCACTATGACCATTTAGTGCGACAACTATTCTTAGGACATTATCACATACTATGTCATGCATAAGAAAAATCATGATGTGATAAGGAGTTTATAAATATTTATCCAATGAATACATGTTTATCATAAAGTACAAAAAAGTTGGTTTTTAGGGCACCAACACCAAAAAACTCCCACTTACACTAGAGCCAACTGCTAATAACCTTCATTCATCTAGCTCTCACATGATATTCATGCTTCTACTGAGATATGACTTTATTCAAGGGGTTTGCCACGTTCTCTTCTGTGGACACTTTGCTCACTGAAACTTCACCCCTTTGATAGAAATTCCTCAAGAGGTAATACTTTTGAAGTATTTTATTTTTTCGTTGATTTGACCTTGTCTCTTTTGTAAGAGTCACCATTGTAGTATTATCACAATACAATGTAATGGGATCTTTACTACTAGGCACCACATCAAGATCTTGGAAAAATTTCTGAATCCAGTCAGCTTCCTTGGTTGCATCAGAAGCTATATATTTGCACTCCACTATAGAATTAGTGGCAAATGGCTACTTTGAACTCTTCCAGATCACAGCTCCTCCGTTGAGACAGAAAACATATCCTGATTGTGACTTCAGATCGTTCTGATCTGTCTAAAAAAAAGCATCAGCGTACCCTTTGATGACAAGATCCTCATCTCCTCCATATACCAAGAACATATCCTTAGTTCATCTCATATACTTAATGATAGACTTGAAAATAATCCTATTTTTTTCTCCTGGATCTTCTTGATATCTTCCTACCATGCTCAGTGCATAGGCAACATCAAGTCTAGTACATAACATGGCATACATGATAAATCCTATCATTGAAGCGTATGTAATCTTACTCATCCTATATTTCTCATGTTGTGTTTGGGGACACATTTTCATGGAAAGATGTATACCATGTGACACTAGAACCAATCCCCTCTTATATTGTTTTATACTAAATATCTTTAGTATCTGGTCAATCTATATACTCTAACTTAGTCCGAGAAGTCTCTTGGATCTATCATGAATGATCTTGATCCCCAGAATGTAGGATTCTTCACCTAATTCCTTCATGGAGAAGCACTAGTTCAACCAGTCCTTGACTGACTACAAGACTGGTATGACGTTTCCAATAAGTAATATATTGTCAACATACACTACTAGGATAATGACCACATTCCCATTAAACCGCTTGTAAACACATGGATCACATTCATTCTTAATGAAACTAAATTCTCTTATGGCTTCATCGAATCGAATGTTCCATGACCTGAATGCTTGATTTAATCTATAAATGGATCTATACAACTTGAATACCCATTTAGCATTACTGTTGTCACAAACCCTTCTGGTTGTGTCATATAGACATCTTCCTGAAGGTTCCCGTTAAGGAATGCAGTTTTGAACTCCATCTTCCAAATATCATATTCATGGAAAGATTCTGTGGAAAGTATGATTCTTATGGATTTAAACATGGAAACTGGTGAAAAGGTTTCATCATAGTTAATTCCTTGACGCTGTTTAAAACCTTTACCCACTAGCCTTGCTTTATAGGTACTGACTTTACCTTCCATGTCCAGATCTATTTTGAATACCTATTTACACCCAATAATATTTACATCAACTAGAACAACAAACAGAACCCAGAATTCATTCTGATACATGGAATTCATCTCATAATTCATATCTTCTAGCCATCTTGTATCTTCTAATCTCTCTACTTCTTCCTTGTAGGAGATAGGTTTATTATTTTCCAACAATATTGAGTCACCATCCTCGGTGACAAGGAAACCATATCTCTATGGTTCCCTTACCTATTTTGTGCTCCTACGTAGTACTTATGTTTCAAGAACTACCCATTCCACGAGGATTTGTAGAACTTGTTCTTATACCAAATCCTAGGTATCTTGAGCATCAAATTCATCGAAGTTAATATTGCTCCCACTATCCTTTTTGATGATGTGCTTCCTCTCAAAAAATACATATTGTCTAGAAACAATCACTTTCTTATTTGAGGTCTGTATTGGTAGTATCCCTTTGTTTCCTTAGGGTACCCTATAAATATACACTTCATGCCCCGAGATTCTAGTTTATTTCCTAATAAATCCTTAACAAACTCCTCACATCCCCATACACGTGTATGCAACAAAGTGGGATTCTTTCCACTTCATAGCTCAAAGGGAATCCCATTTGCTACCTTAGTTGGTACTTGGTTTAATGTGTATGCCACAGTTTGTAATGAATATACCCAAAAGGATAATGAAAGATTTGCATAACTCATCATTGACCTTACCATGTCCAACAAGGTATGGTTTCTCCTTTCACTAACACCATTCCACTGTGGTGTATAAGGTGGAGTGAGTTGAGACAGAATCCCAGAATCCTGTGAAAGGTCTATGAACTCTTGGTTGATATATTATCCACCTCGATCCGATTGAAGATTCTTTATCTTATTACCAAGATGATTCTATACTTTGTTCTTGAACTCCTTGAATTTCTCAAAGTACTTGGACCTATACCTCATTAAGTAGACATATCCATATCTACTCAAGTCATTAGTAAAAGTGATGAAGTAAGAATATCCATCTCTAGCTTCTATTGGAAATGGTCCACACACATCAGTGTGTACCAATCCTAGAATATCTATGTCCCTTTAACCCTATCCACTAAATATAGGTTTGGTCATTTTCTCTTATAAACAAGCATGATATCTATCAAGTGGATTTAGCTCAAAATAGTTTAAATAACCATCTTGATATAGCTTTTTCAGTCACTTATCATTTACATGACCAAGGTGGTGATGCCATAACTGGATGTTGTATGAGTCATGTGAACTTGGTTTGTTATCAATTTCAAACACTTGTTTCTCATAATTTAATACATATAGATTTTTATTTAAATGCATCATACCATAACATATGTTGTCCTTATAAAAGTAACAACATTTATTTCCGAACTTGAAAATAAATCCATCTGTATCTAAACTTGATACAAAAAATATGTTCTTGGTAACACTAGGTATATAATAATATCCATGTAAAAACAAAATCATTCCCTTAGGAAATGTGAGGTGGTAGTCACCAATGGAAAGATCAGCCATCCTCGTACCATTGGAAACTCACATGAAAAGCATACTACCTCCTTTTTCTTTCCCTGCCTATGGATCTTCTTCTTCTTGTTCAGACGGTGCTCAAATACTTTAGATTTTTTATAAATATTAGTCCCCTTTGCCTTATCCTTCCTCTTTCTATTCACCATAAGGACTGTGGGTTTTTATGCCCCATGTCCTTATCAACTTGGTGAATCAGGGTAAGAAGCTTCGATAGACTCTTCTCATTATTTCTCATATTATAATTCACAATTAAACTAGAGAAGTTATTAGAAAATAATGATAGTATGAGATTTATACGCAACTCATCTGGTAATTTAATTCCTAATATGTCCAAATGATCAATGTAGCTAATAAGCTTGACTACATGTGGTCCAGCTAGCACAGAATCTCCAAAATTAGTAGTAAACAAAGTTTTGGATATCTCATACCTCTCATGTCTTGCCTTCTCTTGATAGAGATCCTGAAGGTGAGACATTATGCTATAAGCATCCATTTCCTCATGTTGATTCAAGAGATCATTGTTCATGGATGATATCATGAGGCACTAAACATTCGTAGTATCATTTATATGTTTCTTGTACATAGAGATTTCCTCATTACTCACCTCATTTCTAGGCGTAATGGTAAAGGATCTTCTAGCACATAAAGTTTCCTCTCATGGAAAAGGATAACCCAAATGCACCTTTGCTACTATTGGAAATTAGTGCCAGTGAGAAGGTTTTCCTTCTTGAGTATGGATCACAATGATATGGTTGATGTCATTTTGATTTCTATTTCTAAAAATTAAGATGAATAGAGTTTTAGTAATTTATCTTGATAAATATAGACAAATAAATAAATTAATATCTATCAGTCTCCCGCTATTTTTTTGAAACCCAATAGCCATTACCATTGGCTTCTGAATATCATATTTCTTGGACATTCTAGTAGAAAGGATCCATGTTTCCCTTCACATTACACCAACTAGGGTTGGTCAAGAAACTTTAAAGGTTTTAGGTAGGCATTCCTAATGCCAATTGAATTAAATCATAGCTCCTTGATCTGTTGAGTGGGCTACCCAATCCTAAAATCCTTAATTTTGGATTTCCTCAACCTTTTCCTCTTAGTTACACCAAGTCCTTCTAGGGTAGTCAACCCTTTATGTAAACTAAGTCAATTCAACCCAAATTTTCAAATTAGAATTCCTTGATAACTGAAAGCACCCCAACTAGGGTTGGTTAATCACTTTGAACTATGGTTTGATTCTAAATGAAGTAATAGAATACTATACTGACTTATTATTTAATTGATGGATTTTATCCTTTATGTGTAAATTTCCACTTATTATCTTTTCACATGCTTGTTAATGTTAAGTGGGATATACTTAAGTGATTAAACATGTATAGATAATATTTATTCATAATCCATTTTTATTTTAGTCCCATCTTGTATGCTTGTTAGTTCATTAATTATCTAATCATGTCGAACATCCATAATTAATAACCATACAACTAACATAAATAAAATAAATGGTATGATCGTGATATTTACTATTGGTTAGTTTATATAGCGGTTGATAAACTAACTCTGACCTAGGGTAGAAACACCTTCAACCATTTAAGGTTCGTGTTTACAGCTTTCCACCTATCCACTTTTGTATCTCCTTAGATTGGTTTCACCTAGGCTTCTAACTTGAACTGCCTCTACTGGCTTGGGAGCTCCATTTATTACATATTCTTTTAACTCACACATAGGTGAGTGGTAAAAGGGGGTTTACATAAAAGAAACCATGGGCATGCAGGCTCTACATATTAACGAGGAGAAGGCACACAGGAAAACAGTTTTAATTTAATAAATAAATTAAAAGGGAACCAATCATATACAAAGGTCTGTTATATCTCATGATCATCCACATACATGCAACAAATTAAACATTTAATAAAACTATCATTCAATTATTTAATCATTCTTATTAAAATAAATTATGCTCGAATTGATTAATCATTATCTTTAATTAATAAATCCTTTTTATCTTAATCATTTTCTAAATTTCCTTGAGATTCTCATCCATAACCTTATACATAACTTGTACCTTAGAAGAAACACATTGAATACCTATCTAAAACTACCCAACATGTATTTATACTTGTATACACTTTATTCTTTATAAAATATAGAATTCACGCAGAATTATAATTATAATACAACTCATACAAGATGTGCAGATCTTTGAACATTATGTAGATGTTAATTAAACATTTATATATATATATATATATCAAACACCTATCACATGTTGTGTCCCATATTTACACCCACACGAAGGTACATGTCTCAAGGGTAACATATTATAATAATAAATTTTTTAAATTTGTGTAATATGGAAACAGTACATGACATGTAGATTCAACTACACGACGTGTACCCTCATCATCATCCATCTGAAGTACGAGCCTGGGGAAATGGTGTGTGAGGTGTGATTCAAAAATATTTGGAGCACATGGTGTGTCCAGTGGGCCACACATTGTATAGACTCTGCGTTACAAGGTCACCAGCTGGGCAAGCTGTGTATGGGATACACAACTTGAACCCGACCCAAAGGGACTGCAAATCGTTTCTAGTGGGCCACATGGCATGTAGTCCAGCTAACTGTGCACTATTCTATCCTGGTCAATACGCGGTGTAATAATTAACTACACTGCGAGTCATTAATGCACACGGCTTGAGTAATTACCAAATTACTCCTGATGCATTGAACACAAATACACGACATGTAGATCCGACTACACAGCATGTATTTTTGTGTTATCAGGACAGAACTTTTGGCACCTCCTGATGAGATCATTGATTTAATTTTAATCATAAAATTATTCGTTTATTCTAGATATGTGAGAAATGATAAGGGAGGAATGGATCTCGAAATTTAGATTATAATAATGATTAAACATGATTTGAAAAACTAAATTATTAAAGTGTAAATCATCAAAAAATTATTTAAATAATTATAAATGAAAATATTACCCCTCTGATACCACTTGTAGGTTTTGGGACCAGTAGAAGCGCAGGATGGACGTGTACCCAACTTTAAAAATTGTCATAATCGATGATTAATTCAGGATCAATACGACGATGAATTCCAGTATCCACGGAATTTAGTCAAAGATAAAAGACCAAGGAGGGAACCTAAAACTAAGAATAAAGGATCAACATATTTTGTTTATAATTAATTTAATTAAACTATAGAATTACCTCCAAGGTGATTCTTTCTTCGTTGATGCGTCTGACCATGGGTCTGAGGTGCGACTTCATTGTGATGTAGAATCCAAGGATAAGAATACTCTAGTGGTGATCAACACATGCTCCATGTATCTCTAGACATCACTAAAGGAGTCTCTGTGTGCTAGTGTAGAAGATCATTGCGCTTGCGATGTCTGCCTTCGATCTCCTTGAGAATCACTTCCAAAGCGTTCTCCTTGACCTGGTGGAGGAGGGTCTCTCTTTCTTGAGAGTGTTCTTAAAGAGGGAATAGTTCTCTATACTCAAGATCTTTTCTCCAAGGATTTTGTGTACACAATGATTGGTTGGCCGGTGGAATGAACCCATATCTTATATAGAGAATAATAACATAATGGGTAATTTAATTCACTAGGTAATAATAAATAATTAGCACAGGTGTCGTTGCTTAATTTATTTTTCCATGTGAAAAAAATCCCATGTAAAATAATAATATCAATCCTATTATTTCCATAACATGTTCTTAATGAATTTAATTCACCAGGTAATAATAAATAATTAGCACAGGTGTCGTTACTTAATTTATTATTCCATGTGAAAAACCCCATGTCAAATAATAATAGCAATGCTATTATTTCCATGACATGTGCTTAACTTTCATGTTATATTTAAATATTATTTAACCAAATAATATTTAATATTATTTCTCACTGGACCCATAACTTGGTCCGCTAATCCTCCTCAATATTTATCGGGCTTTAAATAATGACTATTTATTTATTAAATAAATATAACGACATTATTCATCGATAAATAAATATTATGTCTGTAATATATTATCTTGAATAACTAGAAATGAAATAAATGTGATCAAACATACTTGAATAATTATTAAACCAAAACTGGGAATAATATTTATTCAACTTGTAAAAAAAAAATTATTTAACTGAGATACCTACTACACTTAGTGTGTGACCCTCTAGGCCTCTTTCTCGTTGGAATTAGGAAGGCTTTCCTAAAGTCCAATATTACTATCTAGCAATGGTCTAGGCACCCAAGAGAAAGAAGTTGATGTCACAATGGCATGTCACCTCATACGAACGCTTACTATGTAATATAATCCATTTCTCCCGATATCTCCAATCAAGCAGGTTGCATGTAAGTGTCATCAACTCATATGCTCAATTTCTCATTCTTTGACTTCCCAAAATTGAACTTTCCTAGAGAACACCATGACCATGGATTTAGTTAGGCTATATCATTTCCATCAAAGTTTCTGAGATATCTACTTCCGTAGAAGTGACAAATCCTTTCTTTCATTATTCATTAATGTGATATTACTCATGATGTACCCAACATATACTACCTCACTGCAAACATATGTCGTCACGGTTTTCATCAATACATATAAGTGAGCAATTCATGATACCCATTAATAATAATATTAAAGTCTAAGGACCAATACACACATTCGCAGATAGGAACATCAAATAACACTTATAAATATGGATTTCCAACTGGAAGGTCTTGTTCTCATAATATCCTCCTAGATATTACCAAGGGCGCACACCATGAGAAGGTGACTCAAAGTTTCATGAGTCATCACCCCTGATATAATGTATCATTTATGTCCCTTCAAATGATATAATCCAGCCATAGAACATGTATTCAAGAATATTTTCAGGGCACTTCCGAGTTCTCATCATAGCAGGGATCTGCTATGACCTTTTAGTGTGATAACTATTCTTATGACATTATCACATACTATGTCATGAAAAAGAATAATCATGATGTGATAAAGAGTTTATAAATATTCATCCAATGAATACAGGTTTATCATAAAGTACAAAGAAGTTGGTTTCTAGGTCACCAACTCCAACACCTATAACCATAGTCAAGCTCCCATAAACAAAGGGAAGTTGTAAAGTATAAATAAACAGGTTTGATAGTGTTTAGTCTAACAACTGTAAAAAGATACCTATACCAGGGCTATCTGTAAAGAATAGAAAATCATCCACATAGACCTCTCCATGTGATCCAAGTAAAACATCCACAACAACCATATCGTGGAATAAAGTGTCATACCACAAAGGGTCTGATCCAAGGTATAGAAGACCAAGACATCCTCACCGAGTATCAGGAGCATCTCAATGGAAACTTAGTAAAGACTTGGGTAGAGTCCAAGGATCATGTCAATAGAGAATAACCAATGTGATTCCAATCAAAGTGAATCCAAGGGGTACAAAGGCCTGAGGCATCCTACAAAATCAGGATCTAAGGAGTAAATAGGTCCAAGGCATACACTATAATAATAAAGATCTATGGAGTAGAAAGGCAGTATAATCTTCTCTTAATCGTTCATTCTATTCCCATTCAATTTATTAAGGCTACCAAAATCAATGGAGAGCTCACACATACCCAACAGGGAGGTATAAAATAGGTAAGATACAAAGGCACGCCTCATGGGTGTCCTAGGTTGGGGATAACAACCTCCAAAAATCACAAAGGTGCTAGTGGGCCCATAACCCATAGGTCCTAGGATCTAAACCTGGCTTTGATACCACTTTGTAATGTCTTGAGTCGGGATCCACTAAATGATTCCCTGATCCGGTGGGTCACATTACCTCAAGAATGCCTCCCCGTATACCATAGGTTGATGACTAGCAGCAAGGACCTAGGGTGTATCTATGGGGAGACTATGCCCTCATGTTAGAGTGTAGAACAATAGTAACAATCATAACAATCAAGTAGCAAAAGAAGATATAATAACTAAACAACATACATAAGATGAACATCAAGAAGACTATAATAATAAATAAGACAAAAATAGTCATAGAAAATATGATGATCATGTCATGTCTCTATAAAGTAGGGAAATGGGTATACAGGCATCCAGTACAATACATGTATCAAAAGAAACAAAAATAACAAAAATGACTATCTTCATATAGCGTCATGAGCCTATATCAGTTCTGTGATCTCCTACTCTTAACAACAAATAAGTCAAGAATCATACACTGGGATCTTTCCCCAGTCCCTACATGAATCCATGAAGTTTTTATGGGTCCCAACGGTGGCCTGAACGGGGTGTGAGATAACACTTAATAGTCCACCACCAAAAATGTTTATAACAAATAAAGTATTTGTAATATAACAAAAAAGTGTGTAGTATATCACAGGTATATCAGTACTGAAAGTAAAGTTTAAGCATATATGATCCTTTTAAGAAAATGTGAATCCTAGTAAATCATAATCAAGCTATGATAAACAAGGGCAGTTATAAATCATAAATAAATAGGTGTGATACTATCCAATATAATAACTATAAAAAGATACCCATACCAAGGTTATCTATAAAGTATATCAAAACATCCATATCGGCCTCACTGTGTAATCCAAGTAAAACATCCACAACAGCCACACCATGTAATCAAGTGTCAGACCATGAAGGGCTGAATCCAAGTTATAGAAGACCAAGGCATCCTCTTCAAGTCCTAGGATCATCTTGATGGAAACTTGGTAAATCATTTGGTGAATTATAAGAAGCATATCAACTAATCATGTCCAATGCGAGTCCAAGCAATCTGGATCCAAGGGGTAGCAAGGCCTGAGGCATCCCATGGAATCAAGATCTAAGGAGTAAATAGGTCCAAGGCATCCACTACTGTAACAAATATCCATGGAGTAGAAATTTATATGACATCTAATGGAATTGGGATCCAAGGAGCTCATTCAAGTCATCCACTGCCATCTCAATCATCATCTCAATTCATTCAAAAATTCATAACCAATAACATTCCATGAGTTCATCCGACTCATTTAATAATTTACATTTAAATAATTAAATCAATTCACATCATGTAATCACATGGAAAGGACGCATAACCTTCTCCTAATCATTCATTATATTCTCATTTAATTTATCAAGGCTCCCAAAATTAGTGGTGAGCTTACACGCACCCAACGAGGTGGTATAAAATAGGAAAGATACAAAGGCACACCCCATGGGTGGGCTAGGTTGGGGATAACAACCTCAAACAACCACAAAGGTACTGGTGGGAAAACTAAACAAGTCCCAAAAAATTATATCAATACATTCAATTAGTTTTAGGGGAAACACCATAAGGTCTAGCATGTGACACCACTGCAGTAAGCAATAAAACCACCAAACCGTAAGGGAAAAGTTATAGAAAACCTACCATAGGTCCATAGTAGAGTAATCATTATGTATCAACATCTGATTCATTCTAAGTTGGGAGAAAAATTAATAATATATGAAAATCCTAGAAATAAGTAATATTAGATTTCACCCAAATAACTTCTTTGATACGAAGACAAACAAGGAACGACACAAGTGGAATGAAAAATAGATACCCTATGCATTGGAATCAAAATAGGAAGAAGGGGTTTCAAAATATAATTCATTAAGAGAGAAAATGTAATTTTAACCCAAAATTTAGGGATTGCACGGTTGGTCAAACCATGCGCTAACTGTGAGCCCTTCTTTGCCTCAAGGGAGACCTCACACGGTTTATGCACACAGTTTGACTAACCATGTGAAAACCATGAAAACCCCATTTGCTAAACGTTGTAGAGCTCTCGCACAGGAATGCACACCAAGATACACAGTTTCCTCAACCTATTCAGCCTCTTGAAACCCTCTGTCCAACCACGCACGGTTTCCTCAAACCGGGTGGCCTAGGTCACATGGTTTCTACTAACCATGTGACCTCATTCCCTTTTCCAAAAAAACAAGCCTTTGGGTTCTGAACCAACCCCGAACACCCCCCACCCAAACTCCCATAATATCATTAGCCACTCACATTAGGCCAAAAAAATAAAATGAAATTAAAAATATTCATACCTCATAAAAGAACTTGAGATCTTATGCAAAGAAAGTTTTAAAAACAAATAAAACAAATATTTGTAGTTTTATAAAAATAGAGCAGATTTTTTAATGTTCTTTTTTCATATATATATATATATATCAAAAAATAGACTCACTAAAAACAAAAAACAAAGAAAATTAAAATAAACAATATATCTAGAAGATTCACCCTCACCCACATTTAATTTTATCTAGGTTCTTGATGAATTTTATAGAATTCATGCATCTATAAGTAGAAAAAAATTAGTTCACATGAGAAAATGAGTGTGATGGTGATCGTGTTTTCATGACATATCAAATTAATTATGTTTTTAAAGGTTATTTATAGCATATGGAATACCCTAGGTCGTCTATTAAGGAGAATTGATGGGTTTAGAGTGTGTATTTTTAATAAAAAGTACTAAAAGAGGTGGTGGTTTTGAAAACAGTTTTAAGAAAATAACTTAATTTAAAGAGTTTAATAGTTGAAAAACCAAGTGGGTTTTGAAAAATATGAGAAAAATGGTTCGTTTTAATTTCACTACACACATTTCAAGTTCATTGTTCTTAGATATCCATTTTGTTTTGGAGTAATTCTTTGGTTGAAATTAATTGGAATCCCGATTAATTCCTAATCTTTGATATCAATTCTTGAAGAACCAAACCTTAGAATAACAATCATATTTCCAAGTTCCAGAACCTATGCATGGAATAAGATCTTCCAAATAAAATTGAAATCTCAAGAAATTTGGTTGGAAAAGTATTCTTTTATTGTTCAATCGGAGCAATACAAGTCACACACTCAAAATCTCACACCGATCGATTAGAAATTAAGATCATATCAATAAAATTCATCAAAAAACATTAAAATATGAAATAATGTATGATACATGGAATTAAATGTTTTAAATCCCAAATTAATCCAAACCAGTAGCTAATATATGCATCGTAAATCCTTTGACATGTGTATAGCTTCCTCGCAATGAACGCCCACCGTTTAGGCCGACATCAAGAGGAGGAACCTCGAGTGGATCTTCTTCTTCATCCTTGACCCCCCCTATGAGGATAGAGACCTCCATAAATTCTATGATGAGGAGAGTATTCCTATGGAACTCAAAAGTTTTATCACTTCACTCCTTGGTCTAAATTTCAAATGGGGTACCCAAGGAGCCAATTTATAGGCAAAGTGGAAGGTGGTTTTGGGCACCCTGATTTCGATAAACTATTTGGATCATAGTTTTTGGTGGCCAGAAATTATTATATAAATTTTTAAAAAACAATAAATTTTTTCCCCATTGAATAACTTCACCCAAAATTTAGAATCATTTGTACAACTACATCCTGATATATAGATGAAATACATAACACCACTTTTGACTTCATGTAGATTTTGTTCCTTGGATAGATCAGTCCGGTTGGGCCAACATATGGCAGAATTGGGATTGGGTGTATTTATAAAAGTTATATCCCACTAAATTTTGGATCATCCCAAAAAATATCATCACAATTTTATTCATTTATTGGTGTTTTTGTGTGGTTGAGTCCACATATGTTCTTGGATTCCTACGCAATTTGGCCCAATTTTATTCAACTTCATCTTGGGCCCTCCAAATCACCTCTAATGAAATCATCTAGACAAGTGAAATTACCCTTTTTAATAGTGATTAAAAGAAAATAATTAAATCAAATATGAAGTTAAATTTTTTGTTAAATTTGGAAATAATAGTGAATCACTACATGATCACACCCCCACACCTAAACATTTTCAACCATGGGAAAAGTATCATTTCCAAAAATTATGCATAGAGATATTCCAAACTTCATGAAGATTTAACATTAAATGAAAATTTAATTCTTAATAACAATGTGATAATTGCAAAAATCACATTAAGGAGTTATTCTGTGTGATCATGGAAAAATATGTCTCATAAATTGTATCAGAATGAAATTCTAAGAGATTCATGATACCAATCTGAGAAAGTAATTCAAAATTTAACCATGTCACTAATTCTCCATGTGTGTGTATGTGAAAACCATTTTATACTATTTTCCACTTTCTATCTATTAAATATAGGTTATTTTAAAAAAAAATCTACTTAAATGATTCTATCCACCAAACCTGCCCTACATACTTTGCAATAAAATTTCAAGACCCACTCACTTAAGCATTCCAAGAAGTAAAAATGGTGATCTCATCTCCCTATCTCAAACTTGGTTACACTGATTCTACTAAGATTCCTCCGGTGTACTTTAGGGGTGAGGTGCCTCCCCCCTCCTGCATCGGTTTGAAGTCCTTCAAGGAAGATCTTATTGTCCCTTCGGCTTTTTTTGGGGAGTTTCCATGTATTACTGGTATTTCCTTATCGTCTAGTATTTCCTTATCGTCTAGTTTCTATGGTTCTGTATGACCTTAGGATACTCACTATGGAAAAGATTCATGTAAGGATACTATTTGGATCCATCTTCTAGGTCTTCCTCTGCCCTTGCATAAACCATCCATCCTCCAGTATTTCGGAAATGCACTAGGGAACTTTTTATGCCTTGATGATGATACTCAAAGTCTATAAGCAGTGGCTTATCCACGGATGTGCATTAAGGTGGATCTGTCCACGGAGCTTCCATCATGGGTTATGATTCAGGTCAGTTTCTCTCTTGGTGGCAGTGAGTGTTTTTTCAAAATCTTCCCAAATTGTTCACATCTTTCAATCTCCAAGGCCACTCAGTCTATGTCTACAAGAAGTTTAATAAGGTGATGGTGTCTCCCATGGATGTTTCTCAACTACCAACCCTTGGTGTGGCTCCTAAAGTTGTTGATCATCCTTTGTCTTCTTCAATGATTAGTGATATTATCAATCCTCTGGATCTTGGGGGAAAATTTTCCCCATCCAGTTTATCTTCTTTGTCATGGCCTTAGTCGGTAGCATCTCTGGTGGTGGTCAGCCAATCTCCGATCACCAGAGTTGAATCTCTGGAAAAGGTGGGCTCAGACTTTTCAATTTCTTCATCTGAGGATCACGCGCCTTCCTTTCCTAACATGCCTGACAAGTTAATCATTGTTTCACCTACTATATTTGAGTTTTCTCAATGTTTTTTTCTCCCATTAGTGACTTCTTTTGGTTGCTCTGTTGGTCAATCGGTTTCATCCTCTTTCTCTCCCATCCAATGGTCTCTCGTGCATCTCACCTTCCCTTCTGTGGTTACGTGGGATGCTCCTACTTCTATGGTTTTATTTTAGAATAAAATGTTCCCAAAGGGTTTCATCGATGTGTTTCGTGTGGCTTGGCCCTCACTGGAACGTCGGGTTCTAGCCTTTTTTATCCAGGTTGTGTGGCATCATCTTTCACTAAGATTGATGTTTTATACAACAATAGATTTGTGGATCTTGAGGGCCCCAAATCTCCTCCTTTGTTACTTCTATCTACTTAAGAAAGAAGGTAAAGATGTTCAGAAGTCCCCCGCCTCTGCAGATAGTGGGCACATCACACGATCCAAGGAAAGAGGTATGTCTAATTTCAACTCAATCTCTATGTCCTGCTCACCAAGCCTCCATCCTTGTTTATTAATGTTTTCAGTCATTATTTTGAATGTTAATGGGCTTGGTGCCCATGTTAAGACAACCTTTCTTAAGATTGAATCATGGAAAAGGAATGTTTTTATGGTTGTTATTCTGGAACCCAAACAAGGGATGGACTGTATGTCTTTCTTTGCCAAGAATATGGGATTCTGTAATTTCATGCATGGAAATCATCTCAAATATCATATCTATATATTTTAGAAACATAATATTTTAGTTGACTCCTTAGATATTTCAGCATAGTATATCTTAGTCAGAATCAGGGAAGGGGGGATGGATGTTTTCTTCTCCTTTGTTTATATGAAATTTGAGTCTCTGGAAAGGATGGATCTATGGAAACAACTTTCGGATTTCCAAGCTAGTTTTTTACCTTGGTTTATAGGTGGAGACTTCAATTCAATTATGGATGCTTAGGAGAAAAGGGAAGTAACATATCTCGTGAGTCAAGCCATGCTTGATTTATATAAATTCTTAGTCGAAAATGGTCTCATTGACATGGGTTTTATAGGAAGTAAGTTTAAGTGGTGCAACAATAGGAAGGGAAGTGCAAGGATATGGTGCAGATTGGATAGGTTCCTCTTGAACTTTTAGAGGATTGATTCCTTTACATGGTCCTTAGTCTCACACCTTACCAGAACTCTCTCGGATCATACCCCACTTTTAGTTGAATTGAAAATAGAGGATCAGAGGTAGAAAATATTTCATTACACAGCTACCTGGAATCAGTTGTATGGGTTTATTCAGGTGGTTAACGACTCATTGGGACAACTGGTGAGTGGTTATGCATGGATGGGTCTTGCGTAGCACCTCTTCCATCTCAAAAGTGATCTTCTGGACTCACTCTCCAAGACCAAAGGGGACTCCAACCTGGAGAATCTCAAATAGGATATTGAGAATCTTGAGGATGACTTACAAAACATATGGTACAACAATTTTTTCATGATTCTGATTGAGAAACAACATATTCTAGTAGAATCATTGCTTAAAATTGAAAGGATTTTTAGGGAAAACTCTAGATCTCTTTGGAGGGAAGAAGACTGAAATACTTAATTCTTTCAATCTTGTATTAGAGAGAGGAAAGTGTCAAGGAGTATTAACCTGAAATGCGAGGATAGTTATTTAACGCCTGATATGGAAGTGGTAGGTAATATGGCTGTGAATTATTTCCAGGGTATGTTGGAAAGTCTGAGGGTAGTTTTTAATGATGATCATGGTGATTAGTCAAAAATTGAATCTTTTTTGGGTTGCATTATGAATATGGTGGGATAGGAATACAACAAATTATTATTTGGGGTTCTTGGCGAAGAAGAAATTAAGGATGCAGTGTTTATTTTGAAACAGGAGAGTGCCCCTGGGCCTGACGGCCTCCCTAGCTTGTTCTTCCTGGCATCATGGAGTATTAAAAAATGACAAGTGGTTGAGGCAGTTCAGGATATTTTTCAGAGGTGGTCCTCTTCCCAGGGAAATTTGTGCTTCTAGGGTCATTCTATTACCCAAGGTTTAATATCCTACCGATCTGTCTCAATTTAGACCCATCTATCTCTATAATTTCACCTTCAAAATTCCTTCCAACTTATTGAATAGGCGGCTAAGTGGTCTCATACCAAAGATTATCCCAAAGGAGAAACATGGTTTTGTGTGGGGTAGACATATCCAAGGGGCGATAGGCATTGCCAAGGATATGGTCAATGACTTGAATCTAAGAGTGATGGTTTACAATATTATGATCAAGCTAGACACGAGGAAATCTTGTGACAGACTTGAATGGAACTTTATTATTAAAGTGATGAGGATATTTGGTTTTCACAAATGGTTTTGTGACCTATGCTTCAAGTATTATGATGCTCCTTGGATCTCAATATATTTGACGGGGAAAATTTTTGGGTTCTTTAAAATTGTACGTGGTGTTAGAAAAGGAGACCCCCTCTCTCCATATCTCTTTATCATGGATTAAGAGGCCTTGTCTCGGAATATCGTGAGGGGTTTGGAAAATAGATCCTTGATGTCGTACAAAAATAGGTTCAGTAGCAGAATGATATCTCATCTGATGTTTTCTAATGATATTCTCATTTTCATCAACAGAAGGCATAGTTCAATCACTGGTCTCATGAAAATAACCTCCATGTATGGGAATTTGAGTGGATAATTCATTAATCAAGGGAAAAAGCAATGTGTTCATTTCAAACAAATTCTCTAGAGGTCGTACCAACAAAATTCAAGAGTGTCTTGGTATGCAGAGGTGCCAACCTCTGATGAAATATCTTGGTGCTCCCATATCCAATGGAATAATTAAAATATCCATGTTTGGTAACGTCATCAACATGATTAATGGAAGAATAGGTAGCTATAAAAATAAATTTCTTTCATTCGGAAGTCGTATAACTCTGATAATCAACATGCTTGGTTCGGTTCCTCTTCATGTTTTGTCCATCATTAAATCTCATAAAGGTACAATTGATAGACTAGAGAAACTAATAAATAAGTTCCTATGGGCTATGAATCAAGTTGTAAAATACCACTGGGAAGCTTGGCACTGGTTGGCCAAGCCTATTGATGAGGGAGGAATTAATATTTACAGTGTTGAGAAAACGATGCACACCATGTAGGCCCCTATGGCATGGGAGATCATGGAGGTCAGTTCCCTTTGAGAAAATTTATGAAAAAATCATTATGGGGATGACTAAAAAGATTGGTCTGAGTGATACGGGGGGGTTATCTTACCTTGCTTGGTGCATACTGGGTTGTCTTGAGGAGTAGCAAGATAAGGGTTGCTGGGTGGTGGGAAGCAGGGAACTTAATTTCTAGAACTCCAATTGGTCTGGGGAGAATTTGGATTTTCCTATCTATCCATCCCCCAATTTATCATTCAAGTAGGATAGCTTATATCCAAGTTTCATCGACACCATCTTGAACTAGGAGCGGAAGGAGATTTATAAGATGATTCAACTGGTTGATGAACCCGATAGGTGGGTCTTCTCCGGTTCATCGTTCAGGGATTTCAATAGTATGGATTTCAAACTTATGTTTCATGAGAGAAAAGGTATGGATGAGTGGGCACCCAAGATTTGGTGTAAGTAATTACCTAGTAAAATGAATTTTATTATTTGAAGGCTAAGAAACAGCGCGCTGCCTACTGATGAGAACATCTAAAGGAAAGATGTGGTTCTGGAATCTCAGTGTCAATGTTGTATTTTTCCTAAATAGGAGTATTCTTAGCATGTCTTCTTTATAAGGGATTTGGCTATGGGTGTCTGGAATTTCTTGGGTAACATCTTGGGTTTGCGTTGCAATGGTGATATTGTCCAAGAATTTCTGGTGAATTGGTTCCAGGGAGCGATGCATCCAGGCATGGAGTCGAGTGATTGGGAAATGATTTTTTGTGTGTGTTGTTGGATCATTTGGGAAATAAGAAATAATATCAAGGAAGGAAAATGTTACTCAACCTCTCTCATGCAGGTTCGTATCCTCTCCCTTATTTTTGACTTGGGGGCACTGCTGAAAGGAGGGGTGTCAGCATTCTCCCTTTGAAAATTTCTCCTGAGGATTTTCTGCTTCGGGAACAGGGGTAGAAGCATTCAGGGGTTATGGATCAAATAGATTCCTCTATCCTCTAGTTTTAATCTTAACATTGATGGATCTTGTTGTTCTAGGGTGGTGAGGGGTGGCGGTCTGGTAAGAGACTACCAAGGATCTGTCCTTATGGGATTTAGTGCATTCTATGGTACTGGTACTTCTTTGGGAGTGGAGACAAGGGGCACGGATAATGGTTTTATACTATGTAGAAGCTTAAACTTACAAATTTTTATAGTCGACTCCAACTCATACTTTCTGGTCAGATTGATATGAGTTCAAGTTAGGGCCCCTTGGGAACTTACTTACTTCGATAGAAATTTTAGAGGATACATCAACTAGGGTATCCTCGTCAAGCATACATATAGGGAAGGGAACTTTATTGTGGATGCTCTTTCCAACAAAGGATCTCCAGAAGTAAGTGTTACTTTATATTCTTACATAGGATCCCTTCATGAGGATTGTAAAGTTTTGGTAACCAGGGATGCTCTCAGTCTCCATCATTTTCATCCTCTATGATTTGGAGCGGGCCTATTTTCTTGATCTATATTTCAATAAAAAACCAATTTTCAGTCAGTCCCAAAAGTCAAAACTTAAGCTCCCAACCTAGATATCCTCATATGTTATACATTTCATCACTCCCCTAATTTATTGTTATTATTATTATTTTTAAAAGTTAAACTTGGAAAAAATCTCACACTCATCACTCAACCCTTGTTTGATCTCCTCACGACACTAATTGTAATAGTTATAACAAGATCAAAGATCAAGGAAGAGTGGTTTTTGACCTGCCCAAGATACAACTCATGTTTTTTTGTTTTTGTTTATTATTATTATTATTATTATTATTATTATTATTGTTATTATTAGTTTTCTTAGGGCGTAAAACAGTCGAATAATAGGTACACACGCATAGATCGATCCAGTATAGTAATGAAATAGATCGAATAAGGAATGAATGTATGGAAAAATCATTTTGTAAAGATAATAAATATTAACCTAACTTATATTTACCTTCTATTAAGAAAGAAATATTCACACTTCATGGTTTAGTGAAAAAATGTGTGGAGAAATTAAGTTGCATAATTTTCCCATAAACCACTCACACAAAGGGTACCATTCTTCTCAAAGGTTTCAAAGTGATACTATAGTGACCCAAGCCTTTTACATATAACATTTCATGATTTAAAGCATAATTAATCATCAGAGTACAAGCCAAGGATCGTTAAGTCTAGTGTCTTGGAAGATTAAGTACATATAACATAAAACATGGGGCTAAAAAACACTTCTTTATTTAATCTCCATAAAGAGATCCTAACTTTCTTTGAGCCCTTACATCTGCATAGGGTACCCTGGGGAACAAATGAACAAAGGGATGAGCTAAAAATCCCAATAAGGGAATGAACATAAGGATACATCTTAAGAACATGAGTTAAGAGGCATGAAATAATGATATCCAAAGCATGAAACTTATAAAATCATTTCATATAAGCATGGGATCATATAAACATGGAATCATATAAATGTGGAAGAATCATAAAACATTTCTTTGGTACAGGTCAAGGCTAACCGCCAATCCCATTTCCCATTTTAGTACGGGTCAAGGCTAACCACCAATCCTGTTTCACATCAGATCTCATGAGACTTTACCTTACCTAATGCATTGGAGCGCTATCTGGGCATACCCATATCAACATTTTCATGAATATTATTTCCAAATAAATATTCTTACCACATAGATAATCATACATAATCAACTATACATAAACATAAGGGTACCCATGGAAAGAATTGGGTACCACAATCAAGACATAAATCATAACCAATGGGTGTATCATGAAAGTGTACATGAAAGGAAAGGATTAGAACATACATGAATGTTCATAGGGTAAAATAGGCATATAACATGGTAAGTGGTGTCAAACATAAGTGACAACATATAAGAATTGTATTTTATAAACATTATCATTAAAACATTTTTGTGAGGTTTTAAGGAAAATACTATAGAGATTTTAAAATAGAAAAGTGGACAATCATTTATATAAAACCTGAATTGAACCAAGAATGTTTTAATAATAAAAGAATGATTTTATAAATACAATGGTGGCTTAAAACATAGGATAAATTGCACTTGAAATTGGGTAACAATTTGGGAAGTTCCCATAAAACAGGTTTGCTTATCGGAAAGTTCCAAGGAGTGAATATTTTAAAAACATGTATATCTTAGAAAGAGAGTGATGAAAGGGTATTCATAAATGAATTTTGTAAAACTACACAGAATTTAGAATATGTACATAAATATATAAGATTACTCCATTTTGATATAAAGAAAGATAAGGCAATCCGAATGAACAAAAAGGGTTCGGGTAGAATTCGTTACGGATTATTGGCATGGTGTCGGGTGTACCTAGGAGGGATTGATGAGAGAGAAAAGGGGTTTCTCATCACTTATACATAATGAGGATAGTATTTTGGAGGTGAGAAAACATACCCCCATCATTTCTTATTGCACATAAAAGGTCATATCATAGAGGACAATCTTGATTAAGAGTTAAAAGGAGAGGATCCCTTACCTTAAATCTGTTGGTGTTATCCACTTGTTATTAAAGAGCTAAATAAACAAATTAGTCTTATTAATTCATAAGTAAAAAACCTCTTCTATATTTAATTGATTTATCATAACCCTTTTTAGTTTATTCAAGGCCTTTTTGAATAGTTATAAGGTTCAATTTCATTGTTCGGGCTTGTTTGTTTACTTGGCTTTAAAAGTTTGGTTCACTTATATTCAAGTTTGGGTAAACATGAAAGATAGAAGTGGTTGTCCAGAAATGAATTTATATGCTATTAGTAAACATCCAGGAGATTACATGATTTAAATTTAATTTTTTTACTTATATTGAAGTCAAACTATTATATAAAACCATAGTGACAACCGTTTTTGTTAATCGGTGGATTTGATTACAAAGAACATGTTTTGCTTTATAACTTAATACAATTTGTACAAAAGAATTACAGAACTAAAAATAGGATATATTACATATATAATAATATAGTTTAACCATAACACAAATGGTTTCATGGCCATAATTAAATATTGTAATATAAATTGATAAATTGTTGTCCTTGAATGTGCTAAATTAGCACATCTCAAACGGTGCTCTCATTTCTTTCAAATAAAAGGTGGGGAAAGAAGAGAAGATAATGAAATATCTCATTAGCATAAAAACATTCCAGTACATGTATGTTACTGGAGTTATAATACTATTTGGGTGAAGGGAGGTGAGGAAAGAAACAAAAAGAAAAGAACTTAAAAGAAATGAAAGAATTGGAAAGAGGAATTTACCTCTTGAGACTTCCTCATTTGAGATCCTCTTTAGGGGAGAGGTTTTGGTATTTTGAAGAGGCTATGAGATTTTGGAAGTAAGGTAGGATCTTGGGGAGAGATTTGGGTAGAATATTTTCAAGGCACAAGGCTTGAGAGGAGTGAAGAGAAGAGGGAGTGAAGGGGGGTTTTATAGTGGAGGAGAAAGGGGATTTCTCAATATAAGTTTCATTAATTTGTTATTTCCCCACAAGACAAGAAATAGTGAGTCTTATATGACCAAGAATAGTAATAAATTCATGTGAGTTCTAGATTTGGGTGATTACATCACTTTTTATGTCAGGAACAGTGGATTTGAATTGTAATGTATTTATACAGTAAATTAATGTATTTTACTATTCACTAAAAATTCAAGTATTTCAGAAAAATACCAAAAATTTACCATAACCATTTATCGAAGTGTAGAATCCAAAAATGAAGTCCATTTTTCAAAAATAATTTTATAAATATGATTATTTTAATATTTAATTAAAATGATAATTTATCATCGAAAACCAGTTTTAAAACATTCATTTACTTATTCTAAAATATAGGTACATCATACTTTCAACTTAAATAATATTAATATATTATCATAGGTAAGTTTACTATTCATTATAGTATATCATTATTCATAAGGGTATGTTACTATTCATAAGGGTAGGTTACTATTCACCAAAAATTAAGTTTTTCTTATCGGACTCCAAATAACTTACTGATTACAATCGTGAATCTTGGATTTTCAATATTCCAAACACATAAGTGAAAAACTTATGTTTAAAGGTAACTTAGCACTTAGTAGTTCATCATGTTGTATTTTCATGTGATTTTATGACATATTTATAAGAAAGGAATTTCCATTTATAAAACATTGGGTCGTTACAGATAAGACCATTTATATCATCAAAAAACAACCAATTTTCAAGAAAAATTCACACCTCAATGATAAATTCATACTAAAACAAACATTTCATCATTAAAACATTTTTTTAAATGTTAAAACAACATGAAATATGAAAATTCATCATTTATTTTCAATAACTTCCATAATCAAGTGGACATCATTTTCCATGATTAAGTGGGCATAAAAAATAAATATTTCAGTATAAAAGTGGGGGGGAGGGGAAAGTAAAAATACTATTCAACAAGAAAAAAATAGAAAAATAATAAAGATGATGAAAATTCCTAACTAAACTTGGAATATACCCATCCCCACACACCTAGAGTATGAAGTGTCCTCACTATAATAAAAGAGAATGTATGAAGGAAGGATAAAACCTTATGGGTGACATTCATAGGTTGCTTCTTGAACTTGGAGTTCCTCCATCAGGGACTCTGGAATGGCTTCGTGGAAGTGTTTCATCTGCTGCCCATTGATAGTGAAGGTTTGTTTTGTTTCTTAATTCTGAACCTGAACAACACCAAATTGATAAACATTAGTAACAGTGTGTGGACAAAAATAGTGGGAACAAAGCTTACCTAGATGAAACTTCAGCCTTGCATTGTAAATAAGGACCTTTTTCCCAATGTGGAATTGATGGTTAAGGATGAGATGGTCATGGAAATCCTTGGTTCTCTCCTTATAAATCCATGAGTTCTCATATAAATCTATACTCATTTCCTCCAACTCCTGAATCTGCAGCTTCCTTTTAGCACCTACACCAGAAATATTATAATTGCATTGTTTAATGTCCTAGTAGGCCCGGTGCTTTATCTCAATAGGGATTTGACAACTCTTCCTGAAAACGATCCAATAAGGTGAAATTCCAATGGGATTTTTAAAGGTGGTATGGTAATCCCATAATGAATCATTGAGTCTAAGACTCCAGTCTTTTCTATTGGGTTGAATTATTTTTTCAATAATTTTTTTTACCACTCTATTTGAGACCTCATCTTGACCATTGGTTTGTGGGTAATAAGCAGTAGACACCCGAATCCCAACCTCATACCAAAGCAAAAGGGATTGAATTGTTCAATTTCAAAAATAATAACTCAGTTCACTAATGATGAATGGTACGTTCATCACAACGCATCCAATTTTTAAATTTTTATAACCAAATGGATACTATAAAAGTGGTGAGCAAGGTCGAACCATAGATAGCACAAAATCCAGTCTACTAAAATTATCTTGTTGGACAATGTTCATATGGACAAAAGTTGAGGGAATTCCTATTTTGTTTTTTATTATTATTTTAATTAAACTAAAATATGAGAAAGTGAAAGAAATAAAGTAAAGTGCAATTAAAAATGATAATGAACTCTGAATCAACAAAAATGTGTCGGGGATGATGACGTCATAATTAAACTACTACGCAGCCATGAAAAATATTCTTTTATGTGATTAAATATTTATTCTTCCTAATTATCACTAGTTCTGAAAATATAATCATTTTTTAGATTCTTGTTTTATATCTTATAATTTATTTAAGGTCTCATTCTCTGGTGTTATAAATAAATTAGGAGACTCGTTCAAGTACCAAATCAAATAGTGAAATGACATAGCCCGTTTCTCACAAAGTTGTGCCATTAATTTTCACTATTATTAGTCCAAATGATTTACCTTCTCAGAACACTAAATCAACTTATTATTAAAAAGGCCAATTTCAATTTCAAAAAATTAATTCAGATAAAAAATAAATTAAAATAAATTTAATTAGAAATTAATCACAAATGAAAACATCACATGGAATGTGCAACAACATTAATTATCAACATCCTGACACAAAGAAAATTATACCGACATCATGACCAAAAAAAGATGTGGTAATGAAATGATAAGTCACATAAAATAAAACTGTGTTACCTAAAAAATAACCAGCTCAGTTTGTACTCTTATTGTGAGAAGAAACATGCAAATTGTTGATCTCTGAATGAAAATGATCCTTCCACACATGCACATCGATGTCTTCACTCCCTAACTACCGTTGTGCAAGCTATACAGACAGAGGGAGAAGCATCTGGTGTATACGGTAAAGTGCACACTACTTCGTGGTTCGGCATGTCTGCAGTGGAGAAGAGGTTGTCTGCTGAAAGACTGGTGTGTTGTGAGGCATGGGGAAAGGGGAGCCGAGGTAGCAAGGGGACGGCTGGGTAGAGGAAGGTAGGGGGAGAGGGGGTGGTGAGAGGAGGAGTAGGGTAAGGGAGGTGGGTGAGGGAAGTGAGTACGGGTAGGGGAGGGGCAGTGGCGCAAAAGGGAGGGGAGTTGGAGCAGTATAGGGAGGAGGGGTGGGGGAGAGTGGGGTGGGTTGGGGCTAGGGGCGAGCGGAGTGCAAGAGGGGGAGGGGGCGAGCGAGATAGGGTTAAGGGTAAGAGGCGACAGGTATGTAGTAGGGGAGGGGAGTGCGGTAGGGAGATAGGGGAGGGGCCGAGTGGGCGTGTGTGGAACGGGTCAAGGGGAAGATAGGCAGGGAGAGGGGGGAAATAAAAACTAAAATAAAAACTAAAATTCAAAATTCAAAATTCAAAATTAAAAATCTAATTATCTAAAAGTTAAATAATAATAATAATAACAATAATAATAATAATAATAGAATTAAATAATAAAATTATTAATTAAAAAAATAAGTATAATTATATAAAAATATATTATATTTACAAGTTAAATTAATATAATTAATTAATAAAATAAACTAATAAAAAACTAATATTAATTAAACTACTAAAAATAAAAAATTAATAAAATATAAAAATAAAAATAAATAACTAATATTAATATAAAATTAACTAAAAACTATCAAAATAACCAAAATATTAAAATACTACAAAAGAACCTAAAAACATAAGAAGTGGCTAGAAAATTAATTAAAACTAAATTAAAATTTTGTAAACAAAGGTTAAAAAAATCTATGTATGCCAATGAATCTAGGTAATCCAAACCTACATAAAATTTGTGTTCTCAAGAATTCCACAACTGTCTTGAAATAGTCTATCCTTATGGATCATGCCTCTTCCTATTTTTATATGTAATCAACTTCCAAAAGAATGTACAAGTTTCCAAAGAAATTGGGAAATGTCCCCATAAATTTAATGCCCCAAATAGAGAAAATGTCATGGAAGAGAAAGGGTTGTTGTGGCATTTCATTTATTTTAGATACATTTCACACTCTTTTATAGTGAGGACAAACTTTACAGAAATCATGGGCATCCTGAAATAGTATTGACCAAAAGAGATCGGAATCAAGGACCTTGCAAGCAATCTGTTGGGGAACCAAGTGGACCCCATAAGTAAGTGTGTGTAAAAACCTAAGGACATTCTGAAACTCAGTATCAGGAACACAGCGCCTAAATACTTCATCACTACATGTGCGAAAAAGGTAAGGTTCATCCCAAATGTACTAATAGAACTCATGTTTTTGATGGTCAACTTGGTTTTTGTTTAAATCAATAGGAATGTAAGATGCTGCCAAATAATTTACAATTTCAGCATACCAAGTAATAGAATTTTTCACTCGGTAAAATTGCTCATCAGGATACATGTCGTTTATTGGAATATAGGGGGATGATACAATGTCAAACGATGGGAGGATTCTACTGATATAGTCGGCCACCACATTCTATACTCTTTTATCCTTAATTTCTAAATTAAATTCTTGAAGTAGGAGTATCCAACGAGTGAGACGTGGTTTGGATTCTGGTTTCTTAAGGAGATGCCAGAGGGATGCATGATCTAAGAATACAATGACTTTATACCCTAAAAGGTATGACCCAAATTCATCCAAGGAAAATATAATGTAAAGGAATTATTTTTCAATTGTGGTGTAGTTTTCTTGGGTTGGGCCCAGTGTGTGCGAGGCATAAGCTATGAAATGTAGATATCGATCGACCCATTGTGATAAAACTAACCCAATTTAATAGTTAGAGGCATCACACATGAGCTCAAATGGTAAATCCCACATAGGTGGTTAGATTATCAGGGTTGATGTGAGACTCCATTTCAATTTGTTAAAAGTTTCCTCACATTCTTTATCAAAAAAAATTCTTTTTATTTTTTGAGTAATTGAGAGAGGGGGAGTGCAATATTACTAAATTCATGAATGAAATGACGGTAAAATCCAACATGACCTAAGAAAGACTACACATCATGTACATTTTTTGGGAATTTTAGGGAAAAATGATATCCACTTTTGATTTATCTACTTGGATACCATCCCTATAAATGAAATTCCCAATTACTATACCTTGTCGCACTATGAAATAGAATTTCTCATAATTTAATACAAGATTATTTTAAATACAAAAATGTAGGAAAGAACCAAGACTACCCAAACATTCATAAAATGAGGATCCATAAATAGTGACATCATCCATGAATACTTCCATGAAATTCTCTAGGTAATACAAAAAAAATACTAACCATGGATCATTGGAAAGTACCCAGAGAATTTCATAGACCAAATAGAATCCTCCTATAGGAAAATGTGCCAAAGGGGAAATTAAAGGTTGTATTTTCTTGATTCTCATGGGTAATATGCATCTAAAATTATCTAGAATACCAATAAAGGAAACAGTAGTGGGACTTCCCCTCTAGCCTCTCTAGCATCTGTTTAATGAACAACAATGGTAAATGGTCCTTACTAGTGTGTTGGTTTAGTTGGTAGTAGTCTATGTAGACATGCCAACTATTCTGCATGTGGGTTGGAACCAATTCATTATTTTCATTTTTAATTACAATAAGACTAGTTTTTTTAGGAACAACTTTCACTGGACTAACCCATTGGCTATCAGAGATGGAGTAAATGATTCTAGAAGCCAATAATTTAGTTACCTCCTTTTTAACAATATCTAGGAGGTTTGGGTTCATTCGATGTTGTGCCTGCCTCACTAGTTTATCCTCATCATTTAACAATATATGATGTGTGAAAATTAATGGGATAATATCAAGAATGTCAGAAAGTGTCTATCCCAAAGCTTGTTTATACTCCCTCAAAAGTTCAAAAAGTCATAATTCATGCTCTTGAGGGAGTGAACTAGAAATGATGATAGGAATGTTGTTTCCATTCTCAAGATAAGAATATTTTAAATTTTGAGGTGGTTTTTTAAGTTCTAATTTAGGTGGATTTTGGATCAATAGGGGTGAATGTGAAAGTGGGAGGTCAATTATCTCATCTAACTGCTCAATGGTAACATCCTTGGATGAGGAATAATATTTTACAAGCTTAGCAGTATCATTGATGGTCATGGGATCCTCAGTGCTCAAGAAAGTATTAAT
Organism: Viscum album; assembly: GCA_963277665.1. NCBI lineage: Eukaryota > Viridiplantae > Streptophyta > Magnoliopsida > Santalales > Viscaceae > Viscum > Viscum album. Next base: position 445,216,310 of record OY728133.1, read on the forward strand.
TAACAAACATGCATGATATTATTATAGACCACTACAATATTCAATGCATGAATCGTTACCTAGAATGTCTATCAAGGATGAAAACTTAAAAAGGGGATCATGGGAAAGAAAATTTGGCTTTTCAGGGGAAGGGAGTACATCAATAAAATTAACTAAAAATGAGTAATGTTCTTCTGAGGGGTGCCTCATGGAATCAAGGATGTTGAAATGGACAATGTCACCACCAAACTCCATAGATAATGTACCAGTGTGGATATTAATTATTGTTTTGGTGGTTTTCAAGAAAGTCCTCCCCAATATTATTGGTCCATGTCCATTCATCCTATCATCTTCTATTTTAAGCATATAAAAACCAGTAAGAAAATTGAATTTTTAACCCTCACAAGAATATCCTCTAATGCACCATAAGGGAGTGTAGTACACCAGTTTTCCAGTTGAACAACAATTCCAATGGGATTCAGTTCCCTAACCTATAATGAGGGGAAAATAGAATGAGGCGACACATTTATAGAGTCACCCAAATCAAGAATAGCATTAGAAAATAAATACTCTCGAATGTTGCATGAAATAAAGAATGTTCTCAGATCCTTGAATTTAGTGGGAAGTGATGGCTCTATAAATGATGAGACATTCCTACCTAATCTTTTATTTTCATCACCATGAAGCTACCTTTGGTGTGTACACATATCCTTCAGAAACTTGGTGTATCATGGGATTTGCTTTATGGAATCAATCAATAGAATGTTAACCTGTACTATTTTGAAAGTTTCCAAAATTTATTTATCAAGTTTAGTTTCTTTTTGTTTACTTGGTTGTGTGTCACTTTGGGTAAATTAATAGGAATGGTTTGTCTTGTTGGTTCATCAAATGAAACTATGTTTTCTTTATCAGGGATTCTCTCAGGATAAGGTTTTTCCCCATTTGAACCATTTTTAGCGGTTGGGATGGTATTTTCCTCAGAAGGGGATGACTCTAATGGAGAGGTCATTTGTATTTTGAGTTGTGTTCCACTTCTAAGGGTTATGGAACTAAAATTTCCCTTATCCCTAGGGTTGACTAGTGGTTAAGAGGGTAGTTTACCTGACTCCTGACTTTGGATTTCCCCCACCAAGTTGGCGAGTTAGCGAGTTAGCATAATTGGGTTTTTAGGTCTTGTATGGTTTCTTGGGTGATTTTTTGAATTAGAGGTTATTTTCAGCCATTTATTTCATCATTTCCTCTATATTAGTATCAGGTTTTAGAGGGGTGGTTGGAAAGGCCTTTGTGGTGGTTGGGTATTTTTGGGTGGTGGTGGTGGATGACTACTTTTCCCCAGTTGGTTTCATGGTTGTTGAGGTTGGTTTGAATACCCCCTTGTCTATAGACTTGGTTTTCTTTCCATCCAAGGTTGGATGGATAATATGGTTCTTGCCTAATGGGTTGGTTATAGGGGCAACCTAGGAATATTGTCTCACAACTCTCAGAATTTTCTCGTAATTGAGGGAATTTTTCATAATAGTGGGTTTCAACAAAATAGATACCTCAATGAAAAGGAGGAGGATATTGGTATTTCCCTTAGAAAAGAACAATTTGTTGTAGAAGGGTACTTTCCTCTTTAAACTTTATGTCCACCTTCTTCTAAAACTTATAACTTTGTACCTCATAGACTCCTCTAATGGGTACACTAGACCTTTAATCGAATTTTTGAGTGTTTTGAATCTTGTTATTAATAAGGGTCTTTCTATCAATTGGGATTTTATCAAATAGTGCACCACATGTAGCAAAATCAATCATGTTTCGATCAATAGGAATTAAACATTCATAAAAATACCATATTAAGAGTTGATCATTAATTTAGTGATGTGGAAAACTTGAACGGGTCCTTTTAAATCTTTCTCGATATTCCTAAAGTTTTTTCCTTTGATATTTCCTTATTCCACAAATTTCATTCCTTGTAGTTATAGTTAGAGAGGCTAAGAAATGTTTTTCAAGAAAAAAGGGATCTCATGTCTTCTCAGCCTTTAAATGGGGAACTAACATAATGCAACCAATATTTTTGCAGTGTATTCTAATGAAAAAGGGAATACCCTAATCTTTACTTTTTATTCGTCCACATTATAAAGTTTTAATATAGAACACAGAGTCTGAAATTCTTTTAAATTATTATGTGTATTTTCTCCCGTTAGTCCTTGGAATCTTTATAATAAGTGAATTAAACCGTGTTTAAGTTCAAAATTTGGTGCCTCGCCTTGCTGACATTCTTGGTATTAGCCCATAAATTTTTTAGTACCTCACATTTCATCTAATTTTTTAATATATTATTTTTATCCAATATATATGTATTTAATTTTGAGATTTAGCTTTCAATATCGAGTAAAATTTTGAGTTCGGTCTCAAATTCGAGCTATATTTTGTAATTAAAATTCTAAAAAAAATATCATAATTGAACCGAGTTAAGCCTAATCGAGTGCTTGGTTGATCCCAAGTCGATCTCAAGCTCAAGATTGAGCTATAAAATCAATACTTGGTCAAGAACTGAGTAGAGCTCAAGTATCGATTTTAAGTACCAAGATCGAGCTCGAGTATTGAGATACTCGGCTCAGCTTGACTTGATTACACCCCTAGTCATGCACTCAAAATCTCACACCGATTAGTTATAAATTAAGATCATATCAATCACATGCATCAAAAAAACATTCAAATATGAAATAATGTAATATACATGAAATGAAATGTTTTAACACCCAAATTACTCCAAGATAGTAGCCAATATATTCATCGTAACTCTCTTGAAATGTGTGTATATCCCTCACAATGGACACCCACCGTTTAGCCCAACATCGAGAGGAGGATGAATCTTAAGTGGATATCCTTATTCATTATTGATCCCCCTATGAGGATAGGGGCCTACATAACTTCTATAATAAGGATAGGAATCCTTTGGAAATCCAAAATGGCAGCACTTCACTCTTTGGCCGAACTTGCAAATGGGGTGCCTGAGGTGCCAATTTTTAGGCAAAGTGGAAGGTGGTTTTGGGCACCATGATTTTGATAGACCACATGGACCATAATTTTCAGTGTACAGATAGTATTATCTCACTTTTAAAAAAAAATTTAAACACCTCTTGAATAACTCCACTAAAAATTTGGCATAATTTGGAAAACTAAACATCACTTTTAACTTCATGCATATTCGATTCCTTGGAGCAAATTATTCTGATTGGGCCAGCAGATGGATGAATTGGGATTGATTGTCTTCATAAAATTTTTATCCCACTGAATTTTGGATCATCCCACAAAATCATATCCAAATTGAATGCACATATTAGTATAAGTGTTCGGTTGATTCCACCATATTTTTCTTTTCTTGAAGCTCTTCTCAACTTGTTTCTTATTTTAAAGGTCTCCTTTGACAACATAATGTTTTTCCAGCCCCTGAGTAGTGAAAAATATCTTTAGAGGTGGGGATGTAAGGATGATGGATAATGCCTCCTATTCTACCACAACCAAATCAGTGGCTTCGTCAAATTCCCTTAAAGTAGATTAAAGATGATTTTCAAGATACTCTTCATTTAGCTCCTCTTCCTTTTCAAGTTGGGCTATCTTGTCTTTAATTTGAATCTCTATTTTTTCTTGTAAGGTAGATACCTCAGGTTCATATTTGTAATCTTCCAAGGCCTCCTCATCTTCTACAACTAGTCCCAATAGTAAAATAGTTTAGTCTACAAGATTAATACATAGAATCCCCTAAGAGAGTTCATTTTACACATGATTAAAATAAAAAGAGTCAAGATCAGATTTACCTCCCTCGAAAGTTTCAATAGGAAGTGATTGATCATAAAGTTAAAAAAACAACTTCTCAAATTCTATCCTTAGATTTTAGAGGGATTATTTATTCTCTTTGATGTTTTCACTACTCTTTCATATCTCCAGTATAGAATTCAGGGAAAATTTATGAAAACTATCCAAGTTCATTGACTACTATTTCTAGAAGGTTTTGTTTAATGTTTTATTTAATATATTTAATGAAGTGTTTTAAATCTCCCTCACTAAGAGTCTTTAATACCTCCCTAGTTCTATTGACAAAATATGTAACAATGTTTTCTAAGGGTGAGTCAGTAGCCTTTTTTTGATTGATTTTAAATTTGAATTTGAAAATAAGAAATTATTTACAATATGAAAAAGAAAAAAATGATTTTTGTACCTAACTACTCGACAATGAAACCAATGATGTGAATATGTCATTGTGAGCCTGAGATACAAAATTTATTAACCTAGAATACAGTTTAGTAGAACTGTCCAGGGTCATTCTCAATGAGTCATGGGTCGATTTTTCACTTCTCTCAATAACTTATTTTATTTTTTTAGTGTTTTTTCCTTTTAATACTAAATAAAAATAGATTCTAGAGTGTTAATTGTTTTTTATTGTGTGAACATAACAATTAAAATAAAGAAATAAAATTTCCAAACAGGTGTTAGCAGAGAAAGGAAATTATCCCGGGTGATATCATAAAGGGATTTGTCATTATCCAAAAATCATTCTCATCCAAAAAAATAGGTAATAATCGATTAATTATTTATCCTATATCATAATTGTTGCATTAAACACATAAAATAAGTCTTCATATGAATATCCAACCCCACATCCTCTATAGTGTTAGATGATGAATGTTCCACAACCATAGAAAATTCGCCACCCTTCACCCAATTGTGTGTTGTTCATCCCTTGATTTATAAAACTCCATTGGTATGTTTCATAAACAAAAATAAGGGAGGAGAAGTGATTTGATAAATTTGATAATGCATCAACCAATTATAATAGTAGACAAGCATCATCTATCCACTTCTTTTTCATTCATTGTTGCATTACGGATGAAAATTAGGAATCAAATAATTGATAATTAGGGATTCTGAATACCCATGCATTCTAACTTAGGAACGAGCCTCAAGTTAGTAGTCCATGATCATATAAGTGAGAGATCAAAATCACCGACCAAAGGAATATCACAAAATGAAATAAGAAGATAGGGATTAGATGATGACATAACACATGCACAAAATAAGATTGAATTGGAATTTAAATGTGGAAAAAAATATAGAAAAACTTATGTGATGGTCGGTAAGAGATGAATAATTTTTATTAGTATAAGGGGAACATATTTGTAAGAGTTAAATAATGTATTCTTCCTCCTCCTTGAATTCAATTTTGATCATCAAGATTCTCCTTTCTCAGTTGGATGAGTGTCATGTGCACACCTTCAACGGTTCCAATCATCATCACTCAAATCTTCAAATTGAAATATTATCTTCCTATGATCATGCTCTAAATGTATTTGAGAATTTTACCAGTGATTTTTTTTACTCATTAGTAGGTTTAGTGGAAAATCATGATTTGTTTGGTGATCATGTAAGGAGATGCATGTGATTGCTGATAGGCCAAATTAATTGGGCCTTGTCATCCTAATATTTCACTTGACCTAGTTGAGATACTTAAGTATTTGGTTGAACCCCCAGGTGATAATATTTTTTTGTGTTTTGGGTAGAGGAGATGATCAACTTGGAAGATTGGATCAGGCATGTGGGAAAAGAGGCATTACTTTAATTAGTTTCAATCTGTATTGCTTGTGCTTGATTATATCATTGGCAAGAAAACTAATAGCTTAATTAAGAAAGAAGTCGAGCTCAGACCCTCAATTCAGCTTCCCAACTTCATGATAGTGTAGGTACTTTTCATGGGAATTTTATTGAGCACCATATGTGCAGAATTATTCATATGTGCAACTTGTGCATTGGGACAAACCTAAGGTCTCTATGATCTTTTATTTTCATAGGGAATACACAACATCATGTAATTTATCTCATCATCTTTGAAAAACACCAGGTCTAGAGAGGATCATTCACAAACTGATTTTCTTAAATAGAAAATCTCCCCTCAACTTCATCAACTAATATCTTCTTAGTTTAAGCCATCCTCTTCCAGCCTCGGGTTTTCTCTCCAACCATCTAAAGGGAATCAACACCAGTATTCGGCCTTAGATCTAGCTCAAGTCATCATCATCTTAAACATATCTTATTTCCGCTTCCATATCACCATTGATTCCAGAAAGATATCTATTTTGAATGTTGAGGATTTTTATTCCTTGATTCATTCTCAAAACTCCTATTTTACTTCCCAAGCTCAGATATCCACGATCAATGGTGTGTATTCCTTTAGCGTGAGGTGTGAATGAGTTCTGGTGTGAAGGGGGCTCAGGCAACATTAGCAGTGAATCTTGATGTGGATGTGTTTTAGTGGGCATGGTCACAAGGTCTTCTCATGGTTAGATTAGTGCACGGTGGCAGGTTCACAGTCAAAGGAGTATGGTCATAGGAGTACAATCGTAGTGGCCATTAAAATTTCCCATCTTGCACAATGTGGAAACATATTTTTCAGTGTATTTTTTTTCCTAAAATGAAAAAAATTAAACTAAATGTATTTTAACCAAATTAATTTTTAGTTTAACATAAAAAAACATTAAATTTATGAATTTAAAAATCATATTTTAAACCAACATTAATTTATTCATTCAAAAAATTTACTTACAAATTAATTTCTAAAACTGAATAAGAGGATTATATTTCAAAAATAAAAGTATTTATTCTCAATCTAATTTCAATAATGAATAAAACATTAACAAAATTTATTTAAGAAATTTTTCAATTTAATTCAAAATTCACAACATAATCAAAAATTGTTAATTACCTAGGATGTTAATGAAAATTGAGAGGTATTTTCCATGAATAACAGTCAATTTTTTTTTGGGAATTTTCATCTCTCATCAGGTACCAATAAGGATTGATTGGTTATACAAAATCCTCATGCTTAAATCCATTATAATTATACTTATCATATAAACTTTTTATGATAGTGATATTGGGTATTGGATTTCAAGACCACCTTTTTTGGAATGTGTCTATACAATATAATCAGAAAGGGTCAATGACACTATATAGTACTAATAAGGAATGAAAGTTTTAGAGTTCCGCTTATTGATTAATATAATCATTGTGATTATAGAATATTCATTTAGAATGAAATTATGCTAGTTATCTGCAAGAGGTTAGTGGGTGTGCTGTAGTTTTCGAAGTACAATATGTTGATTACATATAAAAAATAGTTATTATTCTTATGGTTAGTTAAGACTATTTTAAAAGTTACTCTTAAGAGTTTGGATTAAAGTAGTATGATTAGTTCTAGGAAAAAAATCTAATGGGTTGGATATAATATGTTACATAGACCTAGTCAAAGTGTGTATACTGACAAGGTATTAAAAAATAAAAGTTGGAACAATTTGAGAGAGAATTGATTTCAATTCCACATGACATAAATATCTCCAAGAAAACATGTATGAGACATAGTAGGGGATTTAAATGGTGAATATAATTCCATTTACTTTAGTGATAGATATATTTCATATGTCATTCTATGTACTAGATATGATATTTCAAACACATTAATTTTGGTAGGAAAATATCAAATAAATTCAAGAGAATTTCATGGGTAGTAGTCAGAACTATCTGATGGTATTTAATAATGTGCAAGGGATGTGTACCTGGTACATAGAGGGGAAGGACCATTAGTTATCAATGGGGTAAAACTAGTATTTTTTATGAATCAATCAATCTAATGTCGCATTTAGTATAAGGTAATGAGAAAGAGTAACTCATTAAAGCTAGTGGTATCCATATCTATAAATACTGAGTACATTTTGGCTTATAATATAGCTAACGAAATAGTATAAAATATGCAATGATTTGTTATAGATTTTGGAATCATACCTAAAAATTAAAGTATTATCATGATATAAATTATTAAAATCTTATGAAACTAGTACTGGACAAGAAGACAATGTTGTGATAGAGAATAAAAGAGATATACTTGAGGATGTGAACTCTTAAGGATTTTTACTCAAGGAGGTGAAGTCAAAAATACCAGAGTAATCATGTAAGAAAATTTAGTAATACCTAAGACCAAAGGAATAACTTAGTAGAAGAATGATTGTATCATGTGAGATATAACAAGTTAATGTTTATCAAGCTGGCTTTTGTGCAAGTGGTGGTGTTGTAAAAGTGGGTGCTCTAGACCCAGCTTGTGCAGTATTTTTTTATTGTCTTATCATGTATATAGAGAGTTATGCATGATGTATTCTTATAATAATATTTTTGACACTTTTTCATTCACTATATACATAGTAGTGTTCTTATATTATTTATTTTATCAATAGATTATAGTAGTTCGCAACTATAATGCAAACCTCAAGATACTATGATAACAATCTTAAACATATTTCCTATGGTTTAGATATATCATACTTACAGTACATGAATAATGACTGATTATTAGGTGTCATGGGATCATAAGAATTGATACTTATTTTCATGAAGTTCATAATTAGTGATCTCAAGTAGATAAAATCATGAGAACTAGACCACCAATAGGAACACTGCATGTTTCGAGTGTTATTGGATGTTCCTATCTATGAGCATGTGTATTGATCTCTTGAATTTAGATCATTATCAATGTATACCATTTGATCATGTACTTTAATATAATATGAAAACCATGATATTTATGTCATGGAAAGGTAGTGTTGGGTGTGCACTAAAATGTGCATGCCTGAGATTAATGTAAACATGCATATGATGCATGAAGTATATATATAATATATGATATTATATATATATATATAGTGTGTGCATTTAATATATGCATATGATATATATATTTTTCATGCATTTGATGCATGAATATAATATATATGTATGGTATATATATTATTCATCACACTCCTTTGACAGTTTTCATTTGTTTAAAAAAATGTTGGTTCTTTTAATTCTTGGCATTTATTTGGAAACTATTTTATTAGATGGAACATAATGTAGGTTATGAATTCATACGATGAATGGATATATTAACCATATCATTTATTCATTAATTGTAACATATGAATAAGTGAGATATAAATTAAAGAGTGTCCTTGATTGCCTATATAAACCACTACCATGTTATGTCAAGGTGTTTTGTAGTGATATTTTTGTGAGCCTCTTCAAAATATCTATTATTCCTAGAGTGTTGTGTATCATTTCACAATGAATGAGCTATCATCACTTCATCTATCTGGTATCCTCACAAAATAATTATGGATTCAAGTGGATGATGTATCACCTCAGAGGCAGTGTGTGTTCATTCACTATTCTTTTTGATCTACATAAACCATTCTCCTTCGAATGATGAAGATGGAAGTTGTTGTAATAGGCAATTTAAAGGTACTATGTTTTATGATATTATTTAAATTTTTCTTTCTTAAAGATTGATTTCTGTCTATTTTGGGTTATCTTCCACTACATATGATCATTAAATGTCCATACAAAACCCATCAGTGGTATCAAAGGAATATGTTTCAAGAATAAAACATGTTTTATCTTTGGTTTTCAAAGAAAAACAAAAAATTGTAGGATCGACATTGGGGATGAAGCACCCTCCATCACAATATTTTCTTCTTTGGATCACTTCCTCATAGTTTTTTTCTTCAGCAAGGATCACTGCCCACTAGGGTGGCTCACTACCCATCCCCATTCTAAATATGACTTGTGATGGGGAGGCAAATGGATGGGGATTATATACTATTCTCAACACCCCTCTAGTCTCTAATTTGGGATAGGGAAACTTGTTTCATGGCATGACACCCACATGTCACGCCGTGAAACCCCTTCAACCAGCAACCATGAACCATTGGGCATGAAATTTCATTAATTTGGAACTCCAAAAATCTCCCCCCCAGTGCATGCCCTACGAATAAGAGGTTACCTACCTCCTCTAATACCAATTGTTAGACCAACTAGGTTAAATACCCATATAGGGGGTGAATCGGGGTATGATAGATTAAAACAACTACCCTCTCAGTTATTGTTTCTTCGTTAAAAAATTCACTCCTCTCTCTATTTCTGATAGAAATGTATAAACAGAAATGAAATCATGCATGAGAAATAATGCCGCTTTGACGGTGGTGTAATGGTGAAAGAGGGTGGTACAAAACATACTACTCTTTGAGAGGTGTAGGGTTTGATTCTTGAGAGCTCACTCTTGGGTGAATTTATCCTTCCCTGGATCTTCTCATCTTTTCGGTTCATCCGGTTCTAAACTGGGTGGGTCAAAGGGCACAACCCACCTGTTCTGATGGCTTTTTGTGTTGAACCATCACTACTCAGGTTGTCACCCCATGGGACACTCTTCCATCTCAGCTTGCAACAGTTCCTTCCCAGTTGAGTCTCTCTATAGAGTGACCTCTTCATGGGAAGGGGGTTCCCTGGTGTGGAGGGTTTGAAAAGTTCACTCATGGAGATTCCCTTTTTAAAAGATAGATACATGAGACACAACAATTTTACTTGGTTCACCCACACTATACTGCATCCAAGGAGTATACAAAGGTAATGTGCCTATGTACCAAATCCACTAAAGCGCACTGATGTTACAAAGTTTAAAGTGGACCCACTATCCCTCTTGGTTTACAACCAGTCACAATTTTAAAGTTTGCTTCTCTCTCAACTGAAGTGTGCACATTTCTCCTTTAGAAGAATCTTATTTTGATCACTTGAATCAAAATGTTTTACACCCCATTTTTTGCATTATTAAGTTCCACTTTCATACACTTGATGAATACCACTTTACTAGAGATTTACTGGGTAATCCTTTCTTGTTTTTGTTAGATTTACTTTCACAAAAAACCCTTTTTCCAACCTTAATGAAACTTCAAAATTATTCACAAAACATTTTTCTTTCATGAAGCTCCCAACTTTCGTGAATCTCACTAATTTCATGAAGCTCACTCCTTTTGTGATGCTCAAAAATTTCTCTATGATTATATAGACTTCATAAAAATTCATTTCTCTATAAAACATATGATATTATGAAAACCTTTATGCAAGAAAAATTTGTCACGAACCACCTTTGCAGATTCAGAGCCTTTGGTTTTTTGTTAAGGATTTTTCTCTTTAACTAAGGGGGTAAAGGCTTATTTATATACTTTTACTCCCCTTCATGAAGCTTTCAACCACACCAAGTCCTCTTCATGAATATCTTCATTATTGTTTGATAATCTACCCACCTTTACGAAAATTCATGGGAATTTACCATTCATGAATCTTCATGTAATCACATAGCTTACTGTCTTTCCTTCCTGACTCAATCAACTTTCACGAAACTCCAAACCTTCATGAAACATTGAACCTTCACGAATCACCATACCTTCATGAAAAAAATCAAACCTTCATGAATTCCATGCCTTTTTCATATTTTTATGAGGCATCCCTAGAAATCCAACTTTCATGAATCATGATCCACCCTCTAAATTTTGGACCCCAAAAAATTGGCAAACATTGGGAAAAAAGTACCACCATATATACACAATTTTTTTGTACCGCATCCAGATCATACATTCCTTTTTCTTGGATCTTTATAAATATTCCTTGTCAAAAATATCTCTATAAATCCATGACTAAATGTGTAAACTTTCTTTTTCAATAAACACAATCAACCCAAAAACACTGCAAAGTTACTTTGAGGGATTTTTTACAAAAATATCCTCCTTTGGGTTTGTTTACAAATCTTTAATCTTTGAAACCATTTTAAATATTCTTCCATATTAAACCAAAATTTTCTTATTTCAATTTAAAATGTTGATAAAAGATTTACTCAACACACACTCTAATCCCACATGATCCATGCTCGGTGTTAAAAATAAGAGTATCATGAAAATTCCATCAATGAATCACTTCATTCCCATAACAGTCAACTATTTTCACTATGAACCTCATCTATCATGATATATAACCTTTAATCAAACATCATTAGAATTGTCATATTTAAAACTCCCCCTACTTAATTGCTCCCCTTATTAGCTTCTCCCCCTATCTTGATCAATATATTTTCTCCCTCTTTGCCAATGAATCCAAAGGCCACTCTTTTATGGCTGCAACATTGTAAATAACACATTTCAGCACATAAGGGAAAAATATAATATACCATGGGGAGAGGGGGTCCCACTTCCACACTTTTTCAAGTGTATAGAGTCGACTAAACTCCAATAGTTAGCCGATCCTTCTCAAATGCCTCTTTGGGTATGAAATTTTTCATAATATCTGCAACTTGTAGTTTTGTAGGCACATACTCCAACTTCACAAGCCCATGCTCCACCTTCTCCTTGATAAAATGATACTTGATTTCAATGTGCTTTGTCTATGATTTATAGAATATATTTTTTATTAGATTTATAGAACTTAAAATTATCATACTAGATTTCATTCAGAGACTTCACTTTAACTCCCATATCATCAAGATGCTACTTCATCCACAATAATTGTGTACAAGCTTGAGTGGATGCAATATATTCAGCTTCTACGGTGATCAACAAAATGCAATATTGTTTTTTTCTTATCCAAGAAATACATAATCCTCCAAGATATAATGCACCACCTAATGTTGATTTTATATTATCTATTAAACCATCCCAATATGTATCTGTATATCCCAATAACTCTTGATGATATTTATCATTATATAGAAAACTAAAATCCATTTTTCCCTTGATACGCCAAAGTATTGTTTTTTACTAAAAGAAAGTGGATTTATTTGGTATCACTTTGATACTAAGCTAATTGGAATGTGGAAAAAATAATATTGGGTCATGTCACTATTAAGTACAACAGACTACCAATGATCTGCCTCTATTCTATGACATCAACTAATTTTCCTTCATCGTATCATGATAGTTTCATCTGGTTAGCCGCTGAAGTCATCATATCCTTGGAATTATTCATTCCAAATCATCTCAAAACCTCCTTGACATATTTGGATTGATAAATGAATGTGTCATTCCTTTCTTGTGTCACCTATAAACAAAGGAAAATGTTAATTCACCAATCATTGACATTTAGAACTCACTTTTCATGAATTTTGTGAACTGTTTTCACTACACTTCATCTGGTCCACCAAATATTATATCATTTACATACACATCACCATCATCCTTTTATTACTATCATTGTTGGCATAGATATTGTAATCAACTCCACCATGCTAAAAATTGAGTTTCTTCAAAAATTGATTAAATATTGAATATCACACTCCCAATGCTTATTTCAACCCATATAGCGCCTTACTTAGCTGAAAATTTTTTTTTTCATCATAATGAATGGGAAAACCATCTGGATGATTGATATACACTTCTTTTTCCAGAACCCCATTTAGAAACACTAACTTAACTTCCATCTAAAAAACTTTGATCTTTCATTGCACTTCTATGGCTAAGAATAGGTGAATAGTCTCGAGCCTTGAAATAGGTTTAAATGTCTCATAAACATCGATTCCCTTGATCTAGGAGTATCCATTGCACACTAGTCATGCTTTTTTTCAAATTACCAATCTATATTCATTTAGTTTATTCCAGAAGACCCATTTGGTCCTGATGACATTCTTATCAGTCAGTTTCGAAATAATCTCCCATGTCTGATTCGTCTTAATTTGGTAAAGCTATTCATTCATAACTTGAACCCATTTCTCATCTATAGATACTTATTCAAAACATTTAGGCTCCACTTAATATATTAAGGATGCCTACTATAAAGACTTCATTCTCTATGTTTGAACTAGTATTGCCTGATCACTAATGATATTTTTCTTGTCAATTTCAGCGCGACTCTTCGGCTTCTATGCAAATATCAATTTGACTTCCTCCTGCTCAATATCAGTATCTTATTATTAATAAAAATTTTCTAATTCTACTCCCCTGAAGTTACTTACCTCTCCATCACTATCATCAAATAATTGTTCATTCTGTTGTTGAAGATTTTTTTCATTCTCTACTATAGTGACATTATTGCTTTTAACTACTTTTATCATCCTCTTGTTAAAGAATTTATATTCTTTATTATTTTTTGAATATCCAAGGAATATATCCTCATCTCCATGAGATTCAAATTTCCTATTTTTATCCTTATTGAGAATAAAACACTTCTAAATATTTTAAATTATTTTAATGTTGGCTTCTTTCCATACCACAGCTCATATGAAGTATTTTTCTTCTTTCAAAAACAACAAATCCCTATTGGATATATAGACTGATGTCAAGACTACTTCCTTCCAGAATTTATTTGTAGTTTCTTTTTAATACAAATTATTCTATCCATGTTGTTTATGATCTTATTATTCCACTCAAACACTCCATTTTATTGAGGATTTCTCACTACTGAAACCTGTTGCTTTATCCTATGTTTCTCAAGATAATCCTCTACTCTGTTGTTTGTGAATTATGTACCATTATTATTTTGAAACTTCATAATATTATATCCATGAATCCTTTCATATTCCCTCCAATATTGTTTTATGTAACTGAACATGTCAGACTTATGGGAAATGACAAATATTGATGTCATTCTATTGAAATCATAAATGAAAAGAATATAATAACTCTCTACATCAATGGATCTTGGTGAGATAGGTCTACACACATCTTCATGCACCAATTCAAGCACTCTTATTGACTTTTATTCTTTTTCCTTGTACATATTTCTGATAATATTCTCTTGTTTACAAGCATCGCATATGTCAGTACGATCACTTGATGGATTAGAGAGATCTTGATCTGTGTCAAATTTTCCCAGATATTCCAAGGATGGTTGGGATAGATGGCCAATCCATTTATTTCACAGCCTATTTTCTTCCTCTCTAGATAAAATTCACATATCTTTTTCTCCAACCACATAGTATAGATTTCCATTCATGTGATTTCCCTATAAAACAATTGTACCATATTTTCCCTTGATGATACACAACTTCTTGGTAAAGCTTATAGAATGTACTGAGTCACACAATTGACTGACACTTAGTAAGTTGTGGCTTGAACCTTCGACAATCAAGACATCAGCACGTCTCATATATTTAGCCCCAAATTTGGCTTTTCTTAAGCCAATAATATTTATCCCTTCATCATTTCCAAATTTGAAAACACGTTCCATGTCATATTTGATTCCAGTAACAAGGTCCTTGTTTCCTTTCATGTGGGATGTTCATCCATTATTAGGGATCCATACACCAACACGATCTAATGATTTAAGGGAAATCTCTATAACCACTGCCTACTTAACTCTTTTCTTTTTGATCCATGCCTTTGACTTCATGCCATTTGTGGACTGATATTCTTTATATTCCTTAAATTATAATGTACCAACTTCATCTTGGAGAGTTTCAAATCAATTTTTAGTTTTCATCTCATTCAATGATTCTTTGGGCTACTGCTTTTGATCATTTTGGGTCTACTTGGGCACATTCCTATGAATTGTTCATGATAAATATTTTTCCATGTTTCTGAATCCTACACACTAGAAATAGTGACCATAAAATCATTCTTGGAATATTGAACTCTGTGTGGCCTCCTTTTCTGCTCGTGTTTCCTTCGGTACCTATGGAACATACATTTTGGGAATTTCCCATATTTCCACAACAATAACACCTAATATGATGTATATTCCTATACATCATTGGTGAACCACTAGTATTTCCCTAGGATCTATGAATCTTTTGATTCCGATTCATACTCAAATAAATCTTTAACCTCAGAGTGGGGGCTTATGGTATAACATCAGTCATCATGGCTTTCTACTTGTGATCAAGACCCATACCAGCCTTGTCATTTGGATATGACTGTTGCATCTATTTTTTTGGACCTCTGTGCTCCACTTTAATCTTTTCTATCATTGATTTATCTATTTTCTTGATGTCATACCAGGATTCAAGATTCTCTCCCTATCCTTGACTTTTCATCATAAGTTGATGTATTCCTCTTTAAGTTATTTGATACTTTTTATTTGATATTTCATGGTGTTATTTAAATCATTGACCGCCCTTTTTTTCTTATACTTTGCAATTGTAATAAACTACCTTTTCTGAGTTATTTGGTATTGAATACTTAAGATTTTCAATTTATTCCCTCATCTCAAGCTTCTCTTCTTCCTGTTGTTGTTTATAGAGTTTTGAATAATGAACCAATCTATTTTATTTATTCATTTTGGATCTACAAACATATATATCCTTAAGAGAAACTTTTAATTAATCCAAGATATCTACCCTCCCTTCGACATATCATTCATAATTATCGATTTCTTACCTTATCTGGGAATTACCTACAACTTCCACCATAGCATTTTCTCCATGATCCTTGTAGTTATCCATCTCTTCAACCTTAGATTCATATGAACTATCTTTTTCTTGTGAAAGAATATTCTTCTTTTTGAAGAAATTTCTCTTAATATTTTTCTTACCTTTCACATAGGCTGAATACTTCTTCATGGGAATTTCAATTTTATCCTCATCGTCATCTTGAAACTTCTTGGGGCACCTTGATACAAGATGACCAACCTTTCCACATCGAAATCATGAAATTGAGAGACTACCTATGAAATTTCCTTTTTCTATTTGTATATTTGAGTAAAGGAATGACATGACCTCATTCGTCTCTTCTTCCTCCTAGTCATATTCAATAGTGAGATTCTTCATGGACTTGAATGTCGCCTCTTTGAACTTACCTTTTTCCATAGTCTCATTATCATCATTTATCATCATGTATACTACAAGAGTACTATGCAAACTATCCAATGTCAACTCCTTTGGGTCCTTATCTATTAGTACAGAGACTTTTAAATTGAATCGAGGAGTAATTAATCTCAATATATTCTTAACAATATTTACATCTTCAATAATTTCTCTGAGACCATGCATGTCTTCCATAGCAACATCAACATGGCCAAAGAATGCATCCATGGACCCATTGGACTTCATTATCAAGTCCCCATATTTGTTCCATAAAAATTGTAATTTTTCTTCTTTTAATTTTTAATTTCCTTTATAGATATTTAATATCTTTTCCCACATGGCATGTGATTATTTACAAGACATCACCTACATGTAGATTGTATTAGATAATGCTCCTCCTGAGGAATTGATTCCTTTAGCATCATAATACAATTCTCTTAGGTATTCTTATGATAAAAATCTATTATATACACTAGTAGAAATACCATATATCACAGCTGTAAAGACATTTATACCTAGTGATTGAAAGTAGTGTTGCATCAGATTCTTTCACAACTGAAAATTGTTTCCATCAAAGATCAGAATCCATTTATGATTGAAAAAATCATTTGAAAACCTTGATAGAGAAATAATGATATTAATATTTCACTTTGATACCAATTATAGGATCTACATTGGGGATTCAGAACCCTCCATCACAATATTTTCTGCTTTGGGTCACTCCCTCATGGTTTTATTCTTTAGTGGGGCCCACTTCCCACCATGGTGGATCACTGCTCATCCCCCTTCTAAAAAGGCATAATAATGGGAAGGTGGATTGTTGGGGATTATATACCATGCCCAATACCCCTCCAATATTTTATATTGGATAGGGAAACTAGTTTTATTTCGTGACACCCATATGTCACACCGTGACACCCATGCAACCAGAAACCATGACCCGTCAGGCACACAATGTCATTCATTTGGGACTCCAACAAAACAATGTTTTAATATAAATCAAGCAAGGTTACAGACCTTTAAATGAGATTTATAATGGTGAAAATGACTTAAATTTATATGGGTAGGCTACATAAAGGATATACCATTACACAATTTGTTTGTATAAAGGTAGATAAGCCATTACCCTTACACAAGGAGATAACATAAGGGTAAAACATAAAATTAATCACTTTCAATGTAAAGGTTACAAGTTACATAACCTTACATGAAGAGTTCACGTAAAGGTAATACCTTTATGTGATGAATCTATGTAGAGGTAATTTGTGTATTACCTTTATGTAGTATTTTTGAATTAAGTTTCATGAAGCTAACCTTTAAATTACCTTTATGTAGGATAATGAAAACATTTGTTACCCTTGAACAAGGCATTGTGTAAGTGTTGTTTCCTCATAACCCTTACACTATTAGAAATGTATAAGGTTTGTACCCTTTTTATAAGGACCTTAAATTTTCATACATAGATATTACATCTAAATATATGAATATTATTTACATAACATAATAATTCATGATAGAATTGTATATTTATAGTATCTTTGGATACTTGGAAACATAAACAACTGGTTCATAATAGTTTTACATCGTCGCCCACTTAGATCTACATAACTATTACCCATCTTATAATTATCATACATAAAACCTTTCTTCATAACCTCATAAAGGAAACATAATAAGGGGTGAGTTTTGATGCTCAGTAAGCATAAAAAAGGGAGATAATAATGATCATGTAATAATAAAATGGGAAAAAGGCTATGAGAACATGACCTTAAAATTTTAAAATCATACCCTGCATATCATATATCATAATCTTGAATCATGGAATAAATCTTAGCAGTTTATAAGTCATGAATCATAAAATAATCAAAGAAAATGATCCATGATATTGTAATATAGGCATAAGACATAGAATTATGGCATACACATAGGCATAAAAATAATTTCCTTAATAGTCAAGTATCTTTTCCAATACTATCATAATGGAATGGGTTCACTCCACAAAACATCATAATAGTCAAGGTTCACTCCATAATAGGATCGGACCTAGGGAAATCCCAAAGAGACCATGGGCTAGGGAAACACACAAGAAAGAAAGAAAAATACAAAGAAAGGGCCATCAATTTTATTATTTTACTGTAGCTCTCAATGTATTTAGGGAAAAAATTTAATGTGGGTCTGGGGAAACGGAATTCTCCAGGCCGTCATTTCTCCATAAACCAATGGTCGGACAATAATCAATACATGAAGAGCCACATGACCCCATTATCTTTGTGTTTATCCATTCCCCTCAACCAACTATCTTACCTGAGCTAATAAATTTTTTCATAACTCTTTCTGTTAAATGTTAATCAAACAACTGATAAATTTATATTAATAAAATTATACATGGTGAAATTTTATGTGATTTGTATCTCTCAACACCCACCCATCGCCTTTTTGTGAGGTTTGCGGTCTACAATATCCAAGGAGACATGCTACATGATAAAAATCTCCAAAAAGATCATGTGAGAGTGAGGATTGAAGCAGCTCATGAGATGACTACTGAGTTGCCTATTCCTCTTGATAATATAGATTTCACCATGGTCAATAATGTTATTGAAACATTCATAGCATAGTCGTTTAATCCTGTAAAAATACATCATGTAATGAGGTATGTCCTTTGTAATTTTTTTCAATGAAAACCCTTTAACATATTATGAAAAAAGGTATGAAATGAGGTATGGTATTATAGACATAAAAAATGAAGAGGAAATAGAAGTTTGGATCAAGATAATCTAGTGGATCAGCTAAGAAATCAAAAGGACCTTCTGAAAGTACCTTCACCCCACCAGTTACACTACCGTGTATATTAACATTACAAATTCATGTGGATACAACATTAAAATATAGAAATGTTTCCTACATTGAATACGAAGAATAAATATTTGGATATTCCATTACATATGTGATTGGTCTTGAGAGTATAAATAAAATTATCAAGTTTGAATGGTTTGGAGTCTCAGTTGTGAATGCATATCTGAGGTACATTTTTATAGTATATTTTTTCAAAAACTAATCTACTATGTTCATTAAAGTTAATAACTATTTATATTTTCTATAGACATATATATTAATATTGTATAAAGTGAAAACCCTACGAAGGAAAATTTAGACTCATTAATCCTGATATCATTTATATTCCAAAATTTAATCTGAATATAGAATAAATTGATAAAAAAAAAAGATAAACTAAGAACAAAATTTGAAAAGAAAATAACATATATAAGACTCTTCTTGATTCCTACAATGTAGCATTAAAAATCTATAATCTAATTGTATAAAATATATTTTTCTTTTTTCATTACTTATTTGTTTTTGTTTTTTTAGGAAACAATGGATGTCCATCACACTCAATTTGGATACCCTGAATTTTTTTTTGGATCCAAAGCATGGATTTGTGAAAAATTGACCACACATTATGTCCATTATGAATTTGTAATGTGATGAAATAAAAATTTTATAGGCGCACTTCAAATTATACTTTTTAGTTTATTTTTAATGAGAATTTTGTTATGATAGGTTGATCTATAAATACCATATAAATAATGGTATAAGGTCGGTGACTGAACACAAGAAGCCTATGTATTTCTTTAAATAGAGAAAAATTAAGGCATATATAGTAAGATTTTACCTATCAAAACATATTTTATAATAATTTACTTATTTTGATCAATGTTTCTATAGTTCTTGAAACAAAATAACGACAATAATTATGTATATTACATTTGTAAATTTATGAAAGATATCATATATCATCAATACACTAGCATACCCAAACTGGTATTTCTGAAAGTAATTACAATTTCATTTAAAAAAATTAACATTTTTTTGTCTATATTTTCTCAGTACTACAAGTTCTTCCAATAATCTATATAATCAAAAGAAAAAATGGATTTGTTTAGAGATGAGTGATCAGAGTACGTGGCATCAGAATGTTTGTCAACATCAAGTTGAGGTGATTACCTATTGTATTTGTGATCTAGTATATAATATAACCTTAGAGATACATTTGGTATGTGAATCATTAGTATCATAATTATTATATATTACTTTTCCTAAAATAAATTCATGTATTATTGGAAATCTATTGTTTATATTTTTTATTCTAGTACTATATTTTCAATTTCCATCCAAACATTTTTCTAGATTTTATCATCATATCATTATAAAGGAATTTTGTGCCCCACCATAGATTTTTTTCCCTCTTGAGTGAGACTATAGATTTGATGATCCTCCCCCACCTATGGTTCCTTTGCCTGATGATAATAGTATGAAAATTTTTATTGTGGGTGTTGAAAATTTAGTAGCTCATTATGGTAAACTATTTGAGCATAACTCCATGGAAAAACACCAATCAAACCCTTTATTTTTTTCTTACTGAGGGATATAGACATGATTATTATGCAAGGAAGCACTGGGAGTAGTAGCAAAATCATCTCAATAACAATCCACAAATTTATGGAAAATCATTTTAGAATATACCAAACATTCAATTCCACCCATTTCTTCTACGAATGCATTCCATATTCAATTAAACCTTCCACATACATTTACTAAACCTATATATCATGTGAGTATTTCAATCTTCCTATTGTTGCTATAATTTTTAAATGATTCTAAAGGATATATGCTCGTTCTCCAATTGATTGTACATTTCTTTTCAACGATTCATTAATTTCCTTCCTCTGGGGGTTAGGATGAGTTTCTAGAAACTGAAAAACTTTTGGTGATGACCCTATAATGAAATAAAGATTTTAGTTATTTCTCAAGGATAAGAATCATGGAGGGTTAAACTCTATGGATTCTGACGGTGCTGGTAACATGTATGAATTTGCTTGTTCTAATGAGATATTGAACTTTGAGGTTGTGGCTGAGATAATGGTGAGAGGGAAATGGTTCAAGGATCATTATATACACAAATTTGAAGACATATTACCAATTTATGGGATTCATTTCACCCCTAGTAGTGTAGTGGTGTGTTCCTTAGGGTTGTTTTTCTTCATTTTAAGAAAATATTGTGCCTTTTGTTTCTTGGTTTTTGGTATTGTATTCAAGTTGGTGGACCCTTATGCCCAAGTATAGTAGGTTGACAAGTGATTATTCACTAAAATAGGATAATATTAATTTTTTATATTATAATATTCATGTGATTCATTATTCATAAACACCATTTTTAGTGCATTTTATAAATTGAACATTAATTCACATTATGATTGTAATTCCTTCTTAAAATGCACTATTGCATGGTATATTTTTGAACACCTCATAAAACACAAAATGGTATTTATTTTATTTTTATATTTTATTTTTATGTCCCCTGTGCTATAATTTACAATTCATGATTTTGGAGCACTTGAAGATTCTCATTGGAAGACCACTAAAATGGCCCTTGAACCAAGAACATTATGGGTGAAGTGAACTGGACAACATCCCAATAAAATTATTGTAGTGGGCAATATCCAAATCCAATGATTCTAAAAATTTAACTGGAGATAGAATACATAATGGGAAACATTTCATTCAACAGTGGACCAATCTAATTCAGATGATTTAATTGAGTTACAAGCGTCCCAAGTTGAAGATGTAATTCTAAGCCAAATTATGAGGCCCAAAAAAATATTCCACCATTTAAATCATATCTCAAAAACCAGACACTATTTTGGGCTGAAATTTTACAAACAGTTAGGGGGAATCTAGATATTCATTTTCTTGTTCTATGGACCGCTCCAATTCGGATATCTAGAAGCTAAATTTTGTGAATCTATTTGGTATATGCAAGTTGGCTCATATTTTTTGTCATGGGTGGACAAGTCCACTCTCCCTTAACTTTTCACCCACCTAGGCCTACCACAATTAATTGGGGAGACTTGGACTATTGGGGGATCAACCCACGGCTTAAAAAATTCCTATTTAAGGCAGTGTTGTTGGAGGATTTAGGAATCTTGGTGTGTTGTTTTCATTTTAATGTTATGCTGCCAATTTGATGTTGTAATGGCATTTCTTCAAATTGTAAGTTGTTTGAATCACCTTACTCTATTAATAAAAATTCTTCTTATTCTCACTTTATATTATTTTTAATAACATATTGATATTGTTTCATTGTGGTATGAATTTATTCATACAGTGAAGATTTAAATCTTTCACACAATAGTGGAGTGTTTGTTATTTTGTTGTTTTACTTCAATTTTGTCCTTATGAGTCTACTTCCCGCTTCCTTAGAGATCATAGAATCAATGGAGGGATAACTCTTTTATGGGTTGATCCAAGAGAGTAGAAAGGGGCTGGATTGTATGTTATTTATCACTCCATTAATGAATAATCTCTTCTTTTAATTGAGAATTCCATTTGACAACCTTAAAATTTCTTCATCCTTGTTGAATTGTAAGACCACGCACTTCAAGTGATAAAACGAACCTTTACCCTGGAGTGCTCATAAATATAATCCTTCAAGTGTATAGGTGATTAGTATTAGGGTGTGTCGGTATTAAATTAGTAAGTGATGATGGTAGTTTTACTTCGTTGAAGGAACCCATCTCAGATTTAAGAAATTGAAATAGTTTAAAACAGAATTCATCCAATCCACCCCAAGTGATAACCTAGGATCAACTCATTTTCTAAATTTGAATTCACTTAGGACTTTTGGTGTTAACTTAAACCCATCTAAAATCAACCTGAAATTTTCCACTTCATAACCAAAAATATTTCATAGAATGCACGTGTTTATAGGTTTATTATTAGGTCTCTGAGAATTCGACAACCCAAGCTACACTACAAGCGACCACTTAACCCTAAAAACTTAGGTAAATTTGGGTGAGACCAACAAGTCTGAAGATTTAGCAATGAAGAAACCTTACCCAAAATGGGTGGAGTCTGAATGGCAGGCTCCTCCTATTTTATGCAAGCACTTTGATATTAGTGACCCTTGTATAAGGAAGTTACTTCCATGCTCCAAGCCTCATCATTTTCATTTTGTGTATTGTTGTCTTCTGATAAGTTTTTAAAAATGGTTTGGTCCCTCTTACAGTCACTTCCACCTCCACGATGAAGAAGCAAGATGGATTCCTTTACTTTCACATTTGATTCAACCAAAATCATAGTAATGAAAGATATTGTAAATACAAATAGATATTCCTCACTCATATCATGACCTAATGCCCAAAATAGAAATGGGGAATTAACTATGAAGGAAGATGAATTGGGTTGTAAGTTGAAAATGTTGAGAGATCGGTTGATCTCTACAAGGTAATTAAGTTTAAAACACATGCCACACTATCAAAACTGGGAAAATGAGTGTGTATTATTTTCAAACTTGAGGAAAATGATCCATAATTCATTTTTTAAATATAGGAATCGATCGCACATCAATCCAATATAAGATGTGGCTGGCATAATTCAAAGTGCATGTTTTTAATATAAGCATCATTTTAGTTTAAAGCGCACATCTCGTTGTCAAAACTGAGAAAATGATATAAGATTGTTTTCAAACTTTATAAAAAATCCATAATTCATTTGTGACGTGTAGGAATTGACCGCACGTCAATCTGACACGCGATGTGGCCGGTATGGCTTAAAGTGCTTGTTTACAATATAAAAGTGTCATTTTAGTTTAAAACACACATCACATAGCCAAAATCGAGAAAATGAGTTCATAATATCTTGATATTTTAGGAAAATAATTCATAATTCATTTTTGGAATTCAGGAATCAATCATACATCAATCGGATACACGATGTAACCAGTATGACTCAAAGTGTGTGTTTTCAATATAATTATAATTTCAATTTAAAACACACGTCACATTGCCAAAACTAAGCAAATAAGCTTGATTTTTTTTCAAACATTATAAAAACGATTCATAATTCATTTATGACATGTAGGAATTGATTGCATGTCAATCTAACGTATGATGTGGTAGATATCACACAAAGTGCATGTTTTTAATATAAAAGTGTCGTTTTAGTTTAAAACACAAGTCACGTTATCAAAACTGAGCAAAAAAACTTGAATTGTTTTCAAAATTTTAGAAGAAGAAAAATCATAATTCATTTGTGACATATAGGAATTGATTGCACATCAATCAGACACATGATGTGGCCGGTATGACTCAAAGTGTGTGTTTTCAATATAAGTGTCATTTTAGTTTAAAATGCGCGCCACATTGTCAAAAATGATAAAACAGACTCGGATTGTTTTAAACTTTGTGAAAATAATCCATAATTCATGTATGACATGTAGGAATTGATCGCACATCAATCTGACACACGATGTGATCGGTATGACTCAAAGTGCATGTTTTTATAGTAAATGTGTCATTTTACTCTAAAACACGTGTCGCATAGCCAAAACTGAGTAACCAATCTCAGGGTGCCATGAAACTTTAGTAAAATGATCCATAATTCATTTTTGATGTGTATAAATTAACATCACATCAAGCAAACACATGATGTGGCTGGTATGACTCGAAGTGAGTGTTTTCAATATAAAAGTGTCATTTTAGTTTAAAATGCACGTTACATTGTCAAAACTGAGCAAACGAGTTCTGATTGTTTTCAAACTTTAAAAAAATCCATAATTTCTTTTTGAAATGTAGAAATCAACCATACTTCAATCTGACACACGATGTGGCCGGTATAACTCAAAGTATGTGTTTTCACATTAAAAATGTCATTTCAGTTTAAAATGCACTTCACATTGCCAAAACCAAGAAAATGAGCTCGGGTTGTATTGATACTTTAAGAAGATAATTCATAATTCATTTTTTATATGTTGGAATTGACCGCACATCAATCTGACACGTGATGTTGTTGGTATGACTCAAAGTGTGCGTCTTCACATTAAATGTGTCATTTTACTCAAAAACACGCGACACATAGCCAAAACTTTGTAAACAAGATCAAATTGTCTTGAATATTTAGAGAAAAAATATCTAATTCATTTGTGATGTGTAGGAATCAACCACACATCAATCAGACACACGATATGGCTGGCATGTCTCAAAGTGCATCGTTTTAGTTTAAAATGCATGTTTCATTGTTAAAACTAAGAAAACTAGCTCATATTGTTTTCAACTATTAGAAAAATGATCCATAATTTATTTATGATGTGTAGCAATCGACTGCATGTGAATCTGACATACGATGCAGTCGATATGACTCAAGGTGCATGTTTTCAATATAAAAATGTCATTTTAGTTTAAAAAACACATCACATTGTCAAAAAATGAGAAAGCGGTCTCAAATTATTTTAAAATTTTATTACATTAATCTATAATTCATTTGTGATCTGTAGGAATTGACCACATGTCAATCTGAAAAGTGATGTGACCAATATAACTCAAAGTACGTGTTTTCAAAAGAAAAGTGTCATTTTACTTAAAAACAAGTGTCGCATTGTCAAAACCGATCAAACGAGCTCGAATTTATTTCAAACTTTAAGAAAATGATCCATAATTGATGTGTGAGATGTATGAATTGATCTCACATCAATCTATCATATGATATGGCCGATAGGGCTCAAAGTATGTGTTTTCACATTAAAAGTGTCATTTTACTCTAAAACACGCACCACATAGCCAAAACCGAGTAAACGATATCATATTGTCGTGAAATTTTAGAAAAATAATCCATGATTTATTTTTGACATGTATGAATCGATCGCACATCAATCTGACACACGATGTGACCAATATGACTCAAAATGCATGCTCTTAATACAAAAGTGTCATTTTAGTTTAAAATGTGCATCACATTATCAAAACCGAGTAAACGAACTTAGACTGTTTTCAAACTTTAGGAAAATAATCCATAATTCATTTTTAGCATGTAGTAATCAACCGCACGTCAATCCGACACACTATGTGCTCGATGTGACTCAAAGTACGTGTGTTCACATTAAAAGTGTCATTTTAGTTTAAAACGTGTATCATGTTGTCAAAACCGACCAAACAAGCTCGGGTTATTTTGATACTTTATGACAATGATCCATAATTCAGGTGTGATGTGTAGAAATCAACCACACATCAGTCTAACACACAGTGTGTTTTGTATGACTTAAAGTGCATGTTTTCACATTAAAAACGACATTTTACTCTAAAACCAACATTACATAGCCAAAACCGAGTAAACGAGTTCGGATTATCCTGAATCTTTAAGACAACAATAAATAATTCATTTGTATTGTGTAGGAATTGACTAAAAATTAATTGAACACATGATGTGGCCGATATAACTCAAACTACTTGCTTTCAATATCAATGTCTAGTTTAAAACGTCTGTCACATTGTCAAAACTGAGCAAACGAGCTTAGATTGTTTTCAAACTTTAGGACGATGATCCATAATTCATTTGTGATGTGTAGGAATCGACTTCACATTAATCCAACACACGATGTGATCGATATGACTCAAAACGTGTATTTTCACGTTAAAAGCGTCATTTTAGTCTAAAACTAACATTACGTAGCCAAAACCGAGTAAACAGGTTCCGATTGTTTTGAAACTTTGGGATAAGAATCCATAATTCATGTGTGACGTGTAAGAATCGACTACACGTCGATCTATCACACGATGCATTTTACATGACTAAAAGTGCGTGTTTTCAATATAAAAAAAATGTCATTTTAGTTTAATGATATAATTATTAACAACTTTGTATGTAATTAAGATAATTAATAACTAATAATATCATTAATATATTCAGTAATTAAAAATATAATTTACATAGATTATTAATTAACAATGTAATTAATAATTCACAATATAATTATTAATTAATAGTATAATTAATAATTAATATATAATTAACAATATAATCATTAATAATATAATTAATAGTATAAATGATAATGTCAATAAAATATTCAGTAATTAATAATATAATTTATCATATTTGAATAATATGACATTAAAATTAATTTTTTTTTATTTTTTTATATAATTTTTCTAAAATAAACATTAGTTTTATTACAGTAAAAATCTTTTTGTGCATAGGTTGATCATTGGAAAAAGCCGATTTTGTTTTTATATATTGGGTTGTAATTTTTTTTATTAATTGCAAATATGAAATTAATGTAAATATTTTGTATGTCAATTTTGAATTGAAATAATGGTGCAATGTAATATTTGTATTCTAGTCTGGTTTTCTGTAATATTTGTATCTCAATCTGGTTATGTTTCCTAATATGGTTGTATGTTGTAGGGTTCTCGTGGGGCTGTAGATATGCAGGTGTTGTGGACTTTATTAGAACCAACAAAAACGGTGATAAATTCCACATTTATCAACGTTAACAAAAATAGTGATAAAATCTCAGTTTATCACCACTGAAATAAAGCGCCGATAATGGTCGTTCACCTTTAAAAACAGTTAGTGGTGAAAAAACTATTTTATAGCGTTGTAAAGACGGTTTATGTAGTCGTGCTTTTAAATCAAATAGTGGACATTGCAATTTCTTATTTTAAAAGACTAAAAAATATATTAATATGGGTGTATAAAAAAAGACATTATAATATTAACTTTGACTATAATTAAAATATTTAAATTAGATTAAAACTGGTCATTGGAGAATTGAGTGTATTTTGATCCATTCATTTTTTTTTTCAGGTTTTGCATCTGTTTTTTTTAAACCATCCCATATCAAGTATCTACGACCAACCCATATATATAATTTTGCACTAGAAATTTGCATTGAAAAATTAGATATAAGTTCCAGAAAATTTATATATGTGTGTCTATATATACACACAAATTTATTTGCTATAATTGTATAATAAATAATATATGTATTTTTTTTAAAAGTACCCACATTAAATCTACAGTGTAAATAAATAATGCATATATATAATAAATAAATAATCAAGCAAACAAATACATATATACATATATAACCATATAAGTACATAAACAATGGATATATAAACACACATACCAATTATTATTTATTATTATACATTTAGTTTTGCTTTCTATTGTCATATATTTATAAATAATATATGCACTGTTTAAAAAGCATGGTCCGTAAATTTGTAATGTGTATAAATCATGTACATATATTTATACTTATCTTTGACATTTTTTTTTAAAAAAATATATGCATTAATATGCATTTGCTTTTAATTCAAAACGTTATAAAAAATATATAAATATTAATATAAAAAATTATTATGATATTAATGTTTATTTTAATTAAAATATAATGAATCTAGGGTATTTATTTTTAATATACAGTTTTGATGGAACGTATCATAATTGTGATTGATACTTAATTGGCAATGATAGTACACTTTAAATAGGGATAAAACAATTTTCATGGGTGATTATTTAAATATCAAAATCCATCGAATTGACAAGTTTATCCCTCATTATTCCATCGAATTGACAAGTTTATCATAATTGTGATTGAGGTGGTTGGTTGTAGCCCAGAAGGGTGGTCGGTTGGAAGGGGTGGAGCGGGGATGAGCAGGTGCATGAGGGATCACATCCCCTCACTCATGGGTCTTCACAGTGTGATAAAGTTCGAGTATTAGTATTTTGACACCCCGCTCCGAGGGCGTAGCCTTAGTGGCAAAGGGCCCTGATGAGTGTCGTGGAGGTTTTGGATTCGAGTCTCCCCACCTACCTGCATGTGTGTGTTTTCGTGTTTCTTTGTAGTTTTATTGTTCCTCTT
This sequence comes from Viscum album, assembly GCA_963277665.1. Classification (NCBI taxonomy): domain Eukaryota; kingdom Viridiplantae; phylum Streptophyta; class Magnoliopsida; order Santalales; family Viscaceae; genus Viscum; species Viscum album. The sequence goes on from OY728133.1 coordinate 445,245,613, forward strand.
TCTCGATCGTTTGTAATAGTATTCTGACACTCCAAACCCCAAACCAATTAAATCAATTATCATTAAATTGCTAATTATATATTTTAAATAATAAAAAACACATATAATATATTTATTTATTTTGAGTTCAATTCATAACAGTGTTGTAAATTAATTCTAAATTCAAATAAAATTACATTAATTATTATTAATCCATTAACGATATTTTTTAAATGGTAATAAATTATATAAAATGTTTATTTAATTTGTGATCTATTTATTTTAGATTTATAAATGAATTTAAAATTTTCCAAATCATCAATGTACATTGTAATAGAGTTAGGGTAATAAATTTTAAAAATAATCGGGTTAAATACAATTTCGGATCAGAGAAAATAATGTTTTATTTAGTCAACTTAAATTAAATTGAAAAAGAAAAATAAAAGAATAAATAAATCGTCAAAATTGTAAAAAGGGAGCATCATGCCGGGAAGGGAATCATGGGATGGAATAAAGAAATCATCAACGGGTTTGGACAGCTGTATGATATCGGCGCTTTACGCACCAAGCTTTTCATCACTTTGTTAAAATTAAATAAATATCTTTTATAACAATTTTAAAATATATAATTAATGAATGAATAAATAAATAAATTTTAAAATTTTACTATTATTTAAAAATATTCAGTTAAAAAAGTATTAATAATTAATTTAATCCTATTCTGGTGTCTAAAACTTGCTAACCTAATCATACCTCAATATTAACATAACCCTACTTAATATATTTAGGTAACGTTGGGCTGATATTGTTATATCAATACGAATAATTTCATACTCATATATGATATATTATTTTGAACTTTTAATTTTTTTATATACAAGTATAAATTTACATTGCAAATTTACGCTGTATTTTTTTTTTTGAAAAATCTCTATAGGTACTTGTTTATAAAACAAAATATAATGAATAAATAACATGTAGATAATTTAAAAAAAAAACTAATAAATATACATATATGTGTGTATGAATATATAAAAGTACATATGTAGATACACATATACTAATACAATTACATAAATACATGTTACTATAATTATTTACAAATATACACATATATAACTGCAAACTATATGTATGTACATGCATGGGTCCGTACATGCATACACATGTATATAAGTATTTACAAATATAATTATTTAGAAGTATATATTAATAGAACTATATACAGAATTACATACATACATCATATAAACGTGTTTGTAAATATATATATAATTATACATACAACATAAATTTTAAAACATAAATTTACAATTTGTTTTTTTTGTATACACTGTATATACTAATTAATTTTTTTATACATGTGTCGATAAATATATTTTAATTTTTTTATCACACATATATGTAAAAATCAATGAATACACACGCACACGCACACGCATATATGTACTATGTTTTTACATAATCACGTGAACACAACGTAAATTTGCTACCCAAAAAATACCACAAATATTAGTGGAAATTTATAGTATATTTTTTGTATAAATATAAATACATAATACCTATATGTATACATAAAAATATATAAAAGAATGAGTGTTTACATTTGGGTATACTTACAAATACTTACATACACAATATTTTATGAATATTTTATTAATTATAACTTTTATATATATTATATTGATTATATATAAATATAACTTCATACTATATATATGTATATATAAAATTATAAAAATGCTTGAGTGTGTACATTTGGGTATATTTATAAATACTCGTAATAATATTTTATGTGTATTCTACAAGTTATAATTTTCTATATATAGTATAAATATACTTCAACAATTTTTAAAGGTATATACAAATATAAGTATTTATAACAATACTTTATTACATGTACATATATGCATCTAAGTATTATTATATGTACACACATCAACGTAAATATAAACACGTATACATATAAATATTTAGAGTAATTATTTACAAATACACATCTATATAAGTGTATAAAAATATAAATATCTATAAGTGTATTTTAATGTTTATTTGTACAAACATACATAAATATATATTATTTCAATTATATGTAAATATAATTAATGTAATTACTTTACAAATATAAATGCATGCCTTCATGTACACACACAGGTGTATACAACAACAAATTTTTATTGGTACATTTTAATGCTTGTACACATGCATCTAAATATTATCATACATACATATCTACATATACATACAATCATACATACATATAAATATCCATATATACACACATGCATGTGTACATATATACATGCAATTATTTACAAATATATATATATATACACGTGTATACAAACACAAACATAAAAACACACACATAAATATAAGTACCCACAACCATGCATGCATGCATATATATATTAATGCAATTATTTACAAAAAATAATATATAAATATTAGAATGTAGAAATCCCCCGGTGGAGATTTCCCGGTGCAGATTGGCGGTGAGAATCTCCCATGGGAGATTTCCCAATGCAGATTGACCTTGAGAATCTCTCATGGCAGATTTGCCGGAACTACTTTTTTTGTATGAATCTCTTATGAGAGATTTCCTAATGGAGATTCGTGTTAGGCGGAGAAAAAAAGGAAGTGATGGAAAGAGGGGGGGTGAATTGCCTTTTAAAAAATGATTAACAAATTAAAAATCAAAGTGAAAGTGCAGCGGAAATAAAGAGGCAAGACACAAGAATTGATAACGGAGTTCGGCCAAAAACCCGGCCTACGTCTCCGCTCCCAACTCAACCGTTGAGAGATTCTACCGCTTGCTTTTCAATGGTTGTAGCAAGAAACCCACTAGCCTTTTTACAGGTGAAGGCTAGCTCACCTATTACAACTTGCTTTTAATGGTTATGCAAGAACCCACTTGCTTTTAATGGTTGAGCAAGAACCCACTAGCCTTTTTACGGGTGAAGGCTAGCTCACCTTTGATTCAAGCCTTTTAAAAGGGAAGGCTTGACAAACCTCTTCACACCTTGAAGGTGGTGTGAGAACCCAAAAGAATGGAGGAGAGAAAGAGTTGAGGGTTTGTAGGCACAAACCCAAAATGATGCTCAAAATAAATAAAACAAGAAAAACCGTATTTGGAGAAGCCTTGGGCGCCAATGGATGATTGGAGTTGAAGACGTGCACTCCCAAGCTTCTATGGTGGTGCTCCTTGGATGTGGAATTGAGTTGGAGCAATTGGGGTTCCCTTGGAGCAATCTGCCGGAGGTTCGCCAAATGATCAAAAAAATGTCCGTTGGCTTCCGTATGGCTTGGTTAAGTTTCCGGGGCTTCAAGGTCCTTTATTTATAGAGGGGGAACCCTCATATAGCCGTTGGAGGCCTTTGGAGCCGTTGGAGAGGCTTTCGGAGCCGTTGGGAGGTAAGTGGACCAGCCTGGTCAAAGGCCCAACAGCTAGTTTGACTAGCTCCACCGGCTGACCGGTACAGAGCCACCGGTTGGCCGGTGTGTGCAAAATGGAGAGGCCTTTGGGCTCAGTCTCCACCGGCTGGCCAGTGCTGAGGCCACCGGTTGGCCGGTGGTGAGGCAGTAGCTTCCACTGTTTGGGCTGGGTGCCACCGGCTGGCCGCTGGTGTGACACCGGTTGGCCGGTGGTCTGGACAGAGGGATTCCTTCTGTCCAGGCCTCCATCGGCTGGCCGGTGCTCTTCCATCGGTTGGCCGGTGGACTGAATTTCAGTCCACTTTGCCTTGTTGCTTTCTTGGCCCAATTCCTTGGCCATCTGAAATCATGCCTATCATCCAAAAACACTTAAAACAATATTAGAAAAACAAGAGGGTGATTGTGATCATGAAAATAAAACCACGAGGGGTTCGAGAGGTACAACAATATCCCCCTATTTTGATGATCACAATCACCAAAACAAATGATGTAGAAAATGAAATGAAAAGCATGATTTAAAATATTTTTCCCCCAATCAATCAAGAATTTCTCCCCCTTTGTGATTATCAAAATAGCACGGGGCATAAAACTTGATTGAGGGAAAGGTTTGAAAAACAAGATAGAGATTTTAAACCAAATGAAATTTTTGAAATTTGAATTGAAAGTTTTGATCAAGAATTCAATAACAGTTTGAATTGAAAGTTTTGAAAATAAAATTGAATTGAAAATTTTGAATTGAAAAATTTGAAACCAAGAGTTGAAATTGAAAGTTTGAATCGAAAATTTTGAAATTGAAATCAAAAGGGCTTAAACGATCCTAACTCCCCCTAAATAAAAACAACAAATCACCGGGGAGAGGTTTTTGAAACCAAGACAAATTTTGGCCCGGAGAGACTCGCTAAGAGGGATTTTTCAATCCATACTTGTCTAGTGGCGGGTCTTCTCCTAAAAAATTCATCATTAAAGAAAATACTTTTGGGGCGGCCATACTGGGCATTTTTGCAATTGCACTCATAGATTAAGTGCCCGGGTTTTTTGCAATAATTACAAAATTTAAATTGAGAGCTCCCCCTTACAAAAATAGTAGGAGCATGGGAGGAGGAAGCTTGCTTGGAATAGCCAAGCCCTTCGGTGGTTCTAGATAAACGTTGGGAACCGAGCAAATTGTTCAAATTTTGTTCCCCTTGGGTGAACTTAGCTAGGGATTCCCTTAAATCTTTGATGGTTGATTCCATGGAATCAACATCGGGAAGATTTTGGATTTTGAGGGTCAACTCTTCCTTCTCTTTGAGAAGTTGTTCTTTTTCGGAAGAGAGTTTTTTGAAATTCTTTTTTAAAGCAACAAATTTGGAAGAAAGTTCGTGAAAACCTTCCTCCAATTGATCTCTCGCATGTTGGAGATCCTCATAAGAAATGTGATTGAAAGAATTTGAATTTGAAGAACAAGAGGATGAGGAGTCGGAATAAGTTACCTCATGACATGCCATTAGGCATTTATTACCGTTGTCGCTCGAGGAGGAGGAGGAGGATGATGTGGAGCTATCACTCCATGTGGCCTTGAAAGCCTTCTTCTTTTTCTTTTTCTTGGCCTTTTTCTTGCGGGATGGGCAATCGAGCTTGTCATCGCCTTTAGTACCTTCATGGGTTACTTCTAAAAGATTCTAGATATCATGAGAAGATGAGCAAGTAGAAATACGATTAAATTCATTACGGTCTAGCCCACAATGAAGAGCATTCATGGCTTTGCCATCAAGCTCAAAATTTGCAATGTCTTCGGGGGTCCATTTGGATTCATCGGAAGAAGAAAGTGAATAACCATGCATGACAATTTTAAAAATAGGATAACCAATGCTTTTAAGAAATGTGGTCATGCGAGTTTTCCAAAAAGAATAGTCGGTTCCATCAAAAAATGGAGCACGACCCAAAGAATAGCCTTCGGGGGCGAAAGAGGTTGATGCCATCACAATGGATCTTAAATTTGAAACCGGTGAAGGTATTACTCAAATTTTCCCTCTGATACCAATTGTTAGGCGGAGAAAAAAAGGAAGTGATGGCAAGAGGGGGGGTGAATTGCCTTTTAAAAAATGATTAACAAATTAAAAATCAAAGTGAAAGTGCAGCGGAAATAAAGAGGCAAGACACAAGAATTGATAACGGAGTTCGGCCAAAAACCCGGCCTACGTCTCCGCTCCCAACTCAACCGTTGAGAGATTCTACCGCTTGCTTTTCAATGGTTGTAGCAAGAAACCCACTAGCCTTTTTACAGGTGAAGGCTAGCTCACCTATTACAGCTTGCTTTTAATGGTTATTCAAGAACCCACTTGCTTTTAATGGTTGAGAAAGAACCCACTAGCCTTTTTACGGGTGAAGGCTAGCTCACCTTTGATTCAAGCCTTTTAAAAGGGAAGGCTTGACAAACCTCTTCACACCTTGAAGGTGGTGTGAGAACCCAAAAGAATGGAGGAGAGAAAGAGTTGGGGGTTTGTAGGCACAAACCCAAAATGATGCTCAAAATAAATAAAACAAGAAAAACCGTATTTGGAGAATCCTTGGGCGCCAATGGATGATTGGAGTTGAAGACGTGCACTCCCAAGCTTCTATGGTGGTGCTCCTTGGATGTGGAATTGAGTTGGAGCAATTGGGGTTCCCTTGGAGCAATCCGCCGGAGGTTCGCCAAATGATCAAAAAAATGTCCGTTGGCTTCCGTATGGCTTGGTTAAGTTTCCGGGGCTTCAAGGTCCTTTATTTATAGAGGGGGAACCCTCATATGGCCGTTGGAGGCCTTTGGAGCCGTTGGAGAGGCTTTTGGAGCCGTTGGGAGGCAAGTGGACCAGCCTGGTCAAAGGCCCAACGGCTAGTTTGACTGGCTCCACCGGCTGACCGGTACAGAGCCACCGGTTGGCCGGTGTGTGCAAAATGGAGAGGCCTTCGGGCTCAGTCTCCACCGGCTGGCTGGTGCTGAGGCCACCGGTTGGCCGGTGGTGAGGCAGTAGCTTCCACTGTTTGGGCTGGGTGCCACCGGCTGGCCGCTGGTGTGACACCGGTTGGCCGGTGGTCTGGACATAGGGATTCCTTCTGTCCAGGCCTCCATCAGCTGGCCGGTGCTCTTCCATCGGTTGGCCGGTGGACTGAATTTCAGTCCACTTTGCCGTGTTGCTTTCTTGGCCCAATTCCTTGGCCATCTGAAATCATGCCTATCATCCAAAAACACTTAAAACAATATTAGAAAAACAAGAGGGTGATTGTGATCATGAAAATAAAACCACGAGGGGTTCGAGAGGTACAACAATTCGTAGCATGAATCTCTCATGAGCGATTACCTACACGAGATTTGCATATGGTTATATATATAATCTCTGTGTGTGTGCGCGCGTGTGTGTGAATGCATGCATGTACTTATTTTTGTATGCAAATATGTAGATTTATAATTGTAAATAATTGCATTAATAAATTTGCATGCATGTAAATAATTACATTAGTTTTTTGTATGTACCTCTTCATATGTATGCACATATGCATGTTTATAGTAATTGTTGCAAGTACTTACATTTAATGGTGCATGATTTTATATATGTATATTAGTTTATAACGTTTTTACTATATATCCATGTACTTATATAAATATATATAAATATATATATATATATATATCCACGTGCATACATGCGTCTAAATATTATTACTTGTACACACATACACATAGATATAAACATGCATACATATAAATGTATTAGGGTAAATATTTACAATTATATATCTATATACACTACCACAAATGCAGACAAAGGATGCAACTATATCTGCCATCTGATCCGCTTGTATGAGGTGGCCTCAGGGCAATCTGTTAATCTCTCAAAATCTGAAATTTCTTTCAGTTATGTTGTTCAATGTTGGGGCAGCGGTAATTCGTGGCGAAGAAAAACACACAAACGAGGATGAAAAACGGATCACACAAAGAATTTACGTGGTTCGGCAGTGATGTCTGCGTCCACGGGAGAAGGGGCCCAGATGTTTCTATTCCTCTTTGGATGAGTACGTTGGAGGATAACAAAGTTACAACAGAGCTTTTCTTCTCTCACTCTCTCGTTACAAATCATGGGATTCAATCCCGTTTAAAAAGATGAAGCAAAGCATGGTCAAGGGTTGGTTTTTGGGTTGTTCATCAACCCTTGAAAATCATCTGCCACCGGCTGCTGTCGTCCACGATTGCTGCTTCAACGGGGTGTTGCGTGTCAACTGTACAGGTGAGTTGGTTGCCGACAACTATTCATCCATTGAATTTCTCCCCTTGATTGGGAGTGGCCCCAACAAATCTCCCCCTCACGACCAATTTGGGGTAGAAGCTAGACCTGCAGTCTCTTTGCAAGCGTCCAACTTCTCTTTCGGTAGAACCTTCGTCAACATGTCTGCCCCATTATCATTGGTGTGGATTTTCTCAACTTTCAACAATCTTTCTTCCAGCACATTACGAATCCAATGATATCGTACGTCGATGTGTTTGGACCTGAAATGAAATGTTGGGTTCTTGCTGAGATGAATAGCGCTCTGACTATCGCAATAGAGAATATAATTCTCCTGACTTTGTCCCAACTCCTGTAAAAACTTCTTCATCCATAGCATCTCCTTTCAGCCCTCAGTGACTGCGATATATTCTGCTTCTGTGGTGGATAAGGCAACACACTTCTGAAGTCGTGATTTCCATGAGACTGCTCCCCCTGAAAATGATATCAGGTATCCGGATATGGATTTTCTCGTGTCCACATCTCCAGTCATATCTGCATCTGTGTATCCTTCCAAAACAGTTTTATCACTTCTAAAACATAAACAATGACTAGATGTACCTCGGAGATACCTCAATATCCATTTGACTGCTAACCAGTGCTCCTTTCCTGGATCTGATAAGAACCTGCTCACAACGCCAACAACATGAGCAATATCTGGTCTGATGCACACCATGACATACATAAGACTGCCAACTGCTGATTGATAAGGAACCATTTCCATTTCTGCTTTCTCCTTCTCAGTTGATGGACTCTGACTCGTCGTGAGCCTGAAATGACTCGCAAGTGGAGTGCTAACTGGTTTCGCCTTTACCATGTTGAATCTTTCAAGAACTTTCTCAATGTACCGCTCCTGAGATATCCAAATCTTGTGATTCCTCCTGTCACGAGCAATCGTCATACCAAGAATGTGAGTAGCGTCTCCCAAGTCCTTCATTTCAAAAGACCTGTTCAACCCCTTCTTCAACCTGTTAATCTTAGTGATATCTCTCCCAATAATCAGGTTTTCTTTTCCTTTCACCTGAAATCCCTCTGGCTGCTCCATGTATATCTCCTCCTCAAGATCACCATGTAAGAACGCTGTCTTTACATCTAGTTGTTGAACCTCCAGGTTCAAACTGACCGCCAATCCAAGAACAACTCTGATAGAAGACATTTTAACCACAGGAGAAAAAATTTCATCAAAGTCAATACCTTTTTTCTGGCTGAATCCCTTCACAACCATTCTGGCTCTGTAGCGCGGCTGTGAGCTGCCATCTTCTCCTTTGACTCTATACACCCACTTGTTCTTGAGTGCTTTCTTTCCTTGTGGTAACTGTACCAAATCAAATGTACGGTTCTTGTGCAAGGATCTCATATCCTCTTGCATGGCCTTTTTCCATTCCATCTTCTGCTGACTTTTGATCACATCATCATAACACTCTGGTTCTCCCCCTTCAGTGAGCATCACATACTCATGTGGTGAGTATCTACGACTCAGTTGTCGTTCTCTGGTGGATTGCCTCAACTGCGCTTTGGGGGGAATCTGTTCTGGAATACCATAAGATGAAGACATATCAGCAGATGAAGACATATTACCTGGTAGTAATGTATCATCAGTGTCGCGTATCTCTCTCGTATTAGCTGGTACTGATGGTGGTGGGACTGGTTCCAGACTGACTGGAATTTCCTCAGACTGCGATTTCTCTGCATTTTCTGGCTTCTCAAAATCTTCAATCGTCTGATCCTCAAGAAACACCACATCTCGACTTCTGATGATCATCCTGCTGATAGGATCCCAGAGTCGGTATCCAAAATCTTCATGACCGTATCCCAAAAAGATACATTGCTTCCCTTTTCCATCCAGCTTTGCCCGCTCATCTTTCGGGATGTGAACAAATGTCCTGCAGCCAAATACTCTCAAGTGTTTATATGAAACATCTTTACCTGTCCAGACACTCTAGAACGTCGTAGTCCAGTGGAACTGATGGAGAAAGGTTGATAAGATCAACTGCGGTCATCATTGCCTCCCCCCAAAAGGTGTTTGGCAGCTTTGCATTTGAGAGCATACATCTTACTCTCTCGCAAATTTTTCTATTCATTCTTTCAGCAAGACCATTATGTTGAGGCGTCTTTGGTACTGTTTTTTCTAGCCTTATGCCAAAACTCTTGCAGTACTCTTCAAAAGGACCACAATATTCTCCTCCATTGTCTGCTCGCACACACTTTAACCGTCTGCCTGTTTCTCTTTCCACCTTCACATGAAACTGGTTGAAAACATCCTGCACTTGATCTTTAGTTTTCAAAGCAAAGGCCCATAATTTTCTGGAATGATCATATATGAAGGTAACAAAATAAATAGCACCTCCCATCATCTTAGATCTCATCATGCAAACATCAGTGTGAATCAAATCTAAAACATTTTCTTTTCTGGACGGTATATAACCATGAAATGATACCCTGTGTTGTTTTCCCATGATGCAATCAACACAAGTATCCAAATGTGTACCTCTTATTCCTGGCAAGAGATCCTTCCTGGAGAGAATTCTGATTCCCCTCTCGCTCAAATGACCAAGCCGCCTGTGCCAAACATCTGCAGGAACGTCTTTTCTGTCTGCATTGACTTCTCCTCCACACGGTCTGGCATCTGTGAGATAAAAAGAAGTATCTTTCTTTCCTTTAGCAATTACCATGTTACCTTTGGTAAGCTTCCATTTCCCATCACCGAAGGAACTGACATATCCATCATCGTCAAGAATCCTAGTGGATATCAGATTGAGGCGAATATCAGGAACGTGCCTCACATCCTTCAACAGTAACCTGTATCCAACATTAGTTTCCAGAAAAATATTACCAATACCAATAATTCTGGATGCACCATCATTTCCCATCTTCACATTTCCAAAACTCCCTAAAGTGTAAGATGAGAAGAAATCTCTTCTGGCAGTGACATGATAGGAGGCACCGGAATCGATCACCCATGTTGAGTCTTGACTGGCAAGACTAACCTGATTGTCTTCCTGAACAATAACAATCTCTTTGTTAACAACAACAACATCGTTATTTTGGGTCTTACCATCCTGATTCCTCTGCTCTGCCTTCAACATTCTACACTCCCGGATGAAGTGTCCGGGCTTGCCACAGTGATGGCACTTCATGTCATATCTCGATCGAGATTTCGATCGCTTCCTCCTTTGCAGACTTTGGTCACGAGGTTCTCTTCCTCTGTTTCTTCCCTGCCACTTCTGCTTCCCTTGTCTTTCAGTGACAAGAGCCTCTGATTCTGGTGTATGCCCCTCATCTTTCCTTCGAGATTCTTCATTCAACATTCTGTCTTTCACCATCTCCACGGTGAGTGTTCCATCTGGAGTAGAATTGCTAACCGACACAACTAGTGTGTCCCACGTCTTCGGTAAAGAACTCAACATCAACAGTGCCTGCAGTTCATCATCAATCATCATTTTCATAGAATTCAATTGATCAACGGTACCTTAGAACTCGCTCATGTGCTCTGATACGTTGGTCCCGTCTTTGTATTTCAAGTTGACAAGACGACGTATCATGTTTCCTTTTTTCTTCATGGTTGTCCTTGAATACATCTTTTCCAATTTTTTCCAAAGAACAGTAGCATCATGTTCGTTGACAAAATTTTGGAAGATGCTCTTGTCGATCCACTGTCTGATTTGGGCAGCACATTTCCTGTTGAGTACGACCCACTCCGCTTCAAAGGGCGGGGTACCGGTTGTCATCTTCTCATGGGGTTTACCGCTTGTTGAAGATTCCTCCGCTTGCGCTGCAACGGACTTAGTGGTTTCCACAATAGGCTTCCACAAATCTTTAATATACAAAAGATCCTCCATTTTTGGTTTCCAGATGGCATAATTAAACGCAGTAAGTTTAATCATATTACCGGTATTTTATTCCATTGATGGAGTGTGAATTTCTAAAATCTAACCGTACGGATGTGTCCGGAACGGTCGAAATATCTGGAATCGACTCTTGGATCACTGAAAACAGACTCCGATAGGCCGAGTTATAGCCAAAACAGATTCTACGGTCTGGATTGACTGCTGACGTGGCGCTGACGTGGCTGGCCGGAGCAGTGTCCGGAATGTCGCCGAAAAGTTTCCGGAAATCGCCGGTGGCGTGAATAGTACCGTCTTCTCCGGCACGGGGGTACTGTAGCACCCGAGGGTTTGACCAAAGTTTGACCGAGCCTATCTCCTTCGTTTCAGCTCCGTTTTTGACGCCGTTTACACCGTTGGAACCGGCACGCCGTGCTCTTCACAGATCTGGACTCGAAAAATTTTTCCGAGCAACTTCAATTTTCCGGTCGCCGGAAAATTTCGCTGCCACGTCGCCGTTTCTCTTCTGAACCCTCTGATACCACTTTGTTGGGGCAGCGGTAATTCATGGCGAAGAAAAACACACAAACGAGGATGAAAAACGGATCACACAAAGAATTTACGTGGTTCGGCAGTGATGCCTACGTCCACGGGAGAAGGGGGCCGGATGTTTCTATTCCTCTCCGGATGAGTACGTCGGAGGATAACAAAGTTACAACAGAGCTTTTCTTCTCTCACTCTCTCGTTACAAATCATGGGATTCAATCCCGTTTAAAAAGATGAAGCAAAGCATGGTCAAGGGTTGGTTTTTGGGTTGTTCATCAACCCTTGAAAATCATCTGCCACCGGCTGCTGTCGTCCATGATTGCTGCTTCAACGGGGTGTTGCGCATCAACTGTACAGGTGAGTTGGTTGCCGGCAACTATTCATCCATTGAATTTCTCCCCTTGATTGGGAGTGGCCCCCACATTCAACAATCCATGAAAGAGGATCTTTATCTTGCTTCTAGCATTCGAGTGGTCAACAAACATCAAAAATACTTTGGGCTTCCCACTACTTTTGGGTGGGGTAAAAAAGGGAGGTATTCTCTAATATCATTGACAGAGTAACGAAGAATATCCAGGGCTGGTCTCCTAAAAGGATTTCAAAATCAGGGAAGAAGGTTCTTGTTGGGCAAAAATCCATCAAGATATCATTGAAGTATTTTTGAGGTGATTGTGTTTGTTGACAAAGTGGACATCTGTGTGGTGATTGTTGACAAAGCAAAACAATGACATACAAATTTGTTGACAAAAGATATTACATGGTGGAATGTCGAGTTCAAGAGTTGTGTTCAACGATCTATGTTTGATTCAAGAATGTCGACAAAAGAGATGGATGATCTGGAGGCGGTACAAAAAGAACAGATACAAGGTGGCACCGTTTTCCAGTGTTTGCCAGATTTTTGGGCTTAAAAATCGACGAAAGGAGAAAAGTGGTTTTGGCAAAGAGACTTGCGCGCCGTGTACTTGAAGGAGAGGAAACTTACGCGCCTAATGTTTTTCAGGATTAGGAGGTCAAAATATGGCAAAGGAAAGTGGGTCGCGCAGGTATTGGTGTGGTCGCGCAGGTGACTTGCGCGCCGTGAAGAGACTTGCGCGCCGATGCCTAGGAGACTTGAGAACTTGCGCGCCTGTTATTTTTCAGGATCAGAAGCTCAAAATACGGCAAAGGAAAGAGGGTTGCGCAGATATTGTGTTGGTCGCGCAGGTGACTTCCAAGGGCAGAGACCTGCGCGCCGAAACTTGCGCGCCGAGAAGAGACTTGCGCGCCACCGTGTAGGTTGAACAAATGCCTATAAATACTGGACCACCCCTCCTCATTTTTAACGGAGTTCAATACTTAGAAAAATCAGAACTCCCGTCGCGCAGGTGTGGAAATCGCGCAAGTGGTGTGTGGTCGCGCAGGTGGACTTGCGCGCCAGTGTTTGAAGTTGCGTGCCGGTTGGTAGTTGCGCGCCAATATTGGCCTGGGTGTAAAAGGGGTTGAGTCGCGCAAGTTTGGAGTTGTAGAAGGTTGTGCCACGCAAGTGATTGAGGTAGACTTGTGCGCCGGTTGTGACTTGCTCGTTGATACTTGCACGCCGAATTAGACTTGCGCGCCAAGTAAGATTGATTTCCGGCAGTGATTCAGGGCTACCTGGAAACTGGAAGTTTGCTCGATACCTTCGGTGCAAAGAGAGATTCATCTACGGGTGAAAGTTGGACTTCAAAAGAGCATCCACATAAAACAGATGATGTATTCATTAGTGATAATGAAGAGACCTACAAGTCTATAAACTGTGAGTGGATCCTTTCCATAGTAGTGAGCAAAGGAAGAGGAAGAAGGTGATCCTCTCCACCGACAGTGAGCTAGAGAGAGAGAAACAGAGAGTGACCCTTGAGAAAGCAGTGAGCTGACCCTAAACCTGGTAAAGGCAGTGAGCCTGGGACAGAGTGACTGTGCCCGAACCTTGTAATCCACAGCTAGTGAAGTTTAGTGGAATTTGGTACGACCGACAACCTGTTGGCGTATGCTCCTTGGACGTAGCCCTTAGTGGTGAACCAAGTAAAAATTGTTGTATCCTGTGATTGCTTTACTTTCTATTTATATTGTGCAACAAGAAAGAGAGAGAAGAGTTTTTTTCTTAACAGTGAAACAAGATCAGAACGAGCTTTAATTTTAAATTAGTCATACCCTAATTCACCCCCCTCTCAGGGTATTCAGCCTTGTGGACCTAATAATTGGTATCAAAGGGAAATGTTGATATTTGTTCTTCTCTCAATGGAGGTCACTAATCATAAAGGGATTCCGATATTCGACGAATGTAATTTTCAGATATGGAAGAATCGAATGCAACACTATTTCCGATCTTTGGTAATGTATGTGTTTTCAGCAGGTATGCATGGTATCACAACTGATATTACTAGTGGTGCATTATCAAAAGCTGAGCATAGAGAGTTGGATGTTGATGCCAAAGAAATCAATGCCTTAGGAGGATCCCTTTCCAATCCCATCTATACAAAGGTGATGTCATGCAAAACATCACATGCCATGTGGCAAAAGATTTTGAACATATATGAAGGGGATACAAAGGTCAGAGAGGCAAAGCTGCAAGTGTTGTGGAACAAGTATGAAGATCTGAGAATGAACCCGAATGAGTCTGTTGATGCATTCTTTGACAGGGTAAATGCTGTGGTAGAAGACATGCGAGGTCTTGGTGAAATTATCAAAGACATAAAATTTGTGAAGCACATCTTGAGAAAACTTCCACCTCGGTTCAATCCAAAAGTTTTTGTTTTGGAAGATAAAGACCCGAAAGAATTGACATTGGATAACCTGCACAACACCCTTGTTGCATATGAAATGAGAAATGATGATAACGACGCTATGGAAAAGGGGAAATCCAAAGAGGTGGCATTTAAGGACATGAAGAAGCTCACCATTGAAGATTCTCAGGAGGAAGAAGAGACAAATGAGGTAATGTCATTCCTCTCCTCAAACCTTCAAAGAGGAAAATGAAAGTTCAAAGGGAAACTTCCTCTTGCATGCTTTAGATGTGGAAAGGTTGGACATCTCGCAGCAAGATGCCCCAAAAAGTTTCAAGAAGAAAATGATGAAGATGATGTTGAAATTCCCAAGAAGAAATATTCAGCCTATTTGAAAGGGAAGAAGCAGTTCAAGAGAAATTTCTTCAAGAAGAAGAATCTTCTTTCACAAGAAATAGATAGTTCAGATGAGTCTGAGGTTGAAGAGGTTGAGGAGATTGAAAACTGCAAAGATCGTGGAGAAAATTCTTGGTGGCGATCGTCGGTAGTTCTCATGAAAAGAAAAAAACTAACGCTAGAAAAGAAGAAGAAGAAATTGAAGGAAGAGTTGATATGGAAGCCAAATTGGAAGCAGCTCTTGAGGAGATAGACGTTTGGAGAGACAAAACGAAGAAATCCAATAAAGTGGTTCGTGATGCCAAACTCTATATGCAACAACGGGATGAAGAAAATTATGAGCTGTTAGAAGAAATTGAAATACTAAAATCCTCAACACCAGAGATCTTAGAAAATATTGTTGAGTATAAGATTAAAATTGAGGAACAAAAGAAGGAAATTGATTGTTTGACTAACACATGAAAAAAGCAGGTCAAACACATCAAAGAGCTTGAAAAAGAAGTGGTCAATCTGCGACGAAAAATGAAGGATCAAGAAAAACTCTTGACCTCCAATGTGATGTCAGGAAAGCAGGTCATTCCGAAGACTGAAAAGGTGAAAGAGGAGCCTAGTTGTTCAGCAGGAAAGAAGCAACAATTGAGCTTAGACGTTAAGGCTGATTCAGGGCTTGATAATAAGAAAAAATCTGTGGCAATTGAAGTCAGACCGCAAGCACCCGTCCCGAAATTGAAGGTTGATTTGGGTACAAAGCAGAATCAGAATATTCAGAGATCCCAAGGGGAAATTCGTAGTGTTGAAGTAACATGAAGTAATGCACCTTATATCAGGTGTTATTGTTGTGGGAAGATGATATATTCACAGTATGTGTGTTCTATAGCCAAAAGATATGGAAGGGAATAAGAACAGAGGTGGCAGCCAAACATAGAACGGTTTTCCAGAACATATTTCGAAGGACACTGTTTTTGGTGCAGTGGAATTGGGCACATGGATAGAAACTGCACTTCGACCATACAAAGAAATGTACCAAAGCAGAATCAAAACGTTCTCAAGTAGCAGATCAATAAACCAACATGTGAGTTAAAAATGCAGAATAGATTTGCAACTTTGTAAGATGAAGCTGGTTCATCATACTCTGAGAAAGAACAAAAGTCTCAATCCATGCTTAGTGTGAAGGCAAAAGTATGGACCAAGAAGAAGAAAAATGAGAAGGCTATGGTGGCATGAATTGCTCTTAAGGCATCAGATTGTTCTGGTGTATGGATCCTTGATAGTGGTTGCATTTCTCACATGACGGGTAATAAGGATCTTGTTACAGGCATAAAATATGACAAAGAAGGAGTTGTCAAATTTGGAAACGATGAAGGCCTAAAGATTGTTGGCTCAAGAAAATCCAATTTTGGGGGCAAAGAAATGAGACGTACTGATGTCTTGGTTGTAGAGGGTCTTAGTCATAACTTTCTCAGTGTCAGTCAACTATGTGACTCTGGGAACTCTATCTGATTTACCAAGAAGATGTGTGTTGTGAAAGGAAAAGATGGAGCAGTCGTTCTACTGGGAAAAAGGACAAAGGGAAATCTTTACCTTATAGGTGGGGAAGAAGATACATGCCATTTATCCAGAGAGGAAGAAAACCAGTTGTGGCATAAGCGACTTGGTCATCTATGCCAACCATCCATGGAAGATCTGGTAAAGTGTGATGCTGCTAGAGACCTTCCCAAACTATCACATGATCGCACTCATATGTGTTATGCTTTCCAACAAGGGAAGATCATCAGAAAGACATACAAGCCAAAGGAACAAAAATGAACTAGAGTACTCGAATTGGTGCATGCTGATGTATGTGGACCTATCTCACCACGAGCTATAAATGGGAAAAGGTACTATGTTATTTTCATTGATGATTATAGCAGAATGGCCTGGGTATTTGTCGTTACCCATAAGACAGAGGTGTTCAGTTTCATAAAGAAGTATAGGAGGGAATCAGAAAGTATTCTTGGGAAGAAAATTCTAAAGTTTCGTACTGATAACGGTACAGAATTCACAAATAGTCAAGTCGAAAACTATCTCGAGAAACACGGGATAAATCATCAAGTTTCATCAGTGAGAACTCCCCAACAGAATGGAGTGTTTGAGAGGAGAAATCGAATCATCAACAACATGGCCAGAACGATGCTTATTGAAAAGGACCTACCATAGAAATTTTAGAAGGAAGAAATTTTGACATCGGTCTATATTTCGAACAGGTCTCTATTGTGTCTGAAGGAAGGGAAGACTCTGTATGAAATGTGGTACGGAAAGAAGCCAATGCTGAAATACTTTCGAATCTTTGGGAGTAAGTGATTTATTCTCAAAAAAGAAAATCACATAAAGTTTGAGTCACGAGGAGATGATGGGATATTCCTTGACTACTCAGGGAAAAGCAAAGCATATAAATGTTTCAACAAAAGGATAGAAAAAATTGTTGAGAGCAATGATGTCACTATAGTTGAAAATGAACAGAATACTCAACGACCCAGTGAACAGTTTCTGGATGAAAGTGATGATGAGGTAAGCAATACAGGGAGAGCAGAAGTGGCAGAGGATGACTTAGAAGAAGATACTAATGATGAACAAGAAAGTTTCAAGTCTGTGTCTGCAAGGAAGCCAAAGAGTTGATCTGAAATTGATAGGCAGAATATCATTGGTGATCAGAAAACTCCAGTTCAGACTCGAAGAATGAAGTCATTACAGCAAACATCGTTTTTATCACAGGTGGAGCTGAAATGTTTTTCCGATGCAGTTGAAGATGAAAACTGGGTTCAGGATATGAATGAAGAGCTTGATCAGATTGAGAAGAACCAGACATGGGAGATTGTTTCAAGGCCAACATATTAGAATTTCATCGGGACTAAATGAGTCTATTACAACAAGATGAATGAAGATGACACAATGATTCGGAACAAAGCACGACTAGTGTGCAAGGGATACTCCCAGATATAGGGAATAGATTTTGATGAGACATTTGCACCAGTTACTAGGCTGGAGACAATCAGATTTTTTTTGGAAATATCAGTGCAAAGAAAGTTCAAAGTGTTCTAGATGGATGTCAAATCTGCATTCTTGAATGGAGTTCTGGAATAAGAGGTATATATTGAGCAGCCAGATGGTTTTCTCATTCATGAGGATGAGAAAAAAGTTTGCAGGTTGAAGAAGGCGTTGTATGGGCTGAAACAAGCACCAAGAGAATGGTATTCAAGGCTTGATCAGTACTTGAAGAAGCTTGGTTTCCAGCATTGGGGAGCTGATTACAATCTCTATTTCAACAACGATAGTAATCAAAGGATGATAGTGTTGTTGTATGTTGATGACATAATATTTGGTGGATCGGATGAAGCTCAATGCAGACAGTTTTCTGAATTCATGAAAAATGAGTTTGAAATGTCAATGATTGGAGAGCTAACGTTTTTCCTTGGACTACAGGTGACACAAGGCTGGAATGGAACATTTATTTCTCAATCCAAATATGCCAAGGAGGTTTTGATAAGGTTTGGCATGGAGAATTCCAAGGAGATGAAAACTCCGGTTACTACCCGGATGAAATTATCAAAAGATGAGGATGGCAAGGCAGTTAATATCACAAAATATAGGCAAATTATTAGAAGTTTGTTGTACTTGACTGCGACAAGGCATGATATTGTTTTTGCCACATTCCAAGCAGTGAGATATCAGAGTAATCCCAAAGAAATCCACATGTTTGCAGTGAAAAGAATACTTCGGTATATCAAAGGCACCATGGATTTTGGTCTGATATATAATGACAAATCTCAATCAATATTATTGGGTTACACAGATGCAGATTGGGCCAGATCAGCAGATGACAAAAACTCAACTTCAGGAGGTGCATTCTATCTTGGTGGATTGTGTATTTCTTGGCTAAGCAAGAAGCAAGATTGCATTTCATTGAGCACCATGGAGGCTGAGTATATTGCGGCCACTCAAGCCCGCACACAATTATTGTGGATGAAGCAGCAGCTTGAAGATATGGGAGTTGAAGTGAAGTCTCCGATCGGAATCCAGTGCGATAACTCAAGTGCTATCAATCTTAGAAAAAATCTCGTCCATCATTCAAGGACAAAGAACATTGAGATAAAGTATCATTTTATCAAGGATAAGGTTGAGCAGGGAATCGTGAAGTTGAAGTATGTGCCTACAAAGCTACAGGTTGTAGATATTCTGACAAAGGCCTTATCCAAGGAAGCTTTTGAGAGACATCGATTGGATCTAGGAGTTCAATCGACTCCCCGCACTTAAAAGAGTGTGGATATGGGACCCCCTCTCCTCGAGGTATGATGTGTTTTTCCCTAATGTGCTGATGTGTTCTCTACTCTGTTACAGACTGAAAAGAAGTGACCTTTGGGTTCATTGAAAAAGGGGGAGAAAATAGTGATTGTTCAAGGGAGAGACAATGTGGAAATTTGAAAAATCATGACAGATAAGGGGAGAAGCTGATAGGTGGAGCGGCCAGATAGGGGGAGTTGAAGGAGAAGACAGATAGGGGGAGATTACAAAATCTGACGATGCTAGAAGTGATCGATCAAAGAACAGATATCACGACAGCTGAGGATCGTGATAAAAGCAGAAGAGTGGTGTTGGAATGTGGTAAGAATATTTCCAACAAATCGGTATCAGTTTGGTGTCAATAGTGGGTGTTAGAGATGGAGTGATTCATTGATGATTTTTTCATTTACTCTTGTTTCTCACACCGAGCATTGCTCATGTGGGCTTATAGTATGTGTTGAGTAAATCCTTGATCACTATAAGAATCGCAAAAGGCGAATGGTGGCTAAAAAATTAATGATGTATCTTTTTATGAAAGAGTTGTCAAAAAACCCAAAGGAGGAGATTTTTGGGTAAAAATCCCTCAAGGTACTATTGAAATTTTTTTTAGGTGATTGTGTTTGTTGACAAAGTGGACATCTGTGTGGTGATTGTTGACAAAGAAAAACAATGACATACAAATTTGTTAACAAAGGTGATTACATGGTGGAATGTCTACTTCAAGAGTTGTGGTCAACGATCTATGTTTGATTCAAGAACGTCGACAAAATAGATGGATGATCTGGAGGTGGTACAAAAAGAACAAATACAAGGTGGCACCGTTTTCCAGTGTTTGCTAGATTTTTGGGCCTAAAAATCAATGAAAGGAGAAAAGTGGTTTTGGCAAGAGACTTGCACGCCGTGTACTTGAATGAGAGAAAACTTAAGCGCCTAATGTTTTTTAGGATCAGGAGGTCAAAATATGGCAAAGGAAAGTGGGTCACGCAGGTATTGGTGTGGTCACGTAGGTGACTTGCGCGCCGTGAAGAGACTTGCGCGCCGATTCCTAGGAGGCTTGAGAACTTGCGCGCCTATTATTTTTCAGGATCAGAAGCTCAAAATACGGAAAAGGAAAGAGGGTTGCGCAGGTATTGTGTTGGTCGTGCAGGTGACTTGCAAGGGCAGAGACCTGCGCGCCGAAACTTGCGCGCCGAGAAGAGAATTGCACGCCGCCACGTAGGTTGACCAAATGCCTATAAACAGTGGGCCACCCCTCCTCATTTTAACGGAGTTCAACACTTAGAAAAATCAGAGCTCCCATCATGCAGGTGTGGAAATCGCGCAAGTGGTGTGTGGTCGCGCAGGTGGACTTGCGCGCTAGTGTTTGAAGTTGCGCGTCGGTTGGTAGTTGTGCACCAATATTGGCTTGGGCGTAAAAGGGGTTGAGTCACGCAAGTTTGGAGTTGCAAAATGTTGTGTCGTGCAAGTGATTGAGGTAGACTTGTGCGCTAGTTGTGACTTGCACGCCGATACTTGTGCGCCAGATTAGACTTGCGCGCCAAGTAAGGTTGATTTCCAGCAGTGATTCAGGGCTGCGTGGAAGCTGGAAGTTTGCTCGATACCTTCGGTACAAAGAGAGATTCATCTACGGGTGAAAGTTGGACTTCAATAGAGCATCCACATACAATAGAGGATGTATTCATTAGTGATAATGAAGAGACCTACAAGTCTAAAAACTGTGAGTGGATCCTTTCCAGAGCAGTGAGAAAAGGAAGAGGAAGAAGGTGATTCTCTCCACCGAAAGTGAGCTAGAGAGAGAGAAACATGGAGTGACCCTTGGGAAAGCAGTGAGCTGACCCTAAACCTGGTAAATGCAGTGAGCCTAAGACATAGTGACTGTGCCCAAACCTTGTAATCCACAACTAGTGAAGTTTAGTGGAATTTGGTACGACCGAAAACCTGTCGGCGTATGCTCCTTGGACGTAGCCCTTAGCAGTGAACCAAGTAAAAATTACTGTGTCCTGTACTTGTTTTACTTTCTGTTTATATTGTGCAACATGAAAGAGAGAGAAGAGTGTTTTTCTTAACAATGAAACAAGATCATAACGGGTTTCAATTTTAAATTAGTCATACCCTGATTCACCCGCCCTCTCAGGGTATTCAGCCTTGTGAACCTAACAGTTCTTATCAAAGACATGGCCCAATCAATCCCGACCTATTTTATGTCTCTCTTTCAGGTACCAGGTTACTTTGTTCACCAAATTCATTCGTGACTGACAAACTTTTTGTGGGGCTCTTCTAACAGGAAGGATAAATCCCATTGGATTGCTTGGGAAAATCTCTGCCGCCCCAAAGCTTGCAGAGGTATGGGTTTTTGAGACATGGGTCTTTTTAACGATGCCCTCCTCACTAAACAAGGATGGTGACTTATCCACAACCCTAATTCTTTGTGGGCTAGAGTCTTGCGGGCTAAGTAATTCCCCCATTTGGGATTCAACGGGGCATCCCTCATCCCACGACCCAACTTCTTCTCGAGGAGCCTTTGGGGTGAACATGATTTTCTCCTTAGGGGGATCTATTGGCGGATTGGTGGTGGGTCCTCTGTTAGAATTTGGAAAGACCCATGGCTCATTGATGGTGCTGGCTCTTTGGCAACTAGAAAACCAATTGAGGGTTGGGGTGATGCTACTGTCTATCTTTTTCTTAATGATACGAGTGATGGGTGGTGGAATGAGATATTGGAAGAGTCGTTTAATGAAAGAGATATGAAGCTTATCCAAAGTATCCCTTGCATTAGGAATGTCGGGACAAACTGTCTTTGTTGGTCTTTGGATTACTCTGGTGCTTACACGGTCTGGTCGGGTTACAAGGCAGTCCTTGAGACGCCGACCACAGGGGCTGACGACCTTTGGAATTTTTTTGGCGCCTTCTGATCCCCCCTAAGGCAAGATATTTCCTCTGGAGGTTTCCTCGTGGATACTCCCTACGATGGACTTCCTTGTCCGGCGCCATGATTCTAGTGATCCCTCCAGCCTGATCTACAAAGCTGCAATGGAGACCCCCCCTGCATGCCATCATCCAATGCCCTGGTGCTAAGGAGATGTGGCGGGCTAGGAGCTCTGAGGTAGACGTATTCCTTGACAGGTTGTCTTCTTGGGCGACATTTCTCCTAAACCGGTCTTCTCCTCTCGCCAAGGAGAAAATGTGTTTCATTTGCATGTTCGCATAGATTATCTAGGCACGTAGGAACACCATCATTTTAACCAGGTGTCCAAGCCATGCTCTCTCTAGATTGATCGGACCATCCTTTGGTTGAATGCTTGGAAACGACATGACCCGCCCCACAATATCCCAGGTTTGTACCAGACCTCTCACTCCTGGTAGCCCCCCTAGGTGTTTTAAAGATTAATGTGGATGCTTCCCTTTTCGGTTATGGCACATTTGACATCAACATCATTGTTAGGGACTCTTCTGGATCGTTGATTGTGGCATGCTCTTCGTGTTGGGTTTTTTGATTTAAAATTTAAATAATGATGAGAGAAAAAATTATCAATGGAGATATTTTCTCAACATTAATGGAGAGATTTTATCTCAACATTAATGAAGAGTTATTCCCAATATTAATTGATGGAATAATGAACGTTGACCGCATTAAATGGAAATATGGACATGATGTCCATATAAGAGGATGTGATAGCATGTTTTGGAATGCGGTTTAACAAATATGTTGCCGTCAAGAGAGAAACGAGGAAGGGGTTGCCGCGTTTGCGGTAACCGGTGCGAAGCGAAGATGGTGAGAATGAAGCAGAGATGATGACGCTGATGATGATGGCGTGTAAATGACGGTGAATGAATGCATGTGCGCGAGGATAATGGCATGCAACGATGGAGAGAGAATTGTCGACGATGGTGTGCAAAGAGATTCATGAAGATGCCATCTATCGAAAGTCCTCTTGGTTGCAGAGATCAAGTGGTGTGTCCCGATTGCGATGATTGTGGCATGATCCTCGTCCTTCACTGCTAGATGGGCTCCACCAGTGGCGGAAGACCAAGCTATTCCCTATGGCATTTCTTTATCTCTTGAGAGAGGTTGGAATGATCTGATCTTGGAGTTAGACTGCCTCCCCATTATCAATGCAATATCCTCCTCAGGAGATGAGTTTCAACCATTTGGCCTGCTTATTTTGAAGAGTCAGTCGTTACGCTTCAACGTTCCCGCTTGCTCTTTCTCTTTCATTAAAAGGGAAGAGAACATGGCGTCACATCTTTTGGCCACCCATGGCCTCTCCGGTGATTCTCATGTTTGGCTGGATAATTTATCTTGTTGGCTTTCATCGCTTGTTGTTTTAGACACTTATTCATCTAATTGAATTGATAACTCCCTATTTTTCAATTTTTTTAATAATTATAAAATTACAATAAATACATCTATTAGAATTATATATATATATATAAATATATTTATAATTATATACAAATAATTATAAAATTATAATAAATATATTTATTATACTTATAAAGTTATAAATATATATAATTAAATACATATATTTATAAATATATACAAATATTTATAAATAAATACAAATAGTTATAATTATAATTCTAAATAAACATAGATATACTTAAATAATTAGAAAATTATAATAAATATATTAATTATATATATTTATATAAAAATATTTATAAATAAATACAAATAGTTATAATTATAAATCTAAATAAATATTGATATATTTAAATAATTATAAAATTATTATAAATATATTAATTATATATATTTATATAATTATAAATATATTTGTTATAATTTTTTAATTATATATATATATAATTAAAACTATATATAAATATATATTTATTATAATTTTTAATTACAAATAAATATATATTTATTTATAGTTATAATATAAATAAATAAATATTTATTTAAATAATTATAAATTTATAAAAAATATATTTATTATTCTTATATAATGTTATATATAATTAAATAAATATATACAAATATTGATAAATAAATACAAATATATAAAAATATTGATAAATAAATACAAATATTTATAATTATAAGTATAAATAAATACAGATATATTTAAATAATTATAAAATTATAATAAATATATTAATTATATATATTAATAAAATTATAAATATAATAAATATACTTTTTATAATTTTATAACTATTTAAATAAATAAACCCAAACAGTCTCATCTTGCACATCTCAAACTCTCACGGAAGCCGATCCCTACGCCACCGACCCCTGTGCTGTCGACCTCTCTTCTACCCCGACTCCTCCTATGCCGTTGCTGACCCCTCCTCTGCCACCAACCCCTCCTCCACCACTGCAAACCTCTCCTCCGCCGCGAACCCATGTCCTCCGCTCCTCCACCGCGAACCCACCTCCGTCTCGAACCCACCTCCACTGCGCGCCAAATCCCACTTCCTGTCGCGAACCCCTCCTCCACCGCGAACCTCCTCTATCGAGAATCCACCTCCACCGCGAACCCCACCTTCGTTGCGAACCCCTCCGCTACCGCTTCCACTGCTACCTACCCCGACTTCACTGTCACTGGACCCTACTGTCGCCGCCAGAGGGGTATGCCATTTTTTCTCTATTATTAAGAATTCCTAATATATAGAGAGATTTTGGCTTAGTTTTGGCTTGTTCTTACATTACATTTAATATGCAAGAAATTCCTAATGATGTTCCTTCAAGTTATGAAGTCACCCTCTTTCATGTTTTTCATCATTTAATTTGTTGCGTTATGAGTATTTTAGGTTTTCAGTTTGAATGCTATATGGCTCTATTGAGTTGTTTCTTTATCAATGTGTGAATCTAAAAAATGTTTGAGGGACTTATGAAATACCTTGAGAATAACATGCATGGTTATAATATTTTCCTTGATAATTTATATATGTACTTTGTAATGAGAAAATAAATGTATTTAATTGATAAATTCAAAGTTGCGGTGCCTTGAGTTTCATAAAAAAAGATAAATGTTTTTCTTATTCATGACTATACTATTTTCTTGAATTAATATTTATATAAATGAATATAATTTTAATTATTAATAATAACAACAAATAATATTTTCATGGGTATCTAAATATTTTGTTCAACGTAATTTATAAATAATGATTTTTCTAAGCTCAAAAAAATTTATAAATAATAATAACAATCAAATATAAATAATTTTGATAATGTGTATATAAATAATTTTGATTATAACTAATTATGTGTATATAAATAAACATAAATAATTTATAAATAATTTTGATTATAGATAATTTTGATTATAAATAATTATGATTATCTTGAATTAATAGTTTATATAAAGAATTTATAAATAAATTTGAATAAATAATTTTTTTGAATTTTTCTCAAATTAATAATTATTTTATATTACCAATCTTGAATTTAAAATTTTGATTACCTTGAATTAATAAATTTTAATTAATAAATTATATAAATAATATTGATTATATTTAATTAATTTTTTAAAATTTTAAAATTTGTATTAATATATGTTTGCAGTTTAATGTTTACCTATTTTTGGTGATATGAAAGATAACGATTGATTAAAATCAAAATTAACGCATTTTGATTTATTATAAAAAGGTAATAAAAATACATTTTAAAAAAGGTTATTTGTGTCATTTAACATAAATTGTTAGAGTTGGTACTATAGATCTAACTGACATTATACTTTCAATCTTCAAAATATGTATATATATTTATATCACATAGTGATTATTATTCTGTTTAACAATACTTTTTTAATGTCCTTGGAATATGATTCACATTAATAGGTTATAATAGTTTCCCACTAAAATGAGAACATATATATTTCATAAATATATTCTAAAATTAATATATCATATAGTCAAGATACATCAATCTTACATGACATAGATGATGATTGACTACCAGGTGATGAAGTCTCATATGAAATTGATACATCTTTTCATGAAGTTCACACTTGGTGATCTCTAAGATGAATAGTCCCAAAGAAAGACCCACTAATAGAAATTCCACATGTTTTATGTGTCATTTGATATTACTATATGCAAAAATGTTTATTTTCCCTAAAACTAGATTTTTTTGTTTGTCTTATAGCTTTATATTTTATAAAATCTTGTTAATTTTTGATTCATGTATCTTTTATAAAGTTTCTCTCTTGAGATTTATGTCTTTGTGAAAATGCCTAAATGCCTCTTTTAAAATGATTCAAGTGTTTTGAAATGTTTCTTAAAAAATTATACATATTCAACATATGCTTTTTTGGTTTTAAATAGATTTAAAATGATTTAAACACAAGACATGGACTTAGGTTGCATGCCAAGTGCTTGTCAACTCACCCGATTGACTTTTATAAATGGATGTGAATATTTTGAAAGCGTATTTAATGCTGGTTTCATTTTAACAAGGGGTGTGTGCAATTTTAAATGAAAACTTTTAAAATATATAGGGTTGTCATTAATTTTAAATGATTAGGACTATTAGGTCATGAAGTTTCCTGGAATGCTTTAAAAAAAGGAATTGTGGGTTTGTGAAAGAGTGCTTGGAATTGATTGGATAAATTTAAAAAGAGTGTGTTATTTTAAAGAGAAATTTGTGTAAATTCTTGGTTTTTTAATGGGATTTCAAATGTGATTTTATAAATAGTTTTCAAAGGACATCAGAAATGAAGTTTTTACATAATCTTTTAAGTTTAAATTTTTATAGAATTAGGAAAACCAATAAATTATATAGGGAAGATAAGTATATTGATAATAACACCATGGTAAGGGAATGTCACTAACTCTATCCAACCCATAGAATATCCATCATGAACTCACTCCCTTAAAAGGTAAATTAATGTTTAGCCCCATTGAAAATCATAAGCCTACTTTTCATCCAACATCACCTGCATGGTTTAAATTAGGTTGTTAGAGTTGACATGTGATTTACTACTTATATTATATTTATTGATGTGATGATCATTGACTTGTTGTTTGTCACTTCCACTTGTTTGGCTGCATGGGAACCCTATGAATTAGGAAGTAGGTCCAGATATATACTACACTAGTTAGCTCACTCACTAGCTAGTTTTCCCTAGTTGTATGGTTTGCTTAGTCTATAGAATTGTCCCTAATGAGGATTGTGTTGGTAATTCAGGTGGATTTTCTATTTTTTTAGGATTCAACATAGGCCGACTATTGTCCTCATTGTAGTGTGAGTACAAAATGAAGGAATAATTGAATTCCCTCTATGATTTTGATACATTGCAGATAATAAAATTGGAACCAGGAAAGAGGGATCTATAGAACAATTAGATTTATAATCTAAATGAGAAAATGGATGATAGGAAATAGTGAAAGGTGTTTCTATTTGTAAATTTATTTCAATAATTAGAAGGATTATATTTCAGTTAGATTTTCTCTCTTGCTGTAAAGCATATAATAGTTTAGATGGTTCTTGGCTTGGTTTCCATTGAAGGTTTATTTATAAAACAAATGGATTTCATGATTATATTCCTTCATGGAGATTGAGAGTAAGAGATCTACATAGATCGACAGGAAGGTTTCATGCATGAAATAGAAGGTTCGGTTATAGTCTCAAATGGATTTTTTGTGGGATTAAGTAGGAACTAAGACATTGTAATTGGAATTTCAATGCTTTCATGGTAGAATTAATGTTCATGCAGTGTAATGTAAATAATTGATACTATATAAAGGTGTATTATGATGAGACGTTTGTCATTTTACTTCTTTATGTGGATGAATTTC
This sequence comes from Viscum album, assembly GCA_963277665.1. Lineage (NCBI taxonomy): Eukaryota > Viridiplantae > Streptophyta > Magnoliopsida > Santalales > Viscaceae > Viscum > Viscum album. The sequence goes on from OY728133.1 coordinate 445,273,885, forward strand.
TCTTAGTTGGACCAATAAAGGAAATACTGAAAGAGCTGAAGATTGTTTTATCTAAAAGATCCCAAATGAAGGACCTTGGTTCTAGAAAGTGGATATTGGGGATAAATTTTGAAAGAGACTTAAAGTCTATAATTTTTTTTATCCTTGGTTAATTTTTATATCAAAATTTGGTGTATTTATATTGTTAAATATTAATATTATCGAATCAAATAGGATGAATATGAATAAATAATGGATGAATTCCAATCGTCTAACAAAAGAGTATAAAGATGGAGTGAAAAAGTTAATCAAGTTTGCAAAAGATTATGAATATGACCCTTATCAAATCCCTTTTCCATGTTTATACTATTATTATTCAAGAAAAATTAGTCCATAGGAGTTGGAAGACCACTTGATCTGTCACAGAATAGATCAAAGTTATAAATGTTGGAATAAACATGGGGAAAAAGCAAATATAGCTAGTGGCTGGGATAACACTTCATTTTATGGATCATTTGATATGATTACAAGTGTGAACAATGAAGAAGACCGTATCGAAGATGTGATTACAAATGTGAATGATGATGAAGATTGAATTAAGGAAACGATAAGGATAGTTGAAGATGAACTTCATGATTTCCTAAAATTATTTGAGAAGTTAAAGAGTTGTGCAAAGACACCATTATATGCTGGATGCACTAAATATACAACATTGTCAGTCATACTAAAGCTGTATAATTTAAAAGCAGGCAATGTATGAAGTGATGTTAGTTTTACGAAACTACTTTCTCTCTTCAATGACATGCTTCTAGAAGATAATGAGCTCTTGAGCCAAACATACGACACAAAATGAATGCTATGCTCGATGAGTATGATCTCTGAAAGAATAAAAACCTGCCTGAATGATTGTATACTATTTTTCAAGGAACAAAATTCACTTACAAAATGCCCAAAGTGTGGCACTTCTCAATACAAGAAAGATGAATCTGATCCTACAAAATTTGTATGGTACTTTACAATATTTCCAAGGTTTAGGAGCCTATATATGAAGTGAGGAGACTTTAGGGAAATTGACATGACACATATATACAAAAATTAAAGATGAGAAACTACGTCACTCAACAAAATATCCTTAGTGGAATATAATTGATCATGAGTATCCTGATTCTGGAAACGAGTCGATAAACCTTCATTTTACATTATCTACAAATGGAGTGAATCCTTTTGGTTTTCAAATCTACACTCACAATACATGGTTGATTATGTTGGTAAATTATAACTTTCCACCATGGTTATGCATGAAATGAAAACACATAATGTTATCTATGATTATATCAGGATCAAAACAACCGGGTAATGATTTTGATGTTTATTTGGATTCATTGATTGAGGATTTTAAATTATTGTGGGATTCAGGTGTTACATTTTATGATGCTTACAGAAATAAATATTTCACATTGAGAGCCATGTTGTACGAGACGATAAATGACTTTCCTGCTTATGGAAATTTTTTAGTATATATCATTAAATGAACTCAAGGGTGTCCCATCTTTTAACAAGGTAAATAGTCAATTAGGTTGAAACATTCATAAAAAACCATGTTTCTAAGGAATCATAGATTTCTACCTTGATGACATAAGTACCGATCTTGGACGACATCATTTGATGGAAGTTCAGAAGAACGTACAACACCGTCTCCACTAACAGGTGATCAACTGTTAAATAATGTAAAATATGTAGACACTACTTTTGGTAAACCATTTTTGAAAAACCTTACAAAAATTGGTTGAAAAAAGAGATGAATTTTTTTTGAATTACCATACTAAAATTGTCTGTATGTCAGACATTTTCTCGATGTTATGCATGTTGAAAAAATATACGTGATAGTGCCATCGACATATTGCTAAATACACCCGGCAAAACAAAGGATGGAATTAAGGTTAGGTTGGACATGGTTGACATGAGAACACAAGAATAGTTGGTGCCGGTAAAGGGTGAAAAACAAACTTTTCTTCCTCCAGCTGCTTACACTCTTTTTATATAGGAGAAATATCATTTCTTCAACTTCATGAATGACGTAAAGGTTCTAAAGGGCATTCATCCAATATCAAGAACATCATGTCAATGACCAATTTAAAGTTAAAGGGTCTGAAATCACATGAATACCTTGTTTTAATGCAATATATAATTCTTATAGCTTTACATTGAATTTTTCCTAAGACTGTCCACCATACATCAGCAAAGCTCGATTTCTTCTTTAAAGTTATATGCAACAAAGTTAAAAACCTAGAGAAATTATTGACTATGTGAAGAGAAATTACCCTCATATTATGTGAATTGGAAATATTCTTCCTGCCAACATTCTTTGATATGATGGTTCATTTTATGGTTCACTTGGTGAGAGAGATTTGACTATGTGGTCTTGTACACTATAGATGGATGTACCCCATTGAACGGTATATGAAGATTTTGAAAGGGTATGCCAAAAATTGAAGTCAGCTAGAGGGTTGTATAGAGGAGTAATATATTGTTGAGGAAACCATTGAATTTTGTACCAAATACCTATCAGGTGTGGAAAGCATTGGTATATTGAAATATCATCACACTGGGTGGCTTAAGGGTGAAGGAATTTCTGGAAGAGATGTTTTCACAATCAACATTACAGATCAGGAGCAGGCCCACCTTTATGTTTTTCATAACAGTTTGTAGGTTTCCCCATATGTTGAAGCCCACAAATAAATTCTTAGGCATTTGAATTCATCAAGGGTTGGAAGATGGATATCAAATACACATAATCAACAATTTATAGGATGGTTTCAGGACCATATTTCTAAGGATTCATATGAAAATCCAGATTTAATTTCAGAATGACTTTGATGGCTAGCCGGAGGACCAAGTGTGTATGTATTATCTTACAATGGTTATGTAATTAATGGTTATACGTTCTATACAACTGAGCATGATGAATACAATACTATTCAAAATAGTAGAGTTACACTTGTGGCTGAAGATATGCATGTTTCTGGTACTAAGGAGAAAAATAAAATTTACGCGAATATGTCCTACTTTGGCATAATCAAACAAATATTGGAGTTGAATTATACAACATTCCAAGTGCTGATTTTTAAATGAAAGTAGGTTGATAACAGGAGTGCTGTTAAAATTGATGAATTGAGATTCATGAAAGTTAATTTCAGTAAGTAAGGGTAAAAATATGAACTATTTATAATGGCATCAGAGGCAATACAAGTATTTTATATTCCAAATCTTGCAAACTAAAAGTGGTCAATTATTCTGTTATTGATCAAAACCACTGAAGGGTTATATGAAAATTCAACTACGGACGACCCTTTAATTGGGATGTTTTAATCATTTCACAGTGGTCCCAATGTAGATGGTGCTTTGTATGTCAAAGGAGACCAAAATGAAGGGTTTTGGATAGTCGATAGAGGGGTCAAATCACTTTTGCATTTTAAAAAAAGAGTGTTCAATAATCAAGTGTTCTTTTAATATGCACTGTGTTACCTCATGTTAGTATCCATTTGCTGATGCATTTATATACTCTACATTAAATGTTAAACCAATTCTGTAGATAATAACTTCCGTACATGCTGGTGCTCCCAATCCCTAGGAACAATAGGTCTCTCAACCTACTGCTGCTCACAGTGCAAAGAAACAATGACCTTTATCACGTGTTGGTACTCCCAATCCCGAGGCACAACATGCCTATCAACCTGTTGCTACTCACAGTTCATAGGAACGACCTTCTACACGTGCTAGTGCTCCCAGTGAAGAGGTACAATGACCATTTTCATATGCCGATGTTACCGCTCCATAAGAACATATTGACGATTTTGATTCTAGGGAAATGGTAGGTGACGAAGGACCAATGATGAAGAAAAAATAGGAGCGCCGTAGTTTGATGGTGTTAGAAAAAATCATTAAGGAGAAAGTCAAAGTTATGAAATATGAGGTCAGATAGAATGTGTGGAGCTAGCATGTTAACCCCAACAATTCCATGTTTAGTAGTTACATTGGAATCTTCACTTGGAAACACGTGCTGATTGATGTAGATTCATGGCACCATGTTGTGCCTGGGCTTAAGACACTAATGTGGGAAGAGATTATGGTAACATTATGATATCATTTGTTTATTTTACTAAAAAATAAAATAATGAAACATTGACTTACTCTTCATTATCCACTATAGAGTGCATTTATAGTAGATGACTACCACAATAAATATATATTAATTCTTTCTAGAAGGATTCACATAGGATTTCATACACCTATAACAAGACACCATCTTAAAGACACTGAAGGGAAAATAAACCCGCACCCACCACTTATTTATACACACATGATAACCCAAGAAGTGTAGGATGTGTTTATTGGCTATCATGAAGATGTGTCTTTTTAGGTATATTGTGTATTGTAATATGTTGTTTGATGATATGTGTATTCATCACTTTGATTAACAATTTTTTATTTATGAAACAAAAACTGAGTGTTGGAAATAAGGAACGAGCAAAAAAACCAGCGTATCCCTACTGTAAAGCAATGATGGGGTACACTTCACTTGAAAAAAATTGGTATGTATTTTAAATCTATTGTAATACTTTTATGTGACATGAAACAACACCATAGTTATATTCCACTATTTATATATAGATTGATGACTCCAAATACAAATCCACTTCCATCCCATTCCATGTTCTATGAAAGGAGGCATGTGTAAATAAAAATGGGATACTAATAGATGAAAACACACAAAAAGTTCTGGAAACATATGTAAGTATTATATAATAATTTTTTTTTGATTTAAATCACTATTACATAACAATGATCACTAATTTTCCTATATTTTATATCCGACATAGTCATAAGAATCAACAACACCTATACTAGATGAACACATACTATCAGTGGCCTTGAAGTGGCCAGAACAATATGGCTATGTTAGAGGTGCATGTTTTGGGGTGACACCCCGAACATATTTTGATAAAAAAACAAGAGGATCAAAGTGAATTAATAAAAAATATGAGAGAAAGAATAACTACCCTTTAAGAACAATTACAATGGAAGAGAGAGAGAGGATAGAAAATTTTATGTGGTTGGGAGGAAAAGAGAAGAAGTAACTCAAGAACAACCACCTCATGGATATCCCGCCCCACCCCCCACCAGCTATGAGGCAAGCCATTCCCCTCAAAGAGATGTCTTAGCTGAGGTAATCAATGTTCTAATAGTTTTTTCTATAAAATGTGAATTATACATACACTGATACCTTTCCTGTACTGATATTATATAGTGTGATAATGTCTATGATTTATATCTATCAATACCCACCCATCACCTTGTAGCTAGGGCTATGGTGTTCAATATCCAAAATGGCATGCTACACAATAGACCACTTCTAATAGGTCATGTGTGAGTGTTGATTAGCGTATCCCATGAGCTGAGCACTGAGCTACCTATTCCAATTGATGAAGATGATATTCGTATGGTTGAAAAAGCTCTTGGAATAGTCATTGCATGAAAATTACATCTTGTAAAAAAACATGTCATCAAGGAGGTATTCATTTCCAATTTATTTTTCAAGCTAAATCTTTAACAATTAATGAAAAAAGGTCTAAACTGATGAATGTTATTATAGACGGAAAAAGGGAAGTGGATAAAATGAAATATCGACTCAAAATCATATAAAGGATTGACTAAACAATCGAAAAGATCTACCTAAAGCACCATTAACCTACCAATTTTATATCTGCATTTACTATCATTAAAGGTTCACATGGATATAAAGTTAAAAGATGGTCATAATCACATAGTTGATTTTGAATAAAATATATACAGAGAGAAATATCAAGACTTCATTGGCGTTGAGAGTGTAAGTGAAATCCTCTACTATGATTGGCTAGGTGGCTCAACTATAAATGTATACATAAGGTATGTTTTCATGATTTGTTTTTTCAAAAGATGATATAATTTGTTAATTTTGACTAAATACATTTCATATTTTTGTAAGGAATATATATGAAAAAAAATTTAAGGGATTTTCTCATGATTTTTTTTGGACTCGTTATTCCTCACATAACCTCTACAGAACAACCAAAAATAAATACAAAAAAAGGATGAAATAGTGGTAGGTATGGTCAAATAGTTTCAAAGAAAAATTGCTGATGAAAGACTCTATTTAATACCAACTATACAGGGGTAAAAATCTACAATTTAACCATATCAAATATATTTTTATTTATTTTATTACTTATTTCTTTTTGTGTTTTTAGGTAGAATTGGATACTCATTGTGGTAAATCTGGATACTCTGAAGATTTATTTACTCGATTCAATGCATGGATATCTAAAAACATCCAAACATGATGGCGTTTGTCAATTTGTAATCCACTATATCCAAAATTTTAGAACTAAACATCAAGTTATATAATTTATATTATCTTTTAATAAGGATTATGATATGATAGGGTGGTGAATCAATATCCTGAAAAATAAGGAATGAGGCTAGGGGCTAAGTACAAGGACCAATAAAAGTTCTACAAATGGACATCTATCAGGGTATATATAATAAGATTTCACTATCCAAACAAATATAAAAACAAATTACTTATTATAATAAATGTTTCTGTAGTGTATGAAACAAACCAATGGAAAATATTACAGTTATTTTGTTTGTAAATTTATGAGAGAGATCATATTCCATGAACAAACTAACATCCCTGAAGAGGTATTTTCAAAGATAATTACTATTTCATTTAAAATATTTATTAATCCTTTGTGAATTTATATTTTTCTAGTACTAAAATGATTTTAAAAAAGAATTATATTCACAAGATGATATAGATGTGCTTAGAAACAAATGGGTAGCATACCTAATGAAAAAATGTATATAAATAAATAACATGAAAATGTGACTTCCATAGAAGTAGTGGATTGTTTCATATTTATGTTTTGTTTACTTATTTTTAGTATTACTCAAATAAGAATTGTTTTCTTATACAAGTGGATTAATTTTTTTTTATTTTGGGTGTATTTTTTGAAAAAAATCATGCTTGCGAGAGATTGGACTTCGAGGCTGCAACTGAGATAATGACAATAAGGAAATGGTTCGAGAATGTATAAAGGTTAATTCCTAATACTTATGTAATTAATTATTTTTTTCATCATTTTATCTGATATTTGTATGTTAATTTCATTGTCATTTTTATCTAATACTTATTTAGTTTTTTTATAGATCTTTTGGTAAGTCATATTTTCCTTTCAACTATCTTCAAAAATACAGAAAAGAGAGAACGTGTTCCTTTCGTGTGGAAGAGAAAAACCTATGTTGCATGAAATGTGAAGTAAATAGTAAGGATGCATCTACCAAGGGATTTATAAGTAGTTTAATGAAAAGTATAAATTCCCAAAAGACCTTTCATTAACATTTTCCCGAATAATGTAGTAATCAACCACAACTCAATTAGCCGCACCTCAATTTGATACAGAGTGTGATCGGTATAACTCGAAGTGTATGTTTTCTGTTTATAATATTCTTTGATTTTTTAAGATTGATGTCTTCTTAACTACCATGATTTGATCCATGACTCATGATTATGATCTATAATATGTAGGGGATGAATTTCTAATGTTAATATCACATTCTAACATCTTTATGCTCATGTTATCCTTATATTATCATTGATATCTCCCTTGTCTACACTTATTGAGAATCTATGATCACCCTTTCTCATGTTTCATATCCTTAGATTATTAATAATGGTTTTAGAAATGATATGACTAAGAAGGTTTGTAGTAAATAATAACTTAATGAGATACTCTTATGAACTAGTTCTTTATGTTTCCATGTTTCAAAAAGTGCTAGACCTAAACTATTCTGGCATGGATCATTATGTTATATAATGAATATTAATCTATTAAGAGGCTATATCTATATATGAAATATCTAGGTAAATATAGTTGGTATCATAACAACTGACCTACTCAAAACCAAGCAAAAAGAACAAGTGACCGGTATCACTCAATGTATCTCTTTTTATTTAAAGTTGACATTATTTTTAGTAAAAAAATTGAAATAATAAAAGATGAGAAAATTCATTCATATTGTTTTTATACTTTAGTAAAATTATCTATAAGTAATTTTTGATGTGTAAGAGTCAACCACACCACAATACGATGCATGGTGTGGCTAGTATGACTTTAAGTGTGTATTTTTATATTAAATTGACATTAAATTTAGCAAAAAGAAAAAGTGACATACTAAAAAACAATAAAACACATTAGGATTTTTTTGATACTTTTGGAAAATGACCCATGAGTCATTTTTGACATGTAGGAATCAACCACACCCCAATATGACACAAAGTGTGACCGGTATGACTAAAAGTGTAAGTTATCAGTTTAAAATTGACATTTTAGTTCAAAATGCATCACTCACTAAAAAACAAGAAAAAACACTCTAACTATATTCATAATTTATTAAATATATTTATAAGTCATTTATGACGTTTATGAAGTAGTATCACTTCAAAATGACGTACGATGTGATCGGTATGACTCAAAATACGTGTTTTTAGTTTGAAATGACATTTTAGTAAAAAAACACAACTGCCATATTAAAAATCAAGAAAATGTAGTCATATTGTTTTCATACTTTATTATAATGATCTATAAGTCATTTTTTACATGTAAGAATCAACCGCACCTCAATACAATGCACGGTGTGTCCAATACCACTCAAAGTGTCTCTTTTTATTAAAATTTGACATTACTTTTAGTAAAAAGAACAAGTGACATACTATAAATGGAAAAAATGAATTTTTATTGTTTTTATACTTTAATAAAATGATCCATAAATCATTTTTGATGTGTAGGAATAAACCACGCCTCAATCCGATACACGGTGTGGCCGGTATGACTTTAACTATGTATTTTTATATTAAATTGACATTAAATTTAGTAAAAAGAACAAGTGACATACTGCAAACCAAGAAAAAGCATTCAAATTGTCTTTATACTTTAGGAAAATTATCCATGAGTCATTTGTGATGTTTAGGAATCAACCACACCTCAATATGACGCATAGCGTGACTGGTATGACTAAAAGTATCTGTTATCAGTTTAAAATTGACATTTTAGTTCAAAACATGTCACTCACTAAAAACCAAGAAAACATGCTATGATTATATTCGTAATTTATGATAGAGATTCATAAGTAATTTTTGATGTGTATGAATAATTCTCATGTCAAACCGACACACAGTGCGATCGGTATGACTTGAAATATGCATTTGCAGTTTGAAATGACATTTTAGTAAAAAAAAACACTTTTGGAATACTGAAAACTGAGAAAAAACATTCAGATTGTTTTCATAATTTAAGAAAATGATATATAAGTCATTTTTGACATGTAAGAATCAACTACACCACAATATAATGCATAATGTGGCTGATATAACTCAAAGTGTCTCTTTTTATTTAAAATTGACATTAATTTAAGTAAAAACAACAAGTGACATACTAAAAACTAAGAAAATGCATTTAGATTGTTTTTACATTTTAGGAAAATTATACATGAGTCATTTTTAATGTATAGAAGTCAACCTAACCTTAATAATATGCACAGTGTGACTAGTATGACTCCAAGCGTGTCTTTTTATTTAAAATTGATATTAATTTAAGTAGAAAGAACAAGTGACATACTGAAAACAAATAAAGAACATTTGGATTATTTTTATACTTTAATAAAATGATCCATGAGTCAGTTTTGACTTGCAGGAATCAACCACACCTCAATCTGGCACACAATGTGATCAGTATGACTAAAAGTGTCAGTTATCAGTTTCAAATTAACATTTTAGTTCAAACAGCATCACTCACTGAAAACCAAGAAAACCAACTACGATTGTCTTGATAATTTAGAAAAGAATTTCATAAGTCATTTTTTATGTGTATGAAGCAGTCTCACATAAAACTGACGCACAATGTGATCGGTATGAATCAAAATGTGTGTTTCTAGTTTAAAATGACATTTTAGTAAAGAAACACAACTGGTATATTGAAAACTGAGAAAACAAATTCAGATTGTTTTTATACTTTAGTAAAATTATCTATAAGTCATTTTTGATGCGTAGAAATCAAATGCACCTCAATATGATTCATTATGTGTTCTGTATAACTCAAAGTGTCTCTTTTTAATTAAAATTGAAATTAATTTAAGTAAAAAAACAAGCGACATACTAAAAACCAAGAAAACACATTCGAACTATTTTGATATTTTTGGAAAATGGTCCATGAGTCATTTTTAATGTGTAGAAGTCAACCTTACCTCAATACGATACAAAGTGTGACTGGTATGACTCAAAGTGTGTCTTTTTATTTAAAATTGATATTAATTTAAGTAAAAAGAACAAGTGACATACTAAAAACCAAGAAAACATATTATTATTGTTTTGATATTTTAGTAAAATGATCCATGGGTCATTTATTATGTGTATGAGTCAACCACACCTCAATACAATGCACGGTGTGACCAGTATGACTCCAAGTGTGTCTGTTTATTTAAAATTGACATTAATTTAAGTAAAAATAACAAGTGACATACTAAAAATTGAGAAAAATCATTCATATTGTTTTGATAATTTAGTAAAATGATCCATGAGTCATTTATGACATGTTTTAATTGAACACACCTCAATCTGACGAACAATGTGATCGGTATGACTAAAAGTGTCTGTTATGAGTTTCAAATTGACATTTCAGTTCAAAACGTGTCACTCACTGAAAACCAAGAAAACACATTCCTATTGTCTTGATAATTTAGTAAGTCAATTCATAAGTCATTTTTGATATTTATAAAGTATTATCACATCAAAAAAATGCATGATGCGATCAGTATGACTCATAATGCGTGTTTCGAGTTTGAAATGATATTTTAGTAAAAAAACACAATCAGCATACTAAAAACCAAGAAAACATATTCAAATTGTTTTTATACTCTATAAAAGTTATCTATAAGTCATTTTTGACATGTAGGAACCAATATCACCTCAAGAAGATGCATGATGTGGCTGGTATAACTCAAAGTGTTTCTTTTTTATTTAAAATTGACATCAATTTAAGTGAAAACAACAAGTGACATACTGAAAAATGACCAAAAGAATTCAGATTATTTTTATATTTTAATAAAATGATCCATGATTGATGTGTAGGAGTCAACCACACCTCAATATGACATACGGTGTAACCATTATGACTCCAAGTGTGTCTTTTTATTTAAAATTGATATTAATTTAAGTAAAAAGAACAAGTGACATACTGAAAAATGAGAAAACACATTAGTATTTTTTTGATACTTTAGAAAATGATCCATGAATCATTTTTACCTATAAGAATAAACCACACCTCAATCTGATGCACGGTGTTACCTGTATGAATAAAAGTGTCCGTTATCAGTTTAAAATTGACATTTTAGTTCAAAACGTGTCACTCATTGAAAACCAATTAAACACACTTAGATTGTCTTGATAAACTAGGAAAGTGATTAATAAGTAATTTTTGATGTGTATGAAGTAATATCACATAAATATGATGCACAATGTGACTATTATGACTCATAATTTTTGTTTCCAGTTTGAAATGACATTTTAGTAAAAAAACACAACTAACACACTGGAAAACCAAGAAAACACATTCAAATTATTTTGATACTTTAGGAAAATGATTTATAAATCATTTTTGATGTTTAAGAATCATCATCAACTCAATATGACACATTATGTGGCCAGTATAACTCAAAGAATCTCATTTTATTTAAAATTAAAATTAATTTAAGTAAAAAAAAGTGACATATTGAAAAATGAGAAAACAAATTCAGATTTTTTTGATATTTTAGGAAAACTATCTATAAGTAATTTGTGACATTTATGAATTATCCACACATCAATACGATGCAATGTGTGGCTAGTATCACTCAAAGTTTATATTTTTATTTAAATTGACATTAATTTAAGTAAAAATAACAAGTGATATACTAAAAACCAAGAAAACACATTTGGACTGTTTTAATACTTTAAAAAAATGATTCATAAGTTATTTGTGACATGTAGGAATCAAAAAAACCTTAATCCAATGTATGGTTTGACTAGTATGACTAAAAATATCCTTTATGAGTTTAAAATTGACATTTTAGTTCAAAACATGCCACTTAATGAAAATAAAATAAACACACTCTAAATGTCTTGATAATTTAGGACTATTATTCCTAAGTCATTTTTGATGTGTATGAAGTAGTCTCACATCAAATAGACATAGTATGCGACCGATATGACTCATAAAGCATGTTTACAGTTTGAAATGACATTTTAGTAAAAAAACACAACTGACATACTGAAAACTGAGCAAACATATTCGGGTTGTTTTGATACTCTAGGAAAATGATCTATTAGTCATTTGTGAAGTGTATTAATTAACCATACCTCAATATGAAAAATGGTGTATCCAGTATAACTCCAAATGTGTCATTATTTAAAATTGAAATTAATTTTAGTAAAAGAACAAGTGACATCCTCAAAACCGAGAAAAAACATTCAGATTGTTTTGATATTTTAGGAAAACGATCCATAACTAATTTGTGATGTGTAGGAATCAACCCCAACTCAATAAGATGCACGGTGTGACCAATATAACTCCAAATTCGTTTTTTATTAAATATTGACATTTTATTAATGCATTATTTTGTATTAATGTTTAATTTATTTCTTTATAATATTAATAACATAATATTTGTTTTCTTATATAGGCAAAATCTTTTTTTATGGTTGATATGATTTGTTCGGAAAATGATACCATGGGATACATTTTTGAGAGGGGATTACAAGCATCAAAAAATGAAACATTATTGTTTTTAAATGTTTATTGGATAATTGTATATGTAATTATATAAAACATTGTTTGAAATATATATAGTAGTGTTTTTTTATATACCATGGGTGGACATTTTTTTTATTCCTGGTGTCACATTTAATGTATATAGCATTGTTTGAAATTACAAGTTTTTGTAGGTTTTTGCTGGGTGTGATGTTATATTAACAACACATTATATCCAGTAAGGCCTTTATCAGTGCTATTTTGAGCACTGCTAAGGGACTCCTTTTTCAGCGCTATTTAAAGTGATGATAAAGGGGAACCCCCCTTTATCGTTGCTGCGATTAACAATGCTTTTTAGCGATGTTAAAATCTATTTTTCATGCTGTTAAAGGGCATATGTGTAGTAGTGATACATATATACAAATATTATGTGATTAATAATTTTTAGATATATTTATTGATATGTTGGTATAAAAAATTTAATTTCTACAAAAAGTGTATAGAAAAAAATACATTCTAAATTTTATATATTATATAGATATATGACCATTTAAAGTGTAATTGTTGTATACACTACATATAACCCTTATTAAATATATATATATAGATATTTATATATATTTATATTGTGTGTACGTAATTATGTAAGAATACATTATATATATATATTCATATGTTGGTATAAAAAATTTAATTACTACTTAAAGTATAAACAAAAAAATACAATCTAAATTTTATACAAAAAAATTTATTTCGCATGTATAATTATATATATGTTTATGAATATATATATATGTAAATTTTATATATGTGTATAATTGTGTATATAATTTTTCTTATATACATATAAATAATTTTATATTTTCATGGGTGCATGCATGTACATACATATAATTTCATCTACTTATAAATATGTATATTTGTAAATAATTATAGTAATATATGTATGTATGAAATTATTAATATATATATATATGTATGTATATAATTTAATAACTAAATATATAGATACATATAATCATTAATTTTCTAAAAAAATTATCTATACATTATTTTTAATGTATTTTATTTGTATAAATAAATAACTAGTAATAGTTCTAAAAATATATATTCTAAATTTCCAGTGTAAATATGTACCTATATATGAAAAACTTAAATTCAAAATGATGTATCATATATGGGTCTAGAATTATTTATATTGATATAACGATCACATTGGTGGTGATAGATTGAAATTATGATATCATTTGAAAAATATATATTAGATCAAACCCCTATCTATAATTCTACTCCCTTTCCCTCTATGATTTGTTTGGGGTTTCCTACTTTGTGCATGGTGTTTTTGGTGTCCTAAAAGGAGTGAAAAATTTGCAAAGTGCATAATTTATGAAACATCAGTTAGAGATATTTTTTATTTTTTATTTTAAAGCTATTTATTTATTTATTGTTTATTTTTTAGTTAGTTTAAATATGTTATTTATTTAGTTGTTTAGTTAGTTTGATATAGTTTATAAATAATAGTTAATATTTGTAAGTAAAATATTATTATTTAATAATGAATTTTGAGTAAATAATTTATAATTAGTCTTAGTAATAGATTTATTATAATAAGAAGATTATTATTTAGCATAACTTAGTAGTTTTAAATATTAGTGACATAATTAGGAATTAATATTAACTAGATTAATAAATATTAGTGGATTAAAAATTCACTAATAATTAACTATTAAATAATTAATTATTAAATAATGTTAAATTAATGACTAAGTATTGATTAACTAATGAATAAAAAAGAATAATTTAGGATTAATGAATGATTAGATAATGAACAACCTTGGATTAACTTAGGACAAACTTAGTATCAAATAATGATTAATTAATGATTAACTAATAATTAAATAATTATGATCTATTAATTAAAAAATAACTAACAATAAAGTAATTCTAATAACTATTAATTAATGAGTGATTAAAGAATAATTAACTTATGATTAACTAATAATTAACTAATAAATAACAAATGATTAAAGAAAGATTAACCAATAATTACTTAATGATTAACTATTAATTAACTAATAATAAACTATAAAGTAACTATTTAATATCTATGTATTTATTAATGATTAATGAGTGATCAATGAAATATTAATGCATTCTTAATTTATAATTAAATAATGCTTCATGAATGATTAACTAATGATTAGTGATTGATTAACGAATGGTAAAATAATGATTAATGGGTGATTAAAGAATGATTAATCAATTATGAAGGAATGATTAACATAGGATTAATTAATGAAGAAGTAATGATAACTAATAATTAATGAATGATCAACTCTTAATTAACAATAAAGTAACTACTAAAATCATGATTAAATAATAATTAACTAATAATTAACTTTAAAGTAACTACTTAATAACTTTTATTTAAGTAATTATTAATGATTTATTAACAAATGATTAAGGTACAATTAACTTAGGATTAACTAATGTTTAATATATGATTAATGAAAGATTAAATAATGGTTAATTAATGATTAACTAATTATTAATGAATAATTAAAAAGTTATGAACTGTTAATTAAATCATAACTAACTATAAAGTAAGTAATTAATAAATATTAATTAAGTAATAATTAACGAGTTATTAATATAGGATAAATTAATGATGAAGTAATGAATAACTAATAACTAATTAATGATTAACTAACTATTTAAATAATGATTAAATAACAATGAACTGATAATTAAATTTAAAGTAACTACTTAATAATTATTAATTAAGGAATTATTAATGAGTGATAAATGGATGAATAAGGCATAATTAACTTAGGATTAACTATTCCTTAATAAATGATTAAGTAATGATTAATTAATGATTGAGCAATTATTAATGAAATAATAGAGAATGATTAAATAATGATTAAATAATTATTAGTCAATAATTAAATAACAACCATACAATGATTAAGGAATCATTAACATAACAATAATTAATGATGAAGTGATTATTAAACAATAATTAGTTAATGATTAACTATTAATTAACGTCAAACTAACTAATTAATAACTATTAATTAATGAATGTTTAAGGAATTATTAACAAGTGATTAATGATTCATTAATGAATGATTAAGGACTGATTAACTTAGGAATAAGCAGTTCTTAACTTAGGATTAAGTAATGCTTAACTTAGGATTAATTAATCATTAATTATTATTTAAATTTAAACTAACTACTTAATTAATATTAATTAATGAATGCTTAACTAATGACTAAGTAATGATTAATTAAGGATTAACATATGATTAAATAATTATTATCTATTGATTAAATTCATATTAACATAGAATTAACATAGGATTAAAGAGGGATAACTGTACAAAAAAGAGGCTTAGCTGCACACCTGATTTGTCACTCCTGCGATTTAGATGATTCATAAATTGGTGCAGACCTGGTTTGAAACTCCTAGGGAATATACTTTAGATTATTCACATTCTCTTTATAAACTACTGAACATACCTTTATAAAGATTAAAAATTTTACTATGAAACATTTGTGTCATCTTTTAGGATATAAGAAGACATTCTAAGATTTTGATAAAGTAAAGATTATGTGGTTATCTAAGAAATGAAATCCCTATATGAATACTACAAGTGGATGTGGTTCTAACACAGATGCACCTAGGGGTAATGACCCCAAAACACTACATTGAGATATACTCAATTGAGAACTAGTGCACAATAATGAGCCTTGCTACATACTTAGTTTGACTCTCTCAGGGGATATGCTTTAGATAATTCAAATTCTCTTGATAAACTATTAAAAATACCTTTAGGAAGATAAAAAATTGTACTATGAAACATTAATGTCATATTTTAGGATATAATAAGACGTTATAAAAATTTATTTAAGTAAATATTATGTGGTTTTCTAAGAAATTAAATCCCTATCTGGTACTATAAGTGGAAGTGGCTCTGACATAGATGTACCCAAGGGTAACAATCCCAAAAACACTGTATTGAGCTAGATTCGATTGGGAAATGGTGCACGACAATGAGATTTACTGCACAACTAGTTTGAGACTATCAGGGGATATGATTTATATGATTCAGACTTTATTTATAAACTACTGAACATACCTTTAGGAAGACTAAAAATTATATTACAAAGAATTAGTGTCATCTTTAAGGATATAAGAAGACATTCTAAAATTTTTGTAAAGTAAAGATTGTGTGGTCAATGCTACATGATTTTTCCTCATTGTTAATATTATTTACACTATTATAATCTTTATCAAAATGAAAATTTCACATAGAAAATCATGTTTTCTTGTGTCTACTACTACATGGAGTTTATTCAAACCAAGCAAGGATCTTCTTATAGTATAAAACTGAAAATAATGGTTAGGATATCTGATTGTGTAACATAAGAGAAATTATGAAAATATTTCGTGGTCATTTAAATATGGGACCTGATCAAGATATCCATTCTATTATCTATAGACATTTTCAATTCCCAACTATGCTATGAAACCTAGCTACTCCATTGGCTGTTGATGAGGATCAGGTCCAAGAAACAACTTTATTTTTCTAATGGTAATATGGTTCCATTATGGAGTTATATGTTGAGGTTTCTAGTGTACAACATCAATGTATAATTATATGAAGACATAGTCATACAAGAGTGGTTGAAAAAGGACCATCCTAAGAAAATGAGTTTATTTCCTATAACATGAAAGAGAACAACCAAAATGATGAAACAGATCTGCAGCAAGATCATTTTCATTATAAGGAAGTTTGCAATGATGGAACAAACATAGAAAACAATTATGATGATGAAGAATCTATAGAAGTTGAGGAGGAAGTTGGTAGAAATGCAGTAGTTGTATAGGATCCTCAAAACACAATAATTCATCGACCCCTCTTCGCATATTGGTCGAAAGCTATGGAAAGTTTTCTTGAATTAGACTAGAATGTTATCACACCATAAACTAAGTTTATTAGAGTTGTATAGGATAGATTTAGTGATCTAGACAAAACATTATATGTTGGAAGATATTTTTGAAGCAAACGATTCTATGAAAAACAAACTAATAAGATTTCATATTAAGAGATATTGAAGATATTTAGTTCAAGATTAAAGATGTAAAAAATACATCATACAATGTGAGAAATACAAGGATGATTATAGATTCTACTTGAGGGTGATTCCTAACATTACATTTGTCGGTTGGATAATTTCTAAGATTAAGGTAGATCATACTTGCATTCATCCAAACCTAACACAAGATCACACATTATTGAATGTTGAATTTATGTCATCTATTATTTTTGATAGATTAAGACCTACCAATATGTTCCTATATACCTTGTGATGGAGAGGATATAACAAAATTTTGGTTATAATATTTCCTATATAAAGGCATAAATGATGAAATAGAAGGCAATTGTCAAGGTCTATGATGATTGGGATGACTCATATTGGGTTTTCCCACAATTTCTATCCATACTGAGAAATAATAATCAAGTTTTATTCCATCTTGATACAAATGAATATGTGTCTCAAGATAACTAACTTGATCCATATCATGTAAAATTTCATTAGTTATCTTGGGAATTAATTTCTTGTATTTTTCATGTTTCTTTTCTATAAAAAGTTTATACAAATTGATGAGACATTTCTATATGGAAATTACATGGGCATATTGTTAATTGTGGAAACCTTTCACCTCTTCCACTTTAATTTGACTTTATTTAGAAGGAAAATTATGAATCACAAAGTTGGTTTTTAATATGTACCAATAACCATTTCACCCACATTCAGTGTGTCTATTTGATATCTAATTGTCATTAGAAAATAAAAAAAGGAAATCAATGTAGATTCTATTATATGGAGACCCCTGAATGTGCATCATCAGTATTACATCATGCACATTGCTAGAAAAATGTGAAAAAAATTTCCCTAATGAACCTATGAAGAAGGTTATCATGAGGCTTGGTATACAATCTCTTTCTTATTTTCTTTTTCCATTTCAACAAAATGATAAAATTAATTCATGTAAAATATGGTAAATTTTCTATAGCATATGATCTAGATCAATGAAGTTTTCAAAAATTATTAGAAGAAATTTATAGGGCTAATTAGGGAGTTTATGATTATATGATGAAAATTCCAAAAGAAAAATGAACATTGGCTTACGATGAGGGAAGGGGTATGGAAATATGACCAAAAACATTGTGGAGTGCATCAATAGAATCTTCAAGGGCCTTTGTAAGTTACCTATAACTTTCCTAGTTCATGATTCATTTTATCATTATGTCAAGTACTTTATTGAAATAAGAAAACATGCATAAGACATGATTTATCAGGGGCTAATGTATAGATGAAACTTTCAATGAGATATTGAAAATAAAATTGAATAATATTCATATCAAATGAAACTTTTCAACTGACAATAATATCGATTTGAAGTACAAGAGTGTCAGGACCCCATCAAAGGTAGCAGTGGTTGAGTCCTGGACTTCTACGTCCTTCGAGGGAGTGGCACCTCATCCCTTATCCCCTTTATCCAACCCCAATCTTCTTTCCCCATTTCCTAAAATATATGCTATCCCTAAAGTCCCATATCTATTTAATGTATGTCCTAATATTTTCATTTCATCCTTGGCATTCAACGAGGCCTCAACCCTTCTGAATCTGATGTTGATTGCTCAATTCAAGAAGAGAAGTCCTTCAATGGATTTGTTTGATAGGTTTATTTTAGGGCTTTGGGATTTACATGACAGAGTAATGATGGGTCTGATTTACAATAAATACATCATGATTCATTTCACATCGGAGGAATACCTGGTCAGATCTTAGTCCAATGCACCCCAAAACTGCAACATATCCCGATTCCATCTCTTCATATGGACTTATGATTTCAATATGAAGTGCAACTTCCCATCAATGGTGATTTGAGTTAGTTTTTTTGAAATTATTTTAACATTTAAAAAACCTTTGATTATGAGAATGTTAGGAAACCTCATTGGTAAATATTTCTGTTCTGATAGTAGAACTAGGGAAATTTGTCACCCTATTTATCCCCAAGTCTATGTGGAAGTTGATGCTTCAATAATTCCCTTCAAGTTTGTTTTAATTTTAGTGGGTGAAGAGTTCCATTTTAGATATCCTATAGTTTATGAATTGTGGGTCAATTTTCCCCCCTATAATAAAATGGGCCACTCGATGACTACCTATAGGAATGGGACTAAGAATATCGATAAATATAATGTTGTGGACTTAGGAGGTAGCGACAAGGGATTGGGGCCTAGTGTTGATGAAGGTTCATCTATTTAGAGGAAATTTGGTATATCTACTGATCTAAATTTTGAAAAGGCCATGTGATGTAGAACATGAGATGCTAATCCAATGGTGGATAACATTTTTAATTGCTTGAGGAGGGATATGGGTGATCCCAAGTCTTCTGTGCAAGCTTCTTTGGGGAAAGTGAATTTTAATGCGGCGATGAAAACTGTTTTTTGGATCTTATACCCTACTAAACTTTTGAGGGCCCTTATGGAGGAGTTGCTTGACCTATTAATGGTAATAATATTGAAGTGGAGTCATAAAATGGTAGATGAGGGAGGTTTTAGAACTCCCACAACTGCATCCAATACTGAGGAAGTCCGTTGAGGGACTGACACCAATGATAGAGAGGGATCTCAGGGGAATAAGGAACTACTTGGACTTGCGGTGGTTCTTAATTCATCAAGAGAGGGTGACCCCTCAGGTGGAAAGGCTATAGAGCATGAAAAAGGGGGTGTGAATTTGATCAAGACAAGCCCAATAAGGAAGGTTCCAACTATTGATCATGGAAACTGATTTTAAGGATTGGTGAATGAAGAACCGATTCAGGAGTATGTAGTGTCTTGGTTAGTTCACTCTAAAGATGAGTAGGGGTTCCATGGGAATGAGCCTAGTGATGATTCTTCTAGTCATTTTAGGTTATTTTTTAGATTATTTTTAGAATATTAAGCTTCCTAATCTAAGGAGGAAGAGTTATAGAGGGAACAGAAAAGGGACAAAGAACTACTCATACTTATCACTACCAATGAAGATAAGATCCACCAAGAATTTGAAAGACAAAATGATGGAAAACGATCCTAAGTATCTTGAAATTATTATTTGGGATGAGTTTGTGGATTATGGGTCTATTACCTCCATGGATGATCTAACTAAAAAAAATAGAAGATAGGTGCAACTATTGAACAATCTCTAGAGTTGTTTATTCATTCAAATAAAGAAATGGTGGAAGCATTTCTGGTGATTAATTATTCTGAAGAAGAATCTGACAGGATAATAGGAAGGCCATTAAGATTTGATACCAATAATGATTAGAGTAAATAGATTGAAAAGTAATATCTTATTCTAATAAGGGGATTCAATAAAGGTAAAATCAATCAAGAGGAGTACATGAAAATCAAGGACAAGCTGGCGTATCATTTTGAATAACTTTTAAAGAATTATCCAGATACTTAGGTAAACACTCTCTCCTGGAAATTACATAGGAAGAATGGTTTTGGTAGGATTAAGTTGTTTTTCAATGGAATTATTATATCCTTTAGTGTCTGAATCTCATGGTTTCACAATTCTCCCTTAAAAGTGTTTTTGATAATAAAAAAGTTAATTTTCATTCAGTCAAATAATAAATGGTTCATAAATTATACAACCATTTACATAAATCACACACAAGCTAAAAATTCCTAAATGTTACATCATTTCCATAAATAAAAATTTCTTCTATATAATGTCATTCCCTTTACAAAGCTTTTTCACATGTTAAAACCATTTTGTATATCATCCTTCGGTTTTCATTATAAGCCTTTCATATTCACATTACAATGAATATTACAAGTATATGTGAGATGACATGAAAGAATAATTAAATTATCCATGGATACACCATAAAGAAATAATGTGAGAAAATAACCATGAAATATACCATCATGTGATAAATCATACATAAATTAAAAATCACACCATTTGAGAGATAACCTATTATTATACATTCTAGACATGAAAGAAAGTATCAATCCATAAGGTGGATCCAATTGATATAACCTATGTGTGCACAAATCTATTTTTAAAGTAAAAATACTCTAAAAACATGACTCTATTCCAACAAGAACAGAGGAAAAACTAAACTCCTTCAAAAGAAAAGATCTATAAAGTCGACAATCATCAAAGGATGTTGACATAGTTAAAAAAAACTTTTCTAAAATCATTATAAATATTATTTGAGAAACATGAATCTATTCCCTTTTTTGGTAAGAAAAATTTCATAAAAAATGGGAATAGGCATGTTATATCTTACATTATACCATACATAACATTATTCTTACTATAACATTATATTTATAATTTACACTTAATATTTATTTCATTTTTATATGTATATATGGAGGATACTACTCAAATCATTGACCAATATAGGCATATTTCATGTGACATGATAGCAAGCCACAAAGTTCGACATATCAGGGTTCATAGAGATCACCATTATCATCACATTCCTCCTCCAACTACCTTTCTACCATACCTATGTCTTGCTGGTTTCTATGGCATTGTTGTATTTGACTATACATTCATTGATCATCACCTCATTGCTGCCCTAATTGAGAGATGGAGGCATGAGACTCACACATTCCACTTTCCCAAGGGAGATATGACCATCACCCTTTAGGATGTAGTAGTTCTGCTCGGTCTTCTTATCTAGGGGGATATAGTTATAAGACCCACCCATGGTGTAATGAATCAAACTTTTAAATTAAATTCCCTTTGTGGTTGAATTAAACTCCCTATTATGTATTATGGTTATAGAAAACACATGAACTTATTTTATTTTATTATATCCTATCATATTTAAAATACCGTTAAGAATCATAACTATTTATAATACATCAATTTAATAGTGATCATATTATTAGTATAAATATAGGGGTTTGATAAATCCCATTTACATAGATAAAGGAAGCGATGACCTCGAAAAGTAGGATCATATCTTATGAAGCCCATTTATCAAAGCTTCTGAGGGAGATAGAATCATTGGGATTTTTCCTTAACCAAACCCAAGTTGAGATCCAATAACTAAATCATGAGTGAAACTGTTTATGGGAGAAGTTGGAGCTCATCAAGATCATGGTATATACCATGTATGTCGAACCACCTCATGAAAATATCACATTCACACACCTTACCCTTAGGGAATTTTACAGTGTAATAAAGGGGTATGTATCAGGACTCTAATAATATGAATATGTATATTTTATTTTCAATATAATAATGGTTATATTTACTAATTATTATTTTTACTTTATAAATGATTTTGATTTTGATTTGATAAAATAAAACTTATATTTTTGAGTAATATGTGATTTCAATTAAGACATTCCTTTTGATAAATTAATGAATTTTTGAAATAAATAGTATTTTAATAAAATATTATTATTAAACAATATTTATAAATTATATTTGATAATATAATTTTACAAAGTCAAAAATAAATTTTATAAAGGTTCAAAAACTGTTATTGTCAAAAAGCCAACATTTCTCAATAAATGTCAATTATTATTTTAAAATTTAAAATTAACATATTTATAAAACTATTTGGATAAAATAATTTCTATTTTTAGAATCATAATTTAAAAATTATCCAATGTTTAATTTTTATATTTTTTTGAGACAGTCAAATTTTCAGGTAAAAACTAAATACAGTATTAATAAACAGTGTGTATTATGACATCATAATGACCCAAAAATGATATAATAAAAACTATAAATGGTATCCATGACCAAATATATATTTCACCTTTAAAATAGTTTTATTTTTAGATTATTTGATTAATTTTATAAAGCCTTTATGAATCCTCCAAAACCTATATTATATTTTAAGGTTTTGAAATCATTTCTTTAAGAACATGACTCACTTGCATATCACCAAGGGTAATATTTTAATTTATTAATCTTTTGGAATTATAAAATAATGAAAAAAATCCTCTTTGTTATAAAACATGTTAAAAAAATGGGAATTATTATATAGTGTTCAAAACCTAAGCTTGGAAAATATTAAAGAACTCCCCTCTATTTTCTTATATGAACCCACCCATGATCCTATTCATCTTCACTCAAAAACCTCTGATCAAATACTTAATCCACCCTCCCCTCTCTATATATATCCCAATGTTCCTAAAATCTCTCAATAATATCCTCCCAAGCTTTTGAAATCACCCTCTCAAGGTAAGGGACCTCCCACTCCTCTCTTTATTCAAGCATGTTCTTTATTTTATGTCTTTTATTTATAATTCCTAATATTGAGATATGTTTTTATATAACCATATTACTGTCCATTTTATGTAAAAATTATGAGATACCCCTTTATATTCTTTATAAAAAGGGTAATACCCAGGAGTGGCCTTTTCAAACCCTCCACACTAGGGAACCCCACTTCCCACGAAGAGGTCACTCAAGAGAGAGCCCCAACCAGGAAGGAGTCATTTCCAGCTGAGATGGTAGAGCATCCTATGGGGTAAAAACCCAAGTGGAAATGGTTCAACACAAAAATCCTTAAGCATAGGTGACTTATACCCTTTCTCTCTCATTAAACCATTTTATGAATCTTTAAGTACCATCGTTGTGCTATCAAAATTTCACTGCGATTTTTCCATGCCTAAACTTTTTTATCATGAATACAACCACTATTTAAACTCAAGGGTATTCAACAATACATAACTATAATCATTTTATTTTGGAAATCCATGTATTTATTCCACACTACTTTACTGTGGAATTAAATATGATGAAATATGATCCTATGTTTAATGTTCTACATGACACACTTATGCATGTGCATGATATGAAAGTGACAGGTGCGCTCAGAATTATATAGCTCTCTAACACATTAGAAAATATTTTAGCCTCATGAAATGTCATTCAAGGGATTATAGAGTAAAACTAATATATCATAATACTTTTCCACTATTTTATTATGTCTTGGTGAGCCTTGACCCGTGTTTATGATGTCATGTTTAAAGTTGTTGCCACTTTCCCATATTGCCTTTATGTTATCATGCTATATCATGCCTCTTTGTTCATGTTTATGATTCAAACCATTTTTATATACTATTTAATTACCTATTGTATAACATGTAAAATTTTCTTCATATTATTTCATATTTATTCCCTTACTAGGCTTTATAGATCACTCCTTTCTTATGTATGTCCTCAGGTTATCCCATGCAAATTTAAGTACGATGGAATATTATGACCATGTTAGAAAGTTTTCAATAATAGAGATGTACCCCTATTTTAAGTTGTTATGAAATGTACATAATTACCTAAATACACTATAATTATCTCTGTTTTAGGTTGTATTATGTGTAATATTTTGTAGTAAATCATGAATTATTGTGTAATAATGATAAGGGCTGTCATAGTTGGTATAAAAAGAAAGTTTAGTTATTTTTGGGATTAGGATTAGAAAAATCTATAAAAATACTTAGGTATAAGACTAAAAATAAGATTAAATCCCTAAATTTTGGTATACTATAGAGTAAGTGGTGTCCAAGAAAACACATCCCCATCTGAATAATATAATTAGATTGGATCTGGAACACCTGAAAACACCACATTTAGATAGAATAGATCAAAGATTGGTGCATGAAAATAGACCTTACTTCACAACTGGTGTGATACTCCTAGGGAATATACTTTGGTAAATTTAAAATCTCATTATGAACCATTATTAAGGGAACAAAAATTACCATAAGCGTCTATGTTAGCAAATAGATCATGGATAACATAGATTGAAACCTAGAAATTCATAAGTTAAGGAAATAAATGTAATTTATATGTTATCCTTTTAGTTTTATTATATTATAATTTATATTTTTAATAGTTTAAAAATACTCATCCCTAATTTTATTTTTATTCTATCCAATTTCTGATAATAGGAGGAACCGAGTAAATAACCAATGTGAAGGGCAATGTGATGACTGCCCAAACGAGATGCCTATCCTAATGGGAGAAGGAATCACAAACTTTGTGATGATACTCTCTAAGTTGAATAAACTTATGAATAGAAACCTGAATCATGAGTAACTTCTAAACCCCCATAATAAAGAACAAACTACTATTGAGACCTTTATGTGGCAAAGGCCTCTGACTTTTAATGGATCATCTAATCCCTTAATTGTAGAACAAAGAATCAAATCCATTGAGAAGATATTTTCCATTATTAAATGTTATGATAAAGAGAAGTTTATATAGGATATTTATCATATAGAGGGAGAAAATGATCAGTGGTGTACATTGATCAAGAATATGAAGCCTGAGGAAGAGATCCAAATGATGGGGTGGAAGGAATTCTGAAAAATATTTTCCTCAGACACTCTAAATTAAAATGGAAAGGGATTCCATTTACCTCAATCAAAAAGATGATGAATCCATTGGGATGTACAAGAAAAACTTCACAATACTTTCATGATATGCCTTTGGATTTTTCATTACCCCTAAATGAAAAGTTGACTGCTTATTTGGTCTGCTAAATCTAAGCCTACAAAAAGTACTAGCAATCCAAGACTTTGATAACTATGAGAAAATTATCAGATGTTCCATCAAAGTAAAAATGGAGATAAAAAAATATAAAGGGTCTCATGGAGATAAGAATCAGAAAGTGGAGTTTAATTTTGGTGGTGTGATGTAGAATTCTAATGGTGGTAAGAAATTTCAACATCCCAATTTTAAAAAGTGTGGAAAGAAGCACCTTGGAAATCGCCTGAAGGGGATAAGGAAATGATTTATGTGTGCGAAGGATGGTCACCTAAAAAGTGATTACTGATGGGAGAAAACCACCAATGTAATCGAAGAGAGGAATGTGCTAGTCAACCCTTAGACTTTTTTTCAATGTTTTAATTGAAAGGAATAAGTACACATTGTAATCAAATGAACTAAGACAAGTGTGGTTATATAAAATCCATTCCAACAACCTCCAAGGCAGCAAGGGTGAGCTTATTCATTACAACCACTGAGGTGGATCCCAGTAATTAAGTGATGATAGGTATTCTAGTTATTCATTCAATAATAGAGAATTTAATTTTTGATTCTAGTTCTATGTATTCCTTCATATCACATAAGTTTAGTAGAACTGTTCAAACACCACAACAAAGCATGAAAGTAGAGTTGTTAGTGAAAATAAAAAATGATACAATTATTGGATATCAAGTATATAAATACCCCCTATCATTTTTTTGGGTTAAACTTCCTAGTGAACCTTGTGATACCCCATTTAGTGTAATTTAATGAAATTCTAGGTATAGATTGACTTTACTTATATAGATCCAAAAAAAATTTCCATGGGAAGAAAATCACTCTTCATATTGAGAAATTTCCCTTGATTCTATATAAGTGCAAGGAGGAGGATGAATATTATTTAGCACCAAAATATCAAGTATGGTTATTATTTCCCTATAAGAAATCATATCTTTACCAAATGATTGATTTAAGGAAAAGACCATCCTTGAATACATGCCCATTTTGAGGGAATATGTTGATGTGTTTCCTGAAAAATTTCATAGTCTTCTTTCTAGTAGATTGGTTGAATTTTCAATTGATATTATACCTAGGGAGTTTCCATTATCCAAGAATTCATATCGAATGGCTGTTGTGGAAATTGAGGAGCTAAATAAACAATTTTAAGAGAATTTGGATAAAGGATTCATATGACCAAGTGCTTCACCATGGGGTGCACCAGTCTTCTTTATTAAGAAAAAGGATGGGTCAATGAACCTTTTCATTGATTATTGTGAACTCAAAAAGATCATGATAAAGAACAAGTGTCCTCTTTCAAGGATTTATGACTTTTTTGAACAAATATGTGGATCCCAATACTTATCTAAGGTGGATCTTTGGTCAGGGTGTTATCAAGTAAGGGTGAAGAAGGAGGATATCACCGATACTACTTTTTGAACAAGGTAAGCTAACTATGAGTTTATAGTAATTCCATTCAGACTCACTAATTTTCTAAAAATATTGGTGGAATTGATGAATAGTGTCATTATAGATTATATAAATTTTTTTATTGTAGTCATTATTGATGATGTTCTAATATAATCCAAAATCAAGGAGGATCATGAGGATCATTCAAGCACCATACTAAAAACCTTATAAAAGGAGAATATTTGTGAAAAGTAAAAAATTTGAGCTTTGGTTTAAGAAAGTCTCATTTTTGGGGCATATTATCACAAGTAATGGGATATCTATAGACCCTTTAAAGATATAATTAATTGAATGATGGACAAGTCCAACATCTGTGAAAAAAATCTAGAGTATCTTGGGTTAGATGGGTATTATTGTCAATTTTTAATAAATTTATCACAATTTTCAAACCCCTATAACCAAGACAACTCTAAAGAGAGTCAAGTTTTTTTGGAATAATGAATGTGAATATAACTTTAATAAGTTGAAAAATAGGCTTATCACTGCACCTGTACTTATGATACTCATAAGTGGAGAACTTTTAATGGTATAAAATGATGCCTAAAATAAGGGATTAGGTTATGTATTAATGAAAAGTGAAAAAGTGATAGCCTATTTTTTAAAGAAATTAAATGTTAATGACTTGAACTACCCAAAACATGATATGAAGTTAGTTGTAGTGGTCTTCACATTGAAAATATGGAGGCATTATCGCTTTGGGGAGATGCATGAAATATATATGGATCATAATATCCTAAAGTGTATATTCACATATAAATATTTAAGTATTCACCAGTGAAGATGGTTAGAGCTGATTAAGGACTATGAATTCTCAATCCACTACCATCTAGGGAAAGAAAATAAAGTGACATATGCTCTAAGTATAAAGGATCTAATTTTTTTTATCATTGATGATAATTGAGAAGGATCTGATCTTGTTAGACTTGAAAAGGATGGACATGGGAAGCATAAAGGAAGGAAGATCATCAATCCTTTTACAAATGATTACTCAACCATCCCTTATAAAGATGATAAAGGATGTTCAAATAGATTATGTGGGAATTCAAAATAAGGTAGAATCTATAAGAAAAGTTAATTCCTCATATTTCAAAATTAACGAAGAAGGAGTTATAAGATTTGGGTCATGACTATGTGTACCATAAAATCATGAGTTAAAAAATGAGTTTTTGGACGATGAACATAGCTTGAACTCATCCATCCATATAGGGAGCACAAAGATGTATTGAGATCTAATAGAGAACTATTAGTGGGACAATATGAAGAAAGAGATCACAAAATATACATCAAGGTGTCTTGTATGCCAGTAAGTGAAGACTGAAAGGAAAAAAATCCAAGGGGATTATGAAACCATTACCCATACCTACATGGAAATGGAAAAAAATAACCATGGAATTTTTCACTGGTCTTATAAATACATAGATATAAAATAGTGCTATATGGGTTGTGGTGGATAATATTTTAAATACTTCCCACTTCATTGAAATTCGAGAGGAAATCTCACTCAATCAACTTGTAAGGATATACATTAGAGAAGTGGTGAGGCTTCATGGAACACCACCATCAATTGTATCTGATCAAGATCCAAGATTAATTATAAGTTCTGAAAGAGTCTTCAACATTCTCTAAGTACTGAGTTGAACTTTAGGATATATTATCACCATAAAAATGATGTCCAATATGATCAAACTATCCAAAAACTTGAGGAAATATTGAGAGCCTTCTCAATTGACTTCAAAGGGGGATGGGATCAATATTTTCCTCTGGTTGAGTTCTCATACAATAATAGTTTCCAATCAAGCATCAAAATGGATCCCTATGAAGCCCTTTATGGGAAGAGGTGAATAACACCTACATGCTAGGCTAAATTTGGGGAACAAAAACTGATAGGTCCTGAAATGGTCAAGGAAATGGTGAAAAAGGTCAAGACCATTTAGTAGCACATCATGGCTTCTTAGGGTTGAAAAAAGAGCTATGCTGATAATCGTCAAAGATACCTTGAGTTTGAGGTTGAAGATAAGGCATTCCTTTGGATATATCTATGTAAGAAAATCATGAGATTTTGGAATAAGGGAAATCTTAGTCCAAGATATATCGATCCCTTTGAGATCCAAAATCACATCGGAGTAGAGATCTATCGACTAGCACTCCCACCTAACTTATCTCAAGTTCATGATGTGTTCCATTTATCCCTGTTGAGGAAGCACATAACTAAACCCTTACATGTGATGAATCCAAAGGTGGTACCATTGGAGAATGATCCTTTATAATAGGATCAAATAGTGAAGATCTTAGATCATAGAGACAAAGTTTTACAAAATAAGAAAATTCACCTGGTCAAAGTGCTATTAAGAAACCAAAAGTTTGAAGAAATGATGCGAGAACTAGAGGAGGTGATGAAACAGAGTTACCCTCATCTATTTTAGTATATGAAATGAAAATTTTGAGGGTGAAATTTCTAAAGGGGGAGTATTGTAATGACCTGAACTTTTAAACAAAATTCCATTTATGGTTGAATTAAATTCCCCATTATGTATTATGGTTATAGAAAAAACATGAACTTATTTTGTTTTATTATCTCTTATAATATTTAAAATACCACTAAGAATGATAACCATTGATACTATAGTTTTTGAAAAGTGATAATATGATTAGTATAAATATAGAGTTTTGATAAATCCAATTGAAAGAGATAAAGGAAGTGATTTCCTTGACCAGGAGGATCGTACCCTATGAAGCCAAATTTATAGAGCTTCTAAGGGAGATAACATCACTAGGATTTTTCCTTGACTAATACCAATATAATATCCAATAACTAAATCATGTGAGAAATATTTTATGGGATAAGTTCAAGCTCATTGTGATCATAACCCAAACCATGTACGCTGAACCACCTCATGAAAATATCACCATCGCACACCTTACCCTTAGGGAATTTTCTGATGTAATAAAAGGATATTTATCAAGAACCTAATAATATGAATATGTATATTTTATTTTCAATATAATAATGGTTATATTTTCTTCTTATTATTTTTTATTTATAAATTATTATGATTTTTATTCGATAAAAGAAAAATTATATTTTTGGGTAATATGTGATTTAAATTACGACATTCCTTTTGATAAATTTATAATTTTTTTAAATAAATAATATTTTAATAAAATTTTATTATTAAATAATATTTATTAAGTATAGTAGACAATATAATTCTATTAAGTCAAAAGTAAATTTTATAAAGGTTCAAAAACTGTTACTGTAAAACCCCCCAAAATTTCTCAATAAATAACTATTATTATTTTAAAAGTGAAAATTCACATATTTAGAATTTGTTTTTGGATAAAATAAATATTAGTTTTGGAATTATAATTTCAAAATTTTCCAATGGTAATTTTTTTATAATTTTTCAAGACAATTGATTTTTTGGGTAAAAAC
The DNA here is from genome assembly GCA_963277665.1 of Viscum album. Lineage (NCBI taxonomy): Eukaryota > Viridiplantae > Streptophyta > Magnoliopsida > Santalales > Viscaceae > Viscum > Viscum album. Next base: position 445,305,214 of record OY728133.1, read on the forward strand.
TAAATACGGTATAAATATATGGTGTTTATTATGATATAATAATAACCCAAAAATGATGTAATAAATACTATACATGGTATCCAAGACCAAATATATGTATCCATTTTAAAATAATGTGATTTTTAGGTTATTTTATTAATTTTATAAAGTCTATGAGTCCTCCAAAACCTATAATATATTTTAAGGTTTTAAAATCATTTCTTTAAGAACATGACTCACTTCCACATCACCAAGGGTAAAATTTTAATTAGTTCATACATTAGAATTATAAAATAATAAAAAACACTCCTATTTATCAAAAACCATTAGAAAAAACCATGGTAAGGTTTGTGGTTTTGATTATTATATAGAGTCCAAAACCAAAGTTTATAAAATAATAAAGAACCCCCTCTCTTTTCCTATATAAATCCACCCATGTTCCCATTAATATTTACTAAAAAACCTTTTATAAAGTTCTTACTACTACATAAACTCTCTATATCCCTTCCAAGGTTCCCCCAATCTCTCAAGAAGCTCCTCCCAAGATTTTGAAATCACATTCTCAATGTAAGGGACCTCTCTCTCCTCTCTTTATTCAAGTATCTTCTTCATTTTATGTATTTTATTTACAATTCATAATGTTGGTATGTGTTTTTACATGTAACTATTATTGTAAATTTTATGAAAAAATTATGATAGACCCATTTCTCTCTCATTAAACCATTTTACAAATCTTTAAGTTCCGCTGTTATGTTGTCTAAATTTTACTGTGATTTTTCCATGTCTAACCTTTTTTTATCATGAATACCATTTCTATTTCCACGAAAGGGTATTCACCAAGACATACCTATAATAATTTTATTAGTTAATTCCATGTATTTATTCCAAACCACTTTTTTGTGGAATTAAATATGATAAGATATGATCTTATGTTGAATGTTCTATGTAGCACACTTATGCATGTACATGATATGAATGCAACAGGTGCACCTAGAATTATATAGTGATCCAATGCATTAGGTAATGTTTTAATCTTCTTATATATCATTCAAGGGATTAGAGAGTGAACCTAATTCATCATAGGACTTTTTCCACCATGTGAAGATGTCTTGACAGTTATCCCTGACCAATATTTATGATTTCATGTTTAAAGTTGTTGCCACTTTCCCATGTTTCCTTTATGTTATCATGCTATATCATATATATTTGTCCATGTTTATAATTATAACCCTTTTTATGTCCTATTTAATTTCCTACTTTCTTACATATAATACTTTCTTCATGTTATTCCATGTTTATTCCATTACTTGGATTTATAGATGACCCCTTTCTTATGTATGTCCCCAGGTTATCCCATACAGTTTTAAGTACGATATAATATTATGAGCATGTTATGAAAGTTTTAAATAATTTAAATATACACCTATTTTATTTTTTATGTAATTTACCTAATTACCCCAAGAAACTAGACCCATCGATCTTCCAGGTTGTATCATATGTAATCTTTTGTAATAAACCATGAATTATTGCGTAATAAAGACACAGGTTTTCATACATGGAGGCTGGAATGAGCTTGAACAATGATTTTAGGCCTTTAAATTGTGAGGGATAATAATTCTAGAGATGGTAGGACAAAATCTATGAGCTGGATAGACATGCACTTCTCATAGTTACCTCCTGATGCTAATGAGAAAATTGTCACACGTTATGCCAGTGCATATATATTGCAGCTTAATAGAGGGACATTTTGTACTGATCACTATAGTATGCATGTCCACATGATGTATCTGTGGATATTATAGGACTTTTATTAGGATGGGAGATATAGATATGAATTTTCATGCTTGACATACACGTACAGAGCGTTATGTACGACATACCAATCTTATCACAATAACCTTGGGGGATGTGTTATCCTTATTCAAAAGAGGGCATGAGAGCTCATCCCTCTACTCACCCCTATTTTTTTGGTCTAAAGATTTATATAGATGTGATGTATTATTCTCCACGTGGACGCTGGTATGATCACTCATATTTTTTTTTGATAATTTTGATTTATTATAATCTATTTCTTATTATTTATCACTTTCAATATTGTACATTATAGTTGGAGTCAGACACACAAAATCATCATGAATCTAGTGTATACTATCTCATGTTTGATAGTCTACTACCCACTAATGTAAGTATATACATTCTTTTGTTAACTAATCAATTTCATAATATTATCTTTTTTGGAAATTAGTAACAATTGTTTTTACAAATGTCACATGTCATTTCAGATATCATGGATTCTATACTAGGATATATTAGACCATATTCTCATATACTACACTGATGGGCTTCATTATTATATAGTTGTAGTGCCTCTCATTCACTTTCATACTATTGAGTGGAACCATCTGGATAGATTCATGCACTAGTTTGGATTTTTCCAGTATATTACAGTTCCATCTTGACAGTGAGTAATGCTTAATTCTATGAAACTGACAGGGGGGAGTATGTCGACTGGCACTAACGAAATGCTGAGTATCTCAAACTTTGGGACAGACGTGCATAATTTTACATCAAGGGCATGCATATGATGCGATTCCATCTATGATAGCAGGTTGAGTCTGATCCATGGTATAAATTGAAGTTTATACTGTATCTTACTCTACACGATAGAGGGATTTAGGATCTTGTAAGTTAATAAATTTACATTAGTTTGTTTTTTTTACTTTTTTTTTAAAATTAATTTTTGAATATATTTATAGAATAATTTACTATAACATATTATTCACATGTCTAATCTAGAGCAGGGTGAGGTTTTTATCCAAACAGTGTACCATCCCATAATAGAGGGGATGATTCCAGTGTATTGTGTTCTACATAATATTATATTTGATCATACACCTTGGGGATATGATGTACCTACCCAGGTATAGGAGGTTACTAATCAGAAACCTCCTCTAATAGCTACTGACGTTGATGATCCTTGACAAAAATTATGTAGACCACATCATGCTATATGTGAGGCCTCACCTATTTTATTGGCATAGGTTGAACCTTTAGCTATCCAACCTCATCCAATTATGGGTGTGTACTAGGTTGCATTTGATCCATTTATATTGTCAAGATATCCATATCTTTACCCAGTTATATCTGATCATCGATTATATCAGGGGTTATATCACTTTTCTCTACATTTTGTGACCGAGGCTTCACAGGCCTTATGGTTCTACTGACAGATGACAGAAGGTCCTTCCACTTATATAATGGGAGAAGGATCTGGTGCACATGACGACATCTAAATGCCACCTATTCTCAATGAGTCACAGGTAGAGCATCTGATATTCAAGGTTGTAGCACTTGAGGAAGATCCCTCTCCATCTCATCATACTTCACCCCAACATAGAGGTTAGTGATCTTGATATGGGCGTCCCATTCACACGCCAGATTATGGGATGAGTCTTCATGATAGATAGTGATTGTACTCATTCATTTATATTATTTCTATTAACTTAAAGGATTAAAAAAAAATGTATTCTATCCTCTATATCTTTGTCTCTCTATTAAATTGATGAAATCATTTTTACTGTCAACCATTTGTTACATGTTTAGCTAGTGTTTTAATTTTAATTTATATTTTACTTATAGTTTAAATTTTATAAGCTTTCAAAGCCGAATAATTGAAATATAGGGAAAATTATTAAATTTCAAGTAGGTTACTTTAAAATATTATAAAATAAAAACTATAAAAATAGTCTCATTAAAAATTAAAACATATCCTAAACATATAAAAATTTATTTAAAATAAAAATAATTTTATCAATAAAATAAACCAAAATTAATTTACATGACACAAATATTATTGATTAAAAACATAATATTTACACATTTAAAATATATTCACATAAATTATAGTATAACTAAAACCTTAATTAAATTTAGAACACTGACTAAAAAAATAAAAAATAATTTAAAATAAAAGGAATGTCAAAAAAATTATAAATACAAATGTAATGTTTTAAAACAATAATATATTGTGCCATTAAAATTAATTTTCATTATTTTTTTATGAAATGATGTTTATTTTCAATTATTTTTTATATGTCCATTAATTGTATCAAATTTCATTTAGATTGTATTTATAATTTATAATTTACAGAATTTCAAAGTCACCTACTTGAAACATTATTATGTATCATGTAGGTGACTTTGAAAAAGTATAAATTATAAAGTATAAATACAATTTAATGAAATTTTCAAAACTGAATCAAAATATAAAAAATAACTGAAAATAAAAAAATTTCATAAATATAATAAACAAAAACTAATTTACAAGTCACAAACTTTATTGCTTAAAAACATAACATTTAGACTTTAAAATATGAATGGACATAATTTTTATCAAGTAATATATTATTAACCTCATTACTATGAAGTATTATTAATTATGTTATTATAATTAAATGCTAGTAATTAAATTATTAATAAATATTAATTATATTATTAAATAATAATTATATTATTAAATATTTACATTAATTAAAATAAAAAATATTAATAATTATGTAAATAATATAATTATCAATGAAACTATTAAAGTAGTTAACAATTAAATTTTAAAATAAATCTTAATTAAATTGGTAATATAAAAAAATATTTATTAATAATAATGGTATTATTAAAAAATTATTTCTATATATATGTATCTAATTCTTTTTATATAAAATAACTCGACATACAGATAAAAAATGCTAAAAAAACTAAAAAAAGAGTATATAGTTATACGACATTGAAACAATACAATTTAAAAAATTTAAAATAAAATAAAAGGTCAATCCAAAGGATTTAATTAATAAAAATATTTGAACTAAAAAAACACAAAGGTGGCAGGGGGATTAATGAATTTTTCTTTTAGACTAGGATAAAGGCATTAAAGCCCTTAATTCCATTCGACTCCACCCAAAACCTTGAAAGACGTTAAAGGATTTAATGCATTTATGTATTAGTTTTAAAAATATTTTTATCCTAGGATTATTTTAAAAATAATTTTTAAAAAAATGAATATTAAAAAAACTCCTCGATATTCCCTCCCTCTCAGATTTATACTCCCTGACTCCTCCTCACCACCCCCTCCTCTCCGACGTCCCCTTCGACTCACTCTCTCATCTTCTCCACTGTATCCTACCTCTAATATCCCTATCTCCACCTTCTTATCTTCTTGTATGCATCTCCTTCTTCCCATATACTACTTAATTTCCTCCACATATTGAATTTACAGCCATTGTACCTAACTTTTCTAGATTCTCTCTAAAATCAAGGGCACTAGTGACCTCTTATCTAACTCCTCCAATAACTCTAATGTTAGATTCTATCACTCCTAGCACCCTACCTCTATTTCCTCATCTCTTGATTTCCAGCAAGCACACCCCAGTTTCTCAAGTTTCCCTCTTTGATCTACGGTGCTAGTGATCTCGACTCATACTTCTCTTACCATAACCTACCTTCATATGGTTACTCCTACATGATAGGTACTTTACCAATCAATGTAGTTTCTCTCAAAATATAATTTCTTGAAACCCTAATATAAAATCATATTCCTCCGAAATTTATTCAATTTAATCACTCCAAATTTCAGTGGTTATTATTCAAAATAAAGGCCTCCAACACTACTAATGAGTAACCTTCGTATTTTCCATCCCCAATCCATAATCTGAAAGAAAAACATGGTTTCCCTCTGTATGAATATGTTTTCCCTATTTTAACTATTTCATTTACACAATTCAATATACTAATTTTTTTATATGTATAATGAATAGTTTGAATTTCTTAAGGCATGCATATTCTATACTATTCCCCCCTTTGTGCATATTATGAACCTCTTTTTAGTTTTCATATTCTATATAAAATACGTAGTATATTTTATATATATATAATGGATTCAATATTTTAATGTGAGTCATCATTTTTATTTTTTTTCAAAATATTATTGCTTATTTTCCTTAATAGTAATATTTTGTTATCCATTTTTCGAATTATAGGAACTGTTTGTGTGAAAATGTTTATTGGGAAATTCAATTTAGCTATTTCACCAAGTACAAGTTTACTTATATTTTTTAAAATATATCAATTTTGAAAAATATTATACCATGGTAAGCATGAAATAATAAAATTGATCCTTTTAGTATCGAAATTAATTGTAACATCTATCTTTGAAAATTGATAGATTCCTTTTACAAGAATTAAATTCATAATTTTCTTTTTAGTTAGATTTTTAATAATATTATCACTTATAAAAAACCTTATTATTTCAATAATTTTTTAGCACCCTGACTAAGGATCCACTTAACCGATGTTCTAGGATGGTGGGCCACTGAGCCTTAGGTGCACCTCCCCATATGCAAAAGACTGTTGACTAGAAGCGAGGGTCTAATTAGGTGATAGTGGGGATACCATACCCTATAGTGATTATAATAATAATGGTCATACAATACCAAAAATGCAGAAGTAATGATAACTCAACAGAAGTAATAAATGAAACAGAGGCAATAACAAGCCAAAGGCAATAACCATACATATCAAATAAAGTATACATGTTATAAATTCATAAAAAATAGATATAAAATATTTCCCATGGTTTATCATATGATAAAATACTCAAAATATCAAAAAGGAACTCCAAATCAATGAAGAAAACCACCATGGTCTCTCTGTAACACCCCAAGATTTCATAGTACATTATTTCTTCAAAGTAATGCAATAACTTTCACTACACGCAACACTGAGTTCAAGCGCACCACAACTTAATAAACTAACCATTCAAAAGTGGTTATGAATAGTATTAACTGAATTTTGAACTTTATATAATCCTTATAATTTTAGAATCCACATTATGAGTTTCTTAGATATAATGTAAGAAAAAATTCATTTTTTTCAGATAAAAGAATTATTTTTCAAAAAATGCAAATTTACCACCTTTAATGGTGAACCCTTTTTAAATCCAATATTTGAAAATTTTATATATTCAATTTGAAAAAATAAACTTATTCTTTATAATCGGGACATAAGAATTTAATTTCAATAAATTTTTGCTGTTTTTCTAATAACTTTCATATTTGGGTGAATAGTGAAAAATACTATATTTTAACTGAAAACAACTTTTTTAATCAATATAATTTATAGTGTTGAATTAAACATTTTAATGGTTTGGAAGTATAATTAGATTATATTTTTACTATTTAATCCAATTATGGTCATTATAAGTAATTTCACTTTAAAATTGGATATAAACAAGTGTCAATCTTTTGATAGTTATTATTTCTTAAAAATATGATTTTTGGTTTTGACAACGGGAATTAATTTTAAATTAATTAATGCAACTTATATGTTTTAAAATTGGTAAAATATAATTCATTTTTTAATTCATAATATTGAAATTAGCTTAGGGTGAATTTTTGGTATTTTTCTGAAAACTTTCAATTCTTGATGAATAGTGAAAAACACTAAGTTATAGTTTAAAACTGAATTTTTTATTTAAATAATTATTTATTTTATTTAAATTTATTTTAGGTCAAAATAGATACATAATACCTATATAAGTTCAATGTAATTCATTGGAATCATTTTATAATAATTTTAGATATATAAATATTTTATTAAACTTTTTACCGTCTTTTACCCACATCTTAGGAGCATTTGCAAATTTGCATAAAACTTAATTTTACCGCTTTTGTGAATTGAATTTCAAAAATCCAAGAGACACAGTTGATATAAGTAAGTAAAATGTGGTTCAATAAGATGAAAATAATTTTTGGTGAATAGTAACTTTTGACTTTTATTTACCACGGTTAAAGGTAAATAGGGTAATTCAAGGTAAAAAGAATATTATAATAATACATAATTACCTTAAAACTTGTCCTAACCTTATTGGATGAGTCATGGACAACCATGGGCATCCTTGGGAAGATTTTGGGACCCCATGGAGCCACTTATGAATGATAATGACACTTTATTTTAATTAATTTAAAGTAAAGGCAAAAATAACATAAAAAAATATCTTTTAGTAAATCAATTTTTACATGGGGTTATATAGGTCATATTTTCAACTATAAATATTAATTGGAAAACTAAAAATATTTCATACATAATGATATTTTATTTATATTTTTTATACATTAAATAATTTAATTTATTTATGACATAATGATGATGTAGTAATTATCTAATTAATGAAATATTAAAATTATTGATATTATAAATATCAAAATAAATGTAATTTGAGATTTTTTATGAATTAAACTAATTTTATAGGTTAATATGACATATTATGGTTAGTTAGATGAATTTTTTTTGAAGTAATAATGCTGTTATAAATTTAGAAAAAACAAAATACCAAATAGTGTCAAAATTGACATAAAAGAGTTTTTAAAACAAATATTATATTATTAATTGATATTATATTCCTAAAAATATAAGGTTCAGACAAAATAATTATATAATGATAGTTGTATCATTAATTAAACACTTTGGGTTCTCTTGGAAGTATATAGTAAGTTTATTAACCATATAATATAAAAATACAAAGAGACATGGTAAATGTCAAACTATTTAACTAAGAGTTAAATCTAAAAGATAAAGTTAATATAGTGACCCAAACCTATCTAAAACCTATTGGTTGAGTGTTTTTCGACCCATCCCCACCTTAGACTTTAAATAATCTATTTTGGAGCCATTATAAACCAAAAATGATTTTAAAATAAAATAATATTTCTAGCTTTTCCTAAGGTGCCCCTCACCCCTCTTATAAAAGGGCACTTCCCCTTCTCTCTAATTCACACCTTCAAAGCCATTTTGCTTGGCAAAACCCTACCCAAATACCCTCTAAACTGTCCTCCCTTCATCCTAGAGGCATTAATTTAGTCATAAAGCCATCCTAAGGATCCATTTTGATCAAATAAAAAGGAAGAACCCGAAGAAGAGGTAAAATATTTCATCACCTCTTTCAAGTTCCTTTCTTCTTCCACTTCCTATTTCTTTTTTGTTTCCATTATAAAATAATAAATATAGTATCTTCTATATAATGTAATGTTATTATAAATATGGTACAACCATATTCATTATTATATCCATCCTTTGAATGACATTTCACCATACGTGCGTACGTACGACTTACCGTCTCCACGTCTTGGTGTAGTTGTTATTCAATACATTATTATTTGGATGGGTATAATAATGATGTATAATTGTTGTAAATAATAAATATAACATGATAATTATTTTTTATATATGATATACCATCCAATTATATATTATTTTAATATCAAAAGAATGATATTGTAGCTCGTGCGTACGTACAGATTACAGTCTCCGCGAACACGATGAGATTCATTCCCCATCAGAATAATTCAAGAATAATTTTCATTAGATGATTAAAAATAATGTTTAAAGACCTAATGTCATTCTGAATATGAATAAGATACATCCTATACATAATAAACATTACTTACGTAATAAAGCATATAAAGGAAAACGAATCAGTTAACACCCAAAATGGCGATAATACTATGATATTATTAATAAAGAAATGTTAAAAGATCATATATGATATCATATTAATGTATATGATTATTTTATAATTTAATAACAATTATTTAACAATTATAAAGGAGTTTAACCTACCCTCAACCAAGGAAAAGTACAAGGTAAGGGTTAATTTTACAATCTCTTTATTATCTGAGGTTGTTTTTATGTAAGTATCTACTGGGATCTCTTTATCATCCACATACATGTTTCTTAAAAATGTATTTCAAAACATTTTTACTATTTACTAGACAATGAGTTAAATTCATTTATACCCTTATTTTACCTTATATGTTTTGAAAGGAATCTTTCCTTCGTTTTCCAAACAAGGTACTTTTTGACCTTTTTGACAAATTTAAGGTAAGAATGTTTTTTAACTTATACGGTGGGTGTGACTATTTTACACCGTTATGACATCATCGAAGCTTCCCTTACAAGCTTATAATAATATTTTAAAAATAAATGTTTTCTTTATAATTATGTTACTCTTAAATGATTTCAAAATAGAAAGAGATATTTCTCTAAAAAAGGTTTTGATTTCATCTATGTCAACATCCTTTGATGGATTTTAAGTTTATTTGAAGTTGATTTATTATGATACAAAACTTCCATATTGTATTGAAGGTTTTGTGATATGTTTGACTGTAGATGTGATATTTTTATACCATTCATGGTTTATGGTTAAATTATTGACATTTCATATGCTGGTTTCAATACAAATGTTTATGTTATATTTCAACCTTTTCATATGAGGAATGTATTATACTTAGTAAGTGATTGGTGGAGCCCTCTATAGCTCCTCGATGCATCGGTAGGTCTCATGAGACAACTATACGTGGAATTGGCCGAGGCCTTTCCTAATTTGATATATGGTTTTGGCCAAGTCCTTAATCATTTTTAGATGTATTGGCTGAGGCCTTGACAAAATGTTTCAGAATGTCGGGCATTATACATTCCCTCATTATGAAAATAATATTGATGGTTCATATGGTCATTCGACTAGTAGAATACCCATGATTATGTTTTATTATGGCATTATTTACTCAAATCATATTCCTTCCATAAAACCATTCATGTTTATTATTGGTAAAGGCATGTGGTTTCAATTATTCACCATGCTTAATATTTATGTTATCTTTCACTGTATTGCTTACCCTTTTTGAGCATTTGAGCTCACCCCTTTCTTATGTTTCATTTTCACAGGATATGAAGAAGTTAGTTATGTGTGACTTGTAGGAATAATCTAGGAGGCTTGGATGTTTTTAATGGAATAAATTCGTGTTGTATTTCTTTTCAAGTTGTAAAGTTGAACTTATGTATGAATCTTGTTTCCAATAATACTAAACTGATCGGTCTTTCGAGAAATGATTTACTTATGATCATGCCAATGTTATGTAATAATGCACCGACTTTGGGTAACCTGGGTCAGGGCGTTACACCCTCTTCCATCCATCCCATGCACCTAAGCATCCCTGATCACTATATTCCATAGCACAATCCAGGTCCCAAACATGATCTCAAAACTATAAACTCGACACACATTTTAAGGGGGTCATATAGGGCGTGAGTATAAAATCAGTAGGATACCACCAAAACGATCTTACATTACATCCATATTTATATAAGTGTATGTATACATAAATAAATATAAATTATAATCATTCATAAAAATACATAACCTGCATTACTCATGATCAACATCCATGAGGGAGCATTTATCTACTTCATCCAACACTAGAGTGAAATGATATATCCATGGTTATTCATATCGGAAGAACCTTAGTACCTCATCCACATACATGTCACATAGAACCTCGTGCCATCCAATACCACATATGTGACATATCGAGTAATATTAGTGTCCCATAAAAATGCCTAAAAATTGTATCACAAGTACCTCAACCTTCCACCTAAACAACCACCATCGGCTCAACTGCTCAACATCCCAAGGAATGGTGAGATCTATCCTTTGATGAATAATAAATCGGCATTGGATCAATAGCTCAATGTCCCGAGGCATGGTGAGATCCATCCTCCCATCATCCCAACCCATTGGCTATAAAGGTCATAGAGAGACTCAACCCCCATCTGATGGTCTCACTCACCATCAACTCGTCCCATTGGACATCAATGTCAAAACGAGCCTCATCCTCCATATGATGGTCTCACTCACCATTAACCATGGATTTATAGAGTGATAACCTCCTTAACTTATGTTCAACACCATCCCCTAAGTCGCAAAATCTATGGATTCCTCCACCCACAGTTAGTGGTTAACACCACCTCAACTGAGTCCTTATCTCTGTGCACATGACTCCAATGGTGCATCATTCCATCAAAGTGAGTGGAAATCACCAACCATTTTTTAATCCATAACAACCAGTAATCTCATTGCCACATGTGAACCTCATCTCCCATCCTCAGTATGTTCATCACCATCCACCTCAAACTAATTATCACATTGCCTCAATTCCAATGGTAAACACTATCCCACACATCTCAAGTCGTGATACCATCCTAACAAACCTTATCGTCTTAATCTTTATGATCACATCACCCCATTTATTTTGATCAATTCCCAACACATTCTCTCAAAACCTATTTAATCATAACATAATATTAATAATTAAATTAAAATAACTAGAAAAACCTGAAAAACCAACCAAAAGTACCAAACCCATCCTAAGACATTTAAATATGAAATAACATTACCATTTACATGTCACAACATAGATTAAGTTATTTAAAATCAATATTTAATTAATAAGGATTTCACCCAGATAAACCTCCACACATGTGTATTTAAAATCACATCCTATAGCATGTGTATATGCATAGAGAAAGCTAGTCACCACCTACCTTAGGCTTGTAGGTGATCACTCATCGAATATTGGCCTCTAATACAAATCAAAACAAGAGAAATAAGAAATTTATACAAATGACCTAAAAATATATCAAAATATCTTTCATGAAATTATAATTCAAATTGGTTAGAGAAAATAATAAATAAAGTAAAAAAATCAAGGACTCATCACTACGCTTCTAATGAACTTGACACTGTCCAAATTGGGGCTCAATTGAAGGAGATAAGAAAAATACTAGAGAAGGTATAAATGGGAGTCCATGGCTAGAGGAAGGTGCATTAATGAGAGAAGAATGAAGGAATAAGAAATAAATATAAAAGAGGGTAATAATTGTAATTTCATACTCTTTAATGAACCGTATGTTTAGATCGCATAGTTTGGGTAACTGTGCGCCAACTATGCTTTGACACTGTCTAAAGACACCACCACCTCGCATGGTTAAGTGTACGGTTTTTCAAATAGTGCATAGCCCGTGATGACAACCTCTTCTAAAAAATTCTAACATTTTTCATGTCCATTGACTCCACCTCATACGGTTTATCTAACTATGCTCTAGTTTAAATAGCTCTCATGGTTTGGGCCACACGGTTAGCACTAATCATGTGCCAACCATAGGCCTAGTGATGTGTCTCCCAATATTTGGTTCTCAAAGCTTCAAACTCTTGATACCAAACCAGACCTCCAAAACACTTACTGAGACTTAAACCCCATCTAAAAATAACATACTAATGCATTGAAATTATCAAATTTAAACTCAAAATCCCAATTTAAAATTTGTCTCATCCACCAAACATAAAATCTCAAATTTATCCTAAAATTCAACCCGTTTTAAAACACGATACATTAAAAATTTAATTATACACCTTATCATGTAATTACATATATGTTACACTCATTTTTGAACTGTAAAAAATTTCCATGTTCGTAAGATTATAGAAGTTATTATTGATGTAATAAAAAAATCATATACTTATCTAAGTTTTTGAATATTTTATAAATGATATAGTTGATATATACATGATGTTATGAATTATATTTAAATTTAAACTTGATATTTAAAATCATTAAAATTAACTATTATATTACATGTCCCTATGTTAGCTCAAGCTTACCAACCACTATTTTTCAACATAGGCACTCCCCACTCCTTTATATTTATTGAAAATATGGAAAGTCTTAGACTTGGTGTGACGACCTAGACCCAGATGCCACTTAACGGTGCCCTGAGCCTGATGGGCCACATAGCCTCAAGTGCATCTTCCCAAACACCAAAGGCTGCTGACTAGCAATGAGGGCCTAGGGTGTGTTAATGGGAATACTATTCCATCATTAGAAGAGTGTAGCACAACGTAAGGAATGTAATGGAAATGTAAACAGTGGAAGTAATATGAATAAAAAATGAAAGAAAACTGATGTAATAGATAAATGAGAATAATAATAATAGCTGAATCAACTAGAACTATGATGATGTAATGTAATGTCACTAGAAAACTAGAAAACATGGATATAAATAAAGAGGTATAACATGTTCCACAAAGTAAAGGAAAAAAATACTACTCCACACATCCCGAGATCTAACTTAGTCATCTACTATCAAGCTCCGTCCTATCAGCAAGAAATCAAGTATTGGAAGCCGTTTGCTTCCCATTATCAATACTTGAAACCATGTAATATACTCTGGGTACCAAACGACACCTAGAGAGGGTGTGAGATAAATCTCAGTGGGCCACCACCAATGGTTTCTATAAAATCCAGCCTGTGCAATGGAATATAGCAGTGTGTAGGCATGCATATATAAAGTAAAGCAAGCAGTACAAAATAACTATATACTCAAGTACCTGCTTCAGACCTCAGTTGGTGTTTGTGCATGTAACCAGTTCATTAATTAAGAATTAACATTTAATGTTAATAGGTCACATGAGGTATACCCAACATTGAAATCACCTTGTGATAATATAAGTAGTGAAGGTCCCAAGACGTAACAAGGCAACCTGATAAAGATATCTATTGAGGGAGTTCTAGGGTAAAAACAAGGTAACATAAACTCACAGAAAGCTAACTTAGTAGTATCTAAGTCTTTCTAAGGGGTAAGAGTGTAATCTAAGGAGCATAATCCAAGGAATTCCACAATAAGGTGCCTGTCGAGTCCAAGGAGTGCATCCAAGGTAAAACGAGGCTAAGAAAGGACTGGGTCCAAGGAGTGTATCCAAGGCACCTACTTGTCAATGATGGATCCAAGAAGTGTATCCAAGGTATCTTGGAATAGTGAAAGGGACCCTATGGTAGTATACTAGGCATTATAGGAATAGATAAGAACTGGATTCTAGGTGGGTATCAACCTAGGCAAACCATATCCTTGAATCGGAATGGGGTTCCCAAGACCCAAGGTATTCTCCTCTCAAAATCCAAGGAGATCTTGAGTCATTCCATTCCTATTCGATATTGTAATCATGAGATAATTCATTTGGTTAAATTCTTTCTTTCCATTAGTGTGGATAGGTCAATTAGAGACGAAACCATTTAATTATTGGTCCAAGCCTTGTCTTCTATTAGTGTGGATATTCCAAGTAGAGTTGCAAACATTAAATCAAGTCTTAGTTAACCATTAATGTATATTCCATTAAAGAGGTTCATTCCGTTACCTTCCATTAACATGGAAAGGGGTGATATGAGCATATAAACTTTATTTAATCACATTTAATAACGTCAAGTTATATACTTAGTATACTTTCTATTTCACATTTCACTTTTAATAACCATTTAGAAGAACTTACCTTAGGTAGGTCAAGTGGTGAGAATACATGGTACATGCC
Source organism: Viscum album (assembly GCA_963277665.1). Lineage (NCBI taxonomy): Eukaryota > Viridiplantae > Streptophyta > Magnoliopsida > Santalales > Viscaceae > Viscum > Viscum album. The sequence goes on from OY728133.1 coordinate 445,320,437, forward strand.
ATTATGCAATTCTCAGTGATAACAAGTCATTTATGATAAGAAGACTCACCTTTAGAAAAGTCAAGAAAAGACATACTTTAATGGTGGCTCAAATATGCCAAAACACTAAAAACCTAATTATGGCATAACCTTTGACATAAGGTGGATTGAGTTGTGGGTGTAACCACTAATAACTAATCACATAATTGGAAAGAGCATAACCATATGATTCTAACAAGTATAATCATGTCATGTTAATTTAAGAAATAGTTTCCAACGAAATTGGTGGGCCCCACACAGAAACAAAAAACTTTAGGGATGAGTTATAGACCACCCACCTTAAGGTTGTACGATCCTCCTCCAGTATCAGACCTTGATTTGCCTCAAATTAGATTAGATCTAAGAAATGGTGTAAAACATTTACATAGAGATAACTAGGCCAAGAGAAAAAGATAATAAGAATAGCTAAATAGGACTCGAGTACTTACCGTTGCGCATCCAACGTGATGAACGGAAGCTCGATCAGATGCTGGAGGAAGAATAACTCTTGATCCCTATCTTTGGTCTTCAAAAAGATTCAAAGGGAAGAAAAAGGAGGAAAATCCTAATGGTCCTTGGATTAGGGAGGAAAAAGAGAATTAATATATCATTAAGGGAGTTTTATACATTTTACATAGGATTTTAGCCTGTGCACAATTTGTCTGCACGGTTTGTCAAACCGTGCACAAACCGTGTGAGATGGTTATGCCTAAAAAGTCTTCCTTCGCACAGTTTGATTAAACCATGCACTATCTATGTACAGTTACCTGGAAAAAAGGGGCATTCGCATGGTTAGGCCGCATGGCCATGCACCAACTATATGAGGTGACAATGTCTGAAAAAACACCATCCTCATGGTTTTTCAAACTGTGTAGAAATCCCGTATGGTTTACTCTAAACCATGCACAAGGTCTGTTTTCTACAAAATAATGGGTTATGGGCTCTGAACAAGCCTCAAACTCCCTCAGAACCTTTTCTAACTTAATAGGTATCCAATTTAGGTCCAAAGTAAATATTTAGACTAAAAATTAAAGGATCTATACCTGAGTGAAAAACTGGGTTCTTATAGTCTTCCCCCTTTAAAAGAACTCACCCTCGAGTTCTCCTTCCAAGGGTAAGAAAACACTATCTAAGAACAACTCTGGACACTGAGCATGTACATTGGATTCCCTCTCCCAAGTCTCATCCTATACTTGGCCATGCTGCCATAACACCCATATGAGAAAAACATGCTTGCCTTAGAGAACTTTTGTGCTTCGGTCAACGATGTGTACTAGATATTCCTCAAAGGTATGATCGACATCTAACTCAACTTCCTCAGGATCAAAGGTATGAGATGAGTCAGCATGATATTGGAAAAGTTTTGAGACATTAAAAACATTGTGCATGGAATGATACCTTTGAGGTAGTAGAAACTAATAAGATACCATCCCGACTCTTTATATAACATCAAACGACCCTATGTAATGAGGTAAAAACTTTACTTGCTTCTGTAACCATCTATGACCAAGTTTGGGTGAAACCTAAAGGAAAACATGGCCCCAAACCTCGAACTCAAGAGGTCATCGATGGTGATCGACATAAGATTTCTATCTAGATCGAGTAGTAGTCATACACTTCCTGATCAGCTGGACTTGTTCCAAAGTCTCCTGAACAAGATGAGGACTTTGTAGGGCCGCCTCACCCGCCTCTAGCCAACACAAGGGTGAACGGTATGTCCTACCATATAAGGCCTCAAAATAATCCATTTGAATCATCACCTGAAAACTATTATTATTGAAGAACTTGAAGAGAGGGATATTCTTCTCCCAAGAACCACCAAAATCAAGGATGCATGCTCGAAGCATATCATCTAAAACCTATATTGTCCATTCTGATTGTCCATCGGTATAAGGGTGAAAAGATGTGCTGAGAATCACCTGAGTTCCCATAGATTTCTGCAAACCCTACCACAAATGTAAAGTGAAATGAGAGTCCCTATATGAAACAATAGTATGTGGAACCCCATGTAGCCATATGATCTCACAGACATACAATCTTCCTAGATCATCCACTGAGAAAGTCTCCCAACAAGGAATGAAGTGGGATGCTTTCGTTAGTCGGTCAATGACTACCTAGATAGCATCACTACCCCTCGACAACCTAGGTAAGATGACTACAATGTACATAGAAATATCTTTCCATTTTCATTCTAGGGATATAAGTGGCTGTAACAAGCCTGTAGGTCTTTAGTTCTCCATCTTCACTTGCTGACAGGTGGAACACCTAGTGATGAATCCTGAAATCTGACGTTTCATTCCAGGCCACCAATACTGGCATCGCATATCTTGATACATCTTCAAGATACCTAAATGAACTACCCACTGGGAAGCGTGAGACTCTTTCATCAACTCCTCTCTCACATATGAAGAACCCAAATACGTCCATATAGATGAAGGACATCATCTCTATTCACAGACCAATCTGGAGGTGGGTTATCTCCTGATATACTCTCATGGAGAACCAAACCTTCAGGATCTAAAAACTACCTACTCATAAAATTCTCAAGGAGGGAAGAGGTAACAGTTATGGCTGAGAGGTAAGAATTCTCATGACTATTGTGAAATTCTAGATGAAGTTTATAAAATAGGGCGATTAACTTCCATCCATCACTAGCTTCATGTACGACCTGCATTTGAGTTTTTCGACTCAGTGAATCTAGAACCACATTGCCCTTTCTAGGTTTATAGGAATGTTCAAAATCAAAATATTTTAGATATTCAACCCATCTCCACTGTATGAGGTATAAGTCACACTGAGAAAAGATATACTTGAGGCTCTTGTGATCTGTATACACCACAAAGAGCTCACCCAACAGATAGTGTCTCTAGCAATGTAAGGCATGAACAAATGCTACTAGCTCGAGGTCGTGCATCAGGTAATTTCTCTTGTGAGGCATCAAATATCGAGATACATATGAAACAAATTTGTCTTCCTACATCAAGAATTCTCTTAGGCCAATGATTGATGCATCACAAAAGATGATATAACCTTTTCCAGGTTCTGGGAGAATCAAAATTGGTGCCGAGACAAGCCTCCATTTCAGCTCCTGAAAGGATTTCTGACATGCTTCTGACCATGTGAACTTGACACCCTTCTTTATAAGACCTGTAAGAGATGAAGAAAGATGTGAGAAGTCCTGTATGAAACGTCTATAATACCCATCAAACCCCAAGAAACTTCGTATATCAAACACATTATTGGGATGCTCCCAAGAAACTACAACACTAACCTTATTAGGGTCAATAGATACTCTTGATTCTGAAATAATATGACCCAAGAATTGGACCTTGTAGATCCAAAAGTCACACTTAACAATCTTGGCATAAAGATGATGCTCTATCAGTGTACTCAGAACGATCTCAAGATGTTTGGCATGGTCGTTACGAGTGCACGAATACACCAAGATGTCATCCAAAAAGACCACCACAAAAGAGTCCAAATAAGGATGGAAAACCCTATTCATCAAATCCATAAAAGTGGCAGGAGCGTTTGTAATACTGAATGGAATAACAAGATACTCATATATACCATACCTACTATGGAAATATGTATGAGGTATGTCTGATGGTCTGACTCACACCCGATGATAATATGACCTCAGGTCAATCTTAGAGAACACCTTTGCTCCTTAGAGCTGGTCAAAGAGATCATCTATTTGAGGAAGTGGATACCATTTCTTGAATATAAGCTGGTTCAAACTTTTTTAATTCATGCATAGACAAAGAGTTCCATCCACCTTCTTAGAAAAAATCCTGGGTGAACCCCAAGAGGATATAATAGGTCATATAAAACCTTTGGCCTCAAGGTCCTCTATCTGCCACTTGAGATCCTGAAGCTCAGTAGGTGCCATCCTGTACGGAGGAATGGACACTGGAGATACTCCTAAAACAATCTCAATTGTAAACTCTACCTATCTACTAGGAGGTAAGCTAGAAAACTCATCAAGAAATAATTACCTAAAATGATCAACTACTGGAGGTAAATCAATTTGAAGAAAACCCTGATCCTCCATGAAAAGATTTGCAATCTAGGTGGTCACTCCACCTAGACCATGATGCTTTGTTCTAGCTCTCCCAGCCTGGACATCCCACTCACCTTTGAAAAGATAAATGCTACCTTTTGGTGATGTAAAATAAAAACTTCAATGATAATAGTCAACAAAGGAATGATATTGGACCAACCGGTCCATCCCGAGAATGACATAGAATCCCTTCATCTTAAGAACAAAGAGATTCCACAAGAAAGGGTAACTGCCTACCTCAAGGGGGTAGTCCCTACACCGACGTATGCCCTCCATCCATATTCCCAACAGTGTATCGAGGGTAATTACACCATAGCGATACTGTATCTCTAATCCAAGACTTTCCATGATAAATACATTAATAAAAGAGTTTAATGCACCTATATCAAGTAAAGAAAATACAATAATAAAGGATACTAGAATAGTACCTAATACTATAGCTGGTCTTGTAGCCTGATCCTCAGGTATCAGCTATAAGGCATGTAATTGACCTAATCCACGTCCTTGTGCAACAGATGGACCACCATGATCATAACTGATCTACTGGAACTACTGGTGATTAGGGATCAGACTACCACAACCACGACCTCCTCCTCGGCCAGACCTACGGGTGCTATTCCAACTACCTACCTGACACAATGGAAAAGAACTCACTCCTGAATTTGGAGCTAAAGCTGACCTTTTTCCACTCGAAGCTGGTGTAAAGGTCCTGCAAAAGCACCAAAGATGACCCATATGGCCGAAAGCTCAACACTCCATAGGGTCTCTATCACATTGGGGCTTCTTGTGCCCTGGTCTTCTACACTGATGACAATCGACAGAGCTATCAAACTGGATACTCTGGCTGCCACCACCCTGACGAAAAATCTCAAGGGAACGTTTCCCACCACCAAAAGAACTACTGGCATGATGGGGCGATGATCCTTTAAACCCGATACTCACTCTATCCCTTAGGTTACACATAGTGATAAGGGCCTAATAAACTATTTCAGAGAAGGTAGGAAGGCGAAATACATTCACCTGAGTTTGGATGGCGTACTGGATCCCATCCTATAAATGTTTAGGATGAAAAAGCTCATCACCTGCTAGAAGCGGTGAAAAGCACTGTAAATCAGTGAAATGTGATGAATAATCCATAACTGATATAGAACCCTACTCGAGATACATGAACTCTCTGGCTCTGTCAGATCTCAGTGAATGAGGAAAGAACTGATCATATAAGGCAGTTTGGAAGTCAACCCATAACATGCCCTGATGACGTCTGATCTGGGTAACGACATCCCACCAACGCTTGGCCGAATCCCAAAGCATTTATATAGCAAGCTTTAATCTCCACTCTATAGGAATTTATAGATGCTCAAATATAGAAAGCATGGCCTCTATCTAAGACTCAACAACCTGAGATCCGCCATCCCTTGAAAAAATAGGAGGATGATGCTGCTAGAACTCGTGGGTCAGTTCAACCATTGTAGGTGCAACCCATGGAGCACCTTGAATGGACTTCATCAGATGTAGGAATCTATCACAAACTTGGGAATCAGTTCTCAGATTAGGTATAATAGACAGTGCCTCATGTGTCACTCCTGAAAGTAATATTGAAGGCTCAGGGCCCACCATGTCTGGAACGTGGTCGTCACCACCTTCTTGGCAAACAACACGAGGACATCGTGGCGAAATTAGTCTACAAATTCCAAGAACACCTTAGAACATGATTAGGATCATAAGATTGCATCACTAGCAGAAACTAATTGTAGGAAAACTCACTACCTGAGGTATACTACCCAAACTACCTGCTTAGATGGTCAGGCATCGGTAAGTGATCAAGTATAATTTTCATGACATTTTACAAGTTAGTTTCTAGGTTCACTCCTTTACCTTTCATAAACATGACAAGGCGAGATAAGGATGTGCAACCAATTCATTTTATTTTTCAGGATTCTCTTTATAATGGATATTTATTTTTGATGAATCAGTGCCCATACACCTATCACCAAAAATAGCACCAAATTTTTTTATATCATAATGGATTGACTCGGTAAATTACTCATCCCAACCCATGAGGGTCCATACACCCCATGAATTGAGATAGGGAATATCTCAATTGAATCCAAGAGTAATACAAGTACAAGCAACTATCACAACATCACTTAGTAATTACAGGAAAATCAAGCAATGCTAAGAAGTGAAATTCACCTATATGGCATGGAAAAATGAATGACATGTGAATTCTAGGTGCCTATAATGATGCATGATATAGTGATCCTTTCCCTGATATCATTGGGCTAAGGATAAAATAAATTCTCAACCAGAGTAAAAATCAACAACACCACACAACATGTGTGTCACCCAATGGTTAAATACTATCAACTGTAATAGGCAAAATAGAAAAACAATTGCATTTTGGGTAACTTGGATTTTACCCTGAACATGGGTTCACGACACCCAAGCACGACTTAGGACCAAGTACCAAGAATTCCTATTCTCCAATATATTGTATAAAATAGTAAAACAAGAAAGGAAACCTCCTATGATACCACTTTGTGACGACCTAGACCCGGATGCCACTTAATGGTGCCCCGAGCCCGGTGGTCCACATGGCCTCAAACACATCTTCCCAAAGACCAGAGGTTTTTGACTAGCAGTGAGGGCCTAGGGTTTGTCCTTGGGAAGACTATTCCCTTATTAAAAGAGTGTAGCATAGTGGAAGTAATGTAATAGAAATGTAAATAGTGGAATCAATATGAATAAACAACAGAATAAAACTAATGCAATATATAAATGAGAATAATAATAATAACTACATCAACTAGAACTATGATTATGTAATGTAATGTCACTAGAAAACTAGAAAACATGGATATGAAACAAGAGGCATAACATGTTCCACAAAGTAAAGGAAAACAAAGAGAACTCCATGCATCCTAAGACCTAACTCGTTCATCTGCTATCAAGCTCCATCCTATCAGCAAGAAATCAAGTATTGGAAGCCATCTGCTTCCCTTTATTAATACCTAAAACCATGTAATCTACTCCGGGTACCAAATTACACCCAGAGAGGGTGTGAGATAAATCTCAGTGGGCCGCCACCAATAGTATTTATAACATCCAGACCATGAAATAGAATATAGTAGCGTGCAGGTATGCATGTATAATATAAAGTAAGCAGTAAAAAATAACTAAATACCCAAGTACCAACTTCAACCCTTGGTTGGCGTTTGAAAATGTAACCAGTTAATTAATTAAGAATTACCATTTAATGTTAATAGGTAACATGAGGCATAGCCAACACTGACATCACATCGTGATAATATAAGTAGTGAAGATCCCAATACGTAACAAGGTAACCTTTTAAAGACATCTAGTGAGGGAGTTCTAGGGTAAAAACCAAGGTACGAAAAGCTAACTCAGTAGTATCTGAGTCTAGATAAAGGGTAAGAGTGTAATCAAAGGAGCATAATCCAAGTAAATCCATAATAAGGCACCTACCGAGTCCAAAGAGTGCATCCAAGGTAAAACGGATCTAAGAAAGGACTGGGTCCAAGGAGTGTATCCAAGGCACCTACTTGTCAATGCTGGATCCAAGGAGTGTATCCAAGGTATCCTAGAATAGTAAAATGGAACCTACGATAGTATACCAGGCATCCGAGGAATGGACAAGAACCAGAGTCTAGGTGGGTATCAACCTAAGAAAACTGTATCCTTGAATCAGAATGGGGTTCCTGAGACCCAAGGTATTCTCCTCTCAGAATCCAAGGTGATATCGAGTCAGTCCATTCTTATTTGATATTGTAATCATGAGATAATTTATTTGGTTCAAGTATTGCCTTCCATTAGTGTGGATAGGTCAAGTAGAGTTGAAAACATTTAATTATTGGTCTAAGCCTTGTCTTCCATTAGTGTGGATAGGCCAAGTAGTGTTGTAACCATTAAATCAAGTCTTAGTTAACCATTAAGGCACATTACATTAAATAGGTTCATTCCACTACCTTTCATTAAGATGGAAAGGGGTGATAAAGACATGTAACCTTTATTCAATCACATTTAAAAAGTTCAAGTTATATACTTAGAATACTTTCCATTTCACATTTCACTTTTAATAACCATTTGGAAGAACTTACCTCAGGCGGGTTAAGTGGTGATCATACATGGTACATGAAATTACGAAATTCTCTATGATAAAAATTAATTTATGATAAGAAGACTCACCTTTAGAAAGGTAAATCAAAGTCACACCCTAAGGGTGGCTCGAATATTCCAAAACACTAAAAACCCAATTATGGAATAACCTTCGACATGAAGCGGATTGAGTTGTGGGTATAACCACCACTAACTAATCACATAATTGGAAAGATAATAACCATATGATTCTAATAATTATAATCATGGCATGTTAATTTAAGAAATGGTTTCCAACAAAACCGGTGGGCCCCACACAAACATTCCAAAAACAACAAAATTTAGGGATGATTTATAGACCACCCACCTTAAGGTTGTACAATCCTCCTCCTTCGGTATTAGTCCTTGATTTTCCACGGATTAGAGTAGATATAAGAAAAGTTGTAAAATGTTTACACGGAGATAACTAGGTTAGGAGAGAATGAGAAGAATGGCTAAAGAGGACTCGAGTACTTACCATTGCGCATCTAATGTGATGAACAGAAGCTCGATTGGATGTTGGATGAAGAAGAACTCTTGATCCCTAGCTTTGGCCTTCAAAAAGATCCAAAGGGAAGAAAAAGGAGGAAAATACTGCAGGTCCTCAGATTAGGGAGGAAGGAGAGTATTAATAGATCATTAAGGGTGTTTTAGACATTTTACATATAATTTTATCCTGCACATGGTTTGTTCGCATGATTTTTCAAACCGTGTTCAAATCGTGCAAGATGGTTCTGACTGAAAAGTTTTCCTCTACACGGTTTGATAAAACCGTGCACTATCCATGTACAGTTATCTAGGAAAAAGGGGTGTTCACAAAATTAGGCCGCATATCCTTGCGCCAACTATGTGAGGTTCCACTGTCCAAAAAAACACCATCCGCATGGTTTGGAAAACTATGAAAAAATCCCACACAGTTTATTCTAAACCATGAACAAGGTCTGTTTCTACAAAAGAATGGGTTCCGGGCTCCGAACAAGCCCCAAAAACCCTTGGAACCTTTACTAACTCACTAGGCATCCAATTTAGGTCCAAATAAAATATTTAGACTGAAAATTAAAGGATATATACCTGAGTGAAAACCAGGTTCTTACACTTGGAATAAAGTATTTATTTGAAGTGATGAATCTCAATACTTCATTGGGAGTTCAATTCGAAATTGCATTCTAATGCAGGGAGATCCCCTTCAAAATAGGTAGCTAACAATTTATATGGAACCTCTTCATGCTTAAGATGATAGGTTTTGACACCATTCATGGGATGGACTAGTTAGTTACTTACTATGATCATGTTGATTGATATCAACATTTGTTGTCGATTACATCACCTAAAGGTGATAATTATACTCACAAGGGTGAATGGGATGTCTAGGAGAGCTGAGCTAGACCTGAGTATCATGGGTTAAGTGGACTGATAGACTAGATTTCTAGTCTCTTTCTAGATGACAAGGGAATCAAGTATACATATTTCCCTCTTGTGGTGGATCATTTTAGGTACATATTCATTGATGAATTTTTAGGGATAAATCCTGATAGAGTGGTATATTTTACCATTGATCTAGTGATAAGAGTAGCACGAGTATAAATTCCTTCTTAAAGGATGGCTACTACTGATTCGTAGGAGATTAAGTGGCAATTGGTGGATTTGGAAGACAAAGGGTTTATATGACCCAGTACTTCACTAGGGGCTTCACCCATATTTTTTCCAAGAAGGTGGATGAGTAACTCAGGATTTGTGTGGAATAATATTGGTTGAATTATCTTATGGTTAAAAACTAGTATCCACTTCCACGTATAGATGACCTCTTTGATCAGCTTTATGGAGAGGGATTTTTATCAAAAATTGATTTGTATTCAGGAAATCATCAGGTGAGGGTAAAACTCTTAGATATAACATGTACAACATTCCATAGTAGATAAGGATTTCTTGAGTATTTGGTAATTACTTTTGGTCTGACAAATGCATCAAAAATTTTCTTGTCCATGATGAATCAGGTTTTCCACCAATATCTTGATTCATTTGTTGTGGTTTTTGTGGATGATATCTTAATGTATTCTCATACTCGACGTGATCATGCCAACCACCATGAAATTTTATTAAATACATTGAGAGAGCATAAGTTTTATCACAAAATCACAAAGATATACTTTTGGATCAACAAGGTTCACTTCCTGGGTCACTTCATATAAGAATTAGGAGTATCCATGGACCCAGAGAAGGTGAGAGTCATGGTTTCTTGGGAGCATCACAAGAATGTCTTTGATATCTAGATTTTATTGGGGCTAAAAAACTATTATATTCAATTTATTTTGGATTTATCACACCTTTCAACAGTTTTTATGGGATTGACCAAGAAGGGTGTGAAATTTATATAGTCTGAAACATGTGATAAATTCTTTCAGGTGTTGAAAGGAAGACCAAATTTAGCACTGATCCTAATTTTACATAAGCCTTCCATTGGCTATATGGTTTATTATGATGCATCAGGAATCAATATTAGATCTATTATGATGTATAAAGATTTGGTCATGGCATATAAGTCTTTCTAGTATAGACCTCTTGATAGAAATTACCCTATGTATGACCTTGATCTAGTTACAGTTGTTTATGCCTTGCGTTGTTGGAGGCACTATTTATTGGGAGAATGATTTTTTGTGGACAAAGAACATAAAAGATTTAAATACATATTAAATCAGAATTATTTGAATCTCAGACAATGAATATGGGTTTAATAATTACAATTTGTTTTATTTTGAGCTTTCTTATATGCCTAAGAAAGGCAATGCAGTGACTGATGCTCAGAGCTGGAAGAATCTGAGGTAGGCAGTTCAGGAGGCCAATAGTGAATGATAGTTTGTAACATCATGATATTTTGTAATTTTCTTCAAATAAATTTATTTTTTTTGATATTTTTTGTTACATACAACATCAATCTTTGCTTTCATTACATGCAACACCAAGTTTGAACGAAACATGACATACTATAAAAAAATTATTATTTAATATGATAGTTATTGCCTAGCCATTGAGATGGTGTGTATAAATAAGATTAACTAAATTATGAAAATATATGGTTTATGAATGTATATAAAATTAATTATTTTGTGACCAATTAATTATAAATTAAAATAATAACCATTTGAAAATAAATTTTTTTTTTTGAAAAACTGTTTTTTTGTACACAAATGTTTTTTACCTCAATAAATTAAACAAATAATTTTTGGTGATTTTTAATAAAATTTATATATTATATATTCAATAAAATTTTTAACATTCATCTTATGTGTTTTCTAGACAATAGATAAGAATAAATCTAATTTTACACTTAAAAACAATATTTTTTCAAAAAGAAGTTTTATTGCCTTATGCACACTATATTAAAATTAAATTTTTAAAATTTTATAAAATTTATTTGAAAAAATAAACACAATTTTTTATCATAATTTTAAAATTATATTGGAGTTATTTTTTGAGAATTTTCTGAAAAGAAAATTTTTCGATGAATAATGAAAAATACAAGTTTTTATTAAGAATTGTCATTTCAATTAAAGAATTCAAAAAATTAAAAAATATTTTAATATGATTTTAAAAGTAAAATTAGTTCAATTATATATCTATTAATCCAATTTTTTTCATTGGAATCAATTTCATATTAAATTTTTATATAAATACATTTTAAACTTTTGAAACTTTTCTCTTTGGAAAACAATTTTTTCATCGTGTCTGCATGATTAATTTTAACTTAAATTTAGAAAATTATGTTAATGTAATTTGGAAAAATTTATTCCATATTTTAAATAATAATAATTTATATTTTATGATAATATTAAATTAATTTTTAACCATTATGAATAATAAAATCATTAAAAATTATTTACCACAGTTAAGGTGAAAATGGGTTTACTGAGGAGTCAAAATAAAAAGATAAGGGGTAAAATGACCTAGAAACTTGTAAAAAACCTATTTGATACCCATATTTATACCTTATAATATATTAGTTTTTATAATTTACCATTTTGGATCCTTATGGAATGTAAAAAATGCGGCAACACCTTTTTCATTTCAAAAATTACAAGTGTACCACTCACCTAATATATAAAAGGACACCCCTCTCCTCTCCCATTCACACTTCCAAAACCCATTCGTTCAGAAAATAAACACAAAAATAAATCCCTTAATTCCATTATCTCATCCTATAATCATTATTTTGGTCATAAATTCACCATAGTAGGGATTTTGGTGAAAACCAAAATAAGTTTTCTGAAGAAGAGGTAATGTCCCTAACTGAGCGTTTTATTTTATTTCTTCCTCCACCTACTTCAATTATTATTAAACCATGATTATATAATAAAAATTATTATATTAAATATACTAATATATTATTATTCTAATGGAATAAACCATATCTATCTCCTCTTCTATCAAATGGGTTATAAAATCATCATTCATGTTTACGGAAGACTATCGCCTCGCAAACCGATGTTATTCATTTTCCATTACCACATATAATGGATAGATACAATGATGGATTAAATGTTTATATATGATATTTATGATATTATTATACCTATATAATTATAATTCTACATCTAACTTTTTACCTCCCAACCTGTTGGAAAATAATAACGTCGCTCATGTGTATGGAGGACTACCGCCTCGCGAATTGATGTGATGCATTTTTCCATTTCCATTTTAATTTGATGGAAATAAGGATAGATTAAATGAATATATATGATATTTTTAAAATAAATATACCTATATAATAAATATATCACATATACATTCTTTCTTTACATTCTTTGTGGGATATGATAATGTCATTCGTGTGTACAGTGGACTACCACCTCACAAAGTGGTGTGATTCATTTTTCACTAACGCTTTGAATGAAAGATAATAAGGGAAAATTTAAGGAATATATGTGATATATATGACATAAAAACGACTTTGTAAATTTTATATATATTATTTACCTTCCTTTATTTCAATTCAATGAGAAAATGGAAACATCATTCATGTGTACGTACGACCTACTATCTTCATAGACAATGTATTTCATTTTCTATCTATAAATTTTATGTATTACTATAAATTAATATATAATGAATATATATTATATCTATATAATTTTTAAAATTATTTATATGATTTATCCTTGATAAAATTAATTGTACCAAAAATACCGAATCAAAACATACACAAAAAACAAAGTCGTTATTACCCAAAACATGACTTTAACATGAAATTGTTAATAAACAGGTAATAAAAGGTCACAAGTAAATCATATATGGTATTAAATATATAATTATAGTTATGTAATATATTTATAATAAACTTATATTTATTATACATGAGGTTATAACATTTACGAAGGAAGTTGATACTTTAGGTAAGGGATTTCCGTCTCACTCTTTTCTTCTATAAGACACATGCCATATTCACTACCCATTTATTTTATTTGTTATATATAATTAACATGAATGTATTTTATTATTATTATCCTAAAAATTATGTGGATTTACATATCCATTTTAGGATCTATATTTCATGGGGTTTGCAGTTCAAAATTAACCAAAGGGTAAGAGATTTTTGTCTCAATTTGTCTTCTTAGGACATACATTATGTTATGCACCTATCTTCTTTGACGATATAGCAACCCAACCCTAGATAGATCAGATATAGTGTATTCTATCAATTATATTGGAATTATTACAAGGAATCAAAACCTAAAATAACAAGAGTTTAGTATCTTGGAAAACCAGATACATATATGAGAAAAGAAAACACTAATTACAACAATTTTTTTCTTCATTCTAAATAAATAAATTTGAGGATAAATTTATTCCATCTAGTAAATCCATGAATATATTTCATAGTATGATTCTTGGATTCGAGGAGAAATAAACATAATAAGGGTGATCTCAAATGCTCAGTAAGGAAAAAATATAGCAAAATAAATATTGAATTAATGAGGATAATAATTATGACATGGTAAATAACTGAAATCACATGAAATATAATCAAAAAACTAATAAGGAAGTGCATAAACATTATGTAAATGTAATAAATGGAAACAAATTCCATTCAAAGAACTATATAAGGCAATATAAATATAGAAAAGTAAGAAACTAAGACACATTCCATTTAATCAATGATCTGAAAATAAAATGTATCCATAGATATACCGACACAAAATATCTTGGATGAATAATAACTGAAAATAATATGAAGGAAATGATTTATTAATGGATGTCATTCTTGAGGCATATAAAAACCTATTCCATCAATCCCCTTTACAAGATGGTTTAAAATTATGGATAGAAACCCATTTAATTTTCACAAATTATTTATCTCATGAGAACTTATCGATGCATCAAGGAGCAATATAAAGTCTAGGATCCACTCTTCATTACCAATATAAATAATTTCTCATATAAAATAACCAAAATAAATAATATTCCTTATCAAATATCCGTTTTGAATAAAGAATATAGAATTATCAATATTTACTTAAATAATAAAATAACTATCAAAGTAGACACTATATGTAGAATGATATTTAGTTTAGGCAATAGTAATATCCATGATAAATGAAATAGATAATTTTGGGGAAATTCAATGTTCAATTATCATAGTATATTGAATATTTCAAAGGTAATTACAAATGATTCAATGAAGTGAATGTAAATTATAACGCCCCAACCCCAAAAACACGAAGCCAGTGCATTATTTTATTACATTAGAATGATTACAATAAAGTCATATCCTAAAGGACCGAATAGTTTATCAGTTTTGAAAAAATATATACAAACACAAGTTTTACATTTCAAATTTGAAAGGAAATAAAATATAGAGATTCCAATGGAAACATCCCTACCTCTTAGATTATCCCTACAATTCACTAATAATATTTATCTTCACATCCTTGGGAAAAATAAAACCAAGAATTGAGTGAGATCAGATTCTCAGTAAGGGTAAGTAATACATAATATTTTATCATAAATATAAACACTAGGCATGGTGAACAACTAAAAACATATGCCTTTAAAAATATACTTGATCATAATATGGATAGAATGAAATCTAATTAAATAAAGCCATATAAATGATCATAAGAGAACTAAAATTAACCATAAATATATTACTAGTCAAATAATCACATGGTTTATCAATTAATATTATCATAATGATGGAATTTATAATGATGAACATCTGAAACATATCATCAAGGCCTCATCCAAGACATCGGAAAATACTAGGGTAAGGCCTCAGCCAAACCCAATTATGTTTTGTCTCATGAGACCTATTGATGCATCGAGGGGATATAGTGATACCCACACATAAATTTATAGGTCCAATGCATTCCTCATATTAATGGGGATAAAAATAAACAATATGAACATATGAAATAAGTTTCCCCAATATGTAGGTATAATCACCAACCATTCTGAGTAGTATGGTGAATGGTATCAAGATAGAACATACATATTCAAACTGATCATAAAACATTTAATAAAATATGGTATATGATAATCATAATATTTTAATCCTAATAAAACATAATATTCAATAGGGATTTTTAAATAGATGAAAATGATCTAATAAACTCATCGAAAAATTATTGAGAGTAATACTCTTTTACTTTGAAAAGAAGAGTTATTTTGGAATTTTTTTTGCATAAAACCAGAAATGAACTAAGATATTTTTTCAATAATAAAAAATTATGGTTTTAGAAAAATAATGGTGGCTAAAAACATGTTATATAGTGAACTTTAAAATATGTAAGAATTTGGGAAGTTCCCTTGAAACTGGCTTGTTTATCGAGAAGAATTTGAGAAAGATCCTTTTAAAACTTGTATTTTCCACAAACAAAAGGTGAACTGAACAGAATAAATGAGTTTGAAAAATATAATCCGAATTTATAATAAATATATAAAATAAATAAATAATTTTATTGGTTTATAGAGGAAAAAATCACAACCTGAATGAAAATGGAGGTTCGGGAAGAAAACCCTTACCTTATACCCGAATGAGTTATGCACTTGACCTTAACATCCTAGATAATAAAATAAATCCATCAATTAATTAATTAAGAACCTTTTATATAATAATTTGATTCATTATAGTTTTATTAAGTTCATTTATTTTCTTATTGATGAATTATAGTGTTTAATTTCATCATTTGGGAGCATTCATTTTCTTGGTTTTCATGATCGGTTCACTTGTTTATAAGTAATGAAGTTCATGTAAAATGGGTATAATTCTCTATAATTGGAATTAAATGTTGTTAATGAAAATTAAGATGTGTAAATGGTTATATATATCATTTAGTTATATGGTATGATCATGAATCATTAGATAATACATTTAGTGATAATCATTTTCATTTTTATGGTGGTTATTGATCATAACAAACTCATTTTGTTTTATGAATTGGTATTATGTATATATAATGGTTTAATTATTATTATGTATATATAATGGTTTAATAACATTGGTATTATGTATATATAATGGTTATATATATCATTTTGTTTTTTAAAAATAAAAGAGAGAGAGAGAGAGTAAGAAGATTGATGATGGTTCTTCCATTAACATGATGTTATTATAGTATATAAATTATACTAGACTTATCATGATACTTTGGACGGAGGAGGTGAGGAGAGAATAATAAAAGAAAGAGCTTGAAAAGAAACTAAAAGGAAAAGGAAGAGGATTTTACCTCTTGAATACTCCTCTTTGAGAACCTCCTTAAGGGAAGTGGTTTTGGTATTTTGGAAAGAATAAGAGATCCTACATGTGGGGATATAACAGGTATGATTATTTGGGTATAAATTTGATGATCTTTAAGTATTATAGGAGTGAGGAGAAGAGGGGGTGAGGGGTGGTTTTTATAGTGGAGGGGATGGGTGATTTCTGATTATTTTATTCATTATTTTAATATTTTGATCAAGACAAGCAGTAGTGTTGATTCTTATGACTGTATAAAGTAATAAGTAAATGGGATTTTGAACCAATGGTGCTTACATTATCCATACATCATCTATGACTCCATAATTCATATATTTAGCATTTATCCTAAATTATTATATTTTACTATTCAAAAAAAATTCATGTATTTTAGAAAAATATAAAAAATTTACCCTAACCATTTTTTGGTATGTAGAATCCAAAAATTAACTCCATTTTATGAAAATAATTTTCTAAATATGAGAAATTTAATTTTTAAATAAATTCATCATTTAATAGAAAAATAAATATTTTAAATTTATAACTGATTTTATAACACTTCAAAAAATTAACCATGGTCTCATAAAATTATCCTAAAATCATAGGAAAACAAAATATTGATTTATAAATCCATTTTATGAAAATTATTTTTCTTTTAAATAATTTTATTATTTATAAAATTATAATTAAATATATATGACTCCCAAAGATACCAACACTTAATTAATAATTTTTAAAATATTCATTTACTTATACTATGATATAATTATATCAAACATTCACTTATAAGGTGCCTAAATTTTATTTATACTTTCATGGGTGTGTTTACTATTCACTAAGACGATTTAATATTCATAAGGGTCATATTACTATTTATATGATCAAGTTACTATTCACTAAAAATGTAAGTTTTTCCTATTAGACTCTAAATATATTACTGATCTTAACCGTGTATGTCTATTTTTCAAAATTCAAATAATAAAAGTGGAAAAATTATGTTTAATGAATAGTTTATAACTATCAATTTTAAATAATAATAAAGTTTTGTTTTAGAGAGACTTAGTGTTTCATTCATTACATTCTATATTTATTTATAAAACCTTGAGGTGTTATAATCCCCCCCCTTACAAAAATTTCATCCTCAAAATTTCTAGAATGTTACCTCATAAAAAGATTTGGTTAGGTCTTCATCATAAGTTCCTTAGGCTCCCACGTTGCCTATTTAATTTTATGATTTTTCCAAAGTACCTTTACTAGCTGAGTTATCTGATTCCTCAAAACCTATTCTTTAGTGTCCAAAATTCAGATAGGCTCTTCATAGTAATATAATTTAGGTTCTATTTATATTCCTTCATAAGTAAGTACATGTGCTGAGTCTAGAATGTACTTCCTTAACAAAGAGATGTTGGGCACATTGTGTACCTTAAAAAGGCTAGGTGACATTCCCAAATGATAAGCCACAACTCCAATTCTCTCCAGAATTTCAAAGGTACCAATGTACCTGAGGATCAATTTCCCTTTCTTCCCAATTAATATAACACCCTTCCATGGAGGTACTTTTAGGAAAATGAAATCTCCCACTTGAAATTCCAAATACTTCCTTAGATTATTAACATATCTCTTTTTCCTGCTTTGAGATGCTTTGATATGGGTTTGAATAGTCTTTACCTTCGCTATTGTTTCTTCCACAAGCTCTAGCCCTACAAGATTCCTTTCAACAATTTCATCCTAACATGTTGGTGTATGACATATCTTTCCATACAATGATTCATATAGTTCTATTTGAATACTATAATGGAAACTATTTTTGTAGGAAAAATTTACCAAAGGTAAATACTGATCCCATATACCTTGAAAATAATCTGAGAATGATCTCAACATGTATTCTAAAGTTTGGATCTTCCTTTCTAGCTGCCCATTAGTTTGAGGATGATAAGAATTACTCAAATGAAGCTCAATATTCAAAGATTTTTGGAGACTTTTCTATAATTTTGATGTAAATCGTGGATCTCAATCAAACACAATTGGGATAAGTGCTCCATGAAGTCTTAAAACTTCATTAATATAGAGCCATGCAAGGCGCTCTAGTGGAAAATCCTCTTTTATTGTAAGGAAATGTATAGATTTGTTAAGTGGATCAACAATTTCCCATATTGAATCATTCCTTATTGGAGTTTTTGGTAATTTAGTGAAAAAATCCATGGTTATGTCATCCCATATCCATATAGGAATAGGTAGAGGTTTCATGACTCCTCTAGGATGTTGTCTTTTTGCCTTCATCTGTTGACTGACTAAACATTTTGATACATAATCAACAATTTCACACTTCATGTTGTCCCACCATAAATGTTCCTTCAAATATCTATATATCTTAGTGATACCATGGTGTATAGTGAAATTATAATTATGGGAATCATCCAATAACTCCCTTTTTAGCTCAGGTATAGGGGAATACATAGGATGCTCCCAAATTTCAGGATTCCATCCTCACACATGAAGCCTGGAAACTTCCCATCATTCACAACTTTAATTTTATTTTGAATATTCTCTTCTTCATATTGAGAAATTTTAATTCTTTTCAATTAATATGGTTGGAAAACCAATTGAAAAAGTGTTGATGCTTCACCTTCTTTGATAATTATCATAGCCATCATTACTATATCCATGTACATAGGATCCTTTTCAATCCTCATTTTGTTTAGAACTCCATGATCCTTTCTGATCAATACTTCTTCTACCTTATTTTCCTTCCCTGGATGGTAGTGTATGGAACAATCATAATTATTGAGTAGCTAGATCCATCAACTTTTCCTCATATTGAGTTCTTTACATGATAAGATATATTTCAAGCTCTTGGGATCTATATATATCTCACATATTTCATCATAGAGATAATGTCTCCATATCTTCAGAGTAAATATTACAGCTTCTAACTCAAGATCATGAGTTGGATAGTTCTATTCATGAATTTTTAACTAACTTGATGTATATGTAATAAATCTATCATTCTGGATAGGGACACAACTGAGTCCTTTATTTAATGCATCACTATAAATAAAAATCCATTATTTCCTAATGGTAGAGTCAGGATTAGAGAATTCACCAACCAATTATTTAATTATTCATAACAATTTTCACATTCTTTTTTCTATACAAACCTAACCCCTTTATGAGTAATCTTGTTTAATGAGTTAGCTAATCGGGTGAAGTTCTGAATGAAATGCTGATAATAACCTGCTAAACCAATAAAACTACATACCTTGGTTACATTCGTTGGTGTAGTCCATTTCTGAACTGCCTTTTTCTTTACGTGATCTACTAATATTCCATCCTTAGAGACAATATGGCCAAGAAAATAAACCGTTTGAAGCCAAAATTCACACTTTCTAAACTTCCCATATAACTCCTTTCTTAGAAGAGTCTTAAAAATAATGTGCAAGTGATTCTCATGTTCTTCATTTCTTTTGGAGTATAATAAGATATCATCAATAAATACTACAAAAAATTAATCAAGATATTCTTTGAAAAATCTATTCATTAGATCCATTAAAATAGAGGGTGCATTATTCAGTATAAAAGGCATTAATGTAAACTTATAATTCCCATAACTGGTTCGAAATGCTATCTTTGGAATATCTTCCTCCCTCACACACAACTAATTATATCCAGATCGAAGGTCAATCTTCAAAAATATTGGGCTTCGTGAAGTTGATCAAATAAATAATCAATGTGAGGAAGAGGATACTTGTTCTTTATCATAATAGCATTGATCTCCCTGTAGTCAATGCACAACCTCATAGATCCATATTTCTTCTTAATAAAAAGAACAAAAGCTCTCCATGGAGACACACTATGGCAGATAAATCCCTTATCACTCAATTCCTCTAGTTGTTTTTTCATATCTACTAATTCCAATGTGGAAATTCTAAAGGTGTCTTTGATATAGGCCTTGAACTGGGAATTAAATCAATAGAAAACTCAAATTCCCTCTCTGAAGGATGTCCATGTAAATCCTCTTAGAATAAATCATTGTATTCTTCCACAATAGGTACATCCTCAATTTTAATATTTCTTTACTCACCCATAGATATTTTTTTATCTTCCTCCCCAAGAATTTCATTCAGTAAATCTAATGGGGGTGGATCTAGATAAGAATTAAATGAAGAGATTTCTGCTATAAAGATAAGGGATTCTACATTATTTTAAATTTTTTTAACTTCCTTATTCTTGAAATATATTTTCGCATCATAACTTGAAATCAAGTTCATACCAATAATTATATCAAATTCAATCATGGTTATGATGATAAGGTCAGTAACTAAAGCACGTTTGCGTGTTATAAGGGGGACTGATCGACACATATTTTTTGAAATGATACTTCTCTTAGGATTTTTTACTGACAACTCCTTAATTAAATAAATTGAAAATGTTTAATTTTATTGGAAAACTGGGAAGATATAAAAGAATGTGATGATACAAAATCAAATAAATCATTGGCTAAGTTTGAGGAAATGATTAAAGTACCTACCACCACATCATTAGGAACTTAAAATTCACCATTTGTGATTGTATAAGCTTGACCTTAATCCCTTAGCCTTATTGAGGGAATGTTTCCTTGATACTTAGAACAATCATTAGAATAATTCCACATCTATTTACAATTGTATCATTGAACATTGGTATCTTATTTATTTCCCTTGTAATCACGAGATTGGTGGACTATTTATCCACATTTTTAATCGACTCCTTTTCCTTTTAATCAGGCTTCTGGGTGCTTCTTTCCACAAGTATCACATGTTGAAAAAATCCCTTTTTTATTATTCACTTTATCCATTCTTTCCTCTAACAACATATTCTTCTCTTTATTTCCCTTAAAGTCATATGAATTAGATAATTCTTTCTCTATCTTTATAGCACATGAGACTATATATTCGCATAATGATAAATTTTTGGAGACTAGTTCCCTTTAGAGGAATGGTTTTAAACCATCAAAGAATTAATAAATCTTGATCCTCAGATTACATATGTATCCTGTGACATGCGTTTCTATCCTTGTAAAGTAAGATTTATACTTGGAAACATTCTCATCCCATTTTTTCCTCTGATTCAAGATTTTTCTTTCCATATCTGCTCATTGTTCATGAGGAAAATATTTTTCTAGGAAAATTTCCTTAAAATCCCTCCATTCCATATTTTAAACATCTTCCTCCTCCTTTGTGTTTTGAATCAATGAACACAATTGATCAGAATCTCCTGATATATGATAAACTACCATGACAACCTTATCCTTTTATTACTTCCCAAAGTGATAAATATCTTCTCTAAGGAATTTATCCACTATTATGCTATGAATGGGTATGTAGTCCCATTAAATTATAGAGGCTGCTATCACATAAAGAGGTCTAACATTTGTTCTCCACATTGTGGATCAGGATGATCCATATGGGTAAGGTTATTATTTATAACACGATTTAGTTGTCCCAGTATAGTTATAAGTTTCTTAGCACCAATCGCAGCTCCAGAACCAACATCATTATATTGTATAGAAGGGAAATCCATACATGGGATATACGTGTTCATATAGTTTCTATTACTTCCACTAGGTACCATTTTTAAACAATGAAATACATTAAATTAGGATATGAATCATAATCTATAACATCAAATTAACATAATACTTAACATAAATTGATATTTTATGCATGTATAATCTCATAATCATAAGAGTGGTTTCTTTGAGGACATATTTACATTTAAATCCTTCATAATGGTTTATAAAGAAAATGTAAATTATCCTAATTATATCCCCTTGGAGTGTCAAACTAGGTGCACAGTAAGGCATGTTGTCTTGTAACATGTTACCTTGAGTTAGGCTTGGAAGACCTTGTCAGAATTGTTACTCCTAGGTATAGCTGTACTAAAACCACATCCACTTTTAGTACCCAGATAGAGATGTATTACTTGGAATATCCAAATAGTCTCTACCTTACTAAAATTATAGTATGTTTTTATATGATTATCCTCAAAGTATATCATAGGGTTTTGTTCCCTAATCTATGTTTTCTAAATCTAGTTTCCCAGTTTTCTAAATCTAGTTTCCCAGTTTTCTACTAAAATTCCTCTGTTACTAATTATAATGGCCCAACCCCAGAATCCTAGAGTCAGTGCATTATTTTGTTACATTGGAATGATTATAAGAAATTTTTATCCTAAAGTACAAAATAGTTTGTAGTTTTATAAAAATAGATACAAACATAATTTTTACATTACAACTTTGAAATTAAATACAATACAGATATTCTATTGAAAACATCCATAAATCCAAGATTATCCCTTTCACTCATAATATTCATCTTCACACCCTAGGGAAAATAAAACATAATAATTAGGTCAGATAAAATGCTCAGTAAGGGTAAGTAATATAGTGGAAGTTATCATAAACCTAAACACTTGGCACAGTGAACAACTAAAAACACATGCCTTTAAAAATATACTTGAGCATAATATGGATAGAATGAAAGCTGATTATATAAATCCATATAAGTGATCAAAAGAGAATGAAACTTAAGCATGAATATTCTACTAGTAAAATATTCACATATATTATCAATTACTATTATCATAATGAGGGAATTCATAATGTTGGACATCTGAAACATATTGTCAAGGCCTCGACCAAGACATCTAAAAATACTAGGGTAAGGCCTTGGCCAAACCCAATTCTGTTTTGTCTCACGATACCTACTGATGCATTAATGGGATATATTGGACCCCACTGATAATTTTATAAGTCCAATACATTCCTAATATTAATGGGACTAAATATAAATAACATGAACATATGAAATAACTTTCTCAAATCTGTAGACATAATTGCTAACCATTTTGATTAGTATGGTGAATGGTATCAAGATAACACATCCATAGTAAAACTGATCACAAACCATTTAATAAAATATGGTAGATAATAATAATAATAGTTTAATCCCAATAAAACATAAGATTCAATAGGGGTGTTGAAATATATGAAAATGCTCTAATAAAATCATCGAAGAATTCTTTAGAATAATACTCTTTTACTTTGAAAAGAAGAGTTCTTTTGGAAAAATGTTTTCATAAAAGCAGAAAGGAACAAAGATAGTTTTTACATAATAAAAATGAGTGGTTTTAGAAAACCAATGGTGGGTGAAAATAGATTATAGAGTGCACTTTAAAATAGGTAATAATTCAGGAGGTTCCCTTGAAAGGGGCTTGTTTATCGGGAAGAATTTGAGAAAAACCCATTTAAAACATGTATTTTCCACAAATGAAAGGTGAAATGATCAAAATAAATGATTTTGGAACATATAATCACAATTTATAATAATTATATATAGTAAATGAAGAATTAATTTTTTTTATAGAGAAATAAATCACAACCTGAATGAAAATGGAGGTTTGGGAAGAAAAACCTTACCTTATGACTAAATGAGTTATGAACTTTACCTTAATGTCCTGAATAATCAAATAAAATTAATTAATTAATTAATTAAGAACCTTTTATAAAATTATTTGATTCATTATAGTTTTATTAAGTTCTTTTATGGCCTTATTTATGAGTTATAGTGTTTAAATTCATCATTTGGGAGTATTCGTTTTCTTGGTTTTCATGATCGGTTCACTTGTTCATAAGTAATGAAGTTCATGTAAAATGGGTATAATTACCCAAAATTGGAATTAAATGTTGTTAATTTACATTAATAAGTGTAAATGGTTATATATATCATTTATTAATATGGTATGAGGATGAATCATTAGATAATACATTTAGTGATAATCGTTTCCATTATTACATCGGTTATTGATCATAACTAACTCATTTTGTTTTAGGAATTAGTATTATGCATATATACTAGTTTCAGAATATTAATTAGGTTATAATACATATGTTATAGTCTATTTTAACCATAAAAATGCTATCATGATCATCCTTGAAGAATAAATTTAAGAATGAAAGTTCGTCATCCATGAAGGTTGTAAATCAGCACCTCTCAGACATTGATTTTGTTTTTAAAAATAAAAGAGAGAGAGTAAGGAGATTGATGATGGTTATTACATTAACATGATATAATTACTGTATATAAATGATATTGGATTTATCATGATAATTTGTAGAGATGAGGTTAGGAGAGAGTAATAAAATAAATAACTTGAACAGAAGTTAAAAGGAAAAGGAAGAGGATTTTACCTCTTGAATACTTCTCATTGAGTATCTCCTTAAGGGAAGGGGTTTTGGTCTTTTGTAAGGACCAAGAGATCTTGAATGTGAGGAGAGAATAAGGAAGCGGATTTGGGCACAAGTTTTACAAGTTTCAAATCTTATAGAAGTGAAAAGAATATGGGGTGAGGGGTGGTTTTTATAGTGGAGGAGAGGGGTGATTTCTCATTATTTTATTCATTATTTTAATATTTTACTCAATACAAGCAATAGTGTTGATTCTTGTGACTATACACAGTAATTAGTTCATGTGAGTTCAAAACAATGGTTCTTACATCATCCATACATCATCCATGGCTCTATAATTCATGTATTTAACATTTATTCTTAAATTATTGTATTTTACTATTCATAAAAAATCATGTATTTTAGAAAAATATAAAAAATTCACCCTAACCATTTTTCAACATGTAGAATAAAAAAATGAACTACATTTTTTGAAAATAATTTTCTAAATATGAGAAATTTAATTTTTAATTAAATTTAACATTTACTCGAAAAATATAGATTTTAAATTTATAACTGATTTTATAACACTTCCAAAAATTAACCAAGGTCTCATAAAATTATCCTAAAATCAAAGGAATTTTTTTTGATTTATAGATACATTTTATAAAAATTAATTTTCTTTTAAATATTTTTTTTAATTATAATATTTTAATTAATTATTTATAACTCCTAAAGATACTAACACTTAATTAATAATTTTTAAAATATTTATTTACATATACTATGATATAATTATATCATTCTTTCACTAATAAGGTATATAAATTTTATTTATACTTTCATGGGTGTGGTTACTATTCATTTGAAGGATTTACTATTCATAAGGGTCATATTACTATTCTTAAGGTCAAGTTACTATTCACCAAAAATATATATTTATCCTATTAGACACTAAATATATTTCTGATCGCAATCGTGTATGTCTTTTTTTAAAATGAAAATCACATAAGTGGAAAAATTATTTTTATGGGCTATGTTATAACTATCTCCTTTAAATAATAACAAAGTGTTGATTTGTAGTGACTTAGTGTTGCATGCATTACATTCTATATTTATTTGTAAAACCTTGGGGTGTTACATGAATACTATCCTTAGACAAATCAATAATAAAATATCCAGAGAATAAGGATGATATCAATACAAAAAATCCCAAATGGGGTAAAAATAAAGGGTTTTTGTTGTTGATGAATAAAAATACTATAAAAGTATCTTAAAAACATTCTCGAGGACAATATCCCTTTGTTTTGAACAAGAATTTGAAAAACCTTATCTTTGAAAATAAATTTTGAAAAATTTTCTTTAAAAAGTAACATTTTAGACATGCAAATGAATCTTCAAAGAAATGACGATGAGAAAATCCGTACTTACAATATGAGGTAAAAGAACATTTCTTTTGCATGATAAAAGGGGTTAAAAAATTCCTATTGGGAAGCGACAAGAAGATTCATTTGAAAATATTGGTAAAAGACAAAAGGATAAGAATGTATTTACCAAATCATTTTAAAATCATTTTAATAAAACATGGGTTTTAGAAGAAAATAGGTTCTCATACTAAACAGAGAAATAAAGTTAGTTTTTATTAAAAACATTTTCTAAAATATTTTGAGTACCAAAGAGTGGAAAATGGTACTTATACTTGAAATGACCATGAATAACTAGAGAAGATAAAACGAAAGGTTTTATTTAATATTGGTCATATAATTTCCCCGAGTGGAAATACTATTTCAAGATCATTAAATTTATTATTGAGGATAAAAATCTTTAAACATTTCAAATTATCCCATACTGTAGAGACTCAGGTTTTGGCCCTGTCTGACTTCGGAATATACCTACAAATAATTTCAGAGCTAGCCGTGAAAGTGGCGTGCGATTCTAAGGCCCGGTGTGCCCGAAATTAATTTTATAAAAATATTAAGTCTTTTTATACTATGCACATGATGAAGATGAGTTTTTCTTAAATGGTAGCTCAGATCAAAAATCCAAGGGCACGACTGTGTCCAGAGCATGTCATTTACCCTAGGTGGGGTGTAATCGTTACGGGTGCGGGCCTACTGTAGAAAAAGGTGACTGATGAAATTTTTTTAAATAAATGAATATTTTATTTATGGGATTTGACTCGATTAACTCAATAATGGAGTCTCAGATCGAAATTCTGAGTGTGTGGTTGAGTTTAGAATGCCGCATTTACACCAGGGGAAACCTAATATTTTCCACAGTGGGAGTGTAGGCTGGGGGTGTTAAACAATGGTCTGATTGATTGATTGATTAATTAATTAAAATGAAAATCAATCAAACCCCTTCCCTTACGTCTAAGATGTGCACAAGGAGGAGCCTACTCCTTCTTCCTCTGTTTAGCCAAAAAACACCCTAATCGAGCAAACAAAGCACTAAAGAGCTCTGATTCTGATGAAAGACTATCCCAGATCGTGCAGCGGAATCTTTGGAGCGCGGATCTAGGCTCGACCATTGATGTTTCACCCGCGAGGTAGGTGGTTTGAGTTTTAAAATCCCAGATCCTATTTATGTATTGTTTTTCTTCAAATCTTCATAATATTTGTGTATTTCGGGTCCCGAGCATTCCAAAACATGTTTTAGATCTGAATTTGGAGCATCAGGGTGCTCCCGATGGTCTCTAGAAGTTTTCCAGTGGCAAGGCCGGATTCCGGCGGTGTCAATGGTAAAATCTAGCGAGGGTGGCAGTAGCGCGATGGCATCGCGATGGTTTTTGGCTCCAGTGGGGTAGTTTCTAGATCCGGTGCGGTGGTTTCAGGCTCTAGCGTGACGATTTTTGGTGAAAGAAGCGGTGGTCCGGCCAGAATTTTCCAAGGGTTCTTTAAACCCCCTTAACTCGCAAACTGTAACTCTGATTTGTGAGCCGTTTATAGAGACGTGTTTCTTGCCTCAATACAGAACTTTTGAGCTCCCTTTGGGAATTTTATGAGTTGGGTTTGTGTCCCAGGGCTATGAAACATTGAAATAATAATAATATTTTATTACCTTCGACCAACAATAATATCTGCACGGAGTCCCCGATTGATGCGCCGTTAGTGGCGTTCTGATCCTGATAGTATGACAGACTTTTTAGGATAGTTTCCAGATTCTAGGACTGATATTAGGGTGTATGAAACACGTGTATAGACCCATATTTTCCATATAATTTTTATTTATTTATATTGAATTATTACGAGTCTGCGAAAATTGACGGCGTGTGATTTCAAGGCTCGGTGTGCCCGAAATGAATTTTTGAACTTTTTTTTAAGGTACGTTCTGTAAACGCGCAAGTGTCATTTTCTAACTTTTGAACTGGTGCTCGGATTAAAAATTCAAGGGCACCATTGAATCCACAACGCCAGGATTCTCTTAAGGGAGGCTTCACTTTGACCGCAATAGGTCTGGAGAAAAAGTTAAGTTTTTTTGAATTTTAAAAGAAATAAATAAAATAACTCTATTATTTTATTTTCATTCTTTTCCTCCAACAGACAAGTGGAGGTGGGACCAGCGATGTGTCAATCCAATAAATGGGTTGACCTTTCAATCTTGTGTAACGACATCGTTGGGGTATTAGGAAGGTTCTAAATCAATGAGCCCCCATCAATTTCCAATGTTGTTACTTACCCTCCCCCTATTCTATTTATATGGAGCTTGGGGAGGGGTATCGACACTGCTTTTCCAAGAAACAAAGTGATGACCAATTGTTGAGATGCTAAACCCTTGGAAGATGGAGCTAGTTCCACTAGGAGGTGACGGGTGACACTAAACCACGAACCAAAGGACGACGTACGATTGGCGTCATTGGAAGCTTGTTGTAGGAGCGAATTACACCGAACCACCTTCAAAAGTGGACATTATCCAATTGATTTATGAGGTAGGGAATTATTTTGTTTTTAACTCCAAATAATTGTTGAATCATTTAATCCTCCCTCACGTTTATGAGCTAACGCGGAGAGTGCAGGCCTAACAAACACGACCCGAACCCTCTGCAATCTTGTTTACCCCATGCGTTCTCTGTGGAAGACCACTGACACGACATTACTGACGATAGATGTTGGTGGGGACTAAGGCGGCAACCAGCACTGGCCGATCGTGAGGGAGGAGGTGGCGCACCCTCACCACTAGAGTAACTATCCACTGTTCGTCAGCCGTGGCAGTCGTAAGAGGTGACCGACACACCGGCCGACCGCAGAGGAGAATGGCGGTGTGACTAGCATGCCGCCAGAGGTCGTGGGCTACCAATCGTTAGCCGTGGAGGATCGGGATGTGGCCAACACACCGGCCGGCCGTGGGTGGCAGAGATGCGTGCCGTCGCACGCCACTGGAGATGGTGGTCGTCACACCGGCCGACCACAACAGGAGGTATGACCTGCTCAAGCATGTCCCACGTGCCACCTGGTGGCGCTATGTGGAGCCGCCACTGCAAAATAAGCCAAACGGTATCCTGGACGTTTGGGAAACTAGGGGTCACTCCCTCGGCGGTGGCTAGGGCAGACCCCACTGCGAGCCAGACCGGTGGACCGTCCCTTGCGGGCTGGGCCATCCCTTGCGGGACCAACTGCCCCTTGCAGGCCAGGCCGGAACTTGGCCCAGCGGGCCGAGCCCACCACAACACAGCCTACCGTGACCCAGCCCTATTGGGTCAGACCTGGATTGGGTCGGTTCGACCAGGTCAGACTGGACCCGAGCCCAACTGGACCCAGAAACACTTAAAGGTCCATAACTTGAGAACCAAACATCCTTTTGAAGAATTGTCTGTGTCTTTGGGATACTTGGACAGAGAAAGTACTTTTGATATACTACACTTGAGATTTGTAGATAGTTGGAGTATGGCCGGGTTGGATCGATCCTGAATCCAACCAGGACCTCGAAACTAAAACACTTATAACTCTAAGAGCAGACATCCAATTGACGCACCGTCTATCGCGTTGGAACCCTTACGACATGGAGATCCTTTGGGTTACTCCTTTGTGGATATTAGTGGTGGTCTAGGTTTGACTGATATCTCGAGGGGTGGATTCTACAGAACTCAAGTGCACTAGGTGCGAGGGATCATATGGTTGGCTATAATAAGAAGAAAGTACATTGATCCTATGTGGGTCAGCATATATTGATCCTATGTGGGTCAGCATCTATCAGATCCTGTGTGGGTCAGTACTCAGTGATCATATACGGGTCAGTGCATAATGAACCTGTGTGGGTCAGATCTTGTGTGGGTCAGCGGGGGTTAGTTACCTATTGATCCTGTGTGGGTCATAAGTAGCGCTACTTAATAGAATAAGATGATCTAGCCTTATGACTAATCATCTATACTTAAGAACTTAATTTATACCTAGTTGTGTGCTGAGTCTTTTACCTTTGTGGTATTATTTTCATGGTGTTACCTGTGTGGTACTTCTATCTTCGTGGTGTAACCTGTGTGGTACTTCTAGATTCATGGTGTTACCTATGTGGTGCTTCTAGCTTCGTGGTATTACCTGTTTGGTACTTCTACCTTTGTGGTGTTGTCTTTGTTGTGATTCATATGTTGCACTTCTACCTTTTTGGTGTTGTCTTCGTAGTGTTACCTGTGTGGTACTTCTATCTCTGTGGTGTTACCTGTGTGGTATTTCTACCTTTGTGGTGTTACCTTTATGGTATTATTCCCTCATGTATGAGATGAGTTTATCTTGAAAACTTAGGTATATGTATGGGCGTATACCTGAGCAGAGTTTATGTATTTCTTTGAGGGTTTTCTTTTGTGGAACTCTAGGAGACCTATGGGGTCTTGGGGTCCCTATTGAGTATCATCATATTCACCCCTTCACGGGCTACGCCGACACCTTATTGTGTCTTGTGAAGACGACGTACAATTTTGATCGAGGCTAAGGGATCCAGGACCAGACGATGCTCGGTGGTGGACCATTTGGCATGACGTGATACAGGGAATACTTGTCATGAGCTGTACCTACCCTTTAGGTAGGATCCCCAGTGGACAATCCAAGAGCTGTTTTTCTATTTTTAGTTATACTTGTACTTTTCATTTGGGATTGTATTACAGTCCCTTTAATTTTAGCACACCTTTTTACCATAGTAGTTTACTATGTGGTTTCATCTTGTTGCGTTCTACTCTGTATGTTTGTACAAGTTTAAAGGAAATTCCTTCCCGTTATAGGGATACACCTTTCCGGTGCTAGTCGCCAGCTCCTGGCCTATGGAAGGTGGACTTGGGGTAGTCACAGCACGAGCCTTAGGGGACGGGTCATGAAAAAGTGGTATTAGAGGAGTCGATTCTACTGAAGAACTATGACTTTGATCTTTTATATGTGGCAATTGTGTTAAGTTTTATGAGTGTGGTTTTCAGTTTGGGGATACCAGTGTTGGTGCGGCGGCCAACGTATCCATACACTAGGACCCTGAATTCTGATTTCCAAATCAGTGCAAGGAAACACAAATTGCGTGTGCTTTTGAAAGGTTTTTCTTATGATCTCTTTGAGTCAGCTCACCAGGTATAACTTATTGACTGTGGCACACCTATTTTCTCTCAGGATGAAACCACATAGATAGCCAGCCAGGATTCCTGAGAGAGTACGCGATGACGGCCCACCAAGCGATGAGTCCTTGATGCAGGGCCCTCTTACAGTGTTAGCACCTTCGGGTGGTGTACCAGAAGCACCACTACCCATTGGGCAGCAATTTCTACCAGCCCCACTAGCAGATAATGCACGCTGATTGAGCGTGTTTCATGGGTTTCAGTGGCAGAGGCCTCTGAGGTTTTGAGGCGAGACGGACCCGCAGGCAGCTGGGGACTGGATGGAGGCTGTAGTCAGAGTTTTCTGCCTGGTTGGGACACCAGCTGACCTTATGGTGATCCTAGAAGCCAGTCTTTTTCAGGCACCAGAAAAGAGATGGTGTAGTTTTATTCTCTAGATACATGATGAGGCGACCCTTCTCTGGGTATAATTCAAGGTCCTTTTCAAGGAATAGTTTGTTCTAGAGACTCTACGCTCAGTGTGTATACAGGAGCTACTGCACTTACAGCAGGGTAGCATGACTGTGGCCCAGTACTCAGTGAGGTTCACTGATCTCTCCCACTAATCCATTGACATGGTACAAGACCCTTTCTTCAGGGCCCAGACCTTTGAGAAGTGTCTCCTATGGGAGATCAGAGCATCGATGATATCGCTCAGCATACCAACGTAGGCTGGGGTGATAGAGCAAACACTTTTGGTGGATAGCTTCCTAGCTGAGCAGGCACCGATAGCGAGAGCCACCACCAGATGTCAGGTAGCAGATTCATTCGAAACAGGTAGTATACGGATGACGCAGGGGACCAAGTGGGCCATACCTTTAGGTGGATGACCTCAGGATACAAATTCGGTGATGAGGGACTCACGAGATAGAGGAGGACAGATGAGGAGCATACAATGCTACACGTGCGGTGGGCAGGGTCACATGGCTCATGATTGCCCAACCCGCCGTACGGATGACCAGGAGACAGTCGAGGGACCACCGAGGCAGAGACAAAGATTCAATCGAGGAGGTCTGCAGGTAGTAGGTGGACATGGCAGAGGAGCTGGTCGTGCAGTAGGTGGTGGGCGGCGATTCAAGGTTCTACTACCACCACATCTAGGTGGTCCACCCCGACTATAGGGAGTTGGTGGACAGGGACGATCTTAGCTCTAGGTAGTTGAGGCCCATGACCACGATGCTCCAAAGATTATTAGAGGTATGATCTATGTCTACTCCACCTTAGTTGTAGTACTTATAGACACAGGTTCCAGTCACTCTTTTATTTCCATATCCCTCATTTGGAGCTCGGAGATTCCGGTGGAGATGTTGGATCGATCCTTATGGCTAGAGAATCCAACGATAGAATATTCGATGATTAAATACTGGTGACGAAAGTGTGAGCTTACTCTAGGAGGTGAGAGCATTGGCTGATATCTTCTAGTAGTGGCGTTGAGGCCTTACGACATCATCTTGGGTATGGAATAGTTATCCACATTCGATGTTCATATTGACTATATTAGGTGAAAATTACAGTGTGTCCATGAGGATGGGACCAGGTTTTCCTTCACCGGAGAAAAGGGATACTTTGTAGCACATGATAGACTTACCCAAAGGAGGGTGCAGATGATCACACATCAGTTGGCCAGCCTTACGCTCGGGGCAGTTGATGTTGAGAGTCCGATCTATCCTGTAGTGGTGGACCAGTATGCTGATGTCTTTCCTGATGATGTACCGAGACTACCTATATATAGATAGGTGGAATTTTACATTGACCTATACCTCGGGATGACACCGATATCTACTCCAGCATATTGGATGGCTCCCGTAGAGCTTTATGAGTTACGGGTAAAATTGGAGGACTTGCAGAGGAAGGGGTTCATAAGGTCTAGTGTTTCTCCATGGGCATCCCTGATTTTGTTCGCCAAGAAGGAAGATGGGAGTTTGAGACTCTGTGTGGACTACCAATGCCTGAACCAGGTGACTATGAAGAACAAGTATCCACTTCCGAGGATTGATGATCTTTTCAACCAACTGAAGGGAGATTATTGGTTTTTAAAGATAGACCTCAGATCAGGCTATCATCAGCTCATGGTATGAGATGAGGATGTGTAGAAGACGACCTTAAAATATTGGTATGACCATTATGAGTTCTTGATTATGCCATTAGGAATGAAGAATTCCCCAGCAGTGTTCATGGGACTCATGAACAGGATCTTTCAGCCATACCTCGATCGCTTTGTGGTGGTCTTCATCGATGAAATCTTGATATACTCAGTGATGGAGCAGTAGCATGCCTATCATCTGCAGATAGTTCTAGATACACTATGAGAGCACCAACTTTATGGTAAGCTCTCAAAGTGCCAATTCTGGATATGAGAGGTCCACTTTCTGGGACACGTTATCTCAGAGGCTGGAGTTGTAGTGGATCCAGTTAAGATAGAGGCTGTACTTGCTTGGGAGTCACCCAGGAGTGTGACCTAGGTGCGTAATTTTCTAGGGTTGAATGGATACTACCGGAGATTCATGACTGACTTTTTTAAAGTTGCGGAACCCTTGTCAGAATTGACAAAGAAGGGAAAACCCTTCTTATGGACGGAGGGATGCAAGTAGAGGTTTTTGGAGCTAAGGTAGATACTGAAGAGTGCCCCCATCTTGAGGATACCATAAGAGGGAGTTGGGTATGTAATCTACTGCGACACATCAGAGTTTGGAATTGGGTGTGTTATGATGCAGGAGCGAGCAGCGATCACTTACGACTCACAACAGATGAGACAACATGATCAAAACTATGCAACCCATGACCTAAAGTTAGTAGCAGTGGTCTTTGCCCTGAAGATATAGAAACATTACTTGATGGACGAACATTTTATAATCTACTCTGATCACAAGAGTCTCAGGTATATCTTCTCTCATAAGGACCAGAACCTGAGACAATGAAGATGTCCAGAGTTACTCTAGGACTATAAGTTTGAGATAGTCTATACTCATGGGAAGGGGAACGTGGTAGCAGATGCACTCAGCAGAAGGTCTAGTCTATAGTTGCTGAGTGAGGTGACAGAGCAGCTAGCCGCGATGAAGATATCCTTCGTGGATGGAGACAAAGCAGATTACCTCCAGTCTTTGACAGTCACTCCCCCACTCCTTCAGCGAGTCAGGGAGGCGCAACTTTGGGAAATTGACTACGAGTCTTGACGTGCTTAGATATCCTCAGGACAGTCACCTGATGGATTTTTTGAATTTGGGGAGAACATAATCTGTTTGAGAGGATGTACCATGGTACCAGTGGAGCTATAAGAAGAGTTGTTTAGGAAGTTCCATACGTCCCCTATGGAGGTACATCCTGGTATGGAGAGTATGTACCAGGACCTCCGGCATCAACACTGGTGGCCAGGGATGAAGCAGTAGTGGCATAGTTTGTTTCTTGATGCCTCACTTTTCAGCAAGAGAAGGTCGATCATTATGTTATAGTAGGCTTACCACATCCACTAGAGGTGCCATAGTGGAAGTGGGATGGGATCTCAATGGACTTTATGACAGGGATTCCATGCACGTCCAGGGGACATGATTCCATTTGGGTGATCATTGATGGACTCAACAAGTCGGACCACTTCCTACCTATTTGGGAGCAGGGATCTGTAGAGGGATTGTGACACCTCTATGTACGAGAGATTGTGTGACTCCATG
The DNA here is from genome assembly GCA_963277665.1 of Viscum album. Lineage (NCBI taxonomy): Eukaryota > Viridiplantae > Streptophyta > Magnoliopsida > Santalales > Viscaceae > Viscum > Viscum album. Next base: position 445,355,834 of record OY728133.1, read on the forward strand.
GGGTTACATCGATGATCATCTCTGACCATGAAACATGTTTTACTTCCTGGATGTGGAAGGGGTTGCAAGAGGCGTTCGGGACTCAACTGCATTTGAGCACCGCCTTTGACCCATAGACGGATGATCTGGCTGAGCAGACCATTCAGACACTGGAGGAAATGCTATGTTCTTGCATACTAGATTTTTTCTAGAGTTGGGAGGATCAATTTCCCTTTGTGGAGTTCTCATACAAAAACATCTATCACTCCACCATTGGTATGGCACCGTTTGAGGCCCTATACGGTTGACCATGCAGATCACCTCTATGCTGGACAGACCCAGGGGAGTCAGCACTTATGGGTCCAGAGTTGGTAAAATCTACCATTGAGAAGGTGTAGATCATCTAGGAGAGGATGAAGACTGCACAGAGTAGACAAAAGTCTTATGCTGACAGAAGACGAAGACCTTTGGAGTTTTAGGAGGGGGACCATGTATTCTTTCAAGTCTCTCCTCAATAGGGACTATAGAGATTTGGCCGAGGTGACAAGTTATCACCAAGGTTTATCAGACCATTCCTGATACTTCGGAGGATTGTCGAGGTAGCATAATACTTGGCACTTCCACCACAGTTGGAGAGGGTGCACGATGTCTTCCATGTATCCCAGTTGAGGAGATACGTACATGACCCATCTCACATCATCGACCATGGTGAGATGTACTTAAATGATGGGGTGACATTTACAGAGGTTTCAGTAGAGATTGGGGATCAACAGGAGTGAGTCCTTTGTGGGCGGTCAATACCTCTGGTGTGTGTTCACTGGAAGCATGAGAACCTCTAGGAGAAAACATGGGAGCAGGAGGCTCATATTTGTGCTCAGTATCCCCATCTGCTTTCTTAGTCTATGTTTTGGATTTATAGGATGAAAATCCCTAATGTGGGGAGAATGTAAAGACCTGGATTTTCCATGTAATTTATTTAATTTTTATATGGAATTATTACGAGTCTGTGAAAATTAACGGCACATGATTCTGAGGCCTAGTGTGCCCATAATGAATTTCTGAACTTTTTTTAAGGTACAATTAGTAAACGCACGATCGTCATTTTCTTACATTGAACCGGTGCTTTGATTAAAAATATGAGGTCACCGTTGAATCCGCAGTGATGGGATTCACTTTAGGGAGGATTCACTTCGACCACAGTAAGTATAGAGAAAAAGTTAAGTTTTAGAACTTTTAAAAGAAATAAATAAAATAACTTTATTATTTTATTTTCATTATTTTCCTCCAACGGACAGGCGAAGGTGGGACCAACATTGTGTCAAGCCAATAAATGGCTTGACCTTTCAATCTTGTGTAACTGCATCGTTGGAGAATAAATAAGGTTCCTAATTAATGATCCCCCATGAATTCACAATGTCTTTACTTACCCTCCCCCTCTACTATTTATATAGATCTTGAGGAGGGGTATCGACACTGCGTCTCCAAGCAACGAAGTGCTGACCAAGTGCTGAGACGCCAAACCCTTGGAGGATAGAGCCGGTTCCAGTGGGAGGTGATGAGTGACACCAAACCACAAACTGAAGGACGACGTATGAGCAGTGTCATTGGAAGCCTGTTGCGGGAATGAAGAACACCGACTCACCTTCAAGCGTAGAAGTTTTCCAACGGATTTATGAGGTAGGAAATTATTTTGGGTTTTAATTCCAAATAATTATCAAATACTTTAATACTACCTCACGTTTATGAGCTAACATAGAGGGTGCGGGCCTAAAGAACATGGGTCAAACCCTCCGCAACCTTGTTTACCCAATGCGTTCTCTGTGGAAGACCGCCAGTGTGGTAGTACCAGTGACCGACACCGGTGGGGACCAAGGTGGCGGCCGACATTTTCCAGCTGCGAGGGAGGAGGCAGCGCACCCGTGCCACCAGAGGAATCGTTTGCGGCTCGTCAGCCGTGGAGGTCGGAAGAAAAATCTGACACAATGTATGACCACAAAGGAGGAGGGCGGCGCGACCAGCATGCTGCTGGAGGTCACGAGCCGTTGCTCGTCAGCCATGATAGATCAGGAGGCGGCCGACACACCGGCCGACCACGGGTGGTGGAGCGGCGCGCCATCGCACACCCCTAGAGACGGTGGCTGGAACACAGGCCGACTATGATGAGAGGTAGGACCCACTCTAGCAGGTCTCGCTGGCCACCTGGCGGCACCATGTGGCACCACCACTATGGAAGAAGACGAACGACCTTCTGGCCATTCGGGAAACTGGGGGTCACTCCCCCTGTGGTGGCTAGGGCAGACCCCACCGTGGGCCGGACTAGCGGTTTACCCATTGGGAGCCTGGTGGCCCCTTGTGGGCCAGGTGGCCCCTTGTGCGCTGGGCAGTGCCTTGCGGTCTGGGCGGCCCCTTGCTGGTCGGGTCGCCCCCTTGCGAGTCGGGCCAAACCTCGGCCCAGCGGGCTGAGCCCGCTGCGGCCCAGCCCAGTCAGGTTGGGTTGACCCGAAATAGGTCGGGTCACCCCAGACTGGGTTGGGTCTCCCCAGACTGGGTCGGGTCACCCAATACTGGGTCGTGTCGCCCCAAACCGGGTTGGGTTGGGTCGGACCGGACCCGGGGCCAACCGAACCCAAAAACACTTAATGGGACATAACTTGAGAACTGAACACCCATTTGAAAAACTGTCTATGGAGTTGGGATCCTGGGATCGATACGGTCCTTTTGGCTTACTCCACTTGAGTTTTGGAGATACTTGGAGTACGACCCGATTGGACCGAACTCGAATCCAACCAGGCCCTCAAAACTAAAACACTTATAACTCACAGACCGGGAATCTGATTGACGCGTCGTCTGTCATATTGGAACCCTTATGACATGGAGGTACTTTGGGTTACTCTTTTTTTGGAGTTTAGTGGTGGTCAAGATATGACCGATATCTCGAGGGGAAGATTCTACGAAACTCAAGTGCACCGGGTGCGAGGAATCCTGTGGTTGGCTGTAACATGAAGAAAGCACATCGATCATATGTGGGTCAATATATATCGATCCTATGTGGGTCAGCATCTATAAAATCCTATGTGGGTCAGTGCTCAATAATCCTATTTGGGTCAGTTCATACCGATCCTTTGTGGGTCAGATCCTGTGTGGGTCAGCGGGGGTTAGTTACCTATCGATCCTATGTGGGTCATAAGCAGTGCTTCTTAATAGAATAATTTTATCTATCCTTATGAATAATCATCTTTACTTATGTACTTAAGTTATATATGGTTGTGAGTTGATTCTTTTACCTTTGTGGTATTATCTTTATGGTGTTACCTGTGTAGTACTTCTATCTTCGTGGTGTTACCTGTGTGGTACTTCTAGTTTTGTGGTGTTACCTGTGAGGTACTTATAGCTTCGTGGTGTTACCTATGTGGTAATTCTACCTTTGTGGTGTTGTCTTTATGGCGATTCCTGTGCGGTACTTCTACCTTTGTGGTGTTGTCTTCATGGTGATTTCTGTGTGGTACTTCTACCTTTGCGGTGTTGTCTTTGTGGTGTTACCTGTATGGTACTTCTATCTTCGTGGTGTTACCTGTGTGGTATTTCTACCTTTGTGATGTTACCTTTGTGGTATTCTTACCTCATGTATGAGATGAGTTTATCTTGATAACTTAGGTATATGTATGGGAATATACCTAAGCAGATTTGATGTCTTGCTTTGAGGTTTTTCCTTTGTGGAACTCTAGGAGACCTAAGGGGTCTCAGGGTCCCTACTGAGAATCGTCATACTCACCCCTGCATGGGCTATGCCCTTACCTTTTTATGTCTTGTGCATATGATGTATAGCATTGATCAAGGCTGAGGGAGCCAAAACTGGATGGTGCTTAGAGGTGGACCATTTGGCGTGACGTGTTGCAGTGACTACTGATCGTGAGCTATACTTACCCTTCAGGTAGGATCCCCAATGGACAATCCATGAGCTATTTTTCTATTTTCAGTTATACTTGTAATTTTCAGTTGGGCTTGTATTTTGGCCCCTTTACTTTCAGCACACCTTTTTACTACATCATTTTACTACGTGGTTGCATCTTGTTGCATTCTAGTCTGTGTGTTTGTACAGGTTTAAAGGAAGTGCCTTCCCGTTATAGGGATACGCCTTTTCGGTGCTAGTCGCAAACCTATGGCCTATAAAAGGAGGGATTTGGGTAGTCATGACATGGGCCCTAGGGGACGGGTCGTGACACCACGAGGTTGGTTTTGGGTGTTTACGGAAAAACGTGACTTTTTTGTCTGGTTTCTGTTTTGGACGAATGAGTAGTCGATCTCGAGCATTTTTTTGAGGGGATCACAGTGGTGCGATTACCTTGATGATTTTCAAAATTGAGGTGTGGTGCCTACACGTACTTACTACGGTGAATAGTAAATTTTTCACCAGTTGTTCATTTCGGGTGAGTAAATAGTATATCCTGTGTGTTTTTCCGCATAGAACGCAATGGTAGCCTCTGTCTGGGCCTAAGAGGTGTGCAGTGTGGTGGTGTTGTGGGTCGCTTGGGTTTAGCGATGTTTGGACCGACACCGGTTGAGTGAACTCCCTTGGTTCGTTCCTCTGAGGGTTCGTGTGGCATTACAACCCCAGTACAAGTTTGTGATCTCCTCGACATGATGAATTTTAGATAGAGTTGTGGTATCTCTTTGGTGAGTCTCGAGCAGGATCCTCTAGTGTCGCTTCCCTAGATCGGGTTCTTGGAATCGGTGTGACCGCTTATCCACAGGTGGGGATCCCCTATCTAGAAAAACAACCCCATAGGGTTTGAGGCATCCTTGGTAGTATAATCCCCTATGCAGTGGGTTTTATTAGTAGGGTTACGATATCATCGGTTATATAATACCTTACTCAGTCTGTGGTTTTCCATAGGGTTGCGATATCGTCGATAATGTGATCCCATACTCAGTGCATGGTTTTTGTAGGGTTGGTGGTATCATTAGTTTGATGCCCTACTTTGTGAGTTATACCAGATGGGGTTATCAACATCATTAATCCCACCTTTATATGAGAAATGATCCTCTATCTGAGTGCTGTGATATGTGGAATGTCAGATCAGGTTATAGTACCCCCCAGTGGACCCTGGGAGTGATCCCCTATCTGTGAGATTTTGGTTTAACCAGGTTGGGTTCTCATATCCCCTACCATACCCTAGGAGTGATCTTCTATCCGAGGAGTTTGGTGTTCTGTTGTTTTAGCGTGATGTTCTCAGTGACAATATCTGACGAGCGTGTTCACTCGGATTGGCCATCTGGGATGTCGATGTAACCTGGTGGAGTGTATCTCTCTGACATGTGGAGTGTGTTATCCTAGTTATGTTTACGCCTTATAGGTGCTCGTGATGCAGTTGGACCCTCATGAGGCTTGGTGCCTGAGATGAGTATATCTGAGTGTTCATGATATATATATGGGAATATACCTGAGCTGGGATGACTAGTCATGTTTTTCCAAGGATGGCCTCAATATGGAGTTTCTCTTTCATTTGGGTTCCCTCTGGATGAGATTATTTGACTATTTCCTTTCAGTTTCTCTCTTTTATTTTGGGGTTTTTAGGGTGCCTACTGAGTATTTTTATACTAATCTGTGCATGGGATTTTCCCGTACATGTTTTGTGTCTTGTGTAGACTGCACGCCTTTCAATAGAGTCCCATGAAGACCCAAAGCAAGAGGAGCTTAGTGATATTGACCAACCGAGGTGTTTACCGGAGCTGTATAGAGGATATTTTTATCAGGTTCTTTTGATAGCAATCCACTCATTCTGATCAGGTTGGACATTTTTGAAGTTTTATTTTGGTGGGCCATGTCTTTTCCCTTTTGTACTTTTGATGTACTCTGGTTGTGGGTTAGATGTATGCATGATTTTTTAGTTTTTATATATATCTCTCTTCACCTTTCATGAATACGTATATGGTTACATGTGTATAGGTGCCTTAGGATAATTCCTTCCATGTGTGTGATAGGCTACTCAGTGCTAGTCATTAGCCCCTGGCCTATTGAAGGTAGGATTGGGGAGTCGCAACTCAAGCCCTGCTGGGTCGGGTCGTGACAGAGTGGTATCATAGAAGGTTCCACCTTTGGGATCTATAAGTATAGGTATTCTAGATGTGAGTTTGGTTTGAGTTGAATAGAGACAATGTTAGGATGTTTTGAGTTTTGGTTTTCAGGATAGGGACTCCACTGTTGGTGCGGGGGAAACATATCCATTCACCAAGACTCTGATAACCTGCCTTTCGACGTGGGACATCAGTACACTGGTCACAGAGAAATAATGGTACATGCATCATATAGGACTGGGTTTTGGGTTTACCTTGTCCTTCTTGAGTCATCTCCCCTGATATACTCTTTGACTGTGGTGCGTCTCGATTGTATTTTTGGATGCCTCCATGATGAAAGCAAACGAGGGTTCCACAATGAGATTGTGGTGATGATCCACCCCGAGTTTAGGCTTTGGAGCAGGGTATAGGTTCTGAGGGTGGACCTACAGGTGGTTTTCCAGTTGAACCACCACCTATCGAGTAGCTGGTTGTGCTGACAGTGTAAGAAGAGGATGCACGTAGGATGAGTGCACTGCATGAGTTGCAGAGGTAGCAACCTCTAAGGTACTGGGGTGATCTAGATCCCCAGGAAGCTGATGACTAGCTCGAGGCAGTCACCCGGGTTTTTCACCTAGTGAGGACACCTCTAGATTAGATGGTGGTCCTAGCAGAAAGCCTTCTACATGGTTTGACCGGGTGATGGTGGAGTTTGGTGATGCAGTCCCACTATGAGGAGATGCTCATGTGGACAGAGTTTGAGCGACTGTTCAGGGAAGAGTTCTATCCAGTGATACTGAGGTTAGTTTGGATCTATGAGCTTCTTTAGCTTCAGCATGAGAGCATGACTATGTTGGAGTACTCAATGAGGTTTACAAACCTGTCATGCTACTCCCAGGATATAGTTCTATAACCATTCTTCAGGGATCAGACCTTCGAGCAGGGCCTACATAGAGACATCTAGGCAGGTGTTGTTTCCTTGTGCCTGGCCACCTATACTGGAGTGCTGGAGTAGAACTTGGTGGTGGAGAGCTTTATGGATGAGCATATTCTGCCCGTTAGTGCTGGGAATAGGGGAGCTGAGACCTTAGTAGATGGTTCAGTAGTTGGTAGCCGATGAAAGGAGAAGGGGTTCGGATGTGATTGATGTTTTAGGAGGCGACCCCAGGATAGAGGATCTGAGGCTCAGGGATCTCAGACCAATTTTGGTCAGTTGTAGGAGAGGCAGTGTTACACTTGTGATGGCCGAAGACATCTTGCTAGAGATTGTTCGACCCACCTTTCTACTGAGAGGGATCCCATCGATAGGACACCTTGTAAGAGGCGACATCTTAAGTATGGGGGTTCTCAGGGTGGTATACATGGCAACAGAGCTGGTGCACTAGTGGGAGGTGGCAGACAGTATGAGTTGCCACCACCACCACCCCCAGGTGGTCCATGCCTGGCTCAGGGAGCTAGAGGACGGGGGAGAGGACAACTGCAGGCCTTAGAGGTTGTTGACCCAGAGGATCTGCGGATAGATAAAGGTACACTCTGTGTTCTTTCTAATTTCTGCAATAGTTTTGATAGACACTGTTAGGTGGTACTCTTTCATTTCTGTTACTTTCTTGATGTTTTTTAGGGTGTTGGTAAGACCCTGTGTTGGTGTTGGTGTTGTTCGATGTGATTTGAATTCACGAGGAAGAGGGATCCTTCCCCCACCGAGACACATTGAGGTGTGGAGGATGAGTCCCTCTGACTTATGTGTTCGGGGTAGGGTTGTGTGTTGGGGAGTTTGTGCGAAAGGCCTTGGGTTACCCATTGTGTGTTCTAGTTGGCAGCATGGTAACCCTTGGTGGATTTGTTGTAGTTTTTGGTGAACTCGATGGTGTGGGAAACCCAGTTCAGAGTTTAGTTTCTTTCCCTCGTGCTTATGAATTTTCAGAGAAGAAAATTCCTAAGGTGGGAAGGATGTAGCGACTTGGGTTTTGGCCCTATCATACTTTGGAATATGCCTACAAATAATTCCAGAGTTAGGTGCGAAAGCGGTGTGTGATTCTGAGGGCCGGTGTGCACAAGAATTAATTTTATAAAAATATTAAGTATTTTTATACTATGCATGTGGTGAAGATGAGTTTTATCCTAAACAGTAGATCAGATCAGAAATATGAGGGCACTACTATGTTCGGAGCATGCCGTTTACCCTAGGATGGGTGTAACCTTTGAGAGTGTGAACCTGCTGTAGAAAAAAGTGGCTAGTGGAATTTTTGTAAATAAATAAATAATTTATTTATCGGTGTTGGCTCGATTAACTCCTGAACGGAGTCTCAGATCAAAATTTTGAGTGCGCGGTTGAGTTTATAATTCTGAATTTACCTCAGTGGTGACCTAATATTTTCTGCGATAGGAGTGTAGGTTGGAGGTGTTAAACAGTGGTCTGATTGATTAATTAACTAATTAATTAATAAAAATAAAAATCAATCAAACCCCCTCCCTTACGTCTACACTGCACACAATAAATAGCCTCCTATTTCTTCATCTGTTTCACCTAAAAATGCCCTAATCGAGCAAACGAAGCACCGAAGAGCTCCGATTTTGATGACAGATGCTTCTGGATCGTGCAACGGAAGCTTTGGAGCGCGAATCTAGGTTCGACTGTTGGTGTTTCATCTACGAGGTAGGTGTTTTGAGATTTAAAATACTACATCCTATTTATGCACTTTTTTTATTCAAATCATCATATTGGTTTTGTAGTTCGGGTCTTGAACTTTCCGAAACATATTTTGGATTTGAATTTGGAGCACCGGGGTGCTCTCAATGGTCCCCAGAAGTTTTCCAGCAGTAAGGACGGATTCTAGTGGCGGCCATGGTGGAATCTGGTGAGGGTGGAGGTGGTACGGTGACGGCGTGGCAGTTTCCTACTTTGTCACAGCAGATTTCGCCTCCAGTGTGGCAGATTTCGGCTCCGGTGCGGTTGTTTTGGCTCCGACACGGCAGTTTCCTGCGAGACAGGCGGTGGTCCGACCAGAATTTTTTGGGGGTTATTTAAAACCCCGTAACTCACAATCTGTAACTCCAATTTGAGATCCATTTGTGGAGACATGTTCCTTGTATTTATACGGACCTTTTGAGATCACTTTTGTAATTTTTTGAGTTGGGTTCAAGGCTCAGGGCTACGAAACGTTGAAATATTAATAATATTTTATTGTTATATAGCTTCGACTAGCCATAACTTCTGCATGGAGCATCCGATTGGCGCACCGTCAGTTGTGCTATGATCCTAATAGTAAGGTGGACTTTTCAAGATATTTTCGGAGTTCTAGGACCAAGATTAGGGTGTTGGCCTCATGAGGCTAGTTTTGGGTGTTTACAGAGAAACGTGAATTTTCCGTCTAGTGTCCGTTTTTGGAAGAATGAGTAGTTTATATTGAGCATTTTTCCGAGGGGATCACAACTATGCAATCCGCTTGAAGATTTTCAGAATTGTGGTGTGGGACCCGCTCAGACTTGCTATGGTGAATAGTAATTTTTCACCGGTTGTCTGTTTTGGGTGAGTAAATAGTATATCCTATGAGTTTTTCCATGTAGAATGCGATGGTGGCCTCGGTCTGTGCCTAGGTGGTGCGAAGTGTGGCGGTTTTACGGGTCACTTGGGGTTAGAGATATTTGGACCAATAACGGTTTAGTGAAGTCCCTTGGTTTATTACTATGAGGGTTTCTATGGTATTACAACCCCAGCACAGGTTTGTGATCCCCTTAATAGGATAAATTTCATATAGAGTTATGGTATCCCTTCGGTGAGTCTGGAGCAGGATCCTCTAGATTCGCTTCCCTAGATGGGGTTATTGGAATCTCTATGACCACTTATCCATGAGTGGCGATACCCTATCTAGAAGAAAAACCCCATAGGGTTTGAGGAATCATTTGTAGTATGATCCCCTACATAGTGGGCTATATTTGTAGGGTTGAGGTATCATCCGTTATACGATCTTCTACTTAGTGTGTGGTTTTTCGTAGGGTTGCGATGTCATCCATAATGTGATCCCCTACTCAGTGCATGATTTTGGTAGGGTCGGTGGTATCGTTGGTTTGATTACCTACTTCATGGGTTATACCAGATGGGGTTTTCAGCATCATCAAGACCACCTTTATACGAGTGATGATCCTCTATCTGAGTGCTATGATCTGTGGAATGTCAGATTGGGTTGTGGTATCCCCCAATGGACCCTAGGAGTGATCCCCTCTCTGTGAGATCTTCGTTTGACAGGGTTGGGTTCTAGTATCCACTAGCAAACCCTAGGAGTGATCCACTATATGAGGAGTTTGGTGTTCCACTATTTTATCATGACGTTATTAGTGACCATATCTGATGAGCGTGTTTGCTCGGATGGGCCATCTGAGATGGTGATGTAACCCGGTGGAGTGTATCTCTCAGACATGTAGAGTGTGTTCTCGTATTTATGTTTACACCTTAGAGTCACTGGTGATGCGGTCAGAACCTCACGAGGCTTTGTGATTGAGATGGGTATATCTAAATGTTCATGGTATATGTATGAGCATATAACTAAGCTAGGCTGACTAGTCATGTTTTGTGGAGGATGGTCTCGAGATGGAGTTTCTCTCTCTTTTGGGTTCCCTCTGGTTGGGATGAGATTACTATTGACTTTCAGTTACTCTCTTTTATTTTGGGGTTTTTTGGGCACCTAATGAGTTTTTTTATACTCACCCTACACGGGGTTTTCCCGCACATGTTTTATGTCTTGTTCAGACCACAAACCTTTCGACGATGTCCCAGGAGGACTTAGAGTAGGCAGAGGTTAGTGATCTTGACTGACCGGGGTGTTTACCGAAGCTATGCGGAGATTTTTTATGGGTGATTTTGATAGCGATCCCATCCTTATGAGAAGGTTGGATACTTTTGCAGTTTTATTTTGGTGGGCCATGTCTTTACCCTTTTGTACTTTTTCTGTACTCTGGTTGTGGGTTAGATGTATGCATGCATTTATTTTTAGTTTATACATATATATATCTCTATACTGTTTCATGGAGATGTATGTGGGTGCATGTATACAGTTACCTTAGGGTAATTCCTCCTATGTGTGTGATAGCCTACTTAGGGATAATCACTAGCTCTTGACCTATTGGAGGTAGGCTTGGGGAGTCGCGGCTCGAGCCCCGTTGGGTCAGGTCGTGACACATACCACTTCAAAAAATTTTATATCATAATCCTCATGAAGGAATAAAATTAAATGTAAGTTTTAAATATAATTAATATAAAAGTAATTCATGATATAATATATATAAAAATGGGTAGTATATTCACCACACAAAATAAGTAAATGGTGAACATGAAATTTATCTCACAGAAGTAAAAAATGTGATGAAAATCCCTTACCTTGAGTTTGCTTTCAGGTGAAAGTAATTTAAATTCCTGTATAATAAACTTATGTTAATTTTATACATTCTTGGAAACCTTTTTAATTTTTATCATTAATTTTATTTCACTTTTTACTATGTTTTATACAACTACTTAAACAATTAAGTTTACATCGGTTGTTTTGACCAAATTAGATTTATGTGCCAAAAACAACTTTGGTCAAAGGGGTTCATTATATAACATATACATTATAATAATAAAGACATAATTATCATATTTATACATTAATTATACTTTTAAAATTAGGCATTAAATATGGTTATGAAAAAAATGTATCAACGTTACGATCATAGAGACGGTATACCATACGTACGCATGAGCCACATTCCCATTTTTCAATGATCGTTATTGAAAGAAGGTAAGTAACGCCATATTTTTCTATAATGATAATTATATCACAAATAAAATGTTATTTAATCATATATACTTATATATATAATTCTTGTGATGTAAAAGGAATCACATTGTGTCAAGGAGGTGGTAGTTCACACGTCCACGAACGATTTTATCACTTTTTTAGTGTGTGAAAGGGTAATAATGAAAATGATATATATAGTATATTTATCAAAATGAAATTATATAATAAATATCATATAGAGGTTTTTATGTCACATATTTTTAATTTAAAATATCCTTTATACATTCTATATACAATGTGAATGAATCACATCGCTTCGAGGGGGCAGTAGTTCGCACTTCCTCAAACGATGTTATCGTATTAACGTAAATGGAAAGTATTAATAGTATGTGTAATAAAAGGATTAAATAAGTATAAATTAATAATAAATATCATATATATAATATATAAATAGAGTTTCCATCATAATTTCCACCATGAGTGGTGGTAAAGGAAAAATGAACAATCGTCGTTTCGTGAGACAATAGTTCACCGTACACAGAAACAATATATTCCTTACCCATTAGATGGAATTATGTGTAAGTGTAGGTCTAAAACTTAGCACAAAAACATCATAGTATATTTAAGATAATTTTTTCTTATACAATAATTGAATAATAAGGGTTTAGGGGTTGGATATTGGAAATAAAACTAGAGAGAGAGAAGACATTACCACTTAATCGGGTAACTTATTTTGGTTTGCACCAGAAGGATTCTTTGGATTGATTTCTACCCAAAATAAGGATTAAATGTTTAGAGGAGTTATTTTAGGAAGATATTTTTATATATATTTGTGTAACCTAATTGGTTTTAGAGGTGTGAGTAATGGGTAGAAGTGGTGGTCTTTTATAGTGGAGGAAAAGGACTCACTAGGTATTTTTAAAAACGAGTTAGGTTTACCCATGTTTTTACCTAAAAAAATTCACCCAAAACAAAAAAAACTCAATAATGGTAGGTTAATGGAAGAATTATTTCCATAAAATTGGTTATGTAAAAGTGTCAATGTCATTTGGGCCCTTAAGTTAAAGGTTTAATCCTTTATTAAGCTTAATTTTTCCTTAATAATTGTAATTAATTTTAATTACTTTACCTAATATTTTTGGTAAAAAACAAAATTGGTCTTATTATAAATTATAAATTATTCTGATTCCAAATATTGAATTAATTTTTTCAAATTAAAATCATAGAAGTTACCAAAATTGATTTAAATTTAATTCTGCCGGTGGGACGGTAATACCGGTTTTTAAAGTAAAAACGTTTGATAGTTTGCTATGTTTTTATAATCAAATTCAAAGTGAAATTGATTTCAATGAGATAAATTTTATTAATTGATAAAAATATTATATAATTAAACTTTAAAACCTATTAAAAATATAAGTTAACCTCATAAATAAATTAGATGAAAAAAGTAGTTTTGAAGTAAAATTCAGTATTTTTAACAATTCATCAAAAAATGAAATGTTTCAGAAAGCTATAAAAAATTTATCATAACCTAAATATTATTTTTATATTTCAAATATGAATTTTATTTTGATATATTAAATCAATTAAAGTTTCAAAATTCATATTTAAAATGGGTTCTCTTTTAAAAGGTGGTAAAATTGCCTTTATTAAAATATAGGTTTTTTTGTGTTAAATAGAGTTTGTTCTTATATTATGTATATAAAACCTAATATATGAATATAAAAATATTTTATTAAATATATAATATATATATTACATTAATATTACTCACTAATTTTAATTAATTTAATCTATTAGTGTAAAACAACTTTTTGAGCATAAAATTAGTTTTCTATAAAAATATTCACTTTATATTCCATTGATTATTATATTCATTTATAATTAATTTAACCAATTAATTAATTATATATTTGTATAAACTATAATTTTCATAAGTTATTTATTATTATTCATTGCTACTAATTTAACGATAAGTTTATATCTCATTATTAATAATATGTTATTGTTTGATAAAACTCGATGTTATGTGCGACACAAGCTATTGAGGAAGGTAGATCTTGCATGTAACACATTCTAACTTGATCTTTCAGGAATTCATATATATAAATATATTTTAAAAATTAAATATATTATTAATTATTCAGATATTATATTACCTTACGCACTTAGTGTCACATGTCATACACGCTATCAAATACAAGGTTCTTAATTTAGATTTTCAGGGTGTCACATATGAGGTGTATATACAAACCATTTGATAAGTTATATTATGAATATACTTCTATTAATGATATTTTAAGTTTCATTTAATGTTATTATTTCATGGGGATTATGATTCAATGTTACCAAAGTGGTAATGGTTTTATGACACAATCTCATCGTTTATTGGGATTGTTTATGTTTGTACCTATAATGATGAAATATTATGATAAATATCTCAAGAAAATAATGAATTATTTTATTGTTTTTTTATTTCATGATAATAAATTTTTCCTTTATTTTCATTACTTTATGTACTCAATAGTTCAAAATACTATTTTTAAGAAAAATCGTCTTTATTTCTCTCTTCAGTCGAAAACCCTTTTTCATTCAAAACAATATTTTCTGAAAATGTTTTCAAAAATATTTTTAACATTATCTAAATGATTTATTAAATTATTTTTTAACAATTTTTAAATTTTTAAAAATATTTTTGAACATAATATCCATGTCATTTTCCAAAAAATTCCTATTTGGATTTTACTAAAAATCTGAAAAGAATATTTGTTTTATCATATACGACATGAATAATATTTTCAACCATTGTGAACAACTCATTGTTTTAAATATTTATTTATAGGTTTAAATTTTTATTTTCGAAGAAAAGTATTTACAATTTTTTTTATGAATTTCTAGTTTTAAAAAAATCATTTTCAAAATGGAAAGGGTATTTTCATTAAGAAATGTTTTAAATGATTTTTAAATCTTATTAAATAAATTTTCAAGTATATTTTAAATGAAAAGGATTTAGAAAATATTTTATTAAGTTTTATATTTAAAAATTAATTTTCAAAGAAAGGTTATTTTTCACTATAAATTTCCAAAGTGATATGTTAAAATCATTTTACATGTAAAATGACATCCTTTGATGTTAATTATGATTTACCGGGGATATGATCCAAGGATATAATAATAATTATTTATCTAAATAGTTTATGTTTATGATAAAAATATATTTATAAACCCTATTTCTCTTCCATGGGTTACGCCATGATAAAATGCTTATGAAACCCACTTCTTTTTCTAGATTTTATGCTATGATGAAACGATGAAATGATTATGAAACTCATTTATTTTTCATATTCTATGATATGATGAAATTTTTTTGAAACCCATTTATTTTATTGGTTTATGATATGATAAATTTTTTATAATCCTATGGAATACACATGTATTATTTTCATTAAGGATATTTTTACATTTTAACCTAGGATGGTGGTTACGTTATAACCAAGACGGTTGAGACCTATATCTCCCAATAAAAAATTGTTTGATTTTTTTTGATTTTAAAGGATCCTATGAGGATTTTTGACTCCTCCAACACCTTTTATACTTATATTGAATAATTGGTGTAGTCATTTAATCCCTCTTCGATAATAAAACCTTCTTCTCTGGAATCCTCTTTTCTTCTATTATCTCATTTGAGAGTGATGAATCCTCATGTTATTGATGGATTGGAACTCTATTCTAATGGGGTGTGTTTATAAGGATTCCTTTCAGATCTTACATGCCTTTGTAACTCCATGGGAATTCACACTTTGGGTGTTTTATCATTTGATCTTATGATTAAAGGTAGGTGGTTCTATAAGGATTTTACAATCTTATGAAATATTGATTTCTTTCTTAATTTAATTAGGTTTTTAAATTATTTATGAAACCTTATTTGGATATTTTAGAAAGGCATTACTTTATTAAATAAAACCATTTTTAAAGGTTTTGATTAACTTTATGGATTTGGATAAAAGATGGATTGAATTGTGAAATAACATGATGGAATGATTTTATGGTTTATCTTTGATAAAATGGATTAAAATGAAAGATGTTTTTTAAATGTATAAAATTAATGAAAACTATTATTTGGATTTGAAATTGAAAAGGAATGTTGAAACCTAAGAATTGGGAAATTCAGTTGTGAATGCTGTACTTATTTAAAATAAATGATTTGATAATGATTGTTTTGTTTTTTGAAGCACATGTGAGCCTGGGCGATTATTTGGTGAATAAGACAATTACAATAGGACTCTAAATTCATATAAATGGATTGATAATGATATGTATAACAAAAAAAAATAGTTAGAGTGATTTACCCATAAGAGGTGTTTGTCTCATTGGCATGAGCTGAGGGATGTGTGGACATTTGATCCGTGATTACTGATTGATAAGTTTGAGGATCCTTTAACTAGAAACTAACTATCCTTAGGGACTACGAAATGGTTATATGATATGTTTTGATTTGATAATTACATTCCATTGATTATAGGACTATTTTATTCACGACCTTTCTGTTTTATGAAAAAATGTTCATTTAAGACTGTTTTGATATAAATGTGATTATTTTGAATTTAAAGTTGTTTGAATAAAAATGTGGAAATGTTTTTCCAGGACCTTTTTATTTAAAATTAAGGAACATATGACTTATTTATACTATAAATTCTAATGAAACACTTGGTAAGACACTATTGGGTTTTTTGGTTCATAAACTACCTTTGACTTCAAGAATGTTTAGATTTAGTTATGATAGGTATAAGTAGAGGGAAAGTTCCACTTAGAGGTGTTGGGTGTGGTTGAACATGAGACCAAGAGTGATGGAGGTGACCGGTTGAGCTATGGACTACACATTACACATGGATTCTGATACTTTTTCTGGTTAAAAGTCATGTTTTCCTTTGGTTTATGTTTTACCTTGGGATATTTATCTATGTTCTAGTGGTACTTTTATCCTTGAGGAGTGTTTAGAATACCAAAATCATATTATTTGTCTTCTACTATTATGTATTAATGGTTTTTTTCTTATGAAAAAACCATTCCCTTTTTCTATTTGATATGATGTTTGGTGAAAGTTTCTAACTACTAGGGATTGGGAACACCCTTTGAGAAATGTTAGGACCGACTCGGTTATCGTTGTACTAAGGTATCTAGGATGGTTTTTGAAAAAATGTTATCAAATGTTGGTTGATCATCTTTCCTTGATGTCAGTATATAGTATGGGTTGTCTTAGTAGACATGTGACAAGATTTTTAGGACTTAAGAGGTAGTTACTAGTGAGTTCTTGACTATCTCTCATCATAGTTAGCCTTAAGTCACCATGGGAGTTGGGAAAGGTATATTTGAGGAATAATTCGATCTAATTCTATCCTTTTTCCCAACTTTATCTGAGTGTTTTGAAATCCCAAAAAAATTAATTCTATTGATGGAATTAATATCCATATATCCCTTGATTGAGTTGATGATCTGAGTATCCTTGCTGATATTTTTAATGTTGTCTTTTGATGTTGTATAAGACCATACCCCCAAGAATATTTTTGAATATACCTCATGAGGAATATAATAATGAACCATGGAAATCAAACCGTATACTTGATCAGAACCTCATTGAAAGAGTGGTGTGCACTGTCTAAGCCCTAGGACAGGTAACTGCACCATTCCCGTTTATGCTCAAGTTGTAGAACCTCAAAGGGATGAATATAGAGACCATTATTAAGAGTTTCTTCACCATAAACCACAATCTTTCCATGGATTAAATGATCCCCATAATCCAATTACTGTTTGAAGAAGATTGATCTATTTTTTGAGTTCCTATAAATTTTAGAAGTTATAAAGGTGAAGTATGATACCTTTAAGCTTGATGGTTCTGGAAGGAGATGGTGGGATTCAATGGTTACGACGAATAATCATTAGGGTTTAGAGCGAAAATAATTTATACCCCTTTTTATAGAATAGTTCTATCATTATTTTATGGTTTTGGAAAAGTATACGGATTTTCTCAACCTCCAATTGTGTGATAAGACTGTGACTCAATATGCCAAATTTTTTCTAAACTTAGTTTTCTCATGAGGTGGTGACAAATAAAAAACTAAAAGAATGAAAATTACAGATGGGTCTTAGACCTGATATTTAATCTAAGGTTTTTATTCTGAATCTCACATCTAATATTGATGTACTAGATAGATAATTGATGGTTGAGCTTGACCTGGCTAGTATTTCAAGGTTTATGGGAGTTCCTTTTACTCCCAATGGTAGTTCAGTTAGTTTGGTTAAAGTAAAGAGGAAGCATGATGAGTCTCATAGTAGTTCTTGATAGCAGGCATCTTCCAGACCCTCTATGGTGTTTGTAAGAGACCCTTTTAGTTGCTTCTAGTGTGGAAAGGTTGGGCATTAAAGGAAAGTGTTTTACTAAGGCACCAAATATTTTTGGGCCATATAGTTTCTCAGGATAGCTGCAGAAATTCTTCCATA
This sequence comes from Viscum album, assembly GCA_963277665.1. NCBI lineage: Eukaryota > Viridiplantae > Streptophyta > Magnoliopsida > Santalales > Viscaceae > Viscum > Viscum album. Next base: position 445,374,139 of record OY728133.1, read on the forward strand.
TATTTTCTACCCCACATAGTGGCATGGGATCATCAACACCCAAATGCACTTCATTTAAATAATATGATTTAAGAATTAAGGGGTACCAACCATAATTATCTAAAATGAAGCTTCTTCACGTTGTGGAAGAGTCTCCAGAGGAATTTGATGTGAGCCTAGAGACAAGTGAGAGGTACTATCTGTATAGCTTCATCTTTATTGACTACTTTATTTAGCACTACGCATCTCGCTACTTTATATTGACTCATATTGTGGATTTTCAAAACCTTCCTACAAATCTTATGTATTATGCGATGGATATTACTATTCCCCTCGTAACTATGAGAGATCAAATTCTCTTAATAACTTCTCATATATTTTCTTTATCAGAGATTAAGTTTTTATGGGATTTTTTGGTTCTTGAAATGAAACCTATTTATTTAATTCTTAGGATGAATTTTATTATTTTATATAAGGCCTATATTGACTATTATTTTTTGTGACTCCTTCACTATTTTTGAAGGGGTGTGCCATATTTTCTAAGGAGAATGGAAACTGAGATTGATTTGAGCCAGACCTCATTTTCCAAAGTTTGGAAAAGTAATATTGATGTTTTCCTTTGATATAGAGAAATAATATTTGAGTGGGGATCTTCCTCTAGTGGCCATTAATTTTCTTGACATGCTTCCTTTTTAATTTTCTAGGTTTCTACTCATAAGGTAAGTAGAGATATCCATTAACTTGGTACCAGGAATGAAACCTTTATCTATTCATTATTATCGCATGAAACCATCCAAATTATAGGAGGTAAAAAACTATATGGATGATTTGTTGGATAAAGTATTTATACACTCAAGTTTTTCACCTTGGCCATTTCTTGTCCTTTTTGAAATGAAGTATTATGAGACACTTCACCATTATCTTGATTACTAGAAACTCAATTGAGTTATGGTAAATAAAAATCATCCATTTCCATATATTTATGATCTCTTTGATCAGTTGATAGGAGTGAATTGGCTCTCAAATATTGATCTTAAATTTATTTGTCACTAGTTTAGAATTAAATAATCTAATATTCTAGATACTTCCTTCGGGAGTAGGTATGACTATTATGAGTAACTTATTATTCCTTTTAGTCTAACTAATAATCCTATTTTTTTTATTCCACTGATGAACATGATATTCTAGGAGTACCTCAACTCATTCATAGAAGTATTTTTGGATGAAATATTAGTTAACTATAAAACTAAGGAGGACCATGTGCATCATATGAGGAAAATTCTATAAATTTTGATAGATCTTTAAATTTATTCCAAGTTATCAAAATGTGGTTTTTGGATTATAGAAGTGAAGGTCTTGGGACATGTTATCTTAGAACATGATATCTTAGTCTATCCTGAGATGGTGAATGATGTTATAACATGGGAGAAACTACACAATGTTTTTGAGATTCATATATTATTTGGCTTGGTAGGATATTAACATAGGTTTGTTAAGGATTTCTCGAAGTTGACTTCTCTAATAACTGTCATCAATAGGAAAAGGAGTGAAGTTATTATGGGATTTGAAGTGTTAGAAGTATTTTGATGACTTGAAACATATTTTGACTTCTATTCCAGTTTTGAATCTTCTAGAGGTTGGGTAGGGATATGTGGTATTTTTTTATGAATTAGGTTTGGGTTTGGGTTATTTTTATCATACAGGGTGATCACATGATGGCCTATAGATCCCAAAATCTTAGGCCACATGAGAAGAACTATCCTACTCATGACCTTAAACTTGAGAATGTGATGCATGCTTTTAATAGTAGAAGGAATCACCTTTTTAGAGAGAGTTTTACTATTTTTTATTATCACAAAAGACCAAGTTATATCTTCTATAAAAAATATTTGAATATTTGAAAAAGGTGTTGAGTGGAGTACCTGTAGTATTTTTTTGACATTGGTTACACCCATTGAAAGGGAAATATTGTTGATGATGTGTTGAGTAAGAAACTCCCAACTCAAACAATAAAATAATCATTAGTAGAGTGGAATTTTATGTTTCTCTTTGCTCTTATACATTTTAGAGTTTGGTAGGATGAGGATGATATTGGTTTAGTAGGAATTTAGCTAACCTCCTCTCTTATTGAGATGATTTTTCAGGAGAAACATCTTGGTGATGAATTATATGGAATTTGGGACTCTCTTTATAGTGGAGAGGCCATTGATGAGTGGTAGTTATCCTATGAGGGTGATCTATGTTTATAAAACCTATTCATTGTACCTTTATCAATGAGAAATACTATGATGAGGGATTGACATAATTCCCATTGAGAAATGAATCTTGGAAACATAAAGATGTTCTATGATATATGGTAATGATTTTGTTGGTATTGTATGATATGGGAAATTTCAGACTTTGTTTCCAATTATTATACTTTCTAATAGGTCAAGGCCAAGAATCAGAAACCTTCGAGTTTTCTTGAGTCACTTCCTATGCCAACTTGGAAGTGGGATAATATTTCTATGGATTTCATGGTTGGGTTGTTGTAAAATCCTAGAAATTATAAGGTTAGTTTCTTTTTAAATAAATATTTTATCAAATGGTTTAATTTATAAGATGAGTTTTAATATTTTCTTTAATAAAAATAATAATTAGATACAAATTAAGTTCAAATAATCCAATTGTAAATAAATGCTGTAGTTTTTCTATTGAGGTGGTTCCCAAGTGGAAAACCCTGTTATCCTGCATTCAAAATACCAGGGTTAAAATCATAGAAATTACCTTCAGATATTTACAATGTAGATGGTGGCATAGGCATGACGTGATAATGTGGTGATGCAAACTCGATGATGTAGGCATGATGTTGCACTGGGACTTTGGGCCATGTTCTTGGGCCACTTGTTATTAGGACTATGAGCTATGTAATGAGCCTCCCTATACCCAGATAGCAGGAGATTTTGATTTCACAATAAAAAGAGGCTTGGACCCCAAATTTTAAGAAAATGTTATAATTTAAAAAAGTTGAAATATATTTTAAATCGAAAGTAATGATAAAATTAATAAAAAAATGTTTATGCATAATAATTTAACATTAAAAAAATTCATTAGAATCTTTTAAAAAATTGATTTATAATTATAAGTTCATAAATTATATTTGATTGTTATCAACAACTGTTAACAAGTTATTTTATCAAATAATGTTATATAAAATTTATAATATTTTTTAACTAAAATTTTATAATTATTATATTATGATTATGTGATATATATTATTTAAGGAAAAACGTGATAAAGTTATATATATAGAATATTCATACATTTTTTATATGTACCCAATGTAAAATTAAAGGTAATATAATTTATTTAAAATATTTATAATTATTAAATTTAATATATTTTTATATAATTATATGAAATTATAAATTATATGAGACAGTTATAACAGAATTAGGTTTGGTTATATACAATCTAGATTATGAATTTGTTTAATAAAATTTTAAAATTTTAAATATATTATACAAATTGTGATAATACTATTAATTTTTTATATAAAATTTTGAATTTTGAATATGATGAAAACTATATTGATATTATTATTATTTAAAAAAAATGATCAGATAAGATGATTTGAACATGAGCTTAGAACTAATTTTGGGAAAACCAAAAAATCATAAGGGATTTGAGAGAGAGAGAGAGGTATCAAGGCTCAATTATAGGGGACATACCATTGGTGAGGGCTTCAGGAGGCCAAACGTAGAAGGTTATCAAATGAGGAACTGAGCTCGTGAAAAGGGGTTCAAACGTGATTGGGGGTATCAAATGCTGATGTGTATCAAAGGCCAAATTTGTTCTGAAAGGGGTTTCAAAATCAGATGAGGGAAAATCATGTGTGAGATGATTCAATCATATTCCTCCTCTTGTTTTTTGTTTTGTAGAAAATTGAAGGTAGTTTCATGTATTTGTTTCTAGTATCGTTTAAGGTTACTAAAAACATGCACGTCATTTGATTCAATTTTTCTCCCTCGACTGAACGTTTTTAGTCCTTATCTATTGTTATTATAGATTTTTATTTATCTCAACATCCTTGTATATTATTTAAGCTATATTCAATGTTGTATTTAATTGAAATTATTATTTGTAATGATTTGTTTGGTGGTTTTTAATGGTCGATTAATATAAGAAGACGATTTGTGTATCTCCTATCAACAACTTTTACGACCTATGCCTGGATTCATCGATGCTTCACAAGGAAGCTTAAGAATCAAATTAAATTAAACTCAGTGCTTTTTTTTTATTTTTAATTCTGATTAATTTGTTTTACTTTGAAGAAAAATATATAAATATACATGTTGGAAAGATTATTTTCTAAGATTGAATCATCTTTATCATCCTATTTTAATGAAAATAAATCAATGATAAGATTTTTGCGGCAGTTATCAATTTTAATAGAGACTCACATATTCTTTTATGATGGGGTTAATAAATTTTATTTGCCCACACCATATATTTAATTATTTTTTATTGAGTATATTTATATGTCTATGCGGATATTACTTTGGGGAGTAGGCATAATTCCAAAGGTGGGGTTATGGCATTATTTTCCATATTTCTGTGTCTTGCCACTAATATGAAATCCTCTCCATCATTGAGTTCTGACTGCTATGAATTATAAAGGTAAGGGGGTATTTTATTTTTCAAAAGTGCATATATAAATATTCTATTATGAAATTTTAATCAAATAATATTTTTTTACAAATTTATTATTTTGTCTTAAAATATCTTTTGTAAAATTATACTCCCAAAGGACTAAGAGTGTCAAATATTATCTAAATTTCTATTTTCAAGAATTTAATTTTCAAAATAAAATTATGTTTTCAAATCATAATTAATATTGTATTCAATAGGAATAATAGTATAATTATTATAAGAAAAAAATATATTCTTCTAATTATAATTTTATTTTAAAAGGAATTTTCATATTTCATAGTAACAAATTTTTTTTAAATGGGAATGCCCCTGTGTGGCCTTTTCAAACCCTCCACATAGAGAAAAACCCCTGCCCCATGAAGAGGTCATTACCTAATGGTAGAGCCCTAGTCGGGGAAGGAGCTGTTGCCAGCTGAGATGACAGAGCGTCTTGAAGGGTAATGGCCTGACAACAATGGTCCGTCACAGTGATCTATCAGTATTCAGGCTGCGCCTCATTTTTCCCACCCAGAGGAAGCCAAGCGACCCGACAAGGTGGGTGGATCCCGGGGGAGAGGCTCACCCTAAAAGAAAACTCCCAGGATTAGAACCCTAAACCCCCCAAATAAAGACGTGGTTGGGCCACTCGCCTTCACCACTACACCACCACCAAAGTGGCATTTAATTCTATTTTATATTATCAAAATTATCATTATATATGAATTAAAACTATGGATGTTGTATATGCGTATATAAATATCCATACATTATGCATATCACAGAAATTACATGCATTTATATGAAACTTAGTTTTAATTTTAATTTTATGGCATGCCTTTGAATTTATTAAATCATAGATTTCTCAGAACTCTGTGGTGTTTTACAAAAAATTAGCTTTTTACAAATTATAGAGAATACTAAAATTATTTTCTTGATTGAAAATAATTCAAATAAATTTATAAAAGGTTTTTATGGTTTTTAATGGATTATGATATAGAAAATAAGATCTTCTAAAAATATTTTCTTAAAATTTGTCACCTGTATATCAAATGAGATGATGAGGAATGGAGAATGAGTCCATGAACTTATTAAGAAATTGTCCTATCAGTGATATTTATAAGTGTCCACATGGTTTTCATAAGATATGAAAAGTATAATTTTAATCCATAAAAGGATTAGTATTTTCAAATTATTTTTAAGGAGAAATCCAAAGCATTTTTAAAAGAAAAAATTTTAAATGGATTTTCAAAATGAAAAGTATTTTTGAAAAGTTATGAAAAGTATTTTATATATCAAATATATTTGTTTGATATAAAATTTTTTGAAAGAGTTTTTAAATAATTATTTAATAAAATATTTTTCACTATTTATAAAACACCTGAGTATGAAATTTTATGCTTATCCCATGTTTAAAAATATTTTTCACAGGTCTTTTAGATGTTCCAAGATGGATGGATTCATTTAAAGAGTTAGAGAACTTGAATCCAATTAGTTATTTTATAATTATTTTTTAAACTTTGATTTTATGTAAGGATGTATCCTAATCATCTAGAACCTAGACCAAAAAAAATACTTGGATGTGTGATGTAATGAGTATTTTTAAGTACTCATTAATAATAAAAATACACAACATGTATTAGTACTGAATCTGGAAGTGCGAGTTTGGGGATTGAAAGTTGGAATCAAAGGAAATGGTCTAGAAAAATTTGAATATTATGCATTTTTATTTGAGGGAAAAAAAATCAATAGATCTAATTTAATTTTGAACTTCTAGTTAATTAAGTTCACTTAAAAATATAGAAGTCCATTCATTCTAGTTTTTCTTAATTTTAAAGTTGTAAATTTATACTTTTCTTAAGGCCGATAAATTAATTTCAAGGGTGAAATTAATTTAAGGAGGTAGAATATAACATTCCATAAATTATAAGCTTAGTTTATTTTTATATAAATATTTTATTTAATGGATTAATTTATTAGATGAGTTTTAATATTTTATTTAATAAAAAAAACATTGGATATAAATTAAGTTCAAATAATCCAATTATAAACAAATGTTATTGTTTAAACAAGTTGAAATATATTTTTACTCGATAGTAGTGATAAAATTAATAAACAAAATGGTTATTCATAATAATTTAACATTAATAAAATTAATTATAATATTTAAAAAAATTTATTTATAACTATAAAAACTTAAATTATATTTTATTGTTATCAAATAATGTTAACAATTTATTTTACCAAAAAATGTTGTACAAATTTAAAATATTTTTTAACTAAAATTTTATAATTATGAAGTTATGATTATGCAATGTATAATATTTAAGTAAAAAATGATAAAGCTATATATATAAAATATTCATACATTTTTATATATAGCTAATGTAAAATTAAAGTTAATATAATTTATTTGAAATATTCAATATTATTAAAGTTAATATATTTTAACATAAAATATTTGAAATTATAAATTAACTGAGATAATTATAAAATAATTAGGCTTGTTCATAAAAAATCCAGATTAGGAATTTTTTTAATAAAAATTTGAAATTATAAATATATTATAAAAATTATAATAACACTATTAATTGTCTTTATGTAAAATTTTAATTTAGAATATGATGAAAAGTATATTTCTATTATTTTTATTTTTTTATTTTAAAAAAATGATCAGATAAGTTGAGTCAAATAGGAGGTTTGACCTCATTTTGGGGAAACCAAAAAAATTAGAAGGGCTTCATGAGAGATAGGGATCGAGTCTCAATCTAAAGGGATTAAACATTGGTGAGGGATTTGGGAGGCTGAACATAGGAGGTTCTTAGATGGGGAGTCTATCTGAGGAAAGAAGTTCGACTGTAATTAGGGGTATCAAACGCCGACAATTATCAAACTCCATATCTGATCTGAAAGTGGTTTTGAACTTGGATGGAGAAAAATCGTGTGTGATATGATTTACTGTTCATCCTCTTTAGTATTTTGGTTTTTATAAAATCTAAGGTTGGTATGTATATTTATTTCTAGTATCGTTTTAGGTTATTAAAAACTGATTTTTATTTGTTTTAATTTTTATCCCTTGATCAAACATTGACAATCCTTATCTATCATTGTTATAGATTTTTGTTTATCCTAGAATCCTTGTTTAATTAATTGGATATATTTAATGTCATATTTAATCAAAATTATCTTGTCAATTATTTCGGTTGTTGATTTTTAATTCTTGATTAAAAATGAAAAATGATTTGTGCATTTTGTGTAAAAAAATTCTTTGGATTATATATAGATTCATTAAAGCCTCATGAATAAGCTTAAATATCAAATTAAATTAGACATGGTACTTTTAGTTATTTTTAATTATGATTCATGAGTTTTTATTTAAAGAAAAATATTAAAAAATTCATGTAAGAAAGATTATAATCAAATCTTGAATCATCTTTATCATCCTCTTTTAATGACAATGAATCAACGATAAGATTTTTGATGTAGTGATCAGTTTGAACAACGAATTACATATTATCCTCTGGCGGGGTTAATAAATTATATGTATCCGCACCAAATATTTATTTATTCATTGTTTAGTATACATGTATGTCTATGAAGGGAGGCCTTTGTGAAGTAGGCAGACTACTAAAGGAGGGTTTGTCGCAATATTTTCCATTTTTATGTGTCTTACCACTAATATTAAATCTTCTCCATCATTTAGTTCTTCCTGAGATAAATTTTAAAGTTAAGGGAGTATTTTATTTTTAAAAAGTGCATATATAAATATTCTTATTTGTAATTTTAATCAAATAAAAGCTTTTTCAAATTTATTATTTTTTCTTAAAATCTATTTTGGAAAATTATACTCTAAAGAAATATTATTATTTTTATTAATTTTAAAATATAATTCAAATATTTTAAGAGCGTTATATATTTTGTGAACTTTTTTTTCAAGAAATTAATTTTCAATAGAAAATTATGTTTTTAAATTAAATATTAATATTTTATACAAGGGGAATAATGGTATCATTATAATAAAAAATATATATTCTTCTAATTATAATTTTATTTTCAAAGGAATTTTCATATTTCATGTTAGAAAAGTATATATAAGAATATTTTATGTTATTAAAATTATCATTATATGTGAATTTAAACTATGGATATTTTATATGAATATAGAAATGGCCATGCATTATTTATATCATCGACATTCTACAAATTTATATGAAACTTTCATTTTTAGTTTAATTTTAAGTTATGAATTTGAATTTATTAAATCATAGATTTCTCTAATTCTATAGTGATTTATGAAAAATTATTTTTTGACAAAGTATAGACAATACTAAAATTATTTTAATCATTTAAAATAATTTATTTAAAGTTATAAAAGGTTTTTAATGGGTTATGAATGAGAAAAGTGGATCTTCTAAAAATGTTTTCTTAAAATTTGAAACTTGCATAGTAAATGAGATAATGAGGAATAAAGAGTGAACACACGACCTTAGTGGGAGATTTTTCTATCCATGATATCGCTAACGATCCATATGGTTTTCATAAGATCTACCAAGTATCATTTTAAACTATAAGAGGAATACTATTTTCAAATTATTTTTAAGGGGAAATCCGAAGAATTTTTCAAATAATATTTTTGAAATGAATTTTCAAAATGATAAGTATTTTCAATTTTTTTTGAAAAGTATTTTATATATCAAATATATTTGTTTGGTATAAAATGTTTTTAAATAGTTTTTAGTTAATTATTTATTAAAATATTTTTCACTGATTCTAGAACTTATTACCGGTTAATTTTATGTTCATCCCATGTTTTAAAATATTTTTCACTGTTCTTTTAGAAGTTCTGATATGGATGAATTCCTTTAAGGAGCTTGCGCATATAAAGAAAATTAGTTGTTTTATAATTATATTTTAAACTATGATTTTATATAAGGAAGTATTCTAATACCCTAGAACATAGAATATAAAAAATCCTTGGATGTATGATGTACTATGTATTTTTAATTAATTATTAATAAAAAAATATACAAGATGTTTTAGTACTGAAGCTAGAGGTGCAGGTTTGGGGATTAATAGTTTCCACGTAGCACTCGAATGAAGAATGTGATATGGGTAGTGATCAATTGGATAACCAAATCAGCTCAACTTATTCTCATTTGAGATGAAACTAATGTTAAGTACTTGGGAAACCTGTACATTTATGAGATTATTAGATTGCATGGAGTTACAACTATAATAGTTTATAATAAGGATCCCCAGTTCACTTATTATTTTTGGAGAGGCCTCAATGAGGTGTTGAGATCCTAGGTGAGTTTGATCATGACTTATCATCTGAAGATAGATAACTAGATAAAATGATCTATACAGATCTTGGAATAGACACTTCATGCTTGTGTTCTTGAATTTAGTGGAGCTTGGGATAACTATTCAGGACTGGTTGAGTTTACCTATAATGAAAATTACCAGTCTTCCATTTGTATGGAATACTTTGAGGCCTCATATGGATTCTCATGTAAATATCTATTGTGTTGGTCAGATATTGGTGAAACTTCATTAATTAGACCTAGTTTCGTCCAGGAGATGATAACAAAGATCCAGTTGACTCGTCATTTGGTGATGGTGTAGAGTTGAGATAAATCTTATACTGATCATCATAGATTCCATTTGGAGTTTTTGTTAGTGGCCATCTATTATTGAGAGTTTCACCTTGGTTGGATAATTTATGTCTTAATAAATAATGAAATATTTCACTGAGATACGTGGGACCATTTGAGATTGTTAAGCAGATTGGAAAGGTGTCTTACCGCTTGGTGTTTCTACCTTAGTTGATGTCAATTCATGACATGTTTCACAAATCATAGCTTCAAAACTATCTCTCTAACCCATATCATGTTTTCAATTGGGATTTCCTTAAAATTTAATTGGATTTATCCATGACTGAGCAACAAGTTCATATTATTGATTCTGATACAAAGGTTCTTCATGGGAAGTCTGTACCTTTGGTTCGAGTGCTATGATAGTAAGGTTCTGATTCACATGAGACTTGATAGAATTATAAACTAATTAGAGAACCTTGGATTCATATCTTTGATATGTATTCTTCTTAAAATACTTTCTAGGGGAAAAAAGAGTTCTTGGTGGGTAAGTTGTAAGATCCCAGTACCGATTTCAGGTACTACTTACCTTCCTTGTTCTCTTTCCCTTTTTAGGGTGTATTTCTGGCCCTTCAAAAGTGTTTAGTGTTTTTGGAGAGAAATGCAGGTTGTATATAGTATAATTCACCATGGTGGTAGGGTTGGCGTGTGGTGTATGAGGGGATGTGCTATGGACCATCACACTATGACATAGGGGAGTTTGAGTTTGGGTTGAGCTATAAGATAGGTAGTTGGCTATACCGTAAAGCCCTAGAGATCAATTTTTAGAGATACTAATAATTTCATCATAGCTATGCCATAGAGAATGGGCTGTACCATATTCATTTTTTGGCGATTTAACCCTATGAAATTGGGGGGAGTTGGCTTTAGTGTGAAGTTCTTGAGAGCCATTTCCATTTCGATGGTGGTTGCAATGTGTTTTTTTGTGCTATGTTGTATCCTTACCCCATGTTAATAGAATCCGAGCATAGATTTTTATATGGTTTCTAGGTAAAGTTATATTGGGAGTGACTGTGGTTTGGTTTGGAGGGGCTACATCATGGTCTGACCATTTTGAGCATTTCGATACCATGATCGGAGAGGCTATAGAATAGTCTTTATTTTTTTCTAATTTTAAAGGTTCCTTACACTCAATCTAGAAAAAAAACAGTCTTATAAAAATAAAATAAAAATCAATTAGAGTGATTAATTTTAATGAAGTGGTAAAAAATGTTATTAGGATAAAAAAGAATCCATAGTAAGAAAGGATAGATTCCGTGGAAGCTGGTGGATTTGGGGGCATACGAAAGTAAATGAAGGATGATGAAGCGAGCTCAGGCTCTCTTGAGCAGTGGCTCCTTTTGGTTTGGTGGGGTGTGTGGATGCCGATGTTGGGGGGAATTGGTCTCTTTCATGCTTTCTGTCATGCCTTGGTTGCTACTTGCTTGGAATTTGATGTTTGTTGTGCCAGTTTGGAAGGCTTTGCTGCCTCAACAATTACAGATTCTTGACGGATTTTTGGATGATTGGTTTTAAGCTTGAGGCCCCGTGTGTGGCACTCTGTTTGTCACTGGGATGCATATGTTTTGGTGGGAGATTTCTACTTGTATCTTTGCATTTGGTTGGCGTTTTCTATCTTGCAGACTGCATCGGGTGGGCGACCTCGATGGAGGGATGGGTGTCTTGGCACCCATCATTCATCCATCTATTCTTTTGGATGGATAGGTACCCTGATTGATTTTTTTCATGGTGTTCTCTGGCGGATGTTGCGGCGCATCAGGTTGATGGTGCAATGAGTCTCTCATTTGCACTGTCGGGGGGGGGGGGGGGGGGTGGCTCGAAAGAGAGATAGGTGTGCTGGAACCTATCGTCCAGTCCTCCTCTCATTTTTCAGTGTGAGTTGGAGGAGTGATCTGCCTTGACTGTGTTGCCATCATGACACATTTCATCGCAGAGGGGGTGACGCAAAATCTTTCCTGACTTCACTGTTGAATTTTTGATTGGGGGGGGAGAGAATTTCTGGCTTGATCCTACTTAATTTTTGTTTCCTTTTGACTTTTGGATCTCTGTATGGTTGTGTGCCCTGTTTTGTTTGAGGTTCTTCGTGTGTCTCTGTAATGGGTTCCTTCTTCTTCCCTTCAAAAGGAGTCTCTTTCTTTCAATTTATGGGGGCTTTCCCCCTTTAACTTTAAAAAAAATTATAGGGATAATGAGTGATTGGGGGATTAATTAAAGACTCATTCTTCTCCTTATTCTAGATCCAGGGAACCAATGGAGTGTTATCAGTGTGGTGGAATAGACCATAACTGGGTTTTATAATATAGTAAGATAAAAGAATTTCATTTTTAGCATAAAATAGGATATCTCCATATTTCTTATATAAGGGGACTCAAAGGAGTGGGGGTGTAGATTATTCTTCCACTTAGGAAACTTGTGCATGGGCTAGTGAACTTAAGTAGAGTACTATTCATATATTGTTTGTGAGGTTTTTTCATAGAAGTGATAGGGGTTATCAAGTATAGGATAAAAGGAAAGAAGTTGTGTATGAGATCTAGGAGACTTGAGGTCAGGTTCAAGGTGAAAATTCTAGTCAGTTATTTTTCATAAATACAACACTAGTTAATCTTGGTGAGGTGTCCATAATATTCAAAAGTACACTATAAAGACCCCAACCCTAGTATCCCAGATCCAATTTTTACTTTATTACACTAGAAATATATACAATTAATCACATCCCAAAGTAATAAATAGTTTATTAGTGTCAGTAAACTATATAAATGCACGAATCTCACATTTCATTTGTAAATATAAAATACAACACAATATTTTCCTTGAGAACATAATTATTAACTCTAGAATATCCTTGAATATTAATCATTACACACTTCCCGAAATCAAGGTAAAGGAACCACAAAAAAGTGGTGAGCTGAGATTCCCGTTAACTGAATACACACAATAGAAGCTATTATAGAATATATAAGGCATGAATAATATGGAAGGAATAAATGATGATAAAATATGTTCATATAAATATTCAAAATATCTATAAAATTATACATGGATGACATAATTGTTAGAATAATCACATGGAAAAAAATAACTTATATCATAATAATGGGATTCATAATTTCAATCATGTTAAACATACCATCGAGGCCACATGCCCCTAAATATTAATAAATGGGTATGGCCTCTGCCAAATATTCAACCTGTTTTTTCCCATGAGACCTAAAAATGCATTGAGGGGATATGTAATTTTTTCCCTACCTATAAATTAATAAGTCTAATTTATTTATCATATAAATAAATGATATATATTAATCAATATGTATTATTAATTAAAAACTATCTATATAAGAGGAACTAGCATACATAATGACAACACTTTCCCTCATCAAACTGATCATAAACCATATAGAGAAATAATAATAATGGTATTATTTAAAAATATCCATTGTGATGCATAAGTAAAATAAAGGGTTGTTTTAATTGATGAATAGAAATTTCATAAAAAGTTCATTAAAAACATTTTTGAGGAAAATACCCTTTTTACTTTGAAAATCAATTTTTTAAAACTAAAAATTTCCATAATATTAGAAAAAATATTTTAATTAAAAATAACTATGGAAACTTATAAGGGAATTTCAAAAGTAATAAATGGTCACGATGATAATAAATTCCATTCATACCGAGCATGTTAAAACAAAGGTTCCTTTCATATTTTTGATAAAAATTCAAAAAGTGCCTAGTTTGGAAAATGAAAAGAAGATTTCTTTGATTTTTTTATAAAAATTAAAACATGGATAAAAATGAATTTAAAAAAGTATATTTTAATTTTAAAAAAATTCTTTAAAACATTTTAATTAAAACATGGATATGGAAGAAAGATATTTCTAACCAAAGAGGAAATAAAGTCTATTTTTTTTAAAATCATTTTCCTGATCATTATAAGTCCCAAAGAGTGTAAAATGGTACTATTAATTTAAGATTTCATAAATAACTATAGGATAATAAAATATATTGGGTTTAATATAGAAAGATTATATAATTACCCCAAGAGAGACAAAAAAAATCCCAAATAACGATGAGATTGTAAAAAAAACCATTACCACAAGCTCGACTTTCTTTAAAAGAACTATAACTACCTGCATAATAAATTTAATTTTTTTATAATTCTTACCAAAATAATTTACATAGTTATAATATCATATATTATCCACTTATAAATAATTCATTATTGAAATTACAATTTCAGAGAGTTTTAGTTCGACAATTTCAGTCCTTGAAATTTTATCATGGTCCCATAATCTACATAATTTTAATCATGATATAAATATCATATATATTCATTATATATATATATATATTGTCATCCATAAATTATAGAGATTGAAAAATGATTTACACTGTTCATTGGGGTGGTAGGATGTATGTACGCATGAATGCTGTTTTCATTTTCTAACTAAAATAAAGAAAGAAATATAAATATTATTTTATAACTCTAGAACCATAATTATATCATAAATAATATATATATATATATACATTAAATAAATCCTTATTACCATCCAAGTAAAATGGAAATGAAAAATGAATCATTTCGCTTCGTAGAGGTGGTAGTCCACAAGTATGTATGAGTGACATTATCATCTTCAAATGGATTACAAGATAATAATAATTATGTCTTATATATAATATATAAAATTTAAACCCATCATAATAACCATTTTGGAAATATGGTGATGTAAAATGAATTTTATCACTATATGAAGGTGGTAGTCCACATGTATGCATGAGTGATACTTTCACTTCCCATTTGATGGAATAGAGGGTGGATAATGGTGGTTCCATAATCATAATAAAATTTAAATATATTTTGGATGCTGAAGTTATAATTTTATAATAAATACAATATATTAATAGGAGTTAGAATAATGAATAAATTGAAAGAGGATGGGTAATACGATTACCTATTCTTTAGGAGACCACATTTAGATCCATTCTTAAGGACCCTTGAAATAGTATTTTAAGAATAAAAAATCCTATAATTCATGTTTAGGAATGTTTATAATAGAATTTGGTCAGGTTTTTTGACCAAGATGGCTCAATGTAGTGTAAATAAAAGAGAGAAGGGGTATCCTTTTATAAGTGAGGGGAGAAGAATTCTTGGGATTTATTAAATTATTTAATAAATATAAATAAATGTTCATGTTCAAGTGGATAAAAATTAATATAATTATTATATATTATCAGCATGATTCAAAATAAACTCACCCAATAAAAATTTTACAAGTTCAGGTAATGTTTTCACCATCATCTCTTTATTTTAACCTCCATTAACTCTTTTGACAATTACTGTGAGATCAATATTTTTTACTATTTATGTGTCAAGAAAGTTACTATAAATGGAAAAGTGACATATAAATGGACCATGATTGATATTTTCAACTATATCCCATTTACTTGGACAAATATATATTTTTTTTATGAATTTTAAATCATTTAATAAAATATTGTTTATAATAAAATATAATTAATGTCATTTTTGGAAATACATGAAATATTATAATATTATATGTGTCTAAATCATGTAAAATGGTACCAAAATGATATGTATTTGTATATAAGGAGAAATAGTTTTAATATAATACCCCAATCAAATTTATATAGGTTTAGATATCATTTTAAACATTATCTTTTTTATTAAACCCTTCATTAACCATTTTAACCCAACCACAGTAATGACTTTTTCAAACTTAAATTTTACTTATAAGGTAACGATTGGATAATAAATGGACAAGGGATGAAATTTTAGACCAATTATAATCCTACTTATCCTATTCTAATATTTTTATTATTTTTAAAATTATAATAAAATATTATTTTTCATAATAAATCAGTATGTTATTTTTGAAACTGTTCATTTAATTTGACTTTAAAGACATCAATATAATACTCTAATTCAAATATAAAGCTTTAAAAAATCCTTATTACGATATATTAATATATAAAGTTATTTAATCACTACAACTCAGAAAAAATTTCTTTCAGAGTTTTTAAAATCATTCACATGATTTTTCTACGGCTTGCATAAGCACTATGTTGGCGTTGTGTATGCATTTAAGGTAATTATGTAACGCTCCGACCCCAGAAACCCAGAGACGATGAATTATATTATTACATTGGCATGATTAAAAGGAACCAAATTCATAAGGACTAATTATTTTAGTAGTATTGAAGAAACCAAATACATACATGGAACCCATTTACACTGGGAGAAGAAAACAAAATATAATACATAACAAAAGCTAATAAACTGCATCCTTGAAAACATTATAAATGATCTATTCTTCATAACCTAGGGTAGGAAAAAAAATAAAAGGATTGATATAAAATCTCCTTAAGGGTTAAATATAGTGGAATAATGAAACAAAAATAATTTAATCATAATCAATTCGATATAATCAATATGGCATGGTGAATAATTGAAAAATTGATGCCATCAATAAACCGAGAATGAAAATGCATCCATAGATTTTGTCATAATGAAAACCTCATGGAACTTAATAATTTAATTTTAAATAAATATAATGGTTATTATTTAGAATTCATGTATCTATACATGAACAATCATACCGTTGAGACAGTTTAAGCCTATGGGTAGAAACCCGTCTAATTATGTTTTGGAAACAAAATCGAAGGGTTTGTTGCCAACTATTTTGTCTCATGAGATCTGTCAATGCATCAAGGGGATATAGCAGGAAAAAACCATCACTTAAAGTATAAATCATTCTTATACAAATATTTAATTATTGAACAATATGCCTTATCAATTTTTTTATTGAGTAGAGGATACGAACTCATCAATATTTCCATAGTTAAAACAACATTCAAAATAAACATAGTATATAAAAGGGTATACAACTAAGAAAATAATCATATCCATTATACAAGAATATGGATATTTAATATGAATTTAATTTAAAATGAAAAATGATCTCAAAGGGGTAGTATATACATCACATATAAATGGTTAGGTTCACAATACCAATTAAGTCTCAAGAAATGGAAATTGAGATGAAGTCCCTTACCACAATATAATCAATCAAATCACATGACCAAAAATTAATAATAATCAAAAGGGTCATTGAATAACATGAATATAAATAGAATAATGATATTATATATCAAATGTAATCATACATACACCACATACAAGAAATAGGTGGTGAATAATAGAAACCACACGGAAATAAATGTGAGATGAGAAACCTCTTACCTTATGTCCGAAAGCGTTCTTACTTTGATATTAATGTCCTAGAAAGTAAAATTAAATCCATGAATTAATTAATTAATAAAATTCAATACATTTATTTTATCTATTATAGTTTTATTAATTTTATTTATGACCTTCTTGATAAGTTATAAGATTGAATTCTGTAGTTCTGGAGTGTTCTTTTACTTGATTTCATGATCGGTTTGCTTGATTATAAGTAATGGAGTTCATGTAAAATGTGTATAATTATCTAGAATTGAAATTACATGTTATTAATGATCATAAATAAGTGTAAATGGTTATAAATATAATTTTTTATATTGTATGAGGATGAATTATTAGATAACATGTTTAGTGATAATCGTTTAACTTAATTTTAGCGGGTTTTGATCACAACAAACTAGTTTTGTTACATTATTTAATATTATGTATATAAAAGGGTTATAGAAACTTACATAAGATATAATAAATATTTTATAATTTGGTTCAACCATAAAAATGGTTTCATGACCAGTCATTAAGGATAAATTAGAGAATGGAAGTTCATCATCCATGAAGGTTGTAAATCAGCACCTCCCAAACTATGATTTTGTTTCTAAAATCAAAGAGGGAGAGTAAGAAGATTGATAATGGTTATTACATTAAAATTATTTAATTATAGTATATATATGATACCAGAGTTATCATGATCAATTGGATAGAGTATGTTAGGATATAATAAAAAAAGAAGATAAATTGAAATGAAATTAAATGAAAAAGGAAGAGGATTTACCTCTTGAAATGGCCTCCTTGAGAACCTCCTTAAGGGAAATGGTTTTGGTATTTTGGAAAGAACAAGGGCTCATGAATGTAGGGAGGGTCTAGGGAAGAGTTTTTAAATATAAACTTGATCAGATTCAAGTCTTAGAGGAGTGAGGAGAAGAGTGAGGTGATGGGTGGTTTTTATAGTGGAGGAGAGGGTTGATTTTTGAATATCTTATTCTTTATTTTATTATTTTGATAAATACAACCAATAGTGTTGATTATTGCAACCCAAAACAGTAATAAGTGCATGTGAGTTCAAACTAATGGTTTATTATATCATCCATGATGCAAGTAATAGTGTATTTATCTTATAATGTATTATACCGTAAATTACCGTATTTTACTATTCACTAAAAATTCATGTATTTCAGAAAAACAAAAAAAATTCACCATAATTTTTTTTGACATGTAGAATCAAAAAATGTAATCAATTTTATAAAAATAATTTTATAAATATGTGAAATTTAATTTTTAAATAAAATCCTTATTTACTTGAAAAATACATATTTTAAATTTATAACTGATTTTATAACACCCTGAAAAATTATCTAAGGTCTCATTAATTATCCTAAAATCATAGGATAAAAAAAATATTGATTTAGGAATAAATTTTATCAAAATTAATTTTATTTCAAATCAATTTATTAATTTAAAATTATAATTAAATATTTACAACTTATAGAAATACCAACCCTTAATCATTAATTTTTAAAATATTCATTATCATTTATAAGGTGCCTAAATTTTATTTATACTTACTTGGGTGAGGTTTCTATTCATAAGGGTCATAATAATATTCATAAGGGTACATTACTATCCATAAGGGTACATTACTATTCATAAGGGTAAGTTACTATTCACCAAAAAATAAGTTGATCCTATCAGACTCTAAATATCTTACTGAACACAACTGTGTATGATTGTTTTTAGAAATTCAAATCATATAAGTAGAAAAATTAAGTTTAACGGATAAGTTATAACTATATCCTATAAATTTTTTTTAACAAATACTCAGTGTTTCATGCATAATAAGCTTTCTAATGAATTGAAATTATTTAAGAAGAAATATACCATAAAATATTGGGGTGTTATATTCTTCAATCCTATAAAAATTTTATCCTAGAAAATTTTCATGTATATAGACCTCTAAAAAGATTTGGGTGGTTCCTCTTCATAACATCCTAAGATTCCCACATTGCTTCCTCCATTTTATGGTTTATCTAAAGAACCTTTACCAGTCGAGTCGTCTGATTTCTCAATACTTGCTCTCTAGAGTCAAGAATCTCGATATGATCTTCAGAGTAAGACAAGTTAGGTTCTAGTTCTGTTTCCTCATAGGTGATTACATGCGTTGGGTTTGACATGTAATTTTTTTAGAAATTACATGTGGAACACATAATGAACCTTGGAGAGACTTGGTGGCATTTCTAAACAGTAAGATACAACTCCAATTCTATCTTGAATTTTAAATGGTTCTATGTACCCGGGGCTTAGTTTCCATTTCTTATCAAACCTCAATACACCCTTCCATTGAGATACTTTTAGAAATTCATGATCTCTCACTTGAAATTACAAATCCTTTCTCCTATTGTTAGCATAAATCTTTTTCCTACTTTGGGATTCTTTAATATAGTTTTGAATTGTCTTAACTGTTGTTATTGTATCTTTAATAAGTTGTGGGCCTATAAGTTTCCTCTCACTAACTTCATCCCAACAAGTTGGAGTTCAACATCTCTTTCCATATAATTCATCATATGGCGCCATTTAAAGACTAGAATGTAAACTATTATTGTAGTAAAATTACACCAAAGGTAACTACTAATCCCACAAACCTTGAAAGATGAGTAATCATGATCTCAACATGTCTTCCAGTGTTTGAATAATCTTTTCAAATTGTCTTTCCGTTTAGGTGTGATAAACAATAATCATATTAAGATCAGTATCCAAATCCTTTTGATGAATTTTCTAGAATTTTGATGTAAATTGGGGATCTCAATTAGACACAATTGATAGAGGTTCACTATGAAGTCTTACAACTTCATTAATATAGTGTCTTTATAGGTGATCCAATGGTAAATCTTCTATTATAGAAAGGAAATGTGCCGATTTTGTAAGACGATAAAAAATTACCCATATTGCATCATTCCTTATAGGTTTCCTTGGTAGTCCCATGAAAAATTCCATCATAATTTCATCCCACTTCCACATTTGAATAGGTAGAGGTTTTATGACCCCTCTGGGATGTTATATCTCAAACTTCACTTATTGAAAAACTAGACACCTTGACATATAGTCAGTAATTTATCGCTTTATGTTATCCCGCCAAAAATGTTCCTTCAGATCTATATACATCTTGGTGTAACAAGGGTTTATAGAGAAATTTGAGCTATGGGAATAATCTAATAGTTCCCCATTTAGCTAAGGTACTGATGGAACACATATCCTCTTTGTAAATTTTAAAACTCCATCCTCATACATAAAGCCTGCCAATCTTCCATCCTTGATAGATTTAATTTTCTTTTGTAGATTATCATCATTATATTGAGAGTTTTTTATATTTTTAGTAAATATGGTTTAGCAATAATTTGAAAAATGAATGATGTTTCCCCTTCCTTAACAATTCCCATATTCATCTTTACTAAATCCATCAATATAGGATCTCTCTTAGTCCTTATTTGAGTCATAAGTCCATGATCTTTCCTACTTAATTCATCTACCACCATATTTTCCTTTCTTGGGTGGTAGTGTATTGAAAAATCATAATCTTTGAGTAACTTGAGCCATCCCCCTTTCCTCATGTTGAGTTCTTTATGTGTAAAAATTTATTTCAAACTCTTGTGATTCGTATATATATCACATATTTCACCACAGAGATAGTGTCTCCATATTTTTAGAGCAAAGATTACAACTACTAACTCAAGATCATGATTTGTATAATTTTTCTCATGGTTATTCAAGTGCCTTGATTGATAAGAAATAAATTTATCATTTTTCATAAGGAAACAAGCTAGTTTATTCATTAATGCATCATTGTATATCAAAAACCCATCATTTATAGATGGAAGAGTCAAAATTGGAGCATTGGACAATCTTCTTTTCAATTCTTCAAAACATTTTGTACATTATTTTTTCCATATGAACTTAACCCCTTTATGTGTGATCTTGGTTAGCGGGTTAGCCAATCGGGAAAAATTCTTTACAAAACACCGATAGTAACCTGCTAAGATAATAGAAAAACGTACCTTGATTATGTTCATTGGAGGAGGCCATTCTTGGATTTCATTTGTCTTCATAGAATCAACCAAGATTATATCCTTATAAACAATATAGCCAATAAAATAGACTGATTGAATCCAGAATTCACATTTACTAAACTTCCCATATAACTCTTTTCTTATAAGAGTTTCTAGAACAACCCGCAAATGGTCCTCATGGTCCTTATAGATTTTTTAAAATATCAAGATATCATCAATAAACACCATAAAAAAATAATCAAGATATTCCTTGAAAGATTTATTCATTAATTCCATGAAAACAGAGGGTTCAATAGTCGGTCCAAATGGATTTAATGTAAAATCATAATGCTCATACCTGGTTTGAAATACTATCTTTGGAATATATTCCTTTCTTACATGCAACTGATGATATCCAGACCAAAGGTCAATCTTAGAAAAATATTGAGCTCTATGAAGTTGATCAAATAGATCATTAATACGAGGTAGATGATACTTGTTGTTTATTATAATAGCATTAATTTCACTATAGTCAATGTATAGCCTGATAGATTCATCTTTCTTCTTGACAAAGAGAATAGGGGATCCCCATGTAGAAACACTAGATAAAATAAATCACATGTCTCTCAATTCCTCTAGTTATTTCTTCAACTCTACTAATTCCATAGTGGCCATTCTATAGGGAGTCTTTGATATGGGTATTTCACCGGGAATTAAATCAATAGAGAACTCAAATTCCTGCTCTAGAGGATTTCTAGGTAAATCTTATAGAAATACATCAATGTATTCTTGAACAATAGGTACATATTCAATTTCAAGATCCATAGATGATGTTTTCTCTTCCCCCTAATAATTTTATTTATAAGAGATACTGAAGGTTGATCTAGATAATATCTAGATGATGATGTTTCTACTCTAAAGATAAGGGATTCTACATCATTCTCAAAAATTGTGAATTCCTTATTCTTGTAATAGTTTTTTATATCATAATTTGAAAGACAATTCATACCGAGAATTATGTCAAAGTAAATCATAGGTAAATTGACAAGTTAAGCAGCTAAATTATGTTTATGTGTCAGAAAGGGGATTGAATGACACATCTTTGTC
This sequence comes from Viscum album, assembly GCA_963277665.1. Classification (NCBI taxonomy): domain Eukaryota; kingdom Viridiplantae; phylum Streptophyta; class Magnoliopsida; order Santalales; family Viscaceae; genus Viscum; species Viscum album. The sequence goes on from OY728133.1 coordinate 445,396,839, forward strand.
ACAATAATACTTCCCTTAAAAGTTTTGACTGACAACTCCTTTATTAAATCAAATTGAAAATGTCTAATTTTCTTGGAAAATTGGTAAGATATAAAAGAATGTGATGATCCAAAATAAAATAAATAATTGGATAAATATGATGAAATTATTAAATTATGTTACAACACATCCTTAGAAACTTCAACCTCTACAATTGTGACCACATAAGCCTACTCTTTCTCCCATGGCCTTTTTTGAGGAAAATTTACTTGACATTTAGGAAAATAATTTTCATAGTGTCTCATATATTTAAAATTATAGCATTGAATACCATTGATTTTTCTATTAACCTTTCATTCATTAGATCGATGACCCTTTTCTCAACACTTATAAAAAACTCCCATTCCTTTAAGCATTTTCCTAGATGGTTCTTTCCACAGTTATCACATAGTGGTAATTTCTTCATTACCTTATTCTTATTTGGAAATTCACCTTTTCCATGATCAGAAAAATACCACTTCTTCTCTTTATTTCCCTTGAACAAATTCGATCTATAAAATTCTTTCTCTATTTTGACGACACTTAATACTATTTCATCATATGATGAAAATGTATGAGAAACCAGTTCCCTTTGAATAATTGGATTAAGAACTCTAAATAAATGATAAAAATTGTCTTCCAAATCATCTATGTAATCTATAGCATACCTGGCTAGTCTTATGAAAGAAGCCTCATAATCCACAACACTCTCTTCTTCCCTTTGTTTTAAGCTAAGGAATTTTCTCTTCATTTCAATATGTTGCTCATGAGGGAAATATTTGTCGAAGAATACTTCCTTAAAAGTTCTCTATTAAATATCTTCTATTTCATCTTCCTCTGTGGTATTCTATATCAAGGACCACCATTGATCAGCATCACCCTTTAGGCAATAAAATAATAGTACTACCTTTTTATTTTTATTGCATCTTAATGCCAAAAAATTCTCTTCAAGGGACTTGATCCACTTTTTAGCTACCACTATATTAGTAATCTCACTAAAATATGGGGGCTTCTACCACATGAAACAATCCAACATAGGTGTAATATGGTTATTCGTCACAACCTAAGTAAGTTGTCCTAATATAGTCATGATCTTCTTATCTCCAACACTAATTGTGTTGAATTTCTCAGTAGGGAAATACCCACATTGTCCATGGGTATTTATTCCATTTCTTCTATTAGGCTCCATAAATAAATAATGGTATACACTAAATTAGGTTATGAATAATAGTGCATAACTTCAAACTATAAAAAAAACTTATCATAAATTAAAATTTTATGCATAACTAATCTCATAATCATAAACATGGTTTCTATTTACTTTTAAATCATTCATAATGACTTGTAAAGAAAATGTGAATTATTCTAAGCATATACCTCAAGAGTTTCAAACTAGGTGTGCAGTAAGGCCCATTATCGGGTACTGGGTTACCCCAAGTTAGGCCTGAAACACCTTGTCAGAGTTGTTACTCCTAGGTATATCTGTTCCAGAACCAAGTCCCCTTGTAGTATCCAGAAAGGGATGAATTTCTAGGAATACCCACATAATATCTACCTTACCAAAACTCTAGGATTTTTTTATACTTATCCTCAATTTCTATCTTAGTTTTGTTCTTTCTAATCTATGTTTTCTAAATTCAGTTCCTAAGGTTTGTACTAAACTGCCTCAGATACCATATGTAACGCCCCTACCCCAGAAACCCAGAGCCAATGAATTATTTTATTAAATTGGAATTATTATAAGGAATCAAATCCATAAGGACTAATCAGTTTAGTAGTTTTTAAGAAACAAAATACATACATGGAACCCATTTATATAGGGAGAAGAAAACAATATATAATACATAACAAATGCTAATAACCTGCATCCTTGAAAACTTAATAAATGATATCTTATTCATAACCCAAGGATAGAAAAAAATTAAAGGTGTTAGTTAAAATGATCATTAATTTTCACGTATAGTGGAATATGGAAACAATAATAGTCGGATCATAATCAATTAGACATAATCAATATGGCATGGTGATTAATTGAAAAACACAGGCCATTAATAAACAGATAACGAAAATGAATCCCTAGATTCTGTCATAGTGAAAACCTCATGGAAAGTAATAATTGAATTTTGAATAAAGAGAATTCTTATTATTTGTATGTCATGTATCTGGAACATGAACGATAATACCTTTGAGATGGATTAAGTCTGTTGGTATAAACCCATCTGATTATGTTTTGGAAACAGTCTCGAAGGGTTTTTCTCCAACTATTTTATCTCATGAGACCTGTCAATGCATCAAGGGGATATAGTGGGCCCCACATATCACTAAAACTCCAAATAATTATTATACAAATATTTAATTCCTGAAAATATTATTTATCAATTTACTTATTGAGTAGAGGATACATATTCATCAATATTTCCACAGTTAAAAAAACATTCAAAATAAACACCGTATGTAAAAGGGTGTACAACTAAGAAAATAATAATATACTTTATAAAAGAATATGGATATTTAATAGGAATATAATTTAAAATGAAAAATTATGTCAAATGGGTAGTATATACACCTCATAAAAATGATTAGGTGCAAAATACCAAGTAAGTCTCAAGAAGTGGAAATTGAAATGAATTCCCTTACCACATTGTAATCAATCAAATCGCATGACCAAAAATTAATAATCATCAAAAGGATAATTTAATACCATTAATATAAATATAATAATGATATTATATATCAAATGGAAGCATAAATACACCACATACAAGAAATAAGTGGCGAACAATGGAAATCACACAGAAATAAAATTGAGATGAGAAACCCCTTACCTTATGTGTGAAAGTGTTTTTACTTAGATATTAATGCCAGGGAAAGTAAAATTAATTAATTAATTAATTAATTAATAAAATTTAATAAATTTATTTTATATATTATAGTTTTAGTAATTTCATTTATGACCTTCTTGATAAGTTATAAGATTTAATTCCATTGTTTCAGAGTGTCTGTTCACTTGATTTCATGATTTGTTCGCTTGATTATAAGTAATGGAGTTCATATAAAATGAGTATAATTCTCCATAATTGTAATTAAATGTTATTAATAATAATAAATAATGGTAAATGGTTATTCATATCATTTGGTTATATGGTATGAGGATGAATTATTAGATAACATGTTTAGTGATAATTGTTTAGCTTAATTTTAGCAATTTTTTATCACAATGAATTTGTTTTGTTCCATTATTTAATATCATATATATTAAATGGTTCAATAAACTTAAATAAGAGATAATATATATTTTATAATCTATTTACACCATAAAAATGGTTTCATGACCACTCATGTAGGATAAATTAGAGAATGAAAGTTCGTCATCCACGAAAGTTGTAAATCAGCACCTCCCAGAAGATGATTTCATTTTTAAAATAAAAAAGGGCGAGTAAGAATATTGATAATAGTTATTACATTAACATGATATAATTACAGTATATATATGATACTAGAGCTATCATGATCAATTGTACATAGGAGGTTATGAGAGAATAAGAAAATAAAATAATTTGAAATGAAATTAAATGAAAAAGGAAGAGGATTTACCTCTTAAAATAACCTCCTTGAGAACCTCCTTAAGGGAAAGGGTTTTGGTATTTTTGAAAGTACAAGGGATCTTAGATATGTGTATGGACTATGTAAGAGTATTTGGGTATATATTTTAGAATATTAAAGTATTATAGGAGTGAGGAGAAGAGGGGGTGTGGGGTGGTTTTTATAGTGGAGGCGAGGGGTTATTTTTGAATATCTTTTCCATTATTTTATTATTTTGCTCAAGACAACCAATAGTGTTGATTATTGTGAACTAAAACAGTAATAATTTCATGTGAGTTCTAACTAATGGTTACTTAAGTTATCCATGATGCAAGAAATATTTCATTTTTTATAATGTATTATACTGCAAATTACAGTATTTTACTATTCCCCAAAAATTTAAGTATTTCAGAAAAATCATAAAAATTAACCCTAACCATTTTTTGACATGTATAATCCAAAAATATACTCTATTTTATCTAAATAATTTCAAGATATGTGAAATTAAATTTTTAAATAAAATCATTATTAACTTGAAAAATAAAATTTTAAATTTATAACTAATTTTTAACACCTTCAAAAATTATCTATGGTCTCATTAGATTATCCTAAAATCATAGGAAAAAAATATTGATTTAGGAAAATTTTTTATGAAAATTAATTTCATTTTAAATAAATTTATTAATTTAAAATTGTAATTAAATATTTACTACACAAAAAATACCAACACTTAATTATTAATTTTTAAAATATTCACTATCATTTATAAGGTGCCTAAATTTTATTTATACTTATATGAGTGAGGTAAATATTGATAAGTGTTATATTAATATTCATAAGGGTACATTACTAATCCTAAGGGTACATTTCTATTCCTAAGGGTAAGTTACTATTCACCAAAAATTAAGTTGATCCTATAAGACTCTAAATATCTTACTGAACGCAACTGTGTATGTCAATTTTTTAAAATTCAAATAAAAAAAGTGAAAAAATTAACTTTAAAGGATATTTTATAACTATATCCAATAAAAAAGTTTTGTTTCACAAAGACCCAATGTTTCATGCATAATAAGATTTCTAATGAATTGAAATTATTTAAGAAGAAACATACCATAAAATATTAGGGTGTTATAAACTATTTCATCACTAAAAACTAAAAATTAATTAATATGATAAAAAATTAATTCATATTTCAATTTTTTTTATAAATTAACTTATACAATTTTTTTCCTTGTGTAAATTTTTTAGATATATTAAAGTCAAGAGAATGACATTTTGGAAATTTCTTTACCTAAAATAATATAAATTACATTATTAAGAGAAAATTGCACCAAAATGTAATTTATTTTAATTTTGGATGGATATGATCAAATTTATACCACCCAATGAAATAAAAGAAAGTTCTGGTTTGATTTGGAGACTTTATCTAATGGTTTTAACCCCATTTTACCCATTTTACCCTTACTGATGTGATAAATATTTACCACGATTACTGTTCATAATGATAAAAAATAAAAGGGACCTATTAACCAAATTTTAACCTAATTGTTAAATATATAGTATCTATTTTTAAATATTTAATTTCTATAAGTTTTAGAAATAAATTTTTATATAAATCCATAAAATGCAATAAAAAATAACTTTTAGAGAAAAATGCATTTTAAGAAAAAGATTAAATTATATAAAAATCATGAATATTTATAATAAAAATGGAATTAATTATATTATTATAAATAAAATGGATCATATTTCACTTTAATACCAAATTCAAAATATAATGGGTCTTTTAAATTACTTGATTTAATAGAAAAAAATAAGTGTATTTAAAAAATCAATTTTTTTCACTATTCATTGAAAAATCAATCATTTTAGATAACTCAAAAAAAAAATTCAACCTAAGTTAATTTTGATATAATTATTTTAAAAATTATTTCATTTTTATAAAATATAAATTCTAAAAGTGTAGAATATTAATTTTAATTTCAACGGATAAAATGAAATAAAAATCATTTTTGATGAAAATGCATTTTTGACGTATCAAATGATTTTCAAAAAAATTGAGACCTTATTTATTATTAACAAATAAATTATATAAAAACTTTATATATATTTTTTATATTTTTATTGACCTTATTCATACCCACCAATACAACAGCTAAATGATGATAATATTTTAATAGAATATCTTGGTTCACTTAATGCTCGGTGTTGCGTGTTAAGCTGGATATCAAACACAATGTTCTAAATTTTATGGCTGTTTCATTATACCCCCCATTAAATAAATTTTATGCTTGAAATTTTATATTAGTTATAAATGGTTTAATATTTGAAAATACCTTTGTTGTAATCCCAAATAATACAAATGGATAATAAAACTTCTTTTAAAAAGGGGAAGTGAGAAACATAAAAATTACCTAAAATAAAAGATTACTAGGTTCCCAAATAAGAAGAACATTTTTGGGAAGTAAAAATTTATACATGTAGGATAAAAATAGAATCCACAGACTAATATATAGTGATATAGAAAATCTCCATGAGAAAGTTAACCTCCATAAAACCATAAATCTGTGATGGGTGAAAGGACCATCGATTCATCAGAAATGAAGGTAAAATAATAACATTTTTATTTCAAAAATATTTTTCCTATAGTTGAGGGATTGTTTTACTATAATGATAGATAACACAAGAAAATACACACACTTAATTTATTTAGATTTGATAATCAAATTTTTATCCTTTGGTTGTGCTTCTATTATTTTCCACTTCATCTCTTACTCCAAGAAATGAATAATCAAAATGAAATTTTCTTGTATAAGGAACTAAAACTAATATTTAATAGATAATAAGATTCATAAATGAAAATCAAGTCATTAATCATGTCTCAAAATTTTTACCAAAACCAAAATGATTAATACAGGTCCTCCAATATGGATAAATCATACATTAATATCTAAATCCTTATCAATAATTCTTAAAATTCAGTTTAAACCATTCTACAAGTTGTTAACCTTAAAAATATTCCAAAATATGTTCAAAAAAATTAAAAATCCAAATATTTATAAATAAGTTCACTAAATTTTCAAAATAACTTAACATTAATCCCCCAAACAACATAAAGTATCTCTCAATTTTTCACACAAAATATGTGAATACATTCATCATATATTCTCTTAAAACATAATAATTATTTTATAAAATAATATGAATTTCCATAAAATCTGAATGAAAAAATATATTCTTTAAAAAATAACACAATCCTTATTCCTTAAATAAAATAACATAATATTGAATAAATTCAATAAATCTAAAAATGCATCAAAATTCATCAAAGATGATCTAAATAACCATGTCATTAAATCAATAACCAATTTCAAGGTCACCAACACTATCAAATTTACTTAATAAAATTTCATCATATCTTTATCCCAATTAAACGTTAGTAACTTAATATCAAGAACATATTAAGCATTATCTTTCCATTAATCATGTGTTCTAAAAAAATATCACCTTACCACTAAATAACTTTTCTAGGTTATCAGAAACATTCAAAATATTCTTTCAAATCTATAATGAAAAACTTATTCAAAAAAGTTCTTATATGTTTCATGATTTTTGTAACCAAAATACCATTGATAAAATAATTCTATAAAATAATTATCAAATCCTAACATATAAAAAGTTAAATCATTACACTTCAATAATTTAAATGACATATGTCCTTCCTTGGTATTGGATTTAACCCTTGGATTTGGGAATTGACTTGGATAATTACCACATTCCTCACACCTAAGATTTTGAACTATTAATGGTACCTTAGGATAAACTTCATATACCTCTATAAAACTATTCATTTTTATTTAGTAATTACTTTTATTTATGTCATTTTCTACACCCAAATAATATTTCTTTTCATTTTAGACATTGTCCTGGGTGTATCTTCCCATATTTATAAAATTACGGAAATTAATTCCACTTTACACTATGGTCTCCATCACCTAAGCTCTCAGTGAACTCTATTATTCTATTCTTGGATGAGTCTAACTGTTGGTTAATGTGTAGGTTTCTTAATCATATATTATGATAAATTATTGGGAATAGTCATAATATATTTCAGTCTAGTCATCATCCTATTTGGTTGAACCTAATTAGAACATTTTACATCAAATTCAGTGTTAAAATTATTTTTCTTGGGTCTACCAACTAACTAAGACCAAAAATCATAGTGTGAGAAACAATAATCATAGTGAGGAATCATATAATCATGAAAAATAATTATAGGATATATAATCATGACACCATATTTCTAATATATGATACCTTAGGTTTAACCTAGGTCATCCATGTTCATTATCTATTTAAATACTTCATAATGGTTCATAAAAAAATTGAGTTCACCCAAGCATATCCCCTCAGAGTTTCAATCTAGGTGTTTGGTAAGGGCATACTCACTGGACACCAGAATGATGGTAGGATATTCTTGACCGAATATTTTAAGGTTTTTTACCCATAAATGAATCTTTTCCAAAACCATGACCACTTGTAATTTATAGGTAAGGATGTATTGTTTTTAAAACAACATAATCTCTACCTTACCAAAAACCTTATATTATTCTACAATTATACATATCCTTAAGGTCCGTTATAGGGTAATGTTCCCTAATATATGTTTTCCTAAACCTAGTTCCCAAGGTTTCTACTAAAATTTTGTTAATACTAATTGTAAATACCTTAAACCTAGTATCCTAGAGCCAGTGGTTACTTTTTTTATATTGGCACTAAATACACACGATAACATCATAAAGGACCAAATAGTTTAGTAGTCTTGGTAAACTAGACACATGATTAAATTTCATATTTAATTTGAAAACATAAAATTTAAAATAGTATTTTCTTTGAGTTCATATTATTCCCTATAGTATATCCGTAAATATAAATCATGATACACTTCCTATAGCATCCCACCTTTTTATAACATAACTTTTCATTACATTTTACAAAACCGAGGATCTTTAAGGTTTAGTGTCTTGTAAACCAGGAACTTAAAACATGAAAACACAAAACATTCTTCTTAAAAACTTGAAGGGATTATCATTATGTTCATCCTAGGTTCATTACTGCATCTCATAAATTGGGGACATACATCAAAAGAAAGGGTGAGCAGAAGGCCCAGTAAGGGAAACAAGGCGAAACATTTAACATGTGAACTTGAGATACATCAACAATGTCCTAAAAGAGAAATTTAAGGCATGAGAAAGAAATAATGAGGCATATCATAATAAAAATAACATTTTTCATAACTTGAAGATGTGGATACAACCTTTAACAAAGTCAATCATTTCCGTTTCACCAAGGTCCATCCCCAAGGTGTCAATAAAAATTACCAAGGTTATTCACCAAGGTATCAGTCAAAATGGTCATCTCAAGAGATTAAGTCTTTACCCAATGCATTGGAGCGCTATCAGGGCGCACCCTTGACATGTATTTATTATCATGTTATCCACATATATCATCATCAATCATTTCATAAACAACCCATATAGCATAAAAGGAATGAGTTTCATTTCATAATCATAACGTTTTAAAAACTGCTTTAAAGACATGATCTTTATGTCACTTTAAACCCATGGAAAGAGAAAGCGGGTCTCATGTATGTAAATCTCATAATTTAAAATAGAAAATTTTGGTATATATGTGAATACCCCTTTATATGGAAGATCTTTGAGTATTTACTTAATAAAATAAGATAATTTTAGAAAAAGAGAGAGACATTTGAGACGGGAATTCTGCAGCATAACGACTATGTTTCAGGGTTTTAGAAAACATTGAAAAGAGAGGGGACATAGGTCACCCACTCATAAATGATCCAAATAATAGTATAGGGACAGAATATAATGGATATATGAACATGGTAATGAAATTTGAAAGACATACCATATGAAATGAAAAACATGGAAGGAAGAATAAAATAAAATTTCTCTTATGAAAATTCGGCATCCTAACAGCGTCACTTAAACTTCAACAAAATGAATTGAAGAGATGAAATAGTGTATATAATCATATGAAAATAAATTATAATTATGATAGATATAGATATAATACCCCAACATAATAAAAATGAACATGAAAGACTTGACATGAAGGTAGAACTTTGAAAAATGAGAAAGGTGAAAGAATCCCTTAAAAATTCGGCAGCCTAACGGCGCAACTGAAACTTCAAAAAAAATGAATTGAAGAGATCAAATGGGGTCTCTCATAATATGAAAATAAAAGATCAGTATGATGGATATAGTGATCATACCACAACATAATAAAAATTAACTTTAAAGACTCGACATGAAAGTGGAACTTTGAAAAATGAGAAAGGTGAAAGAATCCCTTAAAAATTCGGCAGCCTAACGGCACCACTTAAACTTCAACAAAAATGAATTGACGACATCAAATAGTGTCTCTCATCATGTGAACATACAAAAACATTTTGATAGATATAGATATCATACCCCAAAATAATAAAAAGGAATTTGAAATACTTGACATGAAAGTGGAACTTTGAAAAATGAGAAAGGTGAAAGAATCCCTTAAAAATTCGACAGCCTAACGGCGCCACTTAAACTTCAACAAAAATGAATTAACTTGATAAATAGGGTCTCTCATCATATGAACATACAAGATCATTATGATAGATATAGAGATCATACCCCAACATAATAAAATGGAACTTGAAATAATTGACATGAAAATAGAACTTGAAAATGAGAAGGGTGAAAGAATCCCTTAAAAATTCGGCAGCCTTACGGTGCCACTTAAACTTCAACAAAAATGATTTGATGAGATAAAATAGGGTATATAATAATATGAACATACAAGATCAGTATAATAGATATATAAATCATACCCTAATATAATAGAAAGTAACTTGAAAGACTTGACATGAAAGTGGAACTTTGAAAAATGAGAAAGGTGAAAGAATCCCTTAAAAATTCGGCAGCCTAACGGCGCCACTTAAACTTCAAAAAAAATGAATTGACATGATCAAATAGGTTCTATCATCATATGAAAATACAATATAAGTATGATAGATATAAATATCATACCCCAAAATAATAAAAATGAACTTGAAATACTTGACATGAAAATAGAACTTGAAAACGAGAAGGGTGAAAGAATCCCTTAAAAATTCGGTAGCCTAACAACGCCACTAAAAACATTAAAATACTGAATTGAAGAGATCAAATAGGGTCTCTAATAATATGAACATAAAATATCAGTATGATAGATTTAGATATAATACCCCAACATAATAAAAAAGGAACTTGAAAGACTTGACATGAAAATAGATCTTGAAAAGGAGAAGGGTGAAAGAATCCGTTACAAAAATTTCGGCAGCCTAACGGCGCCACTTAAACATTCATAAAACAAAATTATGAGAGTAAGAGGGGATATCTCATCATATGAACATGAAAAGGGTAGTAATAGGAATATAAAATAACATCCTCCAACATAATAACATGGAGAATAAAAGAAATCACTTAAAAGAGAGTATTTGAAAAGAAAGAGAGAGTTTGGATCCCTTACCTTAAAATGTAACTCTTAAAACTAAAAGGTTTGGAACTTGAGGGCTTTGAGGCACCTTGGGAGGACTACTTGGGAGGTAAAGAGACCATAACTTTGTTGGGGGAGAGTTGAGAGTCGAATGGATGAGAGGATTTCTTGGTATTTATAGGGAAAGTGAGGGGACAATGCATTAATGGCCAAGGGACACCTCATTGGTGGTTTTGGAAAAACCATGGGATTTCCCATGGTATTGGCCACTTGGAACACCTCATACAATAATTCATCCCCTTTAGTCTACCATCCCTTAAAATATCTCATGACATCATCATGATGCAGTTATGATGTCATTAAATATACTGAAACCCTAAAACTATATTTTTACTATTCACTGAAAATTCAACTTTCTCAGAAGAATCCCAAAATTTCACCTTAACCAAATATCAATGCTCTGATTTAAAAAATAAACTCTATTTTATAAAAATTATTTTCTAAATATTTTTAATTTAATTTTTAAATAAATACACTATTCACCGAAAATTCATTTTTTTCAGAAAAATCCCCAAAAATTACATTAACATAATATCAATGCTCTCAGTTCAAAAATGAAATCCATTTTATAAAAATAATTTTCTAAATATTTTTAATTTAATTTTTAATTAAAAAACACTATTCACCTGAAAAAACTAATACTTGAATAATAATTTATGAAACCGTTATTTAACCATTTTATTGAATCACATTACTTAATCAAGGTGCAGAGATTATGTTAATACATTCTTTAAGTGAGATTAATAATCCATTTGGTCACATTACTAATCCTAAGCATAAAATAACTATTCATAATTTACTATTCATCAAAATTAAGTTGATCTTATTAGAATCTAAATTTCATACTGAATATAATTGTATAAGAATTTTTTTTTGAAAATAATTACACATTTTTAATTATTTAAGGTTTACATATTTTTTTTAAAATATACTTTCTCTAAAATTCACCAAAAATATGCATACTATATTTATCCATACATTTGAAAAGTCATAATCATCATAAGAAGAAATAAAAATTTTTATTTAAAACAAAGGATTACCCAAGGCAGTTATAGTCTCCTAACATAGCCCCTTATCACACCAGCATAGGACCTAAGTGTAAGGTGTGCTAAGGTGATAGAATCCGAGGGAGGCTCGACCAACATCGCACAAGTAGTAATTTCTATCAATTTTAACTTCTCGTGAAGGCGATTTTGTTCTAGATTTATACGATGATGTTCAGCTTGTGTTTGGTCCAGAGAAAAGCCCAGTGGTGATACCTCCTTCCCAAGTTCTGTTAGATGGGATTCGATCGGTCCAAGACTACTGGGTGAGACCATCAAATCTTCTTTCTATAATAATTAACCAACATCAATTGTATTTAGAGATAATAATCAAAACGTTTAGTTTCTAGCAGTCATATTGACCAATGGTCATACAACAGTAAAAACCCAACGGTCTCATTTTAATTATACTCATGTTATCAAATGAAACAGTTTTGTTGAGTATAAAAATAAAATAACACAAAAAATTAGGAAACAAGATTTATTCAAAATTTCGGGTCGTTACAATATTCCCCCCTTAAGAAATTGTGTCATCACAATTTTTAAAATTGGGTTTTGAAATTTCATTGAAAGTCCCACATTGGAAAAAGAGTCTGGAAAACTATTACTTTAAAAGAAATAAAGGGAAGTACAAAGGTCACTCGAGTTAACCCACACTAGGATTCCATGTAAGAAAACATGGACAAGGAGGAGAAAAAAAGGGTCAAGTTCTGAGGGAGAGTGATATAAAACATGATTAGGAGAATGTTAACCAAGAGAAAATCACAAAATTATGATGTGTGTAAACAGTCTTTGATTACCTAGTAGGAAACGTAAACCAACAACATTTTTGTTTTACGTTCCTTTTCATAATTTTGAGGAATTCATTTACTACATAGAACAAAAACATAAGGAAATATACCTACCTTCATGTAGAGTTTCATCCTTTAATAATTTTCTACCAAAACTAATCTTTTCTCCAAACGATGAGCATTCAAAAACACTTGGTCTCATCAAAACACAAGAATAATCTTCTTGAGAGTCACGTAATTCACAAAATATTAACTATCAATTTCTTCCATCTTTAAAAATTATCCCAAAAAACAGAAAGGGTAAGATAAAACAACTCATCAAAAAGAAAGAATCCCATAGGAAGGGAAACTACTTTTAAATCTTGAAAGTTTCATGGTACTACCCAAAGTTCATCATAGACCATTCCATAAATAACTGTCCTTAAAATTCCTTGAAATAAACCAAACTAAGATTGAAACCCAAATACAAGAAGGATTTGATAACATAGTCTTCCAAAATGAACTTCATCGTTCATCTCCAAACAACATAAACCACTCCTAAAATCTTATAACAAAAGTAACTAACCTAAACATATTATCCCCAAGATAGGTTAATCATTTCCAAAAGTAACCTATATTACCATAAGTTCACCTTAAATTCATCAATTCATCAAAATATAAGTCAACCTTTACTCCTCAAAGAAAATACCATAGTAATATATTTACCTCAATCAAATAGGGTTCCCAAAATAGTGAACGTCTTCCAAAATAGTAATCATATTTTAATCCCCTAATCAACATTAACAGATGGATATCCTTGAGACTTCGTCTTCTTCTTCCTTGATGAATTTCAACTAGGTACCAATTATTAATTGTGATTTTTGATAGCAGGTTTGGCATAATCACAATATGTTCAACTTGATCTCTCGTCATCTCTGTCATATTAACAGGGAAATCGCCACATTTCCTATCACCCTGGTTGTGGGGACATGTTCTTCCATTTCCCGCTATTAACTAGGAAAAGAAAGTATAATTAGGGGCTTAAATACTTATCCAATAATCATGAAAAGGAAAATTTAAGCATAGAAGGATAAAATTATAGAATAAAAGTATACCCTAACTTGTGATCCCCTAGGTTCTAATCTAGGTTATCCATGATCATATATTCTTATGTGAATCTTTATTTTATCTTTGTTTCTTTAATAATGGTTCATACTAAGCTTATGAATTTACCAAAGCATATCCCCCGGGAGTGTTGTAACCAAGACTACAGCAAGGCCAGTTGTCGTGTACCAGTTCCCGTTCGAGTCTAACTCAAAGCGGTGTTTTCGGATTTTACCCCTATGTACATCTATGCCAGATCCACCTCTACCTGCTCGTATCCAGACAGGGATGTATTTTCTTGGAAACCCCTTACTCAATAGTCACCAAAATACCAGAAAGATTTCTTATTTTTAAACTTTTATATAGGGTTATTCCTAAAGTTTTCATATCCTAATTTATACAAATAACTAAACCATCCTTTGATACCAACTATAGCATCCCACCTTTTTATAACATAAGTTTTCATTACATTTTACAAAACTGAGGATCTTTAAGGTTTAGTGTCTTGGAAACCAGGAACTTAAAACATGAAAACAGAAAAAATTATTCTTAAACACTTGAAGGGATTCTCCTTATGTTCATCCTAGGTTCATTACTACATCTCATAACCTAAGGACATACATCAAAATAAAGGGTGAGAAGAAGGCCCAGTAAGGTAAACAAGGGTAAACATTTAACATGTGAACTTGAGATACATCAACAATGGCATGAAAGAGAACTTTAAAGCATGAGAAAGAAACCATGAGGTATATCATAATAAAAATAATGTTTTTTATAACTTGAAATGTGGCTACAACATTTAACAAAGAAAATAATTTCCGTTTCACCAAGGTCCATCCCCAAGGTGTCAATAAAAATTACCAAGGTTATTCACCAAGGTATCAGTCAAAATGGTCATCTCTAGAGAATAAGTCTTTACCCAATGCATTGGAGCGCTATCAGGGAGAACCCTTGAAATGTCTTTATTATCATGTGATCTACATATATAATCATCAATAATTTCATAAACAACCCATATAGAATAAAAGGAATGGGTTTTATTTCATAATCATAACGTTTTAAAAACCGCTTTAAAGACATGATCTTTATGTCACTTTAAACCCACAGAAAGGGAAACCGGGTCTCATGTATGTAAATCCCAGAATTTAAAATAGAAAATTTTAGTATATATGTGAATAATACTTTATAAGGAATATATTTGAGTATTCACTTAATAAAATAAGATAATTTGAGAAAAAGAGAGAGATATTTGAGATGGGAATTCTGCAGCAAATTGGCAATGTTTCGGGGTTTTAGAAAACATTGAAAAGAGAGGGGACATAGGTCACCAATTCATAAATGATCCAAAGAACAGTAGAGGGATAGAATATAATGGATATAAAAACATGGTAATGAAATTTTAAAGACATACCATATGAAATGAAAAACATGGAAGAAAGACAAAAAATAAGATTTCTCTTATGAAAATTCGGCAGCCTAACGGCGTCACTTAAACTTCAACAAAATGAATTGAAGAGATCAAATAGGGTCTCTCATCATATGAACATAAAATATCAGTATGATAGATATAGATATCATACCAAAAAATAATAAAAAGGAACTTGAAAGACTTCACATGAAGGTAGAACTTTGAAAAATGAGAAAGGTGAAAGAATCCCTTAAAAATTCGGCAGCCTAACGACGCCACTTAAACTTCAAAAAAAATGAATTGACGAGATCAAATGGGGTATCTCTTAATATGAACATAAAAGATCAGTATGATAGATATATAGATCATACCCCAACATAATAAAAATGAACTTGAAAGACTTGACATGAAAGTGGAACTTTGAAAAATGAGAAAGGTGAAATAATTCCTTAAAAATTCGGCAGCCTAACGGCGCCACTTAAACATCAAAAAAATGAACTGAAGAGATAAAACAGGGTCTCTAATAATATGAACATAAAGGATCAGTATGATAGATATATAGATCATAACCCAACATAATAAAAAGGAATTTGAAAGACTTGACATGAAAGTTGAACTTTGAAAAATGAGAAAGGTGAAAGAATCCCTTAAAAATTCAGCAGCCTAACAGCACCACTTAAACTTCAACAAAAATGAATTGAAATGATAAAATAGGGTCTCTCATCATATGAAAATACAATATACATATTATATATATAGATATCATACCCCAACATAATAACAAGGAACTTGAAATACTTGACATGAAAATAGAACTTGAAAACGAGAAGGGTGAAAGAATCCCTTAGAAATTCGGAAGCCTAACGACGCCAATTAAACTTCAACAAAAATGAATTAACGAGATCAAATAGGGTCCCTCATCAGATGAACATAAAAGATCAGTATGATATATATAGATATAATACCCCAAAATAATAAAAAGGAACTTGAAAGATTTTACATGAAAGTGGAACTTTGAAAAATGAGAAAGGTGAAAGAATCCCTTAAAAATTCGGCAGCCTAACGACGCCACTTAAAATTCGAAAAAAATGAATTGACATGATCAAATAGGGTCTCTCATCATATGAACATACAAGATAAGTATGATTTATATAGAGATAATACCCCAAAATAATAAAAAATAACTTTAAATACTTGACATGAAAATAGAACTTGAAAACGAGAAGGGTGAAAGAATCCCTTAAAAATTCGGTAGCCTAACGACGCCACTTAAAACGTCAAAATACTGAATTGAAGAGATAAAATAGGGTCTCTAATCATATTAAAATAAAATATCAGTATGATAGATCTAGAGATCATACCCCAACATAATAAAAAAGGAACTTGAAAGACTTGACATGAAAATAGATCTTGAAAACGAGAAGGGTGAAAGAATCCGTTACAAAAAATTTCGGTAGCCTAACGGCGCCACTTAAACATTCATAAAACAAAATGATGAGAGTAAGAGGGGATATCTCATCATATGAACATGAAAAGGTCAGTAATAGGAATATAAAATAACATCCTACAACATAAGAACATGGAGCATAAAAGAAATCACTTAAAAGAGAGTATTTGAAAAGAAAGAGAGAGCTTGGATCCCTTACCTTAAAATGAAACTCTTAAAACTCAAAGGTTTGGACCTTGAAAGCTTTGGGACACCTTGGGAGGACACCTTGGGAGGTAAAGAGACCAGAACTTAGTTGGGGGAGAGTTGGGAGTCGAATGGATGAGATGATTGCTTGGTATTTATATGGAAAGTGAGGGGACAATGCATTAATGGCCAAGGGACACCTCATTGGTGGTTTTGAAAAAACCATGGGCTTGCCCATGGTATTGGACACTTGGGACACATCATACAATAATTCATCCCCTTTAGTCGACCATCCCTTAAAATATATCATGACATCATCATGATGCAGTCATGATGTCATTAAACACACAAAAACCCAAAAACTGCATTTTTACTATTCACTGAAAATTCAACTTTCTCAGAAAAATCCCAAAATTTAACCTTAACCAAATATTAATGCTACGATTTCAAAAATGAACTCCATTTTATAAAAATAATTTTCTATATATTTTTAATTTAATTTTTAAATAAATACACTATTCACCGAAAATTCATTTTTTTCAGAAAAATCCCCAAAAATTACCTTAACATAATATCGATGCTCTGAGTTCAAAAATGAAATCCATTTTATAAAAATAATTTTACAAATAATTTTAATTTAATTTTTAATTAAAAAACACTATTCACCTGAAAAAGCTAATACTTGAATAATAATTTATGAAACCATTATTTAACCATTTTATTGAATCACATTACTTAATCAAGGTGCCTAGATTATATTAATACTTTAATTAAGTGAGATTACTAATCCATTTGGTCACATTACTAATCATAAGCATAAAATAACTATTCATAATTTACTATTCATTAAAATTAAGTTGATCTTATTAGACTCTAAATTTCGTACTGAATATAATTGTAGAAGACTATTTTTTGAAAATCATTACACATTTTTAATTATTTAAGGTTTACATAAACAGTTTTTAAAATATCCTTTCTCTAAAATTCACCAAAAATATGCATACTATATTTATCCGGACATTTGAAAAGTCATAAACATCATCATAAGAATAAATCAAATTTTTTATTTAAAACAAATGATTACCCAAGGCACTTATGGCCTCCTTACATATCCCCTTATCACACCAGCATAGGACCTAAGTGTAAGGTGTGCTAAGGTGAGAGAATCCGAGGGAGGATCTGCCAACATCGCACGAGTAGTAATTTCTATCAGTTTGAACTTCTCACGAAGGCGATTCCGTTCTAGCCTTACACGATGAATTTTGGCTTGGGTTTGGTCTAGAGCAAAGCCCAGTGGTGCTACCTCCTTCCCAAGTTCTGTTAGATGGGCTTCGATCGGTCCAAGACTACTGGGTGAGGCCATCGAATCTTCTTTCTATAATAATTAACCAAGATCACTTGTATTTAGAGACAATAATCGGAACGTTTTGTTTCCAGCGGTCATATTGACCAATGGTCATTTAACAGTCAAAACCCTATGGTCTCATTTTAATTATACTCATGTTATCAAATGAAACAGTTTTATTGAGTATAAAAATAAAATAACACACAAAATTAGGAAATAATATTTATTCAAAATTTTGGGTCGTTACAATCTTCCCCCCTTAAGAAATTGCGTCCTCGAAATTTTTAAAATTCGGTTTTTAAATTTCATTAAAAGTTTCACATCGTAAAAGGAGTCAGAAAAACTATTACTTTAAAAGAAAGAAAGGGAAGTACAAAGGTCACCCAAGTTAACCCACACTAGGATTCCATGTAAGAAAAATGGACATGGAGGAGAAAACAAAGGGTCAAGTTCTAAGGGAGAGTGATAGAAAATATGATTAAGAGAATGTTAACCATGAGAAAATCACAAACTTATGATGTGTGTAAATGGTCTTTGATTACCTAGTAGGAAACGTAAACCAAAAACATTTTTGTTTTATGTTCCTTTTCATAATTTTGAGGAATTTATTTACTACATAGAACAAAAACATAAGGAAATATACCTACCTTCATGTAGAGTTTCATCCTTTAATAGGTTTCTACCAAAACTAATCTTTTCTCCAAACGATGAGCATTAAAAAACACTTGGTCTCATCAAAACACAAGAATCATCTTC
This sequence comes from Viscum album, assembly GCA_963277665.1. Classification (NCBI taxonomy): domain Eukaryota; kingdom Viridiplantae; phylum Streptophyta; class Magnoliopsida; order Santalales; family Viscaceae; genus Viscum; species Viscum album. Next base: position 445,416,097 of record OY728133.1, read on the forward strand.
TTGAGAGTCACGTAATCCACAAAATATTAACTATCAATTTCTTCCATCTTTAAAAATTATCCCAAAAATAGAAAGGGTAAGATAAAACAACTCTTCAAAAAGAAAGAATCCCATAGGAAGGGAAACTACTTTTAAATCTTTAAAGTTCCATGGTACTATCCAAAGTTCATCATTGACCATTCCATAAATAACTGTCCTTAAAATTCCTTGAAATAAACCAAACTAAGATTTAAACCCAAATACAAGAAGGATTTGATAACATAGTCTTCCAAAATAAACTTCATCGTTCATCTCCAAATAACATAAACCACTCCTAATATCTTATAACAAAAGTAACTAACCTAAACATATTTTCCCCAAGATAGGTTAATCATTTCAATAAGTAACCTATATTACCATAAGTTCACCTTAAATTCATCAATTCATCAAAATATAAGTCAACCTTTACTCCTCAAAGAAAATACCATAGTAATCTATTTACCTCGATCAAATAGGGTTCCCAAAATAGTGAACATCTTCTAAAATAGTAATCTTATTTTAATCCACTAATCAACATTATCAGATGAACATCCTTGAGACTTCGTCTTCTTCTTCCTTGATGAATTTCAACTAGGTACCAATTATTAATTGTGATTTTTGATAGCAGGTTTGGCCTAATCACAATATGTTCAACTTGATCTCTCGTTATCTCTGTCATATTAATAGGGAAATTTTCACATTTCCTATCACCCTGGTTGTTGGGACATGTTCTTCCATTTCCCGCTATTAAAGAAAAAAAGAAAGTATAATTAGGGGCTTAAATACTTATCCAATAATCATGAAAAGGAAACATTAAGCATAGAAGGATAAACTTGTAGAAGAAAAGTATACCCTAACTTGTGACCCCCTAGGTTCTAATCTAGGTTATCCATGATCATATATTCTTATGTGAATATTTATTTTATCTTTGTTCCTTTAATAATGGTTCACACTAAGCTTATGAATTTACTAAAGAATATCCCCCGGGAGTGTCGTAACCAAAAGTGCAGCAAGGCCCATTGTTGTGTACTATTTCCCATTCGAGTCTAGCTCAAAGCGGTGTTTTCGGGTTTTACCCCTATGTACATCTGTGCTAGAGCCACCTCTACCTGCTCTTATCCAGACAGGGATGTATTTTCTTGACAACCCCTTACACAATACTCACCAAAATACCAGGAATATTTCTTATATTTAAACTTTTCTATAGGGTTATTCCTAAAGTTTTCATATCCTAATTTCCACAAATAACTAAACCATCCTTTGATACCAACTATAGCATCCCGCCTTTTTATAACATAACTTTTCATTACATTTTACAAAACCGAGGATCTTTAAGGTTTAGTGTCTTGGAAACTAGGAACTTAAAACATGAAAACATAAAACATTATTATTAAACACTTTAAGTGCTTCTCCTTATGTTTATCCTAGGTTCACTACTGCATCTCATAACCTAGGGACATATATCAAAAGAAAGGGTGAGCAGAAGGCCCAATAAGGGAAACAAGGGGAAACATTTAACATGTGAACCTGAGATACATCAACAATGTCATGAAAGAGAACTTTAGGGCATGAGAAAGAAATCATGAGGCATATCATAATAAAAATAACATTTTTCATAACTTGAAGATGTGGCTACAACATTTAACAAAGAAAATCATTTCCGTTTCACCAAGGTCCATCTCCAAGGTGTCAATAAAAATTACCAAGGTTATTCACCAAGGTATCAGTCAAAATGGTCATCTCTAGAGATTAAGTCTTTACCCAATGCATTGGAGCGCTATCAGGGTGTACCCTTGAAATGTCTTTATTATCATGTGAGCCACATATATCATCATCAATAATTTCATAAACAACCCATATATCATAAAAGGAATGGGTTTCATTTCATAATCATAACGTTTTAAAAACTTCTTTAAAGACATGATCTTTATGTCACTTTAAATCCACAGAAAGGGAAAGCGGGTCTCATGTATGTAAATCCCAGAATTTAAAATAGAAAATTTTGGTATATATGTGAATACCCCTTTATAATTAATATATTTGAGTATTAACTTAATAAAATAAGATAATTTGAGAAAAAGAGAGAGACATTTGAGACGAGAATTCTGCAGCATAACGACTATGTTTCGGGGTTTTAGAAAACATTGAAAAGAGAGGGGACATAGGTCACCCACTCATAAATGATCCAAATAACAGTAGGGGGATAGAATATAATGAATATAGGAACATGGTAATGAAATTTTAAAGACATACCATATGAAATGAAAAACATGGAAGGAAGACAAAAATAAGATTTCTCTTATGAAAATTCGGCAGCCTAATGACGTCACTTAAACTTCAACAAAATGAATTGAAGAGATAAAATAGGGTCTCTCATCATATGAAAATAAAAGATAAGTATGATAGATATAGATATAATACCCCAAAATAATAAAAAGGAACTTTAAAGACTTGACATGAAGGTAGAACTTTGAAAAATGAGAAAGGTGAAATAATCCCTTAAAAATTTGGCAGCCTAACGGCGCCACTTAAAATTCAACAAAAATGAATTGATGAGATTAAATGAGGTCTCTCATAGTATGAAAATAAAAGATAAGTATTATATATATTGTGATCATACCCCAACATAATAAAAAGTAACTTGAAATACTTGACATGAAAGTGGAACTTTGAAAAATGAGAAAGGTGAAAGAATACCTTAAACATTCGACAGCCTAACGGCGCCACTTAAACTTCAACAAAAATGAATTGAAGAGATTAAATAGGATCTCTCATCATATTAACATACAAGATAAGTATGATAGATATATAGATCATACCCCAACATAATAAAAAGGTTTTTTAAATACTTGACATGAAAGTGGAACTTTGAAAAATGAGAAAGGTGAAAGAATCCCTTAAAAATTCGGCAGCCTAACGACGCCACTTAAATTTCAACAAAAATGAATTGACATGATCAACTAGGGTCTCTTATAATATAAACATAAAATATCAGTATGATAGATATAGATATCATACCCCAACATAATAAGAAGTAACTTGAAATACTTCACATGAAAATAGAACTTGAAAACGAGAAGGGTGAAAGAATCCCTTAAAAATTCGGTAGTCTAACGACGCCACTTAAACTTCAACAAAAATGAATTGACGAGATCAAATAAGGTCTCTAATCATATTATCATACAAGATCAGTATGATAGATATAGAGATCATACCCCAACATAATAAAAAGGAACTTGAAATACTTGACATGAAAGTGGAACTTTGAAAAATGAGAAAGGTGAAAGAATCCCTTAAAAATTCGGCAGCCTAACGACGTCACTTTAACTTCAAAAAAAATGAATTGATGTGATCAAACAGGGTCTCTCATAATATGAAAATAAAATATCAGTATTATAGATATAGATATCATACCCCATCATAATAAAAAGGAACTTGAAATACTTGACCTGAAAAAAGAACTTGAAAACGAGAAGGGTGAAAGAATCCCTTAAAAATTCGGTAGCCTAACGGCGCCACGTAAAACGTCAAAGTAATGAATTGAATAGATAAAATAGGGTATCTAATCATTTTAACATATAATATCATTATAATATATTTATAGATCATACCCCAACATAATAAAAACAGAACCTGAAAGACTTGACATGAAAATAGATCTTGAAAACGAGAAGGGTGAAAGAATCCATTACAAAAATTTCAGTAGCCTAACGGCGCCACTTAAGCATTCATAACGCGAAATGATGAGAGTAAGAGGGGATCTCTCATCATATGAAAATGAAAAGGGCAGTAATAGGAATATAAAATTATATCCTTCAATATAAGAACATGGAGCATAAAAGAAATCTCTTAAAAGAGAGTATTTGAAAAGAAAGAGAGAGTTTGGATCCCTTACCTTAAAATGTAACTCTTAAAACTCAAAGGTTTGGACCTTGAGGACTTTGGGGAACCTTGGGAGGACTCCTTGGGAGGTAAAGAGACCAGAACTTCGTTGGGGGAGAGTTGGGAGTCGAATGGATGAGAGGATTTCTTGGTATTTATAGGGAAAGTGAGGGGACAATGCATTAATGGCCAAGGGACACCTCATTGGTGGTTTTGTCAAAACCATGGGCTTGCCTATAGTATTGTACACTTGGGACAGATCATACAATAATTAATCCCCTTTAGTTGACCATCCCTTAAAATATCTCAGGACATCATCATGATTCAGTCATGATGTCATTAAACATACCGAAACCCTAAAACTGTATTTTTACTATTCACTGAAAATTCAACTTTTTCAAAAAGATCCCAAAATTTTACCTTAACCAAATATCAATGCTCTAATTTCAAAAATGAACTCCATTTTATAAAAATAATTTTCTAAATATTTCTAATTTAATTTTTAAATAAATATACTATTCACTAAAAATTCATTTTTTTCAGAAAAATCCCCAAAAATTACCTTAACATAATATCGATGCTCTGAGTTCAAAAATGAAATCCATTTTATAAAAATAATTTTCTATATAATTTTAATTTAATTTTTAATTAAAAAACACTATTCACCCGAAAAAATTAATACTTGAATAATAATTTATGAAACTGTTATTTAACTATTTTATTGAACCACATTACTTAATCAAGGTGCCTAGATTATATTAATACTTTCTTTAAGTGAGATTACTAATCCATTTGGTCACATTACTAATCATAAGCATAAAATAACAATTCATAATTTACTATTCATCAAAATTAAGTTGATCTTATTAGACTCTAAATTTCATACTGAATATAATTGTAGAAGACCATTTTTTGAAAATCATTACACATTTTTAATTATTTAATGTTTACATATTTTTTTTAAAATATCCTTTCTCTAAAATTCACCAAAAATATGCATACTATATTTATCTGGACATTTGAAAAGTCATAAACATCATCATAAGAAGAAATCAAATTTTTTTTTAAAATAGAGGATTACCCAAGGAAGTTACGGTCTCCTTACATAGCCCCTTATCACACTAGCATAGGACCTAAGTGTAAGGTGTACTAAGGTGAGAGAATCCGAGGGAGGCTCGGCCAGCATCGCACGAGTAGTAATTTCTATAAGTTTGAACTTCTCATGAAGGCGATTCTGTTCTAGCTTTACACGATGAAGTTCGGCTTGGGTTTGGTCCAGAGCAAAGCCCAGTGGTGCTACCTTCTTCCCAGGTTCTATTAGATGGGCTTCGATCGGTCCAAGACTACTGGGTGAGGCCATTGAATCTTCTTTCTATAATAATTAACCAAGATCACTTGTATTTAGAGACAATAATCAAAACGTTTAGTTTCGAGTGGTCATATTGACCAATGGTCATATAACAGTCAAAACCGAACTGTCTCATTTTAATTATACTCATGTTATCAAATGAAACAGTTTTATTGAGTATAAAAATAAAATAACACACAAAATTAGGAAACAAGATTTATTCAAAATTTCGGGTCATTACACTTCCTGGAATCCTGAGGAAAGGAAATATAATAAATGGGTAATTTCTAATGCTTAGTAAGGAAATGCATACAATGGAAGGTATCATATAATAAATAAGGCATGAAAAATATAGAAGAAGTAAATTATGATTCAATAATTCCATATAAATATTCACTTGATATTGAAACTTATCCATGGATTATATAACTACTAGAATAACCCCATATACATAAATAACTAATTTCATAATAATGGATGTATAATGCTGAACTTATTAAACCTATAATTGAGAACTCATTAGAAGACATCTTACATAAATGGGTAAGGCCTTGGCCAAAAACCTAACCTATTTTGTCTCATGAGATACAATAATTCATCAAGGGTATATGTAATTCAAGGATCCACCCATCACTTAATTATTTTAATACATTCATCATATTAATGAATAATACAACTTAATCAACATGCCCAACTAATAAATAACATTATGTATAGAAAGAACTAGCATACAAGATGTTAATAATTTTTAGAGTCAAACTGATTATAAATTATTTAGAGAAATTATAATGATGGTATCAATAAAAAATATCCCTAGTAGATAATAATTAAAATAAAGGGTTGTTGTCATTGATGAATAGAAATTATATAAAAATCCCATTAAAAACATTCTTGAGGAAAACACCATTTTTAATTTGAAAATAAAATTTTTAAAACTTAAAGTTTCCAAAATATTAAGAAAAATATTTTTAAAAAAATAATAATGGAAAATTGTAAAGGAAGCTTCAAATCATTGAGAAATCATGATGATATGAAATCCTATTCATGTCGAGTATATTAAAACACTTATTCCTTTCACATTTTAGGTAAAAATTTAAAAATAACCTCATTCAGAAAATGATAAGAATATAAGTTTGAATTTTTTTTTATAGAAAATCAAAATGGGTAGAAACAAATTTAAACATTTATAGTATAATAGTAAAAACATTCTAGAAATCATTTTTACAAAAACATGGACATTGAATAAAAAATATATCTGACTAAAGAGAAAATAATTAATGTTTTTCTTAAAAATATTATCCCAATAATTTTAAGTACCAGAGAGAGAAAAATGGAACTATTAATTTAAAATTTCATGAATAAACAGTGTAAAAGAAAATATATTGCGTTTAAGATATAAATATCATATAATTCCCCCAATTAGTACTTAACCATAAATAATGTCAAATAATGATGAGATTGTGAAATTGACTCTAAATTCAAGCTCTAATTTCTTAAAAATCAATATAAAATCCTATAAAATAAATTTATTTTTTTATAATTAAATACCATAATCATTTACTTACTTATAATTTCATATATTATCCATTTATAATATTTTAACACACATTTATTTAATAATTTCTTATTAAAATCATTATTTATTAAAGTTTTAGTTCAACAGTTATGGTCCTCGAACTTTGATCATTATACCATAATTTCTAAAATGTTAATAATGATATAAATATAATATATATTAATTATTTATTTTATATATATTTATAACCATCCATAAAAGTTATAGATATAAAAATGATTCATAACGTTCGTAGAGATGGTAGGATGCACGTATGTATGAACACCCTTTTCATTTTCTAACAAAAAGAAGGAAAGGAAAAAAAATATTATTTTATCATTAAATAACCATAATTATATCATAAATAAAATATATATTCTTTAAATATATCCTTATTACCATCCAACAAAAATGGAAATGAAAAACGAATCACATCGCTTCGTAGAGTTGGTAGTCTACACGTACGCCCGAGCGATGTTATAATTTTCCAACAGATTAGAAGGTAAGAATATAGGTATGAAATTATAATTATAGAAGAATAATAATGTATTTAATATCATATATAAACATTAAACCCATCATAATAACTGTTCATGAAGGATGGTGATGAAAAATGAATTGTATTGCTATGTGGAGGTGGTAGTCTACACACATGCATGATCAATACTTTCACTCTCCATTTGATGGAATAGAGTGTGGATAATGGTGGTTACATAATTATAATAACATTTAATTATATTTATTATATTTTATTTATTATTTTATGATTAATATAATATATTTGGAGGATTTATATGAATAAATAAATTGAAAGAGGTTGGGTAAGCCAATTACCTCTTCTTCAGAAGACTACCTTTTGATCCCTTATTAAGGACCCTTGAAATGGTGTTTTAATATTTCCAAAACCTATAATTAATGGAAATGGAAGTTTATAAGATAATTTTTTAGAGTGTTTTATAGATATATTGTTCAAAGGGGTGTAAATAAAATGGATAAGTGGTTCCATTTTATAAGTGAGGGGAGGGAAATTCTTGGAATTTATTAAAGTATTAAATTAATATAAATTAATTTTCAATTTAAAGTGGATAAAATGGTTTAATTAGAATATAGGATTATTATGAGACAAAATAATCTCATAAAATAAAATTTGGACAACTTTTGGGGATGTTTTCACCCTTATATATTTGTTTTAAACCCCCCTACTAACCCTTTTGATAACTACCATGATATCAACATTTTTTACTATTTAGGGGTCAAGAAAGTTACCATAAAAGGAAAAGTGACCCATAAATGGATCATGGTTGAAATGTTTAACTATATATAATTAGATTTTACAAATAAATAATTTTTATGAATTTAAAATTATTTAATAAAATATTGTTTACTATAAACTATCATTAATGTGATTTTTTTGAAATATATAAAATATTATAAAATAATAAGTATCTAACACATGTAAAATGGTTCTAAAATGAAATTTATTTTAATATAAGGAGGATAGTCTCTTAATATAATCATCCAATAAAATTTATATTGGTTTAAATATCATTTTAAACCTTATATTTTTGAATAATGACATCATTAACCATTTTTAACCCTAACTACGGTAACAAATTTTTCAAACATAAATGGTTATAATTTATAAAAAGGTAAAAATTGGATCATAAATTTCCAAGGAATAAAATTTTAGAACATTTATCATCCTAATTTTTTTATTTAAATATTTTTATTATTTTGAAATAATTTATTAAAATATTATTCCTCATAAAATATCATTAATGTCATTTTTGAAACTATTCATTGAATTTGAATTTAAAGTATTAAATATAGTAATTTAATTAGAATATAAACATTTAAAACATCCTTAATATGTTATATTCGTCTATTAAATCTATTTTGAACTGTAAATCACCCAAAAAATATTACTCTTAGAGTTTTTTAAATCATTTACCTAATTTTTATACTGGTTTCATGAGCACTCTTTTGGAACTGTATAAGCATTTAAGATAATTATTTCATCACTAAAAATTAAAAATAAAACACTATGATAAAAAATTAATTCATATTTAAAATAAACTCTTATAACTGAAATTATTCTCTTTTTAACCTTATGTAAAAATTTTAGAGATATTAAAGTCAAAAGAGTGACATTTTGGAATTTTGTTTACTTTAAATAATATAAATGTAATTATCTGGGGAATATGGAGCCAAAATGACATATATTATAATTTGGGATGGATATGTTTGAATATATTCTGACCAATGATATAAAGTAAAGTTTTGGGTTGATTTTGAGACTTTATCTAATGATTTTAACCATGTTTTACCCATTTCACTCTTACTGATGAGAAAAATATTTACCACAATTACTATTCATAATGACAAAAAATAAAAGGGAAATATTGAAAAAAATTAACATCATGATTACAAATTTTGTATCCATTTATCAATATTTAATTTTTAGAAATCATATAAATCAGTTTTAATATAAATTCTTAAAATTCAATGAAATGTTTTTATAGAAAAAAATACGTTTTCAACCATAAAAATCGACTTATATCAAAATCCTGAATATTTATAATTCAAATGGAATGAATTAGATTATTTAAAATCAAATGTATAATATATTAATTAAATAAAAAAATTAAAATATAATGAGTCTTTTAAATTACTAGATTTAATGAAAAGAAATAATAGTATTTGAAAAATTTCATTTTTCATTATTCAGTGAAAAATCAATCATCTTAGAAAAATATCCAAATTTCAACCTAAGATAATTTTGATATGATGATTTAAAAAATTATGTTAATTATATAAATAAAATTTATAATAGTAGAAAAAAGTAATTATAATTTCCACACACAAAATTCAATAAAAATAATTTTTGAAAAGAATGTATTTTTGAAGTATAAAACGATTTTACTAAAACATAAATACTAATTTTTTATTGATATATACATTATATAGAGCCTTTATACAAATTTTTTATAATGAGATTAACCCTATACATACCCTCCATTCCAATGACTATGTTATGATAATATTTTAATAGTATATCATGGTTTTCTTAACTCTTATTGTTGCGTGTTAATCAAGGTATTGAGAATAGTATTCTAAATTTTCAAGGTGTTACGTACATTATTTTTCACTTATAACATGTTTAGTATGTTGTTTGGCACTAATAATTATTATTCATTTGTTTCTAGTTATTTGTTATCTGATTTGGATTTTAATATTGTGTTTTTATTAGGATTATTTCTATATATACTTTGTAAGGGAGGTGGGAGGAGGCCATTATAAGATGCCTAAATTGTGACATTATTATATGAAGATTTTAATATCTTGGGGTTTTTTTATTTTATAAATTAAAGATTTTGATGTGATTTTTAGACATATTATTTGAAATATTTTTGGGAAAAAATATATTGTAACCAAAGATGGGTGAACCTATTTATATCATGTGATTAATCATATATTTTTTTCTAAGATAATGGGATTATCATGTCCATTGGGATAAATATGATTTTGGTTAATTATATATTTTTACATATCAAGTAAAAAGGATGATTCTTAGATCATATTTAGGTGTTGGGTAATTTTTATGCCTACAGTGGATAGATATTAGGATATTTTTACTTAGTAATTTTCAAGGATTCCATTTAAAATTGAGGTCGTGTTTTTAATTAACATGGTACTAGGTACCATAATAATCACTTATATCTAGGCATGATTAAATATTTTAACACTAGGTTGGAAGATATTAAGTCTAAGTGATTTATTAGGTAGAATGTATCACCTTGGGGTGATCTTGTGCTTTTCACTAAGAAGGAAGATGAGATCTTGTGCTTATATGTTAATCATCATATGTTGAACTAGGTTACCATAAATAACCTATACCCATTTCTAGGGATTGATTATTTATTTGAATAGTTAAGGGGAGAATTTTTTTTTTCTAATATTGACCTTCATTCAGGTTATCAATATCTTATAGTGTGAGTTGAAGATGTTCCATAGATAACTTTTTAAACTAGATATAAACATTTTGAATTCTTAGTGATGATTTTTGGGGTGGTAAACAAACTAAGTATTTTTATGGCCTTGATGAATTAGGTATTTCATCCTTATTTTAATTCATTTGTGACTATATTTATCAATGACATATTGATATATTCCTAATCTTATGAGAAACATGGGGAGTATTTGACCATAATTTTAGACACATTGAGAGATCACTGATTAAATGGTAAGATATCAAAATTGATTTTTTTTATTTGGGAGTTAAAATTACTTGGAATATTTTTATATGGATCTAGGATATCCATGGATCTGAAAAATGTGGTAGCTGCAATGTGTTTGGAAATTCCCAAAAATGTTTTTAAAATCTAGAGTTTTTTGGGGCATACTAGGTATTAACATCAGTTAATTCGTGATTTATCTCATTGAGATGTAATAATGATGGTGTTTAATAAGAAGTGGGTAATTTTTCCATGGTATTATTGCTGGGTGGTTACATTTAAAGAGTTATGAGGTTATTGACCTCAATATATATTCCCATTCTACTAGTCTCATGGAATTTTTATAAGTTTTATTATGATACTTCTTATATGAGATTTGGATGTATATTGATACAAAAGGGATGCATTGTGGAATATGGATATAGATAGCTTAATAAGAATGATACTCATGATCTCAAGTTGGACATGGTAGTGTATGTGTTTAAGTGTTAGTAACATTATTTTATTTAATGAGAAGTTTGTTATATATATGTTTTATAAGAGATTGAAGTGTATATATTTTTCATTGAATAATTTTAATATTCTATAGGTTAAATGGGTTAAATATATTCAATCATTTGATTTTGAGATAATAGAAACTCCAGGTAAAGGGAATTTCACCATCGAATCTTTGAGCTAAAAATCATGAGAAGATGTGGTTAGTTAATTAAAGGATAAGTGGCATCTTATATCACCTTTTTAAAAATTGAATCTTACTATGTCTAAGGGGGAAGGTATCGTAGTCTTGGAACCTTAAACACCAATTCATAACAAATATATCTAATAAAATAGGTTTAGAATTAAGTTTCTTAATGTTAAGTTTTTTATGACAGAATCTATAGAAGGAAGAAGATAATTTTATGGACTCATGATGATTATTTTATATTATATTTTTATGAATGTATTTTTGTTCTATTGGATTTATGAGAATAAGTGATGAGGTATTTCCATGTTTCTTAATAGATAGTGTGCCCATGTTTAACCCAAATATACCATAGTGTTCAGAGACACTTTTGGTGGCTAGGTATGTAGTGTGAAACGACTAGATCTATTTGTGGTTGCCTTAACTATCAATAGACAAAGGTTGAACATCAAATACTAACAAGAATGTTTTCGTAATTAACTATTTTTAGTTTAAATTTGATGATGTTACCATAGATTTTATGACTATTTTCCTATGATCATTGAAATTTAAAGATACAATTTGGGTTATTTTTTATCTATTGACTAAATTTTCACATATTTATATAATCAAGGAATCTTAGATAATTGATGATATTTGGAAGATTTATGTTTAAAATATTGTGAGTCATCATGAAATAACAAATATCAATTTTTTAATTGTGATTTAAGGATTACATATTGATTTTTATAATGATTAAAAAAGGTTTTCAGTAATCAAGTAAAGTTTATTATGGTTTATCATCCACTGATCAATGGTCAATCCAAGTACACTATACAAATTATTGAGGATATCCATCATGTATATATCATTGATTTTGGTCATTCATGGAAGGAACATGTGTCTTTATTAGAGTTTATTTATAATAATAGCTACCAAACATCTATTTAGATGTCTCATTTGAGGAATTATAATGGATTACATGACAAATACCATTATATTTGATTAAATTTAGTGATATGTCTTACATTTGACCTAAAATAGATTTTTTATTAGTTGTAAATGACCAAGTAGTGGTTAGTACCTATTTTTCCAGTAAAGGTAGATAATAAAAATGGGGGGGGGGATTAATTAAAGTATAATCATGAGTTGTAATTTTTTCCCACTTGAATAAGTAAGTTGTTCAAAACTTTTATCATCTGAACAAGTTAGAGTACAAAGTATAAGTGTGTAGTGAAATATAAATGATAAAATGTAAAAAAATTTAATGATAGAAATAATATACACAAAATAAAATAAAGGCTATTGAATCATAAAGTGTAACCATAGAAAATAAAAAATACAATTAGAAAATAAAAACAATAATAAGAAATAATGAATAGTCTCATGGAAAATAATCTGGAAACTTCTAAAAGGATATTATATTACTAATAAATTTAAGTTCACAGGAAGTATTCACTTCTAAATAGGAGAAGCATGTGGATTAATAACTAGAAATAAAGTATTTATGTCCCAACACTAAAACTTCCTCAACTTTAAAGTTATAAGAAGTTATTGAAAACCAAAACTGGAAATTCTTCAACTGAAATGTAAGAAAAAATTTTCTTTTTCTCCAAGAACCAATTTGATCTCAAGATTTATAAAAATTCCAATCCCATGGGCTTAGTTGAATGTAAACAAACTAGAAGGTATAAATTCATATCCCTTAATGCTTGTTGATCTTATAAATCAGATATCATAAAGGTTTTAAGCATCAAAACCTCCTATATCACATAGGATTAGATGGTGAATAATTAAAATAGGAAAACTAAGAACCTTATAATGAAACCTCACTCAATAGTGGCTCTTAGAAAAACTCACTAAAAGAAAAAAATTACAATCAAAAGTTCATAAGGTATAAAAATGATGTAAATCATAAAATGACTATAAAATATCATCATAGCATGAGTTACAAGTGTATTATAGGCCTCTGACCCTCAATACAATTTATAGAGGATGGTGCAAAAAACTTCAATGATAGAATTATAATATCTTTAGGTTTAGTTTCAACTACATCATATACAAGACTCTATCTTATGATAGATGTAGGATCTATATATATCTTCTAATAAACATTACATCTTATATACAATTTTTTTGATGGATATAGGTAAACATAGATTATCTTCATATGAGAACATAAGTGTAGCATATTATTTTACTGAATGTTAAAGCACTAGAAGTTAACTCTGTACAAAAAAAACTACAAATAAAAAAGTTCAAGTTAAATCAAGGTCATTATAAAGTGTATTGTGATTTTCAAAATAGAGGATAAGAAAGAATTAATTTGACTCAAAATTAAAATTCCAGAGTAAGATAAATCTACATGCCAACTGAAGGTTATGGCCTCTCAATTTTTTTAGAGATCATGTATTATTTTACATCTCAACTCGATTGGGAAATCGATGATTAAAAAAATAAGGAAATATGGATCTATGATTTTATAGACCATTTGAGATACTGGAGAGTATTGTCAAGGTTTCTTATCATTGGAATTACCTTCAAAATATAGTGTAATACATGATTAATTTTATATATCTCATTTCAGGAAATACAAATAGGATCTATCTCATGTGCTTTATTATAATGATATTGAATTGGATGTAGATTCATATTTTTTTGAGTGAACATCTTGTATTATGGATCATAGTGAGAAGATATTTTAGAGGAAAGTCATGTTATTTGTACAAGTACTATGGTAGCATTGAAAATTATAAGAGGAGACTTTGGAGTGTAGAAGAAATGTGGTCTCAATGGTCAGAGTTGTACATTGGATATGCTTAATGGAACTTCCCATGGAAAACAATCCCTATTGTTGGGATATTTTAATAATTATATGTTTTTAGTTGCGTTTTTGTTTTAATTTTTATGAATTTTTTTATGTTTATTTGATTAGAGATAAATTTTAGAGTTTTAGGTGAAGAAAAGAGAAAGGGAAGAATAAAAGGTAGTCATTATTAGAATATATCTAGAAGTACCACTGGATACCAGGTGGTGATGTATTGGTTACCCATTATAAGAGGCATGGATGGCTCACATCAGGTGGATGGTAGTTACTGTGTGGATAATGACTAAGTACCTAAAAAATTGTGGATCCTGAGGCTATTTTTAGTAAGGGATTTCATGTAATTTTATAATAACATGATTTAATTATTTAGGTATTTTTATTCACCTCTTAAGTTATTAGTATATATTTCACTCCCTCTAAATTATCCCCCTATATCTAGATTTATTGGATGATTCCTACTTCCATTTTAAGAAATTTTTTGATAAGTGAAATTAGATTAATGATGGTTAAAACTTTCAAATACCTATCGTTTTTTTCAAATACATTGTATTTTGGAATCCACAATATTCTAATTTTTATATTCCATTCTTTTATGGTTTATAAGACGTTTTATGAGAAAATTTAAAATTTTCAATTAAATATTTACCTTTATAAAGGACATAGGGATTATTTAAATGTAAAATCCATATAACTATATGAATGGTGGTTTTTAGGAGTTTAATATAGGTAATAGTATGTTTTCAAAGGTTACATAATGGTAACTCCTTATTAACATGAGTTGTGTAAAGGTAAACGAGCTGCTATATAAGGGTTAGGAGTGTAACATCCTGTTACTGAGTTGATAGGTACATCTTTAACCTTGTCTTGGTTTTTTTTATTTTTCATTGACTAGGTTTAGTTGAGAAGGAATTAGGAGGATACCTATAATGAAATAATTATATATTTTTTAGACTCTCAGCTTTAACCGGCCTTTTGTACAGGTTTTCAAAGGGTTATACGTTGCGTAACTAGGTTACATGATGTGTAATAGTTTTTTGGGCTCATACCATGAAAGTTTATGCATCGTGACAAGACTTTTCATATCGTGAGTTATTTAATGGACAACTTCTCATTAAAAGCGATTCATTTTTCAGTAGTTATGTAACTTAACTATTGCATGGAGGGTAATGGGATTACACATTGTGTAATTCCCCGACTATAGTTTTTAAACGGCAAGCATGGATAAGATATTTATTTCCTCCTCCCCATTTTCATTTCCATCGACCCAAATCCTTCCCCAGAAAAGTTTGGATCCTTCCAACCCTTCTGGGTTACTTCGTTTGGAGTTTGATCATCGTTGCGCTTGTGGTGTGGATTCCTAGGTAAGCATTCTCTTTGTTCTTTATCTTTTTATATTTATCCTCCTCTAGTGTTCCAATAGATCATATTTAAATTGATGGATCTATGATCCATGATGTGGGATCTCATTTCTAGGTTGAGTTTTGAGATCTTATACACATTCGTTCTTTTTGGTGGGTTTTGTTGTGAGAGTTGAATCTTGGGAAAAAGGTAGGTGGTTCTGTCCCATTTGGACAAACTGATTAACCTTGAATTGTTTGATTTATTTAAATTGTTGATTTAAATTCAATTTCTAAAAATTTCTTTCAATTTATTTGATAAAACCCAATTCTAGTTAATTGGGAGATTTTAAATAGTTTTGGAATGAAAATTGGGAAAACCCATAATTCTTTGAATTGGGGAAGTGTTTATGGAAATTTCTTGATTTAAATTGTTTAATTTAAATTGGATATTTGATGCAAACAATTTTAATTAAAATTTTGAATTTAATTGGGGTAGTTAATTAAAAAATTGATGGAATTAATTTTGAATTTATTTTAAACTAGTGAAAATGGGTCAAAAAGTTTGATAGAAACCCAATGGTTTTATCTTGTTGGAAAGGTATGTTTTTTATTAAAACCTATTTTTTTAATGGAAAATTAGAATTTGAAATGGGGAAAGGGATTTTATTTTATTTTAAGGATTCTTAAAATAAATTATCCAACCTTGATTGTGTAAGATAACATGATAGTATTAGGTAGTTTGAAAGTTATTTGGACACACTTTACGCCTATACAATGTTCTAAAACATAAATGCAAAAGGTCACATCCCCGATGGGTTGGTAATGAGTCACCATCGGTCATTTTTATATGGAATTGTATATACACATTTTTTATATTTGATATATTCACCCCTCTTAGTGGTAAGTTTTGGGCTGATGACTGTGATGCTCCATCTGACCCTCTTGAGAAGGACAATCCCCCCATAATGGAGGAGCGAATTAATGGCAAGGTCAAAGGGATGAAAAATAAGGTAATGTTGGAAGCACTAAGGAGAGATAGGCCTTATACTAGAGGGAAAAAAACCTTTTCAAATTGAATATCCTTTTTTGGAACTATCAAGGGCTTGGGAACTCTCCCAGAGTCAGTGCCCTGAGACACTTTGTTGTAAACAACAAGACTTTACTGATTGCTTTGGATGAACCGAAAATGTACTTTGATAAGTGGACCACTTTTAAATGGGATCTTATTGGATATTCATTCATCTCATAGAATCTGAGTGACAATGGTGCTGAAAATCTATGGGTTCTCAAGCATAATAGCGTTACTCTCCTCTCTTGAATTAAGAATCAACAAGTTTTCTCTATTTCTGTTGGAATTCAGGGATAGGATATCTTCTTATCTTTTGTGTATGCATATAACTTCTACATGAAAATAAGGGATCTTTGGAGAGATTTTGAAACCATTTCTGCCTAGTTGGCTCATATTTGGGTTGATATGGGTGACTTCAATACCGTTCTATAACCTGATGAGAAAACTGACACTCATTTCAATAGATTGGACACCACTGAATTTTCCAATTGTATTGATTGTTTTCATATGTATAAAGTTCCAATGCAGGGTTCAACATTCACTTAGAGTTGGTACACTATTAATGGGCATCAAGCCAGCAAGTTGGACAGGTGTTTTTTCAAAGTTTATGACAGACAAGATGTTATTGTGGTTTTGGGTTTGAGTTTTCCAAAATGAAACTCTGATTACAGCCCAATCTTAGTGGAAATCTGTGTCAGTCAATAATGCTCCTCTCATCTTTCCTTCATATTGAACAATTCATGGATTATTGTTCCCAGATGTAGGGAGGTCATCTCTAATTCATGAATGATGGAGGCAATTGGAAGCCCCCTTGAAATCCTGGATAGTAAGCTAAAACATGTGAAGAAGGAGATTAAGGATTTGAGTGAGGTATATTTTTCAGATCTAGAAAATGAAATTAGGATAGCTGAAAAACACCTCTTCTAGTGCTAGGATGTGAGTCGGAATTAGTATGTCTCAACCAAGGATGAGATTCCGGCCCTCTCGTTCCTTTATGATCTTCTTACCCTTCCTGAAATACTGAATAAGAGTTATTACAATGTAAAATTTCTATAATAAGGGGACAAGAAATCGAAGTTATTCCACTGTTCACACAGTGAGAAGAAGGCACATAGAAGTGTCACCACTATTGAAATTAGTTGGGATTTGTACAATTTAGAGGATGAAATTTACAATTCTATGGTATCCTACTTTGTTGAATTATACACTGAGAAATGGAATCATGATTTGTCCCACCTGCTTGATAATATCCATCCCACTATTGATTCACAACACAATCAGATATTTATTGCCGCACCAATAAAGAAGGAAATCAAGGTTGAACTATTTTATTTAAATATTGATAGTGTAGCTATTCCTAATGGGTTTACCAAAAAATTCTTCATGTTCTACTGGGATATTTTATGCCATGAAGTTATAAATGTTGTGGGTTAATTTTTCAATCATGAATCCACGCCATATGGTGTTAATTCATGTTTCTTTACCCTGCTTCTATAAAAAGAAAATTCCTTGGATATCAAAGACTTTAGGCCAGTTTCTATTGGGAAAATGATACCCAAATTCATTAGTAAGATCACTGCCTTAAGTCTTAGCCATATTACTGGGGAGTTAATTACTCCCAATCAATTTAGTTTTGTGCCCGGAAGCAACATTAATAGTTGTCTTATTATGGCATCAGAAAGTGTTAATATTATGTGAAATAAAGTTAAGAATTGAAGCTTTTCTATTATGTTGGACATCTCTAAGACCTTTGATACCATCTATTGGAATTTCTTATTTGTGATTCTCAGTAAATATGGATTCATTAAGGACTTTATCAAGTTGGTTTCTACCATTCTGAGCTGCACCAAGTTGTCAATTCTCATTATTGGGTCACCTAGAGGATACTTTAGTTGCTCTAGAGGGGCTAGGCAAGGAGACCCCCTTTTCAGATTTCTTTTTGCTCTGGA
The DNA here is from genome assembly GCA_963277665.1 of Viscum album. NCBI lineage: Eukaryota > Viridiplantae > Streptophyta > Magnoliopsida > Santalales > Viscaceae > Viscum > Viscum album. Next base: position 445,434,981 of record OY728133.1, read on the forward strand.
AGAAGACTACCTAAGTGTGTGTTTGAATGATCTTGTCCAAGCTAGCTTATACAAGAAAATCATAGATGGAAGGGATTATTTCACACCCTCTCACCTCATGTATGCTCATGACCTGTTAATCTTTGGGAAAGCTAACCAAGGTACAATTTCTTGTATTTAGAAAAATTTGGATCACTATAAAGACATTTCTAGGTAGGTTATCAGATAGAATAAGTATTTTATTGTGTTTGGGAAAGGGTTGACCACCTCTAGATATAAAAAAATAGCTAGGAAACTTAGGGTGAGGAAGAAATCTTTCCCTTTCATGTATCTTGGCATGCCCCTTTTCTAGGGATGAGTCAAACATGTCTATATTGAAAGTATCTACTCCAGGATCATTTCTCATCTGGTGAACTGGAAAGAAAAATCTATCTCCCAAGCAGGTAGAATATGTTTGGTGAATTCTGTGATTACTTCAATGTTTATCTATGCCTTTTCTATTTATAAGTGTCCCAACAACCTCATTAAGGAACTTCAAGTTTTAATCCATTTTTTTTGGACCAGATCTATTTATGAGAGAAAACATATCCCTATTTCCTAGAATGAATGTATCAATCTAGTTGATATGGGAGGTATGGGTGTCAAGGATTTGAAACTTTTAAATGATGCTCTTATCAGTATTTTCACATGGAAATTGGTATCTGGAAGTGATTTGTCACTAGAATTTTTTTCACATAGTTTTTTTTTTCAAGTTGTATAATGAGAACTCCATGTATGTCTCTTCCTATATATGTCCTTAAATCAAGCATGATTATAATGGAATCATGCAATCCTCTATTTGGATGGTCTATCCAACCTATGATCTCAATCTGTGGACCACTAGGTGGCAAGACAGACCTATATATGAGATAATGGATGTTCCTCCCCTCATAAAAAATTTCTCCATTGCTAATTTATATCATAATCCTAATCTTCAAGGCTGTTATCCTAGAACAACCCAGTTTCAGGTGCATTGTTATAGCTACACTTACCGTGATGTTCTGGCCTAGACTCTTAATTCTAATGGGATCCTTACTTCTATAGAGTATTATAGGAATATGTGTGATGAATCTAATCGCACTCCTACATGGATGTGTGAATTTAACAAGCCATTTATACATCCTGTGCGGTATATGATTATATAGAGGGTATGGAAATCCAAAATGACTGTACAAAATCTGTTGTAGTGGACTGGGATTCATCTTGCACCCATTTTATACCTGTGTATGCAATCTAATGAAATAATCTAGAATGTATTTATCTCATGGGATTTATCACGGAGAATCTGTCATCAATTACAGACCCTGTTTGGCATTTCCTTTTTTACTGGATAATCTAGATGGATTCATGTGCTCAATCAAAGGTGCTGGACATAGTGAACAGATCTATGATATTTTTCTATCTTCCATTTCCGTTGCCAATGAATTCATATATAAGGCACTAAATAGTGTTGTCTTTGACAACCACATGCCCTATTTGATGGATGGGATGATTGGGATATATAGGGAGGTGTTGGATGCTTCTAAAGTTTAGACAGGTGCAATGAATAATACTGTTTATGACCTGATTATTCTGAAAAATATTTTTGTGCATGGCAGTGTCAAGAAACCTTTGGTGTTGAATTCAATTAGATGGATCCCACCAATATACTCATGGTTGAAAGTGAATTTGGATGGGGTGGGTTTTGGTGTGCTAGGACCGTCAGGTTATGATGGCATTTTATTTACCCATCAAGGCTTCATTAAAGGCTGATTTTACCACTATATCAGCATTGGATCCGCAATTGAAGCTGAGATTTGAGTGATGATAAAGGCCATAAAATATGAGACTCATTTTGGATGGACACATATCTGGGTAAAATCTGACTCTACCATAGTAGTGAAAATTTTGAAGACACATTCATGGAATGTTCCATGGAAAGTGCTCCTATCATGGATTGCATTCCTTAGCACTCTTAATCGTCTATAGCTGGATGTTAGTAATTTTTATAGAGAGGCTAACTAGGTTGGAGATGCTCTCTCTAAGTTATCTATCACAGATGTTTCCTCAATATGGTCCTTTATTATTCCAAATTTTTTCTCTTATTTTTTTGACGCGAATATGCATGGTGTGTCTCATTCTCATATTTGTAAGACCTCTTATTCTGCCACCTTTTCTATTTTGTATTAATTTTATAGGGATGGGATCTGGTCAGGCCCTAAAATTTCTTAGTATAAATGTATAACATTATAGTTAAACTGACTTACACTCCTTCAGAATTTATATAAACTATTGTAAATAACAATATTTTATGAAATCCATTAATTTAAAAATATTCCATCAATTATAAAACCATCGCTTAAAGTATTTTTCCATAATTTGAACTTTATAGCATGATTTTTTTAAATATTCTTTAAAATTCCAAACTTTCTTATTTAAAAATTGAAAGAATTTATTTGGTTAATATATTATTAGAATCTGTTATGGAATCTATGGTGAGACCTTACAAGGATTCTCAGCTCACACCTTACTTGGGCCTTTAGGTTTTTGTAGATTATCTCATTATAGGTTTGATTAAGGTGAAAGGATCTGTTGGATGTGGATCTAACTGTGGAATGTTCGACTTGGTGAGTAGTGTCCTTAAGGACTTAGTACATTTTCCTCTGTTTTGGTACTTGGGTTGCAACACTTTGGTCTTCAATTACAATTTGACTTCTGGTACATTACTCCCAGTGGAGTTTCGTTTATATTCATATTGAATTTCCGATCGTGATTCCACTATGTTCTATAGAAAATTTGTTCCCACTTGCATATTGTATGATTCAAAGTGCTAGTTGCTAAAAAATGGGGATTAGGAATGTCATTTAGGCTATTTTAGGACCAGATCAGTTATTGGTTTACTAGGGTACCTAGGATGGTTCATGACAAAGTGGTATCAGAGGAAGTTTGTTGAGATTTTTATCTTGAAGTTAGTATGCATTGTGAAATCTTGTGGAGACTTAGGAGGTAGTTATGATTGAATGACTAGATGGATCTCAGCTCAGTGAACCTTAAGTTTCTAGGGATGGTTAGGGAAAGATTCATTGTGGATTAGTTTGAGTTTTTTTCTCTATTTTTGACTTGGATAAAGTGAAATGCAAATCTTTTTTGTTCTATCAGTTGGAATCATGTTTCCCTTATTTCTCCATTTGAGCATTATATGATATCTTCCTTGTTGTTTGTTAATTTTTCATAACATTATGCCTCCAATAAGAAATTATAATTAGATCCAGGAGGAATCTTCTACTGAACCACATCGAGTGAATCCTCTAATGGACCCAAATCGAGTTGAACTGATTATGCACACTGTTCATGCTCTAGGAAAAACACCACCTTCAGTTCCCATTTAGGTTCCAACTGTATAACCACATGGGGATATTCTTCAGAATCATTCTCAAGAGTTCCTTCATCATAATCAACTAGTTTTCAAAGTATCCACTGATCCTTAACTTGCTGAGGAATGTTTTGTCCTGATAGAATGTCTATTTAAGTTTTTGGAGACACCAAATGAAATCAAGGTGAAGTGTACCACCTTTTTGATGGAAGGAACAAGTTGGAGATAGTGGGATACGATAGTGACTACAAAGAAACATGAGGTCTTAGAGTGGAAATACTTCAATGTTACTTTCATCAATCAATTCTATCAAGAGTCATCGGTGTTGTCCAAATCTGTGGAGTTTTTCAAGTTTGAGCAGGCCGACAGAACTGTAACTGAGTACTCAAATCACTTTTCAAATCATGTGTAATTTTCACCGGAGATTGTATATAATGAGAGGACGAAGGATCAATAGTTCTAGTTTTGAATTTGATAAGATATACTCTCTTTGGTTTTCTTACTGAAGCTTCCCACTTATACTGATGTGATGGATTAGGAAATGATAGTTGAGATAGACCTAGCTGGAAATTCAGGTTTGATGGGAGTTCTTTTTTATCCTAGCGGAAGTGTCTGTTCCCTCAAGGGAAATCAGAAGCCTGATGATTCTCATGGTAGTTCTCGATGACAGGGTCATTCCAGACCTCCTAAAATGTAAGGAGGAAGTCCTTTGACTTTTTATTAATTTGAAAATCCAGAATATTCTAAGAGGGTTTTCATTGATGAACCTACGAAATGTAGCTCCTATGGACGTTAATGACACTTACATAGATTCTTCCATATCTTTTCTACTTTTTATAGTATAATAGGATCATTAATTTCTCCTAAAACTGTGGGGAAATAAGATGCTTCACATATAAAAAGGTTCCAACTATAGGCATCCTGAACAAAGCTATTTCATATAGTGGAAGAGTCTCAAGAGGAAGTGGATATGGGTCCAATGACTATGATAGGAATCATTTCTATAACTTCATTATTAGTGACTACTCTATTTCATACTGGTGCATCTCATTCATTTATTTCAACCCATATTGTAAATTTGATAAATCTTTTTATGGAGATTTTATCTTTTATAATGGATATTGCTACACCCCATGGTACGAAGAGAGAGAAGGGTCTCTTTAGTCCCTCTTGTGTCTTCTCTCTATCAAATTTTGAGATGGCTTGGAGTTTTCTATTCCTCAAATTGAAACCTATTGGTGTCATTTTTGGAATGGATTGAATCATTACCAATAAATCCCAGATTAATTTTTATCTTCGATGGTTCTACCTTACTACACACATCAGTGTGTCTATTTTTTTTCAAGGATAATGATACCAAAGGTCGAGAAGAGATGGAACTTCTTATCCAGAGTTGGAGAAGGTAATATTAGTTTTTACTTTTGATCTAGATCAGGAATGTTTGAGCGGTGATCTCCCTCTAGTAGTCATCAAGTTTCTCGACGTGTTTCCATCTTATTTTCCATGGTTTTCCACTGGTAAGGGAGGTCAAGTTTTCCATTGAATTAATGCCAAGTACTCAACCTATTATAATTCCCTATTACCACATGGATCTAGTAGAAATCAAATAGTTAAAATCCCGATTGAATTATCTTCTTGAGAAAGGTTTTATACACCCGAGTTTGTCACTATGGGTGGTACTTGTTCTTTTTTCTAAGAAGGTTGATGGTTATATTTTACAATGTGTGGATTATAAAAATCTAAATCGAGTTATGGTGAAGAACAAGTATCCATTTCCATGGATTGATGATATGTTTTATCAGTTAAAAGGGGTGAAGTATTTTTCAATGATCAAACTTAAATCTGGTTAGCATCAGTTAAGGATAAAAGAATTTTACATTTAAAAAATCACCTTTTGGAGCAGGTATAACCATTATAATTAACTTGTTATGCCCTTTAGTCTAACAAATGCTCCTACAGTTTTCATGTTTTTGATGAACAAGATTTTCTATGAGTATCTGGATACCTTTGTGGATGAAATCCTCATTCACTTCAAGTCTAAAGAGGATCATATGCATTATCTAAGAACACTTCTGAATCTACTAAGAAGTAACTGAATTTATTCCAAGATTTCAAAGGGTAATTTCTAGATTTGGGAAGTGAAATTCTTGGGAAACATGGTGTCTGAAAAGGGTATATCAATTGATCCTGAGAAGGTGAAGGCTGTTATGACTTAGGAGAAACCAGAAAATATCTTCGATATTAGAAGCTTCTTAGGCTTGTCCATATATTATTTCCAGTTTGGGAAGTTCTTCTTGAAGTTATATTCTCTGATGACTGATCTAACTCAGAAGGGGGTGAAGTTTGATTGGAATGATAAATGTCAAAGTTCTTTTGTTGAGATGAAATTTATTTTTACTACTACGCTGTTATTGAATCTTCCAGATTCGGAATAAGTCTATGTGGTCTTTTATGATGCATCAGGTTTAGGATTGGGTTGCATTATTATGCAAGGTAATCATATAGTTGCCTATGGATCTAGTTAGCTTAGTCCATAGGAGAATAATTATCATACCCTTGATCTTGAACTTATAGCTATGATGCACAAAATTAAGATTTGGTGATACTACATTCTCAGAGAATAATTTACTATGTATTCAGACCACAATAGATTGAGTTATATCTTCACTCAAAAATATTTAAATCTTCACCAGAGGTGTTGAGTGTAATACCTATAATCTTTTGACTTTGACATCACTTACACCCTGGGGAAATAAAATGTCATTGTAGATGCATTGAGTAAAAAATTTACAACCCATGAAGTGAACTAATCTTCAAAAGAGTGGAACTTATTGAATCTTTTTTCACAGTTTCATATTGGAGTTTAAGAGAAAGGGGATGAAGTTTATTTTGCTAGCGTTCAGTTGACTTCCACTCTTCTTGAGATGATTATTTAGGAACAAGATTTTGATAATTAATTCCATAGCATTAGAGACTCTATTTATGGTGGGGATATAGTTATCCAGTGGTATTTCTCCAAAGAGGGTGTTCTATGCTATCAGGATCACTTTGTTGTGCCGTTAGAAGCAAGAAAGGATGTGATGAGAGATTTTCATGACACCTAAGAACCAATAAGATGTTTTATGATGTGCACCAGATGTTTTTGTGGCTAGGTATGAGGTGAGGCATTGGTGAGTTTGTTTCTCGTTGTTATACATGCAAGGAGATGAAGGCCATGAACCATAAACCTTCGAGTTTACTTCAGCCACTTCTAGTCCCTACTTGGAAGTGAGATGGAATCTCTATGGACTTCGTAGTTAGGTTGCCTCATACATGGAGGAAGAAGAATGCGATATAGGTTGTGATCGATATGCGGATCAAGTTGGCTCAATTCAAACCCATTCTTGATATATACAAAGTTGAGGAGTTGGGAAATCTCTATTGTGAAAGTGATTGTACATTTACACAGAGTTCCTTCTGCTATAGTATCTGATAGAGATCCTTGGTTCACTTCTCACTTTTTGAGAGGCCTTCAAGAGGAATTGGGATCTTAGGTCTGTATTAGCACGACCTACCATCTACTATCAGATGTCCAGAAAAATAGATCTATACCAATCCTTGAGGATAGGCTTCACACTTGTGTTCTTGACTTTGGTGCAGCATGGGATGATTGCTTGTGGTTGGTTGTTTTCTCTTATATAAATATTTACTAGTCCGCAATAAGAATAGAAGCTATTGAGGCCTTTTATTTCCATCCTTATAAATATTCATTACATTGGTCAGATATTAGTGAGAGTTAATTGATTGGACTAAGTTTGGTGCAAGAGAAAACAACAAAGATTCAGTTAATTTTTTAGAGAATGTTGATGGTATAGAGCTGATATAAGTCTTATTCTAATTGTCACAAAAGTCCTTTAGATTTATCATTTGGTGACTAGGTGTTCTTGAAAGTTTCACCTTGGTTGGTCCATCGAAGGCTTGGGAGCCAAGGGAAACTTTCTCCTCAATTTTTGTGATCTTTTGAGGTAGTTGAACAGGTGGGGAAAGTTGCTTACCATTTAAAACTTCCAGGTCAGAAGATATCGATACATAATGTATTCCATACATTGCAATGATAAAGTCTCTCTCTGACCCATGTCATGTTTTGAGTTTGATCTTTTTTTAGATTGAACCTAATTTATCTTTGAGTGAGGGACCGATTAGGATAGTCGATTTTGAAACCAAGGTAATTCAAGGTAGGATGATACCTTTTGTTTGGGTGCTTTGGTAGTGTGGTTTTTATTGTCATGAGATGTGGGAATGTGATTCACTAATGAGAGATAAGTGGCCTCATCTTTTTTTCATGTAAGATTCTTCATAGGATTTTTGGGGAAAAAAATTATTTTGGTAGGGAGATTGTTACATCCCATTACTGATCTGACATGTATGTCATTAACCTTGTTGTGATGTTTCCTTTTCATTGGCTGGGTAAGATTGAGAAGGAATGAGGAGGTTACCTATAATGGTAAATTTAAAGATTTTTTGGACTCGCAGGTTTAATCAGCCTTTTGTGAAGGCTTATGGAGGGTTACACATCGTGTCAGTAGATTGCACGATGTGTAATAATTGCTGGGAACATAACATGAAAGGTTCACACTATGAATAGTTACATGTTGTGATAAAAATTTACATGTTGTGAGTTATTTAATGGATGATTTTTCATTAAAATCAGTGCGTTTTTTGGCGGTTATGAAACTTAACTATTTCACGACAAGTAATGGGATTACATGTCGTGTAATACACTGACTGAAGTTTTTAAACATACATCACTACTAAGATCTTTTCTCCCTCCTATCTAGTTTTGTTTATATAAACCCAAAGCTTTCTCCAGGTGAGATTAGAGCCCTCCAACCCTTACAAGTTCCTTCATTTGGTGTTTGATCATCATTGCACTTGTAGTGTGGATTCCTAGGTAAGTGTTCTCTTCGTTATTCGTATTTCTCTCTTTATCCTCCTTTAGTATTTTAATGGATCATCTTTAAATTGATGGATATATATTCCATGATGTTGGATCTTGTTTCTAGGTTGATTTTCAAATTCTTTTACAACTTCATTCTCATTGGAGGGTTCTGTTGCGAGTGTTGAATCTCAGAAAAAAGGTAGGTGGTTCCATCCCATTTGGACAAAATGATTAAACTCAAATTACTTGATTTATTCCAATTATTGATTTAAATTCAATTTCTCAAGCTTTCTTTCAATTTATTTTATAAAACCAAATTCTAGTGAATTGAGAGATATGAAATAGTTTTGGCATGAAAATTTAGAAAAACACCAAATCCATTAAATTGGGGAGTGTTTATGGAAATTGATTGATCTAAATTGTTCAAATTAAATTACATATTTGATGGAAAATATTTTTATTAAGTTGTTGAATTTAATTTTGAAAATTAATTTGGAAATTGATGGAATTCATTTTTAATTGATTTCAAACTTGTGAAAATGGATTAAAAAGTTTGATGGAAACCTAGTGGTTTTATCTTGTTAGAAATACATGTTTTTGATTAAAACCTATTTTGTTTTTGCATAGATTATTGGCATTTTAAATGGGGATTCAAATTTAATTTAATTTTAGGAAGTCTTAAAATGAATTTCCCATCATTGATTATGTAAGAGCACATGAAATCCTCAGGTATTTTGTGAGTTATTTGAACACACTCTACCCCTATACAATGTCCTAAAACATAAATGTTGCAGGTCACATCCCTAATGGTTTTGTGATGAGTCACCTTTTTCCAGTGTCATAGGGGCATGCGTATACACATTTTTCTGTGACCACTTAGAGAGTGTGAAGTCCTATAGCCAGAAAATTTCATACCTATTTGATAGATGACCATGTTGCTTGCTTGTTTTATATTTGAGAAATAAATGTATGTTATTTTTGATAAACCGCTTTACATGCCTTCAGAATTTTCATAAACTATTTTATATAATTTTTTTTATTTAAGACCTTATTTTAGAAATATTTCCTCACTTGTAAATCATTTTCTTAAATTATTTTCCATCATTTTAATTTTATATCATGATTTGTTTAAATATGATTTAAAATGCCAAACTAGTTTATTTAAAAATTGAAAGTATTTCTTTGGTTAATATATTATTGGAATCTATTATAGAATCTGTGGTGAGACCCTACTGGGTTTTTATATCACACCCTACTTGTGCCTTCAGGTGTTTGTAGATTATCTCATTCTATATTCGAGTAAGGGGAAACGATCTCTTAGAGGTGGATCCAACTATTGAACCTTGGACTTTGTGAGTTCATCCTTAGGAACTTGGGATGTTTTCTTATATTTTAGTACTTGGGTTATAACAATTTGGGATTTAATGCCCATTTGACTTCTATTACATTACTCTTAGAGGAGTTTCCTTTGTATGCATATTGACTTTCTTGTCTTAATTTCACCATGTTTTTTTGGAAAATTAGTTCCCAATTGCATGTTTCATGATGCTAGCTATTAGTTGTCGACCCATGGGGGTTAGGAATTCCCTTAAGGCTATGTCAAGACCAGATCTGTTATTGGGTTACTAGGGTACCTGGGCTGGTTCATGATAAGGAGAAATTCCTATCACTTCATAAAGGTAACCTGATATTTTTATAGGCTTCTTAGAGGTAGCCCTTTAATTTCAATGGATACGTAAGGGTAACTGGGCACTATGTAAAAGTAATCCTAAGTTTCACTACTGGAAATTCCACTTTTACCTACACTTACATCCCGACAGTTTATGTAAACCGTTGGGAATGGCTATATATACCAACGATTTATGTAAACCGTTGGTAAAGATGATTTTATAAAAGCTTTTACCAACGGTTTTGCAAAACCGTTGGTAAAGGCCTTCCATATCACCTTTTTACCGAATATTTACTTAAAATTTTCGTAAATACATACATTCCCAATGGTTTTTAAAAACTATTGGGAAAAAATTACCCTAAATACAGATCGGGCATCCATTCCCCCTCCGCTCGATTGCAGTTCCACTCCGCTGGATTGGTGCCCTAAATCCAATCTTCCTCCTACCAAACTTATTCCACATATCGATCCATCTTCAATCAAGGAATTGTTTTCTTCTACACATCAAACATGTAAGTGATTCCTTGATTTTTTTGTTCTACAATTATGTGTTTTTGTTTTCACTTTTGATTTTGTGGAAAGGGGATCTTTGTGGTCATTAATCATGGTTGTGGGTGGTTATTTAGGATGTAATATAGTATGACTTAATTTTACTTGATATATCTAATATTATTATTGATTTATGTTCAATTTGATTAAAATTGATATTGTTTTCACTTTTGATTTGGCCGAAAGGGGATCTTTTTGGTCATTAATCATAGTTGTGGGTGGTCATTTAGGATGTAATATAGTATGACTTCATTTTACTTGATATATCCAATATTATTATTGATTTATGTTAAATTTCATTATATTTGACTAGTGATATTATTTAATAATTTGTTTTTAATTGTTGTAATAATGATGATATGGTATAAGGGTTCACATGGTGTGTATAATGGTTGACATGGTGTCTATGATAATCTAGTGTCCTAGGAATGTACATGGGAATGTACACATAGTACATGACTTGGATAGACATGTAAATATACATGGCCTATCCATTATGGTGAAAAGTATGTTTGGCCAAATTAGGTGCTAAAAACGTCCCATTTACACATGGATTTGTTTCATGGGTATTCCCACATGATGTGTTGGCCATACTATAGAGTGGGTAGTAATTAGCTCAGTCAAAACACTTTCATCCCTGAAATTCAAGACTACATGGTTAAATGGAAGAACCCATGTTCTAATGACATGAATAACATGGTTTCTAACTCACCTCACCTAAAAATAAACTAGAACACTAGTTAAATGAAATAATTCATCCTAAACTTACACTATAACATTGGTTAAATGGAATAAATCATCCTCATTACTGAATTCCATACACATATGGGAAAAAAACCATCATTAACGAACATCACTGTAATGCATAGGCTTTTCACAAAACACATATCCCTTAAATGTCATGAAATTACAGTAGAAATTGATTTAAAGTTTTCATGTTTACAGGTGGAATCTTTGTAGTTTTGGATAATATATTCTCAGAACTATAGAGTGGAACCCCATTCGGTGTTTTGAGGTCCACCCAGAACAACCCCCCTACTTCCTGGACCCAAGAAAACCCCCCTCCTTCCTGGACCCTAGACACCCCCCACCCTCCTCCCTGGACCCTGGATAGCCCCCACCCTCCTTCCTAGGCACTAGACATCCCCCCTCCTCCCTGGACCTCAGACAACCCCCACCCACCTTTCTGGACCCAGGACAACCCCCCTCATTTTTGGAACCTGGACAACCCCCCACCCTAATCCCTGGACCCAAGACATCGGTGCCTCCTCATTCTTAGAACCACACCTACCATCTATGCCATAATTGACCCAATCATGGCTAGGCATGGACATGCTCTGCATACCTCTAGGTTTCAATCCAAGTAATAATGTACTCCATGTCATTAGGGGTGGCAAAATAAATCCACTTATTATAAAAATAAATGTGATATTTATAATATGCAAACTATCTCGTACCGAAAATAACATCAACGTTCTTAATATATTGGATCATGATAAACCATTAATGTCTATAACATACAACCATTACAAGAAAAATTGGTCATTTCTAATAATGATCCATCCTATTCTAAAGTCTTGTATTAAGGCCCTAAAAAATTGGGGTAAAATCTATCAAGAACCACAAAAAAGAAAAAATTAGATCAGAAATAAATGAATATGAAGACCGAGTAGTACATTAGGGAACTAATATAATTAATATAATCAAATCCATACCTATAACTATTGAAGGTCCCTCTCCAAAATCAATTGGGACATGATTCAATGAATACACCCTACCAACCTATGATCTATGGCCCCAAACCTAGGATCCTTTAATCCATGGTTAAGGTAAAACTTGATGAGGCCATAACTACTTTTGATGTGAACCTCATCCTACTCCTTATCCTGATCTCCCAGAAGAAGTTAAATTATAAAACTCACGTACTCCCAACAAGACCCTTAAAGATTATGTATTCCTTGATCCACTTATATTATATTACTGGGAAATCCTTGAATATAGGCATTATAAATTCTGTATCTTATTTTCTTATATACACTGTGTTTTGTTTCATTTCTTAATATGATGCTCATATAGAGTAATGTGTCATTTATGCTTTCATTTAAAGTAAACAATTTTCATTTACCTAAATCTTTTTTTGATTTAACTTAAATATTCTTTAATTGCTTTGAAATAACTTATTGAATTTTTTTTACAGAATGGATAGTAGTTGGATGTACAAAACTGATTGGATTTCAACCGATTTTCAAAATAATTTGAACAGATTTTTAGATTTTTCATTTGACAAGGCTTTAGATAGTGGTCGCATACACTTCCCATGTTCTAATTATATTGGAATACCTTGGTTGAGTCATGAAGAAGTTAGCTATCATATAACCAAATATGGTTTCCAAACAAACTATTATGTGTGGTATCACAATGGAGAGAAAATGGAATCTCAAAATGTTATTGATCCAAATGATAGGACTGAATTAGAGAGTTTGATATATGATCAGTTTCCATTTATTCGGCATCATGAGAAGGAAAGGATATCCAGCCAACGAGATTTAGATACAAGCACACATGATGCATCCAATGAAAATGATGATGTTGATAGGGTAAAAAAATTGAATGATGCTGTGACAACTCCAGTATATCGACAATGTGGTAAAATAAAAAAGCTATAACTTTTAATCTGATTGTTTCATGGGAAAACTATGTATGGGATTTCAAATACTGTAATTGATTACATTCTTACCTTCTTGAAGGGCTTACTTATAGATGATGCAGATATTCCTTCAAACCACTATATGGCATGGAAGTTAGTTGATGAACTTGGATTCTCAAAAAAAAAATCATGCTTGCCCGAATGATTGCAACTTATTTTGGGAGGAAACTGCTGAAAGAAATGATTGTATCAAATGTGGAACCTCTTGATGGAATCCAAAAGATTATGGAACACCATCTCTTGTGACATAAAACGTAATGTGGAACTTTCCATTGATCCCCAAATTACAGAACCTTTTCATGTCTGATGATATATCAGTAAAAATACAATGGTATGACACCAAGAGAAAAAAGAATAATAAAGAGTTGGTTTACCCTGAAGATGGATTTTCATGGCAGAGATTTGATGCTCAATATCCTTAATTTGTATCCAACATGCGTAATGTGAGACTGGGTCTTTCATGTGATGGTTTTAATCCATTTGGACAGATGCTTACTTTGCACAGCACATGGACGGTTTTCATACACATTTATAACCTTCCTCCATGGTTGTGTATGAAAAAGCCTTACACTTTCTTGAGTATACTGATATTTGGCCCTTCTGATCTCGACAATGATATAGATATATAAATTCAACCTTTAATAAAAGAGTTGAAACTTCTTTGGGATATGGGTGTGCCCACATATGATGCATGTTCGAAAGACATATTTCAAATGTGTGCTGTTCTTATGTGGATGATCAATGATTTTCCTGCTTATGCAATGATGTTTGGATGGATCACAAAAAGAAAATTGTCATGTCCTTTTTGTATAAAGAATAATCGATCGAGAAGACTGAAATATCGTTGTAGTTTTAGCTTTATCAGACATCAACGATTCTTGCCAAAGAACCATCCATATAGAAACAATCGTCGAAGATTTGACAATACCATGGAGACTTACGATCCACCTCAGTGTATGTCTAGAACTGATATTCTTAATGAATTGAAAGATTTCAGTTATTCATTTGGGAAGGGTGTAATGAAATCAAGAAAGAGGAAAAATCTTTCCAATGATACCTGCTACAATTGGAAGAAGAAGAGTATATTCTTTGAGTTGTTGTATTGGTCAACCAACTTGTTACGTCATTGTTTAGACGTAATACACATTGAAAAGAATATATGTGAAATGTTGCTTTCAATTCTTCTAAATGTCAAGAGGAAGACAAAAGATTATTTACGATCTTAGCATGATTTGGTAGATTGGGGGATCAGACCAGAATTGCATCCTGTCTGTATCAGTGAAAATAAATGGCAAGTTCCATGAGCTTCTTATGTGATGACACCTGCTGAAAAAAATAAATTTCAGGGAGTGCTAGAGACTAATAAAGTTCCTGATGGTTATTCAAGCAATATATCAAAATGGGTCAACAGAAAAGAGTTGAATCTAAAATCTTTGAAGACTCATGATTATCATGTCCTTTTGCATGAGTTGATCCAATAACAATCCGTCATCTCTTGTCCAATAATGTAAGAGTATCAATTATTCAGTTGTGATATTTTTTTAGAAATATTTGTGCTAAGAAGTTTTCCAAATCCTTCTTGAAAAAACTATTGGCAGAGAAACCATTAATTTTGTGTGAGTTAGAAAAAATATTCCCTCCATTATTTTTACATGCATGTTGAATCTGACTATCCATATTCCAACTGAAATACTTCTTGGAGGACCCGTTGCTTTCCATTAGATGTATCCAACTGAATGAAACATGTACACATTGAAATCATATGTTTGGAATAGGAATTATCCTGAAGGTTCTATTGTGAATGGTTACTTGTCTCAAGAATGTATGGATTTATGCTCAATGTATTTGTCTGATCTTACTACGAGGATAAACAGACAAATGAGAAATGAATAAGAACATTATGAGAAAAATGAACCCAGTTTTCCATCACTTCCTTAGACAGGAGGAATTCCAAGATCATATACATTGATGACATTAAGCCTTTAAGAGTGATAGATGGCACATCACACAATGTTGTTCAATTTTGATTTGTTCAATGAGTATATCAAGTATGTAAATTGTACATGTATATATTATCTTATCTCTTGTAATTTTAAATATTTGTTAAACTATTATTATTTTTATCTACAGGGAACATAAAGAATTGATATATAGAAAGCATCATTATTTATATTTGAGAAGAAAAGAGACTTTGCATAGTAAAGGGTTTTCTGCTTGGTTGAAATTGAACGTAAAAATAATTCTGTAATAACTAAATAAAAATAATATTTAATTAAGTTTACTATTTTTTTATATTTTAGGTATCGAGTTTTCCTGCAGACTCTATTTTTGAGGAAATAAGAGCTTTGGATTTTGGTCATAATACCATGCTTTGTGCTTTTAAATCACTTGTGATCGATGTATTCAAATTTATTATCACTGAACGAGCAAGAAACATGAGAACACAACATGATTGTGTTATGCTAACTGCCACAGCAGACTGCTATGCTAGTTCATCAGATAATAGACCTCATTCTAAAAATGTAGCTTATTATGGAGTCATGGAGAAAGTAATAATTTTGGATTATTACTCGCATGGTCAAGTGACAATGATGAAATGTCAATGGTTTGATTCAATAGAGAGACAAGGCACCTTTATTGATGATTATAGATTTCGAGTTATTGAAATGACTTGCACTCTTACCAACGATGAACCATATGTATTGGCATCAATGGTGAAACAAGTTTTTTATGTCAAAGATCATCGTCATCCTAAATGCGGTGTAATTATTGAAGTAAATCCCAAATTTTTTTTTGATGATGGTGATGATGAAGTTGACACTATTCCTACTACAATTGGAAGTAATCCGTTTATTACTTATGATGACTCCAATAGCTCAATTGTTAGAGTTGATTGTGAACCCAAAGTTGTTGTGGGAAATATATAGAATTATACAGTCGTTTTCTCACCTACATGTTTCACCTACATCATTCAGAGTGTGTATCCTAGTAATTACCTTCAAACCACCATAAATATTCTGTTTGTTTATGTTTTTTTATTATAATGGTTTTTCTATATTTTGTTTTTTGGGTTACACATTAGTTATCTGTTTCTAATTACTTCCATATTTGTTTTCATTGAAGGAAATGACACCCATTGAAGAGAGGCAGTGGAAAAAGATGATAGAAAATAATCGTCGCATGAAATAGATGGGTTTTCCTCCACTCATCCCTATTGTGAGTATTTTATTTCAAATATATATATTTCAATAACATATAATATCATGTGTTTACTTTTGTGTTGAACTTTTTTCAGGATACACCCCCTAGATAAGAGATATCCGATGAGGAGCCTGATATTGCTCCTAGCATAGAGGCTGGTGGTAGGAGGGGGGTGGTGTCAGAGTTAGAGGATCATCTGGTGGTCCCGGTACTGAGGCCGGTGGTATGAGGGCTCATGGTGTGAGAGTTAGACAATCCACTGGTTGTACCTGATTGGAATATTACCTTATCACAGACGCATCTGATACACCCCATTTTGATCCTATTGTGTCTTTAGGGACACACGAGATATTTAGGCCTCCGATGTTTACACTACCAGTTGGCCAGATGTCTGTACCATTATCTTTTTCTTCTGGTTCATTATCTCCGAGCTATTATATTCCACTTTCTTCGACTCCTGCTCCGACACAGTATATGGCTGAGGAGCATACACTGAGGAACAATCCACCTATAGAGGATATTCCTTCAGCTTCTGCACATCCAGTGAGGCCCATTGATCCGACTACCACAGGTATATTTATATAACTCTATCAAATTTTAATACCAAAATTTATTTTTATTATAACTTGTATTGATATTTTTTTTCTTTAATAACAAATTCATCTATTGATAGGATGTGGGGGAGGGGGAGTACTCTCTTGCGTGTGGTATGGAACAGACATAAACAGTTGATGGTTGAATACAATGACGATGGATAGATGATTGATAAATCTGGGCAGTAATGTTGGGGTTTTTTGGCGACGCTCGCCAAATACTCCGACATCATTACGGTCATCCCTCTCTTTTGGAGACATCTACCACATGAAGTCAAGGATAATGCATGGGCACAAATATGGGTAAAAAATCTATTAGATTTAATGTATTATTTTTTTTGTATTTATTTGAATTAATCTATTGGGTGTCATCTTCGGTTTAACTTCCTTGATGGGGAACATGCACGACCAGCATGTTTAAAGGATCTAGGTGAGCTTTAGAGATCTTATAAGTATGAGCTGTATGTTGGCTGGTGTGATAAAGTGGTAACGGAGTTGGAGACATTAACTATCGTGGATGACTGCCCGATAGAGAAATATCTCCAAATGATTACCCATTGGGTGACTTCCAAATTTAAGATATTAATCCCATCTGAGGTATTTACATGACAGTTTTCATATTTTGCATTAATATTATCTTATTTATTATTAAAAATTATTTAGTAATCTTCTAAAAAAAATAAAAAAAACATTGATTCAAATAAATACCTCCACACTTTGGGGCGCACTACTATGTAAGATCGTGAGAGGCAGCTGGTACGATATAGTTGTTTATAATTTTTCTTTAGGACTTTCCCTTTTTATTGTTTCCAACTTAAATTATGTGATTTATTGAATATTGAATATATGATTATACTTGAACTTTATATTGTTTCAATGTAATTACAGAAGCACAAATTGAATATTGAAGGATATATCCCTCTAGAAAAATTGTTTTGCTTAAGTAGAAGGAAAAAAGATGGAACTGCAGTTAATGAACCAACACAAGAAAATATTGTATGTTTTTATAAGGCCCCAGCCTTAAACCTTACTTAATCTTGAGTTATTACAAGATTACACCTTGAGGATCTTTTCAGGTTTAGAGTTTTAGAGAATTAGATCATGAAACTTGCATTACATTCCACATTTAAAAAAAGTGGTTACATAAAAGACAGTATTCATTCTTCCCATCAACAGAAACATATTGAAAATAAAACATGGATTATTTCTTGACACATCCTTGACACTATCATCACATCATGTACCTTTCCCTTGACCTATGAAAAACATTTCAAAAACTTGGTATGAGCATAAAAAGCCCAGTAAGGGTTATAAAAATATGGAAAGGAAACATGAGTTCATATATACATAAGAATGAAATCATACTTTACCCATAAAACATAGGCACTTTAACATACCTCATCAAATAATGAATAAATCATAGAAATCATAGACATAAAAGGTAACTTGAGGAATTCATAATATTCTTACGTAGGGAGTAACCCTCTTGGTTACGTTCGGAATACCCATTACAGTATATTCCCTAAATCTCTTCAGAGAAACCTTAACGTTTCACTCCTTCGCGTTACCCAATGCATTGGAGAGCTATATCGGGCTCACCTGCCCTTAGTTTATCACGGAACCACCCGTATTCATAACAATGCCCAAGAACCATAACATAATCTTATCACATAAAACATGCATAAAGGAATCATAACATTTCCACCTTTCAATAACAAGATATCAATACAACACATTGATATAAATACATTATGAAAACCATTTTCAATACCAAAATAAAAGAAAAGTAAAACTTGGTATTTATTTTTCTTTTAAAAAGAAGGTATGGCTTGTAGAGGAAGCTGAAACTCAAATAATGGTCACGGCGGCGGAGAAGTCGTTGTCGCCGCATACGTACGACAAAAACATTCCATTTTTTCGTTTAGTAAACGCTTCGTATAAAAAATATTACTTTTGAATAAACATAAAAATCAAAGGGGTTTATACACCGTATAAAAGAAGGTTGTGTGTAAAACAAAATATGCCTCAATGAAAGGAGATTGAGACGAAGTCCCATACAAAAGACGGTATCCTTGGTTTAAAGATAAATCAATTACATAATTATGTGTGACAAACGAATACACCAAATATAAGTGGATATTAAGTGTAAAATAATAAAAGGTAATTCACACATATTCAAAGGGATGACATATTCAATAACTACATGTTGAACCCAAAGAAAACGAAATTGGGTTAAGAAGTTCCCTTGACAGCCTAACGGCATCACATCAAAATGAGTTGATGAGAGATAAAAAGTGTATCTCATCACTTGGACATAAAATTTACATCAATAAGGATATATGAGAACATATCCCAACATAACAATATGTAAATTAAAATACCCAATAAAAGAAGTCTTTTAAAAAGAGGAGGGTGAAAGGTTCCCTTACCGACTTGGGTATCTTTCAAAACATACACCCCATGAAAGAAGGACAATAAATCATTGATGTAAATACTCATAAACGAAAGTATATTACACAAAGAGTATAATAATGGTCAGTACATACACCACTCAAAGGAAATTGTGGCAAATGTAGCATAAATCTCATGGGAATAAAAGTGAGATGAAAAATCCCTTACGAAAACTCAGCAGCCTAACAGCGCCACTTAAAACTTAAAAAATGGATTGATGAGATATAATAGAGTATCCCATCATATTACAATAGAATTTACAGAAAGATGAATATAAAAGAAAATCCCCCAACATAACAAAGAGGAGCTTAAAAGAAGTGACACAAAGGAGAGTACTTAAAAAGAAAGAGAGAGGTTAGATCTCTTATGAAAATTCGGCAGCCTAACGACGCCATTCAAAACTTCCAAATTGGATTGATGAGAGAGAATAGGGTCTCTCATCACATGAACATAAAAATTTAATATAAAATAACAAGAAAGATGAGCTTTAGAGGGAATGACATAAAAGAGTGTACTTAAAAATAAAGAGAGGAGTAAGATCCCTTACCTCAAGTCCAACTTGTCTTGTTCGTTTCTTTATATTCCTGAATAATAAACTTTGGTCAATTAATAATTGACTAAGTACCTCCTTTAGAGATTATTATTCAGTTTATATCACATATTATAATTTTATAATAATTGTTTAATAATGTTAGTTCATATCAGACGTTTTTGCCGATGTTTGGTACATGAGTCAAAAATGAACTTGTTTGAAAAAAGATTGCCCATGTAGTTATAAGTAAATAATTTCCAGAATAGTATTAATGATTAAAATATAATATATATCCAGTAAATATTCATTTTATACTATTCCATATCATTTGGAGATAAAAAACGAAAAGCACCGTTCATGGAGACGGTAGGCCGTACGTACGCATGAACGCTACTTTCTTTTTTTGTCAAATTAATGGAATTAAAACAAAATGAGATATATATATATGTTATAATTCCATAATGATATCCATAATTTAGATGTAATATATTAAATATATATCCATTATATATATGTACTTATAATAGTACATAACATTTTGAGATAAGAAATGAAATGTACCGTTCATGGAGACGGTAAGCCGTACGTACGCATGAACGCTACTTCCATTTCTATTTCATATTTAATATAATTAAAACACAATGATACATAATAGTATTTTAATTCCAGTATGGTATCATATATAATATCATTAAATATACCCTTTATACGTACCACATATGGTAATAACGAATCAAATCACTTTGAGGGGGCGGTAGTCCGTACTTCCTTAGATGAAGATATCGTGTTTACCCATAATGGAAACCATAAAGGTATGAAATAAATGAAAAATACAGAAGATTAAGAAAAACATAAACATATTATATATCATATATAAATATAGTGTCATCTTAATGGCCACCTTTGAAGGTGTTAAAAGAATGTTGAACAATCATCGTTTCGGGAGGCCGAAATTCACCATCCACGGAAACAATATGTTCTTTAACCATTAGATGTAGGTGTGTGTAAGTGTAGCTCGAATAATTCTTATAAAAACATCCTAGTATATTGATTATACTGTATTTGTTACAAAATAAATGAACAAAAAGAGTTTAGGGGGTTGGAGAAGCAAAATAAAACAAAAGGACTCAAGTGAAGACATTACCTTAAAATCGGGTAACTCCCTTTGGTTTGAGCTCAAAGGCTTCCTTGGGAAGACTTCTGCCCAATGTGAGGCTTCAAGGAGTAATAGAGGGAAGTGGAGAGACAAAATGGGCAGAGGTTGGCCGAGTCAAAGGCTTTGGGAGTGTGGGTAAGGAGGTAGAGGTGGGGGCCTTTTATAAGAGGAGAGGAGGGGCACTCTTGGAAGGTAAAGAAAAGTCACTTTATTTTAAAATGGTATTCGGATTTAAGAGGTCCCACATTGATGTGTTTCGAGGATAAGGTGATAAGGGTTCGAAATCCACTCATCCAATAGGTTTTTTACATGTGTAGGTCTTAGATATTACATTATCTTTCCATTTTATTTAAATCGTTAAATAATGAGGTCATCGCTGCATCATCATGATGTCATAAATAATTTAATTTATTTAATGTCTAAAAATTATAAAAAAAATACTATGATGTAGGAAATCTTTTTAGATTTCAAATTATTATTTATATTGAAAATATGATTTGTATAACCCCATGTAAAAATTGTTTTAGTAAAACATTTCATGTTTGTCTCATTTTTACTTTAACTTTAAATAAAAAGATATTAATGTCATTTTCCAACCAAAGTGGTTCAATGGGGTCCCCAAGTTGACCCATGGATTTTCTTGGTCGGCCATGACACATCCAATGAGGTTAGGACATGTGTCAAGCTCATATCATATTATTAAAACATTATTTTTACATTAAACTACACTAATTACCTCTAATCGCGATTAAAAACTTAATAAGTTACTATTCACCAAAAAATTATTTTTATCCCATTGAACCACATTTTACTTATTAATGACAACCATGTATATCGGATTTTTTAAATTCAAAACACAAAGATGGCAAAATTTCATTTAAACAGAAAAATCAGTTTTTATAAGTACCACTTAGTGGTTTCACTATTCATCAAAAATTGAAGTTTTTTAGAAAAATCCCAAAAGATCACCCTAAGCTATATTTGATATTCTGAATTCAAAAATGAAGTCTATTTTACAAAATTCAAAACATATAAGTCACATTAATTAATTTAATAATTTATTCCCGCTGTCAGAGCAAATAGCGTGTTTTTATGAAACAATAAGTATCAAATGATTGACTCTAGTTTAAGTCTGATTTCAAAGTGAAATTAATTCCAAATACCCCTGTTGGATTTAATGGTAAAAATATATTCTAATTTCACTTTAAAACCAATTGAAAATATAATCTAATCATATAAATAAATTAGATTAAAATAGGTTTTGAATTAAAATAAAACATTTTACACTATTCATTAAAAAAAAATGAACTTTGTCGGAAAGATACACAAAATTTACACAAAGTAAATTTTGATGTCCCAATTCATAAGAAGAGTTTTATTTGGTCCAATAGTATGTTTAAGAGTGAACAAAACTATATTTAATGACAGTTCGCCATCAAAAGGCGATAAGTGAGCCTTTAGTGAAAACTAGGGCATATACGCCTAAAATTGAATTCTTTCCGTATTTTAAGCCTTTATCTTTTATTGGATAAATGTAAAAACATTTAAAAACATATATAATCATATTTTAGTTATTTCTATCCATTCCCGCCAATACAATAACTACATGTTAACTACCATTTAAAATAATATCATTTTATTATTAGAGTGCAACGTAAGATTTCCAAGAAACTTGTTGTTGCGTGTTGGGTACGCCATAGAGCATAGCGTCCCCTTTAAAGTAATATTAACATTTTATTCACAAATATGGATAAATATAAAAATTTCATATTCTTTATTTACCTGGGGTGTTACATCCTTCCCCCCTTTTGGGAATTGCGTCCTCGCAATTTTAAAATTGGGCTCGGAAACTTCATTGAAAATCCCACATCGAAACAAGAGTCGGTAAAACAATCACTTTAAAATAAAGAAAGATAAGTACAGAGGTCACCTGAGTTAACCCATACTACGATTCCATGTAGGAAAACATGGACATGGAGGAGAAAACATAGGGTCATGTTCTGATGGAGAGTGATAGAAAACATGTTTAGGAGAAAGTTAACAATAAGAAAATCACAAACTTGTGATGGGTTAAACGGTGTTGGGTTCCCCAGTAGGAAAAGTTAATAGACAAAATTTTTGTTTTAAGTTACTTTTTATTGAGGAATTTATTTTTGAGCTTAACTAAAACATAAGGAAACATACTTACTTATCATGTTGACTTTCAACTGTTACTAGATTTCTTACACAGACTCATACTTTCTCCAAAAGACGAGTATTTAGGAGGACTTGTTCGCATTAAGAGTACTATAAACAACTTCTAGAGGAGCACCTAATCCACAAAAAAATAACTATACATTTCCCATGTCTTTAAACCTTAACTAAAACTAAAACCAAAAAGGTTAGTACAAGGTCAGATAATCCAGAAAAGGATAACCCTTTAAAAAGAAAATCTATGCTTAATCTCCAAAATTTATCCAACAAAACCCAAAGTTCAACGAGGACCATTCGATAACCAATTTGTCCATAAAATTCTTCAAATAAACCAAACTACGATTGAAACCCAAATATTTGATGGATTTAGTCACATAGTCTTCCAAGTTAAATCGTAACATTTATCTCCAAACAACATCAGTTGCTCTTAATGTCTCGTATTGAAAAGTAATTAACCTAATCACATATCCTCCATGATAGGTTAATAAATTTCCACAGATAACCCAAAATCAACTTACTCTTAATTCATAAAATCATCCAACTAAAAAGAATTAGTCAAACTAACCAGGGACTTCACGTAGTCCAGTGGTAGGTGATAAATACCCATTGCACTTTGGTTGCAGGTTCGATTCCCACGATTTCGTCCGACACGACGGGTAGTCACATGGTCCGCGTGTTGTCCTTTTTCCAAAACTATATAATTCTCAAATCATTCCCCAAAAAGAGATAAAATCATCAAAAATAACCATAACATAATTTAACCTCAATTTTATCTCATTCCTTTCAGTTCCATCATAACATATAGTAATCCCATAATTACCTCAAAAGTAAGGATCATATAAACTCTAATGGTTACCTTTATAATTATTACATGAACTTCCACATCGATTGGTCATCTCGTACATGATGCATTAAAGATCATACCAAGGTTCAAGTGGTAGATCATGACTCCTTGATAGTTGGTTTAGAACAACCACGAGTTTCCTCATTGAATCCCCCATTTTATCTAGTATCTTAATCATAGAACCACCACATTTTCCTTCAAACCTGTTGTCTCTTTGGTGCCTGCTAGATCCATCATTTCACTAAAAACAGAAATGTCAGTGTGAGTATATCAACAAAACCATCATGTACTAATGAGGGAGATAACCACTAATATATACTTACTCATTAACTTTATCTAAAACTAGGACTCTTTCTGAAATCCTATCCATTATGGTACTGTCACTTATGCTTAGAAAATACCCTAACCGTGTCACGTGGTTTTTATGTTTCTAATCTTTCTGAATCATCTTTATTTTTCAAATAAGTTTACTTAATCATTTTTATATTTAAAAAATAAAAATAAAAAAATAGACTTTTGACCTGTTCTTCTATTATGAGTATGGATGGGTACGAAAGAGGAGCACCATATTCATCCGTGTCACGTGGTGTGATCCTTAAGTAATACCTTACCCAGAAATTTAAAAAGAATACAATGTATCATCAGTTTATTTTGTTTTTATTATTCTATAGGTTAAGAAAAAAAATATATAATAATACAAAAAAAAGTCCACGCCATAGGCCATGGGGCAAACCCCGTCACAACCGGCGAAGCCGCGGGGACTCGAACCCGGGACCGAAGGGAGACAGGGGCGCGCGCTTACCACTGACCTACGGCTTCTTGTGATACCTTATTCTATAATTTTTATATATATTATTATATTTTACTTCCTTTATTATATAAATATATATATATATATATTGTTGTTTTTGTTTGTTTTTTTTGTTTTGTTTTTCCTTTTTCAACTAGGGAACTTTGCAAGCGACATGGATATCAAAGGAATAAATTCGAGCGGCAAGAACTTCAAACTTCAACCACCAGGTGAATTCATTCCATAATCCTCATTTTCAATTTCCTTTTTAAATTTTTATTCCCTGCCTTTACTCCTAATTTTTCATTTCTTCAAACACTGGGGACAGTGTTGTTTTAAGTTGGGGGGAGATAAAAAAATGCTTTTGTGTCAAAAAAAAAAATTGAATGATTTGAAAAAAAAAGGTAAATGGAAGGAAAAATTCCTTTAACTTTGAACATGGTAATACACATTGCACACTTTGAAACTGAATATCAAATAATTTAGCATGCCCTGATTCTGATTTTAATCCTTGTATAATTTCATGAGCATAGATTTTGGAAAGTGTGGCTGTCCAATGTGATATTTCATCGTTTATATTTTCATCCAAATAAAAAAAATGCCACAATGCACGTCCTCTAGACTGTGGGGTACTAATTTGAATTTTTGGGGTCCCATAATAAATAGCATAGGATGGTTTTATTTTTATGAATAATATGAGTATTCAAAAAAAAAATTTTAAAAAAAATTATTAAAAAAATAAAAAATAAAAAAATAAAAATAAAAAATTGCGTGTAGAGCAATGGATTGATAAAATGCGAGGCTTTCGACACTTGGGGATCGTGACTCCAGAGTTTTCTAGCCCTGAGTTTTTCAATCTATCTCTATTTATGGTAATATGACTTTGTTTTTGATTAAGTTAACTCGAGACGATGCCCGAGTATGTGGGCTTCACTTGGTGCCCTAAGGCCTTTGAGTCTGGGAGTCATCGGCAAAGTCTTGCTACATGGGTTAATTTGATTAATTGCAATCTCAATTACTATAGAAATATTGCAAAAAAAAAAAAAAAGAGGGATGAAGAATACTCATATTAGGATTAAATGTGATTCCACCTAGCGCTTCCATGATTTTCCCCTGGAATGAAAATGAACCCCCATATCTATTGTGATTCACAACACATCATTACACCTAATTGAGTTGGATGAAGAATGATGATGGATTTGATCAAAGGAATGGGCTTGGGATTGGGATCTTCTTATGAAACTATCTCGTATTAGAATATTTCGATGGGTTTCATGATTGTTTGGTATAAGGTTTTTTGGTGATCATTGTGTATTAAAATGTTTTTGGAAAAGGGAATTCGAATTTCATTTTTGATGAGATATATTTTTCTCGGGACTAGAAAAACTCAAGTTGGGGGGTGTTATTAGCCACTAAATGAGGCTAATATTCATTGGTAATATATATAATATTCATGTTCTTTATTATTCATAAACACCATTTTAGTGCATTTTACACTTTGAACATCATTTCACATTATGATTGTAATACCTTCTTAAAATGCACTATTATGTGGTACATTTTTGAACATCATTTAAAGTAACAAATTATTCATCTGATTATACATATTTTAATTTGATAATTTATCTACACTCCAATATGAACATGTTTCATTCAGGGATCAATAGAGATTTCATGGTGGATGATGGAGATATTTGGCAATGAAATGAAACAATTCTGGAGAAGGTAGATTGGACGCCAGCCCACTTATGAGACTGTGGGGCCCAACATAGAGGCCCAATTAATACCAAATTTCGTGTTATGCTAGAAGACATGTATATGAACAAATAACGCTTCAGGAGTTAATGCTAATTCGGCCTTCATGGGGGTCATTTAGGCGGCCCAATTTAGAGATACAATTCTGGGCCAGATTCTGAGGCCCAGAAAAACAGACCACTAATTTAATCATATCTCGAAATAAACAACTCCAAATGGGCCCAAACTTTACAGACGGTTATAAGACATCCGGGGATCCATTTTCTTCTTCTATGGCCCACTCTGATTCGGCCTTCTAGAAGGTCTTCCAGATGCGTATGTTCGGAGGATGAGAACTGACTGCCACCTCGGGTCAAACGTGGAAAAGTCCAAATTCCACAAGCTTTCCACCACCTATAGCCTACCAAAATTAATCAAGATTCTTTGTACTGTTGGTGTCTCGACCTAAGGATCCCAAAATTCCTATTTAAGGCAGTGGTGGTGAAGGAGTTGGGGAGCTTGGATGCTTTGTTCAATTGTAATGTTATGCTGCATTTTTGTTGCCTCAATTTTGTCTTTCACATGTAAGTTGTTCAATTCACTTTAGTTTCTTAATAAAAGTTATTCTTATACTCTTATTATGTTGTTCTTAATATCACTTTGAAACCTTTGGATCAAGGTGTGAATTTATTCACACCAACCCTTGTGAAATTATTCACACAACGATGGAGTGATCATTTTATTTTTATTGTTTTCTTTACTTCTCCATTTCCTCCCTCATGAGTCTACTTTCCGCTTCCATTGAAACCATGGGATCAATAGAGGGCTAACCCACTTATGGGTTGATCCAAGGGAGTAGAAAGGGGCTGGTTTGGATGTTATTTATCACCTAATTAATGTATAATCACTTCTTTAATTGGGATTTTTATTTGATGATTTTTGAACTCCATCGTCCTTGTTGAATTTAAGGCCACACACTTCAAGTACTAATACGATCCTTTACCTTGAAGTGATCAAAACTTTTATCCTTCAAGTGTATAGGTGATTAGTATTAGAGTGTGTAGGCATTAAACCAGTAAGTGATGATATTGTTTTATCTCCTTTAATGAACCCATCTCAAATTTAAGAAATTGAAATCATTAAAAAGAAAATACGTCCAATCCACCCCGAGCGATAACCTAGGATCAACTCATTCTTTTAAATTGAATCCACTTAAATATATTAGATATATTTAAAATACATCCAAAATCAATCCAAGTTGGCCACTTCATAGCCAAAAATCCATCCCTTAGGTTGTGTATCTTAGGTATCTTCTTAGGTCTCTGTGGAATCGACAACCCAAGCTACACTACAAGGACCGTTCTACCCTTCTTCTCTTGGGTAAATTTGGGCATGAACCAAATTTTGGCGTCATTTCCGGGGACTAAGTAAGTACATTATATCCAAAAAAACCTTCTTTCCTCACCTCCATTCTTCTACTCTCACCCAAGATCTCTTATCTTGTCCCTTTCTCGCTTTTTTTTTGGCGCATGTCCACCTACACCTGCGATTTCTCAAACAGACTAGTTAGGGTGGAAAGTCATAGGATAGGGGAGTCAAGTGCACCTAAGGGATTGTTTAAATCAGATTCAAATATTCTTGAAACCCCAAAGTCAGAACTTGAAACAAGTCCAATGGAGGGTCATCCACAAAATCACATTGTAAACCCTGGGGGGAATCAAATGGGAAACCAAAACCAAGAAGCTCCAAACTTAGGGAATGTAGTTGATCAAACCATGAACGACTACCTCACTCCAGCTTGGAACAATGCCCCCTCATGCATTAGACACAATTCCATAGGAGACACCAACTACATATTCAAACCCCATGTCCTAAACCACCTTCCAACCTTTCATGGGATGGAGTCAGAAATGCCATACCTTCATGTCAAAGAGTTCAACGACATTGTTGAAACCATGTGTCCCCCACATCAACTAGAATCCGCTAAGATGAGGCTATTTCCTTTTTAATTAAAGGATCGAGCTAAAAATTGGTTAAACAACTTGAGACCTGCATCACTCCACTCTTGGGACCAACTGCAAAGAGAATTCTACAAAAAATACTTCCCTCATCACAAAACAATTGCACTTAAAAAGAGCATCCAAAACTTTTTTGAAAAAGAGGGAGAGTCATTTTATGAAACATGGGAGAGGTTCAAAGACACCCTAAACATGGTTCCACACCATGGGTTTTCCATACCTGAACAAGTGAGAATTTTCTATGAAGGGTTGGGTCTGGGTAATAAACAATTCATTGACATGATGTGTAATGGAACCTTTAAAAACAAGGCCCCAAATGATACTTACGAGTATCTGGAAAGTCTGGCTGAACAAAACCAAACTTGGGGGACTTCACCTTATTCTAAAAAGCCACAAAGAACCACTGGAATTCATACACTTAGAGAAGAGGAAAGCCTTAGGGCTAAACTCGCAGCACTCTCTAGGAAGGTTGAAGAGATAGACCTTAGGAAAGTCCATGAAATCCAAACTGTTGACCCTGTTTGCACAATCTGTGACAAACATGACCATAAGACAGACAACTGCCCAACCATTCCATCCATCAAGGATGTTCTCTTAGGAGGACCCCCAGCGGAAGTAAATGCTTTGAACTTCCAAAAGCCTCAATACCAAAACACCTTCAACCCAAGGTACAATGACCACCCAGGCTTCCGATGGAAGGATAACTAACAACATAGCCAACCACAAGGGAAAAATCCTTACCCTCAACAGAACTACCAAACCCATAACCAGTTCCAAACCCAACCTATCCAATACCAACAGCCACCGGTCCATTTTCAACAAACCATACCACCTCCAAAATATCCCCCTGGGATAAACCAACCTACTCAAGCACCAACCCAAACTGTTCCACAAAGCCTACTAGAAAAACTGTGCAAACAAATGGAGAGGATGAACTCAGAAGTATCTTCCCTAAAACAAGAACTTCAAACCATAAAAACTGGAAAGGCACCCATGCCTACTTAGGCGGTGCCATCCTCAACTTCAAGGGGAGAGTCAAGTTGTGCTCAAACAACTCATGAACAACTAAAGGCTGTGACTGTTTTAAGAAGTGGGAAATAAATTGAGAAACCTGAACAACTAATTCAGAACCCACCTAAAGATTCAAACTTGGATGAAAACTCAAATGAACCACAAGATCAAACTAAGGAAACTGATAACATTGTCAAGGAAACAACTCTTCAACAAACAACACCACAACCTACACCATTTCTTCAACGCATGAGGGGGAAACCCAAGCCTGAACTAAATGAAACATTGAGAGAAATATTTTCACAAGTCAAGTTGAACATACCCCTTCTCGATGCAATCCAAACCATACCTGCCTACTCAAAGTATCTTAAGGACTTGTGCACTTTTAAAAGAAAATTTTCACATAAAAACCAAGTCCTTTTGGCTGCTAATGTGAGTACCACCATTCAGGGGACCATTCCTCCTAAGTTTAAAGACCCAGGTTTCCCTTACATCATTGTTGAACTAGGAGAAAGTAAAGTTGTCAAGGCCTTGTGTGACCTAGGTGCTAGTGTCAATCTCATCCCATATGCTGTGTACTGCCAGTTAGGCCTAGAAGAACTCCAACCCACATCTGTCACACCTCAGCTTGCTGATCGTAACATTAGGGTTCCAAAGGGGATTTTAAAGGACGTTCTGGTAAAGGTTGAAAACTTCATCTACCCTGCTGATTTCATTGTCCTTGACAACCATCCAAATTTAGGAAATAATGAACAAACCCCAATCATCCTTGGTCGTCCTTTCCTTACAACAATCAACTCTGTTATCCGAGTCCGAAATGGGAACATGACCATCACCTTTGGGAACATGAGTCTAGACTTGAACATCTATAATGCAAGCTCACAAATAGGGGATGATGAGGACATTCATGAAGTAAACATGATAGGAATCATTGATAATGAATCCATGGAACATCAAGGAATATTTGATGAATGTTTAAGTCAGGATGAGATTGATTTCATTTGTTCATATAAAGGAAGTTTATCTCCTTGGCTTGAATCATTTTCAAATTTCTCTTATGATGAATTCTTAGGTCCAACAATCAATGAAACCTTTCAAGAAACCACTTTCATGGAGACCACTCCAATTTCCTTCCCTAAATCTGATCAATCCAATCTAGTAGCTGAAACTTACACATGTGAGGAATCAATCCTATCTGAACCTCTAAAAAAAGAAATTGATCTTGATCCAATGTCCCAATCTTCTGCTGAAATTCTGAACCAACCTGATCTTGAATTGAAGGAACTTCCTGCTGCACTAAAGTATGCCTTCCTAGGGGAAAATCAAACACATCCTATTGTCATTTCTTCTTCTATTGAAGCCAATCATGAGAGGATGCTTCTAGATGTCCTTAGGAAGCATAAGAAAGCCATTGGTTGGACCCTTTCTGTTATTCCTGGGATTAGCCCACTTATCGGGACTCATAGGATTGTTCTGGAATCTGATTCAAAGCCATTTCGTCAACCTCAATGGCGACTCAATCCTAATCTCATGGAGGTAGTAAGGAAAGAACTTCTGAAATTGTTGAAAGCTGGTATCATATATCCCATAGCTGAGAGTGAATGAGTGAGCCCAATCCAAGTGGTTCCAAAAAAGGCTGGAATCACAGTGATAACCAATGAGGATGGAGAGATTCTTCCAACAGGGGTGAGTAGTGGATGGAGGGTCTGCATTGACTATAGGAAGCTAAACTCATTCACCAAGAAGGACCATTTCCCCTTACCATTCATTGACCAAGTCCTTGAGAGAGTGGCAGGTCATGCCTTCTACTGTTTCTTAGATGGGTACTCGGGGTACAATCAAATTGAGGTCTCCCTAGAGGATCAAGGGAAGACTACATTCACATGTCCTTTCGGTACCTTTGCCTTCAAACGCATGCCCTTCGGGTTATGAAATGCCCCTGGAACCTTCCAGCAGTGCATGATGGAAATCTTGTCAGACATGGTAGGGGATTTTCTTGAGGTCTTCATGGATGACTTCTCTGTGTTTGGGGATACTTTTGAGGGATGTCTGCAGAATGTGGAGAGAGTCTTGTCAAGATGTGAAGAAAAAAATCTGGTCCTAAACTGGGAAAAATGCCATTTCATGGTTAAAGAGGGACTTGTTCTAGGCCATCTTGTCTCGAGTAGGGGGATTGAAGTTGATAAAGCAAAGGTTGACATCATTCGTCACCTTCCATCACCCAAAACTGTCAAGGAAGTGAGGTCCTTCTTAGGACATGCTGGTTTCTATAGAAGATTCATCAAGGACTTTAGTTCAATATCCCATCCCCTTTGTGCTCTCTTAGTAAAGGATGCTCCATTTGTTTGGATAGAAAGCTGTGAGGGTTCATTCTCAACCCTCAAATCCTCTCTCACCTCTCCTCCCATTATGAAATCTCCAAATTGGAACCTTCCTTTTGAACTTATGTGTGATGCCAGTGACTTTTCTGTTGGAGCTGTGTTAGGACAACGTTGTGATAAAACTCCTTATGTCATTGCTTATGCAAGCAAATCCTTAAATGATGCCCAAATCAACTACACCACCACTGAAAAGGAGTTACTTGCTATTGTGTTTGCCTTAGAGAAGTTTAGGTCCTACCTCTTAGGATCACCCATCACTGTGTTCACTGACCATTCTACACTAAAATAACTCTTCCAAAAACAAGATGCTAAGGCTAGACTGATTAGGTGGGTCCTTCTCTTACAAGAATTTGACCTCAAAATCAAGGATAAAAAGGGAGTTGAAAATGTTGTAGCTGATCACCTCTCTAGGATGGAATTCAAAGACAACTCAAATCACCTTTCTGTGTCTGATTCGTTTCCTGATGAACACCTCTACTCTGTGAGTGACTGCCCTTGGTATTCTGACATAGCAAATTTCTTAGTGACAGGAGTCATTCCAAAATTCTTAGGGACTCATGCTCGAAGGAAATTCCTTTCTGATGTTAGACACTATGTGTTTGATGATCCATACCTCTATAAGTTCTGCCCTGACCAAGTCATTAGGAGGTGTGTTCCAGAATCTGAACAAGAGTCCATCCTTAAATTCTGTCATAGTGAGGCATGTGGAGGTCACTTTTCCTCTAAGAAAACATTTTCTAAGATTCTTCAATGTGGTCTCTTCTGGCCCACCCTCTCAAGGGACTCCTACACATTTTGTCAAAGTAGTCCTAGGTGTCAACAAGTAGGGTCCATCACAAAAAGGAATCAAATGCCACTCACTCCCATCTTAGTGGTTGAAATCTTTGACTATTGGGGAATTGATTTCATGGGTCCCTTCCCAAACTCTCGGGGATACCTCTACATACTCTTGGCTGTTGATTATGTCTCAAAATGGGTTGAGGCCATTCCCATTAAGTCCAATGATCATCAAGTTGTGATTCGATTTCTGAAAGAGAACATATTTTCAAGATTTGGAATTCCTAGGGCTATCATAAGTGACCGTGGAACTCATTTTTGCAATCATCCATTCTCATCACTCATGGACAAATATGGAATTTCTCACAAAGTGTCCACTGCTTAACACCCTCAAACCAATGGTCAAGCTGAGTTAGCGAATAGGGAGATTAAGCAAATTTTTGAAAAAACTGTCAACCCCTCTAGGAAAGATTGGTCTGAGAAACTCTTAGATGCTCTTTGGGCCTATAGAACCGCATATAAAACCATTTTAGGAATGTCCCCATATAGGTTGGTTTATGGTAAAGCATGCCATTTTCTAGTGGAGATTGAACATAAGGCCTTTTGGGAAATTAAGAAAATGGATTATGATCTCTCATTGGACGGAACAAAAAGGAAATTAGATCTCAATGAACTGGACGAACTAAGGATGAAGGCTTATGAAAATTCAAGGATCAATAAAGATAGAGTTCAAGCCTACCAATCTAGGAATATCAAGGTCAAACATTTTGAACCGGGAAAACTTGTGCTCTTGTATAGTTCAAAACTTCATTTACATCCGGGAAAGTTAAGGTCTAGATGGTCAGGACCTTTCATAGTGCATCATGTATTCCCCCATGGGGCAGTAGAGATTCAAGATCCCACAAGTGGTCACATTTTCAAGGTCAATGGTCAAAGGTTAAAAACATTTGTTGAATCATTCAATAAACAGGAAATAGATGTTGAGTTAATTGATCCAATCTATGAACCAGGAAAAAATTGATAAATTTGGGATCTATGTCGGGCTAACGACGTTAAACAAAGCGCTGCATGGGAGGCAACCCGTGGTTTTTATGTTTCTAATCTTTATGAATCATCTTTATTTTTCAAATAAGATTACTTAATCATTTTTATATTTAAAAAAAAAATAAAAAAATAGACTTTTGACCTGTTCTTCTATTATGAGTATGGATGGGTACGAAAG
The DNA here is from genome assembly GCA_963277665.1 of Viscum album. Lineage (NCBI taxonomy): Eukaryota > Viridiplantae > Streptophyta > Magnoliopsida > Santalales > Viscaceae > Viscum > Viscum album. Next base: position 445,469,097 of record OY728133.1, read on the forward strand.
AGGAGCACCATATTCATCCGTGTCACGTGGTGTGATCCTTGAGTAATACCTTACCCAGAAATTTAAAAAGAAGACAATGTATCATCAGTTTATTTTGTTTTTATTATTCTATAGGTTAAGAAAAAAAAAGTATAATAATACAAAAAAAAGTCCACGCCATAGGCCGTGGGGCAAACCCCGTCACAACCGGCGAAGCCGCGGGGACTCGAACCTGGGACCGAAGGGAGACAGGGGCGCGCGCTTACCACTGACCTACGACTTCTTGTGCTACCTTATTCTATAATTTTTATATATATTATTATATTTTACATCCATTATTATATAAATATATATATAAATATATATATATATATATATTGTTGTTTTTTTTGTTTGTTTTGTTTTTCCTTTTTCCACTAGGGAACTTTGCAAGTGACATGGATATCAAAGGAATAAATTCGAGCGGAAAGAACTTCAAACTTCAACCACCAGGTGACTTCATTCCATAATCCTCATTTTCAATTTCCTTTTTAAATTTTTATTCCCTGCCTTTACTCCTAATTTTTCATTTCTTCAGACACAGGGGACAATGTTGTTTTAAGTTGGGGGGGAGATAAAAAAAAATGATTTTGTGTCAAACACAAAAATTGAATGATTTGAAAAAAAAAGTAAATGGAAGGAAAAATTCCTTTAACTTTGAACATGGTAATACACATTGCACACTTTGAAACTGAATATCAAATAATTTAGCATGCCCTGATTCTGATTTTAATCCTTGTATAATTTCATGAGCATAGATTTTGGAAAATGTGGCTGTCCAATGTGATATTTCATCGTTTATATTTTCATCCAAATAAAAAAAAATGCCACAATGCACGTCCTCTAGACTATGGGGTACTAATTTGAAGTTTTGGTGTCCCATAATAAATAGCATAAGATGGTTTTATTTTTATGAATAATAAGAGTATTCAAAAAAAAAAAAATTTAAAAAAAATTATTAAAAAAATAAAAAATAAAAAAATAAAAATAAAAATTTGCGTGTAGAGCAATGGATTGATAAAATGCGAGGCTTTCGACACTTGGGGATCGTGACTCCAGAGTTTTCTAGCCCTGAGTTTTTCAATCTATCTCTATTTATGGTAATATGACTTTGTTTTTGATTAAGTTAACTCAAGACGATGCCTGAGAATGTGGGCTTCACTTGGTGCCCTAAGGCCTTTGAGTCTGGGAGTCATCGGCAAAGTCTTGCTACATGGGTTAATTTGATTAATTGCAATCTCAATTACTATAGCAATATTGAAAAAAAAAATCAAAAAAAAAGAGGGATGAAGAATACTCAAATTAGGATTAAATGTGATTCCACCTAGCGCTTCCATGATTTTCCCCTGGAATGAAAATGAACCCCCATATCTATTGTGATTCACAACACATCATTACACCTAATTGAGTTGGATGAAGAATGATGATGGATTTGATCAAAGGAATGGGCTTGGGATTGGGATCTTCTTATGAAACTATCTCGTATTAAAATATTTTGATGGGTTTCATGATTGTTTGGTATAAGGTTTTTTGGTGATCATTGTGTATTAAAATGTTTTTGGAAAAGGGAATTCGAATTTCATTTTTGATGAGATATATTTTGCTCGGGACTAGCAAAACTCAAGTTGGGGGGTGTGATTAGCCACTAAATGAGGCTAATATTCATTGGTAATATATATAATATTCATGTTCTTTATTATTCATAAACACCATTTTAGTGCATTTTACACTTTGAACATCATTTCACATTATGATTGTAATACCTTCTTAAAATGCACTATTATGTGGTACATTTTTGAACATCATTTAAAGTACCAAATGATTCATCTGATTATACATATTTTAATTTGATAATTTATCTACACTCCAATATGAACATGTTTCATTCAGGGATCAATGGAGAATTCATGGAGGATGATGGAGATATTTGGCAATGAAAGGAAACAATTCTGGAGAAGGAAGATTGGACACCAGCCCACTGATGAGACTGTGGGGCCCAACATACAGGCCCAATTAATCCCAAATTTCGTGGGATGCTAGAATACATGTATATGAACAAATAACGCTTCAGGAGTTAATGCTAATTCGGCCTTCATGGTGGTCATTTAGGCGGCCCAAGTTAGAGATACAATTCTGGGCCAGATTCTGCGGCCCAGAAAAACATACCACTAATTTGATCATATGTCTTAATAAACAACTCCAAATGGGCCCACATTTTACAGTAGGTTAGAAGACATCGGGGGCTCCATTTTCTTCTTCTATGGCCCACTCTGATTAGGCCTTATAGAAGGTCTTCCAGATGCGACTGTTCGGCGGATGAAAACTGACTGTCACCTCGGGTCAAACGTGGAAAAGTCCAAATTCCACAAGCTTTCCACCACCTATAGCCTACCAAAATTAATTAAGATGCTTTGTACTGTTTGTGGCTCGACCCAAGGCTCCCAAAATGCCTATTTAAGGCAGTGGTGGTGAAGGAGTTGGGGAGCTTGGATGCTTTGTTCAATTGTAATGTTATGCTGCATTTTTGTTGCCTCAATTTTGTCTTTCACATGTAAGTTGTTCAATTAGCTTTAGTTTATTAATAAAAGTTCTTCTTCTACTCTTATTATATTGTTCTTAATATCAATTTGATACCATTGGATCAAGGTGTGAATTTATTCACACCAAACCTTGTGAAATTATTCACACAACGGTGGAGTGATCATTTTATTTTTGTTGTTTTCTTTACTTCTCCATTTCCTCCCTCATGAGTCTACTTTCCGCTTCCATTGAAACCATGGGATCAATGGAGGGCTAACCCACTTATGGGTTGATCCAAGGGAGTAACAAGGGGATGGTTTGGATGTTATTTATCACCTAATTAATGTATAATCACTTCTTTAATTGGGATTTTTATTTGATGATTTTTAAACTCCATTGTCCTTGTTGAATTTAAGGACACACACTTCAAGTACTAATACGATCCTTTACCTTGAAGTGATCAAAACTTTTATCCTTCAAGTGTATAGGTGATTAGTATTAGAGTGTGTAGGCATTAAACCAGTAAGTGATGATGTTGTTTTATCTCCTTAAATGAACCCATCTCAAATTTAAGAAATTGAAATCATTAAAAAGAAAATACGTCCAATCCACCCCGAGCGATAACCTAGGATCAACTCATTCTTTTAAATTTAATCCACTTAAATCTATTAGATATATTTAAAACCCATCCAAAATCAATCCAAGTTGGCCACTTCATAGCCAAAAATCCATCCCTTAGGTTGTGTATCTTAGGTATCTTCTTAGGTCTCTGTGGAATCGACAACCCAAGCTACACTACAAGGACCGTTCTACCCTTCTTCTCTTGGGTAAATTTGGGCGTGAACCATATCATATATAATATCATTAAATATACCCTTTATACGTACCACATATGGTAATAAAGAATCAAATCACTTTGAGGGGGCGGTAGTCCGCACTTCCTTAGATGAAGATATCGCGTTTACCCATAATGGAAACAATAAAGGTATGAAATAAATGAAAAATACAGAAGATTAAGTAAAACATAAACATATTATATATCATATATAAATATAGTGTCATCTTAATGGCCACCTTTTAAGGTGTTAAAAGAATGTTGAACAATCATCGTTTCGGGAGGCCGAAATTCGCCATCCACGGAAACAGTATGTTCTTTAACTATTAGATTTAGGTGTGTGTAAGTGTAGCTCGAATCCTTCTTATAAAAACATCCTAGTATATTGATTATACTGGAGTTGTTACAAAAGAAATGAACAAAAAGAGTTTAGGGGGTTGGAGAAGCAAAATAAAACAAAAGGACTCAAGTGAAGACATTACCTTAAAATCGGGTAACTCCCTTTGGTTTGAGCTCAAAGGCTTCCTTGGGAAGAATTCTTACCAATGTGAGGATTCATGGAGTAATATAGGGAAGTGGATAGAAAAAATGGGCAGATTTTGGCCGAGCCAAAGGCTTTGGGAGTGTGGGTAAGGAGGTAGAGGTGGGGGCCTTTTATAAGAGGAGAGGAGGGGCACTCTTGGAAGGTAAAGAAAAGTCACTTTATTTTAAAATGGTATTCGGATTTAAGAGGTCCCACATTGATGTTTTTCGAGGATAAGGTGATAAGGGTTCGAAATCCACTCATCCAATAGGTTTTGGACATGTGTAGGTCTTAGATATTACATTATCTTTTCATTTTATTTAAATCGTTAAATAATGAGGTCATCGCTGTATCATCATGATGTCATAAATAATTTAATTTATTTAATGTCTAAAAATTATAAAACAAATACTATTATGTGGGAAATCTTTTTAGCTTTCGAATTATTATTTATAGTAAAAAATCTGGTTTGTATAACCCCATGTAAAAATTGTTTTAGTAAAACATTTCATGTTTGTCTCATTTTTACTTTAACTTTAAATAAAAAGATATTAATGTCATTTTCCAACCAAAGTGGCTCCATGGGGTCCCCAAGTTGACCCATGGATTGTATTGGTCGTCCATGACACATCCAATGAGGGTAGGACATGTGTCAATCTCATATCATATTATTAAAACATTATTTTTACCTTAAACTACACTAATTACCTGTAATCGCGATTAAAAACTTAATAAGTTACTATTCACCAAAAAATTATTTTTATCCCATTGAGTGACATTTTACTTCTTAATGACAAACATTTATGTCAGATTTTTGAAATTCAAAACACAAAGATGAAAAAATTTCATTTAAAAGGAAAAAATCAGTTTTTATAAGTACCACTTAGTGGTTTCACTATTCATCAAAAATTGAAGTTTTTCAGAAAAATCCCAAAAGTTCACCCTAAGCTATATTTGATATTCTGAATTCAAAAATGAAGTCTATTTTACAAAATTCAAAACATATAAGTCACATTAATTAATTTAACAATTAATTCCCGCTGTTAGAGCAAATAGCGTGTTTTTATGAAACAATAAGTATCAAATGATTGACTCTAGTTTAAGTCTGATTTCAAAGTGAAATTAATTCCAACTACCACTATTGGATTTAATGGTAAAAATATATTCTAATTTCACTTTAAAACCAATTCAAAAGATAATATAATCATATAAATAAATTAGATTAAAATAGGTTTTGAATTAAAATACAACATTTTACACTATTCATTAAAAAAATGAACTTTGTCGGAAAGATACCAAAAATTTACACAAAGTAAATTTTGATGTCCCAATTTGTAAGAAGAGTTTTATTTGGTCCAATAGAATGTTTAAGAGTGAACAAAACTTTATTTAATGACGGTTCTCCATCAAAAGGCGATAAGTGAGCCTTTAGTGAAAACTAGGGCATATACGCCTAAAATTGAATTCTTTCCGTATTTTAAGCCTTTATCTTTTATTGGATAAATGTAAAAACATTTAAAAACATATATAATCATATTTTAGTTATTTCTATCCATTCCTGCCAATACAATAGCTACATGTTAACTACCATTTAAAATAATATTATTTTATTATTAGAGTGCAATGTAAGATTCCCAAGAAACTCGTTGTTGCGTGTTGGGTACGCCATCGAGCATAGTGTCCCCTTTAAAGTCATATTAACATTTTATTCACAAATATGGATAAATATAAAAATGTCATATTCTTTATTTACCTGGGGTGTTACAATTTTAATTTGTTTATTTCAAATTTTAATATCTATTTTGGAATTTAATAATCTATTAATATTTTTAACAGGATGCTTTAGAGGCCCTTGATTCCCAGTAGCATGACAATTTAGGGCCACACGATCATTTATATCAGGTTTTGGGAGATGATCACTCTCGTCGAGTACACTGCCGACCTGGTGAGAATATAACCCCGATGAGGTATTGGTCTTCTCCAGGTATCCATTATAATACCACTGATTTGGAACATGTCAAAGAGTATGAAAGACAACTTGATAAAATGGTCACAGAGTTAGAAGAATAGGTTGAAATGAGGGAGAAATAATTTATGAAACTGATCAAAGATTTATCTTCATCACTTCCACCAGAGGACAGTGTGGCTTTCCAGACATATATGTCATCAATGGGTGCATTATCCAATGCACTAGGCAGGGGTTCTAGTGGCGGTCGAGATGATGACTTTCCTGGTGATGACGAGGATGCTGAAGAGGATAAGGGCGAGGATGAGGATGAGGAAGAGGGTGAGGATGAGGCCGAGGGTGAGGATTTGGCCGAGGACGAGGATGGGGTTGAGGATGATCATAGGGATGATGACGAGGACGACGAAAAAGACAGAGATAGTGGTGAGGATGAGGCTAATGATGATAGTGGTGATGGTGATGGTGATCTGGGGAAGATTGATCCATTACATTTTTGAATTCTGCATAACTCTTTATTTTTGAACTTGGGTTTTCACTCTAGTATGGTTATTTTTGAATTCAGTATAACTCTTTATTTTTGACCAAATACTGGACACTTTTGTACTTTTCTTTATAACCAAAATAAGAACTTTGAATAATTATTGCATCCACTAAAGCCCCTCCAAAGTATATCCTTGCAAATATGTCTTATTTAGAAAAATAAACATTATCCAATACCACCATGAAGGTTGGAAGGCTAAAAATAACTAGCATCAACCAAACATTGTCCCTTAGTCCCATATCAAAACTAAAAGCTTTTATGTAACCATTTTTGAAAAGATATATTGTAAGATTAACCAACTCAACAAAGTGGTTGGAGAACTCTAGAAGTGTACACTTCACTTTCTCCAACTTCATAAACTCCAAAGTATTTTACACGTGTAAAGTTTCATGATAAAAAGCTGGTTAAATATCTTATTGAATGAAACCCATGTAAGAACTTTGTGAAATTTATCCTACACTATAGAATCCAAACATATTCATTCTGGTCATTTGTGACGTGTACGAGTCGTCAATCACGCCTCAATCCGAGGCACGGTTTGGTCGGTACCACTCGAAGTGTGTCACTTTTATTTGAAATGGACAACATTTTAAGTGAAAACAACAACTGACATATGGAAAACTGACCAAACACATTTGGATTCTGTTTATACTTTAGGACAATGATCCATGGGTCATTTGTGACATGTACGAGTCAAACCCAACTCAATCTGAGGCACAGTGTGGTGGGTATCACTCGAAGTGTTTGTCTTTTGTTTAAAATGGACACTATTTTAAGTAAAAGAAACAACCGTACAAATAACTAACCAAATTTATTCTTATTGTGTTGATACTCTAGAACAATGATCCATAGGTCATTTGTGATGTGTATGAGTCAACTGCGCCTCAATCCGAGGCACAGTTTGGCCGGTACCACTCAAAGTGTCTCACTTTTATTTGGAATGGACAACATTTTAAGTGAAAACAATAAGTAGCATACGGAAAATAGACCAAACGCATTTTGAATCGATTGATACTTTATGAAAACGATACATGGGTCATTTGTGATGTGTATGAGTCAACCCTGACTCAATCTGAGGCACGATGTGGTAGGTACCACTCAATGTGTCTCACTTTTGTTTGAAATGGACACAGTTTTAAGTAAAAACAATAGCCATACAGAAAACTAACCAAATGTATTCTTATTGTGTTGATACTTTATCACAACGATCCATGGGTCATTTGTGATGGGTATGAGTCAAACGCACCTCAATCCGAGGCACAGTTTGGCTGGTACCACTCAAAGTGTCTCACTTTTATTTGAAATGGACAACATTTTAAGTCAAAACAACAACTGACATACGGAAATCCGACCAAACACAACCAGATTCTGTTAATACTTCAAGACAATGATCCATGGGTAATTTTTGATGTGTATAAGTCAACAATGACTCAATATGAGGCACAATGTGGCGGGTATCACTAGAAGTTTCTGTCTTTTGTTTAAAATGGACATTGTTTTAAGTAAAAACAACAGCCATACGGAAAACCGACCAAATGTATTCTGATTGTGTTGATACATTAGAACAACGATCCATAGGTCATTTATGATATGTACGAGTCAACCTCACCTCAATCTGAGGCATGATTTGGCCGGTACCACTCAAAGTGTCTCACTTTTATTTGAAATGGACAACATTTTAAGTGAAAAAAACTACTGGCATACAAAAAACTGACCAAACGCATTCATATTCTATTGATACTTCAGGAAAATGATCCATGGGTCATTTGTGACATGTACGAGTCAACCCCGACTCAATCCAAGGCACGGTGTGGCAGGTATTACTCAAACTGTCAGTCTTTTGTTTAAAATGGGCACTATTTTAAGTAAAAACAATAGACATAAATAAAACTGACCAAACATATTCTTATTGTGTTTATACTTTATAAAAATGATCCATAAGTCATTTTTGATGTGTACAAGTCAATCACACCTCAATCTGAGGAATGGTTTGGCCGATACCACTCAAAGTGTCTCATTTTTATTTGAAATGGACAATATTTTAAGTGAAAACAACAACTGACATACGAAAAACCAACCAAATGTATTCGGATTCTGTTAATACTTTAGTACAATGATCTATCGATCATTTTTGATGTGTATGAGTCAAACTGCCTCAATTCGAGGCACGATGTGGCCAGTACAACTCAAAGTGTCTCACTTTTGTTTGAAATGGATATTGTTTTAAGTAAAAACAACAACCATATGGAAGACCAACCAAACGTATTCTGATTGTATTGATACTTTATAACAACAATCCATGGGTCATTTGTGATAAGTAAGAGTCAACCACGCCTCAATTCAAGGCACGGTTTTGCCGGTACCACTCATAGGGTCTCACTTTTATTTGAAATGGACAACATTTTAAGTGAAAACAACAACTAACATATGGAAAACCAAACAAATGCATACGGATTCTGTTGATACTTCAGAAAAGTGATCCATGGGTCATTTGTGATGTGTACGAGTCAACCCCGACTCAATGTGAGGCACAATGTGGAGGGTATAACTTGAAGTGTCTGTCTTTTGTTTAAAATTGACATTGTTTTAAGTAAAAATAACAGCCATACAGAAAACTGACCAAATCTATTCTGATTATGTTTATAGTTTATCACAACAATCCATAGTTCATTTGTGACATGTATGAGTCAACTAAACCTCAATCCGAGGCACTATTTGGCCGGTACCACTCAAAGTGTCTCACTTTTATTTGAAATGGACAACATTTTAAGTGAAAACAACAACTGGAATACGGAAAACTGACCAAACACATTTGGATTCAGTTGATACTTCATGAAAACGATCCATGGGTCATTTTTGATGTGTAAGAGTCAACCCCAACTCAATTCGAGGCACAGTGTGGTGGGTATCACTCAAACTGTCTGTCTTTTGTTTAAAATAGACACTATTTTAAGTAAAAATAACAGACATATGGAAAACTGACCAAACGTATTCTGATTATGTTGATACTTTATCACAACGATTAATAAGTCATTTGTGACATGTACAAGTCAACTGTTCCTCAATATGAGGCACAATTTTGCCGGTACCACTCAAAGTGTCTCACTTTTATTTGAAATGGACACCATTTTAAGTAAAAACAACAACTAACATACAGAAAACCAACAAAATGTATTTGGATTATGTTAATACTTTAGTACAATGATCCATGGGTCATTTGAGACGTGTAGGAGTCAACACCACCTCAATCCGAGACACAGTGTTGCCGATACCATTCAAAGTGTCTCACTTTTTTTTGAAATGGACAACATTTTAAGTGAAAACAACCACTGACATACGGAAAACTGAAAAAATGCTTTCAAATTATATTTATACTTCAGGAAAATTATCTATGGGTAATTTGTGATGTGTATGAGTCAACTCAGAGTCAATCTGAGTCATGGTGTGGCGGGTATCACTCGAAGTTTCTATCTTTTGTTTAAAATGGACACTGTTTTAAGTAAAAACAAAAAACATATGGAAAACTGACCAAACATAATCTTATTGTGTTGATACTTTAGTAAAATTATCCATAAGTCATTTGTGATGTGTAAGAGTCAACCACGCCTCAATCCGAGGCACAACTTGGCCGATACCACTCAAAGTGTCTCACTTTTATTTGAAATGGACAACATTTTAAGTGAAAAAAACAACTGACAGACAGAAAATTGACCAAATGCATCCAGATTCTATTGATACTTTAGAACAATGATCCATGGGTCATTTTTTATGTGTACGAGTCAACCCCACCTCAATCCGAGGCATAGTGTGGCCGGTACAACTCAAAGTGTCTCACTTTTGTTTGAAATGTACATTGTTTTAAGTAAAAACAACAGCCATATGGAAACCCGACCAAACATGTTCTGATTGTGTTGATACTTTATCACAATGATCCATGAGTCATTTGTGACATGAACAAGTCAACCGTTCCTCAATCCAAGGCATGGTTTGGCTGGTACCACTCAAAGAGTCTCACTTTTATTTGAATTGGACAACATTTTAAGTGAAAACAACAATTAACATATGGAAAACCAACCAAACACATCCGTATTCTATTTATACTTCAGAAAAATGATCCATGGGTCATTTTTGACGTGTAAAAGTCAATTCCAACTCAATACGAGGCACAGTGTGGTGGGTATCACTCAAAGTATCTGTCTTTTGTTTAAAATGGACATTGTTTTAAGTAAAAACAACAGCCATATAGAAAACTGACCAAATGTATTCTGATTGTGTTGATACTTTAGAACAATGATCCACAAGTCATTTGTGATGTGTAAGAGTCAACTGTGCCTCAATCTGAGGCATGGTTTGGCTAGTACCACTCAAAGTGTCTCACTTTTCTTTGAAATGGACAAACATTTTAGGTGAAAAAAATAACTGGCATACGGAAAACAGACCAAACGCATTCTGATTCTATTGATACTTCAGGAAAACTATCCATGGGTCATTTGTGATGTGTACGAGTCAAGAACGACTAAATCCGATGCATGGTATGGTAGGTATCCCTTGAAGTGTCTATCTTTTGTTTAAAATGGACATTGTTTTAAGTAAAAACAACAGACATATGGAAAACCAACCAAACTTATTCTGATTGTGTTGATACTTTAGCACAATGATCCATAAGTCATTTCCGATGCGTACGAGTCAACCACGCCTCAATATGAGGCATGGTTTGGCTAGTACCACTCAAAGTGTATCACTTTTATTTGAAATGGACAACATTTTAAGTGAAAACAACAACTAACATACAGAAAACCAACCAAATGTATTCAGATTCTGTTGATACTTTAGCACAACGATCCTTGGGTAATTTGTGACGTGTACGAGTCAACCTTACCTCAATACGAGACATGGTGTGGCCAGTACCACTCAAAGTGTCTCAATTTTGTTTGAAATGGACAACATTTTAAGTGAAAACAACAACTTGCATATAGAAAACTAACCAAACGCATTCATATTCTATTGATATTTCAAGAAAATTATCCATGGGTCATTTGTGACGTGTACAAGTCAACCCCGCTTCAATCTGAGGCACTGTGTGGCCTGTATCACTCGAAGTGTCTGTCTTTTGTTTAAAATGGACATCATTTTAAGTAAAAATAACTGGAATACGGAAAAACAACCAAATGTATTTGGATTATGTTGATACTTGAGCACAAGAATCCCTGGTCCAACCTCACACAATCCACTTCTCATGTGAGGAAATCCTACCCCTATTCTAAAACACATGTCATTTATTATGCCAAGGACAAATACATTATCTAAGTCACACAATCTCATTGATACAGACCCATTATCATTATCACTAAGTTCAAAGAGACCCGACCCAAACCATGAGACCTTATATTTGTGTTTGGTTGAAGTCATTTATCCATTTCCTTATTTTGGGGTTATTAGCTTCTAATTTCTTTATTCAATCGCGTATGTGTTATACAAAATGAAATTTTGTATATATTCTTAATTATGTATAAAACATATAATTACATATTCATTTTTTTATGTATTGTATTCATAATTGATAATTAAATTATGTATGTATTCAATTAAGTATTCAATTATGAATTGAATTTCGGATTACACATGTAATTGTCTCTCAGAATTGAATTCTAAATCAATTATGTATGTTTATAATTGCCTTATGAGTAATGTTTTCATTAAATATGTGTATAGTTTCTCAAAGGTGGAAACTAATTGATTTAGATTTATGTTTTTTATTGTATATGTTTTCATTCTATGTATATATTCAATTCAGGCCTGGAAATGCAGGCTTGGAAATCACTAAAAGAGGCCTGGACAGCAGCAGCTCACCACTCACAGCAGCAGCCTACTGCTGTAATTTTCCATCATGGCCAATGCCAACGGTTTACAACCGTCGGCATAGGGATTATATCTACATGGCCTATGCCAACAGTTTAGAATCATTTTCATAGGAAGTTTTACACCAACTCTTTACCAACAGTTTGAAACTGTTGGTGAAAAATTTATACCAACAGTTATGTAAAACTGTTCGTATAAGGTTGATATCCTAAGATATGCCAACGGTTTTACAAAAACCTTTGGAATTTCTCTTTCCCTATGCCTTACTTCCCCATGGTTTGGATAACCATTGGTATATATTATACCAACGGTTATCTAGCCTTTACCAACGGTTTTGAACCGCTGGTAAAGGCTTATTTTTACGTAGTGTTGAGTAAGGGTAACTCATAAATTATAAATGTTTCTATGGGTAATTCTCTATCCAGGAACTTCATAAGGGTTAAAATCCTTATCTCTACATGAGAACTATGAGCTACGTAAGGGTAAAACCATATCACTCTTATGCAATGCTCTTTTGGTGAAAAATGTTTTTAAAATCCCACTTTTTATTCTTATGAAACCTGATCCAAAAACACGTTTTGATGATTTTAAATTCCTAAAATAATGAAAATTAATTCTTTTGACTTGATTAAAGGTTTTAACTCATATTATTGAATATTTTAAATTCTCAACATTCAATATTCAAGTAAAAAGAAAAATTAAATCATTAATTTAATTTGTAGTTTATATTACTAAGAACCAATATATAGGTGTCGTCTTAAAAATATCCAAATCTTGTGTCCTTCTCTTTTGGTTCCCTTCTTGTCTCTAGGTAGTCCATAATTCCCCAAACCCATGATCAGTAATGTCTTCTTTGATTAATATGATTTTTTCATACGATTTCCAGGTGTGGAAGAACCTCCTTTTTCTATCATATTTTTCGGTACAATGTTAAAAGGATTATTCAAGGTAGAAATATATATTCTTATTCTACTTTTTATTTAATGATTTTTGAATTTTATCTTTCTAGAACTTTATATAAAAATGATAAATATTTCATTAATGGTAAATAACCTCAAATTATCAAATAATAAAAAAGAATATGTAACTCCACAAGAATTTACAATATTTTTCTTTTAGACTAAATTTAATTTTGTTTATATCATGATTTTTACGCAACACTATGTTAAGATTACGCTACACACAACACTGAGTCAGCTTCCATTACACATAAAATTGAGTTTTCCACCTTTTAATGACATACCTAATTTAAAACAAAATTTTGAAAATTTTATAATTTTTTTTTCAAAAAACTATATTTTTGAATTCAAAATTTTGAAATTATCTTGGGATAATTTTTTGATATTTTTGTGAGAAGTTTCATTTTTTTTATGAATAGTGAAAAATAATGCATTTTATTTAAAAACTACCTTTTCGTTTAAATAAATTATTAATTTTGAATTATATTTTAAATTGGATTTTAAATATATAAAATATAGATTATTAATATATTAATCCAATTTAAGTCATTGTAATAATTTTTATATTGAATTTAGATATAAAGACTTGATGAACTTTTGAGCGTTTTCACTTTAAAAACCCACTTTCTTTCCATGTCTGCGAGATTAGATTTAAACTTAATTTTTCCACTTCTGTGAATTGAATTTGGAAAAAGGGACATAAAAAGTTTTAATTAGTATAATATTTATAGTCTAATATTATTAAATTAGTTTTTGACCAAAAATATTAGTGAAAGTAGTTAAAATTAATTACAGTGATTAAGGTGAAATTAATCTTAACAAGGGACTAAATCTTAAAATTAGAGGCCAAAATTACCTAGAAACTTGTTCAAAAGACATAGTATTCCATTATTCCTAGCATATACCCTCTTGGTTCAATTGGTTTTGAGTTATTGGGATAATATTCCATGAAATTTACCTATTTAATATTTTAAGTAAGGAAAAAGACAAAAAACGAACGTGCCTTATCGTTAACATTTATAAAGATTTAGAGTAGAGAAGAATCTACATAGTTTCAGTTATAAACATTATTTTGAAAGGTAAATGAGTTGTTTTTTCTTGGTAATTTAAATTTAATTTTTAGAGATGATATAATTACATTAAATGGATAACAAATGCTAATACAAGGATTATTTTGTTAATAATAAAATAAAATAAATGATGCTAAATACATTAAAATTAAAATAAATTTAATGAATTATTGAGTTCCATTATTTTTTTAGAAAATGTATAATATAAAAAATATTTAACGTAATATATTTTAATTCTAATATCATTTTTATATTTTTTAAATTAAAATTAATAAATAATTTCAAAATTGATATTTATGTTATTATACAATAAATTACATTTTATTAAATGATTTAAAATTAATAAAAATCCTATATTATGCAAACTGATTTTTTATTGTTAATAATTAAAAAATATGTTCCATTAATTGACCAATTGATATTTTATAATTAATATATTGACCCATAGATAGTAAAAACATTTTTATCAGTGTCTCTGTTAAAGCAATGTTTTTGCGTGTTACATGCACTTGTTTTAAAATTTATTTCCAACACATGAGTTTTTTATTTTTTAAATTAGATATAATATTTATAATTTTGTGTTTCTGTATTTTCTAATAAATCTCACCCTAATTAGTCTTAGTGGTTAAATTACATAGGTTATAAAATTAATTACATAAATGATAAACTAAAATGAAAAATATTTGGAAGTTTAAAGACTAAGGAACAAAATTATAAAAAAGAACTTATTTTTGTGTGTTGGAGATTTGGATAAAATATAATTTTACTTTAATCCATTATTTTTCCATTTTGGAAGCACATGATGTAAAGGATCTTTCCTAATAGTGTTTACTTTTGGTATTTATAATAAATCCACTCCCCTCCACTTTAAAAAGTCATTCACTCTTCTAATTTATCACACATCTCAAGACACTTTTTATGAAAAAAAATCTGAATTTTTTTCCCAAAATACATAAACTAAACATAGAATCCTATGATTCTGAATAAAGAAAAAAATGAATAATGTTGGTATAAACCAAAAGGAGTTACTTGAAAAAGAAGTAACATTCTTCAATGGTCACTTTTGTTTTATTTTTCTCACACCATTCAATTATTCTTATTACATGATCATGGGATAACATAATAATCCTAAATATACTAATTTTTTTTTTCTGTTAAGGGTTCGACCAACACCCACACACACTTACATCAAATGGGTAGCGAACTTGCCATTCATGTACAACAAACTACCGCATCGCGAAATGATGTCATTTGTTTTTTCCTTTACCACATTTTATTGTTGATAATTATGATGGAAACATTATTTCTATATGATATATATGATATTTATTTTGTCTTTATCCTTTTATAATTTTTTTATAACACACACATTTATGTAATCTATTTTGTGTAAATATACTAACTTCATTTGTGGATGTGTGGACTACCGCATCCTCAAAGAAATGTGATATGTTCACATGTTACATAGAATGTATTAAGGATGTTTTTAATAAAAATTATGTGAAATAACTTAAATATATATGATATTAATGACATAATTACCTTTTTATAAATATAATATATCATTTTATTCATTTACCTTTTCATACACTAAAAAATTGATAATGTTATTCGTGGACGTGTGGACTACCACCTCCTCGACACGATGTGATCAATTTTACATAAAAAGAATTATATATATAAGTTTATATTATTAAATAAAAGGTTATTTATTATATAATTATAATTTTGTAAATATACAATTTTACTTAACTTCTTTCCATAATGATCATTGAAAAATAGGAACGTTATTCTTGCGTACGTAAGACCTATCATCTCTATTATTGTAATATTGGTTTATTTTTCATAAACATATTTTATAATTGGTTTTAAAAGTGTAATTGATGTTTAAATATAATAAATATTTAATTTTTATTATTATTTATATTTTTATATAATGACCCTTTTGACCATAATCGACCTACCAATGTCATTTTTGTCACACGAACCAAATTCGGTCAAAACTCCCAACATAAAATTAATTGTTTAAGTAGTTGTATAAAACATTGTAATAAGTAAAATAAAAGTTATAGTAAACCTGAAATTTTTTACGAAGCAAGTAAATAATTAGCATGAGTTTATTATTCAGAAATATAAAGCCACATGTGGCAATTCATACCCAAGGAAGGGGAATATCATCTCACTTTTTACATATGTGAGATAAATTTCATATTCAACACTTACTTATTTTATGTGGTGTATTTAATAGTGATTTTTATATATTATATTGTGAATACTTTTTTCTTCATGGTATTTATGGTTTTACTTTGAATTATCTCATTTAAGGTGTTTTGACATGAAAATTACCCAATGGTAAAAGTTATCTTTGCAATATCACTTTCTTTTGTGATTGTTAACTTTCTCTTAAAAAAATCAATCCCTTATGATAATTTTTATTATACATTAAATTTATATTAAATATAAATATTATCATGAAATAGATATTATTATTTCATAAATTGTATACCATTTTTACATATGGTGTTCACTTTGACAGTTATTTGATTCACTAGGGAGTTATATATAAATACGTATCTTTTATCTAATACATATATTTGATAAGGCATATTTTTTATTAATTAAATTTATTATTAGATATACAAGGAATGATTTGTAGATAAAATATATGGGTTTAGGGTTGGTTGATTCCAGACATATGATGCATTGGTAGTATCATGATATAAAATTAATTGGCGACAAACCCTTTGAGTTTGTTTCCAAGCAGAGTAGATGGGTTTCTACCCACAAAATTAAACCATATTATGAATGGTCTTGATGGTAGTTATTCATGTTCTAGATATATTACTACCAATAATTAATCATTTACTTAATTTTAGTTATTATTATCCATTTTATTTTCACTATGACAAAATCTATGGATGCATTTCATTATGAGTTTATTGGTTAAATGGCTTGTGCTTTCAGTACTTTACCTTTTACTATCGATTATGAAATATATTATTGTTTAAATGGAAGGAGTTTTCAGTTATTTAACTTTAAATATTTTTTATTATTATTGATTTATGATTACTTCCCCTATAGTCTTACCCTTACTAATCATTTGAGGTCACCCTTATTTTGTTTCCTTTCCCCATGATACAAATATTAATTTTTAGAATGAGTTTCAGGGATCCAGTTTATTAGTATTTGTTATGTATTATGTTTTATTTTATATATAAAAATATAATATGGGAATATTGTATATAATATGGTTTTCTAAAATTTCTAAACTGATAAGTCCTTTAGATTTGATTCCTTGTAATCATGCGAATGTAATAAAGTAATGCACTGACTCTGGGATTCTAGGGTCGGGGTTTTACAGTCGGTATAAAAGGAAGTTTAACATAAAATTTAGAAACTAGATTTGTAAAATAGATATTACAGAACATAACCCTATGATAAAATTTGATGATAAGTATAGAATAACATCTGACAGAAAACATGTTTAATATTATGATATTAGATACACAATATTTTTTTCAGTTTATGTTAAGTATTTTTCTTGTTTTGGGATTGTATATTATGTTTCATAATGATATTATCTAACCTAATAGATTTCTTCATTTTTAAATGGATCCTAGCAGAAGGAATGTGAACATCACTAATAAACATGATCCAAAGAGTAAGAATGATAATATCATTTATGGTCCTAAGCCAATTTTTCGAAGGGAAATAGTCTCTAAAACATTATCATCAGACAAGGACATTGTATAATGTGATAAATAGGCATTTAAAGATTACTATACGTATTATATATTTTGAGGGAAGAATGAGAACAAGATGAAATATGTGAAAAATATGGATAAAGGGAGTAAGAGAAATAATTATTTCCCCACATGTAATAATTGTGGAAACAATCAACCTACTACTTTCTTAAAAGTAATGGGAGTTTTATACAAGTGTGAAAATAATGGAAATCATTATTTTGATCACATGGATAAAAAAGGTTCCCAGTGTACAGTGTTTCAACTTCAAGGTGATAGGATATTGTGCAAATTAATGTCTCAAGTGTCAAAGGAATACACCCCAAAAGATCCTAATAGATCAAGGTCAAGATTATACAACTACCATATATAAAAGGGAAAGATTAATGTTCTTTTGTTTGGAATCCAAATTAATTCATTAAATTATTTTATAAATGATGTAATTTTTATAAGAATTATAGAATATATGAGGATTATAATACAATTAATTTTTTAAGGATTTGAGACCATATGTTTAATGGTAACAAGAAAAGTGATTCGGTAGCAATTTAAACTTTTTAGAAAACACATTTTTAAGGGAAAGATAACCCTTTATATGTTCCTAATACTGAGAAAATGGAGTTGGAATAAAGAGATGATTTATTTGGATAAATTAAATTAGATAATACATACTAACTTGGAACTGATTAATAGTTTGTTGAAAAAGTTATTTATTACATCATTTATGGAGTTTACAACTCTTTTTTATTTAAAGAATATATCAAATAACATAAGTCTTATTTAGGGAATATGGAAGATTGCTTGTTTCCAATAAGGTTTTTTGGTAGTTAAAGTTATTACGATGTTTTATAGGAATACATGAAGAGGGTGTTCAAATGTTTGATATGTGATGATTAGAGACCTACTTAATGTTGTTTGTATTAATAATAAGTTCATTTTAGAAATTCAGTATCCTTATTTCTAAAATTGTTTGATTATAAACTTTGGAAAATTTGACCATTTATGAAATGGTTTATGCTTACATTTGAATGATGTTTTAGAGAATAATTAATTAATTAAATATATGAAGCATCTTGTGCTAAGAGATCAATTAGAAATAGTTCAAGGTGTAATCAAAGGAAAAGATTATTTTTATAGAAATAGATATTTACTTATATTCAAAGGGTGTGAAAGAATTTATCAACTCCAGGGAAAAGGGTATTGAATTTTTTTGTCCTATTATCATATATTTTGATGATATCAATGACCTTTATTCACACCTTTGGTTTATGTATTTATGGTCAAAAATTTTTCTCATAAATACATTCTCCATCACTCTCCATCAGAACTTGATAGTTAGATTTTTATTCCATGTCATGTTTTCACTAACGTTATCCTATTTGAAACCCTAGTTTTGTAGTGACCTTAACATTTTACTTTCCATATTATTAAAAATATGTTTTATTAACCCAATTTAAAATTTGGGGTTTTCCAACAATAGTATATTAAAATATCAAACCCTAGATTACCAAGATCAAGTTTAAATTGTGAGGATGTTATTTAATTAAGGTGGGGAGAATGTAACACCCTAAGACTTTACAATATTATACTTTTAGAATAAATTTAATTTTTTTCTATAATGATTTATACACATAAAAATTTAAGTTTATGCCACATACAGAACTGAGTTAGGTTGTGTTATACACAAAACAATATTTTACCACTTTTAATGACACACCTATTGTAAAACTAAAATTTTAAGCTTTTATAAATTTTATTTTTCAAAATAAAATTAATTTTTGAATTCATAATGTTAAAATTATCTTAGGGTGATTTTTTAGTATTTTTTTGATAAGTTTCATTTTTTGATGCATAGTGAAAAATATTGCATTTTAGTTGAAAACTACCTTTTCGTTTAAATAATTTGTAATGTTAAATTATATTTTAAATTAGTTTTTAAAGTAAAATTATATAAATTATACATGTATTAATATAATTTAGTTAATTAGAATCATTTTTATGTTTATTTTAGATATAAAGACTTAATGAACTTTGGAGAATTTTCACTTTAAAAGTTTGTTCTCTCTCAACATCTGTAGGATTTTATTTAAACTTAATTTTTCCACTTATATGAATTTAATTTGAAAAAAACTACATATGTAGTTATAATAATTATAATATTTATAGTCTAATAATATCAACTTAGTTTTTTACCAAAAATATTAGTGAAAGTTATTAAAACTTATTACACTGATTAAGGTAAAATTAAGGTTAATTAGGGACTAAAACTTAAACTTAAGGGAAAAAATGACCTATAAACTTTACCAAAGTCCATTTGATGACAATAGTTATTCCATAAGCCCTATTGGTTATAATTTTATTATTTATTGGGATACTATTCCATGAAAGTGACATATATAATAAGTTAAGTAAATAAAAAGACAAAAAAGGTACCTTCCTTACCTTTAACATTTATAAAGCTTTAGAGTATGGAAGAAGATACATAGTTTCAGATATAAAATTTATTTTGAAAGTTAAATGAGTTTTTTTATCATGGTAATTTAAATTTAATTTTTTGAGATGACATAATCACATTAAACGATTAACAAACACTAACACATGGATTATATAGTTAATTATAAAATAAAATTAATTATGCTAAAACCATTAAAAGTAAAGTAAATTTAATAAATTACTATTTTACATTATTTTTTTAGATTAATATATCATGTTAAAAATATGAAAACTTAATATAATTTAATTCCATTATTTCTTTGATATTTTTAAAATTAAAAATAAATAAATAATGTCAAAATAGACATTAAAGTGATTTTATAATAAATGATATCTTATTAAATGATTTAAATTAATAAAAATTTTTTTTTAAAGAAATTTATTTTTAAGTGTTATTAAATACCTAATTTGTTAAATTAATGGAGAAATTTATCTTTTATAATTAACATATTGACCCATAGATAGTAAAAACATTGTTAGCATGATTCGGGTTAAAGTAGTTTTTGTGCGTTACATGCGCTTGTTTAAAAATGAATTTCCAATACAAAAGAGTTTTTTATTTTTTAAATTATATATAAAATTTATAACTCAGTGGGTGTGTATTTTATAAGTAATATCACCCTAATTTAGTCCTAATTTTTAAATTACTTAGGTTGTAAAACTAGTTACCTAAATGAAAATCAAAAATGAAATATACAAGGAAACTTAATGACTAAAGAAAAATCTAAAAAATGCACTTATTTTTGTGTTTTGGAGATTTTTATCAACAATAATTTCAATTTACTCCATTTTTTTCCATTTTTGAAGCACATGAGATAAGGGAGACCTCCCTTTAGTTTTTACCTTTTGGTATTTACAAGAATGCCTCTCCACCTCCATTATAAAAAAGGCATTTACTCTTCCCCATCCTAACACATCTCAAGACAATTTTTATCATCCAAAATCTGACCAAATAAGTTAATAATGCCACTAAACTCAATATATATACCTCACAATGGGGATAAATAGAATAAATTAATACTCTAGGTATAAAACAAAAGGAGTTACCCAAAAAAGAGGTAACATTCTTCAATGATCACTTTTTTTCTTTATCAAACCATTAAATTATTATTATTATATGATTATATTAAAAAGAAAGTATCCTAAATATTCTGAAATATTTTTATGTTAAGGGTTATACCGACACCTATATAGACTTCCATCAAAAGGGTAATAAACTTACCATTTGTGTAAGAAGAACTACCGCCTCGTGAAATGATGTCGTTCGTTTTTTCCTTTACTGCCATTCATAGTTGGGTATTATGATGGAATTTTTTATATATTATATAAATGATATTTTTTATGTATTTATGATTCTTTTATATTTATATAACACATAACTTTCTGTGTTCTATTTGGTGTAAATACTATAACCTCAATTGTGGATGTATGGACTATCGCCTCCTCAAAGTGAAGTGATACGATCACACATTACTTGGAATGTATTGATGATGGGTTTAATTAAAAATATGCGACATAAATAAAATATCTATTATATTCATGAAATAAATAACTTTATTTAAATATAATATATTATTTTCTTTATTAACCTTTTCACACACTAAAAAAGTGATAACGTGGTTTGTGGACATGTGGATTATCGCCCCCCCAACGCAATGTGACTCCTTTTACATCACAATAATTATATATATAGGTATATATAAATAAATAAACATTTTATTTATGATATAATTATCATTATGTAAATATATAATGTTTATTTCCCTCTTTCCATAATGATCATTGAAAAATGGGAACGTTACTCTTGCGTACGTACGACCTACCGTTTCCATGATTGTAACGTTGGTTCATTTTTCATAACCATATTTAATAATTGGTTTTTAAATTATACTTTATTTATAAATATGATAATTATTTCCTTATTTTTATCCTAAATATGTTTATATAATGAATCTTTTACCATAGTTGACCTACAAAGTAATTTTTGACACATGAACTGAATTTAGTCAAAACACCCAACTTAAACTTAAAATTTTAAGTAATTGTATGAAACATTTAAATAAGTGAAGTAAAATAAATAATAAAACTTAAAAATTTTATGAATAAAGTATATAATTAACATAATTTTATTATTCAGGAATATAATTACACACGTTACACATCAGACTCAAGGTAAGGGATTTTCATCTCACATTTTATATATGTGAGATAAATGTCATATTCACCACTTACTTATTCTGTGTAGTGAATATACTTACCCTTTTGAGATATTATATAATTAATCCTTTTATATTCTTGGTATTTATGGTTTTACTTTTAATTATCTCATACAAGGGGTTTTGACTTAAAAACTACAACGTCACTGCTATGTTTTTGTTTTAACCCTTTATTTCTGTTTATTTTTGGATCTTGATTTTACTCTTGAGTTCTGAGTATAATAGTGTTTCAATTTTTAGGTTTTATTTTGTTTAATTTTAAATCCATGTTTATTACTTGAGTTTTCTTTAGAGTTACTGGTGAAAAATTGAGTTTTTTGTGTTGATAGTAGGTGGCACACGTTTAACACACCGTTTGGAAAACCATTCACCCTTACCTTAGAAACCGTGCAAACAAGTGAATTTTTTTGGATATTGGAAAACACATGGTTTATGAACAGTTTTTAAACAATTTAGGCTAACCATTTAGAATGTACCTCTTATAAAGTTTTAGGTTTGTGGTTGCCGCATGGTTATGCAAAATGTGCGGAAAAAACCATGCTCCATGTTCAGGTCATTAAAAAGTTGAAAATTACCTTTGTGTCCTCATGTTATTTAACAAAAAATCCTCCATTTCTCACCACATTCGACATCTACAGACCTAGACACCTCCCTCTCTTCCTCTTGGCTCCCTTTTTATCGCTTAGTTTGGTGGTTTTTGTGTGGGAACTTCTAGGATTCATCAAGTGTTTTCTCCCATGGATTCTTCCTTATTTTTGGGTTTATTCTATCCCCTCTTTGGGTTATTCTTTTACATCATGTTATATGACCTAGGTATGGTTTTATATTGTGTTTTGAATAATATATTTATGTTTTTTTCTATCTTTCCTTATTAGGGTCTTGTGGTGGTGCGACTGCATTTTCACACCAATTTCTAGAAGTTCCCAACTGTGAGGTAGGTGATTCCATGCTCAAACATTTTTAGATGATTTGATATGATTTCTTGGTTAATTTTATGTGCTTGATGATTTATTTATGTGGGGAAAAATATGTTTTGGAAGGGTTTTTCATGCTTATATTATGGAAATTAATTTTTTAAATGGAAAATGGTTATGTTTCTATGTGTTCCTTATTGTGGTGTTTTGTAGAAGTGTTTTATGGTTTTTCTTAACAGGTGTGAAATGTGTTTTCAAAGGAACTTGAGGATATAATGTGTTTAAAGTAAGTTTTACAAAAGAAATGGATTTTTATAGAATTATAGATTCTTTTTATGCACCTTTAATTTGTCTTTTGAATTGTGTAAATGATGGGAAGCATGTTTTAAAGTGAAATTGGTTTATGTGTAGATTTGAAATGGGCCTGGAAAATGTAAATAGTGAAATTGATTATGTGATTTTGTAATAATTTTTCTAAATGGGTTTCATGGATTGTGAAAGTGGTGATAATTTTTTTTTAAATTATTTTGGTGTGTGTAATATAGAAAGTGGTTTTTTATGGAAAATGGATGTTTCCATGTGATGGTTTGTGAAATCAGTAATTTCACGATATATTTATAATGCTTGAAATGTGTATGTGAAATGGATAAATTGTGTTACATTTTAAAAGTGAAATTTAGAACAAATGGAATCTCGGGTACCTAGGTGGGAAAATTAGAACTAGTATGCTAGTGATTTAGAAGTGCCAAGCCTGAATTATTCTGGTGAATTGATGCTAGTTAACTTAGATGTGGCGAGGCTCAAGTTCACTTAACTGTATTGATGATTAAAACAATAACTAAACTATGATGATGATTGAAGACCACTATAATTTTGTATATATTCCTCTCTAGTGGCTCATGCACAAGAACACTATGGGTTGTTGATGGTATACCTTGTTTCACCGAGGTACGAGGTTGCTAGAGTTCCACTTGTGTTAGTTACCCTTAGGGATTTACCCATGGTACTCTATTGTGACATGATTTTTATGTTATGTGGTTCCATTCATTGGTATATAGTGGAACTTTGGTATACTTAAATTTAAAGCAAGTTTGTTGATAACTGGTTTTCCTTGAAAATGTTTCCTTAAGAATGTTTTTTCTTAATTTTTTTTCTTGAAAGTGTTTGAAAGGATTTTGTATAAATATGCATGTTGTTTTTTATTTTAATATTATATCATATAATCTTTTATTTTGAGTGTAATCCTTCTATTATTTTGATCACACCCTACACACACCTTTGGTTGTATGTAAACTTTACTATGTATGACCCAGGAAAAGGCAAGATGTTCTGTTTTGATAATTAAAGACTCGATTTCTAGTATTCTACTTGTTGTAGGTGTTAGTGGCGGTGGATTGATGGTGATACCCCTCATATTGCATGGAAGTTTTTTTTGATGTTTTATGGTTTCCTTTCATTATAGTATTTTGGTTTTTGGTTAATGTTGTAAAACCTTTATTTGAATTTTTTTACCTTATTTGGTTATGCTATCAGTTAGGGTTTGTTGTTCTATTTTTTTGATTGATTATGGTTATAATAATGGGTGAAATCATTTCCAAAGAATATTTTTGATACCCATGCACTAGTTTCTAGCTTTTGGAGACCAGAAACTTCCCTTGGGTGATTCCATGAATCGGGCCGAGTGTTGGGTTGGATGGAATCCCAGATTGGTTTGTGACAAAATTGTATCAGAGAAGGATGGTCCTTTAGGGGACCTAGCTTTCAGAGCGCCCTCTGTTATTTTTAATGTCAAGGTAGATGGAGTTGGACTATTAGAACATAGTGTGTAGGTCTATGGGAGTGTCTAGACAACACTTCCTATACCAAACCTTGAGTTTCCATGGGAATCCAGGTTTCATTTGGTTTCTTTGGTTCTGGATGGTTGTTTTGTGTTTAGGAAACATAAAGAGAGTTGGTTCAATAGTCTAACTGAGATTGTAGAGCTTGAAAAGCCATGAGGATCCAGGGACATGATCCTAGAAGACTCTCCATGACATTGGAATAATTATCATGTGGTCTCTAACTATATGGAAAAGTCACCCAATGACACTAGTTTCCCCTTGTAAGTTGAAAATGAATTTTCAAAAACATTTTGAAGGGAGATTTAGAAATGTGTATTTTTGTAAAATTATTTTTGGATAATTGTGAATTAAATTTTTGTAATAAAAACCGAGGGCTTATAGAAAATTATTTATTTTTAAAACATAAATTTATTTTAAAGAATGTTTTGGGAGTTTTTTTTAAATAACATGAATTTGATTTTTGAATGGAATCTATGGGATTTATTTTGGGAAAAGATGAAATGATTTGATGTGAGAGAATTTCATGTGACTTTGGCTTAGTGGTGAGTGTGATTTTGGAAAGTTTTATTAATTTTGAAATTGGAGGTAAATTGAAAAGCTTAAAATGTGGGTTGAATGTATTGTTTTAAAAAGTGGAAAAGTTTTTTTGACCTTTTTTATTTCAATGAGTTACGAAATGCCTGGATATGTGTGGAAAAGGGATTGAGTTATAGATTTATAATAAAAAAGTTCATGTGTGAGGCTTAATGAGATACCATTGTTGAGTGTTCAACTCAATAATCTTATTTTCCTTTAAAATGTGATTTTTGGAGAAGATGTGATATTTTTATAACCATTAGTTTTGTGGTGTGTGTCTTTGTGATTTGGGAATGTTTCTTGTTAGGTGTTTTGAGTTTGAAAACTTTTTGTGTATTAATGGTGTTTCAAGTTTGTGTTCTTTTTGATGAACTGGTTTTGGGTTAACCGTTAGTGTTTTCTTTTGGAAAATTATTTATGAAGCCTTTGAGTTGGTTCCCTTTGTGTGTTCAATGTTTTTCTATGGTAAGTTTTAGCCAATGGATTAGTTTAATTTGGTTATTGATTTCTTTTTTGGATAGTGTATTCCCCCACAAGATTTTATATATATTAGAAGTATTATTATAGGTATTTAATCATTATAAAACTCTCAATTTGATAAATACATATAATTTTCTATTTATTTTTGGAATTTGAATCCACCCCTCTTTTATGGTCAAGTAGATCCTCTCAAATTGGAAGAGTGGATATATAAAATCGAAAGAAAATCTATTTTCCTTGAGTTTCCTAAGTCATTAAAGGTGAATTTTTACCTTTATTATTGAAGGTCCTTCCTAAAAGAGGTGAAGGGAAATTACAATAATGGAAATCATCCTGAAGCTATTGGTGCAGACAGTAGTATTAAAAAGGCCTTTGGATCTTTCATTATCTTCTTTATTTCATAGGATCATGTTGTGGCATTAGTTTGGTAAGTATGGTTATTATAATTTATTGTGTAAAAATTTTCCAAATACCTTCCATGTTTGTGGATTCTTATATCACTTTCAATAGTTTTGTCGGGGTGTTTCTAGGAGGCGATGTGGATCCGGTTCATAGGAGTAGTGTGCTGTTTTAGATTTATTTTGAGTCCCTTTCTATGTATGCCTCTTCTATGGTATTGGTTGTTTCCAGCGGTGTTCTATAGTGTCAAGTTCTCTTTAAATTTTAAAATTGAGTGTTGTGGATCCCCTGAGGGATTCTATTTCTTCAATATAATCATATCTATATTTTGAAAATTCTGATATTTTTTTCTGTATTGAGTGGAGATGTGCCTCATTGAATGTCTTGTTCATATTATTTCTTGTTTGAAGTAAAAAAGATATAACGTGTGTGCATCATAAAAATCCCGATTTTGATGGGAAGGATGAGTTTTGATTAGGGATTTGTAGCTCCTAAATATGAGGTAGTGGATGCTTAAATCATTAACGCTTCTGCCATAGGCCTTGTAGTGAAGCTGGTTCATAGTCAGGAATCCTAGGGGTGTGAGGGACCTTGGTCTTGCTTTTGTCTTCAGTGTGGGAAGGGGGAAAATTTAAGTTCTTCTCTTGTAGCTTCCTCATCTTGAAAGTTTCCATTTTATAGAAAGAGGTTTAGAGACTTCATTTACTTATTATGATCCTTGTAGATTGAAGAGTTACTACTTTATTATAAGGAGGTGTGGTGGTTCTTTTTTCTTGTAATTATAATGGTGTGCCTTTTTGGATGTGGGATTTTGATTGGTTACCCTTTTGCAGTAATCCTTCGTGATTCGTTTTTGGTTTTATCCCATTACTCAGGTCGGTGTTTCTCTCATCAAGTTATTTACCGTTTTGGTGGGGGGGTTTCTAGACTATGTGGAGAGTATTGGGTTGGCCCATTTCAGGTTTCCAATGTTGATATAATCTAGTTGGTTTCTTGTAGCGAGGAGACCCACTACGGGTCACATTATGGTTTCTTCTAGTTTTAATTGAAGCTACTTGGTTTCTAATGGCAGGGTGTCCATTCTAGACCCCCATGTTAATAATTTAGCTAGTTCATAGTGTTGGCTCAGTGGGAGGCATTTTTCTTTTGAAGTTGCTAAATTTTGAGTTTCTCTCCATTTAGGGGAACCATGGGATTTTTCAAAGATGTGATTCAAGCCTTCTATTATATCTTGAAAAGTGCATTGGGTTTGTTGGTTTTTTCTCGAGAAGTGGTTTGAGTTTTGTTCGGTGGTGAAAGTTTTGTTCTTGGTTTTAGAGATAGGATTATGTGGTTTTTGAAACCCTTGTTTGAATGATCAATTAGAAATAGTAGTGGATTTCCAGGGGTAGAAATATTTATGGTGGAGATAATTATTACACATAGTTTTTTTAAACCTTTGTTCTGGTTTATTTTTGGATCTTGGTTTTCATATTAAGTTTTGAGTATGATAGGGTTAAATGTTGAGGTTTTATTTTGTTTAATTTTTACCCCATGTTTATTCCTTGATTTTTTTCTAGGTGTTTCTAGTGAAAAATGGGATTTTTTTGGGTTGACAACATGTGCTGCACGGTTGGCGCATAATTTAAAAAACAGTGTGCCCATACCTTGGAAACCATGTGGCCTAGTGGCATTTTTGGATAGTGGTGAACCACATGGTTTTCACATGGTTTTCATACCATACAAAATGTCCATGAAGAATTTTCATCTCGGAAATTTAGGGATGCACAGTTTCTGCACAGTTGCCTCATGGTTAGAAAAACTGTGTGAGAAAACCCTACGCCATGTCAAGGTCATTAAAAATTTAAAAATTACCCTTGTGTTCTATCATTATTTAACCCCAAATCCTCCATTGATCACCCCATTTGATCTCTCCATCCATAGGATCCTCCCTCTCTCCCTCTCTCCCTCTTTTCTCCCTTGGAGTCCCTTCCTTTGGTAGTTTTGGTGTGGGAACTCCAAGGATTCATCAAGTGTTTTATCCCTTAGTTTCTTCCTTCTCTTAGGGTTCTTCTTTTCCAATGGGTTATATGAACTTGGGAGGGTTTGATCTTGTGTTTTTGAGTATTATATTGATGTTTGTTTTTCAATATTTCAATATTAGCGCCATGTGATGGTGTAATTGTGGTTTCGAACCAATTTTTGAAAGTTTCGAAGTGTGAGGTAGGTGGTTTCTGGCTCTAACATTTTTAGATGATTTGATATGATTTCTTGGTTAATTTTATATTCTCTATGATTTATTTTTGTGGTGCGAAATATGTTTTTGAAGGTTTTGAAATTCTTATGTGATGGAAATTAATTTTATAAAAGGAAAATGGTTATGTTTTTGTGTGTGACTTATTGCGTTTCTTTGTGGAAGTGTCTCATAGTTTTTCTGAAAGGTGTGAAATGTTCTTTAAAAGGACCCTGTGGTGTGAATGTGTTGAAAGTTAATTTTTTTAAAAGAAATGTATTTTTGTGGTGTGATGAATTCTTTTTTGTGCACCTTTAATTTGGCTTATTAATTGT
This sequence comes from Viscum album, assembly GCA_963277665.1. NCBI lineage: Eukaryota > Viridiplantae > Streptophyta > Magnoliopsida > Santalales > Viscaceae > Viscum > Viscum album. The sequence continues at coordinate 445,498,597 of OY728133.1, forward strand.
CTAAGTTATGGGAAACATGTTTTAAAGTGAAATTAGTTTATGTGTATACTTGAAAGGGTCTTGGACCATGGAAATGGTTAAATTGATAATGTGACATTTTTATAATGTTATAAAATGTGTTTCATATATTGTAAAAGTGGTGTGAAATGTGTTTTCAAATGGTTTTGGTGTGTGTAAAATGTAAAGTGGTTTGTTTATGGAAAATTGTGGTTTCCATGTGATGGTTTGTGAAAGTGGTGATTTCTTGATATTTTTATAATTCTTGGCATGTGTATGTGAAAGGGATAAATTGTGTGACATGTGAAATGTGAAATTGAGCTCAAAGGGAATCTTGGGTACCTTGGTTGGAAAAATTGAACTAGTACGCTAGTGGTTTGAAAGTGGAAATACCAGATTCTTTTGGTGAATTGACCCTAGTTGACTTAGAATTGGTGAGGCCTATATTCACTTAGATAGTTTAATGATTAAAACACTAACTAAACAATGATGATGATTAGAGACTACTAATTTTTTGCATATATTCCTCTCTAGTGTCTTGTGAATGCGGATATTGGGTGTTGTGGTTGCTATACCACATTTCATCTAGGTATGAGGTTGCTAGATTTCCACTTCTTCTAGTTACCCTTAGTGATTTTCTTAAGGTTATATATTGTGACATTATGATTATGTGATGCGGTGTCATCCATCAGTATATGGTGGACATTTTTTATACTTAATTTTGAAGAAATTTGGTTGATAAATGTCTTTCCTTGAAAGTGTTTCCTTGAGAATGATTTTTCTTAAAATGTTTTCTTGAAAATTTTTCAAAGAATATTGTATAAATGTGTATGTTGATTTATCTTCTAATTTTATATCATGGAATATTTTATTTTGGGTGGAAGCTTACTAGTATTTGAATCGCACACTATGTACACCATTGTGTGTATATAGACTTCATTATGTATGAACCAGGTAAAGGAAAGATGTGTCGTGGTGATATTGGTGAATCTGATTGCTAGTCTTCCACTTTTTGTAGGTGCTGGTGGTGGTGGATTGAGGGTGATTCCCCACATGTTGTATAGAGGTTTTTGGGATGTTTTCCAATTTTATTTCAATTTTATTATTTTTTGGTTTAATTTGTTAATCCTCGATTCTAAATTTTTTTGTACATTATTTGGTTATACTAACAGTTATGGTTTTTTGTTCTATTTTTTTGATTGATTATGGTTATAATCATGGGTGAAATATTTTCCAAAGCATATTGTTGATACCCAAACACTATTTTCCAGCCCATGGGGATCATTTTTTCCCTCAGTACATGCCATGAAATAGGATGGGTTTCAGGTTGGATGGCATCCCTACTTGGTTCGTAACATTCCAAGTGGTAAAATTTATCTTTGCAACATCAATTTCTTTTGTGATCATTAACTTTATATTGAAACAATCAATTCATTATGGTCATTTTTATTGTACATTAAATTTATCTTAAATATACTCATTCTCATGCAATGTATATTATTATTACCTAAACCATATACCATTTTTACATATGGTGTTCACTTTGACAATTATTTAATTAACTAGGGAATTATTGATAAGTCCACATTTTTTATAGAATATAATTTTTTTTAAGACATGTTGTTAATTAATTTAATCGATTATTATATATACGAGGAATGATTTTTAAATGAATTATATGAGTTTTGGACCAGTTAATGTAACCCCCTCGATGCAATGTTTGTCTCATGAGACGAAATCAGTTATTGACAAACCATTAAAATTTGTTTCCAAGTATAATATAAGGGTTTCTACCCAAAAACTTAAACCATATTCTGAAAGGTATTGATGGTAGTGGTTCATGTTCTAGATACATAACGTCCAATAATTAATCATTTACTTCGTTTTCTTTATTATTATCTAGAGTATTTTCACTATGAAAAATATATGGATGCATTTCATTAATAGTTTATTGATTAAATGGAATGTGATTTTAGTAATTTAACTTCCATATTGATTATTATTCATCCATTTTTTTAAATGGAAAGTGTGTTCAGTTATTTACTTTTTCATATTGTTTATTCTTATTGATTCATGATTACTTCTACTATATGCTTACCCTTACTGAGAATTTGAGATCAGCCATATTTTTTTCATTTAACCAGGATATGAAGATGAATTATTGGATTGAGTTTCAAGGATACCATATATAAGTATTTTTGTTTTTTATGTTTTATTTTTTATCTCCAAATTTAATATGGGAATCATGTATGTAATATGGTTTTTTAAAACTACTAAACTGATTGGAACTTTGAGATTTGATTACTTATAATCATGCTAGTGTAATAAATTGATGCATGAGATTTGGGATTTTGGGGGTCAGGGTATTACAGTTGGTATCAATAAAAGTTTAGCAGTGACCTTGGAAACTATATTATAAAATATAGATTAAGGAACATAACCCTATGATAGAATTTGAGGATAATTATAGATAAACATCCCAAAGAAACCATTTTTATGATTATGATATTAGATATACATAAAATTTTCAATTAATGTTAAGTATTTTTATAGTTTTGTGATTATACATTATGTTTCATAATGATATAATCTAAGCCGGTGCATGTCATCATTTAGAAATGGTGCCTAGGAAAAGGACTGTGAACCTCACCAATGAACATCATCCAATGAGTAAGAATAATCATTTCATTTACGGTCCTAAGAAGATATTTTTAAGATAAATAGTCTTCCAAACATTCTCATCATATGAGGACATATTATAAAATTCTAACAAGATAGGAAAAGAGTACTCTAATTATTATGTATTCAAATGGAATAATGAGAACAACAGGATAAATGGGAAAAAGATGGATAAAGAGAACAAGGGAAAGAAGTATTTTCCCACATGTAAAAGGAATGGGATTTTAATATAAGTGTGGGAAGAAGTTCCATCATTCTTATGATTTCATGGATAAGAAAAAGGTTCCAAGTGTACAATTTTTAAACTAAAAGGAGATTGGTCACTACACAAATAAATGTCTCAAGTTTCAAAGTAATATACCCTGAAAGAGACTAATAGATCATGTTTAAGATTATGATACTACCACAGATAAAGATAAATGATTAAGGTGATTATATTTGGAATCAAGAATTATGTCATTTGAGTATTTTATTAATGATGTACTAGTTATAGGAATTATAGAATATGTGAGGATTTTACTGCAGTACTTTTTCATTAAGGATTTGTGATCATATGTTGAATGGTACCAAGAAAAGTGATTCAGTAGCAAGTTATTTTTTTGGAAAACACATTGTTAAGGGAAATATAACCCTTAATATATTCCATATACTGAGATAATGAAGTTTAAATAAGGAAATGATTGATTTGGATATATTAAATAAGATAGTACAGATTACCTAGGAATTGATTAATGGTTTGTTGAAAAAGTGATTTATGCCATCATTGATGGAGTTTAAAACACTTTTGGATTTAAGGAATATATCCAATAATATATTTATTACTTAATTAATAATGAAGAATACATGTTTTAACTAAGGTTTTATGGTAATTCATGTTATTACCTTGTTTCAAGAGAATACCTGATGAGGGTGTTTACATGTTTGGTATGTGATGATCAGAGAGAAAATTCTTGTTGTTTGGATTAATAATAAGTATATATTGAAAATTAAGTGACCTTATTTCTAAAAGTGTTGGATCATAATCATTTGGAAAATTTTACCATTTATTAAATGGTTTAAGTTTATATTTGAATGAAGTTTTATAGATTAATTTATTACTTCACTATATGAAGTTCATTGTGTTAAGAGATGAAGTAGAAATTGTTCAAGGTGTAATCAAAGAAAAAGATTATGTTTTAAGATACAAATATTTACTTATATTCTTAGAGTGTGAAATAATTTATCAACTCTAGGAAAAAGGTTCTTGAAAACAAATTTTTTTCCTATTATAATTATTTTTAATGATATAAATGAACTTTATTTACCCCACTATTTTATGGATTTGGGTTCAACAACTTTATCATGAATTTGTTATCTATCACTCTACATTAGAACTTTATAGTTAGGTTACTATTCCATGTCCAAGTTTTCACTAATATTATTCTATTTGAAATCCTAGTTTTGTGGTGACCCTCACATTTTACTTTCCCTATTGTTAATAATATGTGTTATTAACCTTATTTACGATGTGGGTTTTTCCTGTAATAGTATTTTCAAATATCAAACCCTTGATTTATGAGATCATGTTTAAATTGTGAGGATGGAATTTAATTAAGGTAGGGAGAATGTAACACCCCAAGAATTTAAAATATTTTCCTTTTAGAACATTTTTTTTCTAACATTATTGTTATGCAATACCAAGTTAATCATATGCTATTCACAACACTGAGTTAGCTTGCTTTACACGTAAAACCAAGTTTTACCACCTTTTAATTGCAAAATTATTTTAAAAATAATTTTTGACACTTTTATAAAATTTATTTATCAAAATAAACTTTGTTTTTGAATTTTAAAAATCAAAATTTGTTTATATTGAATTTTGGATATTTTTCTAAGAAGTTTTATTTTTTGACGAATAGTGAAAAATACTGTATTTTTGTTAAAAACTACCATTTCATTTACATAATTATTGATGTTAAATTATAATTTAAATTTGTTTTTAAAGTCAAACTAGACCAATTATACATCTATTAATTCAATTTAGTTCATTGGAATCATTTTTATATTGAATTTGGAAATAAATAATTAATGAAATTTAGAACATTTTGACTTTAAAAACCTGCTTTCTTGCATTGTTTGTGGGATTAGTTTTTAACTTAATTTTTACCAGTTATGTGAATTGAATTTGGAAAAATGTACATAAACAATTTTAATCATTATAATAATTATATTCTAAAAATAAAAACATAGTTTTTGATAAAAAAGATTAGTGAAAGTAATTAAAATTAATTAGAGTGATTAAGGTAAAATTAAGCTTAATAAGGTACTAAACCTTAAACTTAAGGGACTAAATGACCTAGAAACTTTTATAATATCCATTAGATATTTATATTTCTACCATATAACCTATTGGTTCTAATTTTATTATTTATTCGTAAAGAATTATAATAAAGTGACTGATATAATAAATTAATTAAGGAAAAGGACAAAAAACGAACCTTTAACATTTATAATTATTTATAGGTTGGAAAAAGATACATAATTTAAGATATAAACATTATTTTGAAATGAAAATTAGTTTTTTATCATGGTAGTTTTTATTTAATTTTTATAGATGATATAATTATATTAAATTCCTAATAGACGCTAACACAATGATTATTGGGTTAATAATAAAATAAAATAAATGATGTTAAAAACATTAATAGTAAAGTAAAGTAAATTTAATTAATTATTGTGTTAAATTATTTTTTAGCTGAATATATCATGTTAAATATATTTTAAATTAATATATTTTAATTCCAATATAATTTTTATTTTCTTTAAATTAAAATTAAATAAATAATGTCAAAATTGATATTAATGTTATTTTACAATAAATGACATTTTATTAAATGTTTTAAAAATAATAAAAATAATATATTATTATAGGTTATTTTTAAGTTTTAATAAATAATAAATATGGTTCATTAATGGACTAATTTATCTTTTATAATTAATATATTGACCCATAGATAGTAAAACATTATTAGCACGGTCCGGGTTAAAGTATTGTTTTTTACAGGTTACATGCACTTGTTTTAAAATTATTTAAAAAAAGAGATTTTAATTTTTTAAATTATATATCATCTTTATAATTCATTGGGCCTATATTTTATAATAAATCTCACCTTTATTTATCCTTAATGGTAAAATCACTTAGGTTAGAAAATGAGTTACCTAAATGAAAAACCAAAATGAAAAATATAATGAATCTTAAAGAGTAAGGAACAAAATTATAAAAGTGCATTTATTTTTGTGTTTTGTAGATTTTTATCAAGAATAATTTAAATTTAATATATTATTTTTTTATTTTAGAAGCACATGAGGTAATGGAGACCTCTTAATAGTGTTTACCTTTTGATATTTACAATAATTCCACTCTCCCACCACTATAAATAGGCATTCACTCTTCCTCTTCCTCACACTTATAATTCCAGCTTGTATCATCCAAAATATGACCCAATAGGTTCCTAAATCCCCTCACCTGAACATAGAATCATCACATTGGGAATAAATCAAACCAATGAAGACTTTTTGTATAAAAAAAATAATTGCTTGAAAAAGAGGTAACATTATTCAATGATCACTTTTGTTTTATTTATTTATAAAAACATTAAATTATTCTTATTACATGATTATATAATAACATAAGTATTATAAATATACTGAAATGTTGATATGTTAATGGTTTTACTTACACCTACACACAATTCCATCAAATGTGTAACGAACTTACCATTCTTGTACAGTGAACTACCGCCTCACTAAATGATGTCGTTCATTTATCATTTACCACCTTTAATAGTTGTGACTTAAGATAAAAACATTGTTTATATGTGATATATATGATATTTATTATGTCTTTATGATTTTTTATTTTTTATGTAACACATAACTTTATGTGTACCATTTGGTATAAATATGATAACTTCGTTTGTGGACATGTTTACTACTGGCTTCTCAAAGCATTGTTATACATTTACACATTACATGGAATGTATTAAGGATGATTTTAATTATAAAAATGTGACATAAATGAAATATATATTATATTAATTACATAATTACCATTCTATAAATATAATATATTATTTTATTCATTATGCTTTTCACACACTAAAAAAGTGATAATGTCGTTCGTGGACGTCTGGACTACCGCCTCCTTGACTCGATGTGATTCCTTTTACATAAAAATAATTCTATATATAAGTATATATTATTAAATAAAATTTTATTTATGATATAATTATAATTATGAAAAGTTATAATGCTACTTACCATCTTTCTATAATTATCATTGAAAAATAGGAATGTTACTCATGTGTACATACGATCTACCGTCTCCATGATTGTAACGTTGGTTCATTTTTCATAACCATCCTTAATAATTATTTTTAAAAGTATAATTAATATATAAATATTATAATTATTTAATGATAATTATTCTGGATATGTTTATATAATGACCCCTTTGACCATAGTTGACCTACCAAAGTCTTTTTGACACTTGAACCGAATTTGGTCAAAACACCCGATGTAAACTTAATTATTTAAGTAGTTGTATAAAACATCATAATAAATGAAGTTAAATTAATAATAAACATGAAAAATGTTATAAATAATGTAAATAATTAACATACTTTTATTATTTAATAAGATAAAGACACACACGACATGTCAAACTCAAGGTAATTCATTTTCATCTCACTTTTTACATCTATGTGATAAATATCATATTCAACACTTACTTCTTCTGTGTAGAGTATCTACTACCCATTTTGATATAGTAAATCATGAATCATTTTATGTTCATGGTATTTATGGTTTTACTTTTAATTATCTAATCTAAGGGGGTTTAAATTGAAAATTACCAAGTGTTAAAAGTTATCTTTGCAGTTTCACTTTCTTTTATGATTGTTAACTTTCTCTTGGAATAATAACTTCCTTATAAATTTTTTTATTATAAATTAAATTTATCTTAAATGTACATATTATCATGAAATTGATATTATTATATCCTATTACTTATACCATTATATGATGTTCAATCTAATAGTTATTTGATCAACTGGGGAATTATTGATAAATCAATATCTTTTATTCAATACATATATTTGAAAAGGCATGTTGTTCATTAATTAAATCAATTATTCAATATATGAGGAATGATTTGGTAATGTAATATATGGGTTGGGATATGATTAATGAAATATCCTCGATGCATTATTTGTCTCATGAGACGAAATTAATTGGTGATAAAACCTTCATGTTTGTTTCCAAGAAGAATAGATGGGTTTCTACCCACTGAATTAAACCATATTGTGAATGGTCTTGATGGTAGTGGTTCATCTGCCAGATACATGAAGTACAATAATTAAGCATTTCCTTTATTTCAATTACTATTATCCAGAGTATTTTCACTATGAAAAAAATATGGATACATTTAATTATCAGTTTATTGATTAAATGGCATGTGTTTCCAATACTTTAACTTGACACATTGATCATGAATTATTTAGTTGTTTAAATGGAAATCATGTTCAATTATTTTCCTTTTAATATTTTTTATTCTTGTTGACTCATGATTAATTATACTGTATGCATACCCTTACTGATGATTTGGCCTCACCCTTATTTTGTTTTCTTTTCCCAAGACACGAAGATGAATTATTATAACGAGTTTAAAGGATTCAATTTGTTAGTATTTTTCATTTATTTTGTTTTATTTTATATCTCCCAATGTAATATAAGATCCATATATATAATCTAGTTTTAAAAAACTTTTAAACTGATTGGTCCTCGAGGATTTCATTCCTTGTAATCATGAAAATGTAATAAAGTAATGCACTGAATCTATGCTTATAGGGTCAGGGTGTTATAGAATAATTATAATGATTTTCTTGAATCTTTATAGTGAGATAAAATAATATTTATTATGAAATTATAATTATTCTTTATGAAAGAAACTATTAAGTACATGCTAAAATTGATAATTTGAAAATTATATCGGAGAGAGAAACTGTTATCACTTATAATGTTTTTATTTATTTTGGAAATAGAATATTTTAATTCGGTTATAGGAATCCTCAGTGAAGAGTTTGAACCATATTTTACTTATATTTGATTCATGTGATGTTTCTTTGGGGAACCTTTAGAGTAATTCATCAATGAGAGTATGGTAGGAAACCCTTGACTTTATAACATGTTTTACAAGGGTTATTGTTATGATTGTTGGTGTGAATTCATTTCCCTAAGACCTATGTTTGATGATTGATCACATGATATGTTTGATGTTTGCTCAAATATATTTGTTTTTTCTATGAGACTTTCATTCTTAGACATGAAGTTACATTTTTATTCTATATACTTATTTTCATGTATTGTTTCTATTTCTATAGTTGATGTTGGTGGATCCATATAGGCCATTAACCTATGATAGGGATGTGTAATATATTGTTTGGAATGTATATTGGATATCCCCCTGAGTGGGATGTGTCAAAAATAATTTTTAAATTATATTTTTGAGGAGGTTGATGAGTCAAACATGGATTATTTTATTCCTTAAAACACCTTGCTGAAGCAACTAAATCCAGTCTATGAGGAATTGACATGTGTATTGTTCTTGTGTGATATACATGTGGTTTATATATTTACCCTATTTAATTTCATGGAATGAACTTATATATCTCATAAATTGATAATAAATTTCATTGGTGTTGTCCAACTGAGTTTTGTACGCACACCGTACTTGAGTATTTTAGTGCACTTATAGATTTCATGACTAGGGATCCAACAAAGGGAAACTAATTTTTGGTGGACAGTTGAGAAGGTTAGAAGGAGGATGAAAAAAACTAGATGGACCTCAAGCTAGATATCTAGTGCTTACTTTATTTACTATCTTACCCATACACAGGTTCCTTTATTTAATTTTGGTTTATGTACATGACATGCCATATTGATACTGCATAGGTTGGTATTTTTTTATGTTGTCACTAATCTGATGATTTTTTATTTATTCATTATTTATTAATTTATTTTTTATCACTCACTTTTTATAATATGATGGTTACATGTTACTAAGGGAATGGTCTCCCCACACCTTTCCTTTGTGCCTCACTACCAATCACTACAACAAAAGCAGCCCTTAGCGGCGGTTTTTGTAAAACGCCGCTAAACTTGGCGTCGGCAATCTTTTAGATGCGGTTTTTTCTATTTCGCGGCGGTTTAAAATATGTGTCGTAGATGCCTCATTTCCCGGCGGTTTCTCTCCATTTAGGGGGGGTTTTATGGGTATGCCACACCTTTTTATGCGCGGCGGTTTTAACCACCACAAAATTATGCCGTTTGATGCGCCTATTTTACGGCGGTAAAAACCGCCGCTAAATATAAATGTAATATATCTAGCGGCGGTTTTAACCACCGCTAGATGCTGCCCAGCAAGGTATATAGCGGCGATTTTAACCGCCGCTAAATGCTACCAAAAATGGCATTAGCAGCGGTTAAAACCGCCGCTAAATGCTGAACTGAAAAAAAAATAATTTTGGTTGTACTACACCACTGCCCTGAAAAATAAATCAAACCAGAATATAGATAAATGATCACATCGTCATCCCTTTAAGCATCCAACCGATCGTGTTCCCCACCATAGGTTTTAACATTAATAGAAAATTATGAACCATAGTATTCTCCACCATTGTAATTTCCTATAAAGAATATCCAAAGATTTCCAATGATAATATTGGAATTTTTCCTCTAATTGGGAAATCCTAAATACTTCTAAGGCCATAATAGGGACCTTACTATAAAGAAACAGTCAAATGCCAATCAGCCTAACTGAAACTAGTCATGCAATCTTTCTCAGAAGACATTTTCGACCCTTTCATGACACCCACATTAGCCTAGTGACATGATTTAAATGGATACTTTCACCTATATACATCTAAGAAGAAGTATAATAATTCAATCCACTTTCAGCTAACCATTCCCAATATACTCAGCTTAGATGACTCACATATCACAACCTGAACCACAATTCCTTCCTCTATGAAATCCCATGTTTACCACAAGCACATTCACATAAGCCCATACCTGACTTTGAATGAAATTTCTTAGTCATTCCATCACCTAACCATTTAATACATTGTTCCCCAGCATGAACAAGGGTGTAACCTAGATCCATCCCACTATAATCATTACCCTTTAAACATCACCTTTGATTTTGACGATAAGTTTGGGATAAAATAAGATCATCAAATATGTGCCATAAATGTTACATATACAAACCAACCGTTATCATACTTGTTCAACACATCAATAATACTACTACTCATCATCTGATGCTGCATCGTCACCCTCTCCAACTTCATCTCCACCACCTGCTGCCACCTGTAAGAACATTATATTGAAAATTAAATATTGTTGCATATTTATAATAAAACTTAAAACCAATAAAAGTTTTCAAACTAAATGATTTTGATTTTTTTGTGATTTACCTGCTCACCACTACCCGATGCACTACCACCGGGGGCATATCTGCTCATATACTGACGTATTTCAAGCAACTCTTTCTGCAAACCAGATATCTGATCCCCCTGCTGGTGAACTGTGTTTCGTAGAGAAGACATCTCCCTCTGAGCATCTTCAGGTATGAAATGACTATAAGCAGGAGTAGATGTAGCTGAAATCCCTGATGGCATGCGAAAGACCTCAGATGGTACAGGTCCCAAACCCACCCCGCACACTCTACCAGGATGCTCCTTCCTAAGGACTTTACCAACCGGGTCATCCTGGGAGACTGAGTAGGATTGCCCAGGATTGGAATCCCATATTTATTTAATTTTTACCTATAAATCAAATATCAATATATATTAACACAGTAAAAACTGATAATAATTTATTATAATAAATAATTGACTTCATACCCCAACTTCTCTGGCAGGTTCATTAACAAAACTTCCATCTGTTTTTTTATGAACATCCAGCCACAGTTCTGTTCGGGATGCGTCATTCCCTAAACTCTGTGACTGCATTAAACAAAGATAAATCAACAATTAAATATGTTAAATAGATAATATTGTCTTATAAATATTTAAACTAATTAAAATATTACCAATGACATTCGGCTTCTTGAAAAGCTTTTTGAACCCGCAGTGTGCGGGATGACCTGCTTTGCCCGGTTTGAAGCATTCTGTCTTGAGAGATCCCGAAATAAATAAAATTCAATTTAACAGTATTGTATTCAATGTCTATCTCCTCTTCATGTACATGTATAAATGTAAAATGAGGATAGTATAATAATATATATTTCAATACCATCCGCTTCTCATCACGATGTCTATCGACAAAAACCTTCCACTGTTCTTTCGGTACCCCACTGGGTAGCTTTTCATACATCTGCTGCAAGGTCAACGAAGTATCGTTGACATCACACCACAACCTCCATTTGAAATCTTTCCATTTTTTTCCAAGATTTTTCAATGTCCACTTCCGTGCTATCACATCAGCAACGGTAAAGTGGAGGAACATCTGTATATAGAAATTCATTTTGAATATATTAGTAACATGACATTCAATTAAACCATAAAGTAATAAAATTACCTTTATCTGAGAATCATAAACTTCATTTTTCCAGTTTGGAGGCATATGCCTCCAATCATCATATGAAATAGGCAGGGAAATGGTCTCCGCTGCCAGTTGACCTATAATCTGACCAAGTAAACCTGCGGCGTCATCCGTCGGGACCCCATAAGAATCAAATGGCACCACTATCTTCTCTCCATGCATGTTCCAAACATCAGAACTTTTTATGTGTTTTTCCACGGTTGCATTGTTTTCATCTGCAATGAGAAAACAATTACTATAAACAAAATGCAAAAAATTTATTTAATTAAAATTTGTACCTATGACTGTGACCCTCCAGAATGTACGTGATGAACTGGAAGGGGCGTGTCGCTGCCCCACTGCTGAGGCTCCTATAGGGGGAGGCGATGACTCATCCTCTAATGAGGCATCCACTGATGGTGTCAGAGATGGTGCAGGGGGAGATGATGTAGGGATGTAGGCAGCTACTGCCTCAGATGTCGTGGGGACAGACGTATCGTCATCTGTCGCAGAAGTAGAAGGAATGTTGTACCGCTTCTTCCTTGGCATTCCTGTCATTTAATCAAATAAAATTAAGTTCAGAATATATATTTCAAAAAATTTATGCAGAAAAAAAATTAAAAATGATAATAGATGCCCAGTACTAACAAACAAAATATATATAACAATGATAATGAATGACTACAGAAATGAAACAAGTGGTTGCTGAATAAATAAATAATTGTACATACAATCATTTTCCCCTTCAATCATGTCGGTTTCCTGCTCCATTGCTTCATCCACTTCATTCATCCTTGCTAGACTAATATTTTCAATATCATGATGGACAAATAATTCTACTTCCTGTTGTTGATGAAATTCAATTGTAGAGGTCAAATCTTCCACTTCATCACCCATATCATACAAATATCTTTGTATTACGTGAGTAACTACACTCCACCCTTCATCCACAACATCATTCACATAATATACCATTTTTGCCTGCGATGCTAAGATATATGGATCATGCAATTCACGATCACCAACATCCATCAGGCGAGAGAAGTTTACAGAAGTAAATTGCAAGGAATATCTTTTAACACCTCTGATAATATCGACCCATTTGAATTTGAATAAAACAACAGAAAAATGCCCGTGGTAGTTTAATTCAATAATATCATGCAGCTTTCCATAGTATTCCAATTCAGCAAATGTAAATATACCACTATTCTGTGTTTTCAAACCCACTTCTCGATCGACTGTACGAAATCTAAAACCATTCACATTATAAGCTCCGAACTTTCTAACTTGTTTTATAGGACCTCTAGCAAGAAACTTCAAATATTCTGACAAGTCTGCTCGAGTATCAGTATTCATGATCTGAAAAAAAAAATTAATAGATTTGCAAATTGTATGTGTCAAACTAATATTCGTATTTATTGCAATATTTATAAACTTACACGTCGTGTAAACCATTCTACCAGCTCTTTATTCACAGCTTTCATTATATCTTTTTCATTTTGTGTTCGGCCTCTCATTCGTCTCTTTGTTTGTATCCTCAACTCTTCAATAAATGGATATGCAATTTCACTATTCAGCAGCACATATCTATGTGCCTGTAATAATTCCAATTCTGTTAGTGTCGCGTATGAGGTCCTCCCAACTGATCGGCCAATAGCAGGAAATATTTTTGATTTCTGATGCATTTGAGAATGAGTTGATGTGTCGTCAACACGTCCAACTCGATTAAATCTTGTCTCAATATCATCCAAATATCTGGAACAAAAGGTGAGACACTCCTCGGCCAAATAGCCTTCAGAAATAGAGCCTTCTGGTTGAGCTTTATTTCTCACGTATGCTTTCAAATTCCCAAGATATCTGTGAAAAAAAAAATAATATTATGCATTTATTTAAATGCCAAAAATTGTTTACTTAACTGGAAACATATAAATAAAATACCTCTCAATTGGATACATCCATCGATAATGAACGGGGCCTCCTAATTTAGCTTCGTCAACCAAATGCACAGTTAAATGCATCATGACAGTAAAAAACGATGGAGGAAAGATCATCTCCATTGCACAAAGGGTCAATACAAACTTCTCCTGTAGGTTGTCAAGCTGAAATGGATGTAGAGCTTTCTCACATAATTTCCTGAAAAATGTGCAGAATTGGAGTACAACAGCAGTAACTTTTTCAGGTAATAATGTACGCAATGCCAATGGTAGTAACTGTTGTAACAAAATATGTGAATCGTGACTTTTCAATCCATATAACTTACGATTCTTCAAGTCAACACACCTCGAGATGTTACTCGAATACCCATCAGATACCTTAACATTCTTTAAAATTTGAAGGAACGTATCTTTATCCCTATTTTTCATTGAAAAAATGGCCGGAGCATACTTTTCATTATCATCTGGCCAGAGATCACGTTTTATGTTCATTACTTGTAAGTCTTTGCGAGCATTGAGATGATCCTTCGACTTTCCATGCTAATTAAGTAATGTGAAAATCAAATTATCACATACATTCTTCTCAATATGCATCACATAAATATTGTGGCGCAAAGAATTAAATTCCCAATACGGAAGTTTGAAGAATATACTTTTTTCTTCCATTGTTGCGTTCTGATTTCATTTGACGATGCACTTCACACTCGTTTTCCGCTATCATTCAATTGCTGAACCTTCCCAAATTCTGTTTTAACATTTTCAAGCTGTGTCAATATTTCAGAACCGGTTAACAACTTTGGAGGTGGTCTACGATCAATGGAACCATTAAATTTTGATTTGTTCAGCCGAAATCTATGAGATGCATCAAGAAATCTTCGATGGCACAAGAAGCACCATTTTCTACTGTGAGGTAGCCGTTTGGGCTCGAAATCAAAGTTACAAACAGGACAAGCCAAACCCGTATAAGTATTCCAACCAGATAAATTTCCAAGCCCAGGGAAGTCACTAATGGTCCACATTAAAGCAGCATGCATTTTGAACATTGTTTTAGAAGAAACATCAAATGTCTCAACACCGTTGGTCCATAACTCCTGCAATTCTTCAATCAAAGGCTGAAGGTATACATCAATATCATTTCCAGGCATTTGTTTTCTAGGAATAATCATCGAAATGATAAAAGATGTTTGTTGCATACACATCCACGGAGGCAGATTATAAGGGATCAAAACAACTGGCCAAATGCTATAACTCGTACTCAAAGTCCCAAATGGGTTGAATCCATCGGCAGCCAATCCCAATCGAACATTCCTAGGATCAGCTGAGAAATCTGGATGTAATGTATCAAATGTCTTCCACGATTGGGAATCTCATGGATGTATCATTAACCCATCATTGTTATTATCTACAGCATGCCACTTCATGTGTTCGGCAGTTTTTGATGACATGAATAATCTTTGCAATCGAGGCTTCAAAGGAAAGTAACGCAAAACTTTTGCAGGTGTGTTCCTTTTCTTCTTCTCCATGAAATTATGTTCAGTCATACTTCCAACATTACCCTTTGACTGCCATCTAGAATAAGAACATTTCTTACAATTCTGTCTACTTGAATCTTCTCCCCAGTAAAGCATACAATCATTGGGACACACATGTATTTTTTTATAATTCAGACCAAGCTTGTTTACAACTTTTTTCATCTCATAAAACGATTCTGCGATTTTTACTTCAGGAAATGCATCACGAATCAATTCCAATAACATAGACATTGCCTTATTTGTAATTCCACAAAGACATTTGATATGGTACAACTTCAGCAGAAATGAAAGCTTTGAATATTTCAAACACCCACTATACAACTCATGATTTCCATCATCAACTAAATCATGAAACACATTTTTCTCACTGAAGTTTTCCCTTACATTTGGCTCCACAGAATCAAGAGGAGGATCCAATGATATGTTACAATCTTGATCTGCTTGTGTTACAGTCCTAAAAACATCAATTTTCACGTTGCAATTTGTAGCATCATCTTCTGGTTGTTCTGATATGTTTTGATGCTCATAGTGGTGTCTTGCAGTACCGAATGCATCATTTATGAGGTTTTGCATTTCATTTTCCATTGGCGACAAACTTGGGACCTCATTCTATGGATTAACATCAGTCCTCAATCTTTCTGTATTGTTTGATTCTCCATGCCAAATCCAACACAAATATAGATCAGGGAATTGCTTCAGTATTAAATGTTCATAAACTTCATCCCTCTTCAACCATGTTCTAAATTTACATTTAGGACATGGACATATTATTCTCCCTTCAATGGATCGATTAGAAATTGCAAAATCTAAAAACTCATTCAAACCCTTAACATATTGAGGTGTGTTCCTCGGTAATGCGATCTAGCTTTTATCCATGTATATCACAATGTGCCTACACAAAAATATACGATAGTGTAAGATTACAGAAACATAATATAATAAAGATGAACCATTGATCATAAAGTATGCATAATATAATAAAGATGATTCATTGATCACATTTACCACTTCAGACCAACAGAACAAGTCTGGTCCATAGGAGATAGCGTCAACACCTCATTGAGGAGCAATAAGAATATCGGGCTACACACTCTTCATAACACTATCGATCACACATTTATGTTGCCTCAAACAACACCCCATTGATGTGTGATCGAAACTGATCATAATGCATTTTAAACCTGAGACATTATGTGATTGTTTAGGCTTGACCTTAGATGTCCTCCAAGAGGAATGATGTTTCTCATGTTGTACCCCTATCTCTTGGATTTTAATGATCACAATCACTCTCATCGTGTTCTAACTTGTTTTCAAGTGTTTTGATGCTAGGAAAAAGGTTGCCCATGAGTTGGCCCAAGAAGGCTAATAGTGGACTCTCTGAGTCCACCGGCCAACCGGTGGATTCCCACCGGCCAGCCGGTGGTCTCTGGCAGAAGCATTGCTTTCTTCCAGAGCCACCGGTCAGCCGGTATGGGCACCGGCCAACCGGTTCTTGCCCACCGGCCAGCCGGAGGACCCAGGCAGTAGGCTTGCCCACTGCCTGGTGACACCGGCCAACCGGTGGATGACCACCGGCCAGCCGGTGGAACCCAGACAGAAAGCCTGCTCTGTCTGGCCCACCGGCCAGCCGGTGGACCACCGGCCAGCTGGTGAGACACCACCGGGCAACCGGTGTGCCCAGTCAAACTAGCCGTTGAGCTTTGACCAGACTTGTACTTTTGACCCCCAACGGCTCCGGAAGCCCTCCAACGGCCATATTGAAGTGTTTATGGGTATTTCTCCTATAAATAAGAAACCATGGATGCCGGGAACATAATGGAATGATATTTTGATGTCTTGACGCTCTAACGACAAATTTCCAAGGCCTCTTGTGATCCATTGCCATCCTTGAAGCTTGAGCTCCCTCTCCATCAGCTGCTCTCATACTTTTGGCGCTCAAGGATTCCGTGTGTTTGTATTATTTTATTTTTTTTAGTTCTTCATTGGGTTTGGATTAAAACAAACCTCTCATTTCCATTCTTTCTTTCAATTGGGTTTCTTGCTACAACCATAATAAAAAAGCAAGTTGTACGAAGGTGTTCTAGCCTACCTTAAAACGGCTAGTGGGTTTCTTGCTACAACCATTAAAAAGCAAGATGACGTATAAATCTCTCAACGGTTCTTGTTGGGAGCGGAGACGTAGGCTTGGGAATTAAGCCGAACTTCGTTATCAAATTGTGTCTTGCCTTTTTTATTTCCGCTGCATTGATAATTGTTTTAAATTGTTAATTATTTTTGAAAAGGCAATTCACCCCCCCTCTTGCCATCCTCTACGACCCAACATCTCAATGGTTTCATACACAACCAACTATAAAGAGGGCCACTATGTTCACTTTATTCATCGAAGTGTCACCTCTCTAGGTTTGAGTATTACAATTCAGACATTTATAATCATGTCTTCAACCATCGACATATAAAGAACCAGTTTTTTATTCAAGGGTTGTCTTAGACATTGAAACATTATTAATCTCATTTATAAGAATTTTATTTTAATAAAAAAATTTAATTTTTTAAAAGGGTTTGATCACTACAGTGGTGAGAATGTAAAACACATACATACATCAAATTCATAAACACATGGGAAATGCAGAAGGACTACTCACATCAATTCTATTTTTTTCACTTTTTAAGAACAACCCTATAACTCTTGTCTATGATTTTTTAAATCTGAAATCATATCTTTAGTACCTATCTCAAGGCACAACACCAAATACATAATTATATACAATTGATAAGGTGGAATGTATATTTGTCATAATTGAAATAATTTTTTAGATATTTCATTATTTTGATGACCCATGTGTTTTAATTTCCCATTATGGTTTTTTGAGACTCGACACAGTAATGACCTCCTCACAGTTGAAGACTAGGCCACCAAAACCCAATTCTTTCCACCATAGGCCATTTTTTAAAGATAAGTGACGAGAATGAATAATTATAATGGTAGGCCTCTTCATAATGTACATGTAGGCATGCACCCAACCATATATATGAATATGTTCATAATATTAAAAATAAGAGAAAATAAACTAAATATTAACATTCTATCATGTTATTTACTTTAGAGAATAAAAAATAGTACAATAGTACAATAGGAGGCGGCCGCGGCGGAGGAGGAGGAGGCGGCGGCCGCAGAGGCACCGGCGTGACCGCGGCGTGACCGCGGCGTGACCGCGGCGTGACCGCGGCGTGACCGCGGCGTGACCACGGCGTGACCGCACCGCGGCGTGACCACGGAGGAGGAGGAGACGTGGAGGCACTGGTGGCACCGGTGGAGGAGGAGGAGGCATCGGCGGAGGAGGAGGAGGCCGCGGTGGAGGAGGAGGCACCGGCGGCAGCGCGGAGGCAGGGCGGAGGCAGGGCGGAGGCAGTGAAGGCAGCGGAGGAGGAGGATGAGGCCGGTGGAGGGGAGGAGGAGCAGGAGAAGAGGAGGAGGCGGCGGCCGCGGCGGAGGAGGAGGAGGCAGCGGAGGCAGCGGAGGAGTAGGAGGAGGCCGCGGTGGAGGAGGAGGAGGCCGCGGTGGAGGAGGAGGCACCGGCGGCAGCGCAGAGGCAGGGTGGAGGCAGGGCGGAGGCACTAACTCATGATTGTCACACATAATCTTTTCCCTATCACCCTAACGTATCAGGACCATATTACATATATTTAAGAATACTATCAGTGTGTCTATTGGTTCTCATTATATCCTAGTAACTTCTATAGTCTTTTTATATGACATGTAATCTTAGGATGTCACTATATAAATATAATCAATGCAGAAGAACAAACACTATTTTTGGTAAGATATAAACATGTATATATCAAACTGTATGCATGTAATGGTATTCAATATAAATACATGAGTTAGGTCTAGGGTACCCACTCACAACACCACACTTATTTATGGAACCCACATTGAATGGCACCCTGAAACACCCTTCTTACTCTTTAAATATGAAGTGATTTCATGTAATTAACCTCGAAGAACAAGGGTTGTAAAGAAAAAGAATAATGAAATGTGGTAACCTATCATGGGATACAGGGGTTTCTACTGGTTTAACAAATGTTCAAATGTTAGATGGGCCTCACTTTCAAATGAGAACAATTAAAATCAATCTTCAGTTTCATTCATTTTAATATGTCATAAAATAATCATGCATTAATAAGACATAAAATAATGTTATAATATTTTTTCATACACATAGTTATTTCAAGAAATAGTGAATGAGAAATAATGTTTCAAAATAGGCTAAGAACTATCTCAGGAATAGGAAAAATGAAATTGGTCAATTGGGTCATTTCATGAATATCAATAATCACTTTACTTGATGCATGTATTCATGAATCAACATCAAGAATAAGAAATCACATCGATAATCATTTTTAGGAAACTTCAAATAGATGTAAGATTGTGAATTTTAAAAATGTCAACCTATTTCTCTAATTTAAAAAAAATCATTTCCTAGAAGTTAAATAAAAACTCAGTTTTCTTACTGGATGTTATTTAATTATGGTTATTAAGCTAGAACATTTACCTTTCTATCACATAGTTGGAGAATGAATCAAATTTAACTGGCTCAGTATTGATGCTGATTTTAAATTCTACTAGATCAGGCTGCATGGTCTCTTTCTTCAATTGTTAGAAAATAATCTTCTAAGATTTATATGATCGCTTTTATCACCTAGATCTATCTTAGGAGTAGGTATATATGTGTGGCCCATTATAGGAAGGCTTTGTACATACCATTTTCTACCTTACTAGATTCCTATCTACTATAAATATTATCTAAGGAATATGCTTGGAAACTGTAGAGTTATACCACCATGACATCCTCACATCATATTCCATGAGGGTGATGATGACCGTTACCCAGCAGGAGACGTGGAGGCACTGGTGGCACCGGCGGAGGAGGAGGAGGCATCAGCGGAGGAGGAGGTGGCCGCGGTGGAGGAGGAGGCACCAGAGGCACCGGCGGCAGCGCAGAGGCAGGGCAGAGGCAGGGCGGAGGCAGGGCGGAGGCAGCGGAGGCAGCGAAGGAGGAGGATGAGGCCGGTGGAGGGGAGGAGGAGCAGGAGCAGAGGAGGAGGCGGCGGCCGCGGCGGAGGAGGAGGAGGCAGCGGAGGCAGCGGAGGAGGAGGAGGAGGCCGCGGTGGAGGAGGAGGAGGCCGCGGTGGAGGAGGAGGCACCGGCGGCAGCGCAGAGGCAGGGCGGAGGCAGGGCGGAGGCAGCAGAGGCAGCGGAGGAGGAGGAGGATGAGGCCGGTGGAGGAGGAGGAGGAGCAGGAGCAGAGGAGGAGGCGGCGGCCGCGGCGGAGGAGGAGGAGGCGGCGGCCGCGGAGGCACCGGCGTGACCGCGACGTGACCGCGACGTGAACGCGGCGTGACCGCGGCGTGACCGCGGCGTGACCGCGGCGTGACCGCGAAGGAGGAGGTGGCCGCGGAGGCACCGGCGGCACCGGCGGAGGAGGAGGAGGCATCAGCGGAGGAGGAGGAGGCCGCGGTGGAGGAGGAGGCACCGACGGCAGCGTAGAGGCAGGGCGGAGGCAGGGCGGAGGCAGCGGAGGAGGGGGAGGATGAGGCCGGTGGAGGAGGAGGAGGAGGAGCAGAAGCAGAGGAGGAGGCGGCGGCCGCGGCGGCGGAGGAGGAGGCGGCGGCCGCAGAGGCACCGGCGTGACCGCGGCGTGACCGCGGCGTGACCGCAGCGTGACCGCGGCGTGACCGCGGAGGAGGAGGAGACGTGGAGGCACTGGTGGCACCGGAGGAGGAAAAGGAGGCATCGACAGAGGAGGAGGAGGCCGCGGTAGAGGAGAGGGCACCGGAGGCACCGACGGCAGCACGAAGGCAGGACGGAGGTAGGGCGGAGGCAACGAAGGCAGCGGAGGAGGAGGATGAGGCCGATGGAGGGGAGGAGGAGAAGGAGCAGAGGAGGAGGCTACGGCCACAGCGGAGGAGGAGGAGGTAGCGGAGGCAGCAGAGGAGGAGGAGGAGGCCACGGTGTAGGAGGAGGAGGTCGCGGTGGAGGAGGAGGCACCGGCGGCAGCGCAGAGGCAGGGCGGAGGCAGGGCGGAGGCAGCGGAGGCAGCGGAGGCAGTGGAGGAGGAGGAGGATGAGGCCGGTGGAGGAGGAGGAGGAGCAGGAGCAGAGGAGGAGGCGGCGGCCGCGACGGAGGAGGAGGAGGCGGCGGCCGCGGAGGCACCGGCGTGACCGTGGCGTGACCGCGGCGTGACCGCGGCGTGACCGCGGCGTGACCGCGGAGGAGGAGGCGGTCGCGGAGGCACCGGCGGCACCGACGGAGGAGGAGGAGGCATCGGTGGAGGAGGAGGAGGCACCGGCGGCAGCGCAGAGGCAGCGGAGGCAGCGGAGGCAGCGGAGGAGGAGGAGGATGAGGCCGGTGGAGGAGGAGGAGGAGGAGCAGGAGCAGAGGAGGAGGTGGCGGCCGCGGCGGCGGAGGAGGAGGCGGCGGCCGCAGAGGCACCGACGTGACCGCGGCGTGACCGCGGCGTGACCGCGGCGTGACCGCGGCGTGACCGCGGCGTGACCGCGGTGTGGCCGTGGCGTGACCGCAGCGTGACCACGGCGTGACCGCGGAGGAGGAGGAGACGTGGAGGCACTGGCGGCACCGGTGGAGGAGGAGGAGGCATCGGCGGAGGAGGAGGAGGCCGCGGTGGAGGAGGAGGCACCGGAGGCACCAGCGGCAGCGCGGAGGCAGGGCGGAGGCAGGGCGGAGGCAGGGTAGAGGTTACTTTATACTTTTTTTCATAAATTCAAAAAGATTAAAAAAATTAAAGATTTTAATATCATGATCAAATAGATTATATAACCAATAGAGTACCTTATTTAACCTACAAGAACATAATAAATGGGTTGGATAAAACCTTTAGAAAAAAACCATCAAACTATGTTTTAAAATCCTTCATTTTAGATGGTGTGATTTGATAAAAGTGAAAAAATAGGATACATTTTACAAATCATGTTATTATAAAACTCCACCCCTCCTCAATAGATGTAAACCAAAATATTATAATAAAACACATTGGAAACTCAAAACATATGGGAGGAAGATCACTACATGATGACCACTTTTCAGGAAAAATTGTAATCATGTATATCATCCTATGTAACTCTAGAAGAGAATATCTAACACAAATAAACATATGGTTCCATTCTACTTGAAATACATAAAAACCCATTAGGTCCAGCAATGGAAATCAAATGAATGTAATAATTAATAAGACCATTATGGGAAATCAACCAATCCATTATAACAATGACATGTAGAGATTTCATATACAGAATCAATAAATATCATACAATATTTAAATATGAAATAAATAAAGTATAGATAGGTAATAACAAATCCTTGTATCTTATTTTTCTTGTAGGACCATAAATACCAATTACATAGTGTTTTAGATCCATTAAAATATTCAAATATTTCACAACATACACATATATGATAGAATGAGGGGATTTGGTATAAAATATTACCGTCAATGAAGATGATTATCTGAAAATGGAACCTCTAATTACCAAAATCGAAGGCCGCAGGGGGGGTGCGGGGGTCGCCAGAGGCCGCGAGGGGCGTGGTGGTCGCCGGAGGGCGTGGGGGGCGTGGGGGTCGCCGGCAGTTGAAGGGGGAGCCGGGGGGGGGGGGGGGGTGCGGGGTTCTCCGGGGGCCCGGGGGTCGCCGGAGGGTGCGGCTGTCACCGGAGGGAGCCGGTGTCGCCGAAGGGAGAAGCTGTCGCCGGGGATCGGGGAGGGTTTGTGAGGAGAGGGCGGGGGTCGCCGGATCTGGGAAGAGGGGAGACGACACGAGGGGGAAAGCGTCGCGAGTTTTCTAAAAAAAATGGGTTTCGCGGCGGTTTTTAATGAACCGCTGCGAAACCTTTCCCGGATAACGTTTAGCGGAGGTTTTGTGAACCGCCGCCACAAAACCGCCGCTAAACCAGGGTTTTTTTGTAGTGAATCTGTGATGATCCAAGTTATTATAAATAAAATTCCCCTTTTGATTTAATGAAATGTATTATTTTTTAATATTGCTAAAAAACACATGTTCTTGTTTTGTTTTATTTTATCCAATTTTATTTAAAATACCTTTATGTATAATTACCATTGATAATATAGTCATTTAATAGTGATCACATGATTAGTATAAATATAGGGTTTTAATAAATCCAATTGAAGGAAACAAAAGAAGTGAAAGCCTCAACCAGTAGGATCATACACTATGAAGGCCATTTATCATATATTTTAAGGGAGATATAATCTCTAGGATTTTCCATTTAACAATTCCAAGTTAAGATACAACAACATAATCACAATAGAAACCTTTTATGGGAAAATTTCAAGCTCATCGGGATCGTGACCAAAACTATGTACGCCAAACCACCCTATGAAAGTCTCACCACTACAAACCTTACTATTAGGGAGTTTCCTGGTGTATTAAAGGGATATGTATGAAGAACCTAAAATTATGATTATTTAAATTATTTTTTATAGAATAATGAATATATTTTCATCCTATATTGGTTACTTTATAAATGATTTTTATTTGGATATATTAAAACACAAATAATATTTTGGTTAATATTAAAATTCAATTAAGGATTTTTTTTGATTAATTAATGGATTTTTAAAATAAATAATGTTTTAATAAAATATCATTATTAAATAATTTTTATTAAATATAAATTATCATATAATTTTTAGGAAGTCAAATGTTATTTTTATAAGGTTTTGAAAACCATTATTGTAAAAAAACCTAGTATTTCTCAATAAATATCAATTTTATTTTAAAATTAAAAATTTTAATATTTTGAAAATTATTTAGATAAAATTAATATTATTTTTGGAATCAAAACATCAAAATTATCCAATGATTACTTTTTTTAAAATTTTCTGAGATATTTGAATTTTCAGGTAAAAATTAAATACCGTATAAATGTACATTGTGTATTATAACATCATAATGACCAAACATTGATGTAATAAATTCTATAAGTGGTATCCATGACCAAATAAATGTTTCAAATTTAAAATAATGTGATTTTATAATTATTTTATGAATGTTACAAACCCCTTATAAATCCTCCAAAACCACAAATATATTTTAATGTTTTAAAACCATTTATTTAAGAGTATGACTCATATTCACATAATAAAGGGAATTATTTTATGACGTTCAGCACTCTGAATTATAAAATAATGAAAAAAACACCCATTTTTTAGAAAACATGGGAAAAAACTATGGGATGGTTTGTGGTTTTGGTTATTTTATTATGTAGAGTCCAAAACCTAAATAATAAATAAATCCCCCTATTTTCCTCTAAAAACTCACCAAATATCCCATTTATATTCACTAAAACTCCTTTTAGAATATATTTACTCTTTCTTCCACTATATAGAGTCATCCCAAGGTGCCCAAATCACTCAATAATCCCCTGGAAAGCATTTAGATTCACACACTCAAGTAAGTGATTTCTTTCTTTTCACTTCCATCAAAGCACTTATTTTTTGTTATATATCTTAAATTCCATTTTCTTATATTGGGATATGGTATTCATTATTCCCATTAATGTAAATTTAATTTATAAATCATTATAACCCTCTTTAAATCTCATTAATCCTTCTATTATCATTTATGTTCACCCATTACCATGCCGAAATATAGTTATGATTCTTTTCTTTATTCAAGTTTTTTATTACCTCATGCCTTCTTTTTCCAAATTTCTAATCTTAGGATATGTTTTTACATGAACCTATTACTACCCATTTTATTTCTATTTAATTATATACCCATTTATCTCTAATTAACCCATTTTTATGAATCTTGAAGTGACATTGGTATGCTGCTGAAATTTCACCACAATTTTTCATACCAAAACTTTTGTATAGTGAATACCATACCCATTTACTATCATGGTTGTTCACTTTTATACACATATAATTTTTAATTAGGTACTTACATGTATTTATTACACACTCATTAATCATGGAATAAATTATGATGATGAATGAATCCAGGTTTCAAGATATATGTGGCACACTTAAGCATGAGAATGAAATGAATGTGATGGGTGTGCCTATAATTATATAGCACTCCAATGAATTGGGTAATGTTTAGTTTTAGGAGATGTCAGGTTGGTATAAGGAGTGGACTTGATTACACTATAAAACTTTTTCTACCATGATGTATTAGCAGTTTATCCTTTAATAATGTTTATGATGTAGTGTTTTAAGTTATTTCCACATTTCCCATTTTATGATTATCATGTTATATCATGTCTTATTGTTCATGTTTATGATTCAAAATATTTTTATTCCATATTTATATTACAATTTTACAACATGTATCACCTTATTCCACGTTTATTCCCTTACTGGGCTTCACAGTCACCCCTGTCTTATGTATGTCTCTAGGTTTTCCCATGCAGTTTTAAGTGAGAGAATGTTAAGGAAATTTTTAATAAAGATATTGTTTTACCATTTTAAATTGTTATGTAATGTACTTAATTCCCATATTAAATATAATTATAGATATAAAAATTTTCATTAAGTGTTATCTTATATAATAAATCAAGTGTTAATGTGAAATAAAGAGCATGGTTGTTGTAGTTGGTATGAGAGAAATTATTTATTTATTTTTGAGATTAGGATTAGAAAAATATAGCGAAAGACTTAGGGATAAGACTAAATATAAGAAAACATACTTAAATTTTTTTAATTATAGATTAAGTAGTTTATAAAGAAAATACATCCCTATAATGACAATACAAGTGGATGTGGTTCTAGCATAAATATACAAAGGGGTAACAACTCCAACAAGGTGTGCTGGGCTTGACTTAGTGTAACTTAGTACATGACAACATGCCTTAAAATGCACCTGGTTTAAAATGAATGGGGGATTTGATTTGGGAAATTCATAAGACCATTAGGAACAGTTATTAAGGGAACAAAAATTCCCATAATAATATATGTTAGAAAATATATCATGGATAACATAGATTTAAGCCTTTAAATTCATAAATTAATGAAATAAATGTAAGTTATACATTACCCCTTTAATTTCATTAAATTGTCATTTTTTGTTTAATATTTTAAAAATAATAATCCATAATTTTACTTTTATTTTAGAAAATGTCTAGAAATCTGAAGGATCGAGTAAACAATCAATGTGAAGGGAAATGTGATGATTTCCCTATTGAGATACCCAACCAGATTAGAGCAGAAATCAAGAAATTCAATACTATACTCTATTAATTGACATAGATTCGGAATAGAAACATGGATCAAGAGGAAAAATACAAATCCCCCTAAGAGATTACAATCTATAATTGAGAGATTTATGTGAGAAAGGCCTCTGAATTTCAATGTATCACCCAATCCCTTAATCGAGGAACAATGGATCTACTCCATTGAGAAACTATTCTCCATCATTAAATGTTTCAAACAAGAGAAGATTATACCATCTATTTATTATATAGAGGGATAAGATGATACTTGGTGAAAATTGATCAATAATATGAATCATGAGGAAGATATTGAAGAGATTGTGTGGAAGGAATTCCAGAAAATGTTTTTCAATAAATATTTTCCTCATACTCTCAGACATAAAATGGGAAGGGATTTGTTCTCCCTTAAGAAAAAATACAATGAATCTATCAGGGCATACAAGGAGAACTTCAAAAGTATTTCACAATGCACCTATGGATTTGTCGTTACCCTTGAATTCAAGGTTGACTGCTTCTTTGGTGGTTTAAAACCTAGTCTATGAAAAGCCCCAATGATTTGTGACTTTGATAACTATGAGGAAATTGTATGATGTTCCCTCAAAATATAAATGGAGGTCAGTGAATTTAAAGGTTATCATGGGAATAATAAGTGAAAAGTGGTTTAATTATTGTAGTCCAATGAATAAATCTAATTGTTCTAAGATATTTCAGCATCCCACTTGTCAAAGGTGTGGAAAAACTCAAGAAATTGCATATGGTGATTGAGTAAATTCATTAGGTGCGGGAAAGAAGGGTACCTAGCTAATGATTTATAAAACGAGAACCCCAATAATATAGTGGAGGAAAGGAATGCTCTATTGAACCCTAAACATATTTTTCATTGCTTCAAATGCATGGAACCAGGGAACTTTTCAAATAAATTCACTAATCTAAGGGTTTGTAGAGACAACCAACAACCCCCCAAGGTAGCAAGGGTGAGATTTTTCTATTACAACCACTGAGGTGGAGTCTAAAAATGAAGTGGTGATAGGTACTCTTTTTATTCATTCAAGAATAAAAAATTTACTTTTTGATTATGGTTCTATGAATTCATTCATATCATAAAATTTTAATAGAACTATTCAATCACTACCACAAATTATAGAAATAGACTATCGGTGAAAATGAAAAATGGAGAAATAATTGTTTCCCAAGTATATAAATCCTATCTATAAAAATTTGTGTATAAACTTCCCAAAAAATCCTGTCATACTATCTTTGGTGTAATTTCATGTAATTTTAGGTATGAATTTTCTTTCCATATATAAATCCAACATAAATTTTTGTGAGCAGGAAATCACCCTCTATATCATGAATCATCCTTTTATTTTGTACAACTGAAAGGAGACGGATGAATCTTATTAAGAACCAAAATTTAAATCATGGATTTTATTTACCTATGAGAGAGTATATCTAGATCAAATGATTGAGTGTAAGGAAAGAATCATCCTTTAAGACATGCCTGTTGTGAGGAAAATGTTGATGTGTTTTCTAAGAAGTTTCCTGGAATTCCTCCCGAATGAGTGGATGAATTCTCAATAGACCTTATTCTGGGGGAGTTACCATTATCCAAGACTCCATATAGAATAAAAATTTTGGAACTTGAGGATCTAAAGAAACAACTATAGGAGAATATGTATATAAAGTTCAAAAACCCAAGTGCTTCAACATGGCGTGCATTACTCCTCCTCATCAAGAAGAAGGATGAGTCAATGCACATTTTCATTGATTATCGTGAGCTAAACAAGATCCAAATAAAGAAAAAGTATACTATGCTATGGATTGATGAATTGTTCGGTTAGTTTTATGAAGCACAATACTTCTCCGAGGTAGATCCATAGTTAGCATATTACCAAGTTAGGGTGAAGAAGAAAGGTATCTCGCATGATGCGTTTGTACATGGTATGGGCACTTTGAGTTCATGGTGATTCCTTTCAGACTCACCAATGATCTAGCAATCTTCATGGACTTGATGAATATAGTCTCTATTGATTACCTCAAAAAAAATTTGGTAGTATTTATAAAATATATTCAAATGTAGTCCAATAGTAAGGTGGATCATGATGAGTATTTGAGTATTGTGATGAAGACCATAAAAAAGGATATGTTTTATGAAAAGTACAAAAAATGTGAGTTCTAGTTGAAGGAATTATCATTCATAGGACATATAATATTTATAAATGGGATATCTATGGACCCTTAAAAATATAAGTAATTAAAGGATGGATGAGGCCAACATCTATGACATATATCCATACTATTCTTGGATTAGATAGGTATTATCATCAATCCTATGATAAATTTATCGTGATTGTCAAACCCTTTAACCAAGATAACTCAGAAGGGAGTCAAGTTTTATTATAATGATGAGTGTGAAGAGAGATTCAAGGATCTAAAAAGGAGGCTTATAATTTCCCTTGTGCTCACACTACCCACAAGTGTAAAACTTTTCATAGAATTCAAAAATGATTCAAAGAAGGTATTTGGATGTGTGTTAATAAAAAATAAAAAATTCATTTCCTATATATCAAGGAAGTTGAAAGTTCATGAATATAACTACCCAACATATGATTTGGAGTTTACTGTAATGATCTTCACTTTGAAAATATGGAGACATTATCTCTTTGGGGAGAAGTGTGAAATATATACAGATCAAAAAAGTATCAAATATATATTCAAAAAAATATGTGAATATGATCCAAAGAATATGGTTGGTGCTGATAAAGGACTATGAATTCTCAATACACTACCATCCTGGTAAAGTGAATAAAGTGGCAAATGACTTAAGTAGAAAGGACCTTGGAATTATATCATTGATGGGAATTTAGAGGGATATGATCATATATAATTTGGAAAGGATGTATATGGGAATCATAAAAGAAGGAACCTCATAGATCCATTCACAAATGATTGCTCAACCATCCCTTCTGGAGAGGTTAAAGGATGCTAAAAAATATGATGCAAGAATTCATAAAAAAGTGGAAACTATAAGGAAATGGAAATTATCATAGTTCAAATTTTAATGAAAAGGAGTTTTGAGATTTGGGTCATGACTACGTTTACTATAACACCCTATGTTAAATAATAAACTGATGGATGATTCAAATAGTTTTACTCTCTCCATTAAATAGGAATAAAAAATTTGTATTAAGATATTAAAGAGAACTATTGGTAGGGAAATATAAATAAGGAGATCTCTAAATGAACATAAATATGCCTTATATACTAGTAAGTGATGATGTAAAGGCAAAAATATAAGGGTATGATGTGACCTTTACCCATACCTTCATGTAAATGAGAAAAAATCACCATTTAATTTGTCACCTGACTTCAGAAGACATCTAGAGGAAACAATGATATCTGGTTTTTAGTGGATCTTATTAAAAAGAATCGAAACTTCATTGTAATTTAATAGGATTTCTCACTGAATCAACTTGCAAAAATATACATTATATAGGTGGTAAGGGTACATAGAGAACCACTGTTTATTGCATCTTACCAAGATCTGATATATACCTCTAAGTTCTAGAAAAGTATCCAACATGATCTAAACACTGAGCTAAACTTTAGTAAAGCCTATCACACTCAAAACGATGTCCAATATGAATGAACTATTCAGACATTGACAGACATATTGAGAGCATGTTTTATGGACTTAAAAGGAGTATGGGACCAATATCTACATTTGGTCAAGTTCTCAGACAACAATAGTTTCTAATCGAGCATCCAAATAGAACCATATGAATCCATTTATGGGAATATGTAAAGAAAACCTCTATACTATGATGAAGTTGGGTAATGAAAACTTCTTGGTCCAGAAATGGATCAATGAATAGTGGAAAAGGTTAGGACCATTCTGTAGCACATCAATGCTCCTAAGAGATGATAGAAGAGCTATGATGACAATCATCAATGAGACATAGAGTTTTCTGTTGGAGACCTAGTATTCCTCCACATAACTCCATGGAATAAGGTAATGACATTTGGGAATAATGGAAAACTTATTCCAAGATACAATAGCTCCTTTATGATCCTTGATCGCATCAGGGTGGTGGCCTTCTAACTTTCACTTTCACCTAAACTATCTCAAGTACATGATGTATTCTATGTATCTATACTGATAAAGTACATACTATAACCCTCAAATGTACTCAATCCAGAGGTGGTGCCATTAGAGGATGATATCTCATATGAGGAGCAGCCAGTGAAGATATTAGACTGTAGAGACAAAGTTATATGAAATAGGACAATGCACCTTATCAAAGTGTTATGGAGAAACCACAAGTTTGAAGAAGCGATGTGAGAAATGTATGAGTTAATTAAATAGAGTTTCCCTCATCTATTTTATTTTTGGAAATGAAAATTTCTAGGGAAAATTTTCTCAAGGGGGAATATTGCAACGACCCAAGATTTTATAAATAAAATTCACCTTTTGATTTAATGAAATGTCTTATTATGTAATATGTTTATAGAAAACACATGCACTTATTTTCTTTTATTATATCCAATTATATTTAAAAGATAGATAATTATCATTACCATTGATAATATATCCATTCAATAGTGATCACACGATTAGTATAAATATAAGATTTTAACAAATCTTATTGACAAAAACAAAGGAAGTGATGGCCTAAACTAATAGGATCATACCCTATAAATCCCATTTATCAGAGCTTCGGAAGGAGATACCATATTTGTATTTTTATCTTAACTAATCCTAATATTAGATCTAGAAACTTAAGAATAAGAAAAACTATTTATGGGATAAGTTCATGATCATCGAGATCACGACCCAAACCATGTACGCCTAACCACCCAAGGAAAGTCTCACCATCACACACCTTACTATTAGGGTGTTTTCAACTATATTAAAGGGATATGTATAAATTCCCTAGTATTATGAGTATTTACATTATTTTTTATATAATAATTTATATATTTTCATATTATTATGGTTACTTCATAAATTATTTTTATTTCGATATAATAAAACACAAATAGTATTTTGGTTAATATTCAAATTCTATTTAGGAATTTATTCTGATGAATTAAAGGATTTTTAAAATAAAAATTATTTTAATAAAATTTTATTTTTAAATAATTTTTATTTAATATAAATGATCATATTATTTTTATGAAGTGAAATGTAATTTTTATAAGGGTTCCAAAACTATTATTGTTAAAAAACCTAGCATTTCACAATTAATGTCGATTTATTTTAAAATTTATAATACAAATATTTAGAAAATTATTTATATAAAATTAATATTATTTTTGGAGTTATAATGTCTAAATTATACAATGGTTATTTTTTTATAATTTTTTGAGACAGTCAAATTTTTAGGTAAAAACTAAATACCATATAAATATAATTTGTGTATTATGACATCATAATGAACCATAAGTGATGTAATAAATACTAAAAATGGTATATATGACCAAATATATTTTTACATTTAATATAATTTGATTTTATTTTTATTTTATTAATTTTATGAAGTCTTTATGAATCCTCCAAAATCATTAATATATTTTAAGGTTTTAAAACCATTTATTTAAGAGTACAACTCACCTCCACATAAAAAATGGCATTATTTTATTAATCTCATACCTTGTAATTATAAAATAATGATAAAAAATCCCATTTAGAAGAAACCATGGTATGGTTTTTGGTTATGTTTATTTTATTATGTGGAGTCCAAAACAAAAATAATAAAGATTTATCATTATTTTTCTATATAAAACAAACCAAGATCCAATTTATCTTCCCTAAAAATCTTTGTATCATGTCCATACTCTAAGCTACACTCTATAGAGTCCTACCAAGGTGCCCCAATCTATTAATAAGCCCCTACCAATCATTTTGAGTCACACACTCAAGTAAGGGATTTATTTATTCTCATTTCCATTCAAGCACTTATTTTATGTTATGTCTCTTAAATTCCATCTTATTAAGTTGGGATATGTTCTTCAATATTACCATTAATTTCCATTAATTTTATAAATTATGATATCCACCTTTTACTCTCACTAATCATCCCATGATCCTTTATGTTCACCCGTGACCATGCCAAAATATAGTTTGGAATCCTTTATTTATTCAAGTTTATTCTTTACCTTATACCTTCTATTTACAAAATTATAATTTTGGGATATGTTTTTCCATGTCCCTATTAATTTTCATTTGATTTATTTTTGATTATAGACCAATTTCTATCTCATTAACCCAATTTTATTAATCTTTAGGTGACCCCGTTATGCTTCTGAAATTTCCCCATGATTTTCCATGCCAAAACAACTGTGTAGTGAATACCATGCCCATTTCATATCAAGGATGTTCAACTTTATGCACATATAATTATTTTTATTGGGAACTTACACGTATATATTACACACTCCTTAATATTGGAATAAATTATGATGATGAATGAATCCATGTTGTATGATCTATGTGGCACACTTAAGCATGAGAATGAAATGAATGTGATGGGTGTGCTCGGAATTATATAGTGTTCCAATTCATTGGGTATTTTTTAGTCTCATGAGATGAAATGTTGGTATAGGGAGTGAACCTGATTCCTTTATGGGACCTTTTCCATGATGATGTATTTTCACTTTATCCTTGTCCTATGTTTATGATGCAGTATTTTAAGTTGTTTCCACATTTCCCATGTTAAAATTATCATGCTATATCATGTCTATATGTTCATGTTCCTGATTACTACTATGTTTATGCCCCATTGATATGCCGATTGTCTAAAATTTATCACTTTATTCCATGTTTATTCCCTTACTGAGCTTTATATCTCAACCCTTTCTTATGTATGTCCCCAGGTTTAACCATGGAATTTTAAGTTAGAGAATATTAAGTAAGTTTTCAATAAAGTCATTGTTTTCATATTTTAAATTTTTATGTAATGTACCCAATTCCCAAATACACTAGAATTATAGATATTATAAGTTTAACTAAATGTAATCTTATGTAATAAATCAAGTGTTAATGTGAAATAAAGAGAAGGGCTGTTACATATTCAATAACCTCTAATGTATGAGGAGGTGCACATGAGGCAGTGTGGCAACCCCCCTCAGATCTAGTGGTTTAGGTCTGGGTGTTACAAAATGGAATCATAGCACCATGTTCGCTAGCTCATTTTTATCTTTACCTTTATTCGGGTCATGTTAGATGAGAGATAGATTTTTTGGTAATTAGGTTAGAGAATTATGTTTGTTCCTGACCAACATGATATATTAGACCTCTATGTTACCATATAATGGGACATTATGTTTTTCCATTTGATTTTATCATTGATTAAATTCCACCTGGGTGATTCCAATGATGTTGATATGCTTATTTATAGTATTTGTGTGCATTCATGCATCATGACTAGGCATGTAATATCACACATCATATATATACATGCTACTGTGACACGTAGCAGTTCTTTAATTTAATACTTGATTGTGATATCTTTTTGGGATAGACCTATGTGATTTGATTAAGAGATATATCTGTTTACTTTTCTTCTATGATATATCTATTCTTGAATTAAATAGTTGAACCTGAGAATGATATTATGTTTTGTATATATATATGTGACTATGAATAATATGTAGGGATGATATCTCAGTTAGTTCTAGGAGGAATATACCTTGGGTTATGGTTAGACTCCTAGTTGAACCTTGTGTGATTCCTTAGATTGATTCAGATCTTTCCCATTGACTTCAAGTGTTCTAAATGTTTATTTCATGTTTGTGATAATACTGCCTCGACATAGACTTATGGGAATATCTGTGAAGAGAGACTGAAATTATGCCTCAAGAGAGGATGTTATTACTCTACTAATGTATGTTTAGGTGTATGTAGCTGATCATGATCCCATTATTTCTCTATGGTTTATAAAAAGGGTCACTTTAGCTAGAATAATTTCACTTAGTGCCTTTCCTAGGTGTAGTAGTTCAGACATGTGGTCAAATATACCGTGAATTTCTAATCCATTATTCTATATCCTTCCAAGGAATTAGAGGCCCTCCAATTACTAAGTAATTGGTTAAATAATTGTGGGAATAATTGACCTAGTATAAACTCTAAAATATTTGTAGTTTAATCTAGCAACTTCATGCTTTCGAAGTTTCCCATTAAAATTTATCTGCACAAGTTATTGATGGAATTAAATTATCAGTCAAGTTGAATTCTAAGTTACTTTCTCTCGATAAACCATTGGGCGTGAAAGGGGACTATATTTTGTGATTCCCAAAGTGTGCTATAGTCATTTCTAGATATGTACATGTATGAGAATTCATGATTCTGGAGATTATGAGCTTCAATGTGATGCCCAACATGAACTAGATGACCTAATTATGATCTCACATTGATTTTTATTGAATATAGGTTTCGTTTACTTAACCCAAGGGTAATAATTTCTTGGTTATTGGAGAGTGGGAGTAGGTATAATTGGTTGAGATAAGATCCATCTTGGGATGATCATAGTGTATATTTTAGGTTTGTCTCTTTATGCAGGATCAGTGGTGATCCCCTCATCCTTTTCTCCAGTCATGGATCTATACCAAGATGTATTTTTAGATGACTTCATAGGACTTCCTCTATAATATAGGAGTTGACTTTAAGATAGATCTTGTGCCAGGTGGGAAACCCATTTAGATACCCACTAATTATATAGAACCATATGAGTTGGAATATCTCAAGGTGTAGTTGGATTATATTGAGGTTAAAGGCTTCCTGTGAATGAGAAATTTTCTATGAGGTAATCCACTATTGTTTGATAAGAAGACAAATGGTAGTCTTAAAATTTTTATGGAATATTGAAATTTGAAGCAAGTAACTATGAAAAAATAGTACCCATTTCCCATAATAGATAAATTTTTGATCAGTTGAGGGGATACTACTGGTTTCCTAAGATTGATCTATATTTGGGCTACCACCAACTTTGTGTTATATCGGAATACATTCTGAAGATAGAGTTTAAGAGTAGGTATAGGTTGTATGAGTATCTTATTATGCCTTTTAGGATAATGAATGATCTGACAATGTTTATAAACCTCAATAATTAGATCTTTCACCCATACTTGGATTCCCTCACTGTTGTGTTTGTTGATGACATCCACATATATTACCAGATAACATAATTACTTGTTAGACACCTGGATATTGTATTGAGTACACTTTTACCATATCAAATTTATGATAAGAACTCAAAGTGACACTTTTGGATATTGAATGTGCACTTTGTTTGGAACATGGTCTCTTAAGAAGGAATATTAGTTAATCCAAATAATGTTGATTTAGTTATGTCTCAATCATAATCAAGGAATGTGTTTGAGATTCAGATTTTTCTTGGGTTAATTGGGAACTATAGGAGATTAATTCCGGACTTTTTTTGCCTATTAGTGCCCATGAACACACTTACCAAGAATGGAGTCAAGTTTTAATGGATAGATGTGTTTGAAGAAGTCTTCTTAAACCCAAATAATATGTTGATGACAGCTCTTATCCCGATTCTTCTCAAGACTAGAGTTTGATATACTATGTACTGTGACATGTCTGGTGTGGACCTAGGAGCTATTCTAATACAGGGTGACAAGGTAGTCACTTATGGGTCTCATCAGCTATGAACACATGAGCAAAACTATTCTACCTATGACTTAGAGTTGTTAGTTTTGGTATACAGGTTGATATGTTGGTGACACTACCTCTTTGGTGAGATATTTTTTGTGTATATGTACCTTATGAGTATTTGGTATATCCTATCCTAGTATGAAATGAATATTAATCTAAGGTTTTTTGTAGAATACTTTTATATGTTTGAATTTGAGATGGTGAATGTTCATGGGAAATAAAATGTAGTTGAAGATGCACTGATCAGAAAAACATAGGAGGTTAGGGATAAAAAGTAAAACATTGAGTGTAATCTCATGGAATTGTTAGAAGACTGGTAGGTGGGAATAAATAAGAATAAAGGGGAAGTTTCTTTTTCACCATTAGTGATCAAATTATCATTAGTGGAATGAGTGAAGGAAAGTCAGGAGCTTGATCCAGATTGTATCACGATGCACGATATGTTTCTAGTAAGTGGTTCCGTTTCAGGATGGAATTTGGATAGATGTGTTGTGATTATAGTTCGTGATAAGGTAAAGGTTCTATCTTCTATGATATGGTATATGATGATATCTTCTCATGATTTGTAGTGATCATTTCATCTAGGATCGAAAAATATGTATCACGATGTCAAGAGTCAATATGGTGGCCCAAAATGAAGGGATATTTTTAAATCTTTGTTTCCCATTATATGACTTTCCAGTAAATTATGTTTGGGCATTAAAGACCTAGAGGGTTTATCTATCCACTTCTAGTGCCTTTATATAATTTTTATTTTCTTACCAAAGACTTCATAATGGGGTTATCTAGGGCCCCGAGAGGTCAAGGCACTGTTTGAGGTCGTAGTTGTCCAATTGACTAAGGTGTATCACTTTATACTAGTAAGGGAGACAAATTCAATGGATGAGCTATGAAATATCTATTTTTAAGAGGTCATGTTGCTTCATGAAGTTATTTAGTGTGTGGTATTTGATAAAGACACTCAGTTTACCTCATGATTTGGGAATGGATAATAGAAGGATATGGGTACTTACTTGAATATGAGTATGACCTTTCATATTTAGACCGATAGGTACTCAGAAAGAACCATCCAAATTTTAGAGGATATGATTTTGGCATTTATTTTGGATATTATAGGAGTATATGATGATCACTTGTCCTTAGTAAAGTTATACTACAATAAAAACTTCTAGTCCTTGATTTAGACGACTGCATTTTATGCTCTTTATGTGCAACCATATCGATCATCACTATGCTGGCATGAGGTAGGTGAGTATTAAGTTTTTGGGTCGAGTATGGTATAAAATACCTTAGTGCAGGTGAAATTGATTTGAAAATGGATGGAAATGAATCAGAATAGGAAACAATCTTGTACTAATCGATGGAGATGACCCTTGGAGTTTTCTATGGGTGAAAAGGTTTTCTTATGTTTTCTCGTTAGTTGGGGAATTAACATATGAGGAGGAAGGAAAAATTGGTATCACATTACTTTGGTCTATTCAAGATAATTTAACACATCAAAAAATTGACCTATTAGTTGAAACTTCCTCCATAGAATCAAGGTATGCACAATGTGTTCCATGTGTCACGACTTGGGAAGTGAAAACCTGATCCTGTGCATGTAATTGACTCTAGGAATATTGAGCTAGAGAAGGATGTATCTTTTATGGAATGACCTATTTGGATATTGTATCGAAATGAAAATGTATTTTAAGGAAATACTGTTACACTTATCCAAGTATTATAGTAGTATAGATAGATTTAGGAGGTACCATGGGATTTAGAATATGATATTCTAGCATAGTTGTCCAAGTTATTTTAGCTGAAATTTGGGAATACTTCTAAGGGATGTAATGTCCTTATAGAGGTGATTTATAACATCCTTGATTTTATAATCTACTTTTGGTTATGTTTTATAATCCATTTTATGAGAGAATTTATATTTTTAATAAAATAATCACCCCTACGCAGCGCATAGGTCCTCTATAAAGGTAAAATACTTATACCTATAGACATGGTGGTTTTTAAGAGTCGTGTATATGTTATAGGATGTTTTTAATAGATGCATAAATTTAAATAATTATTCACAAGAGTTAGATAAAGGTAAATCAAATGATGTGTACGGGTAAGGGGAAATCCCAACTACTGCATAAATGTGACCCCCCATATTTTTATTGGCTATGTAAAGGTTGACCTTTAATTTAAAAGGATGCATAAGGGTACCTTGGTACTATGTAAAGGTACGTCTGAGTTTTGTAAGCGAAACTCTTAAATTATAAAGTTTAAACATGGGTAATTCTACATCTAGGACCTATGTAAGGGTAATACTCCTTAACCTCATGTGATGGATATGAACTGTGTATAGTTAAAACCATGTTACCCTTAAAAAATTCTATTTTGGGATTTTTTAAAACCCTATTTTTGGTTCTTCCCCATTAAGATCCTAAAACATGTTTTGATGATTTTAAATCCAAAAATCATGGGAATTAATTATTTTGATTTGATTAATGTTTATAACTCATGTTAATGAATATTTTAAGATATTTTCATTCCATATTTGACTAAAATAAAAATTAAATGGTTAGTTTAATTTTTGATATTTTTTTCTATGAACCAGTATGCAGGTGAATTATTTAAAATATTAGAATCGTACTACCATAATTTTTGGATCCATTCATACTTATATGTAGCCTATAATCCCCAAAAACTAGGATCAATAAAGTCTTATTTGATCAATACAATTTCTTCAGTTTTTTTACAGGTGAGGAAGAAACCTCCTTTTCCTCTCCTATTTTTTAACTGCAATGTTAAAAGGATAATTATTGGAAGGAATATTTATTACTATCCTCATTTTTCTTGATCACTTTGTGTATTTTATCTTTCTAAAATATTTTGTAAAATGATCCATATTTCTTAAATTATAATTAACCCAAAATTATTATTGAATGATAAAGAATAATTATCATGATTATATCATATTATTATAGAGAGATAAAATGTTATCACATGTGAAATTATAACTATTAATTAAGAAATAAACAATTAAGAACATGCTAAAATTGATAATTTAGAAATTATATAGGGGGGAGAAACTATTAGAACATGTGGTGTTTTTATTTATTTTTGAAATAAAATATTTGGAATCATATCCTAGAATCATTGGAGAGTATTTTGAGCCATATTTTACATGAACATAATTCCTATGAAGTTTCATTATTGAACATTTGGAGTAATTCATCATCAATATTTAGGTAGTAATCCCTCAACTTAAGCACATGTTTTATAAGGGTTCTTTTCATGATTATTTTTGTTCATGTGTAGCCTTGACACCTATGTTTGATGATTTCTCACATGAGAAGTTCAATTGTAATATCCCAATATTTTAGAATATAAATGCATTTTAAATAAATGTTATAAAACAAGTATTGAAAAAACTAATCAAGATAGTGTAAATTTTATTTAAAATAATACACTAACTTAGAAATTGATATAATGAATAATATTTATAGGAGTCTATAACTAATTAATATGAAATTAAACTTACAATAATAATTAGTAATGAAAGAGGAAAAAATATGAAAAACATGATAAATACTAAATTGTAGCCTTCATATTTAAGATTATCCATGAGTATAAATACACCAAAGGGAGTGAGGGTAAGAATAAAAAGCAATGAGAGATTATGAATCATATTTATCGGTGAGAATACTAAGATTCATAGATTTTAAATTATCAAAATTCCTTTTGAGTAGGTATTTAAAGAATAATAGATTTGCATATGACTGTTGGATTTTATCCATTATAATAATTTTTTGAATAAATATAATAAATAACTATCGC
Source organism: Viscum album (assembly GCA_963277665.1). Taxonomy (NCBI): domain Eukaryota; kingdom Viridiplantae; phylum Streptophyta; class Magnoliopsida; order Santalales; family Viscaceae; genus Viscum; species Viscum album. The sequence goes on from OY728133.1 coordinate 445,539,104, forward strand.
AATACATGATTCAATTTTGAACCTTCTATAAAAGAATTCATATAAATACAATTTGAATTATTATTTTTTGTTTCAATATAAATATAAAATTTTGATGATAAGTTAAATAATATCATTTGGAAAATGTCAATTTAAGTAAGATATCAATTTAACATTGTCATGACAATAATAGTATGAATTATATTAAGTAATGTGGTTATTATAAGTGTATTTAAGTTCAAAATAAATTTTTTAAAGTACAATGATAATAATAATGATAATGATATTAATGAATTTAGTATTCTTTAATGTATATTTAAAATTTATTTATATAATTTTCCTCCAACCATGCAAGATATAAGGGACAGACCCTTCTACCCTATTTGGAGAAATATAAACCCATAGGGGAGGGCCACTCTTAACATATTTCTATAGGAAGTGGTGTATGAACACCTACACATAGGCAGGAAAGTGGGAAGAGTTCTTGAAGGGCATACATTTGTACTTGTGGTCTATAAAGTGGGGTGGAGCAGCCCATGTGGGTGTTATGTGCAAGTGTGTCTGTGTGACAACCCTAGTTCCATGGATTGAGTCAATGGTTGGAGTGGTTATAATATATACTAGAGAAAAACCAACCATTTGTTTTTGATGTGGGATTAGAAACGCGGGTACTGTTCACCATTGCTAAAATAAATGCTTTAATCATGATTGTCTAATCCATTTTATCCCAACTATCTGATCATATAGTGAGAAAATATTCAACCTCACACCTTTTCTTTTTAGAAACCATCATATTATTCCTCTTCATCTCCTTACTCTATACGTTAAATTGAAGCCCCCACCGTCACCTTATTCTTTGTCTTGTATCACTGGTTCCAACCTCACCCTCTCCAAACCTACATAACCATTAGGTGGTTCATCATGATGCCACCCTATGAAACTAATTTTATCTTCCTTATAACATCAGTATTAGTTTGACTTATAACCAATGATCATGCCCGACAACCTATAGTTTCTTCAACCTGTCGGTGATCGACGAGCATCATGTTGCACATGGAACAATCCTCTTAGGGATCTCATGATGTGAAGGTAAGCAGGTTTGTAGGGATAAAACCAACCTATATGAGATTTATGCATATATATAAAATAGAAATTGTGGATTCCATGGAAACTTATGTGTTTTTTTGCTAACGAGTAAGATATAGTTTGAGTGGGTAGGCTATTATTTATAGAAAATTAAAAATTTTATATCAGGGAAAAATCGATTGGTTCACACAACTTGTGTGTATATATATACATACAGATTATAAAAAAATTATAAGGTTCCTTTGAGGGTTATCATGTATATATATATATATAATTATTTCCTACACTTAGTTGTGGGTTAGTCTAGTTTTCCATATTTGAAGAAGTAAGTACATTGTTGCGTAACATCTTTCCCGTTACAAGGTAGTGGTCTTGAGACCCAATTTAATGAGAGAGTGTACAATATAGATTTAAAGGTAAGGGGATTGTTTTATGATTTCTTTAATGTGTTTCAAAATATTTTTATTCTCTCCAATTTTCAGATGAAAAATCCTTCTTGACCCACAGTATTTTCAAAATGAATTTCTTTGAATTGTTTTAATAGTTTTTTAATTTGATTATGCTTTAAAACATACGTTTTTATGAATTTTACTAAAATATTTAAGTTTAAAATCTTAATATTTTCTATTAAAATTATATGATTATTCACTTTTCTAATAATACTATTAAAAATATTATTTTCATTTATAATATTGTCTTATTCCAAGGTTAAGGGGAAACATACTATTTGATTTTCAGTGAAAAAATTGTTTATTCTCATGAGAAATTCTTTTTATGGAAATACTTGTTTTGTGAAAAGTATTTTAATTTTGTTTCTAAGAATTTAATGGAAGCTATTGAATTTTTAAATTTATTGTTGAAGTTAAAAATGTTTTATTTAAAAAAAGTGTATTTTTATAGACACACATACACACACAAATATATTTATATATACACATCATTTCATGTGAAACTATTTTTTATTTTTTCATCTATATAAATTTATATAAATGTGTATATATGTATCATTTTATGCGAAACTTTTTTTATTTTGATATATATATATATATATTATTTTATATAGAACTGTTTTTATTCTGTTATCTATAAATATATATATAATTTTTTTTATATATGTGTCATTTTATGTAATCATGTTTTTATCTGTATATATATATATATATATATATATAAATGCATATGCACACACACAGATATATATATATCATTTCATGTAAAATTGTTTTTATTCGGATATCTATATATATATGCATATATATATATATATCATTTCGCGTGAAACGTTTTTATTTCTGACATCCATTATTTTAAAATTCTGATAAAATATATTGATATTTTAATGGAATTATTATTCATTTTTAAAACTATATTTATATGTTCTAAATTATAGAATATTTAATTTTCTTTCTAAATTATCACTCATGAGTTTTTCTTGAAAAATAAAACATGTATATATATCCAAGAAATTCATCCTTTATGAATTTAATATCGATTCTCATGGTTTAAAAATTTGTTTCATGGTCTTTAAGATGTATAACAAAAGTTACTAAGTTTTCATTTGCAAATAAATGTACTTGATCATTATATTAAGGAAGGAAGGTTACAGTGAGTGAATCCAAAACCATTATGGGACTTTTTCCGACTATGTTATGGGTTTTCCCATATAGTACCAGGAGATCCAAATATAGATTATATGATGGGTGCACCAAATAATTCTACAATGCACTGGGTAATGTTTTTATCTCTTGTGATGTCATTTATGGTGTGTATGAGGCTATCCTAAGAACAATATGGGATTAGGGAGTAAACCTAGTAAATTATGGGACTATGTATACCGGGATATTGTTTTCTCAAGAAAAACCCAAGACTATATATTATTAACTAAATATAATTCAAAAATTAATCATGAGAATCTAAAAGAAACTTTTATAATTTAATGAATGAATGAAATGAATTTTTTTTCAAGGTATCATTGTATTGAATTTTTCAATAGAAAAAAATATATTTTTTATTTTACTAAATAAATCATGATTCTAAATTTGGTATGTACTTTCAAATTATATGTCATGATGTAATCTTATAAATATTGAAAAACCTTGAATAGTTTCTTCATGTTTGAAATCCCATACTGGATATTTTTTCACTCACCCCATGTTTTTAAAAAATATTTTTTATAGGGAATATGGACATGTAGAAGCATGTGGGTGGTCGAGGTACCTCTATAGTGTTTAAATATTGGAAAGTAGATGAAATATTTTTGGGTTTCTTTAGGTGTTATAATTACAATGATTTTGTGTATCCTGAATCTTTAAAACTCTAAACCTTTGAAATATATGGTTGTTTTATAAAAAAATTAATAATAATATTAATAATAAATGATAAATAGTAAATAAAAATGGATCAGGTTTTTAGATGTCTCATTTGGTATTATAGTTATGGTTTTGACAACTATAGAGGTCAGGATATGGAGAAACCCTTTAATCTTTAGAAGCTTTCTATAAATTTCTAGGGTTTTACCATAGAGATAAATAAAGCTTTAATAGAATTATTATATTGGAATAACTAGGCTTCTAGTTTTTTATGCTATGGAGAATAAGTTTATTATGTTTTGGGATAATTCAAATTATGTTATGCTTCATAGATAGGACAAATAGTAGTTCCGAGATGGAAGGAGAGAGATCGTGCACAACACTCTTGTCCTTTCCAAAATACTTACTTGGAATTATTATTGAAAATTAATGATTGCATAGTATTGATATGTTTTACAACATCCAAATTTCCTATATAATTTTTTACAACATATTGAAAACCTCCTCCATACCGCAAGATCATTATTTTCTCAGGATCAAATATTAAGTTTCCAACTCTTTCACCTTTATTGCTGATGAGGTACCAATATGGAATTATCAAATACTTCACCTTGTCCCACGATTATGATGCATTGATTGATTTTAGAATATCTATAGAATAGGGAGACCTCCAATCCACCTATATATATATACATATCTATTCTTCGCTTCAGTCTTTTTGGAAATATAAATACTATATTAGAGGAACCACATTTTGAAAATTTCAAATCTGACTCTGTCAGGCTATTTTATAAAAACTAGACTCATACTGATGTTTTGAAACTATATGTTAGAAATAATTATTTTCAAAAAGTAAATTATTTTCTTCCTTAGTATTATCTAATTTGTACTTGTAGTGTTGGGACTAAGGAATCAGAAAATTTTGAAAATGCTCTGAGGTATTGTTTCACTATGTGGACCCTCACCACTCACGAACAATGTGAAAATCGGAATTAAGGAATGCTTAGTAACCTGAGGTAAGAAACCTCAAATATGAGTTTAAAATTTTTATGATTGTATGTTATTCCCCTAGATTTATGTAATATGTAATCAAATTGTGTGGATACAATATTTGTAAGGAGGGTAAAATGTAACATCCCAGTATTTTAGTGTATAAATTCCTTTTAAATAAATGTTATAAAAAATGTATTGAAAACAAAAATATGGATAAAGTGTATTTTATTTAAAATAATACACTGAACTAGAATTTGATAAAAGAATATCTCTTTATAGAAGTCTACAACTAATTAAGTTGAAATTAAAGTTACAAAAAAGCATTAGTAATAAAATAAGAAAACATATAAGAAACATGATAACTCCAAAATCACATGCCACATATTTAGGATAATCCATGAGTGTAAGTATAGAAAATAGGATGATATTATGAATATAGATAAATGAGTGAATATGAATCATCATTGAGTATGAGAATACTGAGATACATAGAGTTTAACTTTATTAAAATTTCTTTTGAGTGGGGTATTTAAAGAATAACTGATATACATATGATTATTGGATTTTTGATGTTATAATAATTTTTGAATAGAACATAATAAATAAACAAACTATGAAATGATTCAGTTTATAACCTTTTATAAAAGTATTGGTTAAAATATAATTTGAATTATTGTTTTTTTTTTCAAGATAAATTTAAACTTTTGATGACAAGTTAAATAATATCCCTAATAAAATGTTAATTTTAGTAATATATCAATTTAATGTTGGCATGATAATAATAGTATAACTTATATTAAGTAATGTGGATATTATAAGTGTATTTAAGATGGAAATAAGAATATTTAAAGTATAAATATAATAATAATGATAATAAAAATAATTAATTTTGTATACTTTATAGTATATTAAAATTTTACTTTATATATTTTTTTCCAGCCATAAAAGAAATAATGGAAAAGGCCTTTTACCCTATTGGGGGGGGGGGGGGTGGGAAATCTCAACCCACAAGGGGGGCCAGCCCAAGTAGCCGCATGAAGACCGTGGTGTATGAGTACATGCACAAAGGAAGTAAATTGGGAAGGGTGTTTGCAAGGTGTGCATTGGTGTTTGTGGATTACACAATTGGGGTTTTCACTGCATGCATGCATGATGTAAAGGTTTGTTTGGGCATCGAACCTGATGCCGTGACTCGGGCCAATGGTTGGAGCATTTTTAATATATGAGAGAGAAAAACCAGCAATTTTTTTGATGAGGGAATGGAAACACAAGCACTATTCACCGATGTAAAAAAATTCTTAAATCACAGCTATCTGATCCATTTTATTCAAACCATTCGATCATCCCATGAGAGCATCTTCCACCACATGCCCTTTATTTTTTAAAATTCACCATCATCTTTCTATTCATATTCTTCTTCCGTGCACCAAACTACATCCCCCGTTGTTTCCTTCTGCTTTATCTCATACCACTAATGCTTGAATCACCCTCTATAAACCTACATAGCTCATAGGTGAACTAGCTTGATGCCACCCTATTCCAATACCTTCATCTTACTCATAGCATCGACAACAGGTTGACCTGTAAAACACGATCATGCCAAATGACCCATGTTTCTTTCATCATGTTGATGATTGGAGAGCATTGTGTTGCACATAGAAAAATCTTCTTGTTGATCTCATGACACAAAGGTGAGTAGGATAACAAGGATATTACCAACCTAGATTATATTTCCATGTATATATTAAATAATGATGGTGGATTCCATAGAAATCTTATACGTTTTCTAGATAATGGGTAATTTAGGTTTTTTGTCGGTAGACTTTTATTTTAGGGGAAATCATAGATTTTATATCGAGGAAAAATAAATCGATTCACACAATAGGTTTATATAAATATATTAAAATTATATATATATATAATAATGGTATTTTTAGGGTTCTTAGGTATATATATATATGTAATGATTTCATACACTCCACTGTGGGTTGATATATTTTTCTAGCTTTGAAGATATAAGTCTATTGTTGTGTAATATCTTCCCTGTTTCTAGGTAGAGGTCTTGATACCCACTTCGACGAGAGAGTCCGCAACATAGATTTCAAGGTAAAAGTATTTTTTTATGATTTCTTTAAATTGTTTCCAATCAGTTTATATTCTCTCTAAATTTTAGATCAAAAATACTTTTAAACCCCCAATATTTTCAAAATAAATTTCCTTTAGAAAAAAATATTTTTATAGTTTTTAACTCTTCTTATGATTTAAAACTTATAGTTTTTTGAATTACAGTTATGTATAAAAGTTTCGAATATTAATTATTTTTCTTAAAATTCTATAAGTAATCTATTTTCTAAGAAATATATTTTAAATGATTAATTTCATTTAAAATATTGTCTTATTATAAGGTTAAGGGAAAACAAACTATCTGATTTTCAATTTAAAAATTGATTCTTCTTATGAAAAATTATTTTTATAAAAATATTTATTTTGTGTAAATTATTTTAATTATTCATCTAAAAATGTAAGGGAAGTTATTAAATTTTTAAATTTATTATTGAAGGTAAAAGTGTTTTATTTTCAAATATGTGTATATGCACACACACACATACACATCATTCTATGAGAAACTATTTTTCATTTTATATATATATATATATATATATGTATATAAATATATATATGTATAATTTTTTGTAAAACTATTTTTTTATCTATATCTATTTATACAAATATATATATATATGTATTATTTTATATAGAACTGCTTTTATTCTATTATCTACATATATATGTATATAAATATTTATATATGGTATTATGATATGTAAACATGTTTTTATCTATATATATGTATATAAATGTATATTTATATGAGTATCATTTTATCTAAAAATGTTTTTTATGATATATATATATATATGTATATATATATATATTATTTCATGAGAAACTATTTTATTTCTTATATCTCTCATTTTGAAAGATTGAAAAATTATATGGATATTTCTAAGAAGTATTCTTAATTTCCAAAACTATATTAATATATTCTAAATTATAGAATGTTTAATTTTATTTATAAATGATCACTCACGAGTTTTTACTAAAAAATTAAAAATGTGTATATATCTAAGTAATTATTCCTTTATGAAATGAATATCAATGATCTTCATTTTAAATTATGTTTTATGGTCTTTGTTATGTGAAAAACAAGTTACTATATTTTTATTTTCAATGAAATTAACTTGATCATTATATGAATAAAGGTAGGGGATGAGGAGTGAACTTAAACACCTTATGAGACTTTTTCCAAATATGTGATGGGTGCACTTAGATAGTTCTAGGTAGGCCCGATATAGCTTATACAATGGGTGTGCATAGATAGCTCTCTATTGCATTTTGTAATGTTTTAATCTCATGATATTTTATGTATAGTTCATGAGAGGTTATACTAAGAACTCTATGGGATTAGAGAGTGAACTTGATACATTATGAGACTATTTCCACCATGATTATGTTGTCTCAAAAATAAGCCACAACATTTTTTTATGATCAAAGTTACTTAAAAAATTACTTATGATATTTTAAAAGGAGATTTTATGATTCAATGAATTAGTGAAATGATTTTTTTCAAGGTACCAGTGTATTTAAGTTTTTAATAGCAAAAGTATTTTTTTCTTTTACTTAAAAAAATTGATATTTGTATAAGGTATGTACTTTCAAATTATATATCATGATGTAATCTTTGAAATATTGAAAAAACCTTTTTGTTTTCCTCATGTTTTGAAACCCCTTAATGAGATTTTTTTATCACCCAATGTTTGAAAAAAATCTTTTAATGTGAAAAAAGATGTTTAGAAGTGAGTGAGTGGTTGAGGTCCCTATATGGTGTTTAACTCTAGGAAAGAAGATGAAATGTTTTCTGATTTTATTTGGTGCTGTAATTAAAATTATCTGGTGGATCCTAACTCTTTAAAAATTTAATCCTTTTAGATACGAGGTTGTTTTATAAAATAAATAAATAATAAAAATAAATTATAAATATTAAATATTAAGAAATGGACTGAGTATTGGTTTGTGTCAGCACGTGTATCCCAATAAGCTTATATTTGATATTTACTCACATATTTTTGTTTTGGTTATGACCCTTTTTACTTTGATGTGATATTGATCTATCATTCTTTATACATGTTTTCATGTAGATTTCCAATCTTTTCAGTTGATATAGGTGGATCCATATAGATTATTTCCCTTTAAGAGAGATGTGTGAGATATTGAACACCATGTACATAGCCTATCTCTTTGAGTAAGATGTTTCAAACATGTTTTGTGAACTATACCATCGTGGAGGGGGATGTGTCAGACATGAATGTAGATGTTACTTCCTATATGGTGAAAAAGTAATTAGATGTAGTCTTTGAGGACCCAAAATGTGTATTATTCTTTTCTGATATACTCAATGTTTATATCCACACCTTGTTTACTTTCATGGCGTGCCCCTATATATGTTATATAATGATATTAAGGGACGTTGGTGGTTTCCTAATAAGTCTCGTTCTCACACCCTACTAACGAATTTTGGTGTGCTTGTAGATTTAATTACTAGGTATCTAGTGAAATGAAAGGGCCCCATAGTGGATAGTTGAGCTGGTTAGCAGGAGGATGCATAAATATCTAGATGAAACTTGAGCTGGATATCTACTACTACTTGTATTTACTGTCTTAACCATACATTAGATCATTTATTTAGTTTTGGTTTATCTATATGACATTCCATATTGATACTTATTCATTTGGTATTTTATTATTCTATAACTAATCTAATAATTATTTTTTAATTATCTATTGATTTATTTGTTATCACATCATTTATATAGTATGATGTTTACCTGGTATTGAGGGCATAGTCTCCCCATGTATTTACGTAGACCCTCACTGCTAGTTAGAAACCTCTTGCATATGGAGAGAAACACATAAGGCTGTATGGTAGCCCATCTTGGACTCGGTGGTTCAGATTGGAGCTTTACAAATACTTATATCCTATAATTTGTTTTTTAGTTTTAGTCTGGAATATTTATAGATTTTTAATGTTTTATGAGGAATTATTTCTTCATTTTTGGTGTGGTTTATTTTTTAAATGAGAAGTATGTTGTATTTCTCATTTATAGGTGTTTATTTTGGTATTTTTATATATATTATGGGATTTTATTACAGTTTAATGATGTGTGTTAACTCAGTGCATTGAAAATTACATTTAAAAAATGAGAATAATTTTAGTTGAATTATTATGAGTTTAACACATATTTTATTTGTGATTTATTCTTGAAAATGTTAATTATAAATAGATAAATGTTAAATAAATGAGAGATTAAGATAATATTATTATGAATTTGATGTTATAATTATTAAAGGATTAATAACATGGTTATGTGTGCTGCAAATTAATGATTTGATATTGTGTATTGATTTGAAGTTTTTTTATTATGATATAAGTTCAGAATATTATTGTGTGAACTTCGGTAAATTATTGAGATTTAAATGAGATGAAATTTCATGTTTTTGTTTGTGATTAATTACTAGAATATGTGTTTTTCAATTTGACAATACATGTAAATTGGGTAAAAACTCATGGAAATGATTTAAAATAATTAGTGGTGGGTCATGGTGATTCTATAATGAACTAATTATATTTATTAATAATGAAATTATATTTGAGTAAAAATAATGAATAAATATAAGGGATTACTTTAATATTGTTTTCAAAGAGGGGAAATGTGAAACTAATTATTTTAATTTTGAATTTTTGAGAGGATTTATCTTGCGAGAATTTTCGAAATAAATTACAAAGAGAGTGAAGGAGATTTTTTAATGGGTGTTTACAAAATAATTATGAAATTTTCTAGATGTGGGTTTGTCCAGAAATTGTACTAAGATTGAGATTATATTATATTAAATGTGTTTAGAAAGGATATACTCTATTACATGCGATTTTTAGGATTTTAAATGAGTCATGTGTTATATTCCTTGGTTGATGTTAATAGATTCTACTTAACATTGGAAAAAATAGGTATATCAAATATTATCATACATGGTCAATTAGAAATTATTTATAATACATGAAATATATTATTTGATGAAATCATTTAAAATATTTCCATAATTTACCTATGAGAACATTAAACTCTAGTGGATATTTGGGGTGATTGTAACGCCCCGACCCCAGTTACCCAGAGTCGGTGCATTATTACATAACATTGGCATGATCACAAGAAAGATCAACTCTCGAAAGACTAATTAGTTTAGTATCTTTGGAATTACTAGATACATTCATAAAGTTTACATTACATCATAAAATGAAAACTAAAACAATATAGTCTCCATAGTTCACACTCTTATCCCCTCATACTATCCCTGCAAGTCATTCATAAAATACTTCTTCACATCCTGGAAAAAATAAAACATAGAAAGGGGTGAGCTCAAATGCCCAGTAAGGATAAAAATATAGCGGAAACTTTCATAAATAAGCATAAACATTTAAGGCAATGTATAACTAAAACAAAATCCTTTTAAAACTTGAACTTCAGCATAATATGGCCGAAATAAAATGAAATAATTCCATATACTTATTCACATGGATATTCTACTAGTCAAGTAATCACATGCAATATCAATAACCACTTTCATAATGATGGAATGCATAATGCCCAACTATCATAACCACATAGTCAAAGGCTCGTGCCAATAATACAAATAATATTTTGTCAAGGCCTCATTCCAAGACACTAGTTTGTCTCATGAGACCTACTGATGCATCAAGGAGATATAGCAGGCTCCACCCATCACTTATTAAGTCTAATGAATTCCTCATATGAACAGGTTTCAACATAACATAAACATTCGTATTAAAACTATCATACGAAATGTTAATACTTTGATCATAAACCATGAATGGTATAAAAATAACACATCCACAGTCAAACATATCACAAAACCTTAAATACAATATGGAAGTTTTGTATCATAATAAATCAACTTCAAATAAGCTTAAAATCCATCAAAGGATGTTGACATAGATGAAATCAAAACTATTTGAGAGAAATATCTATTTTTTTGAAATAATTTAAAAGTCACATAATTATAAAATAAAAAATTTACTTTGAAAATATCCTTATAAGCTTGTAAGGGAAGCTTTTAAGATTTTATAATGGCGGAAAATAGCCACACCCACCGTATATGTTAAAAAAAGACATTCTTACCTTAATTCTGTCGAAAAGGTTAAAAATGACCTTGTTTGGAAAACAACAGAAAGATTCCTTTATAAACCTCTTATAAAAAGTCAAACAAGGGTATAAATGACTTTAACCCATATTATGTAAAATATCAAGAATGTTTTGAAATACATTTTTAAGAAACATGGATGTGGATGATAAAGAGGTCCGAGTAGATAATTACGTATAAACAACCTCAGATAATGAAGAGATTGTGAAATAACCCTTACCTTGCACTTTTTCTTAGTCGACGGTAAGTTAAACTCTTGTATAATAGTTAAAACATTGTTATTAAATTATACAAGAACCATATACATAATTTTGATATCATATATGATCTTCTAATAATGCTTTGTTAATAATACTTTAGTATTATTGTCATTTCAGGTGTTAACTTACTTGTTTTATTTTATATGTTTTTTTATATAAGTCATGTTTATTATGGATAAGTTGTATCTTATTCATATACATAATTATATAAAGTTCTTAAACATTACTTTTAATCATCAAATGAGAATTAGTCTTGAATGGATACGATGAGGAATGAGTCTCACCGCGTTCGTGGAGACGGTAGTCCGCACGTACGCACGAGCGACAATATCATTATTTTGATATTAAAATAATATATAATTGGATGGTATATCATATATAAATAATCATTATCATGTTATATTTATTATTTAAATGAATTACACATCATTATTATACCCATCCAAATAATAATATATTGAATAACAATTACACCATGACGTGGAGACGGTAAGCCGCACGTATGCACGTATGGTGACATGTCATTCAAAGGATGGATAGAATAATGAATATGGATGTACCATATTTATAATTATATCACAGTATATAGGAGATACTGGAGTTATTATTTTAGAATGGGAATAATAAAGAAAGAAGAAGTTGAAGAAGAAAGAAACTTGAAAGATGGTGGTGAAAACATTACCTCTTCTTCGGGTTCTTCCTTTTGATTTGATCAAAAGGACTCTTTAGGTTGGCTTTATGATCAAACTAAATCCTCTAGGTTGAAGTGAGGAAAGTTTAGAGAGTATTTGGGCAGAGTTTGGCCAAAATAAAAGGCTTTTAATGTGTGAATTAGTGAGAAGGGGGAGTGCCCTTTTATAAGAGGGGTGAGGGGCACCTTTGGAAAAGCTAGAAATATTATTTTATAATAAATTCATATTCGGTTTATAATGGCTCAAAAATGGATTATTTAGAGGTTAAGGTGGTTATAGGTCTAAAACCACTCAACCAATAGGTTTTAGACAGGTTTGGGTCACTATATTAACTTTATCTTTTAGTTTTAACTCTTAGTTAATTAGTTTAACATTTACCATGTCACTTTGTATTTTTATATTATATAGTTAATAAACTTACTATATACATCCAAGAAACCCCCAAGTGGTCAATTAAATATACACCTATCATTATATAAGTATCTTGGCTGAACCTTAGATTTTTAGGAATTTAATATCAATTAATAATATAATATTTGTTTTGAAAACTCTTTTATGTGAATTTTAACACTATTCAATAATTGATTTTTTTAAAGTCTTAGAAACTTTATTAATTCGAAAAAAATTAATTTCATTAATACTATAATGTCATATTATAAAATAAAATTCATGTATTTCATCAAAACTTTCAAATTATATTAATTTTAACATTTATAATACCAATTATTTGATTCATTCATTAATAAGGAAAATACTGCATCATTATTGTATCATAAATAATATTAATTATTTAATGTCTAAAAATTATAAATAAAATACCATTTTGTAGGAAATAGTTTTATCTTTCTACTGAATTTTTATAGTCTAAATTCCAACATATATAACTCTATGTAAAAATTGTTTTTCTAAAAGATATATGCTTAGGTCATTTTTGTATTTATTTTAACTTAATTAATATAAAGTGTCATTATCACTTACAAGTGGCTCCATGAGGTCCCATAATCGACCCAAAGATGACCATGGTCGGACATGTATCAACCAATAAGTTTAGGACACGTTTTAATGTAATTTATTATTATTATAATGTTATTTGTTTACCCTTATTTACCGGATTTACCCTTTAACCATGGTAAATAAAATATTTACCGAAATAATTATTCAAAATGTCTAAAAATAAAAGTTACCTATTAACACAATTTGGACATCCTGATTCTAAATATGGAATCTATTTTTCCAAATTCAAAACACAGAAGTGGTAGAAATTAATTTAAAATTAATTCTCCTTGTTAAAACAAAAAGCGTGTTTTTAAGAGATAATAACTATAAAAAGATTGACACTTGCTCATGTCCGGTTTAATTGAGAAATTTTTTCCAATGGCCAACATTGTATTAAATGGTAAAAATATATTCTAACTATACTTTAAAAACACTCAAATTCATAATTTATCACTATTAATTATTTCGATTAAAAAAGTTTCTTTTAATTAAAATTTAGTAATTTTAACTATTCATCAAAATATAAATGTTATCCGAAAAGTTTCAAAATTTTACCCTAGGCCGATTTCGATATTATGAATCCAAAAATGAAGTCAATTTTGAGAGATAAAATTTATAAAATTTCAAAAAGTGGGTATTACTATTCATAACGTCTAGTTTGATTGGTTGTGGTGTGTGTTAGAACTCGAAGTTGCGTACAACACATGCTACTATATTATTCAAAGAGAAGTGTACCATGGAAGCTTGGGGTGTTACAGTGATGATGGTTTATACTAATAATTATTTCCAACATTGTTAGGCCTGAGAGTAATGAGGTGAGAGATACCCTCGGGGGGGGGGTGGTGGTGAATCATAGTATATAATATTTTCCAATTTTATCACTTTTAATTAGTCTATAAATTTATTAATTGATCATGAAATTTAAATTATAAGGATCAATAATTTTTCTCATTAATTTATATTAATCCAATTACTTAACCTGCCTTTTCTATCAATTTATATTGGGATAATTTTTTCCCTATCAGTTTCTGGTTTTAGAATGAAAAGGAAGTGAAAGAACACATGTAAAAATTATATTTACTTGGTTCACCAGTAAGGTCTTCTCCAAAGAGAAGGCAATTAATAATGATCCAAAGCACCAAAAAAACCACCAACCTTAGAAATCAGTGGTAGGGTACAGGCTAGGTCACTCTAGCCTTGGGTCACTCCCCTTACAATGGTTTTGGGTTGGGTCACTTCCACCCAAGGGACACTTTTCCTCAATTCATACCTCATTAATCAATTATTTATGAAATAAAATCATATTGACACGTAGTCCATGAATAATATCTCCTAATGTTATAAGTTTCACCAATTGTTGGTTTGTGTAATTTTAATCCTTAAGACACTCCTACAAAAATTTGTTGCAAAACTCCCATAGAATATCTTCATCATTAACCTTACATGATATTTCATAGAAATAATTCTCCTCCTACTTCTTCTTTCAAATAATAGTATTATAACATCTTTAATTTCTAGTTTAGAAACTAGAATTCTGTTTTCCAGTATTTCAACTAGAATTCTCTTTTCTTTTTTTCTTAACAAAAATTATTCTCAGATATGGAAAGAGATATTTTTCTTTACATAGTAGAAACCCCCCTTATTTTATTATATATTTAAATTATATCAAGATATATCAAGTTCAATCTCCACCTATTTTATTTGTTATGAAGATATCTTGATAGAGCTCTCTTATATTTTATTTATAGGTAATTGTTTATGGTTTTGATCCTTTATTCCTTATATCTACTATTATTTATATATGTGAATTACCCTTATATGTGATATCACTAGCATATTAAGAGTCAAATATGACTCCTAAAATTTCATTAAATATCATTTATATTTACTTTTAATATCAATGTAAGGAAGTATTTTCATATTTGAAAATATTAATGATTGAGATTAAAACACTAAGAAACCTCCTCGATCCTCAGTTTGGTTCAAATTAGCAATATATGGAATTTATCTATAGTATAGAAACCGATGAAAAAATTACAATAAATCGTTAATTTAATTGATCCATGATTTTATACCTTTGAATTTAAACATATTTTTATCTTTATTTATGCTTCCAAGATGTTCACACTTTATTAAAATTTTCCTAATTTAAATTCAAATGACGCGGTGCAATATTACCATGAAAAACTTTAATTTAATCTTATATTATTATCATAAAGAAAAAATCTCCACACATACATCCATGAAATTTTCTGAACAACCATATAATAACCTAAAAACCATATAAAATTCTCACTTATGATAAATCCATACCAAATTTATGATCTATAACCATTCAAGAATCAAATTTACAGTTCTCTATGTTAGAATAATTAACCCAAAAATGTTCAATCTTATGAGAATCAACCTTATTACAACTAACATTATAATTATTACAATGATTATTATACACATGTATTTGATGTATCCTTTATCCTTATGAAGTTGTGTTGTTTAAAAAAATACTTAGTTTTTTTGAGTATAGTATCAGTGGGTCATGTAGTCCATCAATAATACAAAATTAAATTAATTTTTATAAAACTACCACTTCCATTTGAGATTCTCATCATTTCAATCACCACGATCTCTTATGTGCTAGGGAGATGTGAATGAGATCAATTCTAATTGATCGAGGTTGTTGGTATCTCAATTCATGCATGCAGAATTGGATAGATATTTTATGATGAGATATTTTATGGCATATCATTCATTCTGATCATGAGTTTTTAATTAATGAATAGTTACCAACTTTTCTTGCATCCCACATTAGTTTTTTATAGCCCTCCCAAAAGTATTTATTACTCTATAAATTGTTTAATAATCTTGAAAAAATTTAGTTGATACCTACCCATACTAGTGGCCCGCTGTTTTTCCTAGAATAATGTTATACTCTTGAGTTTACATGTGCTATTTTCCTATAATCACTAATGATCACCTACACTTCTACTCTCACTCGGATGGTGTCTTTGAGATTGAACAACAACATTTCTAGTAGGTTGCTTGGATGCTATATTTAAGAGGGATATCCCCAATTTTTTGTCCTTTTTTTCATATCAAGAGTTTTCTAATTATTGAGTCATTTGTAAATGAATAATACATAGTATATATTCAACCATACACAATTAAGTGTTTTTTTCAAATTATAACAACACAAAAAGTTGAAATAAATACACACACACACATACCTTTTGGAAAGGGATAAAACCAGAACAACATCATGTTCTAGAGATGAATCCATAAAAATATTCCAAAAATTACCTAAAATCCTACAAGAATCACCATAGAAAAATCCAAGTTTTACATATAGTCAATATATCCATAAAAATCCTCAAAGCATAATATATTGTCAAAAAATACAATACAAACCCTTTGGTGTTCAATAATCCCCCATTTAATTTTTTTGACAATATCGCCTTAAATCCAAATCCATAAAATTTATTTCAAATAAAATTAATGAGTCTAATCACTTAAAAAATATTTATTTAAGGATTAACTCTCCCCATTTTCAATTAATTACAAATGGCCACTTTAAATATAACTCTATTAAATCCTTCAAATCTTAATGAGGTAAATTCTCAAACTTCCTCCACCTTTATTATTGAGTTTTATGAGGAGAAATATTCATTGAATTATCTATTTTTTAATAAAATATTAGAGGGTTAAATTTATTATATCTCCCGCTATATCACTTGAATGTGAGAGGGATTATTCATGATCTTCTATTCATTGTTAACTTCTGAATTTCACAAGGACAGTTCCATTGTAACTTTGAAATTTTTACCCTTTTTTTAAAAGTTAATTTTCACTATAGGCTCTTAAAATAAACGTAAATTTCATGTGCTATTATCCAAATATATAAACTTACCCCTTGAAATATTTGAAATTAATTTATCTATAATATATGCCTTAACCCACAAAAATATAGTGAGTTCAATTGATACTTATCATTTGATATGTTAAAAAAATACTCTAATACTACTCATATAGAGTTCAATATAGGAAACAAGTTTCTAATTTAACATACACAAATTTATCCATATCACTCACTTGATTCATAAAATCTATAGGAGCCTTATATTTTAAAACAAATTCAACCCAATCTGTTAGATTATAAATATTAAATTAAAATGGGTTGGGACATACCACTTGAATCATTAATTGATACCATTTTTAAATACCAAAATGGTATTTCTAATTGACTTCCTTGTCATCCATATTCTTATAGTCCACTTCATCCAAGAATAAGGATTAATATCCTTTGGAAATTTATCTCCAATTCCCTCTTTTTTTAGTTATCATTTATTTTAATTAATCTAAAATTTTATGGAAAATAATTATCAAGAAAAAATTATTCTTTATCTATAACTTTTAATATACTAAGAAGATAAATAAATAACACTAATTTTTATAATACATATTGATAATAAAAAGTATATAATTACTGTAATTTCATTCCATCTTACTCTTTTGTGGATAGATTCCCTGAAACACATATCTTAAAAACATTTTTTTCAAGGAATATTTGACAAGAAATAATAGATTACTTCATATCTATATTCAAGCACTAAATTTTATAAAAAATAGTTCTTTATAAATCTTAACAAGATACTTTAACCTTACCTAAAGCTTTAGGCTTTATTATAAACTATACCTAAAATACCAAAAACAACACTTGCTATATGAAACTTATAGCTTTAAACAAAATCAATTTTAAACTACAAAACATGTACTTTTAGATCACACTTACCCCATAGATTTTATATTCCCTTGAATTATTAACCTATCTAAACATGTTAAAAATATTAAAAACATATAGAGAGTGTCGTACCTTCCATTTTTTATGTTGAATAGGATAATGAGTTTCTATGGATCCCCATTTCCACTTTTTTACTTTATCTTGGAGTCCATTTTTTTGATCCTAATGAAATTCAATAGAATAAAATATCTTCTCTAATTCTAAAGGTTTTTTATCTTCTTAATAACCCAAAACCCAACATATTTTTCTTTGTATAGATTTTCTATTAAGGGTTTTCATTTCCATTATAGGTTTATATTTATTTCACTAAACCACCTTACTTATTGGATAGTCCCTATAAGTATTGTTTGATTTTTTAGTACATACCATTCCTTGAGACATCACTTTCACATGAAATTTTCCAGTTTTAGGATCATATTAATTATTATCATGATTTTAATACACTTTTCAATATTTATAAGATCTTTTTTCTATAGAACCAATATTAGAGATCCTCTTTATTTTACTCTCAACATTGGAGTCTTCTATATGCATCTCTTTAAATCTGTTTCTCAAATGAATGACTTTTTACTAATGTGAATGTTTATTTATCCACTAATCCCTGAAAAAATATTATAAAATTACTAATAGAGGTATGGTTAGTATGTTAAGAATTATTGAAAATAAAATTTTACCTTTCTTACCATGCTTGGCGGCTCAATATTTCATATTTCTCACCAGATTCATAGTAATTAATATATTCTAATGCTTTAGAATAAAAACATGAAATGTGTCCATATATCCCACAAAAATTAAAAATGTTTCCATATCTTCTTGTAGAAATCATTAGATTGAAATTATATTTTTATTTGCTTTATTAAGTTTGTTTCAAGAATATAACATATTTTATCTTTTCTTGTAAATGTCCATGATTATTATTCTCATGAATTTTAGGGGTTTCATCATGGGAAAACCAATTTTTTTGATAGATTATGTATTTTTTACATGGTAATCCTATCATGATTCTCCTCTATGATTAAATAATTCCCTTTTATTTTATTATCATAAAAAATGTAAAACATACTTGAGTTTAGGATTACCATTTTTATTTGATTTTCACTCTTTCTTTTTGAATGATATTAACTTCTATTCAAAATATTGGATATTTTTCCCATTTTATCAAGATGAGAATTTAAATCTACATGGAGTTCCTTCCCACTATACATCTCATCCTATAATTCTTGAAATATTTTTTCTAGTGTTTCTTTATACTCAATTATTTTTAAATTCATCTAAGCAATAAAGTATTTGAGAAATTTGTTCTATTATTACAACCTTTGTTTTTCTTTAAATAGTTATTTTAGGGTTTAAAAAAGTACATTTTTCTTGGATTTAAAATTTCAAACTTTATTTGAGTTCACAATTTTCCCTTTTTAATCATATTTGAGTCTTTTAAATCTTGTGAACATCTATTTCAACTATTTAGATTCGGAGTAATTATTCTCCTTTAAATTAATACCTACTCTAATGATTGTTTTTATTATATATCTTATTTTTTCAAATTATATTACCATCAATTTTTAATATATCTCTTGAGATTTTTTTTAATCTTATTTAAGATTCAAATTTTCTTATTTTAAATACCAATCCATCTCCTTTATCAGGTGGAAAACTTCTAATTTTGGCTTCTTGGGAAATTATTATCATTAGAAGTTCCAACTCTACTTGGTATATAAGACTCTTCATTCATTCCAATAACATCATTAAATATCAAAAACAATCACAATATGAATTTTTATACCTTTATTTTGTACGTTTCTGGAATCTTTATATTGGATTTCACACTTTGAGAAAACAAATACAAAATATAGAATTTATATTTAGTTTTTATTCTTCTTCTTATTCCTTCTCTTTTCTAAGGCTTAAAATAACTTGAGATCAAACTGAACCCTAAGTACAATACTAAATTAAATCAGGTAAGAGAAAAATAAATCCAATTTCGATTTCTTTGGGTTCAACTTGTAGTCATTGAATATGTCATCCATTGAATATGTGTGATTGAACTTTTATTGTTTTACACTTAATATACACTTATATTGGGTGTATATATATTTGTCACACATATTTTTGAGATTTATTTGTCCTTAATTTAAGGATACCCTCTTTATAAGGGATTTCATCACATTTGACATTTCTATTGAGGGTTCATTGTTGTTATGCACCAATTCACTCTTATATGGTGTATATACTGTCCTTTGGAGTATTATATCATGAATCCTTTTATTCTCATGATATTATAAAGTTCTGACTAAATGTTATTCCTCGATTATTGTATTCAAGTGTCTCTAATTTTGGTAAAACCCCTTTAACCAAAATATCGTTTTAAATGTTTTAATTATTTGTTCTTATTAATATCCATGTTTTCAAAATTGTTTTAAGGATTTATTTATATGGATATTAATGGTTTAAAATGTTAAAAGCTTCAAGGTGGTACGAGACACTTTGATTCAAAAATCTCTTTATTAAATGTTTTAAATGGTTTTGGAAATGGTTTCTTTTTGAATGGATTCATTATTTCAATATCCTAAAATGTTATATTGTGATTGAAATGTGGAAATGTTATGTTTCCTTTATTCATGTTTATGTGATACGATTATGTTATGGTTCTTGGGCATTGTTATGAAGAACGGGTGGTTCCGTGATAAACTAAGGGCGGGTGAGCCCGATATAGCTCTCCAATGCATTGGGTAACGCGAAGGAGTGAAACGTTAAGGTTTCTCCGAAGAGATTTAGGGAATATACTGTGATGGGTATTCCAAACGTAACCAAGAGGGTTACTCCCTACGTAAGAATGTTATGAATGCCTCAAGTTACCTTTATTTCTTATGTTTTCTATGATTTATTCATGGTTTGATGAGGTATGTTAAAGTGCCTATGTTTTATGGGTAAAGTATGATTTAATTCTCATGTATATATGAACTCATGTTTCCTTTCCATATTTTTATAACCCTTACTGATCTTTTTATGCTCATCCCAAGTTTTTGAAATGTTTTTCACAGGTCAAGGGAAAGGTACATGATGTGATGATAGTGTCAAGGATGTGTCAAGAAAGAATCCGTGTTATATTTTAAATATGTTTCCGTTGATGGGAAGAATGAATACTGTCTTTTATGTAACCACTTTGTTTAAATGTGGAATGTAATGCAAGTTTCATGATCTAATTCTCTAACTCTAAACCTGAAAAGACCCTCAATGTGTAATCTTGTAATAACTCAAGATTAAGTAAGGTTTAAGGCTGGGGCCTTATAGTTAACCTCTTTTTAATCTAAATTATTTATATGATTAGATTATTATTTTAATTGGTTTTAAATTGAAATTAGAAAATATTTTTACCAGTTAATCCAATGGTGGTCATTGGAATCAATTTCACTTTGAAATTGGACTTAAACTGGTGTCAATCTTTTGATACTTATTGTTTCACAAAAACACGCTATTTGTCATGACAGTGGGAATTAATTATTAAATTAATTAATTTGACTTATATGTTTTTAATTTTGTAAAATGGACTTCATTTTTGAATTCGGAATATCAAATATAGCTTAGGGTGAATTTTTGGTAATTTTCTGAAAAACTTCAATTTTTGATGAATAGTGAAACCACTAAGTGGTAATCAAGCAAACTGATTTTTCAGTTAAATGAAAGTTTACCACTAATGTGTATTGAATTTTGAAAATCCGACATACATGGTTGTCATTAAGAAGTAAAATGTGGTTCAATGAGATTAAAATAATTTTTTGGTGAATAGTAACTTATTAAGTTTTTAATCGCGGTTAGAGGTAATTAGTGTAGTTTAAGGTAAAAATGGTATTATAAGAATGTGAAAACACCATTAAAATTGTCCTACACCTATTGGGTGAGTCATGTCCAACCAAGACAAGCCCTGGGACAACTTGGGGACCCCATAGAGCCACTTTAGTTGGAAAATGACATTAATATATTTTTATTTAATGTTAAAGTGAAAATGACACTAACATAAATTGTTTTACTAAAATAATTTTTGAGTGGGGTTATACAAGTCCAAATTTTGATTATAAATAGTCATTGGAAAGATAAAACGGTTTCATACATCATAGTATTTTGTTTATAATTTTTAGACATTAAATAAATTAAATTATATATGACATAATAATGATGCAGCGATGACATCATTATTTGACGATTTAAATAAAATGGAAAGATAATGGAAAATCTAAAACCTAAACATGTCCAAAACCAATTGGATGAGTGGATTTAGAACCCTTATCACCTTATCCACTAATTATACCAATGTGGGACCTTT
The DNA here is from genome assembly GCA_963277665.1 of Viscum album. Lineage (NCBI taxonomy): Eukaryota > Viridiplantae > Streptophyta > Magnoliopsida > Santalales > Viscaceae > Viscum > Viscum album. The sequence continues at coordinate 445,561,807 of OY728133.1, forward strand.
TAAAACCGAAACACATTTTCAAATAAAGTAATATTTCTTTACTTTCCAAAAGTGCCCCTCCTCTCCTCTTATAAAAGGCCCCCACCTCTACCCCATTTCACACACTTCTCAAGCCTTTGGCTCGGCCATCCCCTGCACAATTACTCTATCCACATCCCTCTCCTCATCCTAGAGGATTCCCCTTGGGCAGAATCCTTTCAAAGGAAGCCTTTAGGCTCAAAACAAAAGGAGTTACACTTTTAAAGGTAATTCATTATCTCTTGTTCATTTGTTTTATTTTGCTTCTCCAACCCTCTAAACTCTTTTTATTTACTTATTTTGTAACAACACCAGTATCGTAAATATACTAGGATGTTGTTATAATATTTATTTGAGCTAAAATCTCACACAACTACATCAAATGGTTAAAGAACATACGGTTTCCGTGGATGGCGAAATTCTGCCTCCCGAAACGATGATTGTTCAATACTCATTTAACACCTTCAAGGGTGGCCATTATGATGTCACTATTTTTATATATGATATATAATATGTTTATTTTTTCTTTAAGCTTCTGTATTTTTCATTTTTGGCATACCTTTATGGTTTCCATTATGGGTAAACACGATATCTTCATTTAAGGAAGTGCGGACTACCGCCCCCTAAAAGTGATGTGATTCGTTAATGCCATATGTGGGACGTGTAAAGGATGGATTAAAAGTTATTATATATGATGTTATACTGGAATTATAATATACCTCTATATCATTATTATTTCTTTCCATTAAAGTATGAGATAGAAATGAAAGTAGCGTTCATGCGTACGTACGGCTTACCGTCTCCATGAACGGTGCATTTCATTTCTTATCCCCAAATATAATGTACTATTAAAATTACATGTATATAATGTATATATATAATTAATGATATATCTAAATTATGAATATAATTCTGGAATTAAAATATACATACCTCTCATTTAGTTTTAATTCCACTAGTATGACAAAGAAATGAAAGTAGCGTTCATGCGTACGTACGGCTTACCGTCTCCATGAACGGTGCATTTCATTTCTTACCTCTAAATGATTATGTAATATTATAAATACATGTATATTCTGGATATATATGATACATATTATATCCAAATCGGGAATTTCATTCTGGATATAAAGAACTTTTGACCACACGAATAACATGTAATTGTAAGAAGTCAACTTTCGACTTAAGAACCAAATATTGACAAAACAAACATTATTAACTTAAATAGTTACATAATGTTTATAACATGGAAATAAGTGATATAAAAGGAATAATGAACTTTAAAAAGGTTCTTAATGAAGTATAAATTAACTCAAGTTTATTATTCAGGACGTTAAAGAACGATCGAGTCAAGTCGGACCCGAGGTAAGGGACTTTGTCTCAATCTCCTTTCATTGAGGCATATTTCGTTTTATACACAAATTTCTTTTATACGATGTATAAACTCCTTTGACTTTTAATTTTATACAAAAGGAATCTTTTTCTACGAAGCGTTTTACTAAACGACAAAAAGGAATGTTTTTTTAACGTACGCGGTGACAACGACCTTTTTCCGCCGCCACGAGTATTATTTGATCTTTGGCTATCTCAACAAGCCGTAATGTTTTTAGAATAAAATAAATACCATATACTCTTTTATGTATTTTGGTATTGAAAATGGTTTTGAAAAAGGATTCTATTATGTCAATATATTTATGATATATTGTGATTGAAATGTGGAAATGTTATCATTCCTTTATATTGGTTTTATATTTTATGATTTTATACTGGTACTTGGACATTTTAACGGGTGGTTACGTTATAAACCATATGACGGGTGGTGCCGTGAATACCAGGACGGGTGGTTACGTTATAACCTCCAATGCATTGGGTATGGAAGTCGGCCGTATGGCTATTCCATTAAGTATGTATGGAAATTGGCCGTATGGCTATTCCATTAAGTGATATGTGTGGAAGTCAACCGTATGGTTATTCCACTTAAGTATGTTTATGTCCCAAGTTACCTTTATATATTCTATGTGTTCTTTATATGGGTTTTATGGTAATCCTTTGGTTACAAAACGGTAAGTAATGATACTTTATTCAGTGAAGATTTTTTTTACTACTTCATGATGGTGAAGGTATTACTTTGATATAGTATACATGGTTTACTTGATGTTTGAAAAACTAACAGTTTTCATTCTTTTTGTACCCCTTACTGAGCTTTTTATGCTCACCCCAAGTTTTTCGAAATGTTTTTCACAGGACTTAAAGTGGAATAAGGTCAAGGATGGGATCAAGGGAATTTCATGCTATCTAAAACATGGAATCTAGACATCTTTCTTTTTAAGAGTTTTTATTTCACACACTCCTCAAGCCTTTGGCTCGGCCAAACCCTGCCCATTTACTCTCTCCACATCCCTCTCCTCATCCTAGAGGATTCCCTTTGGGCAGAATCCTTTCAAAGGAAGCCTTTAGGCTCAAATCAAAAGGAGTTACACTTTTAAAGGTAATTCATTCTCTCTTGTTCATTTGTTTTATTTTGCTTCTCCAACCCCCTAAACTCTTTTTATATACTTCTTTTGTAACAACACCAGTATCTTCAATATACTAGGATGTTGTTATAAGATTTATTTGAGCTAAACTCTCACACAACTACATCAAATGGTTAAAGAACATACGGTTTCCGTGGATGGCGAAATTCTGCCTCCCGAAACGATGATTGTTCAATACTCATTTAACACCTTCAAGGGTGGCCATTATGATGTCACTATTTTTATATATGATATATAATATGTTTATGTTTTCTTTAAGCTTCTGTATTTTTCATTTTTGGCATACCTTTATGGTTTCCATTATGGGTAAACACGATATCTTCATTTAAGGAAGTGCGGACTACCGCCCCCTAAAAGTGATGTGATTCGTTAATGCCATATGTGGGACGTGTAAAGGATGGATTTAAAGTTATTATATATGATGTTATACTGGAATTATAATATACCTCTATATAATTATTATTTATTTACATTAAAGTATGAGATAGAAATGAAAGTAGCGTTCATGCGTACGTACGGCTTACCGTCTCCATGAACGGTGCATTTCATTTCTTATCCCCAAATGTAATGTACTATTAAAATTACATGTATATAATGTATATATATAATTAATGATATATCTAAATGATGAATATAATTCTGGAATTAAAATATACATACCTCTCATTTAGTTTTAATTCCATTAATATGACAAAGAAATGAATGTAGCGTTCATGCGTACGTACGGCTTACCGTCTCCATGAACGGTGCATTTCATTTCTTACCTCTAAATGATTATGTAATATTATAAATACATGTATATGCTGGATATATATGATATATATGATATCCAAATCAGGAATTTCATTCTGGATATAAATAACTTTTGACCACACGAACAACATGTAATTGTAAGAAGTCAACTTTCGACTTAAGAACCAAATATTGACAAAACAAACATTATTAACTTAAATGGTTGCATAATGTTTATAACATGACAATAAGTGATATAAAAAGAATAATGAACTTTAAAAGGGTTCTTAATCAAGTATAAATTAACTCAAGTTTATTATTCAGGACGTTAAAGAACGATCGAGTCAAGTCGGACCCAAGGTAAGGGACTTCGTCTCAATCTCCTTTCATTGAGGCATATTTCGTTTTATACACAACTTTCTTTTATACGGTGTATAAACTCCTTTGACTTTTAATTTTATACAAAAGGAATCTTTTTATACGAGGCGTTTTACTAAACGACAAAAAGGAATGTTTTTTTAACGTACGCGGTGACAACGACCTTTTCCGCCGCCGCGAGTACTATTTGATCTTTGGCTTCCTCAACAAGCCGTAACGTTTTTAAAATAAAATAAATACCATATACTCTTTTATGTATTTTGGTATTGAAAATGGTTTTGATAAATGATTCTATTATGTCAATATATTTATGATATATTGTGATTGAATTGTGGAAATGTTATCATTCCTTTATATTGGTTTTATGTTTTATGATTTTATATTGGTACTTGGACATTTTAACGGGTGGTTATGTTATAAACCATATGACGGGTGGTGCCGTGAATACCAGGACGGGTGGTTACATTATAACCTCCAATGCATTGGGTATGGAAGTCGGCCGTATGGCTATTCCATTAAGTATGTATGAAAATTGGCCGTATGGCTATTCCATTAAGTGATATGTGTGGAAGTCAACCGTATGGTTATTCCACTTAAGTATGTTTATGTCCCAAGTTACCTTTATATATTCTATGTGTTCTTTATATGGGTTTTATGGTAATACTTTGGTTACAAAAAGGTAAGTAATGATACTTTATTCAGTGAAGAGTTTTTACTACTTCATGAAGGTGAAGGTATTACTTTGATATAGTATACATGGTTTACTTGATGTTTGAAAAACTAACAGTTTTAATTCTCTTTGTATCCCTTACTGAGCTTTTTATGCTCACCCCAAGTTTTTCGAAATGTTTTTCAGAGGACTTAAAGTGGAATAAGGTCAAGGATGGGATCAAGGGAATGTCATGCTATCTAAAACACGGAATCTAGACATCTTTCTTATTAAGAGTTTTTATTTTATGGAGACTTAGTAGAATTGTCTACTTTGTAATATTTTAAGATGTAATAGTTATGTTCTAATTCTCTAAAACTCTAAACCTGAAAAGATCCTCAATGTGAATTATTCATTTAATTCAATATTAAGTAAGGTTTAAGGCTGGGGCCTTATAGTTGGTATCAGAGGTCGGTTTAGACAACTTTAGGAGTTAGAAAAGTGTTAAATTATAATATGATTGAAATGATATAGCATTTACGGATTACCATGTTGCTTCGCCTAAGATATTTCTGTGTTCAGAATGGTTTTCCACAGAGAAAACAAAGCAGCTATGTTGGGACGACATCAGGAGAAAGATAACCTTCCAAATCAGCAACCTGAGATGGTCGGAATTGGAACTGAACAGTTTGTTGCAGTGATGGCACAGTTGACTCAGGCTATAAATGGTGGTGGTATCCATGCACGAGATCATCCAGATCAACCGCAGAGGAACATGTCAGTGGTGGAAAATTTCATGAGGCAACATCCCCCATCATTCAGAGGATCATCTGACCCTGTGCAAGCTGAAGGGTGGATTAAAGCACTGGAGAAGATTTTTGATGTCATGGGGTGTTCAGAACATCAAAAGGTTAGTCTTGCTGTTTACCGTTTTGAAGGTGAAGCTGATCAGTGGTGGTCGATGGTGAAAAATATAAGGGATAATTATGAGATTGAGGATCTTCACTGGGACGAATTCAAAGGTATGTTTCTTGAGAAATATTTTCCTAAGGTGGTTCGTCTTAGGATGGAAAAACAGTTCCTAGAATTGAGGCAGGAGGATGATTCAGTGGCTACTTATGAAGAAAAGTTCACTCGATTGGCAAGGTATGCTCCAAACTTCATACGAGATCTTGATAGTAAAATAAACCGTTTTTACTCAGGGTTAAAGCCAAAGTATCGAAGGGCTTTAGCTTCTCGTGAATTCAAAAGTTATGAAAAACTTGTTCGATGTGCGGAGAAGGTAGAAATGGAGTTTGCCGATGATCAGGTGTTCTATGACAAACAACAGAATAAGAGGTCTAGTTGGCAGGCAAAGGGGAAGAATTCATCAAAGAAGCAAGGAGGTAAGAAAACCAAATATCCATCCCGTGAGAAGTGTGGTAAAATGCATCCTGGAGAATGTTTATCCAAGTCTGGTAAGTGATTTTGGTGTGGTAAGTCTGGTCATATTGCTCCTAACTGTAAGGAAGATGATCAAGCAGGAAATGAAAAGCCAACGGTAAGATGTTTTAAGTGTAATGAAATGGGTCATTATGCAAACGAGTGTCCAACGAAGAACTCAACTGGGTGAATGCAGCTAGACTACAAGAAGAAAGGGGTGACGAAATCCTTTGCAACAACTTCAGTAGATGTTAGGCCATCGAATGAAGTGGTATCAGCTCCAGGGATCTTAGTATATTTCGAAGATTGACTTGAGGTCGGGGTACCATTAGTTGAAAGTAAAAGAAGCAGACGTTCCGAAGACTGCGTTCCGTACTAGATATGGCCATTATGAATTGGTAGTTATGCCTTTTGGGTTAACCAATGCACCTTCTGTATTCATGGACCTTATGAATAAAATTTTCCATGAGTTCTTGGATAAGTTTGTGTTTGTGTTTTGAGGTTTGTGAAGAGGTTATGTGTGACTTGTGATTCACAGTTGAAGAATGAGTTGTTATGTGAGGCTCATAGTTCCCTGTTTTCAGTTCATCCTGGCAGTACTAAGATGTACAGAGATCTGCGGGAGTATTACTGGTGGGATGGAATGAAAAGAGACATTGCTGATTTTACTGTGAAGTGTTTGACATGTCAATAGGTTAAAGCAGAGCGGGAGGGATGCTTTAGCCTTTACCAGTGCCAGAGTGGAAATGGGAAAACATATCCATGGACTTTGTTGTGGGATTACCGAGGACATCTCGAGGTAATAATGCAATCTGGGTTATTGTTGATCGCTTGACCAAATCTGCTCATTTCCTTTTTATACGAGATACTTTCTCTCTTGATCAACTTTCCCGTTTGTATCTTAAAGAGATAGTCAGGTTACATGGAGTTCCTCTCTCCATTGTATCGGATCGTGATCCCAGGTTTACTTCTAACTTTTGGAAAGGCCTTCAGAAGTCGTTGGGTACTGAATTAAATTTTAGTACAGCTTTTCATCCTCAATCAAATGGGCAGTCAGAACGAACAATCTAGACATTGGAGGATATGCTATGAGCTTGTTCTATGGATTATCAGGGAAGTTGGGACCAACATCTTTCTTTGGTTGAGTTTTCTTATAATAACAGTTTTCATTCCAGTATACAGATGGCACCATTTTAGGCATTATATGGGAAGCGATGTCGAACTCCAGCTTTCTGGGATGAAGTTGGTGAAAGGAAGTTGATGGGACGAGAATTGGTAGAAGAGTTGGTAGAAAAAGTTCAGTTGATTCAGAAAACACATGAGAACAGCTCAGAGCAGGCAGAAGAGTTATGCGGATAACCGGAGGAAGGATCTATCTTTTTAGGTAGGTGATCATGCTTTTCTCAAGGTTTCTCCTTGGAAAAGTGTGATGAGATTTGGTAAGAAAGGAAAGTTGAGTCCATGGTTGGTTGGACCATACGAAATTCTGGAAAGAGTTGGATCAGTTGCATACCGAGTGGCTTTACCTCCGAGTTTATCTCAGGTACACAATGTTTTTCACGTTTCGATGTTGAGAAAGTATATGCCAGATCCATCTCATGTTTTGAGTCCAGAGGTAGTTCAGCTGGAAGAGAACCTATCTTATGAGGAACAACCGGTCCAGATTATTGACCACAGGGAGCAAGTGTTACAGAATAAGGTGATTCACCAGGTAAAGGTTTTGTGGAAAAACCACATGATTGAAGAGGCAACATGGGAATCTGAAAATGCAATGAGGGATAAGTACCCCCATTTATTCGATAAGTAAATAAATTGCGGGGACACAATTTTCTAAAGGGGGGAAGGATGTAACATCCCAAGTAAGTAATGAATAATAGATATTTTTATCTATGTCTATTAATGATTAAGATAGTGTTATAGAGGCTTAAAATGAAAATAAATACAATCTTATGCATGGAATACACTAATATTCTTAAAAGATTGTTTTAGTGCCTTTTGATGGCAAACCATTTTTGAATCTATATTTTTACAATTTTATAAACTATGTTTGTCAAAATAAACTTATCCTTTATGATTGAGACATCAAAATTTACCTTGTGTGAATTTTTGGTATTTTTCTGACAATGTTCATTTTTTAATGAATAGTGAAAAATACTACATTTTACATCAAAACTGCTTTTTAATCTAATTTATTTATATGATTAGATTATGTTTTGAATTGGTTTTGAAGTGAAATTAGGATATATTTTTACTAGTTAATCCAATGGTGGTCATTGGAATCAATTTCACTTTGAAATCAGACTTAAACTGGTGTCAATCTTTTGATACTTATTGTTTTAAAAAAACACGCTATTTGCGCTGACAGTGGGAATTAATTATTAAATTAATTAATGTGACTTATATTTTTTGAATTTTGTAAAATGGATTTCATTTTTGAATTCGGAATATCAAATATAGCTTAGGGTGAATTTTTGGTAATTTTCTGAAAAACTTCAATTTTTGATGAATAGTGAAACCACTAAGTGGTAATCAAGCAAACTGATTTTTCAGTTAAATGAAAGTTTACCACTAATGTGTATTGAATTTTGAAAATCCGACATACATGGTTGTCATTAAGAAGTAAAATGTGGTTCAATGAGATTAAAATAATTTTTTGGTGAATAGTAACTTATTAAGTTTTTAATCGCGATTAGAGGTAATTAGTGTAATTTAATGTAAAAATGATATTATAAGAATGTGGAAACACCATGACACTTGTCCTACACCTATTGGGTGAGTAATGGCCGACCAAGAAAAGCCATGGGCCAACTTGGGGACCCCATGGAGCCACTTTAGTTGGAGAATGACATTAATATATTTTTATTTAATGTTAAAGTGAAAATGACACTAACATAAAGTGTTTTACTAAAAAAAATTTTGATTGGGGTTATACAAGTCCAAATTTCGATTATAAATAGTCATTGGAAATCTAAAAAGATTTCCTACATCATAGTATTTTTTTAATAATTTTTAGACATTAAATAAATTAAATTATATATGACATAATAATGATGCAGCGATGACATCATTATTTGACGATTTAAATAAAATGGAAAGATAATGGAAAATATAAAACCTACACATGTCCAAAACCAATTGGATGAGTTCATTTGGAACCCTTATCACCTTATCCACGAATTCTACCAATATGGGACCTTTTAAAACCGAAACACATTTTCAAATAAAGTAATATTTCTTTACTTTCCAAAAGTGCACATCCTCTCCTCTTATAAAAGGCCCCCACCTCTACCACCTTACACACACTCCTCAAGCCTTTAGCTCGGCCAACCCCTGCCCAATTACTCTCTCAACATCCCTTTCCTCATCCTATAGGATTCCCTTTGGGAATAATACTTTCAAAGGAAGCCTTTAGGCTCAAATCAAAAGGAGTTACACTTTTAAAGGTAATTAATTCTCTAATGTTCATTTGTTTTATTTTTCTTCTCCAACCCCCTAAACTCTTTTTATTTACTTCTTTTGTAACAAAACCAGTATCTTTAATATACTAGGATGTTTTTATAAGATTTATTCAAGCTAAACTCTCACACAACTACATCAAATGGTTAAAGAACATACGGTTTCCGTGGATGGTGAAATTATGCCTCCCGAAACGATGATTGTTCAATACTCATTTAACACCTTCAAAGGTGGCCATTATGATGTCACTATTTTTATATATGATATATAATATGTTTATGTTTTATTTATGTTTCTGTATTTTTCATTTTTTTCTTACCTTTATGGATTCCATTATGGGTATACGCGATATCTTCATTTAAGGAAGTGCGGACTACCACCCCCTCAAAGTGATTTGATTCGTTAAATACCATATGTGGGATGTGTAAAGGATAAAGTTAATGATATTATATATGTTATTATACTAGAATTATAATATACTCTTATATCATTATGATTCCATTCCAGAAAGTATGAAATAGAAATGGAAGTAGCGTTCATGCGTACGTACGGCTTACCGTCTCCATGAACGGTGCATTTCATTTCTTACCTCTAAATGTGATGTAATGTTATAAATACATGTATATGATGAATATATATGATATATATGTTATCCAAATCATTAATATCATTCTGGATATAATGAACCTATGACCAAATTAACAACATGTAAGTGTAAGAAGTCTATTTTTGACTTAAGAACCAAATACCGACAAAATGAACATTATTATCATAACTGATTACATGATGTTCATAACATGGTATAAAAGGAATAATGAACATGAAAAAGATTCATAAGCAAGTAGAGATTAACTCAAGTTTATTATTCATGAGATTAAAGAACGGTCGGGTCAAGTCGGATACGAGGTATGGGACTTCGTCTCAATCTCCTTTCATTGAGGCATATTTTATTTTATACACAACTTTCTTTTATACGGTGTATAAAACCCTTTGACTTTTACGTTTATTCAAAAGGAATATTTTTTATACAAAGCGTTTACTAAACGACAAAAGGGAATGTTTTTGTCGTACGTATGCGGTGACAACGACTTCTCCGCCGTCGTGACCGTTATTTGAGTTTCGGCTTCCTCTACAAGCCATACCTTTTTTTAAAACGAAAAATAAATACCATGTTTTACTTTGGTATTGAAAATGGTTTTTATAATGTTTTTATTATATAAATGTGTTGTATTGATATATCGTGATTGAAATGTGGAAATGTTATGTTTTCTGTATGCATGTTTTATGTGATATGATTATGTTATGGTTCTTGGGCATTATTATGAAGACGGGTGGTTCCGTGATAAACTAAGGGCGGGTGAGCCCGTTATAGCTCTCCAATGCATTGGGTAACGCGAAGGAGTGAAACGTTAAGGTTTCTCCGAAGAGATTTTAGGGAATATACTGTGATGGGTATTCCAAACGTAACTAAGAGGGTTACTCCCTACGTAAGAATGTTATGAATGCCTCAAGTTACCTTTATGTCTTATGATTTATATGATTTATTCATGATTTGATGAGGTATGTTCAAGTGCTTATGTTTTATGGGTAAAGTATGATCTCATCCTTATGTACATATGTACCCATGTTTCCTTTCCATATTTTTATAACCCATACTGAGCTTTTTATGCTCATCCCAAGTTTTTTTGAAATGTTTTCACAGGTCAAGGGAAAGGTACATGATAAGATGATAGAGTCAAGGATGTGTCAAGAAATAATCCATGTTTTATTTTAAATGTGTTTCCATTGATGGGAATGAAGAATACTATCTTTATGTAACCACTTTGTTTATATGTGGAATGTAATGCAAGTTTATGATCTAATTCTCTAAAACTCTAAACCCGAAAAGATCCTCAATGTGTAATCTTGTAATAACTCAATATTAAGTAAGGTTTAAGGCTTGGGCCTTATAGTTGGCCCCAACCTTAAACCTTACTTAATATTGAATTAAATGAATAATTCACATTGAGGATCTTTTCAGGTTTAGAGTTTTAGAGAATTAGAACATAACTATTACATCTTAAAAGATTACAAAGTAGACAATTCTACTAAGTCTCCATAAAATAAAAACTCTTAAAAAGAAAGATGTCTAGATTCCATGTTTTAGATAGCATGAAATTTTCTTGATCCCATCCTTGACCTTATTCCACTTTAAGTCTTGTGAAAAACATTTCGAAAAACTTGGGGTGAGCATAAAAAGCTCAGTAAGGGATACAAAAAGAATGAAAACTGTTAGTTTTTCAAACATCAAGTAAACCATGTATACTATATCAAAGTAATACCTTCACCTTCATAAAGTAGTAAAAAAAATCTTCACTGAATAAAGTATCATTACTTACCTTTTTGTAACCAAAGGATTACCATAAAACCCATATAAAGAACACATAGAATATATAAAGGTAACTTGGGACATAAACATACTTAAGTGGAATAACCATACGGTTGACTTCCAGACATATCACTTAATGGAATAGCCATACGGCCAATTTCCACACATACTTAATGGAATATCCATACGGCCGACTTCCATACCCAATGCATTGGAGGTTATAACGTAACCACCCGTCCTGGTATTCACGGCACCACCCGTCATATGGTTTATAACGTAACCACCCATTAAAATGTCCAAGTACCAGTATAAAATCATAAAATATAAAACCAATATAAAGGAATGATAACATTTCCACATTTCAATCACAATATATCATAAATATATTGACATAATAAAATCCTTTTTCAAAACCATTTTCAATACAAAAATGCATAAAAGAGTATATGGTATTTATTTTATTCTAAAAACATTACGGCTTGTTGAGAAAGCCAAAGATCAAATAATACTCGCGGCGGCGGAAAAAGGTCGTTGTCACCGCGTACGTTAAAAAAAACATTCCTTTTTGTCGTTTAGTAAAACGCTTCGTAGAAAAAGATTCCTTTTGTATAAAAGTAAAAGTCAAAGGAGTTTATACATCGTATAAAAGAAAGTTGTGTATAAAACGAAATATGCCCCAATGAAAGGAGATTGAGACGAAGTCCCATACCTCGTATCCGACTTGACCCGACCATTCTTTAATCTCCTGAATAAGAAACTTGAGTTAATCTCTACTTGCTTATGAATCTTTTTCAAGTTCATTATTCCTTTTATACCATGTTATGAACATCATGTAATCAGTTAAGTTAATAATGTTCATTTTGTCGGTATTTGGTTCTTAAGTCAAAAATAGACTTATTACACTTACATGTTGTTAATTTGGTCAAAGGTTCATTATATCCAGAATGGTATTCATGATTTAGATATCATATATGTCATATATATCCAGTAAATACATGCATTTATAATATTACATAATCATTTAGAGGTAAGAAATGAAATGCACCGTTCATGGAGACGGTAAGCCGTACGTACGCATGAACGCTACTTTCATTTCTATATCGTATTTTATAGAATGGAATCATAATGATATAAAGGTATATTATAATTCCAGTATAATATCATATATAATATCATAGTTCCATCCTTTATATGTCCCACATATGGTATTTAACGAATCAAATCACTTTGAGGGGGCGGTAGTCCGCACTTCCTAAAATGAAGATATCGCGTATACCCATAATGGAAGCCATAAAGGTATGCCCAAAATGAAAAAAACAGAAGCTTAAGGAAAACATAAACATATTATATATCATATATAAAAATAGTGACATCATAATGGCCACCTTTGAAGGTGTTAAATGAGTGTTGAACAATCATCGTTTCGGGAGGCAGAATTTCGCCATCCACGGAAACCGTATGTTCTTTAACCATTTGATGTTGTTGTGTGAGAGAGTAGCTCAAATAAATATTATAACAACAACCTTGTATATTGAAGATACTGTTGTTGTTAAAAAATAAGTAAATAAAAAGAGTTTAGGGGGTTGTAGAAGCAAAATTAAACAAATGAACATGAGAGAATGAATTACCTTTAAAAGTGTAACTCCTCTTGTTTTGAGCCTAAAGGCTTCCTTTGAAAGGATTCTGCCCAAGGGGAATCCTCTAGGATGAGGAGAGGGATGTGGAGAGAGTAAATGGGCAGGGGTTGGCCGAGCCAAAGGCTTGAGTAGTGTGTGAAATGAGGTAGAGGTGGGGGCCTTTTATAAGAGGAGAGGAGGGGAACTTTTGGAAAGTAAAGAAATATTACTTTATTTGAAAATGTTTTTCGGTTTTAAAAGGTCCCACATTGATATAATTCGTGGATAAGGTGATAAGGGTTTGAAATCCACTCATCCGTGATAAGGGTTCGAAATCCACTCATCCAATTGGTTTTGGCCATGTGTAGTTCATATATTTTACATTGTCTTTCCATTTTATTTAAATCGTCAAATAATGATGTCTTCGCTGCATCATTATTATGTCATAAATAATTTAATTTATTTAATGTCTAAAAATAATAAACAAAATACTATGATGTAGGAAATCCTTTTATCTTTGCAATGACTATTTATAATCAAATATCTGATCTTTATAACCCCATGTAAAAATTGTTTTCGTAAAACATATTATGTTTGTGTCATTTTTACTTTTACATTAAATAAAAAGTAATTTATGTCATTTCCCAACCAAAGTGTCTCCATGGGGTCCCCAAGTTTACCCATGGATTGTCTTGGTCGGCCATGACACAACCAATAAGGTTGGGACATGTGTCTAGGTCATTTCATACTATTAAAGCATTATTTATACCTTAAACTACCCTAATTACCACTAATCGCGATTAAAAACTTAATAAGTTACTATTCACCAAAAAATTATTTTAATCTCATTGAACCACATTTTTCTTCTTAATGAAAACCATGTATGTCGGATTTTCAAAATTCAATACACATTATTGGTAAACTTTTATTTAACTGAAAAATCAGTTTTCTTGATTACCACTTAGTGGTTTCACTATTCATCAAAAATTGAAGTTTTTCAGAAAATTACAAAAAATTCACCCTAAGATATATTTGATATTATGAATTCAAAAATGAAGTCTATTTTACAAAATTCAAATCATATAAATCACATTAATTAATTTCATAATTAATTCCCGCTGCCAGAGCAAATAGCGTGTTTTTACAAAACAATAAGTATCAAAAGATTGACACCAGATTAAGTCTAATTTCAAAGTGAAATTGATTCCAATGACCACCATTGGATAAAATGGTAAAAATATATTCTAATTTCACTTCAAAACCAATTCAAAACATAATCTAATCATATAAATAAATTAGATTAAAAAGAAGTTTTGATGTAAAATGCAGTATTTTTCACTATTCATTAAAAAATGAACATTGTCAGAAAAATACCAAAAATTCACACAAGGTAAATTTTTATGTCCCAATCATAAAGAATAAGTTTATTTTGACAAACATAGTTTATAAAATTGTCAAAATATAGATTCAAAAATGGTTTTCCATCAAAAGACAGTAAAACAATCTTTTAAGAATATTAGTGTATTCCATGCATAAGATTGTATTTATTTTCATTTTAAGCCTCTATAACACTATCTTAATCATTAATAAACATAGATAAAAATATCCTTGACACTATCATCACATCATGTACCTTTCCCTTGACCTGTGAAAAACATTTCAAAAACTTGGGATGAGCATAAAAAGCTCAGTAAGGGATACAAAGAGAATGAAAACTGTTAGTTTTTCAAACATCAAGTAAACCATGTATACTATATCAAAGTAATACCTTCACCTTCATGAAGTAGTAAGAAATCTTCACTGAATAAAGTATCATTACTTACCTTTTTGTAACCAAAGTATTACCATAAAACCCATATAAAGAACACATAGAATATATAAAGGTAACTTGGGACATAAACATACTTAAGTGGAATAACCATACGGTTGACTTCCACACATATCACTTAATGGAATATCCATACGGCCAATTTCCATACATACTTAACGGAATAGCCATACGGCCGACTTCCATACACAATGCATTGGAGGTTATAACGTAACCACCCGTCCTGGTATTCACGGCACCACCCGTCATATGGTTTATAACGTAACCACCCGTTAAAATGTCCAAGTACCAGTATAAAATCATAAAACATAAAACCAATATAAAGGAATGATAACATTTCCACACCACAATATATCATAATAGAATCCTTTATCAAAACCATTTTCAATACCAAAATACATAAAAGAGTATATGGTATTTATTTTATTTTAAAAACATTACGGCTTGTTGAGGAAGCCAAAGACCAAATAATACTCGCGGCGGCGGAAAAAGTCGTTGTCACCGCGTACGTTAAAAAAACATTCCTTTTTGTCGTTTAGTAAAACGCTTCGTAGAAAAAGATTCCTTTTGTATAAAAGTAAAAGTCAAAAGGGTTTTATACACCGTATAAAGGAAGGTTGTGTATAAAACGAAATATGCCTCAATGAAAGGAGATTGAGACGAAGTCCCTTACCTTGGGTCCGACTTGACTCGATCGTTCTTTAATGTCCTGAATAATAAACTTGAGTTAATTTATACTTGATTAAGAACCTTTTTAAAGTTCATTATTCTTTTTATATCACTTATTTCCATGTTATAAACATTATGTGACCATTTAAGTTAATAATGTTTGTTTTGTCAATATTTGGTTCTTAAGTCGAAAGTGGACTTCTTACAATTACATGTTGTTCATGTGGTCAAAAGTTCTTTATATCCAGAATGAAATTCCCGATTTGGATATAATATGTATCATATATATCCAGCATATACATGTATTTATAATATTACATAATCATTTAGAGGTAAGAAATGAAATGCACCGTTCATGGAGACGGTAAGTCGTACGTACGCATGAACGCTACTTTCATTTCTTTGTCATATTAGTGGAATTAAAACTAAATGATAGGTATGTATATTTTAATTCCAGAATTATATTAATCATTTAGATATATCATTAATTATATATATACATTATATACATGTAATTTTAATAGTACATTACATTTGGGGATAAGAAATGAAATGCACCGTTCATGGAGACGGTAAGCCGTACGTACGCATGAACGATACTTTCATTTCTATCTCATACTTTAATGGAAAGAAATAATAATGATATAGAGGTATATTGTAATTCTAGTATAACATCATATATAATAACTTTAAATCCATCCTTTACACGTCCCACATATGGCATTAACGAATCACATCACTTTTAGGGGGCGGTAGTCCGCACTCCCTTAAATGAAGATATCGTGTTTA
The DNA here is from genome assembly GCA_963277665.1 of Viscum album. Taxonomy (NCBI): domain Eukaryota; kingdom Viridiplantae; phylum Streptophyta; class Magnoliopsida; order Santalales; family Viscaceae; genus Viscum; species Viscum album. The sequence continues at coordinate 445,578,266 of OY728133.1, forward strand.
CCCATAATGGAAACCATAAAGGTATGCCAAAAATGAAAAATAAAGAATCTTAAAGAAAACATAAACATATTATATATCATATATAAAAATAGTGACATCATAATGGCCACCCTTGAAGGTGTTAAATGAGTATTGAACAATCATCGTTTCGGGAGGCAGAATTTCGCCATCCACGGAAACCGTATGTTCTTTAAACATTTGATGTAGTTGTTTGAGAGTGTAGCTCAAATAAATATTATAAAAACATCCTAGTATATTTAAGATACTGGTGTTGTTACAAAAGAAGTAAATAAAAAGAGTTTAGAGGGTTGGAGAAGCAAAATAAAACAAATGAACAAGAGAGAATGAATTACCTTTAAAAGTGTAACTCCTTTTGATTTGAGCCTAAAGGCTTGCTTTGAAAGGATTCTGCCCAAAGGGAATCCTCTAGGATTAGGAGAGGGATGTGGAGAGAGTAATTGGATAGGGGTTGGCCGAGCCAAAGGCTTGAGGAGTGTGTGTAAGGTGGTAGAGGTGGGGGCCTTTTATAAGAGGAGAGGAGGGGCACTTTTGGAAAGTAAAGAAATATTACTTTATTTGAAAATTTGTTTCGGTTTTAAAAGGTCCCACATTGATATAATTCGTGGATAAGGTGATAAGGGTTCGAAATCCACTCTTCCAATTGGTTTTGGCCATGTGTAGGTTTTAGATTTTTCATTATCTTTCCATTTTATTTAAATCGTCAAATAATGATGTCATCGCTGCATCATTATTATGTCATATATAATTTAATTTATTTAATGTCTAAAAATTATAAACAAAATACTATGATGTAGGAAATCTTTTTATCTTTCCAATTACTATTTATAATCAAAATTTGGACTTGTATAACCCCACTCAAAAATTATTTTAGTAAAGCAATTTATGTTAGTGTCATTTTCACTTTAACATTAAATACAAATATATTAATGTCATTTTCCAACTAAAGTGGCTCCATGGGGTCCCAAAGTTGGCCCATGGATTGTCTTGGTCGGCCATGACTCACCCAATAGGTGTAGGAAAAGTTTCATGGTGTTTCCACATTCTTATAATATCATTTTTACATTAAATTACACTAATTACCTCTAATCGCGATTAAAAACTTAATAAGTTACTATTCACCAAAAAATTATTTTAATCTCATTGAACCACATTTTACTTCTTAATGACAACCATGTATGTCGGATTTTTAAAATTCAATACACATTAGTGGTAAACTTTCATTTAACTGAAAAATCAGTTTGCTTGATTACCACTTAGTGGTTTCACTATTCATCAAAAATTGAAGTTTTTCAGAAAATTACCAAAAATTCACCCTAAGTTATATTTGATATTCCGAATTCAAAAATGAAGTCCATTTTAAAAAATTCAAAACATATAAGTCAAATTAATTAATTTAATAATTAATTTCCGCTGTCATGACAAATAGCGTGTTTTTGTGAAACAATAAGTATCAAAAGATTGACACCAGTTTAAGTCCAATTTCAAAGTGAAATTGATTCCAATGACCACCATTGGATTAAATGGTAAAAATATTTTCTAATTTCACTTTAAAACCAATTAAAATAATAATCTAATTATATAAATAATTTAGATTAAAAAGAGGTTTTGAATTAAAATACAACATTTTACACTTAAAAAAATGAACTTTATCAGAAAGGTACCAAAAATTTACACAAAGTAAATTTTGATGTCCCGATTCTTAATAAGAGTTTTATTTGGTCCAAAATAAAGTATAAGAGTGATCAAAACTATATTTAATGACGGTTCACCATTAAAAGGTGATAAGTGAACCTTTAGTGAAAATTAGAGTATATATGCCCTAAAATTGAACTCTTTCCGTATTTTAAGCCTTTATCTTTTATTGGGTAAATGTATAAACATTTAAAAACATATCTAATCATATTTTAGTTATTTCTATCCATTACCGCCAGTACAACGGCTACTTGTTAACTAACATTTAAAATAATATTATTTTATTACTAGTGTGCAACGTAAGTTTTCAAAGAAACTCATCGTTGCGTACCAAGTACGCTATTGAACGTAGAAACCCCTTTTAATTAAAATTAATATTTAATTCATAAATATTAATAAATATGAAATTTTTTATTCTTTATTTACCTGGGATGTTACATCCTTCCCCCCTTTTGGGAATTGCGTCCTCGCAATTTTTTTCACTTATCAAAATAAGTGGGGGTATTTATCCCTCATAGCATTTTCAGATTCCCACATTGCCTCTTCAATCACATGGTCTTTCCACAAAACCTTTACCTGATGAATCACCTTATTCCGTAACAGTTGCTCCCTGTGGTCAAGAATCTGGACCGGTTGTTCCTCATAAGATAGGTTCTCTTCCAGCTGAACTACCTCTGGACTCAAAACATGAGATGGATCTGGCATATACTTTCTCAACATCGAAATGTGAAAAACATTGTGTACCTGAGATAAACTCGGAGGTAAAGCCACTCGGTATGCAACTGATCCAACTCTTTCCAGAATTTCGTATGGTCCAACCAACCATGGACTCAACTTTCCTTTCTTACCAAATCTCATCACACTTTTCCAAGGAGAAACCTTGAGAAAAGCATGATGACCTACCTCAAAAGATAGATCCTTCCTCCGGTTATCCGCATAACTTTTCTGCCTGCTCTGAGCTGTACTCATGTGTTTTCTGAATCAACTGAACTTTTTCTGCCAACTCTTCTACCAATTCTCGTCCCATCAACTTCCTTTCACCAACTTCATCCCAGAAAGCTGGAGTTCGACACTGCTTCCCATATAATGCCTAAAATGGTGCCATCTGTATACTTGAATGAAAACTGTTATTATAAGAAAACTCAACCAAAGAAAGATATTGGTCCCAACTTCCCTGATAATCCATAGAACAAGCTCGTAGCATATCCTCCAATGTCTGGATTGTTCATTCTGACTGCCCATCTGATTGAGGATGAAAAGATGTACTAAAATTTAATTCATTACCCAACGACTTATGAAGGCCTTTCCAAAAGTTAGAAGTAAACCTGGGATCATGATCCGATACAATGGAGAGAGGAACTCCATGTAACCTGACTATCTCTTTAAGATACAAACGGGAAAGTTGATCAAGAGAGAAAGTATCTCGTATAGAAAGGAAATGAGCAGATTTGGTCAAGCGATCAACAATAACCCAGATTGCATTATTACCTCGAGATGTCCTCGGTAATCCCACAACAAAGTCCATGGATATGTTTTCCCATTTCCACTCTGGCACTGGTAAAGGCTGAAGCATCCCTTTAGGTAACTGCCGCTCTGCTTTAACCTGTTGACATGTTAAACACTTCACAGTAAAATCAGAAATATCTCTTTTTATTCCATCCCACCAGTAATACTCCCGCAGACCTCTGTACATCTTAGTACTGCCAGGATGAAAAAACAACTCATTATTCAACTGTGAATCACAAGGCACAAATAACCTCTTCTCAAACCTCAAAACACAAACACAAACTTATCCAAGAACTCATGGAAAATTTTATTCATAAGGTCCATGAATACAGTAGGTGCATTGGTTAACCCAAAAGGCATAACTACAAATTCATAATGGCCATATCTAGTACGGAACGCAGTCTTCGGAACGTCTGCTTCTTTTACTTTCAACTGATGGTACCCCGACCTCAAGTCAATCTTCGAAAAATACTGAGCTCCCTGGAGCTGATACCACTTCATTCGATGGCCCAACATCTACTGAAGTTGTTGCAAAGGATTTCGCCACCCCTTTATGCTTGTAGTCTAGCTGCATTCCCCCAGTTGAATTCTTCGTTGGACACTCGTTTTCATAATGACCCATTTCATTACACTTAAATCATCTTACCGTTGGCTTTTCATTTCCTGCTTGATCATCTTCCTTACAGTTACGAGCAATATGACCAGACTTACCACACCGAAAGCACTTACCAGACTGGGATAAACATTCTCCAGGATGCATTTTACCACACTTCTCATAGGATGGATATTTGGTTTTCTTACCTCCTTGCTTCTTTGATGAATTCTTACCCTTTGCCTGCCAACTAGACCTCTTATTCTGTTGTTTGTCATAGAACACCTGATCATCGGCAAACTCCATTTCCACCTTCTCCGCACATCGAACAAGTTTTTCATAACTTTTGAACTCACGAGAAGCTAAAGCCCTTCGATACTTTGGCTTTAACCCTGAGTAAAAACGGTTTATTTTACTATCAAGATCTCGTATGAAGTTTGGAGTATAGCTTGCCAATCGAGTGGACTTTTCTTCATAAGCAGCCACTGAATCATCCTCTAGCCTCAATTCTAGGAACTTTTTTTCCATCCTAAGACGAACCACCTTAGGAAAATATTTCTCAAGAAACATACCTTTGAATTTGTCCCAGTGAAGATCCTCAATCTCATCACTATCCCTTATATTTTTCACCATCGACCACCACTGATCAGCTTCACCTTCAAAACGGTAAACAGCAAGACTAACCTTTTGATGTTCTGAACACCCCATGACATCAAAAATCTTCTCCATTGCTTTAATCCACCCTTCAGCTTGCACAGGGTCAGATGATCCTCTGAATGATGGCGGATGTTGCCTCATGAAATGTTCCACCACTGACATGTTCCTCTGCGGTTGATCTGGCGGATCTCGTGCATGGATACCACCACCATTTATAGCCTGAGTCAACTGTTCCATCACTGCAACAAACTGTTCAGTTCCAATTCCGACCATCTCAGGTTGCTGATTTGGAAGGTTATCTTCCTCCTGATGTCGTCCCAACATAGTTGCTTTGTTTCCTCTGCGGAAAACCATTCTGAACACAGAAATATCTTAGGCAAAGCAACATGGTAATCCATAAATGCTATATCATTTCAATCATATTATAATTTAACACTTTTCTAACTCCTAAAGTTGTCTAAACCGTCCTTTGATACCAACTATAAGGCCCCAACCTTAAACCTTACTTAATATTGAATTAAATGAATAATTCACATTGAGGATCTTTTCAGGTTTAGAGTATTAGAGAATTAGAACATAACTATTACATCTTAAAAGATTACAAAGTAGACACTTCTACTAAGTCTCCATAAAAAAAACTCTTAAAAAGAAAGATGTCTAGATTCCATGTTTTAGATAGCATGAAATTCCCTTGATCCCATCCTTGACCTTATTCCACTTTAAGTCCTGTGAAAAACATTTCGAAAAACTTGGGGTGATCATAAAAAGCTCAGTAAGGGATACAAAGAGAATGAAAACTATTAGTTTTTCAAACATCAAGTAAACCATGTATACTATATCAAAGTAATACCTTCACCTTCATGAAGTAGTAAAAACTCTTCACTGAATAAAGTATCATTACTTACCTTTTTGTAACCAAAGTATTACCATAAAACCCATATAAAGAACACATAGAATATATAAAGGTAACTTGGGACATAAACATACTTAAGTGGAATAACCATACGGTTGACTTCCACACATATCACTTAATGGAATAGCCATACGGCCAATTTCCATACATACTTAAGGGAATAGCCATACGGCCGACTTCCATACCCAATGCATTGGAGGTTATAATGTAACCACCCGTCCTGGTATTCACGGCACCACCCGTCATATGGTTTATAACGTAACCACCCGTTAAAATGTCCAAGTACCAATATAAAATCATAAAACATAAAACCAATATAAAGGAATGATAACATTTCCACATTTCAATCACAATATATCCTAAATATATTGACATAATAGAATCCTTTATAAAAACCATTTTCAATACCAAAATACATAAAAGAGTATATGGTATTTATTTTATTTTAAAAACATTACGGCTTTTTGAGGAAGCCAAAGACCAAATAATACTCGCGGTGGCGGAAAAGGTTTTTGTCGCCGCGTACGTTAAAAGAAACATTCCTTTTTGTCGCTTTGTAAAACGCTTCGTATAAAAAGATTCATTTTGTATAAAAGTAAAAGTCAAAGGAGTTTATACACCGTATAAAAGAAATTTGTGTATAAAACGAAATATGCCTCGATGAAAGGAGATTGAGACGAAGTCCCTTACCTTGGGTCCGACTTGACTCGATCGTTCTTTAACGTCCTGAATAATAAACTTGAGTTAATTTATACTTGATTAAGAACCTTTTTAAACTTCATTATTCCTTTTATATCACTTATTGCCATGTTATAAACATTATGTAACCATTTAAGTTAATAATGTTTATTTTGTCAATATTTGGTTCTTAAGTCGAAAGTTGACTTCTTACAATTACATGTTGTTCGTGTGGTCAAAAGTTCTTTATATCCAGAATGAAATTCCTGATTTGGATATAATATGTATCATATATATCCAGAATATACATTTATTTATAATATTACATAATCATTTAGAGGTAAGAAATGAAATGCACCGTTCATGGAGACGGTAAGCCGTACGTACGCATGAACACTACTTTCATTTCTTTGTCATATTAGTGGAATTAAAACTAAATGAGAGGTATGTATATTTTAATTCAAGAATTATATTCATCATTTAGATATATCATTAATTATATATATACATTATATACATGTAATTTTAATAGTACATTACATTTGGGGATAAGAAATGAAATGCACCGTTCATGGAGACGGTAAGCCGTACGTACGCATGAACGCTACTTTCATTTCTATCTCATACTTTAATGGAAAGAAATAATAATGATATAGAGGTATATTATAATTCTAGTATAATATCATATATAATAACTTTAAATCCATCCTTTACACGTCCCACATATGGCATTAACGAATCACATCACTTTTAGGGGGCGGTAGTCCGCACTTCCTTAAATGAAGATATCGTGTTTACCCATAATGGAAACCATAAAGGTATTCCAAAAATGAAAAATACAGAAGCTTAAAGAAAACATAAACATATTATATATCATATATAAAAATAGTGACATCATAATGGCCACCCTTGAAGGTGTTAAATGAGTATTGAACAATCATCGTTTCGGGAGGCAGAATTTCGCCATCCACGAAAACCGTATGTTCTTTAACCATTTGATTTAGTTGTGTGAGAGTGTAGCTCAAATAAATATTATAACAACATCCTAGTATATTGAAGATACTGGTGTTGTTACAAAAGAAGTAAATAAAAAGAGTTTATAGGGTTGGAGAAGCAAAATAAAACAAATGAACAAGAGAGAATGAATTACCTTTAAAAGTGTAACTCCTTTTGATTTGAGCCTAAAGGCTTCCTTTGAAAGGATTCTGCCCAAAGGGAATCCTCTAGGATGAGGAGAGGGATGTGGAGAGAGTAATTGGGCAGGGGTTGGCCGAGCCAAAGGCTTGAGAAGTGTGTGAAATGGGGTAGAGGTGGGGGCCTTTTATAAGAGGAGAGGAGGGGCACTTTTGGAAAGTAAAGAAATATTACTTTATTTGAAAGTGTGTTTCGGTTTTAAAAGGTCCCACATTGATAGAATTCGTGGATAAGGTGATAAGGGTTCGAAATACACTCATCCAATTGGTTTTGGCCATGTGTAGGTTTTAGATTTTCCATTATCTTTACATTTTATTTAAATCGTCAAATAATGATGTCATTGGAGGATATGCTACGAGCTTGTTCTATGGATTATCAGGGAAGTTGGGACCAACATCTTTCTTTGGTTGACTTTTCTTATAATAACAGTTTCATTCCAGTATACATATGGCACCATTTGAGGCATTATATGGGAAGCGGTGTCGAACTCCAACTTTCTGGGATGAAGTGGGTGGAAGGAAGCTGATGGGACCAGAATTGGTAGAAGAGATGGCATAAAAAGTTCAGTTGATTCAGAAGCACATGAGAACAGCTCAGAGCAGGCAGAAGAGTTATGCGGATAACCGGACGAAGGATCTATCTTTCGAGGTAGGTGATCATGTTTTTCTCAAGGTTTCTCCTTGGAAAAGTGTGATGAGATTTGGAAAGAAAGGAAAGCTGAGTCCAAGGTTTATTGGACCATACGAAATTCTGGAAAGAGTTGGATCAGTTGAATACCGAGTGGCTTTACCTCCAATTTTATCTCGGGTACACAATGTTTTTCATGTTTCGATGTTGAGAAAGTATATGCCAGATACATCTCATGTTTTGAGTCCAGAGGTAGTTCAGCTGGAAGAGAACCTATCTTATGAGGAACAACCGGTCCAGATTCTTGACCACATGGAGCAAGTGTTACGGAATAAGGTGATTCATCAGGTAAAGGTTTTGTGGAAAAACCATGTGATTGAAGAGGCAACGTGGGAATCTGAAAATGCTATGAAGGATAAATACCCCCACTTATTTTGATAAGTGAATAAAATTGCGAGGACGCAATTCCCAAAAGGGGGGAAGGATGTAACATCCCAGGTAAATAAAGAATAAAGAATTTTCATATTTATTAATATTTACGAATTAAATATTAATTTTATTTTAAAGGGGTTGCTATGTTCGATAGCGTACCCGATACGCAACGATGAGTTTCTTTGAAACTTACGTAGCACACTAGTAATAAAATAATATTATTTTAAATGTTAGTTAACAAGTAGCCGTTGTACTGGCGGGAATGGATAGAAATAACTAAAATATGATTAGATATGTTTTTAAATGTTTATACATTTACCCAATAAAAGATAAAGGCTTAAAATACGGAAAGAGTTCAATTTTAGGGCATATGTACTCTAATTTTCACTAAAGGTTCACTTATCACATTTTAATGGTGAACCGTCATTAAATATAGTTTTGATCACTCTTATACTTTATTTTGGACCAAATATAACTCTTCTTTAGAATCGAGACATCAAAATTTACTTTGTGTAAATTTTTGGTACCTTTCTGATAAAGTTCATTTTTTTATGAATAGTGTAAAATGTTGTATTTTAATTCAAAACCTCTTTTAAATCTAAATTATTTATATGATTAGATTATTATTTTAATTGGTTTTAAAGTGAAATTAGAAAATATTTTTACCAGTTAATCCAATGGTGGTCATTGGAATCAATTTCACTTTGAAATTGGACTTAAACTGGTGTCAATCTTTTGATACTTATTGTTTCACAAAAACACGCTATTTGTCATGACAGCGGGAATTAATTATTAAATTAATTAATTTGACTTATATGTTTTGAATTTTGTAAAATGGACTTCATTTTTGAATTCGGAATATCAAATATAGCTTAGGGTGAATTTTTGGTAATTTTCTGAAAAACTTCAATTTTTGATGAATAGTGAAACCACTAAGTGGTAATCAAGCAAACTGATTTTTCAGTTAAATGAAAGTTTACCACTAATGTGTATTGAATTTTGAAAATCCGACATACATGGTTTTCATTAAGAAGTACTATGTGGTTCAATGAGATTAAAATAATTTTTTGGTGAATAGTAACTTATTAAGTTTTTAATCGCGATTAGTGGTAATTAGTGTAGTTTAAGGTAAAAATGATATTATAAGAATGTGAAAACACCATGAAACTTGTCCTACACCTATTGGGTGAGTCATGGCCGACCAAGACAAGCCATGGGCCAACTTGGGGACCCCATGGAGCCACTTTAGTTGGAAAATGACATTAATATATTTTTATTTAATGTTAAAGTGAAAATGACACTAACATAAATTGTTTTACTAAAATAATTTTTAAGTGGGGTTATACAGGTCATATTTTTGATTATAAATATTCATTGGAAAGATAAAAAGATTTCCTACATCATAGTAATTTTTTTATAATTGTTAGACATTAAATAAATTAAATTATTTATGACATAATAATGATGCAGCGATGAAATCATTATTTGACGATTTAAATAAAATGGAAATATAATGTAAAATCTATGAACTACACACGTCCAAAACTTATTGTATGAGTGGATTTCGAAGAATTATCACCGTATCCACGAATTATATCAATGTGGGACCTTTTTAAACCGAAAAACATTTTCAAATAAAGTAATATTTCTTTACTTTCCAAAAGTGCCCCTCCTCTCCTCTTATAAAAGGCCCCCACCTCTACCTCATTTAACACACTCCTCAAGCCTTTGTCTCGGCCAACCCCTGCCCATTTACTCTCTCCACTTCCCTATCCTCATCTTAGATGATTCCCTTTGGGCAGAATCCTTTCAAAGGAAGCATTTAGGCTCAAATCAAAAGGAGTTACACTTTTAAAGGTAATTCATTCTCTCATGTTCATTTGTTTTATTTTGCTTCTCCAACCCCCTAAACTCTTTTTATTTACTTATTTTGTAACAACACCAGTATCTTCAATATACTAGGATGTTGTTATAAGATTTATTCGAGCTACACTCTCACACAACTACATCAAATGGTTAAAGAACATACGGTTTCCGTGGATGGTGAAATTCTGCCTCCCGAAACGATGATTGTTCAATACTCATTTAACACCTTCAAAGGTGGCCATTATGATGTAACTATTTTTATATATGATATATAATATGTTTATGTTTTATTTATGCCTCTGTATTTTTCATTTTTGTCTTACCTTTATGGCTTCCATTATGGGTATACGCGATATCTTCATTTAAGGAAGTGCGGACTACCGCCCCCTCAAAGTGATTTGATTCGTTAAATACCACATGTGGGATGTATAAAGGATGGAAATATGATATTATATATGATATTATACTGGAATTATAATATACCTTTATATCATTATTATTCCATTCTATAAAATACAAAATAGAAATGAAAGTAGCGTTCATGCGTACGTACGGCTTACCGTCTCCATGAACGGTGCATTTCATTTCTTACCTCTAAATGATTATGTAATGTTATAAATGCATGCATGTACTGGATATATATTACATATATGATATCTAAATAATGAATACAATTCTGGATATAATAAACATTTGGCCACACGAACAACATGTAATTGTAAGAAGTCCACTTTCGACTTAAGAACCAAATATCGGCAAAACAAATATTATTAACATAAATGATTACATGGTAATAAGTGGTATAAAAGTAATAATTAACTTGAAAAAGGTTATTACGGAATTAGAAATTAACTCAAGTTTATTATTCAGGAGATTAAAGAACGATCGAGTCAAGTCGGACCCGAGGTAAGGGATCCTACAACTCTCTTTCTTTTTAAGTACACTCTTTTATGTCATTTATTTTAATCTCATATTTTTTATGATTGAGATGTTCTTTTATATTACATTTACTGTAATTTTTATGTTCATGTGTTGAGAGACCCTATTCTCTCTCATCAATCCATTTTGTAAGTTTTGAGTGGCGCCATTAGGCTGCCGAACTTTCGTAAGAGATCTAACCTCTCTCTTTCTTTTTAAGTACTCTCCTTTATGTCATTTCTTTTAAACTCCTCCTTGAAATGTTGGGGGATTTTCTTTTATATTACACTTGCTGTAAATTCTATTGTAATATTATGGGATACTCTATTTGATCTCATCAATCCATATTCGGAAGTTTTATGTGGCGCCGTTAGGCTGCCGAGTTTTCGTAAGGGATTTTTCATCTCACTTTTATTCCCGTGAGATTTATGCTACATTTGCCACAAATTCCATTGAGTGGTGTATGTACTGCCCATTATTCTACTCTTTGTGTAATATACTTTCGTTTATGAGTATTTACATCAATGACCTATTGTCTTTCTTTCATGGGGTGTATGTTTTGAAAGATACCCAAGTCGGTAAGGGAACCTTTCACCCTCCTCTTTTTTAAAAGACATCTTTTATTGGGTATTTTAATTTACATATTTTTATGTTGGGATATGTTCTCATACATCCTTATTGATGTAAATTTTATGTCCAAGTGATGAGATACACTTTTTATCTCTCATCAACTCATTTTGATGTGATACCGTTAGGCTGTCAAGGGAACTTTTTAACCCAATTTCGATTTCTTTGGGTTCAACTTGTAGTCATTGAATATGTCATCCATTGAATATGTGTTAATGACCTTTTATTGTTTTACACTTAATATCCACTTATATTGGGTGTATATATATTTGTCACACATATTTTTTGAGATTTATTTGTCCTTAATTTAAGGATACCTTCTTTATAAGGGATTTCACCACATTTGACATTTTTATTGAGGGTTCATAGTTGTTATGCACCAATTCACTCTTATATGGTGTATATACTGTCCTTTGGAGTATTATATCATGAATGATTTTATTCTCATGATATTATAAAGTTCTGACTAAATGTTATTCCTCGATTATTGTATTCAAGTGTCTCTAATTTTGGTAAACCCCTTTAACCAAAATATCGTTTTAAATGTTTTAATTATTTGTTCTTATTAATATCCATGTTTTCAAAATGGTTTTACGGATTTATTTATATGGATATTAATGGTTTAAAATGTTAAAAGCTTCAAGGTGGTATGGGACACTTTGATTCAAAAATCTCTTTATTAAATGTTTTAAATGGTTTTGGAAATGGTTTCTTTTTGAATGGATTCAATATTTCAATATACTAAAATGTTATATTGTGATTGAAATGTGTAAATGTTATGTTTACTCTATGCATGTTTTATGTGACACATTTATGTTATGGTTCTTGGGCATTGTTATGAAAACGGGTGGTTCCGTGATAAACTAAGGGCGGGTGAGCCCGTTATAGCTCTCCAATGCATTGGGTAACGCGAAGGAGTGAAACGTTAAGGTTTCTCCGAAGAGATTTAGGGAATATACTGTGATGGGTATTCCAAACGTAACCAAGAGGGTTACTCCCTACGTAAGAATGTTATGAATGCCTCAAGTTACCTTTATGTCTTATCTTTTCTATGATTTATTCATGCTTTGATGAGGTATGTTAAAGTGCCTATGTTTTATCGGTAAAGTATGATTTCATTCTCATGTATATATGAACTCATGTTTCCTTTCCATATATTTTATAACCCTTACTGAGCTTTTTATGCTCATCCCAAGTTTTTGAAATGTTTTTCATAGGTCAAGGGAAAGGTACATGATGTGATGATAGTGTCAAGGATGTGTCAAGAAAGAATCCGTGTTATATTTTAAATATGTTTCCGTGATGGGAAGAATGAATACTATCTTTTATGTAACCACTTTGTTTAAATGTGGAATGTAATGCAAGTTTCATGATCTAATTCTCTAAAACTCTAAACCTGAAAAGATCCTCAATGTTTAATCTTGTAATAACTCAAGATTAAGTAAGGTTTAAGGCTGGGGCCTTATAGTTGGTATCAGAGGTCGGTTTAGATAACTTTAGAGGTTAGGGTATTCTTTAAGCATAAGTGGCACTACCATAATGGTTAGGATTTCAGAAAGATTCCTAGTTTTAGATAAAGTGAATGAGTAAGTATATCTTAGTGTTTATCTTACTCATTAGTACATGATGGTTTTTTTGATATACTCACACTGACCTTTTTGGTTTTAGTAAATGGCTGGATCTAGCAGGCACCAAAGTAACAGTGGATGTGAAGGAAACTGTGACAGTTTTTTGAGCAAGCAACTGAATGATATGGGAGCTGCAATGAGAACTCTTGTGATTATACTCAACCAACTATCTGGAGTCATGATTGACCACCTAAACCTTGGAGATTTCTCTAAGACGTCATATATGCAAGAAACAAATCCCTACGGAAGTACAAGTAATAATCATAAAGGTAAGTGTGTTCAAAAACCTATGTGTCAAAGATGTGGAATGAAACACCTAGGAAAATGTTTCAATGGGACAGAAATATGCTATAGATGTGGAAATGAAGGTCATAAAGCAAGAACCTGCCATGGAAAAAGGAAGCATCCAGTTGACTCGAGGAAAGGGAAAGAAGTTCTTTCTGAGGGATCAATTGAATGTTTTAAATGTGGTGTGCATGGTCATTATGCAAACACATGTCCTATGAAGAAGTTTCGTGAATGGGGTCACCAAGAGCGTACCAATATTCGTTTACCAATACCTAATTCCATTCCGATTGAGGATGAAGAAACTGACAATGACCAATCAAAGGTATGTACTATTCCATGACTATTGTTTTCTTATTTTGGAATCTTAGGATATGATTCATGATTTTGTTTGTAGGAAAGAGGTATTTCGGAATAAGTTGGAAAGGAATGGATAATGGATCATGAAGAATGTTGAATGAGTAAGATGTCAACATATAAGGGCTTCAAGAGTTAGGGTGAAATTCATAAGAGTATTAAGTCTCTTTTGATGATGGGGTTACATTAGAAGACTTTTTATATTATGTGTAACCCTGATGTTTAATATAGGCAAATTTTATTCAAGTAATAGTTATCTTTTCTTTTGTGGACATAGTTATAAAGAACCATTTGGGTTTATATGATCCTTACTTTTGAGGTAATTATGGGTTACCATATGTTATGATTGAAGTGAAAGGCATGAGATAAAATTGAGGTTAAATTATGTTATGGTTATTTTTGATGATTTTATCCCTTTTTGGGTAATTATTTGAGAATTATATAGTTTTGGAAAAAGGACAACATGCAGACCGTGTGACAACCCGTCGCGTCGGACAATGCTGCGGGAATCGAACCCACAACCAAAGTGCGACTGGTATTTATCGCCTACCACTGGACTACGTGAAGTCCCTGGTTAGTTTGACTAATTCTTTTTAGTTATATGATTTTATGAATTAAGAGTAAGTTGATTTTTGAGGATATGTGATTAGGATAATTACTTTTCAATGTGAGAATTTAGGAGCAATTGATGTTGTTTGGAGATAAATGTTACGATTTAACTTGGAAGACTATGTGACTAAATCCTTAAAATATTTGGGTTTCAATCTTATATTGGTTTAATTTGAAGAATTTTATGGACAAATTGTTTATCGGATGGTCCTCGTTGAACTTTGGGTTTTGTTGGACAAATTTTGGAGATTAAGAATAGATTTTCTTTTTATAAGGGGTTATCCTTTTCTGGATTATCTGATCTTGTACTAAACTTTTTGGTTTTGGTTTTGGTTAAAGCCTAAATACATGGGATGTATATAGTTCTCTTTTGGGGATTAGGTTATTCTCTAGAAGTTGATTATAGTACTCTTAATGCGAAAAAGTCTCCCTAAATACTCGTCTTTTGGAAAAAAATATGAGTTTGACTAAGGAATCTAGTAAAAGTTGAAAGTCAACATGATAAGTGATTATGATTCCTTATGAATAAATTCCTCAATAAAAAGTAACTTAATACAAAAATGTTGTCTATTAACTTTTCCTACTGGGGAACCCAACACCGTTTAACCCATCACAAGTTTGTGATTTTCTTATTGTTGACTTTCTCCTAAACATGTTTTCTATCACTCTCCATCAGAACATGACCTTATGTTTTCTCCTCCATGTCCATATTTTCATACTTGGAATCCTAGTATGGGTTAACTCGGGTGACCTCTGTGCTTATCTTTCTTTATTTTAAAGAGATTGTTTTACCGACTCTTGTTCCGATGTGGGACGTTCAAGGATGTTTCCAAGCGCAATTTTAAAATTACGAGGACGCAATTCCCAAAAGGGGGGAAGGATGTAACACCCCAGGTAAATAAGGAATATGAAATTTTCATATTTATCCATATTTGTGAATAAAATATTAATATGACTTTAAAGGGGACTCTATGATCGATGGCGTACCCAACACGCAACAACGAGTTTCTTGGGAATCTTACGTTGCACTCTAATAATAAAATAATATTATTTTAAATGGTAGTTAACATGTAGCCGTTGTAATGGCGGGAATGGATAGAAATAACTAAAATACGATTATATATGTTCTTAAATATTTTTACATTTGTACAATAAAAGATAAAGGCTTAAAATATGGAAAGAATTCAATTTTAGGCGTATATGCCCTAGTTTTCACTAAAGGTTCACTTATCACCTTTTGATGGAGAACCGTCATTAAATATAGTTTTGTTCACTCTTAAACATTCTTTTGGACCAAATAAAACTCTTATTAAGAATCGGGACATCAAAATTTACTTTGTGTAAATTTTTGGTATCTTTCCGATAAAGTTCATTTTTTTAATGAATAGTGTAAAATGTTGTATTTTAATTCAAAACCACTTTTTAATCTAATTTATTTATATGGTTAGATTATATTTTGAATTGGTTTTAAAGTGAAATTAGAAAATATTTTTACCATTAAATCCAATAGTGGTCGTTGGAATCAATTTCACTTTGAAATAAGACTTAAACTAGTGTCAATCTTTTGATACTTATTGTTTCATAAAACACGCTATTTGTCATGACAGTGGGAATTAATTATTAAATTAATTAATGTGACTTATATGTTTTGAACTTTTTAAAACGGACTTCATTTTTTAATTCAGAATATCAAATATAGCTTAGGGTGAATTTTTGGGATTTTTCTGAAAAACTTCAATTTTTGATGAATAGTGAAACCACTAAGTGGTACTTATAAAAACTGATTTTCCGTTTAAATGAAATTTTTCCATCATTGTGTTTTGATTTTCAAAAATCCGACATACATGGTTGTCATTAAGAAGTAAAATTTGGTTCAATGAGATTAAAATAATTTTTTGGTGAATAGTAACTTATTAAGTTTTTAATCGCGATTAGAGGTAATTAGTGTAGTTTAAGGTAAAAATGATATTATAAGAATGTGAAAACACCATGACACTTGTCCTACACCTATTTTTTGTATCATGGCCGACCAAGACAAGCCATGGGTCAACTTGGGGACCCCATTGATCTACTTTGGTTGGGAAATGACATAAATAACATTTTATTTAATGTAAAAGTAAAATTGACACAAACATGATATGTTTTACTAAAACAATTTTTAAGTGGGGTTATACAAGTCATCTTTTTGATTATAAATATTTATTGGAAAGATAAAAAGATTTCCTACATAATAGTATTTTTTTTTATAATTTTTAGACATTAAATAAATTAAATTATTTATGACATAATAATGATGCAGCGATGACATCATTATTTGACGATTTAAATAAAATGGAAAGATAATGTAAAATCTATGAACTAAACATGTCCAAAACCAATTGGATGAGTGGATTTCGAACCCTTATCACCTTATCCACGAATTCTATCAATGTGGGACCTTTTAAAACCGAAACACATTTTCAAATAAAGTAATATTTCTTTACTTTCCAAAAGTGCCCCTCCTCTCCTCTTATAAAAGGCCCCCACCTCTACCTCATTTCACACACACCTCAAGCATTTGGCTCGGCCAACCCCTGCCCATTTACTCTCTACACATCCCTCTCCTCATCCTAGAGGATTCCCTTTGGGAAGAATCCTTTCAAAGGAAACCTTTAGGCTCAAATCAAAAGGAGTTACACTTTTAAAGGTAATTCATTCTCTCATGTTCATTTGTTTTATTTTGCTTCTCCAACCCCCTAAACTCTTTTTATTTACTTATTTTGTAACAACACCAGTATCTTCAATATACAAGGATTTTTTTATAATATTTATTTGAGCTACACTCTCACACAACTACATCAAATGGTTAAAGAACATACGGTTTTCGTGGATGGTGAAATTCTACCTCCCGAAACGATGATTGTTCAACACTCATTTAACACCTTCAAAGGTGGCCATTATGATGTCACTATTTTTATATATGATATATAATATGTTTATGTTTTCCTTAAGCTTCTGTTTTTTTTTTCATTTTGGGCATACCTTTATGGTTTCCATTGTGGGTAAACACGATATCTTCATTTTAGGAAGTGCGGACTACCGCCCCCTGAAAGTGATTTGATTCGTTAATACCATATGTGGGATGTGTAAAGGATAAAGTTAATGATATTATATATGTTATTATACTGGAATTATAATATACTCTTATATCATTATGATTACATTCCAGAAAATATGAAATAGAAATGGAAGTAGCGTTCATGCGTACGTACGGCTTACCGTCTCCATGAACGGTGCATTTCATTTCTTACCTCTAAATGATTATGTAATATTATAAATGCATGTATGTACTGGATATATATGACATATATGATATCTACATCATGAATACCATTCTGGATATAATGAACCTTTGACCAAATCAACAACATGTAAGTGTAAGAAGTCTATTTTTGACTTAAGAGCCAAATACCGACAAAATGAACATTATTAACTTAACTGATTACATGATATTCATAACATGGTATAAAAGGAATAATGAACTTGAAAAAGATTCATAAGAAAGTAGAGATTAACTCAAGTTTATTATTCAGGAGATTAAAGAACGATCGGGTCAAGTCGGATACGAGGTATGGGACTTCGTCTCAATCTCCTTTCGTTGAGGCATATTTTATTTTATACACAACTTTCTTTTATATGATGTATAAACCACTTTGAATTTTACGTTTATTCAAAAGGAATCTTTTTTATACGAAGCTTTTACTAAACGAAAAAAGGGAATGTTTTTGTCGTACGTATGCGGCGACAACGACTTCTCCGCCGTCGTGACCGTTATTTGAGTTTCGGCTTCCTCTACAAGCCATACCTTCTTTTTAAAAGAAAAATAAATACCATGTTTTACTTTTCTTTTATTTTAGTATTGAAAATGGTTTTCATAATGTTTTTATATCAATGTGTTGTATTGATATCTCGTGATTGAAATGTGGAAATTTTATGTTTCCTTTATGCATGTTTTATGTGATATGATTATGTTATACCGATCACAAAAGTTTAAAGTATATATTCACTCAGAAAGAGTTAAACATGAGACAGAGGAGATGGCTAGAATTAATCAAGGATTATGATTGTACAATTCATTTCCATCCGGGAAAAGCAAATAAAGTGGCTGATGCTTTGAGTCGAAAAAGTAATGCTTCATTAACAATGTTGCGGTTGGAACGTGATCCTTTGGTTAACGATTTGATGAACTTTGGCATAGAAGTTGTTAGTGTAGGAAGTCCTTCTGTTTTGTTTTAGGTATCAGTGAGATCTTCTCTATCAGATAGAATCAAGAAAGCACAGAATCAAGACAGTGAGTTGCAGAAAAAGGTAGAGCTGGTTCAGAAAGGTAAGTTGCCTGAATTCAACATTGATAATGATTGCGTTTTGAGATTTGGGAAGAGATTGTGTGTGCCTTGTGATTCGCAGTTGAAGAGAGAGTTGTTATGTGAAGCTCATAGTTCTCCGTTTTCAGTTCATCCGGGCAGTACTAAGATGTATAGAGATCTGCGGGAGTATTACTGGTGGGATGGAATGAAAAGAGATATTGCTGATTTTACTGTGAAGTGTTTGACTTGTCAGAAGGTTAAAGCCGAGCGACAGTTACCGAAAGGGATGCTTCAGCCTTTACCAGTTCCAGAGTGGAAATGGGAGAATATATCCATGGACTTTGTTGTTGGATTACCGAAGACATCTCGAGGTAATAATGCAATCTGGGTTATTGTTGATCGCTTGACCAAATCTGCTCATTTCCTTGATATACGAGATACTTTCTCTCTTGATCAACTTTCCCGTTTGTATCTTAAAGAGATAGTAAGGTTACATGGAGTTCCTCTCTTCATTGTATCGGATCGTGATCCCAGGTTTACTTCTAACTTTTGGAAAGGCCTTCAGAAGTCGTTGGGTACTGAATTAAATTTTAGTACAGCTTTTCATCCTCAATCAGATGGGAAGTCAGAACGAACAATTCAGATATTGGAGGATATGCTACGAGCTTGTTCTATGGATTATCAGGGAAGTTGGGACCAACATCTTTCTTTGGATGAGTTTTCATATAATAACAGTTTTCATTCCAGTATACAGATGGCACCATTTCAGGCATTATATGGGAAGCAGTGTCGAACTCCAGCTTTCTGGGATGAAGTGGGTGAAAGAAAGTTGATGGGACCAGAATTGGTAGAAGAGATGGCAGAAAAAGTTCAGCTGATTCAGAAACACATGAGAACAGCTCAGAGCAGGCAGAAGAGTTATGCAGATAACCGGAGGAAGGATCTATCTTTCGAGGTAGGTGATCATGTTTTTCTCAAGGTTTCTCCTTGGAAAAGCGTGATGAGATTTGGTAAGAAAGGAAAGTTGAGTCCAAGGTTTGTTGGACCATACGAAATTCTGGAGAGAGTTGGATCAGTTGCATACCAAGTGGCTTTACCTCCGAGTTTATCTTAGGTACACAATGTTTTTCACGTTTCAATGTTGAGAAAGTATATGCCAAATCCATCTCATGTTTTGAGTCCAGAGGTAGTTCAGCTGGAAGAGAACCTATCTTATGAGGAACAACCGGTCCAGATTCTTGACCACAGGGAGCAAGTGTTACGGAATAAGGTGATTCACCAGGTAAAGGTTTTGTGGAAAAACCACATGATTGAAGAGGCAACATGGGAATCTGAAAATGCAATGAGGGATAAGTACCCACATTTATTCGATAAGTAAATAAATTGCGGGGACGCAATTTTCTAAAGGGGGGAAGGATGTAACATCCCAAGTAAGTAATGAATAATAGATATTTTTATCTATGTCTATTAATGATTAAGATAGTGTTATAGAGGCTTAAAATGAAAATAAATACAATCTTATGCATGGAATACACTAATACTCTTAAAAGATTGTTTTAGTGCCTTTTGATGGCAAACCATTTTTGAATCTATATTTTGACAATTTTATAAACTATGTTTGTCAAAATAAACTTATCCTTTATGATTGGGACATCAAAATTTACCTTGTGTGAATTTTTGGTATTTTTCTGACAATGTTCATTTTTTAATGAATAGTGAAAAATACTGCATTTTACATCAAAACTGCTTTTTAATCTAATTTATTTATATGATTAGATTATGTTTTGAATTGGTTTTGAAGTGAAATTAGGATATATTTTTACCATTTTATCCAATGGTGGTCATTGGAATCAATTTCACTTTAAATTAGACTTAAACTGGTGTCAATCTTTTGATACTTATTGTTTTGTAAAAACACGCTATTTGCTCTGGCAGCGGGAATTAATTATTAAATTAATTAATGTGACTTATATGATTTGAATTTTGTAAAATAGACTTCATTTTTGAATTCGGAGTATCAAATATAGCTTAGGGTGAATTTTTGGTAATTTTTTGAAAAACTTCAATTTTTGATGAATAGTGAAACCACTAAGTGGTAATCAAGCAAACTGATTTTTCAGTTAAATGAAAGTTTACCACTAATGTGTATTGAATTTTGAAAATCCAACATACATGGTTTTCATTAAGAAGTAAAATGTGGTTCAATGGGATTAAAATAATTTTTTGGTGAATAGTAACTTATTAAGTTTTTAATCGCGATTAGTGGTAATTAGGGTAGTTTAAGGTATAAATAATGCTTTAATAATAGGAAATGACCTAGACACATGTCCCAACCTTATTTGTTGTGTCATGACCGACCAAGACAAGGCATGGGTCAACTTGGGGACCCCATGGAGACACTTTGGTTTGGAAATGACATAAATAACTTTTTATTAAATGTTAAAGTAAAAATGACACAAACAAGAGAAGTTTTACGAAAACAATTTTTACATGGGGTTTTAAAGATCAGATTTTTTATTATAAATAGTCATTGGAAAGATAAAAAGATTTCCTACATCATAGTATTTTTTTTATGATTTTTAGACATTAAATAAATTAAATTATTTATGACATAATAATGATGCAGCGATGACATCATTATTTGACGATTTAAATAAAATGTAAAGATAATATAAAATCTATGAACTAAACATGTCCAAAACCAATTGGATGAGTGGATTTAGAACCCTTATCACCTTATCCACGAATTATATCAATGTGGGACCTTTTAAAACCGAAACACATTTTCAAATAAAGTAATATTTCTTTACTTTCCAAAAGTGCCCCTCCTCTCCTCTTATAAAAGGCCCCCACCTCTACCTCATTTAACACACTCCTCAAGCCTTTGGCTCGACCAACCCCTGCCCATTTACTCTCTCCACATCCCTCTCCTCATCCTAGAGGATTCCCTTTGGGAATAATCCTTTCAAAGGAAGCCTTTAGGCTCAAATCAAAAGGAGTTACACTTTTAAAGGTAATTCATTCTCTCATGTTCATTTGTTTTATTTTGCTTCTCCAACCCCCTAAAATCTTTTTATTTACTTATTTTGTAACAACACCAGTATCTTCAATATACTAGGATTTTGTTATAAGATTTATTCGAGCTACACTCTCACACAACTACATCAAATGGTTAAAGAACATACGGTTTCCGTGGATGGTGAAATTCTGCCTCCCGAAACGATGATTGTTCAATACTCATTTAACACCTTCAAAGGTGGCCATTATGATGTCACTATTTTTATATATGATATATAATATGTTTATGTTTTATTTATTCTTCTGCATTTTTCATTTTTGTCTTACCTTTATGGCTTCCATTATGGGTATACGCGATATCTTCATTTAAGGAAGTGCGGACTACCGCCCCCTCAAAGTGATTTGATTCGTTAAATACCATATGTGGGATGTATAAAGGATGGAAATATGATATTATATATGATATTATACTGGAATTATAATATACCTTTATATCATTATTATTCCATTCTATAAAATACGAAATAGAAATGAAAGTAGCGTTCATGCGTACGTACGGCTTACCGTCTCCATGAACGGTGCATTTCATTTCTTACCTCTAAATGATTATGTAATGTTATAAATGCATGCATGTACTGGATATATATGACATATATGATATCTACATAATGAATACAATTCTGGATATAATAAACATTTGGCCACACGGACAACATGTAATTGTAAGAAGTCCACTTTTGACTTAAGAACCAAATATCGGCAAAACAAATATTATTAACTTAAATGATTACATGGTAATAAGTGGTATAAAAGTAATAATGAATTTGAAAAATGTTCTTAAGGAATTAGAAATTAACTCAAGTTTATTATTCAGGAGATTAAAGAACGATCGAGTCAAGTCGGACCCGAGGTAAGGGATCCTACTCCTCTCTTTCTTTTTAAGTATACACTTTTATTCCATTCCTTTTAAAGATCATATTTCTTGTTATTGGGATGATATTTTACATTACACTTACTGTAATTTTTATGTTCATGTGATGAGAGACCCTATTCTCTCTCGTCAATCCATTTTGGAAGTTTTGAGTGGCGCCGTTAGGCTGCCGAATTTTCGTAAGGGATTTTTCATCTCACTTTTATTCTCGTGAGATTTATGCTACATTTGACACAAATTCCATTGAGTGGTGTATGTACTGCCAATTATTCTAATCTTTGTGTAATATACTTTCGTTTATGAGTATTTACATCAATGATCTATTGTCCTTCTTTCATGGGGTGTATGTTTTGAAAGATACCCAAGTCGGTAAGGGAACCTTTCACCCTCCTTTTTTTTAAAAGACTTATTTTGTTGGGTCTTTTAATTTACATATTGTTATGTTGGGATATGTTCTCATATATCCTTATTGATGTAAATTCTATGTCCAAGTGATGAGATACACCTTTTATCTCTCATCATCTCATTTTGATGTGATGCCGTTAAGCTGTCAAGGGAACTTTTTAACCCAATTTCGATTTCTTTGGGTTCAACATGTAGTCATTGAATATGTCATCCATTGAATATGTGTGAATGAAATTTTATTGTTTTACACTTAATATCCACTTATATTGGGTGTATTTATATTTGTCACACATATTTTCGAGATTGATTTATCCTTAATTTAAGGATACCTTCTTTATAAGGGATTTCATCACATTTGACATTTCTATTGAGGGTTCATTGTTGTTATGCACCAATTCACTCTTATATGGTGTGTATACTGTCCTTTGACATATTATATCATGAATCCTTTTATTCTCATGATATTATAAAGTTCGGATTAAATGTTATTCCGCTATTATTTGTATTCAAGTGTCTCTAATTTTGGTAAAACCCCTTTAACCAAAATATCGTTTTAAATGTTTTAATCATTTGTTCTTATTAATATCCATGTTTTCAAAATGGTTTTAAGGATTTATTTATATGGATATTAATGGTTTAAAATATTAAGCTTCAAGGTGGTATGGGACACTTCGATTCAAAAATATCTTTATTAAATGTTTTAAATGGTTTTGGAAATGGTTTCTTTTTGAATGGATTCATTATTTCAATATCCTAAAATGTTTTATTGTGATTGAAATGTGGAAATGTTATGTTTCCTTTATTCATGTTTTATGTGATACGATTATGTTATGGTTCTTGGGCATTGTTATGAAGAACGGGTGGTTCCGTGATAAACTAAGGGCGGGTGAGCCCGTTATAGCTCTCCAATGCATTGGGTAACGCGAAGGAGTGAAACGTTAAGGTTTCTCCGAAGAGATTTAGGGAATATACTGTGATGGGTATTCCAAACATAACCAAGAGGGTTACTCCCTACGTAAGAATGTTATTAATGCCTCAAGTTACCTTTATGTCTTATGTTTTCTATGATTTATTCATGGTTTGATGAGGTATGTTAAAGTGCCTATGTTTTATGGGTAAAGTATGATTTCATTCTCATGTATATATGAACTCATGTTTCCTTTCCATATTTTTATAACCCTTACTGAGCTTTTTATGCTCATCCCAAGTTTTTGAAAAGTTTTTCACAGGTCATGGGAAAGGTACATGATGTGATGATAGTGTCAAGGATGTGTCAAGAAAGAATCCGTGTTATATTTTAAATATGTTTCCGTTGATGGGAAGAATGAATACTATCTTTTATATAACCACTTTGTTTAAATGTGGAATGTAATGAAAGTTTCATGATCTAATTCTCTAAAACTCTAAACCTGAAAAGATCCTCAATGTGTAATCTTGTAATAACTCAAGATTAAGTAAGTTTTAAGGCTGGGGCCTTATAGTTGGTATCAAAGGGAGCATAAATCTCACGGGAATAAAAGTGAGATGAAAAATCTCTTAGGAAAACTCGGCAGCCTAACGGCGCCACATAAAACTTCCGAATATGGATTGATGAGATCAAATAGAGTATCCCATCATATTACAATAGAATTTACAGCAAGTGGAATATAAAAGAAAATCCCACAACATTGCAAGGAGGAGTTTAAAAGAAGTTACATAAAGGAGAGTACTTAAAAAGAAAGAGAGAGGTTAGATCTCTTACGAAAGTTCGGCAGCCTAACGGCGCCACTCAAAACATCCAAAATGGATTGATGAGAGAGAATAGGGTCTCTAATCACATGAACATAAAAATTACAGTAAATTTAATATAAAAGAACATCCCAATCGTAAGAAAGATGAGATTAAAATAAATGACATAAAAGAGTGTACTTAAAAAGAAAGAGAGTTGTAGGATCCCTTACCTCGGGTCCGACTTAACTCGATCGTTCTTTAATCTCATGAATAATAAACTTGAGTTAATTTATAATTCCTTAATAACCTTTTTCAAGTTCATTATTACTTTTATACCACTTATTACCATGTAATCATTTAAGTTAATAATATTTGTTTTGCCGATATTTGGTTCTTAAGTCGAAAGTGGACTTCTTACAATTACATGTTGTTCGTGTGGCCAAATGTTTATTATATCCAGAATTGTATTAATTATGTAGATATCATATATTTCATATATATCCAGTACATGCATGCATTTATAACATTACATAATCATTTAGAGGTAAGAAATGAAATGCACCGTTCATGGAGACGGTAAGCCGTACGTACGCATGAACGCTACTTTCATTTCTATTTCGTATTTTATAGAATGGAATAATAATGATATAAAGGTATATTATAATTCCAGTATAATATCATATATATAATATCATATTTCTATCCTTTATACATCCCACATATGGTATTTAACGAATCAAATCACTTTGAGGGGGCGGTAGTCCGCACTTCCTTAAATGAAGATATCGCGTATACCCATAATGGAAACCATAAAGGTAAGACAAAAATGAAAAATACAGAGGCATAAATAAAACATAAACATATTATATATCATATATAAAAATAGTTACATCATAATGGCCACCTTTGAAGGTGTTAAATGAGTATTGAACAATCATCGTTTCGGGAGGCAGGATTTCACCATCCACGGAAACCGTATGTTCTTTAACCATTTGATGTAGTTGTGTGAGAGTGTAGCTCGAATAAATCTTATAACAACATCCTAGTATATTGAATATACTGGTGTTGTTACAAAATAAGTAAATAAAAAGAGTTTAGGGGGTTGGAGAAGCAAAATAAAACAAATGAACATGAGAGAATGAATTACCTTTAAAATTGTAACTCCTTTTGATTTGAGCCTAAAGGCTTCCTTTGAAAGGATTATGCCCAAAGGGAATCCTCTAGGATGAAGATAGGGATGTGGAGAGAGTAAATGGGTAGGTTTTGGACGAGCCAAACTCTTTAGGAGTGTGTTAAATGAGGTAGAGGTGGGGGCCTTTTATAAGAGGAGAGGAGGGGCACTTTTGGAAAGTAAAGAAATATTACTTTATTTGAAAATGTGTTTCGGTTTCAAAAGGACCCACATTGATATAATTCGTGGATAAGGTGATAAGGATTAGAAATCCACTCATCCAATAAGTTTTGGAAATGTGTAGTTCATAGATTTTACATTATCTTTCCATTTTATTTAAATCGTCAAATAATGATGTCATCGCTGCATCATTATTATGTCATAAATAATTTAATTTATATAATGTCTAAAAATTAATAAAAAAATACTATGATGTAGGAAATCTTTTTATCTTTCGAATTAATATTTATAATCAAAAATATGACTTGTATAACCCCACTTAAATTTTTTTTTAGTAAAACATATCATGTTTGTGTCATTTCACTATTCATCAAAAATTGATGTTTTTCAGAAAAATACCAAAACTTCACCCTAAGCTATATTTGATATTCCGAATTAAAAAATGAAGTCCATTTTACAGAATTCAAAACATATTAGTCACATTAATCAATTTAATAATTAATTCCCGCTGTCAGAGCAAATAGCGTGTTTTTATAAAACAATAAGTAACAAAAGATTGACACCAGTTTAAGTCTGATTTCAAAGTGAAATTAATTCCAACGACCACTATTGGATTTAATGGTAAAAATATTTTCTAATTTCACTTTAAAACCAATTCAAAATATTATCTAATCATATAAATAAATTATATTAAAAAGAGGTTTTGAATTAAAACACAACATTTTACACTATTCATTAAAAAAATGAACTTTATCGGAAAAATACCAAAAAATTACACAAAGTAAAATTTGATGTCCCGATTATTAATAAGAGTTTTATTTGGTCCAAAATAATGTATAAGAGTGATCAAAACTATATTTAATGACGGTTCGCCATCAAAAGGCGACAAGTGAACCTTTAGTGAAAACTAGGGCATATACGCCTAAAATTGAATTCTTTCCGTATTTTAAGCCATTAGCTTTTATTGGATAAATGTAAAAACATTTAAAAGAATATATAATCATATTTTAGTTATTTCTATCCATTCCTGCCATTACAACGGCTACATGTTAACTACCATTTAAAATAATATTATTTTATTATTAGAGTGCAACGTAAGATTCCCAAAAAACTCGTTGTTGCGTGTTCGGTACGCCATCGAGCATAGCGTCCCCTTTAAAGTCATTTAAATATTTTATTCACAAATATGGATGAATATGAAATGTCATATTCTTTATTTACCCGGGGTGTTACATCCTTCCCCCCTTTTGGGAATTGCGTCCTCGCAATTTTAAAATTGCGCTTGGAAACATCTTTGGAAGTCCCACATCAGAACAAAAGTCGGTAAAACAAACACTTTAAAATAAAGAGAGATAAGTACAAAGGTCACCCGAGTTAACCCATACTAGGATTCCAAGTATGAAAATATGGACATGGAGGAAAAAACAAAGGGTCATGTTCTGATGGAGAGTGATAGAAAACATGTTTAGGAGAAAGTTAACCACGAGAAAATCACAAACTTGTGATGGGTTAAACGGTATTCGATTCCCCAGTAGGAAAATTTAATAGACAACATTTTTGTTTTAAGTTACTTTTTATTGAGGAATTTATTCATAAGGAAGCATAATCACTTATCATGTTGACTTTCAACTTTCACTAGATTCCTTAGTCAAACTCATATTTTTTCCAAAAGACGAGTATTTAGGGAGACTTGTTCGCATTAAGAGTACTATAATCAACTTATAGAGAATCACCTAATCCCCAAAAGATAACTATATACATCCCATGTATTTAGTCTTTAACCAAAACCAAAACCAAAAAGGTTAGTACAAGATCAGATAATCCAGAAAAGGATAACCCCTTATAAAAAGAAAATCTATTCTTAATCTCCAAAATTTGTCCAACAAAACCCAAAGTTCAACGAGGACCATCCGATAAACAATTTGTCCATAAATAAAATATGATTAGATATGTTTTTAAATGTTTTTAAATTTACCCAATAAAAGATAAAGCCTTAAAATACGGAAAGAGTTCAATTTTATGCATATATACTATAATTTTCACTAAAGGTTCACTTATCACCTTTTAATGGTGAACCGTCATTAAATATAGTTTTGATCACTCTTATACTTTATTTTGGACCAAATAAAACTCTTATTAAGAATCGGGACATCAAAATTTACTTTGTGTAAATATTTGGTACCTTTCTGATAAAGTTCATTTTTTTATGAATAGTGTAAAATGTTGTATTTTAATTCAAAACCTCTTTTTAATATAAATTATTTATATGATTAGATTATTATTTTAATTGGTTTTAAAGTGAAATTATAAAATATTTTTACCAGTTAATCCAATGGTGGTCATTAGAATCAATTTCACTTTGAAATTGGACTTAAACTGGTGTCAATCTTTTGATACTTATTGTTTCACAAAAACACGCTATTTGTCATGACAACGGGAATTAATTATTAAATTAATTAATTTTACTTATATGTTTTGAATTTTGTAAAATGGAATTCATTTTTCAATTCGGAATATCAAATATAGCTTAGGGTGAATTTTTGGTAATTTTCTGAAAAACTTCAATTTTTGATGAATAGTGAAACCACTAAGAGGTAATCAAGCAAACTGATTTTTCAGTTAAATGAAAGTTTACCACTAATGTGTATTGAATTTTGAAAATCCGACATACATGGTTGTAATTAATAAGTAAAATGTGGTTCAATGAGATTAAAATAATTTTTTGGTGAATAGTAACTTATTAAGTTTTTAATCATGATTAGAGGTAATTAGTGTAGTTTAAGGTAAAAATGATATTATAAAAATGTGAAAACACCATGACACTTGTCCTACACCTATTGGGTGAGTCATGGCCGACCAAGACAAGCCATGGGCCAACTTGGGGACCCCATGGAGCCACTTTAGTTGGAAAATGACATTAATATATTTTTATTTAATGTTAAAGTGAAAATGACACTAACATAAATTGTTTTACTAAAATAATTTTTGAGTGGGGTTATACAAGTCCAAATTTTGATTATAAATAGTCATTGGAAAGATAAAAAGATTTCCTACATCATAGTTTTTTTTATAATTTTTAAACATTAAATAAATTAAATTATATATGACATAATAATGATGCAGCGATGACATCATTATTTGACAATTTAAATAAAATGGAAAGATAATGCAAAATATAAAACCTAAACATGTCCAAAACCAATTGGATGAGTGGATTTCGAACCCTTATCACCTTATACACGAATTATATCAATTTGGGACCTTTTAAAACCGAAACACATTTTCAAATAAAGTAATATTTCTTTACTTTCCAAAAGTGCCCCTCCTCTCCTCTTATAAAAGGCCCCCACCTCTACCTCATTTCACACAATCCTCAAGCCTTTGGATCGGCCAACCCCTGCCCATTTACTCTCTACTCATCCCTCTCCTCATCCTAGAGGATTCCCCTTGGGCAGAATCTTTTAAAAGGAAGCCTTTAGGCTCAAAACAAAAGGAGTTACACTTTTAAAGGTAATTCTTTCTCTCATGTTCATTTGTTTTATTTTGCTTCTCCAACCCTCTAAACTCTTTTTATTTACTTCTTTTGTAACAAAACCAGTATCTTCAATATACTAGGATGTTGTTATAATATTTATTTGAGCTACACTCTCACACAACTACATCAAATGGATAAAGAACATACGGTTTCCGTGGATGGCGAAATTCTGCCTCCCGAAACGATGATTGTTCAATACTCATTTAACACCTTCAAGGGTGGCCATTATGATGTCACTATTTTTAGATATGATATATAATATGTTTATGTTTTCTTTAAGCTTCTGTATTTTTCATTTTTGGCATAACTTTATGGCTTCCATTATGGGTATACGCGATATCTTCATTTTAGGAAGTGCGGACTACCGCCCCCTCAAAGTGATTTGATTCGTTAAATACCATATGTGGGACGTATAAAGGATGGAACTATGATATTATATATGATATTATACTGGAATTATAATATACCTTTATATAATTATTATTCAATTCTATAAAATACGAAATAGAAATGAAAGTAGCGTTCATGCGTACGTACGGCTTACCGTCTCCATGAACAGTGCATTTCATTTCTTATCCCCAAATGTAGTGTACTATTAAAAGTAAATGTATATAATGGATATATATAATTAATTATATATCTAAATGATGAATATAATTCTGGAATTAAAATATACATACCTCTCATTTAGTTTTAATTCCATTAATATGACAAAGAAATGAAAGTAGCGTTCATGCGTACGTACGGCTTACCGTTTCCATGAACGGTGCATTTCATTTCTTACCTCTAAATGATTATGTAAAATTATAAATACATGTATATTCTGGATATATATGATATATATGATATCCAAATCAGGAATTTCATTCTAGATATAAAGAACCTTTGACCACACGAACAACATGTAATTGTAAGAAGTCAACTTTCGACTTAAGAACCAAATATTGACAAAACAAACATTATTAACTTAAATAGTTACATAATGTTTATAACATGGCAATAAGTGATATAAAAGGAAAAATGAACTTTAAAAAGGTTCTTAATCAAGTATAAATTAACTCAAGTTTATTATTCTGGATGTTAAAGAACGATCGAGTCAAGTCGGACCCAAGGTAAGGGAATTTCTTAACCCAACTTCCATTATTTGGGTTAATCTCCTAATTTCAAATTATGTCATGATATTATTATGTCTTATTTTGTATTTTTACTTTCTTTATGTGTACCTATAGTGAATACACATAATATATCTATTTTATTTTAAAAATGATCTTTGTAAGGGACTTCGTCTTAATCTCCTTTCATTGAGGCATATTTCGTTTTATACACAACTTTCTTTTATACGGTGTATAAACTCCTTTGACTTTTACTTTTATACAAAAGGAATCATTTTCTACGAAGCGTTTTACTAAACGAAAAAAAGGAATGTTTTTTTACGTACGCGGTGACAACGACCTTTTCCGTCGCCGTGAGTATTATTTGATCCTTGGCTTCCTCAACAAGCCGTATTGTTTTTAGAATAAAATAAATACCATATACACTTTTATGTATTTTGGTATTGAAAATGGTTTTGAAAAAGGATTCTATTATGTGAATATATTTATGATATATTGTGATTGAAATGTGGAAATGTTATCATTCCTTTATATTGGTTTTATGTTTTATGATTTTATATTGGTACTTGGACATTTTAACGGGTGGTTACGTTATAAACCATATGACGGGTGGTGCCGTGAATACCAGGACGGGTGGTTACGTTATAACCTCCAATGCATTGGGTATGGAAGTCGTCCGTATGGCTATTCCATTAAGTATGTATGGAAATTGGCCGTATGGCTATTCCATTAAGTGATATGTGTGGAAGTCGACCGTATGGTTATTCCACTTAAGTATGTTTATGTCCCAAGTTACCTTTAT
This sequence comes from Viscum album, assembly GCA_963277665.1. NCBI lineage: Eukaryota > Viridiplantae > Streptophyta > Magnoliopsida > Santalales > Viscaceae > Viscum > Viscum album. The sequence goes on from OY728133.1 coordinate 445,610,078, forward strand.
ATATGTTATGTGTTCTTTATATGGGTTTTATGGTAATACTTTGGTTAAAAAAGGTAAGTAATGATACTTTATTCAGTGAAGAGTTTTTACTACTTCATGAAGGTGAAGGTATTACTTTGATAGAGTATACATGGTTTACTTGATTTTGAAAAACTAACAGTTTTCATTCTTTGTGTATCCCTTACTGAGCTTTTTATGCTCACCCCAAGTTTTTTTGAAATGTTTTTCACAGGACTTAATGTGGAATAAGGTCAAGGATGGGATCAAGGGAATGTCATGCTGTATAAAACATGGAACTAGACATGTTTCTTTCAATAGTTTTTTTTATTATGGAAACTTAGTATAAGTGACTACTTTGTAATCTTTTGAGATGTAATAGTTATGTTCTAATTCTCTAAAAATCTAAACCTGAAAAGATCCTCAAAGTGAATTATTCTTTTAATTCAATATTAAGTAAGGTTTAAGGCCGGGGCCTTATAGTTGGTATCAAAGGTCGGTTTAGACAAATTTAGGAGTTAGAAAAGTGTTAAATTATAATATTATTGAAATGATATAGAATTTACGGATTACCATGTTGCTTCGCCTAAGATATTTCTGTGTTCAGAATGGTTTTCCGCAGAGGAAACAAAGCAGCTATGTTGGGACGACATCAGGAGGAAGATAACCTTCCAAATCAGCAACCTGAGATGGTCGGAATCGGAACTGAACAGTTTGTTGCAGTGATGGAACAGTTGACTCAGGCTATAAATGGTGGTGGTATCCATGCACGAGATCAACCAGATCAACCGCAGAGGAACATGTCAGTGGTGGAACATTTCATGAGGCAACATCCCCCATCATTCAGAGGATCATCTGACCCTGTGCAAGCTGAAGGGTGGATTAAAGCACTGGAGAAGATTTTTGATGTCATGGGGTGTTCAGAACATCAAAAGGTTAGTCTTGCTGTTTACCGTTTTGAAGGTGAAGCTGACCAGTGGTGGTCAATGGTGAAAAATATAAGGGATAGTGATGAGATTGAGGATCTTCACTGGGATGAATTCAAAGGTATGTTTCTTGAGAAATATTTTCCTAAGGTGGTTCGTCTTAGGATGGAAAAACAGTTCCTAGAATTGAGGCAGGAGGATGATTCAGTGGCTGCTTATGAAGAAAAGTTCACTCGATTGGCAAGGTATGCTCCAAACTTCATACGAGATCTTGATAGTAAAATAAACCGTTTTTACTCAGGGTTAAAGCCAAAGTATCGAAGGGCTTTAGCTTCTCGTGAATTCAAAAGTTATGAAAAAATTGTTCGATGTGCGGAGAAGGTAGAAATGGAGTTTGCCGATGATCAGGTGTTCTATGACAAACAACAGAATAAGAGGTCTAGTTGGCAGGAAAAGGGGAAGAATTCATCAAAGAAGCAAGGAGGTAAGAAAACCAAATATCCATCCTGTGAGAAGTGTGGTAAAATGCATCCTGGAGAATGTTTATCCAAGTCTGGTAAGTGATTTCGGTGTGGTAAGTCTGGTCATATTGCTCGTAACTGTAAGGAAGATGATCAAGCAGGAAATGAAAAGCCAACGGTAAGATGTTTTAAGTGTAATGAAATGGGTCATTATGCAAACGAGTGTCCAACGAAGAACTCAACTGGGGGAATGCAGCCAGACTACAAGCAGAAAGGGGTGGTGAAATCTTTTGCAACAACTTCAGCAGATGTTGGGCCATCCAATGAAGTGGTATCAGCTCCATGGAAATCAATATTTTTTGAAGATTGACTTGAGGTCGGGGTACCATTAGTTGAAAGTAAAAGAAGCAGACATTCTGAAGACTACGTTCCGTACTAGATATTGCCATTATGAATTTGTAGTTATGCCTTTTGGGTTAACCAATGCACCTGCTGTATTCATGGACCTTATGAATAAAATTTTCCATGAGTTCTTGGATAAGTTTGTGTTTTGAGGTTTGGGAAGAGGTTATGTGTGCCTTGTGATTCAAAGTTGAAGAATGAGTTGTTATGTGAGGCTCATAGTTCCCCGTTTTTAGTTCATCCTGGCAGTACTAAGATGTATAGAGATCTGCGGGAGTATTACTGGTGGGATGGAATGAAAAGAGATATTGCTGATTTTACTGTGAAGTGTTTGACATGTCAACAGGTTAAAGCAGAACGGTAGTTACCGAAAGGGATGCTTCAGCCTTTACCAGTGCCAGAGTGGAAATGGGAAAACATATCCATGGACTTTGTTGTGGGATTACCGAGGACATCTCGAGGTAATAATGCAATCTGGGTTATTGTTGATCGCTTGACCAAATCTGCTCATTTCCTTGCTATACGAGATACTTTCTCTCTTGATCAACTTTCCCATTTGTATCTTAAAGAGATAGTCAGGTTACATGGAGTTCCTCTCTCCATTGTATCTGATCGTGATCCCATGTTCACATCTAACTTTTGGAAAGGCCTTCAGAAGTCGTTGGGTACTGAATTAAGTTTTAGTACAGCTTTTCATCCTCAATCAGATGGGCAGTCAGAACGAACAATCCAGACATTGGAGGATATTATACGAGCTTGTTCTATGGATTATCAGGGAAGTTGGGACCAACAAATTTATTTGGTTGAATTTTCTTATAATAACAGTTTTCATTCCAGTATACATATGGCACCATTTGAGGCATTATATGGGAAGCGGTGTCGAACTACAGAATTTTGGAATGAAGTGGGTGAAAGGAAGCTGATGGGACCAGAATTGGTAGAAGAGATGGCAGAAAAAGTTCAGTTGATTCAGAAGCACATGAGAACAGCTCAGAGCAGTCAGAAGAGTTATGCGGATAACCAGAGGAAGGATCTATCATTCGAGGTAGGTGATCATGTTTTTTTCAAGGTTTCTCCTTGGAAAAGTGTGATGAGATTTGGTAAGAAAGGAAAGTTGAGTCCAAGGTTTATTGGGCCATATGAAATTCTGGAGAGAGTTGGATCAATTGCATACCGGGTGGCTTTACCTCCGAGTTTATCTCAGGTACACAATGTTTTTCATGTTTCAATGTTGAGAAAGTATATGCCAGATCCATCTCATGTTTTGAGTCCAGAGGTAGTTCAGCTGGAAGAGAACCTATCTTATGAGGAACAACCGGTCCAGATTCTTGACCACAGGGAGAAAGTGTTACGGAATAAGGTGATTCATCAGGTAAAGGTTTTGTGGAAAAACCATGTGATTGAAGAGGCAACATGGGAATCTGAAAATGCTATGAGGGATAAATACCGCCACTTATTTTGATAAGTGAATAAAATTGCGAGGACGCAATTCCCAAAAGGGGGGAAGGATGTAACATCCCAGGTAAATAAAGAATAAAGAATTTTCATATTTATTAATATTTACGAATTAAATATTAATTTTATTTTAAAGGGGTTGCTATGTTCGATAGCGTACCCGATACGCAACGATGAGTTTCTTTGAAACTTACGTAGCACACTAGTAATAAAATAATATTATTTTAAATGTTAGTTAACAAGTAGCCGTTGTACTGGCGGGAATGGATAGAAATAACTAAAATATGATTAGATATGTTTTTAAATGTTTATACATTTACCCAATAAAAGATAAAGGCTTAAAATACGGAAAGAGTTCAATTTTAGGGCATATATACTCTAATTTTCACTAAAGGTTCACTTATCACATTTTAATGGTGAACCGTCATTAAATATAGTTTTGATCACTCTTATACTTTATTTTGGACCAAATATAACTCTTCTTTAGAATCGAGACATCAAAATTTACTTTGTGTAAATTTTTGGTACCTTTCTGATAAAGTTCATTTTTTTATGAATAGTGTAAAATGTTGTATTTTAATTCAAAACCTCTTTTAAATCTAAATTATTTATATGATTAGATTATTATTTTAATTGGTTTTAAAGTGAAATTAGAAAATATTTTTACCAGTTAATCCAATGGTGGTCATTGGAATCAATTTCACTTTGAAATTGGACTTAAACTGGTGTCAATCTTTTGATACTTATTGTTTCACAAAAACACGCTATTTGTCATGACAGCGGGAATTAATTATTAAATTAATTAATTTGACTTATATGTTTTGAATTTTGTAAAATGGACTTCATTTTTGAATTCGGAATATCAAATATAGCTTAGGGTGAATTTTTGGTAATTTTCTGAAAAACTTCAATTTTTGATGAATAGTGAAACCACTAAGTGGTAATCAAGGAAACTGATTTTTCAGTTAAATGAAAGTTTACCACTAATGTGTATTGAATTTTGAAAATCCGACATACATGGTTGTCATTAAGAAGTCAAATGTGGTTCAATGAGATTAAAATAATTTTTTTGTGAATAGTAACTTTTTTTCATTAATCGCGATTAGAGGTAATTAGTGTAGTTTAAGGTAAAAATGGTATTATAAGAATGTGAAAACACCATGACACTTGTCCTACACCTATTGGGTGAGTAATGGCCGACCAATACAAGCCATGGGACAACTTGGGGACCCCATGGAGCCACTTTAGTTGGAAAATGACATTAATATATTTTTATTTAATGTTAAAGTGAAAATGACACTAACATAAATTGTTTTACTAAAACAATTTTTAAGTAGGGTTACACAGGTCCACATTTTGATTATAAATAGTCATTGGAAAGATAAAAAGATTTCCTACATCATAGTATTTTTTTTATAATTTTTAGACATTAAATAAATTAAATTATATATGACATAATAATGATGCAGCGATGACATCATTATTTGACGATTTAAATAAAATGGAAAGATAATGAAAAATATAACACCTACATTTAAACAAAGTGGTTACATAAAAGACAGTATTCATTCTTCCCATGAACGGAAACATATTTAAAATATAAAACAGATTCTTTCTTGACACATCCTTGACACTATCATCACATCATGTACCTTTCCCTTGACCTGTGAAAAACATTTCAAAAACTTGGGATGAGCATAAAAAGCTCAGTAAGAGTTATAAAAATATGGAAAGGAAACATGAGTTCATATATACATAAGAATGAAATCATACTTTACCCATAAAACAAAGGCACTTTCATACCTCATCAAACCATGAATAATTCATAGAAACCATAAGACATAAAGGTAACTTGAGGCATTCATAACATTCTTACATAGGGAGTAACCCTCTTGGTTACGTTTGGAATACCCATCACAGTATATTCCCTAAATCTCTTCGGATAAACCTTAACGTTTCACTCCTTCGCGTTACCCAATGCATTGGAGAGCTATATCGGGCTCACCCGCCCTTAGTTTATCACGGAACCACCCGTTCTTCATAACAATGCCCAAGAACCATAACATAATCGTATCACATAAACATGAATAAAGGAAACATAACATTTCCACATTTCAATCACAATATAGCATTTTAGGATATTAAAATAATGAATCCATTCAAAAAGAAACCATTTCCAAAACCATTTAAAACATTTAATAAAGAGATTTTTGAATCAAAGTGTCCCATACCACCTTGAAGCTTAAAATTTTAAACCATTAATATCCATATAAATAAATCCTTAAAACCATTTTGAAAACATGGATATTAATAAGAACAAATAATTAAAACATTTAAAACGATATTTTGGTTAAAGGGGTTTTACCAAAATTAGAGACACTTGAATACAATAATTAAGGAATAACATTTAGTCAGAACTTTATAATATCATGAGAATAAATGGATTAATGATATAATACTCCAAAGGACAGTATATACACCATAGAAGAGTGAATTGGTGCATAACAACAATGAACCCTCAATAGAAAAGTGAAATGTGATGAAATCCCTTATAAATAAGGTATCCTTAAATTAAGGACAAATCAATCTCAAAAATATGTGTGAAAAATATAAATACACCCAATATAAGTGGATATTAAGTGTACAACAATAAAAGGTCATTCACACATATTCAATGGATGACATATTCAATGACTACATGTTGAACCCAAAGAAATCGAAATTGGGTTAAAAAGTTCCTTTGACAGCCTAACGGCATCACATCAAAATGAGTTGATGAGAGATAAAAAGAGTATCTCATAACTTGGACATAAAATTTACATCAATAAGGATATATGAGAACATATCCCAACATAACAATATGTAAATTAAAAGACCCAACAAAAGAAGTCTTTTAAAAAGAGGAGGGTGAAAGGTTCCCTTATCGACTTGGGTATCTTTCAAAACATACACCCCATGAAAGAAGTACAATAGATCATTGATGTAAATACTAATAAACGAAATTATATTACACAAAGAGTAGAATAATGGGCAGTAAATACACCACTCAATGGAATTTTTGGCAAATGTAGCATAAATCTCACGGGAATAAAAGTGAGATGAAAATCCCTTACGAAAACTCGGCAGCCTAACAGCGCCACATAAAACTTCCGAATATGGATTGATGAGATCAAATGGGGTATCTCATCACATTACAATAAAATTTACAGCAAGGGGAATATAAAGAAACATCCCCCAACATTACAAAGAGGAGCTTAAAAGAAGTGACATAAAGGAGAGTACGTAAAAAGAAAGAGAGAGGTTAGATCTCTTACGAAAGTTCGGCAGCCTAACGGCGCCACTCAAAACTTCCAAAATGGATTGATGAGAGAGAAAATGGTCTCTCATCTCATGAAAATAAAAATTACAGTAAATGTAATATAAAAGAACATCCCAATCATAAGAAATATGAGCTTAAAATAAATGACATAAAAGAGTGTACTTAAAAGGAAAGAGAGTTGTAGGATCCCTTACCTCGGGTCCGACTTGACTCGATCGTTCTTTAATCTCCTGAATAATAAACTTGAGTTAATTTCTACTTCCTTAAGAACCTTTTTCAAGTTCATTATTCCTTTTATATCACTTATTACCATGTTATAAACATTATTTAATTATTTAAGTTAATCATGTTTGTTTTGTCGATATTTGGTTCTTAAGTTGAAAGTGGACTTCTTACAATTACATGTTGTTCATGTGGTCAAAGGTTCTTTATATCCAGAATGACATTCCTGATTTGGATATCATATATATCATATATATCCAGAATATACATGTATTTATAATATTACATAATCATTTGGAGGTAAGAAATGAAATGCACCGTTCATGGAGACGGTAAGCTGTACGTACGCATGAACGCTACTTTCATTTCTATTTCGTATTTTATAGAATGGAATAATAATGATATAAAGGTATATTATAATTACAGTATAATATCATATATAATATCATTAAATCCATCCTTTATACGTCCCACGTATGGCATTAACGAATCACATCACTTTGAGGGGGCGGTAGTCCGCACTTCCTAAAATGAAGATATCGCGTATACCCATAATGGATGCCATAAAGGTAAGACACAAATGAAAAATACAGAATCATAAGTAAAACATAAACATATTATATATCATATATAAAAATAGTGACATCATAATGGCCACCTTTGAAGGTGTTAAATGAGTATTGAACAATCATCGTTTCGGGAGGCAGAATTTCGCCATCCACAGAAACCGTATGTTCTTTAACCATTTGATGTAGTTTTGTGAGAGTTTAGCTCGAATAAATCTTATAAAAACATCCTAGTATATTGAATATACTGGTTTTGTTACAAAAGAAGTTAATAAAAAGAGTTTAGGGGGTTGGAGAAGCAAGGTAATACAAATGAACATGAGAGAATGAATTACCTTTAAAAGTGTAACTCCTTTTGATTTGAGCCTAAAGGCTTCCTTTGAAAGGATTCTGCCCAAAGGGAATCCTCTAGGACGAGGAGAGGGATGTGGAGAGAGTAATTGGGCAGGGGTTGGCCGATCCAAAGGCTTGAGGAGTGTGTGTAAGGTGGTAGAGGTGGGGGCCTTTTATAAGAGGAGAGGAGGGGCACTTTTGGAAAGTAAAGAAATATTACTTTATTTGAAAATGTGTTTCGGTTTCAAAAGGTCCCACATTGATATAATTCGTGGATAAGGTGATAAGGCTTCTAAATCCACTCATACAATAAGTTTTGGACATGTGTAGTTCATATATTTTACATTATATTTCCATTTTATTTAAATCGTCAAATAATGATGTCATCGCTGCATCATTATTATGTCATAAATAATTTAATTTATGTAATGTCTAAAAATTATAAAAAAAATACTATGATGTAGGAAATATTTTTATATTTCCAATGAATATTTATAATAAAAAAGATGACTTGTATAACCCCACTCAAAAATTATTTTAGTAAAACAATTTATGTTAGTGTCATTTTCACTTTAACATTAAATAAAAATATATTAATGTCATTTTCCAACTAAAGTGGCTCCATGGGGTCCCCAAGTTGGCCCATGGCTTATCTTGGTCGGCCATGACTCACCCAATAGGTGTAGGACAAGGGTCATGGCCGACCAAGACAAGCCATGGGTCAACTTGGGGACCCCATGGATCCACTTTGGTTGGGAAATGACATAAATAACTTTTTATTTAATGTAAAAGTAAAATTGACACAAACATGATATGTTTTACTAAAACAATTTTTAAGTGAGGTTATACAAATCATATTTTTGATTATAAATATTAATTGGAAAGATAAAAAGATTTCCTACATCATAGTATTTTTTTTATAATTTTTAGACATTAAATAAATTAAATTATTTATGACATAATAATGATGCAGCGATGACATCATTATTTGACGATTTAAATAAAATGGAAAGATAATGTAAAATCTATGAACTACACATGTCCAAAACTTATTGGATGAGTGAATTTAGAAGCCTTATCACCTTATCCACGAATTATATCAATGTGGGACCTTTTGAAACCGAAACACATTTTCAAATAAATTAATATTTCTTTACTTTCCAAAAGTGCCCCTCCTCTCCTCTTATAAAAGGCCCCCACCTCTACCTCATTTAACACACTCCTCAAGCCTTTGGCTCGGCCAACACCTGCCCATTTACTCTCTCCACATCCCTCTCCTAATCCTAGAGGATTCCCTTTGGGCAGAATCCTTTCAAAGGAATCCTTTAGGCTCAAATCAAAAGGAGTTACACTTTTAAAGGTAATTCATTCTCTCACGTTCATTTGTTTTATTTTGCTTCTCCAACCCCCTAAACTCTTTTTATTTACTTCTCTTGTAACAAAACCAGTATCTTAAATATACTAGGATGTTGTTATAAGATTTATTCTAGCTACACTCTCACACAACTACATCAAATGGTTAAAGAACATACGGTTTCCGTGGATGGTGAAATTCTGCCTCCCGAAATGATGATTGTTCAATACTCATTTAACACCTTCAACGGTGGCCATTATGATGTCACTATTTTTATATATGATATATAATATGTTTATGTTTTATTTATGCTTCTGTATTTTTCATTTTTTTCTTACCTTTATGGCTTCCATTATGGGTATACACGATATCTTTATTTAAGGAAGTGCGGACTACCGCCCCCTCAAAGTGATTTGATTCGTTAAATACCATATGTGGGTTGTATAAAGGATGGAAATATGATATTATATATGATATTATACTGGAATTATAATATACCTTTATATCATTATTATTCCATTCTATAAAATACGAAATAGAAATGAAAGTAGCGTTCATGCGTACGTACGGCTTACCGTCTCCATGAACGGTGCATTTCATTTCTTACCTCTAAATGATTATGTAATGTTATAAATGCATGCATGTACTGGATATATATGACATATATTATATCCAAATCATGAATATTATTCTGGATATAATAAACATTTGACCACACGAACAACATGTAATGGTAAGAAGTCCACTTTCGACTTAAGAACCAAATATCGACAAAACAAACATTATTAACTTAAATGTTTACATAATGTTTATAACATGGAAATAAGTGATCTAATAGGAATAATGAACTTAATAAAGTGGAAATTAACTCAAGTTTATTATTCAGGACGTTAAAGAACGATCGAGTCAAGTCGGACCCGAGGTAAGGGATCCTACTCCTCTCTTTCTTTTTAATTACACACTTTTATGTCATTCCTTTTATAGCTCATCTTTCTTGTTATTGGGATGATCTTTTATATTACAGTTACTGTAATTTTTATTTTCATGTGATGAGAGACCCTATTCTCTCTCATCAATCCATTTTGGATGTTTTGAGTGGCGCCGTTAGGCTGCCGAACTTTCGTAAGAGATCTGACCTCTCTCTTTCTTTTTAAGTTCTCTCCTTTATGTCACTTCTTTTAAGCTCCTCTTTGTAATGTTGGGGGATGTTCTTTTATATTCCTCTTTCTGTAAATTTTATTGTAATGTGATGAGATACCCTATTTGATCTCATCAATCAATATTTGGAAGTTTTATGTGGCACCGTTAGGCTGCCGAGTTTTCGTAAGGGATTTTTCATCTCACTTTTATTCCCGTGAGATTTATGCTACATTTGCCACAAATTCCATTGAGTGGTGTATGTACTGCCCATTATTCTACTCTTTGTGTAATATACTTTAGTTTATGATTATTTAAATCAATGATCTATTGTCCTTCTTTCATGGGGTGTATGTTTTGAAAGATACCCAAGTCGGTAAGGGAACCTTTCACCCTCCTCTTTTTTAAAAGACTTCTTTTATTGGGTCTTTTAATTTACATATTTTTATGTTGGGATATGTTCTCATACATCCTTATTGATGTAAATTTTATGTCCAAGTGATGAGATACACTTTTTATCTCTCATCAACTCATTTTGATGTGATGCCGTTAGGCTGTCAAGGGAACTTTTTAACCCAATTTCGATTTCTTTGGGTTCAACTTGTAGTCATTGAATATGTCATCCATTGAATATGTGTGATTGAAATTTTATTGTTTTACGCTTTATATCCACTTATATTGGGTGTATATATATTTGTCACACATATTTTTGAGATTTATTTGTCCTTAATTTAAGGATACCTTCTTTATAAGGGATTTCATCACATTTGACATTTCTATTGAGGGTTCATTGCTGTTATGCACCAATTCCCTCTTATATGGTGTATATACTGTACTTTGGAGTATTATATCATGAATCCTTTTATTCTCATGATATTATAAAGTTCTGACTAAATGTTATTCCTCGATTATTGTATTCAAGTGTCTCTAATTTTGGTAAAACCCCTTTAACCAAAATATCGTTTTAAATGTTTTAATTATTTGTTCTTATTAATATCCATGTTTTCAAAATTGTTTTAAGGATTTATTTATATGGATATTAATGGTTTAAAATGTTAAAAGCTTCAAGGTGGTATGGGACACTTTGATTCAAAAATCTCTTTATTAAATGTTTTAAATGGTTTTGGAAATGGTTTCTTTTTGAATGGATTCATTATTTCAATATCCTAAAATGTTATATTGTGATTGAAATGTGGAAATGTTATGTTTCCTTTATTCATGTTTATGTGATGTGATTATGTTATGGTTCTTGGGCATTGTTATGAAGAAAGGGTGGTTCCGTGATAAACTAAGGGCGGGTGAGCCCGATATAGCTCTCCAATGCATTGGGTAACGCGAAGGAGTGAAACGTTAAGGTTTCTCCGAAGAGATTTAGGGAATATACTGTGATGGGTATTCCAAACGTAACCAAGAGGGTTACTCCCTACGTAAGAATGTTATGAATGCCTCAAGTTACCTTTATGTCTTATGTTTTCTATTATTTATTCATGATTTGATATGCCTATGTTTTATGGGTAAAGTATGATTTCATTCTTATGTATTTATGAACTCATGTTTCCTTTCCGTATTTTTATAACCCTTACTGAGCTTTTTATGCTCATCCCAAGTTTTTGAAATGTTTTTCACAGGTCAAGGGAAAGGTACATTATGTGATGATAGTTTCAAGTATGTGTCAAGAAAGAATCCGTGTTTTATTTTAAACAGGATTCCGTTGATGGGAAGAATGAATATTGTCTTTTATGTAACCACTTTGTTTAAATGTGGAATGTAATGCAAGTTTCATGATCTAATTCTCTAAAAATATAAACCTAAAAAGATCCTCAATGTGTAATCTTGTAATAACTCAAGATTAAGTAAGGTTTAATGTTGGGAGTTTTAGAGAATTAGAACATAACTATTACATCTTAAAATATTACAAAGTAGACACTTCTACTAAGTCTCCATAAAATAAAAACTCTTAAAAAGAAAGATGTCTAGATTCCATGTTTTAGATAGCATGAAATTACCTTGATCCCATCCTTGACCTTATTCCACTTTAAGTCCTGTGAAAAACATTTCGAAAAACTTGGGGTGAGCATAAAAATCTCAGTAAGGGATACAAAAAGAATGAAAACTGTTAGTTTTTCAAACATCAAGTAAACCATGTATACTATATCAAAGTAATACCTTCACCTTCATGAAGTAGTAAAAAAAATCTTCACTGAATAAAGTATCATTACTTACCTTTTTGTAACCAAAGGATTACCATAAAACCCATATAAAGAACACATAGAATATATAAAGGTAACTTGGGACATAAACATACTTAAGTGGAATAACCATACGGTTGACTTCCACACATATCACTTAATGGAATACCCATACGGCCAATTTCCATACATACTTAATGGAATAGCCATACGGCCGACTTCCATACCCAATGCATTGGAGGTTATAACGTAACCACCCGTCCTGGTATTCACGGCACCACCCGTCATATGGTTTATAACGTAACCACCCGTTAAAATGTCCAAGTACCAGTATAAAATCATAAAATATAAAACCAATATAAAAGAATGATAACATTTCCACATTTCAATCACAATATATCATAAATATATTGAAATAATAGAATCCTTTTTCAAAACCATTTTCAATACCAAAATACATAAAAGAGTATATGGTATTTATTTTATTCTAAAAACATTACGGCTTGTTGAGAAAGCCAAATATCAAATAATACTCGCGGCGGCGGAAAAAGGTCGTTGTCACCGCGTACGTTAAAAAAAACATTCCTTTTTTCCGTTTAGTAAAACGCTTCGTAGAAAAAGATTCCTTTTGTATAAAAGTAAAAGTCAAAGGAGTTTATACATCGTATAAAAGAAAGTTGTGTGTAAAACGAAATATGCCTCAATGAAAGGAGATTGAGACGAAGTCCCTTACCTCGGGTCCGACTTGACTCGATCGTTCTTTAACGTCCTGAATAATAAACTTGAGTTAATTTATACTTGATTAAGAACCTTTTTAAAGTTCATTATTCCTTTTATATCACTTATTGCCATGTTATAAACATTATGTAACTATTTAAGTTAATAATGTTTGTTTTGTCAATATTTGGTTCTTAAGTCGAAAGTTGACTTCTTACAATTACATGTTGTTCGTGTGGTCAATGGTTCTTTATATCTAGAATGACATTCCTGATTTGGATATCATATATATCATATATATCCAGAATATACATGTATTTATAATATTACATAATCATTTAGAGGTAAGAAATGAAATGCACCGTTCATGGAGACGGTAAGCCGTACGTACGCATGAACGCTACTTTCATTTCTTTGTCATATTAATGGAATTAAAACTAAATGAGAGGTATGTATATTTTAATTCCAGAATTATATTCATCATTTAGATATATCATTAATTATATATATCCATTATATACATGTACTTTTAATAGTACATTACATTTGGGGATAAGAAATGAAATGCACTGTTCATGGAGACGGTAAGCCGTACGTACACATGAACGCTACTTTCATTTCAATTTCGTATTTTATAGAATTTAATAATAATGATATAAAGGTATATTATAATTCCAGTATAATATCATATATAATATCATAGTTCCATCCTTTATACGTCCCACATATGGTATTTAACGAATCAAATCACTTTGAGGGGGCGGTAGTCCGCACTTCCTAAAATGAAGATATCGCATATACCCATAATGGAAGCCATAAAGGTATGCCAAAAATGAAAAATACAGAAGCTTAAAGAAAACATAAACATATTATATATCATATATAAAAATAGTGACATCATAATGGCCATCCTTGAAGGTGTTAAATGAGTATTGAACAATCATTGTTTCGGGAGGCAGAATTTCGCCATCCACGGAAACCGTATGTTCTTTAACCATTTGATGTAGTTGTGTGAGAGTGTAGCTCAAATAAATATTATAACAACATCCTAGTATATTGAAGATACTGGTTTTGTTACAAAAGAAGTAAATAAAAAGAGTTTAGGGGGTTGGAGAAGCGAAATAAAACAAATGAACATGAGAGAATGAATTACCTTTAAAAGTGTAACTCCTTTTGATTTGAGCCTAAAGGATTCATTTAAAAGGATTCTGCCCAAAGGAAATCATCTAGGATGAGTAGAGGGATGTGTAGAGAGTAATTGGGAAGAGGTTGGCCGAGCCAAAGGCTTGAGGATTGTGTGAAATGAGGTAGAGGTGGGGGCCTTTTATAAGAGGAGAGGAGGGGCACTTTTGGAAAGTAAAGAAATATTACTTTATTTGAAAATGTTTTTCGGTTTCAAAAGGTCCCACATTGATATAATTAGTGTATAAGGTTATAAAGGTTCGAAATCAACCCATCCAATAAGTTTTGGACATGTTTAGTTCATAGATATTACATTATATTTCCATTTTATTTTAATCGTTAAATAATGATGTCATCACTGCATCATAATGATGCCATAAATAATCTAATTTATTTAATGTCTACAAATTATAAAAAAAAATACTATGATGTAGGAAATCTTTTTAGCTGCCCAATGACTATTTATAATTAAAATTTGGACTTGTATAACCCCACTCAAAAATTATTTTAGTAAAACAATTTATGTTAGTGTCATTTTCACTTTAACATTAAAAAAATATATATTAATGTCATTTTCCAACTAAAGTGGCTCCATGGGGTCCCCAAGTTGGCCCATGGCTTGTCTTGGTCGGCAATGACTCACCCAATAGGTGTAGGACAAGTGTCATGGTGTTTCCACATTCTTATAATACCATTTTTACCTTAAACTACACTAATTACCTCTAATCGCGATTAATTAAAAAAATTTACTATTCACCAAAAAATTATTTTAATCTCATTGAACCACATTTTACTTCTTAATAAAAATCATGTATGTCGGATTTTCAAAATTCAATACACATTAGTGGTAAACTTTCATTTAACTGAAAAATCAGTTTGCTTGATTACCACTTAGTGGTTTCACTATTCATCAAAAATTGAAGTTTTTCAGAAAATTACCAAAAATTCACCCTAAGATATATTTGATATTCCGAATTCAAAAATGAAGTCTATTTTACAAAATTAAAATCATATAAGTCACATTAATTAATTTAATAATTAATTCCCGCTGCCAGAGCAAATAGCGTGTTTTTACAAAACAATAAGTATCAAAAGATTGACACCAGTTTAAGTCTAATTTCAAAGTGAAATTGATTCCAATGACCACCATTGGATAAAATGGTAAAAATATATTCTAATTTCACTTCAAAACCAATTCAAAACATAATCTAATCATATAAATAAATTAGATTAAAAAGCAGTTTTGATGTAAAATGCAGTATTTTTCACTATTCATTAAAAAATGAACATTGTCAGAAAAATACCAAAAATTCACACAAGGTAAATTTTGATGTCCCAATCATAAAGAATAAGTTTATTTTGACAAACATAGTTTATAAAATTGTCAAAAGATAGATTCAAAAATGTTTTGCCATTAAAAGGCAGTAAAACAATCTTTTAAGAATATTAGTGTATTCCATGCATAAGATTGTATTTATTTTCATTTTAAGCCTCTATAACACTATCTTAATCATTAAAATACATAGATAAAAATATCTATTATTAATTACTTACTTGGGATGTTACATCCTTCCCCCCTTTAGAAAATTGCGTCCCCGCAATTTATTTACTTATCAAATAAATGAGGGTACTTACGCAATGCATTGGAGAGCTATAACGGGCTCACCCGCCCTTAGTTTATCACGGAACCACCCATATTCATAATAATGCCAAAGAAACATAACATAAATGTGTCACATAAAACATGCATAGAGGAAACATAACATTTCCACATTTCAATCACAATATAACATTTTACTATATTGAAATATTGAATCCATTCAAAAAGAAACCATTTCCAAAACCATTTAAAACATTTAATAAAGATATTTTTGAATAAAAGTGTCCCATACCACCTTGAAGCTTTTAACATTTTAAACCATTAATATCCATATAAATAAATCCTTAAAACCATTTTGAAAACATGGATATTAATAAGAACAAATAATTAAAACATTTAAAACGATATTTTGGTTAAAGGGGTTTTACCAAAATTAGAGACACTTGAATACAATAATCGAGGAATAACATTTAGTCAGAACTTTATAATATCATGAGAATAAAAGGATTCATGATATAATACTCCAAAGGACAGTATATACACCATATAAGAGTGAATTGGTGCATAACAACAATGAACCCTCAATAGAAATGTCAAATGTGGTGAAATCCCTTATAAAGAAGGTATCCTTAAATTAAGGACAAATAAATCTCAAAAAATATGTGTGACAAATATATATACACACAATATAAGTGGATATTAAGTGTAAAACAATAAAAGGTCATTCACACATATTCAATGGATGACATATTCAATGACTACAAGTTGAACCCAAAGAAATCGAAATTGGGTTAAAAAGTTCCCTTGACAGCCTAACGGCATCACTTCAAAATGAGTTGATGAGAGATAAAAAGTGTATCTCATCACTTGGACATAAAATTTACATCAATTAGGATGTATGAGAACATATCCCAACATAAAAATATGTAAATTAAAAGACCCAATAAATGAAGTCTTTTAAAAAAGAGGAGGGTGAAAGGTTCCCTTACCGACTTGGGTATCTTTCAAAACATACACCCCATGAAAGAAAGACAATAGGTAATTGATGTAAATACTCATAAACGAAATTATATTACACAAAGAGTAGAATAATGGGCAGTACATACACCACTCAATGGAATTTGTGGCAAATGTAGCATAAATCTCACGGGAATAAAAGTGAGATGAAAAATCCCTTACGAAAACTCGGCAGCCTAACGGCGCCACATAAAACTTACGAATATGGATTGATGAGATCAAATAGAGTATCCTATCATATTACAATAGAATTTACAGCAAGTGGAATATAAAAGAAAATCCCCCAACATTGCAAGGAGGAGTTTAAAAGAAGTGACATAAAGGAGAGTACTTAAAAAGAAAGAGAGAGGTTAGATATCTTACGAAAGTTCGGCAGCCTAACGGCGCCACTCAAAACTTCCAAAATAGATTGATGAGAGAGAATAGGGTCTCTCATAACATGAACATAAAAATTACAGTAAATTTAATATAAAATAACATCCCAATCATAAGAAAGATGAGATTAAAATAAATGACATAAAAGAGTGTACTTAAAAAGAAAGAGAGTTGTAGGATCCCTTACCTCGGGTCCGACTTGACTCGATCGTTCTTTAATATCCTGAATAATAAACTTGAGTTAATTTCTAATTCCTTAAGAACCTTTTTCAAGTTCATTATTACTTTTATACCACTTATTACCATGTAATCATTTAAGTTAATAATATTTGTTTTGCCGATATTTGGTTCTTAAGTCGAAAGTGGACTTCTTACAATTACATGTTGTTCGTGTGGCCAAATGTTTATTATATCCAGAATTGTATTCATTATGTAGATATCATATATTTCATATATATCCAGTACATTCATGCATTTATAACATTACATAATCATTTAGAGGTAAGAAATGAAATGCACCGTTCATGGAGACGGTAAGCCGTACGTACGCATGAACGCTACTTTCATTTCTATTTCGTATTTTATAGAATGGAATAATAATGATATAAAGGTATATTATAATTCCAGTATAATATCATATATAATATCATATTTCCATCCTTTATACATCCCACATATGGTATTTAACGAATCAAATCACTTTGAGGGGGCGGTAGTCCGCACTTCCTTAAATGAAGATATCGCGTATACCCATAATGGAAGCCATAAAGGTAAGACAAAACTGAAAAATACAGAAGAATAAATAAAACATAAACATATTATATATCATATATAAAAATAGTGACATCATAATGGCCACCTTTGAAGGTGTTAAATGAGTATTGAACAATCATCGTTTCGGGAGGCAGAATTTCACCATCCACGGAAACCGTATGTTCTTTAACCATTTGATGTAGTTGTGTGAGAGTGTAGCTCGAATAAATCTTATAACAACATCCTGGTATATTGAAGATACTGGTGTTGTTACAAAAGAAGTAAATAAAAAGATTTTAGGGGGTTGGATAAGCAAAATAAAACAAATGAACATGAGATAATGAATTACCTTTAAAAGTGTAACGCCTTTTGATTTGAGCCTAAATGCTTCCTTTGAAAGGATTCTGCCCAAAGGGAATCCTCTAGGATGAGGAGAGGGATTTGGAGAGAGTAAATGGGAAGGGTTTGGCCGAGACAAAGGCTTGAGGAGTGTGTCAAATGAGGTAGAGGTGGGGGCCTTTTATAAGAGGAGAGGAGGGGCACCTTTGGAAAGTAAAGAAATATTACTTTATTTGAAAATGTGTTTCGGTTTTAAAAGGTCCCACATTGATATAATTCGTGGAGAAGGTGATAAGGGTTCGAAATCCACTCATCCAATTGGTTTTGGACATGTGTAGTTCATATATTTTATATTATCTTTACATTTTATTTAAATCATCAAATAATGATGTCATCGCTGCATCATTATTATGTCATAAATAATTTAATTTATTTAATGTCTAAAAATCATAAAAAAAATACTATGATGTAGGAAATCTTTTTATATTTCCAATGAATATTTATAATAAAAAATCTGATCTTTATAACCCCATGTAAAAATTGTTTTCGTAAAACATCTCTTGTTTGTGTCATTTTTACTTTAACATTTAATAAAAAGTTATTTTTGTCATTTCCAAACCAAAGTGTCTCCATGGGGTCCCCAAGTTGACCCATGGCTTGTCTTGGTCGGCCATGACACAACCAATAAGGTTGGGACATGTGTCTAGGTCATTTCCTATTATTAAAGCATTATTTATACCTTAAACTACACTAATTACCACTAATCGCGATTAATGAAAAAAAGTTACTATTCACAAAAAAATTATTTTAATCTCATTGAACCACATTTTACTTCTTAATGACAACCATGTATGTCGGATTTTCAAAATTCAATACACATTAGTGGTAAACTTTCATTTAACTGAAAAATCAGTTTGCTTGATTACCACTTAGTGGTTTCACTATTCATCAAAAATTGAAGTTTTTCAGAAAATTACCAAAAATTCACCCTAACGTATATTTGATATTCCGAATTCAAAAATGAAGTCCATTTTAAAAAATTCAAAACATATAAGTCAAATTAATTAATTTAATAATTAATTCCCGCTGCCATGACAAATAGCGTGTTTTTGTGAAACAGTAAGTATCAAAAGATTGACACCAGTTTAAGTCCAATTTCAAAGTGAAATTGATTCCAATGACCACCATTGGATTAACTGGTAAAAATATTTTCTAATTTAACTTTAAAACCAATTAAAATAATAATCTAATCATATAAATAATTTAGATTAAAAAGAGGTTTTGAATTAAAATACAACATTTTACACTATTCATAAAAAAAGAACTTTATCAGAAAGGTACCAAAAATTTACACAAAGTAAATTTTGATGTCCCGATTCTAAAGAAGAGTTATATTTGGTCCAAAATAAAGTATAAGAGTGATAAAAACTATATTTAATGACGGTTCACCATTAAAAGGTGATAAGTGAACCTTTAGTGAAAATTAGAGTATATATGCATAAAATTGAACTCTCTCCGTATTTTAAGCCTTTATCTTTTATTGGGTAAATGTAAAAACATTTAAAAACATATCTAATCATATTTTTGTTATTTCTATCCATTCCCACCAGTACAACGGCTACTTATTAACTAACATTTAAAATAATATTATTTTATTACTAGTGTGCTACGTAAGTTTCAAAGAGACTCATCGTTGCGTATCGGGTACGCTATCGAACATAGCAACCCCTTTAAAATAAAATTAATATTTAATTCGTAAATATTAATAAATATGAAAATTCTTTATTCTTTATTTACCTGGGATGTTACATCCCAGGTTCACTTCTAACTTTTGGAAAGGCCTTCAGAAGTCGTTGGGTACTGAATTAAATTTTAGTACAGATTTTCATCCTCAATCAGATGGGCAGTCAGAACGAACAATCCAGACATTGGAGGATATGCTACGAGCTTGTTCTATGGATTATCATTTAGATATATCATTAATTATATATATACATTATATACATGTAATTTTAATAGTACATTACATTTGGGGATAAGAAATGAAATGCATCGTTAATGGAGACGGTAAGCCGTACGTACGCATGACCGCTACTTTCATTTCTATCTCATACTTTAATGGAAAGAAATAATAATGATATAAAGGTATATTATAATTCCAGTATAACATCATATATAATAACTTTAAATCCATCCTTTACACGTCCCACATATGGCATTAACGAATCACATCACTTTTAGGGGGCGGTAGTCCGCACTTCCTTAAATGAAGATATCGTGTTTACCCATAATGGAAACCATAAATGTATGCCAAAAATGAAAAATACATAAGCTTAAAGAAAACATAAACATATTATATATCATATATAAAAATAGTGACATCATAATGGCCACCCTTGAAGGTGTTAAATGAGTATTGAACAATCATCGTTTCGGGAGGCAGAATTTCGCCATCCACGGAAACCGTATGTTCTTTAACCATTTGATGTAGTTGTGTGAGAGTGTAGCTCAAATAAATATTATAACAACATCCTAGTATATTTAAGATACTGGTGTTGTTACAAAAGAAGTAAATAAAAAGATTTTAGAGGGTTGGAGAAGCAAAATAAAACAAATGAACAAGAGAGAATGAATTTCCTTTAAAAGTGTAACTCCTTTTGATTTGAGCCTAAAGGATTCCTTTGAAAGGATTCTGCCCAAAGGGAATCCTCTAGGATGAGGAGAGGGATGTGGAGAGAGTAAATGGGCAGGTTTTGGCCGAGCCAAAGGCTTGAGGATTGTGTGAAATGAGGTAGAGGTGGGGGCCTTTTATAAGAGGAGAGGAGGGGCACTTTTGGAAAGTAAAGAAATATTACTTTATTTGAAAATGTGTTTCGGTTTTAAAAGGTCCCACATTGATATAATTCGTGGATAATGTGATAAGGGTTCTAAATACACTCATACAATTGGTTTTGGACATGTGTAGTTCATATATTTTATATTATCTTTACATTTTATTTAAATCGTCAAATAATGATGTCATCGCTGCATCATTATTATGTCATAAATAATATAATTTATTTAATGTCTAAAAATCATAAAAAAAATACTATGATGTAGGAAATCTTTTTAGATTTTGAATGACTATTTATAATAAAAAATCTGATCTTTATAACCCCATGTAAAAATTGTTTTCGTAAAACATCTCTTGTTTGTGTCATTTTTACTTTAACATTTAATAAAAAGTTATTTTTGTCATTTCCAAACCAAAGTGTCTCCATGGGGTCCCCAAGTTGACCCATGGCTTTTCTTGGTCGGCCATGACACAACCAATAAGGTTGGGACATGTGTCTAGGTCATTTCCTATTATTAAAGCATTATTTATACCTTAAACTACACTAATTACCACTAATCGCGATTAATGAAAAAAAGTTACTATTCACAAAAAAATTATTTTAATCTCATTGAACCACATTTTACTTCTTAATGACAACCATGTATGTAGGATTTTCAAAATTCAATACACATTAGTGGTAAACTTTCATTTAACTGAAAAATCAGTTTGCTTGATTACCACTTAGTGGTTTCACTATTCATCAAAAATTGAAGTTTTTCAGAAAATTACCAAAAATTCACCCTAAGGTATATTTGATATTCCGAATTCAAAAATGAAGTCCATTTTAAAAAATTCAAAACATATAAGTCAAATTAATTAATTTAATAATTAATTCCCGCTGCCATGACAAATAGCGTGTTTTTGTGAAACAATAAGTATCAAAAGATTGACACCAGTTTAAGTCCAATTTCAAAGTGAAATTGATTCCAATGACCACCATTGGATTAACTGGTAAAAATATTTTCTAATTTCACTTTAAAACCAATTAAAATAATAATCTAATCATATAAATAATTTAGATTAAAAAGAGGTTTTGAATTAAAATACAACATTTTACACTATTCATAAAAAAAAGAACTTTATCAGAAAGGTACCAAAAATTTACACAAAGTAAATTTTGATGTCCCGATTCTAAAGAAGAGTTATATTTGGTCCAAAATAAAGTATAAGAGTGATCAAAACTATATTTAATGACGGTTCACCATTAAAAGGTGATAAGTGAACCTTTAGTGAAAATTAGAGTATATATGCATAAAATTGAACTCTCTCCGTATTTTAAGCCTTTATCTTTTATTGGGTAAATGTAAAACCATTTAAAAACATATCTAATCATATTTTAGTTATTTCTATCCATTCCCACCAGTACAACGGCTACTTATTAACTAACATTTAAAATAATATTATTTTATTACTAGTGTGCTACGTAAGTTTCAAAGAGACTCATCGTTGCGTATCGGGTACGCTATCGAACATAGCAACCCCTTTAAAATAAAATTAATATTTAATTCGTAAATATTAATAAATATGAAAATTATTTATTCTTTATTTACCTGGGATGTTACATCCCAGGTTCACTTCTAACTTTTGGAAAGGCCTTCAGAAGTCGTTGGGTACTGAATTAAATTTTAGTACAGATTTTCATCCTCAATCAGATGGGCAGTCAGAACGAACAATCCAGACATTGGAGGATATGCTACGAGCTTGTTCTATGGATTATCATTTAGATATATCATTAATTATATATATACATTATATACATGTAATTTTAATAGTACATTACATTTGGGGATAAGAAATGAAATGCATCGTTAATGGAGACGGTAAGCCGTACGTACGCATGAACGCTACTTTCATTTCTATCTCATACTTTAATGGAAAGAAATAATAATGATATAGAGGTATATTATAATTCCAGTATAACATCATATATAATAACTTTAAATCCATCCTTTACACGTCCCACATATGGCATTAACGAATCACATCACTTTTAGGGGGCGGTAGTCCGCACTTCCTTAAATGAAGATATCGTGTTTACCCATAATGTAAACCATAAATGTATGCCAAAAATGAAAAATAAATAAGCTTAAAGAAAACATAAACATATTATATATCATATATAAAAATAGTGACATCATAATGGCCACCCTTGAAGGTGTTAAATGAGTATTGAACAATCATCGTTTCGGGAGGCAGAATTTCGCCATCCACGGAAACCGTATGTTCTTTAACCATTTGATGTAGTTGTGTGAGAGTGTAGCTCAAATAAATATTATAACAACATCCTAGTATGTTGAAGATACTGGTGTTGTTACAAAAGAAGTAAATAAAAAGAGTTTAGAGGGTTGGAGAAGCAAAATAAAACAAATGAACAAGAGAGAATGAATTTCCTTTAAAAGTGTAACTCCTTTTGATTTGAGCCTAAAGGCTTCCTTTGAAAGGATTCTGCCCAAAGGGAATCCTCTAGGATGAGGAGAGGGATGTGGAGAGAGTAAATGGGCAGGGTTTGGCCGAGCCAAAGGCTTGAGGATTGTGTGAAATGAGGTAGAGGTGGGGGCCTTTTATAAGAGGAGAGGAGGGGCACTTTTGGAAAGTAAAGAAATATTACTTTATTTGAAAATGTGTTTCGGTTTTAAAAGGTCCCACATTGATATAATTCGTGGAGAAGGTGATAAGGGTTCGAAATCCACTCATACAATTGGTTTTGGACATGTGTAGTTCATATATTTTATATTATCTTTACATTTTATTTAAATCGTCAAATAATGATGTCATCGCTGCATCATTATTATGTCATAAATAATTTAATTTATTTAATGTCTAAAAATCATAAAAAAAATACTATGATGTAGGAAATCTTTTTAGATTTTCAATGACTATTTATAATAAAAAATCTGATCTTTATAACCCCATGTAAAAATTGTTTTCGTAAAACATCTCTTGTTTGTGTCATTTTTACTTTAACATTTAATAAAAAGTTATTTTTGTCATTTCCAAACCAAAGTGTCTCCATGGGGTCCCCAAGTTTACCCATGGCTTGTCTTGGTCGGCCATGACACAACCAATAAGGTTGGGACATGTGTCTAGGTCATTTCCTATTATTAAAGCATTATTTATACCTTAAACTACACTAATTACCACTAATCGCGATTAATGAAAAAAAGTTACTATTCACAAAAAAATTATTTTAATCTCATTGAACCACATTTTACTTCTTAATGACAACCATGTATGTCGGATTTTCAAAATTCAATACACATTAGTGGTAAACTTTCATTTAACTGAAAAATCAGTTTGCTTGATTACCACTTAGTGGTTTCACTATTCATCAAAAATTGAAGTTTTTCAGAAAATTACCAAAAATTCACCCTAAGGTATATTTGATATTCCGAATTCAAAAATGAAGTCCATTTTAAAAAATTCAAAACATATAAGTCAAATTAATTAATTTAATAAATAATTCCCGCTGCCATGACAAATAGCGTGTTTTTGTGAAACAATAAGTATCAAAAGATTGACACCAGTTTAAGTCCAATTTCAAAGTGAAATTGATTCCAATGACCACCATTGGATTAACTGGTAAAAATATTTTCTAATTTCACTTTAAAACCAATTAAAATAATAATCTAATCATATAAATAATTTAGATTAAAAAGAGGTTTTGAATTAAAATACAACATTTTACACTATTCATAAAAAAAGAACTTTATCAGAAAGGTACCAAAAATTTACACAAAGTAAATTTTGATGTCCCGATTCTAAAGAAGAGTTATATTTGGTCCAAAATAAAGTATAAGAGTGATCAAAACTATATTTAATGACGGTTCACCATTAAAAGGTGATAAGTGAACCTTTAGTGAAAATTAGAGTATATATGTATAAAATTGAACTCTCTCCGTATTTTAAGCCTTTATCTTTTATTGGGTAAATGTAAAAACATTTAAAAACATATCTAATCATATTTTAGTTATTTCTATCCATTCCCACCAGTACAACGGCTACTTATTAACTAACATTTAAAATAATATTATTTTATTACTAGTGTGCTACGTAAGTTTCAAAGAGACTCATCGTTGCGTATCGGGTACGCTATCGAACATAGAAACCCCTTTAAAATAAAATTAATATTTAATTCGTAAATATTAATAAATATGAAAATTCTTTATTCTTTATTTACCTGGGATGTTACATCCCAGGTTCACTTCTAACTTTTGGAAAGGCCTTCAGAAGTCGTTGGGTACTGAATTAAATTTTAGTACAGATTTTCATCCTCAATCAGATGGGCAGTCAGAACGAACAATCCAGACATTGGAGGATATGCTATGAGCTTGTTCTATGGATTATCATTTAGATATATCATTAATTATATATATACATTATATACATGTAATTTTAATAGTACATTACATTTGGGGATAAGAAATGAAATGCACCGTTAATGGAGACGGTAAGCCGTACGTACGCATGAACGCTACTTTCATTTCTATCTCATACTTTAATGGAAAGAAATTATAATGATATAGAGGTATATTATAATTCCAGTATAACATCATATATAATAACTTTAAATCCATCCTTTACACGTCCCACATATGGCATTAACGAATCACATCACTTTTAGGGGGCGGTAGTCCGCACTTCCTTAAATGAAGATATCGTGTTTACCCATAATGGAAACCATAAATGTATGCCAAAAATGAAAAATACATAAGCTTAAAGAAAACATAAACATATTATATATCATATATAAAAATAGTGACATAATAATGGCCACCCTTGAAGGTGTTAAATGAGTATTGAACAATCATCGTTTCGGGAGGCAGAATTTCGCCATCCACGGAAACCGTATGTTCTTTAACCATTTGATGTAGTTGTGTGAGAGTGTAGCTCAAATAAATATTATAACAACATCCTAGTATATTGAAGATACTGGTGTTGTTACAAAAGAAGTAAATAAAAAGAGTTTAGAGGGTTGGAGAAGCAAAATAAAACAAATGAACAAGAGAGAATGAATTACCTTTAAAAGTGTAACTCCTTTTGATTTGAGCCTAAAGGCTTCCTTTGAAAGGATTCTGCCCAAATGAAATCCTCTAGGATGAGGAGAGGGATGTGGAGAGAGTAAATGGTCAGGTTTTGGCCGAGCCAAAGGCTTGAGGATTGTGTGAAATGAGGTAGAGGTGGGGGCCTTTTATAAGAGGAGAGGAGGGTCACTTTTAGAAAGTAAAGAAATATTACTTTATTTGAAAATGTGTTTCGGTTTTAAAAGGACCCACATTGAAATAATTCGTGGATAAGGTGATAAGGGTTCGAAATCCACTCATCCAATTGGTTTTGGACATGTTTAGTTTATAGATTTTACATTATCTTTCTATTTTATTTAAATCGTCAAATAATGATGTCATCCCTGCATCATTATTATGTCATATATAATTTAATTTATTTAATGCCTAAAAATTATAAAAAAACTACTATGATGTAGGAAATATTTTTATCTTTCCAATTACTATTTATAATCAAAATTTGGACTTTTATAACCCCATTTAAAAATTGTTTTAGTAAAACAATTTATGTTAGTGTCATTTTCACATTAACATTAAATAAAAATATATTAATGTCATTTTCCAACTAAAGTGGCTCCATGGGGTCCCCAAGTTGGCCCATGGCTTGTCTTGGTCGGCCATGACTCACCCAATAGGTGTAGGACAAGTGTCATGGTGTTTTCACATTCTTATAATACCATTTTTACCTTAAACTACACTAATTACCTCTAATCACGATTAATGAAAAAAAGTTACTATTCACCAAAAAATTATTTTAATCTCATTGAACCACATTTTACTTCTTAATGACAACCATGTATGTCAGATTTTCAAAATTCAATACACATTAGTGGTAAACTTTCATTTAACTGAAAAATCAGTTTGCTTGATTACCACTTAGTGGTTTCACTATTCATCAAAAATTGAAGTTTTTCAGAAAATTACCAAAAATTCAACCTAAGCTATATTTGATATTCCGAATTCAAAAATGAAGTCCATTTTACAAAATTCAAAACATATAAGTCAAATTAATTAATTTAATAATTAATTCCCGCTTTCATAACAAATAGCGTGTTTTTGTGAAACAATAAGTATCAAAAGATTGACACCAGTTTAAGTCCAATTTCAAAGTGAAATTGATTCCAATGACCACCATTGGATTAACTGGTAAAAATATTTTCTAATTTCACTTTAAAACCAATTAAGATAATAATCTAATCATATAAATAATTTAGATTAAAAAGAGGTTTTGAATTAAAATACAATATTTTACACTATTCATAAAAAAAATGAACTTTATCAGAAAGGTACCAAAAATTTACACAAAGTAAATTTTGATGTCCCGATTCTAAAGAAGAGTTATATTTGGTCCAAAATTAATTATAAGAGTGATCAAAACTATATTTAATGACGGTTCACCATTAAAAGGTGATAAGTGAACCTTTAGTGAAAATTAGAGTATATATGCCCTAAAATTGAACTCTTTCCATATTTTAAGCCTTTATCTTTTATTGGGTAAATGTATAAACATTTAAAAACATATATAATCATATTCTAGTTATTTCTATCCATTCCCGCCAGTACAACGGCTACTTGTTAACTAAAATTTAAAATAATATTATTTTATTACTTGTGTGCAACGTAAGTTTTCAAAGAAACTCATCGTTCCGTATCGAGTACGCTATCGAACATAGCAACCCCATTAAAATAAAATTAATATTTAATTCTTAAATATTAATAAATATGAAAATTATTTATTCTTTATTTACCTGGGATGTTACATCCTTCCCCCCTTTTGGGAATTGCGTCCTCGCAATTTTATTCACTTATCAAATATTTGGGTCTCAATCTTATATTGGTTTACTTTGAGGAATTTTATGGACAAATTGTTTATCGAATGGTCCTCGTTGAACTTTGGGTTTTGTTGGACAAATTTTGGAGATTAAGAATAGATTTTCTTTTTATAAGGGGTTATCCTTTTCTGGATTATCTGATCTTGTACTAACCTTTTTGGTTTTGGTTTTGGTTAAAGCCTAAATACATGGGAAGTATATAGTTCTCTTTTGTGGATTAGGCGCTTCTCTAAAAGTTGATTATAGTACTCTTAATGTGAACAAGTCTTCCTAGATACTCGGCTTTTGGAGAAAATAGGAGTTTGTGTAAGGAATCTAATAAAATTTGAAAGTAAACATGATAAGTGATTATGTTTCCTCATGAATAAATTCCTCAATAAAAAGTAACTTAAAACAAAAATGTTGTCTATTTACTTTTCCTATTGGGGAATCGAATACCGTTTAACCCATCACAAGTTTGTGATTTTCTCGTGGTTAACTTTCTCCTAAACATGTTTTCTATCACTCTCCATCAGAACATGACCCTTTGTTTTTTCCTCCATGTCCATATTTTCATACTTGGAATCCTAGTATGGGTTAACTCGGGTGACCTCTGTGCTTATCTTTCTTTATTTTAAAGTGATTGTTTTACCGACTCTTGTTCCGATGTGGGGCGTTCAAGGATGTTTCCAAGCGCAATTTTAAAATTGCGAGGATGCAATTCCCAAAAGGGGGGAAGGATGTAACACCCCAGGTAAATAAAGAATATGAAAGTTTCATATTTATCCAAATTTGTGAATAAAATATTAATATGACTTTAAAGGGGATGCTATGCCCGATGGCGTACCCAATACGCAACAACGAGTTTCTTGGGAATCTTACGTTGCACTCTAATAATAAAATAATATTATTTTAAATAGTAGTTAACATGTAGCCGTTGTATTGGCGGGAATGGATAGAAATAACTAAAATATGATTATATACGTTTTTAAATGTTTTTACATTTATCCAATAAAATATAATGGCTTAAAATACGGAAAGAATTCAATTTTAGGCGTATATGCCCTAGTTTTCACTAAAGGTTCACTTATCACCTTTTGATGTTGAACCATCATTAAATATAGTTTTGATCACTCTTATACATTATTTTGGACCAAATAAAACTCTTATTAAGAATCATGACATCAAATTTTACTTTGTGTAATTTTTTGGTATTTTTCCGATAAAGTTCATTTTTTTAATGAATAGTGTAAAATGTTGTGTTTTAATTCAAAACCTCTTTTTAATATAATTTATTTATATGATTAGATAATATTTTTAATTGGTTTTAAAGTGAAATTAGAAAATATTTTTACCATTAAATCCAATAGTAGTCGTTGGAATCAATTTAACTTTGAAATTGGACTTAAACTGGTGTCAATCTTTTGATACTTATTGTTTCACAAAAACACGCTATTTGTCATGACAGCGGGAATTAATTATTAAATTAATTAATTTGACTTATATGTTTAGAATTTTGTAAAATGGACTTCATTTTTGAATTCGGAATATCAAATATAGCTTAGGGTGAATTTTTGGTAATTTTCTGAAAAACTTCAATTTTTGATGAATAGTGAAACCACTAAGTGGTAATCAAGCAAACTGATTTTTCAGTTAAATGAAAGTTTACCACTAATGTGTATTGAATTTTGAAAATCCGATATACATGGTTGTCATTAAGAAGTAAAATGTGGTTCAATGAGATTATAATAATTTTTTTTGGTGAATAGTAACTTATTAAGTTCTTAATCGTGATTAGAGGTAATTAGTGTAATTTAATGTAAAAATGATATTATAAAAATGTGAAAACACCATGAAACTTGTCCTACACCTATTGGGTGAGTCATGGCCGACCAAGACAAGCCATGGGCCAACTTGGGGACCCCATGGAGCCACTTTAGTTGGAAAATGACATTAATATATTTTTATTTAATGTTAAAGTGAAAATGACACTAACATAAATTGTTTTACTAACACAATTTTTACGTGGGGTTATACAAGTCCAAATTTTTATTATAAATATTAATTGGAAAGATAAAAAGATTTCCTACATCATAGTATTTTTTTTATAATTTTTAGATATTAAATAAATTAAATTATTTATGGCATCATTATGATGCAGTGATGACATCATTATTTAACGATTAAAATAAAATGGAAATATAATGTAATATCTATAAACTACACATGTCCAAAACTTATTGGATGGGTGGATTTCGAACCTTTATAACCTTATCCACGAATTATATCAATATGGGACCTTTTGAAACCGAAACACATTTTCAAATAAAGTAATATTTCTTTACTTTCCAAAAGTGCCCCTCCTCTCCTCTTATAAAAGGCCCCCACCTCTACCTCATTTAACACACTTCTAAAGCATTTGGCTCGGCAAAACCCTGCCCAATTACTCTCTCCACATCCCTCTCCTCATCCTAGAGGATTAACTTTGGGCAGAAGCCTTTCAAAGGAAGCCTTTAGGCTCAAATCAAAAGGAGTTACACTTTTAAAGGTAATTCATTCTCTCTTGTTCATTTGTTTTATTTTGCTTCTCCAACCCTCTAAACTCTTTTTATTTACTTCTTTTGAAACAACACCAGTATCTTCAATATACTAGGATGTTTTTATAATATTTATTTGAGCTACACTCTCACAAAACTACATCAAATGGTTAAAGAACATACGGTTTCCGTGGATGGCGAAATTCTGCCTCCCGAAACGATGATTGTTCAATAATCATTTAACACCTTCAAGGGTGGCCATTATGATGTCACTATTTTTATATATGATATATAATATGTTTATGTTTTCTTTAAGCTTCTGTATTTTTCATTTTTGACATACCTTTATGGTTTCCATTATGGGTAAACACGATATCTTCATTTAAGGAAGTGCGGACTACCGCCCCCTCAAAGTGATGTGATTCGTTAATGCCATATGTGGGACGTGTAAAGGATGGATTTAAAGTTATTATATATGATGTTATACTGGAATTATAATATACCTTTATATCATTATTATTTCTTTCCATTAAAGTATGAGATAGAAATGAAAGTAGCGTTCATGCGTACGTACGGCTTACCGTCTCCATGAACGGTGCATTTCATTTCTTATCCCCAAATGTAATGTACTATTAAAAGTACATGTATATAATGGATATATATAATTAATGATATATCTAAATGATGAATATAATTCTGGAATTAAAATATACATACCTCTCATTTAGTTTTAATTCCATTAATATGACAAAGAAATGAAAGTAGCGTTCATGCGTACGTACGGCTTACCGTCTCCATGAACGGTGCATTTCATTTCTTACCTCTAAATGATTATGTAATATTATAAATACATGTATATGCTGGATATATATGATATATATGATATCCAAATCAGGAATTTCATTCTGGATATAAAGAACTTTTGACCACACGAACAACATGTAATTGTAAGAAGTCAACTTTCGACTTAAGAACCAAATATTGACAAAACAAACATTATTAACTTAAATGGTTACATAATGTTTATAACATGAAAATAAGTGATATAAAAGGAATAATTAACTTTAAAAAGGTTCTTAATCAAGTATAAATTAACTCAAGTTTATTATTCAGGACGTTAAAGAACGATCGAGTCAAGTCGGACCCAAGGTAAGGGACTTCGTCTCAATCTCCTTTCATTGAGGCATATTTCGTTTTATACACAACTTTCTTTTATACGGTGTATATACCCCTTTGACTTTTACTTTTATACAAAAGGAATCTTTTTCTACGAAGCGTTTTACAAAAAGACAAAAAGGAATGTTTCTTTTAACATACGCGGTGACAACGACCTTTTCCGCCGCCGCGAGTATTATTTGGTCTTTGGCTTCCTCAACAAGCCGTAATGTTTTTAGAATAAAATAAATACCATATACTCTTTTATGTATTTTGGTATTGAAAATGGTTTTGAAAAAGGATTCTATTATGTCAATATATTTATGATATATTGTGATTGAAATGTGGAAATGTTATCATTCCTTTATATTGGTTTTATGTTTTATGATTTTATATTGGTACTTGGACATTTTAACGGGTGGTTACGTTATAAACCATATGACGGGTGGTGCCGTGAATACCAGGACGGGTGGTTACGTTATAACCTCCAATGCATTGGGTATGGAAGTCGGCCGTATGGCTATTCCATTAAGTATGTATGGAAATTGGCCGTATGGCTATTCCATTAAGTGATATGTGTGGAAGTCAACCGTATGGTTATTCCACTTAAGTATGTTTATGTCCCAAGTTACCTTTATATATTCTATGTGTTCTTTATATGGGTTTTATGGTAATCCTTTGGTTACAAAAAGGTAAGTAATGATACTTTATTCAGTGAAGATTTTTTTTTACTACATAATGAAGGTGAAGGTATTACTTTGATATAGTATACACGGTTTACTTGATGTTTGAAAAACTAACAGTTTTCATTCTTTTTGTATCCCTTACTGAGCTTTTTATGCTCACCCCAAGTTTTTTGAAATGTTTTTCACAGGACTTAAAGTGGAATAAGGTCAAGGATGGGATCAAGGGAATTTCATGCTATCTAAAACATGGAATCTAGACATCTTTCTTTTTAGGAGTTTTTATTTTATGGAGACTTAATATAAGTTTCTACTTTGTAATCTTTTAAGATGTAATAGTTATGTTCTAATTCTCTAAAACTCTAAACCTGAAAAGATCCTCAATGTGAATTATTCATTTAATTCAATATTAAGTAAGGTTTAAGGCTGGGGCCTTATATAAGGCCCCAGCCTTAAACCTTACTTAATCTTGAGTTATTACAAGATTACACATTGAGGATCTTTTCAGGTTTAGAGTTTTAGAGAATTAGATCATGAAACTTGCATTACATTCCACATTTAAACAAAGTGGTTACATAAAAGACAGTATTCATTGATGTAACACCCCAGGTAAATAAAGAATATGACATTTCATATTCATCCATATTTGTGAATAAAATATTTAAATGACTTTAAAGGGGACGCTATGCTCGATGGCGTACCGAACACGCAACAACGAGTTTCTTGGGAATCTTACGTTGCACTTTAATAATAAAATAATATTATTTTAAATGGTAGTTAACATGTAGCTGTTGTAATGGCGGGAATTGATAGAAATAACTAAAATATGATTATATATGCTTTTAAATGTTTTTAAATTTATCCAATAAAAGCTAATGGCTTAAAATACGGAAAGAATTCAATTTTAGGTGTATATGCCCTAGTTTTCACTAAAGGTTCACTTATCACCTTTTGAAGGCGAACCGTCATTAAATATAGTTTTGATCACTCTTATACATTATTTTGGACAAAATAAAACTCTTATTAATAATCGGGACATCAAATTTTACTTTGTGTAATTTTTTGGTATTTTTCCGATAAAGTTCATTTTTTTAATGAATAGTGTAAAATGTTGTGTTTTAATTCAAAACCTCTTTTAAATATAATTTATTTATATGATTAGATAATATTTTGAATTGGTTTTAAAGTGAAATTAGAAAATATTTTTACTATTAAATCCAATAGTGGTCGTTGGAATTAATTTCACTTTGAAATCAGACTTAAACTGGTGTCAATCTTTTGATACTTATTGTTTTATAAAAACACGCTATTTGCTATGACAACGGGAATTAATTATTAAATTGATTAATGTGACTAATATGTTTTGAATTCTGTAAAATGGACTTCATTTTTGAATTCGGAATATCAAATATAGCTTAGGGTGAACTTTTGGTATTTTTCTGAAAAACTTCAATTTTTGATGAATAGTGAAACCACTAAGTGGTACTTATAAAAGCTGATTTTTCGTTTAAATGAAATTTTACCACTTCTGTGTTTTGAATTTCAAAAATCCGACATACATGGTTGTCATTAAGAAGTAAAATGTGGTTCAATGGGATAAAAATAATTTTTTGGTGAATAGTAACTTATTAAGTTTTTAATCGCAATTAGAGGTAATTAGTGTAATTTAAGGTAAAAATGATATTATAAGAATGTGAAAACACCATGACACTTGTCCTACACCTATTGGGTGAGTCATGGACGACCAAGACAAGCCATGGGCCTACTTGGGGACCCCATGGAGACACTTTTGTTGGGAAATGACATAAATAACTTTTTATTTAATGTAAAAGTAAAATTGACACAAACATGATATGTTTTACTAAAACAATTTTTAAGTGGGGTTATACAAGTCATCATTTTGATTATAAATATTCATTGGAAAGATAAAAAGATTTCCTACATCATAGTATTTTTTTTATAATTGTTAGACATTAAATAAATTAAATTATTTATGACATAATAATGATGCAGCGATGACATCATTATTTGACGATATAAATAAAATAGAAAGATAATGTAAAATCTATGAACTACACACGTCCAAAACTTATTGGATGAGTGGATTTCGAAGAATTATCATCTTATCCACGAATTATATCAATGTGGGACCTTTTGAAACCGAAACACATTTTCAAATAAAGTAATATTTCTTTACTTTCCAAAAGTGCCCCTCCTCTCCTCTTATAAAAGGCGCCCACCTCTACCTCATTTAACACACTCCTCAAGCCTTTGGCTCGGCCAAACCCTGCCTATTTACTCTCTCCACATCCCTATCCTAATCCTAGAGGATTCCCTTTGGGCATAATCTTTTCAAAGGAAGATTTTAGGCTCAAATCAAAAGGAGTTACACTTTTAAAGGTCAATCATTCTCTCATGTTCATTTGTTTTATTTTGCTTCTCCAACCCCCTAAACTCTTTTTATTTACTTATTTTGTAACAACACCAGTATCTTAAATATACTAGGATGTTGTTATAAGATTTATTCGAGCTACACTCTCACACAACTACATCAAATGGTTAAAGAACATACGGTTTCTGTTGATGGGAAGAATGAATACTGTCTTTTATGTAACCACTTTGTTTAAATGTGGAATGTAATGCAAGTTTCATGATCTAATTCTCTAAAACTATAAACCTGAAAAGATCCTCAATGTGTAATCTTTTAATAACTCAAGATTAAGTAAGGTTTAAGGATGGGGCCTTATAGTTGGTATCAGAGGTCGGTTTAGATAACTTTAGAGGTTAGGGTATTCTTTAAGCATAATTGACAATTACCATAATGGTTAGGATTTCAGAAAGAGTCTTAGTTTTAGATAAAGTGAATGAGTAAGTATATCTTATTGTCTATCTTACTCATTAGTACATGATGGTTTTGTTGATATACTCACACTGACCTTTTTGGATTTAGTAAATGGCTGGATCTAGCAGGCACCAAAGTAACAGCGGATGTGAAGGAAACTGTGACAGTTTTTTGAGCAAGCAACTGAATGATATGTGAGCTGCAATGAGAACTCTTTTAATTATCCTCAACCAACTATCTGGAGTCATGATTGACCACCTAAACCTTGGATATTTCTCTAAGGCATCATATATGCATGAAACAAATCCCTACGGAAGTACAGGTAATAATCATAAAGGTAAGTGTGTTCAAAAACCTATGTGTCAAAGATGTGGAAAGAAACACCTAGGAAAATGTTTCAAAGGGACATAAATATGCTATAGATGTGGAAATGAAGGTCATAAAGCAAGAAACTGCCATGGAAAAAGGAAGCATCCAATTGACTTGAGGAAAGGGAAAGAAGTTCTTTCTGAGGGATCAATTGAATGTGTTAAATGTGGAGTGCATGGTCATTATGCAAACACATGTCCTATGAAGAAGTTTTGTGAATGGGGTCACCAAGAGCGTACCAATATTCGTTTACCAATACCTAATGCCATTCCGATTGAGGATGAAGAAACTGACAATGACCAATCAAAGGTATGTACTATTTCATGACTATTGTTTTCTTATTTTGGAATCTTAGGATATGATTCATGGTTTTGTTTGTAGGAAAGAGGTATTTCGGAATAATTTGGAAAGGAATGGATAATGGATCATGAAGAATGTTGAATGAGTAAGATGTCAACATATAAGGGCTTCAAGAGTTAGGGTGAAATTCTTAAGAGTATTAAGTCTCTTTTGATGATGGGGTTACATTAGAAGACTTTTTATATTATGTGTAACCCTGATGTTTAATATAGGCAAATTTTATTCAAGTAATAGTTATCTTTTCTTTTGTGGACATAGTTATAAAGAACCATTTGGGTTTATATGATCCTTACTTTTGAGGTAATTATGGGTTACCATATTTTATGATTGAAGTGAAAGGCATGAGATAAAATTGAGGTTAAATTTATGTTATGGTTATTTTTGATGATTTTATCCCTTTTTGGGTAATGATTTGAGAATTATATAGTTTTGGAAAAAGGACAACACGCAGACCGTGTGACAACCCGTCGCGTCGGACAATGCTGCGGGAATCGAACCCACAACCAAAGTGCGACTGGTATTTATCGCCTACCACTGGACTACGTGAAGTCCCTGGTTAGTTTGACTGATTCTTTTTAGTTATATGATTTTATGAATTAAGAGTAAGTTTATTTTTGAGGATATGTGATTAGGATAATTACTTTTCAATGTGAGACTTTAGGAGCAACTAATGTTGTTTGGAGATAAATGTTACGATTTAACTTGGAAGACTATGTGACTAAATCCTTAAAATATTTGGGTTTCAATCTTATATTGGTTTACTTTGAAGAATTTTATGGACAAATTGTTTATCCGATGGTCCTCGTTGAACTTTGGGTTTTGTTGGACAAATTTTGGAGATTAAGAATAGATTTTATTTTTATAAGGGGTTATCCTTTTCTGGATTATCTGATCTTGTAATAACCTTTTTGGTTTTGGTTTTGGTTAAATCCTAAATACATGGGATGTATATAGTTCTCTTTTGGGGATTAGGTGATTCTCTAGAAGTTGATTATAGTACTCTTAATGCGAACAAGTCTCCCTAAATACTCGTCTTTTGGAAAAAATATGAGTTTGACTAAGGAATCTAGTAAAAGTTTAAAGTCAACATGATAAGTGATTATGCTTCCTTATGAATAAATTCCTCAATAAAAAGTAACTTAAAACAAAAATGTTGTCTATTAACTTTTCCTACTGGGGAATCGAATACCGTTTAACCCATCACAAGTTTGTGATTTTCTCGTGGTTAACTTTCTCCTAAACATGTTTTCTATCACTCTCCATCAGAACATGACCCTTTGTTTTTTCCTCCATGTCCATATTTTCATACTTGGAATCCTAGTATGGGTTAACTCGGGTGACCTTTGTACTTATCTCTCTTTATTTTAAAGTGTTTGTTTTACAGACTATTGTTCCGATGTGGGACTTCCAAAGATGTTTCCAAGCGCAATTTTAAAATTGCGAGGACGCAATTCCCAAAAGGGGGGAAGGATGTAACACCCCAGGTAAATAAAGAATATGACATTTAATATTCATCCATATTTGTGAATAAAATTTTTAAAGGACTTTAAAGGGGACGCTATGCTCGATGGCGTACCGAACACGCAACAACGAGTTTCTTGGGAATCTTACGTTGCACTCTAATAATAAAATAATATTATTTTAAATGGTAGTTAACATGTAGCCGTTGTAATGGCGGGAATGGATAGAAATAACTAAAATATGATTATATATGCTTTTAAATGTTTTTACATTTATCCAATAAAAGCTAATGGCTTAAAATATGGAAAGAATTCAATTTTAGGCGTATATGCCCTAGTTTTCACTAAAGGTTCACTTGTCGTCTTTTGATGGCGAACCATCATTAAGTATAGTTTTGATCACTATTATACATTATTTTGGACCAAATAAAACTCTTATTAAGAATCAGGACATAAAATTTTACTTTGTGTAATTTTTTGGTATTTTTCCGATAAAGTCCATTTTTTTAATGAATAGTGTAAAATGTTGTGTTTTAATTCAAAACCTCTTTTTAATATAATTTATTTATATGATTAGATAATATTTTGAATTAGTTTTAAAGTGAAATTAGAAAATATTTTTACCATTAAATCCAATAGTGGTCGTTGGAATTAATTTCACTTTGAAATCAGACTTAAACTGGTGTCAATCTTTTGATACTTATTGTTTTATAAAAACATGCTATTTGCTCTGACAGCGGGAATTAATTATTAAATTGATTAATGTGACTAATATGTTTTGAATTCTTTAAAATAGACTTCATTTTTGAATTCTGAATATCAAATATAGCTTAGGGTGAAGTTTTGGTATTTTTCTGAAAAACTTCAATTTTTGATGAATAGTGAAACCACTAAGTGGTACTTATAAAGGCTGATTTTTCGTTTAAATGAAATTTTACCACTTCTGTGTTTTGAATTTCAAAAATCCGACATACATGGTTGTCATTAAGAAGTAAAATGTGGTTCAATGGGATAAAAATAATTTTTTGGTGAATTGTAACTTATTAAGTTTTTAATCGCGATTAGAGGTAATTAGTGTAATTTAAGGTAAAAATGATATTATAAGAATGTGAAAACACCATGACACTTGTCCTACACCTATTGGGTGAGTCATGGACGACCAAGAAAAGCCATGGGCCAACTTGGGGACCCCATGGAGACACTTTGTTTGGGAAATGACATAAATAACTTTTTATTTAATGTAAAAGTAAAATTGACACAAACATGATATGTTTTACTAAAACAATTTTTAAGTGGGGTTATACAAGTCATCATTTTGATTATAAATATTAATTGGAAATATAAAAAGATTTCCTACATCATAGAATTTTTTCTATAATTTTTAGACATTAAATAAATTAAATTATTTATGACATAATAATGATGCAGCGATGACATCATTATTTGACGATATAAATAAAATGGAAAGATAATGTAAAATCTATGAACTACACACGTCCAAAACTTATTGAATGAGTGGATTTCGAAGACTTATCATCTTATCCACGAATTATATCAATGTGGGACCTTTTGAAACCGAAACACATTTTCAAATAAAGTAATATTTCTTTACTTTCCAAAAGTGCCCCTCCTCTCCTCTTATAAAAGGCCCCCACCTCTACCTCATTTAACACACTCCTCAAGCCTTTGGCTCGGCCAAACCCTGCCCATTTACTCTCTCCACATCCCTATCCTAATACTAGAGGATTCCCTTTGGGCAGAATCCTTTCAAAGGAAGCCTTTAGGCTCAAATAAAAAGGAGTTACACTTTTAAAGGTCAATCATTCTCTCATGTTCATTTGTTTTATTTTGCTTCTCCAACCCCCTAAACTCTTTTTATTTACTTATTTTGTAACAACACTAGTATCTTAAATATACTAGGATGTTGTTATAAGATTTATTCGAGCTACACTCTCACACAACTACATCAAATGGTTAAAGAACATACAGTTTCCGTTGATGGGAAGAATGAATACTGTCTTTTATGTAACCACTTTGTTTAAATGTGGAATGTAATGAAAGTTTCATGATCTAATTCTCTAAAACTCTAAACCTGAAAAGATCCTCAATGTGTAATCTTTTAATAACTCAAGATTAAGTAAGGTTTAAGGCTGGGGCCTTATAGTTGGTATCAGAGGTCGGTTTAGATAACTTTAGAGGTTAGGGTATTCTTTAAGCATAATTAACAATTACCATAATGGTTAGGATTTCAGAAAGAGTCTTAGTTTTAGATAAAGTGAATGAGTAAGTATATCTTATTGTCTATCTTACTCATTAGTACATGATGGTTTTTTTGATATACTCACACTGACCTTTTTGGATTTAGTAAATGGCTGGATCTAGCAGGCACCAAAGTAACAACGGATGTGAAGGAAACTGTGACAGTTTTTTGAGCAAGCAACTGAATGATATGGGAGCTGCAATGAGAACTCTTTTAATTATCCTCAACCAACTATCTGGAGTCATGATTGACCACCTAAACCTTGGATATTTCTCTAAGGCATCATATATGCATGAAACAAATCCCTACGGAAGTACAGGTAATAATCATAAAGGTAAGTGTGTTCAAAAACCTATGTGTCAAAGATGTGGAAAGAAACACCTAGGAAAATGTTTCAAAGGGACATAAATATGCTATAGATGTGGAAATGAAGGTCATAAAGCAAGAACCTGCCATGGAAAAAGGAAGCATCCAGTTGAATTGAGGAAAGGGAAAGAAGTTCTTTCTGAGGGATCAATTGAATGTTTTAAATGTGGCGTGCATGGTCATTATGAAAACACATGTCCTATGAAGAAGTTTTGTGAATGGGGTCACCAAGAGCGTACCAATATTCGTTTACCAATACCTAATGCCATTCCGATTGAGGATGAAGAAACTAACAATGACCAATCAAAGGTATGTACTATTTCATGACTATTGTTTTCTTATTTTGGAATCTTAGGATATGATTCATGATTTTGTTTGTAGGAAAGAGGTATTTCAGAATAATTTTGAAAGGAATGGATAATGGATCATGAAGAATGTTGAATGAGTAAGATGTCAACATATAAGGGCTTCAAGAGTTAGGGTGAAATTCTTAAGAGTATTAAGTCTCTTTTGATGATGGGGTTACATTAGAAGACTTTTTATATTATGTGTAACCCTGATGTTTAATATAGGAAAATTTTATTCAAGTAATAGTTATCTTTTCTTTTGTGGACATAGTTATAAAGAACCATTTGGGTTTATATGATCCTTACTTTTGAGGTAATTATGGGTTACCATATGTTATGATTGAAGTGAAAGGCATGAGATAAAATTGAGGTTAAATTTATGTTATGGTTATTTTTGATGATTTTATCCCTTTTTGGGTAATGATTTGAGAATTATATAGTTTTGGAAAAAGGACAACACGCAGACCGTGTGACAACCCGTCGCGTCGGACAATGCTGCGGGAATCGAACCCACAACCAAAGTGCGACTGGTATTTATCGCCTACCACTGGACTACGTGAAGTACCTGGTTAGTTTGACTGATTCTTTTTAGTTATATGATTTTATGAATTAAGAGTAAGTTCATTTTTGAGGATATGTGATTAGGATAATTACTTTTCAATGTGAGACTTTAGGAGCAACTGATGTTGTTTGGAGATAAATGTTACGATTTAACTTGGAAGACTATGTGACTAAATCCTTAAAATATTTGGGTTTCAATCTTATATTGGTTTACTTTGAAGAATTTTATGGACAAATTGTTTATCGGATGGTCCTCGTTGAACTTTGGGTTTTGTTGGACAAATTTTGGAGATTAAGAATAGATTTTATTTTTATAAGGGGTTATCCTTTTCTGGATTATCTGATCTTGTAATAACCTTTTTGGTTTTGGTTTTGGTTAAAGCCTAAATACATGGGATGTATATAGTTCTCTTTTGGGGATTAGGTGATTCTCTAGAAGTTGATTATAGTACTCTTAATGCGAACAAGTCTCCCTAAATACTCGTCTTTTGGAAA
Organism: Viscum album; assembly: GCA_963277665.1. Lineage (NCBI taxonomy): Eukaryota > Viridiplantae > Streptophyta > Magnoliopsida > Santalales > Viscaceae > Viscum > Viscum album. The sequence continues at coordinate 445,651,603 of OY728133.1, forward strand.
AAATATGAGTTTGACTAAGGAATCTAGTAAAAGTTGAAAGTCAACATGATAAGTGATTATGCTTCCTTATGAATAAATTCCTCAATAAAAAGTAACTTAAAACAGAAATGTTGTCTATTAACTTTTCCTACTGGGGAATCGAATACCGTTTAACCCATCACAAGTTTGTGATTTTCTCGTGGTTAACTTTCTCCTAAACATGTTTTCTATCACTCTCCATCAGAACATGACCCTTTGTTTTTTCCTCCATGTCCATATTTTCATACTTGGAATCCTAGTATGGGTTAACTCGGGTGACCTTTGTACTTATCTCTCTTTATTTTAAAGTGTTTGTTTTACCGACTATTGTTCCGATGTGGGACTTCCAAAGATGTTTCCAAGCGAAATTTTAAAATTGCGAGGACGCAATTCCCAAAAGGGGGGAAGGATGTAACACCCCAGGTAAATAAAGAATATGAAATTTAATATTCATCCATATTTGTGAATAAAATATTTAAATGACTTTAAAGGGGACGCTATGCTCGATGGCGTACCGAACACGCAACAACGAGTTTCTTGGGAATCTTACGTTGCACTCTAATAATAAAATAATATTATTTTAAATGGTAGTTAACATGTAGCCATTGTAATGGCGGGAATGGATATAAATAACTAAAATATGATTATATATGCTTCTAAATGTTTTTACATTTATCCAATAAAAGCTAATGGCTTAAAATACGGAAAGAATTCAATTTTAGGCGTATATGCCCTAGTTTTCACTAAAGGTTCACTTGTCGCCTTTTGATGGAGAACCATCATTAAGTATAGTTTTGATCACTATTATACATTATTTTGGACCAAATAAAACTCTTATTAAGAATCGGGACATAAAATTTTACTTTGTGTAATTTTTTGGTATTTTTCCGATAAAGTTCATTTTTTTTAATGAATAGTGTAAAATGTTGTGTTTTAATTCAAAACCTCTTTTTAATATAATTTATTTATATGATTAGATAATATTTTGAATTGGTTTTAAAGTGAAATTAGAAAATATTTTTACCATTAAATCCAATAGTGGTCGTTGGAATTAATTTCACTTTGAAATCAGACTTAAACTGGTGTCAATCTTTTGATACTTATTGTTTTATAAAAACACGCTATTTGCTCTGACAGCGGGAATTAATTATTAAAATGATTAATGTGACTAATATGTTTTGAATTCTGTAAAATATACTTCATTTTTGAATTCGGAATATCAAATATAGCTTAGGGTGAAGTTTTGGTATTTTTCTGAAAAACTTCAATTTTTGATGAATAGTGAAACCACTAAGTGGTACTTATAAAAGCTGATTTTTCGTTTAAATGAAATTTTACCACTTCTGTGTTTTGAATTTCAAAAATCCGACATACATGGTTGTCATTAAGAAGTAAAATGTGGTTCAATGGGATAAAAATAATTTTTTGGTGAATAGTAACTTATTAAGTTTTTAATCGCGATTAGAGGTAATTAGTGTAATTTAAGGTAAAAATGATATTATAAGAATGTGAAAACACCATGAAACTTGTCCTAAACCTATTGGGTGAGTCATGGCCGACCAAGAAAAGCCATGGGATAACTTGGGGACCCCATGGAGACACTTTGGTTGGGAAATGACATAAATAACTTTTTATTTAATGTAAAAGTAAAATTGACACAAACATGATATGTTTTACTACAACAATTTTTAAGTGGGGTTATATAAGTCATATTTTTGATTATAAATATTCATTGGAAAGCTAAAACGATTTACTACATCATAGTATTTTTTTGATAATTATTAGACATTAAATAAATTAAATTATTTATGACATAATAATGATGCAGCGATGACATCATTATTTGACGATTTAAATAAAATGGAAAGATAATGTAAAATCTATGAACTACACACGTCCAAAACTTATTGGATGAGTGGATTTCGTAGAAGTATCACCTTATCCACGAATTATATCAATATGGGACCTTTTGAAACCGAAACACATTTTCAAATAAAGTAATATTTCTTTACTTTCCAAAAGTGCCCCTCCTCTCCTCTTATAAAAGGCCCCCACCTCTACCTCATTTAACACACTCCTCAAGCCTTTGGCTCGGCCAACCCCTGCCCATTTACTCTCTACACATCCATCTCCTCATCCTAGAGGATTCCCTTTGGGCAGAATCCTTTCAAAGGAAGCCTTTAGGCTCAAATCAAAAGGAGTTACACTTTTAAAGGTAATTCATTCTCTCATGTTCATTTGTTTTATTTTGCTTCTCCAACCCCCTAAACTCTTTTTATTTAATTCTTTTGTAACAACACCAGTATCTTCAATATACTAGGATGTTGTTATAAGATTTATTCGAGCTACACTCTCACACAACTACATCAAATGGTTAAAGAACATACGGTTTCCGTGGATGGTGAAATTCTGCCTCCCGAAACGATGATTGTTCAATACTCATTTAACACCTTCAACGGTGGCCATTATGATGTCACTATTTTTATATATGATATATAATATGTTTATGTTTTATTTATGCTTCTGTATTTTTTCATTTTTGTCTTACCTTTATGGATTCCATTATGGGTATACGCGATATCTTCATTTAAGGAAGTGCGGACTACCGCCCCCTCAAAGTGATTTGATTCGTTAAATACCATATGTGGGATGTATAAAGGATGGAAATATGATATTATATATGATATTATACTGGAAGTATAATATACCTTTATATCATTATTATTCCATTCTATAAAATACGAAATAGAAATGAAAGTAGCGTTCATGCGTACGTACGGCTTACCGTCTCCATGAACGGTGCATTTCATTTCTTACCTCTAAATGATTATGTAATGTTATAAATGCATGCATTTACTGGATATTTATGAAATATATGATATCTACATAATGAATACAATTCTGGATATAATAAATATTTGGCCACACGAACAACATGTAATTGTAAGAAGTCCACTTTCGACTTAAGAACCAAATATCGTCAAAACAAATATTATTAACTTAAATGATTACATAATGTTTATGACATGGTAATAAGTGGTATAAAAGTAATAATGAACTTGAAAAAGGTTCTTAAGGAATTATAAATTAACTCAAGTTTATTATTCAGGAGATTAAAGAACGATCGAGTCAAGTCGGACCCGAGGTAAGGGATCCTACTCCTCTCTTTCTTTTTAAGTATACACTTTTATGCCATTCCTTTTAAAGCTCATATTTCTTGTTATTGGGATGATATTTTACATTACAATTACTGTAATTTTTATGTTCATGTGATGAGAGACCCTATTCTTTCTCATCAATCCATTTTGGAAGTTTTGAGTGGCGCCGTTAGGCTGCCGAATTTTCGTAAGGGATTTTTCATCTCACTTTTATTCTCGTGAGATTTATGCTACATTTGCCACAAATTCCATTGAGTGGTGTATGTACTGCCCATTATTCTAATATTTGTGTAATATAATTTCGTTTATGAGTATTTACATCAATGATCTATTGTCCTTCTTTCATGGGGTGTATGTTTTGAAAGATACCCAAGTCGGTAAGGGAACCTTTCACCCTCCTTTTTTTTAAAAGACTTCTTTTGTTGGGTCTTTTAATTTACATATTGTTATGTTGGGATATGTTCTCATATATCCTTATTGATGTAAATTTTATGTCCAACTGATGAGATACACCTTTTATCTCTCATCATCTCATTTTGATGTGATGCCGTTAAGCTGTCAAGGGAAATTTTTAACCCAATTTCGATTTCTTTGGGTTCAACATATAGTCATTGAATATGTCATCCATTGAATATGTGTGAATGATATTTTATTGTTTTACACTTAATATCCACTTATATTGGGTGTATTTATATTTTTCACACATATTTTCGAGATTGATTTATCCTTAATTTAAGGATACCTTCTTTATAAGGGATTTCATCACATTTGACATTTCTATTGAGGGTTCATTGTTGTTATGCAACAATTCACTCTTATATGGTGTGTATACTGTCCTTTGACATATTATATCATGAATCATTTTATTCTCATGATATTATAAAGTTCGGATTAAATGTTATTCCGCTATTATTTGTATTCAAGTGTCTCTAATTCTGGTAAAACCCCTTTAACCAAAATATCGTTTTAAATGTTTTAATCATTTGTTCTTATTAATATCCATGTTTTCAAAATGGTTTTAAGGATTTATTTATATGGATATTAATGGTTTAAAATTTTAAGCTGCAAGGTGGTATGGGACACTTCGATTCAAAAATCTCTTTATTAAATGTTTTAAATGGTTTTGGAAATGGTTTCTTTTTGAATGGATTCATTATTTCAATATCCTAAAATGTTTTATTGTGATTGAAATGTGGAAATGTTATGTTTCCTTTATTCATGTTTTATGTGATACGATTATGTTATGGTTCTTGGGCATTGTTATGAAGAACGGGTGGTTCCGTGATAAACTAAGGGCGGGTGAGCCCGTTATAGCTCTCTAATGCATTGGGTAATGTGAAGGAGTGAAACGTTAAGGTTTCTCCGAAGAGATTTATGGAATATACTGTGATGGGTATTCCAAACGTAACCAAGAGGGTTACTCCCCACGTAAGAATGTTATGAATGCCTCAAGTTACCTTTATGTCTTATGTTTTCTATGATTTATTCATGGTTTGATGAGGTATGTTAAAGTGCCTATGTTTTATGGGTAAAGTATGATTTCATTCTTATGTATATATGAAATCATGTTTCCTTTCCATATTTTTATAACCCTTACTGAGCTTTTTATGCTCATCCCATGTTTTTGAAATGTTTTTCACAGGTCAAGGGAAAGGTACATGATGTGATGATAGTGTCAAGGATGTTTCAAGAAAGAATCCATGTTATATTTTAAATATGTTTCCGTTGATGGGAAGAATGAATACTGTCTTTTATGTAACCACTTTGTTTAAATGTGGAATGTAATGCAAGTTTCATGATCTAATTCTCTAAAACTCTAAACCTGAAAAGATCCTCAATGTGTAATCTTGTAATAACTCAAGATTAAGTAAGGTTTAAGGCTGGGGCCTTATAGTTGGGGGGGGGGGGGGTAAAGAATGGTCTTGATTCTTTTACAATTTTTTTTAAATTTATTTATAATATAATTTCCTAAGTGGAGAGTGACCTCTTAATTATATGGGCCACTAATTTTTCTATTTAATTTATATTGATCCAATTACTTAACTTGTATATTTTTATTATTTTATCTTATGATAATTCTCACCACACTATTTTGTGTTATGAAGAATATAAAAAAAAGTTAAATAACATAGAAAACATATGATTTTACTTAGATAACACAATAGGATACTTCAAAGAGCATTAAATAGACTATGTGTTGATGCACTAATTAAAAACTAACCTCACCTATCAATGGTAGGGTTTAGGCCAAGTGACTTCTTCCTATGGTCATTCCACTTATGATGATTTTATGTAGGCTCACTGACACCCAATGAAGAATTCCCTAACATCCTACCTTGTCACCTAATGCTTCAAGAGAGGATAACAAGTTGTCATGTTGGACAAGAAGAATATCACAATTTTTTGTAAATTACACTAAGTGTAGGATGGTCAAAATTTAATCCATAGGTTTATCAACAAAAATACTATGAATATCCCCTAAAAAAACATCATCATCACCCTTAAATGTTATTTCATGGAACTTATTCTCCTCCTCTTCATTTCCCAAAATAGTTTTGAAACATGTTCACTTTATAGTTTTGAATTTAGAACCCCCACTTTGAGTATTGCAACCAAAATAATCTTCTATTTTATTCTTAATAGAAATTATTATTATTATTCTTAGATTTGATAATTTATATTCTATTTACCACCTTAGTTGTAACACCACATTTATTGATTCGACATGCAAATTGTATCATGGTATATAAAGGTCTAACTCTTCCTCTTTTCTTCTATATGGAGATATATTAATGGTTATCTATTTTATTCTATAGGAAATTCTATATGGTATAGATCTTCTCTTCCTTCCATCTTATAATATTATTATACATGAATTACCCTTATATGTGATATCGCCAATAAATTAAGAGTCAAAATTGAATCTTAAATTTTTCATAAATCATGGTTATGTTTCCTTTTATTGTCACTACATGGAAATATTTTCATATTAATAAATATTGATTCTCAATATTGGAACACTAAGAAACATACATGATTCTTAGTTTGGTTTAAATATCCATACATGAACTATATCTGCACAATGGAAACCCAAGTTAATAGTACTGATAAATCCTTAATTTAAATGCTCTATAATTTGTTGCCTATGAACTCAAACTTGTTTCCATATTCATTCAAGATTCCAAAAATTTCCAAATTCATTAAAAATTTCCTCCTTAAAACTCTAGAATTATGTGGTATAGTATTTCAATTAAAAACATTTATTTAAGTTTTCTTGAGTATCATGACTGAAATATATTTACGCATGCATCTATGAAATCCACTAAACAACTATAAAAGGACCTTAAAACCTTAAACAATTCAAAATTATGATGAATACAAACTAAAATTTATTTTTGTAAACCTTACAAGAATAAATTTTTTGATTAAAAACTTTATTAGTATCAACCATATGATACACAACCATATGATTATCAATCATATGATACTCATGATGAAGAGAAAAAACCTTACCATAACCCAATTGATCATATTTATGATGATACTTATGCACATTAATTTACTAAATCTTTTATCCTTACAAATAATCCTTTAAACAATAAATAATTAGTTGTATTGAGTGAAGCTTTAATGGATAATCCAAAACTCTAATCATATGAAATTCAATTGCTTCATATGAGGTTTCCACTTATATGTGAGATGTTATTTATTTTAGTCACTATGATCTATCTCATGAGATGGAGATATGAATGGGATCACTACAAGTTAATGAATGCCACTAGTGCTTCAATTTTTATATAAAGAATGGGTCAAAGGTTTAATGTGAGAGAAATAATTGAATATCATTCTTTTTAAGTATAGATTTTTAATGAATGAACAACACCCACATTATTATACATCTAAAATTGGTTTCTCCATAGCACTACAATGTAGTTCATTACCTTGGATATGATAGATGAACTCTGAAAAAAATTATTTAGGTACCTCCCTATATCGGTAGGTCACCATTACATCCCACATGATGTTCTACTTTTACCTTCACTTGTTCCAGTGTAGCCCTAAATTTTTTCTCAAATGTACCACTTCTCTCTCTGAGCTAAACCATTACCTTAAGGAACCAACATTATTGGTAGGCTACTTGGGTGATTTACTTGAGGGGGTTGGCCCTAATTTTTCTCCTTTTTCTCACATTAGGAGTTTTAAAAATATTGATTCACATTTAAATGAATCATATGTCGTATATACTCACTCAAATGTAGTTAGTACTTTAGAAAAAATAGAAATCCAAAACTACAAAACAACTCCAAAGAAACACACACACACACACACATATATATATGTATATATATATATATATATCTTTTGTTAAGTGTTGAAACTAGAACCAATTCATGCTTTATATATGAATACACAAAAATCCTCCATGAATCCGGAATAATTCTCCAAGCATCACCATAATAAATCCAAGATATATATTTTAAGAAATTTTATAACTATTTTACAAGCATCACATATTGCTAACAAATTCAACAAAAACTCTTATGGTTAAACATAAAACCTTTACATAAAAATATCATGTTCATGAATATTATATCTGTGGTGATGTAGTTAATGGTAAATGACCTCAATAGTTGGGATTTGATATCAGGTTAAATTTATTTATTTTATTTACTATGTTTTAGTGCAATATGTATGGGTTTTATATGTATTATTTTTCAGGTTATTTCAGTTGTATTGTAAAAGAAATTCACATTTCGGTTATACTCTATAACTTTTTTATAAATTTGATTTTATTTTAAACTAATAGGATATATTTTTTGATCTTATTTTGGGAATTACCTATAAAATCTACTGGTTATGATTTTTGAGTTGTTTAGTTTCATGATTTATTGTGATGGAAAATGAGAAGGTAAATAACTCCAAAGGAGATACATATATACCATAAATGATATTCTATAACCTCTAATGATTAGGGATCTCACTTAAGGACATTTTATGTTTTGATTATATGTCACGGTCATGCCGAGGTGGGGTGTTACAGGTTATAATAGTCCCTTAATATAGTGAAAACCTAGAGATTCTATGAAAATATTCTTAAATTATGTCTTATGGTCTATATAAACAGGTATATTATGACATATAAATTGTTTTACTTTGTGGTTATATATATTTACAAACAATGATACTTATTCTCCTAAGGTTCACACTTGTTGATCTCTAATTTAATAACCCTTACCCCAATAGCCCATAGCCAGTGGTTACCTTATTATATTGGCACTAGATGTAAGAAATATTGTCACAGGGGATTGAAAAATTTAGTAGTGTTCAAAAATTAAATGCATTCTTAAATCTCACATTATACATGAAAACAAAAAATAAAACATAGTATTTTCTTTGATAAAGGAAACAAAATAAAATGGTGAGATCAGATGTTCAGTAGGGGAATGCATAAAACACAAGCTATCATAGAACAAATAAGAATGAATAAATGATGATAAAAAAATTATATATAAATAATCACATGATCTTGGAACTTATCCATGGATATCATTACAATTCAAAAAATTACATGGACATTAATAACTGATTTCATAATGATGGAATGCATTATGTAAAATATCTTAAACATAAATCAAAGGACACATGCCAAGACATCATACATAAATGGGTAAGGCATATGTGGAATAAAAAATATATTTTATCTCATGATACCTACCTATGCATTAAGGTGATATGTAGTTCTGGGCCCCACCCACCACTTATCAAGTCCGATGTATTCATCATTGAATAAAAAGTAAAACTTAATCAATACACCTTAATAATAAATATTACGATTCTTTGAAGAATAATCATATGGAATGCCAATAATTTCCCTATTAAAAATGACATAATCTATAAATAAATATATATTGGATGATATCATTAATGCATAATATTCACCATAGATTTTAACATAGAAAATAATATTTTTTAAAGATCACAAGAACATTTATTTGGGAAAATTCCCTTTTAATTTTAAAACCACTTACTTAAAATATAGAAATTTATAGAATATTAGGAAAAAATAATTTTATTTGAAAATAATAATGTAAACTTATAAAGGAAGTTTTAAGTTAAAGAATTTTCATGATAATAGGAAAGTAATTTGTGCAGTGTACATTTAAACAAAGATCCCCTTCACACCTTTAGTAAAAACTTCCTCATTCATTGAAAGAAAAGAATATTCCATTTAAACATTTTAAAAAACGTTAAAATTTGATAAAAATTAATTTTATAAATCATTGTAGAGTATTAAAAACAAAATTTAAAACATTTTAAAGAAAATACAGACCTAGAAGAAAAATAATCCCAACCGAATAAAAAAATCCAGTTTTCCTTAAATATATTATTTCAGATTTTTGAGTACTTAGAGAGTGAAAAATTAAATAAAACTAATAATTTCTAGAAATAACTGAATAATAATTAAATAAACTAGTTTTAATATTAAAATATTATGTAGTTATCCCAATATAACCTTAATTATAAAGAATATAGAATAAGGATGAGATTGTGAAATATACTGATACCTTAGGTTTTAATTTCTTTGTTAGTGATTTAGCCTCCCAAATAAAAAATTTAAATTTATTATAATTAATAATAAAAACATTCAAATAATTATAATATCATATATTATCCACTTTTAACATTGAAACACCATTTTATTTACAATTCTTTATTAAAATCATCGTTTCTAAGTGTTAACTTTTCTATTTTTCATGTTATTTTTGATTCGGTATATTTAGTAATTCCCATATTTATTATAGTTACATCATATATATAATTTTAAGCATTATATTAATATAATATATATTCAATAAATACATATTTATAATCATCTTTTAAATGAGTACATAAAAAATGAATCACAACGCTTCGTGGATGGGGAAGTCCACACGTACACACAAGCGACATCCCCATTTTTTTAACGGGTGGAAGGGTAAGAATGTAAATAATATATTATATTTAAAAAATCATAATTATTTCACAAATATAAAATTAATTTATTAATTTCATATTTATTTACATCTATGTAAATTTTTGATGAAAAATGAATCACACTACTATGTGGAGACATTTGGCCGTGCATGTGCTATATTTTCATTTTCTGTAGGATGAAATGGAGATGAATATGTATTTTTACACAATATTAATAACATTTAATTATATTTAAGATAATAGTGTTGTTTTATAATCAATTTTATATAATATTTTAAGGATGAAGAAGGTGAAACAAATTTAAAACAACTGGTTAAGAACTATACCTCTTCTTTAGACAACCTCCTTAGGTTTATATCTAAAGCCTGCTTAGGATGTTATTACGATCAAATAAGGATCTATAAGACATGGGTAGGAATTGTATTAAATTATTTGGGTTAGTATTTCATGAATTAAAAGGCTATTTATGTTTAAATATGAGAGGATATCAGATGTCATTTTAGAAGTGGGGGAGAGGACACAGTTTGAATTTTTCAAAAGGTTAAAATATATTAAAGTATTACTTAGGCCAAATGGCTTCATAATGATTCATATTGAAATTTTATATTATATATGGGTTAAAAATTAACAAAAACTTGAATTTATAAAAGTTTTTAGGTCATTTTAACCATTATAATTTTAGTTTTGACTATTTTAACCCTTTCTAACTCTAACTATGGTAACTATATTTTTTTTCCAAAGTTACTATTTACAATTAAAAAAATGAAAGTAAAATCGTTAAAAAATTTGTAATTTATGATTAAAAATGTTGATTAAATTTTACTAAATTCATTTTCAACAAGTTGAAGAAATTATTTTAAAAACAAACCTATAAAACGTAATGAAAAGAGGTTTTCCAAAAAAATCACCCTTTTAGTATAAACATGTTTTTATACCAAATTTAATTAAAATTTTGATCTTAATGTAATTAATTAACTTATTTATAATTAAAAGGAACTAATTTAATTTTAATATGAATAAAAAAACTGATGATTTCTAAGTACTTGAATAGAATTTTCAACTTTCTTAAAATTTCGTAGTTTCTTCTATTCACCAATTTTTTTTCAAAAAATTCTCAAAAATTAACTTTAAGATAATATAAACTTTATGATTTGAAAAAATGAATTGATTTTATCCAATTAAAATTATAAAAATATTGAATTTAGTTTTTAATCACATTCTAGAATAAACCTATGTGCATTGTGCTATTTCTTTCTCTAAAAAATATTATTATAATTGAATCTCTAAAGATATATTATTCCCTCTAAAAAATTTGATCCTTAAAATTTGGATAATTTAACCTCATGAAATGATGTGTTCATTTATTTATCATAACTTACTCATGTTCCCACATAACCTCTTCTATCTTATGATTTCTCTAAATTACCTTTACAAGATGAGTTATCTTATTCCTCCAAACTTATTCTCTAGTTTCAAGAATCTATATTTTCTCTTCAAAATAAGATTTTTCATGTTCCAATTATACTCCCTAAAAGTTGAGAAAATTTGTTTGGTTTAATATGTACTTATTTAATAAATATTCGTGGAACACATCATTAAATTTTAATATCGCAGGTGTAATTTCCAAATAGTAAGCCAAAACTCCAATTATTTCTAGAATTTCAAAATGAATGATGTTCCAAGGACTTAGGTTTCCTTTCCTAAAAAACTTATAACACCATTACATGGAGATAATTTCAATAAAACATGATCTCCAACATGAAATTACAAATAATTATTTTGGTTATTTAAATATATCATCTATCAACTATGAGTCATTGTAATATAATTCTATATTGTATTCAATTTTTTAGTTGTCCCATCACCGAGTTCAAGGTCCATAAGGTTCCTTTCATTAACTTCATCCCAAAAAGCTGAGGTATGAAATCTATTCCCATATAATGATTTATATGATTCTATTTGAATGATTTAATAAAAGCTATTATTATATGAAAATTCTACTAATGGTAAATTCTTATCGCATATAACTTTAGATTAAAGTGAGAATGGCATCAACTTGTATTTTAATGTCTAAATAATTCTTTAAATTTCACCATATGTTTGAGGTAAATAGGAGGTTCCCAAAAAAATCTTGGTGTTATTATACTTATGAATAATCTTCTATAATTTTTATATAAACCATACATCATGATAAAATATAATTGAAAGAGATATACCATGAAGTCTCATGAATTCATTAATATTGAGATATTAAAGGCACTCAAGTGGAAGATCTCCCACTATAGTAAGAAATTATGTAGACTTGATAATGTGATCAATAATTTCTCATATGGAATCATTATTTCAGAAAGTCTTTGGTAATATAGTAAAAAATTCTATAGTGATATCATCCCTTTACACATACGAATAGTTAGAGGTTTCATGAATCCTTTGGGATGTTTTCTCCCATCCTTTACCAGTTGACAAACCAAACGTCTTGATACATAGTATTCAATTTCCCATTTCATATTATCCCAAAAAAACGTTCCTTCAAATCTTGATATATTTTTGTTTTTCAAAGGTGTATAGAGAAATTCTAGCTATGAGATTCATCTAATAATTCTATGTTCAACCCAGGTATAGATAAGACACATAACCACTTTCTAAATTTCGTCACAATTTCTTCATTAATAAATACTCTAGTTTCCCATCATTAATAGATTCAATTTAATTTTTTAAAATCATATAATTGAAATTAAATTTTGTTATCTTTTCTAAAAAGTATGGTTTTTCAATTTTTTTGAAGGGGAGTGATGTTTCCCCTTCCCTAATAATTCCCATATCCAATTTTATTAATTACCTGAATAAATAATCCTTGTCAAACCTCATATTATTTATAAATCCTTGATCTTTCCTAGTAAATTCATCAACTACCATATTATCATACTGGGTGTGTTAGTGTATAAATAAATTATAATCCTTGAGTAGATCTAGCCATCTCCTTTGTATGATGTTCAACTGTTTCTATGAAAATATGTATTTTAAGATCTTTTAATCAGTATATATCTGAAAATTTTCACCAGGGAGACAATGCCTCCATATCTTCATGCGAAAAATTATGGACTCCAACTCAATATCATGAGTTTTATAGTTTTTTTCATGGATATTTAAATACCTTGATGCATATGAAATAAATTTATCATTATTCATAGGAACACATCCAAGTCCTTTCTTTGATGCGTCACGATATATAAAAAATCTATCCCCTCTTGATGGTAATTCCTAAAATATTCCATGATAAAACTCAAATTTTACTCTTAAAAACATTATTTAAATTTATATATCTAAAATAAATTGTCCCCTTTGAATGTCAATTTGGTTAATAAGTTAGTTAATTAGGAAAAGTTTTTAAAAAATAATTGATAGTAAACTATGAATTCAAGGAAATATACCCCAATTAAGTGTTTCAGCATAGAAAATTATTTAGATTGATTTTTATTTGAAGGATCATATGATATTATATCACTAGATAAAATATGGACAATAAAAGGAACTTCCTAAATCTAGAATTCAAACTTGATAAATTTCCCATATAACTCCTTTTCTCTAAGAGTCTCATGAATTGTTTATAATTGACTCTTATTATATTAATAACTTTTAGAGTATTACAAGATATCATAAACAAAATAATATTAAATTATCAAGATATTTTTTGAACACTCTATTAATCAAATCCATAAAAACAATGGGTGAATTATTAAATCCGATGGGAATTACTATAAAATCATAATGCCCATACCTTGAATGAAATATTTCCTTTGGAATATCTTCCTTCCTTATTCATAATGAATGATAGCCATAATAAAGATCAATGTTTGAAAAATATTGATCTCCTTGTATTTGATCAAACAAGTTATAGATACAAGGTATATGATACGTTTTCTTACTGATAATGGCATGAATTTCTTAATAATCAATACAGAACCTCATAGTCCCATATTTACTTTTCACAAATAAACCAAGAGGTCCCCGAGGTGAAAAACTCATGCATATGAATATCTTACCAAAAAATAACTCCAGTTTTTTCTTTAAGTATACTAGATTCACTATATCTATTTTGTAGGGAGTCTTAGATATAGGTTTCACATCAGTTATTAGTTTAATTGAATACTAAACTTTATGCTCATGTGGATGTTTGGGTAGTGATTTAATAAAAACATCAATGTAATATTTCAAAATAAAAAATGTTCTATACTAGGGTTACCATTATTATAAATAGGCTATGACTACACTTATTCTATCATAATTTCATTAAGGGGGTATACTTGGGGTTGATCTGTGTATGATTCAGATGATAAAGTATCAGTTCTAATGATAAGGAATTATATATCTTCAGAAAAAATCATGATATTATTATCTTGGTGATAAATTTTTTCACTATGTTTAGAAATATAATATATACCAAGGATTATATCAAATTATACCATTTATATAATAATATAATTTTCGAATATGTTATTCCCATGCATTATAATGGGGATTTACTAATATATCTTTATTGAAATAATATTTTCTCTTATTGTCTTGATTGATAACTTCCTTCATAGTGTGATAGAAAAATATTTAATTTCATTGAAAATCATTAAAGATATAAAAGTGTGAAAGGATCTAGAATGAAATAAATCATAATCTAACTTTTATGTTACAATCAATTTACATACTACCACATTGCTAGAAACTTCAACATTTACTGTAGTAATTGCATAAGCTTGGCCTTCCCCCCTTGGACTCTTTTTGGTAAATTTAATTGATGTTTGGGGAATTGGTTTTCATTTTTACCGATATCCTTATTGTTAAATCACTGTACTTTAATATATTCTCCCTTACTCTTTCATTTGTTTTCATGAAAACATTTACCTCCACACTTATAGAAACTGCATGTTCCCCTCAAGAATGTTCCTATGTGTTTCTTTCTAAAAGTATCACATGTTTGAAATTTCCCCTTATCTATTTTTTTCATGAGGTACATAACTATCCTATTATTCTCTTAGTTTCCTTTTAAGTCATAATACTTGGTAAATTCATTCTCTATCTTGATAAAACATGATGTTATATCCTTATATGATGATAATGTTTGGGAGACTAGTTTACTTCAAAGGTCTAGTTTTAACTATCAAAGAAATGATCAATAATACTCTTTGGATAGCGTACATAGTTTGAGAAAGACCTTACAAGCCATGTAAATTTGGATTAATACTTAGCAAAATTTTCCTATTCCTTTTGTTTTTGAATTAAAACTTTTCCCTCTATATCCACTCATTTGTTGTGAGGAAAATATATTTTGAAGAAAAATTACATAAAATCCTTCCAATCGTTGCTCACTATTTCTTCTAAATCCTTAGTTCTTTGGATCAATGACCACCATTGATTTTCATGCCCCATGACACTATAAAATTCCATGTAAACATTTCCAATTTTATTACTTTTTAAAGAGTGAAATAGTTTTTAGAAGGAAATTATCCATTGCTCAGTTACTAATGGATTTTTTGTTATATTGAATGAATAATACTATTTATAAATGAAATAGTCTAAAATTGTTACACCACATTACGTAATATGATACTCCATACGAGAAAGTTTTTTGATCATATTCTGAGTTAAATTCCCCAATATATTCATGATATTCTCAACTCTAATATCAACATCATTAACTTAAATGAATTACTATTGGGGAAAATCCACATATTGGTTGATGGTAGTGATATGGTTACCATTAATTTTTTCTAG
This sequence comes from Viscum album, assembly GCA_963277665.1. NCBI lineage: Eukaryota > Viridiplantae > Streptophyta > Magnoliopsida > Santalales > Viscaceae > Viscum > Viscum album. Next base: position 445,667,520 of record OY728133.1, read on the forward strand.
GATCCATTTCAAAATAATAGCATACACTAGATAAAATCATAACATTATAAATTTTAAAACAAAATTTATAATTCAAAAATTGGTGGAATACTTAACATAAATTGAAAATTAATTCACAACATATCTGAGATTCATAAGCTCAGTATCATTGGAAATTTATTCAAATCATAAAAATATTTTCAAACTTTTCATAATGGTTTTTAAAGAGAATGTTAATCAACTAAAACATATCCCATAGGAGTGATTTTCATGGTGTGCAGTCTTTGGCCTACTCATTATAAAACAATGATTGAGTTAATAACTAATCCACCCCATTTGGAGTTTTTTTACACTAGGTGTATCTATTCCATAGTCACACACACTTTACATTATCCTGATAGGGATTCATTTTCTAGGAAACTACACATTATCAATATAATAAAAACTTTATGATATTATCCTCTATATAGACTTATCCCTAGATTCTGTAAAAGGATTATAGTCTCTAAGATATATTTTCCTAAATCTAGCTACCATGGATCATGATAAAATTGATATGATACCAAATATGAAAACCCTATTCTTAGTAGACCAGATCCGGTTGTTTATTACATTGGTATTATATACAAACTATTATATCCCAAGGCATCAAATAGTTTACTAGTCTTAGAAAACTTGATATATGATTAAATCTTACGTTACATATGAAAAAAATAAAATAAAATATTTTATTTTCCTCAAGAAAATTATTATTCCCTCTATAATATCCTTTCATATCAATAAAATTAAACAACCTTGCATCATAAGGAAAGGAAATGAAATAATAGTTTGATCTCATATGCTAAGTAAGGGAATGAATACAATGGAAACTATAATTGAATAAATATGGAATGAATAATATGGAAGAAATAAATGATGATAAAATAAAGGAATATAAATAATAACACGATATTGGATATTATCCATGGATATCATAACTATTTTAATAATCACATGGAAATAAAAAAATTATTTCATAATTATGGAATTCATAATTCTAGACATCTTAAACATACCATCACAACCCTGTTTCTATAAATCATACACAAATGGGTAACCGAACTTACATAATCTGATTATACCTATTAATGAATCATAGAGAAATATAATTTTGGATCCCACACATCACTTAATAATTCAAATGCATTCATCCTATGAATAAATAATATAACGTAATCAACATGCCTTAGTAATCAATAACTATCAGTATTGAAAAAACTAGCATACAAAATTCAAATACTTACCCCAATCAAAATTATCATAATTAATATAGAAAAATATGGGGTATAGAGAACTTAATTCTTAACATTAATTAAAATATGTTTACATATATGAAAATTATTTTAAAATATCACTGAAAAATTTCTTGAGGAAAATACCCTGTTCATTTTAAAATAACTTATTTAAAATATAAAAACTTCCATAATATCAGTAAAAAATTTTTCTTTGAAAAAAATAATGGTTACTTGTAAATTTATATTTTAGGAAAATAATATTCATAATAGTAATAAAATATGTTCATGGAGATCATCCCAACCTTCGGTAAAAAGTGCCTCATTTCGAAAACAAAAAGTGCATTCATTTTAAATTTTTTATATAAAGTAAAACATGGGTAAAAATGAATTTAATCAACATTGGTGAATATATAAAACATTATTTATTTTTTAATGAAAATATGTACATGGATGAAAATGATTCCTGATTTAATGAAAAAACCTGGTCAAATTTCCTTAAAATTTATTTCAGATTTTTGAGTACTTAAAGGGAGAAAAATGAAATGAAAAATTATAATTTATATAAATAACTATAGAAGGATAAAATTGATTATGTTTAAGATATAATTATCATATAATTCACCCAACTCAAACTTAAACATAAAAAATCCCAAATAAGGATGAAATTGTAAAATAAACAATTACTTCACGTATGAATTTCATTGTAAGTGAATTTAACCTCTTGTATAATAAATTAAAAATTTATTATAATCCTATAAAAAATAAGTTACAAACTTATAATATTATATTTGATCTACTTATAACATTTAAACAACCATTTATTAATAATTATTCTTTTAAATCATACTTTCCTAGTATCAACTATTTCATTTTTCATGTAAGTTTCAGTTTAGAAGTTTTGGTAATTATATGTTGCTCATGGTTATCTCATCTGTAGAATGTTAATAATGATATAAATATTATATATATATATATATATATTAATTTTATACATATTTATAATTATACTTGAATGAGGGATATAAAAAATGAATCACATCAATTCTTGGTGGTGGTATTCCACACATAAACACGAGCGATGTTATTATTTTTTAACAGATGGAAGGGTAATAAGGTAAATGATATATTATATTTAAATAGTCATTATTATTTCATTAATATCATATATATTCATTAGTTTAATATATATGACCATCCATGTAAATTTTATTGAAAAAAGAATTACATAGCTACATGGAGATAGTAGATTGTACATATGCATGAGAATCAAATAAAAACACATGGTTAAGCACTATACATCTTTTTCAGAAAAACTCCTTAGGTTTAGACCTAAATCGTCATTAGGATTGTATTATGATAAAAAATGACATATAATATATGGTAGGGATTTTAGGAAATCATTTTCTTAGTTATTATCCAAGACAAAAGTCTCTTAAATTGTGGATAAGAGAGGATAATTGATGTCCTTTTATAAGTGAGGAAGAGGACACACTTTGATATTTTTCAAAATATTAAAACATGTTAATGTATTAATCAAGAGAAATGGAACCAAGAAGACTCATATTCGAATAAGATATGATATAGGGTCTAAATATTTCCATACAATAGGATTTAGACAAGTATTTAGGTCATTTTAACCCTTATAAATTTAGATTTCACCCTTTTAACACATTTTAACTCTTACTATGGTAACCAATTTATTACCAACGTTACTATTCATAATGATAAAAAATGTAAGTGGAGTTATTAAAAAAATTTGAAATTATAATTCCAAATATTTATTCTATTTTATAAAATTTAATTTCAATATGTGGATGAAAATAGTTTAAAAACAAGCCCGTAAAACATGACAAAAATATTTTTCCCAAAAAAAGCCTTTTCAAGTATAAAAATGTTTTCTAAAAAATTCAAGTATAATTTTGTTCCCAATTACATTAATTTAATTATTTATAATTAAGATAAATAAATGGATTTTTAAAACAAATCTGAAACAAAATGATACTATTTAATTAATTGAAAGAAAAATATTATTTTTTAAAAAATATATATATTTTTTTACTATTCACTGAAAAGTCAAAATTTTTAAACAATTCAGAGTAATTCAATCTATGTTAATAATTACCTAAATTTTTTAAAAAATAAATAAATTTTATCCAATTTAATTTATAAAAAATTTTAATTTAGGTTTTAATTAAATTCTTGAATAAAGCTCTCTGCATTGTGCAATTATTTCTCTAAAAATAAAAGCTTACTATAATTTAAGATTTAGTGCTACATACAAGAAGGGAGATCATAAGTGAAACTAAACATATTATATTATAATAAGTAAAGACTATATTTTAATATAACTATAATTGTAACACCCCCAATAATTTTTTATAGGTTTAAATAAATTCAGTTAATTATGTGTTTTAATTAACAATAATAAAACTTAGAAATAATTATCTTTAAAATTTATATATATCATTTTATTTAATTTTTTAAAAGGAAATACTATTTTTCTATACTATTTTGTGTAAAATAATATTTTAATATATATTTTTAATTATTTTATTGCAAAGTTCATTTTTACCAAAATATTTGTTAATTAAATATTTTAAATGAACATGAGAAATATATATTGAGTATTATGATTATTTTGATAAATAATAAATCATTATATGAATATATTCACTATTATTGTTACACCTAAGTATTTAAAAATAAATTTAATATAGAATGTTTGAAACAATAAGTCCGTACGAAACAAGACTTTGTTATAACCTAGATAATAAACATAATTTTGCCACCTCTCTATTTTGAATTTCGAAAAAACGACATACTTGGTTGCTTTTAGTATGATATTTGGAGTTTTATAGAATCAAATTATTTTTTATGAATATTAATATGACCCATATGAATAGTAATGTACCCTTATGAATAGTAACATCACCCATTTTAGTGTAAATAAAGTTTAGGAACCTTATAAATGTAATAGAACATTTTTATAAATTAATAATTAAGTGTTAGTATTTTTGTGAGTAATAAATATTTAATTAAAATTAATAAAATTATATAAAATAAATTTAATTTTCATAAAATGTGTTCCTAAATATTTTTTTGTGGTACTATCATTTTATGATAATTTAATAAGACCTTAGATAAATTTCAGAGTATTATAAAATTAGTTTTGGTTTTAAACCTGTATTTTTCAAGTAAGTAATGATTTTAATTAAAAAAATTATTTTTTCATATTTATAATTTCTTTTCTTCATAAAATAGAGTTCATTTTTGGATTCTTCACATCTAAAAATAGTTTGGGTGAATTTTTGGGATTTTTCTGAAATACTTGAATTTTTCTTCAATGGTGAAATTTGATAAATTATAAAATATGCTAAATAAATGGATTTTTGCATCATAATTGAGTCATGGATGATGTAAATGGCCATTATTTAGAACTAACATTCACTTTTTACTTTTTTTGTTCATGGAATCATCACTATTTCTTGTCTTATGGATAAATAATAAACTTATGATTAAAATATTAAGAAAACCCTCCTCTCCAACATTATAAAAACCACCCACACTCCCCTCTTCTCTTCACTCCTATGAAGCCTTTTTCATTGTCAAAATTCTACTCAAATATCCTCTCAATATGCTCCCCCACTTCCATCAGCCCTTAGTCTCATAAAAAGACCAAATCCTATACCCTAAAGTAGCTCTCAAGAAAGATTAATTCAAACCTAAATTCCACTTTTCAAATTTTTTACTTTCTTTTCAAGTTCCTTTGTATTCTTTTCTATCATCAACTCCCCTCACCAAATTTTTATAAAACTTCCAATACCTTACATGTAATTTAATGTTTTTTTGATTTTAAAATAAGTTATTATCATATCTACTTATCCATTATTTTATGCTTGTAGTAAAAAAACACTATCCAAGATGTGCTAATTTACCACATTCAAGGACGATGGGTTTTCAATTTCTATTACCATATTTAATTTTGGTCATGAAAACAAAATTATGACTGTAATAGACTATAATATATTTATTATGTCCCATATATGGTTCTATAATCTTTTTTACTCATGGTTTTTATTTATAAAGAAAAATGAGTTCGTTGTGTTCAAAAACCGAAAATTAACCCAAACAGTTATCATTAAATAATTTATATAATGATTCACATTAAATCTAAGTAACCAAATGAAATTTTAAAAAAATTTAACCTTATTTATGTTCACTAATATCATATAACTACAATTCTAGAAAACCATCCTCATTTTACATGATTCTCCATTCATGTATATAAATATACCGATTATGAAACAAGCAGACCCGAATAATGAAATTGAATCTCTTAACCCATCAAAAATACCACGAACAAACTTAATAAGGTAAGAATAAATCAATTAATTGGATAGGAATTTATTTAATTTTTAATTAATAAACCTTAATTTTATTATTCTAGTCATTAAGAATAAGTGAGGAACACCTTTATACTTAAGGTAAGAGTTTCTTCATCTAAATTCCATTTTTGTAAGACATTCCATATTCACTACTATTACTTGTGTATTGTGTATGTATACTTCCCATTTATGTTTCATATCATGAATTTATTTATTTTTATTATATTCAATGTATCATTTTACTATTATTAATTTTCTGTTATACGATTCAATTGATTATAAAGTTGTAAGTATTTTCTACTTGAACCTCCATTTTTATTCGGGTTGCTCTTATTCTCTACTCACCTCAATGAAATTCTTATTTATTATTAGTTAATAATAATAAATTTTATGTGAATATTCTATATATTTATACCAATCATAATCAATATTTATTTTAGCGGGAGTTACATGTTTTAAAATAATCTTTCAAAAAGTTTTCAAAAATGTAAGCCCGATTCAAGGAACTTCTCGAATTCTTACTTATTTTTAAGTTCGATCTATAATATTTTTTAATTCATATTTACATTTATAAAATTAAAAATTTTAACATGAAAAACTTATTTTGGTTCATTTCTGGTTTTATGAAAGAAAATATTCCTTTTCGTCTTAAAATCTCTTTAATGAATTCCTTAAACCACACTAAAATGTTTTAATTCTAAAGCATCTTTAAAAAAATTTTTTACACGATTTTACTTCAGTGGGAAATCATTTATGCCTCAAATGTAATATCAAAATCCTTCCCTTTTATTTTCTAATATATTCATGTTTAAAACCAAATTTATGACAAATACAAATGATTTTACAAAAGAACTATTTTTTCCAAAATAAAATAGATATTCTCACCTCACTTTAACTTTTATGAGATATATACCTCGTTCCCAACATATTACTTGCATGTGGTGTATGTATTGTCCCTTGATATATCATATAAAGAGTCTCCTTATTCTCATTATATTCTAAGGTATTATGATTTGAATGTTTCAAGGTGGCATGGGACACTTTGGAATGTTTAAGGATTACATCCTCATGAATTTTTCAATGGTCTCATTTAAAAGTATCTTTATTTATTTCAACAAAATTTGATGAATATTGTATTTCATATAGGTTTATATCTTACGATATAATCTAAAATATGTTGTTGAAGGGTTTCTGATTAGTTTGAATGTGAATGTTCTATCTTGATACCATCACCTATTTACTTTGAATGGTTAGTGTTTATGTTTAATGTACGAGGAAAGTTATTTACATATCATATGTCAGTTTTGATATGAATGTATATGTTGTTTATGTTTATCCCCATTAACAAGAGGAATTAATTGGACTTCTTAAGTGTCAGGTGGGTCTTACTATAGCCCCTCAGTTCATCGGTAAGTCTCATTAGACAAAATATGGTCTTGGAATGAGGCCTTGATAAAATGGATATTTATGGTCTTAGCACGTGACCTTGATGGTTTGGTTATGATTTCCCGCATTATGCATCCAATCATTAGAAAAATAGTAATTGAAAGTTTATGTGGTTATTTGACTAGTATAATTCCCATGATTATGCTTTATTATGGCATTATTTATTAAGCTCTTATTCCTACTATAATGTGCTAAAGTATATTTTTAATGGCATGTGTTTTTAGTTATTCACCATGCATACTGTTTATGTTTATGATATCTTACTCTATATTGGGTACCCTTGCTGGGAATCTGAGCTCACCCCTTTCTTATGTCACATTTTTATAGGACATGAAGATGTTTTTTACGAATGACCTGTAGGGATAATCTTAGAGTTGTATATGTTCCCAACAAAACTTATATGCTATATTTTATTTCAGGTTGTAATGTTGAACCTATGTATGTATCTAGTTTTCTAAAACTACTAAAATACTCAGCCCTTTTGGATACGACTTTCTAGTAGGCATGATAATGTAATGAAATAATGCAACGACTCTGGGAAACTAGGGTTGGGGTGTTATACTTGGTATCAGAGGAATTTTAGTAGAAAACTTGGAAACTAAATTTATAAAATTTAGATCAGGTAACAAAACCCTATGATAGACTTGAAAATACACATACAAGAACATCCTAGAATTCTGGAAAGGAATTGATTATTTGAATCTTCCTAGAAAATAAATCCCTATATTAATACTTCAAGTGGACGTGGTGTTGGAAAAAATATACCTAGGAGTAACAACTCTGACAAAGTGTTTCAGGCTTGACCTGGGGTAACCTGGTACACTAAAATGGGCCTTATTGTGCACCTAGTTTGACACTCCCGGGTGAATGCTTAGGATAATTCAAATTTTTGTTCAATCCATTATGATGGATTTATGCCACTAAATTAACCAAAGTGTATGGTTTTAGGATTTTTGATTCATAAATTTTTGTTATGTGCTATACCATGTTTAGAGTTATATAGAGTTTATAATTTTATGAGATAATATATAATATGGAATTTATTTGAAATGGAACCTAGGAGAAGGATTGAGAACTTCACCAATAAACATGATGCGAAGAGTAAGAATGATCATATATCTAATGGTCTTAAGCCATCATTTCAAAGGAAGGTAGTCTCCCAATTATCCTCATCATATGAGGAAATAGTATCATGAGTTAACAAGATATATAAAGAATTCTTGGAGTCCTATGGATTTGAAGGGAATCAAGAAAAGAAGAGGATGACCGAGAAAAATATTGATAAATAGAAGAATGAAAAGAAGGGTTTTACCACATATGATAACTGTGGAAAGAATCATCTTGGTAAATAATTGAATGGAATGAGAGTTTTTTAGAAGTGTGGAGAAAAAGGACACCAATTTCATGATTTCAAGGTTAAGAAGAAGGTTTATGATATACAATGCATCAACTGTTAGGATATGAGATACAATTTGAATCAATTTCCGAAGTGTGAAAGGAATATTCAGTAAATGATGTTTCTAGATGATGATGAAGTCATGATATTTCTCTAGATTTAGTGGAAGTATTAATATGCCTTGTCAGGAATTATGTCATTTGAATATTTTATCAGTAGTGTACTGGTTATAAGAATTATGGAATATATGAGGATTGTACTTCAATATTATTTCATTAATTATTTGAGGTCATATGATGAATTATACCAAGGATAAGTGACTCAGTATAAATGTAATATCTTGGGAAATTATATGGTTTAGGGAAATACAACCCTAAATATATTCTGAATGATTAAGATAATGATGAAGAAATGATTGATTTGGATTAGTACTAACAACCACAAAATTGATTATTGTCTTGTTGACAAGTTTTCTCTGCTATCATTGATGGAGTCTACAAAATTTTTGGATATAAGGAATATATCCAATAGCATGTGTAAGGATGAATACATGTTTCCAATAAGGTTTTATGGAAATTTGAGTTATTACCATATTTCAAGAGGACACATGATGAAGATATTCACATGTTTGTAATGTGAAAATTTAGGGTTGCTTCATGTTTATTAAAGGAAAATAAGGTATCAGATGCTTTGAGCAGGATGGATCATAGAGTTCTAAAAAAATGAGGATTTCTAAGGACCCTGTGTACATGGATCTAGCAAGGATGGAAATGGGAATGATTCTTAAGTATCAGATCATGATACTTTGTATAGTTAAAACATTTATGAAATGGTTTTAGATAATCATTGTATGAGGTTTTTGAGTTTAATGTCACAACATGATGTAACTTGTTCTAAGATATAAATTATAGATATTTTAAGGCACATACAAGAGATACGATTGTGTTTATGAAATAAAACCGTATATTTATAGTCTTATAAGAGAGTAATAATTCCTCAACTCTAGGAAAAGAGACTTAAATAAAAATATCGTCCTATTATAATATTTTTCTCATGATATTAATGAAAATTTTCATAAACTATAGTTTATGGTGTTGTGGTAATGATCTTTCATATCATCATGTTCCCTACCACTTTTCATCAGAAAATGATGGATTGATTATTCTTTGATGACCATGTTTTCTAGTTATAATGCGTATTTTTGTAGTAACTGATGAATTTACCTTTCCCTCTTATTAAGAAAATATTTTATTAACCCTATTTTTGAAGTGGGTTTCCCACAAGAGAATTTTCAAGTATCAACCATTTAATTTTGAAGTGGAATTTGAAATTATGTGGACACAATTTATCGAAGGAGCGAATAATATAACACCCAAATAATTTTTTTATAGTTTTAAATAACTTCGGTTAATTATGTGTTTTAATTAATAACAATAAAACTTATAAATAATTATATTGAAAATTTATATGTTTCAAATTAATTAATATTCTAAAAATAAATACTATTTTGAAGTATTATTTTTTGTAAAATAATATTTTAATATATATATTTAATTATTTTATTACAAAGTTCATTTTTACCAAAATATTAGTCAATTAAATATTTTAAATGAATATGAACAATATATATTGTATATTATAATTATTTTCATAAATACTAAATCATGCTATGAATATATTCACAATTAATATGACACCCCAAGGATTTACAAATAAATTTAATACAGAATGTATGAAACACTGAGTCTCTATGAAACAACAATTTTTTATAACCTAGACAATAAACATAATTTTTCTGGTTTTGTGTTTTGAATTTCGAAAAACTGACCTACACTGCTACGTTTAGTATAATATTTGGAGTCTGATAGAATCTACTTAATTTTTAGTGAATAGTAACTTACCCTTATGAATAGTGACATACCCTTATGAATAGTAACATTACCCATATTAATAGAAATGTGACTTTATTAATAGTAACATCTCCCATGTAAGTATAAATAAAATTTAGGCACCTTATAAATGAAATATAACATTTTATAAATTAATAATTAAGTGTTGGTATTTTTGTGAGTAATAAATATTTAATTATAATTAATAAATTTATTTAAAATAAATTTAATTTTCATAAAAGTTGTTTCTAAATAAATTTTTTGGTACTATGACTTTAAGATAATTTAATAAGACCTTAGATAAAATTTTAGGGTATCATAAAATCACTTTTTCTTTCAAACCTATATTTTTCAAGTAAATAAAGATTTTAATTTAAAAAATTATTTTTATCATATTTAGAAAATTATTTTCATAATATGTATTTCATTTTTGGATTATTCACATCAAAAAATGGTTTGGGTGAATTTAAGGGATTTTTTTGAAATACTTGAATTTTTAGTGAATAGTGAAATTCGATAAATTATAAAATATGCTAAATAAATGAATTTTTACATCTTGATAAGGTCATGGATGATGTAAATGGCCATTGTTTAGAAATAAAATAAACATATTACTATTTTTGGTCATGGAATCATCTCTATTGGTTGTCTTATTGAAAAATAGTAAACTAATGATTAAAATATTAAGAAAACCCTCCTCTCATCCACTATAAAAACCACCCACACTCCCCTCTTCTCTTGAATCATCTAAAGCCTTATGAATTATATAAATTATTCTAAAATATCCTCCCAATATCCTCTCCCACTTCTAGAAGCCCTTGGTCTCAAAAAAATACCAAATCCTCTCCCCTAAAGAGGCTCTCAAGGAACATTAATTCAATAGGTAAATTCCTCTTTTCAATTCTTTTACTTTCTTTTGAAGTTCCTTTGTTTTATTTTCAATACTCACCCATTATCATCTAAATTTTATGAAAAATAAATTAAAAATAAATTAATTTTGTTTTTATTATAGAACATTTTATTATCATATCTTCTTTACCTTTCTTTTATGATCGTAATAAAAAAATACCATCCGAGATGTGCTAATTTACCACATTCAAGGACGATGAGTTTTCAATTTCTATTACTATATTTAATTATAGTCATGAAATAATTATTATCATTGAGCTAGACTATAATATATTATTATGTCTCATCTATTGTTCTCTAATCTTTTTATACAAATGGTTTTTATTTATAAATAAAAATGAGTTCATTGTGTTCAAAAACCGCAAATTAACCCAAACGGTTATCATTAAATAATTTATATAATGATTCATATTCACTCCAAGAATAAAAATGAAATTTTAAAACAATTTAAAATTATTTATGTTCACTAATAACATATAACTTAAATTCTGGACAACCATCCCCATTTTACACGATTCTCCATTCATGTATATAATTATTCTGATCATGAAACAAACAAACCCGAACAATGAAATTGAACCTCTTAACCCATCAAAAAGGCCATGAATGAACTTAATACGGTTAAAATAAATCATTTAATAGGATATAAGGTTATTGAATTATTAATTAATTAGCCTAAATTTGATTATTCATGTCATTAATATCATGTGGAGAAAACCTTCAGACTTAAGGTAAGGGTTTCTTCATCTCACTTCCATTTTTGGGAGATATTCTGTATTCACTACTATTACTTGTTTATAGTGTATCTATAATAACCAATGATACTTAATATAATTAATATATATTTTTTCATTATAATAAATGTATCATTTTATTATTATTAATTTTTGGGATACGATTCAATTGATTACATAGTTGTAAGTATTTTCTAACCCGAACCTCCATTTTCATTCGGGTTTCTCTTATTTTCTACTCAACTCAATGAAATTATTATTTATTATTTTTTACTCCTTATAAATTATGTGGTAATTATATATATATATATATATATTTACCAATAATAATCCTTCTTTATTTTATGGGTATTTACATGTTTTAAAATAATCTTTCAAAAATTCTTCCAAAATGCAAACCCGATTGAAAGAGCTTATAAAATTCTTTCCTATCTTGAAGTTCAGTATATAATATTTTTTAAGTCAGATTTATCTTTATAAAATCACATATTTTAACATGAAAAACTATTTTGGTTAATTTATGGTTTTATTAAAGAAAAATTCCTTTGCACATTAAAATCTCTTTAATGAATTCCATAAACCACACTAAAATGTTTTAATTCTAAAGTTTCTTTAAAACATTTTTTACATGATTCCACTTTAGTGGGACATCATTTATGCATAAAATTTAACATAAATGTCCTTACCTATTATTTTTTTTGTATATACATGTTTAAAATCATATTTATGATAAATAAAAATTATTTTCCAATCGAACTCTTCTTTCCAAAGTAAAATAGATTTTTCTCACCTCACATTAACTTTTATGAGATATATGCCTTGTACACCACTTATTACTTGAATGTGGTGTATGTAATTACCCCTGGTATATCATATCAAGAGTATCCTTATTCTCTAGATATTCTAAGGGGTTATGATTTTAATGTTTCAAGGTGTTATAGTATAGTTTTGAATTTTTAAGGATTATTTCCTTAAGAATTTCTCAATGGTTTTATTTAAAAGTATCTTTATTTATGTCAACATACTTTGATGAATCTTGTTTTTCTTAGAGGTTTATATCATATGATATCATCTGAAATATTATGTTGAAGGGTTTACTATTAGTTTTAATGTATATGTTTTAACTTGATACCATTCACAAATTTACTTCGAATGGTTAGTGTTTATATTTAATGTACAAGGAAAGTTATTTACATTTCATATGTTAGTTTCAATATGAATGTATGTGTTGTTTATTTTTATACCTATCCATAATAGGAATGTATTGGACTTAATAAGTGTTAGGTGGGGCCCTCTATATACCCTCTGTGTATTAGTAGGTCTCATGAGACAAACTATGGTCTCAGCATAAGGCCTTGAAAAAATGGATATTTATAGTCTTGGCACGAGGCCCTGACAATATGGTTATGATGTCATGAATTATGAATTCCTGAATTATAAAAGTAGTAATTGAAAGTTCATGTGGTTATTAGAATAGTATAATACCCATGATTATTCTTTATTATGATTTTTATTCATCTCTTATTCTTACTATAATGTGTTCAAGTTTATTTTTAAAGTAATTTATTTAGTTATTTAATATTCCTAATGTTTATGTTTATGATATATTATGTTGTATTGCTTACCTTCCCTGAGAATATAAGCTCAAACCTTTATTATGTTTCATTTTTTAGGACATAGTTTTCTATGAATGTCTTGTAGGGATAAACTTAGAGTTGCGGATGTTCCCAATAAAACTTTTATGTTGTATTTAATTTCAAGTTATAACGTTGAACCTTTGTATGTATTTGGTTTTTCAAAACTACTAAACTAATCAATTATTTGGGATAAAACTTTCTTGTAAGAATTAAAATGTAATGAAATAATGAACTGGCTCTAGACAACGAGGGTCGGGGTGTTACAAAACTAAAATAATCATTTTAATATTTCATGGCCTAAAAATTATAATTTGATAGGATGAATATTCGGTTTAAACTTACTAGGTCAAAATAAACTTGGAATGATTTTATGAAATTTTTACTTAGAAATAATTTAATATGTATTTTTTAAAATGAATTATTTTAATATTAATAATTTTATTTATAATAATTTTTTAAAATATGTATAATTGACCATGTATTGACTATTAATTTGATAGAAATAAAGATAAGATCATTTGTATGTAAAAAGAGATTTTTTTAGAAAAGAATTTTTAAGAGCATAATGTCTTCCCATATTAATCAGATTTTATAATTAATGATTAAAATAAACTTTAAAGATTATATATTAAAATATATGAATTTAAATACATATAATTATGATCACTAGTTATATAATTAATGTAAGAACATCTTGTTCTTGAAAATTTGTTGCTTGAAAAACCATTTTTTGTCACATTTGTGGGTTTAGTTTTAAATTAAATTATTCCAATGATATGATTTTAATTTTATAAAATGTATTATATATTTGGTATAATAATTAAAAATTTTATTAATATGCACACTTTTATTTTTAGTCCCAATGAATAGTAAAAACAGTAAAAATTTGTCACCAATGTTATGGTTAAAATAGGTTTACCGTGTGTCAGTATAAAATTATAAGTGTTAAAATTAACCGAAAACTTTATTTAAATAAATTGGATGATTTTATTTCAAACTTAAAATTATCTAATTTTAATATGAGTCATTTTGGATTCATTTTTCCAGGAAATTGACCAATTTTTTTAAAACTTCCAAAAATTACATGTGTGCCACTCACCAGAATTTTAAATGGGAACCTCCTTCTCACACTTATTCACACATCTTAAGCCGTTTATATTGACCAAAAATTGAAAGAATATATCCCTGAAATACTTATACATATTCCATATGTGATTTTATTCCCAAAATACCAACTATAGGGTCATTATGAAGTGATCCAAAGGAGGTTTCTCTAAGATATGGGAATCGTCTTAACAAATCTTTTTCTTTATTACTTCTTATTTTAACACCTTCAGTTATGTTCTAAAAATAACAATATAAAAACAATATTATATCCCATATATTTAGACGTCATTATGTTTGTGACATAATATTTATCCATCTTTTTATCTATTAAATGGGAAATAGAACAATCGCTCACTTGTAAGGGGAACTACAGACCGACAGACCAATTTAATTTGTTTTCCATTACCAAATCAAATGGATAGACCTAATAAAAGAACTAATGAATATATATGAGACTTATGAATTAATATTAATTATTAAAAATTAATATATAATCTAATTCTTTCCCCTTTCACACATTAATAAAATTATAACGTAGCTCGTTTGTACTTACGACCTACCATCTCCACGAAGCGATGTGATTCAATTTACATGTATTTTTTTTAAAATGTATATAATGAATAAATATTATATTTTTATAACATTAATATAATTATGAATATGATGAAAATATATCATATTCTCAATAATTGAAACTTCTATGAAATAACATTCATGAGAAAATGAAGCAATTAACACCCAAAACAATTGTAATAATGAATGATTGTTAATGAACAAGTAATAAGACATTATAAGAGGATCACATATGATGTTAAAAATATGATTATGTTTATATTATAAATTAATAACTTTTTAAAACCATTAAACATGAGTTTAAATCTTGTTCAACTAAAGGGAAACATGAGGTAATGGATTTCGTCTCAATTTCTACTCCATTGACACATATTTAGTATTATGAACCTATTTACCATTATGTGATGTATATACTGTCACTTTTATATATTTACCTCATAACTAATTTACTCATGACAATTAAAATTTTAATTCAATTTTATTTTTTCAAGGGGTTATAATTTTAAAGTTAACAAAGAGGAAAGAATTTATTTTACAATCTAATTTTTTTTTGGATTTTTCTTATTTTTATTAATGGAATATTATAATATATTATGCATAAAATTTATATTTTTTCTTATTATATGCCTATTTAAGAAGTTTATATATTTTATTCAAAATTTTACCCTCTTTGAAACTTGAATTAAGAAAAGAAACATTTAAGATAAAATATGATCTTATTTCTCTTTTTGATCATGAATATATTTTTTCCATGTCCATATTTTTAATTTTTTTTTACAAAAGTCCATTTTGTTTACTCAAATGGAATTTAAAGTAATCATTTAATTTTTAAAAAGTCTTAAAGGAATATATATAATATTTTTGTGAAAGGTTATTTTCTGAATTTCTATATAAAATATCAAAATGAATCTTTTTTTAACGTAAACAACATTAACATAATTTTATTCTATCATAACCATTTTATGATAGTATATTATTCTATATATATTTAATGGATTTGAAAAGAAAAATCTTTAATTATTTTTTTAACATTCTAATTTCATTTTATTTATTTCATCAAAGGATATTATTTTATAACCAAACCTATATTTTGAATGAATCGATGGTCATCTCTTGTCTCTTATTAACAATGTGGTTATTAACTTTCTATCAAAACATTCAATTTCTTATAACCATTGGAAATTACATTACTATTAAATAACCATATTCTTTGTTTCATGGATATGATTATTTCCTTAATTTTATTCCATTTCTATGTATGGTGTTTTACTTTGTAATTTATTTCATTGATTGGGAAATATTAATATTTTTTATTATTTATTAATTTTTTAATTGATGAGTAATATTATTTATAAATTAAATAGACCCCTCAATATATTTGGAATTTATTTGACATGCAGGGATAGTTGGAACCTAAAATTATATATCTCATTTATGAATAAATAGGTTTCATGAGACAAATTTGTTTTCCAAATTAAATGTGGTTTTAGTGTATACCTTCCAATCGTTTAAATAGTCTTAGAATAAGGCCTTGATGGTAAAATATCATATTGTATGAGATCATGACATCTATTATTAAGTATATCTTTCATTGAGAATTTAATTATTATTTTCTATGAGGTTACTTCATTGATATTATCTATAATTGCATTTCGTACTCATGTTATTGATAAAATTACATGTTTTTTTAGTTATTTTCCATGCTATATGGATTACGCCTTATATACTCATGATAGCTTATGTTGTACGTAACTCCTTCTGTGATTTTTTTCTCAACCTTTATTTTTTTTCTTTTTCCTAGGATATGAAGAAATATATTATGATTAATATCATTGATAAAAGAGTTTATATTATTATACGTATTTTATATTTACATTATAATATGGGAATCATGTATTCATTTAGTTATTCAAGAATACAAAACTGATCGGTCCTTCAGGATGAGGTCCCTTATATCTAAAACTAATATAATAAATTAGACACCAACTATAGGTTACTATCGTTGGTGTTTTATAGTTGGTATCAAAGGAAGTTTAGTAGAAATGTTTGGAACTAGATTCAGGAAAACATATATTAGAGAAGAAACCCCTATGACAAAGTTTGAGGATATATTTTACTATAGAATTACGTCATAAAAGTTTTGGTAAGATATAGGTTATATGTTTTTCCTATAAATACAATAATATATAGATAATAAAATTTAACACAATTTTGGTACAAATGCATCCAGGGTAAATAACCCCGAAAATAGTTGGTCTTGTATATCTTGGCCATTATTGTCGTGCAAAATGAATAAGACCTTACCAAAGACCTAGTTTGACTTTCCGAGGGAATATGACTGGGTTAATTCCAATTTTATTTAAAAACCATTATAAAATATTTTAACATATTTTTATGATTTAAAGGTATCCCCAAATTAACCAAGGTTATGATTCTGATATTAACAATTCTTAAAATTTAAGTTAAGTGGTACACCAGATTTAGAATCATATATTATGGTTTAAAAATCATAATGATATAAAAAAATTTAGTATATGACATTGGTTAGAAATGGATTCTGGAATAAATAATGGTATCAATACTCAAAAACAATTATGAAATTTTCTCTACTGAGAAAGCCAATCCATCTCTTGTTAGAAGTGAGAATAAATATAGCCATATTAGGAAAAATAAACTAGGTTATGACAAATATAATTTCACATATAGAGAAAAATTATGTTCCATTAGATGAAACATTTATATTGGACGTTTCATGTATAATAATACGCAATATTTTAGTGGAACAACTAATCTTGTTGCAGAAAAACAATGGATTATATCCCATGAAAAGAAACATTTGGCCATAGTATGCAATGAAAGGGAAATGGTTATACTGGAAGTATATTATTTTAACTGGTAGGATGATAAAAGGTGGTAATTGATCCAAAATACTCGGGAGGAATATTATATAGAAAAATGAAATGTAGATATTTTAAGGTTACAGTTTTGGATAAATATTTTCCCCATGAGAAACAAAATGAAATGAAGAGAAAGTTACATAACATAAAAAAGTAATAAGAAAGCGTCACTAAATAGTGGCTAACTTTATAATACTATACAATTGTGATACAAATTATATATGTAATATAGAAAGAAATATTGTAAATTTATTTTAAGGTATTAAAGCAGTTATTGAAGTGGAACTGATTTCTCAAACTTTTTCACCATATGATGAAATAGTTTTATGCACAACCAAAACAAAAAAGGAATATTCAGAATTATATCTATTAAAGGGAGATTAATAGAAGAATAAGTTTCTTGAAAACCAATAAAAAGGTAACACATCAAAGAAAAATAAAAAGATGAATCAATTTCAATCATGGGAAAATTGTGGATAGAATCATATTGGGGAATTCTTGAAAGGAAGGAGTGTTTGTTACTAGTGTAGAGATAAGGGTCATCTTCACAATGAATGTAAAATTAATAAATAAAACACATCTATCCAAATATTTAGCTATAAACAAAAATGTTATTATTCAAACCAATTCCCCAAGTTTCTTGGGAACTTACTGTATCAGAGGATAATGAGAGAAGGATAGGATTAAATGATCACTAGATCTGAGGATGAAGTTATTTAAGATATGGTGTAAGGTACTTTAATAATATATTTAAATTTAGAAAATTATTTATTTGATTATGGATCTTCTCAATCTTTTATATATTAAATTTTTCTAAGAAAATTATATATTTACCTAGTACTTTAAGAATGGAGTTATTATTCAAAAATCTTAGTGTAAATATCATTGAAACATTAATATGTCAACTAGTTACCATTATGATACATAAACATGATTTATTTTCTAAATTTATTATTATACCTATAATTTACTTTTATATAATCCTTAACATTGAAAAACATTCAAAATATGTTGTAAAAATTTATTACAAATATAAATAAATAACAATTTATGATAAAGATGTATAATTCCTTATCTTTAAAGTGAAGACTTCATTATATGAGTCATGTCTAGATCCACCCACTGAAGCTCTTATGAATGATATGATTGGGAATAGGAGATAACAAAATCTATAGATGGAATAGGTAATTTTTAAATTGAGGATGTTCCAATTGTACATGAAATCATTGATTTATTTCTTAAGGGATTACATAAACATACACTATAGAATGAAGTTTACTTTTTGATTGATTTAATCCATGATGTAAGACCTATATCAAAGACTCCCCATAGAATGGACACTCAGGAATTTGTGGAGTTGAAGAAACAACTACAGGAGTTGTGTAATAAGGGATTTATAGGCCCAAGTGTTTCACCTTGGGGATCCTCTATTCTTTTTGTTATGATGAAATACATATCTATAAAGTTGTGCATTGAATATAATTAAATTAATGATATTATGATAAAGAGAAAGTATCATATTACTTGCATTTATGAATTATTTGATCTACTTAATAGAGGTAAATATTTTTTGAATGATTGAACTTAGTTTTCAGTATCATCAATTTTTAGTAAAGAAGGAAGATAATATAAAGAAAAAACTCTTATGAATTATGTACATTATGATTTTATAGTAATTCCATTTGGATTGACTAATGACACTCTATTTTTATGGATACAGGGAATATATTATTCAAGGAATATCTTGATATTTTTTGTTATGGTATTTTTTAATGATATCTTGGTATAATCTAAAAGCTATGAGGACCATAAATATCACATATAGATTATTCTTGAGTCTCATTGAGGAAAATAGTTATATGAGAAATTTAGAAAGTGTGAACTCTAGCTTCAAAAAGTTTCTTTTCATGGCCATATTATCTCTAAATATGGAATCTTAGTTTATCATGAAAAGACCAATACTATGAAGGAATGGTCTACACAAATGAATATAACCATGGTATATCATTTTATTGGTTCGTTAGGTTACTATCAGCAATTTGTTCAAATTTTTTTTGACTGGAGAACTTATTAAACAAGCTTACACATGAAGGGTTTATGTCTACAAGGACATAGGAACACAAAGAAGGTTTTGAAGAATTTAATATGAGATTATTCAATGATCTAATTTTTACTATACCATCAGGAAATGATGGATTTGTGATATATTGTTATGTATAAAAGAATCAAGATATTTGTGTCCTTATGAGTAATGGTAAAGTTATTGTCTATGCATAAAGGTTTTAAAAATCCCATGAAAAAACTTTACAACTCATTATCTTGAGTTATTAGCGGTAATATTTCTATGAAGATATGAAGAAATTATCTCTATAGTAAAATATGAAAGATATACATAGATAATAAGAACCTAAAATACATCTTCCCACATAAAGAGCTCAATACGAGGAAAAGTAAATGGCTTTAACTACACAATGATTATGATTTCTCAATATAGTACCACCAAAGGGTGGAAAATAAGGTAGTGAATGCATTGATTAAGAAAGGTCAAGGAGTTTTGATAAATATGATTATTTAAAGGGATTCGATGATTATAGATCTAGTAACTATGGATATATGAATTATAAAGGAAGGGGATAAATCACTATTTTTCTATTGATTTCCAAACCATATTTATTGGAAAAGATAAAAATTTCTCTACATAATGATGAAAATGATGTAAATAAAATCAAAACCTTGAATGATCAGAAATTGGGAAAATTTGTATATGAAGATGAATTTATAAAATTTATAAAGAGGATATGTGTTCCATATTTCCCTAAGAAAAAAGAGAACTATTGAATGCTACTAATAGCTTGTATTTTTCAATATATCATGGTAGGATAAAGATATATAGGGATTTGGAAGAACATTTTTGGTGGGATAATATGAAGTTGTAAATTTATGATTATATATCAAGATTATTGGTTTATCAACTAGTTAAGGTTGAGAAAAAATATCCTAGAGGATTTATGTGACCTATACAAATTCTTATGTGGAAATGGGATGAAATTATGATGAAATTTATTAATAGATTACCAAATACTCTTATAAATAAGCATTCAATATGGTTTATTATTGATTACCTTAACAAACCTTCACATTTTATTGATATAAGAAAAGATTTTTCAATTGAGTGCCTTACACAGCTCTAAATTAATGAATTTATAACTCTTCATGACACACATATTTTAATTATGTTTGGTCGGGATCCATAATTTATATAGAAATTCTAGAAAAGTATTTAGAAGGATCTTGATGCTAAGATCCATTTTAGAAACACCTATCTTCCTCAAACTAATGGGTAGTTTTAAAGGTCTATACAAACATTTGAAGAATTATTGAGGTTATGATCACTTGAATTTCAAGGTATGTGGGATAAATATTTATATTTGGTATAGTTTTTCTATAATAATACCTTACATTATATTATTGAAATGGAATTGTATAAATCTTTATATGGAGAGAGATGTCATACTCTATTTTTGGATAAATTAGGTGAAAAGGAAGCTTGTTGTCACAAAACTTTTTAAGGAGAAAATGAAAAAGGGAAAGACTATTCAGGATCATATTAAATAAAATCAAAGTATAAAAAATATTTAGGCCAATATCAAAATAAAATATTTGGAATTTCAAGTAGTAGACTATGTTTTATTAAAACTATATCCATGGAAGGGTTATGTGAGTTTAAATAAGTAGGGGAAACTAATCCCTAGGTGAACCAAAAATTTTGAAATATTGGAAAGAATTGGATCTATGGATTACCATTTGTAAATTCCATCAAGCCTCTCTAAATTACATGATGTGTTCCATATCCCATCGTTAAGGTAGTATATTCCAGACCCAACACATGTTCTCACCTAATAAAAAATAGAATTTCAATATGATCTATCTTAGCGTAAAGGGACTATATATATTATTGACACTAGAGAATAAGTTTTTTGGAATGTGACAACTCAATAAATAAAGGTACTTTGGAGAAATCATAAAATGGAAGAAGTAATGTGGGGACTAAAGGATGTTATGGAAAAAATCACCCCTTCGTTTAGAAAGTAATATTCCTGAAAATATCAACTGTAAAATTTTTATTGGAATGATGAATTTTTTCCTTGATATTCATTTATATTAAGTAAACATTATATTTTAATAAAACTATAATATAATTCACATTTTAAAATTTTATAGCACAAAAATTTTAATTTTACAGGATGAATATTAATATTGAACTTATAAGGTTAAAATAATCCTAAAAGAAGTTTTTGAATGTTTTCTATTGAAATTACATTTTATTAATAATTTAAAAGTTTTTTTTTAATATTTATCCTTTTATTTATTATAATTTTTTTATTATATGTATAATTTAACATGTATTTACTTGAAATTTGATAGAAATAAAGATAAGGTCATTTGGAGGTAAAAAGGGATATTTTTCAGAAAATAATTTTTAAAATTTTATTGTATTTCAATTTTAATAACATTTAATAATGAATGATTTAAATTAAATTTACAGATTATATATATCTAACTATATGAATTTAAATAAAAATAATGATGATTATGAGTCATATGTCAATGTAATATCTTCTTATGCTTGAAAATCTATTTCTTAGAAAATAATTTTTATTATGTTTAGTGGGTTTATTTTTAAATTAAATTATACCAATTATATGATTTGAATATGATAAAGAGAATTCCATATTTGTAATCAAAATTTCCAATTTTTTGTAATGATTTTTTTTAATGAATAATAAAAACATAAAAAAAATTGACTGCGGTTAAGGTTACAATAGGTTTATTAGGGGATTAACCTAAATAGATAAGGTTTAAAATGACATAAAAACATGATAAATACCCATAAGTTGAATTTATTTCTACCTTAACCTTATCAAATTCTAATATTAGTAGTTTTTGAGTCAATTTTCCCAGAAATTGACTTAATAAAGTTTCAAAATTTTGAAAAATTACAGGTGCGCCACACACCACAATTATAAAAGTGCACCTCATCCCCTCACTTATTCACACATATTGATCCATTTGTCTCAACCAAAACATACCAAAATCTATCCCAAAAATCCTTATACATGTTCTATATTTATTTTTCCTTCCAAAATACCAACCCTAGGGTTCTTAATAAGTGATCCAATATAGGTTTTTCTAAGATAAGTTAATCGTCTTAATTAATATTTTTATTTATTACTTATTCTTTTACCACCTTCAATTATGTCTTGAAAATTACAATATAATAAAACCAATATCTCCCATATAGTATTATTTTATTATGTCTATGACATAATATTTATCCATCTTGTTATCCAAAAAAATCAGAAAGAAAATTATCACTCCTGTGTACGGTGAACTACCGCCTTGTGAACCAATGTAATTTTTTTTCCATCGGTGACTCAAATGGATTGTAATAATTATAGAAAAAATGAATATATAAAATAATTATGATACAATACTTATTCTTAAAAATTAATAAATCATCCAATTCTTTACCTTTTCACCCATTAAGAAAATTACAATGTCACTTGTGCGCACAGATGACCTACCGTCTCTACGAAGCGATGTGATTCATTTTTATATAAAATTTTCAATAATGATTATAAAAATATTTACAAAGAATAAATATTATATTTATAACATTAATATAATTGTAGATATGAAGTAACTATTTCTTATGCACAATAACCATAACTTCCACGATTGAATATACATGGGAAAATATAGTAGTTTACACCTGAAATAATGGTAATAAGGAAAATTATTAAGTAAAGGGTGGTAAGATTTTATAATAGGATCATATATGATATTATAAATATTAAAATGGTTTTTTATAAATTAATAATTTTTTTAAAACATTATACTAGAGGTTAAATAACATTCAACTAATGGGAAGCATGAAGTAAGGGATTTCATCTCAATTTACACTCTATTGAGACATATTTAGTATTATGGACATATTTAATTTTATGTGGTGTATATAATGGAAATTTTATATATTTAACACAAATAAATATTCATTAATTATGATTAATGTTTCAATTCATTTGTTTTATTTCAAGTGTTTACACTTTTTATATTAAGAGTGAAAAACATTTATTTTACAATCTCATTTTTGTGATTGATCTTATTCTAATTAAAGGAATTTTATAATATATCCCTTAGAAAATACATATATTTTATTATCATATAAATATTTAATGGTTTTTTATATTCTATTCTAAAATTTAACCTCTTTATAACTTTAATCAAGAAAATAATCATTTTTAAGTTAATAAGAACTTATTTTTCTTTTTGATATGGTACATTTTTATTCTAGGTACATATGTTTAAAAATCATTTAAAATATGTAAATTTTATTTAATCAAAGGTAATTTGAAATTATCCTTTAAGTTTTAAATTTTTTTAACGTAATCTTTATAATGTTTTCTTAAATGTTTTTTCTTAACTTTCAGAAAAAAGTCAAAAGGATTGTTTTTAAGATATATAGTGTTAACAGATTTTCCCGACATCATAACCATTTTATGATATATATTATTCTATATGTTTTCAATGGTTTTAAAAAGAAAAATCTTTCAAGAAATAATATTTTAAAATCTCACTTCTATTTTCTTTATTTCTTAAAAGGATAACATTTTATTACAAGACTTATATTTCCAATTAATACATAATTATAACTTATCTCTTATTTAATTTTTGGTCATTAAATTTATATAGAAATTTTAAATTTCTTGTGATTATTGTAAATTAAATTACTCTTAAATATCCATATTATTTGGATCATGGATATTATTATTTACTAAACCACATAACATTTCTACATACAACGTTTTAATTTGAGAGTTATTTCATTGACTGAGGAAATATTGATATTCCATATAATTTATTCAATACATACATTAATTGATAATGAATACTATTTGTGAATAAAATCGATCATTTAATATATGAGGAATTCATTGGACATGAAGTGATGTGTGTGGACATTAATTATATAGCCTCTTGATGCCTCAACAGGTCTCATGAGATGAACTGGTTAGCGAAATTAAATGGGTTTTTGGTGTTTACCTGTCCATTAATTAAACTATCTTGGTATAGGGCCTTGCTGTTAAAGATATCATGATGTATAGTTTTAATAATTTTCTTTAATTGCTAATCCAGTTAGTATAATTTATGTTATTACTAAATTTATATTATCCATGGATGCATTTCCTACTTAAGTTATTGATTAAATGGAATGTGTTTTCAGTTATTTATCTTACCATATTGATTATTCCTTATTTACTAATAGTAAATTATACTCTACATATATCTTACTTAGAATAAGATATTACTATTTATTTATTTTCCTTTACCATGGATTTTTAAAAGGATATTATGATTAATTTCATGGATACAAGAGTGACTCTTATGCTATATATTTTATATTTACAATGTTATATGGGAATTGTGTATATATTTGGTTCTTTAAGACTTCTAAACCAATCAGTCCTTTTGGATGAGATCCCTTGTATATTATTATAATGTAATGAAGTGGACACTGTATCTGGGTTATTTGAGTTTGGGTTTTTTACAATAAGTACATAACTTTCAACATAAACACTATATAATTAATGTATAGTTTTATATTAATAATAATGAGTATGAACATTTTTTTTGACTTGAGACCATTATGAATGTGTATCATGATTTATATACTTATATGCATGATAAAAAACCTGACTTTTTTCTCATGGAAAAGAAACTTACATAAGGTTCATCAAGACTGGTATACATTGATTTAATAGTCAAGATATAATTGTTTCCTTAAATTTATGAATGAATATGTATTTGATCCATTGATTGAGATAAAAGTTCTTAGCTGAATTCATGTCAATGATAGTTTATCAACAAGTTCATCTTTGTAATTCAAAGGAGGATAAATCAAGTAGAAATTATAATAAAACATGTATGAATCCTTCTTAATTATATATTTATTGTAATGGGTTTTATTGGAAAAATTTTTATCTAGAAATATAAAAAACATCCAACCAAATAGTTTTTCCATAAGATCTTCTATTTTATTTAAATTGAGTAAATAAAATGAATAAAATATATTTTCTTTGGGACACTCCTTGGGCTTCTAAATGTTTCATAAAAATTTTTCTATTATTGAAACATTTCATATTTTTTTCAAATATCATAATTTTTTATAATTTATGGTTCATTGATCCTATCGATTATTTAATGATTAAAAAAATAATCTATATATTTAAAAAATACTTTAAAATTATTATTTTATTTTACATTCAAACATGATATATTATAGTAGCAGAAACAGGAAATCTATATGTGTTGTTATATAATGAAAAAGATACCTTTCATAAAATAATAGTGTAGTGACCATCACTATATCATGGCAACATTATATGAAAGCACATCATGGTTTATACAAAAGCATTTGGGTTTTAATTATTTTATATTTCTATCAACCTCACATTTTTAATAATTCTAATAAACATAGTGTGCCTTCACCATATGTAACATAATATATAAAAATGTTTGAGTTCATATCCAAAAATACTTCAAGATATCTTCTAAAAACTTTTTGAAAAAACAATCAATAATTTTTATTTAATGTTATATCAAATTTTCATACTTTTAAAAATCTATCCAAATATCCTTTTTGATATCTTCTAAAATATTTTAAAGTTAACTATAAAATTTTACTTTATAAAACAAATTTAATCCTCATTTATAAAACCCAAAAGTGTGACTCTAGAGGCATAGGTTTTCCTAATACTATAATTTATGTTTTTAAGGTGATAGAGATGTAGGGAGTGTAATTTTTAGTAATGGTGGGAGATAAATTTATTTTGAGTTGAAATTTGCATCGATGAACAAATCATTTCATAAAGAGTATCATTACACTATGTTTTTTTATTAAGTGTTATGTTTTTTATGTTTTGGAGTTCGAGAATTAATTTTTCATAACTATATGTTATTTTATGTTATTTGTGTTATGGTTTATGTCATTATTGGGTGATTATTTTTGTTTTACTAAAAAAAATTTGTATCAAAATGTTTGGTGTTGTTTTTTATCATTTTGGATGGGTGGTTAGGTTATAGTATTAATCCATGATTTTCATGAGGCTTGGGAGTTTCACTATGGTAATTACCACTTCACCATGATTAGGATTGATGGATTTTGAGTTTAAGTCATTAAGTGGATATGGATTTTAAGGGATCTGATGGATACACTATAACAATTTAAGGATTTCTTTATTTTAGTGTAATGATGACCACTATACCATAATGTTCTCTGATATCATAAAATTTAAAAATCCTTTAATCATAATATTTGAGGAATATAAGGGATCATACACCATGATTCTAAAATTTCAATTTAACCAACCCCCATTTCACTATAGCTAAATGCATTATTCCCTGATTAATATATTTCAAATATTATTTATAAATTCAAGTATTTGTTTTAATTTCATTTGGGTTCTCCCCCATCCTAAAAACTTTTATCAATTATGGAGATTTTATAGACATCCCAGACCTTTGCTTTGTTCCTTTCATAAGGATAAATTTACATAGCTTCAGGTTATATTTTTTGATTCATTATCCTTATATATCCCTTATATCTTCTTATAATTTTGAGGTTCATGATTGAAGTGTTTATATGGTGAAGGATTATTTTTAGGTGATTTATTATAGATTTATTTTGGTGATATGAAGATTTAATCTTTTGGGTTCAATTTTTTGATGAATTGAAAGATTGAGCTCCAGTTTTTGGTAGGTTATTTAGATTCCCTCTTTATTATTTTTTTGGTTGGGTTTAACCATGATTTATTTCCACTTTGGGAAATATATGTACCTGTTATTATTAAAGATAAATATTTAAATTAAATTAAAAGGTAAGTGGGTTGCAATTATTTAAATGATTCCTCTTATTTTCATTTATATTATTTATTGATTTTGTTGTAAGTATACAATTGAGATTGAAATTTATTTTTATATATATATGGAACTATGTTTTAAATCGGTTAGATAAACTGATCTATGTTTGCATAATATATAATTGACATTGAAATTTGTTGACTAATTGTTTTTGCACCAAATATTAAAATATGACTTGATAAATGAGTGCTGAATAAATTGAATGGTTTGATTTTTTATGGTAATGTTTTATTACTAAATTGCATATAATATTGGAATAGGTATTGGTTCAGTTTGTTTTTATGGAAGTAGGGATGGTGATTATGTGATTAGTTATAGAAATGGATTAATTCATTCTTTAAGACATTATATTTTCCTTGGTATATGGAAATATGTTGAACTAGTGAAATAACTGAATAATGTGTGTTGAGAATGGGAAATGTTGGGCTAATTTAGTGTTAAATTAGTTGAATTAAAGTGGTGTAATAATTATATGGTAATTTAACATGAATGATGAATTTCATGGGAAGTGGTTCATGGTGCTTGTGAGTTGTGATATAACCATAATTAATGTGGATAATGAAGTTAAAATATTAGTTAATTAACAATGTGAGTTTAGTGATGAATAATATAGACTGCGATTGTATTTGAATATTATGTTGGAGTACCATCGACTTATTATGTGGATAGTGGTGTAAACTTTTATTGTTGTGTAGTGGTGCTGATGAGGTGATATTATATTATTTTAGTGGTTGTTTTTGAAGTTGATGATCCTAGGTTTGTGTTGTGTGATAAATTGTACAATATTATGTTTTGTTATTTTTTTACACACCATAACCCAATTTAAATAACTAGATCGATACTCATAAGTGTTTTTGGGTACCTATTTAATCACAAACATCTAGAATGTGGGTGATATAGATGGTCAAATTCCCTCTCTTATCACTTTTACTTATAAACATGGCTACACTTATGTGGTATTAGTCATATGGTATGTGACTGTGGTATGAGGTTTTGGTATGTGGCTATCGTATTAGGTTGTGGATTGTGGTCGTGGTATACAGTTGTGGTATGTGGCTTTGAAATTAGGTTGTGGTATTTGGATATGCTATTTGGTTATTGTATTTGGTTGTGATATGTCATTGTGTTATGAGGATTTGGTATATGGGATGAGAAGGAATAAAAGTTATAGGATATATATCATTGGGGCGTAAGGGATACTAGATCAGTGGGGCAACAATCAAGGCATAAATCCTTAATTTTATATTTATTAATGCCTATAATATTATATTTTTATATATATTTGGAGTGTGAGACTTGGTTATATGGGTTTATATTTGACCCATTATGGGATACAATTTAGTCTTTTTATTTATTTATTGAGGATTTAGAATTATTCTTGACATTGGTGTAAGATTTTCTAGGGTGGAATAAACATAATACACATGTATACTCAACCCTAATTATAGTTACTATTTTTATATATTTTTAGGATGGATTCAGTGAACAAGATAAATATTACTATCCCATAGTGTGGTTATCAGTTAGAGTTGGTGTTCTTTCCATCGGAGTAGTTTTTTTGTATTAAATTTGGACACATTTTTTCCCAATATATCATTACATGCATGATCACAATTTTATTATTATTGAGATAATCAGTTTTTTATTGTATTGATTTACTATTGATTGGAGGATTACTTTAATATTACTATGATTATAGAGGTAAATGTATCCCAGGTTTTATGTCACAACCTGCTCCCTCCAAAGGTACCAATCATGGGACAACATTGAAGAAATGAAGATAATGAACCCCCAAGCTCACCTCTAATAGGCCAAAGGTTGACGACTAACACCAATGGTATATAAATTACAAACATTGGAAGAATTACTATCAATACAAGTTTAAGTATTAAGATATAATACGAGAAAAAATATCAAATAACACTCATATATAAATAAATAAGTAATCCCAATACATGAATTTAATGTAATATATAAACTAAAACAACTAAAATTACTAAAAATAAATCCTTGGAAATGACCATAAATATCCAATAGCTAATGAATAACTCCTCAAACTAATAATATCTAGATCAATCAAAATAATCTTTTTCAGACTTATAAAAGAATTTATAAATACATTGGGTGAGCATAAAATCTATATTCAGTAGGATCCTCCCCAAAAACACTTTGAAAAAAAAGTGAAATTATCATCATAAATCCCTGTGAATAGACAAAAGAACTAACTCATATCCTAAACCCGTAATATTATTTTACCAACCTCACCACAACCCACTAAACAATTAATTCATAAAACTAAGTCCTTATATATCAAAAATGATATATATAAATAAAAGTACCCCACTTCCACTTACCCATTGGTTTGTCTTTATCACAACCCAATGCCAAACATCCTATGATAATCATTTCTTTATGTTATCCTACACCTCATGAATAGGTATCATAGCTATTAATATATCCTATATAGCTCAACACCACATCATAATTATCATCCTTAATAATAACCAAGTTTACTCTTGGAAGACACTAATTTTTTTTTGTAAATTAATTATACCTCAATCCATCATAGCCCATACACGTAGAACCCTAGGAATATGGATCCACCATGACTAGATAAAAGTATATATTCTACCTCAATAAATTATTTTCCACACATAAATATATAGTAAACCAAAATACATCATACTTAGGCTATGAATACACCCTAGATCATAATCCATTATATCCCAAGATACTCCTACTCATACTACATCTAAAGGGAGAGTAGGGGAGAGGGGGAAGTTATCCATCTATCCCCGCACCATCTAGGACATTTTAAAAAACACCCCCAAAAACATTGGGAATCTATTCCCTTATCATCTCAAGTGGTGAAGTGTATGAAATCATAAATTATAAAAAATATCACATAGAAACATTCTAAGGGAAACTGCTTATCCTTAGACACATTTTCCACTATCATCACACATGACTCTCAATATCCAATACTAAGGTCTAGATATCATAAAAGTATACATGCTTCAAGTTCTATATTAATTAATTAATTATCCATTAATTAATATTAACCCATTTTTATTTCAATATTAATTCATCAATATTTTATTACAAGTACCAATGGAATAATTATTTATTATAATTATATTTTCAAGTACTCTATTATAGAAACACTATAAATCATCTTCGTTCATTTATTAATTCCATTTATCAATTCTTAAATTATTTGGGTACTCTGATTCAGCCTAAATTATCACCTCAAATATGCACTCACCATTAATAAATCCAAACTACATCTTGTCATTTGAACCCAATCATTTAAATAACACCCAATAATTTATCCATCAAACAAGAATAAAGAAATATTAAGAATAAATTAGAAAGTTACATTATTAATTTATCCTAACAACCCATTCCCCCCCGCCACTCCATTTCTCCTAGTGTAATCTATCATTTTATCATTAACATCAATAATCACTACAACCATTAGCTTTCATCACATTTCTCAACTTATAACCACCCATAAAATTAGCTACAGGCCACCATCTCATTGACTAAAAAATAATTCCATTCGTACTAGGTTATCAATCAATACAATAAAGTATCTAATTATCCCAGAGCATGTAAATAAATAAACCAATCATTTCTTGTACACAAAACAAGGAAACTAAGTCAATTACATCAAGTCTTTCAAGTCTTCCACAGTCATGAATGTGATAATTTATCCCCAAACATTTATTATTTAATGAACATCCATTTTAACTCCCTCTTGAATCAATTTTTTCATCATGTGTAGTATTTCAGCATTAAGAGACCTATAGAAAATAACTAAAATATATCTAAGAATAAAAGTTAATTATTATCTAAGAATAATCTCTATTTTCAATTATTTTCAGGGAGAACAATAATTTATTTTTTCATTGCTCTTCTATTATAGCAACAATTTGGGTTTATGTTTTTTATCCATTTCAAGAAACTATAAATTCTAAGTAAGAATAAAAAAATATAGTTAAGTAAGTGTTAAACTATATATTAAATATCGATAGGTAATACAAATTATTCAAACAAAAGTGATCACACAAATCCCAACCATTTATTTAATATGCAGCTTTAAATAATAATTATCCACACATAGGATAATTATATCATTTTGATTCTTAAATAACATAATTATAAAGTAATTATCATCATAAAATAATAAAAATACACCAAAAAAATGTAATACTACATTGATTCTTTTATATTATCTTCTCTGAATTAATATCCATAATTTTTCATGAAATTATATGTTTTCTCTTTCTTTGATATTTCCTTGAATGAAGAAGTAACATTATTTGTGTTCAACATGATACAATATCTTATTAATTTAATTATTAAAATTAAAAGGTACTGTTATTATCTAATTCATTCCTATAAAATAATATACACCAATATGAATCCGAAATATTAAATAAAATATAATAATTATGTGATCATACCTTTTATTTAATAAAGGTAACAATATAATTTAAGTTATATATATTATATTCCAATCCATCAATTTCTATAATGGTGATAAATAATAATAATATTAAAGTGAGAATAAACTCCTCCTTTAAATTTCTATTAAATTAATAATAATAAAAACAACAACAACAACAACAATAATAATAATAATAATAATTTTCATGTGATAATTCATTCTTCTTCTTTATTTTATATTTTGAGATTCTGAAACAATAATATAACAACTGATATAACTTCATATCACTTCGATAATTTATTTATCATTATCTTGTTATAGTCAATCAAGTCTATACATCCAAAGGAATATAAATCAGTATTAATTCAAACTTGTACAAAAATAAAATTTATAATTTCGATCACCTACCCAGAAAAACTGTGGGTTGCATAACATTAAGCATTGATGAAACAAAGACACCCATGAGACTAAAAATCACATGGAATGAGTTCACATAGATTTTATATTTCTAAAATGACTACAAGGACAAGTTTTGATCATATTGGTTTAAGATAAATTAATAGGGTCTTGAAATGAGGGTATTATAATTTAAAACATATAGATACCACTTAATGTGTATTTACAATTTAATATACTAAAAAATCTCATATTTAGTTCATTTTAGATCCATTTTAAATTTAATTTCCCTCACATGATTCATTTAAAGTCATCTATAATTTTGGAAGTCAAAGATTACATTTTATATTTTCATAATAGATTTAAAATCAAGATTTAATAATTTATTTTCATTAAAATCATTTATTTTTTTATAGATATATAATAGGAAGAAAAAATTATTTTCTAGATTTAAAATGTCGCCCCTATGTGGGAAGGGGTATCTACGTAAAATTAAATTTATTAATATTTACATATCATGGGTTTAAAAACACCCTTACATAACTATGAGAATATGTATAAGGGTAACCGATTTTACCCTTACACAATAAATAATTCTAGGACTTACCTATACCAATCTCATGAAAAAATGTGTTTTACCTTTATTAAACATGAATAAAGTGAATAATAACTTTATTCCACTGAAGTAAAATAAGGGCCTTCTTTAATTCATCTATTTAAATACCCCCATATAGCCAGAGAAGACTATTTTTATAAAACTATGTAAAAATACCCTTATGCATGAAATAAGGCCCACATAAGGGTAAGAGTTTTTTAATAAAATTGTTTTTTTAGTTGAAAAAACTTAAAAATAATTAGGAATGTGAATTATTATCGATTACAAAATATTATAATTACTTTTAAAACTTATATATAATTTTATGAACTAATTTTAAAAATATTTATATAATACTTATATAATCACAAAACTAGTTTTAGAAAAGATCTTATAATATGAAAACCTTCCCAATCTACCAAACACCACAAAAATAAATTTTAATTACATAGAAATAAATTTCATAGCCTGAAAAAAAAGAAAAACAACTTCTTAAATTTTATGATAACTCTCCCAAACCACCAGAAACCTCTTAATGGGAAATGAAGACTTGGAAAAAATTTATAAATTTACATGAAAAACCCTTTAAAAAATCCTCATCCCCATGGATTTAAAACAAAAACCAGTGAGCAATGAAAAGAATGGGGATTACATCAATCACCCCATGAGATACCTATTAAAGATATTACTATATCAGGAACATAACTAATATACCAGTGGAACAATGTCCAAAAACATGCAACATCATTAATCAACATAAAAAATATACCAGTGGGGGGGGGATACCACTGAAACTGGAAAAGGCCATTAATAAAAAAGTAGACATAAATCAATCTGTGAATAGATTTAGATTCTGAATGTGCATCCCTAACCCTCATTAATAATTTAATTTAGAGAAATAACAATAAGGTATATACAAATATCCATATTAGACCGAACAAAAAATGTATGTTAATCAGTCATTACAATAAATAAAGATACTATAGTAGGAAACAGATTGAAAAAACAACTACCTAACACTGATTTAAATAAAATCCTTAGAAAAAAATTTCAGTTAAAGATTCATGTAGATACCCAAAGCCTTACGTACATGGACATTACATTACTTTTGTGGAATACTTAATACATAAGAAAAACAGACACACAAGGACCGTAATAGTTTAGTGTCTTTGGAAACTCGGAATAAAATCTTCTAATCGTGGTGAAAGATCTTCAACATCTCCCAATAAAGATCTTCCCTTTTTTTTATTACCTAATACCTTTCTTTACATCATGGGGAAAAGAAAACATAAAAGGGGTGAGCTCAAATGACTAATAAGGGTAAACATAGAGAACATAAAACAATCCATAAAAATTTGAATGCAAAAACTTGAACATAAAATCAAAACATAAAAATCTTGAGCAAAGACCTGAATCTTGCAAGTACATAAGGCATATATCATAAAGAAACATTAATAATGATAGAATAGCATGGGAATAAAACATTTAATTGTGGAAACAATTAAGCAAATGTAATGATTTCCATATTAGCCAAGGCATTGCTGCCAAGACCATCTTAGTGGACAAAGTCCCTTTCTGAATCGAGTTCACTCCTCGTTCCAGTCCTGTATTACTAAACCGGTTTAACTTGCCGTTCCAACCATGTCTATTTCATGAGATATAAATATTTACCCAATGCATTGGAGGGAGATATAGGTCCCACCCATCTCATAATGAAATCATTCTTACTTATGCCACAACATAAACTTAAAACATTCATCATAACCCAAAGAATAAAATGGGTTTCATAAACATCATATCATCATTACATAATCCATATAAAATAAATGGATATTTCATCATAAGAAAATTGAAAGCATGTAAATCATAAAGAAATTATACTTGAAACATACACATTTGAAATAATCTCATCTTAGATGGAGAATGGTTTTGATAAAACACTTGAAATGAATTCTTGAGGAAAATATCCTTTCTCTTTCAAAATCACTTTCTTTTCAAAAAATGGCTTGTAATTTTAAAAGAAAAGGGTTTGTTGAAAATAATCCTGAAAACTTGTAGAGGAAGCTTTATGAAAATGAGGCGTTATGAAACCGTAAAAATCCATTCACGTCGTATAAGTTAAAAATAACATTTTTCTCGTACTTTTTTCGGAAAGGTCAAAAGTACCTCGTAACGTAAAAAAAAGAAATATTCCTTACATACCATGTAGTAAAAGTCAAAAATGGGTAAAAAGGACATTAAACATACATGAAACCATTTTTAGAAAACATGGGCTTGTATGATAAAGATAAACCCAATAAATACTTACGAATAAACAATCTTGGATAAAAATGAGATTGATAAATTATCCCTTACCTTAGGTCCAATATGCTTCGTACGTATCCAAACCTCCTCTTCTTTCGATACGCCTTTTGAAACCTTTTGTAGAGCACTAATATTGGTCTTTGAAGAAGACCAGAACCTATAGGATATTTCTAGGGAAGTGGAGGGGAGAAATTGGTAGGGTTTGGCTGAGCTTGAAGGCTCAAATTGGTGTGAGGAGGAGAGGGAGGAGGTGCCCTTTTATAAGGGAGGAGAGGGGCACCTTTGGAAATCTTAAAAATATTAATTTATAATAAATATAACCCCACTTAAAAACCTCAAAAAATGACTCATATTCGAATATTAGATAAGATAAGGTTGTAATGTCATCAACCAATATAATTTAGACATGTTAGGAATTTATTTTAAACATTATAAACATGATTTATCCTTATTTAATCAATTTAATTTTCTTTGTGGTAATAACATTCTAAATTTTAAATTATAACAAATAATTACTTATTTGTTGTGAATTTTCCATAATTGGATACTTAATACCATTTTAGATCATATAAATTTAAATTTATAATTTTTAAATATTTTTGTAATTTTTAAACAATTTTATAATATGTTATTTTTATAAAATAACAATAGTGTCAATTTTGACACTATTCATTTATTTGAATTTAAATAAAAAAAATATAGAAGATATGTTCAAAATAAAAGCTTTAATAGATTCATAAAATGTCATATGTATCTAGAAAATTAGTGGAGAACATTAAATAGTTCATATAATATTTATTTTATTATTTTTAAAAACATTTATTTGGTTTATCTCTTAATAAAATAAATACTACAAGATTATTGTATAATTATTTCATATAATTATTTTTGCATAAAAATAAAAAATAAAATCCTATGATGAAAATAAATCTATTACCTTTCACAATAATACTTTTACTCGAATTTATCATCTCAAAATCACAATATTTAAATTGTTATATTTATTAAATTATGAAGGTGACAACTTTGGCATCATTTAAAATAAAATAATATAAGTGTCATAATCGCTTTTATAATGCTCAAAATGGTCAAATATTCGACCATTGGATGATTACGGTTTACATTTACATGGACAATATGTTTTGGTTAGGGTTTTGTGCATTTTATGGTCACTATTAGTTTAATAAAAACTATATTCTTGGTTTTTCACTAGATAAACAATTTCTGCATCACTATTGTGTCATAATTAATGATAATTATTTAATCCCTAAAAATTATAAATAAATTTATATGATTTATATAATCTTATTATGTTTCTGGAGACTATTCATTTTTGAAGTTTCATGAAGTTTATCACTAAATTAAAATTAATATACTTATAAGATTTAAGAGAGTGACATGTAGTCACTTTCTTTGGTTTTAATAATAATTAAGTTATTTTCATGGAAAAAAGTCCATTAAATGATTCTAATCCGACCCTTAGGTGATATGGGTCGACTTTTAGTCATCCAATATGATTTTGGCAGTTGTTAGGGTAATTTTATAATCTTATATTTACCCTTAATTACCCGATTTACCTTTAACTATGGTAAATAAAATTTACCGTAGTTACTATTCATAATGCCCAAAAATAAAAAGTAGGTTATTAACATAATTTGGACCCAATGATTCCAAATATGGAATCCATTTTTCCAAATTCAATACAAAAAAGTTGCATAAATTAAATTAAAATTAATCCCGTTGTCGAAAGAAAACGATTTTTTGTTTAAAACATTGCAAAAGATTGAATTTATTTAACCTACGAATTCAATGTAAAATCAAGGATAATGACTTAAATTATATTAAATGGTAAAAATATATTCTATTTATACTTTAAAACCATTCAATATTATAATTTAAACATATAAATTATTTCGATGAAAAAAGTTGTTTTTAATTAAAATATAGCGTGTTTTTACTACTCATCAAAATTTGAAAGTTACCCGAATAATATGAAAAATTTATCCAAAGTAAATTTTTATTTCATGATTCCAACGAAGAATTTTATTTTGTCAAATTGAAATTATAAACATATCAAAAACTAGATTTAATGTGGGTGCGCCATCAAAAGGCGGCAAAACTGCATTTTTTGAAAAATACTTATTTTACCCAAAAAATTTATTTTGTTCTTATACCATGTTCTAGAAAATGTGTAATATGAATAATAATGTTATAAAATTCAAAATTTAGTTAATACTATTCATAACGGCTAGTTCATAATAATATTATAATAATATATCATTGTTTAGTAAAACCCGGTATTGCGTACAACACACGCTATCGAGGAAGGTCGCGATTGCGTGTAATGCAAGCCAAGTCAGGGTTGCGTGTTGTGCAAGAATCCTTCATTGTTTCGTATAATAGAATAAATTGAATATATATATATATATATATATATACTCAATGTTGCGTAGAATAACTATTATTGAAATTGTGTGTAACATGATCCAAGAATAGTGTTGCGTATACTGCAAGCTAATACGGTGTTGCATATGGCGCAAGGTAATCTTGGTGTAGCATAAAACACAAGAAATTAATGTAATTAAAAGAATATTTTTCATAAAATCTCGGGGTGTTACATTCTACCCCCCTTAAAATGAATTTCGCCCTCGAAATTCGTCGGGGTTATAAATGGTTTACTACTCGAATGTTTGTTTAATAGAAACCCACATCGTAAAAAGGAATACCAAAACTTGGCTTTAAAAACAAAAGTATGAAATGTAACGGTTACCCAAATTAACTCATCACTGGGTTTCCACGTAGGAGAACATAGGTGAAAATATGGATCAAGTTCTGATGGAGAGTGGTAGAGAACATGGCTATGAAAAGGCCATTAATCAAAAATCCATAGATTTGTGATGATCTAAGGTACCATCAGATTCATCGGATATAAGAGCATTAGGAAAACATTTTTTTGTTTTCAATATCATTTTCCTAAAGTTGAAAATTTTGAATTAGAAGAAATACCTACTTTATTTCGATATAATCTCACCGTTGTTCGTGCCTTGAACAATTTCCACTTCATCTCTTAAAGAAATGATGTTGAATTTTTCATTCGTGAAGTGTTAGAAGATCATGTGATAGAATGATGGGTCATTCCATCTGTCTTAATCAAAAGGTTAGAAATAGTTATATACATAAGTCCATCTATCTTATATCATTCTGAAATGGACATATACTTCATCTATCATACCACTTAATAAAATAAAACTAGTTTATACTAACCAGGGACTTCCTGTAGGCCAGTGGTAGGTGACAAAGGCCAGTTGCACTTCAGTAGTGGGTTCAATTCCCACGGCCTTGTCTGACGCGATGGGCTGTCGCCCGTCATGCATGTTGTCCTTTTTCTAAAACTATATTACCATAACATCCCATCAATAATATAAAAAAAACTTCTATCCTTAAACAATACTAACTTATGTCCAGCATAATCCATTCCAATCTTTCGGATTATCCATAATACTGCAGTCCACTCTCATAATATAGTGAAAACGATTACCAGAGATTTCATATAACAAGCATGTTAATAACATCATTGATCCCCATATATCATAAGATATGTCTTGTTGGTCACATTCCAAATATTCGAAGGCCTTAATCATGTATTCTCTTGAAAAATGAATACCCATTGAATCTTAGTGAAAACATGAGTGCTGCAAAAGTTAACTCTTTCTACATACCAAAATCCTAAAAATTTTATATACTCAAACCATGATATCACTTAGTCCTTATATCAATCATGAGCTCATGAATACTCTCAAACATTTCATTTTCTCCTTATACCTTCATTATGCGCATATCATCTGCTTTCCAAAATATCCCTTTTCATGGTTACCGGTACCATAAAATTATTGAAAACTACAATAGACTAATACAAAAATATTCCAATACACCATAAAAGTACCTCAACAAAATTATTCATGAATACCAATACATAAACACTTCAATCCATCCTCTTCGATGATTGTCCTGGAATAAGTCCTTCCTTGATTTTAGAAGATACTTTTTAGGTCAGGGCATTGAGTTGGGTAATGCCCATGTTCTCCACAAATAAGACATTGAACTCCATAACAGTCTGTCACTATATGACCCTTTTCTCCACACAGATAACATCTGTCCCTCCATTTGAGGTATTCTTCAAGGTTTTTCTTCCCTTATTTAGAAATCTCAATCTTCCTTTCTTTATGTTCCTCAACATGCGAACATGCATAAAATTCTATCTTCCTCTTATTTGATGAATTAATAATACCACTAAATTTTACCTTGTTAATCATATATCGCGATGACTGATTCAGAATAATCACAATATCTTTCTCTCTAGGCATTACGAAATTTTGTTGCTCATAGTCACCAATTTGTCCATTGGATTCAATGTTAACCGAATTCCTTTTGGTTCCCTCCATTGACTAAAACACAGAAAAAATTCCGTGAGAGGCAAAAATCATACAAGGAAAATAACATAATCAAAGGGGAGTACCTTAAATATCAAACATCTTAGGTTAAATTCTATGATCGTTACCATAGTTCTAGGGCTATATCCTATACATATACTTATCCTTAGGGACATCCCTAGACATACCTTACAAATATCTCTAGGGATCTCACTAAAGTTATCGCATCCTAGTTTCCAAAGGTTGACTAAACCTTTCCTCTGATAACAACTGTTGAGACTCGAAGCCTGACGTACATGGTCATTACATTACTTTTGCGGAATACTTAATACATAAGAAAAACAGACACACAAGGACCGTAATAGTTTAGTGTCTTTGGAAACTCAGAATAAAATCTTCTAATCATGGTGAAAGATCTTCAACATCTCCCAATAAATATCTTCCCTTTTTTTTCTTACCTAATACCTTTATTTACATCCTGGGGAAAAGAAAACATAAAAGGGGTGAGCTCAAATGCCCAGTAAGGGTAAACATAGAGAACATAAAACAATCCATAAAAATTTGAATGCAAAAACTTGAACATAAAATCTAAACCTAAAAATCTTGAGAAAAGACCTGAATCTTGCAAGTACGTAAGGCATATATCATAAAGAAACATTAATAATGATAGAATAGCATGGGAATAAAACATGTAATTGTGGAAAACATTAAGCACATGTTATTATTTCCATATTAGCCAAGGCATTGCTGCCAAGATCATCTTAGTGGACAAAGTCCCTTTCTGAATCGAGTTCACTCATCGTTCCAGTCCTGTATTATTGAACTGGTTTAACTTGCCGTTCCAACCATGTCTATCTCATGAGATATAAATCTTTACCCAATGAATTGAAGGGAGATATAGGTCCCACCCATCTCATAATGAAATAATTCTTACTTGTGCCACAACATAAACTTAAAACATTAATCATAACCCAAAGAATAAAATGGGTTTTATAAACATCATATCATCATCACTTAATCCATATAAAATAAATGGATATTTCATCATAAGAAAATTGAAATCATGTAAATCATAGAGACATTATACTTGAAACATACACATTTGAAATAATTTCATCTTATATGGAAAATGGTTTTGATAAAACACTTGAAATGAATTCTTGAGGAAAATATCCTTTCTCCTTCAAAATCACTTTCTTTTCAAAAAAATGGCATGTACTTTTAAAAGAAAAGGGTTTGTCGAAAATAATCCTGAAAACTTGTAGAGGAAGATTTATTAAAATGAGGCATTATGAAACTGTAAAAATCCATTCACGCCGTATAAGTTAAAAATAACATTTTTCTCGTACTTTTATCGGAAAGGTCAAAAAGTACCTCGTAACATAAAAAAAAAGAAATATTCCTTACATACCATGTAGTAAAAGTCAAAAAATGGGTAAAAAGGACATTAAACATACATGAAACCATTTTTAGAAAACATGGGCTTGGAAGATAAAGATAACCCCAGTAAATACTTACGAATAAATAATCTTAGATAAAAATGAGATTGATAAATTATCCCTTACCTTAGGTCCGATATGCTTCGTACGTATCCAAACCTCCTCTTCTTTCGATACGCCTTTTGAAACCTCATTTTAGGGCACTAAGATTGGTCTTTGAAGAAGACCATAACCTCTAGGATGTTTCTAGGGAAGTGGAGGGGATAAATTGGCAGGGTTTAGCCGAGCTTGAAGGCTCAAATTGGTGTGAGGAGGATAGGGAGGAGGTGCTCTTTTATAAGGGAGGAGAGGGGCACCTTTGGAAATCTTAAAAATATTAATTTATAATAAATCTAACCCCACTTAAAAACCTCCATAAATGACTCATATTCGAATATTAGATAAGAT
Organism: Viscum album; assembly: GCA_963277665.1. Taxonomy (NCBI): domain Eukaryota; kingdom Viridiplantae; phylum Streptophyta; class Magnoliopsida; order Santalales; family Viscaceae; genus Viscum; species Viscum album. The sequence goes on from OY728133.1 coordinate 445,709,791, forward strand.
AAGGTTTTAATATCATCAACCAATAGAATTTAGACATGTTAGGAATTTATTTTAAACATTATCAACATGATTTATCCTTATTTAATCAATTTAGTTTTATTTGTGGTAATAACATTCTAAATTTTAAATTATAAAAAATAATTACTTATTTGTTGTGAATTTTCCATAATTGGATACTTGATTACATTTTAGATCATATAAATTTAAATTTATAATTTTTAATTATTTTTGTGATTTTTAGACAATTTTATAATATGTTATTTTTATAAAATAACAATATTGTCAATTTTGACACTATTCATTTATTTGAATTTAAATAAAATAAATACAGAAGATATGTTCGAAATAAAAGATTTAATAGATTCCTATAATGTCATATGTATCTAGAAAATTAGTGGAGCACATTAAATAGTTCATATAATATTTATTTTATTATTTTTAAAACCATTTATTTGGTTTATCTCCTAATAAAATAAATACTACAACATTTTTGTATAATTATTTCATATACTTATTTGTTGAATAAAAATAAAAAATAAAATACTATGATGAAAATAAATCTATTAACTTTTACAATAATACTTTTACTCTAATTTATCATCTTAAAATCACAATATTTAAATTGTTATATTTATTAAATTATGAAGGTGACAACTTTGGCATCATTTAAAATAAAATAATATAAGTGTCTTAATCGATTTTATAAGGATTTAAATGGTCCAATATTCTGACATTGGATGATTATGGTTTACATTTACATGTACAATAAGTTTTGGTTAGGGTTTTGTGCATTTTATGGTCACTATTAGTTTAATAAAAACTATTTTTTTGATTTTTCACTAGATAAACAATTTCTACATCACTATTGTGTAATAATTAATGATAATTATTTAATCCCTAAAAATTATAAATAAATTTATATGATGTATATAATTTCATTAGCTTTCTGGAGACTATTCATGTTCGAAGTTTCATGAAGTTTATCACCAAATTAAAATTAATATATTTATAAGATTTAAGAGAGTGACATGTTGTCACTTTCTTTGGTTTTAATAATAACTAAGTTATTTTCATGGAAAAAAGTCCGTTAAATGATTCTAATCCGACCCTTAGATGATATGGGTCGACTTTTAGTCATCCAATAGGATTTTGGAAGGTGTTAGGGTAATTTTATAATCTTATATTTACCCTTAATTACCCGATTTACCTTTAACTATGGTAAATAAAATTTACCGTAGTTACTATTCATAATGCCCAAAAATAAAAAGTAGCTTATTAACATAATTTGGACCCACTAATTCCAAATATAGAATCCATTTTTCCAAATTCAATACACAAAAGTTGCAGAAATTAAATTAAAATTAATCCCGTTGTCGAAAGAAAATGGGTTTTTGTTTAAAACATTGCAAAAGATTGAATTTATTTAACCTACGAATTCAATGTAAAATCAAGGCTAATGACTTAAATTATATTAAATGGTAAAAATATATTCTATTTATACTTTAAAACCATTAAATATTATAATTTAACCATATAAATTTTTGCGATGAAAAAAGATTTTTTTAATTAAAATATAGCGTGTTTTTACTATTCATCAAAATATGAAAGTTACCCGAATAATATGAAAAATTTATCCAAAGTAAATTTTTATTTCATGACTCCAAAGAAGAATTTTATTTTGTCAAATTTAACTTATAAACATGTCAAAAACTAGATTTAATGTGGGTGCACCATCAAAAGGCGGCAAAACTGCATTTTTTGAAAAACACCTATTTTACCTGAAAAATTTATTTTGTTCTTATTCCATGTTCTAGAAAATGTGTAATATGAATAATAATGTTATAAAATTCAAAATTTAGTTAATACTATTCATAACGGCTAGTTCATAATAATATTATAATAATATATCGTTGTTTAGTAAAACCCGGTATTGCGTACAACACACGCTATCGAGGAAGGTCGCGATTGCGTGTAATGCAAGCCAAGTCAGGGTTGCGTGTCGTGCAAGAATCCTTCGTTGTTTCGTATAACAGAATACATTGAATATATATATATATATATACTCAATGTTGCGTAGAATAAATATTATTGAAATTGTGTGTAACACGATCCAAGAATAGTGTTGCGTATACTGCAAGCTAATACGGTGTTGCATATGGCGCAAGGTAATCTTGGTGTAGCATACAACACAAAACATTAATGAAATTAAAATAATATTTTTCATAAAATCTCGGGGTGTTACAATTCATATCTTTTACCTCAATTATTTTACTTAGGAACACTATAAAATGAAAATATTTTCAATCTTACTATGCATAAATCATACTATTTTCCCCATACTAATTTTTTTATCAATGTATTATCATGATTTTAATATATCACTTAATAAAAAAAGGAATATAAAACCATACAAAAAATTTAATTTATATCCTTAATAAATTATCACACTTAATATGTCATAAAAAATGTAGGTTATCATGGTTTCATAATAATTAAACTCATAATAGTCCCATGAATTAATTGGTAATTAACATGGAACATATATTTTCATGTTATCATAACAAGTTACTAACAATCTTAGGCATGATACTCAAAACATTTCAATAAGTCTTGGAGGTTAAGAAGTTAAAAATTTTAAATTTCCTTCAATGAATATCTTACTTGAATGTAATTTTATAGGTTTTCTTATTTATTGATTGGATTAATACATTTAATTAGATTTAATATAAAAAATTTAAAGTATGATTCTAAAAAATTTTCACTAAGACTTTTTCATTCAAAATTTGGAAGGTCAGAAAACATTTAAATTAAAACCTTCTAATACTTATTTTTAATGAGGTTTCTTAAAAATTATTATTTTTTTTCTTTTTAAAAACACTAATAATTAATTTCAAAAAAACTAGTTTTAAAAATAATTGAAAGTTTCTTGAAAGAATTGTTGTTGTGTATTTAGGAAAACAGGTTACCACAAAATAAAATTTTTCAATTGAGTCTCTCTAAATATTACTACACATATTATCACATAACATGGAGTAAATTCCCAATGATAATGTACTAAATGTAAAATTTTCCCTGAAACGTTTCATTAAAAAAATCAAACAAGAAAATATTTCAGTATATTGACCTATATGGATTATAATAGATCACAAAATTTAAATAATCCACCCGATACTGTAATTAGAATATTTAACATGTTTATTATTAAATCGACTTATAATTGTGAGAAATTTAAAACACTCCACCATGATGTTTGAATTTCTATATTTAACATGATTTTTATAATAACACACATATCTTGAAAAGTTACAAGCTATAATCATATTTGTTTTATTTAGATAACATACATCTACCATGATAATTATGAAGTTAATATAAACATACATAACTTAGAAACTAGAGAATCCCTATTAACTTATAATATGAATCATAAAACATGATTTTGAAACAATCCACTTTGTTCATCTTACAATTTTTTTCAAGTTTGTTAACAAATATTCAATTAATAAGAACACCCTCACTCAAATATTACAAATTTTTTATTGATTATATTTCACATTTATTATAAGTGAACAACATTTATTTAAAGTGTATAAATTAACACCACATAATATTACTCAACCAATATAAACACTACAATCAACATAAATAGATCTCCCACAAGCATAAAAATGAAGGGAAACCATCTATCAGACCTTGATATTTTCCACATTGGGTGACCATGAATCACCCCCATGAATTTAAAACACATCACGAAAATAAGTTTTTATAATGGGTAAAGTTTCCTTATTTTTTATATGCTTGAATTCATCACATATGTTATATTTCCAAGAGAAATAAATCAAAAAATTCAATCCAAAAAATTCACAGACACAAAAAACAATGTCATATGTATAATCCATGAAATAGAATAATTTAATGCACAACATTGAGAAAAATAATATGATACAAGTTAGGAAACAAATGAATGAGAATATAAAATATATCCCATTCCACCATAATAAATTTCCACCACATTGGGCCCAAGATAATAATTATATAATGGATATTATAATAGATTCCCCACCCTTAGAACACATCTTTAAAACAATGAGATTGAGGAGAGAGTTATGGAATGAAGTGAGTAAGGTTAGAGAAAACATTTTCCCATACCATATCTCCATAACAACACCAGGATTGGGGAAGGATTTTTACTTACCATATTTGATGGAAATATTAGGGAATGTTGGTATTCAAAAGTTCAAGTGGTAAAAACAATCATTGCTTAAATTTTTTATCACATGGGTCTCAATTTGAGAGAATTACTGAAGTACACATCATTCACTAGAAGGGATGAAAATTGAAAAAGAATGAGGATAATTCAATTCGTTAAATTCTATGGATTAAAAATTGAAGGATTTAGGCTCAAAATATCTTATAAGGTTCTATGATATATCAAATAATAACCCATAAACCCCCCATCAGTGAAAAACATATCCTATTATCATTCCTACTTCTTGGTCGAAAAGGAAACTTGTCCTAAAATAATTCTTAAAAATTACCAAAAAAGTACTTGACTAATCACAATACTTGAGGAACAAGAACAATCATCATCTAGATTCCCCATGCAACATCGTTACTGCTAATGAAACTCAGTTCCCCACTATGAATGAGTTGATATAGAGTCTATATTCATATCTTCTAACCAATCCTCAATATCATGATTAAAAATTGTTTCCTCAAAATTTTATATAGTATGGAACTTAAACTCTAGGAATTTCCTCCCTTGAATGTCTTCATCATCTACCACCACTTTGAAGCTATCTCCTAGCAAATCCTATTGAATGTATTCAACTGAAACCTGAAAGGAATAGAAAAATATGGTAAATCATGAAAATAACAAATATTATGGAATCCAACCATGAGATAAGTAGTATATTAAAAGTTAATTAATTGATTCATTTAAAACTAATTCCTATTATTTACCCAATTCAAACAACAATATAGACACATAATTCATGATCCTTACCCAGGTCTTTACCCCAAAAGTATCACAACTTCTCTTAGAATGTTCAATAAACTTGAAGGTTGAATTCAATCAGAAGGGGCTATTGAATTATATATCATAGACAATATCCCTTGTTAACAGCACATACTGAGACCAAATAATATTGTTTCCCTACTAACCCATGCATACTCACTAGTGAATATCTTTTAATTCCATCCAACACATCAAACTATATTTAAAACTACTCTATCATATACTGCTCCCCCTAAAGGTACCCTTCATGGGCTTGTAATAAATAAATAGAGATAATGACCCCCAAATTATGACTACAATAGGCCATGGGTTTGATATTATCATAGAGGGTACATAAATAAAAATTATAGGAGACATTACCCTCAAATAAGTTTAAGGAATAATTGATAAGATAAGAAAAACCACCTACCAATTCCCATACATAAATAAATAAGTAATCTCAATACATGAATGTAATGTCATACATAAACTTAAATAATTTAATGCAATAAAAATAAATCCCTTGTAGTGAACATAAAACCATAATAACTTATGAACTACTCCTTGATCAAGGAATAGTTAGCATGATCACCAAATATCCCTTATAGACCGGACAAATAGATTATATATACATAGGGTGAGCATAACACTTATTCTTAGTTTGATACTCCTTGAAACATCTCATAAAAAATGTGAAGGAAGCATACTAAAACCCTATGAAGAAACAAATAAAATTAGATTTTCTCCTAAATAAGTGATACTATTTTACCAACCTCACCATGGATGACTCATTATGTAACACATAAAATTAAATAATTCTATAACAGAAGAATATATAAAAATAAAGTTACCAAATGTAGAGACATAATTTTTTCCTTAAAAGACTTTGAAATATTTCTATATATATTTATAGAGATAGGCACAAAGATGAAGTGTGATTATAAGGCCTGGTATGTCTGGAATAAATTTTATAAAAATATTAAGTACTTTTATACTATGCATGTGGTGGAAATAAGATATCTCTCAAATGTGAGATCAGATCAGAAATATGAGGCCATAGTTCAGTCTAGAGTGTGGCATTTACCCTCGGTGGGATATACCATTTGTTGGTGAGAGACATCCGTAGAAAAATCCATGGAGGGGTTTTTCATAAATAAAGTAATAAAATTCAATTATTTTATCTAGAATTCCGAATCATATAACTTTTACATGATGACTTGGATTAGAAGTCCAAGAATATTGTTGAGTTTGGAATGAGTTTCTTTACATAAGCACGACCTAAAGTGAGAGGGTGTGGGAGGTTCATATCCCACGACCATTGGAAGATGTTTTTTTTTGTTTTTTATAAATAAGAGGTTGAGAAAATGGGAAAGGGTTTGGCTCATTTTCTCCCACAGCCAATGTAGCTTCTATCTCATTCTCATTAGCGAATCGACATCGGGTTCTTGTTGGATCGTGATGAAACTTATGATCCTAGTAGATAAAAGAGTAATGAATGGAATGAAGGATCCATAATCCTAGTAGGATCTTTCTTTTGAATTATAATTTTTTCCCGATTGAAGTTTGGTTAGTGAGTTTTATTCATTTTCATTTCTGCGGCTCTGTTTATCCTTTTTGATGGCCAAAATAACAATGGTTATCCTTCAATTGAGTTTTTGATTGCTCTTTCTTCATGTTCTTTGTCCGTTATTCACAGTTATTCATTGTTAAATTTTTATAAAATGAAATGATGTCCAAAAATCGACCAAATCATGGATCTATTAAGGAAATGATCCAAGGGTTCTAGATCTACAGCGGTTCTGAGTCTTGGGCATCGGAGGAGGCGCGACAGTGAGTGTAAGATCTATAAACTCTTCCTCACATCGAAATGGGATCAAATATTTGATAAGAGACATATTATGAGAAGATAGTGTCTCAGGGATCCTAGATCTAGTCTGAGAATATTTTTCTAAGCACCAAGGCATCTCTAGTGGTCCGTGGAAGTTCTGCGGCCGCCGACAATGGCACGCCGCTCGACAACAGTGGTGTTGTGGAGGAGGGATGTGACCAGTGAGGGATGTGGTAGTTGGGATCTAGTGTATGAGGGGAATTCTAGGTGTAGAGGCTGGTGAAGTGGATTGGGCTAGATGGAGCGGTCTGGCCCAAGCGGGGCAGATCGGCCAGAGCGGGACGGTCTAGCCATAACAGGCTGAGGTGGGCCGTCGAATCTTCAAACGTCCATAGCTTGCAAACCTGCCATTCGATTGATGTGTCATCTATGAAATATTGTTCTTATCATTGATATGGACCTTTTCAAGAATATTTGAGAGTTTTATTTTTCAATATCAAGGTTTGGTGTTACAAAATGTTCAATTATAATGATAATAATACAATAATAATTATTTAGTGATTCTTGTATCAGACGTATCTCCTGCATCTGGTGTCCGATCAACATGCAATAAGTGATATCATGACCCTGAAATTGAGGTGGAATTTTGAAGACTGATTTCATTCACTTAAACTAAAATCATGGTGTGGGCCCCATGAAGCCCGATTTGGGCATATTATGGTGAAATGTGACTTATTCATCGAGTGTTTGATTTGAAAAAATGAATAGAGAATCAAGTGTGTTTTTACATTAGTATCGAAATGGTGCAATCCATATGATGTGTTCCAGGATTGAGGCATGTGACCCATAAATAACCGTTCATGCGTATTGCTGTAAAATGCAGTTTCTTCATCGAGAGTCTGTTTCGGGCGAATGGATAGTCAATCTGGTGTTTTTTTCTGAAATTTTTATGATGTTGTGATCCATTTGGTTATATGGGGCCATCTAATGAGGCTAGTCAGTAAAGTTACATTTTTGACCATTTTAGACTAGTGATGAGCATCGTGCGCTCGTCAGCCTTATGGATAGAGGTTCCTTATACTCTGGGAGTAAATTGGCACACCTAGGGGTACTTGATCGAAGTCTAATACCTGAGTGTAACTGGGTACACAACTAGGTGATGAGGTGGGGTCACACATTATGTCGGCCCCACATGTGTTGTATACCATTTTACGAATCTTATACCTCTCATATCTCTTTCTTCTGAACTTAGATTTTGGCCTTCGAGTAGCCTATCATAAGTGTTTTTCTATGTAGAACGTGATGGTGAACTCCATAGTGTCTTTTGATATATGATGAGGGATTTTCTAGGTACGATTCCTATCTGGGGTGATACTCGATGACTACATTGTAATTCCTTGATACTTTCCAAGAGGTACCATCCAACAGGGATGACCAAAGTAGTTCCAGGCTTACCCTCTAGCATATTACCCTTCAGTGGGGCTAGATAGTGGAATTATCTAGTGAAAATGTTGAGCTTACCCTCTACCAGGGATGGGTAGTGTCATTCTCCAATGAAACTTATGAGCTTACCCTCCAGCGTATTAGCCTTCTGTGAAGCTAGGCAGTGGCGTTCACTGGGGACACTTCCGAGCTTACCCTCTAGCATAATACCCTTTAGTGGGGCTGGGAAATGGATTTCACTAATGAAACTTTTTGGATTACCCTCCAGTGTATTACCCTTCAGTATGGATGGGTAGTGGCATTCACCGATGACAGTATCGAGCATACCCTCTAGCGAGGCTAGGAAGTGGGTTCTCGACCTTGAGACACGATCTCTTGGCTATGAGGATCCGGGAAGAGACATGTTTTGATGTACCACTAGACTCATGAGAAAGAAGGAATATTTTCCCATTAATATGTGTCATTGTGATGCAACCTAAAACCATACGAGCAAGGCAAAGCCGCACAAATTAGATAGTATCAGGTTGTGGTGATTAAGTCTCTTTGACTTATATGTTTATGGAAGAAATTAGGGATGAAAGGCATAATTGGTGGTTACTTATGGAACTATTGGAAACTCTTTTCTTGGTCTAAGCTATGAGATGGAGATCCCCTTACTCTCTCATTTGGGATTATTTGGTTGAGCATGTATATGGATCATATTGCAGTACCCACTCCTTGGGGTTTGGTTAATATCCTTCCAGGAGAGGCAAAGACTTGCGGGTATGCCATGTGATTTCTGTGTCTAGCTTCTCATGGTTGGACAAGTCTACTCTACTAATAATGGTAGAGAAGACTCGATGAGAAGTTTATCTTCTCACCATTTATAGCTCCTTATGTTTGGATGAGCTTACTTCACTCTCTTGTTGGGTTGAGTTTCCCTCCTTTTACTGTACCTTATCCTAGTTACTAATTTCCTTTTCAGAGTCTCTATTGTGGATCCCCCATATCCTTTTCGGGACGTCCTAGTGATTATTTTTATACTTCCCCCTGCATGGAATTTTCCTGCATGTGTTGTTCCATATGCAGATGACAGACATGTTGATAATGAATTCAGAGGAGTATTGGGTATGGGTTCTTAGACTACATACAGTGGTCATAGATTGGGATTCAGGAGCAAGGCTCTCTCAACTATTTCTCTTTTTTAGTTTTGGCCAGGTTGTGGCACTTTTCTAGTTGAGCATGTATTTTTACCCTTTTACCTTTTACTTTAATATACCATACTTGCACTGAATAGAGGTTGATGCATGTTTGGTTTTATTTTTATAGAAGTGTTTCATCTTTTGTTCGTTTTTCCTATGCACTTTTTCGTGGAGTTAGCTATGTGTGTGTACATGTTCTTAGGCAAAGGCCACTCGAGTTGTTGTTCCTTCAATGCTAGTCACCACCCCTAACCTATGGATGTGGTCTTGGGGTATTTGCGGTTGAATCCCCGACATGGGTTGGGCCGTGACACCCCTATTTGAATTCTCTAATATCTTTTCTCTCTCATTCCCCAATGCTACACATTTTTTTCTCATGCCTTCCACAAGTTATCTTTCACCTTGTGCATAAGTATCATAGATATTAATGCATCCTGTACATCCCAAAGTCCCATCATCATCATCATCATCATCCCTAGTGGTAACCAAGTGTATTACTGGAAGCCACTATAGACTTTGTAAATAAATTATACCTCAATTCTTTATAGTCCATTAATGCACATCCATGGGAAGCTTAATCCACCAAGACCAGATACATGTTTTTGCTATACCTCAAGAAATTACATCCTAAAAAAGTATTTTAAATTGTTATCAATAAAAACCTAGGTAATAACACACTATATACCACAATAAATTATATCCCGAGATATTCTTGCTCATACTATGTCTGAAGGGTGAGTGGGGGGGGGGAGAAGCCTTCCATTCATTCCCCCACTAACTAGATGTTAGAGAAAACACACTAAAAACATTTTCATCTCACCTTACCTACCGAATCTAGGGGGTGGGGGTGGGGGTGGGTAAAGCATATGAAATTAGAAATTATAAATAATATGATGTATTGGTGAACTAAAGGAAAATACGAAGATTTAAACTCATCTGATGCTATTATCAAACAAGACCCCCCAACTACCATTGTTAAGGTATATATCTTAAAAAATAATACAAGTATCAAACTTCATATCAATTAATTAATTAATTAACTATTAATTAATGCTGTTACATTTTAATTTCCAAGATTTATTATTAAATATTCTAAGATAATTTTTGAAGGAACCATAATATATTTTTCATATATTCTAGTATGTCATCATCATTTAGAAACACTATAAACCATCCCATTCATTTGTTAATTACATTTTCTTTTCAAAACTTATATGGATACTAAGGGAGTAAACCTAATCTACCACATAAAACATGAAATCATTATTAAAAAATTTAAACAATATCTAGTAGTTTGAATATAATTATATAAATAACATCTATGTAGTTAATCATCAAAAACGAATTTTTGATGATTAAGAATCAATGAAAAACTCTAAACTTGTCCTGACCATCCGATGTCATTCCCACACCATTATGCATAGTAAAATATATTCCCCCATCATTGATACTGACCATCACTATAGATATGGTGTCCCAACCAATTTCTCAATGTATAACCAACCATTAATATAGCCCTAGGACTCTATCCTATTTCTCATCAAATTATCCCAATCATACTAGGATATCAATCAAACACATAAATGATCTAATTATCAAATAGTATGTACATAAGGTAACCAATAATTTATAGAACACAAATCAAGGAAACTGAGTCCATGACATCAAGGATATAAAGCCTAAAAAAGTTAATAATGGCTCTATTCAACCCCAAATATTTATTTTTTTAAAGAAAAACAATATTAATTCCATCTCCAATTAACTACTTTATTATTATTAGATTTTCTACATCATAAAACCCATCATAAATAACTAACATATAAATATAAATTGAAATTAAAAATTCTCTATGCATAATATCAATGTTAAACTAATTTCAAGGAGAAAAATAATTAATTTTTTTCATGCCTCTTCCATTATAGAAAATTTATTGATTTAAGTTTTTTATATATTTCAAGTAGTTAAACATGATAAAAACAAAAAATATATATAGACAATTAGATAGAATAATATCTAGTAAATATCAAGATGCACCATAAACATGCTACACACACAATCTATCATAGAAACCCTAACCATTTATTAAATCTCAAACATGAAATATTAGTTATCAAAAAAAGCGATAATTATACCCTTTAAATTATTTAGTTATTGAATTTTATAATAATCATATTCATAAAATAATATAGATACATCTAAATATATGATACTATAATTATTTATTTATATTCAATACTCTAAATTAATATCAATAATTTCATATGTAAAAATTAATTTTATATTTATTAGATAATTATTAGAATATTGAATTAGCTTTATTTATGTACAATATGAGATTATAACTTCTTACTTTTATTATCTAGATTAAAAGGTCATATTATTGTATAATTCAATGATATAAAATAATATACACCAATATTCATCCAAAAATATAAAATATTATAAAAAAATATTATGATTATCCCTTTTTTAATTAAAGTAATAATCTAATGCATGTGATATATATTATTTTCCAATTATATAATCTCTATACTGGGGGAAAATAATAATAATCTATAAGTGAGAATAACCACAAACTCTAAATTTCTAATTAATTAATAAATAATAATAATAATAATTTTTATGTAATATTTACTTTTTCTTAATTGTTTTAAACCACCAAATTTTAAGAAACAATACAATATAAAATACAACTTCCTATATCTTTGATAATTTAAATATTATTATCTTATTATCATCCATCATAGTTATTTATCTAGAGTAATCTGAATCATGATGAATTTATAATTGCATAAAAATATAATTGGTAATTCATATCCCCTACCTGGAAACACTATAGGTCGCACTACATAAAAAAATTATGAGAGGGAGAAACAGATAGGTTTTAAAATCATGTGGTAGGGGTTTGGATCAATAATAGATCACTCATATGACTATAATGATATAGATTGATCGTCTTAGTTCGAGATAAACTAATAATCTCTAAAAAATGGGAATCTAATTTAAAATATACAAATACCGCTTCATAAATATTTAGAGTATAATATATTTAAAACGCTCTTACTTAATTAATTTTTTTAAATTTCATTTAACTCACAAGATGAATTTTAATTCCACTAAAATTTATGAGTTGAAGGATCACATTAAACCTCTTCATAATATATTTAAAATCATGATTTCAAGTATTTATTTTCATTAAAATATGGAAAACATCATTTTAGATGTGAAATAGGAAGAAAAATCAGATTTTATGGACTTAAAAGGATACCCCTAACTGAGAAGGGGTATTTTCATAAATTTTAAATGATTCACCACATAAATAAAATAAGGACCCACCTACACACATGAACTAAAATACCCTTATGTAATTGGATTAATCTACCCTTATAAAACAGTGTAAGAATACCCTTATTCATAGAATAATTCCTACAAAAATCTAAGAAAATCTTTATGAAAATTAAATTTTCATATGAAAATAGTTATAAATAGTTAATAATATAACTTATTATAACTTCCAAAATATTAGATCACTTTAAATACTTCCAAATAAAATATAAATAAAATTTTGAAATATTTAGATTTCATTTCTAATCAAAAAACCATTTTTAAAATAACTTATAAGATAAGAATACTTTCCTAAGCTACAAAACACCCCAAAAATAATTTGTAAGGACATTAAAATCTCTTTTATAATTTATAAAACCATTGAAAAAAACTTTTTATATTAAAAAAAAACTCCCTCAAACCATCAAACACCTCAAAATTATAAATAATGTCTTAAGAGAAATCATAACCTTTACATTTTTGGTTTTTCACCCTTGACACTAGTATCTGACTCATGCCCTATTAAAACTGGGATTCAAGAGTCATTGGAATCCCAACTGATTTCTTAAAAGGAGTTTTAGTGTGTATGGGTTATGGTAGAATGATATTATAGATTTTGGTTTAGAATTAAGATGAATTTTTTGTTGTAGGAACTAGTGAGGAAATGAATTGGGTTAGTAGGAAAACAATATCATTTCGGTATAAAATCTGATGTTGGTTAGGGAGACTATTTAGGATAATGAAATAGCTCTTATGATCATATATAGGGAACTTTATAAGTACATTTGACATAATTATATTATATATTATGGATTTATTGGTAGAGAAATTTGTAAGGGGTATGTATCAACATTTATTTCACTTGTTATTGAAATTAGATAATCCAATGTGTGAAAGATAGAAAGTGATATGATATTAAATTTTCTTATGATACTATTTATTTTTTACCAAGTTGATTTTTCCTTATGTTAAATATATTTATATTTATGTGGTTATGTTACCAATGTTCTCATATTATTTAAATGGATGTGAAAATAATGTAAAATGGAAATTTTAATAGTTAATGTACTTCATAGAAGGTAAAGGATTAATGAAAAATGTAATTAACATGAGGATTTATTAATTATATGGTTATTCATTTTCACATGTTTGTTATTAATTATTTAGACATGATGATAATTCATAAGACCTTTAAACATGATAAAATATATTATTTTTTCATCATGTCTTATGATTTTATGTGAATGTAATTCCATGTATTTTACTAATTTCTTGATTTAAGAGTTTGATTCATATTATATTTGATGCATAATATAAAATAATTAAACAAAGATTATGATATAATTTTGAGTTATTTTTATATAGTTTAAATTGAAGGAATGATTAATATATAACATATTGTTTATCATTATATAGTATTTGATTTATTAATGAATGATGTTTAATATTATGAGTAACATTGTGGATGTGAATAATTTTTTTAAAAATGTTTTTTTGATTGTAATACATTAATATACTATTAAGTGACCTATTATGAACAAATGATGAAATATATAACATGTTAATTATAATTACATGATTTAATAATGATAAAAAATTAAATATTATGAATGATAAATTAAGTTGTTTAAATTGATGTATTGTAATGTGAAACATGTTATGGATAATCCTTGGTGGGTGAGAAAATATTTTAATTTTGAGAAAGATGATCTGGAACATTGAAATAAAACTTATTTTAGGTAGAGATGTTTAATGGTTAGATGAAAACATGTTTATAAGATATGTGTAATTTTTTTTAGATTTTGGGAGAGTGATATAAATAACCTATGTATTAGTCTAACTTATGGGTAATGTACATACTCTATGTGATGTTAAATGTGTGGTTTATGATGAAGTTGGTAAGTAATTAGTGTATAATGTGGATAATCACCTTGAATAAAATAATAAATCATGTATTTGAGGTTTTTTAGCATATGAAATTGAAAACTCTTACCTTATTTCATAATGGTGTGTACATGTTATTATATTTTTCTTTAATAATGTTTACTTGATTGGATTCAACATTAGCATAATTTTTTTCGTAATACATTTTCTTAAATAAAAGTTTTGGATTTTGTTTTAATGAAAATGATTTAATTTATTAATATGAAAGGAATTATTTTAATTATAAAAATAATCTTTATAAAAGGTTTTTAAGGCATTGTGGATAGTTTTATAAGAAGGGTTTTATGCTAATTTTTATTTCAAAGTTTTAAATATTTTGGTTTTCAAGGAAATCTATTATCTTTTGAATGACTTTTTTGAGTTAGAGTTTCTTCTAAAGTGAAATAATTAAATTTTTTTATTTATTTTTAAAGGATTTATGATAAAATACTTAAAATTAATGTGAAGTGAATTGATGTTTCCTTGTAAAGGACTATCACTTAATGTTTTTTTTTGGATTTTAAGTGTTGTTATTATTTTGTGGTGGTCGTGGTTGGTTATAATATGGAGATATTATATTTATTTCTTTCTTGTGGTAGAATATTTTTTGTTTTTTAGTGTGGAAGTGATGATTTAGGTATACTGTTAAAATAATATTTTGAATTATTTTTATTTGGTAAGAGGATGTGGTTTTTCATTAATGTTTGGACAACTTCATAAATGAGTGGAATATTAGTAGATGTGTTTATTTATAGTACACTTTATGTTTTTTTATAATTCACGTGTTATTTAATTATTTTAGTTAATAATATTGATTTTTATAATTGATCTAAGTTCATGTCATTGAAACGGTATAAAAATTCTTAGTATGAGACAAGGTATAAGGCTTTATTTGATAAAGTACTAATTAATTTTCAATACAAATGTTTATTAAAGTTATTACTAGAGTATCAACACATGATGTAAAATTTTTGATAAATGAGGATGTATTTTATTTTAAATTATAGAAAACACTATACTGATTTTGGGTTTCCTTTGCATTTGGTTTACTACCAGACATGGCCTGAATGTGGTGAAAGATAGACCATGGACAGAACGATGAGATATATTGGGTATAACTTAATGATTTATTTGAAGAGTTTAATTTTTTTCTATTCCAATGTGTATGTACATAAATAATACGAGTAACAAGTGATATTAAATAATCTTTGACTTTGGTAATGTCTTTATTTTTGATAGTACCATAGTGGTTGTTTTATTATGATAGAGTAAGATTGGGTTCTAGGGTTAAATTATTCTATAAGTTGGTCACCATATTACTTTCAGAGGTAACATTTTTAAATGATTTTAAAAATTTTAAATGTTCATTCATGGCATGTATTAATTCTATTTTTCAATGACTAGTTAAATAATTTATAAAATTAACATTTCATTTCAATTTTAGATGTTTTCTTGACTTTTTTTCCATTTAACTTGAAAATTTAAAGTTTTTACTCATACCTAAAATTTTAAAGGATTTTAAAAAACTATTTTTTATGTTTTATTAAATAATATAAATAGTTTTGTAAATTAACTAATTAATTTGGGTAGTTGGTTTCATGTTTGGTTGTGGGTTAACAATTCTAAACACGAATTTAATAAATTTTAAACATTATTTTATATTATGATTTATGTAAAAGTTAGTAATGGGTCAAGTTATGGTTTGTAGTAATTGATGTTTTAATTTCCATTATCCAAAATGTTTGTGAATTTTTGATGGTGAGAGTTTTATTTTAGATGAATATCATGTATTAGTTTGATTTTTAGAAAAATTCTTATTGGATAAGGGATGGTGTTGTAGTGTCATTATTATATTAGGATAATTTGGTGTATATTTCATGCTTTATTATTTTATGTTTGGTTTTACCTAGGGACGATGGTGTATTAGTGGAGTATTGTTGTTTTATATTGAGAGGAATGTGATGTCAAGGCATATATATTTAATAGTTGAACTTGATTTCAAGGTGTGAATTTTGAGTTTATAGATGGTGAAAATATTTTTTTAGGTATCTTAAAAAATCATTATATTTTAAGAGCTTATTTTGAATTAGTTTTGTTTCATTTTAGGAGGATAAAAATAATTTAAGAGGCATATAATAAATATTCCCAAGATTTCTTGATCATCTACTTTTTTTAAGCACTTGATGTGTTGGGAGTGACCTTGAAGGTGAATAATAAGAGATAAGATGAGTACTATTTGAAATTTATATTAGATCACAAATAATGAAATAAGAGTATCATTTTAGTGTTATTTCTTGTTGTGTGGTATGTTTTATTAATGTGTTAGAGTTGGAGAAAGAGGTTTGTTCACCGGGTGTTTTTTATATTTCTAGCATCTTGGTTTATGTAATTGGGGCTTAAAGAGTTTCATTATGCCACAATTCCTTAAGGTGGAAAGATTTGTTTTTTGTTTTGGTCATTGTGGGTGATTGGTAATTCCATGGTATAAGGGAATGATCTTCATGAGTTTTGAGTGATGTAGCTTAGTAATTATCCTTACACCATGATGTGGCTTGAGAGATTTTGAAAATAAGGGATAAGTTGGCCATATATTTTTAATAGACGTGAGGGTTAAACTATAAAATTTGTGGAATTTAAAAAAGATTAAACTATAATGAGCCTTTATTTCATCAAATATCAATAGTCTTTAACCATATTTTTTGGGGAATATAAGGGATCCTACACCTTAATTCTTGAATTTCTTGTTATTTGACCCCTATTGCACCATCATTAAATGTGTTAATATGTGATTTTTTATAATTCCATAACTATTTTCAAAATTAAAGAATTTTAGAATTACATTAGATTTCTCCCCATTCTTGATTACTTTTGGAATACCTAGATATTTTCTAGAAATATCCAAAATCCCTTTTTATTACCTCTAGTTTCTTCATTTTAAGGCATGATTTATGAATTTTAAAGTAATTATTCCTTTATTATTGTTCCTTTTATATCCTATTTTCTCTTTGGGATGTCTAGGGTCATGCTTTATGTATTGAGATGGTATGGGATTGATATTGGAAGATGGATTATTTATTTCTTTTGGTGATGTAGAGATTTTATCTTTAGGATTTATCATTTCAATTATTTGATAGATTATGATAAAATTTAAGGTATGTGATTTATATTCTATCAATATTATCATTATTTTTTTGGTGTTCTAAGTTTTATTTAGTTTATTCTTATATAATTAGATACATTTAACCTTCATGATGATAAATAATTGAATTAATTTAAGTGGGAAGTGGGTTGTAATGATTTTCATGATTTATCTTATTATTATTTATGTCATTTCTTTATTGTGTGTAATATATAATTTTATAATTTAAATAAATTTTTATATATGTGTTAAATTTTGTTTTAATATTTTTATAAATTGAAATATGGTTACATAATAAAGAAGTGGATAATTAATAGTTGTTGATTGATTATTATTTTTTTGATCATAAAAAATGACTTAAAAATAAGTGATGAATAAATAGAGTGGTTTGATTATTATTCTGAAAATATTATGTTTTAAAATTGATATTAGTGTTAAGATATGATTTATTGTTATTTTTAGATGTTTTAATTGTGAAGGTGATAGTGTGGTTAATTATTAAAATGTATTGATATAGTAGTTAGTTTGTTGTAATTTCCTAGAGATATTGAAATATGTTAAACTATTGAAAGAATGGAATTATATGAGATAGTAATGATAAACACTATGCTAATTTAGTTATGATGAGTTATGTGGGAATTGATCAATGATTAATGTGAGTTGGAATGTGTTGAGTAAAAGACTCACTTTATCTTTAGTTTTGAAAATTAAAATACACTCCTGTTGTAATTTGATTTAACTAATTTTTTTATAAATTTTTTTTGTAAAAAAAAATAATATAGTAACCATAATTATTAATGATTTTAGTGAGAAAATGTAGTTTACTGAGTTTTTTTACCAGACTATCTATAACAGACCAAGATTTTATATATTAATATCACTTCTATTTAGATGAATATTCAATACATAAAAATATTATATATTCTAGAACTGTAAAGGTTTAGAGTTTTTCAAGATTAGAATTTCAATATTCTTATTTTATGAAATATTTTCAATATCTCCCACAAAGATCTCCCCTGATTGTACTCTTCATAGGCATATCCTAATAAAAATTTTCTTTATAACCCAGGGAAAGGAAATATAAGAAAAGTTTGATCTCAGATGACCAGTAAGGAAAAACATGGGAGATATAAATCTAAAATCATGTGAAAGCATAAGATAATGATAAAGGTACATTATAATGAAAATAACTTAAAAATTTCACACCTAATCTAAAAAATATCATAAACATGAGTTATGGGATAAAAAATTACCATTTCAAAATACATGAATCATAAGAATAAGAACTCTTTATGACTCATTGATAAACCATAAGTTCATGTCATAAATGTGAATGGAACCATAATAAATATAGAAACCATTTAATAAGTCAAGGTTAACTACCAAGACCATTGGATTAGGAATCAATACATATATCCTATAGTGGATCAAGCACATCGACTTGTTTCCTATAACACATCAAGAATAATGACTAGTTTAACATAACTATATCATGAGATATAATACTTTACCCAATGAATTGGAGGTAGATATAGGTCCCAAATATGACATAATGAAATACAAACATAATTGTGATGCATGATCATAAAACATTCATCATATCAGAAAACATGAAAGGAAATAGGTTTTATAAACACTTCATTATAGTATAACTTATGGAGGCAAATTTCATTAAATTTTTTAATCATAATAATAATCCGTCCATATAAATAACAAAGATTGTATAATTTAATCATAAACCCAAAAATAATAATTACTAGAATCAATGTAAATTGTCTTTAATGAATAGAGACACCATTAAAGGGTCATTAAAACCATATTGAGGAAAATAACTTTTAAAATTTAATTTTATTTAAAAAAATCCAAAACAAATTTCACATAATCAATAAAAAATTTTCTAATAAAATATATATCTAAAATTATAAATTAATCATCAAAACATTTAGGCATCATGATAGTGGGAGATTATATTAATACTATATAAGTTGAAAAATATTCCTTCTAAACTTTTTTAGGAAAAGTCCTAAAGTACATCATTTGGATATTTAAAAAAATAATCCTTTTAAACAACTTAATAAAAATTAAAAAATTGGTAAAATTTTCTTTAAATAATAGTATAATAATATTAAATAACTTTTTTTCTTTTGAAAAAATGGATGTGGGAGAAAAAGGGTTTTTCACTGAAGAGAGAAATGAAGTCAATTTTCATTAAAAAACACTCATATGATATATTAAATAATTAATGTGATGAAAATGAAAATAAAACATTTAATATCATGTAATAATCATATTATAATAAAATAAAAGTTATTATTCAAATAATAACCATATAATTTCTTCAATGGAAACTCAAGTATAAAAAATCCTGATTATAATCATATTGAGAGATAGATATATCACCACAAGTCATTCCTTTCCTCATTCTTGTTCATAATAGAAATATAATAAATTTGGATTTGTTATAAATTTATTACATAAACATATTCTAATCTATAATACCATATATGATTTATTTATGACATCTTATCATTACTTTATTAATAATTTGTTTTTAAAATCACTTTTCTTGGTGATAATTGATTTTTTCCATAAATTATTTCATTTAGCAGTCATGATCCTTATACTTTTATCATGGTTCCATAATTTATATAATTTCATCATGTAATAAAAACCATACATATTAATTATATACATTATTATAATCATTCATAAAAATTAGAGATCAAAAAATGAACTACATTGTTCATGAAGATGGTAGGTTGTACGTAGTCATTAACACCGTTTCCATTTTTTGACTGATGTAATGAAAAAATTTAAATATTAATTCACCTTTATAGAATCATTATATTTTTATAAATTTCATATATATTTATTAAATCTATCTTTTTTACCATCAAAGTAAAATATAAATAAAAAAGGAATCAGATCACTTCATGGAGGTTGTAGTCTAAATGTACATCCAAACGATGTTATTGTTTTCCAAATGCTTAGAAGGTAAGAAGGTAGATATTATATATAAATTTTAGAAGTTTAATTATTTCAAAATCATCATATATTAACATTAAACCATCCTAATACCGATCTATAAAATTTGGTGATGAAAATGAATTGTATGGCAATGTGGAGACGGTAAGACACACATACACACGACCAATACTTTCACTTATAATTTGATGGTAAAGAGGGTGTATAATTGTGTTTCCATAATAATAATGAAATATCATAATATTTATAATAATTAATTTATTCTGTTATGATGAATTCCATACATTTATAGGAGGTAAGGAATATTAGAAAAGAAAGTGTTTAGTTAAGGGTATTACCTTTTCTTTGTCACAAATCCTTTAGATCTACTTTAAAGGGGTCTAGGTTTGTTATTTTGGGAATAAAAAAAACTCTAGGATACAGATAGAATGTTGATAAGTGAAATTGGTAAGGATTTTTATTGATTTATAATGTAACATCCCATTACCTACTTTCAGGTATTTCTCTTCTATTTATTCATTTTCCTTTTTTGGGCGAATCTTGGGACTCCTTGGGATGAAGAGAATTTTCAAGAAAAAATGATATAATTTTATGGGATGTATGTTTGTTTGAATTAATTTAGTATAGTAATACATCTATAATGGACTTTTGGTTCTCTTTGATTTAAGAACCCATCAGAGGTGGTTTTGGATCTTTCTACGGAAAACTAGACATTTCACAATCCATTTGGGGAATATATGCCTTGTAATATGTTTAAATTCCATTTATTCATCACTGGGTATAATATGTGGATTTGGTACACAATTTTAAAGTATTACACACTATGTATATGGTTCATTTTTTGTATTTTTAAAAGTTATTTTTTGTAAAAAGACGATAATTTTTTAGCATAGTTGAGATTTGTGGGTTACATGACAAGTAATGATATTACACACAATATAAGTATTGTGGGTTGTTATTTTATAGAAATAGATGAATGATTTATTATTTCATTCATTAATAGGATTTTATATCTCTACCTAGAGGATCTTAGGTGTGATTTTGGGGAACCAGATCTATTCAAATCACTTCATTCAGTGATTGATCTTCATCGTGGTTGGGTTGTATCCCTCTAGGTAATAATCCACTATGCTTTTTCATTGAATTTGATTAAAGTATCCAAATTTTTCTATGGTTTTAGATCCATTGATCTATGATGATAATTATCTTGATACCTTTCTAGAACATTTTTTTGTGATCATGTTATGGGGGTTGGTTCCTTGTTAGTTGTGGTGCAACAGGTGTGTGTTCTTTGTGGTAAGTCGTGTTTGTCATCTCCACTGACTGTTTTGTTTTTTAAATTGATTATAATATGTGTGTATTTATTATAAGGCATCGATTTTCATCATTTTCTCTTCCTTGTAGGTTGATCCCATTGCAGGCGTGTGTGACCCAAGTTTGAGATTTGTGGTTCTGTCTCTATCCTATACAAGATGAAATAAATTGCTCTGGTTTTGAAAAATTGTTATATAAATGAGGGGGAATGATTTATTGATGTATTTGTGTGTGTGTGGAAATGGAATTTTGATAAAATATAAGTTTTCCCAAATTTTGGTGAAAAGGAAATGGTATTTTCAAAGCATTGTGAAATGGACTTCTAAAATGGGTTTTAAGGAATGATTTTACTGAATTGGTTTTGAAAATAGTGAAAATGGGAAGCCTTTGGTACTTCAGTGAAGAGTTTATTAATGGGACTCATCCATTGTTACTCTCATGGGTTACAATCATGGAGTATTCTCTTGCTCCTTAGGCATGTAGTTCTTTGGACTTTATATACACTATTTGGAGGGTCTACTTTCTGGGGTGTTCATATGCTTCCTAGATCTGATGCATATATATTAGATATTGATGCATGTTCAATTATATATTTTGGGGGTACGAGTATCATATAAATCATGACCTAGTGTGATCCATGTTTTGATGTGACATATGCTTTTAGCTTGTCCTGTTTAGCTTCTACTTCCATGTATTTGATATGATATGTGATACATGATTTGGTTTGATTTGATATATATTATTTGATATATGAATATTAAGAAATTTGAAACTTTTTTATCTATATTTATTTGGAAATTTAGAGAAATATAAAATTTTATGTTTTTTAATGTTTTTATAGAAAAACTGTAAATTCTTTATCTTGCCTTGTCTTCCTTAAAGTGGATCATGTTAAAATTATTGTAAAGGTACTTGTTATAGAACACATGGGTGAGATTCTACTAATCTTATTAGATCAGAACTTATGCACACATTTGGTGGTGCATAGACATTTTCATGTATTTCTATATAGGGAATGGTAAGGTACCATAATGAGGTGGAGAGGTTTTCTATCAGCTGGGTATTGGTAGCTGTTGGTGAGATAGTGAGTGTTTTCCCATTCCATCACATGAAGTTGTTAGTTTCCTATTTTAACTATCCTTTAATTATTGAACTTGTACTTAGGGATATTCTAACTAAATTAAATTTGTATTATTTTTCTATATCTTCTTCTAGTTGTGGCATATTAATTTCTTCTACTATTGATCTCTATTATATATATATATGCAATATTGTTACTTCTGGTTGGGAGAAATCATTCTATATGGCTGTTGTTTAATACCTGAGTGTTAGTCAATATCCCATGGGGATTGAGAACTCCCTTTGCATATGTGGAAATTTGGGCCAACTACTAGTTAGAAAGGGTTTACAGGTTGGGTTTGTTATAGTTTGGTAATAAAGGAGGTCGATAATCAAGAGTCCACATATTGGTACATTTAGTATACTAAATATAAGATTATCAAGACTTGAGTGATAGGTTGCGGTGAGTTCATGGCCAACTCTATTCGCGATGAGACTCAAGTTACCAAGGGGTATTGGGCTTTTTATCTCATATTTTGAGTTTTTATCATAATATCAGGTTTTTATGATGGTTTTATTGTTTAACTGTGATTATTAAGTTTTTTGGTTCTCTCTAATGTTTCAGTGTGCAATGGTATGCCTCCAAGAAGTGTTCTGTGGTTTTCTTAGGAGGGTGAAACATATTTTCCTCATAGTATTACACCTATAGATTTGAATCTTTAAGAGAATATTGTGAAATTGGTTTGTGGTATTGAATTGAATGTACCACAAGTCCCAAATACAGTTTTTGAGGTACCACCAGAAGATGGATGAGAAAGGGATCAATCATGGGAGTTATTATATGAGAATCCACCATACTTTAAAGGTTTGAATAAACCATAATAGGTATTGGACTGGATGGATATGATCGATCAAATCTTTTAATTCTTAGATACACCTAATAGTATCAATGTGAAGTGTGCATCATTCAAACTTGAGAGACCCAGGAAGGGATGGTGGTATTCCATGGTACAGGTGGATAAACTTGTTGGATTAGACTATATGGGTTTCAAAAATCTTTTCTTCCATCTGTTTTGTCTAGAGTTGGTGATGATATAAAATTCTATGGAGTTCCTCTCTATATAATAAGTATATTATAAGGTGTCAGTGTGTATCAATTGGTTTACTGAGCTGGTTCATGTTTCATGAGAAATTGTAAAGAGTTACCTGCTAAAAGCTCATAAGTACCTTCAGGGTTTGATACCAGATATCAAATCATAGGTATTTATACTAAATATTTTTAACTATCTGGTGATGGTAGACATATAAATTTTGGATGAGATGAATATAGCAGTAAAGGTTGGATATTGTACCCCTTATCTTTTACCCATTGATAGCTTCAGTGGTGAAAAAGGGAAAAATGGGAAGTGGTAGGATCTTCAGAGTGGTGGAAGTGGTTCCTAGTGATAGGCCTCCTTTTCACCTTCAATTATAGATGGTAGTGTTCTTATAACTTTCTATTAGTTTAGAAATTTTGTACATTCCATGATTTTTTTCCTTCACCTCTAAATATCTATTGTAGTTGTAGATGTTATGGTCATCTGTATAGTTTTTACTAGGATATGTATAAACCTCGATTAGGTCAAGGATTATCAGCTCCAAAGGCTACTACATTGCATTCAGATTCTTCGAAGACTTTATAGATCTAAACACATGACTCATGAGTGAAGCACCTTCATGTAGTAGATGAGTTTTTGGTGGAGGTAGATGTGGGTCAAATGAAAATGAGAGGTACCATATTTATTTCATCTTTAGTAGTGAATGATTAATTTGATATTGGTTCTTACCAGTCATTTATTTATAAATATTTTGTAGATATTATTAAACATACAATATAAATCATATCCTTTGTTATAGTGTTAGTGAAACATCTTGGAAAGGGAAAAGAGAAGTGGTTTTAGTGACCTTCTTGTGTGTTATCAATAGATGATGCAAAGTTAGTCTGATATTTCATTGTTCTAGATCTAGATCTATTTGATGTCATCATCATGATGGATTTTATTTTTTTTATCCTTGTGCTAAGGTCAATTGTTATCATTAGTATGTCACATTTGTTGTGGCTGATGTGATCTCATGGGTGTTTAAGGGAAAGTGGGAACTGAGGTCCGGTCATGCTAGGCCTTCCTTCCCAGAGCACAAGATTTTTTTGTTTGCTACAGTTGTTTATCCAGTTTGAGCTTTTTTGTTCTTGATACTTCTACCGTTCATCTGGATTTTCATGATGTTTTCACAGACAAATTCTCCAACCATCCTTCAAAGAGGGAGGTAGAGTTTATGATTGAACCTTTTCCAAGTCTGAAACTGATTTTAATACCTTTCTATCATATGCTACCAAATAGTTCTAAAAGAGATCAATATTCAGTTGGATGATCTGATGGTTAAGGGTTTTTTTAACCCTAGTGTTTCACTTTGGGTAGCCCTGATACTATTTTCTAAGAAGGTTGATGACTCTCAAATTGTGCGAAGAATAACAAAAGTTTAACTGAGTGATGATTAAGAAAAAATATTATTTAATTCATTTGGGTGATTTTTTTGATTAGTTAAATAGGTAAAAGTTGTTTTCAAAGATCGATCTTTAAGTGGGTTGTCATCGGCTAAGAGTTTGGGAGTCTGATCTACCAAAGATAAATCTCAAAAGGTATGAAAATTTAAAATATCTTTTGATGTTGTTTGGTATGACTAAAAAAATATAATTTATATGGATTTGAGGAATTAGATATTTCATCAGTATATTGACACTTTTGTGGTAGTGTTCATAGATGATATTTTGTTTTATTCTAGATTTGAGCATGATCACGAGCACCATTTGATTTTGGTTTTGAAAATCATGATAAGTCACTATTTATATTGAAATCATTCTAAATAAAATTTCTAGATTAAAAAGAAATGTTATTGGGGAACATGATTTGTTATCATGGATTATTATTTGATCTTGAGAAGTTGAAGGCTATTTTGTTAGGGGAAGAACAATAAAATATCTTTTAGATTCAGATCTTTCTTTTTTTATTGATACTATTGATGCGTTTTATTTGGCGGAACCAGTGGAGAGCGTTTAATTTCAAGTGATAGTATTTTATGGAATTCAATTCTCTTGGCCAGGGTTTTACAGTAGCATAAATGATATTCTCACGAGACTTGGGAATGAGAGTTATTGATGAGGGAGATTTAGAATCATCTCTTTTTTGGAAATTATTCTTCCATATGACTTCCTTGGGATGGTCAGTCTTATGGTGGGGAGTTTATATCAAATCATTACCCTGTTTCATGTATTTTAATTCTCTCTATTCATTTTCCCATTTATTTTTGTAAGTATTGAGAATCTCAGGGATGGAGATAATTTGGTGGTGAAAATAAACTAATGTATAGTGATGTATGTTTTTTTAATTAAATGAGCCCGAGTATAAATGTGTATTGACTTTTGAGGGTTCTTCCCCTGTTTGGGGAACACCAGAGGTGTTTTTGGAGTTTTATTTCCAAAAACTAGACATTTTATAGTCTCTAGGGGAAATAAATGCCACAAAATGTGTTTAAATGATATGTATTTTTTTGGGTAAAATCCATGAATTTTTTACAGAGAGTGAAAGTATTACACATTGTTTATCTGGTTCACGTCTTTTATTGGTTAAAGTTGGGTTATTATAAATAGGTGATGAGTTTTTCAGTGTACTTGATCTTTTTGGATTAAAAACATGTAATGGGATTACCCGCCATGTGAGTATCATAGATTTTAATTTCAGGACACTGCATGGATTATTTATTATTTTATTCATCCACAAGATTTTGGCTCTCGACCGAAAGGATCTCAGGGGTGATTTTGGGGACCACTACTCTATTTAAATTTCTTCGTTCAATAATTTATTTCCATTAAGGTTGGGTAGAATATATTAAGGTTATAATTCCCTTGGTTTCTTCATTTACTTTGATCACAATATCCCGGTTACTCTATGATTTTTAGATCCATTGATATGTGATGAAAATTATCTTTACTTCTTTCTAGATATGTCATGTGATATTGTTCTGGTGGCTGATCCCTTATTGGTTATGGTGTGAAAGGTGTTCGTTATTCAAGGAAAGTTGTGATTTCCCTTCTCTTTTAACCATTTTGTTTTTTGAATCTATTCTAAGATGTTAGTATAGATTATGGGGCCTCTGTTGTCATTATCTTGTTCTTTCTTGTTGTTGCATCCTGTTATGGATGTGTGCGACCAAAGTTTAAGGTAGGTGGTTTCAACTCTACCCTATTTTGTATGAACTGAATTTCTTTAATTTTGATAATTTTTTTATAAATGAAATGGAATGATTTATTGATGGATTTATGTGTGTGTGGAAATGAGGTTTTTATAAATGATGGATTTTCTCTTATTTTGATAAAAAGGAAAAGGTATTTTCAAATCACTATGAAATAGATTTATGAAATGATTTTAAAAGAATGGTTTTGATGAATTGGTATGGAAAATAGAGCACATGGGAGGCCTTGTGTACTCATGTTGAAGGATTTGTAATTGTCCTCATCTTTTAATACTATTTGGGGTTCACCAATGGAGTGCTATCCTACTCCCTATGCCTTTTTTCTTGGGACTTGATAGACACTATTATGAGGGTTCACCTTTTTGGGTCTTCCTCTACTTCCTAGACTTGATGCATATGGATATGGAATGATTTGAACCTTTTTTACATGGATTTATTTTGTAATGTGTAGAAATGGAAAATTAAATGTTTTTCCATGCTTTTGAAATAAAAATTATAAACCATTTACCATGCCATTATTTCCTTAAGTTTGACCATGTTCAGATTATTGTAAAGAGACTTATTATGGAGAAACTCGGAAGGATAATACATATCCTATTAGATCACACCCTATACGCCCCTTCAGTGGTGCATATAACTTTTTATATATTTTGGTTTAGGGAAAGGCAAGGCTCCATAGTGAGGTAGTGAGATTTTCTGTCTGCTATGTGTGGGTAAATGGTGGTGTGATGGTGGAAGTTTCCCCCCACTACAACATGAAATATTTGGTTTCATTTTTCAGTTTTCCTTTGATGTTTGGACATGATATTTGGGATATTGTGAATGATTTTGATTTGTATCATTTTTTTCTCTCTTATTTTAGTTATGGATAACTAATTTTTTATGCTATTTATCTCCATTATATAAATATATATCTATATCTATATTCCATGTTGTTTTTTCTGGTAGGGCGAAATCATTCCCCCTAGTTGTTGTTTGGTGCTCGGGTGCAAGTCACTAGCCTGTGGGGATTGGGAACGACGTAAGGGTATGTGGAAACTTTGGTCAAGTACCACTTATATTGGGTATCCTATCTAGGTTCATGACATATAATATTCAAAGTGGTGTAAATAAGTGAGGTAAGAGGTTTGATTTTATAATTTATGTGAGGGGAACTTTTGGAATTTCTCAAAATATTAAATTATAAAAAATTAATTTTCAAGGAATATACCTCAAAATGGAGATAAATTTAAAGGTAAAGTAATATAGGTTTTCAATACTATCAACCAATATAATTTAGACATGTTTTTGTTTAATTTTAACTAGGATAGAAAATTTTTAATATCAAAGGGTTATAATTATTACTTATTAGGAAAAAATTATTCTATAAATGGAAACTTAATGAGATTTTTTACCATATCATATCCAACTTGTCTCATTTAAATATTTCTATGATTTTTAAATTATTTAATAAAATATTATTTTGAAAAAATATCATTATTTTCAACTTGGAACCTATTCATTTAATTTAAATCTAAATACATCAAGAAAAAGGGGTAATTCTAATATAATTAATTCAAAAAAAATATTCCATATAAATCTAGAAAATTCATGGGTCATATTATCTCATTTATATTTTTTCAGTTTTAATACTTTTGAAATCATTGATTATATTTTTTATTTATTAAATAATTACTGCATTTGTGTTTAATAAGAAATTAAGGTCATTGTATAATTGATAAAAATTAAAAATAAATTTATAACATGAAATTATTTTTATTAATATCAAAATATGTAACTATATTAATTCATAAATAACTTTTTTTCCATATCTGTACACATATGAGATATTATAAACAAAGAGAGTTACATTTTGTGACTTTATTTAATTTAAATAATATTTAAGTCATTTTATTGAAAAAAGTTTCTATTCGACAACCTTAGATTAATTATAATGTGTTAAGGGTCGAATTTAATTAATTCAATAAGTATTATAAATAAACATTAAGTCCTTATCATTATTTTTTTATCACTTATTCTTAACCAAGATTAACTCGAATTACTCTTTACTGAGGTGATAAATTTTACCATAGTTACCAAAAATAAACAGGCCTTGTTTACCAAATTTTAAAATCATAATTCAAAACATGGAATCTATTTTATCAAATTCAATTTTAAAAATTTTATAAATTAATTTGAAAATAATCAAACAAGACAAAAAGAAATTTACTTTTTTGAAAAAATACATTTTAAGAATAAAATTGGATTTGTTATTCCTAAACAAACATTTGTTGATATTATTAAAATTATTATAAATTTATAGATTTTATATTGTTTATAAATTATATATTAATATTCATACACTCTAATACAATGGATAAAAAACAACGAACACTTAATTTTTTTAAAATTTTATAAGTTTTATATAAACTCGTAATGTAATTTAAGCCATCAAATAAATAATATTATTTAACGATAAATATTTCATAAAAATATTAGGGTGTTTATATTATAACCCCTTAAAATTAATTTATCCCTAAAAATTGATCTCTCTGATACAAGAAAATGAGGGTATATCTATTTTATTACATGCTCAGGTTCAAATTTAGCTTCTTAAAATTTTTGGTTTCTCTATAGAACTTTAACAAGGTGAGTAGTCATGTGTTTTAGAACTTTATCTCTATGACCTAAGATTTATACAGTTTTTTCCTCATATGAATGATCATGATCTAGTGGTATTTCCTCAATGGTTAGTAAATGTGAAGGATCGTGTATATAATTTTTGAGGAGAGATACATGGAACATGTTATGAACTTGGGAGAGGTTTAGTGAAAGCGCTATGTTATAAGCTACCATACCTACTCGATCAAGAATATGTAAGGAAAAAATATACTTTGGGATCAACTTACCTTTCTTCCTGAATCTCATAACCTTTTAACATGGATAAATTAACAAAAAAAACTTATCAAAAAATTTAAATTCAAAATGACATTAATGATTGTTAGTATAACATTTCAATAAAATATTTGCTTCCTTGACATGATATCACGTAGTTATAACTTTATCTTCTATTTATTCAGTTATCTTAGGTCCTGATATTTTTATTTCCCCAACTTCATTCCAAAGTGTTGTAGTTATACACTTTGTTCCATATTGGGATTTATAAGGAGCCATATTAATTATTGAGTAAAATATATTATTGTAAGAAAACTCAACTATAGGAAGACGATAATCCCAAACACCTTTGAAATCCATAGAACAAGATCTCTTCACATCATCTAAGAATTTAATGGTTATTTAATACTAGTCATATATTTATGGATGATAATCCTTATTGAAACACAACTCTATATCCAGAGCCCACTGAAGACATCACCATAATTTCATGGTAAACCTAAAATCCCGATAAGATACAATTGAAAATGGTACTCCATAAAATATTACCACCCCCTTTATATATATTCTAGAAATATAATCAAGAGATAAATATTCTCTTATATAAATTAAGTGTGAAGAATTGATAAGGTGATTTACTATAACCCTTATAGTATTATGGTCTTTAAATGTTTTGGAGAGTCTGAAAAAAAATCCATGGTGATGTTTTTTCAATTCCATTCATGTATGGTTAGCAGTTATAACATCTTCTTAGACATCTATCTATCAAACTTTCCTTACTAAAAAGCCAATCACTGAGAAATATATTATTCAATATCTCTTTTCATTTCATCCCATAATAAATACTATTTTAGTTATTTATACATCTTTGTGCTTCAAAGATTAATATATAATTATGAACAAGGAGCTTCATCTGTTATCTCATTCTTAAATTCTTTTACAGATGGGACTCAAACATGGTTAAAAAAAACTTATTGTTACCTTACTATCTAGGCTCAAATTAGGAATATTTTACACCGTCTTTTTTAACTCCAAATCTTTATTTTAGGCCTATTTAATCCTCACATGTATAGATGTTGAACATTCATGAGAAAAAGTTAACATTTCTCCCATTCATTCAAGATTTTCAGATATATTTTTACAAATCTAGAAATATTGGATCTTTTTCAATTCTCATAATTGACGGTCTAGCATGTTCCTTTTGAATGGAATAATTGACCACCATGATCACCTTCCTAGTGTGGTAATGCATTGAGTGGTCATAATATTTAATCAGCTCTAACTATCTATTTTGAAATATTTTCATCTCTTTTGAGTGAAAATATACTTTAGACTTTGTAATTAGTATATATGTCACACATTTATCCATAGAGATAATTCCTCTATATCTTTAATACAAAAATTGTTGTAGCTAACTCCAACTCATGATTCTAATAATTTTTATTATAATCCTTTAATTAACACGAGGAATAATTTATCACCATATAATTTTTGATGAGAACACATCAAATTACATTATGTTTTGTATTACTATAGATCAAAAACATTACTCCACTACAAGTAAATATGATCACAGGTGCACTGAACAACCTTCTTTTCAGATCTTTGAAATTCTCTTCACATTCTTCCATCTATATCAAACTACTCCTTTAAGAGTCAACTTGTGATTGGAATATATAATCATGATAAATACCTAAAAAAAGATAAATAATATAAAAAACCCAAGAAAACTATGAATTTCGGTTACTAGTGATAGCCTAGGACATTTTTCAATAACTTATATCATTGAAGGATCTACTGATGTATCCTCACATGAGATTATATGATCGAAGAATGAAACATTATGAAGCCTAAATTTATACTTGTTAAAATTTTTATAAGTCTTCCCTTTTCTCAGGGTCTTCATCATAATCCATAAGTGATCTTAATGCGCTTAATTTGTCTTTGAATTTATAAGAATATCATCTTTAAAGACTACCCCAAATTGACCAAGGTAATCTATGAAGATTTTTTTCATCAAATATATGATGTTAGTAGGGGAACTAGTAAAAACAAAAGGCATCACTATAAATTCATAGATTTCGTATCTTGTACGGAATTCCATATTGGGTATATCATCTTTCTTGACCCTCAATTGATGATATAAATAATAGAGGTAAATCTTGGAAATGTTTTGAGATATGTTTATTTGATCAAATAAGCCATTAATTCAGGGTAGAGGATACTTGTATTGATAGTGATCTTTTTAAGTTCTCAATAATCAATACTCAGTCACATTGACCCATATTTCTTATTAATAAACAGAATAGGTGCACCCCAAGGTGATACACATGAATGAATCCCTCATCAAGATTCTATTGTATTTTATTATTCAATTAATACAAATAAATTGGGTCCATTATTTACGGAGTATTTTAAATAGGCATAGTACTAGGTATCAGTTCTATTGAAAAATCAACTTCAAAACTCAGTGCAAGACCCAAAAATTATTATGGAAAGAAACAAAAAAGCTCCCATAAAATAAATGTATCATGACTATTGATTTTCTCCCCAACTATCTGAGATAGATAACCTTGATGTATGGAGATTATTTCCCAAAATATAGAAGTGATTTACATTGGAATTTAATTTTCCTACTCACATAGATAAATGATCATAGGTATATTTATAATATGAAATGCAACTTCCCTTCCTCGGAAATTGATATGGGTTGTATATAGATAAATCCAATCAATGTCAAGAATCACAAATAATTCAATTAAAGTGAGAATAATAATATTTATAGGAAGCACAATCCCACAAAATTCAATTTTAAAGAAACTACAGACTTGAGATCTGACCAGTATGCCATTAAGAGTGTTTACAACTAACTAAACATCATATCATTGAGGTGATACAGAGATATCCTTATAAAATTCACTATAATAAAAGAGTGGGTGGATCCAGAATCAAATAAGATAATAGATGTTTTATAGTGAATGATAGGTATACATTTCACCATGTCATTCTTATAACCCACTTTTTTAGTCGTGATCAAATGAGATTCCCCTTTATATTTGGGCTTAAGAGGTTATTAATGATAACAATAAAAAACCATTGAATTCATGCACTGGTTGGAATAATTCCCATGGGTGGTGCATTAGTTAGTGTATTCTTTTACTTTATTTAATCAACCGACCTATTCATCACCTTTTAATATTCATGGGCTTTATCACCCACCTATCCAAATTTAAATCACCTCCCAGTGTAATTCAAACACTTTCCTTGACATTTCACCATACATTTATAGCATGTAGGTTGATGTAATTTCTTTCCAGAATGTGATTTATTTGAGTTTTTAAGATATTGGATCTTTATTTTCATATAAAAACCTTGGGAATTTTGGGAATCTCCAATTTAAATTCCAACTATGAGTGCACATTGAATGAATTATTCATAGCTACTGAAGCCTCTTATAGAAAATTAATTCCATAGAATTGGTTTTAAGAAAACAAAAAATTGATTAATTTTACTTTCAGGGAATATAATTATATTAGAGGCTTAACTTTAAAGCCTTATAAAATTGGTCTAATAGGTACCAACCAATTCATCATTCTTTGGTTTCACTTTAAGAAATTACTTCTTAATATCTATACATAGAATAGAACTTAAGTACTTACTGAACAATATCCCCTTAAAATCATCCCACTCCATGGATTTAATTTCATCCTCTTTATATGTATTCTTGATAAGATTCCACCATTTAAGTGGTTTTCCTTCTAGATGATAAACATCAAGAAAAACTATTTCACATCATAAGCATTAAAGAACAAAAAATATTTTACTAGTGGTCTTGATCCAATGCTCATCCACTAGTGGATTAAAAGATACAATTAAATAAGGTGTATGTTTCCTCATGAAATATTAAATAGTACATTGTTACCTTGTTTTATTATTTGGAAACTCAGTATGGTTTATATCCTGATAAAGATGTGTGAACATAGAAGTATGATTCTTCATTCCATATACTATAAAATTTGGTTTCCTAGGTGAAAAATCATAGAATTATCTATCACATTTAGTATTAACATGATTAATTTAGTCCGGGACACTGACTAAGGCAAAAAACAATAGTGTGAGAAAAAATATTCATAATGTAAAACCACATAATCTGGAAAAGCCATTTTTAAAATGTCTAAATAATGAAACCATTTTTCTATGAAACCATAGATTTGACCTAGGTCATTCATGATCTGGCTGAAAATTAATTTTTTATTATCAAAACACTTTTAAGGGGAAAGTGAGAAATCATAAAGTTTAACATTACAACCAAAAAAACCTTGCAGGGAAAAGAACCAAATAAAATTAGGATCTGCCTTGCCCCCAAAAACTACCTCATGTCGACAAACCTTAACCAATTCATGACCATTCAGCTAGCTGTCCTGTGCAGGGACTCAAAAGCATGGAACTTATGGCATTGTAATACATTCTTAGACACTCAATCTAAATAGTGTGAATAAGTGAATGATTCTTGCTCTAATCCCCTTCTGAAGCAGATTAAAAAACAAGTCTGAATGACACCAAAATTCACATAAAAATGTAGAAAGACTGATCCAAAATCAAATTCAAACTGAACCAGAAGACATCCTAAACAAAGAAACAACTTCCCTTAATTTAACTAGAGTTTTGGGAGAGCAATTTTAGCTTACCAGAATCCATTTCCCTAAATAGTTTCCATGAGATAGATGGTTACTGAATGTTTGGTGCTTCATTCATCAAATTTTCAAATTCAAAGGCAATTTTATCCTAGGAATGTTTGTACTCCTCTATAATAATATTCTCTTTGTTGAATACCCCATCAAGAATAAGTTTCTTCTTTTAAACCCAAGTATATTGTTCCTCATTAAGGGTTTCCATTATAGGCCTCCCCATCATTTTTGTATCTTCCTAATCAGAAGCATTGAGTAGAATGATATGCTTAACCACATATCCCTCAGAGCTTAACAGTATTTCCATGGGTTGATCACCATAGGACCTTGATCACTAATGGATAATATCCTTAGAATCATACTTTTTTATGTTTGTATTCTTAGCAGAACCAGTCTCCAAAGGAGGTGGTAATGAGGAGTAATCCTTCCTAACCTTCCTCCTCCTATTGCTCCTATTATCCTTCACACTTGAATATTTTCTTATCAAATTACTAAGTTTATCTTAATTGAACATGTTCACGCATACCCAGTCTATCTTAGGAGGGATAATATGTTCAGAGTTCAATCCTACCTCTGCAAGCCCTTCAAATATGTTTCTCAACTAAATTGAATAACAGTTCCGTGGACCATATCCCCCTGCATTCCCATCACTGGTTTGATTTGAGACCTCCATAAAAGACCCCTCCAAATCATTTTGTAAAATATCACTACACAGTTCAAACAACTCATCAGGAGTATCTTTTTCACTATCCAACATTTTCACGGTGAAAAAATTACTCCCAATCCCCTATGTTACCCCTCACACCACATCCTGCTTAATCAAACATCCCTCCCTTACACTATCATTGTGAATCATCAAAGGGGGAGGGATGGAAAGTTTCATTATCAACCTAATAAAAATATAATCCACTATTGGGTTGTCTTGAGGCATCAATTCCTTCTGCACAGGTGATCGAGATCATGATTACTGGCCAGAACCTTCCTCCACAACCGCTTCGCAAATTCCTAGACAAGAAGAAGGCCTCTTCTCCATAAGTGCAACCTCATCTTGCACCTCATGATCCTTCCATATTCTATTGTTCCTATTAAATGTGAACCAATACCCCCTACGACAGAATTCTATAGAGTGACCCAGATGCTTGCATCCTGAGTATAAATTCATCTAGGTTTCATAGATAACCCGTTTCTTGCAGCAATATTCCTCACCTAGGCCATTCATGATCGTTACCAAAACGTTAGGATTTCATCCTACAATTAACCTAGGGTTTTTATAAAAGTTTTGTATCCCAAATTTCTCATGATTTACCAACCTTTCTCTTATACAAACTATAGTGGCCTAATAATTTCATTCATAAATATTATATCTATTTTCATGAATATTCAATATATTATAATACGATCTATTCCATAGTTGTAAATGTTTAATGTATTTGGTGACAAGATATATAGTATTTAAATTTAATGAAATATATTCAACCTCACCCATAAATATCTTACCTCATAATACTCTTCATTGGAATAACCATCTAAGAACTTTATTCATAACTTGTGGAAAAGAAACATATGAAAAGGGTGAGATCAAATGCTCATAATGGGTAAACATGGGTGACATTAGTCATTGATTATATTAAATCATAATATCATCATAAAGGTATGAGACCATGACCATGACTAAAAATTTTCATACATAATCTGAAAAATATCATAAACATGAGTTAAGGAATAAAAAATTAACATTTCAAAATAGATGAATCATAAGAATGAGAACTTATCATAACTTAATCATGAACCATAAGTTCATGTAATAAATTCACATGGAAGCATCGTAAGTATAGAAACCATTTAATATCTCAAGTTTAACAACTAAGTCCATAATATCAGGCATCTAGACCCCTTTCCCTTAGTCGATAATACACATCGACTTGTTTACCATAATGGATCAAGCACATTTACTAATTTCCCATAACTATATCATGAGATATAATAATTTACCCAATTCATTAGAGTGAGATATTGATCCCACCTACCACATAATGAAAACCATACATTTGTGTGCCAAATTATTATAAAAAAAATCATCATATGAGAACCCATAAAATGAAATGTTTTTTATAAACACTTCATCATAGAATAACCCATGAAGACGGGTTTCAAAAATATTTGTCATAAAAATCATAATCCATCTTTAGAAAGAATAATGATGGTATCATTGGATCATAAAACCAACAAAAATCATATTTAGAATCAATGGATGTTGTCATTTATGATTAGAGATACCATTAAAAGGTCATTAAAACATTCTTGAAGAAAATATCATTTGATATTTAAAAAACACTTTAAAAAACTAAAAAATAAACTTGTGATAAAGAAAAAAATTTTACTTTTAAATAATCTTGAAAATTTATAAGGGAATATTCAAAACATTAAGGCCTTATGATGGCTGTAAATTCTATTCATGTTGTATAAGTTAAAAAAGATGATCTTTCCATACTTTTTACATAAAAGTATCAAAGTACCTCATTCAGAAAAGTAAAAATGTTTATTTTGAAACCAATCTGTAAAAAATTCAAAGTTTGGTAAAAATGATTTTAAAAAATCATATTAGAATAGTAAAAACCTTCTTTAAAACATTTCTAGAACACATGGATATGGAAGAAAAAGGGTTTTTGATTGAAGAGAGAAATGAAGTTAGTTTTCTTTAAAAACACTCATTTAATCTCTTAAATAATTAAAGCAATGAAAATGAAAGGGAAACATATAATATAAATAAATAATAATTTTATAATAAAATTAAATGGATTCCATAGATAAGTATTGTATAATTTTCTCAATATAAATTAAAATGAAAATAATATCGATTAAAATTGGACTGAAACATAAATCCCTTACCTTAAATCTCACATTTCCTCGTTCATTTTCAAAAATATTGTATAATAGATATGGATTTATTATATATGTATTAAATAAACATATTAATATCTATCATACCATTTATTATTTTTTATGACATCTTATCACCAATTTTTTAATAATTTATTATTAATATAACTATTCTGGGTGATAACTGCTTCATTTTCCAAGCATGTTTCGGATCCACAATCCGGATCCTTATAATTTAATCATCGTTCCACAATTTAAATAATTTTAATCATGGTATAAAAATAATATATATTTATTATATATATATATATATTTAAAATCATTCATAAAAAATGGAAAAAATGAATTACACCGTTCACAGAGACGGTGGGCCATACGTACTCATAAAATCTATTTCCATTTTTTGATTTATTGAATGAAATAATTGTAAATATTAATTCACTTTTACAGAATAATTATTCTATTATATATATAATATATTTTAATTAAATATAACATAATTACTAACCCAGTAAAATGGAAATGAAAATTGACTCACATCACTTCGTGGATATGGTAGTCCACACGTATGTCTGAAATACATTATCATTTTCCAATGGTTTAGAAGGTAATAAGGTACATGTTACATAAAAATTAGTTAATTTTAATTATTTTATAAGTATACTATATAAAAATTAAACCCATAATAATACATATCGATAAAATACAGTGATGAAAAATGAATTGTGTTTCTATGTGGAGACAATAAGAAGTGCATACACAGGAGTGATAATTTCAATTCCCATTTTATGGGAAAGAGGGTGTATAATTGTGTTTTATAAATAATAATAACATTTTTTAATATTTCTGATACCAGATTTTTTATTTTATGATAAATACCATATATTTAGGGGAGGTAAGGAAGAGTAGAATATAAAGTGATTGATTAAGGTGATAACCTCTTATTTAAAATAACTCTATTAGATTTCCTCTAATAGGATCTAGGGTTGGTATTTTGGGAAG
Organism: Viscum album; assembly: GCA_963277665.1. Lineage (NCBI taxonomy): Eukaryota > Viridiplantae > Streptophyta > Magnoliopsida > Santalales > Viscaceae > Viscum > Viscum album. The sequence goes on from OY728133.1 coordinate 445,748,714, forward strand.
AAAAAAACTACAGTATCTTTATAGGAAGGTATGAAGGAAAATTTTTATAGGTTGGTTGATAGAGAAGGCTCAAAGTGCTGTAGATTAATGAGTGAAGAGGTTCCCTTTTATAATTAACGTGGTGACACTTTTGGAATTTCTCAAAACATTAAATTATAATAAATTCATTCTTAAGAAATATCCCTCCAAATAGAAATTTATCCCAATACAAGGTAATATAGGGGTTTAGTCCTATCAACCAATAGAATTTAGAAATGTTTTGGTGTATTTTTAAACCTTATCATTTTGATGAGCCCTTAGTTAACTAATTCTAATTTTAACTGTTGTAACAACTTTTTTAATATTAAAGAGTTTTAATTTTTACTTATAAGGTGAAAATTGACCCATAAATGAATAATTTATGAAATTTTATACCATATTATATCCACTTGATCTTATTTTAATTTTTTATATATAATTTAATAAAATATAATATTTAAAAAATATTGTTATTATTAATTTTGAAACAAATCATTTAATATAACTTTAAATACATGAAAAAAAATGTGGAATTAGAATATAAGGATTTCAAACCACGATAATATGTAATATAGATCTATAAAATTTATGGGTCACATTAAATCAATCAAAAAATACCAATTTAAATATTTTTAATATCATTTATAATATTTTATTATCAATTAGATAAATTCTTTATCGTTGTTGAATAAACAATTATGGTCATTATATAATCAATAAAAATTAATATTTATTATCATGAAAATAATTTTATTTATCTGAAAAAAGAAATTTATATTCAATAATAACTTCATTTTCCCCTATATCGACATATAAGAGGTATTTAGAACAGACACAGTGATATCTTGTAACTATTTTTGATTGAAATAATATATAAGTCATTTTCTTGGAAAAGTGTTTGTTAAAAAACTAATTTCTAATATAAGGTGTTAAGTTTAAAATTAATTTCATTTAATAAGAATTAGGATGAAACATTATATCCATATCACTTATTCTTAACCATGAATAACCCTATTACCCTTTACCGAGGTGATAAATTTTTCCATAATTACCAAAAATAAAAGGGAATATTTACAAAATTTGATCATCCCGATTCCAAATAGTGAATCCATTTTATAAAATTAAATTTCCAAATATTAGATAAATTAATTTTAAAATAATCACACAACACATGAAAAGAATTTTTTTCGAAAATAATAAAATTATAAGCGGAAAACTAGGTTTGTTCTTATCCTATGGCTAAAAAAATATTTGTTGATTATTTTAAGACATTTGATCAATGAAGAAAATTTTAAAATAATTCTTTTATATTAATTAACTTGATTTATTAGTAAAAATATATTACACACATGAAAATAAATTTCCAAAAAAATATCACATTTATTTGCAAATAATTTTTTTTAATTATAATCATTTGATAACTAATGAATTCATATTATAAATGTGTAGAAAATATTTTTTTAATAATTTAGTTTTTACTTATTTTACCCTCTAATCGAATTACCTAGTGATAATATAAAAATAATATTTTGATATTGTAATTATGACTATTTAAACTCATAGTGCAATGCAAGCCATTCAAGAAATAAAATTATTTAAAGTTAAATATTTCATAAAAATATCATGTTGTCACACCATCTTTACCAGATTTATTAGTGCTATAGTGATGAAAATATATCTTTTTCAGAAAATGTGAAAGAAACCTATGTTCATCAGATGATGATGAAGATGCTTCCAATGTAGTTATAACTGATCATATATAACATGAAATCCAACTATTTTGGAAATGATTCTAAATAGGACTATAGATTTAACGACTGTAAGATAGATGTGATAAAATTCTTATGAAAGATATTGTTTTGATTTCTTGAATTAAGGAAACTACTTATTACCATGATATCTTATGATCATTGTAATTTTACTTTATGATAATATTTTCTAAGAAATCATTTGTGTGGTTTTAAATGTACAGTTCTTAGAACTTCTATTGTGATCCCTGTGTTACTAATAATTATATATCAAGTGATTATATTATTATAAGATTGAGTCAAGATTCTGGTTTGTAGAATCTTCATCTTCTATTGATTGTATTGATCAAGGTCTTTCATTAGGGAAGACATATCCATGATTTAAGAATGTAGAAGTAGACTCATAATAATTTATGGGTTAATTCAAGCTATTCTAAGGTATTAAAATATATAACATATTATAGGTTAAAATTGGGTATGCATTTCGATTGTTTATAATTTTGGATTCCTTGGAATATGCTTATAATTCACCTTATTCTTTGGGTTAAAATGGTCCTTTATAAAATCCTTTTATGGGATACTTGATATGGGATTCAGTACTCTAGGTTTTTTTTATTTCTAAATTACTTACTATGTTAATTAGTTATTTAAATGTTCCATTTTGTTTTTTAATTTTTCAAAAATATGTAAAATACCAATAATCTTAATTTACCCTATGATTACTTAAGTTAACTTTGATATATTTTTTTGGATTTATAATTTATGGGGTTTTGAAACTTCATGTTTCTGATAGTTTGAAAACTTGAGACAAGGATATAAATTTTATTTTTTTTATAAACAATAATTTACCCCCACTTATATGCTTACTAGCCTATGAATTTATGGAAAAATTGGGTATCAGTGAAGGCCTATTTATTTGAGACTATACCTCATATAATTTATTTTTTATATTTTTTATTAGAACTTCATATCTCATTTTTCTTACACCAAAAATTTTAATAGATTTTTTTAATGATGTAAGGATTACATATTAGTATTATTGAATATCTAAATACTAATTGACCTTACATTTTTTAATGGAATTATTATGAATACTGGAAAGATATGATATAAAAATTGATGACCAATACCAGTGTGGAAAACGTTTCTTATGGTCATCGGTACTTATAGATTCTTAAATAAGAATTTGATAATTTTTTGAGATAAGAGAAGTCTAAATTTTTGTTGAACTTTAATGTTTTAAATTGGTCACTAAGTTCAATTCAGTGGAATATATATAGTAAAGTTTCATCTTTCATAACTAATTTTCGTATTTGGAAGAAATTAAAAGTTATAAAATTAAATAAATCAACTGTTCTTCAGACTAAGAGGTTTATACCCAAGGATGATTATCATGATTTTGATTTCATATATGAAGAAAGTGTTACTAAAATATATCAAAGGTTAGTTATTATTCTTAATATTTTTATCATTACATAGAGAAAAACAATTTTCGGATGATGGGTTGGTAGAAAGTGTAATTTATATAATTATATAGGAATGTAAATCTAAGAGGACTACAATTGATGATTAAAATCACATTACACAATTTAGTCTTGATGATTTATTAAAAAAATCAATGAAGTATAAAATTAAATTAAATGGAGATGCTAACAAATAAAATTAGAAAAATAGAGATATATTTTCATTTACTGGAGGTTTAAATTCTATAGATTGTAATGGAAAACCAAGTTTATCCCTATATTATAGATCTTATAAGATAAGTGAAGTTAAAATAGGAAAATTATCTAGGATTATGAATAAATACACTGGAATAAATAATTTCTTTAGAGATTATAATAAGTATAGAATATACAAATATGACAAGGAAGAATCATATAAAATTATCTACTACAAATATTGAAATCCTGGTTATATTTGACTAAATTGTTTTAAAATATATAGGTAAGACAATAAATATTTGAAAAAAATCTATAAGAAAAAATTAATTAAATTATTAAAATAATATAATATATAGAGTAATAGTGAAGAAGATAATACTTATGAAATTTCATCAGAATAGTGTGTTTATTATAGAAAAATTACTAGTTTTTATGTTAATTCCCCAACATTTAAAAAATGTTTCATTGTATAAATTATTATTGAAGAACTTAAAAATATTACCCTTGATTAAAAATGTTTTTTATGATGAATATTTTTATGAAATTTCAATTAAATATGAGTTTTATTCTCTTACAGTTTAAGATATTTCTTTGTGTATGACTAATCTTGAAAAGAGAGAAAATTTATTAAAGGACTTATGTGAGAAAGTTTAGGTTGAATTTTCTAAACTCAATTAAAATTAAAATGAATTTAATAATGAGTTAGTAGAAAATTTGAATGAATTTTTGGAGACTTCGTATGAGATTTAAAAAATTAAAAATATGAATGAAAAGTAAAATTATGGGTTGGAATATTTGAAGAATAAATTTTGCAAAGTTAATATTCAATGTAAAAAAGGAAAGTGTTTATAAAGCACTGGAAGATTATCCTAAGTCTAATGATCAAAAGCTAAAATATCGAAAATGTAATGTTAAATTATATAAGTACATGAATCAAACTATCAAGTTGAAATCAATGATTTAAACATTAATAAATTGACAACAATATTTACAATTGGAATAAAATCATTTGAGAAGCTATATGTTAAATTAAGGTCCAAAAGATATATATATGAACATGGTTGTAAATACACTATAAATTATACTTATCAAACCAAAAAAATATCCTATACAAGAACCTTTTTTACTATATATTTGATAGGATGACACTTTATGAAGAATGGTTCATTAAATATAGTTCAATATTTTAGAATAATGAGGGATTTTATTTCTATAGAGATGATAGATAATGAGCTGTAATGTGATAAGAAAATAATTATTCCAAAATTAATTTTTGAAAATACACATGGATCAAAGAATGTATGTCTTCCAAATATCTAGTTTATGAATAATTTAAGTAACTACACATCAACAACTAAACTCATATTTTTGGTTCATAGAATCCAATTTTAATTTTACCAGAATGTATAATATTTTTATGTTTTTTTATTTTTAAAATCCTTCAATAGTTTTTAAGTTTTTCTTTTTAAATTTCCTTGATTAATTATATTTATGGAGAGTTTTAGTTTTTCTATATATAGTGAACTTTTATAGAGTAAAATATTAAATTTCTTTAGAATTTATTATAAATTTATTTTTTTTGAAACCATCTGTTATGGAAAATGCTAAAGCTAGTAAATGAGAAGACAACTTTTAGAAAAAAATTCACTATTTTTTTAGTCATAAAATTTTTAATAACTATTTATTTTTTTGAATGTAATTTTTTTTATTTTTAATATTAACATAATTTTAAATCACAATATTAAATAATTTGAAAATTTTATATTACTAGAGTTTTTACATCGTATAATTTTGAGGGAATTTTGTTGGAATGTCTAATCAAAGATGATTAATGGATGTTGTACATGACACTGATATATATATTAAGCATGTTAACCCAAATTATTTTGTATGAATTCATTGGTTGGTAATTGATAGATAATTTTTTAGATTTATGAGTTAATATTATGTTTTTGTTTTTCAAATGGAATCGACTAGAGAATTTTCTATGAGGGAAATTATGTGTGAAAGATTTATTAATATTGATTTATTTTCTAAATATAAATTTATACTGAAATATATTATAATGTTTTTATGATTGGAATTGGTAGTGCTTCTGAGGGAAGAATCTGAGTTATTATTTATTTTATTTATCTAATAATGTTATTGTACATTTTAGTTCATTTAACAATATTGTAAAAAGTAGGTGGATTTTTTTTGAAAATAAGTTTACATAAACTATTTAATGTTTTGTAGAATAAATATGGCTTCCAATTAAGGTAGAGTCTGTGATTTTATCTAGAAACTTTCAATATGTTCATGATTCATTTTTCAAACCAAATTCTAGAAAATGTTTGTTGGTTATGAAAGAAAACGTTAATAAAACTAATAATATACCATAAGAATTGAAAATTATTTTTTAGTGGGTGAATTCATTATTTTAACCAAGGAAGTTTGATAAGGATACTTTTAAAATATAGTATGTTTATCTATTGGATTTTATTGTAAATTTTCATGAACTCAATCTCATAAAAAGTTTCTAGACCGATATTGTTGATATTATAACTAGAATGGATAAGTTTAAAATATTTTTATACACATATATTTTAAATAGGGGCTTTAGGAAGTAGTTAGATGTCTAAGGTGTTAAGATTCAGTATCATGTTGAGAAAGTAAAATAAAACCGAACCAATGCCATAATAATCTCTATAATGAGATTGATTTATGATTCTTGTTAAATGAAGTTTTTTAGAAAATTATCATTTGTTTCTTCTATAGATTTATAGAAATCCAAAAAAAGGAGGCCAATAAAAATAAATAACCAAAAGGAACATCTTCTAAAAAATAACCTCCATAGAAGTAGTTGAAAATAAGAGAAATAGAAGTTCAAAAATAAAATGTGTTTTCAAATTTATATTTCAACAAGTTTTTTGAGATGAATACTAATTCAAAAAAAATATCAAAGTCCAAGAGTTTTTTTCCCACCTTTTTATTAAGAATATAATAGGTTAAGAGAAGACAATCTAAAAAAATTCTATTACATCAAGAATTAAAAAATATAAGTAACACAAGTACTATAAAATTATTCACCCCTATCCTGTTCTTGTCATAAAGTTGGATCAAATATTTCAACTATTGATAAAAATATATCCTCATGTGTTTAAGGTGAATATCCATTGGATGATGATGTTGCTACTAAAATAGAGATTGAGTTGAAAGAAAAATATTTTCACTAGATTTATTTTAGGAGTGATTCATCTCTATAATAATATTCATTATAATTTTTGGATTTTGAAACCTAAAACCCATTAAAGATAATTTAAATAAATGAAAAATCATTTTTTAAAATAACTAGGCTAAGATCAACCTCATCAATTCATATGGTACAAAAAAAACAATCCTATAAATTTTCTTGATATTTCTTCTCCTAATGAAGATAAATTTCTATTTATGAAATTGAAAATTATTGAGATTAGTATTGAGAAATCAGTTATTTCATTGAAATTAGATTTTGGATCTTTTTTATGAAGAAATGGTGGATTATTTTTTTAAAAAAACTATTGAAAAATATTGAGAATACGTAAGAAATTATTCTTGAGTTATATAGAAGATTTAATTCAATTCAATATAATCTTGTCATCTTTAAAGATTAAAAGAGGAAAAATAAAATTTTAGACTAAGTGGTTGAAATGAAATGAAGTAAAAAAAATTAATGAAGGACATGCAATTCATTTTCAGTAGTTAAAAAAAGTTTCAAGAAATTTGACAACTCAAGGGAAATATATTAGGACTACCAATAATCATAATGTTTTTGTTTATAAAGATCTTGAAAAGTTGTACAAAATGAATAATTAATGTGAAGAAATTATAAAATATCAAGTAAAAAATATTTATTGACTAAGTCAATTGTTTGATGAGCTGATGAATTTTTTTGTGCTCTAGAATAATCAAATGGAGTAGTTGGATCCAAGATTGAAATTATAATAAGTGTTTATTGAATATTTTCAAGCAATGTTGGTTTAGGATCATAATAAAATAAATAATCTTAAAAAAACTTTCAAAATACCTCAAAATAAATGTTTACTTTCAATGTATAAGCATTGTATTTATTTAATCTTTTGATGACTATGGATTTTTTAACAGATAATTCACATACTTATTTTTTAACCTCTAATGTTTGTTATTTTTTAAAATTTATTGTAATCCATAAATTTTGATTGATTTATTATATTATCCAAATAATGGAGGGATTTAATATATTTTACTTGACTACTTTATTTTCCATTGTGTCCATGTTTGAATCCTTTTAGATTTCTTTGATATTTTTTTTTTCAGATGTATGAATGTTTTTCTTTATATAGGATGAAAAACAATATAAATGTATTTTATTTTTTGGATAATATATTAATAATCTATGGGGAGTTATGGATAATGATTTGACTTGGCATGATGCTGTTTCTAATGACCTCATTTCTTTATGGAAAGATGAATATTTAAAAAATCCACACATCATACTTGTAATTTTCTATCATCTCAATATTGTGATTTTTTCTTTTGGGAAAGTCCTTATTATACCAAAAAATGACTACATAATTCTCAAAATGTGGTTTTCTTTAAAATTAATGAAATATTTTTTCTTGGAGAGGATTACTCTACAATTACTATTTATCCATTTAGCTTTTTATTTCTTTTTTAAAACCACAAAGGGGGAGAAATTTGGAAATTTATATGGGATTTTTTTTTAAATTTTTGTGTGAACAATCGTACTAAGTAAGAGACAATAGTTTTATCTATAAAAATGTGGTGAATATTTTTTGTTCAATCTAATTTTTTTTAAAATTCATAAAGGAAGGGAGTTTTGAGTGTTTTGAAAATTAAATAAATGTTTTTATTTTAAAAAGGGAGGATTTTTACCTAAGTTTTCTTTCAATCAAACATTTATTTGAGAATCACATATAGGGATATATGAAGCTTTATAAAACTTTAATTCATGGTCATATAAATTTTATATTTACTAAATAATTATTTATTTATTTATTTTGATTAAAAAAGGGGATAAATTTATTCCATTAGATTTCATCAAATTTATATGGTTTATTTGTTTAATTTTTTTATAGAATCTAAAATTTTCATTCGTTTTTTTATTTTTTATGTTCTTGGAATAATGTTGGATCAATTAGAGGGAGAATGGGTGAATCAATGATCACTTTTAATTTATAGAATTACATTAAAAATTGGTTAGGAAAATTTCATAAACTTTGAATATTGTTTGAGTTATGATCTACTTCAATTTAAATATCAATCTCACATCTTATATGTAACAAATATAAAGTGGGATCATCACATGTTTTTCATAAGGTTTGGTATAAAAATATTTTCTTTTTCATAATGGTTATCCTCCCAAACATGTATTCTTTTACTATCTTATTTCAGGTTTAAAAAGGAACAGACAACAACTGGTTATAAACCCCAGTAATCATTTATTCAACTTAACAAAGTTCTACCCCCAACAACAAGATCTTCTTCCATAATTGGCTATGCCACCCTAATTATCCTAACTGTATCCACTCTCTTCATAGAGGGCTATACCCCCCATTCAAAATCCTTTTTAGTAATTGGTTATAACCCCAAATAAAATATCATTTCTTATTATTTTATAATACACTATAAAAATATCATCCATTTCTCTTCAAAGAAGTTGGATCACATTTTCCTATGTACAATATTCAAGATATTCAAAAACTCTCTTAAGAGTTTGTTGTTTTCAAAACTTCTTCCTTATCTTAGAAAAACCTGGATGTTATCGATCATAACTTTTCCATAACTTGTCCAAGAAACATCATTAACTGCATCACTTAGATCAACCTCTATCCAGTACTCCCTCCATCAAATGAGTCTCCATCTAATGGGTCTCTATTCAAGTCTCTTAAATTCACTAGGCTTCAATCTAAAATGATTTGTTTGATTCACCTTCATTTGATTTTATCTGTAAAATGATTCTATTTTATGGTAAAGTATGATCAGTATAAAAAACTTATTAAATTATGTAGCGAATATTATTTTAATCTCACACACTACATCCTCTTCATCCGATGATTCTCAATCATCTATAATTTATACTCTATTTGACGAAATCTGGTCTGATGGAACTATTATTCAACTAGGTAAGAACCTTGGTTGGTTTTTCATGATAAAAATTCATTATCACTTCCAATCCTCCATGTTTATGAACAATGTTGAATATAAAAATTACATGTACTCTTGTACTAATTTATATATGCATGTTTTTATGGGTATGTGTAGGAACTGAATTATATTTTCTCACCCACAACAACTCAAATTTGAGATATCCCAGTCATTTTAATTTCATTGGGTGCTTCTTAAATTTTCAAGAATATTTTAAATGCACTTGAATTTTCTATAAAGATCCCCTTTCTTCAAAATTAATTAAACCCATTGTTAAGAAATTTTTTAAAAATTAATTAACCTAAAAAAGATAGAAAATATTCAAAGGCCAGCCTAGCATCCTCATAGTTATTGAATTTACAAGTTTTATATAATGATATTTAGAAATCCTCTATCCAATGTAACAACTCTATCTTCCTATGTGATATGGAATTATAAAATTTCATTATCTAAGGGACCTTTATTTGGTTTCCCTTTTATGGGAAATCTTAATATGATGTACTCATCATATGTTTGTTAGATAAAATCACATATATCTATCCTATGGATCTTCATACTACTCTCTGACCAATGTATCTCAAATGTATTTGAAACTTTCAATCACCTTGAGAATTCTCCATCTAATGAAATCATAAATCTATACTAACTATATCGTTCAAGTATATACCCGATGACTCTTACTTAGCAATTAATACCTTATAAATTTACACATTTGATTTTCTTCTCAAATTTTATCTATCTAGTATCTTTGACAAGCTACCCTCTATCCAATGACTTTATACCAATGAAAATTTTTAGACCCCCTCTATATAGCTGAAACTCAACCCTTATAACTCAAACCTTCATATGATAGGAACTTCTTTGACTCCTTCATATGATAATAATTTTTTTAACTCCTATGTATGATCACATTATGTTTTCTCATTCAATAGAACTATACAAAAACAATCTTTGTGATTATCCTCTATCCATAACATAATTTTTGCGACTCAGACTTCCACTTATTTTACTTTTGTACAACTCCCCATTTCTTCTTTTCTCTTTGTAAAAATTCATGAAAACTGAGCTTAAAATTTAACCACTTACACTTTGTATACACTTTTCACTTCTTCACTTTTATTGAATCACGATAACCATCATGATGCTAGGAAATTGAATATCAATACAATAACACCTGAATTTTTAAGGAAACTTTCAAACAATATGTAAGGAAAATTTCTCATGAAACTTCAACAATGATTTATCTCAAGTTTCTTTACAAACACATATTATCATATTAACAACAAATGAAAACAAAAACACATTGGTTCTATAATATCAACCACTATATTTATTGTTAATATCTTTATAAAAAATCATAGTCAATATGCATGCTTAATATTTTATCCTCATATGATGTTTTAATTTTATTTATCCCCTGATGTTACTTATCAACCTATTGATAATAAAATACAATGGGTAAAATAATTATCATCCAAAAAATAAAAAAATTACTCAATTGAAAAATGGTATCACATGAGTTTCATGACAAATACCCTTTATTTAGACATCTTATTAGGACTAAGATGAACAGAAAGATTATTTTATTCAAGTAAGAAGGAAGAATCACCTCACATGGTATTTGTTTAAATTAGGACTGACCATCATTTTAGTAAGAATTAGAATTAAAATGATTGAAAAGGTATATTGTTTTTACAGAAGATTTCTGGAAGAAAAGGATCATCGGGTTCAAACTGAATCTAGAAATAAAGGATTCATTTCCTGGAGAATACATGTTTAAAGAAGTAATGGTCATCAGATTTACCCTGAATTTGGTATGGAATAAGTGATCATAATAGGAAAACCGGAGTCTGCATGATCAAAGTCTACATGACTATGATAAAATAAATTTGACGATGCTTTTATAATCTTGGAGTTATCATAAATCATATGTAAGCTGTGAAACTTATGATGAAAGCTTGATGAAAGAAAGGGAGAGTGAAAGAGATGTTGTAAATTATATTCAGATTAATCAGATCTGAATGGAAAGGAAAAAGGTATTGGAAATCATATTTAGCTAGATCGTATTCAGGAAAATTGTATTCTTGATATTTATATTTATGCTGAGATAGGTACGCACTGTAGTATCCAATTATCATCATAGTCAAAGGCATGAGGAAGTTATGACATAAGTAAAAGTTCGTGAAAGAATAGAGTTGGTTTATTATGTTCAAAAAGGTTGAGGATGTTTGTAGAAAATATGAAAGACTGAAGGTGTTAGTTTTCAGTCATACTCGAAGATAAAAGAAACAAATATTCATAGATGGAACTTTATGGGAATGGGTAAATAATTGTTAAGTGGTATCATATTCAGAAAAGAAAGAAGTTGCTATTTAGACTTGGAATTCCATTAAATTTATATGAACAATTGTGTGATACTGATGAGTGAAAAGAAAAGAAAATAATTTGATCAATGATTTAGTCAACCATTTAAAAAGGGTTGAATTTTTCTATTTGTACAAGTGGGTCAATAAAATAGATGAATAAGTTGTGTTGTTTATTTAGTTGGGCCAAGAGGTATCATATCAAAGTTAAATAATATTTTTAAAGAGAATAAGTAGAAGTGGTCATCTAAAAGAGATGAAGGAGATTGTTGAATGTGTTTTCAAGGGGAGTGTCATATTCAGTAATCAGAATAGAGAAATAAAATAACATTTAGATAAGAAAAGAAGTCTATTTCTTCATTTATATAATTATTTCAGAGTATTGTAATAAAAAATCAGATCGAGCCAATATAATTGAAGGATTGAGAAAATAGGATTGTGAAATGTGATCTAGAATAATGTTTGAAAAGAAATTTGAAGGAATAGCTTAAGTTGATAAAATATTTGAGAATGTTCGAGAAGATTTGAGAAGAGTTTATGAGTTCGAGATTCACACTAAATTTTTGGAAACCTGAAAAATCAAGAAATTTGGGTGAGTGGGAATGGGTTTGGGATTCATGCCAAAACCATATATGGCTCAGCTATAAAAGGGAGAAATACTTTTTACTTTCTCTAAATGCTTACTTAGATGTACTGTTCAAGGGAATAGACCAAAGCTCTAATATTCTAGGGAGAGGAAAAAGTTTCTGTATTGATCTAAGTTAAAAAACTTTTGATAGAGAGAAGTGAAAGGAGAAGTGACAAGATCACAACATTACTTAGCTGATCATCATATTCATAATTCATCATATTCTGCTCTCTATTGTATTCTACATGTCATTATACTTGAATAATCATTGTATAAGGATGAATAATCAGATCAAGATTTCTATATTGGGATTTCTGGACTGAGTAAGGAAGTATTATAAATTTTTCTCAATCATATTATGATAGAGCTATATCCATCAGATTGGGAAATCATATTTGAAGAATCAGATTTGAAAAATCAGAGTGGGCTGATTGGACTGAGCAATTAGATTTAATTCTTTGTCAAAGTCATTGGAGTTCATACCATCTTATGGGTAAAAAATTGAAGATTTTTTTCGAAAGAATTCATATGTGGAATTGAAAATAAGAACAGGTAACATGAGTTGTTACAAAAACATTACCTGAACCTATTTGTGCTAAGACGATGCACACACACTTTTGGATTGTCTTCAAAGTGCTACATGAGTTAAAGGGTATATCCTACTCAATGTGATTGAAGGATTTTCTTCTAGTGTATTTTGTGGTATTAGATTATCTTCCAATCATACCGAGGATGTAACTATTCATATTGAATAGTGAACCTTGTAAATTCTTATGTCCCTGTGGTTGTGTGTTTGAATTGATTTTAGCAGGTATTGAAATCTTCAACAGGAGGTGATGGCAGTTTCAAAGGAACTTAAAAGAAAAGGAATCACTAATTCACCCTCCTCTATTAGTGATACAATTATCCTGACTGGGAAGTAACACATCGCTAAGACTATGTGGGAAACCCGATGTTAAAAAAGTGTGTATAATCAAGGTGTTCAATGTTGTCCATAACATTTCATTCATGTAATCCTTTTCTCATGATTCTTCCAATGTCTTCATATCGGCGGAAAATGTTTTTATTAAGGGAAAAATTGTAACCATATTATTGAACATAGAGAAACAATTCAAGGGTATAAATACAATTCCTTCAATACCTCATATTTTTTATTATCCCAAATTTTTATTTTAAGAAACATTTGATGCATATACCTCAGATTTAGCTTTTCCCCCTAAATAAAATTAATATAATCATCATCATGATGATAAAAATATTCAACGATGAAAAACAATTCTTACTGTAAAACTTATACAACACTCAACCAACTTCCTTACCTATTCTCTATCATTTACTAATAAGTTAGTATAAAGAAAAAAGTATATTTGGGATAAAGTGGAACCTCAATGTTCTTTACAAGTAACGATCATACTAAAAATATTCTCCTAGTACCAACTTCTTCTTTGTCTTCTTATCATTATCCTTAGATGTTTTTTTATTTTTTATTATATGTATAATCTTTATAAAAATCTTTCATCTTCTCTTCATCTTTGATAACGTCTTTGTATCCTTTAGTTTGAAGCATCATTTTTATTCTTTAAACATGGAATGGTAAGATAATAATTATTTTTTTGTAACATGCCAATATTTCCCGCACTACTTGCATTTCTTCTGAATCTTTATTTTTCAATCCATTGATAACATATTGTTAACTTTGTTCTCATATTCTAAAACCAATTTAAACATTTTTTATTTGGAAAATTTTTATTCTTCATTTATATTTCCACCAGTGAACATTTTATCAATAAAAATAACAATACATTCTTTATTTCCCTATTCAAAATTTTTCACATACTCAAAATTTAAAAACTTATTTTCTTCTTTTATTTTTTACCCTTCTCACACACCTCACTTGAAGTTTTATAATTCTTAATATTGTGATATTTATTTACTTTCTTATATTAATTTTAATAAAAAATTGGTTCTTCAATAATCATTTTATCTTCCATTTAATTCATAATAGTTTCTTAGTAGAAACATGCCATACCAAAAAGAGAATGTATTATTCCTGAAAACTCTAAAACACTAGGAATGGCCGCTGAGTCTTTATTTTCAGATTGATAGGAGTACTGGTCTAACGTTTTTTATTGTATTTTTATAAATTTTGGGGGACTTTGTATAGGGAGATTCTTTCATGATGAATTGAAATATTTCTTAGTGGGATATGAAATTTCACATATCTTGACTTTTGAACCTACATTGTTAACAAAAGATGATTTACTTTCAGATTGTTTGAGAGTATAAACAACCTACCTCTATGGGTCCTTCTTTTCACTAGTTTGATAAGATTAACCTTTAAAAATGATGCTTCTAAAAAAAAATTAGTTTTCTGAAGCTCCACCACTTTTACTTTTTCATCATTAATCATATTAAGTTTTATCTCCTCCTTTTTGATATACTCACCATTATGAAAAGTTATCTCTATATGTTTTTTAACTTATTACTTTCGTTCTTTAGTTGTGTATGTCTCTTACAAGAATCTTATGAGTTTTTAATAAGAATCCACTGAAGTTATATTCTCTATTAATAATACATAAAGCTATATTATAAATAACTTCCTCGTTTATATCTGATAAGAAGTTAACATGAAAATTAAATTCATTTTTAGATGAATAATCATATAAAATTATTCTACTAAACAAAATTTTCTTCTTACTGTTAGGAAAATTTTTCTTATGTTTCTTCCACTTTATTTTTTGAGACTTTTTTTATTATTCTTCCCACTTGGAATCTTCATAATTCTTATTAGGATAATCTAATGAAAAATGGATGTTTTCATTAAAATTAATGTATTTAAGAAAATTTTTACGATTTCCTTTCCTGTTTCCTTTTTTGTATATTTTTAAAAGAAGATCGATTATTTTTCTAAAGTCATTTTCTTCTTTCTATACCTATAAATTATTTACTTATTTTCCATGTTCCTTATCTGTAATATTTTTTAATAAATATTTAAAAGAATCTTCTTCCATAACCTTATTTTTAATGACTATATATTTTCTAATTTCATATGCCACAGGAATACTATGAAGTTTATCAAGAGATAAATCTTTTCAGTATTATAAATCTGAAACTTTGGAATCAAAACTATTTAGAAAGTTTCACATTTGTTTCTTAATGACTGTTGAATTTTATGGCTTCTCATAAAATCCTCTAAAATTTGTAAATATTTCATTTAATCTTGTAGAATATTTACCTATACTTTATTCATCACCCATCATAACATATTCAAATATGTTTCTCAATATTTACAATGTAGCTTCCTAAAATTTATCATTTCCTTCACAGATACTTATCAAATTATTCTACATTTATTTAGCCATTGAGAACCCCATAATATTTATACAAACATTTTTCTTGAGATCCGTCAACATGAAGTTCTAATATTTTCCATCAACTTCAAAATTTCTCATATTAGAAACCATCATAGGAACCTAATTAATGAGAGGAAGTCCCATTATAGCAATATAACTAACTTTAAGGCTAAGATAGAGAAATATAGTAATATCATATTATTAAAAATATGATTGTTTCTACCATAAAAAATAGAAACACACCCATTATTCACTGAGTTTATATTCTATATCATTAATTGATAGTTAAATATTTTATAGAGAACTGCCTTTGATATCAATTTAGGATCCCTGAGGGGGGGGGGTGAATAAGTGGTCACTTTTCTTTTATAGGAATATTTCTTAAGTTGTTAAGGAATTTTTTCTAACTTATGAAAATTGTTAGAGTGAATATCCGCTCAAATATAAATATCAACCTCACCCTTCATATGAAATAAATATAGAGAGAGATCAGACCACAATATTTATATGGTTCGGTTCAAATAACTACTCCTTTCCATGTTGTTTATCCCCCCAACATGGATTCTTTAACTAAATTCTTTCATATCTTCTCCCATAGTTGGTAATAACCCCCAACTATCAAAATTATATCCTTTTTCTTTACAACTAGTTATACTTCTAACCATAAGATTTTTAAGTGACTTATTATAACCACCAGATATAAGTTGTTCCCTTATTCTTTTCTATTCTACTATATAAATATATTCTCTTTATCCACAAGTAAGATAGATCATGTCATGACCCGCCTTCTCCAAGATGATGGATGGAAAAAAAATTGAAAGACCCTTCCTTCTTTAAGTTGAAGGATAGATAAGATGATAAATCCCAAGCAACTCCAAATACAAAAAGTAAAATTAATTCCAAAAACCTTTTCTCACATGCATGTTCAAAAGAATATCTGATACAAGGTGCAAAAATTTCAATGTAACAAAAGAAAAGAGACTAAGAAGGAATAGACACTAATCCTGATGCTCGATCTAGTAAAGTCCACCACAGTCTTCAAAGTCCTCCTGGAAACTTGAAAATAGTTTTATATATATAGGGTTAGAATACAAGTATACCCAGTAGGAAAATATAAATCCACCCATGCACAAGTGATAAAACTTACTAATGTACCTGTGAGAAAATATTATAAACTCAAAGAACCTACCAAGGAACACTAACCAACCTAATCTCACCAAGGCACACTTTACAAATAACACAAGTCAAGTAAAGTAATAGTATAAGCACATCAATATTTTGGTACCCCCACCTTCCAACTGGTTAGTCTCTCATTCCTAACAGCTAAGGTCTTGACGCTACCACTCTTCCCATATGCAGTCCCACTACCAAAATCCACTCGCACACGCCTGGCCATCAAAACACACACAATCCCACCTGTAGACACCTGGGCCACAAAAACCACACCTCTCACCTGAAGAAACCAAAGACTCATCCCAAAGACACTTGGGAAAACAAACTTGGCCGACAAACACCTAGTCCTCCCATCAACAAGAAACCCACGCCCAAATAATCTTGGACTATGGTAAGCCTCAATCCATTATAGCATGCCCAGATATACTCGAGTAGTAAGAAACCAGAAGAGGGTGTGAGGAATAAAGTTAGTAACTAGTCATCCACCCATCCACCAGGATGTTGGGAAAGACACCATCCCCTCTGAAATGGAGGTGTTTGGAACATAGTTCTCAACAAGCGTGGGGTGCATACAGAAATTACAAGAAACTAATATATATATATATACATATATATATATATAGGTAAAAACCACTTAGAAAAACCTATTTGTTTTCAAACAAGCAACCAACCCACACAACCACCTTTGCTGCTACCCCTAGATTCATAACCACATGGACAACCACAATAAACTACAAGACTAAACCCTTTTAATTTAACCACTTTCCATTTATTTATTAAGGGGTTCAATTTATTTTGTTCCAGCACTACAATCCAACTATCAAACACAACCCCACCAACTGAAAATCAAAACCAAACTGTAGTCCCACTACACAAACCCCCAATCTTCCTAGACACTTTGTCCATCCATTGACAACAACCACTCTTCAAAATATTACCACACCATACTTATCTCACAACCTAGATTTGTATCCCCACTTTCCACCAATTCCCAAATGCATTCACACTACATATAAGTTCATAACCACACTACAATCCCACTGATTCTAATCCACTGATGGGTGAGCTACTAACATGACCTTCTGACACTGAGCCATCGACGTTGAGGTACTTTCACCTTGAACTACTGAAACAATGAACTACGGAAGCCTTGACCTATCGTCATTAACACCCTCGACTCACTAATGATGAAGCCTTTGACTCACCAATGCTGACACCCTTGTCTCATTGATGTATACACCCTCGACTCACCGATGCTAAAACCCTTAACTCAAAAATGCTGACTCCCTCGACTCACTGATGGCAATTCACTAACATGCCAAGGGAAAACTGGAAATTTAAAAAACTCTTGAAATGAGCCACCATTGCCTCCCAGAACACCCTAAAGACTGTATTTTCACAAAGGAAGTGATTGGGTAAATCTGGGTTATTACATTAGATACCTCTCAAAATATTCTCATCCCCGATAATTTCAAAACTATCCTAGAACAAAAGATTTTTGAACAACCATCCCTTAAGATACCTCTCAGGAGTAAGCCACCTTGTGTTGTCTTTAAGGCTGGAATGAAAACCCTCGACATCCCAGAACACCTTATTTTCATCTATCTCATGAAAAAACATAGAAACAGTACCGCTCCACTACCTCAATCAACTACACAAACACCAAAGGCCACACTATCCATTCACATGGATTACGAAGCTCCTTCCTCAATGTCAAGATACTATTCACAATGGGCAGCACTGTGTTTCCCGCATGGGTTTAATCGCATCCACATTAATTTATATTTATTAGAGATCTAGTACTCCCCTCCCCATTGTCATGAATTTTTATAAAAAATTAGAAATAGGGAAACAACTATCATACAAAAAGTAATGTCAAACATTACATCAAAAGAAAGGTACAAGAAAAAATAGATGATCAACTCAGAACAACTATGGGTACTGGGCACACATCTGTTCCTCCCATTCCAAAGTACTCCCCTAGAGTCCACCATGACTCCATGACACATGAACCAAAGGAATTGCCTGTCCACTAGTATATTTTCCTTACGATCCTCTATCCTTAACGATTACTCAATGAACATCACGTTGTCCTCGATATCAAACTCTACATAGTATAGGATGTGGGAGTTATCGTGTAGATATAGAAAACGATGAGAGACATGGAAAACAACATGTATCGTCTCCAACCATGGTGGTAATTCCTGATGATATGCCACCTCTCCATCTTATCCAAACACCACGAAAGGTCCAATGAACCTTGGAGAAATCTTTCTTCCTCTGCAAAACATACAATATCCATTCCGATGGGATACCTTTAGGAACACATGGTCCCCAAAATCAAACTCTAATAGTCTCCTCCTATGATCAACAAACAACTTCTTCTAGTCCTGATCACCTTCATCCCCTCATGTACTATCTGAACCTTCTCTATTGTGATCTACATTAACTCTGGTCCAAGAAGGGATAATTCCCCTACCACTGTTTAGCACACAAGTGAGCGACATGGTCTTCCATACAAGGATTCGAACAGTGCCATTCTAGTGGTATAAAGATAGATGTTTTTGTATGGAAAATCCACTTGGGGAAAGTTTAATACCCACAATCCTTCAAAGTCTAGTACACACACCCACAACATATCCTCCAACATCTAGATGGTCCTCTGCATCTGCCCATCCATTTGAGGTTGGGAAGTAGTTCTGAGGTGTAATTGGGTGACAAAATCATGTTTCAATCCCCTTCATACTTGTGAGGTAAACCATGCATCTGGATATGAGATTATGGATCATGGAACTCCATGTAGATGCACCAATTCTTTTATATACCTCTCTGCTAAGGCATCCACTGCACTGGACTCCTTGATTGCCAAGAAGTGATCCAACATTGTCAACCAATCAACTAATACCCAAAAGGAATCACATCATCCCTAATCTCTGGGTAAAACTATGATTAAATCCATTGATAAGTCATCACAGTTCCACTGGAGAACATCTAAGGTCTGTAATGGACTGCAGGGAACACGATGCTCGACCTTCACCTGCTAACAAACTAGGTATATTTCCAAAAACTCTGGCACTGTCCTCTTTACCCCAGGCCACCAATATTGTTCCCTCAGGCCTTGTTACATCTTAGGGACGTCTAAATGAACTTCTAGCGTTGAGATATGGAACTCAAAAAGAACTCCCTCTTGCATTTACACTGGAAAAAATAGCTTCACAAGGAACAAAATCTGATTCTAGCTATCCACCAACCATCCCTCCAAAGCATCACCTCAGACAACATGATCACACATCACATCAGCCTCTGAGTCTCCCCACTAAGACTCCTCGACCTTCCATAACAAGGAATACTACTCTATCATCTAAAATAGATAGAATCTTTCACTATCCTCCCCAGAATCCAGGTGAAAAGATGCCAACTCCTCTATTGCCTTCAAAGCATCAGTAGATTTCTGAACTACCACCTTTTGTGACTTCTTGCTCAAGAAATAAGCCACCACATTCCTGTTCCCCATGGTTTAAGAGATTTCATAGTCATAATCCTGGAGAAAATCCTTCCACCTTTATTTCCACAATTTTAGGTCTCATTTGGAAAAGATATACCTCAAGCTATTGTAATCCATGAAGACCACAAATCACTCCCCAATGAGGTAATTCTTACACAACTTTAGCACATACATGACCATTATATGCTCTAGATGATGGGTAGCATAATTATTTTTGTGAGGATATAATTTACTAGACTGGAAAGAGATTAATACTCACTACTTCATCAATATACATCCCAATCCAAGGCCAAAAGCATCACAAAACACCTCGAAAATTACCCCTTCTTCTGGAAATTAATGTATTGGGGCACTGAAAAGATTTCCCTTTAGATAGATTAAATCTTCTTGACACTACTCACTCTACATGAAGCCCTGGTGCTTTCTGGTCAAAGTTGTCAATGGAGCTGTAACTCAAGATAAGTTGGGTACGGACCTCTGGTAATAGCCTACCAGACCCAGGAGGCTAAAAACCTCCGCCACATTCTTGTGTGCTACCCAAGAAACAACCACTTAAACCTTTAACGGGTCCACCAATATCCATTATCGAGACACCATGTGTCTGAGGAAGTCCACCTCTCACTCCCAAACTTGAACTTGGAAAACATTCCCTAGAGCTGGTGATGTTAGAGGACCTTCAAGAGAGTCCTCAGATGCCCAGAGTGCTCCTCCTCTAGCCTTGAGTAGATCAGGATGTCATCAATAAATATGTCGATAAATCGGTCCAAGTAATCAAAAAAAAAAAGAGTTCATGAGCCACATGAACATGAATGGTGCATTCATGACACCAAAGGGCATGACCATGAACTCAAAGTGCCCATACCGACACTTGAAAGTAGTCTTTAGGATGTCACCCTACTTTACCCTCAATTGGTGATATCCAGACCACAATTCGATCTTAGAATACCCACCTATCCCCTTTAACTGGTCAAATAGGTCTTCGATCCTTGGAAGGGGTAATGGTTCTTGACTGTCACCTGATTCTACCTCCAGTAGTCAATGAATAGTCATAGTCTACCATCTACCTTCTTCACAAACAATAATGAAGCACCCCATGGAGACACACATGTCTAGATAAAAACCTTCTTCCTCAACTCATCAACCTGAACCCGAAAATCCCGCAACTCAAAAGGTTCCATTCAATAAGGAGATATCGAAATAAGACAGGTACTAGGTTGCAAGTCTATCCCGAAATCAATATCATGTCAAGGGGGTAAAATAGAAACCTCTTCTGGGAAGAAATCTAGGTACTCACTGACAACCCTAAAAACTTCCACCATTTATGTATCTGTTGATTCCACTAACTGCTCACCTAACAATGAAATAAGAAGCTCCACATGCCAATTGTCCTCTTGAAAACTCCTCTCTCCAATGAAAGCTATGTGCTGTCCACCCATATCTAAGAATGATACTGTTATATATAAGTATTTGATAACAATTTGAACAAAAAACAACCATTCAATCCCCAAGATGACATAATATGGATGCGTATGTAGCGGAAGAAGATCCCCACTAGACTGGTGTGGCCCCAACATGAGTCTACATCCGTAACGAACATCAAACAGACTGGTGTGACCTCTGACTAGTGTACTCAAAACCAAGGTAATGGGAAGTCTCTCTACATAAATCCCAAAACACAGGATAGACTGGGTGAGAAAAAGGAGTGTGAGGCTCCTGAATCAAACAAATCACATGCAAGAGTACTTAATAGACTGATCATACCTCAAACAACCTCTGTCCATTTTGAAACAACTACCTCTGTGGCATGCAAATGCCCATGCCTAAATCCTCTACCTCTCTTATATCGAACTCCTCCACAACCATTCCCTAGTCGAGGTCCCTGAGGACCACCCTGAGGTCGGGCTACCCCAATACCGTCTACCCTCGGTGGGGTGGGAGCTCACTGCCCTTGTTGCTAGAAGGGCCTGATTGGTAACTATTACTGCTGTGGTGGGAACTAAACCTGCCCACCCCCACCATAAAACACTCAAACTGGGAACTAATTCAGAAGATGTCTATGGACTCTATAGAAAAATTACCTCAGTCTTGGGAGCATGGAGAAACATCAAGGACTAGGAGATCGAAACCAGAACTGCCCAGGTCTACTCCACGCTGGCCGAAACTTGGAAGGCCCTGACACCAGAGACCTAGTACTGAAAACTTTCCCCTTTGATGAACTCACCTAGATCCCATCTCATGGAACACCGCCTTGAGAGTGCATCATTTACACTACCCTAACCTTCTTCTAAACCTCTAATTATGTCAGTAGAGTGAAAGGAGTAACAACATACTGAAGAGAAGGTTGTAGTTCCTCCTCTAAGTATCTCACTCGAGACTCCTCATTCGGGAATAGATTCGGTGCAAAGCATAAGAGTTCCTTGAACTGGATCTCCATTTCCCTCATCATCATACTCCCCTAATAGAGGGAGAGCATATCTTTCCTCTTCTTAGCCTTCATTATGGAAGAAAGGAATTTTACCCGAAAATACTTCTCAAAGTCAGCCCATGAGACCTCAGTTTCCTTCCTCCCCCCGAGGTAATGTTTCCACCACTGACATGATGATCCTCATATCTAGATCACTACTAGAAGAAACTAGTACTTTATTGGATCCCAGATCAAGTTGGAAGCGATAACCATCTCCTTGATCCAAATCTCCATCTCCACGTCTGATACGCTATCCTCGTACTTCCCCAGAGTTTTCTTCTAGAAGACACGAAGCATCTTCTACCACTGGTCATCCTCCTGATCTTGATCGGTTGTCCTATGATCAATGGGGTCAAATTGTTGGGCCTCAAATGCTAGTACTACATGGGGGTGACCTTCGAGTTTCATAACTGAAAAAGGAAACAAAGAAATCCTAAGCCTGAGTAGTGTGGAAATTTTATTTTAAATTTGTTTTAAATATTTATTTATTTTTAAATTCCAAAAACACCAAAGACACACAAGAAAAAAAGTAATTATGATTCGTGTACCTTTACTAGGGCCTCTACATTTTAATTAGTGTATCCTCACTTGGTCGATCTATAGTTTTAGAGTCCTTGCTTTAGATCACGGGGGGGGGGGGGGGCTAAAATCCTATGTCCTATAAGGTCTTACAAGGCCTATCTCATTCACCCAAATTTCCTAACACTGATTCCCTACAATACCATGAAATCATCACTGTGCCTAACTTTGAACTCCATCATATCTCTAAAACTCCCACAATAAACCTTCATCTGTTACCATTTTGTCACAACCCGCCTTCTCCAAGATAATTGAAGGAACAAAAAACTACTAGACCGTTCCTTCTTCATGTTGAAGGAGATATAATGACTCTCGAGTCCCTCATACGATATGTTCCAGAGTGGGGAATAACACCAAGGGTATAGAATATCACATAATATGGAAGGCATTACCCATTTATAGAACAAGATCGGGAGATAAGATGGTAAATCCCAAGAAACTCCAAATACCAAAAGTAAAAGTAAAGATAAATTTTTTTCCCACATGAATGTTCAAAAGTAAAACTGATACAAGGGAAAAAATTCCAAAGTAAAGTACCAAAATAAAAGAGGATAAGCAGCAAAAACAACTAATACCGGCATCCAAGCTAGTAAAGTCCATCATTGTCCTCAAATTTCTCATGTAAACCTGAATTTTTTTTATATATGTAGGGTGAGTGTACAAGTATACCCAGTAAGAAAATCTAATGTCACCCATGAAAATGTGAGGGAATATTCTATTGTACCTATGAGAAAAAAGTAGAATCTCAAAGATCCTACCAAGGAACACTAACCAGCCCATTCTCACCACGTCCCAAACTCCAAATAACACAAGTCAGGTAATGTAATAGTATAATCACATAAATATTTGGGTACCCTTAACCACCTTCCCACTGGTCCGCTTCTCATTCCTAATAGCTAAGGTCTTGAATTTTCCACACTTCCCTTACGTAATCACACTTCCACAACATGCTCGCACAAACCTGGGTCTTAAACCACACACAATCCCACCTATAGACACCAGGGCCACAATAACCACACCTCTCACCTGAAGACACCGATGCCTCATCTCGAAGACAATTGAAAAAAACCTGGACAACAAATACATATACCTCTCATCTACAACAAACCCCTGCATGAAGAATATTGGACTATTGTAATCCTCAAGCAATTACAGCCTGCCTAGATATGCTCGAGTGGTAAGAAACTAGAAGAGGGTGCAAGGAAGAAATTCAGTAACCAATCATCCATCCTCTCACTGAGATGTTGGGAATGAATCCCTCCCCCATGCAATGAAGGTGTTTGGAATATAGTTCTCAACAAGGGTGTGGTACCTATATAAATCACAAGAAACTAATATATATATATATATATAGATAAAAAACCACTCATTCCAACCTATGGGTTTTCAAACAAGAAACAACCCACACAACTACCTTTACTGCTACCCCTGTATGCATAACGACATGAACAACCACAATAAACACAAGCCTAAACTCATTTAATTTAACCACATTCAATTTAATAATTAAGAGGTTTAATTTATTTTGTTCCCACACTACTGGTAAACTATCAACCACAACCAGAAAAAACAACAATCAAAACTAAACTGCAGTCCCACTGCACAAACCCCGACTCTTTCTAGACACTTTTTCAGCTATTCCCAGAAACCACTCATTGAAATTTTACAACAAAATACTTCTCTAAAAACCCAGATCTGAATACCCACTACCCAAAAATTATGGGATACAATCCCATTGCCTATAAGTTCATAACCACACCATAGTCCCACTGCCCGATGTCACTATGCGACCACAAAAAAAACAAAGGCGTTTCATCTGCCTACAAGTTTATCCATTTCACAATCAATAAATCTCTCCGACAGGGATACCAACACACCCCCTATACTTCCCCACACACAAATCCCATGGAAACTACAATTAAACCACAACCCCATTGTACACACACACCACACCCTTTTTCTAAGACCGAATCCTCTATCAAACCTTGCACCCACAACCGTTCTCCCAATAGAAGTACCACACAACTCACACAAGGCTACCAAACTCAACAAAACACAATAATTACCCACACCTATCAATATGATGTGTATATATTCAGATTTAAACAATAGAGGTTATTTAATTCCACTTAATTATAACTTGGGTGATCACACAACATGCTTGATCCTGGTGGTATCCTATTATTTAACTAGTGTATGTGATTAAACAGATTTAATGTTACTATCATTTATTGAAGAATCTCAACATAAAAGAACATAACTAGTATAAAATAAAAGACCAAAAAAGACATTATTTTCATATGGATTTACAATAACAACAATCTATAAAAGAATCATGGATAATAGATAAAACATGAAATCAACATCAAACTACTCTATACCTACTATTTTATTTAACCATGTTGTCTCATGATCTAATCCATTTTCATCTATTTTTTGATTCTAATAAATGTATTTTGCCTTTCCTCATAGGGATTAATTTTTATACCTACCCCACATGATTGAAGGTTAAATGGAAGAAAAAGAAATCCACACTGGATGATCAAAGGATCAAAGTTACTCCTTTCTCCAAGAACAAGGGATTCTGCAAGCAACATGAAACTCCATGAAAGCTGAGCCAGAGAGCTCTAGCATAGTAACATGAATCATATAGGGAGGAAGGATCTAAGCAAACCATGGTAAACAAAAAGGAATAAGGAAAGAAGAGATCTTGATTTATGAAAGGATGAGATCCTAAAAATCAAGGAGACAATTTCATAGTTCATGAAAATTGAATTGTGTTTTGACCATGTAGATTGGTGGTTACAAGACCAGTGGAACATTACGAGATACAAGGAATTTAATAATTCCCCTTAGAAATGGTGGAGACATCCCAACTCACCACTTTGAGTTCACAGGTTACCATTTCACAGAGAAAAACATGTATTAGGGGAGAAACTAGAAAAACTGGGAAAAATTGAAAATGAGTCACCAATGGATGAGTCACCAGTGCTGGGGAACCCATAGGCGAGCTACCGACGCGACCTACCAACACTGATCTAACAACACTGAGCTACTGATGCCACGAGCTACCGATGAAATGACCTTCTGATGCGTTAACCTACCAAAACCAACACCCTCGAATCACCGATACCGATACGCTCAACTCACCGATGCTGATGCCATTGTCTCATAGATGCCAACACCCTCGACACACCGATGATGATTCTCCTGAATCATCGATGTCGATGCCCTCAACTCACTGATGGCGGCACACTAACATGCTGATGGATAACTCAAAACTAGGAAAAATCTTGAAATGAGCCACCTTTTCCTCTCATAACACTCTAAATATTGAACTTTCACAAATTAAGGGCCTAGGGAAATCCATGCTATTACATCAGATACCTCTAAAAATATTCTCATCCTCGATATGTTAAAAACTATCCCAGAAGAAAAGAGGTCCAAATAACCATCCCTTAAGATACCTCACAAGAGTAAACCACCTTGTGTTGTATTTATGGCTGGAATGAAGGCCCTCTACATCCCAAAAAACTTCTTTGTCATTTATCTCCCAAACAACTATAGAAGCATTACTACTCTGCTACCCTAATCAACCACACAAACACCGAAGGTCATATTGTCCAGATAGATGGATTAGGTAGCTTCTTCCTCCATGTTTAGATACTATCTGATTTGGGTGGCACTGTCTCACCCAAATCGATTTAATAACTTCCACATTAATTCATATTAATTAGGAATTAGGACCTCCCCTCCCCATAGTAAGGACTTTTCACACAAAATCAAAGAACAAGGAAACAACTTATTATATATCAAGTGAGGTCAAACATTACATCAAAACCAAGGTACAAGGAAAAACAGAATATAAACTCAGAATAGATCTTGGTACTGGGCACTCATCTATGCCTCTCATTTCTAAGTACTCTCCTTGAGGCCACCATGCCTCCATGACATATGAAACAAAGGAATGGTCCCTCCACAAAGTACCTTTTCTTAATGATCCTCATTCCTTATAGGTCTCTCCACGAACGTCACGTCATCCTCGATATCCAACTCTTTTTAGCCTAGGATGCGGGATTTTTCATGTGAATACAAACAGAGCTAAGAGACATGGAAGACGTCGTGGATCCTCTCTAACTATGGTGGAAATGCCAGTTGATATGCCACCTTGCCAACTCATCCCAATACATCGAAAGGTCCGATGAACCTAGGAGAAAGCTTGATACCTCTGGAAAACCTCCACTGTCCACACCAAGGGGAGACCATTAAGAACACTTGGTCCCCAACCACTAACTCCAAAGGTCTTATCCTATTATTAGAATATGGCTTCTGTCGGTCCTTTTCCACCTTCATGAAACCATGCACAAGATGGACTTTCTCTGTTGTGCTCTGCACAACCTCTGGTCCAAGAAGTTCTGCTTCCCCTACCTCCATCCAGTACACGGGTGAGCAATACTCTCTTCCATAGAAGTCTTAAAACGGTGCCATGCCAATGGTATAGTGATAGATATTTTTGTAAGAAAACTCAACTTGGGGAAAGTTTCATATCCATGATCCTACGAAGTCCAAGACACATTGCCAAAACATGTCTTCTAATGTATGGATGGTTTTATTCATCTGCCCATCTGTCTGAGGGTGGAAAGCAGTGCTGATGCATAATTGGGTGCCAAAATCATGTTGCCATATCTTCCAGACTTGTGAGGTAAATTTTTCATCTTGATATGACATGATGGATCTTGGAACTACATATACCCGCACTACTTCTCCTATGTACCTCTTTGCTATGGCATTCACTGCACTTAACTTCTTGATCACCAAGTAGTGAGCCGACTTCATTAACCAGTACACTACTACCCAAATGGAATTTCATACTCCTTGAGATCTGGGTAAAACTTTGATGAAATCCATCTATATGTCATCCCACTACCACTTGGTAACATCCATGGGCTGCAATAAACCGATGAGAACATTGTTCTCAACCTTAACCTATTGACATGTTAATAATCTTGCCACAAACTCCGCCACTACCCACTTCACCCAGGGCCACCAAAGTGTCAGTACATCTTTGATAATTTTAGATACACTACCAGGGGTGAGTTATAGAACACAAATATAACTCCCTCATACATTTCCACTAGGAAAAACTTCTTCCCACAGAACAACATCTGATTCTAGCTATCCTCAGATCATCCCTTTAGAGCATCATCTTGTACAACATGATCACACATCACTTAAGCCTCTAAGTCTCCCCACAGAGACACCTCTACCTACCTCACCAAAGAAGAATGTACTTTCATCTGAAATAAATAGTATCTATCACTGTCCTCCCCAGTGTCCAGGAACAAAGCAGCCCAATCCACCATTACCTTCCAGAATATGTGGATTCATGAACAACCTCCTTCTAGGACTTCTTGCTCAAGGAAATGACCACCAAATTCTCCTTCCCTAGGGTATAATAGATTTTAAAGTTGTAATCTTGGAGAAACTTAATCCACCTTCACTACTACAAGTTCAACTCTCATTGGGAAAATATATTACTCAATCTCTTATGATTTGTGAAGACCAGAAAGTGCTACCCAATGAGGTAATTACACTACAACTCCAATGTGAACATGACCATTATAAGATGTAGATCATCGGTGGAATAATTACATTCACGAGGAAATAATTTCTTAGACCCATAAAATATTACACCTCACTACTGTATGAATACACATCCCAATCCTAGGTCGAAAGCATCACAAAACACCTCGAACATCACCCCTTCTTCTGGAAATATAAGCACTGGGGAAACGACCAACTTCTCTTTTAGATAGATGAAAGCTCCCTAACACTACCCAATACACACGAAACCCTAGTACTTTCTGGTCAAAGCTATCAACAGAGCTGCAACTTGAGAGAATTTGGGTACGAACCTACAATAATATCCTTCCAAACCTAGGAAAATATGAACCTCCGCCACATTCTTGGGAGCTTACCAAGAAACAACTACTTCAACCTTTCACATGTCCACCACTATCCCATGATAAGACACCAGATTTCTAAGGAAGTCCACATCTTGCATATAGAACTTGCACTTGGGAAAATTTCCATAGAGCTGGTGGTGTCAGAAGAACTCTAAGGAAGTTCTTAAGATTCTCGGCATGCTCCTCCTTTGGCATTGAGTAGATCATTATGTCATAAATTTACATGATGACGAACTAGTATAGGTACTCATGGAAAATAGATTTCATGAGCCCCATGAACACGACTGGTGCATTCGTGACACTGAAAAGCTTGATCATGAACTCGAAGTGCCCATACCTGCACCTAAAACCAATCTTTGGGATGTCACCCTCATTTACCCTCAACTGGTGATATCCAGACCACAACTCAATCTTAGATAACCAACCTTACCCTTTTATCTATTTGAAAAGGTTGTAGATCCTTTTATGGGGGTAACAGTTCTTAACTATCACCAGATTCAGCCTCCAGTAGTCTATGCACAGTTTTAGTCCACTAACCACCGTCTTCTTGAAGAAGACATGATCACCCTATGTAGACACACTAGACTGGATAAAACCCTTCTTTATCTAGTCTTCAACCTGAATCCACAACTCCTGTAACTCAGAAGGTGTCATTCGATATAGATCCATCAAAATAGGATGGGTAAGAGGTTAAAAGTGTATCCCAAACTCAACATTCCATTGAGGGGGTAGAGTTGCAACCTCTTTAGGGAAGATATTCATGAACTCACTAACAACCCCCAAAAAATCCATAATATTTGTCTCTGTTGATTCCACTGACAGCTCAACTAACAAACAAAGAAGGGGCTCCACACGCCAACTACCCACCTGAGGACCCCAATCTCTAATGAAAGATGTGCACTGGTTGCCCATATCTAAGAATGCGACTGTTCTCTAGAAACAGTTGACAAACTTCATGCACAGAAAACAAATAGTCCATTCCTAGTATGATATCGTATGGCTGCATCTATAGCAGAAGAAGACCCCCACTGGACTGGTGTGGCCCCAATATCAGTCTACATCCTCAAAAACATCAAATAGACTGGTCTGACCTCCGACTGGCGTACTCAACACTAGGGGAATGATAAGTCCCTCTATGTCTATCCCCAAATCATGTGATAGATCTGGTGCAACAAAGGATTTTAAGGCTTCTGAATCAAATAAATCACACACAAGAGTACTAAATAGACTGATCATACCTAAAAAAACCTCTGGCCCTACTAGAACTTTTACCTATAAAACGTAAAACTACCCACGCCCAGATCATTTACCTATATACTATCAACCGCCTCTCCAACCAAACCCTGTTCGAGGTCCCTAAGAAGAACCCTGATATTGGCCTCCCCCAGCACCGTCTACCTTCAGTGGGGCAGGAGCTCTCTACCTTATTGTTGGAAGGGGCTGACTTGTAACTGCTACTGTTGAGGTGGGTGCTGAACCTACCCACCCCCACTTTATGGTGCTTGAACTAGGAACTGATTCCAAAGATTATCACAGCCTCCAAAAACAAAAAACCTTGGTCCCAGGCCCATGGGGAAAGGGAGAGGACTAGGATATCGAAACTGGAACTGATGTGGTCTACTTATCGAATGCCAAAACTTGGAAGGCCCTGAAACTGGAGACATGATACTGATAGCTTTACACTTTGACAAACTCGGCTGGTTCCCCCCTCACAGAACACCTCCCTGGGAGTACATCCTTTCCACAACCTCATCCTTCTTATGAACCTCTAAGTATGTCTGTAGAGTGAAAGGAGTAACATCATACTAAAGAGAGGTTCAATGTGCCTCCTCTATGTGTCTCGTTCGAGACTCCTCATCTAGGAAGAGATTTCGTGAAAATCATAGGAGAACCTTGAAATTTATCCTTAGTTCCCTCACCATCATACTCCCCTTCTAGAGGGAGAGAAAATCCTACCTCTTCTCAGCCTTCATTGTGGAATAAAGGAATTCCGCCCGGAACTCCTGCTCAATGTCAGACCACAAAACCTTAGTTTCCTTCCCATACCAAAGGTAAAGTGTCTAACACTAATGCACAAATCCTCATATCTAGATCACTTCTAGAGTAACCCGGTACTCTGTTGGATCCTGGATCAAGATGAAAGTGATCACTATCTCCTTGATCCAACTCTCTATCTACAAATCTAAGACACTGCTCTCACAGTTCCACAGAGTCTTTCACTGGAAGGCACGAAGCATCTTCTTCCACCAGTCATCCTCCTCTTCTCGATCAAACCTCTAATGATCAACTGGGTCAAACTGTTGGGCCTCAACTGCTCATACCACATGAGGGTGATGTTCGGGTTCTGTAGTTGATCAAGGAAACAAGAAACTCCTAAGCTTGAGAAGTGTGGAAAATTTCTTTTTAATTTGTTTTGACACTCAATTTATTTTAAATTCATAAAACACCCAAGAAACACTAGAAAAAATTCATTATCATGAATGTACCTTTACTAGGGTCTCTACCTTGTAACCAGTGTAGCCTAACTTGGCCATTCAGTAGGTTCAGAGTCCTTATATATGACCACAGGGGCCCCTAAAATCCCGTGTCCAAGCCTCTCCTCCCTAGCCTATCTCATGCACCCAGGTTTCCGAACAATGTTTCCCTACCATTCCATGTAATAAACATTATGATTAACTTTAAACTCCATACTATCTCTCAAATTCCCAAAATAGACTTACCTTGATACCATTTTTTTAAGACCCACCTTCTCCAAGATGAGGGAAGGAACACCAAATTTCCAGACCATTCCTTCTTCAAGTTGAAGGAGAGATAATGACCCCCCAAGTAGTACCTTCGATTGGCCCTAGAGTGGCGACTAGAACCAATGGTATTGAATCTAACATAATATGGAAGGAATTACCCTTTTTATATAACAATATCAGGAGATAAGACCGTAAATCCCAAGTAACTCCAAATACCAAAAGTAAAAGTAAAGACAAAAACATTTTCCCACATGAATGTTCAATAGAAAATCTGATACCAGGTACACAAAAAATACAAAGTGAAGTACCAAAAGAAAAGGTATTAAGAAGAAACATAAACTACTCTCAATACCCAAGCTAGTAAAGTCCATCACGGTCATCAATGTCCTCCTAGAAACCTGAAAACAATTTTATATACATATAGTGAGTATGCATGTATTCCTAGTAGGAAAATCTAAATCCAACATTGCACAAGTGAGGGAGAATACTAATGTCCCTATGAGAAAATATTAGAACCTAAAAGCACCTACCAAGGAAGACTAACTTGCCCAGCCTCACGAAGGCACACTCACCAAATAACGCAAGTGAAGTAAAGTAATAATATAAGCACATCGATATTTGGGTACCCCACACCACCTTCCCAATGGTTATATGCTCATCCCTAACAGCTAACATCTTGAAACTTCCACTCTTCCCATATGCAACCCCACTTCCACAACTCTCCCACACACACCTGGGCCTCAAACCACACAAAATCCCATCCGCGGACACCTAGGTCATAACAACTACACCTCTTGACCAAAGACACTTGATCCTCATCCTAAAGATACTTTGGAAAAAAACTTGGCCCACAAACACCTTGTCCTCTAATCTATAACAAACCATCTCTTGAAGAATCATTGACTATAGTAATCCTCAATCTATTATTTCCTGCCCGGATACACTCGAGTGGTAAGGAACCAGAAGAGGGTTCGAGGAAGAAAGTCAGTAACCAGTCATCCATCCTCCCATCAGGATGTTGGGAAAGTCCCTCCCCCATGAAATGGAGGTGTTCGACACATAGTGATCAACAAGGATAGGGGGTATAGAGAAATGAAAAGAAAATAATTTAAATATATAAAGGTAAAAAACCACTCAGCCCAACCTAAGGGTTTACAAACAAGCAACCAACCCACACAACCAACATTGTTTCTACCCCTATATGCATAACCACATGAAAAACCACAATAAAACACAATCATAACCTCTTTTAATTAAACCAATTTAAATTTTTTAATTAAGGGGTTCACTTTATTTGGTTTCAGAACTACCGAGAAACTATCAGCCACAACAACCCTAAACTATAAGAAAAACCAAACTATAGTCCCACTACACAAACCCCTAATCTTCCTAGACACCTGTCGAGCCATTTAGAGCAACCACCCTTCAAAATTTTACCGCACCTTCCTTCTCCCATAACCAAGATCCACATACCTGATACCCAAAAATTCATAGTTGCGGTCCCACTGCAAATAATTTCATAACCACACCGCAGTACCACTGACAAACGTCAATCTGCAACCACAATACAAACAATACAGTTTAGCTACCTACAAGTTCGTCCTTTACACAATCATTAAATATCTCGGACTCAGATACCAACCCACCCCTTGTACTTCCCCATACAAAAATCCCATGGAAACTAAAATTAACCCACAACCCAGTTTTATACACACACCACACCCTTCTCTGAGGAACAACTCTTTTGTCTAACCTTGTACCCACAACTGTGCTCCCGCTAGTAGCACCACAAAACTCACGCGTAGTTTCAAAACTCAATAGAACGCATAACTCAGCCACACCTATCTATAGGATGTTTATATATTCTGATTTAACCAATAGAGGTTCTTTAATTACACTTAATTATAACCTAGGCGATCACACAACAGGATTTATCCTAGGGGAGTCCATTTATTCAACCACTGTACGAGATTAAGGATATTTAATGTTATATTCATTTATTCAAGAATATAAACAAAACTGAACATTACTAGAGTGAATGAAAATACCACTAAAATCCATGATTTTTTAAAGGATTTACAACCACAAAAATCCATAAACGAATCAAGGATAACAGATAAAATAGGTGATTAAAATCAAACCACTATCTATCCATTATTTTATTTACCCGTATCATCTCTTGATCAAATCCAATTATTATCTATTATTGTTTTTAAGAAATGTATTCATCCATTCATCATCAGGATACATTTTTATACCTACAACACATGATTCAAAATTAAAGGTAAGAAAAATAAATCCCTACCAGATGATCAAAGGATCAATGTTCCTCCTTACGCCAAGAATAGTGGATCGCGCGAGCAACAAGAAACTCCAAGTAAGATGATCCAGAGAGCTCTAGCACATGTCCATGAATTGAATAGGGAGGAAGGCTCTAGCCACACCATAGGAAACAAAAAGAAAGAATGAAATAATATATATTTGTTTATGAATGGGTGAGATCCTGAAAACCGGGGATACAAATTCAAAGTTATTGAAAATTGGATTGTGGTTTCACCATGTGTATTGGAGGCTACAAGGCTGGTGGAATGTTAAGAGACACATGTAATTTAATAATTCCCCTAAAAAATGGAAGAGACAGACTAGTGCACCATTGTGAGTTGATAGGTTACCATTTCACAGATAAAAACATGGAATAGGTTCAAAACTGAATAAATTTGGAAAAATATGAAATGAGTCACTGATGGGTGAGTCACCAATGTTGATCCACCGATGGGTGACCTACCAAAGTGACCTACCAAGACTGAGCCACCGATGTTGAGCTACCAACACTATGAATTACTGACGCAATAACCTACCAATGCCTTGAGATACCGACACTGACACCCTTGAGTCACTGATGTCAATGACCTCGAATCACTGATGCCGACACCCTCATCTCACTGATGCCTATGACCTCTAATCACCAATGTTTATGCCCCTAACTCACCAATACTGACACCCTCGACTCACCGATGCCGACATACTAACATGATGATGGAAAACTGGAAATTTTTCAAACTCTTGAAATAATCCACCATTGCTTCCCAGAACGCCCTAAACACTGAATTTTCACAAAGGAATGTCCATGGTAAATCCATGTTGTTACCATTAAAACTCACCTTTTAAAAATCTTCAAGATCTTAAACAACTCTCTCTAAGGTTTTCTGGCCTTGAAACTTCCTCCTAGTCTTAGGATGATCTGTATCTTCTCAATGAAAACTTTTCAAAAAATTGTCTAAAAGACTACATTAGTAGTGTCCATAAAATAAAACTCTATTTGAAATTACATTTATTTAAGGATTATCCATAAATTGGGTATCCCTTTTATAATCCTCAAATCACCTCACTTTATTCCAACATGCTCTACTCAGTGCATCTCTAATCGATGTTCTCAGTTTGATGCTTTTCTATCTGATGAAGCATTCTCGGTTTGATGATCATTCTTCAATCAGATAGAAACTCTGAATTATACCTCATAAATTTATTCCTTTTAATATGATGATTCTTTTTCTTATGTAACTTCTAGTATATCAGATTAAACCCAGTCTGATAGATCTTTTTTTCAATTAGGTAGAAATAATTGTTGGTTTCTCATTGAACAAATGCTTCGACACTTCCACTCATCCATGTGTAAAAAAGTGATGTATGTATATATTTCCAATAATATTTCTCCTCATTATATAATAATAAATTTTTTATGAACACGAACTTAGATGTTTTTTATCACTCATAAAAACTCATATTTTTGATCTCCCACTCATTTGAATTTCATTGGTTTCTGCTCAACTTTTTTGGAGAATTCTCAGACACACTGGATGTTTCTTTTAAGCTACCCCTCGAATTGAAATTCCTTAAAATAAATGTTCAAAAAATTATAAATAATTTTATTAACCTCATCTAGATAAAAAATTTTGAATAACCATCAGAGGATAATCATAGTTAATGACTTTAAAATATTTATATAAAGCTCTTTGGAACTCCTACACTGAATGAAACAAATCTAGATTCCTCTATCTGATTAATATTGAAAGTTTCTTCATTTGATGGAACTTTAATTGGTTTTAATTTTTCAGGAAAAATTTATCCTATGTACTTAGAATATGTTTTTCCAATGACATATAATATCACATGTTTTGCAGATCTTCATACAACACTCTGACTTGTGCAGCTCAATTCTATTTTAAACTTTGTATCACCATGAGAATTATCCATCTGGTGAAATTAAAAAAATCTATCCATTGGATATTTCAAGTGTCCATCTGATGAATATTACTCAACCATTATAGCATAATATATTCCTCTATCTAATTACCTTCTAATATTCCATCCTTCTTATAGCTTTGTCATGATATCCTCTGTCCAATTACTATATATAACCTCAACTTCATATATCACCCTTCCCACAACTATAAATCAATCCTTGTAACTCATACCTCTATCAAATAAGAACTTCTACGAATCCTTTATCCAATAAGAAAAATTTGAAATAATAGTTTCGATCACATTGGGTATTCCCATCTAATAAAATTGTATAACCATATTATATATGATCATCATGTGTCCAGAACAACATTTTTGTATCTCAAAATTCCAATTATTTCACTTTTATACATATTTAACTTTTTCTTTATCTATCTGTGAGAAATTATGAAAAAAATCTAGATATATATACTACCACATTATACAAATTTTTAACTTCATTCACTTTGATTGAATTAGGACAACATTCATGATGTTGGGAACATTAATATTGACACAAAATTATCTATCATTTTAAGAAAACTTTCTTAGCCCACTTAAGGAAAATTTCTTATTTAAATCCATAAAAATTAATTCAACCAAAAACACATTAGAACAAATGTTTAAAAAAAGGGGATATTTTTTATTCAAAAAATCACTTTATAATTGGTTTGAAAAAATACTCATACTGTATTTTAAATTAACATGGTTTTTTAGTATTTTTTTTGTACATAATGAAAATCCGGTAACCTTAATTATAATTAATTTTAGTGTGAAAATATATATGATTGAGTTTTATAATAATACTATCTTCACCAGAGTTTAGAGCACTATATTGGTTTAGGGCTAATTTCTTCAGAACGTGTGAAACATTATTGAGTTCATTTGAAGCCGATGAAGACTCTTCCAATGTAGTTATAAATAATAATAAAGAATGTGTAATCTAACCATTGGATAAATATATATAAATGAACCAAAATTTTTTGGAATGAGAGATACATGTGATATACACACCTGATAAAGAACTTACATTGATTTCTTTAATTCATGAAACTTCTTGTTGTTGTGACAGATTCCAATTATTTTAATTTTTCTTTCCAATTATTTTTTATAAGAATTTTTTTTTGAGGATTTAATTATAATGGTCTTATTATTTATAACATAATAGATGTATTACTAATCCTTTTAGATTAATGTATTATATTATTAGAAAAAAAATGAGATTATAGTTTATTGACATGGAAACTACCACTGATTATATTGACTGAGGTATTATATTAAGGAAGATAGTGCTAAGATTATACTTTTTATAAGTGGGATCATACCCACTGATGGGTTAAGTTGAGGGATTCTAGGGTATTGAAAATATGCATTCTGTTAGGTAAATGTCAAGGATACCTTTTGATTGGTTGTAGTTAAGGATAACTAAAATCAGGTTTATGATTCACCTTATTCATTGGGTTAATAGGATTGTTTATAATATCCATTTTAGGGGAACTTGATTTGAAATTTATCACTCTATTTTTTTATTTTTTCTATGGTTATTTTTATGTAGATATTTTTTAATTTATTCTTTTTTTGTATTTGTTTTAATTTTATTAAATATCTACAATATTAATTTTGAATATTCTTAGTTATGATTACTCTGATATATTTTGTGAAATTAAAATTTTTGGGTTATAAAAACATCATGTTTTTAGATTTTTGATAACTTGAGGTGTGTATGAAAACTATAAGTTTATTTATAAACAATAATTCACCCCTATTACATGTTTAACTTCTTATTTTTTTTTATAAAAATAAAATGAAATCCAAATTAATGTGGAAAAGAATTTATTTTCATTTGTAATTAGTAAGGTAGAATTAGAAATGAATAATATATAATCAGATGATTCTTGATTACTGGGTAGTTTTTGTGTCAAATTATAGTATGTTGTGAGGTAGTAAAAATTGATGACGTGTGAAGGTGATGACGAGGTGATGTGTTGATGCTTTAGTGGTGGTTGACATGTTTTTGACCAATGGTTAGGGTTATGTGTTATATTATACCATTTTATGTTTTTATATTTCTTATGAAATAACAAATAATTTAGCTATCTTTCTCAGTGATAATATATAGTTTTGTGTACCGAGTGAGACCCTTGAAGAATTTTGGAGCGATTATAGTTATCCTAAAAACCATGAAATGTAACACTAAAACCCCAACAAATACATGATCTATCTATACATTTTGAATGAATAAGGAAAATAAAAACAATGGTGTAACTTTTTTGAGTTTATCTATGATCATCAACACGATTTTTATGTGTATTACTAATGAAAAACTGATAGGTTCTTCCCTATTAGGGTTCATATGGATTACAAGAATATCCCAAAACCTTAGGGGGGAGGGGTTATCCCTCTTATCTATAGGTTGAAAGATCATTTAAGTTAAAGTAAGAAGGTAATGAGAGATAGAAAAAAATTGAAAAAGGAGTTTCATTGTTTCATACATAATATAGAATGATAAAACCACCTTTATAAGTTCCTCATGTACTTCATACATTCATCCAATAATAATTGGAATGTTTCTTAATCGTTCCAAATGTTTAAACATTGGAAATTATTATTTCAATATCCGGATATTTAAAATCCTCAAATGCATCAAAAAATAATGATTTATTGTAACAACCTGATATTTTTATAAAATATTTTTGTTTAAATAATCTTATTTAATCGATAGCTTGCGCTATACACTATAACGAGTTTAGACCAACTGTGTAACATAATTAAAATATTATGTGTCTATTATCACCTAGACATTGGATGGGTGGGTATGAATAGTGATAACTAAATTATGAAAATATATGAATATAAAATAAATTCATTGTATATAAAATTATTAAAATCAGAATAATTTTTTTATAAATAAATGTGATCTTTTTTATGATTTTTATACGCACCATATATTTTTAATAAATAAATTAAATTCATCCCCAATTATGTATTATATTGATGAAATTTAAATATTATTTCATTGGTGAAATGTTTTATGCATTCAAAACATATTTTTATAAGCACACGATAAGAATAAATCAAATTTTACGGTTAAAAATGCATTTTATCTAAATTGATGTATTTATCGCATTTTGCGCACTTACGTTAAAATTAATATATAATATTTAGAGGTATTTAATTATTTTAACTTAATTACATATTTATAATCAAGATTTCTAAATTTGGTAATTATTCCCTCTTTATTTTGGTCAATATGAATAGTAACTAAGGAAAAATTTATCACCCCAGTAAAGGGTAAATTAAAATAATCTAGGTTAAAAATAGGTGATAAGGTCATAATTATTAATATTAAATCTTATTGGATGAATTTAGTTCTAAAATTATCACCATTGTCTCAAATAGGATTAGATTAATGGACACTTTCCCATTAAAACGAACCTATATAACATTTAAGTCAATGAAAGTTACAAAATGTCACTATATTAGTTTTAAATATCTCTTATAGAGTAACATATGGGAAAACAAGTTATGAATGTATATGAATTTATATTTTGATATTAATAATTTTTTTTCTTGATATAAATTTATTTAAAACCATTAGTGGTTATATAATAACCTTAAATTCTTAAGCAACACCAATACAATATTACTACAATTAATAGAGAATATAATAAAAAAATTAAAAATATTAAAAGATTTATTATTTGAGTAATTTAAAGTTTTAAAATAATTTTCTAGTTAATTTTAGCATGTAATTTTTTTCTAAATATTATTTTCTAAATAAAACTTTGTATTTATATATTTTCTATCAAATTAAGTGAATAATGTCTAAAATGACAATAATGATATTTTATGAGAGTAATATTTTACTAAATCATATAAAAATCATAAAAAACCTACCAGATGTAAAATAAGATAATATATGGTCTAAAATTGAATCCATTTTCCTTTAATAGGATGTTTGGAAATTCTTTTCTTGAGATTGACTTAGTTGTATTTTATTCTTATAAGAAATTCTAAGAGTTCCCCTCCCCTCTCTTATAAAATAGAACATATCCCTGATTTTGTTAAAGTAAAATTGAGCTTTTATATCAATATTCCTCTACCAATTTGTCTTCTCTACTTCTGTAGCCATATTTTAGAGGTTTTGGTCTTTTCAAAAACCAAGTCTAGGGACCTTAAGAAGATATCTAGATGATATATTTCCAAGAAGAAGTAATAGATTTAACTAATCACTTTCTATTCTACTATTATTGACCTTTTATAAATCTATAATATTTATCATAAAATTATAACTTAAATATCATAAATATTATTAAATTTTATTTTTACAATAAAAACAAATTTGTTACCCCTCTTTCCCATCAAATGAGAAATGAAAGTATCGCTCATGCGTACGTACGACTTACCATCTCCACGTAGCGATAAACATATTTTTTTCATAACCATATTTTATGGATGAGTATTATGATGGGTTTAATTTTTAAAAATTATATTAATGACATAATTATAATTCTTTAATGATAACATCAATAAACTATTCTCACCATCCAATCCTTTGGGAAATGATGACATTGCTTGTGCGTACGTGTGGACTACTTCTTCCACGAAGCAATGTGATTAATTTTTCATTTGTATTTATCTTGGATGATAATTTTGATTAATTTTATTAATATGTATTATATATATTATATAATAATTATTCTTTAATGGTTAATTATTATTTAACTTTCTTTCCTTCCATTTTTTGAAAAATGGAAATAACTTTTATGCGTATGTACGACCTATCGTCGCCTTGAATGGTGTAATAATTTTTTATATCTCTAATTTTTATGAATAATTATGTATATAATGAATATATATAACATTTATACCATTGTTAAAATTCGGTAAATTATGTAACCATGATCAAAGTATAAAAACCAGAACTGCTGAACTGAAACAAGCTTGGAAAACAAAGCACTTATCACCCAAAATAGTGATTTTAATAAAAAAAATTATTAATAAAAGGGTAATAAAATTTCATAATTTAATAATAAATGGTATGATATGTATTAATATGGTTATTTAATTTATGTATAATAGATACATATTTATTATATATGATGTTTTAGTGTGAATCAGGAAAGGCGATAATTAAGGTAATGGATATATGTTTCATTCCTACATTAATAAGAATTATTTATACTTGAATTTATATTGAGGAAATTATATGATACATATCTTATGAACCAATTTCATCTACTTATCCTATGGTTATTTCTTGAGATTTTATGCTTTTTTTTTCTTTTTCCTCACTTTAATTATCAAATATATTAAATGAGTCTTTTTAAGGAAAATTGGCTTTAATTCTCTCATAGATCTAAAATCCTTTCCCTTACATATCTATATTTTGTAAAAATGTTTTAGATAATGATTTAATGATCATATGATGATATTTTAATTAAATTTTTACCCTTCATTTATTTTTTTTAAAAATTTACAAGGAATCTTTTTATCATTTTCCGAACGAGGTACTTTTTGACTTTTTTCACAAAATGTGAAAGAAATGGTTTTTAACTTATATGGGATGAATTAAATTTCAAACAATCATGAAAACTTAATTTTTTCAATATTAATTTAAAATTTTACAATGTTATTTTCAAATAAAATTATTTCCTTATTTCATGCATTGTTTTTAGATTTTAAAGTTTTATTTTGAAATTTGAAATGGTGTTTTCCTCAAGAAGGTTTTAATGATATTTTAATAGTATCTATATTCATTAATGTAAAAACTTGGATCTTGTTATGATTTAATGGAGTTAGGATATAAGGATACCATCCTTATTATTTCTCTTTATAGATTATGATTATGATGAAAAATGTTTATAAAACTGATTTTTATTAGTTATTACGTGATTAAATGTTTTTGAAATCCATTTCTTGTCATGGGTTCTGATTTTATGTATGTTTTATGATAATATTACTTAAATATGTATGGTGTTTAATGTGTTAGGAGTGGGACCTATATATTTCTAAAATTCATTGGCTAAAGTATTATATCTCCTGAAATATTAAAGGGAAAGAAGTCAATGTGATTGATCCACTATGAAAAATAGGCGTTGATGCCTAATACGATGGCGTTTTTAGTTAACCATGACATTTGAAATAGTTTATATATATTTTATTATGGAACAAACATTTATGAAATTACCTTATGGTTCATGATTGAGTATTTATTATTTATTATTATTATTTATTTATTTTGAAATAATGATCTTTTATGCCTAAACTCAAGATTATAATATTTGTTAGATTAAGTATGAATTTTTTATTTTATTGTTATAATATCCTAGTGTTATTATTATATTATTCATTCATATTATCATCCATTAATATCTACCATGTTTACCCTTACTAATCATCTGAGCTCACCCTTTTCTTATGTTTTCCTTCCCCATGTTATGAAGAAAGTTTTGAGTAGGGTATGCCTATGAATAATACTACAAGGGAAGATACTTATGGGATATATTGAAAATCATTCTTAAAATTATAACATTGTATATCTAGTCTCCAAATACTCTAAAAATTTGTGGTTCTATTGTGAATTGTATTTTCACATATTTAATATTCATCTAAATAGATGAAATATTTATGTACGAAAATATTGGTACATTATGGTTTGTTTCAAAGTAG
Source organism: Viscum album (assembly GCA_963277665.1). Lineage (NCBI taxonomy): Eukaryota > Viridiplantae > Streptophyta > Magnoliopsida > Santalales > Viscaceae > Viscum > Viscum album. Next base: position 445,792,034 of record OY728133.1, read on the forward strand.
GGTTTAGTAAATATTTTGAGATTAGGGTTAGTAATATTTTATGAAAATAATGTGGATAGGTCTAAGTATATGACAAGGTCATAATGTTTTTTAAAAATCATGAATGACCTTGGTTAAACCTAATATGTCATAGAATAAGGTAGTACAATTTATATATTATATAATTTATTTTTAATAATTATGTGTTTTTCCATTTTGAATATAGTTTCTCACATTATTATTTTTGGTTTTAGTAAATGTATGGAACCCAAAATAATCAAGTTAATGAAAAATTTGATGGAAAATGCAATGATTTTCCAGCTAAGAAACCAAATTTTATGGGACTTGGAATGTAAAATCTTACTGCTATGCTAACAAAACATTATTATGCTATGAATCATTCTAAGATTCCCAATGATAAAACATGGGAACAACATACTCTTAAATCTTTCATGAGGAAACATCCACCTTCTTTTAGTGGATCTTCATATTTGCTAGCAGCTGAGATATAGATTAATCCAATTAAGAAAATAGTTTTTGTTCTTAAATTATTTTGATATGAAAAATTTGTCCTAGTTGTTTATCATATAAAAGGTGATGAGGACCAAAGTTGGAATATTATCAAAAATAAATGGCCAGAGGAATAAATTTAATCCATGAAATGGGACAAGTTTAAGGTGATATTTTTTCACTATGTACTTCCCTTATATTCTATGTATAAATACAGATAAGTAATTTATTATAATGAAGTAAAAGGATAATTAACCCATTGGTACCTATCAGGAAAATTTTACAAGGCTATCAAGGTATACCTATGGTTTAATTATCATCCAAAAAGTAAAATTGATATACTATTTCATGGATTAAAACCAACTATCTAAAAGGTATTATCTATAAGATACTTTAGTAGCTTTGAATAAATAATTTGATATGAAATCAAACTAGAAATGGAAATTTGAGATTCCCACCATTCCTATAGTTTTAACAAGAAAATAAAGATTTAATCTCACTAACTCTTGAATAATTCACTTTGTGGAAAGAAATTTATTCCATCTACATGCTAAAACTTTTGGAAGAAACATCAATGGAATTTTTTGAATAGAATTGGTAGGTGATTTAAATATGTTAAGGAAGGTCATAAAGACCACGAATGTCAAAAGGTAATGAATAGGATGGTTAATATAATACAAAATAATACACCAACTAATGTACCAGACATTCTATAATGCTTAAAATGAAAGGGATTTTGGAATTATGAAAATAGGTACATGAATCCCATGGTTTTGATAGTCTACATCAACAAACTCTTATGCCCCATGAAAAAATATATCATATAATGATGACCTTCAAAGTGGGTTATATAATGATGTGGTTAAAGGTATACTTATCATCCACTATAGAATATATAATGACTAATTCTATTCTCGATCCACCCAATCTTTAATTTATAAATATTTTTCAAATGGTGTCACCATATCACCCCAATGATTAGACGCTCAGTTAGCTTTGAAATCTCCTAATTTTACAACAATTCCATCTTTATTCTACAATTCCTTTATGATTGAGTTTTATTGGAAATTGCTTCCTGTAATTCTTGTGATTCTCCAATTAGTTGAATTATATGTGATTCTTGGCATGAATCGACTTTCTCTATATACATCCCATATCAATTAACAAGGGAGGGAAGTCATATTTCATATTCTGAATGAACCTATGATCATTTATCGATGTGAGGATTAATATTAACTTCCAAAGTAAATTGACTCCATATTGTGGGTCTTAATTCCTATATATTAATTTTATCTTTCTCATGTGGTTGAGGAGGAACTCAATATTAAGGATTAACCTATTATATGGTATTTGATTGATGTCTTTGTAGAAGAATTTTTAGGACTTCCTATGAATCATGAAGTTGATCTTTCAATAAAACTCATACCTAGTGCTTTGCATATTTCAAAGAATCCTTATAGAATGAAAACAATTGAGTACAAGTAATTGATTAATCAACTCTACGATAATCTTGATAAGGGATTCATATTCCCTAGAATGCCACTATGGGGTGAACCTATTGTATTTTGTAAGAAGAATGATGGGTCAACACATCTGTACATTGATTATCAGGAGCCTAACATAAATAAAATAAATAACAATTATCTTCTACACCATATTTATGTCTTACTTGATCAACTATGTGGAGCTCAATACTATTAAAATATTTAAATTTATTCTGGATATCATCAATTTATGGCCAAGAAAGAGCATATACCCAGGATAAATTCCCGTATAAGTTTTGGGCACTATGAATTTATAGTGATGCTTTTTGGTCTTACTAATAAACCCACTATCTTAATATATTTAATGAATAGAGTCTTAAGAGACTACCATGATCAATTTTTGATAGTATTTATTGATTATATTCTTATATATTCAAGGAAAAAAGAAGAGAAAAAATATCACTAAAGGTTTGCGGTGAAGACCTTGAGGAGTGAGAATATTTATAAAAAATTTAAAAAGTGCATTTTTTGGCATAAAAAGATTTCATTATTGGTTAATATAATATCAATTGAGGGTATATTCTTAGATTCTTAAAATATAGAAGTTAATGAAACGTGGTCTAGAACAACCATAGTAATAGAAATCCATATTTTTCTTTGGTTGGATGGATATTATGGATGTTATGTGAGATATTTCTCATGATTTTCTAATCCTCTCACAAAGGTGATTGAGAATGGAGTTATGTTTATATGGATGTTGGAATATTAAGAGAATTTCTTGGAGTATAAAAGAAGTTTGGTTAATGCACTTGTTATCACACTACACAGTAGTGGAGAATGTTTTGCGATCTATAGTGGTGCATTAGATATGGGAATGGGATGTGTTCTCATGTAAAATGATATGGTGATTTCTTATGTCTCATGCTGATTAAAGGCTCATGAGTAAAATTACCCAACTCATTACTTAGAGTTAGCTGCTGGGATCTTTTTTCATTAAATTTATGGTGGAATTATCTATATAGAGAGAGGTGTGATATATATACTAATCATAATGATTTAAAGTATATATTCACTTATAAAGAGAATAATATTCACGAGAGAAGTTGGTTGGAGATAATTAAAGATTATGACTACACAATACATTTCCAACCTAGGAAGGAAAACCAGGTTATAGATGAATTGATTCAAAATAACTATTCTATCCTTTATATGATTAGGATAAAAAATATCCAATATTTATATATTTGAAAATTATGGATATAGAAATATGTAAGTATGTAATGTCCTGAACTTGGATGCCACCCAAAATGGTGCTCTAAACCCAGTTGGCCACAAGGCCTCAAGTGCATCTCCCCAGACGCCAGAGGATGTCGACTAGTAGTGAGGGCCTAGGTGAGTAAGTGGGGAGACTAAGACATCATTACCAGATTATCACAGAGGAATAAAAAAGTAAAAAATAAAAAAGTGAAGAAAACAATAGTCAACTAAAGTAAACAGAAAAGTAAGAAAAGAATACATATGATAACTAGAAGTATCTCATATACAAAATGATGCAGATGATACATGGATCTAGAAAATAGACAAAGTCATACATATCAATACAATACAATACAGATGTACCAAAAAGTGAAAAATACCAAAAAGGTATCATAGTAACATCACAAGACACAGGTTAGTCCTATGATCCCCTACTCCAAAGCCACAATCAACATCCTGTACTAGGGATCTTTCCCCTACCATCACTGACAACCATATAGTTTGTTTGGGTCCCCAAGGAGGCCCAAATAGGGTGTGAGAAAAACATCATAGTAGGTAACCACCTGGAAGTCTATACAATTATAATAGCTATATTTAAAGTGATATAAAGTGTAAACAAGCATTAATGTAAGTGTGAGTGCCCATAGAATAAGTCTACTACAAAGTAAAACCAAATAACCCTCAAGGTTACCTAGAACAAGGGTCATATCCTTAAAAGTCATCTATAAGCACCGAAAATAAATGACATGGTCGTATAGTTCACCCATCCATATCAAGTAACCCATAACCATGACTTATAAAGAAGTCAATTATTCCACAGCCACGCTGTATAGAGAAGTCAAGTATCCCCCAACCATGTCATATATAAATGTGTAGACCCCAAGTGTCAGATACAAGGTGTCATATACCCGGGCATTAAATTAAGAAGTGTAGACCACAAATGGTCAGATCCAATGTGCATCAGACCATGGAATCAATATAGAGTCCCTTGGGTGTCCCAGTAGAAACTCGGTGTAGGAACTGGTTGGAGTCCCAAGAGCATCTGTACCGACATTTCCTATGCAAGTCCAAGCAAGATGGATCCATGAGGCAGTAAGTCCTAAGGCATCCCATGGATTCAAGACCCCAAGGGGATGATCAAACCAAGGTTTCCATTACCGTGTTCCATATCAATGGAGAGTAGTCAATGACACCTATCAAACCATTCAATCAATTCATACAATTTAAACATGTAATGCCACATAAGTATACCCACTAAAATAATCAAGTACAAGACATGAGTATACACACTCATGCATTCCATTTATCATTCATGATTCATCTGGTCCTACCCTCCCTTATTACCCATTTAACATACCATAGATCAAGTCATATAGGTATACCCACCCATATCATCACTTTTTTAATTTAACATATCATGTAATTATACCCAATCACACATCACCCTTTCCCCATAAACCATTTTGGTAGTTAAATAATTACCAATAAGTATACCCACTTGTTCATCCATTTTCATTCAAGACAATATATCAAAATGGGCACAACATCCCAAGACATCATTAAGTAAGGAGGCATTACATATCCTAGGTAGTTATTCAAAACTATAAAGGAATTAAAGGGACTAATCTAACTAGTAAAGTACAATCTCACACCCCTTGGGTGGTTTAGCAAGAATTTACAGGGTATTTCTTTAAGGTGCACCCCATGGGAGACCTTGAATCTAGAAACGGGAGCCAACACACCTAAATAAAACCTAGGTGCATCCTCACTAGGTCTAACTAAGCCTACTACAAGTAGCTTTCCAAAAAAAAATGGGGCTGCATCAGAACTTTTGGAGGGATTCGTTTATGATAAGCACTCAAAAAGGACCAAAAAAAGCCAAAGAAAATCATATACTGCCTACCTCATCTCGGTATTAGAGAGATTGTCTAGTATTGAGTCCTGATTCTCCTCAGTTTTGAAGAAATCTGAAGAATGGATGAAGAACAGGATATAGGGTAGAGGATCCTAAATACAAGTAGTGCATCTATTGTTCTGAAGAATCAATAATGGGTAAAAAGGTATCCAGGACTTACCGATGCAGATTAGTTGAGACAAACCACACTCAAATAAGAGGTCAGACGAAGAAATGGGCTGAAATCTTAGAATAGTCTAAGGGGAGAGCTCAAATGGAGGTTTCCTCTGCTATTCTTAATAAGATAACTCATTTTATGTTTTTTAATGGATTTTATTTAATTTTTAACTTAATTGAAAATTATAAAATTTCCAAAACCACATGGCCACATGGTTTGTTTAACTGTGTGCCATTTCGTATGGTTATTGCAAGCCACGAGGGGGATCGCCTGGTTACACCAAAAATTTTTCCTTACCGTGTGACAAATATCTATCAAATGTACATAATTTATTAGAATTTACACATGGTTTCTGAAATCATGCAGAAACTACTACCTCTACTCGCATGGATAGTTTAACCATATGACCTACCCTGCATGGTTTCTCCTAACCATGCGCCAGGCCTAAAACACTCCAAAATCATCTCCAGACTCTGAACAAGCCCCAAAAATCTCCAAAACACCCATGATTACAAGGGTTAAATACATATGGCCATAAAAAAAATTTAAAATAAACAAATAAAAGGATATATACCTCATAAAAAAACCCGGGTTCTTATAATATTCACCCTTTATAGCAATTCTTCCATGAATTTCTCTCAAAAGGGTGATCAATAATTTTATAAGAACAACTCTGTCCACTGATCATGTAGACCAACCTCTCTCTCCTAGGTCTAATCCTGTATGTGGTCGTTCTTCCATTTCACCCTTACTATAGGAATTGACCAGCCTCAAGGAACCATTATTATCCTATTAACAATACAAATTAGATGCTCCTGAAAGGAAGCATAAGTCTGTAACTCAACATCCTTTGGCTAAAAAATGTGAGATGGGTTCGAGTGATAGTAGTGCAGCTGAGATACATGGAAGTCATCGTGCATGGATCGATACCTCTAATGTAATTGTAACTGATAGGCTACTGGCCGGACTCTCCCAAGAATTTGGAATGGCCTGACATATTACGGTGAGAGCATACCCTTACTCTTCATCCGCCTATGTACCTACCTCAGTGAAAATAATTAAATACCCAATCCCCAACCACAAAATCTAGAGGTTTTTTATGGTGATTAGAGTATGACTTCTGATGAGACTGAGTAGTATCCATATACTTCGAGATCATAGGGACCATCTTAGAAGTCTCTTGCATAAGACACAGTCCCTGAAAAGTTTCCTCTCCTACCTCCATCTAGCATAGGGGATAACGAAATGAACTACCGTATAAAGCCTTGTAAGGTACCATTTTTATTGTCACCTAATAACTATAATTGTAAGAGAAATCAAATAAGGAAAATTTCCTCTCACAATATTTCCCAAAATCAAAGACACATGATTTCAACATGTCTTCTAGAACCTATTTCATATGCTCTGACTGACCATTCGTATGAGGGTGGTATACTGTGCTCAGAATCAACTATGTACCCAGCGACCTACGAAACTCTTCTAGAGATGAGATGTAAAATGGGAATCCTTGTATAAAATGATAGTTTGTGGTACCCTTAGAAGTCATACTATCTATCAAATATACAACTTTTCAGGATCATATACACTAAAGTTATCCTTGGTCAGAAAGAAACAAGAAACATTTGTGAGTTTTCCAATAACAACCAACACAATATCGTTACCTTGAGGTGACCTTGATAAACTTGTCATGAAATCCATTGTGAAATCATCCCATTTACACTCTAGAATAGGTAACTGCTGTAAAATACCAACTGGTCTTTGGTGGTCTTCCTTCACCTAACGACAGGTGGAACACCTCATAACAAAAGCAACTACCACACACTTCATGCCCAACCACTAGTACTTATGTCTCAAGTCATGGTACATCTTAGTGACTCCAGGGTGCACTTCCCAAAATGAGGCATGAGACTTTTGTATTATCTCCTTACGTATATCTATTAGAACCCAAACACATCCATGGATATGCAATATCTCTTCGTTGATTATCGTCTAACTAGGATGTGGATCCTCACTTTCCACCCTCTCCCATAGAACAAGGCCCTTAGAATCCAAAAGATGCCTCATCCTCACTCTATCAAGTAGGGTAGGGGTCACAGGTATGAATGATAGACATGTATGACCCTGCCTATCATGAACCTCTAGATGCATCTAAGAGAACAACTCCATAAGCTTCCACTCATAACTGGCCAGCTTCACTGCCTATATCCAAGTCCTCCTGATTAGTACATCAACCACTTCATTGCCCCTACCAGACATATAGACATGCTCAAAGTCAAATGACTGAAGGTACTCTACCCACCTTTGTAGCCTTAGATTCAGATCCCACTGTGTAAATATGTACTTTAGGATTTTTTGGTCCGTATACACTACAAAACACTCTCCCAGTAAATAGTTTCTCCAAAAACGTAAATAATGAATGAAACCAGCTAACTTGAGATAACGTGTTAGGTAATTCCTCTCAAGAGGCCTCAACTGTTGAGACCCATATGCCATTACTCTATCCCCATGAGTCATCACTTCCCCTAGCCCAATAACTGAAGTTTCACAGTACACTGTGTAACTCTTTCCTTGCTTTGGAAATATCAGTAGTGGTGCTGATATCGACCTTCCTTTCAGCTCCTAAAAGGTTGTATCACTGGAATCTGACAAATAAAACCTCACACCCTTCTTATTAAAGCCCATAAATGGCGCTTCTAAGCATGAGAAGTCCTACATGAAATTATTATCGTAACCAACTAGTCCCAAGAAACTCTATATGTCAAAAAAAATTCTTGTATTATCCCCAATAAACTGCAACTCTCACATTCTCCGAGTAAACTGGTACTCTTGTCTCTGAGATGATTTAACCTAAGAAGTGAATATTATCTATCCAAAAGTGGAACATTGTGAGATTATCATATAAATGATGCTCTCTCAGTTTATTCAAAATGATCTCAAGATATTTAGCAAGATTTTATCAATTGTGAGAATACACTAGATATCTTTCAGGAAAACCACCTCAAAAGAATCCAAGTTAGTATGGAATACTCGGTTCATCAACACCCTGAAAACCATTGGTGCATTCGTGAGACTAAATGACATGACCAGATACTCTCATAGACCATACCTTCTAAAAAAGCCTACATGAGGTATGTTTGTAGGTCTACCACAAACCTAATGGTATCCTGACCTCAAATTGATTTTCGAGAACACCCGAGCTCCTCAAAGCTGATCAAACAGGTCATCTATCCATGGTAAGGGATATCATTTTTAAACTGTCAGCTCATTCAATTTATGATAGTCCGCACATTGCCTAATATTTCGATCCTCTTTTTTTACAAAAGGACCGGTGAACCCCATAGAGAAGTATTGGGCCTAATAAACCCCTTCTCCTCTAAATCTTCTATATGCCTCTTGAGCTCATGCAACTCCATCGCAGCTATCCTTCGAGGGGTAATGGATACCAGTGAAACTCCTAGAAATAGATAGATGGATAACTTTTCCTCTATATCACGAGGAAAAATAGAAAATTAATCCAGAAATACATCCCTAAATCCCTCAACCACTGGAGGAAAGTCCACCTACTCACTTCTTGGTCATCTAGATACAAACTAATGATCTGGGCTTTCATCTCACCTAGCCCACAATAATCAGGTCCATCTTGACTTTTTTGGACATCCCTCTCACCCTTATGAATAAACACTACACCCATGGTGATGTGAAAGTCACTCTCCGAAGATATAAGTCAACATAAACTCAATAATAAACTAACCAGTCCATCCTGAGAATGACTTCAAACCTTGTCATCTTGAGGACATACTAACTTCAGAAGAATTAGATCCCACCAACCACAAGGGGACACACCATACACTAGAACACATCACCCATTCTGATTCCCAATGGTGTGTCTAGTGTCAAAACACCCTCATAAATGTAGAGACTCGAAGCCTGACGTACATGGACATTACATTACTTTTGCGGAATACTTAGTACATAACAAAAACACACACACAAGGATCGTAATAGTTTAGTGTCTTTGGAAACTCGGAACGTAATCTTCTAATCGAGGTGTAAGATCTTCAATATCTCCCATAAAGATCTTCCCTTTTTTTTACCTAAAACCTTTCTTTATATCCTGGGGAAAAGAAAACATAAAAGGGTGAGCTCAAATGCTCAGTAAGGGTATAAAAAAGAAATAAAAATCATATCATATCTTTTTGAAAATCATAACCTGCAAAAGAGATCATAATATCTTAACATGGAACAAATCCTAGAAGTGAAAATGATATCACCATAATCATAACATGAAACTTGAAACTTTGTGTCATACACACATAATCATAGATAATCATTTCTTGTTAGTCAAGACTCAATGCCAAGACTATCTTAGTGGACAAAGTCTCTTTCTGAATCGAGTAACCCTCGTTTCAGTCCTGTTTCACTGAACCGGTATAACCTACCATTTCATCCATGTCTATCTCATGAGATATAAAATCTTTACCCAATGCATTGGAGGGAGATATAGGTCCCACCCATCTCTTAATGAATCCTTTCTTATGTGTGCCACAAAATCATAAATCATACATCATTGCATAACCCATGTAATAAAAATGGGATTCTTAAACAACATGACATCATAAAACCATTCATATAAGATAAAGGAATTCATAAACATAATTCCATCACAACATAGTCAAATCAATGTAAAAATATGGATAGAAACAGAACCCTTTATTATCTTATATGGAAAATAATTTTGATAAAACACTTGAAATGAATTCTTGAGGAAAATATCCTTTCTTCTTCAAAATCAATTTCTTTTCACAAAACATCATACAATTTTAAAAGAAAGAGATTTTATTAAAAATAGTCATGAAATATTTTGGAGGAAGGTTCATGAAAATAAGGCTTTATAAAACCGTAAAAATCCGTTCGTGCCGTATAAGTTAAAAAAAACATTCTTCGTAGTTTTGTCGGAAAAGTCAAAAAGTACCTCGTACGAAAAACGACAAAAGATTCCTTTCATACATATTACTAAAAACTCACCGAAGAGTAAAAATGGATTTAAACAATTGTAGGTGGATGGAAACAATATTACATATTGATGAAACATGGATGTGGATGACAAAATACACCCCAGTAAATACTTACGAATAAACAATCTCGGATAAAAATGAGATTGTGATATTTCCCTTACCTTAGGTCCGACTTGCTTTGTAAGTGTCCGAACCTCCTGTATAATGATTTAAATCATGTTATTGACTTATTACAGAATCATATTCATTGTTATTATATCATATATGGTTCACTTATGACATTATATTACCCGTTCTTTTGTAAATTCCATGTTAAAGAAGCGTTTTGGGTAAAATCGTTTCATTTATCGTAGGTGTTTTGACTTGTTGTTCTTGACATTATTATTACTTATATCATGATTTACTTACTTCCATGATATAAAATATGATTTATATATCATATATATTCAGTATATATATATATATAAGATAGATAAATGAAATGAAAAACACCGTTCATGGAGACGGTAGTCCGTACGTACGCATGAACGCTGTTTTCCTTTCCTTATTGTCTTGAATGGAAGTAAGTAGATGACATACATATACATATATACATAAATCCAGTAGCTTTATAATGTCATATATTTCATTATTATTTCTTATATATACTTTTTAATCATTCTTAAATGGTTAACATGGAGAATGAATCTCATCGCGTCGTGGAGACGGTAGTCCGTACGTACGCACGAGCGATGATATCGTTCCTATAAATATTGAATTGAATTGGAGTGGATTATACAATATATCAGAATAAATATGATTTTTTAATAACTATGTATAGTTATTCTTTACACCATTATACCCATCCATGTAAGGTGGTGGTGGAAAATAGATTACACCACGGCGTGGAGACGGTATTCCGTACGTACGCACGCGCGGTGATTTCTTTTTCCGTAGGATGGATAGATGGTGAAATAGGGTTGTTTCATACTTATAATAACATATCAGTATATGAGTGATACTGATGTTATTACTTCATAATGAAACAACCTAAGAAGAATAAGTGGAAGAAGAAATAAAGATGAAAGAATTGGTAACGGTAATTACCTCTTCTTTAAAGTGCCTCTTTGAGACCTCCTCTTAGGGCACTAAAATTGGTCTTTGAAGAAGACCAGAACCTCTAGGATGTTGCTAGGGAAGTGGAGAAGATATTTTGGCAGGGGTTGGCCGATCTTGAGTGATCAAATTGGTGTGAGGAGGAGGGGGAGGAGGTGTCCTTTTATAGGGGAGGAGAGGGGCACCTTAGGAATATCTCAAAATATTATTTTATATTAAAGTAAAAATCGGTTTATAATGGTTCCAAAGGGTCTTATTTCGAAGCTAAAGTGGGGATGAGTCGAAATAATATCAACCAATAGAATTTAGACAAGTTTAGGATATTATTTTAACCTTATCAATTAGATTTAACTCTAAGTTAAATAATTTAACTTTTACCGTGTCTTTTTGTTTTCTTTCACTATATGGTTAATACACTTACTATAACATGCCAAACGAACCCCAAATTGTTTATTATTAATATATATATCCTTATCTAAGTAATTTGGCCGAACCTTAGATTTTTAGGAATAAAATAACAATTAATAATATAACATTTGATTTAAAAACTATTTTGTGTCAATTTTGACACTATTTGATATATGATTTTTGTGAGAGTCATAACAGAATTAAATGTTCGAACCAAGTTAATTAAATCAATATTAATATATCATAGTAACCTAGAAAATTAGTGTAATTCAAAAAAAGTCTCAAATTACATTTATTTTGGTGTTTATAACATCAATTATGTCAATATTTCATTAATAAGATAATTACTGCATCATCATTGTGTCATAAATAAATTAAATTATTTAAAGTATAAAAATTACAAATAAAATACCATTATGTAGGAAATCTTTTTATCTTTCTAATTAATATTTATAATCTAAAATCCAACATATATAACCCTATGTAACAATTGTTTTTCTAAAAGATATATGCTTGTATCAATTTTGTATTCATTTTAACTTAATTAAAATAAAGTGTCATTATCACTTACAAGTGGATCAATGGGGTCCCAAAATCGACCCAAAGATTCCCATGGTCGACCATGTATCAACCAATGGGGTTAAGACACGTTTTATGGTAATTTAATATTATTATAATATTATTTTTTAACCCTTATTTACCGGATTTACCCTTAACCATGGTAAATAAAATATTTACCGCAGTAATTATTCAAAATGTCTAAAAATAAAAGTTATCTATTTACACAATTTGAACATCCTGATTCCAAATATGGAATCCATTTTTCTAAATTCAAAACACAGAAGTGGCAGAAATTAATTTAAAATTAATTCCCGCTGTCAAAACAAAAAGCGTGTTTTTAAGAGATAATAACTATCAAAAGATTGACACTTGTTTATGTTCGGTTTAATTGTAAAATTGTGTCCAATGACCAAAATTATATTAAGTGGTAAAAATATATTCTAAATATACTTTAAAACCATTCAATATTATAATTTAACCACATAAGATATTACGATGAAAAAAGTTGTTTTTAATTAAAATATAGCGTGTTTTTACTATTCATTAAAATATGAAAGTTATCGGAAAAATATCAAAAATTTATCTAATGTAAATTTTTACATCCTGATTCAAAAGTAGAATATTATTTTGTCAAATTGAACATATAAACATGTCAAAAACTATATTTAAAGTGGGTGCGCCATCAAAAGGCGGTAAAACTGCACTTTTTGAAAAATACTTATTTTACCCGAAAAAATTATTTTGTTCTTATACCATGTTCTAGAAATGTGTAAGATGAATAATAATGTTATAAAATTCAAAATTTAGTTAATACTATTCATAACGGCTAGTTCATGACAATATTATAATAATATAACATTGTTTATTAAAACCCGGTATTGCGTACAACACACGCTATGTGATTGCGTGTAATGCAAGCCAAGTCAGGGTTGCGTGTTGTGAAAGAATCCTTCATTGTTTCATATAACAGAATCCAACCATATTTCATTTATACATTTAATATATATATATATATATATATACTCAATGTTGCGTAGAATAACTATTATCAAAATTGTGTGTAACACGGTCCAAGAATAGTGTTGCGTATACTACAAGCTAATACGGTGTTGCGTATAGCGCAGGGTAATCTGGGTGTAGAATACAACATAAGACATTAATGAAATTAAAATAATATTTTTTTATAAAATCTCGGGGTGTTACATTCTACCCCCCTTAAAATGAATTTCGCCCTCGAAATTCGTCGGGGTTATAAATGGTTTACTATTTAAAAGTTTCTTTGATAGAAACCCACATCGTAAAAAGGAATACCAAAACTTATCTTTAAAAACAAAAGTATGAAACGTAACGGTTACCCAAATAAACTAATCACTGGGTTTCCACATAGGTGAAAATATGGATATGGAAGAGAAATCTAACCATCATGTTCTGATGGAGAGTGGTAGAGAACATGGCTATGGAAAAGCCAACAATCACAAATCCATAAATTTGTGATGATCTAAGGTATCATCTGATTAATCAGATATAAGGGCACTAGGACAACATTTTTGGTTTTCAAGATCATTTCCCTAAAGTTGATGAATTAAAAGAAATACTTACATGATTTTGGTATAATCTCACTGTTGTTCGTGAATTGAACAATTTACACTTCATCCCTTAAAGAAATGAAGTTGAATTTGTTATTCGTGATGTGTTAGCAGATCATGTGACAGAATGACAGGTCATTCCATCTGTCTCAAACAAAAGGTTAGCAAAACTTATATACATAAGTCGATCTATAGTGAGATTAATCATATATGGTTCCTAAAATGGAATTATACTTCATATATCATACTGCTTAGTTTCTACTAAACAGGGACTTTCTGTAGGTCAGTGGTAGGCGATAAAGGCCAGTCACACTTCGGTTGTGGGTTCGATTCCCACAGCCTTGTCCGAAGCGATGGGCTGTCGCCCGTCCTGCAGGTTGTCCTTTTTCTAAAACTACATTACTATAACATCACATAAATAATATCAAAATAAGTTCTATACTTAAACAATACTAACTTATGGTTAACATAATCCATTACAATCTTTAGGCTTATCTAAAATACTTCGGTCCAAGCTCATAGTAAAAAGAAAATGATTACTTGAAATGTCGTCAACCAAGCATGTGAATACCATCATTTATCCCCCATATATCTTGTTGGTCACATTACAAACATTCAAAGTCCTTAATCATGTATTCTCTTGAATACCCATTGAACCTTGGTGAAAACATGAATGCAGTTAAACGTTAACACTTTCCACATACCAAAATCCTCAAAATTCTTTATAATCAAACCATGATATCACTTAGTCCTTATATCAATCATGAGCTCATGAATACAATCAAACATCTCATTATCTTCTTATCCTTTCATTATGCACTTATCATCTACTTTCCAAAAGTATCTGAATAACCTTTCATGGTTACTGATAACATTAATCAGACAACAATATAACAATCCTTACATGTCTCTTTATTCCATAGTACCATGAGATTAGTTATACAACATTACACATGATAAACATGTAATCATTCCACTACATTCTTAAACCATTAACCGAGCTTCAACAATTCTTTCATCTCACATATCATTTGTAGTCTCTTCATCATCATCAACATAAATACTTCCCATAAGACCATACTGATTATCTTCATGAGACTTTCCCTTAGGGCATTGGTTTGCATAATGCCCATACATTCCACATTTAAAACATTTAACCATTGTTGATGTCGTAGCAATACCATTATCCTCATCCATGGTGTTAACTGAACCTTTTCCTTTGCACTTACTTGCTTTGTGTCCTTCTTTTCCACACCCAAAGCATCTTCCAGTTCCTTTGAAACATTCTCCTTGATGCCTCTTCCCACATGAATTACATAGGGGAAATTGAACTTTCTTTCCTCTATGATCATCATGAAACTCCATCTTTCTCTTATTAGCTGAGTCAGGAAACTTACCAAATTTTACTTTATTGATCATATTATGAGATTTCTGATTCGGCATAATAATGATGTTTGGACATCCAAATCCCATTTAATTTGGTTTCTCATGAAGAATATCATTCCATTTTCCATCATATCCTCCATTATTGTGAATCATCTTGTTTCCAGCGATTTTCTAAAACCCAAACAGAAAAGTGTGAGAGGCAAAATAATTCTAGGGAAAACAACATAGTAAAGGGGGAGTGCCCTTAATATCTAACATCTTAGGTTAAATTCTAAGATCGTTAGCGCAATTCTAGCACTATAACCTATACGTATACTTAACCTTAGAGACATCCCTAGACATACCTTAGAAATTTCTCTAGGGATCTCACTAACGTTTTCGCATCCTAGTTTCCAAAGGTTGACTAAACCTTTCCTCTGATACCAACTGTAGAGACCCGAAGCCTGACGTACATGGACATTACATTACTTTTGCGGAATACTTAGTACATAACAAAAACACACACACAAGGATCGTAATAGTTTAGTGTCTTTGGAAACTCGGAACGTAATCTTCTAATCGAGGTGTAAGATCTTCAATATCTCCCATAAAGATCTTCCCTTTTTTTACCTAAAACCTTTCTTTATATCCTGGGGAAAAGAAAACATAAAAGGGTGAGCTCAAATGCTCAGTAAGGGTATACAAAAGAAATAAAAATCATATCATATCTTTTTGAAAATCATAACCTGCAAAAGAGATCATAATATCGTAACATGGAACAAATCATAGAAGTGAAAATGATATCACCATAATCATAACATGAAACTTGAAACTTTTTGGCATACACACATAATCATAGATAATCATTTCTTGTTAGTCAAGACTCAATGTCAAGACTATCTTAGTGGACAAAGTCTCTTTCTGAATCGAGTAACCCTCGTTTCAGTCCTGTTTCACTGAACCGGTATAACCTACCATTTCAGCCATGTCTATCTCATGAGATATAAAATCTTTACCCAATGAATTGGAGGGAGATATAGGTCCCACCCATCTCTTAATGAATCCTTTCTTATGTGTGCCACAAAATCATAAATCATACATCATTGCATAACCCATGTAATAAAAATGGGATTCTTAAACAACATGACATCATAAAACCATTCATATAAGATAAAGGAATTCATAAACATAATTCCATCACAACATAGTCAAATCAATGTAAAAATATGGATAGAAACAGAACCCTTTATTATCTTATATGGAAAATAATTTTGATAAAACACTTGAAATGAATTCTTGAGGAAAATATCCTTTCTTCTTCAAAATCAATTTCTTTTCACAAAACATCATACAATTTTAAAAGAAAGAGATTTTATTAAAAATAGTCATGAAATATTTTGGAGGAAGGTTCATGAAAATAAGGCTTTATAAAACCATAAAAATCCGTTCGTGCCGTATAAGTTAAAAAAAAACATTCTTCGTAGTTTTGTCGGAAAAGTCAAAAAGTACCTCGTACGAAAAAAGACAAAAGATTCCTTTCATACATATTACTAAAAACTCACCGAAGAGTAAAAATGGATTTAAACAATTGTAGGTGGATGGAAACAATATTACATATTGATAAAACATGGATGTGGATGACAAAATACACCCCAGTAAATACTTACGAATAAACAATCTCGGATAAAAATGAGATTGTGATATTTCCCTTACCTTAGGTCCGACTTGCTTTGTAAGTGTCCGAACCTCCTGTATAATGATTTAAATCATGTTATTGACTTATTACAGAATCATATTCATTGTTATGATATCATATATGGTTCACTTATGACATTATATTACCCGTTCTTTTGTAAATTCCATGTTAAAGAAGCGTTTTGGGTAAAATCGTTTCATTTATCGTAGGTGTTTTGACTTGTTGTTCTTGACATTATTATTACTTATATCATGATTTAATTACTTCCATGATATAAAATATGATTTATATATCATATATATTCAGTATATATATATATATAAGATAGATAAATGAAATGAAAAACACCGTTCATGGAGACGGTAGTCCGTACGTACGCATGAACGCTGTTTTCCTTTCCTTATTGTCTTGAATGGAAGTAAGTAGATGACATACATATAAATATATACATAAATCCAGTAGCTTTATAATGTCATATATTTCATTATTATTTCTTATATATACTTTTTAATCATTCTTAAATGGTTAACATGGAGAATGAATCTCATCGCGTCGTGGAGACGGTAGTCCGTACGTACGCACGAGCGATGATATCGTTCCTATAAATATTGAATTGAATTGGAGTGGATTATACAATATATCAGAATAAATATGATTTTGTAATAACTATGTATAGTTATTCTTTACACCATTATACCCATCCATGTAAGGTGGTGGTGGAAAATAGATTACACCACGACGTGGAGACGGTATTCCGTACGTACGCACGCGCGGTGATTTCTTTTTCCGTAGGATGGATAGATGGTGAAATAGGGTTGTTTCATACTTATAATAACATATCAGTATATGAGTGATACTGATGTTATTACTTCATAATGAAACAACCTAAGAAGAATAAGTGGAAGAAGAAATAAAGATGAAAGAATTGGTAACGGTAATTACCTCTTCTTTGAAGTGCCTCTTTGAGACCTCCTCTTAGGGAACTAAAATTGGTCTTTGAGGAATACCAGAACCTCTAGGATGTTGCTAGGGAAGTGGAGAAGATATTTTGGCAGGGGTTGGCCGAGCTTGAGTGCTCAAATTGGTGTGAGGAGGAGGGGGAGAGGTGTCCTTTTATAGGGGAGGAGAGGGGCACCTTAGGAATATCTCAAAGTATTATTTTATATTAAAGTAAAAATCGGTTTATAATGGTTCCAAAGGGTCTTATTTCGAAGCTAAAGTGGGGATGGGTCGAAATACTATCAACCAATAGAATTTATACAAGTTTAGGATATTATTTTAACCTTATCAATTAGATTTAACTCTAAGTTAAATAATTTAACTTTTACCGTGTCTTTTTGTTTTCTTTCACTATATGGTTAATACACTTACTATAACATGTCAAAAGAACCCCAAATTGTTTATTATTAATATATATATCCTTATCTAAGTCATTTGGCGGAACCTTAGATTTTTAGGAATAAAATAACAATTAATAATATAACATTTGATTTAAAAACTATTTTGTGTCAATTTTGACACTATTTGATATATGATTTTTGTGAGAGTCATAACAGAATTAAATGTTCGAACCAAGTTAATTAAATCAACATTAATATATCATAGTAACCTAGAAAATTAGTGTAATTCATAAAAAGTCTCAAATTACATTTATTTTGGTGTTTATAACATCAATTATGTCAATATTTCATTAATAAGATAATTACTGCATCATCATTGTGTCATAAATAAATTAAATTATTTAAAGTCTAAAAATTACAAATAAAATACCATTATGTAGGAAATCTTTTTATCTTTCTAATGAATATTTATAATCTAAAATCCAACATATATAACCCTATGTAACAATTGTTTTTCAAAAAGATATATGCTTGTATCAATTTTGTATTCATTTTAACTTAATTAAAATAAAGTGTCATTATCACTTACAAGTGGATCAATGGGGTCCCAAAATCGACCCAAAGATTCCCATGGTCGACCATGTATCAACCAATGGGGTTAAGACACGTTTTAGGGTAATTTAATATTATTATAATATTATTTTTTAACCCTTATTTACCGGATTTACCCTTAACCATGGTAAATAAAATATTTACCGCAGTAATTATTCAAAATGTCTAAAAATAAAAGTTATCTATTTACACAATTTGAACATCCTGATTCCAAATATGGAATCCATTTTTCTAAATTCAAAACACAGAAGTGGCAGAAATTAATTTAAAATTAATTCCCGCTGTCAAAACAAAAAGCGTGTTTTTAAGAGATAATAACTATCAAAAGATTGACACTTGTTTATGTTCGGTTTAATTGTAAAATTGTGTCCAATGACCAAAATTATATTAAGTGGTAAAAATATATTCTAAATATACTTTAAAACCATTCAATATTATAATTTAACCACATAAAATATTACGATGAAAAAAGTTGTTTTTAATTAAAATATAGCGTGTTTTTACTATTCATTAAAATATGAAAGTTATCGGAAAAATATCAAAAATTTATCTAATGTAAATTTTTACATCCTGATTCAAAAGAAAAATATTATTTTGTCAAATTGAACATATAAACATGTCAAAAACTATATTTAAAGTGGGTGCGCCATCAAAAGGCGGTAAAACTGCACTTTTTAAAAAATACTTATTTTACCCGAAAAATTTATTTTGTTCTTATACCATGTTCTAGAAATGTGTAAGATGAATAATAATGTTATAAAATTCAAAATTTAGTTAATACTATTCATAACGGCTAGTTCATGACAATATTATAATAATATAACATTGTTTATTAAAACCCGGTATTGCGTACAACACACGCTATGTGATTGCGTGTAATGCAAGCCAAGTCAGGGTTGCGTGTTGTGAAAGAATCCTTCATTGTTTCATATAACAGAATCCAACCATATTTCATTTATACATTTAATATATATATATATATACTCAATGTTGCGTAGAATAACTATTATCAAAATTGTGTGTAACACGGTCCAAGAATAGTGTTGCGTATACTACAAGCTAATACGGTGTTGCGTATAGCGCAGGGTAATCATGGTGTAGAATACAACATAAGACATTAATGAAATTAAAATAATATTTTTTTATAAAATCTCGGGGTGTTACATTCTACCCCCCTTAAAATGAATTTCGCCCTCGAAATTCGTCGGGGTTATAAATGGTTTACTATTTAAAAGTTTCTTTGATAGAAACCCACATCGTAAAAAGGAATACCAAAACTTATCTTTAAAAACAAAAGTATGAAACGTAACGGTTACCCAAATAAACTAATCACTGGGTTTCCACATAGGTGAAAATATGGATATGGAAGAGAAATCTAACCATCATGTTCTGATGGAGAGTGGTAGAGAACATGGCTATGGAAAAGCCAACAATCACAAATCCATAAATTTGTGATGATCTAAGGTATCATCTGATTAATCAGATATAAGGGCACTAGGACAACACTTTTGGTTTTCAAGATCATTTCCCTAAAGTTGATGAATTAAAAGAAATACTTACATGATTTTGGTATAATCTCACTGTTGTTCGTGAATTGAACAATTTACACTTCATCCCTTAAAGAAATGAAGTTGAATTTGTTATTCGTGATGTGTTAGCAGATCATGTGACAGAATGATAGGTCATTCCATCTGTCTCAAACAAAAGGTTAGCAAAACTTATATACATAAGTCGATCTATAGTGAGATTAATCATATATGGTTCCTAAAATGGACTTATACTTCATATATCATACTGCTTAGTTTCTACTAAACAGGGACTTCCTGTAGGTCAGTGGTAGGCGATAAAGGCCAGTCACACTTCGGTTGTGGGTTCGATTCCCACAGCCTTGTCCGAAGCGATGGGCTGTCGCCCGTCCTGCAGGTTGTCCTTTTTCTAAAACTACATTACTATAACATCACATAAATAATATCAAAAGAAGTTATATACTTAAACAATACTAACTTATGGTTAACATAATCCCTTACAATCTTTAGGCTTATCTAAAATACTTCGGTCCAAGCTCATAGTAAAAAGAAAATGATTACTTGAAATGTCGTCAACCAAGCATGTGAATACCATCATTTATCCCCCATATATCTTGTTGGTCACATTACAAACATTCAAAGTCCTTAATCATGTATTCTCTTGAATACCCATTGAACCTTGGTGAAAACATGAATGCAGTTAAATGTTAACACTTTCCACATACCAAAATCCTCAAAATTCTTTATAATCAAACCATGATATCACTTAGTCCTTATATCAATCATGAGCTCATGAATACAATCAAACATCTCATTATCTTCTTATCCTTTCATTATGCACTTATCATCTACTTTCCAAAAGTATCTGAATAACCTTTCATGGTTACTGATAACATTAATCAGACAACAATATAACAATCCTTACATGTCTCTTTATTCCATAGTACCATGAGATTAGTTATACAACATTACACATGATAAACATGTAATCATTCCACTACATTCTTAAACCATTAACCGAGCTTCAACAATTCTTTCATCTCACATATCATTTGTAGTCTCTTCATCATCATCAACATAAATACTTCCCATAAGACCATACTGATTATCTTCATGAGACTTTCCCTTAGGGCATTGGTTTGCATAATGCCCATACATTCCACATTTAAAACATTTAACCATTGTTGATGTCGTAGAAATACCATTATCCTCATCCATGGTGTTAACTGAACCTTTTCCTTTGCACTTACTTGCTTTGTGTCCTTCTTTTCCACACCCAAAGCATCTTCTAGTTCCTTTGAAACATTCTCCTTGATGCCTCTTCCCACATGAATTACATAGGGGAAATTGAACTTTCTTTCCTCTATGATCATCATGAAACTCCATCTTTCTCTTATTAGCCGAGTCAGGAAACTTACCAAATTTTACTTTATTGATCATATTATGAGATTTCTGATTCGGCATAATAATGATGTTTGGACATCCAAATCCCATTTCATTTGGTTTCTCATGAAGAATATCATTCCATTTTCCATCATATCCTCCATTATTGTGAATCATCTTGTTTCCATCCATTTTCTAAAACCCAAACAGAAAAGTGTGAGAGGCAAAATAATTCTAGGGAAAACAACATAGTAAAGGGGGAGTACCCTTAATATATAACATCTTAGGTTAAATTCTAAGATCGTTAGCGCAATTCTAGCACTATAACCTATACGTATACTTAACCTTAGAGACATCCCTAGACATACCTTAGAAATTTCTCTAGGGATATCACTAACGTTTTCGCATCCTAGTTTCCAAAGGTTGACTAAACCTTTCCTCTGATACCAACTGTAGAGACCCGAATCCTGATGTACATGGACATTACATTACTTTTGCGGAATACTTAGTACATAACAAACACACACACACAAGGATCGTAATAGTTTAGTGTCTTTGGAAACTCGGAACGTAATCTTCTAATCGAGGTGTAAGATCTTCAATATCTCCCATAAAGATCTTCCTTTTTTTTTTACCTAAAATCTTTCTTTATATCCTGGGGAAAAGAAAACATAAAAGGGTGAGCTCAAATGCTCAGTAAGGGTATACAAAAGAAATAAAAATCATATCATATCTTTTTGAAAATCATAACCTGCAAAAGAGATCATAATATCTTAACATGGAACAAATCATAGAAGTGAAAATGATATCACCATAATCATAACATGAAACTTGAAACTTTGTGGCATACACACATAATCATAGATAATCATTTCTTGTTAGTCAAGACTCAATTCCAAGACTATCTTAGTGGACAAAGTCTCTTTCTGAATCGAGTAACCCTCGTTTCAGTCCTGTTTCACTGAACCGGTATAACCTACCATTTCAGCCATGTCTATCTCATGAGATATAAAATCTTTACCCAATGCATTGGAGGGAGATATAGGTCCCACCCATCTCTTAATGAATCCTTTCTTATGTGTGCCACAAAATCATAAATCATACATCATTGCATAACCCATGTAATAAAAATGGGATTCTTAAACAACATGACATCATAAAACCATTCATATAAGATAAAGGAATTCATAAACATAA
Organism: Viscum album; assembly: GCA_963277665.1. Taxonomy (NCBI): domain Eukaryota; kingdom Viridiplantae; phylum Streptophyta; class Magnoliopsida; order Santalales; family Viscaceae; genus Viscum; species Viscum album. Next base: position 445,815,120 of record OY728133.1, read on the forward strand.
TTCCATCACAACATAGTCAAATCAATGTAAAAATATGGATAGAAACAGAACCCTTTATTATCTTATATGGAAAATAATTTTGATAAAACACTTGAAATGAATTCTTGAGGAAAATATCCTTTCTTCTTCAAAATCAATTTCTTTTCACAAAACATCATACAATTTTAAAAGAAAGAGATTTTATTAAAAATAGTCATGAAATATTTTGGAGGAAGGTTCATGAAAATAAGGCTTTATAAAACCATAAAAATCCGTTCGTGCCGTATAAGTTAAAAAAAAACATTCTTCGTAGTTTTGTCGGAAAAGTCAAAAAGTACCTCGTACGAAAAACGACAAAATATTCCTTTCATACATATTACTAAAAACTCACCGAAGAGTAAAAATGGATTTAAACAATTGTAGGTGGATGGAAACAATATTACATATTGATAAAACATGGATGTGGATGAAAAAATACACCCCAGTAAATACTTACGAATAAACAATCTCGGATAAAAATGAGATTGTGATATTTCCCTTACCTTAGGTCCGACTTGCTTTGTAAGTGTCCAAACCTCCTGTATAATGATTTAAATTATGTTATTGACTTATTACAGAATCATATTCATTGTTATGATATCATATATGGTTCACTTATGACATTATATTACCCGTTCTTTTGTAAATTCCATGTTAAAGAAGCGTTTTGGGTAAAATCGTTTCATTTATCGTAGGTGTTTTGACTTGTTGTTCTTGACATTATTATTACTTATATCATGATTTACTTACTTCCATGATATAAAATATGATTTATATATCATATATATTCAGTATATATATATATATATAAGATAGATAAATGAAATGAAAAACACCGTTCATGGAGACGGTAGTCCGTACGTACGCATGAACGCTGTTTTCCTTTCCTTATTGTCTTGAATGGAAGTAAGTAGATGACATACATATACATATATACATAAATCCAGTAGCTTTATAATGTCATATATTTCATTATTATTTCTTATATATACTTTTTAATCATTCTTAAAATGTTAACATGGAGAATGAATCTCATCGCGTCGTGGAGACGGTAGTCCGTACGTACGCACGAGCGATGATATCGTTCCTATAAATATTGAATTGAATTGGAGTGGATTATACAATATATCAGAATAAATATGATTTTGTAATAACTATGTATAGTTATTATTTACACCATTATACCCATCCATGTAAGGTGGTGGTGGAAAATAGATTACACCACGGCGTGGAGACGGTATTCCGTACGTACGCACGCGCGGTGATTTCTTTTTCCGTAGGATGGATAGATGGTGAAATAGGGTTGTTTCATACTTATAATAACATATCAGTATATGAGTGATACTGATGTTATTACTTCATAATGAAACAACCTAAGAAGAATAAGTGGAAGAAGAAATAAAGATGAAAGAATTGGTAACGGTAATTACCTCTTCTTTGAAGTGCCTCTTTGAGACCTCCTCTTAGGGCACTAAAATTGGTCTTTGAGGAAGACCAGAACCTCTAGGATGTTGCTAGGGAAGTGGAGAAGATATTTTGGCAGGGGTTGGCCGAGCTTGAGTGCTCAAATTGGTGTGAGGAGGAGGGGGAGGAGGTGTCCTTTTATAGGGGAGGAGAGGGGCACCTTAGGAATATCTCAAAATATTATTTTATATTAAAGTAAAAATCGGTTTATAATGGTTCCAAAGGGTCTTATTTCGAAGCTAAAGTGGGGATGGGTCGAAATACTATCAACCAATAGAATTTAGACAAGTTTAGGATATTATTTTAACCTTATCAATTAGATTTAACTTTTACCATGTCTTTTTGTTTTCTTTCACTATATGGTTAATACACTTACTATAACATGCCAAAAGAACCCCAAATTGTTTATTATTAATATATATATCCTTATTTAAGTCATTTGGCCGAACCTTAGATTTTTAGGAATAAAATAACAATTAATAATATAACATTTGATTTAAAAACTATTTTGTGTCAATTTTGACACTATTTGATATATGATTTTTGTGAGAGTCATAACAGAATTAAATGTTCGAACCAAGTTAATTAAATCAACATTAATATATCATAGTAACCTAGAAAATTAGTGTAATTCATAAAAAGTCTCAAATTACATTTATTTTGGTGTTTATAACATCAATTATGTCAATATTTCATTAATAAGATAATTACTGCATCATCATTGTGTCATAAGTAAATTAAATTATTTAAAGTCTAAAAATTACAAATAAAATACCCTTATGTATGAAATCTTTTTATCTTTCTAATGAATATTTATAATCTAAAATCCAACATATATAACCCTATGTAACAATTGTTTTTCTAAAAGATATATGCTTGTATCAATTTTGTATTCATTTTAACTTAATTAAAATAAAGTGTCATTATCACTTACAAGTGGATCAATGGGGTCCCAAAATCGACCCAAAGATTCCCATGGTCGACCATGTATCAACAAATGGGGTTAAGACACGTTTTAGGGTAATTTAATATTATTATAATATTATTTTGTAACCCTTATTTACCGGATTTACCCTTAACCATGGTAAATAAAATATTTACCGCAGTAATTATTCAAAATGTCTAAAAATAAAAGTTATCTATTTACACAATTTGAACATCCTGATTCCAAATATGGAATCCATTTTTCTAAATTCAAAACACAGAAGTGGCAGAAAGTAATTTAAAATTAATTCCCGCTGTCAAAACAAAAAGCGTGTTTTTAAGAGATAATAACTATCAAAAGATTGACACTTGTTTATGTTCGGTTTAATTGTAAAATTGTGTCCAATGACCAAAATTATATTAAGTGGTAAAAATATATTCTAAATATACTTTAAAACCATTCAATATTATAATTTAACCACATAATATATTACGATGAAAAAAGTTGTTTTTAATTAAAATATAGCGTGTTTTTACTATTCATTAAAATATGAAAGTTATCGGAAAAATATCAAAAATTTATCTAATGTAAATTTTTACATCCTAATTCAAAAGAAGAATATTATTTTGTCAAATTGAACATATAAACATGTCAAAAACTATATTTAAAGTGGGTGCGCCATCAAAAGGCGGTAAAACTGCACTTTTTGAAAAATACTTATTTTACCCGAAAAATTTATTTTGTTCTTATACCATGTTCTAGAAATGTGTAAGATGAATAATAATGTTATAAAATTCAAAATTTAGTTAATACTATTCATAACGGCTAGTTCATGACAATATTATAATAATATAACATTGTTTATTAAAACCCGGTATTGCGTACAACACACGCTATGCAATTGCGTGTAATGCAAGCCAAGTCAGGGTTGCGTGTTGTGAAAGAATCCTTCATTGTTTCATATAACAGAATCCAACCATATTTCATTTATACATTTAATATATATATATATATACTCAATGTTGCGTAGAATAACTATTATCAAAATTGTGTGTAACACGGTCCAAGAATAGTGTTGCGTATACTACAAGCTAATACGGTGTTGCGTATAGCGTAGGGTAATCTTGGTGTAGAATACAACATAAGACATTAATGAAATTAAAATAATATTTTTTTATAAAATCTCGGGGTGTTACAATAAATATAAACCAAAAACTGAAGGCTTTTAAACACTCATGTAGATAAAAAACTTTGTTATGTACCCATATAAAAGTGAGAAGATGTAATAGTAGAAGCTACCAAGATCATACCTATCACCGTAAATGATATGTGATCCTGCTACTATTGGGTCTATTGGATTTCATAAGTCTCGCATGTATCATGGACCTATGACACTACCTGGCTACCCTGAGCTGATCCATACTCCTACTTATGAGAACCTAGTGTTTGGATACCATGGCCATGAATACCACCATCTTGGCATGACCGGATTGCACTACTACAACTCCCAGCCTAACGCAGAGTTGAAGAATCTACTTCTAAACCTGATGTCAGAGCTGATCCCTACCACTTAGAGATAGAAGTATGGTCCTACAAAACTGCTGCATGTGCCCCATCCTACTAAAAGCCTAGCACTCAACTAGGTCACAGTCTCACTGATTCTTCATGTGGAATCTCCTTCCACACTAATGGAAATACACCAAGCTATTTGTACTCGTAGAATGATGAGAACTCAAGTAGTGGGAAGCCTCAAAATTATGCTTCCTTCTTGAAGACACAAATCCAATGGGTTGAGAAACAACAAACCCTTATTTTGTACCCCCATCTTTCCTTAGGTTCAACTCCATAATCATCGCTTGATTTACAATATCAGTGATATAAGTCAACCTGAACATGTTGACTTGAGATTTAATACCATGTCTAATACCTTCCTTGAAGCATCTCACCCTCGATATCTCATTCTCATGATACATTGGCATAAAATGCTACTGTTATATAAAGTTTTACATGTATTCCTTAATCATCATTTCACCCTATTCCAGACACATGAAATCACTAGCCCACTCTATTTCCAAAGTCACAGGGTAAAAGTAGTTAAATAAACAAGTTTGGAATTCAACCCAACCATTATTTCACAACCCATCTATCAGGTTCTAGACATTGCACCAATGCTTTTCCACTCCACGAAGCATATAAGTCTTGAGATCAATCCTACACTCCAGAGGCATCTCTAAATGCTCAAAAATTTCTAGCGTGGTCTCTAGGCACAACTATACAAAATTTGGACCTCCATCCCCTGCAAACGTGGGAGTGTTCTGCTGCTGAAACACCCATGTCTTCTCAAACATATTCAAGGATAGCAGCGGTGCTCCCTATAATGTTTCCATATATCATAATAACCCATCATGGAACTATTAATCAACACCTGTGTCTATAACAACTCTTAGTGCCATAGCTGGCACAAAAGGAGTATCAAATGGTAGCTCATGACCCACAGCCTCTGAAGTGTGGTCGTAACCTCCCTCGCAGTGTACGACCATAGGCTGTTATGGTGGGATCTTTCTACAATATCAACCACATGCATCGGAAAAGAAATACATCAAAGAACATAGCTCAAAAACACAGGTCAGGTCAAAAACCTCTAAAAATCATAGTCAATACCACAACTTTCTCCCTAATATAACACTGTATAACGAATAACCATTGAACCACTAGAAATTATGCCTCTTTCCCACTCAAAATCCAGGTCTAGTTTAAGTATTAAAACATCATTTCACATTTCCATTTCATTACAACATTCAGCTAACTAGGAATTTCACCAAGGGTTTACCAAATACCAAATCCATGAGGGCCCATAACACCTCATGAACCCAAAACTTGGTTCCCATTCTCATTCACACATATATCAATATTAATTTTGAACTTGGATTTCATGGGTGCACTATTTCCCAATTCATAAGGGCCCATACTCCTTCTGAATGGAATGATGGTGTCACTCCTTTATCCACTACACCCAGAATAACACAACAGAAGGCATAACTATCACAATAATTATCATAACAACATGATATAAGTAATGAATACTAAATGGCATGACACAATGCATGGAATGTGATTTCTAACTAGTGCCTATATGATACACGAGATAGAATACCATCATCTCATTAGGTTTAAACTGAAATAGGACCCACAATTACATCAATAGTAATAGAAAAAATCATATGCGACACCCAATGGTGAAATCAAATCAATTGTAATAGTCAAAATCCAAAATAAATCAGAATTAAATTCTAGGAAATTGGGATTTTCCCTATAAATGGGGTAGCTAATCTCGAGCATAGTTTATTACAAAATCCCATTTCTGTTCTATCCCTATCTATTGTCTCCAAACAATAAATCAAACCAGAAAAAGGAACCTCCCTTGATAGCACTTTATAACATCCCAGACCTATATTCCACCCAAAATGGTGGTCCAAACCCTGTTGGCCACATGGCCTCAAGCACAGCTCCTCAAATGCCAGAGGATGACCACTAATAGTGAGGGCCTAGGTGAGCAAGTGGGGAAACTATTACATCATTACTAGAGTATCACAATAGAAGTCAAACATAAGAAATAATGGAAGTAAAGAAAACAACAGTCTACTAAAGTAAATAGGAAAGCAAGATAGGAATACAAATGACAACCATAAGTATCTCATATACAAAATGATGCTGATGATACATGAATCTAGAAAAAAACTAAACCAGTACATAGAAATACAATAAAATACAGATGTCCCAAAAAGTGAAAAGTCCAAAAAGGTATACTAGTAGCATTGCAAGCCCCAACTTGGTCCTATGATCCCTCACTGCAAAGCCACAATCAATATCCTGTACCAGGGCACTTGCCCCTACCATCACCTGCAACCATATAGCCTGTTCAGGTCCCTAGGGAGGGCCAAAAAGGTGTGAGATAAACACCACAGTAGGTAACCACCCGGAAGTCTATATAATTATAACGTAAATTTGTAATGTTCTAGAAAGAGTAAACAAGAAGTTGAATAAGTTTGAGTGCCAATGGAATAATTCTACTGCAAGGTAAAATCAAACATCCCTCAAGGCTACCTGCAAAAAGGATCAACACCAAAAAAGGAATCTATAAGAGAGGTAAATAAATCACACGGTCACACCGTACAAACACCCCCATCAAGTAACCCATGACCACGCCGTATAATTAATTCAAGTATCCCACCCTCACACCCTATAAGGAAGTCAAGTATCCTACAACCAGGCTGTATAGTAAATTATAAACCCCAAGGGCCAAACAAAAGGTGTCATGTACCATGGTAATATAGTAATAAGTGTAGAAAACAATGTTCTAGATCCAAGGTGTACCAAACCAAGGTATTCACATTGAGTCCCATGTGCATCCATGTGGAAACTTGGTCTAGGAACTGGTTAGAGTCCTAGGAGTATGTGTACCGACATATCCTACACGAGTACAAGAAAGCTGGATCCATGAGGTAGAAAGGCCTGGGGCATCCCAGAAAATCAAGACCCAAGGGGCATGATCAATATACGACATCAACTACCACGTTCTGGATCTATGTAGAGCAGTCCATGGCATTCTTCAAACCATTCATTAAATTGATAAAATTTAAAAAGCTAATGCCACATGAGTATACCCACACACATAATCAAGTACAAGACATGCGTATACCCACTCATGCATTCCATTTATCATTCATTATCCATATGGGCATACCCTCCCATATTACTGATTTAACATTACATGGATAAAAACATATAGGTATACCCACCCATATAGTCACATTTATATTTTAACATATCATATGAGTATACCAACCCAAAAATCTCCCTTTCCCCAAAAACCATTTGGGAATTTAAACAATTACCAATAATTATACCCACTTGTTCATCCACTTCCATTCAAGACAATATATCAAATTGGGCACAACATCCCATGACATCGTTAATCTAGGAGTTAGTACATCTCTTAGGTAGTTATTCAAAACCATAAAGGCATTAACATGCTTCCTCTATCTAGGAAAGAACAAGTACACACCCCTTGTGTGGTTTAGACAACCATTTACAGGTTATTTTTTTAAGGTGTACCCCGTGGGTGACCTTGAATCGAGATACGGGTTTCAACGCACCTATAAGGAACCTACGAGAATCGTCACATGGTATGAAAAAGCCTATTACAAGTATCACTCTAAAAAATGGGGCTTCACCAGAAAGTATGGTGGGAATCATATCAGCCGAATGCCTGAAAAGCACTAAAAAAGTTAATTAAAAGCATAGACCACCTTACTTGGATCAATTGTAGAGATCTCATCCAATATCGATTCCAGATTGTCCTTGGTTTAGAAAAAATTTTATGAATGGATGAAGAATGGGATATTAGGGAATATGAGCCTAAATCCAAATAGTACAACTGTTGTTTTGAAGAATTAAAGATGGTTAAAAATGAATTGAGGAATTACTGATGTATTTCCGTCTAGACAAACCACAATCAGATCAGAGTTCAGATAAAGAACAGGGCTCAAATTCTAGAATAGGTCAAGGGGAGAGCTCAAATGGAGGTTTCCTCTATTTTCCGTAAGAAGAGAACTCGTTTTAGGTTTTTAATGGATTTTATTTAATTTTTTAATTTAATTAAAAATTAAATTTTTTCTAAAACAACAGGGACGTACCGTTAAGGAACACAGTTTGTCTAATAGTGCACCATTTCCCATGGTTACTGCAAGCCACCAGGGGCCTCACATGGTTACACCACACAGGTTGTCTAGTTGTTCGGTAACCGTGTACAAAATGTTTGTCAAAAGTCTGAAATTTCACAGACTTGCCACATTGTCATGCGGGTACTACCGTATGGTCTCCAAAACTACATGGAAGCTACTGTCTCAACTTTCATGGTTTGTCTAACAGTGAGGCCTACCCCATACAGTTTCTTTTAACCATGAAAAAGGCCTAAAAAACCCCTAAAATCTACGCTGGACTCCAAACGAGCCCAAAACAACTTCCAAAACACCCATTATCACAAGGGGTGTATACAAAATTCCAAAATAATTATTTAAATTAAAAAGAAAATGATTTGTACCTTTTACCAAAACCCGATTTCTTACAAAGTAAGTGAAAATATCATATCTTTTTCAAATTAATGTTCAACCATCTATCCATGTGAGGGTTAAGGATAAAATAAGGAAGATGTGGAGATGAAAAAGAATGTGAGAAATATTCATGGGTTCAAATTTGATTGTGAGGTAATGATAATTTTTTTTGTAAATGTGTATGTATCCTCCCCATAATAGATTTGAAGAAGGATACATTGATGGAATCTCATAGTTCGTCATTCTTTGATAATCATGGGTGTAAAAAATATGTATAGAGACCTAAAAGAGTTTTCTGGTTTGATAACATAAAAGATCTATTGTTGAATAAGTTTTTCAATGATTTGTTTTTCATCTATTTAATATTTATAGACAACAGTCTAAGGGGATCTTACAACCAATAACCATACCTGAATGGATACGGGAAATAGCCACCACATATTTTTTCATCAGAATCCCCAAGGAATCTAAATTCCACTATACAATATGAGTTATAATCAATCGCCTTATGAATTAATCACACTTCATTGCTATCATAGAAAATTTCTATCTTGATAATATTGCTATAATATATATATTATATAAGTGTTAATATTTCTTAGAGTACCAATTTCCATCTTATCTAAATAGTATTTGAGGTTTAAATTAATGTTCTGGAGAAGTATTCAGAAATCTATAGATATAGATTTGTGCTCTAGTATAATGTATCTTTTTTAGATAGATGGTTACTCTGAGATAACCATTAAAAACATAGAGGATATACTGAGATATTTTTCTATGGATTTCTAAGGTGGTTGCGGTCAACACCATCCTCTTGTTGGGTTTTTTACAGTAATATATTTCAATCAAGCATTTAGATGACTACTTATGAAGTCTTATTTAGAAAGAAGTGCATGAATCCAATATGTTGGGATGAATTTGGATAAAGAAAGCTATTCGGTCCTGATCATGATGAGGAAATGGTAGATAAATTTAGAACTATTCAGCAATATATCGTGGAAAATCATATTTGATAGAAGAGTTATGCTAATAATTATTGATGTGATTTGAAATTTAAGGTTGGTGAGAATGTTTCTTATATGAATTTTTTTATAGAGTAAGATTATGAGATTTAGTAATAATAGAAATATTATCCCTAGGTCTATTGGCCCCTTCAAGATCCTTGATTGATTAGGGATGGTAGCCTATCACTTAGTGCTTCCATTGAACCTATCCTAAGTTTGTGACGTGTTCTATGTATATCTCCTAAGAAAGTACATAAATAGTCCTTCACATGTACGAAAATCAAAGATTATATGACCTGAAAATGTTATTTTTGATGAGGAATAATGAATTGTAATATCTAATCATAGAGATAAATTTCTTTAGAACCAGACTACTCACTTGGTTAAAGATATCTGGAGAAAGAACAAATTCAAAGATGATACGTTGGAACCTGAGGATGTAATAAAGTAAAGATAACCTCATTTTTTATATTATAGTGAAATATATTTGAGGGTGAAATTAATTTTATGGTGGTATAATGTTAGACCTTTAATTTTTTATGAAATTTCTCTCTTTAAATAATTTGATTTCTTCAATAGATTTTATAATACACTATAGGGAAATTAGACGAACCACATAACATTTTGAAAAAATTATGTGTGTGTTATCACCTATCTATTGGATTTATGGGTATGAATAGTCATAAGTAAATTATAAAAAATACATGGTCTATAAATTTATAATATAACATTATTAGTTATAAAGTTATTAGAATTAGAAACCAATTTTTTTAAAATAAAACTGTTGTTTTTATGAAAAACGTTGTTTTTATGCGTGCACTGTATTATATATTTTTATATAAATTAAATTAATCTCTAATATAGAATGATTTTAATGAAATTTTTATATTATTTTCTTGAAAAAATGTTTTAAAAATTAAAAAAAAATTTATATCCAAGGATAAGAATAAATCCATTTTTATACTTAAAATTTTTTATTTTCAAAAAATTAGTTTTTTTTGCATTTTGCATACATAAATTAAAATTAATATCTTCCCTTTATATGTGTTTAATTATATTAAATTATTTACATATTTATTATCATTAGGTTAAATTTTTTTAATTATTCCCCTTTAATTTTTTGTTGATATGAATAACGACCGTGGAAAAATATATCACTTCAGTAAATGGTAAATCGGGTTAATGAAGGTTAAAAAGAAGTGAAATGGACATAATTATTTATTTTTATTCTTATCTGATGAATATAATTTCACAATTATCACCTTAGGTTATATTTTTATTTGTTTAATGGACACTTTCCTAATAAAACGAGCATATATAATATTTAATTCAAATAAAGTTAAAAAATGTCACTCTCTTAGTTTTAAATATAGCTCATGTGTACATATAGGGAAAAAAGTTATGGATGAATATAAATTTTTATTTTTATATAAATTTTTTTTCATGATATAAATTTATTTATAATTTTTATTAGTTATATAATGACCTTAAATTCTTATACAATACCTATATCATATTTCTACAATTAATAAAAAAACATAATAAATGTTTTTAAAAATATTAAAAGAAATATAATTTGAGTAATTCAATGTGTTTCATGAATTTTATTTGTTAATATAACGTATTAGTATTATTTTATAGAATTATATCAGAATTATAAATTTATATTTAAGTATTTTAATTCAAATTAATTGAATTGTTTTTAAATTGACAATAAGGATATTTAGGAGAATAATATTTTAATAAATCAAATAAAAATAATGAGAATATTCAGAGAGAAAAAATATGATAATATATAGTCTAAAATTTCATTCCTTTTCCATTTATAGTCCGTTTGGAACCATTTGGATTGATATTTTCTTAATTATATTTTAATATTTTAAGAAATTCCAAGAGTGGTACTACCATCTCTTATAAAAGGGATCCTCTCATTTCTATTATTCGCATCACATTGAGCCTTATATATCGATCATAATCTACCAAATTATATTATCCACTTATCTGTACATATTATAGAGTTTTTTCTACTCAAAATTCTTACTCTGGGATCCTTAAGAGGATATCTAAAAGAGTTCTTTCTAAAAAGATGTAGTTGCCTTAACCAATCACTTTATTTTATTATCTTATTTTACTCCAATAAATATATGGTATTTATAATTAAATAATAAATTAAGTATCCTAAATATGATTATTTTATTATAATTATTAAAACACCATTATACTCCCTCATTCTCATCAATTGGGAAGTGAATGTATTGCTCATACGTACATACAGCTTAACATCTCTATGAAATGATACCATTACTTTTTCATCACCATAATTTATAGTTTGGTATTATGATAACTTTAATATTTATATATTATAATTATTAAATAATTATACTTTGGTAATAATAATACAATGTTTAATTCTTACCATCTAATCCTTTGGGAATCAATTACATTACTGATGCGTACATGTGGACTTCTATCATAATAAAGTGATGCAATTAATTTTTCATTTATATTTTATTGGATAATAATGAGGTTGAATTTTATAAATAAATATGATATATATGACATAATAATGATTTTTTAAAGTCTAATTAATTTTTACCTTTCTTTCATTCAATCAGTCAAAAAATGGAAACATCGTCCATGTGTATATACGACCTACCATCTCCCTAAATGGTGTAATTATTTTTTATATCTCTTATTTTTATGAATTATAATGGATATAATAAATATATATAATTTTTATTACATTATTAACATTATTTGAATAATTTAACCATGATAAATGTATAAGGACTAGGACTGCCAAACCAGAACATGTTCGAAAACGAAGTAGCTATCACTGAGAACAATGTTTTTAATAACAAAATTACTAATACATGGTTGATAAAATGTCATAAATAAATCATATATGATTTGATATATGTTAATAATATTATTTAAAACATTTATAATAAATCAATATTTATTATAAAGGATATTTTAACAAGAATGAGGAAAGACAAGGCTTGAGGTAAGGGATTTATATTTCAATTATTTTTTTAATACGAATTGTTTATACTTGAATTTCTTTTGGGGAAATTATATGATCCCTATTTTATGAATCAATTTAATTTTATTATCATTTTCATATTTATTCAGATTATATATTTTTCTTATTTTAACCACTTTAATTATTTAAGAGATCAAAATAGCATTTTAAGGGAAATTGAATTTATTTCTATCTTCAATCTAAAATATTTTTTATTCCATATAAATATTTTATAAAAATGTTTTAAAGAATAATTTAAATATTATAACATTATTTTTTAAATTAATATCATCCCTTGGTTTAATTTTTACAAATTATTTTACAAGAAATATTCTATTCATTTTTTTGAATGAGGTACTTTTTGATTTTTTAAAACAAATGTGAAATAAATGTTTTTTTAACATATACCCTATAAACATAATTATCCACAATCATAAAAAATCATTGATTTAAATCAACATTTACTAGTTTATGAGTTTCATTTCAAAAAAAATATGGTCCTAATTTCAAATATAGTGTTTATATTTTAAAAAATTATTTTTAAATTTAAAAGGGTATTTTCTTAAAAAAAGTTTTAATGATATTTTAATGGTTTAACTATTTATAAATGGAAACCCTTGATTATACTTATACTCTAATAGGGTTATTATCCAAGGATAGCATCCTTATTATTTCTTTGGATAGTTTATCATTATGATGAAAAATGCTTATGAAACCTATTTCAATGGGTTATTCTATGATGAAATGTTTACAAAACTCATTTATTTTCATGAGTTATAATATGGTTTGTTTTTTTTGATCCAATGGTACAAATATGAATTGTTTTCATTATGTGATTGGTGGGACCTATATATCCCTCCAAATCATTTAGTAAAGTATTAAATCTGATGATATAGTTAAGGGAACCAAGTTAAATTTCTTGATTAGTTATGGGAAACAAATCTAAGTGCTCGATCCATTATGAGAAACAAGTTGATGTGTTTAATCTAGTATGGAAAATAGTATTTGATGCATGATTCAATGGTATTGGTAGTTAACCTTGACATATGAAATGGTTTCTATACTTTTGATAGTTCCATACACATTTATGACTTGAACTTATGGTTCATGATTGGTTTATTATGATTTATTATTCTAATGATTTATATATTTTTAATTGGTGATCTTTTATGCCAAAAATAATGTTTATGGTTTTCTTCATATTGGGTATGATATTTTTATGTAATGGTCATGATATCATACCCTTATTCTTATCATATTCTTTCATATGATCATCGATTGATATCTCCCATGTTTACCCTTATTGAGAATCTGGTCTCACCCTTTTCATATGTTTCCTTTCCCCAAGTTATGATGAAATATTTTAGTTGGGTATGGCTATAAATAGTACATTGAGGGAAGATATTTATGAGATATATTGAATATATTTCATAAATCAAGATGATTGTATGTCTATTATACAAAACACTAAAAAATTATGGTTCTAGCATGGATCATATTTTTATATATTTAATATTCATATAAATAGATGTAATATTTATGTATGAAAATCTCAAGACACTATAGTTATCAATTGTGATAGAATCTTGAACGAAAGATCTAAGGAACCTGCATGTTATCACACAATGAATAATTAAATGCATGATCCACCATGACAGAGTATCTTACATTATGATATGGTGCACAATATGATAGAATATGATGTGGTATAAACCACTATGTATTGGTCAATCCCTTCAATGTACAATTCCATCAACCATACAATTACACTACAACCACATAGACTTGTCAAAAATTCACCTTCCGTCACATCAGGTGTAAAATATTGTTAAACTATATAAAAAAATATTTTTTTATATCTTCCAAAACCCATTTTGAATACAATTTATATCATTTTTACCTTATGCTACATTATATGTAACATCTTGTGAAAATCCATCTAAAACTTCTTATGGATATTCTATGAAACACTTTTGGGGGTAGCTCTCAATGTTTCATGAACTCTATCATCATTTTTAAAGCCCCAAGGTGTGAATCCATACAACTTTATAGTACTAAAAAAATAATAAATTCTAGAATACATAAATGTAATAAAATAGTTGTGCATAGAAATGATTCAATGTAACTCAAGCTATAAAGAGATCTAGTGTGGATAAATCAAACAAATGTACCTCCATACTTGTGTCCACTACATGTATCATATATAATAATTCATAATTATAGAGTCCATTTTCCAAGATATTTAGTGACCATAGGAAACAGAGTATGCCAATCCCATATATTCTACTCATATGTTCTTGATTCTATGAGTATAGAATGGACGGGTTGATGAATACATCACATTCCATTCATCTAAGTAGATGATCACATTAAACACCCATCATCTAGGTAGATAACCTCATAACATGTACTATATCTAGGCATTTCTCTTCACTTTTTCATTCTATCTCAATCAAGGAACCATATGTTACAATAATCACATGATAAGATAAATATATTTTCGGTTTAGCTTCAACTAACAATATGATCAAAAACATTCCAAAACAACCGTTGATTTTATAGAACATAAGGATTATGTAAGAAAAATATAAAAGTATGAAGGTCACCATGTTATATATCATACTGATCTTATAATCATGGATTCAATATAAAAAATACACCACTAATATACCAAATACATAGTGTATGGTACTACATTTAGTATACTTAGTGGATTATCCAATACACAAAACAAATTTTTTGGTACATGACCATATTTAATATCCCCATATGAGAATCCTAAACATAATAACCTTAAATTTTTTCTCACAAACTACAATACTCCATGATGAACATCAGTCATGGATAATTCAAAACCACACTTTAAGAGGTCAACTGTAATTTCTCTCCATGCAATATATGTCTCCAATTTGAAATAGCTATAAAGTAGATATTTCAATTTTTATAAAATGATACATTTTATATTCTTAAAAACATTAAAAATACTAACAAAACTATACATAATCACTCACCTAATTGTATACCTTGAGATAGACTATGATAGAACCTTATTTTGACAACACTTTTAAGGTTTTATTATACCCATTATATCTCAATGTAATTCCTTCCATATCTCCATGTGACCGTCTAGAAAATTCCTCCCACTAAAATCCTTTAATGATTAACATCTTTAGAGATTTTTTTTGAATAACTAGGAGTCTTAGGAATCATATACTTGATGTTGAACTCTTTGAACAATGTATTAAAAGATATTTACATCAAAAAATCCAATGATATGATGTTATTTTTTTTACATATATTTAGTATAATTTTTAATTTCATCATTATTATCTTGGAAAATTTCATTTCGAACTTTTCTTTGAGTTGAATTTTGGAAACAATGTGTAACTTTTTTCATTATTTTATATTTACCATAAAATCCTAAACACTTTTTTTATTTCAAGTGATATTCGCTCCAGTTTTTTATAATAATAATCTTCTATTCATTGTACTTGGAATTCGTTAAGTCCATACTACCACTAGTATCATAGATTATGTTTTATCATTATAATATAATTGTAAAATAAAAATATATATTGTGTTTAGGTACTAAATTTCACTTCCATTCATAATAATATTTAACAAATAAACTATTAACAAATATATCATACATGGAATTTTATAAGACTGAAGCATTATTCTGAAGAACGAATTTAATATATAAATATGCCACCAAAGTTTGTGGGAACTATTTCCCTTATATGTTAACCTAAATTTCAGATTAAATCATTTATCCTTGATAAGAATATTCTTTTTTCCATATTTTCAGTTTAAGCATGTTATCGAATATGATGAATCATAACAATGCGTATTAAAAATAACATATCATTTCATTCTTAAAAAAATCACTAATAATAAAAATATCTCTTATCATACAAGGGAAAAAATAAGAAAATACACATCCTTTATTTAGATACAATTTATCCTGAAATAATATTTTACATTATGATCCATGATTTAGAAATAATTTATGATATTATTTGAATAAAAACTAGTAGATATATAAATAATTACCTTGATTTTGAACTCTTGTAAATTTTCATCAATTTTAAAGCATACATTTGGTATCATTTACCCTTAAAAAAATTAATAATTTTTTCTATGACACTGATCGATGACATGTACTCTCCATGGATTTTCTCAAACCCCCTTTATGTATCCCAATTAATTCCATCCTATAGAAATATTTTCAAGGCTTCTTGATAAATTATTTAGGATTCAATGACATATGTTGATAATTTCATCATCAAATCTTCTTTTTTCTTCTTAAAACTTTACTCTCTCATGTTATCAACACTATACCAAATCCTAAATATTTTATTCCCTACTCAACTATCCTCAATACTTAGGAAATCAATAAATTAAATGAAAATCATTTTAACATTTTTAAAATTTATAATAATAGTTATAGAATGAATTCCATAGATAAAACTAGCCTAGAAAAAAACATGTAGACTCTTTAAATCATTAATTTCCTTAGTATTATTGTGTATA
Organism: Viscum album; assembly: GCA_963277665.1. Classification (NCBI taxonomy): domain Eukaryota; kingdom Viridiplantae; phylum Streptophyta; class Magnoliopsida; order Santalales; family Viscaceae; genus Viscum; species Viscum album. The sequence continues at coordinate 445,832,202 of OY728133.1, forward strand.
TGAGTGGAGACTAAATTTAATTCAGTCATATTATATTTAAACATTATTTTTTAAACTAAAATTATATCTATCAATGGTTCTCATTATCATCTCTAACTACTTATTGAACAAATTAATCATTTGGCTACTCAGGATGGGGTATTTCTTTAACACATAGATTTATCTCTTTACTTAAGAATAATTATTAAGTTTCTATACCAGTCATAGGAAATTTCATCCATTAAACTTCACCTTCTCATGGATTGAACTCAAAGACATGTTTGATGATGATTATATAATTTTACTTATGAAAAGGATTTTATAATACATGTATCATGTTTATTCATTTAGTATGAACTTTTATTAAAATTTATCTGAAAGAGTCAAAACATTATGATTCTAAAAATAATAATTTATAATCCCAAGCCTACAACCTGGTGGATGACACTGGGTTATATTTCAAGGAGTCATATATCAATTTTTCAAGCCCATATTAATTTATCAACAATATAAAACAATTCAAGAGTACATAATTGAAATGATATTTTCCACTATAAATTTGTCTTAACATGTTATATAAATTAAATTTAAATTAGTTTTAGATTGAATATGTCAACCCAAATGAACATTAAAAACAAATAAAGTTCTAAAAAATCTTAATTATAATAATTATAATGAATAATATATCAAGAATTAATTGCCAAGTTTTATTTAAAAAATATTTTTTTTGTGAATAATAAACAATAAATTCAAATAAGCATTGTGAGAAACAAATATAAACCCAAAATTTTAACATTTAAATTTCAAAATGTTATTTTTTATATTAAAATAAAAGTTAAAAATATAATTTAATTTATAAACCCCAAACGCATTAAGATACAAAAAATAATCTTTAACCCAATTATTAATATGTAATGAGTGATTTAAGTTGTTAATTATGACTAAAATTAATAAGAAAATAATGTTTTATCACTCCCCTATACTTAAACATTTCACTATGAGAAATTCATCATCAATTCAATTCATAAATATGAAAATTTATTAAATAAAACCCTATTAAAATTATATTGTATATTTCATGTTTTAAAATGTGGGTTTTGAAAGAAAAAACAAACACATCATAATATTTTCATAGGATAAAAATAATTTATGTTTTTTAAGAAATAAACCACTTAAAAACAGTATATTATTATAATATAGTTAGTGGTTAGAAACACCATAAACACATAGATTTTTTGAAATTTATTTTTTGACGGAATCCACATATTTATAATCACTCTCTCTAAAAAATATTATCTAGAAAATTGTTGGTTGGTTAATTTTTTTTAAAATTTAAAAGCCAGTGGCACGGCCTTTAAAATTTTTATACAATTCATTCATACTTATATGGAATTCAAATAGATCAAGTAGTCAATCAAGTCAAATAATTTCTCAATTTATAATACACCAAATTTTCAAAATTAATGTTTATATTTTATAGAGAATTTTAACATTCATGAAAACATCAAGAAACATTTAAGGATTTACATAGTATAACAACCCACTCAATGTAGTAAAACCCAAGTAGTTAAAATCTATGAGTCACAAACAAAACTTAGATTTTTGTACTTAAATATTAAAATAGATGCCAAATATTAATTTATAAATCAATTAATATTTATTTATTATATGAGTTAGTTAATGAATAAGAGAATATATACTCATCAAAATTTCAAACAGTTAAACCCAAAGTAAGGGATAATGTTTCTGGTTATTTCTACTAAAAATTAATCCATGCTTCATATATGAATTTAATTCAAATTTCATGAAATTATTTAATCCTCATGAAATATAACCTTTAAATGTAACACCCCAGGTAAATAAAGAATATGACATTTTCATATTTATCCATATTTTTGAATAAAATATTAATATTACTTTAAAGGGAACGCTATTCTCGATGGCGTACCCAATATGCAACAACGAGTTTCTTTGAAATCTTACGTTGCACTCTAATAATAAAATAATATTATTTTAAATGGTAGTTAACGCCTAGCTATTGTAATGGCGGGAATGAACAGAACTAACTACAAAATTATTATATATTTTTGTCAAATATTTTAACTTTTTACAATAAATTATAGAGGATTAAAAATGCGAATGAATCCAGTCTTTAAGCGTAAACATTCTAATATTCTTTAAAACGTCGATTAACCGCCTTTTGATGGAGAACCTCTTTTAAATCCACTTTTGACAATATTATGTGTTATATTTGACAAAATAAAATTCTTTTTTAGAATCGGGACATCAAAATTTACTTTGCGTAATTTTTTGGTATTTTTCCGATAAAGTTCATTTTTTAATGAATAGTGAAAAATGTTGTATTTTAATTCAAAACCTCTTTTTAATCTAATTTATTTATATGATTATATTATCTTTTGGATTGGTTTTAAAGGGAAATTATAATATATTTTTACCATTTAATCCAATAGTGGTCATTGGAATTAGTTTCACTTTGGAATCAGACATAAACTAGTGTCAATCTTTTGATACATTTTGTTTCATAAAAACACACTATTTGTTTTGACAGCGGAAATTAATTATTGAATTAATTAATGCAACATATATGTTTTGAATTTTGTAAAATAAAAATAATTTTTGAATTTGGAATATGAAATATAGCTTTGGGTGATGTTTTGGTATTTTTCTCAAAAATCTACAATTTTTGATGATTAGTGAAACCACTAAGTGGTGCTTAAAAAAATGATTTTTCATTTAAATGAAATTTTACCACCTCTGTGTTTTGAATTTAAAAAATCCAACATACATGGTTTTCATTAGGAAGTAAAATTTGGTTCATTGGGATTAAAATAATTTTTTGGTGAGTAGTATCTTTTATGTTTATTAATCGCGATTAGAGGTAATTAGTGTAGTTTAAGGTAAAAATAATGTTTTAATAATATGGAATGACCTAGAAACATGTCCTACCCTTATTTTATGTGTCATGGAAGACCAAGAAAATCCATGGGTCAACTTGGGGACCCCATGGAGCCACATTAGTAGGAAAATGACATTAATATCTTTTTATTTAATGTTAAAAATAAAATGTCACAAACATGAGTTGTTTTACTGAAACAATTTTTAAATAGGGTTATTCAAGTCAAATATTTTACTATAAATAGTCATTGGAAAGATAAAAATATTTCCTACATCATAGTATTTTTTTTATAATTTTTAGACATTAAATAAATTTAATTATTTATGACATCATGATGATGCAGTGATTACCTCATTGTTTAATGATTTAAATAAAATGAAACGATAATGTAAAATATAAGCCCTAAACATGTCAAAAACCTATTGGATGGGTGTATTTAGAACCCTTATCACCTAATACTAGAAACTCATCAATTTGGGACCATTAAAATCCGAAACTCATTTGAATATAAAGTTACATTTTATATCTTTCCAAGAGTGCCCCTCCTCTCCTCTTATAAAAGGCCCCCACCTCTACCTCCTTACCCACACCTCCCAGGCCTTTTTCTCGGCCAACCCCTACCCATTTTGTCTCTCAAAACTCCTCTATTACTCCTATAATCATATCTTAGGGCAGAAGTCTTCCCAAGGAATCCTTTGAGCTCAAATCAAAAAGAGTTACCTGATTTAAAGGTAGTGTCTTCTCTTGTGTTCTTTTGTTTTATTTTGCTTATCCAACCCCCTAAACTCTTTTTATTCATTTCTTTTGTAACAACTCCAGTATCTTCAATATACTAGGATGTTGTTATAAAAATTATTCGAGCTACACTTACACACACCTTCATCTAATGGTTAAAGAACATACTATTTCTGTGGATGACGAATTTCTGCCTCACAAAACGATAATTGTTCAAAACTCATATAACACCGTCAAAGGTGGCCATTAAAATTTAACTATATTTATATATGATATATAATATGTTTATGTTTTACTCATGCTTCTGTATTTCTCATTTAAGGCATAAATTTATGGTTTCCATTATGGGTAAATGTAATATCTTCATTTTAGGAAGTGCGGACTACCGCCCCCTCAAAGTGATTTGATTCGTTAATGCCATATGTGGTATGTATAAAGGATGGATTTAAAATTATTATATATGATGTTATACTGTAATTTTAAAATACCTTTATATCAATATTATTTTCTTTTCATTAACGTATGAGATAGAAATTAATGTAGCGTTCATGCGTACGTACGCCTTACCATCTCCATGAACGGTGCATTTCATTTCTTATCCCCAAATGTAATGTACTATTATAAGTACATATATATATAATGGATATAGATGATTTTTGTTACGTCTAAATGATTAATATAATTCTGGAATTAAAATATACATATCTCTCATTTAGTTTTAATTCCATTAATATGACATAGAAATGAAAGTAGTGTCCATGCGTACGTACGACTCACCGTCTCCATGAACAGTGCATTTCATTTATTACCTCTAAATGATTATGTAATATTACAAATACATGTATATGCTGGATATATATGATATATATGATCTAAAAATCATGAATATCATTCTGGATATAATGAACCTTTGACCACACAAACAACATGTAATTGTAAGAAGTCCACTTTCGACTTAAGAACCAAATATCGACAAAACAAACATTATTAACTTAAATGATTACATAATGTTTATAACTTTTCAATAAGTGATATAAAAGGAATAACTAACTTGATAAAGGTTCTTAAGAAAGTATAAATTAACTCAAGTTTATTATTCAGGACGTTAAAGAATGATCGAGTCATGTCGGACCCGAGGTAAGGGATCCTACCTCTCTCTTCCTTTTTAAGTACTCTCTTTTATGTCATTTCTTTTAAGCTCATCATTTTTATGTTTGGGGATGTTATATTATATTCATAATTCTTTACTTTTTATGATTATATTATGAGAGACCATATTTGATCTCATAAATCCATTTTTTCGAAGTTTTAATTGGCGCCGCTAGGCTGCCGAAATTTCATAAGGGGTTTTTTATCTCATCTTGTGTTTTTGTGAGATTCATGCTACATTTGCCACTATTTCCTTTGAGTGGTTTATGTACTACCCATTATTATATACTTTGTGTAGTATAATTTCATTTATTGTTATTTACATCTTCATTTTATGAACCTTCTTCCATGGGGTGTACGTTTCGAAAGTTACCCAACTCGGTAAGGGGACCTTTCGCCCTCCTCTTTTTAAAAGACTTCTTTTGTTATGTCTTTTAATTTTCATATTATTATGTGGGGATATGTTCTTATATATCCTTATTTCCATAAATTTTATGTACAAGTGATGAGATACCCTTTATCTCTCTCATCAACTCTTTTTCTAAAATTTGATGTGACGCCGTTAGGCTGTCAAGGGAACTTCTTAACCCAATTTCGATTTCTTTGGGTTCAACATGTAGTTATTGAGTATGTCATCCCTTTAATATGTGTGCATGACCTTTAATTATTTTACCCTTAATATCCACGTATATTGGGTGTATTTATATTTGTCACACATAATTATGAGATTGATTTATCCTTAATTTAAGGATACCTTCTTTATAATGGATTTAATCTCATTTTACATTTCTATTGAGACTTCATTGTTGTTATGCACCAGTTCACTCTTATATGGTATATATACTGTCCATTAGAATATTATATCATGAATCATTTTATTCTAAGGATATTATAAAGTTTTGATTAAATTTTATCCCTCAATTATTGTATTCAAGTGTCTCTCATTTTGTTAAAAACCCTTTAATTAAAATATCATTTTAAATGTTTTAATGATTTATTATTATAAATATTTCTCATTAATATCCATGTTTTGAAAATGGTTTTAAGGATTTATTTATATGGATATTAATGTTTTAAAATGTTAAAAACTTCAATGTGGTATGGGACACTTTGATTTAATAATCTCTTTATTAAATGTTTTAAATGGTTTTGAAAATGGTTTTTAGAATGGATTCATTATTTAAATATCTTAAAATGTTATATTGTTATTTCAATATGGGAATGTTATATTTCCTTTATGATTAAGTTATGTGCTATGATTATGTTATGGTTCTTGGGCATTTTTATGAAGACGGGTGGTTCCGTGATAAATTAAGGGCGAGTGAACCTGATATAGCTCTCCAATGCATTGGGTAACGCAAAGGGGTTAAATGTTAAGGTTTCTATGAAGAGATTTAGGGACTATACCGTGATGGTTATTCCAAACGTAACCAAGAGGGTTACTACCTATATAAGAATGTTATGAATACCTCAAGTTACCTTTATGTATTATGATTTCTATGATTTATTCATGATTTGATGAGGTATGTTAAAGTGCTTATGTTTTATGGGTAAAGTATGATTTCATTATTATGTATATATGAACTCATGTTTCCCTTCCATATTTCTATAACCCTTACTGAGCTTTTTATGCTCATCCCAAGTTTTCTTTGAAATGTTTTTCACAGTACATAAAGTTGAATAGGGTCAAGGATGGGATCAAGGAAAGGTCAGGCTGTCTAAAACAAGGAACTAGACATGACTCTTTTGTTCAAGAGTTTTTATTTTGTGAAAAATATGGAAGCTGAGTTGATGTGTCTACTTTGTAATCTTTGAGATGTAACAGTTATGCCCTAATTCTCTAAAAATCGAAACCTGAAAAGATCCCCAATGTGTAATCTTGTAATAACTCAAGATTAAGTAATGTTTAAGGCTAGGGCCTTATAGTTGATATCAGAGGTCGGTTTAGATAACTTTAGAGGTTAGGGTATTCTATAAGCATAAGTGACATTACCATAATGACTAGGATTTCAGAAAGAGTCACAATTTTTAGATAAAGTGAATGTGTTAGTATATCTTAGTGTTTATATACCTCATTAGTACACAATGATTTTTTTGATATACGCACACTGACATTTCTGTTTTTATTAAATGGATGGATCTAGAAGGCACCAAAGTGAAAATGGGTTTGATGGAAAATATGGTTGTTCTCTGATTAAGAGACTGGATGAAATGGGGAAATTCAATGAGGAATATCGTGGTTGTGCTAAACCAACTATCAAAGAGTCATGACCAACCACTTGAACCTTGGTGAGTTCTCTAATGCATCATGTAAGAGATGAACAACTCGATGTGGAAGTTCAGGTAATAATTATAAAGGCAACCATTAGGGTTTATATGATCCCTACTTTTTAGGTAATTATGGGTTACTCTATGCTATGATGGAAAATGAAAGGCATGATATAAACTTGACGTTAAAATATTTTATGATCATTTTTGAAGATTTTATCTCATTTTGGGAAATGTTTTAAGAATTATATAGTTTTGGAAAAAGGAAAACACGTAGACTGTGTGATAACCCGTCACGTCGGACAAAGCTACGGGAATCGAACCCACAAACAAAGTGCGACTGGTATTTATCGCCTACCACTGGACTACGTGAAGTCCCTAGTTAGTTTGACTAATTGTTTTTAGTTAGATGATCTTATGAATCTAGAATTAGCTGATTTTGGGTTATCTATGGAAATTATTAACCTATCATGGATGAAATGTGATTAGGTTAATTACTTTTCAATACGAGACATTTAGAGCAATTGATGTTATTTGAAGATAAGTGTTAATTTGTACCTTGGAAGACTATGTGACTAAATCCTTCAAATATTTGGGTTTCAACCTTAGTTTGGTTTACTTTGAATAATTTTATAGACAAATTGTTTATCGAATGGTCCTTGTTGAACTTTGGGTTTTGTTTGACAAATTTTGGAGATTAAGAATATATTTTCTTTTTATAAAGGGTTATCCTTTTGTGGATTATCTGATCTCATACTAACAATTTTGGTTTTGGTTTTTGTCTAAAGACATGGGAAATATATAGTTCTCTTTTATAGATTAGGTGATTCTCAAGAATTTGATTATAGTACTCTTAATGTGAACAAGTCTTCCTAAATACTCATCTTTTGGAGAAAATACGAGTCTGATTAAGGATTCTAGTAAAAGTCGAATGTCTACTTGACAAGTAAGTATGTTTCATTATGATTCAGTTAAGCTCAAAAATAAATTCCTCAATGAAGAGTAACTTAAAAAAAATGTTTTCTGTTAACGTTTTCTACTGGGAAATAGAATACCATTTAACCCATCACAAGTTTGTGATTTTCTTATGGTTAACTTTCTCCTAAACATGTTTTCTATCACTCTCCATCAAAACCTGACTCTTTGTTTTCTCCTCCATGTCCATGTTTTCTGAAATGGAATCCTAGTATGGGTTAACTCGGGTGACCTCTTACACCTATTTCTTTCTTTTAAAGTGATTGTTTTATTGAATCTTGTTCCAATGTGGGATTTTCAATGATGTTTCCAAGCCCAATTTCAAAATTGCAAGGACACAATTCCCAAAAGGGGGGAAGGATGTAACACCCCAGGTAAATAAAGAATATGACATTTTTATATTTATCCATATTTTTGAATAAAATATTAATATTACTTTAAAGGGAACATTATTCTCGATGGCGTACCCAATATGCAACAACGAGTTTCTTTGAAATCTTACGTTTCACTCTAATAATAAAATAATATTATTTTAAATGGTAGTTAACGCCTAGATGTTGTAATGGCGGGAATGAACAGAACTAACTACAAAGGGGTTAAACGTTAAGGTTTCTCCGAAGAGATTTAGGGAATATACTGTGATGGGTATTCCAAACGTAACCGAGAGGGTTACTCCCTACGTAAGAATGTTATGAATTCCTCAAGTTACCTTTATGTATTATGATTTATATTTTTTATTCATGATTTGATGAGGTATGTTAAAGTGATTATGTTTTATGGGTAAAGTATGATTTCATTATTATGTATATATGAACTCATGTTTCCCTTCCATATTTCTATAACCCTTACTGCTTTTTATGCTCATCCCAAGTTTTTTTTGAAATGTTTTTCACATGACATAAAGTTGAATAGGGTCAAGGATGGGATCAAGGAAATGTCAGGCTGTCTAAAACAAGGAACTAGACATGACTCTTTTGTTCAAGAGTTTTTATTTTGTGAAAAAATGGAAGCTGAGTAGATGTGTCTAATTTGTAATCATTGAGATGTAATAGTTATGTCCTAATTATCTAATACTCTAAACCTGAAAAGATCCCCAATGTGTAATTTTTTAATAACTCAAGATTAAGTAATGTTTAAGGATGGGTCCTTATATTAAAATCCATCCAAAATCAATCTATGACATACCTCACATGATGTTAAACACCTATATTCCATAAATATAATTGATATTTATTTAGAGTTATGATAATACTTAGAAAATGTGTTTTTACAATAAGATTGAAATAAATTTAGATTCTAAACCCTATGATATATAAAAATGAAATTAATCATGAGGTCTTGAAAAGGGTTATTTGGTGGATTAAGGTTGCTGGGTAAGTATTTATAAACCAATGGGAAGAAATAGGAGGGTGGAATCATAAAATATAATTCATAATAAAATATATGTTAATACATGACACAAATGTCACTCAATTCCCATTACAATAGGTGTCTCCCATTCAATTCCCTATTCTTTTTTTTCATTGGGGCATGATTCAAAATTATGAAGCACACTGTTTGATTCAATCCATGTTCCTTATTTTTTTTCAAATATGTTTTTTTAAATGTGATTTTTACCTTTTTATTTTTTAAGGTGAATGAGTTAAAAAGTAAATACAATGAATGAATCTAAATTCCTTCACTCTTATTTTGATCAAGGTCATTAGTTATACTATAAATCATAATTAATAATTTAATATTATTATCTTTTTTATATTTCTTATATGAAACCCTCTTTTTATTTAATTTTTTTGGAGAATATGATGAAATTAATGAAATTTAATTAATGATATAACTCATGTATATATCTTCCAAAAATAATGATCCACACCTCTCACATTACTATAATAATGAATAACCACTCAAGGGGACACATATAATCCTTTCCTCTATAATTAGTCTTGAATTAATCATAAAAAAAATATTTTTGAGTGATGGTAGTTATGGGAGAATTGTATTTTATAATACCTTGGACCTATAAGGTCATTCATGGTTAGATGAGGGTTAAACAAGGGTTTATGTACATGGTAGATGCAAGGATAAAAGTGGCCTAACCAAAGAAGTACCACAATAATTTTGAAAATTTCTCATGAACTATAAAGCATTAAAAAAATTAATGAAAGATATAGTTCAAAATAACAATATGAATTTCTTTACATAAATTATGGGTATCAAGGATAAGGTGTCAAGTTAGTCTTATAAAACCTATCATGAAAAATATTTAAATTTTGGCTAGTCACGAGCAAGGTTGGATTTCAATTTATAATAATATATCATGAAATTGATTAAAAAATGACAATAAATGTATACATATTAAATGAATTATATAAGATTTTAATATTTAATAATAATATCATGTTTCTCATAACATACTTGGAGTTCAAAAATACTCTAGATTTTTCAATTAAATTTTAAGACATTGTAAAAACATAGTGAAAAATATTGATAGAATATTTGTGCATTATTTAAAATAGAATATCTTTTTTGAACATACGAAACAAAATACATGTGATAAAAAATTTAAGAGGTCCTGTATTTAATGATTAAAGTTAAAATTGATAAAAAATTAAATTAAAGTATTGGGGTGAACCAAGATCCTAACCCCAACACTTGTGCCCGATCTGAGGTGCCACCAAAACTAGTTAGTTCCAATATTAACTAAACCCCCTCCATATTTCATAAAAATCATGATGCATATAAAATGAGGAAACTCTATCCACTTGGGTCACAAATTTATTTCAACCTAGTCCTTCCTTCCTAGTGTGCATGATGGAGATTTTAGGAACAATATAATGGATTATTATAGATTGACCCATGTCAGCAATTTTCAGATTCAATATGTTTTCCGTGTTGTACATAATGTGGATTCCATGAATTGTGAAAACTTTTCCAATGAAACATGATAGACATTCTATAGCCAATATGATATTTGGAAAAAAAATTATAATTAGTTTTAATATATAAGAAGAAGGAAAACAAAGGTCTGGAGATTCTTTTTGAATATGATTTTGATCATCTAAATCCCTTTAAATCTACCATTATTTAACTTCCTAGATCCAAGTGTACAATAGATATAGTAGTGATCCAAATGAGATCCTATGATATCTAAACAATGCTTTTCGATCTTCAGGTGCTAGCCTGGTAGATCAATCATCCTACTGTGTTCTCCTTGATCATTGTGATGATTCCTTTAGGATTAAAGAATAGTCCTTTCACTATCATTCTTCAGATGGTGAAGGGGGGTGGATAATATCATGGGATTGAGAGAACAAACTCTAGATCATTCTTCTATCTTGAAAAATGTATATATATTTTTGCGCAACATGATTATCCAATAATCCATTACCTCAAGGAAATTTGATGTAGTCGTTTATTAATAGAGTTAGGTTTAGGTTTAAACTATTATTTAATTTCCCAAAGATCATCAATAAAATATTAATATTTTAAATGACCTCATGCCATGTAATAATAAAACTAATATAATTTTCTAATGGTATGGACTAACTATCACAATGATAAATATTATTTTAACATCTTTCACATTACTATTTATCACTAGAACTCATCTTGGTCCACTTGTACTTTTCAATATTTATCTAATACACAAATAAATATTATTATTAAATATTTATTCATTAAATAAATAAATAAATATGATATATCCATGTAAATATATAATCAACTTGTGAATAAATATTTATTTAATTTTTTTGATCAATAAAATTTGAGTAAAATTATTCCTCTCACATGATAATAACATTTATTATAATAATTATATTCAAATTATATTTAATTGAGATCAATGGAAACAGTTAGTGTCCAAACCAATTTGATTCTTCCTTATTGTAATTATATGGACATTTATAAAGTTGAAGATTACTGTATAGAAATACATCAAGAATCCCCAAAAGGATAAGATAATATCATAATATAGACCACCACATATGAGTCCTCAGTATGTAATCTAATCCCTTAATCTCAGTATCTCAACAATAAGGTTTCTTAGTGGTGATATCAACCTTAATACTTGAAATATATATATTAAAGTATCTATAATGAACTTTTCTACATCACCATCGAAATGGAATTTATTTCTGTGGTTCTTGTCATGACCCATCCTCGGATCCCGTGCCGTGACTACCCCAAGCTCGCCTTCCATAGTCCAGGGGTTGACTACTAGCACCAAGGCATAATTCCCAGTAAAAAGGGAAGGCATTGCCTTTGTAAAGTAAACAATCACCACAGAGCAAGCAAGAAGAAGTAAACACTAAGTAAAAACAGGGTACAAAAGTAAGTGCAGAAAAGTAAGTGGGCCAGAATACAAACCCAAACTGAATGTAAAGTACAACTGAAAAGGGAGTACATCAACTTAAAAGTAAAGCCACAGCCTCGAGCCGTCCACTGGAAGTCCCACCTGAAGGGTGGGTACAGATAGCCTCCATAGCTCCATGGGTCCAGTTGTCCGCTCCGAGTACGTCCTGTCCAGTGGTCCACCTCCAGGTAATGACCTACTCCGAAAGCCTCAACCGCGATCAACGCTGTCCGTCGTCTGCAACCAACACAATGTAGTGCGGGCATAGCCCGTGTAGGGGTGAGTATAAGATAATTAGTAGGGACCCAGAGACCCCCGAAGGTCTCCTAGAATCCACAAAGGATAATCCACAAAGGAAAGATACAATCACAAAGTAACATCCAACACTACTTAGTTATATGCCCATACATATACCTAAGTTATCAGTTCTAGTTCGACTCCAACATCGGAGCCCAATTTTGATCAAATCCACACAAGATGGCACAACACAATCCACGTAGGAAAGAAAAACAAGATTTAGCTCACACAGGTATACTTTTTCGTAAGACGATAGAGATGATCAGATGTAGCCACTGATTCATCTAAGTCGTTAGACCCACACATGATCGATAGGTACTAACCCCCGCAATGACCCACAAAGGATCGATAGGTACTAACCCCTGCAATGAACCACAAAGGATCGATAGGTACTAACCCCCGCAATGACCCACACGGGATTGGACCCACACAGGATCTGTAGGCGCTGGCCCACAGAGGACCGTTGAGCACTGACCCACACAGGATCTGACCCACACAGGATTGGTAGCACTGATCCACGTAGGATCGCTGAGTGCTATAGTAGTCTCCGTCAAATCCACAGAGGATTTCTGTACAGTCGTCATCGTCGTCGCAGTCGCAGCCAGCTCTAGGGTTCCCTCACACAGCAAGCTCGTTTGGGAGGGTCCACTCCACGAGACGAGGGGCTGATACATCAACTGACACGTAGTCCAAAGTTGATGTATCCAAAAGATCCGTATTGTCAATAGAGACTCAACGTCACAGACAACGCGTCAATCGGACGCCCAGTCGGATAGTTATTGGCTTTTTCGTCCCAGGGTCCCGGTTGGTTTTTAAGTCAAAACCAACCCGAACATACTCTAACTACATCCAAACCTCGAGCGTAGTAATCCAAAAGGTCCGTCTCACTAAGAGGAAAACATAAAAGTCAACAAAATGTCAATCGGATGTCCGGAGCTCAAGTTATAAGTGTTTCCACTTCGAGGGCCCGGTTGGTTTCGTGTACGAACCAACCTGGCCGGACCCAAAGTATTCCGAAACTATGAGTGTAATATACCGAAATGACTATCTCGATCCAAGGATCGCATCGCAGCTGATGGTGCGTCAATTGGAGGTCCCCAGCCCAATTTATGGGAAAAAGACAAAAAGAGGTCCGGAAGTGGGGATTTCGGGCCCTGACCGACCCGGCCCGACACCCCCTGGGTCGGCCCGAACCGGGTCCGGGTCCGGCCCGCATGGGTGTGGCCCGACCCGGCGCGCTGGCGTGACCAGCGGCAAGGTGGCTCGGCCGAAATGGCCGAGCGGTGGGGGGGGGGGGCGCTGCCCACTGCGTTGCGAAACCGCGGACCCCATGTGGGGGGCCGCTACTGCTGGACAGCCAGGGGTTACGACCCCCAGCATTTTCCCCTGACCGAAAGGCCTGCACTGGCCGGCCGGCTGCTGCCGCCACGGGACTGGCAAGGGCCGGTCCCCCTGCTCCGACGCCGGTGGCCTGGAACCAGCCGTCGGTCCCTACTCCGTCGTGGCCTAAGCCGCGACCTTGATCCGTCCGGCACAGCGCGACGGTACCGCGACCCTCCACCGCAGCCCTGCTCCAGCCGCGGTGCCTTTGTAATTCTCCAGCGCGGCGCGATGACGCCGTGCTTCTCTGCCCTTCCTTTAATATTTCCCGCGCGGTGCTTCGGCACCGCGCTGCCATACACGTGCCGCAACAAAATCAACCCAACAAGCAGGAGGAGGGTCGACCGTGTTTATGCGGTCTGACCTCCTCCCGTTAGTGCGATATCAGGCGGCTCAAATTGAAAAGAAGAAAGCGACGGAAGAAATCACGAACAAACAATTAAAATAAACCCCTACCTCGAGCGTAGTCGTCGAACGAGGTTGTCGCAGAAAGGGACGTCGTGGAAAGAAGGAGGATCGTCACATCACGGAGGAACGATGTCTCCCTTCCTTTGACGCGGAAAGAAGGAATGAGGTGATGCACGTAGGGTCGTTGTTCTCCGAGGAAGGCGTCTCTCACCGTCGTCCATCGTCAGAGGTCGGCGTTCTTCGCATTCTTCGTCGAGGAGGAAGAACTTCAAGAACTTGAGCAAAGTCTCCCCAGCCTCTCACAACCAAAAACCCTTAATAAAATAAGATTTTGCCTTATTTTATTTCTCAAGACATGCGTTTTGAAAATCAAAAACGAAACAATCAATTAAATGAATTAATTGTAATGCTTTAAACCGTCCAAATTAATAGAGACGTTTCATAAACAGAAAAACGCAAGGGTTGACTTCCACTTAATAGGGGTGCAAGTGCGTTACTTATTAAAGGAGGGGGTTTAGGAAGAAAAGAATCGATGGGGATCATGTGGGTCCCACCTCACAAATATCCTACCTAGTGGGTAGGATATTGTGGGTCCCACTTCATCCACTTAGCTTAGGTTAAACAAAAATAAAATAAAATTGGTTGGACCACTTTTATTTTATTTCTTTTACTTAACCCCAAAAATTAAAAACCACACCCGAGAAAACGCAACTCTGGAAAAGGTGTTTCTAAGAAATTACCGGCACTACGATTCCATCAGTTCCCTCAGAATTCGATTCCAAGCACCGGTTCAAAAGTTAGAAAGACCGGCTCATTCGTTCACTGAACGTACCCGAGCCAAACTTCATAAACTGATTCCGGGCACACCGGGCCTCGGAATCTGGTGCCATCAGAAACTCCGTTCTTGTAAAATCCCAAAGAAAATTAAGAAAAAAATTTCCCTTGAATTTTATGGGTCTTTACATCACTCCCACCTCAGGGATTTACTTCCTAGTAAAGATACATCATAAACTAGGGAAACAGATGTGGGTACCGAGCACGCATCTGAGCCTCCCGCTCCCAAGTGCTCTCCTGGAGGTTCCAATGCTGCCATCTGATGCGCACTAGAGGAATCGACCGTCCACGTAGGACCCACTCCTGTTGGTCCTCAATCTCCACCGTGACCTCCTCAAAAGTCACCCCATCATCAATGTCCAGCTCCCCATGGTCAATGATATGTGTCGGGTCGTGCGCGTATCTCCTCAGCTGGGATACATGGAACACGTCGTGCACCCGGTGCAACTGAGGTGGTAGAACCAGGTGATAATCAACCTCGCCAATCCTGCTGAGGACCTGGAAGGGTCCAATGAAGCGCAGAGATAACTTGCCGCCTCGGCCAAATCTCCGTAATCCACATCGAGGTGAGACCTGCAAGAAGACGTCTTCGCCATCCTCGAACTCCAGTGGTCTCTACCTCCTGTTAGTATAAGACTTCTGCCGACTCTGAGCTGTCCTCATCCGCTCCTGGATGACCTGGAATTTCACTGTCGTGGCCTGGACCATCTCCGGTCCCACAAGTGCTGACTCCCCAGGGCATGTTCAGTACAGCGGTGATCTGCAAGGTCGGTCGTACAACGCCTCATATGGTGCCATCCCGATGGTGGAGTGGTAGCTGTTGTTGTACGCGAACTACACCAAGGGTAGGTGATCCTCCCAGTTGCGACCAAGGTCGAGGACACATGCATAGAGCATGTCCTCAAGAGTCTGAATGGTCCTCTCCGTATGACCATCCGTCTGAGGGTGAAAGGCAGTGCTCAGACGTAGCTGCATCCCGAATGCATCCTGTAACCCCTTCCAAAGCCGGGAAGTAAAGCGAGCATCACGATCAGAGATGATAGATGATGGCACACCACGAAGCCATACAATCTCTTGAATATAGAGACGTCCCAAGCTCTCCACGGAGCCCTGCTCTCTGATGGGTAAGAAGTGGGCCGACTTGGTGAGTCGGTCGACAATCACCCAAATGGAGTCGTGACCTCTGGAAGTGCGTGCAAGTACAGTCAGGAAGTCTATAGATATCCCATCCCACTTCCACTCCGGGACCTCCAAGGGTTGTACCAAGCCTGCTGGTACCTGGTGCTCTGCCTTCACCGACTGGCAGGTGAGGCATCGAGAAACGAACTCTGCCACAACCTTCTTCATGCCCATCCACTAGTGTTGTCGTCTAAGATCATGGTACATCTTTTCCACTCTAGGATGTACCGCCAAAGGGGAAGTGTGAAACTCTTTCAGCACCTCCTCCCATAAAGCAACTGGTACCAAGGTACATCCTCTGAAAAGGACGTTGTGCTCTCCCCTAAAGAGAAAACATCAGGTGCCTGTCCTGAGGATATCTTTGCATGTCATGTCTCACAGTCGGTGTCCCCACGTTGTGCCTCTCTAACCCACTGCAGTAGTGGAGGAGTGACTATGAGTGACTGAAGAAAGGCTGATCCATCCCTATCCACGAAGGATATCTGCAAAGCGTCTAGCTGCTCTGTCGCCTCCCCAAGTAGTTGAATGCTCGTACTCCTGCTGAGAGCATCAGCTACCACATTCCCCTGTCCAGAAGTATAGACTATCTCAAAGTCATAGTCCTGGAGGAACTCAATACATTTCCGCTATCTCAGGTTCAGGTCCTTCTGTGAGAAGATGTACCTGAGACTCTGATGGTCAGAATAGACTATAAAGCGCTCTCCCATCAGATAGTGTCGCCACATATTCAGAGCGAAGACCACTGCTGCTAACTCCAGGTCATGGGTAGCATAGTTCTGCTCATGCTGCCTAAACTGACATGATCCAAAGGCGATCACGACCCACTCCTGCATCAGGACACATCCGAGACCAGTCCCGGATGCATCACAGTAAACTAAGTACCCAACTCCCTCCTCTGGTAGCCTCAAGATAGGCGCGCTGGTCAATCTCTGTCTCAGCTCCTGGAAGCTCTGTTGACATCTGTCTGACCACACAAAGGGTTTCCTCTTCTTCATCAAAGCTGAGAGTGGTTCCCCAACTCTGGAGAAGTCTGGTACAAATCTCCGATAGTACCCATCTAGTCCTAAGAAACTCTGCACCTCTGTCACGCTCCTCAGTGCCTCCCAAGCTAGCACTACCTCGATCTTCATTGGATCCACCACAACTCCCGCCTTAGAGATAACGTGTCCCAAGAAGTAGAACTCACGTATCCAGAATTGACACTTTGAGAGATTTCCATAAAGCTGGTGCTCTCGGAGTGTGTCTAGTATAACCCGTAAGTGGTAGGCATGCTCCTCCTCAATCGTCGAGTATATCAAAATGTCTTCAATGAAGACTATGACAAATAGATTGAGGTAAGGCTGAAAGATCCTGTTCATGAGGCCCATGAACACTGTTGGAGCATTGGTCACACCGAAAGGCATAACCAAGAACTCAAAGTGGCCATACCGACATCTGAAGGTTGTCTTCTCCACGTCCTCGTCTCGAACTCTGAGATGATGATAGCCTAACCTAAGGTCTATTTTCGAGAACCACCGTTCTCCCTTGAGCTGATCGAAGAGGTCATCAATACTTGGTAGTGGATACTTGTTCCTCACTGTCACCTGGTTCAGCCGATGATAGTCGACACAAAGTTGCAAGCTCCCGTCCGCCTACATGGCGAACAATATCGGGGAAGCCCAGGGTGAAACACTGGGTCGGATGAATCCCTTGCCCTGCAAGTCCTCCAGATGTACCCATAGCTCTCGAAGCTCCACGGGAGCCATCCGATATGCTGTGGTGGATATCGGGGCTGTATCGGGGTACAGGTCAATATAAATGTCTACCTCTCTGCGAGGAGGTAGTCATGGAACGTCGTCGGGAAAAATGTCCGCATACTGATCCACCACTATAGGAAAACCAGGACTCCGCACATCAACTGCTCCTAGGATGAGGCTAGCCAAATGATGAGTGATAGGCTGTCCTCTCCTCTGCGTGAGTCCATCCTGTGCTACAAATGCTCCCTTCTCACCGGTGAAGGTGAACCTGCTCCCGTCAGTGCGTACACATCGCACCTTGCGCCTAATACAGTCAATCTGAGCATGGAATGTAGATAACCAATCCATGCCCAAGATGACGTCGTAAGGCCTCGACGCTGCTACAACAAGATCCCACCCAAATCTATCGCCTCCTAGAGTAAGCTCACACTGCCGGCACCAGTGCGTAATCGTCGAGTCTGCTCCCATAGGAGTCTCTAGCCATAAGGATCGAGCCAACGACTCCATCAGAATCTCCAAGCTCCGAACAAGGGCAACGACAATGAAAGAATGACTCGCTCTTGTGTCTATAAGAACTGCAGCAAGGGTGGAATAGAAACAGATAGTACCTCAAATCATCTCAGGCGCACCGTGGTCGTAGGCCTCCGCTTCCCGGAGCTGTGCTTGTCTTTGCCCGCCAGCTCCCTGTGGTCGGGGTGGACCTCCTGGTGGTGGTGGTGGTAGAGCCTCAAAATGCTGCCCACCACTTGCTGCTCGGCCAACTCCTCTGCCTCATCCGCCTGCTCCCTGCGGACCACCAAGATCGACCCTCTACCTCTGCCTGGGTGGTCCCTCAACCATCTGCTGCTCCTCGACACGGCGGGTCGAGCAGTCACGAGCCATGTGGCCCTGCCCACCGCATGTGTAGCACTGTCTTCCTCTAAAAAAACTGGCTCTGCGCTGTGTGCCCCGCACCACTGAGCCAGTGTCCTGAGGTCGTCTGCCTGAAGGTCTAGTTTCCCTGGACCCATGTGTCATCCGTGGACTACTTGCTGCAGAAGACTCTACTACGTGCCGCCCTGCGGTAGGTCTCGCTGCTGATGTAGGCTCAACAAGGAAGCTCTCGATGAGAAGGGATCTCTCCAATACCCCTTCCTGTGTCGGAATGCTAAGGGAGATCAGCGATGCCCTGATCTCATGCCTCAATCTCTGCTCAAAGGTCCGGGCCCAGAAGAATGGGTCCCATACCATGTCTGTCGAATAGTGCGATAGATCGGTAAATCTCGCCAATTACTGGGTGACCGTCAAGATGCCCTGCCACAGCTGTAGAAGCTCCTGGATGCGCACCACACGGAGGGTGGTTGGGACGAACTCCGAGAAGAAGAGGCTCTCAATGTCCGTCCAGAGGAGTGATGCCTCGTCATGCACCTGGAGCATCAAGCTCCACCATCTGCCTGTTTCCGCGTGCAGGAGACTCGCTGCAAAGATCACCACGAGGTCTTCTAGTGTCCCTACCAAATGGAAAACTCGTACAACTGCCTCTAGCCAATCCTCGGCTGCCTGAGGGTCCGTCTCCCCGCGGAACCTGGGTGGTCGCTGACGCTGAAACTCATGCAGTGCACTAAGGCGACGTGCATGGTCAGCGGTTGGGGCTGGTAGCATCGGTGGCTCGGCAGGTAGAGGTATCGCATGTGCCTCTGCTGTCAAAGGGCCCTGTACCAAGGCCTCGTCGCTCGGTGGGCTGTCATCACATTCAAAACTCAGAAACCCTAGCTAGCTTCCATCATGGGTCCATCCTAAAAAGAAACATGTGCGCCGCAGTCAAATAGTATACCTGGTGAGCTGAAATAAATTAATCACAAAGAAAACTTGAAAAAAACATGAAATCAATGTTTTCGTGCATTAAGTCGGAAATCAGAAGTTAGGGTCCTGGTGTACGGATACGTCGGCCGCCACACCAACACTGGACTCCCTAGACTGATAACCACACTCAATACTCTTAACACTATTGCTTCACATAGAAAAAGATCAGAGTCCTGAGTTCTGCAGTAGAACTGAACTCCTCTGATACCAATTTGTCATGACCCGTCCTCGGGGACCGTGCCGTGACTACCCAAGCCCACCTTCCATAGGCCAGGGCTAGCGACTAGAACCAAGGCGTAATTTCCAGTAAAAAGGGAAGACATTTCCTTTGTAAAGTAAACAATCACCACAGAGCAAGAAAGTAGAAGTAAAAACTAAGTAAAAACTGGGTACAACAGTAAGTGCGGAAAAGTAAGTGGTCCAGAATACAAACCCAAACTGAAAGTAAAGTACAACTGAAAAGTGAGTACATCAACTGAAAATTAAATCCGCAGCCTCGAGCCGTCCACTGGAAGTCCCACATAAAGGGTGGGTACAGATAGACTCCACATCTCCTCGGGTCCAGCCGTCCGCTTCGAGTACGTCCCATCCAGTGGTCCACCTCTTGGTACCGACCTGCTCCGCAAGCCTCAACCGCGATCAGCGCTGTCCATTGTCTCCCACCAACACAACATAGTGCGGGCATAGCCCGTGCAGGGGTGAGTATAAGCTACTCAGTAGGGACCCCGAGACCCCTGAAGGTCTCCCCGAATCCACAAAGGATAATCCACAAAGGAAAGATACAATCCTGAAGTAACATCCGACACTAATTAGGTATATTCCCATACATATACCTAAGTTATCAGTTCCAGTTAGACTCCAACATCTGAGCCCAAGTTCGATCACATCCACACAGGATGGCACAACACAATCCACGTAGGAAAGAAAAACAAGATTCAGCTCACACAGGTATACTTCTTCGTAAGACGATAGAGATGATCAGATGTAGCCACTGACTCATCTATGCCATCGAACCCACACATGATCGATAGGTACTAACCCCCGCAATGACCCACAAAGTATCGATAGGTACTAACCCTTGCAATGACCCAGAAAGGATCGATAGGTACTAACCCCCGCAATGACCCACACAGGATCGGACCCACACAGGATCTGTAGGTGCTGGCCCACACAGGACCGTTGAGCGACCCACACAGATCAGTATCACTGATCCATGTAGGATCACTGAGTGCTGTAGTCGTCACCGTCGAATCCATGAAGGATTTCTATACAGTCGTCATCGTCGTCGCAGTCGCAGCCAGCTCTAGGGTTCCCGCACACATCAAGCTCGTTCGAGAGGGTCCGCTCCACGAGCCGAGGGGCTGATACATCAACTGAAACGTAGTCCGAAGTTGATGTATACAAATGTTCCGTATCGTCAACAGGAACTCAACGTCACAGACGGCGCGTCAATCGGACGCCCGGTCTGAGAGTTATTGGCTTTTTCGTCCCAGGGGCCCGGTTGGTTTTGAAGTCAAAACCAACCCGACCGTACTCCAACTGCGTCTAAACCTCAAGAGGAGTAGACCAAAAGGTCCGTCTCACTATGAGGAAAACCTCAAAGTCGACGGCACGCCAATCGGACGTCCGGAGCTCAAGTTATAAGCGTTTTCGCTCCGAGGGCCCGATTGGTTTCATGTACGAACGAACCCGACTGAACCCAAAGTATTCCAAAACCGTGAGTGTAATATACCGAAAAGACAGTCTCGATCCATGAATTTCGTCACAGCTGACGGTGCATCAATCAGAGGTCCCCAGCCCAAGTTATGGGCAAAAGACTGAAAGAGGTCCGGAAGTGGGGGTTTCGGGCCCGGACCGACCCGACCCGAGACCCCCTGGGTCGGACAGAATTAGGTCCGGGTCCGGCCCACTTAGGGGCGGTGACCCGGCTAGCGCAGCCTGGCCCAGCGCGCAGGCACGGCCAGCGGTGGGGGGGGGGGGGGCAGCCCCCCGCGTTGCGAAACCGCGACCCCCATGTGGGGGGGGGGCACTCCTGCTGGCCAGCCGGGGGTTACGACCCCCAACGTTTTTTCCTGACCAGCCGGACCGCACCGGCCGGACGGCTGCTGCCGCCACGGGACCGACATGGGCCGGTCCCCCTGCTCCGACGTCGGCGGCCCAGAACCGGCCGCCGGACCCTGCTCCGCCGCGGCCTTGATCTGTTCGGCGTAGCGCGACGACACCGCGCCCCTCCGCCGCATCCCTGCTCCGACCGCGGTGCCTTTGTGATTCTCCGACGTGGTGCGACAGCGCTGCGCTTCTCTGCCCTTCCTTTAATATTTCCTGCGCGGTGCTTCGGCACCGCGTCGCCTTACACATGCCGTGACAAAATCAAACCAACAAGGTGGAGGAGGGTCGGCCGTGTTCATGCGGTCTGACCTCCTCCCGTTAGTGCGATATCAGGCAGCTCAAATTGAAAAGAAGAAAGCGATGGAAGTAATCACGAACAAACAATTAAAATAAACCCCTACCACGAGTGTAGTCGTCGAACGAGGTTGTTGCGAAAAGGGACGTCGCGGAAAGAAGGGGGATCATCATGTCATCGAGGAATGGTGTCTCCCTTCCTTTGATGCAGAAAGAAGGAATGAAGTGATGCACATCGGGTCGTCATTCTCCGAGGAAGGCGTCTCTCACCGTCGTCCGTCGTCGGAGGTCGGCGTTCTTCGCGTTCTTCGTCGAGGAGGAAGAACTTCAAGAACTTGAGCAAAGTCTCCCCAGCCTCTCACAACCCAACAACCCTTAATAAAATTAGAGTTTTCCTTATTTTATTTCTCAATCCATGCGTTTTGAAAATCAAAATCAAAACAATCAAGTAAATGAATTAATTGCAACGCTTTAAACCACCCAAATTAATAGAGGCGTTTCATAAACAGAAAAACAGAAGGGTTGACTTCCACTTAATAGGGGTGCAGGTGCATTATTTATTAAAGGAGGGGTTTTAGAAAGAAAATAAATGGTGGGGTTTGTGTGGGTCCCACCTCACAAATATCCTACCTAGTGGGTAGTATATTGTGGGTCCCACTTCATCCACTTAGCTTAGGTTAAACAAAAAAATAAAATTGGTTGCACCACTTTTATTTTATTTCTTTTACTTAACCTCATAAATTAAAAACCACACCCGAGAAAACGCAACTCTAGAAAAGGTGTTTCTAAGAAATTACCGGCGCTGCAATTCCATCGGTTCCCTCGGAATTCGATTCTGAGCACCAGTTCAAAAGTTAAAAAAACCCACTCGTTCGTTCACTGAATGTACCCAAGCCAATCTTCGGAAACTGATTCCGGGCACACCGGGCCTCAGAATCAGGTGTCGTCAGAAACTGCATTCTTGTAAAATCCCAAAGAAAATTAAAAAAAATTTCCCTTTAATTTTAAGGGTCTTTACAGTTCTATACTAATAAAAGAGTTGAGATATCAATTTTTATAAATGAGATGAAAAAATCCTTCCTCTACTTATTCATAAATAACATCAAAATCATGAAATACCAAATGTATCCTACTTAGTGTGAACATAGTGTGTCATGAGTTTCATTAATACATATAACTGTGTGAGTTAAAATATGTATTAATAATAATATTAACCTCTAAGTGCCATTACACATACTAGTAGATAAGAATTCCAATGACACACAAACATTTGGAATTCCTATTGGCATGTCTATCATCATAATGTCCCATTATAGAGATTACTAATTATAAACATCATGTGGTCTAACATCATCATATTCTGAGCACTCAAACTTTATAATCAAAAAACTATATTCCCCATATTAATTAAACATCATAAACATAATACATAATATTTAAATGATATCATCTTAGAATCTTAAAGTTCTCACATAACTGGGAACTGGTATAACCTATTTTGATGTGATAGATACCCTATAACATTATCACATAAAATTCATGAAAATTAATGATAAATATGTGATGATATATATTAAATATTCACTTATTTTAATATAAATATTAATCTAAAGTAAAATATAGCAGTTCTAGGGAAGAAGCTCAAATACACTCCCACATGGACTAGATCCATCTGATAATGTTTTTTAGTCCACTATATATCATATGAAGATCATATTTACACTTATATAAATTTTTTTTTAAGGTATCTACCACATTGACTTTTTTGGAAATGATACTCACAACAATATAAACTCCTTGAGGAAAATCCCTGAAGAGATGATAATTTTTAGAGTATGTGCTTCATTCACTGATTTGAACTTGGTTATTTGGTGAGAGCCACAACTATAGTATTTTCATAGTAAACAGTTATTGGGTATTTACTGCTTCATACCACATCTATCTATTTAATGAAATTTTGTATAATAATTTCTTTTTTAGCCACATAAAAAGAAATATTGTAGCTAGAAACCACTGTAGAATCAACAACCATGGATTTTTTTGATCTATTACAACTCATAGACCCTCCATTTATGGTGAATTTGTATCAAAAATTTGAATTTATACCTTCTTATTTTTTTAGAAAATATACTCTGCATATCCCCTAATGACTAGATCCTCATCTCCTCTATATACTAGGAACATATCCTTAGTTCACCTTAGATATGTAATTATTTTTTGATAACCATCCAATGGAGGTCTCCTAGATCTTCCTGATATCTTCCTACTGTACTTAGGGAATAAGATACATCTAGGAAATTACACAACATTCCATACATGATTGGACCAATTACTGATGCATATAGAATCATTTCTATTCTATTTCTCTCCTCATGTTCCTAAGGAATCATTTTCTTAGAAAGATGAATACCATGTGACATTGGAAATAGTCCCCTCATTGATTGTTCTATAATGAACCTCCTCAAGTATCTTTCCAATATATGTAACCTAACTTAGACCATGAAAACTCTTAGATCTATCATGATAGATATTTATACCAATAACATATACTTCTTTTCCTAAGAATTTCATGGAGAAGCATGTATTTAACAATATCTTAATAGTCTATAAGAAATATACCTTATTTCAAATAAGTAAAATCTCATCAACATATACTATTAGGAAAATGTACACACTTAAATTAAACCATTTATAGATACACGACTCAAATTCATTTCTTACAAAACTAAATTCCATTTTGGATTCGTCAAAATGAATGTTCTGTGACCATATGCTCATTTTAATCCAAAATGGGATCTATAAATCTTTTATACTTTTTTAGCATGAAATGGAGTCATATAACCTTCTGGTTGTTTTATATTGACATCTTTCAAAAGGTTAATATTAAGGAAGGTTATTTTGAGACCCATCTAAAAAACCACATAGTCATGGAATGTTTCTATGAGAAGTAGAATTATGATGGATTCAAGAATGTTAATTGGTGAAAATGATTCTTCATAGTCAATGCCTTAAATCTATTTGTATCCTTTTAAAACAAGTAATACTTTTTAGGTATTGAGTTGATCATCCATGAAAAAATTTATTATTGAATACCCAATTTGATCCAACATGATTTAATTCAATTTTAGGATCCACACAAATCCATTCTTGATTTTGGTACATGGAACATATTTTAGAATTCATTTTTCCCATTTGGCATCATCTTTGCCACTCACTTCTACCATGTAGGTTAGAGGATCATTATTATCTTCTAATAATTAACCACCATAATTTGTGAGTATAAAAATAAAAGATTTTGGGTTTTATAACCACTATTATACCCCTGTGTGGTACATTTTCCTATGGAAAAGTTTCTTACACAATGATTTTTAGAACTTATTCCTATACCCACTCCTGTGTATCTTGATCCTGGACTACATCAAAGTTTATCTCAATTCCAATATAAATTTTAGATATTGTTTCCCTCTCATGTAATGTGGAATGTCTTACCACTATTACTTTTTTTCCTAAGGAATATTTTTGGTATTTTTCCTTTACTTCCTTGGGGTATCTTATAAAGATACAAATTTGTACCTTGGGGTGAAATTTTTTTATAAGGAGGCTTTAAAAAATTATTTTCATCCACACACATGTAAGTTTGATAATATGGGATTTTCTGCATTCCATAGTTGGTATACAATGTACCAATTTATTTGGTACATATTTTAGTGTAAATGATGTTCTCTATTATCCATACCCCCAAAATGATAGTGGAAGGATTTCGTGACTCCTTATTGACCTCAGTATGTCTAACAAGGTGCAGTTACTCCTTTTACTTAAACCACTACCCTAGGTTATATAAGGGGGTGTGATTTGGAATTAAATCCATAAATACTATAAATAGTCAATGAAGTATTGATTATGATATTCTCTACCACAGTCTAGGATGATTTGCATAATCCTCTTACCAAGATGTTTCTCAACCTCATTCTTAATTACATTGAAAGTATAAAAGGATTTTGATTTGTACCTCATTTGATCGATATATTCATATATACTAAAATCATAAGTAAAAGTTATGAAGTATGAGTACCCACCACTTTATTTAACTAGAAATGGTCTATAAAAATTAATGTGAACAAACTCTATAAGCTCTATGGTCATTTCACAGTTTCTAATAAACAGAGATTTAATATTTATACCTTAGTAACACACCTAAAATATATTAATTGGTTTTAGATTAAATGAATTTGAATATCTATATTAATTAAAAATAGTCTGCTATTTATCATTTACATGACCTATGTGATGATGCCACAACTGATTTTGGTTTGAGTCATGTGAAAAAGACTTATTATCTAATACTAATAATTGGTTTTCATAATCTTATATATAAATACCATTATGTAGATGTGAATTACAATGACATATGATATCTTTATAGAAAAAATACTTCAATTTATAGACTTGTTAATAAAACCTTTCATATCTAATAAAGATACAAAATAATGTTTATGGTTATTCCAGACATGTAGTATAAATTATGAAGAACCAAGATCATTTAGGTCAAAAATGTGAGGTGGTAGTTACCAATGGATTGTGTTTCCCACATAGCTCCATTCACTTCTTAAAAGTACACCATAGCCCAAAAACCATTCAAAATATACTAGGTTTATTCATTTTTATAAAAATGTGAAAACCACATGCATTATAGAATACCCAATTCATATAAATTAAATGGTTACACTTGATAACAAACATACCTAAATTATAGAATTTCTTCATTCCCACTATAGATTTTTTATTTTAGTAGTGCTTATTTCCACATCAGAATTAAAAAAATACACATATCCCTCGCTTCCCCATTGATCTTTTTATTCTTAGATATGTGGTGTGTAGAAGAATTACAATTGGTCTTTTTATGCCCTTTTTCACACCTTTCCACTTATTCACCATAATGATTGAAGAATTTTCAAGATTCAGTTTCTTATTAGTTTGGTGAATTATCGTAAATAGATTTGGGAGTAACTTATATATCTTATACATGATGAAATTCAAAATAAAGTTAGAGATGAAAAGAGGGAGTGAGGTTAAAATGATATCAGTGAACAATTCATCCTGTAGTTTAAAACCTAAAATTTCTAGTTTCATGATGTAGCCAATCATTTTGACTATGTGTTTTCTAGTTGGTGAACCTTCTCCAAGCTTGCATGTGAAGAGTTCCTTGGATATCTTACAAATTTCCTCTCTTAATCTCTCCTAATAAATATTAGAAAGATCACCAAGTATTACATATGTATCCATAGTCTCATGTGATTTTTAAATTGACTAGACATGGAAGATAACATTAAAAATTGGACATCTATCACGTCATCTAAGTGTTTCTCATAGACAATTAACTCTTATTTACTTGCCTTCATTATGGGTGTATCATGAATTGGGGTCTCAAACATATATTTTCTAGAGACCCTAAGCCTGATGTACATGGTCATTACATTAATTTTGCGGAATACTTAATACATAACAAAAACAGACACCAAAGGACCGTAATAGTTTAGTGTCTTTGGAAACTCGGAATATAATCTTCTAATCTTGGTGAAAGATCCTCAACATCTACCATAAAGATCTTCCTTTTTTTTCTAACCTAAAACCTTTCCTTATATCCTGGGGAAAAGAAAACATAAAAAAGGGTGATCTCAAATGCTCAGTAAGGGCAAACATAGTGAACATAAAACAATCCATAAACATTTGAAAGAAAAAACATGGACATGAAATTTAAACATCAAAATCTCAAGCAAAGACATAAATCATGGAAGTACATAAGGTATATATCATAATGGAACATCAACCATGATAAAATATAATCGGAATAAAACATGTTATTGTTGAAACCATTCAGCACATGTTATGATTTCCATAGCAGCCAAGGCATTGCTGCCAAGACTATCTAAGTGGACAAAGTCCTTTTCTGAATCAAGTTCACTCCTCGTTTCAGTCCTGTAACACTGAACCGGATTTACTTATCATTCCAACCATGTCAATATCATGAGATATAAATCTTTTCCCAATGCATTGGAGGGAGATATAGGTCCCACCCATCTCATAATGAAATCATTCTTACTTGTGCCACAAAATAAACATACATTATTCATAATAACCCAAAAAATGAAATGGGTTTCAAAAACATCATCCCATCATCAGATAATTCATATAAAATAAATGGATATCATTTCATAACAAGAAAAGTGAAACCATTTAAATCATAGAGACATTATACTTGAAACATACACATATGAAATAATGTCATCTTAGATGGAAAAATGGTTTTGATAAAACACTTGAAATGAATTCTTGGGTAAAATATCATTTCTTCATCAAAATAAATTTCTTTTCACAAAATGTCATGCAATTTTAAAAGAAAGAGATTTTGTTGAAAAAATTCATGAAATCTTTTGGAGGAAGCTTCATGAAAATAAGGCTTTATAAAGTCGTAAAAATCCATTCGTGCCGTATAAGTTAAAAAAAACATTCTTCTCGTACTTTTGCCAGAAAAGTCAAAAAGTACCTCTTAAAATAAAGATTCCTTACACACCATGTATTAAAAGTCAAAAATGCGTAAAAAGTACTTTAAACATACATGAAACCATTTTTATAAATCTGGGACATGGATGATAAGTATAACCCTATTAAATAATTACGAATAAACAATCTCAGATAAGAATGAGATTGGAATAATTATCCATTACCTTAAGTCTGATATGCTTCGTACGTATCCGAAACTCATATATAATGATTTAAATAATGTCATTGACTTATTACAGAATTATATTCATTGTTATTATATCATATATGGTTCACTTATGACTTTATATTACCCGTTCTTTTGTAAATTCCATGTTAAATAGCGTTTTGGGTAAAATCGTTTCATTTGTCGTTCGTGTTTTGACTTGTAATTATTCATATGAATACTTAGATCATGATTAAATAATTCTAGAATATAAAACATTATTTATATATAATATATATTCAGAATATACATATATATAATATATCGATAAATGGAAAGAAATACACCGTTCATGGAGATGGTAGGCCGTACGTATGCATGAACACTGTTTTCGTTTCCTTATTTGAGTTGAATGGAATTAAGTAGATGAAAAACACATATATATACATAAATCCAGTATCATTATTATGTCATATATTTCATGATTACTTATTATATATATATTATAATCATTCATGAATGGTTAATCATTGAGAATGAATCTCATCGCGTCGTGGAGACGGTAGTTCATACGTACGCATGAGCGATGATATCGTTCCCATAATTATTGAATTGAATTGGGTTGGATGATAAAATATATCAGAATCATTATTATGTTATAATAACTATTTATAGTTATTCTTTACACCATTATACCCTTCCAAGTAAGGTGGTGTTGGAAAAACAGATTACACCACGGCGTGGAGACGGTATTCTGTACGTACGCACGCGCGGTGATTTCATTTTCCGTAGGATGGATAGAAGGTGAAATGGGGTTTTTTTATAATTATAATAACATATAAGTATTTGAGTGATACTTATGTTATTACTTCATAATGAAACAACTAAAGAAGAATAAGTGGAAGAAGAAATAAAGTTGAAAGAATCGGTAACGGACATTACCTCTTCTTTGAAGCATCTCTTTGAGACCTCCTCCTAGGGAATTAAAATTTGTCTTTGAATAAGACCATGACCTCTAGGATGTTTCAAGGGAAGTGGAGAAGAGAATTTGGCAGGGGTTGTCTGAGATTGAAGGCTCAAAGTGGTGTGATGAAGAGAGGTAGGAGGTGCCCTTTTATAAGGGAGGAGAGGGACACCTTTGGAAAAACTAAAAATAATATTTTATTATAAAGTCATATTCTGTTTTTAATAGCTCTAAATTGATTTTTTTCAAGACTAATGTGGTGATGGGTCGCAATACTCTCATCCAATACAATTTGGACAAGTTTAGGTAACTACTTTAACCTTATCATTTAGATTTAACATTAAGTTAAATAATTTAACTTTTATCGTGTCTTCTGGTTTTCTTACACTATATGGTTAAGAAACTTACTATAACAAGACAAACGAACACCAAGTTGGTTATTATTAATATATATAACCTTATCTAAGTCATTTAGCCGAAAAATAGAATTTTAATAATAAAATAACAATTAATAATATAATATTTGTTTTAAAAACTATTTTATGTCAATTTTGACACTATTTGGTAATTGATTTTTTTTTGAAAATCATAACAGAATGATTAGTTCTGAAAAAGTTAATTAAATAAATACTAACATGTCATATTAACCTATATAATTATATTAATTCATAAAAAGTCTCAAATTACATTTATTTGGGTATTTATAACATTAATTATTTCAATATTTCATTAATAAGATAATTACTGCATCATCATTGTGTCATAAATAAATTAAATTATTTGATGTCTAAAAATTATAAATAAAATACCATTATGTATAAAATAGTTTTATATTTATAATGAATATTTATAGTCTAATTTATCTTATGTATAACCATATATTAAAAATGATTTACTTATTAAACTTTGATTTTAACTATTTTAACCCTTCTTTGAATAAATTAATATTAAATGTCCTAATATAATCCAAGTGGACCTAAATGGTCATATTTTATTCCTAAGGTTATTTTTGGTCGAATTAAACTTATCCAATAGAATTAGGACATGTGTTAGGGTAATAATAATATCATTTTTACCCTTAATTACTCTATTTACTTTTAACTGTGGTAAAAAAAGTAAAAAGTTACTATTCACCAAAAATTATTTTCATCTCATTGAACCACATTTTTCTTACTAACATCAACTGTGTCTCTCGGATTTTTGAAATTCCATTCACAGAAGCGGTAAAATTAAGTTTTATGTAAATTTGAAAATTCTCCTAGGAGGTGGGTAAAAGATGGTGAAAAGTTTAAATAAATTTTTATATATCTATAATTGTTATAAAATGACTCCAATGAATTACTTTGAACATATATAGGTATTATGTATCAATTTTGACCTAAAATGAAATGAAATTAAATAAATAATTATTTAAATTAAACATCGGTTATTAAATAGTAACCCAGTGTTTTCACTATTCATCAAAAATTGAAAGTTTTCAGAAAAATACCAAAATTTCACCCTAGGCTAATTTTGATATTCCAAATCCAAAATTGAAGTCCATTTTGAAAGATAAAATTTATAAAATTTTAAAAAGTGTGTATTACTATTCATAACGGCTAGTTTTAATAATATTTTAAAAATATATCGTTGTTTAGTAAAATGCGGTATTGCGTACAACACACGCTATCGAGGAAGGTCGCGATTGCGTGTAATTAAAGAAAAGTTAGGGATGCGTGTTGTGCAAGACTCCTTTGATGTTTCGTTATAACAGTTTCCAACCATTTTTTATTTATATATTGAATATATATATATACTCAATGTTGCGTAGAATGACTATTATCAAATGAACTTTAAATTGTGTGTAACACAATCTAAGAATAGTGTTGCGTATACTGCAAGCTAATACAGTGTTGCATATAGCACAAGATAATCTTGTTGTAGCATAAAACACATGAAATCAAATAAATTAAAAATAATACTTATCCTAAAATACCGGGTTGTTACATTCTACCCCCCTTAAAATGAATTTCGCCCTCGAAATACGTCAGGGTTATACATGGTTTTCTACTTGAAAGTTTCCTTAATTGAAACCCACATCATAAAATGAAATACCAAAACTTAACTTTAAAAACTAAAGTATGAAACGTAATAGTTACCCAAATTAACTCATCACTGGGTTTCCACGTAGGAGAATATAGGTGAAAATATGGATATGGAAGAGAAATCTAACCATCATGTTCTGATGGAGAGTGGTAGAGAACATGGCTATGAAAACACCAACAATCACAAAGCCATAAATTTGTGATGATCTAAGGTAGAATCTGATTCATCAGATATAAGGGTACTAGGACAACATTTTTGGTTTTCAAGATCATATCTCTAAAGTTGAAGAATTATAATTAGAAGAAATACTTACTTTATTTCGATATAATCTCACTGTTGTTCGTGCCTTGAACAATTTCCACTTCATCTCGTAAAGAAATGAAGTTGATTTGTCATTTGTGAAGTGTTAGCCGATCATGTGATAGAATGATGGGTCATTCCATCTGCCTTAATCAAAAGGTTTTCAATAGTTATATACATAAGTATATCTATTGTATATCGTTCCAAAAATAGACTTATACTTCATCAATCACGCCACTTAATAAAATAAAACCAGTTTATACTAACCAGGGACTTCCTGTAGGCCAGTGGTAGGTGATAAAGGCCAGTCACACTTTTGTTGTGGGTTCGATTCCCACAGCCTTGTCCGACGCGATGGGATGTCGTCCGTCCTGCATGTTGTCCATTTTCTAAAACTACATTACTATATCATCCCATCAATAATATCAAAAAAAGTTCTATCCTTAAACAATACTAACTTATTTCCAAAATAATCCATTCCAATCTTTAGGCTTATCTAAAATACTTTGGTCCAAGCTCATAGTATAAAATAAACAATTACTAGAAAGGTTATGTACAAAGAATGTGAATACACGCATTTATCTCACATATATCATAAGATATATCTTGTTGGTTGCATTCCAAACACATGAATACCTTAGTCATATATTCTCTTGAAACATAAACTACCATAGAACCTTAGTGAAAACATGAATACTATCAAAAGGTAACTCTTTCCACATACCAAAATCCCAAAAAATCTATATAATCAAACCATAATATCACTTATTCTTTATATGAGCTCATGAATACAATCAAACATCTCATTATCTTCTTATCCCATCATTGTGCGCATATCATCTACTTTCCAAAAATATCTGAATAACCTTCCATGGTTACCGGTACCATTCAACATATACTTTCAAATACTTTAGGAAAAATAATAGTGTAACAATCCTTAGATGATTATTTATTCCATAGTACCATACATTATTCTTTATAAACATACAATCATTCCACTAACTTCTTAAACCATTTACCGAGCTTCAACAATTATTTTATCTCACATATCATTTATAGTCTTCCCATCATCATTAATATAAATACTACCCATACAACCATGTTGATTCTTTTCATGATACTTTCCCTTAGGGCATTGGTTTGCATAATGCCCTTACATTCCACATTTAAAACATTTAACCATTGTTGATGTCTTAGAAATACCATTATCCTTGTCCATGGTGTGAACTAAACCTTTGACTTTGAAATTACTAGCTTTGTGGCCTTCTTTCCCACACCCAAAGCATCTTCCAGTTCCTTTGAAACATTCCCCTTGATGCCTCTTCCCACATGACTTACATGAGGGAAATTAAATTTTCTTTCCTCTATGATCATCATGAAACTCCATCTTTCTCTTATTATCTGAGTCAGGAAACTTACCAAAGTTGAGATTATTTATCATATTATGAAATTGATGATTAGGCATAATAACGATGTTTGGACTTCCAAATCTCGTTTCATTTGGTTGCTCATGAAGAATATCATTCCATTATCTGTCATATCCTCCATTATCTTGAATCTTCCTATTTCCAGCCATTTTCTAAAACCCAAAAAGAATAGTGTGAGAGGAAAAAATCATGCTAGAGAAAACAACATAGTAAAGGGGGAGTACCCTCAATATCTAACATCTTAGGTTAAATTCTAAGATCGTTACCATAGTTCTAGGACTATATCCTATATGTATACTTATCCTTAGGGACATCCCTAAACATACCTTAGAAATATTTTTAGGGATCTCACTAACGTTTTTGCATCATAGTTTCCAAAGGTTGACAAAACATTTACTCTAATACCAACTGTAGAGACCCGAAGCCTGATGTACATGGACATTACATTACTTTTGTGGAATACTTAATACATAACAAAAACAGACACCAAAGGACTGTAATAGTTTAGTGTCTTTGGAAACTCAAAATATAATCTTCTAATCTTGGTGAAAGATCCTCAACATCTCCCATAAAGTTATTCCTTTTTTTATTACCTAAAACATTTTCTTATATCCTGGGGAAAAGAAAACATAAAAAAAGGTGAGCTCAAATGCTCAGTAAGGGCAAACATAGTGAACATAAAACAATCCATAAACATTTGAAAGCAAAAACATGAACATGAAATTTAAACATCAAAATCTCGAGCAAAGACATAAATCGTGGAAGTATGTAAGGCATATATCATAACGGAACATCAACCATGATAAAATATAATGGGAATAAAACATGTTATTGTGGCAACCATTCAGCCCATTTTATGATTTCCATAGTAGCCAAGGCATTGCTTCCAAGACCGTCTTAGTGGACAAAGTCCCTTTCTGAATCGAGTTCACTCCTCATTTCAATCCTGTAACACTGAACCAACTTAACTTACCGTTCCATCCATGTCTATCTCATGAGATATAAATCCTTACCCAATTAATTGGAGGAAGATATAGGTCCCACCCATCTCATAATGAAATCATTCTTACTTGTGCCACAAAATAAACATACATCATTCATAATAACCCAAACGAATGAAATGGGTTTCAAAAACATCATCCCATCATCACATAATCCATTTAGAATAAATGGATATCATTTCATAACGAGAAAATTGAAACCATGTAAATCATAGAGATACTATACTAGAAACATAAACATATGAAGTAATGTCATCTTAGATGGAAAAATGGTTTTGATAAAACACTTGAAATGAATTCTTGAGGAAAATATCCTTTATTCTTCAAAATCAATTAATTTTCACAAAATGTCATGAAATTTTTAAAGAAAGAGATTTTTTTTAAAATAGTCATGAAATCTTTTGGGGGAAGATTCATGAAAATAAGGCTTTATAAAACCGTAAAAATCCGTTCGTGCCGTATAAGTTAAAAAAACATTCTTCTCGTACTTTTGCCAAAAAAGTCAAAAAGTACCTCGTAAAATAAATATTCCTTACACACCATGTAGTAAAAGTCAAAAAATGGTTAAAAATTACTTTAAACATACATGAAACCATTTTTAGAAATTAGGGACATGGATGATAAATATAAACCCAGTAAATAATTACGAATAAACAATCTCGGATAAGAATGAGATTGGAATAATTATCTCTTTCCTTAAGTCTGATATGATTCGTATGTATCCGAAACTCCTGTATAATAATTTAAATAATGTCATTGAATTATTAAAGAATCATATTAATTGTTATGATATCATATATGGTTCACCTATGACTTTATATTACCCGTTCTTTTGTAAATTCCATGTTAAATAGCATTTTGGGTAAAATCGTTTCATTTGTTGTCCGTGTTTTGACTTGTAATTATTCATATGATTACTTAGATCATGATTACATAATTACAGAATATAAAACATTATTTATATATAATATATATTCAGAATATACATATATATAATAGATAGATAAATGGAAAGAAAAACACCATTCATGGAGACGGTAGACCGTACGTATGCATGAATGCTGTTTTCATTTCCTTATTGAGTTGAATGGAATTAAGTAGATGACATACATATATATATATATACATAAATACAGTATCCTTATTATGTCATATATTTCTTGATTACTTATTATATATACTTTATAATCATTCATGAATGGTTAATCATTGAGAATGAATCTCATCGCGTCGTGGAGACGGTAGTCCGTACGTACGCACGAGTGATGATATCATTCCCATAATTATTGAATTGAATTGGGGTGGATGATAAAATATATCAGAATCAGTATGATGTTATAATAACTATGTATAGTTATTATTTACACCATTATACCCATCCACATATGGTGGTGTTGGAAAAACAGATTACAACACGGCGTGGAGACGGTATTCTGTACGTATGCACGAGCGATGATTTTGTTTTCGGTAGGATGGATAAATGGTGAAATGGGGTTGTTTCATACTTATAATTATATATAATTATATTAGTGATACTGATGTTATTATTTCACAATTAAACAACTAAATAAGAAGAAGTGGAAGAAGAAATAAAGTTGAAAGAATCGGTAACAGACATTACCTGTTCTTTGAAGCGCCTCTTTGAGACCTCTTATTAGGGCATTAAAATTGGTCTTTGAATAAGACCAGGACCTCTAAGATGTTTCTAGGGAGGTGGAGAAGAGAATTTGGTAGGGGTTGGATGAGCGTGAAGGCTCAATGTGGTGTGAGGAAGAGAGGGAGGAGGTGCCCTTTTATAAGGGAGGAGAGGGGCACCTTTGAAAAAACTAAAAATATTATTTTATTATACAGTCATATTTGGTTTGTAATAGCTCAAAATTGAATTTTTTCAAGGATAAGGTGGTTATGGGTCGAAATAATCTCATCCAATTGAATTTGGACAAGTTTAGGTAATTATTTTAACCGTATCATTTAGATTTAACATTAAGTTAAATAATTTAACTTTTACCGTGTCTTCTTGTTTTCTTACACTATAAGGTTAAGAAACTTACTTTAATAAGCCAAAAGATCCCCAAGTTGTTTATTATTAATATATATAACCTTATATAAGTCATTTGGCTGAGCCTTATGTTTTTAAGAATAAAATAACAATTAATAATATAATATTTGTTTTAAAAACTATTTTATGTCAATTTTGAGACTATGTGGTAATTTATTTTTTTGAAAATCATAACAGAATGATTAGTTATAAAAAAGTTAATTAAATCAATACTAACATGTCATTTTAACCTATCAAATTAGTGTAATTCATATGAAGTCTCAAATTACATTTATTTAGGTATTTATAACATCAATTATTTCAATATTTCATTAATAAGATAATTACTCCATCATCATTGTGTCATAAATAAATTAAACTATTTGATTTCTAAAAATTATAAATAAAATACCATTATGTAAGAAATATTTTTATATTTCTAATGAATATTTATGGTAGAATTTATCTTATGTATAACCCTATATTAAAAATGATTTACTTATTAAACTATGATTTTAACTATTTTAACCCTTCTTTAAATAAATTAATATTAAATGTCCTAATCTAATCTAAGTGGGACTAAATGGTCATATTTTATTCGTAAGGTTTTTTTGTCGAATTAAACTTATCCAATAGAATTAGGACATTTTTAGGGTAATAATAATATCATTTTACCCTTAATTACCATATTTACTTTTAACTGTGGTAAAAAAAGTAAAAAGTTACTATTCACCAAAAATTATTTTCATCTCATTGAACCATATTTTACTTACTAACATCAACCATGTGTCTTGGATTTTTGAAATTTCATTCACAGAAGCGGTAAAATTAAGTTTTATGCAAATTTGCAAATTCTCCTAGGAGGTGGCTAAAAGACGGTGAAAAGTTCAATAAAATTTATATATATATAAAATTATTATAAAATGACTCCAATGAATTAATTTGAACTTATATAGGTATTATGTATCAATTTTTACCTAAAATGAAATAAAATAAAATAAATAATTATTTAAATAAAAATTAAGTTTTTAAATAGTAACCTAGTGTTTTCACTATTCATCAAAAATTGAAAGTTTTCAGAAAAATACAAAAATTTCAACCTAGGCTAATTTCGATATTCCGAATCCAAAAATGAAGTCCATTTTGAAATATTAAATTTATAAAATTTTAAAAAGATAGTATTACTATTCCTAACGACTAGTTCTAATAATATTTTAATAATATATCATTGTTTAGTAAAACCTGGTATTGCGTACAACACACGCTATCGAGGAAGGTCGCGATTGCGTGTAATGCAAGCCAAGTCAGGGTTGTGTGTTGTGCAATACTCCTTTGTTGTTTCGTTATAATAGAATACAACCATTTTTCATTTATACATTGAATATATATATATATATATATACTCAATGTTGCGTAGAATGACTATTATCAAACAAACTTGAAATTGTGTATAACACAATCTAAGAATAGTGTTGCGTATACTGCAAGCTAATATGATGTTGCGTATATCACAAGATAATCTTGTTGTAGCATAAAACACATGACATCAAATAAATTAAAAAAAATACTTATCATAAAATATCAGGTTGTTACATATTTCTTCCATTCCAGACATAGTATAATTTGAAAATGATTGTACTATTATCGTATGTTTTGTTCAGTTAGAATATTACCATTATCCAAAATATTTTACAGATTTTGAGTAGTGGTCATTGAACATGACATTTTATTATGAAATAATTTTGAGTAGATTATTATTACTTTAGCTAATTATAAAAATAGTGTCAAAATTAATTTAATTATATATGTCCCACTATTTTATAAAATCCTAAAATCCCTCACGATTGGTCTTATAATTTCTAGTTTCATGGACATTTTACTAGAAAAGATCCATACTCCACTTCTATTAACCAAACTGAGGTCCTGGTCAGTTAATCTAAAGTATTTAGTCAATAATACATTTTTTGCAACTCCTTGATTCATCAAGTAGATTCCCCAATCCTAAAAATTTCTCTTGGGTTTCCTCAACACTTACCTCGAAATAAGATCAAGTATAGTGAGTGATACATTTCTTGATATCTACTTAGTTATTTCTACCCAAAAATTTCATGACAAATCAAAGATAACATTATCGTTTTAACAGGTTGAGTGTCATGCCCTATTTAATGAATATATAAAAATAATTCATATTTTTAAAATTGGTAAAAGAGGAATAAAATTTCAGGAATGTAGGAGAAAAGGAATTAAAAAAGCTCGAACAGAAGGAATTTATGGTCCAAAGTTTCCAATGGGGTGGAAACATCAAGATTGATATCAAAAACATTTTCGACTTCCCCCTCTAGATAATGAAATAGTGAAATCAATTGATGATTCTACATCTCCCCCTAAAAATATTTTGTGCCATGGTGGAACAATACAATTCTAAAGTGACCTCCTCCTATCCACATAATATCATGGAAGGATTACATGATGATAGGTTTCATCACACTTATCGCTCTTTCGAGCAACCCACCCGACAATTATTTGGAGGAATTAACTATATTTTCAAACTGATGCATTGTAAAACCATATATAAAACACTTTACAAAATCAGAATAAGGGTACACATCATTCGAAGATGGAAAAATGGATGAATTAGGGGAATAAGCACACCCATACCTCTTTCAAGGCTACCCACCCAAAAGTACCTACAAGAAGATAGACCACCATACAAATGTTTGGAGAGAAAATTCAATGATCATAAAGAATTCAATGATCCAAACAAGAAAATAGTTTCGAGAACCAAAATAGATATAACATAACCAATTAGGGACCATGTAATCAGATTAACATGCATTGAGAAAGACACCAAATCTACCCATCCCAGAATCCACCATCAATCACAGACCCCCTGGTGTCCCATTTCAAAAATATATCATTCATGTGAACCCCCATGTTCATTCATTGGAATCACTTCCTCATTCCTCACATGACCCTCGACCATCACCTAAAAATTGAACACCACCACCTGACCACCAAACATTGCAGCCAAACAGGAGCCAAACCACGTCCTGACCAATGAAAATCACTACATGGGAAAGACGTATGAAATTCTCCACCTAAAGAACATCCACCACCTGAATTTGGAATTACCACCCCTTGCAATATCCATGGAACATCTTATGATCATTGATCGAAATAGGGGGGGGCATATATTTAAATGAACTCCATGCAAATTTAGATACTTCTTTTATTTCATTTGTTTTATATCTCATATGTAGGATATGGGAACAAAAGGATTGGTTAAGGGGAATTATATAAAACAACCTTGGACATGATGGTCCTACATAATAAAGGAGGGAGGGATGAAACACTAACCATTATATTTAATTTAATAATAAATAATTACAAACCCAAGAAATAAAATTATATTAAACAAAACCATCACATACATTGGTTTGGTCAATGATCATGATTGGTCATACACATATAACAACTATGAATTTAAAATAAATAACTAGCATTCATTTTAATTAATATCTTTGTAAGATAAAACATGAGTGGATTAATCTAATTAAATATATTATTAATCAATTAAATCACTTTATCTTATTCCATCAAATAATACCAGTGATTCATATCCACTATAATTTAAAATAAAATAAATTAATAAATTTTATTTAAAATTAATAAAAAATAGCAGCAGAACTTTTTAATTGGAAGTAACTCTGTGAGTACCTATCTGTACTCTCAATATGATCCCTTTTATATACAATGAAATCACGTGCAATATTTCATAAAATATTTATATATCATAATTTCATTCCATGTATGATCATATTAGTGATAGACAGAACACATGAAAATCACGCTAACTGCATGATTTAATGCACTCTAAGTCTTTAGTATACAACTACCATATATGACATATAATTTCAAATCTAATGTGAAATTAATTAAGTTTTTAATATAATATAAAACCCAATTACCAGTGTATACTATAAATTAAATGACTTAAAAAACTCAAATCAATGAGTTTTAGTAGGTAAATTAATTAATTTTAATATTTCTATATAAATAAGTATTGTACATGGAGTGTAAGGTTTGGACACATGACGTGTAAGGTGAACTAACGAATGTTTATAGTAGAACCCTTGGGACTCAATGTGAAATTATTTTACACATTCATATGGTACATGGCATGCATAAAGAAAAATTGACATGTTTAAGCATAGTTACAAGAATTCCAGAATGTATGTGTCATGTTTTAAAAACATATAGTGTATTAATTACATGAACTATATTAACTTATTATTTTTTCCACAAAATCACGTGGAATACCTGACGTGTATATAAGATAAATTATTTTTTGTATGAAAAGAACATGTGACACCCTAGATAGTGTACTCATGGTTTTGATTTAGTACATATGGCGTGTAGTCAATATACAATGATACAGAGTCCACGTGGGTGTCCTAGTTTAACAAACACAGATACATGAAGTGTGACAGAGGTTTACACTAGTAATGTGAAATGGGAGAGGCGTGGAAGGGAGAGCCAAGACCTCAAGGGTTTGATACCGCATTGTTATGTTTACAAATGCTTGCATATAAGGCGAAAAAAATTTCAAGCCTGCTCCACCCCGTATAAACCTGAGGGTTTCCCAAGGGCTCACCCATATGTACAAAAAAATAAACTATTTATAATAATTTAAATACTGTATTTTTTTATCATTATTAATGGTATTTTTATGGAGAAGTATAAATTAAAAATCAGTATAATTTTATGGGATGTGATGAAACATTTTTTTGTGGGTTAATGGTGGCATGCAGTGATGCCGATATAGTGGAGAACTGTTACGATAGATAGAAGGTTAGTGATTGGTGAGGGGTGATGAATGATAATGTTGGTTTCGTGGTGATGTGAAGAGCTAAACCTAAGAATGAACAAAGTATCTCCAAGTAATGATCAGTTTCAGAGGAAGATATTTGGGTTTCCATGTGAATCTATCCTATTATCTTAATAACAATATAAAATTAAAATTAAATCAACCTAATAAATATTATGATTATAATAACTCTTATGGAATTGAAACCATGTGCAGGGGTGATTAGTTCCATTTTTCAAGAGATGGGTTAACACACCATGTGAATATAGTTAATAATTACTATATAAATAATATAATATCATATTAAAATAATAAATATAGGTCTATTTAAAAGTTAAATGTGAATAAATGGCGAATTAGTATGACCATTACGGCGAGAAATCATTTCACTGTTTAACCATGATTTTTATTAAAAAAACAAAAATGTTAAAGAAACATATATCGTAAAAATAATATTTTTTTA
Source organism: Viscum album (assembly GCA_963277665.1). NCBI lineage: Eukaryota > Viridiplantae > Streptophyta > Magnoliopsida > Santalales > Viscaceae > Viscum > Viscum album. The sequence goes on from OY728133.1 coordinate 445,874,506, forward strand.
AATCAAGACCATGGGAAATCCCGCACCCATGCGAGATCAACCCGCATTGGCCCGCACCCTCGTGGACCCAACCCACATTGGCCCGCACTCTATACGGTGAAAATATTTAGGGCCGCCCCGACACATATACTCCCTACACCCACAAAGACCACATGCCGTGGGCCCGCTTTACATCACTAGTGTACACACCATGTAAGATTGTGTTATTAGGATAGAGTTCTTGGAACGTCTAGTTGGGTTCTTCAGATGTATTATTTGTTAATTATTTACCAATCTAGGTTAAGTGAGGGAGAATCAAAGAGGAGGATAAAGAGATCTTGACAATGGATTAATAAAGTATTTAAACATGAAATTAAATCTAAATTTTAAATATTTAAATGATAAAAAATAATTGAATAATTATAATTTTTAACATGATTGTTCGGATAGTAATTGAAGGTTTAAGGCATAGAGGAAGTTCTTAATGAGACCCATGTTGACTCAATAATTATCAAATTTAATAGATTTTATGTAATGTAACTGGAATGAAATCCATGACAAACAAATATGTTTCTGATGAAAATTGATAGACACCATATAAAAACATGATATTTCACATTAAATTTATAAAACATTTAAAAATACAAGATTAAAGAATACCACATTGTTGAAATATTTCTTCAAAGAAGATGTTGATAATCTAATACCCTTTCATTATACCATCATTATTCTTCTAATTTTAAAGATTAGTGCCCATATTGAAATGATCCACACATACTTCTTTGATCTTCAAACAACATTGATGAATTTTTGGGTGTAATCTTAGTGGATAGATCCTTTTATGGTGTTTCTATTGACCACTACACCGATTGTTTCATTCTTGAAGAACCATCCTTGCACTCTTATTCTTGAGAAGGTGGAGGATGGTGGAAATTCTCTTGAGAATGAGAGAAGAAACACTAGATCATTCTTTGATCTTGAGAGTGAGCTGTAGATTTCATTATGCACAATGATTCTCCAATAATCAATAAAAATTAGAATAATAGACATATTCATGTATTTATAGCGTTAGGGCTATGGTAAAAATATTATTTAATTCCACAAAACCATCAATTAAATATTAATACATTAAATGAACCCATTATTGGTAATAAAATGAAAACTATTATTTTCTCATGGTGTGCACAAAATTTCACAATGATAAATTTTATTTCATCCTCTTTTAAATTAATATTTATGACTATAAATCATCTTGGTCCACTCATCCTCCTAAAAATTTATTAAATAACCAAATTAATATTAATATTAAATATTTATTCATTCAATAGAAAATAAATATTATATATCTACATAATTAAATAATCACAATAAAAATAAACATTTATTTAATTTATGAGATAAATAAATCATTATTAAAGTTATTACTCACACTTATGAATAATATTTATTCCACCAATTAATTTCAAATTTAATTTAATTAAAATAAATAAAAGCACTTGGTTTGTTACACTTTTGGCCTCTTCCTTATAAGAATTTTAAGACTTTCCTAATGTGTATGATTACTATCTATCCATAGGTCAAGGTACCGAAGTAGAAGAAGCTGATTTTGTAACTTCAACAACCACACATGAGTAAACACTATGTAATATGATCCCCTAGTCTTGATATCTCATCAAAGAGGTTTCATACATGTTTCATCGACCGTAATTCTGGACATATATTTTATTTATATCTTAAATGAACATGTCTATATCACCATGGACATGGACTTTAATTCAAAAAATCTATTTCAATCAAATGGGTTGGATATCAATTTTAATAAAGAGAAAGGAAATATACTTCATTGAATTATCCAAAATATTAGGGTCAAGCCCCTTTATTAAAAAAGGAAAAAGATAATAAACCCCTTTTAAATTGGGTAAGAGAGAACTCATTACATGATATTAGGGAAAGAGGGATAAACCCACTACAAAACCTAGTCCACACACCATTACAATGACCAGAAACCCCAGATATAAATAACCCAATAGAGGCACAAAAGTCCAGAGATCAAAAAAAAACCTATACCCTTGGTCCCTAATAAAACTCCAGGTCCACGACGCCATATCCCACCCATAAAATCACCGTTACAAACCACCATCATAAGCATTGATGAGTCTCTATCCACAAGAATCCTGTCGTTAATCCCGGCCTATAACTGCACCCATCTAAACAAGGGTCGCCAAGAGGTTTGACCAGATATGGTCTAGGAAACCAGGTCTTGATCAAATCTATAACATCACCCATGTATGTCACTGGTTCCCACCTACACCATCACCTTCATCACCACTGTGCCCACAGCCCACCCGTGCCGTCTCCTAGACCAACCGATCAACTTCACTGTCACCAGAACCCGCCTGTGCCATCCCTTCATAGAAACCCATTTTGGAACCAGATTTCAGTATGACTAGATTTACAATGAAGCCAATGATCCTATATATGAGGGAACGTCCTCACCACAACACGTCGTGCTACCACGACTATGGAGGCCATCACCTCCATCCACTGAATAGTGCACTAAATCTCCGTTTTCTCCTATTGAACACGACTAGGAAGAGAGCTGCGACCTAAGACACAAACCCACTAGTATATATCAATCATTCATTGACTTATTCATTAATAACATATTAATCATGAAATAAACAACATATACTTCTTAGAATGAATATAGTACATCATGAGTTTCGTCAATACATCTAAGTGTATGTGTCAAAATATGTATCAAGAATAATCTTAAAGACTATGGCCCATTACACACACTAACATATAGTAATTATAATGAAATAATAAAATATGGAATTTTTATTTGTCGATATATCCCCATGATCTCTCATATTTTAGGTTAAAAAGTGTGAAAATACATGAGATAAAGTGTTATCATATTATGACCACTCACACCTGATAGTCAACAAAGTATGTGCTCTGTCCAAGTTAATCATCCTAATCCTAGGATTTTTTTACGAGGTATCTTCATAGAATATCAAGGTTCTCATTATAATAGAAAAATTTTATGACCTATTTTGATGTAACATATACCCAAAGACATTATCACATTAATGTCATGTAGAATAATGATGAATATGTGATATGAAATATTTAATATTCTCTTCATTGAATATAAATAGTAATTTAAATTACAAAATAGTTAGTTCTAGGACACCAACTCAAAAAAAATAGTAGTTTAAACACCCATATAACCACCTCAACCTGATCGACATAGTTTCATATAAATACCACAAGAAGGCTAACAGTATGTGATCCTTCATTGAGAACCTTTCAATAAAAGAAAGTAGTGCTCTATTCATGCTATGATATACTACTTAGCACACCACCCAACTTAGCATGAATCTTTAGGTCCCAAACACTAAGTATCTTCAAAACTCCCTTAGGTAGATATGTGATCAAGAGAGAAAAAATTAACACCTAGTGAATGCGACAATCACCTGTGGCCTGTCGCATTATAGGAATAGATCTCTGAGATAATTTTATCTCTAATTGAGATACATTCCATTTATGAAATTGTGAGATAACTAACCCCATGTCCAAATGTGGGATCCCCATAGAATGGTTATACTCAAGCATGTTTGTAGTGAATCATGCCAGAAATCCAAATATTGAGATATCTCACTCACGAAAAGATATTCCAAAATGCACAAAGACCATGTGTTCTCAAATTTAACATTAAGGAATTACTTTGAGTGAACATATTAAACTCATATATCATGGGGATATACTTTTATTCAAGAATTCTTATTCAATAAATGGATGTTAGGATCCATAAGGATCTAATTCTAGCCTCATTAACCATTTATTGACTAAGATGTTTGTCATCTAAATTATGAGTGTGTTGTAAACCTTTTCTTACTCATTAGTATGTTTGAGATTAGTCCAACCTCATTAAACTTGAGGCATAAAAGACACAATTGGAATCCTTTCAATCAGGTCAAAACATTGTAAAGATCATTCTACCTGGACCTTATCCAAGAATAATTGATATACACGATCATTCCATCTACCCTATTAGTTATTGATTCTTTAAAAAATGGGAATAATTTTATAAAATACATCCCACTAGTTTTACTCCCAAATTAATATGATCATTAGGTTATATACAATCATATATTCCATTAATATTGAGGATCTTTATCCTTAAGAGACCAGTAGAACTAATCCCGACCCAAGAAACCCATCCTCACTGTATTAAGACAACATCTGGATCCTTTAAACGTATTGTAATTTACCATGGGTCGACTTAATTATCCAATAATCCAATGAGAATGTTTTATTCTTGTACCTTTACAAACCCCATTGTACAATCATCCTCCCCCTTTGGTCTATTTACTAATAGATAGAAAAATTAATGCAAATGGGTATCTAAAATGGTATAAGACATAGCCTATATTCAGTTGAACTATCTGCTAAGTTAAGCCTATAATTATTTCTCATGTGTAAGCTTTACACCAAACCATTTCTTGAAATCCATCACCCAGTACTCTATACCACATGAAAATATACTTTTGGAAATGATCCTAGACATATGATCTTAAACTGTAATATATAATTACTAAGGATGCCTAAACTTAAAAGTCACTATAATGGTCCTTTTAAGATGAACTTAATTGGAATGCATACCGAGTTAAAACAAACCAAACTATATGGGTTTTGATTCCCATCATAGCTATAATTAATAATCCCATTAAACAGGCATAATCCCAACTCCAATATGACCTCAATATTCTATTGGTGATAAGAGAATGAATCAATCCACTAGTGATATGGTGGAAACATCCATCTTCTTTAAGTGACTAGTTAGTGGCATCCATATTTTATTGGGGATAGAAGAATGAAATTCATCTTACACTTCTGAAAGGATGATGTAATCACTCATATACTGGTGAAATACTGAAAAAATCAATCATCAATTATTGATAAGTAGGTGAAAACCATCTTCAGTTTTTGATAGACTAAAGACATCCATCTTCCATCGCTAATAGGTCAAAGACATCTATCTTTTACTAGTGATAGGCTAATGACATCCATCATTCATTGGTGGAAGGTTTAAAAAATCCATTTTTTCTGGTGATGGGATAATAACATCCATATTTCATTGGAGATAGGTTAAATACCTCTGTATTCTATTGGTTATGAGCCACCTGACCAACATCCACTAGTGACAAGCTAGATGACCCAAAATCTTTATGATTGTGAAAAGTTCACACCTAAACCCCCTCCTTGTTTGAATTTAGACACTTGGGTTACCCTATCACATGGAAGTAAATTGTTGATTAATCAAACACATATGTATTTGAACCATGATCATCGAATAATTTACTTTTCTGCAACATTTTGTGCAATGAATTGATCAATAAATCCATTTTTTAATGATAATTCACTACTCTAAAGTTATAGAACATGTAAAAAGAAATATATTATTATTGGGAAGGATTTCTTGACTATATATTTAAATCTATAAGATAATCATAAAGTAGATAATAAAACTCCATGGGATAGGATTCCACCTCCTATCCTCTCAGTTTTGATAGATAGTATTTGAAGTGAAGATAACATACCATTTAATGATTACACACCTTTATAAAGTGGGATAATAATTAAAGTAGAAGATAACCCTTAATAAAAAAATAGGGAAATCAATATGGAATACTATTCACAAAGAACAAATTGATCTATCATTTTTTTATTATATATAATGCTACACAAATTGATGTATTCTTGTTTCTCTTTGTTTTAATTTGAATCTCAATATAGCCTCTCATGGAAACTTAGATGATATTCCCCCATGAAATCATGGGGTGCATCAAAGACTATAGGTTGATTTGTAGACTATAGACACCATACTATATCACCTCACATGTATAGCACAACTTCTACTATTATTGTTTCAATTAGATACACTAAAACCACCAAGAATAATCATCCACTCCATTGAATCCCAATGTTACCTTCATTTAATATATTTTTAAGAATATAATTTGTCAAAATTACTGAATTGTGGGTTTTGTTTTTTTTCAAATTTTAAGAGATTTTCATAGTGGAAGGACCAGTGCATGGTTGACTTATGGTTAATAGTAACCATGAATCCAAATCATACATTTTAGTATCCCCATATGGTTGGAACCTGGTTAGGGGGAAAATCATGTACAGTAACTTGATACAGGGTAAATTTCAATGCATTTTGGAAGATATTTAACATAAAATTTGTTCGTTTATAGAGGTAAATGTGGGAATTTATGTAATATAGGGATAATCCCTAATTAGTTTTGTCACATTTATAGTGTATATATATTAATCAAAAAATGATTTATTCTTTGAAAGGGTTACAATTATGTGAGTATTGAGGTTGGATTCCAATAGTTATCATATAGTTTCACGTAGTTTGGTAAACCATGTAGAATTTACTTGATGAATATTATGTCTCTCGTACACCTAGTGCATAGTTTTTTTTAAATCATCTGGCCAAAATATACAACTTTATTATAGTTTTAGTTTTTTGAAATCATTATATTACACCAATTGATTTTAAGCCTTATTTTGGGTTTCCTATTAATCCATTCACATTATCATACATTGGGAGACATAAATAAGCCCCCCTTTCCATAATAATGGGTTTTCAACTCCTCCTATTCAATACTAAGTGAGTTCTTCAAGGTCAGATATTCTTTCCTCTTATTCTTGTCTCTATTTATCTTTTTTACTTTTATTTCATTCTCTTATTCCTTCCAAGTGGCCACAATGTTAAAACCCTATGATGGTGATTTAGAAACCTTGAGTTTCATGATGTATAGGGGGTGTGAATATTTACTTTTCTCATATTCCATTTGTATTCAATTGTTTTTTTCACCCTCACAATTCCTTAGTAAGAATCTCCATGTGGTTTCTTTTTCATGATATACTATGTGATGGTTGAATTTTATAAAAAAATTTCAATAAAACTATTCATATTCTTATAATCCTTGATGAATCTATAAATATTTTTTCAAAGCTTTATTATTAAATGAATTAACAAAAAGGGGTTTCATAGATACCTACTATTATTTTTTTTAAAGTATACTCAAGTATATGGTTTGATAAAGTAACTATGAGTAATTTTTATGAGAAAAATTGTAGTTATAATGGGTGTGTTTCCTTATAATGATATATAATAATGATTTTTCTTAAATATAAGGTATTTTATTTATTTATTTAAGGACCAGTTTAATTGGAATTGAATAATTTTTTATTTCAACACATTTATTTTCTATATTCTTATATTGTTCATGATTTTTTGGGAGTTATACTTGATATAATGACATTTAAATTGCTTTTTGATTACATTACAAGGCATTTATATATATTGGATTAGATAATGAAATGGTTGGATTTTAATTTCGTTAAAATATGATTATTATTATTTGTTACTTTATTATGATTATTCATATTTTTTATTATTTAATTGATAATTTAAATTCCCATTTTGATAATAATTATAAAAAATAATTTCATGGTTTCAATCTTAATGGATTTTTTGGGCCGTATTTGTTATCTTATATAAAAGTTTTCTTAAAAATTTAACTCCCATGGAATTGATCTCTATTGAGTTATATTATAATAAAAATTTATTACCATGTGGAGTTTAGTTTTTATTAAAAGCCTCATATAAACTTTTATATATCCCTATTAAGTCCTTTCCAACATAAGTTCATGCTAGAATAAGATGAGTCATAGATATCAGTATTTATTTGATCCTAATTGATGCTATAAAATTTAGTTGATAATTGATGGAATCCCTACTCAACATGAGTTCACACATGTGCATAGAAAACTATGGATAGTGGATACCTAGTAATTTCTATCCAATAAGGTAACATGCTAGTGCCTAGAAATATATGTATATTGGATGGCTTTTTTTCCTTCTTGATATGAGTTAACTTTAGGGTATGATGGGAATTTACTAAATGGATCCTTTACATAGTAACATAAATCCTAGAAATCCCTAGTATATCCTGGGCATGTTTCCTCATGATTTACCTATAATTTTCATGGATCCTTAATTTTTTAAGTATTTATTCATTTACCTGATTTACCATGATATCATTCATGGTTAATGCTCCTTACAAGTTTTTTCTCTTTATAACCTAAGGTGTATCACATTATTTGAATAATTTTACTTAAATATCGTTATTTCTAAGAATATGTTAGGATTTTTATTTATTTTTTACTACATTGTAATGATAAGAACTATTTCAATTTATCTCCTCTTATTGAGTGTTTAAAATCTAATACTTCTTTCAGTGTCCCTTATTGATAACTATTATTTTAATATTGATTCTTTTTAACACTTAATTTCAAAATATGCTTGATCCCATCCTATGTAATTTCTTTATATTTCTCATCCATGTTAATATTTATACTTGTCCCCTTATATTATAAATTATGGGTTCCCTCTTATTGCATTTCAATTTGGTTTGGAAAAGGGATTTTGCAATGGTATTCTGGTTTAAGTAAAAAATTTAGATGACACTATGGATATACTTTTTTTAAAAATTGGGGTTTGAAATGGGTTATCTCTCGAGATAATAATGTATTCTTTTTAAAATCATTATTTCATGTTTTAAAAGGGAGTTAAATAATAATTATTTTATTATTTGTCTTAAAATCTAAAACCATTAATTTCTTATGTAGTATTTCAAACTAGTGTTTTTAGGTGACCTGTAAAAGGAACTCCATGGAATATTTTCTTGATTACAACCTATTGGGTATATTTCAGTCATACACTACTTATGACACTCAATTGGGGAACACCCAATAGATTTTTCATGATCAATTTTAGAATCATGGGAGGACCCTCCTTTTGGGTAATTCCCAGACCCTAATTACCGAGAGTCGGTGCATTATTACATAAAATTTTCATGATACAAGGAATCATGTCCGGAAAGACCGATCAGTTTAGTAGCTTTGAAAGTACTACATACATTCATAAGTTTTACATTACATATGAAATAATAGCATCAACAACATTATGTCACCCTTTTAAACACACTTTTATCCTTAGAAAATCCCTACAGTCCAACCATAAAATACTTCTTCACATCCTGGGAAAAATAAAACATAAAAAGGGGTGAGATCAGATGCTCAGTTAGGATAACAATATAGAGAAAACTTTAATAAATACACATAAACATTTAAGGAAATGTAAAATACTAAAACAAAAGTCTTTTAAACAAAAAATTTAGTATAATATGGAAAAGATAAAATCAGATAATTCCATTTACTTATTCACATTAATATTCTACTAGTAGAATAATCACATGCAATATCAAAATATACTTTCATAATGATGGAATGCATAATGCTAAACTTCATAACCACATAGTCAAGGCCTTGTACCAAGACTAAAAATAAGATTTTGTTAAGGCCTTGTGCCAAGACACCAGTTTGTCTCATGAGACCTACAGATGCATCGATGAGCTATAGTGGGCTCCACCCGTCACTTACTTAGTCTAATGTATTCATCATATAAAAAAGTTTAAACATTACATAAACATTCGTATTAAAAGTAGCATAAGAAATGTCAATACATTATCCATAAACCATGAATGGTATAAAAAACACACATCCACAGTCAAACATAACTCATTAAATACAATATGGAAGATTTTATTTTAATAAATCAACCTCAATCGAGAATAATGAAGGATATTGAAATAGATGAGGTTAATCATAAAAACTATTTGAGAGAAATATCCCCCTTTTTATTTAAAACATTTAAAAGTCTCACTATTTATCAAGAAGCTATTCAAATTATATTTTTGAATCAAAGTTTCCCACACCACTCTGACACTTTTAAAAAAAATTAATTTTAAAACACTAATGTCCATATAAATAAAACCTTAAAACCATTTTTAAAACATGGACATTAATGAGAATGATTTAGAAGAATAAAATTTTAAAACCGTTAAAATGATATTTTAGTTAGAGTTACTAAACAAATGAGAGATGCTTTAATAAAAATAATAGAGGTAATAAAAACTTTATAATGTCATGAGAATAAAGGGATTCATGATATACTTTGTCAATGTATAGTACATACACCAAATAGAACTGGATTGGTGCATAACAATAAAGAAGTCTCAATGGAATGTAAGATGAGATGAATTCATTTATAAAAACCGTATCTTTAGGTTAAGGATGAAAATATTAAACATCATGATCCCTCTCACTCAAATTGAAAGGGGGAAAAATATTTCCCCGATCCACCTACAGAGAGATCATATTAAGACTCAAGAGGATAGTGGCAAGGATCATGTGGATGCTTCGGATTCCAGTGAGTCCTCAGTTGAGGAGGACGATAAACCTGGACAAGTTGAGGAGCTTATTTTAAATATATGTCCAGAAAAGGAAAAAATTTTATGGTGGATGAATATGGATTTATAACTCCAAACCTGAAGAAAACAAGAAGACGTTGGGATTACTCTCATACTGAAATAAATATTGTAACTCAATCACTTGATGCTTCCAGGAAGGAATCTACTGAACCAGTTCATGAAAAACCTTTGATTGATGACTCAAACCTTGTTTTATATTACTTCTCGTAGTAATTTGTAGAGTAGGAAATCAATGATTGGAACACTCATATGTAAAGGAAACATGAAATTGCCCATCAAAAACTTCATCAGGGTGTTATTTCTGCTGAACAATATATCAACAAAAAATACATCATTTTCAACCAGAGGATGAAGATGTCTATTCAGTATCCTTGATCTACTGGACCCCTTGTTGTGCACTTTGAGTCTTTCTTTTCCATTCTTCTCTCATGAGGACTGTTGAATTGAGTTGCATTTGTTCTGTGACTTTTTTATTTCTCTGACTCATCAGCTTCTTCAGTGCATGGTGTTAATGGATTATAATGTGGAGTTTCTGGATGTTGATGCAGCTAAATAAGGTTCTTAGCCTTTTCTATCCATTGATGGTGTTTCTTTACATTTTCTATTTGATATTTACTGTTGATACTTGAATCTGCTTCTGAGAGGTGTTATTGAGATATGTTTGGTTTGACTTATGAGATGATTCTTCGGCTTCATTAAGGCTTTGGCTACTATTGGTTGGGTTCTCTCCCTGTTGTTTTTTGTGCAGTGTGGCTCTTAATGAAACAAAGTTATTTTCTCTATGCTGCTTAATTGTTCTTGTTCCCCATTGACTTATATTCAGTATTCTGTTGTATTGGATGGCTCTAATCTTTCATGTGAGACTACCGGATGTAGAGAGATTCTGCCATGTTTGGTTAAATCACAAGAAGTTGAAGATTAATATTTGAGATGGATGGATTTGGAAGATCATCATGCACTGATATATGCTGGCGATCTCATGTGGACTTGTTCCCTCTTTGACATTGGTATGCTTCAAGCTTTATCTTGTAATCTTTAATTCCCTGTTGGTGTAAGTGCATTGCACCTCACGCTTGTATTGTAACCATTTATGTTTAATAAATTCCCTGGGGGGCATGGATTGGGAAACCAATTCATGTCATCACCTTCCTTTATAAAAAAAGTATATGACACAAAAAATACAATCATGGGTAGTATATACACCACACAAAAGGTAGCAGTGGCAGATATAACATGAGTCTCACGGGAATAAAAGTGAGATGAACACCCCTTAACTTGTAAATTTTCCTTGGTAGAAGGTATGTTAAACTCCTGTATAATAGTTAAATCATTTTTATTAAATTATACAAGAACTATCACTACTGGAAATGGGGTCTATCCCCACGCACCTATTCCCACGGTTCTTTAAACCGTGGGGATAGTATGTTTTTTTGATGTTTATACCCACGGTTTTATTAAAACCGTGGGTATTAATTTTTTTTTCGAGCCCTTCTATCGGGCTCCTCCTCATTCTCTCCTCAAATCCGCGACGCATCGCTCTACCCTACCTCCCCAAGCCGCGACGCCGCTCCCCGACCACTGACTCCCGACCCTCCCCTCTCCTCTCCGACTCCCCTCCCCGGCCTCCGACTCCCCTCCCCGGCCTCCAACCCCGGGCTCCGACTCCCGGCTCCGCCTCCCGGCTCCCGACTCGCGGCTCCCGACTCGCGGCTCCCGACTCGCGGCTCCCGACTCGCGGCTCCCGACTCGCGGCTCCCGACTCGCGGCTCCCGACTCGCGGCTCCCGATTCGCGGCTCCCGGCTCCCGACTCCCGGCTCCCGACTCCCGGCTCGGCCTCCCGGCTCATGACCTGGACCTCCCGGCCTTCTCAGTAGTGATTTTTTTTATGCTGGAGTCCCAGATTTCCTGGTAATTTCTTAGTCTTGGCTGATTTCCCATAATTTCATCATATTACCTCTTGATAATCAATTAGTGTTGTAGTCAAAGGTAGCAGTTGATGCATTCATAGGTTAATGGAGTGGTTTGATTCTAAATTTTTTTAAGCAATTTCATTTTTTTATGATGGAATACTAAAAGATGAATGATATAAATATCCTGATTATCAAACCCAGTGAGAATATTTCCCCAAATTAATTTAGCATTGATAATCCTAAGATGCACTATTTTGGCCTTAAAATAGTATATATGAAGGTATGTACATACACATGTTGAGCAGTTCCGGGTGGTTGTTTATAAATCTATCAAGTTTCAGGTGTTGGCTTGGTTCCTCTTTGAGGAAGGGTACCCTTCCAATTCCTCAAATTTATTAATGCATTAATTAGTTTCTTACTACACGTTTTCTTTGTTTTTAGTTAATGCAGTGAATACATTAGATTAAATTCCTCTTAATCTTGAATTTAGTATGTTTCATGATTTAAGAGTTAAAGGTAATAAATGATTGTTTCATAAGAAATATCATGTTTATATATTAAAACCCCTCCAACGGAGGTGCGCTGTCTTCAAGTTAAAAAACAATTATTAGACTTTTAGGATTTATTGTCTTGTTGTACTGATATTTCTTTATGAATTGATGTTATGTTTGAATTATGTCATATATGACCCCTAATGGAATTAAAAAAACTAAGTTTTCCTTTTTAAATGATTAAATAACCAAGGAACCGTTTAAGTTCTTTGACCGGTTTTTATATTGGAATTACCCATGTAGAATTGTTTCCCATAATTTTCATTTTAGTATGTTGACTTGTTTGAGCCACCATTCGGTGAGCCTTAGATTTAAATTTCTAAGGGTATGATTTTCTATATTAAATGGCTTGAATTATCTTTTGAATTTCAGAATGGAAATTACCCTGTATGCACAACATTTAACCCGCCTAATGTAAGTGCTTCAATGTAATAATAAACTGTGAAATAGAAATTGTAAAGTATACTAAGTACATGAATTAGCCGTATTAGATGTAATTGAAAAATATGTTGCGTATTCATAGAACCCCTTACCATGTTAATGGAAGGTACCAGAGTGAACCTTGATTATTGAAAATGCCTTAAATGGATTAAATGAGTGGTTTCAAGCTACATGGCCTTGTCACACTAATGAAAGGCTAGGGTTGAACAAAATTGACTTATTGATTAATTATTACTTGATTAAAGGGTTTCATGCTACTTGGCCTTGTCACACTAATCAAAGGAAAGGCTTGAACCAAATGGAATATTATATGAATTCAATATCAAAGTAGGTGTGGCCTGACTCAAGCTCACCTTGGATACTTGAGAGAAAGCCTTGAGCACTCAAGGACCCTATTCCGAATTCAAGGATACAACTTTCTTAGGTTGAGACCTACATAGAACCTGATCCTTGTCTAACTTTAGATGCCTGGTATGACACCATATAATCCCTCATGTATTACAACAAGATTCCTTAGATACACTCCTTGGTTCCAGAATTGACAAGTAGGTGCCATGGTTAAATCCTAGCCCAATCTTTTCTTAGACCCATTTTACCTTGGATGAACTTCTTAGACTAGATAGTCCTCTTATTGTGGAATTAGTTGGACGGTTATCATTGGATTACACTCTTACCCCATGTGAGGCTATAGTTATTACTAAGTTGTTGACACTTGAGGTCTATGTTTCCTTGGTTATAACCTTGGAACTTCATTATTAAATATCATTACATGTTTTCTTGTCACATCTTAGAACCTCAATATCTTTCTCATATAAATTATATTTAAACTGGATAAAATTGATTAATGAAATGGTTACACATTCTGACACCAGTCAAAGGCTAAAGAAGGTATAACTGCTATGTGTCCCATAGGAACCTGTACGGGTGATGTTTATTTATCTCTCTATTATTATTCTATATACCAGTGAACTATATATTTTATACTGCACTATCTAGATTGGGCTGGACATCAGTGGTTCCATCCTATTATTATTTATATCTCACACCCTACTCAGGCCGCTATTACATTGGGATACTCGAGTATACTTTCATTTTCTCAGGACCTTGGACCTTGCTTTTCAATGTATGCTTGTAACTAGAGTTAGGAGAAAAGGACTGAGTTGGATCTCGGGATGCTCAAGGAGATCGCCCATGGGGTTTTGATGTGACTTTATTATTTTTTTATTTTATTGAAAATAATGATGTAATGTTTACTACTTTTAGATATGTATCATTACCATGTCATGCATTCATCTGTTGTTTAAACTACCATTGACCACTTTAATTCAGTTATAATAATATTTATCTTATGCTGCTTTGTCATTTATTTACTACCTCTTTCATTGTTGATTGTTATTTATTCAATTTTACCACTGTGTATATGTGATAAGAGGGTATAGTCCCCACTATCACCTCTCGAGACCCTCACTACAAGTCAAAAACCTCTAACGTATGGGGAGACTCACCAGCCCCCCTGCCCTACACAACCTCTCCCCCTCCCTCTACTGCACCAGTCCCTCCCCCTCCCCCTTCCCTTGCACCAGCCCCTCCCTTAACCCCCTGCTGCAACATCCCCTCCCCCTGCACCAGCCCCTCCCCCTCCCCCCTCTTGCACCAGCCCCTCCCCCTACCATGCACCAGCCCATCCCCCCCACCAGCCCCTACCCCCCCCCCCCACTACACCATCCAGCCCCTCCCCCTCCCCCCTTCCCTTACATCAGCCCCTCCCCCCCCCACACTGCACCCCCACCAGCCCCTTACCCCATGCTTCCCCAGCCCCACCACCAGCCCCTCCCCCTCCCACTTTCCCTGCTGCACTGGCCCCTCCCCCTTTCCCTGCTGCACCAACCAACCCTCTCCCTCCCCCCTACACTACTTTCCATGTGGAGTGTCTTTTTTAACTTTTTTCTTTAGTTTACATCTCAAGGAAGACCTTTTTCTCTTTTTCCCTACTTATTCAATCATGAACTCTTGTCATTAAATACTTGTCATTAAATATGTTTTGCTAGCTACTAATATGCTTTGATTGATTTAATAATAAAATTGATTGTAATGATTTTTTTAAATATGATTTACATTGTTGATTGAATGATAATTTTTTTTCTTGTTATAGAATGGATAGAAGCTGGATGTATCGTACCGATCGGATTTCAACCGAGTTTCAAAATAATTTGGAGAATTTTTTAGATTTTGCATTTAGCAATGCGTCAGATGGAGGTTGTATACAGTGTCCCTGCTATAATTGTGTTGGAAGACCATGGTTAAGACGAGAAGAAGTTAGTTACCATTTAACGAAATTTGGATTTCAAGCAAACTATAATGTTTGGTTTCACCATGGAGAGACGAGTCAATCTTCGACTGTTCATAAACGAAATGAACGAAGTGACATGGAGAATTTGATATTTGATCGGTTTCCATATGTGCATCATTCCGAGAGAGATAGCATGCCGGTGCAAGAAGACAATGATATCAGTACACATGAGGAAAATGCTGAAAATGATGATGTTGACATAGTGAAAAATTTATTGGATGATGCCAGAACTCCAGTATATCAAGAATGTACTAGAATGACCAAGTTGGAATTTTTAATGCGGTTATATCATGGGAAAACTATGTATGGGATTTCTAATACTGCCATTGATTATATTCTTACATTTTTGAAGGACTTGCTTCCTGATGGTGCAGATATTCCCTCAAATCATTACATGGCATGGAAGTTAATTAAGCAGCTTGGATTTGCTACTAATAAAGTCCATGCTTGTCCAAAAGATTGCAGTTTATTTTTGGAGGAAACAGCTGACCGTAATGACTGTAAAGACTGTGGTACATCTCGATGGAAGACAAATGCAGATGGAACACCGTCTCGTGTGCCATAGAAAGTCATGTGGCACTTTCCATTGATTCCCAGACTTCAAAATCTATTCATGTCTCCAGAAATCTCAGCCAATATGCGATGGCACGATGTTGAGAGAATTAAAGGAAATGATGAGCTGGTCCATCCAGCAGATGGATTAGCATGGCGGACATTTGACGCACAACATCCTGATTTTGCAGCTGAGGTGCGTAATGTCATATTGGGCCTATCATGTGATGGTTTTAATCCGTTTGGTCAGATGCTTACTGCTCATAGCACGTGGCCGGTTTTTATTCATGTTTATAATCTTCCTCCGTGGATGTGTATGAAAAAACCTTTCACTTTCTTGAGTATACTGATATCTGGACCTTCGGATCCTGGTAATGACATAGATGTATACTTTCAGCCTTTAATAAAAGAGTTGAAACAACTTTGGGATTTAGGTGTGCAGACATTTGATGCTTCTTCAAAGAATACGTTTCAGATGCGTGCTGCCCTTCTATGGACCATAAATGATTTCCCTGCCTATGCAATGATGTCTGGGTGGAGCACGAAGGGAAAACTTTCATGTCCCGTTTGTATGAAGAATACACGATCGAGAAGGCTTAAATATCGTCGTAGTTTCAGTTTCATGGGGCATCGCCGATTCTTGCCAATGGATCATCAATACAGGAAGAATCGTCGGAGGTTTGATAATAATGTTGACACTGAAGAACCACCTCAACGTATGTCAGGAAGTGATGTGCTTGATGAATTGAAAGATTTCAGCTTTTCATTAGGAAAAGGTCATTTGACATCTCGAAAGAGGAAGAATGCTGATACTGAAGTCATTTACAATTGGAAAAAGAGAAGTATTTTTTTTGTGTTGCCATATTGGTCTACTAATTTGTTACGTCATTGTTTAGACGTAATGCATATTGAGAAAAATATATGTGAAATGTTGCTTGCAATTCTTTTGAATATTAAGGGGAAGACCAAAGATGACTTCCGATCTCGTCGGGATTTATTGGATTGGGGTATTCGACCAGAACTACATCCTGTTTGTATCGGTGAAAACAAATGGAAAGTTCCCTGTGCTTCTTATGTGATGACACAGGCAGAGAAAGATCAATTTCTGGCAGTATTGGAGAATATTAAGGTTCCAGACGGCTATTCCAGCAACATATCTAAACGAGTCAACAGAAGACATTTGAAATTGAAATCCCTAAAAACTCATGATTACCACATCCTTCTTCATGAATTGATTCCAATAGCAATTCGACATTTGCTATCCAATAATGTAAGGGTGGCAGTGATTCGGTTGTGTCATTTTTTTAGAGACCTTTGTGCTAAAAGGTTATCCAAATCATTGTTGATAAAAATGCAGCAAGAGGCACCATTAATTCTGTGTGAGTTGGAAAAAATTTTTCCTCCATCCTTTTTCACTTGCATGCTGCATTTAACAGTTCATCTTCCAACTGAGACACTTCTTGGGGGACCAGTTGCTTTTCGGTGGATGTATCCCACTGAAAGAAATATGTGCACAATGAAATCATATGTCCGAAATAAAAATTATCCTGAAGGTTCCATTGTGAGGAGTTATCTGGCCCAAGAATGTATGGATTTTTGTTCAATGTATTTGTCTGATGTGAGCACAAGACATAATCGACCAATGAGAAATGAAGATGAGCAGTATGAGGAAATTGAACCCTCGTTTCCATCTCTTCCCCAAACAGGTGGAATTGTCGGGTCATATACATTGGTTACATTGAGCTCTGAAGAGCGGAATATGGCACATCGTACAGTCTTGTTTAATTGTGGTTTGTTCGATGCCTATATCAAGTAAGTAATTTGAATATATATATGTTATCTCATATGATATCATATCACATATACCTTATACTTTTATTGTCATTTTCTGTAGAGAACATAAACAAATTATAAGTAGAGTTCATCGGTCTTTGCCGTTGAGAAGGAGAGAGGCTATGCATAGCCAAGAGTTCCCAGCTTGGTTGAAATCTACGGTATGACCATTACATTAAATACCTTAAAATATAGATATATATTTAATTATATTACTCATGTATTCCAGGTATTGAGTTTACCTGCTGACTTCATTTCTCAAGAATTAAGAGCGTTGGCTTTTGGTCCCAATTCTTTGGTTCGTGACTGCAAATCTTTAATAATCAATGGATACAAATTTGTTACAACTGATAAAGCGGTGAAAATGAGAACACAGCATGATGGCGTTATGTTAATTGCTAGAACGGATTGTTATGCCAGTGCATCTGATAGTCGACCTCGATATGAAGATGTGTATTATTATGGACTGGTTGAGAAAATATTTTTATTGGATTACTACTCTCGAGGTCGAGTCACTATGATGCAATGTAAATGGTTTGATTCAATGACGCGCCATGGTACATTTATTGATGATTGCGGATTTAGAGTTATTGACATGAGTCGATTCCTGCATACCGACGAACCATACATTTTGGCATCAATGGCAAAACAAGTGTTTTATGTGAAAGATCATCTGAACCCTGATTACGGTGTCATTAATGAAGTAATCCCAAGACATATTTTTCATGATGCTGGGGATGAAATTGTCACCATTGACGCCCCCATCGGTGATAGCCAAAATATTGCATTTGATGACACAAATTGTCCCATTGTGAGGGATGATGTTGAACCTGAGGTAGTGGAGGGTAATATATAAAAGCAACCATATATATTCAGAGTTCATTCAGTTTACCTTGACGTGAGTTTCTCAGGTTGGTACTAATTTAATTACTTTAATTTACTTTTAGTTTGAAATGATATGTCTGTTTTAGTAATGTTTGGTTTCGTTTCATTTAATTCTATTTCTTTCAATTCAGAAAAGTGGTTTTAAAATGTGGTTTTAAAAATTGTATAACTTGGTTGTAAATTATCATTACTGAAAGATGTTATGACATTTTTTAAGTAGTATCTATGATTTGTAAAAATTGTTGCTAAAAAATATTTATTTCATTCTTATGCAGATTATGAAGAAAACTACAGAAGCTCGCAGGAAGAGATTATTTGATGCTGATCCTGTTAGACGTGAGCGCGAGTTGTCTTCAGTGAGTATATTAATTTAAATATTTATCTTCTGCATTACAAATAATATTAAGTTCATATTTTTGATCCAATTATTTAGGGACATGTAACTCCAGAGAATCCTCTTCCCAGTATGGGACCGAGTAGGGATCCTCCTAGACCTAGGCGGAGCTCCCGTCTTACCACTCCCCACACTGACCCATTAGTGGACATCCCATCTACCACACATGTCCGCCCTCCGCTTGAGACCCCTGGGATGTTCCCATACATGCCGCCATCATCATCCCGTTTACCCTCTTTTTCCCATTCCATGTCCACGCCGACTCGACCGATGTTCTCACCTGCACAGTTTTCATATCCATTCATGTATCCCCAGACCTACTATGCATATTCTGACATGTCTACGCCACATCCTTTTCCTACCATCCATCCTACACATATTGAGTCTGTTCCTTCAGTTTCCACTCCTGTTCATGAAGATCAGCCGGAGCATGCTGTGGAACAGATACTTCCTTCGGAGGATGCTGATCCAGCACAGTCTACGGATGCCTCACAGCCTATTCAGGAGCCTGCATCAGGTTTTTTTAATATAAATGTTTCAAATTATAGCATTTCACTTTTTTTCTATTGTATTGTCACCTAACTCTTCTCTTGTCACCTCTTATCTTATTTAGTGGGATCTTCTAGTAGGCGACGTGGGCGCACTCGAATGAGGGATGCTTGGAATCGTGAAACTCAGATTATGGTGGATTACAATTCTCAAAATCAAATGGTAGGTAAAAATGCTAAGGAGTGTAGAAGTTTCATGGCTACTTTAGCCAAATATCATGATATCGTTCCGGTGGAACCGGTCTCATGGAGACATATCAGTGCCGACATCAAGGATAGGGCATGGGCGCAGATATGGGTACGAAAATTTTATAAATTTATATTGATATTAGTAATGTATTTATATGACTTAACATGTTTGTTGCAGAGTCGATTTAACTTTCCTAACGGTGAAGCTGCCAAAGCTGCTAGGTTGAGTGATCTTGGAGAGTATTGGCGGTCATACAAGTATGAGTTACATATTGGTTGGAGGAGCAGAGTGGGTACTGAGTTAGAGGGTGTACCCACAAACCCTGACTGTCCAAAAAGTCAATATCAAAAAAATGACCGCACATTGGAATACTGAACAGTATAAGGTACTACCCATCTTTACTGTTTTTTATATAAAATTTAATTTTTATTACTTGTATTGTTTTTTTGTTTCTTAGGAAGTGTCAGCGAAAAACAAAAAAAACAAAGATGAAATGACATATCTACACACATTGGGGCGCACTACAATGCCCGATAAAGAGAAGCGGCTGGTACGTTCATCTGAATTAAAATAATGTCCTTATTTATAACATGTCATCATAACTTATTCATGCTTTCCCTTGGTTAGTCCATGTCTTTACCTCAATGTTTGTGGGTCTTTGTTGCAACTCACTTCAATCCAATATTTTGCATTTATCATATATGGTTGTAATTCAAATTTGTGCACTTCTTATATGCAGCAAGCTGATTTGGGCATTGAAGGTCCTGTACCTCGTGCCAAATTATTCTGCTTCAGTAGGAAAAAAAAAGATGGAACTGCAGTTAATTCACAAACACAAGATAAAATTGTAAGTTTGTTTATTTATATTTCAAACATTTATACGAAATTCATAATTTAATATGTTTATAATTTCAACAGTCTGCCTTGGAGGCCATGGATGAGAAGGAAGCTGACAACTTAGGGCCAAATGATCATTTCAGTCAGGTGTTAGGTGTGGAGCATCCAGGAAGAGTCCGTTGTAGACCAGGCAAAAACATTGTCCCCTCTAGGTATTGGTCATCATCAGACTCCTCTAAGGCCTCTGAGTTGGAAAGTGCGCGTGCTGAATTAGCTGCGACAAAGAAAATAGTATTAGAGGAGCGTGAAAAAAGTAAGCTGATGAATGAACATTTCATGAAAGCTCTGTCAGTTTTGAGTCAGTCACTACCATCAGAGGTTGCTGCCACTTTTCATTCATGTATGACATCAATGCGCTCTTTAAATAATGCCTCGGGTGATTCCCATGAGGGTCCTAGTGGCGATAACGGTGGTGGCGATAGAGCTGACGAGGATGTTGCTGATGATGTTGTTGGTGATGAGATTGCTGATGATGATGCTGACGGTGCGGTTGGTGATGATGTTGCTGTCGATGTTGCTGCTGATGATGATGATGCTGGACATGAGGATGACAGTGATGGCGATGGGGGGGATATTAATCCCCTCCATTTTTGACTTAGCAGAGAGACGTGTGTTGGAGTTTAATGTTTTTTTTTGTATTGGTGGACTGCTTGTATGTGAATTTCTTTATGCAATGAAATGCATTTTGGATTAAGTTTTCATCAGGGGTGTTATTTGTCAGTTATTTAGGTAATTTTCACATGCCATTCTGTTTACTCCTTGTTTTTTCATGAACTTTCTGCAGGGGGAGGTGGGGGGGGGGGTGGGCAGGGGGGGAGGGGGAGGGGGGCTGGGCAGTGGGAGGGCTGGGCAGGGGGGGAGGGGAGGGGGAGGGGGAGGGGGGAGGGGCAGTGGGGGGCTGGGCAGTGGGGGGCTGGGCAGTGGGGGGGAGGGCTGGGCAGGAGGGGGAGGGGGAGGGGGAGGGGGGAGGGGGTGGCTGGGCAGGGTGGGGGAGGGGGGGGGGGTGCTGGGCAGTGGGGAGGGGAGGGGGGTGGCTGGGCAAGGGGGGAGGGGGGGGGGGGGCTGGGCAGGGGGAGGGGGTGGCTGGGCAGTGGGGGGGGGGGGTGGCTGGGCAGTGGGGGGGGGGTGGCTGGGCAGTGGGGGGGGGCTGGGCAGTGGGGGGGGGGGGGGCTGGGCAGTGGGGGGGGGGGGCTGGGCAGTTGGGCAGTGGGGGGGGGGGGGGGCTGGGCAGTGGGGGGGGGGGGGCTGGGCAGTGGGGGGGGGGGGCTGGGCAGTGGGGAGGGCAGTATGGAGGGGGGGGGGAGGGGCTGGGCTGTGGGAATCCTGCACTAATAAGTGCGAGATCTCTACAACAGGTATGTTTTCCTAAAATTGTGGAATAAACCTCCCTACCATGCATCATTTTTCATTTGCATTTACACACTATATGAATGCAGGTTATTGGTCGTAAAATCATGGAGTTGACCCCCTTTTCATCCAACATATGAATGCAGGTGATATGTTTTAACTATTGACTCCACTGTATATTGATTTTTGTGGGTCATGTCTAAGAGTTGCTAGACATACTTTGATTGTTCTCATCCCAGCATAGCGATGAACCAAAATATTGGTGAATGTGCATGGGCTGATGGAATGAATGCCTTCAATTTACAAGCATGGAGAAGAAACTGACTGGTATTTCTTATCATCATATTCAGGCTTTTTATTCTGCATTTTAATCTGCACTTTAGTATTTTATTGTCATGTAGTAATAACAAAATTTCTATATGACATTTCATTGCTTATGAGTCTTATATATTCATTAATAATAATTCATGGTTTTATTTGTTGCATGTACAGACTGTAGCAAATTAAAGTATGATTACCAATCAGTGGTTTGCCATTCGATCTTTATCAAGGTGAGCTGACAAATCTATGTGCCAATCTAACACGTCATTTGAGCTTATTCATGCATGACTCATCTATGTGAATTCTTCTTTGAGTTAAGAGTCTAGCTGAAACACACTTTAGATATTGGAATCATTGAACACACATGCATTCTGAATGTCCAATTTTTTTTTTCCTGCTCGTTGGTTATTGGTTTTAATCTAGCTTCTTTCATTTGGTTGGCATTTCCGATCACTTTTGTGCTTAATATGTTTTCCATCTGTTGCTGGCAGGGGGACAAGCAGGACGACACCTTGCGGCGGTTACTCCTCCTTAGAGAAACATTGAATGGTTAGCTCTATAATTTTTCGTATTTCCTCATTCCTAAACTATATCTCCTCTCAGCGCTGCCTCTCATCCATCTTTCCACAAAACGTGCATAGCAGGTGGTACAAAAGCTCAATTCAACTGAAAACATTGGTTTGGAATTGTCTGGCATATTTTATTCCTCTAGGTATTCCTACACATTTCTAGATCTCCAAACCTCACCGAATTAGGTATATCAGGGGTCATCCAATCCTCTATTCATCACAGATTACCATTCATTTCTTTAAATCTTCTGAGAAAACATCCTCTCATGTTGTTCATATCATCCTATTTGAAACTAAGTGGAAGATGTTGCCCCGCGGATGTCGCTGGACCGGGCCAACACGCTGCGGTCACACTGCGGTCACGCCGCGGTCACGCCGCGGTCACGCCGCGGTCACGCCGCGGTCACGCCGCGGTCACGCCGCGGTCACGCCGCGGTCACGCCGCGGTCACGCCGCGATTTGGCCCTACTCCAGGACGACACCCTGCGGCGGTTACTCCTCCTTAGAGAAACATTGAATGGTTAGCTCTATAATTTTTCGTATTTCCTCATTCCTAAAATATATCTCCTCTCAGCGCTGCCTCTCATCCATCTTTCCACAAAACGTGCATAGCAGGTGGTACAAAAGCTCAATTCAACTGAAAACATTGGTTTGGAATTGTCTGGCATATTTTATTCCTCTAGGTATTCCTACACATTTCTAGATCTCCAAACCTCACCGAATTAGGTATATCAGGGGTCATCCAATCCTCTATTCATCACAGATTACCATTCATTTCTTTAAATCTTCTGAGAAAACATCCTCTCATGTTGTCCATATCATCCTATTTGAAACTAAGTGGAAGATGTTGCCCCGCGGATGTCGCTGGACCGGGCCAACACGCTGCGGTCACGCCGCGGTCACGCCGCGGTCACGCCGCGGTCACGCCGCGGTCACGCCGCGGTCACGCCGCGGTCACGCCGCGATTTGGCCCTGCTCCAGGACGACACCCTGCGGCGGTTACTCCTCCTTAGAGAAACATTGAATGGTTAGCTCTATAATTTTTCGTATTTCCTCATTCCTAAAATATATCTCCTCTCAGCGCTGCCTCTCATCCATCTTTCCACAAAACGTGCATAGCAGGTGGTACAAAAGCTCAATTCAACTGAAAACATTGGTTTGGAATTGTCTGGCATATTTTATTCCTCTAGGTATTCCTACACATTTCTAGATCTCCAAACCTCACCGAATTAGGTATATCAGGGGTCATCCAATCCTCTATTCATCACAGATTACCATTCATTTCTTTAAATCTTCTGAGAAAACATCCTCTCATGTTGTCCATATCATCCTATTTGAAACTAAGTGGAAGATGTTGCCCCGCGGATGTCGCTGGACCGGGCCAACACGCTGCGGTCACGCCGCGGTCACGCCGCGGTCACGCCGCGGTCACGCCGCGGTCACGCCGCGGTCACGCCGCGGTCACGCCGCGGTCACGCCGCGGTCACGCCGCGGTCACGCCGCGGTCACGCCGCGGTCACGCCGCGGTCACGCCGCGGTCACGCCGCGGTCACGCCGCGATTTGGCCCTGCTCCAGGACGACACCCTGCGGCGGTTACTCCTCCTTAGAGAAACATTGAATGGTTAGCTCTATAATTTTTCGTATTTCCTCATTCCTAAAATATATCTCCTCTCAGCGCTGCCTCTCATCCATCTTTCCACAAAACGTGCATAGCAGGTGGTACAAAAGCTCAATTCAACTGAAAACATTGGTTTGGAATTGTCTGGCATATTTTATTCCTCTAGGTATTCCTACACATTTCTAGATCTCCAAACCTCACCGAATTAGGTATATCAGGGGTCATCCAATCCTCTATTCATCACAGATTACCATTCATTTCTTTAAATCTTCTGAGAAAACATCCTCTCATGTTGTCCGAACCAGATCATCCTCATCCTCTGCACATGTCGTCTGAACCGGATCAGCCTGTTGTGATAGAAATTCAATGTCTGCTTTTGACTGAATTTCACACCAAACCAAGAGATAATAAATGAGTCAAACAATCAGACAAATGGTTTAGGTTCTTTTTCCTCTGCTCACTACACCTATGACTCTAAAACTCTGGATGCCACTGGCACTGCTATAAAAACCAGAAAACTCTCCACTAATCTAAACGTCATTCATACCACTGGTTGTCCTATAAAAAATAGGAATCCTCATATTAGTCTAAAGTCTCTTTAGGCTAAGGCACAAACAAAACACACTAACATCGATAAACAAGGTACCTTGACACTGGAACCTATAAAACATACAAAAGGAAGCAGGGGGAAGGGGGGGGGGGCTGGCAGGGGCAGGGGCAGGGGGGGGCTGGTAGGGGGCTGGCAGGGGGACAAGCACGGGGAAGGGGGGGGGGGGGGCTGGCAGGGGCAGGGGCAGGGGGGGCTGGTAGGGGGCTGGCAGGGGGACAAGCAGGGGGAAGGGGGGGGGGGGGGGGCTGGCAGGGGCAGGGGCAGGGGGGGCTGGTAGGGGGCTGGCAGGGGGACAAGCAGGGGGAAGGGGGGGGGGGCTGGCAGGGGCAGGGGGGGGGGCTGGTGGGGGACAAGCAGGGGGAAGGGGGGGGGGCTGGCAGGGGGACAAGCAGGGGGGAGTGGGGGGGCTGGCAGGGGGACAAGCAGGGGGGAGGGGGGGGGGGGCTGGCAGGGGGAAGGGGGGGGGGCTGGGCAGTGGGGAGGGGGGGGGGGCTGGGCAGTGGGGAGGGGGGGGGGGTGCTGGGGAGGGGGGGGGGGGGGTGCTGGGCAGTGGGGAGGGGTGCTGGGCAGTGGGGACGGGGGGTGCTGGCAGGGGGACAAGCAGGACGACACCTTGCGGCGGTCACGCCGCGGTCACGCCGCGGTCACGCCGCGGTCACGCCGCGGTCACGCCGCGGTCACGCCGCGGTCACGCCGCGGTCACGCCGCGGTCACGCCGCGGTTTGGCCCTGCTCCAGGACGACACCCTGCGGCGGTTACTCCTCCTTAGAGAAACATTGAATGGTTAGCTCTATAATTTTTCGTATTTCCTCATTCCTAAAATATATCTCCTCTCAGTGCTGCCTCTCATCCATCTTTCCACAAAACGTGCATAGCAGGTGGTACAAAAGCTCAATTCAACTGAAAACATTGGTTTGGAATTGTCTGGCATATTTTATTCCTCTAGGTATTCCTACACATTTCTAGATCTCCAAACCTCACCGAATTAGGTATATCAGGGGTCATCCAATCCTCTATTCATCACAGATTACCATTCATTTCTTTAAATCTTCTGAGAAAACATCCTTTCATGTTGTCCGAACCAGATCATCCTCATCCTCTGCACATGTCGTCTGAACCGGATCAGCCTGTTGTGATAGAAATTCAATGTCTGCTTTTGACTGAATTTCACACCAAACCAAGAGATAATAAATGAGTCAAACAATCAGACAAATGGTTTAGGTTCTTTTTCCTCTGCTCACTACACCTATGACTCTAAAACTCTGGATGCCACTGGCACTGCTATAAAAACCAGAAAACTCTCCACTAATCTAAACGTCATTCATACCACTGGTTGTCCTATAAAAAATAGGAATCCTCATATTAGTCTAAAGTCTCTTTAGGCTAAGGCACAAACAAAACACACTAACATCGATAAACAAGGTACCTTGACACTGGAACCTATAAAACATACAAAAGGAAGCAGGGGGAAGGGGGGGGGGCTGGCAGGGGCAGGGGCAGGGGGGGGCTGGTAGGGGGCTGGCAGGGGGACAAGCAGGGGGAAGGGGGGGGGGGGGGGCTGGCAGGGGCAGGGGCAGGGGGGGGGGGGCTGGTAGGGGGCTGGCAGGGGGACAAGCAGGGGGAAGGGGGGGGGGGGGGGGCTGGCAGGGGCAGGGGGGACAAGCAGGACGACACCTTGCGGCGGTCAGGGGGGGCTGGCAGGGGGGGCAGGGGGGGCTGGTAGGGTGCTGGGCAGTGGGGAGGGGGGGTGCTGGCAGGGGGACAAGCAGGACGACACCTTGCGGCGGTCACGCCGCGGTCACGCCGCGGTCACGCCGCGGTCACGCCGCGGTCACGCCGCGGTCACGCCGCAGGGGGGGGGGCTGGCAGGGGGGGCAGGGGGGGGGGGCTGGTAGGGTGCTGGGCAGTGGGGAGGGGGGGTGCTGGCAGGGGGACAAGCAGGACGACACCTTGCGGCGGTCACGCCGCGGTCACGCCGCGGTCACGCCGCGGTCACGCCGCGGTCACGCCGCGGTCACGCCGCGGTCACGCCGCGGTCACGCCGCGGTCACGCCGCGATTTGGCCCTGCTCCAGGACGACACCCTGCGGCGGTTACTCCTCCTTAGAGAAACATTGAATGGTTAGCTCTATAATTTTTCGTATTTCCTCATTCCTAAAATATATCTCCTCTCAGCGCTGCCTCTCATCCATCTTTCCACAAAACGTGCATAGCAGGTGGTACAAAAGCTCAATTCAACTGAAAACATTGGTTTGGAATTGTCTGGCATATTTTATTCCTCTAGGTATTCCTACACATTTCTAGATCTCCAAACCTCACCGAATTAGGTATATCAGGGGTCATCCAATCCTCTATTCATCACAGATTACCATTCATTTCTTTAAATCTTCTGAGAAAACATCCTTTCATGTTGTCCGAACCAGATCATCCTCATCCTCTGCACATGTCGTCTGAACCGGATCAGCCTGTTGTGATAGAAATTCAATGTCTGCTTTTGACTGAATTTCACACCAAACCAAGAGATAATAAATGAGACAAACAATCAGACAAATGGTTTAGGTTCTTTTTCCTCTGCTCACTACACCTATGACTCTAAAACTCTGGATGCCACTGGCACTGCTATAAAAACCAGAAAACTCTCCACTAATCTAAACGTCATTCATACCACTGGTTGTCCTATAAAAAATAGGAATCCTCATATTAGTCTGAAGTCTCTTTAGGCTAAGGCACAAACAAAACACACTAACATGGATAAACAAGGTACCTTGACACTGGAACCTATAAAACATACAAAAGGAAGCAGGGGGAAGGGGGGGGGGGGGGATGGCAGGGGCAGGGGCGGGGGGGGGGGGGGGGGGGGGCTGGTAGGGGGCTGGCAGGGGGACAAGCAGGGGGAAGGGGGGGGGGGCTGGCAGGGGCAGGGGCAGGGGGGGGGGGCTGGTAGGGGGCTGGCAGGGTGACAGGCAGGGGGACAAGCAGGGGGAAGGGGGGGGGGGGGGGCTGGCAGGGGCAGGGGCAGGGGGGGGGGGGCTGGTAGGGGGCTGGCAGGGTGACAGGCAGGGGGAAGGGGGGGGGGGGCTGGTAGGGGGACAAGCAGGGGGAAGGGGGGGGGGGGGGCTGGCAGGGGGACAAGCAGGGGGAGGGGGGGGGGGGCTGGCAGGGGCAGGGGGGGGGGGGGCTGGTAGGGGGACAAGCAGGGGAAGGGGGGTGGGGGGGCTGGCAGGGGGACAAGCAGGGGGGAGTGGGGGGGCTGGCAGGGGGACAAGCAGGGGGGAGGGGGGGGGGGGGGCTGGCAGGGGGAAGGGGGGGGCTGGCAGGGGGGGCTGGCAGGGGCAGGGGGGGGCTGGCAGGGGCAGGGGGGGCTGGCAGGGGCAGGGGGGGGGGGCTGGTAGGGGCTGGCAGGGGCTGGCAGGGGCAGGGGGGGGGGGGCTGGCAGGGGCTGGCAGGGGCAGGGGGACAAGCGGGGGGGGGGGGGGGGCTGGCAGGGGGACAAGCAAGGGGCAGGGGGGGGGGGGGGGCTGGCAGGGGGACAAGCAAGGGGCAGGGGGGGATGGCAGGGGGACAAGCAAGGGGCAGGGGGGGATGGCAGGGGACAAGCAGGTGGCAGGGGGGGGGGCTGGTAGGGGGACAAGCAGGGGGGGCTGGCAGGGGGGGGGGGGCTGGCACAAATTTTTGCTAGATGTTTTTATTTCCATGGCTTTTATTGATGTTTTAATGCATTTTAATTTATGTTGTGCAGCTTGAAAGTTTCTTTTATTATTAAATTCCTGTCTCCAAATCACTATTCTTGTTGAACATCTTTAATGCAATATCCATTATTCCCATTGTGCTGGTAGTATCTGTATTGCTTCATTTTTTCCCTGCGGTTTCAAGCTATAGCCATGTAATGTTTTCAATGCCTATAATTAGACTTATTTTTAACTTGCACATTGTTCCATGTAGGATGATCAGAAATTTGTTAAGCGGAAAACAGAACTTGGCGGAACTTTCTCAATTGCAAGCTGCATACTTTTTGTTCTTATATTTTGTTCTTATATTTTGTCTTCAGGTAGAATTGTAGAGCCTGCTGCCAGGCCTGTGTTGATGCTGCCAGGCCTGTGTTGATGCAGGGGACATTGCAAATACCCACGGTTCATTTGAACCGTGGAAATATCCTGGCGCTGGAAACATCTGTACCCACGGTTCACTTGAACCGTGGGTATATTCTGCAGCTGCAAAACAGTATACCCACGGTTATAAAACCGTGGGAATACATATATACCCACGGTTCAAGTAAACCGTGGGTATATTCTGGAGCTGCAAAAACTATACCCACGGTTTTATAACCGTGGGTATACATATATACCGGAGCTGCAAACTATACCCACGGTTATAAAACCGTGGGTATACATATATACCTACGGTTTAATGAACCGTACGTAATATAAAAATTTCTGGGTCTATACCCACGGTTTTTTAAAAACCGTGGGTATAGGGCTATTGCGACGGCATTCCAGCCCGCGGTTGGCGAAACCGTGGGTATACCCTATACCCACGGTTTCAAGGGCTATACCCACGGTTTCAAACCATGGGTATAGGTGAAATTTCCAGTAGTGTATATCCATAAATATGATAGCATATATGATCCTCTAATATTGCTTTGTTAATAATATTTTTGTAGTATCACCGTTTCGGGTGTTAACTGATTCGTTTTACTTTATATGCTTGGTTACGTAAGACATGTTTGTTATGGATAGGATGTATTTGATTAATATATAGAATTATATTATGTTCATAAAAATTATTTTTAATCTTAAAATGAGAATTATTCTTTAA
The DNA here is from genome assembly GCA_963277665.1 of Viscum album. Taxonomy (NCBI): domain Eukaryota; kingdom Viridiplantae; phylum Streptophyta; class Magnoliopsida; order Santalales; family Viscaceae; genus Viscum; species Viscum album. Next base: position 445,904,738 of record OY728133.1, read on the forward strand.
TGATTATGATTAGGAATGAATCTCATCACGTTTGTGGACATAGTAATCCGTACGTACACAGGAGCGACAATATCATTATTTTGATATTAAAATCATATATAATTAGATGGTATATAATATATATTCAGAATAATTATCATGTTATATTTATCATTTAAGTCATTTTTAATCATTATTATACACATCCAAATGAGGAAGTGTTTGAATAACAAACTTCACCACGACGTGGAGACGGTAATCCGTACGTACACACGTATGGTGACTTTCATAATTATTGGTTGGATAGAAAAATAAATATGGTTGTACCATTTTTATAATAACATCATATTATATATAATATATTGGATTTATTATTTCTTAGTGAAAACAACAAATAAAGAGGAAGTGGAAGAAGAAAATAACATGAAAGAGGTGATGGAATATTTACCTTTTTTGGGTTCTTTCTTTTGATTTGATGAAAAGGGCTCCTTAGGTTGGATTTATGACTAAAGGAAGGCCTCTAGGATGAAGGGATGACAGTTGGGAGGATATTTGGGCAGGGTTTGGATGATCCAAATGGCTTTGATGGTGTGAATTTGAGAGAATTTTAAGTTCCCTTTTATAAGAGGGGTGAGGGTCACCTTAGGAAAAGATTGGAATATTATTTTATAATAAAATAATTTTATGTTTATAATGGTTAAAAAATGAATTATTTAAAATCTAAGGTTGGGAGGGGTCGAAAACCTCTCAACCAATATGTTTTAGATATGTTTGGGTCACTATATTAACCTTATATTTTAGATTTAACTCTTAGTTAAATAGTTTGAAATTTTCCATGTCGCTATGTATTTTTATATTATATGGTTAATAAACATACTATAAACTTCCAAGAGAACCCCAAGTGGTTCATTAATGATACAAATATCATTATATAATTCTTTTCACCAAACCTTTGTTTTTTAGGATTATTATATCAACCAATAATATTGTATTTGTTTTAGAAACTCATTTATGTCAATTTTCACATTATTTAATAATTTATTTTTGTTAAAGTCCTAAAAACATTATTACTTATAACTAAATACATTTAATCAACACTAACATGTCATATTAACCTATAAAATTAGTGAAATTTATTAAAAGTATCAAATTACATTAATTTGGATATTTATAATATCAATTATTTTAATATTTCATTATTATGGTAATTACTGCGTCAAAAATAAATTGAATTATTTAATGTCTAAATATTATAAATAAAATATAATTATGTAGGAAATCCTTTTATTTTTCTAATAAATATTTATAGTCTAATTTATATTATGTATAACCCTATATTAAAAATGGTTTTGTTATTAAACTTTGATTTTAACTCTTTTAACTCTTCTTAAAAAAACAATAATAAATGTCCGAATGTAATCTAATTGGACCTAAAGGATCATATTTTATTCCTAAGGGTTTTTCATCGAATTACACTTATCCAATATAATTTCGACATGTTTTGGGGGTAATTATGATAACATTTTTACCCTTAATTACCCTATTTACTTTTAACCGTGGTAAATAAAAGTAAAAAGTTACTATTCAAAAAAATTATATTCATCTTATTGAACCACAAGTTTCTTACTAATATCAAACATGTGTATCAGATTTTTAAAATTCCACTCACAGAAGTGTTAAAATTATGTTTTATGTGAGTTTGCAAATGCCTCTAAGAGGTGGGTAAAAGGTGGTAAAAAGTTCAATAAACTTTTATACATGTAATTTTATTATAAAATGTCTCCAATTAATTAAATTGAAATTATATAGGTATTACACATATATTTTTACTTAAAATAAATTTAAATAAAATAAATAATTATTTAAATAAAAAGTCGATTTTAAACTATAACATAGTGTTTTTCACTATTCATCAAATAATTGAATGTTTTCCAAAAAATACCAAAACATTACCCTATGATAATTTTGATATTTAAAATACAAAAAATAATTCAATTTTACCAAATTAAAATCATAGAATTTGAATTAATTAATTTAAAATTAATTCTCATTGTCAAAACTGAAAAGTGAGATTTTTAAAATGTAAAAACTATCAAAAGATTAACATGTGTTTATGTCAAATTTAAATGTGAAATTACATATAATAACCTATATTGTTTTAAATGATAAAAATATAATCTAATTATACTTCCAAACCATTCAAATAAATAATTTAACACTATAAATTATTTTGATTAAAAAAGTTGTTTTCAATTAAAATTTAGTATTTTTCAGTATTCATCAAAATATAAAAGTAATTAGAAAAGTACCAAAAATTTATCCAAAATATATTTTTATGTCCCGATTCTAAATAATAATTTAATTTAATAAAATTGAATATATAAAAGCGTCAATTATTGGTTTTAAAAAGGGTTTTCTATTAAAAGGTGGTAAAATTTCATTTTTTTTGAAAAATACTTCTTTTATTTGAAAAAAAGAATTTGTTCTTTTATTATGTCTAAGAAACAAATAATATGGATTCTAAAATTATATGGAGTATAAAAAATTCAAAATTCAATTAATACTATTCATAACCTCTTTTGAATGGCTAGTTTGGTAAGTTAGGGTGCACTCAAACTCGTTGTTGCGTGTAGCGCAAGCTATTAAATTACTTTAAAGAAAATAACTTACTATGAAATCTTAGGGTGTTACATTCTTCCTTCTTTTGGAAATTGTTTCCTCACAATTTTAAAATTAGTCTTGGGAAGTTCATTGAAAGTCCGATATCAGAAAAAGAGTCAATAAAACTATCTATTTAAAAGAAAGAAAGAGAAGTACAAAGGTCACCCGAGATAACCCACAATAGGATTCCATGTAGGAAAACATGGATATGGAAGATAAAATAAGTGTTAAGTTCTGGTAGAGAGTGATAGAAAACATGATTAGTTTAAAGTTAAAAATAATAAAACCACAAACTTGTGATGAGATAAACGTTCATTAGTTTCCTAGTAGAAAAATTAAATAGATAACGTTTTTTTGTTTTAAGTTCCATTTCATAAAGTTGAAGAATTTATTAATGATATTGAATAAGAACATAAAGAGATATAATTACTTTTTAAGTAGAGTTTCATCCTTTAATAAATTTTTACCACTAACTCATCTTTTTTTTTTCAAACGATGAGTTTTTTAGATGACTTGGTCACATCTGAAGCGCTAAAATAAACTTCTAGAGAATCACATAATCCAAAAAGGATAAACAATATATATTTACCTTGTCTTTAGAGATTAAACCAAACCAAAATGGTTAGTAAAAGATCAGATGATCCCCAAAAGGATAATTATTTAGATAAATAAATACTTATCTTAATTTCTAAAATTAAACCAACAATACCCAAAGTTCAATAAATAACATTCAATAAACAATTTTCTTTAAAATCCATCAATATAATCCAAACTAATATTGAAACCCAAAACATAGAAGAATTTGATTACGCAGTCTTCCACGTTAAATTTTATTTCCAAAAAACATCGACTAATCTTAAAGTCACATAATTAAAAGTAATTAACCTAATCCCATATTCTATATGATAGGTTAATCATTTCCATAAATAACCCAAATCGTTAAAAATTCACAAAAAAAACATATATAAAAACCACCATTACTCCTTAAATTAAATCCCATAGTATTCTATTTTCCTTAAGCATATAGTATTCCCAACCGAGCGAACGTCTTCCAAAATAACATTTCTCACTTAATCCCCAAATTATTTTCTTATACTAAGGATATGCATTTGATAAGACATAAGATCCCAAATCAACATATTATTGATCAATGAAATCATTAAACTAAAAAGAATTAGTCACACTAACTAGTGACTTCACATAGTCTAGTGGTAGGTAACATATCCCAATCGCACTATGGTTGTGGGTTCGATTCATGTAGCTTTGTCCAATGTGACAAGTTGTCACATGGACTGCGTGTTGTCCTTTTTCAAAAACTACATTTTATAGCATTCCCAAAATGAGATAAATTCCTCAAAAAAACTATAACATAATTTCACCACAAATGTTATCTCATACCTTGCATTTTCATCCCAATGTTTAATAACATGTAATTGCCTCAAATTAAAGGATCATATAAACCAAAATGGTTATTTATAACTATTTCAACAATAGAAAACAAAATGCTTCCTAAAATAGAATTTTCACATAATAAGTTGTAGGGTTATACATAAGAGAAAAGTATTCTAAATTAATCCCATAAACATAGAGCTCTAGTACTTTTAAACATTTCACCATTCATTTATTTCCACATAGGTTCTTCCTTGACCAAGGGGTTATCCTATAGAATAGGGCATTCACTAGGGTAATGCCCAGGTCCCATACATTTATGGTAAATGACTGTAAATAGATTCTTGGGATCATTTTTATTTTCTTCTATAGTACTCTTTATTTTCCTTGGTAATTCATTTCTTTATGTCATTCTTTCCCACATATAAAGCATTTCATTGTTCCATTGAGACACTTCCCTAGGTGTCTCCTTACACATTTCTAGAATGATAGAAATTGAGCTTTCTTTTATCCATGGTCTCCACTGCTGGAGCACATATCATTCACCGCCTTTCTCTTCTTTGTTGCATCTGGGAGTTGGTTAATATATATGTTGTTGATCATATTTTTGAAAAACTTATTTGGCATGAACACGATATCTTCTACACCTATCAATATTCCATTCCGTTTCTCATTTCCTCCATTGTGCCCACCTTGTACATCATGTTCAACATTACTATGAATTCCTTGGAATCCAACCATTGAATAACACAAGAAAGCATAATGTGAGTCATAAAATCATTTATAGAATATAATAACACCTTATTTTCAATCTAAAAAACCTTAAGATTAATAAAGGTTATTTATTATCCTCTTATATTAAAATCTCTCAAATCAGTTTGTAATGAAAATTTGAATTATCCTAAGTATATCCTCCAGGAGTGTTGTAACCAATAGTGCATCAAGGCCCGTTGTTGTGTACCATGATACCCCATGTCAAGCCCGAAAATCCTTGTCAGAGTTTTCACTCCTAGTTACATCTGTGCCAGAGCCGCCTCTACCTACTCATATCCAGACATGAATGTATTGTTTAGAAAAGCCACATAATATTTACATTACCAATTTTTTTGGATGTTCCTGTATACTAATCCTCAAAGTATATCTTAGGGTAGTGTTTTCTAATTAGAGTTTTTCTAAATATATCTTCCAAGGTTTGTACTAAACTTTCTCTGATACCATATATAATTCCCCAACCCCAGTTACCCAGAGTTGATGCAATATTAAATAACATTGGCATGAGACAATGAATCATGTCCGGAATGACTTATCAGTTTAGTAGCCTTGGATGTACTAGATACATTCATAAGTTTTACATTACATATGAAATAAAATCATCAACAACATTATTTCCCCTTTTTAAACACACTTATATGCTTATCCTATCCCTACAGGTCAACCATAAAATACTTCTTCACATCCTGGGAAAAATAAAACATAGAAAGTGGAGAGCTCAGATGCTCAGTAAGGAAAACAATATAGCAGAAACATTCATAAATAAACATAAACATTGAAGGCAATGTATAAGGCTAAAACAAAAGCATTTTTAACTTAAACTTCAGCATAATATGGAAAAGATAAAATCAAATAATTCCATTTACTTATTCACATGGATATTCTACTAGTCAAATAATGACATGAAATATCAAAAGTTACTTTCATAATGATGGAATGCATAATTCTTGACTTCATAACCACACAGTCAAGGCCCTGTGCCAAGACTAAAAATAAGATTTTGTCAAGGCCTTGTGCCAAGACACCAGTTTGTCTCATGAGTCCAACCGATGCATCGATGAGCTATAGCGGGCTCCACCCGTCACTAAATAAGTTCAATGCATTCCTCATATGAAAAAGTTTAAACATAACGTAAACATTCGTATTAAAATATGCATACGAAATGTCAATACTTTATCCATAAACCATGAATGGTATAAAAATAACAAATCCACAGTCAAACATAACTCATTAAATACAATATGGAAGATTTTATTTTAATAAATCGACCACAATTGGGAATAATGAATTATATTGACATAGATGAAGTTAATCATCCAAAATATTTGAGAGAAATACCCCCCCATTTCTTTAAAACATTTAAATGTCTCACTATTTATGAAGAAGATATTTAAAATAGATTATTGAATCAAAGTGTCCCATACCACTTTGAAACTATTAAAAGGAATTTTAATTTTAAAACATTAATGTTCATATAAATAAAACCTTAAAACCATTTTTAATACATGGACATTAACGAGAATAAATTAGAAGAATAAATTTTTAAAACACTTAAAATGATATTTTAGTTAGAGTTCCTAACCAAATGAGAGATGCTTGAATAAAAATAATTAAGGTAATCAAATCTTTATAATATCATGAGAATAAAGGGATTCATGATATACTATCTCAATGGAATGTAATTTGAGATGAATTCATTTATAAAGACTGTATCCTTAGGTTAAGGATAAATCAATGAAATAATTATGTGTGGAAAATATAAATACACTCAATATGATTGGATATTTAGTGTAAATCAATCAGAGGAAATTCACACATATTCTTGTAAAAACAACACCAATGACTTGGATGTTTAACCCAATGAATAGAAATTGAGTTAAGATTACTCTTATTAAGTTTTTATTGATGACTTGAGAATTTATCAATGGAGTGATTATGTGTATAAAATTTATATTCACACAAAGGGGAGTGAAAATTACTAAATAAGTAAATAAATAGTGATTTCACCCATAATCTTGGGGTAAAGTAATCAAATTCAATTTGCGTAAAATCGAATTAGTGGAAACTGAAATTTAAAATTACCTTATTGATTTGGTAACTTATGAAACATACACCCCATGAAAGAAAGATCATCCAATGATGATATAAATACCCAAAAATTAAAGTATATCACACAAACAACACAATCATGGGTAGTAAATACACCACACAAAAGATAGAAGTGGCAAGTATAGCTTTAATCTCACGGGAATAAAAGTGAGATGAAAACCCCTTACCTTGTACTTTTCCTTGGTCGACGGTATGTTAAACTCCTATATAATAGTTAAATAATTGTTATTAAATTATAAAAGAACTATATACATAAATATGATATCATATATGATCCTCTAATATTGCTTTGTTAATAATATTTTAGTAGTGTAATCGTTTCGGGTGTTAACTCATTCATTTTTCTTAATATGCTTGGTTACGTAAGCCATATTTGTTATGGATAGGATTTATTTGATTCATATAAAGAATGATATTATGTTCATAAACATTATTTTTAATCATAAAATGAAAATTATTCTTTAATGATTATGATGTGGAATGAATCTCATTGCGTTCGTGGAGACGTTAATCCGTACGTACGCGCTAGCGACAATATCATTCTTTGGATATTAATATCATATATAATTGGTGTGTATATCATATATATAGAATAATTATGATGTTATATTTATTATTTACATCATTTATAATCATTATTATACCCATCCAAATGATGAAGTGTTTGAATAACAAACTTCACCATGACGTGGAGACGGTAATCTGTATGTACGCACGTGTGGTGAATTTGTCGTTTATATGATGGATAGAATAATTAATATGGTTGTAACATTTTTATAATAACATCATAGTATATAGAAGATACTGGAGTAATTATTTTAGAATGGAAACCACAAAGAAGAAGGAAGTAAAAGAAGAAAAGAACTTGAAAGAGGTGATGAAATATTTACCTCTTCTTTTGGTTCTTTCTTTTGATTTGATCAAAAGGGCTCCTTAGGTTGGATTTATGAATAAAGTAAGGCATCTAGGATGAAGGGGGGACATTTGGGATGATATTTGGGTAGGGGTTTGTAGAGCCAAATGGCTTTGAAGGTGTGAATTTTAGAGAAGGGGAAGTGCCCTTTTATAAAAGGGGTGAGGGGCACCTTAGGAAAAGATTAGAATATTATTTTATAATAAACTTATTTTCGGTTTCTAATGGATATAAAATAAATTATTTAAAGGATAATGTGTGGATGGGTAGAAAACCTCTCAACCAATAGGTTTTAGATAGGTTTGGGTCACCATGTTAACGTTATCTTTTAGATTTTACTCATAGTTTAATAGTTTGACATTTACCATGTTTCTTTGTATTTTTTTATTATATGGTTAATAAACATACTATAAACTTCCAAGTGAACCATAAGTGGTTCATTAATGATACACCTATCATTATATAATATTGTATTCGTTTTAAAAACTCACTTATGTCAATTTTGACATTATTTAGTAATTAATTTTTGTTAAAGTCCTAAAAACTTTATTACTTCAAACTAAATACATTTTATCAACCCTAACATTTCATATTAACCTTGAAAATTAGAGGAATTTATTAAAAGTCTCAAATTAGATTTATTTGGATATTTATAATATCAATTATTTTAATATTTCATTATTAAAGTAATTACTGCCTCATAATTGTGTCATAAATAAGTTAAATTATTTAATGTCTAAAAATTATAAATAAAATATCATTATGTAGGAAATCTTTTTATATTTCTAATGAATTTTTATAGTCGAATTTATCTTTTTTATAACCCTATATTAAAAAATGTTTACTTATTAAACTTTGATTTTAACTCTTTTAACTCTTATTTAAATAAAATAATAATAAATATCCTAATCTAATCATAGTAGACCTAAATGATCATATTTTATTCCTAAGGTTTTTTTTGGTAGAATTAAACTTATGAAATAGAATTAGGACCTGTTTTGGGATAATTATGATATCATTTTTACCCTTAATTACCCTATTTACTTTTAACCGTGGTATATAAAAGTGAAAAGTTACTATTCACCAAAAATTATTTGCATCTTATTGAACCAAATTTTTTTTACTGATATTAACCGTGTCTCTCAGATTTTTGAAATTCCACTCACGGAAGCGGTAAAATTATGTTTTATGCGAGTTTGCAAATGCTCCTAGGAGGTGGGTAAAAGGCGGAAAAAAGTTTAATAAAATTTTATACATCTAATTTTATTATAAAATTACTCCAATGAATTATATTAAACTTATATAGGTATTATACATATATTTTAAATTAAAATAAATTAAAATAAAAAAAAATAAATATTTAAATAAAAATTCAGTTTTAAACTATAACACAATGCTTTTCACTATTAATCAAAAATTGAATGTTTTCGAAAAAATACCAAAAATTTACCATAAGATAATTTTGATATTCCGAATTAAAAAAATTAATTCTATTTTACAAAATTCAAAACATATATGTTGAATTAATTAATTTAAATATAATTCCCATTGTCAAAACCGAAAAGCGAGTTTTCTAAAAAGTAAAAACTATCAAAATATTGACATGTGTTTATGTCAAATTTAAATGTGAAATTACTTATAATCACCTACATTGTATTAAATGATAAAAATATAATCTAATTATATTTCCAAACCTTTAAAATACCTAATTTAACACTATAAATTATTTCGATTAAAAAAGTTTTTTCAATTAAAATTTAGTATTTTCTTGAATTCATCAAAATATAAAAGTTATTTGAAAAGTACCAAAAATTTATCCAAAATAAATTTTTATGTCCCGATTCTAAAGAAGAATTTAATTTCATTAAATTTAATATATAAAAGTGTCAAATATTGGTTTTAAGAAGGGTTTTACATTAAAAGGTGGTAAAATTACATTTGTTTTTGAAAAATATTTCTTTTATCTGAAAAAAATAAATTTATTCTTATATTATGTCTAAGAAACACATAATATGGATTCTAAAATTATATAGAGTATATAAAATTCAAAATTCAGTTAATACTATTCATAACCGCTTTGAAATGGCTAGTTTGGTAAGTCGTGGTGTGCTCGAACTCTATGTTGCCTATAGTGCAAGATATTGATTTACATTAAAGAAAATAAATTACTATGAAATCTTGAGGTGTTATATTTTTAGTTCGTTTTCTCCAATAACACATAAATAAGATCATTTCTTAGTATTGAAAAGTTACTTTGTGTTATGTGGAGATCTTTTATTCTGTATATTGGGAAACTTTGGTCAATTTTCTGTCATGTGTGTATTATATTTTAATCCTTTTTTAGTTTTGAAATATATATCTATTTTTTTCTGTGTATTCATGATTTTATTTTTATTAAAAGTGAGTTGGGTATTTATTTTTTATGGATTGTTTGGTTCTATTTATATTTGTAACTATTTTATATTAGTAAACATGGAAGTCCATGTTATGGGTATAACTTGATAGATTCTAGGCTGCTTTCCACATATTTTTTTATTAATATTTAATTGGAAAAATCATTCCAACATGGTCACATTTTCTACTCTTATCACTTTTCCCATCCCATGGAAATCTAGAATGTGCTTTAGCCATTGTAGGCTGACTCGAGTGATGCAACAAGTTAACCTGGGTTGGTTCCGAAAAAAATATTATTAAAGTAAACCCATATAGTTTTTTAGGGAGTAATGGTTGATTAGAGATAGAAATTTCAGAACTTATGTGGTAGGTTTAGGGAGAGCCTAGGTACCACTTTCGCATTCTAAACAGTGAGTTACCATGGGTAGTTATGTTGTGATTCATGGATTTTAATTTAATTTTTCATTTTTTGGAATATTATTATTTCGATTGAAGGTGTACTAGCTTATATTGATGTTATATAGGTTATTTATATTCTTTTTATGTTTCTAGGTGAGTTGTACGAAGCTCATGTGCATTGTTCTTGGTAAATCCTAGTGGAAGTTTATTGATTTACACACAGTTAATTAATCTGTGCAACCAAACAATGCATAATCACAAGACACATTATTTTTTCATACCCGTTTAATTTTTGTTTTAATTTTGTTTTTTTATTATTTGGGAATAATTAAAGGAGTTTATTATGATGCATCGATGTCACATGGTTATATTTTGTTGATACTCAGGGTTGAAATTTTTTCATTAATAGAAAAAGTCATGTTTTGTAATCCCAAAATAGTTTTCAAAAATGGATTAAAATAAATTTTCTGTTTTAAACATGTAACATGATTTCTATCATGAAATTGTAACATTACAACTATGTATTTTTTTTTTATGAAACCCTTATATAATAATGTTTCAAATAAGAGGTGGTTTTGATTTATATTTTCATAGTTAGGAATATTTTCTTGGACATGTATATGATTTATTCTTGTGATTTTTTTCTTTTGAGCCTATTATTTATTACAATTTTGGTTATTTAAATTTTGAGTTTTTTTATGGATCTTCAAACTCTATTATTTGGAGAACCCCCACCAGAAAAGTCTTCATGAATCATGGGAAGTCCATGTCAGGGGATGTTCCTTAGATTACTATCTCTCATGGTTTGGATATAGTGTTTTTGATTGTCTTTCCTATCCAAACTCCAGATATGATTGTATTTTTGAACCCTTCTTAGAGGATTGAAAATGCCCATGAAATATTGACTCACCATTCACTTATATTTTATGGTGATCAAGGTCCCTAAGAGGATATTTAGTGGGACGATAATATTTAAGGAATACTTAACCCACTAGAAACTCCTGAATCTGAAAGAGTGGAATTGAGGTATGGCTTAGATGAAGAACCATGTGAGGAAAGGTGGTTGATTGTCATTCCCATTTGACTATATAATGGTACGGTTTTATAATTATTTAATACCATGTACATTTAATGAAATTATATTAAATAGTGAATGTATAGAAATATATAGAGATCTTAAGTAACCTATAGGATGAAAGAATTAAGAAATTATATTGTATCCATTTTGCTAAGTTGGTTAGTTTTTTTACTTGAGTTAGTTGTCGAAGACTCGTTGAATTTTTTAGTATCTGAAATGGGACTTCATTTAGAACATAGCTTAGAAGTGTTTTCATCAAGACTGTCTTTATTTTAAGATATAGTCAACGAGGAAATGATGGTGTAATTATTTTCTATAGGATTTCCTATGATCAATTTGGAGAATGGGTATTTGTAATGGGGAAGGGGCTCATCGCAAAAAGTTCATCGAAAGAGACTAATTGTGATGAGACCCTCTACTAGTCACAAATGGGTTTCTGCGAGTTGCGCACCAAATCATAGGAAGGGTATTTGCGACAAGATTTATCTATCTTCACAAATATTATGTCGGTACATTGGTATTTTCGATGGGTGTCATCGTAAATACCTTTTTAACCACCTCAGCTAATTAATGGGTGAGGGGGTAGTATTTGCGATGGGAATCCTGTCACTACTAATCTAACCTATATATACCCCCATTCGTTTTACTCTAATTCCACTCCTTTCTCTACTCCTCTCCCCCTCTCTACTTACATTTTCTCCCTCAAATTTTTTCTAAGTTAGAATTTTTAAATCTAAGCAATATTCACATCTTAAATTATCCAAAGGATTCAGTTTTAAGGTATTTATCTATTTCTTTTATTTTTTAGTTAAATAATTTTATTTGATATCAATTATAATTATTTTTAATTTGCTACAATTAAATTTAATTTGAATTAAATCGTTTTATTTTTCATTTTTTATGAATACATATGACTAGTATTAATTAGTATAAATTAATAGTTATATTAATTATTATTAATTCAATGTAATTAATATTAATTAGAAAAATTATTAATAATTAGGAATTAGAAATCATAATTAGTAATAATTAGTGATAATTAGTAAAAATTAGCATTTATAAGTTGTAAATTGAAATAAATATTTATAAATAATAATAAATAGTAATAATTAGTCAGAGGTGTTAATAAAAGGGACAATTAAAAATAATTAGTAATAATTAGTAATAATTAGAAATAATACGTAATAATACGTAATAATTAGTAATAATTAGTAATGAATATGATTAATTAGCAATAATTAGAAATAATTAGTAATTATTATGAATAATTAGTAATAATTAGGAATAACTAGTAAGAATTAGGAATAATTAAGAATAAATAGTCATAAACTGTAATAAATAGTATTAATTAGTAACAAATAGTAATAATTAAGATTAATTAGTAATAATTAGAATTAATTAGTAATAATTATTATTAATTAGTAATAATTAATTGTAATTAGTAATAATTATAAATAATTAGTAATAATTAGGATTAATTAATAATAATTTGGATTAGTTAGTAATAATTATTATTAATTTGTAATAATTAGTAATAATTAGTAGTAATTAGTTATAAATATTAATATATATCAATAAATAGAATTAAATAGTAATAAATAGTAATAAATAGTAATAAATATTAATAAATAGTAATAAAAAGTAATAAATAGTAATAAAATGTAAAAAAAAGTAAAAAATAGTAAAAAATAGTAATGGATAAGATTAATTAGGAATAATTAAGAATAATTAGTAAACATTAGTAATATTTAGTAATAATTAGTAATATTTTTTAATAACTAGTTATAATTAGTAATATTTAATAATAATTAGTAATAATTAGTAATAATTATTCATAATTTGTAATAATTAGTAATAATTAGTAATAATTAGTAATAAATTGGATTAATCAGTGTTAAATCAGATTAGTTATTAATATATAGGATTAGTTAATAAAAATTAGCATTAGTTAGTTGTAGTTCGGATTAATTAGTACTAGTTTGGATTAACTAGTAATAGTTAAGATCAATGTTAGGTCCACTTGGCTTGATACCCTTGGGGGGGTGAATTAAGGTATGAAAGTTTAAAAAACTAGACCTTTTGATATTGTTTTGTTGTTAAGAAAAAACTCTCATATCTCTCTCCTTCCTATTACAGAGTATGAATGAATCTTAAAATGTGCACATGAAACAACAATTTTACTTATTTCACCCTCACTGGGCTACATCAAAGGAGCTTACACCGATGATGTGCCGATGTACCAAATCCACTATTAGTGCAATGTTATTGACAAGTTCGAAGTGGACTCACTATCCCTCATGGTTTACAATGAATCACAATTTGAGAACTCACTGCTCTCTCAATTGAAGTGAGCTCATTGTTTCTTCAGAAGATCCAATCACAGTTTATAGACCTATTGGCCCCTTCATTATCACTAATGAATACATCCTCAGTTATAGATAGATGCTATGTTGATGATTTCTCCATCATCCACTGATGAAAAAATCTTTTCCTATGAACACTAGCCAATAACCTTTGGAAATACCTTTGCAAAGCTCCCAACTTCGCGAAGCTCCAAATTTTTTCAAGCGCCAACAAGCCTTCGTGAAGTCCCTGTTTCTTCGCAAAGAACACACCTTCACAGAGCTTAGGCCATCGTAGAGCTCAATCCGTTGCAAAGCGACTTCCTTTGTGAAGATAACCGAGCCAACGTGGAACAAATCTCTTTTGTGGAGGAAGATTATCCTCCACAATGCTGCTACCTCTCACAAAGCACACTGCCTCCACAAACCTCCTTTTCAATTTGTGAGCTACAATTTTTTCTTGAAAAATTCTCTACACTTCTCAAGGGGGTCGATTCTTATTTATAGGCGATTTCACCGACTCGAGAACTTCCTGCTTAAAGTCAGCACCACGTCATCTCAAATCACAAAGCATCGAAATTTCCACCAAAATTCTCTCTACATCGTGATGCACCACAACAATTTTCAGATCGTAGAGTTTGTTGTAATAGTGGAGCGTTTCGTCAAATCCTTTACACCGCTACCGCAATGCCCCTCGCAATGCTCTTCACTTATGCTGTTCGCGAAGCTCATCACAATCACAAAGCTCACCGTCAACATTCTTAATGTCTTTTTCATGGTTCTTTGTCAACATAGATTGTCAACAATATATCTAGAACATGATAATTCACCATGAAAACTGGCTCTGCCCACAAACACCACCAACCAAAAAATGCTAAAATGTTACCTTGAGATATTTTTGCCCAACAATCAATTAGCAATAGTTAGGATTGATTAGTAATAATTATGATTAATTAGTAATAGTTAGGATTAATTAGTAATAGTTAGGATTGATTAGTAATATTTAGGATTAATTAATAATATTTAGGATTAATTTGTAATAATTAGGATTAATTAATAATAATTAGTAATAATAAGTAATAATTAGATATAATTAATCATAATTAGAAATAATTAGCAATAATTAGCAATAGATAACAATAATAAGCAATAATTAGGAATAATTTGTAATAATTTGTAATAATTAGTAATATTAAGTATTAATTAGGAATAATTAGGAATAATTAAGAATAAATAGTAATAAATAGTAATAATTATTAATAATTAGTAATAATTAGTAATAATTATTAATTATTAGAATTAATAACTAATAATTTGGATTAATAAAAAATAATTAGAATTCATTAGGAATATTTAGGATTAATTAGTAATAATTATGATTAATTAGTAATAATTAGGATTGATTAGTAATAATTAGTTTTAATTAGTAATAATTAGGATTAATTAGTAATAATTCGGCTTAATTAGTAATAATTTGGATTAAATAGTAAAAATTAGTAATAATTAGAAACAATTAGTAATAATTAGTAATAATTAGTAACAATTAATAATAATTAGTAAAAATTAGTAATAATAAGTAATAATTATGAATAATTACTAACAATTAGGAATAATTGGGAATAATTCCTATTAATTAGGAATAATTATAAAAAATTATAAAGAATTAGTAATAATTAGTAATAATTAAGTATAATTAGGTTTAATTAGGAATAATTAGTAATAATTATGAATAATTAAGAATAATTAGGAATATTTATGAATAACTAGGAATAATTAGGAATCATTAGGAATAATTATGAATAATTAGGAATAATTAGGAATAATAAGGAATAATTAGGAATAATTAGGAATAATTTTCAAAAAATAGAAATAATTAACAATAATTCATGGAGAGTCATCATCATCTGTAACACAATATGAGAAGAAGCCCTGAGCTTAGAGTGAGTTTATATAGAGTATGTGTTGGGAGCAGGAGGAGATGCATCAATGGTAGTAGCATGAGATGCACCAATTACAGCAACAATAGCAGGAAGAGCTCCGATGACAGTAGCAGGAGCAGGAGAAGTTGCGTCGATAGAAGTAGATGTTGCACGAGTAGATAAAGTACATACTACATCAGACTCATGGTTTAGGGATGAAGTTTTCTCTACAACCTCCTCCATCTCCTCTAGAGGACCCCCTTAGTGATATATATATTTTTATGATAAAATATTTGGATGCAAATTTTTCATAATATTAAATATTTACATTTTTATATAGTGATTTTCTAATATTGTTGTGAATATTGTATTTTTTATTATTTATTTAAATTTTTTATTATATCATGTGTTTATTTAATTTTTTTATTTTAATTATTTATTGTTATTTATTATTTTTTTATTTTTTTATTTTTTATATATTTTTATAAATATTGAGGTTTTTATTATTTTAAATTTTTTTATTTTTTACTAATATTAATAATATTTTTTCCACAATAAAATGATATTATTATAATTATAATTATAATAATAATAATAAGAATAAGAATATTTTATTATTTTATTCTTATTCTCATTTTTCTAATATTAATATTATTATTTCATTGATATTAATAATATTAATACTACATTATTATTAATATTATATTAATATTATATATATTACTAATATTAGTGTTATTATTATTATTTTTAAATATTATTTTATTATTATTTTCTAATATTATTTTATTCTTATTAATAATATCATTTAATTCAATATTTTTGTTATATTTTTTTATCTATTTGCGAGATAACCTTTTGTGATAGCCCATCAACTTTTTTTAAATAATATCGGGGAAACTATTTGTGGCGACCCGTCACAAATTCTTTTTTTAAATAATCTTAGTGAAAATATTTGCGATGAGTCCACGTCCCACCACAAATAGTTCTTTATTGCAACAAGATCCCATCACAAATGACCCATCACAAATATTCCAATTTTCAGTAGTGTATGAGTGGTGACTTAGTCCTTTCTACTGAGAGTGAAGCTTTATTATCTTACAAGAAGTTGATTTAGGATGAACCTATGTTTGAGATTTTTCATGATGTTTGAAAAACCTATTATTTTATATCATTATGTATACGAAAATGAGACATCTGGAATATTTATAGTGTTCATATCCTTGGAATTCAATATCTTGTACTCTTTTGGGGAATCCTACATCCATTTTTTGTTTTATTATGGATGTAACATTCAAAGGGTTATTCCATTTTGGCCGCTTCAATTATAGTGATTAGGATATATCTTGTGGTTATTCCTTTGGGACATCATTGTTTTGTTTATCCAACTGTATTTTCATCAACCCTAAATGGTGTGGATACTTATGATCAATCTTAGTATTCTAATCAGATCCTTGGGGTATCTTGTGCCCATTAATTGTGATATGTGTATCTTTGTAGTTTATAAATGGTTCGAGAATCATATCATACATTAACTATTTTTCTCCCAAATTAAATTTCCTTAATTAAATCATTCTTTTGACTTATATAAGGTTAATTATATTATTTTATATCTAATATATCTGGGTAAAATGGTTTCTGTTATCCTTATCTTTAATTCATTAGTGACTTTCTTGGGGAAGATAAGGATATGATATCGAGAATTATCAAACCCCAACATCACTTTATTTTATAATTTTATTTAATTTTGAATTTATAATAATTTTCAATGACAAGTGTGAATTATTTAAATTTGAAGTGATTTTCAAAATTACAGGGTCGAAAAATGAATTGGACATGATTAGTTGTAACTAAGAAACTTTATCTTTTGCATTAGTAAACCTATATAATTAGAAAAAATTTAGGGGGAAAACAATGTAGAGTAATCTTAAGTAGGGTGTAATTACATCCAGTGTTGGTGAAAAAATTTGAATGTTGTTTGAGTTTTGTTAATAGTAACCATTCTACTTTATCTTATACAAGGAGAATTAATATTTAGTGTTGGAACATGGTTAGTGCACGAATAGGAATAACCATTCTGATTAATCTCATAATGGATCCTAATAAAATGAGTGTTTAGGGTGGTTTATAATTATTTTCACATATTTGGTGCGTAGTTTGATAAACACTGTTTCCAAACCATGTTGAAATTCCCAAATAGATTTAATGGCCCCCATATGATCAACCCACTATTTAGTTAACCATGTTTCCACACCATGAAACCTGCTAATATTTTTTTTACTTTTATTAATTTTATACTCTAACCCTATTAATTGGAACACTAATTTTTGGTTTCTATCTATATTCACCTGACTCATCCATGTAGAGACCTATCTAACTTTACCTTATACTTATCATGGTTTTAAAGATTATTATCTTCTATATTAAGTGAATTCTTTATGGTCAGTTTTCCATTTTTGTCTTTATCCCTCCATTTATATTCATTTACTTTATTTCAATGACTTTTTCCTTCCATTGGTCTATAGTGGTAAAAACCTAGGTTGGGTTCTGTTTAAACCATGATTTTTATGATTTATTGGGTATCTATATAGCATCTTTGGGGATCCTTTATCCATATTCATTGGTTTTATTCCACCCACACAATACATAGATATGAACATCCTTGTGATTTATTCTTCTCAAAAGAGTATGTAATGATTTAATTTTTTAAACTTTTTTTCCCTAAAATTATTCATATTCCCCTAATCATTGATGAATCAATAAATTTTTTATTAGGAATTTGTGATTTAATGGCTTAACATAATGGGGTTTCGTGGATTCCAAGTATTTTCTTTTTGTAGTTAAATTCTACACATGTTTAGTGTTTGACATAGTTTCTAAGGGGTTATTTTTAAAACGAATTATAGTTTAAAGAGTGTGTTTATTTCTAATGAAGATTAAAAATAATTTTTCATAATCATAATGTTTTTTGTGATATAAGGATGTTGTTTGGTTATTATTGAATTGTTATTGATATTTACACATTAATTTTTTATATTCTATTATTATTTTGATTTTTTGGGACTTTGAATTGATAAAATGAATCTCAAATTGGTGTTTGATGCACATATATTTTATTTAATTATAATGGACTGGTTAATTTAATTATTAAGGTTAAATTTTTACTCAATAAGATTATTATTCTTATTTATCCATTTAAAAAGGGGTTTCAGGGTTT
This sequence comes from Viscum album, assembly GCA_963277665.1. Lineage (NCBI taxonomy): Eukaryota > Viridiplantae > Streptophyta > Magnoliopsida > Santalales > Viscaceae > Viscum > Viscum album. The sequence continues at coordinate 445,923,909 of OY728133.1, forward strand.
TAATTGTTGAAGTTAAATTTTTAAGACTACTTAGAAAAGATTTATAAACATGGATTTTGTGGCTTCACCCTTAATATATTTTAAGGGGTACATTTTTAACCTTAATTATAAGGTTCTCATGATACTTTAATATCCATGACATTGAGATCTATTGAGTTTAAACATTTTAAATATTGGATACTATATAAAGTACAATTTTTAGTAATTTTTTTAATGTTTTATATATCTATTGTAAATATTAATAGACATGAAAAATAGCCCATGATGAGTCATGGATAGTTGAAATTTCATTTCCCTTACTCGATGTAATGAAAGCTAGTGGATATCCCATGTAATAACTACCCAATATGGGTGAATGATATCACATGAAAGATTGTGTCTAGTACATACCATGATGATCCTACCAAACATGGATGAACTCTAGTTATTAGATTTACATGGCTAGTGGATACCATTTCAGTCCTCCATAATATAGGCACTTGTTAGGGTATGATGGGACTCTACCTTGAGTATCCAGTATGAAATTATGTATATTTAATAGTGACCTAGTTTATCCTATCCTTATTTCTTTGTGGTTTTCCCTATACTCATTTCTACATCTATAATTTTTAATATATCTACTCATGTATATGATTTCCATTTTTTAATTCCTGGATAATTATCTGTAAAAATTATTCTTAGTATAACCTAATGATTTTCCCATGATATGTGTTATTTTATTTAGGTATCCTTACAAAAAATATTTTTATATTATTTTAGTTTCATTTTGTTTTGTTACAGTACTATAATAAGTAACATTTTTCCCTATCCCCTATTATTGTGTAATTAAAATTTTGATAATTATTTTTGAGTAACTTGCTGATCACTATTATATTTATGTTGATTCTTTTTAAAATGTAATCCACTTGAATTATTATTATCATACAGTTGAATTTATTTATCTTACTCATTCGTGTTTAATTGTATACTTTAACATAATATTATAAATTTTTTTCCTCTCTTATGGTGTTTCAAATTAGTTAGAGAAAGGTATTTTTTAAGGTTATTCATGTTCAACTAACATTTTTACAAGATACTATGGAGGCAATTTACTTTAACAAAAAAATATTTTAAAATGGTTTATGACATGTGTACATAGAGAATTATTTTTAAAATGAAAATTTTGGGATTTAAAATATTGACGAAGCAATATTTTTTCTAAAATATAAAAGTAATACTATCTAATATATCATTTAAAACTATCATTTATAGGGTGAAATGTAAAAGGATTTACAAGAAATCTTATTTTGGTGGAAACTTATTAGGAATGCTTTTCTCACACCCTACTTATTCCATTTGGTTTTGATAGACTCACTAAAACTTTTAGGTCCTGATTTAGGATCTTGGGAGGATCCTCATTTTGGATTCATTCACTCCATTCGCTCATAGAATAGATCATGTTGTGGTATTATCGAGGGACCATAGGTAATAAGGATATCTTTAGTTTAGTTTTTTTTGGATATTTGGTTTATTTTTAACCATGTGTGTATTTTTTTGGCCTTTTCATGTGTATTAATGATTTAAGTTATGTGAGAAATGAGTTGAATATTTAATTTGGATATGCCTTATTTGGTTGTAATTTACATTTTTTTCTATTTTATATTGGTATGCATCAAAGTCCAAGGTATGGATACCCTATACAGGACTCTTTATAAGATTAATTTACTTGTTTATTAATAATTATAAAGTGAAATGTTTCTCACATTATTATATTTGGTACCCATTATTCTTGTATCTAGGACATAGTGATTATTAATGCTCTTTTGGCCTTATCATAGGCTGCCTAGGGTGACATGGTAAGTTGATCTGGGATTGTAAAAGAAAGACAATCCCCCACTCAGTGAATCGATTTCGAGATGGTGGAAAACCTAATTTTATAATATATACTAGAAGGTTTGATTCCAACACATGTTAATTCTTACTAAATATCTGAGGGACTGGGATTACGCAGACCCATTTGGTATTCAACATCCAACTGGAGGGTGGTATTATCTATCACTACTTCAAACTTCTTTAAGAGTGTCTCCCATGGGAGATACAATGTGTTCCTCCCTTTCTTGGAAGACGTTGGAGAGGATTTCATTGATATTAAAATATATTCCCATGACTCACCCAGGTGGTATCCTACCCATTACATCCATCTCCACCACTAAACAACCTTGAATATCATAAATGTTATTGGGGAAAACCTAATCTCATATTTGGTCATCCAAAATAGAGAAAAAAAAGAGTTCCTTACTATAGAAAAATAAAATTTAGACTTAAGATTGGAATTTACTCTCTCGATTAAGCTTGCATAACACATGAATTCCACCACTCTATCAAAGTTATTTTTTATGATAAAAAATTTAAATCTATACATAAAATAAGACTAGGTGTAAAGAAAAAATGAGAAGGGTTTTTTTACCATAAAGGAAACAATTCATTTATAGAAGACTTTTAATTTGAGATATTATAATGAAAAACCTTTTTGGCCTCATAAAACTCTTATGTCTAGGGATTTTATTTTAAAAGATAATGAAGCCACAATTTGTGGGGATATATGATAAAATTAGTTGCTTGTATGATTCTATATGATTGGGTTAGATTCAATCTGTGTCATTTAAGTCCAGGTAAGATTAAACCCCTGAATAGAACTTATGAATTCATTATATTAAATTACCAATACTTTATGGTCAACTAATTTCCAATCAATTTACTTTGTGACTATGCAAGTTTAAATTTTTGGCAAAACAATTCTTCTCAGAAAGATTAAATTGAAGGCTTTGTGGTAATGTTAGATTAAATCATTTTTATGAGTTATATATGGTATATTAGTTTTTATATATCTCAATAGGAATCAATATATGATTGTATAAATTTTTTAAACATAGATTTTACTAATTCTGGGGAAAGTGGATACAAAAACTACTTATCAATCTAACACTCACATGTACTTCAATGAATGAATCATTTCCCATTGCACAAATTCTAAGAAAAATCACACCATTTTTGAAGGAATTAATTCAAACAAAACATTCAGAAATAAATCATGTAACATTTTAATCAAATATTGATAAGGTGTAAGGTTCCCCAGAAAATTATATTTTTTGATTCCTCCCCAAATAAAAGCATTGCAGTGCCTATTGTTTAAGATCCTTTGTGAATGATTCTTACCTAGATTCTTGTTAGTGGATAGACCATGTATGGATTCCCATGAAGCTTATTGATGAAGGCACACCTGTAATACCTTGATATTATAGAATATATTTTTATTTAAATAAATTTTAAGTGTCTGATATATTTCTTAACAGACAAAATTGATCTTTAAAAAAATTGTGAAATATTATAAAAATATTATTATTTAAATTTCACTATTGTAACACAACTGTTAAATTTAAAGGCATGAATTATAAATAATTTTTACAACTTATAGAGATTTAATAATGAAAAAATGATTCCATATTTTGATTTTTTTGTTTAAATTTGGCAAAGAGGACCATTTTATTTTTGGATAATTATTAATAATAACCATGGTAAATATTTTTCATATTGGCAAGGGTAAAATAATTAAAACCATATTGAAGCATTGGGGATAAGGTTTTAAAATTTATCTACAACTATCATTTATCCTATTTAATGTATATAGTTTGGATATTATCACCCAATTTTAAAAAATATGGAATTTGTTTTCCATATTTCTTTGATTGTGTCCATTGTATTATTTTAAGAAAACTATAAATGGGAAATTTATACCTCTTGGATTTAACATCTCTAATACTTTTAAATGAAGTTAAAAAGTGGTTAAGATTTGTTATAAGTGTTTATTTAAAATAAAAAATTATTTTATTTTATCATGTTAATTTAATTTTAAATTTTTGTGATGGAATAATTACATTAAATTCTTACGAAACACAGAAAAAATATTTTTTCAATAAACTGAAAAATAACATTAATGATTTTAAAAATATTAAAAGTAATATAATTTGAATGAATAATTAAGTTATTTTTTAGATAAATATAACATAATAGTGATGTTTTAAAATTTTATATTATAATTCGATTTCATCCGTGTTCTCTTTAAATTCAAACTTTTTTAATAGTCCCCAAAAGACATTAATGGTATCTTATGCTTAATAATATTTTATTAAATGAATTATAATTCATAAAAAAAATATCTTAGGCCATGTTAAGGAGATGTTATCTATAATGTTAATAATTTTTTACTTATGTATTACTTGTTCTTTCATAGTAACATTCTATACCCTTAATGATTAAAAAACTTTGATATCATAGTAACTGTCAAAAGGCTTAGTGGTGGGGGGTTTGTGTGTAGAGGGGGGGGGGGGGGGTAAACTAAGAGATAAAGGTCAAACCATATCCTAAACTTGTATAAATATTATTGTATGAGGGTATTTTAACTTATAATAATATTATATTATAAATATATAAATTTTTAGACACATGAAACTAAAAATTAATTTATAATAATTTAATACATTAAAAAATTCCAAGCATGCCCCTCCCCTCAATTATAGAAGGTAACATCTTCTCCTTCATTATTCAGAAAGTTTGAGATAACTAAATCATCCATATATTTAAATATTATAGTCTAAAGTTTCATTATTATGAATTAGTGGTTCTTTTCTTAAAATACCATTATAAGGATCCATAAGAATGGATTTAAAGGAGGTATACCAAAGAAGAGGTAATATTCTAAACCAACCTCTTAGAATTTATATCTTCTTATGACTTATCTAAATACATGTTATTAATCATAAAATAATAACTTTATCACCCTAACTATATTGAAATGTTATTATTTTTATAGAACCACCATTATCCACCCTCATTCCCATTAAATGGGAAATGAAATTGTCACTCATGAATACAAGTAGACTACTGCCTCTACATAGTGATATGATTTATTTTCCATCACTATAATTTAGGATTGGATATTTTTATGTATTTAATGTTTATATTTTATACTTATGTTATAATTATGCTATTATAATTATAAAATATTTTCTATCTTTTTCCATTCTATCAGCTAGAAAGCGATAATGTCGCATGTGCGTAAGGGTGGACTACCACCTCCTAGAAGTTATATGATTAATTTTTAATTTTATATTTACATGGATGGTAATAATGAAATAGTTTATGAATATATATTATATAAATTATATAATAATTATTCTATAAATTTGAATAATTTTATTCCTTTCTTTCTTTCCAACCATCAAAAAGTTGAAACATCACTTGTGCGTACATACAAACTAAAGTCTCCACAAAGTGATGTAAATTATTTTCCATTATTATTTATTTGAATAATTAAAAATATCTATATGATTTATAAATTTTATACCTATTTAAGGATTAATTTATTTGTATTATTAAGCCTTTACCAAGGTGTAAGTACCGGAATCATATAACTGAACCTTACATGAAAAATGAAGTAGTTATCACTTAGGACCATGACATTAATAAATAATTATAAATAATATGGTGATAATATTTTATAAATAAACAATTTTTGTATAATATTTATTAATATTGTTATTTAAAATAGTCAAAATAAAAATATAATTATTATATAGAATATTTTGATGCATATGAAGTAAGATGACATGTGTGGCATGGGATTTTTCGTCTCATTTTTGTTTCTGTGAGACATATTCTATATTAACCATGTCTTTCCATTATGTGGTTTTTATAATACACATGAAGGAATTTTATAATTATTTTAAAGAAAATTATGTGTATTTTACAAATACATAAATTGTTTTATCATTCATGAGGTTTTGATTCTTAGATTACCAATGTTTTAAGGGTTTATTATCTGGAATTGTCTTCTTTGTGACATATGTTATGTTTTGAGAATATCTTTTTTTTCTGAAGTGTATATACATCCCATTTGAAATTTTATATAGTTAATTAATTTATATTATTAATATTTAATGTTCCATTTGAATTTATTCTTTCGTTGGGTTTACAATTCAAAATGTTACAAAAGCGATAAGGGGTTTGTGTTAAAATCTCATTTCATTTGGGGGGGGGGTTAATGATAAATTTACATTAAGTTAAACTATAGGGTTATTATACTTCAAAACCCACATTTTTTTTGAATTATGGTTATTTATATAGTTTTTATATATTAATACCATTTTTATGCCATTGTTACTTATAATTACTGAGAAAATATTTTTTTTAAAATTGACCTTAATTCCTTTCTGGTCGACAAAATTTTTCTTCGATGTCCACGATCTTCAAAATTTTTTTATGGATGTTTCTTTCATATAAATTTTTTTTAAATATTTAATTTTCAATAAAGTTTAGATTATTTAATTTTTTTAATATGAGCCCTTTTAAATAATCTTTTTTTGAACAAGCCATTTTTTGACTTTTTCAAAGGTGTGAAAGAAAGTTTTCTTTTAACGTTTACCACATGAAAAAATTCTCTCACAACCTCGGTGATTATTTTATTTTAATATTAATGCATATGATTTATTATTTTTCTCAAATAAAATGATTTTCTCTATATTATAGTTATATTTATTTTCAATTATTTAAAACTAAAAGGTTAATTTTTCATGTTTTCAATGAAATGCTCAAATGATATTTTTGAGGTATTTTCGTCTATGTGAACATATTTTAAGATTTTTTATGATTCAATGGGGATATTATAGATTGATACCATCCAATTTATTTCTCTGAATGGCTTATTATGATGATTATTCAAGGTTTATTCTATTATACCCATTTCTTTATCATGAGTTAATTAAGTTATAATGGAATCATTTTGAAACCCATTTATTTTCCATGGGTTTTGCGATGAAAAAAATGAAAGAATTTTTATGAAATAGATTTTATTTTTATGTGTTATTATAAAAAACTATGTAATTATAGAATAAATAAATTTCATGATTTTAATCATCATAAATGTATCATGTAATATTTAAATATAAAAAGAAACTATTTTAATTAAACACTATTATTATAAGGTTTTATTTAAATGATTAATTCATAAATTTTATAATTTTTATTTTACATAATGAATATATTTTTTTAATTATCCTATAAAAATTAAATTTTGGTTAATTTTTGGGATTTTTCAGAAAATTTGGATTTTTCCATGAATATTTAAAATTACCGATTTCAATACATTTTTTTCGTTTCAATAAATTAAGTAATTTAAAATTTTGAATATGTTTTGAAAATTATTTAATGTAACAATGGTATTATATAGTTATATATAATTCACTTAGTTACGTATTAATCATCTTTATGTTGGAATTTTTGTATAAGTTTTGTTTAATTTTAGAATCAGGTTTTTCTAAAATTTTTTAAAATGCACAACATTTCTCCATTTAAATTATTTAAAATAATACTTAATAGGGAATGTTTTAAATTCAATTTATATATTAAATATAAATAATTATTAATTTATTTTTATAAAATTATTTTTAATAATCCTAGAGTTAGTATGAAATCATCTTTTTCTTGAAAAATACACTCTTTAAAAACCCACTTTTTTCACATTCTGGGATTATTTTAAATTTATTTTTCAAAATATGTGAACTGAATATCTTAAAATTTATTCCATGTTTGGAATAATAAATATTAAATTTTATAATTAATTTTATCTCAATTTTAACTATAATGAATAGTGAAAACAACAAAAAATTATTACTAAGGTCAAGGTGAAAAGGGATTTGTTGGGGGTTAAACAAAAAAGACGAGGGTTAAAATGAACAATAAACTTGTATAAAATATATTTTGTTTGTATACTTATATTTTATTATGTGTATTGTTTTTTATAATAATCCATTTTGGAACCTTGTGGCATGTGAATAATGTTTGTGTACCTTTTTCTTTTCAAAAATCACAAGTGTGCCACTCACCTCACTTATAAAAGGATACCCACTCCACTATTCGTCACACATAAAAACTAATTTGAGTTGAAAAAAATACAAACACTAAAATATATTCATACTGTTATTCAAGAATTAATATTTTTATCACAAATACAATCTTGGAATACTTTAGGTATAATACTAAAGAGGTGGTTCGAGAAGAGGTAAAATTCCTAACTATGTGTTTTAGTTTTTTTCTTCCAATTCCATTAAATATAACTATTTTATGATTATATATTAAAAAAATATCTAATATATATATATATATATATATATATATATATTATTTTCGGGTTATAAAATATATCGATCTCATGTTCTCTCAAAGAGGAAACAATAATGTCACTCGTGTGTATGGCGTACTACTACCTCACGAACTGATGTGACACGTTTTCTATCATCACCACTCATGGTTAGGTATTATGATGGATATAAAGTATATATATGATATTAAAAACATAATTATACATATGGATTCATTATATTATATATATATATATATATTTGCTTTCCATTCTATATTGGATACGATAACGTCGCTAATGTGTATGGTGGACTGTCGCCTTGCGAAGCGATGTGATTCATTTTCCACTAACGCTTTACATGGGAGTTAGTAAGGATATATTTAATGAAATTATGTGATACAGTTGTCATAATTATAATATTAATGAAATATTTATCATTCTCAAAATATTATATAACATTTTCTTTCTTTCCTTTTCACTCCCTGAGAAATGATATTGTCATTCGTGTACGTGTGGACTACCCCCTTTACAAAGTGATGTGACACTCATTTCATCACCAAACCACATATTAGATATATGAAAGTATATTTAAATAGTAAATCTTCTATAGATGAAATTATTATAGTTATATAAAGATAAAATATAACTTACACCTATTCTATAGTGATCATTTAAAAATTGAAACGTTGCCCCTGCATACGTATGACCTACCATCTCCATGTTCATAATGTACTTCTTTTCTCCGTCCCATATTTCATGATTGATTTTGAAATTATAATTCAAGTTTAAAAATGAAAACTATTTCATTATTATTATTAAGTATATGTTTAATAAATGGAAACTCAATCCATAGTTCACTTTCCAAAGTTATTTTTGACACATAAGACAAATGTAGTCAAAATACCCAACTTAACATTAATTGGAAATGTAATCATGTATAAAAAGGTAATAATTTAAATAAAAGTTATAATAAAATCTTAAAAAATTATTAATATATTAAATAATTAACACATTTTTATTATTCATGAAGATAAAGAGAATTCATGATGAGTCTAACTCAAGGTAAGGTAATTAGTCTCAATTTTATTTTATTGATACATATTTTTATGTTATGCACATATAATTTTTTATGAGGTGTATATAAATAATATTTTAAATTTATTGTCATGAATTTATATATTCTTATGGTACATAAATTTTTGTTAAATTTTATTCTTTCATGGGTCTTATGATTCAATTATTTATAAAGTGATAAGGGACTTTTCTTTAAAAAAATATTATTTTAATGTTTTCCTTCAAAAAATATTTTTAATAAATTTATATGTTTTTAAATTGATTTTATGAATGTTTTTATGTGTAAATAAAGTATATATTGAGTACATCTTATGTCTTATTTTACTTTATTTCAAAGGGTTTTAAAAGGAATCATTTTATGTATCTTCTATGGAATGAATGTCCTATATTTAACTTTTACAATGACAATGACTTTTCTTACTATCATGACTGTTATTTTATTTCTATATTCCTTTTCAATATTTAATGTTTACATAAATATAATTACCTATTTAACATCTTATAGTTATTTATGTATTCTAAATGGGTTTCTAAAAGAAAAGGGTATTTTTATATCTAAAATTATTTTTTATATGGGATCAAAAGTGTTTTTAAAAGGGTTTTATGAAAAAATGCTACATGATTAAAAGGTTTTATTCAAGATATGGTAATTATACATGTTTATAATGGGTTCACCTAGAATGAATCAGTTGATCCTGTTATATCTTATATTATTAGTGAGGTGAGATAATGCTCAAATGCTTTGTGTAACGATTGTGTTCTTCAAGGAATATTATTGGTAGTTGGTCATATGGTTATTAAAATTTTTAAGTGTTGTGTGATGGTTATATAAGGTTTCCATGTGATGATTTATCAAGGCACCTACATGTATTCTGTATATTTTTTAATTTGTTTACATGAAAATTATTTTTTTCAAAAGGTAATATATATGATATTTCTAAAATAATGATAATTACATTTCTAGGAAAAACTTTATACTTTATTTTTTTAAAAAAACTCATGGTTTTCTAGTTTTTTACTAGAATAATGATTTTATTCTTTCTATGTCCCTTAGTAATATTTTTCTACTCCATTCATGTTTTTTAATTTTTTTCATGGGATTTAATGATATGTTAGGGAGAGGAAGTGATTAAGTATAAATTCAATATATTGTTTATTTAAATAAATATTGTTTTTTAAAAGTTTTATATCTTGTGGAAAAGGGATAATGATTTTAAGTGTCCACTTTTTATTATATGGTTTTGTTATTAATCAGTTATGAACTAATTCTTTAATACTAAAACCTGGGAAGATACTCAAACGTAAGATAATGAATTCTTGAATTAAAACTCATGGTTCTGTAATGCTTAAGGATGAGTCATTATAGTTGGTTTCAATGTTCGGTATAGATAAATTTATATTTGTTGAAAGATAAAATAGAATACACAGAAATATTTTACTTTTGGGGGGAGTAAGGTTTTACACAAATTAATAGGGAAGATATAGTGAGAATGCACTGAGAAGAAAATATCTTTCCACGGAAGCATCCTAAGATGGTTTGAATTAGTATAGAATTGTTTATTGTAGTAATGAATCAGTTGAGAGATAATATAAATGGTTGTGGTATCCATGCCAGAGAGAATCCGATCTATCATGAAGGAAACTTTATATAGTGGAGAATTTCATGAGGAAACATTCCCTATAACTAAGTGGATCATCTAACTATGTAGTAGCTGAAGGATATGTCAATTATATGGTGAATATATTTGTAGTCATGGGATGTTTAGAATGCTAAAAGGTTACTCTTTTAATTTTCATTTTAAAGGAGAAGCTGATCGATTATAGTATTAGTTTAGGAATACTGAAGATAAATATGATCTGGAAGCTACATATTGGAAAAAATTTAAAGTTTTTTTCCTTGGAAAAAATTTTATTAAGGGTTTTCAATACCTCAAGGAAAAAAATTCCTATAATTGAGGGAAAAAATAAATATTCTATGGCTAAGTATCAATCCAATTTTACAAGACTATATAGGTTCATATCAGATTTATTTTTCAGGATATTGATATTAAAATTAATATATTTTACTCATCATCGAAACAATTCCCATGAAGACCTTTATCCACACAAGAATTTAATTGATATGATACATTTTTTCATTATTCTGAAAAAGTTAACATAGAGTTTTCTGACACTTATATGCCTCATGAAGATGAAAGTAAAAAGTGATCAGGAAGGAAGGTTATGGGGAAATATACAATAAATAAATATGGAGGTAGTAAAATGAAGTTCCTATCTTTTGGAATGTGTGGTAAAAAGTACCCAGAATTATTTATTATAAAATCAGGGATGTGTAACTAATGTGGAATGTTTTTTCATATGGCATGTGATTGTTAAGAAAATATCCGAAAAGAATAAATTAATAGTTTAATTGATACCCAACAAATTTTAATGTATTTTAGTTTTAATGATTTTTTCATCATGCTAACATATTCCTGAGGTTAGTAACACAGGTATAAAATACTCAATATCAGAAGAAAAAGGGTTTGGGAAAATCTTTTTCTACCACTACAGTTGATTTTTGGCCCCAAAATAAAGTGGTGACATTTATGTTACCTGTTTATTCAAATTATGCTAATAACCTAATTTAATTTGGATATTCTCATTATTTAATTTTTGGGAAATTTTCATGTAAAATTGGAATATAACCTCATGAAAGCAAGATAGAACTTTTGGGGAAAACTCTGAATGGAAGTATTAAAGTATCCATGATTCATATGAATCTTCTTGTTGTTATCAATGGGATGGTAATTCACAAAAATCTTTTCAAACTAGAAATATTAGAGTTGTATATTATTTTGGGTATATATTGGATTTCATTTTATCATTCTAAGATATATTTTATATTAAAAAATATTTTATTCAATGATTTCAGGCATTTGATAACTTTCCTAGGAGATGAGAAATTGATTATAGATAGTAGTGAAAGTTACCCATATCACATTATATGAATGGAAGAAAATATTCAAATTAGTAATATTACAGTAGTGAATGAATGCATGGATATTTTTTCTTGATGATTGGAATAGTGTTATACCAAATTGTAAGGTTGAGTTTTCTGTTGACTTAGTGGCTAATGCTAAGGCTATTTTAACCCCCTTATCTAATGAAATAAGTGGATGCCTAAGAATTGATAAATAAATTACATGAGTTGTTAGATAGAGGTATCATTCAACATAGAATATCACCATGGGGTACTGACATTCTATTTTTTAAAAATATATATGGTTAAATGATCCTTTTTACTGTTTATAGGGCCTTGAATAACACAATTGTTAAGAAAATGTATTCATTACATTTTATTAATGATTTTTTTGATCAGATATTGGGAAGATAATATTTTTTATGTATGATATTAGATCAAGGTACCATCATTTGAAATTCACAATAGAATATATTTCAAAGACTAAATTTTAGACCATATATGGGAATTATGAGTTTGTGCTTATCCCCTTTGGATTGTCCAACACACATGTTGTATTTATGTAGATTATGAATTGTAATCTTCCTGAGTTTTTGGAAACTTTTATGGTTATTTTTATTGATGATTTTTTTATATTCTTAAATTTAGGTGTAACATGAATGACACCAAAGTATTGTTTTAAAATCCATAAAAGGAAATAAAAAATATGGGAAATTTATTAACTGTGATTTTTAGATTTAATAAATTTCATTCATTCTAAATATTGTTTCTAAAGATGAAAAAACTTTTGACCATGAAAAAAAAATGTATTGATGATTGGAGAGGAACTAAAAATGTCACATGGATTCATAGTTTTCATGGAATAGAAGTTTACTATTGTAGGTTTGTTGAAATATTCTATTGTTTGTATAGCCCACTATCTAAGTTAAATTTTAGTGGGGTTAAATTAATCTCAATGAAAGAATATGATTATTATTTATAGGAACTAAAAAAATATTGGTGAATTATATGGTTCAGGAACTCACTTAAGAAATTGGATAATTCTTCATATAAAATAATTCTTCTTTTAGAAGACATGGTTGTGTCATAATGAATAATGATCAGGTAATTATTTAAGCTTCGTGTTTTTTGAAACCTCATGTGTTAAATTACCTTACACATGATCTAGAATTAGCCACTATGATTTTTCATTAAAAATTTGTAGGAATCATTTTTATGGAGTAAAGTGTGAAATATATAATAATCACAATATTTTGATGTATATTTTCTACCAAAAAGAATTGATCACAAGAAAAATAATATGGATAAAACAAAAAAAGGATTATAATTGTATGATTTATTAAAATACTAGCAAGGAAAACAATGTGCATGATTATATGAGTTCAAAAAATAATGATACATTAATCATTTAATGCTTGGAATGTGATTCATGGGGAATACTTTGATTAATTTTGTCCTTGATGTTTTAGATGCAGGGATATCCTCAGTTTTTTTCAGGTTTCATTGTAGTTGACTTTGTTAGAAACAACAATGAACGCTCAAAAGGATGATCAATATTTTCCGAAAAATGTAGAATCCATTAAGAAGAGTAATTTTATAGATTTTAATACTGATCAAGGAGGTGTTTTGACATTGTTAAAATGATTATGTGTGACTTGTGATTCCCAGTTGAAGAAATAGTTCTTGAGTGAAGCTTATAGTTCTTTATTTTCCATTCATCTAGGTATTTCTATTATTTACAAAAACAATCAGTAGTATTACTAGTAGGTTGGCATGAAAAGATATATTAATGAATTTACCATGAGGTTTTTGACTTGTTAGAATTTTAAAGAATAATTAAACTTACTGAAAGGAGGGCTTCAAGATTTTCACAGCTGGAGTGGAAATGATAAAATATATCCATGGATTTTGTGGTGGGATTTTCATAGACTCTATGATTTAAAAATGTTATTTGGGATATTGTTGATAAATTAACTAAATGTACACATTTCCCTGCATTTCAAGATATAATAAATATAGATCAAATTTCTTTATTGTATATAAAGGATATAATATGGTTAAATAGTGTTCCTCTATCTATTATATTAGAACATGATCCCTGGTTGACACCTAATTATGGAAAAGGACTTTAAAAATCATTGGGCAGTGAATGAAATATCTATATACATTTTCCCCCAAAATGAGGTTTATTTTGAGTAGATGATTCATACCATGGAAAATATTATTCTTTCTTGTTCAATAGATTACAAGTGAATTTGAGATCAAAACCATTCTATGGTTTAGTTTTATTAAAATAATAGTTTTCATTCTAGTATACATATTAAAACATTTGAAGCATCACATATAAATTGGTGTCAGACATCATCTTTTTGGTATGATGTATGAGAAAGGAATATTATTGGACTAAAGTTATTATATGAAATGTCTGAGAAGTTTTATTTTATTCCATAACATATGAGGATTACTATGAATAGTAAGAAAGTTTTTCTGGATAATTGGAGGAAAAATATTTCTTTCAAGGTAGTTTATTATGTATTTATATAATTTTATCCATGTGAAAGTATTTTGTTTTCTTAGAAGAAAGTGAAGATAATTACATTGTTCATTTTACAATATGAAAAACTAGATAATGTTGGATTACTTTCCTAATGAGTGTCTTTTCTTCCTAGTTTATACTATATACAAAAAATATTTTTTGGTTCAAACTTAGGAAAACATGTGATTGATTAATCTCAAATTTTGATACCTAAAGTAGTTCCATTTGAAGTGATTCCTTATTATTAGGGAAAAATAGTTCAGATTCTTGACTATAGTGAGAATTATTTGTGGAATAATGTGATTCATTAGGTTAAGGTTTTATGGAAATAGCACATGGTTGAAGAGGCAACAACAAAATCTGAAAATGATGTGAGGGAAAGATATAGCCACTTGTTTAACAAGTGAATAAAATTGAATGGATGAAATTTAAAAAAGTGTGTAATAATGTAAAACCCTAGATAATGATATAATAAATCACTTTAATGATTTTATTCATCATAAAAATATTATGTATTCTTTAAATCAAAATGGAAATAGTTTTAATTAAAGACTTTTCTTATAAGGATTTATTAAAAAGTTTATTTTATAAATTTTATAATATTAATTTTAAAAAATCAATATCAGTTTTTAAATCAACATATCAAAATTCAATTCTGGTGAAATTTTTGGATTTTTCAGAAAATATTGATTTTCCTGTGAATAGTAAAAAATACCAATTTTTTTAAAAAGACATTTCTTTAAAATAAATAACTAATTTAAAAGTTCTAATATGTTTTTAATGTGATTCAAAGTAACAAAGTAATAATTTATTTATATTTAATCCACTTAACTAATTTTTAATTTACTTTATATTAGATTTTATTATAAGTTTGTTTTTGGTTTAAAAAATGGGGTTTAAAAAAAATGTTTTAAAATGCACAATTTTTACCCATTTTAGTTAATTAAGGTATTTATGAATTGGGAAATAATTTAAAAGAAATTTATATATTATTTATAAATAAATATTAATTTATATTAATATAATTATTATTATCAATCTTAAATTTAATAAGAAATCCTATTTTTCTTGAAAAATACTCTTCTTGAAAGCCTTCTTTTTCATCACGTATCTAAGGTTATTTTTAAATTTAATTTTACAAATTTTAGGAATTTAATTTATTAAAATTAATTAATATTTAGTTTCATAATAATCTATGTTATCTAATAATTTTAACTTAATTTTTGACTATAATTAATAGTGAAAATAGTAAAAACTAATTACCACAGTTAAGGAAACAATGGATTTACTGGGGTTAAACTAAATATATAAGGGTTAAAATGACATATAAAATTGTATAAAATATATTTTATTACCATATTTAGACAAAATAATTTATAAGTCTAAAAAAAAATCCATTTTGGACCCTTTTTCATATGAAAATCATGGGTGCACCTTTTTGTTTTAAAATATTACCGTTGTGCCACTCACCTCACCTATAAAAGGCCACCCATGCTCCTCTCTTATTCACACAGTATTAACATTTTTATTAGGAAAATAGCTAAAAAACTTACCCAATTTAATAACCTGACACTATAATCCTTAGTTTGGTCAGAAATTAGTTATAGGAATACATTAGGTATAATCCTAAAGAGGTGGTCTGAAAAGAGCTAGGATTCCTAACTATTAATTTTTATTTAATTTATTCTTCCATCAACTTAAATTATTATTCATTTATAATTATATAAATACAAAAATATTTCCCATATATGTATATGATATTAAGGTAAGTTAATGACATATATCCATCACCCATTACCTCAAATGGTAAAGGAAAACATTACTCGTGTGTAAGACGAACTACCACCCCACGAACTGACATGGCTATTTTCCATCAAAAAAAATTCAAGGATGGGTATGATGATGGGTACAAAGTATATATATGATATTAAAAAAATAATTATAAATATGGGGTTAGTTGATCATATATACCTTTTTTACTTTCAATTCCATAGGGGATATGATAATATCACTCATGCTTCAGCAGACTACCTCCTCGTGAAGAGATGTGATTCGTTTTTCACTAACTCTTTACATGGGTGGTAACAAGGATAAATTTAATTAATGAATGTAATATATATGAAATAATTATTATATTAATGACATATTGTTTCATTAGGAATAGATAATATGTTATTTTATTTCTTACATTTTCACCCACTGAAGAATAGTAATGCCGTTAGTGTACATGTAGGCTACCCCCTTCTCGAAGTTATGTGACTCTATTTTCATCACCACACCACATGGATTATATATATAAGTATATTTAGAGATATAATATGGTATAAATGATATTATTATCATTCTATAAATAAAGAATATTACTTACCTCTTTTCCATAATGATCTATTAAAAATGGTAACGTTATTTATGTGTACGTACGACCTACTATCACTATGATCCTAACATACTTCATTACTCAAAAACATATTTTATGATTGGTCATAAAAGTATATTTTATGAATAAATATGAAAATTATGTCTTGATTAACATTTTTTAAATGTTTAAATAATATTCTCTTTGACCGTAGTAAACCTACCAAAGTTATTTATGACACATATGTGAAATATCATTGAAACATCCAAATTAAACATAATTGATTAAGCAATAAAATACAATATAGTAATAAGTGAGATAAAAGAATTAGTAAACTTGAAAATTTTCTTGAACAAGTAAATATTTAACACATATTCATCATTTAGAAAGATAAAAAATTTACGTGATGAGTCATAATCAAGGTAAGGGACTTCCTCTCAATTTCCTTTCATTAAGCCATATTGTGAGGTTATTCACCTGTAACACCCCGACCCCAGAAGCTGAAAGTTGGTTATTTTTTTAATAAATTGGCTTGATTACAAGAAATTATGTCCTGAAAGACCAATTAGTTTAGCATTCATGGAAAATATATTATATACATTAACGTTACATTACACATTAGAAAATAAAACTCAACATAAATTATCATTTGAGAAATGTATTAATCCCCTAGCTTAACCCTGAATATAAATCATAATACAATTCTTAGAATCCTGTAAAAATAAAATATAAGAAAGGGGTGAGCTCATATGCTCCGTTAGAGTAAGCAATACAGTTGAAGATAACATAAACATTTGGTATGGTGAATAATTGAAAACACAAGACTTTACAAATAATAAACATGAACACTATATGATAGGAATATGAGCTGAGTAAATAATGCCATAATAAAACATAGGCATGGATATTATAGTAGTCGAATAATCACATGAACCATCAATATTATTTTCATAATGAGGGAATGTATAATGCGGGACATTCTAAAACCTTTTGTCAAGGCGTCAACCAATACATATAAAAATGATTAAGGCCTCAGCCAAAACCATATATCAAATTGAGAAAGGCCTCAGCCACTTATACTTTTAATTGTATCATAAGACCTACCGATGCATGGAGGAGCTATAACGAGCTCCACCCATCACTTACTATGTCAAATACATTCCTTATATGAAATGGCCGAAACATAACATAAGCATTCATATAAAAACTAGCATAAGAAATGTTAATACTTTAACCATAAACCGTGAATGGTTTAAAAATAACAAATCTATTGTCAAACATATCAAAAATCCTTAAATACAATATGGAAGATTTGTGTCATAATAAATCAACTTTGAAAAAGTGTAAAAATTATCAAAGGATGTTGACATAGATGAAAATGATTCGTAAAATGCTTTGTGGGAAATACAATTTTTTCATGAAATCATTTAAAAGTCTCACAAATTATAAAGAAGTCATTTAAAAAAGATTTTTATATCTAAGTTTCCCATAAAACATTAAAAATATTGAAAGTAATTAACATTTTTAAAAAATTATGTCCATATAAACAAATCGTTAAAATCATTTTGAAAACGTGTACATTAATTAAACAGATTTCAGAAATAAATCTTTAAAACATTTAAATTGTTGATATAGTTAAAGAGTCACTTCTATAAAACCTTAAAATATCCCTTTTAAAAACATTTTTATAAAACTTGGACCTGGATAATAAATATTTCCAAGTATATACATACAAATAAACAATCTCGGATAATAATGAGATTCAGGAATTAACCGTTACATGAAACATTAGGAAATAAATCATGTATCATTTTAATCAAATATTGAAAAGGTGTAAGGTTTCTATTAAAATTCTATTTTTTGATTCCTCCCCCAAATAAAATAATTGCAGCGTCTCTTGTTTGAGATCCTTTATGAATGATTCTTACCTAGCTTCATCTCTATTGATAGACCATGTATGGATTCCCATGAAGCTTCTTGATAAAGGTACACTAGTAATACATTGATATTATAGAGTATATTTTTATTTAAATAAATTTTAAGGGTCTAATATATTTCTTAACACATAAAATTGATCTTTAAGAAAATTTTGAAATATTATAAAAATATTATTATTTAAATTCCACCATTATAACACAACTATTAAATTTAAAGTTATGAATAATAATAACCATATTATGAAAAATATTCTTAAATGTTTTTTATAATACAAATGTGAGGATTAATTATTTGGAAATAAGCGCTCAATTTAATGTAAAGTCATTTTATTTTTCAAAAAAATACATTTTCTTCAAAAATGATTTTAATGATTTTTTTGAGAGAACATTATAAATAATTTTTACAGCTTATAAAGATTGAATAATGAAAAAATGATTCCAATTTTTTATTTTTTGTTGTTCAAATTTGGTAAATAGGTCCCTTTTAATTTTGGGTAACTATGAATAGTAATCATGGTAAATATTTTTCATATTGGCTGGGGTAAATTAGTTAAAACCCGGTTAAATCATTGGGGTTAAGGTTTTAAAATTTCTCTAAAACAATCATTTATCCTATTTCATGTGTGTAGTTTGACTATTATCACCCAATTTTAAAATATATGGCATCTTTTTCCCATATTTATTTGATTGTGTCCACTGTAATATTTTAAGAAACATATAAATGAGAAATTTATACCTTCTGACTTTAACATCTCTAATACTTTTAAATAAAGTTAAAAAGTGGTTAATATTGGTTATAAGTGTTTATTTAAAATAAAAAATTATTTTATTTTATCATGTTAATTTATTTTTAATTTTTTGTGATGGAATAATTTTATTAAATTATTATACAACACTAATAAAATATTTTTTCAATCAATTGAAAAATAACATTAATTATTTTAAAAATATTAAAAGTAATATAATTTGGATGAATTATTAAATTATTTTTTAGATAAATATAACATAATAATGATGTTTTAAGATTTTATATTATAATTCCATTTCATCTGTGTTCTCTTTAAATTCAAACTTTTTTAATATTCCCCAAAAGACTTTAATGGTATCTTATGTTAAATAATATTTTATTAAATGAATTTTAATTCATAAAAAAATTTCTTAGGCTATGTTAAGGAGGTGTTATCTATAATGTGAATAATTTTTTACTTATGTATTACTTGTTTTTTTATAGTAACATTCTTGACCCTTAAATATTTAAAAACTTCGATATCATAGTAACCGTCAAAAGGATTAGTGGTGGGGGTTTATGAGTGTGTGTGTGGGGGGGGGGGGGGGGGGGTGGGGGGTGGGGTAAAACTAAGAGATAAGGGTGAAACCATCTCATAAACATGTATAAATATTATTTTATGAGGGTATTTAAACTTATACTAATATTATATTATAAATATATCAATTTTGAGCCACATGAAACTGAAAATTAATTTATAATAATTTAGTACTTTATGAAATACCAAGTGTGCCCCTCCACTAAATTATAAAATGGAACATCTTCTCCTTCATTATTTAGAACGTTTGAGATACCTAAATCAACCAAAAATGTAAATATTATCTTCTATACTTTTATTAATATGAATTATAGGTGTTTTACTTAAAATACCATTACAAGGATCCATAAGAATGGATTTAAAGGAGGTCTACCAAAGAAGAGATAATCTTCTTAACCAACCGCTTAAAATTTATATATACTTTTTAATCCTCTAAATACATGTTATTAATTATAAAATAATAACTTTATCACCCTAAATATATTTAAATGTTATTAATATTATGGAACCAACATTATCCACCCTCATTCCCATTAAATGGGAAATGAAATTGTCACTCCTGAATACATGTGGATTACTGCATCTACATAGTGATATGATTTATTTTCCATCAATATAATTAAGGATTGGATATTTTTATGGATCTAATGTTTATATGTTATACTTATGATATAATTATGCAACTACAATTATAAAATATATTCTAACTTTTTTCCATTCCATCAGTTGGAAAGGGATAATGTCGCATGTGTGTAAGGGTGGACTACCAACCGCCTAGAAGCGTTATGATTCATTTTTCATTTTATATTTACATGGATGGTAATAAGGAAATATTTTATGAATATTTATGATATAAATTATATAATAATGATTCTATATATTTGAATAATTTTATACCTTTCTTTCTTTCCAACCATAAAAAAGTAGAAACATCACTTGTGCGTATATACAAACAAAAGTCTCCACGAAGTGATGTAAATTATTTTCCATTACTTATTTATTTGAATAATTAAAAAAATTTATATGATTTATAAATTGGATACCTATTTAATGATTGATTTTTTTATATTATTAAGCCTTTATCAAAGTGCATGTACTGGAATCATGTAACCGAAACTTACATGAAAAATGAATTAGTTATCACTTACGTCCGCAATTTTTATAAATAATTGTAAATAATATTGTGATAATATTTTATAAATAAATAATTTTTGTATAATATTTTTTAATATAGTTATTTAATATAGTCTCAATAAAAATATAATTATTATATAGAATATTTTAATTCATATGAAGTAAGATGATATGTGTGGCATGAGATTTTTCGTCTCATTTTTGTTTCTTTGAGACATATTCTATATTCACTATGTCTTTCCTTTATGTTGTTTTTATAATATTAATGAATGGATTTTATAATTATTTTAATGAAAATTATTTTTATTTTACAAATACATAAGTGGTTTTCTCTTTCATTAGGTTTGGATTCATAGTTTACCAATGTTTTAAGGGTTCATCATATGGAATTGTCTTCTTTGTGACATATGTTATGTTTTGAACATATTTTTTTATGAAGTGTATATAAATTCCATTTGAAATTTTATATAATTAATTAATTTATATTATTAATATTTAATTTTTCATTTTAATTTATTCTTTCATTGGGTTTAGAATTCAAAAAGTTACAAAAGCGGTAAGGGTTTTGTGATAAAATCTCATTTCATTTGGGGGGTTTTATGATAAATTTACATTATATTAAACTATAGGGATATTATAATTCAAAACTAATATTTTTTTGCACTATGGTTATTTATATAGTTTTTATATATTAATAGCATTTTCATCTAATTGTTACTTATAATTACTGAGAAAATGTTTTTTCTAAAATTGACCTTACTTCCTTTCTGGTCAACATAATTTTCTTCGATGTCCACGGTCTTCAAAAGTTTTTATGGATTTTTTTCATATAATAGAAATGTTTTAAAAATTTAAATTTCAATAAATTTTAGATTATTTAAAAAGTTTTAATATGAGTCTTTTTATATAGACTTTTTTTGAACAATCCATTTGTTGACTTTTTTTAAAAGGCGTGAAAGAATTTTTTCTTTTAGCGTATACCACATGAAGAGATTTTATCACCATCCCGATGATTATTTGATTTTAAGAATAATTCACATGATTTATTATTTTTCTCAATTAAAATGATTTTCTTTATATTATATTTATATATATTTTAAATTATTTCAAAATAAAAGGTTATTTTCTCAGGTTTTCAAAGAAATGTTCAAATGATATTTTTGAGGCATTTTCATCAAGTTCAACATCTTTTATGATTTTTTGATGATTCAATGGGGATATTATACATTGATACCATCCAATTTATTTCTCTTAATGGATTATTATAATGATTATTCAGGGTTTATTCTATGCTACCCATTTCTTTATCATGAGTTAATTTAGTTATAGTGAAATCATTTTGAAACCCATTTATTTTCAATGGGTTATGCGATGAAGAAATGAATTAATTTTTATGAAAACCATTTTATTTTCATGTGTTATTATAAAAAACTACGTAATTATAGAATAAATAACTTTCATGATTTTATTCATCATAAAAATATCATGTAATTTTTAAATAAAAAAACCGTTTTAATTAAACACTATTATTATATGGTTTTATTTAAAAGTTTAATTTATAAATTTTTAAATTTTAATATTACATAATGAATATATTTTTTAATCATCATATAAAAATTTATTTTTTGTGAATGTTTGGGATTTTTCAAAAAATTTTGATTTTTTAGTGAATAGTTAAAAATACCGATTTCTATACATTTTTTTGTTTCATAAATTAAGTAATTAGAAAGTTCTAATATGTTTTGAATATTATTTAAGGTACCATAGGTATTATTTATTTATATATAATCCACTTAGTTACGTTTTAATCATCCTTATATTGCATTTTTTTTATAAGTTTGGTTTTATTTTAAAATCATGGTTTTCTAAAATTTGTTTTATAATGCACAACATTTCTCCATTTAAATTAATTAAAATAATAAATAATATAGAATTTTTAAATTCAATTTATATATTAAATATAAAAAATTATTAATTTATATTTATACAATTATTATTAATAATCTTATAGTTAATATAAAATTAACGTTTTCTTGAAAAATACACACCTTGAAAACCTACTTTTTCACGTTCTAGGATTTTATTAAGATTAATTTTTCAAATTATGTGAATTTAATTTCATAAAATGTATCCCATATTTTTAATCATAATAATTAATATTTTTTAATTAATTTTATCTTAATTTTGACTATAATGAATATTGAAAACAATAAAAATTAATTACTAAGGTCAAGGTAAAAATGGATTTAATGAGGGTTAAACTAAATGGACAAGGGTTAAAATGACCTATAAACTTGTATAAAATATATTTTGTTTTTATATTTATATTTTATGATGTGTATGTTTTGATAATAATCCATTTTCTACGCTTGTGACATGTGAAAAATGTAGGTGTACCTTTTTCTTTTCAAAAATTACAAGTGTACCACTCACCTCACTTATAAAAGGATACCCCCACTCCTCTCTTCTTCACACATAAAAACTATTTTGGTATGAAAAAAATCAAAACACCTAAATATATTTATAATATTATTCTAGAATTAATATTTTGATCAAATATATAATCTTGGAATACTTTAGGTATAGTACTAAAGAGGTGGTTCAAGAAGAGGTAAAATTATTAACTACGTGTTTTAGTTTTTTTCTTCCAATTCCTTTAAGTATTAATATTTTATTATTATATAATAAAAAATATCTAATATATATATAATATTATTTTTGGGTTATTAAATATTTCCATCTCATGTTCTCTCAAAGAGGAAATAATAATGTCGCTCATGTGTATTGCGAACTACTGCCTCACGAACTGATGTGACACGTTTTCTATCATCACCACTTACAATTAGGTATTATGATGGATATAAAGTATATATATGATATTAAAATTATAATTATAACCATGGATTCATTATATATCACACACACACACACACTCATATATATATATTTACATTCCATTCTATATTGGTTACCAAAACATCGCTCTTGTGTATGGTGGACTGTCACCTTGCGAAGCGATGTGATTCATTTTCCACTAACACTCTACATGGGAGTTAATAAGGATATATTTAATGAAATTATTTTATATATATGACATAATTATAATATTAATGAAATATTTATCATTCTCAATACATTATATAACAATTTCTTTCTTTCCTTTTCACTCACTGAGAAATGATAATGTCATTCGTACACGTGTGGAATACCCCCTTTACAAAGTAAAGTGACTCTCCTTTCATCACCAAAACAAATGGTAAATATATAGAAGTATTTTTAAATAGTTAATATTCTATAGATGAAATTATTATAATTTTATAAAGATAAAATATTACTTACATCTTTTCCATAGTGATTATTTAAAAATGGAAATGTTACCCACGCATAAACATGACCTACCATCCCAATGATCAAATGTACTTTATTTATCAATCCCATATTTCATGATTGGTCTTAAAATTATAATTTGTGTTTAAATATGATAACTATTTCAGTATTATAATTAAGTATATGTTTAATAAACGGAAACATTGTCCATAATCAACCTTCCAAAGTCATTTTTGACACAGAAGCCAAATGTAGTCAAAATATCCGACATAACCTTAATTGAATAAGTAATAATGTATAACATGGTAATAAGTTAAATAAAATAATAATAATTTTTTTTAAATTTTTTAATAAATTAAATAATTAACACATTTCTTTATTCATGAAGATAAAGATAAAACACTATGAGTCAGTCTTAAGGTAAGGTAATTCGTCTCAATTTTATTTTATTGATACATATTTTTATGTTATGCACATATAAATGTTTTTTAAGTGTATATATAAAATCTTTTAAATTTACTGTCATAAATTTATATATTCTTATGGTATTTAATGTTTTGTTAAATTTTATGCATTCTTGGGTCTTATGATTCAATTATTTATAATGTGTTAAGGGACTTTTCTTTAAAAAACCTTCTTTTAATGTTTTTCTTCAAACACTATTTCTATTACATTTCCATGATTTATATTGATTTTATAAATGTTTTTATGTGTAAATAAAATATTTAAAGAGTACATCTTATGTCGCATTTTACTTTATTTCAAATGTTATTAAAATGAATCATTTTTCGTGTCTTATATGGAATGAATGTCCTATAATTAACTTAAACAATGACAATGACTTTTCTTACTACCATGAATGTTATTTTATTTCTGTATTCCTTTTCAATATTTCATGTTTACTTAAAGGTAAATCCATATTTAACATTTTATAGTTATTTTTTATTGGAATGGGGTTTTTAAAATAAAAGGGTATTTTGATATCTAAAAGGATTTTATATATGGGTTAAAAAGTGTTTTTAAAAGGGTTTTATGATAAAAAGTTACATGATTAAAAGGTTTTATTCATGATATGGTAATTATAAATTGTTTATAATGGGTTCACCTAGAAATAATTGGTTGATCCTATTTTAGATTATATTATTAGTGAGCCGAGATAGTGCTCTAATGAATTGTGTAATGATTGTGTTCTTCAGAGAATTATATTGGAAGTTGGTCGAATAGTTATTAAAATTTTCAAGGGTTGTGTGAGGGTTCTATAAGGTTTCCATGAGATTATTTCACAAGGCACCTACATGAATTTAATATATTTTTTAATTACTTTACATGAAAATCAAATTTTTTTCAAAAGGTAACATATATGATATTTTTAAAAAAATGATAATTCAATTTCAAGGAAAAACTTTATACATTAAAAAAATTTATCGTTATTCTAGTTTTTACTAGAATAATGGTTTTATTTTTTATGTCCCTTAGTAATATTTTTGTAGTCCTTTCATGTTTTTAAATTAATTTCATGGGATTTAATGATAGGTTAGGGAAAGGAAGTGCCTAAGTAGAAATTCAATATATTGTTTATTAGAATAAATAATGTTTTTTAAAAGTTTTATATATTGGGGAAAATGGATACTAAATTAAGTGTCCACTTTTTCTTATATTGTTTTGTTATTATGAGTTATGAAATAATTATTTAAAACTATAAACCAGGAAAGATACTCAAATGTGAGAGAATGAATTGTTGTATTAAAAATCATAGTTTTTAATGTTTAAGGATGAGTTATTATATTTTGTTTTAATGTTCGGTATAGTTAAATTTAGGGTTTTTATAAAATATAATAGAACACACATAAATATTTTACTTTTGGTGGGAGTAAGGTTTTACACAAAATAATAGCGAAGATGTAGTGAGAAGGAACCGAGAAGAAAATATCTTTCCAAAGAAGTATCCTAAGATGGTTGTAATTAGTATACAATAGTTTATTGTTGAAATGAGTCTGTTGAGATAAGATATAAATGGTTGTGGTATCCATGCTAGAGAGAATCTGATATATCATGAAGGAAAATTTCTATAGTGGAGAATTTCATGAGGAAATATACCCAATCATTTAGTAGATCATCTGACCATGTGGTAGCTAAAGGATAAGTCAATTATATAGAGAAGATATTTGAGGGTTATATAAGGTTTCCATGAGATGATTTCTCAAGGCACCTACATGGATTCTGTATATTTTATAATTAGTTTATATGAAAATCATTTTTTTCAAAAGGTAATATATATGATATTTTTAAAATAATGATAATTACATTTCCAGGAAAAATTTTATACATTTTTTAAAGAAAATCATGGTTTGTCTAGTTTTTTACTAGAATAATGATTTTATTCTTTTTAAGTCCCTTAGTAATATTTTTGTACTCCTTTCGTGTTTTTTTTTATTTTTTGAACAAGATTTAATGATAGGTTAGGGAAAGAAAGTGCTTAAGTATAAATTTAATATATTGTTCATTTAAATCAATAATGTTTTTTTAAAAGTTTTATATATTGAGGATAAGGGATACTAATTTTATGTGTCCACTTTTTATTATATAGTTTTTTTGTTAATGAGTTATGAACTAATTATTTAAAACTATAAACCTGGGAAGATACTCAAATGTAATAGAATGAATTCTTGAATTGAAACACATGGTTTTTTAATGCTTAAGGATGAGTCATTATAGTTGGTTTCATTGTCCGGTATAGATAAATTTAGAGTTGTTGAAAAATAAAATAGAATACACAGAAATATTTTACTCTTGGGGGGAGTAAGGTTTTACACAAAATAATTGGGAAGATATTGTGGGAACTCACAGAGAGGAAAATATCTTTCCAAGGAAGCATCCTAAGGTTTTTAGAATTAGTATAGAATTGTTTATTGTAGTAATGAATCAGTTGAGACAAGATATAAATGGATGTGGTATCCATTCCATATAGAATCCAATCTATCATGAAGGTAACTTTTTATAGTGGAGAATTTCATGAGGAAACCTACCATATAATTTAGTGGATCATCTAACCATGTGGTAGCTGAAGGATATTTCAATTATATGGAGAAATATTTGAAGTCATGGAATGTTTAGAATGCTAAAAGGTTACTCTTTCTCTTTTTCATTTTGAAAGAGAAGCTGATCGATGATAGTATTAGGTTAGGAATACCGAAGATAAATATGATCTGGAAGCCACATATTGGAAAAAATTTAAAGATATTTTCCTTGGAAAAAATTTCATCAAGGGTTTTCAATACCTCAATGAAAAAAATCCCTATAATTGAGGGAAAAAATAAAAATTCTATGGCTAAGTATCAATCCAATTTTACAAGACTATATAGGTACATATCAGATTTATTTTTCAGGATATTGATATTAAAATTAATATATTTTACTCATCATTGAAATAATTTCCATGAAGACCTTTATCCACAAAAGAAATTAATTGATATGATAATTTTTTTCGTTGTTTTGAAAAAGTTAACATAGAGTTTTCTGACAATTATATGCCTCATGAAGATGAAAGTAAGAAGCGATTAGGAAGGAAGGTTATGGGGAAATATATAATAAATAAATATGGAGGTAGTAAAATGAAGTTCCTATCTTTTGGAATGTGTGGTAAAAAGTACCAATAATAATTTATTATAAAATCAGGGAAGTGTAACTAATGTGGAATGTTTTTTCATATGGTATGTGATTGTTAAGAAAATAATCCTAAAGAATAAATTAATAGTTTAATTGATACCCAACCAATTTTAAGGTATTTTAGTTTTTATGATTTTTTCATCATGATAATATGTTCTCAAGGTTAGTAACACAGGTAGAAAATACTCAATATCATAAGAAAATGGGTGTGGGAAAATATTTTACTACCAATATAGTTTATTTTTGGTCCGGGAATAAAGTGGTGACATGTATGTTACTTGTTTATTCAAATTATGCTATTAAACTATTTTAATTTGGATATTCTCATTATTTAATTTGTGGGAAATTTTCATGTAAAATTAGAATATAACCTCATGAAAGAAAGATAAAACTTTTGAGGAAAACTATGAATGGAAGTATTAAAGTATCCATGATTCATATGAATCTTCTTGCTGTTATCAATGGGATGGTATTTCACAAAAATATTTTCATACTAGAAATATTAGAGTTGTATATAATTTTGGGTATATATTGGATTTCATTTTATCATTCTAATATATATTTCATATCAAAGAATATTTTATTCAATGATTTCAGGCATTTGATAACTTTCCTAGGAGATGAGAAATTTATTATAGATAGTAGTGAAAGTTACCCATATCACATTATATGAATGGAAGAAAATACTCAAATTAGTAATATTCCAGTAATGAATGAATGCATAGATATTTTTTCTTGATGATTGGAATAGTGTTATACCAAATTGTAAGGTTGAGTTTGCGGTTGGCTTAGTGGCCAATGCTAAGGCTATTTTATCCCCCTTATCTATTGAAACAATTGGATTTCTAAGAATTGATAAATAAATTACATGAGTTGTTAGATAGAGGTGTCATTCAACCTAGAAGATTACCATGGGGCACTGAATTTCTATTTTTTAAAAATATATATCGTTAAATGATCCTTTTCAATGTTTATAGGGTCTTAAATAACACAATTGTTATGAAAATGTATCCATTACCTTTTATTGATGATTTTTTGATCAGATCTTGGGAAGATAATCTTTTTTAAGTATGATATTAGATCAGGGTACCATCATTTGAAATTAACAATAGAATATATTTCAAAGACTAAATTTTAGACCATATATGGGAATTATGAGTTTGTGCTTATCCCCTTTGGGTTGTCCAATACACATGATGTATTTATGTACATTAGGAATTGTATTCTTCCTGTGTTTTTGGAATCATTTATGGTTATTTTTATTGATGATTTTTTTGTGTATTCTTAAATTTATGTGTAACATTAATGACACCTAAGGATTGTTTTAAAATCCATAAAAGTAAATAAAAAATATGGGAAATTTATTAAGTGCGATTTCTAGATTCAATAAATTTATTTCATTCTAAATATTGAATCTAAAGATGCAAAAAAATTTGACCCTGAAAAAACAAAATTTATTGATGAATGATTAGGAACTAAAAATATCATATGGATTCTTAATTTTCATGGAATAGTGGTTTACTATTGCAGGTTTGTTGAAATATTTTATTGTTTGTATAACCCACTATCTATGTTAAATTTTAGTGGAGTTAAATTCATCTCAATAAAAGAATATGATTATAATTTCTTGGAACTAAAAAAATATTGTCAAATTATATAGTTATGGAACTAACTTAATAAAATAGATAATTCTTCATATAAAATAATTTTTATTTTAAATGACATGGTTGTGTAATAATGAATAATGATCAGGTAATTATTTAAGCTTTGTGTTTGTTGAAACCTCATGTGTTAAATTACCTTACAAATGATCTATAATTTTCCACTGTGATTTTTCAATAAAAATTTGGATGAATAATTTGTATGGAGTAAAGTGTGAAATATATAATAATCAAAATTTTTTGATGTATATATTCCACAAAAAAGAATTAATCACGAGATAAATAATATGAATAAAACTAAAACAGGATTATAATTGTATAATTTATTAAAATTATAGCTTGGAAAAAAATGTGCATGATGATATGAGTTCAAAAAATAGTTATACATTAACCATTTAATGCTTGGAATGTAATTCTTGGGGAATAGTGTGATTAATTTTGTCCTAGATGTTTTGGATGCAGTGATATCCTCAGTTTTTTTTCAGGTTTCATTGCAGTCAACTTTTTCAGAAAGAACTATGAAAGCTCAAAAGGATGATAAACCTTTTCCCGAAAAGGTAGAATCCATTAAGAAGAGTAATTTTATAGATTTTAATACTGATGAAGGAGGTGTTTTATCATTTTTCAAATGAGTATGTGTGGCTTGTGATTCCCAGTTGAAGAAATAGTTCTTGAATGAAGCTTGTAGTTCTCTATTTTCCATTCATCTAGGTATTTCTATTATTTACAGAGACAATCAGTAGTATTACTAGTATGTTGGAATGAAGAGATATATTAATGAATTTTCCATGAGGTTTTTAAGTTGATAGAATTTTAAAGAATAATTAAATTTACTGAAATGAATTCTTCAATATTTTCACTGCTGGAGTGGAAATGATAAAATATATCCATGGATTTTGTGGTGGGATTTTCATAGACTCTATGAGGTAAAAATGTTATTTGGGTTATTTATGATCAATTAATTAATGTACACATTTCCTTTTCCTTCAAGATACAATAAATATAGATCAAATTTCTTGATTGTATATAAATGATATAATATCGTTAAATATCATTCCTCTATATATTATATTAGAACATGATCCCTGGTTGACACTTAATTTTGGAAAAGGACTTTAAAAATAATTGGGTAGAGAATGAAATTTCCATATAAATTTTCCCCAAAATGAGGTTTATTTTGTGTAGATGATTCATACCATGTAAAATATTTTTCTTTCTTGTTCAATAGATTACAAGTGAATTTGAGATCAATATCATTCTATGGTTTAGTTTTATTAAAATAATAGTTATCATTCTATTATACATATCAAAACATTTGAAGCATCATATATGACGTGGTGTCAAACATCATCTTTTTGGTATGAAGTAAGATAAAGAATTATTATTGGACTAAAGTTATTATAGGAAATGTCTGAGAAGTTTTCTTTGATTCCATAACATATGAGGATTACTCTGAGTAGTAAGAATGTTTTTTGGATAATTATAAAAGGCCACCCATGCTCCTCTCTTATTTACACAATAATACCATTTTTATTAGGAAAATAGCTAAAAAACTTACCAAATTTAATCCCCTGACACTATAATCCTTACTTTGGTCAGAAATTAATTATAAGACTACATTAGGTATAATCCTAAAGAGGTGGTCTGAAAAGAGCTAGGATTCCTAACTATGAATTTTTATATAATTTATTCTTCCAACAACTTCAATTATTATTAATTTATAATTATATAAAGACAAAAATATTTCCCATATATTTGTATGCTATTAAGTTAAGTTAATGACATATATCCATCACCCATTACCTCAAATGGGAAATAAAAACTTTACTTGTGTGTAAGACGAACTACCGCCTCACGAACTGATATGGATGTTTTTCCATAAACAAAATTCAAGGTTGGGTATGATGATGGGTACAAAGTATATATATGATATTAAAAAAATAATTATAAATATGGGGTCAGTATAACATATATACATTTTTTACTTTCAATTCCATAGGGGATATGATAATATCTCTCATGCTTCAGCAGACTACCTCCTCGTGAAGAGATGTGATTCGTTTTTCACCAACTCTTTACATGGGTGGTAATAAGGATAACTTTAATTAATGAATGTAATATAAATGAAATAATTATGATATTAATGACATATTTTTTCATTAGGAAGAGTTAATATGTTATTTTATTTCTTACCTTTTCGCCCACTGAAGAATAGTAATGCCGTTAGTGTACATGCAGGCTACCCCCTTCACGAAGTTATGTGACTCTATTTTCATCACCCCACCACATGGATTATATATATAAGTATATTTAAAGATATAACATGGTATACATGATATTATTATCATTTTGTAAATAAAAAATGTTACTTTCCTCTTTTCCATAATGATCGCTAAAAATGGTAACGTTATTTTTGTGTACGTTCGACCTACTATCTCTATGATCATAACATACTTCATTACTCAAAACCATATTTTATGATTGGTCATAAAAGTATATTTTATGAATAAATATGAAAATTATGTCTTGATTAACATTTTTTAAATGTTTAAATAATATTCTCTTTGACCGTAGTAAACGCACCAAAGTCATTTTTGACACATATGTGAAATATCATCGAAACATATAAATTAAACATAATGGATTAATTAATAAAATATAATATAGTAATAATTTTGATAAAATAATTAGTAAAATTGAAAATTTTCCTGAGTAAGAAAATATTTAACACATATTCATCATTTAGGAAGATGAAAAACATACGTAATGAGTCATAATCAAGGTAATAGACTTCCTCTCAATTTCCTTTCATCAAGGAATATTGTGATGTTATGCACCTGTAACATCCTGACCCCAAAAGACCAAAGTTGGTGAATTATTTTTATACATTGGCATGATTACAAAGAATTATGTCCCGAAAGACCAATCAGTTTAGCAGTCATGGAAAATACATTACATACATGAACGTTACATTACACATTTGAAAATAAAACACAACATAAATTATCATTTGAGAAATCTATTAATCCCCTTCCTTAACCCATCATATCAATAATAATACACTTCTTAGAATCCTGGGAAAATAAAATATAAGAAAGGGGTGAGCGCATATGCTCAGTTAGAGTAATCAATACAGTTAAAGAAAACATAAAAATTTGGCATGGTGAATAATTGAAAACACA
The DNA here is from genome assembly GCA_963277665.1 of Viscum album. Classification (NCBI taxonomy): domain Eukaryota; kingdom Viridiplantae; phylum Streptophyta; class Magnoliopsida; order Santalales; family Viscaceae; genus Viscum; species Viscum album. The sequence goes on from OY728133.1 coordinate 445,957,245, forward strand.
TGCCTTTACAAATAATAAACATGAAAAATATATGACATGAATATGAGATGAGTAAATAATACCATAATAAAACATAGTCATGGATATTATAGTACTCTAATAATTACATGAACCATCAATATTATTTTCCTAATGAGGGAATGTATAATGTGGGACATTCTAAAACATTTTTTCAAGGCGTCGACCAATACATATAAAAATGATTTAGGCCTCGGCCAGAACCATATATCAAATTGGGAAAGGACTCAGACAATTCCACTTCTAATTGTATCATGAGACCTACTGATGCATGGAAGAGCTATAACTAGCTCCACCTGTCACTTACTAAGTCTAATACATTCCTCATATGAAAGGGTTGAAACATAACATAAGCATTTGTATTAAAAATAGCATAAGAAATGTTAATACTTTAACCATAAACCATTAATGGTTTAAAAATAACAAATCCATAGTCAAACATATCAAAAAGTCTAAAATACAATATGGAAGATTTGTGTCATAATAAATAAACTTCGAACGAGTTTAAAAATTATCAAAGGATGTTGACATAGATGAAAATGATCCTTAAAACGCTTTGAGGGAAATACCATTTTTTCATGAAATCATTTAAAAGTCTCACAATTTATAAAGGAAGTCATTTAAAAGAGATTTTTTATACCAAAGTTTTCCATACAACTTCGAAACTTTTGAAAGGAACTAAAATTTTTAAACAATTATGTCTATATAAATAAATTGTTAAAATCATTTTGAAAACATGGAAATAAATTAAATAGGTTTCGAAAATAAATATCTAAAACATTTAAAATGATGATATAGTTAATTATCCCCTTCTATAAAACCATAAAATATTCCTTTTAAAAACATTTTTATGAAACATGGACATGGATGATAAATATTTCCCAGTATATACATACAAATAAACAATCTCGGATAATATTGAGATTGAGGAATTAACCGTTACACAATACATTAGGAAATAAATCATGTATAATTTTAATCAAATATTTAAGAAGGTGTAAGGTTTCCATTAAAATTCTATTTTTTGATTCCTCCCCCAATTAAAATAATTGTAGCACCTCTTGTTTAAGATCCTTCATGAGTGATTCTTGTCTAGCTTCTTCTCAGTAGATAGAACATGAATGGATTCCCATGATGCTTCTTGATGAATGTACACCTGTAATACCTTGATATTATAGAATATATTTTTATTTAAATAAATTTAAGTGTTTGATATATTTCTTAACACATAAAATTAATCTTTAAGAAAATTGTGAAATATTATAAAAAAATTATTATTTAAACATCACCATTATAACACAACTGTTAAATTTAAATTTATGAATAATAATAACCATATTAAGAAAAATATTCTTAAATTTTTTTTATATTACAAATGTGATGATTAATTCTTTAGAAATCAGCACTAAATTTAAAGTAAAGTCATTTTATTCTTCAAAAAATACATTTTCTTCAAAAATGATTTTAATTATTTTTGTAAGAAAACATTATAATTAATTTTTACAACTTATAGAGATTAAATAATGATAAAATGATTCCATATTTTGATTTTCTGTTGTTCAAATTTGGTAAATAGGTCCCTTTTATTTTTGGGTAATTTTGAATAGTAATCATGGTAAATATTTTTCATATTGGCTGGGGTAAATTAGTTAAAACCAAGTTTAATAATTAGGGTTTAGGTTTTAAAATTTCTCTAAAACTATCATTTATCCTATTTCATATGTGTAGTTTGACTATTATCACCTAATTTTAAAAAATATGGAAATTTGTTTTTCCATATTTCTTTGATTGTGTCCATTGTATTATTTAAAAAAAAATATAAATGAGAAATGTATACCTTATGAATTTAACATCTCTATTACTTTTAAATAAAGTTAAAAAGTGGTTAAGATTGGTTATCAGTGTTTATTTAAAATAAAAAATTATTTTATTTTATCATGTTAATTTATTTTTAAATTTTTGTGATTGAATAATTACATTAAATTCTCACACAACATTGAAAAAATATTTTTTCAATCAATTGAAAAATAACATTAATGATTTTAAAAATATTAAAAGTAATATACTTTGGATTAATTATTAAATTATTTTTTTAGATAAATATAACATAATAGTGATGTTTTAGGATTTTATATTATAATTCCATTTCATCCGTGTTCTCTTTAAATTTAAAATTTTTTAATAGTCCCCAAAAGACTTTAATGGTATCTTATCCTAAATAATATTTTATTAAATGAATTTTAATTCATAAAAAAATATCTTAGGCCATGTTATGGAGGTGTTATCTATAATGTGAATAATTTTATTACTTATGTATTACTTCTTCTTTTATAGTAACATTGTTTACCCTTAAAGATTTAAAAACTTCGATATCATAGTAACCATCAAAAGGCTTAGTGGTGGGGGTTTGTGTATGTGTGTGTGTGGGGGGGGGGGGTGTAAAACTAAGAGATAAGGGTAAAACCATCTCCTAAACTTGTATAAATATTATTTTATGATGGTATTTCAACATATAATTATATTATATTATAAATATATCAATTTTGATCCACGTTAAATTGAAAATTAATTTATAATAATTTAGTACTTTAAGAAATACTAAGTGCGCCCCTCCCTTCAATTATAAAATGGAACATCTTCTCCTTCATTATTTAGAACGTTTGAGATACCTAAATCAACCAAAAATGTAAATATTATCTTCTATAATTTTATTAATATGAATTAGAGGAGTTTTTCTTATAATACCATTACAAGGCTCCATAAGAATGGATTTAAAGGAGGTCTACCAAAGAAGAGGTAATATTATTGACCAACCTCTTAAAATTTATATATAATTATGACTCCTCTAAATACATCTTATTAATCATAAAATAATAACTTTATCACCCTAACTATATTGAAATGTTATTAATATTATGGAACAACCATTATCCACCCTAATTCCCATTAAATGGGAAATGAAATTGTCACTCATGAATACATGTGAACTACTGCCTCTATATAGTGATATGATTTATTTTCCATCACTATAATTTAGGATTGAATATTTTATGGATTTAATGTTTATATGTTATACTTATGATATAATTATGATACTATAATTATAAAATATATTCTATCTATTTTCCATTCAATCAGTTAGAAAGAAATAATGTCGCATGTGCGTAAGGGTGGACTACCACCTCATAGAAGTGATATGATTAATTTTTCATTTTATATTTACATGGATGGAAATAAAGAAATATTTTATGAATATTTATGATATAATTTATATAATGTTGATTCTATAAATATGAATAATTTTATACCTTTCTTTCTTTCCAACCATAAAAAAGTAGAAACATCACTTGTGCGTATTTACAAACTAAAGTCTCCACGAAGTGATGTAAATTATTTTCCATTACTTATTTATTTGAATAATTATAAAAATTTATATGATTTATAAATTGGATACCTATTTAATGAATAATTTTTTTATATTATTAAACCTTTACCAAGGTGCATGTACTGAAATCATGTAACTGAAACTTACATGAAAAATGAACTAGTTATCACTTAGCTCCACAATTTTAATAAATATTTCTAAATAATATGGTGATAATATTTTATAAATAAAAATTTTTTGTTTAATATTTATTAATATTGTTATTTAATATAGTCACAATAAAAATATAATTATTATATAGAATATTTTAATGCATATGAAGTAAGATGATATGTTTGGCATGGGATTTTTCGTCTCATTTTTGTTTCTATGAGATATATTCTATATTCACCAAGTCATTCCTTTATGTGGTTTTTATAATATGTATGAATGGATTTTATAATTATTTTAATGAAAATTATGTTTATTTTACAAATACATAATTTTTTTTCACTTTCATTAGGTTTTGATTCATAGATTACCAATATTTTAAGGGTTCATCATATAGAATTATCTTCTTTGTGACATATGTTATGTTTTGAACATATATTTTTTAAGGAAGTGTATATACATCCCAGTTGAAATTTTGTATAATTAATTAATTTATATAATTAATATTTAATGTTGCATTTGAATTTATTCTTTCATTGGGTTTACAATTCAAAAAGTTACAAAAGCGATAAGGGTTTTGTGTTAAAATATCATTTCATTAGGTGGGGTTTTATGATAAATTAACATTAAGTTAAACTATAGTGATATTTAAATTCAAACCTAATATTTTTTTGAACAATGGTTATTTATATAGTTTTTATATATTAAAACTATTTTCATCTCATTGTTACTTATAATGACTGAGAAAATGTTTTTTTAAAAATTGACCTTACTTCCTTTCTGGCCAACACAATTTTCTTCGATGACCGCAGTCTTCAAAAGTTTTTATGGATTTTTTTTTTCATATAATAGAAATGTTTTAGAAATTTAATTTTCAATAACTTTTAGATTATTTAAAAAGTTTAATATGATTCTTTTCATATAAACGTTTTTTGAACAAGCCATTTTTTGACTTTTTTTAAAGGCGTGAAAGAATGTTTTCTTTTAAGGTATACCACATGAAGTGATTTTCTCACCATACCGATGATTATTTGATTTTAATAATAATTCACATGATTTATTATTTTTCTCAATTAAAATGATTTTCTTTATATTATAGTTATATATATTTTAAATTATTTCAAAATAAAAGGTTATTATCTCAGGTTTTCAAAGAAATGTTCAAATGATCTTTTTAATGTATTTTCATAAATGTTAACATCTTTTAAGATTTTTTATGATTCAATGGGGATATTATACATTGATAACATCAAATTTATTTCTCTGAATGGCTTATTATAATGATTATTTGAGGTTTATTCTATGCTACCCATTTCTTTATCATAAGTTAATTTAGTTATAGTTAAATCTTTTTGAAACCCATTTATTTTCCATGGGTTATGCGATGAAGAAATGAATGAATTTTTATAAGAACCATTTTATTTTCATGTGTTATTATTAAAAACTATGTAATTATAGAATAAATAACTTTCATGATTTTATTCAACATAAAAATATCATGTAATTCTTAAATAAAAAAGGAAACTGTTTCAATTAAACACTATTATTATAAGGTTTTATTTAGAAGTTTAATTTATAAATTTTAGAATTTTAATTTTATATAATGAATATATTTTTTTAATAATCATATAAAAATTTATTTTTTGTGAATTTTTGTGATTTTTTAGAAAATTTTGATTTTTCTGTTAATAGTTAAAAATACCGATTTCTATACATTTTTTTGTTTCAATAATTTAAGTTATTTGAAAGTCCTAATATGTTTTGAATATTATTTAATTTATCATAGGTATTATTTAGTTATATATAATCCAATTACGTTTTACTCATCATTATGTTGGATTTTTTTGTATAAGTTTTGTTTGATATTAAAATCAGGATTTTTTAAAATTAGTTTTAAAATGCACAATGTTTCTCCATTTAAATTAATTAAAATAATACCTAATAGATAATTTTTAAATTAAATTTATATATTTAGTATTAAAAAATATTAATTTATATTTATTCAATTATTATTAATAATCCTTGAGTTAATATAAAATCATATTTTTCTTGAAAAATACACCCCTTGAAAACCCTCTTTTTTACATTATATGATTTTATTAAGTTTAATTTTTCAAATTATGTGAATTGAGTTTCATAAAATGTATCCCATATTTTGAATCATAATAATTAAATTTTTTTAATTAATTTTATCTTAATTTTGACTATAATGAATAGTGAAAGAAAAAAAAATAATTACTAAGGTCAAGGAAAAAATGGATTTACTTAGGGTTAAACTAAAAAGACAAGGGTTAAAATGACCTATAAACTTGTATGAAATATATTTTGTTTTTATATTTATATTTTATGATGTGTCTGTTTTGATAATAATCTATTTTGGACCCTTGTGACATATGAAGAATGTTGGTGTACCTTTTTCTTTTCAAAAATTACAATTGTGCCACTCACCTCACTTATAAAAGGATACCCCCACTCCTCTCTTATTCACACATAAAAAATAATTTGGGATGAAAAAAAATCAAAAAACTTAAATATATTCATAATATTATTCTAGAATTAATATTTTGATCAAAAATATAATCTTGGAATACTTTAGGTATAATACTAAAGAGGTGGTTCGAGAAGAGGTAAATTTCTTAACTACGTGTTTTAGTTTTTTTCTTATAATTCCTTTAAATATTACTGTTTTATGATTATATAATAAAAAATATCTAATCTATATATATTATTATTTTTGGGTTATTAAATATATCCATCTCATGTTCTATCAAAGAAGAAATAATAATGTCGCTCATGTGTATGGCTGACTACTGCCTCACGAACTGATGTGACACGTTTTCCGTCATCACCACTTACAATTAGGTATTATGATGGATATAAAGTATATATATGATATTAAAAACATAATTATAACCATAGATTAATTATATCATATATATATATATATATCTACATTCTATTATATATTGGATATGAAAACGTCGCTCATGTGTATGGTGGACTATCGCATTGCGAAGCGATGCGATTCATTTTCCACTAACAATTTACATGGGAGTTTGTAAGGATATATTTAATGAAATTATGTGATATATATGACATAATTATAATATTAATGAAATATTTATCATTTTAAAAACATAATATAACATTTTCTTTCTTTACTTTTCACTCACTGAGAAATGATAATATCATTCGTGTATGTGTAGACTACCCCCTTTACAAAGTGATGTGACTCTCCTTTCATCACCAAACCACATGGTAAATATATGCAAGTATTTTTAGATCGTTAATATTCTATATATGAAATTATTTAATTATATAAAGATAAAATATTACTAACATCTTTTCCATAGTGATAATTTGAAAATGGAAATGTTACCCATGCATACACATGACCTACCATCTCCTTGATCAAATGTACTTCATTTATCAATCCCATATTTCATGATTGGTCAATAAATTATAATTCTTGTCTAAATATGATAACTATTTCATTATTATTATAAAGTATATGTTTAATAAATGGAAACATTTTCCATAATCAACCTTCCAAAGTCATTTTTGACACATAAGCCAGATGTAGTCAAAATATCTGACTTAACCTTAATTGAATAAGTAATCATGTATAACATGGTAATAAGTGAAATAAAAGGAATAATAAAATTTTAAAAAATTATTAATAAATTAAATAATTTACACATTTTTTTATTCATTAATATAATGATAATACACGATGTGTCAGTCTCAAGGTAAGGTACTTCGTCTCAATTTTATTTTATTGATACATATTTTTATGTTATGAACATATAAATTTTTATGAAGTTTATATAAATAATATTTTAAATTTACTATCATGAATTTATATATTGTTATGGTATTTAAAGTTTTGTTAAATTTTATCCATTCATGGGTCTTATGATTCAACTATTTATAACGTGATAAGGGACTTTTCTTTAAAAAAACCATCTTTTAATGTTTTCTTTCAAACACTATTTCTATTAAATTTCAATTTTTTAAAATTGATTTTATGAATTTTTTTATGTGTAAATAAAATATGTAAAGAGTATATCTTATGTCTCATTTTACGTTATTTTAAATTGTTTTAAAAGGAATCATTTTTATGTCTTATATGGAATTAATGTCCTATAATTAACTTAAACAATGACAATGATTTTTCTTATCATCGTGACTATTATTTTATTTCTTTATTCCTTTTCAAGATTTCATGTTTACTTAAAGGTAAATCCCTATTTACATTTTTATAGTTATTTTGTTATTGGAAATGGGTTTTTAAAATAAAAGGGTATTTTGACATCTAAAAGGATTTTTTATATGGGTTCAAAAGTGTTTTTAAAAGGGTTTTATGATAAAAAGTTACACAATTAAAAGGTTTTATTCCTAATATAGTGATTATAAATTGTTTATAATGGGTTCACATTGAAATAATTGGTTGATCCTATTATAGCTTATATTATTGGTGAGCCGAGATAGTGCTCTAATGAACTGTGTAATGATTCTGTTCTTTAGAGAATTTTATTTGAAGTTGGTTGTATATTTATTAAAATTTTAAAGGGTTGTGTGAGGGTTCTATAAGGTTTCAATGAGATGATTTCTCAAGGCACCTACATTAATTTAGTATATTTTTTAATTAGTTTACATGAAAATCATTTTTTTCCAAAAGGTAAAATATATGATATTTTTAAAATAATGATAATTCAATTTCTAGGATAATCTTTATACTTAAAAAAAATCATGGTTTTTCTAGTTTTTACTAGAAAAATGGTTTTATTTTTTATGTCCCTTAGTAATATATTTGTACTCCTTTCATGTTTTTAAATTTTTTTCATGGAATTTAATGATAGGTTACGAAAAGGAAGTTATTAAGTAGAAATTCAAAATATTATTTATTAGAATAAATAATATTTTTTTAATTTTTTATATATTGGGGAAAATGGATACTAAATTACGTGTCCACTTTTTCTTATATGGTTTTGTTATTTATGAGTTATGAAATAATTATTTAAAACTGTAAGACAGGAAATATACTCAAATGTAAGAGAATGAATTATTGTATTAAAACTCATTGTTTGTAATATTTAAGGATTAGTTATTATATCTGGTTTCATTGTTCGGTATAAATAAATTTATAGTTGTTAAAAAATATAATAGAATACACAAAAATATTTTACTTTTGGGGGGAGTATGGTTTTACACAAAATAATAGAGAAGATGTAGTGAAAAGGAACTGAGAGGAAAATATCATTCCAAGGAAGCATCCTAAGATGGTTGGAATTAGTTTACAATAGTTTATTGTAGTAATGAATCTATTTAGATAATATATAAATGGTTGTGGTATCCATGCTAGAGAGAATATGATCTATCATGAAGGAAAATTTCAATAGTGGAGAACTTCATGAGAAAACATACCTTATCATTTAGTGGATCATCTAACCATGTGGTAACAGAAGGATAGGTCAATTATATAGAGAATATATTTGACATCATGGGATGTTTAGAATATTAAACGACAAACCATTGTCTTTATCATTTTCAAAGAGAAGCTGATTAATGATAGTATTAGGTTAGGAATACTGAAGATAAATATGATTTCAAAGCCACATAACTGAAAAAAATTTAAAGATATGTTACTTGAAAAAAATTTCCCTAAGGGTTTTCAACACCTGAAGGAAAAAAATTCCTATAATTGAGGGAAACAATAAATATTCTATGGCCAAGTATCAATCCAATTTTACAATACTATATAGGTATATATCAGATTTATTTTTCAGAAGATTGATAGAAAAATCAATATATTTTACTCATCATTGAAAAAATTTCCATGAAGTCCTTTATCCACACAAGAATTTAATTGATATGATAAATTTATTTGTCGTTATGAAAAAGTTAAGATACAGTTTTCTGAAACTTATATGCCTCAAGAAGATGAAAGTACGAAGCGGTCAGGATGGAAGGTAATGAGGAAACATTCAATAAATAAATATGGAGGTAGTAAAACAAAGTTCTCATCTTGTGGAATGTGTGGTAAAAAGTACCGTGAATCATTTATTATAAAATTAGGGAAGTGTTACTAATGTGGGATGTTTTTTCATATGGCCTGTGATTGTAAATAAAATAATCCAAAAGAATAAATTAGTAGTGTAATTCATACCCAACCAATTTTAAGGTATTTTAAATATTAAAATTTTGTTCATCATGGTAAAATTTTCATGAGGTTAGTAACATTTGTATAAATCCTCAATATCATAAGAAAAAGTGTGTGGGAAAATATTTTTGTACTACAACATTTGATTTTGGGCCATAAAATGAAGTGGTGACACGTATGTTACTTGCGTATTCAAATTTTTCTAATAAACTATTTTAATTTGGATATTCTCATTATTTAATTTGTGAGAAATTTTAATGTAAAATTGGAATATAACCTCCTGAAAATAAGATAGAACTTTTTGTGAAAACTATGAATAGAAGTATTAAAGTATCCAAGATTTATATGAATCTTCTTGTTATTATCAATGGGTTGATATTTCACAAAAATCTTGTAAAACTAGAAATATTAGAGTTGTATATAACTTTGGGTATATTTTGGATTTCATTTTATTATTCTAAGATATATTTTATATCCAAGAATATTTTATTCAATGATTTCATGCATTTGATAACTTTCCTAGAAGATAAAAAATTGATTATAGATAGTAGTGAAAGTTACCCATATCACATTCTTTAAATGGAAAAAAATATTCAAATTAGTAATATTTAATTAGTGGATAAATTCATGGATATTATTTCCTAATGATTGGAAAAGTGTTATTCATAATTGTAGGGTTGAGTTTGCTATTGACTTAGTGGTTGAGGATAAGGCTATTTTTAACCCCCTTATCTAATAAAACCAGTGGATGTATAAGAATTGATAAATCAATTACATGAGTTGTTAGATAGAGGTATCATTCAACCTATAACATCACAACATGGTACTTATTTTCTATTTTTTTAAAATATATATGGTTAAATGATCCTTTTCACTGCTTATAGGGCCTTGAAAAAAATAAATTTTAAGAAAATGTATCCATTACCTTTTATTGATTATTTTTTTGATCGGATATTGGGAGGATGATATTTTTTTAAGGATCATATTAGATCTGCATACCATCATTTGAAATTCACAATAGAATATATTTAGAAGACAAAATATCAGACCATATATGGGAATTATGAGTTTGTACTGATGCCCTTTGGGTTGTCCAATACACCTGCTGTATTTATATACATTATGAATTGTAATCTTCATGAGTGTTGGGAAACATTTATGGTTATTTTTATTGATGATTTTTTTGTGTATTCTTAAATTTATGTATATAATGAATGAAACCTAAGGATAGTTTCAAAATCCATAAAATGAAATAAAAAATATGAGAAATTTATTAATTGGGATTTTTAGATTCAATAAATTTGTTTCATTATAAATATTGTTTCTAAAGATGAAAAAACTTTTAACTCTGAAAAAACAAAATTTATTGATGAATGGAAGGAACCAAAAAAATCACATTGATTCATAGTTTTCATGGACTATAAATTTACTATTGTAGGTTTGTTGAAATATTCTATCGTTTGAATAGCCCACCATCTATGTTAAATTTTAGTGGAGTTAAATTCATCTTGATAAAAGAATTTAATTATTATTTATAGAAACTAAAAAAGAATATTGGTGAATTATATGGTTCTGGAACTCACTTAAAAAACTGGATAATACCTCATATAAAATAATTATTCTTTGAAAAGACATGGTTGTTTCATAATGAATAATTATCAGGTAATTATTTATGATTCATGTTAGTTGAAACCTCATGGGTTGAATTACCTTACACATGATCTAGAATTTTCCACTGTGGTTTTTCTTTAAAAAATTTAAAGAATAAATTGTATGGAATAAAGTTTGAAATATATAATAATAAAAAACTTTTTATGTATATATTCCCCCAAAAATAATTGATCACGAGACAAATAATATGAATAAAACTAAAAATGGATTATAATGGCTTGGTTTATTAAAATCCTATCAAGGAAAACAATGTGCATGATGATTTGAGTTCAAAAACAGTGATAAATTAACCATTTAATGTTTGGAATGTGATTCTTTGGTAAATAATTTGATTAATTTTTTCCTAGATGTTTTTGATACAGGATATCCTCAGGTTTTTTCAGGTTTCATTGTAGTTGACTTTGTCAGAAACAATTATAAAAGCGAAAAAAGATGATCAATATTTTCTAGAAAAGGTAGAATCCATTATAAAGAGTAAATTTATAGTTTTACTATTTATTAAGGAGATGTTTTATCATTTTTAAAATTATTATGTGTGACTTGTGATTCCCAGTTGAAGAAATAGTTCTTAAGTGAATCTTATAGTTCAATATTTTCCATTTATCTGTTTATTTTTGATATTTATAGAGACAATTAGCGGTGTTACTAGTAGGTTGGTATGAAAAGATATATTAATGAATTTACCAAGAGGTTTCTGACTTGTTTAAAGGTTATAGAAGAATTAAATTTACTGAAAGGAATTATTCATGATTTTTAATACAGGAGTAGAAATGATAAAATATATCCATTGATTTTGTTGTGGGATTTTCATATACTCCATGAGGTAAAAATGTTATTTGGGTTATTTTTGATAAATTAACTAAATGTACACATTTCATTACCTTTCATGATACAATAAATATAGATCAACTTTTTGGACTGTATATAAAGGATATTTTATGGTTAAATGGAGTTCCTCAGTCTATTATATTTGAAGATGATACTAAGTTGACACCTAATTTTGGAAAAGGACATAAAACAGCATTGTGTAGTGAATGAAATTTCAATATACATTATTTTCCTCAAAATGAGGGTTATTTTGAGTAGATAATTCATACCATGGAAGATATTATTCTTTCTTGTTCAATAGATTACAAGTGAATTTTAGATCAAAATCATTCAATGTTTTAGTTTTATTATACTACTAGTTTTCATTCTAATATATACATATTGAAACATTTGAAGCATCATATATAACTTGGTGTCAGACATCATCTTTTTGGTATGAAGTAAGAGATAAAGTAACCATATTGAACCAAAGTTAGTATAGGAAATTACAGAGAAGTTTCCTTTCATTCCATAACATATGAGGATGAAACTAATTAGTAAGAAAGTTTTTGTGGATAATTGGAGGAAAAATATTTCTTTCAAGGTAGGTGATTATGTATTTATAAAATTTTATCCATGTTAAAGTATTTTTTTCTTAGAATAATGTGAAGATAATTACATGGTTCATTTTTCCATATGAAAATGTAGAGAATTTTGGACTAGTTTCTTAATGTTTGTCTTTTCTTCCAAGTTTATCCTAAGTAAAAAAAATATTTTTTGGTTCATACTTAGGAAAATGTGTGATCGATTAATCTCAAATTTTGAGACCTAAAGTAGTTCTGTTGGAAGTGATTCCTTCTTATTATGGAAAAATTATTCAGATGATTGACTATAGATAGAAAGTTTTGTGGAACAAGGTGATTAATTAAGTTATGGTTTTATGGAAATAGCACATGGTTCAAAAGGAAACAAGGGAATCTGAGAATGATGTGAGGGAAAGATATACCCACTTGTCTAATAAGTGAATAAAATTAAGAGGAAAAATTTTTAAAAAGTGTGGAATAGTGTAAAAACCTAGACAATGATATAATAAATCACTTTCATGATTTTATTCATCATAAAAATATTATTTATTTTTTTAAATCAAAATGGAAATTTTTTTAATTAAAGAATTTCATTATAAGGATTTATTTAAAAGTTTATTTTTTGAATTTTTGAATTTTAATTTTACAAAATAAATTTCAGTTTTTAAATCATCATATCAAAATTTACTTCAGGTGAAATTTTGGGAATTTTCAGAAAAAATAGATTTTCCTGTGAATAGTAAAAAATGCCAAATTTTTTTAAAAGGCTTTTCTTTAAATTGAATAAGTAATTTAAAAGTAACAATATGTTTTGAATACAATTAAAAGTAAAAAAGTAATCATTTATTTATATTTAATCCACTTAATTAAATTTTAATTTACTTTATATTATATTTTATTATAAGTTTGTTTTTGGTTTTAAAAATGGGGTTTTCAAAAAAATGTTTTTAAATGCACAATTTTTCCCTATTTTCGTTAGTTATCATATTTACGAATGGGGAAATAATTTATATGAAATTTATATACTATTTATCAATATATATTTATTTATATTCATATAATTATTATTATCAATCATTGATTTAATAAAAAACCCTCTTTTTCTTGAAAAATACACTTATTGAAAACCCTCCTTTTCATCGCATCTTTGAGGTTATTTTTAAAATTAATTTTACGAATTCTAGGAATATAATTTAGTAAAATTAATTCATATTTAGATTCAGAATAATTTATGTTTTATAGTAATTTTAACATAATTTTGACCATAATTAATAGTGAAAATAGTAGAAATTAATTCCCTCGGTTAAGGAAACAATGGATTTACTGGGGTTTAAATAAAATATATAAGGGTTAAAATGACCTATAAACTTGTATAAAACATATTTTATGACCATATTTAGACCTTATAAATTATAAGTCTCTAAAATAATCCATTTTGGACCCTTTTATCTTGTAAAAATCAAGGGTACACCTTTTTGGTTTCAAATATTACCATTGTGCCACTCACCTCACCTATAAAAGCCCCCCCATGCTCCTCTCTTATTCACAAAATAATACCATTTTTATTAGGCCAATAGTTAAAAAAACATACCGAATTTAATCCACTGACTCTATAATCCTTAGTTTTGTCATAAATTAATTATAGGAATACATTAGGTATAATCCTAAAGAGGGGGTCTGAAAAGAGCTTGGATTCCTAACTATGAATTTTTATATAATTTAATCTTCCAAAAACATCAATTATTATACATTTAGAATTATATAAAGGAAAAATTATTTCCCATATATGTATATGTTATTAAGTTATGTTAATGAAATATATCCATCACCCATTACCTAAATGGGAAATGAAAATGTTACTCGTGCGTGCGACAAACTACCGCCTCGCGAACTGATGTTGCTGTTTTTCCATAAACAAAATTCAAGGTTGGGTATGATGATGGATATAAAATATATATATGATATTAAAGAAATAATTATAAATATGGAGTCATTATATCATATATTCCTATTTGACTTTCAATTCCATTGGGGATATGATAATTTCACTCATGCTTCGACAGACTACCTACTCGTGAAGAGATGTGATTCCTTTTTCAATAATTGTTTACATGGATGGTAACAAGGATAAATTTAATTAATAAATTTGATATAAATTAAATAATTATGATATTAATGACATATTTTTTCATTAATAAGAGATAATATGTTATTTTATTTAATACATTTTCACCCACTGAAGAATTGTAACGTCGTTACTGTACATATAGGCTTCCGCCTTAATGAAGTAGTGTTACTTTCTCTTCGTCACCACACCACATCTATTATATATATGTATATTTAAAAATATAATATGATATAAATGATATTATTATCATTCTTTAACTAAAAAATATTACTTACCACTTTTCCATAATGATCATTGAAAAATGGAAACGTTATTTATGTGTACATACGACCTACTATCTCTATGATCATAATATACTTCATTTCTTAAAACCGTGTTTTTTCATTGGTCATAAAAGTATAATTTATGAATAAATATGAAATTTATGTCTTGATTAATATTTTTTAAATGTTTAAATAAAATTATCTTTGACTATAGTAAACCTTCCAAAGTCATTTTGGATACATGAGAGAAATATCATTGAAACATATAAATTAAACATAATTGAATAAGTAATAAAATATAATATAGTATTAAGTGAGATAAAATAATTAATAAAATTGAAAATTTTCTTAAATAAATAAATATTTGACACATATTCATTATTTAGGAAGATAAAAGACGTATGTGATGAGTCATACTCAAGGTAAGGGACTTCCTCTCAATTTCCTTTCATTATGGCATATTAAAATGTTATGCACCTGTAACGCCCTGACCCCAGAAGCCCAAAGATGGTGAATTATTTTAATAAATTAGCATGATTACAATGAACGAAGTCCCAAAGGACCGATCAGTTTAGCTGTCATGGAAAATAGATTACAAACATGAAAGTTACATTATACATTAGAAAATAAAACACAACATAAATTATCCTTTGAGAACTCAATTAATCACCTAGATTAACCCTGAATATCAATCATAATACACTTCTTGGAATACTGGGAAAATAAAATATATGAAATTGGTGAGCTTATATCCTCAGTAAGAGTAAGCAATACAGTGGAAGATTACATAAATATTAAGCATGGTGAATAACTGAAAACACATGCCTTTACAAATAATAAACATTAATAATTTATTTCTGGAATATTAGATGAGTAAATAATTAATAAGAAAACATAGTCATGGGTATTCTACTAGTCAAATACCACATGAACCATCGATATTATTTTCATAATGAGGGAATGTATAATGTGGGTCCTTCTGAAACATTTTGTCAAGTCCGCGAACAATACGTCTAAAATGATTAAGGCCTCGACCAAAAACATATATCAAATTGGGATAGGCATCATCCAATTACACTTCTAATTGGCTCTTGAAACCTACTAATGCACCAAAGAGCTATAGCGGGCTCCACCCGTCACTTACTAAGTCCAATACATTCCTCATATGAAAAGGCTGAAACATAACATTAACATTTTCAATAAAACTAGAATAAGAAATGTAAATACTTTAACCATAAACCATGAATGGTTTAAAAATAAAAAATCCACAGTCAAAAATATCAAAAATCATTAAATACAACAAGTAATATTTGTGTCATAATAAATCGACTTCAAACAATTGATAAAATTATCAAAGGATGTTGACATGGATGAAAATGATTCATAAAACGCTTTGAGATAAATACTCTTTTTTCATGAAATCATTTAAATGTATCACAAATTATTAAGGAATTCATTGAAAATAGATTTTTTATATCAAAGTTTTCCATAAAACTTTGAAACATTTGAAAGGAATTGACATTTTAAAACAATTATGTACATATGAATAAATCCTTAAAATAATTTTGATAAAATGGTCATTAATTAAATAGATTTCTAAAATAAATCTTTAAAACATTTAAAATTATGATATAGTTAAAGATTCCCTTCCATAAAACCTTAAAATATTCCTTTTAAAAACAGTTTTATGAAACATGGACATGGATGCTAAATACGTCCCAATATATACATACAAATAAACAATCTCGGATAATAATAAGATTGAGAAATTAACCCTTACCTTGTACCTTTACTTAGTAAATGGTATGTTATCCTCTTGTATAATAATTAAAACATTGTCATTGAATTATACAAGAACTGTATACATAAATATGATATCATATATGATCCTTTAATGCTGCTTTGTTAACAATATTTTAGTATTACAATTGTTTTGGGTGTTAAATGATTCATTTTCCTTTATATGCTTGGTTACATAAGCACTTTTTTTATGGATAGGATGTATTTTATTATATCCAAAATTATATTAAGTTCTTAAACATTATTTTTAATCATGTAATGAAAATTAATCTTGAATGATTACGATGGGGAATGAATCTCATCGCGTTCGTGGAGAGGGTAATCCGTACGTACGCACGAGCGACAATATCATTATATTGATGGTGAAATAATATATAATTGGATGGTATATCATATATCTAAAATCATTAAAATGTTATATTTATCATTCAGAAAAGTTATACTCATTATTATACCACTCAAAATAATGAAGTGTTTGAATAACAAAATAGACTACAATGTGGAGACGGTAATCCGTACATACATACGTATGGTGACTTTGTCATTTATAGGATTGATATAATAACAAATATGGATGTACCATATTTATAATAACATAAAATTATGTAGAAGGTACTGGATTTATTAATTTGGTATGGAAACAACAATAAAATAGGAAGTGGAAGAAGAAAAGAATTTGAAAGATGGTGGTGAAATTATTACCTCTTCTTTGGGTGTTTCCTTTTGAGTTGATCAAAAGAAATCTTTAGGTTGGCTTTATGATAAAATTAATGACTATAAGTATAAGTGAGGGAAGTTTTGAGGATATTTGATTAGGGTTTGTCCAATCCAAATTTTTAGGAGGTGTGTTTTTGAGAGAAGGAAAAGTACCATTTTATAAGAGAGGTGATGGTCACTTTAGAAAAAGATTGAATTGTAAATTTCTTATAAAACAATTTTTGGTTTGTAAGGGAGCCAAATTGATTTATTTAGAGGATAAGGTTCGGATGGGTCTAAATCCTGTCAACTAATAGGTTTTAGACAAGTATAGGTCACCATATTAACCTTATCTTTTAGATGTAACTCTAAGGTAAAAAGTTTAACTTTTACAATGACCTCTTGTATTATTATAATAAATGGTTAATAAACTTACTCAAAAATACAAAGAGAACCACCAAGTAGTTCATTAACGACATATTAATGATTATATAAGTCTTTTGTTTCTAAACATTATATTTTTACGAATATTATATCATTTAATAATATAATATTCTTTAAAACATTTAATTTATGTACATTTTGACACTATTTAGTATTTGGTTTTTTTGAAAGTCATCACAACTTTATTACTTCAAACCAAACACATTTAATCAACCTTAACATGTTATATTAACCTATAAAATTTGTGTATAACTTCTAAACATTCAAATTCATTATATTTTAATATTTATAATATCAATTTGTTTAATATTTCATTAAGAAGGTAATTACTACATCAACATTCTGTCATAAATAAATTTAATGATTTAATGTATAAAAATTATAAATAAAATAACATTATGTATAAACTTTTTTATCTTTATAATTAATATTTATAGTCTAATTTATATTATGTATAACCCTATATTAAAAACTGTTTAGATATTAAACATTGAATTTTACACTTTTAACTCTTCCTTAAATAAAATAATAATAAATGTTCTAATCTAATCCATGTGGATCAAAGAGGTTCATATTTTATTCCTATGGTTCATTTTGGTCAAAAAACACTTATCCAATAGAATTAATAGATGTGTTTGGGTAATAATAATATCATTTTTTCCTTTAATTTCTCTATTTAATTTTAACAGTGGTAAATAAAAGTCAAAAGTTACTATTCACAAAAAAAAATATTTTCATCTTATTGAACCCCATTTTACATAATGATTTTTATTTTTCTCATGGATTTTTTTAAATTCAACTCATATAAGTGGTAAAATTATGTTTTATGCAAATTTTGCAAACATGCTTAGAAGTCGGGTAAAAGAGGGTAACAAGTTCAATAAAATTTTATACATCTAATTTTTTTATAAAATGACTCCAATGAATTAAATTAAGATCATATAGGTATTATATATCTATTTTGACAAAAAATAAATTTAAATAAAATAAATAATTATTTAAATAAAAAGTCTGTTTTGAACAATAAGACAATGTTTTTCACTATTCATCAAAAATTGAATGTTTTTAGAAAAACACAAAAAATTCACCCTAAGATAATTTTAATATTTAGAATCCAAAAATGATGTCTATTTTACAAAATTAAAAACATATAAGTTTCCTTAATTAAATTAAAATTAATTTTCCTTGTCATAACCAAAAAGCGGGTTTTTAAAAAGTAAAAACTATTAAAAGATTGACTTGTGTTTATCTCAAATTTAAATGTAAAATTACTTATAATGACCTAAATTGTATTAAATGATAAAAATATAATCTAATTATACTTCAAAACCGTTCAAATTTATAATTTAAAACTATAATTATTTTTATTAAAAAATTTGTTTTCAATTAAAATTTAGTATCTTTTACTATTCATCAAAATATGAAGGTTATGAAAAAAACACCAAAACATTATACAAAAAAAAATTTATGTCCCACTTCAAAAATAGATGTTTATTTTGTCAAATATTGTCACGAACCGTCCTCGGGGCCCGTGCTGTGACTACCCCAAGCCCGCCTTCCATAGGCCAGGGGCTGGCGACTAGCACCAAGGCATAAATCCCGATAAACAGGGAAGGCATTGCCTTTGTAAAGTAAACAACCACCACAGAGTAAGCAAGCGGAAAGAGTAAACACTAAGTAAAAACTGTAACAAGATGAGTTGAAACTAAAAGGGGCCGGAAATACAAGCCCAATTGTGAAGTACAACTCGAAATGGAAAATAGAAACTGTAAAGTAAATCCACTACACCAAGCTGTCCACTGTAAATCTCACCGGAAGGGTGGGTACAGATAGCTCCACTGCTCCTCGGGTCCCACCGTCTACTCCGAGTACATCCCGCCCAGTGATCCACCTCCAGGTACCGTCCTGCTCTGCAAGCCTCAACCACGATCAACGCTGTCCGTCGTCTGCAACCAACACAACGTAGTACGGGCATAGCCCGTGCAGGGGTGAGTATAAGATACTCAGTAGGGACCCCGAGACCCCCGAAGGTCACCCAAAATCTACAAAGGATAAACTACAAAGGAAAGATACAATCACGAAGTAACAACCGACTCTGCTTAGGAATATGCCCGTACATATACCTAAGTCATCAATTCCAATACGCTCCAACCTCCGAGCCCAAGCACAACCCAGTTCACACAGGAAAGAAAAACGTAAATCCACACAGGATAGCACAACACATTCCACAAAGGAAAGAAAAACGTAAATCCACACAGGATAGCACAACACAATCCACAATGGAAAGAAAACAAGATTCAGCTCACACAGGTACTTCTTCGTATGAAGTTTAGAGATGATCAGATATAGCCACTGATTCATCTAAGCCGTCGGAACCACAAAGGATCTATAGGTACTAACCCTCGCAATGACCCACACAGGATCGATCCTGAAGTTGAACCCAAAGCTATTGTGAAACTCCTTCTCCATCAAGTACATTGGTTGTACGACTACAACCAAGCGCTTCCCTCTTACCTTGGACTGCTGTAGTGCTCCACCTATCGGGTACTGTGGGCCTGCTGCTACAACCAAGAGCTCCCCCGTGCCGCTACAACCAAGAGCTCCTCTGTCGTGGGTCTGCCGCTACAACCAAGCGCTTCTCCATCGTGGGTCTGCCGCTACAACCAAGCGCTTCCCTGTGCTGCTACAACCAAGCGCATCTCTGTCGTGGGTCTACCACTACAACCAAGCACTCCCCTGTGCCGCTACAACCAAGCGCACCTCTGTCGTGGGTCTGCCGCTACAACCGAGCGCTCCCCCTGGGCTATCCGTAACACACCGAGTCGTTCGATCAGCAGTCGTCAAGTCTCAACCGGCTCTAGGGTTTCAGCACACAGCATGCTCGTTCCGGGAGGGTCCACTCCACGAGCTAAGAGGTCGATGCATCAACTGTCATGTAGTCTGAAGTCTATGTATCCAAAAGTTCCGTATCGTCAACAGGAACTCAACGCAACAGACGACACGTCAATCAGACGCCCGGTCTGAGAGTTATTGGCTTTTTCGTTCTAGGGGCCCGGTTGATTTTTAAGGCAAAACCAACCCGATCGTACTCCACCTGCATCCAAAACTCGGGCAGAGTATGCCAAAAGATCAGTCTCACTAAGAGGAACTCAACCAAGTCGACGGCACGTCAATCGGACGTCCGGAGTTCAAGATATGAGCGTTTCTGCTCCGAGGGCCCGGTTGGTTTCGTGTACGAACCAACCCGTCCGAACTCAAAGTATTCCGAAACCTTGAGTGCGATATACCGAAACGACCGTCTCTATCCAAGGATCGCGTTTCCACTGACGGATCGTCAATCGGAAGTCCTTAGCCCAAGATATGGGCATTTGACCGAATTTGGTCCGAAAATGGAGGTTTCGGGCCCGGACCGACCCGGCCCGAGACCCCCGGGGTCGGCCCAAACCGGGTCGACCAGGTCCGGCTCGGCCCAGCCCGGAGCGGCGCGGACTGGCCCGGCACGGTGCGGCCAGGCACGGCGCGGCCTGGCAGGCCGGCCAGACGCCGTTCCGGCTGGGACAGCGCGCCCAGCGCGCTGCCTGGCTCGACCTTTGGCCGAGCCATTTCGGCAAAAAGGGGGGGGGGGGGCTGCCCCCCTGTGTAACCGCAGCCCCCCCCCCCTTCATTAAGGGGTCGTTTGAAGTTGGCTGGGAGAATTTAATTCCCCCGGCTCCCCCCTTTCCGGCCGGCCCAACCTGGCCGACTGGTTCCTTCTCAACGGAACCGGCGGTGGCCGGTCCCCTTCCAGCTCTGACGCCGGCAGCCCGGTCCGGCCGCCGGTCTCCTTGCTCCGCCGTGGCCCGGAACCGGCTGCGACCCTTGTCGTCCGGCGTGGTGCGACGGCATCGCGCCCCTCCGCCGTGGCACCGCTCCGGCCGCGGCGTCTTCGGTTTTCTTCGACGCGGCGCGACGGCGTCGCGTCCTTAAACTTCAATCCACGACGCGGCGCTATGGCACCGCGCGTTTCCTTTCGCAAGATTTCGTGTGGTGCGACGACACCACGCCTTCCCGAACCAATCCACAAAGGAAACAATTCATAAAAAAAAGATGACGGTCGGTCGTGTTTGTGCGGATCGACCCCCTCGCGTTATTTGATATCAATTGGTTTTAAACCACAAAGATCACCAAGTTGATATTCACAACCAAAAAAACTAAACAAACCCCTACCACAGTTTCAAGAGCGGTGTTCGTCAACGAGCCGTGAAAGACGAGCGTCGCGGAGGTCGGGCATCGCGGAAAAAGAACGCCGACGTCGCAAAGCGAGGATTCGAAGTCGTTGATGGAGATTTCGTCGTGGAAAAGCGTCGCGAAAGAGACGACGCAGAAGTAGAACGTCGCGTTGCGGATACGGTGTCACGGAAGAACCATTGCGGAAAGAGACATCGCGTTCTTCGGTGGAGGTGTTCTTCGCTTTCTTCGTCGAGGTTGAAGAAGAAGAAGACTCACGCTTCCCAATCCTCTAAAGGTTGCAAAACTCTAACCAAAAATTAAAAAAGACCAAGTCTTATTTTATTAACACAACCTAACCATTTCAATTTCAAGAGTTTGAAATTAAGTAACTCACTTAATTAATTATAACAATTATCAAAAAATTAATGTAATTGAGTTAATGGGAGTTAGGAATGTGTGGGGTTAAGAGGGGTTAGGGAGTTAGGGAAAATTAAAAAGGTGGGGGTTCGTGTGGGCCCCACCCTTTTAATTATCCACACATGGGAAGTTGGGTGGATGTGGGCCCCACCACCAACTTCCCATGGGAGAAATTAACCACCTTGAAAAAGAAATAAAATTGATTCTGCAATTTTATTTACTTTTTAATTAAACCCCATTAATTAACTTCTTCTCCCGCACAAACGCAACTCCGGAATAGGAGTTTTTAAGCAATTACCGGCGCTGCGGTTCCATCAGTGCTCTCAGAATTCGATTCCGGGCACCAGTTCAAAAGTTAGAAATTCCCGCTAGTTCGTTCACTGAACGTACCCAAGCCAAACTTCCGAAATTGATTCCTGGTACACAGGGCCTCGGAATCAGGCGCCGTCAGAAACCGCATTCTTGTAAAATTCAAAGAAAATTAAGAAAAAATTTCCCTTGAATTTTACGGGTCTTTACATTACTCCCACCTCAGGGCTTTATGTCCCCGTAAAGATACTTCAAAACTAGGGAAAAAAAGGCGGTACTGAGCACGCATCTGAGCCTCCCGCTCCCAAGTGCTCTCCTGGAGGTTCTCGTGCTGCCATCTGAAGCGCACTAGAGGAATCAATCGTCCACGTATGACCCGCTCCTGTCGATCCTCGATCTCCACTAGGACCTCCGCAAAAGTCACCCCATCATCAAAGACCAGCTCTCCATGGTCAAAGATTTGCGTCGGGTCGTGCACGTATCTCCTCAGCTGAGATACGTGGAAGTCGTCGTGCACCCGGTGCAACTGAGGTGGTAGAGCCAGACGATAAGCCACCTCGCCAATCCTGCTGAGGACCTGGAAGGGTCCGATGAAGCGCGGAGATAACTTGCCGCCTCGGCCAAATCTCCGTAATCCACGTCGAGGTGAGACACGCAAGAAGATGTGGTCGCCATCCTCAAACTCTAGTGGCCTCCGCCTCCTATCAGCGAAAGACTTCTGTTGGCTCTGAGCTGTCTTCATCCGCTCCTGGATGACCTGGACCTTCTCTATCGTTGCCTGGACCACCTCTGGTCGCACAAGAGCTGCTATGATTTCTTCTTTGCCGATAAGAGAAATCCGGTCTCATCCCTTGGATGAACCACGTTCTTCACCTAATACAATCAATCCCGACATGGTTGATACTAATCCATACCAAGGATGATGTCGTAAGGCCTCGACGCTACTACCAAGAGATCCAACCGTTACTCTTGCCTCCAAGGGTTGAGTCACACTGTCGGCTTCAGTGTGTGGTAACTGGGTCTCCTCCAGTAGATGTCTCACAAGTGAGGGTCAAGTCAATAGTCAAAACTGGAACCTCTTAGTAACAACACAAAAGAGGACAGGAATGAAAACATCACAAAGGTATGCGTCTTTTATTATTGCAGCTCATAATACAAAGACGCTACACAATAGCAACAAGGAACTAGAAGTACAAAAGACGTATCCACTCATTCCGCTCCTATTGATTTTCTCCCAGAGCTCTATGATCGAAGGCCTCAGATGCCTGAAGCTGAGCTCTCCCATGTCCACCAACTCCCTGCGGTCGGGGGGGACCTCTCGGTGGTGGTGGTGGCAACACCTCGAAGTGTCGCCCACCATCTGCTACTCGGCCAGCTCCTCTGCCTCGTCCGCCTGCACCCTGCGGACCACCCTAATCAAACCTCTGCCTCTGCCTAGGGGGTCCTTCATTCATCTGCTGGTCATCCGTATGGCGGGTCGGACAGTTACGAGCCATGTGACCAATCCCGCCGCAGGAGTAACACTACCCTCTCATGGCAAGTCATTGTCCACCCCCCGAGTGCCTTGCACAAACGATCCAGAGTCATGCTGTCGACCACCTATAGGTCTAGTCCTCTTGGACCCCTTTGTCATCTGTCTACTGCCTGCTGTAGAAGAATCTGCCGCATGCAAGAAAGTGGTGGGTCCTGCTGCTGGAGACTGCTCAGCAAGGAAACTCTCTACTATGAGGGCTCGCTCCAACACCCCTGTCTGTGTCGGAATGCTGTGAGAAACAACTGAAGCTCTGATCTCTCTCCTGATCCCCTGCTCCAAGGTTCGGGCCCTGAAGAATGGGTCCGTACCATGTCTGTGGAATAGCGTGAGAAATCGGTAAACCTCGCCGCATACTGGGCTACTGTCATGCTGCCCTACCGCAGCTGAAGTAGCTCCTGAATACTCACCGTTCGGAGGGTGGCTGGGAAAAACTCTGAGTGAAAAAGGATCTCAAAGTCTGTCCAATGTAGAGATGCCTCATCGTGCACCTGGAGCATCAAGCTCCACCATCGGACCGCTGCTGCGTGCAGTAGGCTCGCCGTGAGGATCACCATGAGGTGTGCTGGTGTCCTCACTAACCGAAACACATGTACCACTGCCTCCAGCCAGTCCTCGGCTGCCTGGGGGTCCGACTCCCCACATAACTTGGGTGGTCGCTGGCGCTGGAACTCATGCAGTGCGCTGAGGCAACGTGCATCGTCAGCGACTGGTGTTGGAAGTATCGGTGGCTCGATGGGTAGAGCTACCGCCGGTTCCACTGCTGACAAAGGGCCCTGCACCGAGGCCTTGTCGCTCGGTGGGATGTCCTCACGCTCGACTCTCGGAACCCTAGATGGCTGGCATCGTGGGCCATCCTGAAAGGAAACAGGTGCGCCACGGTCAGAACAGTATACCTGGTGAGCTGATACAAAGTAATCACATAGAAAACTTGAAACACACATGAAATCAATGTTTTCGTGTATTATGTAGGAAATCAGAAGTCATGGTCCTGGTGTATGGATACATCAGCCGCCGCACCAACACTGGACTCCCTGAACTGATAACCACACTCAATACGCTAAACACTATTTCTTCACAAAGAAAAAGATCAGAGTCTGCGGTAGAACCGAACTCCTCTGATACCAATTTGTCACGACCCGTCCTCGGGGCCCATGTCGTGACTACCCCAAGCCCGCCTTCCATAGGCCAGGGGCTGGTGACTAGCACCAAGGCGTAAATCCCGATAAACAGGGAAGGCATTGCCTTTGTAAAGTAAACAACCACCACAGAGTAAGCAAGCGGAAAGGGTAAACACCAAGTAAAAACTGTAACAAGCTGTGTTGAAAGTAAAAGGGGCCGAAAATACAAGCCCAACTGTAAAGTAAAACTCGAAAGGGAAAACAGCAACTGTAAAGTAAAGATACTACGCCGAGCTATCCACTGAAAATCCCACCTTAAGGGTGCGTACAGATAGCTCCACTGCTCCTCAGGTCCCACCGTCTACTCCGAGTACGTCCTGCCCAGTGATCCACCTCCAGGTACCGTCCTGCTCAGCAAGCCTCAACCACGATCAACGCTGTCCGTCGTCTGAAACCAACACAACGTAGTGCGGGCATAACCCGTGCAGGGGTGAGTATAAGATACTCAGTAGGGACCCCGAGACCCCCTAAGGTCTCCCAAAATCCACAAATGATAAACTACAAAGGAAAGATACAATCACAAAGTAACAACTGACTCTTCTTAGGTATATGCCCATACATATACCTAAGTAATCAATTCCAATACGCTCCAACGTTCGAGCCCAAGCACAACCCAGTCCACACAGGAAAGAAAAATGTAAATCCACACAGGATATCACAACGCAATCCACAAAGGAAAGCAAAACGTAAATCCACACAGGATAGCACAACACAATCCACAAAGGAAAGAAAATAGGATTCAGCTCACACAGGTACTTCTTCGTATGACGTTTAGAGATGATCAGATGTAGCCACTGATTTATCTAAGCCGTCGGACCCACAAAGGATCTATTGGTACTAACCCTCGCAATGACCCACATAGGATTGATCCTGAAGTTGAACCCAAAGCTATTGGGAAACTTCTTCTCCATCAAGTACAGTGGTTGTGCCGCTACAACCAAGCGCTTCCCTCTTACCTTGGACTGCTGTAGTACTCCACCTATCGGGTACTGTGGGCCTGCTGCTACAACCAAGCGCTCCCCCGTGCCGCTACAACCAAGCGCTCCTCCGTCGTGGGTCTGCCGCTACAACCAAGCACTTCCCTGTGCTGCTACAACCAAGTGCATCTCTGTCGTGGATCTGCCGCTAAAACCAAGCGCTCCCCAGTGCCGCTACAACCAAGCGCACCTCTGTCGTGGGTCTACCTATACAACCAAGCGCTCCCCCTGGGCTATCTGTAACACACCGAGTCATTCGATCAGCAGTCGTCAAGTCTCAACCGGCTCTAGGGTTTCCGCACACAGCATGCTCGTTCCGGGAGGGTCCACTCCACGAGCTAAGAGATCGATGCATCAACTGACATGTAATCCGAAGTTGATGTATCCAAAAGTTCCGTACCATCAACAGGAACTCAACGCAACAGACGACGCGTCAATCAGACGCCCGGTCTGAGAGTTATTGGCTTTTTCGTTCAAGGGGCCCGGTTGATTTTTAAGGCAAAACCAACCCGATCGTACTCCACATGCTTCCAAACCTCGGGCGGAGTATGCCAAAAGATCCGTCTCACTAATAGGAACTCAACCAAGTCGACGACACATCAATCGGACATCCGGAGTTCAAGATATGAGGGTTTCCGCTTCGAAGGCCCGGTTGGTTTCGTGTACGAACCAACCCGTCCGAACTCAAAGTATTCCGAATCCTTGAGTGCGATATACCAAAACGACCGTTGCGATCCAAGGAACGCGTTGCTGCTGATGGATTGTCAATCGGACGTCCGTAGACCAAGATATGGGCATTTGACCGAATTTGGTCCGAAAATGGGGGTTTAGGGCCCGGACCGACCCGGCCCGAGACCCCCTGGGTCGGCCCAACGTGGCCCAGCATGGCCCGACCCGGCCCGGCGCGGCGCGGCGCGGCGTGGCCCGGCCCGGTGCGGCGCGGCCCGGCAGGGACAGCGCGCTGCCTGGCTCGGCCTTTGGCCGAGCCGTTTCGGCAAAAAAGGGGGGGGGGGGGCGCCTGCCCCCCTATGTAACCGCGGCCCCCCTTCATTAAGGGGGCCGTTTGAAGCTGGCCAGGGGAATTTAATTCCCCCGGCTCCCCCCTTTCCGGCCGGTTCCTTCTCAACGGGACCGGCGGTGGCCGGCCCCCTTCCGGCTCCGACGCCGGTGGCCCGGTCCAGCCGCCGGTCTCCTTGGTCCGCCGCGGCCCAGAACCGGCCGCGGCCCTCCGCCGAGACCCCGCTCCGGCCACGGCGCCTTCGGTTTTCTTCGACGCGGCGCGACGGCATCGCGTCCTTGAACTTCTATCCACGTCGCGACGTTACGGTGCTGCGTGTTTCCTTTCGCATGATTTCATGTGGTGCGATGACACCACGCCTTCCCGAACCAATCCACAAAGGAAAAAATTCATAAAAAAAAGAGGAGGGTCAGCCGTGTTTGTGCGGACCGACCCCCTCGCGTTATTTGATATCAATTGGTTTTAAACCATAAAGATCACCAAGTTGATATTCACAACCAAAAAAACTAAACAAACCCCTACCTCAGTTTCAAGAGCGGTGTTCGTCAACGAGCCGTGGAAGATGAGCGTCGCGGAGGTCGGTCGTCGCGGAAAAAGAACGTCGACTTCGCGAAGCGAGGATTCGAAGTCGTTGACGGATATTTCGTCGCGGAAAACCGTCGCGGAAGAGACGACGCGGAAGTAGAACGTCGCGTTGCGGATACGGCGTCACGGAAGAACCGTTACAGAAAGAGACGTCGCGTTCTTCGGTGGAGGTGTTCTTCGCGTTCTTCGTCGAGGTTGAAGAAGAAGAAGACTCATGCTTCCCAATCCTCTCATGGTTGAAAAACTCTACCCAAAAATAAAATAAGACCAAGTCTTATTTTATTAACACAACCTAACCATTTGAATTTCAAGAGTTTGAAATTAAGTAACTCACTTAATTAATTATAACAAGTTGTCCAAAAATTAATGTAAGTGAGTTAATGGGAGTTAGGAATGTGAGGTTTTAAGAGGGGTTAGGGAGTTAGGGAAAATTGAAAAGGTGGGGGGTTCATGTGGGCCCCACCCTTTTAATTATCCACACATGGGAAGTTGGGTGGATGTGGGCCCCACCACCAACTTCCCATGGGAGAAATTAACCACCTTGAAAAAGAAATAAAATTGATTCTACAATTTTATTTACTTTTTAATTAAACCCCATTAATTAACTTCTTCTCCCGCACAAACGCAACTCCAGAACAGGAGTTCCTATGCAATTACCGGCGCTGCGGTTCAATCGGTGCCCTCGAAATTCGATTCCGGGCACCGGTTCAAAAGTTAGAAATTCCCGCTCATTCGTTCACTGAACGTACCCGGGCCAAACATCAGAAATTGATTTCGGGGACACCAGTCCTCGGAATCAAGTGTCGTCAGAAACCTCTTTCTTGTAAAATTCCAAAGACAATTAAGAAAAAATTTCCCTTGAATTTTACGGGTCTTTACAAATTTAATATAAAAGTGTCAAATATTTAATATAAAATAAGGTTCACCATCAATAGATGGTAAAATTGCATTTTTTGAAAAATACTTTTTTTATCTGAATAATTGAATTTGTTCTTATATTATTTCTAAGAAACAAATAAAATCGATATTAAAATTATATAGAGTATATAAGATTCAAAATTCAGTTAAAACTATTCATAATCACTTTTTGAACAACTAGTTTCGTAAGTTGGGGTTCACTCAAACTCCGTGTTGCGTGTCGAACAAACTATTGAATTACTTTAATGAGATAACGTACTATGAAATCATAGGGTGTTACAGTGCCTATATTATTTTATGTGGTGTATATAAATCACATTTGAAATGTAATATAAATAATTTTTATATTCTAAAGGTATTTAATATTTTGTTAAATGTTATTCTTTTAGGGGTCTTATGATTCAAATATTTCAAAAGTGATAATGGGATTTTCTTAACAAATCATCTTTTAAAGTTTTATTTCAAACTATATTTATATTCATTATACATGTTTTTAAATTGATTTTATGGAAGTATTTATATGGATATTAAATATATATTGTATAAATTTTATGTCTATTTTTACTTCATTATAGAGGTTTTAAAAAGGAATATTTTTACGTGTTTTATACAGAATGAATGTCCTATTTTTGAAATATACGATGAAAAATCATTTTCTTAAAATTTTAATTATTATTTTATTTCTATATTAATTTTAAATATTTCATGATTTATTAAATTAAAATCCATATTTACCTTTTTATGGTCATTTTGGTATTAAAAATGTTTTCTAAAAGAAAATGGTATTTTGATATCCAAAAAGGGTTTTCATTTGGGTCCAAACGTTTTTTCAAAGGGTTTTATGATGAATGGTTACAAACATAAAATGTTTCATTAATTATAAGGTAACTATACATTGTTTACAGTGGGTTCACCAAAATAGCATCGGGTTATCTAGTTATATTGGAAGATGGTTTAATGTTTATTCTAATTTATAAGGGGGTTTAAGGGTTCTCCAAGGGTTCTATAAGATAATGTACCAAGGCACCTTATGAATTTTCTACTTGTTCTAATGAGTTTTCATGTAAATGAAATTTTTTAAAGGGTAATATATATTATCTTTTAAAAATAATTGAAATTACCTTTTTAGGTAAAATTTTATGCCTTCAAGATAAGTTTTTTCATTAGTTTTCATGTTTTTTGTTGGACTAATGATTTTCTTTCTTTTTTATATCCATTATTTAGATTATTGTGCTCATATAATGTTTTTAAGATGTTTTTCATATGATTTATGGATGTGTAATGGAAAGTAAGAGGTCAAGTTGAAATTCCAAGTATATTTCTCTTGAAAAGAAATATTGTTTTGTTTTAAAAGTTTTATATGATGGGAAAATATATAGTAATAAAAAGTATCCACTTCGTGTTATATGGTTTTTATGTATGATTTATGAACGAATTATATAAAACTATAAACCTAATTGATCTTGAAATATAAGAGAATGAATTATTGACTTGAAGATAAATATTATGTAATTTTTAATTTTGGGTCTGTATAGTTATGATAGGATGAATTTAATAATTTCTTATGACCTTATTGAATAAATATATATAGTTTCTATTAGGTTATTGGTGGGTTTATTATATCCCAATAATTAAATAGTTAAATCCTTATATCACATGGGATAATTAAGTGAAATGAGTTGATTTTTTTAATCCACTATGGAAAACAGGTAGGGATACCCGCTCCACTATGTTATGGGAAAAAATTTGGGATGTATAATCCACTATGATAAAAAAGTAGTAATTCATAATCTATAATGAGATGTGTTGATACATGATCCCCTATTATATGATGTTATTAGTACATAACCTTGAAATATGATATGTTTTTTATGCTAATGATGGCTCCACACACCTTTTTTATGTTTTTTATGTTCATTATTTTGACTCATGGCTCATGATTAATTTACGAGGATTCCTCAATATTATGAATCATGAATTTTTATCATGATAAAGTGTTGTCCCATGATGATTATTTCTATTATAAGATATATTTAGTATGATATTTACCCATGAACTCACACCCTTATGATTATATTATGCTTGCATGTGATAATCAATTTATATCTCTTATTTTATCCTTACTGTGCATTTGAGCTCACCCTTTGTAATGTTTCCATTCAGTTGGTTGTGAAGAAATGTTTTATTTAGGGTATGTAAAATAAGGGTATAATGTGAGAAGATTATTTTGGCAGATAATGTAAATCTTTTAAGTACTAGTTTTTTAAGAATCCTAGTTTCTATTGAAACTAAATCATTATGATATTAGTATGCATTGTAACGTTATGTATTGAATATTCGTATAATAAGATATAATATTTATGTATAATAGTGTGGGTTATAGTATCTAGTATCAAAGTATATTTTATTTAATATTTGGGTGTTAGGATTAGAAAACTTTAGTAAGGACCCATAGGATTAGCCAAAGTGTAGGTGAACATCATATCTTACAATAATAAAAAGATATTTGTCTTCCTAGAAAATTCATCCCTATCTGGATATTAGCAATTTGATTCTATTTTGGAATATATAATCCCAGGGGTAATAAATTTGAATGGGGTGGGTTGGGTGTTAAATTGATTAAAAACTATGGACAATGAGTGGTCCTAAGATGACACACCTATATATACACTCTTTGGGGGTATACTTGGTTTCATTCGTATTTTATTTATAAACATTTATGATTAATAAAAGAATATAAAGTATGGATTCCTTTGGTATTCCATTTTGATATGTGATAAATTTAAAGGTTAATGTGTTGAAAAGTCTAACTATTATCTAAATATTATAGGAAAATATACCCCTTTTAGGTTTTATGTGATTTTATTTTAAGATGGTTAAATATTTTTTGGGAGAAATTTATGCTAATACAACCCATTGGTTTAGTATATGTTTTAGTGAAATGGTTATTTGTGTAATACTTTTTTCTGAGCATAAGTTAAAATTTATTTATAGCCATTTTTGATAATATGAACATTGTTTTTTAGGTAATTATTATTGATTTTTATAAAAGGGTAATAATATTTTGGTAATATATATTTATCGTATAGATAACCATGAGATAGAAAAGTGATTTGGTGACTTAGTGATTAAAGTAATTTTCGAAGAAGTACACTATATTAGGAATATTATATATTTAAGGTAAAAATAAATTGGGGATTGAATATTGAATTATTTTTTGGAATCATATATGTTTTCATTGTGGTTTTATGGTGATTCATGTTATTATAACGTTTTTAGAGAATACACTATCAAGGTATTCACGTGTTTGGTTTGCAAAATTATGAGATACATTATGTTTTCTAGGGATAAATTTTAAATTTTATTTAAGAAAAAAATTTGTGATCAGTTTTTTAGATATTTTACTTATGAATTTGGTTATATATTTTTTAGATGATTCTTTATGTAAACTATTTATCGAAACAATTAATTTTAACTTTGGGTGTTATTAATGTGGTTTTAGAGATTAATGAATTAAATTTATCCATATTAGATAAATTATGATAACAATTTTATTTTTGGTAAATATTTATAGAAATAAGAAATGACTTATAGTTCATTTATTGATCTTATGATCCATTAAAAGTTAATTTTAGATCACAAGACATGAAACAATGACCTTTAATATTCATTTCTGGTCATCAAAGATGAGGTGGAAATTCATTAAACCACAAAATGATGAAGTTTTTATTCTTGAATGGAAATAAATTATGTTTGTATATTTTATCATGTTCTATATATTGAGAAAAAAATAATACCTCAAATTTTCAAAAACGATATTGAACTAAATTTGTTATTATTTTAACTTTATTTCTGATGAATTGATGGTATTTTAACCACCAATGATTTATAGTTCTGTGGTCATTAAATTTTTCTAGGTTATGTTATCTATCATCATCTATTAGTCATTAGATATTATTTTTCTCCTCCATTTCTTTATTTTAACTTCACACCAATTTTTTACGTATCTTGGAACATTATTATGTGTTATTTCAAGGCAACCTTTATCTTTCTAGATTCCCCTTTTTGAAGGAAGTTCTATTATCTATTTTTAGGATGTTTGGTTTAAAAAAAGTAATTTTCAAATATTGAACCATTTATTAACAAGGTAAAAAATTATGAGGGATCAATTTTTATATGGGGAGAGGAATATAACACCCTAATATTTTAGAATTTATTTCTTTTTAAATATATTTAAAGTATTAGATAGTATGCTAAACACACAACAATAATATTTAATAAAATTTAAATATATTCTAAATTTTTTTTTTAAATTTTACTGTAAATACCCAAAGCTTGACGTACATGGACATTACATTACTTTTGTGGAATACTTAATACATAATAAGAACCAACACTCAAGGATCGTAATGGTTTAGTGTCTTTGGAAACTCAAAACATAATCTTCTAATCGTGGTGAAAGATCTTTCCCTTTTGTATTATTACCTAAAACCTTTCTTTAAATCATGGGGAAAATAAAACATATAAAGGGTGAGCTTAAATGCTTAGTAAGGGTAAGCCTGGAGAAAATAAAACAAATCATATACAATTGAACTTAAAACATGAACATAATGTTTAAACATCAAAATCTTGAGCAATGACATAGAACCTGGAAGTACGTAAGGAATAGATCATAAAGAAACAACAATCATGATAAAATAACATGAGAATAAAACATGTAATTGTTTCAACCATTAACCACATGTTTTGATTTCCATAGTATCCAAGGCATTGCTGCAAAGACCATCTAAGTGGACAAAGTCCCTTTCTGAATGGATTTCACTCCTCGTTCCAGTCCTGTATCATTGAACCTGATTAACTTGTTGTTCCAGCCATATCTATATCAAGAGATATGAATCTTTACCAAATGCATTGGAGGGAGATTTAGGTCCCACCCATCTCATATTGAAATAATTCTTACTTGTGCCACAAAATAAACATAAATCATTCATCATAACCCAAAGAATAAATTGGGTTCCATAAACATCATCCCATCATAACATAATCCATATAAAGAAAATGGACATCATATCATTATAAGAAGAATCAAACCATGAAAATAATGGAGACATTATACTTGAAACATACACATATGAAATAATGTCATCTTATATGGAAAATGGTTTTGATAAAATACTTGAAATGAATTCTTGATGGAAATATCTTTTATTCTTCAAAATAATTTTCTTTTCACGAAATGTCAGGCAATTTTAAAAGAAAAGGTTTTTGTTGAAAATAATAATGAAATATAGTATAGGAATCTTTATGAAAATTAGGCATGATTAAACTGTAAAAATCCGTTCATTCCTTATAAGTTAAAAAAAACATTTTTCTCGTACTTTTACTGGAAAAATGAAAAAGTACCTCGTAATGTAAACAAAAGAAATATTCCTTACATACCATGTAGTAAAAGTAAAAAATTGGTAAAAACTACTTTAAACATAAATGAAACCATTTTTAGAAAATAGGGACACAAATTTTAAATATAACCCCAGTAAATACTTACGTATAAGCAATCTCAAATAAAAATGAGATTTGCAAAATTATCCCTTACCTTAAGTCCAATATGCTTCATATGTATTCGAAACTCCTGTATAATGATTTAAATAATGTCATTAAATTATTACATAATCATATTCATTATTATGGTATTATATATAGTTCACTTATGACTTTATATTAGCCGTTCTTTTGTAAATTCCATGTTAAAGAGCGTTTTGGGTAAAATCGTTTCATTTATCGTAAGTGTTTGAAATTTTAGTTCATGATATTATTATTTATTATATCATGATTTACTTACTTCCAAAATGTAAAACATTATTTATATATCATATATATTTAGTATATATATATAATAGGTAGATAAATGAATGAAACACACCGTTCATAGAGACGGTAGGCCGTACGTACGCATGAACGCTGGATTCCTTTCCTTATTGACTTGAATAGAAGTAAATAGATGAAATATATATATATATACCTAAATACAGTAGCATTATTATGTTATATTTACAATTATTATTCATTATATATACTTTATAATCATTCTTGAATGGTTAACATGGAAAATGAATCTCATCACGTTCGTGGAGACGGTAATCCATACGTACATAGGAGCAATGATATCATTCCCATAATTATTGAATGGAATTGGAGTGGATGATATAATATCTCAGAATTAGTATGATGTTATAATAACTATATATAGTTATTATTTACATCATTATACCCATCCAAGTAAGGTGGTGGTGGAAAAACAGATTACACCAGGGTGTGGAGACGGTATTCCGTACATATGCACGTGCGATGATTTTGTTTTCCGTAGGATGGATAAAAGGTGAAATGGGGTTGTTTCATATTTATAATAATATATCAGTATATTAGTGATACTGATGTTATTACTTTATAATGAAACAATTAAAGAAGAATAAGTTCAAGAAAAAAGAAAACATGAAAGAATCGGTAGAAGAGATTACCTCTTCTTCAACGCACCTATTTTAATCTTTCCTTAAGGCACTAGAGTTAGTCTTTTGAGAAGACCAGAACCTCTAGAATATTTCTAGGGAAGTGTAGAAGAGAAACATGCAGGGGTAGGAGGATATTGAAGGCACAAAGTGTTGTGAATAGGAGAGGGAGGAGGCACCCTTTTATATAGGAGGAGTGGGGAACCTTTGGAAGCCTCAAAAATATTAATTTATAATAAATCAAACCCCACTTAAAAACCTCAAAAAATGACTCATAATTAAAGATTAAATGTGATAGTGTTTTAATCTCATCATTCAATAAAATTTAGACATGTTGGAAATTTATATTAAACCTTATAAACATGATTTATCCTTTTTTAATCAATTTAATTTTATTTGTGGTAATAAGATTCTAAATTCTAAATTATTATAAATAATTACTTATGTGTTGTGAATTGTCAATAATATGATAATTTATGAAATTTTGGATCTTGTAAATTTTAATTTTTAATTTTTAAATATTTTTGTGATTTTTAAAGAACCTTATATTATGTTATTTTTATAAAATAACAATAGTGTCTATGTTGACACTATTTATTTATTTGAATTTAAATAAAATCCACACAGAAGATATGTTAAAACTAAAATATTTAAGAGATTAATAACATGTCATATTTATATAGAAAATTTGTGGAGCATATTAAATAGTTTATATAATATTTATTTTAATATTTTTAAAACCATTTATTTGATATTTCAATCAATAAAATAATTTCAACATCACTATTGTGTCACCTTTAATGATAATTATTTAATCCATAAAAATTCTAAATAAATTCACATGATGTATATAATTTTATTATATTTATTTATACTATTCATGTTTTAAGTTTCATGAAGTTTATCACTAAATTAAAATTATTATACTTATAAGATTTAAGAGAGTGACTTGTTGTCACTTTCTTTGGTTTTAATAATAATTAAATTATTTTCATCATTAAAAGACCATTAAATGAATCTATTCCAACCCTTAGGTGATATGGGTCGACTTTTAGTCATCTAATAATTTTTTTTTATGTGTTAGATAATTTTATAATCTTATTTTTACCCATAATTACCTGATTTACCTTTAACTGCAGTAAATAAAAATTACCATAGTTACTATTCATAATATCAAAATAATAAAAGTAACTTATTTAAATAATTTGGATCCAATTAATTCAAATACAGAATCAATTTTTCCAAATTCAAATCATAGAATTTGCAGAAATTAATTTAAAATTAATCCCATTGTTAAGAAAACGAGTTTGAAAATTTAAAACATTGCAAAAGATTGAAATGATTTTACCTATAAATTCAATGTGAAATCAATTACAATGACATAAAATATATTAAATGGTAAAAATATATTCTATTTATACTTTAAAACAATTAAATATTATAATTTTACCATATAAATTATTACGATGAAAAAAGTTGTTTTTAAATAAAATATATTGTGTTTTTACTATTTATTAAAATATGAAAGTTATCAGAATAATATGAAAAATTATTCCAAATTTATCTTTATATCCTGATTCCAAAGAAGAATTTTATTTTGTCAAATTGAAATTATAAACATGTAAAAAACTAGATTTAATGTGGGTGCGCCATCAAAAGGCGGCAAAACTGCATTTTTTTAAAATACTTATTTTACTCAAAAAATTTCTTTTGTTCTCAAATGATGTTCTAGAAAATGTGTAAGATGAATAATAATGTTATAACATTAATAATTTAGTTAATACTATTCATAATTTCTAGTTCATAATAATATTATAACAATATATCATTGTTTAGTGAAACCTGGTATTGCGTACTACACACGCTATCAAGAAAGGTTGTGATTGCATATAAAGCAAGCCAAGTCAAGGCTTCGTGTAGTGAAATATACCTTTGTTGGTGCATATAAAATAATCAAAACTTATTTTATTTATACATTAAACAAAATCTATACTTAATGTTGCAAAGAATAATTTCTACAAAATGAAGTTGAAATTGTGTGTAACACGAGCCAAGAATAGTGTTGCGTATACTGCAATCTAATATGGTGTTGCATATTAAAGAATCTAATTTTAGTGTAGCATATAACACAAGACATCAATGAAATTAAAAAGAATAATTCTCATAAAATCTCAGGTTGTTACATTATACCCCTTTTAAAATGAATTTCTCCCTCGAAATTCATCGGGGTTATAAATGGTTTACTACTTCAATGTTTCTTTCATGGAAACCCACATCATAAAATGGAATACTAATACATAATTTTAAAAAGTGAAGTATGAAAAATAACGTTTACCCAAATTAACTCATCACTGGGTTTCCATATAAGAGAACATAGGTGAAAACATGTGTATAGAAGATAAATATAACCATCAAGTTTAGATGTAGAGTGGTAGAGAACATGGCTATGAAAAAGCCAACAATCACAAAGCCATAAATTTGTGATGATCTAAGGTACCATATGAATAATCAGATATAAGAGCACTATGACAAAATTTATGGTTTTCAATATAATTTCCCTAAAGTTGAAAATTTTGAATTAGAAGAAATACTTACTTGATTTTGGTAAAATCTTGCTATTTTTTATGCCTTGAACCATTTCCAATTCATCTCTTCAAGAAATAAAGTTTAATTTTTATTCTGTGATGTGTTAGTAGATCATGCGATAGAATGATATGTCATTCCATCTGTCTCAAACATAAGGTTAAAAAAATTTATATACATAAGTGAATCTATGGTGATATTAGTCATATATGGTTCCTAAAATGGACTTATACTTCATCTATCACACCACTTAATAAAATAAAACTAGTTTCTACTAACCAGGGAATTCTTGTATGCCAGTGGTAGGCAATAAAGGCCTGTCACACTTTGGTTGTGGGTTTTATTCCCGTAACCTTGTCTGAAGTGATGGGTTGTCACCCGTCCTGCAGGTAGTCCTTTTTCTAAAACAACACTATAATAACTTTACAGAAATTATATCGAATAAAAGTCCTAGCCTTAAACAATACTATCTGATGTCCAACATAATCCATTACAATCTTCCGAATTTTCAAAAATACATCTTCCCAATCTCATAGTACAAAGAAAACAATTACATGAAAGGTCACATAATAAGAAAGTGAATACCATCATTTATCCCCCATATATTGTAAGATATATATTGTTGATCACATTCCAAACATGTGAATAACTTAATCATGTATTCTTATAAATTACCATAGAACCATAGTAAAAACTTGAATGCTGTCAAAAGGTAACTCTTTCCACATACCAAATTCCCAAAAATTCAATATACTCAAACCATGATATCACTTTGTCCTTATATTAATCATGAGCTCATTAATACCGTCAAACATTTCATTATCTCTTTATCCCTTATTTATGCGCATATTAGGTGCTTTCCAAAAATATTTGAATAACCTTTCATGGTTACCAGTACCATTCAACATATACTTTTAAAAACATAAGGAAAAACATTTGGGTAACAATCCTTAGATGTCTATTTATTCCATAGTACCATGATATTACTTATACAACATTACTCTTGATAAACATGTAATCATTCCACTACCTTCTTACACCATTGATTGATCTTGAACAATTCTTTCATCTCACATATCATTTATAGTCTCTTCATCATCATCAATATAAATACTACCCATACGACCATACTAATTCTCTTAATGATATTTTCCCTTAGGGCATTGGTTTACATAATGCCCTTACATTCCACATTTAAAACATTTAACCGTTGTTGATGTCTTAGCAATACCATTATCCTTGTCCATGGTGTTAATTGAGACTTTTCATTTGCAATTACTGGATTTGTGTCCTTCATTTCCACACCCAAAACATCTTCCAGTTCTTTTGAAACATTCTCCCTGATACCTCTTCCCACATGATTTACATGGGGGAAAATGAACTTTGTTTCCTCTATGATTATCATGAAACTCCATCTTTCTCTTATTAGCTGAGTCAGGAAACTTACCAAAGTTGAGATTATTGATCATATTATGAGATTGACGATTAGGCATAATAATGATGTTTGCACATCCAAATCCCACTTCATTTGGTTGCCCATGATGAACCTTATATTCTCCATTGACATGAATCCTCCTGTTTCCTTCCATTTCTTAAAGCCCAAAAAGAATAGTATGAGAGGAAAAACTCG
The DNA here is from genome assembly GCA_963277665.1 of Viscum album. NCBI lineage: Eukaryota > Viridiplantae > Streptophyta > Magnoliopsida > Santalales > Viscaceae > Viscum > Viscum album. Next base: position 445,997,215 of record OY728133.1, read on the forward strand.
TACTAGAAAAACAACTTAATAATGGGGGAGTACTTTCAATCTCTAACATCTGAGGATTAATTCTATGATCGTTACCATAATTCTAGGACTATAACCTATACTTATACGTAACCTTAGGAACATCCCTAGACATACCTTAGAAATATCTTCTAGGTATCTCACTAATGTTTTCACATCCTAGTTTCTAAAGGTTAACAAAACTTTTCCTCTGATACCAACTGTAGAGACCCCAAACTTGACATACATGGACATTACATTACTTTTGCGGAATACATAATACATGTCAAGAACCAACACTTAAGGACCATAATTGTTTAGTGTCTTTGGAAACTCAGAACATAATATTCTAATCGTGGTGAAAGATCTTCAACATCTCCCATAAAGATCTTCCCCTTTTGTTTTCTTACCTAAAACCCTTCTTTAAATCCTGGGGAAAAGAAAACATATAAAGGGTGAGCTCAAATTCTCAGTAAGGGTAAGCCAGGATAAAATAAAACACATCATATACATTTGAACGTAAAACATGAAGATAATGTTTAAACATCAAAATCTTGAGCAATGAAATAAAACATGGAAGTACATAAGGCATAAATCATAATGAAATTTTAATCATGATAAAATGTCATTGGAATAAAACATGTAATTATGGAAACCATTAAACAGAGGTTATGATTTCCATAATAGCCAAGGCATTGCTGCCAAGACCATCTTAGTGCACAAAGTCACTTTCTGAATCGAGTTCACTCCTCCTTCTAGTCCTGTATCATTGAACCAGATTAACGTGCCATTCCATCCATGTCTATCTCATGATATATAAATATTTACCCAATGCATTGGAGGTAGATATAGGTCCCACCCATCTCATATTGAAATCATTTTTACTTGTGCCACAAAATAAACATAAATCATTCATCATAACCGTAATATAAAATGGGTTTCATAAACATCATCCAATCATAATGTAATCCATATAAAACAAATGGATATAATTTCATCATAAGAAGAATAAAAACTTGTAAATAATAGAGAAATTATACTTGAAACATACACATAGGAAATATTGTCTTCTTATATGGAAAATGGTTTTGATAAAACACTTGAAATGAATTCTTGATGAAAATATCCTTTCTTCTTCGAAATCATTTTCTTTTCACAAAATGCCATTCAGTTTTAAAATAAATGGATTTTTTTGAAAATAATAATGAAATATTGTAGAGTAATCATCATGAAAACTAGGCATTATGAAACCGTAAAAATCCGTTCATTCCTTATAATTTTAAAAAAACATTCTTCTCGTACTTTTGCTGGAAAAGTCAAAAAGCACCTCATATGGTAAAAAAGAAAGATTCCTTACAAACCGTGTAGTAAAAGTCAAAAATGGGTAAAAATGGGTAAAAATGACTTTAAACCTAAATGAAACAATTTTTAGAAAACAGGGACATGGATGATAAATATAACCCCAGTAAATACTTACGTATAAGCAATCTCGGATAAAAATGATATTTGCAAAGTTTTCCCTTACCTTAAGTCCGATATGATATGTATGTATCCGAAACTCCTATATAATGATTTAAATAATGTCATTAACTTATTATATAATCATATTTATTGTTATGGTATCATATATGGTTCACTTATGACTTTATATTACAAGTTCTATTGTAAATTCCTTGTTAAAGCAACGTTTTGGGTAAAATTGTTTCATTTATCGTAAGTGTTTGGACTTTTTGTACATGATATTATTATTACTTATATCATGATTTAATTACTTCCAGAATGTAAAAAATGATTTATATATCATATATATTCATTATATATATATAATAGGTAGATAAATGAAATTAAACACACCGTTCATGGAGACGGTAGGCCGTACGTACGCATGAACGCTGTTTTCATTTCCTTCTTGACTTGAATCAAAGTAAATTGATGACACACACATATATATATATATACATAAATAAAGTAGAATTATTATGTTATATATACCATTATTATTCATTATAAATACTTTATAATCATTCTTTAATGGTTGACATGGAAAATTAATCTCTTCGCGTTCGTGGAGACTATAATCCGTACGTACGCACGAGTGATAATATCATTCCCATAATTATTGAATGGAATTGGAGTGGATGATATAGTATATCAGAATCATTATGATGTTATAATAACTATACATAGTTATTCTTTACTCCATTATACCCATCCAAGTAAGGTGGTGGTGGAAAACAGATTATACCACGGTGTGGAGATAATATTCTATTCGTACGCACGCTCGGTGATTTCATTTTCCTTAGGATGGATAGAGGGTGAAATGGGGTTGTTTCATATTTACAATAAAATATAATTATATTAGTGATAATGATGTTATTAATTTATAATGAAACAACTAAAGAAGAAGAAGTTGAAGAAGAAATAAAACTTGAAAGAATCGGTAGAAGAGATTACCTCTTCTTCAATGCACCTCTTTTAAGCATCCACTTAAGGCACTAGAGTTGGTCTTTTGAGAAGACCACAACCTCTAGAATATTTCTAATGAAGTGTATAAGGGAAATGGGCAGGGGTTGGCCATGATTGAAGGCACAAACTATTGTGAATATGAGATGGAGGAGGTGTCCTTTTATAAGGGAGGAGAGGGGCACCTTTGGAAACCTCAAAAATATTAATTTATAATAAATCAAAACCCACTTAAAAACATAAAAAATGACTAATATTAGAATATTAGATGGTATAGGGTTGTAATCTAATCAACCAATAAAAATTATACATGTTGGAAATTTATTTTAAACCTTATCAACTTGATTTATCCTTATTTAATCTATTTAATTTTATTTGTGGTAATATGATTCTAAAATTTAAATTGTTATAAATAATTAATTATGTGTTGTGAATTGTCCATAACTGGATAATATATGACATTTTAGACCATATAAATTTTAATTTATATTTATTAAATGTTTTTCTGATTTTTAAACAATTTTATATTATGTTATTTTCATAAAATAACAATAGTGTTATTTTTGACTCTATTAATTTATTTGAATTTAAATAAAATCCACAGAGAATATATGTTCAAAATAAAATATTTAATTGATTTATATCATGTCATATTTATCTAGAAAATTAGTGGGGCATATTAAATAGTTCATATAATATTTATTTTAATATTTTTAAAACCATTTATTTGATATTTCAATCAATAAAATAATTTCAACATCACTATTATGTCACCTTTAATGATAATTATTTAATCCCTAAAAATTCTAAATAAATTCACATAATATATAGAATTTTATTTTATTACTGAATACGATTTATGTTTGAAGTTTCATGAAGTTTATCACTAAATTAAAATTATTATACTTATAAGATTTAAGAGAGTGACATGTTGTCACTTTCTTTGGTTTTAAGAATAATTAAATTATTTTCATAGTCAAAAGTCGATAAAATGAATCTGTTGAGACCCTTAAGTGATGTGGGCCTACTTATAGTCATATAATATAATTTTTTTAGGGTTTAGGTAATTTTATAATCTTATTGTTACCCTTAATTACCTGATTTACCTTTAACTACATAAATAAAAATTACCGTCGTTACTATTCATAATATCAAAAAAAATAAAATTAACCTCTTAACATAATTTGGACCCAATGAATTCAAATATAGAATCCATGTTTCCAAATTCAAATCACAGAAGTTTCAGAAATTAATTTAAAATTAATCCCGTTGTTAAGAAAATGAGTTTTAAAAGTTAAAACATTGCAGAAGATTGAAATGATTTTACATATGAATTCAATGTAAAATCAATAATAATGACATAAATTATATAAAATGGTAAAAATATATTTATTTAAACATTTAAAACATTCAATTTTATAATTTTATCATATAAATTATTACGATGAAAAAAGTTGTTTTTAATTAAAATATAGCATCTTTTTACTATTCATTTAAATATTAAAGTTATCAGAATAAAATGAAAAATTTTTCCAAAGTAAATTTTTATATCCTGATACCAAAGAAGAATTTTATTTTGTAAAATTGAACATATAAACATGTCAAAAACTAGATTTAAATTGGGTGCTCTATCAAAAGGCGGCAAAACTGCATTTTTTGAAAAATACTTATTTTACTCAAAAAATTTATTTTGTTCTCAAATGATGTTCTAGAAAATGTATAAGATGAATAATAAGGTTATAACATTAATAATGTAGTTAATAGTATTCATAATGGATAGTTCATAAGAATATTATAACAATATATCGTTGTTTAGGGAATCTCGGTATTGCGTACTACACACGCTATCAAGAAAGGTTGTGATTGCGTGTAATGCAAGCCAAGTCAAGGCTTCCTGTAGTGAAATATCCCTTTTTTGTTGCGTATAAAATAATCAAAACTTATTTTATTTATATATTAAACAAAATATATACTTAATGGTGCATAGAATAATTTCTACAAAACGAAGTTGAAATTGTGTGTAACACGAGCCAAGAATAGTGTTGCGTATACTACAAGCTAATACGGTGTTGCATATTAAAGAATCTAATTTTAGTATAGCATATAACAAAAGACATCAATGAAATTAAAAAGAATAATTCTCATAAAATCTCAGCTTTTTACAGTTACCACCACAACATAGTCATTAAATTGGAATATGTGCATAAAAATAACTGTATTATGAAAAATATTTATAATTATTAGTATATAAGCAATAATTTTTATGTAAATTAATTTTATTATTTAAAAAATACATCTTCATCAAAAGTTGTTTTATTTGTTTTTCTGAGTGAGTATTATTAATAATTTATTCACGTTATAGCAATTTAATCTTGAAAAATTGACTCAATATTTGGAATTAGGAGGTTCAAATTTGGTAAATTGTACCGTTTTATTTTTTTTTATTTTTAAAAATAACCATGATAATTATTTATCACCTTAGTAATGGAAGAACAGGTAAATGGTCAAAACATTTAGATAAAGCTTTAATTTTTTTTATAAAAACATCTTTTATACTAATGAATTAGTGGATTTTGTCTATGGATTTCCATGTTTAAGAATATAGAAAATTGGTATCATTTTTATTTGATTGTAATATTTATATTTTTTAACGAAATGGAAAAATATGAAATATCACTCTCTTGAATTTAATATTTCTAATTTTTTTCCTAATATTAAAAAGAGTTAAAGTAAAAATATTAATTTTTAATTGAAACATGAATTATTTTTTTTATCGTAGATTTATTTTCATTTTTTAGTGATAAAATAATTACCTTAATTTCATATGAAACATTGATACCATGTTTTTTCATATAATAGAAAAATAAATTGGCTGATTTTTAAAATATTAAAAATAATAAAATTTTGATTAATTATGGTGTTTCATGAATTTTTTAGATAAATATAATAAGATATTGATGTTTTAAATGTTTTTGTAATTCTATTTCAATCATGTTTTCATTATATTCAATCTTTTTGAATTGTACTAAAAATTACTTTAATTCCTTCTTATGTTAAATAATATTTTATTAAATGAAATAAGAATTCATAAAAAATATTATCTTCATACAGTAAATTTGATATTTTCTATAATATCAACCATTATTCAATTATGGGTCATTTTTACTTTTATTGTAACATTTCTGACCATTAAAGAGTAAAAAAGCTTTATATCAAGCTAATTGTCAAAAGAAAAAATTGGGGGGGGGGGGGTTAAAACTAAGATAAAAGACTAAAGAAATCACTTAAATCTATCTAAATATTACTAGATGTGAGGATTTATACTTACAATAATTTTATCTTAAAAATATTTTAATTTTTTTCCACTCCAACAAATATATTAATTTATAATAATTTATTACTGCAAGTAATTCCAAGGGGCCCCCTCCCGTCACTTTCATGTCCTTAATTATTCACAAAGTTTAAGAAACAAAAATCAATAAAAAACTAAGAAATTATATTTTAAACAACCCAAGATATGAATTATTGGTAATTTATTCTTAAAATACCATTTTAAGTGTCCTTAATAAGGGATATACAGTAGGTCTACAAAAGAGTAGGTAATCATCTAAACTGACAACTTTTATTTATTTCTTATTCTACCTTTTTTAAATATGTGGAATTCATAATAACATAAAAATATCACTATTCTAAAAATACTAATTTTATTATTATTATTATGTAACCGAAATTATCCACCCTTCTTTCCATCAAATGAGAAATGATATTATTTCTCATACGTACAGGTGTACTACCGCATCAACAGAGCGATATGATTAACATTCATTCACCATAATTTTTGGTTGGTTTTTGTGATTAATTTAATAGTTATATGTGATATTTATGAAATAATTATTCTTATAGAATTATAAAATCTCATATAACTTTTTACAATTCCAACCATTAGAAGAAGATAACGTCTCTTATGTGTACGTGTGGAATACCACCTCCAAGAAGTGATGTGATTTGTTTTTCATTTTTACTTAACATGGATGGTAATAATGATAGATTTAAAGGAAATATATTATATAAATTAAATAATATTTATTTTTTAATTGTGAATTATTAATTACCTTTATTTTATTCAAACTATATAATAGTTGAAACATCACTTATGCATATATATAGACCACTGTTTTCACAAAGTGATGTAATGTTTTTTCATCACTGATTTATATGAATAATTTTAAAAGGTTATATGAAAGATAAATTTGATAATTATTTCATTATTAATAATATATATATATAATGAAACCATGAGTAAGGTAAAAGTACAAGAAAAATATAACAAAAACAAACATTAAGAACGAAGCAATTATCATATATAGGAGTGGTTTAATAAAGAATTGTAAATAAAAGGGTTATAATATATTATATGTTTTTCATATTTGGAATTATATGTTTGAATTTCTTATAAAACATAGGTATAAAAAAATCAATATTTATTATATAGGATATATTAATGTGTATAGAGTAGGATGATACATGTGGTAATGGATTTCCTACCATTTTTTTGGTTTCTATGAGATATATATCATATTCACACATTATTTGAATGTGACGTGTACATATTTCCCATGAATGAATTTTATGATGATTTTAATTAAAATTATTTATATTTTAAACATCTATAATATTAAGTCTCTTTTAAGAGTTTTTTATTCATAAATTACTACTTTTGTACGAGTTTATCATCTCAAATTGTCTTTTTTGGGTGATATGTTATGTTTTGCACCCATCACTTTCTATGAGGTGTGTATACAACCCCCTTGAAATTATATATCATTAATTTAATCATGATAATGACATTTAAAATTTAATTTTAATTTATTATTTCATATGGATCAGTATTCAAAAGTTACCAAATCGTTAAGGGGTTTATTTACACGTGTTATGATATGATGAATTTATGAGTGTTTTATGATTTTTTTATTTCACATATGTATGATTTTCATTTGTTATGGTTGGTATATTATAAACCTACAATGTATTTGGTAAATACTTATATCTCATGAGATAATTATAGTAAATGAGTTGATGTGATCGATCCACTATATGAAATAAGAACGGATTCCTAATAAACTATGATATGGGAAATGGGTAGGGATTCCTGATACACCATGGGAAATATGTCTTGATGCTTGTTTCAAAATGTTATGATATACATTTTTTGATTCATGATCCACTATGATCTGATGTTTTCAATAGTTATCATTAATATATGATGTGGTTTCTATGCCTATGATGGTTCTATACTATTTTTGAAATGTTTTTATGCTTATGATTTGAAATAATGGTTCGTGATTGATTTATAATGATTCATCACTCTTATGATTCCTGACTTTTGAAATGATAAAGTGTTATTCCATGACTCATGTTTATGTTTTATCATAATATGGTTATGATATTTTATGATTATATTATACCTTTATATTATTCTTGTATATGATCATCAATTTATATCTCATATTCTCACCATTACTAAAAATATAAGCTCACCCTTTCTTATGTTTCCATTCCCAAGGTTATGAAGAATTGTTTTAAGTAGGGTATGTTTAATAAGGGAATAATGTGAGAATAAAATTATGGGAGATGAAGTAAAACTTTTATGTACTAGTTTTTAGGTATTATAGTTTCTGAATATGCTAGAACATTATGGTTCTTATGTCAATCATAAGGTTATTTATTGAATTTTATTATAAAAACATTTCATATTTTTTATGAAAAGTATGGATCACTATACCACCTGATTAATTCTTATGATTTTAAAAACCATTAAATACCCATAACTTTAGAGAACCTTACCCAATCTCACCGAACTCAAATATTTTTTGAAATTTAGGGTTTATAATATATATTTTCTCCTCCTTAAAATTTTCTATATCCATGAAGTACTTCACCTATGGTTAGTTACTTCATGAAAGATCCCTATTGTGAAAACCTATGGACACTTTATAACCCTTATTTTTCTCAGGTTTTATAAATGTGTTGAATTGATCCAAATGATAGATTTAAGCACTTCCAACCATGGTCAAATCCCAAAAAATCCAATTCTATCTGGGCCTCATCCAAAGCTATTGGATTTACACGACGATGTAAACATACATGAATATATTACACCTTTCAATCATTTATTGATTTGATAATAGGAAATTTTTATCCTATAATACATCTCCCCCAATTTCCTTCCATAATTGATATAATCCTTAGGATAAATTCAATTCTATATTTCATTGATAATGAAGATTCTTATCCTTATGGAACTAATGAAACTCTGATTTCTTGGGAAACCCATTCGGATTACTATGGGTTGACCTATTATAAGCCCCATTTAATAAGTTATCCTTTATGGATCAACTTAATGGTATTGAGCTGAGATTCTCTTAGGTTATCTTGGACACATCCTATCCCCTGATAATTTTGAGTGATTTAAATGACTATCTAGTGCCTAGATAATCCCTTTATCAACATCCCATGTGGCTGATCAATGATTTGAATATGAACATTGGATTCAAATTTTGTGTCTGTTTCAACCATTTTTTATTTGTTCATATAAATAATGAGTTTAGTCTCTCTTCCCTATATAGATTATAATAAATAAGATATGTAATTGGGAGATATTGAGGAGATATATATATTGCTTCCATTTTCACCATCACCACATGACCTTATCTTCCAAGAAATATTCTTATGAGGTTACTTTTGAGATACCAACCCTAGATGGTTAGGTTAAGACACCTAGGGGTAGGGGTCATCCATGGAAACTAATTACTTAGGTTTTAGAGTTATTTCACACTATAGTCCCCATAAATACCCATTTATCTTAACACATATCCTGATGAAAAATAAAGATCCTCCTTCTAGGGTTCCTACTAATGAGGTATGCTTCCCACATTACAAAACCCCAATAACGACTAAGGTTTCAATGTTGATCACTCAACTAAAATCATGTTTAAGGAAGATCAATGAAGGATAATACACATTTACAATCTTAGAGTAGGTCTCTAACCATATTTTAACCAAAATATTTATGTGTCATTGGAATACACCAAACATGGCCCCAGGATCATAATATGTCCCTGATATCAGTAATACTCAAATTTGGACGAATTTTTACATTGATTACTATATTTGATAACTCCCCATAATTAGTATAATTTGACTATTATTGTAAAGGCCCTCAGTATGTCACTATGAAAAAAGATTTTGGCAGACCTCCCTAGAGAACCCATTGTAGAGGAAATCCACATAAAATTGAACATATTACCCTAAAGGCTCTTATCATGGTTGTGAATAGGATATAATCATCCATAGAGGTCCTCCCCATGATCTAAGGAAACCAGAAGGTTCTAAATACCATCCTAAGAGATCTGACTATAGACCCCCCACCATGACATTGAAAATACCAACCCTGAAACAATTTTAATAGTATTAAATATAAAACATCAGACACGGTGGTTCTCTCCATAGTTAAGTGAGATTATAAATATTTAAAGGTACTCCCTAGTTCACCCATCATAGAGGCTCTCCACAAACAAATGTGAAGATTGGACATAAAGGTACTCCTTATAGTGTTTTTTGTAGATCTCCTATATAGTAAAAACGTTGATTCTCATGAAGTCCCTCCCCATTTTTACACAAAAAATCAATAATAACTAAGAAAATTCATATGAAAACCATACTAATAACTCTGAAGGTCCTCTGGAAGGCATATGTTGCATAGGTCCTCTATAAGAAAATACACACCACTATAATGGAGAACCTTCCTACAGATGTAAATAAATAATCAATTATAGAGGTTTTCTATACAGTATTAATTGAGAAATAACACCTCAAAATTATGCATAATTTCAATATGAAGGTATTACTTGTGTAAAAGTAACTGAGAGGTTTCTCTCATAGAGAGTGGAACTTGAGAAACAAAGGCTACTTACACTGGGAACCTAGTAACCAATAAAAGGTTTATCATTTAATTAAATGTGTAATTTTATTGAAAAATCATTATATGTACCTCCCCCATACCATGAAACCTTGGATGAATTGATGAAATTAAAAATTTTCATTCCCATATTCATAAAAAATAGAGTCATATCGGGCTAGAAAAATACTCATTTAGGATGATGAAAACCCCATTTTATGTGGAAATAATTAGCTGAGGATAGAATAATGGTCATGTTATATCCCTTGTCTACTCCCAATTATGAAATTCATAGGGAATTAAAAGAAAAAATGAATAATTTATCTTCACCACAACTTATGTAAAACTATTTTTTCATCTTAATTTCATGAACTTTACTTATGGAGAGTATAAAAATAATTTCATGGTACTGGATGAATTGTGACACCTAGTTTTCTTAGAAACCCATGTGGTTTGTCAAGATCCCAAATTAAGAAGACAGAGTAAGGGTTTCTAATATACCTACCTCAGTAGTTTAAGTACACTCCAAGAAATTATCATTGATACCCCACCATACCTACATTTCATCAGGTGGTTTGAATACATATCTATGCACTTCACTGTATTCATAAGAGAACAAAGATCATCTTGGATAAAAACTTGTAAAATTATTAATTCTAACCAATTTATTGGTCACAAATTTTCATATACTATTTGACCTTCCCAATTTGGTCTAATAAATCTTAAAACATAGAAAAGGAAAACTTAATGGAGTGATCCATTAAAAGGATTCCACATTAGGCGTCATGAAAGGTAAAATAGGCCTCACATTTAAGGAATGGAAAGCCTGAAATCACAGAGCAACCTATGTAGGAAATTAGCTTTCACCCAAAAAATACAGTACACCAAAATCATTCTAGGCTAAAAATACAAATTTCCAAGAAGGCTAATGAAAAAATACAAGGATTTTGTACATGATCAACACCATCCCTCTAGGATAGGTGCATTTTACCACCACCACCAACCCTGGAATCATTAAATCTGTAGTACATAATATCTGAGAGGGAAGAATAAAAATGTATCCCCAAAACCATAGTACTAGATTAATTTTACCCTTCTCTCCTTTAAATAGGTCAGTCATTTAATGATTAGAAGTAGCTTCATAAGAATCAGCCTTACAATTTCATCTATGAATGATTCATGCTTCATTTTCTTTATCTTGAGTATGTTTAGTGAAATACATAGGGGGATCCCTCATGATTATTATCTATAAACCACTTATGAGGGATTATCTACCACCCTATATTTTACTGTTGGTGTTATATTTTAAATAAAAAATGTGTTGAATAAATTATTTAAAGTATAATTCTGAACTTAAAATAACCGTGTTAAATTTTATTTAAATAGTGTATTACATCAAATTTAAACATTAAAACATTGTGAAAATATAACATGGAACATAATTAAGGAAATTATAATTGGAATTAATAAATAAATGAATACACTGACCATGAAAATGAAATATTTATCTATGTGGTTTTACATGAAGATCATATACACAAATACAACTATGGAAATGAGGAAGAACATTATAAATAGAATAGATATATTGAGATATAAGTAAATATGATGAATTATTTTAGTGATTTATGTAAAAATATATATAGAAATGAAATTTGTTTGTTATATATATTGTCATTAGAAATATGATCATTAGATATATGATCATTGGGTATATATAATTGGTAATTTGTGTAATTTTAAATAATATATAAATTTCAAAACGAAATAAAGAAATTATATTTTATTAAAACATTTTATCATAAAAATTTATTTTATGAGTCATATTAATATTATTATTATGATTAAAAAATATTTTTATATAAAAAAGTAAAATAAATATTGTAATACAGATAGATTGGAAAAAATAGATTTTTTAAAGTTGAATAACTAAATTTGAGAGGATTTTGTTGTAATTATTTATTGTTTAAAAATGATATTTTTAAAAGAAACTAATTTTTAGGTACTCTCTATTTATAAGTTAATAAATTAAATTAATGAATTTTTAATTATGAATATAACTTAATGAATCAACGAACATAAAATAGATTAACACTCATTTAAATTAAAAATTGAAAGGAAATATGAATAAGAACACTTATGGTTTATGGAATACCTTCTCTAAAAAACATATTTTGTATAATTTATGTTTTCATGTATAATTTTAATTGATCTTATGTATAAGTTTAATTATATTAAATAGAGTCTATATTTGTAATTATCACTTCAAAATTGGGTAATTGTGGTAATCTAATGTTTTTGGTAAAAAACATTATAATGGTAAAAAAATTAAACATTGTAAATATGGGATAAAAAGAGGTTAATTATTAGGGAATAATTTTTTGTAATTAATATGAAACTTATAAATTTAGGAAGAAATTTTTTAGATGTGGGATCCATACATAAATTTATTACTGACATTTCCACACTTAGATTACCTAATTCTCACGTGATTCAATCTTTACCATTCACTAAACTGAAGTTGAAAAGAAATGTCCCTAATTTTTAAATACAAAAGAAGTTGTCCTATAAAAATTATAAACCAATCAATTACTTTGAAATTATATTTAATCCTAAAATTTCTTCCATCCTAAATCATTTTTAGATTTTGGTTAGCTTTTGGTACCAAAAAGGAATCCTAAATCCTTTATTGCAAAGAAACACATGTCAAGAATGAGAGAACAAATAAATTATTTATCCAAGTTATTCTTGTGACAACCCAAGTATTAGAAAATAAATATCATGAATTTTTAATGTTAATTAATTGAATTTTATGCAGTTATATTAATAATATTAATATTAAGTAATTTTAAATTGAAAAATAAATAATTTTATTCTTATAAAATTTATTTTCTGATATTATATAGTTTTATATAAAATATTTACTTATAAATTTTATAATCAGAATTGGAAAAAGGTAAATTAAATTTTTAAATAATTATATTAGATTTATCTGAGATTATTAATTTTTTAAAATTATTACTTTCAGTGATCCGTGAAAATACCAATTTTTATCGAACAATCATTTATTTTTATGAAAATAATAATAACTAAAAGTATCATTCGATATTAATGTAACATGATACCCCTTTAGTTAAAAAAAATTAATTAATTACATAGTAATTTTTATATGCTAATATTTTTGATATCCTTCTCTTAAAAAACATTTAATTTCATCGATAGCTTACAATACATGCAACCTGAGTCTAAATAAATTATAATATAATATACAATTGTAACATATGAGTCAAATTGGTAGACTAAAAATGAAAGAAAACATATTAAGAATTAGTTATAAAGGTTTTATATAAAGAAAATATATTGATAGATAACTTCTCAATTTTTATTAACGTTTTTATATGCTTTAAATATACAAATTTCTTTAAAAACAAATTTTTTACTTTTTTTGTGAAAAAATAAAATAATTAAATTGTTATACTATTTGAAAATTTATATGAAAAAATGAAATATATTTTTAAAATCATAATGTTAAAATTATCTTAGAGTGAAATTTTGAGAAATTTCAGAAAATATTGATTTTTCAATTAATAGTGAAAAATACTGATTTTTATTGAAAACTATCTTTCTGTTTCATGAATTAAAAATTACAAATTTTGTTTACTGTGATTAAAAATTAAAATTAATTATTTTTTATTTTTTGTAATCCAATTAAGGTAATTGGAATTTGTTTTATGTTTGTTTTTTGTATTCATAATTTTTATACTTAAGAACTGTTTTTCTAGAAAATTGGTATTTATGGAATTTTGCGGGTTTAATTTCAAATTAAATTCCACCTATTTATTGTTTCAATTTTATAAAATATATTCTCTATATCAAATATTCATTTTAATTTTTTTAGTGATTCCACAGTCATTTTTATCTTAATAAATAGTAAAAATGTTAAAAAATTTACAATACTTATGATTTAAATAGGTTTACCGAGGCTGGGGGGGGTAACGAAGGAATAAAGAAAATTTTTCCAATTAAAAATTTATAGATCTTATTTTCTATCTAATTTGACATCTTTATATGCCATCTTCAAAACTCTATCATTTGGAAGCATTTTTCTTGAGAATGACTTTATTATTGTAATGGTCTGAACCTCCTTGGTCCATTACTTTTTCAAAATCCAGTGTTTGGGTTGTTTTTTTAGGAAATGATATATCATTCCAAGTGTTTTCCAAATTTCTTATTTTTCCATCGGTGAGTCAGGCATCAGTGGCTCGGCGTCGGTAAGTTAGTTTTGGTACGTTGGCATCAGTAGCTCACATCAGTAGCTTAGCATCGGTGACTCAGGGCATCAGTAACTTAGGTTGTCGGGGACACATGATATCGGTTGGTGGGACATCAATAAGTGGGGTTAGTGAGTGGCATCGGTGAGTGGAATTTGTGAGTAGCATCAATGAGTAGCATCAGTGAGTGGCCTTAATGAGTGGTGTTATTGAGTGGTATCAATGACTCATGTCGGTGAGTCACATCTCTGAGTTAGGCTTCAGTGACTCACTGTCAGTTACTCATGTCAGTGGCTCACCCATTGGTGATTCATTTCTATTTTTTCCCTACTTTACTATTTTCGCCCATCTTATGTTTTATTTGATGTAAATCTTGTTTAAATCCTTCTTTGGGAATTTCTAAAGGCATTTCAAAGGATATTAATTATATATTTTAATATCCTAATGCTTGAGAACATTAAAATAGTCAAACCATGTGGTCTTAACCATGATCCAACATTAATGTCCTTTAAAAACATCTCCCTTCCATTGATATATTATTTGGATCTTCTAAGACAATATATTCTTTTCTCGGTGTGTTTCCATTTTATCTTGGTACGCCTATAGCATTTCCACCCCATGAAGTCTCTTGTTGTGCACTACCCATCAATCCAATTTCTCTTGGAGTTTTTCTACTACTCATTCAACCCAATTTTGGTGAAAGAAAGAATTGTTTATTTCCTATTTTTCTAGGTAGGGATTTACTTTATCTCTCATTCCTTTGTGTATCATGTGGGGTGGGTGTAATAATGCCTCATTTTTAAAAATGGTTGAATCCAACTTTTAATTATGATATAAAAATTAGAAAGATAATGATAACAAAGATAATCATATTTTTATGATAACAGGATGGGAATGTATTTATGATTGTTTTGTGTTATCTATTATCTTTTATTCATGATAAGAACAATATGTGTTGCAAGACATCTAAAAATCAGGGTTGTTGGTGGTATTTGTTTGCGTACTGTGGTACCTTGTGATTTTTTTTGAATATCAATCTATTATTGACGTAAACCCAATTAAATTAATGGATACCCTACGATTATACTTGGTTTGTGACCACCTCTGATTTATGAAAGTGTAGTTAAAGAACCATGTTGATCAAATCTGAATACACCTTTTCTTTGGTGTGGTTTTATACTGTGTATGGATCTCTTCGACTGTGTGTTTTCTGCTAGTCATTTGGTGTTGTGGCTGGGAGTGTGGCTGTACATATAGGGTGGTAAGAGTGGTGTGATGGTATCTCAGGTTGAGATATCGATTGATAGTGGAATTGATGAACTTATTATATAGTGGGACTATTTATATGAGAAGTGGTTGGTTATCAGGGCTACATGATAATGTTGTGTCATGTTTATGTTTACAAGTGAGCTTGGTGTGGTGTTGTTGTATAGCGATATTGCAAGGTGGATGAGTTTTTTGCTAAATGTGGTGCATTTCATGAAATGAGACTACTGATGATGGTTTAGGAGGGATGTTTTGAAGAAGGATGGTGTTACCTTACACGGGCCTTTCATCATGAGTTTCCAGAGCACTTTATGTTATAAATGGGTGTTAGGATTATTTTACCATGAATATTATTTCTTTGTTTGGATTTGGTAGTTGTTGGTATGGTTACTTCATCTTATAATGTTCACAATGTTTGGTAGTTTCCTGGGTAGGGACATAATAAAAAGATGGATAAATTGATAGTGCAGAATAATAATTGGTTAAATGAATTGGTTTTGGGTTTGTTTCAATTTTTTTATTGTAGTGAGGTAGCATTCATTTATTGACATACAGATGTGACTATCATTTATGGTGGTATACACATGTAGGGTTGGTAGCATAGACCGTTTTATTATGGCCTAGTTTTTGTTATGAAAACCCATAATCTGGTTTGAGTGTATGGTAACTATACAAATATACATGTAGTTCCTTGTAATATCTATATGCACCCACCTGTGTTGATCACAACATGCATAACACCCCCATTGTTATGGGGGATGGTGTATTTTCCCAACATATTGGGGGGAGGATGGATGATTGGTTATTTTCTCTTCTATGCTCCCTCTTCTAGGAATTGGTATTCCAAGACTCTTCATGCTGGTTATGGTGCGGTTGTGAGGCCTATTTGTCCATGGGCAAGGTGTGCTTTCGAAGTGTCTTCTGCATGAGATATTTTGTACTTTTCCATGTGTCTATGGGATGAGGTTTTGGTTTTGTGGCCCAAGTGTCTGTGGTTGGGATGTGGTATGTGGCTCAGGCGTGTGTGGTTAGGTAGTGACAGTGGGGATTGTGTAAGACCATGTTAGCATCAGGATGTTCACTATTAGGGATGATTAGTTAACTAGTGAGAAGTGGTGCGGGGTACCCTAATATCGATGTGCTTACTATTTTACTTTACTTGACTCGTGTTATTTGGTGATCATTCCTTGGTGAGGTTGGGGTGGATAGTATACTTTTTAGGTCATATTGAGTTTATACTATTTTATTTTAGTGGAATTAGTATGCTTATCCCACTTGTGCGTGGGTGACTTTTGATTTTCCTACTAAGAATACTTGTCTGCTCACCGTATAGTTATAAAACTATTTTCAGGTTTCATGGGGGATTACACAGACCTTGTTGAACCTTACTAGCTCAGACATTGGGGATAATTTCTATGTTGCTGCTCAATTTTATTTTTGTACTTTGGAGTTTTATTTGTATGTCTAGATGTTTTCCTTTAAACATGCATGTGTGATGAATTTTGGTTTATATATATATATATATGTGTGTGTGTGTGTGTGTGTGTGTGTTTTGGAGTTTTTTGAGGTTGATACAACTTATCTCTTGATATTGGTTACCATAAAAAGGGTAATGCCTTCAATTTTTGTGAGATTTATATACCCTTGGTGCTAGTCACCTACGAAGGGCCTACTTGAGGCGGGACTCGGGGGTCATTATATCATTTCCATATTGAATAAGGAAGGCCACACCACTTTCCCATCCATTCCATCATCTTGAAGAAGTAGGGTCATGATATAATGGTATCAAAGGCTGATGGTTGAGATATAGGATGGAGTTTCGAGTTAGCCACAATGTAGATTGCATGGGTTGGTAGGAAAATAGTGTAAGGCGATCTTGGTGCATGAAATATTCCAGGGAAGACCGGACAAGAAACATGATTTTAAGGATCCCTAATTATCCTATGTAAGGAATCTAAGCATACCAAACAACCGAGTTAGGCTACATTGATTGTGGGGTAGAGACCCTAGGAATGGTATATGCATCATGATGACTTTTGTTCTTGTTTGTTTTGGGATTTCTCAGGAAATTACAATAAACAATGGGTTAAAATGAATCCTAAACAAAGTCTATGATACTCAAGTTTATGAATACCTTATTTACCTTTCAGCTATGGAACTTAGTCATCGTCTACGAGTGGCTCATATAGTGGATCCTCAACCGGCCAATCCGATTGATCGACATAGGGTTGATCCAAAGGGGGAGGACAATTAGTGGTAAAATACGCTTAATTATTTCTAGCGACAGTATCTAGGAAAGTATGAGGGAAGTGTCTAAGACATGGAGATGAAGGGTTGGATTGAGGAGCTGGTGATCACTTTCGTCTTGATTCGGGCTCTGATAGGTTACTGGGTTTCCCTGGATGTGATCCAGATGAAGGGAGAAGCACGTCAATGGTGGACGCTTTACCTTGGGGAGAAGAAGGAGTCCGATGTTCTATGGGTCAACTTTGAGAATGATTTCTGAGTACAATTCATTTTTTATACGATGAAGGCTGAGAAGTGAAAGGATATACTCTCCCTCTTGTAGAAGAGTATGTGAGTATGAGAGTTGGGGTTAATGTTCAAGGATCTCCTTCACTTTGCTCCGGACCTCTTTACAGATGAGAACTCTCAGGATATATGTTTAGAGGACGCACTCCATCCTTCCATCTAATATGTAGTTATTACCTTCACGCTACCGACATAATTAGAGGTTCATAAAAAGACTAATGTTGTGTAAAGGATTCACTCGATAGGAGGTATATTATGATAGGGGAAACATCAAGGTTCCACAAAGGCAAAGTAATATAATAGAAGGTCTCAGACACCAGAGCCTTTGGGGTTTTAGCTGATGGGGGTCGACCACATTATTTCTAGTTACAAACTTCTTCTACTTATCCTTTTCCCGTAAACCTTGGACCGAGGTGTTTTTCTTGTGGAAATTTTTGGAACATTCAGAGTTAGTTCTTAGTTTGAGCTTAGTAAAGTGGATGTGGGAAGGTCCGACATCCTCCTCATAAATAGTTGTTGTCCAAGACATTTCAGCAACATTAACAACAAGATCATGATCCACTGAGGGGAGATGAAGCTGGAGGAGGCTGACCTCATGGCCTTCCATAGAGACCTTGACCAAGGCGTGGTCAGGGGGTTGGTTGATAGTAGAGGAAAAGATGATATGGGTGTGGTTAGTTTCACGTTGTAGTGGTAGCAGTTCCAGCATGGCCATAGATTGTTTGAGGTACGATCAGTTTGTTCAGTACTCCTATTTGCACCTTGTTTGATTCAGGAGCTTCAAAATCCTTTGTTGCACCCAATATAGACCATGGATTGGGACTAGACATAGAGATACATTCCCTTCCCCTACTTTTAATCACACCATTTAGAGGTCATAGAATTTTGTTTGATGTTTTCTAAGGATATAGACTAATGTTGGGGCCACATCTGTCAAGTGGGGATCTCTTTTTGCTACACATGTGGCAATGCAATGTTATCATTTTCAACAACTTGTTTTACTCTATGCATGATGTTATCAACTACATAAAAAGGATATTATTGTTTTCAAATGTTGGTGGAAAACATGTGGCTTTTTTTGGTGAGTGGAGTTTTCTGACAGGCAGTCGGCATGTGGAGACTTTCCTTTACATGTTTTCCGAGTTTTTAGTGGAATCATTGGATGGTGAGATGATGAAGGTATCAGGAGTTTTTAGGGATTTTGTAGCGGTTTTCTCTGATGAGGCTGTTATTCTACTCGTCAACATGACATTGAGTTCAGGATAGACTAATGACTCAGTCCCAGTTTGATTTCGATGGATCCTTACTAGATAGAACCTTATGAGATATGGGAGTTACAAGATCCAGGTTGATGATCTAATGAAGAATGGATTTATCTGACCCAATGTGTCAATGTGGGGTGATCCTGTCTTGTTCGTGAAGAATAAAGATGGTGGTATGAGGTTATGTATACACTACCATAATTTGAATTAGGTAAAGGTCAAGAACCAAGACAATCTCTTGAGGATAGATGATATTTTCATCCAACCAAGAGGAGAAAGTTGATTTTATAAGATCGATCTATGGTCTGGGTATCACGAGTTGTGGGTGAAGGAGGGTGACATCCCGAAGATATTATTGAGACTTATGAACTCTGTATTTCATGAGTTCCTACACTAACTTGTCATCATATTCATCAAGAAAATCCTGATATACTCAAAGTTATAGGAAGAGCATACTAAGCATCCCCGGACTATCTTGGGAGTTCTCTGATTCGACCATCTCTATGGAAAGTTGTTCAAGTGAATGTTTTGGACATGGGAATTCCACTTACTTGGACATGTGGTGTCTTATTAGGGTTTAGTGGCTGTCTCATCAAAGGTCGAGGTATTCATTTATGGGGAAGAACCAAATGATGTGGCATAGGTTCGCAGTTTTCCCGATCTGGTAGGAAATTACAAGAGGTTGGTAACTGATTTCTATCGATTAGTAGCTCTATCATCAACACTAACTAGAAAGTACCATGCCTTTGTGTGGGGTGAGAAATTTTAGGAAGATTTCTGCTATCTGAAGAGGAATTTCTTCATTGCCCCAGTGATCAGGTTTCCATAGGAAGGGTTGATGTTTGATGTTTTTTCGATTCTTCCCATCTGGGCTTGAGGTGTGTACTATTGTAGCAACGGGGAGTGATATATTATGGTTTGAGATAGATACAAACCCATGAATGTGAATATACCTCCCATGATGTGTATCTTATAGAATTCATGTTCTTTCTAATGATGTTTTGACATTACCTCACTGGGGATCACTTTGTGGTCTTCACAGATCACTAGTTTTAGACATACATCTTTTCCCAGTGAGATTTGACCTTGCGATAGAGGAGGTGGATGGAGTTTCTCCAGGAATAATATTTTACGATCTTCTACACCTTAGGAAAGTGGAATTTTGAGGCTAATACTTTTAGTAGAAAGTAGCATAAGTAGTTGGTTCATGAATCTAGAGACGCATGGAGAGTAATGGGGGAGCTAGATGCCTTCACTTAGATGTAGGAATGAATGGAGTAAAAGGATATTTGTTTTAGATGATAGTGTAGTCATATATGAGTAAGAAGGTAGAGGAGTATCATTAAGGAGACTCAAATGATGAGGTAATGCATGATCTCTTCGACTAGGGTGATACTCAGGAGGGATGATCGGAGGATTGTCAGAATCAAATGTGGTTATCTGAGAATCTGTTTGTCCCAATTCTGATGTATGAGGGATTTCTCTGTGAGTTTCATAGCCCAACCCTTGTGATACACCTGAGAGTTTCCACGATGTACATTAGCATGATGGAACAATTATTCTATCCCTAGATGAAGCGGGAAGTGGAGGAGTGTTTTGGAAAGGTTCCTAGTGTGTCAGCAAGTGAAAGATGAGCACCGGGTTCTCGGTGGTTTGATATATCCCTTAGATACCACTGAGTGGAAGTGGTATGAAATCTAAATGGATTTTTTAATAGGATTACTTAGGGATTGGGAAGGTTATGATATAATCTGGGTTGTAGTGGATCTGTTGACGAACTATGCTCACTTATTAGAAATCAAGGATTTGAGCACAGTGGATGCCTTAGTGAAGAGGTATATAGATGAGGTGGTGCGGATGCATGGGGTTACGAGATCCATCATCTTGGAATAGGATGAAAATTTTACCTCGTGAGTCTAGAGGGGAATTCAGCATGGTTTTGGTACTCAGTTATTCCTCAACACTTCTTTCAACCCTCATACAGATTATATTATAGAGAGGACCATCCAAACATTGGAGGAAATTCTGTGTAAACTCTAGGACTTTGGTGGGTCTTTGGTGTGACATTTATCTTGGTAGAGTTTTCTTATAATAATATTTATCACTGTTTCATTGGCATGTATATTTTTGAGGCGAGAGGCTCTTTCGACCACCCTAGTACTGGACAGAAGATTGGGTGGTAGTTGTTCCTAGTCTACAAGTGGTGTAGAGTATGACAGGGAAGGTGTAGATTTTCCATGAGTGGATGAAGGCAGAAAATGACCAATATAATTCATATGTCAATCGTAGGATAAGGCCCTTGGATTTTGAAGTTGGGGAACACATATTCTTGATGGTTTCCCCTCGATGTGGGTAGCGGAGGTTTGAAAGAGGGAGTAATATTTATCCTAGGTTCATTGGACCCTTTGAGGTGTTGGGATGAGTTGGGTAGGTGACATAATAGTTGGTTTTCCCACCCAAAATGAGGAGGTTCTACACCATCTTTAATGTCTCCTAGCATCATTGTTATCTTCATGATTAGTCCCATGTCACTGACTAGGGAGAGTTGGATATCGTGGATGACACAAAATTCATAGAGAGACTAGTGGGGATCCATGATCATCAAGAGAAGGTGTTATATGGATAGAACATTCCTTTTTTTTTCATGTTTTGTGGAGGCATGGTGGGATGGAGGAGAGTACCTCAGAGCGTGAGACATAAATACGTGCCCAGTACTCAGAGTTATTTTTAGTTTCTCTTGTGTGTTTTGATTTGTGATGTAGTTATTGAAACGTTTTTGTTATAATATGGGTTTCTTCATTGTTTCGTAGTATATGAAGAATTCCTAACATGTGAAAAGGGAGAGACCTGATTTTTAATTGAGACACATTAATTGAGATACGATTAAACCCAACAGACAAGTCAATGCTATATAGTGTAGATAATATCTTGACCAAAATTAAGTAATTTCTTAATTCATATATTTGTGTATTTGGTGCTTGTGTGGGGTATCTTGTGGATGTTTGGGTTACAAGATGTTGGGGGAGGTGTTCTTGGATATTGAGGTTTCACTCCAGATATCAAACAAGACAGGGTGGTTTTTCTATGAGAGGTATGTTACATGGTAATTGTTTGGAACCCTCATTCTTCTGGGATTGGTTTTGAATTATTGATGGAAAAAATTGCTTTAGAAGTATTTGATGTAAGGGCCTATACCTCCCTGGTCCATTAATTTTTCAAAATACAGTTTTTGGGGTGCTCTAGGTGGTAAGAGTAGCTCATTCCAAGGGTTTTCCAAATTTCTATATTTTTTCATCGGTGAGTTAGGAATTAGTGAGTTACATCGGTGCCTCGACATTGGTAGGTTGGAATCAGTAATTGAAAGTCAGTGACTCAGGGCGTCAGTGAATTAGGGCATCAGTGACTTAGGACATCAGTTGGCCGAGAATCAGTAAGTGGCGTTAGTGAGTTGCATTAGTAAGTGGCATCAGTGAGTGGCATCAGTGAGTAGCATTGGTGAGTGATGTCGGTGAGTGGAATCAATGAGTGGCGTCGGTGAGTAGCATCAGTGAGTGGAATCAGTGAGTGGCATCAATGAATTATATTGGTGAGTTGCATCACTGGCTCGCGTCGGCGATTCAGGTATCAGTGACTCATTGCCAGTGGCCCGTGTCAGTGACTCACCCATCCGTGAGTCATTTCCCTTTTTCCTAGTTTTTCCAGTTTCACCCCTCTTAAATTTTATTTGACATAAATTGAGGTTAAATAATTTTTTTGGAATTTATAAATGTGTTTCAAAGGATATTAATTATATCTTTAATATCCAAATGCTTGGGAACTTTGAAATATTCGAACTGTGTGGTATTGACCATGATCCGACCTTAATGGGCTTGGAAACCATCTCCCTTCTGTTGATATAAGATCTGACTCTTCTAAAACAAGATCTTATTTTCCCTATTTGTTTTTATTTTTTCTTTTCACGTCTATATCCTTTAATCCAAGTGAATTTATGTCTTGTATAGTACCCACCGATCTAGTTTTCTGTGGAGTTTTCCTACAACTCATACACCCCTTATTTTGGTGTAAGGAAGAGTTTTTGGCCTCCTATTATTATAGGTATAGATTTCATTTGAATCTTCTTCCATTATGTATCATGAAGGGTATGTATAATGATTCCTCTTTTGTGTACATTTCAGAATCTATACTTTAACAAAGAATTAAAAAAGGGTAAACATGATGATAGGTAAGAGAATCAGATTATTATGATAATGGGTAGGGAAGGTGTTGATGATCATCTTTTTGTTATCTGTTATCTTTGATTCATGAAGTGAACTGTATGGGATGCAAGCATTCTGGAAACCAATTCCATTAGTGGTGTCTGTTTGCGCACTATGATAGCTTGTGAATAATTTACTGTAAATATCAATCTATTAATCATGTTTACCATGTAAAATAAATTGATCCCCTATGATTAAACTTTTTCATTGATCACCCATGAATTATCAATGTGGAATTAATGAACATCCTTGATCAAATCTGAATATACATTATTGTTTGGTGTGGTTGTGTGTTATGTATATATCTATTTGACCGTGTATTTTGTGCTGGTCCTATGGTGTTGTGGCTGGGAGTGTGGCTATGTGTATGGGGTGGTACGAGTGGTGTGATGGTAACTCAGGTTGAGAGATTGATTGATTGTAGAATGAATGAACTAGTTATGTAGTGGGAATGAATCTGGGAAGTGGTTGGGTAGTGAGGCTACATGATCATGTTGTTTCATCTTTATGTTTATGGTTGTGTTGGGTGTGGTGTTGTTGTAAAATGGGACTACAAGCTGGGTGAATTGTTTTTGGATGAATGTGGTGCTTTTAATGGAATGGGGCTACCAAGGATGGTTTAAGAGGGATGATTTTGAAGAAAGACGGTGTTACCTTGCATGAGCCTTTCCCCCCATAGTTTCCAGATGCCATTATTTTATAAATGAGAGTCATAATGGATTCTTTTACCTTAGAATTTATTTCTTTGTTTGGATTTGGAAGTGGTTGATATGTTTTCTTCGACTTATAACATTTTCAGTGTTTGGTAGTTTCTCAAGTTGGGATGGAATAAACAAATGGTTGAATTTATAATGTAGAACGAAAACTGGTTAAATTAATTGGATGGGGGTATGTATCAAGTTTTGGATTGTTGTGAATTTTCATTCATTTATCAACTAATGAAAGAGGCCATCATTCATGGTTGTACATGCATATAGGGTTGGCATCATGATAAATTTTGGTTTGGTCTAGTAATTGTTCTAAAAACCCATAGGCTGGGATGAGTGTTTTGGTACCTCTATATATATACATGTAGTTCCTTGTGATTTTTATATGCACCCCACCAGTTTTTAGAACTACATGTGGAACACCCCCATTTTTATGGGGGAGGGTATCCTTTCCCAACACCCCGGTGGGAGGATGGATGGATGGCTATTAGATCTTCTATGCTTCCCCTTCTATGCATTGGTACCCCTAGACTCTTTGGGTAGGTTTTGGTGCGGTTGTGAGGCCCACGTGTCTACAGGTGAGGTGTGATTCCTAGTTGTCTTCGGGATGAGTTATGTTGTTCTTTCCCAGGTGTCTTTAGGATGAGGTTGTGGTTTTGTGGCCTAGGTGTTTGTGAGCGTGATGTGGTTTGTGGCCTAGGTGTGTGCAGCCAGGTTGTGATAGTGGGGCATGTGGAAGAGAATGATAGTGTTATGACATTTGGGTGGGATAGTATACCTCGTTAGGTGCTTTTGAGTTTCTTTTCTTTTATCACAGGGGAATTATATTCTTCTCCCACTTGTGCATGGGTGAATTTAGTTTTTCATTTGAGTATACTTGTATTCTAACCCTATGTTTATAAAAGTATTTTCAGGTTTCCTGGGTGATTATGTGGATGGTGTTGGACCTTACTAGCTTGGACATTGGGGATGGTTGATGTGTCACTACTTAGTTTTATTTTGGGACTTACGTTGTAGTTTTCTTTGTATTTTAGAAGTTTTACTTTAAACATGCTTGTGGGAAGGATTTTGGTTTATATATATATGTGTCTGTTTTGGTTTTTTGAGGATGATACATCTTATCTACTAATCTTGGTTACTATAAAAAGGGTAATGCTTCCCATTTTTTGTGAGATTTCTATACCCTTGGTGCTAGTCGTCACAACGGGGCCTACTGGAGGTGGTACATAGGGGTCATTATCACTTTTTCATCTTGAAGAAGGAAGGTCATGACACTTTTCCATCCCTTCCCTCATCTTGAATAAGGAGGATCATGAAAATTATATTTTAATCTTATAAGAAATTCCAAGTGTGACCTCTCCCACACTTATAAAAGGATAAACACAAGTTCTATTATTTAAATCACTTTGAGAAATATATCTCAGACCAAAACCTAGCCAATTATATTCTCAACCTCTTTATTCCTAAATCAGTAGTTTGGGTCTTCTCAAAATACTATGCTAAGTGTCCTTAATAAAGGATCTAAAAGAGGAATACTTAATATTATATAATCATCCTTCTCAAGCTAGTTCAATTTATTTGTTTCAATACCTCTTATAATTCTATGTTATTCATCATAAAATGATAACTTTCATATATTTAATTTAATTAAATTTAATTATGATTATTAAACAATCATTGTTCACCCCCTTCTTCATTCAAATGGGAAGTGAAAGTATCACTCATTCAAATGTGTGGAATACCACCTCAACATAATGATACAGTTAATTTTTCATCACCTTATGTCATGGAAGGTTATTATGATGGGTTAAAAATTATATATTATATTTATGAAATAATTATTCTTTTCAAATTATAATATCATATCTTCCTCTATACCATGTATCAATTTTAAAATGTCAATGTCTCTCATGCGTCTATGTAGACTACCAACTCCATGAAGCGATGCGATGAGATTCGTTTTTATTTTTTTATTTATATAGAAGGTAATAACGATTGATTCAATTAATATATATGATATATATGATATAATAAATATTCTTTAATTGTTAATCACAATTTACCTTCTTTTAATTATATTTTTTGAAATGTGAAAATAACGTTTAATGCATATGTATGACCAACCATCTACATGAATGATGTGATTAATTTTTTTTGATATATACCTTTTATAGAAAAATGTAAATAATTATTTATTTATATATAATGAATATATTTGATATTTAAATCACTATTAGAATTTTGGGAATGATGTAACCATGACCAAAGTATAAGGATCAGAACTACCGAACAAAAATTCACATGAAAAACCAAACTATTAACAACTGGAAATATTGTTTTTAATAATAAATTATTAATAAATATGTTTTTAAATATTGTAAATGGTTAATATATATTATATTTTAAGTATTTATAGTAATTTTTAATAGAAATATAACTAATTTATATTTATTATACGTGATGTTAGACCACTTTCTATGAAATTGGAACTTGACATAAGATATTTATGTTAGAAGCTTATTGTTCATCTTTATTGATTATGATTAAGTTTACAATGACGAAAATTTATGATATAACTCTTAGGAAACCCATGTTTTTTTTTCTGATCTAATTAATTTTGGATATTACATATTTTTATTCCATTTTCCCTCATTATTTACTCAAAATACTAAAATATTGTTTTAAAGGAAAACCAAATTTATTTTTCTCTTCGGTCTAATGTCTTTTTTCTTCCATATACATGTATTAAAAAAGAGTTATAACGAATGTTTTTGTATTCTGTTATAATTTTTTAGATTCATTTACCTCCATGATTGTGTTTTTAAATTTTTTTTTAAAATGAATAATTTTTTTTATTTTGAAAATGAGTTACTTTAGAATTTTAACAGAAAATGTGAAAGGAATATTTTTTTTAACAAACATGGAATGACCAAAATTTCCCAAAATCATGACCGCTCAATGATTTGAATCTTTAATTAATATCTTCGAAATCCTTTTTAAAGAAAATTTTTTCTTAATATTTTTAAAATATATTTATTTTAAATAAGTAATATAAAAAAGAAACAGGTATATTCCCCATTGACGTTCCAAGTGACATTTTAATGGAACATTAATCTATGATGAAATCATTAGATGTTAATTATGATTTTATGGGGATATGATCCAATGATCCCATCCAATATAATAATTTGAATATATTATAATGATTATTATTTAAGAATGATGTATTTACCCCACCCACAGGGGCCCATCTGGCTAGCAGAAGACTGGGCCGGTAAAACCCCATGCCCGACTCTATATGCCAGGGGCCAAATACTAGTGTCGAGAAGAAATAACTATAGTGGGAGGGCTTTTACTAAAGTTTTAAAATGTATCCACCCAACCATCCCCATGTATAAATGGAGGGGAATAAAATTAAATGGTTAAAAAATCTATAGTAGAAAGCATGCATGAAAAAACATCTACCAAATTCAAGAGTACGACAACATAAACTAGAAAGTAAGTAAAAAATAAAAACCCAAAAAAAAATGATTTCCAAACCTAAAAAAATGGGAATAATTAAATTTGAGAGATATTGGGTTCTGATCTCTAATCCCTACCCACCGTATGTTGTAAAATACACCCAATCATCCCGAATCTCTTTTAATTCCACCACCTATATTTCCATCGTCTGCATAATACACAACTAGTTGGATGCTCGGAAAACTGAAGAGGGATAAATAGAGACAAGATAGAAGTATCCATCTTAACCCAATGAAACATGTAAAGAACCCAGAAACATAAACATATTCTTAAATTTGAAACCCACATAAGAGAAAAAGGTGATCTACATTTCACATCCAAGATTTAATGATGAGTTTTCCTACTGCACCAAAGGTATATCATCGATTCCCATCATCTCTTATTTTTTCCAAAAAAGTAACGAAGAGGGACATCCCCTTTCCACTGATCAAAAGCAAGATGGTGAGAAATTTGAAAAAGAAATAGGACCCTCACCCATGTATAATAGTACAATATCGATATCTGTTTTCAAAATACGGGGGAATCGAACCCCCGTATAGCAGGGAATTACTATCCCTATAGACAAAAGACCTATGCCTATAAAGGGTATTTTTGTATCTAACGTGAATAATGAGTATAGGGGACCCTCAACATGGTGTGATAGTGGTGCTCCATCCCTATAGATTGAAGAATAAATCCCTGAATAGGGGAGTTCTGTATCCAACTAAATAATGGGTATGGAGGAGCCGCGCCCTGGTGCGACAAGGGATTACTATAACCATGGATAGAGGACCCATGCCCAAGTGTGACAGGGGATTAACATATCTATCTAAATAATGAGTATATAGGACCTGCACCCTTGTGTTATAGGGGAGTACCACCACCAAAAATAGAGGAACCACACTTTTATATGATAGGGGAGTACCGTTCCTCTATGAATAATGAGTATTGAGGACCTGTGACCTGGTGTGATATGGGAGTAACATCTCCCTAGATAGAGGACCTTCACCCATGTGTGACAGAGGAGTAATTTCTCTATATGTATTCTATGAAGATCATTCTAGGTCACTTTGATTGTTAGGTACCACCTAAAGAATCATCATGAACCTAAAATCTCACATAATATCTAAAAATCCACTACAAATTCCAATATAACATTCTAAAAGGGAACTAACTATGTACAAGTTCCTCTCTGACCAAAATCTGAATGAAAATAAATGATATAAAAGAGGTATAAGTTTCTTGGAAATTGGATACACAACAGGTATGGGATCCACATGATGTGTGGTCTTGCTCCGCTACTTAAACATTTTGTCCTTTGAACATAACTCAATGTGCATGTCATCGTACCCAATGTTTATGTGACCCACATGGCATGTATTAGCCACACAAGGATTTCCTATGTGTTCTTAGCCATGCCAATGTCTATAAAACTGTGTCATGTATCTTTCTATGCTCATGTAAAAGCACATGCCCATGTACTCCTAGAGTATATCGAATGTCCTCCCTCATGGGGTACTGGGCAAGTGCAGTTGGCACATGGCCTGTCTACTAAGGGGTCACATGACATTTGGCCCATCCACATAGTGTGCCATACTTATATTTTTCTTGAAACTCTAGATGCTATAGTTGGGTGAATACACGACTTGGGTTCATCCTAATAAATGTATTGTAGTTTGTATTTTCATATAAATTCAAATAATTCATGAGGATTCCAAATATATGTACAGTACCATGATTTCAACTATTTGGCCACCTAGAACCAGTGGGGGTTTCCTCCAGCCATTGATTATATACCCTTTTCCATCAAGAATCCCACATGCCTCTTGTATCACTACCATAGATACTTTAATCTCAAATCTACTA
Source organism: Viscum album (assembly GCA_963277665.1). Taxonomy (NCBI): domain Eukaryota; kingdom Viridiplantae; phylum Streptophyta; class Magnoliopsida; order Santalales; family Viscaceae; genus Viscum; species Viscum album. The sequence continues at coordinate 446,027,293 of OY728133.1, forward strand.
ATCCATCACCTCTTCCCATAATTATCCCTGATGTATCTACAAAACCCAGATCCATTTTTTTCACACATCTTCCATGAATCTGGGGGATAAATGATACTGAAATCCACTCAACAATAGATGAATCATGACTACATGGTCTAACAACGAATAATGCAAAGAATTGGTTGGGTAAAGGAAAAAGAACAAAGTTGTTTACATTATTTTCCAAGATTTTTTGGACAAATATTACAGAGTAAAGGATTTATAGTAGTGATTTCATGGAATAGATGATAAAATTAAATCAATAATTTTATTTACTAGAATTGGGCTCATGTAAAGGGATGATAAATTACAAATAAAAATAAGATTAATAAATTCATGATTAATCATTCAATCATGTGAGTAAACCACAATTTACAAGACCTATCTAGATTATGGATCGATCATCCATGAAGAAAACATTATATTGTGATGACGATGATTTGTTTCACTCTCTATCTTGTAATCCATCTTGATTTGATCACTTCTCCTCATTCTATGGTGATCTAATGATGATGAATTATCTCATACTCTTCTCATATATAGAAAGGGTTATATAGACAAAAATTAAAAAATAGTCATGATAGGTTATTTTTAAAGGATTTAGTTGGGACATTTAATTAAAAAAAATAAACAAAAAATTTATTTATTTTAATTTAACATACCCACTAATGGATGAACCTACCAGAATTACAACACTAAAGAACATTAGCTTTCACCTAAGATAAAATTTGAGTTCCGTATTCAACTATGGACTCATATTTTTGATTTGAGACTCCATCCAAGAGATATTTTATTATTACTAAAAAATATGCATTCATGATATAAATATATTTAATATTTTTTATAAAATTAATTACATTATCAAAAGGCCTCAAAATCTCATGTCTTCTTAGTTACAATTTTCAAAAATATTTCTTCATATATTTCAATGTATTACAAGGATAAAAATGTATCTACATATTATTCTATGAGAATCATTTATTTTCAAAAGGTTAATTACATAATGATTAAACCTTTATAAAACCCATTTATTTTCCACTAGTTATACAATTATGAAATATTTATATATCCCATTTTATTTCCATTGGTTGTGATATGATTAATGTTTTATTATATTGTGGCACACGTAAGTCATATTTTCATTATATAACAGATAGTCCTGGAATTATATATCAATCTAATGCATTGTGTAAAGATGGATATATAATGAGATAACAAGGACAAGAATGGTTTGTGAATCTAGTGTAGTATGGCACTTTATCCACTGTAATATCCTTTAGAGAGAACCTTGAATAATGATATGATGGAATGTGGGGTGAACCCAATCTAATATGAATATCTAGGTATTGATCCTTGACAACTAAATAAATTATTTTTTATGCATTAAATTTATGCCACAAAATTATGTTTTATCCTAATGTTATTCTCTCATAGATCACGTTCCTTAATTTATTTATAATCCATGTCTCCAAAACTGCCAATATTTATTCCATGATTTAAGATTATGAGATATATAACGCCAGGTATACTTTTTAAATGTTAATATCATATTTTCACACCATTATTCTAATTCTATGATTAAGTGATTATTGAAATCTTCCTTATTTTACTTTAAAAGTGATTTGAGCTCAACCTTTCTTATTTTTTCCTTTAATTAGGTTATGAATAAATTTTTTAAGTATTTTATGTATAATAATATTATTACTTGTGAATATCTTTGTTTGAGATGTTAAATATATTTTATGTAATAATAATATTTTATATCTTGTCTCCAAAGACTCTAAATTATTATGGCACCTATGTTTGAATTTATAATTTTCTTTAATATTCATATATTATGATATAATATCTTTCTTTAAATGGTTTGAATCACTATTTTTGGTACCATACGATATTTTAAATCAATATTTGAAGATTATGAATAGAGAACATTAGGGAAAAACATGGGGATAAGTCTAATAATAGAATAAATTCCAAAATTTGTGGCAAGGAAGTGATTGTGTTGTTTTCTAAGGAATACAACCATATTTGGATACTATAAGTTGATGAAGTTTTATTAATATCCCAATATATTAAATGAACTACTATGTTTGACCACATACAAGATACCCAACACTAAGAATAAATGAACCACAAAATATTACTATTTAAATTTGACTATTATAACATATTTTTTAAATTGGATGGTCTAAATAAAATTAACCAAATTATGAAATATATATAAATTTTAAAAAAATAAAAATTTACTAACTAAATATTAGGAAATAAGAAGTTATTTTTTAGAAATTTGATTTTATTCTTTAAAAATATGATTTATTAAAAAATGGTCTATATTTCTTTTTGTGAGCGGATATTATAATTAATTTCTGGAAATTCTATAATTTTTTATTTGGTGAAAAAGTTATTATTTTTTAAATAATCATATAAGAATTTTATTTGAGTTAATATTTTTATTTTTTTGAATAGATTAATTTTACAGTGAAAGGTTAAAGTTATCATTTTTTTTGAAAACTGTATTTTTGTTTAATGAATTTACCCAGTTCCATTTTTTAAAAATGGTTTGAAAGTCAAATTATATATATTAAATTATTATTAGTCCAATTAAGTTCATTTTAATAAGTTTTAACTTTTAATTTGGTATAAAAATATTTTTATACTTAAAGATGCATTTTTATTAGTAACTATTTTCAATGTGTTTTGTATTTTATTATTAAATTAATTTATTAAAATTCATGAAATTGAATCTTAAATAATGGATTAAATATTTTAAATCTTTATATAAAAATACTGTAAAGAAGCCCATTTTATTTTTGGTCATTATGAATAGTAACCATGGTCAAAATACTCTCACCGCGGTAAGGGTAAATCATGTAATTAAGGTTAAAATAAATATTATAAGGACTAAAAAATGATCCTAAATCTTGAATTTACCATATTTTATTAGATAAAAATATTTATAATCATATTCATATTCTATTAAAATTAAATCAATCGAGATCCATTTTTCAATGAAAATTTATTTATATTAATTTAATACTTTAGGTAATTCCAAGAAATCCCCACCCCTTACTTATAAAAGGGAACCTACTATACTCTTTTCTTCACACATAAAAAACCATTTCTAGGACAATACATAACCAAATAACTTCTTAAAATACCACCCCACATTATAAATGTATTATTTTTTAATAATACCGACATTAGAGGTATTGTGGTGTAAATCGATGTGGTTTATCCATTGAAGAGGTATAACTTTTATCCAAATTTTTTAGTTTTATTTCTTCTTATGGAACCTTCAAATATTATTAAAACACGATGAAATAATAAAAAAAATATCTTTTATATACATAGATATTATAATATTAATTTCATACCCTATATCTATCTCCTCTTCCATCAAATGGGAAATGAAGTCGTTGTTTGTTGGTTTAAAAAACAACGACATCATGAACCGATGTAATTCATTTTTCATAATCGCCTCTCACAGCTAGATATAATAATGTTTTTAATGTATATATATTTTATTCATGAAATAATTATAATTATTTAAAAATAATATATAATATAATTTCTCACATTTCTATCCATTCAAAAATTATTAAGTCGTTCTTGTCTACGTTTGAATTACTACATAAATGAAGAAATGCGATTTATTTTTCATCAACACATCGCTTGGGTGGTATATATAAGTTAATATAAAGAAATAATATGCTATTTATGATATATGTTTATTTTATTAAAGATAAAATTATACTTACCATCTTTCTATCATGATTATTTAAAATTGGAAACGTTTCTCATGAATACGAACAACTTATCATCTCTATGATTGTAACATAATTAATTTTTCATAACCAACAGTAATAGTTGATTTAAAAAATTATATTTATTGAAAAATAATTATAATAATTTCTTGTTGATTATTCTATATATTATGGAATAGTAACCCACTTTACCATGGTAAAGTCACTAATTTTTTGTTTAAAATTATGAACCAAACGTCCTCAAAACAACCAATAAATAATTAACAAATTTAGTAATTAAAATAAATTATTTAAATGGATTATGTATAAGATACTGATCCTATAAAACCTCATTATTAAATAAAATTATTGATATTAGTTTATTATACATGAGTTAAAGGATGTACTTAGAAATTAGAGATTCGAGGTATTGGTTTTCCTCACAATTTCCATTCATTATGTCATGTTTTGATGTTACACACATTATTTATTTTATATTGTTTATATAATTCCAAATTTACATTTTATTAAATAAATCATTAATAAATCATGGTATTTTTTTAATTGAAATTATTTCATTCAATGAGGATTTATTTGAATGTTACGAAGAGGTAATATGTTTTTTAACAAAATTCCCATTCATTGGGTTGTACTTCTATTTCATTGACATTGTTGTTATATAATTGTAATTGAATTAATCTCCATATTGTTTAATTTTTTATTTCACTTTTTTATATGTTTATTTTCATATGTTAACATAATAAATCCATTGATTGATCATCACATCAAAATTTATGATCTTTGGAAGGGTTTTCTTGGTCTCAATATCATATTCCTGTGTCACAAATCAATATCCTCGACCATTATTTGATTTTATTTTTTACTTAATACCCCTTAAATTAATTTTTATATGTTAATTAATTTAATTAATTTTAATTATATATCCATTTAATATTTTTTACATTGAATGACTTTTGATTCAAAAGTCATTAATGTTGTAAAGGCCTTTTGTTACAATCTCTTTTTTTTGAGATTATTTATGTTCGAAATTAATTTTGAAAAAATCATATGATATTATTTTATTTAACCACATATATTTTTCTATCCTCTAGTTATGAATTTATTTTACACAATTAATTTTCATTTCCAACCTATTTGATTAAATAAACACCATGAAAGTAGTTTCTAAGTGATTCCGATATTGTGTTTTATTTTAGTTTAGGAATATTTATCTTCCATATATGTGGTTTCTATTTTTTCATGAACAATATATTATATACAAAAATTAATTTATATTTCCTTTTACATTATTTTAAAATTATTTACTTTTATTAATAATATTTGTATGGGTCTCCTTTAACTATGCTTATAATTTTCAAAAGGAACATTTGTTTTTAATGTTTATGATATGAATGTATTTTTTTACTATTATAACCAATATTTTATTTGAGGATTCCTTTTTTATATTTTTATGTTTATTTTAAAATAACATATTTTAAAATATTTTTTAAATTTTCATAATATATTACTCCATGAAAATGATATTTTCCATTATTTTCCAATAAATGTTTAAATGTTCCTTTAAAGGTATTTCCATCTATGTAAACATCATATAATGATTCATACACTTCACTAGGATTATAATATCATGATTCAATCCATATTCTTTCTCTATATGTATTATGATTATTTTTTAAAGTGGTTTTCTATAATACTATTTTGTTTCCATAGGTAAATCAAGTTATAAAGGAATGTAAGCAATTTCTTAAAGATTGATGGCGTAAATAAAAGCCTAAATGTGTTATATTCATTAATGTTACTTTGAAATTTTTGATTATTAAAGGGTAATTATTATATATATCATTATTATGTGTTATCCTGATACATATTATTCATTGGGTGAGTCGTGTAACTGTTCTATCATATTTTGTGTAATTTTATTTTTCTTGAAAGTAATGAAGGAAGTAGTTAACCAATGAAATTTCTTCTATGGATTTAATTGGGATCTAGTTATTTATGAAAAGTGTTATGAAGATTGTTTTTAAATATTCTAATAGATTTTATTTATACTTTATATGAGTATTAATGTTTCATTTGATCAATATTAACTTCACAAGGATTGTTATTATTGATTCTTATGACTTTTACCTTTGTCAAAAATTAATTCCATGTTACATGTTTAATGATATTTGTTTTTAGGGATATGATGTTTTTATGTTATGATCATTAAATTTTATCATGTCATCACAACCTTATCCTACACTTATGATCCTTGAGGACATTGAATTTTTAATGATTTTGTTTTCCCTTTCTGAATGTTTGATCTTAACCTACTGATGATTCCTTTTCAATAGGTTATAAAAAATGATGTAAAATTATTTGAATCTAGAAATATTTCATTTCTGAGGTATTTTGTGAGATATTTTAAAACTTAATATCTAATATGAAAAAGTTGGTATCATGGAGAAAATACTCCCTTGAATTTGGGGGTGTTTTTATGTAAGAATTTTTCCTAATACTGTGAAACTATAAAAATAAAAGGTTTTATGGTGTATTAGTGATGACATATTTTGTATTATTTTAATTTTTTTGGATGTTTAAAATTTATTTATGTTAATTGGTATAAAATACAGATATTTAAAGATTATGTTTTAGCACATGGATCCTGGAGTGTGGATATGGGGTTTTTATAGTTGGTATCAGAGAAAAGGTTTTAATAAATTTATAGGTTATGATATTTTTATATGAGGCTAAAATATGAGTTATGAATTCCATCATGGGTTGATAAGTTTAAGGTTGATCATAATTTCAGATTATTAGGCACTATTAGGACCCTATCCTTTTATACACATTGTTAGATGATTTCAAGCATATTAATCCCTCAAATACAAACTAAGGATTGTAATTTCTAGTGTTTTTGTAATATTAGGTACATAAAACTAAAAACATGTAACATTAATAATTTTTTTATTAATCTTCTATAATGAGTTCCTAACTTCCTTTGAGCTCTTATATATACATAGGATAAACAAGGGAATATATAGACAAAAAATATAAGCTAAAAAGTATAGAAAGGGAATAAACATGGGAAAGAACCATTAAACATGAGTTATATAGGCATAAAATGATATCATAATAGGAAAATATCATGAGTAAACATATGGAATAATAACATATAGATTATTGAATCATGTAAACATAGGAAAGAGACATCAAAAAATAACATTTCATAAACATGAGTAAAGGCTAACTACCAGACTATATCACATGATGAATAGAGTCCCATAATGGATTCAGTTTACTCCCAATCCCACCCATGACATATAATGATAGTAAAACATTGCCAAATACATTGGAACACTATTTTGGTGAACCCTTCATAACATTTTACTACATATATGTGTCACATAAAGAATCAAACATGAGGGATAAATATAATGGTTACCCATGGAAGGAAATGGGCATCATAATCATGTCATAAGGCATAACCAAAGGTCATATAACAAACATATACATGAAATAAGGGATTTAAATCATTATTATTCTTTCCTAAATTCTTAAGAAGAATATATCATGAATAATTAATTCAAAATGAATTGAAAATAAGAAAGATAGTGGCTAGGTAACCTTAGAAATGTGCCACTTGAGTGTGGTTTTAGGGAAAAGAATAGAGAGTATTTAAAGAATATAAAGTCACATTATTTCCATAAAAATTGAAATAAAATTGTTTTTCATAATATATTAAGTCATTTTTTTAAAATATAAGCGGATTAAAACAATTTAGGCAGTGTAATTGAAAATGGGTAAGAAACTTAGTTCCCTTTTCAGGCTTTCTTATTGTGATGAATTGAAAACGAAACCTTTTAAAACATGTAATTCCACAAAAAATAAAGATTAATTGAGATACAAACATATTTTTGTTACATAAACATATAATATTAGATAATTATATATAAATAATTAAGAATAACATTTTATAAAATATAGAGAAAGCATAACCCAAATGTAATTTGGAGGTCTAGAGAGATCCATTACCTTATGTATGAATACATTTTGAATTTTTAATTGATATCATAGATAATAAAATTAGATTTATTAATTACTTAATTTAGAACCTATAATACTTTTATTTTATTTATTATAATATTATAATGTTTTTTATGACCATTACAATGAGTTATAGAGTTCAATTTTGTTATTCTGGGAGCGTTCATTTCATGGTTTCATGGTCGATCTGCCTGTGAAATGTTTAGGAAGTTATTGTAAAATGTTAATAGTACTATAGAAGAGAAAATATGATATTTATACACATAAATAAGTTTAAAATTTCCCATATTTTTTTTTCTGATATGAGGTTGATTTATTTGACAATAGATTGATAATAATTATGTAGTTCAATTTTTTTTAATCATCACAGAATAGTTTCATTTTATTTAATATTATATATATAAAATTTTTATATAACAAGGAAAAACTTATAATATACATATTACAATCTTTTTTAACCATAGTAATGGAAAAAAACTCATGGTCCATGAATGGTGGTGAACCGACATATCCTGGATTATGTTTTCATTTTTAGAATAAAAGGAGAAGAGAAGATTTTTTTGATTTATATTCCAATAATTAACAATATTACAGAATATAATTGATAATATAGTATCAATATTTTTTTTGGATAGGGTAGGTGGGGGGAGGATAAGGGTATAATAGAATTAAAAATATTAGGATTGAGAATTTTACCTGTTGAATGTTGTCTCCTTGATAACCTCCTTAAGGATGAAGAGTTTGGTATTTTATTGAGACCAAGAACTCTTGGACAAGGGGGAGAGGCCTGGGAAGTTAATTGGGTGGAATATTGAAAAGTTACAAGGCTTATAATGCACTATGAGAAGAGGTGGTATTTACACGGGATAATAGAGGTGTTTTTTATTATATTAACTATTAATTTATTTATTTTTGGATCAAGACTATCAATAGTGTTTCTTCCTATGAATAAATATTGTAAATTTTTATAGAATTTTCTAACCAATGAGTTCTTACATAAATCCTACATCACCCATGAATAATAAATTCTTATTATGTTAATTACTAAAAATTACCGTATTTCACTATTCACAAAAAATTCAACTGTTTTGGAACAATAATTGAAATTAACCCTAATTTTTTTAAATGTGTATATTTAAAAAAATTGACTACATTTTATGAAATTAATTTCATAAATATGAGAAATTTAAATTTTAATGACAATAATCATTAATTCAAAAAATATTAATTTTAATATTATAATCGATTATTTGACCCTTTGAAAAATTAATTAAGGTCACATTAAATTATATTAAAATTATAAGAAAACATAATATTAATTTATGAATATATTTTGTGAAAATAAAATTTATTTTAATTCATTATATTAATTACAATACCGTAAATAAACATTTCCATTTTACAGAAATATAAACACTTAGGTTATCATTTTTAAAACATTTATTTACCTATAACATGATAAAAATTTATCACATTTTCATTTATAGGATACCAAAATTTTATTATACTTTCATCGTTGGGGTTACTATTTTAATTACTATATTACTATTCCTAATGATAAGATTACTATTCCACCAATCGGGTTACTATTCCAATTGTATATGTTCTTTAATTTATACAAATAAATATTATTTCATTCATTATTCATTAAGTTATATGTTCACTTAAGGTTATTTATAATTTCATCATCAAAATAAATATTTCATTATTAACATTATGTTTTATTACAACAACTTTCTTCATGAGTGTGGTCACTCTCATAGTCCAACAAGATCCAAATTTTCTTATTCTTGATATCTTATTTTCTATTTATTATCTCCCTGTAGTATTTGTAATTATTGTTGGTCTTTTATAACTAATGTATCATTATTAATTATAATAATAAGGTTTTTCTTAGGTTCTCTATGTGTTGTGTGTGTTTCAAGAAATAATTATAACAAATAAACACTACTAGTAAAATTATTGGTCATTACATTCTCCCCCCTTATGAAATTCCAACCTGAAAATTCCGTTTTACAGACTAAGGTGAAAACATGTGATGTTACTTATAATGATAATAAAAAATAAAAATATTAAAATAGACTGATAAAATTATAAATGAAAAGTACATTCTAACTTGTGAATCCCTAAGTTTCAGTCTAATTTATTTGTGGTGATAGAATTAACCATTGGGGTCTTACTAAAGTTTTTATGTCCTAATGTCAAAAAATAGCTAAACCTTTCTATGATACCAACTATAGTGACCCTAGACATGTACACACATTATTACATGATTTTAAGAATATTAATCCCACAAATACCAATCAAGGATCATAAAGTCTAGTGTATTTGGAAGATTAGGTTCATAAAAATAAAAACAGGTTACTTGAATAAAAGTTCTCTTTATTAATCTTCTTTAATGAGATCCTAACGTCCTTTGAGCTCCTACAAATATATTGGATAACCATAGGAATACCTAGATAAAAGTGACGAGATAAAAACCCAGTAATGGAATAAAAATGGAAATGAATAAAAGAACATGAAATCATGGAATTATACCCACAATTAACTAATATATATAAGATATAGAATATGGAATCATGGAAACATAGGAAATTGGTAGAAAAATAATAAGACACAAACATAATTCAAGGATAACCACCAAGACTATTTCACATGATGGACAACGTCCTATAATGGATTAGGTTTACACTATAATCCAATACTTGATGTCTCATGAGACTAAAAATTTACCCAATACATTACAACACAATATGGTTGAACCCATCATAACATTATCATGAATATGTGTTCACCATAATGACTGAAATATAAGGAATAAAAATAAGGGTTATCCATGGAAAGAAATGAACACCATAATCATGCCATAAAGTATAAACAAAGGGAATATAAAAGTGGTATCCATAAAATAAGGGATTTAAATAACTATTAGTCATTCATAAAGGAATAATAATAACATTTCATGAATAATGATGTCCAACTGAATTGAAATATATAAAGGGAGTGGATGGGTAACATTAGAAATGTGCCACTTAAGTGTGAGTTTAAGGGAAAGAATAAAGAGCTTTTAAATGGAATAAAAGAATATTTATTTCCACAAAACAAAAAATTAACTAAGTTAAAATATAAAAATTAAAATTTTATTAACCATAATTATGGTTTTATGGCCACCCTTGAAGGAGGTAATTGAAAATGATAACTCATCATCCACGAAGGTGGTGAACTGACATATCGAAGATGATGTTTTCATTTTTAGAATAAAAAGGAGAAGAGAACATATTTGATGATGAATATTCCATTAACAAAACAATATTAATGTATATATAGAGTACTGTATTTATCATTATTATTTGGATAAAATTGTTGAGGGGAGGATATGAAAATAAATGAAATGAAAAGAGAAGGATTGGGGATTTACCTAATGAATATTGTCTCCTCGAGAACCTTTTTAAGGCACTTGAGTTTGGTATTTTATTGATAAAATTATCTGTTATACATTGGTAAGACTATTTACAAGGGAATTTCATATAATTTTAACAATCTATGAGGCTTATAAGGTGTGAAAAGATGGGGGGTGAGGGTTGGTATTTATAGGGGAGGAGAGGGGTGTTTTTATTATAATATTCATTAGTATATCTTTTTGGAAAAAGACTATAAATTTTGTTGATTAATATGAAAAAAATAAAGTAAATGATTCTAGGGAGTTTGAACCAATGGGTTCTTATATTATTCTGACATCATTCATGACTTAAAAATTCTTATAATTTTAATTATTGAAAATTATCTTATTTCACTATTCACCAAAAATTCAACTATTTTCAAAAAATCCTCAACAAATCACCATAACAATTTTTATACATATAGATTTAAAAAATAAAATAAATTTCATGAAAATAATTTTCAAAATATAAGAAATTTAATTTTTAAATAAAACACTCATTTATTAAAAAAATAACAATTTTAATACAATAATTGATTTCTACCCTTTTGAAAATTTAATTAAGGTCTCAAAAAATTATAGAATAATTATAATACGAAATATTATTAATATAAGGATCAATTTTATGTAGATAAATTTTATTTTAAATTATTATATCAACAGAAAAATTGTAAATAAAAATTTACGTTTTACAAAAATACCAACACTTAATTTATCAAATTTTAAACATTTATTTAATTATAAAATGATATGAATATATCATATTTTCATTATAATATACCTAAATTTTATTTATACATTCATAGGTGAGGTTACATTTGTAACTTTTATTTTACTATTCCGAACGGTCAGATTACTATTCCAATAGACAGGTTATTATTCCCATAGTATAAGTCCATGAATTTCAATAGATACCTCTTATTTCATTCATTATTAATTCACCAATATTTTATGATAATGTAATTTATATGTTCATCAAAAAATTAAATATTATATCATTAATTTTTTTTAATTTCAACAGATTTATTCATGGGTGTGGCCACTCTAGTTGATCGAGCATATCCAAATTTTCATATTCTTGTTATCTTATTTTATATTTATTATACCAATATAATATTTGTCATTATTATTGGATTATTTTATGTGTTATGTTTCATTATTTATTTATAATAATAATGTTTTTGTTGTGTAATCTATGAGATGTATGTGTTTTATGACATTATTATTAGTAGGGAATTCCATTGATAAAATTTCAGGTCATTGCATTATTCCCCCTTTATGAAATTTCACCCTCAAAATTTCATTTTACATACTAAGGTGAAAATAGGTAGGGAAAATTCTAATGATCATATAAAAAATAAACAATTAATATAGAAGGAAAAATTATAATTGAAAAGTGCATCCAAACTAGTGATTCCCTAAGTTTCAATATAGGTTATCCATAGTGATAGAATTGTTCCATGGGTTCTTACAAACAATTTCCTGTCCTAATATACAAAAATAATTATACCCTATTCTAATACAAAATATAGAGACCCTAGTCTTTTATACATAGTATTACATGTTTTTTTGCATATTAATCCATCAAATCCAAACAAAGGATCATGAAGCCTAGTGTCTTTCGACGATTTGGTATATAAATTTAAAAACAAGGAAATATAATAAAATATATCTTTATTACAATTCGATAATGATATACTAACATTATTTTTGATCAAATATCTGCATTGGATAACTTGGGAAATATATAGACAAATGGTATGAGCTAGAAATCTCAGTAAAGGAATAAACATGGGAATGTGTCATAAAACATGAGTTAGAAAGGCATAACATGGTAACAAAAAAGTCATGGATCCTGAGTAAGCATATGGAACCATAAAATATAGAATATGGAATCATGGAAATAAAGAAAATTGGATTAAATACATAACATGATATAAAAATTAGTGAAGGAAAATTTCCATGACTATATCAAATGGTGGACAAAATCCCAAAATGTATTAGGTTTACTCCCTAATCACATACATGATGTCTCATGAGACTAAAACATTACCCAATTCACTAGAGAGATATATGGGCACACCCATAATATCAAGTTCATACGTATGTTTTCAACATACAGAATCAAATAGAAGGAATAAACATATCGTTTACCCATGAAGGGAAATGGTTATCATAATCATATCATTTGGGATAACCGAGGGGTATAAAAATGGTATCTATGGATGAAGTGATTTTAATAATTATTTGTAATTAATTATGGAATAATAATAATAGATCATGAATATTAATGTTCAAGTTAATTGAAAACAAAAAATAGTGGCTATGTAACTTTAGAAATGTGTCACATAAGGGTGGTTTTAGGGAAAAGAATAAATATTTGTTAAAGAGGATAAATTAAAATTTATTTACATAATAAATGAAATAAAATTGACTTTAATAATAAATTGAGTGATTTTAGAAAATTAGTGTAGGATTATAACATTTTATAGAGTGTACCTGAAAATGGGTAAGAAACAGGGAAGTCCCTTTTAATCGGGCTTGTTTCTCGAGAGGAATTTAGAAAGATAAGAAAAGAAAATAAATAAAAATAAAAGGATTGTGGATTTTATCCCTTGAATTTTATCTCCTTGAGAACATCCTTAAGGTACTTGTATTTGGTATTCTATTGAGACAAGTACATATTGGACATGGGTAAGAGGCCTGTGAATGGAATTTGTTATGATATTGACAATCTACAACTCTTAGAGGGTGTGAGGAGAATGAGTGGTATTTATAGGGGTTAAGAGGTGTATTTTTATTATAGTATTCCGTAGTTTATTATATTATTCATTAGTTTAATTAAGTTAAAGATATTTTGGGAGAATTTTTTTCCTATTTATATAATTGTAACCCTTAGTTTTTGTATAATGGATTATTTAAGAAAAATACTATTATATTTTTGGGGATTCATGATGAAAGGCTTGAGACATAATTTGAGGATATAAAATTCTTTAATGTTAATGTTATTGATGTTTTTTTGAATATATGGTTATTCATTTATGGAAAGATCTACGTTGAAAATTTGGCGGTATTATCAAATTTTGGATATTAATGTATTATTTCTTCATATAAAGGTTTATTGATTTTTAAATTCGATTACAATATGATATCCATTTTTATTGTGGTTAATTTCAAAAGAAAAGAGGAATATATAACTATAATTGTATAGAATTATGTGATCAATTAAAATTTATTTTTGTATTTTTTGAATGTAAAATTAAACTATAACACTCATCATTTGGAGAATAATATTTGACTATTGGGGAAGTTGATAATTGAATGAAATTATACTCATCAAGAAAGTATATTTCCTTAATGTTTTAGTCTAATGGTAAACGAATTCCTAAAATCTAGTAAAAGGGTCTTTAAATATAATTTTTATCTTATTACATTCATTTTTATTGAATTAATAGTCTTTTTCACACCTGTTTCATTTTTGGTTTTATGGTTCTTGAATTTCTATTACTCATTTACTTTATTATGATCAATGTTTTATCTAAATATCAATCATTATTTGGATATTACCTTTTCATCCATTTTTTCACTTCCAACTAATTTTCTTCTATTTAATAACTTATTATGTGTTATTCAAGATGACGTACATATTTCCATTTTTATATTTTCAAGTGGAAGTCTTATTAACCATTTTTATGATTTGGGATTTCACCAAAGGTATTTTAAAATGTCCAAAAATCGATTACCTATTTCAATTTTAAATTGTGAGGGAAGAATTTATAAAGGGTGGGGGGAATGAAATATCCAAAGATTTTAAAATTTAAACTATGGTCTATAGTGTAAAAGATATGAAGCATTGAGGTTAAATGAACTATGAAATATTATTATTTAAATATAAACTTTATAAACTAGACATTAAATTGGAAGGTATGAGTAATTTAACTGAATTATGATATATATATATATACATATATAAAAAAAGTTATAATTTTTAAAATAATAATATAAAAATTATCTTATATGAAAAATTTTATATTTCGCTAAAATGATTAATTTTTAAATTAATAGTGGAAATTCAAACTTTTATTGAAAACTATATTTTTTTCAAGAATTTTTAAAATATCATTTTTTTGAAATAGTTTTAAAGTAACAATTGTAATACTATATTATTATTAATCCAATTTATTTTATTTAAATAAATTTTATGGTTTAATTTTTTGTAAAAACATTTCTACACATAAACCACATTTTTCTGTATTTTTTTCATTGTGTTTTTTGTTTTAACTTTAAATTAAGTTCTGCCACTTTAAGATGTTGAATCTCACAAAATATAATTCATATTTGGAATCAAGAGGTTAAAATTGGTCAAATATGTCCCTTTTATTTTTTTCATAATTAATAGTAGATTTTGTAATAAATTGTCCCCATGATATTGGTAAATATGTTATTAAGGTTAAAAATAATATAGTATCCACTAAAAGATGAACCAAAAACATAATTTTATCCTATTGTATGATTTTATTTTGTCCATTGAAACTTGGTGGAATATATGTTTTATATTGACCTTTACAAAAGTTAGGTAAAAGTTAATGTCAAAAATGGAACCTTTTTGGTTTTAATATCTATGCTATTTTTTGAAAAATATAAGTACAATATATTTTTAGTTATAAATATTATTTTAAATATTACTGATTTATTTTATCATGGTAATTTATTTCTAATTTTTAGTGATAAAATAATTACACTAAGTGATTATTTAATTCTATCATAGTATTTATTATATTAAAATACAAACAAAATAAAATATTTTTATAATAATAAGATGAATAAAATTTGAATTAATTATTTTGTTAAGTGAATTTAAAATAAAAATATATCATATTATAAATTTTTAGAGGATTACATTTGAATTAATTTTCTATTATTTTGTTTCAATGTAAAATAAAATTAACAATTCAACAAATGAAAATATTGGATAAGAAGATTTATACTCTCCTTAATTTTACCTTCATTTTATATCAATTTGGATAAATTTTTTAATGAAAAATAATATATGTTAATTTAATACATTAAGTAATTCCAAGAGTTCCCATCCCCTCACTTATAAAAGGAAAAATCTACTTTTCTCCACACTCCAAGAATAATTTTTTAAGCTAATACCTACTCATATCCCATCTTAACATTCTTCCCCACATTCTTGAGGCCTTATTTTGGGTATAATATGAACATTATAGGGGTTAATGTGTAAATTAATTGTGGTTTTCAATTGAAGAGTTATAAATTTTAACCGAATGTTTTAGTTTGATTTATTCTTCTACCTCCTTAAAATATTTAGAAAATTTGAAGTAATAATAACAACTGTATCTTCCATATATGGATATACATTTTTGTTAAGGTGATAACATATATCAATGTTCTATTACAAGAAATGGGAATCAAAACTTTTATTGTTGTGTTTAGCGAACTACTGCCTCATGAACTGATGTAATTTATTTTCCATCAATTACTCTCACATATGGTTCTATTAATGGATTTAATATATATATATATATATATGATATTCAAGAAATAATTTTCATTATTTAATTATAATATATCAACTAATTTCTATCCTTTCCATCCATTGAAAAATGATAACATTGTACGTGCGTTGGTGTGGATAACCACTCCCACGAAGCGAGGTGATTTGTTTTTAATCAACCAATCACATGGATAGTATATTAAGTGTATTTAATGAAATAATATTGTATTTATGATATAATTATAATTTTTAATGAAAATATATTACTAACATTATTTCCATTATGATCTTTGATGAATTTAAATGTTAATCATGTGTACGTAAAACCTACCATCTCAAGTATTGTAACATTATTTATTTTTCAAAACAATATTGAATGATTGGTTTTAGAAGTATAATTAATGCATAAAAATTATAACTATTGAATGGATATTTTTTCATTAGATTACAGAATAATTAACCCTTTGATTGCTGTCAACACACTGGAGTCATTTTGAATTTATGAAATGAACATCCTCAACAGAGTTGGTGTTAACATAACTCATTATGTAATGAAATATGTTATTAAAATAAAAATAAAATAAATGGATTAATTATAAATGATTAAACATGGAAAATGTTCTTAGGAAATTCATTTGGTGAAATAAGTTTGTTATACAGGATTAAAATGACATACATTGAAATTTTGGATTTGAGGTAAGAGATTTCATCTCAATTTCATTTCATTGATTCATATTTTGATGATATGCACCTAATTTATATTATTTGGTGTATACACTATAAATTTTAAATGTTATGAAATCAATCCTTCATAATTCCAGGTATTTTGAGTTTCAATTCGAATTTTTTCATCTAAGTGGTATTTTACTTAAATGTTACCAAGTGGTAAATTTTTTCTTAACTCAATTTCCATTCATTGGTTTATAATATACATAATTGAATTTATTACATAATATATCAGTGTAAATTTATCTATAGATTGTTTTATTATATATTTACACTTGTTTTTTTTGTATTTACATATGTGTACATAAAGATTTCATGGATTTATTATCACTTTAGTAGTTATGATATTTATAAGGATTTTTATATCAATATCATATTATTGAGACATGATTCAATGTAATGTACAATTTTTTTACTTTTATAGTGTACTTACCAAATCATGAATTAATTTTGAAATAACAATTCATTTAATTAATAGTATTAATATTGTACTAAAATATTCTTAATTTCAATTAATTTTTATTTGAAAGTCATTAAAGAGGTAAATGTTTTCTTTGTTACAATGTCTTTTATATTAATATTATTCTTATTAAAGGTTTATTTTTGGGAAATAATATGATATTAATTTATTAAACAACACATAATTTATTAACCTATTATTATGAATATTTTTTACATGTTTAATTTCCATTTCCACCCTTATTTATTAAATAAACAATAATAAATTTGTTTGTAAGTGCTACTAATCATTTATCTTCTTTTAGATTGGGAATATTTCTGTTCCATATCCATGATATATAAAACTTATTCCAAAATGTTATTTTTAAAATTAGTAATTTTTTATGAATATTTAATTTCTTTTAAATTGATTTAAAATTGAAATTTCTTAACATTTACCATATGTGCCTCTTTGACTCTCCTTATTTTTTTGTAAAGAATGTTTATTTTTAACAATTATATCCGGAACATATTTTTTCCACTTTCATGAACATTATTTTATTCGAATATTATTTTATAATTTTCTATGGTTATTTTAAAATAAAATATTTTTTCAATAATTTTTAAATTTTTTATAAATTATTACTCCAATAAAAGTAAATATCCTCTATTTTCAAAGAAATGTTTTTATTTTTTTAAATTTAGTTTTATATATATCAACATCCATTAATTATTTATCTACCTTACTAGTATTATGATATCTTGATAACATCAATCTTATTTAACTAGATATATTATTATAATTTTTAAATATATTTTCCTAAAAACCATTTTTCTTCAATTATAAATCTAGTTATAACAGAATAGATGTTGTTTCTAAAATATTTATGATTAAAATAAAATATTCTATGTGTTATATTCATGAATAAAAAATAGATGTTATTGATTATGAGTTGGTGAGCCTAATATATCTCTTGATGATTGGGGAGCCTAATACTGCTTATATGATAGGTGATC
The DNA here is from genome assembly GCA_963277665.1 of Viscum album. NCBI lineage: Eukaryota > Viridiplantae > Streptophyta > Magnoliopsida > Santalales > Viscaceae > Viscum > Viscum album. The sequence goes on from OY728133.1 coordinate 446,046,242, forward strand.
ACCATTATAGCACTCTAATGCATTGAGTAATATTCGGTATCTTTAAAGTAAATGAGGGATTTAACCAAATAAGTTTCTCTCAGATCTAGTTATTTTAAACACATGTTATAAAATATAATGTTTCAAGATAAAAAAAAATTTCTTTGTTATTTCTATTGGGTTTTAATGATTCTTTTTATAGATATTTACATCACATGGATCATTATTATTCATTCATATAACTCTTTATTTTCTTATAGATTTATGTCATATTACATGTTTAATGATTCAGGTTTTGATGGGCTTGAGTTATTTTATGTTATTATTAGAAACTTTTGTGATGTCATCATACCCTTATTCTCCATTTATTCTTACTAATGGCATTGAATTGTTTATAATTTATTTTACACTTATTGTATATTTGAGATCACCCTTCTTATGTTTCATTTTGCCCAAGTTATGAAGAATGATAGAAAATTATTTGTGTCTTTAATGGTTTCATGTGTGATGTATTTTATGGGATACGTTTAATACTTAATATAGAATATTAGAATCTAGGTATAGTAAAGAAGTATTTCATTAAAGTCATGGGTTTTTGATGTAAGAGTGTGTCATAATTCTATGAAACTATAAACCTAAATGGTCCCTAAGTATGTAGGTGTTCCAACATTTTATTCTGATGATGTATTTTTTAAATGGTTAGACTTGGGACACATTTATCGATATCAAATCAAGAAATTTAAAGAGTATATTTTAGCATCAGATCTTGGGGTGGAGGTCTAGGGTTTTTATAATTTTGGCATAGATTCATCTAGGGGTAATAACCCTAAAAATAGTTGTATGGGTATATATCAACCATAATTAGGATACATGATGAGTGATACCTTATTTTACACCTTGTTTGATACTCTAAAGGGATATTCTTAGGCTAACTCAAATTTTCTTTATGGAACATTAAGAAGGATTTGAATAGATGATGATCATTTATAACCTAGGTTAAACCTAAGGTTTAATGTTGCATCTTAATATAGATATATATGTATATTAGATGGAACAATACAAGGGGGGGGGGTGAAATGTATTTTAAAAAACATTGTATTTAAAATCTTAAGAAAGAACTTATTTTAATAGGTCTTAAATGAATAAAATTCACAACCAATACAATTGAACATTCTGGTCTTGGATCTGATGGATATAATATGTTTTAATACCACAAGTAATGAGAAACTATTGTATTCAAATTAAATACAATGACCAGAGTGATGCAAATCTAAATGATTCTACCATTGAGTGTATAGAATCTATTAATACAATATGTAATGACTGAATCATAATTGAAACCATTACAATATAAATTAATAGAAAAGGGAAACAATTTAATTTCCATTCCTATATAAAAAAAGAGGAAAGTAAAGGTATTACAATTATTTTATGTCAAAGAGTAGGGTATCCTTTTACATAGGATAAAAGGTATGTCCTACCACAAACATGACAATCCCTCAATACGATGATCGGTGTGACTGTCTTTCTATCCCCATAAGCCCTCAATTAAGATGGTAGTTGACACCTTTGTCTTTAAAAAAATTGAAATCCCTCGATACAATGATTGGAATCACATCTTCATATCCCCAGAATCCCTTGATCGTTATCACAGAGATCGGTTGCACAAAGAAAAACAAAGAACTTACAAAAATACAAGAACTTGGAACAAGATGTTCACTTCTTGTATCTTCAAGTATTTCACACAAAGTGAGGGAGACATCACACTATCTCTCTATAGGACATGATATAATAAAACGTTGTATTTTTTGGTTTAAATGACCTCCTATTTACAGTCCTTATGTTCCAACAATCATATTTTTCCCAACGGTCATATTTCTTTAAAAAACTCTGAGGGACTTGGACACCTAGAATTACAACGGTTAAAACAAATAGACTGCACGACATCATATTTATAGGTAAATAACCAACTCAACAACATCGTTTTAGTTATAAAATAGTAAGTAAAAAACTATGAAAATAATGAGTATAAGTAACTAGTTATCAATATTGAAGTAAGATAAGTGTAAAATGAATTATATAAGTGTGATTAATAATATTGTTATAATTATTGTCATGATTAAAATTCATATATTGGTTACAATTTATATTTTGGTGAAAATGCATGATATACAATCTGGTTATGATGCATGATTATGATTCGATACTTAACCTACATACAATTCTGGTTTAAGATACATTTCATTATGATGCATAAGCTAGTTACGATAAAGGTGATTACGATGCATGATTGGGTTACGATACAGGTGATTTTGATGCATGTGGTTACGATGCATAAGTTGGTTACAATATAGGTGATTACGATGTATAACCTGGTTACGATACATGTTGTTACGACTCTAAAAAAAATTATTTGGTTACATTGTAAAACAACATACATGATTATGAAAACAATACAACATATATGAAATACAATGTATGTGATTACAATTTTAAAACAACCTACATGAGAAACAATATATTGGACTATTATATGTGTGATTTGTGAATTCCAAAACAAATAATTAATGGAAATGTTGAAACACGTTTTGACTGAACAATCTCTACCTTTTTGGAAAGCACAAAAAACAAACAAACAATAAAGACATATCTCCCCCTAAGTTTAATAACTCTTATAAAGGTAATAATGAATACGACGAATTCCACCCTTGGTTTAAACTACTCACAATGGATCGTATTCTCTTTACTTTTATTTGAGAATTCTTCTCCTTAATATGATATTTATTAAATTATTATTTTTGTGATTTTCCAAAAGAATAAGGGAAAGTATTCATTTCATGCAAAAGGTTAGAGAAACAATGTACAAAATAATAATCATTACTTGAAACAAAATATCATTATAATAAGAGTTCAAATATCATTGTTTCCCTTTTTGTTTTTCCAAAAGATTAAACATAGTACGCTTTATCTTTTTGAAATCCTTTCTATCCTCCATGAGTTTATAAATAGATTTTTAATAAGACTTAATATTCTCATTGTGATCATCAATTATCCTTTTATGCTTCCCGATTCTATCTTCATGAAGCAGATTGATTGATTCCTGAGCTTTGAGCCTTGCTTCATGGGCATTGAAATCCTCCAATCCAAATCTTTAGGCCTTATCCAAAATTACAATTATTTATGAGTTTAAAACAACCTAATAAATCTTATTATGAAAATTTTCTTTTAAACCATAAAGATCTTGAGAGGATATTCCTTAAGAGGTACTGGTTCTTTAGAAGGCGTCACATTTTTCACTGTAATAAACAAAAAGGTCTCTATACACATTACTGAGAACATTTAACTGATGAAGAAATTCATCTTTCTTGTTTAGATGATTATGGAGTCTCTCATAAACATTGTTAAAACACTTCACAACCTTATTACAAGCCTTAATGTGCTCAGCAGTACATTCCTTGAAAATATTGAAATCGGCTTCAAGAAACATAAATATATCCATAAAAACCTTGACATAGTTCATTCTATCATTATGAGAATTTGAAATAATTTCTAGAATGGCTTCAAATTTTTGAATAAACAGTATCATATTATCCAATCTTTTCAATTACTATTCAATGTACTAAATTCCATTCACAGTTATTGTTCTTTCATGATCCGCATCTTTAGTATATTATGGGAGATCACTAAAATGAGTTTTAGTGCTAATAAATTGAGCTGGATGATTCCTATCCTTATTGGACGCTTCCTCTTCTTTATTTGATATCTAAAAAACATTCTTGGAGGAAACATTTTAAGAAGTTTTCTTGGAAGGCTGAGGATCCATATGTGGAAAATTAAATGATTGTACTTCAATGGAGTCTTTGGTATGACTTCTCCTCTTTTCATATTCTTTGTTTCCACTTTTATTTCTTTGTACACTTCTTATTCTTCTTATTATTTTTCTTGTTGTTGTTATTCTTCTTATTTTTCATATTCTTGATCAAGAAATTTTATATCCAATAGTTCATAAATTAGTTTCTCCTTGCCTTTTACTACTTGATCCGATTGAGTCTGAACATGTGGCTCCATTATTACAGTTTTGGTTTTTGCTTGCTCAGCTATTTTGTGTAGAGTATAAATGTCAATTGATTGAGCTTTTCTCTTATTCATCCTCTTCTACTACTCAAATTCTTGCGAATTCTCTACTAATTTTATTTTTAAAGCCAATGCTTCAGCTAACTCCAACAAAATCTAAGGATCACCTTTTTTCTTTTCTCTATTATTTATATCTCCACTCACTAGAAACCTTATCAGATACATCCTTTTATTTCTTTGATGTTTTGGGAGTTGAATTCATAACCACCTTATTTTTTTAATAGGTATTGGATGGATTAGAAGGTTTCTCACTACCTTAAACTACTTCCTTTTCTTTCTTGGCATTTATATTTTTCTAAAAAAATTGATTTAGTATTGAATAATAACCTGAGACTCATTATCATATCCTTACTAATAAATGGATCTTTAAAAGAAGTCAGATCTAACTTGATTTCAATATTACAAAAGTTCAATAATTCTAATATAAACTTACTGATAATAGTAGAAAACATGATCAACTGATATTTTATAGCACTAAATTTAAACTTTTTAATTTTCAGGATGATGAACCCCATAAGGTTAAACATTCTCAGGTTTACCAATTAATCAAGGACATACACATCTAAAACATTCAAATTTTACTTTTCGATCTTTCTCGGCACAAAAAATCATTGAATCCAAAGAGAAATAAGTCGACTATCCCATGATAAATGACTCACCTTTCTCTTGTCCTCATGAATCTCAAAAAGTGATTGTTCAGCTTTTCCCTTATCAAAAGTTCCATCAGATTCCAGTAATTTATGAGAAGGAAAAATAGTATCACCCTAAAAAGGAACACATAGATACATAGATTCTTATTTTACGGTTGTTGTATACTTCTTATCAAACATCATGAAAGAAATCTTAAGAGCCTTTTCTATCTTGACTGATTCATAAAATTGTAACACCTCATCATGATACACGTAATCTTGATTAGAATTCACTCTTTATATAGAAATGGATTCCGAACCTTGAAAACTTATAATCCTTTGTAAAGATGAATCAAAGGTCTCATAAAATTCTTGGGATACTAGCCTTTCACCTCAAAAGTTAATTGAAGATAATTATTTTAGGAAAATTTATTTTGGAGATGAAGTAGTAGGATCAGTCATGAAATACTAACTCACACCTTAAATATATTCCTGATTATAAAAGCTGAGTTGATCTATAATTACAAAAATTAAGGTAAGAACCAATTAGAAACCATGTTGACTATTTATAGAGAAACTGTTATTGAGATAAAGAATGTTGAGTATAATGTGGGATAGGTTATTTTAAAAGAAATTGATGGCCAATGTTAGATCTAAATGATCCAGTGGTTGAGAATGATTTCAGACTCTTGAGGTTTTCCTTAAAATAAAATCATTTATAGACTGAAATAGATTAGTAATGAAAAGAAATAATTGAGAAACAACTAATTAAACAACCCAAAATAAGGCATTAGAAATTGTACCATCTAGGGTATCATGATAAATGTATTGGTTTCAATATATTGTTACTATGAAAAAAATAAAAAAAATAAAAATGTAAAACCAATAAGAATTATAATACCGATAAAATAAAATTGGTTGGTACTGATAATCTAGTATTGATAGAATAATTCAATATCGATAGTTTCGTACGGATAATACAGTACCGATAAAAAATTTAGATACTGATAGTTCTATATCGATAAAGTAATATAATATCGATAGTTCATAACTGATAAGTGTAAAACTGAGAGATAAAAACCGATAAAGTAAAGCCAATAAATTGTAAAAGTAAATAGTAAAAATGATAAACTATAAAACTAAATAGTAAAACTGATTATTAGTGAAACCGATTTTTTGAAACCAATTATAGTGAAACATATTGATATAAAATTGAAAAACATATAGTGTAAATCCAATAAACACAAAATTGAAAAACATATAGGGAAAATTTGCTAAACATAGAACTGAAAAAAATATAGGGTAATTCTGATAAACATAAAATTAAAAGGTGAAAATGATAAAATAATGTATACTCTCCCTTTGAATGGGAGTAACTTAATATTAGGAGATTGGTTAAACAAAAAAAATAGATGTGAATGATAAAATTGTAACTATCATTCCAAGTTTCTATTTAATGTATTTAAATATATTGGAAGATAATGTTTTCGTGAAAATATCAGCAAGTTGTTCTTGCGTTCTAATGAATTGTAAAATAATATCATCTTTTTGTGTGTTTTCCCTAAGAAAGTGATGCCTAATATCTACATGTTTTTCATGTGAGTTATGTGCATGGTTTTTACTAATAGAAATGGTACTAGTATTATCACATAGTTTTTGAGATTTAGAAAAACTCATGCCATAGATAGTGAGTGTGTGTTTCATCAATAACACATGAGCACAACTACTTCCAACTGCTACATATTCAGATTCCATAGTGGAAAGTGCTACTAATTATTGTTTCTTATATAACCAAGAAACCAAAGAATCTTCTAAGAAAATAAATGTTTCAGATGTACATTTTCTATCCATCCTACAACCACCGATGTAAGAATCTAAAAATATTTTCAAAACAAAACCATTTCCAAAAGAGTAGAATAGCCCAAAATCTGTAGTTCCCTTTAAGTAGCGAAAAATTATTTTCACTTCTTTTATATGGGATTATTTGGGTTTCTATTGGTATCATTCACATAAGAATACTGAAAGAATTAATTCTAGATGATTACTTGTCAAGTATAACAGACTACCTATCATACCTCTAACAGTTTTTTGATCTACTGATTTCCGAGGTTTATCAAGATCAAGTGTTTTTGTGGTACCAATTGGAGCGCTAATACTTTTAGTGTTGTGATATACTTACTTTTATAGCGAGTCTTTTATATACTTATGATGTGTCATATAGGTTCCTTTAGATTTTTGAGAGATTTGAAAACCTAAAAATAATGTTAACTAACCCATCATACTCATTTCAAACTCATATTTCTTTAAATTTGAAAAAGATTCAGTTAGTGATTTCTGAGTTGATCCAAATAAAATGTCATCAACATAGATTCGAACAATCAAAATGTTTTTGTTTTCCATTTTTAAAAACAGATTTGGTTTTGTATTACCTTTTGCCGAATTGTATTGTAAAATAAATCATGTAAGTCTATCATTCCAAGCTCTAGGGCCCTTTATAAGGCCATATAATGATTTGGTATGTTTTAAAACATGATCAGGATGTTTTGAATCTATAAAAATAGGGGGTTGTTGCACAAAAACTTCTACTTTTACAAAACCATTATGAAAATCACAATTAACATCCATTTAATTAATTTTAAAATTGAATTATTCTACAAATGATAATAGAATTTGAATATATTCAAGTCTAGAAACCGTAACATTGGTTTCTTCATAGTATATTCCCTCTTGTTGATTATAGACCTTAGAAAAAAATCTTGATTTATTTCTTATGATGACTCCATTTTCATCACATTTGTTTCTGAAAACCCATTTACACCAATTATAGTCGTTTCATTAGGTCTTTCGACCAATGTTCAGACTTCATTACTTTCAGATTCATTTATTTCATCTTCAATTTCTTTAATCCAATATTCATCACCTAAGGCTTAATTTGAAGTTTTAGGTATGAATTGAGATAGAATATCCAGATTTTATATTTCATTTCTCATGGAATTTACAGTCCTTACAGATTGATTAACATTACCAATGATATTATAACTAGGATGATTTCTAAGAAACAATTGATTTGGGTTTTTTAAAACCTTTTCATTAACATAATATAGAAAGTATTTGAGGGGTAAATGTTTCAGAACCATTTTCATGAGTATTTTATTTTTTGGAAGAGTTTTCAATCAAAGGTTGATATTTAGTTTGATAAAACACATCAGTTGATGTACTTAAGGATTGTTAAAAAACAAAGGGGCTTGTTTCATCAAATTTAACATGCACTGTTTCCTCAACAATACAAGAGTTTTTTGGTGAAAACCCAATAATCCATAGATGTTTTGGAATAATATAGGAATATTACTTCATCATATTTGGGTGAAAAATTATGTATATTATCTTTTTTATTCAATAGGAATACTTTGAATCCAAATACTACGAAGTATGAAACTTTAGTTTTTCATCCAGTCCATAATTCATAAGTTGTTTTATTAATAAAAGGTCGAGTTAAAACACAATTTATAGTATAACATACAATACTAGTAGTTTAGCCCATAAATTCTAAGGAATTGATTATTCATTCAACATGGTTCTTGTAATTTTCTTTAAGAATAAGGTTTCTTCTTTCAACAACACCATTTTACTGAGGGTTTATTAGGGCTGAAAATTTGTGACGAATACCTTTCTTACAAAAAAATATTTCAAAATCTAAATTTTGAAATTCTCCACCATGATCACTATGAATAGTTATTAGTGGTAGGTTTTTCTCAATTTTAACTTGGTCTCTAAAAGTTTTGAAATAGAAAAGGCTTCATATTTCTTTTTTAGAAAATATACTCATGTGAATCTAGTTTAGTCATCAACTAAACCAAATACAATATAATTTCGTTAAATCCTTCAAGTTTTTGTATGACTAAAAAGATCCATGTGCACTAACTGTATTGCATTAGAAGTTATAACTAAATATATAGAAATAAATCTAGTTTTATGTTTCTTTCCATATTAACAAGGGTCACCAACTTTTGAAGAATAATACCCTAGATCCAGTAGATCCTTAAAAAGTGTTTTCTTTGAGTTTTTACAAAGGTTCTTAATTTTATAGTGTCCTAACCTTCTATTACATAACCAATATTGTTCTTCCATTTCACATAAGCATGGTATGTCTTATCTCATAAAGTTTTAAAATTATGTGTGTAAACATTCTCATGCCTATGGGAAGAAAGAATGAATTCATCCTTGGAATTGTGAACTAAACATTTATCATTCCTAAAATTCACAAGTAAAAATTCATCACATAATTGGATTACGATTATAAGGTTTTGATTAAGACCTTTCAAAAACACAACATTTGAAATTAAAACCATTCCTAAAAGAAAAATATTACCTTATACCAATTATCTTTCCCTGAGCATTATATCCAAAGGTTACTCTTCCACCATTCATTTCAATGATCTTTTCAACGAAATAATTATTTCTCATCATGTGTCAATAAAAACCACTATCCATGTTCCAAATGTTCTTATTTTTGGTACACTTCTTTTTTTTTCGTGAGAATGAAACAATTAGTTTTTCAAAACCCTAACTTGTTTGGATATAGAAATGTTAGATAAAATAATTTTAGGAATCCACATTTGTTTTGAAAAATTATCATTATAGAATATTAGAGATTGAGTTTTATTAAGAGAAAATTTTATCTCCCAATGTCCACCACGCTGACATTTAGTAAAGAATGGAGCATTTTTGGGAACAAAATAGTAATGACTAAAAAATCAGTTTTGGGTGAGTGTAACTATTTGTTGAACTATTCCTTAAAAAAGAATTTGAGAATATTTTTTTTCAAATTATTTCGTTCTAGTAGTAAATATTTATAAACGTTTCTTTAGAAAACATATGTAATATTTTAGTCTAATGAATAAAATATCATTCTCACAAGAAATTGTTTTTCTATTGTTTTTAGTTTGATTTTTTTTTCTTTAAAACAAGTTGTTCAAAGTCTTTGGGAAGATTATTGTAGAGACCCTAAGCTTAAACGTACATAGACATTACATTAAATTTGCGGAATACTTAATACATAACAAAAACACACACACAAGGACTGTAATAGTTTAGTGTCTTTGGAAACTCGGAATAAAATCTTCTAATCGTGGGGAAAGATCTTCAACATCTCCCAATAAAGATATTCCCTTTTTATTTTTCTTACCTAAAACCTTTCTTTACATCCTGGGGAAAAGAAAACATAAAAGGGGTGAGCTCAAATTCCCGATAAGGGTAAACATAGAGAACATAAAACAATCCATAAAAATTTGAATGTAAAAACTTGAACATAAATTCTAAACATCAAAATCTTGAGAAAAGACATGAATCTTAGAAGTACGTAAGGCATATATCATAAAGAAACATTTAGAGTGATAAAATAGAATGGGAATAAAACATTTAATTGTGGCAACCATTCAGCACATTTCATGATTTCCATAGTAGGCAAGACATTGCTGCCAAGACCATCTTAGTGGACAAAGTCCCATTCTGAATCGAGTTCACTCCTCGTTTCAGTCCTGTTTCACTGAACCGGTATAACCTACCATTCCAGCCATGTCTATCTCATGAGATATAAAATCTTTAACCAATGCATTGGAGGGAGATATAGGTCCCACCCATCTCATAATGAAATCATTCTTACTTGTGCCACAAAATAAACATACATCATTCATAATAACCCAACGAATAAAATGGGTTTCATAAACATCATCCCATCATAACATAATCGATATAAAAAAATGGATATAATTTCATAATAAGTAAAGTGAAACCATGTAAATAAAAGAGACATTATACTTAAAACATACACATATGAAATAATTTCATTTTAGATGGAAAATGGTTTTGATAAAACACTTGAAATGAATTCTTGAGGAAAATATCATTTCTTTTTTAAAGTCATTTTATTTTCACAAAATGTCATGAATTTTTAAAAGAAAAGGATTTTCTTGAAAATAGTCATGAAATATTTTTGAGGAAGCTTCATGAAAATATGGATTTATATAACCGTAAAAATCCTTTCATGCCGTATAAGTTAAAAAAACATTCTTCTCGTACTTTTGTCGGAAAATTCAAAAAGTACCTCGTATGAAAAACGACAAAAGATTCCTTTAATATCTTTTACTAAAAACTCACCGAATTGGATTTAAACAATTTTAGGTTGATGGAAATAATATTACATATTGAGAAAACATGGATGTGGATGATAAAATACACCCTAGTAAATACTAAAGTATAAACAATCTCAGATAAAAATGAGATTGTGATATTTCCCTTACCTTAGGTCTGATATGCTTTGTACATGTCCAAACCTCCTGTATAATGATTTAAATAATGTTATTGACTTATTCCAGAATTATACTGATTTTTATGATATCATATATGGTCATATTCTTAGCTTCTTAGTAGTAATATTTCATTGCTACTTGTTATTCGGCTGTTTATAACTTTTTGTTCTTATGCGTGTTTTGTCGAATAAATTATTATTCTTCTCTTTAGGTTATAGATAACTCATTTCCAGAATGGTATTAGTATAATATATATCATATTAATTTATTCAATTCATTTATATAATCATTATGAAATGAAGATCTTGTAGAACGAGTCGCATCACATCGTGGAGACGGTATTCCGTACGTACGCACGAGTGATGATATCGTTTCTATGATCGTGTAATTGTATTGGAGTGTATATATACTATTTCAGAATCAATATCACATTATAATAGTCATATATAGTCACTCATTACACCATTATAACCATCCAATTAAGGTGGTGGCGGAAAATAAATTACACCACGACGTGGAGACGGTATTCCGTACGTACGCACGCGCAGTGATTTCCTTTTTCCGTAGGATGGATAGAAGGTTAATTAGAGTTGTTTCATATTTATAATAACATATAAGTATATAATAAATACTAATGTTATTACTTTATCATGAAACAACTAAATAAGAATAAGTTGAAGAAGAATGAAATTGAAAAAGTTCGGTAATGGATATTACCTCTTTTTGACGCGCCTTCACTTAACCTCCACTTAAAGAACTAAATATGGTCTTTGAAGAAGACCAGAACCTCTAGTATGATACTAGGGAAGTGTAGAAGATATTTTGGCCGGATTTGGCTGAGCTTGAATGCTCAAATTGGTGTGAGGAGGAGAGGGAGGAGGTGCCCTTTTATAAAGGAGGAGAGGGGCACCTTAGGAAAATCTCAAAATATTATTTTATATTAAGGTCAAATTCGGTTTATAATGGTTCCAAAGGGTCTTATTTCGAAGATAATGTAGGGATGGGTCGAAATCCTCTCATCCAATAGGATTTAGATAGGTTTAGGTTATTATTTTAACCTTATCAATTACATTTAACTCTAAGTTAAATAATTTAACTTTTACCGTGTCTTTTTGTTTTCTTACACTATATGGTTAATGAACTTACTATAACAAGCAAAACTAACCCCAAGTTGTTTATTATTAATATATATATCCTTATAAAAGTCATTTGGCCGAACATTAGAATTTTAGGAATTAAATATCAATTAATAATATAATATTTGTTTTAAAAAACTAATTTATGTCAATTTGGACACTATTTGGTACATGATTTTTTATGAAATTCATAACAGAATGAAAAGTTAGAATCAAGTTACTTATATAAACAATAACATGTCATATTAACCTATAAAATTAATTTAAGTCATAATAAGTCTCAAATTATATTTATTTGGGCATTTATAACATCAATTATGTTAATATTTCATTAATAAGACAACTACTGCATCATCATTGTGTCATAATAAATGATAATTATTTAATCTATAAAAATTCTAAATAAATTCCTATTATGTAGATAATTGTATTATATTTCTGGAGACTATTTAGGTTCTAAGTTTCATTAAGTTTATCACTAAAGTAAAATTATTATACTTATAAGATTTAAGAAAGTGACATGTTGTCACATTCTTTGGTTTTAATAATAATTAAATTATTTTCATGGACAAAAGTCCATAAAATGAATCTAATCCAACCATTAGGTTATATGGGTCTACTTTTATACATCCAATAGGATTTTTCCAAGTTTTATGGTAATTTTATAATCTTATATTTACCCTTAATTACCCGATTTACCTTTAACTATAGTAAATAAAATTTACCGTAATTACTATTCACAATGCCCAAAAATAAAAAGTAGCTTATTAACATAATTTGGACCCACTAATTCCAAATATGGAATCCATTTTTCCAATTTCAATACACAAAAGATGCAGAAATTAAATTAAAATTAATCCCGTTGTCGAAAGAAAACGGGTTTTTCTTTAAAACATTACAAAAGATTGAATTGATTTAACCTACGAATTCAAGGTAAAATCAATTCTAATGACATAAATTATATTAAATGGTAAAAATATATTCTATTTATACTTTAAAACCATTCAATATTATAATTTAACCACATAAGATATTATGATGAAAAAAGTTGTTTTTAATTAAAATATAGCGTGTTTTTACTATTCATTAAAATATGAAAGTTATCAGAAAAATATCAAAACTTTATCTAATGTAAATTTTTATATCCTGATTCAAAATAAGAATTTTATTTTGTCAAATTGAACATATAAACATGTCAAAAACTAGATTTAAAGTGGGTGCGCCATCAAAAGGTGACAAAACTGCATTTTTTGAAAAATACTTATTTTACCCGAAAAATTTATTTTGTTTATTTACCATGTTATAGAAATGTGTAAGATGAATAATAATGTTATAAAATTCAAAATTTAGTTAACACTATTCAAAACGGCTAGTTCATAACAATATTATAATAATATATCGTTGTTTAGTAAAACCCAGTATTGCGTACAACACACGCTATCGAGGAAGGTCGCGATTGCGTGTAATGCAAGGCAAGTCAAGGGTGTGTGTTGTGAAAGCTCATTTTGGTGTAGCGTATAACACAAGACATTAATGAAATTAAAAAGAATATTTTTCATAAAATCTCAGGCTGTTACATTCTACCCCCCTTAAAATTAATTTCGCCCTCGAAATTCGTCGGGGTTATAAATGGTTTACTATTCGAAAGTTTCTTTAATAGAAATCCACTTCGTAAAAAGGAATACCAAAACCATTCTTTTTAAAAAATAATGAAATGTAATGGTTACCCAAATAAACTAATCACTGGGTTTCCACATAGGTGAAAATATGGATATGGAAGAGAAATCTAACCATCATGTTCTGATGGAGAGTGGTAGAGAACATGTCTATGGAAAAGCCAGCAATCACAAAGCCATAAATTTGTGATGATCTAAGGTACCATCTAATTCATCAGATATAAGAGCACTTGGACAACATTTTTGGTTTTCAAGATCATTTCCCTAAAGTTGATGAAATTGGAATTAGAAGAAATACTTTTGTGATTTTGGTACTGTGTCACCGTTGGTCATTCTTTGGACAATTCCCACTTCATCTCTTAAAGACATGAAGTTGGATTTGTCATTCGTGAATTGTTAGCAGATCATGTGATAGAATGATGGGTCATTCCATATGTCTCAAACAAAAGGTTACAAAAGTTATCAAAAATACATAAGACCATCTATGGTTAAGTTAATCATATACGATTCCAAAAATTAACATATACTTTATATATCATACCACGTAATAAAATAAAACTAGTTTCTACTAACCAGGGACTTCCTGTAGGCCAGTGGTAGGCGATAAAGGCCAGTCACACTTCGGTTGTGGGTTCGATTCCCACAGCCTTGTCCGACGCGATGGGTTGTCGCCTGTCCTGCAGGTTGTCCTTTTTCTAAATCTATATTACTATAACATCCCATCAACAATATCAAAAATCTTCTATCCTTAAACAATACTAACTTATGGGTTACATAATCCATTCCAATCTTTAGGCTTATCTAAAATACTTCGGTCCAAGCTCATAGTATAAAGAAAATGATTACTTGAAATGTCGTCAACCAAGCATGTGAATACCATCATTTATCCCCCATATATCTTGTTAGTCACATTCCAATCATGTGAATACCTTAATCATGTATTCTCTTGAAAAATGAATACCCATTAAACCTTAGTGAAAACATGAATGTTGTCAAAAGTTAACTCTTTCCACATACCAAAATCTAAAAATTCTATATACTCAAACCATGATATAACCTTCTCCTTATATCAGTCATGAGCTCATGAATACTATCAAACATTTAATTTTCTCCTTATCACTTCATTATGCGCATATCATCTACATTCCAAAAATATCTCAATCACTTTGAATACCACATTAGACCAATACATAAATATTCCAATACTCCATGATACAACATTATTTTGGAATCCCATTACATAAACACTTAATCATTCCACCACATCGTTGTCATATTCAACATCGCCAATAGTGATCACATGTGACTTCCCTTTGTCCTTTGTCTTATGTGGTTGCTCATGTCGATCATCACTAACCCTTGGATTAGGGCATTTATTAGCATAATGCCCCATTTCCTTGCACTTGAAGCATTGAAGTGTTGTTGGTGCGTTCTCTGTAGTATTTGCTTTATTCACGTCATTAGAAACACTATTTCCATTACTTCGACACTCAGCTGCTCGATGACCTTCTTTTCCACACTTAAACCATTTTCTAGCCCCTTTAAGGCAATCTCCACCATGCTTCTTTCCACACTTTGTGCATAAGGAAACATTCATCTTCTTTTCATCATTATTCTGAGATTTCTACTTGAACTCCATCTTTCGTTTCTTGTCAAAACCATGAGATGGATAAGTAACACCAACTTCCATTTCTACCTTGACAGCACAACGCACAATTTATTCATAGCTACTGAAGTCTCTTATAGCTAATGCCCTTCGAAGACTTGGTTTTATGCCACTGAAAAATCGATCAACTTTACTTTCAGGTTGGATGATAATGCCAGATGCATACCTTGCAAGTCTTGTAAAATTCGCTCCGTATATACCAACAGATTCATCATCCTTCTGCTTCAGCTCAAGAAACTCCTTTTCCATCCTTGTTCGAAGAATAAGAGGGAAGTAATTACTGAAAAACAAGTACTTGAACTCATCCCATTCCATGGACTCAATTTCATCTCTTGGCCTCGTATTCTTGATAAGATTCCACCATTGATCAGCTTCACCTTCCAAACGATATACTGCTAAGATGAATTTATCATGTTTAGAACATTGGAGAACTAAAAATATCTTTTCAGTGGTACTGATCCATTGTTCAGCAACAAGTGGATCAGAAGACCCACTGAAAGAAGGTGGACGTTGCCTCATGAAGGATTCAATAGAATATTGTTCCCTTCTCTACTCATTTGGAAGTCCAGAATGATTCATAGCTTGTGTAAGTATAGAAATAAGATTTTTCACTCCATCTCCCATAACATTTGTTTGTTCAGGAGGACAATCATTGCATTATCCATTACATTGATCAACATGATTCTTTCAGGTTCCAGCCATCGTCTAAAATCCAAAAAGAATAGTGTGAGAGGCAAAAATCATGCTAGGGAAAACAACATAATAAAGGGGGAGTATCCTCAATATCTATCATCTTAGGTTAAATTCTATGATTGTTACCGTAATTCTAGGACTGTATCCTATACATATACTTATCATTAGGGATATCCCTAGACATACCTTAGAAATATATCTAGGGATCTCACTAAAGTTCTCACATCCTTGTTTCCAAAGGTTGACTAAACCTTTCCTCTGATACCAACTGTAGAGACCCTAAGCTTAAACGTACATAGACATTACATTACATTTGCGGAATACTTAATACATAACAAAAACACACACACAAGGACCATAATAGTTTAGTGTCTTTGGAAACTCGGAATAAAATCTTCTAATCGTGGTGAAAGATCTTCAACATCTCCCAATAAAGATCTTCCCTTTTTATTTTTCTTACCTAAAACCTTTCTTTACATCCTGGGGAAAAGAAAACATAAAAGGGGTGAGCTCAAATGCCCAGTAAGGGTAAACATAGAGAACATACAACAATCCATAAAAATTTGAATGTAAAAACTTGAACATAAATTCTAAACATCAAAATCTTGAGCAAAGACATCAATCTTACAAGTACATAAGGCATATATCAAAAGAAACATTAAGAGTGATAAAATAGAATGGGAATAAAACATGTAATTGTGGCAACTATTCAGCACATGTCATGATTTCCATAGTAGCCAAGACATTGTTTCCAAGACCATCTTAGTGGACAAAGTCCCATTCTGAATCGAGCTCACTCCTCCTTTCAGTCCTGTTTCACTGAACCGGTATAACCTATCATTCCAGCCATGTCTATATCATGAGATATAAAATCTTTACCCAATGCATTGAAAGGAGATATAGGTCCCACCAATCTCATAATGAAATCATTCTTACTTGTGCCACAAAATAATCATACATCATTCATAATAACCCAACGAATAAAATGGGTTTCATAAACATCATCCCATCATAACATAATCGATATAAAAAAATGGATATAATTTCATAATAAGTAAAGTGAAACCATGTAAATAAAAGAGACATTATACCTAAAACATACACATATGAAATAATTTCATTTTAGATGGAAAATGGTTTTGATAAAACACTTGAAATGAATTCTTGAGGAAAATATCATTTCTTCTTTAAAATCATTTTCTTTTCAAAAAATGTCATGAATTTTTAAAAGAAAAGGATTTTCTTGAAAATAGTCATGAAATCTTTTTGAGGAAGCTTCATGAAAATATGGATTTATAAAACCGTAAAAATCCTTTCATGTCGTATAAGTTAAAAAAACATTCTTCTCGTACTTTTGTCGGAAAAGTCAAAAAGTACCTCGTATGAAAAATGACAAAAGATTCCTTTCATATATTTTACTAAAAACTCACTGAAGGGTAAAATTGGATTTAAACAATTGTAGGTGGATGGAAATAATATTACATATTGAGGAAACATGGATGCGGATGATAAAATACACCCCAGTAAATACTAAAGTATAAACAATCTCGGATAAAAATGAGATTGTTATACTTCCCTTACCTTAGGTCCGATATGCTTTGTATGTGTCCGAACCTCCTGTATAATGATTTTAATAATGTTATTGACTTATTCCAGAATCATAATTATTTTTATGATATCATATATGGTCATATTCTTAGCTTCTTAGTAGTAATATTTCATTGCTACTTGTTATTCGGGTGTTTATAACTTTTTGTTCTTATGCGTGTTTTGTCGAATAAATTCTTATTATTCTCTTTAGGTTATAGATACCTCATTTACAGAATGGTATTAGTGTAATATATATCATATTAATTCATTCAATTCATTTATATAATCATTATGAAATGAAAATCTTGTAGAACGAGTCGCATCACATCGTGGAGACGGTATTCCGTACGTACGCACGAGTGATGATATCATTTCTATGATCGTGGAATTGTATTGGAGTGTATGTATACTATTTCAGAATCAATATCACTTTATAATAGTCATATATAGTCACTCATTACACCATTATACCCATCCAATTAAGGTGTTGGCGGAAAATAGATTACACCACGGCGTGGAGAGGGTATTCCGTACGTACGCACGTGCGGTGATTTCCTTTTTCCGTAGGATGGATAGAAGGTTAATTAGAGTTGTTTCATATTTATAATAACATATCAGTATATAAGAAATACTTATGTTATTACTTTATCATGAAACAACTAGATAAGAAGAAGTTGTGAGGAGGAGAGGGAGGAGGTGCCCTTTTATAAGGGATGAGAGGGGCACCTTAGGAAAATCTCAAAATATTATTTTATATTATGGTCAAATTCGGTTTATAATCGTTCCAAATGGTCTTATTTCGAAGATAATGTTGGGATGGGTAGAAATACTCTCATCCAATAGGATTTATACAAGTTTAGGTTATTATTTTAACCTTATCAATTAGATTTAACTCTAAGTTAAATAATTTAACTTTTACCATGTCTTTTTGTTTTCTTACACTATATGGTTAATAAACTTACCATAACAAGACAAAATAACCCCAAGTTGTTTATTATTAATATATCTATCCTTATCTAAGTCATTTGGACGAACCTTAGATTTTTAGGAATTAAATATCAATTAATAATATAATATTTGTTTTAAAAAACTAATTTATGTCAATTTTGACAATATTTGGTAGTTGATTTTTTTTGAAATTCATAACAGAATGATAAGTTCGAATCAAGTTACTTATATAAACAATAACTTGTCATATTAACATATAAAATTAATTTATGTCATAAAAAGTCTCAAATTACATTTATTTGGGCATTTATAACATCAATTATGTCAATATTTCATTAATAAGACAATTACTGCATCATCTTTGTGTCATAATAAATGATAATTATTTAATCCCTAAAAATTATAAATAAATTCTTATGATGTAGATAATTGTATTAGATTTCTGGAGACTATTCATGTTTGATGTTTCATGAAGTTTATCACTAAATTAAAATTATTATACTTATAAGATTTAAGAAAGTGACATGTTGTCACATTCTTTGGTTTTAATAATAATTAAATTATTTTCATGGAAAAAAGCCCATAAAATGAATATAATCCGATCCTTAGGTTATATGGGTCTACTTTTAGCCATCCAATAGGATTTTTCCAACTGTTAGGGTAATTTTATAATCTTATATTTACCCTAAATTACCCGATTTACCTTTAACTATAGTAAATAAAATTTACCGTAATTACTATTCACAATGCCCAAAAATAAAAAGTAGCTTATTAACATAATTAGGACCCACTGATTCCAAATATGGAATCCATTTTTCCAAATTCAATACAAAAAAGATGCAGAAATTAAATTAAAATTAATCCCGTTGTCGAAAGAAAATGGGTTTTTCTTTAAAACATTGCAAAAGATTGAATTGATTTAACCTACGAATTCAAGGTAAAATCAATGCTAATGACATACGTTATATTAAATGGTAAAAATAAATTCTATTTATACTTTAAAACCATTAAATATTATAATTTAACCACATAATATATTACGATGAAAAAAGTTGTTTTTAATTAAAATATAGCGTGTTTTTACTATTCATTAAAATATGATTGTTATCGGAAAAATATCAAAACATTATCTAATGTAAATTTTTATATCCCGATTCAAAAGAAGAATTTTATTTTGTCAAATTGAACATATTAACATGTCAAAAACTAGATTTAAAGTAGGTGCGCCATCAAAAGGCGGCAAAACTGCATTTTTTGAAAAATACTTATTTTACCCGAAAAATTTATTTTGTTCTTATACCATGTTCTAGAAATGTGTAAGATGAATAATAATGTTATAAAATTAAAAATTTAGTTAACACTATTCACAACGGCTAGTTCATAACAATATTATAATAATATATCGTTTTTTAGTAAAACCCAGTATTGCATACAACACACGCTATCGAGGAAGGTCGTGATTGCGTGTAACGCAAGGCAAGTCAAGGATGCATGTTGTGCAAGCTCCTTTTGGTGTAGCGTATAACACAAGAAATTAATGAAATTGAAAAGAATATTTTTCATAAAATCTCGGGCTGTTACATTTATCATTCTCAAAATTTACTTCCATAAGGTTTTTTGAAATATTTTAAAAATCAAGAGTTTTCTTATCATGGTCTTTTGAAAGATTGTATATTTCTTTTGTAATAATATTAATTCTATAATTTTATTTATCAAACTTCTTATTGAGTTTGGAAATTTCATTCTCAAGTAATTTGGGAAATCTAGATACTTCTTCTAAAGGAGGAAAATTATCCCCTGCTAAGGAAGATTCTTCATCAAAAGAGTAAGAACATTTCTCATTAGAGTAATTTTATTTTATAGAAACACTTGTAAGAGATTCAATATTGTTTACCTCGGCTATGAAAGAATTATTTTCAATAGGTAGTTTGGATATGAGTTCTGTATTTTTTGGCCATAATATTCGTATTCTGAGGATTCAGCTAATTAATCACAACCACTTGCACTCCAAATATCATTTTATTTTAAGACTTTCTTAGTCTTCACCTTGTAATAATTTTGTGGTTTCTTTCAGAATGTTTATCCTTCCTATCTTATCCTTTTAGTAATGGTAAATCTGGCCTAATATGACCTACTCTTTAACATTTATAACAAGTCACTTATAAGACTTTCTTGTCCTCTCTATTTTTCTTTTTGAAGCTGTACTAAATGTCGTTCTTTCCAAAAATCATTTTCATCCTTAGAGTAAGGTTTTATAACACATTCTTTGAGTGATCAATTTCACTGGATTCTTATATAACAACATATTTCTTAGCTTTGGATCTTGTTATCATTTCTAGTGTCTTGGATTTGGATGTAGTAGTTAAAGCTACACTTCCATTACCATTATTTTTCTTGTTTAAATAAACATATTTTTTCATTATTGCCTTATGTTGTAAAAGGTTACCAAAGAATTCATCAACAATGATTTCAGTAACTTTCATGTTCTCATCAATAATCGTCCTTTTTTAATTCCCACTCTTTTTGTATTATATCAATTATCTTGTGCACTTGCGCTTCATCATCAAGACCCTTTTCAACCATGGATTGAATACAACAGACTATGGTTATAAATATTTGTTTCACCTTGCGTAATGGTTCTCCATAAGAAAACCCCCAGATATTCTTCTCGGATCATTAATCTTCTTGTTTCTATAACTTTGGATTTACCAAATTGTGTGACTTCCAATTTCTTCCATATATAATTGGTTGATTTGAATGAATATATAGGGTTGTATATATTCCTTGTTGTAGAATATAACAAAGTATTTCATACCTTACAATTTAGTTTATATTCATGTTTCTCTTGACAGGTGAAGGTTTTGACTGTCATGTCTGGGATTTTGTAATCCCCAATAATCATGAAAATTTTTTCCACTCGAGTATTGATTACAAATGTGTTCATTAAATATCTCCAATACTTATAATCGTTTCCATCAAAAATAGGTGGTCTATTTGTATTTAATTTTTCAATTCATCCAATATTCATTCCTCACATCTTATAAAATAATAATTTTCCACTCCACATGTCAATGTAGTATGTTGTAATAAACAAAAGATTTTTAATAGAAATGAAATTGCATTGCAAGAAGAAATAAATCAAGAAATACAAATGAGTGGAAACCTCCTTTGATAGCAATTGTTAGATCATAATATAGGTGTATATATATATTACATGGAACAATACAAGAGGGGGGGGGGTGAATTTTATGTTTAAAAACATTGTATTAAACAATTAAAAAAGAACTTAGTTTAAGAGGTCTTAAACTAATAAAATTCACAACTAATACAATTGATCATTCAGGTCATGGATTTGACAGATATAATATGTTGTAATACAAAAAGTAATGAAAAAAATATTGTATTCTAATTGAATAAAATGATCAGAGTAATACAAATCTAAATGATTCTACCTTATAGCATATAGAATCTATTGATACAATATGTAATGAATGAATAATAATTGAAGAAATTACAATAGAAATGACTAGAAAGAAGAAAAAATACAATTCCCTTGCCTTTTTAAATAGAAGCAAAAAGTAAAATTATTACAATTAATTTATCCCAAGAGTAGGTTTTCCTTTCACCTTGGATAAATGGTCTGTTTTATCACCACCTTGGTAAGACCTTGATATGATGATCATTACAACTATCTTACTATCCATAGAATCCCTCAATTATGAAGGTAATCAACACCTCTGTCTTTCAAACTGTTTAAATACCTCAATACGATGATAAAAAACACATCTTCTATTCCTCGAAATCACTCGATCGTTATCACAACGATCAATCACACAAATAAAAATGAAGCACTTATAGAAATATAAGAACATGGGATAAGCACTTGTATTTTCAAGGATTTTTCATGGGGAAAGAGGGATTTTACACTATCTCTCTATAGATATTTATTGAATAAAATTTTTTATTTTATGGCTGAATGACCTTTAATTTATAGGATTCAGGTTCCAATGGTCATATTTTTTCTTACAAATATATTTCTCCAAAAAACTCAGAGGGACGTGGACATATCACATTACAAAGGTCAAAACAAATAGAATACATGAAATCATTTTTATTGGTAGATAAAAAACTCAATGACATCATTTTAGTTAGAAAATAGTAAGTACAAAAGTTTGAAGACAATGAGTATGAGTAACATGTAATAAGAATTTAAGTAATATAAGAGTAAAATTCATTACATGAGTATGATTAATAATATGGTCTTAATGATTGTCAGGATTAAAATGGATATATTGGTTATGATTAATATTTTGGTTACAATGCGTGATACATAATATGGTTATGAAGAATGATTACGATTTGATAATTAACCTAGTTACAAGTCTTGATTATGATACATGTGGTTACGATGAAAAACCTGGTTATCATACAAGGGATTATGATGCATGACCCGATTATGATACATGTGATTACGATGCATGTGGATATAATGCATAAGCTATTAATGATACAAGTGATTATGATGCATGTGGTTATGATGCATAACCTAGTTATGATACATGTGGTTACGATGCAAAAACAATATACCAGGTTACGTTTTAAAACAACATACATGATTATGAAAACAATACAACATATATGAAAAACAATGTAAGTGATTATGATTATAAAACAATATACACGATAAACAATATATGTGATTATGATATGTGTGATTTGTGATTTCCAAAACAAATGATTAATGGGAATGTAGAAACACATTTTTACTCAACATTTTATAGATTGAAAATTCAATTTCATTATATTGAAATCATATTAATGATATTTCATGTTTTTATGTTTTCCCACTATGATTATTGTTTCTCACACTATTTTTTTTTTGTTTTATTAAAGAGATGGTACCCAAAGGAATCATCATAGTGTTGAATGCGAGGGATAATGTAATAATACTTTTCCTTAGAAACCAAATCTTGTGGGAGATTTACTTTTTTTTCTATTCTTACAAAAATTTATCAAGATATGAATCATGATAATATTAAAAAATTGGAAAGGAGGTGGAAACATTCTATTGATTTTTTCATGAGGAAATATCCACCTTCTTGTAGTTGTTTTATAATCTACTAGTTTCTAAGAATTGGATCAGTGTGACAAAAACTATATTTTCCACTCTATAGTGTTTAGAATAAGAATTTTTTTATTTATATAATTGGTAAGAAGAAGTATATCAACTATGTAATCTTATCAATAAAACAAGGAAACATGAAAAAATTGACTCCATGGAGTGGGATAAGTTTAAGATATTGTTTTTCAATAAGTAACTTACCCATTTTCAACTTATGAAAATGGAGAATTATTTTTTTGACCTAAAATAGAACAACGATGGATCCATTAGTACATATGAGGAAACGTTTACAAGACTTTTATGGCACTATTATGGTATTTTCATCTGACAAGAAAGTATGTTTGTTCAATTATTCAATTTCCTAAAACCAAGCCTCTAAAGGGAAACATCCAGAATAGACTTCAGTATATAGGAAGAAACTATTCGATGTTCTACCAAGGGGTATATGGATATTGGAATTTCCAATAAATATAATGGATTTTATAATAAAATAAATATGGAATTCAAAGGATGTTCTAATAATAAAAATATTGGAGAGAAGAAGATGGTATTTCCTTTATGATTTATATATGGAAGAAAGCACATAGGATATTGTCCTAATGGGATTAATAAATGTTTAATGTGTGGAAATGAGGGTATTTAGGAAAAAAATACTTAAGTAATGGGACGACAGAGTTAGTTAATGATGGGGAGAAGGTGAATAATAATGTACCACCCACAATCTAGTGTTTTAAATGCATGGTATATGGGAAATTTCTTTTCTAGCTATCATATATAAAGGTTAGTGATGATGGTCAATATTAACAACCTCATAATCCTAATGAAAAATGGAAATATCATGAAAACACTATTGATAATGTGGGGTATGATAAGAATCAGGGAAAGGCACACATTATATCCACTCTAGAACTACTAATGTTTTATTTTATTCTAGACCTACCCAATATTTTATATCTAAATAATTTGATAAGGGTATCATAATACCACCTCAATGATTAGATATCGAATTAGTTATGACAACCCCTAAAGTTATGATTCTTTCATCTGAGGTCAATGATTCTTATCTAATTGATGTTTATTGGAATGTGATACCTGAAAATATCATTACCCTCTATGTTGTTTAATTTTATGTTATCTTAGGCATGGATTAGCCTTATTTACATAAATCCCACATCAATTTCATAGGAAGGTGAGTCACATTTCAAATTCGAAACTAACCAATGAACACCTATTATTGTGATGATAAATATTATATTATAATGGAAATTACATCCATTATATGGGCCTTGATTCCCATTAAATGGATTTTTATGTCATATAGTTGGGAATAAAACTAAAATGAAATATATGAAGTTGTATAGAAGTTTTTTATTTATTTTCAGAATAATTTCTGACTCTTCCTCTAAATTGTAAAATTTGTTTTTCAATCGAACTCATACATGGTGTTACACGTATTTCAATTTTTTTATGGAGTATCCCTAATTGAGTTACATGAATTAATGAATAACACATATATAATATTTATACGGAATTCATTCTTCCATGTGAGTCACCACATAGTGCACTTATTCTTTTTTGTAATAAGAAACATAGATCTATGTGTGTCTGCATATATTATTGGGAACTAAATAAGACCACAATTAGGAATAATTATCTCTACCATATATTGATGATTTTTTTGATCAATTATAACAATATTAATATTTTTCCAAAATTAATCATTGATTTAGATACTATTAGTTTAGGGTAAATAGTAAAGAGAATCCCAAGACAACCTTCCTTATGTGGTACAAATATTTGAATTTATAGTGATTCCATTTGGTTGTACTAATTCCTATACTATATTTATGGATTTAATAAATAGTGTCCTTGGATATTACCCTGATCAGTTTTTGGTAGTATTTATAAATGATATTATTGTATATGAAAAAATAAAATTAGTGTATTATGTTTATTTGGTTATTGGTTTGAAGACCTTGTGAAAGTAAAATTGGCCTGATAAAATTTCTAAGCTTGAATTTTTTTATATTAAATGTTTCATTTTGGGGTCATATAATCTCAAGTGTGGGTATATAGGTATATACATAAAAGTAAAAAGTAATTGAATATTAGACTATAAGAACCATAGTGAAATCAATCCATAGTTCTGATGGTTTAGTTCGACATTAACAGTGTTGTATGGAGAATATATCAAAGTTTTCTAATCTATTAAACAATTCAACTTTGAAGGGATCCAAGTTCCCCTGGATGTAAGATTGTGATTAATAGCTCAAATAACTTAATACAATTATAGTCATCGAATATGTGAATAAACCACCCTGTATTGAAGAAGGAATTGTGATCTAGGGTTATGCATCAAAGAGGAGAATGGGTTTCATCCTCATTCAGAAAGATATGGTTATGTCTCATGTCTCAAAAAAATAAATGGTTCATGAAAAAAATTACACAACTCATGATTTGAAGTTAGATATGGTAATTATTTCATTAATGATTTTGAGGCATTATCTTTATGGAGAAATGTGTGATATATATAGTGATTATAAAAGTTTAACGTATATATATTCACTTAGTAAGAGATTAACATACACCATAGAAGATGGTTAAAGTCGATTAAAGATTATGACATCTCAATATATTACAAAATTGTGGAAGCGAAGAAGGTGATATATTATGTGGGTCAAAATGATCATGATATATTATCTATGATGAGGATAAAAAATGTTCCCACCATGACTAGACCCACAAGGGCCTTCTTGGACGATGTAAGATGAGTGGGACACCCTTAGACTGCCTCTGATATTTTCTAAGTATTAAATACTTAGATATATAGCCTTATACTAAGTACCTATATTAATTCACTCTAAAAAATCCATACTACAATGTAGATATTGAAAATAAGACTGTACATATAGATTCTAAACCATACATGAAACAAACTCTAAGAATGATTCAAAGTATAAAATCATAATGGAAATTTATTAATGGAAAAAACAATACATGCATACCTAGAAATTATACCCCAACCTAACAACAACTAAAATAGATAAAGAATAATGAGGTCCCAACTTATAATCCCTAAGTCCAACCTCCGAGAACGGTTAGTGCCAAGAGCCACTAAGCCCCACCAAAACCAAGCCCACAATTATCATCTCCAAATTGCCTATCAGCTATATAAGACATAGAAGATGAAGGAAAATCCCATATAGTTGTGAGTATATATATACAGAGAAGGTTCCTTAAAATCATCAATCATAAGGAATCAAGTAGAGAGTATTCATATCAGCCCCAAAAATTATGTCCAATTAGAACATTAGATAAAACCATAAAATTATAGATATGTTCAAAAGAAACACAAGAAAATATAGATATGGTATATCCATATGTACAACTTAGATAAGAACTACGATTTATCCCACAATTACAAAGGTCCATATTAGATACACATCACCATGATAATCCTTGAAAAAATATGTATGGAGGGTCTGCACTCTCTATTTCACTACACCCCTGACAGAACACTCTCAAGAAGAGTACAAACTTATGCACCTAGGATATATAGTGTTGGTTGAGATCTATTCTATTTCATCACATATTCGATGGTGCACTATATATTTTCTATTCATCTCACATAAACTATCAAAAATGTGGAGGCCCTACACCTTTCCATTATGCAGCACCGCCAAGGGAGGACCACTCCAATGGAGGACCCACCAACTGCTAGAGCGTAACGATGGGGAGTACATTTTCTAGATAGAGGACCCACACCCTATTTAGCATGGTGTTGTTCCATATATATTAATATAAATGATATGGGGACCTTCACCCTAGATAGAGATAAGTGATTATTGACCCTCGTAACTTTATGATGATCACAAATGTTCATTTTCATCGGAAAAGAATCTTCAAAAGATGCACTCTTCTAGCACCACCTAATGTCATATCTAAACTACAAAAAAATACAAATATTCTGTTCTTTATAGGAAACTAATCTAGATAAAATTCTCATAAGACCAAATCCTAGTTTTGAATAGGGTCATATGAGAGGTTGGAGTCTCATAGAAAATTACATGTCATGTAGAATGGGTTACGTGATGTGGGACCTTGCATAGACACCCGATCAGGTCGTCATGTAGAAATGACTTGGGAAGACAAGTAAAACTACATGATGTGTAAATGGGGTCATATGAAATGTATATTCACCTCGGGTCCTGGGCTTGTACAAATAGTTAATGGCTCAAATAGCCATGTACATACACCTGACATATCTTTCAGGGTAAATGACATGTCTGACCACACAGTGTCGTGAGAGAGTTCCTTTGGAACATGATTTGGATGACTGGGTAGGATCACATGGAATGTGGGCCCAGCTACATGTTGTGTGATATTTAACTCATCCAAAACACTAGCCTCCAGTACCAAGATCTGGTTGTGTACTATTATATGACCATGTCTCCTTGCATGAGTTTTTTCATATATATAGATACGAAGAAAGGTCCCACAACATGAAACATAGTCTGATTACACTTAGTGTAGTTTAAAAAACTCCATCTTTCCCCAATGGGAAGAAAAATTAGTTTGTGTTCCAAAAACCACACATCATGTGACTAGTATTTCTAAATGAAAAATCTTTAAAATACTCTCCAAGCCCCTATTTCCCCCATATATAGCATATATAAACAACCAGGTAGTCCTTAGGTATCATAAAATAGATATAAAATCTTTAAAAGACACATATTTGTGGACTAGGATATAAAAAGAAAAACTATTCTACCTCCTGGAAGAAATTATGAATGTTTGGGACCAAAACTATGCCCTGAATCTATTTTTACTTGATATGATCCTGTACACTATCAAGGATTAATTATAGAGGCACCATATCCCCCTTTAAACATGGTATGATCATCAAATGATGGAGAAACCATCTCCCTTATTCTTACAATACGTATGATGCCAAAATGGGCAAAGAGAGTAATTTAATATTTTTATTTAATTAAATTACCCTATTTTTTTGTCATCCCTCCAACATACTCCTTCCACTGAACACCTGATTCTGACCAAATTTATGTTGCAGATTGAGTAAAATGAATATTCCATAAGCAACTGTGGTATCATATTTCCCATATGAGGTCCCAACCAATGGGAAAACCATTTTTACAAAAAATATGGATGTGCATGTTTTAATAAAATTAATATTTTTTTAATATATTAATTATAGAGTCCTGTGACACCCAAAATATTATATTGATTCTGTGGAAAAATTATTAGATATGTATATATATATATTCAATGGATTAAAATGATGATACTATAGTCCTTAAATTCACCCCTCCTTCAAGGATTTTATCCTTTAAAATCATAAGATAATAAAAAATACATGTTACTGAGCTCACATATCTCTCTCATTCTCACATGATCTATTCAACATACTCCCATGCTTCTAAAGCATAGAAACTAATGGTATGGTCCATCCATGTATGATTTTCTTCTATTGATTGCCTTAAACTTTGTGACGGTGGGTCCTTCCTCTATGTTTATGTGGCAATAGTCAAGAACATGGTTATATTGAGGGGTTATTAACAACTTGTAATCCTCCCTACCAATCTGCCATGAGATCTGGAATTTTATAATGAACCACAAGAACAACATGCTCCCCTAACCTAACCCACACAATCCTCATCATGGGTTGACTCTCAGGAAAACATGGATTCCTTTCATGAACTATAAAAGACTAGGGTATCGATCTATATAAGATTTATATTTCCTATAGTCTATCCTAATATGCTAATGGATCACTTGTACCCACTTTGTCATTTCCTGTAAAAACATAGGCCCAATAAGTGACGTCTCAACAATCTATTTCTAGAATAAGGGTGACCAGAAGGGACACCGGTACAGGGGATCAAAATTTTCCACTGGCTTATTATAGTGATAATTAAAAAAATAGTATCCTACACTAAGGGACTATGATCCTCCCAGCTCTAAAAAACGTCTTACCCAGAGGCTCTCAACATATCCTCAAATGCCTTGATATACCACTCGTTCTCCCAATGCATTTGAGGGTGAAACGTCATGATAATCAATAATTAGGCCCTGAATGTCTCCTAAAAGTCCATCAAAATGCATGATTTAATATTAAAATCCTAGTCAAAGATTATATTTGTGGGTACCCCATGAAGCTATAAAATCAATTATACATACAACTACCCCAAAATATCAAAAACAATTGTTCAATAATGTTAATAAACGGTGCCAACTTATTCAGTCAGTATGTAATCATCTAGATACCACTATGGCTTCTAAAAATACATGGAATCCCCCTTAAAAAAACAGCAACATTGAATCCCACTTCTATTTTTGGATATCAAGAGGTTGAGTCAATCCAACTAGAACATATTGTTCATCCATTACCCACTGAGACGTGAGGCACTAAGAAATAAACCTGACAATGCTTCGCCTCATTCTACCCTAATTAAAGTTACACCATAGTTTATTTTACATATTTGAAACAATATAATGTAAATAGAAGTGCGGATTATGAGATTCCATAAATAAATCCTAATGAAAAATGATAAGAATCACTGTACATCTTTTTAGAAAGAGGGTGTGGTTCTATCCATAAGAAAATACATCTAGTGAATCTGATTAGGTTATATAGACATGTAGAACCATATATCCAGTGCCTCTAAATTAATTGTCTCTCACACATCGAAGAAATGGTGAAGTCACCACCATTGACTGATAATATGCTACACCCCTCTCTTTTACCAGGGTCAGCTGCAAAGAATCAAACTACTTAGATGCCTCCTCTACCAAGAAAGAATTGGTATTCTTGCAATGAGAGTTTGATGTCACATTTTAATTAGCTAGATTATAGATCTTATCAAACTCATAGTCTTATAGGAATCCAAAAAATGGATATATATTAGGTTGAGATATATATAGGTAAAGATGTACCTCGGACCTTGGTGGTCTGAGAAAACAAAAAAATGCTGACCCAAAAGATGACGCCTCTTCATATTAAATGTAAAGACTAAAAATTCTAAATATAAGTTGTTGGTTGCATACTTATACTCATTGGGTCTCAAAATCCATGAATCAAAAGTGATCAATACCAAACTCTATGTCACAAACAATGTTGGGTTTTCATCTGACCTAACACCTGACCCGATCCCAGACAAGTCCTGATAGGTATTCCCAAACCTTCTGGGCTAGCAAATGGCATCAATAATCAAAGATATCCCTATGGGAATGAGTTTTGTCAATAACAACTTGGATCAAATAAACAATAAAATCACATAGAAAAAATAAAATTAACACAAATAGATTCATAAAATGACCCAAACACAACAACCACAGAACAAAACAAAAACTACAAAGATGAACCAAAACCAAAAAATTATTGACATGATATCCACATGAACTCATGGTCCCCACTAACCATAGGACTAGTCTTGTCCAAGGAAAAATCAAACCAGGAACTGGAACCAGAAATAAATCCTTGGTCTACCAAAACTGAGTGGAACAATTAGGGTGTGAGCATAAACAAAACATTAGGTAAGCATCATTGAGTCCATACATTTCCTATTGAAAAACATTCCAAAAATTCTATTTTGAAATTCTTATAGAAAATAAAGTTTTACCATCAAGAAGAAACAAACACATATTTCATTTTTTAGAAAGAAAACATCACTTTCCACTATTTAAAACGAATTTCTATTTTAAAGCCCAGTTTAAAAACCCAATATCATGATAAGGAATCAAAATAGGTGATGAAAAATCTATACCATGAAATAAGAAAATAAAAAAGGAGGAAAATACAAAAAATGTGAATAAAAAAGTGCAACAGAGTAAAATAGAACATACATATAGTAATCATGGGAATTTCCATAACATATCTAGAAGAAATCCCTAGATGTACTCATTTCGGAATTACTGGTCAATTTATGATGGAGCTCCAAAGTCAATAACCAACTAGACGCTCTAAATTTGAATCACCATTATATCATCCCACATGGCCTTTCCGAAAATCTAAGGGCTACCAACCATTATAATAGAGGTCAATAAGAAACCATCACTTGAACCACTATACGATGCACTTGGATCCCATGATAGTTGTACACGGTGAATGAGGAGGTCCTCACATTCATGTCATAACCCAATAACAAAAATATTCCCCCATGAATACATATCCCAAACACCAACACAACGTATGTGATGAATGTATCCATATAGGTACCACCATAGAGGTTACCATCACTTATAAAGTATTTCACAAGTTCCAACTAGGATTACACACCACATCACTTTGAATTTTTTTACCAAAATTTCCTAAAGTACCAACCAGGCCATTAAAGTTCACAATTTGAAATCCATTTTTAAAAACATTTCCAATACCAAGAAAAAAAACATCTATGAATGTTTCCAATCTGGCCTATAGGTCACTTAGAAACCAAACCACATATCAATGTTCCAAATGAGCCAATAACCCTATTACAAAAAAATCTAGGTTCAAAAGGATAATTTTCTATTGGAATAAATTATCATTTGTGAGAATTTCCCTATTTGAAACCCATGAACATAGGGATATTATGAAATCTAACTGTAGACTTTATATAAACCATAAAAGTATCAAAAAATGGTTTAAAGAGTTACTATTAGAAACACCACAAATCACAACAACCCACACATGCTCTAAACTTCAACAATGAATTAGAATCACACTTAAAAATTAAATTTAGAACAAGAAATATTTTACCAAAATCCAAAAAATAATAAACACATTGAAAAATCATTTAATTTAATTTTAAAATACTACTTGACATTTCATTTAATATGATACATGAAAATATATGGTCATAATTTAATAAAAATCCATTAAAACCCATTTTTACAAAATATAAATCATTTTAAAACCACCAAAATTTATACTAATACCCCATAAGCCTGATAATCTCATTTATAAATTATTTTGAAACACCCAAGCATCAAATATAATTTTTTAGAAATAAAATTGATGGAAACACCTATCTTAATGGAAATAATTAGGTTGCCTTCAACAAAATCCACAAGAAAGACACACCAACCACAAATCAAAAACCTAAGAAAGAAAAAACCCCCAATAATGCTGCACCCTAGGTATCCAAATCACCTAAACATGGACACTAGGGTTATAGGAGGAGATTAAAATGGATAAGAACCTAAGAGTAAGGATATAAAAGCCATAAAATTTGAAACAGGGTGAAGAATCATGAAGAAAACACCATGAAATCACCTTGGAGGAGCATTAATAAAGGAAAACCTTCCATTGAAGGTGTATATGTTAGGGGAAATAGAGTTGGGTGTCTAAGGGAAGAAAACCCACTTAAAAATAATAAAAATAGGAAAAAATAATCCTCATTAGTTGGGTTGCATGACAAACTTTCATGGTTAAACAAACCATGTTCAAACCATATAATTACCCATTGTTAAGAGTTTCACAGGAAACACACATAGGATACTTACTTAGTTTAATTGTTATCAAACCATGTAAACCCCTTATGTACAAGTGGTTCACTTCTTTTAACCATGATAAAACCTTTTTCAAACCATGTAGAGGCCCTTAAACATAAAACAACTTTGAAAAAGCACTAGAAACAACTCAGGAAGAGATCCAATCAAAATATATTGAAATAAATGGTTTAAAACACTTAGAAAAAGTAATGTGATTCTACAACCTCCCTACCAAACACAATTTCTTTCCCAAAAAAATCCACCCAAATATATGTGAAACTGAACATGATCTCTAAAAAAAAGGGAAAAAATGAGACTACGAATCTTAGTGTGACTCTTTAACTCCACAAGTCAAAATAAACCAACACTAGATAAAATGAAAAGAATTGAACCATGAGGAATGAATTGGAAAGAGGTTCTCCAAACTATAAGAAGCAATTTAGAGGGACAATACTCATAAGTAAAACCCAACACAATGAAACCTAGGAACTTCCTATATAATTCTTCCAGTAAGGATATTGGGAACTTCCAAATCAAAATGCAAACCCCTGATAAAACCCACAAAATGAACTATAACTAAAAGAAAACCAACTCAAGATTCTTCACTCCTACAAGACATGAAAATCTCCAAGTTTAACACAACAAAACACTAAAATAAAACCACTATGCACAATAACACAAGATAAAATACAATATAAATATTCGCATCCACAAGGAAAAACTATTTGAGCTATATGAAAGTAATACAACAGAGCTTTTATTAACAAAGGAAACCAACAATATGTTAGGATACTAAAACAAGGAAACTTAAATTTTTTACTATTCTACACTAGATCCAAAACATGGGATAATGTTTCCCAAACAACATGATTCTTGACAATGTGAATAGATTAAATTTAGGGCCTCTAGATAGATTCATAATGTTGTGAAGTATCCACTACCCTGAAGTCAAAAATCGACAACCACTAGCTAAGACTTCATGATTGGGAAACTTCACTTGTAGAACTTCTGCAAATGAACATAATGGCCAGATTGGGGGAAATACTTGAAAGGGTTATGAAAATATGGCATCAAATTCCAGAACCTACCATACTAGGAGCAGACAAGTGATTAGTATGAAAATAGAGAAGTTCAAAATGATAAATGAGACTCCTCGGGAATAGGTCCTTCTGGCATACACTTCTCATGGGATGGGTAACCTTCATGAGAACCCACTTTGGAAGACCTCACTTAGAGAACCAACTAAGCTAAAAATATTGTAACGCCCCGACCCATAATGGATGGAGCCAGAAAATTATTTTAATACATTTGTATGATTACAAGGAATCAGGTCCTGAAGGACTGATCAGTTTAGTAGTCTTGGAAAATATAATTCATACCTGAGCCATAATTTACAATACAAAACATAATATGAAGCATAGTCCCTTCTTTGATAATTCCATTATTCTTCTATATTAACCCTTTATATCATCCATAAAACACTTATTTTAATCTTGGGAAAATAAAACATAAGAATGGTGTGATCTGAGATGCCTAGTAATCATAAAAAATACAGTGAAAGTTATCATAAATAACCATATACTTTAAGCCATGTATAAAATTGAAACAAAAGCCTTATAAACATAAACTTGAACATAATATGGCAAGAAAAAAAATCAAATAATTCCATTTAAACATTCACATGGATATTATAACAGTCAAATAACCATATGTAATATCAATAACTAATCATATAATGAGGGAATGCATAATATCAGATATCTAAATCAAACCATCGAGGCCTCTACCAAGACATCTAAAAATAAATGGTTATGGCCTCAGACGAATCCATATTTGAAATTAAATAAGCAATGCCTTAACCAAGTACATATCTAATTTGTCTTTTGAGACCTACCGATGCATCAAGGGTCTATAAAAGGAAACACCTATCACTTATTAAGTCTAACGTATTCCTCTTATGAGAAGGGTGAAATATAACATAAAAGTTTATATTAAAACTATCATACGAAATGTTAATACTTCAATCTTGAACCATGAATTTTATAAACTTATTACATCGTTTGTCAAATATATTATAAACCCTTCAATATAATATGGAATATTGTATCATAATAATTCAACCAAAAATAAGCATATAATCTAACTAATGATGTTGGCATGGAAGAAAATAATTTAACAAATTCATTAAAACTCTTTCAGAGAAATATCCCTTTTTTACTATAAAAACAATAAAAGTCACAAAATTTATAAAAAAATACATATAAAAGAATACATATAAAAGATATCTTTGAATCAATGTTTCCCATACAACTTTGAAACTTTTGAAATAATTAATATTTTAAAACATTTTTATGAAACATTGAAATTAATGATAAATATGTCATAGTAAACACTTACGCATAAACAATCTCAGATAATATTGAAGTTTTGAAATTAACCCTTACCTTAGGTGCCATACTCTCCGAACGTGTACAAAACACATGTATAATGTTTTTAAACATATTATTTACTAATATATGAATCAAAATAATATTTATGATATCATATATGACTCTTTTATGAATTTATATTAACCATTTATTATCAATTCTCAGTTAATGAAACATTTAAGGTAATAATCGCTTTATTTAATGTATGTCTTTTGACTGGTTATTCTTGATGATATTATGTAGATGATGATTTAATTACTTTTAGAGTGTATAATGTTATTTATATAATATATATATTCATAATATATTTATATATAATATATAGACATATGAAATTGGATATACCGTTCATGGAGACGGTAGACCCTATATACGCATGAACATTGTTCTGTTTTTGTGTATTATTGAGTGGAAATAAGTTAATGATTTATATATATTTCCATTATAATTATTATGTCATATATTTCATACTTATTCCTAATATAAATTTTTATAATCATTATTGGATAGTGAACATGGAAGATTAATCTTATCGTGTCGTGGTGACAGTATGTCGTACGTACTCACGAGCAACGATATAATTTTATTAATGGTTAAATGGTATGGAGTTCGATGGAATATTAATTTTAAAGAAAAAATATCCTGTTATATTTATTATTTTATTCATTTATATTCATTATTATACCCTTTTACATAAGGTATGGATGAAAAAGAGTTTACACCAATATTTGGAGACGGTAACCCATACACACGCACGCATGGTGATATAGATTTTAATCAGATGGGTAAAAAAATAATATGGTTGTCCCATAATCATAATAAAATATAAAAATTTATAACGTAAATAAGTTATTATTTTATTATGTAAACAAAAGATAAATAAGAAGTATAATAAGAAAAGAACTTTGAAGGGGGTGATAAAATGATTACCTGGGTATCTTCTTTCGATTTTCACAAAAGCACTCCTTAAGTTGGATTTCTTCCAAAAGTGTTTGCTCTAGGATGAAGTGAGGTATTTTTCAAGAGAAAATGGGAAGGTTTTGGCCGAGTCAAAGGTATTTTGTGGTGTGAATTAAATATAAGGAGAAGATTCATCTTATAAAAGAGGTAAGGGGAAGTTTTGGAAAATCTTGAAATATTAATTTATTATAAAATGATATTCGGTTTCTAATAGATAAAAATTGATTTAATTCTAGGATAAGATGATTTTGGGTATAAATTATCTAAAAAAATAGGTTTTTGAAATGTTTAGGTCAAAAATCTAACCTTAAATTTTGGCTTTAACCCTTTGTCAAAAACATTAACTCTTACCATGTCTTCTTGTATTTTATACTATCTGTTTAATATAGTAACTATAAAATTCCTATTAAAACTTAAGTGGATAATTAATGAAATTTTTAATATTATATAAGTCATTTGGATGAATATTATATTTTAATGAATATTATATCATATAATAAAATAGTGTTTATTTTAAAAATTCATTTATTTCAATTTTGAAAGTATTTAGTAATGGTTTTTTTAAAGTCATAACAACATGATTCCTTAAAAACAAGCATTAAATCATTCATAACATGTAATTTTTCTCCAAAAAATTCTTGTATGGAATGAAAAATCTCAAATTTCATTTATTTTAATAATTATAATATCATTTATTTCAATCATTCATTAATAAGGTAATCATTGTATCATCATTGTGGCAGAAATAAATTTATTTATATAATGTCTAAAAATTATAAATAAAATACCATGATGTATTAAAATTTTTTATATTTAAAATGAATATTTATATTCAAACATATAATCTATATAGTCTAAATTAATTTTTTTTGTTAGGAGATACATGTTTATGTTGTGTTTCCCTTTTCTTTAAATTAAACATTATTAATGTTCATTGTCACACCCAACTAGCTCCATGGGTCCTAAAATTAACCTACGAATGATCCTAGAAGGCCATATATCATCCAATAGGATTATTAAATGTGTTATGGTAGTTTCATATTATTATAATATTATTTTTTAACCTTATTTACTAGATTTAACCTTTAATCATGGTAAATAAAAATAACTACTAAAGTTACTATTCATAAATGTGAAAAAATTAAAGGTACCTATTACATAATTTTTAATTAATGATTAAAAATATGGAATCCATTTTAAAAATTCAAAAAACATAATTGGCATAAATTAATTTAAAATTAATTCTCATTGTCAAAACCAGAAAGCAGTTTTTTAAGAAGTAAAAACTATCAAACAATTGACATGTGTATGTGTCCAATTTCGATGTGAAATTACTTACAATGACCAATATTGGATTAATTTATAAAAAATAATCCAATTATACTTTAAAACCAATTAAAAAGATAAACTAACTATATAAATAATTTAGATGAAACAGCTACTTTGAATTAAAATGAATTTTTTTTACTATTCGTTAAAATATGAACGTTATCTGAAACACACCAAAAATTAATCCAAAATAATTTTTTATGGATCTATTATAAAGAAGAAGTTTATTTTGTCAAATTTAATATATAAAAGTTTCAATTATTGTTTTTAATAAGTGTTCTACATTAAAAGGCAAAAAATATATTTTTTGAAAAATACTTCTTTTATATGAAAAACAGAATTTGTCCTTATATTATGTGTAAAAAACACATAATATGAGTGTTAATTTTTTTTGGAAATATATAAAATTTAAAATTTGGTTAATATTATTCATAACCTCTTTTAATATGGATAATTTGATAGGTCGTGGTGCGATGAAATTTGGTGTTGTGTGTAGCGCAAGCTAAGACAGTGTTGTGTGTAGTATAAGATTCTCATGGTGTAGCATACTATGGTGTTTCCTCTCAAAATCATCACATAAGGAAAAATTATTATATACCTTTTCCCCTTATTTTTTCTCTTGCACTATCATTTTCTTCTTCTCTTCCTTTACTTTAATGTCGTAAGCCTTAGAGAATTATTTTTTTGTCTTGATAGCACGTGAGAATATATCTTTATATAATAAGAATGATTGTGAGACTAGTGCCCATCAGAGGAATGCTTTTAATCCGTCAAATAATCTTTCAAAATTACTTCTTGGGTAATGTATGTAGTCTAGAGTATTCATGGATAACCTTGTGAAGTTGTCCTCTTACTTTGAAACATTATCATTATCTTTTTTCCTCAGACTCAGAAATTTTCTATCCATATCAGCTCGTTATTCATGAAGAAATTATTTATCTAGGAAAAATTACCTCCATTCAATATTTGATACTTCTTCATCCTCCTTTTTGTTTTGATTTAATGAACAATGTTGATCTGTATCTCCAGGGAGATGATAAAATCTTAGGACAACCTTTTCCCTTTTACTACTCCCAAAAGTATGGAATAATTTATCAAAGTAACTTATAAATTGATTAACTACAAATAGATATCTAGTACCATTGAATTTTGGAGTTTTTGGTCTCATTAATTGGTCTAACATTGATCCTCTATGTTGTGGATCAGGGTTCTCTATACAGGTGAAGTTGTTATTTGTAACATGAGTCAGCAGTCCCAGTACAGTTATAAGCTGTTCAACACTTGTTACATCGCTAGAACCACTATAATTATATATCATATGAGGGAAATCTCTAAATTAAATAAGTGCATTGATATAGTTTCTATTTTTTTCTACTAGGCACTATTTCTAAATAATGGTGTAAACTATATTATGTTTTGAATCATAATACATATTTCAAACTGGTAAAAATAATTAATATAAGTTGAAATAATTGTGCATTTATAATCGATAATAATAAATATTATTCTTTTGAGGACATATTTTCTCATCAATATTGCATAATGGTTTTTAAAGAAAATATGTATTATCCTAAGAATATCCACCATGAGTGTTAAACCAGGTGTGCAGTAAGGCTTGTTGTCGTGTACCGGGTTACCTAGAGCCAAGCCCGAAATACCTGGTCGAAGTTTTCAACCCTAGGTACATCTATTATAAAACCATTTCCACTTGTAGTATCTAGAGATGGACAAATATATTTTAATATACACCAAATCTCAACATTATCAAAATTATAGGGGGGTTTTCTGTACTAATCCTCAAAGTCTATCATAGGGTTATGATCCCTAATTTAAGTTCTCTAAATCCACTTCCAAGGTTGTTGTTGAAATTTGTTTGATAACAAATGTAATTCCCTGACCCCAGATGACTCAAGTAGGTGAAATATTTTAATACATTTTCTTGATTACAAGGAATCAAGACCTAAAGGACTGATCATTTTAGTAGTCTTGGAAAATAGAATTCATACATGAACCCTTAATTATAATTCAAAAAATAATATGAAACATAGTCCCTTCTTTGATAATTCCATTATTCTTTTACATTAAACCTTAATATCAATCATAAAATACTTATTGGAATATTAGAAAAAATATAACATACAAAAGGGGTGAGCTTAGATGCACAGTAAAGTTAAAAAAGAAGAAGCTATTGTAAATAACCATAAACATTAAGGGAAGTATAAAAAATGACGCACAAGACTTTTAAGCATAAAATTTCCCATAATATAAAAATAATATATCATATAATTCTATTTAAACATTCACATGGATATTCGACTAGTAGAATAATCATATTTAATATCAATAAATAATTATATAATGAGGGAATGCTTTATACCAAACATATGAAATATACCGTCGAGGCCTCAGCCAAAACATCTTAAAATAAATGTTTAATGCCTCAAAAAAATCCATATCTGAAAGTACATATGCAAGGCCTAAGCCAAGTATATATCTAATTTGTCTCATGATATCTACCTATTCATCGATAGGCTAAACCGGTCTCCTCCCATCACATACTAAGTCCAATGCATTTCTCTTATGAAAGGAGTGAAACATAACATAAACATTTATACTAAAACTCTTACATGAAATGTTAATACTTTAACTATAAACCATGAATGTTATAAATTTATAAAATCCACATTCAAATATATCATTAAACATTCAATATGATATAAAATATTTTGTAATAATAATTAAACCCTAAGTAAGCATAAAATTGCACAAAGGATGTTGACATGGACACAAATAATTTAATGAATTTGTTAAAACTCTTTCAAAGAAATATCCCATTTTGCTTTGAAAATAGTAAAAGTCATACAATTAGAAAAACAATACATATAAAAGAGATTTTGGAATCAATATTTTTCATAAAACCTTCAAGATTTTGAAAGGAATTAATATTTTAAAACATTTATGTCTATATAAATAAATCCTTAAAATCATTTTGAAAACACAGACACTAAAGAGAAAGGTTTAGCAGTATAAATTATTAAAAAATTTACAACAGTGTTTTAGTTAAATTGTCCCTTACATAAAACCTTAAAAATATTCCCTTCGAAAACATTTTTAAGAAACATGGACATTAATGATAAATATGTCCCAGTAAACACTTACACATAAACAATCTCCGATAATAATAAGATTTCAAAATTAACCCATACCTTAAGTCATATACTCTATATACATATCTGAAACTATTCTATAATGTTTTTAAACATATTATTAACTTATATAAGATTCAAAATATTATTTATGATGTCATAAATTATTCTTTTATGGCTTTATATTACCCATTTATTATCAATTCCCAGTTAGTGCAACATTTCGGGTAATAATCACTTAGTTTGTCATACATGTTTAGACTTTTTATTCTTAATGAGATTACTTATATAATTATGTACTTAAAATAATTTTTTATATGATTTATATATCATATATATTAATAATATATATATATATAATATAATAGATATATGAAATGAGATACATCGTTTATGGAAATGGTAGGTCGTACGTACGCACGAATGCTGTTCCATTTTCTTATCGTATTGAAGAGAAGTAAGTGAATGAAATATGTATATATATTAGTCCAATAGAATTATTATTTCAAATATTCAATACTTATTCTTAATATACAATTTTATAATCATTCATAGATGGTGAACGTGGTAGATGAATCTTATCGTGTCGTGGAGGCGGTAAGTCTTACGTAGGCATGCGCAACAATATCATTTATTTAATTGTTAAATGGTATGGAATTGGATGTAATATTAATTTTAACAAAATAATATCATGTTATATTTATTATTTAATTCATTTAAATACATCATTATACCCTTCAACATAATGTATAGATGAAAAATAGTTTACACCATAGTGTGGAGACGATAACCCATACGTACACACACATGGTGATGCTGTTTTTCATTGGATGGGTAAAATAAGGAACATCATCGTACCATAATCATAATAAAATCTCATAATTTATAAGGTGTGGGTGTTATTATTTTATTATGGAGACAATAGATAAATAGGAAGTATAAGAAGAAAAGAACATTGAAAGAGGTGATAAAATGAGTACCTAGGTATCTTTTTTTAATTTGCACAAAAGGAATCCTTAAGTTGGATTTATGAAAAAAGTTATGCATCCAAAAAGAAATTCGGGATTTTGGAAGAATTAATGTGTAGGGTTTGGTCGAGCCAAATATATTTTGATGTGCCCATTAAAGAAGAGGATTTCCTTTTTATATGAGAGGCGAGGGGCACTTTAGGAAAATATGAAAATATTAATTTATTATAAAATGATTTTCGATTTCTAATAGATATAAATTGGTTTAATTAGAAGAAAATATGAGTATGGGTCTAAATCCTCTCGAAAAATAGGGTTTATAAAAGTTTAGGTAAAAAATAAATCCTTATCTTTTGGCATTGACCCTTAGTTAAATAAGTTAACTCTTACCATATCCTCTTGTATTTTTATACGTTATGGTTAATATATTTACTATAAAATGCCAATAAAACCTCAAATAGATCATTAATGATACTTTTTCCACTATATATTTTATTTTTATTGATATTAGTTTTTTTAATATTATATCATTTAATAAAATAGTGTTTATTTTAAAAACTAATTTATGTCAATTTTACACTATTTGGTAATTGATTTTTTTAAAGTCATAAAAATATAATTAAATAGAAAAAAGAATTAAATCATCCCTAACATGTAAATTTTATCCCAAATATTTGTGGATGGAATCAAAAATCTCAAATTACATTTATTTTCATAATTATAATATCATTTATTTCAACCATTAATTAATTAGGTAATAATTACATCATCATTATATCAGAAATAAATAAATTTATTTAATTTCTAAAAATTATAAATAAAATAGAATGATGTATGGAATATTATTAGATTCAAAATTACTATCTATAGTCAAAGATATCATTTATATAATCCTTATTAAAACTGGTTAGTTAGGACATACATTTTTATGTTATATATCCTTTTTCTTTAAATCAAACATTATAAAAGGTCATTATCACACCCAAGTGGCTCCATAGGGTCCTAAAATTGAACTATGAATGATCATGGTTGGCCTAATATCATCCAATAGGATTTGAAACCATGTTATGGTAGTTTTATATTATTATAATATTATTTGTTTACCCTTATTACCAGATATACCCTTTAATGATGGTAAATAAAAATAATTAATAAAGTTACAAATCATAATTTTCAAAAATAATGGTACCTATTTACATAATTTGAACCTTATGATTCTAAATATTTAATCCAATTTTCCAAATTACCAACATATAATTTTCATAAATTAATTTAAAATTTAATCCTACTGTCAAGAATAGAAAGTGGGTTTTTAAGAAGTAAAAACTACCAAATGATTCAAATGCAGTATTTTTTCACTATTTATTAAAATATGATAGTTTTCATAAACAGACCAAAAATAAAACCAAAATAAAATTTTATGCCCCTCTTCTAAATAAGTATTTTATTCTGTCAAATTTAATATATAAAAGTTTCAAATATTTTTTTTAAAATGGGTTTTCTATTAAATGGTGGGAAAGCAACATTTTTAAAAAAATAATTCTTTTATATGAAAAATTGAATTTGTCCCAACATTATGTCTATGAAACACATAAGATGAATGTTAAAATTAGATGGTATATATATAAAATTTTAAATTTGGTTAATACTATTAATAATCACTTTTTATACGGATAATTTGA
Organism: Viscum album; assembly: GCA_963277665.1. NCBI lineage: Eukaryota > Viridiplantae > Streptophyta > Magnoliopsida > Santalales > Viscaceae > Viscum > Viscum album. The sequence goes on from OY728133.1 coordinate 446,090,126, forward strand.
TAGGTCGTGGTGGGCTCAGACTTAGTCATGCGTGTAGTGCATGCTAAGATAGTGTTGTGTGTAGCATAAGATTATCTTGGTGTAGCGTACAACACAATATATTGAATTTATTTAAAAAGAAAAATACAATTGAATATTGGGGTGCTACATTTTCCTCTCATTCCATAAATTGTTTCCTCACAATTTTCAAATTTGAGTTGGGTAACTAAGGTTTGATTATTGAAAATCCCTTTATTGCAATCCCACATCGGAAAAATTATTCAATAAAACTTCTACTTTAAAGTAGATAAAGGAAAGTAAGAAGGTTAACCAAGATAACATGTACTAGGATTAAATGTAGGAAAATATGAATATGGAATAAAAAACTAATGATCATGTTATACTAGAGAGAAATATAGAACATGATAAGGAAAAGGTTAACAACCATAAAGGTAAAAATATGTGATGATCCAAGGGGCCATTAGATTCATCAAAAAAGAATTTACTAGGATTTTTTTTGGTTTACAAAGAGTTTAATAACTAAATTTACTTCATAAACTAATAACATAATGAAAAATACATACTTGATATGTAGAATTTCATCTTTTAAATAATTCTGACCAAAAACTCATATTTATCTTCAAAAAATTATACAACTAAACAAATATATTTATCTTAATCATACAAGGATTCAAAATGAAATTATAATTTATTTATCATAAAGTTTAAATAAAATAAAACCATTATATTCAATCTAGGAAATCTTGTAGTCTAGTGGTAGGTGATGTACCACTCCCACCCTTTGGTAATGGGTTCAAGTCTTACAGCCTTTCCGAACGCGACTGGTTATTGCCCGAATAGTGCGATGTCCTTTTATCTAAAATATCTTATTATAAAATAGAAAAAATAATCTTAATAAATGTTTTATCATTAATTAATAATATCCAATTTACAACTTAATACATTCCAACATTTAAGATTATCCACGATAATTTTGTCATAAATAACTGTCTAAAAAGATCTCTAAATTTAAAAAATCAATCGTAACATCAGACTACTCAAACAACGTAATGATACTATTATTGTAACATAGTGAATATATGATTACCTTCATCATATTAAAACCTTAATGATAACACAAAGTACTGTACTAAATACCTTATATATATATAACATTCTTCTTATTACCAGAACATAATCCAAAAACTCAAATACATTAATTATTCAACTTCGACTGTAGTAACAACTTAAGTTTGAACTTGATCCATTTTCTTATCCTAAGCTATTTTTCCTTAATGATTTGGACAATCATTTTCATAATGTAACATATCTTTTAAATTATATAATTGGATATGTTCTTTATTTACATTACAATCATGGGCCCAATGACCTTTTTATCTACATTTGTAATAAAATCCTTTTCCATTTAGGCACGCACCAGGGTGTTTCCTCCCACAATTATCACATATGGGAAGATATTTATTTAAAATTTTCCCATTATCTGTCTCTTTCTCCACCATTATCTTTTTCTCTTTCTTTTTTATAACATCATAAGACGAAGAGAATTCATTTTCCATCTTGATAGCACATGATATTATATCTTCACATGATGAGAAATTTTGTTAGAGTAGTACACATAAGAAGAATGAGTTTAACCCATCAAAAAATATATGAATATTACTTCTTGGGTTATGTATATAGTCTGTAGCATTCCTTGATTACCTTGTGAATTTATCCACATACTTTGCATCATTCTCACCATCTATTTGACTCAAACTCAGAAATTGTATTTCCATATTAACTCTATGTTCATGAGGAAATTATTTCTCTAAGAAAAGTTACCTCCATTAAATATTTTCTAACTTTTAATCCTCATTCCATTTTTTAATTAATGACCACCATTGATCCACATATCCTAATAGATGATAAACTACCACGATAACCTTTTCTATTTCATTACTCCCAAAATCAAGAAATATTTTCTTTAAGGAATTTATCCATTGCTCAGCTATAAAAGGATTTCTAGTACCACTTAATGTTGGAGGTTGTTGTATCATGAATCGTCTTAACATTTATCCTCTACATTATAGATCCGAGTGCTCCATATGGGAAATGTTGTTATTCATAACCTCAGTCAGATGTCTCCATACATTTTTAAGATGTTCAACACTAGTTGTATAGAAAAATCCTCTATAAATATATTGTATATGAGGTAAATCCCTATATGGATTATGTGCATTGATAAGGTTTCTCTTTTATCCACTAGGTGAAATTTTTAAATAATGGAATACACTATATGAGGTTATGAATCATAATTCATAATTCTAAACTTGTAAAATACTAAATATAAGTTGAAATATTTGTGCATATCTAATCCATAATCCTAAATATTATTCCTTTGAGGAAATATTTTCACATAAATATTGTATAATGGTTTTTAAAGAAAATATGAATTGTCCTAGGAATATCCCATGAGAGTGTCAAACCAGGTGTGCATTAAGAACCGTTGTCATATACGAGGTTACCCCAAGCCAAGCCCTAAGCACCTTGTCAGATTTTTTAACCATAGGCACATCTATGCCAGAATAAAATCCATTTGTAGTATCTAGATAGTTATGTATCTATTGGAATATCCCTGAAATCTCCACTTTATCTAAAATCTAGGGGGTTCTTATATACTTATCCTTAAAGTATATCTAAGGGTTATGATCCATAATTTATGTTTTCTAAATCTATCTCCAAGGTTTTTTTTTAAACTTAATTTGATGCCAACTATAAATCCCCGAACACAGATGCCTAGAGCCAGTGATTTATTTTAATACATTAGCATGATAAAAAGGAATAAAGTCCGAAAGGACCAATCAGTTTAGCAGTCTTGTAAAATAGAATTCATACATAAACTATTCATTATAATTAAAAACAAAATATGAAACATAGTCCCTTCTTTGAGAAGACCATTATTATAAAAGATTAACCCCGCATATCAATCATAAAAAACTTATTGGAATCCAGGGAAAATAAAACATATGAAAGGGGTGAGATGAGATACTCAATATGGTTAAATAAAATAAACGAAGCTATCACAAATGACTATAAAATCTAAGGAAAGTATAAAACTAAAACACATGTCTTTTAAACATAAAACTGAACATTATATAAAAATAATAAATCAAATAATTCTATTTAAACAATAACATGGATATTCTACTAGTCAAATAATCACATTTAATTCCGAAAACTAATCTCCTAATGAGGCAATACATAATGCCGAACATCTGAAAAATACCATCGAGGCCTCAGCCAAGAAATCTAAAAATAAATCTCTAAAAGCTTAAAAAAATCAATATCTGAAAATAAATGGGAAATTCCTCATCAAAGTCCACATCTAATTTGTCTCATGAGACCTATCAATGCATCGAGGGGCCATAACAGGACCCTCCTGTCACATACTAAGTCCAATGCATTCATCTAAAGAAAAGGGAGAAACATAAAATAAATATTCGTATTTAAACTAGTATACAAAATGTTAATATTTGAACCGTAAATAATGAAAGTTATAAACACATCACATCAATAGCCAAATATATCATAAAAACTTTAATGCAATATGGAATATTATAACATAATAATTCAACCTCAAATAAGCATAAAATACAACAAAGGATGTTGAAATGGATGGAAATATTTTTATAAATTCATTAAAACATATTCAGATAAATATCCCATTTTTAATTTTAAAATAATTAAAGTCACACAATTTATAAAATAATGCATTTTAATTTTTTTTGAATCAATGTTTCCCATAACACTTTTAAAATTTTGAATGGAATTAATATTTTAAAACTTTTATGTTCATATGAATAAATAGTTAAAACCATTTTAAAAACATAAACATTAATGAGAAAGGTTTATAAGTATATATCTTTTAAAAAATAATAACGATGTTTTAGTTAAAGTTTCCCTTACATAAAAAATTAAAAATATTCATTTTTATATTTTAAGAAACATATACAAGAATGATAAATATGTACAATTAAACACTTACACATAAACAATCTCAAATAATAATGAGATTCTGAAATTAACCCTAATATTAGGTCCGATAATCTTCATATGAGTAAGAAAATATTATATAATGTTTTGAAACCTATTATTAACGTATATTAGAATCAAAAAAATATTTATGATATCATATATGATTATTTTATGACTTCATATTACCCGTTTATTATCAATTCCAAGTTAATGCATCATTTTTGGTAATAATTGCTTTGTTTATCATACATGTTTTGACTTGTTAATCTTGATCATAATACTTAGATAATTATTTAATTTCTCCAAGAATTTAAAATATGATTTATATATCCTATATATCCATAATATAATTATACATAATAGATAGATATATGAAATGAAATATATCATTCATGGAGACATAAGGCCATACATATGCACAAACACTATTTCGTTTTCTTATCGTATTGAATTGAAGGTAGTGAATGATATATATATATATATATATATATGTATAGTAGAATTATTATGTCATATATTTCATATTTATTGATAATATATATTTTTATAATCATTATTAGATGGTGAACGAGGAAGATAAATCTCATCGTGTCGTGGAGATGGTATGCCGTACGTACGCACAAGCGACATTATCATTTCGTTAATGGTTAAATGGTAAGGAATTAAATGGAATATGAATTTTATAGAAATAATATCATGTTATATTTATTATTTAAGTCATTTATATTCATTATTATACCTGTTGACATAAAGTATAGATGAAAAATAGTTTTCACCATGGTGTGGAGACGATAAGCCGTACGTATGCACGCATGGTGATATTGTTTTTCATAGGATGGATAAAATAAGGAATATGGTTGTACCATAATAATAATAAAATATCATAATTTAGAAGTTACTGGACTTATTATTTTAGTATTGAAACAATAGAAAAAAGGATGTAAAATAAGAAAAGAACTTTGAAAGAGGTGATAAAATGATTACCTGAGCATCTCCTTTTGATTTGAACAAAAGGACTCCTTAAGATGGATTTCTACCAAATATTTTTTCCCATAGGATTAATTGAGGTATTTTGGGAGATGAAATGGAAAGGGGTTGGTTGATCCAAATGGCATTGGAGGTGTGAATTAAAGAAGAAGAGAAGTTCCCTTTTATAAGAGAGGTGTGGGGCAGTTTAGAAATATCATGAAATATTTATTTATTATAAAATGATTTCCAGTTTATAATTGATAAAAAAAATTTAATTATATTATAAGATGATTATGGGTCTAAATCATCTCATCCAATAGGTTTTGGACTGGTTTTGGCCACAAATTAAACATTATCTTTGGTCTTTAACTGTAAGTTAAATAAGTCAACACTTACCACGTCTTCTTGTATTTTTATACTATTTGATTAATATAATTACTATAAAATTTCAATAAAACACCTAGTGGATCATTAATAAAGTTTTTAACATTATATAATACATTTTCTAGAATCATAGATTTTTATGGCTATTATATCATTTAATAAAATAGTGTTTGTTGTAAAAACTCATTTATGTTAATTTTGACACTCTTTAGTAAATCATTTTTTTAAAGTCATAACAGCTTTGTTCCATAAATAAAAAGTATCTCTATCATGTAAATGTTATCAAAAAAATAGTGGATGACATTAAAAATCTCAAATTACATTTATTTTAATAATTATAATATCATTTATTTAAATCATTCATTAATAAGGTAATCACTACATCATCATTGTATCATAAATAAATAAATTTATTTAATTTCAAATTTTTTTTAATAAAATAACATGCTGTCTAAAATATTTTTTTTATTTCAAATGAATATTTATATTAAAAGATAGCAATTATATAATCAAAATTAATTTTTTTTAGGTTGGAGATACATTTTTATTTTATATATCTATTTTCTTTAAATTAAACATTATAAATGGTCATTATCACACCCAAGTGGCTCCATGGGTTCCTACAATCTACCTAATGATTCTCATGGTCAGTCATATATCATCTAATATGATTAGGACACATGTTTGGGTAGTTTTATATTATTATAATATTTTTTCCCCTTATTGACATAATTTACCCGTTAACCACGGTAAATAAAAATAATTACTGAAGTTATTATTTGTAATGTACAATAATAATAGGTAACAATTTAAACAATTTTGAAATAATGATTCCAAAAATGGAATCCATTTTTTCAAATAAAAAACATTGAACTAGAAGAAATTAATTTAAAATTAATTCCCGTGGTCAAAACTAGAATGCAAGGTTTTAAGAAAAAAAATATCAAAAGATTTACTTGTGTTTATGTCCAATTTGGAAGGGAAATTACTTAAAATGACCAAAATTGTATTAAATTATAAAAAAATAATCCAATAAATATTTTAAACCAATTATAATTATAATCTAACAATATAAATAATTTTGATGAAAAAGTATTTTTGAATTAAAATGATGTATTTTTTTAGTATTCATTAAAATATAAAAGTTATCAGAAATACAAAAATAAGTTATCCAAACTAAATTTTTAAGCTCTTATTCTCAATAAGAAATTTATTTTGTCAAATTGAATATATAAAAGTTTCAAATATTGGATTTAAAAAGGGTTCCCCATTAAAAGAGTGAAAAACTACATTTTTTGAAAAATAATTCTTTTATCAAAAAAATTGAATTTGTCCTTATATTATGTCTGAGAAACACATAAGATGAATGTTAAAATTATATGACATATATATAAAGTTCAAAATGTGTTTAATACTATTCATAAGAAATTTTTATATGGTTAATTTGATAGTTCATGGTGAGCTCGAACTCGGTGTCACGTGTAACGAAGTCTAAGACGATGTTGTGTGTAGTGAAAAATTTTCTTGGTGTAGCGTACAACAAAAGCTGTTGAATTTATTTAAGAAGAGACATAACATGGAATCTTGGGGGTATTAAAAATGCCTCATCTATGAGATTCCCTAATAGAACATCCATAGATGAGAGAACTCGATCCTTGATATCTGGATGAAGAACCGAAACAAAGAGAGGAGCTTTTAACTAATCCTATATCACTATCTAAGAAGGAAAAGAAACTATATCTTTAAAACTATCATTATAGTATTTTACTTCATGTTGACCTTATATTGCACCCAAGATATTTTCTACCTTCTTCAAATCCACCTCCCCCGTTATGAACCATTAGATAAATATGGTCTTAATGACCCCCCAAGACATTCTAAATTGCAAAAATTGTGGGAAAATAACCTTCCCCCACTCTAAAATTGATCCTTCAAGGGAACTCAGAACAACCCACACCCTCGTAGCTTTATGAGTTCCAAATGACTTGATGTCACTTTCAACATTCTCAAGAAACTCCAAAACCTATAACAGACCTCAATCACCATGGAAAACATGCAAATACTAGGACGAACTGGAATATTACACTCCACTAGGAGTCTAGTCAAGGCCACAAGATAGACAATACTTATAGGAAACCTCATGGAACTTTTGGGGCATGATACTCTAGATAACACAAAAATAAAAAACCAAAACTCCCCCAAAGTTTAATCAAAATACCACCACCAAAACATAATTCTAAATCATAACCCAATATCACAAAAAAGACACTTTGAAAACCACCATTTTCATTCAAATTTCTAGAACACCTTCTTCCAAGGTCAATTTTCAAAATTCCATACTCACAATACAATTTAATTTCCAAACACCCAAATGACCACTTTTTAAAACAAAACCAGAACCAAAAATTATTTACCTTTCGAAAACTATTTTCATCAAACCCTTTCCAATTTGAGATTCCACTCACACCAACTGAAACCAAAACAATACACATCTCACAATAAAGTCCTGGAATGAGGAACTAGTGGCCATGCATATCCTAGAAAAATGGTTTATTAGACCATGCCCTAGTCAATCACTAACCACTAAGAGGATTTTAAAACATGCACTAGATATCCACATGGGTCACAACTTATTGTAAGCCCATCGAGCATCATATGTTCACATCCATTTTCACTCCACATCTGAACACCTAAAAACCAAAGTGAGAGACTCAAATAATGAACATTCCCTAGGGACTCCAGGCTCAGGGTGAGTAAGAGTTGGTTACGTTCTTCCCATATATACCTTTTACATCCTAAAAATACTGACTCCAATATACCTAATGCCCCAAAATAAAAAATGGATCCTATGATACCATTTTTGTATGAACCAGGCTAGGATATAATCTGACCTGATCCCCGAACTGATCCAATACAAGGCCTGAGAGTTGTCCCCAATCCTCCCGAGCTAGTGAGTAGTTCCGAGTATAAAATATATCATATTGGGAACAATTTATCCTAATAAAAACTAGGATAAAATAAATGAAATAATGAACAAAACATTATTAACTAAATAAAATTAAATACATTTAAAAAAAATCCAAATACAAAAACCAAAAAAAAAAGAAAACTAAAACTATAAATATGAATCAAAACAAAAACTCTAAAAAAATGATCTCCATGTGGCCTCATGGTCACCACAAACCATAGGACCAAACCAAATACCAAATCCCAGAAAATTACTATAGTCTACCGGTGAAACAAGTAGGTTGTGATCATAAACAACCCATTAAGCAAGAACCTCAGAGTCCATACATTCCCTTTCTAAAAATATTCCAAAAATTATAGTTTGAAATACATATATAAAATTTGGTTGTACCATTTTAATGTAGTAAACATAGGTTTACCTTTTTAAGAAATCACAAAACACATTCCACATTTCAAAAATGTTTTACATTTTAAAACCTAGTTTAAAATCTCAATACAAAGATAAAGAAACAAAACTATTGATCAATCACGAATACCATTAAATGAGAAAATAAAACAAGCTGACAGATAATAGAAAAGTGAACCAAAAAGTGTATCATAATAAAATATAACATACATATTCCTAAACATTTATAAAAGAAATCCCCAGAATTACTCATTTCTGACTCACTTACCAGTGTTTGGTCTATCACTATAGTCAATAACAAACTGGATACTTTAATCTGGACTCACCAATGGCACATCCCACTTTCCCTCTCATAAAATCCAGGGGTTCCAATCCGTCTAATAAGGGTCGATAAAAGACCCTCAATCGACCCTCTATATGATGACCAAGAATTCCATGACTATAGTACATGGTGAGTGAGGAGGTCTTCAAATGTATGTCATAAACCAATAACCCATAAATGACACTATGCTTACCTATCCCAAACACAATCACTAACTATGAGATGATCATATCCTCATTTGTAAAACTATAGAGCTTACCATCACACGTCAACTCATACATAGGTGCCAACTAGGACTATAAATAATATCTATTTTCAAACAATTTCAAGAAATGTCATGATGTTCCAACTTGTCATTTAATTTCCATAATTCCAAATTTGTTTCAAAACCATTTCCAAATACAAGAAAAAAACTCACAACCTATACAAAAAGTTCCAAATAGGCCTTTAGGTCATTTAGAAACCCAACAACATCTCAAAGTGCCAAAGAGGCTAACAATTAAAGGACAAATTTAAAATAACATTTGAATTCATTTATAAATGAAGTAAACATTTAGAACCCAATGAACCTTTTAGAAACTAATTTGACATTTGAGTAGTGGAAGATATAGTGGAGATTAAAGTAAGAAGAATCATTTCAAAAAACTGGTCTCAAGAGGGAAATTTTCATTTGGAATCAATTATTACTTGTGAGCCTGTCCCAATGTGCACACAATGCACTTAGGGATATTCCCAAATTCAATGGTTCACTTTCTATAAACCATAAATCTATCCAAAAATTACTTTTAAGAGTTACAACAAGCATCAACACCTATCATAACAACCCACACATGCTCTAAACCACCACAAAGCATTACAATAACACTTAAAAAATTAATTTACAGAAATTAAACCATTTATAAAATTTAAAAAAATGATAAAAACAATATTAATGTATTCAATTTCATTTTAAAAGACCAATTTACATTTCTTTGAACACCATACATGAATATATATGGTCAAAATTTAATAAAAATATTTTGAAACCCTTTTTTCACAAAATCAACGACATATAAACAAAAAAAATTTATAAATACACACTAAAAGCATGAAAAAACATTTATTCATTATTTAGAAACACCCAAGCGTCAAATATAGTTATCTAGAATGGAAATTAATGAAAAAACCTACCTCATGTGTAATAATCACATCGCCTTTGATGAAACCCATCAAAAAGACAGTAGTACCTTGGATCCAAATCCTAAAAAAGAAAACCGCCCTATTTTGTACTACCCTAGATATCAATATCACCCAAACATTGACACAAGGGTTAAAATAAGGGAGTAAAATGGATGAAAACAGAAGATGAAGTAGACATAAGTAGTAACCTTTTGAACCAGGTGAAGAATCATGGAGAAACCACTGTGAAATCCCATTGGAGGAGATTTAAAGAAAGGGAAACCTACATGAAACGTTTACCTTCCAAGGAAAATAGATTGGGGAGTCTAATAGAAGAAACCTGACTAAAAAAGGGCAAATAGACAAAAATACTCCTCATCGGGTGGGTTTCATGGTTAGCTCGCACAATTAAACAAACCAAGCACATACCATGAAATTCCTTACTATTAAAAGGTTAACGATATGAAAAATTAGGTTGAACACTTAGTTTAATCATGATAAAACTATTAAACCCACTTCCATCTTAGTTACACCTTAGTCTTACCTTGTTCAAACCATGTTAAAACTGTGCACATGCCCAAGAACCTTTAAAAACAATGAAAAAAATAGGGAAACAACCTTTGAATAGATCCAATCGAAGGATACTAAACTCAATGGTTCAAAACACTTAAAAATAGGTAATTGGATATTATAATCTGTTTCAACATGGAACTGATCCCAGCTTTGGAGGAAACATAAAACACTATGTACTCAACACCCTCCTTCGGTAGTCTTGACACTTGAGGATTGGTAAACCACTACCTCAACTCCTCGAAGGCTATATGAAACTGTTCAAATATGGTAAATGTATTCCCTTTAAAATAAAGGTTTTAAAATGTGTTTTTACCCTAAAAAATTCATCTATTAACCTACAATAGTACACTACCAAAATAAGGAAACATTGTACCTCTCAGACACTCTTGGGTGTTTCCCAAGAAATCACTACATCAACCTTTTCTAGTTCCACCAACACACCCATGCCTAAAATAATGACTCAATAAGTGGACATCTATAAAATAAAACTCATGCTTCAAGAGTTTCCTATAAAGATATTACTCTCAACATATTCTTAGAACCATCCCAAAGTATTGTACATGCACTTCAAATACTATGTATACAAGAATTCCATTAATGAATATAACCTATAACTTATTCAAGAATTGTTGAAGGAACTGGTTCATCTCATAACCACCATTTTAGAATTCAACATTAAAAGAGGTACCACCATGAACTCAAGGAAACCATAGAAGATTTATAAATCCATCTTTGTATATCCTTCTCTCAAACCCGTAGCTGGTGATTACTTATCTTGAGGTTAAACTCCAAGAACCACCTTACCCCTAACCAATTTTTAAAGAAGAAATTGATTCTTTGGGGTGGGTACTCCATCCTGTAAGACAACATATTTAGTCTATGTTAGTCCATGCATACCCTAAAGATATCATTCAACATCAAGGAGAAAAATACTTGGTTTCCCAGGAGAAGAATTTGAGTCTAACGACTCCCCTATTCTATAGATTCTCCACAGCACCATTAGATCTTGTAGTTACACATGTTCATCTGATATGTTATCACAGATAGGAGGTAATATATGGGTGAAGGTATATAAAATGAACAAACGTTTTATGGGGTGGTAGGACTGAAACATCCTCAAGGGTAAAATACTCATACTCCTCCAACATCATAGGAATAGAAATTTCAAATAATTGACTACTCCAATGGTCATTCTAGTCTACTATTAAAAATAGCTATATCCACCCACAGATGATCTCATCTTACTCTTCCTTATATTCCTCACATAAGAAGTAAAATTATATCTCATTATCCTAGGCACACTTCCACCCTTTCTACTACTAGTAAAGTTTGGCATGGACAGCAGTAAACTTGTCTATATCAAGGAATACATCATAGGGACTCAACAAATACTATAGAAGGATTCTTGGTGAGTCTCTATCTTCTATCAGAGTCAGGTCAACCCATCAGTAGATGTTTTTGATCACTGATCCTCCCATATATAATCCTTCAAACATAAGGGTTAAGAAAAAATGGCTCCATTCTCACCACTAGGTCTTGGACATGGGATTAATACAGGGGCAAGTCTTGAAAGTATGTACCAAAACTAAAATTGGGGGAAGAGAAGACACATGTAATACCTCAAAACAAACTCAGACCTTCCAAGTTACAATCCCATACTACATGAATCTACCATTCCATCTATCTTAATTTTCTTTATAGTTACGGCTTGATTCGACCCCTTAGCACATCAAAAAATACCCCAAATATACAACTAAAAAAAACTAACTAGAAATACTTGGGAACTATATACTTGCAGAAGCACTGAATCTCCGATACATTTTTTAATTTAATACTAACAATTAATATTGATAGGGGAAGTCTCTCTCTCCATTGATGATCCAAATCCACAACAAAGGTCACCAACACAGGGCTGTACCAACACCCAATATCATCATATAGAAGTATCACTAACAGAACCACCATCAAGAGGGGTCCAAAATAATAAATTCACATTCACCATAGTCTCAAGACAGACTTTTACCACCTAAGGTGGTCTGTCTTACCATTAAAAAAAGAGTTATCTTTATATTTTAAACATGCGATGTGCACTTAGAAAAAGTGAAATATCTTTTGATATGACATGAACCAATTACTTCTCTATATAGAATAATAGTTTACATAAAAACCATATGATCCATTGGGTTCCAAATGTCAAAAATATAGAACAACTACCTCATGCCAATCCTACGCTGCCTGATGGTCTGGATCTCCATAAAACATTAGCATCCACTATCACTGGAACATGGGTAACACGATAAACCTTTGAGTATCACTGTTTTTTACTTCATGGAAATACCAAATTCATAGGATGTATTTGATATACCAAGTGGTCCACTATAGGTGGATATATGAATTTATAAATAGGAGGTAGTAGATCTTTGTGTCTTCCAAGAGAAATCGCCTCATGAATGGGTCCTTAAACTGAGGCATCATCACCCAATTGGCCTTCATCATGAAACTATCTCGGAATCTCAGATGGAAATTACCATAGTGGAATCTTGAATGTTTTCAATATATAGCATGGTAAAAGATCCTATATGGAAAGCTAACTCAAGAAGGATATGAAATTCAAGATACATAATCCTATAAAATGTATGTACTATTGGTCGCATACAACTTATCAATCGATATACCAAGTCGACAAGAAGGTTGTTAGAGTCCAAGTGTATGCAGACATCCGTCGAAGAAACAACACTAGTTTCCCTACCCGGAGATTAGAACTCAATTCATTCCAATACAAATTAACTATGTTTCTAAATGATAAATTACAATAAAGTTCCAACACCAAACACCAAAAAAGGGGAAATACCACCTCTCATACCACTCTATATTGATCAGACCCACTAGGGTCTGTGTTTTTTATTTTAAGCCAAGTGAGGCATCCCAATACTGACTCCAATAGGCCATGGGATGACAACAAGAAATGAGTAGGAGAACAAAAATGGAATGACATTCTCTAAGCACCTATACGCATGCATATAAATATCTCTATACATAAATTCAAAGATATAAAATAAGACTAAAAATATAAAGTCTAATTCTTTCATGATTTTTTTTTTAAAAATAATCACAATAAAAAAAATTATACAAATGTATAAATGGGAAAAGTATATTCCCAACTAGAAATAAGGTCCCAACCTGACAAAAAGTGAATGAGGGGAAATACAAAGGGGGTCTCGACTCACAATCACCTAGGTCAACAGAGGAGAATTATTATCACCAAGATCCATTAAGATCCATAGAAACCAGGACCACTAATAGCACTAAAAAACTACCTATAAACTACATAATACACAACACATGTGGGAAAATCCCATGGAGGGTTGATTATATACATATCTAGTAGGATTCCTAAAATCAGCAAACAAAAATAACCAAAGAGAGAATAGTGAACTCAACACCATGAAGATATATCAACTAGAATGTGATAGAAATCCATATCGACCCAAATATACTCAAAAGAAACTGAAGTGCAGAGATAAAGTGGATATCCATCTCACAACCTAACTAGGAATGAAGAGTTAGCCTCTAGCTCTAATGGACCAACTTTGATTCCCAACACCATGCACAAACTCTTCAATATCTGTGTGAAGGGCCTGAACCATTCCACTACACTCAATAGACAAGTGAAAACTATATTCAGTGGAGGACCCACATAACACTACTGTAAAAAATACCTATAAAAGCACTGGAATAATACATTATCAGCACTAAAAAGACCTAACAACCAGAGTACATTTAAAAGGCCAAGGATTTTATCTGCGCAAATAAAGGTGCTGAAAAAAGACACCATTTATCAGTGATTTTATTTATCACTAATAATGATACCCTTTATGGGTGATTTTAGAAGGACAGATAACGATTTATTTATCAGTGTTTTAAAAACCACTAATAATGGAATACTTTATTAGCTCTTCTAGAGGCGCTGAAAATGGATATCTTTATCAGCGATTTTAGAAGCATCAACAAAGATACATTTATAAGTGGTTTAGAAATAGTTTATAAAGGATACCTTTAACAGTTCTATAAAACATGATGATAAAATCCATCTTTATCTGTGCATTTAGTAGTGATGATAAAGGTGAAAAGTGGAGTGTCTCTTTACAGCAAACTGGGGCAACAGAAAAAAGAGCTATGTGCGGTAAACACACAATAAGTCACTAGAAACAGAACAAAAATGACTAAAATAGGGTAAAAATACTAAATTTAAATGAAGGAAAATTTCTAACCCAAATACAAGAAAAACAATATTATAGAGTTTTTTGATTGTTTGTTCAATAAATTATTGTCAATTTTGAATAAAAATACACATTTGGAGTCATACCGGTCACACCATGACTGTAATTGAGATTTGACTAATTAAGACACCTAAAAATGAGTATGGATGATTTTCTTAAATTAAAAAGAAAATATGAATATGTTTTCTTGGTTTTAAGTATGTGAATTTTTCTTTGACTAAAATTAATGTCAGTTTTGAGCACTTGGAGTCATATCGGTCACACCATACATCAGATTTAGGTGCGGCTAATTCCTACTTGTCAAAAATTACATATGGATTTTTTTAATGTTCCAAAACAATTTGAATGTGTTTTATTAGTTTTGAGTATGTCATTGGGTTTTTTTCACAAAAAGTAATGTCAATTTTGAATAAAAGGACACACTTGGAGTCATACTGGTCACACCGTACATCAGAATGAGGTGAGACTAATTTATAAAAATCATAAATGACTCATGGATATTTTTACTAAAGCATCAAAATAATCAGAATATGTTTCATCAATTTTATGTATGCCACTTGTGTGTTTTTAGTAAAATATAATTTTAAACTAGAAACACGTACTTTGAGCCATACATGTGGAATTATGTGTAGTTTTGACATGAGACTGATTCATATATGTCACAGATAAATTATAAATAATTTTACAAATTTATTAAGAAAATTTGAGTGTGTTTTCCCTATTTTTAGCGAGTGATACTTTTTTATATTAAAATGTCAATTTGAAACTCATAACAGACACTTGGAGTTATACCGACCACACATAGAATCAAATTAATCATAGGCTAATTCCTACACATCCCAAATGAATCATTGAGAATTTTTATAATGTACGAAAATAATACGAATGAAGCTTCTCAGTTTTGAGTATATTAGTTGTTTTTTTACTAATATTAATGTCAATTTTGATTAAAAATATTCACTTGGAGTCATATCAGTCATTTCATGTGTTATATTTAAGAAAAGTTGATTTTTGTATGTCCCAAATGACCCATGTATCATTTTCCTAAAGTATTATAATAATCAGAATGTGTTTCCTCTATTTTGAGTATGCCACTTTTGTTTCTTACTTAAATAACATTTTAAGCTGGAAACACACACTTTGAGCCATATAGGTGGCATCGTGTGTGAGTTTAAAATGAGACTGACTCATACAAGTCACAAATGAATTAATCTTTTTTGTCCCAAAACTATCATTAAAATATGAGTATCTTTTATCAGTTTTTAGTGATTTACATTTTTTATTAAAGTGTTAACTTTAAACTGATAACAAACAGTTGGAGTCATACTTGTCACACTGTGCATCATATTGAGTTTCAGTTGATTCTTTCACATTTCAAATGCCACATGGATCATTTTTATAATTTAAGAAAACAATATGAATGTGTGTTCTTGGTATTAAATTTTTCAGTTGGTTTTTTCACAAAAATTAATGTCAATTTTGAATAAAAAGATCCACTTGGAGTCATAACAGTCCCACTGTGCATTGTATTGAGGTGAGGCTAATTTCAACACATTCTAAATGTCTTATGGATAATTTTAATAGAGTATAAAAATAATACGAATGTGTTTCTTCTATTTTGAGTATGCTAGCTATGATTTTTTTACCATAATATCATTTTAAACTGGAAATAAACCCTTTTATCCACACATGTGGCATAATGTTTGGGGTTGAAATGAGAATAATTCATAAAATAAAAAAATGAATTATGAATCATTGTCCCAAATTATCAAGACATTATTATTGAATTTGATTGGTTTTCAGTGAGTGACACCTTTTTCTATTATAATGAAAATTTGAAACTGATAACAGACACTTGGAGTCATACCAACCACATTGTGCATCAGATTGATCTATGACTGATTCTTAAACATCCCGAATGACTTATAGATCATTTTTATAAAGTACGAAAACAATCTAGATATGTTTTATCAATTTTGAGTATCTTAGTTTTTTTCACTAAAATTAATGTCAATTTTGAATAAAAAGACACCCTTAGAGTCATACAAGTCACATCAGGCATCGTATTGAGGTGAAAAAGATTTTAAACATCCCAAATGACTCATGTATCATTTTACTAAAGTATCAAAATAATTATAATGATTTTCCTCTATTTTTAGTATTCTAATTGTGCGTTTTTAGTAAAATGTCATTTTAAGATGGAAACACACACTTTGAGCCACATAAGTGGAATCTTTTGGGGGTTTGACATGAAACTAATTCCTACACAACACATATGAATTATGAATTTCCCCCCAAATTATTATGACAAGAATTTAATAACATTATTTTAATAAGTCACATAAAACACTTGCACAATGGATCTTATCTTAAGTGACGAGGGTAATGTACACTTTTAAAATATTGTTTTAAAACAAAATTATGGTATGATCCTAATTCGATGTCATTTCCCAAAACAAATTATTGTTTGGAAGCCATTGGTTATTATAATTATCTGCCTCTGTCTCTACCTCGGTCTTTTCCTCTACCTTATCCTCCACATCACTCTATTCCTCATACTCTACCTCAGCCTTTTCCTCTGCCTCTACCTCCACCTCCTTTTTTTCCTCCAACTCTGATTCCACCTCCACCTCTTCCTATGAATTCACAATTGCCCAAAATATTTATTATTTAGCGCTCATTACTTTTAAAAAATTTCATTTTCTTCATTATACTTATCCTTGAGAAATAAATAAAAAATAATATATTAGCATTTTCACACTATTGCTTCAAACTACAAATATCTTTAAAAGTTCATAACTCATACTAGATCACAAACACAAAATGTAATCACCTAAATTTGTTGTCAGAATACATTCTAAAAGCACGTACACTACCCACCCATCTCTAAAAAAATTATTTCTTCTTTTGAGTAACTAGGTTATCGACATTCTTGATTGTACTGATAAAATATATATTAATAAAGAACTACGAAATATATTTAATGAAATTGTAATTACCTTAAAAAATTACCTATTGGGGGATGTTGGCCTTTTAATATTTTAGGATTTCTCTCATAAATTTTCAAACATAATATCCACAATCGGTGTCATTATCTTGTTTCAGACACTGTAGAAATATTGACCTAAATAAGTAAATTATTTTGAAGTGTTTTTATTGTTAAAACTTTTTATATATACCTTATTTTTTTTTCTAATTGTAGTAATTCATAGGGTTTATCCCTTTAAAAACTAACTTCATTATATAATCTATCCTATGTTGAGAGACCGTACTATCATAGAGAAATTATTGTTAAAACACAGACTGAACATATAATTCAAATTCTCTTTATAAAATTTTGATTTTAGTGTATTAAATTGTCAAAATACACATCATGTGTTGTCATTTGGTTGTGTATCCATGAATTGGATCCAATAAATAAATATTAGGGGTGTCTATATTGACAATTATCACCATCCAATGTGTCTAAAAAGACAAAATCATGTAAATAATGAAAAAAGTAATAATATATTTTCTGTGATAAGATTTTAGAGTTTTACCTATGCACTGTAGGCTGCAAAAACGAGTCTCTTGATGGAGGATTTTTATTAAATTATTTAATTAACTGAAAATTTTTCTTATCAATTTATTTTTCGTTCAATGTTTTTTACATAGAAATATTACAATAATAAATAAAACCAAATCATATTTCTCCGGATATTCCCTTTATGTATTTTGTTATAAAATTTTGTACAAAATATAAATAGTTATTATGTCTGATAAACATATTAGCTCACTTTTCGTATAGAGGTATAATGAAAATTTACCTTATGGATGTATTCACTACTAAGACACCCAACTAATCATGCTTGAGAGTCTCATTTTGAGTATTAATAACAATTCTGTCTATTAAGGAATCTCAATAAATTTATTCTTCATATTCAATGTAATACATAGTTTTATCTATAAATTTGGTCTCTGAATGAAGTTGTAAATATAATAAATGTGGCCTCACTGTCTTTTACTTCAACTCACAAACATTAATTATTTTCCTCTTCCTTTGAAATGATTATTTTTTGGTAGGGTTTAGAGGAGACACAGACTAGTGGTTCTATTGATGTTAGGTAAATTCATGTGCTTGAAAAATTACTATTTCTTGAAGCATCCAAGTGAAAGTATCTTGAAGATAAACCCAAACACTAGGACAAAGATCTATGCTCATTGTGGGAGGAATACCTTCCAGAGTTAGACTAGATGACTCATCTTAGTAGTATTATCATCAAGGTATTCCTAACTGTGGAGTTATAATAGGATCTAATGTGACCTTAATCAAAATAAAATTAATTTTTGATTAAGTGTTGTCAAAAGTAACTAAGTGAGTTGTATAAGAAAATTCATATCCAGAAACCAAACAAATTCATTCAGTACATTTTGATTTATTTTTTGTGTCATTTATTTGTTCCTAAGAAGTAGGAAGTGAGGAGGATAAAATGATAAAAATGTAGAAGAATGCATTGGGGGATGTGGTATTCAAATCCATGGCTATGGATTTCATGAAGATTTATGAATACAATCTTTATGGGAGGTGTGTCATCAATGAACTTTGGAACCACAATGATCCGAGGAAGGCTAGTTTAAAATAGGGAGTCCAATCTACCATTAATAGATAAAAGGAAATCAAGCATCATAGTATTGATTAAATTACGGTTGGGAAGGTTAGTTGTACTATAGTATTGAATTATTATATCTCTATTAAATACAATAACAAGTTTTATGCAAGATTCATGAAACTGTGAACGTTTTTTCAGGGAGTGTATTGTATTGTATATCTGTCTTTCCAAAATTAATTCTCATTTACACTACCTAATTTTTTAAACCCTTGGTTGTTTTTTTATGAAAATTTATTTATGTTTCTCATGACTATTAGGTGTTATATGCTTCTTTCACGACAACAGATATAGATATAGTTCGTAATGGTCTCGTATGAAGCTGGAATGAGTTTATAGAGTAATAGTGTCATTTTGTAGGGATAGTTAAAGGAAGAAGAGAGATAGATAAGATACTCATAAATAAAATTGAAACTAATTATTCTTTCTTATATATGTTTAATTATATAAAATATTGATGTTAATAATGGTATGAATAGTTTCTAATCTCAATCCCAGAAGAAATATAAGATACTCAAAATAAATAATTGGAAGCTTTTGCATCCTAGGACCATCGACTAGAGTATAACATACTATTGTTGTACCTATCACTATAGAAGATCCCTTTATATCATAATCCATGATTTAATAGAATATAACCTCTATTTAAATCATGGTGTGAAGATACCAGGAATGGTGAGGTAGATGATGACCTAAGATATTGTCATTTGAATTTAAAATAGATGTCATTGTGTAAACACAAAACAATTTCAAGTATCACATGTTAGGCATCAAAAATAAAGTATGGATTCCACTTATTAATTTATGTAGATATGTTGGGGATTTTTTAAAACTTTTTTGGTACCACCTAAAATAACTAACACTAATCGTGATGTGTCCGCTGCCATATTTTTTCCCCAGTGTTTCCCTGTGCTCTTCATGCATGCACCAAAATTTTTATAGCTCTAGCTTCATCATCGACTACCTGAGTTTATTATATTTTAGAATAGCCTCTACATAATAGTGTTATATCATATATACAAATCATTTTTTATGTTACCACATTTTTTGGTACATGTATATAATTTCCCTTATATAAATTTCAGATAGAATCCTCATCATATGGTTAGATATAACTTACATATATTTATCATGATACTTATAAGATTTAAATATAATATAAATTACAATCTTTATCTAATAGTCTTATGGAGTACCTAAGAGTCAATTGTATTCTTTTACTTAGCCAATTCTCAGCTGCAGTACACAAGTCTTGTGTAGATTTTCTTTTTCTAGTTTTCATACATATTATTAGAACCAAATTTCTCTATAAATATTCAAAAAACATTCCTTGATTATAAAATTCCATTTATAATCTTTCACATTCCATAAAAACCATCTATATCATGATTAAATTTTATAAATCACCATAACCAAGTATTAAAACAAGGATAAAAAATTATCTCCCAACTCAAATTATCCATTATCAACATCAGCTATTAATCAATGCATAAAATCATTATAGATTCTAAATATGGAGTCCATGTATTGTGATTTTTGAAAAAACTATTTTATTTATCCATACAGGCCCATACACAAATGTCTACTTGTCATACTGTATGAAAGCATTATTTGATTTCTTTGAAACCATAGTCTATGGATGAAAAAGATAAACTAGAACCACTTTCCTTACATCAGGGGTGAGGGGATTAGATATAGGTCTCATCATGGTCAAGAACAATGCTACAGTGAATAATGCGAAACCCAAAAATCAGACAACGATAGAGAAAATTAAAAAACAACATACATTTGATTCTAGATGTAGTTCATTAGATTGAATGTAGAAGAGTCACGTCGGAAGAAGATGAGTTCCAGGAGGGTTTAGGAATCACGAGTGACTAGGCCATAGTTAGGGTTATTCTAAATAGATCAGAGACAATTTTAACAGAGCTTTCGTAAAAGCAATGAAAAATATCCCTTTCATTAGTGCTAAATTGATATGTTCTAATAAAATTGATATTTATCAGTGCTTTTTTATCACTGATAAATATAGAATATTATCAATTCTAGATAAAAACTAATAAAAGACATATTTATCATTGCTAATATTTTTAGTGCTGATAATGAAATATTTTAATATAACCTTTTTAGAACTGATAAAGATTGATGATTTTCAGGGCTAAAAAAGGGCCGATAAATTTCCTTTTATCAGTGCTAAAATTTTAGCACTAATTAAGGGTTTATAATAAAAATTATTTAAATAAAATTTTTAGAATGTTATAATTATTTAAATATATATAATTAATTATTTATAATTATAAAAATACTAATTTGAAAAAACAAATAAATATTCACAAATATATAAATACTAATTTAAAAATAAAAAATATTTAATTATAAAAACTATAAAATTATAAAATTATAAATATATACAGTAAATATACATTTATAACTATATTTATTTATAAATATTTATTTTCTAATATAGTTTTAGCATTATTTTTCAATATATAATCTTAATCACATAAATTTTAAAAATGAGAACACTTAAAAAATATTTAAAAAATTGATAAGTTTTATTAATTAAATATTTTTTTAAAATGTGGATATATATGTATATATTGAAAATACTGAACATTATAAATAAATAAATATAAATAAATAATAGAAAATGAAAAATTTAAAATATAAAAAAAAATTAATAAAAATGAATACCCTAACTATAACAGTATGATAAATAAATAAATGTTAATGACCAATTAAAAACATAATATATCATGTTATAATGAAAATTATAAAATATACCAAAATTTGATTAAATTACATAAATATTAGGTGTATGTGTTTCTATATATTTGTGTGTTTGTCCATATATAAAAATGCGTTATATATATATATATGTATGTATGTATGTGAAATCAATGTAACAGACAACATTTAAAATTTGTTACATTGAAAAATTAAACAATATTAAAAATGAATAAACCATTAATATGTTTTTAGTTAACATTTTATTCATTATATATATATTTTTAATAGATATTATTTATTACTATTTATAATTAATATATATTATAGTTAGTCATTTTTATTAATAATTGTTCTTTAATAAAATTTTAGTTTATTCTTTTTTAATTTTTTTATCTAATAATTATAATATATTTATTTTATATATCTATATTTAATATATAATATTTATTACATATTTATTACATATATATATACATATATTAAATTATTCATTTTTATCAGTAATTATTTAATTAACAAAATGTTATATATTTTTCTTAATTTAATCATTTTAAATTTTTATTTTTATTTTTAATAATTTCATTTTATTCATTTTACATATCTATATATTTAATATATATTATTTATTAATTTTTAAAATTTATATATATGTATATTAGATTTATTTATTTTTAACAACAATTATTTAATAACTATATTTTGTTAATTGTTTTAGCTTTTATTTTTTTACTTATTTCATTTTATTGTACACCATTATTAGTGCTTTATTAGTTCTAATAAAGGTCACCCATTAGCAACGCTTTAATTTTAGTGTTGATAAAATGTTCTATTTATCAGTGCAAAAAATAATGCGCCGATAAATGGTAACCTTTATCAGGGATAAAATAAAGCCATCATAAAGGGGACCCTTTATCAGTGTTAACAATAAAGCACTGAAAATGGGTTCCATTTATCAAGGCTGAGAAATATAGACTTTATCAACGCATTTTTCTTGCACTACTAAATGCCTATGTTGTTAAATTATTATTTTATTATAGTATAACCACATAAGAAATAGAGTGGGGGAACAATACTCACTTCTACGTGTCACAGATGTGGGACCAGTATATCTGGTCTATATATCTCATGCAAAATCTTAAGAATATCTAGGTCCCATACCTTACTGCAACATCTCACATTCAAGGGAGAACTACTCCAAATGATGACCATCCCATCACTTGTGATCAATGAAAATGATTCCACTCTATAGATAGAGGAATATCACCCCTGATTATGAAGGGAAGTTTTGTATCTACCTGTATAAAGGATATGTAGGACCTTCACCCTAGAGAAAAATAGGGGAGTACTGACCCTTTTAACACTCATATGATCACACATGATCAATGTTACCATCCAAGAGTCACTGAAAGAATTTACCCACGAAAATAACCATATTAGGTACCTCTACTGCCAAAATAACTGCCTATATCATGTTCTAAGTGGAAAACAACACTTGATAGGATGCTTACTAGCCCAAATCCAAGCCTCGAAAAGGGAGATACATTAGGTTGAAGTCTCTCCGGAAAGTAAATGGTGTGTACATAAGGTTACAAACCATGTAGAATTTCCTAGAAACATTGGAATATCCTCACCTGGAAATATATTGGGAAGCCATGTTATACTACATGAAATGTAAATGGGGTTACATATTGCATACGTTCACCCGGGGTCTTGGGTTTCTACAAATGGTATCCGACTCGACTATCCTTGTACATAAACTTGGTGTGTCCCCCTGGGTACATGACGTGCCTTACAACAATAGGTCTTGTGCATGTGGATTCAACATATTTTTTGGATGATCAGGTAGGCTCATATGGAATCTGGGATAAACCACATGGCATGAGATTATTAACATGGCCAAACCATAGACACCACAACCCAATATATGTCTATGCAGTATTTCATAACCATATCTCTTTAACTGGGGTTTCATTCCATGTACTTGGACTTTCAGAAACATCCAACTACATGGTGCATTGTTCAAATACATAGCATGTATTTTCAAAAAAATCTAACTTTCCCCAAATGGGAATAACACATAGTGTGTGTTCTAGAAACCACCTACCATGTGATTGGGATTTCTATATGGTAAATCTATCTGAGCTTCCCAAAACCTATATTTTTCTTGACTGAGAATAGATCAAACCACATGGAGTGCTTAGAAGTCATAAAATTGTTTAAAACATTTTAACAGAACATATATTGGGATGAATACTTGAAACTAAAAAACATTATACATTATGGAGAAAACATTGAAGCTTCAAAACCAAAGCCTTGCATGAAATCTACAACACCTTGATCTGATCTCGATCTCCATGAAATAAAAATCATAATATCCCCTCATTCCACGCACCTCTTGGTCCATCCATTTCACAATGTAAAATCCCTCTCTCTTATATATACCATACATCAAATTCCAAAATGGGAGGGGAGGGTTATTTAATTATTTTTATTTAAATAAATAACCCAAATTATTCATCACACCAACCAAAGTTCACCTTCCATCAAATACTTAATACAAAAAATTTATGTCACACCTCAGGTAAAACCTACATTAGGAAAAAACCATGGTATCTAATTCCCCAAACAACAAAAGAACCATTTTTACTGAAAATAAGTGTATTGGTGTTTTAATATTTATTTTTTTTTAATATATTAATTCACAGTTTTTGGAAGAACCAAAACACAATGTCGATTCCAAGAAAAAATATAGTGATGTATATAGAAATATTAAAAGTAATAAAATAAAAAAAATCAGAGACATTACATATTTAATGTTAATAAATTCTTAAAAGATATATATTTAAATCTTAAAGGAAGTGGAGAAATATTATATTTCTAAAATGAGTGTTCAATAATCTATTCATGTGAAGATTAATTATTTTTATAAAGATGATGCGAAGCATCAAAATATGGTGAGAAATGATCGTATGTTCCACCTTTATATGATGAAATGATACGGTTCAATTGTTTTTTGTATTACATCTATAGAATAATTTTAGAAAGAGATATTGGATGAAGATCATAGTTCTTCATTCTCTATTAATTATGGAAGTACAAAGATTTTTATTTATTTAAAAGAGTAACATTGGAGGGACAACATGAAGATAAATATTTCATTGTATATATCTGGGTTCTTGGTATGTTAGTAAGTGAAGTCTATGAGATATAAGTTTAAGGGTATGTTACAATAATTAACCATACTAGAATGGAAATGGGAAACATCACCCTAGATTTTCTATTTCATCCCCCCAAAATGCCAAATTTCCATAATTTTATTTAGGTTGTAGTTTAACACCTTAAAAATCATTACATTTCGTTTATATAATAGAATATTTATCTCTTGATAATATATATAGACTATATATTATAGAAGTGTTATGGTTTCAGGAAGCTATTTATTTTGTCATATCTAATCAGGATATGAGGTTAAAAATGATGTCTTGGAGAAGTCTTTAGAAAAATATTGATTTAGATTTTTGTTTCCATACTAACTACGATCCTTATAAAAATAATCAGAGAGGGAAAACCATTCAAACACAAGAGAATAATTTTTAGTCTTTTTCTGTGGATTTCAAAGGTACTTGGGATCAACAATATCTTCTAGTTGAGTATTCTCACAATAATTTTTTCACTCGATGATTCAAATTTCTCCTTATGAAGTACTGTATAGAATAAATTGTAGAACATTAATGTTTCATGATAAATTTTGAGAAATAAAACTATTGGGAACTGATACAGTAGAGGAAATAATAAATAAATTCAGAGATATTCATTATCACATCAAGGAATCTCAGAGTTGATAATAAAATAATTCCGAAAATTATTAGTGAATCCTTGAATTCAATGTCAGTGATTAGTTATTTCTATGAATTTCTAAATTTATAATTATTGTAATATTTTAATAGAAGGTAATGATGGTTCTTAAGTATATTTGGCACTTCTAGATTCATTATCGAGTAGGGAAGGTAGGATATCCCTTGGTAGTTCCACCAAACATCTCTCAAGTTCATTATGTGTTCCAGGTATCACTCTTAATGAAGTAAATTCCTAATCCTTAAGATTCACTAAACTAAGAGGTTTTACAACTAGGAAATAGTCATTCTAATAATGAAAAACAATTATAAATATTGAATAATTGACATAATGTGTCATGAAACAAGACTACTCACATGGTTAAAGTTGCAAGTAGGAATCATTAATTTAAAAGATACATGGAAACCTATGAATACAATATTATAGGTATATCTTAATTTTTTGTATAAAAGTATAGAAATTTTACTATTAAATTCATTTTAAGGGGGCTAGAATGTAACACCCAGAGATTTTATGATATATTTATCTTCAAATAAATTTAATTTCTTAGATATCTTATGCGACACACAAAAATGAGCCAAAATTCACTATAATATAGTATAATTTAAAAGATTTTAGTTTAGTAAAATATATTGATAAATAAGTAATAAATGTTTTTTTAAAGCATTACTGGATTCAAAAATACATTTTCCCTCAAAAATGGGTTTTATTTATTTTCATGAGAAAATTATATATTTACTTTTTTAAATTGTTAGAAAATTTATTTTGAAAAATGAACTTTGTTTTTTAAATAAGTATGTCAAAATTAAGTTAAATTCTTCCACTTACGCATAAGAAAACATTTTTCTGGAAAACTATTTTTTGTCGAGTGTTGTGGGTTTAATATTAAATTAAATTCTCCAACTTATATGATTTGAATATGATAAAATGGATTATATATTTTTAATTATAATGTTAAAATTATTAAATGATACCAAATTCATTCTTGGGCATAATGAATAGTAAATATAGTAAAAATTCATCAAGACGGTTAAGGTTAAAACAAGTTTAATGTGAGGTTAACCAAGAGATATGGTAGAGTTTTCCAATTAAACTTTTATAAATCATATTGTCTCGACATTTTTAAAACTCAAACTATCCCCCGTTTTAACCTTTATCAATTTTTGTGTTTTTTATATTTGTAATTATTTTATTATATTTTGATCTTTTTATATGTTCCAAGTGTTTTCACTCCCCAAATTATAAAAGGACTCCCATCCTTTCTTTTATTTACACCACATTGATCTATTTATCTCCAAAAAAACCTACTCCATTTTCATTATTCTATCATTAAATATAAATGAAGTATAGGTTATAATATTTTAAATTACCCATCCATGGTTCTAAAATAAAGGATTTAATGGATTCCAACTGTCGAATTAGTAATCATTCTACCCGTCCTCTTAGAGTATCTTTTTTTCTTCAAACTCAGCTAATTATATTTCATTCATCATAAAATAATAATTGTAGTATCATAAATATAATTATTTTTTGTTATTATTATGAAACAATCATTATTGATCCTCTTTTACATCAAATGGCATTTGAAAGTATCTCTTTCTCGTACATGTGGATTACCACCTACATGTAGCGATAAAATTCATTTTCCATTACCATATTTCACTAATTATCATTATAATATGTTAAATTTTTATAAATTATATATATATATGATATAATTATTATTAAGTAATTATAATATCATTTCTTCATTCTTACCTTCCCATTAATTGTAAAATGATAATGTTGCTCATGCGTACGTGTGGACAACCATATCTACAAAGTAATGCGATTCATTTTTTGTTTAGGATTTACATGGATGGTAATAAGGTTTGATTTAAAGAATTTATATGATATATATTATAATAAATTATATTTTAAAATTTATTTATTATTTACCTTTCTTTTTTTCCATCTGTTGAAAATTTGAAACCACATTCACGCATATGTATGACCTACCATATCAATGAAAAGTGTAATTAATTTGTATATCTCTACCTTTAATGGATGACTCTAAACACACAAACATATATAAGGAATATATATTATATTTATATCATGGTTAAAATTATGTTTATTATGTAAAATTTATCAATTTTCAAGGACCGGAACTACCGAACCAAAATTTTCATGAAAAACGAAACTGTTAACACCCATGAACAATGATTTTAATAAGGAATTGTTATTAAAAAATAATTTAAATGATATAAGAGGATATTTTTAGATAATATATGTATTGAAATTATTATTTTATAGAATTATAATAAATTTAAATTTATTATATATGAAGTTAGAGAACATTCGTCGAAATTCGAACTTGAGGTAAGAGATTTATATCAAAATCTCTTTGTTTATCAATATTTTTTATGATTAAGTTTCTGATGAGGAAATTTTATGATATAAATATAATTAAAATAATGAATTTTATGTTACTATAGTTATTTATAAATATTACATGTTTCCATTAATTTTAATCTATTTAAGAAGCCATCAGATAGAAAATAGATTTTTTTAGAAAAAAGAATTTATTTTTTAGTTTGGTCGAAAGTCCATATTCTTTCATATCTGTGTCTTCTAAACAAATTCAAGAGATTTTTCATATTATACCATTATTTTTTGAATTAATTTTCACCAATGATTAATTTTTTTTAAAATTCATCAAAATAAACCTTATTTTTATTTTCTAAATGAGGTCCTTTTGACTTTTTACCAAAAACATGAAAGTAGTCTTTTTTAACATAGAGGATATGAATAAAATTTATTATTATAAAAAAGCTCAATTATTTGAGTTTTTCATTCCATATTTCATATAAAATTAAAATTTCTCCTTAAAATTTTTCAAATATTTGGATTTTAAATAAGTTTTTTCAAAAAATACAAGGAAACTTTTCTTAAGAAATGATAAAAGTGATATTTTAAAGGAACATTCATCTACGATGACATATTTTGATGCCACATATTCTTTCCGGGTGATATGATTTCTTGATACCATCCACTCTAATTATTTGTATATCTTATGATAGTTATTATTCAATGATGATTCTATGAAACCATTTTCTTTCCCATGAGTTTATTTAATTATGATGAAACCTTTATGAAAGTCATTTATTTTCCACAAATTATGTTATGATAAAATGTTTATGAACCCATTTCCTTTAAATGGGTTTTTATATGATTAATGTTTTATGATACTTTGGAAAATATATGTATGATTATCATTATGTTAGGGGTGGTGTTTGAATTATATATCCCTCCATTGCATTGGGTAAGGATTGATATCTCATGAGATAATAAGGACTAGATGGAATGTGAACCAAGTTCAGTAAGGAAATCCTCCACTATTATTGTGTTTGGGGTGAACCTTGACTAAGGATATGTTGGAATTTGGAATGAACCCAATCCACTATGACAATATTTGTATTGATCATTGAAAACTACTATAATTATTTTCTATGCATATGTATATTCTGAAAACATGTGCCTTATTCCGATGTTATTCCCTCATAACTTGTGTTCCTTGAATCCTTGTCGAATAATGTCTTATATACTACCATTATTTATGCTATGATTCAATATTATGATTTAGTATGTGATTGGTATGGTTTTGATATTTCAATCTCATGTTTTTATATAATTATGATCACATTCTGCTTAAGTGAATATAGATATCTCCATTTTTTACCCTTATTGAGCATCTAATAAAACCCTTTATTAGGATTATTTTCCATAATATTTGAAGAAATGTCTTAATTAGGGTATTTATGAGAATATTACTATGTGGGAAGATATTTATAGAATATTTTTAAGATTTATTATGATATAAGAAGTCTTTATTTCTAGTATCCAAATACACTCAACATTTATAAACCAAAAGAATGTAATTGTAATTTATATTGAGTATTCATCTATTAGGATTTAATATCAATCTATTAAAAGTTTGGATTTCTATATGAAAAATCATTGTACCTAATTTTGGTATAAGTTCATTTTTGGGATTAAAAATAGTTTTCCTTTTGTTGTATTTAGGATTTTTATATTAAATTAGTTTTTTCCTCTTATAGAAATTGAATCATTAAAACAGATTTCATATTTTGATTATGCAGGTTCAAAATTTGTATATAGAACCTTTTTATTTTTTGTGATAACTAATAGTAACCTTATTAAATTTTTATGACCTCAGTAAGGTTAAATCAGGTAATTAAGGTTACCAATAATGTGGTAAGGCCTAAAAATATCCCTAATACCTGAATTTGTTTTATGGTATAAGTTTTTTCGACTATGACCATAAAATTTTCTAAAATTTGGAAAAATATTTCCCCATTCCACTGATAATGACAGTAATTTTATTTTAAAAAAGAATAAAAAATGTCACTCTCTTTGTTTTTTTATCTATAAATATTTTAAAAAGGAAAAAAAAGAAGTTGTGTTACGTTATAAATGGTTATATTAAATATTAATGATTTTTTATCATTGTAATTTATCATTAAATTTTATTGATGGAATAATTTCTTAAAATTCATAAGATATATCGACAGAGTGCTAGTAAAATAAGTTGAAAAATCAAATATATGATTTATAAAAAATTATAAATAATACAATTTGGATAAATTATTATGGTCCATGGATTGTTTAAACAAATATTACATATTAGTGATGTGTTAAAAGTTTATATTTTACAAACATTACTATGTTGATATCATTAAATTAAAACTATGTGGATTGTCCTAAAAATAAATTTAATGATATATTTTTGTTAGATAATATTTTATTTAATGTTTTGACATTCAAAAAAATCATTTATAATCATATTTTTGAAATTTAATTATATATAGCATATAATATTGTAATTTTAAAATTTATTTACAAATATACATTTTCAAGTAACATTCGATAACCCTAATGAGTAAAAAACATTGATATTATGGTAATTATCAAAAGGGTTAATAAGAGGTGAAAACCAAGAGATAATGGTTTTAAATTATCCTAACATTTTCCAAATTATTTTTAATGATAGGATTTATACTCATACTCGTCCTATATTCTAAATATGTTATTTTTTATCCACTTGAACATTGAAATTAATTTATATTAATTTAATAGTTTATGTAATTATAAGGGTGCCCCTCCCCTCATTGAAAAAAGAAAACATCCTATTCTCTCTTTCTCCCATCTTTTATATAATCTAGTTTGGAAAATCCATACCAAAATATCTTCTAATATTTACTCCCCAAATCCCATAGTTCAATTTCTTACCAAAATAATAGACCTAAAATCATTACTGTTTATGCCGATGAGGATATCTAAGGATAAGGTATAAGTTCCAATTGAACTATTTAAAGTCATTTCTTCTTCTAGATACTTAAAAAAATATTTAACCATGTTAAAATAATAACATTGGTTTATTACAAATTCTTAAATTTAATTATTATTTTCAAAAAAATTGTTTTCATATCTTTTCCATCCCATAAGAAATAAAAACATCAATTTTTTGTACATGTTGATTAAAAACACCATCAAGAAATGTGCTTATTTTTTCACCACCACGACACACGGATGGTTATTATAATAGACTTAATTAATATATATGATATTCATGAAATAATTATAAATTTATAAAGATAATATATTGTAATGGTACAGACTTTCTGGCCCGTTACTTTGCCAAAAATATAATGAATTAGGTGTTCAGGGTAGTCTGTGGTGTTTTTGGGACGTGTGAGTCATTACAATGGTGAATCATTTCAATAGTTTTCTTAATTTGTAGTTTCCCAATGGTATCTCAATTCTATGTTAGGTCATTATAGTGGTATCTCACCTTGCCAATGGCTCCCTAGTAGTGACTCCCTAGCTATGGCACCCGGGCAGTGGATCCCTAGTGGCGGATCACTAGTGGTGGATCATCTGGTGGTTCTTTGTTTAGAGATGCCTCTTTTGGAATTGAATCGTCTTGTAGTGACTCAATGGCAGCGGCTCATCTGGTAGAGGTGGTGACTCATTCCAAGTGTTTTCCAAATTTCAAGAATTTTCCCATTTTTCCAGTTTCCCCGTTTTACATCTCTTTTGACAATAAAAGAGTTAAATGACCTAATTAACGGGTTTTAAATCTAGTTAAAAGGCCATAAAATCCCTTTTTTTATTTTTTGAGATCTGTATTTAATGGAAATTTTAAACCCTATTTAATCCAGAACGTTTAGGATCTATTATTTCTAAAGAAAGAGGTTTCCCTTTTTTTTTGTCCTTGATTTACCATGATACAGGACATACCAAATCTATCTTTCTATAGGAGTCGTGTAAACCAATTTCTTCAACTAGTTCATGATTTCGTCGAGATTTTTCTACTATACCTGCACCCCTGTTTTGGTGCAGCATGTTTGGGAAAAAGGATTCTTCCTTCAAAATGACTTTCCTTCATTTATATTTATGTGTATCATAAAGGTTGGGTTTATTATTGTTAACTATTGTGAACATTGTTTCATCCAAATTAATAATGACAATAAATTAATTTAAAATGAATTCAAAGGGTAGGGGAATGTGTATTATGATGTTTGATCTTTTGTGGATTATATTTGATTTTATTTGATATTATTATAATATGGGTGTAATACCTTGATAAAAACCTTGTATGCCTATGGAAAGATTATGCTGCCAAAAATTCATTTTAAAACCTATATTTTTGTGATTGTTTGATTATTATCATAAATAACTGACTAACCATATATATTTGTATTATATAATGGATTCACCATGATAGAATGGTTTGTGTGATAACTCCCTTAAATCATGAAGTGTTAATTGAATAAGAGTTCCCTTTGATAAATCTAAAAATTTGTTTCATTTTTATATATTCTATGATGTGTAGAATTATTGTGGTTTTTGTGTGTGGAAATGATGTGATGTGTGGTGGTTATGTTGTTATGTGTTTCTGGGAAGTGGATGAAATTTGGTTGTGCAGAGGGTCTGTGATGATTATTATGGTACAGTGGTGCAAAAGGCTGCAATGGTGGTTATGCTATGGTTATACAGTGGGGTAGTGAAAGTGGATGAGGATGTAAGGTGACGTGGATGTGGCAGTTGGGCTATGGTGTTGTGATTATGTTGCATGGTCAGCTCTGTTATATCTACCCAAGTATTAATGGAATTAATATTGTATGTTAATAATTTCAAATGGGCATGTTTAATGAGGAAATTGATGATGGGCTGTGTTGATTAATTAGTTAATGTTTACATAAAAACCAATGGGTTAGAAATATTATATTAGTTTCCTTTCTTAATGGAATGAGTATTCTAATTAATTTTGACAATAGAAATAAATGTGGCAGATGAAGTGTAATTTATTGGTAAAATAATGACATTAAATTTTTTATTAAAGACTAAAATATGAATTATGTATTCTATTGTGATTTTTTGATTTTATACATTTAGATGTAGTAAAAATGTGGGGAATCCATGGGGTGGTCCATGATTTTTTTTCAAACCCATAGGTTGGGATTGTGTTCTTTCATCGATATATATGTATACAATGTACATTCTTGTGATTTTTATATGCACCCCAACCATATTGAGCACTATGTGCTGTACACCCACATCATCATGTGGAGGGTGTCTTTACCTAACATACAGGTGGGGGACGGATTTTTGGACACCCTCTCTTCCATGCTACCTCTTCCGGGAAAGGTAGGTATTACATAGGATGTGATCACCATAGGTATGTTAGCGTATTAGATGGTGACTGTGAAGACCCAAGTCTTTTTGGGATAGTTGTGATATGTGGTCCCAAGTGTTTTTGGGATGAGTTATGATGTGGTCTTAGGTGTTTTTGGGATGAGATGTGTAATTGACCTAACCTCTCCAGTCCATTACTTTGTGAAAATGTGGTGTTGAAGGTGTTCCGGGAGGTCAAGGTGACTTATCTCCAAAACTTTTCCAAATTTCCAGTTTTGTGAATAGTGTTTCCTGTTTTATGAACAGTAACGGATCGGTTTCACAGATCGGTCTGAAAGATCAGTTTCACAGATCGGTCTGACAGATCGGTTTCACAGATCGGTCTGACAGATCGGTTTCACAGATCGGTGTGACAGATCAGTTTCACAGATCGGTGTGACAGATCGGTTTCATAGATCGGTCTGACAGATCTGTTTCACAGATCGGTCTCACAGATCGGTTTCACAGATCGGTCTGACAGATCGGTTTCACTGGTCGGTCTGACAGATCGGTTTCACAGATCGGTGTGACAGATCAATTTCACAGATCGGAGTGACAGATCGGTTTCACAGATCGGTCTGACAGATCAGTTTCACAGATCGGTGTGACAGATCGGTTTCACAGATCGGTGTGACAGATCGGTTTCACAGATCGGTTTCACAGATCAGTGTTACAGATCAGTTTCACAGATCGGTGTGACAGATCGGTTTCACAGATCAGTCTGACAGATCAGTTTCACAGATCGGTGTGACAGACCAGTTTTAGAGATTGGTGTGATAGATCGGTTTCACAGATCGGTTTCACAGATCGGTTTCACAGACCGGTTTCAGAGATCGGTTTCATAGATCGGTTTCACAGATCGGTTTCATGTACAGTAACAGTGGGTGAACAGTGTTTCCAGATTCCTACAGTTTTGCCCCTTTTGACTTTTCCTTTGACGTAAAATACATTTAAAGCCTTATTTTAAGGGCTCTTAAGGCCTTTTCAAATGCCATAAATCCTATATTAATTATTCCTAAGGCCAGGATATATTTACTTGGTCAAACCGTGTGGGTTAATGAGATCCGTTTTTAATGGATAATTAACCGGATCTTAAACTGTCGCCCCATCAAATCTTTAAAAAGGAATGAGATATCTTTCTACCATGTTCTTCCTCTTTTTTCTTTGTTATGAGACTCTAGAACCTTTCAAACCTTCTTCCAAGAGTTTCATAGTCAAACATTACTCGGATCAGTTCCGCTTTGTTTTGATGCAACCAAGCTGTGTCGATCAATCTTCGATATAATCTATGTTGTATCATCGTTCTTTTGGGTTTCATCTTCTCCTATCCTCATTTCCATAATTATACCATGTAATTTCCAAGATTCTAATGGGTTTTTCTTGGGGTTGGTTGGTACAGTCGTACCGCAGCATCCTCCGGTGGATACAGTTGTCGCAAGAGGAGGATCATGACCTGTTGTGTGGATAACGAACATGAGGAACTGTTTGAGGTAGGGGATTCATGGATTCTCTAATTGTATATGTGCAATCGTAGAATTAGCATGATTTAGTCCTTTGGATCACAATGAAATTGACCTAATTAAATACTTGAACCGGATTAAAAGAATTGGATGATCGCATGTTGTTGCTTTATACCGTGATAACTGTTTGCCTCATGTTTTTCTAGATTGAGTGATATCTATGATTTTTTTGACTAGTTGTTCGTTCATGATAGAAATTGATAATGAATATAAAGCCAGAATTAATTGTTAATTAATTGGCTAAAGATAAAGAGGCATGTAAATTAATCTGGTTGTTTTCGTTGTTGTAGTTGTTCTAATTTGAGGATAATCAAATTAGGGGAGTAAGCAAGGTTATTTAATTGTGATAGCTTACTGATCCGGTATCCCGTGATTGGAACCTATGAATAAAAAATCTGCTAATTCAATATTGATTAAAGAACAGATTATGTGGGAATTTCTAAAAAGGGTTCTGAGTTACCCTCTTTTTTGTTAAAGGGTCAAGAGCCCATGGTTGTGATTGTTGTTTTCTTGCTGCTTGTGCTGTGATGTGAGCCTGGATGGCTGTTGTGATATGTGGAGGCATGGAGGCCTTGTGGTTGTGGAAGAAGATGACGCCTAGAGTCATGAGATGCATCAGTTTATGCATGTGGGTGTCGGGGAGGACACCAGGGGTGATGGGATTAGATGGATGTGGTTGCTGGATGATTGTGGTTTTCTTTGAATATTAATCTGCTTTGCTTTTCCCCACTGCTCAAGGCAGCTGGTCTTGCAACCATTATTCTGAAGGAGGCGAAGACGTGCGGGGTATGACACGTGATTTCCGTGTTTAGCCTCTCGAGGGAGAATGGGTCTATGGTCTTTCTATAGGCGGAAAATACTCGACGGGTAGTATATCTACTCACCGTGTTGAGCCTCCTTTATGTTTAGAAGCATAGGATGATTTTTTAGAATGCCTGGGAATATGGAAAAGTAATTCTGTAATGAATGTTTTATTAAATGGTGAAAATCCATGGGGATGGAGATACTAGAATTTAAAGGTGATGTGAATCTTAAACAGAGTAGTTGATTTTGAATGTGATGCCAATTCAGTTTAAGGTGCAATTGTTCATGCTTAATTAATGTTGAAAAGAATTAATTGATGTATAGTGGAACTGATAAAATGAGAACGGAGTAATTTAATAAAGATCTTCAAATGTTTGTGTGCTTATAGGATACCTAGTCTTAGAAGTAGCAGCCTGGAGTCTGAGAGACGTTAGCTGCAGTTGTATCTAAGACTAGGTAATGCCCATAGTGTGGATGCGAGTTATATATATATTCTGTACTTTTTGTGTTTCTATACGCTACTCCACCCTTTTGGTAAGGGCAACTGACACCCTGGGGATTCTGAGCCCTGGGGGGTGTTTTCCCCAACATTCTGATGGGATGTTGAATGGCTGACTACCCCCTTTGGCCCTGCTCTCTTATCTTGGTAGATATTTGTGCTGGAAGGCACATTGGTTAGTTTTACCCACATATGTGTGTAGAGGGATGTATTTTCTTGTGGTTATTTCACACACATATATTCTGGATATAGTATCCTATGGACTACTATAGGTGTAATGTGTATAGGCTGTGATGGCTTGAGGATCCATACTCGGTGTATGGGCTATAACGGCTTGAGGTATAATACCCGATGTATGATACACGTTATGTGGGCTGTAGTGGCTCCCAGAAACTACCTGGTTACTTTTGGTTGTGAGGATGGTGTGGTGCTTCGCCCAGGTGTCTGCGGGAAAGCTTTTGTGGTGCACGAGGTGCAGATTGTGGAGCTTAGCCCAGGTTTCTGCGGGCAAGCCTTTGGAGGGAGATGCACTGGACATATGTCATTGGGGAAAAGCGGAAAAACAGTGGGGAAGTAGTAGTGGGGTACCCTTGATAATCTTTACAATATTCTATATTCTTGTATGCGTTACTTGGTGAGAGTATCCATGGTGAGGTTGGGAACATAGTATACCTGGCGAGTTAGTTTCACTTGTTGTTCACTGGGCTTTAGCATGCTTTCTTTACTTTTGCACGAGATTCTTGAGGAGGATCCTACTGAGTATACTGTTATACTCACCCTATGTACATACAAACTGTTTTTCAGGTCACTAGGAGCAGGTTGGAGATCAAGCTGGTTACTACTAGCTTGTGGTAGGAGGAGGAGCTGTTCGGGCTCGTGGTCGCTGTCGTTTCACTTTCTTTTGGTACTTTTAGTTTTCCCTTTCAGTTGTAGTACTTTTGCATGACATTTCATATATGTACTTGGTTTTCTTTTATATCTTAGTTCTGAGTTGGAGTTGATTGGAGTCTATTCTATCTCTCTCTTCTGCATGTGTTCTCTTAGAGGGTAATGCCTACCATTTTGTATGTTTATTATACCCTCGATGCTAGTTGCCAACCTGGGGCCTACTGGAGGCGGGACTTGGGGTTCATTATCTCCCTTCTCACATTGCCGGCCCAGGAGGGGTACACTTTGTGGGGAGGGGGTCATGACAGAGTGGTATCAGAGGTCTGGATGAGGGATAGGAAGGAGTTTGGAGTTAGGCATATGTGAGGATGCATGGGATGGTTGGGCAACGGTGTCATTCATGTTTAGCAAGTGGGGTAAACACTGGAGACCGGCAGAGACATAGGCATTTAGGCCCCCCTATGATCTGTTGCACGAACCTTTAAGTTTATGATGGCTACTAAACAAAGTGATACCGGTTGCAGGGTAGAGACCTAGGAAAGGATCATGCATCATTATTCATTGCGCCTGTGTTTGAATGGGTAGACCTTGGGATAGGTAACCTAAAATTAATAAAACAAAACAATTAATTAATTAATGTTGAGTCTTCCATATTCCAGGCTTAGGAGCTCGAACAGTTGTTATTTTATAGGTATGTCTCTAGGTCGAAGTCCTCGTCAGGTTTGTACAGAAGATGCCCAGCAGGCTATTCCAGCAGATCGCCGCCGGGTAGAGGTTGACGACGATGACACTTGGAGGAAGACACTCCGAGAGTTTCAGCGCCAGAGTCTACAGAAGTACTAGGGCTCTATTTCAGATGCAGTCACAGAAGACTGGTTGGAGGAGGTCGTTATAGGCTTCAGTTCGATTCGTGCTCGGAAGGAACACTGGGTGTCCTTGGTTGTGATGATGCTGCGTGGAGGAGCGAGGCAATGGTGGTTCTTGTTCCTCGGGGATCGTGAGGAGTCAGTGATCTCATGGGAGGAGTTTCAAAACAGGTTTAGGGTCAAGTTTCTTTCTTCGACTGTGAAGGCGTCCAGTCGCTAGGAGCTTCTTACCCTTCGACAGGGGAGCTACAGTGTTCGAGAGTTTGGAATCTGTTTCAAGAATCTTCTATGATATGCTTCAGACCTGTTACCAGATGAGGAGGCCAGGGCGAGGCATTTCGAGGAGGCTTTGTGTCCAGAGATCCAGC
Source organism: Viscum album (assembly GCA_963277665.1). Taxonomy (NCBI): domain Eukaryota; kingdom Viridiplantae; phylum Streptophyta; class Magnoliopsida; order Santalales; family Viscaceae; genus Viscum; species Viscum album. Next base: position 446,129,115 of record OY728133.1, read on the forward strand.
GCCATGTCACCCCATTTATGCTAAGGACATATCTTGACGTGCTGGCGAGGGCGGAGGTTGTTTAGAGGACTTTGGCTAGGACTGGATCGTCACGAGAGGGGAATTGTCATGATTCCTCACAAAGTAGAGCTGTGGCCTGGGGTTCCCGGTTTTCAGGGCAGAAGAGTTTCTGTTCACCTGGTGGTAGGTCCCAGCCCTTTCCATCTCGTTTCTCTGGAGGCAGCAACTCTCAAACCTATGCCAAGGGATCAGGCGCTTGTTTTTCTTGTGGTGGTCGTGGTCATCAGCAGCGGGAGTGCCCGACTTTTCAGAGCAGTTATCGTGCACTGGGCACTCCGATCCAGGTTCCTCCGTTGAGGCAGTTCCAGCCGAGGCAGCAGCAGCAGGTTGCACCAGCTTTAGATCACCAGAGGGTAGATGGAACTGGTAGAGGACAGCCCCATGACGCTCCCCATCCTCAGAGAGTAGAGTGCGGCCGTGGTGGTGGTCTTCATCAGGGTCAGAGAGGCCGTAGAGGAGGTCGTGGTCAGCTTCATGCTCTAGCGTTGCCAGCCCCAGACAAGCCAGATGCCGTTCGAGGTACCCTTTGCTTGTTTTCTACATTGGTTTATGCCTTGTTTGATTCAGGAGCAACACACTCATTCATATCACCTACCCTTGTCCATGCTTTGGGACTTGAGGTAGAGAGGCTTCCAGTGCCCTTGGCGTTGACTATTCCAGTTGGAGGTCGAGCCGACTTGTTTGAAGTATGTAGAGACTGTGATCTAGTTTTGGGGCAACACCGCTCTTGGGGGGATTTCATATGCTTACAAATACAACCATATGATGTCATACTCGGCATGGATTGGTTATATTTGGTGGAGGCTGTTTTGGATTGCTACAGGAAGAAGGTCATTTTCTTTGATGAAGATGGAGAGGAAGTGGTGTTTTTTGGTGAGAGAGATCCTCGGACGAGTCATAGATGAGTTCCATCCTTATCATCTATGATGGCTGGGATGATTCTGAGTTCTTCAGAGGTTCAACAGTTGGTGTTTCCTAGGGTCATAGAGGAGTACCCTGACGTCTTTCCAAAAGAGGTTGTATCCTTACCCCCTCGACGAGAGATCGAGTTTGGGATCATGCTACATCCAGGAGAATCTCCTATCTCTATGTCTCAATATAGTATGGCCCCTTATGAGTTACGAGAGATATGTATTCAACCTGATGGTTTGTTGCAGTGCAGTTTTGTTCGGCCAAGTGTGTCACCGTGGGGAGCGCCAGTTTTGTTTGTGAAAAAGGCTGACAGTAGTTTGCGGTTGTGTGTCGATTATCGTCGATTAAACAAAGTGACAATAAAGAACCGCTATCCTCTTCCGCGGATTGATGACCTATTCGATCAACTGAAGGGTGCATGTTGGTTCTCAAAGATCGACTTGCGGTCAGGATATCATCAGATTCGTGTAAAGGATGACGATATCCCGAAGACTGCTTTCCGCTGTCGTCATGGGCATTATGAGTTTGTTGTAATGCCATTCGGCATGAAGAATGCTCCAGCTGTTTTCATGGGGTTGATGAATGCTGTGTTCCATGAATTCCTGGACAAGTTTGTTGTGGTTTTCATCAACGACATCCTTGTGTACTCCACATCTGATGAAAATCATGAAGAGCATCTATGAGCCGTTTTGGGAGTTCTCGCCAACATCAGTTATTTAGGAAGTTGTCCAAGTGTGAGTTTTGGACTCAAGAAGTTCGTTTCTTGGGGCATGTTGTGTCTCAACAGGGAGTAGTTGTGGATCCATCAAAGATAGAAGCAGTGGTGTCTTGGGCAGCCCCCAAGACCGTGTCAGAGGTGCGAAGTTTCCTTGGACTCGCAGGCTATTATAGGAGGATTGTAGCCAATTTCTCCCAAGTTGCGACTCCTCTGACAACTTTGACCAGGAAAGATCAAGCGTTCATATGGACTGATCAGTGTCAGGAAGCTTTCGATTATCTAAAGGAGAAGTTGGTAAGTGCTCCAGTCCTTTATCTTCCAGCGGAGGGAGTACAGTTTGATGTTTTCTATGATGCTTCACATCTGGGGCTAGGCTGTGTTCTCATGCAGCAGAGGTCAGTTATTTCTTATGGGTCTCGGCATTTGCGTCCCCATGAATGCAACTATGCCACCCATGATCTTGAGTTGGTAGTTGTGGTGTTTTCTCTAAAGTTGTGGAGACATTACCTCATTGGTGAGCACTTTGTGGTTTTCACCGATCAAAAGAGTTTGAGGTATGTTTTCTCCCAACATGACTTGAACATGAGGCAGCGTCGGTGGATGGAGTTCTTGCAGGAATACGACGTTGAAATATCGTATGCACCTGGAAAATGGAATTTTGTAGCTGACGCACTAAGTCGGAAGTCACGTAATGATGTTGTGTGTGAATATGGTGATTCCCGGAGAGTGATGGAAGAGCTATCAGCTTTGCAACTTGATATGGGAGAAGTTGGGGGTAGAGGTTGTCTTTTCCAGATGACGGTGCAGTCATCCCTGATGCAGGAGGTGGAAGAGTCTCAGTTGGGTGATCTAGAGGTTGAAGTTTGTAGAGACAAAGTTGTTTGTGGTGAGGCCCCTGATGGTTGGTCAGAGGATGAACAACACCGAGTGTTGTATCATGGCAGGCTTTTTGTTCCCTTGGCGATGCGCGAGACAGTTCTCCGAGAGTTCCATAGTTCACCCTTGGCGGTACATCCTGGTGTGACGATGAAGTACCAATCCTTGAGGAGTCAGTTTTGGTGGCTTGGGCTGAAGCGTACAGTTGCAGAATGTGTGTCTCGATGTTTAGTCTGCCAGAATGTGAAGGCCAAACACCGTGTTCCAGGTGGTCCTCTCCAGAACATAGAGATTCCTCAGTGGAAGTGGGAGGAAATCTCAATGGACTTTGTTACAGGTTTACCTTGAGCTCCGGGAGGACATGATGCTATATGGGTGGTAGTGGATCGTTTAATAAAATCATCCCACTTCATAGAGATCAAGGAGCCAAGCTCAGTGGAAGTTTTGTTGAGGCAGTATCTAGAGGAGGTGGTGAGACTCCCTGGAGTACCTAGGACGATCATTTCTGATCGTGATCCTCATTTTACCTCCAGGGTGTGGAGAGGTCTCCAGCATGCTTTTGGCTCTCAACTATGCCTTAGCACTGCTTTTCATCCTCAAACGGATGGTCAGACAGAGCGAACCATCCAGACTCTTGAAGACATGTTGCGCTCTTGTGTTCATGATTTTGGAGGTTCATGGATGAAGCACTTAGCCTTGGTAGAGTTCGCTTACAAAAATAGTTTTCACTCTACCATCGGTATGGCGCCGTTTGAAGGCTTGTATGGCTGGCCATGCCGTTCTCCGTTGTGCTGGACTGGGGTCGGAGAGTCAGCAATTCTCGGATCAGAACTAGTGCAGAATACAACAGAAATGGTTCAGGTGATTCGTGAGAGGATGAAGATAGCACAAGATCGTCAGAAATCATATGCTGATCAATGAAGGAGACCCTTAGAGTTTAATGTTTGGGATCATGTGTTTCTGAAGGTGACTCCCCACCGTGGGCAGTGATGGTTTGGTCGTGGAAGTAAGCTTTCTCCCCGGTTTGTTGGGCCTTTCGAGGTGTTGGATCGTGTTGGAGCTATGGCATATCGAGTAGCACTTCCCCCTCAGATGAGTCGGATACATGATGTTTTCCATGTATCACAGCTCCGTCATTATCTTCATGATGAATCTCATGTTATCGATTGGGGAGAGATCGATATTGACGATGATGCAACCTTCGAGGAGCGACCTGTGGAGATCCAAGACTGCAAGGAGAAGGTGTTCCGTGGGCGTTCTATCCCCTTAGTTCGTGTCTTGTGGAGACACGTTGGCATGGAGGAGAGTACATGGGAGCGTGAGTCATAGATACGTGCTCAGTACCCAGAGTTGTTTAATGTTTGACTCCTTTCATGTAATGATGTTTCCTTTATAGTTAGACCTTTCATGTTTTATTTATGTACCTTTAATGTGATGTTATGATTGAATTGTTTGGATATGGGTTGTTTGTTTCCATAATCTAGGATGTTGTAGTTTTTCTCCAGCTTTCGAACAACTCATGGTGGTTTCCCCTTGAGAGGTATCTTATGGGGGGGTTGTTCGGACCCCTCTTTTCTTCTGGGTTGGTTTTTAATTCTCGAGGACGAGAATGTTTTGATATGTATCTAATGTAATGGCCCAAACCTCTCCGGTCCATTACTTTGTGAAAATTTGGTGTTGAAGGTGTTCCGGGAGGTCAATGTTACTTATCTCCAACACTTTGCCAAATTTCCAGTTCTGTGAACAGTGTTTCCAGTTTTATGAACAGTAACAGATCGGTTTCATAGATCGGTCTGACAGATCGGTTTCACAGATCGGTTTCAAAGATCGGTCTGACAGATCGGTTTCACAGATCGGTCTGACAGATCGGTTTCACAGATCGGTCTGACAGATCGGTTTCACAGATCGGTGTGACAGATCAGTTTCCTAGATCGGTGTGACAGATCGGTTTAACAGATCGGTCTGACAGATCGGTTTCATAGATTAGTCTCACAGATCAGTTTCACAGATCAGTCTGACAGACCGGTTTTACTGATCGGTCTGACAGATCGGTGTGACAGATCAGTTTCACAGATCGGTGTGACAGATTGGTTTCACAGATCGGTCTGACAGATCAGTTTCATAGATCGGTGTGACAGATCGGTTTCATAGATCAGTGTGACAGATCGGATTCACAGATCGGTGTGACAGATCTGTTTCACAGATCGGTTTGACAGATCGGTTTCAAAGATTGGTCTGACAGATCCGTTTCACAGATCGGTGTGACAGATCGGTTTCACAGATCGGTGTGATAGATCAGTTTCATAAGTCGGTTTCACAGATCGGTTACACAGATCGATTTCACAGATCTGTTTCACAGATTGGTTTCACAGATTGGTTTCATGTATAGTAACAATGGGTGAACAATGTTTCCAGATTCCTACAATTTTGCCCCTTTTGACGTTTCCTTTGACGTAAAATACATTTAAATCCTTATTTTAAGGGCTCTTAAGGCCGTTTCAAATGCCATAAATCCTATATTAATTATTCATAAGGCCAGGATGTATTTACATGGTCAAACCGTGTGGGTTAATGAGATCCTTTTTTAATGGAGAATTAACCGGATCTTAAACCGTCGCCCCATCAAATCTTTAAAAAGGAACGAGATATCGTTCTACCATGTTCTTCCTCTTTTTTCTCTGTTATGAGACTCTATAACCTTTCAAACCATCTTCCAAGAGTTTCATAGTCAAACATTACTCGGATCAGTTCCACTTTGTTTTGATGCAACCAAGCTGTGTCGATGAATCTTCGATATAAGGTATATTGTATCATCGTTCTTTTGTGGTTCATCTTCTCCTATCCTCCTTTCCATAATTATATCATGTAACTTCCAAGATTCTAATGGGTTTTTCTTGGGGTTGGTTGGTACTGTCGTACCGCCGCATCCTCCGGTGGATGCAGTTGTCGCGAGAGGAGGATCGTGACCCGTTGTGTGGATAAAGAACGTGAGGAACTGTTTTAGGTAGGGGATTCATGGCTTCTCTAATTGTATAAGTGCAATCATAGAATTATCATGATTTAGTCCTTTGGATCACAATGAAATTGACCTAATTAAATACTTGAACCGGATTAAAAGAATTGGATGATCGCATGTTGTTGCTTTATACCATGATAACCGTTTGCCCCATGTTTTTCTAGATAGAGTTATATCTTAAATTTTCTTTGATTATTTGTTTGTTCATGATAGAAATTGATAATGAACGTAAAGCCGGAATTAATTGTTAATTAATTGGCTATAGATAAAGAGGCATGTAAATTAATCTGGTTGTTGTCTTTGTTGTAGTTGTTCTAATTTGAGGATAATCAAATTAGGGAAGTAAGCATGATTATTTAATTGTGTAGCTTACTGATTAGGTATCCTGTGATTAGAACCTACGAATAACAAATGTGCTAATTCAATATGGATTAAAGAACAGATTATGTGGGAATTTCTAAAAAGGGTTCTGAGTTACCCTATTTTTTGTTAAAGGGTCAAGAGCCAAGGGTTGTGATTGTTGTTTTCTTGCTACTTGTGCTGTGATGTGAGCCTGGATGGCTGTTGTAATATGGGGAGGCATGGAGGCCTTGTGGTTGTGGCAGCAGATGACGCCTAGAGTGGCGAGATGCATCAATTTATGCATGTGGGTGTCGGGGAGGACACCAGGGGTGATGGAATTGGATGGATGTGGTTGCTGGATGCTTGTGGTTTTCTTTGAATGTTAACCTGCTTTGCTTTTCCCCACTGCTCAAGGTAGCTGGTCTTGCAACCCTTCTTCTGAAGGAGGTGAAGACACGCGGGGTATGCCACGTGCTTTCCGTGTTTAGCCTCTCGAGGGAGAATGGGTCTATGGTCTTTCTATAGGCGGAAAATACTCGACGGGTAGTATATCTACTCACCGTGTTGAGCCTCTTTTATGTTTAGAAGCATAGGAGGCTTTTCTAGAATTCCTGGGAATATGGAAAAGTAATTCTGTAATGAATTTTTGATTAAATGGTGAAAATCCATGGGGATGGAGATAATAGAATTTAAAGGTGATGTGAATCATAAAAGGAGCAGTTGATTTTGAATGTAATGCCAATTCAGTTTAAGGTGGAATTGTTCATGCTTAATTAATGTTGAAAAGAATTAATTGATGTACAATGGAACTGATAAAACGAGAACAGATTAATTTAATAAAGATCTTTAAATGTTTGTGTGCTTATAGGATACCTAGTCTTAGAAGTAGCATCCTGGAGTCTGAGAGACGTTAGCTACAGTTGTATCTAAGACTAGGTAATGCCCATAGTGTGGATGTGAGTTATATATATATTCTGTAATTTTTGTGTTTCTATATGCTACTCCACCCTGTCGGTAAGGGCAAATGACACCCCGGGGATTCTGAGCCCTGGGGGGTGTTTTCCCCAACATTCTAATGGGAGGTTGAATGGATGACTACCCCCTTTGGCCCCGCTCTCTTCTCTTGGTAGATCTTTGTCCTGGTAGGCACAATGGTTAGTTTTACCCACATATGTGTGTAGAGGGCTATAATGGCTTGTGGTTATTTCACACACATATATTCTGGATATAGTATCCTATGGACTACTATAGGTGTAACGTGTAGAGGCTTTGATGGCTTGAGGATCCATACTCGGTGTATAGGCCATAACGGATTGAGGTATAATACACGATGTATTATACACATTATGTGGGCTGTGGTGGTTCCCGGAAACTACCTGGTTACTTTTGGTTGTGATGATGGTGTAGTGCTTTTCCCAGGTGTCTATGGGAAAGCCTTTGTGGTGCATGAGGTTCAGATTGTGGAGCTTAGCCCAGGTGTCTGCAGGCAAGCCTTTGTGGTGCATGAGGTGCAGATTGTGGAGCTTAGCCCAGGTGTCTGTGGGCAAGCCTTTGGAGAGAGATGCACAGGACGTATGTCGTTGGGGAAAAGTGGAAAAATAGTGGGGAAGTAGTAGCGGGTTACCCTTGATAATATTTACTATATGCTATATTCTTGTATGCGTTACTTGGTGAGAGTAGCCATGGTGAGGTTGGGAACTTAGTATACCTGACGAGTTAGTTTCACTTGTTGTTCACTGGGCTTTAGCATGCTTTCTTTACTTTTTCACGAGAGGCTTGAGGAGGATCCTACTGAGTATACTGTTATACTCACCCTATGTACATATAAACTGTTTTTCAGGTCACTTGGAGCAGGTTGGAGATCAAGCTGGTTACTACTAGCTTGTGGTAGGAGGAGGAGCTGTTCGGGCTCGTGGTCGCTGCCGTTTCACTTTCTTTTGGTACTTTTAGTTTTCCCTTTCAGTTGTAGTACTTTTTCATGACATTTCGTATAAGTACTTGGTTTTATTTTATATCTCAGTTCTGAGTTGGAGTTGATTGGAGTCTATTCTATCTCTCCCTTCTGCATGTGTTCTCTTAGAGGGTAATGCCTCCCATTTTGTATGTTTATTATACCCTCGGTGCTAGTCACCAACCCAGGGCCTACTGGAGGCGGGACTCAGGGGTCATTATCTCCCTTCTGACATTTCCGGCCCAGGAGGGGTACACTTTGCGGGGATGGGGTCGTGACAAGATGTGTTTTACCATCCTAGGTAATTACATAATGAGATGTGTTGGGATAGATCAAGTGTGTACGGGCGAGATGGGATGTGTTTTGATGACCTAGGTGTGTGCTGGTAGAATGAGATATGTTGTGATGGCCCAGGTGTGTGCAGACAGGATGTAATTTCATATGTGTCCTAGGTGTGTGCGGGTAGGATGTGATGCTATATATTCATAAGAGGTTGGAGAGCTAGGAAGTTTGTCGCCAGGGTGTGAGAATGACTAAATAGTGGGAACATGGTTTGGTGTACCCAATCATCAATGTGATTCATATTATACATATTATTATATTTGGATGAGTTATTTGGTGAGTTAGACTTGGTGAGGTTTGGGTGTTTGTTAGTATTCCTATTAAGGTGCTGTTTGGTTTTACCACTTTAACACGGGGGCATTAATATGCTCTTTTCACATGTGCACAAGAGACTTTGGTTTTCCTATTGATTATACTTGTTTTCTCACCCTTATGTATATAAATACTATTTTTAGGATTCCAAGATGACATTGTGGACTATGCTTGGAATTTATCATTCAGAACATTGGAGCTATTTTTATTTTTCTACCTTAGCTTTTATTCTTATTGGATATTATTTAGATAATTTTGTATGTATTAGTTTTTTATTTATACATAGTTTTAAGGATGTCTTGAATATATTATACAATAAGACATGGAGGTTTTCTGTTTGATTCATCATATCTTCTGATATTATTTTTTTATAAAAGTATAATACCTTCAATATTTTGAGATATTCACACCCTCAGTGCTAGTCGCCAACTCGAGGCCTATTAGAGGTGGGAATCAAGGGTCATTATATCCCTTTCTACATTTCTTCCCCAGGAGGGGTATCTTTGGAGGGAGGGGGTTGTGATAGAGTGGTATCAGAGGTGATTGTTGAGATATAGTGTGGAGATTGATGTTAAAAACAAGTAGAAATGCATTTCATGGTTGTGAAACAATGTCATATGATTAGGGTGAATGATATAGGCCAATGAAAACCGACTATGAACCCGGATTTTAGGCCCCCCTATGATCTAATGCAAGGATATGAGCCTAACGAATGACATAGTGAAGTAGAATTGCTTTTAGGGTAAAGACCTAGTAGAGGTAAATTCATCATGATGAAGTGTGTTATTATATAAACTGGTTTATTTTTTTACAGAAAAAATGAATTAAATGAATCATGAAATTTTATGTTTGTTTCTCTAACTTTTTTCCAACATTTATTACTAATAAATTGTTATTGTTTTCTATACTATTCATATAACCTTAAATGAAAGAGTAAAATAATAATTAACTAGTATATTCTATTTGTTTGAAACCTTCTAGAAATTTGAATGTGTTGTTTCCTTTCATTTTATAACATAAATGTTAATGAACTGAATTTTTATTCCTTTATTATAAATGTATAACATGCCATCTAGTTTTCTTAATGTCTGAAATTGTTAGATAAGATTTCTTAGTATATTTTGTTGTGATCAACTATTTAAATTTTTGAAACCCTTCTGAAGAATGGAACCTTAATGTATATTTCACACTAGCATGATAAAATAGATTATTTTGAAACCATGGTTAGAAGTATTATCACTTCCATGTGAGTTAATATACTTTTTGTCACAATCCATCTCTACATTTTTCATGAGCAAGTATTATGAAACCCTTGTAAAAAAATGTTTTAAAATTTTAATTTTTAAAATTTTGAAAATTACTATCTTAGTTAATGATAATTACTATTAATTTTGAATACTTTACATGAGTAACATGATATTTATTTGGAATGAATATTGTTCTATATTATTGATATAACTATATGTTGTAATCATGTGTTATGGTATAAATTCTTGGGACATTTATTTGTAAATTTTAGAAAATGATAAGCATGGTTTGTGGTAACTTGGTGTGACTTGAAACTATTTAAATGTTTAAAATTATTACTATATGACTGATACGAATTTTTAGGTACTAAAATAACCTTACCTCACATGTAAATACATGATTAGTTTGTTATAGGAAGAACGCCTAAAGTTGATATCATTGGTGTGGTGATAAGGGAAATTCTAGTATGAGAGACCTACACTTGTAGCATGTTTAATACATTAAATATAAATATGTAAGTATAATCTTGTTACACCCATTTTTTTTATATAAGTATGTCTCCTTGAGAAATGAAACTATTAATAATTATTTAGATTTATCATGATAAAATAGGAAATATGGTGATAGAACATGTGTTGTTTTAATTTTTTTCCAGAAGGTAAGTTTTCTTGATCCATCAAATGATTAAATAATGTCTTGTATGAGAATGATAATGCATGAAACATAGTAATATGACTTGTGTAGTTTTAATTTTATTGATAAAACATAGTTTAATTTTATTATTATGACAACATGTTGTTTATTTAATGTAGTATTTTAATTGAAACAAGAAAATGACATGTATATTTTTTCAGATGAAGTTGGTAGTTTATTTATTGATAATAATATAAACCATGAATATCTTATTTTACCATATTATACATGGTGTGTGATATAAAATGTGATATTTTTTTCATTAACTTATATTTATGTTAGAGATATTTAAATTAAAGATATTATGTTCTGCTATAAATTACCTAGAAATGTTGAGTGTTGTTTGTGGTTTCATTATTAGCATTGCATTGATATATTGATATGCATTGTTGAAAATTGATGGTGTTGGAAACCTTATTTGTTAAGTGATTATTGTATAATATGAGATCCTGGACATGAATAATAGATTAAAATCTCTATGTATTAAAAGTACAATCAGTTATATATGGATAATTTATATCCATGGAAAATTTAAAATTGTGTGAAAGTGAACATGATAAATAATGAGATGACGTAATGTTACCCCCTATAAAATTATGGAAGATTCTATGTGTTGTTTCTATGCGTGATTTTTATTATTGTGATTTTTTATGTGACATGTGATTTAAACCTTCTGGAATATAATGAGTGGGAAACCTGATCCTTAATCAAGACATGTTATAAATTGACATGATTAAAACCATATGGGTGATTCAGTGCCACCCAAGGAAGATATTTTCTCAACATGGGAAATAGAGTTCCTTGATTTGTGTGTTTGGGGTTTTATGTGTAATGATAATTGTGATAGTTGGTTGGGTAATTACAGAGGATAATGTGGATCAGGTGTTTATTTGAAAGTTTTAGTTTCCTATGGATGGTAAAGTGCTATAATGATGTGGTTTCATGAAAGGTCTGGTGGACGTTTTTATTGGTTGGTGAGTTTGGTGCGGTGGTTTTGTTATGAAATGGTAGTGATGTTAGGTGGATGAGACATATGGTTTTTTGGTTTTTTAGCTTATGTTGTGTTGAGTTGTGATTATGTTGATGAAATACCACACCACCTATAAAATGGAATGATCTATTAAAGCCGGTAATAAAATTAAATTTTTGTTTTGGAAATATTGAAATTAATGAATATGAACTTGTGTTCCTTGTTTAAATGTTATTATAAAGTAAGTGCTGAAAATGTATGACTACCATCTTATTAGTTGGGTATGTTGTGGTTAAATCTTTTTTGATTACATGTGTTATGAAATAAAAAATATGATAAGGGAGAAACTCTTTCAAACATCATGAGGTGTTATATTACAACACATTTTAAAACCGTATGAGTGAGTCAGAATCATCAAAAGAGAACAATATCCTAGTGAGGTTTATGGGTCCCTTTGATTTGTATGTTTTTGGAAGATTTTAATTTATTAATATGAGTTATTCTATTGGTTGTAAAATGTTATGAATTTTTTTAGGAATATGATCTTAGTAAATAACGTTCCATTGGAAATTGATGGAAATTTGAAAACTAGGAAAATGGATTATTCCAACCTTATGGTTTGTTTTGTTCAAATTTTATGGAAAATGTAAAATATGAGATACATAACAAAATGTTTGAAGATACATGGTTTATGTGTTTAAAACCCTTGATAGAGACTTAATAAAAATATATTTATTTTACTTAACTTCTTTTCCAGAAAATTGTTCTTGTGTTAAAATAATGATTTGAAGTAGAATATTGATAAAATGAAAAGGTTGAGAATGTTTTGGGATTTGAGCTGGGATGATTTAAAACGAGTGGCATGTATTTTACAGAAATAATAATTTATATATTTTTTTTGAAATAAATGGAATTGAATTATGAAATAAAACTATTAATGGATTTGAAAATATTGAGTGGAATAAATATGTTTTACAACAAAAAGCTATTTGAATTTAAATAAAGGGTGTTTTTGAAAGACACATAGTTGTTTAAAACTGTGAATAATGAATTGTGTTGAAAAGAATGTTTTTATAAAAAAACATAGTTTGTATTTATTGATATGTCTGTTATGACCATCAATTTATCCTTGTTCTTTTTGAGAGGTATCTCCCCTGAGATATTATGTTAAGGTATTATGTAGATTTACACTTCTTTCCCTTGTGGTTGTTGTGTTCCAAATATATTTAGAAATAAGAGAGGTATCTCATGGGTTGGTTATTCAGAGAAAAATTATATTTCCTTCTAGTTTTTTATTCCTAAGGATAAAACATTACCCTTTATCCGGAATTGTGGAGGCATGGTTTCATAGAAGAGAGTTCTCGGAAGTGTGAGACGTAGATTCAAGCCGAATACCTAGATTTGTTTCGACTTTTCCCTTCTCTATTTGTTTTGTGATGTGTGGTCCAGAACTTTAATTTTTATGAAATATGTTCTCCCATAATGATTTAATGTGTTTTGTGTCCTGTGTAAAAATGTTCAGAAATGAGAAAAATGGATGACCTGATTCCAAATCAAGATGAATTTTACTATGATATGATTAAACCCTTGTATAAGAGTCAGTTCTGCCCACAATAGATAATATCCGAACATAGAGGATGAAATTATTTGATTCCTATGTTTGTGGAAGTACATTTTTTATTAGTTATTGTGGGTTTCTGGGTAATTTGGATTGTTTTTGGGACCTCTGAGTCATTCTAGTAGTGTCTCATTTCAATAGTTTTCCAAATTTCTAGTTTTCTAATGGTAGATCATCCTAGGAGTAGATCACCCTAGCAATGGATCCATGGAGGTGGGCCCGGATCGATGCCTCATATGGTGGTTTCTCCCAGGTAGTGGATCACTGGTGGTGGCTCGACTGTTAGTGCCTCATATGGTGGTGGTGGTGACTCACTCCAACGGCTTACAAATTTCTAGAATTTTCTACTTTTTATTGTTTTTCCCATTTTTTATGTATGTTTTGAAGATAAATGAGTAAAATGACATATGTAACGGTTTTTTAAAGCCGTTTCAATGTCTATCAATCATATCATAAATTTTTCTAATGTTTGGAGGCTTTTAAATGGTTAAACAACGTGGTTTTTTGAGGTCCACCATTAATGGGAATTTGAAATTGTATCTAATCTTGAATACTCAAGGTTTAATTTATTTATAGAAAAGATATTACCTATCCTATTTTAGCAATTCTTTATCTTGATACTAGACATATGAAATCCCTTATCACATTGGAGTCCTATAACCTGATTGACATAATTGGTTCTTGATTCCATGGAGAGTTTTCTGCGATATGTGAACCCTTGTTTTTTGTGTAGAAAGTCTCAGGAAAAGGATTATTCCTTCAATTAATTTTTTTCAACTATTTTTATTCTTCTCTATCATAAAAAATGGGTTTATTATCATTAAATCTTGTGAACATGGTTTCCTCTGAGTTAATAAAGATAATAAATCTAAATTGAATTAAAAGGGGCAGGGGAATGTAAATTATATTGTTTCAACCTTTGCTGATTTGATTTGATTTGATATTATTATGATATGGGTGTAATACCTTGACAAAACCCATGTAAACCTGTGGCATTATTATGCTACAACAACTTTCTTTGGAAACATATATCTTTTTTTGATTTTTTGATTATCCTCATAAATAACTAGCTAACCACATATATTTTGATAATATATTATTTTCCCCAGGATCTAATGGTTTTTTTATCATTTCCTTAAATCAATAAGTGTAAATTTAATAAGTGTCCCCTTTGATTAATCTAATTTTTTGTGTTGTGATATATGTTGTGATGTGTTGAATGATTGTGGTTTATGTGTGTGAGACAGATGTGACGTGTGGTGTTTATATTGTTATGTGTGTGTGTGGGGGGGTGAGAGTATGAGATGTGTTTGTGCAGTGGTTTTGTGATGATTTTCATGGTATGATGGTGTAGAAGGGATGGGATGGTGGTTGTGGTATGGTTATGAAATGAGGCTATAAAAGTGGATGTGGCTATAAGGTGATGTGGATGTGGTAGTGGGCGTGTGGTGTTATGCTTATATAGTGTGGTTGGTTCTGTTATATCTACCAAAGTTTTAATATAATTAATACTATATATTAATAATTTTAGGTGGGCTTGTTCGATGAGGAAATTGATGATAAGTTATGTTAATTGACTAGTTAAATTTTATATTTAAACTAATGGGTTAAAAATATAAAATAATTTTTGTTTCAAAATGAAATGTTTTCTCTAATGAAATTTTATTATAGAAACCCAAGTGGATGATAAATTTTGATTTGTTGATAAAATATAATCTCTATGAATTTTATTAATAAATAAACATGAAATATTTTTTCTGTTTTTATTATGCGATTTTATGCATTTAGAGGTAACATAACAGTGGGGAAGTCATGGGTTGGTTAGTGATTTTTTTGTAAACCCATAGGTTGGTATTTTGTTATTTACTCCATATATATTTATACAATATACATTCTTGTTATGTTTATACGCACCCCACCCATGTTGAGCACTATGTGTCGAACAACCACGTCGTCACATAGGGGGTGTCTTTCCCAAAAATACCGGTAGGAGGATGGGTGGATGGCCACCCGTTCTTACTTGCTCCCTCTTCCTGGTGAGGTAGTTATTACATAGGCTATGACGGCTGAAGGACTATTAGTGAATTATATTTTGATTATGATGGCCCATGTGTCTTCAGACGAGTTTTGAGATGTGGTCCCAAGTGTCTTTAGGATGGGTTATGATGTGGTACTAAGTGTCTTTGAAATTAGATGTGTTGTTCTATCCTAGGTGTATTCAGGATGAGATGTTTTGTGATAGACCAAGTGTGAGTGAGCATTATGTACTATGATATGTGGCCCAGGTTTGTGTGGGTCGGATGTGATGTGATATATTCAGAGGAGGTGGGAGCGCGTATAAATTTTACAGTGGGATTTGAGATAGAATAATTATTGGGAAAGTGATGAGGGGTACCCTAACATCGATGTGTTTTATATTATATATATTATTATACATGGATACATTATTTGGTGAGTGAGACTTGGTGAGGATGGGGTTTGGGTTAGTATACCTGTTCATTTGTTATTTTTTTACTACTTTCTCACAGGTGCATTAGTATTATCTTTTCACATGTGTGTGAGAGAATTTCATGTTCATACCGAGTATACCAATATAATCACCCTATGTATATAATAACTATTTTTTGGATTCCAAGAGGAATTTGTGAACCATTCTGGACATTTCTCTTTGGGACCTTTGGATCTATTTCTACATCATCTCATTAGCTTTTATTATTTTGGGATTTTATTTGGAGACATTCATTTTTATTAGTTTTGATTTATACATTCTTTTTTGGATTGTTTGGATTTATTTTATAATATTTCATGGATTTGTATTCGATTGATTAATCCTATCTCCCAATATCATTTTCTTAAAAAGGGTATTGCCTCCCATTTTGTGAGAACTTTTTACTCTTGGTGTTAGTCACCAACCCAGGTCCTATTAGAGACAGAAATCAAGGGTAATTATCTCCTTTTATTAATTTATATAAAATGAGGGGTATCTTTTGAGGGAGTGGGCCATTACATGTGTTATCTATTTTCCTACCTTTCTATCTGTTTATTGATTACAATGTCATTTGTGTGTACATGTGTACTACCACCTCCACGAAGCAAAGTGAATTTTTTTTCATGTAATCTTTTAATGTATTGTTTTAAAATTATATTTGATGTGTAAAATTGATAATAATTTCATGATTAAGATTATAGATACGATGTAGAAATTAATTCTTTTGACCATGGTTATCTTGCGAAAGCTGTTTTGGGATTATGAACCGAACATCCTCCAAACATCTGATCTAAAATGAAATAGTTACCAAATTAAATAAATCATGGCCGTAAATAAAATAAATTGAATAATGATAATTAATTGAACAATGAAGATATTATTAATTTATTTAATAAGTTATATAATTTTATTATTTGGGATTTAAAGAACTTACAATGTTTAATGATATTAGTGTTAATAGATTTTTTTTTTAAAACTTGTTTAGAAGTATTCCTTTAAAATATTTTCATCCATATTTATTATATATAAATATTATATCTAATATTAACATTTATACTTTAATGGAAGTTGAATTTAATTTTCAACTACATTTTAATTTCTTCACATTGTTTAAAAAATAATCACCCTGTCATGTACTGTACTTCGTTTTTTTACAGAAGGTGTGAAATTAATTACTGTTTTAACTTTTATTAAATGAATAAAATTCACCACCATCATAAATTCTAAATACTTTGAAGCATAATTTAAAATTTTCATTGTTATTTTTGAAGTAAAATATTTTGAAGAATATTTTTCGAATTTTTCATTTTGAAGTGTCATAAAAAATCATGCATTTCTCCCTATTCTTATGTTGAAATGGAAAGTATTTTTCTTATGGATTCAAAATATTTTTTCATTTTATTTATTAAAAAATTTGTGGGATTAATTTTTTTAGTTCATTATATGGTAGATTAGAATTATAAATGATGGTGAGTGAGACCTATATAGATTATATGGTAGGTGAGACAAATAAAGATTATATGGTGGGTGAAGCCAATAAGGCATATACCGTTGGTGAGCCCTATTAATATTACACAATAGAGTATGCTAAATATATATCACCAATTAATTGATTAATTTTATTTATGTTCAATGGAAATATATATGGAGTAAACTGGGGAGGCTTATCTTATGGATTTAACTTGGGTCTATTAATTTCTGGCATGAGTGAAATGAGTTATGAGTTTAATTCACTAAGATGAATATAAGTGTTTCTATTTTCTTTCTACAAGTTATAAAAGTTTTCTTTGAGATTTTTTTTAAGTTTATATAATTTATTTTATATGATCAAAGAATAATGTGATAAAGGTAATCATTTTAGGGGTTTTCATGTTTTTCACTAGAATAACAAATCTAATTCTTTTATTTCCCTTACTAGGATTTTTTTGTTCTCATCCGGTGTTTTCAATTTTTTTCATAAGGTTTTAATTATATGGCCCCAACCTTAAACATTACACAATCTTGTGTTAATTCAAGAATTATACATTGAGGATATTTTTAGGTTTAGATATTTAGATTATTTTTCCATTAATATTATATTACATCCCAAATATTACAAAGTAGAAACATATACTATAACTAATTTTTTCCTAACAATAAAAATCCTTAAATAAATCAGTAATTATTTTCTTGATATAAAACTTCATGAATTATTCCCTTCTCTTACACTTCCATATAAGCTATGATTTTTTTTCAGAAACTTGGGATGGGCATAAAAAGATCAGTAAGGTTTATAAAATAAGTAATGAAAACATTAGTCCATCAAATCATAAAGATATATGAAATCATACTTTACACTCATATAACATAAGATCTTTAACATGCTTCATGAAATCATAAGATTTATGAATAAAATGAAAAAATCATAAATCATAAAGGTATGTTGTGGAATATATTATGTACTTACATTGTATCTTTCACAACTACACAGGGAGTTACATCTGGAATACCCATCATAGTATATTCCCTTAATCTATTAGAAGAAACATTAACATTTTCCACCGTTACGTTACCCAATGAATTGGAGAGCTATCTCGGGCTCACCCAACGTTGGTTCATCATAGAACCACCTTTATACATATATAGTTTCTAATAACCATAAAACAATATTGAAAAATTAATAATGTATAAAGGAAGGATAATATTTACACATTGAAATCACAAAATATCATTTCAAGATATTTATATAATCAATTCATATAAAACATTCAAGAAGAATAGTTTTGAATCAATGTGTCCCATAACACTTTGAAACTTTTGAACAGAAGTTAATATTTAAAACACTCATGTACATACAAATAAGTCCTTATAATAACTTCCAAAACATTGAAATGAAAGAGAAATATTGATAATACTAACTCATTAACACATTTAAAATGATTTTTTAGTTAAAGAATCCCTTACCAGTTGAGAAATAATTGAATAAAAATAATTAATGAATAATTTCAAATGAAACTATAAATATCATGAGAATATAGAAATTCAAGATGTAAAATGTCCCAATGGTTATATATACACCTTATATGATAATAAATGTGCACAATATCATGATATGCCTCAATGAAAGGAGATTAAAATGTAGTCTTTTATGAAAATTCGGCTGCCAAATAACATTACTTAAAAATTCATAAAATGATTTGATGAGAGAGAAAAGGCTCTATCATAAATTTTAGATGAAATTAACATCAATAAGTATACATAACAACATATCCAAACATATGAAAATTGAAATTAAAAGACATAACATAAAATAAGTCTTTGACTAAAAGAGGAGGGTGAAAGGTTCCCTCACAAAGATCATTTTGTAAATAAAATAGAATGATTATGTGTGTTCAATATAAGTATACATAAATAAAGTATAAATAAAATATAGGATATCAAATGTTATTTTCTCACACAGTAATAGCATAACATAATCAAGAAGTATAAAATTAACACAATGAATGGGAATAAGGTTAAAGAGGATCCCTTACCTCGAGTCTGACTTGTCTTGTTCACCCATTATATTCCTTAATAATAAACATAAGTTAGTTTTTAGTTGATTAATAACCTTTTATTTTTTTTTATTAATTTTTTATTACTTATCATCATGTTATAAAAATTATATAATTTTTTAAGTTCATATCAGTCGTTGTTTCGATATTCGGTACTTGAGTCGAGAATGAACTTGATTTAACTAAAAATTGTCCATGTGGTCAAGATTAAATTATCTCAATAATTGTATACATGATTTAAATATTATATATATAGAGTAAATATATGTATTTATTATATTCCATAACATTTGTAGATAAGAAATTAAATGCTTCGTTCATGGAGATGGTAAGCTGTACGTACGCATGAATGCTAATTCCATTCCTTCTCATATTTAAAGGAATGAGAACTAAATGGTAAAACAATATATTATAATTATAGTATAATATCATATTTAATATACTTTATATATGTTCATTAATTAAATCTTTTATACCTTCCATGTTTGGCTTGAACGATTCATATCACTTTAAGGGGGCAGTAGTCTGCATTTCCTCAAATGAAATAATCGTATTTAAACATTTAGGAAATCATAAATGTATAATTAAAATGAAAAATAAAGAAGCCCAGAGACAATATAAAAATAATATATATCACATATAAATATAGTTTCATCACAATGTCCACCATGAAAGGTGGTAGCATAAAATTTAACAATCATCATTTCATGAGGCAGTAGATCACCATACACAGAAACAGTATGTTCATATCATTTAGATGGAGGTGTGTGTAAGTGTAGTTCAAATACTTATAATAACAAAATCCTAATATATTTGAGATACTATTTTTGTAATAAAAGAGTTAATTAATGAGACATATGTGGTTGGAGAATGGAAAATAAATGAAAGATGATTGAGAGAAGACATTACCTCAAATCAGGTAACTCCTTCTGATTTAAGTAAAAATAATTTCTTGATGTGACTCATGGCCAAGGTAAGGATACTAAATGGAATATAGGGATGTTGGGACGTTATTTTTCCAGAGGTTGGATGATACAAGGGGTTTGAGAGGAGTGATTAAATGGGTTAGGTTAATGCCCTATTATAATAGAAAGGAGGGGCACATTAGGAAATTCAAGAAATGTCAATTTATTACAAATAATATTTCGATAAAAAACAAGTACAAATTAAGTTAGATCGAATATAAGATTAATTTAAGTCAAAATAAAATCATCCATTAAGAATTACATAAGTTTTGGTTATTTTTTACTCCTTATCTTTTTTATTTAACCCTTTTACTCTTACCATTTTATCAAGCATATAACACTTTGGGAATCAGAATAGTTACCAAAACATGAAAAATATAGAAATAAAGAGTCAAAAATAAAATTTTATAATTATGATAAATATTTGGCTGAATAATATATATTTTTATTTTTATAATATTTAATAAAATATTTTATATTTTAAAATACAAATTATGTTAATTTTGACACAATTCATATAATGAATTTTTAAAAAATCCAAACCAACTTGATTATTTAAAAAAACATTAATTAATTCAAATATAACAAGTCATACTCATATCTAACATT
The DNA here is from genome assembly GCA_963277665.1 of Viscum album. Classification (NCBI taxonomy): domain Eukaryota; kingdom Viridiplantae; phylum Streptophyta; class Magnoliopsida; order Santalales; family Viscaceae; genus Viscum; species Viscum album. Next base: position 446,149,768 of record OY728133.1, read on the forward strand.
CATAGATGACATAGAAGGTTTCAAAATAAATTTATTCTAATATTTATAATCTCATTTATTTAAATCATTCATTAATAAAATAATAACTACATCATCATCATGTCACAAATATATTTACTTATTTGATATCTAAAAATTTAAATAAAATATCATGATGTAGAAAATATTTGTATCATTATAATGACTATTTATAGTTGAATAGATCACTTATATAACCCTATATAAATATTGTTTTAGTAAAAGATATATGTTTATGTTATATTTTTCTTTACTTTAAATTAAATCTTATAAAATTTCATTTTCAAATCAAAGTGGCTCCATGGGGTCCCCAAATACACCCAAGGATACCCATGGTTGTACATATTCCATCCAATAGGATTAAAACATGTGTTATTTAAAGACCCAACAATTTCATATTACGAGTATGAGAAAATTGACGGCACATGATTCTGAGGCCCGGTGTTCCCGAAATGGAATTTTGATATTTTTTTAGGTACGTTTTGCAAATGTGTGAGTAGGGATTTATATGCTTTGAACCAGTTCTCAGATTAAAAATCCATGGGAACTATTTAATTGGCAGCGCTGGGATTATCTTCAGGTAAGATTAACATTTTTTGAAAAATGTTAGACGAAAATGTTAATTTTTGGACATTACAAAATAATAAAAAAATAACTCAATGAGTTATTTTATTCATTTCTTTGTAACCAGTGAGTGAAAGTGGTGGGATGGTTGGGTTGTCAGACCATTTAATGGACTGTTACACTTTCTTGTGTAACCAAACCGTTGGAAGATTAATGGGTTCATTAATTGAATTCATTAATGAACCTCATTAATTTTACGGTGTGTTAAAACTCCTCTCTTCATCAATTTATGCAATGCTTGGCCATGAGTTTTCTACACTCAAGAGAGAAACCTCCAATGAATTTTTGGCGATGACTTCCTCCAATGTATAATGAATCTTTGATGCCTTAGAGGATTCAATCTGGAGTTTGACGAATGCCAATGAACACACTAGTAACATGGAATTGTCTTCGTCAGCCACACCATCTACCAATGTGTTTGAGGTAGGGGTTTTATTCAAAGAGTTTTATATTCATTCTACTCTTGTTGTTGATTGTATTACTTCCATGTAATAATGCTAACGCAGATGGCACAAGCCAAACAAACAAGGCCCAAACAGTCTGATGATCTCGGTATTGGTTTCATTCTTTGTGGGTGACCTTAAAATAGGGTAGCAAGGTGAAACCGTGGGATGAACAGTGTACATGCCATCCTAGGTGGCTCTTAGGCATAGATGAGAAAGAAATCGGACCACCAGAGCTTCATCGGTGGCCCGTGGAAGCGTAATTGGCACGATGACATCAGTGAATGGAGGAGGCGGAGGCTGGCAACTACTAACCACGAGAAAGAGATGGTGCCTGAAGGCACTGCGGCGTACAAAGGGTGCGACCGGCCAGCGCTGGCTGCATGGGAGGTGGGCGGCCCACCGCAGAGGAGGGCCGTGACTTCGAGCAGTGGTGGAGGGCGGACCCGTGGTCCGCGAGTTCCACAAATGGATGGTCCAACGAACCAGCCAGGTGGAGCGGTGCTAACTGGAACTCCTAATTGGAGAGGCATGAATGAATTGGCCATTTAGGAGGGGAATTGACCCGCACCCAGCTAGCGGGCTGAGTGGTGCCACGACCTGGCAGAACGCAACAAGCTAGGTGGGCCGGGATGAACCCACGACCTAAGAGGCTAGTTCCATGGTCCAGAGGGCCAGAACGATGCCCATCCAAACTGGGCTGAGCCAAGACCCTTCATGTCGGGCCCAGTAGGCCTGGTCGGGTCGGTTTGACCGGGTTGGACCGGACCTGGACCCACATGTGGACCAGTTTTGCTTAAATAGGCATATCTCTTAAACCGAACATCAGTTTGATGAACCGTCAGCTATGATGGAATAATTATAAAGAGAAGGTAATTTTTAGATACTATAATAATGTTTTGTAGAGGTTTGGAGTATGTATGGGTTAGATCGAACATGAATCCAACTGAGCCCCCTACACTAAAATGCCTATAACTTACAGATCGAGCGACCAATTGATGTGCTGCTTGTTGCATTGGAATCCTTGTGACAAAGTGGTTAACCAGGTTACTTCTTAGTGGGACTTAATTCTTGTTAAAATATGACCTTTGGATTGATGAGCGGATCCTCCCAGAATCAAGCGTGCTAAGTACCAAAATCTAGTCGCTGGTTGTGACATAGAGAATGAAGGGTGATCTTTTGTGGGGTTAGTACATACCGATACTGTGTGGGTTAGATCCTGTGTTGGTTAGTGCTCAATGATCTTGAGTTGGTCAATGCATATCAATCCTGTGTGGGTCAGAGCATACCGATCTTGTGTGGGTCAAATCCTTTGTGGGCCAGTGCCTGGCGATCCCCTATGGGTCAGCATCTATCGATACTTTGTGGGTCATTGCATAAAGATCTTGTGTGGGTAAGCATCTATAGATCATGTGTGTGTCAAAAGTAGAGACTCTCAACAAAATAATATGATCTAGCTTTACGACTAATCATCTGTACTTTTGTACATAAGTTATACCTGGTTTGAGTTGAGTCTTTTTCCTTGTTCTTTGTAATTGAGATTATGTTTTGTGGTTATTTATTTTTGGAATTATGAGAGATCTTTGGGGGTCCTGGGGTCTCTATTGAGTATTATTATACTCACCCCTACACAGGATTTACCTGCACCTTGTTGTGTCTTGTGCAGACGACGGTCGACTTTGACTGGGACTTGGGGGGCATGGAATTGACGGTGTACAGAGGTGACTGGTTGATGTGGAGATCCATAGTGATGAGTTGTACCTACCCTCTAGGTAGGATCCTTGGTGGATGATCTTAGGAGATATATTGTATATTTTGTTTTGTTGTATCTTTCAGTTGGGCTTGTATAGTGTCCACTTACTTTCAGTTAACACTTTTACATCAGCAGTTTTACGATGAGGTTTACTTTTGTTGTGTATCTAGTCTGTGTGTGTATAGGTTTAAAGGAAATGCCTTTCCATTTTAGGGATACCCCTTTCTGGTGCTAGTTTTCATCCCCTTTCTTATGGAAGGAGGGCTTGGGGTAGTCACGGCATGGGCCCTGGGGGACAGTTCATGTCAAAGTGGTACTAGAGGAGTTAGTTCTACCGAAGAACTAAGACTATGATCTTTTAGATGGAGAAATTGTGTTATGTGTATTGAGTTCAGGTTTCAGTTCAGGGAGTCTGGTGTTTATGTGGGGGCCAACATATCCATACACTAGGACCCTGAATTATGATTTCCAACTTGGTAGATGAAAACACTAGGTGTGTGTGTTATAGAAATGTCTTTTTTCTTTTTTATCTCTTTGAGTCATCTCCCCAGGTATAACGTATTAACCATGGAACAACTGCTTCTTTCAGGATGCTGCCGTGAAGACAACCAACCAGAAATCCAGATAGATATCATAATGACGACCCACCAAGAGAGGAGGCATCCATGCAGGGCCCTCTTATGGTGATAACACATTTAGGTGATGTACTAGCAGCACCACTACTCATAGGGTAGAAAATTCCACCATCCTCACTAACAGACCATGCACACTAACTGAGCATGTTGCATGAGTTTTTGTGATAGATGCCTACGAGGTTTTGAGGTTATATAGATCCCTAGGAATCTTTGGACTGGATGGAGGCTGTGGCATGGGTTTTTTGTTTGGTCGAGACACCAACATACCAGATGGTGATCCAAGATGCAATCCTATTTCAGGGAACATCAGGGAGATGGTGGAGTCTGAAGCTTCAGACCCAATAAGATGAGACACTCTCATGGTTAGATTTCGAGGGCCCCTTCAGGGCAGAGTTCGTACCTGGAACACCACACTCTGTTCATATTGAGAAGCTACTGCACATACAACAGGGTAACCTAACATTAACTGAGTACATTGCAATATTCACTGACCTCTCTCGCTACTCCACCAATATGATACATGTCCCTTTATTTAGGGACCAGACCTTTGAGGAGGATCTCCGATGTAATATCTGAGCATCAATGATATCGATCAATATCCTAATGCATTATGGAGTGCCTGAGTGAGTGCTTTTGGTGGAGAGATTCCTTGCTGAGCAGGCACCAATGGTGAGATCCACTACTTGGTGATAGGTAGTAGAATAAAATACAGTAGGATGTGGGCAGATGACACAGAGGTCCAAGAGGAAAAGACCTTCTAGAGGGTGACCCCAGGATATTGGGTCAGAGGTGCATAGCTCATGAGACAGAGGGGTTTATTAGAGGAGCATACTGTGCTTCACATGCAGTGGGCAGTGTCAAATGGCTCACGACTGCATGGACTATCATAATAATGATCAACATGTGGTTGATGGACAATAGAGATAGCTGTAGAGATATGTGCAAGGAGGTCCTTGGGGTATAGAACATGTTGGAGGAGCTGGCTTAGCAGTAGGTGGTGGGCGGCGATTTGAGGTTCTACCGTCACTATCTCCAGGAGGTCCACTAAGACCTCATGGAGTAGGTGGATAGGAATGAGCTCAGCCTCAGGTAGCTGAGGCCTATGGTCATAGTTCTTTAATGATGATTTTAGGTATAATCTGTGTCTATTCCACCCTAGCGGCAGTACTTATAGACACATGTGCCAGTGACTCTATTATTACCACATGTCTCGTTCGGAGCTCGAAGATTCCAATAGAGCCGCTGGCACAGTCTTTATGATTAGAGATTCCTAAGGGAGAGGATTTTAAGATTACACACTGATGACGGTAGTGTGTGTTTAATATAGGAGGTGATATCTTCGGCTGGAATCTCTTAGTAGCAGTATCAAGGCCTTACGATTTCACCTTGAGTATGGACTAGTTATCCACGACCTATGCTCATATTTACTATTTTAGGTGCAAAGTGCAGTGTGACCATGAGGATGGTACTAGGTTTTCCTTCACTGGACAGAAGGGAACCTTTGAAGCTAAAGATGGAGTTTCTTGGAGGAGGGTGTAGCTGATCAATCATCAGTTAGCTAGCCATACCCTCAGAGCGGTTGACGAGAGGAGTCCGAGTTATCCTGTAGTGGTGGATCAGTATGCTGATGTGTTTCCTGAGGTTATTCTAGGACTAAATCCTCATAGAGAGGAATACATTTACATTGAACTGTACCCCGGGAAAACACCAATATCTACAACTACATATCAGATGGCTCCTGCAGAACTTTGTGAGTTGGGGGTACAACTTGAGAAATTGGATGGTATGAGGTTCATAAGGCCCAATGTTTCATAATGGAAAGCACTAATTTTTTTCTCCAATATGGAAGATGGGAGTTTGAGGCTTTGTTTGGAATATCGGTGCATAAACCAGGTGACCATGAAGAACAAGTATCCACTCTCAAGGATCAAGGATCTCTTCCATCAGTTGAAGGGAGATTGGTGGTTTTTGAAGAAAGGTCTCAGATATAGCTATCATCAGCTCATGGTACGGGATGAGGACATACCAAAGACAACCTTTATATTTTGGTATGGACACTACGAGTTCTTGGTGATGCTTTTTGTCATGACCAATGCTCCGACAGTGTTTATGGGGATCATGAATAGGATCACCCAACATTACCTTGATCTCTTCATGGTGTTCTTCATTAAAGAACTCTCGGTATACTTGGCATCCGAGGAGGACCACGCAACGCATTTGCAGGTAGTTCTGGATACACTCTTAGAGAACCAGCTCTATGGAAATCTCATAATGTTCTAGTTTTGGACATGGGAGGTCCACTTTCTAGGACACGTAATCTCAAAGGATAGAGTTGAAGTGGATCTACCAAAGATAGAGGTAGTTCTTTCTTGGGAGCCACCTAAGAGTGTGATTGTGGTAAATAGTTTCTTGGGATTGGCTGGGTACTACCAGATATTCATACATGACTTTTCTAGGGTAGCAAAACCCTTGTTAGTTTTGATAAATAAGGGGAATCCTTTATTGTGGATAGAGAGATTCCAATAGAGATTCTAGGAGCTAAGGCGAATATTTACATGTGCCCCCATCTTGAGGCTACCTGATGAGGGAATTGAGTATGTAGTCTACTGAGACACATCAGGGGAAGGATTTGGATGTTTCATGATGTAGGAGTGAGTAGTGATCACCTACGGCTCATGATAGTTGAGGCAACATGAGCCGAACTATGCTACCCATGACCTAGAGTTAGCAACAATGGCCTTTAACATGAATATGTGGAGGCACTTCTTGTTGGGTGAATGATTTACCATCTACTCCGATCTCAAGAGACTCAATTATATCTTCTCATAGAAGGACCTGAACTTGAGACCGTGACGATGGCTGTAGTTTCTTCCGGATTATGACTATGAGAAAGTATGCACTCTTAGTAAGGGAAACGTGGTGGCAGAATCACTCTGAAAATGGGATGTTTTATAGTTGATGAGTCTGGAGACAAAGCATCTAGCCGTATTTCTATTATCCTTCATAGATAGTGATCGATCAGATTACAAAAAGTCTATGACAGTTACTCCACTGCACCTTCAGCGAGTCAGGGAAGCACAACTTGGGGATGTTGACTGCGAGGCCTGATGTGCTCAAATATCATCAGGATGGGCTAATGATGATTTTTTGAAGGTGGGGAGAACATAATACTTTTCAAAGGACACACCATGGTACCAGTGATGATTTGAGAGGAGTTGTTGAGGGAGTTCCACACATCACCCGTGTTGGTATATACTGGTGTGGAGAAGATTTACCAGGACCTCCATCATCAGTATTGGTGGCCAGGGATGAAGAAATTAGTGGAAGAATTTTTTTCGAGATGCCTCACTTGTCAGAAAGTGAAGGTCAAGCACCAGGTTCTAGTAGGATTAACTCATCCACTTGAAGTTCCCGAGTGAAAGTGGGGTGGCATCTCCATGGACTTCATGATAGGGATACCACGTACGTCTAGGGGCTACGATTCCATCTGGGTGATCATTGACCGACTCACCATGTCATTCCAATTATTACCCATCTGAGATAAGGGATCAGTAGAGGGCTTGGGAGTCCTCTATGTACAAGAGATTGTACGGTGACATAGGGTTCCATCGAAGATCATTTCAGATCATAACTCTTGTTTTACATATTTATTATGGATGGGATTACATGAGGCATTCAGGACTCAGATATTCTTCAGCACCACCTTTCATCCTCATATAGATGGAAAAACAAAGAAGACCATATAGACACTTGAGGACATGCTCTGTGCTTGTGTCCTTGATTTTGGCCATAGTTTGGAGGACCTCCTACCACTGGTAGAATTTTCTTACAACAACCATTAATACTCCACTATCAGGATGATGCTGTTTGAGGCCTCGTATGGGTGACCATGCAAATCACATCTATGATGAACATGCCTAAGAGAGTCATCACGTATGGGTCCAGAGTTGGTATGGGCTATCACTGAGAATGTGCAGATCATCTAAGAGTGGATGAAGACTACAAATAGTAAGGATAAGTTTTACGACACTAGGAGATGGAGGCCCAGGGAGTTAGAGGCGGGATACCATATCTTCCTAAAGGTCACACCTCAATAAGGATTGTAGAGATTTGGATGGGGAATCAAGATATATATGAGGTCAATTGGATCATTCTAGATCCTTAGTAGAGTAGGCAAGGTGGCACGCAACCTGGCTCTTCCCCCACAGATGCACCAGGTGAATAATTATTTCCATGTGTCACAGCTGAGGAGGTCCAAGCATAATCCATCCCACATTATCGACTATGGCGAGTTGTACATTGATGATGGGGAGAAATTCATGGAGTTCCTATTGAAGATAGAGGATCAGCCGGAGTGGGTCCTTTTTGGGAAGTCTATTCCTCTTGTATGAGTTCAGTGGAAGCAGGGGTACCTCTAGGAGAGGACATTGGAGTGGGAGACTCAGACATGTGCTCAGTACCCCCATTTGTTTCCCTAGTTTTTTTTTGTGGATTTTGAGGAAAAAAATCCCTACGGTTGGGAGAATGTAAAGAACCAGAAATTCCATATAAATTTTTTTTAAATTATTTGGGATTATTAAGAGTCTGCAAAATTTGACAACACATGATTTTGAGGCCCGATGTTCCCAAAATGGAATCTTGAACTTTTTAAGGTACATTCAAAAGAGATGAGAGATGAGATTTCTATCTTTTAAAATGGTGCTCAGATTAAAAATCCAAGGGCACTGTTGAGATCACAGTGTCGAGATTACCTTAAGGGAAGCTTAACATTGTCCAAAAAAATTCAGATGAAAAGGATAAATTTTGGACATAAAAATAATAATAAAATTACTAAATGAGTTATTTTATTTCATTCCTTGTAACCGATGAGCGATGGTGGTAGGACCTTTGGGTTGTTAGACCATTTAATGGCCGGTTATACTTTCTTGTGTAACCTCACTGTTAAGAGATTAATGGGTTCATTAAATGAATTCATTAATGAACCTCATTAATTATTTGGGGAGTTAAACTCCTCTCTTTATCTATTTAAGAAAATATTTGGCATGGGTTTTGTGCACTCAAGAGAGGAACCTCTGACGAAGATCTGGTGATTACTTCCTCCAATGTAGAACAGATCTTCGACACCTTATTGGATTATATCAAGATTTTGATGAATGCCAATGAACACGCTACAAACACATACCCATCTTCCTCACCCACAATTTCTACCAACATGTTCAAGTTATGGGGTTTATTTAGAGATTTTTATATTTCTTATACTCTTGTTGATGATTGTATTGCTTCTTTGTTATAATGCTAACACTAAGGGAACATGCCGAATGAACCAAGCTCGAACCCCTTACCATTCTTGGTATTGGTTGTGTTTTTCATGGGCGACTAGAAAATATGTTGGAAAGTTCATACCGTGGGCCATGTAGTGTTGGAGCCATCCCAGGAGGACCATAGGCACAGACGAGAGAGAAATAGAACCAAAGGACCTCAACCGGTGGCCCACAGAAGCATCGCCTGTGCAGCGGCGCCGACGACCGGAGGTGGTGGCGGCCGACAACCAGTGGCCGTGAGAAGGAGGCGGTGACCGAAGGCACCACAACAGAAAAATTGTTACAAACCTACATTTTATTATAAATTTAAACAAGATTTATTACATAAATGTAATGTGACACATCATATAATATCAAAAGGTCTACTGTCTTTGGTTCTTAGGAACATTACATAACAACTTAGAACATAAAACACACAACATATTTATTTAAAACTTCCTTTACATGACCACTACATTCCCTCGTACTTAGAATTGCATGGGTTAACCTGAGGTCATGCATAAGAAAAGGGTGACCTATAAAGCCCGGTAAGGGAATAAACATGGAATAACATGAGGAATATTATAATGGTTAGAAAATAGGAATATCATTGGGTAACAAGAGAAACATGAACATAAAGGCATGATAAATCCTGATAATCATGACATGGAGATATGAGAACAAAATTTAACATTATATTTACATGATCCATGGCTCATTGCACATGAACTATGAGTAAACCCTCTTTGCACATGTATCATGGGTAAACCCTTATTTCACTTGAGTTAGCATGAGTCACCACTCATTGTACATGACGTAACCTGATACTATACATTACACGATGCATTGGATCTCTATCAGGGTGAACCCTTCTTAAACATTTCATTTTATGCATAAGTGTGCCACAAGATCATACAAAATGGATTTATAAAAAATTATAATTTAATACACGATTAAGGAATCAGGAATTAATACATGAAACTCTTCCATCAACAAGTTAATGTGCATAAAGTTGAATACCCTTTATATAAAAATGGTCATGGTATTCACTGCACAATAAGTTTGTCTTGGAAAATTGTGGTGCAATTTTGGAAGTATAACGGCGTAACATAACACATAATAAAAATGGTTGATGCAATATAAAGGGGTTTATCATCCTATTTTTATGAAATGGACAGTAAGGGGGTCATATATATACATGTCCCAACATAGGTACTAGAATTTGGATTCATAAAAAAAGGAATTGCTTGAATGTAAATGAGGAGAGAGAGATTCCTTACGATATTTCAGTATAGTAACAGGTGTACATGGGAGGCAATGATGATAAATAAAGGGGTATTTAATCATTCAATAATAAAGAGTATAGTATGGGGGAGGTGAAAAATAATACCCCAACATTTATAAATAAAAATAAAAGGGCATAATGATATTACAAATCTTTGATAAAATGATAAAGGAAGGAATCCCTTATGGAATTTTGGCATGGTAACAGGTGTACATGGGAGACTTTAATGAGAGATAAAGGTGTATATAATATTTATAACATAATTAGGGTAGTATAGGGGAGGCTATAAATCATACCCCAATATTATTAATTAAAAAAAATGGTATAGAAACATAACAAAACATGGAAAAAAATGAGAGAGGAAGAAATCCCTTACATGGAAATGTGATTCCAAAGGCTTGGGAGTGTCTTTAGAGAGGATTATTGATAGATTTGGGTGACTTGGGAGGATTATAGATAGAGGAGGGAGGGTTTTGGAAGAACTCCAAAGGCTTTGAGTGATGTGGAAGTGGGATCTTGGGTGGGTTTATATAGGAAAGGAGAAGGAATTATTTATTATTTAGGTGAGGGACACCTCACATTAAAGTAATCAAAACCACAAATCATACCATTGTTTTTGACCATGTGTTTTCTATAGGGGAGTGAAAAACAATTTTTTATAAGTAAAATGGAAGAAATTCTTAAAATAATAGGTTTTCTTGCGTGGAGGTGAGTCTCATTCTCAAGGAAAACAATTTAAAAAGATAAAAAGTTTTATAAGTCATGGAGGGTCCACTAAGGCATAAAAAACAAATAAAAAAAATATAAAATCACATTATTTTAAGTATAAAACATATATTGGCTGAACATATCATTTATAGTATTTTATTACTTCCCTATTGGGTTATTATGATGTCATAAAACACATTATATATTTAAACAACATTTAATTTTTACCCTAATATTTGACTGTCTCAGAATGTTATGAAAAATTTACCATTGGATAATTTTGACATCCTGATTCCAAAAATAATATTCATTTTATCTAAATAATTTTCTTAATATTTGAATTTGTACTTTTAAAATAAAAACTGACATTTATCATAATTTCATGGGTTTTGACAAAAACAGCTTTCAAACCTTAACAAAAATTACAATTGCATTCATAAAATTATACGGTCATTTATATTTAATAAAAAATTATTTAATAACAATAATAATATTTTATTAAAATATTATTTAATTCAAAAATCCATTAATTCATTAAAATAGATTTCTTAGTTGAACATTAACTAAAAATACAATTTACACTTTAAAAACTATTTACAAAGTAACAAAAATAAAATGATTGTATATTCAATATTATATAAAAAAATATCTCACATAATCATAGTGCTAAGGTCATGTTACATAACCCATTATAACACCTACATAATACCGGAGGGTATGGTGTGTAATGGTGACAAACTCTTGGGGTGGCTCAGATAACATCAATCGAGTGGTAATCTATATCAACTTCTACTTCTCCAATAGGTGGATCTATTCAAGCTTAACGTGTTGAAGCTCAGCATGGTTTGGTCAAGAGGGAATCCCAATGATGCCACCACCTTTTCGAGCTCCAACAAATGGGCTTCGTATGGAGAAAGTCTACTGGATGAGGCTATCACTACCTTTTTTAAGTAAATTGGATTTTTCAAAGCCCTATATTTATACTAATAATGTGATCACTATTAAATAGATATATCAACAATGGTGAAAATTTATAATGGTATTTTGAAATTTAAAAAAAACATAAATCCAATGAAGTTATTATTTGATATTACCATTTTTCATAACAAGACATTTAATTAGATCAATATGAATTTTCATTGATAGAAGTTTGGGTCCTTATAATCTTCCCCCTCAAAGATATTTTTCCCTCAAAATTTCATTTTCCCACACTAAAAAAGACGTGGGTAACTCTAATTTATCATTTACTCCAATTCCCACGTTGCTTCTTCCAACTTTTGGTTTCTCCATTACACCTTGATGAAGGCATTGTCTTATTTCGTAGAACTTCTTCACTACAATATAGGATCTTCACTATTTGCTCCTAGTAAAAAAGATCATCCTATAAATGTACCACCTCTGAAGAGAGTAAATGTGAAGGGTCTTGTATGTCCTTTCTTAAGAGAGGTACATGAAAAAAATAATGTACTTTGGCGATGGTGGGTGGAAGTGTTAGTCGATAGGCCATAGCCCTGACCTGATCAGGAATCTCAAAGGGACCGATGTACGTAGGACTTAGCTTCCGTTTATTTAAAAAGCTCACTATCTTCTTCCATAGAGATATGTGTAGAAATACCATGTCTCCATCTTTGAATTAATGGTCTGATTGACAGTTATCTACATAAATCTTCTATCAACTTTGGGCTACCTTGATATGATACTGAATGATTTTTTACATTCTCCACCATTTCTTCGACCATTTCAGGTCCTATCATCTTACACTCACCGAATTCCTCAAAAAATGCTAGTGTTATTCACCTTTTCCCATAATGTTATTTATATGGTTATTTTCATATGCTCGAGTGGAAACTATCATTATAGTAGAATTCAAGCAGTGGAAGATGTTAGTCCCATCCTTCTATGAAGTCCACAGAACATGACCTTAACATATCTTCCAGTTTTTGAATAGTTCACTCAGAGTGGCCATCTGTTTGAGAATGATAGGCCATTCTGAAGTTCTGTTTAGTTCTTAGAGCATGTTGGAGACTTTTCTATAACATTGAGGTTAATCTCAGATCACGATTGGATACAATAGACAGTGGTACTCCATTCAGCCTTACCACTTCTTTGATGTAAATCCGTGCAATTTAATCCAATGAGAAGTCCTCTAAAATCACGATAAAGTGAGATGTATTCATAAGACTACCCATAATGAACCATATAGTATTACTTCCTCGGGATGTACTTGGAGGTCCAGTGACATAGTCAATGGAAATGTTCTACCACTTCCACGTTGGTATGGGTAGTGGTTGCATCCTCCCCGTATACTGTTTCCTCTTAGCCTTCATTTGCTGAAATACTAAGAACATTGATGTATATTCCATAATCTCCCTCTTCATATTGTCCCACCAAACGATTTCTTAGATATCTCGATACATATTTGTGTTCCTTATGTGAATAGAGAAGGTTGAGCTATTTGAATCATATAGAAGATCGTTATTTATCTCTGGATCAGATGGTACACATTATCTTCACCCAAATCTCACAATTCCATCCTTTTCAACCACGATCTATGAGGATTTCCCATCTCTAAAATCATTCACCATGTTCATAATTTACACATTATTTCTTTGAGCATCCTTTATTTTATCCATGATGGGTGGTTGAGCAATCATTTGAGAAAGTATTGATGATGTACCTCCCTTAATTATTCCCATTCCCATCCTCTGCAAATCTAAAAATATTGGAACCTTTCCAATTATCATCATTGATAAAGATGCAGGATCCTTTCTACTTAGAGCATCTAACAACATGTTTTCCTTACTAGGATGGTAGTGGATTGAGAAATCATAATCCTTGATGAAATCTATCAATCTTGATTGCCACATATTAATCTCTTTTCTGTGAATATATATTTGAGGATCTTATGATTAGTATATATCTCACACTTCACCCCATAGAGATAATGATGCCAGATTTTCAACAAAAAGATCACAACATCCAACTCCAGATCATGGGTAGGATAGTTTTTCTTGTGAATTTTTAGAAGGCTTGAGGTGTATTCTATTGATTTATCATTCTGTATCAACACAAAACCCATGCGCTTCTTTGAAGCAAAACTAAATACCAAAAAATGTTTTTTACTTGTGGGTAATTTGAGCACAAGTGTATTGATAAGACTTTTTTTCAACTCCTTAAAGCTCTATTCACATTCATCAATCCTAGAAAACTTTACTTCCTTACGAGATATCTTGATAAGAGGGTTTGACAATCATGAGAAATTTTTTCACAAATCGACAATAATATCCAGCTAACCCCAAGAAGCTACAAATATCCCTTACCGATGTTGGCATTAACCACTCTTCAATTGCCACTGTCTTGGAGGGATCCATATTTATCCTATTGATTGTTATGATATGAACCATGAATGAGAATTACTTCAACAATAACTCACACTTTTTCTACTTTTCATTGAGCTAATGATTTCACAAGGTCTCTAGTATAGTTCTTAGATTCTCCTCATGACCCTCCTTGGTTTTGGAGTATATTAGAATATTATCTATAAAGGCTACTTAAAATATGATGAGGTAATCTCAAAAGACTCTATTCACCATGTTCATGAAGATTGATGGAGAAATGGTGAGTCTGAAAGGCATTACTTTGAATAAATATTGCCTGTATCTTGTACAAAAAGAATTCTTGGGGATATCATACTTCTTTACCTTTACTTGATAATATCCTGACCTTAAATATAACATGGAGAAGTACTATACTCCACATAGTCGATCGAAAAATTCCTCAATTCGAGGAATATGATAAATTTTCTTTATTGTGAATTTTTTAATCACACTATAATTGATGCAAAGGTTCATTGAACCATCCTTCCTCATGACGAAGAGGAATGGTGCACCCCAAGGTGATGCACTTGGGCTTATAAAACCTTTATCTAGATTCTTCTATATTTGTTTCATCAGCTCCTAATGAAACACAACAACCATTCTATATGGATTCTCGGATATTGGAAATTCCCCAGGTATAAGGTCAATTGAGAATTCTACATCTCTTCTGGAGGAAGACCATGAATTCCTCGGGAACACATCTGTGAATTCCCTCACAATAAGAATGTCTTCAAGGATGGTTGTCCCCTTAGACTCAATCAGCTATGACAAATACGCAAACTCATAGGGCAGTAATATCCACGCTTGAGATGATGGTGCTAAAGAATATTCATCTTCCACCATGGACTTGTATAGAATTAGGCGTCAATTCTCTCTATAGAGATTGATTTACCTCTCACAACAATTTATGTTGGATCTATATAGGGAAAGCCAATTCATGTAATGAATTGTATCAAATCCAACCAAAGGGAGTATGATGAGGTTATATGAGAAGTTTAAT
This sequence comes from Viscum album, assembly GCA_963277665.1. Classification (NCBI taxonomy): domain Eukaryota; kingdom Viridiplantae; phylum Streptophyta; class Magnoliopsida; order Santalales; family Viscaceae; genus Viscum; species Viscum album. The sequence goes on from OY728133.1 coordinate 446,164,911, forward strand.
CCACAAATTATGACTGGGGAGGAGTTATATTCATTGGATGAAATGATTTCCCCATTTTTCGTACTCACCGACTTCTTTACTTCAATGATTTTTGGTGATGTTGGAATTGTTCTATTAAACCTTCAGGATAGGAAAGAATGTGTAGAACCCAAATGACAATGTAATTTCACTATTCTTTAATGACTAACTAGCGTACTTTTTACCACTTTGTTATCGAGGTTCACTTCAGCAGTTGTGATGGAAAAAGCTCTCCCTTGCTACCTTGGAGGTTGTTTGTTGCTTCTAAAAACCCTTGGATTAGGGAACTGATTTGAAAGGTTCCCTGGTAATTTGTAGTTGAAGAAATGAACAATGCGTTTAGAGTTGAATAGAGAATTCCTATCCTTTATCACATCTATGGGTTTTCTTGCCAATAGTTAATATCCAGGTGCCCTTCTCTTCTACACCGAAAGCATTTCCTTGTCCCTTTCAAGAAATTTAAGGGGAGCTTCTTTCCACCCTTTTGGTAAGTCGGGTGCTGTATTTTCCTAGCACCGTTCGATTTATCCATCCAAATGCTAGAATTGAAGTCTACCTTAAAATTATTATCCCCATGATAGCCATGAGGTTCTCGAACCTCTATTTTGACCTTGAGAGAACATCAGAAAATTTCATCATATTCGTCAATGTCACTTATCTCCGGGCTTTCCGCAGGCTAGGTTTCAGCCCACCAAAGAAGCGGTAAACCTTTCATTCGAGTGTAATGAAAAACCTGGAGCCGTATCGATCAAGCCTTGTGATGTTTAACTTGAACGGGCTGATGAATTCAACATCTTTTTGCTTAAGGGCAAGGAAGTCCCTTTCCATCTTTAGTCAGAGGGTGTGAAAAAAATATTTATCGAAAAACATCTTCCAGAAATCCTTCTATTCCAATGCCTTGATATCCTCCTCAGGATTTATATTTTTGATCAATTTCTTCCATTGATCTGATTCACCCTCCATACAATAAGAATCCAGATGAACCTTCTCTTATTCCGAACATCAAAGGATCGAGAAGATCTTTTCAATGGAGTTGATCCATTGTTCGATGTTTAAGGGATCATATGATCCATTAAAAGTAGGTTGCCTTTTTCTAATGAAGATCTCAATAGAGAATTTTTTTTATTAGGGTGGACTGAACATTCCTATGGAACCATGTTTCTATTCAAATCTTGAGTTAACCGAGAGAGTATCATGACAATGTTTTCATTTCCCGATCCCATTGGATTGGGAATTTCATTAGAACAATCATCGCATTGATCTTCACATCAGTTGGTAGACCGAGTCCTCCTATTACCATCCATTAGATGGAATAAAAGGAGAGTTATGGGTAACACATAAAGGGTAATCCAAGGACACTACACATGACTTATAAATAAATTTTATTTCCTTAACTTATGAACTTATAGGCTTTAATATATGTTATCCATTATAAAATTTCTAATATATATTCTTAGGGGTATTTTTTTGATTACCTTAATAATGGTTCATACTAAGGTTGTGAATTTATCAAAGCATATCCCCTATGAGTGAAGTAACGAAGAGTACAGTGAGGCCCATTGTCATGTACCAGGATACCCTTGGCCAAGCCCTAAACTCCTTGTCAGAGTTTTCACTCCAAGGTACGTTAATGCCTGAGCCGCCTCTTCCAGCTCATATCCAGACAGAGATGTATTTACCTGATAAAACACTTAATCAATACTCACAAATATTTAGGTATGCTTATATCATAAATATTCTTACCCGTAAACCTTTTACTATGGTTTTATAATCTCAATCCCAAAAATAAATAAACATGTCCTCTGATACCAACTATGCCAACCCTTCTCTTTATTACACACTTAAACATGATGTATTACATAAACTTCACTTGATAAAACTTAAGAGATAGATATTCCTAGTGTTACTGGGGCTTAGTAACATTACATAACAACATAGAACATAAAACACAAAACATATTTATTGAAAACTTCTTTTACATGACCACTACATTCCCTCATACTTAGCATTGCGTGGGGTAACCTGAGTACATGCATAAGAAAAGGGTGGGCTATAAAGCCCAGTAAGGGAATAAAAATAGAATAACATGGGGAATACAATAATTGTTAGACAATAGGCATATCAATGGTGAACAATAGAAACATGAACATAAAATCATGATAAAGCATGATAATCATAACATGGAGACGTGACAAGAAAATTTAACATGATATTAGCATGAGCCAAGGCTCATTTCACATGGAGCATGAGTAAACCCTCATTGACCATGAAACATGAGTAAACCATCCTCTCAGTTTAATTTTTATGAGCCAATACTCATTTCACATGATGTATCATGATACAATACTTTACCCAATGAATTTGAGCGCTATCAGGGCGCACCATTCTTAAACATTTAATTTCATGCATAATTGTGCCACAAGATCCTACAACATGGATTTATAAAACATAATTATTTATTAAACTATTAAGGAATGTAGAATTAATACATTAAACTATTCCATAAATAATTAAATGTTCATAAAGGTGAATACCCTAGATAGAGAAATGGTCAAGGTATTCACTACACAATGATTTCGGCTTGGAAAATTGCGGTACAATTTTGGTAACATAATGGCGTGACATAAGAATTAAAAAAATGGTTAATGAGAGATAAAGGGGTGTCTCATCATATGTACATGAAATGGATAGTAAGGGGGTCCTATAGATACATGTCCCAACATAGGTACTATAATTTGTATTTATAATGCAAAACAATTGCTTGAATGTAAATAAGGAGAGAGAGATTCCTTACGGAATTTTTTTAGGGTAACAGGTGTTCATGGGAGCCACCGATGAAAGAGAAAGGGATATATCATCATTCAAACATAAATATGGAAGTATAGGGGTGTTTTGAAATCATAATTCAACATTTACAATTGAAAATAAAAGAGCATAACAATATTACGAAACATGGATAAAATGGGAAAGGAAGGAATCTCTGAAGACATTTTAGCATGGTAACAGGTGTACATTTGAGTAATTAATGAGCGAGAAAGGGGTCTCATCATTATAACATAATGAGGGAAGTATATGAGAGGTTATAAATCATACCCCAACATTTTTAATTGAAACAATGGTATAGAAACATAAATAATCTTGGACAAAAATGAGAGTGGAATAAATCCCTTACCTAGACGTGTGATTCCAAAGGCTTGTTTGGGGCTTTAGAGAGGATTAATAGAAGATTGAGGCGCCTTGGGAGGATTATAAAGATAATAGGGAAGAGGTTGGATGAACTCTAAAGTATTTGAGTGAAGAAGAAGTGGAAGATTGGGTGGGTTTATATTGGAAAGGAGAAGGAATTCATTATTATTTAGGTTAGGGACACCTCCCATTTAACTAATCAAAACCACAAACCAGACCATTGTTTTTTCCCAATGTTTTTGAAAAATGGTATTAGAAAAAAATATTTTATAAGTCCAATGGCCTGAATTCTTAACATAATAGGGTCACTTGTGTGGAGGTGAGTCACATTCTCAAGGAAAACAATTTAAAAAGATAAGATGTTTTATAAGTCATGGAGGGTCCACTAAGACATCATAAAATTAATGAAACAAATATAAAATAAAATTATTTTCTGTACTCACCGACTACTTTACTTCCATGATTTGTGGGGGTGTTGGATTTTTTCTACAAAACATTCGGGATAAAAAAGAATGCATAGAAACATAATGAAAAAGTATGTTAGATATTCTTAAATGAATAAGTAGCGTACCTATCACCACTTCATTTATGTGGTTCACTTCAGTAGTAGTGATGGAAAGTGCTTTCCTTTGCTACCATAGAGGTTGTTGGTTGCCTCCGAAAACCCTTGGTTTAGGGAACTGATTTGAAAGGATACTAGGTTATTTGTTGTTGAAGAAATGAATAATGCATTGAGAGTTGAATGCCGTTTTCATCTCCTCTATCATAGCCAGTAGTTTTTCATACTGGAAGTTAATAGCCATGTGACCTTATCTTCTACACCTAAATCATTTTCTCATCCCCTTAAATAAATTTCTTAGGGGCTTCTTTCCATTACTTTGGCAAGTGGGGTGTTGGATTTTATTACCACTATTGGATTTATTCATCAGAATACTAGAATATAAGTCCACCTTGCGCCTCTTATCCCCATGATACCCCTGATATTATTTGATCTCCATTTTGACCTTGGGGGAACTTCAGAAAATTACATCATAGCTGTCGAAGTCATGGATCACTAGGGATTTCCGAAGGCTAGGTTTCAGCCCATCAAAGAAGTGGTCAAACTTCCATTCCGGGGTAATGAAAAATCCAGAGGAGTATTTCGCAAGCCTTATGATGTTTTTCTCATACTATCTAATGGTTACAACAGATTTTTTCTTGAGGGAAAGGTAGCCCTTTTCCATTTATAGTCAGAGGGTGCACAAAAAATATTTATCAAAAAACAATTTTCATAAATCCTTCAGTTCTAATGCCTCTATTTTCTCCTCAAGCTTTATATTTTTTTATCAATGTCCACCATTGATTGGCTTAAACCTCTATACAGTGATAATTTAGAAGAACCTTATCTTGTTCATAATATTGAAGGATAGATATGATCTTTTCAATGGAGTTGATCCATTATTCCGCGATTGAGGGATCTGATGATCCAATAAAAGTAGGAGGACTTTGTCTCATGGAGCTCTAGATAGTGACTTTTTCTTCATAAGGGGGACTGAACGTTCCTCTTGACCCATGTTTCTATTCAAATTGTGAGTTAATTGAGAGATTATCATGACAAATTTTGTGATTCCTTATCCTATTTGATTGGGTATCTCATTAGAACAATCATCGCATTGATCTTCACATCGGTTGTAAGCCTGAGTTCTCCTATCACCTACCATTAGATGGAATAAAAGGATATTTAGTGAAAACACATAAATGGTAATACAAAGTCAAAACATATGACTTATAAATAAAATTTATTTCCCTAACTTATGAATTTATAGGCTTCAAACTATGTTATCCATGATCTACATTCCAACATATATTCTTAGGGGAATTTTTTTAATTCCCTTAATAATCGTTCATACTAAGCTTGTGAATTTACTAATGAATATCCCCCAGGAGTGTTGTAACCAAGAGTGCAGAAGGGATCAGTGTCATGTACCTGGATACCCCGGGTCAAGCCTGAAACTCCTTGTTGATGTTTTCAGTCCTAGGAACATCTGTGCCAGAGCTTCCTCAACCTGCTTGTGTCCAGATAGAGATATATTTTCTTGATAAAACTCTTACTCAGTAATCATAAAAACTTAGGGATGTTTTTATTACAATTAATCTTATACCTAAGTCTTTCACTATAGTTTTCTAATCCTAATAAAAAAACTAAACCTATCCTCTGATACTAACTGTGACAACCCTTATCTTTATTAAACACTTAAACATGATTTATTACATAAAATTGACTTGATAGAACATAGAATATAGAAGGGTCTAGTGTCTTCGGAGATTATGAACATTACATAACAACTTAGAACATAAAACACACAACATATTTATTGGAAACTTTCTTTACATGACCACTACATTTCCTCATACTTATTATTGCATGGGATAGTTTGAGGGTATGCATAAGAAAATGGTTATCTATAAAGCCTAGTAAGAGAATAAATGTGGAATAAAATGAGGGAAAAAATACATGTTATACAATAGTAATATCAATGGATCACAAGAGAAACATGAACATGAAGTCACGATAAAGCATGATAATCATAACATGGAGATGTTGTGACCACATTTAATATGATACTAGCTTGAGATAAGGCTCTTTGCACATGGATCATGAGTAAACCATCATTGCACATGAAGCAAGAGTAAACAATTATTTCAATTTAATTAGCATGGGCCAACACTCAGGGCACATGATATATCATGGTACAATAATTTACCCAATGAATTTGAGTGCTATCAGGGTGCATCCTTCTTAAACATTTCAATTCATGCATAAGTGTTCCACAAGATCATACAACATGGATTTAAAAAACATCATAATTTATTACGTGATTAAAGAATGTGGAAGTAATACATGAAACTCTTTCGTCCAGTAGTTAATGTGTATAAAGGTGAATTCCCTCAATAGATAAATTATCAAAGTGTTCACTACACAATGATTTTGTCTTGTAAAATAGTGGTGTAATTTCAGCAGCATAACAACGTGAAAAAAGGCTTCATAAAAATGGTTGATGAGAGATAAAGGGGTGTCTCATTATATGTACATTAAATAGACAACAAGGGGGTTATATAAATACATGTACCAACATAGATACTAGAATTTTTATTTATTATAAAAAATAATTTCTTGGATGTAAATGTGGAGAGAGATTTTTTTACAGAATTTAGGTATGGTAATGGGTGTACATGGGAGGCACCGATGAGAGAGAAAGGTGTTTATCATCATTAAAACATAAAAGGTACAATATAGGGTAGGTGAGAAATCATACCCCAACATTTATAATTGAAAAAAGGGAATAACAATATAACAAAACTTGGATAAAATGAGAAAGGAAAGAATCCCTTACGACCTTTCAGCATGGGAACCAGTGTACATGGGAGGAATTAATGAGAGATAAAGGGGTATCTCATCATTAGAAAATAAGGAGGGTAGTATAGTGGATGTGAGAAATTTTACCCCATCATTTTTAATTGAAAAAAATATGGTATTGCAACATAAAGAAACTATGACAAAAATGAGAGAGGAATAAATCCCTTACTTGGAAGTGTGATCCCAAAGGCTTGGAAGGTGATTGAGAGAGGCCTTTTGGGAGATTGGGGAGCCTTGGGAGGATTTTAGAGAGAAGAGGGAAGAGGTTGGATGAAATATAAAGTCTTTTAGTAAAGAGTAATTGGGATCTTGAGTGGGTTTATATTGGAAAGGAGAAGGAATTGTTTATTATTTAGGTTTGGGACACCTCACATTAAACTAATCAAAAGAACAAACTAGCCCATGGGTTTTGCCTATGTTTTTTTCCAAAGGGGAGTGGAACTAATTTTTTTTTAAGAAAAATATCCTAAAATATTAAAATAACATGGTTTCTTATGTCGAGGTGAGTCACACTCTCAAAGAAAACAAATAGAAAAGATAAAATGTTTTATAAGTTATGCAGGGTCCACTAAGGCATCAAAAAATTAATCAAACAAATATAAAATCAGATTATTTTATGGTTAAAACATATTTTGGCCGAACATATCATTTATAGTATTTATTTACATCACTATTGGGTCATTATGATGTCATAAAACAAATTATATATTTAAAAGGTATTTAATTTTTACCCAGAAATTCGACTGTCTCAGAAAATTATAAAAAATTTACCATTGGATAATTTAGAAATCCTGATTCCAAAAATAATATTCATTTTATCTAAATAATTTTCTAAATATTATTTTTATCTTTAATATAAAAACCAACATTTATAAAAAAATTCATCAGTTTTGACAAACACAACTTTCAAACCTTAATAAAAATTACAATTGCATTCATAAAATTATACAATTAATTATATTTAATAAAAAGTAATTGAATAATAATAATAATAATATTTAATTCAAATCCATTAATTCAACCAAATATATTTCTATGTTTAATATTAACTAAAAATACTATTCTCAGTTTAAAAACTACTTAAAAACTAATAATAATAAAATGAATGTATATTAATTATTATATACAAAAATAATGCACATAATCATAATGGTACAATATTGTTACATAACACCTTATAAAAGTTACATAAGACCAAAGGGTAAGGTGTGCAATGGTGACACACACTTAGGGTGGCTTGAATGACATCACTCAGTGGTAATCTCTATCAACTTCCACTTCTCCCCTAAGGGTTTCCATTCGAGTTTAATGTTTTGAAGCTTGGCTGGGGCTTGCTCAAGAGTGAAGCCCATTAAACCCACATACTTTCTATGCTCCGAAAAATGCGCTTCGTATGGAGTGAGTATACTGGATGAGGTCATTGATTTCTTTGTCTAAGTAAATTGAATTTTTTAAATCCCTATGTTCATACTAATCATGTGACCATTATTCAACAAGTATATTAGCAATAGTCACAATTCATAATGGTATTTTAAAATCCAAAAACATAAAACCAAGGAAGTTCATATTTTATATAACCTTTTTTTCATAATAAGACATTTAATTAGATCAAGATGATTTTTCATTGAAAGATGTTTGGGTCTTTAAATGAAGGACATGATCTGCCAATGCCAACCTCTTGGGAGCGGGGCGGCGCGCTGCGGCAGCGCGCCACAGAGCAGGGCCACTGCTTTGAACCTTGGTGGAGGGTGGACCCATGGTCATTGGGATCAAAAAATGGCCAGTCCAGTAGACCGGATAGGTGGAGCGACACCAACCGGCACCACTGATTGAAGAAGCCCAAACAGATTGGCCGTTCGAGAGGGGAGTTGATCCGCTCCCAGCCAGGTGGGCCGGTCGGACTCGCGGTCCTGCGGGTCGAGCCCGTGGCCTAGTGGGCCAATCTCATGGACCATCAGAGCGAACCAAGCCCATCAAAACTAGGTCAAGACAAACCATTTCTGTCCGAGCCCATTTGGATGGGTCGGGTCAGATCGGACTCAGACCCACTAATGGCCCAAATTCACTTAAATGGGAATATCTCCCAAACCAGATGCCCGTTTGATGAATTGTCAATGGAGATAGAATCCTTGTGATGAGATGGTACTTTTTAGATACCCCTCTTGAGTTTTGGAGAAATATAGAGTACATCCATGTTGGATCGAGCCCAAATTTAATCGGCCCCCTACAGTAAAATGCTAATAACCTAAAGATCGGGCATCTAATTGATGCGCTGCCTGTTGCGTTAGAACCCTTGTTATGTAGCAGTTCATCTGGTGACTTATTTGCAGGACTTCGTGCCTATTGAAATATAGCCGATGTCTTGAAGAGTGAATACTAAAAAAATCAAGCGTGCTAATTGTGGGAATCTAGTGGCTAGTTGTGACTAAGAGAATGAAGGGTGATCCTATGGGGGTTATAACATACTAATACATTATTGGTCATATCCTGTGTAGCTCAGCACTCAATGATCCTATGTGGGTCAGTGCATACCAATCTTATGTGGGTCAGATCCTCTATGTGTTAGCGCATACCGATCCTATGTGGGTCAACATCTATTGATCATGTGTGGGTCAGTGCCTAGTGATCGTGTGTGGGCCAGCATCTATCGATCCTGTGTGGGTTAGCAGAAGAGCCTCTTGACATAATAAGATTATCTAGATTTACAACTAATCATTTGTACTTATTTACTTATATTATACCTGGTTTGAGTTGAGTCTTTTGTCATGTGTGTTGTAATTGAGATCATGCTTTCTGGTTATTCCTTTATGGAATTATGAGAGACCTTCGGGGGTCTCAGGGTCCCTAATGAGTATTGTTATACTCACCACTGAATGGGATTCACCTACACGTTGTTGTGTCTTGTGCAGATGATGGGAAGCTTTGATTGGGACTTAAGGGACCAGGACTTGATGGTGTAAAGAGGTGACCAATTGATGTGGAGAGCCATAGTGATGAGCTATACCTTCCCTTCAGGTAGGATCATCAACAGAAGATCTCAGTAGCTATTTTCAATTTTCTGTTGTGTTTTCTCTTTTAGTAGGTCTTGTATACTAGCCCTTTATTTTCAGTTCACACTTTTACTTCAGTAGTTTTACTACGCGGTTTACTGTTGTTGTGTATCAAGTTTCTTTGTATAGATGTTTAAAGGAAATGCCTTCCCGTTTTAGGGATATGCCTTTCCAGTGTAAGTTGCCGACCCACGGACTATGGAAGGCAGGCTTGGGGTAGTCATAGAATGGGACCAGGGAGATGGGTTGTGACATGTTAGGGATGTTTAATATTATTATAATATTATTGTTTACCTTTATTTACAAAATTTATCCTTTAACCATGGTAAATAAAATAACTACTAAAGTTATTATTTATAATGTCTAAAAATAAAAGGTACATATTGGAAAACTTGATTGAAAATATGAAATCCAATTTTCCAAATTCAAAACACAGAATTGGCAGAAATTAATTTGAAATTAATTCCCATTTTCAAAACCAAAAAGTGTGTTTGTAAGAAGTAAAATATACCAAAATATTGACATGTGTTTATATGTAATTTAAAAGTGTAATTACTTCCAATGAAAAAAATTAGAATAAATGGTAAAAATGTAATCCAATTAAACTTTAAAACTAATTAAAGGTACAATATATCTTTATAAAAAAATTATATTAAAAAGCAATTTTGAATTAAAATGCACTATTTTCACTATTCATTAAAAAATGAACTTTATTATAAAAATATCAAAATTTCATCCAAAGTAAATTTTTATGTCCAAATTCTAATAAAGAATTTTATTTTTTCCAATAAAACATATAAAATTGAAAAAACTAGATTTAAAAATGGTTCCCCCTTAAAAGATGGTAAAAAGGTATTTTAATTAATATTAGAGTATTTCATTCTTAAAATAATATTCATTCTTATTTTAAGCCTCTAAAATTTATTGGATAAATGTAGAAAAATTTAAGAAATATGTGTAATAATAATTTAGTTAGTTATTTTCATTCCTATAAATACAATAGCTATTCATTAACTTCCATTTAAAATAAATATAATAATAATATTTTATTTTTTAATATAACTCAAAGTTATGTGCAACATAGGATTTCAAGGAAAATCGTTGCTGCGCATTAAGTATGTTATCAAACAAACTATCCAATTTAACATAAAATTAATATCTTATTTATAAATATTAATATATATGAAAATATATTATTCCATAAATACCTGGGTCATTACATCCTTCCCCCTTTTGGAAATTGCATCCTCACAATTTTAAAATTGGTCTTGGACACTTCATTGAAAGTCCCAAATTAGAAAAAGAGTCAATAAAACAATCACATTAAAAGAAATAAAGATATGTAGAATAGTCACACGAGATAAAACATACATTTAATCCTTGAAAACATGGATATGGATGAGAAAAATAATGATGAAGTTATAATGGAGAGTGATAGAAAACATGATCAAGAGAAAGTTAAACACCACAAAATCACAAACATGTGATAGGATAAATGGTCTTTGATTCCCTAGTAGGAAAAGTAAGTGGACAAGTTTTTTGTTTTAATTTCTATTTAATAAATTTCGAAAATTTATTTATGATATTGACTAAGAACATAAAGAAATATACTTACTATTCAAGTATAGTTCTATCCATTAATAAATTTTTACAGAAAACGTATATTTTCTTCAAAAGAATAGTATTCTAGATGACTTGGTCACACCTGAAGCACTAGAATAAACTTCTAGAGAATCAAATGATTCAAAGAATATGAACTATATATTTCCCCTATATTTAGACATTAACCAATAACAAAATGGTTAGTATGAGAAAAGATAACCCCTAAAAAGTATAATCCATTATAAGAAGAAATACTACTCTTAATCTCCAAAATTGAAAAAAGTACCCAAAGTTAAATAAAGACGATTCAATTCCCAATTGTCCTTAAAATTATTCTAAATAAACCAACTAATTTTGAAATCCACAATAAATAAGGATTTGATCAGATAGTCTTCCATGATAAATCTTAACATTTATGTCCAAATAATATCAACTACTCTTAAAGTCATATACTAAAAAGTAATTAACCTAATAACATATTCTCTATGATAAGTTAATAATTTCATGAAATAAATGAAATATCCATTTGTATAGAATAAAACATAGATTTTAACAAAAAAATATTTCAAACATTACTCCAAAAATATAATCCCATAGTATTATATTTTCCTTGGAAATATAGTATTCCCAAAAGAGAGAACGTCCTACAAAATAAAATTTATAACTTAATCACAAAATCATTTTACTATACTAAGGATATCCATTTTATAAAACATAAGTTCCAAAATCAACAAATTCTTGATTCATAAAATCATTTAAATAAAAATAATAATTCATACTAACTAGGGAATTCATGTAGGCCAGTGGTAGGTGATGCGCCTTATCGCCCTTTGGTTGTGGGTTCGATTCGAATGTCCTTTCCAGATGTGATGGGTTGTCACCCATATTTTAGGTTTTCTTTTTTCTATGAAAATATAATTATTATAAAATTAATAAAAAATATAATTTTCACAAAAATAACATAACCTATTTTATCCTCAAAGGTTATTTAATACCTTTCATTTTGCATCCCAAAATGTAATAACTATTTATCACCAAAACAAAAAAAGATTATATGAACCCCTAAGGTTGTCCATTATGTCCACACAATAAAAGATAATTATTTTTGAATAAAATTTTCACATATCAAACTTCTGGGTTACAAATACTATAAAAAGTCTTCCAAAGTAATCCCATCATCAAAAGAGGCTTAATACTTTTAAGCATTTCATTATCCTAAAATCTACCCTTACTCTTGAATCCATTATATAAATAATTCTTAATCATTTTCATGATCCATTAAAAATTATTTTAATACAATTTTTATAATACTTCTTTCCAACAAAAAAAATCATGAATCATATCCTAAGTTCCAATAATATAAAAAAATCAGCTATGAAATAATCCATACCTTTCAATGTTCATTTTCAATTTCTTTATCCTCAATCCGAATGACATTGGTCATTGGTAAACATATATTTTTAGGTAAAAATGATCCCATTATTGGACCTTCTTCGTAGGACATATATTTTTGTAATGACTATGTACACCACATTCAAAACATTCAACTGATCCCGCGGAAAGAACTTCTTTCCCTTTCCTGGAGTTAACTAGATGATTCCTTTTTATATGGAAGGTTCTTGCTTTATGACCTTTATTACCACATCTATAGTATCTTACCATCCCTTGGAAGTATTTTTATAGGTGTTTCTTTCCACATCATTGACACATAGGTTTTACAATATGATTACCTTTATGATTATTAATTGATCTTTCATAGTGATTTGTTTCTTGCATACATGATGCATTATAAAAATAACTAAGGTTTAGTATGTTAATCATGACGCTATATAGTTGGTTGAGAGTAACCATATGAGTTTTCATTGTAGAACCCATTTCATTCAGTTTCTTATTCATAAATTTGTCATAGTTTTCTTCATATACATTTGTACTTTGGTACCTTCTACATCCATCCATTTACTAAAACCAAAAAGGTCATTGTCAGTGTATTAGTAAAATTATCATATAATATCTTATGAGGAGGGTAAACATTAAGATATAATTATTCATGTTATCTTAAACTCATTCAATTTATCTAAAATAACCATGAATCTTTCTAATATTCGATCCATTATGGTTATGTTACTTATGCTTAAATAGCAACCTAACCTCTAAAGTTATCTAGGCCGACCTCGGATAGAAAATATAAAGCGCTAAACTTTAACATAACATAATCTTCAGTAAATTTAATAATTTGACATTGAGTATCTTTTCAGGTTTAGAGTTTTAGTGAATTAGGCCATAACTATTATATTACATATCAAATATTACAAGGTAGACACATCTACTCTAACCAATTTTTTCATAACACTTAAACTCCATAAATAAAACAATAATTCTTTTCTTGATATAAATCTTCATGAATTTTACCTTTCTCTTACCCTTCATTATACCCAATGAATTATTTTTTCAAAAACATGGGATGATCATAAAAATTATAGTAAGGGTTATAAAATAAGTAAGGAAAACATTAGTCCATCAATTCATATAGGAATTATAAATCATACTTTTCACTCATATAACATAAACTCTTTAACATACTTCATGAAATCCTAAGATTTATGAATAACACAAAGAAATCATAAATCATAAAGGTAACTTATGGCATCTATAAGATAATTATATTTTAGATTTCATAGCTACATAGGGAGTTACATTAGGAATACCCATCAAAATATATTCCCTATATATCTTAGGAGAAGGCTTAATGTTTACCTCCATCACGTTACCCAATGCATTGGAGCGCAATATCAGGCTCACCCACCCTCAGTTTATCATGGAACAACCCATATACATAAAAAATTTCTGATAACCATAACATAATCATAACACATAAAGCAAGTATAAAAGAATGATAACATTTACACATTGCAATAACAAGATATCATTTCAAGATATTTATATAATCAATTCATACAAAACATTAAAAATGAGGTGTTTTGAATCAATGTGTCCCATACCACTTTTAATATTTTGAAAGGAATTTACACTTTAAAACAGTAATTTACATATAATTATACAATTAAAATAATTTCTAAAACAGGTAATTTAAATATAAGGATTTATAAGATTAACTTCATAAAACATTTAGAACAATGTTTTAGTTACAGAATCCCTTACCACTTGATAAATACATGAAAAATAATTAAATAATTACATCAAATAAAACTATAAATACCATGAGAATATTAAAATTCAAGATATAAAAAGTCAAAAAGGTTGTATATACACATTATATATAATAAATGTGCATAATATGAAGATATGCCTCAATGAAAAGAGATTGAGGTGTAGTCCCTTTAAAAATTCGGTAGCCTAACAATGTCACATAAAATTCAGAAAATAAGTTTATGAGAGAGAAAAGGGTCTGTCATCACTTTTATATAAAATGTACAACAATAAGTATACATAAGGACATTTCCAAACATAACAAAATGGAAATTAAATGACATAACATAGAAGAAGTCTTAAACTAAAAGAGGATGGTGAAAGGTTCCCTTACAAAGATCATTTTGTAAATATAATAGATCGATTATGTTTATTCACTATAAGTACAGATAAATAAAATATAAATACAATATAGGATATCAAAGGTTATTTTCTCACATAGTCATAGCACGACATAATCATGAAGTACAAAATTAACCCAAAGAAAGGAAATTGGGTTAATAAGTTCCCTTACCTTGAGTCCGAATTATCTCATTCGTTCTTTATATTCCTGAATAATAAACTTAGGTTAATTTATACTTCCTTTAGAAAATGTCTCAAGTTTCAGTTCATATTACTTATCATCATGTTATAAAAATATATAATTATTTAGGTTTGTATCGGTCGTATTTTTGATATTCGGTATTTGAGTTGAAAATGAACATGATATAATTAAAATTGTCCATGTGGTCAAGATACAATTATATTAATAATATTATTAACAATTTAAATACAATATATATCAATTATATATATGTATTTATAATATTCCATAACATTTTGAGATAAGAAATGAAATCCACCGTTCATGGGGACAGTATGCCGTACGTATGCATGAACGCTACTTATTTTCTTTTTTCATATTTTAGGGGATGAAAAATTAATGATACATAGGTATATTATAATTCAAGTATAATATAATATTTTATATACTTTATATAATTTCATTAACTCCATCCTTCATATGTTCTATGTATGTCATGAATGAGTCATATCATTTTGAGGGGGCGGTAGTCCACACTTCCTCAAATGAAATTATCGTATTTACACATTATGGAAAGCATAATGGTATAATGTAAATGAAAAATACATAAGAATAGAGAAAATATGAATATAATATATATCACATATAAATATAGTTCCATCGTAATTTCCACCAAGAGAGGTGGTAGGGTAAAAGCGAACAATAATCATTTCTCGAGGCAGTAGTTCTTCGTACATATAAATCACATGTTTGTATCCATTAGATGGTCTTGTGTGTAAGTGTAGTTAAAATACTTATCATAAAAAATTTCTAGTATATTTAACATAATATTTTTATAAAATAATTTAATAATGATTGTTTTGAGGTTGGATAGGGGAAAATAAATTTCAAAAGCTTGAGAGAAGACATTATATAAAATCGGGAACTCCTTTTTATTAAAGCTAAAAGGCTTTCTTGATGTGCCTTCTTCGCAAGGCAAGTATTATAGTAGGAATATTGTGATGTTTAGAAATTATTTGGTCCATGTTTTTATTAGCCAAGGGTCTTGAGAGGAGTGATTAAATGGTTTGGGTTGACGCCCATTTATAAGAGGGAGTAGGGGCACTTTAGGAAAGTATAGAAATGTCAATTTATTTTAAATTTTATTTCAATTTCAAATGAGTCCAAATTCCATTTGTTTGAGGATAATATGAATATAAGTCGAAATAAAACCATACAATAACAATAAGACATTGTTTGGATATTTTTTAGCCCTAATCATTTTTATTCATCAATTTTTACTCTTATCTTTTTACCAAGATTTTAACACTTTGAGATTCAAAATAGTTACCAATACAAGAAAAATATCCAATTAAAGATTCAATAATACAATTTTAGACTTATTATAACTATTTAGAAGAATATTTTTTTTAATTTTATAATATTTAATAAATTATTTTATATTTTAAAATACGAATTATGTCAATTTTGACACTATTCATTTCATGACTTTGAAAAATAATCCAAAACAAATTGTTTATTTAAAAAATCCTTAATTAATTCAAATATAAAAACTAATACCCATCTCTAAAAGTCTTATATGGCATAGAAGGTTTCCAAACAAATTTTATTTTTATATTTATAATCATATTTATTTAAATCATTCATTAATAAGGCAATCACTACATCATCATTGTGTCATAAATATATTTATTTATTTGATGTATAAAAATTATAAATAAAATCCCATGATGTATAAAATATTATTATATTTATAATTAATATTTATAGTTTAATATATCACTTATATAACCACATTTAAATTTTTTTTTGTAAAAAGATATATGTTTATGTTATATTTTTCTTTACATTAAATTAAATCGTATAAAATGTCATTTTCACATCAAAGTGGCTCTATGGGTTCCCAAAATCGTCCCAATGATGCCCATGTTCAGGAATATGCCATTAAATAGTATTAGTACATGTTTTAGTGTAGTTTATTATAATTAAAATATTATTTTTAACCTTATTTAACCGATTTCACTTTTAACTATGGTAAATAAAATAATTACAAAAGTTTCTATTCATAATGTATAAAAATAAAAGGTACCTATCTACAAAATTTGGACCTACTCATTCCAAATAAAGAATCTATTTTTTCAAATTAAAATCAACTAATTGGTAGAAATTGATTTAAAATTAATTTCTGTTGTCAAAACCAAAAAACATGTTTTTAGGAAGTAAAATCTACAAAAAGATTGACTTGTGTTTATGTCCAATTAAAAATTGGAATTACATTAAATGATGAAAATTAATTTAAATGGTAAAAATTTAATCCAATTAATATTTAAAACTAATTAAATTTTTAATCTAGAAATATAAATAAATTATATTAAAAGGTAGTTTTGAATTAAAATGCAGTATTTTTCAATATTCATTAAAAATTCAACTTTACCAGAAAAATGTCGAAATTTAATCCAAAGTAAATTTTTTTTCCTAATTATAAAGAAGAATTTTATTCTATAAAATAGAATATATAAAAGTGTCAATAACTAGATTTAAAAATGGTTTTCCATCAAAAGGCCGTAAAATGACCTTTTATAGAATATTAGTGTATTTTATGCTTAATATCAGATTCATTATTATTCTAAGACTCTAAAATTTATTGGATAATAGATACAACTTTTAACAAACAAAAGTAATTATAATTTAGTTATTTATGTTCATTCCCATAAAAACAAAATCTATGTGTTAACTACCATTTAAAATTATAATAATATTATTTTATTTTTCGGTATAACTCAAAGTTGTGTGCTATCTAAGATTTCAAGAAAACCCGTTGTTGTGTGTTAAGTATTCTGTTGGAAAAAGAGTCCTATTAACATAAAATTAATATCTTATTTATAAATATTAATATATATGCAAATTTTTTATTCTTTAAATAAATGGTTTGTTACATTAATGACGAGTAAGAACAAAGAAAACATCAATCTGAAATTAAAGAATATTTTTCATGAGAATTTTTTTTTCATATTAAATTTTTTATATTGTGGGATAAATAGATACTAAGTTGAAGGGTTAACCTTATAATATATGGTTTTATTATGTAAGATTAATGACCTCATTATCTATAACCATAAACCTAAAAGGTCTTTTGCAATGAATGAATGTAAATTATACTATAAAGCCACTAGATTATCAAATTTTTTAAGGATGGTACCATATAGTTGGGATCATATTTATGAAGTAGATAACAATACAGGTTAATAAAATATTATTAAAATTCAATTGAGAGATTATAATTGATAATTATGATATAAAATTGTAATATTACCATGTTGATTAATCTGATCAATGTCTATTAAGAATGGTTTTCATAGAGTAAACTATGAAGCTAATGTAGGAAGTTATCTGGAGGATAATATCCTTACAAATTATAAATTTAGAATATTTGGAATTGGAATTGATAATTTCATTACCTTGATGGATTAGTTGACACATTCTATAAATATTTATTGAATATATTTTAGAGGGAACCTGGATTTACTAAATAGGAACATGTTGATTTTTGATAATTTTATAAAAAACTGCCTCTAAATTTTGGGGAAACCTTAGATGCCATGATTTATGACGAATAGATCTTTTATTTGGAAAATATATTTTAACTCGTGTTATTTTCATATCATCAAAATGGAATGCTTTAAATTTATCATTTTGATATAAAATATGATTGATTGTGATCAGTGGTTAATAATATTATAGATCGGTAAGAGCTTGATACCGTGGAACATCTTGTATTTAATGATATTTTCCTAGAGAATGATTACCCCAATACTCTCTAAATAAGTTTATAGAAACAATTATTGGATATGATGAAAAATGAGGAGGATTTAGTAGTCACATATAAAGAAAGTTTTATATGAATTTCCAGGTATGAACCAAATTGTATTCAGGAACATGATAATAAAAATTATAAATTTTACTCAAGATTGAAACCAAGTTTATTAATACCATTTTATTCAAATGAATTTAACCATTATGAGAATGTTTTTCATTATTCTAGGAAAAGTGAGATGAATTTTTAAGAAACTTATATTCCTGAAAATGAAAAGAGTAAGAATAAATCAAGGTTGAATGAAATAATAAAGAAATCATCTAAGAAATGTAGTGGTAAGCCCCCTATAACAACCATTAATATTCATGCATAAATATTTAATATTATTTGATGAATATTGATTGTATAACATAATGATCCGCACCCAAATTATATAGGTCCAGTATATTTGGAAACTTGAACATATAAATCATTGGTTTATGTTGTATAAGTTAAAAGAAAACAATTCCTTTCACATTTCTATATAAAGTCAAAAACAACATTGTTCAAAAAATGAAAAGAATATTCATTTTTAAACCATTTTAAAAAACTTTAACTATGGTAAAATTGAATTTAAAATATCATAATATTATATTTAATACATTCTCTAAGAAGTTCTAGAAAACATTGATATGGAAAAAATTCGACTGAAGAGAGATAAAAAATTGATTTTCCTTAAAATATTATTTCATATATCTAAGTAATTAAGTTGAGTAAAATGAAATGAAAATATGTATTATCATGAAATAACCATAGGGGGAATTTTCAGTTTGTTTAGAGTTATATTATATGATTTCTTCATCGTAAAAAAATCATAAACAATCCCAATAAATAACGAGATTGTAACATAAAACCATTACTCATTTGGTTATATTTGAACCATAATCCAAATGAAATAAAGAAATTTAAATGAATATGTATATCCCATAATTATTATGATAATAATAGTAAAATAAATTCATGATAATTAAATACAGCACATAAAATAATAATGTCGTTAATATGGTGTGTGTCCCACGAAAATAAATGTGATACCAAAATCCCTTACCTCGGGTATGGATTCATTGGTATACATTAAAACCTCATTTATAATAAGAAAATAAATATTATAAATATATTATAGAATCTTATTCTCATATATAAAATCATATATGATTTACTTATGACAATTTATCACCCTTTTATTGATAATTAATACTTAAAATCATAGTTTGGAGTGATATTTACTTTGTTTTCCAAGTATATTTTGGTTTGGAAATTTTGGTAAAAATAATTTGATAATGGTTAAATCACACTAATAATTTTAATCATGAAGGAAATACTTTTTATTCATCATATACAGATTTTTATTTATCCTTAATTGTAGAGATAGAAAAATTAATTACATCATTCGTAAATATGGTATGTTTTACATACGCATGAACACTATTTTCACTTTTGATTGATGGAATGAAAGGTAGGAAAAAAATAATTCGCATTTATATAATAATTATTTTATCATATATATCTTATATATTTATTAAATCTCAATTTATTACCATCCATGTAAAATAGAAATGAAAAACCAATCACATCATTTAGTGATGGTGGTTTTCCACTCATATTCATGAGCAACATTTTCATTTCCAATGGATTGAAAGGTAATAAGGTAGATATGATATGATGATTACATAAGTATAATAATTTGATAGGTATAATTCATAATATTTTATCACATCATAATAACCATTCATGAATTATTGATATAGAAAATGAATTTTATTTTTAGGTGGAGTTGGTAAGATGTACGTACGCAAGACAGATACTTTTACATAAAATTTGACGGAAATTGGGTGAATAAATGTGTATTAAAAATAATAATAACATTTAAGTATTTTATTATAATTATGTTTTTATTCCATTAAGAATATAATATATTTATATGAGGTAAAATAATAATTAAAAAGAACTTGATAGGTTATGGTGATTACCTCTTCTGTGAGACAATTCCTTTAGATCCCCTATTAATGACTCTAGGATAGTAATTTTGGAAATAAAGAAACTATAGAAGTTTTATAGGGAATTTAGTTGTTTTTTATATGTTATTATTGATATTTAAGACTCAAATTGGAATGAATAAGAGAAATGAGAGGATCCCTTTTATAATTTAGGGGACGTCTACTCTTAGGATTTCATAAGAAATTAAAATACAAAATATTATTATCTTCTTAAAATTAATCAAAAGGATAGGAATTATAAGATAATATTATACAGCGTTGAAATCCCATTATACAATAAAATTTTTTAAGGTTTATGTGGTGCTGGGAACATTTTCTTTTTGTTTAAACCCTCAGTTAACAAATTTTAACATTAACCACAGTAACATATTCCTTCTCTTTAAGGGATATTATTTTACATATAAGGTGATAATTGGATCCTAAATGTAAAATAGATAACATTTTATTCAATATATTATTCACATTTTCTTATTTTAATATTTTAATGTCTTTTAAATAATTTAACAAAATATTATTTTAATAAAATATCATTAATGTCAATATTCACACTATTCATTTAAATTGACTTAAAATACATAATGAAAAAGTTATATTATGAATTTAATCCTTTTAAAAATAAAAAAATATTTCATATTAATCATTAAAATTCATGTTGAATATTAAATAAATATAATTATATAACTTTTAATCTTTATAAAACAATTTATTTTATTTTTCTTTTAATTGAATAATTACTATATAAGGATTGAATAACCATATATGAAATCTATTTAATAACAAGAAAAATTAAAAAATTTAACATCATGATAATAGTTTCATTTTTCTAAAATTATAAATTTATATTCATTCATAAATTTATTTTTTCTCAATATGAACAGATAAAGGATAGTTAAAACTATGAGAGTGACACATTTTAATATTTTATTCCTTTAATATCATACTGGAAATTTTCAAAGAAAAAATGGCCATTAAACAAACTAATTTCGAGCCTAAGGTGATAATGTTAGAGTTAACTTCATCAAAAGATAATTATGATGAAAAATAACTGATATATCACTTAGGTCTTACCAAGATTAACCTGATTTAGCCTTTATCGAGGTGCCAATTTTTACCAAGATTACTAGTCATTTTGAAAAAAATAAATAGTACTATTTACTAAATTTATAACTCCTAATTAAAATTATGAGATTCATTTTTCAAGATTCAATTTATATAAATTGAAAAAATTATTTTTAAAATATGGGTTTAAAACACGATGAAATTTACTTTTATAGAAATATATTTCTCAAACATAAAACTAGATTTATTTTTATCTCATTCATAGTAAAAATATTATTGGAATGTTAATTTTTTATGGAATATTTAATATATAATTTTATTTAATGCTATTCAAAAGTTGTTAGAAATATTTATAAAGATAAAAATATATTGGGCATATAAAAACAGTTTTTCAATAAAAATCCTATTATGTAAAAAATATTTTGTTATTAAATTAAAGAATAAAATTGATTCAAGAGAAATTAGTTGGATTATTGAAAATATAATATAACAACTTGTAATTTTAAACCATTTTTAATAAACTGGAACTATATACATTCTTGAAATAAAAATATAGTTATCAATAAAAAAACATTTTTTTTGTTCATTGAAAAATCATACTTTTCAGAAAATTATAAAACAAATCATCCTAACAAAATTTGAACATGATAAAACCAAAAATTATGTCCTTTTAACCAAAATATTATTTCTAAAATTTCATGAAATTTATAATAATATTTTTTCAGAAGAAGTAATAAAAGACGTTTTTTGAAGAATAAATTGACTATTAAAAATTGAGGTATCATTTAATAAAAAATTATCAATAAATTTATATATAGTAGTAAATATTTATATACTTAATAAATAAGTTAATGAAAGTAACACCCACCAATTTAATGGCTAGTTTATGAAGGTTATATTTAAATAATAATATTTAATGGTTAATTTAGGTTTGGTGATGCATATATTGTTTGATATTAACATATTGTCCTTTAAAATATCATGGTGTCACATTATACCCCCTTTAAAAAATTGTGTCCATTAAATATGAGATTGTTCTCAGTAATCAAGGGTTTGACCTTTGGAAATTATTTTTTTGAAACACCAAATCCCAATAAGGGTTAATAAAACTTTTTATTGAAAATAGAGGAGATAAAAGATGAATGTCATCTAAAATAAAAAATCACCGGGTTTCGAAACAGGTGAACAATAATGTGGATTTTTTTTACCATATAGAGTAAAAAAACAAGGAAATATACTTAATTAAGATGTATAATTTCATCCTTTAATATATTTCCACTGCAATATAATATGTTGCACCAAACAATGCATATTTGAGATAATTGTTTCTTATATGAAGAACTAAAATCAACTTCTAATGGATCGAATGTATATAAAAATATATTCCTCCTATAATTAGTCATTATGAAAAACTAATTTTTTTTTTCAAAAGATAACTATCAAAATGAATTAACCATCATACAAAAAAATGAAACTTTAATTTCTAAATAATTAATTACTTATTAACCTGAAAATTAAAGAATATTTTAACCTCCAATGATATATCATACCCTTTTGGTTATATAATTAAAAACATAATTTAATTGTTCCCAAATAACATTTTATGTTAAATAAATTTTAAATCTAAGGGTTTAATATACCTTTTCCTAATAAATAATATTAATAATATCATTAATCACCATGATAAACCACTATATAATATTTTAATTTAGTTAAATTCTATAAAATATAATGCATAAAATTTTGATACTAAGTGGAATGGTAATCCTTAACTAGAAAACAAATATATCTGAAAATATGAACTTGTTAATGAATCACTTTTCAACCATCAATTTTATCAATATCCTATAATATAGTGTACCATAATTAACTTAAATTCAAATTATATACCAACCATAAAGAACTATTTAAATCTCACTATATTATTCTTCCTAACACTTAGTAAAAGTCTTAAATCAATTAATAATTAAATCAATTATAACATTAAATGAGGGTCTTTATTGTATTGATCTTATTATCAAGCATAATCATATAAACCCATGATAGTATGCATGCCTTTTAAGTTTATATCATATGAAAACTTATATGTTTACAAAAATTAACAATATATGTATTCTTTAAATAAGTTCCAACACTATTAAAAATATTCCATAAATTTAAAAATTTAATAAAATTAATCACAGATGAACTACATAAATTTTTCCTAAACTAATAAATTTAAATTCCACCAATACTATCCTACATATGGAAGTATTCTCTTTATCACAACTAAACATATGTTTTCAAATTCCACTGATGAACAATCCATATGTGTATCATAATCCTTATATCCATAATATTATTGATATAGCACTTCCAAAACATAATTATTGAATCATAATACCTAAAAAATACAAATCCTTTCAGTTCAAAGTATTTTCCTTGGTATTTGAGTTGACCCTTTTATTGAGGAATTTGCTTTTATAATGCACATATTCCCAAAACATAATATATATAACTATAAATGGTACCATATGATGATTTTAATTTTCCTCCAATGAAATAATTTTTTTCTCAGAAATTAATTCCCTTATGACCTTTATTTCTATTTAGAAAACATATTATTGTCTCTTTAATACATTAACTTGAGTTATTTTCCCCAAATTCTAAACATATATGAAGCTAAATCTTTTTTCCTTCATAGTCTCCACCACCAAAGCTCCCAGTAAACCCTATCCTTATCTTTCTTGTGAGTTTAAGAGTTTTTCAATGTTCATGTTTTTAGTTATATATCAGGATAAATTATTAGGAATAATCACAAGGTTTTTTTCCATATCCCATTTATTTTCTTATGAAAGAGTAAAACAATTCCTTTTTTTTCATGTTAACAAGAATCCTACTGGTTCTATCCATTTACAAAGACCAAAAAATAATGTGTGAAAAACAATAGTCGTAGATATGAATCATGAAAAATAATTTCTAGGATATTCAAAACATGAAACCTCATTTTCAATATTTTAAACCTATGGTTTAATATAGGTTATCCATGATCATTACAAATACTTTAGGATATTATAATATACTTATACTCATCCCTCAGGTATTCACTAATGTTTTCCCATTCTAGTTTCTAAAGGATAGCTAAACCATTCCATGATACCCATTATAATGAACCAAAATTTTTATAAACATATATTATAGCTAATTATATGAATATTTATTACATATCATGAAGATATATGATATAATGGTATAAATATAGAATCTTTGGAAGTATGGACACATAAACTACTAGTTCCAAAATAAACTACACCATCTCCAACTTAGTTATTTATTGCCAGTACCCATCTTAGAAATATAATACTTAAAATCTTTCTTCAAAATATTTAGAAATGAAATAGAAGAGAAGGTTATCTCAGACACGCAATATAGGTAAACAATGATGATATCAATTATCACATAAGCATATCATGAGAATTGGGGTATGAGAATATGAGATTAAAATTTGATTACTATACCTTGTATATCATAGATCATAATATTGATTCCCAAGGAATAAATACTAGTAATTCATAATACATTAATCATTAATCAATAAAATATCATGAGATATGAGGGTATGAAACTGGCATACGGTTTAGATTATTGGCATACAAATAAGCATAAAAAATAATATCCCTACCAGTAAGGGTAGAATAAAATGACTATATAAGTGTATTATCTTCACTCTCCTAATAATCATAGTAATCAAATTTCACTACCAAGACTATGGTAGTGGAAAAAGGCCCTTACTAAACTGGGTTGACTCCCGATTACTATCCCATTTATCCCATGAGATATCAAAATTTACCTAGTTTATTAGAGGGATATATAATTATAGACCCACACAACACATAATTAATATCACATACATTTGTTACATAAGATCATAATACACTCAACATATCAAAACCTTTTAAAAGAAAAGGGTTTCATAAACATTTCATCATAGCAGATCCCATGGAAAATAAATGGGTGTCATAAACATTTTATCATTTCATCGTACCTTAACCCATGTAAAAGGAAAGGGTTTCATATACCTATTATCATCATAAGTATAAAATATATAGATAAATAATTAGGATGGTACCCTTGGATGATATACCCATTAAGGAAAAATTAAAATCAAGTGTTGTTGTCTTTGATGAATAGAAATACCATAATAAGACCATTAAGACATTCTTGAGGAGAATACCTTTTCCACATAAAAAATCACTTTTAAAAAATGATAAATTCACAAAATATTGTTCATATGGTTTTCTTTTAAAATATTCTTAGAAAAATATAATTTAATATTTATTATATTGAGTGGTCATGATAATGAAAAATTCTGTTGATGCTTTGTTGTTTAATGAAAATATTGGTTTTAAAATTTTAAAAAAATTCAATAAAAACCCATTCACAAAATAACCATAAGATAACTTTGTAAATCATTTTTTGAAAATTATAACATTGGAAAGAATTCCTTTAATAAATAATAGGATAATTTTAAAACCATTCTCTAATTTTTTTAGAAAACATGTATATGGAAGAAAAGGAGTTTTTGTTTGAAGAGAGGAATACTGTTGTTTTTCCTTAAATAAAATTTTCATTATCCTAAGTAATTAAGGTGAGGAAAATGAAATAAAAGAATTTATTATCAAGAAGTAAATATATAATAATAAAATTAATTAGTTTTTTTGAGTTGGAGTAAATTATTTCATCATCAAAAAATAATACTAAATAATCCAAATAAAAAAGAGATTGTAACATAAAACCCCTTCCGAATTGTTAACATTTGAGTCATAAGCCACATAAAGGAAATAACCAGATTTTTATATGTATATACCATAATTTTTATGTTAATATTCAAAAAATAATGACTTGGTAAAAATATAAACAAAAAAAAGAAGTGGTGAATATGACATGTGTCCCATGGAAATAAAAGTGAGATGAAAATCCCTTACCTCAGGTACGAATTCCTTCACACACATTCAAAACTAATTTATAAAAATATAGATAAATGGTAAATAAAGAAGGATTAAAAACCATAATAACATTTTAGTATTTTTAGTATAATAGATCCATTATTTAATGAATAATATAATAAATTTAAAGGAGTTTAAGAAGAATTAAGTAGAAAGTGATTGGTTAAGGCTATTACCTCTTCGTTGAAACAAATAATTTAGATCCCCTCTTTTAGACCCTAGAATTTGTATTTTGGGAATACCAAAACATATATAATGTACATAGTGAATTTTAGAATTTATTTTTAGAGTTTATAGAATATATAATAGACTAAAATTTCTGTGAAGAAGAGAAAGGATAAATACCGTTTTATAATTGAGGGGAGGGGAACTCTTAGGATATCTTACAAGATTAAAATACAATGAAGAAAATATCTATCATAAATTCATATAAAATTCTTGTTATTAGATTGAAATATAGGATGGTGTTGTAATCACATCAACCAGTAAAATTTGAAGAGGTTTATGTGGTGTTTTAATCCTTATCATTTGGTTTGACCCTTTAGTTAACCCATTTCAACATTATTCGTGGTAATTTTTTTTTTAAAGGTTTATAATTTTATGGATAAGTTTATAATTGGATAAATAATTTGTATGGGACGATATTTTATACCATAAATTATCAAAAATTTCACCCTTAAGGTATTTTGTTTTTTTAAATTATTTAAAAAAATACTCTTTTTATAAAATATCATTAATGCCAATTTTGACACTATTCATTTAATTTAACTTAAAAGACATAAATTCAAAGTTTTATTTCTAATATAATCATTTGAAATTTCACTTATATGTCATATTAATCTTTTAAATTCTTGAAAACCTATAAATTACTAGATTTATATCACTTTTAATACTTTGAATACCATTTATTTTATTTTTCTATTAATTGAATAATCCTTATATTAACACTTTGCAAACATTTATATGACTTATTTAATCACTAAAAATTATAAATAAATTATCATAATGAAAATAATTTCATTATTTTCAAAATATATATTTATATTTATTCATAACTTTCTTGTTTCGATATGTGAATAGATAAATAAATATTTATGGCCATAGCACTTATTTTTAACATAGATTAACACGATTCAACCTTTAAGAATGTGATAAATTTTGCGATGATGATTATTAATATTGAACAAAAATAAAAGGGTCCTGTATAGAAAATTTAGGAATAATGATTCCAAATATGGGATAAAATTTTCAATATGAATTTTCTATAAGTGGTAGAAAATAATATTAAAATAAATGTAAAAAACAAGATTAAAATGGATTTAGAAAAATTCAGTTTTTAATCATAAAACATGATTTATTCCTATCGCAAGAATATAAAAAAATTTATATAATTTTAAATAGTTCAATTTAATATATAACATATACATTTCATTAAAATCATTTAGTTATACAGATTTATTTAATATATTAAGATTAAAATATACTGCACACACAAAAAAAATTCAGAAAAATATCTGTAATGTATAAAACTGTTTTATACTAAATTAAAATATAAAACTAATTCTAATGACCATAATTAGATTATTTCAAACATAATGGTAACAATTTTACTTTCAAACAATTTTATAAAAAATAGAAATTTTTACACTCTTGAATTGAAAATACATTTTTCAATAAAAACAAGTATTTTTTTCTGCTGATTAAAAAATCATACATTTCAAAATATTCTAAAAAATTCAGCCTTAGATAATTTTTCCATATTTAATTAAAAAAATATATCCTTTTAATAAAATATAATTTTTAAATGTTTCATATACTAATTACTATATTTGATCACAAAAATAAATAAAATCCATTTTTTTGGAGAAATATTTCTTGGAGGAATAAAACAACGTTACAAAAAACTGAGTGTTTATTTAATAAACATTTATAAATAAATTTATATTTTGAGGAACATTTTTTATATTTCATAAAGAAATTAATCTTATTAATACCCACTAATTTGATGGTTAGGTTATAAAAGTAATAATAAAATAACAATATTTCTTGATTTTTTAGGCTTGTTGTTTTGTATGTTATATGCTTCCAAACACAATATTTTATTAAAATATTATGGTGTTATGCCACAAACATGTTCTATTTGTGGTAAAAACATTTCAAGAAATGTTTTACATGATCTAGAAAGTTTTATCAGTGTGGTATGTTTGGTCATTGGGATTACAACTATATAGAATAGAGTATTGAATAATCCTAGTATGAGGTAATAGATATCCATCCAATGGTGTGATGTTTTAATTTAAATTATTTGGGAAATTATTTTAACATGTGTCCCATGATAGTTACACAGGGTGTAAATCATAAATATTGAATGAAAAATGGTTTGTAAAAATCATTTTATACTACTATGGTTGATGTTGGGCGATAAAATATAGTGGTTGCACCTCTAGAGAGAACAATATTTTCCAAAGATTAATATTAGGTAAAGATACCATTAATTGAAGGTAAATGAGGAAAATATTTTGAATATTGATTTTTGGTATAGATATAGGAATTTTGATTATTTGGTAAGGCTATTTAGGTTGTCTAATATACTAGATTTAATCATGGTTCTTATGAATAGAATTTTTCATGACTATTTATACACCTTTTTGGTTTTTTATTGATTATATTATGGTAAATTATAATATTCATAAGGATCATGATAAAAATCTAAGGTTTTTTTCAATCCCAGAAATAAAAAAGTTAATATCCAAAATTTAGTTAGATATAATTCTGGTTGTATTAGATATCTTTCCTCAAGAATATTATCTCCGAATATGGAAAAAAATTTGACCCTAAAAAAACAACGTTTTTAAAGAATGTAAGAGACAAAAAATGTCATATATATTCATAGTTTTCTTAGATTAGTGGGCTTCTAATGATGATTGATAGAAAACATTACTTAGTTATCTATCATACTGACTATGTTAAGATGAGTAGGTGTTAAAATAATATATATGAAAGCGTCTAATGATTTTTTTCAAATAACTGAAAAGAATATTAGTGAATGATATATTTTTGTAACCCCTTTATATAAATGATGAATTTTTCATCTAAAGTGATGCTTCCTTGAAGATACTTAGTTATGTTATGATGAAGAATGATTAGGTAATCTCTAATACTTTATTTAAATTGAAACCTAATGATATAAATTATATAAAAATTACTCCTATAATATCCTCTTATAAAATACAGAGGAATCATTTATACATAGTAATGTGTGAAATAGACACTGATCATAAATGTTTGTAGTATATATTCAGTCTGAAAGAGTCAAACATTGGGAAAAGAAGATGGATGGAAATGTTAATTTTTTTTACATAATTAATTATAAACCTGGTAAAGAAAACGAATTATCTGATATGTTGGTTCAAAAGGATAGTGTATCATTTAATATGATACCTTTGAAACATTATACTTTAGTGAATGATTTAATTATTGATGGCCAAACAATTGTGCATACAAGGGCGTCTTCTATTTTGTTTTAGGTTTCAGTTTTGTATTATTTTAAAAATAAAATTACACATATTTAATAGTAAGTCTATTATTTGAATGGATAGATGGATAACGTAAAGAAATGTAACTTACCAGAATTTAACATTGAAAACTAAGGTGATTTTAGATTTTGAAAAAAGTTGTTTTTTCTTTCTATCAGAAATTTTAAAAAGGAATTGTTGAGTGAAGTTGACAAACCCCCTTTTCTTCTCATCTTGACAGTACTAAAATGTATAGATTACTTAAAATGCATTACTGGTGTGATTGAATTAAGATTAATATTCTAGTGTTTTCTATGAAATGTTTTCTTGTCAATTGGTTATAGTTGAACAAAAAATTTCAAAAAGGAATCTTTAGATGTTTCTACTTCCAGAGTGGAAATAGGAAAATATATTAACGGAATTCATGGTTGGATTTAAAAAGAAATATCAAGGTAATAATGTGTCTTGAGTTATTTTTTATGATTTAAATAAATATGGAAATTTTCTTTTTATTCGAGATGTAATATTTTTAAATCAGATTTCTTGACTATATCTTAAGGAGATAGGAAGGTCAGATTGATTTCCTCAATTCATTATATCTGATTGTGATCCTAGTTTTACTTAAATTTTTTAAAGACCTTTAAAATTAATTGTGTAAGAATAAATTTTATTAAAACTTTTATTCTTAATTTTAAAGATAGATGGAGATAATGATTCATACTTTGGAAGATACACTTCATTATTATTAAATGGATGACAAGAAAAGTAGGTATCAATATCTTTCATTATTTTAATTTTATTATAGAAACTATTTTTATTCCTGAATATATATGGAAATATTTTAGGAAATATATGGAATGTGATGTTGGTCTCAAGATTTTTGGGATGAAGTAGGTTAAAGTAAGATGTTGGGAGTATAATTGTTAAGTAAATATGTTCGGGA
Source organism: Viscum album (assembly GCA_963277665.1). Lineage (NCBI taxonomy): Eukaryota > Viridiplantae > Streptophyta > Magnoliopsida > Santalales > Viscaceae > Viscum > Viscum album. The sequence goes on from OY728133.1 coordinate 446,196,246, forward strand.
TGTAACTCATGTTTTTAACCCTGAGTTTATGTAATTGGAAGAGAATAATTTATATGAGGACCAACTAGTTCAGAATCATGATCATGAAGAGTAGATATTTGGGAATAAATCTATTGATCAAGCTAAGGTTTTATGGGAAAACTATATGAGTGAATAAACAACATGAAAATAAGGAAATGATATAAAAGAAAAATTTCCCCACTTGTGTAAGTCTTGAATAAAATTACACGGTGGAAATTTACAAAAGGATAAGTATTTGAAATCCATGATAATATTAAATCAATTTTCACACCTTATTAATATTCATTTATTATATTTCATATGGTTAAATTAATTATAAAAAAATTTCATTAAATTTTCAATAAAAAAGGATATAGTTTTATTATCACTAAATTGATTTTTTATGTATTATAAGGTTACATTTAAAATTTTCATTTATTAGTATTAAATTTTAATTTTAAAAAATTAAATTCATTTTTGAAATCAGAATATCAAATATATCTTAGGTTAAAATGTTGAAATTTTTATGAAAAAAATGATTTTTTAAAGAAAAGGAAGCATTTAGATACAAGGTAAGGGAAAATCTCGAAACCAATTTTCTTCCTTCGGGTTCTCCCTCTTTCACTCCATTTTTGATATGGTTACTCCATAAAGAACTTTTTTTCATCATTTTATTTATTTTTCTGGGATATAAATTTTTTTCATTGGTGTTTATGTCAAACCAAATGTTTTCCAAAAGAACTCCTCTTTTAAGAACACCCCTTTTACTTCTCACTCAATGTGCACGGTTCTTGTAACATATATGTTATTCCCTCTTTATTTTGGGAACCCAAAGCTTATGAATGTGTTATATTGAGATTAAATCCATTCCATTTAGTTGGTTAGTTATGTACATTTTTTATATGTGTTATATGTTTCAAGCATGATGATTATAATGTTATGATGTGACAGGTGCTCCCAGAATTATATAGCGCAATATGAATGTTTCAATGAGACGGGTGCACCCAGAATTATACAGTGATCTAATGGATTGGGTAAAGTGATGAATATCATGAAAAAATGCGAAATGATGTGTGAAAAAGATGCTATCTTGGTTCACAAGTATGTGTGGTAGTTAACAACTAAGACAAGATGTTTCATTTTTATGCTTTACCACATTTCAAGTCTTTTATTTATGCTCCTCTCATGTTCAGAATATTTTTTCTATGTTATGATTATACTCAACCCATGCTATATTTTTCTTATATATCCTATTACTAGGCTTCTAGCTCAACCATTTTGATAAATATCCTCAGGTGGATATATGTACTAAGGAGAGGACATGTTACAATAAGAAGCTAGAGAAGAAGAAATTAAATAACTGTTTTTGCTTGATGTTGTATTTGTTATGCATCGTCCTAGTTTTCCCAAGACACTAAACCATTGGATCCTCTATGTGTAATACTATTATGTTTTTTATCTTTAAAATGATGTAACAGTAATGTAAGAAAAGGTTCAGGTAGCTATATATGGGCATCAATATCATAGTACATGTTGAATAAATATTTAGTCAATATATCCCAAGAACTTTGACTGACTGAGTATGAAACCAAAAAGATGGAAATATCATTTGGGTACGATTTTTTATGTATACAAAGAGTTAGGTGAACTAGAATTAACTCTCCATTCCATAGAAATATGTGTTCCCAATGTAACACCCCCTGGTTTGAGTTACATTTGATATGTTTTTAATGTTTTATATTTTTTGTTTATATAGCTTTTAGAGAGTTACTGGGTGTCTTATATGGAGTTCAATAATTTTTGGGACGCAGTACGAGTATCAAGAGAGTGGTTGTGGTGGGTGTGTTTATTAGGGATACCAAAAAGGATAGTAGTTTTTTGTATTCATAGATCTATGAAACTTGTATTCCTCTTATAAAAAATGAGGAGGGACAATGTGTCTTGGTCTTGTGAATGGTGACCATATGATGCAATGCGATTTGGGTTCTATTACAATGGAATATAATTTGGGAGCCCTCACCAAGCTGAAGTAATGGGTGTGGTGGGTCAAAAAGGAATAGAATTTATTCCTATGTTGTGGCAGATCACTATGGTGAGAGTCATAGTGTATGATCTTATTTAAGTATCCATGTTCATTATACAAAATGAAACACCATGGTTCTGGTGATTCTCAATTTTAAATGGTTGATATGTCCGTTGGGGTTTACTGATAGATTTATACGTGTTGAATGAATATATTTTTGATAATGATGAGTGATTTATTAATGAGGTTTGACTCGGTTTATTCCTCTTGTTACCCCTCATATTGCTTACATCATGAGAAAAATCAATCCATATAACTTCAATAACACATTTTCTATGATTTTTCTCCTTTGGAGAGGTATCTTGATGGGTTATATAGGATGAAAAATTCCATTTCTTTTTACTTGGAAATAAGAATACAGGTAGGTTAATGATATTTTCCTCACTTTCTCCTAGAAAATGAAGGATATTATTTTTATAAATTCATTGATGTTGATGTTTAGTTAGACACCCCATATAGAATCTATATTTGAACTATTTTTTTGTTTGGTTGAACTTCAATTTTTTTGGGAAATTCCCAAAATGTGTTTAATTAAAATACAAAATTAAATTTGTTTTCAAGATAATTGTTTTGAATATGAGAAAATGTAATTAATTTTGTTGGTGTGTGATCATATGAAATTTTATTGGATAATTTATAAACACATGCTAAATATACATAAATAATAAATTAATAAAATGGGTTAATAATTGCATACATAGAATTTCACACAACCCTAGGACCCAAAGGTTTAGTGACAAAGAGATGAGAAACACAAATAACTTATTTTACAAGAAGTTAAAAATTTTATCCATTACTGGGATCCTCTTGATGATTTCTAGGCATCTCACATGGTTTAATTAGCTTTGAAATATAATGATTAGAGACCTAATAAATGGGTGAGATAAAATTATCTATAATGTAAAAGAAATTTCATGAATGATGATATTATAAATATAAAGGAAAATGTGGGAAATATATAAAAAATATAATAAAATCACAAATTTAAATGGATAATAATCCTAAAACATGATAGAAAAATATGAAATCATATAATGATTGCTAAGCAATCATAAAAGAAAATAGTTTTCTTAATAAAATATCAATAATCATAAAACTTGTGGGAATAATAAAAAAGTTAATAATACATTAAAAATAAATCATAATCAAATAATATAATCATAACAAGGTAATAAGCTTGAAAAAGAGACAATATCATAAACATATTATTTCTTATCCTAGAAAACTAGGCTACTCACCAACCAGTTCACACATAACATTTTGTATAGATATTAACACCTTCACACTAACTCTTTGTGAACCTAGAGATTTACTATCCTATTCAAATTCAAAATTATTAGTTCAAATTAATGCCATCACACTCACCCTTTATAGGCCTAAAAAATTGAAAACCAATTCACATGTAAAATTATATGTAGATATTAATGGTATAAAAAATAATTTTAGTAAAACATCAAAATTTCTAGCACGATCACACATAAAATTGTGAGTAGTTCACAACACCATAACACCCAACCTTTGCAAACCTAAAGACATTTTTACCTATTCACGTATAAAATTATTAGTATATCTTAACAACAATAAACTCACCTTTTGGGTGAACCTAGTGACTTTCTAACCATTTTATATAAAACTTATATCACATAAAATATATTCCTTTATCAAATGTAGTAGAGAGAGATATAGGCCCACCCCTCTCATAATATATACATTTATGTGTCACTTGAATAAATAAAATTCATTGCCACATAAATAACCCACGTAAAATGAATGGGTTTCTTAAAAAATAAAAAAGCATCAATGATATCCCCTCCATAACAGAAAATAAATTTTTTATCTCTAATGAAACTTTTTCTCTTAATTAATTTTTTAAAAAATTCAGTATTTTTATTTTAATTATGTTTCATTTCTAAAGATATCAATTTCAAATTGTTCAAAAGTAGTTTCCATCATTTCAGAATAAGTTGGTTTTAAAATCTATTCCTTATTTTCTTTTGATGAACATTATCTATGTTTTCATTCTTATATTATTAAAATTTTATTTTAAAAGTATGTGTTTTTAAAATATTTCCACTTATTATATTGAAACATTTTTTTTACAATTCTATTTTTATAGATTCTTTTTAATAGATATAGATTTCAAATTTTTTTCACTTATTTTATTAAAATAGGTATAATTTTTTTAATATAAATTCCTAGACCCATGTTCTAAGAGTTGGTTAAAAATGAATATATTTTTTTAAAAAAACATATAAATTAATGGGAAAATATATTTTCCTTTAATATTTTAGGTCTAATGTTGTATAGGATTTGGAAAAATGTAAATAAAAACATCTCACCCTAAAAATTACAAATAATCTTGAAACTGAAACTCCTCAAAGTAGAAACTAGCTTTGATCTATCTAAATTCCAAATATTCGATACTTTTATTCATTTTAAATCATACTTAACCAATTAATTATTGAAAAATATTTTAATTATTGGTGTTACAAAATAGGCCTAAGCATTTCAAAACAAATGTGGAACCCCTTTTCAAAAGTTTAAAAATTACTTGAAAATGAATTACCTCAAAATAATATCAATCCAAAAACTTCTCTTTAAATTAATTTGATATTTTAATACATGTTCTAATTACCCTTTAAAAATAAATGAAAACATTGTAGAATTTTTTTTTTCATAAAAGAATTGTTCTAAAAAAATTCATAGAAAAAATGTAATTTTTTATGTCTTATTCCATAAAAAATTTTAAAATTCCATTATAAAACAAATATTTTATTTCTCACTAAAAATATTTACACTTAAAAAATTATATTTTCCTTTCAAATGAAATTAAATGATACCCAGAAATATTATAAAATGATTGAGGAATATTGAGACATTTAAGGAAGATAGATAATCCTACCCCTCACTTGAGGAACTACCATTTTGAGTCTATAAATTCACTCCATATGCATCATCATTAATTTAAAATTCCAAAAAAATAAAAAAAATTAAAAAAAACATTTCATGGATCTTTCCTTTCATATTTAAATCCCATCAAATTTTTTTTCCAAAATTTTCAATATTCACAAAATATATTTCCATTAATAAGGAAAAAAAGTTTGATTATATTTCTAAATAAAATACATTAATATTTTAAATTAATAAAGGTATTATTCTATAAGAAAATTTAAATTCATTGAGAAATTATTTAAATAAACCACTAAAATAAATTATGGAAAAAATAATGGAATTGTAGTGAATAAAAGGGTACATAGACACACAACACTATAAACATTAACATCACCCATGAAAGAAATTTGTTTCTAGATGATACAATTTTTTCAAAAGTAAATTTTTATTAAGAAGATTGTGAGGATGAGAAAAAAATAATTTAGACACACAATGTTTATTTTGAAAATTATAAATTCCAATATTGAAATTTATTTTAAAATAAATAATGGTTTCATTTAGAAAAATTATAATAGGATAAAGAATTAAATAAATTCATATATAATTATAAGATTTCCCACTTTAAAATAATATTTTAAATCAGAAATAATATTCAAAACACAATTTCTAGAGTGATTAAATTTGAAAATAATTCCCCATACAACTAGAAAATAATTAAATCAGAAGAATATTTCAAAAAATTGTATTTACCCTTTACACATAAAATTATAAAATATTAAAAACTTTTAAATACTTATTTTTAAAAAATATATTCCTTACAATAAAGGGTTTTTAAGAGAAATTAAAATAGTAATTATGAAATTTTATTCTCCCTTAATGTGGGTTTTGGAAAATATCAAAACATAATTTTTTTAGGTAATTCCATATTTTGAGAAACATACTTTTTAACCTACTGACATTTTATTCATAAATATTATTCTATACCAAATGTTGCTCTTAAACTCACTACCTTAGCTAGAAAACCCATATACATTATTATTGAATAATCATAGTTGGGATTTATTAAACCAACCCTTGCGAAGAAACACCATTATAGAGGTAAAACCAGATGTTGGTTTTCTTTTTTCTACTGAATATTTATATAATATTAAAAAAATGAAGAAAAAAATTAAACTAAATCATTGGAATGGGTTCTGTCTTCGACTTTCCAACTCCAGATTCATACCACTGACCAATAACATGTAACATGAGTACTCCACTATCACTATAGGAGTTCATTTATTCACCTACAATCTCATTAAAACTATTTCCATGGATATCATTATATCACCACTAATTTGATCCTATATTAATAACTGTTATCCCTCTCATTCACTCACACCACAGTTTGGCCTCATCAAAAAAAATCGTCTCGTTCTATCACTATCATATGTTGCATCTCGTTCTACCTCATTGACAAATCTATAGTACCACCATTTTATAGCCACACCATATCTATAAAAACCCTACTTGAATACATAATTGAGTTCTTGTTCCCATAAAAAGGCTTTGTTCTCTACCATCTTTCAATCCAACAACATCAAAATTTGTAAGTGATATGGTCTTATATTACTTTCATTGAAACATGATTATATTATACATGATATTTACTTTTGTATAGTGTAATTACAACCTTATTAGTTGAATTTATTTTCCAATAATTTTCCCATTTCAATGATGCCCTCTTTTATAAATTTTATGAAATCATTTTTTAGGACATTTCCATTTCCATAAATTGTTTTATTTTTTTTTATTAAAAACAAATTATAATTTTTGGAAATATACTTCAAAGCAAATATTGTAAAAAGAAATTTTATTTATGTGTTTTTTTTTCAGTTTTATCAAATTTTATTTCTAGAACTTATTTTTGTTTTGTGTTTCACCATATATTATTATATTATTTTGTAATTATTTTTGGGAGATGTTGTTTTTAGTATCAAATGATTTAGTTCATGATATTATTTTGTACCGTTTGTATGTTCTATGAAGCCCATTTTATTTCAATTTTTTCTTATGAAATTTTAATTATTAAAATTTTATATGTTATTTGAAACCCATTTTATTTACATGGGTGTAACACTCTGAGGTTTTTTTATATAAAACTAAATTTGATATTGTATATAACACACAACACCAAGATTAAATGAAATATTAAATAATATTATTTTATGACTAATATCACATAGATGTTTAATTCTTGGGTATGAATAAGATTAACATCATTATGAGATATATGTAAAGTACCTTCTCAATATAAATGTTTTGATTTTTTTGAAATAATCAACAAATTTTTTTATTAAATACATTTTATTAATAAATAATAAATTTCTTTAAAAATTGAATTTTGTTGTTAACAAATATTAAAATTAAAATTTGTAACATATAGAAATAATATTATATAAAAATGATATATTTTTCATAATTAATGTTTCAAAATTAACATAGGACGATTTTTTGAGAATTTAATGAAAAGTATAATTTTTTGATGTATAGAAAAAAATATATACTTTCATTAAAAAGAGTATTTTCATTTCAAGGATTAAATTTTTTTTATTTTTTTGTTGAAATAATTTCAAAATAACATTATCTCCATTATATTATGCAACTAAGTTCGTTATAGTTAATTTTATTATTTAATTTAATATAAAAACATTATTATAAATAAAAGAAATTTTTATTAAAACTAATTTATATGCACACAATTTTTTTTATAATAAAAAATAATATTGTTCAGTATTGGTGAATTATTTTAGTGAAATATATTAGTTATATATTCAATAATTTTTTTTAACATTCATCCAACATTTTTTAGGCATGGTATATGAAAAAATCTGTTTTACGTTTAAAACTGTATTTTTCTAAAAGAGTATTTCATTGTATTTTGAGAACAAATTTTAAAATTAATTTATGGAACTTATATAAATTGAATATTAAAAAATGGATTCTATATTTAGAATGAAGTGATTAATTTTTTATAAATAGAGATCATTTATTGTTTGTTTATATGCATAGTAGACGTGGTAATTTTTATCACTTGAATAATGTGTCAATAAGGCTAATCTAGTTTAAATAAGTTTTTTGTAAACAATGATTAATATTAATTATTATTGGATTAAGATAATTATAATCATTGAGAGACATTTTTCCCTGAAAATATTCTATATAATTTTAAAATAAAATAAAGTTACCAAATTTCACTCACTTAGTTTTATAAATCCTTTACATGTTCACATAGGGACAAAATAAATTGGTGAATTAATCTTAATGGTAATTTTTTGAATAATTAAATTAAATTCTATAATGTATTATATTTACAATTTGTTGGATTAAATAATTACCTTATATATTTTGGTAATGCTGGTATAATATTTATTCAATTAATAATAATATAAAATAAATGGTTTTAAAAATATTAAAAGTAATATAATTTGAGAGATTTATAGTGTTCCAATAAATATATAGATAACTATAACATAGTCATGATATATAGAAAGATTTTATTCAAATTTAATCATTTTCTTGGAGTTTTAAAGTCAAATTAAATGAATAATTACAAAATTGACATTAATAATATTTCATAAAATTAATATTTTGTTAAAATATTTAGAAATTATAAAAAATATTTAGAGAGAAAAACGTGGATAAGATATGGTACTAATTTCATCGATTATCTACTTATTAGTAAATATATTACACATAATTAAAAATACAACACTTTATTAGTGAACAATTCATTACTGTGGTTATGTTTAAAATGGGTTAATAAAGGGGTTATAACAAAATATAATGGTTATAACACCACTTATACATATAAAAATACTATTGGTTCATGGTATTAAAAACTAATAATAATTCAGATTCTCATATATTTCCATTTTTAGTATATATTTAGAATGAATGTTTAATACATTAGTCATTTAATAAATTCCAAAAGTGCCCCACACCTCAATTAAAAAAGGGTGCCTCCAACCATCAATAATTCACAAGTTTTGAGGCATAAATCTTCATATATACCTAAAACAATACCTACCAAATATCCTTATAAACATTGAATATGTTTTTTTCAATTCCTAAAAAGAATAAATATAGGATCCTTAAGGGGATTACTAAAAGGAGTTTTTTCAAAGAAGTGGTAGTCTCCTTAAATGGTCACTTTATTTTATTTTCTATTTACCTATAAATATATAGTATTTATAATAAAAAAATAAAATTCATACACTAAATATAGTTAAATTTTATTCTGATTATTAAATCACCTTTATTCACCTTCTTTAAAATCTAATGTGAAGTGAAACTATCACTATTACGTATGTGCAACTTACCATCTCCACGTAGTGATACACTTAATTTTCTTGCACCATATTACATATATGGTTATTGAAATGCATTTAATGTTTATATATTATAATTATTAAAAATTTATGATTATATAATCATATTATATAATTTATCTTCTTTCTTTCCAATCCATTGGAAAATGATAATGTTGCTCAAGCGTACATGTAGACAACAACCCCTAGGAAGTGATGTGATTCATTTTTCATTTCCATTTCACTAGGATTGTAATAAATATATATTTAAGTAGTATATGAGTTATAAATGATATAATAATTAATTTAAAGGTGAATTAGTATATATATTTCATTTATTCCATTCCTTGAAAAGTTGAAACAATATTTTTGTTTACAAACGACCAATTGTCTCCAAGAACGATGTAATTCATTTTTATAACTCTAAATATTATGAATTAATATAATTTTATAATGAATATATATGATATTTATAAAATTATTATGATTATATATATTATTTAACTTTTATAAAAGTACAATGAGAAGAACCACTAAAAAAATTCTCATGATAAACGAAATAGAACACACCCAAAAACGATGATTTTGTTAAGGAATTATTGATATGTGGCTGTTGAAATATTATAAAGGGAACATAAAAAATATATATGTACATAAATTAATTTTGTATATAATCATAATAAATTTTAATATATTTTACAGTAATTTGGATTTTTGTTGAAGAAAGTATATTTTTCGGTAAGGTTTATTGCCTCAAATTACATTATATACTGAATATTTTATGTCCTGAACGAATTTATTTTATATTGTGTATATATTACCTTTTGACTTTTTATATCCTGAAAAAATTATATTAATATTATTTACTTTTTTTTGAAGTTATTATTTCTTGGGTTTATGATTAACGTTTTACCAAAGCGGTAAGGGTTATGCATTGCAATGTTATTGTTTGTTGTGATTGTTTATGATTACACTTCAAATGATAAATATTATGATATAACTATAAATAAAATAATGAATTTTATTATTTTATAGTAATTTATTGATAATACCTATTTTCTTTTTTTTCTCTACACTTTCTATATCCAGGAGACCAAAAGATAAGTTTTAAAGGAAATCATCTTTATTTCTCACATCGGTTAAAAGTGTTTTTTCTTCCATATCCATGTTTTCTAAAAATTATTTCAATAATATTTTAATACAATAAAAAGATTTTTTATGTAATTTTACCCATGATTTAATTTTCAATAGATGGTTTAAAATGAGTTTTTTTTTATTTTATGAATGTGGTGTATTTTTACCTTTTACAAAAGTGTGAAAGGAATCTTTTCTTTTAACTTGAACTACCTGAACCCAATTCACATATGAAATGAAAATTCAGTTATTTTTTAATCTTTTTATGTTTCATTTGAAATAAATTGTTTCCCTTCTTATTTTGTAAGTCTTTTAGATTTTAAATAAGTGATTTCTAGGTGTAAGGGTATTTTCCTTAGGAAATATTCTAAAGATTCTTTCAAAGTAATTTTCAACTATGGTGACATCATATGATGTTAATTTTGATTTACTAGGTATACAATCCAATGCTTCCATACTTATTATTTCTCTATATGGTTTAAGTTTATGATAACATTAAGTTCTTGAAACCTATTCATTTTCCATTGGTTATGCTATGATGAATTGATGAAATTATTATGAAAATAATTTCTTTTTGATATGGTATGTTATGACGAAATATTTTTTTATCCCATTTTTTTCATGTGTTATAATATGATGAACAATTTTTTTTGAACATGTATATATGATTTTTGTTATGTTATGTCTTATATCAGAATAATATATTCCTCCCATGAATTGGGTAAATATTGATTTCACATGAGACAAAAAAGACTTGAATGGGGAGTGAAACCGATCGAGTAAGGGTTCCTCTCCACTACTATAGGATTTGGATAAAACTCTAACTACTATGATGGTTTGGATAGTAAACCCTATAAACCATTATATTCTGGTAGTGGGCCATTAGTGCTCTGAAAATTAAATTTTATTCATTTTTGTATGCGAAAACTCAAGTCTTCTACCAATGTTATGCTCTGATGACTCCTGTAATTTGATTAATAAATGATTAATTCCATTTGAAGTTCAATGATTTATTACGTAACTCAAGATTATGATCTATGTTATTAAATGTATGATTTTTTAGACTTTATGATCAGGTTATTATACCCTTATAATAATGTAGTGCTCATGTTATCAATGATATCTCGTTTATATTCCCTTAATATGCATCTGAGATCACTATTTATTATGTTTCCTTTTAAACAGGTTATGAATAAAGGAATTATGTATGATAGGTCTATGAATGGTATTATTTATGAATATTTTAATAGGATAAAATGTTATGCACTTATGAAATGACTAGTAATGTATCTATGTTTCCAATAATACAAGAATTTTTTTTATTTTAATGCGAATTTTTATCTTAAAAGATGTAATATATATGTATAAAAAGAATGGGTCTCTATATTTGGTATTAGAGAAAGTTTTTGTTATCCTCTAGAAACTAAGATAAGAATGATTTAGTGAGAACACTAGGCACTCATCCATATATAGGATAGCATCCTAAGGATTTGGTAATGATCATGTATGACATAGGATAAACCCATAGTTCATAACTTTAAAAGAAGGTGTATTTATTTTATATAATATAAATTATTTTTCATGATTATTTGGTTTCCTAGTATGATTATTGTTGCTGTCATTATAATTTCTGGTCTATGTAAATGATTGTGCCCTGGGGGAATCATTTTAAAACTGAGTGTGATGGAAAATATAGTGATTATGAGAAACCAAATGTAATGATGATGAGAGTTAAATATATTGAATTATAACTAAACAAATATCACTATATATGATTAAAAACCTATACCTTAACAAACTCTTACACTCACCAAAGAAGATAAGGATTGAGTTTTCCAAGATCTCAAGCGGTCGAGACCATTGAAGGGAAAAAATTATTTTTCTTTATATAATAAATGTGGAAAGATACACTTAATATAATTTCACAAAGTAATAGGATAATGTTTTGTTTACTGAAAATATTAGAGAAATACAGACATTGAAGTAGGGGTGTGATGGTAATACTGAGGTACCATTCCTAGATCATTATCTTAAATTTGGATTACTTCAATTTTATCCTTGTTAATAACCACTTCTAAATAAAAAATCTTAGGACAATGAAGTAAATATTATATTCCAATTGATTGAATTAAAATATTCAAGTGTTTTTGTATTGCGATCGAAAATTTTTTTGTAGGAGTGTTATATCAATAATATTTTGGATATAAGGATAATGAAATAACTATGTATTGTTCTGATGTTGGATTTTATATCATTTTTTGAATGGTCACAAGATCCATTAAATGTAACAATGTTTATTTGGGATAAAGAGATGATTGAAATTTGTGGGATAATATTGGTGTCCTTGAAATTGATTAACTGATGGAAAAATGATTTAGGCCATCTTAAATGATGTTTATATCATTTTTATATTTATAGATTATATTAAATAAAATGCATTATATTTTAAGGAATTAGGACTTTGTTAATTTTTGGATTCATATATGTTTTAATTTGAGGTTAACGTAAGATTCCTAGATACTGTCATGGGTATAATATTGATCATAAGTTCAATGGAATTGACACCTCCTTTTAAGGTTTTATAAAATGGGATTTGGTGGTAATTTGAATATTTTGTTGGGATTTTAGAGGAATAATATATCAAGGTTTAGATAACCATTTGGGTTATTATATGATTTGGTTTTATGTTAATTATGGTCTATTGGATTATTGTATTTAGATGATCTTGAATTTTTAAACGTGATTCATTAACAAGGTGATATTTTAGAGAATATTTATGATCAAGTTAGCGATTACATTAATATTTAGTATCTAAAATTTATTCATAATATTTTGGTGAATTTATATAAATTGAAATATTTTATAGTGATTTATCATGGTTATTAATGATATATTTGGATAATTTTTATTGGTTGATGTATATGTATCCTTTAGGATTACATTTTATTTAACCTAGAAAATTAATTGAGAAGAATGAAATTAATTTTTTTAAGATGTGTGATAAAAGTTATGAGAGAGCCTATGTGGTCAAACCATTATTTAATATTGAGGTTATTTATGTTATTTGGGATGTATGTTTATTTATGACATGATTTAATTGTAAACTTTCATTTTATTCTATAATTGTTTTAGTAAAATGTATTATTTGAATGTTTTTCATTTTGGGAATTATATTAACCTATTAAAACCATTTTTAGTTTTTTTAATGAATAAATTTTGGAGGAATATATTTATATACATTTTGATATATTATATGTTTAGTTTAATGCTTTAAATATGAAAAATTTATCTCAAATACTCATTTTTTGGAGAAAGAGATTACATTGTGATGGAAATTGAATAAAGGATGAGATTTTACATTTTATGTTACTATATTTCCTTATGATCTTAGTAGATATGTTAAATTAATTCCTCATATATAATAAAAGGATCTTAACACAAAAAAATTTCATATAACATTCTATTTTCATGAGTTGATAGTTTTTTATCCCCTCTCTAATTCACAGTTTTAGGTTTATTAATCTTAATATAACCATGTTATCCACCAATTTATATTTGTACATGGGAGAAATTTTTATCATCTAGGTCTATATCTTCACATCCCACTAATGTTATATAATTTGGGAACCTTGTTTTGTGCTATTCGATATGACCTTCATATTTTACCTTCCTTCTCTTCAAGAGGATGTTTTACTAAACCTTTTATAATGTGAGTTTTGAATAGATAAATTTTCAAATAGAAAACCCTTAATTACCAAGAATAGGATCTAATTATGAAGGAAATTTTTATTGGGGTGGGGGGGTATAATACAATAGCCTATGTTTTTAAGATAACACGATGTTGGATATAATATACAACACACAATACCGAGCTTAAACGAAACATGAAATATTATTATTTTATGAATATTATCACATAGTCATTGAATTCTATTGTATTAATAGGATTAAATAAATTATAAAATATTTATAAATGTTTAGATTAAAAAAATTTATCGATAAAGTCTTACAAAATAAGCACCTAACTTTTCAGTAATGTCATTTATTCTTCAAAAATATGTTTCCTAAAAAAATAAATTTTATTATAAATGAATATTATAATTAATTTAAAAAAAGTTATAGATAATATTAGATATAATAGATACAATTTTTTAATTTATCAACAAAAAATAACATAGGATGATTTTTTTTGTTTTTTTTCAAAAGTATGACTATTCGATGAATAGGGAAAGATAATGATTTATATTGAACATTTCATTTTATTTTTAAGGATTTTAATTTTTTTAAAATAATTTAAAAGTAACATTAGTTCTGTTATATTATCCAATTATGTTTATTTTATTCTATTTTATTATCAAATTTAGTATAAAAACATTTATATATGTATAATTATTTTTTTTCTTCTAAAAATCTATTTTTATGCCTGGATGTGTCTTATTTTAACAAATAAAACTGATCAATATTGATGAAATATTTTATTTAAATATATAAATTATAAATAAAATTATTTTTTAACATACAGCACACCTTTTTTAAGGAGTGGTATAAGAATAAATAAATTATTATGCAAAATTTTTTATATATTTAAAAATAATTTTTCATCGAGTTTTTCACAACTATATAGAATAAATTTATACCACTTATAAAAATGAAATCTTTAGAAATTGATTCCATATTTTGATTTAGGGTTTTTAATTTTGGTAAATATTCCCCATTTAATATTGGACAATATGTATAGTAACTACGGTAAAATTTATCACCACAGTAAAGGGTAAATCTGACTAATATTGGTTAAAATGAAGTATTAAGGTCACAATTATTCATATTAATTCTTATTAGATTCACGTAAATATAAACTTATCACTTTTTGTTATAACATTAATATTTTAAGGGATATGATCCATTAAAAATGACCTATATAAAATTTAAATGGAATAAACCTAAACAATATCACTCTCTTAGTTCAAATATCTCGTATGTGTTTACATAGGGAAAAAATCATGTGGTGAATGAATATTTATTTTAATTTTTTGAATAATGAAATTATATTTACGTTGGTTATTTATTTATATTATTTAGTGATTAAATAATTCCCATAAATTCTTACATAATTCTAATACAGTATTTATCCAATTAATAGAAAAATAAAAGAAACAAATTTAAAAATATAAAAAGTAATATAATTTTAAATATTTATAGTGTCCCATGAATTTTTATATTACTATAACATATTTGTGATTTTTAGAATGGATTATATAATAATTTAATCTTTTTAATATGTCTTCAAATTCAAAATAAAGTAATTGTTCCAAATTTGACAACACTTGTATTTTATTTAAGGAATATTTTATTAAATGATTTAAAAATATTAAAAAAATATATTGGGAAATCACTAAATATATGGTCTAAAATTTCATCCACTATCAATTTATTGGTAAATATTAAACATATAATTACAAGTATAACCCCTTAAGAGTGATTTTTGTTACCGTGGTTAAGATTAAAATGGGTTAAATAAGGGGTTAAACAAAAGGGCAAGGTTTAAAAATCCACATAAACCAATAAGAATTAATTTTTTATGGTATTAAAATATCACGATACCTCAAATTCAAATATATGTCCATTTTGAAGTATTTTTCTTTATAATTATTTTATTTGTTATTTAATATTTTAAGAAATTCAAAAAGTGTTAGTAATAAGGATAAATTTAGTGAATATATAAGATATATATGATATAATAATGATTCATTAAAGGTTTATTATTATATTTTATTATTTTAATCCATCCATTAAAAAGTTAAAACAATGTTCATGCATGCGTACCGCTTATCTTCTCAATGAACAATGTAAGTAATTTTTCTACCCCTAACTATTATTGATGAATATATATATATAATGAATATATATTACATTTATATAACTATTAACATCATGGAGATGACTTAACTTTGATAAAGTATAAGTATTATAACTTTAGAACTAAAATAATCCGGATAAACTACATAATTAACACATAAAAATGATGGTTTTAATAAGGAATTATTAAAAAATGGGTGTTGAAATTTTATAAAGAGATAATATAGGATTTTTTAAGTATATAAATGATTATTTTATGAAATCATAATAATTTTTAATTCATTATATATGAGTTCAGAGTCCTTTAAATGCAAGTGTAACTGAAGGTAAGAGTTTATAGTCGAAAAGTATTTTCATTTGGACATAAATTATCTCATTCACATATTTTCTTTTAATGAGGTGAATATAATACCATTTTACACGTTATTTAATGATTATACTTATGTTAATTATATTTAATGAATAATATGAAGTCATTATTTCATTGGGATTACAAGTCAAATGTTACCAAGGTGGTAAGTCTTTAATGTTACAATATTATTGTTTATTAGGATTTTTTATTATTAAAATTTCAATAAAGACATATTATTATCTTTTTATCATGAAACTCATAAATTTTATTGTCAAATTGTTATTTTTTTAAAATATTTTTTTCCTTTCATTTTCCCCACATTAATTACTCAAGAGACAAAAATAATTTTTTTAAAGAATGTGTACTTTATTTTTCTATTCAATTGAAAAACCTTTTTATCCATATCCATGTTTTCTAGAATGGTTTTCAAAACTATTTTAAATATTATACTGTGATTTTTTAATGTAATTTTTACCCATTATTTTTTTTACAATTTTTTTTGAAAATAATATTCACTTTATTTTCCAAATGAGGTAATTATATACTTTTTACAAAAAATATGAATGGAATGTTTTCTCTTAACCTATATAATGATGATAGAATTTTAGTAACACCCCAAGTAAATAAAGAATATGAAATTTTTATATTTATCCATATTTGTGAATAAAATACTAATATTACTTTAAAGGGAATGCCATGCTTGATGGCTTACCCAATACGCAACAACGGGTTCCTTTGAAATCTTATGTTGCACTCTAGTAATAAAATAATTTTATTTTAAAGGGCAGTTAACACCTAGCCATTGTAGTGACGGGAATGAACAGAACTAACTACAAAATGATTATATATGTTTGTCAAATATTTTTACTTTTTACATTAAATGTTAGAGGATTAAAAATGCAAATGAATCCAATTTTAAGCATAAATCTTATAATATTCATTAAAAGGTCGAGTAACCACCTTTTGCTAGAGAACCCTTTTTAAATATAATTTTGACAATTTAATATGTTTTAGTTGAAAAAATAAAATTCTTCTTTAGAATCAGGACATCAAAAGTTACATTGTGTAAATGTTTGGTATTTTTCCGATAAAGTTCATTTTTTAATGAATAGTGAAAAATGTTGTATTTTAATTCAAAATCTCTTTTTAATATAATTTATTTATATGATTATATTATCTTTTTAATAGGTTTTGAAGTTAAATTAGAGTATATTTTTACCATTTAATCCAATAGTGGTCATTGGAATTAATTTCACTTTGGAATTAGACTTAAACTAGTGTAAATCTTTTGATATATATTGTTTCATAAAAACATGATATTTGTTCTGACAGTGGGAATTAATTATTGAATTAATTAATTTAACTTTTATTTTTTGAATTTTGTAAAATAGACATCATTTTTGAATTCAGAATATCAAATATATATTAGGGTGAAATTTTGGTATTTTTCTGAAAAACATCAATTTTTGATGAATAGTGAAACCACTAAGTGGTACTTAAAAAAACTGATTTTTCGTTTAAATGAAATTTTACCACCTCTGGGTTTTTAATTTCAAAAATCCGACATACATTGTTTTCATTAGGAATTAAAATGTGGTTCAATGGGAATAAAATAATTTTTTTGGTGAATAGTAAATTTTAAGTCTTTAATCGCATTTAGAGGTAATTAGTGTAATTAAAGGTAAAAATAATGTTTTAATAATATGAAATTACCTTGAAACATGTTCTACCCTTATTGGATGTGTCATGGCAGACCGACAAAATCCATGGGTCAACTTGGGCACCCCATGGAGCAACTTTGGTGGGAAAATGACATTAAGAACTTTTTATTTAATGTTAAAATAAAAATGTCACAAACATGTGTTGTTTTACTAAACCAATTCTTAAATGGGGTTATACAAGTCATATTTTTGACTATAAATATTATTTAGAAAGATAAAACTATTTCCTATATCATGATATTTTTTTTATAATTTTTAGACATTAAATAATTTAAATTATTTATGACACCATGATGATGCAGTGATTACCTCATTATTTAACGATTTAAAAAAAACAAAAGATAATGTAAAATCTAAGACCTCAACTTGTCAAAAACCCATTGTATGGATGGATTTATATCTCTTATCACCTTATCCTCGAAATAAATAATTTTCGGACCTTTAAAATCATAAAATCATTTTATAATAAAGTAAATGTTTATAATTTTTCAAGAGTGCCCCTCCTCTCCTTTTATAAAGGCCCCACCTCTACCACCATACCCACACATATCAAGCCTTTGGCTCAGCCAAACCCTGCCATTTTAATCTCTCCATGTCCCTCTCTTCATCATTGAAGCCTCACCTTTTGGCAGAATCCTTTCCAAGGAAGCCTTTGAGTTCAAATCAAAAAGAGTTACCCGATTTAAAGGTAATGTATTCCCTTGTGTTCTTTTGTTTTATTTTGATTCTCCAACCCTATAAACTCTTTTTATTCCTTTATTTTGTAACAAAACCAGTATATTCCATATACTAGGATGTTTTTATGTGAAGTATTCTAGCAACACATACACACACCTTCGTCTAATGGTTAAAGAACATACTGTTTATGTGGATGGCGAATTTCTACCTCACGAAATGATGATTGTTCAATCTTCTCTTAACACCTTTCATGGTGGCCATTATGATGTCACTATATTTTATACATGATATATATGGTATTTATGTTTTCTATATGCTTCTGAATTTTTATATTTAAAACATTCCTTTATGCTTTTCATGTTGTGCAAATGCGATAATTTCATACGAGGAAGTGTGGACTACCGCCCCCTCAAGTGATGTGACTCATTCATGCAATACATGGAATGTATAAATAATGAAATTAATGAACATATGTCACCTATATAACATATATATTATACTGTATTTATAATATATATATCTCTCAATTATTTTTAATTCCATTAATATGACAAAGAAATGAAGGTAGCGTCCATGCATACGTACGGCCTACCGTCTTCATGAACGGTGCATTTCATCTCTTTTTATCTCCAAATGTTATGGAGTAGTATGAAAGGAATATTTACTAGATTTATATGATATTTAAAACATTAATACTATTCTGGAGATTATTTACTTATAACTACATGGACAATCATTTTCAAACAAGTTCATTTTTGACTCATGTACAAAACATTGACAAAAACATCTGATATGAACTCACATTGTTAAATAATAATTATAACATTATAATATGTGATATGAACTGATAATAATCTTTAAAATATTTCCTTACGCAATTATAAATTTACCAAATTTTATTATTCAGGAATATGTAGAAACGAACAAGACAAGTCAGACTTGAGGTAAGGGATCCAACCTCTCTCGTTCTTTTTATGTACTCTCTTTTATGTCATTTCTTATAAGCTCATAAATATTATGTTTGGGGATGTAATTTTATATTCATCATACTATAATTTTTTTGACCATATTATGAGAGACCCTATTTGATCTCATAAATCCATTTTTGGAAGTTTTAAGTGGCGCCGTTAGGCTGCCGAGTTTTTGTAATTGATTTTTCATATCACTTTTATTCCTGTGAGATTTATGCTACATTTCCACCATTTTCCTTTGAGTGGTGTATTTAATTCACTTTATTATACTCTTGGTGCAATATACTTTCATTTCTGGGTATTTACATCTATTTTGTATAGTCCTTCTTTCATGGGGTGTATGTTTCGGAAGTTACCCAATTCGGTAAGGGAACCTTTCACCCTCCTCATTTTAAAAACTTATTTTTAGGTCTTTTAATCTTATTATGATGGTATATGTTCTTATATATCGTTATTGCTATAAATGTTAAGTACAATTGATGAGATACCCCTTTTTATCTCTCATCTACTCATTTTCCGAATTTTTAAGTGACGCCGTTAGGCTGTCAAATTTTTGCAAGGTAACTTTTTGACCCAATTTTGATTCTTTGGGATAAACATTTATTCCATGAATATTTCGTTCTATGAATATGTGTGAATAAGTTCTGATGATTTTACACTTAATATCCACTTATATTTGGTGTATTCGTTTGTCACACATAATTATGTAATTGATTTATTCTTAATCCAAGGATACCGTCTTTGTAAGGGACTTCATCTCAATCTACTTTCATTGTGGCATATTTCATTTTATACACAACATTGTTTTATATGATGTATAAACCCATTTTAATTTTACGTTTATTCAAAAGGAATATTTTTCTATGAAGAGTTTTACTAAATGACAAAAACGAATGTTTCTTTTAACGTACGCGGTGACAACGACCATTTTCGACACTGTGAGTATTATTGGGTCTTTGGCTTCCTCAATAAGACATAATGTTTTTAAAATGAAATAAATACCATATACTCTTTTATGTATTTTGGTATTGAAAATGGTTTTTATAATGGATTTTTTATGTCAATATATTTATGTGATATATTGTAACCAATGTGTAGAAATGTTTTCATTCCATTATATTTGTTTTATGTCTTATGATTTGATAATGGTACTTGGACATTTGACAGGTGGTTATGTGATAAAACATATGACGGGTGGTGCCGTGAATACCGGGACGGGTGGTTACGTTATAACCTCCAATGCATTGGGTACGGAAGTCGGCCGTATGGCTATTCCATTAAGTGATATGTGTGGAAGTCGACCGTATGGTTATTCCATTTAAGTATGTTTATGTCCTAAGTTACCTTTATATGTTATGTGTTCTTTTTATGGGTTTTATGGTAATATTTTTGTTACAAAAGGGTATGTAATGATCTTTTATTTAGTGAAGAGTTTTTACTACTTCATAAAGGTGAAAAGTATTACTTTGATAAAGTTTATGTGGTTTACTTGTGCTTTTGAAAAAAAACTAACAGTTTTAATTCCTTATGTATAATTTACTGAGCTTTTTATGCTCATCCAAAGTTTTTTAAATGTTTTCCACAGGACATAAAGATAAATAGGGTCAAGGATGGGATCAGGGAAAGACATTATATTTAAAACATGGAACTAGACATGTTTCTTTTTAAATATTTTTCTTATTTTATGGAAACTTAGTAGAAGTGACTACTTTGTAATATTTTGAGATGTAATAGTTATGTCCTAATTATATAAAACTCTAAACCATGAAAAGATCCTCCCTGTGAATTATTCATTTAATTCAATATTAAGTAAGGTTTATGGTCGAGGCCTTATAGTTGGTATCATTGGTCGGTTTAGATAACTTTAGAGGTTAGGGTATTCTCTAAGCATAAGTGACGTTACCATAATTGTTAGGATTTCAGAAAGAGTCCTAGTTTTAGATAAAGTGAATGAGAAAGTATGTCTTAGTGTTTATATTCCTCATTAGCACATGATGGTTTTGTTGATATACTCACACTGAACTTTTTGGTTTTAGTAAATGGCTGGATCTAGCAGGCACCAAAGTAACAGTGGATGTGAAGGAAACTGTGACAGTTTTCTGAGTGAGCAACTGAATGATATGGGAGCTGCAATGAGAACTCTTGTGTTTATCCCCAACGATGGAGTCCTGATTTACCACCTAAACCACGGTGATTTCTATAAGGCATCATATATGCGAGAAACAAATCCCTACCAAACTACATGTAATAATCATAAAGTTAAGTGTGTTCAAAAATATATGTGTCAAAGATGTGGAAATAAACACCTAGGAAAATGTTTCAAAGGGGAAAAAATATGCTATATATGTGGAAATGAAGGTCATAAAGTAAGAACCTGCCATGGAAAAAGGAGGAATCCAGTTGACTCGAGGAAAGGTAAAGATGTTATTTCTGAGGGATCAATTGAATGTTTTAAATGTGGTGTGCATGGTCATTATGCAAACACATGTCCTGTGAAGAAGTTTCGGGAATGGGATCACCAAGATCATACAAATATTCGTTTACGAATACCTAATTCCATTCCAATTGAGGATGAAGAAACTGACTATGACCAATCAAAGGTGTGGATTATTTCCTAACATTTTTTTTCCTATTTTGGAATCTTAGGATATAATTATTTATTTTGTTTGTAGGAAATAAGTATTTCAGAATAAGTTGGAAAGGAATGGTTAATGGAACATGAAGAATGTTGAATGAGTAAGAAGTCAACATATAAGGGCTTCAAGAGTTATGGTGAAATTCTTAATAGTATTATGTCTCTATTGATGATGGGGTTACATTAGAAGACTTTTTATAGTATGCGTAACCCTGATGTTTGATATATGAAAATTTTATTCAAGGAATAGTTATCTGTTCTTTTGTGGACATAGTTATAAAGAACCATTTTGGTTTATATGATCCTTACTTTTGAGGTAATTATGGGTTACTATATGTTATGATGGAAAGTGAAAGGCATGAGATAAAATAGAGGTTAAATTATGTTATGGTTATTTTTAATGATTTTATCTCTTTTTGGGGAATGATTTGAGAATTAATTAGTTTGGAAAAAGGAAAACATGCTGACCGTGTGACAACCCGTCGTATCTGACAAAACTGCGGGAATCGTACCCACAAACAAAGTGTGACTGGAATTTATCACCTACCACTAGACTACATGAAGTACCTATATAGTTTGAATAATTGTTTTTAGTTAGATTATTTTATGAATTAAGAGTAAGTTGATTTTGGGTTATCTATGGAAATTATTAACCTATCATGCAGGATATGTGATTAGGTTAATTACTTTTCAATACGAGACTTTAAGAGCAACTGATGTTGTTTATAGATAAATGTTACGATTTAACTTGGAAGAATATGATATTAAATCCTTCAAGTATTTGGGTTTCAGTCTTAGTTTGGTTTACTTTTGGTCTTCGTTGAACTTTGGGTCTTTTTGGACAAATTTTAGAGAATAAGAATAGATTTCCTCTTTATAAAGGATTATCCTTTTTGGGTATTATCTGATCTCATACTAACCTTTTTGGTTTTAGTTCTGGTTAAGTTCTAAAGACATGGGAAGTATACAATTATCTTTTGTGGATTAGGTGATTCTCTAGAAGTTGATTATAGCTCTCTTAATGTAAACAAGTCACCCTAAATAGTCATCTTTTGGAGAACATATGAGATCATGTAAGAAATCTAGTAAAAGTTGAAAGTCAACACGATAAGTAAGTATGTTTCCTTATGTTTTAGTTAAGCTCAAAAATAAATTCCTCAATGAAAAGTAACTAAAAAAAATGTTTTCCCTTAACTTTTCCTACTGGGGAATCCAATACCATTTAACCCATCACAAGTTTGTGATTTTCTAGTGGTTTACTTTCTCCTAAACATGTTTTCTATCACACTCCCTCAGAACATGATCCTTTGTTTTTTCTTCCATATCCTTGTTTTCATACATGGAATCCTAGTATAGCTTAACTCAGGTGACCTTTGTACTTCCCTTTCATTCTATTAAAGTGATAGTTTTATTTACACCTTCTCCGATGTGGGGCTTGCAATGAAGTTTCTGAGCCAAATTTTAATATTGCGAGGACACAATTCTCAAAAGGGGGGAAGTATGTAACACCCCAAGTAAATAAAGAATTTGAAATTTTTAGATTTATCCATATTTTTAAATAAAATATTAATATTTTATTAAAGGGAACGCTATTCTTGACGTCTTACCCAATACGCAACAATGAGTTCCTTTGAAATCTTATGTTGCACTCTAATAATAAAATAATTTTATATTAAATAGTAGTTAACAACTAACCATTGTAATGACGGGAATGAACAGAACTAACTAGACAATGATGATGTATGTTTGTCAAATATTTTTACTTTTTACAATAAATTTTAGAGTATTAAAAATGCAAATGAATCCAATTTTAAGCATAAATCTTCTAATATTCTTTAAATGGTTGATTAACCACCTTTTGATGGAGAACCATTTTTAAATTTACTTTTGACAATTTTATATGTTTTATTTGACAAAATAAAATTCTTCTTTAGAATCAGGACATCAAAATTTACTTTGTGTAAATTTTTGGTATTTTTCCGATAAAGTTCATTTTTTAATGAATAGTGAAAAATGTTGTATTTTAATTCAAAACCACTTTTTAATATAATTTATTTATATGATTATATTATCTTTGGAATTGGTTTTAAATTAAAATTAGAATATATTTATACCATTTAATCCAATTTTGGTCATTGGAATTAATTTCACTTTGGAATTGGACTTAAACTAGTGTCAATCTTTTGATATATATTGTTTCATAAAAACATGCTATTTGTTCTGACAGTAGGAATTAATTATTAAATTAATTAATGTAACTTATATGTTTTTATTTTTTAAAAATAGACATCATTTTATAATTTGGAATATCAAATATATCTTAGGGTGAATTTTTTGTATTTTTATGAAAAACTTCAATTTTTGATGAATAGTGAAACCACTAAGTGGTACTTAAAAAAACTGATTTTTCGTTTAAATGATATTTTAACACCTCTGTGTTTTGAATTTCGAAAATTTTACATACATGGTTTTCATTAAGAAGTAAAATGTTGTTCAATGGGATTAAAATAATTTTTTGGTGAATAGTAACTTTTATGTTTTTATTCACGTTTAGTGGTAATTAGTGTAATTTAAGGTAAAAATAATGTTTTAATAATATGAAATGACCTTGAAACATGTCCTACCCTTATTGTATGTGTCATGGACGACCACGAAAATCCATGGGTCAACTTTGGGACCCCATGGAGCCACTTTGGTAGGAAAATGACATTAAAGACATTTTATTTAATGTTAAAATAAAAATGTCACAAACATGTGTTGTTTTACTAAAACAATTTTTAAATGGGGTTATACAAGTCATATTTTTGACTATAAATATTAATTAGAAATAAAAATAGTTTTATTACATCATGATATTTTGTTTATAATTTTTAGACATTAAATAAATTAAATTATTAATGACACCATGATGATGCAGTGATTACCTCATTATTTAACAATTTAAATAAAATGAAAATACAATGTAAAATATAAGACCTAAACTTGTCAAAAACCTATTTTATGGATTTCTTTAGAACTATTATCACCTTATCCTAGAAATAAATTATTTTGGGACCTTTAAAATTCTAAAATCATTTTATAATAAAGTAAAAGATTATATCCTTCCAAGAGTGCCCTTCTTCTCCTCTTATAAAAGGCCCCCACCTCTACCACCGTACCCACACCTCTCAAACCTTTGGTTCGGCCAAAACCTGCCTATTTAATCTCTCCACATCCCTCTATTCATCATTTATTCCTCAACTTTGGGAAGAATCCTTTCCAAGAAAGCCTTTGAGCTCAAATCAAAAAGAGTTACCCGATTTAGAGGTAATGTCTCCCCTTGTGTTATTTTGTTTTATTTTGCTTCTCCAACCAAATAAACTCTTTTTAATCCATTATATTGTAACAAAACCAGTATATTAAATATACTTGGATGTTTTTATGTGAAGTATTTGAGCTACAATTACACACACCTTCGTCTAATGGTTAAAGATCATACTGTTTCTGTGGATGGTGAATTTCTGCCTCACGAAACGATGATTGTTCAATCTTCTCTTAACAATTTTCACGGTGGCCATTATGATGTCACTATATTTTATATAAGATATATATGGTCTTTATTTTTTCTATATTCTTTTGAATTTTTATATTTAAAACATGCATTTATTTTTTTCATGTTGTGCAAATGCGATATTTTCATACGAGGAAGTGTGGACTACCGGCCCCTCAAGTGATGTGACTCGTTCATGCAATAATTGGAATGTATAAAGAATGAAATTAATGAACATATATGAACTATATAACATATATATTATACTGGAATTATAATATATATATCTCTAAATTATTTTAAATTCCATTAATATGACAAAGTAATGTAGGTAGCGTTCATGCGTACGTACGACCTACCGTCTCCATGAACGGTGCATTTCATTTCTTTTTATCCCCAAATGTCATGGAGTAGTATAAAATGAAGATGTACTGGATATATATGATATTTAAATCATTAATACTATTCTGGATATTATTTACTTATAACTACATGGACAATCAATTTCAAACAAGTTCATTTTTGACTCATGTACCAAACATCGACAAAAACGTCTGATATGAACTCACATTATTAACCTATTATTATTAAATTATAATATGTGATATGAACTGAATAATAATATTTAAAATAGGTCCTTATGCAATTAAAAATTTACCAAATTTTATTATTTAGGAATATAAAGAAACGAACAAGACAATTCAGACTTGAGGTAAGGGATCCATCCTTTCACGTTCTTTTTAAGTACTATCTTTTATGTCATTTCTTATAAGCTCATCATTATTATGTTTGTGGATGTTATTTTATATTCAACATACTTTAATTTTTTTGTTCATATTATGAGATACCCAATTTGATCTCATAAATCCATTTTTGGATGTTTTAAGTGGTGTCGTTAGGCTGCCGAGTTTTCGTATGGGATTTTTCATCTCACTATTATTCCTGTGATATTTATGCTACATTTTCCACCATTTTCCTTTGAGTGGTGTATTTGGTGCCCATTATTACACTCTTGGTGTAATATAATTTCGTTTATGGGCATTTACATCAATTTTTTATAGTTCTTCTTTCAATGGGTGTACGTTTTGGAAGTTACCCAATTCGGTAAGGGGACCTTTCACCCTCCTCATTTTAACAGTCTTATTTTTAGGTATTTTTATATTATTATGATGGTATATGTTCTTATATATACCTATTCCAATAAATGTTATTTCCAAGTGATGAGTGACCCCTTTTTATCTCTAATCAACTCATTTTCTGAATTTTTAAGTGACACCGTTAGGCTGTCAAAATTTTGCAAGGGAACTTCTTAACCCAATTTTGATTCTTTGGGATAAACTTGTACTCCTTGAATATTTCATTATATGAATATTTGTGAATAGCCTATGATTTATTACACATAATATCCACTTATATTTGGTGTATTCATTTGTCACACATAATTATGTAATTGATTTATCCTTAATCCAAGGATACCGTCTTTGTAAGGGACTTCATATCAATCTCCTTTCATTGAGCCATATTTCATTTTATACACAAATTTCTTTTTTACGATGTATAAACCCCTTTGAATTTTACTTTTAAACAAAATTAATCTTTTTCTACGAAGCGTTTTACTAAACGATAAAAAGGAATGTTTCTTTTAACGTATGCAGTGACAACAACCTTTTCTGCCACCATGAGTATTATTTGGTCTTCGGATTCCTCAATAAGCCGTAATGTTTTTAAAATGAAATAAATACCATATACTGTTTTATGTATTTTTGTATTGAAAATGGTTTTTATAATGGATTTTTATGTCAATATATTTAAGTGATATATTGTAATCAAAGTGTGGAAATGTTTTCTTTCCATTATATTTATTTTATGTCTTATGAATTGATAATGGTACTTGGACATTTCACAGGTGGTTATGTGATAAACCATATGAAGGGTGGTGCCGTGAATACAAGGACGGGTGGTTATGCTATAACTTACAATGCATTGGTAATGGAAGTGGGCCATATGGCTATTCCATTAAGTGATATGTGTTGAAGTCAACCGAATGGTTATTCCATTTAAGTTTGTTTATGTACTATGTTACCTTTATATGTTATGTGTTCTTTATATGGGTTTTATGGAAATGTTTTGGATACAAAAGGGTAAGTAATGATCTTTTATTAGGTGAAGAGTTTTTACTACTTCATAACGATGAAAAGTATTACTTTGATAAAGTATACATGGTTTACTTATGCTTTTGAAAAACCTAACATTTTTCATCCCATGTGTATCCCTTACTGAGATTTTTATGCTCATCCCTAATTTTTGAAATGTTTTCCACCAGACTTAAAGATGAATAGGGTCAAGGATTGGATTAAGGAAAGACATTCAATCTAAAACAGGGAAATAGAGAAGTTTCTTTTTTAAGTATTTTTCTTATTTTATGGAAACATAGTAGAAGTGTTTACTTTGTAATCTTTTGATATGTAATAGTTATGTCCTAATTCTCTAAAACTCTAAACCATAAAATGATCCTCAATGTGAATTATTCATTTAATTAAATATTAATTAAGGTTTAATGTCGGGGCCTTATAATTTTCTTCAATAACAAGCACTCAATTATTTGAAAATTATATTAAAAATTTAATGTTATTTTCAAAAAAAATATTTATCTTAAAATTTGTGATGTTTTTTATATTTTAAATATGTTATTTTAATGTGAAAATGGTATTTTCCTTAGGAAATATTCCAAGGATTATTTTGATGTAATTTTCAACTATGTTAATGAAATTTGATGTTAAATATATTTTACTTGGGATATGATACCATGATAACATTATTATTATTATTTTAGATGTTTTATTATTATGATGACAAGATATATATGAAACTAATTAATTTTCCATGAGTTTTGATATGATGAATTGATTAAATGATTATGAAAATAGTTTCCTTTCCATGGGTTATGTCTGGACTAAATGTTTATGAAAATAATTTCTTTTAATGGTTTCTCATACGAAGAATGTTTTATGATATTGTGGCCCACAAATTAATGATTTTCATTATGTGATGAGTTGGACTGAAATTATATATGCCTCCGATTAATTGGGTAATGATTGATTTCTCATGAGATAAATACTATAGGAATTGGGAGTGAACCTAGTTTAGTAAGGGAATCTATCCATTACAATAATATTAGCAGTGAACCTTGAATACAATGATAGTTAAATGAGTGAAGCCAATACACTATTATTTTCTATTACTGGGAATTGACTACTATTGAAATTATTTACTATGGTTATTTTTATGCCATAAACTCATGTATTATTCCAATGTTATGTTATCATGACACATTTTATTTGGTTACTATATGATTTATGACCAATAAACTTCCAATATTTTTTACATGACTTGATATTAGGATCTATGATATGTAGGGTGTGATTTTGAAATGTTATGCCCATGTTGTCATACCCTTATTCTCATTTTTGCTCAAGTAATCATTGATATATCCTTTTTACCCCTAATGATCATATGAGATCATCATTTTATTAGTTTCATTTTTTGTAGGTTATGAATAAAGGTGTTATGTATGATATGTCTATGAATGGTTATAGTTATGTTTATTTTAACAAGATATTATGTAGTACACTTATGAACTAGTTATTTGTGTATCTATGTTTCCAAAGATAATGTAACTACATGATTATGATAATGATCATAATATAAATATATATAATATATATAAATGAATATTATAGGTCTCTATAATGTGTTATCTATTTGAGGATTTTTAAATATATTGAAAACCATTTTCTTTCTATGGGTTATTTTATGATGATATGAATTTTTATGTGGTATAAATATTTTTTGATTATGTGATTGTTGGGACTTATATATCTATCTAATTCATTGAATAACGACTTATATATAATTAGATAGAAATATTAAGTTAATGGGTGAGATAGTCACTTGTTTCACAAAGTGTGAGTATGATGTCTTTATGCTGTACTCACAATTTTATAGTGAACATGTCAGCAAGTCCCTATCTTTACAAAGGTTGAGTGTTAAGTCATTAAGATCGACTCAAAATTTTATGTGCGAATAAGTTAGAGAGTGTATAGGTTCACAAGGATAAAAAATCATATGTTTGTGATTGTTATAACATTTCAAGTTCTTTATTCTTATTTTCTAAATTTTTATAATTATTACTTTTTAATTATTTTCTCACTTTTGTATCATCCTCTCATGATTCATGATTGTTGATGATTGTTTTTATACCAGGTCATTTTTTTATTTTTCCTTAATGATATTCCTATAATATTATGTTAGTCAATCATGTTCTTGGATTATTATTTATGGCATTTTTTGTTTATTATATAAATTATATATTTCTAATATTATACTTTGAAAATAATTTCTAAAAATTTAAATGTTTTGTTTTGATTGAAAATAAATTTTTTTGTAAAATAATTTTTTTGTAAATTCGGTTAAAAATGTGCTTCATATAGTTAATTACATGTTTTCTAAAAACAATATTAGAATCTGAATGAAGAAATATATTTAACAATGTTAGAAAATAGATAAACTGAATCAGTCCCAATTAATTAAAATGAGATTTTGTAACAAAGTTAGAAGTTGTTGAAAATTGGATTCAAAAATCATAATTTGTTGTTGATTCCATATGTTATGAATGTTATTGATTAATTTTTTATAAAATTACAAAATAAAATTGATAATAATTTATATTTCTTCAAGTCTATGAAATATCATTAAAATGTTATGATAAAGCACAAGTTAGTAAAAGGAGTTACAAAAATTATTAAATTAGAAGGTTTTGAGGTATATTTATATATAATTATGTTCCTAAAAGTATATCAATCATACTGAGCTGAGGAAGAATTTAAATTGGACTAATAGAAGGAAGAAATTCAACTCTATTAAGTTGAGGGAGAAATTTAATCAGACTTATCTGCGGAAGAAAGCCAATTGGACTTAGATGATGAATAAATTCGATCATATAGAGCTGATAAATGAAGTCAATCAGACTCAAAAAAGAAGAAAAATCCATTTGACTCAGCTTGTTATGAAATACAATCAGAATATTTTGACGAATAAAGTCAATTAGACTAAAAATGAGGAAGAAATTCAAATGGACTAATAACTTCTAAAAAAATGTGTTTTCTAGGTTATTGTTTCTGTTATATTATTGAGAATTTTAGATGATTTTCTAAAAAAATCAATTTTTTTTTCTGAATACACCAGAAGAGATTATAAGGATTTAAGTGGTCAAAGATGATGTTCAAGTGGATGTGAAATTCAGTTTTTTGAATTTGGGTGGTAAGGAAAAACATTTCTGTTTCCTTCCATAAATTTTTTTGGAGCACCAATAAATTGGGAGGAAATATTTTCGTACTTAATAAACACTCAACCATGAAAAAATTGAAGTTATGAAAAATTGGATTCAGAAGTGATTTTGAAAACAGAAGTTATTTTGAGTTGATGATGTGTTTTACGGGAAATATTATTCTATTTAAAAATTAGAATAAGGCAATTTTAGATTACTAGAAAGGGTTTATGAGATTATTTTTAGACTATATCTATCAAACAAACATTATCATACTAAGGAAATAATACCTAGGAACACCAAACCGTGGTATTGGATAGATATATTTTTATCAATTTTTTTGATGTTGGTTTAATTTTGTAGCTCAAATTTTTGTAAGTAAATTTTTATAAATAGACAACAGTTATTATAATCATTCTTATCAAGAGATAAAATGTGTCTAATAACAGTTGAAACATGTTTTTAATGAATTATTAATTATTGTTATTTTCTATAGACCCCTGAGAGTGGATTTGTAAGGGATGTATTTTTCCATATAGAGGTTGAACCATATAAATCTTGTTTTTTGTTTAAATCCCAATTCTTTCATGCATTTGTGTGTACTAAAATTTATATGGAAAAAAATCCAACAACTTTTAGGGGTTATGGTTTACAAATTTTGAAATTTTAAAGAAGGAAAAAACTTATTT
The DNA here is from genome assembly GCA_963277665.1 of Viscum album. Classification (NCBI taxonomy): domain Eukaryota; kingdom Viridiplantae; phylum Streptophyta; class Magnoliopsida; order Santalales; family Viscaceae; genus Viscum; species Viscum album. The sequence continues at coordinate 446,228,461 of OY728133.1, forward strand.
AATCCCCCATATTATTTTTTGTTTGATCTTTTGGAACTTCAATTGGTATAATAGACGTTTTCTGTTGGAAAACATATCATGGAAAATGTAAATTCTATCAACAGAAGAGAAATTCCAATATTTTACCCAAAAAATTATTATGGATAAAATAATATGATGATTCCATATCTCATATATATTATTGTAGATGTTATTGATTCTATTATTATTGGGTTTCCACTTATTAAGGATGATTCCTTGATAAATTATTTAGATAAGATAAATATTGAATTTGATGTAAATGATAGAAATTTTATTCTTATTTCTCTATTAAAAAAATATTATGTGAAAGTATAGGTCTTAAAATATCAATGATATTGTGGGAAAAGATCGAAATTATTTCTTAAGGGAATAATAAAGTGAAGGAATGTAATCTAAAAATATGGAATAATCTGTTTGAAGATATAATAATAGGAGATGAAGAAATAATTAATGAGTACATAATCATAGTAAATGAAATTGTTCGTATCTTCAGTGGTTTTGGAGATTTGCTAAATGTTTCTACAATTTTTAATAAACTCATGAGAAATTTATTTAAATATTTTTGATTATTAAATGTCTACGTTAAGAGTTAATGATGACTTATTTCTTAATGAATTGGATAAATTCCTATTTATTACGAAATGAGAAATGAGCCAATGTTTAAAATGAAGATGAAAGTTAAACTGGATGTTGAAGCATTGAGAAAAAAATCCATAAGTTGAAGATATAAATCCTTGTGATTTTGAAGATAAATAAGATGATGAGTTGAATGATAAAATAATTTCTCTAACATAAAAGAATTATAAAATATTTATAAGAAATTATGGAGGAAAATATCTACTCAAATTTTTTCAGCGTGGTTAAATCCCACACTCTATTATGAATTTACATAATAAGAATATTTTAGAATATTATTTGATTTTAATAAAAAAACATTGATGTTGGAAGTGGAAAAAATTTCTAAAGAAGAAAACTCACCTATAAAACATAATTAAAGTTTAATTGAAAAAAATTAGTATGATTAGTAAGAAATGTGAACTAGAATATACTAATTACAATTATTTAGAATATATATGTTCATAACGTTTCAGAACATTTTTTGAAAATATTAGAAAAATAAAAGATTCCTCAGGCTGTGCTCAATAATACGGTAAAGAATATTATATATAATATCATCATAGATCAGAAATTTTTATTTTTCTTAAAGAAAATATAACTCTTAGGAAAGAAATCATAGTGATAAATAATGATTGTGGAAAAGTTATAAAAAGTGGAAAATATATTTTCAAGAAAGAATAAGAATACATCAATGAGGTCTTATGTTATAAAAATATAATTAGTGGACACAGAAATATGATTAATGTTCTCTTTATGAAGTTGGCATCTAATGAATAGTAAGTGAACAAGTCTCAATAAAACCTTCTTGAGAATGAATGCACTTTAAGAAATATGAATGAAATATTCAACATTGTTTTAGAAGTAATAAACGAGACTTATAAATTTTATGAAAAAGTTAGATTAAATACTTAGCTGAAATCCACACCCACTAAAAATAATGTTTCATCTTATTTTTAGATCATTTCAGTTGAGGGGATATTTGTGGGGAAATATTGGGTTGTCAAGGGATGTGAGAAATTTATTATTTCAATATAAAATAGAGAATTAATGGATTTTTCTAGTGCTATGGAATCTATTTGCATAGGGTATATAATTTCTGTCATAACTTGTCTCATCCTTGAATAAGATTTGAACATTGTGTAAGCAATGGTGGGAGAATAGTGGTTAATTTTCCTAATACTTGGGAAGGTAGAAAATTAAAATCACAAGATATTTAAAAAACACAATTTTTTTTTATTTTTTTGATGAAGTATATATGTGACCTCAATAGTCATTATGCTGAAAAAGGTATGATACTTTTTCTAGAACATTTTTTAATAGTATAAAAGAAGAGGAAGCTGGAAAGAAGAAAGTTTAGGAAAGATCTTTTGTTATTGAGACAGCTTTGAATGAAATTAAAAAAACCATAGATACATGATTGTGGATTTTTATCACACATTAAATTTGATTTTAAAATTTTTAATGGTTTTTAAAATTGTTATGGAGAAGATATTATCATAAAAAATTATAGTCCCTTAATAGAAAGAGGAATTAGATTTGTTGATATTTAATCAAAAATGTTGAAATCTAATGAAGTATCATTTATTGATGCGATAAAACATTACATATTTAGTGTGAGTAAACATTTAAATAATTGAAAATAAGAGCTATTAAGAAATAATTATAATATCATTGGATGTATGGATGGTGGAAAAGTTATTACAAGAAGAGAAAGAACTAGTGAAAATTTTGATCAAATAGAAGAATTGTAAAATTCCTATTATTTGAGTGATGATGATTAAAAGAATTTGTGGAACTAGACAATTAGGAATCATGGATTTAAAATATAAAAAAACATTCTAATGTTTATTATATAAAAACTTTTTCATAAGTAAAAAGAAGAGATAAATGTTTTTTTTGACTTTCCAAAAAGTTAAAATAACTCCTAAAAGTCATAAGAAATTTGAGATCCAGTTTTCCAGAACTATGGAACTTATTCATTGTGATTTATGTGGTATTATGATACATCAATAGAAAAATGAGTTTTTCAATTTATAAAATTTATTAATTATATCACCTAGTTGAACAATATTATGTTTATGATGCACAAGTCGAGGTAGTAGAGATGTTCAGAGTTTTTAGAAGACAATTTTGGAGAGAAATAGGTGTTTACATAATGAAGTTAAGAAATGATAATGTAAATACTTTCACATGAAATTCATTCAAATTATATTTTATGAAAAATGGGATAAAATATTATTACATCGATCGATGAACCCCAAAACAAAATTAAGATTCAAAATGGAAAAAAGGAATTTTAGTTGAAATGGCAAGAATCATGATAGCATAATACACTCATTCAAAGTTCTACTACGTATAAGATATTAGTACTATTGTACTAGTTCAAAATAGATTCTTTCTAAGGATTTAATCCAACATGAATTATTATAAAATATCTTATAGTATTAAAAAATTATTTAAACACATGAATGTTTTTATAAGTCCATATATTCTAGAAATAAAATACCTTTATTTCTAAAAATTTGATTAGAAATATGAAGAAGGAATTTCCATGGGATATTCATTGAAGAGAAAAAGATTTAAATTTTGGACCAAACCTTTAAAAAATATTTTAGAGTTATACAATTTGGATATTATTGAAAATCCAATTCCATAACAACAGTTGTTGAGAATGTTGAGGAAGAAAGACGAAAAATTTCTGAAGAAAATGAAAGTGATCCAAAATAATCTTATCACGATTCATTAGAATCATGTGATGAGGAAAGTGAAGTTAGTAAAGAAATTATGAAATTTTCTATTTTAAAAAAATATTTTGAGACCAAAAAGATTTTTGGGAATCAGAAGGCTTTGGTTTAGATAATAATAAATATGAGATTATAAAACCATACATCACTCATCATATATATTTAACTAGAATGACGTTCAAAAATTTTGGAACACAAAGAACAATTAGATGTGACGAATGATGTACTAGGTTAAATTTAGAAAAATAAAGCTTTTGAAATTTTTCAATGACCATTATATAGAAATATTATTGGAAAAAATGGCGCACATTAACATGTTATATGTGTGTGGATAAGTTTTAATAAACAATACAATACTTGTTTTCAAAGGCTATTCATAGGTGAAAGGTGTGGATTTTGAATAATCATTTTCCCTAATTAAAATAATAGAAACTACTAGAATGTATCTAGTAGTGTATCCACATATAAATTATAAATATTATCATATGGTTAAAAAGTTATATTTTTCTAAATGTTGATCTTCAATAATATGTTTAAATTAAACAAAATTGTGGCTTTCTATTTGATGAATATAGAAGAAAAGACTATAAGTTGAAGAAATAATTTTATGGGGTGAAACAAACACAACATTCCTGGTATTAAAGTATTCAATTTGTTTTGATATTGTTGTATTTTTCTAAATGAAATGTTGACGGAAACTTATACATGAATGTTGTTAACTCCAAAAATGTAATTGTAATTATTTATGTGAATGATATAAGTTTCTATGAGGATAAGAAAAAATTATAAAATTTTCAAAGAAAATAATGAATTTTTTTTTTGAAATGTCAATGTTGGTGGAATTAAATTTCATTGTTTCCTTAAAAGTTTAAAAAAATGAAAATTATGTCTTCTTATTTTAAGAAAAGTATTTTAAGGAATTCTTTTATAATATTGGGATGGTAGAATATATGAAATTTTCAACCCCTATTTCATTGAGAACAATTTTGAGTAAGAATAAAACCATGAAAATTGTGACACATAAAATTTTATTAAAATCTGATATGTAGTTTTCTTTGTCTCACAACCTCAGGACTTGATATTTTTTATACTGAAACTCTGCGTTCTTAAAGATAGTGTGATTGGAAAGTGTCTCATACAATCAAATAAAATAGAATTTTGGGATACGTTAAAGGAATGATTTCATGTGTAATTTTATAAAAAATAATTTGTGAAATTAACTTTCATGTTTATACTGATGAAGATTGGGATAGAGATTGAAATGATAAAAAATACACTTAAAAAGGAATTTCTTTATTGGGAGAATATTGTGTGAGTTGGCATAGTATGAAAAAGAGTTCAGTATCTTAGAGAACAATAAAATCAAAATATATTGCTGCTACTCTATAATATACTCAATTTTTAAGGATGAAAATTAAAATGGAAGATTTAAAATTTGATGTTTTTATACCATTAAAGATACATTTTGATAATAAGAGTGCAATTAATCTTTCTAAAAATCATTTCCAACAATCAAGATCAAAAAATATTGATATCTTGTTTTAATTCATAATAGTAAAATTTGATGATGTAGGTGATATTTTAGATTATATTTCAATTAAATATAATTTTTTTTGACATTTTCTAAAAATAATTCGCCAAAATATGATTTTTGGAATATAGTTGGATACTTTATGTTCATCCTCCACAACTGAAATCATAAACATCATAAAGTAGTTCCCCATCATGCACTGAAATATATTGAGAAAGTGAGAGAATTTTTAGAACCTTATTCAATTGGGGATATGGAATTTCTTTTCAAAGATAAATGAATATAATGTTTTAGTAGTCATAAAATTGGGGAGAGAAAGATAAAAAGTGAGAATATAAGATAAAAGCTAGTGTAGGGGGGTTATCTTAACCTGGGAGAAAATTCTATTGACATTGAGGGATGGAATTCCAACTGAAAGAAAACTTTATCTAGTAGGGTGGTTTCCAGACACTCTCTTTGAGAAATGTGTTTTTTTGGAAAATGTTCAAAACATCAGTTATTTGTATAAATAAGTTATAAAAAATCCAAGATTTGAAAAATTATTATTTGAAAAAAATTACATGATTTGTTAAAAAATACAAAGGGGGAGATTGATGATCTTTTATGATGTTTTCAATTATTTTTTGAGAACTAACTTTTTTTATAAAATAATGATTTTTAAATCATATGAATGATTTTTTAAGGAATGTTTATAGCATGTTTGCTGAAAAGTAGAGAAGAATATGAATGAAGAAATATATTTTGAAAATTTGGTGATGAGATGAATCAGATCAGTATCATTTGATCAGAATTATTTTTTTATAAAAAACTAAGAAGGTTCTGAAAATTGAATTCAGATTGTCTTATGTGTTTCTATGTTTGGAAGTTATGATTATTGTTGATGGAAAGTTGAATAATTTTTAAAAATAAAAATGATGATGGTTTTCTATACTTTCATGCCTCTAAAATATTACAAATAATACACGATAAAAGAAACAGTTAGTAGAGTGTGTTACTGAAACTTGTAGATTAAAATGATACTCATGACTATAAATAAGATTCGATTTATTGAAGAAATTAAATCTGACTGAGTTGAAGAAGAAATTCAATCAACCTGAGATGTGGAAGAAATTTAATCAGACTAATATGAAGAATAATGTAAATCTGATTGATCTAAATAATAAAATCCATGAGACTGAGACATGGAAGTTATTAATTTGGAAGGACATAAGAAATAAATTCAGTTGGACAATGCTAAGGACAAAAGTTAATCAGATTGAAATTGCAGAAGGAATTCAAAGAAACTGAGAAGTCCTAGTGGGTTGAGTTTTCCAAATAATAGTTTATGATATATTTTTGAGAATTAGAGAATATTTTTAAGGGAATTAAATATGTTTAGATAAGACCCCAGATGAGATGATAACATTTGATGCAGTTAATAATGAAGTTAAAATGAAAGTGAAATTTTGGTTTTTCTAATTTGTGTGAGTTGGGAAAAAATTTCTGTTTTCCACCATTACTATTTCTTGAGCCTCTATAAATAGAGAGTAATTTACATTATACATCGACTCTAATCACCAATGAAAAAGATGAGGCTCTATATAATTGGTTTCAGAAGTGATTTTCTAACAGAAATTTTTTAGAGTTAACGAATATGTTTCTAGATAGTTTTTTCTGATTAGAACATCAGATCAAGGAAAGATCATATTACGAGACATAGTTTATCATACAGAGTCTATCAAATTTTCTTTACCATAAAATGGTTGTTAGACCTGGGAACATCATACCAGGGTTCTAGAAATAACTTTTTTGGAGAAAAATTCTTCAATTTCTATTTTTTAGTGCCATAAATATTAATAAAATATTTTATTTAAACTGATTAGAGTTAGTATAATAATTCTTATCGGGAGATAGAAGGTGTGTCATAGGACTTGAAACATGTTGTATTTACTACTTCATTATAGGAAATTTCAATAGAACCATGGGAGTTTCTATTGAAATGATGTAGGTTATCACACTAAGACCAAACCATGTAAATATTGTGTGTTTTGATTACATTAGTATTCATTCATGAATGATAGTTTTCTAAATGTTGATAAATAAGAATAATAAAAATTTGAAGGGGTAATATTTATGAAATTTTTAAATTTGAAAAAATTCAAAATGAGGTCCTTAGTTTTTGCATGATTATGTATAAATTTTTAAAAGTGTTATAACAAGACCTTATTTATTATTTTATCTTACCCCATTATTGTGTTTCTAATCCTCAAGTTATAAAGATTATTATATCACATAAGATATATAGAAAAGGTATAAAACATCCTGATTATGTATAAATGTTTGACAGTTTTCTAAAAATAGGTTATTTATGTAGCTAATCTCCATGACACTAAAGAATGTGGTCCTTGGGTTGTGCAACAATTTATGGATTTAAAAATTAATCCATGTTTATTTATTTATTATTTATGTATGTTTAGTGTGAATCAGAGTAGTTATTATCAAATAAGGGTTTAGTTATTTTTTAAATTAGTTTAGTTACATTTGGATATAAATTTAGTTACCTTTGGTATTAGGGTTTGAGAACCTTAGTAAAAAACATAAAGTTGAGTCTAAAGGTAGGATGATATTCTAAAATAGTTTTAAATTATTGATAATGTCTTATTCTAGGAAATAATTAAATTTTTTACTAGAAAGTCGATTTATATAGAGAATAGATTGATGTGGTGGTAATCACCTCGAAAAGGGTTGGTTAATAATTGAGTTGATAGTCACCATGATGCATGATGAGTGAGTTAGAGAGTATAATACTGGGTGGAAACTCATAAGGGATATGATTTACCTCATTATATGGTCTTTATTAACCACTAAGTAGGATTAAATTTATAGTTTCTATGATAATTCTTTGATAACCCAACTTAAAGTAACCAAGGTATAACCAAGTGAGTTATAATATTAATCAAGAATAGAATAGTTGAAATAAAAGTGCCGTAGTTTTAAATGAAGGTGTTATTAGTGAATTAATCACTGTATTTAACTTTTATATAAACATTAATGAATTATTCGGCATATTAACATAACAATTTTTCATTTAGTATTTATATGAATCAAGATCCAGAAAATGAAGATTTGAAGTGTATGTCTTTAAGAACTCCTAAGAAGATTATTTGAGATATTTTGGATTTAAAATAAGTTAAATTTAGTTCTATAACACATAATTTTTTAATATTATTTATGTTATATTTTTTAAAAACATAAAATCACATAGTAAAAAAATAGTTACATAGTGTAAAAGTAAACAAGTAAAATATATAAAAGTTAGGATAAAAATTAAATAACATGTTTAAAACATGCGTAGAAACAAAAGGTTGTTCTTTTATCGAACCAAAGATAGCCTCAAATCAGTAATTTATAAAATATTGAGCCACTAATCTTTGAATAGTGTCATGGAATTAATAAATTACAATGGGTATTCCCAAAAGTTCTATTTTTCTCTATTATAAAAGGGGACCACTTAAACCCTTTGAGACACACACCTACCTCTATAATTCCACATCGATAATCATTCAATTTACTCTCCCAAGAATTATATCCCATACAAATAATCCCTTGGTTAGTCATAGTTATCACACCCCCTCAATTTCTAGGTAACTTCCATAGGAAAAATAAAGTCACCAATGTAAGTGTTGTCTCTTTTTAAGCCTTTGTTCATAATCTTACTATTTATAATATATAATTACTATAATAATATGATTGTTTTAGTATCATAAGTATTCAAAGGTTTATCAATTTAATCGTAATATACATTTTTTATTCACTTCTATCAACATAGAAAAATAAAATAATGCCAAGCATGTGTGTACTCGAACTATATCATCTACAAAGATTAGTTGTTTTGTTTTATTGTAGTTTTTACTTATATATCCAAACATCCTAAAATACGGTTCAAAATTATAAATAATAATAATAATATTATTATTATATAATAACAATATTATTTCAAAATAAATACTTCATTAACCATACTCACCGATCATGTTAATGCATGTCCATGTTTGAGGCGGTTTAACCCTCTACCAGAACTATTATATAAAACTATATAATAGATGTGTACAGGAACATTAAAACTAATATTATTAAATTATATTAACATAATCATGGTGAATATTACCTTATATAAATTTAATATGATTTATAGAATATATTATTTTTGTAATATTTTCATTTTCTAAAATTACTAAAATAAGATGTTATCAATATAATTTTAACATAATGTTACAAAAAAATGGTAATGAAATAATAAAATTTTAAATATAAACAATTTAAATATTATTTATCCATATATGATATATAAATAATAAAATTTGTATCAAATTATGGGCAATGATATGAAAACTATTAAACATGCACAAAACCGTTAATGTTATTAAAACCCAATAATGAAAATACGCAAACAATAATTGACATAATCATGATAAATAATGATGAATAAAGATTAAAAATTGAAATATTTATTATTATGTTTAATAAATATGATATTATGTATGATTAGTTTTTTTAATAGGTCGTTATAGTGTCATGAATTAAATTTGGAAATAAAAAAGTGTTTCATTTTTTATTTCCCTTTTTTGAGACACACTTCCTTTTATTCACCTAGATTCATCTAAATAGTGTGTATGCATCCTATTATATTCCTAATTTCATGAATAATACTTATCAAGGTCTTTTAACTTCAATTTAAATATGGTATCTCTTTTCATAGGTTTCTATTAGAATGTTTCTTAAGCAGTAATGGTTTTTCATCTCAACTTCTCTTCATTGAGACATGTTTTATTATCATGAACAAATTCATAAGTTATATGGTGTATATTATTAAAAGGAATGAGTCATGTAATAATAAAATATTTAATTCATTTTATTTAAAAAACCATATAATTTTCAAGCATCCTTTTATTTTTCATTAAAAACTTACTAAAGCAGTAAGGGGTATTCATGACTCGAATCTCTTCCTTGGGTCATATTCAGTCTCCTTTAGATGTTATGTTTCAATATTGATATATTATATCATATGATTAAGTTATTCATTATTTAAAACATATTTCTATGTGAATATTGTTTATGACCAAAAAATTATTTCAGGATGGTTTTCTATCATATCCTTTATGTTTATGATATAATATTTTTTGATATGTTCTTTACTTTGTAAATTCTTTAAGGTCACCTCTTTCTAATGTTTCTAATACTCTGGTGATGAAGTTAATTATATAATTTAAGATGTATAGAGAAGGTATAAAGGATCAATATTATGTAGATTTGTTTTAAACTGTAGTAAATTAGTATTTGTTTGTACCGAATCTCCAAGACACTAAATATTTAAGTCATTGGGTTATGTGACAATTTGTGAGACATATTATTTAAATCACGAGATCAATATATTATTTACCCCAAGTTACGATTAATAATTTTAATCAGTATTAGTGTAGATTTTTGTTATTTTAGAGATTGTTTTAGTTATTTTTATATATTATTTTAGTTAACTATTATTTTAGGGTTAGATAACCCATGTAAGAACACTAGGGATGAGACTCAGTATTTGATGATATCATCAAATATTGAAGGAGTCTTGGAATATAATTAGACATGGTTTTAGAATATAGTCATATAGAGTTAATTAACCCAAAAACAGATGGTTGAGCATATATAACCCACAATTCTAGTGCCTGGTAAATTCACCCTTAGTAAACATTTGGTTCGACACTCTCATGGGATATGATTGGTTGATATTGTCCTATGTACAAACCATAATAAATGATTTATTTCCTAGTTACATTTTTGAATGAGGATGATAAGTGAATATATTCCAACTTAAATCAACCAAGTTAGAACCAATATAGCAATATGATAAACCAAGTATGACAAAGTTGAAATGAATGTATCACAAATTGAAATGAAGGTGTCATTAGAGGTGACATATTATGATTAAAATTTTATATTCATGTACATTATTTGTTTTTTATATTTTGATAACATTTTTGGTTTTAGCATTTGGTTGAATCAATATTGAGGAATTGAAGATGTGAAAGGAATGTCCCTTAGAACTCCTAATAAGAATATTTTGGAGAACTAGTTTTCATGATTTACCCAGAACAATGATGTGTATATATTACTAGAATATATACATATTGAGTTTCTTAAGGAGATCTTATATTCTTCCTTTTGTAAATTATAATTTAATATTATAAGGAAATAATTTATTTATGTGGGTAGAATGTGATGAACTGAGATTTTAAATCCTTTAAAATAAATAACAAATTATATAACTTGTGTCACATATTACACCCAACATAAAAAACAAATCATATTAATGATAAATTATTAATAAGTCAACAGTAAAAACTAAAATGAAAAAACATTAATAGTTATTACCTTTAGATAGAAAATAATTAACATGAGTTAATGTTGAAATGGAAAAATCTATTTTCATTATATTATAATTTTTATTAAAATTAAATTTATAAAATAATAATTTAAATCTTATAAATTAATTTTTTTTTTGAATATTTCACAACAATAGTATCATGATATGTATTTTTAATATTTTTATAAAATAACTTGTATTTACTAAAAATACTAATTTTTCGAACACCACCACATTAATATGAAATAGAATTATTTTATAGCTTTTTGTTATACAAAATTTATATTTTAAATGTAATAAATCATTTTATGTTTCTATGTTGAATTTTTAAACCCATAAACTACATTTTTTGAATTTATGAGGAATTTTATTGGAAACTATTTTACACTATTTTTTAAATTAATTATAACATGATGAAATGAAGTCTTTAATTTCTTTTGTTTATAAATGAATGGATAAATAAAATTAATAAATTCTACTATTTTTCTCTATCATTTTTTGTTAGTGTTTTTATGGAAACTATTTTTATACTACGTTGTTAAATTAATTTTACCATGATGAAATGAATTCTTTCATTTCGTTTATTGATAAATGATTAAAATTTTATTAATATTATATTATTTTAAATACATTAGGACCAGTGATATTTATAATTCTATTTTTATCCTAAGTCTATATTGTTAAGAATATTTAAAAAACATTTCTTTTTATATGTTAGGTGTGTCAGCATTAAGATTAATTTCTCTACAAATATAAATTTAACTTCATTCAATTATTATTTTATTTAATAGAATAATTTTACTTTTATTTAATATGTACAATATCAATTTTATTCATCAAATTCGATTTTTAGGATAAATGTTTATTGCCATGATATTGAAGAAACACTTATTTTATAATAAGTGTTTTATTAATATCAAGGAATTTATATGAAATAAATTAAAATAAAATAATTAAAATAATTAATCTAATATGTTTTATACTGATATATATTAATAAATTAATACTAAATTAATAGTTAATCAATATAAAATAACATTAAGAACCCATAATGTCAAAATGCATTTTTTACTTAACAGTAATTAAACACATTATCTTTTTTAATTAAAAGAAAATATAAATCGACTATAGACTACCTATTTGTTTTATAATACCATTAATAATTTTTATTATTATATTCTAACTTAAATATAATGCTCAATATATTTTGTGGGGTTTTTATTATAACGTTTCTTAATCTATAATGGGTTTTTATCTCAATTTATCTTCATTGAGACATGTTTCACTATTATAGAACCATTACTATTATATATGGTGTATATTATTCCAAATAATGTATTTTTGAATAATCCCTGACTAAATTAATGGAATTTTTATAGATTTATGTTCTCCAATCATCCAATGAATTACTATTTAAAAATGAAAAAAAATCTAAAATGATTTTTCATGACTCAAATCTGTTTTTGGGGTTCATTCACTATTATCTATCTATTATCTTTCAATATTTGTATATTATAAGATATGTTGAATTTATTTTTTAGTTAAAATTTATTTTCTTGGGAAATAAGGTTTGACATAAAATATTTTTTGTCAATGAATTTAGTGTTTCATTAAAATTAATTTGGTTAAGAATAATTTGAAAAAATATTATAGGATTTTTCTTCCATATGAATGTTTTTAATTTCCTACAATGATATGATTTCACTTAATGAAACTCAATTTTATTTTTCAAAATATATCTTTTTTACAATTAATTAATTATAAATTAGAGGTATAATTATCATTTTAATGATGTGGGTTTTCAAACAGAGATTATTTTAAAATACTAAAAAGGTTTTTTTATCATTTCAAAATAATGAGGTTTTATAATAAATTCCTAAAACAATCTTGATGAAATTTATTTATTTTTTAATTTTTAAATTATTAAATATCTTTTTAAATGTAAAAAGACTAAAATTTTATTCAATTTCCATATTTTAAAACATTTTAACCTTCTCATGTTTTCATTATTAAAGATTTTTTAAAGTAATATATTTGAAGGAATTTAAACATATTTTATTTAAATATTTATATGTTTTCATGTTTTTATTGTTAAAAATGTATTATAAATTAAATCCTTATATATATTTCAATTTTCCATTACAAAATATTATTTTTAAAAATAAAAGTTATCAATGTATATTAACTTGTTTTGTTGAAAACATTTTTTATTTTTAATGCATATATTTTTATATATTCTCTTAAAAGTTATTATTTTTAAATTTTCGTCACATATAAAATATCTAAAAAATATGAATGTTGAAATAATTTTTAATAAGGAATCATTATAATAATTGGTTCAGTGGTGTAATCTTTCCGTTTAAAAAATGTTTTTGAAACTAATTTTCTGTTCAATTTTTAAAATATTATCTGTGAGAACTATTTCATCTTCACTTATATATGAATTAGAAGACTTTTTTTTATGACTTTATGATTTTATCACCATTCATATGTTATTATGATATGATTTATTTTGTTAAATGAGAGTTTTAATATTCTATGATTTCTTAAATTCATGTTGTATAATGTTTTTTTGGTTTTATCAGACCCATTATTTTTACATGGGTTATTCAAGAGTTATTGTATGTCTTATTTTAAAGTCGAACACAAATTTAGGGATTATGAGAAGTGTGGGAACTATATATCCCAACAATTATTTTATTCAAGGATTATATATGATGAGATATTATTTTCATATGAACAGGTTAGAAATTTTCTATGTTCACAAAGTTTGAGTGTGATGTAGTTAAGATATACTCATAATTTTATGCCTAGAGAGGATAAAAGTTTTATTGGTTCAAAAAGGGTGAGTGTGATGGGATTCATATCAAATCACAATTTTACCTGGATACAGGTTAGGAATCCATTAGGTTCAAAAAGGGTGAGTGTGGTGGTGTCAATCTCTACTCTCAATTTTAAATGTAATAAAATTATAAATTCAATAGGTTCATAGTGGATAGTGTGATGGTGTTAATATCTACTCACAATAATAAATTTGAAATTTTATGTGACGGTCCGGGTTCACAAGGATAAAAAATCAAATTTTTATGATTGTGATTCCTTTTCTATTTATTTGACATGTTATGCCAAATTTTCATGACTATTCCTCATTTTTAAAGTATTAAAATATTTTAAATCATGCTCACATGTTTTATGATTATAGATATTTTTTTAGGAGAGTTTATTTATTTCATGGTTCTATAATAATCATATTATGATCTCATTTTCACTATAAAATGTTGTTGTTATTTTACATGGAATTTTGAGATTTCTCACCTTATTTATATCATTTAAATATTTTAATTTATGTTTTCTATATAATCCTTTATAGAATTTTTTTCCCTTATGAAGTGTTATATTTCACCCCCTTATTATGTTTCAAATATTCAGGTTATGTAGATGAATTTATCATGTGAGATGTATTAAATGGGTCAAGAGGAGCACAATTATAGATAAATGATTATATGATTAAAAAATATAGATGTTTATAGAGATAATATCCAACACACTAAACCATTAAGTATTTTGGTTATGTGATTTTTTATGAGTTGTATTATATGAATCACGACATTAATGTATCATGAAACCTATTTTTTTCTTGGTTTTATTTTGTGGGCATTAATGTAGGGTTTGGTTATTTTGATATCCATTTTTTTTGAAGATTAGTCTTGTTTACTATGGTTTTAGCATCAAAAAACCTAAGTAAAAACCATAGTGATGAGTATATGTATAAGATAATATCCTTAAATATTTTTCATGTATTTATTTGATAGTTTACTTGAAAAAAAACTATTTTTATATATTACAAGTGGATGTGGGATTGGAATAAATACAGATATGATAAATAACCCTAGAGAGAGTTGGTCGAGTATAACCCAAACATCATTCTTGTGAAAGGTGAATGTGATCTTATTGCTCCCATGACTTAAAATATCTCAGTGATATGGATTGGTGTCTAAAATTATCTGTACAAAACAATATCAAGGATTTATTTTCCATGTCAATTTTGTTAATTAGGATGATTAGCATAAGATATAGCAACTGAAACTAACCAAGGTATAACCAATAGAGTTATAAGTTTAAAAAAGTATGAAAATATTGAAATGAATACATCATAAGTATAAATAAATGTTTAATTTGAGGATACATCATAGAATTGAACATTAAAATTCACGTACTTTAATTATTATGGATTTAATCATAACCATTTTGGTTGTACTATTTGGTTGAATAAATATCAAAGAAATAAAGATATGAAACATATGTCCATATGAACTTCTAAGTATCATATTTAGGATTAGTAGTTTCAAAGAATTAATAATGAGAATGTGGTGTATATTTCTTTATAAAATATATATTGAGTCTATAAAGGATATATTAAATCCATCCTTCAACAATCGATAATTAAAATTGTAAGTATTAAATTTATTTAAGCCGATTAAAATGTGACGACCTGAGGGTTTAGATTCTTTAAAATACATTCCATGTTCTACAAAAACTATCACATACCACAACTAAAATAAAAAACCAAAAAATATTAACAGTACAATATTAATAAATCTACAATAAACAATGATATGGTGATCCATTAATTATTATTACCTTAAGAGTTTAAATAATTAATAATAGTTAATATTGAAAAAGTTATTTCTAATAAATACTTTTTTATTTATATTATAAATTTTATTTAGAAAAGTTAATTTTTTGTAATATAAATTTGGTAAAGTTGAATTAAGTTTTAATTACTCACAATCAAATTAGTTTAGTATTTATTTTTCATATTTTTTCTAAAATAACTAGTTTTTATGCCAATATACCGATTTTTATAAATCAATCACATTTATATGATATAAAAGTTCAAGAATTATTTTTTATATAAAAATTTACATTTTAAATTATAATAAATAAATCTAAAATAGAATGATTAATTTATAAACTCATTCTTAACATTTTGAAAATTTATGTGGAATTTTAATGAAAATAGTTTTATGAATTTTTTTTATAATTTATTATAACTCGATGACATTAAAATCTTCATTTAATTTATTTTTAAATATATAATTTTTAAATTAAAATAATTATTTTAATTCATTGGGATCAATTAAATTTATTTTCTGATCCTAATCATAAATCATTTTCTTTAAAAATAATCTTTCTCAAAATTTTACACATTACATGTGCCAACTTTTAGATTAATTTCCCTAGAATATGTAATTTAATTTCATAGAATTAATGTTATAACTTATATAATATTGTTAGTATTATTTAATATGACAAATTTTATTTTAGGTATGAAATTATATTTTTATGATTAATGATAATTACTATAATAATTGTGAAGAAAAAATGTTAAAATTAGTGTTTTATTAACATTATGGAATTTATATTAAATTAATACAATTGGTATAATTAAAATAATTAATAAGCTATAATTTGTATGAAATTAAATAAATATATTAACACTCATTTAACTGTTAATCTATATTAAATAAGATTATGAATCTATAATTGTCAAAATGATTATTATATACTTAAACTGTTTTCTAGTCATTATAGGTTTTAATTTAAAGGAAAATTTTATATTAATTAACATTTGAGACATATTAAGTATATGTAATATTTATTTACATAAAATTAAAATTTAATTATATTTTTGATGTTATATTTTTAATAAAATAGGAAATGACATAGTTAGAAACTATTCACCTAGTTCAAAAGTATGAACATAAAATGATAAAACATAATTTTAAAAAGACTATAACATATTTTTGACATGTTTGGAAACATTGTTTTGTGCCTTTATACACCCAAATACCCGAAAACAAATTATTTTAAAAAAATATTATCCATTGACCTTAGAATAGTGTCATATCATTGTTAAAATATTAAGTGTGTTTTCAAAAGTTCCATTTGCCTCTCTTATAAAATTGGGTCACTAACACCATTTCCAAAAAAAACAACTAATGATAATTTAAACATAAAACTATTATTTTATAGTCTTCCTATAACCTGATCCCACTAAAATATTTCCCTGGTCACACATATTTTGAACAATCCTCTTAATTTCAAGGAATTTTCCTTGGAAATATTAAGTCTACAACATAAGTATTATTTATTTCTTAAGATTTTATTAGTAATAATTCTCCAAAAAATATATTATATCCCTATAATATAAAATAATAAGTATAATTATTATAATTATATTTCTTATATTAACATAATAATGAATTTTATTCCTCCCCATCCGTATAAAAAACGTCACTAGTGGATTGCATGAACTACAACATTTAGAAAAAAATATATTCTATTTTTCATCACTAAATTTAATTAATCATAAAAATATATACTGGAAGAATAAATATGATATCAACTATATAATTATTATCCTTAAATTTTATTTTAATATCAACCTTCTCCAACACTAATGCATTGAGAAACTATAATGAAAATTTTATGTACATGTGGACTACCACCTCAACGAAGATTTTTTTTTTCATTTTTATGATTTTATATAATTTAATAAACATATTAAAAGATATTAAAACATAATAAAATATAAATATAATATCATTATGATTTTTTTATAATTATATTACATCAAATTAAAGATATCCTTATTCATATATGACAATTGAGTTAGCATGCTCATGATTTGATTTGTTTAACCACATATAAGAAAAATAATTTAAAATCAGATTATGGATGACTATGGGAAAATTAAAAACCATATTAATATAATATATATTAATAAAATCATGACTATTATATGTATATAAATATATTATATTATGTATTTAACTTGTGATTAAATTTACATCATCACTAGATAAATTTTTCGAAATAGTCTTGACAAATTTGGTTTTCGCATGATGTAACCAAAAAACATATGGAATGAAATAATAAAACTCAAAATAAATATTAGTCATATAATATTTAATTATATATTAATAATGAAATTGGTATCAAATTATGGGTAATGAAATAAAAATTATTTAACATGAAAAAATAGTTATTTTTAAAACCCAATGGCCATAATGTGTTATAAATAATTAACATAATCATGATAGAAATTAATAATTTGCATTATAAAACTGTATTATTTACAAGAAATTTTTTTAAATTGGATATTATTTTATCATCTAATTTTTCACATGATGTTAGAGTGTGATCAACTATCAAAGGAATGAAGGTAGGGTTTTCAATCTCAATTTTCTTTCATTGTGAAATATTCATGTTATACACCATGTTTGATTTTAAATGTTTTAATTACCATCCAATTGTATCATTTATATAATTATTAAAATATATTTCATGATATAAAATGTCCCATTTCATGTAAAATTTCTCATGAGATTTTTTCCAATGTTCGAAAGGATGTAGGGGATTTTTATCTCAATTTCCCTTTCATTGAGGCTTTGTTTATACTACACATATATTTTTGTTTATGTGGTGTGATTAATGCCTAAATGATATAATATATCATGTAATGTTTATTAAATGAAGATATTATGGGTTTAATTTCCTGTAAATTATCAATAATGAGTTTTGATTCAAATGTTATATAAGCCATAAGGATTTATTTTTAACATCTTTCTAAAAAATCAGTACCTCTTAAATGGGATAATCCATTTGAGAAATTTCAATCTCATTCATTATAAATACTTTATAAATTTTTACTCATATTTATTATTTTTGTAAGCATAAATTTCTCAATACATTATATTAAAGTGGTTGTTTAAAAAATATTACATGCAATTTGGGATTTCAAAAAGTTTTTTTTTCAAAATATTAAACATGTTTTCCATCCATTACAAAATAATAATTTTATCATCCACTCCTCATCTTCTTTTTATTTATATAATGTATTTGTACTGTTTCCATTATCAAATAATATTATTTGAAATTAATTTTTTTAATTTATTTCCATATAATTTATTGATATCATTGTTTCTGTTATAATATTAAATTATTAAATATGCTTTATAAAATTAAACGATATCAATGTATTTTAAATTATAATGTTGATAAATTTATGGGTTTTTCAAGTTTACATTATTAAAGATTTTATTAAAAGAAAATGTTTCCATAGTATTTTAACTTTTTTTTGAAACAATTATGTATTTATTGGGAATTTATTTTAGTAAATATTTATAAAATATTTTCAAAAAGTCTTTTATTTCCATTTATTTTTTTAAATTAATTTATGCTTCTATGTTTTGAATATGTTTTGTGAAAACATTTTTATTTTCACTTATATTTACCCTGAAAGGATTATTTTTCATGATGTGATGATTTTCTCACCCTTTATATTTTATTATGATATGATTTATGATACTATATAGTTTCATTTGACTATTTAAAGAAACCCATTCAATTTCCATTGGTTATTTATGAGATGATGGTTTCTTTATTTTCAACTAGATAAAAAATTTATTTATTTTTTAGAAGCGTGGGGCCTATATCTACCTTAAACACATTAAGGAATATAATATAAATCATAACATATAAATTTTATTTTAAAAAATTGTTTAGTATCGATTTTTAAAAAGACTGGGTGTGATGGTGTTAAGGTATACTCAAAATGATATGTCTGAAGAGTTTCAGGAGTAGCTATGTTTAAACAGTGAGAGTATGATGGTGATAATCTATACTGAAAATTTTACATGTGAATGATTTATATACTAGATAGGCTAAAAAAGATAGTTTGTGATTGTTTCAAACCCTAATTTTTTTTATTTAAATAGGTTAATGAGTAGCTACATTCAAAAAGGGTGAGTCTATAAGAAGTAATCTCTAATCACAATTTTACATGCAATTAGGTTAAATATAAGATATGTAAAAAATTAGAAGTAATTATAGGTTTATGATTGTTTGAAATTTTAATTGTAGTTCATTTTTACCCAAATGTTGACATATGTTTTATTGTATATGTTAAATAAAACACAAAATCACATAGTTAAAAACGAGTTATTTAGAATGGTGTCATAGAATTATTAAATTATAAAGGGTGTTTCCAAGTTACCCTTTCCTCTCTTATAGAAGAGGATCAATGAAAAAATATTAAACACAATAATAAATTTTTAATTACTTCTTAAAAATATTCCCATTTACCCTCTTTAAAACCCTTTCCCTTAAACATAATCTAATGGTCACTCATAGTCATTCAAATCCATTCAATTTTAAAGGAACTTCCATCAAAATAATCTAGTCTCTAATATATGTGTTATGTCATCATATTTTATTATTAATATTACTATTTTTAATATATTATTACCATAATAATATGATTAATTATGTTCTATTAGTATAATTTTATGTTTTTATATTAGTGGTAAAAACCTTATTTATGTATTTTAATCTAATTAGAAAACAAAAGAACATCATTAGTAAATTGCGCGGTCAACTTACTCTATGAAGTGATATTGTGTATTCTTCATGATCGCATTAATGGTTGGTATTAATAGTGGTAATTATGAATAAATATGATATTTATCATATAATAATTATTCAAAAATGTCAATTTAATATCCACATTCACCCCTATCATGAGTTTTTAAATTGGAACAGTAATCATGTGTTTGTGCGGATTACCACCTCCATGATTTAATATTTTTCCTCTTTCAATTGGATTTTAATAATTATTATAAACATATTAAAATATGATTTAACAGAACAAAAAACATCAAATTAATATCATTATTTTTCCTTTTTAATGATACTATTTCAAAAGAAACAACTCTTTAACCATACTTGCTGATCGAGTTAAACCGTGTTTATGATTGTGTTGATTTTACTACATAAATGAAATTTTTTTAAAATAATATTATGAATGTATATGGAAATATAGAAAATAATAATATTATAATATGTTAACCAAATGACTATTTACATATGTTTATGGAAATATTATATTAAGTATTTAACTTATTATTAAATTAACATGTTTGTTTTCTAAGATTACGGAAATAAGAAATTATCAAATATGTTTTCACATAATGTTACCTAAAAAATATGGAATTACGTAATAAAATATTAAATGAATATAATTTATATATTATATAACATTATTTTATTATATAAATAAAGAAATATATGTCAAATGATGGGTAATGATGTCAATATTATTAAACATATGGAAAATAGTAAAATTCAGTAACACCTGATGGTCATAATATACTTTATAAATAATTAATGCAGTTATAATAAATGATTATTTTAAATAAATTAGAATAAATGAAATTGATAATTGAATCCTATTCATAAATAATTTTGTTAAGTCAACTTTTTAAAAAATGGGGTTTATAAATGTTACAAGTGCTAACATTAAGATTAATTTCCCTACAACCAAATGGTTAATTTGATATAATAATTCTTATATATGTGATAATAATGTTAATATAATTTAATATTTATAATTTCGTTTTTTATAAAATTTATATTATTGGGATTAATTTTGAATACCACAATACAAATGAAACAATGATTTAAAAATTATTGTTTAGTTAATATCAAAGAAATCTAATCAAAGAAATTAAATTTAACTCTTATATATAATGAATGTGATATGATGTAGAAATAAAAAAATCAATATAGCAACACTCATTTAATTGTTAAAAAATACTTAATAAGACTAAGAATCAATAATAGTTAATAAATCATTTTTCTAATACAATAGTTTTATATAAAATATACATTTAAATTAAAATGTTAATTTTATAATATATAGAATTTTATTTGGATTAAATATATGTAAAAATCAGTTTTATAACACCCAATGTTTTTATATGGGTATTGTTATATTTTTATTAAAACCTACAACTAGTTCATTAAAAACTAGTTTTATAGTTTAAAATCAAAATAGTGAAATGTAAACATGAAATGGTAAAAGCCTCATGACGTGCTTAAATCATGTGTACAAATCCATTTTCAGACTCTACCAACCCAAAATAGAACACACAATGAATAGTTTATAAAATTTTTATCCATTTAACATGGAATAGTGCCATGAAATTATTAAAATATAATGTTTGATTCAAAAAGATCCCCTTTACACTATTATAAAAGAGGATCAATATGAAACTTTCAAAAATATACTGACGTTTCATGTTACTAATTAATAATATTCTATTTTACTCTCCCTAGAACCCTATATCATAAAAATAACCCCCTCTTCAATCAATATGTTCCTAAGACCTTCAATTTATAGGGAACTTTTGAGAAAAAATCCAGCCTCGAATATAACTATTATATTCTTCTTTAGGTTTTTTATTAATATTACTCTTAAAAATATGTTTTCAACATAATAATATGACGACTTATGTATAATTATTATACTTTTATGTTTTTATATTAATGTTATAGGACTTATTTATTCATTTTAATCCTCTTATAAAAACCAAAATAACATCATTGTGGAACTGTGTGGACTACCACCTTTAAAAAGCATCATCATGTGTTCATCACTAGAAAATTTACTGGATGGTATTAATTGTGGAAATTATTATTATATGTGATATATTTCATAAAATTAATATTATAAAAATTCAATTTAATATCCACCTTCTCTCCCTCCCATACTTTGAGAAACAAGAATGTTAACCATGAACACATGAAATTTTTTGCCTTTTGGATAAAATGTTTTTTTATCTTGTTTATATTGTCATACATTATATAAGAAAACCAAAATATGGTCCCCCATCATGAATTAATCAATATAATATCATTATTCTTCAATAATAATTATATTATATAGAAATAAATAGTTCATTAACCATACATGTCGACTGATTTAAAGCGTATTCAAGTATAGATCGGTTTGACAACTAACACGAAAAATGCATTAAAATATGATTATATATGAATATGAAAACATGAAAACGAATATTATTATAATGAATTTTAAAAATACTTTTTATATTATACTATAAATATTATATTGAGCATTTAAATTATTATTATTGTGACATTTTTATCTACTTAAATTACCCAAACAAGTCGTTTTAAATTATGTTTTTACATAACATAATCCAAACACTTATGGAATGGATTTAAAAAATCTAAATAAATATAAGCTATACATTTAATAAAATTATTTGATATATAAATATTGATCTTGGTATAAAATTATTACTAAATATATCATAATTATTAAAGATGTACAAAACATTTAATGTTATTAACACCAAATGGTCATAATACGCTATAAATAATCTATATACTCATAAAAAACAACTAAAAAAAGGATTAAAAATGGTAGTATTTATTATTAAGGTTTTCAAATAGGTTATTATTTTATCTATCTTTTTTTATAAGAGTTTAGTTTTAGGCCGGAATAATAAAAAGTAACATAAGAGGGAGAGAATTTTTCTTTTTCGATAGTCTCACACCATTCTTGATTTTATATCCTGTTGTGATTTAATCAGATATGGAGAGATTTCTTATGTATTAAAGATATGTAGTGGATAAATAGAAAGAAATAACATTGAAAATTTAAATTGGTTTGGGGAACAAGGATCCCCAAGTCCACTTCACCAATCACTCTCTTTGGGATATTTTGGAATTTCACTAGAAATATTCTCTTATCATAAGACCAAAAATTCATAACTAATATAGGAAGTTAACACCTAAAAAAGGATAAAAATATAGACATATTATTCTTTTATAAGGAACTAGTTGTCCATATAATATTACAAGGAGCTAAAAATTTTCCACAACAGAGTTTGAGAAGTTGATTCTCCAATAAATGAAAAGTATTTGATTTGATGGGTCAGGATAATCATTATAGTTGTAGAAGAAGAAACTGACAGTAGATGTATATTATTATTTAAAATTTAAATTCTTTATGAAATAATAGTAATGAAATGATCATGATTAAAAATTATCTTCAACAATAATAGCAATAAATAACAGTAGTAATCAATGATGAAATGTCTATATATCAAAATTATAGCATCTTTATGAAAATAAATGAATTGATAAATTGATGCAGAATATTTGTAAGGAATATTGCTAAAAAATATATTCATATGAAAATATATGTTTTGAAAAAAAAATATCTGAATAGATTCTCTAGAATAATATATAAAGAGCAGATAGTTTTCATCAGAATTCTAGATCCATGAAAGCCTCCTGAAAGATAGAAAATAATCAATTTAAAAATATTTTAGGGGAGTCATAACCTCCCGTTGGGATAAGAGTAATTTTTTTGGTGAACATATTTCTTTTAATCGATCATAACTGTAGGCTCTCATTTTTTCATAAAGTTTGTTCTTGATTGAGTTTATTCTTGGGCCTCTTATTTTAGGATAGATTAGTGTTTTCCCAATTCCTTGAGAAGGGCCATGTGGTGTTTCGGGGGTTCAAGATATGAAAAAGTTGAAAAATGGGGCTCTTTGGGTAATCTGTATGGTTTGTGAATGGTTTGGAAAACCATCTGATGGGAAAAGATGCGAGTAGTAGAAATCCACATGGTTTTCTAATGGTCTAGAAACCCGTGTAGAATTCCATGGACATCGTGTGATAGGGGTGACTTTTGGGTAGCAACATTCACACTATTTGCGCATGGGTTGGAAAACCGTGCGAGTAAACCGTGTGGCCTAGAAAAGTATGAAAATTTACAAAAATGCCATCCTATGATTTTATACCCCAACTCGGGTTTCTCCTCAATTTCTCCCCCTAAAACACTAGTGGAAACATTTGATGACCAAAGCTTTCCAGAAGTTGTTATTCTTCGATTCTTGGCCATTGGGAGCACCGTTGGTTGCAGATCGAAGCCCCGAGTAAGGCTAATATCCTCCTTGGTTCCTCTATTATATTAGGGTTCTCATTTTCTCCCATATGATTCTAAAGCTCTAAAACCCTCTTCTTTGAGTGAACACTAGGTTGAGGATTCTAGGTGTCTTTGAATATGGATCCAAGACTACGATTGAGAGTGTGTTCATCAAAAAATAGAGTTAGGTGGTATACATGTATTATCCCATATTTTTGTTTGGGATATGTGCATGAAATATTGTGTTATTCTTTTCCCTAATTGTGTTATCAGTTCAATTATAGTTTGTTTTATAAAAATGGGACTCTATGTGACCAATCTAAACCCTCACGACCCTCGTGGGATGTGTAGGAGAGGACTTGAATGTTCGAGGGACACCCATGGGGTGCACCGACAAACTGAAACCTAGAGTGGGGTAGGGTTAAGTGATGGGTGTCCAAATAAAGATGAGGAAACCATGTAGAATATTTATAATTGATTTATTAATTTTTAAATGTATTGGAGATAAATATTATTAAGGTGAAAAAGGCTTAAGGAGTTGTTTTTCATATCATGAAAATGGGTAAATTGGGTCAAACAAGACTATATTGATTTTTCAAGAATTTTTATTAGAAATGCCTAAGGGGATGGGGGATATTAAATTGTGAACATGTAAGTTGGAAATGGAATGGTAAATAGGGATTGTGTTATGTGATATGAGAATTCCACTTTAAATTTTTAAGTGGGTAAATTCTTGTGAAATGATCAATGTGCTAAATGGGTTAATGAATGGTTAACTAATGAATTCCTCTAGAGGCATAGGGATTGTTGAATAAACTTAAGGGAATAAGGCATTAGAATGGGAATATGAATAAATAGATATGAATTGAAATTGAAAAATGTGTTAATGGTTTATGTTATAGTTTTAATTCCCATTTGGTTTAGTATGCATCATGAATGAGGTTCTTTAAAGGAATTTGTTATGTTATATTGTGTGATTGTATGGTTGTTGTGATGGATAAATAACCTTGTGCACATGGCTTGGTAGTATGGGGTATTGACTTGAGGTTTTACCCCCATGGTTCTAGTTAGGTTGAGGCTATAAACTCCACCCTAAAATGCACAGTTTTGGGAAGGGGACAAAGGCTCTATTCCCCAAACAGTTTCATTCAAACCTCACTGAGGCTTCGCGGTGAGGAAAACATTTTGACATGATATGTGTATCCCTAGTGAGATATAGACATGATTTATTTCCCCATGCACTGTGATTGATTTCCTTAGGCCCTTGTGTATATGATACTTATGCCTAACCCCTAGAACATGTGATCAAAATAGATTATGTAATAATGATGGTATAGGAATGGAATAGCGATAAATTCTAGTCATAGATTAAATGAACATTTTGAACAAATTGTACCTGAAAAGTCTCTTTATTACGTACCATTTATCTTGTAATTTCATGCACTGTCTATTATAATATATGTTTTGTAGTGACCATTGGTGGTGGCCGATTGAGATATGTACTCATACCCTACTTGGGGCACTATTAGGTACCCGAGAAGATCTCTTGGTTGCTGGGTAGGACAAGGGAAAGGGACCTATTCGAATAACTTGAGATTAACTCGAGATGTTTATGGGGAAGTATCTATACTTACCATTTAGTCCCATTTAGAGATTAGTTGTTTGTCTTACTATTGGGTTTCATGCACCTTGCAATACTAGTATGACATGACATTATTGTATTTGATTTTTGGTTTGTACCCCTTTTTGGGAAATTCTTGGTCATGCATGTTTATTGGTTATTCAAATTATTCTTCTATTTATGATGTTTTATTTTATGTATTACTATGGTAAAGAGGGTATTGTCTCCCCATATGACTCATTAGTCCCTCACCTTTGGTTGGCAACCTCTGGCGTACAGGGAGGCACGCTTGAGGTCATCTGATGACCCGGCATGGAGCACCTGTATAATGGATTATGGGTTGGGGACATTACAAAGTGGTATTAGAGGAGTTATTTTCACTTTAAAATTATTTGGGGATCGTGGAAAGGTGATTAGTAAAGATTTAGGCCTTGGTAATGAGCTCTTTCTTGGGAGTAGCTAACCCATGTACAATGGAAAAACCGATGTCACCATAGGTGGGTATTGTTGTTATTGATGTTTGTTGTTACAGTTGAATGATATTTTACCTTTGGGTGATGCACATGTTCTGTGATTTTATTGATTTATGATATTTTTCTCATATCCAAAATGACCTGGGGTTGTGCATTCATGCATCATTTTAGGCACCAATGGATATAGGTGGCATGCATCATTATAGGCACACACACGTGATCTGTGTGCGGGGCATAGAGAGTAGAATTCATTTTACTTCCTTAATAGATCTGAAAAAATGATTCTTAAAATTTTTAATGAAAGTGGTTTAATGGAAATAATGAAAATGAATAGTTAATTAATATCATGTATAATGAAATTTTGTGACTAGGGTTAATTCATTTTGAAAGAAATGGTAAAGGTTACTTTGGGGTCGAAATGAAAGAAGGTTGCATCATAACAGTAAAATTATTAATTAATTTTTCTTAATGAAAGGTGTAAATGAGTTTAAATGATGATTTTAACATGCTGTGAAATTTGAGATGTTCCAGAGAGGAAAGGGGCATGCTATAAATTAAATTTGTTTTGAAGATGCATTGATGGAGGATTATTGAGTAAGTAAATTTGTTACCCCATGTTGATCATGACTTTCAATAGGTATGTTAGATGGTTGTATTCCTGGTGTGATGATGACCGTTAGGATAGATTATGAAGAGAGGTTTGGTTATGGCTGATAGTGTGAGAACTATCCATCAATGTTTAAATCATGTTGGTCATTCTTCAAAGCATCGTGTGAATGATAAGTTAAAAATTAGAATGATTGAGTTCAATGGTGGGTATCCTTTGCGTTGTCAATTTGACCCTTTTATGTATAGGTATGGGTAGTGATATTTCCCTAGTTGAGACTTTAGTCTTGGATTGTGAGGCCTTTTTAGTTTTGATATGGCCTAGGTGGTGTGTTTAGGGAACCCTTAGTAGGGTTGTGGCCTTGGGTTGCATGGTGTTGTTTGGTAATGTGAGTGAGGAAAATCACGTGGTTTGTGACTGTACGGAGTGAAGGCATGACCTTAAGGATGGTGACTAGGCCTTGGTGACCTTGTGAGTATAGACCTTATGATTTGTGTTTTGAATCCTAGAGATGATGTTTTTCTCATTGTGCCGATGAATGTGTACACCTTGTTAGAGAACATGGAGTAAATGATTGTTTGGTGTGCTAGGCACAACCTACATCAGAACTAGGGTGATAGTTCCAAGCGAAGCACTGCCTTGTTCATTATAGGGTAAGTGTGGTTGGATAAATTACAAATGAATTTTATAGGTTGTGACTCAGGCATAGGGAGTCTGTATCATTCAACATTCATGGCGACCTATGAGAGAGGCCAGACAGGGTTTCTAGTGCTTTCGGGGGTGTGTCACACATGTAGATGTTTTGGAATTTGATTGTGGGACTCAATAGTGTCTCATGGTGTAGTCTTTTCCTTGAGGGATAAGTTGTAAGGTTGATGGAGGATTGTGCCACTCAAGTTGTGGTTACACGATGATTGTTTCGGAAAATCAAGGGAGACCTCATGAGAGGTTAGGCCAATAGCGCAGGTACCTCAAAATATGATGCATGGTAAATACATTAGAGGTGGTGTCAATGCATACTATGTAACACATGTTTTAGTGAATGGTATAGTTATTCCTGGTTCTCTTGTAAGGTAAACTGAGTGCTCATGATAGGATCTGTGGGTTGTTTCAAAGGGTTCTATCATATGGATTACTAAATCACCTATTTGGACGATGATTAATTTTTTTCTCAACATTGTTTTTAGTGGAAGAGACATGGGTGGATGAATTGTGGTTATATGCTTCCGCTCGACGATAAAACCATGGGTGACGGTGGTCACATGTATGAATTTGTTTGTATGAATGTTTTGGTTGTTGGGTGAGATGGGGAGACCACCTCAGGGCAGATGAGGCAAACTAACCAATAGACATGGTTAGGTATGTGTGCAGACAATGGGCTATACCCATGTTACGATTGATATTTGGGAGACAGTTGGTTTGATTGGTGTGGTAGACCATTATGCTTCAATTGTTAGCCCACAGTGACACATTAGAAAGACTTGAGAATTGTGTTGGAAGTAGTGCCATATGAAATGTACTTTCATGGCTTCATGGTGGTTTGGTTATGGTGTTATAGTTGATCCTAGATGGAAATCATGCCTGAGTGGTGGAGGTTAAGTGTTGATGGGACACATTCGATAGGGAAGCCCGAGATTCTTGGCAGGTCATGATGTTTCATAGTTTGACATTAGAAATGGATACGTTGGTGGTGGTGTTATTCGATGACTTCTTAGAGTACCTCATCTAGTGACGAGCATGCCCAACATCTTGACACCTTTCTAGGTACGTTGAAAAAGCTCTGGCTCACACCAAGAGACATGAAGGTGTTTGGTTGGATGGGGGACATCATGGAGTTTATGCTCTTGAAGACTGTATATGTGGAGCATGATGAGGAGATATACACCCTTGATTTCATGGGGATAAGTCCTCTGGATTGACTGAATGATGAAAAACAGCATGGCTACATTTCACGATATTGGAGAATGAGAACTCAGTAATGTTTGTTTTATTTTTATGGGAAGAAGCTAGAAGTCCATGTCTAAGGATGGGGTTCGGCTTCTGCTTCAGTGTAAGAAGCGATGGTTAGAACCCCTCTTGAGTGAAGAGGTTGCAACACTCTTAAGGTGGGAAGTTATAAGTAAGTCCTGGATATAGAGAAGAGAACATCAAGTCATTGTAGTGGCCCCAACATGCCAATGAGAAAACAATAAGGTTCTTGTTTTGTCCCTTAGAGAGAAAATATGGGACTTGTATGTGGTGTCAAAAGAACCAAGTGTTGGAATGTGCTTAGGGTGGTTCCAAGTGAAGCTTGTGATGTCTGTGATGATTCGAAGGAGGGTGTGGTTAGATATGACAATTGGTTGTGTAAAGAGATATTGGGGTCCTATAACTCCATAGAATATTGGTGTTAGAACTGAGTGATTTCCCTTGTGTGGTTTTGGAATATCATGATATTGAGAGGACCATGGCAATGTGGTGTGGTGTCATTCCAAGGGTGAAGCTCGATGACAGTTTGGAGGGCGGTAAGGCCATGATGATGGAATTCTACCAGAATTAAACAATTTACCTCAATGGTTGGTTCATGTTTTGTGACAAGTTATTTAAAGGTGGTTTGACCTAAGATGGTAAACTTGAACGGTTCAGTGAGTGTGACACCCTCCAGGTACATGTTATAGGGAAAAGTTCCCTTTTAAACATAGTTGTACCTATTTGAGGCCAATTTCATCATATTACATGGATGAATAGTGTAGGAATGTACTCTCAAATGGTTTTTATAGTGTATATTGATGTCATTGTAGGTTAATTATTTATGGACTCATGGGCGCGGTGAGTTGGAATATATTAGGATATGTAAAAGTTGGGTTCATTTCAGGTGGTCCTTCATCAATGGAGGAGGTTCCAAGAAACTGGAAATGGTGGAGAGAACCATACCAGATAAGTGGTTGGTAGATTACATGATTGGAGTTTCAGGATTGAAGGACATGAGTGGTCTCCATTCAGGTGATTTGTACCAGGTAGATATCTTGGGAGAGTTTCTTTAGTCAATTAATTAAGAGTTTTGGGTTGCGTTTGGATGTATAGTTGTGAAATGAAATCATCAAGAAATATTGTTGGAAGTATTTTGTGTTTTCCATTGGGTGATACCCAGTTTTTCACAATTAGGGTTGGGTGAACGGGGAAATGACACCAACTGATTTGGGTCATGAGTTGTGTAGAGGATCAGGTTTATGAGGTTCTGATTGGTTCCTCCAGGACGAGGTGATGTTCTGTGTTAGTTTCTATGTTTTTTGAGTTTTGTGTTGTCACCTATGTTTCTGCCATAAAGTTATCATGTTGGGAATGGATGAAGTAGATAAATCATCGAGGAGTTTTCAACTCATGTTCTTGTTGTAGTGAGAATAGATTGTAGGGAAAGACCATTCAATGGTTTTGTGTTCGATGGGCTTAGAAATTATTGAAAGAGAGGAGGCGTTATAAGGTGGGGAGGTTATACTGTTCTATATTTTTATAAAGTGTATTTTTGTTTGAGTTTTGGATTGATCCTTTTATTTTTGGATAGAAAAGTGTTTTCCGTTGTCCTTGATATGGCCCAAGGGTGTTCCAAAAGTTGGAGACATGAAAAATGTGGAAAATGGGCTCTCTAGAAGATCCTTATGGTTTGCAGATGGTCTGGAAAACTGTGCAAGGGGAAACTATTTGGGAAGTAGAAATCTGCACAGTTTTCACATGGTCTAGAAAACCGTGTATAATTCCCTGTAAACCATGTGAAGGGGGAGATATTTGGGTAGTATATTTTTCACTGTTTGTGCATGGTTTGGCAAACCGTGCAGGTAAAATATGTAGCCCCAAAAAGTTGGAAAATTTATAAAAATGCCATCCTTGGATTTTAGAACCCAACTCAGGTTACTCTTCTATTTCACACCTATAACCCTAGTGATGAAAATAGAAAAACCATGATTTCCAAGAGTGGTTCTTATTTGATTCTTGGCAGTTTGGAGTGCCGTTGGTTGCAGATCAAAGACCCGAGTATGTCTAATATCATCTTTGCTTCCTCTTTTCAATTAAGGTTGAAATCATTCTCCAATCTCATTCCAAAGCTCTAAAACACACTTTTTTCACGTTTGTTTTAGGTTGAAGCTTCATGGGGTGATTTAATCTAGATCCCATAATATGATTGAGAGTTTGTTCATCAAAGAATAAGAGGATGGTGGTCTACAAGTATTATCCCATAGATTTAT
Source organism: Viscum album (assembly GCA_963277665.1). NCBI lineage: Eukaryota > Viridiplantae > Streptophyta > Magnoliopsida > Santalales > Viscaceae > Viscum > Viscum album. The sequence continues at coordinate 446,260,497 of OY728133.1, forward strand.
TTTGGATTTGGGCACAAAAGATTGTGTTCTTATTTTCCCTAATTATGTTTTTTGTTCCATTAGAGTGATGGATATAAGGGGAAGTATATGGGAAAAATTGATACCCTCACGATCCCCGTGGGATTCATAGAGGAGGACTTTACCATTATATGGACATCCATGGGGTGCAACGCAAAACCTATACTTTGAGTGTGGCAGGGTTAATTGATGGGTTGCTGAAAAATGATGTTGAAACCATGTAGAATATATATTATTGGTTGATTAAGTTTTAAATGGATCAAATATAAATATTACTAGGTTGATAAAGGAATAATGAGTGGTTTGGTATGTCATAAAAATTGGAAAATTGGGTTGAACAAGATTATGTGGATTGTTTCATGAATTTTGGGTAAACATGCCGAAGGGGATGGGGTCATATTAAATAGAGAACTTGTAAATGTGTAATGGAATGGGAAATGGGGATTGCATTATGTGATAAGAGAATTGCACTTGAAATTCATAAGAGGGTAAATTCTTGTGAAATGGTATATTGGATAAATTGGTTAATGAATGGTTTAGTGATGAATTTTGTTAGGGCATAGGGGTTGTTGAATACAATTAAGGGACTAAGGAACGAGAATGTGAATTTGGATAAATGTATATGAATTGAAAATTAAAAACATATTAATGGGTTATGTAATAATATTAATTACCATGTTGTTTACTATTCATTGTGAATGAGGATTTCTAATGGTATTGGTTATGTTATGTTGTGTGATGGTATGGTTATGGTGAGTAATAAATAAGCATGTGTACAAATCTTGGTAGATTGGGGTATTGAATTGAGGTTCTATGCTCACCAGTCGATTTAAACTGAGGCTATAAACTACTCCCCAAAATAAACAGTTAAGGGAAGTGGACTGAAGATCTATTTCCCTAATGGTTTCATTCCACCAAGACTGAGGCTTTGAGTTGAGGATAATGTGTTGATGTGATATGTGTATCCCTAGTGAGATATAGAATTGTTTTATTTCCCACTATGAAATGTGATTAATTTCCATAGACCCTTGTGTAGATGATATTTATGTCTAACCCATATAATATGTGGTAAATGTGGATTATGTAATGATGATTGTATAAGAATTGAATTTGGATAAATGCTATTCATCAATTAAATTAGATTTGTGAACTAATGAAACATGAACTGTGTCTTTCTTACATACCATTTATTTTGTAATTTCACGCACTATCTATTAGACTGGATATTTTGTAGACACTATTGATGGTTTCTTATTCAGTTTTATACTCACACGCTACTGAGGCCACCATTGGGTACTTGAGAAGATCTCTTGGTTGCAGGTCAGAACAAGGGCAAGGGCCCTACTCAAAGAAGTTGAGTTGGGATTTGGATTTTCATGGGGATGTATCCAAACATACAGTCTGGAGCTATAGAAGTTTAGTTGTTTGTCTTACTTTTGGGATAGTTTTACCTTGCACAACTAGTATGAAATGAAATTACTGTATTTTATTTATGGCTTGTATCCATTTTTAAGAATTAAATGGTTATGCATTTTTATTGGTTATTCTGATTATTCCATAATTTATAATGATTTATGTTGTGTGTTCATCTAGTAAAGATGGTAAAGTATCCCCATATGACTCATTAGACCCTTGCTGCTGGTCGGAAACCTCTGCCATATGGGGAGGAACTCATGAGGTCATTTGACGACGCATCTCGGAGTGCCGGTTTAGTGGATTTTGGATCTGGGATGTTACAATAATGAACTTTTAAACATCTTGTAAATCTTTCAAGATAATTGCTGTAGTCTTGGATAAAATTATGAATTTTATATCTCCATTGTTGAAAATTCAATCATAAGGTTCCTTCACAATACAAAAAATACCAAACTAAGGGTTCACCTATATAGAATTCTTTATCCGAATGTAAGGTTAATCATAAAAGAAAGGTTGATGAACCATACTTCTGGGTCTCAAACGTAGGGTTCCAAACTTACATAGGGTTCTCTAACCATACTTTATTATATTTACAAACATAAATCACTTTATCCAAACATTTTATCTATTATAGGATTAATGTTCCATACATCCCTTATTTCAACATAATGTTAAATAAAACTGTAAGGTTCATGATCCATACACATTATACCAAGTGCAGGGTTCACTCCTTAAATTATGTTTTGAATGTAGGGTATGAATAGTGTTTCAAAAATATACATAAGAGAATTCCAAACATTTTAACAAATATTCATTGTGACATAAAATATTGAAAAAGTAACATAATAAATATTGTAATTAATATTAACTTTTTAAAATACACTTAAAAAATTTCATCAGTAAAACAATCAAGGATATTTGTGAGCATAAAAATCAATATTATTTATGGAGTATTTTTGAGAAAATACATGCCCAACAATATACCATTTTTTTATCACAAAACCCATAAAATAATTAACAAAAAATATAGTATTTTTTATAATCATTTAAGAAAATATTTATTACTTCAATTTCATAGATGTATTTGAAAAATATATATTTTAAAATGAAAAGTTGTATTTACCTAATTTCCTCCCCTTTTTGTGATATCAATAAAAAGTATAAGAAAAATGAATTAACACTTTAAATTTTCCATATAATAGTAATTGAAAGGTTATAGTGCTCTTTTTGAAACAATAATACAATGTTTTTTGCAATAGAGATAAAATTATTAAACAATAAAGAATAAATCATAGAAAATAACAATATCAAAGTAATTTAATTAATAAAAACTATACAGATATAGTAGATGTTTTGGCTAAGGGAATCATATTGGACAACAGGTCTGGAGGAAGGTGAAGGGGTTTGGTGAGGGTTAATTTCAGGTGTAGGTTCTGATGAAGACTGAGCTGCTTAAAAAACATCTTTCAATTCTTCAATCTGAGACTGTATCCTGTTTTCCAAATTATCTTCCAACTTCCTTATTAATCTTCTCAAATCATTGCTGATGTTAATATTTTCAATGAAATTGAATTTTAAAAAGTCATTCATATTCTCTATTGTCTGCAATACTGAGCTAACTTTTTACTTAAATTTATTGAGAATCAACCTAATATATAGTTCAATTGAAGTTATTTTCTCAAAAATATTTCTATGATTCTATAACAAGACTGATAAGGGTTCACTTTTTCACCAATGATTCTATAGTCTGTTATTCATATATTCGATTATATATGTGATAGTTTGAAACTATCTAATCAGAACTAGTGAGGATGAAGGTGTAGAGGTAGAAGTACTTGCCTCATTGAAACATCCCTTGATTCATTCAAATTGGGTCCCCAAATACCATTTCAAAACCTCAAAATCTTTATTAGAGATATATTTTGATTTTAGATTCTAAAGATAATAAAACATTTTTATTTTAAAAGTATCAAACATCCTTTTCCATATAGTATTTTCTTTGAGCTCTTGAAGCTGAGTCTGAACCAACTCTAATTATACCAATAGATCGAATGAATTTTCAAATCATCAAAAGATTTTTTATATGTTTCTAGATCCCTTAGAATAATTATATTCTCAACATGATACATATTAAACATAATTACAAGATCTTATACTTGATTTTTCAGTGAATCAAATGTCCCTTCATCTACATTATCCGGCAAATTGGCTTTCACAATTATTAGTCTTTAAAGAAGATTTTTCCATAGATTTCTCACTTGAACTAGATAAATCTCGAAGGAATTCGTTCCTTTCTCCAAAACCTGACTCAGGTCTATCAACTGAATAATATATAATTGAGATTTTCTAATTTTCAATGATCTCACTAGCCTCAGTGCATTATTTCTTAACTTGATGTTTTCTTAGAGAAGCTTATTCCTAATTTTATAGTTGAGGAACATCTTGAAGCTCTTGAGCTTGACTCTCATCTTTTTAATCCACATTCATGTCATGTACATCCAAATGAAATAATTAGGTTGTATATTTAGATCCTTTCTATAGTTCATTAGGATGTGGTTCTTCTCCATTTATTGGTTTCAAAACAAGTTTATCTAGAAATTATTCTTATTATTCCTCTTCTTCACTACAGTTTGAAATATCATGAAAGCATATATTTCTTTAGTTATATTTAACAACACCTTCTATTTTTTGATTATCCAACACCTTCACTTATTATATACATTTTCTTCCCCTAAAAAAACATCAAAATATTTCCGGGTTATCCACACTAACATGCATTAGCTTTCCTATCACAGTTCTCCAAAAGAAACCAAATTTAATAGTAGTACCATCATTCAACTCATTGTTGTGATTGTATTTAATTCTAGAATAAAAAATACAAATCAAATTCTTCTAAAACAAAATAAGACTAAGTATTCTCCCATTAAGGTAGAATTCCATTCTTACATCTGAAGGGTTAAAAAACATAGAAACCACATTATATATCTAGGAAAATTCAGATTGATGTCACTGATAAAAAACATAATATACATGTCTTGATATAGAATTTTTTCTATCTCATCTACTCTGGTAGAAATAATAGTTTGAATAAATTTTACTAAAACCTTTTGATCTTATTCATTATCCTTAACAATCATTATCCTAATGTTTTTAAACCAAACCCAAAGACATTATAACATTAGAATAGTGATCTTGATTTCCAATTTATCTAAGATCAATATAGAATACTGCTTCATAAGGGAATTTAAAAAAGTGTGTGATTTCAACTGAATAAATTGAAAATTCCTTATCTTATAACAGATAGGATATTATATCTTCTATTTAACCAAAAATAAACTGAACATAAAACTAAATTCCCTATAACAAAATCAAAACATTCTGTGGGAGGTGGTTTAATGAAAATATCATATAATAGATATTTGGTATTAAAAAATTCTAAAGTTATATCCTTTTATGAACATGATCATCTAAAAAATGATGTCTTATATAAATATGTTTATCACTTGAATGTGTTATAGGATTTTTTAAATATTTATAAGACTACTATTATCACTTAAAATAGGTATATTTTTAAAATTTTGTCGAAAATCTAGTAGATCGTTTTTTATTCACAGTAATTGTGCACAACAACTGCCTGTGAAAACATATTCTAGCATGACTGTTAAAAGGAAAACTGAATATTGTTTCTTAATTGATTATAAAACTAAAGATTTCCCTAAAAAGTGACAGGTTACTATGTTTCCTATTTTATATAATCTTGAACTTCCAAAATCACCATTTAAATATGAAATAAAATTAAAATTACATGTTTTGAGGTAAATAAATGGTTGAAAAATAATTCACCAAATATTTATTTTTTTAATAGTAGTAACCTGAGATTCTGTTATATTTGATTGAAATCTAGCACATTAATATATAGAAAACATAATTTCTAGTCTACTAGAAGTGAGATATAACAAAATACCAATCATAACTCTATATAACTTTTTGTCAAATGGTTTTCTAGCATCATCTAAATCTAGTTTTATCTTAGTAAACATTTGAGATGTATTTGCCTTATTTTTGAAGTCCATATTTTTCAATAAATCAACAGTATATTTACTTCAATTTGAAACATTTCCATAATATTTTTGATATATTTTAAATGCTAAATAAAATTCAGTTCTCCCATCATACTCATTTGAAATTATTTATGCATTCATTTTGAGAAATCATTTTACATTATTTTAATTTTTTTAACTGAAAATAAAATCAAAAATAGAAATTTGTACTAAGAAAATATTAAAACAAACATTTCTTTTAAAAAGTGTTGGATCTACCTATCCAACAATAAATCCATTTTTTAAAACAAAATAACTTATTTTTTCATACTAAGCTCAAGGTGATTTCTTTATTTCATATAGATATTTAGTAAGTTTAAAAAAAGAATTTTTTTTTTCAAGGTTTTAAAAACTAGGAAGATGTTCAACATAAACATACTCCATTAAACATTTATTTAAAATTGCATATTTAACATCCTTATAATATAATTTAAAATTCATATGTGATGCACAAGCAAAGAGAATTATAATAACTTCTAATCTAGATATAGTGGAAAATGATTCATTAAAACTGTACCTTATATCTAATTATATCATTTATCGACTAATATATAATTATTTATTGTTATGATCCCTTGATCATCATATTTATTTTTAAAGACCCACTTAATTCCTATAACTAGATAATTTTTTGGTCATCTTACTAATTCTCAAACATCATTTCTCTTAAACTGGTTTAGCTCTTCATGTATTTATATCATCCAACTCTAATCTTATAAGGCTTATTCAATAGACTTAGGTTTTAACTAAGTTAGAAAGGAGGTGAATTCATCTATTTTTCTTACATTTTTTAGTTCTATTTCCTATGTTCAGGTAACCTATAATTGTTTCTAATGGATGGTTCTTTAGGGTTATAGAATTTATAGGCAAGACACTTTTTGTTTCTTAATTTTTAAGTTACTTTGAATGGGGTTGATTTTTTTATATCATTTTCAAATTCAAATTTAGAAGTTTCAAGTCCCATGCTACCAAAAAATTCAGTAACTTCACCAGGTTGATCATTCTCTTTAATAAAATGGATAGTTTCATAAAACATCACATAAACTGATTCTTCAATAATTCTATATTTTTATTAAACACTCTATATGATTTAAAGGAAGTAAAATATTTGAAAAATATTCCTTCATCAATTTTTGGATCAAACATACCATGGTATTCCGTATCATTCAAGATGTAAACCACGCATCCAAAAATAATAAATTACTTAACTTTAGGTTTTCTTTTAATCTAAATTTTATAAGGTGTCGTTTTAAAAATTGGCATTATTAAAAATCACCCCAAGATATAGCCAATTGTGATTAATAATTATTCCCAAAAATAGGTAAGAAGACTATATGCATTCAACACAATCCTTTCAATTTCATAAATAGTTCTATTTCTTATTTCAACAATTATATTTTTTAAAGTGTTCTTGGTGAAGATAAGGTATGTTTTATTGCCAGATTTTAGCCAAATGAATTAAATTATTGATTCTTGAATTCTACACCATGATTAATTATCAATGAAAATATATTAAAACCTTTTCAATTTTGATAATTTTTATAAAAACTTTAAAAAATAGTTAAAACGTCACTTTGGAGTTTTAGAAAACAAACCCAAGTAAATCAAAAATAATAATCAACTGAAACATAGGTATATAATTTACCTAGAAAACATTCTACTATGGATTTTCCAAAAAAACATATGTATAAATTCTAATGGTTTTGATATAGTAATTTTGTTAATAGATTTGAATGAATATTTGTATTGTTTTATAATTTGGAATGCATCACAGAATCTATCATTTTCAAATTTAAGTAAAGGTAAATAAGAAACTAACTATTTTTAGATAATTTATCTTATGAATATATATTATAGTGACCATGTCTCTTATGACAGACCCATTATTAATTTTTTGTAGAAGTTACCAATTCACTACCTATTTAAAGAAGGAATTTAAACACAAGGTATAAAAGTGGTCAGTTCTTGGTGCTCTAAATTTAAGAAACTTATCTCAATAGACAAAAAGGAATTGTTAAAAAATCATCATAAAAAATTATCACAAAGTTGATAAATACTTGTCATGTTGTGTTTTAACCCTTGTACATAAAATACATTGTTTATTGAGATAGTTTTCGGATATCCCAATCATCCAAATCCAATAATTATTCTTATTTCAGTGTCACCAAAAGTGACTAGACCTCCATCCATTTGAGTTAGTGTATGAATTTTTTTTGAGTCTCCACTCATGTGCTTGGAAAAACCATTATCCATATACTATATGTATTTTCTATTCCTGTGAAATGTTTCCTACAAAAATCAATTAAACATGTGTTTGTTTTGGGTCCAATATTTTCTTAGGTCCTATAGTGTTAGTGAGTAATGAGCTGAGAAATCTTGATCTGCTTTATTTTTCCTTAATTTAAATAACATGCTTCAAACAAAATTTTAGAAATAACACCTATTGTAATACCAAAAATTTTAGGACATCATTGTTAAAATATATTAGTAACATGACCTTTTATTTTACAAAAAATAATAGGTATAATTATTTTAATTTGGTACAAATTGTTTTTATACAATTTTTATTTTTACCCTTAGTAAACATTCCAATTTTTTCTCCCTTATTAAAATTCATTCCAAGAATACGATTCAAATATTTTTTTACTTTAGGAAAAGTAACTAAAGTTTATTTATAAGAATCTAATTTATCTAAGAATTCGTTAATCCTTTTTTATGACCAATATATTTCGATATAGATGAATTAAATATTTTAACTAAATCCTGATGCTTTTTTTAGCATTATATCTCTTTCTCGTAAAAGATGATTGTGAATACTTCTCAATGAATTATGTTTCATTAATAAAGATTTATATATCTATTCTAACATTATACAATAAGAATATAGTTTTTCGTTTGAATAACTACCATTATCAGAATCAGAAGACTAATATGTTTGTACCTTTTCTTTTTTAGCCTTAAAGAACATGTTAGATTCCATTTTTTTTGGATCATTATCTGAATTAGTGTGTGAGGATCTACTAGAGTCTTTAGATACACTCCATGTATAATTTATAACACCTTTTTCCTTTAAACTCAAAATGAATTTTCTTTTGATTCTTTCATTCTATTATTTTTAATTTAACTATTAGTTGGTTGAAATATGGTCTTATATGACACAATATTTTTTATTCATACCATCGAACTTCTATAGGTTCCTTCTCATCATACATCATGGATTTTATGAGGAGAATTCTTTTCATGTATAATTTATTGAATGCTTTGGATAGCTGATCTATCTTTATTTCAGAATTTGAGAATTATGAATTTTTTTTTGAGCTTCAATTCTTGTTTTGATTTTCAGTTATTCTTCTAAAATGTCACGTTTAGGATCGTATTTTACCTTTCTCTAAAATATTATGATCTTAATCTTTATCCTTAATTTAAAATTCATACATCATTTGAGTTTCAATTAAATATTTCATTGTAAAATTCATGATAGGTGATGATTGATAAATAGCTGCAGATGTTCCATTCCACATAGAGGGTAGTACTCTGAGTACTTTCGGTGCGTGGTCAGATTAACATATGGGATATCCAAAGGAACTAATATTGATAAAAATATCTATTTACCTCCCCTTCATCTGTGTGATTCATTCACTATAAAACATTCTAAAAGTGTCAAACATGAATTTTATAGTAGCATATCTTATTTTTCTAACATTTTCTACTCTTTCATAAGACACTAAAAAAGTTTTACACATCAAATAGGTAGTAAGACGTTATGATACAAGATTAAAATCATTTTGTCCACGTCTACAGACAATAACACTCATATCCTTTGAATTGATGTTGTATTCATATTCCATTTCAATCGTCCAAGTCTCTAGATTTTTAAGAATCACATAAAGAGTAATTATCTTAGAATAGACATTAAAAACAAGTTACTTCAGATAGATAATCATTCATGATTTACATCATCCATAATATTCACTATTAATGTACGAACCATGAACCATAAACATTATTTCTTTCAGATCATCCATTTCTATATGCTTTGTATATTCCTTATGCTTTTCATCTTTCTATATTTTCATCCAAAACCTCTCCTTTAATACCAATTGATTGGTTGAAAATAATAAAAAGTAACTCAAGAGGGGGTGAATTATTCTTTTTAATAATCACCCACAATTTTTGAATTTAAATCCCATAGTGATTTAATCAGATATGTAGTGTTTTCTTCTGTATAATAGATATATAGCAGATAAAAAGAAATAAATAACACAAAATATTTAGAGTGGTTTGGGGAACAAAGATCCCCCAGTCTACTCCACAAATCACTCTCTCCACAAGCTTGGAGAATTTCACTAGAAAAGTACTCTTATCTAATGACCTAAAATTAAAAATAGAAAGTTTGAAGTTAACATGTAAATAAGGCTGAACAAAGAGTCTTACAGTTTATTTATATGGAAAAAATTATCTATAGCTTAGCAAAAGAAGCTTGAACTTCACTAAAAATGAGTACAATTAGTTGACACTCCAATAAATCAAAATACTTTGATTGGATGGTTTTAGTTAATCTCCTTGTTTTCAAAAGAAGCAATTGATAGTAGATTGATATTGATCTTTATTAATGAATGTATTTAATAAATAATTGTCTTGATGTGATCCTAGTTGGAAATAATTGTCAATAATAACCTCAATAAATATCCAAAGTAATCGAGGTTAAAATATATATGTCTCGAATGTGTAGTATATTTTTACAAATGATAGAGTCGATCAATTGATAGAGAATATCTATAAAATATATTACTCAAGAATAAATTTGAATGAAAATATTCACATTAAATAGAAAACTTTGTAAAGATTCACTTGAAGAATATAAAAAGTTTGAATAGTTTTCTTTGAAATTTATTATCCAAGAAAGTTTCATAAAAGATCAAAAATATTCAAATTCAAAATATTATAGGTGTGTTGTAAAATCCATTAATAAAATGATTTATTTTCTTTGGTGAATATGTTTTTTTTAATTTATTATAAAAATGATTCAAATATCCTTCAAATATGTCATGATCACTGTAGTGATCTCAAATAAATTCGTGAAGAATGCTGAGAAGTCAAATGTTGGGTTCTTTCACAAATTGGAAAAATACCAAATGTTGTGTTCAGATATATAGGGTTATTTATCCAAATATATGGTTGATCATAAAAGTAATGTTGATGAACCTTATATTTGTGTCTCAAATATATGATTCCCTACTTACGTAGGGTTATTTAACCATGCTTTCTTGTCTAAAAAAACTTAAGGTTCTTTATCCATATGTTCCTTCGAGCATAGGGTTGATGTTCTATACATTTGTTAATTCACTGAAATGTTGAATACCAATGTAAGGTTCATGATCCATATGTATTTTTCCAATGATAGGTTTTATTCCTTACGTTATGTTCAGAACATAGGGTATGAAAAGTGACTCTAGAATACAGTTAACAACATTTCAAAAACATTAAAAACTATTACCTACGAACTAAAAGTTAGAATATAATTAGAGAATAAATATTGTAATGAATATTAACTTCCTGAAATACACATAAAATAATATCATTAGTAAAATTAACATGGTAATTTGTGAGCATAAAATCAATAAAATGTATAGAGTATTGTTGAGACAGTTCATTCCCAATAGTTACTGTGTCATTAAATAATTATGGAATAAAGGTAATAATTTCTTGTCTCAAGTATAATTTTATTCATGCATGATTTCATATTTTTCCCTAATTACTATTTGATGTTCCCTAACTTTTACAAAAAAATTAATTCACAATATATAAACCTTTTTTCAATATATAAATTTTCATTTCAAAATACCACAATCATATTATTTCAATCCATTCACTTCTCATGTTGTAAGTGTTTCGGTCTCAATTTTCAATAATTTAGACATTTTTATGTTATACAAAATGTTTTATTTCATATAGTGTATTTACACCTCCATTTCAACATTTATATCATGATCTAGTTACCTTTCATGATATTCAATGACCTATTTAAAATTGATATTATCATGGGATTTTGGTTCCAATGTTCCAATGGTTGTAAGGGAATTGGTATCTAAAAATCCTTTCATTTGGTTATAAAATTTCTTGTTTGATCTTTAATTTCCCAAGAAATTCCATTTTAAATTATTTTATGTTTATTTTACTTTTGAGGAAAAGAGTGGTTAAACCAATTAAATTTCTATTAAATTTTTTCATTACCTTTTTTAAATCAATGTAATTTTTTGAAAAGAGACTCGTAACCATGACTTTTAGAAAAAATAATACACAATGTTTTTCTAAAGATAATTTCTTGATAACTTATTTTAATTATATTAAAATTTTATAAATCAGATACAGTTATGTTTCTTGCTTCATAGTATATTATTCTTTTATTATATGATTATTTTAGGTGATCATGTTTTATGTATAAAATGATTTAGTTCATGATGTTATTTTCTAAATTTTGGATACATTTTGAAACCAATTTTATTTCCATTGATTACTTATGAAAGTTAAATGATTTAAATTTTAGATGTTATATTAATTCAATTTTATTTCCGTGGGTTTATTACATGATGATTTTAAAATTTGAATAATATTATTTAATTTCAATAGGTAATTTTATTATTTAAGGATTTTTGTAAGTAACAAACAAAATTATGGATTATTATATTAGTGGGACTGATATCTCCCTCTAATGAATTGGGTAAATGATTATATCTTATGATATAGAAATATTATGTGAACATTTTTGATAGTTATTAGTTTCAATAATGGTGAGTGTGATGTCATTAATCTCTACACAGAATTATATATATGAAATGTTTAACAAGTTTCATGGTTCAAAAAGGGTGGGTGTGATGGGGTTAATCTCTACTCACTATTTTACACGTGAAATGGTTGGAATGTTTCCTAGTTCACATGGATAACACCTTATATGTTTATGATTAATCTACTTTTTAAATTTTTTTATCATGTTATTCCATGGTTCCACAAGTATTCCTTATTTTTAAAGTGTTCCACACTTTTACACCATGCTCACATGTTATTTTATTATTGATATTTTCTAACCTTTTTCATTTATTTTATGGTTTATTAATGATCTTCTTATGAACTTATGTTACTCAATCATGTTTTATGATTATTATATATGATATTTGAGATTTTAATATGTATTAATATATTTATAAAAAAATTCTTCATGCTTATGATAAAATACATTTTGGATATTAATTTTTCCTTACTAATTGTTTGAGATGACACTTATTATGTTTCCAATTCCTAGGATATGAAGATGATGGTATACTGTGATATGTCTAGACATGGTCTAAAAGAGAATTATTTTAGATAAAAATTTCTCATGTTTTGTAAAATAATATGTGTATCTATATAATATATGGTAAAATATACATTTTAATATTTGGGATATAAGACTATTTTGAGATGTATTATTTAAAATTTGGTCGAAGTTATTGTGAATATAGCGATATATGTGATGGAACATCTCACATGATAATGGTGGGGAATTTCCGTTCAATCAAAAAATGAGCAAATAATAATTTGGGTAGGATATAATAAATTTTCAAATAATATATTTATTTACATACCTTTAAAAAACCAAAATGAAATATTTATTTAGCCATAAAAAATCTATATTTTATAGAGTTGTAGATATCTTTATGAACTTAGTTTATTTTTCTATAGACGTTGTAACTAGAAAACATCCAAAGACTTGTTTCTTTATGAGATGGTTGCGACCGGATATTCATTCTAATATGGTCATATTCAAGACTAATGAATATAAAATCATGATAAATATGGAAACAATAGAATAGGGAGACATATCATAGAATTATAGTTGAGAGAACACTTTTTTTATATATAGACATAAGTGAGAACTGTAATATTTGAAAGGATATGATTGATAAGATAAAGAACATTCCACTAGGAAACCATTATATTCTTTTTAATGAAATATGTTGGTTCAATTCACTTATGTGTTGAATATTGTAAACTAAATCACGGTATGACCGTGTATCAATACCATATTCTATGAATTGATAACCACTTTTATCAATTAAAGGGTATCTAACAGTTCTCCAAAATTGATTTATAATCTATGTATGACCAACTATCTGAAAGGAAAGAGGATATTATGATGAAAATGTATTGAAGTTGTTATGGTCCCTATGAATACATATTCATTACTATTTCAGAATGTCTCTGATCAAGAAACCAGAGGTGGGTGAATTGTTTAATTTTAAAAATATTAAAAAAAATAACACATCCCTCTTGAAATGAAGTGATCCTTTCATTATATCTAAAATAAGGGAGATTAAGATAAAAAAATAAAGAAAATTAACACAATGATATATAATGATTCATGGCACAAAAATATCATAGTCCACTGCACCAATGATCTACTGGACGAGGTTTGTGATTTTCACTAGTATGTCTTATTGTGAAGAGTCATCTACAATTGAGTATATATAGTTGACACCTTTAAGTCATTTACATGTAATTATAGTTCTTTTAAAGGGAACTAATGTAACACCACAGGTAAATAAAGAATATGACATTTTAATATTTATCCATATTTTTGAATAAAATATTAATATTACTTTAAAGGGAACTCTATTCTCTATGGCATACCCAATATGCAACAACAAGTTTCTTTGAAATCTTACGTTGCAATCTAATAATAAAATAATATTATTTTAAATGGTAGTTAATGACTAGCTGTTGCAATGGAGGGAATGAACTTAACTAACTAAAATATGATTATATATGTTTTTCAAATATTTTTACTTTTTACAATAAATGATAGAGGATTAAAAATGCGAATGAATCCAATTTTTAAGCGTAAACATTCTAATATTATTTAAAAGGTCGATTAACCACCTTTTGATGGTGAACCTCCTTTAAATCCATGTTTTACAATATTATGTGTTCTATTTGACAAAGTAAAATTATTATTTAGAATCGGGACATCAAAATTTACTTTGTGTAAATTTTTGGTATTTTTCCGATAAAGTTCATTTTTTAATGAATAGAGAAAAATGTTGTATTTTAATTCAAAACCACTTTTTAATATAATTTATTTATATGATTATATTATCTTTTGGATTGGATTTAAAGGTAAATTAGAATATAATTTACCATTTAATCCAATAGTGGTCATTGGACTTAGTTTCACTTTGAAATTGGACTTAAACTAGTGTCAATCTTTTGATACATTTTGTTTCAAAAAAACACGCTATTTGTTTTGACAATAGAAATTAATTATTAAAAAAATTAATTCAACTTATATGTTTTGAAGTTTTCAAAATAGACTTCATTTTTGAATTCGGAATATCAAATATATCTTAGGGTGATGTTTTGGTATTTTTCTGAAAATCATCAATTTTTGATGAATAGTTAAACCACTAAGTGGTACTTAAAAAACTGATTTTTCGTTTAAATAAAATTTTACCACCTCTGTGTTTTGAATTTCAGAAATCAGACATACAAGGTTGTCATTAGTAAGTAAAATGTTGTTCATTGGGAGTAAAATAATTTTTTTTGGTGAATAGTAACTTTTATGTATATTAATCGCGATTAGAGGTAATTAGTGTAGTTTAAGGTAAAAACATTGTTTTAATAATATGAAATGACCTAGAAACATGTCCTACCATTATTGGATGTGTCATGGCCGACAAATTCAATCCATGGGTCAGCTTGGGGACTCCATGAAGCCACTTCAGTAGGAAAATGACATTAATATCTTTTTATTTATTGTTAAAATTAAAATGTCACAAACATGAGTTGTTTTACTAAAACAATTTTTACATAGGTTTATAAAAGTCAAATATTTGACTATAAATAGTAATTGGAAATATAAAAAGATTTCCTACATCATATTATTTTTTCTATAATTTTTAGACCTTAAATACTTTTATTTATTTATGACATCATGATGATGCAGCGATTACCTCATTATTTAATGATTTAAATAAAATTAAAAGATAATGTAAAATATAAGCAATAAACATGTCAAAAACCTATTAGATGGGTGGATTTCGAACCCTTATCACCTTATCCTCTAAAAAAATCAAATTGGGACCATTAAAATCTGAAACTCATTTGAAAATAAAGATACATTTTCTATCTTTCAAATATTGCCCCTCATCTTCTCTTATAAAAGGCCCCCACCTCTACCTTTTACCCACACCTCCCAAGCCAGTGGCTTGGCCAAAAACTACACATTTTGTCTCTACACATCCCGCTCTTACTCCTAGAAGCCTAACTTAGGGCAGAAGTCTTTCCAAGTAAGCCTTTGAGCTCAAATCAAAAAGAGTTACCCGATTTAAAGGTAGGGTCTTCTCTTGTGTTCTTTTGTTTTATTTTGCTTCTCCAACCCTCTAAACTCTTTTTATTCATTTAGTTTGTAACAAATACAGTATATTAAATATGCTAGGATGTTTTTATAAAAATTAATCGAGCTACACTTACACACACCATCATCTAATGGTTAAAGAACATACTGTTTCTGTGGATGATGAATTTCTGCCTCACGAAACGATGATTGTTCAACACTCATATAACACCGTAAAAGGTGGCCATTAAGATGTCACTATATTTATATATGATATACAATATGTTTTTTTTAATTAATCTTCTGTATTTCGCATTTAATGCATAACTTTATGGTTTCCATTATGGAAAAACCCGATATCTTCATTTTAGGAAGTGCAGACTACCGCCCCCTCAAAGTGATTTGATTCGTTAATGCCATATGTGGGATGTATAAAGGATGGATTTAAAATTATTATATATGATGTTATACTGGAATTATATTATACCTTTATATCAATATTATTTTCTTTCCATTAAAGTATGAGATTGAAATGAAAGTATCGTTCATGCGTACGTACGACTTACCGACTCCATGAACGGTGCATTTCATTTCTTATCCCCAATTGTAATGTACTATTATAAGTACATATATATAATGGATATATATGATTTAAGTTACATCTAAATGATTAATATAATTCTGGAATTTAAATATACATATCTCTCATTTAGTTTTAATTCCATTAATATGACATAGAAATGAAAGTAGCATTCATGCGTACGTACGTCTTACCGTCTCAATGAACGGTGCATTTCATTTCTTACCTCTAAATGATTATGTAATATTATAAATACATGTATATGATAGATATATATGATATCAAAATCATGAATATCATTCTGGATATAATGAACCTTTGACCACACAAACAACATGTAATTGTAAGAAGTCCACTTTCGACTTAAAAACCAAATATCGACAAAACAAACATTATTAACTTAAATGATTACATAATGTTTATAACATTGAAATAAGTGATATAAAAGGAATAATGAACCTGATAAATCTTCTTATTAAGTTATAAATTAACTCAAGTTTATTATTCAGGACGTCAAAGAATGATCGAGTCAAGTCGGACCCGAGGTAAGGGATCCTACCTCTCTCTTCCCTTTTATGTACTCTCTTTTATGTCATTTATTTTAAGATAATATTTTTTATGTTTGGGGATGTTTTATTATATTCCTAATTCTGTACTTTTTATGATCATATTATGAGAGACCCTATTTGATCTCATAAATCCATTTTTTGGAAGTTTTATTTGGCGCCGTTAGGCTGCCGGAATTTCATAAGGGTTTTTTTATCTCACCTTGTGTTTTCGTGAGATTCATGCTACATTTGCCACTATTTCCTTTGAGTGGTGTATGTAATACCCATTATTATACAATTTGTGTAGTATAATTTCATTTATGGTTATTTACATCTTCATTGTATGAACCTTCTTCCATGGGGTGTACATTTTGAAAGTTACCCAACTCGTTATGGGGACCTTTTTCCCTCCTCTTTTTAAAAGACTTCTTTTGTTATGTCTTTTAATTTTCATCTTATTATGCAGGGATATGTTCTTATATATCATTATTGATATAAATTCTATGTCCATGTGATGAGATACCCTTTATCTCTCTCATCAACTCTTTCTCTAAAATTTGATGTGACGCCGTTAGGCTGTCAAGGGAACTTATTAACCGAATTTCGATTTCTTTGGGTTCAACATGTAGTTATTGAATAAGTCTTCCCTTTAATATGTGTGAATGACATTTGATTATTTTACCCTTAATATCCACGTATATTGGGTGTATTTATATTTTTCACACATAATTATGAGATTTATTTATCCTTAATTTAAGGATACCTTCTTTATAATGGATTTCATCTCATTTTTCATTTATGTTGAGACTTCATTGTTGTTATGCACTAGTTCACTCGTATATGGTGTATATACTGTCCATTAGAATATTATATCCTGAATCCCTTTATTCTCATGATATTATAAAGTTTTGATTAAATTCTATCCCTCAATTATTGTATTCAAGTGTCTCTCATTTTGTTAAAAACCCTTTAACTAAAATATCATTTTAAATGTTTTAATGATTTATTATTATAAATATTTCTCATTAATATCCATGTTTTCAAAATGGATATAAGGATTTATTTATATGGATATTAATGGTTTAAAATGTTAAAAGATTCAATGTGGTATGGGACACTTTGATTTAAAAATCTCTTTATTAAATGTTTTAAATGGTTTTGAAAATGGATTTTAGAAAGGATTCATTTTTTAAATATCTTAAAATGTTATATTGTTATTGCAATCTGGGAATGTTATCTTTAATTTATGATTAAGTTATGTGCTATGATTATGTTATGGTTCTTGGGCATTGTTATGTAGACGGGTGGTTTCATGATAAACTAATGGTGGGTGAGCCCGATATAGCTCTCCAATGCACTGGGTAACGCAAAGTGGTTAAACGTTATGGTTTCTCCGAAGTGATTTACAGAATATACTGTGATGGGTATTCCAAACGTAACCAAGAGGGTTACTCCCTAGGTAAGAATGTTATGAATGCCTCAAGTTACCTTCATGTATTATGATTTCTATGATTTATTCATGATTTAATGAGGTATGTTAAAGTGATTATGTTTTATGGGTAAAGTATGATTTCATTATTATGTATATATGAACTCATGTTTCCCTTCCATATTTCTATAACCCTTTCTGAGCTTTTTATGCTCATCCCATGTTTTTTTGAAATGTTTTACACAGGACATAAAGTTGAATAGGGTCAAAGATGGGATCAAGGAAATGTCAGGCTGTCTACAAAAAGGAACTAGACATGACTCTTTTGTTCAAGAGTTTTTATTTTGTGAAAAAAATGGAAGCTAAGTAGATGTGTCTACTTTGTAATCTTTGATATGTAATAGTTATGTCCTAATTCTCTAAAACTCTAAACCTGAAAAGATCCCTAATGCGTAATCTTGTAATAAATCAAGATTATGTAATGTTTAAGGCTGGGCCATATAGTTGGTATCAGCGGTCGGTTTAGATAACTTTAGAGGTTAGGGTATTCTATAAGCATAAGTGACATCACCATAATGGCTAGGATTTCAGAAAGAGTCATAGTTTTTAGATAAAGTGAATGAGTAAGTATATCTTAGTGTTTATATACCTCATTATTACATAATGATTTTGTTGATATACGCACACTGACATTTTTGTTTTTAGTAAATGGATGGATCTAGCAGGCAACAAAGTGACAATGAGTTTGATGGAAACTGTGGTGGTTCTCTGATTAAGAGACTGGATGAAATGGGGGAATTCAGTGGGGAATCTCGTGGTTGTGCTAAAACAACTATCAAGGAGTCATGACCAACCACTTGAACCTTGGTGATTTCTCTAATGCATCATGTACGAGATGACCAACTCGATGTGGAAGTTCAGGTAATAATTATAAAGGTAACCGTTAGGGTTTATATGATCCCTAATTTTTAGCTAATTATGGGTTACTCTATGCTATGATGGAAAATAAGAGGCATGAGATAAAATTGAGGTTAAAATATGTTATGATAATTTTTGAATATTTTACCTTGTTTTGGGAAATTTTTTTAAGAATTATATAGTTTTGTAAAAAGGACAACACACAGACTGTGTGACAACCCGTCGTGTCGGATAAAGCTGCGGGAGTCGAACCCACAACCAAAGTGTGACTGGTATTTATCGCCTACCACTGGACTACATGATGTCCCTTGTTAGTTTGACTAATTATTTTTAGTTAGATGATCTTATGAATCTAGAATAAGCTGATTTTGGGTTATCTATGGAAATTATAAACCTATCATGGAGGAAATGTGATTAGGTTAATTACTTTTCAATATGAGACATTTAGAGCAACTGATGTTATTTGAAGATAAGTGTTAATTTGTACCTTGGAAGACTATGTGACTAAATCCTTAAAATATTTGGGTTTCAACCTTAGTTTGGTTTACTTTGAATAATTTTATAGACAAATTGTTTATCGAATGGTCCTTGTTTAACTTTGGGTTTCAATTGACAAATATTGATGATTTAGAATAGATTTTATTTTTATAAAGGGTTATCCTTTTGTGGATTATCTGATCTCATTCTAACAATTTTGGTTTTGGTTTTTTTCTAATGACATGGGAAATATATAGTTCTCTTTTGTGGATTAGGTGATTCTCAAGAAGTTGATTATAGTACTCTTAATGTGAACAAGTCTTCCTAAATACTCATCTTTTAGAGAAAATATGAGTTCGATTAATCTAGTAAAAGTTGAAAGTCTACGTGACAAGTAAGTATGTTTCATTATGATTTAGTTAAGTTCAAAAATAAATTCCTCAATAAAGAGTAACTTAAAACAAAAATGTTGTATGTTAACTTTTCCTACTGGGGAATCGAATATCGTTTAACCCATCACAAGTTTCTTGATTTTCTTATGGTTAAATTTCTCCTAATCATGTTTTCTATCACTCTCCATCAGAACACGGCCCTATTTTTTCTCCTCCATGTCCATGTTTTCTTACATGGAATTATAGTATGGGTTAACTCGGGTGACCTCTGTACTCCTCTTTCTTTCTTTTAAAGTGATTGTTTTGTTGACTCTTTTTTCGATGTGGGATTTTCAATTATGTTTCCAAGCCCAATTTTAAAATTGCGAAGACGCAATTCCAAAAAGGGGGGAAGGATGCAACACCCCAGGTAAATAAAGAATATGACATTTTCATATTTATCCATATTTTTGAATAAAATATTTATATTACTTTAAAGGGAACGCTATTCTCGATGGCGTACCCAATATGCAACAACGAGTTTCTTTGAAATCTTACGTTGCACTCTAATAATAAAATAATATTACTTTAAATGGTAGTTAACGCCTAACTGTTTTAATGGCGTGAATGAACATAACTAACTATAAAATTATTATATATGTTTGTCAAATATTTTTACTTTTTACAATAAATGATAGAGGATTAAAAATGCGAATGAATCCAGTTTTTAAGCGTAAACATTCTAATATTCATTAAAAGGTCGATTAACCACCTTTTGATGACGAACCTCTTTTAAATCCACTTTTTGACAATATTATGTGTTATATTTGACAAAATAAAATTCTTGTTTAGAATCGGGACATAAAAATTTACTTTGCGTAAATTTTTGGTATTTTTCCGATAAAGTTCATTTTTTAATGAATAGTGAAAAATGTTGTATTTTAATTCAAAACATCTTTTTAATCTAATTTATTTTTATGATTAGATTATCTTTTGAATTTTTTTAAAGGGAACTTAGAATATATTTTTACCATTTAATCCAATTGTGGTCATTTGAATTAGTTTCACTTTGAAATTGGACTTAAACTAGTGTCAATCTTTTCATACATTTTGTTTCATAAAAACACGCTATTTGTTTTGACAGTAGAAATTAATTATTAAATTAATTAATGAAACTTATATTTTTTGAATTCTGTAAAATAGACATCATTTTTGAATTCGGAATATCAAATATATCTTAGGGTGATGTTTTGGTATTTTTCTGAAAATCTTCAATTTTTGATGAATAGTGAAACCACTAAGTGGTACTTAAAAAACTGATTTTTCGTTTAAATGAAATTTTTCCACCTTTGTGTTTTGAATTTCAAAAATCCGGCATACATGGTTGTCATTAGGAAGTAAAATGTGGTTCATTGGGATTAAAATAATTTTTTGGTGAATAGTAACATCTATGTTTATTAATCGCGATTAGAAGTAATTAGTGTAGTTTAAGGTAAAAATAATGTTTTAATAATATGAAATGACCTAAACACATGTCCTACCCTTATTTTATGTGTCATGGACGACCCTGAAAATCCATTTGTCAACTTGGGGACCCCATGTAGCAACTTTAGTAGGAAAATGACATTAATATCTTTTTATTTAATGTTAAAATTAAAATGTCACAAACATGAGTTCTTTTACTAAAACAATTATTACATAGGGTTATACAAGTCAAACTTTTTACTATAAATAGTCGTTGGAAAGATAAGAATATTTCCTACATCATAGTTGTTTTTCTATAATTTTTAGACATTAAATAAATTTAATTATATCTGACATCATGATGATGCAGCGATTACCACATTATTTAATGATTTAAATAAAATGCAAAGATAATGTAAAATATAAGCCCTACACATGTCCAAAACCTATTGTATGGGTGGATGTTTAACACTAATCACCTTAACCTCAAAACACATCAATTTGGGACCATTAATATCATAAACGCGTTTGATAATAATGTTATATTTTATATTTTTCCAAGGGTGCCCCTCCTCACCTCTTATAAAAGGCCCCCACCTCTACCTCCTTACCAACACATACCAAGCCTTTGGCTCGGCCAAACCCTGCCCATTTTGTCTCTCCAAATCCCTATATTACTACAAGAAGCCTAAAATAGGGCACAAGTCTTCCCAAGGAAGCCTTTGATCTCAAATCAAAAAGAGTTACCTGATTTAAAGGTATTGTCTTCTCTTGTGTTCTTTTGTTTTATTTTGCTTCTCCAACCCCCTAAAATCTTTTTATTCATTTCTTTTGTAACAACTCCAGTATCTTAAATATAATAGGATGTTTTTATAAAATGTATTAGAGATACACTTACATAGACCTTCATCAAATGGTTGAAGAACATACTGTTTCTGTGGATGGTGAATTTCTGCCTTACGAAATGATTATTATACAACACTCATATAACACCGTCAAAGGTGGCCATTAAGATGTCACTATATTTATATATGACATATAATATGTTTATGTTTTACTTAATCTTCTGTATTACTCATTTAAGGTATAAATTTATGGTTTCCATTATGGGTAAACACGACATCTTCATTTTAGGAAGTGCGGACTACCGCCCCCTCAATGTGATTTGATTCGTTAATGCCATATGTGGGATGTATAAAGGATGGATTTATAATTATTATATATGATGTTATACTCGAATTATAATATAACTTTATATCAATATTATTTTCTTTCCATTAAATTATGAGATAGAAATGAAAGTAGCGTTCATGCGTACGTACGGCTTACCGTCTCCATGAACGGTGCATTTCATTTCTTATCCCCAAATGTAATATACTATTATAAGTACATATATATAATGGATATATATGATTTATGTTATATCTAAATGATTAATATAAATCTGGAATTAAAATATACACATCTCTCATTTAGTTTTAATTCCATTAATATGCCATAGAAATGAAAGTAGCGTTCATGCGTACGTACGGCTTACCGTCTCCATGAACGGTGCATTTCATTTCTTACCTCTAAATGAGTATGTAATATTATAAATACATTTATATTCTAGATATATATGATATATATGATATCCAAATCATGAATATCATTCTGGATATAATGAACCTTTGACCACACAAACAACAAGTAATTGTAAGAAGTCCACTTTCGACTTAAGAACCAAATATCGACAAAACAAACATTATTAACTTAAATGATTACATAATGTTTATAACATTGCAATAAGTGATATAAAAGGAATAATGAAATTGATAAAGGTTCTTAAGAAAGTATAAATTAACTCAAGTTTATTATTCCAGACATTAAAGAATGACCGAGTCAAGTCGGACCCGAGGTAAAGGATCCTACTTCTCTCTTCCTTTTTAAGTACTCTCTTTTATGTCATTTCTTTTAAGCTCATCTTTTTTATATTTGGGGATGTTATATTATATTCCTCATTCTGTAATTTTTATGATCATATTATGAGAGACCCTATTTGATCTCATAAATTCATTTTTTGGATGTTTTAATTGGCGCCGTTAGGCTGCCGAAATTTCATAAGGGGTTTTTTATCACACCTTGTGTTTTCGTGAGATTCATGCTACATTTGCCACTATTTCCTTTGAGTGGTGTATGTAATACCCATTATTATATACTTTTTGTAGTATAATTTCATTTATGGTTATTTACATCTTCATTGTATGAACCTTCTTCCATGGGGTGTACGTTTCGAAAGTTACACAACTCGGTAAGGGGACCTTTCACCCTCCTCTTTTTAAAAGACATCTTTTGTTATGTCTTTTATTTTTCATCTTATTATGTGGGGATATGTTCTTATATATCCTTATTGCCATAAATTTTATGTCCAAGTGATGAGATTCCCTTTATCTCTCTCATCAACTCTATCTCTAAAATTTGATGTGACACCGCTAGGCTGTCAAGGGAACTTCTTAACCCAATTTCGATTTCTTTGGGTTCAACATGTAGTTATTGAATATGTCATCCCTTTAATATATGTGAATGACATTTGATTATTTTACCCTTAATATCCATGTATATTGGGTGTATTTATATTTTTCACACATAATTATGAGATTTATTTATCCGTAATTTAAGGATACCTTCTTTATAATGGATTTCATCTCATTTTACATTTCTATTGAGACTTCGTTGTTGTTATGCACTAGTTCACTCTTATATGGTGTATATACAGTCCATTAGAATATTATATCATGAATCCCTTTATTCTCATGATATTATAAAGTTTTGATTAAATTTTATTTCTCAATTATTGTATTCAAGTGTCTCTCATTTTGTTATAAACCCTTTAACTAAAATATCGTTTTAAATGTTTTAATGATTTATTCTTATAAATATTTCTCATTAATATCCATGTTTTCAAAATGGTTTTAAGGATTTATTTATATGGATATTAATGGTTTAAAATGTTAAAAGCTCCAATGTGGTATGGGACACTTTGATTTAAAAATCTATTTATTAAATTTTTAAATGGTTTTAAAAATGGTTTTTAGAATGGATTCATTATTTCAATATCTTAAAATGTTATATTGTTATTGGAATGTGGGAATTTTATCTTTCATTTATGCTTAAGTTATGTGCTATGATTATGTTATGGTTCTTGGGAATTGTTACGAAGACGGGTGGTTCTGTGATAAACTAAGGGCGGGTGAGCCCGATATAGCTCTCCAATGCATTGGGTAACGTAAAGGGGTTAAAAGTTAAGGTTTCTCCGAAGAGATTTAGGTAATATACTATGATGGGTATTCCAAACGTAACCAAGAGGGTTACTCCCTATGTAAGAATTTTACGAATGCCTCAGGTTACCTTTACGTATTATGATTTCTATGATTTATTCATGATTTGATGAGGTATGTTAAAGTGCTTATGTTTTATGGGTAAAGTATGATTTCATTATTATGTATATATGAACTCATGTTTCTGTTCCATATTTTTATAACCCTTACTGAGATTTTTATGCTCATCCCAAGTATTTTTGAAATGTTTTTCACAGGACATAAAGTTGAATAGGGTCAAGGATGGGATCAAGGAAATGCCAGGCTGTCTAAAACAAGGAACTAGACATGATTCTTTTGTTCAAGAGTTTTTATTTTGTTAAAAAATGGAAGCTGAGTAGATGTGTCTACTTTGTAATCATTGAGATGTAATAGTTATGTCCTAATTCTATAATACTCTAAACCTGAAAAGATCCACAATGTCTAATATTGTAACAACTCAAGATTAAGTAATGTTTAAGGCTGGGGCCTTATAACTAAATTATAAATAGCTTAGTTCTAGAATATGAAACTCCACCATGAATGTGTCTGAACAATTGATAAACTAATAAAAATTAATGATATAAGGTCTGTTGTGAAACAGGTTTATCTCACAGTTGTAGTAGAAACCGATATTTGTTTTTGATGTTTTGATAATGCACAACAACATCAAAATAATATTCAATGCCATATAGTCTTCTTCTTCTTTCAATAGTATCAAATATATTAGAAAATGTTTTGTAGGGTTGTTTGTTATTTACACCATGAGATAATAAGAATGTACAAAGATTATTTATCTCTTTTTAAAAATGACAAGTAGCAGAAATAAAATATTTAATTAGTTTATTTTTGTCAGCATACTTATATATCTAC
The DNA here is from genome assembly GCA_963277665.1 of Viscum album. Taxonomy (NCBI): domain Eukaryota; kingdom Viridiplantae; phylum Streptophyta; class Magnoliopsida; order Santalales; family Viscaceae; genus Viscum; species Viscum album. The sequence continues at coordinate 446,286,395 of OY728133.1, forward strand.
ATCTTTTTCTTATATTTTATTTTTCTTATATATATATATATATAATAGAAATCCAACATATGAAAAACTCCTATTAATTCATATACTAAAAAAATGATTCAATAACATTCATAAATATTCCAAGAATAGCAAAACACCATTACCTATTCATTCATGTATAATAAATATATAATACATGATCGATTGTTTTTAAAAACTCCTCTAATAATACCTCTAGAACAATAGTAGTGTTGAATGATTTAAATCATTCCTTTAAATATATTTAAATTAATTTAAACATAGTTATAATTGTTTTTGGAAAATAGCATCATAATAAACCATGAATATTTGAAATGAAATCATTCAAAGAGAGTCATAAAATCCCTTAGAAATAGAATCGATTTAAAACCATGAATATGATCCTCTAAATATGTCATAAAACATATTTAACATGATATTTACATCCATTGAGACCATTGTAGTAATGAAAGAAAATATCTTTAATTTTTAAATTCCTTCACTAAATAGTAAAACATTGGGTTTTTCTAGGTGATAAAAAAACAACGAAAGTAGGATTGATATCACCTTGATGTTTACAAAGGTACAGTCGATAAACCGTATATCTATTCCTTTAACCATAGCGTTACTTCCACACATAGGGTTTTTGAATAATAAGTTTCCAACAGTGTAGGTTATATGATCCAAACACTTTATTCGAAACACAGGGTTTCCAAACCATACATTACTCTAAAATTCATAGGGTACAAAACTATGTGGAAAATGTGAATATTTTAACTTTATAGGCTTAACTAATTTTATGAGTGTTTTAACATTATATTCACCCTTCATCCAAAAAGAATAATTTTTATTAAATCTAAATATCATTAAAATTGTTCAATAATTAAATCAACCAGACATCTACAACTCTCAATATCTTTGAAAAACCAAATTATACGTTCTGAAAAAAATGTAGATTGGAAAAAAGAGATGAAAAAATTTGGATAACAGTAGTGCAAAAACACTTTTTAGCATCGGTTTTTTTTAATTTTTGACATCGGTTATAAACCGAAGTCTTTATAGGCGTTGTTAAAAATATAGTTTTCGCGTCGGTTCTTTATAAACAGACGCGAAAAAATAATTCTCTTATGAGTTTCGGTGTCAGTTTTATATAAAAATGATGCCGAAACTACATTTAGACAGGATTTTCGGCGTCGGTTATTTATAAAACTGACGCCTAAAACTGCTTGGACGGAGTTTTCCGCATCGGTTTTCTATAAAACCGATGCCAAAACTCCGTCGAAGCAGTTTTCGGCGTCGGTTATTGGAAAAACCGACGCCGTAAATAAATTTTTTTTAAATATTCAGCGTCGGTTTTTAAAATAACCAACGCCCTAAATTTAAATATCTTTTTATAAAATATTTATACTTTCTCTTCCAAAAAAATCAGAACCCTGAAAAAAAACGGAGTATACAAAAACAGTAAAACAGTTTTTGCAAAGGCACTTCAGAAAACACAAAGTAAAGCAGAATTAATATCAAAACCAGACCATGTGATCACATTAATAGATGGTCCCCCTGCTAACCACTTCAATGTTTCTGATACAGATATATTTGGGGAGACTTTATCTTTAGACCATGAAACAAATGTCTTCTTATGCTCAATCATCAACCACTTTTCATTTGTTTTCCGATATCGTAACTGTAATTCATCAATATGTGAGGATATATATTGTTGAACCTCATCTGTGTTGTTCAAAATGTATAAATGTGCTAGCATCACTTCATCACATGGAATGAACTTTACCTTTAAGCCTCGAACCCCTCTACCTTCTCTATTAACTGTCATATGTCGAGATACAGGGAGACCAATATGCTCCACCTCATTCAAATAATCAGTACAGAACTCAATCACCTCTTCTGATACATATTTTTGAGCAATATAGGCCTCTGGTCGATAAGGATTTTTAATATATCCTTTCAAAATTTTCATATATCTTTCAAAAGGATACATCCATCTTAAATGAACAGGCCCACATATTCTTATCTCATTCACCAAATGAATCAATAGATGAACCATTATATCAAAAAATGTGGGTGGGAAATACATTTCTAGTTGACAAAGAATATGAGTTTCTTCATTCTCCAACACATATAACAAATTTGGATCAACGACTTTGCTACAAATGGATTTAAAGAAATTACATAACCTGATGATTGTCTTTCTGACAGCTTTCGGTAATATACCACGCACTGCTACTGGTAGAATTTGTTGCATCAACACATGGCAATCACGTGATTTCATACCTATTAATTTACAATCCTTAAATGACACAAAATTATTCACATTTGAAGAAAAACCACTGGGTACTTTAATACCATGAATACACTAACAAAAATTCATCTTTTCAATCTTGCTTAATGTGTGACAAGCCGGAGGTAAATATGTTCTGTTTCCTTTCACAGCGGGAGCTAACTCCAAACGTATTCGCATTAATATCAAGTCCAATCTAGCATGTAATCCATCTTTTTCCTTTCCTTTTATGTCTAAAAAAGTTCTAATCAAACTATAACATATGTTTTTCTCAACATGCATAACATCAATGTTATGTTTTATCTCTAAAAATATTCAATAAGGTAGTTCGAAAAAAATAGACTGCTTCTTCCAGATATGTTTTTGTAAACCATAACCTTTTCTCTTTCCAAATGTCGAATCAATATCTTTCACTCTGTCATAATATTCTTCAGCTGACAATGGTTGAGGGGGGAGTTTGTATTCTTGTAAACTATTAAATGCTTTTTCTTAATCTACGATAAGGATGATCAATTCGCAAAAATCTTCGATGTCCCATGTACACTGTCTTTCTTCCATTCTGCAATTGATAATATGAAGTTTGTTCTTCACAAATTCGACATGTTTTATGTCCCTTAACACTATATCCAGATAAGTTTCCATATGCAGGAATGTTGTTTATAGTGAACATTATCATAGTACGCAAAAGAAAATACTCTTTCTTGTATGCATAGAAAACTGTAACACCTTTCTCCAATAGCAGTTTTAAATCCTCAATTAATGGTGTAAGATACACATCAATATCATTTCCCGGTTGTTTTGGTCCAGAAATCATCAAGCTCATCATAACATATTTTTTTCTTCATACATAGATGTGGGGACAAGTTGTAAAGTACCAGCAAAACAGGCCATGATCTATGTTGGCTACTGAGGCTCCGATATGGATTCATTCCATCAGTACAAAATCCCATTCTGAGATTTCTAACATCACTTCCAAAATCATGAAATTTTTTATCAAAACTCTTCCACTGTGGTGAATCGGCAGGGTGACGTAAGTTACCATCAGAGATGCACTCATCTGAATGACATCTTAACCTTTTTTCATCAATTGAATATGCAAATAGATGCTTCAAATTAGGAATAATTGGAAGGTACCAAATTTCTTTAGCTGGAGTTTCGATTCTGGTACCTAAAAATAAATTAGAATGGATTTATCAGAATTGTTTGAAAAAAATATTGGATGATATCATTGGAAAGTAAAAAAAATGATTTTTCATAATGTTACATGACATCACCTAAAAATGAATCTGAGTTGACTTTCTCATCCATCTTATAGCGCAATGTTCCACATGTAGGACAACTTGATAAATGTTAATTTTCTTTCCTATATAGTACACAATCATTGGGGTAAGCATGTATCTTTTTATACCCCAATCCCATTGGGCATAATATTTTCTTCACCTCATAATTGGAATCTGGAAGCCCATTGCCTCCTGGAATAAGCTCTTTTAAAAGCTCAAGTAATCTAGAAAAACTTTTATCACTCCACCCATTTTTTGCTTTTAAGTTAACTAATCTCAAAACTGGTGATAACACTGTATATTTACTGCAACCTGGGAATAATGGTTTCTTAGAACCTCCATACAATCGTTCAACAGTTGGTGTTTTTTCGATGGTTTCAACACCTAAATCATGAATTAATTCTTCAATACGATCCTCTGCCTCATTATGAATATCATCATCAACATTGGATGTTGAATTTTCAGTTCTTTCAGCATGCAAGATCCAACGTGCATAATTATGGCTAAAACCATAAAAAATGAGATGATCCTTGATTTCTCTGGAGTTTAACTTTCTCATATTTACACACTTCACACATGGACAGAAAATCAAATCAATATTTTGATTATGTTGTTTAGAAAATTCCAAAAAATTATCAACTCCTTTTTCATATTCACTAGTAGTTCTTCGTAAACAAATCCAATTATGATCCATTAATACCTGATATCACAATATAATTGATGAATATATTAAAAAATATAAACATTTAAATATCTATCAGATAAATTGTAAACAAAAACATATTCCATAAAAACTATTGATAATCAGATAAAAGACATCAGATATGAAACACGTTTACAAATAGAGTAAATAGTTTATTTTCATATTATATACATGTGTGTTATATTGATATTATAATTTAGTTATAATATCATTCTTTTAAAATTTATTAGTTCATTAATTTAAAGGAAGCAATAAGTGAAATGTGGGAGTACATGGAAATATGTATAAATTATTAATAAATCTCAATTATTTATTGAAAGTAAAAAATATAATTGGTTGTTTTAAAATGTAAGATATAAATCAAAATGGGTGTAATGTAATTTTATAACTTCAATCACATTTAATTCAAAGTCACTGATGAAGGAGATCTTATACCAGAAGAGGAAGTCATAAAGAAAGCTATCAAGTGCAACTTGTAAAGGATCTATACCAAGAATTAAATATTAGATATTATAAAATTTCTTAATGATAAATTTTTGATACCACCAGGGTCAAAAATTATTACCAATTTCAAAAATTCTTTCAACCACAAACATAGACTCAGTTCGGTACAAATATGTTTACTAAAAACCTACAGAAGTTAAAAACCAATTCTTCAAAATTGTTCATTCACAATTTCTGTAGATCAAATAAAAAAAATAATAAAATACCTTAGAAAGATAAGCTAAGATGATGAAAGAGCTAAAACTAGAACATACCTATAGTTTTATTATGATCCTATTTTTACTACAACCATACATAAGAGAGCTCAAATTTGAACGCAGTTTCGATCTTAGGACTACAAAAACTCATAACACATCTGACTGAACATTAATTCCTACTTAAATAGGGTTCTTGAAGAAGAAACAAACAAAAGGAGATGAAATAGGAGATAAAGAGGAAGAACGCATAGCAGAAATCGTGAAAACGACAAAAAACCTTCAACAGTGCCCGTCCAAGATCGCAAATCAGGTTCGAAGGTCGTCGGGAGTCCGGAGTGCCGCAATGGAGCTTGATTTCAACGATCGAACAAAATGAGGGTTTCGGACCCCGAATAATTTTAAAAGAATTTTCGTGTTGGTTTTAAGGAAAACCGACGCCGAAAAGTTAAAAGAACATTTCAACATCGGTTTTTAGGAAAACCGACGTGGAATATGTTTTTTTTAGTTTCTGCGTCAGTTTTTAAGAAAACCGACGCCGCATATATAACTTATGGCGTCAGTTTTCAGGAAAACCAACGCCAAAAGTTTTTTTAAAAACTATCTTTGGCATCGGTTGTCCTCAAAACCGACACCGAATATGTTTTTTTTGTTTCGGCGTCGGTTTTCCTCAAAACCGACACCGAAACTAAAAACAAATTCTTCCGCGTCGGTTTTTTTGAAAACCGACGCCGAAATTCCTTTTTAATTATTTTCCACGTCGGTTTTTCTCAAAACCGACTCGGAAAATATGGTTACTAATATTATTGGCATCAGTTTTTTGTAGAACCGACACCATAAATTCTCCGCACATACTATTCGCGTTGGTTTTTAAAAAACCGACGTTATTACGACGACGCTAAAACCCGTATTTCCAGTAGTGTATTTTATTAACCATCTAAATGAAATTTTTATCCTTTGATGTAAACTTAAGAAATGTAGATAAACTTATTTTATGTCAATATGACTAGTTTTCAAATGATTCCAATATCTTTAGAACTTTTAGTAAAACAAAAACTGTATCTTTTCAAAATGGTAAAGTTTAGAGTTTCTAAACTACTGCAACAACCCATGTGATAGTTTAGAGTACCAATAAATTATTTTCAGACATAAAAATAAACAAATTACATTTAGATAGGTCCATTCGATTTTAACATATCAAATAGAGTTAATCTTCTTATATTTCTAATGGAATAATAATAGTAATAATATAATATTTATCACTTCACATATAAAATAAACACTATGACTTAAAAAATATAATACACATACCAAACTTATTAGATGAAAAAGAGTGATGAGTTGATATAATTATGAAAAATAAATCTACATGATAATGATAAGGAGATAAACAAAATTCTCCCCCATTTCGATGCACACCTAACCCTAATTCTGTACCAAATTTTTATCCCCAATTTGGTAAGGATCAAAAATAAGAGTTCTTGAGAATATTTAATATAAAATATATTTACCCCTATTATAAATTATAGAAATTTGAAATTTAAGTAGTAATGAAAAAACTAAAATTTTAAAAATATAATTTTCTTCTACCGTTTTATAAATATAAAAAATAATGAGTTATTGAGAATGATATTTTATATTTTTTTTAAAAAAATCAATATAAAATCCCCCAAAATTCATTCTTCTATAAAAGAATATACAAAGATACAATCATGGAGAAATAAAAAAATACAATATTATTGAAATAAGGGGATACAATGAATTTTTCAAACCATATAATTCATGCCATAAAAATTAAATATTTAAAAACATTATAAATAATTAATTTACTCTCCCTAATACCAAGCCAAAATATTTATTATATTAAAAGAATTAAAATAATAAAATTTCAATAATGAAAAAAAATAAAAAAGAAATTAAAATAAAGGATTTTTAGATAATTTAACTAATAGAATTTAAAATTATTTAATTAAATTACTTTCCAATAATTTAATTAAATGTTTTTGCTATAATTAAATTAATGTATTTAAAATGGAATTAGTTACATTATTTTCAATGAATTTATTTACTTTTTTGTAAAGAAATTAATATTATGTTTGTGTGTGTCATAAATTACCAAATGTTTTTAATATAATATTAGAATAATTTATCACAAATAGTCATAGATTTATTTAAAAAATGAAACTAATTTAAATAGTAAAAAATTAAACACATTCTTACACACAATATAACCATTTTTTTGAATCATAAGAGTATGTTTGAGGGCAATTTGATTATAAAATAATTCAATGAATTAATTCATAAAATATAAGAGTGAATAAATGATTAAAAAATTTATGTATTTGATTAATTAAATGTTTATATTTAAAATATAATACATTTAAATATTTAACTCCAGATTTATAATATAGTTAGTGAATATAAATTGAATATTAAAATGGAAAATAAATTACTTCATAGATTTAATGGTCATAAATATGAAATTATAATTAAAAATTTTTTAAATTGAAATATAATAGACTTACTTAATTTTCAAGCAGTTACTTAATAATGTAACAATGATGTCTAGTGGCACATACCAACAAAATATAAAATACAAATGTCTTTTGGTACCCATATTCTATTGGGTTTGGAAGTGTTGATGACTAAGGATTTAGGTAACACAATTTATTTATTTTGATCAAACATTTAATTTCTTAAAATAGATGATGATTTTGAATAATAAATAAGCATGATAAAACAAAATTATGTTTTTATAAACTAATATTCATTAGAATAATGTCCAGTAATTCCAAAATAAAAATATTTTACAGTAGACATGATTGTTTTTGTTTAAACTAGGAAAAAAATTATTTCTATATAATTTTATCTTTTTCCCATTAGTACCAACATTGAGTTTTACTTTTGGAAATTTATTTTCACAAATAATTTGATTCAAATAATTTTAGCCCTTGAAAAGTATATTATATTCATTCTTTAAATTATTAGATTCATCTGAAGATTATTTAATTTACGTTTCATTGAGACCACAATATATTTTTGAATAATATTTCAAAAAATACGCATTCTGTTTTAAAAAAAATTCATTATTAATTGAAATAAGTTCGTAATATTTTATAACTTTACTATCCTATAATATATAGGATTCAAATTTTTCATGAAGAGTAAAAAATATTTATAATGTTTATCAATAGAAAAAAATATTGAATTAAATTTTTTAGAGTAAGATGATTATACCTCAATTTATTGAGATGAAAGATATTGATATAACTTTTGTTTTTCAAGCTCAAATAATGAGAATGTACTAGATTAATCCCTTAAACATGAATGATTAAAATTAGAAAATTCATAGATCAAAACATTAAATATAACTAAGTACCTTTTTATCGAAATATGATTTTCAATTTCCACATGCATCTCAAAATCACACATTAAAATCATCTTTTTTAATTATTAATTGTTTCTAAAATTGGATTTCCTGAGGTGGAAATCATCTTTATTAACTTCTACCAATTTATCGTTTTCTTCAAAAGAAAATTTGATTACATGAAATATCTCAAAGATGATAGCTGATTGTAAAACACGATTAAATTCATCAGGACCAAGACCACATATAATTGCATTCATGGATTCTAAATTAACATCATATTAATATTTTTTTACATAATCCCACAATTCTAGTTCTCTAGGAATATAATAAGGGTTGACTGTCTTCATCTAAAAATTGAAACCGAGATTCTTCAAAAAGATAGTCATGGAAACTTTCATGTATCCATAATACATTGAGATTTTTCATCATCAAAATATTTAACTCAAGATTGTTAGAGCCAAAAATAACTTTAAATGTTCCACTGGAGATTAACCTCTAATATTAGTCATTAGGTGTCATATAAAATAAAATAATTCCCATGTATTTTAAAAAATAGAAATATTGCAATAGATCAATTCCTTTGATACCAATTTTTGTGTTGAATTTTCCATGCTGAAGACACAAGGGAGGGGGGGGGGGATTTGTTGTTTAAAATTATTCGAAAAACAAAAAAAACATTAATCATAAAATGGAACAATACTTCCCTTCTCTCTTAAAGACGAACACACTGTGAAAATAAATAAAGGGAAAAACACAATGATATAGACTGGTTGAGGACACAGAAATTTTCTAGTCCACTATACCAACACTCTACTCCACAAGTTTTGTTATTTTCATTAGTAAGTCCACTTATCCAGAGACCTCTACACGAGAGTATAGGAAGATAACACCATAAAAAGCTTTTAGAGAGCATTATGGTTTTTTATTAGGAACAAAAATATCTATAGGTTAGTCTGAGAAGCTGAAAATCCACCAGGAATGAGTATGAGTATTAGATACACCAAATAAAATAGATGTGATGATTTTTTTTTGTGAAAGATGTTTATCTCATAGTTGTAGTAAGAACTGAAAGATGTTGATGATCATCTGTAATGAATAGTAGATGTAAAATATACATCTATGTAGTGTTGGATTGATCTTATTTAAACAATAGAAAATAGATTATATAATGTTTTGCAATCTCCCATCTTGTTTACACAACGAGGCAATGGAGATGTTCAAAGAATATTTCCCTCTTCTGCAAAATGATGTCCAAAATAATGAAAATATTTCAGCACTTTGTTATATTTTTTACATCTCATCTCTTTTTGGTATATTTTGATTTTCTACCAAATAGATATATATATTATGAATAAATATATTTTAGTTAAAACACTATATATACTTTGGACAATAAAAATAAATTGACTCAATAAAATTTATAAATATCCCAAGAACTATCTATCATCAATGCCTCTTCATTCTTGTATAATAAATATCAAATAAACACATTCAAAATAATTTGAATAACTCCTAGAATAATTTCTCCATAATAATATTGGTGTTTAATGATTTAAAGCTACCCATTTGAATCCATTAAAAAAATTTTAAATGTAATAAAAATAGTTCCCTAAAACTAGAAACATAATAAATCATGAATATTGGAAATCAAATTATTTTAAAAGAGTCATATATTTCATTATAAATATGAATGATTTAATCCCATGAATGAGAACCATTTAATTGATCGAGAAAATATTAACAAATCATTTACAACCAACAAGACCATTGTAGTAGTCATGAAAAATATCTTTAAATTTAAAACACTATCCTTGAAGAGTCAATTATATGGTTCCTCCACCTATTGAAATAAATCTGAAGGTATTTTTGAAAATGTATGGTTATTTACAAAATTATGGTTGATAAACCATATGTTTATTCCTTTTGGAATAGGTTTACATCAAAATATAGGTTTCATGATCCATAATTTTTCAACAATGTAGGTTATGTGATCTATACATTTTATTCCAAATGTAGGGTTTCTAAAGCATACATTATGATTAGAAACGTTGGGTAAAATACTATCTAAAAAATTTGAATATCTTAACTTTAAACATCACTAATTTTTTTGAGAATTTTAAAATTAGCTTCAACCATCCTCCTATAAGAATAATTTTTTTAAATCTTATGATATTTCCAATGGTTTAATAATAAAATCAATCTGAATTCTATAGCTCTCAATATCTTTGAAAAAAAGTCATATGATCTAGAAAAATGGTATCCATGAAAATAATATTATAGACCTTTAGATAATTTATTTACCATCAAGACAATATGTTTATTCATAGACAAAAACTGATGAAATTAAGATAAAATTATTTTATTTCAATGGCACTATGTTTAGAGTTATTATGATATGTTTTAATCTTGCAATAAAATAACAACTATAGAATTTTAAAACTGTTCACAATAGAGTTTTTAAAAAACTGCAGCAGATTTAGTGATATTTTTTATTTAAATATAACATTTTTAGAATTTAAAATAAATAAATTATATTTATAGAAATAACTTATCTCTCCAAAAATAAAATTCACAATGAAATATATAAATTTTATATTTAGGTATAATCAAAATTTATACTAGTGTTTAAGATAAAAGTTGAAATGTCACATAAATAATTTATAAAAGCTTTGGTGAATTTTTGAACCATATAAATAATTGAAAATTATTTTGATATTAATAGATCAAATGAAGAATATGTTCTTTTATTTATAATAGAATAATCTCCATAAGAATCTAGTCATTGATTCTTTATATATGAAATAAAAACTATAATGTAATAAATTTTAAACATTTAAAAAATTTATTAAAAAAATCATGATGGGTTGATGTAATTATAAAAAAATTAACAGGATAATTAAAAGAAGAAACTCAATAATAAGTCCTATTATATTTAAAAATACACATATGCTTTTTTATCTAAATGAATTGTATCTTCCATAAGTACCTTGAATCATTTTTGTTGAATTTTTTAAGATACTTTGGTGTACTTCTTCACTAGTAATGGACTTGATAATAAAATAGATATTGTATAATGTAATTTTTATGATAATATAATTTATGGTAAATTATCTAATCCTGAATTTTGGATATAATAGGTTTTTTTTCATGTGAATGAAATCATTGGAAGAGATATATCATTCAATCCCAAAAAGACTGAAGATGTTATTTCTTGAAAAAACCATAATAATATTTTGGTGATGAAGATTTATTTTCCTAGTGGGATATTATTATTGATCCATTCAAGGAATCCCAAGTATGTATTATCTTATGACTTCCTTAACAAAAAAGGTATTTCATTCTAATGGAATGGGATTTCTAGAAATCCATTAAGGGGATTTTGTTTTAGCTTACCTTTAAACCAATATTCATAATTTAAGAACTTGGAAAATGATACATACTATTTGGAAAAATATATAGATCTAATCTAGGATATATTCTTATTCATGGAGACCATGCCTTGGATTATAGATGAAAGTAGTTGAAAAATCATGAGAAACATTATCCAACAGATGATCTAAAATTAGCTGAAACGATCAATGTAAGAAAAATATGGGGGAACATACTTTTAGTTAAAATTTAAATATTCTTATTGATTATAATATCATGGAACACATATATTCATAAATATATATTAACCTAATTAAACAAAAATTTATGACATATTCATAGATGTTCAAATTTGACTTTGTTTATACACCATAAAAAGAAAATTCAATAGTATATTCTTTGATTTGGAAGTCTTATACAGAGTTGGCTAGAGAGTTCCATTAAAAGTTGAATATTATTGGTTCAGTTAATAACATCCATTTGGATTATTGGGGAAAAATCCTAATGGAACATTATTTCCTATAACATTAATTAACAATTTAGTGTGTTTGTTTAAGGAGGATCAATAATTAGACCTAGAATATGTTTTCATGTGGTCAATACTCACTAGTTGGGAGACCGTTGATGTATAGATAGTAGATGAAAATGTTGTGTTGTGATTTCAATATAAAATCATAGTTCTTCATCATAACAAAATAACTTCTTTCTCTTAATCACCGTTCCAAATGGATGATTTACCAATGAATTGAACATATTTATAGGTAAATTAAGTAACTTTTTTTTTGTTTGAAATGAAAATTGAATGAATATATTAAGATATATAACACTTGATAAATGAAAAAGTCATAACATTGAGAACCAGGTGGCATATTACAGGTGATGCTTATACCCATTTTGAAATTGGAATATATTTAAATCAACCTTTTCACAAATCCACCAATTGAAACGAATGATTCTATTTTGGTGATTATGGAAAGACATTACAAGTCATTACGTTTTATTAAAATTCAAGGGTCAAATATGGTGGATGACATAGAAAATATAACCATCAAATAAGTTGTAAAATTTCATAGTGTATTAGTATTGACTGTATCTAAGTGAGAACTTCAATTAACATCATAGTTTTTCGACCCTTTAAATGAGCCCTTATAACTTATTTAACCATGATCTTGACATGATTTCTATAAGGATGGACATTTGAAACATATGACGCATGCATTATAGAATAATAATCGATCATGTGTTATGGATTTTGGATTATTATGGGAAGATCAATAACAATTGGGATTTTTTTATGAAAATTTATCTGGCCCTGATATCGATGACTCTATTCAATAAAATATATGGTTTTCCATGTTGATCTCAACTTTTGGGGTAGATATAATGGAAAAATTAATAATTTGAAAACTTATTGTCCAATAAACTACACCTAAAATTAAAATAATTAAGAAACAAATTTTAATGACCCAAAACCATCACAAAGTTTAGGTAGATCATCAATCATGAACCTGATATTTTTGTGTCTGTGATCACATTTTATTAAAAGTTTCGTCAGGACTAGATAACCACCATATAAGAATTTGAGGAGAATTGAATCATTAGTACATTAGTCCAATTGAAATTTTAGAACATATTGGAAAGGTTTGTTATGAATCTATTCTACAATTAAAATTTAGTTTGGTTTATAATCTTTTCCACGTGTCACAATTAAAAAATTACCCAATGAAATCTATACTTGTGATTAGTTGGGATCATGTGACTCTAAATAATGATTTGATCTTTTCGAACACCTAGATTCATTTTTTGGATTGAAAATAAGAGTATTTTATGGGTATAAAAATAACCTTGGTATTGATTTTATGTTAACACGGTATGATTAAGGATAAAATATTGGAATGATGAAAATTATTGTTGGATTCATGTCTTGAATAGTTAAAATAAAATGATGATATCTAAGTTTCAAAGGGATATAAAACAAAATGTTTGGGATAATTTCTACAACCCTATTTTTAGGTACCTTCCCTATGTTTTTAATATTTTATATTTTTTTGGCTTATGGATGTTTTGAATGGTAAATCAGTGTATTATTTGGAGTTTAGGAGTTTTGAGGTGCACTATAAGTCGCAATGTAGTCGTGGTGGTGGGCGTGTTTCTTGGGGATTCTGAAATTCCCAATATATAGTCATTGTACTAGGTGTATGGCAGTTGAAGAACTCTTGTGAGATATGGGGTGGTCCAATACCCCATGTTTTTGGGCATGTTGGCCCATTATGAGGCAAGGTGTAAGTGTTTCAGCACTATGTAAAATAGTCTGGGAGGCCTCACCACACTGTAGTACATGGAATGGTATGTCAAAATGAAGAATAATTTATTCCTTTTCTATAGATTTTCCTCATGGAATTACTCCATGGGTGTGATCTAGTCCAAGGCACCTAGACTATTGTGGGTACCGATTCACTTTGGTATAGATCATTGAAGATTTTAGATGGTCTATCTAGCTATCATTATTTGGAGAATAAGTAACACACATTGAGATATTATATGTGAAAACTTTATAGAGGAGTTATTAATGTGTTTTGACTCTATTTAATCCCATTATAACCCCCATATCCCATATATTAGGAGATCACTTGATCTAGAGGACTCCTCGGTGACCTAATGGGGGATTATACTCATTTTCAGAGGCCTCTTGACTGGGTTTATGAGATAAATTCCTCTTCTTACTTATGTTATTTGAGAATACTAGAGGTAGGTGGATTTTTTTTTAATTTTATATTTATTTTTTACTGGAAAAACCTTATATAACCTCATTTTGAACACATTTTTTATTTATCATTTAATTTATATGTATGGGTGATTCCCATAATGTTTTATATTAAATTATTAAATTAAATTGGCTTTCAAAATAAAGGTTCTTCATGTTATATCATTGTATTACTTTGGAGGGTTTTTGTTCAAATGTATATGGGTGGGAACTTGTGGGTAAGACACGACCACCATTCCAATCTTGTTTCATGTTGGATTCTGTCATTGGGTGATGACTTTGGACTAGATGGATGGATACCACTTACTATTTGGGTTAGTCAAGATTTTCTTTTGGGTATCAGTTACATTGGATGGTGTTTTCATGTGTGTGTGGGTTCATTCCATGGATGTGTTTTTTATCAGAGTATTTCGCTACCTTATGGAAAATTAAATTTTATTCACTAGACATAATAAATTTACATGTCTTTAATTTATAACTGCATGTGAGAATACATGTTTTTTGTTTTAGTGTATTTTTATGGAAGTCTCTATGTTTTTTCACTTGGTTTCATAATAATCCCTTTTTATTCAGTTTTTTTCTTATATAGACATTTTTAACATGATTCTGGTACATGGAAGGTTTTATATTTCACCAATGGAACTATGTGATTCTATGATCTTTTATGTCTAGAGTACAAGCTTAGGGTGGATATCAAGTATTTAGAGTCATTCAAACATGGTGACTTGTGTCTTTTTATCATGATTCCGAGTTACCATGAGTCTTATTTCATTGATATTATAAAAGTTTCTATTTTTCAACATATTTTATTACTCTAATTATTATATTTTATACATTTGGTGTTATTAAAATTTTTAATAAGCATTATATTAGTTTTTTTGATGTTTTATATTAGTTGGAAAATCATCCCATATTTTTTTATAAATCCATTGAAATTTATTATCATACCTTAATTCCTTGTGGATGTCAACTTATGTTAGTGGCATTTTGGTCCTTCCGAATCTAATGGGTTGAGTCAGGGGGTTGAAAGAACATTTCAAATGAGTGGGTTTTCTTATATCTATATTGTGTTAAGTTCACTAGAAGAACCTAGTTATTCCATTAGAATATACTTTCCAAATGTAAATAATGATTCCACTCAATCATCTACTATATAACCATATTTTTATCCTAAAAAAGTTAAAAAAAATGAGGAATGAATCATTGATTCACCTTTAATAGAAAAGGAAGGTGTCTTCACTATGGTTGATGAAGTTATATAGGTGAATCTAGGTATATTAGATGATATTTGGCATGTGTTTATTAGAGACAATATATCAATTGAGGTATAAGAGAAAACCATATCATTAACTATGATTCATTGAGATGTTTCCACAAGTAATTATAAAAAAATTCCCATGTTAGATCACCAGGTGTCTATCCATCATTTGGATCTTCAAGAAAACCATCATGAAGATAAATCAATTACCAATAGAATGGATTTTACTAATACTACCAGGGTGGAATCCAAGGATGATAAGATAAAAAACATAAACTTTATATGAGAATTTTAATTCATAACGTGTTTCACCAATATTTTCCCTATTATGAAAAATAACATGAATATTATGGTATTTATCGACATTGGGGATGTTAACCATCATTGTGAAATGGATAATTTCTGAGTCCTGGTCATGGAATTTATTTTTGATTCAAGCTAGTTTTGAATCCCTCTCCATTTTCGATGAGTATTTTATTTATGGAATGATTTGGAATGCTCATAATAATTAAGTGTCCACCAACATCAAGGAACCCCAATGGCTACACTATTATGATGTAATTACCTTTTCCATATATGAATGTTGGGACAACATACAACATTAAATGCACTATATTTTGAAGTTATTCCTAGGAAAATGGTTTACTGCTATGTGGAAGATCTATTGGAGATATCTTAATAATTCAATGATCAATTGGATGATATTATGTAAATATTTACAAATTTTAGTAAAATAATCATGAAAATGAACACTTTTGAATGTGATTTCGAGTTATAAATGTTAAATTTCCACAACTTCATGGAACACCATCAGAAAATCTAGTTTAAATGAAAATCAACTAATGATAAAATTGATATGAAACCATATGGAACGAATGTATAATTGAGAGGACTATAGGGTTACCTATATTGACACCCTAAGGTATTAAATTTTTTAACAATATGCGAACATTATTTCTTTGAACATATTGACTAGAATTGAATATTATATTTCTAAAAATAATGTTCTTAGAGGATAGTTTGAGATTAGTTAAATTGTTTTTATTAACAAATAAAAAATTGGTTCAATTACTAACATTAAATTAATTAATTGTAATATTTGAATAGTTCATTAGATTTTTAATGAAATAATAAAGAGTTTTGGAGAACTGTTAAATGGCTATATATTTATCTAGAAATTAAACTACTAATGTGAAGGTGAATCCTCCATTTTAAGTGTAAAAAAATTAGCGTCTTTTGTCAAGATTGATTGTAGGATAGTATGGCTGCACAATGGTAAGTGGATTTTATATAAGAGAAGAACTAAAAATAGGTAGAATAGACAATGGTATTGGGATAGAATAACTAAATATGTAAATATACATACAAAATTTGTGGGATGTATAAGGGTAACTGAATAATTTTAAGTGCCACATAAAGGTACATGTCGAATTTAATGTTTTAGTAAATGTAGAAAAAATGGTGGCATAAAGGTTAAAAAAGGTGTGAAGCTATATAATGGTAACAAGATAAACCATATAAAGGTCAAATAAATACTATTTATAGGTACTTTAAGGATCATTTAATCTATATAATGGTAACATATCCAAATCATCTATCCATTGGAATCGAAAAATTAGGGCTTAAGGTTCTTTAAATAGGGTAGTTTGAATGAGTTATCATGGTAGATAAAATAGCTATACATCAAGTGTTGATATATTGATCATGCATCTTAAATTAATCTAGTGGTAACATTAGTGTTAAATGTTTTGGATTAAGTTTGAGTTTTTATGTGTATGGGCTTCCAGTCACATTAGTTGTGCCTGATTCTAATAAAAAAGTCATGCTAAAACATTGGAAGAGAGTGTTTTATAGATAAATTTTTAATTAGTGATGACTATATTAAAATATTAAAGAACTATAGTTTAAAACAAACTCAGATATGGAAATTTTTTTAGTTATTTTATGTTTTAAATAAAAAAAATTTAAATGGAGGACACATTTTGTGGAATTTTCGAGATGTCATATTTCGAAATATAATGATTATTCATATTGTTATACTAAGTATTTAATTATTATAGTTTATCAAGCATTTCATAATTGTTAATATAAAATATTACTAAACAATTTTTTTTAATTTCAATATTGATACCAATAATTATGAAAAAGTAAGAGTATTTATATTTTCAAATATAGAAATATTGACTGTGAGTTTTTATGGCACACAAAAGTAGAAGAAATGAGGATGATAGAGAGAATATAAATGCTTTACACAAAATAAAAATTATTGAATAAGGTAAAATAGAGTTTTACCACAAAAATTCATCATAAAGTCTGTATATAAAATTAAAAATGATGAGGTTTAATACCAATGAATAATGATAACAACATCAATACCACATCTAAATTCATGTGAAGAAGCGGTTTTTATGATACAAAAATCCCATGGAACAATAGTTATAATCATGAATGTGAAAAGTATTCTATAATTAATTTAGATAGATGAAGTCTTGAAATCTATTAGATAACGTTCTAAATTGATAAGGGAATTATAAGAACATTTATGTTAGTATGTTTATTGAAGTAATATTTATATCAAGCTACTATGGATTATGTGGGATTTAAAAGCCCCTAAACTACATTGGTGCAATTTTAAATTATAAATGATATTTTTATTTGGCCTACGTTCCAAAAAAATTCAATTTGAAGCAGTTATCATAGGAGGGATGTGTGAGGAATCTAATCCTTTTAAGATGGTGCATCCACCCGAAATCGTTAAATGGATAGTGATCCCAAGATGATGTGACCTATCCGAAATCTGCAAAAGTAGTGATCTTACTAATTTTGGTTTTCTGTTACACTATTAGTTGCATGTATCTTAATCAATCTTATAGTGGTGAACCAACTTAAAAATCATGTGTTATTATACTTATTATGCTTTTAATTTTAATGAATCATGATAAAAAAACATCATATGATAATTCTAAGATAAATTATTATAAAAGGATTGTCTGATAATTCTACCAACCAAAGAACAAAATATTAAAATGTGAAACCCTTTCAATTAAGAGTGGAATATTTTGTTTGGTAGTAACAAACTTGTAAAAGAATTTATAACCTTAATCTCCCAACCACTTTTGGTGTCTATGTCCCTTTGGGCATAACAATTGCAATCAACGCATGGGTTGAATTTGTTGAATTATTTTTCCCTAACTAAGAATTTTTTTTTTGAAAATAAAGTTTTAGTTTTCTATTATATTTTCATGTGATTTTTCTAAGCTAATAACTTCAATGAATAATCCAATTTCTTATCGAAATATATATTGTGAAACAATTTATGGAAAGAGTGAAATAATGCTGAAAGATACCAAAATATTAAAAATTAAAGGTATTTTTGAATCTGTTATTGAAACTATTTATTCATGTGTTGAAACAATATTAATGAGTGTGTAATATTACATATGAAGTATTTTAATAATTATCAATATTGATTAGATTCCTAGGAATAAAAAAGTAAAACTTTTCCACTGATTAGAAGATATAAGTAAACAATTAAGATAAGAGAATATGAAATCGAAGGAAGATAAAAAGCATCTTGAGATCTAGATTTGAGTGTTGGGAATTTAAATTGAAAAAATCAAGCAGCTTAAATAATTTTTTTGGAAGTAAAAACTGGAGCCACTGAAAGGAATGATACCCAAGATAAAAAGTTAAATGAGGAATCTATATAATTATAAATGATAAATATTTAATCTAAAGGAAAGGGTGTAAACGAAAAAAATTTCATAACATGAAATCCAAGAATATTGAGATCACTACACATATAATAAAATTCTTTCTATAGAAGAAAAGTATGAAAAAAAAATTCATATAAAAAATTATATTTATTAAATAAATTTTAAAATAAAGAATCGATGTGACATAATGGAAAAAATTTATTTGGGATTTGAAGATGACATCTCTTGTGGAAGAAAACTAAAATAAGAAATAAATGATATACACGAGTAAAGAAAAAATTATATTAAATAGTTTTATGAAGAAAAGTAAATAATTTTTCATCATGAAACCCCTTCAAGGATTGAAAAAGAAGAAGTCCATGGAAATTCCTTATAAGAGGGAAAATATTGTAGGTAATGGAAACATATCTAAATTTTTATATATAAGGGATAATGAAAATGATAAGAGATATATAATATGTTAAGGGAATAAATTTTATTTTTTTGGATGCATGGGCATGACTTGTAGCACCCAAACATAAATTATAGTATGCATGGTTTCTTTCAAAACAAACAATAGTATAAGGCACATAAATCTATTCAAGAATGTGATAAACGACTAAGTTCCAAAATTTTATGAATATAAGTTAAAAAAGGATTTTCTACATTAAATTTATCATGTCAAAATTATTTTAGTATTTTTGTTCATATTTTGCAGAAAGAGTTTATTTTTTAGTGAATCGTAAGAAATAACAATTTTCCAAAAACTATCACTTTTCTATAATTATATTTATATAACAATAACATAATAATTTGTGAAGTTTTTTTATACAAATAATATATATTAAATTATTAATAAAATTTATATAAAAAACAATTTTTTAACATAGAAATACATGATTAACATATTAAAAAAAGTAATTGTTTTGTTCAAATAAAAACATGTTTTAGTTCTTATAACTCAACCATGTATTTTCATGGTTATATAAGATTTTTGTATTTTTTTAGAGAAAAATTAAACCCATTTTTTTTAAATTTATCTAATAAATTATATTGGAATCAATATGATATATTATTTTTCTTTAAAACCCTTTTTATGCTTAAAAAAATCTTCTTTCTAAAAATGGGTTTCTTTGAGTTTTGGGATTATATATTAAATCTAATTTTTATCACATATAGGATTTTAATTTCTAAAATGGAGTCCATATTTGGTATGAAAATAATCAATATTAGTTAATAAGTATAACTTAATGTTTCTCATTAATGTATAATAACCTTCATAAATACTTATCTCTTCATTAAGGGTAAAATGAGTTAAAAGGGTTAAAATAAAAGGATATAACTTTAAAATAATATAAAAAACATTATTGAATATCCTTGGTTGGTTTTATTATTAAATTTACCATATCATTTTCTAATTTATGATAATTTTTAGACAATTTACCTTATAAATATATACATAATAAAATAAATTTTCAAGCATTTATAAATTTTCCACCACCTCAATAATAAATTGGAACCCCCTTTCATCTAATATCTACAATACATCAGTAACTTATCATAGCTAAAAACTTAACAAATAACTTTAAAAAATATATATCCATGTCCTAGAGTTACATTAATCACCAAAATATGACATCAAAAAGGTTTAGGGTGTATGGAAAAGGATTTTACCAAAAGAAAACGTATATGTTCATACTGATATTTTTCAAGTTAACTTCCACCATAAAAAAAATATTCATTAAGTGTAATTAAATAATTACATCATCATATTCACTATATCGATGTATTTTTAGGTTAGTGATAAATTTTATTTTTATCTTTTTTCTATCCAAATGAAAAAATATCACTCATGTGTACATACGACCTTCTATCTCCACAAATTAGAGAAATGCATTTTTCATCACAAATGTACACGAATGTTAATAAAGAAGAAATTAAGGAATATACATGATATTTATGAAAACATAATGATTTTTAAATATAATATATTATCTACCTTTTAACCCATATATTCATTAGAAGATGATAATGTCACTCAAGAATATATGTGGACTGTCACCTCCATAGAGATATATAATTGGTTTATCAATTAAAACCTATGATGGATTATTATAAAAATATTTATAGTGGATAAAAATTATATTCTTGGAATTATTAAAATTAAGTAGATGATGGTACACATTCATAACTCATTTAACCATAAAAAATATACCAAAGTAAGTTAGAGAAAGTTACCAAACAACTATAAGGGGATGATGTAAAGAAGTACTATTCAATGAATATATTTTAAAT
Organism: Viscum album; assembly: GCA_963277665.1. Lineage (NCBI taxonomy): Eukaryota > Viridiplantae > Streptophyta > Magnoliopsida > Santalales > Viscaceae > Viscum > Viscum album. The sequence goes on from OY728133.1 coordinate 446,308,117, forward strand.
TATTTTGAAATAACCGTTAGAAATAGAATATATATGAAAACAACTCTTATAAATGTATTTAAATATTTTAATTCCGAATATATTAGGATCAAACATGGATATCTAAGAAGAGGCCCACGTTAAGGGATATTATTTATAATCATATTTTATTTATACAATACATATATATAGATTTCCATTGAGAATATTAAATGATTTAAAAATATGAATCCTAATCAATTTAATTCTCCTCTAGTTATTTTTTTGGGGTTATATGATTATTTTTTATTTTTTATCTTATTGGATAATTATCATATGGTAAGCTTAATAAAACATATACTTACTTTATTTATTATTTTCAGTTGAGAATAATTTTATATCATATCCTTATTCTTAAAAATTTATTTTTATGCTTTTACCTTTACATGATTTTTGAATCTTAATTTTAATTAAATTTTAAATTAATGAAAATGGTTTAAATGTATATTTTTATATTTTTTCTAAATAATTAAATTTTGTAATTTTTATAAATGTGAGGAAAAAATAGTTTATTTTAACATATATGCCATGAATGGATTTTCCATTATTATCACAGTTCTTTAATTTGATTCTTATTATACATGTTTATATGTTTATTTTTTAGATAAAAATATTTTTTTATTATTCTGGGATTTTTTATTTAAAAGTGTATCAAAATAATAGGGTATTGATTTTTTAATAGAAGGAAAATAATTTTCAATGTTATTTAAAACATCATTATTATAAAAAGTTACAAGGAAGTTTTTTAAAATTTTTTATATTTTATTTTCTAATGTATTGATTTTACTACATAACATTTATTTCAAATGAATTGATGGTCTTAAATCATTTTTTATTAATTTATGGTTTTATTTCCATTTACATTATCACGATCACATTCCCTATAACTCCTTATCAATTTATTTGGCATTATTTTACCCAATAGGTGCATATTTTAATTATCAAGGATTTATATGAAATAAATTCTAACCATTTAATGTTATTTCAATTATGTGTTATTTTTATACATTTTATCTATTTAATGAATATTTCAAGGATATTTATTTCATTGTTTGGGAAAGTATTATATATGATTAATTCAATATGAAAAAATGTGGATTTATAATGAATCATAAGAATGAAGTTTATTTATAATTAAATATACTAGGAATTAATAGGATATGGAAGTTATACTTGGGGTTTGATTATATATTTTTTCTTGATGCATCAACAAGTATTAGGAAAAAAATAACATCCACGCTGTATTTGATGGGTACCTAGAATCAATCTCCCCTATCTACTAAGAATATCTTATTCGTGGCATTAATTATCAAAATAATGGTATCTTGGAATATTGTTTAATGCTAGGATCAAGAATGTCTAGAGCTAATCATTTCCATTTTTAAAAATTCAATTTTAGTTATCTGTGTGGTCTCTATGATTATACTTTCCAAGAGTATACATTGATCTCAATTTTTATATTGAATGGAATGTTATTTGACTATCCAATCTTTCCTATCGATTTTGGATTATTTACCCATAATATATTCCACTCTAAATAAACCTTACTGTTCATCCGATCTCAAGCTTATTTTTTTTCTTTCCCCTTGAAATGAAGGGGGATATTTTCAATTATTTCAAGTATTTAAGAATATTTTTATGATATGACTTCATATTTACATTATAATATATTAATAATTTATCAATATATTTTTCTATGAATTATAAATTGATCAATCCTATGTGGTGTCAACCATTTTTGTTTTTCCAATATAAAAAGGTAAATGCCAACTCTAGGTTACTGGAGTTAGGGTCATTATAGTTTATATTAGGGGATGTTTTATAGGAAGCACATGATTTTTTTTAAATTATCATAGAAAAGATAAGTATATTGATAATGTCTTATGGTATTTGTGAAATTTTACTATCATAGGGTTTTTTATTTTTTAGAAAAATATTCATGATGATTATGAGTTATCTTAGTGATTTACATTGTTTTGAGATTATGACTAGCAGAAGGAATGGAATCAATTCCAATGGTTAATGTAGGGATTTCACTTATAAGAAATAAAATACATCTCAAGATATAATATATAAGATTATAGAAATTTTAGGGGATATGAATCAGGTTTAACAAAAAATCATTACCGTAAAGAGTGACATTTTATTCCATAACTAACCACACCCATGTTTGATAAATATTAAAACAAAAAGACTCTATTTTTTAATAAATACTAATCCACTAGTGTATGAAAAATGGGGTAAGTCCCTAGAAAATATATTTCTATCATTATGAAGTAATTAAATGAAAAATATTATTACATTAGTTTATTTTATGAAGAGAGATTATGATCAATTGTCGTCATTTATGCAGAACACTAAAGAGGATGATGAAATAGAAAGTTTGGAATAAAGAACTTTTAAAGTGACGTTCTTGAAGAAACATACATCACAATATAAAAAAACATAAAACAGAGATCATGTCCCTCACTTGAATTTAAAAGGAAAATAATAATGTTAAAATATATAAATATTATTTTACAATATTATCTACGCATGATGCATACTATATATGTAGCTTGGATTGAAATATTTATTTTCTTAATGATTGGATTAATCCATGTCTCTGAAGGGATATTGTTTCTAAAACACATTAATTATATGATGATATAGTATCAAGTTTCATCAATAATGAAAGAGTTATCTGGATCATACATGTTCATAGAAATCAAGAATGAAAGAAATTGGACAAGAACTATGGAAAAAATGTGTCAATGAAAAAAAGGGATGGTTGGATATCCAACACATAATATTTGGGAAAATAAACAATAATGAAATTTATTTAATGGAACATGTGTTTATTTTATGTGTGGTGAAAATTGAAATATGGAACATGAATACAAGAGAAATAAATTTTATACCTCCATCCAATGTTTCATCTATAAATATGTAGGTAACTATTCAAACCAATGTCCCAATGGCCGAGGGATCCTTCCACAGGAGAGGCCAGTGGGAGAAAAACAAGCTTATATGATTACAAAATTAGTGGTTGAAGTTTATAAATATATGGTCATAGATACATTGATCTTAAACCCAAATTTTGAAAAATTTTCATTTGATTTGAGATCTTCACAAACTGTTATGTCTTCCATGTTTCTAAGATAAATAGATATTTCCTTCACATCTTAATAAGGGATTCATCTTTAAAGATTACACGTATGAATATTATTGAAACATAGAAATTCTAGTTAGTTACCATAATGGAACATAGAAGTACCCAATTTTAAAAATGTATTATTATATCTATGGTTTAATCAGATATAATTCTTGGTATGTATTTAATATTAAATTATATATAATTTTCTTTTTCAAATAGAAGGAAATTGATATTTAGAATGGATATGTGGAATCCCTTTTATTATGTGGGGAGAATATATCATCTGAATTATATCTAGATCCACCTATAAAAGATTTCTTTTATGAAAGTCTTGTAGTAAAATACTAAACAAAACCTATGAATGGTAAAGGTATCCCTAGAATAGATGATTTACCTATTATGTAGGAATATATTTTTGTGTTTTCTAAAGAACTAACTAGATATCCACCTGAACGTACATCTAGGTTTTATATTAATCTCATTATTAATGGAAAAAATATATATATAAAACTTATTATATGATATCTATAGTGAAAATAGTGGAACTAAGAAAAACTACAGGAGTTGTGTGGTAATGTATTTATATGGTCTATTTTTCAACCATGGGGAGATCATGTTATTTTTGTTTAGAAGAAAGATATGTCGATGTTGTTATGCATTAATTATAGGGAAATTAATGTAATTACTATAAATAACAAGTATCAGTTTCCCATCATTGATAACTTGTTCGATCATCTTTAAAGAGTTCAATATGTTTCTAGGATTGATATTTTTCATGGGTATCATCAACCATGAGTAACAAAGGATACTATTCCCATGTTGACATTTCATACAATGTATAGAAATTTGAAATTTATAGTAATTACCTTTAGAATTAAAAATTCACCACCTATTTTTTGGATACCATAAATAATTTATTAAAGGATTATCTTGATAGTTTAATTATTGTATTTATTGATAATATCTTTGAATAATCTAATAACCACGATGAGATTTAAGGTGATATGAAAACCATTTAGAAGAATCTAAAAGAAAAGGAGTTGTATGAAAATTATATCAAATGTGAATTTTAGATATATAATGTTTATTTTTCTCACTTTATATTGTCTATTGATGGACTATCAGTTTGATACTTTAAAGAGAAAGGAAGTGATGTAATGGACAATTCCAATAAACTTTAATGAGTTTTTTAATTTCATTTGATTACTAGGATACTATCAATACATCGTTAAAATATTTCTTGATTATTTTCCCATTAACCAATTTGGCATGTGAAGTGGTCAAGTTCATTATTTTAGAAGAATAAAAAGAAATTTTTGAATAATAAAATATGATATTTTTTAAATTGTCGATATTGAACTTTTCATCAGGAAGAGATTTATTTGTGATATATAATGATACATCAATAAATTAAATTCGACTTGAAATTATGTATAATGATATAGTTTTTCCTTATGTGTCACGTTATCCAAATATTCTTTAATAAAATTTTAGAAAAAAATATCCTGAATTTATAAACGTAATATTTAAATTGGAGATATGGGGGTATTAACATTATGGTGAAAGATATGAAGTATATACCAATCACAAAAGGTTTAAATGCATCTCTATTGAGAATGAGAGTGACATGAGGAAAAATTTGTGGCTAGAACTACTCATAGATTATGATTCCTCAACAATCTTCCACCCAAGGAAGGAATATATGGTGTCCAATGTATTACATTGGAAAGATCATTAGGTTTTGACAAAAAATGTGGATTAAAAAAGATCTAATATTATTTAATTTAGTAATGTTGGATTTGGGAATCATTGAGAACGTAGAAATATGAAATTTATTTCACATGAATTCAAATCCCTCTTTATTGGTGAAATTAAATTTTTTTCCGCAATATAATTATAATTTTTAAAATAAATTGTTTTAAATGATGGGAACTTGTAAGAATTTATCTTTGAATATGGTATATTGAAATTTGGAAATATAATATATGTTTCATCCAATCTTGAGATAAAAATTGAATTATTAGATGAAACTTATCGATAAAATTTCCCATTATATTTTCGCAAAAAAATACAGTAGGATATGAAGGAATTTTTATGGGATAATATGATACAAAAAAATGGAGACTATATATGAGGAAAATAGTTTTTCCAATAGGTAAAAGCTAATATAAAGCATCCTAATAATTTCTTGAGACTTGTACCTGTTTCTTAGTGGAAATGGGATGATATTATTATGGAATTTATAACTATATTTATGATAATACTGAGAATAAATGATACCATATGAGTTATTAGGGAGAATCTTTCAAAATCTATAAATTTAATTACAAAAAGCAAAGATCTACCACTTTAGTGCCTCATGTATTTCTATATTAATAATTTTTTTAGAATTTTTTGTTCACATATTTTGATTTTTTATGATCTTTATCAATAATTTACATTGATATTTTGGAAGTATTTAGAAGAATCCTGACACCAAGTAAAATGTTATCACTATTATTCACTCTCAAAAAGTTGGTCGATTCAAAAGGACTATTATTGAAATAGGAGACATGTTCAGGTCATTCTCACATGAATTTCTGGGTAAGTGGGATAAAAATTCATCATTGGTGTAATTTTATTATAATAATAGATTCTATTTGAGCATTAAAATTTAACAGTATGAAACGTTGCACTAGAATGGATGTCATACACCAACTTTTGTAGATGAAGAAATTAAAATTAATATTTTAGGACCAAAAAATGTTGAAGATACAAAAATGCAACTAATCATGAATTTTTAATTATTTTAACAATACAATAAAGCTAAATATCATGATACATGGAAAATTAAGAGATAACACTGAAGGCAATGAATATTCAGAATCATATCAAAGTATCTCAAATTAAGAAGAGATCTATTTTGGTTTTTGAAGGAAAAATTTTAAATACTAATATGGGGATAATGTAGCCATTTACATATCTCCATGTAAGGGTGTTATAATGATTAAGAATAAAATGAAAACAATTCCATGTATTATCATAAATTCTATGTTTTAGAAAGAATTAATGTTGTTTCTTATTATTTGGAAATTCAACCAAACATCTCTAAAGTTAATGATGTGTTACATATCTATTTTTTGAGAAAGTACATGAGATTCCCACTACATTGTTTTCACTTATAAGGAAATATAAATGGAACCCATTTTCTATTTATTTGAATAGAATATAAATATTATTCGATATTATAGAACAATTTTTAAAAAATCAGACAAATCAATTAGGAATGGTAATATAGAGAAAACATGATGTATAATAGGAAATTTTGGAACCTAGAAAAGTTATGATGAATAATAAACCACTAATCTTCATTAAGTGATGATTTAGATGTTTTGGGATGAATTTTTTTTTTGGTGAGAAGAATGTAACACTAGATCTTGAATTTTAGTTATTAATATTTTCCTTTTAAAGAGACAAGACCTTAATTAATATATATATATATATATATATATTCATTAATGTAATTAACAATTAAATTTTGAAATTTTATAATTTTAATTTTAGGATATTAATTTCATTTTTTAAATCATTTTGTCAAAATTATCTTAAGATGTTTTTTTTGATATTTTTAGAATTATTTAATGTTGGATAAATACTGAAGAATATATATTTTACAAAATTTGTCACTTTTTTGGGATTATAATTATTTTAAAATAAAATGAATGTTTATGATTCATTTTTTATAGACCAAATATATATTAAAAATTTATATAATGAATAAAATAATATAATTTTGAACACAAAACTCTATGATTAAAATTTGATATTTATAAGAACTTCTTTTTCAAAATAACAAAATTATTCTATTTTTTATAAATAAATCAAGTATTTAGAGAGTTAATTTATTTTATAGATTATTTTCAAATAAAAAAATATAAATTTATTTAAATAGTATAATTAATTCCATTGGAATTAAAATTAAACATTATTTTTATGCAAAATTATTTTATTCCTAAAAGAATCATTTTTATAGAAATGGGTTTAATTGGGTTTTCAGAGCATATATTAGAATTTATTTCTATCAATTTTGGAAATTGAATATTGAAAAATTAATCAATATTTGTAATCATAATAATTAATATTAATTAATAATGAAAACATATTTTATGTTCATAATAAATAGTAATGATAGAAAATATTTTTTATTTCTATTAAGCGTAAAATGAGTCAAGATGGTTAAAATAAAGGGCTAAAGATTTCGGATAGAAAATAAACCTCAGATAAATCACACTTGTTGGTTGTATTTAAAAATTAACCTTATCATCTTATAATCTATTACAATTTAAAGCAACATAACTTGAGAATGACATATATTATATAATAAAGATTCAATTATTTATATGTTTCCACCCACCATACTAAAGTTTTAAATATTTTTTTTCAAGATCTAATAATATGAGTTGACTATTATTATAATTTCATTATAATTTCATACCTAAGGTTATAGATACCTTAATAATTATGTATACATAATTTAATAAATTATTCCATGAATAAATTTTCAACTATACCATATAATAAACTGATGGGTTGTATAGACCTAAATTTATGCCAAAATATCCGAAATCTTATTAGACTCCCATAACATAAAATCTAAAAATGGGCTCCTATGACATTGAACTTATGATCAACATGAACATAAAAAAAAATTCTATCCGTAACTATTTTCTTTTTGAATACACACATGCTTCTAAATATAAAAAAATACTTAGATATTTCATGATTTTTATAACCAAAACATCAATAGTAAAATAATCCTAAAATTTAATTATAGAATCAATATAAACAAATACATTATCCATTTTATTTAAATGAGGACCTTCTTGGTTTAGGGTTCAACCATTTGGAACAATAATCAACTGAAACATAGACTTATAATTTACCAGGAAAACATTCTACTACAGACTGTCCAAAAAAACCCATATGAATAACTTATAAATTTTTGATATAGTAATTTTGTTAATAGATTTGATAGAATATTTTTATTCTTTTCCAATTTGGAATTCATCAAAGAATCTATCTTTTTGAAAAGTAAGGAAAGGTAATTTAGAAACTAACTATTCATAGATAATTTATCTTAAGAATATATAATACAGTGACCAAGTCTCCTATGATAAATCTGTTACTCATTTTTCATTGAAGTTAAAAAATTGACTCTTTATTTATAGAAGGAATTTAAATCAACATTATAAAATATGTCAGTTCTTGGTGCTCTAAATTTACGAAACATATATCTAAAGACAAAACATGAATTGTTTGAAAAATCTACATAAAACCCACATCACAAAGTTGATAAATACTTGTCATGTTGTGTTTTAACCTTTATATATAAAATAAATAGTATATTGAGATAGTATTTGGTTATCCCAAACATCCTAATATAATAATAAATCTTACTTCATTGTCACCAATAGTGACTTGACCTCCATCCATTTCAGTGAGTGTATGAATTTTTTTCAGTCTCCACTCATGTTCTTAGAACAAAAATTATCCATATAATATATGTATTTTTTACTCCTGTGAAATTCTTCCTAAAAAAATAAATTAAACATGTGTTTGTTTTGGTTCTATTATTTTCTTAGATCTTGTAGTTTTAATGAGTAATGATCTAGAAATCCATATCTGCTTTATTTTTCCTTAATTCAAATCACATGCTTCAATAAAACTTTTAGAAATAAAGCCTATTTTAATACCACTAATTTTAGGATTTCATTGTTGAAATTTATTAGTGGCATGACCTTTTATTTTACAAAAAATAATTGGTAGAATTATTTGAAATGGGTAAAAAATAAGTTTTATATGATTTTGATTTTTCAATGTTGGTAAATATTCCGATTGTTTCACTCTTAAAAAAATTCATTCCAAGAATATCATTTAAATATTTTTCTTTACTTTAGGAAAAGTAACTACACTTCATTAATAAGATTATACTTTATACAACATTTCTTTAATCTTTTTTATGACCAATACAGTTCGGTATAGATGAATTAACATTTTTAACTAAATCCTCATGGTTTTTTAGCATTATGTTTCTTTCTCCTAAAATAGAATTGTGAATACTTTTCAAGGATTTATGTTTCTTTAATAAGAAATTATATATCTATTCTAACATTATAAAATATGAATATAATTTTCCAATTGAATAGTAATCATTTGAAGAATCATATGACTAATTAGCTTTTACCTTTTCTTTTTCGGCCATAAATCACAGGTTAGATTCCAGTTTTTGTGGATCCTTCTTTGAATGAAAATATGTGAGGATCTACTGGAGTCTTTAGATACACTCCAAGTATAATTTACAACTATTTTCCCTTTAAACAAAAAATCAATTTTCTTTTGACACTTTCATTCTGTTATTATTTTTTTATCATTTAGATGAGGGTAATCTGGTATTATATGGCCCAATTTTTTTTATTCATACCATCGATCTTCTATAGGTTCTTTCTCATGATACTTGATAGATTTTATGAATCCCCTTATTTTCTTATATAATTTATTGAAAATTTTGGCTAGATGAGCTAGAATCATTTCAGAATACAAGTAATATGAATTTTTCTCAATTTTCAATTATTGTTTTGATTTTTGGTTATGGTTCTTAAATGTCAATTATAGGACATTATTTTACCTTTCTCTAAAATATTATGATCTTATGCATTATCCTATATTTAAACTTCATATGTCATTAGAGTTTCAATTAATTATTTCACGGAAAATTTTTTGATAGGTTACTATTGATAAATAGCTACAAATATTCCATTCCATATAGAGGGTAGTACTCAGAGTACATTCTATGACAGGTCATATTGACTTACGGGATATCCAATAGAACTAATATTGATTAAAATATTCATTATCCTCCCATTCATATATTTGATTCATTCACCATAAAACGTTCTAAAAGTGTCCAACATGAGTTTTGCAGTAGCATATCTCATTTTTTTAACATTGTATTCTCCTTCATAAGACAGTACAATAGTTTTCCACGTCTAATTGGTAGTAAGGAATTATGATACATGATTAAACTCATTTTGTCAAAGTCTACAGACAATAACACTCATATCCTTTGAATCGCTGTTATATTCAGCTTCTGTTTCAGTAGTCCAAGTTTCTAGTTTTTTTAGAATCACATATTGATTAATTATCTAAGAATAGACATTGAATACAAGAGTACTCAGATAGATAATCATTCACGGTTTACATCATCCATAATTTTCACTATTAATATATGAACCATGAACCAAAAACATTTTTTCTTTCAGATCATCCATTTATATATTCTTTGTATATACCTTATGATTCTCAAATTTCTATATCGTTATCCCAAACCTCTCATATAACACAAATTATTAGGTTGAAAATAATAAAATATAACCCAAGAGGGGGCGGGGGTGAATTATTCCCTTTTTGATAATCACCCACAATTTCTGAATTTAAATCCAATAATGATTTAATTAGATATGTAATGTTTTCTTCTGTATGAATGATAAGCAGTGGATAAACAGAAATAAATAACACAAAAAAATTAGAGTGGTTTGGGGAACAAAGATCCCCTAGTTTACTCCACAAATCACTATCTCTGCGAGCTTGGGGAATTTCATTAGAAAATTCCTCTTATCAGAAGGCCTAAAATTCAAAACTGAAACTAGGATATTGACACGTAAATAAGGATGAAAAAATATCCATACGGTTTTTTATATGGAACCAGTTGTCGATATCTTAGTAAAAAAATCTGGAACTTCACTACAACTAATTACAATCAGTTGACACACCAATAAATCAAAAGTCGTTAATTGGATGGTTTGTGTTAATCTCCCCATTTTCCATATAAGAAATTGACAGTAGATTGATATTCATCTTTAGAAATTAAAGTATTTAAGAAATAGTTGTTTTGAAGTGACATTAGTTGGAAATGATTTTCAATAATATCATTAATAAATATCCGCAGTAATCGAGGTTAAAATATGTATGTCTCCAAAGTCTATCATTTTCTATAAATGATAGAGTCGATCGATTGATGGAGCAGATATATAAGATATATTACCGAAGAATATATTTAAATGAAAATATTCATTTTAAAATACACATTATGGTAATGATTCAATAGATGAATATAAAAAGTGTGAATAGTTTTCTTCGAAATTCATGATCTATAAAGCTGCATGAAAGATCAAAAATATTCAAATTCAACATATTATAGGGGTGTGGTAAAATCCCTTAGGAAAATAATTGATTTTATTTGGTGAATATGGTAATTTGAATTGATCATAATGGTGTTTGGAATATCTTATAAATATTTCAAGATCATTATAGTAATCTCAAATAAATTTGTGAATAATTTTGAAAAGTCAAATGTAGGGTTTTTTCACAAAATGGAAAAACACCAAATGTTGTGTTCATCTACATATTGTTCTTTATCCGAATATATGATTGATCATAATATTAATGTTGATGAACCTTATGTTTTTTCTCAAATATTGGGTTCCCTACTTATGTAGGGTTATTTAACCATGATTTCTTGCCTTAAACAACATAAGGTTATTTATCCATATATTACTTCCAGCATAGGGTTCATGTTCTATATAGCCGTTCATTTAGTGAAATTATGAATACCAATATAAGGTACATGACCCATATTTTATTTACCAATCATAGGGTTTAATCCTTACGTTATGTTCAGAACTTTGGGTATGAAAAGTGTTTCTAGAATACACTTAACAACATTTGGAAAACATTAAATAATATTCCCTACGAACTAAATGCTTGAATATAATTACAGAATAAATGATGTAATGAATATTAACTTCCTATAATAAAATTTAAATAATATCATTAGTAAAATAAAAATGGAATTTTGTTATCAGAAAATCAATAATATGTATATAGTATTGTTGAGATAATTAGTTCCCAACAGTTATAGTGTCATTAACTAATCAATGAATAAAGGTAATAATTTTTTGTCTTAAGTACACTTTTATTGTTGCATGATTTCATGTTTTGCACTAATTTTTATTTTATGTTCCCTAACTGTTACCAAAGTAAATTAATTCTTAATATATAATCCTTTTTTCTTATATATAAATTTCCATTTCAAAATACTACCATCATATTATTTCAATCCATTCACTTCTCAAGTATTAAGTGTTTCGGTCATAATTTTAATTAATTAAGACATTTTTATATTATACACAATGTTTTATTTTATATATTTCAATTACCCCTCCATTTCAACATTTATATCATGATCCTGTTATCTTTCATGATATTCAATGACCTCTTTCAAATTAATATTATCATGGGATTTTGGTTCTAATGTTTCAAATTTTGTAAGGAAATTGGTATCTAAAACTCTTTTATTTTGGTTATAAAAGTAATTTTTTGAATGTAAATTTTCAACAAAATTTCATTTTAAATGTTGTTAGGTTTATTTTACTTTTGAAGAAATGAGTACATAAACAATTTACATTTCTATTAAATTTTTTATTTTCATTTTTTAACACAATTTAAAGGTTTGAAATGAGACTCGTAACCATGACATTTAGAAAAACTAATACACAATGTTTTTTAAGGATATTTTCTTGATGAATTATTTTAATTATTTTAAAATGATATATCCCAGATAGAGTTATGTTGATTGCTTCATAGTATTTTATTCTTTTATTATATGATTATTTCAAGTGATCATGTTTTATGTATGAAATCATTTAGTTGATGATGTAATTTTATAAAATTTGGATACTTTATGAAACCCATTTTATTTCCATTTGCTACTTATGAATGTTAAATGATTTATATTTTAGATGTATTATTAAAACAATTTTATTTATTTGGGATAATTAAGTGATGATATTAAAATTTCAATAATATTATTAATTTCTATATGTTGTTTTATGATTCAATGATTTTTTTAGAAAAACACAAATTTATGGATTATGAAATTAGTGGGACTAATATCCCCATCTAATGAATTGGGTAAATGATTATATCTTATGACATAGAAATATTATGTGAAAATTTTAGATAGTTTTTGGTTTCAATAATGGTGAGTGTGATGTCCTTAATCTCTATACAGAATTATATATGAACAGTTTATCATGTTTCACGGTTCACAAAGGGTGGTTGTGATGGAGGTAATCTTTACTCACTATTTTACATGTGAAATGGTTGGAATATCACCTAGTTTACATGGATAATAATTTCTATGTTTATGATCAATCTGCCTTTTTAATTTCTTTATCATGTTATTCCATGTTTCCATGTGTATTCCTTATTTTTATAGTACTCCACACTTTTACACCATGCTCAAATGTTTTTTATTATTGATATTTCTAAGATTGTTCATTTATTTTATGGTTTATTAGTGATCTTCTTATGAACTAATGTTACTAAATCATGTTTTATGATTATTATGTATGATCTTTGAGATTTTATTGTGTTATTAATATATTTCTCTTAATTTTCTTCATGGTTATGATCAAATACATTTTGGATATTAATATTCCCTTAATGAACGTTTGAGATCACCATTATTATGTTTTCAATTCCCATGTTATGAAGATGATGGTATCCTGTGAGATGTCTAGACATGGTCCAGTAGAGAATTACTTTAAATATAAATTTCTCATGTTTTATAAAATAATATGTGTTTTTATATAATATATGACACTATAAACATTTAAATATTTGGGTTGTGGTTATATTTTTGAGATGTATTATTTAAAATTTGTTTTATGTGATTGTGAATATAGCCATATATGTCATGGAAGATCTCACATGATAATGGTGGGGAATTTCTATTCAATAAACAAATTATCATAGTATTACTTGGGTAGGATTAAATAAATTTTTAAATAATATATTTATTTACATATCATTAAAGTAACCAAATTGAAATATTTATTTATTCTTAATAAAAAAATCTATATTTTATAGAGTTGTAGATGACATTATTAATATAGTTTATTTTACTATAGAAGAAGTAACTAGAACAGATCCAAAGGCATGTTTCTTCATGATAGGGTTGTGACCAGATATTCCTTCTAATACGGCCATGTTCATGATTAATGAATATAAAATCATGATCAATATGGAAAAAATGGAAGAGGGAGACATATTATAGAATTATAGTGGAGAGAACACTTTTTTTATTTATAGACATAAGTGAAAACTCTAATTTTTGAAAGTATAAGATTCATAAGATAAAGAAAATTCTCTTGGGAAACCATTATATTCATTTTAAAGAAATAGGATTGTTCAATTCACTTATTTGTTGAATATTGTAAACTAAAACACGTTTTGATCAGGTATCAATACCATATTCCATGAGTTGATGACCACTTTTATCAATTCAAGTGTACATAATAGTTCTCTAAAATGGATTTATAATCTATGTATCACCAATTCTAGAAAAAATGAGGATATTATGATGATAGTGGATTAACGTTGTTATGGTCCCTATGAATACATATTCATTAATATTTCATAATGACTCTGATGAAGAAACAAGAGGTGGGTGAACTATTTAATTTTACAAATATTAATAAAACTAATACATCCCTCTTGAAATGGAGTGATCCTTTTATTATCGATAAAAGAAGAGAGATAAAGATAAAAGAGATACAGAAAAAAATAAATGAAATGAACACAATGATATATAAGGATTCATGGGACAAAAATCTCATAGTCCACTCCACCATTGATTGACTGGTTGAGGTTTCTGATTTTTACTAATAGGTCTTATTATGAAGATTCATCTATAATTGAGTATATATAGTTGACACCTTTTAAGGCATTTACATGTAATTCTAGTTCTTTGAAATGGAACTAAATTATATATATCTTAGTTCTAGAAGCTGAAAATCCACCACAAATGTGTCTGAATAATTGATACACTAATAAAAATTAATGATATAAGGTTTTTTGTGAAATAGGTTTATCTCATAGTTGTAGTAGAAACAGGTAGATGTAATTGATGTTTTGATAATGCACAACAACATAAAAATAATATTCAAAACCACATAGTCTTATTTTCTTTAAATAGTAGCAAATATATTATAAAATGTTTTGTTGGGCTGTATGTTATTTACTCCATGATATAATAAAGATATAAAAATATTATTTACTCTTCTTTAAAATGAAGAGTAACAGAAATAAAATATTTCATCACTTTATTTCTGTCTTCATATTTACATATCAACATATTTTTTGTATATTTTACTTTTCTACAATATATATATATAATAAAAATCCAATATATTCAAAAAACATCTTAATTCATATAATAAAAATAAATTGATTCAATAAAGTTCATAAATATTCCAAGAATAACATAACATTGTTGCCTATTCATTCATGTTTAATAAATATATAATAAATGCTAGAATTTTTTTTAAAAACCCCTCTAATAATATATTTAGAACAATAGTAGTGTTGAATTATTTAAATATTTCCTTTAAATCTATTTGAATTAATTTAAATATAGCCAAAAATGTTCTTGGAAACTTGCATCATAATAAACCATGAATATTTGAAATCAAATCATTACAAGAGAATCATAACTTTGATTAGAAATAGGAACGATTTAAAACCATGAATATTATCCTTTGAATTTTCTATAAAAAAAAATTTAACATGATATTTACATACATTGTGACTATTGTAGTAATGAAAGAAAATATCTTTAACTTTTAAATTCTGTCACTGAATAATAAAACATTAGGTTCTATTAAGTGATAACAAAACCCGGAAACTAGGATTGATAACACATGGTTGTTTACAAACATATTGTTGATAAAACAAATATTTATTCCTTTAAACATAGGGATGCTTCCAAACATAGGGTTGTTGATCCATAATTTTCTAATAGTGTAGGTTTTATGATCCAATCATTTTATTCAAAACATAGAGTTTCCAAACCATATCTTAGGGTAAAATGCATAGGGTAAAAAACTCTATGGAAAATGTGATCATTTTAACTTTAGTCTGAACTAATTTTTTGAGCCTTTTAACATCATATTCATCCTTTATCCAATTAGACTAATTTTTATTAAATCTCAAGATAATTCCAACTGTTCAACAATCGAATCATCTAGACATCTACAACTCTCAATATCTTTGAAATACCAAATCATATGGTTTGAAAAAACTAAAATGGGTAAAAAGAGCTGCAAAACATTGGATAATTTATTAACAATCTAAATGAAATTTTTATCCTTGGATGTAAACATATGAAATAAAGATAAACTTATTATATTTCTATATCTCTAGGTTTCAAATGATTCCAATATCTTTAGAACTTTTAGTAAATAAACCATATCTTTTCAAAAGGGATAATTATAGAGTTTCTAAACTATTTCAACAACTTAAGTGATAGTTTAGAGTATCAATAAATTATTTTCAAACATAAAAATAAACAAATTATGTTTAGATAAATCCATTAGATATTAATATATCAAATGGTGTTAATCTTCTTATATTTCTAATAGAATAATAAAAGAATTAATATTATATTTATCACTTTATATATTAAATAAAACTATGACTTACTAAACCAAAAACACTTATAAAATTTATTAGAAGGCAAAGAATGAGGGGTTGATGTAATTATCAAAAATAAATCCACTTGATAATGATAAGGAGATACACAATATTCTCCCCCTTTTTGATGAACACTAAACCCTAATAATGTGCCAAATTTTAATCCACCATTTGGTAAGGATAAAAAATATGATTTCTTGAGAATATTTAATATAAAATATATTTACCCCTATAATAAATAATAGAAATTTGAAATTTAAGTAGCAGTGAAAAAATTAAAATTTGAGAAATATAATTTTTTCCATCGTTTTATAAATATAAAAAATATGAGTTATTGAGAATGATATTTAAAATATTTTTTTAACACAAACATCAATATAAACACCCAAAAAAATTCATTATTTTATAAAATAATACACAGAGATACAATCAAGGAGAAATAAATACATATACAATATTATTGAAATAAGGGGATATATTGAACGTATCAAACCATATAATTCATGACATAATAATTATACATTTAAAAACATGATAAATAATTAAAGAACTCTCCATAATACCAAGCCTAAATATTTATGATATAAAAACAATTAAAATAATAAATTTTAAATAAAGATAAATAATAATGAAATTAAAATAATGGATTTTTAGATAATTTAACTAATGGAATTTCAAAATTATTTAATTAATATATTTTCCAAGAATTTAATTAAATGATTTTCCTATAACTTAATTAAAGTATTTTAAATGAAATTAGTTGCAGTATTTTCAATTAATTTATTTACATTTAAAAAAAATATAATACCATGTCTGTGTGTGTCATAAATTAAAAAATGTTTTAAATATAATATTAGAATAATTTATCACAAGCATTCATAGATTTATTTAGAAAATGAAACTAATTTAAATAGTAAAACATTAAACACTTTCTTACAGAAAATATAACCATTTACTTATAATCGTAAGAGTATATTTGAGGGAAATTTGTTAATAAAATAATTCAATGAATTAATTCACAACATATAAGTGGGATTAAATGATTAAAAAATTTATGCATAGGTGTAATTAAATGTATACAATTAAAAGATAAACCATTTAAATATTTATCTATACATTTATAAAATAGTTAGTGAATTTAAATTTAATATTCAAATGTAAAATAAATTAATTCATAGATTTAAGGGTTCTAATTATGAAATTATCATTAAAAAAATTATAAATAGAAATATAATAGACTTACTTAATTTTCAAGCAGTTACTTAATAGTGTAACAATGATGTCTAGTGGCGCATACCATCAAAATGTAAAATAAAAGTGTCATTTCGTACCCATATTCAATTGGGTTTGGAAGTATTAGCGACTAATGATTTAGGTAACACAATTTATTTATGTTCATTAAACATTTAAATACTAAATATAGATAAATATTTAGAATAATAAAAATTCTTGATAACAAAAAATTATGTTTTTTATAAACTAATATTCATTAAAATAATGTACGCTAATTCTAAAATAAAAGTATTTTACATTAGACATGATTTTTTTTTGTTTAAAACAAGGAAAAATTATTCGTATATAATTCTATCCTTTTCCATTAGTACAAACATTGGGTTCTCCTTTTGGAAATTTATTTTCACAAAGAATTGGATTCAAATAATTTTATCCCTGGAGAAGCGTATTATATTATTTCATTAAATTATTAATATCATCCAAAAATTATTTAATTTACGTTTCCTTTAGACCACAATATATTTTTGAATAATTTGATCAAAAATATGTATTATTTTTTGACAAAATTTCATAATTAATTGAAATAACATCGTAATATTTTATAACTTTTCTATCCAATAATATTAAGCATTCAAATTTTTCTTGAAGAGTAAAAAAATATTTATTACGTTTATCGAGAGACAAAAAATTCAAATAAATTTTTTAGAGTAAGATGATTATACCTCAATTTAATGAGATGAATGATACTGATTTACATTTTATTTTTCAACCTCAACTAACGATTATATAGTAGATTCATCCCTTAAACCTAAATGAATAAAATTAGAAAAATCATCGATTAAAACATTGAATGTAACTACTTACCTTTTTATTGAAATATGATTATCAATTTCCAAATGCAACTAAACTTCAAAAATTCAAATCAATTATTTTAATTCCATATTGTTTCTGAAATTGGAGTTTTCAAGGTGGGAATCATCGTTATTAACTTATACAAATTTATTGGTTTTTTGAAATGAAAATTTGATTTCATGAAATATCTCAAAGATGATAACTTATTGTGAAATAAGATTAAATTCAATAGGACCAAGACAACATATAATTGCATTCATGGATTCTAAATTAACATCATATTATGTTTTTTTTTCACATCATCCCACCATTCTATTTCAATAGGTATTTCATATGGGTTGACTGTATTCCTGTAAAAATTGAAACCAATATTCTTCAAAAAGATAGTCATGAAATCTTTCATGAATACATATTTATCTCTATAAAAATATAGAGTATTCATCATTGACATACATTCATTAAAAAAATACATTGATATTTTTCGTTGTCAAAATATTTAACACAAGATTGTTAGAGCCAAAAATAACTTTAAATGTTCCAAGGGAGTTTAACTTTAATATTACTCATTAGGTGTCATATAAAATAAAATAATTTGCAAGTATTTTCAAAAATAGAAATATAGAAATAGATCCCTTCCTTTTATACCACTTTTTGTGTTCTATTTTCTATGATTAAAACACAAGGGGGTGGGGGTGGATTTTGTTCTTTTAAAATTATTCAAAAAACAAAAAGCATTAATCTTAAAATGGATCAATTCCACCATTATCTATTAAAGAAGAGCACACAGTGAAAATAAATAAAGGAACACAACACATTGATGTAGAGTGGTTGATGACACATAAATTACCTAGTCCAATACACCAAATATCTACTGAACAAGTTTTGTTATTTTCATTTGTAGGTCGTATTATCCAAAGACCTCTACAAATGAGTATAGGAAGTTGACACCATACAAGGCTTTTAGAGAGCCTTATGGGTTTTTATAGGGAACCAAAATATCTATAGGTTAGTCCGAGAATCTGAAAATCCACCAGGAATGATTATGAGTAATAGATAAACCAAATAAAATATATGTGATTATTTTTTCGGAAAAGGTTTATCTCATAGTTGTAGTAAGAACTGACAGATATAGACGATCTTCTGTAAAGCATAGTATCAGTAAAATATACATATATATAGCATTGTATTATTCTTCTTTAAACAATATAAAATAGATTATACAATGTTGTGTATTCTTCTTTATTATTTACACAATGAGAGAATGAGGATGTTCAAATAATATTTCCTTCTTTTACAAAATGATGACCAAAATAATAAAAAAATTTCCGCACTTTATTATCTTTTTTACATCCCATCTCTTTTTCATATATTTTCATTTTCTACCAAAGAGATATGTATACTAAGAATGAATATGAATTATTTGAAACACTATACATCCATTGGATAATAAAAATAAATTGAGTCAATAACATTTATAAATATCCTAGGAACTATCCAGCATCAATGTATCTTTATTCCTGTATAATAAATATCAAATAAATACATTCAAAATTTTTGGAAGAACTCATAAAATAATTTCTCCAGAATAATATTGGTGTTGAATGATTTAATGCTACCATTTGAATCCATTCAAACCTTTTTAAATGTAATTAAAATAGTTCTTGAAAACTAGAAACATAATAAATCATGAATATTGGAAATCAAATTCTTTAAAAGGATCCATAAATTTCATTTTAAATATGAATTATTTAATCCCATTAATGGGAACCACTATATTGAATGAAAAAATATTAACAAATCATTTAAATCCATCAAGACCATTGTAGTAATCATGAAACATGTATTCAAATTTAAAATACTATCCTTGGAGAGTCAATTATAGGGTTACTCCACCTGTTGAAATACATTTGAAGGTTTTCTTGACAATGTATGGTTATTTATAGAATTATGGTTGATAAGCCAAACATTTATTCCTTCAAGAATTGGGTTACTTCAAAATATAGGGTTGTTGATCCATAATTTTCCATTGATGTAGGTTACTTGATCTATACATTTTATTCCAAATATAGGGTTTCTAAACCATACATTATGATTGGAATCATCGGGTAAAATTCTATCTAAAAACTTTAAACATATTAACTTTAAACTTCATTAAATGTTTTGAGAATTTTAAAATTAGCTTCAACCTTCATTCTACAAGAATATTTTTTAGTAAATATTAAGATATTCCCAATGGTTTAATAATAATATCAATCTGACTTCTATAGATCATGATATCTTGGAAAAAAAGTCATATGATCTAGAAAAATGGTATCTTGGAAAATAATATTTTAGATTTTTAGATAATTAATTAACCCTTGAGACAAATTTTTTATTCTTAGAAGTAAAATGATTAAATAAAGATAATATTATTTTATTTCCATGGAACTGTGTTTAGAGTTATTAGGATATGTATATAACTTCCAAGAAAATAAAAACTATAAAATTTAAAACTGGTCACTCTAGAGTTTTTTAAAAACTAAAGCAACTTCAGTGATATTTTTCATTGAAAAAACAAATTTTAGAATTTAAAATAAAAAATATGATTAGAGAAATCACTTATCTGTTCAAAAATACAATTCATGATGAAATATATTCACTTAATATTTAGGTATAATCAACATTCCTAGGTATGTTTAAGATAAAAGATGAAATTTCACTTAATAGATCAAATAAATATAACATTCTTTTATTTATAATAGAATAATCTACATAAGAGTCTGGTCATTTTTTCATTATATATAAAATAAGCACTATAATGAAATAAATCTAAAACATTGAAAACATTTACTAAAAAATGAAGAATGACGGCTCAAGTAATTATAAACATTAAGAAAATAATTAAATAGAGAAACTCGATAATCATGCTTATTAGAATTAAAAATACACATATGGGTTTTTATCCAAACGAATTGTATCGTCCATTAGTACCTTGAATTATTTTTGTGTAATTGTTTAATATATTTTGTGGTACATCATCACTAGTAATGACCTTGATAATCTCTAAGATATTTTATAATGTAATTTTTATGATAATATAATTAATGGTAAATTACATAACCATGAATTTTGGATATAATAGGTTTGATTTCATGTGAATGAAATCATTGAAAGAGCTATATCATTTAATCCTAAAAAGACTGAAGAAGCGATTTCCTAAAAACTACCTAATAATGTTTTAGAGATGAAGTTTTGTTGTCCTAGTAGGATTTTATCATTGATTCATTAAAGGCTTCCAAATTATGGATTATCTTATAATTTCCTTTACAAAAAGGTATTTCATTCTAATGGAATGAGGATTGCTGGAAATCCATTAAGGGGTTTTTCTTCTAGCTTACCTATAGACCAATCTTCATTATATAAGAACTAGGAAAATGATACATATTATTTGGTAACAGATATAGATCCATACCAGGCTATATTCCCATGCAATGAGACTATGTCGTGGTTTATAGATCATGGTAGTTGAAAAATCATGAGAAACATTATCCAATTGATGATCTAAAATTAGCTACAATGGTCAATGTAAGAAAAATATGGGGGAATATCCTTTTATTGAAAATTGCACTATTCTTGTTGATTATAAAATCATGGAAGTAATATTTTCATAAATAAATTTTAACCTAAGTAAACAAAAATTTATGGAATATCCATAGATGTTCAAATTTGACTTGTTTTATACACCATAAAAAAGAAAATCCATTAGTATATTCTTTGATTTGGAAGTCTTATACTGAGTTGGCTAGAGAGTCCCATTAAAAGTGGAATATTATTGGTTTAATTAATAACATACATTTGGATTACTGGGAAAAATCCTAATGTAACTTTATTTCCTATAAAACCAATTACCAATTTAGTGTGTTTGTTTAAGGAGGATCAAAAATTAGTCCTAGAATGCATTTCCATGTTCTCCACACTCACTAGTGGGGATACCTTTGATGGATATATAGTATATGAAAATGTTGTGTTGTGATTTCAAAATAAATTCATAGTTCATCTTTATTACAAAATAAATTCTTTCTCTTAATCATCATTTCAAAAATGTGATTTACTAATTAATTCAACATATTTATAGGTAAAGGAAGTCAAATTTTTTTATTTGAAATGAATATTGAATGAATATATTAAGAAATATATCACTTATTAAAAGAAAAAGACCTAACATTGATGACCAGGAGGCATATAACAGTTGATGGTTATACCCATTTTAAAATGGTAATATATTTATATCGACCTTTTCCCCAATACAACAATTGAAAAGAATGATTCTATTTGGGTGATTATGGAAAGAAATTACAAGTTATCACGTTTAACTCGAATACAAGTGTCAAATATTGTGGATGACATAGAAAATAAAACATTAATTAAGTGGTTAAATTTTATAGTGCATTAGTATCGACTGTATCTAATTTAGATATTCAATTAACATTATAGTATTTAGACCCTGGAAATGAGCCCTTATAACTTATTAAACCATAATCATGACATGTTGTCCAGAAAAAGATACCCATTTGAAATGTAATATCCATATTTTATAGAATAGGATTCGATCATGTGTTATAGATTTTGGTTTATTATGGGAAGATCCTTAACAATTGGAAAAATTTTCATATATAAAAATTTATCAGGCCATGATATTGATGGTACTTTTCAATGAAATATATGGTTTTCCATGTTGATCTCAACTTTTGGGGTAGATATATTGGAAAAATTAATAATTTGAAAACTTATTGTCCAATAAACTACACCTAAAATTAAAATAATTAAGACAGAAATGTTAATGACCAAAATACATCTGAAATTTTAGGCAGATCATTACTAATAAACTATATATTTTGGTGTTAGTGAAAAAATTTTATTTAAATTATCGCCAGTACTAGGTCACAACTATTTGGGAATGTGAGGAATATTGGATCCTTAGTACATCAATGAATTTAGAATTTTAGAAAATATAGGAACATGTTATTATGAATCTATTCTACCACTAAAAGTTAGTTTGGTTTATAATCTTTTCCATGTGTCGCAATTAATCAAGTACCCAATGAGATCAAGACCTGTGATTAGTTGGGATATTGTGATTCTAAACAATGATTTTATCTTTTCAAACACCTCAATTCATATTTTGGATTGAATATAAGAGTATTTTATTGTTATAAAAATAACCTTGGTATAGATTTTATATTAGCATGTTTTGATTTAGGATAAAACATTGGAATGATAAAAATTATTTTTTGATTAATGTCATGAACATTTGGAGGAAAACAAAGACCTCCAAGTTTCAAAGGGATCTAAAACAAAATGTTTTGGATAATTTTGACACCCCTATTTTTAGGTACCTTAACCATGTTTCTAATATTTTAGATTTTTTGGTTTATGGATGTTTTAAATGGTATATTAGTGTCGTATTTGGAGTTTAAGAGTTTTGAGGTGCACTAGAGGTTGCAAAATGGCCATGGTGGTGGGTGTGTATTTTTGGGGATTCTGAAATTCCCAATATATAGTCATGGTACTATATATATGGTGGTTGGAGAACTCATGTGAGATATGGGGTGGTCTAATACACCATGTTTTTCGGCATGTTGGCCCATTATGAGGAAAGACGTCAGTGTTTCATCACTATGTAAAATTGTCTGTGAGGCTTCACCACTTTATGGTACATGGAATGGTGTGCCAAAATGATGAAGAATTTATTCCTTTTCTATATAGTTTCCTCATGGAATTACTCCATGGGTGTGATCTAGTTCAAGGCACCAAGTCTGTTGTGGGTACTGATTCACTTTGGTATCAATCATTGAAGATTTGACATGGTCTATTTGGATAAAATTATTTGATGAGGAAGTTCCACACATTGAAGGAATATATGTGAAATCTTTATGGGGGAGTTATTAATGCGTTTTGACTCTATTTATTCCTTTTACAACCCCCATCTCCCATCTATTAAGAGATCCCTTATTCCAAGGGACTCCTGGGTGACCTTATGGGTGATTCTTCTCATATTCTGTGGCTTCTTGATTGGGGTTGTGAGATAAATTCTTCATCTTACTAATGCTATATCATCATACTAGAGGTAGGTGGATTGTTTTATTTTTATTTTATTATTTTTTTGTTGAAAAACCCTTGTATAACCCCATTTTGAACACATTTTTTATTTATCATTAAATTTAGAAGTATGGGAGATTCCCAAAATGTTTTCTATTAAATTATTAAAGTAAATTGGCTTTAAAAATAAAGGTTCTTCATGTCAGATCCTGGTATTAATTTTGTGCATTTTTATTCATATTTACATGGGTGTAAACATGTTGTTGAGACACGACCTCCGTTCTGGTGTTGTTTCACATTGGATTCTATCATTGGGTGATGACTTTGGACTAGATGGATGGATACAACTTCTGAGTTGGGCTACTCAAGATTTTCTTTTGGGTAGTTGTTACATATGTTGGTATTTTTCATGTGTGTTTGGGTTCATTACATGGGTGTTCTTTTTGCCAGAGTATTTCATTACCTTATGGAAATTTATATTTGATTCACTAGATAGAATAATAGTACATGTCTTTAATTTAAAATTTTATGTGTGTAAACATGTTTTTTTAGTGGAATATTTTGGAAGTCTCTAGGTTTTACTACTAGGTTGCTTAATAATCCATTTGTATTCACCTTTTCTCATATATATACATTTTTTAACATGATATAGGTACAAGGAAGGTTTTATATATCACCAATGGAACAATGTGATTCTCTGATCTTGTATGTCTAGAGTATGAGATTAGAGCGGATATCAAATATTTAGAGTCATTCTAACTTGGTGACTTGTCTCTTCTTATCATGATTCCTAGTTACCATGAGTCTTATTGGCTTGATGTTATAAATTTTTCTTTTTTTTTCAACATATTTTATTACTCTAATTATTATTTTTTATACATTTGTTGTTATTATTATTTTCAATGGGCATTGTATTAGTTTGTTTGATGTTATACATTACTTGGTAAATCATCCCACATTTTTTGATAAATCCCCTAAGATTTATTATCATCCCTTAATTCCTTGTGGATGTCAACTTCTGTTAGTGGAATTTTGGTTTTTCCCAATCCAATGGGTTAAGTCAGTGTGTTGAATGAATATTTTGAATGAGTTATATTTCTTATATCTATATTGTGTTAAGTTCACTAGAAGAACCTTGTGATTCCATTGGAATAGGTTTTCCCAATATAAATAATTATTCCACTCTATCATCTACTTCATAACCATATTTTCATCCAAAAAAAGTTTAAAAATTGAAGAATGAATCGTTGATTCTCCTTTAACAAAAAAGGAAGGTGTATTCACTGTTGTTGATGAAGTTAGATAGGTGAATCTAGAGATATTAGAAGATATGTGTCCTGTATTTATTAGAGACAATATATCCATTAATGTATAAGAGAAAACCATATCATTCCTTAAGAATCATCGAGTTGTTTTCCCATGTAATTTAAAAAAAAATCCCATGTTAGATCACAAGGTGTATATCCATCATTTGGATCTTCTAGAAAGCTATCATGAATCTAAATCAGTTACCAATATAATGTATTTTACTAATACTGCCATGGTGGAGGCCAATAGTGATAAGATAAAAAATTTAAACTTTATTTCGAAATTTTAATACATTATGTGTTTCACTAATTATGTACCTATCAGAAAAAATAACATGAAAATAATGGTATTTATCGACTATGGGGATGTTAACCATCATTGTGAAAAGGATAATTTCTTAGTCTTGGTCAGGGAATTTTTGTTTGATTCAAGCTAGTTTTGATGCCATCTCCTTTTTTGATGAGTATTTTAGTTATGAAAATATTTGAAAGGCTCATAATAATAAAGTGTCCACCACCATTAGGGAAACCCAATGGATACACTATTATGATGTAATTACATTTTCCTATACAAATGTAAGGACAACATACCAACATTAAATGCAATATATTTTAAAGTTATTCCAAGGAAAAATGTATACTGCTATGTGGAAAATCAATTGGTGATATCTTAATAATTCTTTGATCAATTTGATGATCTTAGGTAAATTTTTACAAATTTTAGTTAAAAAAATCATGAAAATGAACACATTGGAATGTGATTTTGAGTTATAAATGGGAAATTTCCACAACATCATAGAACACCATCACAACATCAAGGTTAAATGAGAGGACTATAGGGTAACCTATATTGAAACCCTAAGGTATTAAATTTATTAACAGTATGTGAACATTCTTTATTTGAAAATATAGACTATATTTGAATATTATATTTCTAAGAATAATGTTCTTAGAAGATAGTTTGAGATTTTTTAACGTGTTTTTATTAACATGTATAAAATCGGTTCAACTACTAACATTAAATTAATGAATTGGAATCTATAAATAGTTCATTAGATGTTTAATGAAATAATAAAGAGTTTTGGAGTACTATTTAGTAGGTATATATTTATCTATAAATTAAACTACTATTGTAAAGGTGAATCCTCCATTTTATGTGTAAAAAAATTAGCTTCTTTTTTGAATCTTAATTGTAGGCTCGTATGGATGCACAATGGTAAGTGGATTTTATATAAGAGAAGAACTAAAAATAGGTAAAATAAATAAAGTTATTGAGATAAAATAACTATCTATGTAAAAGTACATACAAAATTTGTGGGATGCATAAAGGTACCTGAATAATTTTAAGAGTTACATAAAGGTACATGTCAAATTTAATATTTTGGTAAAACTAGACAAACATGGTGGCATAAAGGTTAAAAATGGTGGGAAACTATGTAATGGTTACAAGATAACCTATATAAATGTCAAATAAATATTATTTATAGGTACATTAAGGATTATTTAATCTATATAATGGCAACATATCTAAATCATCAATCCATTGTATTTGAAAAATTAGGGCTTAAGGTTCTTTAAAAAGAGTAGTTTGAATGAATTATCATGGTCGATCCAAAAACTATACATCAAGTGTTGATATATTTATCATGCATCTACAATTAATCTTGTGGTAACTTCAATGTAAAATTATATGGATTATGTTTGAATTTTGTTTTGCGTATGGGCTTCCAGACACATTAGGTGCAATAGATTCTTTTAAACAAGTCATGCTAAAACATTGAAAGAGAGTGTTTTTAGTGGGAATTTTAACTTGTGACGACTATATTAAAATACTAAAGCACTTGACTTTAAAAGAACTCAGATATTAAATGTTTTTAGGTATTTTAAGTTTCAAATAAAAAATCTTTTAAATGGAGGTCACATTGTTTCGAATTTTTGAGATGTCGTATTTCCAAATATAATAATTATTCATTTTCTTATACATAGTATTCAATTATTATAGTTTATCAAGGGTTTCATAATTGTTAATATAAAATACTGTCATAAAATGTTTTTATTTGAATATTGAAACCAATAATTATGAAACGATAAGAGTATGCACATTTTCAAATATAGAAATATTGACTGTGAGTTTTTGTAGCATACATAAGTAGAGAAAACGAGGATGATAGAGAGAATATAAATTATGTACACAAAATAAAAAATCCTGAATAAGGTAAAATATATTTTTACACCAAAAAATCATCATAAGTTCTGTATATCAAATGAAAAATGTTAAGGATTAATACCAACAAATAATGATAAAATCAACAATACAACATGTAAATTGAAGTGAAAAAGTGGTTTCTATGATACAAAAATATCATGGAGTAATAGTTATAAACTGGAATGTTAAAAGGATTCTATAATTATTATAGATAGAGGAAGTCTTGGAATCTATTAGATATAATTCTAAATTGACAAGGGGATTCCGAGAACATTTATGTTTGTATGTATATTGAAGTAATATTTAAATCCAGATTATTATGGATTATGTCGGATTTAAAATTCCCTAAACTATGTACCAAAATAAAGCAATTTTAAGTAGTTATCATAGGTGGGATGTGTGAGGAATGTAATCCTATGAAGATAGTGCATCACTAAATTATTAAATGTTTAGTGATACCTGGTTTATGTTACCCATCCAAAATCCCCAAACATATTGATCTTACTGATTTTTCTTTTCTATTAAACTATTGGTTGCATGTATCTTAATCAATCCCATAGTAGTGAAACAACTTAAAATTCATGTGTCATTATAATTATTATGCTTTACTTTTCATGAATCATGATAAAAAATGTTCGTATGATAATCCTAAGATAAATTATTATAAAAGGGTAGTCTAATAATTCTACCAACCAACGAACAAAATATTATAATATGAAACCCTTTAAATTAAGAGGGTAAGATTTCATTTGGTAGTAATAACTTTGGAAAAGAATCAGTAACTTATTCTCCCATCCACTTTTGGTATTAATATCCCATTTGGGGATAACAATTTCAATAAAATCTTGTGTTTCATTTGTTTAATTATTTTTCTTTGACTTAGGATTTTTTTTTGAAAATTTAGTTTTAGTTTTCTATAATATTTTCACATGATATGTATATGGTAATAACGTTAATGAATAATCCAAATTCTTGTTGAATAATATATTGTGAAAACATTTATGGAATGAGTGAAATAATGTTGAAGGATATAAGAAAATTTAAAAATAAATGTTTTTTTGAATGTGGAAGTGAATGTCTTTATTCATGTATTGATTCTATATTAATTAGTGTGTAATCTTATATATGAAGTTTTGTAATAATTATCGAGGATGATTATATTCCTAGGAAGAAAAAATTAAAAAATTTCCACCGATTAGAAGAGATTAGTAGACAATTAAGATAAGATAATACGAAATTGAAGGAAGTTAAAAAGCATCCTTCGATCCAAATTTGAGTGAGGGGAATTTAAGTTGAAAACATTGAGCAGCTTAAATAAAAAAATTCAGGTAAAAGTAGGAGTAATTGAAAGGAATTATCCCCAAGATAAAATGTTAAATGAAGAATCGGTAATATTCTAAGTGATGAAGATTTAATGTAAAGGAAAGGGTGTAGACTAAAAAAATTTCATAACCTAAAATTCAACAAAATAGAGCTCACTGCCATATAATAAAATAATTTCAATAGAAGAAAATAATGAAATAAAAAAATCATATAAAACATTATATTTCTTGAATAAATTGTAAAATAAAGGATCAATGGGACATAATAGAAAAATATATTTTCGAAATGAAGATGATATCTCTAGTGGAATAAAACTAAAATAATAATTAATTGATAAATATGGGTAAAATAAAAATTACATTAAATAGTTTTACGAAGAATTTATCTCATCCAAGAAAGAAGGATTTATAGGGTAAGAATAAACATTATGAATAATTACAATAACTTTGTTATTACTATTCAACAAATAATGATGAATAAAGGGATCAATATTCTATATCTAAGGTAAATCCTAGAAACATATTCATTTATTTAAGGTTATGCTCTATAGCAAAGTCAATAATTGTTCATCATGAATCCCCTTCGAGGATTGAAAAAAAAGAAGGCCATAGAAATTCCTAAGAAGAGGGAAAATACTGTAGGTAATGGAAACATATCTAAATTTATATAAATAAGGGATAATTAAACCTGTAAGAGATATATAATAAGTTAAGGGAATAAATTTTATTTTTTTGGGATTCATGGGCATGACTTGTAGCACCCAAACATATATTATAGTATGAATGGTTTCTTTCTAAACAAACAATAGTATAACACACATAAATCTATTCAATAATTTGATAAAAGACAAACTTCAAAAATTTTATAAATATAAGTTAAAGAATGATTTTCTACATTAAATTTATCATGTCAAAAATATTTTAGGATATTGTTTTTGAGATTTTCCAGAAAGAGTTGATTTTCTGATGAATCATAGGAAATTACCATTTTTACAATAACTATCACTTTTATATAATTATAATTATATAACAATAACATAATAATTTATGAAGTTTTCTTATAGAAAAAATATATTAAATTATTAATAAAATCCATATAAAAATATAATTTTTTAATTAGAAATACATGATTAACATATTGAAAAAAGTAATTGTTTTGTTCAAATAAAAATAAGTTTTTGTTCTTATAACTCTACCATGTATTTTCATGGTTACATAAGATTTTTTTATTTTTTATAGAAAACTTAGACCCATTTTATTTAAATTTATATAAAAAATTATATTGGAATCAACATGATATATTATTTTTTTGTAAAACCATTTTTATGGTTAAAACAATATTTTTTTTAAAAAATTGGTTTCATTTTGTTTTGGGAGCATATATTAAATGTAATTTTTATCACATATAGAATTTTAATCTTCAAAAATGGAATCTATATTTGGTATAGAAATTATCAATATTAGTTAATAAGTTTAACTTAATGTTTTTCATTAATTTATAATAACCATGACAAATACGTAGCTCATCATTAAGGGTAAAACGAGTTAAAAGGGTTAAAATAAATGGATAAAACATTAAATTAATATAAAAAACATTATTGAATCTCATTGGTTGGTTTTTTTTAAATTTACCATATCATATTATAATTTATGAGAATTTTGAGCCACTTTACCCTATGAATAAACACATTATATAATAAATGTTCAAGTATTTATAAATTTTCCACCACCTCAATAATAAATTGGAACTCCATGTCATCTAATATCTATAGTACATCAGCAACTTATCTAAGATAAAATATTCCCAAATATCTTTCAAAAATATATATCCATGTCCTAGAGTTATTTTCATCACCAAAAGATGAAATCAAAATTGATTAGGGTGTAAGGAAAATGAGTTTACCAAAATAAGAGGTATATGTTCATACTGGTATTTTTCATGTTAATTTCCACTGAAACAGACAAAAAATATTCATTTTGTGTAATCATATTATTACATAATCTTATTCACTATATCGATGTATTTTTAGGTTAATGATATATTTATTTTATATCTCTTTTCTATCCTAATGAAAATAATATCACTCATGTGTACATATGGCCTACCATCTCCACATATTAGAGAAATTAATTTTTCATCACAACTTTACATGAATGGTAATAAAGATGAAACTAATGAATATACATGATATTTATGAAAAAATTATGATTTTTTTAAATATAATGTGCCATCTACCTTATTACTGTAAGGCCCCAGCCTTAAACCTTACATAATATTGAATTATCACAAGATTACACGTTGAGGATCTTTTCAGGTTTAGAGTTTTAGAGAATTAGATCATGAAACTTGCATTACATTCCACATTTAAACAAAGTGGTTACATAAAAGACCGTATTCATTCTTCCCATCAACGAAAACATATTGAAAATAAAACATGGATTCTTTCTTGACACAACCTTGACACTATCATCACATCATGTACCTTTCCCTTGATCTGTGAAAAACATTTCAAAAACTTGGGATGAGCATAAAAAGCTCAGTAAGGGTTATAAAAAATATGGAAAGGAAAAATGAGTTCATATATACATAAGAATGAAATCATACTTTACCCATAAAACATTGGCACTTTAACATACCTCATCAAACCACGAATAAATCGTAGAAATCATAAGACATAAAGGTAACTTGAGGCATTCATAACATTCTTACGTAGGGAGTAACCCTCTTGGTTACGTTTGGAATACCCATCACAGTATATTCCCTAAATCTCTTCGGAGAAACCTTAACGTTTCACTCCTTCGCGTTACCCAATGCATTGGAGAACTATATCGTGCTCACCCGCACTTAGTTTATCACGGAACCACCCGTTTTCATAATAATGCCCAAGAACCATAACATAAACATATCACATAAAACCTTCATAAAGGAAACAAAACATTTCCACATTTCAATCACAGAATAACATTTTAGTATTTTTAAATAATGAATCCATACAGAAAGAAACCATTTCCAAAACCATTTAAAACATTTAACAAGGAGAATTTTGAATCAAAGTGTCCCATACCACCTTGAAGCTTTTAAAATTTTAAAACATTAATATCCATATAAATAAATCCTTAAAACCATTTTGAAAACATGGATATTAATAAGAACAAATCATTAAAACATTTAAAAGCGATATTTTGGTCAAAGGGTTTTTACCAAAATTAGAGACACTTGAATACAATAATTGAGGAATAACATTTAATAAGAACTTTATAATATCATGAGAATAAATGGATTCATGATATTATATTCCAAAGGACAGTATATACACCATATAAGAGTGAATTGGTGCATAACAACAATGAAGTCTCAATAGGGATGTAAAATGTGATGAAATCCCTTATAAAGAAGGTATCCTTAAATTAAGGATAAATCAATATCAAAATTATGTGTGAAAAATATAAATACACCCAATATAATTGGATATTATGTGTAAAACAATAAAATGGTCATTCACACATATTCAAAGGGTGACATATTCAATAACTACATGTTGAACCCAAAGAAATCGAAATTGGGTTAAGAAGTTTCCTTGACAGCCTAACGGCGTCACATCAAAATTAGTTGATGAGAGATAAAAATGGGATCTCATCACTTGGACATAAAATTTACATCAATAAGGATATATGAGAACATATATCAACATAACAATAAGTAAATTAAAAGACCCAACAAAATAAGTCTTTTAAAAGAGGAGGGTGAAAGGTTCCCTTACCGACTTGGGTATCTTTCAAAACATACACCTTATGAAAGAAGGACAATAAATCATTGATGTAAATACTCATAAACGAAAGTATATTACACAAAGATTAGAATAATGGGTAGTACATACACCACTCAAATGAAATTGTGGCAAATGTAGCATAAATCTCACGTGGATAAAAGTGAGATGAAAAATCCCTTACGAAAACTCAACAGCCTAACGGCGCCACATAAAACATCCAAAATGGATTGATGAGATAAAATAGAGTATCCCATCGTATTACAATAGAATTTACAGCAAGAGGAATATAAAATAAAATCCCCCAACATAAAAAAGAGGAGCTTAAAATAAGTGACAAAAAGAAGAGTACTTAAAAAGAAAGAGAGAGGTTAGATCTCGTACGAAAATTCGGCAGCCTAACGGCGCCACTCAAAACTTTCAAAATGGATTGATGAGAGAGAATAGGGTCTCTAATCACATGAACATAAAAATTACAGTGGGAGTAATATAAAATAACATCCCAATCATATGAAATATGAGCTTAAAAGGAATGACATAAAAGAGTGTACTTAAAAAGAAAGAGAGGTGTAGGATCCCTTACCTCGGGTCCGACTTGACTCGATCATTCTTTAACGTCCTGAATAACAAACTTGAGTTAATTTCCACTTTATTAAGAACCTTTGTAGTTCATTATTCCTTTTAGATTACTTATTTCAATGTTATAAACATTATTTAATCATTTAAGTTAATAATGTTTGTTTTGTCGATATTTGGTTCTTAAGTCGAAAGTGGACTTCTTACAATTACATGTTGTTCGTGTGGTCAAAGGTTATTTATATCTAGAATGATATTCATGATTTGGATATCATATATATCATATATATCATATATATCCAGAATATACATGTATTTATAATATTACATAATCATTTAGAGGTAAGAAATGAAATGTACCGTTCATGGAGACGGTAAGCCGTACGTACGCATGAACACTACTTTCATTTCTTTGTCATATTAATGGAATTAAAACTAAATGAGAGGTATGTATATTTTAATTCCAGAATTATATTCACCATTTAGATGTATCATTCATTATATATATCCATTATATACATGTACATTTAATAGTACATTACATTTGGGGATAAGAAATGAAATGCACCGTTCATGGAGACGGTAAGCCGTACATACGCATGAACGCTACTTTCATTTCTATCTCATACTTTAATGGAAAGAAATAATAATGATATAGAGGTATATAATAATTCAAGTATAACATCATATATAATAACATTAAATCCATCCTTTATACGTCCTACGTATGGCATTAACGAATCACATCACTTTGAGGGGGCAGTAGTCCGCACTTCCTTAAATGAAGATATCGCGTTTACCCATAATGGAAACCATAAAGGTATGCCCAAAATGAAAAATACAGAATCTTAAGGAAAGAATAAACATATTATATATCATATATAAAAATAGTGACATCATAATGGCCACCTTTGAAGGTGTTAAATGAGTATTGAACAATCATCGTTTTGGGAGGCAGAATTTCGCCATCCACGGAAACCGTATGTTCTTTAACCATTTGATGTAGTTGTGTGAGATTGTAGCTCGAATAAATCTTATAACAAAATCCTAGTATATTGAATATACTCGTGTTGTTACAAAATAAGTAAATAAAAAGAGTTTAGGGGGTTGGAGAAGCAAAATAAAACAAATGAACATGAGAGAATGAATCACCTTTAAAAGTGTAACTCCTTTTGATTTGAGCCTAAAGGCTTCCGTTGAAAGGATTCTGCCCAGAGGGAATCCTCTAGGATGTTGAGAGGGATGTGGAGAGAGTAAATGGGCAGGGGTTGGACGAGCCAAAGGCTTGAGGAGTGTGGGAAAAGAGGTAGAGGTGGGGGCCTTTTATAAGAGGAGTGGAGGGGCACTTTTGGAAAGTAAGAAATATTACCTTATTTTGAACAAAATTTCGGTTTTAAAAGGTCCCAAATTGATATAATTCGTGGATAAGGTGATAATGGTTCGAAATACACCCATCCAATAAGTTTTGGACATGTGTAGTTCATAGATTTTACATTATCTTTCTATTTTATTTAAATCGTCAAATAATGATGTCATCGCTGCATCATTATTATGTCATAAATAATTTAATTTAATTAATGTCGAAAAATTATAAAAAAAATACTATGATGTAGGAAATCTTTTTATATTTCTAATGAATATTTATAGTAAAAATTTGGACTTGTGTAACCCCACTTAAAAACTATTTTAGTAAAAAAACTCATGTTTGTGTCATTTTAATTTTAACATTAAATAAAAATATATTAATGGCATTTTCCAACTAATGTGGCTCCATGGGATCCCCAAGTTGACCCATGGCTTGTATTGGTCGTCCATGGCTCACCCAATAGGTTTAGGACAAGTGTCATGGTGTTTTAACATTTTTGTAATATCATTTTTACCTTAAACTACACTAATTACCACTAATCACGATTATAAACTTAATAAGTTACTATTCACCAAAAAATTATTTTAATCTCATTGAACCACATTTTACTTCTTAATGACAACCATTTATGTCAGATTTTTGAAAATCAAAACACAATGATGGCAAAATTTCATTTAAATGGAAAATCAGTTTTTATAAGTACCACTTAGTGGTTTCACTATTCATCAAAAATTGAAGTTTTTCAGAAAATTACCAAAAATTCACCCTAAGCTATATTTGATATTCCGAATTCAAAAATGAAGTCTATTTTATAAAATTCAAAACATATAAGTCACATTAATTAATTTAATAATTAATTCACGCTGTCAGAGCAAATAGCGTGTTTTTATAAAACAATAAGTATCAAAAGATTGACACTAGTTTAAGTCCTGTTTCAAAGTGAAATTAATTCCAACGACCACTATTAGATTTAATGGTAAAAATATTTTCTAATTTCACTTTAAAACCAATTCAAAATATTATCTAATCAAATAAATAAATTAGATTAAAAAGTGGTTTTGAATTAAAATACAACATTTTACACTATTCATTAAAAAATGAACTTTATCGGAAAGATACCAAAAATTTACACAAAGTAAATTTTGATGTCCCAATTCTTAAGAAGAGTTTTATTTTGGTCCAATAGAATGTATAAGAGTGAACAAAACTATATTTTATGACGGTTCGCCATCAAAAGGTGATAAGTGAACCCTTAGTGAAAACTAGTGCATATATGCCTAAAATTGAATTCTTTCCGTATTTTAAGCCTTTACCCTTTATTGGATAAATGTAAAAAGTTTTAAAAACATATATAATCATATTTTAGTTATTTCTATCCATTCCTGCCAATACAACGGCTACATGTTAACTACCATTTAAAATAATATTATTTTATTATTAGAGTGCAACGTAAGATTCCCAACAAACTCGTTGTTGCGTGTTGGGTACGCCATCGAGCATAGCGTTCCCTTTAAAGTCATATTAGAATTTTATCCACAAATATGGATAAATACAAAAATGTCGTATTCTTTATTTACCTGGGGTGTTAAAATTACCCTAATGCATTAGAAGTTGATAATGTCGCTCAAGAATATATGTGGACTATCACCTGCACAAGGCTATATAATTAGTTTTTCAATTACAACCAATGATGGATTATTATGAAATTGTTTATAATGGATAATAATTATATTCGTGGAATTATTAAAATTATTTAGATGATTGTACAACTTCATAACTCCTTTATCCGTGGAAAATATACCAATGTAATTTAGAGAAAGTGACCAAAAAACCATAAGGGGATGATGTAAGGAAGAACTATTCAATGAATATATTCCAAATTATTTTGAAATAACCCTTATAATTGGAATATATATGTAAAAATATCTTATAAATGTATTTAAAAATTTAAATTCCAAATATAAAAGTATTAAACATGGATATCTAAGAAGAGACCCAAGTTAAGGGGTTTCTTTTTTAATCATATTCTATTTCTAAAATGCTTATTTATATATATTTCCATTTATTATATTAAATGATTCAAAAATATTAATCCAAATTGATTTTATTCTCTTCTAGTTATTTTTGGGGGTTATATGTTTATTTTATATTTTATATCTTATTGGATAAAAATCATGTGGTAAGTTACATAAAAGGGATACTTACCTTATTTATTTTCTTAGTTGAAAATTAATGCATTACATATCTTTATTCTTAAACATGTATTTTTTACGTTTTTACCTTTATGAGTTATATTAAACTTAATTTTAAATAAATTTTAAATTAATGACAATGGTTTAAAGGTATATTTTTATATGTTTTCCGAACAATTCATTTTTTGAATTTTTACAAATGTGAGGAAAAAATAGTTTATTTTAAATTATATTTCAGGAATGTATTTTCCCATTATTATCACAGTTCTTCAATTTGATTCTTATTATATAAGTTTATATGGTTATTTTTTAAATAATTTTTTTTTTCATTATTCTGGGATTTTTTATTTAAAATTATATCAAAATAAGATGGTATTGATTTCTTAATGGAAGGAAAATAATTTTGAATGTTATTTAAAACATAATTATTACAAAAAGTTACAAGGATGTTATTTAATTTTTTTATATTTTATATTCTAAAGTCTTGGTTTTATTACAAAACCTCTATTTCTAATGAATTGATGGTCTTATCTCATCCATTACTAATTTATGGTTTTATTTCCATTTAATTTATCATGATCACATTCCCTAAGACTCTCTATCGATTCATTGGACATTATTTTATCCTATAGGGGAATATTTTAATTATCATGGATTTATATGGAATTAATTCTAACCATTTAATTTTATTTCTATTATCTGATATTTTTATACATGTTATCTGTTTAATAAATATTTCAAGGAAATTTATTTCATTGTTTGGGAAAATATTTTGTATGATTGATTCAATATGAAAAAATGTGGATTTATAAGGAATCATGAGAATAAATTTTATTAATAATTAAATATTTTAGGAATGAATATGATATGAATGTTACAGTTGGGGTTTAATTATATATTCTTTTTTGATGCATCAACATGTATTAGGAAAAAATAACATCCATGCTCTATTGGATGGGTACCTAGAATTAAACCCACCTATCTAATAAGAATGTCTTAGTCTTGAAATTAATGATAATAATAATGGTATCTTGAAAGATTCATTTATTCTAGGATTAATAATGTCTAAAATTAATTGTTTACATTATTAAAAATTCAATTTTAGTCATCCATGTGATCTCTATGATTATATTTTTCAAGAATATACATTGAACTAAAATTTTCTATTGAATGGAATTTTTTGACTATTCATTCATCCATATTGATTATGGATTATTTACACATGATATATTCCACATTAAATAACCCTTACCATTTATCTAATCTCAACCGTAATTTGTTTTTTATTCCCCTTGATAGGAAGATGGATATTTTAAATGATTTCAAGTAGTTAAAAATATTTTTATGATATGATTTAATATTTACATTATAATATATAAATAATTTATATATTTACATTTCCCATAATGATAAATTGATCAATCCTATGTGGTGTGACCCCATTAAGCTTTACCAATATAAAAACATAAATGCCAACTCTGGGTTACTGGAGTTAGGGTCATCATAGTTGGTATTAAAGGATGTTTTATAGTAAGCCTAAGAATTTTTCTTTTAAATTAACATAAAAAAGATAAGAATATTGATAATATCTTATGGTATTTGTGAAAGTTTACTATCATAGCATTTTTTATAGAAAAATATTCATGATGATTATGAGTTATCTCAGTGATTTACATTGTTTAGAGATGATGCCTAGCTGAAGGAATGGAATCAATTCCCATTGTCAATGTAGGGAGTTCAGTTTTGAAAAATAAAATACATCTCAAGATATAACATAGAAGAATATGGAAATGTTATGGGATATGACTTAGGTTTAACCAAAAATCATTCCTGCATTGAGTGACCTTTTATTCCATTACAAACCACACTCATGTTGGATAAATTTACAAACAAGAAGACTTTATATTTTAATTTAAATACTAATCCACTGGTCTTTGAACATTGGATTAAGTCCCTAGAAAATAAATTTCTAGAATTATGAAGTAATAAAATGGAAAATATTATTATATTAGTGTATTTTATGAAGAGATAACATCATCAATTGTGGTCATTTATCTAGAACACTAAAGAGGATGATGAAATAGAAAGTATGGAATAAAGAACTTTTAATGGAACGTTCTTTGAGAAAAACATTTCTCAAGAGAAAAAACCTAAAATAGAGATCATTTCCCTCACATTAATGTAAAAAAACTAATATAATGTTATAATATATAAATATCTTTTAAAATATTATCTAGGATTGATGTGGACTATATATATAGCTTCGATAGAAATATTTGTTTTCTCAATGATTTGATTAAGCCAAGTCTTTGAAGGGAAATAGTTTCTAAAACACATTCATTATATGATGACATAGTATCAAGTCACATCAATAAAGAAAAAGAGTTATCTAGATCATATATGTTCAAGAAAATCAAGAATAATAGAAATTGGTTGAGCACTATAAAGATAATGTGTCAATTAAAAAAAGGGATGGTTAGATATCAAACACATACTATTTGTGAAAATAAACAATAATGAAATTTATTTAAGAGACCATGTGTTTTTTTTATGTGTGGAGAAAATTGGAATAGGGCACTTGAATACAAGGGATATAAATTATACACCTCTATCCAAGGTTTCATCTTTAAAGATGTAGGTAACTATTCAAACTAATGTCCCAAGGGTATA
Organism: Viscum album; assembly: GCA_963277665.1. Classification (NCBI taxonomy): domain Eukaryota; kingdom Viridiplantae; phylum Streptophyta; class Magnoliopsida; order Santalales; family Viscaceae; genus Viscum; species Viscum album. The sequence continues at coordinate 446,348,412 of OY728133.1, forward strand.
GGGAACCTTCTACAAGAGAGGCCAGTTGGTGGAAAACATGCTTATATGATTACAACAACTATGGATTATGTTTATAATTATATAGTCATAGTGACATTGATCTTAAACCAAAATTTAGAAAAAAATTTATTTGATTTATGTTCTTCACAAAATGTTATGTCTTCCGTGTTTCCAAGAAAAATATCTATTTACCTAGAATCTTAATAAGGGAGTCATCAATTAAGATCCCATGTACAGATATTATTGAAAAATGGAAATTCTAGTTAGTTACCATAATGGAACAAAAACGTACCCAATTTGAAAAATTTATTATTATACATATGGTTTAATCTGATATAATTCTTGGTATGTATTGAATATTAAATTATATATAATTTTTTTTGAAATAGAAGGAAATTACGATTTAGAATGGATATGTGGAATCCCTTTTATTATGTGGGAAAACTACATCATCAAAATTGTATCTGGATCCACCTATAGAAGATCTATTTTATGAAATTCATAGAGTAAAATACGGGACACAACCTATGAATTGTAAAGGTATCCATAGAACAGAGGATTTATCTATTGTGTAGGAATATATTTTTGTGTTTTCTAAATTACTACCTAGGCATCCACATGAACATACAGTTGGGTTTTATATTAATCTCATTTATTATGGAATAACTATTTATAAAACTCCCTATAATATATATATAGTGGAATTAGTAGAACTAAGAACCACTATAAGATTTGTGTGGTAAGGGATTTATGTGGCCTATATTTTCACAATGGGGAGATCATGTTATTTTCGTTTAGAATAATGATTGGTTGATGATGTTATGGATTAATTATAGAGAAATCAATGTAATTATTATAAATAACATGTATCATTTTCCAAACATTGATAACATGTTTTATCATATTTAAGGAGTTCAATATTTTCTAGGATTGATCTTTGTTATGAGTATTATTAACCATGAGTAACGAAGGATACTATTCCCAAGTTGAAATTTTATTCAATTTATAGAAATTTCAAACTTCTAGTAATTACCTTTATAATTAAGAATTCACCACCTATTTTTTTGGATACGAAAAAAATTATTAAAGGATTATCTTGATAGTTTAATTATGGTATTTATTGATAATATCATTTAACACTCTTATAGCCACGATGAGAATTAGAGTGATTTGAAAACCATTTAAATGACTCTAAAAGAAAAGGAGTTTTATGGAAATCATATCAAATGTGAATTTTAGATAGATAATGTTTATTTTTCTATTATTATATTCTCTATTGATGCAATATCAGTTTGATACATTAAAGATAAAGGATGTGATGGAATGGAAAATTCCAATAAATGTAACTAAGGTTTTAAATTTCCTCTGACTACCAGGTTGCTATCAATGATTCATTAAAAAAATTCTTGATTATTTTCCCATTAACCAATTTGGCATCTAAAGTCGTTAAGTTCGTTATATTATAAGAATAAAAAAAATTAATAATAAATTAAGAGATTTGTTAAATCATCGATATTTAATTTTCAATCAGGAAGAGATGTATCTGCGATATATTGAGATTCATCAATGAAATATCTTTTACTTGAAATTATGTATAATGATATAGTTATTTCTTATGTTTCACGGTATCTAAATATTCATTAATACAATTATCCAAACAAATATCTTGAATTTATAATCAGAATATTTACATTGAAGATATAGGGGTATTAACTTTGTGGTGAAAGATATGAAATATATACTAGTCAAAAAGGTTTAAATACATCTCTTCAGGGAAAAAGAGTGACATGAGGAATAATTTAGGGCTATAAATACTCATGGATTATGATTCCTCAATAAAATTCCACCCAAGGAAGGAATATATGGTGGCCAATGTATTACATTTGAATGATCATGAGGTTTTGAAAAAAATTGTGGATTGAAAAAGATCTAATATTATTGAATTTAGTAATTATGAATTTGGGAATAATTAAAGAAATATGAATATGACATTTATTTTAAATGAATTTGAATCCCTCCTTATTAGAGAAATTATAATTTTTATGCTATATACTTATAATATATAAAATGAAATGTTTTAAATGATGGTAACTTGTATGAATTTATCATTGAATATGGTATATTTAAATTTTGAAATAGACTATATGTTTCATCCATTCTTGAGATAAAAATAGAATTATTAGATGAAACATATCTATAAAATTACAATTTATATTTTGGTAAAAAAAATACATTAGGACGTGAAGGAATTTTTTTGGGATAATTTGAAACAAAAAAAATGTAGACTATATACTAAGAAAATAGTTTTTCCAATAGGTAAAAGCTAATATACTACATCATAATAATTTCTTGAGACATTTACCTATTTCATTATGGAAATGTGATGATGTTAATATAAAATTTAACACTATATTTATGAAAATACTAAGAATAATTGATAAAATATGAGTTATTATGGAGTATCTTTCAAAATCTATAAATTTAACCAATATTAAGGAAGATCTACCACTTGAGAGCCTGATGTATTTCTATATTAATAATGTTTTTAGACTTTTTTATTCACATATTTTTATTTTTTCTGATCTATATCAACAGTTTACATTGATATTTTGAAATTATTTAGAAGAATGACGACACCAAGTAAAATTTCATCAATATTATTCATCCTCTGATAGTTGGTCGATTCAAAGGGACTATTATTGGATTAGAAGACATGTTCAGATCATTATCACATGAATTTCTGGGTATTTTGGATAAAAATTTACTGTTGGTGTATTTTTCTTGTAATAATAGATTCTATTTGAGCATTCAAATTTAACATAATGAAATTTTTCACTAGAATGGATGTCATACACCAAATTATCAGGATTAAGCTTTTAAAATGACTATTTTAGGCCCAAAAAATGGTGAAGATACAAAAATGATACTAATCATGAATTTTTATTAATTTTAACAAAATAATAAAGGTAAATATCATGAGATATGAAAAATTAATAGATAACACTGAAAATAAAAATATTCAGAATCATATCAAAGTATCTCAATTTAGGAAAAAGATCTATTTTGGTAACTAAAGGAAGAATTTAAAATATTAATATGGGGATAATGTAGCCTTGAATATATCTTCATGTAAGGGAGTTAAATTTTTTTAGAAGAACATGAAATCAATTCCATGGATTATCATAAATTTTATGTTTTAGAAAAATTAGAGTTGTTTCTTACTATTTTGAATTTAAACCTAACATCTCTATAGTTAATGATGTGTTACATATCTATTTTTCACGAAAGTACATGAGATACCCACTACATGTTCTCTATTATAAGGAAATAGAAGTGGAACCAGTTGTTTATCTATTTAAATAGAGTATAAATATGATAGGAAATTATAGAATGATTTTTTAAAAATCATAAAAATCTATTAGGAATGGAAATATAGAGAAAACATGATGTATAAGTGGAAATTTTTGAGCCTAGAAAAGCTGTGATGAATAATAAACCACTTATCTTTATAAAGTGATTCTTTAGAAATTTTGGGATGAAGGTTTTTATCAGGAGAAGAATGTAACACCAGATCTTCAATTTTAGTTATTAATATTTTTCTTTTAAAAGAAACAATAACCGAAATCATATATATATATATATATATTCAATAATGTGATTAAAGCATAAATTTTGAAATTTTGAAATTTTAATTTTATGATATTAATTTCATTTTTAATTCATCTGGTCAAAATTATCTTTTTTTTTGATATTTTTAGAATTAATGATTGTTTGATGAATACTGAAGCTTATATATTGTAAAAAAAATTCACTTTTGTGAAATTATAATTATTTTAAAATAACTTGAATGTTTATGATTCATTTTTCCTAAACCAAATATTTATTAAAAATATATATAATGAATAAAATAATAAAATTTTGAACATAGAAATATATGATTAATATTTTAGAAATCTAGGAAATTTTTTTGTTCAAATACAATATGTTTCTGGTTTTTTATAAATAAATCATGTATTTATAGGATTACTTTCTTTTTAGGATTATTTTAAAATAAAAACATATAAATTTATTTAAATATTACAACTAATTCCATTGGAATTAAAATTAAACAATTTTTTTATTCAAAATTATTTTATTCATAAAAGAATATTCTTTATAGAAATGGGTTTAATTGGGTTTGGACAACATATATTAGAATTTATTCCTATCACTTTTGGAAATTTAATTTTGAAAAATTATTCAATATTTTTAATCATAATAATGAATATTAATTAATAATTTAAACATATTTTCTATTCATAATAAATATTAATCATGGTAAATATTTTTTTTCCATTATGCGTAAAATGAGTCAAGATGGTTAAAATTAAGGGATAACACATTAGGATAAAAAATAACACTCAGATAAATGTCACTTATAGGTTGTATTTCAAAATTAACCTTATCATATTATAATCTATTACAATTTTAAGCCACATTACTTGATAAATACGTATATTATAAAATAAATATTCAAGTATTTATAAGTTTCCACCCACAATACCATGGTTTTCAATAAATATTTTTTTTCAAGCTCTAATAATATTATTTGACTATTATTATATTTTCATTAATCATAATTTTATACCTAAGGATATAGATATCTTAATGATTATGTATATAAAATGAAATTATTTATTCCACAAATAAAATTTCAACTAAAACATATAATAAACTAATGGGTTTTATAGACCTAAATTTATTCCAAAATATCATTAATCTTAATAGACTCCAATAACATAAAACCTAAATATGGGTTTCAATGACCTTGAACTTCTGATCAACTTGAACATCATAAAAATATTATGTTAACCATAACTATTTTCTTTATAAATACACACGTGCTTCTAAATATAACAAAATACTTACATATTTCATGATTATTATAACCAAAACACTATTAGTAAAATAATTCTAAAATTTAATTATATAATGAAAATAAACAAATACTATATCCATTTTACTTAAACATATGTGCTTATTTGTTTAGGACTTATCCTTTATGTGATGGAATTGATTCCTATAATTCCCAAGCTCCCCACAAGTAAGACAATGGAAAATGAATAGATCTTTAAGATTATATTTATATTCTCCCATGATACACATCATTTTTCCTTGGAAAATATTTTCTTTATTTCCTTATTTTCTAAACTTAAATCATTTTACCATTCCATCAAGACACTTACATGGGTGAATCTTTCCATATTTATAACATGATGGAAATTTAGCTGTCTTTCCTTCATGATCTCCACCACTCAAGCACTTAGAAACATCCATCCTTATCTTATTTCTTGAGTCCAAGAGTTGGTTAATGTATATGTTGTTAATTATATATTTTCACAATTAATTTAGAATAATCAGGATATCATTCACTCATATAATAATTCCATTTAGATGGTCATATTCACAATATTTTCCTTCATGTTTGATGTAAATATTATTCCTTCGGTTTCCATCCATTAACTAAGAAAAAGTACAGTGTTAGAAACATTAATCCAAGTGGGAAAAACAAATTATAATTTTTAGGATATATAAACATTGACAAATTATTCTCAATATAATAAAACTTAGTTTTAACCTAGTCCATTCATTCTCATCATCTTTTAAAGTCCTTCATAATTCATTGAAACAAAAATGTGAATTATCCTATGGATATCCCTTGGGAGTATCAAACTAGTTGCATAATAAAGATCATTTTTGAGCACTAGGTTGTGATTGGGTAAGGCCCAATGTGTCCCATTAAGAGTTATTACCCATAGGTAACTCTGTTCTAGAACCATTTCCACTTGTAGTATCTACAAATGGATATATTTATCGGAAAAACCACATAATCTCTTACTTACTAGAACCTTTGTATTATATTATATACATATAATAAAATTATATCATAGGGTTGTAATCCCTAATCTATGTTTTCCAAAATCTAGATCCCGTATTTTCTACTAAACATTATTTGATACCAACTATAGATACCCTGAACCTATTAGGCCATATCCTATTCCTTATTTAATTTATGAGTATAAGATACAAGGAATCACATCCCTAAGGACTGAGTAGTTTTGTACTCATGGTAAGCTAGATACATATAATATTCTTATATTACACTTGAATAAAAATAATATGTGATATTTTTTTCAGAATATTATTTTTCTATTAATAAATTTTTCTCTCCCTTTCACAATATACAAAATGGATTCCTAAGAACAAAAATAAAATAAGTATGAGTTCAAGTTACTAGTAAGGGATAAGTACCCATGAAGAAATAATTACATAATAAGGATAATCTACATAATAACATAAATAGCATGACCCACTACCATATATGAAATAAATCTATAATGAAGTGGATATAGAGATAATGTAAATGTGAAAATTTTACATATAATAATCAATATTGAAATGTAAATAACTTAACAATCATGGAATTTAAATAACATTTCTATCGTAAAAGGATATTACATAATCAACATGTCATGGTAAATAAATGAACACACATTTCATTTGAAAAATAAATATATAATGAAAAGGATCCCGAGATAATATCATAGTGAAATTATTATATTTAATAATAATAAAATTCTTGATGAAGGTAATTCCTAATTATTAGATTTCATCTTTCCCAGGAACATGATACATTTACCATCAATATATGTTATCATAGTAGTTTAAATCTAATGTGTAAAAACCAATTTAACTATGTTTTTCCAAATAGTTCATCTCCTGATACTATCGATGCATCATTGGGATATCTTTAACAAATTCCCACCCCAATCCTTAATGTCCAATTCATTCGTCATATATAAAATAATTTATCTACTTCATAAATAATGTTCCTTATCATCATTTTTTCATATTGAGTAAATAATATATATTTTTAAATATTTCCCAAGATATAGAAATGAATTTCAAAGTAGAATAGTATATTCATGAATGATATATCTTTTACGAAACTAACATATACATGATAAAAATATGGATATTTAGGAGAAATTTTAGTTCCAATTATCATAGGAAAGTGAAAATTTCATGGGAATGTAATCAACAAAAAAAATGAATCAAGGAAGTGAATGTAAATACTATCCTTCTTCAGAATAATCATAACCCAAATATAGGGATAATAAGGATGGAATGAATAAAACATATCGTTAGTATAGTATACTGAAAATTAAGGATTGTTTTTATTGATGAATAAAAACACGATTAAGACATTTTATAAAAAAATATTGAGTTAAATATAGTTTTCATTTTGAAAATCACATTTTAGAACTAAACTTAAAAAAATAAAATAAAATTTTTTTCATTGAAAGTAAACTTTTAAAATTAAAAAATAATCTTTAAAATCTTTTAGTGATCATGATTACTAGAAATAATGTTCATTTCATACACGTTAAAAAAATATTTATTTCACTTTATTGATAAAATACAAGTGAGCGTGGTTTTAAAAACAACATGAAGTTTCCTTTCATTTTTTTAAAAAAAGTAAAAATCGGTAAAATGTTGTTAATGAGAGATTTTTAAAATATTTAAACAAAATTGAAAACATATTTAGAACACATGGTTTTGGAAGAAAACAGATTTATGACCAAAGAAAGAATTGATGTTGGATCTTAATAAAAAATATTTAAATAATTTTAAGAACAAAAGGTTTGGAAATTTTTACCATTAATATAAAATATAATGAATAAAAATATATGAATAAAATTAAATGGATTAATTAGTTTGTAATTAAATTATTTACATCAACTGAAATTCTATAATCAATAACCTCAATTATAATGAGATTGTGAAATAAACCACCACAATGATCATAACATGGATGCGAGAATTAATAAATGAATAAATTATGGGTATCAACTATAAATCCACATAAATAAAGTTGAAATAAAATGTAAGATAATAAAAATATTATTATACATATAATCATAAAATATTAACGATAATGAATATGTAATATAACCCAATGAAAAGAAATTCAGTTATGAAATTCATTACCACCTAGTAATTTTAAATTCAAATCCCATTAGATGAAATAATTATAATTTTGAAACCTAAAATACCCCGAATTATTATTTAAAAATGGTATTACATTCTATTGGGGTAATATATACACCATATAAAATAAATTCCATGCAAAACAATACAATATGTCCTATAAAATAAAATTGAGATGAAATCCCTTACCTCATACTTACACTTTGTGGAATTTGATTTAGCACAGTGGGTTTAAAAAAGTTATTAACTTATTAAAGAAATATCGTAATATTTATAATATCATTTATGATCCTTTTATATCATACTGTTTCTCGTTCATTAATTATCTTTAATTGTTTTCATTATATTAGTTGCTAATGATCTCATTTCTCATTTGTGTTGTGTCATGAAAATTTCGATTCTTCTGAACATTATATTGTTCTAAAATATCTAGAATAATAATGAAATAAATATTATATTTATAAATAAACTATACTATTAAAACCAATAATTCAATATGGTTACAAAAATTTAACAACGTTACTATCTTAGAGTCTATAGGCCATACGTACAGATGTGTAACAATTTTTATATTTTCAATGATCATTATGGGAAGGAGTTAGGTAATATTTTATATTTACAAAATGATCTTAATATCATATATAACATATTATTTCATTAAAAATACATATATACATCATCCATGTGATGTGGTGTTGGAAATATAATCACATATCATTGTGAATGTGGTAGTCCACACAATCAAAAATGACGTAATCATATTTAAGTGAGTGAGATGGTAACTATCACGCATAGTTTTTTAATTTTTAGCTTTGATCTGATTTATTCTCTGGGAATTGGGTTTCTCTTAACTTATAGGTGTTCATGGTTTGGATTTTTGGGAATATATTATTCTATTGATCCTTTTAAATTCTTGTTTACCTTGATTTTTAGTGAAAATTAGACTTTAGGTTAAAAGAAGGAAGCTCACAATTAGTAGAAGGTTTTCAAAATCATGTACCCTTGACCAGGTAACTGTGTAGCCATGTGGTGTTGCTGGAAAATTTCTAATATCATTGTTTTCTCATAGCTTGTAAAAATGTGAGATAATTGTGCGTAATTCTATTGATTGGATAGAGAGTGGTGCATAGTTTCCACAAAATAAAGAAAACTGTGTTGGAAAACTATATGGGATGTGATGGCCATTAAAATAGGGAAATTAAATTTTTGTCATCCTAGGATATAGCCCCAAATCCACCCATGTTTACACTATTAGTTATCTCCATACCTAGTCACCTACCACTATCCTACATAACTCTCTTGGACTCCCATCCTTTGGTGTTTTGTGTGGGGATACTTCAATAAAACCTCAAGATAACTCTCAGTGATTGTGGAGTGATTGGCATGTGGCCTCTAACTATATGGATAAGTAACTCATCTATAATATTTTACACATTTTTTAATTGTATTTATTATTTATTTTTTCTTAAAATTATTTTAAAAACACATATTTTGGAATTGTGAAAACTGTATTTGTAAGTGGTAATGGTTTAGTTTTGGTACGTTGTAAAATGAATTTTATAATTTTTTTAAAGAAATCTTTAGAAAGTGGATTTTTAATAAAGCTATTTTTGAAAAAATAGGATGTGTTTACTGATATTTTATTTATATAATTTAAACCTAATTTTTATAAAAACAATTCTTGGAAAAGAGAATTGTCACCAAAAGGGGTTTGAAAACATGTTTAAAATAAGAAGATATTTGTTTTTATACCAAATATTTTTTTTTGGAATGTGATTTTTGAGATGCTGGGAAATGTTTTGAATAAGATTTGTTTTTTGTGGAATTTGTGGGATTTTATTTTTAGAAAGATAAAACAGATTAATTTTTGGAGTTGAAAATGGTTTTTAATTCAATGGTTAGTGCTTTTTTTGATAAGTTTAATGAATTTTTAAAATTTGATGTTGATTGTAAAGTTAAAAGTGTGAGATGAATTTTTCTACCTAGAAATTTGTTTGATTATTGAAATTTCCTTGAGTGACCACATTCATTGATATGTGTGGAAAAGTTGATGATTTCCTGGTTTGGCCTGAGAATGTGAATATGTGAGGCTCCATTGAATAACATTGGTGTGTGTGGGACCCAGTGATCCTATTTTCTTTTCAAAAGTTCTTTTATGATAAAATGTGGTATTTTGAAAACAAATAGTTGTTTGATGTGTCTCCTTGTCATTTAAGAATGTTTCTTGCAATATGTTTTGATTTTTAAAACACTTTATGTTTTAGTAGTCTTTTATGTTTGAAATTTTTTGATGAGTTGGTCTACAAAGAACAGATAGTGGATTTTTTGAAAAATGATTTGCAAAAAATTTGAGTTTGTTCCATTTATGTGTTCATAGTTTATTTGTGGTATGTTATGTCCAAGGTATTGGTTTTATTTTACTCTCAGTTTCCTTATTCTCTATGTTTACACCCCCATAAGATTCGACGAATATTTAATGTGCAACCATTGGCAGCTCACCATTGGAAGACCCGTTAGTTGATCTATGTAAGGATATTCTTCTTTCATTTCAGAAATTAAATCCAATTATCTTTTTTGGTTAAGTGGACCTCTCTATGAAGAAGAGTGGATTCAGTAAATTAAAAGAAACTTTAGTTTTCATGAGTTTCTTTAGTCTATAAAGGCGAGGTTTTCCATATTTATTATTTAATGTCCAATATGGGAGTGGTGAATTGAATTATAGTAACAAAAAATTTCTTGTACCTGTTTATGTTGGTTCCAACATTAAAAGGCCTATAGTTTATTCATCATATTCTACTAAGTATTGGATTGTGTTATTCCATCGGTATGTCATGTCAAATTATATGGATCCATCATATTAAAATTCCTTAAATACATACCATTCCTATGGATTCTTCGGTCACATACAATAGTTATTTTGGTGCATTTCTAAAAGGTGTCATTACATTAGGTCTACCCCTTCGAAAAAGATTCACTTCTTGTTTTCAAGAGTAGTTCACTATTTGGGGATCAAGTTAATGTCTATTTATTTTTAATGATTATTTGGTTATAATGGTCATTCCTGGTGATTCTTTATATTGTCATATTTTCATAAAAAATGTTAATGTGTATGTTTTGGATTGTTTTGAGAACATAATTTTTAATGGAAATGTGTTTTTATTCGGGGAACCCCAAATTTCTCCATTATAAATATTGGCTTCATTCATGTGACATTTATTCTTACTATTTCTCATTATAATGAGAGAGGATGATGTGTGTCCAACATCTAACTCCATATCTTGGTTAATGTTCCATGTTGGATCATGGTGAGTCTCATGGGGAGTTTTTTTGGTTCAATCTGAAATGCTTTTTAGTCGCTCGTGAGACCAAATAATGTTTTCTAGTAAGGTATTGAAAGCTTCTGGATGCAAGGCATGAGATACTTCAAATATTATGGCTCTATCCATACGCCCCAGAGTGAAGCTATCATGCATTTAGGAAATCATTTTTGGTGTGGCAAACATTGATGCTGCTTTAGTCTCCACCATTTGGGTGTGGGTAGTTTATGGTACTTACAATGGTTTTCCATTTTGTTATAAATTGATCCTGATGTAAAAGCTTTTGTTGTCATATCATCATCTATTTCTAGTGGTTGTACCCTTTGAGATTTTAATGTCTATTTGGTTATCCTTATGTGGTAATCATGTAAATAAATTTTTGTCTTGGTTTATTTTTTTTCTGAAGATGGTAACATCCCATGGAGAAGGTAAATTATGAAGTGATTTCCACTAGGTTTGGAGTTTCCTTTTGCAGGACCACATGTGGTGGTGTTTTTGTGGCTCATAGGAAAGGCTACTAGTTTATTAGACTATTGTTTTTAGCCTATGGGAATGGTCTTTAGGGTGGCCCATATACTGATGTTTTCCGGGTAATCAGATGAAATTTAAAATTGGTGTGGAGACCCACAATGGGTATCAGTTTGATTTCTCCCTATGTCAGTTAGTTGTAATTGGTATTTCATGCTGGTGAGTACCTTTAGGCCTCCTGTTTGGATAATTCAGTTCAGTCTCTAGTGTAGTTTGGCATTGATAATTATTTTGGTAATGTCTAATGTGTTTTGTATTAAGAGGTTAGATTACGGAGTTGTGAGGATTCTATTTATTTTGATCAATCAACTGGATGTATTGTGGCTCTCCGGTGGCTGAAGATGTATATTAGGGATTCCATTCTATCCTCCCATGTTAAATATTATGAATTTATATTTCCATTCATTGTGTTTCTTGTTTCTCCCCATTTAATGGTTATCATAAATTTCCATGAGCTGTGGAGGATTGTCACTCATTGTAGTGGGATTAAGACTTGTAGTGAATATCTAGGGGTGTAATGTTCTCATGGTGGTATGAATTTTCAGACATAAGTTTTTAATTTTGACCATTGATCCAGTTTATTCTTTAGGCCTTAGGTTTTTCTTGAGTCTTGGGTGTTCATAGTTTAGATTTTTAGGCATCACTTATGTTTATTTTTGGCATTAAATTTTCTATTTTAGGATTCAATGAATTTTCATTGAAAATATGAGTTTTACGTTAATAGTATTCGTCACACGATTGGTGTACGATATAGAGGGGTTCACAACTTCAACATGGTTTGGAAAATCATATGGGTAAATGGTGCATGATGTCCACGTCATTAAAAATGGGGAAATTCCCTTTTGTGTGCTCTTAAGATTTAACCCCAAACACACCCTTGCTCACCCCATTTGTCCTATCAAGCCCTAGGTGCTTCCCCCTTCCCTCTTGGCTCCCTTTGACTCCCTTTTGTGTTTTTGGTATAGATTCTTCCTAAAAAATTCACATCAATAGTTCTCCATATTGACTTCTCTTCTTTTAGAGGGGTTCTCTTCTTATTTATTGGGGTTTGTAAAATCCATCATGTTTGTTGACCTATTTGGGATATGATATTGATTATCACGGTTCAATATTTATATTTTTTTCAATATTTTTTATAGGGTATCTGGTGGTGTAGATGTGGTTTAGCCCCAATTATCAGAAGAATATACACTTGAGTAAGGTAGTTCCATGATCTATCAGTTTTATAATATTTTGATATGATTGTTTTTATCTATAAATTTGTTCTATTAATTTACTATCTGGTGTGAAATAGGTTTTGGAAGGGTTTTATGATGCACCTATTCTGAATGTAGAATTTATAAATGAAAATGGTTGTGATTTATGTATTATTTATGGTAGTGTTTCTTGAAAGTATTTTATTCCCAATGTGGAAGGTGTGAGATGAGTTTTAAAAGGAACTTGTGGTGAGAACAACTTTGAAATTGGGGTTTTAATGAATGATGGATTATTTTGGCATGTCAGATTTCATTGTGAACCCTTTAATTTTAATTTTTAATTATGCTAATAATGTGAATCATTTTTTAAAGCAAACATAGTTTATGTGTGAATTTAAAATGGGATTGGCCCATGGAAATATATAGAATTGATTGTGGGTTTTTCTTATGATCTTTTCATATGGGTTTCATTGGTTGTCCATGTAGTGAAAAAATGTTTCCAAATAGTTTTGGTGTGTGTAAAATTGAAAGTCGATTGTCTATTAAAAACATTGGTATTTGTGTATTTATTTTCTAAAGCAATGATTTCCTTCGGTGTTTGTAATAATTGAAATTTATTTGTGAATATAGTTATTTATGTGATATGTGAATTGGTATTGAGATGAAATGGAATATTAGGTATCTAGGTTAGTGAACTAGAACCAGTACACTAGCGATTTAGAAGTGGAAAGACCAGATTATTCTAGTGGATTGAAAACTGTTGATTCAGAAGTGGCGAACCCCAGATTCACTTATCATGATTTATGATTACAATTCTAACTAAACATGTGACATGATTAAAGACCACTATGCCCAAGGGATACTCCCTCCTAGTGACTCGGGCATGAGAAAGCTATTGGTTGTGGTTACTATACCACATTTCATTGAAGTACGTGATTTCAAGGGTCTTGCTAGTGCTAGTTACCCTTAGGTATTTCACCATGGTGCTCTATTGAGACATGATTATTATTAGAGGCAGTTCCATCAGTTGGTATATGGCACACATTGTGTATATTATATTTCTTCCAGAGTAAGTTATTTTAATATGGATTCGTATTAATGTATTTCCTTGACAATGGTTTTCCCTTAATATGTTTTCTTAAAAATGTTATAAAGGTTTTTAAAAAAAGGTGAATGTTAATTTGTATTTTAATTTTATCGTGTGTAAGAATTTAATTCAGGTGGAATCATACTAGGATTTTTCTTACACCCTACATAAACCTTTGTGTGCATGTAGATTTTGTTATGTATGACCTAGGTGAAGGAAATATGTGCCATAATGGTGAGAGTGGTTCTTAGTTTCTAGAATTCCTCTTGTTGTAGGTGTTGGTAGTGGTGGATTAAAGGTGATACCTCTCTGGTTTAATGGAGTTTTTGGAGTCATATTTTGTTTTTCATTTCCATTATATCATGTCAGCTTCTAGTTGAAGTTTTAAAACCTTAATTCTAATTTTTTGGACCTTGTTTTTTTATGTCAATAGTTATGGTTTCTTGATCTATTTTGTTAGTTCGACTAAGGTTATAAATATTTGTTAAATCATTCCCAAATAATATTTATAATAGCAAGGTACTGGTTTCTAGCCATTGGGGATCAGAAACTCTCTCCAAGGCATCCCATAGACTGGGTTGAGTGTTGGATTGGTTGACATCCCAGCTTAGTTTGTATCAAAATGGTATCAGAGAAGGTTACACTCTTTTTGGGTCATATTATTTGGGGTTGAGTCCAAATACACCGGATCCTGGCCTACCAGGACCTGAGGTTCTGGTTGCGAATAAGGTTCTTATCCTGAATACCTTGTCATGGGACTTGAGTTTCCATGGGACATATATTTTTATTTGGTTTATTTGGTTTTGTTGGTTTGTTTAATGCTTGGGAAATGAGTGGGAGTTGGGACAGTTATATCTTTGAGGTTTTATGGTATGAAAATCCATATAATTCCAAGGAAATACACCAAGAATAATCTCTATGAAAATAGTGCATTGGCATGTGTCTTCCAACTATATGTACAAATCAATCATCTAAACTAGTTTCCCCTTGTGAATTGTATTTTTTCCTGTTGGTTACTAAAAATTGTTTTTGAAAACCATATTTTGGAATTATGAAGAATTAATTTTTAAGTGTAATTTGTTTAGTTTTGGTATAGTGTAATATCAATATTCATTATTGTTTTGAATAAATTTTTAGAATGTTCAATTTTAATAATATGTTTTTTAGAGAAAAAAAAGGATTTGTTTACTATGATTGGATTTCTATAATTGAAACCCCATATTTGTCAAAATTGTTTGCATGAAAAAAGAAACAAAATTCATAACTTTTTTGGAAACATGTTTTAAATAAGAAGAGATGAGGTTGTAACCAAATTATTTTCATGGAATGATTTTTATTGAGCTACTGAGAAATGTTTTGAATTATATTTTATTTAAAATGAAGTTGTGGGATTTTATATTGAGAAAGATGAAACAGATGGATGTTTGGAGTTGAAAATTTTTTTCATTTGGTTTTTAGTGATTTTTTTGAAATGATTATTGAATTTTTGAAATTGAAATGGGATTGAGAGGTTTAAGTTTTGGGATGAATGTTTTTTCTTAGAATGTTTTTTGACTATTTGTTTATTTGTGAGTGACCATGTGAATCAATATATGTGTAAAAGTGGATGATTGTCCTATTTTTCTTGTGAATATTCATGTGTGAGGCTCTATTAAATAACATTAGTGTGTTTTTGACCCATCGATCCTATTTTATTTTCAACATAACTTTTAAGAGAAATTGTTCGGTTTTCATAACCAATAGTTTTGTGGTGTGTCTCTTTATGAATTGGTAATGTTTATTATGAGGTGTTTTGAGTTTGATAACTCTTCATGTAGAATGGGGTTTCATGTTTGAGTTATTGTTAGTGAATTGGTCATGAAAAAATAGTTAGTGTATTATTTTAAAAAAGAATGCGAATCCTTTGTGTTGGTTCCCTTAATGTTGTTAGATTTTGTTTGTGATACATTTTGTCCAAGGGATTGGTTTGATCAGATGCTCAGTTTCTATATCGGCTATGTGTACACCCACATAATATTAGATGCATATTCATGGTGTGAACATAGGTATATCCCCATTTGAAGACCCTCCAGTTGTTCAATGTAAGGATTTTATTCTTGAATTTTATAAATTGAATCCACCTCCCTTTTTCGATTAAGTGGATCCTCACAAAGTGGAGTAGTGGAGGCAGGAAATTGAAAAAATAGTTTTCTTGAGTTTCTTGAGTCATTAAAGGGAGATTTTTCCACCTTTATTCTTGAAAGTCCATTGTGGAAGCTGTGAAGTGAATTATAGTAATGGAATAATTCCTGAAGATGTCGGTGCTAGCCATAGTAATAAAATGCCAAGAGACTATTCATCAACTACTTCTGGGTGTAGGATCATGTTGTGCCATTATTATTGTATGTCTGATCACATGGATTCTTTGTTTCTGAATTCCATAATTCCTATCCTGAATATAGATACCCATTGTTGTTGCAATGGTTCCATCAAGGTGTTCTTAGGAAGCCCCATTGATTTTGGTCCACCGCTTCAAAAGATATGACCTGCCCATTTGAAAGGGTAGTGAATTATATAATGCTCAGTTTAATTTTTGTTTCCTTGAAATTAATCTTTAGTTGTAATGGCCATTCATGGTGATGTTTTTTTGTCTTTTATTTTTATAAAAAATAAAATGTTTATGTTGTGTAATATTTTGATAAAATTTATTTTAATGAAATTCTATTTTTATTTCAAAAACTAACAATTTCTCCATTTTAAATGGAGGTTCCTTCAGTGTGTTATTTGATCAAATTTTTTCTCATTAAAATGAAAGAGGATGATGTGTGTGCATCATCTAAGTCCCTATATTGGTAAAAGTTCCATGTTGGAATAAGGTGAGTCACATGGAATGTTTTTCTCTTTTGGTTATACCAAGAATGATTTGGGGTTGTATATGAAATCAAAGAAAGGTTTCTAGTCAGGGATTGATGGCTTTTAGTTCCAAGGTATGAGATGCTTCAAACATCAGGGCTCTATTTATAAGTCCCTGAGTGAGGCTGGTGCATAGTGATGAAACCACTGTAGGTCTGGGGAACCTTGATGGAGATTTGGTATCCACTATCTGGGTGTGGTTTGTTTAGAGTTCTTAACATGGTTTTCATTGTTGTTATAAATTCCTACTGATGTAAAAAGTTTGGGGGTCTTATCTTCATATTTTTATAGTGGTAGTTCATTTTTATTTTGAATCTATATTTTGTTGTCCTTGTGTTGTTATCCTTGAAAATTAGTTTTAATCTCGGGTTTTTCTAGTCTTGAGATGGCCATGTCCCATGGGGAAAGTAAATTTTAAATATAATTCTACTATTTTATGAATTTCATTTCCTTGGACACCATATGGTTGGGTTTTTTGGACAATGGGAAATGATGCTAGTTTATTATACTGTGATTTTTGGATTGTGGGAAACGTTTTCTGGGTGTCCTAGGGTTGGTGATGTTGTTTGAGTAACCCAATGAAATTATAAAATAGTGGGGAGACCCGCCTTGGGAATCAATGAGGTTTCTCCCAGTGTTGGTTGGTGTTACATGACCATTCATGGCAGGGAGTCCATTCAGGCCCTCTGTTTTGACAATCTGGTTCAATATATTGTGTGCTTTGGCATTGAGCAGTTTTATCTAGTATTATCTTAAGTTTTTTTACATGAGAGGTTATATTGTACACTTGTGAGGATTCATTTTTTTATGATCAATCAACTGAAGGTGTTTTAGCTTTTTGGGGGCCGAAGGCCTATGGTAGAGAGTCCATTCCAGCCATCGAAGTAAAATATTTTAAATCTTAGTTTATACTCATGGTATTAATTATTTCTTTTCATTTGATGGTTGTTAAGAGTTTCCTTAAGTTTTAGATTACTATCATTCTTTGTTGTAAGATCAAGACAGGGTGTGACTTTTTGGGGGTGGAAATTTTTCATGGTCGGTGGAATTTTAAAACTCAGGATTTTAATTGTACCATTATTTTGGTTTAATTTTTTGTCCTTGTGTTTCTCTTGAGTTACAGGTGTTACTAGTATAGATTTTTAGGTGTCTCTTTTGTTTATTTTTGTTATATCATGTTACCTTTGGGTTTCCCTTGAGTTTACAAAAAAATGAAATTTTTTGGGTTAATAGATAGGGAACACGATTGGAACACTGTTTGGAAGAACGTGGACCCCTTCTCTGGTAACCATCCATCAAAGTGGTATTTTTTGATAGTGGCTAATCACATGATTAACACATTATTTGTAAACCATGAGGGAGAAACAATCCACTTTCTCCAGATTAGATAGAGAGGGGAGAATGGAAGATTAATAGTTTGAAAAAAAATGTGTGGGTAAACTGTGTGGGATGTACATTTCATTAAAAATTAGAAAATTCTCTTTGTGTCTTTTCAGGATTTAACCCAAAACAAACACTATCTCACCCATTAGACATATAAAGCCGAATGCACCTCCCTCTACCCCTCTGGGCTCCCTTAGACTCCCATTATATGGTGTTTTTGGTGGGTATTCTTCAAGAAAACATCAAGTATGTGGTTATACTAAATGATATCACTTTTTATAGGGGTTTTCTTCTTCTTTATTGGTTTTTTTATCTCAAGTTGTTTGGATGACCAATTTTAGGAGTTATATTGATTCTTACGGTTCAATATTGATGTTTTTGGGTTAATATTTGATTAATATGGTCCCTTGGTGGTGATATTGGGGTTTAACACTGATTTATGAATGTTTCTACACTTGAGGTAGGTGTTTCCATGATATAACATTTTTAGATTAATTGATATGTTTTTTGGCATCATTAATGTGTTCTATGAATAGATAATGTGGTGTGAAATATCTTTTAGAAAGGTTTTCGGAGGCACATATTATGAAAGTCGAATTTCTAAAGGAAAATGGTTGTATTTTAGGTATGATTTATGGTTGCCTTTCATGAATGTTTTTATGCCTTATTATGATGGTGGGAAATGGGTTTCCAAAGGTACTTAGGCTGTGATCATATTTGAAAGTAGGTTTTCAATGAAAAAAAAGATTATTATGGAATTTTGTTTTTATGTGCTCCTTTAAATGTGAACTGTGAACAATGAAAATGATGTAAAGCTTTTTTTAAAGATAACATGGTTTATGTGTGATATTAAAAGGGGATTGGCCCATGAAAATGGTTGGAATTAATTGTGTGCCATTCCTATGATCTTTCCAAATCAGATTATTTGGTTGTTCATGTGGTGAAAAATTCGTTTTCAAATGGTTCTGGTGTGTATAAATTTAAATGTTGGGTTTTATTTACAATGGTGGTTTATGTTAAATTATTTGATAGAGGTTATTTCATTATGTGTTTAAAATTATCGACATGTATATGTGGCATTGGGGATCTTATGATATGTGATTTTTATTAGGAAAAATGGGAATATCAGGTGTCTTGGTGGGATAACTCGAACTTGTTCACTAGTGATTCAAAATTTAAAAGCTATAATTCTTATAATGGATTGAATCTATTTGAATCAGATGTGGAAAATCCTAAATACACTTAGCATCATTGAAAATTACAACACTAACTAAACATGTGACATGATTGTAGACCACTAGGCCCTTGGTATGTTCCCTCATAGTGTATCATCCATGAGAAAGATATTAGTTGTGGTTATTATACCATCTTTCTTTGGTTGAATTTTCATATAATAACAGTTTTCATTCCAGTTTACAGATGGCTCCATTTGAAGCATTATATGGTAAACGGTGTTGAACTCCAGCTTTTTGGGATAAAGTGGGTGAAAGGAAGCTGATGGGACCTGAATTGGTAGAAGATATGGCAAAAAAAGTTCAGTTGATTCCAAAACACATGAGAACAGCTCAGAGTAGGCAGAAGAGTTATGCGGATAACCGGAAGAAGGATATATATTTCGAGGTAGGTGATAATGTTTTTCTCAAAGTTTCACCATGGAAAAGTGTGATGCGATTCAGTAAGAAAGGAAAGTTGAGTCCAAGGTTTATTGGACCATATGAAATTCTGGAGAAAGTTGGATTAGTTTCTTATCGAGTGGCTTTACCTCCGAGTTTATCTCAGGTACACAATGTTTTTCATGTTTCGATGTTGAGAAAGTATATGCTAGATTCATCTCATGTTTTGAGCCCAAAGGTAGTTCAGTTGGAAGAGAATATCTCTTATGAAGAACAACCAGTCCATATTCTTGACCATAGAGAGCATGTGTTGCGGAATAAGTCAATTCACAAGGTAAAGGTTTTGTGGAGAAACTATATGGTTGAAGAGGCAACGTGAGAATCTGAAAATTCTATGAGAGATAAATACCCCCACTTATTTTGATAGGTGAATAAAATTGAAAGGAAGAAATTTCTAAAAGGGGGGAAGGATGTAACATCCCAGGTAAATAATGAATAAAACATTTTCATATTTATTAATATTTAAGAATTAAATCTTAATTTTACTTTAAAGGGGTTTCTATGTTCGATAGTGTACCCGATATGTAACAGAGTTTCCTTGAAATCTTACATTGCACACTAGTAATAAAATAGTATTATTTTAAATTGTAGTTAACACGTTTCCATTGTATTGGCGGGAAGGAATAGAAATAACTAAAATATGATTATATATGTTTGTTAAATGTTTTTACATTTATCCAATAAAGGATAAAGGCTTAAAATATGAAAAGAATTCAATTTTAGGCATATATACTCTAATTTTCACTAAAGGTCCACTTATCACCTTTTGATGGCGAACCACCATTAAATATAGTTTTGTTCACTCTTATACATTCTATTGGACCAAATAAAATTTTTCTCTAGAATAAGGACATCAAAATTTACTTTGTGTAAATTTTTGTTATTTTTCCGATAAAGATCATTTTTAATGAATAGTGAAAAATGTTGTATTTTAATTCAAAACCACTTTTTAATATAATTTATTTATATGATTAGATTATCTTTTGAATTGGTTATAATGTGAAATTAGAATATAATTTTACCATTTAATCCAATAGTGGTCATTGTAATTAATTTCCCTTTGAAATTGGACTTAAACTAGTGTCAATCTTTTGATATATATTGTTTCATAAAAACACGCTATTTGTTCTGATAGTGGAAATTAATTATTAAATTAGTTAATGTAACTTATATTTTTTGAATTTTGTAAAATAGACATCATTTTTGAATTCGGAATATCAAATATATCTTAGGGTGATGTTTTGGTATTTTTCTAAAAAAACTTTATTTTTTGATGAATAGTGAAACCACTAAGTTGTACTTAAAAAACTAATTTTTCGTTTAAATGAAATTTTACCACCTCTATGTTTTGAATTAAAAAAAAAACTTACATAGTTTTCATTATTATGTAATATTTGGTTCAATGGGATTAAAATCATTTTTGGTGAATAGTAACTTTTAAGTTTTAATCGCGATTAGAGGTAATTAGTGTAATTTAAGGTAAAAATAATGTTTTAATAATATGAAATGACCTTCACACATGTACTACCCATATTGGATGTGTCATGGCCGACCAAGAAAATCCATGGGTCAACATGGGGACCCCATGGAGCTACCTTGGTAGGAAAATGACATTAATAACCTTTTATTTAATGTTAAAATAAAAATTTCAGAAACATGTGTTGTTTTACTAAAAAAAATTTAAATGGGGTTATACAAGTAATATTTTTGACTATAAATATTAATTAGAAATATAATAATATTTCCTACATCATGATATTTTTTTTATAATTTTTAAACATTAAATAAATTAAATTATTTATGACACCATGATGATGGAGCGATTACCTCATTATTTAACGATTTAAATAAAATTAAAAGATAATGTAAAATATAAGACCTACACTTGTCAGAAACCTATTGGATGGGTTGATATAAGACTATTATCACCTTATCCTTGAAATATATAATTTTGGGACCTTTAATATCTGAAACTCATTTTATAATAATGTAACCTTTTATAACTTTCCAAGAGTGCCCCTCCTCTCCTCTTATAAAAGGCCCCCACCTCTACCACCTTACCCACACCTCTCATGACTTTGGCTCGGCCAAACCCTGCCCATTTTGTCTCTTCACATCCCTCTCTTACTCCTAGAAGCCTCACTTTGGGCAGAAGTCTTTCCAATGAATCATTTGAGCTCAAATCAAAAAGAGTTTTCCGATTTTAAGGTAGTGTCTTCTCTTGTGTTCTTATGTTTTATATTGATTCTCCAACCCCCTAAACTCTTTTTATTCTTTTCTTCTGCAACAAAACCAGTATCTTCATTATACGAAGATTTTTTTATGAGAAGTATTAGAGCTACACCTACACACACCTTAGTGTAATTGTAACACCCCAGGTAAATAAATAATATGACATTTTCATATTTATCCTTATTTGTGAATAAAATATTAATATGACTTTAAAGGGGACGCTATGCTCGATGGCGTACCCAACACGCAACAACGAGTTTCCTGGGAATCTTACGTTGCACTCTAATAATAAAATAATATTATTTTAAATGGTAGTTTACATGTAGCCGTTGTATTGGCGGGAATGGATAGAAATAACTAAAATATGATTATAAATGTTTTTAAATGTTTTTACATTTATCCAATAAAAGATAAAGGCTTAAAATATAGAAAGAATTCAATTTTAGGCGTATATGCCCCAATTTTCACTAAAGGTTCACTTATCGCCTTTTGATGGCGAACCGTCATTAAATATAGTTTTTTTCACTCTTATACATTATATGGGACCAAATAAAACTCTTCTTAAGAATCGGGACATCAAAATTTACTTTGTGTAAATTTTGGGTATCTTTCCGATAAAGTTCATTTTTTTAATGGATAGTGTAAAATTTTGTATTTTAATTCAAAACCTCTTTTTAATCTAATTTATTTATATGATTAGATTATCTTTTTAATTGGTTTTAAAGTGAAATTAGAATATATTTTTACCATTAAATCCAATAGTGGTCGTTGGAATTAATTTCACTTTGAAATCAGACTTAAACTAGTTTCAATCTTTTGATACTTATTGTTTCATAAAAACACGCTATTTGCTCTGACAGTGGGAATTAATTATTAAATTAATTAATGTGACTTATATGTTTTGAATTTTTTAAAATAGACTTCATTTTTGAATTCGAAATATCAAATATAGCTTAGGGTGAATTTTTGGGATTTTTCTAAAAAACATCAATTTTTTATGAATAGTGACACCACTAAGTGGTACTTATAAAAACTGATTTTTCCGTTTAAATGAAATTTTGCTATCTTTGTGTTTTGAATTTCAAAAATCCTACATACATGGTTTTCATTAAGAAGTTAAATGTGGTTCAATGAGATAAAAATAATTTGTTGGTGAATAGTAACTTATTATGTTTTTAATCGCGATTAGAGGTAATTAGTGTAGTTTAAGGTAAAAATAATGTTTTAATAATATGAAATGAACTTGACACATGTCCTAACCTTATTGGATGTGTCATGGCCGACCAGGACAAGCCATGGGTCAACTTGGGGACCCCATGGATCCACTTTGGTTGGGAAATGACATAAATAACTTTTTATTTAATGTTAAAGTAAAAATGACACAAACAAGAGATGTTTTACTAAAAAAATTATTATGTGGGGTTATACAAGTCATATTTTTTATTATAAATATTCATTGGAAATATAAAAATATTTCATACATCATAGTAGTTTTTTTATAATTTTTTGAAATTAAATAAATAAATGTATTTATGACATCATGATGATGCAGCGATGACCTCGTTATTTAACGATTTAAATAAAATGGAAATATAATGTAATATCTAAGACCTACACTTGTCCAAAACTTATTGGATTGGTGGATTTAGAACCCTTATAACCTTATCCACGAATTATATCAATGTGGGACCTTTTAAAACCAAAACACATTTTCAAATAAAGTAATATTTCATGATTTCCAAAAGTGCCCCTCCTCTCCTCTTATAAAAGGCCCCCACCTCTACCTCATTTCACACACTTCTCAAGCCTTTGTCTCGGCCATCCCCTGCCCATTTACTCTCTCCACATCCCTCTACTCATCCTAGAGGATTCCCTTTGGGCAGAAACCTTTCAAAGGAAGCCTTTAGGCTCAAATCAAATGGAGTTACACTTTTAAAGGTAATTCATTCTCTCATGTTCATTTGTTTTATTTTTCTTCTCCAACCCCCTAAACTATTTTTATTTACTTCTTTTGTAACAACACAAGTATCTTAAATATACTAGGATGTTGTTATAAGATTTATTCGAGCTACACTCTCACACAACTACATCAAATGGTTAAAGAACATACGGTTTCTGTGGATGGCGAAATTCTGCCTCCCGAATTGATGATTGTTCAATACTCATTTAACACCTTCAAAGGTGGCCATTATGATGTCACTATTTTTATATATGATATATAATATGTTTATTATTTCCTTAAGCTTCTGTATTTTTCATTTATGGCATACCATTATTGTTACCGTTATGGGTAAACACGATATCTTCATTTTAGGAAGTGTGGACTACCGCCCCCTCAAAGTGATGTGATTCGTTAATGCCATGCGTGGGACGTATAAAGGATTGATTTAATGTTATTATATATGATGTTATACTGGAATTATTATATAACTCCATATCATTATTATTTCCTTCCATTAAAGAATGAGATAGAAATGAAAGTAGCGTTCATGCGTATGTACGGCTTACCGTCTCCATGAACGGTGCATTTCATTTCTTATCCCCAAAAGTAATGTACTATTATAAGTACATGTATATAATAGATATATATGATGAATAATACATATAAATGATTAATATAATCCTGGAATAAAAATATACGTACCTCTCATTTAGTTTTAATTCCATTAATATGACAAAGAAATGAAAGTAGCGTTCATGCGTACGTACGGCTTACCGTCTCCATGAACGGTGCATTTCATTTCTTACCTCTAAATGATTATGTAATATTATAAATACATGTATATTATGGATATATATGATTTATATTATATCCAAATCTTGAATATAATTCTGGATATAATGAACGTTTGACCACACGAAGAACATGTAATTGTAAGAAGTCCACTTTCGACTTAAGAACCAAATATCGACAAAACAAACGTTATTAACTTAAATGATTAAATAATGTTTATAACATTGAAATAAGTGATATAAAAGGAATAATGAACTATAAAATGTTTCTTAATAAAGTGGAAATTAACTCAAGTTTATTATTCAGGACGTTAAAGAACGATCGAGTCAAGTCGGACCCGAGGTAAGGGTTCCTACACCTCTCTTTCTTTTTAAGTACACTCTTTTATGTCATTCCTTTTAAGCTCATCTTTATTACGATTGGGATGTTATTTTATATTACTCCTACTGTACTGATTATGTTCATATGATGAGATACCAAATTTCCTCTCATCAATCCATTTTGGATGTTTTAAGTGGCGCCGTAAGGCTGCCGAGTTTTCGTAAGGGATTTTTCATCTCACTTTTATTCCTGTGAGATTTATGCTACATTTGCCACAATTTCATTTGAGTGGTTTATTTAATGCCCATTATTAAACTCCTTTTGTAATATAATTCCATTTATGGGTATTTACATATTCATTTTATGAAACTTCTTCAATGGGGTGTACTTTTCGAAAGTTACCCAAGTCGGTAAGGGAACCTTTCACCCTCCTCTTTTTGAAAAGACTTCTTTTGTTGGGTATTTTAATTTACATATTGTTATGTTGGGATATGTTCTCATATATCCCTATTGATGTAAATTTTATGTCCAAGTGATGAGATACACATTCTATCTCTCATCAACTCATTTTGATGTGACACCGTTAGGCTGTCAAGGGAACTTCTTAACCCAATTTCGATTTCTTTGGGTTCAACATGTAGTTATTGAATATGTCATCCTTTGAATATGTGTGAATGAAATTTTATTGTTTTACACTTAATATCCAATTATATTGGGTGTATTTATATTTTTCACACATAATTTTGATATTGATTTATCCTTAATTTAAGGATACCTTCTTTATAAGGGATTTCATCACATTTTACATCCCTATTGAGACTTCATTGTTGTTATGCACCAATTCACTCTTATATGGTGTATATACTGTCCTTTGGAATATTATATCATGAATCCATTTATTCTCATGATATTATAAAGTTCTTATTCTTCAATTTTTGTATTCAAGTGTCTCTAATTTTGGTAAAAACCCTTTGACCAAAATATCGCTTTAAATGTTTTAATGATTTGTTCTTATTAATATACATGTTTTCAAAATGGTTTTAAGGATTTATTTATATGGATATTAATGGTTTAAAATGTTAAAAGCTTCAATCTGGTATGGGACAATTTGATTCAAAATTCTCCTTATTAAATGTTTTAAATGGTTTTGGAAATGGTTTCTTTTTATATGGATTCATTATTTCAAAATACTAAAATGTTATATTGTGATTGAAATGTGGAAATGTTTTGTTTCCTTTTTGCATGTTTTATGTGATACGTTTATGTTATGGTTCTTGGGCATTGTTATGAAAACGGGTGGTTCCGTGATAAACTAAGGGCGGGTGAGCCTGCTATATCTCTTCAATGCATTGGGTAACGCGAAGGAGTGAAACGTTAAGGTTTCTCCGAAGAGATTTAGGGAATATACTGTGATGGGTATTCCAAACGTAACCAAGAGGGTTACTCCCTACGTAAGATTGTTATGAGTGCCTCAAGTTACCTTTATGTCTTATGATTTCTATGATTTATTCATGGTTTGATGAGGTATGTTAAAATTCCTTTGTTTTATGGGTAAAGTATGAATTCAATCTTATGTATATATGAACTCATGTTTCCTTTCCATATTTTTGTAACCCTTACTGAGCTTTTTATGCTCATCCCAAGTTTTTGAAATGTTTTTCACAGGTCAAGGGAAAGGTACATGATGTGATGATAGTGTCAAGGATGTGTCAAGAAAGAATCCATGTTTTATTTTCAATATGTTTCTGTTGATGGGAAGAATGAATACTGTCTTTTATGTAACCACTTTGTTTAAATGTGGAATGTAATGCAAATTTCATGATCTAATTCTCTAAAAATCTAAACCTGAAAAGATCCTCAATGTGTAATCTTGTAATAACTCAAGATTAAGTAAGGTTTAAGGCTGGGGCCTTTTAGTTGGTATCAAAGGTCGGTTTAGATAACTTTAGAGGTTAGGGTATTATTTAAGCATAAGTGACATTACCGTAATGGTTAGGATTTCAGAAAGAGTCCTAGTTTTAGATAAAGTGAATGAGTAAGTATATCTTAGTGTTTATCTTACTCATTAGTACATTATGGTTTTGTTGATATACTCACACTGACCTTTTTGGTTTTAGTAAATGGCTGGATCTAGTAGGAACCAAAGTAACAGTGGATGTGAAGGAAACTGTGGCAGTTTTTTGAGCAAGCAACTGAATGATATGGGAGCTGCAATGAGAACTCTTGTGATTATCCTCAACCAACTATCTGGAGTCATGATTGACCACCTAAACCATGGTGATTTCCTTAAGGCATCATATATGCAAGAAACAAATCCCTACGGAAGTACAGGTAATAATCATAAAGGTTAGTGTGTTAAAAAACCTATGTGTCAAAGATGTGGAAAGAAACACCTAGGAAAATGTTTCAAAGGGACAGAAATATGCTATAGATGTGGAAATGAAGGTCATAAAGCAAGAACCTTCCATGGAAAAAGGAAGCATCCAGTTGACTCGAGGAAAGGGAAAGAAGTTCTTTCTGAGGGATCAATTGAATGTTTTAAATGTGGTGTGCATGGTCATTATGCAAACACATGTCCTATGATGAAGTTTCGTGAATGGGGTCCCCAAGAGCGTAAAAATGTTCGTTTAACAATACCTAATGCCATTCCGATTGAGGATGAAGAAACTGACAATGACCAATCAAAGGTATGTACTATTTCATGACTATTGTTTTCCTATTTTGGAATCTTAGGATATGATTCATGATTTTGTTTGTAAGAAAGAGGTATTTCGGAATAAGTTGGAAAGGAATTGTTAATGGATCATGAAGAATGTTGAATGAGTAAGATGTCAACATATGAGGGCTTCAAGAGTTATGGTTAAATTCTTAAGAGTATTAAGTCTATTTTGATGATGGGGTTACATTAGAAGACTTTTTATATTATGTGTAACCCTGATGTTTAATATAGAAAAATTTTATTCAAGGAATAGTTATCTTTTCTTTTGTGGATATAGTTATAAAGAACCATTTGGGTTTATATGATCCTTACTTTTGAGGTAATTATGGGTTACTATATGTTATGATTGAAGTGAAAGGCATGAGATAAAATTGAGGTTAAATTATGTTATGTTTATTTTTGATGATTTTATCCCTTTTTGGGGAATGACTTGAGAATTATATAGTTTTGGAAAAAGGACAACACGTAGACCGTGTGACTACCCGTCGCGTCGGACAAAGCTGCGGGAATCGAACCCACAATCAAAGTGCAACTGGTATTTATCGCCTAACACTGGACTACGTGAAGTCCCTGGTTAGTTTGACTGATTCTTTTTAGTTATATGATTTTAGGAATTAAGAGTAAGTTGATTTTGGGTTATTTATGAAAATGATTAACCTATCATGGAGGATATGTGATTAGGTTAATTACTTTTCAATACGAGACTTTAGGAGCAACTGATGTTGTTTGGAGATAAATGTTACGATTTAACTTGGAAGACTATGTGACTAAATCCTTCAAATATTTGGGTTTCAATCTTATATTGGATTACTTCGAAGAATTTTATGGACAAATTGTTTATCGTATGGTCCTCGTTGAACTTTGGGTTTTGTTGGACAAATTTTGGAGATTAAGCATAGATTTTCTTTTTAATGGGTTATCCTTTTCTGGATTATCTGACCTTGTACTAACCTTTTTGGTTTTGGTTTTGGTTAAAGCCTAAAGACATGGGATGTATATAGTTCTCTTTTGTGGATTAGGTGATTCTCTAGAAGTTGATCATAGTACTCTTAATGCAAACAAGTCTCCCTAAATACTCGTCTTTTGGAAAAAAATATGAGTTTGATTAAGGAATATAGTAAAAGTTGAAAGTCAACATGATAAGTGATTATGTTTCCCTATGAATAAATTCCTCAATAAAAAGTAACTTAAAACAAAAATGTTGTCTATTAACTTTTCCTACTGGGGAACCCAACACCGTTTAACCCATCACAAGTTTGTGATTTTCTTATTGTTAACTTTCTCCTAAACATGTTTTCTATCACTCTCTATCAGAACATGACCCTATATTTTCTCCTCCATGTCCATGTTTTTCTACATGGAATACTAGTATGGGTTAACTCGGGTGACCTCTGTACATATCTTCCTTTATTTTAAAGTGATTGTTTTACTGACTCTTGTTCCAATGTGGGACTTTCAAGGATGTTTCCAAGCTCAATTTTAAAAATTGCGAGGACGCAATTCCCAAAAAGGGGAGAAGGATGTAACACCCCAGGTAAATAAAGAATATGACATTTTCATATGTATCCATATTTGTGAATAAAATATTAATATGACTTTAAAGGGGACGCTATGCTCGATGGCGTACCCAACATGCAACAACGAGTTTCCTGGGAATCTTACGTTTCACTCTAATAATAAAATAATATTATTTTAAATGGTAGTTAACATGTAGCCGTTGTATTGGCGGGAATGGATAGAAAAAACTAAAATATTATTATAAATGTTTTTCAATGTTTTTACATTTATCCAATAAAATATAAAGGCTTAAAATACAGAAAGAGTTCAATTTTAGGCATATATGCCCTAGTTCTCACTAAAGGTTCACTTATCGCCTTTTGATGGTGAACTGTCATTAAATATAGTTTTTTTCACTCTTATACATTATATTGGACCAAATAAAACTCTTCTTAAGAATCAAGACATCAAAATTTACTTTGTGTAAATTTTGGGTATCTTTTGGATAAAGTTCATTTTTTTAATGGATAGTGTAAAATTTTGTATTTTAATTCAAAACCACTTTTTAATATAATTTATTTATATGATTATATTATCTTTTGAATTGGTTTTAAAGTTAAATTAGAATATATTTTTACCATTAAATCCAATAGTGGTCGTTGGAATTAATTTCACTTTGAAATCAGACTTAAACTAGTTTCAATCTTTTGATACTTATTGTTTCATAAAAACACGCTATTTGCTCTGACAGCTGGAATTAATTATTAAATTAATTAATGTGACTTATATTTTTTTAATTTTGTAAAATAGACTTCATTTTTGAATTCGGAATATCAAATATAGCTTAGGGTGATATTTTGGGATTTTTCTGAAAAACATCAATTTTTGATGAATAGTGACACCACTAAGTGGTACTTATAAAAACTGATTTTTCCGTTTAAATGAAATTTTGCTATCTTTGTGTTTTGAATTTCAAAAATCCGACATACATGGTTTTCATTAAGAAGTTAAATGTGGTTCAATGGGATAAAAATAATTTTTTGGTGAATAGTAAATTATTAAGTTTTTAATCGCGATTAGAGGTAATTAGTGTAGTTTAAGGTAAAAATAATGTTTTAATAATATGAAATGAACTTGAAACATGTCCTAATTTTATTGGATGTGTCATGGCCGACCAAGAGAAGCCATGGGTCAACTTGGGGACCCCATGGAGCCACTTTGGTTGGGAAATGACATAAATAACTTTTTATTTAATGTTAAAGTAAAAATGACACAAACAAGCACTACTGGAATTTGTTCTTTTCCCAACGGTAGTATACCAACGGTTTACTTAAACCGTTGGTATAGTGGGCCTTTGCCAACGGTTTAAGGAAACCGTTGGCAAAGGGAATTTCGGTGGACCCTTTCCCAACGGTTCACTGGAACAGTTAGGAAAGGGGTGCTAAACTCACACATTTCCCAATGGTTCACTTGAACCGTTGGGAAATGTGTGCCTTTGCCAACGGTTTTTATAAACCGTTGGCAAAGGTTTCCCCCAAATTCCAGATCGCGGTCTCCTCTCCCCATTCGGACAGAGCCCTAATCTATTCGCTCCGCTGCTCTAGCGAACCCCATCTGACTCCACTGCTCTCGCGAATCCGAACACCAGCACCCCCCATCCCAATAGGTACACCCCCATACCAATAGGTAAAATTTGATCTCAACCATACTGTTGTAGTTGTTTTAATGAGTAGATTTTTTCCAGGTGTTTGTGGTTTATTTGATTATTGAAATTAATATCTAAATAGAATATTGTTTGTGTTTGTGAAGACTTCTTTAATGTTTTTGTATTCTATGTTTGGAAGGAGACTGTTCAAAACAAGTAAATCAGAGTTGGGGGTGGCTATCGTGAACGTTTACATGTTTTGGATAATGGATTGTGGGAATTATGGATTGTTTTCAAACCAATTTGATATGTTTTGGATAATGGATTGTGGGGGTAGGGGGTGTCCACGGGGGTTGGTGGGTTGTCCACGGGGGTGGGCGGGGGTGTCCACGGGGGTGGGAAAGGCTGTCCACGGGGGTGGGTGGGGCTGTCTAGGGGGTGTGGGCTGTCCTAGGGGTCTGGGTGAGGTGTCCTGGTGGGGGAGGGGTGTGTGGGGTGTCCAGGGGGGTGGTATGTCTAGGTGGTGGTGGTGGGGTTGCAGGGGAGGGGGTGTGGGATGTTTGGGAGGGTGGGCGGGGCTATCGAGGGGGGGTACGGGGTGTCTAGGGGTGTACGGGGGTGGGCGGGTTGTCCACAAGGGTGGACGGGCTCTCCACGGGGGTAGCCAGGCTGTCAAGGAGGGGTGGGTGGGCTGTCCAGGGGGGGTGGGTGGGCTGGCCACGGGGGGTATGGGTGTGCAGGGGGGTGGGAGGGCTATCAAAGGGGGTGAGGGGTTGTCCATAGGGAGAAGGGGTGTCTAGGGGGGTGGGTGGGCTGTCCACGGGGGTGGTTGGGCTATCTAGGGCGTAGGGGGTGTCCACGGGGGTGGGCGGGGCTGTCAAGGGGGTGTGGGCTGTCCTGGGGGTCTGGGTGGGGTGTCCTGGTGGGGGAGGGGTGTGTGGGGTGTCCAGGTGGGGTGGTATGTCTAGGTGGTGGTGGTGGGGTTGCAGGGAAGGGGGGTGTGGGCTGTTTGGGAGGGTGGGCAGGGCTATCCAGGGGGGTACAGGGTGTCCAGGGGGGTACGGGGGTGGGCGGGCTATCCACAAGGTTGGACAGGCTGTCCACGGGGGTGGGCGGGCTGTCAAGGAGGGGTGGGCGGGCTGTCCTGGGGGGGTGGGTGGGCTGGCCACAGGGGGTAGGGGTGTCCAGGGGGTGGGCGGGCTATCCAAGGGGGTGGGGGCTGTCCATAGGGAGAAGGGGTGTTGAGGGGGGTGGGTGGGCTATCCACGAGGGTGGTTGGGCTGTCTAGGGGGTAGGGTCGTCCACGGGGGTGGGTGGGTTGTCCACGGGGGTGGGCGGGGCTGTCCACGTGGGTGGGAATGGCTGTCCACGGGGGTGGGCGGGGCTGTCCAGGGGGTGTGGGCATCCCTGGGGGTCTGGGTGGGGTGTCCTGGTGGGGGAGGGGTGTGTGGGGTGTCCAGGGGGGGTTGGTATGTCTAGGTGGTGGTGGTGGGGTTGCAGGGGAGGGGGGTGTGGTCTGTTTGGGAGGGTGGGCGGGGCTATCCCGGGGGGGGGGGGGGGGGGGTACGGGGTGTCCAGGGGGGTACGGGGGTGGGCGGGCTGTCCCCAAGGGTGGACGTGATGTCCATGGGGTGGTCGGGCTGTCAAGGAGGGGTGGGCGGGCTGTCCAGGGGGGGTGGGCTGACCACAGGGGGTAGGGGTGTCCAGGGGGGTGGGTGGGCTATCCAAGGGGGTGGAGGGCTGTCCATAGGGAGGAGGGGTGTCGAGGGGGGTGGGTGGGCTGTCCACAGGGGTGGTTGGGCTGTCTAGGGGGTAGGGGGTGTCCACGGGGGTGGGTGGGTTGTCCACGGGGGTGGGCGGGGCTGTCCACGAGGGTACCCTACTAATATGGTTATGGGATGAGGCATGCTCTGATGTGATAACACATTAAGTTCTTGTTGGTTTTACATTTTTTCAATAACACATTAGTATTTTTTTTCACATGTGTAGTTGATACCATGATTATTTTCTTCCTTTATCGTTTACTTAAATGTATTTTCTATTAAAGTTCAATCCTATTGAATTGTTTATGACAAAATGACTTATATGAATTCTTTTTACAGA
Organism: Viscum album; assembly: GCA_963277665.1. Lineage (NCBI taxonomy): Eukaryota > Viridiplantae > Streptophyta > Magnoliopsida > Santalales > Viscaceae > Viscum > Viscum album. The sequence goes on from OY728133.1 coordinate 446,381,770, forward strand.
ATGGACAGAAGTTGGATGTATGAAACCGATCGTATCTCAAGCGATTTTCAAAACAATTTGGAGAGCTTTATAGATTTTGCATTTCACAATGCTTCAGATAGTGGTCGCATACACTGCCCATGTTCTAATTGTGTTGGTAGACCTTGGTTGAGTCGTGAAGAAGTCAGCTACCACATAACCAAAAATGGTTTTCAAGAAAACTACTTTTTGTGGTATCACAATGGGGAGAAAATGAAATCTCAAATTGGTGATGATCGAAATGAAAGGACTGGAATGGAGAATTTGTTAGATGATTGGTTTCCGTTTATTCGTCATCATGAAAAAGAAAGGATTTTGACTCAAGAAGATGTCGATACGAGGACAACTGATGCATCTAGTGAAAATGATGATATTGATAGGGTGAAAAAATTGAATGATGCTGCCATGACTCCAGTATATCGACAATGCAATAAAATGAAAAAGCTGGAATTTTTAATCCGATTGTTTCATGGAAAAATTATGTATGGGATTTCTAATACAGCAATCGATTACATTCTTACCCTCTTGAAGGATTTACTTCCAGATGATGGAGATATTCCCTAAAACCACTATATGGCATGGATGTTAGTTGAAGAACTTGGATTTTCCAGAAACAAAATTCATGCTTGCCCGAAAGATTGCAGTTTATTCTGGGAATAAACCGCTGAACGAAATGAATGTATAAAATGTGGCACATCCCGCTGGAAGTCAAAATCTGATGGAACACCATCCCGCGTTCCACAGAAAGTAATGTGGCACTTTCCATTGATCCCCAGACTCCAGAATCTTTTTATGTCTGATGACATATCAATAAAAATGAGATGGAATGATACCGAGATAAAGAAGACTAATGATGAGTTGGTTCATCCTATAGATGGATTTGCATGGCAGAGATTTGATGCTCGACATCCTGATTTTGCAGCTGATGTGTGTAACGTGAGGCTGGGTCTTTCATGCGATGGTTTTAATCCGTTTGGGAAGATGCTTACTTCGCACATCACATGACCAGTTTTTATACACATTTATAATCTTCCCCCATGGTTGAGTATGAAAAAATCTATCACCTTCATGAGTATACTCATATCTGGTCCTTCTGATCTCGGCATTGATATTGATGTATACATGCAACCTTTAATAAAAGAGTTGAAAATTCTTTGGGATGTGGGTGTGCGCACATACGATGCATCTTCGAAAGACATATTTCAGATGCGTGCTGCACTTATGTGGACGATCAATGATTTTCCGGCTTATGCAATGATGTCTGGATGGAGCACGAAGGGAAAACTTCCATGTCCAGTTTGTATGAAGAATACACAGTCCAGAAGACTGAAACATCGTTGTAGTTTCAGTTTTATTGGACATCGACGATTTTTGCCAAAGGATCATCCATATAGAATGAATCGTCGAAGATTTGATAATACTATAGAGACCGATGATCCACCTCAGCGTATGTCTGGAACTGATGTGCTTAATGAATTGAAAGATTTCAGTTTTTCGTTCAGGAAGGGTCAAATGAAATCTGGAAAGTGAAAGAATGTTTCCACAGAAACCTGTTACAATTGGAGGAAGAGGAGTATCTTTTTTGATTTTCCTTATTGGTCAACCAATTTGCTACGTCATATCTTAGAAGTAATGAATATTGAAAAGAAAATATGTGAAATATTTCTTTCAGTTCTTCTAAATGTCAAGGGGAAGACAAAAGATGATTTACGATCTCGACGTGACTTGGTGGATTGGGGCATCAGACCAGAATTGCATCCTGTGCGTATCAGTGAAAATAAATGGCAACTTCCATGTGCTTCTTATGTGATGACACCTACTGAAAAAAAAACAATTTTTGGAAGTATTAGAGACTATTAGAGTTCATGATGTATATTCAAGCAACATATCTAAACGGGTCAACAGAAGAGAGTTGAAGCTAAAATCTTTGAAGACTCATGATTATAACGTTCTACTGCATGAGTTGCTTCCAATATCAATCCGTCATCTTTTGTCCAATAATGTAAGGGTGGGTGTTATTCGGTTGTGCCATTTGTTTAGAGATCTTTGTGCTAAGAAGTTGTCCAAGTCTTTCTTGCAAAAAATGTTGACAGATGCCCCATTAATTTTGTGTGAGTTGGAGAAAATATTTCCCCCATCATTTTTCACAATCATGTTGCATCTGACTGTCCATATTCCAACTGAAATACTTCTCGGAGGACCTGTTTCTTATCGTTGGATGAATCCATCTGAAAGAAATATGTTCACATTAAAGTCTTATGTTCGAAACAAGAATCATCCTGAAGGTTCTATCGTGAACGGTTACTTAGCTCAAGAATGTATGGATTTCGGTTCAATGTATTTGTATGATCTTACTACAAGAATGAAAAGACCAATGAGAAATGAAGAAGAACAATATGAGCAAATTGAACCCAGTTTTACATCACTTCCTCAAATAGGAGGAATTCTTGGATCCTATACATTGAAGACATTAAGCCATGAAGAGCGGGAGATGGCACATCGCACAATTTTGTTCAACTGTGATTTGTTCAATGACTATATCAGGTAACAAAATTGAATATGTATATCTTACATATATATCTGTTAAACTATTCATATTTTTTTATCTACAGGGAACATAAAACAATGATAAATAGGAAGCATCGTTCTTTATCTTTGAGAAGGAGAGAGACTTTTCATAGCAAAGAGTTTTCTGCTTGGTTAAAATTGAAGGTAAAAATATTACTATTTAAATTAATTATTTCAATATTTACTAAAGTTTAACTGTCATTTATATTGCAGGTATTGAGTTTGTCTGCTGACTCTGTCTCTGAGGAAATAAGAGCTTTGGCTTTTGGTCCTAATACCGTGGTTCGTGACTATAAATCAATTGTTATCAATGGGTACAGATTTATTGTCACTGAACGAGCCAAAAACATGAGAACACAACATGATGGTATTATGGTTACTGCCACAACAGATTTTTATGCCAGTGCATCAGATAGTAGACCGCGACTTGAAAATGTGGGTTATTATGGAGTCGTTGAGAAAATAATAATATTGGATTATTACTCTCATGGATGAGTCACAATGATGAAATGCCATTGGTTTGATTCGATGACGAGACATGGCACATTTATTGATGATTGTGGATTTTGAGTAATTAATATGACCCGCACTCTTGCTACCGAAGAACCATATGTGTTGGAATCAATGGCTAAACATGTTTTTTATGTCAAAGATCAACTTCAAGCTGAATTTTGTGTCATAGTTGAAGTAATTCCAAGACATATTTTTGATGATGCTGATGATGGAATTGACACTGTCCCTATTGCCATTGGAACTAATCCATTTATTTCTTTTGATGACTCCAATAGCTCAATTGTCAGAGTTGATTGTGAAACTGAAGTTGTGGTTGGAAATATATAGAATCATTCATCCATGTTCTCAATTCTTTTGTTTTATCTCGATTTGGGTTGTTAAGGTTGGTAATATTCATATTTATTTAGTATTGATCACAAATATGTTTTAGCTGACTTGACCGTTATGTGAATTTTCAATGTTTATTGGTTGCTGTTTAATTTGAATTGCATTTTTTAATTAGGAATTGAATTGTATTCAAACCAAATCAAACAATATTTCTAACTTGGTTAACATTACAACTTGTATGTTTTATTAAATTCATTCAAGCTCTTCTAAAACAATTGATAGATAAATTACCAATGAATCCCCTCATTCCCTCATATATTTAGTTTTTTGGTTTACATATTAATTTTCTTTTTCTAATTAATTACATATTTGTTTTCAAATGCAGGAAATGCAGCCAATTGAGGAGAGACGAAGAAAAAAATGGTGGAGAACAATCTTCAGATGGAGGAGATGGGCATTCCACCATTAGTGCCTACAGTGAGTACTTTATTTCAAATATATATATATATATATATATATATATTTACAGAATATATAATGTCATGTGATTAATTTTTTTTGTAAACTTTTTTGTAGGATCCACCATTACGTCGAAAGTTATTCGATGAGGAGCCTAGTACTGGTCCTAGTACTCAGGCCGGTGGTACGAGGAGGGTTCGTACCAGAGGTGGACGTAGAGCTGCGGGTGCCCGACTAGACCCTGCCCCTCCCACTGACATTTTAGCCTTCCCACATTCTGATCCCGGTGTGTCGTTAGGGACACACGGGGTATTTAGGCCTCCCATGTTTTCGCTACCTTCTGCATCTTCTGCCCCATCATTTTCACATCCCATGATGATTCCCACTCCCCAGTCAGCATAAGGTCATACAGCTGTTCCATCTTCTTTTCCTTCTACTTCTGTCTCTCCGAGCTTTTATATTCCATCGTCTTCGACTCCTGTTCCACCAGAGTGTGTTCCATCAGGTTCTGTGGATCCGGCGCCACTCATTGATCAGACTAGCGCATGTATATTTATAAAACGCTAACAAATTTTTATAGCAATATTTATTTTCATTATAACATGTTTTGATAAAATATTTGTTTTTCTTTCATGACAGATACATCTACTGACAGGAGGCGGGGGCGGGGCCGTACACGCATGCGTTCAGTGTGGAACCGTCGCACACAGGTTATGGTGGAATATAATGAAGACAATCAGATGGTTGAGAAAACAGGGCAGCAATGTCGGAGTTTTCTGGCGATGCTTGCCAAATACTCCGACATCATTCCCGTCAGCCCGCTGTCATGGAGACATTTTCCACATGAGGTCAAAGATAGAGCTTGGGCAGAGATATGGGTAAAAAAATCTGTTGTATTTAATGCCATGAATTATTTATGTATTTATATGAATAAATATTTTGATTTCAGCTTCGATTTAATTTTCCTGATGGTGAGGGTGCACGACTGGAACGTCTAAAGGATTTAGGCGAGCTTTGGAGAGCCTACAAGCATGAGCTGTATATTGGATGGCATGCTATAGTTGGCACTGAGTTAGAGGCGGTACCAGTCAGGGATGATTGTCTTATAGAGTAGTATCGTCAGATGATTACCTATTGGATGAGTACCTAGTTTAAGGTATGAATTACATTTGAGGTATTTAAATAATAACTTTCAAGTTTTTCATTAATATTATCCTTTGCATTATCAAATTTTATTTAGGAATCATCTGGAAAAAATAAAAAAAACATTGATGAAAAAAAATACCTTCATACACTAGGACGCACGACAATGCCGGATCATGAGAGGCAGCATGTATGGCAATTGTTTATAAGTTTTCTTTACAACTTACATTTTCTTTTGTTTCCTCAATTATTTAATCATTTGCTAATGTTTTTATATAACTTTTGTTTTCAATATCATTGTAGAGGCATGTAAAAAATATTGAAGGACGTGTGCCTCGAGCAAAACTGTTTTGCTTGAGTAGACGAAAAAAGGATGGAAGTGCTGTCAACGAAGCGACTCAGCAGCAGATTGTAAGTTTTAATCTGTTGATTTTATATTTTAATATCTATTTCGTAACTTAATAATATATTTATATTTGTAACAGGATGCTTTAGAGGCCCTCGATGCCCAAGAAGCAGACAATTTTGGGCCATCTGATCACTTACATCAGGTGTTGGGAGAGGATCATTCTGGCAGAGTACGCTGCCGACCTAGGATAGCCCCGACGAGGTATTGGCCTGCCTCAGGTACGAGTTGTAGTGCCACCGAGCTGCAGCAAGTTAGGGCACAGGCAGAACAGGCTGAGAAAAGGGCCATAGAGATGGCAGAACAGTCTGTTAGGGCAAACAGTGCAATTATGAAATTTATTGAAGTTCTACGTGCAACACTTCCAGCAGAGGCCAGCCCAACGATTGATGAATACATGTCGTCGATACATTCTATATATGGTACACCAGGTGGCAGTTCCAGTAGTGGTCAGGCCGATGTCCAGATTGAAGATGATGATGGCGAGGTGTCTGATGCGGAAGAGGAGGGAGATGAGGAGGGCGAGGAGGAGGGCGAAGGCGAGGAGGAAGGCGCTGTGGAGGGTGAGGACGATGAGGAGGACGATGACGAGGGTGATGATGATGATGATGATAGTGATGGTGATGGTGATGTGGGACATATTGATCCGTTACATTTTTGACTTATATTCCTGAGATTTGATGTTTAATATATTCTAGTTGTTGGTTTTATCTAGACTCGTAGTATAGTATTGGAGTTGAGTTATTTTTATATATTCTCTGTTTTTATGGATGTTGTTGTCTTTTAGTGGTTGTGTGTTTGAGAACTCCCTGGACAACCCCCCTCATTCTTGGACCCTGGACAACCCCCCTCCCCCTTGGACCCCGAACACCCCCCAAACACCCCCCGGATAGCCCCGCGGACAGCCCCCTAAACAGCCCCCCGTACAGCCCCCAACCCTCCACCCTGGACCCCGGATAACCCCCTGGACAGCCCCCGGACAACCCCCCCACCCTCCCCCTTGGACCCTGGACAACCCCCCAAACACCCCCCGGATAGCCCCCTAAACAACCCCGGACAACCCCCTGAACAACCCCAGAACAACCCCTGAACAACCCCTGAACAACCCCTGAACAACCCCCTGAATAGCCCCCGGACAGCCCCCTGAACAACCCCAGACAACCCCCTGAACAACCCCCAAACACCCCCCGGACAGACCCCGCACAGCCCCCCACCCTCCTCCTTGGTCCCCGGACAGCCCCCCGGACACCCACCGGACAGCCCCCCCCCGGACAGCCCCCGCGGACAGCCCCCTGGACAGCCCCCCGTACAGCCCCCAACCCTCCACCCTGGACCCCGGATAGCCCCCGGACAACCCCCGGACAACCCCCCACCCTCCCCCATGGACCCCGGACAACCCCCTGAACAACCCCTAAATAACCCCTGAACAACCCCTGAAAAACCCCCTGAACAACCCTCAGACAGCCCCCGGAACAACCCCGGAACAACCCCCTGAACAACCCCCAAACACCCCCCGGACAGACCCCGCATAGCCCCCCCACCCTCCTCCTTGGTCCCCGGACAGCCCCCCGGACACCCACCAGACAGCCCCCCCCCCGGACAGCCCCCTAGACAGCCACTCCACCTTCCTTAATTTTATTAGCTCTGAAATGTTTCATAGCACGATCAACTAAAATCTAATCCATACTAAATATGATATAAAAATATTCTATATGAATTTCCATAAGATTTTAAGTGAAAACAAAAAGTGACATACGAAAAACTGACCAAACGCATTAGAAATGTGTTGATGCTTTAGTACAACAATCCATGGGTCATATGTGATGTGTATGAATCAACCCCGCCTCAATCCGAGGCGCGGTGTGGTCGGAACAACTCAAAGTGTATGTCTTTTGTTTCAAAAGGACATCATTTAAAGTGAAAAACATCAACTGGCATACGGAAAACCATCCAAACGCATTCGGATTGTGTTGATACTTTAAGACAATGATCCAAGGGTCATTTGAGACATGTACGAGTCAACCCCTCCTAAATCCGAGATGCGGTGTGGTCGGGACCACTCTAAGTGACTTTCTTTTGTTTAAAATGGACAGTATTTTAAGTACATACGGAAAACTGTCCAAACGCATTCGGTTTCTATTGAAACTTTAGGAGAATGATCCATGGGTCATATGTGACGTGTACGAGTCAACGCCACCTCAATCCGAGGCGTGGTGTGGCCGACACCATTCAAAGTGTCTCTATTTTGTTTAAAATGGACTTCATTTTTAGTGAAAACAAAAAATGACATACGGAAAACCGACCAAACGCATTCGTTTTCTGTTGAAACTTTAGGAGAATGATCCATGGGTCATATGTAACATGTACGAGTCAACGCCACCTCAATCCGAGGCGTGGTGTGGCCGAAACCACTCAAAGTGTCTCTATTTTGTTTAAAATGGACAGTATTTTGGCCGTTTATGACACCAGAACTGCATTGTCGGTCACTGCGGGCACATGGCACATCCAATTGACATGCCGTCGGCTCGACCACTTCAGAAATCACTCACCCATATTTGTCGTCTGATTTCAGGCCATCCCGACTTCATTCGGCCCGTTTGGACCCCCCTCACGTGCGTTTACGAAGCGCGCGCATCACTTAAAACACGAATATTGAGCTGTACCGTGAAAACCGCACGTCCTATTGACGTGAAGTCTGCGCGTACACGTCATGGATAATAATAAGAATGTTTCACGGTAGTTTTAGGTCAATCCGAGGTCGTCCGCTATGAATTTGACTGTTTGACGCCCGTTTTGGCCGTTTATGACACCAGAACTGCGTTGTCGGTCACCGCGGGAAAACGGCACGTCCAATTGATGTGCCGTCTATTCGACCACTTCATAAATCACTCAACCGTATTTTTTGTCTGATTTCAGGCCATTCCGAAATCGTTCGGCCCGTTTGGACCACCCTCACGCGCGTTTACGAAGCGCGCACATCACTTAAAACACGAATATTGAGCCGTACCGTGCAAACCGCACGTCCGATTGACGTACCGTCTGCGCGTAAACATCACGAATAACAATTAGAATGTTTCACGGTGGTTTCAGCTCAATCTGAGGTCATCCGCTATGAATTTGACCATTGGACGCCCGTTTTGGCCGTTTATGACACCAGAACTGCGTTGTCGGTCACCGCGGGCACAGGGCACGTCCAATTGACGTGCCGTCTGCTCGACCATTTCAGAAATCACTCACCCGTATTTTTCGTCTGATTTCAGGTCATTCTGACTTCGTTCGGCCCGTTCGGACCCCCCTCACGCGCGTTTACGAAGCGCGTGCAACACTTAAAATACGAATATTGAGCCGTACCACGCAAACCGCACGTCCAATTGACGTGCCGTCTGCGTGTACACGTCACGAATAATAATTAGAATGTTGCACGGTGGTTTCAGCTCAATTTGAGGTCGTTCGCTATGAAGTTGACCGTTGGACGCCCGTTTTGGCCGTTTATGACATCAGAATTGCGTTGTCGGTCACCGCGGGCACACGACACGTCCGATTGACATGCCGTCTGCTCAACCACTTCAGAAATCACTCACCCGTATTTTTCGACTAATTTCAGGCCATTCTGAAATCGTTCGGCCCATTTGGACCACCCTCACGCGCGTTTACGAAGCGCGCACATCACTTAAAACACGAATATTGAGCAGTACCGCGCAAACCGCACTTCTGATTGACGTGCCGTCTGCGCATACACGTCACAAATAATAATTAGAATGTTTCACGGTGGTTTCAGCTCAATCTGAGGTCATCCGCTATGAATTTGACCGTTGGACGCCCGTTTTGGCCGTTTATGACACCAGAACTGCGTTGTCGGTCACCGCGGGCACACGGCACGTCTGATTGATGTACCGTCTGCTGGACCACTTGAGAAATCACTGTCCCGTATTTGTCGTCTGATTTCAGGCCATTCCGACTTCGTTCGGCCCATTTGGACCCCCTCACGCGCGTTTACGAAGCGCACGCATCACTTAAAACACGAGTATTGAGCCGTACCGCGCAAACCGCACGTCCGATTGGCGTTCCGTCTTCGCGTACACGTTACGAATAAAAATTATAATGTTGCACGGTATTTTCAGGTCAATCCGACGTCGTCCGCTATGAATTTGACTGTTTGACGCCCGTTTTGGCCGTTTATGACACCAGAACTGCGTTGTCGGTCACCGCGGGCACACAACACGTCCGATTGACGTGCTGTCTGCTCGAACACTTCATAAATCACTCTTTCGTATTTTTCGTCTGATTTCAGGCCATTCCGGCTTCGTTCGGCCCGTTTGGACCCCCCTCACGCGCGTTTACGAAGCGCACGCATCACTTAAAACACGAATATTGAGTCGTACCGCGCAAAATGCACGTCCGATTGACGTGTCGTCTACGTGTACACGTCATGAATAATAATTATAATGTTTCACGGTGGTTTCAGGTCAATCCGAGGTTGTTCGCTATGAATTTGACCATTGGACGCCCGTTTTGGCCGTTTATGACACCAGAACTGCGTTGTCGGTCACCGCGGGCACACGACACGTCCGATTGACGTGCCGTCTACTCGAACACTTCAAAAATCACTCACCCGTATTTGTCGTCTGATTTCAGGTCATTCCGACTTCGTTCGGCCTGTTTGGACCCCCCTCACGTGCGTTTACGAAGCGCATGCATCACTTAAAATACGAATATTGAGCCGTACCGCGCAAACCGCACGTCCGATTGACGTGCCGTCTGCGCGTACATGTCACGAATAATAATTAGAATGTTGCACGGTGGTTTAAGCTCAATCTGAGGTCGTCCGCTATGAATTCGACTGTTGGACGCCCGTTTTGGCCGTTTATGACACAAGAACTGCGTTGTCGGTCACCGCGGGCACACGACATGTCCGATTGACGTTCCGTCTGCTCGACCACTTCAGAAATCACTGTCTCGTATTTTTCGTCTGATTTCAGGCCATTCCGACTTCTTTCGGCCCATTTGGACCCCCCTCACGCGCGTTTACGAAGCGCGCACATCACTTAAAACACGAATATTGAGCCGTACCGCGCAAACCGCACGTCCAATTGGTGTGCCGTCTGCGCATACACGTCACGAATAATAATTAGAATGTTTCACGGTGTTTTCAGGTCAATCCGAGGTTTTCTGCTATGAATTTGACCGTTTGACGCCCGTTTTGGCCGTTTATGACACCAGAACTGCGTTGTCGGTCACCGGAGGCACACGGCACGTCCGATTGACGTGCCGTCTGCTCGACCACTTCATTAATAACTCTCCGGTATTTGTCGTCTGATTTCAGGCCATTCCGACTTCGTTCGGCCCGTTTGGACCCCCTCACGCGCGTTACGAAGCGCACGCATCACTTAAAACACGAATATTGAGCCGTACCGCGCAAACCGCACGTCCGATTGACATGCCGTCTGCGCGTACACGTCACGGATAATAATTAGAATGTTTCACGGTGGGTTCAGGTCAATCTGAGGTCGTCCGCTATGAATTTGACTGTTGGACGCCGGTTTTGGCCGTTTATGACACCAGAACCGCGTTGTCGGTCACCGCGGGCCCACGGCACGTCCGATTGACGTGCCGTCTGCTCGACCACTTCAGAAATCACTGTCCCGTATTTTTCGTATGATTTCAGGCCATTCCGATTTCGTTCGGCCCGTTTGGACCCCCATCACGCACGTTTACGAAGCGCGCGCATCACTTAAAACACGAATATTGAGCCGTAACGCGCAAACCGCACGTCCGATTGGCGTCCCGTCTTCGCGTACACATCACGAATAATAATTAGAATGTTTCACGGTGTTTTCAGGTCAATCCGAGGTCGTCCGCTATGAATTTGACCGTTTGACGCCCGTTTTGGCCGTTTATGACACCAGAACTGCGTTGTCGGTCACCGCGGGCACACGGCACGTCCGATTGACGTGTCGTCTACTCGAACACTTCATAAATCACTCTCCCGTATTTTTTGTCTGATTTCAGGCCATTCGGACTTCGTTCGGCCCGTTTGGACCCCCCTCACGCGCGTTACGAAGTGCGCGCATCACTTAAAACACGAATATTGAGCCGTACCGTGCAAACCGCACGTCCGATTGATGTGACGTCTACGCGTACACGTCATGAATAATAATTAGAATGTTGCACGGTGGTTTCAGGTCAATCCGAGGTCGTCTGCTATGAATTTGACCGTTGGACGCCCGTTTTGACCGTTTATGACACTAGAACTGCGTTGTCGGTCACTGCGGGCACACTGCATGTCCGATTGACGTGCCGTCTGCTCTACCACTTCATAAATCACTCAACCGTATATGTTGTCTGATTTCAGGCCATTCCGACTTCGTTCGGCCCGTTTGGACCCCCCTCACGCGCGTTTACGAAGCGCGCACATCACTTAAAACACGAATATTGAGTCGTACCGCGCAAACCGCACGTCCGATTGATGTTTCGTCTGCACTTACACGTCACGAATAATAATTAGAATGTTTCACAGTGGATTCAGCTCAATCCGAGGTCGTCCGCTATGAATTTCACCGTTTGACGCCCGTTTTGGCCGTTTATGACACCAGAACTGCGTTGTCGGTCACCGTGGGCACATGGCACGTCCAATTGACGTGCCGTCTGCTCGAACACTTCATAAATCACTCACCCGTATATTTCGTCTGATTTCAGGCCATTCCGACTTCGTTCATCCCGTTTGGACCCCCCTCACGCGCGTTTACGAAGCGCGCGCATCACTTAAAATACGAATATTGAGCCGTACCGCGCAAACCGCACGTCCGATTGATGTGCCGTCTGCGCATACACGTCAAGAATAATAATTATAATGTTGAACGGTGGTTTCAGCTCAATCTGAGGTCGTCCTCTATGAATTTGACCGTTGGACGCCCATTTTGGCCGTTTATGACACCAGAACTGCGTTGTCGGTCACTGCGGGCACACGGCACGTCCGATTGACGTGTCGTCTGCTCGACCACTTCATAAATCACTCTCCCATATTTGTCGTCTGATTTCAGGCCATTCCAACTTTGTTCGGCCCATTTGGACCCCCCTCACGCGCATTTACGAAGCGGGCGCATCACTTAAAACACGAATATTGAGTCGTACCGCGCAAACCGCACGTCCGATTGACGTGCCGTCTGCGCGTACATGTCACGAATAATAATTAGAATGTTTCACGGTGGTTTCAGCTCAATCCGGAGACATGGTGTGTCTGGCACCACTCAAAGTGTCCGTCTTTTGTTTCAAAAGGACGTCATTTTAAGTGAAAAACAGCAAATGACATACGGAAAACTGACCAAACACATTCCGAATCTGTTGATAATTTATCCCAACAATCCATGGGTCATATTTGATGTGTACGAGCCAACCCGGGATGAATCTGAGTCGCGGTGTGGCCGGGATAAGTCTAGGTGACTCTATTTTGTTTAAAATGGACACCATTTTAAGTACATACGGAAAAAATGACCAAACGGATTCAGTTTCCGTTTAAACTTTAGGAGAATGATCCATGGGTCATATGTGACGTGTACAAATCATCCCCGCCTCAATCCGACATGCGGTGCGGCTGACACCACTCAAAGTGTCCGTCTTTTGTTTCAAAAGGACGTCATTTTAAGTGAAAGGCATCAACTGACATACGGAAGAACGACCAAACGCATTCGGATTCTATCGATACTTTAGCACAACGATCCATGAGTCATATGTGACGTGTACAAGTCAACCTCGTCTTAATCCGAGATGCGGTGTGGCCGACACCGCTCTAGCTCTGTCTCTTTTGTTTAAAATGGACATGATTATAAATGAAAAGAACAACTAGCATACGCAAAACCGACCAAACACATTCGTAACCTTTTGATAATTTATCACAACGATCCATGGGTCATATGTGACATGTACGAGCCAACCCGGGATGAATCTGAGTTGCAGTGTGGTCAGGATTAGTCTAAGTGTCACTCTTTTGTTTAAAATGGACAACATTTTAAGTACATACGGAAAACTGACCAAACGCATTAGGTTTCCATTTAAACTTTAGGAGAACGATCCATGGGTCATATGTGACGTGTAATAATCAACCCCGCCTTAATTGGAGACGCGGTGTGGTCGGCACCACTCATAGTGTCTATCTTTTGTTTTAAAAGGACGTCATTTTAAGTGAAAAACATCAACTGGCATACGGAAAACCAACCAAACGCATTCGGATTGTGTCGATACTTTAGCACAATGATCCATGGGTCAAATGTGACGTGTACGAGTCAACCCCCCCTCAATCTGAGGTGCGGTGTGGCCGGTATCACTTCAGGTGTATGTATTTTGTTTAAAATGGACATCATTTGAGGTAAAAATATATGGTATAGAAAAAACCGATCAAATTATGAATTGAATTTCAGATTCCACATATAATTGTCATCTAAATTTTAAATTGAATTCTATATGAATTATGTATGTTTATAATTACGTTATGAATTCTAATTTAATTGTCATCTAAGTGTGGTTGGGACCACTCTAAGTGACTTTCTGTTGTTTAAAATGGACAACATTTTAAGTACATACGGAAAACTGACCAAACGCATTTGGTTTCCATTGAAACTTTAGGATAACGATCCATGGGTTATATGTGATGTGTTCGAGTCAACGCCACCTCAATCAGAGGCGTGGTGTGGCCGACACAACTCAAAGTGTATGTCGTTTGTTTCAAAAGGACATCATTTTAAGTGAAAAACATCAACTAACATACGGAAAACCGGCCAAACGCATTCGGATTGTGTTGATACGTTAGGAAAATGATCCATGGGTCATTTGAGACATGTAAGAGTCAACCCCGTCTAAATCCGAGACGCGGTGTGGCCGGTACCACAATGACTGTGTCTTTTTTTTTAAAATGGACAAGATTATAAGTGAAATAAACAACTGACATATGAAAAACTGACCAAACGCATTCGGAATCTGTTGAAAATTTAGGACAACGATTCATGGGTCATATGTTACTTGTACGAGTCAACCATGCCTCAATCTGAGTCGCGGTTTGGCCGAGACCACTCTAAGTGTATCTCTTTTCTTTAAAATGGAATACATTTTAAATTCATATGGAAAACCAACCAAACGCATTCTGATTGTGTTTATATTTTAGCACAACAATCCATGGGTCATTTGTGAAGTGTACGAGTTAACCCCGCCTCAATACAAGGCGCGGTGTGGCCGACACCATTCAAAGTGTCTCTCTTTTATTTAAAAAACACTTCATTTTAAGTGAAAACAACAACTGACATACGGAAAACCGACCAAACGATTTCGGAATATGTTGATACATTAGGACAACGATCAATTAGTCATTTGTGATGTGTACGAGTTAACCTCACCTCAATCCGAGGCACGGTGTGACCGGTATCATTCCAGATGTATGTATTTTGTTTAAAATGGATATCATTTCTATTTAAAATATATGGTATATGAAAAACCAATCAAATTATGAATTGAATTCCGGATTCCACATATGATTGTCATCTAAATTTTAAAATGAATTCTAAATGAATTATGTATGTTTATAATTATGTTATGAATTCTACTTTAATTATGGATGTGTATATTTTCAGGATGCATTATATGTGTTGGTTGGTTGGTTTGCATTATTTGTATGTGTTGGTTTGTTCTCTATATGTATGCATTATATGTGTTACAGGTACAATAATTGGATTGAAAAACGAATTGAAAACAAGGGAATAATTGGATTGAAAATTGAATTGAAACCGAGGGTGAATGCCCAAAAACCAGACCTGCTGTGCAAATTGCAGGCTGCTGTGCAATTTGCACAGCAAAGCCTATGCCAACGGTTTTCAAACCATTGGCATAGGCTCTATGTAGCTATTTTTACCAACGGTTCAAGGAATTGTTGGTAAAAACACCCTATCCCAATGGTTTGAAACCGTTGGAATATCCTGTTGAATGGTTGTTTTTACCAATGGTTCATAGAACCGTTGGTAAAAACCTTTCCCAACGGTTTGTAAACCGTTGGGAAAGAAAATTCTCTGTTGATTTCCCAACGGGCCAAACCGTTGGGAAAGGCCTTTCCCAACGGTTTGGCAGAACCGTTGGGATAGGTTGATTTTTTCTAACCTATCCCAACAGTTCTGTGTAAACCGTTGGGAAAATCCTTTCCCAACGGCTTACTTCCCCACAGTTTTCAGAACCGTTGGTATAACATATACCAACGGTTCTGCAGCCTTTCCCAACGGTTCTAAACCGTTGGGAAATGCTGGATTTCCTGTAGTGAAGAGATGTTTTACTAAAACAATTATTATATTGAATTATACAAGTCAGATTTTTGATTATAAATATTCATTGGAAAGATAAAAAGATTTCATACATCATAGTAGTTTTTTTATAATTTTTTGAAATTAAATAAATAAATGTATTTATGACATCATGATGATGCAGCGATGACCTCGTTATTTAACGATTTAAATAAAATGGAAAGATAATGTAATATCTAAGACCTACACATGTCCAAAACTTATTGGATGGGTGGATTTCTAACCATTATCACCTTATCCACGAATTATATCAATGTGGGACCTTTTAAAACCGAAACACATTTTCAAATAAAGTAATATTTCATGATTTCCAAAAGTGCCCCTCCTCTCCTCTTATAAAAGGCCCCCACCTCTACCTCATTTCACACACTCCTAAAGCCTTTGGATCAGCCATCCCCTACCCATTTACTCTCTCCAAATCCCTCTACTCATCCTAGAGGATTCCCTTTGGGCAGAAACCTTTCAAAGGAAGCCTTTAGGCTCAAATCAAAAGGAGTTACACTTTTAATGGTAATTCATTCTCTCATATTCATTTGTTTTATTTTGCTTCTCCAACCCCCTAAACTCTTTTTATTTACTTTTTTTTTGTAACAACAACAGTATCTCCAATATACTAGGATGTTGTTATAAGATTTATTTGAGCTACACTCTCACACAACTACATCAAATGGTTAAATAACATACGGTTTCCGTTGATGGCGAAATTCTGCCTCCCGAAACGATGATTGTTCAATACTCATTTAACACCTTCAAAGGTGGCCATTATGATGTCACTATTTTTATATATGATATATAATATGTTTAATATTTCCTTAAGCTTCTGTATTTTTCATTTATTGCATACCATTATTGTTTCCGTTATGGGTAAACACGATATCTTCATTTTAGGAAGTGCGGACTACCGCCCCCTCAAAGTGATCTGATTCTGTTAATGCCATACGTGGGACGTATAAAGGACGGATTTAATGTTATTATATATGATGTTATACTGGAATTATTATATACCTCCATATCATTATTATTTCTTTCCATTAAAGTATGATATAGAAATGAAAGTATCGTTCATGCGTATGTACGGCTTACCATCTCCATGAACGGTGCATTTCATTTCTTATCCCCAAAAGTAATGTACTATTATAAGTACATGTATATAATGGATATATATGATGAATGATACATATAAATGATTAATATAATCCTGGAATTAAAATATACATACCTATCATTTAGTTTTAATTCCATTAATATGACAAAGAAATGAAAGTAGCATTCATGCGTACGTACGGCTTACCGTCTCCATGAACGGTGCATTTCATTTCTTACCTCTAATTGATTATGTAATATTATAAATACATGTATATTCTGGATATATATGATATATATTATATCCAAATCTTGAATATAATTATGGATATAATGAACATTTGACCACACGAACAACATGTAATTGTAAGAAGTCCACTTTCGACTTAAGAACCAAATATCGACAAAACAAACGTTATTAACATAAATGATTAAATAATGTTTATAACATTGAAATAAGTGATCTAAAAGGAATAATGAACTATTAAAAGGTTCTTTATAAAGTTGTAATTAACTCAAGTTTATTATTCAGGACGTTAAAGAACGATCGAGTCAAGTCGGACCCGAGGTAAGGGATCCTACACCTCTCTTTCTTTTTAAGTACACTCTTTTATGTCATTCCTTTTAAGCTCATATTTATTATGATTGGGATGTTATTTTATAGTACTACCACTGTACTTATTATGTTCATATGATGAGATACCCTATTTTCTCTAATCAATCCATTTTGGATGTTTTAAGTGGCACCGTTAGGCTGCCGAGTTTTCGTAAGGGATTTTTCATCTCACTTTTATTCTTGTGAGATTTATGCTACATTTGCCACAATTTCATTTGAGTGGTTTATGTACTGCCCATTATTACACTCCTTTTGTAATATAATTCCATTTATGGGTATTTACATATTCATTTTATGACACTTCTTCAATGGGGTGTACTTTTCGAAAGTTACCCAAGCCGGTAAGGGAACCTTTCACCCTCCTCTTTTTGAAAAGACTTCTTTTGTTGGGTCTTTTAATTTACATATTGTTATGTTGGGATATGTTCTCATATATCCCTATTGATGTAAATTTTATGTCCACGTGATTAGATACACATTCTATCTCTCATCAACTAATTTTGATGTGACGTCGTTAGGCTGCCAAGGGAACTTCTTAACCCAATTTCGATTTCTTTGGGTTTAACATGTAGTTATTGAATATGTCATCATTTGAATATGTGTGAATGACCTTGTATTGTTTTAAACTTAATATCCAATTATATTGGGTGTATTTATATTTGTCACAAATAATTTTGATATTGATTTATCCTTAATTTAAGGATACCTTCTTTATAAGGAATTTCATCACATTGTACATCCCTATTGAGACTTCATTGTTGTTATACACCAATTCACTCTTATATGGTGTATATACTGTCCTTTGGAATATTATATCATGAATCCTTTTATTCTCAGGATATTATAAAGTTCTTATTCCTCAACTGTTGTATTCAAGTGTCTCTAATTTTGGTAAAAACCCTTTAACCAAAATATCGCTTTAAATGTTTTAATGATTTGTTCTTATTAATATCCATGATTTCAAAATGGTTTTAAGGATTTATTTATATGGATATTAATGGTTTAAAATGTTAAAAGCTTCAAGGTGGTATGGGACACTTTGATTCAAAATTCTCCTTATTAAATGTTTTAAATGGTTTTGGAAATGGTTTCTTTTTGTATGGATTCATTATTTCAAAATACTAAAATGTTATATTGTGATTGAAATGTGGAAATGTTTTGTTTCCTTTATGGATGTTTTATGTGATACGTTTATGTTATGCTTCTTGGGAAATTTTATGAAAACGGTTGGTTCCGTGATAAACTAAGGGCGGGTGAGCCCGATATAGCTCTCCAATGCGTTGGGTAACGCGATGGAGTGAAACGTTAAGGTTTCTCTGAAGAGATTTAGGGAATATACTGTGATGGGTATTCCAAATGTAACCAAGAGGGTTACTCCCTACGTAAGAATGTTATGAATGCCTCAAGTTACCTTTATGTATTATTATTTCTATGATTTATTCATGGTTTGATGAGGTATGTTAAAGTGCCTTTGTTTTATGGGTAAAGTATGAATTCATTCTTATGTATATATGAACTCATGTTTCCTTTCCATATTTTTATAACCCTTACTGAGCTTTTTATGCTCATCCCAAGTTTTTGAAATGTTTTTCACAGGTCAAGGGAAAGGTACATGATGTGATGATAGTGTCAAGGATGTGTCAAGAAAGAATCCATGTTTTATTTTCAATATGTTTCCGTTGATGGGAAGAATGAATACTGTCTTTTATGCAACCACTTTGTTTAAATGTGGAATGTAATGCAAGTTTCATGATCTAATTCTCTAAAACTATAAACCTGAAAAGATCCTCATTGTGTAATCTTGCAATAACTCAAGATTAAGTAAGGTTTAAGGCTAGGGTCTTATAGTAATGGTTAAAGAACATACTGTTTCTGTGGTTGACGATTTTATGCCTCACGAAACGATGATTGTTCAATCTTCTTTTAAAACCTATCATGGTGGCCATTAAGATGTCACTCTATTTATATATGATATATATTATGTTTATTGTTTCCTTATGCTTCTGTATTTCTCATTTTTGGCATACCTTTATAGTTTCCCTTGTGGGTAAACATGATAATTTCATTTGAGGAAGTGCGGACTACCACCCCCTCAAAGTGATTTGATTCGTTAATGCCATAAGTGGGACGTATAAAGGATTGAGTTAATTTTATTATATATTATGGTATACTATAATTATAATATACTCTTATCTCATTATTATTTCACTCCATTAATTACGAAATAGAAATGAAATTAGCGTTCATTCGTACGTACGGCTTACCATCTCCATGAACGGTGAATTTAATTTCTTACCTCTAAATGTTATGTACTATTATATATACATGTATATGATGGATATATAAGATATATATGATATCCAAATCATGAATATCATTTTGGATATAATTAAACTTTGACCACATAAACAACATGTAATTGTAAGAAGTCCATTTTTTGACTTATGAACCAGATATCGACAAAAAGAACATTATTAACTTAAATGTTTACATAATGTTTATAACATGAAAATAAGTGATATAAAAGGAATAGTAAGCTTGAAAAAGGTTCTTAAGTAAGTATAAATTAACTTTATTTTATTATTCAAGAGATTAAAGATCAATCGAGTCACGTTGGACACGAGGTAAGAAACTTTATTTCAATCTCCTTTTATTGAGGCATATTTCGTTCTAATACAAGGCTTTCTTTTATACTGTGTATAAACTCCATTGACATTTAATTTTATACAAAAGGAATCTTTTTCTACAAATTGTTTTACAAAATGAAAAAAATGAATGTTTCTTTTAATGTACGCGGTGACAACGACCTTTTCTGCCGCCGCGAGTATTATTTAGTCTTTGGCTTCCTCAACAAGCCGCAATGTTTTTAAAATGAAATAAATACAATATAGTATTTTATGTATTTTGTTATTGAAAATGGTTTTTATAATGGATTTTTTATGTCAATACATTTATGTGATATATTGTGATCAATGTGTGGAAATGTTTTCTTTCCATTATATTTGTTTTATGGCTTATGATTTTATAATGGTACTTGGACATTTGACGAGTGGTTACGTGATAAACCATATTATGGGTGGTGCCGTGAATACCAGGATGGGTGGTTACATAATAACCTCCAATTCATTGGGTATGGAAGTCGGCTGTATGGATATTCCATTGAGTGATATGTGTGGAAGTCGACCGTATGGTTATTCCATTTAAGTATGTTTATGTCCCAAGTTACCTTTATATGTTATTTGTTCATTATATGGGTTTTATGGTAATCTTTTGGTTACAAAAGGTAAGTAATGATATTTTATTCAGTAAAGAGTATTTACTACTCCTAAAAGGAGAAAATTATTACTTTTATAAAGTATTCATGGTTTACTTGTTGTTTTGAAAAAAATAACAGTTTTCTTTCATTGTGTATCCCTTACTGAGCTTTTTATACTCACCCCATGTTTTTTTGAAATGTTTATCACAAGCCATAATGTTGAATAAGGGTCAAGGATGGGATCAAAGAAAAGTCATGCTTTCTTAATCATGGAACTAGAAATGACTTTTTTTGAGTTTATGTTTTGAAAATAAGGAAACTTTGTAGAAGTGTCTACTGTGTAATCTTTTGAGATGAAATAGTTATGGTATAATTATCTAAAACTCTAAACCTAAAAATATCCTCAATGAAAATTGTTCATTTAATTCAATATTAAGTAAATTTTAAGGCCGGGTTCTTATATGCAAAGAGGTTTTTCTGTTGTTTTGTTTCCTTCCCTTTTTTTGTATTATATTAGTTTATAGTTAATTTGGTAAAACCTTAATTATGAAATTTTTTGTACCTTGTTTGGTTATTTAAGTAGTTATAGATTGTTGTTATATTTTGAAATTTGATTTTGGTTATAATAATGTGTGAAATCATTCCCATAATATGTTTTTGATACACAAACACCAGTTTCCATCCCGTTGGGATTGGGAATGATCTTCGAGCCATGACAGAGACCCAGTCGGGTGTCTTGTTGAATTAAATCCAAGCTTGGTTCATGACAGTAAAAATGAATATTATCTTTTTTAAAATGATAAATATTTTTTAAATTTAACAATTATTTCATTTATATCACATATATTTTTAAATATAATCTTATTACATTCCATATAAATCTTTAATGAAAGACAAATCACATTGCATCCTGAGGTAGTCATCCACCATACACACGAGCAACATTATCATATCCCCTACATAATGGAATGTAAAAAAATATATTTTATATAATTACTACAAATGTATAATTATGTCATAAATATAATAATAATATATATATATATATCATTTTTTTCATCATATCCAACTATGAATGGTGTTAATGGATGATGAAATGACATCAGTTAGGGAGGTGTTATTCTACCGTAAAATTTACTGATGATTTCATAATCCATTTGATGAAAGTGGTGGTGGTTATAGGGAGTGAACCTATAATAAGTAAATTATTATATTTAATATATTTTTATTATATAATCATAGTTTAATAATAATATATGTCTGTGTAGAAGGAAACAATATAAAAATTCTTATTGAATCTTGTTACCTCTTTTTAGAGTATCCTCCTATGGTATCACCCAAATTCCATCCTAGGTTAGATTTATTTCCAAAATAAGTCTTCTAGAATGATAGGATGGAATTTGGTATGTTATTTAGAAATTTATATTACAAAAAAATGTGGTTTGAAGGTACAAAGGAGGGATGATAGGGGGTGGCCTATTATAAGTGAGATGACTAGAATAATTGTATTTATTTGGAACAACTCAATCATAGTTACATTTATATCTCTCTAAAAGCATAATAAATGGAACCAAATATAACTTATAAGAGTTAATTTGTAAATATTTCCATAAAATGGGTTTTTAAAAGAATTTATATCATTTTAGTCCCTTATCTTGTTATATTAACCTTTAGTATATCAATTTTTACCTAACCCATTGAAATTAATTTTTATTTATTTCAGTATTAATTTTGGTAAGAAATTATGTTGAACTTATTATCCATTATAAAATATTCTGATTCCAAACATGGAATCCAATTTTCTATATTTAATTATATTATTTATATTATTTTAATTTAAAATTAATCCCATAGTTGTGATAAAAAATTGGGTTTGTAAAGTGAAAATGATAAATGGTTTATAATGTTTTTATATCAAAATTAAATATTAAAATGATAAAATAATCTAAATTAAATTATATGATATATAATTGAATTAATTTTGAATTTATGCCAATTGAAATATCATTTTATGTTATAAATTATTTAAATGAAAACAATGGATTCAATTAAAATCCCATATTATATACTATTCATCAAAAATGAAATGTTTTTAAAAAATAAAAAACATTCACCCTAAGATAATTTTGATATTATAATTTAATTAATTAAGCTAATATTTTCAAATAAATTTTCTAAATTTATTAGAAAAAATGTTTAAATTATGTACGCAATGTTTGACTTCTCTTTTTTAAGAAAACTACATTTTTCAAAAAACAATTATTTTTATTTTTAAGGATTATTATTATATTTATAATAAATAACTAACCATAATTTTCATATATTATTTAGTAACATTCGTACCATCAAATTTCATGGTTATTTTTAAATGTTAAACTATATTACGGTCCATTTTAACTCATTGTGGCATGTTCCTTAAACTATAAAAAAGATTAAATTTAAGGAAATATATTTTATTGGATGTTTAAGCTCAGTTTTGTGGATCTAATATGCAATTAAATAAATTTTACTTTTTTTATAATTTGAGTGAGTCACATTCACCCTAGATTAAATAAATTTTATTATCATAATTTAAACTTTATCTTGGTAATCAAGGGTTTGATATTTGAAAAATATTTTGTTGAAAAACCAACTTCATAAAAAAAGTTAATAAAATATATTCATAATAATGGGAAAAGGTATTTAAATAGGTAATATGGTAAAACACATAAATAGGTTTTTATATAGGATAAAATTTGAAGAATGTAAATTTATGGACATTTAAGAAAAGGATAAAGAATTATGCATAGTATTTGAGGTCATTGATTACAAGAAAGAAAAAGTCCAATAAAAAGTTGAGGGGCTAAAAACCATAAATATAAGAAGATTTAGAATACAAATTTTTTAAAATAAATGAAGGTATTATTATAATATTTTTTCAATCACCTTTCACAATGTTGAGGAATACTCTTACTATTTATGAATATAATGAAATATAATTGATACATTTCTATTTCATATGAAAAAATTATTGTTTTTGTTTTTTATTTATCAAATACGTATTCATTGAATAATACATTAAATGAAAATCCGAAAATTATTTTTTTATCTAAATTAGTAAAATTCAGAGTAAATGAAATTTTTTGGAATATCACAATTTTTTCATATTTCATAAAATAGTGTATAACTGTGAAGAAACTCATGAAAAAATCGTTGGATTTATTTAATTTTGATATGTACATATTAAAAGTTAAAGATTATTTATCTCCTGATTAATTGTATAACTTTCTTGTAGATTATAAAATGATAAATTCTCAAATTTTCAAAAGGAAGTAGAGAGTTAAATGAAATTTTGAAGCTATGAGAAAAATGAAAAATCATGATGATGAAGATTTTGATCCCTATGGTTTGAACGAAAAATAAGATGATGAGTTGAATGAGGAAATAATTTCTCTTATATTTACGAAATATCAAATAGTTAAGGGATGTTATGGAGGAAAACTTCTTCTAATTTTTTTATATGTGGTTGAATGAGACACTCTGTTATGAAATTCCCTATGAAGAATGGTTTAGAATATCAAGAATATTCAGATGAAAAACCCTGATGGAGGAAGTGTAAAAATTGTTTTCAAGAAGAAAAGTCACCTAAAAACATTTAAAAAAGTTTTCTCTAAAAAAATTTTGTATAATCATTAAAAAAGATGATTTTGAATAAACTGAAAACAATTCATTTGAAGATGAATGTATAAAAAGGTCAGAACATTCATTGAAAATATTGATAAACAAAGAATCATTATATATTGAATAATAATATGGTAATGAATATTATATATAATATCAGCTCAGATCAGTGCTTGAAACATATATTAAGGAAAATATATCTCTCAATAATGAAATAATAATGAAAAATATTGATGGTGGAGATTTTTTTGAAGGTGGAAGATATATATTCAGTAAATAATAAAAATACACATATGAGTTAATATGTTATATACATAGAATTAGTGAACATGGAATATTGATTGATGATCTCAGTATGAAGTTGGAATATAACGAAGAGTAAGTAAAAAGTCTTAATAAAAACTTCTTGATACTGAAAGTTCTTTACCATAGATGAATGAAAACTTCAACAATGATTTATAATTAAAATACGAGACATATAAATTTGAGTAAAAAGTTCAAATCAATAGTTAGCGAAATTCACACCCCCCAAAAATTAATTTTCAACTAATTTTTGTATCATTTCAGGTGGGGAGAATTTGTTTGGGAAATATATGGTTGAAAATGGATGTGAGAAATATCTTATTTCAATTGAAAATTAATAATTATTCTTATCTTCTTGAATTAGAAAATATATTGTTATATGGTATATAATTTATGTCATAACTTTTCACATAAATTAAGATGATTTAAACATATCATAAGCGATGGATTATGAATAAATGTTAGTTTTCCCAATAATCAATAATTTGGAAAAGAAAAAACACAATTTTTTATAAAACATCAAACTGCAAACAAATTCGAATGTCTGGAAGAAGTATATAGAAGATGTGACCAAGATGGTCATCATGCCAAAAAATGTTTGATACTCATTCAGGAAAATTTTTTTATAGTAGAAAAGAAAAGGTAACTGGAAAGAAGATAGTTGAGTAAAGGTCTATTATTGTTGAATTAAATTTGAATGTAAGTAAGAAAAAAACCATGGAATCTTCATAGTTGTTTTCATCACCCATTAAATTTTATTTGAAAATATTTAAATATATTGAAAATTGGGAAAAAGAAGCTATTATATTTAGGAATGAATGTTCTTAAAAACAAAAGGTATTGAATCTTTTGAGATTGAGAAAAAGAGGATGAAATATATTGAAGTTCTATTTAGTTATAGGATAAAAAATTACTTATATAGTGCAAGTAATATTTTTTATAATGGAAAGAAATGATATTTTGAAAAAACATTCCAGTATCTTTGGAACTGTGGAAGATGGAAAAGTTGATACAAGATAAAAATGAACTAGTAGAAATATCTTTCAAATAAAAGAACTATAAAATTCATGTTATGTGAATGATGGAGATTAAAATATGTTATGGAACCAGATACTTGGGAATCATGGATATAAAATATTAAAAAACAATCTAAGGTTTATTATATTAACACATTTATATTATTAAAAAGAATTGATAAATGTGTTTTGATAACATTACAGATTGGGAAAAAAACTAATAAAAGTCATAATAAAGTTGAGATTCAGCTATAAATATAGAACATTTTAAAACTAATTTAATTGGGCCAATGATACATCAATAAAAAGGATATTTTTAATATATCACATTTATTGATGATTTCACTTGGATAACCAATATTATGTCTATGATGCTGAACTTAGAGGTATTAGAGAAGTTCAAATTTTTCAAGAGAGAAGTTAAGAGAGAAATGATTGTGTACAAAATGATGTTAAAAAATGATAATGTAATGATTTTCACATGAAATTGTTTCAAACCATATTTTAAGAAACATGAGATAAAAAATTAGTAATGTGATTCATTCACCCCTAAAGAAACATATTTTCATAATAGAAAAATGAATTTTAGTAGAAATATGAAGAATCATGTAAAGAGTATAAAATCATTCAATGTTATACTAGAGAGAAGTTTTCATTAATGTTAGACATGTAAAAAATAAATTCCCTAAGAGGGTAGAATTGAACAATAATTCTTACGAAAATTCCTATAATATAACATCTTCATTTAAATACTTCAATGTTTTCATAAGTTTCTATTTTCAGGGAATATTTTTTTATGTGTAATCATTTAGTGCGAAATTTGAAGAAAAACATTCCATGGGATATTCACCTAAGAGAAGAAGTTACAAATCATGGAATAAAAATTTAAAAATTATTGTGGATTTATAAAATTTGGATATTATTGAAAATCTAAATACCATAAGAAAACATTTTGAGAATATTGAGGATGGAAAACTAAATATTTTCAATGAAAATGAAATTGATCAAAAATAGTATTATCAAGATTTAGAAAAATCGTTTGACGAGGAAAGATAATTTAGAAGAGAAATTATGAAATTTTCTATATTATGAAAACATGTTGAGACAAAAAATATTCTTGGGAATCAGAAGGCTTATTTTCAAAAAATAATAAAGAAGATATTACAAAATCATACATCACTCTTTTCACATATTTAACTTGAATTAGATTCAAATTTTATGAAAAACAAAGAATTGTTAGATGCGATGAATAAAGAACTGGATCCGATTGAGAAAAAAAATCATGGTAAGTATTTCAATATCTGGTATATAAAAATGTTATTGGAACAAAATGGATGTACATAAACATTTTATATATTCATTGATATGTTTCAATACAAAAATAAATACTTGTTTTCAAAGGCTAATAACAGGTGGAAGGTGTGGATTTTGAATAAACTATTTCCCTAGTAAAAATAATTGAAACTATTAGAATGTTTCTAGCTGTATATTCACATAGAAATTAAAAATTTTATCAGATGGATGTAAAATCAGAATTTTTAAATGGTGAAATCAAAGAGGTGTGCGTTGGAAAACATTATACGAAACTAAATGATGAATATGGAAGAAAAGATTGTAAGTTGGAGAAAGATTTGCATGGGGTGAAAGAAGGCTGATGTGTATAGTATTAAAAGTATAAAATAATTAATATTGTTGTATTTATATAAAATAAATCTTTATAGAAACTTATATGTGAATAATTTTAACTCCAAAACTATTATTTTAATTTTTATATGGATTATATAAGTTTTGATGGGGATAAATAAATATTTTGTACAAATTTTTTTTATAAAATGAAAAACAATTTTGAAATGTTAATGATGGGATAATGAACTTTTTCTCTTGTCCTACTAGTTCAAAAAATGGAAAAACAGATTTTCTAATATCATTGAAAGTTTTACAGGGAATTGTTAATGATGTTTTTGATGGTAGAATCCATGAATGTTTCAACTCCAATTTTAATGAGCAAAAAGTTGAGTAAGAATGAAACTATCAAAAGTGTGAAACATAAAATTTATTATAAATTGATAGAATTTTCGCATTATCTCGTAGCATTAACACCTGATATTGTTTTGTGTTGTAACTTTTTTTAGACATTAGAGTGATTAAAAAGTGTTTCATATATTGGAATAAAATAGAATTATGGAATATTTCAAAGTAATGACATCAAATTGAATTTTACACAAAATATATTATTGTATTAACTTTTATGTTTATATGAATACTGATTGGGATAGAGATTGAAATGAAAGAATATCAACTTTATGAAGAAAATCATTCTTGAGAGATTTTTTTGTTGTTGTAATAGTAATAAAAAAGTTTGTTAACTTGGAGAAAAATATAATCAAAATATATTTCCTCTACTGTAGAATGTACTCAAATTTTATTGATGAATATTAAATTGGATGATTAAAAATTTTAATTTTATAACCCATTGAAGATACATTATGAAAATATGAGTGCAATTGATCTTTATAAAAATCATTTCCAACACTCAAGATCAAAAAATATTGATAAAACTATTCACTTTGTAATATAATATGTTTTTGGTAGAGGTTTTATCATCGAATATATTTTAATCAATTATAAAATTGAGGACATTTCAAAAAAAATTAATTCCCTATGGAAGATTTATGGAATAAAGACAGAAACATCATGTTTATCCTCCACCATTGAACTCATAAAAATTTTATAGAAGTTCCCTATCATGATTTGGAATATATTGAGAATGGGGGAGATTTTAGACAGCCATATCATATAGCAGATATGGAATTACTTTTCATACTTTAATTAATTTGTTGTTGTGGTTATCATAAAATGGGGAGGGGAAAGATAAAAAGTGAGAGTATAAGATAAAAGTGAGAGGGTGTTTATCTTAACAACTATGAGAGATTTTCATTTTACTATGAGATGGAATTACAAAACAATATTTATTTATACCATAGTGTAGTTTTCAGAAACTCTATTTTAGAATGGTGGGTTTTTTTAGAATATTTTCAAAACAAATGTTATTTGTAAAAATGATTTGTTAAAAAATTTAAGAATTGAAAAATGCTGAGATGAAAATTTTTCTAATTCCAGTTGTTAAAAAATAAAACGGGTGATTGATGATCCTTTATAATGAATTTTTTTTGATAAGAAGAAAAAAACCAGTCCTAATCCATATGAATTAATTTTTATATGAAAGTTGGAAGTTTTAAAAAATTGAATTCAAAATTTCGGCTTGTTTCTAAGTCTAGATGTTGTGAAATTATTTCATGGAAAGTTGTATATTTTTTCAAAATATATATGTTGATGTTTTTCTATTCCATCAAGTATTTTAAATATCATGAAGAAGTCATGATAAAAGAAAAATTAGTATAATGTGTTGTAGAAACTGGTACATCAGAAGGATACTCATGACTATACATCTATTATGGTTTCTAAAGGAAATTAAATTAGATTAATTTTTGGAAGAAAGAAAACAAGACTGAGTTGAAGGAGAAATTCAATCTAACTAAGATGAAAAAGAATGTAAATCATATTGATCCAAGTAAAAAATTAAATTAGACTGAGATAAGGAAGAAATTAAGTTGGCTTGACCTAAGGAAAAGATTCAATTGGACTGAGCTAAGGAGGAAAGTCAATCAAACTGAAATTTAAGAAGAATGTCAAAAAAACTGAGAATATTGAATGGATTTATTTTTCCAGACTATAGTTTATGATATATTGATGATAATTTTAGAATATGTGATATATAATTCAAGATATTTAGATAAGAGACTATAATATATTTGAATTTTTGAAGTAGTCCGCGATAAAGTTAAACTAGAATTGGATTTCATGTTTTTCTAATTTTGGTGAGTGGAAAAAAATTTCTATTTTCCACCTTTATTATTTATGGATCCCCTATAAATTGAGAGGAATGTACATTATACATAGAAACTAATAACCAATGAAAAAGATAAAGCTCTAAAAAAATGGTTTCATAAGTCATTTTCTAACAAATTTTGTTTAAATTTGAATAATATTTTCTTGGATAGAGTACTCTAATTAAAAATAAGATTGAGGGAAATTTAGATTAACATACATAGTTTATTAGACGACGTCTACTAGATTGATTTTAGTAAACTAAGGCAATCGGACCCATGCACATTATACCAAGTTTCTAGATAGATCTTTGGTTGAGAAGAAATCATTGATGTTCATTTTATTTTGTGGCTCAAATTAAGTTATGAAATGTTTTGTTAACTGATTAAATTCAGAATAAAAATTCCTTTTGGGATGCATAAGGAGTCTAATAGTTGTTTACACAAGTTTTATTCACCACTTATTTATAGTAAATCTACATAAACCCATGGGAGTTTCTATGGCATTGATTTAGGTTCTCACCCCAGGACAAAACCATGTAAATATTGTTTGTTTGGTTTACCTCTCTATTCTTGAATGCATTTGATTTTACTAAAAGGTGACGAAGAGAGAACCATAAACTTTGAAATAGATTAAAAATTATGTTATTTAACTATCTAATCTCCTTGACACTAAAACATTAAGTCATTGGGTTGTGAAACTATTTATTGATGTAATAATTGAGCAATGATTTTTATATAATATTTATATATATTTAGTGTTCCTCACATGAATTATTATCAAAATAAGGGTTTAATTATTTTTATATTATTTTAGATACAAATAAATAGAAAATTAATTATCATTTTCATTAGGGTTAGAGAACCATAGTAATAAGAAGAGAGTTGAGTAAATGTGGATGATGATGTTTTTAAATATTGTTAAATATTGAGAAAGTGTTATTCCTAGAAATAATTCCTTTTTTACTAGAATTTGGGTGTATATAGAAAATATATACACCTAGTAGTAATCACATATAAGTAGATTGTTTATGAATTGAATTGATAATCACCATGATACATGATGACTGATACCAAGACTATAAACCAAGGTAAAAACACCCATGTGATATGATTTGGTTGATTAAATTGTATTTATTAACCACTAAGTCGGATTGAATTTATAGTTTGTTTTAGTAGTCTATGATAAGAAAAAAAAATGCATTCAAGGTATAACCAAGAGAGTTATAGGATTAATAAAGGATTACATAATTGAAATGAATGTATTGTAGTTCTGTTATCCTATCTTATAAAAGAGGATAACTTACAACCTTCCAAACAAACACCTACCTCTAAAATTTCTCTTCTAAAATCATCTCATTTACTCTCTCTAGAACTATATCCCTTACCTCTTTAGTCATAGTATTCATATCCCCCTCAATTTTAAGGGAATATCCAAGGGAAAAAGAAGGTCTCCAATATAAGTTCTGTCTCCTATTAATCCTTTCTTCTCAATATTATTGTCGATGATATATTATTATAATAATAATATGAATAATTCAGCATCGTAAGTATACAAAGGAATTTTTATTTAACCTTGTAGGATTGAAATATTGATTTAGATGCTCACTATACAAGAGGGGGGGGGGGGGGGTGAATTGTATACTTTAAAAAATTCCTTTGGAACCTTTAAAGTTAGTTATGAATAACTATGTTTTCCTTAAGAAAATGAAAGATCAAAGTTTAACAAAGTTAAACTAATTAAACTCACAACACCTATAATACCAATTGTAAAATTTGGATAACAAAGTTATAAACTTCAAATTCTATATACTTGATTAAACTTGAAAAGGGATTCCGAAAGTAGGTTCCTAAAATATGGTTCCGGAGGTTGAAACTTAACTAAAGATTACAATATGAGATTCTACCTTAAAACGTATAGAATCTAAATGAATAAGAGTACAAGTAAGGAAGTATAAGAAAGTTATACTTTCCTTACAATACAAAATACAGCAAAAACAAACAAATTGTGAAACTACAAGTAACAAGATATAAATCTTTTAACCCAAAGAGAAGGGCATCCAACAACCTTGGATAAAGGTCCGTTGATTTATAATTTCAATCAAGTCTGTCTTACCCACACCAAGGTAAGCCCTTGATACGAATATCGGAATCTCTTTCTTGCTATCCCCGCAATCCCTCAACTTCAAGGTAGTTGGAAACTTCTATCTTCCTCAGCAAGGAAGCCCTCGAACTTTAAGGTAGTCGACACCTCTGTCTTCCTATCCCTGGAAGTCCTCAAATGTAATCACGAACATTCAGAGTTTCACAAAGCATTGAGAGTTAATAAGAGCCTCTCTCTCTAGAAATAACTTCATCAACATTTGTGTACAATGTCAAAGAGGTCATCATGAGCTCTTTCAAATGAGCTCCTATTTATAGGTATGGTCGGCCTCCTTCCCAACGGTCATATTTTTCTTAAAATTCGGAGGGACTTATACACATGTCACATAACCAACGGTTAGTTTATAAAAGAATAGACAACATCGTTTTATAACGAAAAAAGTAGAATAGAAGGTACGACATCGTTTTAAGTCTAACACAAAAGTTCGGAGTGAAGGTTCGGAGTGTAAACAAAATGAAAGTTTGGAGTCTAAAAAATTCAGAGTTCAGATAAATTCGACTGTATAATGTAAAGATGATCAGATTCTGTTTAATAGGTGAATTCAAAATGGTAATTCGTAATGAGATTTTGTCATTAGAATTCATAATGAGAATTCGTCATCAGAATTCATAATGAGAATTCGTCATCAGAATTTGTAATGAGACTTCGTCATCAGAATTCGTAATGAGAATTCGTCAATAGAAATCGTAATGAAAATTTGTCATTAGAATTCGTAATGAGAATTCGTCATCATAATTCATAATGGGAATTCGTCATTAGAATTCGTAATGAGAATTCATTATCAGTATCCTTCATTAGAATTCAATTTCTAACTTCATGAGAGTTCGTATCCAGAATTCGGAGTTGAACTTTATTAAAGTTCGTATCCAGAATTCGGATTCGAACTTCATTACAGTTCTCATCCAGAATTCGGAGCCTAAAACTAAATGCTTCAATTCAATGTTTTAAACAATTCCGAGAATCTAGAAATGAATCCGACTCTTGTACATTAAGAAAGACAAAGAAAAAAATCATAAGGATAATTTTCCTTACAAAAGTGTTTTTCCTTATAAAAGCAACTTTCCTTAAAAAAGTGATTTTCTTATAAAATAGATTTTCTTAAAGATAAGGTGTTTGTGATTTTCAAAACAAGAAGAAATGAGAAATTCATAAGGAAAAACCTATTGACTCAACAATCTCCCCCTTTTTGGAAAGCACAAAAATCTTTACGAAAAAGAAAGTCTAAGAAAGAAAATGAAAACATTAAGGCTTATCTCCTTTTTCTTATGAATGTTGATGAATACGACTAACTCTTCCTTAGGCTTTGAGACTCTAAGAATCGTATTCTGGATTTCTGGAATGTTATTTCCTTAAGAATAAGAATGTCTTCTTTAGTGAATACTCTCCCTTGGATAAACTCTTTGTTAAGGTTCTTTTTCCTTCTTCCCTGTTGTTAGAGTTCTTTTTTCCTTAAGGATCTTTTCCTTCTCCCCCTTTGTGATGTTCAAAAAGAATTAGAGGGAATATAAAATATAACAATGTACCTGAAATATTAGTAATAATAACAAAAGACGAGCAACCAAGATCTTCATTAATTTTAAAGAATGAAAGATACAACAAAAAGATCAGATTTGACTATTTCAGATCTTTTTCCATCGATATGAGCCCCTTAAGGATAATCTTGATCTTATTTAGGTGTTTATAGTCTTCTTCAGATTTCTTCTTTAAGACCACTATTCTTGCACTTTGAGCTTCAATCTTTTCTTCCTGGGCTTTAAGTATTTCTTCCTGAGCTTTTAAGATTTGTTTTTGCTTTAACAATTTTTCTTCAAACTGAATCCGATTATCCATTTCATATTTCCAGTTTTGAGCAACAGAATTCTGCTTCCCATTCAGATCTATGACTTCTTGATTCCGGGAATTCTTCTCAGCTGTCAACTTTTCTTCAAAGGACGAAGAAAGTTCATTTAGCCTTTTGTCTTCTATCTCAAATGCATCTTTGACATTATCTTGGAACTCATCAAAGAGTCTCATCTCATCAACTGTCTTCTTCAACCAGCTTGTTATGTTCTTGAAATATCTTTTGTGGGATTTATATCCAATAAGAAAATATTTGAATTCAGCTTCTATCTCAACACACTTATCCATAACCACAGATACTAAGTCTGGTTTCTGATTCAGAGCATGTTGGAGCATCTGGCATCTTGAATCTATAGTCGAGATGCTCGGAATGGAACCCACCAACTTCCTCAAAGACTGAACAACAATGTCATGCCCCAACGAGGATGACTCTGAATCCAAGATTTTTCTTGGATAATTTTCTTCCTCAATAAGCTCCAGCTTCCTTTTAGATGAATCACCAATTTCTCTTTTCTTGTCTGTCACTGATCTCGGAGTATCAACAAGAAGTTTCTTTCCCTTGTCCTTTTTCAGAATGGATTCTTGTCTTGGAGTTCTCTTCTCGCTATGAGATACTTGAATAACATTGTCTACTTCATCAGAAAAACTTTTTACAACATCTCCTTCGTGTTCATCCTTCTCTGGAGTTACTAACTTAGAGGATTCAGCCTCTGAAGTTTAGAGTGACAGATGTTCCGAAGGTGTTTACTTATAATCTTCAATTTGTTTCAGGAGATCTCTGATCTCACTACTACCTTCAGCAACTATATCTTCTTCTACAACTTGCTCAATCTACTCAATATGCTTAGCTATAAACTCTTCTGGAATGTCAAGGTTTCTTTTTGGAGTC
Organism: Viscum album; assembly: GCA_963277665.1. Taxonomy (NCBI): domain Eukaryota; kingdom Viridiplantae; phylum Streptophyta; class Magnoliopsida; order Santalales; family Viscaceae; genus Viscum; species Viscum album. The sequence continues at coordinate 446,416,251 of OY728133.1, forward strand.
TCAGGTAGAGATTCCAAGGATAAATATCTCGGAACTGGAATGTTTCCAGAAGCCATCTCATTAAATTTTAACAAAGATTGAACTACCTCAGCTTTAGACATATTCTTCTTGAGCGTCTTTTATTTTACTTGTTTTTCTAATTCTTCTTCTGTCCTTTCCTTCAAAGACTTTTCTTCCGTAGGACCCAATCCGAACTACGGATCCCCTTCTTTCCTTTTCTCTTTATCTACCATCCACTTCTCAACTACCTCATCAGGATAATCTTTCTTCTTCTTCAGTTTTGGTGGTGCAGATTTAACTTCCTTAGATTTAGGATCCTTTGATTCAGCTGCAACTTCTTTCATCTTTCTCTTCTTTACTGTCCTATATGATTCCGATTCAGCAGCCATTGGAACCACTTCTTCTTGAACTGGTAAATCGAAGAACTCACCAGTCTCCTTGTTGAAAGCCACATTCATCCTCCTAACAATATCATCACTCATCAACAAAATTTTGCAAACCCTTGGCTTTGTCTTTCAATCATCCTTGAAAGACTCAAGGCACCAAACTATTAACATTGATAATATTACTGGGTACATTACGAGTTGGGCTCTGAGATTTCCTTTCTTAACATTCTCAATAGTTATAACATGTGCCTCATCAAGTTAAACATCCTTAGATTTATCAGAAAATATAAGATGTAGATTTCACTCTTCTTCAGACTGTCTTTATCTCCTTTCCTCGGTACAATAAGACCTTGTACCCACAACTCTAGAATCTGGAAGTTTTTAGACAAGCTAGAAATCTTCAGAGCCTTGTCATCTGATAGTCCGAGAGTATTCAATTATTTTTCCTTGTTGAAGCTTCCTTTAGAGTCTGGTAAGACATGAGATAAGAACTCGGCTTCTCCTTCATAGGTCAGCCCTACCAAGCTGGCTGCCATGGTATAAGAAAACTTATAAGTCTTTCCATAAGACATAAATGAAAATTTCTCCCTATTATCTTCCTTAAAGAAGGAAACTGTTTCACAAAATTCAAAAAGTAACTCTGAAAAAACATCATCTTGATTCCCTAGTTTGGAGACAGCAATATCTTCCTATCCATTCAGCTTTATGTTCTTCGAAATAAGAGAATCATAGTTATTGAAGAAATCTAGATGAACCAGCCTTTCTCTATAGACTAACCACTTCAAAATCGGCTTGGAGGATGACATTTCTTGAGAAGATAATTCCACATACATTCGGATTTGAAGACTTCTGAGAAGTTCGGGACAGAGAATGCTGAAGATCAGAATGGATTTAAAATGGAGAGGCAGAGTTTCGAGATGCTGGAGTGTGAAAACTGATGTGGGTCAACCATTTGGGGTCCCCTTTAAATAAGAAATGACGTGACGGTTCATCTTCCACGGTTGATCGAATGGTTGTAAAGAGCAGAGATCAGATCTGACGGTTGAAAACCAATTCTCAAGAAACCTTGAATCCGATCTTTTTGAGGATTTTATTGAAACAAAAATTTATGAAAACCATAATCCAAAAACAAAATTTAAGAGAATATCGACAAGTAATGTATGATTACGAAAACATGAGTAAAAAAATCATACCTTTCGGATTTTCTTAAAGGAATTATTCGTAATGGGTAATATTCTTCTTAAAAAAACATTATTATATAAATTCATAGATCACAAAACACACTACGAAGGAAAAATCAGTTCGAAAGATTCAGTACAAAAGTGTCAGTACAAAAGTCTCAGTATGAATGATTCAGTACGAAAGATTCAGTATGAAAGTCTAAGTATGTTTTTTCCATTCCGGAAAAAAATTACATTCTAGGAATCTTCTAAATGAAAATATCAGTTCTAGAAAATTACGGTTTCTGAAATTTCCATTCCGGAATTTTAGTTCCAAGAATTTTGGGAAAAAAATTTATTCTAACAATCAAATGTACTCCCCCTATGAAAAGGAGTTTATTACTGTAAGGAGACTTTTTCAACAGAAAGTTAATTAAGAAAGATTACCTTACAGTTATCATTCCTAACTTCTGTTTAATGTATTCAAATCTATCAGAAGGAAAATATTTTGTGAAAATATCAGCAAGTTGATCTTGCGTTCTGATAATCTAAAGAATAATATCTCCTTTAAGTGTGTGATCCCTAAGAAAGTGATGCCTAATATCTATGTGTTTTTCACGAGAGAGATGTGAAGGGTTCTTACTTAGGGAAATGGAACTTATGTTATCACACATAATTTGAGTTTTAGTAAATCTCATGCCATAATCTGTGAGTGTGTGTTGAATCCACAACACTTGAGCACAACAACTTCAGCTGCTACATATTCGGCTTCAGCAATGGAAAGTGCTACAGAATGTTGCTTCTTGCAGGACCAAAAAACTAATAAATCTCATAAGAAATGACAAGTTCCGGATGTACTTTTTCTATCCATTCTACATCATCTAAAGTAATCATCTGAAAAGCTTTTTATAACAAAATTATTTTCAGAAGTATAAAATAATCCTAGATCCATGGTTCCCTTAAGGTATCGAAAAATTATTTTTACTGCCTTTAAGTGAGATTCCTTAGGATTGGATTGATATCTTGCACATAAGCATACTAAAAACATTAAGTCTGGTCGACTAGCTATTAATTAAAGTAAACTCCCTATCATACCTCTAAAAGATGTTTGATCTACTGGTTTCCCAGCTTCATCAATATCGAAAGAGTTTGATGTACCAATGGGAGTACTTATACTCTTAGTGTTGTTATAACCATACTTTTTGATAAGACCTTAACTATACTTATTTTGAGATATATAGGGTCCTTCTGGTTTTTTAGAAATTTGAAAACCAATAAAAAGGTTAACTCACCCATCATACTCATTTTAAACTCAGATTTCATTAGACATGCAAAAGAGTCGGTTAAAGATTACTGAGTTGAACCAAATATGATGTCATCAACATAAATTTGAACAATCAAAACATTTTTCTTATCTTTCATTATAAAAAGGGTTGGATCTGCATTTCCCTTAACATAGTTATTTTGAAGCAAAAATCCTGTTAGTCTATCATACCATGCTCGTGGGGCTTGTTTAAGACCATACGAAGCTTTGGTATGTCTAAAAAAATGATAAGGATGTTTTGTATCTTCAAATCCAGGAGGTTGTTCAACGAAAACTTCCTCTTGAACATAAACGCTAAGAAAAGCACATTTTACATCCATTTGAAAAAGTTTGAAATTAAAGAATGCTATAAAGGCAAGTAGAATACGGATAGATTCAAGTCTAGCTACTGGAGCATAGGTTTCTTCATAGTCTATTCCCTCTTGCTGATTATAGCCTTTAATAACAAGTGTATATTTATTTCTTACTATGAATCCATTTTCATCACATTTGTTTCTGAAGACCCATTTTACTCCAATAACAGAAGATTCCTTAGGTCTTTCAACCAAAGTCTAGACTTTGTTCCTTTCAAATTTATTTATTTCATCTTGCACAGCTTTGATCCAATCATCATCACCTAAAGCTTATTCGGTGCTTTTTGGTTCTAATTGGGAAAGAAATGCTAGACGTTCTACTTCATTTCTTAAGGAACTTCTAGTCCTTACAGGTTGATTTACATCACCAATGATACTATCACTGAGTTGATTCTTAAGAAACACCTGATTTGGGTTTTGTAAAACCTGTTCATCAACATAGGGTAGAAAGTCTTCTGGGGTAAATGTTTCAGAAGTGTCTTCTTAAACATTTTCCTTGTCATAAGAATTTTCTAACAAAGGTTGATAATCTGTTTTTGAAAACTCATCGGAAGATGTTATTTGAGGTGGTTTAAAAATAAAAGGATCTGATTCATCAAATTTTACATGCACTGTTTCTTCAACAGTACAAGTATTTTTATTAAAAACTCTATAAGCCATAGATTTTGTGGAATAACCTAAGAAAATTCCTTCATCATATTTTTGTGCGAATTTATATAGATTATCTTTAGTATTCAGAATGAATACATTGCAACCAAAAATATTGAAGTAGGAAAGTCTTTGTTTTCTACCATTCCATAAATCATAAGGGGTTTTATTAAAAAAAGGTCTAATCAAAACTCGATTTATAGTATAACAATCAGTACTTACAGCTTCAGACCAGAAATGTCTAGCTATAGAATATTCACTCCACATGGTTCTAGTTATCTCTTAAAGAATTCTATTTATTCTTTCAACTACACCATTTTGTTGAGGAGTTCTAGGTGCTGAAAAATTGTGAGTAATACCTTTTCTACTACAAAAAGTTTCAAAATCAGAATTTTGAAATTCTCGTCCATGATCACTATGAATAGTTTTCAATGGAAGGTTTTTCTCATTTTTAACTTGGGCTCTAAAACTTTTGAAATAAGAAAAATCATCAGACTACTTTTCTAGAATATAGACCCACGTAAATCTAGTGTAATCATCAACTAGAACAAATACATAGTATTTGCCTCCAATACTTCCAGTTTGTGTTGGAACAAAAAGATCCATGTGCACTAACTGTAATGCATCAGTTGTTGAGACTTCACCGATTGATTTAAAACTATATTTATGATGCTTTCCATATTGACAAGGATCAAAAACTTTAGACGAATCAAATTTAAGATCCGGTAAGTACTTAACTAGTTTCTTCTTAGAGAGTTTACATAAGTTCCTAAGGTTACAGTGTCGTAGTCTTCAATTCCATAACCAGGAATGATCTTCCATTGCTCTTAGGCAAGGTAGATCTTGGCTCCTGAGGTCTTATAGGTTCAAAGTATAAACATTCTCTTGCCTATTGGCTGAGAGAATAAATTCTTCCTTGGAATTGTGAACTAAGCACCTATCATTCCAAAAATTCACAAGGCATCCTTAATCACATTACTGTCTTATGCTAATAAGGTTGTGTTTAAGACCCTTAACAAAAACAACTTTTGAAATCAATGTTTTACCAAGAAGAACAATATTACCAATACCAACAATTTCTCGCTTAGCATTATCTCTGAAAGTTACCTTTCCTCCTCTTGTTTTGATAATATTTTCAAAATATCTTTTGTTACCAGTCATGTGCCGGGAACATCCTATATCCTTGTACCATGTATTGTTTCTGGTATTCCCTTTGTTTTCCTTAGCCATAAAAAAATGATTGTCAATAGGTAATCTGGCTACAAGACCAAGATTCTTCTGTCCTGAAGATTTATAATCAGAAGATTAATCTGAAGAATCACCACCACTGGCACTCCAGGTATCATTTTCTTTCAATAATTTCTTAGCATTGGATTTATAATACTTCTTTATGTTCCGGTCTGAATGCCTTTCTTTCCTTTCTTTCTTTTTGATCATAGGGCAATCTGGTCTAATGTGTCCAGCTCTCTTGCATTCATAACAAGTAACTTCTCCATCTTTCCTATCTTTCCTTTCCTTTTTATTATACTTGGATTGGAAACTTCTTTGGCCAGTTATCTTGTTCATCCTACGACCAAGATTTCCTTAACTCATTTTCATATACTTCACTCTCACTAGATTCGGATTGAAAAATAACTTTTTTAGACTTGGATCTGGTTACACTCTCTAGAGTCTTGGCTTTCATCTGATTTGAAGTTGTTGTAAAAGCAACATTACCATTTCCATTTTTCTTCTTAATGTTGTTAGAATCTCTCTTCATTCTCGTTTCATGTTGGAGAAGAGTTCCAAATAGCTCATCAAGAGAAATTTGTGTGACTTTCCTGTTCTCATCTATAGCAGTTCTCTTGGATTCCCACTCATTGGGCATAATATCAATTATCTTTTACAAAAGTGCTTCATTATCTAATCCTTTCTCTCCCATAGAATGTAAGCTGTTGACTATAGTCATAAATCTCTATTGAACTTTACAAATTGGTTCACCATAAGGAAAATTGAATCCATGGTATTCAGCTCAAAGCATAGCTCTTCTAGTTTCAATCACCTTAGAAGTTCCAAAATGTGTAACTTATAACTTCCTCCAGATACAATTAGCTGTTTGACAAGAAGATATTTGGCTATATATATTACAAGTCATTGAATGAAGTAAGGTGTTTAGTACCTTATAATTGATTTGATATTCTTGATTTTCCTGGTTAGTGAATGTTCTGACTTCCTTATCAGGAATTTTATAATCACCAGTAAGCATAATGAAGTTTTCCACTCCAGTATTGATAATAAAAGTTTTCATTCGATCTCTCCAATACTCATAGTCATTACCATCAAAGATTGGTGGTATTGTAGGATTTAGATTATCAATGGAAGCAACATTGATTCCTGAAATACTAAAAACAACGTGGACAACCAAACTTGTTAATAGAAAAAGTTCGGAATGTGGAAATTCAGAATGACAAAGTTAGGAATGATTAGGTAGAAAAAATGAGCAAGAAAAACTTGTACGTGAGTATAAGTATTTTAGAGACCTGCTATGATACCAATTGTAGGATCGAAATACTGATTTAGATGCTCACTATACAAGAGGGGTGAATTTTATACTTTAAAAAATTTCTATGGGACCTTTAAAGTTAGTTACGAATAACTATGTTTTCTTTAAGAAAAGGAAAGAGCTAATTTTAACAAAGTTAAACTAAGTAAATTCACAACACCTCTAATAACAATTGTAAAATTGGGATAACAAAGTTATAAACTTCAAATTCTATATACTTGCTTAAACTTGAAAAGGGATTCCGAAAGTAGGTTTCAGAAATATGGTTCCGGAGGTTGAAACTTAACTAAAGATTACAATACGAGATTCTACCTTAAAGCATATAGAATCTAAATGAATCAGAGTATAAGTAAGGAAGTATAAGAAATTTATACTTTCCTTCAATAAAAAATATAGCGGAAACAAACAAATAGTGAAACTACAAGTAACAAGATATAAATCTTTTAACCCAAAGAGATGGGTATCCAACAACCTTGGATAAAGGTCCCTTGATTTATACTTTCCAGCAAGTCTGTCTTACCCACACCAAGGTAAGCCCTCTATAGGAATATCAGAATCTCTGTCTTGCTATCCCCGCAAGCCCTCAACATCACGGTAGTTGGAAACCTCTGTCTTCCTCAGTAAGGAAGCCCTCGAACTTCAAGGTAGTCGGCACCTCTGTCTTCCTATCCCCAGAAGTCCTGAATGTAATCAGCAACATTTGGAGTCACCGGACACTTTGAGAGTTAATAAGAGCCTCTCTCTCTATAAATCACTTCAACAACATGTGTGTACAATGTCAAATAAGTCATCATGAGCTCTTTCAAATGAGCTCCTATTTATAGGTAAGGTCGGCCTCCTTCCCAACAGTCATATTTTCCTTAAAATTGAGAGGGACCTGTACATGTGTCACTTAACCAATGGTTAGTTTATAACAGAATAGACGACATCGATTTATATCAAAACATGTATAACAGAAGGTATGACATCGTTTTAAGTCTAACACAAAAGTTCGGAGTGAAGGTTCGAAGTGTAAACAAAATGAAAGTTCGGAGTCTAAAATTTTTGGAGTTCAGATAAATTAGAGTATATAAAGTAAAGATGATCAGATTTTGTTTAATAGGTGAATTCAGAATAAGAATTCGTAATGAGATTTTGTCATCAGAATTCGTAATGAGAATTCTTCATCAGAATTCGTAATGAGACTTCGTCATCAGAATTCGTAATGAGAATTTTTCATTAGAAATCGTAATGAAAATTTGTCATTAGCATTCGTAATGACAATTCGTCATCAGAATTCGTAATGGGAATTCATCAGTACAATTTGTAATGGTAATTCGTTATCAGTATCCATCATTAGAATTCGATGTCAAACTTCATGAGAGTTCGTATCCAGAATTTGGAGTTGAACTTTATTAAAGTTCGTATCCAGAATTCGGAGTCAAACTTCATTACAGTTCTCATCCAGAATTCAAAGCCTAAAACAGAATGCTCCAAATAAAAGTTTTAAACAATTCCGAGAATCTAGAAATGAATCCGAATCTTGTACTTTAATAAATTCAAAGAAAAAAATTGATAAGGATAATTTTCCATACAAAAGCGATTTTCCTTATAAAAGCAACTTTCCTAAAAAAATGATTTTCTTATAAAAGCGATTTTCTTAAAGATAAGGTGTTTGTGATTTTAGAAACAAGAAGGAATGTAAAATTCATAAGGAAAACATTATTGACTCAACAAACCTGTACAACCATTATTTATTCACTTATATCCACCTAAAAAAATATAATAACGTTAATCACATGTGTGCCCAAACTATCGTCTCTACAGAAAATAATTATTTTTCATGTTTCCCTTATTTATAAAAAAATCTTTAAATCTGGTTCAATATCATAATTAAATTAACATAATATCATTATTCTTACTTTATAATTATATTATGTCAAAATAAACAACTCCTTGACAATACTTGTTGATCAAGGTATTGCATGTTCAAGTTTGGGCCAGTTTAACCCCCTACTAGAACAATGCTATAAAACTATATAATGGATGTGTATGGAAACATTAAAAATAATATTAATATATTATGTTATAAAAATAATGATTAGTATAAGTGTATGGAAATTTTATATGACGTACTGATGATATTCTTAATGTATCATTTTTATTTTCTAAAATTACCGAAATAAGTCATTCCCAATCTAGTTTTCATATAATGTAAACAAATACGAAAATTTTTATCAATATAATTTATATTATATATATATATGATATATAAATAATAAAATTAATATCAAATTATGGGTAATAATATGAAAATTATTAAACATTCATAAAATAGTTAAAATTATTAACACCCAACAATCAAAATATCCAATAAATTATTGACTTAATCATTAAAAATAATGAAGAATATAGATTAAAAAATGGTAATATTTTTTACTATGCTTAAAAAATATATTACTTTCTTATATATGTTTGTTTAATATGTGGTTATAATGTCATAAATTAAACCTATAAATAAGATAATATTTTCATTTTAGATTTCCCTTTTCTAAGACACACTTATTTTATTCACCTAGTTTCATATATATGGTGTGTATACTTCATATTAGATTTATAAAAACATGAATAATATTTATCAAGGTATTTGAACATTAATTTAAATATCCTATATATTTAATAAGGTTTTTATTTTATTTTTTCTTAAGACGTAATGAATTTTCACCTCAACATCTCTTCATTGAGACCTGTTTTAATTTTTTGAACGAATTCATAATTTATATGGTGTATATTTTTAAGAGGAATGATTAATTTAACAATAACATAATTAATTCATGTTATTTACATATCCATATAATTTCCAATAATCCAGTTATTTTTATTTAAAATTTACGAAGTAATTAAGGGGTTTTCATGACTCAAATACCTTTCTTGTGTCATATTACCTCTTCTTTATATATAATCATTCAAGATTTATGTAGTATATCCTATGTTTAAGTTAATTTTTATTTAAACCTAATTTATATAGAAATAATGCTTCCAACCAAATAATACTTTATTGATTATTCTATGTTTTCTTTATAACACATTATTTAGCAATAATTTCCTTTACTTTTATTGGATTATTCTATCATAATCATGTTTTTAATTTCAACCAATGTACTTCTTCCCTAATGAAAATACAATTTTTTATCTCAAATTATATTTTTATTTTATTAAATTTAATCCCAATGTTTCATTATCCTTTTAATATTATGTTTTTTAACAAATTCTATTTTGAAATGCTTACGCAGATTTTTGACACTTTCAAATTAAAGAGATTATATAATCCATTCCAATTTCTCTATTCTCATTATGTATTTTCAATGTTTATATTATGAGATATTATTTTTCAAACTATTTTTTTAAAAAATATTTCTACTATTATGTCAAAAACATTATATCCTTTCATGTTTTTATTATTTGATATTCTGTATTAATGTATATGATGTAAAAGTGTTTTCACTTTTTTAATTTAATACATTATTCCTTTTTTTGTAATACATTAATAAATATTGTCATAAAACTAAATGTTTTAAAAATATTATCATTTATCCTTCTCAAAACCATTATGTATTTTCAAGATGATTTTACTAATAACTATTTATAATAAGTTTTTCAAAAGTATTTTACATTCCCTATTTTTTTGAAAATAATTATCACTAATTTTTTTAATAAGATGTTGTTAAAACCTTTTTATTTTCCTTATATTTACCCTACAAGGTTTATTTTTCATTAAGTGACATTTTGATCATAATTTTCTAGGAATTAATATATGTTCTAATTTTTAAAATATAAGTTATCATATTATTTTATTTTTATGTTTATGTTGCGTTAATATTTTGAAAGGTTTAATAAACTCATTCTCATTAGATGGGTTATTTTGGGGATGATGAATGTTTGATTTTTTTTGGAAACAAAATTTATGGACTATGAAAAGTGTAGGACCTGTATCTCTATACAATTCAATAAATAAAGGATAATATCTCATTAGATATAAATTCTATGTGAAAAATTTATCAAGTATCTAGGTTTACAAAGGGTGGGTGTGATGGTGTTAACCTCTACAAAAGAATTTACAATTGGATATGTTATAAAGTCACATTTTTATAATGGGTGAGTGTGATGGAATTAATATGCACTCTTAAAATTATTTTTGAACATGTTATAAACTAAGTATGTTCCCAAATGTTGAGTATAATGGTGTTAAGAACTAATCACTATATTATGTGTGAATTGGTTGGTGAGTAGCTAGGTTCATAAGGATATAAAATCATATATTTTTGATTGAGAAAAATTTTCAAGTTTCTTATCATGTTATTCCATGTTCTCATTGTTATTACTTATTTTTAAAGACTTTTTCACTTTCATTCCAAGATCACATGTTTTATGTTTTTTGATAATGGAATTTAATACAAGTAATTTGTTTTTTGGGATCTTTATTGATATTATTATAATATTATTTTTCTTCATAAAGTTTTATGATTAGTATAAAATGTATTATGAGATTTTAATATTTTTATTCATATAATTATCCTATTGTACTTCATGTTTATGATATAATATTTTATGATTTGTGTTTTAATTTATAGATTATCTGAGGTAAGCTATTTATATTGTTTCTAATACCAAGGATATGAAAATAATTGTATCATGTGATATGTATGGAAATGTTCTATAGGATTACTATTATGTAAAAATTCTTTAAAGTGTTGTAAATTATGATTTTTATGTAGCTAATATCCAAAACATTAAACATTAAAGCTAATAGGTTGTGTAAATATTTGCGAGACATTTCATTTAATTAATGAGATCAATACATTTTTTACATCAGGTTTATGTTTGGATACTTTAGTCTATATTAGAGTAGGATTCAATTATTTGGGAGATTATTTTATTTTTATAAGATGTTAATTTAGTTAAATATTGTGGTAGGGGTATATAATGCTTTTAAAAACATTAGGGAGGAGTCTAAGAATTGGATGATATCTAGAAATATTGGAATAGTCTTGACTATATGATTTTCAGAGAAATACATCTCTAAATGGATACTATAAGTGGACGTGGTATTGGAATAGATGCATATTGGGTCACTAACCCCAAATAAGAGTTAGTTGAGTATATATCAACCACAATTATAATGGACAATAAATTATCCCTTACAATGCATGTGGTTCAAAACTCTCAAGGGATATGATTTGAATGATCTTATTCTATCTATGATCCACATTAAATGAATAATTTTTTCGTTAACCTTTGGAATAAGAATGATATGTGGATGATATCCGAACAAAAATTAACCTAGTTATAAAAAAATCGTTATATGGTTAACTAAGTATGACATAGTTGAAATGAAAGTATCACAATTTGAAATGAAGGATCCATTGGAGGAGAGTTATTATGATTTAACTTTTCTATTGATGTACTTTAATTCTTTTTATCCTATCTTAACCTTTTTGGTTTTAGTATTTTATTGAATAAACATTGACGAATTGGATATTTGAAAGGTATGTTCCTTAGTACTACTAGTAGAAAAATATCTAATAAGTTGTTTTCCTTGAATTACTAAGGACAATGTAGTGGATATGTCACTAGAAGATATATATTGACATTCTCATGGATCTTTTAGATTCCTCCTTTTGTAAATGATAACTAAAATTGCAAGGCCGTAATTTATATAAGTGGTTAAAATGTGATGACTCGATATTTTAGATCCATTAAAATACATATCATGTTCTATAACTTATGTCACATGTTACACCAAACATAAAATCCATATCATATTAATGATACATTATTAATAATGTAATAGTAACCACTAAGATGGTAATCTATTAATATTTTTTACCTTTAGAAGGAAAATAATTAATTCTATTTAGTGTCGAAATGAATAATCTCTCTTCATTATATTATGAATTTCAGATTAAAAATTTAAATTTATAAATTAATAATTTAAATTTTATAAAGTGAAATTTATTTTTAAATTATTATTAACTAAATTATCTTAGTATTTATTTTTGATATTTTTATAAATTATCTTGTATTTAGTGAAAATAATTTTTTTTCTAACACCACAAAATTTATATGACTTAGAATTATTTGAAACATTTTTGATATATAAAATGTATATTGTAAATATAATAATTCATTTCAATGTTCTTTGTTGAATTTATAAACCCGTACAAAACGTTTTTGAAATTTATGTAGTGTTTTAATGGAAACTGTTTCTATACTATTTTCATTAATTAATTATAACATAATTAAATAAAGTTTTACATTTATTTTATTGATAGATGATTAAAATTTTAATGAACATTAAGTTATTTTAAATCCATTAGGACAAATGGTATTTATAATTATATCCTAATCTTAACTATTTTTTCATAAAATAAGTTTTTTTAACAAAATATTTGTTTTTACATGTCAGATGTGTTAAAATTAAGATTAATTTCACAAAAAATAGAAATTTAACATCATTGAATGATTATTATATTTTGAATAATAGTTTTCATCGTAATTAATCTTTACAATTTTAATTTTAAAGAAGAAATTCAATTGTTAGGGTCAATGATAATTACCACGATATTGATGAAACACTTATTTTAAAATCGATGTTTTATTAAAGTAAAATAATTTATATAAAAAAATTATATTTAAATATTTTAAATACAAATTATAATATTATTTATACAAATATATATTAATATATTAACACTCAATTAATTCTTAATAAATAATAAAAAACATTATGAATCAATAATGGTCAAAATAACCTTTTTCGTATAAACAGTAATTCAACAAATAATCTTTTTAACAAAAAAGATAATTTTATAACATTTATAATTTTAATTTAATTAAATTTGGGCTATGTTTAGTTAAATTATTCCCAAAATTGTTTATATGGGTTATGTTATATGTTTAAAAAAACATAATATAATAAATTTAAAAAATTATTACGTAGTTTAAATTAAAAAAAAGGAAAATGTAAAAATTAATCGTAAAACCCTCTAAAATGTTTAAAATATTTGTGTAAACACATATATTTGACACTCCGAATAATAACAAAACCCCAAAATCAATATTTTACATACCTTTGATCCATTTACCTTGGAATGGTTTGATGTTATTATATAAATGTATAGTGTGTTACTAAATATTTCTTTTTCATATCCTCTAAAAATTGGTCACAATAAACTTTTAAAAAACATACATAAAAATTTAATTACTACATTAAAATACAAAATTTTACTCTCTCTACAAACTTGTAGTAAAAAAATAGATCCATTTTGGATCATATTTCGACCAATACCATTAATTTCAATGAATTTTCCAAGGAAATATCAAGTGTCCAATGTATGTATTATATCCTTCTTATGTTATTATTCTTAATAATTATCTTAAAATTTTATTTTGTTAATAAAAATATAATTAAATACATATATTTGTAATAAATATATCTTATTTTATTAATATTATAATAATGATTTATTCTTCCCCATATATAATGAAATATCAAAGCTTCTTTTGTGAGTTGTGTAGACGACTGCCTCTGCAAAGCAATTCCTTCCATTTTTCATCTCCATCATTAATTTATAAAAAAATGATATTATGGATGAATAAATATTATTTAATAAAAATAATAATAATTATTATAAATCAATTTAATATATATCATAAAACCCACTAATGCGATGAGGGAAAAAAACACAAATTGTGCGTGTGTGAGGATTACTACCTCCATGATGAAATATTTTTCATTATATATATATATTAATATATTATATAAACATATTAAAATTTAATTAATCTTAAAAAAATCATTATGAATCTTTAATAATGGTAGAATTTCAAAATAAATACATCCTTATTCATACTCTCAAATCGAGTTAAAGTGTGTTCAAGTTAGGAATGGTTTAACCACCAACATGAACAATGATTTAAAATTTGATTTTAGATTACAATGAAAACATGAAATATAATATTATTATAACCTATTAATCAAATAATGATTAGTTTTTGTATTTTTAAATATTATATTTTATATTTAACTTAATATTAAAAAAACATTTTCATAAATTAAAATTATTGAAATTAGACATTAACAATTCAATTTTCATATAACATAACTAAAACACATATAGAATGATATAATAATATTTATTTAAACATACATTATATAATATATAATATTATATAATATAAAATATAATAAACTTGTTATCAAATAATGGTTAGTATCATCATAACTATTAAACATGTGTAAACCAGTTACATTTATTGATATTCGATAGAAAAAATATGATATAAACAAATTCCATACTCATGAACAATAATTTTGAATAAGGATTATAAATGTTTAATATTTGTTATTATGTTTATTAAATATTTTATTAAGTTATATACGTATGTTTCATCAATGTTTAGAGTGTCATCAACTAATTAAGGAAACATTGTATGATTTTCATCTCAAATTTTCCTTCGTTGAGATAAAATTTCTTTTATGATAATAATTTCATATAAATGGTTTATAAACTATATATTAGTTGTTAAATATCATTAATCATATTTATCATCATATTTTAACTTCAATTTAAATATCAATATATTTCAATGGGATATTATTGGAACATTTCTTAAGCCATAAGGGTTATTCATCTCAAATTATATTCATGGAGGCATATATCATTTTCATAGACTAATTACAATTTTATATTTTGTATATTATAAAAAATAATTTACTTTTGAATAATACATGGTTATATTCAAGTGATTAATAGAGAAAACAATTTAAATCCTTTATTGACTTTCTATATAAAAATTACTAAATTTAAAAGGGGCTTTCCTGACTAAAATCTTTCTAATGGGGAATATTCAGTATTCTTCATCTATTACCTCTATAGATTTATATATTCCAACCTATGTTTGAGTTCAATTTTACTTACACATTATTTAATTAAGAAATAATTTTTGAATATAAATTATTCTTCCTTGATGATTTTACTATTTCATTAAAATTTTATTTTGATAAGAATAATTTTCATTTATTTTATTGTAATATTCTTCCATATTCAATTTCTTTAATTCCATAAAATTCTCTAGTTTTACTAAATGAAAATCAATTTTTTAATTAAAATTATCCTTTTCTCCATTTATTAAATTTAAATAAGAGGATTCATTATGATTTTAATGATTTCGGTTCTCAAGAAATGGTTCTTTCAAAATATTGAAAATTTATTTTCATCCTTTCAAAATAAAGTTGTTTTATAATAAAATATATATATTTTTACAGAATGTTTATGTATTATTTAAAGATTAAATTATTAAATATTTTTTTAAATATAAAAGTTTAAAAAAATTCATATTCTAATTTTTGAAACATTATATACATTTAAAGTGTCTACTATGATGGTGGTATGGTTCAACCCTCCTATAGTGATATGGTTCAGGTTTGCAAAAATAGAGTGTCTGTGGTGGAGAAAGTGAAGACTGACCCACCACGAAGAATGCTGCGGAAAGACTATTCTCACTTGCCAATGCCTATGACTATGAGAGATTCTAGTGGGAGGGCTATACAGATTGCAAACTCTTCTAAGGAGCTCCATTATTTGGAGAAGCTCAATCTTAGAAGGAAGTATGCCAAGATTCTGAAACATTATGAAACTTCGGAGTGGGAATCGGCTACTGCGGAGGAAATGGTGTATCAGGGATGTGGTGATGGGTCTGACTTTTATGATATATAATTCTTGATCTCACCTTTTTATGCCTGCCTGATGTACTTTTCTTTTTCTTTTATTTTAAATAAATGGTCGGAGGTTTGCCTCTGACTAAACTTTCGGGTTATAACATGACCATCATTCTAGTGCAAGGGGAATGTTATCTTACTGCTCCCATGACATGATATTAATATGGGATTTGCATTGGATTATTATATTCTATCTGCAAACCATTATGAAGGTCTTATTTACTAGTTACTATAATGAATTATAATGAGAAGCACAAGATATTCCAACTTAAAGTAACCCAGGTCTAACTAATAGTGTTATAGGGTTAACCATGCATGGAATATTTGAAATGAATGCATCCTTAGTTGAAATAAAGGTGTCATTGGAAGAGAAATATTATCATAGGACATTAAAATTCACATACATTAATTATTTTGGGTATTATGATAACCATTTTGGTTTTAAATTTTTTTGAATTGAGATTGATGAAACGATGATTAGAAATGTATGTCCCAATGAAATCCTAAGTAGCATATTTAAAATTAGCAGTTTCCTAGAATTACTAATGATAATGAGGTGTATGCATCATTATAATATATATATTGTGTTTATAATGGATCTATTATCCTTTTCATTTAGTAATAAATAATTAATATTTGTAGTATTCAATTTATTTAAGCGGGGTAGAATCTAACGACCTGATATTTTATATCCTTTAAAATACATTCCATGTTCTACAACACGTGACACACACCAAACCTAATATAAACAGACAAAAATAATATTTATAAAAAATATTAGTAAATCTTTAATAAAAAATAATATGGTTATCCAATAATATTTATTAACTTTATAATTTAAATAATTAATATGAGTAAATTTTGAAAGGTAATTTATAATAAAAACTATTTTATTTATACTAAATATTTTATTTTAAAAAGATAAATGTAATTTTTTTTAACTTAAACTTGATGACATAATATTCATTTTCAATTCCTCACAATCAAATTATCTAAATATTTATTTTTCACATTTTTCTTAAAATAATTAGGTTTTATTGATATATATTGATTTGACTAATACTATGATATTTATATAATGTATAATTTCATGAAATCATTTTTACATTAACAATTTATATAATAATATATAATAAAAAATTCTAAAATACTATGAAAAATTTATAAACCCATGATGAACATTTTGAAAATTTATGTGCTTTTTTAATGAAATCCATTATATGACTATTTTGTGTACTTAATTATAACATAATAAATAGAAAATTTCAATTTCATTGTTTATTAAAAAAAATAATATTTGAATTATGATAATTATTTTGATTCATTTTTATTAATGGAATTTATATTCATATCATAGTCATAACCCATTTTACTTGAAAATCATAGTTTAAGAAAAGGCTTTTACACATTTTATATGCAAACATTGAGATTAATTTCCACAGAAATAGTAATTTAATTTCATATAATTATTGTTATATTTTAGATATAAATTTTCATATTATTTAATATGGATAATTTTATTTTAGTTATTAAATTAAATTGTTTGGATTTATGATAATTACTATATTTATTGTGAAGAAAAAATGTTATAATAATTATTTTATTAATATCATTGGATTTATATTAAGCTAATTAAATTGTAATAATTTAAATAATTAAACTAGTATGATTTATATTCATATAAATAAAAATATTAACACTTATTTAATTGATAGTAAATAGTAAACTTGGTTAAGAATCTATAAGGGTCAAAATTTGTTTTTCTGGTTAAACTATTTTCTCAACTCATTATTTGTTTTAATTTAAAATGGTATTTTATAGTAATTAGAATTTGGGATAGATTAAATATATGATATATTAATTTACATACAATTAAAATTTTATTATTTGTTTTTCCTCATATGTTATATAAAACATAAAATTACGTAGTTAAAAACTAGTAACCTAGTTTAAAAATATAAAAGTAAAATGCAAAAACATAAATGTAAAAACCATATAACATGTTTAAACCATGTTTGGAAATGAATTTTTTTTCATTATCAACCAAATATATCCAAAACACATTAATTTAAAAAATTATAATTCATTTCTCTTAGAATAGTTCCATGGTTTTGTTAAAATATACAGTCTATTTCAAAAACATCCATTTTCCTTTCTTATTAAATGGGGTCACTTATAACCTTGCTAAAAAATGATATTTAGAATTAAACCTTATAAAAAAGAAATTATAAAATCCCTTGAACCCTCCCTAGAAACAATATTCCATTGATCACACATATTTATAACAATCCGCTTAATTTTAATTAATTTTCCAAGGAAATATTTAGTCTGTAATGTTATTATTTTCTCTTTCTTATGTTTTTCTTCTTAATATTACTCTTCAAAATATATTATATCCATAAAAAAATGAAATAAGTATAAATATTATAATTATATTTTTTACATTTGTATTATAATTATTTTTTATTTCTCCCCATCCACAAAAAAATACAACATTGCTAATCAATTGCAAGAACTACCACATTTATAAAGAAACGCCTTCCATTTATCATCACTAGAATTAATTGTTCTTGAAAAGTATATAATTTAGTAATAAATATGTTATCTATTATATAATTTTTATCATTAAATTTAATGATAATATTCACCTTCTCCCCCATTAATTCATTATGAAAGTAGATGGAGAATCATATGTGTGTTCGAACTACTACCTCCACAACGGATCATTTTTCATTTTATTTAGATTTTCATACATTTAATAACCATGTTAAGTGATATTAAAAAAGAAATCAAAAAATAATGATAATAACATTATAATTTTTTCGTAGGATATTAAATCAAATGAAAAAACTTTTTAACCATACCTAATAATTGAATCATATATCAATAATTAAATTGGTATCAAGTTATGGGTAATGATATCAAGATCATTAAACCTACACAATATAGTCAGTTTTTAACTCCCAATGGTCATAACAAGATATAACTAATTAACATATCCATAATAAAGAATTATAATTTTGATTATAAAAGGGTGTTAAATAATTGTAAGGTTGTTAAATTTGATATTATTTTATCTGGGTATGTTTAAAATAAAGATAGAGTGTGATAAAAAAAGAAATGAAACAAGGTAGGGTTTTTGATCTCAATTTTATTTCATTGTGAAATGATAATATTATACACCACATTTGATAATAATTATTGTAATTAAAATTCCATTGAAAAGTTTAAATAATTATTATAATACATTTAATGATATATAATGTCCCATTTCATGTAAACTTTCTCATGTGATTTTGTTACCAATCTATTAAAGTATGTAATTGATTTTCATCTAAATTCTCCCTATATTGAGGCATTGTTTATATTAGACATATAATTTCAATTATGTTGTGTTCTTAATTAATATATGATATATGATATAATTAATTAATTATTAAATAATGGTATTAGGGGTTCAATTTCATTGTAATTATCATTCATGAGTTTTGATTTAAATGTTAAAGAAGTCATAAAGATTTATTTTTTGATTCCTTCCAATACAATGTGACCTCTAAAATGAGATAATCCATCTTGGGGATTTTTAAACACATTACTTTTAAAGAATCTATCATATTTTCTTATATTTATATATTTGGTAAACATAAATTTCTATTTACCTTATTCTGAAGTGGATATTTCAATAATATTACAAGCAATTTTGTTCTTCTAAAATATATTTTTTCAAAATATTCCAAATGTTTTTACATACTTCCTATAATAAAGGTATTATCATACACTAAAAAATTAATTTTTAGTAATTTTATTTATTTTCAATGTTATCATTCTTAAATACCATTTATGAGTTTAAAATTTTTTAATTTATTTCTACTTCATTTGTGGAAGTTTTTTCTTTTATAATATTTCATTACAAAATATTCTTTACAAAATTAAAAGTTATCAAAGTATTTTTAAATTTTTATTGAGAAATTTATTCCATTTTCAAGTTTACATTATCAAATATTCTATTAAAATAAATGGTTTTAAAAATTATCTTCACATCTCGTTTTTTAAACATTTATTTATTTACAAGGAATTTAAATTAAGAAATCTTCTTAATTTTTTTTCAAAATCCTTATATTTTCAATGTTTTTTTTGAAATTAATTTATGATTCAATGTTTTTAGTAGGTTTTTTGAAGATATTTTTATTTTCACATATATTTACTATCCATGTATTATTTTTCATATAGTGGTGATTTTATCACCGTATATTTTTTATTATGATATGATTTATTATTTGAAATGACTGCTATGGTACTCTATAATTTCCATTGACTATTTAATGAAATCAATTATTTATTACAAGGGTTTTTTATGAGATAATGACTGATTTATTTTCAAATGGATCAAAAATGTATGTTTTATGAGAAGGGTGGGACCAATATCTCCCGTCAACACATTGGTCAGAAGATTATATATCATGATATAGAAATGTTATTTTAAAACGTTTGCAATATCTATTTTTAAAAAGTTTATGCCTGATGGTGTTAAAATATACTCAAATGTTATCTTTAAACAAGTTAGGGAGTTTCTAGGTTCAAAATGGGTGAGTATGATGGTGTTAATATCTACTCAAAATTTTATACATGAACATGTTAGAGACTTTCTATGCTCACAAGGGAGAGTGTGATAGGTTTAATCCCTACTAAATATTTTATGTGGGAATAGGTTAATGAGTATCTAGGTTCACAAAGGGTGTCAATGTTAGCTCTTGTCTCTAATATAAATTTTACATGTGAATATGTTATATAGTATATATATTATAAATCTTATTTAATGATATGTTTATTATTATTCCACATTTTAATTTTAGATCCTCTTTACACAATTTTTGATATATGTTTTATAGAATATGTCAAATAAAAATTAAAATCACTTAGTTACAAACTAGTTATCTAGTTTAAAATTAAAAAAGTAAAATGTGAAAACATAATGTAAAAAACTCTATAATAGGTTTAAAAATGTGAAAAGACACTTTTTTATGCCTTTCAAAACACAAATTCTTACTGAAATTAATATTTTCGAAACATTGGAGCCACATTCATTCGGAAAAAGTCATGGAATTATTAAATAATAAAGGGTGTTTCTAAAGTGTCTCTTCTCCCTCTTATAAAATTGGATCAATAACACCCTTTTAAACACAAAAATCTATTTTTAATTACTGATTAATAATATTACTAGTTACCCTCACTATAATTATTTCACAGAAATATAATCCCTTGATCACTAATTCTTATCCAAATCCATTCAATTTTAAAGGATCTTCCAATGGAATAATCAAGTCCCCAATATAAGTGTTATCTTCTATGATTTTCTAATTAATATTACCCATTAGAATATATTATAACTATAATAATATTTTGACTTATTTACCATTTTTATACATATATTTTGTTATAGTAGTGCTAAAAAAATTATTTATTCACTTTAATCAAATTAGAAAAAAATAACATTGTCAGTACTTTGCACAGTCGATTGCCTCTAGGATGCTATTTTGTCTTTTTTCATTATCGCCATGCATGGATAGTCATAATGGTGGTAATTATGATTAAATATAATATGTATCAAATTATTATTATTCATAAATTTTAATTTTTTATCTACCTTCACCCCTCTCATTAGTTTTGAAATGGGAATGGTAATCATCCGTACAAGTTGATTAACACCTCCATGGTTCATCTTTTTATAATTTTCATTAGGATTTTAATAATTAATATAAACATAATAAAATATTATTTACCATCATTAAATTTCAAATATAATATTATTAATCTTCTATTATAATGATATTATTTCAAAATAAACAGCTTCTTAACCTTACTTGACGATTGAGTTAATGTATACCCATGATTGTGTCAATTTAACCACATACATTAACAATGATTTAAAACAGTTATATGCATGACAATGTAAATTTGGAAAATAATTTTATTATAATATATTAACCAAATTATTTTTGAGATATGGTTATGGAAATATTATATTAATTAGTTAAGTTATTATTAATGTAATATTTTTGTTTGATAAGATTACCGAAATAAGAAATTATAAATTCAGTTTTCGCATATAGTTAACAAAAAAAATAGAATTAAGTAATAAAATTATATAAAATAATATCTTATATATTTAAAAACATTGTAATTTATATAAATAATAAGCTATTTATCAAATTATGGGTAATGCTATCAAAATCATTCAACACATGGAAAATAGCAAAAGTTATGAAAAACTGATAGTTATAATATAATATAAGAAATTAATGTGTTAATGATAAATAATTATTTTAAATTAATTATAATCAATTAAATTATTAATTACTTCCTAATAATAAATACTTTTTTAAATAAACTTTTTAAAAAAATTTATTTTTACACATTACGAGGGATAACATTAAAATTAACTTCCGTATACCATGAAAGATTATTTGATAAAATGATTAATATATTTTCGAAAATAATAGGAATATTATATATTATATATTATTTATTTTTTAGGTATAAAATTTATATTTTTTGGATAAATGTTAATTATCATAATACTGATGAAAGAATTAATTATACTTATTTTTTAGTTAATATCATGTAATTTAAATCAAAGAAATTAAATTGAACTTCAATATATAACGAATGAAATATGATGTATAATTAAATAAATAAATATAGTAACACCCATTTAATATCTAATAAATAATAAATAAGACTATGAATCAATAATTGTTAAAAAATCATTTTTCTAATACAGTTGTGTTCCTAGAAATTATATATTTTTATTACAATATTATTTTTATAATATATATAATTTTAATTTGATTAAGTATATGTTTAAATAAGTTCTAGAACTACCAAATTTTGTTTTATGGGTAGTGTTATATTTTAAAAAATATAAAATCACATCATTAAAAAATAGTTACCTAGTTTGAAAGTAAAA
This sequence comes from Viscum album, assembly GCA_963277665.1. Taxonomy (NCBI): domain Eukaryota; kingdom Viridiplantae; phylum Streptophyta; class Magnoliopsida; order Santalales; family Viscaceae; genus Viscum; species Viscum album. Next base: position 446,439,391 of record OY728133.1, read on the forward strand.
CATTAAAATGTAAATATGTAATGGTAAAAGACAAAAAAACATATTTAAAGCATTTGTGGAAATCCATTTTCAATCATTCTCATCCAAAAAATAGAACACACAGTTGATAATTTATAAAAAATTTAACCATTGATATTGGAATAATGGCATGAAAATATTAAAATATAAGGGCTGATTCCAAAAGTTCCCCATTACTCTAATATAAATGGGGGTCAATTTGAAACATTCAAAATCATACCTAATTTTCCAATTAATAATTAAAAATCATCCATTTTACTCTCATGAGAACCCTATATCATAATTATAATCCCATATTAACTCACATTTTTACTAATACCTTCAATTTATAGATAAATTTTAGCAAAAAATCAGGACTCCAACAAATCTATTATATTCTTCTTTAGATTTTTTATTAATATTACACTTAAAATTTATCTGTCACCATTATAATATGATGAATTTAGTATAATTATTATAACATAATAATTTTTATATTAATTTTAGAATCATTATTTATTCATTTCCAACTTATTATAAAAAACAATATAACATCATTGGGGAATTGTGCAGACTACCACCTTTAAAGAGCGACTTCATTTGTCCTTCATTAGAAAATTTGGTGGATGGTATTGATGGTGGAAATGATCAATATATATGATATATATCATAAAATAAATATTAAAAAGTTTAAATTAAAAATCCACCATCACTCCCTCACTTACATTGAGAAACAATAACGTTAATCATGCATATGCGCAAATTACCACCTCCACAATAAAATGTTTATTTTTTTATAATTTCATTAATTATATAAACATCCTAAAATATTTTTCACCATCATAAATTGATAAACATAATTCAAAATTATTTATTAATAATTATATTATTTAGAAATAAACACCTCTTTAACCATAATTACCAATAGAGTTATATCATGTTCAAGTGTGGCCCCGTTTAACCACCAATGTGAAATGCATTAAAATATGATTATAGATGACTATGGGAACCTAAAAACTATTATTATTATAAAATGTTAAAAAAATATTTATGATATGGTTTTATAGATATTATATGTATTAATTAACTTATTGTTAATTTAACATTTTAGTTTCCTTAAAATACCAAAATAAGTCATTTTCAATTAAATTTTTAATAACGTAACCAAAATATATATGGAATGAAATAATTAAATTTTAAATAAATATAAGATACATATAAAATAAAATTATAGGATATATAAATAATGAACATGGTATCAAATTATTTCTAAAGATATTATAATTATCAAGGATGTGCAAAATAGTTAATATTATTAACACCAAATTGTCATAATACTCTATACCTAATTACTGTACTCATGAAAAATAATTAAAATAAGGATTTTAAAAGGGTGATAATTATAATTATCGGTTTTAAATAGGTTATTATGTTATCTATTTTTTCATAAACGGTTATAGTGTCATTAAATAATCAAGGAATAATGTTAAGAGTTTGTTGTCTCAAGTACATGTTTAGTAACACATGATTTCATGTTTTTCACTAATTTTTATTTGATGTGGTATATCTATTACCAAAATTAAATAATTAATAATATATAATAATTTTTCATGATATATAAATTTTTATTTCAAAATATCTCTAACATATTCTTTCAATCTATTCACTTCTCAAGTTGTTAGTGTTTCGGTCTAAATTCTCATTAATTTAAACATTCTTTCGACACCCTGTTTTATTTTGTATAGTGCAATTGACACTCCATTTCAACATTTATATCCTGGTCATTTTATAATTCATGATATTAAATGACCCATTTCATATTAACGATATCATGGGATTTTGGTTCCAATGTTCCAAGGGATCTAAGGGAATATGTATCACAAACTCATTTTTTAATTATATAATTTAATATTCGAATTTAATATTTTCAAGAAAGTCATTTTTAAATGATATTATATTTTTTTTAATTTGATGAAATGTGTATTTAGACTAATTACATTTCAATGAACGTTATTATTTTCATTTTCTAGAAAATAAATGAAACATTTTAAAAGACACTTATAACCTTCAATTTTAGAAAAACTAATAGAAAATGTTTTTTATGAATAATTTTCATTATATTCCAATGATTTATCTCTTATATATTTACGTTTCCTCTTTGAGACTATATTAATCTTTTATTATATTATTATTTTGGATGGTAATGTTTTTTCTATCAAATCATTTTGTTCTTGTTATTATTTTACACATTTTTGATGCTTTTTAGAACCCATTTCATTTCCATGTGTTACTTATGAACGTTGAATAATTTCTATTTTAGATGTTCTATTAAATCATATTTTTTTCCAGGGTTTGTTATGTGAGCAATTGAAAATTACCATAATCCCATTTAATTTTTATGGGTAATTTTATGAATCATTTATTTTTTTAGTAGTGCACAAATGTATAGATTATGAGATAAGTGAGACTTATATCTCCCTATATATAATTGGGTAAAGGATTATATCTCATAGAATAGAAATGTTATGTGAGTTAGTTAACATATTTTTAGTTTAAAAAATCGTGAGTTTGATGACATTAATCTCTACTCATAGTCATATATATAAATATTTTAACAACATTCAAGGTTCATAAGGGGGAGTATGAAGGAGTTAATATCTACTCACTGTTTTAGAGGTAAACTGTTTAGAAATTAGCTTGGTTCATAAGGATAATAAATCCCATTTTAAGGATTAATATAGTTTTTAGGTTTTTTATCATGTTATTCCATGTTTCCATGAGTATGAATTAATTTTAAAGTATTCCAAAATTTTACAGCATGCTCACATAATTTATGATTAATGATATTTTTTAATGTTTGGTAATTTTTTATAGTTCATTAATGATCTTATTATGACCTTATGCTTCTTACTAATGTTTTATGATTATTATCTACAATCTTTTGATCTTTTATTATGTTATTCAAACGTTTATCATATTTTTATTTAGATTTATGATCAAATACATTGTTATATGTATTTTACCTTTCTAATCATTTGGGATCACCAAATTTTTCTTCCAATTCCTACGTTAATAAAATGATGGTATAATGTTAGATGTCTAGATATAGTCTATTAGAGCATTTTTATGGATAAAAATTTCCCATTTTTTGTAATATAATACTTTTATCATGATAATATATGATACAACAAACCTTGCAATATTTGGGTTGTGGGAATATTTTTTAGATGTCTTATATAAATTTTTGATGAAGTAAGGTTAAAGCATGAAATATATAGGATGGAATATCTCACATAATAATGGTAAGATGTATCTATTTAATCAAAAAATGGTAGAAGAATTATTTTTGTAGGATTCAAAGATTTTTTAATAATAAATTTATATACATATATTCAAAGTAACCAAAATGAAATATTTATTTAGTCTCAAGAAAAAATAAATATTTGATATAGTAGAGAATAGGTTTATGAAATTCATTTATTTTTTCCAGAGGTAATGACTAGAACACGTCTAAGGAATGTATCTTCATGATAGTGTTATGACCAGATATTCATTTTAATTTGGTCATGTTCATGATTGATGATTATACAATATCGATTAATATAAAAACATTAGACGAAAGAGAGATATCAGAGAATTATAGTGTATAGAACACCATTTTATTTATTGTCAAAGGTGCAAACTCCAATATTTTAATGTAGTGTATTCGTTAAACTAATAAAATTCCATTAGGAAGCCATTATATTTTTTGTAAAGAAGGAAAATGGCTCAATTAACTTATGTTATGACTATTGTAAACTAAATCAGGTTGTGATAAAGAATAAATACCCTCTTCCATGAATTTATATCCTATTTTATCAACTGAAGGGTACCTGACACTTCTCTAAATTTGATTTATAATCTAGGTATCACCAACTCTAATAAAGGAGGGAAGATATTCCGATGGCATCATTTTGATGTTTTTGTGGTCCTTATGAATACATAGACATTTTTATGTTAGACTGAATATAATGAAGACAAAATAGGTCAGTGAATTGTATCATTTATGATTTTTTTAAAAACTAAAATATCCCTCTTGAAATGGAGTGATCCATTCCTACTCTCTTAAATAAGGGTGCACAATAAAATCAAATTAAGGAAAAGAACATAATGATGTACATTGGTGCATGGAAAAAAATTATCATATTCCACTCTACCTATTCTCCACAGGATAAGATTTGTGATTTTACTAGTAGGTATTATTATCCAGAGCCCTCTACAATTGAGTATAGATAGTTGACACCATACAAGGCTTTTATGTGGAATCCTGGTTCGTTAACAGGGAACGAAATTATATCTAGTTTAGTCCAAGTAGCTTACACTATAACATGAATGAGTATGATCTACTAATAATAAAACTAAAATTGATTTTATGATGTTTTTTCGAAAACATATATCTCCCAATTATGGACGAAACTGATAGATTTAGATGTTCATCAATAATTCATAATAGTAGAAAAGTAGTCTTCAATATCATGTAGGCTTCTTATTCATTAAAAAGTATTATATAGATTAGAAAGTGTTGTTCATGATTACTTCTTCTTTTTAACATAAGATAATTTGGGTGTAACAATTATATTTATCTCTTCTTTAAAATGATGAGTTGCTGAAGGAAAATATTTCATCAATTTTTTTGTTAGATTATTTACATCTAAACTCTTCTTCATATATTTTTTTGAGCTATAGATATATATAAAGAGACAATAAATATCCAATATTTTCTACATGTATCGTACATTAAATACTCCAAATAATTTTATTCAATAGAGTTCAAAAGTATCCAAAGAATAGCACAAAACTATTAACTCTTCATTCCTATGTAATAAAAATATAATAAATGCATTAAAAATAATTTGAATAACTCCTCCAATAATATCTAAGGAACAAAAATAGTGATGAATTGTTTAAATTTTTTATTAAAATCAATTAATATCTCTTGAAAAATAGCTCAAATATTTCTTGAAAACTATTATAACAATAAATAATGAGTATTTTAAATCGAATCATTCCATGAAAGTCGTAAGTTTCCTTAGAAATAGAAATTATTTAATCCCATGAATGTGAGGCACTGAATCAGTCATAAAAAAGATTTAACATGATATTTACATAGATTGAGACAATTGTTGTAATGAAATAAAGGATCATTAATTTTTAAACATCACCACTGAATAGTAAAACACAGGGTTCCTCCATGTGGTAAAAACAATCCAAAAGTAGGGTTGACAATGCATTGTTGTTTAAAAAATCAGGGTTGATAAAAAATATATTTATTCCATTAAACATTGAATTTACTCCAAACATAGGGTTGTTGATCCATAATTTTATTATAGTGCAAGACACATAATCAACATGTTTTATGAGATATTTATAGTTTCCAAACCAACATTACACTAAAATACATACGATACAAAAAACTATAAGAAATGTGTACATTTTAACTTTAGAATTAAACGAATTTTTTGATCCTTTTAACATTATATTAATCCTTCATCCTAGAAGAAAATTTTTTATTAAATCAAATGATATTTCCATTTTTTCAATACTCAAATCAATTATTCATATAAAACTCTTGATATCAATGAAAAAACCATATTAATATAATCTGGAAAAGCTGCAGCTAGGAAAAGCGTATTGCAGAAATTTAAATAATTTAATGATAATCTAAACAACATTTTTAAACATTGATGTAATCTTATGAAATAAATATAAACTTATTAGATTTCTATATCTTTAGGTTTTAAGTGATTCCAATATCTTTAGGACATATAGTAAAATAAAAACCATAGCTTTTAAAAATGGTTCACTATAGGGTTTCTAAACTATAATAGCAACTTCTGTGATATTTTATAGTAAAAATAAATCCATTTTATACTCCAAAATAAACTAATTAAATTTAGATAAGTCCCTTATATATCAAAGAGAATAATGTGATTGAAAATTCGTTCACTGAATCTTGAAATATCATCAAAATTAAGAGGTGAAGTTTAGCTGAAAATTGAAATGTCACTTGTACAAGTTATAACAGTCTTAGTGAATTGTTTCACCATAAGAAAAACTCAATTGGATTTAGATATTAACATACTAAATAGAGATGATATTATTATATTTAAAAATTAACAATCATTAAAAGAATATGATAATTATAACATTATATATAAAATGAACACTCTAACATATTAAATATGAAACACTTAAAAATTTATTAGAAGATAAAGAATGATGGGTTGACGTAATATTAAAAAATAAATCAAGATGAGAATGATAAAGAGAAAATTAAAATTCCTCCTACTTTTGATGTCTAAAAACTTTAACTCTCAAACATAATTTTATCCCCCTTTCTGAAATGATAAAAAATATGAGTTCTTGAGTATATTAAATAGAAAAATATATTTACCCAAGTTATAAATAATAGCAATTTGAAATTTATGTAGTAGTGAAAAAATAAAATTTGAAAAACATAATTTTTTCCTCTTTTTATAAATATAAAAATATGAGTTCTTAGTAATGATATTAAAAAAATGTTTCTAACAAATAAATAAATATACCACCCCCCATAAATTCATTCTTTCATAAAAGAAGATAGAAAGATATAATTAAAGAGCAATGGAAAAATAGAAAATATTATTCAAACAAAGGGTTGAAATTAATGTATTATACCATTTAAATCATTCCATAAAAATTAAACATTCAATATCATGATAAATATTTATATAACTCTCCTTATGATCATGCTTAGATCTTTATGATATTCAAAGAATTTAAATAATTTATTTTGAGCAAATTTAAATAATAAGTTTTATAAAAATTTAAAATAAATGTTTTTATATAATTTAACTATAGGATTTTCAATCAATATAATTAAATGAATTTCCATGAATATAATTAAAGGGTTTTTCCTTGAATTTAATTAAATTATTTTCAAAAAATTCAATTAATGGATTTTTAAAAAATTTAATATAAATTTGGTTTATGTCATAAATTACCAAAATAAATTCATCTAATAATAGAATAATTTATCTAAAAATGTAATGGATTATTTAAAAAAATAAACTAATTTAAATATTTAAGCATCAAGCATATTCTTACATGGAAAATAACTATTTATTTAGAATCGTAAGAGTATGTCTGATGTCCATTTGTTAATAAAATCATTTAATGAATTAATTTATTGAAAGGAGTGATTAAATGATTTAGAAATTTATGAATATTTTTAATTTAATGTATAACTATTAAAAGATAAAGCATATATATATTTTCACAATGTATAAAAATGTTAGTGAATTTATGTTGAGTATTCAAATGGAAAATAAAACACTTCATTGATTCAGTTTTTTCTAGATCTAAAATTTTCATTTAAAATAATAAGAAATAGGAATATAATATACTTACTTAATTTTAATTTAGGCTATTAATAATGTAAAAATAATTTCTAGTGGTGCATACCTAAAAATATCAAATACTAGTGTCTTTTGGTATCCATATGATTTTGGGGTTGGAAGTGTTAACAATTAATGATTTAAATTACAGAAGATATTTATTTTGATCAAACATTTTATAACTAAATCTAGATAATGATTCCCAATAATGAACATAAAATATACCAAAAAATTTAGGTTTTCAAAAATATAATTCATTAGAATAATTTTTGGTAATACCATAATAAAAATATTTTACAATAGACATGATTGTATTTTTCTAACCAAGAACAAAATAATTTTTATGTAATTCTGCTTTGGTGCACCACTACCAATATCATGTTTATCTTTGTGAATTTTATCATTAAAAAGAATTTGATTAAAATAATTTACACCCAAATTAATCATACAAGATGGTTTCTTTAAAATATAAACTTCATCTAAGAGTTCTTTAATTTTATATTCATTCATATTACAATAACCTTTTTAAGAGTTTTACCATAAATCTATAATCATTTTTGAAAAAATTTTATAATCAATTGAAATTGAATAATTAGATTTTCTATGTTTTCTATCCTATTTATTTATAAATTCAAATTTTTCATGAATTGTAATACAATATTTATCATGCTAATCAAGAAAAAAAATTGAATCATAATTTTTATTATAGGATTAATATACCTCAATATCATGAGTGGGAAGATACATATTTTTATTTTGTATTTCAAGCTCATATTATGTGTTTTTTATGGATTAATCATTTTAACCTTAATGAATAAAATCAGAAAATTCATCCATCAAAATATTGAGTACAACTATTTTCTAATTTATTGAAATATGATTATCAATTTTTAGTTGCATCTCAACTTTACACATTTCAATAAACCCTTTTAACACAATTTTTTTTAAAAATTATGGTTAACAATGTGAGAATAATCATTACTAACTTCTATAAATTTATCAAATACTTCATAAAAAAAATTTATTTAATGAAATATCTCATATGAAGTAGCACAATGTAAAACATGATTAATTTAAATTGGATCAAGACTACATATAATTTCATTCATAGATTTTTAATTAACATCATAATCACCTTTTTTTCATCATCCCACTTTATTGATTCTCTAGGAATTTCATAATGTTTTACTATCTTCATGTAAACATTGAAATAAATATTATTCAAATAGGTAGTCATGTTATCTTTCTAGCATCCATAATTATGTCTATTAAAATAAAGATCATAGATGATAGAAATACATTCTTTAAGAACATAAATTTATGTTTTTCATTATTAGAAAACATAACTAAAGCTTGTTAGATATAAAAATAACTTTCAATGTGTGAATGAAATTAATCCTTTTATATTAATTATTTGGTATAAGATAGAAATAAAAGAATATTCATGGATTTACAAAAATAAAAATATAGAAATAGATCCCTTACTTTCATAACACTTGGTGTGTATGAATGAATATAATGATGAAACAAGAGGGGGTTGAATTATTTCCATTTAAAAGTCCTAAATAACTAATATATTCCTCTTGAAATGGAGTGATTATATCATTATCTCTTAAAGACAATAGAGTAGTGAAAATAAATAAAATAAAAGAAGATAGTGATGCATAATAGTTTAAGGAACATAAATTCCGAAGTATACTACACCAACTCTCAACACCACGAGCTTTTTGATTTTCAGTAGTAGGTCCTCTTATCCAGAGTCCTCCACAACTGAGTACAAGTAGTTGACACTGTAAAATGCTTTTACAAATCTTTATGGTTCTTCTATATGGAACTTAAATATAAAAATCTTATTCCAAGTAGCTAAAACATCACCATAATTTAGTATGAGTATAAGTTACACCAAATAAAATTGATGACTTGAATTCATTGTGGAAAAAGGTTTATCTCATAGTTTCATCAGACACTGAATGTAGTATATGGTCTTCAGTAATGAACAACATGAGTAAAATAGACTTCAATGTCGTGTCAGATTTATTTTATTTAAACTAAATAATATATATTATACATTATCGTGAATGATACCTTCTTATTTTCACTTTGAGAGAATGAGGATGTTCAAGGATTATTTCTCTCTTATTCAAAATGAAATGTTTAATATTGAAAATATTTAATCAATTTAATTTTTTCAATGTTTTTATATCAACAATCTTCTTCATATATTTCGTATTTCTATCAGAGAGTGATATATATATATAGAAGAAATATTCAGCTACTGAGACATTCTTTATATTTTGGATAATAAAAAAATTGATTTAATAGCTTTCATAATTATTCAATGGATAGTGTATCATTGTTTCATCTTCATTATTATATAATAAATATTAAATAAATTCATTAAAAATAATTTTAATAACTCCTAATATAATATATCCAAAATAATTTTACTGTTTAAGGATCTAAAGATTACATTCAAATCCATTCAACCATTTTTTAACATAGTAAAACTAGTTCCTAAAAACTAGAAAAACAATAAATTATGAATATTTTAAATTAAATAATTTAATAAGGATTATTTATTCCATTCGAAATTGGAATAATTTAATCCTATAAATATAAGACTTTGAATCGAATAAAGAAGACATTAACATGGTATTTACTACCATCGAGACCACTGTAGTAATCATGGAAAATATAATTAATTTTAAAACTCTATCACTAATGTGTCAATAATAGGGTTCCTAAACGTAATGAAAAAAAAACTGAATATAGGATTGCTAATGTATGGTTTTCTACAAATGTAGGTTTGATAAACCCTATGGCTATTAAATTAAAGTATGGGGTTCTTCCAAACATAGGGTTTTTTATCCATAATTTTTCAACAGTGTAGTATTAATGATCTATTCTATTTATTCTAAATGTAGGGTTTCTAAATCATACATTACATCTAGAACTATAGGGTAAAAAACTATCTTAAAACTGTGAACATATTAACTTCTAAATTCAATAAATTGTATGATATTTTAACAGTAGATTCAACCATAATTCGATAAAACTAATTTTTAGTAAAACCAAATATCATTCTAAGGATTTATGAATAATTTTAATCTAACTTGCACAACTCTCTATATCATTGAAATAAAATGTCATATTATCTGGAAAAACTGTTTCTAGGATTTTATTATTCTAGGACATTAGATAATTTAATGACCATACCAGTTACCTTTTTAGTCATATAGATGTAAACTAATGACATAAAGATAAATATATTTTATTTTTTCTATACTATGTTTTCATTTATTCTTATATCTTTAAAACATATAGTAAAATAAAACCCAAATATTTTCAAAACACTTCACTGTAGGGTTTTTAAACTACTTCAACAACATCAGTGATTTTTAGATTACAAAAAATAAATTTTAGACATAAAAATTAAATTATTAACTTTAGATAGATCAATTATATACCCAACAATATATTTTGCAGTGGTGGTACTATAGCAGCGTCAGGTCACTGTAGCGGCAGTAGAGCACTGTAGCGGCGGCAGAGTACTATAGCGGCATCGGGTACTATGCAGCACTGTAGCAGTGCGGGTACTTTAGCAGTACTATTCATAGAATGGGCTTTGGGACAAAAAAATGGGCCTACGGGCCATGTAATGGGCTAAATACCCACTGGGCCTTCGGGCTATGTAATGGGTCTCCCTCTACCCAGTTAAAGAGATATTTTCTTTGATTTAATAATAAAAAAAGGCTTCGGCCCAACCTTTAAAAAAATATATTTTCCACACAAATCTGTTCACTGTATCATTAGATATCATCACAAATTCATAGGTTACATTAAGATAAAAACACCAATGTTACTTTAATGGGGAATAATAGACTCAGTGAAATTTTATACAATAAAGACAATATAATTACATTTAGATGTTATTATAATAAATGTATATAATATTCTTTTCATTAAAGTGGAATAAGCACCATAAGAATCTAATCATTAGTTATTCATATATAAAATAAAAACTGTAACATATAAAATCTGAAATGTATAAAAATTATTAGAAAACAATGAATAATGGATTGAAGTAATTATGAAAACAAAATAAATGCGATAATTACATGTACAAAATCCATGGTCATGACTTCTAGAATAAAAAATATAGATAGAATTTTTTAGACTTTATGAATTGTATCCTCTATAAATACCTCAAATCATTTTTGTGGTATTTTTTATGATATTTTTGTTTAATATTGCACTAGCAATGACCTTGAGAATCATTTAGAGATTTTGTTATGTACTTTTCATGGGAATTGAATTTAGGAGAAATTATTTAGGAGTGAATTTTGGATATAGGAGGTTCATTTCATTGGGAATCAAATCATTGAATGATCTATATTAGTTGATCCTGAAAATACCGAAGAAGTGATTTTATGGAAACTACCTAAGAATATTTTGGATATATATATATTTAATGCCATAACATGTTATTATAATCACTTCATTTAATACTTCCCAAGGACTTATTATCTTATTCTTTCATTAACAAATCATGTATTGCATTATAATGGAATGAAGATTTATAGCAATAATTAAAGGGGCTTATGTCTTAGCCCACCCTAACACCAGTCCTAATCATTTATGAAATAGCATAGTGATACATACTATTTTCCAACACATCTAGATCTGGAATAGGTTGTAATCTCATTCATTGAGACCATGTTTTTTCTTAAGGGTCAAGGTAGCTGAAAAATAATGAGAATAATTATCCAACACATGATATAAAATTTGAAGCAGTAGCCAATGTATGAAAAATATGAGAGCACTACCATTTTGATGAAATGTTCACTATTATTATGAACTATAAAATTTTGAAACACATATTTTCATAAATGAATTTGAACCTAATTAAACACCAATTGATGGAATATTCATAGATGATAAAATTTAACATGGTTTATACATCATTAAAAGTAAATTAATTGATAGATTCTTCAATTTTTATGCCTTATAATGAGGTGTTTAGATATGATCATTACATGTGGCATATTATTGGTATTATTAATAACATGAATTTTTAATACAGGGAAAATAATAATGAAACTTTCAATTCTATAACTCCAATTCCCAATTTATTGTGTATGGTTAAAGACAATCAAAAATCCGAAACGGACTACATTTCCAAGTGGTCAATACTCAATGTTGTGGAGACCATTGAGAGCTAGATAGTGGATGAAAATTTTGTGTTACACTTTCAAAATTAAATCATAGTTCATCATTATTATAAAGCATCATATTCTCATAATCACTATTCCAAATGGGAAGTTCACGAATTAATTAAAAATAATTATAGGTAAATGAAGTCACTTTTCTGTTGGTTGGAATGAAATTAAAATCTCATGTTTTTTTTAAAATATGTTACCTAACAAATAAACAAGGAATAACAACAATGAAATTTAGGAATATGGTAGTTTATTCTTATAGCCATTTAGAAATGGGAATATATCTCCATCGGCATTTTCACTAATTTACCATGATCAATTAAAAATAATGATTATATTTTGGTGATAATAGAAATACATTACAATTTATCACATTTTATTCAAATTCAAGATTCCAATATGGTGGAAGACTTTGAAAAGATCAATATGAATGAATTTATGAAATTTCATAGTGTATTAGTATCCCTTATCTATGAATGAGGCCATTGAGTAACTTCATAGTTTTTTAGATCCTTGCAATGATCCCTTGGCACTTAGTTAACTAAGAGCATGACATTTCATTAATAAATAAAAGGATATTTGAAACATAAGATGAAAAAAATATAATATTCTTCCATCATGTGTTATGGATTTTGGATTACTCTAGAAATATCATTAAAAATTTGTGAAGTTTTCATATGTGAAAAGTTATTGGGATTTGATATCAATGGATCTACTCAAAGAGCTATATGGTTTTCCATGTTGATCTCCACATTTTGGGTAGAGATAGGGGAAACATCAATATTCTAAAAATGTATTATTCAAGAAAGTACATATAAAATCCTAATTATCAAGAAACAAATGGTAATGAACCAAATCCATCCGATATTTTAGGCAGATCCTCACTGATGAACATTATAATTTGATGTTAGTGATTATGTTTAATTAAAAGTATCACTAAGACTACGTAACTAATGTTTTGGAATGTAAGGAAATTTGTCTCGTTGTTGCGTCATCCCATTTGAGATTACATAACATATTGTAAAAGTTTCTTATAAATATGTTCTACCCCTAAAATTTATTTTGGTTTATAATGTTTTCCATGTGTCACAATTAAACATGTTCTAAATGAACCCAAACCATGTCATTAATTTGGATCATGTGATTCTGAAGCATGATTCAACCTTTATTCACACTTTGATTCATATTTTGGGTTTAAAAGAAAATAGTTTTGGGGTATAAAAATATCATTGGTAGATATTTCATATCAGCATGGTCTTATTTAGGTGAAACATGGGAATAATGAAAATTATTGTCTGATTAATGTCTTGAACTCTTATATGAAAATGATGATATACAACTTTCAAAGGATATAAAATAGAAATGGTTGGGATAATTTTAGAAACCCAATTTTGATTTGCCTTCCATATTTGTTTAATGTTTTATATTTTTTTATTTTTGGATGTCTTGGAGGGTAACACATTTTCTTATTTAAATTTCAAGTGTTTTGAAGTTCACTAAAGGCTGTAAAATGGACATGGTGGTTGGAATGTTTCCTGGGGAGACTAAAATTCCTTGTAGGAGGTCATGGTCCGAGGAGTAGGTTGGTAGCAAAATTAATTTTAGTTACTTAGTGGTACAATACTCCAAGGTGTTGGGAATGTTGTTTCATGATTATGTAAGATTTGAGTGTGTTGGAACTGTGGAAAATAGTCTAGGAGACCTCAATACACTTTGGTACCAGACATAGTGTGTCAAATATATGATGTATTTATTTCAATGATATAGAGATTAATTATGCTTATAATAATATGATTTGATCTATTCAAAGTCACTAAGACTATGGTGGGTACCAACTCACATTGGTATCGATCATTCAGGATTCAAGATAGTGTATATGGCTGTTAGTTATTGGTGAGGATGTTCCAGACATTGAATGAATGTATCTAAGATATTTATGGTAGAGTTATTAATGTGTTTTGACTCTATTTATTACTCTTATAAAATTTCATAACCCTTCTATCAGGATATCTCTAGAACTAGTGAAATATTATGTGACCATATGTGCGATTCCTCTCCATTTGAGAAGCTTTTTGATGGGGGTTGTGAGATAAATCCTTCCTCTTAATTATATTATACAAGATTAATAGAGGTATTTAGATTCACTTTTTTATTTGATCGTTATTTTTAGTTGAAAAAACAATGTATAATCTCCATTGTAACCCATTTTTTAATTTTCATTAAATTTATAAGTTTGGGAGATTCCTATAATATGTTCAATTAAATGAATAAAGTAAATTGGATTTTAAAATAATGGTATTTCTTATTAGATCTTTGTATGAATTTTAAGGGGTTTTGTTTGTAGACATATAGATTGAATATGTGGGTTAGACATGGCCATTTTTTCAATATTGTTTTATATTAGGTTTTGTCCATGGGTGATGAATTAGGACTAGATAGATGGATATCTCTTATTGGTTGAACTATTCCTGGGTGTATTTTGGGTAGTGGGAGCATTGGTTGGTGTTCTTCATGTTTGTGTGGGTTCAATCCATGGGTGGGTTTTAATTTGGTATTTCACTAATATAAAGAAATATATATTTCATTTACAAGATATAATACCTATACACGTCCATAATATTAAATAATATATGAGGTGACATTTTTTTAGTTGAATTATAGGGATGTATTTGGGTTTTTATACTAGGTTGTATAATCAAACCTTCATATTCACCTTTGTATATATATAGAAATTGTTTAAAATGATATAGTTACATGGAAATTTTCATATTTTACCAACATAACTATGTGATTCTGTGATCATGGATGTCTAGAGTGGGAGCATAGGGTGGTTATCATGTATTTATAGCGGTACTACCTTGGTGCCTTATGTATTTTTATCAATATTCACAGGTACCTTGAGTCTTATTATCTTTATATTGTAAATTTTTCATTTTTCAAATTCTTTCATTATATTAATAATAATTTTCATACATTTGGAGTTATTATTATTTTTAACAAGAATTATATTAGTTTATTTGAAGTTTTACATTACAAGGTAAATCATTTCCCATGTTTTTATAAATCCCATGAAATTTATTGTCTTCCTTTAGTTCATAGGAGATGTCACCTTATGTTAGTGGAAATTTTGTCTTTCCTAATATAATGGTTAGGTTAATATGTTGTAGGAACATTTGGAATGGGAGTTATTTATTGTATCTATATGTTTTTAATTTCACTAGAAGAAACTTGTTATTTCAATGAAACATGTTTTACAATAAAAAATAATGATTCCACTATATCATCTACTATATATCCATATTTTTATCAAATAAAAGTGAAAAAATGATGAATCAATCGGGGATTTTACTTTGAAAGTCATGTAAGTATTCTTCCCCATTGTTGATGAACATAGACAAGTTAATCTAGGTAAATAAAAGATATTTTTCCTATGTTGATTTGGGTAGTATATCCCTTGAAGAATAAGAGAATCTAGTCTATTTTATTAAGAGTCATTGAGATGTTTTACCATGAAATTATCAATGAAATTTCCATGTTAGATGACAAAGTGTCTACCCATCATTTGGATCTTCACTAGAACCATCATCACTATAAATTAGTAGCAAAGAGATTGGATCTGACCAATAATACCTAGGTGGAAGACAATAATGATAAGATAAAAGATTTCAACATTATTTCAAAATTTTAGTGCCTAATGTGTATCACCAATATTATCCCTATCATGAAAATTAATATAAAAATATATGTATTTGTAAACTTTTGGGATGTAAATCATTACTGTGAAAAGGTTGATTATCTATTCTAGGTTATAGAATAATTGTTCCATCAAAGACAGTTTTATAGCCCTCTATTTAATGTATGAGAATTTTAGTTATGAAAAGATTTGAAAGGCACCTAAGAATTAATATTTCACCACCATTACGGAACCCTAAGGGGTACACTGTTATGAGGTAATTCCCTTTACCTCTATAAATTTGTGGACACCTTTCCAACATTAAATGCATCTTATTTTGACGTTTATCCCAGGAAGACTGTAGAATGATATGTGGATGATCTGTTGGTGAAATTTCAATAATTCTTTGATCAGTTGGACGATATTTGTTAAATGTTCACAAATTTTAGTAAACAAATCATGAAAATAAACTAATTGAAATGTGATTTCAAGGTATCATTGGAAAAATTCCTCAAATTTATAGAACACCATCACATCAAATATGAAAACCCAAAACAACCAATGGTATACTTGATATGGAACCTTGTAGAAAGAATATAGAATCGAGAGGAATCTATGGCCACCTATGTTGAAACCCTAAGGCATTAGATTTATTAACAATATATGAGCATTATTTCATTGAAAATATAGACTATATGAGAATAATATTCTTGTAAAAACTAATTTTTATTATATTTTCGTTTTATATTAGATTAAATCATTTAGAATTTCAATGTCTAAAATGGTTTTTATTACTAACATTGGATAAATGAATTGGATTATTTTAATAGTTCATTATCTGTTTAATGGAATAATAAGCAGTTTTTGATATTTATTTAATGGATATATATTTTTATCTATAAATCACACTACCTACGTAAGAGTGAATCAACCATTGTAATGGTAAATCAAAACATAGTGTCTTGTGTAATGATAGTCTGCTGGCTACCGTAGCAGCAAATTATGTAAATAGATTTTATATAAGAAAAGAAATAAAAATAGGTACAATACCTAAAGGTACGAATATAGAATCACTAAATATTTAATAGTACATATAGTATTTTTGGGATGCATAAAGGTACCTGAATACTTTTAAGAGTTATGTAAAGGTACATGCAGAATAAGAAATCTGTGTTAAAGTAGATAACAACGGTGGTGTAAAGGAATAAAGGAGTGTGAAAATGTAGAATAGTAACAATATAAACTATATAAAGTTAAAATAAAGAAAATTTATAGTTACTTGAAGGATATATTACGTTATATAATGTTAACATATCAAAATCATCAATTAGTTGGAATTGAAAAATTGGAGATTAAGGGTCTTTACATATGAAAGATTGAATCAATGATCTTGGTTGATCCAATGGCTATATATCCATGTTTTAACTATTGGTCAGGAAACCACAATCGATAAATTATTCACTTTAGTGTTATTGTATAGGGTTGATGTTTGACTTTATATATGCATAGGATTAAAGTCACGTGAGCTGTACCAGATTATATTAAATGATACATGTTCAATCATTGGAAGAAACTATTTTATTGAGGAATAATTTAACTAGTGGTGAATTTATTAAAATAATAAATAACTAGAGTTGAAAATACACTCAGATATGTGAACTATTTGAGTACTCAATAGTTGAAATCAAAAAGCTTTTATATGGAGGTATTACGATGTGGTATTCTCAAGAGGCCATATTTCTAAATATTATTATTATTCATATTGGTATATCGAGTATTTTATTGTGCTATTTAACTAAGGGTTTCATAAATTTTAAATAAAAATTCTATTTTACAATGTTTTTAATGCTAATTATAGAACCAATAAATATGAGAACAGGAGAGTTTCTACATTTTCAAATATTGAAAGATTGACTGTGAGTTCTTGTGGCAGCCAAAAGTAGAAAAAAGAGTATGATATAGAGAATATAAAGGCTTTGTACCATATAAAAATACCCTCATAAATATTAAGATAGTTTTACCATAAAAATTATTCACGAAGTATGTGTTTCAAATTAAAAATATAGAGGTTTACTACCAAAGATGAAATATATAAGAATCAATACAACATCTAAATAGATGAGAAGAAGGGTTTTCTATGATACAAAAATGAGAAGAAATACAAGTTGTAAACTAGAAAAAGAAATGGATTCTTTAATTATTAAAGAAAGTAGAAGACAAGTAATCTATTAGGTATATTTACAAATTGATAATGGGATTACATGATCAATAATATTAGTATATTTTTTGAGTCATATTTAAAACAAGGTTATGGTGTATGATGTGAGATTTAATGCCCCAAACAAAATTGGTGAAACTTTGAATTATAGATGATATTGTTATTTTTTCTGTGTACCAATTCTTTTTTCCATTTTATGTAGTGATAATACGTGGGATGTGTGAGGGATGTACTCCTATAATGATAGATCATAAAATCTAAATAGTCAAATATGTAGTTATCCTAGGATGATGTGACCAATTCTAAAACCCCACAAGTAGTGATCTTTGTGATATTTATGTTCCATTACACTATTGGTTATATGAATTTTAATCTATCTCATTGAGGGAAAAAAAGAAAAATATATGTTTCATTATAGATATTATTACATATTTTTTATGAATCATAATAAAAAATGTTGGTATTATACTCATATTATGAAGTAATATAAAAGGATAGACTAATAATTAGATCAACCGAAGCATAAAAGATTAATAGTTTTGACACTATCAATTAATAGTTGGAGATGTTTTTGGGTTGTATATTTTTGACAAGAGCCTATATTATTATTCTAAAATTATTTTAGGGTATATAAGTCCCTTTTGAGAATAAAAATTTGTATCAAATCTTCGGTTTAATTTATTGTATTATTCTTCTCTAACATAGATGCTTTTTTTGAATATTGGGATTTAGTTTTCTCTTATATTTATTATTGTGCTATGAACGGGTGTGTAATCTTACATTGGAAGTGATTTAGGGATTATCGATGATGATTATATTCCAATAAAGATAATAGTATATGTTTTCTACTGATCATATGAGATATAAAGACAATTTAGAGATGATAATATGAAAATAAAGGAAGACAAAAAGTCTCAAATGATCCAAATTTAAGTGTTGATAATTTAAGTGTAAAAATTGAGCGGCTTAAATAAAAATCTTATTGATGTAAAAATCAAACTAAGGGAAATGAATGATTCCCATGATGAATAGTTGAATAAGAAATCAATAATGATCAAAATGGTCAAGACTGAATCCAAAAGAATGAGTGTAAACTAAAAAAATTATAATTCCAAATACAAGAATAATGAGATCACAACACATCTAATATATGTTTTTCTATATAATAAAAGGATGAAAATGAAAATTTCCATCGAAAATATTACACTTCAGATGTAAATTATAAAATAAAGGATAAATTTGACATAATGGATAAAAACTATTTCAGATATGGAGATTATATGTCCGGTGAAAACAAAAACTAAATAAGAACTCAATGATAAACATTAATAAAGGGGAAATAATATTAAATAGTTTGAAGAATAATTTATCTCATCCAAAAAAACATTAGATTCATAGGGTAATCCAAAACATTAGGACTCATCATGCTTGTTTTTATCACTATTCAATAGATGATGATGAAAGTTGGGATCTATATTCCATATCCGAGGAAAATCATGGAAAAAATTCATGTCCTATAGCTTAAGCTCTAATGGAAACCCATATGTTTTTCTTATTCAAACACCTTCAAGGATCGAAAAGAATAAATCCATAGAAATTAATAAGAAGAGGGAAAATATTGGAGGTAATGGAAAAATATTTTTAAGTATATATATATTTCAAAATGAAAACTATAATAGATATATAATTTGGTAAGGTAATAAATGTTATTTTTTGGGATGCATAGACATCAATTATAACACCCAAACATCTATTATCATATCCATGGTTTTCATTCTAAGGAAATAACAACATAATGCAAATAAATTTATCAAAAATGTGATAAAATCCTAAATTCCAAAATTTTAAAATATAATTTAATAAATGATTTTATTCATAAATTTAATCATTTAAAAATTATATTAGGATATTTTTTTTTTGTTTTTCAAAAATATTTGATTTTTTGGTTAATTGATAGAAATAAAAATTTCACAAAAACTATTACTTTTATATAATTATTATGATATAATAACAACATGATAATTTAGGAAACATTTTTTAAAGAAAAAAATATATAATAAATTATTGATTTTAAAAAATAAAAATATAATGTTTATCTTTGAAATATATGATTAACATAATGAAAAAACGTAATAGTTCTGTTCAAATAAAAAAATTTACTTATTACCATGTAATCAGGTATTTTGAAGGTTCTATATGGTTTCAATTTATTATATAAATTTTAATATCATTTTATTTAATATTAGGTAATAAATTTAATTGGAATCATTATTATACATTATTTTTCTATAATACCATTTTTATTCTTTAAACAATCATTTTTTTTAAAATGGTTTTCATTGTTCTTTAAGAGAATATAATAAATATAATTTTTATCAAATATAGAATTTAAATATTATAAAATAGATTCTATATTTGGAATAAATATAATTAATAAAAAAATATAGTTAATTTTTTTCTTAAAGAATAATAACCATGATAAATATTTACCTCTTTTTTAAGGGTAAAATAAGGTAAAAGGGTTAAAATAAAGGGATATGAAATTAAAATTATATAAAAGAATTACTAAATATTATTGGTTGGTAATATTTTTAAATTTACCATATCATGATCTAATATATTAAAATTTTGGGCCACTTTACCATATAAATACATATATTATATATAAATTTTCATTTATTTCTATGTTTTCCACCCACCTCACTAGTAAAAGAATCTGTTTCTCATCTAATGTCCTTGCTAATTGAGCCACTTATCTCAACAAGAAAAATTCGAAATAACTTTCAAATAACTATATCCATGTTTTATAGGTCTTTGAATCCCCAAAAGACTACATCAAGAAGGATTAAGGTGTAAGCTAAAAGCGTTTACCAGAAGAAGTGGTATATGTCCAAACCGAGAATTTTTAAGTTACATTACACTTAAACAAAAAAAAATTACAAACTATAATTAAATAATTACATCATCTTATTCACCATATTCATATATTTTTAGGTTAATGTTATATCCATTTTCTATCACATTTCCATCAAATGAAAAAAATATCACCCATGTGTATATATGACCTACCATCTGCACATATCCGGTCAATTAATTTTTCCACACAACATTTCTTAGGTGGTAATGGAAATAAAATTAATGGATATACATGATATGTATGAAGAAATTATTATTTTTATGTGTAATATATCATCTACATTATTACACTTCTATATATTAGAAGTTGATAATGTTTCTTAAGCATACATATGGACTGTCACCTCCACGAAAAAAATATAATTGGTTTTTATATTATGACCACTAATGGATTATTATAATTTTTTTTACAATGGATAAAAATTATTTCATGAAATTAATAAAATTATCAAAATGATGTTACTACTTCATCACTCGTTTTACCGGGGAAGATATACCAAATTAATTTTATAAAAAATGACTGAACAACTACATGTGGATGATGTATGTAATAAAGATTCAATAAATAGATTCTGAATTATAATAAAAAAAATCAAATGCAATATAGATAAAAAGGATCTTATAAATATATTCAAAAATTTAAATTCAGAATATAGGAGGATCAACCATAGATTACTAAGTTGAAACCCAAATTAAAAGATTTTTTATACTCATATTTTATTTATAGAATGCTTATGTATAGATTTACGTCAATATTGTCAAATGATTTTATGATATTAATCCCAATAAATTTTATTCTCATATAGTTACTTTTGTGTTTTATATGTATGTTTTCTATTTCTCCTCTCCCAGGATAAAAATCATACGGTATGTTTCATGAATGAGATGCTTACCAAATTTATTATTCTTAGTTAAGAATAATTGCATTCCATATTATTGTTCTTAAAATGAATTATTAATATTTTTACCCTTATATGATTTTTTAAAAGTTAATTTAAAATAAATTTTAATTTATTCACAATGTTTTAAAATAAACTTTTTAAAAGTTTTTTAAGCAATTTATTTATGATCTTTTTAAAAAATAATGGAAAGATTTTTTTTAATTTAACATATTTTTTATGAATCGATTTTCACGTGAGTACCATAGTTATTCAGTATGGCTCTAATTTTAGAATTTTGCATGGTTATTTTGCATGAAATTTTTTTTCTCAATATTCTGGGATTTTCTATTTAAATTTTTATCAAAACAATAGTGTATTTTTTTCTTAATATATTGAAAATAATTTAAAATATTATTTAAAAAATCATTCCTATAAATAGTTACATTGTATTTATATTTAATATTTTGTTTCTATTTTAATTATCTAATGCTTTAGTTTTACAAAATAAATTCATTTCTAATGAAGTTATGGTCTTCTTTCATCGTTTACAATTTTACGGATTTATTTCCATTTACTTTATCTTGATCACATTCCCTACCACCCTCCATTATTTAATTGGACATTATTTTATCCTTCATATGCTTATTTTATGTGTCATAAATTTATATGGAATAAATTCTATCCCTTTTATATTATTTGAATAGTATGATATTTTTATATATGGTATTATTTGAATGAATATTATAAAGAAATTTATTTCATTGACTGAAGAAATATTCCATATTTTTGATTTAATATGAAAATTGATTGATTTATACTGACTAGTGAGAAATAAGTTTATTAATAATTCAATATATTAAGGATGAATTGGAAATGAAGGTGATTTTTGGGGATTGAATATAGATTTCCATTTGATAAATCAACATGTCAAATGTGAAAATTAATATAAATACTATATTAGATGGGAATCCGGTATTAAACCCACACATTTATAAGGATTGTCTTAGTCATAGCATTGACAGTATGACTCAGAATTTCTCGGAAGTATCCTTGATTATGGGATCAAGAATTTCTAGAGTTAAGTATTTCCATTATTGAAAATTCAATTTCCATTATCCATGAGTTCTCTATGTTTATATTAGCCATGAATATACTATTAACACATTTTTTTGATTGACTGGAATTTTTTTTGACTATCCACTCTTCCATATTCATTATTTATTATTTACACATGATATATTCCTCCTTAAATAACCCTTTATTGTGAATACAAGCTCACCAATTATATGTATAACTTTACCTATGATATTAAGAGGGATATTTTTAATGATTTTAAGGATTTAATAATTTTTATTATATGATTTTATATTTCCATTGTAATAAGGGAATAATTTATGTGTCCAGTTTTACAAGACTAGAAAATTGATCAATCCTATATGGTGCAACACCGTTATTTTTACCAATTTAATAAAGTTATAACTAGCTCAGGGTTACTGGACTTAGAGTCATTATAATTGGAATCAAATGAAGTTTAATAGAAACCTTAGGAACTATATGTCAGACTAATATAGAAATGATGAGAATAATGATAATCCATTTTGGTATTTGTGAGATTTTAATATCATAAGGTTTTTTATGAAAAAATATTAATGTTCAAAATGAGATAGCTCAGTGTTTTAAATTTTTTAGAGATGGTTCTTTGTAGATGGATTTGAATCAATTACCATGGTTATTATAGGGATTTCACTATTGACAGATATGATATATTAGGATCTTCAATGGATTAGATCATTGATATATTAGAGGAGAATACTCAGGTTATAACAAATAACCATTCCATTAAAGAGAAACCTTTTATTCCACAACACACCACACCCATGTTTGATCACTATATGAAAAAGAATCCTTCATATTTTAATGGAAATACCAATTAATTAGTGTCAAAATAATGGATTATGTCCCTACCTATATATTTATAGAAATGGGATGTAATTATAGGTAAAATATTATTCTTGTAGTCTATTTTATGATTATATATTATGATCATTATGGTTATTTATCCTGATCATGAATGAGGATGATGAAATATAATGTTTGTAATAGCAATCATTAAAAGTGAGATTCTTCAGGAAACACTTTCCTCATGATAAGAAACTAAATTAGAGATAATGTTCCCCAATTTAAAGTAAAAAGAAGAAAAAAACGTTTCAAAGTACGAGGATTACATTATATGTTATCTAGGCATAATATAGACTATATATGTGGCCTTGATATAAATATTGACAATTTCATTAATGATATTAAGCCGATATTCTGAATGGAAATTGTTTCTAAAAAACATTCATTATATATTGATATATTATCATGTTCCATAAAGAAATTGAAAGTATTATCTAGATCATATTTGTTCAATGAAATCATGAGTGAAAGAAATTAGTTGAGCACCATGAAAAAGAAAATATAGCAAAGAATAAATGGATGGATGGATATCTAACATTTTTAATTTTTGGAAACAAACAATAAAGAACATTCTTAATGGGACCATGAGTCTATTTAAAGTTTCATGAAAAGTGGAATAGATATCATGAATTTAGGGGAAATATATATCCACCACTATCTAATGTGTCATCTATAAATACATTCCTAATTATTCAAACCAATGTACCAAGGGTTAAGGGAACCTCTAACAGAAGAGGTCATTGGAATAAGGCCAATCTTATATGATTACTACAGTTGGGGTTTATGTTTCATAATATGTGGTCACAGGTACATTGATCGTAAAACCAAATTAAGACAATTATTTATTTAATTTAGGATCTCCAGATCCTTTTATATCATTTATGTTTCCATGAAAATAGATATTTTATTATTCCCTTAAGAAGGGTGTCATCAATAAAGATTTCATACAAGAATACTATTGCAACAATGATATACCAGTTAGTTACTATAATGGAACATAGATGTAGGGTATTTGAAAAATTCATTATTATACCTGTAACTAAATTTTATATAATTTTTAGCATTTATTTAATATCAAATTATATAAGAATTTTCTTATAATATAAAGAAATTACATTTCACAATAGATATATGGAGTCCCATTTATCTTCAGGGGTGACAACATCATCTTAATCCTATCAGGATCCCCCTCTATAAAATCTAATTAATGAAATTATTAGAGTAATATATGATACCGAACCTGTAAATGTGAAGGATAACTCTATAATAGAGAATATACCTATTGTGTAGGAATATATTATTGTGTTTTCTAAATAACTACATAGATATCCACTTAAACATGAATCTTTTTTTCTATGTTAATATTGATTAGAAAAAATATTGGTTAATGAGGTTATGAATCAATTGTAAGTAAATCA
This sequence comes from Viscum album, assembly GCA_963277665.1. Lineage (NCBI taxonomy): Eukaryota > Viridiplantae > Streptophyta > Magnoliopsida > Santalales > Viscaceae > Viscum > Viscum album. Next base: position 446,465,087 of record OY728133.1, read on the forward strand.
TGGAAATTACTAGAATGAATAATTATTTTTCACACATTAATGATTTGTTTGATCATTTTAAAGTTTTTCAATATTCTTACAAGATTGATCTTTTTTCCAGGTGTCATCAACCGTAATTAATGATGGAAACTATTCCAATGTTGGCATTTCATACAAAGTATATAAATTAAAAAATTATAGAAATTCCATTTGGATTTGTGAATTGACCATAAATTTCTATATATATGATGACCTATTTATTTATGTATTATCCTGGTAGTATATTTATGGTATTTATTGATAATATCATTGTATACTCATAATCCACGATAGGAATTAGAGTGATTTAAAAATCATTCTTATGACTCTTAGAGAAAAAGAGTTATATGGATATTTTATCATTTTTTAATTATGGAATAAGGAAGTTTATTTTTTGGTCCTTATTTTCTATACTCATGGATAATCAATTGTTCCTCAAAAGACAAATACTATTATTAAATGAAAAATTCCCATTAATTTAACTGATGTATGTTATTTCCATTGATAATAAGGTAACTCTCGATGTTTTTTTAGAAAAATCTATTGATTATTTTAACCATTAAAAAATTTGACATTAAAATTGGTTGTTGTTATTTGGTTATAAGAATAATTTTTTTTGAATAATAAAAGATGATATTGGGTAAATCATTGATACTAAATTTAATATCTAGAAAAGATGAATTTGTGATATTTAGTGATGCATCAAATAAATAACTTAGATGTGACTTTATGTATAATGATAGAGTTATTGTTTATGCATTAAGTTACCTAAATATTCATGAATACAATTATCCAAACAATGATCTTGTGTTTATAATCATTTTATTTACATTGAATATATATAGGAATTACCTTTATGGGGAAAGATATGAAATATATATGGATCATGAATGGTTGAAACACATATACTCATAGGAAGATAATGACATGAAGAAAAAGTGATGGCTAAAACTACTCATGGATTATGATTCCTTAATAAACTACCACCATAGGAAGTAAAATATGGTGTCTAAAGTATTTCCATGTAAATATCATTGTATTTTTAAAATAATGGGGATTTAAAAAGAAGAGATATCCATGAATTTCATAATGATGGATATTGGAATAATTACACAAATAGCCCGAATGTGTTCTTTTTATTTATTTATTTTGGATAATCCCAGTTTTAAGGGTTGATGGGGAACCCTATAGAGGAATCATTATGAAATTAGAAACGCAATATTTATTACTAATGACTTCTAATCCATCATTATTGTGGAAAATAAAATAAATCAACATAATAATTAGAATATTTAAAATAAAATTAATGGGACGTTTATAGACTTTATTTATGAATATGGTATTTTAAAATTTTGAAGGATACTATATATTCCATCCATTATGGAGATAAAAGTAAAATTATTAGAAGAGACTCATATATCATATTTTGTGGTATATTTTTCTGAAAAAATAGTGCACTACGATGGGATGTATTTATTTGTGTTAATTTGAAACAAATAATTTTCTATTATTTATCATGATAACTAGTTTTAAAGTTGATGAATATTGAGAGAAAATATCATAATAAACTTGTGTAACCTATATCCATTAATATATGGAAATCATATGATATTAATATGTAATTTATCACCAGATTTTTTAAAACATTGTGAATAAATGATACCATATTGTTTATTGTGGAGTAGCTTTCATAATCTATAATTTAATCACTATAATGAACGATATACCACTAGGGACCCTCATTATCACTATATAAAAAATGTCTGTGGAATTTTTGGTTTACCTATTTTGATTTTTGATAATAATTATGAATATTTTTCATTGATATTTTGGAATAATTTAAAAGGATCCTGACCTTGAGTTATCTTTTCTCACAATTTACCATCATCAGACAGCTGGTCAATTCAAAATGACAATAAATGAATCAGAAGACATGATGAGGAAATTCTCACTTGTCTTTGAGGCTATGTGTGATGAATATTGACCATTGGTAATGTTAAATTATATCAATATATTCCATTCAGGCAATCAAATTTACCCATATGAAGCGTTGTACTCGAAAGGATGGAGTACACTAACTTATCAGGATGAAGTTAGTGAAATGAATCTTTTAGGCCCAAAACATATCCAAGATTCAAAATACTAATAATAATTAATTTATATTAATTTTAAAAAAATAGTACACGTATAGATCTTTAGATATGGTTAATTAAGAGACAATGCTGAAAGTAAAGAATATTTAGAGTCATATCAAAGTATCTCAAATTAGGAAAACGATCTATTTGGGTAACTAAATTAATAATTTTGAATAACAATTTGGGGATCATGTTTCCTTTAAGATATATCCAACTAATAGTCTCATAAGTTTAAAATTAAAAGTAAATTAATTACATAGATTATAAAGACTTTTAAGTTTTAGAAATAAGTAGACTGATTTCCTAATGTTTTGAAATTCAACGTATCTTCTGTAAAGTTAATGATGTGTTATATATATATTTAGATAAATTACACGAGATACCAACCACATGTTCTCACCTCAAAGGAAATATAATTAGAACCAGATTTTTATTACTTTGAATAGCCTATAAATATTATTGAAAATATAGAACAATAATTACATAATCATACAACTCGATTAGGAAAAGTAATATGGAGAAAACATGAAGTATAAATGGAAATTTGTGAACCTAAAAAGTTTATGATGAATAATTCACCCACTATCTTTTTTAATTAATGATCAACAAATTATGGGATGAAAGAGTTTATGGTGAGAAAAATGTAACACTCGAGGTTAAATTTTAGTTAGTAATATTTCCTTCTTAAGACGCAAGAATATAAATCATATATATATATATTCAAGCATGCGATTAAAACCCAATATTTAAATTTTATAAATTTAATTTTAAAAAATTAATTTCATTTATGAATTAATTATTCCAATATTATCTTAATAATAAATTTTGATAATTTTTCTAGTTGATGATTTTTTGGTCTATATTGAAGAGTATAGATTTTACAAAAGTTGTCACTTTTGGGAGATTATAATTATTTTAAGATAACATGAATATTTATGACTCATTTTTTATTGAATAAATATATATTCAAAAATTAATATAGGTAATATAAAAATATAATTTTGACCATAGAATTCTATGATAACAATTTTTTAATATTATAAAGGCTTTTTTTTAAATAAAAAAATTATATTTTTTTGGCATAAATCAAGTATTTAGACACTTACGTTAATTTTTTATTCCTTTTTTAATAAAATTATATAATTATATTAAAAAAACAAATTAATTCAATTATAATAAAAATTATGGATTATTTTTCTATAAAATCATTTTTATGCTTAAAAGAAACATTCTTATAAAAATGGATTTCATTGCATTTTGCAATCACTTATTAGAATTATTTTCTATCGCTTTTTGAAATTGAATCCTAAATATTGTATTCTATATTTTTAATCATAATAATTAATATTAATTGATAAATTAAAAATATTTTATATTCATAATGATAGTAACCATGCTAAATATTTATCACTTTTATTCTGCGTAAGATCAGTTTAGAGGGTTAAAATAAATGGATGAGGCATTATGATAGAAAATAAATCTCAGATTAATCTCAATTTTGTATTTATTTCGAAATTATCCTTTTCAACTTTGAATAGATGTGAATATAGAGCAACATTACTTGAGAAATATATATATCATATAATAATGTATCTTTTATTTACATGTTTTCCACCTACCACACCAAGGTTTTAAATATTCTTTTACAAAGTCTATTAATATTATTTGTCTATTATTATAATTTCAGTAATTATAACTTCAAACCTAAGGTTACATATTCTTTTAAACCTATGTACATCAAATGAGAATCATTATTCCACAGGTAATTTTTCAAATCAAACATATACTAAATAATGGGTTCTATTGACCCAAATTTCTCCCCAAATATCTTTAATCATTGTAGACTCACATCACATAAAACCTAAAAAGGTGTTTCTAATTATTTTAACTTTTTATCAACCTGAAAATCATAATATCATGTCGGTATCCATAACTATTTCATTTATGAATACACACATGCTTCATAAATTTAACACAATAATTATATATTTTATTATTCTTAAAAAAATATACTATTGGTAGAATATTTCTACATGTTAACTATAGTATCAAAATAAACAAATGAGTCATCCATTTTATTTCATTATATGCCCTTCCTGGTATAGTTTTTATCCTTTAGAATATTGAATTGATTCATATAATTCCTAGGCTCCCCACATTTAATACAACAATGTAGAAATGGATCCTAAGGGTGAGATATATTTCTTCCATAGTACTCTTAATTTTTCTTCATAAATTCTATTCTTTATTCCCTTAATTACCATACAAAATGAATTTTCCCTTTCCTTAAAGACACATTCTTTGGTGTCTCCTTCTACATTTATAACATGATGTAAATCAATCATTCATTCCATTAGTATATCTACCACTAGAGATCTTAGAAACATTTATCCTTCTCTTATATTATTAGTTCGAGATTTGGTTAATGTATATGTTATTAATCATATTTTTGGATTACTCATAATGAATAACCATGATATCTTTAACTTCTATCATCATGCAATTTTTATGCTCATATTCAGCACATTTTCCTTAATGTTCGATATTAATATGGTTCCACTGGTTTCCATCCATTTACTAAGGAAAAGTACAACGTGAGAAATAATAATTGTAGTGGGAAAATCATATAATAATTTTTAATATTTATAAACCCTGATACACTATTTTAAATTTAAGACACCTATGGTTCAACCTAGGTAATTATATGTTATCCCAAAATAAATTACCTGATAATTCCTAGAAATGAATATGTGAATTATTCTATAGATTTCCCTCATGAGTATCAAATTATGTGTATAATAGGGCTCATTTTTTTTCACCAGGTGACGATTGGGTAAGGCACAATGTTTCCTTTTCAGATTTATCACCCCTAGGTACCCTTGTGTTTGAACCATGTCCACTTGTAGTAACTTGAAAGAGATATATTTCCTTGAAAAACCACATAATATCTTCCTTACCAAAACATTAGGATAAACTTATATACATGCACTAAAAGTCTATCATTTGGTTATGTTCCCTAATCAATGTTTCCCTAAATCATGTTCACAAGGTTTTTACTAAAATTTCCCTATTACCAATTGTAGATACCCTAAACCCTGTATCCTAGAGGAATTATCTTCTATAATATATTAGCATAAGATATAAGGAATAAAATCATAAATGACAAAGTAGTTTTTTAGTCTTAGTAAACTAGATAAATACAATATTCACGTATTACATTTGAATACAAATATCACAACATAATTTTTTTTGAAAAATATAATTATTTTATCTATAATATTTTTCATATCATTTATAATATAATTCATAGATTCTTGTTAAGGAAAAAAACAAGTGTGATCTTAAATGCTCAGTAAGGTATAAGTACAATAGTGTAAATCTTGAAATAATAATCATAATAAAAACAATAAGGTAAATAAAAAAACACACTACTTTGTAGTCAATAAATATGGAAAGGTAAATAAAATAACTAAAAATGAATTTAAATTACATTAATATCATGAAAATAATATATATAATAAATAGTGCATGGAAAATAACAAAGCACACATACCATTTAAATAATAAAAAGAGAATGAAATGAATCCAAAGATAATATCGAATATAATGTATTTTATTTCGAATCAATTTTAAGGGGAAAGTGAGAATCCACAAAGTAAGATAGTTTAAACACCAAAATATATTACATTTTGTTAATGAAGGAAAATTTTAATTGTTATATGTCATGTTTCGCAGGAACATGGTACCTTTACAACCAATATATATTATTATTCTAGTTTCAAACTGATTGTTAGTAAACAATTTTAACTATGGCTGACCAACTAATTCATCCCATGATACAACTGGTGCATCGATGAGATATCTATAAGTAAGACCCACCCATGTATTCCATGTCCAATGTATTCATAAAATATTAAATGATCTGTTTAATTCAAAAATAATGTTACTTATCATTATATTTTCATATAGTGTAAACAATACATATTTATTAATATTTCCAACGATATAGAAATAACATTCAACGTAGAAAACCATATTTATAAATTATATACCATTTAAGAAATAAACATATACATGATTAATAATATGTATATTTAGTGGAAATTTAGTTTTCAATGATGAATGTAATGTGATCATTTCATGGATATGTTATCGACTACAAAAAAGAATCAAGGAAGTGATTGTCAATACTATCCTTGGTCTAAATAATCATAAACCATCTATAGTGACAAAGAGGATGGTTTCAATACAACATATACCTAGTGTATTATATATAAAATAAAGGGTTGTTGTTATTTATGAATAAATATACCAAACAAAAATACTAAAAAAACATTGAAATTTTTTTTTTTTTTGAAAATAATATTTTAAAACAAAATTTTAAAAAATAATTCGAAAAATAATTTTTCGAAAGTAATCTTTTAAAAATAAAAAATAATATTTCAAAAATATTATTGGTCATTATAGACATAAATTCAATTCAACAATACATGTTAAGAAGTATTCATTTAACTTTTTTAGTAAAATCCAAACACGCATGGTTTTAAAAAAAACATGATGATTCCTTTAATTTTAATAAAAATTAAAAGTGGGTAAAATGTGTTTAAAAAGTCATTTGAAAATGTTAAAAACCTTTTTGAAGACATTTTTTTAGAAAACCTAGTTTTGGAAGATAACAGATCTATGACCAAAGGGAAATATGATGTTTGATTTTATTGAAAAATATTTTAATAATTTTAAGAACCAAAGTGTGAAAAATGTAACTTTACTTGAAAATATTAGTATTAAACAACAATTAACTAAATTAAATGGATTTTTTGGACAATTACCAAAATATTTACTTCAACTAAAATTTGTCAATAAATAATCTCGATTATAATGAGATTGTGAAATATACCATTATAATAATCATAATATTTAAGTGAGTATTATTTAATGGATAAATTTTGTACCTCAAATATAAATCCACATAATAAAATTGTAAATGCAGCATAAGAATATAAAAAAATTATTATACATATATTCTAAAAATATCGATAATAATGAAGAAATAATATAAACCAACGAAAATAAATCATGTTATCAAATTCGTTACCACTTGGTAATTTTGAATTCAAATCCACTTGGATGAAATAATTAAAATTTGAAACATAAAATACCATGAATTATTAACTAATTATGAATTTACATTACAAAGTTGTAGTATAAACACTGTATAATAGAAATTAGGTGCATAACATTATAATATACCTCAATGAAATGAAAATGATTTGAAATCCCTTACCTCAAACTTCCATTTGGTTGAATGTTATTTAGCCACCAATATAACGATTTTAAAAAATTTATTAACTTATTATAGAACCATAATGAGATTTATAATATAATATATCATGATTTTATAACAATATTTTCCTATTCACTAATAATATTTCATTATTTTAACTGTTTTATGTGTTAATGATATTGTTTTCTCATTTGTGTTGTGTCTTGAAACTTTCAGTTCTTGTGAACATTATATTTTTCCAAAATGTTCATAATAATAATCATTAAATAATTATTATATTTATACATAAATTATATTTATAAACCTAATCATGAAAACAGTTACATTAAATTAATTTCGTTACAACTATGGAGATAGTAGTTCATACGTACGGTTGTGTAGCATTTCGATTTTCCCTAATCATTATAAAAAGTTATTAAGTAATATTTAATATTTCTATAATTATCATAATATAGTATATAACATATTATTTACATAAATATACTTATTTACATCATCCACGTGGCCTGGTGATGAAAAGTGAATCACATCTCTTTGTAAAGTTGGTATTCCACATGTACACGAATTATGTTATCATCTTTATGTGAGTGATAAGGTAATTGTCATGCCGTGATTTATAATTTATATCTTTTATGTGGTTTATTATTTGAGTCTTGGGTTTATCTTGAGTTCCATGTGTTCACAATTTTGAATTTTGGGCATCTCATTTTATTATTTTTGGTATAACATTTTTTTCTTTGGGTTTCCATTAAGTTTAAAATGAAAAATGGGAGTTTTGTTTAAATAGAAGGTAAGACAAGGCTGGTGCATGGTTTGGAAAACCATGCACCCCTACCTAGGTAAATATGTGTCCTAGTTGTGTTGTTGGACATTGGATAATCTCATGGTTGGCACATGTTATGTAAACTGTGCACGATAATAGTGAAACATTCTCTTACATGGATAGAGAGGGGTGCAGAGTTGCTCTATGGTTTAGAAAACCATACAGGAACACTATACGAGATGTCTAATTCATTAAAATTAGGAAATTACCTTTCAGTTAATTTATGATTTATCCCTAAATAAACCCATTCTCTCAAAATTTAATCTCTCTAGCCCTAGGAGCCACACACTCTCCATCCTTTCTCCCTTGGACTCCCTTATTTCAGTGTTTTTGGTGGGTAATCATCAGAAAAAAATCATGTAAGTGGTTTTCCTTCTTGATTCTTTTTATTTTCTTAGGTTTCTATTCCACATTATTGTATTTTCTTATATTCAGTGTGTTGGGTGACCTATTTAGGGTTTCATATTGATTTTTAGGGTTCAATATTGATGTTTTTTGGTTCAATCTATCATTTATAGGGTTCCTTGGGGGTGTAGTTGTGATTTAACATGGATTTTTGTAATTTTATACACTTGAGGTAGGAGGTTATATTCTTTAACATTTTTATATGAATTTTATATGTTTTTTGGGACCCATATATTCGTTTTATGAATATTTGATGTCCTATATAATGTGTTTTGGAATGGTTTTAATATTCACATTAAATGGACGTGGAATTTCTAAATGAAAATGGTTATTGTTTATGTAATATTTGTGGTCGTGTATCGTGAATGTTTTTTATTCCTTGTGTGAAATGTATGAAATGAGTTTTCAAAGGAACTTGTGGTGAGAATATTTTTAAATGTGGGTTTTCAACGGAATATGTATTATCTTAGCATGTGGGTTTTTATTGTGGATCTTTAAATGTGAATTTGGAATTATATAAATGACATGAATCAGGTTTTAAAATGAACATGGGTTATGTGTTAAATTGAGGTCTTTTCCCATAGAAATATTTGGAATTAATTGAGTTATATTTTTAAAATCTTCCGAAGTGGGTTTCTTTGGCTATGAAAGTGGTGAAAAGGAATTTTGTAAAGGTTTTGAGGTGCATAATATGGAATTTGGGTGTTCATGGAAAATGTTTTTTTATGTCTAATGATCTATTAAATTTTGGGTTTCCTTATTTCTTTGTAATTATTGAAACATGAATGTAAAAATGATTATTTGGGTTATATGTGAATTGGTATTGAGCATTAAGCGAATCCAGAGTATCTAGGTTGGTGAACTAGAACCAGTACACTATTAATTCCGAAGTGGAAAGGCCAAATTCTTTTAGTGGGTCGACACTAGTTTACCCATAAGTGGAAAAGACTAGATTAACATCTAATTTCTGATTATTACAATACTAACTAGACATATAACATGATCAAAGACAACTCGGGCCATATGATGTTCTCTAATAGTGTCTCTTTCAGGAGAAAGTTTTTGGTTGTGGTTACTATACCACCTTTCGCTAATGTACGAGGTTTCTAGAGTCCCTCTTGTGCAAATTACCCTTAGGTATTTTTCCATTGTATTATCTTGAGAAATGATACTTATTATACATTTTTACTTCCATCAAAAAATGATGGACCTTGAAAATATTTTATTTATTTCAATGTGTGTTATTTAAAAATGGTTTCCTTTGAATGTGATTCCTTGATAATATTTTCCCTTAAATTATTTTCTTAAAATTGTTAAGAACACTTTAGAAATAAATTATATTACTAATTTTCTTTTAATACTATAGGATAGAACCTTTTATTTTGGGTGCCATCGTATTGGGATTTGTATCTACCTGTACATAAAACATTGGGTGTATGTCGATTTAGTTATGTATGAAACAGGTAAAGGAACGATGTGTCATGATAATGATGGTGTTTCTAGGTTACTAGCCTTCTAATTTTTGATAGTGTTGCTAGTGATGGATTGAGGGTGACACCCCTTAACTTTCATGAGGTTTCTGAGCTATTCTGTGTACTTATCTTCCTTTTATCATTTTAGATTTTGGTTAATGTTATAAAACCATAATTCAAAAATTTGTTGTACCTTGATTGGTTATTAGTAGTTATGGTTTATTGTTCTATTTTTATCTATTGATTATAGTTATAATAATGGATTAAACCATACCCAAATTATGTTTTCGACACCCAGACATTAGTTACCGTCCCTTTAGGATCTAGAACGTTTTTTGGGCCATGCCACGGACTAGGTCGGGTGTCATGTTGGGTGGCATCCCATCTTGGATCATGAAAAAATGGTATCAGAGTAGGATACAGTATTTTTCTATCATGTTATTTGGGATGGATTATAGATATACTAGACCTAGGAATATCGAGACTTGAGGTTCTAGTTGTGAGTAGGGTTTCTGGACCACATACTTCATGATGGGACTCAAGTTTCCAATGGAAGTAAGGTTATTTTGGGTAATTTGGTTTTTGTGGTTTTTTTCATGTTTAAGAAATGAAGTGGGATTTTTCCAAGAAGTATCCATGATTATGGATGGCCTGTAAATCCATGTGGAGTAGGGGAAATGGTCCGAGAATAATTTCCATGACAGTGGCATGATTGGCATGTGGTATCCAACTATATAGCCAAGTCACTCATCTATACTAGTTCCCCACATTGTGAATTATATTCTTTCTTCTTTGTTTCTGAATTTTTTTTAAAAACCCTATTTTAAAATTTTGAAAACATTATCTTTTAAGTGGCAAAAAATTATTTTTTGGGACGGTGGAAAAAAAATTTATAAATTTTTAAAGAAATATTTAGAAATTGGTTTTTAGTAAAGTTATTTTTTGAGAAAAACAAGGATATGTTTATAGGGATTAGATTTCTAAAAAAGAAACTCCATATCTATCAATAATATTTACTTGAAAAATAGAATATATTTTCAAAAGTGTTTTAGAAACTTATTTTAAATAAGAAGAGGTGAGTTTTTTGAACAAAATGTTTTTTGTAGAATGAGATTTGATGAGATGTAGAAAAATGTTTTGAATGACATTTTTTATAAATTCAATTAGTAGGGTTTTTTTAGTAACATTAAATATATTGATGTATGGAGATGAAAATGGGGTTTTATTTAGTGTTTAGTTATTTTTTGAAAATTTCAATCAATTCTTAAAATTGAACGTGGGTAGATAAGTTGGGGGTGTGGGATGAATGTTTTTCATTTGAAAGTGTTTTGACCATTATTGTTTCCATGAGTGGCCACATGGTTTGATATGTGTGGAAAAGTGGATAATTTCTTAGAATTTCATGAGAATATGTATGTGTGTGGAGACATTGAATAACATTGTTGAGCTTTCAACCCACCAAGCCTGTTTTCTTTTCTAAAGTACATTTTATTGAAAATTTACCGTTTTGATAAAAAATAGTTTTGCATGTGTCTTTTTGTGATTTGGGATTATTTCATGAAATATTTTTACTTTAATAAATCTCCATGTTTAAATGGTGTTCATGTTTGAGTTCTTGTTGATGAGTTTTAATGGAAATAATGGTGCATTCTGTCAGCATATGGTGGACCTTATATTTATTTTATTCCATCCTAATGTAGTTGTTTTATAATGATTCCTATGAAACTATTTCCTTGAGAATAGTTTTAACAAAAAATGTTTCATAGAAATATTACAAAGGATTTATATATAAATGTGCATGTTAATTAGAATTTTAATTTAATAGTATGTAACATTTTCATTTAGGTGGCATTCTACAAGGATTTGGCTCACATCATACAAACATTGTTATGTGTATGTATATTTTTTAGGTATGACCATGGTAATGGTATGATGTGATGTGATGGTGATGTTGGTTTCAGGTTTCTATAATTAAGATAGTTTTATACATTGGAGGTTGTGTCTTGAGGCTAATACCCCAATAGTTTCATAGAGGGGTTTGAGTCATTTTGTGGCTTTCCTTTCTATTGCAGCATTTTAGTTTATGGTTAAAATTGTAAAACCTTAATTTTGAAATATGTTGTACATTGTTTGGTTATGTCCACAACTTTATTTTTTTATTCTATAATATCATTTGTTATGATTATACTATTAAGTGAAATCATTCCTAAACTCTATTTTTGATACTTAGGTACTAGTCTCTTTCCCATGGGGATCGATAATGCTCTTCGGGGCATGCCACAAACTGGGTCGCGTGTTGGGTTGGTTGGAATAAAAACTTGATTTGTGGAAAATTGTATTATAGTAGGTTAAACTCTTATTGGGTCACAAAATTTTGGAAATAATCTAGATAGACCAGATCTTGGACTTTCAGTACTTTAGTTTCTTGGTTATGAGCAGGGTACCTGGAAAACAAACCTCATGATGGGCTTGAGTTTCCTTGGGAAGTTGGGTTTTATTTTGGTTATTTTTATTTTGTAGTTTGTACGATGTTTGAGAAATTATGTGAGAGTTAGTATAGTGGTATCAGTGAGTTCACAGGTCCTTCAAATCCATGTGGATCTCGGAACATCTTCTAAGAAGACTATTTGTTATAGTGTTGTGATTAGAATGTGGCCTACATCCATATTTCTATGTTAATCATCTATACTAGTTTCCCCTGTGTGAATTGTCTTCTGTCTTATTGTGTTCAGAAAATTTTTTAGAAACCCTTGTTTTGTAGTTGTGAAAATTGTATTTTTATATGGTAATAGTTTAGTTTTTGAAAGTTAGAAAATAAATGTTCGGAATTATATTAATGAAATATTTAGAAAGTGGAATTTTAATAAAGTTTTTTTATAAAAATTGTAGAGACCCAAGCTTTATGTACATGGATATTACATTACTTTTTCTGAATAATTAATACATTACAAGAATCGACACTGAAGGACCGTAATAGTTTAGTGTCTTTGGAAAATCCGAACATAATCTTCAAATCATGGTGAATGATCTTCAACATCTCCTATAAAGATCTTCCAATTTTGTATTCTTACCTAAAACCTTCCTTTAAATACTAGGGAAAAGAAAACATATAAAGGGTGAGATCAAATGCTCAATATGGGTAATCATGGAGAAAATAAAAAATCATATACAATTGAACATAAAAAAACATGAACATACAGTTTATACATAAAAATCATGAGAAATAAATCTTGGAATTACATAAGGAATGGATCATAAAGGAATATTAATCATGATAAAATATCAAGGGAATAAAACCTGTAATTTTTGAAAACCATTAATCACATGATATGATTTCCATAGTAGCCAAGACATTACTACCAAGACCATCTTAGTGGACAAAGTCCCTTACTGAATCGAGTTCACTCCTCATTCCAGCCCTGTATCACTCAACCGGATTGACTTGCCATTCCAGCCATGTCTATCTCAGGAGATATAAATCTTTACCCAAGGCATTGATGGTATATATAGGTCCCACCCATCTCATAATGAAACCATTCTTATGTGTGCCACAAAATCATAAATAGTATATCATAGCATAACCCATGAAATAAAAATGGGATTCTTAAACTTCATGACATCATAACATAATCCATATAAGATAAAAGAAACTCATAAAAATAATTCCATCATAATAAAATCATTGTAAAAATAGGGACAGAAATATAACTCTATATTATCTTAGATGGAAAATAATTTTGATAAAAAACTTGAACTCCATCCTTGGGGAAAATATCCTTTCTACTTCAAAATTTTTTTTTCTTTTCTTAACATTTAAAAAAATTTAAACTAAAATAAGTGAATTAAAAATAAACTTGAAAACTTGTAAAGGAATATTGATGGAAATAATGTTCTGTGAAATCATAAAAAAATCCATTCAAGCCGTATAAGTTAAAAAAACATTCTCCTTGTAATTTTTCCAGAAAAGTAAAAAACGTATCTCTTACTAAAAACAAAAAAAGATTCATTTCATATATTTTAATAAAAATTAACCAATAGGTAAAATTGTATTTAAACAATTATAGTAGGATAGCAATAAAACTAAATATTTATGAAACAATGATGTGGATGATAAATATTCCCCTATAAATTCTGAAGTATAAACAATCTCAGATAAAAATGAGATTGGGAGATTTTCCCTTACCTTAGGTCTGATAAGATTTATATGCATCCAAACCTCCTGTATAATGATTTAAATAATGTCAGTGAATTATTCTAGAATCATATTCATTCGGATTATATCATATATGATTCACTTAGGTATTTATATTACATGTTCATTTGTTAATTCCAAGTTAAAGCAATGTATTGGGTTATATTCTTGTCATTTATCGTACATGTTTGGAATTTTTGTTCTTGATATTATAATTACTTATATCATGATTTACTTACTTCAATAATGTAAAAAATGATTTATATATCATATATATTCAGTATATATATATATATATATATAATAGTTAGATTAATGAAATAAAACACACCGTTCATGGAGATGGTAGGTCGTACATACGAATGAATGCTGTTTTCCTTTCATTATTGACTTAAATGAATGTAATAAAATAAAATATAAATAAATCCAGTATAATTAATTTCTCATATATTTCTTGATTATTTATGATATATACTTTATAATCATTCTTGAATGGTTAACTTGGAGATTGAATCTCATCGCGTCGTGGAGACGATAATCCGTACGTACGCACGAGCGATGATATCATTCCCATAACTATTGAATGGAATTAAGGTGGATGATATAATATATTAGAATTAGTATCATGTTATAATAATTATATATAGTTATTCTTTACACCCTTATACCCATCCATGTTTGGTGGTGGTGAAAAAACAGATTACACCACCGCGTGGAGACGGTATTCCGTTCGTACACACGTGTGGTGATTTCATTTTCTGTAGGATGGATAGAAAGTTAAATAGGGTTGTTTAATATGTATAATAAAATATTAGTATATAGGTAATACTGATGTTATTAATTTATAATGATAGAAACTAAATAATAGGAAGTAAAAGAAGAAATAAACTTGAATGAATCGGTAGATGGTATTACCTCTTCCTCAAAGTGCCTCCATTAAACATCCTCTTAGGGCACTAAAGTTGGACTTTGAAGAAGTCCGGGACCACAAGTATGTTTCTAGGGAAGTGGAGAAGTGAAATGGGAAGATATTGGCTGATCATGAAGGCTCAATTTGGTGTGATGAGGAGAGGGAGGAGGTGCCCTTTTATAATGGAGGAGAGGGGCACCTTTGGAAACATAAGAAATATTATTTTACAATAAATTCAAACCCCACATAAAAACATCCAAAATGAATCACATTAGAAGGTTATATGAGATAGGGTTGTAATATCATCAACCAATAATATTTATACATGGTTAGAGTTTATTTTAAACCTTATCAATTTGATTTATCCTTATTTAATCTATTTAAATTTATTTGTGCTAATAAAATTCTAATTTTTAAATTTTTATAAATACTTACTTATGTGTTGTGAGTTTTCCATAATTAGATAAATTATTACATTTTAGAATATATAATTTTCAATTTTCAATTTTTAATTATTTTTGTGATTTTTAATCAATTTAATAATATGTTATTTTTATAAAATATCAATAGTGTCAATTTTGACATAATTAAATTATTTGAATTTAAATAAAATAGAAAGATAAGATATATTTGATCACAAATATTTAATATATTCCTAACATGTCATATTCATCATGAAAATTAGTGGAAAAAATTAAATAGTTTATAAAATATTTATTTCAATATTTTTAAAATCATTTATTTGATATTTCTCTTAATAAAATAATTATTACCACATTTTTGTATAATTATTTATTATATATAATTTTTATATAAAAATTAAAAATAAATTCCCATGATGAAGATAAATATATTAAATTTCATAATTATACTTTTACCTGAATTTATCATCTTAAAATAACAACATTTAAATTTTTATATTTATTCAATTATGAAGGTGACAACTTCGACATTACTTAAAATAAAATAATATAAGTATCATAATCGCTACTATAAGGCTAAAAATGGTCAAATATTAGACCATTGGATGATTATGGTTTAAATTTACATGAAAAATAAGTTTTGGTCAGGTTTTTGTGCCTTTTAATGTCACTATTAGTTTAATAAAAACTATATTATTTATTTTTAACTAAATAAACAATTTCTACATCATTAATTTATAAGCTATTAAGCTAAGTAAATTATTCTTAAAAATTAAAAATAAATTACCATGATAAATAAAATCATTTTATATTTCAAAGAAGTATTTATAATAGAATTTATATTGTTTATAACAATATATTAAAAATAATCTAATTAAATAAAGTTTGAGTTAGACATATTTCACTTTCCTTTAAATAAATTAAATAAAATGTCTTAATAAAATACAAGTGGGTTGCGTTATATTCAATTTCGACCAAAGTATGATTTAATGAAAAATATTACAATCCAATTATATTAATACAAGTGTTAGGGTAAGTTTATAAAATTATATTTACCCTTAATTACCTGATTTACATTTAACTATGGTAAATAAAATTTTCCGTAGTTACTCTTCATAATGCCTAAAAATATAAAGTAGCTTATTAACATAATTTGGACAAAATGATTCAAAATATGGAATGCATTTTTCTAAATTATAAACAAAAAATTTTCATTATTTAATTTAAAATTAATCCCGCAGCTGATAAAAGAGGTATTAAAAGTTAAAACGTTGTAAAAGATTGAAATGTTGTTACTTATGAATTCAGTGTAAAATTAATGCTAATGACTTAAATTATATTAAATGGTAAAAATATATTCTATTTATACATTTAAACCATTCAATATTATAATATAACCATATAAATTATCTTGATGAAAAAGGTTGTTTTTAATTAAAATTTAGCGTGTTTATAATATTCATCAAAATAAGAAACAAATCAGAAAAATATCAAAAAATTATCCAAGGTATATTTTTATATCTGATTCAAAAGAAGAATTTTATTTTGTTAAATTGAACTTATAAACCTGTCAAAAACTAAATTTAATGTGGGTGGGCCATCAAAAGGCGGAAAAACTGCATTTTTTAAATAATACTTATTTTACCCGAAAAAAATATTTTATTCTCATAAAATGTTCTATAAAATGTGTAAGATAATGTCATTAAATTAAAAATTTCGTTACTACTATTCATAATGGCTAGTTCATAATAATATTATAACAATATATCATTTTTTAGTGGAACTCAGTATTGCGTACAACACACGCTATTGAGGAAGGATTCTCTTGCGTGCAACACACAGCAAGAATAGTGTTTGTGTATAATATAATCTAAAACGGGGTTGCATATAGCACAAGATAATTTCAGTGTTTCATAAAACACAATACATCATTGAAAATAAAAAAGTATTTTTCATAAAATCTCTGGGTGTTACATTCTACCACCCTTAAAATGAATTTCGCCCTCGAAATTCGTCAGGGTTATAAAAGGTTTATTACTTGAAGGTTTCATTAATAGAAACCCACATCGTAAAAAGGAATACCAAAGCATAACATTAAAAAAAATGAAACACAACACTTACCCAAATTAACTAATCACTAGGTTTCCACATAAGAGAACATAGGTGAAAATATGGATATAAAAGACAAATCTAACCATCAAGTTCTGATAGAGAGTGGTAGAGAACATGGCTATGAAAAATCCAAAAATCACAAAGCCATAAATTTGTGTTGGTCTATAGTACCATTTGATTCATCATATATGAGGGCAATATGACAACATTTTTTGTTTTCAAGATCATTTACCTAATGTCGAAAAAACTGGAATTAGAAGAAATACTTTCTTGATTTTGGTATAATCTCATCATTGGTCATTCCTTGAACTATTCTACACCATCTATTAATGAAATGAAGTTTAATTTGTCATTCATGAAGTGTTAGCAGATCATGCCATAGAATGATCAGACATTCCTTCTGTCTCAAACAAAAGGTTAGCAAAAGTTATTAAATATACAGAAGTACATCTATAGTGAGATTAATCATTTATGGTTCTTAAAATGGAATTATACTTCATCTATCATACCGATTAAAAAAATAAAACTTGTCTATACTAACCACAGGCTTCCTATAGGCCAGTGGTAGGCGATAAAGGCCCGTCACACTTTGGTTGTGGGTTCGATTTCCTCAACCTTGTCCGACGTGACATGTTGTCATCCATCCTGCAGGTTGTCCTTTTTATAAAACTTCAATATTATAACATTATAGAAATAATATAGAAAAAGGGTACTAACTTTAAACAATACTATATGATGTCCAACTTAATACATTCCAATCTTTCGGATTATCGAAAATGCATCTATCCAATCTCATAGTATAAAGTAAACAAATACTAGAAATGTCATCTACTGATCATGTGAATACCATCATTTATCATACGATATATCCTATTAGTCACATTAAAAACATGTTAATTCCATAATAATGTATTTTCTTTAATCATAACTACCATAGAACCTTAGTGAAAACATGAATGCTCTCAAAAGGTAACTCCTTCCACATACCAAAATCCCAATCACTATATATACTCAAACCTTGATATCAGTTTGTCCTTATATCAGTCATGAGATCATGAATACTATCCAAAATATTATTTTCTCCTTATTCATTCATTATGCACATATCGTATACTTTTCAAAAATATTTCAGTCACTTTTCATGGATACTGGAACCTTACAATTTTTGAAAACCAATACATAGATATTCCAAAATTGCATGATACTATAAATGAGATTCCATGATAGTATTTTAAAATCCCATTAGATAAACACTTAATCATTCCACAACATAATTTTAATACTAATCATCACAAATAGTGATCGCATGTGGCTTTCCTTTTTCCTTTTCCTTAAGAGGTTGCTTACGTTGATCATCCTTACCCCTTGTATTATGGAAATTATTAGCATAATTCCCCACTTCCTTGCACTTGAAGAATTGAAGTGTTGGTGGAGCATTCTCTGTAGTCCTTTCTCCATTCACGTCATTAGAACTTTTTTCCTATTACTTCCACACTCAGCACCTTGATGACCTTCTTTTACACACTTGAAACATTTTATAGTAACTTTTAGACAATCTCCACCATGCTTCTTTCCACACTTTGAGTATAAATAAACATTCACCTTTTTTTCACCATTGTTCTAAGATTTTTCCTTGTACTGCATCTTTCGTTTTTTGTCAAAACAATGAGATAGATATGTAACACCAACTTCCAGTTCTACCTTGATAGCAAAACACACAATTTCTTCATAGTTAATGAAGTCTCTTATAGATAATTCCCTTCGAAGACTTGGTTTTAATCCACTAAAGAATCGATCAACTTTACATTCAAGTTGGATGATAATGCCAGATGCATACCTTGAAAGCCTTTTAAAATTCACCTTGTATATACCAACAAATTCATCATCCTTTTGCTTAAGCTTGAGGAACTAATTTTCCATCCTTGTTTGAAGAATACGAGGGAAGTACATAAAAAATGTTCTTGAACTCATCCCATTCCATGGTTTCAACTTCATCTTGGGGACTTGATTTCTTAATTAGGGTCCACAACTGGTTTGCATCACCTTTTAAACGGTAAATAGCCAGAATGAATTTTTCATGTTTCGAACATCGAATTATGGAAAATAACTTTTCAATGGTACAGATCCATTGTTCAGCAACAAGTGGATCAGAAGACCCACTGAAAGAAGGTGGACGTTTCCTCATAAAGGACTCAATAGAATATTGTTCCCTTCTCTGATCATTAGAATGTCCAGAATGATTCATATCTTGTGTATGTATAGATATAATATTTTGCACTCCATCTCCCATATCATTGGTTTATTCATGAGGACAATCATTATATTCCCCATTACATTGATCTACACGGTTCCTTCAGGTTTCATCCATCGTCTAAAACCCAAAAAGAATAGTTTAAGAGACAATAATCATGCTAGGAAAACAATAAAATAATGGTGAAGTAACTTCAATATATAAAATCATAGGAGTAATTCTAGGATCATTACTATAAATCTAGGACTATAACCTATACTTATACATAACCTTAGAGACTTCCCTAGACATTATTTAGAAATATCTATAGGGATCTCTTTAAAGTTTTCACATCCTAGTTTCCAAAGGTTAACTAAACCTCCCTATTATACCAACTGTAGAGACCCAAGCTTGAAACACATGGAAATTACATTACTTTTGCGAAATAATTAATACAAAAAAAGAACAAACAATAAAGGACCATAATATTCTAGTGCCTTTGAAAACTCATAACACAATCGTCTAATCCTGGTGAAAGATCTTCAACAGCTCTTATAAAGATCTTCCCCCTTTGTATTCTTACCTAAAACTGTTCTTTAAATCGTGGGGAAAATAATACACATAAATAGTGAGCTCAAGTACTCAGTAAGGGTAAGCATGGAGAAAATAAAAAAATCATATACATTTGAACTTAAATATACATGGACATAAATATTAAATATCCAAATCATGAGAAATAAATCATGGAAGTACATAAGGCATAGATCATAAAGGAAAATTAGTCATGATAAAATTGCATGGGAATAAAACATATAATTGTGGAAAACCATTAAGCACATGATATTATTTCCATTTTATCCAAGTCATTGCTGCCAAGACCATCTTAGTGGACAAAGTCCTTTACTGAATCGAGTTCACTCCTCGTTCTAGACCTGTATCTCTAAACTGGATTAACTTTCCATTCCATCCATGTATATCTCATGAGATATAAATCTATAACTAATGTGTTGGAGGGATATATAGGTCTCACCCATATCATAATGAAACCATTCTTATCTGTTCCACAAAATCATATATCATAGCACAACCCATGTAATAAAAATGGGATTCTTAAAGTTCATGTCAACATAACATAATCCATATAAGATAAAAGGACTTCATAAAAATAAAGCCATCATAATAAAATCAAATTATGAATTGGGATAGAAACAGAAACATATATTATCATATATGGAAAATAATTTTGATAAAACACTTGAACTCTATTCTTGAGGAAAATATCCTTTCTACTTCAAAAACATTTTTCGTTTCTTAAAATGTCATAAAATTTTAAACTAAATGAAGTAATTTAAAATAAACTTGAAAAGTTTTAAAGTAGGATTCATGGAAATAATGTTCTATTAAATCATAAAAAAAATCCATTCATTCTATATAAGTTAAAAAAAGCATTCTCCTCGTACTTTTTCTGGAAAAATAAAAAAGTATATCATACTAAAAATGAAAAAAGATTCCATTCATATCATTTACTAAAAATTCACCAAATGGGTAAATTGTATTTAACATTTTTTAGTAGGATAGAAATAATATTACATATTTAGGAAACATGGATGTGGATGATAAATATTCTCCAATAAATTCTAAAGTATAAATAATCTCAGATAAAAATGAGATTGTGAGTTATTCCCTTACCTTAGGTCTGATATTTTTTGTATGTATTCGAACCTCCTGTATAATGTTTTAAATAATGTCATTTACATATTCCAGAATCATATTCATTCTTATGATATCTTATATGATTCACTTAGGTATTTATATTACCCTTTCATTTGTCAATTCCATGTTAAAGCAACGTTTTGCGTAATATTCTTTTCATTTATCGTATGTGTTTGGACTTCTTGTTCTTGATGTTATTATTACATATATCATGATTTACATAACTCTAGAATGTAAAACATGATTTATATATAATATATATTCAGTATTTATATATATACAATAGATATATAAATCATATGAAATACACCGTTAATGGAGACAGTAGGCCATACGTATGCATGAACGTTGTTTTCCTTTCCTTATTGACTTGAATAGAAGTCAGTAAATAACATATACATAAATTAAGTATAATTAATATGTCATATATTTCATGATTATTTATTATATATACTTTATAATTATTCTTGAATGGTTAACTTGGATAATGAATCGCATCGTGTCGTGCAGACAATAATCCATAAGTACGCACGAGCGATGATATTGTTACCATAATTATTGAATGGAATTAGAGTTGATTATATAATAGGTTATAATTAGTATCATGTTAAAATAATCATATATAGTTATTATTTACACCCTTATACCCATCCCAGTAAGGTGGTGGTGTAAAAACAAATTACACCACGACGTGGAGACGGTATTCCGTATGTATGCACACGCGGTGATTACTTTTTCAGTAGGATTGATACAAGGTGAAATAAGGATGTTTAAAATTTATAATAACATATCTGTATATAAGTAATATTGATGTTATTACTTTATAATGAATAAACTAAATAAGAACATGTAAAAGAAGAAATAAACATGAAAGAATCGGTAGATGGCATTACATCTTCCTCGAAGTGCTTCCTTTAAACTTCCTCTTAGGGCACTAATGTTGGTCTTTGAAGATGACCAGGACATATATTATGTTTCTAGGGAATTTTAGAATAAAAATGGGCAGAGAATGGCTGATCTGGAATGCTCAAAATGGATTGAGGATGAGAGAGATGGGGTGCCCTTTTATAAGGGAGGAGAGGGTCACCATTGGAATCATAGAAATATTAATTTATAATAAATTCAAACCCCACATAAAAACATCCAAAATGAATCAAATTTGAATATGAGATGATATGGGGTTGTAATATCATCCACCAATAAAATTTAGACAAGTCTGGAGATTATTTTAAACCTTATCAATTTGATTTATGCATATTTAACCTATTTAAATTTATTTGTGGTAATAAAATTCAAAATTTTAAATTGTTATAAATACTTACTTAAGTGTTGTGAATTTTCCATAATTAGATAAATTATTAAATTTTAGAACATAAAATTTTCAATTTTCAATTTTTAATTATTTTCGTGATTTTTAAACAATTTAATAATATGTTATTTTTACAAAATATCAACTGTTTCAATTTTAACATTGTAAGATCATTTGAAATTAAATAAAATACAAGGGAAGATATATTCGATAAATTTTTTTTTATAGATTTATGACATTTCATATTCATCTAAGAAATTAGTGGATAATATTAAATAGTTCAAATAATATTTATTTTAATATTTTTAAAACCATTTATTTGATATTTCTCTTCATAAAATAATTACTACAACATTTTTTAATAATTATTTAATATATCTATTTTTTATATAAAAAATAAAAATAAAATCACATGATGAAGATAAATCTATTATATTTCATAATTATACTTTTCCTCAAATTTATCTTCTTAAAATCACAAAATTTAAATTGTTATATTTATTAAATTATGAAGGTGACAACTTTGACACTATTTAAAATAATATAATATAAGTATCATAATCACTTTTATGAGGCTCCAAATGGCCAAATATTCGAACATTGGATGATTATGATTTACATGTACATGAAAAATAAGTTTTTTTTCTGGTTTTTGGGCCTTTTATAGTAACTATTAGTTTAATAAAAACTATATTATTGATTTTTCACTAAATAACCAATTTCTACATCGTTAATGTATAAGATATTAAAATAATTAAATATTTGTAAAAATTACAAATTAATTATCATTATAAATAAAAATATTTTATAATTCAAATTAGTATTTATTATCTAATTTATTTTCTTTATAACCTTATATTAAAAATAATCTAATTATTAAAGTTTGAGTGAGACATATTTCACTTTCCTTTTAATAAAATAAATTAAAAGTCTTAATCAAATACAAGTGGGTTCCATTAGATTCCATTTCGACCCAATTATGATTTATGGAAAAATATAATCATCCAATTATATTTTTAAAAGTGTTAAGGTATGGTTATAACATTATATTTACCTATAATTACCCGATTTACCTTTAACTATGGTAAATAAAATTTACAGTAGTTACTATTCATGATGCCTAAAAATAAAAAGTAGATTATTAACATAATTTGGACCTATTGATTCCAAATATGGAATCAATTTTTCCAAATTCAAAACAAATAGGTTTTGGTATTTAATTTAAAATTAATCCCACTGTTGAGAAAATGGATTTTAAAAATTAAAACGTTACAAAAGATTAAAATCTTTTTGCTTATGAATTCAGTGTAAAATTAATAATAATGACTTAAATTATAATAAATGGTAAAAATATATTCTATTTATTATTTAATACTCTTAAATATTATAATTTAACCCAATAAATTATCTCGATGAAAAAAGCTGTTTTTAATTAAAATTTTGTGTATTTTTGTTATTCATATAAATAAGAAACTTATCAGAAAAATATTCAAAATTTATCCAAAGTAAATTTTTATTTCCTAATTATTAAGAATAATTTGACTTTGTCAAATTGAAATTGTAAACAAGTCAAAAACTAAATTTAATGTGGTTGATCCATCAAAAGGTGGCAAAACTGAATTTTTTGAAAAATAATTATTTTACCCGAACATTTTATTTTGTTCTCATACCATGGTCTCTAAAATGTTTAAGATAATTTCATAAACATAAAAATATAGTTACTACTATTTATAACGGCTAGTCCATAATAATATTATAATAAGATATTATTATTTAGTGAACCTCAATATTTCGTACAACACACGCTATTGAGGAAGGTTGCTCTTGAGTGCAGCACAAGCCAAGAATAGTGTCTGTGTATAATATTAGCTAATACGGTGTTGCGTATAGCACAAGATAATTTTGGTCTACATCAATGAAATTAAAAGAATATTTTTCATAAAATCTCTGGGTGTTACAAAAATGGGGATGGGTTTACTAAGATTGGATTTATATAATCGAAACCTAATGCTTATCAATGTTTTTTTTTCTAGAAAATAGAATTTATTTTCATAAGGATTTTGGAAACTGGTTTTAAATAAAATGATATGAGTTTTTAATAAAATAATTTTTTTGAATGATATTTGTTGTGCTACTGAAAAATGTTTGGAATGATATTTTTTTGAAAGTAATTCTTGGGGTTCTATTTTGATAATGATTGAATAGATTAATTTTTTGAGATGAAAATGGTTTATAATTTGATGGTTTGTGATATTTTGATAATTTTAATGAATATTTGAAACTATATGTGGATTGAGAAGTTAAAAGTGTGGTCGGAATTATTTTCCTTGGAAGGTTTTTTTATATTGTTGTTTCTATGGGTGACTACAAGCATGGATATGTAAGGAAAAGTTTTTGATTTCCTAGTTTATCTTGATAATATGCATGTATGAGGATCCATTGAATACCATTGGTTAGTGTTCCTACCACTGAGACTATTTTATTTTCAAATGTGATTTTATTATAAAATTTGGTGTTTTAATAACCACTAGTTGTGTTGTGTGTCTCCTTATGATTTGGGAAGGTTTCCTGAGAAGTTTTTTAGTTTGATAACTCTTTTTAATTAAATGGTGTTTCATGATTCAGTTTCATTCAATGATTTTTTATTAAATAATATTCAGTGGGTTTTATGAATTTTTTTTGCAAAGCCTCTTCATTGGTTCCCTTTATGTGTTATGTGTTTATTTGTGGAATGTTTTGGACAAGTGGTTGGTTTGATTAGACTCTCAATTTTTTTAATATATAACTGTACACCCATATAAGATTTGATTCATTTTTAATGTGGAACCATGGGAAGATCACCATTGGAATACCCTCTAGTTGATCAAAGGAAGGATCTTATTCCTGAATTTTAAAAATTGAATCCACCTATCATATTTAGTTAATCAGATCCTCACAATGTATAAGAGTAGATGGGGAAAATAGAAATAAAATTTTTTTTCTGGAATTTCCTGAGTCATTAATAGTAATTTTTTTAACATTTATACAAGGAAGTCCCATCATGATGTGAGAAAGGGAATTCCAGTAATTGAATGTTAATTGATGATGGTAGTTCTAAAAATGTTATTAAAAGCCCTATGGATTATTCATCAGCTTATTCTGGGTGTCGAATCTTATTGTGACATTAGTTTGCAAAGTCTGATTATAGTGAGCCATCAAGTCTAAATTCTCTGTACACCTATTGTTCTATCGATTCCCATGTAACTAGCAACAGTACCACTAGGTTTTTTATAAGAAGCGTCCTAAAGAAAGGTTCACCCATTCTAAAGAGATTCCCTATACATTTTCAAGAGTATTTCAATATTTGGGGATCAGTTTAAAATACTCTTATCTCTAATGGTTCTTTGGTTTTAGTGTTATTTCTTAGTGATGTTTTGTGGAGTCGTATTTTGAACAAAAGTTCAAAACATTATTTTGTGTAATCTTTTGAGAACATCCATTTTTATGGAAGTGTGTTTCTATTTTGGGAAATCAAAATTTCTCTTTAATAAATGGAGGTCTCTTTTATGTGTTATTTGATCTAGCTGTTTCCCCATAGGATGAAAGGGGATGAGATGTGTAAATCATTTAAGTACCTATCATACTGAATGTGAAATTTTGGAGCTATGTGAGTCTCAGGGGCTGTTTTGATCTTTTGGTTCTCCTTGGAATGATTTAGGTTCACTCATGAAACAAAAGAATATTTTACTATTGGGGATTGATAGATTCAAGCTACAAGGTATGTGATGCTTCAAATATTAGGGTTTTATCCATAGCCCCTATAGAGAGGCTAGAACGCAGTCATCAAGTCACTATGTGTGTGGGTAACCTTGACTGAGCTTTTTTCTTCACCATTTGGGTTTGGGTATTTTACAGTTCTTTGTATGGGTTTCCTTATTATTTTAAATTCCTCCCGATTTAAAAATTATTGGTGGTGTTATCTGCTTATATTTCTTGGGGTTGTTCCTTTTTGGAAGTGATTTTTTATTCATTGTGTGGTCATCATTATAATTCACTTTTGTTGGTTCTTTGTGCTTGTATAGATATAGTCGCATCGCATGGGGATGGTAATTTGTAATTGGATTTCCACTCTATCTAGTGTTCCCTTTATTTGGACCCTATATGATAGGTTTTTGTTGTCCCATCCGAAAGGATACTGATTTATTAGAATATCTTTGTTGGCCTATGTGAATCATTTTCAGGGTGGCCCATGGTTGTTTATGTTGTTTGGGTAACTAGACTAAATACTAAAATAGTGTGGAGACCTGCCTTGTATTTTAGTGTGGTTTCCCATACTGTTGGGGGGGGGGGAGTCCATCCATTCCTCCCATTTTGAGATTCTGGTTCAGTTTCTAGTATAGATTGGCATTGAAATTTTTCTATATTAATGACTTAATTATTTTTTCTTGAGATGTTGGATTATGATGTTGTAAGGATTCCTTTTCATTTGGATGATCAGCTGCAGGTGTTGTGTATTTATGAGGGCCAAAGGAAATGGTAGGGAGTCAATTTTGGTCTCCCAAATTAAATCGTTTGAATCTCCATTTCTATTCATGGTATTATTTCTTTATCCTAATTTTACATTTGTTAGGTTTTAGGAGTACCAGTCCTTACTGATGGTTGAATAATTGGAGTAACATTCTCGGGGCGAAATGTTTTCATGATGCGGATAATTTTCCCACCTTAATTTCTAATTTTATTCATTGATATGGTATATTATTTGGGACTTAGTTTTCTCTTGAGTTTGGGGTGTTCTTGGTTTATTTTTTGAGGCATCTATTTAGTATTTTTGTTATAGAATTTTCCTCTTGGGTTCCCCATTATTTTCACTAAAAATGGTGTTTTTACTCAAAAATAGAAGTTTTGGGTTAACAGTAAGAGGTGCATGATTGACGTACAGTTTGGAAAATCAGGCATCCTTCACTAGGCAATGTTGTGTCCAAGTGGTGTTTTTGGATAGTGGATAATCACACAGCAAGTTCACAGTTTTTAAACCATGTATGTTCTTATTTTTTGGACAGAGAGGGGCACACGGTTGCCACACAATATTTAAAACCATCAAAGAAAATTATGTATGATGTAAAGGTCTTTAAAATTTGGGGAATTTCTTTTTTTTCGTCTCAATTTTGAACCCCAATCACAGACATTATTACCCCATTAGACCTATGTAGCCCTATGCACCGCTCCATATCCCTTGTATCTCCCTTGGACTCCTATACCTTATTATATTTCATGGGGATCACTCAAGAACCCTTTAAGTAAGTGGTTCTCCTTCTTGATATCTCTTCTTTTGCAGGGTTTCTCTTCCTCTTTCTTGTGGTTTCATATCTTTAAAAGGTTGGATAACCAATTTCAGGTTGGATATTGGTTATTAGGGTTCAATATTGATGATTTTAGTTCAATAGTATCTTTATAGGGTCCCATGGTGTTGATGTTGTGTCTTATCACGTATTTATGGATGATTCAACCCTTCGGGTAGGTGGTCCAACACACCAGCATTTTTAGACGATTTTTATATTCTTGTTTGGACCCAAAAACATATACATTGAATATCTTATATGGTGAAAAATATGTTTTGAAGGGGTTATATGATGAACATATTATGAAAGTGTAATTTATAATGGAAAATTGATATTTTTATTTATGCCTTATAGAAGTGTTTCTTGAAAGTGTTTTATGGATTGTGTAGAAGGTTTGAAATGGGTTTTAAAAGGTACTTATGATTTGAATGTTTTTGAAAGTTGATTTTCAATGATCAGTGGAATATTTCTCTTAGATTAAATCATTTTAGTTACTAGTTAAAGTTGTAAAAGCTTAATTCTAAAATTTGTCATACCATGTTTGGTTATATTGGCTGTTATGGTTTATTGTTCTATTTTTTTCATTTGATTATGGTTATACTCATGGGTGAAATCATTCCAATTTTTTTTTCTGATACTGAGGAACGATTTCTCATCCCGTTGGGATCGGTAATGCTCATCGGTCCATTCCACAAACCAGGATGGGTGTCAAGTTGGATGGCATCCCAACTTAGTTCATGATAGTAAAAAAGTATATTATATTTTTCAGAACTATAAATATCTAATTAATATCATAATTGTTTCATTTATATCACATTTATTTAAATTTAATCTTATTACATTCTTTATAAAGCATTTGTGAATGATGAATCAAATATCATCACCAAGCAATCATCCACTATACACATGAGCAACATTATCATGTCCCCTATAAAATGGATGTAAAAAATATATATTTGATATAATGACTCCAAATTTATAAATTTTTATACATATTATATATATACTTTATATTGATCTTCATATACATCTAGGAATGTTGGTAATGGAAAACGGAATGTCATTGGTTCATCAGGCGTTAGTCCACCGTACAGACAAATGATGATTTCAAAACACACTTGATAGAAGTGGTGATAGTTATAGATCATTAACATATCATAAAAACATATAACTATATTTAATAAAAATTTTATTATATAATAATTTATTAATAATAATTTATGTATGTTGTGGAGGATGAGAACAAAAAATCCTTGTTGAAGAACATGACCTATTCTTTGAGTATCCTCATTAGGTTTTCATCAAATACCTTCCTATGTTAGATTTGATCAAAAAAATAAGGCTTAAAGAATGATATTATGGTAGTTGTAATGTTATTTGGGAAGTTAATATAAAAACCAATTTTGTTTGAAGGTGTGACGAAGTGATGAGTGTGGGTGACCATTCATGAGTGAGGGGAGTGGCACAATTGAATTTGTTTGAAACAACTCAATCATACCCACGTTTATAACATTCCACAAGCCAAATAATGTTTCTCATTTATAACCAAGAAGAGTTAAGGTGTAAATATTTCCATTAAATGGGGTTTTTACTTGAGGACATGTCACATTAATCATTTATCTTCTTATATTGTCATTTTTTAAATAATGTTTTTACCTTAAATTATGAAATTAATTTTTTTTATTAGTAGTCATTTTGATAAAACAATTATTTAAACCGTATGTGAAATTATAAATTACTAGGATTCCTAATAAAGAATCCATTTTTCTAATTTAATTCCCATAATTAGAAATGTTAATTTATAATTAATCCCACTGTTGTTATAAGAAAGTGGGTTTGTAAAGAGATAATGTCCAATGGTTTATAATGTTTCTATATCAAATTTAAGTATTAATATAATTAAAATGATATATATTAAATTTATTCATATATAATTGAATTAATTTTAATTTTGAACAAATATAAATTATAATTAAACATTATAAATAGTTTAAATAAAAATATAGTTTTCAATTAAAATACATTATAATTAACTATTCATCAAAAAATAAAATGTTCTAGAAATATCCCAAAAAATACACCATACGAAAATTTTGATATTCTATTTTAAAAAGAAAATTAATATTATCATATAAATTATTAAAATATTTTAAAAATTAATTTCAAATTAAAGGTTTAATGTGTTACTTCTCTATTTTTAGAAAAAATTCTTTTTTTCATATAAAAATTTATTTTTGTTTAAAATGATTATTATTTTAGTTATAAATAATATATAACCATAATTTTAATATTTTAGTTATTATAATTCATACCCTCAAATTTAATGGTTATTTTAAAATGGTAAACTATATTACTATCTATTTTAACTCGTAGTTGCATATTTCCTAAGTTATCAAAAAGATGAAATTTAATGAAATATATTTCATTGGTTGTTTATGCATAGTGTTATATATGTCATATGATATCAAATACATTGTTCTTATTTTATAATTTCAGGGTTTTACATTATAATTACTTTAAGTTATTTTTTTCATCATAATTTATTCATTATCTTGGGAATTAAGGGTTTGATATTTAAAAATTCATTTGTAGATAATGATCATCATAAAAAAGAGTTAATAAATCATATTCATAATAAAGCCAGAAGGTAAGTACATAGGTAATATAGACGAACATATAACTTAATTCTTATGCATGATATCATTGGTAAAATATGAATTTATGGACATTAAAGAAAAGTGTAAAAGATTATTCATTGTGATTGAGGTCATTGATTACAAGAAATTTAATGATCAATAAAATGTGATGAGGATAAAAAACATAAAAATATTAGTATTTAAAAGACAAATGGTTCAACATAAATAAAGTTATTAGTTCTATATTAATTTTTTATCCCATTTTCATAGAGTTAAGGAATTTATTTACTATTTATGAATATAAAGAAATATACCTACTTGATAAATTTTTATTTGATATGCCCAATTTCATATTTCCGTTGTAGTTTTATCAAATATCAATCAATTACAAAATCCAATAAATAAATATCAAAAAATGAATTTTTATAACCGAATTACTAAAATTCAATTTCAGAAAATCATAAGATACATAAAAGACTGAAAATTCATTCCACATGTCTGTAAATATTTTCCAATTATAATATTAGAAGAAAATGTTATCTAAAATAATACATCTATCTATGATCCTAAACTGCAACACCACTAATTCATAATTAATATTTAACAATCATGGTGTTTAACTAAGAATAATGATATATTAACCAGGACATTATGTAGGACTGTGGTAGGAATTAAAGCCTCATCTTCCTTCGGTTGTGGGTTCACGCCATGTTGCCTTGTCAGACATTACATTTTTTCACCTACAATGCAGTCTATCTATTTTATAACAAATATTAATATAATTCAAATATCATTTTCAAAAAATATGATGCACTTCCTTGAAATAAAATTAACTATTGAATACCATTTTTTCTAGGGTTTTCAATACAAAGTTATTTTATTTTTTTAAAATGTCTGATAATATTATATTATTATAATTACAATGTAGGTAATGTTAATATTAACCTTAAAGGTGTATTTGGGGTTTGGATTAGTCGTAAGCATCCCTTAATTCTACATGAAAAATGGGGGTTCAAAACATATTGGGCACCGGTACTGTAGCAGTACTGTAGCGGTGGAGGCACTGTAGCTCCGGCGGGAATTATAGAAGCTGCAGGGCACTGTAGCGGTGGCAGGGTACTATAGTAGCAGTGAGTACTATGCAGGACTGTAGCAGCATGGGTACTATAGCAGTACTAATCACAGAATGGGTTTTGGGCCAAAAAAATGGGTCTACGGGCAATGTAATGGGCTAAATGCCCACTGGGCCTTCGGGCTATGTAATGGGTCTCCCTCTACCTAGTTAAAGAGGTCTTTACTTAGCTTTAATAAAAATTGAGACTTCGGCCCCAACCTTTAAAAAAATATTAACCTTAAAAGATTTCAATACCTTTAAAATTATTTTCATAAAATTTAAAATCAATATTCCTCAAATTTATTTTCCATTAAAACATATAATAAACTAATTTATATCATTTCCCTTAATTTATTTCAAAATATCATTAATCATGGTATTAATACAATAGATAAAACATAAAAAGGGACTTCAAAACATTGAACTTATGATCAACCATAAATTCATAAAACCATAATGGTATCCCCAAATCTTATGATAATGAATACACTTTTTAGTAAAAATCTAACACAGTCCAAAGATGTTTCATGATTTATATAACCAAAATACCATTGCTGAAATACATCTAAAATTTAATTCTTTAATCACAATCAACAAATACTTTATCCATCATATTTCAATATAGATCCTTACCAATCTATGGTTTAACATTTAGAGGAGGGAATTGATTTAGATAATTCTTAGGCTCCCCACATTTTGGTCAACAAAGTATAAATGGATTTTAAGAAGTGATTTATTTCCTTTAATTATAATCCTAACTTTTTCTCCTAAATTCATTGCTTTATTACCTTATTTTAACACATAAATCATTTTCCCATTTCAGGAGGATGCATTTTGAGGTTTCTCTTTACACATTTATGACATGATATATATCAATCCTTATTCAATCTATCTTTTCCACCAACAAAGATCTTAGAATCTTACATCCTTCTCGTTATTGAAGAGTTTGGGAGTCTATTAAATTATAGTATATTAATCAAATTTCTGTATATATAATTAGGTGTAATAATGATATCCTTCAATCCTATAATCATCCCATTTGGTTTCTAATATTCATCAAATATTCCATCTTGTTCGATGTTAATATGATTCCTTTTGGTTCCAACCACTTATTAAAACCAAATAGTATAGTGTGGGTAGAAATAATCATAGTGGAAAAACCATATAATAATTTAATGGATTTATAAATTATGTCACATTATTCTCAGTATATGAAAAATTATGTTTGACTTAGGTCATTCATTACCATTATATTTTAAATCCTTCATAAATTTTTGTAATGAAAATGTTAATTATCCTAATCATAACTCTTGAGAGTGTCAAACTAAGGGTGCAGTAAGGATCAATTTTGTGCAATAGGTGATGGCTGAACTAATCCAAATGCACCCTTTTTAGAGTTATTACCCTAAGGTACATCGTTACCAATACCGCATCCACTTGTAGTATTGATAAATGGATGTATTTCTTGAAAAAACCACATAATATATTCCATTCTAAAAAAATTATAACATTCTTTTCTAACTATACTCAATGTTTATCAATGTTTTATGATCACTAATCTGGGTTTTCAGAAATCTAGTTCACAAGGTTTCTACTAAACTTCCTATAATTCCAACTATTTTGATCTTGACCCTAGTAGCCTAGAGTTAGTGCCTTCATTAATAACCTGACATACTATTCAGGTAATTACATCATGATAGACCAAATAGTTTATTTGCGTTGGTTATCTAGATACAAACATAATTCCTATATCAAACTTGATTAAAAAAATTAAAAAATATTTTTTTGAGTATTTTATTATTCCCTAAAGAATATTCCTGCATATATTTCATAATGATCTTCATGGATTCCTAGGTAAGGAAACAAAAAATGGAGAGCTCAAATACATATTAAGGGCGAAGTATAGGGAAACCAATCATGAATCAATAAGAATAATCAATATGGCATAATAAATAACTGAAATCACATACAATGTGATCAATAAACTGATACCTATGTGAATCCATAAATAATATAATTTTGAAAATATATTTGATAATAGTCATTACCAAAAGGTAAATAACTAAAGACACATTCCATTATAGAATATAAAATATCATAATAAGATAAATCATAATAAATATGGAATGGTTAATAACTAAATACACATTACATTTATATAATAAATATAGAATGAAATGAATCATGAGATAATATCGTTATGAAAATAACATGGATAATAATGAATAATTCCTTAATGAAGGAAAGTATTAATTATTGGATTTCATGTTTCCCAGGAAAATTATACCTTTAGCATCAAGATCTATTCTCAATATAGTTTAAAACTTATGTGCAGAAACCCATTTGGCTACTTCATGACAATAGATTACCTCAATGATACTACTGATTCATCCAAAGGATATATATAACTAGTCATAACCATAGTCATTAATGTCTACATCATTCCCCATGTATTGATTATACGATTTAATTCATAAATAATGTGCCTTATCATCATGTATCCATATTTAGTAAAGAATACAAATTTATCAATAATTCCCAAAAACTAATTTCAATTAAAACATTATATGTATAAATGAAATAATTTTTATGGGAGAAACATATAAATGATAAATAACATAAATTTTAATGGGTAATTTAGTGCCCAATAATCGTAATAATGCAAAATTTTCAATGGAATGTTATGGACAACTAAAACGAATAATGGAAGGAAATTCCAATATAATCCTCTGTCAAAATTATCACAACCCATCCAAAATTATAATAATTATTGTATCACTACATCATGTCTCTAGTTTAATATACCCAAATTGAAGTTTTGTTGTCATTTATGAATATAATACGGTCATTAAAAACATTCTTGAGGAATATATCCTATTAAATATGAAAATAACCTTTAATGATATAATTAAAAAACATTGAACATAGTTTAATTTGAAAATAACATTTGAAACACAAAAAATATTATTTAAAACATTTGAGTGGCCATTATGGTTAAAAATTTTGTTTATGTTGAACATGTTAATATAAATACTGCTATCATTTTTTAGTAAAATCCAACAGAGCTTTTTTTATAAAAACCTAAAGATTACATCCAATTATCTTTCAAAAAGTTAAATTGGGTAAATATTATTTTATTAATCATTTATAAAATGATAAAAAAAATTCGTAATTAATATTTGGAAATCATGGTTTTGGAAGAAAATGAATTTTCGATCGAAGAGCCAAATGATGTCATATTTTCTTAAATATGTTTCTCAATTATTTTAAGCACCAAAGAGTTTAAAAATGGTACTATGATATGAAAATAACCAGAATAACGAGAGATTAATAAAATTGAATCAGTCTTTTAGACAATGGTTAAATAATTTCTTTCAATAAAAATTTATGAATAAACACTCTCTATTAGAATTAAATTTTGAAACTAACCCTTACAATGATTAAAAAATTGAAGTGAGAAATAATCAATAATTTTATTTAATGTATGAGATCTAAATCTAAATAAAAAAGTAGAGGTAAAATAAATTAAAATTAAGGTTCATTTTATTCATAATATAATAATATCAATGACAACAAATTTTAAATATAACCCAATAAAAATAAATCGAGTTATAATATTCGTTACCAATTGGTAATTTTCAAGTTAAACACCCATTAATGAAATAATTCAGATTGAAACTTTAAATAAGATGAATTATTAATTAATAATCATATAATATCTCATATTGTTAGTATATACACCATAAAATAGAAATTTGGATCATAACGTTAAAATATACCTCAATGAAATAAAATTGAGATGAAATCCCTAAACTTAAGCTTTATTTTTGTTAAAATATATTTAACCACATGTGTAATGGTTTAGAAAATTTTATTAACTTATTAATGAACCATATTAATATTTATAATACCATATATGATCCATTTATGACATCATATAACCTGTTCATTAATAATATATCATTATTTTCATTGTTTCATGTGTTAATTGCCTTGTTTTCTCTTTCATGCTTTATTATTAATGTTCATGTTCTTATTTGTATTATATAGTTTCATCAACTCCAGAATATTAATTATGAAATAATTATAATATTTATAAATAATATTTTATTTTAAAACAAACAATTAAATATTACTATTAAAAAAGAAGTACATTACGACCACAGATGTCATTTGTCGTACGTACACATAAGTAACATTTCCGATTTTCATCAATCATTTTGTAAAGAAATTAAGTAATATTTTATCTTCATATAAGGATTATAATATCATATATATCATTATTTCATTAAATATACTTATATATATCATTCATGTGGTGTGGTGATGAAAATAATGACATATCCCTTCATGAAGAAGATAAGTTACACCTACATGAACATTGTTATCATCATTAAGTGATTGAAATTGTAAGAAAATATATTTTATTTTCAGAATGATAAATATTTCAAGAATATTTTAATTAAGGAATTAATATATCATATATTAATTTAATTTATCCATATTCCATTCCATGTGAATCATTAGTTAAAGATGAATTACATCACTTCGTGAGGTGGTAGCCTGCCGTACAGTTGAGCGGTTTTTTTGTATCCCACAAAATATTCAATGTAAAATGATATATATGTTTGATATAATGAATCCATAGTTATAATTATGTTATAAATTTCATCTATATTTTTTATATACATATTCATAACCATCAATTACTGGTGGAAATGGATGAACGAATGACATTGATTTATGAGGTGATAATCCTCTGTACATGTGGACAATGATTTTATAACCCATCTGTTAGAACTTGATATATTTATAGGTCATTAACTT
The DNA here is from genome assembly GCA_963277665.1 of Viscum album. Taxonomy (NCBI): domain Eukaryota; kingdom Viridiplantae; phylum Streptophyta; class Magnoliopsida; order Santalales; family Viscaceae; genus Viscum; species Viscum album. The sequence continues at coordinate 446,502,007 of OY728133.1, forward strand.
ATCATAATAATATATTATTATATTTTTTATACCTTGTTTTATATATCATAATGTTTTAATAGTAATTGAATGAGGTGGAGGAAGACGTGGAATAAAAAATCTCATTGAAGAATGTCGCATATTCTTTAGTTATCATCCATCGGTTTGCATCAAAGTACTTTACTGGTTTGATTTATTTAAAAACACAAGGATAATTTAATTTTATATGGTAATAATGGATTTAATTTTGGTATATATTGGCTTAACTAATGTGGTTTGAATGTGTAATTATGGGAGGATAGTGGGTAGTCTTTTATAAGTGAGGTGAGTGGGACACTAATAATTTTTTGAAAAGACAAAATCATACCCATGGTTTTGTCATTGAAATAGCTTTGAAAAATTTTCCTTAAAGATACTATAAGATTTAATGTATAAATATCTCCATGTTATGGGGTTTGAAAAAACATTTAGGTCACTTTTAACATATATCTTCATAGTTTAACCCACCGTAAATCCATTTTTACTTTAATAGAGGTAATTAATTTTTATTGTTACCACAATTTTATTTAGAAAAAAATTATTTGAGAATACTAGAAATTATAAATTATTCTTAATAATTGTATTTAATAAATTTTTACAAATTTAATTCAGAAAAATATGAAATTTTAATTTAAAAATAATCCTGCAGACACGATGAGAATGTGGTGTTTTAAAGAGAGAATGTTAAAAACAATTACTGTGTTTTTATATATAAATTCCTTATGAAAATTAATATAATGACATGAATTTTATTAAATGATTAATAATTTTACTAATTATATTTGTAAAATAATTTAAAATATAATTTAAATTTATAAATAATTTAAACTAAATGATAGTATTCAATTAAAATTCTGTATTTTTACCATAAAAAAATGAAATGTTTCAGAAAAATCTAAAACAACATCATAAGTTAATTTAGATATTATGATTTAAAAAATGATATTAAATTTATAAAATACATTTTCTAAAATAATTAATAATTAATTTTTAAATTTTGTGGGAGATGCATAACTGACCCTTCTTTTTGAAAAATAAAGTTTTTCAGAAAACATTATATTTTATTATAAATGATTCTTATTTTATTTTTAATCAATAGATTAAAATATTTTTATTATATTAGTTATTAATATTAATACCATCCAATTTAATGGATATATTATAATGGCATACTACGTAATGGTATATTTGGACTTGAGGTTGCATGTTTTGAAAGCTATCAAAGAGATTTAATTTGAAGAAATATATTTTAGGGGTTTTTTAAGATCGATGTGGCATGTAACATACACTATGGAAGAAAATATTAATATTATATAATTTGAGGGTTTTAAATTTTGAGAAACAAAAATAAATTTTACTCTCATAATTTAAAATTCATCTCAGTAATCAATGGTTTGATATATGAAAAATATTTTGTATTAAAAGAGAATCATTAAAATAGAAAATAAAACATCTTCATAATAAGGGAGAAAATTAAAATTTTCTGATCTAATAACACATAGGTATGTTTTTAATTTTGATAAAATATGTTTAAAATGAATATATGGACATTCTAGGAATGGTTAAATAATTATAGACATTTATTGAGCTCATTGATCATAGGAAAGTGATTGATCATTAGAATGTTAAAGGCCTCAAAACCATAAATATGTGACTATTTAGAAAACTATAAGTTCAATATAAATAAATGTATTTGGATAAAATTTTATTTCAACTCCATTTTCTAAGAATTTGTTTATTATTTTACATTTTTAAATTATATGGAAATATACTTACCATATACCTTTCTATTTCATAAAATAAAGCATCCTATTTTTCATTGAATAATTTCTAATTCATCACATAATCCAAGAAATTAATAGCTAAAAATTATATTGTATTCATAGATTACTAAAATTAACTTTTAACATATCAAGATATCTATAAAAGAGTGACTAGTCGTTATTCCATCCACAAACTATTTGAAATATTCAATATAGTTAGATTATGTTGTCAAATTTAATAAATTAATTTCTAAAACACACCGATAACTCCACTTGTTTGTCATTAATATTTTATTATTATTTTTTTAACTAAAAATAGTAAACTATTAATTAGAACATCATGTAGGCCAGTTGTTGACATTAAAGTCTTAACATCCTTTTGTTTTTTGGTTAAATCCCCCTAGAATTTTCTGAAACGAAGGTTTGTCATAAAGAATTAAGTTTTTTATTTTTCAATAATATATTAATTAAACTCCTATAATGTTCCCAAAATATATAACGGTCACACACGAAGTAAAACTAATCAATAAGTATACTTATTACTAAGGGTTTCAATACAAATTGTTTATTGATTTATTTTACAATGTATGATAATATTATTTGATTATTATTAAAATGACATTAAAGATCATTCTTTGTCTAAGGGTTATCAATACCTTTATTTTTATTCTTATAAAATGAAAATTAATTTTTTATCAAATAAATCTTCCACTAAAACATATACAGAATAAATCGGTTTTATTGCCCAATTTTTTTTGAAATAAAATTCATCTTCGTAGACTCCCACCATGAAAAACCGAAACATGGGTATTTAAGACCCTGAACTTTAGATCATCCATAAACTCATTAAAACATGTTGGTAATGATAAATATTATGTTAATAAATACACATGCTATTATAATTTAAACAAAAATCCTTGTTTCATGTCTCTTTTTACAATTATAGAATTGGTCAAATACACCTACAATTTAATTCATGAATCACAAAACAAAAATAGTTCATCACTTTTATTTCAACATAGATTCTTACTAGAATAGGGTTAAACTATTAGAAGAGGGAATCAATTTCAATAATTCCCAGGATCCCCACATTAAATACAATTAACTTTAAATGGATCCTTAGGATGTGATTTATTTCCTTAGATAGTACATGTCAATTTTCCTCTGAAATTCATAACATTATTCCTGTATTTGACACACTTAAAGAATTTTCCTATTCTTGTAAGACACTTTTCTAGGTTTCTCATTAAAAATTTCTAATATGATGGAAGTTGGGCCTTCATTCCTCCATGGTCTCCACCCATTGAGCTACAAGAAACATCCATCCTTATCATATTTGGTGAGTCCAAGAGTTAGTTTATGTATAGTTTGTTAGTCATATTCTCATATAACTAATTAGGAATAATCATGATGTCTGTCAGTAATATAATAATTATATTTGTTTTGTCATAGTAATCACAATGTCCTTCATGTTAAACTTTGTTACAATTCATTTGGGTTACAACATTGACTAGAACCAAAAAATTATAGTGTGTGAAATAATAAACATAATGGGAAATATATATAATCTTTTATTGAATATCTAAATTAGGAACCATTATTCTCAATATAAGAATACTTATGTTGTCCTTCAATCATTCTTTGTTATCCAATATTTAAATAATCTATAATATTTTGTAAATAAAATTTTAATTATCTTAACCATATCCCCCTGGAGGGTCAAAGTAGGGGCACTGTAATTCCTTTTTTCATAGGGAATAGGATGGTTAGGTGAATCAGAATACACAATTTTTAGATTTATTACCCCTATGTACCTATGTTCCAGAACAAAATCAACAAGTTTTATCCTTACGTGGATTTATTTATATTAAAAACTACAACGTATTTTCCTTAAAAAAACTTTTGGATGTTTTTCTATACTTATCCTCAAAGTATGTCACTAGGTTATGATTCATAATACATGTTTCTTAATATAGTTCCTAAGGATTGTACTAAAATTATAATGATAAAAACTACAGTGACCAAAACCCCAGTAGCCCTGATCCGGTTCTTGCTACAACACATTGGCATTAGATACAAGGAATAACATCCTAGAGGGATGAATATTTTTGTAGTCATGGTAAACTAAATACATGCATGACCACGATATTACATTTAGATACACAAATTATAACATAATTTTTTTAGAATGTCATTATTTCTACCGTAATATTCTTTCATAGCTTTTTAATATGCTTCATGAATTGTTGGGAAATGAAAAAATAAAGTTGAGCTCAAATTAGATGAAAGGTATAAGTAAAATGGAAGTAATAATGAATCCATAATCATAAGAAATATTTTATATTAAATAACATAAAACACTATCCTTGTAATAATTAAACTCATAATTAAGTGAATCTTGGGAAATTATCAATGTGAAAATATGAGGGATAATAATCAATATTGAATGATAAATAATAGAAAACACATTTTAATTAAATTAAATTACTATCATTAAAATATAATCCATAATAAATAATTGAAGGTAAATAATTGAACACACATGCCATGAAAATAATAAATTTATAATGAAATTTATCCAATGATAATATCATTATGATAATCTCACTGAAAATAATAACTATATTTTTAATGAACTAAATTTCTAATTATTGGAAATCATGTTTCTTAGGAATGTGATACCTTTACCTTCATGATCAATCCTCAAGATAGTTTAAAACAGATGTGACAAATCCTTATTAACTAAGTCTATCCAATAGATTAGTACCATGGTACCATTGATGCATTGATGGGATATATATAACTATGCCCCAAAAGTGTCCTTCATGTAAAAATAATACCACAAATATCAAACAATCAGTTTAATTCAATAATAATGTATTATATCATCATGTATCATTATTGAGTGTAGAATATAGATTTATCAATATTTTGGTAGATAAAAATTGAATATAAATGAAGAACACCATATATAAAAATGATGTATAGTTCAATTAAAAACATTTACATGATACATAATATAGAAATTTATGGGAAATGAAATGTTCATTGATTATAGGAAAGTTAACAATTCATGAGAATTATACTGACCACATAAATGAATTAAATATGTATATTTCTGTACTATCCTTGGTAAAAATAATAATTAACCATATTGAGAGATAATTAAGATGTAATTAATAGAACATAACACCAATTTAATATATGAAAAATAAAGGTTATTTAATTTAAGAATATAAATACCAAACAATTATCAACAAAAACATTCTTGAGTAAAATATCATTTTTCATTACTTAAAAACATTTTAAATTAATCAGAAAATTGAATATAATTCACATTAAAAATTTCCTTTGAAACTTATATTAAATATTCAATGCTTCAGATTGGTTCTGATGATTTGAAAGTCTGTTCAAGACATACCCATTAAAAGAAATATTCATCTCAATTTTTCAGTAAAATCCAAATAGACGTTTTAATACACCGTATATTAAATTCCATTTAAAACATTAATAACAAAAAACAAGAAAATTTTATGTAATAAACCATTTTTAAAGGTTAATGAAGAAATGTTATGAAATTTTTATAAAAAATGGTTTTGAAAGAATGTTTATTTTTGATAGAAGTGTGAAATAAAGACATATTTTCTTAAAAAGATTTTGTTTTTTATTTTAACCACTAAAAAATGTAATAATAGTGCCATTAATTAAAAATTTCATGAAAAACAAGATATGAATAAAATTAAATGTTTTTAATAAACAATAATCATGTATTTTATTTCAACACAAATACAAGAATAAAAAACCTCAATTCAGATTCAATTATGAAATAATCCATTATAATGATCATATGGTAGAACTAAAAATTAATCAATGAATAAATTCTATTTATCAACTGTTAATACACATGGAAAAGATTAAATAAGACATAATATTATCCATAATTTATTATATACATAATCTTAGTATATCATTTCTTATTAATAATTAATATTACCCAATGTAGATAAATTGTGTTATAAAATTCATTACATCTTATTAATTTTAATGTAAAATATCTTCTGATAAATTAATTAAAAATGAAAGAAAAAATAAAATTAATTATTAATGAATAATGATATTAAATGAAAAATTATTTGTATATTCACCATATAAATGAATTTAGGTGTATAACATAACAATAACCCTTATTAGAATGAAATTGAGAAAAAATTTCCTTACCTCAGGCTTATATTTTGTTGAGCATGGTTTTACCTCTTATTTAGTGTATTCAAACAAGTTATTAACTTGTTATAGAACCATGTTAATATTTATAATATAATATATTATCCATTTATAATATCTTATCACTCAATCATTAATAATCATTCATTGTTTTCATTATTTTCATTGTTAATTGTATTGCTTTCACATTCGTGATTTGTCATGAATGTTTTTGTTTTTTGAATTTTACATTGTTTGATAATCTATATAATAAAAATAATAATAATAAATGTTTCATATTTATAGATAAATTATACTTTTATTACCAATATTTAAATATCTTTTTGATAAATGACACACTTTACGACCATGGGGATAGAAGGCCATGCCCTCACATGAATAATGTTTCAATTATTTCAACGATCATTATAGAAAGGAAGTAAGTAATATTATATGTTCACATAATGATAATAATATCATATATAAAATCTTATTTCTTTAAATATACTTATATACATCATCTATGTCGTTTTGTGGGGAAATAGAGTCACATTGCTTCTTGAATGCGGTAGTCCACACGAACATGAAAAACGATATCATCTTTTAGGGAGTTAAATTATAAGAAAAACATTATATCTTTTAGCATGATAAATATATAATGAGTATAATATTTATTTCATCTAAATCACATATATTTATTATATTTATCATTATAACATTCCATGTAATGTACTACTGAAAGACGAACCATATCACTTTGCGTGGTGGTAATACTCTATACACACGAGTGACATAACTATATCCCCTATTGAAGGTAAGTAATATATATATATATATATATATATGATATAATTACTGTTATGGTATAATTATGGTATAAACATCATATATATACTTATTATCTATCACTATACCTCATTGTCAAAGGTGTTAATGGAAGAAAAAATGACATTGGCTCACGTGGTGGTAGTTTTCCGCACACACAAATAATGATTTCACAACCCATTTGATGGAAGTGAAGGTCATTATAGGTCATTAAATTATCATAAAGTCATTATATTAAATATAATAATTTTATTACATTTTAATGGTTTAATAATAATTTAACAAAGTGGGGGACGATATAAAAAAATGCTCGTTGAAGAATGTTACCCTTTCATTGGGTATCCTCCTTTGGTTTTTATGAAAGGTATTACTAGGTTAGCTTTATTACCAAAATAAGTATGATAGGATGATAGGATTATAGGAGCTAATTTTGGAAGTGATTTATGAATTTAGGGTATGAAACAATTAGATTTTGTGGTGTGAATATTGGAGGAGAGTTGTGGCCTTTAAAAATTGATGTGAGTGAAGCACTTGTAATTTTTTTAAAAAGATGCAAATATAATCTATTTTTATCATGAAAAAAAATCCAAAAAATGGTCAATTATATTAAATTAATGATTTATGGTTATATTATGGAATTAAAATGGGTTTTGGGAAAACAAGTATGTCATTTAAGCCCATGTATCATTAGTTTAACTCCAGGTAAATCCATTTCTACCTTAACTGTGACAATTAATTTTTACTATTTTTAAATTTTATTATTGTCCGAAATTAAATTTTAACATTTATTAAATTAAAAATTATTCTCATCCCAAATATGGAATACATTTTTCCAAATTCAAATTATTAAAGTCGAAAAAATTAATTTTAAATTAATACTCTACACGTGGTGAAGAGAAAAATTTTAAAGAGAAAATGTTCGAATGTTTACAGAGTATTAATGTCAAAATTTGATATTAAAATCATTCTAATGAACTAAACCATATTAATTAATGTATAATTTAATTTATTTTTCTTTTAATCCAATTTTAAATATTATTTAAGTTTATAAATAATATAAATGAAAAAAATATTTTTCAATTAAAATTTAGTATTTTTCACAATTGATTGAATAATAAAATGTTTCAGACAAATCCAAAAAAAAATCTACGTATGATAATTTTGATAATTTTATGTTAAAAATTATGCTAGTTATATGAAATTAAATTTTAAAAAATGGTATAATTTAATTTTTAATAATATGATCTACATGTGACTAATACATCTTTTAGAGAAATATCGGTTTTTAGAAAACATTTATTTTTATTTTTAAATAATTCTAATTTCATTTTATAATCAATTAATAACAATGATTTTAATATTTTAGTTATTAATATTGATACTATATAATTTAACATCTAGGTTATAATGGTATAAAATTGTATGGTTCATTTCTACTCGAGGTTGCGTATTCTATTAGCAATCAAAGATATTAAATTTGAAAAATATATTTCACGGGTTGTTTAAGATTGGTGTTGTGTGCCTCAAATGATATTTCATATTATGATATTATTTTATAATTTCTGGTTTTAATATTCTCCCTGCCATAAATAAATTACTTCCTCATTATTTAAACTTTCTATTTATGATCCAGGATTTGATATTTGAAAATTATTTTGTTGAAAACCCACATCATAAAAAGGTTTATTAAAAATTACTCTCAATAAGGGAGAAATTGAATTTCAAAGGTCATATATAATAACAAATAACAAATTTTATAATTAGAAGAACATGTGTTTCATTTAATGATACATGCATGGTATTAAAGTACATATAATTATAAAGATTGATTGAGTTCATTGATCATAAGTACGTGTTGTAAATGGAAATTTAAGGGCTGCTAAACCATATATATATATATATATATTATTAAAAGTACAATAAATTCAAAAAATATAAGGAATTATGATTTTGATTTCAATAAACTATTCCCAATGTTGAGCAATTCCATTACTATTTATGAATATATGTTAATATAAATACTCGATACATTTATATTTTATAAGCACAATTACATCAATTGGTTATTATTTGATCAATTTATTATTCATTTCATACTCTTAGAAATGAGTATCCATAAATTAAATTTTTATTCCAGAATCACTAAAATCTATTTTTAACTAACTATAATCCCAAAAAAGAGTGAATTATTTTTTATATGTTTCTAACTATTTTAAAAATAAATTATGGTTAACAAAAGTTATCCAATATAATAGATTAATCCCTAACCTTGAATGGTAACACCACAAGTTCATCATTAATATATACTCATCATATCATTTAATTACAAATGATGACATATTCACAAGTACATCACATAGGCTAGTTTAAGGTGTCAAACCATTATCGCCCCTGAGTTGTGGGTTCAAGCTCATGGATTTTTTAGGTGTTATGGTTTATCTCAAAGCTTATATTTATAAACTATATTAATATAATTCTTATAAAATTACAAAAACATATGATTGAAATCCTTGAAATAAAATTGATCATGAAATAAACATTTTTCTATGGTTTTTCTTAAAATTTATTTTATATATAATTCTACAAAGTCTTATAATATTATTGCAATATAATAATAATTTCAGTAATTATTATTTCAACCCTAAATTTTATTAGTACCTTTAAACTTATGTCTATAAATTGTAAAGGAATTATTCCTCAAATAAAATTTCAACTAAAATATATACTATACAAATAGATTGTATTTTCTAAAATTTGTTTCAAAATATATTTAATATTGGTAGAAAACTATCAAATAAAACCTAAAAAAGGTGTTTTTAAGAAATTGGACTTATGATAAAACATAAACTAATTAACCCATGATTATATCCATAACAGTTTAGTTAATGAATACATACGTTCTTCTAAATTTAACACAATCCTTAGGGGTTTATTATTCCTATAACCAAAATAACAATGGTAAAATATGTATAAAATTTAATTATTTAATCATAATATTAAAATAATTTAACCATTTTATTGAAATACAATTTCTTCCTAGAATAGGATCTAACCTCTATAAGAGGGTATTGATTCAGATAACTCCTACCCATCCCATGTTTATGTGAATAAACTAAAAATTGATCCAGAGGATGGTACTTATATCCTTCCATCTTGCTATTAATTTTCTCATCGGTATTTATTTTCTTTATGAACATTTTTTCCACACATAAATATTTTTAATATTTCATAGAGTCACTTTATTGGGTGTCTCTCTCCATATTTTTAACATAACAGAAATCAATCATTCTTTCCACCCTGTTCTCCACCATTCGACCCCTTAGAAACTTCCATCATTATCTTCTTTGGTGAGTCTGGGAGTTGGTTAATGTATCAGTTTTTAATAATATTTTGGGACAAATGAATAGTCGTAATCACGATATCTTTCACTCATATCATAATCCAATTTAGTTGATCATATTCATCATCTTTTTCTTCATTTTTAAAATTCAATATCTTCAGGTGTAATCAATTAGCTAAAATAATTAATTATAGTGTGATCAACAATAACCATAGTGGGAAAACCATATAATAATTTTTAGGATGTATAAATTATGACACATTATTCATGATATATGAAACATTTGTTTTGACCACATTCACTCATTAGCATAATCTATTCAAATACATCATAATGTTTATTAATAAAATGTAAATTATTTAAAGAATATCCTTCTGGAGTATCAAACTAGGTGTGTAGTAAACACCATTTTCATGAATCTAATGATAATCTGGTTAAGCCCAATGTGCCCTCTTCAGAGTTATTACCCCTAGGAACCACTGTACCTAAACCCCATCTAATTACAATATCCTAATAGATATGTATTTCTAGAAAATATCACATAAAATACTGTTTTACAAAACATTATGATGTTATTATATTATAATCCTAAAATTTTATCATGTGGTTTTTGATCCATAATTTATGCATTCATCAATATATTTTACAATTTTTCTACTAGAGTTTCTATAATACGAACAATAAAACCCATAAATATTGTATCCTATAGTTAGTTCTTACAGCAATATATTCTCATAAGAAACATGAAATCACATACCAAAGGACGAAAGTGTATAGTAGTCTTTGTAAGTAGAAGACATATAGGATTTCCATATTAAATTTGAGTAGAAAAATTAAAAAATAATTTTTTATCGATAATATCAATATTAAATTTATCATATACATTAATATCTTTGATAATACGCTTCATGGTATCATGGTAAAGTAAAAGAGATATGGGTGATCTCAAATTCTTTATATGGTATAGGTATAGAAAATGAAATCATGAATCCATAAGTATAATCAATATGGATGGGTAAATAACACGACCCACATACCATGTAATAAAAAAAATTAGAAAGATGTGCATCAAGATATAATATCAATGCGAAAATATCATGGATGATACTAAATATGGAATGTAAAATTACTGAATACCATTCCATTAAAATAGCTTGACCATAATAACAAAATAAGGGATAACCAAAATGGAAGTGTAAATTACTGAATACACATGCCATTTAAATAATAAATTGAGAATGAAATTAATCTAGAGATAATATCCTTATGAAAATATTATGGATAATAATACCTAATTTTATATTAAAGAAAATTATTAATTATTTCATGCGATATTTTCTAGTCACATGATACCTTTGTGATTAACATTTATTATAATGACAGTTAAAAACTGATTAGTTAGAACCTACTTAAGTTTGGCTAGAGAACTGATTAATCCTATGAGACTAATATTGAATCTTGGGGATATCTATAACCAATCCCCAACTATATCTTAAATGACTAAAGAATTCCAAATGTATTAAATAATTTATTTAATTCATAAACAATTTTCATTATCATCATGAATCTAGTTTGAGTAAATAACACAGATTTATCATTATTTCCCCAAATAGAATTTTTTTTAAAGTAGAATACCAAAAGTATAAATGATATATGGTTGAATAAATAAATATATACATGAAAAATAATATGGATATTTAGAGTAAATTTAATTTTTAATCTTAAAAGGAATGTGAACATTTCAATGGAAAATTATAGACTATAAAAATAGATCAAAGAATTTAATTCCAACACTATAAATGGCCAAAATAACTATAAAACATACACATGAATATGGATTGTATCAATACAATAGATCCATGGAGTACAATATTTTAGACGAATGGTTTTTTTAGTTGATAAATATAAATTCCATAAAATATCATTAAAAGAATTCATGAAGAAAATATTTATTTAATTTTAAAAATCACCATTTAATAGATAAATTTTATAAAAAAATTGAAATTATTTTTATTCTATAATAAAATTTAAAACATAAATAAATATACATGAAACATTTTTTTGGTCATGATGGTGGGAAATTCAATTCATTATATACATGTTAAAACAAATATTCCATTTACTTTTTTTGTAAAATCCAAATTAAATTGTTTGGAAAAATATATAAAGATTCATTTCAAAAAATAGTTAAAAAAATGTATCAAATTTAATTAGTAATTATATTTTAATGTTAAAACCAAAAGTAAAATTTTAGAGGAAAACAGTTTTTGGAGAAAATGGATTTCTATTCGAGGAGAAAAATAATATCATATTTTCATAAAAAATATTCTATATTATTTTTTGAAATTAAGAGTATAAAAATGTTATAATTATTTGAAAATATAATGAATAACAAAAGATTAATAAAAAAAATTTGTTTTATTGAACAATGCTCAAATAATTTTATTCAAATGAAACTTATGAATATACAATATCAGTTAGAATGAGATATCCTCAATTTTCAAATTTTAATTATTAGTATTCATTACACCTAATGTAATATCTAGGTTATAATGGAATACTATATTACTATTTATTTTGACTCAAGGTTTAATATACTACGAGCTATTGAAGATATTAAATTTAAATAAATATATTTTATGTGTTTTTTGAGATAAGAGTATCATTTAACGTAAGTTATTGAATACAATGTTATAATTTATAATTTAGTGGTGTTACAATATGAGAATATAAAATGTATGTAGCTTTCAAATAATGAAAAATTGAACGATCATGCTTGGTGTGATCCCCTGTATATTTTACCAATGTATACGTTGGCTCTATATTACTTGATTCAGGTTCATTAAAATTTGTATTAATGGTTGTATAGTAGGAACCTCAAGAATAATATTTCAAATAAACACATATTGAATGAGGATTATTATAATACCCTAAGGTAATTTTGCAATGTTACCATCAAAATGATTTTTAGTTGATGTCTCAATATTCAATATGATAATTTCCATGGACCCTCTTAGATTAGTGAAGAATCACTAAGTTGTTGGAGAATGAGTTATTCAAATTCATTTTATTTTTTCTTATTAAATTAATACTTATCACAATTTTTATTGAGTCTTGATCTGTTTCTAGCACAATGAGATGAAGGAAAATTCAAAATTATAAGGTTCACTTCTCCAAATAAGAAGTATAGTCATTGGACTGATCTATATTTCAATGAGGCTATATAACCCATTGGTCTCATAATATAAGTATAAAAATATGTTTTTATCCTAAACTCAAGTTTCCAATAGTCGACTGATATTGATATTTATTACCACATTAATATAATTAATAATAATATGATGTCAACAATATTAAATCCTTCAAAAAATAGCCTTATCTTTTTTAATGTAGTTATAATATTTCCCATATTCTTCAATATAAAATAAAATCAAGTGGGATATATTAAATCTATTACAATTCAAAACTACTCCTTCTTATCACTAGTTTGAGTCAATCCTGAAAAATTTCTAACAAAACGACATGATGGGAAAATCTTATTTAAAATGTTCACTTCTCAATCCAAGAAGTTTAGTCTTTGGAATTTTCTGTATTTCATTGTGTCTATACAACCCATTGTTCTCAACATATAGGTACAAAAATACAGTTCTATCCTTCACTCATGTTACAAAAAGTCATAGAACAATGATAGTTCTTACCACACTATAATAGTGAAAAATAAATTGCTATCAATAAATAGAAATCCTTATAAACATAGTCTTAATTGGTTGATGTTGTGATACAATTTTTAGTATTTTTTTCAACATTAAGAAACTCATGTAATATCTCTATAGTATATTCTTATTTAAAAAAACACTTATTCTTATACTCTTATTATTCTACTGCATTTATTTATTTTTTTCTTCATATTATTCTTACAAATATTCCACACTTGTCATGATAGAAATTGATGATAATTAAATCCAATTAAAATATTCAAATTAGATTTCAAACCAATAAATTTCTCCAACAATACCAATTCTCAAAATTTATTTTAATCCATTGGATCTTATTAAATATTTCATACACTCCATGATATCCTCTTAACCAATTATTTTACTTTGTTATACACAATTCTCAACTTAGCTATTGTTGTCCCCAATAATATACCCCATTTGAATTTTTTTCAACCAAGTAACATTAATCTCTATGATACTATAAAAACATAGAAGCAGATCATCATCCCATAATTATAAGACTATGTGAGTTAACTTAGTATAGGGGGAAATGACATTGAATAAGTAAAAATATGTTTTTCATAACATTGTAATCAATATGTAGTTTCCTAAACAAAAAGTTTCAAAAACATTATCATTTCATCATTAAATATTTCATACATGAAATATTAATATATACACCAAAAAAAGATGTTAAAATAGTTTATATATAGTTTAAAATAAGTTTACCCCTTTTATAAACAATCTTTATATATATTATTCCATTTAAGAGATGATTCCCCAAAAAGTAAAACGTATCCAAGGACACCCCCATAAATATATACATTAGATATAAAAAATGGAAGATAACCATAAATAAAACATTTATGTTGTAAATTTTTCTACATTTCACAAAATATATTAAAATAAAATAAGAGATAGGGGAAAGAAGCACAATAACTTATTCCTGTAAAGACTGAGGTTAAACACAAAACATTATCCTTATATTCTGAAATTAATTTTTTGATAGTGTCTTAGTGAAAATATCTGAATTATTTTCCTTATTCAGAAAAAAATTACATCATGAAATCATTATTCTCCACAAGAATTTTGATGAAGTGATATTTTATGTCAATGTTCATATATGATAAATTCTGAACTATATTCATTGAATGATTAATATCACATTGATTATCACATCCCAAAAAAAGCATAAACTTCATTTATATTTTCAAATATTTTAACTAAGTATTCTTCCAAATATTTTTTATTGAGGCATGAGTTGATGCTATATTTATATTATCATAAGTACCCATGGTGACTGAATTATACTTCATTGAATGAAAAACACATCTTTCTCCAAGAAAGAAAGCTCCACTTGAATTTGGCTTATTGCCTTAAAAACTTATTAACCAATATGAATCATAGAAAACATATACATATATGATCCCTTAAAAATAATATATCAATAAACAGTTCAATGATCCTTGAAGTATCTATGTATTGAATTACAATCCATGAAATGAGACAGTTTGTTACTATTTGATAATGAACATATTATTAAATATAAAATTTAATATATTGTCTTAAATCTATAAGGTACAGTAGACTACAAATTAGCTTATTTAATTAAGTTTTATCCACATACATACCCTGTTCATAATTGTACAATTTTTATAATTTACATTTGTGTTGAAATTAGTTTTGAATACTCTATAAAATTAATATGCAACATTTAATTAGAAAAATTTTCTTGATATTGAAAAGTATAATAATTTTCTTAATAAATTTATAATATTAAAAAATACCTCATTTAACTGAGCATATAATCTTATAAAATATTCTTAATTTTATTAGATAACACTAGATGAATTTTTATTATTATTTTTAGTAAAAATAATTTCATCACCATAAATAATAATAATGAGAAATATATAATTTTAGTCATTAATTTAGATATTTATTTAATATATTACTTTCCCAAATTTTATATTAAATATGTAGATTTCAAGACTGAAATTCCATGATATTGTGGATTTTTTTAGATCATATAAAGAAATTATAAACCTGAAAACACAATTCTAATTTTCACCATGAAAGAAAAATGGGTTTTGAAGGTACACTTCATCATTCAATTCACCATTACGGAAGTCTGAATTAATATCCATTTTAGAGATATTTTATTTCCTTTATTATATAATGGAATGAAATATTTTTATGTTTTCATTTTGTTAATAAATTGGAAGAGTCAAAGTCAACATGATAAACATTTTAATATCCTTTTCATACAAAACATTCTTCATTTCTGATCACTTCATATTTTTAATTCATCTTGTTTCAGAAAACCCATATATTCCTAATAATGTGATTATCTTTTGACCTTGGAAAAACTATCAAGATTCATTATTTTACCTCTAATCCTTCTTCTAATTAGTTGAATCTATCCATCTTAATGCTTCATTTCTTCTTCCACATATCACAGTATGACTTGTGATATCAATAAAATATTAGAGGCTATCCTTAAAGACCCTCTAGGTAGAATATATTTTCTATGATTTAAACAAATATTTGAACCATAAATTTCATTATCATCATTTTATGATTTGAAAAAGATTATTATTCATCTCATTAATCTACTAAAATAAAGTTATTTAACTTGAACTTATACAGTATTATCAATTTTTTAAAACCACACCTTATTATTTAAAAAAAATATTCATTGTAATCAGTTATGTAACATTATAATAATTTTAGTTAACTTTATTTAAATGTTTCATCAGATTTATGTCATAAACATGGACAATGTTCCCTATCTATTTATTATAAATATGATAACCTCTTTCATTTAGTAAATTACATGGGAAGATACCATCAACACCTTTTCATTCAAATTATTCCAAATTTTCACCTTTAAATTCGATAATTTAAGGGTTTTCAATAAATATTAGATACATAAAACATATATATTCATTGTAATTTATCTCATATAATTACATATGTCAATTTTACAAATAAATATATTGATTTAGAATATCAATTATTTTTGAGAAAGAATTTGACAAAAAAATTGAGATGTATCATGGTCTATGACTGTAGTTCAAGCCATATCCACAAGACATATATTATTTCATTAAGACATACTGTTTTATTGAGATGTGTATAGTGATTTAATTTCACTATGGATACCATGTCTATGAAGATATCTTAAAATATTCCACTAGAATTCTCAACACTGTTATCTTTTTGAATATTTTTCAAAGAGGAACCACACACATTATTTATAGTTATCATATGAATATAAATCCTTTTTAGAGCCATTTATTTATGATTTGTGAATACAATACATATAATGTGAGTAAATTTATTAATAATGGAAATAAAATTATATCTCTATTTATTTATTGCGTCCTCATGGTCCCAAAAATTTTAAAGTGAGTTAAATACAATGTGTGGGTAGATTATATTTATACTTTATTATATAGAGTAACCACAATAGTTTCCCTTTTTTCAAAGAGAACCCCTCCAATTAATTTGTTTTTTAAACTTAAGAATATCATGACAATTTTACAAACTAATATAATTATAAATATTCTTTTGGAAAAGATGACAAAGTCTTAGATAAAACATTTTATTTTCTTCTTCCATTCTCAAATAAAAAGAATATCAAGCATCTCCACTATAAAAAAATCTCTACTTGTCCAGTTTCCAATTATGTGTGTGAATCCATCCATCAATATCTTCATAAAAACCCATCTATTTGAAAAATAAATTTATTTCCTTCATCACAAAAATTGTGTCAGAATAAGAAAATTTTGTTACATTTCTTCATTTTATAATGTACTATTTAATTTAATTTTTTATTTACCAATCACTTAAAATCAAACATCATTGATCTTCAGTGAACCAAAATTTTCATAGTTCCCAATTCTAAATTTAAAAAAATTAATATAATTGAGTATATTTATATGTCCTATCATATGTGAGGAGAAACCACTCTCCAAAATCAATGGACATTATCCTTTTGAATATTTTAATGAAACATCAAAAACAATAGTTTCACTTTTCCTTCCTCCTTAATTTTTTGAGACTTACCAATATTTCCTCTTGAAAAAATTTGGTACTATAGCATTATAAGACACACATTTTCAAGATGACATTGCTTCTCACATCACCCACAATCATCTTCTACTTGTTGAAATTTATTTACGATTTTTTATCCATATTTATTATGTTGTCTTTAAATTATTAATATTTGAATAGTGTGTCTCCATATCAAATTCAATAATTCAAACAGTATAAAATCATAAATATATTGGTAATAAAACCAAAACTTGCTTTAAATTTTCCCCAAACATCCCTAGTTCCATCAATTAATTTAGAAAAAATATTTTACATTAAAATGATCATGTTTTCTAGAACTATGAACCTATATTTTATCCTTCATGCCATAATTAAACATTAATTTTTATATATCCCAAAATGTTTATGAACTTTTGAAACATTCTTATTTATATCCAATTCATTATAAGTATTTTTAATTTCACCATATTTGAAATGTTTTCATTAAATAAGATGTATTTCGAATATATAAAATCTAGAAAAACATTATATATTTCAAAAAAATGTATTTTTTATTTTAATGTCATTATATGAGTTATTACCAAGAATTTATGCATTATCCTCATTTTAAGAGGTGTTTTCTATTGAAATTATTGAGATTTATAATTCATTGAATATTTTACCATTTTTGAAATTGAAATATCAAAATTAGTCATAAATTTTGTCACATATTATATTTTTGTAAATTTATATTGAAAATGACAAGCAACTACTTATTTCTCATTCAATGAATCATTTAAATTCATGTCAGGGGTATTCTCATCATCTAATGACATCTTTAATCAATTATTTTCATCTAGAAACATTGAATTTTGTATTGAAAATAATCATTCATCATCAATATTTATCAATTTAATCCCCTTCTATATTTTAGAAATATGTTAGTGAAATTATTTTGATAATTCATTTAGAATTAATTATATCTCTGATTCATCATTAATTCCAATCTCTATACTATTTTTACTAGTGACTTCTTCTCTATCAACCGCAATATCTGATTCATTTAATTAAATTCTCTTGACATACCCTTTTCTTCTTTTTTATTTATATTATCACTTTATTGACACTTATATAAGAAATTTACATTATGGAATTTTGAGAAATTATCTCACTTACCTTTATAGTAAACACCTTATTTTTCAAAATCTAAATATTTATTCTTAAATAATTTTTTGGAGCTTATTCTTCATCATCACTTACTAAATTTTCTTTTATCATTTGAAATATTGAATAAAATTTCCAACTATTCCAAACCAAATGATTTTTTCTGTAAGATTCCTTTAATACTATCCATTACCTTTTTAACATTTGTATAGATTAGATGCAAAATATTTTCAAAACTATTATCCAAATCAGAATCAAAATAAGAATAAAAATATTTTACCACAATGAAAACCATCTTCTTCAACTCATCTATGTTTTTTGGAATTAAAAAAATTTAATTTTAATCGTTCATAGTCTTTTTGACTTGTCATTAATTTATAATATCATTAGATATAATAAAATACTCAAAATAATATAATATCATTTCATAAGGATATATTCTTTCATAATGAGATATTGTAGAATAAAACTTATATTGTCAGATACATAGTTATTTTGAGAATATCACCATATTTGACCATCTCACCACAGTCTCTGATTGGGATCGCAACTTCATTACCCGTTCAGAATAATCATTCAATAGTTTCATCATCATTCATTCTGATATCATCATACTTATGTCTCTAAAACCAAAATTTATCTGAATTCACATTATTTTTTCCTTTATAAACATTCAGATATATACTCTAGATGTTTTTTCTAGTTGCGCGTCCTTTTATTTTTGAAAACTCACATTCCAAGAGGGATGATAGAATAGATGTAAAGACTCTTTTTTGAGGTATTATTCAAGATAATTATATGAATTATTTTACAATTAAGGCATTTAAGAGGAGTAAGATTATGATTCCTAGTGATCCCAGGAATAATTATTGAAATATATAAAATATTGCAGGACTGTTGTTTTTGTAAAATATGGAATAACTCTAAAACATAGGATTAGAGAATAAATTGAAAAAAACCATTGACTTTACAGGATCAGTCATACCATTGGAATGACATATCCTTAAAAAACATCAAATGTTGGGGTTGAGAATAGTTACATGAGTATTATATTATGAATAAAAAAATTGTTAATTTTATTTAATTTATTATCCAAAACCTATCATGTTATATAAATATGATATTATTACCAATATTCACTATTATCCACATAACCCTGCACATTTAAAGAGTGTGTCAGTGTAGATCTCAACTGATGATGCCAAACAATATCATTGATCATTGATCATTGTGTAGCGAGATTTAAGGATCACACTATTGATAACAACAAAAAGTTGTTCTTTATCAAAATTGATTTATATTGAGTTAGTATTTTTGTTTTGTTTGTATTGAAACTAGATTTATTATCTAATAATTAATACAAATCAATCAATTAATGGATTGATTCATGGATCTATTGTATTTTAGGTTTGGGTTTATTTGATGGGATTTTTGTAGAAATCATTTCTTTATTTTGGATCTTAAATCATTAGTATAAAATAATTCAATTGAGGCCATTCCCAATAAACCTGAGGTTCATTCCACTTTTTGTTTCTTATTTTCTCCCCCCATTCTTCATGTGTTAAAAAGTTATGTTTTTTAATGGTTTTTTGACAAATAAATGAGAGATCAATCGTTATAGACATATTTTATGGCATAAAATATTGATACTATAGATCTGATTCAAATTGATAACGGGGTCAAGATCCAATGATAGTAATGATAGATATGATCAGATTTCTTCACATGGATGTTGATTTTCGGTGAAAAATATATGTGATAGATTCTTTTCCCATGTGAATTGAATGGATGTATTTTACAGAATGGCTATAGAGAGGCTCAATATATCAAGATCCATAATCTTCAGCATGATTTGTGGTCAGATTAGAGGCTATAGGATTATATGAAGACACTTGGAATGCCATTGTGGGCTCTATAAAACCATGATATACAAAGTGTGTAATCTAGTAATACACAAAATGTGGGGCCCTGGATGTGGCGCTAGGGCTTCCATGGAGGAGAGATGTATCACATGGCATGTGACCCTTACCTGGAGGTTTATATTTTACCTATGGAGGTACACATACATTTAGATGGCTATCCATACACAGACACAACCATATGTACATGGGGCATAGATTGAGATACATGGGTAGATCTTGATAAATATTAGACACACTGTGTAATTATTGTAATCTCAATTTACTCATTCAAATATGTTCTCTATCCCTTATCTTATTTGATTTTGAGATGTTTTCTTAGGTAATATTCTATGGATCCATTCCTTGATGTTTTCTTATAGATTTGTATCTTATGCATAAAATAGTGATACCATCTATGGATGTTCTATCATTGATAGAGTTGTGTTAATCCCTCCATGAGGCCAAAAATAAGATCCTCTATCATCATCATTTCCCTATTGGGTTTCTTAGTATCATTATTTCCAGTACTAAATCCTTGATAATCCCCAACATATTAGGTTAATCCATATTGGGTTGTTTTTATACTTCATTGACTTTGATGTGACCCCATATGAGTACCAATACCGTTAGACCTCTAGCGTACACTTCTTATGGATAGACACCATGATTACAATATCTTGGATGAATTCCATAATATTTATCTGACTTGTAGGGTGTGTTCTTTAAGACGAGTGTTACATAGAAACTTTGAGCAATAATAATAAATTAGACTGTGTGTCTACTATTAATATATCTAAATGTTTTAGTTCTATTTTTCATTGACAAATACCTGTGATGATCAGACTGTTATTATTTATGTTATATGCATAGTGATTTCAGTTACCATCAATGTGTAATGTTATACTCATCCTTTCATGGTATTTTCAAACACAATTCATGTCTTATGCAGATGAAAAACCTTTGACAGTGTCCTAGAGGTACTGGGACATAGTTGAACTTAGTGAGATGGATAGACCATGGTGTGTTCTTAGGGTAATCATGATGAAAATGCTCTTCTAATTTTTTAGGTTTGGATTTTTCATAGTTTTTAGGGGTGGGTTTTTATTTTTGAACCTTTTTATTTTTTAGTACTACAATTTCATGCTATGATCGTGGAATTTTATATGTATGTATACATAGTTATTATTTGTTTTAAATTTCATCACTTTTTGGGATTGAATATGTGTATGGGTAATGGTACATTAGGATAAGAAATCCCATAGTAGTGATATGCATACTCATCGCTAGTTACAAGCCCCTAGCCTATTGGAGGTGGGTTTGGGGAAGTCACTATACATGACCCGATAGAATGGATCGTAACAATGTTTTATCAGATGATGTTTTTAACCTAAGACTGTAGTATGTGATATTGGGGTTAGTTAATTGTGTTACATGTTTCGAGTTATGCATTCATGCTAGGGACCCCATTGTTGATGTGACGACTGATGTATCAATTCACTAGGACATTGAAAACCTTCTTGTTGACTCAGTACATGTAAGGACTGGCTGTAGACAAAAAAATTTGTAAAAGAATCATATATGAATGTGTTGTGATTTGAATTTACTTCTTGAGAAAAATATCTAGATATTCCAATTTAACATGGTACATGTTTTTTATTTAAGGATATCTCTATGATGTAATCTGTCGAGGATTTAGCATCAAGATCACAAAGATAACCCCACTATGTTGAGGCTTTGATACCGTAACCTATTCAGGAGGTATTACCTCTATGTGGTGAACCTATATTACCATAACCTATTGTGAATAGAATGGTACTAGAAGTACCATTCGATAAGAATTGCGTGTAGAGTGTGCTTCATGAGTATTAGCGACTACGGAAACCTTTGTTTCCATGAAAATCTAGACCCACAGGTAGTTTAATACTAGTTTGATGTAGTGATGTGAGTCTTTTTTCTTGATATAACATCGACAGACCAAAAGGTGGTCCAAGAATTGATCATTATCCATGGATCTAGAGGATAATGGTGGGGATTAGTGACTTAGTATTAGGATGAGGAAACTCTTGAATGGTCTGAGTTTGAGTGTTGTTTCAGAGATGAGTTCACTCCAGCAACATTAAGGGGTGTTGACATCCAAGAGATTTTGAAGACTCAACAGAGTAGTATGACTATGCTTGAGTTTTCATCATGGTTCACCAAAATCACTCAGTACTTGATAGATATAGAGAATGATCAGTTCTATCAGGATCTGACCTTCATGTGTGGTCTATGAAGAGACAAATGCATTTGATAGATACATCTATGAATAACCATATATGATGGGGTGACATACCATTCATTCATGGTCGAGATATTAACCAATAAAAATATGTAGATAGTTGGTACTAGTAGTGGGGACATGGGGGATGGGACTTCAGAGGTAGATATCCTCTGAGAGACATAAGAGCATATACAAGTGATAATTTACTGGAGGAAATTGAAGGATAGTAGGAATGCGGCTAGGGTATTCCAGGATGTATATAGTTTTCTTAGGGAGAGTAATTGTTACTCCATTGATGGTTGAAGACATAAGGCAAGTGATTCTCCCAACTGATACATGGCTAATAGAGAGACAGTGGATGGTCCACCTAGGTAGTGGTATAATAAGGATCAAAATGGTCCTCATAGTGTCGAACCTAGAAGATGAGTTTGGGGAGTAGCAATAGGCGGTATATGTTATAATTTTTTACCAACACTACCCTTAGGTAGTCCGCAACAGGACGATAGAGTAAGTTTTAATGGGTGCGGTAAGGTATAAGTAGTTGAGGATTATAACCCAAAGGTTATAGGGATGATATAAGGTACTATGTTTGTCTTATTAATTTTAGATACAATACTGATAGGCATACGAGTGAGTCATTGACTTCATTTCACTTATCTAGTTAAAGGCATAGAGATTCGGTTTGATCCCATCTCTCAACCCTTGCTCTAGGAGACTCCAATTAGCGGTGAATCAGTGATTACACACTATTATTAATGCTATGAAATGACTTTTGGATGTGCTATTTTCTCTTCGGATATCATTGTAGTAGTGATGAGGCCTTATGATTTCTTATTAGTTTGGGATTATTTATCTATATTTCATGCCCATACATAATATTTCAGGAAGAGGATGCAATGTGTCCATAATAGTGGTATGTGGTTTTCCTTTATGGATGAAAATGAAATCTAGGAAGAGTATGATGGACTCATGTATATGAGGGTGTTATTGATTACAAACCATTTTTGTAGAATGACACTTGGTGCAGTGTATGATATAATATCTCAATATTCTGCAATAATGATAGAGTATAATGATTTATTTCATGAAGGAATTTTATACTTAACTCCCTATAGAGGGATATATTTCTACACAGATCTACATCATGGAAGAACCATGATATCTATTCCAAAATAACATATGTATCTCGTAGATCTATATGAGATAAGATAGAAGTTAGAGGACTTATAGAGGAATGTATTTGTTAGGCATACCGATTCAACATGGATAACACTGGGGTTATTCACCAATATGGAAGATATTATCTTTATTTTGCACATGTATTACCATTTACTTAACAAGGATACCATAAATAACATGTATCTGCTATCGATGGTTGAAGACCTCTTTGGTTAGCTGATTGGGGAATAATGGTTTGTGATGATTGACCTCAAATCAACTTATCATAGGTTGCAATTCCTAGATGAGGATATACAAAAGAGAACATTAAAATTTCAATTTAGTCACTATGAGTACATAGTGATGTTGTGTGGAATGGAAAATGCTCCAATGGTGTTCATGAGACTCATGAACAAGATCTTTTATCATTTCTCAGAGATGTTTTGATAGTCTTCATCAATAATATAATTTTTGTACTCGGCATCTTTGGAGGATTATAAGATACACTTGATGATGGATCCAAATTTTAACCAAGAGGACCATATTCACAAGAATATCCTAAAATTATAGTTCTTGATTACAGTGGTCTATATCTATGAACATTTTATCTGAGCATATAGTGTTGTAGTGGACCCAATAAATGAGGGTGCATTATTATCTTGGGAGGTACCCGTGAGTGTGAAGTAGGTGAGAACATTCCTTCAGTTTTCTGGTTATTATCGATGATTCAAACCCAATTTCTCTAGGATATCAGCTCCATTGAAATATATTACCAAAAATGGAAACAATTAATGTGGATAGGGAGGTGTTAGCATGATTTTCAGGAGTTGAGGTATCCTATCTTGAGATTCTTATAGGACAGTGTCATGTACATAGTGTTCTGTGATTATTCATTAAAGGTGATGGTGGTGTTATTATGTATATAATTGTAGGGATTTCCTATGGTTCACATTAGTTGAGACCACATGAGAAGTACTATTCAACCCATCATCATTATTTAGCATTGGTAGTCTTCACACTGAAGATATGGTGACACTATCTGATGGGTGAGCAATTTATCATATATTCTATCCATAAGAGTCTCAAGTATATCTTCTCTACGTAGTATCAAATCTTGAAATAGACTCAATGGAATTTTTTTCCTCTTGGATTATGAC
This sequence comes from Viscum album, assembly GCA_963277665.1. NCBI lineage: Eukaryota > Viridiplantae > Streptophyta > Magnoliopsida > Santalales > Viscaceae > Viscum > Viscum album. The sequence goes on from OY728133.1 coordinate 446,527,547, forward strand.
TTCAAGATTATCTATACTCATTTTAAGGGGAATGTGGTAGTTCATTCCATCAGTATAAGTTCATGTTTAAAATTTATGAGTGAGGTGTTAGAGTGGTTGGCCCCATTACAATTATCATTAGTGTATGAGATTAAGTATATAGCCTCTAGTAAATGGTTATTACCCTTATTCATTTATAGTGAGTCTAGAAGACATGACATGTGGATACTAATGATGAGATCCAATATGCTTAGATTTCAAGTAAACATGATCATGATGAATTTTATATTAGTGGGGAGCATGTCTTCCTTTGTATAGAATTTATGATGGTACCAGTGATGTTGCGAGAGGTGGTTTTGTGATATTTTCATAAATATACCTTGGTGGTACAATCATGTTTAGAAAATATTCACTAATATCTCTGAGTTCATTTTTTGTGTCCAGAGATAAATAAGGGAGTTGCAGACTTTGTCTCTCGATTCCTTACATGTTAGCAGGTGAAGAAAGAACACTAGGTCCAAGTGGGTTAATAAAAAACCCTTGCTGATCTATAATTAATGTTGTATTTAATATCCATAGTATTTTATATGGGGATAACACATATTTCTTGGGAACATGAATCCATCCAAGAGATTGTAGATAACTCAACAAGTCGGCCCACTTCCAAGATATATAAGTCCAAATTTAAGTAGAGAGTGTGATATACCTTTATATGAAAGAAATATTCTAACTCCATTGACTTACAAAAAAAATAATTTCTAATAATGATTTTTTCTTCCCATATTATATATGAAAGAAATTATAGTAGGCCTTTGGGACTTAGTTACTTTTGAGCAGAATGTTCCACCCCTGGACAAATAGTAAGAGTTAAAAGACCATTTAAGTTTTATAGGTCTTATCCTAGACCAGAATGTTGGGAATTTTACATAGCTATAAATATCACATACTATTGGTTGTGTTTTCATACAATAATTATCATTATTATACCATTTGTATAACACCATTCGAAGCCTTTTACAAGCGACCCTATAGGTATCCAATATGACAGGATGGCCTCAATGAGTCAGAACTTATGGTCCAGAGGTTGGGGTGAGCAATTAAAGAGAAGGTTCAAATCATCCAGGAGTATATGAGAAATTCACAAAACTATTTTAAGTCTTATGAAGATTGACGATATAGGGATTTGGTGTTTAAGGAGGGATTTATTGTATTCCTACAAGATTCAAATCAATGTGGGTTGTAGAGATTTGACCATTGTGGATGCTATAACAGATATTCATTGGACCTTTCCAGATACTATGAAGAGTTGGATATATAGATTACCAATTTCCTCTACTCTTATAGTTATATTATGTACATGATGAATTCCACAGGTCATATCTAAGGATGTATATACATGAACAATCTCATGTTTTCGATTGGTATGAGATGAACATTGAGGATGGGATACACTTGCAGAGTAACTAGTATAGATTTGTGGTCAAAAAGAGAGGATCCTATGTGAGTGAGTGAATCCTTCAAAGCATTTATAGTGGAATATTGTGAATATATAATAGTGAAATTGGGAGTGGGAGACCCAAATGCATGATTAGTACACATATCTCTATGTATAGCCTTTTGTTTATTCTTCCCAAGAGGTAAATCCCCATTTTCAACAAAATTTAATGACTATATTTTTTCATGTATTACTTTATCATATTATGTGCATTATTTTCAGAGTTAGAAGATGAGATGACATGAGATTCTAAGGCTTGGTGAGCCCAATAGTAAATTTTGAAATATATTAAATATATTAAATATAAAAAATGAAATGTTTTATGAAATTATTAGAATAACTCTTGAATTGATGCATAGATTCAAAATATTATAATTTATTTGAGTTCAGAGATTGGGTTTTAGCCTATAAGTGAAATAAAATTGGAGCACATCAGTCATTCTAGTTGATTGTAGTTGGGGGAGTATTGTTAAATAAAAAAATTAAATTATTTAATTTATTTAATTTATTTTTCACAACCTAGAATGGGATGTAAATACTTTTATGACCAATTTATAGGGTTATCCACAAAAAAAATAATAAAAAGAGACATAATTGGACGATCTCTCAATAGGAAATTCCAGACAAGATCATGGATCATCAACATGTCTATAATGAGATTCTAGGATTTCACAAATGAAAATGATATATATTCGTTCATTATAAGTGGTTAATCCATATCAAAGATGTAATTTTTCTTCATGTGGATTTATCCCCATTTATTTCAATATAGAAATTGAATCAATCAAATTACAGATTTCTTTATGGATATATCATATTTTGGGTGCCAGTTTATTTGTAGAAAATCTATGTGAAATTGTTTATTTATTTTGGATCTTCGTGTTTTTTTGTAATGACTATGATTTGAGTCTATCCTAAACACAACTAAAATTAATTATACATTTTTATTTCTTATTTTTCTCACACTATTGATCTTGAGTTTATTACTCGTGTTTTGTTTGATCGGAGGTTTGATGAATACCCTGGAAATCAATCACTACATGCCTGTTTCTTAGTGAAAATGATTGATAGAGAAGATCTGAGTTTTGGATCAGTGATGATATCTAGCTATGATGATAGTTATGAATCATGGGGCCAGATCATACATCTTCATATGGATCTTGATGTGCGGTTATTAGGAGATATGATATATAGTTTTCATGTGTAAATCAAATGGCCATATTATGGTGAGGAGCTAATGTGAGGCTTAACCAAACTAGATCCATGATTTCGAGTGTGATTCAGACCTCAGTTTGATGTCATTGGGGTAGAAAACAATCTGTGAAATGGATACATAGGTTATGGAAAATCCAGATTTACATAGTCTGTAATCATGGTATAAACATTGTGTGTGGCCCTAATTATGATGAATGGATTTTTTGGTGGAGATATGTATCACATGGAATGTGACCCCCATCACAAAGTGTGTTACCCTAACATAGGATATAAAAATTTACACTAGGAGGTATATAGATATATAAAATTCTAGATATACATTGACACATCTAGCTGGACAAGGGAATTATAATAATTACAAAGGCATGGACACACCATGTATCATATGGGATTGAAGAAGTATATATTGGTATAGGTGCATTATGATAAGGCCTCCCATGTGAGTGACATACCAACTCAGCACGGGTCTCCATCCCCAGGCTAATTAGAGGAATGCTTGAAGTAGGCATGGTTTGGACCCCAATTGGTTGAGTTAGGACAATTACATTCTTATTATCAAAATCATTTTCCAAATACCTCATATTTAATATTATCAAGGAGACACATTCTATCTATGGAATAAATAGATTGGTTTTTAATTTCAATAATTCACATCTGATAGATAAATATTTGGTATCATTCTATACTTAAATATGTGATATCATTCCCTATGAAATGTTGGAATCCCATTATTATTCCTTGAATTATGATTATCTATGACAGGCACAAAAAATTCCCAGAAAACCACTTTTAATAGATATAGGACATTTCAAAATCCAAAAAAAATTACCAACTAGGAGAACCTATCTCTAATACAATTTTTAAATGAACCTTTGGGATTAGTGGATAATCACAGAGAGGATTTAATTAGTGATTGAATTTATTTTTATGTTTCCTTGGTGAAATATCCCTTAACACCGGTTAGAGTGAATCTTGATCACTATTCAACACATTAACACTTGAAGTGAAAAGTATATTTACGAGTTTAACCACTCAAATTGAGAATAAGAGTACTTAGAATCATCTTGATTTCTCTAATCCTATATGACCAACTATTTTCTATATATAGGCTCAATGATTAGTGTTTATTATTGTACTTGTGTTATAACAAGTCTCCAAAATATGATAGTTCCTCCCTAACTGATGTATTGAATAATAAATTGTCATCAAGAAAGAGATATAATTTTACATATAGCCTTTATTTTTCAATGTAGTGATATTATTCTTTATCCACTTCAACCTAAAGAATCACAGGATAAATATCTTCATTATATTCCAATTTTTACATACCCTTATTATTCTTCATATTTTCTTATTATTGCTCATGAATTCCATTTCCATTTTTCTTAAACCTCTTATTCATCATATTTGTATAAATATTTCATATTTTTCATAATATAAATTAAAAAACATTATTAAATATGAATTTCAAAATTCATGTTCAAACCAATAACTTCCTTTAACAAACCTAACAACTCAGGATTTGTTTTGAGACAGTGGATCTTCTTGGTTTTTAAAAGACACATTTAATTACTCAAAAAACAAACTCATATAATGAGTTAGTGATGAAAATGATAATCCAAGAAACCATGTCATTAAAAAATACTTTTATCTAAATCAAATCCTTGACATGTATTATATTAAAATGTGGGAAAAAATTATATATTTCGTTAACATAAAAAATCTATTCACTAAGGGAATAGTCAATATCAGTTTGTGATCTTTTAATGATAGCATTTTCTATTTACCATGTCTTGGATGACCATGGTGTCACGACCCGCCTTCACCAAAAGGAGGGAAGGGTCATTAGATTCCCAGGCCCTTTTTTATTTAAGTTGAAGGAGAGATAATGACCCCTGAAACCCGCCTTCAATAGGTCCCGGAGTGGCGACTAGCACCAAGGGTATGGAAATTTCACACAAATGGAGGGCATTGCCCTTTTTGATTTTATAGGATCGAGAGATAAGAAGAAGAAAACCCAAGAACACCAAGGTATAAAGAAAAGTACAGCCAAAAGTCAACCATTCCCACATGCATGTCTCAAAAGTAAAATCCAAAAAGTGCAAAAAGTGCCAACAAAGGTAAGTACCAAAGAAAGAAAAACAACGACTGCAACTTTGCCAAAGATCTGAGCTAGTAAGGTCCTGCGCGATCCCCGAAATCCTATTGAAAACCTGAAAGCAGTTTTATATACGTAGGGTGAGCGTACAAGTACACTCAGTAGGGAAAACCAAAGACTCTCGTGCACAAGTGGGGAAAACGTGCTAAAGTCCCGTGAGAAAATAAGTAAACCAAACACCTAACAAGGTAAACAATCTACCCAAACCATACCAAGGCACAATCCCCAAGTATCGCAAGTCAAGTAAAATATATAATAATAGCACATCGATGTTTGGGTACCCCACGCCACTTTCCCATTGGTTATTGAGACATCCTACGCATCAGACCAATCCCAACATTCTCACCGTAGTCCCATTACCACACCCATTGGCACACACCTGGGCCACAACCACATGCAGTCCCATTGCCAAATCCCGCCCGCACACACCTGGGCCACAACCACACGCAGTCCCACTCCCGAATCCCGCTCGCACGCACCTAGTCCACAACCACACGCAGTCCCACTACCGAATCCCACCCTTACACACCTAGGCCACAACCACACGTAGTCCCACTACCGAATCCCTCCTGAAAACACCTGGGCCACAACTGTCTCGCATAACCATGCCCGGAAACACCTTGGCTAGAAGATCAACTGCCACGCCCGAAGACACCTGGGCCTATTCCCGGAGACACTTAGGAAACCACCTGCCGCTCACACCTGGCCAACAAACACACTATCCCACCCCAAGGTTCTTGGGCTAATAATGGACCTCATGCCATCACATCCTGCCCGAAGATACTTGGGCTATCCGGGAAAGGGATCAGAAAAGGATCTAATAACCAGCCACTAATAATAGTGTTGGGAAAAACACCCTCCCCCATGAAATGGGGGTGTTCGACACTAAGTTTTCAACTTGGGTGGGGCGCGAATAAGAAAAAAAAACTAATATGTATATACATATAGATAACAAGCACTCACCCAAAGTTCAGGTTTTTCTCCAGCCAGCCTAAGAACATGACATCACTCAAGTCCGAGTCACAACTCACATCAACCCAAAACCCATTTGTCTCATTCTAGTTTTATGTTCAGTAATAAAGTTCAAATAAGTTTATGAACTACTGGGCAACTAAACCATAAGCATAACCAAGGAATATAACCAGTCAAGCATCAACCATAACATCCACCCCTGGTTCTGCCAACAGAGGATCCCACCCCAATTCTTAATATAAACAAGGTAGCCACCCGGTCTCAAAAGCTCACAAAAACTGAAACCATAACATCACGGGATCCCGTCCCCAATTCCTCAACCATCAAGAGTATAAAAACAAGGGATCCCATCCCCTCCCACATATCCAGCAACCGGCCCACCGGGTATTTTCAGATTTAAAAGATTTAACACACTCCATAATTTCAATTTCAGTGTGTTCTAACCGGGGGTTATCACAGAAGGGTTGATCCTGGTGATTTCAATTTATTCAGCCGGGTATACGTGATTAACCAATTTCACTTTTCACACCAAGAGTTCACAATTACAAAGAAGCCATTTAAAAACATCATAAGGTCTTATTAATGCACAAACAATGACCACCAACAGCCTCAATTTTCAGAAGGCATAAGCCAGCACAACACAACAAGAAAATCATAATATAAAGCGGCATCAACGATCACAACCCCCCTTCCTTCTTTACAAGATTCATTCATTATATTTAATTAGGTCTGGCTTATCCAATTCCACCGAATCAAATGAACGCCCACCCAGCATGATACACAAAAGAGAGAGACGAAAGAGAAATTCCCTACTTGTTGATCGACGATCGACGCTTAGGCCGGGTGCGGAAATTTATGCATAATGATGCGGTGCGCCCGATGCACCAGAAGCTGTTAGTGAAAAGCCGCGATCGAGGAAAGGAGAAACCATGGCTAACCCTTAGTTTATAAGATCCGCAGACGGTTGAGATGAGAACGCGAAACCGCGTAAGGTGTGGGGGTCATGGGTTGACCCCGTGGCCCCACTCGTCATTAAAGGTGGTCAGGTGGTTTAAACCGACTCATTAATTCATTAAATTAAAACTTATATGTGCGTTATGGGTCTTTAAAACATGCTCAGACAATTCAAAATAGGGTTTAAAACCCTATTTTTGCAAAAAGGAGCGCTAGTGGAAACAACTCGACAAGGCTGGGTGACGCCGATCAGTCTCACCGATCGGTCACGTCGATCGGTCTCACCGATCTGTCTCCCCGATCGTTCTCACCGATCAGTCACACTGATCGGTCCCACCAATCGGTCGTGCCGATCAGTCTCACCGATCGGTCTAAGAGATCGGTCGCACCGATCGGTCTCACCGACACGCCACCCCTTTAGGACCCGGATTTTGGCAAAGGGAGGACCAAGAGAGTCTGGTTCATCACATCAGATACCTCTCAAACTATTCTCGTCCTTGATAATTTAAACAACCCAAAAGGAATGGGCGGGTCCGTACAACCACCCCGAAAGATACCTCTCAAGAGTGAACCTTGTTGTTAACTAAGAACACCTTCTTGTCACGAACCAAGCAACATATCATGTCAAACTTCCTAGGAATGTGAGGGTTGGGAAGTTTCCTTCCCCATGTCTAGATATTATCCACTTTGGGTGGCACTGACTCGCCCACACGAGTTTAATCGCATCCATCTTAATGTGTCTGGATTAGGGGTCGGGTTCTCTCCTCCCCCACAGCCAGGGCTTTTCACACACAATCAGAGAAAGAAAACCAGTACATTTCATAGCCAAAAGACAAAACGTTCTACCACAACAGGCACAACAAGGAACAAAACTTAAAAAAACTCTGGGTACTGGGTATGCATCTGTGCTTCCCTCTCCCACGTACTCTCCTCAATCCCATCATGTCCCCACAACACACGATCCAAGGGAATGGTTCATCCACGAAGCACATTTTCCTTGCGATCCTCGATCATCACTGGTCTCTCCACAAAAGTCACGTCGTCCTCGATATCCAGCTCACCCTAATCAAGGACATGTGAATTGTCGTGCAGATACCGACGGAGCTGGGAAACATGGAAGACATCATGCATCCTCAGTAGCGGTGGTGGTAACGCTAGCTGATAAGACACTTTGCCAACCCGCCGCAACACTTCGAAGGGTCCAATGAACCTGGGAAAAAGCTTACTCCCCTTGTCGAATCTCCGCTGCCCACGCCGAGGGGAGACCTTCAAGAACATGTGGTCTCCAACCTCAAACTCCAAGGGCATCCTCCTAGTACCCTCATACGACTTCTATCGGTCCTGGGCCGCCTTCATCCTTTCCCGTAGAAGCTGAACATTCTCTGTCGTACTCTGCAGCACCTCCAGGCCAAGGATGCCTGCCTCTCCTACTTCAGTCCAACACACAGGTGAACGGCATGGCCTCCCGTACAACGCTTCAAACGGGGCCATACTGATGGTAGAGTGATAGCTATTATTGTAGGAAAACTCTACCAAAGGCAATTATCACACCCATGATCCCCCTGAGTCTAGAACACATGCCCACAACATATCCTCCAAGGTCTGGATGGTGCACTATGTTTGTCCATCTGTCTAGGGATGGAAAGCAGTGCTAAGATGCAGCTGGGTGCCAAAAGCATGCTGCAATCCTCTCCAGACTCGCGAGGTAAACCGTGCATCCCTATTAGAGACTATAGACCTCGGAATTCCAGGCAACCGCACCACCTCATCCATGTACCTCCGCGCCAAGGCATCCACTACACTCGACTCCCTGATCGCCAGAAAGTAAGCCGATTTCGTTAACCTGTCCAGTACCACCAAGATGGCATCGTAACCCCCTTGGACCTTGGGTAGTCCCGTGAAGAAATCTAAAGGGATGTCGTCCCACTTCCACTCAGGGGCATCTAAGGGCTGTAGTAGGCCGCCTGGAACTCAGTGTTCAGCCTTCACTTGCTGACACACTAAGCATTTGGCCACAAACTCTTCCACTTCTCGCTTAACTCCGGACCACCAAAACTGCCTCTTTAGTGCCTGGTACATCTTGGAAACTCTTGGGTGTACTGCCAGGGGTGAGTTGTGGAACTCACTGAGAACCTTCCTGCGCATCGCCTCTGGGACAATCAGCTTTCCCTGGAAAAGCATCCGGTTCTGACTATCCTTTGTCCATCCTTACGGAGCATTGCCATGGACAACTCGGTCACGCATCACTTCGCACTCTGGGTATCCCCACTAAGAATGTTCCACTTGCCGAATTAGAGATGACTGCACTGTCATCTGATATAGGCAACCTCTATCACCATCCACCTTCGCATTCAGGTGTAAGGAAACCAATTCCTCCATCGCCTTCCAGCCATCTTCTGACTCTCAGACTGCATCCTTCTGCGTCCTCCTGCTCAACGCATCGACCACTACATTTCCCTTTCCCTCAGTATAAGAGATCTCAAAGTCGTAATCCTGGAAGAACTCCACCCATATCCACTGTCGCAAGTTTATGTCCCGTTGGAAGAAGATATACCTCATGCTTTTGTGATCCGTGAAGACTACAAAGCGATCCCTGATGAGGTAGTGCCGCCATAAATTTAGCGCAAAAATGACCGATGCAAGCTCCAGGTCGTGGGTGGCATAATTACGCTCATGGGGGCGTAGCTTCCTGGACCCATAAGAGATCACCCCTTGTCTCTGCATCAGCACACATCCCAGGCCTTGTCCTGAAGCATCAAAGAATACCTCATAGGCCACCCCTTAATCTGGTAATCTCAGCACTGGGGCACTAACCAACCTCTCCTTTAGGTAGCTGAAGGCTGACTGGCACTGCTCACTACACACGAAAACCTGGTCCTTCTTGGTTAGGGCTGTCAAAGGGGCTGCTACTCGGGAGATGTTGGGTACTAATCTCCGATAGTAGCCTGCCATCCCGAGAAAACATCGTACTTCCGCCACATTCTTGGGTACTTCACAAGAAATAACTGCATCAACCTTTGATGGGTCCATCCCTACTCCCTGTTCGGACACCACGTGCCTGAGGAAGTGCAGTTCTCGTGCCCAGAACTTGCATTTCGACAACTTCCCATAGAGCTGGTGCTGTCGGAGGACCTCCAAAACCGTCCTCAGGTGTTCCGCATGGTCCTCCTCTGATCTAGAGTAGACCAGGATGTCGTCTATGAACAAAACTACGGACCAATCCAGGTACTCCCGAAAGATGGAGTTCATATGATCCATGAACATAGCTGGGGCGTTCGTAACACCAAGGGCATGACTACGAACTCAAATTTTCTATATCTGCACCTGAACACCGTCTTTGGGATGTTTCCCTTTTTCACCCTCAGCTGGTGGTACCCAGACCGCAGGTCGATCTTCGAGAACCATCCTACCCCTTTCAGGTGGTCGAAAAGATCGTCTATTCTCAAAAGAGGGTAGAGATTCTTGATCGTCACCTGATTCAGCCTCTGGTAGTCTATTCACCACCTAAGACCAACATATGAATTCTTTGCGAACAATACCGGAGCACCCCACGGTGACACACTTGGCCAAACATAACCTCTCTTCATCAGATCGTCAACCCGGATCCTCAACTCCCGTAGCTCTGAAGGTGCCATCCGGTAGGGGGCCACCGAGATCAGACGAGCGCCAGGCTGTAGGTATATCCTGAACTCAATATCACATTGAGGGGGTAGAATCGTCACCTCCTCAGAAAAGATGTCCATAAACTCACATAAAATCTCTGGTATTTCCACCAATTCAGCATCTACTGACCCTACTGACAGCTCAGCTAGCAAGGAGAGGAGGGGTTCCTCTTGCCTGCTACCCTTCTGAATTCTCCGCTCACCTGTGAAAACAACAGGTCGGCCATCCAAGTCTGAGAGCACAACCCTTCCTCAGAAAAAGTCGATGACGGCACACACAGAGAATAGCTAGTCGATGCCTAGGATAACATCGTATGGCTGTATCTATAGCAGGAGAAGGTCACAAACTGACTGATGTGGCCCTATCATCAGTCTACATCCTCGACAAACAAATAACAAGTCGTTCTGACCTCCGACTGGTGTGCTCAACACCAGGGGCTCTGGAAGTCTCTCGGCATCTAGACCCAAGGTACGGGCTAGACTGGGTGCAACAAAGGAGTGCGAAGCTCCAGTATCAAACAGGGCATAAGCAAGAGTGCTAAACAAACTGATCGTACCTCGAACAACCCATGGCCCTGCCGGAACTGCTGCCTCAACAGCCTGTAGCTGTCCACGACCGAATCCTCTTCCTCTCGGCTGTTGGCCACCCCCACGACCACGCCCTGGTCGAGGTCCCTGAGGAGCGCCCTGAGGTCGGCCTCCTCCTCCTACGTCTGCCCTCGGAGGAGCGGAAGCTCGCTATCCCTAATGCTGTAGCTGGAAAGGCCTGGATGGAAGCTGCTGCTAAGAGGGGTGATGGGGATATCCGCCACTGCTATACTGCACCCGGTCCGGGCACTGACTCTGGAGATGTCCAGGGTTTCCACAGATGAAGCACCGTGGTCCTGGGCCCGATGTAAACGGGCGAGGACCAGGGGATCGGAACTGAAATGGCCTGCTCCCTGCTGGTCAGAACCTGGAGGGTCCATACGCTGGAGGCCTGGTGCGGACAGCCTTCCCCTTCTATTTTCCCAGCTGGATCCCCTCTCGTGATGCACCTCCTAGAGTGTGAATTCTCTCCACCACTTCAGCCTTCTTCTGGACCTCCAAGTACGTCGGTAGGGTAAAGGGGGTAACAGCATACTGGACTGAGGGTTGGAGCGCCTCCTCCAAACTTCTTTCCCAAGACTCCTCATCGGGAAAAAGGTCTGGAGACAAACGTAGGAGGTCCTTGAACTTGATCCCTAGCTCCCACACGGACATACTCCCCTACTGGAGGGAGAGTAGCTCCTGTCCCTTTTCCGCCTTCATCATCGAAGAGAGGAATTCCTCCCGGAACTTCCTCTCAAAATCCGCCCAAGCCACTTCTTCCTCTTTCCTCTCCCCCAAGTAAAGCATCCACCACTGACGCGCCACTCCCCGCATCTGGCTGACGGCCAGAGGAACCCAGTACTCAATCGGGGCCCGAATCAGGCCAAAAGCTATAACTAGCTCCTCTAGCCAGCCTTCCGTCTTCATGTCGGAGGTGCTACCCTCATACTTTTCGAGGGTCTGTCGCTGGAAGGCCCGGAGAGTCCTCTGCCACTGGTTGTCTTCTTCACAGTCATCCCTCTGCCGATCGGCCAAGGTAATCTGCGGGGCCTCGATCGCCTGTACCATACGCGGTCGCCTTCCAGGTGCTATAGCTACAAGGTAAACAAGGAATGCCTAAGCCCAAGTTGTGCAGATCATTGTCTTTAAAACTTATTAAAATTTTCGTTTATTCTTAATTCCCAAAAATTCCCCAGAAACACGAGAACTCAAGTCATTATGATGAATGCACCTTTATTAGGGTCTCTACCCTGCAATTAGTGCGGCATCGCTTGGTCGTTCAGAAGGTCCAGAGTCCTTGCGTCGGATCACAGGGGGCCCCAAAATCCCGTGTCCTAGCCGGTCTTCCCTAGCCTAATTCATGCACCAAGGTCACCCAACACTGTTTCCCTACCATCCCATACAATCCTCACTGTGCCTAACTCCAGACTCCATCCTATCTCTTAACCTCCTCTGATACCATTCTGTCACGACCCGCCTTCACCAAAAGGAGAGAAGGGTCAGCAGATTTCTTGACCCTTCCTTCTTTAAGTTGAAGGAGAGATAATGACCCCCGAAACCCGCTTTCAATAGGTCCCGGAGTGGCAACTAGCACCAAGGGTATGGAAATTTAACACAAATAGAAGGCATTACCCTTTTTGATTTTATAGGATCGAGAGATAAGAAGAAGAAAACCCAACAACACCAAGGTAGAAAGAAAAGTAAAGCCAAAAGTAAACAATTCCCACATGCATGTCTCAAAAGTAAAAGCCATAAAGTGAAAAAAGTGTCTACAAAGGTAAGTACCAAAGAAAGAAAAACGACGACTGCAACAGCCCCAGAGATCCGAGCTAGTAAGGTCTTGCGTGATCCTCGAAATCCTCCTGGAAACCTGAAAGCAGTTTTATATACGTAGGGTGAGCATACAAGTACACTCAGTATGGAAAACCAAATACTCTCGTGCACAAGTGGGGGAAACGTGCTGAAGTCCCGTGAGAAAAGATGTAAACTGAACAACTAACAAGGTAAACTATCCACCCAAACCTCACCAAGTCACACTCCCCAAGTAACGCAATTCAAGTAAAATATATAATAATAGCACATCGATGTTTGGGTACCCCGCGCCACTTTACCACTGGTTATTGAGACATCCTACGCATCGGACCAATCCCGCCATTCTCACCGCAGTCCCACTGCCACACCCGCCTGCACACACCTGGGCCACAACCACATGCAGTACCCCTGCTGAATCCCGCCCGCACACACCTAGGCCACAACCACACACAGTCCCACTCCCAAATCCCGCCAGCACACACCTAGGCCACAACCACACGCAGTCCCACTGCCGAATCCTGCCCACACACACCTGGGACACAAACACATGCAATCCCACTGCCGAATCCCTCCCACGAACACTTGGGCCACAACTGTCTCACGTAACAATGCCCGGAAACACCTGGGCTAAAAGATCAACTGCCACGCCAGAAGACACATGGGCCTCATCCCGAAGACACTTGGGAAACCACCTGCCGCACACACCTGGCCAACCACCGCACTACCCCGCCCGAAGGTTCTTGGGCTAATAATGGACCTCAGGCCATCACATCCTGCCCAAATATACTTGGGCTATAAGGGAAAGGGAGCAGAAAAGGTGCTAATAACCAGCCACTAATAATAGTGTTGGGAAAACACCCTCCCCCATGAAAAGATGGTGTTCAGCACTAAGTGCTCAACTTGGGTGGGGAGCGAATAAGAAACACAAAACAACAAATATATATATACAGGTAACAAGAACTCTCCCAAAGATCAGGTTTTTCTTCAGCCAGCCTAAGAACACGACAGCGTTCAAGTCCGAGTCACAACTCACATCAACCCAAAACCCATTTGTCACATTCTTGTTTTATGTTCAGTAAAAATGTTCAAATAAGTTTATGCACTACTGGGATGTTAAAACATAAGCATAACCAAGGAAAGTAACCAGTCAAGAATCAACCATAACATCCACCCCTGGTTCTGCCAACAGAGGATCCCACCCCAATTCATGATATAAATAAGGTATCCACCCAGTCTCAAAAGCTCACAAGCACTGAAACCGTAACAACACAGTATCACATCCCCAATTCCTCAACCATCGAGAGTATAAAAAGAGTATATCCCATCCCCTCCCACATCTCCAGCAACCGGCCCACTGGGTATTTTCAGTTTTAAAAGATTTACCACACTCTATAATTTCAATTTCCCTGTGTTCTAACCGGGGGTTATCACAGAAGGGTTGATCCTGGTGCTTTTAATTTATTCAGTCGGGTATACATGATTAACCAATTTCACTTTTCACAGCATGAGTTCACAATTACAAACAAGCCATTTAAAAACATCACGAGTGATTATTAATGCACAAACAACGAACACCAACAGCCTCAATTTTCAGAAGGCATAAGCCAGCACAACACAACAAGAAGATCATAATATAATGCGGCATCAATGATCACAACCACCCATTCTTTCTTTACAGGATTCATTCATTATATATAATTAGTTCTGGCTTATCCAATTCCATAGAATCAAAATCACGCCCACCCGCTTGATACAAAAAAGAGAGAGACGAAGGAGAAATTCCCTACTTGTTGATCAACGATCGACGCTTAGGCCGGGTGTAGAACTTTACGCATAATGATGCGGCACACCCGATGCACCAGAAGCTGTTCCTGAAAAGCTCTGATCGAGGAAAGCAGAAACCACGGCTAACCCTTAGTTTATAAGAGCCACAGACGGTTGAGATGAGAACGCGAAACCGCGTAAGGTGTGGGGGCGTGGGTTGACCACACGGCACCACTCGTCATTAAAGGGGGTCCGGTGTTTTAAACCGACTCATTAATTCATAAAAGTAAAACTTCTATGCGCGTTACGGGTCTTTAAAACATGCTCAGACAGGTCAAACTAGGGTTTAAAACCCTATTTGCGCAAAAAAGAGTTCTAGTGGAAACAACTCGACAAGGACGGGTGACGTCGATCGGTCTCACCGATCGGTCGTGCCGACCGGTTGCACCGATCGGTCTCGCCGATCAGTCGCACCGATCAGTCTCGCCGATTGGATGCGCCGATCGGTCTCACCGATTGGTCTCACCGACACGCCACCCCTTTAGGACCCAGATTTTGGAAAAGGAAAGGACCAAGAGTGTCTGGGTCATCACAATGGGGTGGTTTACTTCTTTATTCCATTTTTCACAAGAAGACACAACTCAAACCATAAGAACAAAATTACCATGTTTTGTTTGTTTGTTTTGAACAAGAACGTTGGAAGGTCACCTTGAGGACCACCATAAATGTTTTGACCTTTTCCATTTCTCATAGGTAAACTTCCATTTCACTATGACATAAAAAAACCCATATTGATGTAAATGGAATACTTGTTTTTACTCCCTATTCAAGATAAACTCCACTAGGGTGTGGCCCTACCCATGTGGGGAAATTTCTTCATAAATTCCCTGAAACATGGGTGTGGTTCTGAATATATTTCCCCATCTATCTCTATCTTTATTCAATATTCTAAAATCCTTCAATACATAGTGAAATGATTGAATCATGATAAACCAAAAAATATATATAATAATGAATAATAAATTACATTTTTTAATCTGATTAAACATATAATATGATTTATGTATTTACTACATAATCTGACACACTGAATCACATCATCTTTATCAGTTAGTCATATTCACTAAACATAACAACCATTTTATCACATCTCTATATAAACATTTATAAATGAGATTAATGTGTTCCTCAATTTAGAGATAGTACATATAATAATTATGAGAATAAACACCCATATGAGATATATGGATTTCCCTATTGGGTATGAAAATAACTCTAGTATTGGAGCTAAGTAGATCAAGGACATATTAGGATGGTCATGGTGAATATCCTTTCATGTGTGGAGGAATATGTTGTTCAAAAGCATGATACACCTATGTTGTATTGATTTATACACGATATGCCACCATATATTAATAGAACTACTAATCCATTAGTGGATGACAAATGGATTAAGTACCTCAAAATGGTATTTCTATCTTTATGATGCAATGAATGAAAAACTATATTCTTACAGTGTGTTATCCAATGTGGATGTTGATGAATTGTGATCATTGATACAGAACCCTATAGAGGTTAATGGAAAATAATGTATGAAATAGATAATTATTAAAGTGATACTATATAATAAATAATTTCTATGAGAGAAATGATCATAATTGGAGAAGAAGTTCCTCAATTTATAGAACAATATTGATGAATGTTTTATAGATTATAAAGGTAATTGTACCAGTTTATCCATTAATTCTATAAAATACAAATTGAATTTAAAAATAAAAATTGACTATTTCTTTGACAGGCTTAAGAAGAATCATTAAATTGAAATGGTTTCTCAAAATAATTCAATATATGGTGATTTATTACAATGTTATATCTAAAAAGAGAATAAATACTCTATATCATTTATCATCATGTGAAATCAATAAAAAATATGTTGGTTTATCCCTAAAAAAATAAATGCATTATTGAAGAATAAATACAATAACGGATTTATAATGCATGATAATTATTTAAAGAAACACCCAGGTATATTTTTAATACTAACATGAGCCTATTTTATGTTTGGATAGAAGGATAATATGGATTATAAAATCAAATGAAATAAATAAACAACTAAAATTTAGTGCTTCAACTACAAATAAATGGGATAATTATTAAAACTATGACCTCAAGAATCATGGGAATCTCCTCCAAAATATAAATAGTGTAGAAGGCCATGTTTTTGTGGTAATAATAGTTATGGTTGATGTTCCAAATTATATGGTGATTGATTCTTTTACCATAACCTTAAATTTATAAAAATAATATTCTGATTTTTTATGTTTTCTCTATTTTATATCTTCCATGCTTTTTATTAAAATTATATATTTCTCTATCACCATAAGAAGGTATTTTTTAATCCAGGATACTAGAGGATTTTTTTTAAATGAGTCTGTAATGGGAAGTTCCCATTATGATAGATAGGCAAATCCTATCTAAAAAATATACTATTATAACTATGGTTAAATTTGATAATATATTTTGTATGGAATGAATATCAAACTATAATTTGAAATTTTATATCCATAATAAGTAGATAACATTTTGGGATGAAGACATAGAACCCCTTATCATTAAAAAGGTATAACATAAACTCTGAATCTTGTATAAATCCACTGTTAGTATATCTTCATAGTGAAATTATTAGAGAAGACGAGTAAGATAAACTTATGAATGGTAAATATAACCTTATAATGGAGGATGTACCTATTAAGAAGGAATAAATTTATGTGTTTCTTAATATACTACATTGACATACACATATGCCTGAAGTTGATATTTTGGTTGATCTAAAATCTAATAGAAAACAAATATCTTTGACCCCCAAAACGATTTCCAAAAAGGAATTAGTTGAACTAAAAAAGTTGTAAGTGTTATGTGATAAAGGATTCATTCACCCTAGTGTTTCAACTTTAGTATCCCATGTTCTTTTTTTAGAAGAAATATGTGTCTATGAGGTTATTAATCAATTATAGGGAAATAAATTTTATTACTATAAAAAAACAATAATACTATTGCTTATTTGTACGATTTGTTTGATCATGTTCAAGGAGAACAACATTTTTAAATGATTTATCATCATTTTGGGTATCAAGAACTATAAGTAAATAATTAAGATATTCCAAAGAAGAAATTTTTTACGTGGTATGGACATTATAAATTTATAGTAATGCCTTTTTAATTAACTAATAGACCCTCTACTTCTATATATTTTATTAACATAGTATTTAAGTATTATATTGATAATTTCACCGTGTTATTTATTGATGATATGTTTGTATACTATGAAATCCATGATGATCATAATAGTCATTTAATAATAATTCAATAATATTAAATAAAATTAGTTGTATTAAAAATTTTGAAAATATGCATTCTATATTTTTTATTCGTTTTTTGGATTATGTTGTATCTT
Organism: Viscum album; assembly: GCA_963277665.1. NCBI lineage: Eukaryota > Viridiplantae > Streptophyta > Magnoliopsida > Santalales > Viscaceae > Viscum > Viscum album. The sequence continues at coordinate 446,545,582 of OY728133.1, forward strand.
ATGATGAAATATTAGTTAATACTTCAATTAAAAAATGTTTTTATGGAATGTCCAACACCAAATAAAATAATCAAGGTATATAGTTTCCATGGATAAATATGTTATGATTGATGGTTTGATCAAAATGTTACTAGATTATATAACTCATTAACCATGTTTACAAAAAAATGGATTATGTTTATATGGATAGAATATTTTAATCAAAGTAACAAAAGGTTAAATATAATATTTTTCAAATAACTGATATTAAAATTACCATAAAGAAGGTATGGATATGATTTATATTGCGATGCATCAAATATAGGGTATTTTATGTGAAATTTTTTATATTGACATTGTAATTTCCTTCGTATCAATTAAGTTAATTATTCATGAACATATTTATCAAAATCATGATCTAATGTTAAAAACATTAATAATTTCACTAGAGATACGGAGGAGCTGCATTTATGGTCAATGTTCTCAAATATATAAGGATAAAAAATCTTTGAAATAGATATTTTCATATAAATATATCAACATGAGTCAAAGGTGATGGATGTAACTACTCCATAATTATTTTTTCTCAATATACTAATACATTGCGAATGAAATTTAGGTGGATGATGCATTGAGTAGAAAATATCATTGTTTTTTGATAAAAATAAATAATTAATAAGACACTATATTCTTCAATTTAGAAAAGATAGATATGGGAATAATTATGGAATGATTAACATATATTCTAAATAAAAAAAATAAAAACATATTGAATACAACAAAAAAATTTCTTTATTAATGATATTAATATTCAAAAGAAGATTAAATCTATGAATAGTGGATAGTTGGAAGACTTCATCTATGATGATGCTATATTAAAATTTGAAAAGAATCTATATTTTCCATATGTTCCCAAGCTAAAATAAAAATTATTAAATGAATCTGAAATTTTAACTTCCCTACGGACCCCAATAGCACCAAAATATATTCGTTTTTATTGGAATTTTTATTTGTGGGGTAATAAAAAATGGGATATTATATAGTATGTATTACGATGTTTGATTTTTCAACAGGAAAAATTTGTGTGACAGATACTTAATGGAATCATGCAACATCAAGGTATTCTTTTGTTTAAATGAGATGTTATACAGACATTTCCACCAGATTTCCAAAATCTATGAGAAATAATGATTCCATATGGGTTTTTGTGATCACCATACCAAATATGCAAATTTAATTTCTATAATAGAATATCTTCATCATGAGTTATATACACAACTCTATATTAGTGATGTACTGAGACATTATGGTGAATATATTTCAATTTTACTTGATCATGATATGGGCTTTAAATTTAAATTCTAGAGGATTATTTTGATTTATATTAACACCATGTTGAATTTATGTACTATATATCATATTAATATATATGGATAGTTCAAAAGTAATATTAAAAAATTTGAAGACATGATGATGAAATGATAACCTTAATTTCAAGGTATATAGGATTAGTTTTTATCTTCTGTAGAATTTTATTATACTAATTTTGGTGAACTGGTCTGAGAATAAATTTATATTACATTAAATTAGATAAATATTCAATGAACATCACAATTACAATCGAATGAGTACTGTAATAGTTTACTGTCTTTAGTTACTAGATAAATAATCAAATTTTTTATTAAAATATCTTTAAAATATCCAAAACAATAATTCTTTTTAGAGACCATCTAGGAAAATCAAACTTAGTACATTCTATCAATACCCGGTGAATGATAACATAAGAAATTTTGAGATAACATTCTCAGTTAGGGTAAAAATCTGATATATAAATCAAAGTAAATCCCAAAATTATCATAAAGGTATGATAACATAATCAACTGTATGTAAAAAACATAAAATATTCGTAACCCAAAAATATTATATCATAATCTCTAAAATCATGTCATATCCCAAATCATGATTAAAGATATCGGCAAATTAGTAATCATTATGCATGATTTATAGCGTTGTAATGTGAAATATTAATAGTTGGAAATCATAATCTTTTGAAACTATATATTCTCATTCATTTAAATGAATAATATTTTGATCATAGTATGAAGAAATCATAATCACGCATCAAAATATGAACATATCTGTTCACAACAATTTCCACACATAATGTTGTAAGACTAATTATAAGCAATCACACTCATTAAAAAAATGTGAATATAACTTATAATAATCATGTCCAAGATTATGATTATCATGTTATCAAATATCTATATCATATTGCTCAATTTGTTAGAGCTATATAATAGTCACACCCATCACAATATCATAATCCACTAATATTTATTCCATAAGAATATTAAAGAATATATTATTAGATCATAGGTAAATCTATAGAGAATAAAATAGGATTCATCAATATTTGATCATAAAACTCAATAAATATCTAAATAAATAAAATTTATGGTATTATTGGTTCATAAACCCATTGAAGCATAATTATCATCAATGAGGTTTTCTTTATATGAAAATACCATTAAAGGATAACTAGAATATTTCTTGAGGAAATTCCTCTTTCATTTTTTAATATCACTTATTTAAAAACTATAAATTTCTAGAATTTTGGGGGAAAATATATTTAAAAATAAACATGGAAAATTTTATAATAATATTAAAATCAAAGAGTATTCATGATTATGGATAAATCAATTTTTGTGGTATCCGTTAAAAATAATATTTTGATCACACATTTTATAAAAAGTATATTGTCCAAAAAATGATAAAAAGACTCCTTTTAATTTTTCATATTAATTCATATATCTATAAAAATTAATTAATTAATAATTCTAGGATAGTTTAAAAATACTTGATAATGATTAAAAAAATTAAATAGAAGAAAAATATTCCATTTTGAAGAGAAAATAAAATCAACTTTTCTTAAAAATGTCATCTAAAAAATTCATGAAACATAGTGTGAAAAATAAACGTATAACATGAAAAAATATGAAATAACTAGTTAATAATAAAATATATTTTGTTTAAATTATAAGTTTCATGTAATTTTTGTCAAAAAGAATTTAACATAAATAATACCAAAAACAAATGAGATTATAAAATAAATCCCTTACCTCAAGTTTCATCCAACTACGTATGTGTTCAAAAATCCTATATAATAAAAAAATGTTTTTTTAAATATTTTTTAGAAAATTATTCGTACACATAATACCATACATGGTTTAGTTATAACTTTTTATCACATGTTCTTTAACAATATTTCATTATCATCATCATTTTTTGTGTTAGCTTATTCATATTTCATGTGTGTTTCAGTTGGGCTGTTACAATACAAGAAATTTTATCATGGTTCCATCATCTCCAAAATCATAACAGTTTCATATGTATAATAATTAATCATTATATTTTAATTTTTAAAAATTCATGTAAAGTTTTGATGAAAAATTAATTACATCACTTTATGGAGACAGTAGTACGTACGTACTCTCAAGTGATGTTTACACTTTTCAAAGAATTGAAAATCAGAAAGCTTTAAAATTATTCACCTTTAAATAATAATAATAATTATTATATCATACATATCATATTTATTCATTAAATATATACATATTACCATCTATTTAAATTATAAATTAAATCTGAAACACATTCATTCGTCTAGGTTATACTCCACACGTATGCCAATACAATGTGATCGTTTCATAATAAATGTGAAGGTAATAAGGTAGATAACATTACATAATTTCAAAATAATAACTATGTTATAAATATAATATATAAATATTTAAACTAGTATAATATATAACCATAAAAAATGGTGATGGAATGTGAACCATATCGCTATGTGGAGACAACAGTCCACATGTATGCAAGAGCAATACATTCATTTCCAATTTCATTGAAATGAGGTAGAAAACGATTGTAAAAAAATTATATTATAATATTAGTATATTTATAATAAATAATTAAACTTGTTATGATGTGTAAAATAGATATATTGGAATTATAATAAGATATGATTTTTGAAATAGTTGAGTAAGATAATTATATATTCTCTGAGAGACCTCTTATGGATTACGACATAAGACTTCATAAGAATTTGTTGGTGAAATAAAATGAGACCAATATTTTTGTTCAGGAATCTAGGATGGTTTTTGGGTAGGTATTTAATAATCTATTGTGTTTAATGTTTGTGAATAAGGGTGGATAAAAGGTTTCCTTTTATAAGTGAGAGGATGGACACACTTAGAATTTATTAAAAGATTTAAATAATATAAAGTCAAATTCTTATGAAATTGGATCCATATAGAAAATAAATAATTTTTAATATGATATAATTTCTAAATAATTTAAATAAATAAGATTTATACATGCATAATTTTCATTTCTACCCTGATCTATTTGTTTAACAGACTTTAAATCTATACTATCCCAAATCGTGGTAACAAATTTTTACTATTGAACATTAATAATATTGGAATTATTTAATTTATTTAAACATTAATCGAAAACATGGAATTGATTTTAAAAATTAAATTTTTATATGTGGTATGAATTTACTTAAAAAATAAATAAAGAAGAGACAAAATTAAATTTTTTTTAAAATGAATAATTAATAATAAAATAAGATTTATTATTATTTAATACATATTAAAAAATTGAGTAATGTTATGTAATTTTTTTGAATAAAAATTCAATAAATTTATAAAAATAATTCGATAATTGTGATTAATTAATAAAAAACAACATTTTTTGCATAAAACCAATTTTTCATAAAACAAATATACCTTTTTTACCATTGAATAATATTATTTTTATTTGAAAAATAATAATAACTGATGAGTTCATATTATATATGATTAGAAATAAACTATAAGTTAAACAATCTAAATTAATTTTTTAAATAACTTAAACTGTCATGAGAATAAAATATTCATGATAAAATAATGCTCAAGAATAAAATACTTAAAAACTATCCTTGAATATTAATAGTATATTCAAGGTTAATTAGAAAATATTTTTTATAAATGATTTTTTTAAAGTATCATATGTAACACCCCATGATTTCATAATAGGTTTTTTTAAATGTAATTCAATAACTTGCACTACACACAACTCTGAGTTCAAGTGCACCACGAATTACCAAACTAGCCATTCAAAAGTGATTATAAATAGTAATAACTGAATTTTGAACTTTATATCATCCTTATAATTTTAAAATCCATATTATGTGTTTCTTAGACATAATGTAAGAACAAATTCATTTTTTCAGATTAAAGAAATATTTTTAAAAAAATTCAAATTTACCACTTTTTAATGGAGAACCCTCTATAAATCTTATATTTGAAACATTAAAATATTATATTTGAAAAAATAAAATTCGACTTTAAAATAGGGACATACGAATTTAGTTTCAATAAAATTTTTTGTATTTTTCTGATAACATTCATATTTGGGTGAATAGTGAAAAATGCTATATTTTAACAGAAAACAACGTTTTCAATCAAAATAATTTATAGTGTTAAATTATAAATTTAAAGGTATTGGATGAATAAATAAATTATATTTTTACCATTTAATCCAATGCTGGTCATTATAAGTAATTTCACTTTGAAATTGAACATAAACAGGTGTCAATCTTCTAATAGTTATTATTTCATAAAAATACGCTTTTTTTGTTTTGACAACAGGAGTTAATTCAAAATTAATTAATGAAAATTCTCTATTTTAAATTGGTAAAATATAATTCATTTTTCAATTTAGAATAACAAAATTAGCCTTGGCTGAATTTTTTGGTATTTTTCTAAAAATCCTTCAATTTTTGATTAATAGTGAAAAACACTACGTTATTGTCTTAAACCCACCATTTATTTAAATAATTAATTATTTTATTTAAATTTAATTTAATTCTAAAAAGATACATAATAACAATATTAGTTCAATGTAATTCATTAAAATCTTTTTTATATTAAAGTTAGATTTATAAAATTTTATTGAACTTTTTACCGTCTTTTACCACCTTCTAGGAGAATTTGAAAATTTGTATAAAACATAATTTTACCACTTCTGTGTGTTTAATTTCAAAAATATAAGAGAAAAAGTTAACATAAGTAAGTAAAATGTGGTTCAATAAGCTAAAACTAAATTTTTATGATTAGTAACTTTTGACTTTTATTTACAACATTTAAAAGTAAATAGAGTAATTAAGGTTAAAAATGATATTATAATTACCTTAACACATGTCATAATTCTATTAGATTAGTGTAATTCTACAAGAAACAACCTTTGGAATAAAATATGACCCATTAGGTCCACTTGGATAATATTAGGACATTTATTATTATTTAATTTAAAGAAGAGTTAAAAGTGTTAAAGTCAATTTTTCTTAACTAAAACATTTTAATATATGGTTATACATAATATAAATTCGACTATAAATATTCATTAGAAATATAATAAGATTCCCTACATAATGGTATTTTATTTCTAATTTTTATAAATTAAATAATTTAATTTATTTATGACCCAATGATGATGGAGTAATTACGTTATTAATGAATGATTAAAATAATTGATAATATAAATATCCAAAAAATGTAATTTGAAACTTTTGATGAATTGCACTAATTTTATAGGTTAATATGACATTCTAGGGTTGATTAGATAAATTTTTTTGAACTGGTAAGGTTTTTATGAATTTCCAAAAAACAAAATACCCAATAGTGTCAAAATTGACGTAAAGAAATTTTTAAATCAAATACTATATTTTTGGTTGATATAATATTCCTAACAATATACAGTTCAGAAAAAGGGCTTAAATAATTTTATATATGACATAAATGAACCACTTGAGGTTATTTTGGATGTTTATAGTATGTTTATTAACCAAATAGTGTAAGAATACAATAGACATGTAAAAGTTAAATTATTTAACATAGAGTTAAATATAAAATATAATTTTAAAATAGTAATATAAACATGTCAAAAACCTAATGGTTGAGATTATTTCGACCCATCACCACTTTATCTTTGAAATAAATCAATTTGGAGTCATTATAAACAGAATATTATTTTATTATAGAAACATATTTCAATATTTTCCTATGGCTCCCCTCACCCCTCTTATAAAAGGGCACTCCTCCTTCTCTCAAATTCACACATTCAAAGTCATTTGGATCAGCCAACCCCTTCACAAATATCCTCTCAACTATCCTCCCTTCATCCTAGAGGCATTATTTTAGTAATAAATCCAACCTAAGAATCCCTTTTTATAAAATCAAAATGAAGAACCTGAATAAGAGGAGGTTATCAAACCCTCGACTAAGGAAAAATAAAAGGTTAGGGGTTTCTTATCTCACTTTTAATTCCATGAGATTCCAATTGTTTGCCACTTATTTATTGCACGTGGTGTATTGTGTACTTCAATTTGATATATATTATCATGAATCTGTTTATATTCATGTCATTCTATGAATTATTTTTTGGTTATTAACTTTTGGTCATACGGCTCGATTGATTACAATGTGGTATGTGGATTTCATCTCACATATTATTCCTATAAGATTCACACTGTATTGCCACTATTTCCTTTTGTTAGGTTTATGTATTGGAAATTATTGTATTCCTTGTGTAATATAATTTAATCTATGGTAATTTTCAACTACATTGAATAATCCTTTTTTCATGGGGTGTATATTTCTTGAGTTTCCAAATCGGTAAGGGATAATCAAACAATCTCTTCATTATACGAGGTTGTTTATACGTAATTATCTACAGGGACCTCTGTATCATCCACATCTGTGTCTTATTAAGAAACATATTTCAAATCATTTTTTTATTTACTAGATAGTGGGTTAATATCTTTTATAACATTGTTTGACCTTATATGTTTTGAAAGGAATCTTTTCGCCATTTTCCAAACAAGGTACTTTATGACCTTTTTCTGTAAAATTAACGTAATTTTTTTAAAAACTTATATGGTGGGTGCCTATATTTTCTGCCATTATAACATCGTGAATACTTCCCTTATAGGCATATAATAATATTTTCAAAATAAATGTTTTCTTTATAATTATATGACTCTTAAATGATTTCAAAATAGAAAGGGATATTTTTCCCAAATAGTTTTGATTTCGTCTACTTCATCATCCTTTGATAAATTTTACAATTGTTTGGTGTTGATTTATTATGATACAAATTCTCCATATTGTATTTAAGGTTTTGTGATATGTTTTACTGTGGTTGAGTTATATTTATGCCACTCATAGTTTATTGTTAAAGTATGGACATTTCGTATTCAAGTTTTAATATGAATGTTTATGTTATATTTCAAAATTTTCTTATGATAAATGTATTATACTAGTATGTACTATATTGGGGACTGGTAAAAGTAAGCACTCTAGGTTGGGGTCCAGTTATAGCAGACCCTCCGAGATGGAGTCCGGTTATAGAGGCTCCCCGGGTTGGAGTCCAGTTATAGAGGCTCTCCAGATTGAGGTCCGATTATTGTTATCCCCTAGGTCCTGGAACGAGGCCTTGAGACAGAAATTAAAGTACATTACTATACATTCTCTCATTATGAAATTATTTATTACATTTAATTATTTGACTAGTAAAATATCCATGTGCATGTTCATATGGTAATTTTTCATTTATTTTTTCCATATAATGTTCAAGTTTTTGTTTAAAAGGCTATTTTATTACACATCTTGACTTAAAAGATTATAGCTTCCACTAAATTATTTTCCCTTATTGAGAATCTGAGCCCACCCATTTTTAATGTTTTATTTTCACAGGATCCCATGAAGTGTTTTATGTTTGATATGCAGGGTTAATATAAGGGAACAATGTCATTCACAAATTATTTGTTTTGTGTTTTATGTAATAAAGTGTAATGTAACATTCTTGTATATTATCTATTTTCCAAGATTTATAAACTAGTGAGTCTTTCGGGTGTTGATTCTTTGTAATCATACCAATGTATTAAAATAACATACTGACTCTGGGAATCTATAGCCAGGGAATTATAGTGGGTATTAGATGATGTTTAACAATATCCATAGAAACTGGATTTAGATATAATCTGATTAGAGAACATTAACCTAAGATAGAATTTGAAGATTATAATCGAAAAACATCATAGAATTTTGGTATTGTAGATATTTAGTGATTTTTCCAAGAAAATACATCCCTATATCGATAGGAGGTAGTAGAGGCAGCTCTGACACAGATTTACCTAGGGGTAAAACCTGAAAAAACTGCTTTGAGCTAGACTCAAATGGGAACTCAAGAATGATAACGATCCTTGTTGCACTCTTGGTTACAACACTCCCGGGGTATATGCTTAGGATAATTCTCATATTCTTTAAAAATCATTATGAAGGATTTATGAGTATACACCACCAAAACGAAAATATTTTTATGATTATGGATTATATCCATAAACTCTTAATTTTACATTAGGTATTTAACATGTTTGGAATTATTCATTGTGATTCATAAAATAACCTATTGTATGCCATTGTATAGAAATGGCACCCAGTAGAAGGAATGAGAACTCCAACAATATGTATGATCCAAAGAGTAAGAATAATCATATAATTAATGTTATTAAGCCAACATTTAGTAGGGAAATAGTCTCCCATGTATTCTTAACATATGAAGAAATAATATCCCATGTCAATAATAAAAGTAAATAATTCTTTGAGTCATATGACATTGAAGGGAAGTAAAAGAAGAAAAGGATGGTAGAGAGAAAGATGGATAAACAGAAGAGGGAAAAGAAGGATTTTCCAACATGTGATAAATATGGAAAGAATCACCTTGGTAAATACTTTAAGGGAATGAGATTTTGTTATATGTGTGGAGAAAAAGGACACCATGTACGTGATTTAAAGGTATGAAAAAGGATTCAAATGTAAAATGCTTCATCATCAAGGCATTGGGACACAACGCGAAGTAGTTTCCTAGTCATCAGAGTATACCGCAAATGATGCTATTGGATAATAATAATGTTAAGATACTACCTCAAATGAAGAGGAATGAACAATGTTCTTATGTTGTTATTATAGAATTATTTCATTATAAGAAATTATATGACCGTTGAAAAAAACCATTCATTTTCTCCTCTATTTATTCATGACCTCTATCAAATAATTTTACCATTTTTTTATCTTTTTGGTAGTCAAAATGGATTATATATTTTATAAAAACCTGACCTCATCTATCTCTTTAGTAAAAGAACCAATTTTATATTAAATCCCCTATTTTCAAAAAATGGTTTCGATTAAGATTTTATCCTTTAAAAAATTATTCATTAATGACATATTTAGCATTTTTATTTTATAAATATTTTCTTAAGTATCAATCTATCACATTCTAGACAATATAATTTTCTATCTTTTTCTATGCAAAAAATGAAATGTTTCTAACCTTGTATGTCCTGTATAGATTTACCTACCTTCATATCTTCGAATGTTTGTTGGAAAATTTAAAAGGATGATTTAAAAAAAATATTTTCAAAAGTGATTTTCAATTCAAAAAAATTCCCAAACATTTTTATGAATAAAATGGATATTTTCTTCTATAATATATTTAAAATATATTTTTATAGTTTTTCTATCAATAAAAACAATAACTCTTTATTTTTACCCCAATTGGGATAATTTTTTTATATCATACTTATTCTTGATCAAAATGTTTTTTGATTAATTTCTCCAAGGATAGTATTGACATTCACTACCTTTATTCCTATTATCCCCTTGAAATAATCAATTTCTTATGATACTTAAACATTGAATTTCACCTAATTTTCTATTTATTTTATCATGGATTGATTCATTAGATAAACAATATATCCATTTTATATATTTTGTTTATATTAATAATAATTTTAGTGACTAGAAAAATATTGAAAAATTTGTATTCTTTACCCAATACAGATATACGAATAGCCACTTTTTTTATTTAAATTATTTCAACATGATCTATAAGGGTTGGGGATTAGTTAATACTAGAACTATAGGTTGGGGACTATTTAATGAAATACTTATATACTGGGTACCAGTTAATTAAATCCCGAAGATCCATCACAAGTCTCTTGGGATGATATCAATTGGATATCATAAGAAAATGGGTTTTTACCTTGTATATTTAAGACCATTTATATAATAAATGGATCGTGTTTCAGAGAAACATGATGCAAAATAATGTAGAATATAATTCATTTTGAATTGGTTATTATTTACCACTAGGATTTGGTGTTGAATTATCTATGGATTCATTTCATTCTTAGTAAATTGATTAAATGGTATGTGTTTCAGTTATTTTCCATGACATATTAATTATTACTTATCTAGTTAATTGAATGATATGTGTTTTTTCTTATTGCCTTTCCATATTGTTTATCTATTTAGTTTGTTGAATACATTACATGTTTGTTCAACTAGTACCTTTCCATACTAACTCTTCTCATCGATTTAATATTTCCTTCATTATACGTAACCCTTACGAAGAATTTGAACTCACCCTTGTTTTTCACCTTCCTCAAGAATCCAATTTGTATTATCATAAATATTTGCAAAGATATCATATATAGAATTATGTTTTCACTAAAATAAAACATATATGTTGTAATTAGTGAATTTATTTGAAGAAAAATACTCATGTATGTATCTGGTCTACCATGAATTCTAATCTCTTCAACCCTTCAAGATATTATTTCTTATTATGATGATAATGTAGTGGTAATAGATATTGGGTCTAGACTTATAGGGATTGGTTTCTGTATTTGGTATCAAAGAATGTTTTTTAGTAAACTTGGAAACTAGATTTGGGAAAAATGGATTTTAAAACACAAACCTAAGGTAGAGTTTGAGTTTAAGTATAGAATAACATCCAAAAGTTTCCATTAGATAGTGATTATGTGGATTCCCTATCAATAAAACCTTGTATAGATACTAAATGTAGACATGGTTCTAATATAAATGTACCTAGAGGTAACAAATCTGATAAGGTGTGTTGGGATGGAATCGAGCATAACCCAGTACCTGATAATAGGACTTAATATGCACTTGGATTTACACTCTTGGGGGATATGCTTAGGATTATTCATAATTTAGTTAAAAAACATTATGAATGATTTTAATAGATTCTAATAATGAATGACCTAGTTTAACCATGAGGTGTCTTAGATTGAAAATAATTAGTCAAAATTTTCACATAATAAAACATTTATTTAGTTTCTCAAATAAGATAATTAATAGACACACTTTGTTTTTTGGTTTTTAAAAATTCCCACTTCTGAAGAATAAAAACTAGAACTAGTAAGGACTTATGTATAAAGGAATGGATAAAGTATTTATGAATTGAGTTGTATTCAAAACCTTATATAATTTTTTATTTAATGAGTAAATATCAAGAATGTCTATCTTATTTATTAATATGTGTTTTGAATAGGAAAACCTATATTCTAGGGGAACATTCATCCAATCCGTCAAGGATGTGAGACATGAACACAAGACGAAAGGATGGAAAGGGTTTAATACCAACCACTATACTATATAATGTCCTTGTCAATATGTCACTATTTCTAGTTGAAAATTTTAATGAATTAATATTAATGATGAACAAGTAGTAAATGTTTTTAGTTTTAGAGATTAATTTTTTAAGCATTTCGAATTTAGATAATATTTAGGGAAATATAGATAGACTTTTCACTCTTTTATGGGCCTCTTGATTTGATGTATGTTTGTTTTAGTATATTACGAATCAAAGATAAATTTCAGATATCCATTTGATAAAGTAATTAATGAATTAGAAATTGATCAAATTGAAATAAAAGGATGAAAATTGGGTTTATATAAATATATTATTTAATGATATTTACTAATATTCATAGTGAGTAAAATAATTACATAACATTATAAAAAGGATCTTAAAGAAATAACTATGTCCTGATACATGAATTTTTGTTGAAGAGTTGGTCTTCTTAATCTTAACAGATTTATGGAATTTAGGCTCTTAACGATCAATTAATCATTAAATTGTTTATTATTGATGAAATTTATCACTCCCTATAAATATTTACACTTTTTTTCAATGTGTGTATCTCTACATTCCACTATTTTTCTCATATATAGATACCTAGTAATATATTAGTCTACTTAACCTTTATAATTCCCATTCTCTATTTCTAGAGGGTATTTTATGAACCCTTCTTGTGATGTTGGATTTCCAGTCATAAATATCAAACAATATTTTAGCAAGATAGATTTTAAATTATGAGGAGGAAATTTACTTAAGTTTCGATGAATGCAATGCTCTGAAATTCTATTGTATGAATAATGTATTCAATAGTGTGTATAACACACAACAATAAGCACATAAGGGAATATAATATCTGGTGATTTTATAACTTTTTTACTATTTTAATAAAATTAACCCATTTTATATCTTTTAATGCATGTGAAACAGAGTTATCATGCGTTACACCCAACAATGATATTCTTCGATGACTTGTGTTACATGAAATTGTGAGTTTTTCCAAAAAACAATATATTAATAAAATATAATTAATTAAAATATTTAGATATAACCTAGTTTGTAAATAAGAGGTTATGAATAGTATAAAGAATTTAATAAAATATATGGTATATTAAATTTTTAGATGAATTCAATGGTTAAAATTAATTATAAATTTATATAAGAACAAATTGAATATAAATGGAATAGTTTTATAGAAAATTAATTTTATGCCCCCAAAACAGTTTTATCCTAAAAAATTAAATTAATTAAAATTAGTGAGTTATATTAAAAAATATATGCATTATATATTCAATAAAATATTTTTGACATTAATATAAAAGATTTAGTAGTCCTATGATAAGATAAAACCAAATAGTTTTCATAAAAATCATTATTTTTCTAAAGGAAATTTTATTTCTTTTTAATGGATGACATATTTTCAATAAATTTTTTGGCAATTTTAAAAAATTAATATTTTAAAGTAAAAATAATTATTGAAATGAAAACATCAAAAAATAATTTTAAATAAATTTATGCCAATTATTTTATTAGAATTTGAAAATTGGAATCTATATTTGACATCATACTAATATATAATTTTTAATAATTTCACTATTGTTATTGTAAAAAATTATTAGTGAATTTAATTAAATTTGTTAATAGCTATTAAGTGGAAGATTAGCATAAGAAGGGACTGAACTGTAAAATTAACTGCCAAAAGGATCTATATAGTTGTTATAAATACATTTTATTTACATATTTAGACTCAATACTCCATTTTATCTACCTTTTTCCACTATTAGAACCACTATTCCATGAAAAACATACTAGTGGAATTCCCTTTTTAAAACATACAAGAATGTCACTTATACACCACTTAAAAAAGGCACTCAACCCTACCTATCTGTCACACCTATAAAGTATCTATGGATCAAAAAATATTTATCTAATTAGGTAATAAAAATCAATATACTCATCATAGAGTCCTCACCATAGTAATAAATCCATTTAATGAAGACCATTGTTGCAATCCAAAAGTAGTTACCCAAATAAAAGTTAAAATCCTTTCTCAATCCCTTTTTCATTATTTTCATTATCCAACCCCTCAAATCCTATTATTAAATGATTATATAATAAAAATACTTCTTAAATACACTTATATATATATATATTAAATTATAACTTTTCTACCTACACTTACACATACGTCCATCTAATGTGTATTGAACATACTGTTTATGTGTACAGAGAAATACTACTTCATAAAACGATGTCGTTGGTTTTTCCTTTACCGCCTCTCATGGATGTAAATTATGATGAAATTTATTTTTATATATGATATATATTAAATTTATAATATATTTAATCTTGTTTAATTTTTATATAACTCAATACCTTATTTATTTTATTTGGTATAAATACGATAACATCCTTTGGGGATGTGTGGACAACCACCTCCTCAATATTATGTTATTCGTTCACGATATACGTGGAATGTATGAAGAATGGTGTTAGTAAAATTATATTAAATATATGAAATTAATATGATTATGTAATTATAATATACATTAATATATATAGATATATATAATTAAATTTTCATAATTTAAAATGAAAAAAATCTATGTATCATTCATTCGTACAAAAGTCCTACCATCTCCATGAACCATGAATTCTATTTCATATCTCCAAACTTTAAAGATTATTATAAATAAATATATAATAAATATATATTAGATTTAAATTTTAGTTTAAATTTTTTATATGATGACACCAAGATAGGAATTTTAAGTAACATCGTAAAACATACGTGTGAAACTAAGAAATTAACACCTGAAATAGTAAAAATAAAGAAATATTATAAACAAACGAGTAATAAGATATTATAAGAAGAACATATATGGTAAAACTAATATTAATTTGGTTATGGAACATGTTATTAACATGTTTAAAACCATTATAAATGAATTTAATGGATGTTCACCTAAAACGAAAAACAAGGTTAATGATTTTAATCTCACTTTTTAAAACTGTGAGATAAATGTCAAATTTAACAGTTAATTATTCTGTGTGCTTTATATACTTACCATTTTGATATATTATAATTTGGATTGTATTATATTTTTTATACTTTTATTCACAATTTAAATTATATTTTCTATGTAGATTTTAATTAAAAATTACCAAGTGATAAATAATATTATAACCTGATTAGTTTTAATTGGCTTATATTACTTCCTCAGTAACATTAATATTATATGTTTTCATGTGTAATAACTGTTTATTATATATTATTGTATTTACAATTAATTTATGTTGATTTACTTTTTACACAAATAATATATTCATTTTTTTATTCTAA
The DNA here is from genome assembly GCA_963277665.1 of Viscum album. NCBI lineage: Eukaryota > Viridiplantae > Streptophyta > Magnoliopsida > Santalales > Viscaceae > Viscum > Viscum album. Next base: position 446,561,456 of record OY728133.1, read on the forward strand.
CATAAACATTATAGTCTTTTCGAGGGTTTACTTCACAATATAATATTGTTTGGGATTGTTTAAACATAAATTTTCATTAGAGGAAATTATTTAATAATTTTCTTATAAAACCATTCATTTTATTATATATTCATGACCTCTATCAGTTAATAGTAAAATTTTCATATTGTTTGGAAGTCAAAATATTTTAGAAAAAGTTTAAAAGAATCCCCGACAACATTTCTCTCTTTAGTCAGAGAACTTATTTTATTTTTGAAACCCTATATTCAAAAAACGTTTTCAGAAATGTTTTTTACAATTCTAAAATGATTAATAAAATTAATTTTTACCCTTATATTCCATTAAAAATGTTTTCAAAGGACTGTTCTTTTCAATTTTGAGACAAGAAACTATTCTAACATTCTTACCTTGAAAAAGGAATATTTTTTTACCCTGTGCAACCTATAGGGATTTACCAGACAATATTTCATTAAATAATCATTATCAATTTTTAATGTTAAATTTTAAGATATTGTTTTCTAATTTGATTTTAAATGAAATGTATTTTTAAGAAATCAAAATAAAGAGGATATTTTCTTCAATAATATTTTTAAAATATCTTATAATTGTATTTGTATTCATCAATGAAAAAAAACCATAACTTTTACTAAACATGAGATATTTTGTATTGATACCATCCTTATACTTACTTTAGACGATTTTTTTTTTAATTTTTCCAATGATAGTTCTGAAATTAACTACCTTGATTACTTTTATCTCATTGAAATTTTCAATTTCCTTAAACCATTAAACATTGAATTCCCCTAACTGTCCATATCATTTTTAGTTGATATGTTCACTTCCTAAACCATATATCATTTTTTCATATTGAGCTTAAATTGACAGTTATTTTATTTAATCTGGAAATATTGATAAATCTGTATTCATTAACCAATATAGTTATTTGATTAGGAATTTTTTTATTTTTATTCTTTGGGAATCCACTATAATGGTTGGGGTCTGGTAAATGAATTTCTTATAGGTTGGGGATCATTTATTGAAAGCCCTACGGGATAGGGACTTGTTAATGAAATCCCAACAATTCATCGGTAGTCTCATGGGATGAATTCAGTTGGCTAGACTAAGCTAATGGGGTTTTTACCAGTATGTCAAAAACCATGTATATGGTGGGATCATGTTCATGGGAAACATGAAATCATATAATTTAGCATTTCCATCATATTGATATAGTTATTATTTATCTATTAGATTTTTCATTGACATATATATGAAATCATTTATTTCACATTTCATTGACAAAATTTCACGTGTTTTAGTAATTTTACATTCCATATTTATTATCCATTATCTAGTAATTTGAATATAATGTGTTTTTTTATTACCATATTTTTTTCCATTCAGATGATTGATTAAGTGTAATGTGTGTTCAATTATTACATTACAATACATACTATTCTTATTGATCTTTTATTTCATAAACTATACTTGACCCTTACTGCACATTTGAGCTCAACCTTTTTTCGTTTCCATTAACTTGGAATCAAAGAAATACACTTTGAAATATATTCAAATATATAATTGATGGAATACATCTATCCTTGAAATGATAAAAAAATATATGTTGTAATTATAGTATTAGTTAGTAATATAACACTCATGTATATTTCTAGTTTACCAAGACTGCTAAATGTTTTGGTCCTTCATGATTTTATTACTAATAGTAATGCTAATGCAATGGTATTAGACAGTAGCTCTAATTTTCTGGGGTTAGGTTGATATAAATGTAATGTCCTCATTCAAATAAAAACTATTTTTAGTTCTTATATTTTAAAAAATTATTTAAGAGGTGAATATTTCATTTGGTTTTATTTTACTGAAACAATATATTATTTTTGTAAGAAAAATAAAATCAATTCCATGGGAACAAATATTATAATATTTTCCTAGTAAAACAATTTTTATTCTAAAAGCATTAATTTTTTCTAAAAATGATCTTCATTACTTTTTGCGAACATATATTAAAATGAATTTTTATCTCTTGTAAAAATTTAATATTATAAAATAAATTCCTTTTTATGGACGAATAAAGATTAATATTATGTAATAATTTGATCATAGTTTTTTTCCAAATGAATATTAACCATGGTGAATATTTATCACTTTGGTGCATGGTAAAAATGATTTAAAATGGTTAAAATAATGTGATGATTATTTACAATAACAATAATAAATTTATTAAATATAATTGGTGGGTTTCATTTAGAAAATAATATTATCATGTTCATATCTATTAAAATTTCTAACCACTTAACATGAGAATGAAATTTAATATATAATAATGTTTCATGTATTTATATGTTCCCTACCTACCACTCTTATAAAAAGGAACTCACAGTTATCTCATTTCCAAACTTTATGAGATAATTATCTTGATCAAGACATAGAAAAATAACATTACAAAAACCCTACCCATTTCTGAGAGGACATATTATAACCAAAATACCAATTCAATAAGGATTAAGTTGAAATCCAAAAGTGGTAACCAAAATAAGAGGTATATGCCCGTACCGGTCTTTTTAAATTCTCTTTCTTCTTAAACCACATCAAAAATATCCAATAAGTATTTTAATACATTTAAATAAATATATTCACCACACAAATATTTTTTTATTAATTATATATGCATTTTAGATATTTATTTCATCCTATAGAAAATGAAAACATCACTCGTTCATATATATGACCCACTATATAATCATTATAGTGTAATTTGTTTCATCACTGATTAAAATTAATTGGTTAAAAGATGAAATTAATGATTATATATTATATTTATATCATATTTATATTTATTCAAATATATTGTATCTTCTATATTGATACCCTTTCATCTATTGGTAAATGATAATGTCGCTAGTGCATACCTTTAGACTACCACCTCCATGAAGCGATGTGATTCATTTCTCTATTACCACCATGAATGGATTACTCTAAAATTTTATATATTGAATAAAAATTATATTCATGAAGTTATTAAAATTGTGTTGGTGATTGAAATGTTTCATAACTCTCTTTAGCATAGAAAATATATGAAAGTACTTATAGTGAAAATGACTGAACAACCATAAGAGGTCAACTTAATAAAGAACAATTCAATTAATGAATTTAAAATTTATATTAAAATATTATAAAAATATAATTTAAATGAAAAAGGTTCACAATAAATTTTTTAATAATTTTTATTTAATCATATCTGAGGGTAAAAAATGTATGATTTTTTAGAGACCCAAGATAATTGAGTTCTATTTTATTCTAATTTAAATTTTGAATTGTTTGTATTTAGAATTAAATTATGAATATCATATGATACCATTATATTAAACCATTTTACTTTCTTCTCCACAAGTTATGTTTGGATAATTATTATCTATTTCTTCTCCCGTTGATCTAGAATCAACAAGTATGTTACCTATAAGGGATACCATTTTTTTTTTATTTTTGGTTAATAATACTTGTCTTACATTTATATGATATTGAAATTGTTTTATTTAATTTTTTACACATACATGAAAAGATTTTCAAATTTCATTCTCGCAACATTTTACATTATTTATAATGGATTAAAAATAATTTTTTTAAATGTTTTGTGAAAAAATTAATTTTTAAATATTTAAAAATTTTTTATCAGAATGTTCTCTTTTATTGTATACATCATGAAAGTATTATCCCAATATCATGAAAATTATTTACATTTAATATTTCATTAAATTTATTTATGGTAATTTTTAATGAAAATAAATTTCTCAATATTATGGGAATTTTTATTTAAAATTAAATTATAATATGGTTTTACTTTCATAAATAAATAAAAAATAATTTAATTGTTATTTATATAATCTCAATAAAACAATGTTATAAGGGTGTTATTTTTAAATTTTTTTCTAGTATTTTCTTTTATAATGGCTTCGTTTTAATAAAAAATCTTTCAATTCAATTGAATTTATGATTTTGTTTTAGTATTTAAATATTTATAGTTTTTTGATAGTTTTCTTTCCCAAAATCACAATCCCCATATTTATACATCATTGGATTGTAAATTATTAAATCCTAAATGCATGTATGTTACGTATCATTGATTTATATGAAATTATTTCCATAATTATGTATTTGTTTCAATTCAATATCATTTTTAAATATAGTATTAGTAGAATAATTCTTAATATAAAATTATTTTATCCACTGGGGAAATATTCCATATTTTTTATACAATAGAGAAAAATATTTATATATAAGGAATTTTAAGTATGGATTTTATTGATCATTCAATATATGAATAATGAATCAAATGTGAAATTCATGAGTGGGAACTGGTAATTGATAATCCATCAAATCATTAATATGTCACATGAGACAAACCAATAGACATGCTATATTATATGTGTATCTAGTATTACACTAACCAATTTATTATTATTGTCTTAGAAGAAGTCTTGATGGTAAGATTCATAATATCTTAGTTAGTGAATTGACGGTAAAATATTTAGTTTCTATAAGTGTTCATTTTATTTTGTTGTTGCTTTATTTCAGAACTAATATTCCACATAATATCTATAATTTATTTCTATATAAATTAATAAAATAATGTTGTAGTTTATTAATTTATAATTGTGGTTAATTCAATGTTAAACATATATAGTTATTAAATATATATTTTAATATATGTTTTTCTATTTAATTATATATTTTTAACTTTTAGTTTATTATTTAATTTGGAAATTTCTTTCAAACTAATTATTTTAATGTTGTAGTCTAATTTTAGGTTTTGATAATTCATTTTAATAATTTCCATCAAAATTTTAAATTATTAATTAATTAATTTTTAAAATTAATTTATTTTATTAAGTTTGTTTAATTTTTGGGATATGAAATTACAATTGTACACATTTAATAAATTGTATTATATGTTTATTTAGTTAATTAATTAATCAGTTAATTTTTTTTAGAATTTATTTTTATTTAAGAAAATAATTAGTTTAGATCTTATTTTATTCAAAAATTTATTCTATATATTACTTAATTAAAAAAATTGTATTTTGATTTAAATGTTCAATTACTATTTCATTGTAAATTATTAAAATTTAACTTACAATATTTAATTTATTAATAAATTATATTGGTTTTTGAATATATTTTTATTGATTAAATTTGTCTTCACTATAGAGAGAAGGATATTTTTAAGTACTAATTCCCCATAGTGGGGACTAATTTTATGTTACTTAATATTTTTTAATTATTTTTCGCAAAATTTATATAGGACCTGGTAGTGAAATGATTGGATTTTACCCAGGAAAAAGACAATGGGAATAAGGGTTTTGTTTAAGTGTTTTTTCACTTTGGGAATCAGAGACCAGAAAGGGAATTCTCATCAAATATCATAAGATATTTTTTAATTACACAATAAGTGAAAAACTTAGGCAACATTATTATATTACAAGCTTAAGAAAAATATTTCTGAGACCCCTCTGAGTAAGATAAATTCTTATTTGGGCAAGCCTAATGATGAAATGAATTTGCAATAGGAGTCAAGAAACCACAAACCCAATTAAACACAAATCCTTGGTCAGCCCTGGGGGATTTGATCACATGGGGATATAGGTTCATGGTCAACACTAAAGCTAATGATCTATCCAGATGTTGAAAATGAAGGAGATGATTCAAGGTCCACTATACCAGGGTGTGAAATCTGAAGGAATAATTTTTGATGTCACTGATGTGTACCAAAGACCCATTTGATCTCGGAGAAGTTGAACTTCAGATTCATGAAGAATTTGATCACGAAAATTCAATATCTATGAAGACATAGATCCTTAATGACCGTAGTTGTTAATTAAGAATCACCACTATGCCGATCAAAAATGCACTGTAGAAGGACGAGCTGTCACCCCAATGAGGAATATAGAGTAAATGAACCACAATAATTTCTTTAATATTTTTGTAGAAGCATTGAAGATAAGCCCTAATTAGATTTCACCCCCGAAAAGATCACCCCAACATATATTTACCTTAGTTCTCCGTTAATATCACAATGAATATGATGAATGGTTTGAACCAAGACTCTTCAAATCATGTATTTTTCATGATTAATCAGATATCCTGGAATCTTATATTCTAAGTCATGCTCAAGCGGTTGAAGAAATTTGATGCATATATTGATCTTGAGTGAGGTTGATTTTTATTTACCACCCAACTTTAATGATTGTGAAAAACGAAAATAGATCATGGGTTATAATTTTTTCCAGGATCATTTTTTTATTCTATGTGTGAAGAGGCTGGTGATAAGGTTTTTATAAATGTAATTTTGAAGAAAGGATAGGTATGGTTTTTTATTATTCTATCGTATTTCCCTTTGGTGTTTATTTAATGAAGAATTTTTATGTGGGTTTGTAACATTATCATAACCATATACCAATGTAAGTAGATATGCGACTTTGAAGTCAATTCCACCAATTTTCATATTGTGATTTGTTTAATAGATGAAATTAAAAATAAATGGACTAGGAGTTACTTGATGCATTGAATTAAGTTTATCATTTGAATGAATGGTTCATGTCTGGGGAAATTTTGGTTGTTGAAACTCATAACTATTTTTTATGGTTATATAATCATCATAAATCCATGTGTTAATCATGATGAATAAAATATGGAATCTACTCGAATGTGGTCATCCTGTTTGAGAAAGAAAAATAAAAACATCTTCTAAGGGAAAAAAATTTAAAGTTTGTAAAAAAGTGATGATGATACTGATGGAGCATTTATTTCCAACATTCATGTGGGGAGAGGTGGTGTCGATGCTTTGGAAATGAGTAGAGGTAAATGACTGGAAGACATAAAATTAATTATTTCATGAAGCTATCACCAATTTGAAGTAGTTTTGGAAGGATATGATGCAGAATATAAAGTTAGTATTCATTTAGAGATATAAAAAAATAATTATAGATATATTCAGAGATGTCAAAAATTTATAAATGGGAGTAAAATAAATAAATATTTTAGGAAACTACTGATACTCCTAAATTTGATAAAGGAAGTGTTCGAAGTGAAAGACTGGTCCATTGTGAATTCCCATAAATTTCTTAGTATCCATGTCTAGTGGATTCATATAGTGATGTAGTTAAGTGTTTTTATATACATTAATTTTACAAATGTAATTTTATCTAGAATCATGGAATTCATAATGTGATCATTACATAATGTTTCATTATTCGTTCATTTTTTGAGAATTAATTTTTATTATGAGCACATCCAAATTCTAATTAGAGTGTGAGGAACTCTTAATGTAGGTAATTAATTCCATATGACGTTTATTTTTTAAAAAGGTTCACACTATTTAAATTTATTATTCATCAACAGAAGAATTGCGAGTCCAATGATTGTTGCTCGCATCTCAATTTTTTGTTAACATTGAGAACATTAATCAAGAGATTTAGAAATGATATCTACTTACGGTATCTTAGTTTTTGACCATAATTAATACCAAAAAATAGATGAATTATTTTATATTTTATTCTTTAGATCTAGATAATTACAATTGTGAAATCCTTTAATAAACGATGATGTGAGATAGGTCAATAAGAATCATAAGTTAGGTTCTTGTTTCTTATTTTTTATAATTTCATCACTACTATATTTCAACATGATTACAATAGTTTTTATTATATTTTAAATTAATGTATTTTTTGAACGTAGATTAGTATATTTTATATTAGTTTTAAACCTTTCAAAAAATAAATAATAACCTAGAAGAAGAAAAAATAGATCATGAAAAAATAACTCAAAGACGAAAGTTTGTTTAAGAGATAAATTTTGTTGCTGGATAACTGTAGTTAACTGGTTATGAATTTTTTTAAAAAGTTTTTATAATAACTAAAATACCATATCTTTTTATATATATTATTTCTAGGGAGCCTCGCAAGGGGTTATATGACAAAGATAAAAACATTTTTCTGTTATAAAATAAAACAAAAAAATTTATAAATATGATATATTTTAAAAAATATCATCTACATGTCCAAGAAATACATATGAAATTATAAATATGAAAATTGATACAATATTAGAAATATAACAATAGAAAAATAGAAAAAAAAACAAGTTTTAGGGTTCAGTTTTTTAAAAAAAATTAATTTCCCAAAAAGAACCCCTAAAAACAATTTGTCTTAAAACATAAAATTTTAAAAACATAAAATAAAATGGAAAATTTGATGACTCTGAATGAGCATGTTGATCCTAATTTAAAAATCCATTCTATCCTATGATCATTCGTGGAATAAATATGATATTCAGATAGATTCATTATCAAACTGAATTCCACAGACTATCGGGAGAGGAACCTCACAAGATCCTGTAAGTATTTCGTGTGGCATGTATCACCATGAAGCCCCATGGGGTAGGTGAGGAATAAATAAAAATGAGTAATTTCCCATTTTACACTGATGAATTTGATAAATAATAAATTTTCTACTCATTGTTCAAAACTATAGGTAGTTAGAATTAGTAGTAGAATATATTTTAGAAAAAAAATTTCCTATCCTCTAGGACTACCTCTCATAGGAAGGACATTTATGGCATGAAACAGCTATAAGAGAAGTCTCCCCATGATTACTGTGAGTGGTTTATGTAATTATTCTATATATTCCTTGATAAATCAATTTATTACTATCTCATAATCCAATATTTTTATGATATTTTAGTGTGAAAATATATAAGCATGATAGAAGTTAATGTTGGAGGACTATTTATTTATTCGACTCATATAGAGGTGTGGAACCTGATTTAAAATGGGGAAAAATTTCACAATAATTAATTACTAGGTACTAATACAAGTGACCTTGATGATTAGAATTTTGACAAAATATACTCTTTCAATGTACAAACCCTAACTAGTATTTTGCATTATAATACATTGTGACATTTATTCTTCTAATGATAATTTTAATAATGAATTCCCTTTATTTCAAGAAGGACCTGAAGTATGTAATGAGGTCTTTCCTGGAAAATTATATTAGAATAATCTAAATTACCAATTGAATGAGCATAATTTCGACTCCAGGACATTTAAATCTAAACAAAATTTCAACCAAGGATAAAACAATCAATATAATTTTAGGATTATTCCTAATGAATAAGTTAATATAAATTTACAACCCCCAACATTTAATCAACATCCTTGGAATTATAAAAATTAGTGTTAGAATCAATCTTGTTGAAATTATTCAAACAATCCATAATCGAGAAAATAAAAAAACAATTAGCAATTAATAAAATAATTTACAAAAAGAAAAAATGATAAAATTATCAACATATTTCACAACAATAAGTAGTTTTTCTATAAAAAATGGTTACATAAATTGGTCAAATAGAAACTAAAATCAGTCGGTTAACGAACAAAGAAGTGATCCTCTGAATTCCTTTTTTTATTTTGAAAAGAAACCACTTTGTGGACGAGTGGGAACCATTTAGGAAAACATCAAAAAATAGTACACCAATAAAAAAGACCACCCAAATACAAGGAAACCTGAGAACAAAATCAGAACAAGAAAGAGTGAACCTGCACACCTCCGATCCCTTGCACAACAAAGAAAACAGATGGTCACTAGCTCGAGGGATCCCATCTATATTTCCATGACAGATCGTGTTTAATAAGCTCCTTCTTCAATGAATCAGAGAATTGTGGGGGTATGTAGAAGAGATAATGTAAGTAAAATATTCATGAGAATTGGAGTTGAGATTCGTAATCCCTATAATGAAAAAATTAAAGAAGAACAGAAAAATGATTTTTTTAACTTCAGAAACAAAGTGAAAAGTGTATAACGAAGTAAAAAATCCACCGGCTAAAATTTTTTTACCACATTTTAATTTTATTAAATAACCCATAAAAATATTAAAGAACATTCTATGTAAAAATTAGATGAATAAGAAAAATTGTGAAAAAATAAATAAATTAAACTGTATAGAACCGTTATGGATTTCATAAATCACATTGTCTCTTAAAAAAGAACAAGAAAGTTGATAATCATCTTAAAATTTGTAGGGAGTCTATTACTTATCCATTTTGAATCCCTCATTTATGAACCATGTTTTAAATGAAATATAGAAATAATTACTGGACACTTTTAGTAAATATGAGGTTAATATTTCTTTTTTTTATGATATGAAACATCTACCATGTTATGAAAAATTCCTTGAGATAATTTGTACTCACAAAAGGATATTTAAGGGAGGTGGTAAATTTAATTTGGGAAGACATGTTTCTTCTATTATCCAACACCCAATCCTTGTTAAATATAATGATCCGTGTAAAATTTTTATCACATGTGTCACCCGAAATAATTAGTTCAAAAATTTGATGTTAAATTTATAATCCTCCATAAATTACATACCTTATTGTATTTGTCATTGATGCAAGTCAGATATCTCAAGAAATCTATAATTTTCATCCAGCCCACTAATTAGATCTTAGATAAGCTAGCTAGGGAATTTGAAGAATTGCTGCTAAGGGTTAATGATTTCATTTTTCCTACTAATTTTAATGTTCTAGACATGTAATATTTTTATTTTAGTTCACATGTACCATTAATTTTAGAACGAACATTCCTTAAAAATTCTATTGAAATAATCAAAGATCAATAAGGTACATTGTCTTATGATTTTGTAGGAAATATGGTTAATTTTAATATTAGTTAATTAATGATAAATCTTATGGAAGATCATTCTTTGCACAAATTTTACATGATTCAATGGTTTTACACAAAGTACTTTCCTAATTCTATTCATGAAAATAAACATAAAGATTCATTATAAAAGAGATATTATTATAAAATTGTTCCTTTTTCTACTGAATAATATTTTGGATATAAAACAGAAGAAATATTATGTAATTCAAGATCGAAAACTATATACTATTTTTTGATAAAATTTATACTATTTTGGAATTTCTGAATATGTTAAGAACAATGTTTTGGTTGAATGTTCTACTAAAATGATGTGTATTTTTTCTAAAACATTTAAAATGTGTACTATTGTGTAAAATTTATGTTTAATGGATTAATTAATTTAAATTCTACTAAATTTATCATAAATTATTATATAAGAATCATAAAAAATTCACCTCATATTAGGAAACTTAAATTTGGAATTTTCTATGTGGATGATAAAAATATTCCGAATGCAAATACATGAACAGGTAATTTAAGAATTTCTAATAATGGAATTTTTTATTATGTTTTAATAGAATAAAATTAACATAATGAACCTGAATAACCTTATTTTTCAAAATAGGTAGTCTATTGGTAATTGTTTCAATCTTTTACCCATAAATTTGAAAATTCCCTACATAGAAGAAAAATGCCATTTTACTATCATAATTTCATGTGGGATATAAAGTGAGTAAGAAAATCATCTCTTAGAGGTCAATTGAAAGATTAATTAGGATATAGGTTGGAATTTATAATATTTACCAAGTATTAATCTTTTTTTGATTTAATAGTACTTTTCTATAGGTAGATTACAACCCTGTCGGAAAATTTCAATGGAGGTTGAAGTCGATCCTTCTAGAAGTAGTTATGAAATGGATACTACCATATTGAATAAGTTTATAATTTACCCCATTTATAATAGTTAATGGGTTACGATTGTTCCAATTTTCCAAAATAAGGGTGTATTCATAGTTGTTAAAAATAATTTGGAGTGTCAGTTCCTACTAGGTTAACCAACAAGTGGAGGGTATGCAGCCATTGTAGGAGGCTTAACTTATTGGATAGGATGAAACACTTTACCTTACGTTTTCCTTACAAGACACTTGAAAAGATTGATGATCAATCTCTTTATTGATTCCTAGATGGTTGTTCTAGATACTAAAATATTTACATAACTCTCGAGGACCTAGATAAAACATCTTTTAGAAGTCTTTTTAGTTCAATTTCGTATTGTAGAACATCATTCACACATGTTAATTCTCATACCACCTTCTAAAGACGCATGCTCAGAATTTTATTCTTATTTTTATAAGGAATTAATGAAGGTGTTTATGGATGAATTTATAGTTTATTATCTATCTTTTGAGATCATTCAAAGGAATTTAAGATCATTTCCTAGAGTTTTCATTGAGATTGAAATTATTCTAAACATTGAGAAATATCATTTTTCGTTTGAAAGTAGAACTTTTCTTGGTTATGAAGTGTCTAATGAAATAATTTTTGTGGACAATTCCATAGTTAACATCATATATTCATTGAATTTTCCAAATACCATTATTAACATTAGATAATTTCATGGAAATATTGATATTTATAAGAGATTCATAAAATAATTTAGCTACAATGCATTTCATTTGACAAAGTTTCTAAAAAAATATCTTTTAGCTTTGATGAGAAGTTTAGGGAAGAATTTAATGAAGTGAAATAGAATCTTGTTTCCCCAAAAATAGTCTAATCACCTTATTGGAGTTCTTCTTTTTGTTTGATGGCTAATGATTCAATGTTGTATTTGCAGTCTATTTTTGGGAGAAGAGTGGAATGGAAATCATGTTTCACTAGTTATGTTTCTTGGAATCCATATACAGATCAATCTAATTACTCCAAAATTGATATGTATTTGATAATCATTGAAATTTCCCATGATATTTTTAGAATTTATCATTTGGGATCTAATGTTTTGTTTATTACAGATCTTTATTCTATCTGATATCTCATGAATAAGAATGAATCAAAACCACATATGGTTAGATGTATATTATTACATCAAGAATTTGATATAGAGATCAATGATATGAAAATAATTAATAAAATTGTGTCCGATCATTTGAGTGAGACACCTACAAATATTTTAGTATAAATATTATGTTGAAACTATTAGAGATATTTTTGATTGGGAGAACATTTATTCTTTTTCCACAAGAAAAAGGTTGTGGTTTTCAAACATCGTCAATTGATTAGTTATTGAAATTGTTCTACACAAGTCTCCCACGAAACGTGTTTCTAAAAAGAATTTTGAGTCATGAAATATGTTTGAGATGATCCTTACTTGTTGTATATTGAATGTCATCAGATTGCTTGGAGATCGATTTTAGATTCTGAAAATATTTATGTTTAGAAATTCAGTTATAGTTCGGGTTCTAGTTGTCACATTGGGCCACATAGAACTACTAGAAAATATTTATAGTTATGGTTATTTTCGCAAAATTTTCAATGATTCTCATGAGTATTATAGTACTTGATATTATTTTCAATTAGAAAGGGAAAATAATCAAATACATGAGATACTACAACAACCTTTTCTATTTTTTAATGTATTTGATGTTTGCGGAATGGATTATATGTATCCACTTACTAATTCCTTTGGAAATATGTAAATCATTCATGGAGTGTATTATGGTCAAAATATTTTGAAGCTATTCTAACTGGAATATATGATTCTAGAGTGGTTTTCTTGCCTATCAATATTAATTTATTTTAAAATTTGAGATACCCAAATGTTTTCTCAGAGACCAAGGAAATAATGTATATAGTAGTACATTATAAGATTAGTTAAAAACATATTGGGTAATAAATTAGTTTTATAAAATATATTGATATCCAAAAATTGGAATGGATAAAGTTTCAAACATAGATATTAATCATATTTTGGATAAATCTAGTAACAAAAAAGGAATGATTGCAAATTAGGGCTTAAAGATTCCCTTTAGGCATATAAGATGGCCTATAAGGCTCTAATATGGATTTAGCCTTATAAGAATGTTGTTATAAGAACTTTTAATTCTCATATTTATGTTAATAAAAAGGTGTCTGGGTAGTCAAATCTTGTTATCTGAATCTGTTTGAGAACGGAGAAGTGAAGAATCTATATTTACTAGAGTTCAAGGATGTAATAAATAATTCTTATAACCCCACAAGGATCTCTACATAGAAAACCAATATTGTTCATGATAAGATGTTATTTAATAAATAGTTTTATATTACAGATAACATGTTTCAGTATAACTCCATGTTGATGATTTTCAATGGTAAATTTCATTTCAAATGGGATGAACCTTTTTTAAGTGATGATTTCCCTTTTAGTGTTGTGTAGATTTAAGAACCTGGAAGTGACATTCCATTTACTATGAGTGTACATTGTATGAAAAATTTTAAATATGGTAATAAGGAACGTTCATTGCGGATTTTATTTTATAGGAAGTTGAATTCAAATTAATAAACAAGTATTTTATTCCCCTATTATTTATATTTGTTGGAATAAGTATGGGGGATGTTACTAACCTTTTGTTGTGTGAGAATTTTTCTTTTTTGTTTCTATGATTTACTTTAAATAGAATAATGGGATCTACATGGGAGGATATTAACATATTTTTAAATAGGTGGATTCCACTTAGCACTTCTTTTTATATATTTAATACTGGAGAAGATATTTTACAATTTTCAATGATCAACAAAAGATGAAAGATGACAACAAAATCATGATTAATGCCTTTACTTTCTGAGATCTAGTTTAATCATTCTTGAGCTATATATTTCATGAATCAAATGTCATTTTTATACAATTTTAGAGTTTTTCAAGATGACCATATGTAATTTTAAAAGGTAAAGAAGAGGGAGTATTTTAGTGGATCTAAAGAGGCCGAAATACACAATTTCTGGGGTTATTTTCATAAAAAATCTTCTCCTTTTCAAGATTTTATTATATCAGTATTCTTCATCCTTTATTAACATAAATTTATGAAAAAACATTTTAAATGAAAGAAATGTTTCACACTATATTTTATTGTTAAACATGTTGTTTTATTCTATAAATCAATTTTTTCATGTATATCAATGCTGAATAGTTTTATGATTTGATGAATTTTTTTGACACTTACTAAAAATGCACTAATATATATATTATATTATTCACTTATAAATTTTATGGAGTAACTAATACGAATGCTTAAGTGAATTAGAAAAATGTTTTAATTTACTTTTTAGGGGGGGGGGGAGAAATTACCTTGTGATATATTTAAACCCATTGGAACATGATTTTTATCTACCTATTTACTAAATATTTCTTAAACATTAATAATTGAATAAGCATGAACTTAAACTTTAATTCCACATTGGGACAATGTTGATAATTGGTAGGGGTAAGTGTTTTTGACTATGATTAATTTTAACACAATTTGAACCCATAAACAACCCCTAATGTTTTTTTTTTCAAATTAGAGTTTTTTTCATGTTTCAATAAATATTTCTGAGTGATTTAATTTATTTTGAATATTGAATTGCATATAGAAACTTTAAAGTGGTTAATTATTTAATAACACATATATTTAGTCAAGTAATTCATTTTTAATTTTTCCTTTGAAAATATGTTGTTATTGGTAATGAATTATGAGATTTTTTACCACTATCATATCTAATATGTTTTTTAAATTTACATTCAAAATCATACGATTTGAATTAAAATGAATTATAAAACTAAAATAATAATCATGGATAAATCATTTATTTAACTCTATATGTTATTAATGAGTTATTTATATTAACTTATAATTTATTAAGTTTGTTTATCAAAGAAGAGTGTCTAATTTATTTTATTTTCTAATTAATGTGATTTCGTTGTCCTAGAGGTAAAGAGATGTTTTTTACTTTCAGTCGAATGAATATATATAGAGGCCAAATCTGAATTCAAAATTTTATGGTAAATAATTTTTTAAGAGAATAATTGACTTTTTAACTAAGACAATATAATTTATTGAGGGTAAATATTTTAATTTCTTGATAAAAATTCAAGGAAAATCATTTTGAAAACTAATATTTTCTGGAAACCTGATATTTTGAACATAGGTTTTGTTTATTCCACTAGATTTCATATATTGTTTTCTCAAGGACAAAAATAGGCATAGAGTGAGAGAATTTGAGGTGTCTTAATTTTCTCACTTATTATCCACATAATTTCATTAATTAAAATCTATTTAAATTGTTAAAATATTGTATTATTTGATTAATTTATAATATGGATAATTAAGTGTTAAACTAATAAAGTACTTAATTATATGATTAGTATATGTTTTTATATTTAATTATATATATTTTTTAAAATTTGATCTTATTATTTATTATTTAAATTTCATTAAAAATATTTATTTTAATGTCAAATTTTAATTTTATGTTCTGATAATTATTTTTAATCTTTTCATTGTCATTTGTAATTACTTAATTTATTAAAGTAAAATAATAAAATAACTTTATTAAAATATTATAATTACCAGATATTTATATAAATGGTATACCTTTTAATAAATTTTATAATTAATTAATTAATTAATTAGTAAGTTATTTTTTACCAATTTTATTTTAATTTAACAAAAAAATTTGTTGAGATTTTAGTTTTTTTAAGTTTGTATTTTTCTTTTTACTTAATTTAAAAATACAATTTGATTTTTATATTAGTTTTTAATTGTTATTTTTTCTTTTAAATGATTATGATTTTACTTATAGTTTAAAATTTATTACAAAATTATATTATATTCTTTTAGTTTATTTTAATTTCTTTTAAATATTTTCACCCCATAACATAGGGTGTTTTGAAGAACCAATGGACTATTGTTAGAATATATTTTCTATCATGTAAGATTTCTATTTATTATTTTACTTTATGGTATTTGAGACATTCTAGAGAAATGATTTTATTTTATCTACACATAAGATAATTAGAATAAGGGTAAGAGTTTTTTTCACTTTGGGAAAAGAAGATCTTTATGGAAGTTCTCAGTAAATCATGTAAGATATTTTCAAAGTCCTACATAAGTGAAGTACTCAGGAAATAGAATTATCTACATGAGTAAGGCAAATGATCATTAGACCTCTACAAGTTAAATTATTATTTCACCAATATTTATGAAGAAGAGATATTACATTAAGATTTATGAAACGAAAAAACCTAAGAAATACAGATCCACTTTCAAACATGGGGGATTTCATCAAATGATGAAAAGATTCATGGCTGACACCAGAGAATATTATCCATCCCAATATTAATTGCATAGGAGATGATTCAAGATCCACTAAACCATGATCTAAAATAAGATTCCACCATTTTATATTTCACCGATTACATGGAAGATCCCTTTTTATATTGATGAATATGAACATTGGATCCATGTATAATTAAAAAATAAAAAATCCAGATATGTAAAGTCTGATATCCCCATTAACTCAATGAAGCGTCACCACTTTTTCGATCAACCTTGCACCATCGAAGGCTAATCCACTGCCCCATTAAAGAAAATATAAACTTTGAGCCACCACAATTTCTCCATGCATCACGTAGAATCTTTTATGTAATCCCTAGTAAGATTCCACCACCGATGAATCTACATAGCCATAAATTTAGATGATTTATTCATCAAGATCAGGACAAAAAAGTAATTATATCTGGTTTTAAACTTATCAAATCATGAAATGTTTTATCCCAAACAGAATGTCTCAAAATCTGATATCCCAAGATGATCTTGCGAGGTGAAATATGTTTGAGGAATCAATTGATATCTAGGGATTCCAATTATAGTTTCCCTTCTGAACCCAATGATATTTTTAGGTGAGAATTGAGGTTAGATTATAATTTCATATAAGATCTTGTTTTAATTCAAGATCGAAGATGAGGTTTCTCTGAGGGTAATGTCGAAGAAATGATAGATCTAGTTTTATTCAGTTTATAGTGTTTCATTCTGGCGTCAGTCTGATGTAGAATATTTATGTGAGTTTTCAACATTGTCATGACCATAGAGCCAAGGAATACAACCGGCAAGCATGGATACACTTACAAGAACATTACTAATATTATTCGTTTAATAGTATAATTGAAGGAGAAAGGGACCATTATTTCTTCTATGCATTGGATATGGTTTTTACTTTAGATTCATGGTGCATGATTGGAGATATGTATAGATTTTGAATCTCATAACTATATGTGGATGATAATGGAATTGTTATAACATGAATCGAAGATGGAAACAATTGGCACTTATCGATCAACATGGAGGAAGAGAATAATATTATATTTCTGGAAAATTAAAATCTATGTTTGTAAAAAATAGCGATGATTTTGATAGGTAATTTATTTCTAACATGAAAGTGGGGTGAGGTTGTGTCGACGTTTCCAAGGAGAATAGGATAGTGACTGGAGGGCATAAAATTAATACTTTTATGTGACTTCCATGAAGTTAAATAAGAACTATGAGGATGTGATGTGCGCTAGAATTTAAATAACAATTCAGATATAAAAAACATGACATATAGAGATAATCACAGATGTCATTGGTGGAAAAATGGGAGGGAAACCCAGGGATATTCTGGGAAATGGCTGTTACTCCTGAAGCTGAGGAAGACGGAATTAAAAGTTCATCAGTACCCCTTAGTGATGTCAGGATAATTTCCTAGTATCCAAAGATAGTGGATTAACATGGGGGGGGGGGTATTGAGTTTTAATTTCTTTTAATTTTAGTAATATAATTCTCTATAAAATCATGTATTTTGAAATTTAATCTCTGATAGATGTTTTATTTTTTTGTGCTTTTGTTAGAAATTTTTCAGCTGTACAGAAGATATTGTTTTATCGTCTTTGAAGTAAAAATAGAGAGGATACCTATCAATTATTTTTTTTATCATGTGCTACAAACAATATTCTTTATAATTATATTTTATATATCATTGATTTCAAATGGATGATTCTTTATTATTTTAATTCTTAGCTAAACCATTGTGTGGATATGGATAGCACTGAAAAAATAAAAAATATTTTATATGCTTCCATCACTGATCTTTTTCATGTGATCTTGTATAAAAGAAATGCAATTTTCACGTTAACTTCTCACCCAACATCAATTCAGGTTGGATTCGAATTCTCATTGTTATTTGTGAAGATACCGTGATTCAGGAGGAGAACTACAACAACACAGTGACAGAATTCATGATTCATTGAATACTTTAGCTTGATGGCATTTTTTCCAACTACAGAACAAGATTGAAGTTTTAATGGTAACCCTCACATTATGGTTCAATCATTATTAATGTTGATCGTTATTTCAAAGGGAATCCAAGATATTTTGGATGGTGTTCCATCTTAAAGAATCATTTTGGTAAAATCATTAGGTGTGTTCTTAGAGGATGTGCTAATACCTCTTCTCTAGAAGCTGAAATGATGAGTTTCATTCATGTTATCTCTTAGGCCAAACACCAAGTTTGGAACAATATATGGATTGAGAGTGAGTCGACTACCATATCACAAGATCCTTGGAATGGGGTGGTTCAACTGGCCTTGTAAATCACTACTCGATGGATGGAGTGCCTGGTTCACTCCAATATATAATTCATATTACCAATCCTACCTACCATGAAGCAAATGAAGCTCTGGATAGTCTTGAAAATAAAGGTGTAAGTCAGGGAAAACATGGATGGAGGATATCCCAAATGACTTACTCCACATTCATGTGAAATATTGTTATCAACCTGCATCTATTCATCTCATGTAATTTTGACATTTAATTTTAATAGTACATCGAATATTTAACCAAATAAACACTTTCTTCAAAAAAACAATTCAACTAGAGTGTGATGAAATCATAATGTGGCTCATTAATTCATTCAGATTTGGAATTTTTCTACAATTAACCTTGTTTAAATTTCTAAATCTCCAATTGAATAATTTTGAGTACAATATGTGTTGTCCATGTATTTTTTCTGGAGATTGTTGAGATCCTTATTCAAATCCTTTATAAATGAGTTGTTTGTCATCAGATCTTAGTTGTGGAAATAAATTAATTGGATGAACGAGATAAAATATTTTATATTTCATGATTTTTTTCATGAGAAATATTTTTGTGAAATATAATAAAACTGATGAGAGGAAAATGATCTATTGGTATCCCTATTTAAGCTACTTCTTTCTGTTAATTCTGTTTCTAGTGTATTTTGGTTTGATTTTAGATGGTTTTCTTCTCTTTTCAAATATTGGAGTGTCTTGAATATAGATTAATATATTTTACAACATTTTTTATCTCTTAAAAAAAATTAAAAACACTAATGTTTAAAATAAAATAGATCATGAAAAAATCACATATATAGGGATGTCTCACTAGGAGATGACCTTGTTCACTACTTTACTGAAGTTCTTATATTATAAATTTTCTGAGAGATATTTTATAATGAACACAATAAACCCTATCTTTCATCATTATTGATAATTAAATATCTTTTATCTAGGTGAATAAAAAAATGACATTAACTATTGATGTACATTAAACTCATGTTATTGATTAAATGTAACATGTTTTTATTAGTATCACTTCCATATTGATTATGCCTTATTTTTTCATGATATATTACATTGTATGTAACCCATATTGGGTATCTAAGCCCAAACATTATTTTTTTATTTCCCCATATTATAATGAAGGATGTTTTGGAATGATTTCAAGAATTCATGAATGTTTCATTTTCTATGATTTTATAATTCTTTTAAAATTTTATAATCATGAATATATCTACTTTTATAAGACTATAAAACTAATTCATCTTTTGTGTTGTGATACCTTGTATCTTATACGAATTTAATAACTCAAACAACATATAGGTGTTACAAGATTCATGGTAGTTACATATCTATAGTTTTTTGTTCTAAGGAAAGATCACACATTAAATGTTGTGAAACTAGTGTAAATTATTAGAGGATAATTTTTCAAGCACAAAAAACAAGGTATAGATAAAAATTTAATAGTTTTTATTAGACTAACCATGTCTCAAAAATACATTTCATGATTTTTATAGATGTGAAAACAAGGAGAAGTCAATCTTTATTTTAATATGATTCAATTATATTGAGATATTTTTTAGTGCATATATAAAGAGGATTCCTTATCTAATATAATTTAAAATAAATCCTTAATACCTATGCCCATTAAATTTTTGAACCAAAATAATGTTAGAAAAAAAATTAAGACATGGAAACATGGGATGAATTTATATACTACAAACTGAAAATTAATCATGGTGAATATACATATGAAGATACGGTCTATATTTAAATGGTTGACATTCAGTGCAAGTAACAGTAAAAGGAAATTACGTATGGGGAAATAAAGACTTCAAATTTCTGAAAGCATAGATTCTTGATGGTAAAATTATCAAAGGATGAAACATATAAGACTTTGGATTAGTAGAAATGAACAATCCTAAAGAAGTGAAGAAGTAATTTGATTCAATTAAAACCATCTTTGAATTTATATTGGGATTTAATGTGAGTGGTAATAGTAAATTTGTGGTCCATAATGACTTATCATATTTATAATATGGAGGACTATATATTGTAATACAATCCCTTTATACATTAAATTTTTATTGACTTTGTTCAAATATTTAAAATAAACATGTGGAGACACAATTTCGGCCGTAAGAGTGATAAAAAGTACATTAAATTAATTTTAAATAATATATATTTTAAGAATAGAAATTTCATATAGTGAGTGGTTTCCAGTGGAGATTAAGGGATTTCATGTCTAGTTCAGACTCAATCCTAAGGGGGTATGATGTGTTTATATCCTCTACAAATTTTATATATAGATGTGATATTATAAATCAAGAATAGAAGTGAATTTATAAACTATTTCAATTTTTTAATAAATCTTCCTCAAAACAACTTTTTTTCATATTGAGTGGTCGGTGGAATTAGTTCTCAAATAAAGGAGATAATATTAAAGAATTAAACACGAATTAATTTCGTTTTTAACTATTTATAATATAACAATTGATAAAAATTGTTTTATCCTTTTTAAGATTTTAATATAATGCAGATTAAAAGGTGTTAATTTTCAATAACTAATAATCATCAAAAGTAGTATGTGACATTATTGATAAGATATCTTGATTAATTAGGATTAAGATTTGTATTCCAAATTTTAATTCATCCTAATTATTAAATAAAAATATCATTAAAAATGTGGATCAAATTGTAGTTAAGTGGAACAAGGTTTTTGGTTTTAACAATTATTATAACTAATGATATAAATGGTATTTCACACACCCTTTATTCATTGAACATCATGTGATAAATTTTTGTGCAATTTTGGTTCCCTTGTTGTTATAATAAAATGAAATATCAAGTCATATATGAATTTAGTATACATAGTGAGTATCGTTGACAACATTGTGCATATTAGATTATAATCTGGTATCCTACACAAATCCATGCCTCAGAAGGGTTAGACGATTTCTTCACACATCAATTTTTATGTCGGGATATAACGTTGTATATTTTTTGGATATATTGGTGAAAATAAAATTGAGTAAATTATTTCATTGTTTAATAGTATATAGAATTGGAATGTTTAATTATATAACACTTAAAAATTAGTATCATGAAATGGTGAATGAAATTAATGATATATTAGGGGTGGATTTCAAGTACTAAATAAAGGTATCCTTTTGGAATTGAATCATAAATGGGGATAAATTTTATAGAGTTCTTCCATAGAGATTGTTTCTTATTTTAGAGGACTTTTTTTATTTCATTGTCAATTAGGGGGGAAGAGTTAATTGAATTACATTTAATGGTAATTTTACCAACTGAACCCAAAAGTTGATTTTTTTGAACCCTTAAGGATTTATATTGGGGTTTTTTACAATATTAGAGTGTTGGTTATATGGAATTATTGACTATATGTGAATACTAAATTTGATAAAATAGTGGTTCTTAGAGGATTGATGAATATTAACTTGATGTGTTTGGTTGTCATGGATGAAAAGTGTTTTATTAGTGACATTGATGAAATGAATTGGATGAGTACAATAATTCATTATTTGTTCAATAAATGATAAACGAGTTTTGGATTATTCTATAATGTATGTATATATATATATCAATAAATCACACTACCTACATAAACTTATATGCATCTATGTAAGGATAACATGAAAAACAATGTCATATGAAAAAGTAGTTTATTATAGGGGGTTTCTTTATAAAGGTAAATTTATTATATGTATAAGAAATAATGAGAATATTTAGGTTCGAGTAATAATATTGAGACAAAATAACTATCCCTGTAAAGGTATTGGTTGTATAGTGGTCCATATAAAGGCACTAGTAGACTTTCAAGAATTGCATGATGGTACAAGATCAATTAGTAGGCTTTAGAAAAGTAAATAAAATGATGACATAATGGTAGAGAGTGGTATTAACTAGATTTAACATAACTAGATAACCTATGTAAAGGTATGATGAATAATATGTAAGTGTAAAATAAGGATATATAAAGATAAAAATTGGTATCATATAAAAATCCGCAATCTTATTTTAGGTTAATGAATGAGCATGAGGGTTCATGAATGTGAGTATAACACTCTCAATCCCACACACCTAACCCTGGTGCTAAAATAATAATATTTAAATTTCATGATTTGATAACTATAAACATAACCCAATATTAGATAGCAAAAACATACAACATAAAATGGAAATATTCAGTCACATTAATACCCAAGGATATTTCAAGTTTAGAGTTTTAGAAAATTATGAAAAACTATTACATAATAATACCCATGTCTTTATGTTTGATCATTTTCCACTACACCCATTTTTCCTATTTAACAATTTGTCTTCATTATCTGTCTCATGAATCACATATAAACATATCATAAATATAAACTTTTTTTATTACCTGGGATAAAATAAATATAAGAAATGGGTTATACCAAATTCTTAGAAAGGATAAACATAAGTATTAAAAATTTTAATGTAATCAATGAATATAAGACAAGCCTAAGTGTGGGACTTCATGATAAAAATTCATGCTTATAACATATGAAATTTAATACCCACCAAATAAAATATCATTATACATGTTAAATGGAATAAATATTTATCAATGGAATGATTTTTGAGAGTCAATAATCATGATCACTTCATATTAATCGTGACCAATGAAATCCTTAAAACATCATATAAAGCATTGAGTAATCATATTCGTATGATGTACTAATATCAACCATCATCATCAATAATATCTGTGTAGCATAAATTAATATAACACATGTAATAATTAATTTTCATCATCAATATTTTGAAAAAATCTTCTATTTCATTATAACCTGATTTATATGTAAACAAAAAAGGTTTCAAGAATATCTCATGAAATAAATCATCATAGACCATCCATAGAATGAAGATTAATTATACCATAAGGTCATATTCAAAAAAAATTAAGAATCATTAATTTATTTTGAAATAGAGGAAAATACATTTATATGAATATTTTAAAAAATTAATTGGAAACTAGGGAAAATAATATTTTTTTGGAAATAAATTATAAAATTATCTATAATTGTGGGATAATTATTCCATTTAAGAAAACCCTAGAGGCTTATTTATAAATATTTAAAAATTAGATATTAATTATGGTAGGAAAATAAATTCTTATCATTACCTTTAAAAATAAAATTTATTTTCAAAATTATTAATAGATATTAATAATAGACACTTAAGAAAAAAATTTGGTATTTTACCTTTAATAATTTTAAAATTAGGACAAGGATTAAGTAAAGAAACTATTGGAAATCAGTTATTTTTAGAAAAAAAGGTTCTTGAAATAACAAAAATACTAACTCATAACACTAACCAAAACCACCACATAAGTGATAACCACTCAAAATCCATTTACCCAATCTCTTTTTCTAATCCTATTCCAATTTTGGCCTCTATTATCAGATAAGACCATTTTGCATACTTTATAGTTCAAATTGACAACATTAACCATTGTAGTGAATCCTTAAATCCACTCCTAATTCCTAAACCATGAATTACTCATGCAACCCACTATGAGAATGCATCACTGATGCTTGGCACAAAATCATTCACTCAATCAACACCTATTTATAAATTCATGAAGAAATGCCACAATGTCAGACTCATATAATGAAAATATATTCCCATGAATATGATTATGTTTTTATGTGGCCAAATACCATGATATCAGAGTCAATAACCTTAAACAACATCTTCCTTCCTCTTGAATGATCATAATGGGCCACATCATACTCCTGATCCTCTATCTAATACCATAAGAAATAATTATTTATTTATAGTCATTTAGAATAAATTATTTGCAATAAACCAATTTTGAATAAAATAATAAATATTAGAGAGTTTCCTCCATTGAAAAGAACCTTGAGTAATGACATAATGACAAATCATAGTATGCCTCTTGTATTCCTACAAATAAATTTCCCCCAAATGAAACTGAATCTGTAGCATATTCAAAACCAAATTTGGTATAAAACCTATAAAAATTCATTAGGTGGATTAACATTATCACAATGATGAGACAAATGAAATGCTGATCCTTTTCAAACATTTTCTTAACATTCTACACTCATAGATCAATCTATTTATCTTTAGTGGAATATTCTATGAATCCCATAACACAACAACACAACATTAGAAGAGGAAAAAGGGAAGGGATAAGCGTGGATGAGAAGGTAAATTTACCTTGTACTGTTGTTGTGAAAAAATCTATAACAATATCAAAACAAAGGGGTGAAGGATGATTGAAGGATAGTTTTGTAGTGGCTCCCTCTGTTATTTCAACTGATTGTATGGAGAAACCCCGAAACGTCAAATTAAAAAGGGGTCAATAAATTACCCCTAATCATTAGAAATTTAGTACATGAGGGACATTATTTTGTGGCTATGAGGTCATGTTGTAATACATAACTTAAAGGGAAACATTTTGGAATAACCCAACGTTCCTTGACACAATGACCGTATCCCGGAAATAACACAGAAAACATGATGGGATGTTTTAAGGTTGAATCCACACATTGTGTCGTTGAACCACCACATCATATAGATTCAATTTACAGTATCTATTCACTATGAATTTCTTTCTTATAATGTCATGACATACCACCAGAACCCTAATCCTTCTCCCTGATAACACTAGTCCCTAACAAAGTATAAATCTTCCATGATTCAATCACCTTTATCCACATTCTGATTCTCCTTGTCCTATTGTGGTCAATCACCTATAGGAAAATTTCATCATATACTCTAAAATAATGTTTTATCAAACTCCAACAACTCTAAATCCCCTAAGACCTAAAATAACAACCTCAGATTAACATTTTATAGCTTGGTAATCAAATCCACTACACCCAATAAGAACACTACCTTCTTTAAATCCATAAAAATTAAAATTTCTCTTAAAACATCAATCCCATTGTGACACAAATCACTATAAAATCCTTAAAATAAGGATTATCATCCATGATAATCTAATATGATGAATTTATGATTTCCAATTTATTCATCATGACACAATTACAATTCCCATATCTAGTTTTTTAATGGTAATGGTTCTATGATCCATACACCCAATCAATAAATACTATAATTTTTAGAGAAACACCTCGTTTGATACAATACACACAACAATAATCATGATGATGATGTACTTGACATAAAAATGGCTATTTTATACCGAATCGTCTGTGAAAAGTTCCAAACAACTCCCCATATAATGATTCCACAAAACAGACACCATCCCACCATGATATTAACACCGAACCAAGAATTGATGCCTCCACCAAAATAGAATCAGGATGAATAAAATCTTAATTCTGCCCCTTCAGAAAAATGTACTCATCATTAAGTTCTAAATGAATTAATGATACCTAGCACCATAAGATCCTCTTTGAATCTCATATGGATCTAGAAAAAGATAAAATTCCTTATATCTCTCTCACAAAGAGACGTAGTTTCGAAAAATAGGCATTCATTTATTCTTTTACAAATATTCTTTAAATTTTTTGAAAGGTGGTTTTAGAAACCTACAGATAATTCATGGCTGTTTATTATAAACTATCTCAATTTAGTGGATTTTTTTGCATTGGTTAAATATTTCAAATAGTATTCAAAATATTAATCACTAGATAATGAATAATAA
This sequence comes from Viscum album, assembly GCA_963277665.1. Lineage (NCBI taxonomy): Eukaryota > Viridiplantae > Streptophyta > Magnoliopsida > Santalales > Viscaceae > Viscum > Viscum album. The sequence goes on from OY728133.1 coordinate 446,588,478, forward strand.
ATAATTAGTTAAAATTTATTTTCAATATTTTATTTAAAAATATATTTATTATTTATTATTTAGTATTTGTTTACAAATTATTAATTGTTAATTATTAATTAATATTTTTAAATTATAAAATTTTTATATATTTATATAATTAAAAATAAAGACACAAACAAAAAGATACATGCATGTGATTATATGTTTGTGTTAATAATGTGGATGAAACGCAATCACTTGACTGGTGTTCTAATATAATATAAAAATCAGGCTTTATTCTTAAATAATTATATGTTTTCCTCTAGTTTTCCTTTTGTGCTCTCCAACATGTCAAATGAGGATGATGAAAAAATACAGAAACATAGTAGATAATAATTTTTTTAATAATTAATATTAAAAAATAATTAATTTTTTAATAGAAGTTGAGAATTAGTCATGAACAATAAAAGTACATAAATTTTAATCTAAATGTATTTTGGTTCTATATTACTAGTAATGTTAAATTTTACATTATTCTCTACAACCTTTTATTCCAAGGAATCCCATAACCCATTTTCTATTTGTGGAAGCAGTTCTATAAGGACTCTAAAACTATAATTAATGTAAGATACTCTAATTTTAGATATTTCGAGAGTATTTTTGATTCATTTTATAGGGTATTATTATCCTTTTTGGGTGGTGTATGAATTTAGCCACTAGGTTTATATTCTTATTGATATGATGGTATTTAAATTTTATTGGTGATCCATTTTTTTCTGATTTATTTTTCTTATGTTTATTATGTACTAATGATTTACTTTGTATAGTTAATCTCAAGTACTTGTCTCATTGAAGTCCCAAATCTTGAATTTATATTTAATTCATGGTTAGCCCTTTGTGATCTCAGTCATTCTTTATTGTGAGGAGTTAAAGGTTAAGAATTGTGTTTCTATGTGAATATATATATATATACATATATCAATTTATGTATATATATATATATATATGTATTTATGTATATAACTGTTTATAAATATATTTATACATATTTATTTATATATTTACATATAGTTAAATTTAATTATATTAATATTGTAATATATTTATGTAAATTTTTTTAAATTATACATATTTTTAAATAGTTAAATGTATATGTATATATTTCTATATTAATAAAAAATTATATTAATATATATTTATATGTATTTATAATTATATATATCAGTTGAGTATATATAAATAATGGTATTTATGTATATGTTTGTGTGTGTGTTTGGGTATTTAGGTATGCTTATATATCTATACAAATATGTATATATATATATATACACACACACAGACATATTAACACATATAAATATATAAACATATAAACATATATAGAGATATTGTTGTAGTATTGTAGCTGATTTTGTAGTAGTACTGTAGTCTTGTTGGCATTATAACTAAGAGCACATTATTTTAGCTACGGGCATTATAACAATACTCTTTGGGGAAAATGGTACTTTAGGCTATGGAAAATAAATTTCAAGCCACAAGGTATTTAGACGATAAAATTATAAGGTATAAGAGCCAACTATATTTTAATGACTTTGTTCATCCATGTCTACTCGTCATATAAGGTTTCCCTCTCCACTGAGTTAAAATGTATTTTTCCCTTAATGAGAATGGAATGAACCACAACATATTTTGATATATAGAAATATATAATTATATATATTCAAATATGTATATATACAAATTTAACTAAATTTATATGCATAATTATATACTTATATATATTATGAGGGTATGTGTGTGTATATATATGTGCGTGTGTGTGTGTTTATATGTGATTTTATATATACGTACATACATATATATAATTATATAAAATTATAAATATATATATATGCATATTTACTTAAAATGAAATATATTTATATGTATATATGTTTATTTATATATATTTATAAATATTTATAATATATATTATGTTGGTATGTATAAATATATATATATATTTATGTATTTACATTTATAATGTTTTTATATATATTTTTATATTTTTTCATGTATACATTTGTATATTTATGTTTACGTAAAATTATTTTTATTTATATATGTTTGTGTGTGTGTTTGTGTAAATCCAATTATATTTATATACAAATAGATATTTATGTATACTTTTATTCATATATACATATATATTAAATCTTTATATATATACATGTATATTTATGTGGGTGTGTATATGTATATTTATATATAATAGAGTTTAATTATATATATGGGTGTGTTTATAAATATTTATGTAATATGTTTTATAATTATATATATCATATATATTTATTTATTTTCCTTATATTTTTAAATTTAATAGTTATTTTATTTAGGTCAATTTATATAATTATATTTCTTATGTATGTATTTATAAATTATGAATAAATATAAACACAGATTTACATGTATTTATATGTACTTATCCATATATATAATTATATAAAAAAGGCTTGGTGGCCACATTAATGGCCTTATGGTATGGTAATGCATTTTAATAATAACCAAGATGTATGTTATTCTTATCTCAGCCTATACACACACACATGTATTTTCAATTCTGTGTTGATGAATAATAAATCAATAAAAACTAATTTTCAATAAATATCAATTTGAAAACAAAAAAACTTCCCAAAAAATAGATATTATATATAAAACTACTTTAAATTTTATTAAATGTCCATTAAAAATAAACAACAAAAAACTATTTGAATCCATTTAAAACTATTTCTAAAAATATAATGAAATGATTTATAATAGTTTTTTAATATCATCGTGATGTAACTCCTCACACTAGAAATTAAGGAGGTTTTTAAAAACATCTATTAAATGGAATTTTTTCATAGTGACACCACTATTATAAAATTACCAGATTTGCATATAAACTTCACATCTTTGGTATTGACCCTCACCGACTTGATGATATAGTTATATAATAATTATCAGTATGAATCTTCCAACACTAGGATTTTCCATATAATTTTCCCAGTAATAACATATTTTGGACACAATGACATCCAGTTACAATTTTTTCAATAAGATCTATGGTCACTTAAACCATCCTAACCATGAAGGTGGAGTTCTAATTTAGAGTCCTATGGTGCAGGTAACATTAAAAGAACCCTCTTTCCCTGTACAACCCTTTATTCTAACCACCACCCATCAATGTGATTAGATCTCTATGTACACATTATTCTCTATGAATGGAACAAAATAAAGTAATCTCTCCAACCTAGAAGTATAATCTATTGCTTATGAGGTAAGGAACACCATCAATTCTACATCATCCTATGAAGATCCATTCTAATTTTCAACAACAAGAATCTTTCTCTCAACGAGACATCCTCTTTAACCATCAGCAACTTGTGGTACTCCAACACATCAAAATAACACTTCCCCTTTCCCATTATAGTTTCATTGGTATAGATGTTTATAGACAATAAACATCATTCCTTTTTAGAAATATTTTAAATATCTCCCATCAATGACATGTTTCCTTCCTGATGATCATTGTAAAATGATCTAGTGAACCAATCACAACCAAAAATGAATTTAGTTTCCAAATGAAATAAAAATCCAAACCAACCTACATATTATTATGAGGCCTGCCTACCCTACATAGGGAATAAATCTTACTTAATATCTTAATATATATAAAGAAATGTGTAACTAATTACAAAAAATTGACTCCGCCCTTGTTGTGTTCCACTCAACATCTACAGAAACTACCATTTCTCATCTTATCAAATGTTATATCCTCCAATGAAAAAAAAATAAATATGACTCACTTATTTGTCTATTTGGTGAAGGGGAATCATGGAAACACTATAATCCAAACATAGTGGATAACCTATTAGTAAAACCCTCATTAATTACGTTGGAACTATCCCCATAAACCTTATCACGAATCATATCAAACCATCTCAAGGATACACAAATAGAATCCTGACAAGTTTTGGCATCTTTGGGAAACCATTATACAAATAATCAAAAGACAAAAATAAGGAACACATACCAAGATATCATAAATATTCACCTCATACCCATAGATACCCACTAAGGTTTCTCTTATTCCATGAGTATTTAATACATAATAAAAAATATGAAAAAATTACAAAAAAAACAATTAATTTTACTTCAATTAATTTATCCACCAATTATAGGCTATTCATGAAAAAAGTTATTAACTAATTATTAATATTCTAATATATAAAAGTCAACCTTTTTCCATTTTTACTCAAAATATATCCTTTTTTCGTTGTGTTATAAATAAAATAACCCCATTTTAAAATTATTTTTCATCTATAAGAGTTTATGAACTTTTTTAGGAAAACCTATGTACCAAAAATAATTCATGAATGTATTCTATCTTACCACTCCATCATAGCCTAAACCATTGAAAATAAATGGCTTTCATATAAATCTCATCATAAATAATCATAAACCACATACATAATGAATAAGGATGGTTCCATTGGATCATATCACTAGTAAAACATATGTAACACTAATTGTTGTTTTTGATGATTAATTCAAATTCCATAAAAATATCATTTAAACATTCTTGAGGAAGATAACCCTTACACATAGAAAATATCAGTTTTAAATCTATTTTTTTAAATATGTTGAAAGTACATTAAAGTTGAAAATAAAATATTAATATTATTAATTAAGGTTCAAATCATTGAGATTCTATGATAGTGGAATTTTCTATTCATATCGTATATGTTAAAAAAATTATTTCTTTGTCATTTTCAGTAAAAATGTCAAAAGTAACTCATCTAAAAAAGGGAAATTATATTAATATCAATAAATATTTTAAAAATTAAAACATTAGTAAAAATTATATTAATAATTAATTATATAGCAGTAAAAAATATCTTCAAATATTTTTTTTTAAATCATAAACTTGAAAATGAATTTATTTTTGACCAATGAGAGAAAAAAAATTTATTTCCCTCAATTTGATTTCATCTATTTTGTTATTAATGAGAGGAAAAATAAAGGAAAACATTTATCATCAGGAAATAGCCATATTATAAGAAATTTAAAATGATAACTTATAGGCATATCAATAAATTCTATTTTTATAATCATAATTGAAAACTATCACGATAAATAACAAGATTATGACATACACCCCTTACAACTTTAGTAAAATTCGTATAATACACCAATAAATAATAAATTAAAATGAAACATCAAATATTTTTAAAATAAGGATATTATATATATAAAACTCTAAATTAATTGTATACACACCTCATAAAATAAAATAGGTCAATAACATAATATATGTCCCAAATGAGACAACTTGAAATTATCAATCCTTCCCACATTTTTAACGTTTAAATAATAAAATCATGAAAGGGAGAAACATATATGGATATTTAAATCGTAATAATTTTAATGGGAATAATCATAAAATTATTTTAGGGGTAGTGTTTGAAACATATAAAATAAATAATCATTGAATATGACATGTGTATCATAGGAGTAAAAGTGAAATGAAAATCCATTACATCGAGTTCCATTTACATAGGATGTTCTCAAAAATAATGTATAATAAACATCAATTTATTATAATTATATTCCAAAATCACTTAAATTATAATAATATATAAAATTTCAATATAATAAAATTTTGACATCAATTTTTTAATAATTCTTTTAAATATCATTATTTCTGGGAGTTAACTGTTTTATTTATTATGAGAGTTCCAGTTCGAAAACTGATGTCCCTATACATTGATGATGTTTATATAATATCCACAATTTTAATAATGATTTAAATATAATATATATTAAATATATATATATATACATTCACAAATAATAGAGATAGAAAAATGAATTACACCCTTCATGGAGATGGTAAGACATATGCACACATGAACAATGTTTTCACATTTCAATTGATAGAAATAAATAGAGTTAAATATTTATTAACCACTATTGAATAATTATTATGTAATATATTTCATATATATTCATTAAATATTTTAATTTTACCATCCATACAAATGAAAAATGTAAAATGAATCATATATCTTTGTTGATACAGTAGTACACATACATACACACGAGGGACATAATCCCTTTCTAAATGATTGGAAGGTAAGATGTTAGATTTTATATTATAATACTAGAAGTATAATTATATAAAAAATTATATATATATATTTTAAATACATCATTACAAACATACATGATAGGAGGTTATGGAAAATGAATTGCATGGATTTTCGAGTCGATATGCCTCCGTACACACGATCAGTGGTTTCATTTCCCATTTAATGGATGAGGTGATTGATATTGGTTGTAACAGTAAAAAAACATATTAATATATGTATTTTAATTGTTTTATCTTTTTAGTACATTTGGATAATATTTTAAGGTGGTAGGAGAAGAAATAATGCAAAAATGATCACTTAAAAATGATACCTCTTCTTCAGATAACCTCTTTATGTTTCAACTAAAATCCATCCTAGATTATTTTTATAAAAAAAGTGTCTTATAGGAAGTGTTAAAGTAAAAACTTTCTTTATTTTAATGGGTTTTCTTCTCCAAAAAAAAATTTATGTGTGAATAAAATATAATAGGACATTCCTTTTTATAAGTGAGGGGAGGGGAACATTTACAATTTCATAGAAATATTAAAATAAAAATGAAATTTTCTATAAAAACGATTGTCAATATAAATATATTATAATATAAGGTAGTATTTGGTTTATATATTTACAACTAATGTAATTTGGACTTGTTTATGTGGTGTTTAAACCTTATTATATGGTTTAATCCCTTAGTTAACATATTTTAAAATTTATATCAATTACAAATAATTGATTATTGAAGCATTAAAAACGTTATAAAAAAGGAATAAATGACTCATAAATGTATAATTATTTATATTTTAATCCATATTAAATTCACTTTTATGATGGTAATATTATTATGAATTTCAATTCATTTAGTAAAATATATCAATAATGTCAATTTGAGAACTATTCATTTAATTCGAATTTGAATAAACTAAAAAAACAATGAAATTTAAATATCATATTTAAAAATATCCCTAATATGTTATATGTGTCAAAAACAAATCATGGAATCCAATAAACCACTCAAATTATATTACTTCTAATATTTTAGAAATCATATATTTAATTTTCTTATTTTTTTCTAAAATATTATGTCTACTTTTCATTATAATATAAAATAAATATATAATTACTAAAATTAATAAATAAATTAAAATTATGAAAATAATTTCATTATTCTAAAAATGATGATTTAAAATTTTTATAACTATATTTTTTCTTAGTGTGAGCACATAAGATATTTTTGAAAGTAAAAGAGTGACTATTTATCTTTTTCTTTACATGAAATATAATATAGGTCACATTCATTGATAATTTTCTCATAAAAAAACTATCTAGCCTAATGTGATAAGAGTTGAAATAAAATCATCCTGTTTGATTGAATATTATTATTTTTTTCCTTATCACTTATATTTAACCCAAGTTAAACCGATTTACACTTTTTTTGTGGTTACAAATTTTTACTGTTTTTACTAATTGTTTTGAACAAAAAAATATTTTACATTATTAAATAATAATAATTTTTATGACTCAAAATATAATATATATTTTACAAAATTCTATCTTTATAAGTGGAATAAATTTTTTTCACATGTAACCCATAAAAATAGAAAAAAAACTATATTCAGAAAACAAAATTAGTTCTAAAAGTATTTTTATACCAAGATCACATATAATATTGAATAATATATAATTAACTATATTATTTTTAACTAAATTTTTTTTATATTAATTTTTGGATCAAATTTAGAATATTATATAAAATTTTCAATGAAAAATTGGCTATGATATCAAAATTTGCATCTTTTACTATTCACTAAAAGACCAATATTTTTTAAAATATACCAAAACGTCACCCACAGTTAAATTTTATATGATAATTTAAAAAGTTGTGTTTAAATTTTCAGTATTATTTTCCAAAATTGGAAGAAATTAATTATATTAGATTCTCACAAAAATTAATATAAGCTATTTTGTGAAGAATCTTTATTTTCGAAGCATAAAATTTATTTATTAAAAATTTAATATTGATTTAGTAATGAAATTACAATATATAATTTTTTAATAATATTTATCATAATATAGTTATTCTAATTCTCATCACCAAATTTAATGGATAGGTTATAATAGTCACATTTTAATAGTAATATATTAATAGTTTATCTTTGTTCATTAAAACTCGATGTTTCATGAAACAAAATTTATGAATGAAAATAATTTTATAGTAAGAGAAATATATTATATAATCTTGGGGTGATAAATTTTACCCCTATAAATAAATTTCACACTCAAAATTTTTTCTCAATCATCAATGGTGTAAGGTCCTAGATCCACATGCATCAACCCATTATGTGTTTTCACAGATCAAAGTGCTCAGTGGAGGCTCGAAAGTTGTTTGGAGAAGTTCGGTTAAGTAAAAGCTAGAAATGGAGGATTATACATCATGTAACTATATTACACGACATTAAATATTGATTCCTTGGTTGTTACATGATGTCAAATAAGGTTTAACACCTCTTTAGTTTTTGGGGTTTTAAAAATAAAATAAAGTGTGGAGGCGTTGCATTATCTAGTGGAAACTAACCCTATTGAATTAAACAACATGAAAGTGTATTAAACGTCTCCGTACTCTAGTTTGTTTTTAAAACACATTAGATATAAGGTTTTTCAGAAACCAATAGCTGCAGCGACACTTCCTCGTCCCCTAGTGACCTAACGACCCTCTCTTCTGTGTTTGGGGGATTGCTTCATAAAGGAATAATAACTAGATATCTCATTAAATCTGCAACGATCCTTCTTTGATATAATGTAATATCAACCTCTTTTCTTGCAGTATTGTCAATAAGTTTCCTCCCATTAATCATTTTCATGTTATAGACCGTGATATCCATGATTCTAATAGTGTTTCATTGGGTGTGGGTTGGTGCGGTTATGCAGTGGCATCCAAGTGTGTATGAAGTTGTTGTGGAAGAGGTGATCATGATCCATTTCATTGATCCATTCTCATGTAAAGAATGTAGATGACCATTTGTGGTAGGGGATTCAATGATTCTATTTATTTACATGGGATTTCAGATTTAGCATGATGTAACCACTTAGATCACTATGAAATTGACTTAATTATATACTTGATCACAATTAAATAATTCTGATTGATTACGTGGGGATGGTGTTTCTTTATACCGTGATAACAGTTGCCACTTAATTTTCTAGATAGTGTGGAATCTATGACTTTTTTGGTTTAGCATGATGTTCATGATGGACATTGGAAAATAACATAAATCTGAAATTAATTGATAATTAATAAGATAAAAGAAAAAGAGGCATGTTTAATGTATTCAGTTGTTGTTATTGCAATTGATATTGATCAAATTGATGTAGATATACATGTATAATGGAATTGGTTAATGAACCTGATGTATGTCGATGCTCGTTGATAAATGATTAAAGGAACGATAAATTAATTTGTTAATTATTTTTTGATAGCTTATGAAAGATTTTTTCTATGGTTTCCCGTTTTCAAAACTTGTGAATAATGAAACAGTTAATTCAAGATAGCATGAGTATTGATTGTGTGATTAATATAATTATTTTGAAGGATCTGAGTTGCTCGCTTTCTTATAATGTCCTAGTGCCTTATGCTTTTGTTCCATGATAGATTATTTTTTTCAATGGTTGGATGCATTGTTTTCGGTCCGAGAGCCCATTGTTATGTTTGTTCCTACTTAATGGAATGTGCTCTGGATATGAGACATGTGGTATGTTGGGTAAGAAGACCCGTATATAATGTGATTCTGAGATATATGATACTAGAGGGATGTTGTGGTATGTGGGGTAGGGGCCTAGTTATTTTGGAAGTAGTTGACACCTAAATCATGATATTCATCTTTTTATTCATGTGGTGTTGGGGGGGACACCAGAGATGATGGAACATGTTGAAGATATACATACCTGTTGATGTGAAGGTTGGGTTCCTATTGAATCTATTGTTTTTTTATCTAATTTACTTTCCCCACTACTTTAGGTAGCTGGTTTTTTGTAATCTCTTTCCATGGGAGGCGAAGACAATCGGGTATATTGCGTGCATTCCGCATTTGGTTTCTCATGGTTGGAAGGGTCTACACTCCAGTAATTGGTGTAAAAGACTCGATTGGTAGTTCATATACTCACCATGTTGATCCCCTTCTACATAGTATCTTATAATGTTTTCTTTTGGATTGTGGTAACTTTTTTAAATAAATGAATAAATGTGTAACCCTAGGGGTAAGAGCTTGTTGGGATGAAATGTTTCGAATATATTTCTAAGAAACTGTGGACTCGGTTTGGTTATTCTTGGAGGGAATGGAACATTATTGTGATGCTAATGTAATTAAATGTGGAAAAGTATACTGGTAAATTAACGGTTGAAGAATTAATTAACAAAAATTGAAAATCATAAAAATGGAGAAATTAATTTAATATGACTCTTCAAATGGTTTTGTGGTTATAGGATATCTAGTCGTCGTAGTTGTAGTTGGGAGTCCGAGAGACATTAGATAAAATTGTGTCTAAGAAAAATTTGTGCCCATTGTGTGGTTTTAATATATATTATTCTTATATATTTTTTGTTTCTATAAACTACTCCCCCTTGTCAGTTAGGGAATCTGACACCCTAAGGATCTTAAGCCCTGAAATGATATTTTCCCTAACATCCCAGGGGGAGGATGGGTGGTTGTCTACTCCCATTGGCCCGAGTCGCTCCTCTTTGTAGTTACTTTTTCTTGTGTTCACAACAGTTATTTTTCCACACAAATATGTTTTGAGGTATATAATGGTTTGTGGTTTTTCACACACATATATTCTCAATATAGTTACATAAATTCTACTATAGGTATAACATGTTTGGTTTGTGAGGGCTTGAGGATCCCTACTCAGTGTATGGGTTGTAATGGCTTGAGGTATAACACTCGATGTATGATACACATTATACGAGCTGTGGTGGATCCTAGAAACTTCATGGATACATTAGATTTTTGAATGTGATGGTGTGATATACGAGGTGCATGTTGATACATGAGGTACATGTTTTTGTGCTTCACATATGTTTTTATGGGCTAACCTTTTGGAGAGAGATGTGCAAGATGTTTTATGTTGAGGAAAAGCATCAAACCAGTGGTTAAGTGGTAGTGGGTAACTTTGATATTCATTATTATAATATATTAAGTTTTATGTGTTACTAGACAATAATATCATTTTTGAGGATGTGGACATATTAAAATTGTTTATGTGATGAGATAGTTTCACCTGTTGTTCACTACACTTTAGCATTATTTCATTACTTTTGAATAAGTATCTCCCTAGAAGGTCCCACTGAGTATACTCTTACACTCACCTTACATATATTTAATATATTTTTAGTTCATTTGGAGATGGATAGAGATCAGGTTGGTTACTACTAGCTTCTGGGTTTCATGAGCTATTTTGGATTCATGGTTACTTTAAACTTTACGTTCATTTTTGGTACGACAATTATTCATTTCATTTGTAGTAGTTCTTTAATGAAATTAAATTTTTTCACATGGGTTTATTTTATATTGTATTTTGAGAAGAAGTTTGTTGGTGGATATCTTATCCCTCTCTTCTATATGTGTTCCTATTAAAGTTAATTCCACCCACCTACATGTTTAGTATACTCACAGTGCTAGTCCCCAACCTGGGGACTATTGTACATGGGACTCAGGGGTCATTATCTCTCTTCTCCAATTCATGTATTAAGTGGGGTGCAATTTTAGGTGAGCGGGTAATGATAGAGTGGTATCAAAGGTCTTGTTAAGGGATTGGATGGAGTTTGGAGGTATGCACAAGTTAGGTTGCATGGGTTGGTAGGGAAACAATGTTTTCCAAGTTTATCAGGAACTGTAAAAACTGGAGTCTTATTGAGGCACTTGTATTTAGGGGCCTCTGTTATCTTATACACATACATTTAATCTTATAGTGTCTATTAGATGATGTGATACAGGTTGCATGGTAGGGACCAAGGAAAGAATCATGCGTTGTTATGAATTTCTCCTCTATTTCAATGGGTAGAATTTGGGATTTGTTAACTGAATACGAATAAATGAAAACAATTAATTAATTTTAAAGTCTTCTATATTATTGTTTATGAGCTATAATTGTTTTTTCTTTTGTACATATGGCTCATGGTTGGAATCATCATTAGGTTATCACATAAAATATTTTGTAGGTTGAGCCAACATATCACCACAAATTAGAGGTTAATGATGATGGTAATTGGAGGAGAGAACTTTGAGAGTTTCAAAACCATAATCAAAAGAGGTATAAGGGATCTGTTTAATATGATGTCACAGAAGACTGGTTAAAAGAGGTTGAGATAACCTTTAGTTTGATCTATTCTCAGAAGCAGTATGAAGTATCATTGGTTGTGACGATGTTGCATTGGACAGTTGTGTGGTGGTTGTTCTTATTCCTTGAAGATTGTGAGGAGTCAGAAGAATCATGGGAGGAATTTGGAGACCAATTTAGAGCTGAGTTTATTCCATCGACCATGATGGTAACTAGTTTCCAATCACTTCTTATCCTATGGTAGGGGGATCTCAAGTGTGCGAATATTTGGGATCCATTTCAGGAACCTTATGCGATATGTTTCAGAACTGATTCTAGATGAAGAGGCTAGAGATAGGTATTTCTAGGATATTTTCACCCATAGATCCATATCCAAGTCTCACTATTTATTTTGATGACCTGTCTCAAGGTGATGGTGAGGGAGTATGTCATTGAGAGGGCGTTAGCTAGAACTAGATAATCATGAGAAGAAATTCTTTAGGATTCTACTCGACATAAATATGTGGTTTGGGGTATCTTTTTTTATGGTAGATGAGTTTTCATTCATTTTGGGGTATGTCCAAAACCCTCAATGTCTCTTTTCTCCGAAGTAAGCGGCTCTTAGTCCTATTATAAGGGATCATAAACTTGTTTTACATGTGTGGGTGAGATCATCAATGACATGACCGTAAAACCATTCTAAGTAGTCAGCGTGCCTCAAGTGTTCCTTTGGTTCCTTTGTTGAGGCATTTCCAACATATTCATTAGTGACGGGTATCACTTGCTATGGATCAGTAGAGCATAGATGTGGCATGCAGAGGATAAACCTAGGCTTCTTCCCATCCTCAACGAGCAGTGTGTGGCCATAAAGGCAATCAACATCAGGGTCGGAGAGTCCATGGAGCAGGTCATGTTCAGCTTCATGTGTTAGTGTAACCAGTTCCATGTGATCCATACATCATTTTAGGTATCATATACTTGTTTTCTACTTTGGTTCATGCCTTGTTTGATTTATAAGAGACACACCACTTCATATAACCTGCCCTTGTCAATGCCTTGGGACTTCAGGTAGAGAGGCTTCTAGTTCCCTTGGCATCGACTATTCAAGTTGGAGGTTGAGATGACTTTTTTAAAGTATATAGAGACTGTTTTTTAGTATTAGGGTTTCACCACTATTGGGGAGACTTCTCGTGTATATGTGTGCAACCAGATGATGTCATCATCAGCATGGATTAGTTTTATTTAGTGTAGGCTTTAGTGGATTGCTTCTAGAGGTAGGTGGTGTTCTGCGATGCGAATAAAGAGCCAACAATGTTTGTTGGAATGCAAGACACTCAGACGAGTCATATTCATGTTCCTTCTTTAACATTCCTGATGGCTGAGATGATGCTATGTTTTTTGGATGTTCACCTGTTGGTGCATCTCAAGGTCAGGGAGGAGTACCCAGTTTTATTCCCAGAAGAGGTTGTAGTGTTACCCCCTTGAAGAGAGATTGCATTTGGGATTGATCTATAGTCAGGTATGTATCTTATCTCGATGTATCTATTTATGATGATGCCTATAGAGTTGCATAATCTACATATATAGCTCTATGGGTAGTTTTAGTGTCATTTTTTTAGCTGAGTGCTACACCGTTGGGTTCACCATTTCTCATGATGAAGGATGATTGAAGTTTGTGGTTGTGTAAATATTGTTGTCACTTGAACCAAGTTATAGTGAATAACTACAATCATCTAACATAGATTTATTATTTATTATATCAATGGAATTGTACAAGTTGGTTCTGAAAGATATATTTACAACTATGATATCATCATATGCCTATAAAAGATGAGGATATTTTGAATACTACTTTCAGTTGTCTCTATGGTCATTATCAGTTCGCTGCGATGTTTTTTGGTGTAAAAAATTATCTGGATATGTTCATGGGGTTATTGAATGTTATGTTTTGTGAATTGTTAGATATGTTCATGGTTTTTTCATCAATTACATCCTTGTGTACTCTGTATTCACGTAGGAGTATACAAAGCTTCTGTGTGCCATTTTGGGAGTTCTTCCTCATCAACAGCTATTTGGGAGGTTGTTAAAGTGTGATTTTGGGCCTAAGATATATGTTTCATAGGGAATTTTATATTCTAGGAGGGAGTAGCTATGGATCCATAGAATATTTAAGTAGTTGTGTCTTGGTAACACCTCAATATAGTGGTAGATGTGGAAAGATTCCTTGGTCTTCCATGCTATTAGAGTTGGTTTGTAGCTGATTTCTCTCTGGAAGTGATTCCTTTAACACTATTGACCAGAAGGAATCTGGAATTCTTGTATACTAATCGGTGTCAAGTGTATTTAGAGTATCTTAAGGAAAAGTTGGTTAGTCCTCTAGTTCATTGTCTTCTAATATAAGGGGTAAAGTTTGAGGTTTTATGTGACATTTAACATCTGGGTTTGGTACATCTTTTTATGTAGCAAAGATCCATTATTTATTATTAATCTTGAGAGTTATTTCCCCATGAGCATAACAATGCCACATATTATCTAATGTTTGTGGTAGTGGTATTTTCCATAATGTTTTGGGGACATTACCTCAATGGGGAGAAGATTGTGGTCTTCACTGATCATAAAATCTTGAGGTATGTTTTCTTCTACATTTACATGAAGTTACTACATTATCGATGGATGTAGTTCCTACATGATGATGACATTGATAATTTTTAAGGACCTTAGAAGGGAAATGTTCTGGCCAATGCGTTGAGAATGAAGTCATGTAGTGTTGTAGTGCATGGGTAAGGTGATTCCTGGAGGGTAATTGTAGAATGTTTGGTACTACATCATTATATCAGAGTAGTTGGGGGATGATGTTGTCCATTTTAGATTATGGTGCAACCATATCTGCTACATAAGGTTGAGGAATCCTTGTTAGGGGATCTAGAGGTAAATGTTTGGATAGATGAAGTTGTTTTTGTGGAAAGGCCTTTGGTGATTGGTCTAAATATGAACAACACTGATTATTGCTTCAAGGATGTATTTTCATTCCTTTTGTGAATAATTTGATGGTTCTGAAAGAGTAGCATAGTTCATATTTAGCAATACATCCTAGTGTGATGAATATGTACCAAGCTTTGAGAGGTCAGTTTTGGTGTCCTGGATTGAACTGTGTAGTTGCAATTTTTGTGTCACGATGTTTTGTCTGCCAGAATATGATGGTTGAGAACCATGTTCCTATTGGTTTTATCCAACCATTAGATGTTCCCCAGGGGAAGTGGGAGGAAATAAAGATGATCTTTTTTACCAGTTTTCCTTTATCTCATGGATACTATGACACAATATGTGTGATAGTGGATCATTTGTCAAAATCATCCCACTTAATAATAGTCAAGGATTCATGTTGAAGAGAGGTTTTATTGAGATAATATATAGATGAGGTGGTGTGACTCTACAATGACCCGTGGACGATCATTTCTGATTGATATCCTTGTTTAACCTCCTGGTTGTTGAGAGGACTTTATCATTACTTTGGTTCTCTGTTACACCTAAGGTCTGCTTTTCATCCATACATTGATGGTTATATATAGTAGACCATACAAACTGTTGATGATATGTTGCTCTCTTATGTCATGGATTTTTGAGGTTCGTTGATGATGCACCGACCATTAGTGGAGTTCACTATCAACATTATTTTTCACTCCACCATTAGTATGGTGATGTTTGAATCCTTGTATGGTTGAACATTCCATTCTCCATTGTGATGAACTAGGATTAGAGAGACAGAAATTCTCAAGTTGGAACTGGTACAAAATACGATAGAGATGGTTCAGGTTATTTGTGAGTGAATGAAGGCAGTGCATGATGATTTGAAATTCTATGCCAATCATAGGAGGATACATATGTAGTTTTGTGTTGGGGATCATGTGTTTCTAAAGGTGACTATCTATCATGGGAAGTGAATACTTGGTCTTGAGAGTAATCTTTATCCCTAATTTTTTGTTTGTTTCATGTTGTTGGCTTGTATTGGAACTGTGGCATATTGGGTAGAACATCCCCCACTGAGGATCAAGATACATGATGTTTTTCATGTTTTGTTGCTTGATCTTTATCTTCATGATGAATCTGACGTCATTGATTGGGGAGCGTCAATGTTGATGATGATGCGACCTTAATGGGTCGGCTTGTAGAGATCCATGACCACCAAGAGAAGGTGTCTTGGGGCTATACTATCCCCTTGGATTGTGTTTTTTGGTGGAATAGTGGCATGTAAGAGAGTACATGTTAACGTTAGTTGTATATAGTCTCTCAGTACATCGAGTAATTTTATTTTTAACACTTCACTTGTAGCATCACTCTATAGATGGTTGTAGACCCTTTCTGTTTATGAGATAGATTTATCTTTTTTACCTATGGTGGATCTCTATCCATTGAGAGGTATATCACATTAGAGAGTGTTTATGTTATGGTTATGTTTGTTGTATAGTTTTGTTTGTGTTCCCCTTATGAGGTGGTGAGATCCTATAGTGGTGCATGTTTTTAGAGGTATTTCACAGAATGAATGTTTGGTTGACCCCTTTATATTTATTCTCTAGGTTGGTTTTGGATTCTTATGGATGATAATATTTTGAGAGGTATAGAATTTAAGGACCTAGATCCACGTGGATAATCCCTTCTCATGTTTTCAAGGAACGAAGTGCTCAAGGGAGGTTCAAATGAATTTTGGAGAAGTTCAGTTAAGTGAATGATGGAAAGGTGGCATTATACATCATGTAACTATATTTCATGATGTGAAATCTTATTTCATGGGATGTTTTATGAAGTAAAATAGTGTTTCATGCTATGTATGTTTTTTTTGATAAATAAAATAAAAAGTTGAAGAAACACTTTTTTCGGTGGAAACCAACCCCATGGAATTACAGTACATGAAAGTGTATTACATGTCATGTAATTCCCTAGTGTGGTATGTTTTTAAAACATTTCATCCACTCAAGTTTTAATAAAATTGTGGCAGGAGTAACTCTCCCTATACCCCAGGTGTAACACCCCAAGCTTCTACGGTACACTTCTCTTTGAATAAGCTGATAGCATGTGTTCTACGTAACATTGAGTTCTAACACACCAAAACCAATCAAACTAACCATTATGAATAGGAATACCTACTTTTTGAAATTATATATATTTTATATTTCAAAATGGACTTCATTTTTGGTTTCGGAATATCAAAATTATCCTAAGAAGAATTTTTGGTATTTTTCTAAGAACTTCCAATTTTTATGAATAGTGAAAAATACTTAAAAACAACTTTTTTAATAAAAATAATTTATAGTGATAAATTATATTTTTGAGTGGTTTTAAAGTATAATTAGAATATATTTTTACCATTTTATCCAATGGTGTTCATTAAAATTAATTTCACTTTGAAATTGGACCTAAACAATTGTGAATCTTTTGATATATATTGTTTCTTAAAAACACGTTATTTGTTGCGACAGCAGGAATTAATTATAAAATTAATTAATGAAACTTATATGTTTGGAATTTTTTAAAATATACATCATTTTTGAATTCAGAATATCAATTATAGATTAGGGTGAAATTTTGGCATTGTTGTAACACCCCAAGATTTCATAGTGTGTTATTTCTTCAAAATAATTCAATAACTTGCACTACACGCAACACCGAGTTCAAGCGCACCATGACTTACCAAACAAGCCGTTCAAAAAAGGTTATGAATAGTATTAACTAAATTTTAAACTTTATATAATCCTTATAATTTTAGAATCCATATTATGAGTTTCTTAGACATAATGTAAGAACAAATTCATCTTCAGTATTGTAGTTTTACCAACTTTTAATAGTGAACCCTTTTTAAATAAAATATTTTAAACTTTTTGACTAAATGGGGACATCAAAAAATTTAAAATAAAACATCCCAAGCTTCCACTGTACGCTTTCCTTTGAATAAAACAGTAGCGTGTGTTGTACGCAACTTCGAGTTTTAACACACACCACAACCGATCAAACTAGCCGTTATGAATAGTAATACTTAATTTTTTGAAATTATATATATTTTATATATCAAAATGGACTTCATTTTTGGATTCGGAATATCAAATTTAGCCTAAGGTGAAATTTTGGTACTTTTCGGATAACTTTCATATTTTGATGAATAGTAATAATTACTAAATTTTAATTAAAAACAACTTTTTTAATCAAAATAATTAATAGTGATAAATTATGAATTTGAGTGGTTTTAAAGTATATTTATAATATATTTTTACCATTCAATATAATTTTGGTCATTGGACATAATTTTACAATTAAACCGAACATAAACAAGTGTCAATCTTTTGATAGTTATTATCTCTTAAAAACACGCTTTTTGTTTTGACAGCGGGAATTAATTTTAAATTAATTTCTGC
Source organism: Viscum album (assembly GCA_963277665.1). Classification (NCBI taxonomy): domain Eukaryota; kingdom Viridiplantae; phylum Streptophyta; class Magnoliopsida; order Santalales; family Viscaceae; genus Viscum; species Viscum album. Next base: position 446,607,304 of record OY728133.1, read on the forward strand.
CACTTCTGTGTTTTGAATTTAGAAAAATGGATTCCATATTTTGAATCAGGATGTTCAAATTGTGTAAATAGGTAACTTTTATTTTTAGACATTTTGAATAATTACTGCGGTAAATATTTTATTTACCATGGTTAAGGGTAAATCCGGTAAATAAGGGTTAAAAAATAATATTATAATAATACTAAATTACCCTAAAACGTGTATTAACCCTATTGGTAAATACATGGTCGACCATGGGCATCTTTGGGTCAATTTTGTGACCCCATTGATCCACTTGTAAGTGATAATGACACTTTATTTTAATTAAGTTAAAATGAATACAAAAATGGCATAAGCTTACATCTTTTAAAAGAACAATTTTTACATAGGGTTATACATGTTGGATTTTCGATTATAAATATTCATTAGAAATCTAAAAAGATTTCAAACATAATGATATTTTATTTATAATTTTTAGACATCAAATAATTTAAATTATTAATGACACAATAATGATGCAATGTTTACCTCATTAATAAATCATTTAAATAAATAAGATTATAATGATTAAAATATTATCTAAAACCTGTCCAATTCTTATTGGTTGATGTTATTTAGAATATGAGTCATCTTATCTTCGACCTCAATGATTTTTTGTACCATTATAAACCGAATATAATTATATTATAAAGTAATACTTTCACTCTTTCCTAAAGAGCCCCTCCTCTCCCTTATAAAAGGAGACCACTTCTACTCATTCCTCACACCTCTCAAGCCACTTGGCTCGTCCAAAATCTGCCCAACTAAGCTCCCCACATCCCTCTCCTCCTCCTTGATTCTTCCCCTTAGGCAGAAAGCATTTCAATAAGTCCTTTGGTTCCAACCAAAGTGAGTTACCTAAATTAAAGGTAACATTTTTCTCTTAAATTATTTTCAATTATTTTGCTTCTCCAACCCCCAAACTATTTTTATTTCCTTTCTTTTGTAACAACACCAGTATCCACAATATACTAGGATGTTGTTATAATAAGGATTCAAACTACACATTCACACAACTCCATCTAATGGATGATGAACATAATGTTTCTGTGGATGGCAAACTAACGCCTCACGAAACGATGATTGTTCAAATACATCTTACCGCCTCTCATGGTGGCCATTAGGATGGCACTGTAATTAAATATGATATTAATGATATATATTTTATATATAAGCTTCTGTAATTCCATTTTATTTCATACAATTATTCGTTTCATGTTGTATATACATACGATAATTTCATTTGAGGAAGTGCGGACTACCGCCCCCTTAAAATGATATGACTCGTTCATACCACACATGGAACGTATAAAGGATGGTGTTAATGAACTTAAGTAACATATATAGAATATTATATTTTACTGGAATAGTAATATACCTATGTATCATTTGGATTCGATTCTTTTAAAATAAAAATTAAATGGAAGTAGCATTCGTGCGTACGTACGGACTAACGTCTCCACGAACGCGATGTGATTCATTCTCCATCGTATCCATTCAAGTATAATTATCATTTGATGATTTAAAAATGATGTTTAAGGACTTGATACCATTCTGGATATAAATAATATACATCCCATTAATAACGAATATGGCTCACATAACAAAGAATATAAAGTAAAATGAACCCGTTAAGACCTGAAATGACGATAATTCTAAGATATTATTAACAAATCAATGTTAAAAGATCATATATGATATCATATTAAAGTAACTGATTCTTGTATTATTCAATAACAATTATTTCACCATTATACAGGAGGTAAAACTACCATCGACCAAGGAAAAAGTACAAAGTAAGGGATTCTCTTATCTCACTTTCAATTCCGTGAGATTTCCATTGTTCGCTACTAAATTATTGAAAGTGGTGTATTGTGTACTTCCATTTGATATATATTATCATGATTCACTTTATATTCATGTTATTATGTAAATCATTTGGTGGTTGTTAACTTTTGGCCATGCGACTCAGTTGATTAACGTGGTAAGGGGTTTCTTGTCTCACTTTTAATTCCGTGAGAATTCCATTGATCACCACTTAATTATTGAATGTGGTGTATGTGTACTACCCATGATTGTATTCAATGTGTAATATAATTTATTTTATGGGTATTTACATCATCATGGTATGATCTTTCTTTCGTGGGTGTTTGTTTCTTAAGTTACCTAATCAATAAGGGAATTTGAGATTTCAATTTCCACTCATTTGGCTTTACGCATATTTCATTGATTATATTACCCCAAGATTATGTGTGGAATCACTATTCATTTGATTATGTCATAATTTCCACTCCCCTTCCTGTGGATATAAGTTTGATACACATAATCACTCCATTGATAATTCTCAATTCATTGATATGAATTTGATAAGAGTAATTTTAACTCATTCTCCATTTGTTGAGTTAAACATCCAATTCGTTGGGATTGTTTCTACAAGAATATGTGTGAATATCCTTTGATTGATTTACACTGAATATCCAATCATATTTAGTGTATTTATATTTGTCACACATAATTATGTCGTTGATTTATCCTTAACCTAAGGATACAACCTTTATGAGAGATTTCATCTCAATTTACATTCCATTGAGACTTCTTTGATGATATACACCAAATCACTTTTATGTGGTGTATATAATGTACTTTGACATAGTATATCATGAATTCCTTTATTCTCATGATATTACAATGTTTTGATTACCTCAATTATTTGTATTCAAGTGTCTCTCTTTTGGTTAGAAACTCTAACCAAAATACCATTTTAAAATGTTTTAAAGAATTATTCTTCTAAATCATGCTCATTAATGTCCATATTTTAAAAATGGTTTTAAGGATTTATTTTTATGGACATTAAAGTTTTAAATTTAAAAATCCTTTTAAAAGTTTCAAAGTGGTATGGGACACTTTGATTCAAAAATCTATTTTTGAATGTCTTCTTGACAAATAGTGTGACTTTTAAAAGTTTTCAAGAAAAGGGGGATATTTCTCTCAAATAGTTATGATGATTATTTTCATCTATGTCAACATCCTTCATTATTCATGATTGAGGTTAATGTGATACAATACAATCTTTCATATTGTATCAAATGAGTTATGTTTGACTGTGGATGTTCTATTTTTATACCATTCATGGTTTGTGGTTAATGTATTGACATTTCGTATGCTAGTTTTAATACGAATGTTTATTTTATGCTTAAACCTATTCATATGAGGAATGCATTGGACTTAATAAGTGACGAGTGGAGCCCGCTATAGCTCCTCGATGCATCGGTAGGTCTCATGAGACAAACTAGTGTCCTGGCACAAGGCCTTGGCAAAATCTTATTTGTAGTCTTGGCACGAGGCCTTGGCTATGTGGTTATGATAGTCTGGCATTATGCATTCCATCATTATGAAAGTGGTTATTTATATTGCATGTGATCATTCGACTAGTAGAATATCCATGTGAGTAAGTAAATGGAATTATTTAATTTTATTTATGCCATACCATGTTGAAAGTTCAAGTTTCAAAGGCTTTTGTTTTAGTTATAAATTGCCTTAAGTGTTTATGATTATTTATTAAAGCTTCTGCTATAACGTTATCCTTACTGAGCATCCGAGCTCACCCCTTTCAATGTTTTATTTTTTTTTTCCAGGATTATGAAGAAGTAATTTATGAATGACCTGCAGGGATAGTATGAGGGGATATGAAGACAAAATGTTTTTTTTATGATGTAATGTAAAAATATATGGATGTATCTAGTTATTCCAAGGCTACTAAACTAATCGGTCTTTCGAGACTTGATCTTTCTCATGATCATGCCAATGTTATGTAATAATGCACCGACTCTGGGTAACTTGGGTCGGGGCGTTACAGTTGGAATTAGAGGAAGTTTATTACAAACCTTGGTAGCTAGATTTAGATAAACTCTGATTAGAGCACGTAGACCTAAGATGAACTTTGAGGATTAGTATAAAAGAACTTCCTAGAATTTTGGTATTGTAGAGATTTTTTGAGTTTTCCGAGCAATACATCCCTGTCTGGATACGAGCAGGTAGAGGCGGCTCTGGCACAGATGTACCTAGGGGTAAAACCCGAAAACACCGCTTTGAGCTAGACTCGAACGGGAACTGGTGCACGACAACGGTCCTTGCTGCACTCTTGGTTACGACACTCCCGGGGGATATGCTTAGGATAATTTACATTTTCTTTACAAACCGATTTAAGTAATATATACATAAGATGAGAGTAAATGACCTTGGTTAATCCTAATATGTTTCAAATTGAGAATATGGTGACATTTTAATCTCTAAATGATTTTACGACTACTATTACTCACACAATGCTTTATGGTTTTAGTCAATGGCTGGATTCCAAGGAAGTCATAGTGACTTTGAGAATGATGTACAAGGTGGGAACGGTGGTGGAAATGAGCATCAAAATGGAATGTTGATAGGCGTAAAAGATATCGTCTTTATGCCAAATCAGTTTTCCAAAAATATGATCAACAACATATATATTAACCAACTCCCAGACTCAACAAGGAAGAGAAAGGTGATAAATGATAAGATCTCCAGCAATGGAGACCATGGAGAAAAGAAAACTCAATTTTCATCATGCAGGAATTGTGGAAAGAGACACCCAGGAAAGTGTCTCAATGGGACAACGAAATGTTTTACGTGCGGGAAGGAAGGACATAAAGTGAAGAATTGCCGAAGAAAAATGAAGAGTACTATGGAAGAAGATAAAAATGGTCCCAAGAGTCCATTTACAGTCATTTGCCGTAAATGTAGGGGACCTGGCCATTACCCGAGTGAATGTCCTATTTTATAGGATATTTTCATTCTCAAAGAAGAAGCTATGTGGAAATAAATGGTTGGAGAAAAATTTAAAAAGTATTAGCACTCCTTGTTGATGGGTTTACTTTGGAATAATTTTCTCTTGTATTTGTAACCCCTCAGTTTTCCATGTGAGAATGATATTTGAGGAATAATTGTCTCTTCTCTTTTGGATATAGGTATAAATAACCATTTGGTTTTATATGATCATTGGGGTTTGAGAAAATGATAAGTTATTATAATTTGGGATGAAAATGCAAAGTATGATATAACATTTGTGGTTAAATTATGTTATTTTGAAAAATTTATCTCATTTTGGTAATATTATAGAATATAGTTTTTGAAAAAGGACAACATGTAGACCGTGTGACAACCCGTCGCGTCGGACAAAGCTGTGGGAATCGAACCCACAACCAAAGTGCGATTGGGATTTATCTCCTAGCACTGGACTACGTGAAGTCCCTGGTTAGTATGACTATTTTTTTTGTTAAATGATTTTATTGATCAATAATAAGATGATTTGGGTTCTTATGTCTTATCAAATGAATACCCTTGGTATAGGAAAATGATTTGGTGATTAAGTGATAAATGTTATTTTGGAAGATGTTCTTTTTGTTAGGAACACTATATGCCCAAGGAAAATAGAATACAATGAGGTTTCATTTGTAGAGTAATGGTAGATTTTTATCAACATTTTTATTGTTGATTTATAGTGATTTGGGTTATTTATGGAAATGATTAACCTATAACAGAGAATATGTGATGATGTTAATTACTTTTAAGTATGTGACTTTAAGAGTATTTGATGTCATTTGGAGATACAATGTAACATGGGAGACTACATAATCAAATTCTTATATGTTTTGGGTTTCAATATTAGTTTGGATTATATTAAAGGATTTTTAAGGACAATTGGTTATTGAATGGTATCTATTTAACTTTGGGGTATTGTTGGTTTAATTTTAGAAATTAAGATTAGTGCATATTTATCTCAATGAATATCCTTTTGGGGGATCATTAGATCATTCACTAACCATTTTGGTTTTGATTAATCTTCAAAGACAATGTAAATATATGGTTTATCCTGCATGGATCATGTGATTCTATAGAAGTTTATTCTAGCTCTTCCAGTGTGACCAAGTCTTCTTGAATACTCATCGTTTAAAAAAAAATTGAGTTAGTGGTGGAAATTTATTAAAGAATGAAAATCTACTTAAAATTTAAGTATATATCATAATGTTCTTAGTCAATATCATAAATGAATTCCTCTTCCTTATGTAATGTAACTTTTAAAAAAAAAATGTTGTCCTAGATGGTACCTTAAATCATCACTAATTTATGGCTTTGGGATTGTTGGCCTTTTCATAGCCATGTTCTCTACCACTCTCCATCAGATAATTGATGGTTAGATTTCTCCTCCATATCCATATTTTCCTACATGGAACCCTAGTATGTGTTATTTTCGGTAATCTTCATACTTTCCACTCTTTATTTTAAATAGAGGCCTCATTAATTCATTTTTCGATGTGGGATTTCAACTAAGATATTTTGAAATGTCAAAAATGTGTGATCCCAATACCCTATATTTTGTTGAACCGATGGTACTTCAAATCATCATAGATTGATGAGTTTAAGGACCTCAATTTTATACTTGTTTGTGATTGATGACCTCAACCACTACCTATAAATATTTACGTTTTTCCTCCAATTATATGTCTCTAATTGCCACCAATGTTCTCCTAATCGAGATCATAATTTGGTGGTGACCCTTTCATTTCTCTTTTCCTCATATTAAGACTAAATTTTAGTAAACCAATTTCCGATGTGGGTTTTCCCACAAATATATTTTCTATTTTCAACCTTTTATTTTCTAAGAACAATTTCAAATTGCGAGGACGCAATTTATTGAAGGAGGGGAGAATGTAACACCCCAAGATTTCATAGTGTGTTATTTTTTCAAAATAATTCAATAACTTGCACTACACGCAACACCGAGTTCAAGCGCACCATGACTTACCAAACAAGCCGTTCAAAAAAGGTTATGAATAGTATTAACTAAATTTTAAACTTTATATAATCCTTATAATTTTAGAATCCATATTATGAGTTTCTTAGACATAATGTAAGAACAAATTCATCTTCAGTATTGTAGTTTTACCAACTTTTAATAGTGAACCCTTTTTAAATAAAATATTTTAAACTTTTTGACTAAATGGCGACATCAAAAAATTTAAAATAAAACATCCCAAGCTTCCACGGTACGCTTTCCTTTGAATAAAACAGTAGCGTGTGTTGTACGCAACTTCGAGTTTTAACACACACCACAACCGATCAAACTAGCAGTTATGAATAGTAATACTTAATTTTTTGAAATTATATATATTTTATATATCAAAATGGACTTCATTTTTGGATTCAGAATATCAAATTTAGCCTAAGGTGAAATTATGGTACTTTTCGGATAACTTTCATATTTTGATGAATAGTAAAAATTACTAAATTTTAATTAAAAACAACTTTTTTAATCAAAATAATTAATAGTGATAAATTATGAATTTGAGTGGTTTTAAAGTATATTTATAATATATTTTTACCATTTAATATAATTTTGGTCATTGGACATAATTTTACAATTAAACCGAACATAAACAAGTGTCAATCTTTTGATAGTTATTATCTCTTAAAAACACGCTTTTTGTTTTGACAGCGGGAATTAATTTTAAATTAATTTCTGCCACTTCTGTGTTTTGAATTTAGAAAAATGGATTCCATATTTGGAATCAGGATGTTCAAATTGTGTAAATAGGTAACTTTTATTTTTAGACATTTTGAATAATTACTGCGGTAAATATTTTATTTACCATGGTTAAGGTTAAATCCGGTAAATAAGGGTTAAAAAATAATATTATAATAATACTAAATTACCCTAAAACGTGTATTAACCCTATTGGTTGATACATGGTCGACCATGGTCATCTTTGGGTCAATTTTGTGACCCCATTGATCCACTTGTAAGTGATAATGACACTTTATTTTAATTAAGTTAAAATGAATACAAAAATGGCACAAGCTTACATCTTTTAAAAGAACAATTTTTACATAGTGTTATACATGTTTGATTTTCGATTATAAATATTAATTAGAAAGCTAAAAAGATTTCCTACATAATGATATTTTATTTATAATTTTTAGACATCAAATAATTTAAATTATTAATGACACAATAATGATGCAATGTTTACCTCATTAATAAATCATTTAAATAAATAAGATTATAATGATTAAAATATTATCTAAAACCTGTCCAATTCTTATTGGTTGATGTTATTTAGAATATGAGTCATCTTATCTTCGACCTCAATGATTTTTTGGACCATTATAAACCGAATATAATTATATTATAAAGTAATACTTTCACTCTTTCCTAAAGAGCCCCTCCTCTCCCTTATAAAAGGAGACCACTTCTACTCATTCCTCACACCTCTCAAGCCACTTGGCTCGTCCAAACTCTGCCCAACTAAGCTCCCCACATCCCTTTCCTCCTCCTTGAAGCTTCCCCTTAGGCAGAAAGCATTTCAAGAAGTCCTTTGGTTCCAACCAAAGTGAGTTACCTAAATTAAAGGTAACATTTTTCTCTTAAATTATTTTCAATTATTTTGCTTCTGCAACCCCCAAACTCTTTTTATTTCCTTTCTTTTGTAACAACACCAGTATCCACAATATACTAGGATGTTGTTATAAGAAGGATTCAAACTACACATTCACAAAACTCCATCTAATGGATGATGAACATAATGTTTCTGTGGATGGCAAACTAACGCCTCACGAAACGATGATTGTTCAAATACATCTTACCGCCTCTCATGGTGGCCATTAGGATGGCACTGTAATTAAATATGATATTAATGATATATATTTTATATATAAGCTTCTGTAATTCCATTTTATTTCATACAATTATTCGTTTCATGTTGTATATACATACGTTAATTTCATTTGAGGAAGTGCGGACTACCGCCCCCTTAAAATGATATGACTCGTTCATACCACACATGGAACGTATAAAGGATGGTGTTAATGAACTTAAGTAACATATATAGAATATTATATTTTACTGGAATAGTAATATACCTATGTATCATTTGGATTCGATTCTTTTAAAATAAAAATTAAATGGAAGTAGCATTCGTGCGTACGTACGGACTACCGTCTCCACGAACGCGATGTGATTCATTCTCCATCGTATCCATTCAAGTATAATTATCATTTGATGATTTAAAAATGATGTTTAAGGACTTGATACCATTCTGGATATGAATAATATACATCCCATTAATAACGAATATGGCTCACATAACAAAGAATATAAAGTAAAATGAACCCGTTAACACCTGAAATGACGATAATTCTAAGATATTATTAACAAATCAATGTTAAAAGATCATATATGATATCATATTAAAGTAACTGATTCTTGTATTATTCAATAACAATTATTTCACCATTATACAGGAGGTAAACCTACCATCGACCAAGGAAAAAGTACAAAGTAAGGGATTCTCTTATCTCACTTTCAATTCCGTGAGATTTCCAATGTTCGCTACTAAATTATTGAAAGTGGTGTACTGTGTACTTCCATTTGATATATATTATCATGATTCACTTTATATTAATGTTATTCTGTAAATCATTTTGTGGTTGTTAACTTTTGGCCATGCGACTCAGTTGATTAACGTGGTAAGGGGTTTCTTGTCTCACTTTTAATTCCGTGAGAATTCCATTGATCACCACTTAATTATTGCATGTGGTGTATGTGTACTACCCATGATTGTATTCATTGTGTAATATAATTTATTTTATGGGTATTTACATCATCATGGTATGATCTTTCTTTCATGGGTGTTTGTTTCTTAAGATACCTAATCAATAAGGGAATTTGAGATTTCAATTTCCACTCATTTGGCTTTACGCATATTTCATTGATTATATTACCCCAAGATTATGTGTGGAATCACTATTCATTTGATTATGTCATAATTTCCACTCCCCTTCCTGTGGATATAAGTTTGATACACATAATCACTCCATTGATAATTCTCAATTCATTGATATGAATTTGATAAGAGTAATTTTAACTCATTCTCCATTTGTTGAGTTAAACATCCAATTCGTTGGTATTGTTTTTACAAGAATATGTGTGAATATCCTTTGATTGATTTACACTGAATATCCAATCATATTTAGTGTATTTATATTTTTCACACATAATTATGTCGTTGATTTATCCTTAACCTAAGGATACAACCTTTATGAGAGATTTCATCTCAATTTACATTCCATTGAGACTTCTTTGATGATATACACCAAATCACTTTTATGTGGTGTATATAATGTACTTTGACATAGTATATCATGAATTCCTTTATTCTCATGATATTACAATGTTTTGATTACCTCAATTATTTGTATTCAAGTGTCTCTCTTTTGGTTAGAAACTCTAACCAAAATACCATTTTAAAATGTTTTAAAGAATTATTCTTCTAAATCATGCTCATTAATGTCCATATTTTAAAAATGGTTTTAAGGATTTATTTTTATGGACATTAAAGTTTTAAATTTAAAAATCCTTTTAAAAGTTTCAAAGTGGTATGGGACACTTTGATTCAAAAATCTATTTTTGAATGTCTTCTTGACAAATAGTGTGACTTTTAAAAGTTTTCAAGAAAAGGGGGATATTTCTCTCAAATAGTTATGATGATTATTTTCATCTATGTCAACATCCTTCATTATTCATGATTGAGGTTAATGTGATACAATACAATCTTTCATATTGTATCAAATGAGTTATGTTTGACTGTGGATGTCCTATTTTTATACCATTCATGGTTTGTGGTTAAAGTATTGACATTTCGTATGCTAGTTTTAATACGAATGTTTATTTTATGCTTAAACCTATTCATATGAGGAATGCATTGGACTTAATAAGTGACGGGTGGAGCCCGCTATAGCTCCTCGATGCATCGGTAGGTCTCATGAGACAAACTAGTGTCTTGGCACAAGGCCTTGGCAAAATCTTATTTGTAGTCTTGGCACGAGGCCTTGGCTATGTGGTTATGATAGTCTGGCATTATGCATTCCATCATTATGAAAGTGGTTATTGATATTGCATGTGATCATTCGACTAGTAGAATATCCATGTGAGTAAGTAAATGGCATTATTTAATTTTATTTATGCCATACCATGTTGAAAGTTCAAGTTTCAAAGGCTTTTGTTTTAGTTATAAATTGCCTTAAGTGTTTATGATTATTTATGAAAGCTTCTGCTATAACGTTATCCTTACTGAGCATCCGAGCTCACCCCTTTCAATGTTTTATTTTTTTTTCCAGGATTATGAAGAAGTAATTTATGAATGACCTGCAGGGATAGTATGAGGGGATATGAAGACAAAATGTTTTTTTTATGATGTAATGTAAAAATTTATGGATGTATCTAGTTATTCCAAGGCTACTAAACTAATCGGTCTTTCGAGACTTGATCTTTCTCATGATCATGCCAATGTTATGTAATAATGCACCGACTCTGGGTAACTTGGGTCGGGGCGTTACAATTGTTCTGAAAAATTTCAATTTTTGATGAATAGTGAAACTGCTAAGTGGTAGTTAAAAAAATGAATTTTTCATAAAACTTAATTTTATCATTTCTGTGAATGGAATTTTGAAAATATGAGAGACACAGTTAATATCAAGAAGTAAAATTTTGTTCAATGAGATGAAAATAATTTTTGGTGAATAGTTACTTTTTACTTTTATTTACCACGGTTAAAAGTAAATATGGTAATTAAGGGTAAAAATGATATTAATATTACCCTAACACATGTCCTAATTCTATTGAACAAGTGTATCTCGACCAAAAAAACATTAGGAATAAAATATTATCATTTATGTCAACTTGGATTAGATTAGGACATTTATTATTATTTAATTCAACGAAGAGTTAAAAGAGTTAAAATCAATGTTTATTTACTAAAACATTTTTAATATAGGGTTATACATACGATAAATTCGATTGTAAATATTCATTAGAAAGATAATAATATTTCCTACATAATTATATTTTATTTATAATTATTAACCATTAAATAATTTAATATAGTTATGACACAATGATGATGTAGTAATTAACATAATATTGAAAAATTAAAATAATTGATATTATAAATACTAAAATAAATATAATTGGAGACTTTTATTTAATTAAACTAATTTTATAGGATAATATGAAATATTAGGATTGATTTAATTGACTTATTTCGAATTAATAATTCTGTTATTAGTTTCAAAAAAATCAACTATTGAATAGTGTCAAAATTGACATAAAAGTGTTTTTAAAACAAATATTATATTATTAATTGATAGTAAATTCATAAAAATATAAGGTTCGTCCAAGAGACTTATATCATGATAGTTATATCATTAATGGACCACTTGGGGGTTTATTGGATGTATATAGTAATTTTATTAACTATATAATATAAAAATAAAAAAGTGACATGGTAAATGTCAAACTAATTAACTAAGAGTTAAAACTAAAGGATATGTTTAATATAAGGACACAAACCTGTCTAAATTCTATTGGATGAATGGATTTCGACCTATAACCACATTAAATGTTAAATAATCAACTTTAGAGCCATTAGAGACCGATTATTAATTTAGTATAAATTAATATTTCTAGCTTTTTCAAAGGTGCCCCTCACCCCTCTTATAAAAGGGCACTCCTCCTTCTCATTTCTTCCCACCATGAAAGCCTTTTGTTTCGGCCAAACCCTGCCCAAATACTCTATAAGGTTCCCTCACTACAACCTGCAGGCCTTAGTTTTATCATAAAGCCAACCTATGGAGCCCTTTTGATAAAATCAAAAGGAAGAACCCGAAGAAGAGGTAATGTTTTCACCACCCCTTTTCAAGTTCCTTTATTCTTCCACTTATTCTTTATTTGTTATTACCATTCTAAAATAATTACTCCAGTATCTTATATATACTATGATGTTATTATAAATATGGTACAACCATATTTAGTATTATATCCACCCTTTGAATAACATTTTACCATACATGCGTACGTACGACTTACCGTCTCCACATCATGGTGTAATTGTTATTCAATATATTATTATTTGGATGGGTATAATAATGATGTATAATTCATGTAAACAATAAATATAACATTATAATTATTCTGTATATATAATATACCATCCAATTATATATTATTTTAATATCAAAATAATGATATTGTCGCTCGTGCGTACGTACGGACTACCGTCTCCACAAACGCAATGAGATTCATTCTCCATCATATCCATTAAAGTATAATTATCATTTGATGATTTAAAAATAAGTTTTAAGAACTTGATATCATTCTTTATATGAATAAGATACAACCTATCCATGACAAACATGTCTTACGTAACAAAACATATAAAAAACGAGTAAGTCAACACCCGAAACGATAATAACACTAAGATATTATTAACAAAGCAATGTTAAAAGATCATATATGATATCATATTAATATATATGATTCTTGTATAATTTAATAACAATTATTTCACCATAATACAGGAGGTTAACCTACCCCCAACCAAGAAAAAGTACAAGGTAATGGGTTTCTTAACTCACTCTTAATTTCGTGAGAATTCCATTGTTCACCACTTAATTATTGCATGTGGTGTATGAGTAATGCCCATGATTGTATTCATTGTGTGATATAATTTAAATTATGGGTATTTACATCATCATGGTATGATCCTTCTTTCATGGGTGTATGTTTCGTAAGTTACCTAATCGATAAGGGAATTTAAAATTTCAATTTCCATTCATTTGGCTTTACGCATATTTCATTGATTATATTACACCATGATTATGTGTGGAATGACTATTCATTTGATTATGTCATGATTTAGACTCCCCTTCATGTGGATATACTTTTGATACCCATAATCACTCCATTGATAATATCTCAAGTCATTGATATGAATTTGATAAGAGTAATTTTAACTAATTCTCCATTTGTTGAGTTAAACATCCAATTCATTGGTGTTATTTTTACAAGATTATGTGTGAATGTCCTTTGATTGTTTTACACTAAATATCCAATCATATTTAGTGTATTTATATTTTTCACACATAACTATGTCGTTTATTTATCCTAAACCTAAGGATACGACCTTTATAAGAGATTTCATCTCAATTTTCATTCCATTGAGACTTCTTTGTTGTTATACACCAAATCACTTTTATGTGGTGTATATAATGTACATTTACATAGTATATAATGAATTAATTTATTCTCATGATATTATAATGTTTTTATTAATTAAATTATTTATAGTCAAGTGTCTCTCTTTTGGTTAGAAACTCTAACTAAAATACCATTTTTTATTGTTTTAAAGAATTATTCATCTAAATCTTGCACATTAATGTCCATGTTTTAAAATTTATTTTAAGGATTTATTTATATGGACATTAATGTTTTAAAATTGAAACTCCTTTTAAAAGTTTCAAAGTGGTATGGGACACTTTGATTCAAAAATCAATTTTTTAATTGCTTCTTGACAAATAGTGTGACTTTTAAATGATTTCAAGAAAAGGGGGATATTTCTCTCAAATAGTTTTGATGATTATATTCATCTATGTCAATATCTTTTATTATTCTCGATTGAGGTTAATGTGATACAATACAATCTTCCATATTGTATCGAATGAGTTATGTTTGACTGTGGATGTGCTATTTTTATACATTTCATGGTTTATGGTTAAAGTATTGACATTGCGTATGCTAGTTTTAATACGATTGTTTATGTTATGTTTAAACCTGTTCATATGAGGAATTCATTGGACATAATAAGTGACGGGTGGAGCCCGCTATAGATCCTCGATGCATCGGTAGGTCTCTTGAGACAAACTAGGGTCTTGGCAAAAGGCCTTGGAAAAATCTTATTTGTAGTCTTGGCACGAGGCCTTGGCTACGTGGTTATGATAGTCTGGAATTATGCATTCTATCATTATGAAAGTGGTTATTGATATTGAATGTGATCATTCGACTAGTAGAATATCAATGCGAGTATGTAAATGGAAATATTTTATTTTATCATTGCCATTTTATGCTGAAGTTCAAGTTTAAAAGGCTTTTGTTTTAGTTATAAATTGCCTTAAGTGTTTATGCTTGTCTATGAAAGATTCTGCTATAATGTTATGCTTACTGAGCCTCTGATCTCACCCATTTCAATGTTTTATTTTTCCCAAGATTATGAAGATGTAATTTATGAATGACCTGCAGGAATAGTATTAGGGGATATTAAGAGAAGATGTTTTTTTATGATGTAATGTAAAACTTTATGAATGTATCTAGTGTTTCCAGGGCTACTAAACTAATCAATCTTTCGAGACTTGATCTTTCTTGTGATCATACCAATGTTATGTAATAATGTACCGACTCTGGGTAACTGGGGTTGGGGCATTACAGTTGGTGTCATAGGATGTTTAGTAGAGACCATGGAAGCTAGATTTATATAAACTCTGATTAGTGCACATAGATTTAAGATGGACTTTGAGGATTAGTATAGAGGAACATCCTATAATTATGGTATTGTAGATAATTTGTGAGCTTTCCGAGCAATACATCCCTGTATGGATACGACCAGGTAGAGGCGGCTCTGGCATAGATGTACCTAAGGGTAAAACCCGAAAACACCGCTTTAAGCTAGACTCAAACGGGAACTGGTGCACGACAACGGGCCTTGCTGCACTCTTGGTTACGACACTCCCGGGGGATAGTCTTAGGATAATTTACATTTTCTTTACAAACCAATTAAAAGTATTATATATATAAGATGAGACTAAATGACCTTGGTTAATCCTAATGTGTTTCAAATTGAGAATATGGTGACATGTTAATCTCTAAATGATTGTATGACTACTATTACTCACACAATGCTTTCTGGTTTTTGTCAATGGCTAGATTACAAGGAAGTCATAGTGACTTTGAGAATGACGTACAAGGTGGGAACGATGGTGGAAATGAGCAACAAAATGGAATGTTGATAGGCATAAAAGATATCGTCTTTATGCCAAATTAATTTTCCAAAAATATGATCAGCAATATATATATTAACCATTTTCCGGACTCAACAAAGAAGTGAAAGGTGATGAATGATAAGAGCTCCAGTAGTGGAGACCATGGAGAAAGAAATCCTCAATTTCCATCATGCAGGAAATGTGGTAGGAGACACCCAATAAAGTGTATCAATGGGACAAAGAAATGCTTTACATGGGTGAAGGAAGGACATAAAGTGAATAATTGCCGAAGAAAAATGAAGAGTACTATGGAAGAAGATAAAAATGGTCCCAAGAATGCATTTACAGTCATTTTCCATAAATGTAGGGGACCTGGCCATTACCCGAGTGAATTTCCTATTATATAGGATATTTTCTTGGTAAAAGAAGAAGCTATGTGGCAATAAATGGTTGGATAAATGTTTAAAAATTATTAGTGCTCCTTATTGAAGTGTTTACTTTGAAATAATTTTCTCTTGTATTTGTAACCCTAACGTTTTCCATGTGAGAATGATATTTGAGGAAGAATTATCTTTTTTCTTGTGGATATAGTTATAAAAAACTATTTGGTTTTATTTGATAATTGGGTTTAAGGCAATTAAAAATTATTATAATTTGGGATGAAAATGCAAGGTATGAGATAATATTTGTGGTAAAATTATGTCATGGTTATTTTGAAGAATTTATATCATTTTGGTAATGTTATAAAACATAGTTTTTGAAAAAGGACAACACGTAGACTGTGTGACAACCCGTCGCATTGGACAAATCTGTGGTAATCGAACCCACAACCAAATTGCGATTGGAATTTGTCGCCTACCACTGGACTATGTGAAGTCCCTAGATAGTGTGACTAATTATTTTTAGTTAAATGATATTATTGATCAATAATAAGTTGATATGGGTTATTATGTCTTATCAAATGAATAACCTTGGGATAATAAAATGATTTGGTGATTATGTGATAAATGTTATTTTGGAAGATGTTCGCTTTGTTGGGAACACTATATGCCCAAGGAAAATAGAATACTATGGGGTTTCATTTGTGGAGTAACAGTGGATTTGTTTCTACATTTTTATTATGGATTTATAGAGATTTGGGTTATTTATGTAAATGATTAACCTATAATATAGAATCTGTGATGAAGTTACATACTTTTAAGTATGTGACTTTAAGAGTATTTGATGTCATTTGGAGATACAATTTAACATGGGAGACTACATAATCAAATTCTTCTATGTTTTGTGTTTCAATATTAGTTTGGATTATATTGATGGAATTTAAGGACAATTGATTATTGAATGGTATTTATTTAACATTGGGGTATTGTTGGATTAATTTTAGAAATTAAGATTAGTGTTTATTTCTCTCAAGGAATATCGTTTTGGGGGATTATTAGATCTTTTACTAACCATTTTGGTTTTGATTAATCTCTAAAGACAATGTAAATATATAGTTCATCCTGCATGGATCATGTGATTCTATAGAAGTTTATTACATCTCTTTTAGTGTGACCAAGTCTTCTTGAATACTCATCGTTTAAAAAAAATGAGTTAGTGGTGGAAATTTATTAATGAATGAAACTCTACTTAAAATGTAAGTATATATCTTTATATTCTTTGTCAATATCATAAATGAATTCCTCATCATTATGTAATGTAACTTAAAACAATAAATGTTGTCCATTTACTTTCCTACAAGGAGACTAATGGACGTTTGTCACAACCCATGTTTGTGGTTTTCTTATTGATATCTTTCTCCTGATCATGATTTCTATCCCTCTCCATCAGAACTTGACACTTAGTTTATCGTCCATATCCATGTTTTCCTACATGAAATCCGAGTATGGGTTATCTTGGTTGACCTTTATACCACTCTTTCTATTAAAGTGATAGTTTTATTGACTCCTTTTTCAATGTGGGACTTTCCATTATATTCCCAAGCCCAATTTTTAAAAATTTCGAGGATGCAATTTATTGAAGGAGGGGAGAATGTAACACCCCAAGCTTCTACGGTACGATTCTCTTTGAATAATGCGATAGCATGTGTTGTACGCAACATCGAGTTCTAACACACCACACCCAATTAAACTTGCTATTATGAATAGTAATACGTACTTTTTTAAATTATATATATTTTATATTTCAAAATGGACTTCATTTTTGGTTTCGGAATATAGAAATTATCCTAAGAAGAATTTTTGGTATTTTTCTGAGAACTTCCAATTTTATGAATAGTGAAAAATACTTAAAAACAAATTTTTTAATCAAAATAATTTATTGTGAAAAATTATATTATTGAGTGGATTTAAAGAATAATTAGAATATATTTTTTCCATTTTATCCAATGGTGTTCTTTAGAATTAATTTCACTTTGAAATTGGACCTAAACAATTGTCAATCATTTGGTATATATTGTTTCTTAAAAATACTATATTTGTTGTGATAGCGGGAATTAATTATAAAATTAATCAATGATACTTATATGTTTGGAATTTTGTAAAATAGAAATCATTTTTGAATTCGGAATATCAATTATATATTAGGGTGAAATTTTGGCATAGTTCTTAAAAAGTTCAATTTTTGATTAATAGTGAAACTACTAAGTGGTAGTTAAAAAACTGAATTTTTCATAGAACTTAATTTTACCATTTCTGTGAATGGAATTTTGAAAATTCGAGAGACATGGTTAATATCAAGAAGTAAAATGTGGTTCAATGAGATGAAAATAATATTTGGTGAATGGTAACTTTTTACTTTTATTTACCACAGTTAAATGTAAATAGGGTAATTAAGGGTAAAAATGATATTAATATTACCCTAACACATGTCTTAATTCTATTGGAAAAGTTTATATTGACCAAAATAAACCTTAGGAATAAAATATTATCATTTAGGTCCACTTGGATTAGATTAAGACATTTATTATTATTTAATTCAACGAAGAATTAAAAGAGTTAAAATAAAGGTTTATTTACTAAAACATTTTTAATATAAGGTTATACATAAGATTAATTATATTGTAAATATTAATTAGAAATATAATAATATTTCCTAAATAATTATATTTTATTTATAATTTTTAGACATTAAATAATGTATTTTATTTATGACACAATGATGATGCAGTAATTACCATAATAGTGAACAATTAAACTAATTGATATTATAAATATCCAAATAAATATAATTGGAGACTTTCATTGAATTAGACTAATTTTCTAGGATACTATGACATGATAGTATTGATTTAATTGACTTTTTTCGATGTAATAATTTTGTTATGAGTTTCACAAAAATAAACTTTTGAAAAGTGTCAAAATTGACATAATAAAGTTTTTTTAAAAAATATTACCTTATTAATTGATATTAAATTCCTAAAAATATAAGGTTCGGACAAGAGAATTATATCATAATAGGTATAGAATTAATGGACCACTTGGGGGTCTCTTGGATGTATATGGTATGTTTATTAACTATATAATATAAAAATAAAAAGTGACATGGTAAATGTCAAACTAATTAACTAAGAGTTAAAACTAAAAGATAAGGTTAATATAATGACAAAACCAGTCTAAATTCTATTTTTTGAATGGATTTCGACCTATAACCACCTTAAACGTTAAATAATCAACTTTGGAGCCATTAGAAACCAAATATTAATTTATTATAAATTAATATTTTTAGTTTTTCCAAAGGTGCCTCTCACCCCTCTTATAAAAGGGAACTCCTCCTTATCATTTATTCACACATTCAAAGCCTTTTGGTTCGTCCAACCCCTACCCAAATACTCTCTAAACCCTCTGACTACAACCTAGAGGAATTATTTTGATCAGAAATCCATCCTATGGAGCCCTTTTGATCAAATCAAAAGGAAGAACTCGAAGAATAGGTAATGTTTTCACCACCCCTTTCCAAGTTCCTTTCTTCTTCCACTTCTTCTTTCTTTGTTATTACCATCCTAAAATAATAACTCCAGTATCTTATATATACTGTGATGTTATTATAAATATGTTACAACCATATTCAGTATTCTATCCACCCTTTGAATAACATCTCACCATACGTGCGTACGTACGGCTTACCGTCTCCACATCGTGGTGTAATTGTTATTCAATATATTATTATTTTTATGGGTATAATATTGATAAATAATTCATGTAAACAATAAATATAACATGATAATGATTCTGTATATATAATATACCATCCAAGTATATAGTATTTTAATATCAAAAGAATGATATTGTCGCTCGTGCGTACGTACAAACTATCGTCTCCACAAACGTGATGAGATTCATTCTCCATCATATCCATTCAAGTATAATTATCATCTGACGATTTAAAAATAATGTTTAAGAACTTGATATCATTCTGGATATTAATAAGATACATCCTATCTATGACAAATGTGGCTTACGTAACAAAACATATAAAAGAAAATGTGTAAGTTAACACCCGCAACGACGTTTACACTAAGATATTATCAACAAAGCAATGTTAAAAGATCATATATGATATCATATATATATATATGATTCTTGTATAATTTTATAACAATTATTTCACCATTATATAGGAGGTTAACCTACCCCCAACCATGGAAAAGTACAAGGTAAGGGGTTTCTTAACTCACTCTTAATTTCGTGAGAATTCCATTGTTCACCACTTAATTATTGCATGTGGTGTATGTGTACTGCCAATGATTGTATTCGTTGTGTAATATAATTTAAATTATAGGTATTTAAATCATCATGGTATGATCCTTCTTTCATGGGTGTATGTTTCATAAGTTACCTAATCGATAAGGGAATTTGAAATTTCTATTTCTACTAATTTGGCTTTACGCATATTTCCTTGGTTATATTACTCCAAGATTATGTGTGGAATCGCTATTCATTTGATTATGTCATAATTTACACTCCCCATCCCATGGATATACTTTTTATACCCATAATCACTCCATTGATAATTTCTCAAGTCATCGATATGAATTTGATAAGAGTAATTTTAACTCATTCTCCATTTGTTGAGTTAAACATCCAATTCATTGGTGATGTTTTTACAAGATTATGTGTGAATGTCCTTTTATTGTTTTACACTAAATATCCAATAATATTTATTGTATTTATATTTTTCACACATAACTATGTCGTTGATTTATCCTTAACCTAAGGATACGACCTTTATGAGAGATCTCATCTCAATTTACATTCCATTGAGACTTCTTTGTTGTTATACACCAAATCACTTTTATGTGGTGTATATAATGTACTTTGACATAGTATATCATGAATTCCTTTATTCTCATGATATTTTAATGTTTTTATTACCTCAATTATTTGTATTCACGAGTCTCTCTTTTGGTTATAAACTCTAACTAAAATACCATTATTAAATGTTTTAAAGACTTATTATTCTAAATCTTGCTCATTAATGTCCATGTTTTAAAAAATGTTTTAAGGATTTATTTATATAGACATTAAAGTTTTAAAATTAAATATCATTTTAAAAGTTTCAAAGTGGTATGAGACACTTTTATTTAAAAATCTATTTTAAAATGGCTTCTTGTCAAATAGTCTGATTTTTAAATGATTTCAAGAAAATGGGGGATATTTCTCTCAAATAGTTTTGATGATTATTTTCATCTATGTCAATATGCTTCATTGTTCTTGATTGAGGTTAATGTGATACAATAAAATCTTTCATATTGTATCGAATGAGTTATGTTTGACTGTGGGTGTGCTATTTTTATACCATTCATGGTTTGTGGTTAAAGTATTGACATTTCGTATGCTAGTTTTAATATGAATGTTTATGTTATTTTAAAACCTGCTCATATGAGGAATGCATTGGACTTAAAAAGTGACAGGTGGAGCCCTCTATAGAGTCTTGATGCATCGGTAGGTCTCATGGGACAAACTAGTGTCTTAGCACAAGGCCTTGGCAAAATCTTATTTGTAGTCTTGGCACGAGGCCTTGGCTATGTGGTTATGATAGTTTAGCATTATGCATTCCATCATTATGAAAGTGGTTATTGATATTGCATGTGATCATTCGACTAGTAGAATATCAATGTGAGTATGTAAATGGAATTATTTTATTTTATCTTTTCCATTTTATGCTGAAGTTAAAGTTTAAAAGGCTGTTATTTTAGTTATAAATTTCCTTAAGTGTTTACGCTTATCTATGAAAGCTTCTGCTATAATGTTATCCGTACTGAGCTTCTGAGCTCTCCACTTTCAATGTTTTATTTTTCCAAGGATTATGAAGAAGTAATTTATGAATTACCTGCAGGAATCGTATGAGGGGATATGAAGACAAGATGTTTTTTATGATGTAATGTAAAACTTTATGAATGTATCTAGTGTTTCTAAGGATACAAAACTAATCGGTCTTTTGAGACTTGATCTTTCTTGTGATCATGCCAATGTTATGTAATAATGCACCAAATCTGGGTAACTTGGGTCAGAGCGTTACACCAGGTTACCCAATGACCCTCTCTTAAGTGTTTTGTGCATTCCTTCAACAAGGAATGATCCATATCTCCCTCCTTTGATCTATAGCAGCCCGTATTCAATATAAAGTATGATATACCACCATTCTTGTGGTTTCTTTGATATTTCCCCGATTTCAATTTTTCATGTGATGAAATATGATATAAAAATTTCTAATGTAGTATATTTGGTTGTTGGTTCATGAGGTTGTGCGAGGATGCCATCAGGAGGATGAACTTATAACGGGATAGATGATTATGATCCATTACATTTATTCAATATTTGGTAAAGAATGTTGAATACCTTTTAGGGTAGAAGATTCTATGATTATATATTTATTTATGTACAATTGTAGATCTATCATGATTTATTCCCTAGATCCCAATTAAATTGACCAAATTAAATAATTGAACTAGATTAAGGAATTGGTATAAATCACGTATCAATGTTGTTACATTATACCATGATAAAATTTTCCTCTTAATTTTCTAGATAGTATGATATCTCTACCTTCATTAGTTTAGCATGCTGTTATTTATGGATATTTGTAAAGTTCATAAATAAATAAATAATTGATAATTAATTGACTAAAATATAAAATGTCATGTTTAAAGAATCCTATTTTAGTTATTATAACTAATGTTGATCAAATTGATGTGGACATGTATGTATATTGGAACTTGCTAATGAACCTAAATCATTTTGATGTCTGTTGATAAATTTATAAATGCGTGATAAATTAGTTTTTTAACTAATTTGTGGTAGCTTGTTGTAAATTGTTTCTTAGGTTTCCCACAGTTGAAACTAGTGAATAATAAATCCGTTAATTCACGGTGAAAAAAGAACTAGTTGTTTGATAAAGATAATGCCTTTATGGGGCATGAGTTTCCCCACTCTATGTAAAGGAAATGTACCTTCTTCTTTGGAGCCATGAGAGATCATAGTGTGTGAATTTTGGATGCCTTATTTTATGGTCAAATGACTATTACTTTATTAGATCTTACTTCATGGGATGTGCTCTAGATGCGAGGCTTGTGGTATGTGTGGCCGGGATGCCTATATGTGATGTGATCTTGGGATGGATGATCATAGAAGGATGTTGTGGTATGTGGGGTAGGAAGTTTTAGTTTTTATTATAGTAGTTGACACATAGAGTGGTGAGATGCATCAATTTATGCATGTGGTGTCGGTGAGGACACTAGAAATGATAGAACAGGTTGAAGTTAGGCTTAACTATTGATTTTAATGTTGGGTTCTTGTTGAATATGTAGCTTGTTTATCTTATTTACATTCCCCAATATATTAAGAAACTGGTTATTCGTACCCTCCTTCCATGGGAGGAGAAGACGTGAATGGTATGCCACATGCTTTCTATATTTAGCTTATCATTGTAGGATGGGACTAAGATCCTATTATGGGTGGATAAGACTCGTCGAGTAGTTCATATAATCACCCTATTATCCCCCTTATAACTAGTAGCTTAGAATGTTTTCTTTGAGTACATAGAAATATGGAAAGTGGTAATGTAGTTGAATAAATTAATAAATGTTTAACCTATGGGGTTGGAGCTTAATGGGATGAAATGCTAATGTTATATTTCTGAGAAACCATAGACTCAATTTAGTGATTCTTGGACATCATGAAACATTGTTGTGATGATAATGTATTGTAATGTGGAAAAGGATAATGGTCAATTAATGGTTAGAGAATTAATTAACGTAATGATCAACTGATAAAAAGGGATAAATTAATTTAACATATAACTTTAAATGGTTTTGTGATTATAGGATATTAATTTTTTGTAATGGAATCTGGGAGTATGAGAGATATTAGAGGTATTTGAGTTTAAGAATAGGTTCTTCCCATACTATTGTTTTGAGTAATATTATATCATGTACTTTTTTGTTTCTATATGCTACTCCACAATTTCAGTTAGGGAAACTAAGACTCCATGGATTCTTAACCTAGGGGTGGTGTTTTCCATAAAATTCTGGTGGGAGGATTGATTGATAACTACCCCTTTGGCCCTACTCTCTTCTCTTGGTAGATACCTCTGCTAGTATGCATGGTGGTTATTTTTCCCCATATATGTGTGTATAGGGATGTAATAGACTATGGTTATTCACACACATATATTTCAGATATAGTTTTATAAAGACTACTGTAGGTATAACATGTATGGGTTGTCATGGATTGAGGATCCTTACTCGATATTTGGTTGTATTAAATGGAGGATTAATATCTGATGTATGAAAAATTTTATGTGGGTTGTGGTGGATCTAGAAAACTATCTAGTTACATTAGTTACATGGATTTGGTGGTGTAATGTACGAGGTGCATGTTGACACATTAGGTGTGTGTGGTGGTGCTTCACCCTGGTGTCCGTGGGGTAGCCTTTTTAGAGAGAGATGCTCTAGACGTGTGACGTTGGAGAAAATTGAAAAACCATTGGAGAAGTGGTATCTGGGTATCATTGAAAATAATTATTATATTATATTATATTATATGTGATACTCAATGAAAGTATGAATATTGAGGATAATCAGTTAGTATACCTATTTAGGTGATGAGTTTGTTTCACATATTGTTAACTGTACTTTAGCATGCTTTCTTTACATTTGTACGAGAGGATACTGGGAGGATCCTAATGGGTATACTGTTATACTAACCCTACATATATGTAAATGTTTTTGGTCAATAGGTGTAGGTTTGAGATAAGGATAGTTACTACTAGCTTGTGAGTTTCACGAGCTGTTTGGGTTTCACATTCACTGTCGTCTATAATTTTCTTTTTTGGTAGTGCAATTTTTTATTCCAGTTGTAGAAGTTATTGACTAACAGTACATTTTTGTTCTTGGGATTCTTTTATATTATATTCTGATCAGGTGTTGTTTGCTTTAATTCTTATCTCTCTCTTATATATTTTTTTTCTCTTAGAGGGTAATACCTCCCATCTACAAGTATATTATACCATGAGTGCTAATTTCCAACACGGGGCCTACTAGAGGCCGGACTCATTGGGTCACTTTCTCTATTCTCCCATTATAGTCCGAGGATGGGAACACATTGAGGGGGGGGGGAGGTACTGAAAAATTGTTTAATATTTTATAATACCATTTTAGAAAATCAAAATCCAAAAAGGGGTAATATAACTTATTTATAAAATAGGGAAAGAGAAATACAAAGGTCACATAACCAGGATTCAAAGTAAGAAAGAATAGTGGGATGTTAAAATATAGACATTGGAAAATAATGAAATACTCAAATTATTATAGAGAGTGATAAATATCATTGACCACATGAAATAGATAATCAAGAGAAGTTTAATGAACAAAAAACCATAAAACGATGAGTTGTGGAAAAAGAAATCAATTCAACATAAATGAAGGTAATATAATAAATTTTTATTTGAAGATACTTTTCCTAGAGTTGAAAATTTACTTTGATAAAAATATGATGAACATAATGAAATATAATAACTTTCTTATAATAATTCCATCCCTAATAAATTTACACTAAAATTTCATCTTTTTCTCCAAACGATGACTTTTCAAGAAATATTTTTCATACATTCTATAATAAAATCAACTTCAAATGGGTCAAATAATCCAAAAAAGTTAACAATATCATCATATAATCATTATAAATTAACTAAAATCAAAATTTTTATTACACAATAATTCTCTAAATTTATATGCAATCATATAATGAAATACAACTTTAACCACCAATGCCTAAAAAATAACACCAAAAGGTCATGTTAGATCATTTGATAAGTATATAACATTAATATTACATAAAAGAATCCATAATAATAATGAAAAACAAATAATAAAATGATTTTACCATATAGGAAGCCAAGAAAAATTTAAAATTTCTCTTTGAATGGCATAAAATCAATCTCAATGTATCACACAAAAATGTATATAACAAATATAATATAATATTCAATATATGATAATTATTTAAATGAATATATTCAATCTAAATAAATCCATATTAAAATTATAAATCATTCCCAAAATAATTTATCCTTTAGTACTCAAATAGAATACCATAATTTTTTGTTTAACATAATCATATATGGTTCTATAAATAGTTAACATATTCTAAAATAATATTATTCGCAAAATCACCAAATAAAATTTGAACCATGTGGTTATCTCTTTAATAAAACATATATTCCCCAAATAAACATAATTCATATCTATAACATTATTTATGAAAAATATTTTAATAAAAAATAAATCACATAGGATAATGGTCGGTATTGAACCATTTCCACCCCCAGTTTTGTGTTGAATCTTTACTACCTTACTAGACGATCCAGGTTGTGATTTTTATAAAACAATATATCAATATAATTCATAAAACATACATAGATATATGTTTAACATCATAATTAATAATATTAACCATTAAATATAACATAAATCCTAAAGGTTATAAGTATAATTAAACTTATGAAAAAATTATTCTACCTCAAATAATACTTCATGTTGAACCTAGGGTTTACATATACCCTATCCTAATAAATTTTCTCCAAAACTTTCATTAATCACATTAAAATCCCATCACTTTAAACAAAACAATTTGTGTTTAATACGTTGAACCCATGATCATACTGAAACTTATAAACCCATGATGGTATCTATAACTCTTAATTAATCTTATGAGACGACAAATATTCATCCAAAACTAACATAATCCTTAAAATCATCATTACTCTAATTAGTAAAATTACAATGGTAAAACTAATTTTACAATAATATTATTTAATCCTAGTACACAAATACTTCAACCCTTTCATTATTCTTTATTTTTTCAAAGAGTCAAAATTTAAAATAGGTTATTAACTAAGTTAATTCTTATGTTACCCACCTGTAACACAACAAACTATAAATAGATCTCTTGGATGAAATTTATTTCTATCAATTTAACTTGTCAATTTTACTCATCATTTCCGTACTAAATTCTATTCTTATCCATAAATAAAACATTTTATTATTCCTTTGTGACATTCAACTTGGAGTCACTTAAAAATTTTATGAAATGAATAAAATTGACCATTCATTACACTGTGGTCTCCACCACCATTCTCATAGCAGACCCTATCATTCTCTACTTTGGTGAGTGCTCGAGTTGGTTAAGGTATATGTTATTAATTATATATCATGATAATGGATTTGTAATAATTGTATTATAATTAACTATAGTAATTATATAATTTTTTTCTCATAATCATTTAATTTTACATCACTTTTTTCATTGAAGTAATTCCTCCTAGTTCCAGCCATTGACTTACAAAAAAAATTATTTCAAAAAAAATGATAATAATTATGAACAATCATTTATAGGTTGTCTAAATCATGACTCCAAATTAACATTATTTGAAACCATTGGTTTTATCTAGGTCATTAATGATTCTTATATATTCATATCCTTTATTATGGTTTATAAAAAATGATAATTAACCTAAGTATATTCCCCAAGTCTGTGTGTAGTAAGGGAACACTCATTATTTAGCAAAATGATGGATGATACATACTTGACCGACTATTTTCATGTTTATTATCCCTAGATGATATGTAATGAATCCACATCAAATTTTAGTATCTAGAGATGGTTTATTTCTAGAAAAACAAAAAAAAATAACCCTCTTTCAAAAATATTACGACGTAATCCAATTATTAGGCTTATCTATAGGGTTTACACTAATATATTCTCACCATAATCTCTAAATATTGATTAAACCTGATACCTTAAACTATATATAATATAAAATATTTTCATAAATATATATTAAATATTTGAATATTAATATTATAATAATTTCCCAAATACATGCCCAAGTACTGTAATGGTTTAGTGTATTTGTGGAGTTGATACAAGATCTTGTTATTTCTTGAAAGAGCTGCAATATCTCGCATAATGATCTACCCATTTTTTGCAATACATATCCATATCAAACTTAAAACATTCTTCATGACCTTGGGAAATTAACCATAAATGGGTGATCTCAGATGCCCAGTACAGGTAATCATGGGATATATCAATTGATGATCATAAGAAAGCATAAAATATGTATAAGGGAATGATATCATAATGATAACTTAAAATGTTCATACCTAATATATCAAAGATCATAATAAAGATTCGTGGGATAAATATTCATAATTTCCTAATACATGACTCATAAGAGTGATAAATCATCATAATTCAATCATGAAGTAAAATTTCAAGTCATAATATTGTGGCACCATAGTATTGATAAAAACCATTTCATATGTCAAGGTTAACTAATGAGATCATAAAATACATATAGACATGGAATCAAAACCTTTTATAACACATGGTGATTTTAATATAATAATGTTATATTCAATATCATAAATGGCACAAAACATTGATATTATACAAGAATGTATCATTCTAAGACATTACGATATATTTATTTTAAAAAAAATTAATCACATTTATAGATAAATTTACACGAAGCAGTAAGTTTATCATTAATTACATGATAATATATTTTTAGAAAATTCTACACACAAAATTTATTTTATCTTTTGTTACATGGAAGAATAATTTTATCTTTCATTACACATAATAATCTGTTTATATTTCATTACAGACAACACCAAGTTTAAACGAAATGTAAAATATTATTAAAATATTAACAATTTAATATTATTTAATATAATATTCATAACCTAGCCATGAAATTTATGTGTATGAATACTACAGAGTAGAATTTTATTATTATTATTCTTTATTGATAAGTAATTAAATAATAATCATTTAAAAGAAAAATAATTGTTTTACAATAAAATATTTTTTTTTCTGAAAGGCGG
The DNA here is from genome assembly GCA_963277665.1 of Viscum album. Classification (NCBI taxonomy): domain Eukaryota; kingdom Viridiplantae; phylum Streptophyta; class Magnoliopsida; order Santalales; family Viscaceae; genus Viscum; species Viscum album. Next base: position 446,636,609 of record OY728133.1, read on the forward strand.
ATTTGTCACGCTGTGCGCAGAAAGTTTAGAAATATTTTTTACCACTTTTTGATTATTTATATGAAAATTTTAACATAATTTTTTAAATATTAATTCTAATATTATCTTGGGAATAATTTTCTTTATTTTTCTAAAAAGTTTCATTTTTGGGGAATAGTGAAAAAGATAGAATTAAAATTAAAAACTGCCTTTTTATTGAAAGAATTTACAAAGATTAATTATATTTATAATTGGATTTAATACATTTTTTTCAACTATATTTAAATTAATCCAATTTATTTCATTTTAATTTATTTCATTTTGAAATTTTTATATAAAAAAATTGTACATTTTGAGCATTTTAGCTAAAACCCCCACTTTCTCGTCATGTTTGCACGAATAATTTTAAATTGAAGATTTCAAATTATGTGAATAAATTTATAAAAATGTATTTGATATTTTGAATCATAATAATTTATAATTTATTATAAGTTCATCTTATGTTTTGACTAAAATTAATAGTGAATTTTGTAAAAACAGATTTCTGTAATTAAGGTATAAATGGATTTATTTGAGGATAAACAAAAAAGATAAGTATAATAATGACTAATAAAATTGTCTAAAAAAGATTTCATGCACATATATATGCCACTATACCTCTGTGGTTTTATAATATATTATCATTTACCATTCTTATATATGAAAAACATGATAACTCTCAATTCTTTTCAAAGATAAAAACGTGTCATCTCCCACATTTATAAAAGTCCACCCCTATCCTCCTATATTAAAACATTAAATACAATTTTATTATACAATAACGTCCCAAATAACTCCCCAAAATCTATCCTATAATACTACATTAATTTTTGTGTGAAAATAGACAACCTAGGAAGGCGTTTGGTGGAAACCTAAGAAGGATACCCGAAGAGGAGGTAACGTTCTTGAATGAGTGTTTTTATTTTAGTTATTCATCCAAATCCTTGGATTATTATTAAAAAATAATAATAAAATAAAAATATTATATGATATATACTATGATGTTATTATATACAATTAATAATGTAAATCATTTCCCTCTTCCATCAAATGGGTTACGAATTCATCATTCTGGTGTACATTGGAGTAATGCCTCAAGACCTGATGTCATTAGTTATGATGTTATCACATATCATAGTCTAGTATTATGATGGATATAAAGTTTTATATTATATATACAACATATTTAAACATATGGAGTCATTATATCAAATAAATCTATTTTATCTTCCATTCCATATGGGGTACGACAACATCACTCGTGTGTATCGCACCTTACCTCCTTGGGAAATGATGTGATTCATCCATTAGTAACCATTTTCATGGAAAGTTATATGGATAAATTTATTTATTATATATGATAAAAAAGAAAAAATTACTCTATTAATGTCATATTTATCATTTTTAATGACTATATATAATTTTATTTCTTACCATTTCATTCCTTTAAATATGATAACATTAGTTGTGTAAATTTGGAATACAATATTCATGAAGAGATGTGAATCTATTTTTATAACAAAAACACATGGTAGATATGAATATAATATCTTATATATTATATTATGATCATTTTTAAACATTATATAATACTTACCTTCTCTCTATACTAATCATTGGAAAATTGAAATGTTACCCCCATAAACGTACGACTTACCATCTCACTTATCACAGTGTAGTTCATTGTTTATAACCATATTTAATTATTGGTATAAAAAGTATAACTGATTTATAATTATGATAATTATTTCATTATTATTATTCATTATATGTTTAAATATTGAACATTTTTACTCTATTCAACCTACCATAATCGATTCTAACACATAATCGAAGTATTGTCAAAAAATAAGACTTAAACATAATTGAATAAGTAATTGTACAAAACATTGTAATAAGTTAAATTAAATTTATTTTAATTTGAATGATATTTTAAATAAATTAAATAATTAGGATAATTTTATTAGTCTGTTTGATAAAGACACACTTGACATTTTGTTCTCAATGTTAAAAACTTTGTCTCAATTTTCTATCCATTGAGCCATATAATGTTGTTATGCTCCTATATTATTTTACATGGTTTATATAAATACCATTTGAAATGTTATATAAAATATTTATCAAATCTAACGGTATTTAATGTTTTTAATGTTATTATTTCATGGGTATTATGATTCAAATATTTCTAAATTATTAACAGACTTTTCTTTAAAAAAACTCTTTTAATGTTTTCCTTCAAAATATATTTCACGTCCATGTACATGTTTTTTAAATTACTTTATGAATTTTTTTATATGAAACTATAAGATATAAAATATAAAATTTATGTCTCTTTTTAACTTTTTAAACGTTTACAGAAGTAATATATTTACATGTTCTATACGGAACATTTTGACGATCGATGAAAAGAATTTTTTATTCTTATTATACATGGTGATAATGAATTTTCCAATACTATGTTCATTTTGTGATTTTTGGATTCCTTTAAAATATTTCATGATTCCGTCAATGAAAAACCCATTTTCCCGTTTTGGTTATTTTGCTTCTAAAAATGTATTTTCAATATAAATGTTTTTATTTGGTATGGAAAATGGTCTTTTAATGAAAATGGTGTTTTGAATTAAAAACTATATTTTAAAAAGAAAAGTGTATTTTGATATCCAGAAAGGTTTTATATATAGGGTTAAAGAGGATTATCAATTTTTTTTATGATGAAAAAGTGAAATCATAAAATTTTTATTTCATGATATGGTACATGAAATTTATATCCAAAAATGGGCTAGCCTGATGTAGCTTATACAAAGGGTTGATGGCTATTATAGCTCATAAAAAATGGGTGGTCCTGATATAGATTATTCAATGGGTAATCCCTGTTATAGCTCATGTTTGAGCCTGATATAGTTGATACAAAGGGTCATTCCAATTACAAATCCCTAATGCACTGGGTAATAATTATATTAGAAGTCAACCATGTGGTTATCAAAATTAAAATGTTTTTGAAAGGGTTTTATGGATAGAAATATCTAGGTCACCAAAAGGGGTTTTATATTTCTTAATATGGAGTTTTTATGATTTTTTTTGTGAAAAAGTTTGGATTTCATGGGAAAATGTTCTATTCCATAAACTCAAAGAACAATAAAGTAAATGAAAACATTATAAAACTGTTCATTTTTTTTCAATGGACTAATGGTTTTCATTATTTTTTTATGTTTCTTACTTGTGTTTTTGTGGTCACACCACATTTTAAAATGTTTTTCACAGGGTTTAAGAATTAGTAATGGAATGGAGGAAGTTATGTTAAATTTCATGAAGATTTAAAAATTACACAAATCATTATTTATTGTGAGAAGTTTTATATTTTGGGATAATGAATACAACTCAGATGTGTCCACATTAAATATTATGGTTATGTTATGTACGAGTTATGAATTAGTTCTCTATAAATCTAATACTGAAAATATCCTTAAATTTAAAAGAATGTATTATTAACTTACAACACAATATTATATAATGTTTAACATAGGGTACATATAGTTGGTATCAAAGGATTCTTTAGAAAATTGTAGAGGTGATGATAGTGTTAATAGACTACCCATGGAATAAATAATTTATGTTTAAGATGAAATAATATATAATTATAATATTACCACTTTGCATCATATAAAATATGTCTTTTTTGAATGGTTTTATGCAAAGGAAACATGAGAGATGTAGTGGGAAGACATCCAAAAGAAAACATTCTTCCAAATTCTCATCTTGAGATGGTTTTCATTATATCAGAACAATTTAATATAGTGATGGATTAGTTGAAACAAATTATAAAATGGTGTGGTGTTAATGATGTAGACGAACCAGATCTATCATGAAGGAACATTTTTACAGTGGATCACTTCATGAGGCAACACCCCCCATTATTAAAGAGATAATCTTACCCCATGGTACATTATGTATGGTTAAATTCTATAGAAATGATATTTCATGTCATGAGGTGTTAATAACTTCAAAAGTTATCTCTATTCATTTATAATTTCAAAGGTGAATCTAATCAACAATGTTATTTAGTTAAGTATACCAGGTAGAAATATAATATTGATGTTATGGAACGGGATAATATTTTTCTTAAGGTAAATTTCTATAAGATTATTCATCATAGGATGGAGAAAATATTCATGTAATTGAGTAGAATTGATAAAGATAAAAATTTATCATATGAAGAAAATTTTACAACATTGGATCGGAACATTCCGTACTTTGTTTAAAACATTGATAGTAGTATTAATATATTTTACATAGGATTAAAACAATTCTTCTGAAGAACATTAGATTCATGATATTTTAAATGATATGAGAAAGGTTTTAACTATGCTACGAAAGTTGAGATTGATTTTCGTGACACTTATATTCCATGATATTAAATGATTATGAAATGAAAGATGTGGAATAAATTTGAGAAGTAAAAAACTAATAATCTTATTGTTAAGCCCCAAAAATATTACATATTATGTAAAATACATTTTGGGAAATTTATGCGAGGATCTAGAAAGAGTTATTGATGTGGTAAGTTTGGTAATAAGGTTTGTGATTATAAAAAAAAAATCATCAACAGTTAAAGAGTGAGATAATAGATAGCTAGTCAATAGCGAGTTGTTTCAGCTGTAATGAGAGATAAATTATGTTAATTTGTATCAAAATTTATATAGAAAAGGTTTAAATCTTCACGATAAGAAGAAGAAAGGGGTGGAAAAAAAATTCTACTTCTACAATTGATATAGGTTGATTTTGTGAGGTTGTGACAGCTCTATGGATCTTGTAATATTTTATGATTGATCATAATATCAATGCCTTATGCACAACAATTTTGATATTTTTAATTAATGAATGTACATTGTGATACATTTTTCATGTTTTAATAAATATCTAAATTGTATGATTTAGTGAAAAATAATTTTAGGAATAATTCCATTATATGTTATAGACATAAGATTAAAGGTTTTTATCCATTAGGGTTAACATGATACTCAATGAAATTTTAATAATATTAAAATAATACTATTAGTAAAACATTTTGAAAAATAAATGTTAATGATGAACTAGTGTTGTCACTTTTTAAGTTTGGATATTAATATATAATATCAGATAACTTGTACTAACAATATTTATTTTGGAAAATTTTTAGAGATTAAAATAATGATTTTCCAATCATTTATAGATCATAAATATTGGTAAAAGTGAGTTTCAGTGCTTCAAGAAAAGAAAATAATTTTTAGAGTAAATTATGAATTGAAAATTGATTAAATAAATTCCAAAGGATGAAGTTATCCTTTTGAAATATAAAAATATCATTTATGTATATTTTCATATATTATTAGATAGTAAAATAATTCCACACACAATATAAAAAGGATATTGAAGTAAAATTTTATCATATTGCATTCATATATGATGAATAATATAGCCTTTTATATCATCACATGTTTGTGGTTTTAATGACCTAACCTTCCATTGATCATTCAATTGATTGTGATCAATGAACTCATTCACTATCTATAATTATTTTGAATTTTCTACAATGATTATATCTTTAAATTCAACCAAGGTTATCATTCTTAGAAGCATAGTTTTGTGCTATTCCATATAACCATTGAACTTCCATTTCTATCTAATTTAGTTGATGTTTTATTAAAAAAATTCATTCTTTTGGTTTATAAAAAAGTATTTTCAAATGAAAATCCTTTGACTATTAAGATATAGTAAAAATTATGAGGAAAAAATTTATTATATTTGGGAAAGATGTAACTATTTGTGATTTTAAAAGATGAAAATAATGTTAAATATCATAAATCACATGAAAATTTTATCTTTTACCAAAATTTAACATCTAGAGACTTTACGATATAATTATTTTTAAATAAATACAATAAATATAATAGATTCAATTATATGAAAAAATGAGTTCATATTTCATTACATTAAATGATATTTTTATCTTATATTACAGATAGTTCTAAATTTAACTTTTGGTATATGAGACACTTATTAGAAATTGAGATATACAAAAAACTCAGTTTATATTTCCTTACAAACAACACAGTGTTTAAAAATATGTGAAATATTATTAACATGTGCTTATTTAATTTTATATTCATAACAGATAATTTAAAATATAAATTATTAACAGTACTAACTTAATTATGAAATTCATGGTTTTATATTTATTAGTAATAAAATAAGAATCTTTTGCAATAATAATAATTTTTTTCAGAACAGACTGTATTATTAAAAAAATAATGTTTAGTCGAGCTTTGCACACATAATTTAAAACAATTTTTATGAATTTTATAAAATTTACTCTAAGAAATAAACACAATTTTTTAAATCATAACACCAAAATTATATTTGGGTTAATTTTTGATATTTTTCAAAAACAATTCATTTTTTGACGATTTGTAATAAATAATGATTTTTAATTGAAATATGTCTTTTAATTTTAATAATGTTTAATTTTAAAAAAAAAATTGTTTTAAAGTAAAATTAGATAAATAATATATTAATTATTAAAATATATTTCATTGGAATAATTTTCATTTTTCATGTTTTTCTAAAAACACTATAAAATTGTAAATATTTTTTTTAGAAACTCTCTTCTCCAGCATGTCTACGAGATTTATTTTAAATTAAATTTTTAAAAATTGGTAAATTTAATATAAGAAAATGGATTCAATATTTCAAATTATAATAATTTGAAATTTTGAGAAGTTAAACATAATTTTTGACAAAAATTAATAGTGAATTTAATAAAAATTAATTACCAAGGTAAAGATATAAATATGTTTACCAGGGCACTTAAACTGAAAATATAATCGTAAAAATAAACTATAAAATTTTATAAAAATATTTTATAGAAATATTTCAACCATAAATCCAATATAATTCTATAATTTTTAATGTTTATCCTTTTCAGCATATGAAAATTTTTGGAGAACTCCATTATTATAAAAAATACCAAGTAGGTCTCCCCCACTTGTAAAGACACCCCTCTCATCATCTATCCACACCATCAAAACACATTGGTTATGATAATACCTACAATAATCACATACCGAATATTGTATTATTTATTATAATCATTATTTGGTTTATAAATCCAACCTAGTGAGGCCTTTCATGGAAACCTAATGAGGAAACCCAAAGAAGAGGCAATGTTCCTCGAAGAGATTTTTTATTTTTTTAATTATCCATCTCCTTCAATTGTTATTAAACCATGAATATATAAAAACCCCATTATATATCATATAATTACATGTTATCACATTAATTTCATAACCTAAATCATTTTCAAATTTTACTAAATGGGTTAAGGCATCATCATTCATGTTTATGCCGGACTACCACCCCACAGATCGATGTTGTTCATTTTTCCATTAACACCTATCACGGTTGGGTATGAAGATAGATATAAATTATATATATATATATGATTATAAATTTTTATACCTAATTATTCATTATATAATATAAATATTTTTTCACATTCAATTATGTAGTGGATTCGATAACATCGCTCGTGGGTATGATGAACAACCACCTTACAAAGTGACGTGATTCATATTTCAAAAATGATTTACATGGAAGGTTATAAGGATACATTTAATGATTAGATGTGATATAAATTAAATAATTATGTGATTCATGACATACTTATCATTATTCAATAAGAATATTTCATTTTATTTCCAATATTTGTTCTCACTTAAAAATGATAACATCATTCGTCTACATGCTAACTATCACCATCACAATGTGACATGACTCTCTTTTTATCATCCAACCACATATATGATATATATATATATAAGTATATAATATGGTGTATATGATTTTATTATTATTATATAGTTATTATATATTAATTACCTTCTTTCCATAATGATCATTGGAAAATAGAAACATTACTCTTGTTGACAATGACCTATTATCTACATTATCATGAAATGCTAAGTTGATCATAACCATCATTTATGTTTTTTAAAATTATAAATAATAAATAATTATGTCATTATTATTATTTTAGATATTTTTAAATAATGACCTCTTTGACCAAAGTCAACCAACCAACTTTTATTTTGACACATAAGCTAAATATATTCAACATAGATGATGCAAACATAATTGATTATGTAATTGTATAGAATAATGTAATAAGTGAAATAAAAGTAATAATAAAACTGTAAAGGGTTTTTAATAAATTATATAATTAACATAAGATTTTTATATTGGAATATACAAACACACATGGCATGTAAAGCACAAGGTAAGGTATATTGTATCAATTTTTATTTCATTAGAGAATATTTTGGTGTTATGCACCAATATTATTTTATGATTAGTGTATACAGTCCCTTCAAAATATTACATATTGAATTAACTTTTATTTTGTTAATTTTTTTTATTAATTTTATACTTTCATGGGTAATTTTATACTTTCATAGGGCATATGATTCGAAAATTTCAAATACGATAAGGGACATTGTAAAAAACAACATTTAATGATTTCCTTCAAACACTCCTTCAATTCCATGACAATGTTTATAGAATTATTTCTTGAAAAAATTTATATGGGTATAAAAACTTATAAATTAAACTTTATGTCTCATTTATATTTATTTCCAATGGTTTTAAAAATGATTCTTTTTATGTGTTTTATATGAAAAATTTTAAAAAATGATAAAATGAATGCTCTATTCTCAACATACACGACGACGAAGAATTTTTTTTTCTATCATGACCATTATTATATTTTTTGACTAATTTTATATCTTTAATGGTCCATCAAAGAAAAAAATTTCCTCTTTTTTGGTATTTCGGTATTGGAAATGGGTTTTTAATTAAAATGGTTTTTTATTAAAAATGGGTTTTAAATGAAAATTTTGTTTGTGTATTAAAAACTACTTTTAATAGAAAATGATAATTTTACATTCAAAAAGGGTTTTCTTGTGGGTTGTAAATATTTTTTTAAAATTGGTTTACGATGAATAAGTTAAAGAATAAAATGTTTTTTTTCATGATATGGTATATGTGCATTATGTAAAAAAACTAGTGAGCCTGCTACATATTATATAAAGGTTTGATCACCATTATATATCATTGGTGAGAATGATATAACATATATGAATGGTTCATAGCCATTAAAGATAATAAAAAATGGGTCAGACTAATATAGCTTATATGAAGGGTTTATCCCCATTACAACTCAAAAGTGAACCCGATATAGATTATATGAAGGTTGAGCCCCATTATAGCTCAACAATTCATTGGTTAATTATTATATTATAATTTCTTCATATAGTTATTCCAATTAAAGGAATTTTGAATTTTTTTATGGATATAATGTTCTAAGTCACCAAAACGGGGTATTAATTACTCTTCATCGGTTTCCATGGTATTCTTTAAGAAAGAAATTGTGTGTGTTTTTCATGTGATTTTTTTATTTCATAACCTAAAATATAATTCATGGTAAAGGTAAATGTTATTTATGTTTTTCTATTTCTCTTTAGACTATAATATTTATTTATTTTTTTCTCTTACCAAGATATTTGTGCCCATACAAAATATTAAAAATGTTTTACGTAGGGTTTGTTGATTGGTAAGGGAAATAATTAAGCCAAATTTATATGAGTGGATATTTAATATGGAATGAAATAATTTTCTCTATAAAAAATATTTATATTATGGTAAAAATGGATACTAATCATATGTTTAGGATTTTTGTTTAATGGTTTAGTAATGTACGAGTAATAGATAAATTCATTAAAAAAATAATCCTGAAATGTTCCTAAAATGTAAGAAAATAAACTGTGGACTTGAAATTGAAGAATATTTAATTTTTATGGTTGGGTAATTACACCTATTTCACATAATGTGTCATATAAAACTTATTATTTCACATGCTATATTAAGCACATCCACTTTTTCCAATACTGGAACATGTATATTTAATTTATTCCCACAGTGGATCAAGAACATCAATTTTTTCCAAAAATTATCTGATGAGATATAAAACTTTAACCAATGAAATAGATGAAATTTATTTATGGTTGCACCAATAAAATAATTAAATAAAAACACATGTGTTCCATTTGATCATTAAATATTCATCTCATCATCATATAATAAAAAATGTAAATTAAATAGGTTTCATGAAAATTTCATCAATATTTCAAATTCAAACCTAATGAAAATAAATTCTTTTCAAAAAAACACAATCATAAATAATCATAAATTATCAATTGATGGAATAAGGATGGTAAAATTGGATCATTTCATAAATTTAACATTAGAATCAATAAATTTTGTTTATGTTGATGAATATTAATTCCATAAAAATATCATTAAAATGTTATGGATAAAAACAACCTTTTCACGTTGAAAATAAAATTCTTGAAACATAAAACTCGAAAAATATTGTGAAATTTAGTTTTCATTGAAAAAAAGTCCAAAATTATAATATAATCATCAAATAATAGAGCGATCATGACAACTATAATTTTTTTTCAAGTCATATACAAGAAAACAAGATTCCATTATCCATTTCCGTAAAAAATGTCAAAAATAAATATTTTGGAAAATAATAAGATGATTCCTTTTAAATGATTTTTTAGCATAACTCATTAATGGTTAAATATATATTTAATAAAATATTAGAGAGGATTAAAAATATATAAAAAATAAATTTACAAAAAATTATCATGGATGAAAATAAATTTTCGATATAAGATATAAAAAAGTAAATTTTTATTTAAAACATTATTTCTGTCTATTTATTTCCTAAAGAGACAAATATGAAATAAAAAAATTATTTCCAAAAAACAGCTATATGAGAATAAATTTATTGATATTCTTTAGTGGTAGATCAATAAATTTATTTATCATCAACATTATAGGAACAATCCTAAAAAATTAGATTGAAACATAAATATCTTACTACTTTGGTAAACATTGAATTGTTGTCCCCATAAAAGAAGAACGTTGACTAAATTTTAAAATATAATTAAAATAATTATTTTAATAATATTACATTTAAATGAATATGTTTCCACATATCATATAATAATAAAGGTTTATAAAAAACATATGTCATAATGAATACAATTTTATATGATAAAACCTTATCGATTTTGAAAATTTCAAATAATCACCAAATAAAAGAGATAACCTTAGATGAATATATAAGTCTTAATGATTTTTCTGGGAGGAAATATAATATAAATTCATATTCAGTATTTAAACCACATAAAAGAAGAAAGTTATGAAATTGGAATGTGTATCACAGAAATGAATGTTATATAAAAAACCCATTTCCTTGGGTTACACTAACATCGAAAGTAATATAATATTAATACTAATGAACATAAATTTAATTTAATTTTATAAAATAATTATTTGCATAGTTATAAGTTAATAAATTATCCATTGTTAATATTTCAACATCTACTTATTAATAATTCCTTATGAAAAACATCATTTCCTCATGTTAAGAGTTGTGTTTTTCATTAGAGTTTTAGTTCAGTATATATGGGTATTTTAATTTGATCATGAATAAATCATATATAAAATTTTAATCATGATATAAATATAATATATATTAATTATATATATCTATATATTTATATTCATTTATAATTGATAGTGATAGAAAAATTAATTACACTGTTCATAGAGACAGTTTGTTATACGTATACATAATCTGTGTTTTTAATTTTTTATTGATGGAACGAAAGAATGATGAATATTAATTCACCTTAATAGAATCATTAATTTATCATAATTCTCATATATATTCCTTAAATCATTATGTACATACATGTATAGTGGAAATGATAACTGACTCACATCGATTCATGGAGGCGGTAGTCCACATGTACCCACAAACGACATTATCATTTTCCAAAAAATTGAATGATTAGAAGAAATATGGGATATTATAATTTGTGAATTATAATTATATATTATATAATATATAATATATATATATACATTAAATCCATTATTATATCCTACAGTGAGAGGGGTGACGGAAAAAAAATTACAATAGTTCGCGAGGCGGTAGTACGCTGTACACACGATCAAAGGTTTCGTTTCACATTTGAAGGAAGAGTTAATTGATGTAATTTGTTATTTTTTTTGGATAATATTTATAGGAGGTAGAAGAACAAATAAAATAATATTGATTAAAAACAATACCCCTTATTTAGACAATAACATATGGATTTCCCCAAAAGACTTAATATTAGGGGTTTATAACCAAATCAAGGCCTATATGATAGGTAAATTAAATTAAATAAGGTATTAATACAGTGAATTTCTAAAAAAACTTCTAATATATGTATAAAAATGAAAAATAAGTTCCTTTTATAAGTGTGGGGAGGGGCCCTTTTAGAATATCTAAAAATATTAAAATGTAAAATGCAATTTTCTTGAGAAATGAGTCCATATGAACCGATATTCCAATATAAGGAACCATTTGGTAAGAATTTCATCAAGTAATAATATTTTTATAAGTTCAACTAGTATTTTATACATTATATTATGGTTTAACCACATACATAAGATATTTTATCCTAAAAAATAATAACAACTAATTTAATTATAAAGGGTTTATTTATTTTTCATAAATCAGAAAATGACTAATAAAAGGAACATGTTTGATATTTGAAACAAGATTCCATTCACATGGCTGAATATAAGATTTTTATTATTTTCATATCATTTAATAATATGTTAATTATTAAAAAATTTCATTAATGTCAATTTTGGAACAATTCATTAAATTTGAGAGTATGGAAACTAAAACCAAGATAAATTTTAAAAATAATATTTTTATATATCCCTATATTTCATACGTATCTAAAAAACTCATGGAACACCATAACATAATAATATATTTTTACTTCTAATTTTTTTATTATCATTTAATTTATTCTTCTCTTATTTATAGAAATATTGTGCCATCTTTGTATAAGAATAAAACGTGAATATATAATAAATAAAAATAAGAAATAAATTTACATCATTAAAATAAGATAATTATTCTATTAATAAATATTAATATTCATTCAAAAAAAATTTTATTAACACAGAAGGTATTTTTAAAATTTATAGAGGGATATTATGCATTTTTTCTTAACATAAAATATTTTCTAGATAACATTAAAGGTAACTTTTCCCATAAAAATTATCTTTTCTATCGTGATAATGGCAGAAATATCGCTTTATAATGTTATTAAATATAAAATATTATTTTTTATCAATTATTTTTATCCTATGTTAACCCGATTTACGTATTTTCCGTGTTAACGAATTAATATAGTTTTTACTATTAATTATGGTTGATAATTAAGTTAACTATATTAAATAATATTATGTGTTTTCATTCTATATATGGAATCAATTTTTATAAATTATATAACTATAAATTATTGAGATTTATTTTATAAGTATCCTAAAAATCATAATGCCACATAATTTTTTTAAAAAAAATTTTACGCCTTAATGTATTTTTATTCAAATATCTTCTATAATTTTGATTAAAATGTTTTGAAATAGATTATTTAAAACTAAAGGATAATTATATTAATTTATCGAGAAATTATAAATATTATGGGTTTTTTAATGAAAATATATGATACTTTTATGAAAATTATTATTTTCACTATTTGCGAAAAAATTAATATTTCTAAAAAATCATAATAATTAACCCAAATTTAATATTTTTATGATGATTTCAAATTTGGATAATGGTTTGAAACTAATTTTATAAAATTGATATAAATATATTATATTATATTCTAAAAAAATTATTTAAAATAATTTTTAATGAAATTGTATTCATACAGCTTAAAACAATTTCACTTAAAATTGATTTAATATATACCAATGAATTTAAAATATATATATATATTTTAAATATTTTTTAAAAGGTAGTTAATCTTACTCAAACCAATATTTTTAATGATTATTTTCAAATAGTTTTGTTTTCATAATAATATTTTAATAGTAAATCATGGTTCGTTTAAGTATGGTTTTGTATGAAACACAAGCCATCCAAAAAATAAATTTATATAAACAGAAATTTATTCAATAATATTGTGTTTAAACATTAATAGTATGAAAATATTGTGAAAAAAATATGGGTAGAATTTACTATGAAAACCTCATTACCTTCTTGTACTAATCTTTAGACATCCATCTAGATACTTTTTCCTGATTCTCTAGGAAATGAGTCACTTGAATTCTCAAATTAAGGTTTTCATGCACACCAAGTTGACTATGTAGGGAGTGGGTATATAAATTAGTAAGGATCCTTCAGCATATCCCTTATATATTATATATCATATAATGTATGAACTTATGATAAAGCAAATCATTTAGCAACATATAACATAGAAAAACTCTATCCTGTTAATATGTGTTAACCATGAAGAAATGAAACCTAACCCTACCTTTTCAAGAAATTTCATGTATGGTAAATATAATTGTCAAAATAAAAATTATTCCCATAATATAATTCTATAAAATATATAGTCTTTGGAATAAGGGGTAACTATAGATCCTTTTTTAAGACATTAATCCCCTTATAACATGAGAATGAAGATCACCTAAGCAATGTAATGATCACACCTCAATTTCTTAATACCGTGAAAATCCATATCTAAAAATACATCGTCATCATCAATATAACATATAAAAAAACACAATAGGTAAATGAATAACCAATATCATCCTATTTGGTAGAGTTACTATAGATAATCTCATGATATAATGATCCTCCTAATAATTGATAAGATAAACACTGTGAAATTATATCTACACAGCCAAATCCCTTGGAACCATTCCATTCAAATACAAAAAATACCATATCATCTTTAGAAATAGATTGGAAATTAACTTAGGAGGAAAATTCCTTAGCGAGTCCCATATATCACTGTAGTTGTAGATCATCTCACACTCTTGTGGTATTTGAAAATATTTGGATGCATGATCACCTAAGAATTGTATGGGGGAAAACAAGCAATGGAAATAATAGAAATTAGGGAAAGAACATAATGTTTTAAAATACTTTAGAATATATCCCATGTGTATGGGGGATACTATATTGATTATTTATCATGTAGTAAATGGAATATTATAGATGAAGAAAATATCTTATTAAGACATGTAATCCATTATAACATTACACATCTCTAATGAAACACAGTGGAACGACAACTTCTTTCAGCTTTACACTTACATTGAAATAAATGATCTATATACTTAAATTATAATAAAAACCAATATAAAATTTGAACCCATTATATTGAAAACCATGATAAAAATAAATATCCAATTATGTAATATTATATCCGATTGACCAATTAGATTTTCTGTTATTTTTTATCTTCTAATCATCCACCATAAAACCATCGATACAAGTGAACTTCTGATAGACCCAACACTATTTGTGACGATTTTCCTCAAATTACATTACCATGAGTCAAAATTCATACTGATGACTAATATTATGGTAAATATAATTTCTATACGTAACCTTATGATTGTGTATATAAGTATTCACAACCTAAAAATATCCCATGTGATGAATTTTTCTAGGGAAATTCGTAGAAATCCTCCAACAAAATGAATTCGACATTATTCCCCCTTCCCCTTATTTTTTTAACCATGTTCCACTGAGACTCTATGCTTCCTCAGTATTTATTGAACTAAAACATTGGTTAATATGTATTATAGAGTTTGGATTCATTTTATACTCTTTATATTCTTACCCTTTTCAACCAAAATGTTTATGATGAAATGGTATAATAACTTGATATTCATTATCTAATGGAAGAGATCCATATTTTTAGCCAATTTAATTCCACATTGGCTGTGAGAGTAAAAAACCTCCTCCTCACAAATCTATCTATGATCCTATATCTATCTATTTAATAATAGGATTTATTTCGCATCTTCCATTTCATGTAAATAATATTATTTTGTTATACACAATGTAATAATCTCTTGAATTCATAAAATATGAATAAATTTAGATCATCCATATGTAAACATAAGACCTATTGTACTCTATCAAGTCTATAAATCTCTATTGATGTCTATATCCACATAACATTGTAAAAAATCATCACCCTCATGAAAAATAACATGATCTTTAGATAATTTTTGATAACAATGGATCCACTTCCAAAAAACATCGTGTTATTCTAATTGAATGGACATAAATATTGTTATAACACCCACAATTTTTGAAATGTATGGTCAATTTCAATCTACTAAAAACAATAAACATCATACTACATATAAATATAGAACTTTCTCTATATACATAGACCCATTTTCAATTACTTGTTCGTATGACAGATAACATGCTAACAGCCATAAGAGGTTTTGAGACTGAATTAATTTCAATAATCATAATCATTTCCACAATCTTGTAGATATAATATTTTTGAAATATAATTAGAGACTCAACATTCTTATCCCTCTAAATTTTCATCACAAAATATTTCCTTTCCTTTCAAGGAAATATCATCTGAAATTATTCTAAACTATCACACATTATCTTTCATATTTCAAAACAATTGATCTATAAATATTTATATTGTCCACATAAAAAATAAATATGTTAAATGTACTATATTACATTTATTATGATAGTAGAAATCATCTTTATTAATATAGATAAAACCATCCTTAGAAATGAATGAATCAAATTTCATATTCCACTATAATGGGTTATGCTTAAAATCATAGAGTATTTTCTTTGGTTTTCATCTAAAAATTAAATTCCTAAAATCCTATAAAACTATTGTATATTTCATGTAAAAATATTTCCCAAAATAACAATAAATACAATATCTCAGGACATTATTATTATATAGATATAGATCACCTAATGCAACCATTCTTATCACAATTTTGATGGTAGGATGTTTAACTACGGGTGAGATGATTTTTGATAAATCTACTCATTTCCTATGTTACAACCACTTCGCTACATCACACGATATTTATCATTTCACTCCATCAGATTTGTAGTTAATATATTAAATCCACTTATTTGGAATTTCTTTTTACCCTCTGATAATTAAACTATATCTCAAGTTATATTAAACTTCAATGAGTTGATTTTATCATTCATGGATGAATCCCACTACGTAGATCCACTAAAAAAAGATGCAGCCTATGAAATTTTTGGTTATCCTAAATTTATAAGAAGTATAAAATTCATATATTCCCCTTAATTATTAACTAGTAGCATTATTATATTTGATTTAATTATATGAATCATCTAATATGAGCTTATTTTCTCTACTCATAGTTCTGGTATGTGAACTTCCAATACTCAAACTTTCAGGTCATGTAATTATGATTCTAACACTTTACCATCTACAACTCTCGAATTTTTAAGATTATATTATAATATAACTTATTAAAATTTTATGAGTTTTGTACCTATATCTATTTTATCAATTTTTTTGAAACTATCAGTACTCTTATCAAACTAGATTTCAAACGTTAATTATTCATTAACATCTATATCCAACATGTCCTAATATTTCCAAATAATATTCCCATTGAGGATAACATATTTTCTTATAGTGATGTTTTTCCTATCACTATCGATTAAGAAATTTCCAAATTATTGTTTCTTTAATCAATGAAAAAACACTTCTTGGATTTTTATTCATGTTTGGAAAATCTCTTTTCATTTACATATACATATGTTGAACTATAAAATATTCCAATATAATGAAATTATAGTCATTTTCTAGACCACATATCATTCATAATTTCATCCCAAATAGCCAATATTAGACTTATTTTGTGATATATAATTCTGTTTTTAGTGGATCTACCCAAATATCTTTTAGAATTTGTGAGTGAATCCTTATAACTATAGAATTATTTATCAATGTTTTATTAAAAATTTAGGATAATCCATTCTTCTATGTATTTTTTGGAACTTTAAACTCAATCATTATCCCTTCCTCCTTGAAGATATTCCTTAAGTTTCCCCCAATAAACACATCAAAAGTTTTCATTCATATACACATCAACATCCAAGCATATTGCCCTTATTCTATGATTTACAATGACTGAACACCTAAAATACATCCAATTTACACATCCTATGTAAATCCTTACCATCCTTGTAGCATAATAAATTAATGTAAATATTTAAGGAATCAATCTTAGGATTGAATATGGGTAGAGTCCCAAACATATGAGTGTAGAATAACTAATATTATATCCTCAGGCTTCTAAAATATCTACATCGAAAGGAAGTACGTTCTTATTTCCCAAAGTATAAGATGCAGACATTCCTATTTCCATGTGATAAATCTCTAGTAGGTCATTATCTTTTAGAAAATTTAGGTTTTCCTCAGTAAGGTGACATAATACATAGTGACACAGATTCAAGTCATCTGAAGTGGTACTTTAAATTACTATACTCCCATTAAAATTTATTGTCATGTAAAGGGTTCCATCCATTACACCTTTTTCAATATCTATGTATCCTTGAGTAACCGTCTATATAAAAATTTTCTAATATTTTTTATTATCAAACATCACACAATTTCCAAATGAAAGTTAAATTCCTCATAAGGACAGTTGTGTGGAAAAATTTTGATAGTTTAATAAATCCTCCATTATTCATTCATTGGTTGAGATATCTTTTCTAAAAAAACATCATGGGTTTCAGCATTATCATAATGGAATTTCACCAACTTCATATACATATTTTTACATGAACAATTAATAAATAGTTGAATGGAATGATGTTATAGAGTCATCCCCAAAATCTTTTATAGGTGTGTTCACACATAGAAAAAACAATTATGAACTCCAGTTGAATGAAATTAACTGAAATAAAATTGTTTGATGTATTTATTAAGTTATTCATTTGAATTTTTTAATCATTCTTGATAATTCCTTTATTCCCAATCTTCCAGTAGGTATAACCATGAATTGGTGACTTTCCAAAGCTCTTGTCTTATTTAATTTCTTTAGACTTATATAACAATGGATTTATTTTGTTAAATGGCTCCTGATTGGATGGAATACCCCTTACATCGGTATTATGTTTACTACTAAATTGTTCTAGTACATCCCTTAAAAATGTAATTCATTTAGTATTTCATTCTTGATATAATCAAACAATATAAAAACATTTCTAGGGGAGTCACTATCTATAGAAACAATTTCGCCTGCACAATCCCAAAGTGATGACAAGATTAGCAGTGCCTATACCTAATTAGTAAAATTTACCTTTAATAATTGGAGATTCATTGTAATCATGTTTAATTAACAAAAATGATATTTTATTTTCTTCCATTCTTCATCCTTAAACAAAAAACCATCACAACATGAAGACCTTTTTTATAGCCACTAATTTTTCATAAATATCTAATAATTAATTTATAATATTAACTAAAGTATTATTCTCCATAATTTTTAATTCACGATTACTTAGAGGAGAAATTATTAACATTGAAAATGATTTCCTATCCAATCTCTCTCATTTATATTTTTCCATCAATAATGGATTCACTCTTATAAAATATAACCTTCATGTCTTTTTGGAATCATATATTTTTCAAATTTCATTCACCAACAACAAAAATAAAAACCATATAATTTATCATTCTAGATAATTAACTCAAATGATGAAATAATATAACTATTACTTGTCTGAAAACCACAAGCTCCAAACCAATTATTTGATTCCACTTGTTGGGGTAAATCATATGAACTGAAGCCCAAAAATGTGATATCTGACACTAACGATATAACAATAGATTTATAATGGGAAAATATACAATAAATACATATTTTGTATTAACATTGTGTAAAATGGAATCTCTAGATGGTTTCTACCTCGTTAATTGAGTTTACTAAAATTAGGTATTCATGTCATCCTAATCGCCACAAAAAATCACCCTTTCACACACACCTAGGTATAAAAAAAACAATGTATTATGAAAAAACGTTCAATAGTAAAACATTACACTTAAATACATGAAATAAAGGAAATAACACTGTGTTTTAATATTATTTTAACCATGATCAATGTTAATTAGGGATAATATAATGAATATTTCTTTTAATATAATGATAATATTATAGTTCGAAAATCTAATTAAAAATAAAATTAATACTCTCATGTAATGTCCCAAAATTTAATAATGGTGTGGAAGATTGATTTTTTGGTTTAAATTCCTTAAAAAATACCTTATAACGATTCTTAATAAAGTTAAGGAGGTCTTAGGTTTGTCCGTGGCATATTCTGAGCCCCAAAATGGGAACAAAAATACTAAGTCGCATGGTTGGTAGAAACCATAAATCCCATCCCACATAGTTTCCTTAAACCATGCAGTTGTATACAATTGGAACCTAGGGGCACATAGTTTTTCTAAAATTGTGCGACCCAAGATCATGGTTGTGCATTTCTAATGAATTTTTTTAAATACCCCATTCACATGGTCTGTGTACGGTTTTACAAATCATGTTCCTAACTATATGGGGTTCTCCTTGACGTTGGTGCTTAGTGTATTGTGGTTTCACAGTTTAGACAACCATGTAAACAAACAATGTAAAATAGTAATTGTGGATGAAATTAGTATTTTGATCAAATTTATTGTATTAAATTTTATCATATATCTTCATTTTTTTCTCCAATATCTGCTCTCACCTCCAACGCATAAAACCTTCTTCCCTCTTATATCTTGTGATCCAAATAACTCATTGATCTGACATTTTTTTCAATAGCCATATGATTCAATATGATGATAGAGATAATATTTTTAATCACATCTAATATATTTGATGTTATTAATCCCATCCATTTCAATATTTGGGTGTAATATCATTTTTCCCATTTTTAGGAAAAATAATGGTTTCATCAACTTCTATAAACCTAGCTCGAATCCAAGGTTGATACTGGATTTTGGACACTCTTCGAAGATTAGCTAGGTGGTATATGTCATTTCCCATCATTTGATACACTATATAAGATATACCTTTATTTTAGGCGCTAAAACCTCTAGGAATTACCACTCTAATTTAAAAAATTAAATTAAATTGATAGATTTCTCATGCCTTTGGAAACCTGAGTAGTGGTTAATCAACCCTATAGATTGTTCACCTTGAGTCATGCCATACAATTGGGTGTGCATCACCAATAATTCATAATTTTACTTTTTCCATAGAATTTTGAACACCCATATGGTTTTTTATAAAATATAAAATGAAATTAACTATACATTGAGTTGTTTTTGGTGATGAACCAAGTGAAAAGCCCTTCCACCCCACGCCACTATTGATGGTTGAATTAATTTAGTTGGACAAGCTATAATGGACTATTAATTATAAAATAAATTTTTTTTTCAAATGAAATTCCCTTACCAATGTGTCTATGGTAATATAAATTTTTGAAAAATTGAAATGGAGCTTTTATAGGAATGTTATATATATGTGTTTTTTTGGTTCAGTTTCTTCACCTTTTTTTTGGGGGTGATACAAAGGGATCCGATTTAAGGAACCCTTTGATGGACTCTCATTCAATATTTAGAATTTATTATTTCTTTCTAAATTTTTTGGGGGCGACATCAACTAAGACGAATATGGTCTCATCGTGCGTCATCGTTTTTTCCTTCGGATGAGTGACACCATCATTATAAGGGAGACCCATTAGAAGGCTTCAATGGAAAAATTTGTTATAACATGCCATTAGAGAGACTCAGGCCCTTATATGTGACACTAGTTACATACTCAATGGTAGGTTAGACAATGAATTTTATCACACCATTCTTGGAGTGACACTTGAGACTTCTTCCAGGGTCACCATATATAGATTCCATAGGCATTTGACTTAGACCAATCCCATAGAGTGATAAATGGAATGTCATATTGGATTTTCATGTAAGGGATTACGGTGAATAAAATTAATTATTAAAATTGATTTCAATTGAATTATAAAATGAAAATGAAATATTCTATATAATAATTGATTTGTTGGTTTTGGAAATGGAGGGACAAGTCCTCCAAGCTAAATCCCCTGATTGTGGACAATCTATTATATTATGCTTTAACCTACTCACTTTAACATTGCATGATCTCTTAGTTCATACATACCAGCGTAGAACCGAGTAGATAAATTAGATGGGTCTTCAAGTGGAAGCCAACCCATGTTATTTATTAATTAATTTCCCTAATGAATTTAGTTCTAATGGAAAACTATTTTTTTTACATTGCATGCAATTAAATATTCTAGACATCATGGGTCTTAGTCTACTGAGATTTTTTCTCACAACTTACTTTGGTGGATTTGGTACCCAAGTAGAATTTATGGTTCCTATTATAGAAAAAGTGAAGGAACCAGCTTCCAATTCATGATTGACATTTATATCAAGGATATATTTGGTAGAAAAGAACCGAGACTATGATCAAGAATCTAAACATTGTGTTTTTTGATAATTTTTAGATTATGGGTTCATGATGTGTATTCATGTATATCATGCCCCATTGGATGGACATTTTTTGAAGTTATAATATCACCCTCATCATATTGCAGCTTATAATTATTCATCTTCTATTAATTGTTATTATCGTTCATGTTTATTATTATTTCTAAACTTTTATATGTCATTTTTTTATTTATTCTTCTTCCATATTATATTGTATTATAATCCTAAATTGTACTCTGATCAGTTAAGGAATAGTCTCCCCACAAACACACCAAATGGCCTTTATATTAGTCAAAAGCCTATGCCATTTAGAGAAGCACGATTGAGATCTTGTGGCCACCATCTCGGAGCACCATCAAGTGGAGTCCATGGTGAGATGCTACAAAGTTGTATCAAACCGTATTTTTACCTGTGTGTCTCTTATTGTTTGTGTTTATACATGAGACTAGGATATCATAATTTGTATATGATCATGTGCTTGTGGGTAAAAAACACATACATAGGCACCTTAGGATAGAAATTTAATTTATTATTTCATGTCATATGATCATTTTAGTATGCATTTTCTTTATTTTCATGTGATTTTTATTGTGAAATGTTTTCCATGACATGTAGTTCTTAGTTGTATTCTATTGAAAGGTGACAATAATTCCTTATAGGGATGAGAAAGAAAACACAATTAGAACATAAAGCATCTGGCTTAAACAAATAGTGTTTTAAATCATATGTTAAATTAGAGGACATTAGCGTCCAATTTTGGCTCATTGATCCATAGAATTTATTAGCACAGTCTAGAAATAGTTGTGGTTAAGATTTAATGGACACGAGTATCCAATTTATAATTCTTATGGTCCCTTATAAATTGGATATTTTGATTCATTAAATAGGACTACTTAAGTTAAAGTTAAATACATAAAAAATTAAAAATAAATATGATTCTAAAACTTAAGTGTCTCACTTATATGAGACCTTATCCAGACCTGATCTTAGTAGTGGGTTGTAAGTTGTTTATCTTATGTTCCTTCTATGATACGTTCTAATCACCTAGAGTTGTATCCTAAATCTGGATAAGGGTTGTAGTGGTTTTATAAGTATGATTTTCACCTCTCCATATTTACCGCTTTCTTTGTATGTTATAAATTCAATATGAGGAAGGCACTTGGAACATATAGAGATACGCCACCATAATGAACTCATGTTATACACTAATATATTGGTGAGGATCACACTTCAGAATTAATGGGCTGTAATCTGACCTGGATACCTCCTACAGTTCCACCCGAGGAACCACCTTTAGAAAATCCAATGGGTTCCAATTCCCAATTTTAGGATAGTTTCTTTCATTTTATACAATCCGTCAAGAGTGCACCCCAACCTACCCCTTTTATGGTAGAGTTTAATATTGTGATGTGGTTTAATGCTGGGATTGAATATTCCATATGATCATAGGTGGAGGTCTTTCGATGGACCACAATTTTGGGGACAATAAATCAAGCCCTAATCAATGAGCAGAATGTTTGGGAATCGGGTTACACAATAAAAAAAGTTAAACATATATGAAGAGCAAGGGTTTATCTAGAAGTAAGAAGAAAAAATTTTAGTGTATATGTTGGGAAGGTACTAGCCAGGTGGCCTGAACCAACAACCATGTGGTGAGTCACCAATGTGGTAGTCCATACCACAAAATCTCTAGTGTACAAAGAACCTGATCAAGTGTTGGGATCGTGGTAGGATGGGTCACTAGAATTTATTTGTAATCCCTTTCCTCCATTTCCATATGAACGAGGTTCTATATGAGAACCAACATAAGGTATAGGGTAAGAGAGACCTCGAAAGTTATCAATATTGTATTTTATAGGCCGCTCAGGCCAAGAAGGTGGTCGTGGCCATGTAAATCATGCTTCATAGATCCATTATCAGCATAGTGGGTTGCTCAGGCTACTCAGGAATTAACTTAGGGCTGAGTTTTTGGAAACATCTATGTTTTTCATCCTATTCTAGATGAGTAGTGCCCAAGTCTATCTATAGTTATAGGTATTATTCTGGTATCATATACTCTAGTATCTGCCTTATTTGATTATTGATCATCACATCCCTTTCTATCTACTACAAGTACCGGAATTCAGGGCCTAGTGATAGAGTACTCTAGTGGAATTTTGACTCTTGACACACTATTAAGAGTTTGAGTATAGGGTATACATTAGTGAAATGAGTCCCCCCTTGAAATAAGTAGGTACCATTTTTTATGGAGACTTTTCTTCCTCGAGATGATTATATTCAAAACCATTCTCCTTATGGATCAGATTATGAATTATTAATCCTTGGTGGATTTATATCATCATCGTGTGTCCTTCACATAACCTTAGTGTATCACGTATATTAATAAGGGATAATGGGATCTCCATTCTAGTCATTCTAGGCTCAAGCATACTGTGATTGGTTTAGTGACATCCCATATGGCCATTCTCTCTAAGAGCGATCAGGGGATGCAACGCATGGAATTTATTCTAGTGGTGGATCATTTTAATGAAATATTATCAGATGACTCATATGGATTACCACTTGAGATATAGACCAAGTTCACCGATAATATTATTCTAGCTGTGGCACCGTTGACCATTCCTCCATATAGGATAGAACCTATTGAGCTCCTGGTGCTCAAGAATTTTCTTGAAGATTCAGTGGATAAGGGTAATATCCAACCTATACCACCACCATATGGTTCATCTATCCTTTTTTCATGAAATAATAGGATACTATTTGATTGTTCATTGATTTCCACTGATTGAACCAGCTTACAGTGATGAACTGGTATCCACTTCCACATATAAATGACTACTTTAACCAGCTCTGAGGAGTAATGGTTTTCTAAAAGATTGATTTGAGGATAGGATATCATATGGTTTGTGTAAGGGAATCAGACATACCACGTACAAATATTCAATGGATGGTACAACTTGTATGAGTATCTAGTCATGCCATTCAGTCTAAAGAACCCACCAAAGTATTCATGAACATAATAATACTATTAATTCACCCATATCTGAATTCCATTGTGATAGAATTTATAAATATAATATTAGTTAATTCTTAAATTGGAATAACTTGTCAACCATATGGAGATAGCGTTGAGTACATTGAGAGAGAACCACTTATATGTGAAGCTCAAAAATGCTAATTTTGGATCAGTAATGCTTACGTCTTGGTATATATTATATCTAAGGATGCAATATCTGTAGAAATAGATATGTTGAGTGTATGGATTCTTGATAGTAGCAGAAGGCCATATTTGAGATACATAGCTTCATGGGGATGGTTGGATATTTCATACATTTAATCTATGACATCTAATACATACCATCACCGCTTGTGGGTCTGGAAAAGAAGGGTATGAAATTCGATTGTTATTAATATTGTTAGATATCATTACATGATTTAATTGGAGGAATGAATTATAATCCAATCCTAATTCTAACAAATACAATAAAAAGTTATTTTGTTTATTATGATGCTTCATGAATCTGGGTAGGTAAAATTTTGACATAATGAGATCAGATTGTAGTGTATAAATCCTATTAGGTAAGACCTCATGACCTGAAATATCCTACCTATGACCTTGATCTTGAAAATACGGTTCAATATCTTTATTGTTGGATGAACTACTTGTTGAGTGGGTAGTTTTTCAACAACACAGACCATAAATGTTTCAAAAATATCTCCACACAGTGAAAATTGAATCCGAGGTAGTGATGGATTTTTTAATATCTATGTAATGTCTCAGATATTTCCATTTATTATTTTAAATATTATATGGAACTATTTCTAGACTGGGCATGAAGGCGACACATCATTCCAAGGTCCAGTGATCTCAGAATGGTGGTTTGAACTTTTTTTAAGTTATGTGAGTTGGCGCTTGTGCGCGGTAGTGGTAGTTTCTAAATGGTTTCTTGGATAAAAAATCTGAGGGCACCGTTGCATTTGGGATGATGAATTTGCCTATGAACAACTCTAACCTCGACCGGCATAGGTCGTCTGCAATGTACAATTTTGGTTGTTTTAAAAAGGGGAAATACTTTAGAAGGAATAAAATAAATTAATGATTTATTTTATTATTTTAAAACGTTTCTTTTTTTCTAGCACGACCTAATCATCCCATATAAATGCATCCTTATAGAAAATTCAGAGGGTTAGCCTCATAACCCTATGAGTGGAGAGAGAGAGATTTCTCTTGGAGCTTGGGCGGAGGAGGACACGTTGGAAAACGATGATGGATCGAAAACAAGGATCATTGCACCGAAGTTGAAGGATCTTGATGACAACGGCTGCACGACACCTTTGTCAATGATTAATCCTTTCGAAAGGTAAGGGTTGGTATTTCTATTTCTTTTCCCCATATTTAAGTTTAAACGAACAACACTGATCAATCACGAACAAGTTGATCCGTTGACTCGTACGTTTATACGGGAGGGATTTTTCTTTTGGAAGATTATAGAGAATTGATCCATGCTTTATGTTGTTGTTGATTATTTCTCTATTTAAGCCTATTAATGAGAGTGGATAAATGCCATGATGAATGATGGTAGAGGTTCGTTCCTCAATTTGTTTATTTGGATTTATTCCTCCTTTTTCCCCACGCGTTCTTGGAGTTCTTCGCGGGGCGATGAACAACGGATCGTTGTGCATCTGTTCTGCGATGCAACAATCCCAAATTGATGGTTCGACACCGCAACGACCTTGTGGAGGTGCAGCGATGATGGCGGATAACGAATCAAACATGATCAAAAAGAGCGTTCTTCGTGCAGGAAGATCAAAATGCATCTTCGGAGCTGATCGAAGTTCTGAAAACACTGAAAGTGGATTCATGGCATCAGGGTGACCAAAACCTGAAGGTTTCGTGGCGATCAGATGGTTGGATCAATGTTTGGAACATCACAGGAGGCGCACCGGCGAAGAGCGCCATTTCTGGAAATTTCCAGAATACACGACATGTACTTCTGATGAACACGCCATGTAGTACTGGCAGTGTACGCTAGGGTCTTGGGGTCAGAGAAGAATCACAGGGCATGGGACCCTGGTCACATGACATGTTGGAACATCCCCGAAGCTCGGCGTGTACTTTGGTTAGTACACGTACACGGGATGATCTACACGGCTTCAGGCAGCATGGCGTGTACAGCTTGGCAGAGGCGGCTATGCAGAGCTCGGCATGTATCCCGGTGAGACACGAACATGGGATGGAGTACACAACCATGTACTCTATCACATGGACAGACAGGGCCAGCAGCACAGGTCATCCCATGTGCAGTTTACACAAGTCGGAGTACATGGGTTGGTGACCGTGTACGGGCACCTGGCCAGAGTACACGGAGCCATCCTGAGTTACCCATACACAGTGTGTACTCCGTACTACACCCAATGAACTAAGTTTTCCTACATGACCAGGCTCATGACACGGGCCGTTGTACATGGGAAGTACCCCGGATCGGACAACACGACGTGTATCATTCCTACACGCCATGTACTTTTTTGAAAATGGCTTGGTCCTTTCGTTCATCATTCCTTGAACATCTTTCTTTTGGGTTAATGCCCCTTATTATTGTTTTCCTAAGGTTCATGCATCTTTCCCTCACGCAGGATTATGATCCCTTCAGAAGGACTTTCTGTGATAGAGTTAGGCATCCATCCATGAGGCCCGGATTGTGATCCTATATCGATTCAAGAACCTATGCAGAGTCAGCCATCAACATGACCAACTCTATTGGGCGTTGACCCTCTACCTAACAGGTGAATTCCGGATGAGTCACGGTATCCCCCATGGCCCTGGCAGTGATCCTCATATGTGTATCAAGATCTTTCCCACTCAACAGTGTGTCTCCCGTAATGAGTCGTTCTATCTACCGTAACATTTATACTCATGAGTGTGTCTCCCGTAATGACTGTATCTATCTCTTGTGATAGTTTCCAACAAACAACACATCTCGTATGGATGTAATCAGATCTATAAGACTTGTGGAGTGTGTTCTCCTGGAATGAGTGCATCGTGAAATCTTCAAACAGAATCCATTGTAGGGGTATGCAGTTGCGTGACTTGTCATTAGACCACGGGTCTGGTTTTTGAGTATATCAGGTTTGTTTTATATGCTCTGTAAACATATACTGTGTATAGATGACTGTACCTTTACATTGTATTGCTTTGAGGTTTTCGGGGTCCTATACTGAGTATTGTTATACTCACCCCTGCATGGGCTTTGCCCGCATGTCTGGTGTCTTGTCCAAACGAGCATCCTTTTGACAGAGTCCAGGGCAGACCAGAACAGGACCGAGCATTCTGAGTTCCCTACAGGCCGAGGCATTCCTACAGCTACGAGTGGCAGTACAAGTACCTTTTTGTGCTTACAGGTTGAAATTTGTAATTTTCTGACTCGTGTTTATTTTCTTTTTGGTGGTCTTGTATTTTTGGCCAAGTTTACATTTACAGTACTCTACCATTCATCATACTCTGATGGTTGGGTTTAGTTTTATTCATGTATTTTTTGTTCCTTAGTGTTTTACATTTCAACATTTGTGGGCTTGGAGATGTGTGCATGTGTACATGAACTTAGGAAATGCCTCACATTTTTGTGATATGCCTACTCATTGCTAGTCACTAGCCCTTGGAATATTGGAGGTGAGCTTGGGGAGTCACAATGCTTGTCCCACCGGGACAGGTCGTGATAGAGTGGTATCAGAGCTGGTCGGTTCTACCTTAGGACCAAGAGTCTGTGAGTTTGGTGGGGAAACAATGTTGAGTGTTTCAGGTTCGTTTTTTAGGCCAGAGACCCCAGTGATGGTGCGGCGACCGATGTATCCATACACCAGGACTTTGATAACATGCTTTTCGACTCGGTGCATGAAAACACTGGTTCCGGGTAAATAAAAGGTAGATGCATCTTATAGGTATGGATTGTGCTTTCCATGTCCTTTGTGTCAGCTATCCAAATATACTCATTGACCATGGTACATATTAATTGTTTACAGAATGCCTCTGTGACGCATCCCCACTAGGATTCAGTAGCACGATCACAAGGATGACCCCCTCAATGATGAGGCTTCGATACAGGGACCAGCTCCCCAGGCATTGCCACCAAGTGGTGCACCTGCTATACCACCACCAATGGAGCAGCCAGTGGTACCCACGGTACTGACCAGCGAGGAGCGCATTCTTAGCGCACTCCATGAGTTTCAGAGAAATTGTCCCCTCAGGTTCTGAGGTGAGCCCGACCCTCGGGTGGGTGAGGATTGGCTTGAGGCAGTGACCAGAGTTTTCCATCTTTTGAGGACACCAGCAGACCATATGGTGATCCAAGGAGCGATCCTTCTTCAGGATTCGGCGGGACGATGGTGGAGTCTGACCATGCAGATTCATGATGAGGAGAATCTATCATGGACGGAGTTTGAGCGACTATTCAGGGAGGAGTTCTCTCCTGTTATTTTGAGAGCTGTGTACATCCAAGAGCTTCTTCAGCTCCATCAGGGCAGTATGATGGTGGATGACTATTCATCAAGTTTCACCAAACATGCCAGGTACTCGATGGATATGGTCAGGGATCAGTACTTTAGGGCTCGAACCTTTGATTGAGGTCTACAATGAGACAACCAAGCTAGTTTCATGCCTCTATGAATTTTGACTTATACTGGAGTGCTCGAGTGGGCCTTAGTGATCGAGAGCTTCTTAAAGGAGCAGAGACAGCCGCCGGCGGTCAACAGCAGGCAAAAAGGTGTAGAGACACCGGCAGCAGAGAGCCGACGTCAGGCACATGGATCTGGATGTGGGAGATGACATAGGAGGACCCAGGACAGGGGATCGACAATCCAGGGCTCTCTGGCTGGATCTAGTCAGCCTAAGGAGATGCGATGCTACACATGCGACAGTAGGGGGCATCTCACTAGAAATTTCCCAACACGGCGAGATCCTGACAGGGAAGTGGGGGATGGACCACCGAGGTAGGGGCAGAGAACGGAGCATGAAGATCCTCCAGATGGCAGACGTGGCAAAGGAGCACGGAGAGCTGCGGGTGGTGGCAGATGCTTCGACTTTCTTCCACCACCACCCCCAGGAGGTCCGTACTAGGCTCAGGGAGGTGGGGGACATGGATGGGGATAGCTTCATGCGGTCAAGGCGTACGACCCAGGAGATCCAGGGATGATTTGAGGTACGATATGTGTATTTTCTACCTTAGCTGCCATACTCATAGACACAGTTTCCAGTCATTCAATTATAGCCACATGTCTTGTACAAACCCTCGAGATTTTGGTAGAACTGTTTAATCGATCCTTACGCTTGGAGACAACTATGGGAGGAGACTGGACGATCACACACCTTTGCAGATAGTGTGATCTTACCTATGGAGGTGAGAGTTTCGGTTGGAACCTTTTGGTGGTAGCATCGAGGCCTTATGACGTCATTCTGGGTATGGATTGGTTATCTTCGGTCCACATCTTGATTGACTGTTTTAGGCAAACGGTGTGGTGTGTCCGCCTGATGGAACAAGGTTTTCCATTTTCAGAGAAAAGGAATCCCAGGCAGCCCAAAATGGGCACATGCATAGGAGGGTGCAGCCGATCACTCATGAGTTGGCTTGCCTTACCCTCGGAGCAGTGGATGTTGTGAGCTCTCAGTTCCCAGTAGTGGTGGCTGAGTATGAGGACGTCTTTCTAGAAGATGTTCTAGGATTACCTCCCCACTGGTAAATTGACTTCTGCATCGACTTACACCCTGGTACGACCTTGATTTCCTCATAGGACTATAGGATGGCTACCGAAGAGCTTCGTTAGCTGAAGTTGAAGTTGGATGATTCACAGAGAAAGGGTTTCGTGAGACCCAACGTCTCCCCCGGGGTGGCTCCGGTCTTGTTTTCCAAAAATGCAGATGGGAGTCTGAGGTTGTGCGTGGATTACCAGCGCTTGGACCAGGTGACGGTGAAGAACAAGTATCCAATGCAGAGAATTGATGACCTCTTTGATCAAATAAGAGGGGAACAATGGTTCTTGAAGGTTGACCTTCGATCAGGTTATCACCAGCTATGAGTGTGGGATGAGGATATACCGAAGACGGCTTTCAGATGTCGCTACGATCACTATGAGTACTTGGTGACGCCATTTGGTGTGACGAACACCCCCGTAGTGTTCATGGGGATGATGAACCGGATCTTACATCTGTACTTGGACCGGTTCGTAGTGTTATTCATAGACGATATCCTTGTGTACTTGGCATTAGAAGAGGAGCACGTGAGACACCTGCAGATGGTTCTGGACAAACTTCCGGAGGACCAGCTTTATGGGAAGCTCTCAAAGTGTCAGTTCTGGATTCAGGACGTCCACTTTCTAGGACATTTCATCTTAGCAGATGGAGTAGCTGTGGACCCAGCCAAGGTGGAGGCTGTGGTAGCATGGGAGCCACCTCGGAGCGTGACGAATGTACCTAGATTCCTTGGGTTGGCAGGGTATTACCAGAGATTCTTTCCTGTCTTCATCTAGATATCAGCATCGATGAAAACCTTGACAAGGAAGGGGAAACCCTTCGAGTGGATAGAGAAGTTACAGAAGGGTTTTGAGAAGTTGAGACAGAGTTTGACGGGCACCCCAGTTTTGAGATTTTCTAAGGAAGGTGTCGAGTACGTAGTTTTCTGCAATGCATCAAGGACCGGGCTTTGCTGTGTCCTAATGTAGCGTCATGTAGTGATCGCTTATGGTTCGTTCCAGCTTAGGCCACCTGAGCAGAACTATGCGACCCATGATCTCGAGTTAGCAGTGGTAGTCTTCGCATTGAAGATGTGGTGACACTACCTTATGGGCAAGCAGTTCATTGTCTACTCTGACCACAAGATCCTCAAGTACATCTTCTTACAGAAGGATCTGAATCTGAGGAAGAGGCATTGTCTAGAGTTCCTCCAGGACTATGATTTTGAGATTATCTATACTTGTGGAAAGGGGAACATGGTGGATGATTCCCTCAGCAGAAGGTTGAGCTCACAACTATTGAGTGAGGTGACACATCAGTTATCCACGTTACAGTTATCCTTCATGGATGGAGAGGCTACAGCTTAGTTACATTCGATGGTTGTCACCCCTCCACTCATATAGAGAATTAGGTAGTCATAACTTGGGTATGAAAACTGTATGGATTTACGTGCTCAGTTATCCACAAGACATGCTTCTGATGGATATTCACAAGGTGGGGAGCATGTGCTTCTTTTCATAGGACGCATTGTTTTACTAGTGATGTTCAAGGAGGAGGTCCTGAGAGAGTTTCATACATCCCCTTTTGCGGTACATACTGGAGTGGAAAATATGTACTAGGATCTCCGATGACAGTTCTGGTGGTCAGGCATGAAGAAGGTAGTAGCAGTGTTCGTCTCTTGATGCCTCACATGCCAGCAGTTGAAGGCTGAGCACCAGGTTCTAGCGGGATTAGCTCACCCCTAGAAGTCCCAGAGTGGAAGTGGGATGGAATATCAATGGAATTCGTGACGGGCTTACCACAGACATCCAGAGGTCATGATTCCATCTAGGTGATCGTGGACTGACTCACCATGTCGGCCCACTTCCTAGCTATCAAGGAGCAGAGTTCCGTACAGAGCTTAGGGCACCTCTATGTGCAAGAGATAGTTCAGATTCATGGAATCCCTTTGACTATAGTCTCAGACAGAGACGCCTGCTTCACATCCTGGTAATGTAAGGGATTGCAGGAGGCTTTTGAGGCTCAGCTATGCCTGAGCACAACGTTTCATCCCCAGACAGATGGTCAGACGGAGAGGACCATTCAGGTCTTGGAGGATATGTTGTGAGCCTGTATCTTGGACTTTGGTCGTAGTTGGGAGGACCCCCTACCACTGGTGGAGTTTCCATAAAACAATAGCTACCACTCCACCATCAGTATGGCACCATTCAGGGCCTTGTATGGGAGACCCTGTCAGTCACCGCTTTGCTGGGCCGACCCCGGAGAGTCAGCACTCATGGGTCCAGAGTTAGTGCGAGCTACTATAGTAAAGGTGCAGATCATCCGAGAGTGGATGAAGACTGCAAAGAGCCGGCAAAAGTATTATGCTAATAGATGACAGAGACCTATAGAGTTCGAGGAGGGAGACCACGTCTTTCTTCAGGTCTCACCTCGACGAGGGTTGTGGAGATTTGGTCGAGGTGGAAAGCTATCTCTAAGGTTCATCAGACCTTTCCAGATTCTGTGCAGAGTTGCCGAGGTGGCGTACCGCCTAACTATACCGCCATAGATGCATCGTGTACATGATGTCTTCCACGTGTC
Source organism: Viscum album (assembly GCA_963277665.1). NCBI lineage: Eukaryota > Viridiplantae > Streptophyta > Magnoliopsida > Santalales > Viscaceae > Viscum > Viscum album. Next base: position 446,670,446 of record OY728133.1, read on the forward strand.
ATAGCTGAGGAGGTACGTTCATGACCCATCACACGTCATTGACTGGGGCGATCTGGACATCGAGGATGGAGTGACCTTTGATGAGTACCCGGTAGTGATCGAGGATCGGCATGAGAGGATCTTTCTGGGGCGATCGATTCCCTTGGTGCGCATCTAGTGGCAGCACGATAATCTTTAGGAGAGCACGTGGGAGCGGGAGGCAAAGATCCGTTCCCAGTACCCTCATCTTTTTTATTAGCCCTAATTTTGGATTTTTGGGCACATAAATCCCCATGGTGGGGAGAATGTAATGTCTCGGATTTTCCCATTTATTTTTTTTAAATATTATGTGGAATTATTTCGTGACCGGGCGTGAAGGCGTCATATCATTACGAGCTCCAGTTATCCCGGAATGGTGGTTTGAACTTTTTTTTAAGTTATGTGAGTCGGCGCTTGTACGCGGTAGTGGTAGTTTCTAAACAGATGCCCGGATTAAAAATATGAGTGCATCGTTGCATCCGGGATGACGACATTTCATAATAACAACTCTAACCTCGACCATCACAGTTCGTCTGCAATGTTTAATTTTGGGCATTTTAAAAAGGGGAAATACTTTAGAATGAATAAAATAAATTAATGATTTATTTTATTATTTTAAAAAATTTACTTTTTTCTAGTACAACCTAATATTCCCTTATAAACGAATCCTTATGGATAATTCGCAGGGTTAGCCTCATAACACTTTGAGAGGAGAGAGAGAGATTTCTATTGAAGCTTGGGTGGAGGAGGATGCATTGGAAAACAATGACGGATCGAAAACAAGGATCATTGCGCCGATGTTGAAGGATCTCGATGACAACTGCAGCACAGCGCCTTCGTTAACGATCGATCCTTTTGAAAGGTAGAGGTTTCAATTTTTATTTCTTTTCCCCGTATCTATGTTTAAACAATGAACTCGGATCAACCACGAACAAGTTGATTCGCGGACTCATACATTTTTGTGGGAGGGATTTTTCTTCAAGAAGATTATAGAGAATTGATCCATGCTTTAAGTTGTTGTTGATTCTTGCTCCGTTTAATCCTATTAATGGGAGGGGATCAATTCCAAGACGAATGACGGTAGAGGTTCATTCCTCAATTTTTTTATTTGGATTTCTTCCTCCTTTTTCCTAGCGCGTTCTTCACGTTCTTCGTGGGGTGACAAACAATAGATCATTGTGCGTCCGTTCTGTGATGGAACGATCCCAAATCGAAGTTTCAACACCGCAACAACCTTGTGGAGGTGCAGCGACAATGGCAGACGACGAATCGGACCGGATCGGAAAGATTGTTCTTTGAGCGTTCTTTATACGGGAAGATCAAAACGCATTTTCAGAGCCGATCGAAGGTCCGAAAACACCGGAAGTGACTTCGTGGAATCGGTGAGACCAAAACCTAAATTTTTAGTGGCGATTGGATGGATGGATCAATGTTCAAATCAGTACGGGAGGTGAACCGAGGAAGTGCGTCATTTCTGGAAATTTCCCGAATACACGGCGTGTACTTTCGAAGAACATGCCGTGTAGTACTAGCAGTGGCAGCTAGGGTTTCGCAGTCAGAGAAGAATCACACGTATGTGACCCTGGTCACACAGCGCGTTGGACCTTCCCCGAAGCTCAGCGTGTACTTTGGGTAGTACACGGACATGAGATGATCTACATAGCTTCAAGGAGGACGACATGTACAACATGGAAGAGGCGACTACGTGGTGCTCAGCATGTATCTCAAGGAGACACAGACACAAGATGGAGTACATGACCGTGTACTCTATCACACGGACAGACAAGGCCAGCAGTGCGGGTCACCCCGTGTGTAGTTTAGACCGGTTGGAGTACACGGGTTGGTGACTGTGTACGAGCACATGGCCAGAGTACACGGAGCCAACCCTAGGGTCAAGCATCTTTCACCGTGCCTTGAGAATCTTTCTTTTGGTTTAGTTCCCCTTCTTCTAGTTTTGATGAGGGTCATGCCTCTTTCACTCATGCATGATTATGATCACTTCAGCAGGACTTTCTGTGATAGAGTCAGGCATCCATCCGAGAGGCCCAGATTGAGGTCCTCTATCCATTCCAGACCCTAGGTAGAGTCAGGAATCGATGTGAAAAACTCTACTAGGTGTTGAAACTCTACCTAGCAGGTGAATTCTTGATGAGTCATGGTATCTTCCATGGCCCTGTCAGTGATCCTCATATGTGTTTTGAGATCTTTCCCACTGAAGAGTGTGTCTCTCGTAATGAGTGATTCTGTATACCATAACTTTTACACTCAGGAGTGTTTCTCCCATAATGAGTGTATCTATCTCTCATGACGGTTTCTGACGAATAGCACTTCTCGGACAGACGGCATCGGAGCTATAGGACTCGTGGAGTGTGTTTAGCCGGAACGAGTGCATCATGGAATTTTCGAACGGAATCCCATACGGGGGTATGTGGTTGTGTGACTTGTCTCTAGACCACATGTCTGGGTTTGGAGTATATCTGTTTTGTTTTATATGTTCTGTAAACATATACTATTCATAGCTGACTGTACCTTTACTTTGTATATCTTTGTGGTTTTCGGGGTCCTCTACTGAGTATTGTTATACTCACCCATGCACAGGATTTTCCTGCACGTCTGGTGTCTTGTGCAGACGAGAATCCTTTTGACAGAGTCCAGGGCGGACCGGGACTGGACCAAGCATTCTGAGTTCCCTATAGGCTGAGGCATTCGTACGACTACGAGCAGCAGTCCCAAAACTTTTACAGTACTCTACATTTCGTCATACTCTGATGGTTGGGTTTAGTTGTATGAATGCATTTTTTGTTCCTTAGTGTCTTAAATTTCAGTATTGGTGGGCTTGGAGATATTTTCATGTGCACAGGTACTTAGGTAATGCCTTCCATGTTTGTGATATGCCTATTGGGTTCTAGTCACTAGCCCCTGGAATATTGGAAGCAGGCTTGGGGAGTCACGGCGTGGGCCCCCTGGGACAGGTCATGATAATCTACATTTGTTCAACATTGACCATTCTTACACCCCAAAAATGGTAATGTTGTTGATAATTACTTGAAATGGAAAACCTAAACAGAATCCATCAAAGAAGACACTTATGAATGGAATTTGAAGACTCTATTCACCATGAAGCATCATGAATTTTATGAATAGCATGTGAAGCCTATTCTTCAAGCATTGATAGTGACATCCACCCATCTTGAGGGGGTCTAGATTAGCCAAAAATTAGATCCTTAGTTCTTCATTTTAAGGGACAACATTATATAAGAGAACCCACATCCTAGTATGGATGTGGATAAGAGTGTGGACTTTCTATTCTACTGTAATATATTGTTACTTTCTGATGTATGTGAAGTGTTTATATGAGAATATCGTGATTCTATTTAGGCAGTTCATCCTAGTCTCACCACGATGTATAGATAAATTCACCATTATTATTGGTGTCCATGAATGAAGAATATGATAGAAGGCTTTATCAATTGGTTATCCACCTGTCAACAGGTGAAGTCAGAGAACTAGAGACCAAGGTTACTTCTAATTCCACTATCTATTTGTGGGTGGAAAGTTAATGAATTAACCATTGAATCTATGATCTGATTTCTGAGATCCCCTCATGGAAGCAATGGAGTTTGGGTGATCATAGATAGGTTTAACATGGATGCAAACTGTCTACTGATCAGGGATTCCTCTTTTTATGAGCTTGGAAGGATGTACATTAAAGAGATAGTGTGACTTCATGGTGTACCCCATTTTATTTTATCGGACTGACAAGAGGTTTGAATGGTTGATTAGAGTGTTAGAGGATATTATATAGGATTTCATCCTTGATTTTGGAGATTCCTCAATGAAACATATTCCACTACATTATTTTTCAAACAAAAATTTGTTTTAGGAAAAACTCATATGTCCTCATGTGAGATCCTCTATAGTAGGTCGAATCATTCACTTATGTTCTGGCTAGATATATGAGAGGTAGCTCGACTGGGTCCTCATCTCGTTTAGGAGAATTTATAGATCATTTAGTTGATTTAGAATCATATGGATACAACTATATCTAGGTAAAAGTATTATATCAATCATTGTCTTATACCTCTAGAGTTCGAGGTTGGACATCAGGTCGTTCTGTATGTATCACCAAGAATGGGTTATAGATGAATCCAGAAACATGGAATGTTATCACCTTGATTTTTTATGTCTTTCAAGATAATGGAAAGAATTGGGTTGATTGCCTATCAGTAATTATTATCTATGAGGTACCATTCCATGTATGATGTATCCCATATATCATAGCTTATAAATTATCATGTTGAACCATCTCATTAAATTGATTCTAAGGATATTGAGATATAGGTGGATGCATCATTCAATGATCATTTGATACATAACATTTTTCAGAGAAAAAATTCCCTCTGAGTAAGGTTAGTTCCTCTAGTCCGGGTACTATGGAAACATAGATGCATGCAGGAAAAGACCTGGGAGAAAGTGGCTAATGTATGTGTGTAGTGTAAAAAACACTTCTCTACCAATATTTTACCACCCTCATAATGGAAACATGGGGATGAGTTGTCTTCAAGATGAGAAGTTTTAACATACATTCTTTTCTCAAAAGTAGATTCCATTGACAATTTGGTTTAGATTCCATAAACTTACCTTTATAATAATTAATAATGACGTCAAGGAGTTTTCAGGTGTTCTTGAGGGTTCATTAAATCAGAGAGCTTATTAATTGGATGAAAATATTATGTTGAAAGGTTTATTGAAGCTATGATTCCAAATCAACACAGTTTCCCTAAACTGGTTCGTTACAGTCAATGAACACCTAGCTGCTGCATGTTTTATCTACAATAAGGTGACCTAAGGTGCATGACCATGAAATGTTGCATATGTTTTTTGATAGATCCCATTTTCATGGTCTAGGCATGGTTAAACCCCCATTTCACCTTACCACGTGGGGTTCCCCTTGATGTAGTGGCTTGATGCACAGTTAGTATATGGGTTGGACAACGTTGTGGAAAAATCATGCGTAGAATATTTTTTAGTGATATTAATATTCCTCCCATGATTAATGTTTTAAACCCTTTCCCATTTCTTACTTGTTTTCTCCAGTGGATTATCCCTCCTCCCACACATATGAGCTTCCTCCCACTTCTACCTAGCGATCATGATAAAAAATTAATCAGGAATCTGTTTCATTCTCCATCAGATCCAAAGGAAATCAAGTGGTATGATATTCAATCCTATCCAATATATTTCATGTTATTTTCCCCTCTCATTGTTTTGTTTGGGTGTAATCTCATCTTCCCTATTTTATAGTCATTTTACGGTTTTGTGGATTTACTTCAACCTAGCTCAATTAAAAGGATGATATTGAACCTGAGATTCTCTATGAGGATAATGTAGGTGGTCTAAATCCTTTCCCTTCATTTAGTTCCAACCTATGAGATGTTCCATTAATTAATGATCCAAATCCTTCCAGATTTTCCCCTAATTTTTCAAACTAAATTTAACTAATAGCTTTACCATGAAATTAGTATCCCAAGCCAGTGGAGAATCAACCTCGTGGATATCTCTCCATGATTCCTGATGTTCATTTGGGTTTTGTTCAACTATAATTATTAATTAACCTTTTCCATTATCTTTTTAAACACCCATAAGGGGTTCTTTCATCATATTAAATACCTTGAGTTATACATTGACTTGATTAGGGTGATGAACCTAGTGATACTACCTTTAACCCCATTCCACTCTTCAATGGATGAATTAATCATTTTTTTAAGGTTAATTCATTTTTCCTTATGAATTAAATGTATTTTTCCTAATTATATTCATTAAACAGTTTTCTGAGCGTAATATAAATGCTTGAAAAAATAAATTTTTACTTTTCTAGGCATGTTATATATATGAATGTGTTTCTTATTTTGATTCTTCACCTTAGTTATGGGGATGAGACAAGGGTTTCTAATTTAAGGACCCTTCAGTTGGAATCTCATGCATTTTATCGACTTTTTTGTGTGTTTTATTAACATTCTAAGGGAGACATCATCTATGACTGAGATGGACTCGTCGTGCATTGTATTTTCTCCCACTAGACAAGTGACACCAGTTCCCTAGACGAGACACCTCAGACAGTCTCAAGGGAATGAATTGTTGTACCATGACACAATAGTGTCTTGGGAACCTACGTGAAATAATAGGTATGGACTCAGATGTCTATTAAAATTCAAATTTAATAACAACATTCCTAGAGTTACACTTCGGACTTCATCCTTGAACACCTTGGACATAATACTCAAGCATTAGACTTATACAATTCCCCTTGAGTGATACATGGAATGTATCCTTAGATTTATAAGGATAGGCTCCGACTGACTCTCTCTAATAATAATAAAATTTTATTATTGTATTAAAATGTTAAATGAACGATTTCAAATAATAATTGTTCCTTTGGATTAGGAAATGAAGGGAAAAGTCCTCCAAGCCTCATCATAAGATTATGGATAGTCCATTTTTATATTCTTTACCCAAGTCCCTTTATACATGAATGGATATCACAGTTCATATATACCATGTTAGGAAATATTAGGTAAATTTAGAGGGTCTCAAACAAGAAACTAGTCCTAGGTATTTATTTATTTATTTTCATTCTGCATTTACTTCTTATAAAACACTTTTTATTTCATATTGCATAAATTGGAATGGATGAGACATTGTGGGTGATGGCTTAATGAGATAACACATTACACGCTGCTTTAGTGACATTAGTAATTGAGTAGTCTTTATGGTTGTAGGTATTGACAAAGGTAAGCAACTATCTGGTAATAATTGATTGAATTTAGCTACGTGGATGGAGTTGGGAGCAAATGACTAATCCTATGCTTGAGATGATAGTCATAGACGTTTTTTGAACTTTTGTATAATATTTTAGTATATTGTGTATGATTTTATCCACTTACCATTGCAGGATCATTTATTATAGTTACAGTTCTATGACCATCTTATTATATCTTATTATTATTCAGATTTCATTTATTATTATTATTATCTGGCATGTTAATTATTTTTAATACAATGTAATATATAGTTTTCTTGTTTTTTATTCCAATAATTTATATTATTTTATGATATTGTGTTTTTCTCTGATCAATGATGGAATATTCTCCCCATAGACACACCATAGGCTCTCATTTATTATAAGCATCTTATAAAATCTTGCGAGGTGCATTTGGGGTCTTGTGTCCACCGTCTCAAAGCACCGTTAAGTAGAATCCGTGTTGGGACATGAGAGAAAAAAATTATCATATCTCTAATGAATATTATTTGAATGAAAAGTTATTTTATTTTTCAACATAGTTTTCACTGAAGGACTAACATACTTAAATACCAATAGAAACTAATCAAACATGTCAAAATTACTTTCCTAAAAACCAGGATCATATGATATGACAGTCAATGAAATGTTACCAACTCGATGACACTTATGCATTGATAATCATATAAATATCCCAATGTACCACTATTAAACCATCAGTAGGTGATAGATTACCAATATATGTTCCAACTGCATTCAAATTATGTCCAACTACCCATTGCTAACCAAAATCTTGGAAAAATGTATTTCTAATTCTTGAACTTCTAATGATCGGGATGAGGTTTCAAATCCCAATAGATCCAAACCCATTTTCAGTCCCTTTAGTACTAATCTACATCACACCATTTGTAACTTCATCGTTGTACCTCTCCAAAATCCCAAATGATCCATGCAAGACTTGAATCACTCCTCTAAGGCTTCACTCAATCCTAAAACACAATCCAGGACCCAAACAAATCCTTTCTGAAATTATTAAACTCAAATATGTTTGGTAGTTGATATAATATGTAAAAAATATAAATTTTTATGTAATACAATTATAAAATTTCTAGATGTATTTTCGGTGCAATTGAATATAATATAAAAAACAAACCATCTAATTTTTCTTCTCTTAACTTGGTAAAATGAATGTAAGAGAAAAAGAAGGATAAAAAACACAAAATTAATCTCACATAAATTTCAATAAAATATAACAAATATTCAATTTAATAAATATACATTTAAAATAAGTTTAAAATCAAAGGAAATGGAAAAATTTGTTTACATTCTCTGAACAAGTTTCCCTACATGAATAGAAAATACACAATGGATTTATTTTTATTCTTTAAAAACTATGGGTATTTACAATTATATTGGAAATATATGATAAATAATTCACTATAGAGGATTATATATATATATATAAACTCAATTCAATGTTAGCTTTACTCATGTATATTGCATTCAACTTATACATAATTCTCATTTATGACAACCCAAACAGATTGATCACCACATACTTTTGTAGAAGTTGTAAACTGATTGTCCCATTTTCACCACCTTCCAAATTTCATATAAAATACTATATTTGGCATGTGAATGGTGACATATAATAACATGTTTAATTTAAAATTTATATCTAGAAAACTATTGTTAATAATTTATTCTAGAGATATATGGCTCACCAATAATGTGGATCCTTCTTGATTCTATCATATGTTCATACCTTTTGATGACACAACTACCTCCTTGAGTGATTATTCTAATAATATATTCACATTGTGATTATATTATAAATTTTATTATGAATAATGAAATTATAGTAACCTGAATCCAGTGACTTTAATGGACCTCACACCACAAAAATATTCTACTTGAATTTTGGAGTAGGGAATCTCTGATAACACTCTCGAACATTTTGAAACAAACTTCCTTCCGCTTCATGTTTATACTGTATAGAGTTCTAAATCCTTCTTCAATTAACACAATCCCCATTGTAGCATGATTCTAACTCATACGTTATGGAACAAATATTTCATTGAATAGTTAATATTGTTATTTACTATAAGATAAATTATAAATATCTAAGACTTTCTCATAAAGAGTTTTTTGGTAAAGTGATACATTAAGATAATGTGGGTTTTAGATTCATGAAATACAATATAATATGGTTATTGATTTGAATAATAATATTAATTGAATAAAATTATTCTTTCATTGATTCTTATGGGTTCTATCATTGACTGCTTAAACAAAACCAACTCTTTTGATTCTTATACTGTAGATATATGCTTTTATTACATTATACTAACAGATAAAATAATTTTGTAGCACAATATACATAAAATCATAAATCCTAAAAAATTATAGTAAAAATATATCATGATCTTATAGGTGTTTGAATATGAAGTAATTTACTCATATAAAAAATTATAATAGATCTTACTTCCAAAAACATTGATCAATATCAAATATTCCTTTTTAGTAATAGATGATATATTTGATTGATTTTTATTGATACTTTTCTAATTTTGAAGTAAATAGACATATAAATCCCAAATAATGTTTTATATAAGATCATGTATAAATAATTATGTACATTAAATTGTTGATAGATAATGAAAATTTACCTTTTTCAATGTACTGGTTTTCTTCTTCTGCTTCTAGTACCCATTAATTTTACAATTTTATCTATCCTGCTATGGGGCTTGAGGTGGGCCTATACACATCCATTCCAAAATTTTCAAAAATATTAAATATTCATTCTCTCAAGTATAACACTGATTTTTTTACATTTATATCCATTTAAATTCTCAGACATAATATTTTATTAAATTTCCAAAGACCTTTTATATCAAAGCTTCTAGAAAACATACATAATAATTTATTATTGCATAAAATCCCCATAGACTTATTTTTTTATTTATTATTAGATAATAAAAATTTTAATGGTGTTGAGGGGGAAACATTACATAAACCATTGGTATGTTAGATACAAGGAAAATGTATAGGACCCTAGAGTCCCCAAATACAAGATACCACAAAACATCTCCTCCCAAGTGTAGTTGATATATTTTTAAAACCAACCAACCATGAATGTATTCACAACATGGATTTCCCCATGAAGAGATGCATAGTTCCATGTACCAATGATAGATTTCATTCCCACAAATTCTTCCTAATTAGTACCCCTATAAAGGTTGATTTACAACATTGAATCCCAATATGGATCAGATTGATGTATTTAGTCTGATTGTTTTTTTCACTGAAAAGACACCACTTCCATTTCGAATCATTATCATTATCCATCACTAAACAAGACTTCCTACCTAGATCATTCACATCCCATTTTTTCCAGCACCACCATCATTAAGTTACACTAAATCCCATCTCCTCTGAGGATACTAAGAAAGACCCCCTTTCCATTTAAATACATTGACTCTAGCACCCTAATAACTAGAATAGTCATGGACCTCCAATGCCTCTGCACAACACGACTCCTAATAAGACATATATTCATTGCTGAGGTCTCCCACCCCCAATTTAGAAATAAATAGAACAACCACAATGAATGAGGTTCTTCCAGGATTTGATCCCAGTATTTCTGCTAGATCATAATGTTCCATAACAACTAGGTTGGACCACAACTTTCTAAACCAACCTATTATCAAATCCCATGAGCAACATGTAATTAAAATACAAAATTAGTATTTTGAAATTACCATCATCCCATTTCTTCCTGAAGAAATGTTGACCTATGTTTCACCTCAAAAAAAATTCTTCTAACATAAATCCTTCAATCTATTGAATCAATTATCTTAATGACTTCTGTTCAATTAATAAACCATATTATCATTCCCATGTTTCTCAAAACCAACTGAATTATTCATGTAATTTTCTTCCATTGAATCATCATAAATGAAGGTTTACTTTATATCCATATATATTATTTAAAAATCATCTAATGATACATTTCTTAGAATCATCTAAATATTTTTAGGATTAACTTTTGAGTGTGATATCATTGAGAAATCAACCCATTCTCATACTTAAATATATTTTCTACTAAACTCAATTTTTAATTCTTCTTGATATAAACAAATTACTTGAATTTTTTAACCCATAAATTATTATATTGTATTTTAAATTTTATTAAGTTTTAAAGTTACAATGTTGAACTGAAATTTAGTAAAATAATATCTTCATCTATTTAAAACAATAATTTGTAACATCATTGAGTTTCACCACTTATTCTGGGCATTAGTGTTTCCAAAAATCCATTAAAATTAAAATTTTATGATCTTCACCAAACCTCTTTACTAGTATGATTAATTTATTTGATCTTCTATATCTTCCAAATATCATACATATGGTACTGCCACTTGAGCTTTAATAGTTCTTAAATATTCGATAATATCTTCTGATATACTTACTCTTTGAATACTAGAGATTTTAATACTCCCATTCATGTTCTCAAGAAGTCGATATATTCTGGTGATCTTACTCATAAACTTTGATTAGATAGTTTATTATTCCTCCCAAACTTCCACCTAATTCAATTTTCAATCCTTCCATTGAACTAATTCAATGAAGTGTACAACTCATATCCTAATGACCTATGTACCACCCAGAGATTTTATGAAAAATATTCTTTTTAATTTCATTAATGTCTTGTGTTGTATTCTACACCAAGATTACATTGCGCCATACGCAACACCGTATTAGCTTGCAGTATACGCAACACTATTCTTGGATCGTGTTACACAAAATTTTGATAATAGTTGTTCTACGCAACATTGAGTATATATATATATATATATTCAATGTATAAATGAAATATGGTTGGATTATGTTATATGAAACAATGAAGGATTCTTGCACAACACGCAGCCCTGACATGGCTTGCATTACACACAATCGTGACCTTCCTCGATAGCGTGTGTTGTACGCAATACGGGGTTTTACTAAACAACGATATATTATTATAATATTATTATGAACTAGCCGTTATGAATAGTATTAACTAAATTTTGAATTTTATAACATTATTATTCATCTTACACATTTTCTAGAACATGGTATAAGAACAACATAAATTTTTCGGGTAAAATAATTATTTTTAAAAAAATGCCGTTTTGTCGCCTTTTGATGGCGCACCGACTTTAATTCTAGTTTTTGACATGTTTATAAGTTCAATTATACAAAATAAAATTCTTCTTTTGAATCAGGATATAAAAATTTACATTGGATAATGTTTTGATATTTTTCTGATAACTTTCATATTTTGATGAATAGTAAAAACACGGTATATTTTAATCAAAAACAATTTTTTTCATCGTAATAATTTATATGGATTAATTATAATATTGAATGGTTTTAAAGCATTAATACAATATATTTTTACCATTAAATATAATGTATGTCAATATCATTGATTTTACATTGAATTCGTAGGTTAAATCAATTCAATCTTTTGTAATGTTTTAAACAAAAACCTGTTTATTTCGACAACGGGAATAATTTTAATTTAATTTCTACAACTTCTGTGTTTTGAATTTTGAAAAATGGATTCCATAGTTGGATTCAGTGGGTCCAAATTATGTTAATAGGTTACTTTTATTTTATTGAGATAATGAATAGTAACTACAATAATTTTTATTTACTGAAGTTAAAGGTAAATCGGGTAATTAAAGGTAAATATAAGATTATAAAATTACCCTAACACTTGGGAAAATCCTATTGGATGACTAAAAGTCGTTCCATATCACCTAAGGGTCGGATTGGAATCATTTAATGGACTTTTTTCCATGAAAATAACTTAATTATTATTAAAACCAAAGAAAGTGACAACATGTCACTCTCTTAAATCTTATAAGTATATTAATTTTAATTTAGTTATAAACTTCATGAAACTTCGAACATAAATAGTCTCTAGAAAGAAAATAAAATTATCTATATCATATGAATTTATTTATAATTTTTAGTGATGAAATAATTATTATTAATTATGACACAATAGTGATGCAGAAAATGTTTATCTAGTGAGAAATCAAGAATATTGTTTTCATTAAACTAATAGTGACCATAAAATGCACAAAAACCAACCCAAAACTTGTTTTACATGTAAATGTAAACCATAAGAATTCAATTGTCGAATCGTTGACCATTTGGAGCCTTATAAAAGCGATTATGACACTTATATTATTTTATTTTAAATGATGCCAAAGTTGTCACCTTCATAATTTAATAAGTATAACAATTTAAATATTGTGATTTTAAGATCATAAATTCGAGTAAAAGTATTATTATGAATGGTAATAGATTTAGATTAGTCATAGGATTTTATTTTAAATTTTTATGCAAGAAATAAGTATATTAAATAATTATACAAAAATATTGTAGTATTTATTTTATTAAGATATAAACCAAATAAATGGTTTTAAAAATAATAAAATAAATATTATATGAACTATTTAATGTGATAAACTGATTTTCTAGATACATATGACATTTTATGAATCTATTAAAGCTTTTAGTTAGAACATATCTTCTGTATTTAGTTTATTTAAATTCAAATAAATGAATAGTGTCAAAATTGACACTATTATTATTTTATAAAACTAACATATTATAAAATTCTTTAAAAATCACAAAAATATTTAAAAATAATAAATTTAAATTTATATGGTATAAAATGTTATTAAGTATCCAATTATGGACAATTAACAGCAAATAAGTAATTATTTGTTATAAATCAAAATTTAGAATATTATTACCACAAATAAAATTAAATTAATTAAATAAGGATAAATCCAGTTTATAATGTTTAAAATAAAGTCCTAACATGTCTAAATTTTATTGGTTGATGAGATTACAACCTTATATTATCTAATATTATAATATGAGTAATTTTTATAGGTTTTTAAGTGGGTTTATATTTATTATAAATTAATATTTTTAAGATTTCCAATGGTGCCCCTCTCCTCCTCACACCAATTTGAGCCTTCAAACTCGGCCAAACCCTGCCAATTTCTCCCCTCCAGTTCCCTAGAAACATCATAGAGGTTCTGGTATTCTTCAAAGACCAATCTTAGTGCCCTAAAAGGAGGTTTCAAAAGGCGTATCGAAAGAAGAGGTAATATCCTTTACCGATTCTTTCAACTTTATTTCTTCTTCCACTTCTTCTTCTTAGGTTGTTTAACTATGAAGTAATAACATAAGTATCACTAATATACTGATATGTTATTATATGTATGAAACAACCCTATTTCATCATCTATCCATCCTACGGAAAACAAAATCACCGCGCGTGCGTACGTACGGAATACCGTCTCCACGCTGTGGTGTAATCTATTTTCCACCACCACCTTACATGTATGGGTATAATGGTGAATGTAATGAATATATATGATTATTTTAAAGTTATATTGATTCTTTAATATTATACATACACTTTAATACAATTCCACGATCATGGGAATGATATCATCGCTCGTGTGTACGTACGGAATAGCATCTCCACGACGCGATGAGATTCACTCTCCAGGATAACCGTTAAAGAATGATTATAATGTATATATAATAAGTAATAATGAAATATATGACATAATAATGTTTCTGGATTTATTTATATATATATATATTGATGTTATCTACTTAATTCCATTCAATTCAATAAGGAAACGAAAACAGCGTTTATGCGTACGTACAGCCTACCGTCTCCATGAACGGTGTATTTATTTCCATTTATCGATCCATTATATATATGTATATTATGAATATATAATATATATAAATCATGTTTTACATTTTGGATTTAATTAATCATTATCTTAGTAATCATATTAATAATTACAAGTTAAAACACGAATGACAAATGAGATGATATTACCCAAAATGCTACTTTAACATGAATTTACAAAAGAACGAGTAATATAAAGTCATAAGTGAACAATATATATGAATATGATTCTGTAATAAGTCAATGACATTATGTAAATCATTATACAAGAGTATCGGATACGTACGAAGCATATCAGACCTAAGGTAATGGATAATTTTGCAAATCTCATTTTTATCCGAGATTGCTTATTCGTAAGTATTTACTGGGGTTATTTCTATCATCGATGTCCATGTTTTATAAAAGTGTCTTCATGTATGTTTAAAGTAATTTTTACCCATTTTTGACTTTTACTACATGGTATGCAAGGAATATTTCTTTTGTTTATGTTATGAGGTACTTTTTTGACTTTTCCGAGAAAAGTACGAGAATAATTTTTTTTAACTTATACGGAACGAACGAATTTTTATGGTTTTAAAAGCCTTATTTTCATGAAGCTTACTCCAAAATATTTCATGAATATTTTCAACCAAATATCTTTCTTTTAAAATTTCATGACATTTTGTGAAAAGAAAATGATTTTGAAGAAGAAATGATATTTTCCTCAAGAATTTATTTCAAGTGTTTTATCAAAACCAATTTTCATCAAAGATGAAATTATTTCATATGTGTATGTTTCAAGTATAATTTCTCTATGATTTACATGGTTTAACTTTTCTTTTTATGAAAATTATATCCATTTATTTTATATGGATTATGTGATGATGGGATGATGTTTATGAAACCCATTTTATTTGTTGGGTTATTATGAATGATGTATGTTTATTTTGTGGCACAAGTAAGAATGATTTTATTATGAGATGGGTGGGAACTATATCTCCCTCCAATGCATTGGGTAAAGATTTATATCTCATGAGATAGACATGGCTGGAATGGCAAGTTAAACCGATTCAGTAATACAGGACTGGAACGAGGAGTGAACTCGATTCAGAAGGGGACTTTGACCACTAAGATGGTCTTGGCAGCAATGCCTTTGATAATATGGAAATCATATCATGTGCTTAATGGTTGCCACAATTACATGTTTTATTCCCATTCTATTGTATCATTCGTAATGTTTCATTATGATTTATGCCTTACGTACTTCCATGTTTTATGTCATTTCTCAAGCTTTTGATGTTTAAAAATTATGTTCATGTTTTTAAGTTCAAATGTATATAGTATGATTTAGTTTATCCATGCTTACCCTTACTGAGCATTTGAGCTCACCCTTTTTCTGTTTTCTTTTCCCCAGGATATAAAGAAAGTTTTTAGGTAAGAAAAAATGGAATATCTTTATGGGAGATGTTGAAGATCTTTCACCATGATTAGAAGATTTTATTCCGAGTTTCCAAAGACAATAAACCATTACAGTCCTTGTGTGTCTGTTTTTGTTATGTTTTCAGTAATCCGCTAAAGTAATGTAATGTCCATGTACTTCAAGCTTAGCGTCTCTACAACCAATCACTTGTGTCATCTAATAATAGAAAAATGATGTTCTCATCACCATAACAGATTAAATACACTATATATTTTTTTAAATAATATCATGTTACTTAGAATAAAAAAACACATTTTCCAATATTTTAAATACTTTATGGTGTCTATGTTCTAGTAATTTACTCTATCATAACTCTTCTTGATTTTCCTAAAAGACCACTAAGATTGTAATTATATTGGAAAGGCATTCCACTATGTTAACTACCACCCCCAAAATTACCTCAAACATTCTAAAGTGTAGATGAATACTTTGATCCTTATAATTCAAGGTAAAATTTATCTTTTTTATCCACATCATTATTATATATCATTTCATTCACTATCTTGTCATTTTTTGTTACTTTCTATAAGTAAATGCTCAAGAAGTTTTATTTTATGTACTCACATATATTTTCAACATGAATAATTTTATCTTTCAGTCACATTACCTTACATCCAATGGTTTATATTGAATAGAATACCTTAAAACCATATAATCATGAGTTAGAAATAAAATCAAAAATTTTCAGGTAGAATCACCAATTGATGTTTCAATGTAGAGTGACCCTTCATGATACTGAATAGGGTTTGGTCCCCAAAAAACTAGGTTATCCAATTCTAAATTATGATCTGTGTGATTCCATCCTTCTATATATGAATAATCCCTTCTCTTATTTCCTAGCACAAAATTTTCATAACTTTTAGTTTTTATGTGTTCTCAATTCTATATTCCATTTTCATTAGAAATTTTATATTCAATGGTAACCGATCCCCCAAAGAAAACGTTTTGGATCAATGGAATTTATACTTTAAGAAACTATAATTCAATTTCAAATTTCTTATAAAATATAGAGTTCCATGCATTAATCTTAATGAAAATTACATGGATCATTAGGTGACACTCTTAATCTATTGGTAAAGGTAATTCATAATACATATTCAAAAATTTATCCATTGAAAATAATATTTTTCCATTGAAATTGGATATTCACTACTTACATTAGATTTATGTATCTTATATTTATCATTTGGATATTGAAATATATTTTTCCAAAAACTTATTGGGTTTTATTATCTACTAGATTAACATTCCAAGAGATCCCATATATATAATAAAACTTGCATCTATTTTCCATAGTTTAATGAAAGGATGATCTATAGTTAATCACCCAGGATATCACAAAAGTATTAATAGTAAACAACAATTTAAGGTTAAATTCCATTAAATTAAAATAATTTTAACTATCAAACATAGATTCCCATATAATGTGTTCATTTATACTCTTGTAGTTATTCTTTATATATCATTTCTTCCAAAAAATCCTATATGTAAGATCAACACTAGCCAAAATGACCTAAAATATTTCTCATGACTTATCATTAGCTAATCACCCAAAATATCTCATATGGAGTGACATTCATCATATTTTATTATTAATAAAAACAAAAAATGGAAATTTGAGTACTCTTCATGCATGGTTATAATTTTCGAATAGGTTTTATACATCGTAAGACAATAGGTTTTTTGTACATTTGGATTACTAACAACATTCATAATCAGATCTTAGGTTTCTAGTAGTAGTGATAAAATAAAAATATTCATACTTATTCCATGTATGTAATGTTAACTAATTTTGTCATCCTGAGGATCATTTAAAATACTTTGAAATGATATGGAACTAATCTTCCATCCAGTAACGTGAAACTAATAACCACTATATTGGGGAAATTTTTTAAAGTATCATTGTTTTTATACATATCATCCAATTCCTTTATCTATTAGGTAATATTTATTTATCTAATGGTGAAAAAAATATTTCAATCTATAAATTTCCTAAAAAAAACATTCTTATCAATCCATTCAAACTCATCATTCCCCACTGTCTTTAGACATAAACCTTATATTAGAATATATAGTTCCTTTTAGATCATAAGATCATCCAATTTCATTATTTAAAATCAAAAATAAATTCCATAAAATTTATATATATGGATTTTAATTAATCTTATTCCTTAGAAATATATGAAAATAAAATACCACTATAAAAAAATAATGTTATGGAAAGAAAGAATGATACATGAGAATACTCTAGTTTATTGGGTGATCATTGAATAATAATCTATTATCTGATACCAATTTTTGGGAGTCAGGGTCACTATGTGACCTCTAGAAACATATATGTTAAATGAGAAAATCATTACATGAAATAATTTTGTTATATTTTGGAGAATGAGAAAAAATAAACTAAATAAAATTTTCCTCCCTCAACTAGGTGCACTAGAAGTAAGAAGAAAAATAAGCCCACCCACCACAAAAATTCGACATCACACATAATTGAATAAATGAAAAAAACAATCAATATAATGAAAAGACATTAAATAGTAGTAAATAAATCAAATCAATGGAGGAATATATTAACATTATTTTGAAAATATATCCTACATGCATAATGAAAATATAATGGAATTATTTATATTCACCAGAATTGTATGTAATTACATTCAGTTGATAAATCTATTAGAAATAAATCTTTTCTGAGGATTTAAATTGTATGAAACTTTGACCTAGTATTAATATTACTCATAAACATTAAATTAAACTAGTACACTGATTGGGTTTAGTATTCCTTATAGGAATTAGTCCCAACTTCATTTTATAGGAATACTAATTCAATTGTCGAAATTTTACCATCAACTAAAATTCTAGATATTAATCCATTTAGTATATTATTAGTGATATATAGTTTTATGTTTACATAAACTACTCGATCTAGAAAAACATTCTATATATTTTTTCCTATATATTTTTTATTCACTAATATTCTTAGTCCTTATCAATTGAATTAGATTTTTAAAACATTCAATGAAATCGATGCATTCTAGAGAGTTTATGCTATTTTTTATTTCAAACTATATTGATATAGTAAATGTAATTATGAGTAATAAAATTCTTGTGACATGAATTTTTTAACTTGAAAAAACAACCCAAACAAATCATAGACACATAAATTTGATGCAAACATATTCACAAGAATATATTTAAGTGTTAGAGGGTACACATACCTCAACATTGTAGTAACATTTCATATACATGCCTGACAGTGCCTCATAAAATAATACTCTAATCCCAATCAAAATAAAAATACTCCATATTGTGAAAAACTAAAAATTAATTAATTATAATAATTTTTAATTAATTATTTCTTTATTAAACATTTCAATATTTACTAAGAAATCTCACTGAGTGACCTTACATGGGAAAAAATTAGTAACAGAATTCCAAAAAAATTGAAATGTCTCTAGTACTAATGTGAAAATATTCGAATTAGAAGGAACTTAATTGAAACCTAATTTAAAAAAATATAAATAAAATTAGAAAAATTCATCGTGTGGATTATGATATTCTAAATGGAATGAAATTGGTTGATTTTATCCATATTTTTCACCTTATTTATATTACACCATTAAGATAAATTATTATAAGCTGATTCTACATTAAATTGATGTAATCATCTTTGAATCCCTATCCCAATTATCCAACAATTAGAATCTATGATGGTGAGGAATAAGATAAGAAGAAGATATAGATTTATGTCAAACTAGAATAATGAAATGATCTCAGATCACATCAGATCAAAGGAGAAAATAGAGAGAAGGATTATAGAGGATGGAATCCTTTCCCTGGTTAGATTAACTAGAAGATGAAATCCCCAAAAAATGAATAAAGTAGGGGTCTATAAATGACTTACATAAATTCTGTATTGTTAGGTATAATATATATAAATATTTTATAGGAATACCTGCATAAGACCATTATGAAGGGACCCACATATTACCTTTGTTACAGGATGCACACAATAAAAAATCCTTGTTGTGTCCATTATTATACAACTATATCCCTTGTAGACCCCATTAATGCACATAAAGAATAAAATATTAAGAGGAATCAAAGATTCTTGAATCATTTGTTTCCTTAATTATATGGGTATATCACCACATAATATTTGAACAAGGGGAAACCAATTCATAGAAAATATCTTTTATCAGAATTCAATCATCTTTAATGGCCGTAAAGACCTCTCTTTCTCCCTTATTCCTCTGTCAAACTATTTTATATCTACTTTATTATATGACCCTTCCATAGCCACCCATTATAAATGATTAATTCATAATAAATAGGTGAATTACCCCACGACATTATGTATTCATTTCATAATTAGAATCTCTTTATTTCCCCATTATCATCAGGGACCTCATAGTACTATAAATTATAATTGAGACACTATAAATTCATTTATATGTTAAAATATATGATTATATTTTTAAATAAATTATCTAAATCATTATATCAAATTAGAATAATTAAAAAATTTAAATTTATTGAGTCATTTTATATCATTTTTATTTAATAGAACCTACGACATATACAAAGGCAACATATTTCAAATTTCTTAAAAATTATTACTTTTTAGAAAAATGGAAAAACACCACCCTAATATAATTTCAATGTTTTGATTATAAAATTGCATTTCATATTATGAAAATAAATTTCTAAAATTTTTATTTATAAAACATCAAATTTGGTTTAAAAATTGATGTTTTTTAAAATACCTAAAATAATAAATTTCTAAAAATTGAAAATTATAACTTTTATGTTATGTAATTGGAGAAATTATTTTATATTATTTTGAAATTTATATTTTCTTATTTTATTCAAGATATAAATTTTCTATAATGTTTGTTATTTTTATCAGTGGTCAGTCAGTACTATAATGGGTTGTTACCATACCTGATGGTTATTAACTATTTAGAAAAGTCATATTATGTTTGTAATTACTATAAATACATCTTATTTCCTTCAATAATCACTAAAATACCATTCAATATTCTTGATTATTTCTTTACAATATTCTAGATATATTACCCATGTTTTACATATTTTAAATAATTTTTTTTCAAGAGTTAGAAACTTGTAGTAGATCATGAAGAGTCAAAGTATTTACATCTAGTTTATTTATTAACATGTATATGTTTCCCTATATTATTATTTTTTATTTAATGAGTATAATCCTTATTTATATGAAATGTTTTATTTTGATGAAATAAATTTACTTAAGTCTGTTCATATATTTTCTTTAAATTATTTACAGAAATCCTTTTATTTATATGAACTAGTATTTATTAAATAAACAAGTATTTTATAATATTATGGGAAATAATTGATTTTTAATGTTTATATATTTGTATCCATGAAAAAAATAAAAACAAATTCATGTATATTTTAAATATGAAAAATTGATGAAAACATTATTTGTAAATCTAGGATGTTACATTTTAACTGCTTAAAAAATTGCATTCTTTTAATTTTCACAATTTGATAAATTTAACTAATAATTTCTCAAAATTTAATAAACTATAACACATAGAAAAAAATATTTTTGTTAAAATTTAACTATGGTTAGGATATAATTTAATATATAATAAATGATTTGGATATTTTAATCTTCTTTTTTCATACTATTTATACTTAACCTAGTAATATTTGGTTAATGGTTTGAGATTAAAGTAATTAAACTCAATTTACCATAATCAAAATTACAAAACATTATCAAAATATTCCTTAAATGAAAATTAGATACCGCCAAAATAAGTGAACCATATTTTTGTAAACATTCATAATTTAATAGAAATCATTAAACTTATTACAAGATCATTAAATAAAAAGCTTTCAGTCATTAGGAAAAAGGTTTATAAAATTTAATAATCTAGTATAATATAATAATATTATTCTAATACTTCAATGAATAACTGTTATACACCCATAATAATATATTTAATAGGTATTATCAATATGAGAAACTAAATTCAAAAATATATTTTGTATAAATAGATCTCAAATATGTTATTTAAAAACCATTATAAGAATATAATTATTAACATAGTATGATCTTAAAATATTAATAAGTGAAAATGAGGCATGATGAATTAATCCAGAATCATTCATTTGGATATAATAAGTCATAGGAAAATATGAAATAAGAGTCAAGGATTAATATGTGCATGGTAATCATGAGAATAAAAATAATATGGGATAAACATAAATCATTTCATAAGTCATGGATTGATGATGAAATTATATATCATAATTTAATTGGGAAAATTACCATGCACAATACATATTATCTAATAATATGAGAGCATTAACCGATTGAGTTAGGGTCTATATAATTATGGACTCACCTTTCACTTAATAATACATCATGCATATTTATTCCACCTTAATATAAAAACAATCAAAAATACAATAAAATCATATCATTATTAATAGAAATAAATGAATGGACATCCAATTAAATGATGCGGATAACATGGTAAACACCATATAATCAAGATAATGAATGTTTCTGTATTCATATACTATATAAAAAAATATATTTGTAACGTAATTTTTTTTACCATTTATTAAAATGTATAAGTATATTTTTGAACACATTTAAACCATAAATATGATATATAAAGTACTCACAAAGGTAATACATTGTATTAAAGACTATCATAATTCATAACTGATCATATGGAAAGATGAAGATAGCGATGGATTATTTCTTTAGGAGAAATTTAATTTCTCTCACACCGCACATACATTGAAAATTGAGTAAAAAATTTGAGGATTATTTTAATAGTGGATTCGATTTTTTAAATGGTAACATTCATGGAAAAAAATAATTATAATTTAAATATTTAAAAATAAAATATTATTCAGAACTATGAATAGATTTTAATGGAATATTAGAAAATGAATAGGTTTTAACAAACAAAATGTTTAATAATTAAAAAACATTGAAATAAAAAGGTAATCATCATTTTTAATGAAATATATAGATGTAAAAATTTAAATATTAAAAAGTAAAAATTATTAAATCATTGAATAATGTTAATTTCATTGAATAATAAGTTTGATAAAATAGAGAGGGAAATGGTAGAAAACTGTTGAAAAGAGTTTTATGATATTAAGAGATTTTTTTTATAGAGAATTCAATTTCATTAAAAAATAATTTTAAAAGAGTGAATCAAATGATTTATAAAACTATTTTAATAACAAAAATTCACAATAATGGAACTTTAAATTAATATAAATGTTAAAGTAGAAGGATCCCAAAGAGGAAGGTACGAAGAATCCCTTATAATATTCTGAGGGATTAGCTTAATGAAATAATAGGAAGGGAAACACAAGGGAATTATTATCCTCGTAAAAAGTAAGGTGAAATAATTATAAATAACATAAAGGAATAATACAATAATAAAGATATTATGAATAAATATATATGGAGGGTCATATGGAATATATTATGTAGATTGATAAAGAATGGAAATGAAACCTTACAAATAACATAAGGTATGGACATTGATTATACATGAGAGAAAAATGGACAAGTAAAACCACAAAATTAAATATAAAATTTAAGTTATAATTTCAATATTTTTGAGATATATAATACAAGATAATATAGTAAATAGTAGTAAAATTCTATAAATGAGTAATGATTTTGAAGAGAATCTCTTTACCTTACGCCCAAACTCACTTCACAATTATTCTAACCCTTGAAATGTTTGATTTAAATTTTTTAATTACATAATATATAATATAATTGTATATTATTTATTATTTTATGATCCATATATATTTATATTTTATTACTTTTTTAGTTTTATTTTCTTGTGATGATCATTTATGGTTGTTCGATATCTATTTCTAAAGATGATTTGTAAAATGGTGTCAATCAATGTTATTTTGGTCATGGTTACAAATGTTAAAAAAGTTTCAAGGTAGTGGTATTCATTTATTTCTATTTATATGGGATTTATATGTTCAATAGTGAGCCCACAAATATATGAATTTAATAAACATGTCTTTAAAATCTTATTTCGAAAATGATTAGAAGAAAAATTATTTCTTATTTTTGATATAACAAATAATATTCCAATTTTTTAAATTTTTTAATATTAAAAGTAACTTAATTCTTTTATTAATATTAATGGTACTCATGATAAACATTTTTAATATCCAAATATAAAACTTTATAATAATAATAATCACAATCGCACACATGGTTGGTAGAAACCTACGATTCTATGAGTGTGGTTTTCAATATTTTTCTAAAAATAATGAAAAAAAGAAATATATTATTGTTATTAATAATTTATATTTGTATTATACTAATATTTCATTGTTATTATAAATATATATAGGTGTAACACCCTGGCTCTTTTAACCTAGTGCTAGTGTCAAAATTATTATATATGTACAAGATACAAGGATCACACCATATATAATCGATGAGTTTATAAGTCTTTTAAAACTATATACATTCTTATTCCCATATTAAATTATAATTAATCAAAAATATAATATGAAACATTCTCGAACCCTTGATATCATTCATTATATCAGTTTTTATATCCTTGGTATTGGAAGTAATAAGATACGATATCAGATGACCAATAACTGTTATATACATCGAAAGCCATGATGAGAAATAAGGAATCATAAATGGGTAATATCAAAATAATAATCACTTGTATAATTGAAACTACGTTCATAATAATGGAAATATATAAATTATGAAATTCATGACTTTCTATCAAGGCCTAAAGAATGTTATCATGAATATTATTATCAATGATTCTCAACGAAGAAATCATTTTTAATAAATGGGTAGTTATAATTTAAATCCTATATAATAAATAATCCCTTCTATTTTGTCTCTTGAGACTTTTTGTTGCTTCAATATGATATACATAACCCTCCCACCCATCCATTGTACATCCTAGGATGTTCTCATGTTTTTAATGATCAACACAATTAACTATCAAAGTGGATCATATGTCAATAGTTATCTATATTGAATCCAGAATACTGAACATTCATATTTCTATAGAATATAACATAACATACTTAATAGGTTTCATTTAATGGATACTATACATATAATTATTATACTATTGAAAGATCATTAACGAAATGAAAGTGATTTTTAATTTGTCAATGATATTAAAAAAATGTACATGAAGTTGAAAAAATAATTTCCAATGAATAATGGACAGTGATATAGAACATGATCACAAGTAAGTGTATAATCTCAAATCAAGGTGTAATATATTATTAGAAAAGGATGATAGAAATGAATTTATTGATTCTGAATAATGGTTTTACACTAAAACCAAATATTTATAAATTAGAATATAAAAAAACTTAAAAATAAATTCATTATATCTATGTATGATGGATTTATAATGTCAAATTTCAAAATTCATATCATTTATTTATGATAATAACACCCTTTTCATTTTGTATCATTTTATATATGAATTTGAAAAATATTGAGAAAAAAATATTCATTGAAAATGGACATAAATAATTATAATTTAATCTAAATAACATATTTTGGCTACAATTGTGGGAAAGGGTTGTCAAGATGAATACATTAAGAAAATCCTTTTTTTATTGCGGTAAAAAGTTGAAAATTACCCATATAAAAAATGTTGACAATTTTAACTATTAATTATATATAAATAGGGTAAAAAATAATTGAAAATGGCCTATCTCAATATTTTATGAGTAATTATAAACATTCTTAAATCATTTAACGGTACCTCGTCTTAGAAGAAAAATAGTTGGTAGAAAAACAATAAAATATTATTTTTTATTAATTCCCCTTACATTAAACTTACTTGATGATTATCGATACAAAATGAAAATAAATAGTAAAAAATATGTAAAAACAAAAAAAATTAGATTGTATGAATGTAAATTGAGGCTAAAATATTATAATCATTTATTTTTACAAAAGTAAATCCTACAAAATATAATCCCGAAATAAATTATGATTGTAATAGAAAACCCTTATATAGGGCATCTTCTTAGTCGTATGTTTTCTTCCTAATTTACAATGAATTTTTATTATATAAATACATTATAAATATAATTTTTAAAATTTATTAAAATTTTAATTTCTTTTATGATTATTTGAAATCCATTCATTCAACATTTTTTACTTTAGTTGAAAAATTTAATGATGATCCATAAATTTATCCAAAATTATGTCAATTTATTTATCATGGTTATATAACCTTTGTAATGGTTTAATCATATCAACACGTTGAATATTTTCATGAATGTAATATTTATTGATTATATACATTTTTATAAAAATCCATGAATGGTTGTTGCAGAAGAACAAATCAGATCACTTTATAAAGTTGGTAGTCCACATGTGCGAACAAAAAACATTATCATTTTAATTGGATGTAAGGGTAATATGGTCGGTGATATAACATATTTATAAAAGTATAATTATTTCATAAATATCATATATTTATATTTCATGAATCACATATTTATAACAATCCAATTAAGAATGTGGTGAAAAACAAATAACTCCACTTCTTTGAGATGATGGGTCATACATATGAATGAGCGATGTTTTTAATTTTCTATGGAAAGGAAAGGTGGTGTAAAATGGATGTTTTATATTCATAATAACATATTAAAATATTATTGATACTAGATTCCTTATTTAATATGGATAAAATATATTTTAGGGATGTAGCTGGAGAAGTAAACACTGTAAGAGTCATGTATGATTATTATATCTTATTTGATGGAATTAATTTATATTACTACTTAAGACATTTTAGGATAGTATTAGAATTATATAATGAGCCTAATAATGATGATAATAAATCTAGGAAGTTTTTTTTGGTATGGATAAATAGAACTAGTTGGAATATTATATCTAAATACGGGAGGAGTAGATGTTTCCTTTTTTTATCGGATTGGAGGGACACACATTGAATTACATAAATGATTTAAATAATATAAAGACATTTTCTTATGAAGATAGATAAGAATTATCATAGATTACATGATAATAATTTTATTCTCAAAATATAACCAACACTTTATTTTTAATAATGTTTTTAATTATCATAATTATTTATCAATTTATTATTAACCCTTTAAAACCATTAACCATTTATCAAGGTGATAAATAATACCATGATTACTATTAAATATGAAGGAAAATTAAGATAAAATTTATACATAGTACAAGTTATCATAGTTAGAATTGTTTTATAAATTTTACATGATTAAAAAATAGAATTGGTAGAAAATACATTTAATATAATTCCAAGAAACGCAACAATAACCATTAATATATAATTTTAATTCTTATCATAAATATGATTTTATAGAAAAATGAAGTATAATTTTTTATTTAAATTTATCCAATTAGATTATTTTAAATTAAAATATAATCCTGTTTTTTTTAACCAAATAAAAACCAAAAAGTAACTTGTAATTTCCTGAGAGAAAAAAGAACTAAAGAATTTGTTTTGGAGGAAATCATTACTTATTTATCAAAAATGATTAAAATTATTTATATGATAAAAATTATATTTTTATATTCACTATATTAATTAAATAATATATGTTTGTTCTATAAAAATTTTTCATAAACTTAAATGTTATTATTATATCCTTAAAATATCATAAAAAGTGAGAGTTTTGTAAAATTTATATTTTTCAATATTCACCTAAAAATAAACTAATTTTGGAAAATTTAAAATATTGATTCTAAGAAATATTCATAATGATAAATTTAAAAATTGATAAAATTTAATGATTTTTTATTTATAAATTATACGAATTTTGTTTTTAATCAAATTCTTGAATTAAACTATGTGCATTAAGTTATAGTTTCATTATAAAGAAAAAATCACTTAAAATCATTAAAACTATAGTGTTTCATTCAGCCCTCATTTAAAAAATATACCCTATAAATTTATAAAATATTACCTCTTATACGTATGAGGGTAGTTAGTCATAAAAAATTCTTATGTTCAACTTTTTTCCCTTCACTTTCAAGATTTCTCCAAGCATCCCCCACTAAACTATTCATCAGATTCTATAACACTTGTTCTCTAGTGTCAAGAATCCAGATAGGAAATTCATAATATGGAAAATATGGATTAAATTATAATTTATAAAAAATTGATAATATTAATTATGTTTGAAATGAAATTTATCAATAATGATTTATTGAACACGTTATAAATATTTGATATATTAGGTTCCATTTTTGAATGAAAAGACCAAACTCCAATTATTTCAACAATTTTGAAAGGCCTGATGTACCTAAGACTGAGTTTCTATTTTACAAAGAACCTTATAACCCAAATATAATAATATTATTTCATGTGAAAATAATACCCACATTTATATTTTATATCCTTATGTTGGTTATATAGATAGATTTGTTTTCCCACATTGAGCATCATTGATATGACTCTAAATAGTTAGTATTCCCATTATCATTTCCAAAACATGTTCTAGAATTAAACAATTACTTTCACCAAATTCATCCCAAAAAGTTGGTGTATGACATATTTGCTATTGAATAATTCATATTGAGCCTCTTTAATGCTCAAATGGAAGCTATTATTACAAAACAACTCCACCAAATGTAAATAGTTGTTCAACATTCTGTGAAATTTAATTGGGAATGACACCAAATTTTCTTTTAATGTTTGAATATTATTTTCAGACTCCCCATTTATTTAAGGATGAAAATTAATGCATAGATGTATCATAGTATCGAGCACATTTTGAGGATTCTTAAAAACATTATATGTACCCTATGGGTCTAGATTAGATATTATCAAAAGAGGTTCAACAAATATCCTCACACCATCATCAATATAGAGACACATGATGTGCTCATGAGGTAGATATTCCCTTACAGAGAGGAATTGTGTAGACATGGATTAGTGATCAACATTAACCCAAAAAGAACCATTATTTATCATATTATTTGTTAATCTTGTGAAAATGTAAATTGAAATATCATCCAATTTCCAAATAGAATAGGTAAATGTGTCATGATTTTTTGGGGAGTTTTTCTCTTACCCTTTACCAACTGACTAACCAATCATCATGAAATATAATCTACAATTTCCCATTTTATATTATTCCACAAAAAATTGTCTTTCAAATACCATTACATTTTGGTGCTACTAGAGTGTGTAGAGATATTTGAGATATTAACATAATTTCATAATTCTTTTTTATCTCATTTATATAATAAAAACATCTCTTACTTAGAAATATCAATATACCATCTATATAGTTTAATATTACCAACTACCCTCCATTCATGGATTTTATTTTATTTTGAAAATTATTATCCTAAAGTAGGAAACTTTTTATTTAAAATGACATAAAAATAAAACTGTATTATTTAATTAAATGAAAGAAAAGAATTTTGAATATTTAATTATAAATCTATTATTACATAATGTTACAAGGAACTTATTTTTTTTTAATTTTCTAAAATTTATTCTCTAATGTATTATATTTACTAAAAACCCATTATTTATTATAATCAAATCTCTTATATCATCCAATAATGAAAATGAATTATTCTTTATTTTGAGATTATTAACATTCTTCCTATCATGTTCTAGATCAATATCCAGTAATAATTGGCCATTATTTTTATGCTTCGTGAACATATTTTTAATATCATATATTAATTGAATATTATTCCTTTTATTTTAATGATGTTTCTATTGTATATTATTTCTATATATGGTATCATTTGAAATATGATTCATGATAACTTGGATAAGACCATGATGGAATGATTCATGATGACATGGATGAGACCTTGATGGAAAGATCAGGAATAAATATTTTTATGAATTTAATTTTGGATGAATTATGTTTCCATTATACATGTGTTTCCTATGATTATATTTTCCATGGATGTTTATTTAAATGATGTTATTGATTAAATGACTTGTTCATTGATTATATCCCCAGCCATATTGATTATAACTTATTTACCCTTAATATATTACACTATATTTAAATCCTACTATATATCTATTCTCACACTTTATTTATTTTTATTTTTCTAAGGATATGATGAAGTATGTTATGAATGATTTCAAATATGAATGAATTTTTCTTTTATTATTTATTTATAATTTTAATATAATATTGTAATAATATATTAATATTTTTTTAAAGACTTATTAACTAGTCAATTATAACACCCCAGGTAAATAAAGAATATGACATATTCATATTTATCCATATTTTTGAATAAAATATTAATATGACTTTAAAGGGGACGCTATGCTCGATGGCGTACCCAACACGCAACAACGAGTTTCTTGGGAATCTTGTGTTGCACTCTAATAATAAAATAATATTATTCTAAATGGTAGTAAACATGTAGCCGTTGTATTGGCGGGAATGGATAGAAATAACTAAAATATGATTATATATGTTTTTAAATGTTTTTACATTTATCCAATAATGGATAGAGGCTTAAAATACGGAATGAATTCAATTTTAGGCGTATATGCCCTAGTTTTCACTAATGGTTCACTTATCACCTTTTGATGGTGAACCGTCATTAAATAGAGTTTTGTTCACTCTTAAACATTTTTTTGGACCAAATAAAACTCTTATTAAGAATCGGGACATCAAAATTTACATTGTGTAATTTTTTGGTATCTTTCCGATAAAGTTCATTTTTTTAATGAATAGTGTAAAATGTTGTATTTTAATTCAAAACATTTTTTTAATTTAATTTATTTATATGATTAGATTATCTTTTGAATTGGTTTTAAAGTGAAATTAGAATATATTTTTACCATTAAATCCAATAGTGGTCGCTGGAATTAATTTCACTTTGAAATCAGACTTAAACTAGTGTCAATCTTTTGATACTTATTGTTTCACAAAAACACGCTATTTGTCATGACAGCGAGAATTAATTATTAAATTAATTAATTTGACTTATATGTTTTGAATTTTTTAAAATAGACTTCATTTTTGAATTCGGAATATCAAATATATCTTAGGGTGAATTTTTGGTATTTTTTTGAAAAACTTCAATTTTTGATGAATAGTGAAATCACTAAGTGGTACTTATAAAAACTGATTTTCCATTTAAATGAAATTTTTCCACCTTTGTGTATTGAATTTAAAAAATCCGACATACATGGTTGTCATTAAGAAGTAAAATGTGGTTCAATGAGATTAAAATAATTTTTTGGTGAATAGTAACTTATTAAGTTTTAATCGCGATTAGTGGTAATTAGTGTAGTTTAAGGTAAAAATAATGCTTTAATAATATGAGATGACCTATACACATGTCCTACCCTCATTGTATATGTCTTGGCCGACCAAGACAATCCATGGGTCCACTTGGGGACCCCATGGAGCCACTTTGGTTGGAAAATGACATAAATACCTTTTATTTAATGTTAATGTAAAAAAAATGGCACAAACATGATATGTTTTACTAAAACGATTTTTAAATGGGGTTATACAAGTAAGATTTTTGATTATAAATAGTCATTGGAAATCTAAAACGATTTCCTACATCATAGTAGTTTTATTATAATTTTTAGACATTAAATAAATTAAATTATTTATGACATCATAATGATGCAGTGATGACATCATTATTTGACGATTTAACTAAAATGGAAAGATAATGTAAAATCTATGAACTACACATGTCAAAAACTTATTGGATGGGTGGATTTAGAACCCATATCACCTTATCCACGAATTATATCAATGTGGGACCTTTTAAAACCGAAACACTTTTTCAAATAAAGTAATATTTCTTTACTTTCCAAAAGTTCCCCTCCTCTCCTCTTATAAAAGGCCCCCACCTCTACCACCTTACCCACACTCCCAAAGCCTTTGGATCGGCCAACCTCTGCCCATTTTGTCTCTCCAATTCCCTCTCTTACTCCTTGAAGCTTCACTTTGGGCAGAAGTCTTCCCAAGGAAGCCTTTGAGCTCAAACCAAAGGGAGTTACCCGATTTTTAAGGTAATGTCTTCACTTGAGTCATTTTGTTTCATTTTGCTTCTCCAACCCCCTAAACTCTTTTTATTTACTTCTTTTGTAACAACACCAGTATCTTAAATATACTATGATGTTGTTATAAGATTTATTCGAGCTACACTCTCACAAAACTACATCAAATGGTTAAAGAACATACGGTTTCTGTAGATGGCGAAATTCTGCCTCCCGAAACGATGATTGTTCAATACTCATTTAACACCTTAAAATGTGTCCATTATGATGTCACTATTTTTATATATGATATATAATATGTTTATTCTTTCCTTAAGCTTCTGTATTTTTCATTTATGGCATACCATTATTGTTTCCATTATGGGTAAACACGATATCTTCATTTTAGGAAGTGCTGACTACCGCCCCCTCAAAGTGATGTGATTCATTAATGCCATATGTGGGACGTATAAAGGATGGATTTAATGTTATTATATATTATGTTATACTGGAATTATTATATACCTCCATATAATTATTATTTCTTTCCATTAAAGTATGACAAAGAAATGAAAGTAGCGTTCATGCATACGTACGGCTTACCGTCTCCATGAACGGTGCATTTCATTTCTTACCTCTAAATGATTATGTAATATTATAAATACATGTATATTCTGGATATATATGATATATATGATATCAAAATCTTGAATATAATTCTGGATATAATGAACATTTGACCACACGAACGACATGTAATTGTAAGAAGTCCACTTTCGACTTAAGAACCAAATATTGACAAAACAAACATTATTAAATTAAATGATTAAATAATGTTTATAACATTGAAATAAGTGATCTAAAAAGAATAATGAACTATAAAAAGGTTCTTAATGAAGTGTAAATTAACTCATGTTTATTATTCAGGACGTTAAAGAACAATCGAGTCAAGTCGGACCCGAGGTAAGGGATCCTACTCCACTCTTTCTTTTTAAGTACAATCTTTTATGTCATTCCTTTTAAAGCTCATCTTTCTTGTTATTGGGATATTCTTTTATATTACTCTTAATTTAATTTTTATGTTCATGTGATGAGAGACCCTATTCTCTCTCATCAATCCATTTTGGAAGTTTCGAGTGGCGCCGTTAGGCTGCCGAATTTTCGTAAGAGATCTAACCTCTCTCTTTCTCTTTAAGTACTCTCCTTTATGTCACTTCTTTTAATCTCCTCTTCATTATGATTGGGGATGTTCCTTTTATATTTCTCTTGTTGTACATTTTATTGTAATGTGGTGAGATACCCTATTTGATCTCATCAATCCATTTCTGGAAGTTTTATGTGGCGCCGTTAGGCTGCCGAGTTTTCGTAAGGGATTTTTCATCTCACTTTTATTCCCGTGAGATTTATGCTACATTTGCCACAATTTCCTTTGAGTGGTGTATATACTGAAATTATTCTACTCTTTGTGTAATATACTTTCGTTTATGAGTATTTACGTCAATGATGTATTGTCCTTCTTTCATGGGGTGTATGTTTTGAAAGATACCCAAGTCGGTAAGGGAACCTTTCACCCTCCTCTTTTTAAAAGACTTATTTTTTCGGGTCTTTTAATTTACATATTGTTATGTTGGGATATGTTCTCATATATCATTATTGATGTAAATTTTATGTCCAAGTGATGAGATACACTTTTTATCTCTCATCGACTCATTTTGATGTGACGTCGTTAGGCTGTCAAGGGAACTTCTTAACCCAATTACGATTTCTTTGGGTTCAACATGTAGTTATTAAATATGTCATCCTTTGAATATGTGTGAATGACCTTTTATTGTTTTACACTTAATATCCACTTATATTGGGTGTATTTATATTTTTCACACATAATTTTGAGATTGATTTATCCTTAATTTAAGGATACATTCTTTATAAGGGATTTCATCACATTTGACATTTCTATCGAGAATTCATTGTTGTTATGCACCAATTCACTCTTATATGGTGTATATACTGTCCTTTGGAATATTATATCATGAATCCATCTATTATCATGATATTATAAAGTTATGACTAAATGTTATTCCTCAATTATTGTATTCAATTGTCTCTAATTTTGGTAAAACCCCTTTAACTGAAATATCACTTTAAATGTTTTAATTATTTGTTCTTATTAATATCCATGTTTTCAAAATGGTTTTAAGGATTTATTTAGGTGGATATTAATGGTTTACAATTTTAAAATCTTCAAGGTGCTATGGGAAACTTTGATTCAAAAGTCTCTTTATTAAATGTTTTAAATGGTTTTGGAAATGGTTTCTTTTTGAATTGATTCATTATTTCAATATACTAAAATGTTATATTATGATTGAAATTTGTAAATGTTATGTTTCCTTTATGCATGTTTTTATGTGATACATTTATGTTATGGTTCTTGGGCATTGTTATGGAAACGGGTGGTTCTGTGATAAACTAAGGGCGGGTGATCCCGATATAGCTCTCCAATGCATTGGGTAAAGCAAAGGAGTGAAACGTTAAGGTTTCTCCGAAGAGATTTTAGGGAATATACTGTGATGGGTATTCCAAACATAACCAAGAGGGTTACTCCCTACGTAAGAATGTTATGAATGCCTCAAGTTACCTTTTATGTCAAATGATTTCTATGATTTATTCATGATTTGATGAGGTATGTTAAAGTGCCTATGTGTTATGGGTAAAGTATGATTTCATTCTTATGTATATATGAACTCATGTTTCCTTTCCATATTTTTATAACCCTTTCTGAGCTTTTTATGCTCATCCCATGTTTTTGAAATGTTTTTCACAGGTCAAGGGAAAGGTACATGATGTGATGATAGTGTCAAGGATGTGTCAAGAAAGAATCCATGTTTTATATTAAATATGTTTCTGTTGATGGGAAGAATGAATACTGTCTTTTATGTAACCACTTTGTTTAAATGTGGAATGTAATGCAAGTTTCATGATCTAATTCTATAAAATTCTAAACCTGAAAAGATCCTCAATGTGTAATCTTGTAATAACTCAAGATTAAGTAAGGTTTAAGGCTGGGGCCTTATAGCTGGTATCAAAGGTCGGTTTAGATAACTTTAGAGGTTAGGGTATTTTTTAAGCATAAGTGACATTACCATAATGGTTAGGATTTCAGAAAGAGTCATATTTTTAGATAAAGTGAATGAGTAAGTATATCTTAGTGTTTATCTTACTCATTAGTAAATGATGGTTTTGTTGATATACTCACACTGACCTTTTTGGTTGTAGTAAATGGCTGGATCTAGCAGGCACCAAAGTAACAGTGGATGTGAAGGAAACTGTGGTAGTTTTTTGAGCAAGCAACTGAATGATATGGGAGCTGCAATGAGAACTGTTGTGATTATCCTCAACCAACTATCTCGAGTCATTATTGACCACCTAAACCTTGTAGATTTCTATAAGGCATCATATATGCAAGAAACAAATCCCTACGGAAGTACAGGTAATAATCATAAAGGTAAGTGTGTTCAAGAACCTATGTGTCAAAGATGTGGAATGAAACACCTAGGAAAATGTTTCCCTTGTGAGTGTGACAAACCCACACATAAGAAGCCATATTTTTTTAAGAAATTTAGTCATTAGATTTATAAAGTATTGTACTACCCTCCCCTTTGGACAAACCCATGGTCAAAAACCATGCTCTGGTTTGTGGTTTTGATTAGATTATTGTGTTGTGTCCCAAACCTAAATAATAAAGAATTCCTTCTCTTTTACTATATAGAAACACAGAAGATCCCACTTAATACACACTAAATGACTTTGGAGTTTATCCAACCTATTCCCTCATCTCTCTATAATCCTCCAACAGTGTTGAATGTTCTCAAGAAGCCTCTCCCAACCCTCACCCAAGCATTTGGGATCACACTTCGAAGTAAGGGATTCCTTCCTCTTTTAATCCATGTTTCTTAATGTTGTTATTCCATTTTATTTTAAATTATAAATGTTGGGGTATATTTTTTAAACCTCCCCTATAATATCCTCTTTATGTTTGAATGATGATTTACCCCATTCTATCTCATCTGTACCTCCCATGTACACCCGTTACCATGCCGAAATTCCGTAAGGAATCTCTCTCTCTTAATTTACATTCAAGCAATGCGATTGTATTATGAATCCAATTTCCAGTACCACTATTGTGAAATGTATCTATATGACACCATAACATTCCATTTTATTTACATATAATTAGAAACCACTTTCTCTCTTATGATTATTTTTATGATGTTTTATGGGACACCGTTATACTGTCGAAATTACACTACAATTTTCTAAGCCAAAATCACTGTGCAGTGAATACCATGACCATTTCTCTATGATGGGTATTAACCTTTATGCACATTTACATACTTTTATAAGAGTTTCATGTATTAATTTCACATTCATTAAT
The DNA here is from genome assembly GCA_963277665.1 of Viscum album. Classification (NCBI taxonomy): domain Eukaryota; kingdom Viridiplantae; phylum Streptophyta; class Magnoliopsida; order Santalales; family Viscaceae; genus Viscum; species Viscum album. The sequence goes on from OY728133.1 coordinate 446,706,980, forward strand.
CATGGAAAAAATATGGTCTTTATTAATCCGTGTTGTATGATCTTGTGGCACACTTATGCATGAAATGTATTGTTTATGAAGGGTGCACCCTGATAGTGCTCTAATACATTGGAAAAAATATAGTTTCATGATATGTCATGTTAAATGAGTGTTGACTAATGATAATTAAAGTTCAATGAGTGTTTACTCATTATTCTTGTGCAATGAGGGTTTACTCATGCTCCATGAGCAATGAGCCTTGGCTCATGCGAATTCCAAGTAAATTGTTATTGACACATTTCCATGTTATGATTATGATGCTTTATAATTCCATTGTGTTCATGTTTATCTTATGCTCCATTGATATTCCTATTGTCTAACATGTATTTTATTCCTCATTTTCATCCATTTTTATTACCTTACTGGGCTTTATAGCTCACCCTTTTCTTATGCATGTCCTCAGTTTATCAAATGCAATGCTATGTACAAGTGAATGTAGTTGTCATCTAAAGGATGTTTTCAACAAGAAGTTTCATTCTATACATTATTTCTTTATGTAATGTTCCTAATCCTTGAATACACTATACCTCTCAATATTCTATGTTGTATCAATTTAAGGTTTTATGTAGTCACTCATGTTTATGTTTGTAATAAAGAGAAGGGTTATTATATTTAGTATTAGAGGAAGGTTTAGTTATTTTTGGGATTAGGATTAGAAATATCTATTAAATATTTAGAGAAAAGACTAAGTATAATAAATACATACTTAAGTTTTGGTGAGTGTTGTGTAACTGGTTTATCATGAAAATACATCCCGGTCTCGATACAAGTCGGTAAAAGTGGCTCTGACACTGATGTACATAGGTGTGGAAACTCCGACAAGGAGTTTTGGGCTTGAACCAGGGTACCCTAGTACACGACAATAGGCCTTGCAACACTCATGGTTATGGAACTCTTGGGGGTATGCATTGGTAAATTCACAATCTTATTTGGATCCATTATTAAGGGAATTAAATAAAATTTCTCTTAGAATATATGTTAGAAATTAGATCATGGATAACATAGATTGAAGATTATAGATTAATAAATTATGGAATTAAAAGATATTTAAATGTAATTTTTTTCATTGGATCACCCATTATGTGTTACACCTAAATTTCCTTTTATTCCTGCTAATGTCTGGTGATAGGAGGACTCAGGATAACAACTGGTGTGAAGATCAATGTAGTGACTGTTCTAATGAGATCCCCAATATAATCGGAGCGGGAATCGCAAACTTTGCCATGATTCTCTCTTAATGATCAGAACAAGAGAAGGTTATTCCATATTCTTATCATATGGAGGGTAAATCTGACCACTAGTGGACATTGATCGAAAAATACAAAGCCTAATGAGGAGATTGAAGCATTGGAATGGAAGGTTTTTCAGATGATGTTTTTTGATAAATATTTTCCACGCAGCCTCCAGCTTATTATGTATAGGGACTTCCATTCCCTCAAGAAAAAAGATGATGAATCCATAAGAACGTATGATGCAATCATCACAAGGCTTTTGCGATACACCTCTGGATTTGTTATTACCCTCGAATGCAAGGCTGACCGCTTCTTTTGTGGGCTAAAACCTCGCATGCGGTAATCCCTGGAAATCTGTGACTTTGACAGCTATGAGGAAATTGTCTGATGTTCCCTCAAGGTGGAAATGGAGATTGGAGAATTTTTGGGGTATCATGGGGATAAAAAGTGTATGGTGGACTTCAATTTTGGTGGAATGATGGATAAATAGAATAGTGATAAGAATATCCAGCACCCATATGCTAATGGTGCCGAAATAAGCACCCTAGAAATTGATTGATGGAAAGGAAGAAATGGTTTGGTTTGGAAGAGTAGGACACCTATTTATTATCTACAAACAAGAAAACCCCATGGTTGTGACAGAGTAGAGGAACTTTCTGTTAAACTGTCAATTAATAATTCATTGCTTCAACTGAAATGAACTTGGGAATCTTGCAAATCAGTGCCCTAAGCCAAGGGTTTTCAGAGGAAAAAAAACCTCCAAGGTAGCAAGGGCAAGTTGTTTCAATCACTACTACCGATGTGAACCCCAAAAACATAGTGGTGATAGGTAATCTAGTTACTCATTAATGAATAGCGAATTTACTTTTTGATTCATGTTCTACGAATTCTTTTATATCCCAAAAGTATAGTAGATAAATCCCAACACCAATAAAAATCATGGAAGTAAAGCTGTTAGTGAGCACGGAAAATGGGGATATCATTGCATCCCATGAATATAAATCCTCTCCTATTATAATCGGTTGATTTAACTTCTCAAAGAACCTAATAATACAAAATCTAGTGGAATTTGATGAAATTATTGGCATGGATTATTTACCCTTTATAGAGCCAACATAAATTTCTGTGAGAGGGAAATCACTTCCTATGTAGAGAATCGACCACTGATTTTGTAAAAGTTAAATGTGAAAGATAAATATTCTTTAGCTCCATCATCTCATGCATGAATATTAGTGCACTATGAGCATGTGTGTCTGGCTCAGAATATTGATTCTAAGGAGACATCCATCCATCAAAACACGCCTATTGTGAGGGAATTCGTTGAAGTGTTTCCCGAGGAATTTCCTGGTCTTCCTCCTAGAAGAGATGTTGAATAATTAATTTTCATTATAACAGTAGCACTTCCAATATCCTATGATTCATATATAATGGCTATTGTGGATCTTAAGGAGTGGAAGAAAACTAAAAAAGTTTCTAGATAAATGGTTTATATGCCTAAGTGCTTCACCATGGGGAGAACTGGTCCTCTTTATCAAGAAGAACGATGGGTTAATGTGAATTTTCATCGATTATTGTGGGCTTAACAAAATCACGATAAAGAAAAGGTATCCTATCCCTCAAATTTATGACTTCTTCGATCAGCTTCATGGAGAACAATACTTCTCCCATGTAGATTTACGGTCAGGATATTATCATGTAATGGTGAGAAGTAATATATCCCTGAGACTGCATTTTGTACAAGATACAAGAACAATGAATTCATTGTAATGCCTTTTGGACTCACTAATTCTCTATAAATATTCATGTAGATGATGAATAGAGTCTCTAGATATTACCTTGAAAAATATTCGGTTGTCTTTATAGATGATATTCTAATATAATCTAAAACATATGAGGATCTTGAAAAGAATCTATGAACTATACTAGAGTCCTTATGAATAGAGATTATCTATGCAATGTACATGAAGTGTGAGTTCTGGTTAAAGGAGGTCTCATTATTTTTCTATATCATCATAAGAAATGGGATATATATGTATCCTTCTAAGACAGCTGCAATAGAGGGATGGCTGAGGCCAACATCTGTAGCGGATATACATAGGTTTTCAGTTTAGGTGGATATTATTGAAGATTTGCGATAAATTTCTCATGATTTTCCAGCCCTCTTAACAAGCTAACTGGGAGGGGAGTAATGTTTTCATGGAGTGATGAATTTGTAGAAAGCTTCAAAGACTTCTAATGGCAACAATGTAATCTGGGTTGTTGTGGATCGTCATACAACATCATCACACATTATTCCAATTGGGGAGGATTTTTCATTGGATCAATTGGCAAAAATATATATCAGGGGGGTGGAATGGATATATGGAGTACCACTAACTATTGTATCTGATCGAGATCAAAGATTATCCTTGATGTTTGGGAAACGTCTTCAACATGCTCTATATACTGAACTGAACTTCAGTATGACCTATCATCATTAAACTGATGCCCAATCTGAGAGAATTATTCAGACATTGGAAGGTATGTTAAGATCATGATCAATGGATTTTAAATGTGGATGGGATCAACATCTTTATCATGTTGAATTCTACTATAATAATAGTTTCAACTCAAGCATCTGAATGTAACCTTATGAGGTCCATTCTGGGAAAAGGTGCAGAACACTGGCATGTAGGGATCATGTTGGTGAGCGAAAGTTTCTAGGACCTGAAATGGTCGATGAAATGGTGGAGAAGGTGAAAACCATTTAGAGGCATATCAAGGAAGACAATATTCGAGAGAAGAGTTATGAAGATAATTTTCAATGAGACCATTAGTTCAAATTTGTAGATATGGTATTTCTACACATATCTCCATGGAAGAGGTTTATGATGTTTGGAAATAAGGGGAAGTTATGTCCTAGGTACATCGACCCCTTTGAGATTCTTGATCATGTCGGGGATATGACCTTTAGAATAACACTTCCACATACCATGCCCAAAGTACAAAATGCCTTTCATGTATCTATCTTAAGAAAGTAAATACCAGACCCTTAACATGTACTCTTTTCAGAGGTAGTATAACTAGAGCATGATCTTTCTTACGAGGAGCAACCAGTGAAGATCATAGATCATAGAGAAAACTTACTAAATAAAGATAATGCCCCTCGTCATGGCGTTGTGGAAAACCCACAAGTTTGAAGAAGCAATGTGGGATTCAGAAGAAGTTATGAAGCAGAGTTACCCATATATATTTTAGTGTGGGAAAAGGAAACTTTGTTGGAAAAATTTCTTAAGGGGGGAAGATAGTGATGACCCAAAAATTCAGTAATGAAAAATCCTATTTGTCTATTTAAATTTCTAATTATGGTAATGTAAAATTTATGAACTTATTTGGGTGTTGATTTTTAAATATAATTAATAATTGTGACCATTGATAATATAGCCATTGTACAGTGATCACATGATTCGTATAAATATAGGGCTTTAACAAATCCAATTTACATAGATGAAAGAAGTGATGGCCTCTTCCAGTAGACAATGCCTATACGAAGCCCATTTTTGGAGATCTAAAAAGAGTTGGCATCATTTGGATTATCTCTTGACCAAACCCAAGCCGAGATTGAATATATTAACCTCGTGTAGAGCTACCTATTAGAGAAGTGGAAGTTGATAGAGATTACCACTCAAGTAGTGTTATCTGAGCCACCCCAATAGTCTATCACCATTGTATACCTTACGCTAAGGTCTTATGTTGGTGTTTTAAGGGGTTATGTAACAATTCCCAAGAACTTTTAGTATGTACATAATTTCTAGTATAGGTAATATAAATTATTTCTATTATTGTTACTTTTTATATAGTTTTTAAATAAAAAATACTATTTTTCACTAATATTCAACTAAGAAATCTATTTTGATGAATTAATGGATTTTTTAATTAAATATTTTTTAATAAAATATTATTATGATTATTATTAAAATATATTTTATCAAATATAAATTATCATAAAATTTTATAAACGCAATTGTAATTTTTATTTAGGATTGAAAGCTCTTTTTGTCAAAAGCAATGAATTTTCAATAAATGAAAATTTTTATTGTAAAAGAAAAAATTCACATATTTATAAATTTATATAGATAAATTGAATATTATTTTTGGAAATTGGACGTGGACATTATCCAATTATGAATTATTCATAATTTTCTGAGACTGTCGAGTTTTTTAGAAAAAATTAAATAAAATTTAAATATATAATCTGTTTAATGACATCATAATGACTCAATAGTGATTTAATAAAATACTATAAACATTATTTTCAGCCAATATATGTTTTAATATTAAAATAATTTAATTTTGGGTTTCATTTATTTATTTTACAATTCTTTAGTTGACCCTTCAAGGCTTATAAATAATTTTTCCTTTTTAAATTTTTTTCCTTGAGTGGGACCCACCTCCACCTTGTCGACCTATTATTTTATGAATTTAGGCAATTGAACTTATAAAATAATTTTTTTCCACTCCCCTTTGGAAAAAAACCATGGGAAAAACCATTTGTTAGTTTGTGGTTTTAATTAGATTAATGTGTAGTGTGCTAAACATAAATAATAAAGAATTCCCACTCATTGCCTATATAAACATAACCAAGATTCCAATTCCTCTTCATTAAAATACTTTTGAGTTCATCCAAACTCTTTCATACTCTCTTTAGAGTCCTTACAAGGCATCCTATGCTACCAAGAACCCTCTCTCAACCATCTACCATGCCTTTGGAATTACACTTCAATGTAAGGGATTCCTTCTTTCATCTTTTTATCGAAGTTTCTTAATGTAGTTATTACCTTTTATTTTCAATTACAAATGTTGTGGTATTATTTTTAACCTCACATATACTTTACTATTTCTGTTTGAATGATGACTTACCCCTTTCTATGTCACTGGTGCCTCCCATGTACACTTGTTACCATACCGAAAATCTATAAGGAATCCCTTTCTCCTCATTTACATTCAAGTAATTATTTTGTATTATGAATCCAAATTCTATTACCTATGTTGGTACATATATCTATATGAACCCCTCACTGAACATTTAATGTACCTATGACGAGACACCCCTTTCACTCTAATAAACCATTTTTATGAATTCTTATTTCACCTTGATATGTTGCCGAAATTGTACTGCAATTTTCCAATCTAAAATCATTGTGTAGTTAATACCATGCTAATTTCTTTATCAAGGGTATTCAATGTTATGCACATTTACTTATTTATGAAATATTTTCATTTACTAATTCCACATTATTTAATCTTGGAATAAATTATGTTGTTTTACGAATCCATGTTGTATGATCTTGTGGCACACTTATTAATGAAATGAAATGTTTAACAAGGTTTCACCCCGATTGGGAACCAGTGCATTGGGTAAAGTATAGTATCCTGACACATCATGTGTAATGATTGTTGAATCATTATAATTGATGTGAAACAAGGGTTTACTCATGCTTCATGTCAAATGATAGTTTACTCATGCTCCATGTGCAATGAGCCTTAGCTAATGCTAATTACATGTAAAGTGTTATAGCCACAATTCTATGTTATGATTAGGATGCTTTATCATGCATTTATTTTCATGTTTCTCTTGTGCTACATTGATATACCTATTTTCTAACATTTACTGGATTACTCATGTTATTCTAGGTTTATTCCATTATTGGGCATTGTAATTCACCATTCTCTTATGCATGTCATGAGGTTATCTTATGAAATGCTAAGTATAAGAGAATATAGTGGTCCTGTAAAGGATGTTTTCAATAATATGTCTTGTTCTTTGATTTAAGTTGTTATGAAATGTTCCTAATCGCCCAAGACACTATACCTCTTGATCTTCTATGTTGTATCCAGTGAAGGATTAATTTTATAAATCATGTTTAAGTATGTAAGAAAGAGAATGGTATATATAGAAGGTATATGATATGTTAAATTTAAGTAACAAAAAATATATAATTAATATCAATTCTAGACATTAAAATTATAATATTGAAAATATAAGTGAGGCGATGAAGGAATGTGAATTACATCGGTCTATAATATAGTAATCCCAAATAAAACCTATTGAAGGTTTCATCAACCATTTTATGGAAGAGGACTTGGATGAATAATACCAAATATAATTAATAAAATATAACCATATACAAGATAATGGTGATACTATGTTGTAATTTTTAATATATAATTGATGTTGTAAAAAGAAGAAGTAAAAAACAAAGATCGTAGTGAAGATAATTACCTTCTCTTAGAGGAACCTCATTTGGATATCTTCTTAATGACCCAATGGTTATTTTTTAGGGAAATTAGAAGCTTCATACTATTTATTAGGATGTTGGGAATTTATTTTTCTAGGTTGTTTTATAGAAAATGTCTTTATATATGAGAATATGTGAGGGGATCAGGTTCCCATTTATAATTTATGGGTGTAATTTTTGTAAACGCCAAAAATTATTCAATAATGGGAAGTCACACTAAATTAATGTGCCTAAAAATTAGAAAATAAATGATTACATTAGAGAAAAGTTATAAAGAGACCTCATAAAATAAAAAGAAACATTTTTTAAATATTTTATCCTCTTTCCACTATAGTGACTAACTTTTACCAATTTAATATTTTTTTACAATGGTAATTAATTTTTAATGTTTTTTATTCATTACATTCAAATATTATGTTGAACATATTATATTATATAAATTGTGAGGTTTAAATTTTTTTAATCATTTTAATAAATAAATTTATATAAGTGGTAGAATTTATTTTTAAAAAACTTGTAAATGGGATGAATATTGGTTTTTAGAAAAATGGATTTTTCAAGGAAAAAATAATGTATGAATATAAATAATTATTAAATGAATTTAAAATAATAAATAAATATATAATTTATATTAATAATTTATATTTATAATTTATATAATTATTTATTAATCTTTATGTTAATTAAAATAGAGGGACATTATTCAATTTCAAATAGTTTTAAAAAAATGCATTTTAAAGCAGAAAAATAAACTTATACTAAATTTTACAACAAAGGAGATTTAAATGAGAATAAAAGGATTTAATCTAAATAATTATACATATGTTAATTTAAAATTAAATTAAAATAAAAATGAGACTTTTAAATTACCTGATTTATTAAAAATTATAGATTTACAAAAAATCTGAATATTTCACTATTCACTAAATCAATTTTTTATAAAAAAATATGATATTTCACCATATATTAATATAATTATAATTATTTAAAAACTATTTTCTTTTTATAAAATAAAAATTATAAAAGTTCGATAATTTAATTATAATATTTTTTCTCAAAAAGCATAAAAGTATTTTTGAAGGAAACATATTTTTTATATAGTAAAATACATTTATTAATGATGAGTTATTATTTGTTAAAATAATTAAAAAAAAATTACATTTATTAGGAATCTTATATATATTTTAAAAATAATTTAATTCTATACATTCCCCTTAATTTAATTTCTAGGTTATACTAGCTATGCTTGAATAATAATATTTTAATATAATATCACAGTTTTTTAAACTAAGTGTTTCTTGTGGAATAAGATATCTAACATATTGTTATTTTAAAATAATAGGGTAGTACATTATACCCCATAAAATAAATTTTGTCCTTAGTATTTGAAATTATTATAATTAATCAAGTGGTTGACATTCAAAAATTCTTCTTTGGGAAATCCGCATTATAAAAATTGTTAATAAAACAACCTCTTAAAAACAGGGAAAGGGAAATAGTTAGGTTATCACATTTCAATGTTTCCACATAAGAGAATAATGCTGCGAAGTGAAAACATTTTTTCGGAAATAAGATCCATTTATTAGTTAAAATAATACCATTTTTCGAAGATATAATATTTTACTGATTTATCAAAAATAACTAACATTTTTAATATCCTTTTCAAAATGTTGAGGTATCTTGGAGTATGGATATACGGAAATATATTTATTTGAAAACTAAAATTTCACCCTTTAATTATTCTTCACCAAAATATCAACTATTTCTCTGAATATGTGTATTATAGATTATCTTTCTATGTCTTCATCACTAAAATTAAATTCTAAAGGATCATATGATACTAAAAAGTAATATAAAGATATTATGGTTGTCATTATACAATAAAAAAAATCAAGAAATGGATAAGAAATGGTACGATAAATCCCAAAATTAATACAATGTCATATTAATATCCAAATCCAATGGTAAACATAAATCATTCCCTAAAAAATAACCATACATATATAATAACGTCAACATTAAAGTATTTTATTTTATTCTTACAAAATAATATTTAATGTTAAATCACATACTAGACCTAGGGGTTATATATACCTCAATTGAACTAAACATGTCCAAAAATATCATTAATCAAATGAAAATCCTAAGTATTCAAAAATATTTGGTCTGATAATATATTTTACAAAAAAATAACATTTATCCATCAAATAAATTATGTAAAAACATATCATACTAACTAGTACATTACATAATCCAGTGATAGATGTTACACCATTATCACCATTCGGTAGTGGGTTCAATCCCAGAATCCTTTATGAATGTGATAATTTATTTCAAGGAATAAAATTTCTCCATTTTCCAAAAAAAATATTAATAGACTTCATATAAAATTCAAAAAATATGATGAACAACCATAAAATAACATTAATAATCAATTAAAATTATCCACTAAAGTTTCATATACATATTTTTTTCTAAAAATTTAAATAATATTAATTGAGAATAATTATCTCAACATAAAATACATTTAAAATATTAGATTTTCTTAAACTTTATGGCTTTCCCTAAAATATCACCTTAACAAAAAATAACAATTTTAGGTCATTGGTAGAATTCAACATATTTTTGAAAGATTTTAAAAAAACATCTTTAAAATAGTTCCTAAAATATTTATGACTCTTATTACCACCATTACATTGATAAAAATAATTACACTATATTATTCATGAGTTCAAACATCGAAAAACTTAAATTATTCTTCCTCATTGATTTTCATGACATATGACCTTAAAATTTAATGCTTGTATTTGGGAATTGACTAAGGCAATGGACAAGTTCCCCAAATATGTGATATTAAACTATTAGTGATGGGTTTAGAGAAATTCATTTACAACCATATTTATTTCCAAAAACATCATTTTTCCTCATAAATTATCATCTTTATGCCCTCCTTTACCACGTATAAATTATATTTGTATTCATTTAAGTCATATTATATGGTTTTTCTTCACACATTAATAACTTTTAGGAAATCTATTTTTCTTTTCGTTTTTTATTTAACACCAGAACATTTATGAGACTCTCGGCTTCTCTTCTTTGTGTGTTTGTAAATTAAACTATGTTCCAGTTTTTAATTATAATGAAATATAACTATCTTGGAATGATCATAATTTGTCTATATTCTATTAACATTAGGTTAGTAATTTCCTTATGTAAATATTTACTTTTCTCATCACATTGGTTGTTTCGAGATTTCTATTACTTCCCATAATTAACTAAAATGAATAAAATAAACTGGATGAGAATGAATTAACATGAAATAGGGAAATCTTTCGAAAATATAATTAAAACCCTATAAATTATAGCTATATCCTGAATTATGACTCCCTAGGTTTCAATATAGGTTTTCCAAGGTAACATATCCTATTAGGTTTCCTAACCAATAAATTTGTTCAATTACTTCAAAAGGATATGTAAATAGATTGTCAATTTCAAAAACATATCCCCTAACAGTTTCAAATTAGGTGTGTCAAATGTCTTTTTTTTGAACTAGGTGATTATCGAGTCAAGACCAATGCTCCATTTTTAGGGTTATTATTCATAGGTACAAATATTACAAACGTACACCCACTTTTAGTATATATATATGGATTTAATTTCTTAAACACCACTCACACTATACTTCACCAATGTTTCATGATATTTTATATACTTTTACTTGTCCTCATACACATATATATGGTTCAGAATAAATTATTATGGTACCAACCCAATAAAATGACTATAAAATAATATGATACCAAATATTGAGACCCATTCCGTTTACACAGATCATTACATGATTTTTGACATAAAACTATATCAATTAAAACCCAATTATCATGATGCGCATTTTAATTGGAATACTAGGTTCATAATAAGTTAATGTGTGGCTTAAATAAAACATCCTCATATTATTCTCAAAAAATTCTTCCCAAATACTTTAATGTGCAGAAAATAGAAAGTGATAACTAATGGAATAGATAGACAAATGGGTTGATCTAAAAAGGCTAGTAAGGGAATATAAATGATAAGGATACATAATATCTGATTCAATTATATAACAATATATCATGAAATTTAAGGAACATGAGTAACAAAATGGGAGCATAACATAAATGAAATGGTATCATAAGATCATGGTAACTAAGAAAATGTGGAAGAAATATAAAAAATGACATAAATAAATGTCAAGGATAACCACCGACACATTAACAAATGGTTTACAGATCCTCAAAATTGATTAGTCTCTCTCCCTTCTACTATTTAGGATATATCATGAGATTAGAAAATTACCTAATGTATTTTAGGGATATGTAATTTTGGGTCCTCCAAAAACATTCATTTAATATATACTCATATGTTTTTATATAAGTAAATCAATCATAATTCAGAAACATAAAAATTAACGTTGGAAAGAAAAAAACATTCATAATCTTTTCTCGCATCATAATCCAAAGAGATTTTTTAAAGAAAGAATTTGAGAATTGATCGTGAGCCCTGAATTACCCCATAAATGTAAGGGAGATGGAGATTTATATATGTAAGACTCATATATAAATATTTATAAGAATCAAATTACATTAATGGTTGATATTTATGATTAATATAAACAATTTTAAAAAGATTAAAAATAATCTTCAGTAAAATTACCATTACACTTTGAAAAATTATTTTGTAATACTAAAAATAAATAATATATTATAGAAATGCATTATTTGAAGATAAAGTTATAATATTTCCATGGAAGCATAAATGAAAGTATTGTTCATGATGATATTGAATTCCATATATGATGTAAAAGTTTAAAAAACATTCCTTTAACACTTTTTAAAATATTCAAAAAGTACCACATTCGAATACTGAAAAGAAGATTAATTTTATGAAAATTGTATAAAAGGTCAAAAATAGAAAAATAAAATTCAAAAAATAAAATAATAATATTTAAATATTACATGAAAATATTTAAAATAAAATATGCATATAGGAGGGAAATGGTTTTTAATTGAGTAGAAAAATAGAGACGATTTTCCACAAAAACATTTACTCAATCTTTTTAAGTACCAAAGAGAGGAAAATGAAACTATTAATTTAAATTTTTATCAATAATTATAGGAGAATAAAATAAATGGGTTTAAAATATAATTATCATAAAAATTAATAAAATTGAAATTAAAGCATAAACAAGCCATGATAAAATTTTATTAAAGAACAACCCCTTATTACCTTGCTAACTAATAAATCTTATCTCCCATGAATGAAGTAAAAGAATTGTAACATAAAATATCATGATTTTTTAAGGAATCATTATATAATATATATAGGTTTATTATATACAATATTTTAACTAAACTAGGCTCATAAAGGAACATGTGTCATAAATAAGGATGTTTTGAGACGAAACACTTACACAGAGTCCTGAATTATCATTTAGGTATTTTAAATCCTATAAAATAAAATTATATGAGTTATTAGGTTTCCTAATAAACTTTTAAAAGTTTTATGCCTTATAATTAAACAACAGTAATCATTTATTTTAATGATAATTTTAAATATAAAATTAATAGTGTTCACATCGTGGGTTTTGATGATGTTTAGTTTATAACTTCAAAATAACAATGATGCGTTGAACATGGTCAAAATATTAATTATTATATCAACTATATAAATAAAAATTGAAAAAATTATCATTTTTACATCAATTATATTTTTAAAACCATGTTTTAAATATGGTTATAAAAAAATGAACAATGTTATTATCAAAGAGATGGTAGGTCATACATACATATGAGTAATTGTTGTATTTTTTAAAAATCATAAAATAAATATATAAAGTGTTATTATATACATCCATAATGATCCCAAGATCATAAATATAATATTATTTCTTTAAATAATTTCTTATATACCATCCATTTTATGTGGTAATAAAAATGAATCGCATCGCTTCATGAGGCAGTAGTCCACTGTTCAAATGATTGCTATTATCATTTTTAAAGCGATGGTATGGTAAAAAGTTATATGATATGTTATATTTCAAAAGAAATTAATATATAATTAATATAATATATAATAATTAAATCTATCATTTAGAATAGAAAATTATCTTCACCTAGAAGAACCAACTTTGGATATATTATTAAGGAGCCAAAGGGTTGCCTTTTGGGAAGACAAAATGATCTAGAATATTTTTATGGTTTTTTGAATAAAAGTTTTCAGGTTTTTGTTGATATTAATAATTTTAAAGGTCTGAATAACTGTTGGGCGGTGGTGACCTTTTATAAATGCGGAGGAGTGGCATTTCTAAAAATTCCAAAAACTATTCTTCAATGGGAAGTCATTCTCAATCCATGTGCCTCAAAAATTGAAAAACATATTAGTATAGAATAGATAAGGAAAATGCACACCAAGGAAAATAAAATGAATCTTTTTTAAACATGTTATTCTATTTACCTAAATGGTTAATCTTTTTACCATTTTTATTTCATTCCATGGTAAATAATTTTTTATTATTTTTACTATAAATTATGGTATAAAATTTAGTTAACCAAATTATATAATATAGATATTTCATACTTTGAATATAGAATAAATTTTATAAAATTCAAATAAAAAATGTTTCATAATTTAATTTAAAAAAACATCAAAACATGATGAAAAGTGGTTTTTGGTAAAATTATTTTTCAATGAAAAAATGATGTTATTTTAACAAAATGAATATAGAGACTCATTATATGAATTTATATTAAAAAATATAGATATATATAAATTTAATTTAATTTATATAATTAATCATTATGTTTTATTCGAATTAATTAAATTCGATGAATATTCTGAAATTTAAAATATTTTTTTAGAAAAATATGCTTAATGCCTAAAGATAAACTTATATGAATATATAGTATAGATTCTATTTAAATTTAATTAACTCGATTATATCAAACAAAAAAATTATTTTAATTTTATATCGAATTAAATTAATAATTTAGCCTTTAAATTACATAATTGATTAAAAGAAATGGGAGTTAAAAAAACAATACTTTTCATTGTTCAGTGAGAAATCATTATTTTTTTAAAAATAAAAACTTTTAACTATAATTTAATTTATTTATGATGTTTTAAAAAATTATTTCCATTTTTTAATATAAAATTTCTATAATATATATAAATTTATTATAATATATTCTATAAAAATAAATAAAAAACAGTTTAATGGGAGCATACTTTTTAAACAACAGAATATCTCTAATAACGTTAAGTTCTTATTTATAAAAAATTTGAAAATAAATTTATATATAGTCAAAAAATTGTATATATTCCATAATTTGGTAAATAATATTTAGGCATTCTAATTTAACATCTAGGTTATATATATCACCATTAAATAATAATATTTTTGGGTTATAGAATAGTTTATTTAAACACATTATTGTGTATCGAATATGATATCCTAAAAAGTGTTAAACTCACCATTTTACTCATGAAAAACAATTCAGGTAATTGAAAATTCATAATATTCCAAGGATTCATTTTGTAATTTTTATAATTTCATAAAATATATGGTATACATAAAATTAGTTTCTTTTTCTATTAATATAAAACATCCTTTTATGAAAACTAACAAAAAGGCATCATAAGAAAATTTCAATGTGATGAATATAAAAACTATTTCCAATTGATCAAAATAATTTAATTAAATATATAATAAAAATATTTATATTTTAATATAAAAAATAGTGTTTTAATAAATGATTAAACAAATTCTTTATTACAAATTCACACGTATATATATTTTGAGTTAAGTAGTTTGGGAATTCAACATGTGTTATTATAATATACATATTTACTTGTTCTATCTTTTTCTAATATTTTTTATTTTTTATTTTATAATTATATATGGATAGTAACTATTCCAACGGTCAACATATATACCCAATGATAATTTACTATTATGATGGTCTGTAGTAGGTTTACACATCATATAAATTCCACTTATTTCATTATTCACCACCAAAATTTCTCTAATGGATTTATATTCATAATTATCAAAATAACGATTATAATACAAATATTTAATATTTAATACTGTGTTTTTTATTGGTGTGATTACTATAAGGGACCACAATGTTCCATAATTTCAACTTCATGTTTTTTTATTTACCTAGATTTATTTCCCCTTTATATAATTTAAAGTTTTATGGACTATATTTATACATCATATGTAATACATTATGTTGGTGAAAAGAATGTTATTTATCTCTTTATATATTTCCTTCAATATTTTTATTATATTAATTTTATTTAATAAAATTATTATTTATTAAATAAATGTTTAGTTAAAATTTTCTGGAAAAATTAATAATTATTAATGATTACAGATTCATGTATTTGAAAAAAATTACATGACATGTAATTTAAGGAAAAATAATTCAGAAATTATATTCATTGATAATATGGTATTTCATAGTGTGTGAGCATGTTTACATAAACTTATTATATATATTTTCATATATATATATATAATTTATATATTTACATATTTACACATACATACATACTTATATATCCAATTAATTTTTACTAATGAGTAATTAATAACTAATAATAAACTATATGTTCTAACTAATTAAAAATTACTAACTAATTTTAATCATATATAATTACCAATGAAGATGGAATATTTAAAAATTAATTTTTATAATGTAATAGTTAGTAATTAATTGTAAATTAAAATTTACAATTTTCCATTAATCATTAATTAGTAAATACTAATTATTAATTTTTAAATTATATTTATATATAATATATAGAAATAAATATGTATAAATTATTATATATTAATTGATAAACATTGAATATTAATATATTAAATAGATTTCAATTTTTTAGTAAAGTATTGCTTAATTAAATTTTGAAAAATAATAATTATTATTTACTAATAGATTAAATAACTAATACATAATTATTTGTTTTTAAAAATCAAGAGTGAAAATTAATTTTAAAAAATTAAATTTCATATTTAGTGATGGTTTAATCCACTACTAAATGATATTATATTGTGGTACCCAAAGGGTGTGATTGGGTTCCCTTAATTTATTAATGAAATTCATATAGAATATTTTTTATTATATTGCTTGGATATGTAATCAATGATTGTTCACATAGGTATATTTGTTCAGAATTTGTACTCAAATGGTGAAAATGGGTGCCTAAATGTAATACATAAATTAATATATTATATTTTAAAAAAAATTCCTTAAGATCATATAATTTCTATATAGTCTAAGGGGTTATTCACTCATTTTATCTATGTGGTGAATGTTTAAGAAATGATTTGATAAGTATAATCCTACTTGTATTGAATTTAATTAATAAATTCATGTAGATTATTATTATTGTGAAAATTGTTTTTCTAATGAAAAAAATCCGATTATCTAATGACGGACACACTCATTGTGTTTAGAAGGTGAATTTTAAAGAACTATACAATAGTATTTTGAATGAAATAAATAAGTTATTAATGACACAAATTAGCTAAACTAAATAAGATAATAATTAGTTTACATTTTTTAGGATAATAAACTCTATTGTGTTAAATTGATCATAACATATGATAGAGAGAATAGTTTCGAATATATATTAATTATTTAACCATTTTTATGATTTATTATAATATATTTAATTTTATTGGTTATCTATAAAATTAAACAAATATATAAATTATTGAATAATTATGTTACAGAAATAAATATTCATTAATTCATAAACCATGAAGTGGCGGTATAAACCACATCATGGTTTGTGCAATTGTAAACAATGAAATAATGATGGGAAATATATTATGTCCTTATACATTGAAGGTATTTTCATTTTATAAAAATTGATATCAATATATCTTTTCTCTTATATATGTTGTCATCTTCAGATAATATGTGAAATGATAATTCTTATGGAATTTTTAATGTCTAAAATTATTATTTAAAAATTAACTAGTATATAAAGTAATTTATCCAAAAGTTATAATAAAATATGACACTCGATATGTTTAGGGAATTATTTATCATTAGGTCAAGTGATAGAAAAGTGTTTGAGATCATTAGATGCATGTATAACCCTGTTAAATCCTTATATGTGGTATTACATTCTAATAGAATAATCATGTAGTAAAAACTCCATGAATCCATGATTAGTGACACACTTAATTTTTTTTATATTGTTAACCAAAGGTTTTGTGACACCCACACGTTATTGTAACCGTTTATTTTTTATTATGTAATAAATATTTTTGGTAAATATGTTTTCTTATAAGTGTTGTCTAGGAACATGAGAAACCTCAATTTTTTCATTCTAAACACAATTTAGAAGCATGATATATGGGAATCCTCTTTGCTACTATTACACAGGTAAATTAGCAGTATTTTTATATAACATAATTGGTCCACATGGGTAGCACCTAGTTTAGTAAAAACCATGTGAGGCCTATGCAAAACCATGTGAGTCTCATATGTCATGGGGTAATGTTGCATGAATTTACCATGGACAGATGAAACTACACGATAATCTTTTTCGTGGGTCTATTGTTTTGAGGCGGGGTTTTACATGTTTAGTATAGAGTCCCAATCATTTTTACATGTATTATTACATGATTTTTATACATAAAATCAAATAATTGAAACTTCATATATCGTAAGTCCAAATTAATTTTGAAGGATAAGAACATAATATATCAAAAGGAAATATAATAAATGAAACATTATTTTATTTTTAATAATGATATTTCTATCCATTTGGGCACCAAAAATTGCCAAGGATAACTAGAGGAATATAATAATGAAAGGGGTGAGATAAATAACTAATAATGGAATAAACCTAATAACGAAGCATCACTTATGAGTCTAATTTATATCATAATATCGTAAAAGGGAAGTCATATGAGTAATTAAATGAGAGAATAACACAATGAACATGGTATAATAAGTTAATGTAATAAGAGAAAATTTGGGGTAAATGTAAAACAAGAAAAAAAACATTAGTCAAGGATAACTATCTAGAAAATATCAAATAGTGTAAAATGTCCCATAATTGATAACTTTCACTCTCTAATCACATACATGAAACCTCATATGTCTAAAATTTTACCCAATGAATTGGAGAACAATCTGAGTGCACCAATCATAACATATTCATGGATTATGTGTTCCATTAAAAGGAAATAAATCATACGGCATATACATAAGAATTAACCACTGAGAGAAAATGTAACACCCGAGACTTTTATGTTATATAAATCATCAAAGGAATCTTTTTCTACACACAACACTTTCTTGGCTTGCTTTACACAAAATCGCGACCATCCTCGATAGCTTGCGTCGTATGCAATACTGAGTTTCACTAAACAACGATATACTATTAAAATATTATTAAAACTAGCCGTTATGAATAGTAATAACCACTTTTTAAAATTTTATAAATTTTATTTTTTAAAATGGACTTCATTTTTGGACTCGGAATATCGAAATTAGCCTAGGGTGAAATTTTGGTATTTTTCTGAAAACTTTCAATTTTTGATGAATAGTGAAACTACTAAGTGGCTGTTAAAAAAATTGATTTTTTCATAAAACTTAATTTTACCGCTTCTGTGAGTGGAATTTAAAAAATCCAAGAGACACGGTTGTTTTCAGTAAGTAAAATGTGGTTCAATGAGATGAAAATAATTTTTTGGTGAATAGTAACTATTTACTTTTTTACCACGGTTAAAAGTAAATAGAGTAATTAAGGGTAAAAATGATATTATTATTACCCTAACACATGTCCTAATTCGATTGGACAAGTTTAATTCGACCAAAAACAAACTTAGGAATAAAATATTACCATTTAGGCCCACTTGGATTAGATTAGGACATTTATTATTAATTTATTTAAAGAAGGGTTAAAATAGTTAAAATCAAAGTTTAATAACTAAATAATTTTTGATATAGGGTTATACATAAGATAAATTCGACTATAAATATTCATTATAATGCTAAAAATATTTCCTACATAATGGTATTTTATTTGTAATTTTTAGACTTTAAATAATTTAATTTATTTATGACACAATGATGATGCAGTAATTACCATAATAGTGAACAAATTGAATAATTGATATTATAAATACCTAAATAGGTATAATTTGAGACTTTTTATAAATTACAATAATTTTATATGTTAATATGACATGTTAGTATTGATTTAATTAACTTATTTCGAACATATCATTCTGTTATGATTTTCACAGAAATCAATTACTAAATAGTGTCAAAATTGACATAAAATAGTTTTTAAAACAAATATTATATTATTAATTGTTATTTTATTCCTAAAAATATAAGGCTCGGCCAAATGACTTAGATAAGGTTATATATATTAATAATAGACAACTTGGGGTTCGTTTGGCTTGATATAGTAAGTTTATTAACCTTATAGTATAAGAACACAAGAAGACACGGTAAAAGTAAAATTATTTAACTTAATGTTAAATCTAAATGATAAGGTTAAAATAGGAACCTAAACTTGTCTAAATTCTATTTTATGAGAGTATTTCGACCCATCCCCACCTTAGCCTCGAAATAAATCAATTTGGAGCTATTTAAAACCGAACGTGACTTTATAATAAAATAATAGTTTTAGTTATTCCAAAGGTTCCCCTCTCCTCCCTTATAAAAGGGCACCTCCTCTCTCTCTTCCTCACACAACATTGAGCCTTCAAGCTCGGACAACCCCTGCCATTTTCTCCTCTTCACTTCCCTAGAGACATCCTAGAGGTCCTGGTCGTCTTAAAAGACCAATTTTATTGCCCTAAAAGGAGGTCTCAAAGAAGCACTTCAAAGAAGAGATAATATCCATTACCGATCCTTTCCAATATATTTCTTCTTCATCTTCTTCTTCTTTAGTTGTTTCATTATGAAGTAATAACATCAGTATCACTCATATACTGATATGTTATTATAATTATGAAACAACCCTATTTAACCATCTATACATCCTACGGAAAATGAAATCACCGCGCGTGTGTACGTACGAAATACCGTCTCCACGTCGTGGTGTATTCTATTTTCCACCACCACCTTACTTGGATGGGTATAATGGTGTAAATAATAACTATATATGACTATTAAAAGTGATATTGATTCTGAAATAGTATACATACACTCCAATACAATTCCACGATCATAGGAACGATATCATCACTCGTGCGTAGGTACGGAATACCGTCTCCACGATGTGATGCGACTCGTTCTACATGATATTCATTTCATAATGATTATATAAATGAATTGAAGGAATGAATATGATATATATTACACTAATACCATTCTGTAAATGAGGTATCTATAACCTAAAGAGAATAATAAGAATTTATTCTACAAAACACACATAAGAACAAAAAGTTATAAACACCCGAATAACAAGTAGCAATGAAATATTACTACTAAGAAGCTAAGAATATGACCATATATGATATCATAAAAATAATTATGTTTCTGGAATAAGTCAATAACATTATTTAAATCATTATAAATGAGGTTCAGACACTTACAAAGCAATTCGGACTTAAGGTAAGGGAAATATCACAATCTCATTTTTATCCGAGATTGTTTATACTTTGAAATTTACTGGGGTGTATTTTATCATCCACATCCATGTTTCCTCAATATGTAATATTATTTCCATTCACCTAAGATTGTTTAAATCCTATTTTACCCTTCGATGAGTTTTTAGTAAAATATATGAAAGGAATATTTTGTCGTTTTTCATACGAGATACTTTTTTGACTTTTCCGACAAAAGTACGAAGAATGTTTTTTTTAAATTATACAGCATGAATGGATTTTTAAAACATTATTTCCAAGAAGCTTCCTTTACAAGTTTCCAAGTAATTTTTAATCAACTTCTTTTAGTTTAAAATTTTATGACATGTTACGAAAGGAAAAATGTTTTTGAAGTAGAAAGAATATTTTCCTCAAGAATGGAGTTCAAGTATTTTATCAAAATTATTTTCCATCTAAGATAATAAAAGGGTTCTATTTTTATCCATATTATTACATGGATTTGATTATGTTGTGATGGAAATATTTTTATGTATCCCTTTATCTTATATGAATTGTTTTATGTTGTCATGTTGTTTAAGAATCCCATTTTTATTACATGGGTTACGCTATGATGTATGGTTTATGATTTTGTGGCACACATAAGAATGGTATCATTATGAGATGGGTGGGACCTATATCTCCCTCCAATGCATTGGGTAAAGATTTTATATCTCATGAGATAGACATGGCTGGAACGGTAGGTTATACCGGTTCAGAGAAGCAGGACTGAAACGAGGGTAACTCGGTTCAGAAATAGACTTTGTCCACTAAGATATTCTTGACAATGAGTCTTGACTAATAAGAAATGATTCTCTATGATTATGTGTGTATTCCACAAGGTTTCTTGTTTTATGTTATGATTATTGGGATTACATTTCACTTATATGATTTATCCCATGTTATGATATTATGATCTCTTTTGCAGGATAAGATTTCCAAAAGTTATGTTCTTATGTATATGATGTGATTGATATTTCTTTTGTTTACCCTTACTGAGCATTTGAGCTCACCCTTTTGTATGTTTTATTTCCCCAGGTCAGGAAGAAGGTTATTAAGTAGAAGATGCCAAAAAGGGACTCTAGATATGATGAAATAAATGGGCGGCAAAGTAGATGCTTTATGAACCACTTGTTTATGTTTACCAGTTTCTAAAGACACTATACTTATACGGTCCTTTCTTGGTTTTGTTATATGTTTTAATAAGTGTGCTTCAATTCTGAAGTAATAACAATGTATGTAAAGTATGGGTCGTTATAGTTGGTATCAGAGGAAAGGTATAGTCAACCTGTGGAAACTAGGATGCGAAAGCCTTAGTAAGAACCCTAAGGATAATTCTAAGCATTGAACACAATCTTAGTGTTTTAGAAATGGCCATGAATAACCTAGGATAAGACCTTAACTGTGAAATTTTATTCTTTGGTTTTCCTATTATAATTAGTGTTGCTCACACTATTCTTCTTGGTTTTAGTCAATGGCTGGAACCCGAAGGAACCATGTTAATGCGGAATGCGACGGGAAATGCAATGATTGTCCCCCTGAGAAACCAAACGTTATGGGAGCTGGAATACAAAATCTTGTAGCCATGCTCACACAACTTTCTCAAGCTATGAATCATGCAGGACTTCCAAACGAGCAAAGGAAGGAGCAACATTCTATTTAATCCTTCATGAGACAATGTCCACCTTCATTCAGCGGGTCTACTGATCTATTAGTTGCTGAACAATGGATTAGTACTTCTGAAAAGATATTTTAAGTTCTTCATTGTTCTGAGCATGATAATGTCATCCTAGCCGTGTATTGTTTTGAGGGTGATACTGATCAATGGTGTAATCTTATTAAGAATACGAGGCAAAGGGATGTAATTGAGTCCATGGAATGGGACGAGTTCAAGAACTTATTTTTCAATAAGTACTTCCCTCGTATTCTCCGAACAAAGATGGAAAAAGAGTTTCTTGAACTGAAGAAAAAGGATGATGAATCTGTTGGTACCTATGAAGGAAATTTTACAAGACTTGCAAGGTACGCTTCTGGTATTATTATCCAACCTGAGAGTAAGATCGATCGATTCTTTAGTGGCTTAAAACCAAGTCTTCGAAGGGTCTTAGCCATAAGGGACTTCAATAGCAACGAGGAAATCGTTCGATGTGCTCTCAAAGTTGAGATGGAGATTTAAGTAACCCATCAGTCATATGGGTTTGATAAGAAGAGGAAAATGGAATTCAAAGGAAAATCTAAAGTGGAAACTGAAAAGAAGATGAACTTTCCCTTATGCACAAAGTGTGGAAAGAAACATGGAGGGATTTGTCTTAAAGGGACAAGTAAATGTTTCAAATGTGGAAAGGAAGGTCATCGGGCATTTGAATGCCGCAATGATGGGAAGAAGATGTCTAATGATGCAAACAAAGGAATGGATACACAAAATGAACCTACTACACTTCAATGTTTCAAGTGCAAGGAGATGGGGCATTATGCCAATAAATTCCCTAATCCAAGGGTTGATGATGATGGTCGACGTCAACAAACTCTTAAGGCTAAAGTCAAAGGAATGTCACATGAAATTTCTATCAGCGACGTGGAGTACGATAATGATGTGGTGAAAGGTACACTTACCATCCACTCTAAAGTAGAAAATGTTTTATTTGATTCTGGATCCACCCACTCCTTTATTTCTGAATAAATTTCAAAGGATTACACCTTATTACCTCAACAGTTAGATGTTGAGTTAGCTGTGACAACCCCTAATGGCACAACAGTCGCATCATAAGTTTATAATTCTTCTCCGATTAAAGTTTGTGGGAAAGTGCTTCTTGAAAATCTTGTGATCCTTCCTATAGTGGAATTTGATGTGATTCTTGGCATGGATTTGCTTTCTCTACATGGAGCTCATATCAATTTCCAAAGAAGGGACGTCACATTTCATATTCCAGATCAATCTATGATCGTCTATCGATGCAAGGATTAATATAACCTTCTAGTGGAAATTCCTTCCATCTTATGGGTCTTGATTCCACTAAATGAAGGTTATTTATCTCAAATGGTTGGTGAGAAACTCACGATTAAGAATATTCCCATTGTACGAGAGTTTGATGATGTCTTTCCGGAGGAATTACCGGGTCTTCCACCGAATCGCGAAGTTGAGTTTTCAATAGAACTCGTACCGGGTGCTTTGCCTATTTCAAAGACACCTTATAGAATGGCCCCAATTGAGTTGCAGGAATTGAAGAAGCAACTCCAAGAGAATCTCGATAAGGGGTTCATACGCCCTAGTGCATCACCTTGGGGAGCACCTGTTCTGTTTGTTAAGAATAAAGATGGATCAATGAGACTCTGCATTGATTATCGAGAACATAACAAGATCACTATCAAGAACAAATATCCTCTCCCACACATTGATGACCTATTTGACCAACTACGCGGAGCTCAATACTTTTCCATGATTGATCTTCATTCAGGGTATCATCAATTAATGGTCAAAAGGGAGGATATACCAAAGACGACTTTCCGTACAAGGTATGGACACTATGAATTTATAGTGATGCCATTTGGTCTTACTAATTCCCCTGCTATCTTCATGGATCTAATGAATAGAGTCTTTAGAGACTATCTTGTCAATTTGTGGTAGTCTTTATAGACGATATTCTTGTCTATTCAAAGAGCAAGGAAGAACGTGAAGATCACTTGAGAATTATTTTGAAGACCCTGAGAAAAGAGAAGCTTTTTGCCAAATTAACCAAATGTGAATTTTGGCTTAAAAAAGTTGCATTTTTTGGTCACATATTCTCAAAAGAGGGGATATCTGTGGATCCAGCAAAAACAGAGGTTATCGAAAGATGGTCGAGACCAACAACAGTAACCGAGATCCGAAGTTTTCTTGGTTTGGCTGGATATTATCGACATTTTGTGAAAGATTTTTCATTATTATCTAATCCACTCACCAAGTTGACTTGGAAAGGAGTTAAGTTTGTATGGATGGAGGAATGTGAAGAGAATTTCAAGGAGTTGAAAAGAAGGTTATCCAGTGCACCTGTGCTCACACTGCCTTGTAGTGGTGAAAGGTTTGTGATCTACAGTGATGCATCCAAGAAGGGATTGGGGTGTGTTCTTATGCAAAATGATATGGTGAGAGCTTATGCCTCCTGACAGTTGAAAATACATGAGAAAAATTACCCAACTCATGATTTGGAGTTAGCTGCAGTAATATTTGGATTAAAGATTTGGAAGAATTACCTTTATGGTGAAAGGTGTGATATTTATTCTAATCATAAAAGTTTAAAGTATATTTTCACACAAAAGGCAATGAATATGTGCCAAAAAATATGGTTGGAGCTGATTAAGGATTATGACTGCTCAATCCATTACCACCCTGGGAAAGCAAACAAGGTGGCAGATGCATTAAGTGGACAAGACCATGCCAGTTTATCCATGATGAGGATCACAAAAGATCCAATATTTATGGATTTACAAAGAATGGATCTTGGAATTATAATGGAAGGGGAAAAATCTTATCTTTATCAAATGAATGTTCAACCATCTATACATGTGAAGATTAAAGAGGCACAGAAAGAAGATGTCGAGTTACAAAAGAAGGTGAGAAATGTTCCTGAATTCAACCTTGATTGTGATGAGATAATAAAGTTCAGGAATCGGGTTTGTGTTCCTCCCATCCCCGAATTAAAGAAGGATCTGCTGGATGAGGCTCATAGTTCTTCATTCTCTATTCATCCTGGAAGCACGAAGATGTATAGGGACCTGAAAGAATACTTCTGGTGGGATGGCATGAAAATATATGTTGCTGAATATGTCTCTCGATGCTTGGTTTGTCAGCAAGTTAAAGTTGAGAGACAGAAGTCTAATGGGATGTTACAACCATTACCCATACCCGAATGGAAATGGGAAAACATCACTATAGACTTTGTCACAGGACTTCCTAAAACATCCAAAGGCAATAATGCTATCTGGGTCAAAGTTGATCGTCTTACAAAATCTGCACACTTCATTGCTATTAGAGAGGATTTCTCTTTGGATCAGCTTTCCAGGATATATGTAAAGGAAGTAGTAAGATTGCATGGAGTACCACTTTCTATTATATCTGATCGGGATCCGAGGTTTACCTCAAAGTTCTGGCGAAGTCTTCAACATACACTGGATACAGAGTTCAGTTTCAGCACTGCTTATCATCCTCAGATAGATGGTCAGTCTGAGAGAACAATTCAAACTCTAGAAGATATGTTGAGAGGTTGCTCTATGGATTTCAAAGGTGGTTGGGATCAACACCTAACTGTGGTGGAATTTTCTTATAATAATAGCTTTCACTCCAGTATTCAGATGGCTCCTTATGAATCTCTATATGGAAAGAAATGCAGGACTCCAACTAGCTGGGATGATGTTGGGGAAAGAAAGCTATTAGGACCTGATCTCGTTGTTGAAATGGCAGAAAAGGTCAGATCTATTCAACAACACATAAGAGCAGCTCAGAGTCGACAGAAAATTTATGCAGACAGCCGAAGAAAAGACCTAGAGTTTGAAGGGGGTGATAAAGTGTTCTTACAGATATCTCCCTGGAAGAGGGTTATGAGATTTGGAAAGAAGGGGAAGTTGAGCCCCAGATATATCGGTCCTTTCGAAATACTGGATCATGTTGGGAAGGTAGCTTACCGATTGGCGCTTCCACTGAATCTCTCTCAAGTTCACGATGTGTTCCATGCATCTCTCCTGAGAAAGTACATACCTGATCCTTCACATGTACTTAGCTCAGAAGTTGTACCGCTGGAGCAAGATCTTTCTTATGAAGAACAACCGATAGAGATTCTGGATCATAGCGAAAAAGTCCTACGAAACAAGACCACTCGATTGGTGAAAGTTTTATGGAGGAACCACCAATTAGAAGAAGCTATATGGGAGCTTGAGGATATGATGAGGGAGAGGTATCCCCATCTGTTTGTTACAATGTGATGAATTTCGATAGTGAAATTCATTTTAAGGGGGGTAGAATGTAACACCCGAGACTTTTATGTTATATAAATCATCAAAGGAAACTTTTTCTACACACACAACTTGCTTGGCTTGCTTTACACGAAATCGCGACCTTCCTCGATAGTTTGCGTTGTACGCAATACTAAGTTTCACTAAACAACGTTATACTATTAAAATATTATTAAAACTAGCCGTTATGAATAGTAATAACCACTTTTTAAAATTTTATAAATTTTTTTTTTCAAAATGGACTTCATTTTTGGACTCGGAATATCGAAATTAGCCAAGGGTGAAATTTTGGTATTTTTCTGAAAACTTTCAATTTTTGATGAATAGTGAAACTACTAAGTGGCTGTTAAAAAAACTGAATTTTTCATAAAACAAAATTTTACCGCTTCTGTGAGTGGAATTTCAAAAATTCGAGAGACATGGTTGATGTCAGTAAGTAAAATGAGGTTCAATGAGATGAAAATAATTTTTTGGTTAATAGTAACTTTTTACTTTTTTTACCACGGTTAAAAGTAAATAGGGTAATTAAGGGTAAAAATGATATTATTATTACCCTAACAAATGTCCTAATTCTATTGGACAAGTTTAATTCGACCAAAAACAAACTTAGGAATAAAATATTACCATTTAGGCCCACTTGGATTAGATTAGTCCATTTGTTATTAATTTATTTAAAGAAGAGTTAAAATAGTTAAAATCAAAGTTTAATAACTAAATCATTTTTAATATAGGGTTATACATAAGATAAATTCGACTATAAATATTCATTAGAAAGGGAAAAAGATTTCCTACATAATGGTATTTTATTTTTAATTTTTAGACTTCAAATAATGTAATTTATTTATGACACAATGATGATGCAGTAATTACAATAATAGTGATAAAATAGAATAACTGATATTATAAATACCTAAATAAGTATAATTTGAGGCTTTTTATGAATTCCAATAATTTTATAGGTTAATATGACATGTTATTATTGATTTAATTTACTTTTTTCGAACTTATCATTCTGTTATGATTTTCACAAAAATAAATTACTAAATAGTGTCAAAATTGACATAAAGTAGTTTTTAAAACAAATATTATATTATTAATTGTTATTTAATTCCTAAAAATCTATGGTTCGGAAAAATGACTTAGATAAGGTTATATATATTAATAATAAACAACTTTGGGTTTTTTTGGCTTGATATAGTAAGTTTATTAACCTTATAGTATAAGAGCACAAGAAGACACGGTAAAAGTAAAATTATTTTAACTTAATGTTATATCTAAATGATAAGGTTAAAATAGGAACCTAAACTTGTATAAATTCTAATGGATGAGCGGATTTCGACCCATCCCCACCTTAGCCTCGAAATAAATCAATTTTTAGCTATTTATAACCGAACATGACTTTATAATAAAATAATAGTTTTAGTTATTCCAAAGGTGCTTTTCTCCTCCCTTATAAAAGGGCACCTCCTCCCTCTGTTCCTCATACAACATTGAGCCTTAATGCTCGGACAACCCCTGCCATTTTCTCCTCTCCACTTCCCTAGTGACATCCTAGAGGTCCTGGTCTTCTTAAAAGACCAATTTTAGTGCCCTAAAAGGAGTTCCCAAAGAAGCACTTCAAAGAAGAGGTAATATCCATTACCGATCCTTTCCAATTTCATTCTTCTTCAACTTCTTCTTCTTTAGTTGTTTCATTATGAAGTAATAATATCAGTATCACTCATATAATGATATGTTATTTTAATTATGAAAAAACCCTATTTAACCATCTATCCATCATACGGAAAATGAAATCACCGCGCGTGCGTACGTACGGAATACCATCTCCACGCCGTGGTGTAATCTATTTTCCACCACCACCTTACTTGGATGGGTATAATGGTGTAAATAATGACTATATATGACTATTAAAAGTGATTTGATTCTGAAATAGTATACATACACTCCAATACAATTCCACGATCATAGGAACGATATCATCACTCGTGCGTACGTACGGAATACCGTCTCCACGATGTGATGCGACTCGTTCTACGTGATCTTCATTTCATAATGATTATATAAATGAATTGAATGAATTGAATGAATTAATATGATATATATTACACTAATACCATTCTGGAAATGAGGTTTCTATAACCTAAAGAGAATAATAAGAATTTATTCGATAAAACACGCATAAGAACAAAAAGTTATAAACACCCGAATAACAAGTAGCAATGAAATATTACTACTAAGAAGCTAAGAATATGACCATATATGATATCATAAAAATAAGTATGATTCTGGAATAAGTCAATAACATTATTTAAATCTTTATACAGGAGGTTCGGATGCTTACAAAGAAAGTCAGACTTAAGGTAAGGGAAATATCACAATCTCATTTTTATCCGAGATTGTTTATACTTTGAAATTTACTGGGGTGTATTTTATCATCCACATCCATGTTTCCTCAATATGTAATATTATTTCCAATCACCTACAATTGTTTAAATCCTATTTTACCCTTCGGTGAGTTTTTAGTAAAAGATATGAAAGGAATCTTTTGTCATTTTTCATACGAGGTACTTTTTTGACTATTCCGACAATAGTACGAAGAATGTTTTTTTAACTTATACGGCATGAATGGATTTTTAAAACATTATTTCCAAGAAGATTCCTTTAAAAGTTTCCATGTTATTTTTAGTCAACTTATTTTAGTTTAAAATTGTATGACATGTTAAGAAAGGAAAAATGTTTTTGAAGTAGAAAAGATATTTTCCTCAAGAATGGAGTTCAAGTATTTTATCAAAATTATTTTCCATCTAAGATAATAAAAGGGTTCTGTTTTTATCCCTATTATTACATGGATTTGATTATGTTGTGATGGAAATATTTTTATGAATCCCTTTATCTTATATGAATTGTTTTATGATATCATCTTGTTTAAGAATCCCATTTTTATTACATGGGTTACGCTATGATGTATGGTTTATGATTTTGTGGAACACATAAGAATGGTATCATTATGAGATGGGTGGGACCAATATCTCCCTCCAATGCATTGGGTATAGATTTTATATCTCATGAGATAGACATGGATGGAACGGTAGGTTATACCTGTTCAGTGAAGCAGGACTGAAACGAGGGTAACTCGGTTCAGAAATGGACTTTGTCCACTAAGATAGTCTTGACAATGAGTATTGACTAATAAGAAATGATTCTCTATGATTATGTGTGTATTCCACAAGGTTTCATGTTTTATGTTATTATTATTGGGATTACATTTCACTTCTATGATTTATCCCATGTTATGATATTATGATCTTTTTTAGAGGATAAGATTTCCAAAAGTTATGTTCCTATGTATATGATGTGATTGATATTTCATTTTTTTACCCTTACTGAGCATTTGAGCTCACCCTTTTGTATGTTTTATTTCCCCAGGTCAGGAAGAAGGTTATTAAGTAGAATATACCAAAAAGGGACTCTAGATATGATGAAATAAATGGGAGGCAAAGTAGATACGTTATGAACCAGTTGTTTATGTTTCCCAGTTTCAAAAGACACTATACCTATACGGTCCATTCTTGGTTTTGTTATATGTTGTAATAAGTGTGCTTCAATTCTGAAGTAATAACAATGTATGTAAATTATGGGTCGTTATAGAAAATGGGATACAAAGTCTTGTATAATATCATAATTAAATAAAATTTCATAAAGAATGAATTTTATTGATTAAAATGAATAGTTTATTACCCCATCAATTTATTGTATAATATTATTAGTATTTATGTGATAGACATATTTACATAATTTATAATAAATTACTCACATCAAATTTCATTGCCATTTATGAAAATACCTTTTAAATATTACATGGAATATGTATTGGAAAAAATACACTTTTCACTTAGCAATCAATTCTAAAAATCTAAAAATTTCCAATATTTTGTTGAATTTTTTTTTAAAAAGTAACCATGGGAAATTATAAAAGAATATTCCAGGAATTGAGTAGTCCTCATAGTAGTTAATTTCCTATATGTCATATATGTTAATAATACATTACATTCACACTATTGCAAAAATGATAAAAAGTACCAAATTCATAAAATGAATATAAGACAACATTCAATTTTTTTTTGGAAAACACGGGAAATAATTATTTTATTAAAATATTTTTAAAATGTTAAATACTTTATTGTAATTTTTTTAGAAAACATCAATATGGAAAAAAAGTATTTTCATCCAATGATGGAATTTTTTTCATCATTTCATAAAAATATTTCTCAATCATTTTTATCACCAAAGTGAGGAATATGGAACAATTAATTAAAAAGATCATGAATAACCATTTGAGATGATAGTTTATTTGGGTGAAAAAAGAAATATCAAATAATTCATCCAAGGTAAGATTGAACATAAAAAAACATGAATAATTATGAGATTTTGAAATAAACTCTTTCCACTTTGGTAACAATTTAATAATAATCCCCAGGAAATAAGTAACATAAAATGAAGATTTAAATACCATAAATATAATGATCTTCATGATATAACATTCAATATGCTGTATATACCCCCAAAAAATAAGTGTTGAATATGGAATATGCCTCATGGGAGAAAAATTGTGTTGAAAAATATCATACCTCAAGTATCGAATCTTTATATCATCCATTTATCTCATAAATAATAAACGTATAAAAATAATTTTTTTCTTATGAATATTTTCAAGGGTTAAACCATTTATGAGGTCTAATCAATTACCTCTAGTCAAAACATCTAAATTATGTTAATGGGGTCATTGTTTCTCAAATCTAGAATAATAATCTTTTAAAATTTATTAATTTTATAAATAAATTATAAAATTAACAAAACCAATAAATATGGTTATGAAAAATGTTCTATGTTAGAATCATGGAGATGATTAGTCATATGTAAACATGAGTATGGTTTCCATTATTCTATGACCATGATTAAAAGAATGTAAGTGATATTTTATAATTTTATAATTATATTTATATCATAAATATATAATTATTTCCTTATATAAAGTTATACATACCATCGATTTGCTGCTATAAAAAAAGAAATCACATCCCCTGGAGAGGCGATGGGCTGCCAAAACCATGAATGATGTTATCATTTTTCAATGGGTGATAAGGTAAGAATGTATATGATATGTTACATTTACATAATGATAAATATTTTAGGGATATCATATATAAACAATTATACAATCATCATGAATGACCTTCAGATACAACGATGAAAAAAAATCATTTGTTCATGAGGTGGTAGTCTGTTGTACACATGAATAATGGATTCATTTCTCATTTGATGGAAGATGAGATGAAAAAATATTATTCCATCAACATATTAACATATAAGTATACAGGATTTACCAATGTTGTTATATTATTATTATTAATACATAATGTATGGTTTAAAAAGAATAACTAATAAATAAGGATCTCAGTGAAGAGGATTAACTTCACTTAGAAGAGCCTCTGTTCGACCTATTATTACATACCATAAAGATTGTCTTTTTAGCAGAAAAAAAACTTTTGAATATGGATGAGGATTTTGGGGAGATATTGTTTTCAGGTTTTTATCAATAAAAATTGCATGCGTGGTGTTAATAAGTGAGGGAGGGTTTTCACTTTTATAATTTAGGACTGTCACTTTTGAAAATACCTATCTATATTCACTAATGGGAAGTAACTATCTAGTTAAATTCCTCTAATTTAATAAATAATAGTGTTTATAAATCATATTATCAGTAAACCCACAAAACATAAAATTGAAATTTTTTTGAAACATGTTATTCCATTTAACTATAAGTTTACTTTCGTTCACTGTTTTAGTTTTTGACCTTGGTAAGTAGTTTTTTTACAATTTGTACTCTTCTTTATGATAAAAATTAAGATTAAATTAGTACCTAAAATTAATTAAAATTATTTTAAATATGTAAGTTTTTTTTATCAAATTCAAATATAAAATAAGGTATAATTAATTTAATAACTAATCATGCAATACATGTCAAAAAAATATTTTTCACATATTTCATTATCTAGAAATAGATAAAATTAAATTAAATTTATGAACATAAATCATAATTATATGAATTTAAATTAATATAATTATATTTATAATCTATGAATTTAATTTAAAATTTTCCTTTATAGTGGTTATTATAATTAATTAAAATCAATTATCTTTATGGATTTTAAAAAAACTTATAGAAAATCACCCTTTTAATAATGAAAATAAATTTAAATCAAAATCAAGAAAACTAATGATTAAAATGAAATTAATTAAATTGTTATAAATAAAATGGGTTTCATTTCACATTAATAACAAAAAAATATGGAACTATTAAAATAATTTATTAATGAAAATGAAACATGATATTAGAAAAATCATTAATTTGTAATCTTCTCTAAGAAATCATAAACATTAGTTAAATCCCAATATTTTATACTTTTAATTTTTATATAATTATTTAAAAATTAAATTCAATTTATCACATTAAATTTAAATATATCTAAAACATAATTAAAATATTTTCTCCCAAAGAATATTTTTTTATAAAACATATTTTTTAGGAATAATATTTTGTTTAAAATTTGTGTTCATATATACTAATAACTTATTAATAGATTTATATAAATTAGGACCTTTATAATGTTGTTAATTATAATTATAACAACAAATTTAATTGATAATCTATAATAGTCAGGAATAAAATATATTGTTTTATGGCTCAATTATGATCGATGTTGTGTTTCATAGAATATATCAATTATAGTTTGTTTTTAAGAATAATTGTGTGTTACATTCTACCATAGGAAAATAATTTATTTCCCAAAAACATAATCTTGAAAATTGTAATCAAGTGTTTTTTATTCAAAATTCATTAATTAAAAACCCAAATCGTAAAATTGATTAATAAAAAATCTTGTTGATAAGAGAGAAAAGGAAGTTCAAATGGCAGAAAAATAACAAATTACTTTGTTTCTAAATTGGAATAAAATTTGTGGTAATTGAAGATATGGAAATGGAAGAAAAGTGTAATACCAAAATAATTAAATGGAGTTCCATAGATCATTTGTCAAAATAATTTGAATAATCATGAAAAATATAATTACCAAAATACCAAAAAATATTAATAGATTAAAAGACCATAAATTCATATGAAATTATTTTAATATGATTATATTTTTGTTTTAAAATTCATTTACTAGAGTTGAGGCATTCTTGTACCATATTTCTTATGAAAATAATGGAAATATACTTATATAAAAAGTAGAATTTCATCAATAAAGAAATTTCTACTATAAGAATATATCATTCTTTAAATGACAAGTATTAAAGAATAAATTATTTAAACATGAAAAACAAAAATCAACTTCTAATGATTTACATAATTCTATGAATGGATAATAAGGTATTCTTTATATATTTAGATAATAACCAAAAAAATTATTCGAATAAAGTAATATATCCCAAAAATGAATAAATCTTTAAATTATTCCATAATGAATAAAAAATAACACTCAAGGTATAAAATAAATCATTTGAAAAATAAATACCTTTAAAATTCATCAACA
This sequence comes from Viscum album, assembly GCA_963277665.1. Classification (NCBI taxonomy): domain Eukaryota; kingdom Viridiplantae; phylum Streptophyta; class Magnoliopsida; order Santalales; family Viscaceae; genus Viscum; species Viscum album. Next base: position 446,741,772 of record OY728133.1, read on the forward strand.
TTTTCCAGAAAATTGTTGATACATAATTATTTGAATGATTTTATCACATATTCATCCATGATAAATTTAAAATTAATCCCCAAATAATATCAATCATTCTTAATGTCTTATACCAAAATGTATATACACAACTCATAAAAGATAATCATTTTAATAAATAACCTCAATAACTATAATGACAACATAACATCTGATATTCATACTAAAATTAATATAATATTTAAATGTTTCATGATTCTTATTAGTAAAACACCATTGATTAAAATAATTCTAAAATATAATTCTCAAATCAAAATATTTAAATGATTTGAACATATCAATTAGTATAAAATAGATCATTCTTTATACTAAGAGTTAACCATTGTAAGAGGACATTAACTTATATAATGTCTAGGTTCCATAAATTTATGATAACATTATATAAATATATATCCATTGTGGTACTTTTTTATCTCTATTGAAGTCCTCGTTTTTTCTTTTCAATTATTTTCTCCATAAACATACTTTCCACACATAAAATATTTTTCTATTCCTTTGATACATTCCCCTTAGAGTCTATTTCCATATTTTTGACATGTAAGAAATTGAATATTATTTTCTTTATCATGTTTTACACTTTAAAATAAATGGAACTCTATCAATCTATTATTTTATGTGTTTGAAAATTAATCTTTGTTATAGTTTTGATCATAATTTGAGATACCACAATGGGAATGATAACAAGATGTCAATCATATATTCCCATTAGGTTATGTATATCTTTATTGGAATCATTATGTATCCCATATCATTGGTTGTTTTAATTATTACTACTACTTACTGTAATTAAATAAATATAGTAAAATAACTAACATGAGAATAAATTAATCTAAAAAAAGAAACATAAAATCATAGAAGAAATAATTGAACATATGATATACATATCATTACTATTTAGTATTTTGGGTGTCAATATAGGATATCCATGTTAATGTGTGCAATTAGTATTTTATCCTAATAATTTTTTCATTTCAATTATAATATATCATATAGAGTTTTCTAATTTCCAAAACATATCCCTTGTGACTATGAAATCAGGTGAGAATAAATATTTGTGGTCACGAAGTAGATGATGATTGAGTCAAAGCTCAATGCATAATTTTTAATTTCATTTTCACTTGGAAATTTTTTTGTAGAGAAACAAAAATGTATAGCCTCTATACAGGGATACAAAATCTTAGAAACCAATTTCTCTAAACTTCCCAATAATTACATAATATTTTCCTATACATAGACAAATACTTATACTTATCCCTAGGTTTATGACTAAATTATTCTATTTATAACACACAAAAATGACTTCACCTTACTACGATACCATAATTAGAGACCCAATAATTTTACACTTAATATTATATTATTTTCATATAAAAATATGAAACACGTGAGACCCCAATAATCGGGATGATTAATATTTTAAAAGACTTGGTTCATAATATAAAAAAAGAATCATAAAACATGAAATACTTATTTCATTCTCTATAACGATCTCAAAAATCCAGTTTAGATCCTAAGGATATATAGGATAACAAGTGGTATACATAAAAGAAATAGATAAGCTAAAAAGAATATAAAGAAAAAAACATGAAAAGAAAATATAACTTTTCAGTCAAAATTCTAACAATATGTCATTAAATATAAGGCTCACGAGTAATCGCATAGGATCACAACATAAAAATTTGGTATAAGAAGATCATGGATTATTAAGAAATGTGGAAACAACATATAACATTACATAAACCTGAGTCAATTATTACTTCTTATACAATATCACATGATGGAAAAAGTCCCATAATCGATTAGGTTTACTCCATCCATAGAAAATGCCTAGTGAGACTAAATATTTACCCAACTAATTGGAGCACTATATAGTTGAACCCATATTAACATATTTATTGATTATTTATTACATAAAAATGAAATCATTCATAAGGAATGAACCTAATAATTATCTATGTGGAGAAAATGGGTTTCATAATCATATCTTCTATCATAATCCAAGGAATTTTCTTAATAATGGATTTTAAGAGACAAAGATAAGTTACAAATTACCTAATAAAATTATGTCAAAATAATATTGGTATATATGTGAGAAAAATTTATGTAATTTATAAAAAATATACATAACATAAAAGGTTATTGTTCTTGATAAAAATGCCTTTAAAAATTTATATGAACTATTTCCTGAAAAAATAACTTTTTCACTTTCAGATCACTTATTAAAACTATAAAAATTTAAAATATATTATAGAAAAATTTTCCATTAAAAATAAATATGGAAACATATTAATAAATCTTCAAATAATTTAATTTTTATGATTGAAGGTAATTTATAACATGTTGTACAAGATAAAAAAGAATTACATTCACACTATTAAAAAATGTTAGTCATTAGTATAAAAAATGAAAAGAAGATTTGTTTCAAAATATTTTTTTAAAAAAATAGAAAAATTATTTTAACATATCATTTGTATAATGATAAAAAAATTCTTAAAAATATTTTTTGAAATCATGGATATTGAAGAAAACAGATTTTCGACCAAAGAGGGATATAAAGTTATCTTTTCTTAAAAATATTTTCACAGTCATTTTATATACCAATGAATAAAAATTGTAATTTTTCTTGAGACATTCATGAATTACCATATGATAAGAATATATTCTGCATTTATTATAGAAATATCATACAGTTATTCTAAGGCGTGTATAAACTTAATTAATCCCAAAAATGATGAGATTGTTAAATAAACCCTTACTAATTTGGTAGCATTTGAATCATAAACCCATTAAAATAGGTAACATCTAATAAAAAATTGAATTAAATTAATATAATTATATACATGATATAAAATTAAAATAAGTTATATAGACACCAAAAAATGAAATAATCTTTGAATATAAAATATGTCTCACAGAAGAAAAAGTTAGACGATAAATCTCTTTCCTCGAGTCCAGACTTATCATGTATGTCCTTTATCATTGGTAAAATAATATTATAAAATTTATGTGTTAGTGATTAAATTTTTTCAGTTTTACACCTTATACCCAAACTATTTAATATATTAATTTTAATGAAATATTTAATTAGATATTCATTTATGTCACATCATGTGTTTTGGGGATTTTTATTTCAAATTTTCAAAATGAAATCAGTCTGTTAAAAATGGAAAAAGGTGTCATTATTCCTTATTCTAATGAATAATAATCTGCGTATAATTATTATTTCAATAACTTATTAATATTTTTAAATTATTCAATGTAATATGTATATGAAAAAATCACTACATTTCAATGATGGGGATGATAAGTCATACCTACATAATAGAAAAACTTATATTTCTGAAAAGAAATGATGGAAAGAAGGTAAGTACTATATTAAATAGCAAAATAATATTATTATATCATAAATATAATATTTTTTCATCAAATACATCTATATATACATTCAATGTGAGGTAGTAATAAAAAATGAATCACATCACTTCAGAGCCAGTTGTCTTCCATACACAAGAAGGATGTTATCATTTTTCAATTGATGTCAATGTATGAATGTATATGATACGTTAATTTTATAAAATTATTACTATTTCTTGAATATAATATATAGGAAATAAATCTATAATCAGGAATATTTGTGCGGTTTGTGATGAGAAATTAATTACATCTGTTTGTGAGGAGATAATCCACAGTACACACAAATGATGGTTTCATTAACAATTTATTTGAAGTTGAAACAAGAAATATTATTCCATAATCATTATAACATATCATTATATACGAGATAGTACTGTTATGGTATTTTAATTTTAAATACTAAAATAAATGTATAAAAATAAGGAGTGAAAATTAAGAGCAAGGTGAAGATGATTACCTTCGGTTGGAAGAGCCTCCTTAAGATTCCTACTAAGAACCTCAAGGTTGGTGTTTTAGGAAGACCATAATATATTTAATTTGTAAATGGATTTTTCAAAGTCAATGTTTAATGGTTTTTTGATCAAAATAGCTTGAATGTTGTGAATATTATAGGGGAGGGGCCCTCTTATGAATGAGTTCTGTTATTTCTTGTAAATACCAATTTATATGGAATAATGGGTTCTCATTGTCAAATAAAGATCCTTAAAATTTGATATTTAATGTGATGTAGGTTTTATATGGTAAACAAAAACTTGAAACATCAAAAAATAAACATTCTTTTAACATGTTATTACATTTACCTATAAGGTTACTCACTTTTATCATTTTAGTTTTCAACATGATAAATTGTAATTTATTATAATATTAATAGTGAAAATGATTATATTTTACTTATAACATAATAATTATTATTAATAAAAAATGGGATCAATTTTATAATATTTAAATTAAATATGATTTATAATTAATCTTACTAAACATATAAAAATACCAACAGACCGTTTTTTAAGAAATGCGTTTTCAGGAAATAGATGATCTTATATAAACATTAACACTACAAATAATAAAACTTTGAATTTAAATTAATATAAATATAATTAATTTATAAGAATATTATTTAATTGTTTCCTTTTTGCGTTAATATTAATTTATTAATATGAATAAATTTTATGCATTTAAAAATAGTTTTTTAAAACTTTTTTTTAGGAATATAAAAAAACTTACACAAAAATAATAAAAAATAATAATAAAAATGAAATTAATTTGATCATAATAATAAGTAGATCATATTTTAAAATGATACCACATCCTAAATATAATATATCTTCTAAATTAATTTATTTTGGGAAAATAAATGGATGTTTTTGAAAAATTAATAATTTTAACAATATACTGAAAAATTAACTATTTTAGAAGAATTAAATAGATTAACTAAAATATAATTTTGATATGATCATTTGAAAATTGAATATAATTTTTTCATATAAAAAGACTTAATGTTATTAAAAATAATTATAAAATTTTCAAAAAAAAATAATTTATGATGAAAATATATTATTTTGATGAATAAAATTTCATCATTAAAAATTTATCACTTATTTAAAATTAATTTATTAAAACATGTATGTCAAGAGGAACCTAAATAAATATGTTAATACAATTAATTCTTACTAATTTAGTGGATATGTTATAAAATTCATGATTAATTAATAATACTTCATGGATTGTATAGTCTTTGTGTTTCATGTTGTATACACTATCGAACATTTTTTCCTTTTAAAGATAAAGTGTTTTTATAAATATATAATATTAGTAAAACCATGTGGAAAAACCATGATTGGTTCCTTCCATTTTATTGTTCACCACAGGGTTAGGGAACCATTAATAAAATTTTATGGCCACCCAGATTTCCTGAAAATTGTGAAATATTTACTTTCCCATATAGGATTTATATCTGAGTACACCCTCTCTCTTCCACTTGTTTGATTGAATGAGGATGCAGATTAGAGGATCTCTACTCCACTATATCTTTCTATTTGTGGGTTTTTATACTCGAATTTAGATGGGTAATCCAATGTATATTTTCTCTTTCTTTTATCCTTTAGGTTTCTCACTCTTGTGAAACCTAACCTCTATTTGGGTACATATTATGGATTATGGAGGTCCTAATGATAGAGATGTGGGTTATTTATATATGAGAAGGCTATTTCATGGCTCAGTTGTTCATTTCCCATCAATTTTGATGGGGTTTTTATTGGTTTTCATGAAATGAGGTATCATTTTCATTATAATTACATTACAATACATGTAATAAATTTTTTTATGTTTTTAAATGACTTTTATGATTAAATAAGAATATTATATAATCATTGTAGTCTAGAGATGATTTTCATATGATTTATTTTCATGTAATTACTATTCCACAAGACAATAACTAGTGAAAATGCATGAGTGGATCACTTATAATTGTTCAAATGTTATTCAATTGTTCCTTATTGAATTTGATATTATAAGAATACCTTATTGGGTTTTAAATGCAAGGAAATTTTATAAATACTTGGAATGTATGAATGTCTCATTATATATTTGTTTAACATGTTTATTGTATTTTTGAAAGTGAATTAAATATTTTTAAATGGTGATCTAAAATATTTATTTTCTTTGAAACATGTACGCGATGTTTTAATGGATTTTTTTATGAAATCAAAGATATTTGATTTTTTTATTTAAGTGGTTTTTATATTGTTGGGTATCATGGTTGATTCAAATGATTTTTAATTAGGATATGTTCTTATGTGAATGGGTGCTTTCAAAAATTGAATTCCATCAAGAAGTATGTACTATTTCAATATTATATTTATTAAAATAGTTGGATTTATAATCTGGATTTAAAATATAGGATTGATAAATTGGGTTTAGTTGAAATTTTAAAATTTTTTTCAAGTTATTTTAAAAAATCTTGTCTTTGAGAAATGTTTTATGAAATCATGGTTTGTACTTTAAGTGTAGCTGTTTAAAATATTGGTGAGACCCTTTATGAGTCTTGTGTGAGTAATATTATGTTTATGGTGGTATGTAATCCTTTAAGGGATGTTTTATATTTTCAAATAATTATATTATTTTTATATATTGATTTAGAAATGGGATTATTCTTGTACGGTTGTAGGAGGTGAGGCCTGATTTATTTCAAATTATTTAATTTTTCAAAATTATATTGTTTATTCTTTTCAACATCTATTTGACTGTTCGTGGGAGTAATATTCTAATAGCAGGTGACATGGATGAGGTAAATACACAGTTTGAATTAGTGGGATGTCTAGATTATGTTTCCTAGTAAAACCTCTTCAGTTAGTCTAAGAGGATAATAAGTCATATGAGTAATAAAACATTTTATATAATGTGGTAGTGAAGGTTCTCTAGGGATGATTATTTATTGATTGACTGATCAGAGAATTGAGAACATAAATAAGTATAGTAGTGTCATACTAGGTTCCTTTCTGAACGTTTAGGTTTTATATTACAAAATCTTAGGGAAGGTGGACTTCATTCTAGTTCCTTCTCGGTGGTCTTTTTGAATTTTATTTCATGGTTGGATTTCATTCCACTAATTTTATTTTTATTTTTTGGTAGCATTGTATTTTTGTTTTCATGTAAATTTTTTCGAAGATCCTTTGGTTTGTATGTGGTCATTATGTATCACCTTGTTTGGGTTTTTTAAATACTATTTAAAAAATAGTTTTATATTTTTTTTTGAAAAGGAAAAATTTCATGGATTTTTTATATATGAGTATTAAGAAATATTTCCCTCGATGGTTGATTACGGTATAAAATTTCAATGAAATGTTTCTAGTGAAGAATAAATGTTGCTTTAGATTGACTTATAGGATTTCAAATAACATATTTCTTTTGTGTAAAGTTGTTTATGAAATTTTTTTAACAAAACATTATGTTATTTTATATTGTAAAGATTATTTTTAAATGTCTAAGTGGAATATTTATTGTAATTGTTTTATAATTAATGTGATAGACACTATTTTGTGTATTTTTTTCAAACTATATCATTATGAACTACATTTCAAATGAGATATACATTTTTAAAGAGGGTGGAGACCTATTGGTATTTTTATCACATATATATATATATATTGATTTCAATACCCAAATATGATTTATTTCTTTTGATTAGGTTTATCCATATATATTCATGTGGGATTTGATGACTAAAAGGGGTAACTTGTTAGATTATTTCTACCAAACCAGTTCCATTAAGAATTTTTTCATTAATTCTGTATTGTTGTAATAGCCATTTAGATTGCCATTTTTATCTATATCAGCTTAAATTTCGTATTTATTTTTATTTTTATCAATTTTAGGATGTTTATTTGTTAATCCATTTTTGGATAATTTAATTTTGGATTCCAATTTTTTTATTTAATATTGATACAATTAGAAAAAAAATTACTAAGGTGTGTCATTTGATGGTTAGATACTGGTTTTCTACTTTTGGGGATATAGAACGCCCTTCGGTCCTAAGGTGTGATAGGTTTTATGATATTTATGATGTTAACAAAATATGGGTTGTTATAAATATTATTATATAATATGTTTCTAATTAGGGACCTATGATAATAAGTATTTATCTCAATATTTTTAGTATTTTGTTTTGATTTAGTTTGTATTTTTTTCAGGACCTAGGTGGGTGGCTGTGAGTGGGTTCTTGATCACCATCCATTATGATGCCATGTCAGTTACCATGGGATGTTCTCTATTTAAATTTTATTTAAAAATTATTCTACGTTTAAACCATATGATGTGTTAATATCTTTTTGAATTGTGTGAGTTTCATTTAGGTTCATATTGGATTTAATTATAGGAATGGAAATAGGATCAGTGGCATGATATTAGTTTATATGTCTTTATTTATTGTGGTTGTGATAAAGTACTTGACTATAAAGATGTTATATAAATAATTGTATGACTGAAAAGTGGTCCATCAAACCGTGTATCCAATCGATCATGGTCTAGTTTCCCTTTTTACTTATTGTCTAGAGCTCTCTTCAGAGATACCCAGTGGTAGGGTATGATTAATGGTTGGTATTGTAACATGTAGATAATGTGGATTATGAACTATGATGATCGTCTATTTAGGTGTAACAAGTGTGTAAATTCAGTTTTTTAAAAGGTATATTCATTCAAAAAATAATTTTTTTCTCTGAAAATAATCATTTAGGATTATATATAAAATTGGTAATCGATTTTAAGAACCCATTTGGTCTTGGGATCTTATCCTTTAAGCATGTTTTTAAAGTGAAATTAATTTCTCAGAAAGGATTGACCGATTTTTTACCATAAATGTATTGATTTAATTACAAATTGTAGGATTTTTTTGTTTTTAAATCACATGGTTGTTTGATTAGAAGTGAATATTGAGCTCGGTAGGGGTGTGTTTTGAAATGTGATTTTTTATATATTGAAAATATTGTGAAAATGTATTGAAACTTAGAAAACAGGTATTATAGTGTTTTTAGAGAATTTCAAAATTGGTATATGTGAATTTTGGGTGGATTTACTATTTCATAAATCAATTAATGATTTCTAAAATCATGTTAATATATTTTAGAATTAGATTTGAGGATTTTGATGTGAAATGAAATAATATTTATTTTTAATTTTTTTGGTTCTTTTAATTAATATGTGTTTATTGAAAATTAATATTTATTAATTTAGGAATTTAATTGTTTTTAGAGGAATAATATTTTTGAAATCGAGTATCCATGACTGATTTTTATTTTAGATTTTGTCCCTCTATGTTCGTTTTGACTATTTGATATAATATGGGAAAAATACCATGTTGAGTTTCCATTTTGTTTAATGTAAAGCATGTGACCCATAAAGGTATTAGGTAAAAGTGGTGTTTTTATCTTTTTTTTGTAGTGATCATATTAGGTTTTAGATCATATATGGTATTTTAGTTGAGTTGAAGGTTCCATTCACCATTTTAATAGTAGGGGTAGTAGTTATAAATAATATTGGTGAGTACAGATATCCTAGGTTTTTTTGAGTGATGTTCATTGTTGTGGGATTTTTCTTGATGAGTTTAGATCCTACTGTAATTTAGGTGGATTCTAATTAGTTTGATCATTTCAGAGATCTTTTTTTCAATATTTTTTAAGAAATAGTTTTTTTGAGATTCTTATTTCACAATATTCATAATGCCTTTAGTAGTTTCTCCAGATATCTTATATTTTTTGGGAGAGCCACGAATGAGTTTTGGGATTGTTTTTTGGATGTGTAATGACCATTGGGAGATTTCATTAGGTATCTAAGAAAGGTAAAAACCAATTTTGGTCATGCATTTTCTTGTGTCAGTTTCAATCTGGATGAGATTACCATATTTGATTTAAATGTGTATAAGGTCTTAGTTGTCCCTTTATTTTTTTATGTGATCCCAATATAGATCTTGTTCTATTTCTTGATTGAGGAATGTCTTTTTTCAATATGGTATTCTTTTGTTTGAGGAAATATGATGCTTGTTTTCCCTGTTTCACAACATTTTTTTATGGATGTTATAGTTATGGGTTGTTCTAGGGACTTAGTCTTATAATATTATATATTATTTGATTTTTGTGTCTTACATGTGTTTCTTGGTCAATGATTCATTTTTTGAGATGATCTCATATTGAGGATTTATGTAAACAATGTTGAATTATAGGATGACTTATTATAGGAGTTTTTAGTCATATTTCAACATTTAGATCAATTATAAACTATAGAGAGACCATGTTCATCCTTCTTTTTATTATAGTTCCACGTAAAATTTTATTGTTTTAAATTTTTTTCGGTTACACTTTAATTGTGTCTTTAATAGGTCTTTTTAATAATATGAATGTTTCAATATTTTTATGACCTTAAAACCTATTGATATATCTTTGATCCTTCTACTTGTTCTGAGGTAGTGGTGAATTTTAAAACTATTTATTAATTTCATTTTTCTATATGGGGGATTTCTGATGGTAGGTAGTGGTATGGTGGGGAGACTCATGACACATAAATGTAACTATATACTTTTATTTTATAATATTTATCTCCATATTTGGGTAATTTATATTTATAAAATGATTTGGCTAGAAACTTGAGAGACCTTGAATTTTTACATATATACATAGTGTGAATTAATTTTTTAGAAGAAGCTATTTATATTACCTTTACATAGGTATTTTTTAGTTGTTTTTTGTATAGTACATTGTTGGCCAATAGGGATACCACACAATTAGGTCTAAACAGTGGGAGTCCTAGGGAAACAATGAGTGTATCCTAGGGATTTGTGTTTAAGAATAAAAATTGTACATGGTTAGAGGGAACTATGTGAAAAATGTGTGATATGTTATATAGTTTTTATGGATGGGATATTCAAGGTTGGTATAAAATTTGTAAAACATGTGACTAAACTATGTCAGATTGTGTTTTCTTTGTAGTGTCTAACTGATAGAGGAAAAATGGATTGATAAACCATAACACCCCCTGATTTTCATTGAAAGTGTTAAATTTCTACATTTCACCCTTACATTATTCTGTGCCACCCTATTTCTACCCACTACTTGGCCAAATTAGGTATCTCATGGATGGTGCTCCACTCCTCTTCCACCATCTATTTGGGTCCTTTTCCATCAAGATTTCAAGTGAATAATCCCTTATTTCTTCTCATTTTGTATTTTTATTTTATCCATTTCACTTATCCTTATTTATCACTCCCATTCACCCTATCTTGTTTTTTGGTTATATATTTTCCTTTCGATATGTTTCATGTATAATGTTTTGGATAGTACAAGGTTGAGGAGGTCATTTATTAGGTTTATTGTGTGTTCTCCAATAAATGTGATATATTCTATATGGTTTCTCTTAAAACACAAAATTGTTTTTTTGCAATCCAATTATATTACATATTATAAATTTATTATATGTTTTGAAATGAATTATTTTTATTTTAAAGATTTGTTAATGTCCACAATAGTCTATATATGACTTCGAAATGGATTTTGTCCTTGTAATGGACTTGTTTCATTCCAAGAACTTTTGAAAACGAAAAATAAGCTACTAAAAAATGGATAATGTGTTTCAAAATTTTTCTTAATTGATTTATATTGATATTTTAAACCATTTTTTCTTCTCAAATAGTTCGAAAACATTTTAATAAATTGGTATGAATGCATGTCACTTTCAATGTGCATACTAAAATAATGAGTGGAATCATAAAAAGTTGGATGAAATGATTTAAAATTATTCATGAAAATAGTTTTGTCTTAGAAATAGGTGTTTTATTTTTAGGAGAATTTTTTGAAAAAAATGGAGTTCAAAATCATTATATTTAAATATCATTGAGAGTAAATGGTATCATTGATGTATTAAATGCTTTTGAATTGGTGGATTTTTTTAAAGCATTATTAGAACAATTGAATTCTTTTAATAAATAAAGTGTAATATCAAAAGTAAATTTGTGGAAATATCTATATTTCCAAATTGTAATTCAAAGTGATGTTTGATAAATGGGATTAAAAAGAAACTTGAGTAAGGTATTTTGAATGGCTTGATGATTAATTCTCTTCCTGAGCAGTTTTATGGAAACCCAATTGGAACTTTTTTGAGGTGGTTTTATAAATGTGTGAGACCCTCATTGAGACCCATGTGTCTCATTGTATTCAAATGGTGATTTTTTTCCCTCATGTTATGTTTATAGTGTTATATACTAATTTTATTCTTAATCATGTAAGTAAAATGTAGTCGGTTTATGTGAGGGTATAAGAGATGTGATGTTAGTTATTTGAATTGGTTTGTAATTGAAACATTTATTGATTTTTTTATCAAATCCATTTTACTTTTCATGGGATTACAAGGTAGATAGTAGAGTAACTACATGATATCGATCTCTATTGTGTAGTAATAGGATTTCTATTGGGTCCTTCCTAGCTATACTGCATCAGTTAGCCGAAGCGGATATCATGTCATATGATCAAGAATCCTTTTTGTTTCCTATCATAGTGAAGGTCATCTTAGTTGTTTATTATTGGATAGTCTAATAAGACTACCAAGGATATGGATAGGTTCAATAATCTCAACCTATGTTCCTTGTCATGAGATTAAATTTTTATTACTAAAGATTATAGATAATGCTTATGACACTCTCTTCAAGCTTATTATACATTATTTTAGGATTCAATTTCATTACCCATGCCCATTGGATTTTTCCTATAATTTTTTATTTGTATTCTTGGATTGTGTTTCCATGATTCTTGGGATACTATGTTTAATTTATGTATCATTGTGAGTGTGTTTTGGATAACCTTTAAATGATTTATTATAAAATTATTGAAATTTTTATCTTAAACTGGAAAATGTCTTTCTTATAAATAAATAGTTTTTACAGAAATAATGTTTCCTTGTGGTTGCTAATGAAAATAAATTTTAATAAATTTTTTAAGAAGATTTTATGTTTTTTTATTTTTATTTCTAGGATTTTCATCAATCTATTTAATTGATTTGAAATTCATTATGAAAATTATTTAATAACAATGTTTTATTCTATAAAATATTGGGTTTTTTAAATGTGTAGTAGTATTTTTGTTGGATTGGTTTTATAAAGTATGTAATAAACACCTATTTCATTACCAATGTTTCATATAGATTAATATAAACAACATTAATAAGTATATTTTAATAGTTTCATCATGTGGTGACCTACTAGGATATTTAACATAGGCATATATATATATATATTATAGGCTTTTGATACCTAGCTTTACATCATTCCACTAGGTCAAGTTCATCTATGGATGAATGAGTGGGGTATGATGAAGGAATAGGTTTCACAAGGGAGTTTGTTGGAGGTATTTTGTTTACATTTAATTTTCCTATTTTCTATTGGAATGTGGTATCATCCAATCAAGCTGATATTCATTCTATTATATCTTGTAGTTTTATTTATTGTTGTTGGTTCACTATCCACAAATATTTATTTATTATTCTTTTTCAAGATAATAAGTTTATTATATATGATTTATATTTATTTTATATTGATGTTATATGTTAAATAATTACCAATTTGTGTCCCATGACACATAAGAACTAGTTTTCAGCCTGTGGGGATTAGGAACACTCTTCAAAATTGTGTCGTCCAGAGTGGGGTTCCAGTTTAGATAACATATTAATTCATTAAATGTTATAAAAAAGTTTATATTAGAGTAATTCCATCCCAATAATAAAATGATTTATGACAGCCCAGGGATACCATCATAGGAAGTATTTTATTGTATGCTTCATATTTATACCTAATTATCTCATATAGAATACTGTATATATATATTTCTATAATTTAAATGGTATTTTATTCATTTACATTTTATTTACATCAAATAATTAGATAGAATTTATACGAAAAAATTATTTTTAATAATTTCCAATGTACTTATAAATATTATGATCCCTCCAAATACATTTATTTATTCTATATCCTCTTCCATTACATTTGGATTAAAGTTTAGATAATCCAATAAAATTAGAATAATGAATTTTTTAAAATCTATAGGTGATTAGTAAAAAAATCATGTCTTCTCATGTTTTTATAAACAAGATTTATTTTGTGTAAAATGTGATTGTCGTTATAAAATTTGTTAAACAAATTCCAATTTTATAAAAAATTGTTGTGGAATATGTTTTAAAATAATTGAGTATTATAAAATGATAATTTTACTTCAATGTTTTGTAGGAAAATTATATTGGTTTTTATGAAAATAATATTTCAATATAAAACCATTTTATAATTGAATAAACCACATCATGGATTCAAGGTAAGGATATTATAATATTTTTTCATAATTGAATTCAACCATTGAAAAAATGAATTTGATCCCTTGGGAAATACAATATTTTGATAGAAACAAATATTAGTTAAAACTAAATTTTAGTGGGTTTTAATACATAAAAAAAATGTTTTTAGATGTGATTTATGTATAATGTGTATTTATATGATATATTAAATTATAATTTATTTATAAATTATTAAATAATTCCAAATGAAAAATATTTTATTTTAATTGATGAAAATTTTTGAAATGAAAATTTTTAATATCAAATTTATATATATTTATTTGGAAATATCGTATTCCAATCTAGAAAGGGTTTTGGATAATTTGATAAATTTATTAATAAAATGAAATATGTGATATTTTTTTATTAAAAATGATTGTATAAAATATGAAATACTTATAAGATTATAAGATGTCTTCGTAAATATCATATATTTTAAATATGAAATGGTACATATTAAATTACATTAAAATTGATAATATGAAAGATCATATATTCCAATAAATATGAATTGTATACTTAACTATCTATGTTCCATAAGTAGTATGATTTATATGATGGTCCACAAAAATAGACAAGTGATTTGAGAAACACAAAAATTGCCCAATAAGTTTAGTGAAATATGGATCTTGACACACTAATGGATTTTATATTTTTAAAAAGAATGACAATTTATATTAATGTATTTAATGAATTTATATATTAAATAACTATGATATATGATATCCATATGGAAAAAATTGTTGCAAAAATATTTTTATCGTCAACATTAATCTTTACTCCGATATCAATTCAGAAAAAGAAGAATCTTATAAGAAACAAATTATTAGTTTGGGACATAAAATTAAAAAAATCGTTATCTAATAACAAATATTCTATGTGTTAGAAAAAACCATATATATTTAAATAAATTATGATGTAATTTTACAAGTATAATACATATGATTTTCATTTGAGGAATAAACATTATGACTTAACTCACATACTTATATTAATGGAGTCTATATTTACAAAGAAACATGATAACATTGATGAATTCATGATTACAGGAAACCTAGAAAGGATCTATCAGGAATAAAAAAATAATGATAGGTGTTGGTTTTCAGAATAATTTCCATGATTATTTATAACTAAGGAAACATTACTATATACATATGTATATAATATGATATTGCATGATAATGAATTGGAGTGGATGTGGCCTCATTTAAATACTCATATGTATATAAGAATCTTTCTACAAACCTTTATAAAACATTTCTTGAAAATTATTATAAACTACAATATGAATGACTTTAATAAATGTTTTCCCCATATTATCCATATGTCAAGTAAAAATGTGTGGGAAATTAGTTTTGAGACCTCTAGATATTTTTTCATAGGACAAAATGGAAGGGGGTTAATCTAGAACAAAAATATTTAAAACCAAAAGGTGGGGTCATGAACGATGGAGTTTTCATTAGGTTTAAACCGATCACTAGAGTATTAATTCCTTATAATACCAAAAAGTTTTTAGGAATCACTATATAAAGCCTACACCAATTATTAATTTTATAGATATTAATAAATTCATTATAAATGGTATATGATGTAAATTTTTTTATTGTTATGAATATATAGGTTTTAAAAACTAAGAAATAAATAATAGTTGGAAATTTGAGTTCAAATTCCAATGATGAAGAAAAGGGTTGTTACATCAAATAAGTAGATATAACATGTAATGTTAAAGGAAAAATATTAAATTATACGTATATTATCTAGATTGATTTATATTTTATGTTAAGAGATTGATTATAGACATGAAATTATTATTAATATAATATTCTTATGTTTTATATCTATAATGTATAATAATGATCGAATTATATGATTTTTTTATAAGAAGATGAAGAAAAACATGTTTTCTCATATTATAAAAGTGTTTAACAATGTTATTTTTAAAAAATATTTTTAAAAAGTTTCCCACCAAATAATTGTTGCATATTTTATAAAATAAAATATTTATTTTTTGTAAATTTTACAAAAAACATTGTGTATCATATAATATGTGGACATATATTATTTATTTGTTAAATATTCTCATAAACAAAATACGTGTTATTTTGTAACATAATGGTATTTTTTATGAAATATATTTTTAATGAAAATATAGATTCCAAGATGTTGTGGGAGAATATTTGAATGTAGAGATGGTGAAAATATATAAAATTAATTATTAAAATTTACATATAAATAATGTTATATATTACCACTCTTTTAATTACCTAGAGGATCCACTGCTAAAAGACTACCCAATCTAGGCCACACTATGGCCTCATCGTACTCAAAGAAACAACGTATCCTAAAAATACTTCACATATCATCTTACCAAACTTTTATCTAATTACTGACACCCATCATGTATATAAAAATTCAAAAAACATTCCAACACAATTAAGGTCATTGCATTTTTCCATCAAATTAGTATATCAACATGTATAATATTAAACCCAAGGAATGAATTTAACTATAACTTCAGCAAAAAAATATGAGTTTCAAGATATAGCATGCACACTCATCACAAGTAAAGAAATGTCATAAAACATTAATTAATAAAACCTCTACCCATGGTCCTCCTCACATGAGAGAGCATAAACCCCCACATATGAATTCAACACAGGTTATTTAACAATAATGAAACAATTCATAATCCCCAAATTTTCAACTCAACCTTACTAAATGTCACAACCCTTAAGGACATAGATTTATGGGTCAAATATATTCCACAACCCATTAAAAAACGTAGTTCACTCCAAGAAGGATGTAACCTTTCTTATTACAAACCTTAGGTATCTTCAAACCCCTTTCTAAAAATCCTAAACCAAAAACCTAAGGCACATTCTGTCACATCACATACTAACATGAAACATGTGCTGAAATAATAATTAAACCACCTTCCCTATGTTTATAAGAGATATATTATATGATATCACCAATTGGATATATGTTGTTTTCCAAAAATTGATAATTTTAGAAATATTACCAAAAATGAAATTTGTTCGAAAATAGTAGTGAGAAGATAAAGACCAAAAGAGATACCCTAGAGACTACCATATATAATCTAGGTGGAGTAACATTATTTAGAAAATACTATAATATATTGAGATATGTTTATCTAATATATCTTTAAAGTGGAAAAATAGATTAGATAATGGGAGAATGAAGGTGGTAAATGGGATGGTTCATATATGAAAACATATGGACATGAACCCAAATTAAAATTGATAATTTAAAATAATAGTTTCTAAAAAAAACACAATGAATCCCTATCAACCATTGTAGATTCCCTAATTCAAACCTTTAACACAAAGACATAAGATAGAACACCTCATATCAATTAAAAATCTCTGATAATTCACATCAAAATCCAAATACTCATAACAATAACTTCTATAATACTAAATAGATTAAATTCCACACAAATTCTCCAACCTAGTTGTGATGATCCAACATTAAAATCACAAGATTCCTATAAAATCCATAGAGATAATAAATTTTAAAAGCCTCTTATGACATCATTTCCATATCACTCTATCATATATTGTATCTCTGATGACATCATAGGGAGTAGAAATTAAAGTTACATATTGAATAACATCTAGAGTATATTTTCTTAATCACATAAGAGACACACTATTGATTAACTTTTTCCCTTTACCCAATTCATTAGAGAGCTATAATGGGCACATCCTCCCACATTTTATCACATAACCACCCATAATATTAAGAAAATCCCGTGAAACACAACATAATTATAACACATAAATAATTCATAAAGCAATATTCTTGAGGAAAATTTTGATTTTTGAAATAACTTCTTACTTTTACCAAGCCTCACACTCATAAATAAAAGAAATTTATTTTAAAAAATTTAAAAACTTGCAAATTATGCATAAAAATATTAGGTTATTATGAAAGTTGGAAATTAAATTCATGTTGTATATATTAAAAAACATTCATTCTGGATTTTGTAAAAATAGTTAAAAGAGTAACATTAAAAGATATTAAATAAAGTCTCTAACCAAAATTTTGACACATAAAATTAAATATTAATTCTCATGAATATATATAAATGTTTATTATTTACTTTATTTTGGACCAATTTAAATTTTTATCATTCCTTTTATATCACTTATTATCATGTTAAACAGTTTCTTTATTATTTGTGTTCAAGTCAGTCATTTTGAAAATATTCGGTACTTTAGTCCTTGATGAAATTTTTAGGATGTATATGGTCAAATATTACATTATTAAATCATATTTTTATTAATAATAATGACAGAATTATTATTTTTCTACATTATTTATACATTTAAATTCGTCCATTGAATATGAATTTGAAAAGTAACTTTGTTACAATCATGAAGATGGTATGTCGTACATACATATTAGTAACATTTCCATTTATGAATGATAATTAACTATAGTTTTATATTTAAATAATTATTATATTATCATCAATATAATTTAAATAATTTAAATATACATATACCCACATTATTCATGGGATGTGGTGATGAAAAATGAATCACATCACTTCATGGAGGTGATAATTTACATGTATACATGAATGTCGTTATCATTTATCTATGCATGGAAATGTTAATATAAAGATGATATATTAACTTTTAATAATGATAAATATTTCATAAAAATCATATATAAACTTTAATTAAATGACTAAAAATGTATTAGGTTATGGCTATGGAAAATGAATTTCATCGCTTTGTGAGGCAGAAGTTTGTCATACACAAGAATGATAACTTCTTTTTCAATGTCATGCAAGTAGAGATTGATTTAGTAGATGTTGTAAAAATAAAAATAATCATAGAATATTCAGAAACCTATATTTATTATTCCATCATGGTAGTAGAGTATTCTAAATATATTGAAGAAGAAAAAAAATAGAAAGAGTTAATTAAAAAAGATATATATCCTTTAGAAACCCTTAATTTCATAGTATCTTAAGACCATGAAGGATGATATTACAACTAAAATAATATATCTATGATTTCTAGATGTATTATAGTAAAATAAATTTTTTTATATGGGTTGACGCAAAATGGTTTTTAATTTTGAATAAAAGAGAAGAATATGTTCCCTTTTATAGGACAAAGGAGAATAACTCATGAAATTTCTCAAAATATTAACATAATATAAAATTATTTCCTATTAAAAATGGGAAAAAGTAATTTACTTAGAGTATAATATTTGTATTTATATAAATTCTCACATAAAATAATTTTTTTACTCGTTTATGTAACATTATTTCCCTTACCATTAATTTTAACCCTTATTTATCTATTTTAAATCATACCTCAATAACAGGTATTTTTATAGTATAAGGGTTAATATAATTACTATAATAGAAACGAAGAACAAAAATAGATCATAGATGACATTTTAAACATTATCCAAATCTCTTTTTAAAAACTATATATTTATAAATTTTATAACATTGAATAATATATTATTTATTTTATAATATAATTAATGTCAATTTTTATACTATTCATTATTTGGACCATAAAAAATCAATAAAACAAGTTAAATTATGATAAAAACATTTAAAACGTCACTAAAAAGAAAATTACTCTATATAATTTTTATATGAAATTATTTATCTCAATTTATATGTATTTATATATTTTTAGGGAAATTTATTTGATATTTTCATTAATTAAACAATTATTTTTTCATCATTGAGCATGCTTTTGTTGTAATTTTTCCATAAATATTTATACTAAATTACCATGATGAATATATTTTCGTTGTCCCAAATTATTATTTATAATATATTATATATTTTGAATTACCATATCATAAAAATAAAATCCATATTAAAACCATTAGTCTGACAAATTTGACATTTCATAGAATAAAATACTTTAAGGGGATAAAAGTCATCCAAGTGGATCCAAAGGTCTTAAATCTAGAATAAGGATTATTATAGTATACAATAAATCATAAAATATAACTTTTACATGTTTTGGATAAATTTATTAATATTTATAATATTATTTTTACACTTAATTACCTAATTTTCCTTTAGCGTGGAAAACAATTAAATTGTTTACTATTAATATTGTCCAAAAATAAAACCTACCAATTTAAAAAATTCTAATATTAGAACTAAAAATATTTAATCCATTATTCAAAATTTTATACCAAAATTTGGGTAATATTAATTAAATATTTATCTTGTTGTAGGGTGAAATGTGGGGTTGGAAGTGAAAATAATCAGACGTTTAGTAAGTTTTTATATAAAAATTCATTATAAAAAATATTATATTTAACTGAAATGGATTAACATATATAAAATTGTTATGATATTACTATAAAATAAATTGAAAATAAAATTTAACATTATAATTTTTTTAAATGAGAAGTCAGTTTACATTTAAAATGTAACATTTTTCACTATTCATAAAAATGAAACTTACTAAAAAAATACCCAAAATTAAACCAAATAAATTTTATGATATAAAAATTTCAAAGATGAATATTATTTTGTAAAAATAAACTTATAAAATTTAAAAAAATTATTTATAAAACAATTGTTCCTCTAAAAGGATGTAAAAATATATTTCTAGAGAAATACAGTTTTATGTGTAAATGTTGATTTTTCATATAAACTAATGAATATAATATCCCTATTAAATTTAAAATTAGTTTTAAATTCATTATTTTTAATAAATAAGAACAATTATTATTCTATCATTTCCTAGTTATTACATTCTTCCTCCTTTGGGAAAATGCATCCTCGAAATTTTATTCAATTACTAAATAAGCACGCATATCATTCCCTTATTGTATTTTAATATTCACATGTTTTCTACTCAACCATTTTCCTGTCCCATAAAACCATAACATTATGACTCGCCTTATTCTAGAATGAATTATCATTATGGTCAACATTATGAATTTGATGTTCCTTGAAATTATGATTCTCTTCCAATGAAAATTCTTTTGGGGTCAAACATGAGATGAATCCATCACGTATTTCCTTAACATTGGAACATGAATTACATTGTGTGATAGGGATAAAATTGGTGGACAAATTCCGTTAGTAGGAATCTTATCCAACATTCTCCTAGATTTCATAGGGTCCAATAAAAAGTGGACTTAGCTTCCACTTTATAACAAAATACATTAATCATTTTCATGGATAAGATTTGATAATGAAATGGTCACCAACTTCAAAATAAATATCGTTACTCTGTTTCTGCATAAATTTTCTACCTACTCTGAGTTTCCCTCATATATTTCTGAATAACATTCATTTTTCATCTAGTTACTCTTCTATTTCTTTTCCCATCAAATTCATTTCACCTACTACATTTCAAAATTTTGTAGTTCAGAACCTTTTTTTCAAAGACTTCATCAGAAGTATCCATTTCTATACTATAATGGAAACAGTAATTATACGAAATCTCAAAAAAAGAAAGATGGTGATCCTAATCTCCCTAGTAATCCATCAAAATAGAATTTAGCATATACCCCAACATATGAATTGATCATTTTGATTTTCCATCAGATTGAGGGTGAACAGTTGTTTTGAAATTTAATTTGGTTCCTAATACCATATAAAGACATTTCCAAATGATATATATGGACCTAGGATCCTGATCAAATATAATAGAGAGAGAAAATCCATTTAACCTAATTGTCTCTTTATGATTAAACATTGATATTTTATCTAGAAAATGATTGTCTTGAATAGTATGAAAATGGAAAAATATATTCATTTGATCAACAATAACCCAAATATCATTGTTACATTAATAAGTCTTTTATATTACCACTATAAAATCCATGGATATATTTCCCTTTTCCATTTTGGAACTAGAAAAGTCTGAAGCATCCCTTTTAGTAATTTGTATTCTTATTTAACCTTACAACAAGTCAAACATTCTTTATTAACTTGAACAATATCACATATCAATCCATTCCACCAGTAATACTCCTAAAAGAGTCTATATGTCTTAATGATTCCAATATGATCAAAAAATGGAGAACTATGAGCTTCATGCTGAAACCCTTTCCACAAATATGAATCACATGGAAAGAATTGTCGTTTTCTAAATCAGAAAACACATTTCTTATCAATATTAAAATCATTCAAATTACCCTTCTTAATAGATTCTACCTTTTCCTTCAAATATTTATCCTTTTTTCCAGTACTCATAATTACTTTTAAAAAATTTATCAACCCTAAAACCTGGAACTGAAGTAAAGATTTACCAAAATCTAAAATTTATTGGCCAAAATTTATCAAATCAATTACCTAATATTCACGTTCCAGACAAAACATTGTTAACGTAGCATTATTTTTTGATTCAAACAATAATCCTCCTTGTTTTTATTTTCGGGATGACAATGAATAAATAAATTGTAATCCTTTATAAGTTCTATTCATATTTTATAAATAATGTTCAATTCATTATTTTTTAATATATACTTTAAATTTTTTGGATCAGTATATACTTGAAACTTCGCTCTAAATAAAATGATGCCTCCAATTATTTAATGAAAATAAGAGAACCTAATTCCATATCATGTGTAGGGTAATTTAAGTCATGAGGTTTCAACTAACGTGAAACTTAACTAATTAACTGATCATTATATATTAATACACCACCAAGTCCATTTAATGAAGCATCACTATTGACAAAAAAATCAACTTTTCTAGACGTCATATCCAAAACTAGAGCATTAGGTAGTCTTTTTCAGTTGCTAAAAAACAACACATTATTCTTTTTGAATTAACCTAAATATAATTAATGTTATCATAGGTAGTTGTAAATATAAACTTGAAATTTTTCTAATAGCCATAAATAATAATCTTATAATCCCTGAAAAATATTAATCTGTTTGAAATTGGTTAGTCTTGGCCTGCCATCAACATATTTTATTTATCTGGTGAAAAAAATTATAAATATAGAAGGTGGATTTGTTAAACTAAAAGAAATAAATACAAACTCATAATGAACATATATACTCTAAAACACTATATTTGGAATTTCATCCTCCATCACCATCATTTGATGGTATCTGAGCCTTAAGTCACCCTTTGAAAAAAAATGAGCTCCCTGAGCAGATCCAACAAGTCATCGATTTAAGGAAATGTGATTTTTTATAAAATAATGTTATTTAAATCATTATAGTCAATGTAAATCATTATATAATCATGTTTCTGACAAATATAACAGGATATCCCCATGGTGGGGTGATTGTTTGAGTAAAAACATTTTATAGAAATAGTTATAACTTCTTTTTTAATTCATTAAGTTCTACTTGATCCATTTGATAAGGATTTTTTACATTTTCTCGGCACCAGGAACAAAGTAAATAGTAAATTATATATCTTTTAAAGGTATAATACTAGAAATATCATTAGGAAGAACATACACTAACTCATTTACCACCAGCACATCATTAATATGAACACTTCTCTAGTTCTAATAAATATGTGTAGAAAAAAAATCGCACCAACATTTTTTAATAGTTTCTTAGAATTCTGATATATTATCAAAGTTGTGGGTTAATTATTTTATACAAACGGAAACTCACTCTAAAATATAAATTCATTATCTCAACAATATCCCTTAGAGTGGAAAACAAAAACCTAATCCATACCCAGAATAACATGAAAATGATTTTGGGGAAAAAATAAGGTTTGTAGGTGAATTCCTTCTACATACCATGATATAAAGATTATTATTGTTTCTTTTTACCTGAATATTTAATCTAGTTTTTTTCAGATAATTTATGGATTCATTACATGAAGTGGAGTTTCCAATTTCCTAGAAAATTTCTCTAAATGTAAATAATGTGTATAAACTATATCAAACTATACATAAAAATAATAAGAATAAACAAACATTATACCTGATGAAACTTACCATGATAGAATAATATCTACTTATTTAGTTTCAAATTATTTCACCCAAAGTTTTTTCATATAACATGAATGCTTCCCAGAAGTTGGGTTACTCTTCAGGTAATCATTTTAATGATGACACATATCACTATAGTTAGAACATTTTAAGGATTTTATATCAGAACTGTTATTAAAACAAACAATATATTCTTCATTGTAATTACTATCCATATGCCCAAACATACCACATCTATTAATCTTACAATACATAAAAAATAATTCCCTATGGTGTTTTTCACCATAATTCTCAAAAACGGAAACTTAATTTTCTTACTATCAAAAACCATTGATGAATTCTTCCCGTTTCCCCTCCACAACGACTGATTTTATGTTTGTTTCCAATGAACACATGATCATCATTAAACTCTATTTCCAACATTTCCACAAATCAAACCAATTTTTTATAACTTTTTAATTCATGATAACCCAATGTCCTTTGATATTTTTGGCTCTAATCCTATGTAACAATGATTTATTTTACTATCAAGATCTAGGATAATGTTTTTAGTCTACTTTTCCAAATGAGTGAATTTTTCTTCTTATAAAACAACTAAATACTCTTACCACCTCAATTCCAATAATATTTTTTCATCCTAAATTTAATATCCTTAAGAAAATATTTCACAAATAATATTTTTCGATTCATCTGATTTCAAAGCATCAATATCCTCACTAATGTTGGTATTCTAGAGCATCGACTACTAATCATCGAATTCACCTTCAAAATGGAAAATAAAAAGACAATTATTTTGTTGGAATGAACACCTCGTGCCATCAAAAATATTTTATAGGTCCTTTATTTACTCTTCACCTACCATGGGATAAGAATATCCACTAAAATTTGGAGGATGTTTCGTCATAAAATGCTACACTATGAACAAAATTTTTAGTTTTGATTTTTAGAATCTGATGATGCTAACATGAAGGATGTTTTCTACTCAATGCCTTCCCACCACAGCTTCTATGTTTCCTCTATAAAAATCCATTTCGAAAAAACATGTCTTAGATGATACAACATGAAAATATTGAAATAATATGTCAATTCAACTAAAACATGAACTAAAAATCCTAATAAGAAAGTTATTAAATTTATCCTAAACCTAAACATTATATAAACCTACATATGATACCAAATATAAGTAACAGGCCTTAATGATTACAAATTATAGTTTTTTTAAACTACAGTAATGTTTCTTACAATTCTAATGATCTTCTTATTTTCTGATTTTAGAGAATTAGGTCATAATTCATACATAATATCCCATAATCATAAAATGTTGATACTACTATGAGAATACCCATTTGATCAATAATATAAAACTTTTAAAACAAAACATGATTTATTTTTCATGAAAAATATTCATAAATTTCAATATTACTTCCTCCCTTCTCTTAGCCATCCACATACCCTGTGAAAAACATTTTAAACCATGGTATGAGAAACACATTTCAATAAGAAACACAAAATGAATAAAAAGAACCATTATTTGATGAATAATTATAAACCCATGAAATTTTTTCACAAAGTTATAATTTTCATACATAAAACATAATCTCTTTAGATTACTTTATGAAAACATATGTTTCGTACAAATTACTTTATAACAAAATAAAAAATGTAAATTATGACATCATTTCTTTATTACTGTTATATACATTTTATCTCTCATGGATATATATAGAGTGACCTTCATAGTTAAATTTAGAATAACCATTGAAATATATTCCCTTAATCTCTTAGGATAAACCATTATAGTTAATATCACCCCTTTATTCAATTTATCATAGGCTTATAATGGGATTACCCACCCTCAATTTGTCATAAAACTACACATAATCATAAAAATATACAATGATGTATTAGATAATAATAACAAATAAAACATGTATAAAATAACATTCTTATGGAAAAGAAATTTTCAATTTTAAAATAAGTTTTATTTTTTAAAAATTCATACACTTATAAATGAAAACACTTTATATTAAAATAAAATTGTTAACTGGTAGAGGAAGAATAAAAATATTAGAGCATCATTAGATTGATAATTTCCATTCATCCTAAATATTTTAAAATAACAGACCATTTGTCTTCTTGAAATATTATTGAAGGAGTAACTTTAAAAAATATTTGTTTAAAAAAATCTCTTACCTATCGAATGTCTTGTCAGGTATAGTATTTATCTTCATGAATATAAACATATATTATAAATTTACTTTATTTATAACATTTTTAATTGCTATTATTTTTATTATATTAATTAAAATCATGTTATAAGAATTACGTAATTAATTAATTTAATGTCTTGTTTTTTGATGATATTTGATACTTATCGAAAATGAAATTAGTATGATGTCTATTGTCAATGTGGTCATTAGAACATCATATATAGAATAATATTCCTGAAATAATTATAATTTTTTTACATCAATTATACTTTTAAATCCATTATATATATATATATAATAAACTATGTTAAAATAATGGAAATGGTAATTCGTACGTACACATTAGTAACATTTCCATTTTTTAATTACGAATAAGAATCATCTTATCATTCCAGAATGATC
Source organism: Viscum album (assembly GCA_963277665.1). Taxonomy (NCBI): domain Eukaryota; kingdom Viridiplantae; phylum Streptophyta; class Magnoliopsida; order Santalales; family Viscaceae; genus Viscum; species Viscum album. The sequence goes on from OY728133.1 coordinate 446,768,635, forward strand.
ATAATATAAATCATATGTTTTCCTGAATGACATTGTCATTTTTTTATTCATGGAATTGAAACAATGATAATAAAATATTATAATAAAATAAAAAAAGTATTCCATGAATATCATATAAAAAATTAATTCCATCATTATAACTAGTCTTGATAGATGGTGATGGAAATGGAATTTATCAGATCATGAGAAAGAATTCTGCTGTACACATGAAAGATAACTTATTTTCCCATTTGATAAAAGTTGAGACAAATTTAGGTGATGATATTAATAGAAAAATATATTATTATATTGAAGATACTAGATTTATTATTTCATAATGGTTGAGAAAGAATTTAATAAGGTCCATGGAGAAACAAAACAGGGGAACATAATTAAAAATGATACATCTTCTTTACAAATCCTTCATTGTGTAATACATTTAGGCTAATAAGGTTGGTTTTATTCCAAAAATAAGAGCTCTGTAATATATGTTGGGATTTTAAGAATGGTTTTCGGTAGATCATAGATGAACCAAAAAGGACAAAAAGTATAAATAAAAGACTATAATAATTTCCTTTTTATATGAGAGGGGAGGGGCACTCTTGGAGTTTCTCAAAATATTAAATTAATATAATTTAATCTTATAATATAAATGGATAAAAAATTGAGTTATTTAAAAAAAATATATAATGGTTCTAAAGAATCTCATATAATAAATTTCCAGTATTTTTAGGTCACATTATAACCATTATCATTTATTTTTTACCCTTATTTGACCCCTTTAACTCTTCCCGTTATAACATGTATTTTTACACTTTATGGGTTAATATAATTTATATAAAATGAAAAAAGACAATAAATGGATTAGGGATGATATTTTAAAACATATAATTATCCTTAGGATGAAACAAAAATTTTAATGAATTTTATAAAATTATATAATATATTATTTATTTAAAAATATCATTTATATCATTTTTGACACTATTTATTATTTTTTCTTTTTAAAACATTAATAAAACCATTTAAATTAAAAAAACTTTCAAAAAAGTCACCAAAATTTATTATTAATATTTAAAATTCATATATGGGCTTAATTATCACAAATTATATTTATTTTAATATTTTTAAATTATTTTATTTGATATTTCCATTAATTAAATAATTATCACCTCATTATTGTGAATGTCTTTAAAGTAATTATTTATGACCTAATTTTTTTAAGAAAATTACCATGATTAAAATAAAAAATGTATATTTTTAATGAATATTTATAGTCTATAATATATTTTAAATATCCACATAAAAAATTTAATACTTTTCAAAAACATTACTTGGTTAAGATTGACATTAAATAAAATAAAATACTCTAAAGAGATTATATTAACATAAGTGACTCCAAGAGGTTATAAATCTAAAAAAGTATTATTTTTTTGACAGTCACACATAAAATTGTTTATTAAAAATAATAGCTTAATTTTATAGTAATTATAATACTATTTTTACCCTAAATTAGATACTTTACCCTTAATAGTGATAATAAAATTACATAGTTTAATATTCATGTTTTCAAAATATAAATGAGAAATATATAATAAAATTAGAAAATATGTTTCCAAATATGGAATCCATATTTAAAAAATTAAAACACATAATTAGAAAAAATTAATTTTAAATTAATCTTATAGATTGGGCTAGAATGCAAGATTTAAAAGTTAAAATGTTCGAAACCTTACTAAGTTTTAATAACCAACTTAATTCTAAAAAAGATTATAATGATATAAATTTTATGAATAGATATATTATTGATCTGATTTTACTTTAAACCCAATTTAAAATAAAATTTATCATTACAAATTATTTAGATGAAAATTCTGTAATTAATTGAAATTAAGTATTTTCTCTATTCATTAAAATATAATTTATCAGAGAAACACCCAAAATTAAAACAATATATATTTGGAAATTAGAATATCAAAAAATATTATTTTGTGAAATAAAATGTATAAATGTGTAAAAAAATTAGTTTAAAACAATTTTAGATTTAAAAGGGACTAAAAGTGTTTTTTAGGTAAATACATATTTTATCCATAAAGATGGATTTATCATATATGTTGTTGAACAAAGATTAACTTTTAAATTTAAAATTAATATCTAATTCGTAAATAATAATAAATATAAAAAATAGTTATTCTTACTTGGGTTGTAACAACAGATAAACTAGTTCTCCCTAAAAACTACCACTCTCAGCCTCAAAAAATATCAACTATTTCTTTATAAATGCAATGGATATAAAATCTATCTATCTATGCCCAAATTCTCCCAAAATAATTTTCACGATTTATCATGAATAAAATTTCCTCAAATCCACTATGGTTCACTTTAATACAAAAATCCTTCAAAAAAACATAATCTCTATACCCAAGAGAACATTTATGAGTCACACTCCTCCACCCATCCCATTCATAGCAACATTTCTAAAATATTCAGTCTTGAATTACAATATACATTAAAAAGTAACCACTTTCCTTTATCTGATCCTTGTCTAGTCACATATATGACTCTCTGATTAAGTTATGAAAATTTTATAATCATGTATTACTCTCTCTTTCATACAAACACATCTAACACCAGACCCTATAACTGATTCATACCCCTCATCATTTTCCAAACCCAATAGTGGTTAAAATCAAAGTAGTTTAATCTCTAAATCTAATGTAATATTAGTAAGAAACCTTAATCATTATACCACAGAACACATGAAGTTTTAAATTATCCTCTAACACTTCATGATTTTTATTACACAATCTCTGATATCGAACCCTGCCCTTGACATAGGGTAACTAGTCATGCAATTTCTATGGTTCCCCCACCATGGGATTTCCAATGTCATCCCATTATTAAAACCATTTTATTCAAATACGAATAGTTCACAAATATTTCTACACACATGTTTTTCATATCATAACCAAATATCCTTGACATATGAGAATCATTTCTTGGTCCAATGATTTCGTGTTTTCCTGAAGCACCCTCACCTAAACTAGATGACATCTGATTAAAACCACCAACCATTGACTTGAATTGATCCTAATGGGCTTGTCACAGTATGGTTTTCAAACTAATTCCAAATTTTTATGGAAATCCTCAACATCTATATCTAACTTTTCCATGAATATCCAATGAATCATAATACTATTCCCATCAAGAGCCTATAAAACTCTAACAATTTACCATCCCAGTTTGATTTTGATATTCTCTCATATAATGTTCCATAAGAACTTAACCACATGGGAGTATCATCCACTCTTCACTAGCATTTGTGATTACAAATTAACTAACATACTCAGTAGTATGAAAATATAGAAACCCATCACGAATATCCCATAATAATCATTATTTTTTGTAGGATTTACCTATGAACTTAGATGATGCCTCTACTATATATCCCACTACCATGTCACTATTAAAAGCCTTTAAAATTATTAATGATCTCTATTCCATGGTAGTTTCATTGGTAACATCCAATTAGATACATTTATGATGTGACTACCTCTTAGTAATCACATACTATCTCCATGATACTATCATTATTGTCATTTCGAATGACCAATCCATAAAATTAATGTTCCTAAAACTAGGAAAAAAGCCTTACATGAATTTCAAGAATTATTCCACAATAAAACCAGCTTGTGTCCCCAATATTCTGTTACCTATGAAGAATCTCTTCATGTAGGACCCCATTTTATGGCATGGATTTATCTTTAAAGAAAAAAACACAAGATAACCCTTTCAGTTTACCTCTTTCAAGAATTACAATAAATCCACCATAAAGTACCATTTATGCCTTAGTTTTCAATCCAACCAAGTACTTGCATAAAAATCTAGACACTCAGTCCCATATCACCCAATCATAACACAAAATCCAAATAATCCACATATGATTTCCATAACCAAGAATGGAAAATACTATACATGTAGTATAAAAATAAAAATACACTCTCTTTTAACCATGGAAATGAGGAATATAAAACTAACAATTACTTATGTCTCGTTAGGCTCAACCACCCCACATAGAAACCAACCAAGATTAAGATACCAATATGAATATCTCTTTATTTGACACTCATGATAAATTAAATCCCATATTAAGATTTATATGTCAACAAAACATGGTTATATTGAAAATCATCCCAACACACTCAAGGTTCAACATCTAATATACCACTATATTATTTTAATAACTAATGGTTCAATGTCCAACAAAAAAATCCACACATACCAGTCATAACCCATATAACTATCTCATATTCTAGACTAGCCACTAGGTATCTCACCCCACTCATAATAACACCAACAATTATTTATCCCAATTTTTTCTTTTACCCAATCTAGAGAGAACCAAACCACCATTCTAAGCTAATATCGAAGGATGCCTTGGTAATATTAGGGGTCTCTTATCAAATCAACATTCCTTGATAAAATATACTACAAACTCAGATCACACATCCTATAAAATCCATAATAGGGCATCCACCCCCAAACTAATCAACTATATTGATATCATCTATAATTAAGAATCATGATTGAAAAATAAACCATTCAAATAAAATAAAAAAATTGTTATATCATAATTTAATCAATGTATCGATAATAAATTATTTGAGACAACACTGAATAAGTTATTATTGATTTTTTAATTAAATTAAACCCATATAGTAATATTTTCTCAAAACATTTACTTACGAGAATCCTTTTTTTGAATCTACGTAATATTCTAAAACACATTTCACCTAGAAAAAAAAAGTGTGAAACATTGAAAAATGAGTCTACATTCCATGTATGATGTACAATCACACACACACTCACACACACATGGAACCCCATTCCATTTATCAAATAATAAAATAAAAACTATAACTATAAACATAAAACTTATATAAATATATTATTTATAAAATTGAAAAGTAATAACAATAATCTCATACCCTTGGTATCATGGAATTCCACCATATAAGTGTTTCCATTGTAAATGTTTGGGGTGCATCAAAATCTCGGACTACTCCAAGATCCATCTATAATGTCCAAAAATAGTAAAACAATATGAAAATGAATTTAATTCCATTTTTTAATTCCTTTGATAAAATTATCTAAGAGGTACCATAGTCGCAGATTTTATCGAACCTCAGAAAGCCTCTCAATACATCTAAGACTTCTTACTAGTGGTGAGAATATACGACTGATATGGGGATACTCTATAAAAAATATCATGAATGAAAATAATATATGAATAGATAAATCATTATAAAATTACAAAGAATGAAAATTTAATTACCATGAATATTCAACCATTAATAGTATAAACATTATATAATAGTTATGTCCCAATACACATATTAAATACCTAAGTCAAGGTACACCATAAGATGAAACAAATATGGAAAACAAAACAAAACAAAATAGAGATAGTCAAAATCATAAAAACCAATGTCTCTTCTTTTGAAAGTCTCCCAAATATCAATCTATCCACACAATGTCTCCCAGGAAGCTTATTACCAAAACAATTGGACTTAGTCCCCCCAACTATATTTCCCATGCACGTTTTATGAAATAATATATTTAGGAAATAACCATAGAAGTTCCATATATGTATCATATAATTGATTTCATATGAATGGAAAATATAAAGAAAACACATAATAATAAATGTTAAGTCTAACACCATGAGATTTTACAATGCATTTTTTCATAAATAAATAAACGAGTTCAAGGGATTTTGAATCACATAAACTCAATCTATTTTAATATTTAATATATATTATATTATTAAAAAAATTATAGCATTTAATATAAATATAATCTTTGAAAATAATTTTTATTTCACTTTTAGAAAAATTATTGATCCTAAAAAATGTTTTCGAAATATTTTTTATCATCATTATATTTTTCAACTGTTATTTATTTTAAAAGATAATTAAGGTTTTTAAAATTATAAAAAAATATTTTCAAACTTCTTAAAATTTAATTCATTGGTCATCATTTTTTTAAATGAAAACAAAATAATTTTAATTAAAAATATATTCTTATAGAAAAAATAGCTTTTAAACACACATTTTGTTTCGTTGTTAAAAAATTGAATTATTTACTATAGAAATATTATTTTGATGAAATGTGTAGATAATATAATCAATAATTATTTTAATATTAATATATTTTTATTTACTAGTAATGTAATTTATGTACATTAAATTTTTTACTTAAAATTTATATTTTCCAAAAATAGTTTTTATAATGTTTTTAATAGTGATTTTAAAATTAATTTTTTTGACTAATAGGAATTGAGTATTATAAAATTATTTATATATTTGGAATTATCATTTAAAATTAATTAAATATGTCATTTTTATTTTAGGAATTTATGAATAGTAATCATGTTAAAACTCTTCCACCTTGGAAATAGTTAAATGGATTAGTAAGGGGTGGGTAAATGTTGAGACAATTATTAATATATTTATAAAACTTATAAAATTTTTATTCATAAAAGGGTTTTAAACCCACTATATCATTATATTGTAACCTCGTTTTAATTTTTTCTACATTCACATGAATATTAAATTATTATATTTTGATGTTTCAAATATTTACAATAGTTCCACTAACCTCACTTATAAACAGGCACCCACTCTATTCACTTATAATCTCCGTATTTTATAGATTTTATCTAATTTATTGAAAAATAAAGAAATTATATGATCTTTATGTTTTAAGAAACATATTTTTTCATATATTATTGTCAAATATATGGTTTTAATATTATTATCTGCATTCACTTCTCAGTGGGTTTGAAATGGACTGAGAATATATTTCTAGAAAAGTGGACTTATTATGTCTTCCGATAAAAAAAATTTCTTTGATTTCCATGGTTTTTATATTATTCAAGAATGTTTATTTCTATGATCTAATAATAATTTAGGTTTATAATCAACCATATATTAATTTAATTTTAATTTACTAAAAAGTAATTTTAACATTGTTTTATGAATATGTTAGTTATGGCTTTTTACAAAAAATGTTTGAAAGTACTATTTGTTTTAAAATTTATTACATTGAAGGAATTTCATTCCATAATATATGTTCTTTTAATTATTAATTACTTTACAATTTTACATGTTTATTTTCCAAGAAAATAATTTTTAAATATTATGTATATTTAATTTAAAATTTTATAAAAATATATTTATTATCATGAATTCAATGATTTTTTGAATAAATTATTAAGGTATAAATAAACAATATCAATATAATTTAATGTTTTCTAGTATCCATTGGGGATATAAAGTAATGATACCAACAATGTTCTTTTTCAAGATGACATATCATTATGTGATATTGAAATATATATATGAGACTTATTCCTTTTCCATGGGTTATGTTATAATGAATTGATAATTTTTTTATGGATCACGTGGCACAAATATCTGTAGTTTATATTGTGGGTTGGTTGGGTAAATAGGAAACCCTTAATTCATTGTGTAATGGTTGATAACTTTTGATATAATTTGAATTGGTTGGGGATTGATCCCATTTTGAGGATTAAAATAGTATGTGGAGTAAACCCAATCCATTATGGGAATTTTTCCACAATGTGACTATGTTATTGGTAGTGATATTTATCTATGTAAATTATTTTTCATGATTATTATTGGGCCATAATTGTTAATAATTTTTCTTATTCTTATGATATCTTTACGTGACTCGTGATTAATTAATGAATATTCCTTTCTCCCAAGACTCATGTACTTTGAAACATTAATGGTTTACGCCATAATTATTTATTTATGATCTATGATTGACTGGGTATGAACATTATATATTATAATAATGATCTCAAAAGCTCCATCATATATTATTTGATAATGATCAAGAATAATATACATTATTATTAATTCATTCATGATTATATTTAATATATACCACAATAATGCATGCTTGAGGACCATAAAGGATTGGTGCCTTTCAAGATTATATATATAATCATCTTACTTATAAAAATTTCATTAATTTAACCAATAAATATAATTGTATTAGTACCCTTATAAACATATCATATATATATAATTCTACAAAACTTGGTGTGGGAAAAAATAAGAAAGGTTGAGAACAGAAATATAATAATGGTAAACATGGGAGATATAAACCATAAGAGTGTAATATGATTATATAGGAATGATAAAATGTTAAAATTCATATACACAACCAAAAATATACATACCTATAAAATCATATATCAAAAACTCAAAAATAAAGTCACATCTAGAACCATGATTAATAATGATTTCAAATAACTAATCATCATTCAAGAGTCGGAACATAATCATTTGTAATTATAAGAATTGAAAATAATAATACCATGAAAACTTATATTCACAATCTTATCCAAACATTATCTTGTCAGCATATATAGAATAAATAATATTCATACAAGTCAACATATCATTTCATAATCACGACTCCACATAATGTTTGTGGATATCCCAAACTAATCATAATGACATAAAAAATGTGAAAATAAATAAACAAAACCATGTTCACACTTATAATAATCATCATCTAAAGTAATATATATATCATATTTCCCAATTTAAAAGAGGGATTTATCATACCCACCTATCAAATAATTATAATTTAATTATATGTATGATACAATTTCATAAAAACAACTATCATTTCCTCATTTATTGACATGTGGGAATGAAATCTAGTTTTATCAAGATTTCATCATATCTTAATTAACCCATTGTAAATAAATGACAATAATAAAATCATAATTAAATCATCATCATCATTATCTATCTGAAGAAATAAATTTTATGTAATCCTAATAAAATATCTCCTATAAAGCATTACAATCCTTTATTGATATTGACATAGGTAAAAACACCATTAAAAGAGTATTTAAAACGTTCTAGGGTAATATGATTAAATTTCCTTTTTTATAACATTATAAATAAAAAATAGAATAATTAGAATATAATTTGTTTTAAAATAACCAAGGAAACATATAAGGAATAATTCAATGAAAATAATGATCATAATGAAATAAAAATCCATTCATGTCATATATATTATTATAAATAATTATTTTGATTGTTTTCTATAAAGATAAAATGACATATTTAGGAATATTTTAGATATATTATATTTTATAAATTTTTAAATAAATTTCAATATTATTTGAATGAAATTTTAATAACATTTAATGTATAGGTAAAATCATTTATAAAAAAATTTCAATGCACATATATGGATGAAAAAGTATTTCGATTAAATAGAAAATAAGGTTTTATTTTCCTGAAAATCATTTTATTGATTATTTTATAAACCAAAGATAGAAAAATGGTACTAATAGATAATTTTTTTTAGAAAAAACTAGATGAGAATAAAATATATATAATTTCTTTTAAAATAAATTTATCATAGAAATTCCCAAAAATAAATGAGATTTTAACATAATACCCTTACAAGAAGTAACATCTTTCCTAGTATGTTTTCAAATATACAATACAATAAATATATTTTTATTTTTTATTTTTTTGAAAACCATATTTAAAAATATACTTTTTATCATTCATTTTAATTTTTAAATTACCCTTTTATAAACAATATATTTGATAAAAAATTCTAGTTATGATTAGCTTGTATTAAAAAAATATTTTTAAGAATCCCATTACTTATATATATAAATATTATATCGTTTTTTATTAATAATAAATATATTTTAAAAATAGGCACTCTGTGACATTAGAGGTTTAGTGTCTTTGGATACTAGATACATAACCACTTTATTTCATGAAATAACATCATTATCTCCCAAAAATATTATCCCATATAGTACTCTTAAAAAACATAACATAATTAAATATTTTCACCAAATCAAAGTAAAAGAAACATAAGAATATTTAAGAATAGATACCCAGTAATGGAAAACAAGGGATATATAAAAACATTTAATAGGAATGAATCAGATAATAATAAGGGTGTGTGATCATAAACATTACATAAAATGTTCATACCAAATATATCATGAATTAGAAACATAAATCTTGGAATAAAACAGATTAATTTAAAAATAAGTGAATATTAAGGTGGATATATCATCCATTATGAATCACAAAACATGTTTTCACATAATAATCATAAAAAAGTGCCATAAACTTTTGAATCCAAGATAGGTATAGAAACCATTTCTTAGGTTAAGTTAAGCTACCAAGACCATCGAATCATATTTTATTAGGATCAAAACATGATTCCCATATCATAAAAGATTAGACTTAATATTATATATAGAAATGATTTCTTATGTTATGGTAATCTACTAAGTCCACCAAATCATAGTGTATTAGGATCATCACATGTTTCAAATTTCATAATATGTTAGAAATCATCACAAAATTCCCATAGCGAATCAAGAATTTCAATCCTATTTCCTATAGTGAAATATGCACATCAACTAGTTTCTCCCACGGATCAAGAAAATCAACTTGCTTATCATAATTATCATATATGATATAAAACATTAATAAATGAATTGGAGGGATATTTATTTTATGGACCACATATAAAATAATTAAAACCATAAATATGTGTGAATCAAGATAAAATATAATTTCATTATATCATCAAATCATAACTTGTGGAAAATAATATGGGTTCATAAAATTTTCATCATTTTATTAAAGAATAAACCATGTAAAATAAATTTGTTTTATAAAACTTTCATAATAATAATAATAAACTATATTGATAAAGAACAAGGATGTTATAATTTGATCATATCCTTTTCGAAACATAATTAACATCCTATAATATTAATATATATGAATATATCTATCAAATATAACTGAAATATTTATTGTAAAAAATAACAGTTTCATTTTCAAATAACTATTTTAATAGTTAAAAATATAAAAAATAATATGGGAAACACATTCAATAAAAAACAACATAATTATTCAAATTAATCATAAAATCATTGTTCTATTATGATGGAATAAAATTATATTAATTCCACTTACAAAACAAAATATTCCTTTTACATTTTCAATAAAAAGTCAGAAGTATTATAATCTAAAAACAAAAATAATAATCCATCAAAACCACTTTACTAAAATTAAAACATGGATGAATAGGATTTAAAAAAATTATAGGATATATTTAAAAACATTCTAAAAAAATTTTTAAATAAAAGAAGGACATTGAAGAAAAATAGTTTTGATGGAAGAGTAAAACATAACAGGATATCATTAAAAACATTATTTCGATATATTGATTAATTAAATTGAGTAATATAAAAGGAAAAATTATATTATATTAAAAAAAATAGGTTATGTAAAAATAATGTAATTTATCAATTAAATATCTGAAAATTTTCTTAATGTAAATTCATGAATAATCATTTGTAATTAAAATGGGATTCAAACATAAATCCTTTAATTCAAGTACCATCTTTCATCATATGTGTTAAAACAAAATATATAATAAATATAGATTTTATAAAAATGTGTTACATAACCATAAAAATATATATCATACTATATGTGATTTAATTATATCATCTTATGACCTATTTATTAATATTTTTTACAAAAATCATAGTTCCTGATTATAACTGTTTCGTTTCACATTCTTGTTTTGGTTGGGAAGTACTGGTCCTTATTCAATAACCATGATTCCATAATCTCTGTAATATTAATCAATATATAAATAAAATATATATTCATTATATATATGTTTATTTTTAGATTTATCCATAAAAGGTAGAAAATTAAAAATGAATTAAATAGTTAATGGAGAAAACATGTCGTACGTATATATTAATATTGTATTGACTTTTCATCAAATGGAATGATTGAAAGTTAAATATCAATAAAACTTTATAAAATCATTATTATTTTATACATTTCATTTTTATTTATTAAATATATCCTTAATAACATTTTTGAATATCAAAAATGAAAAATGAATCTTAATACTTCCTGGAGTTGGTAGTCCATACTTGCACATGCTTGACATTATAATTTTATAAAGGATAAGATACTTAGAAAGTAGATATGGTATTGTAGTTTGAAAATCATAATCATGTCATAAATATGATATATAAATTTTAAACCCATCATAATAATGAAACATGGGTGATGTTGATAGAGAATGAATTGTACTAATATTTAGAGGTTTTAGTCCACACACATGCAAGAACAATAATTTCACATCTGATTTGACTGAAAAGAGTGTGCAAAATGGTATTTTAATGATAATAAAACCATTTCATACAATTGAATCTACTAAATATTTTTTTATGAGTAATTACTCTAGTTTATAAGAAGTAGAGAATAATATAAATTGAAATAGGTTAGGTAAGATGATTACCTCTTCTTCAAGAGACCTCTAATATATCCTTTCTTAAGGACTCATTCAATGGTAATTTAAGATAACAAAAGACAATAACTTTTTTATTAGGATATTTTAAATGTTAATTGGATAAGGTTTCTTCATTCTAGATGGATCATTATGTTTTAAGGAAAACAGATAAGGGGTTTTCTTTTATAAGGGGGGAATGAAACACATGGAATTAAAATAATTATTAATATATAAAAAAGTAATATGAATTTCTAAATGACTCAAAATGGAAATATATTTGAATAAACTGAAGTGAAAGTCTAAATATAACAACTGAATAAAATTTAAATAGGTTTTGGTATCATTTTAAACCACATCCTTTGGTTTCAACCCTTTGTTATCCAATTTTAATTTTATACATGGTAAATACTTATTTATTATTAAAGGGTTGTCATATTAATTATATGATAAAAATTATCTCATAAATTAAAACGAGAAAAAATTTAGACCATTTTTTCCCGTCTATTCCTCTTGAAATAATTATTTTATTTTTAAAAAAAAGTTAACAAAATAAAATTTTCAAATAATACTATTAATTTCATTTTAAGTACTCATCACATAATTCGACATTGAAAAAAACATGAATGTAATGGAATTAAAATATAATACTTTAAAATATCTATGATATATTATATTAATATATACAATTCATGTTACATGATAATTCATCTAAATTGTATTACTATTAATATTTTTTAAAATCATTTATTTTATTTTTAAATTTATTGAATAAATATTGTCTATGTATTGCCAATGAATTTCAGGTAATTATTTAATAACGTTTTATTTAAAACAAACTAATATGGAAAATTTATTTTATATTTCAAATAATAATTTATAAATAAATTTATTCATTTTTTTCATTATGTATAACTTTTTAGAGATATTAAAGTCAAGACAATACAGTTTTGTATTTATTATTTACTAAAATTTTTAATATCATAATAAAATAGAAATGGAAACACATTTATAGATAATTAATAATTGGATGATAATTAATTACATCCACCGATAAAATAGTATAAAGAAAATGTTTCTATTGATTTTGAGACCTTATCTCATGGTTTTAAACCTATTTTACATATTTTACCCTAACTAAGTTTAAAAATATTTATCAAGGTTTTTATTAATAATGATAAAAATAAAAGAGAAATATTTATCAAATTTTACCCTTCGAATATTCAATAATTTATAAATTCATCAAGATTCAATTTATATAAGGGCATGGATTTAATTTCAAATTATACATCTAAAAGTGATGAAAATCAGTTTTCTAGAATGAAATGCTTTCTGAAATATATTAATTTTTTATTGCAAAATATAATGGAAAATTAATTAAAATGAACTTAATTTAGTTATTAACTACATAAATGAACTAGTTTTAATTTAAAATAAATTTAAAAAAAAGTTAATCCCTGTATATTTTTTAAATGAAAATAAAATTTTCAATAAAAAACAGTATTTTTCAATACTAAAAAAATCAAAATTCTCTAAAAAGTATCAAAATTTTACTCTAATATAATCCTGACATGATAATCTAAAAAATAATGTTTATTTTATGAAATAAAATTTCTATGATTTTTGAAAATTATTTATTTTAATTCATAACTAAAACTAAATAGAAATTTTTTTTAGGGAAAATTAATTTTTTAATCATATGATGACTTTAATAAAAATTGAGTTCTTATCCAAATATTTTATTAATTTAATTTTTTTCATTTTTTAAAAATGTTTCTATTCCTTTGGATACTACCAATTTAATGAATATTTAAAAATGTTATACTATAATATAGTTTATTGAGGCTCAAGGTTGAGTGTATAATGATATTAAAATGAAATTCAATTTATTTTTAAAAATATTTATATTATATAATCAGGTGGTGTAACATTACACCCCCTAAAAAATAATTTTTACCTAAAAATTACACTTCTTTGTTGTATATAAATATAGATATCCCTTTTTTATTTCATCCTTGTGTTTCCTTATAACTTCTACTAATTTATTATTCCACTAAAGGAATTCAATTAGGTGAGTAGTCATGTTCGACTTCAAATTATCTCTACATCCCATGATTTTTTCTGATTGTTCTTCATAGGAATGATCATGTTGGTTCATTACAAACTCTTAGTTAATTTGATTTCTTGTATTGGGAATGTACTTTATCAAGTGAGACATATTATACACATCTTGAACTTGAGAGATGTTTGGTTTATGTGTTATGTGATAAGCTACCATCCCAACTCAATCAAGAATTTAAAAGGGAAAAATATACTAATATAACATTATTCCATTACATTATAATATAATAACATACTTCCCTGGATAAATTCATAGGAAAAACATCTAACTAACTTCAAATTCCCAATTTCACTAACCATTATCAATATATCATTTCTACATACTCTATGATACCATAATCTTCTATTGAATTGATCTGAAATTCTCTTCCATTTCCATATCTAGAAGAAGTATTGATTTACTTATTTTTCGTACATAATCCCATCATGTTATAAATATAAAATTATTTCCACTAATGTATTAATTAGTATTTATCTTAATTTTGGAGTGAAATATATTTTTGAGAAAAAACTCCACTATGGGAGTTGTTGATCCTAAAAAAATTTGAAACCCATATAATATGGACACATCATTTATT
Source organism: Viscum album (assembly GCA_963277665.1). Taxonomy (NCBI): domain Eukaryota; kingdom Viridiplantae; phylum Streptophyta; class Magnoliopsida; order Santalales; family Viscaceae; genus Viscum; species Viscum album. The sequence continues at coordinate 446,783,727 of OY728133.1, forward strand.
ATAATGATCCAATGTTTCTCTCTGACTGACCATATGTCTAAGGATGATAGGTATATAGAAACACAATTCTGAATCCAAACATACTGAGGACTTCACCCGAACATTGAGGTAAACCGTAGATCCTGATAAAATTCAATATAATATGGGACTCTATAAAACATTACCTTTTCATTAATGAATATCCTAGACCCTGATCAAGAGTGGAATATTCCCTGATATCAATGAAGTGTTTTAAATATTTGATGTGAATGACTAAACCTCAAATTGCATTATGTCCTTTAGACATTTTTGGGAGCCTGTTGAAATAAAAATTTGTGATATTTTACCACTTACATTATTATATGGGTATTGGTAGTAAAATTCACATAGAAATATGTCTCTCATCCTTAACTTTTTGATATACCATGCTTTAAGATATGTACTATACAATATCTTTTTCTAGCATGTCCCACCATTCATACAATTTCTGATCTCTATATATCATTACCCTTACTAGATGAATAAATAATGATGAATTATAATATTTATCCAACATATCCTTCATTAGATATTGTATAAAAAGAACACATACTTGGTTCCCAAACCTAAATAATCCATCAAAACAATGTTTACAAAGAATTCAAGCCTTCTATTCTTGCTTCACATCTTTAATATGCACTTATTTAATATTCACATGGATAAATGGATGAAGATTTATTTTAGAAATATTATATATATACCCATTTCTTAGTATTTCTTGTTAAATCATTTATAAACCCATTACAATTATATTTCTATTAATCCCCATCATTGGGGTGCTTGTATGATCCTTTCAAATGTGACCATCGATCACCTTGGTTTCATTCACAATGTAGTAATGTATCAAGAAATCATAATATTTAATCAACTCCACCAATATTATCTAGTTCATTTTATAGTATTTTTATCTTAATATACACATAATACTGTTGTGGTCTATATAGATTTCACAACATTCATCATAAAAGCATTCACTCCATATCTTCATGGGAAAACATACTGCCTACTTCTCAAAATCATGATATGGTTAATTTTTATCATGTATTTCAATTGTCATAAGGTGTATGATATAAAAATATAATTATTTGTGAGTACATATCCCAATACCTTCTTTGATATATCACTATATATCTCAACCCCTTATCCACTATTGGGTATTGCGAGCAAAGTGGATCTGAACAACCATCTCTTTAAATACTTGATATTCACTTCACATTAATCTTTCCTTAAGAATTTAAACTACTTTTGATTCAACGTTTTGTGTGGATTAGGTAGTCTTGAGAAATCTCACACAAATAATCAATAATATCAATCCATCCAATGAAAAGTATGGATTTCATTTACCTTTTTTTTTGTTATAGTCATTTCTCAATAAATTATATCTTATAATGATCTATTGATATTCAACCCACCCCACATGAGATTATATAAGACATGAATGAATCATTTTTATTCAAAAATTCACACTGGGTAATTTTTTCATACAATTTATCTTTCCTCAGGGTCGTCAGCATAGTTATTAAATGATATTAATTTTATACCTTTAAATATTAATATATAAGAATATAATATAGAAACTACATTAGAAACTATTCATGGTAATCTCTCAAAACACTATTAATTAAATCCTTGAAGATAGTAAGAGAATTAGTATGTCCAACTAATATCACAATAAATTCATAATTCCCATATATCATATATAAGGTTTCCTTGGGTATATCATCCTACTTAACCATCAATTGGTGATATCCAAAATGTTGGTTGATCATTAAAATGTGGTGACATTCTCATAACAAATAAAAAAAAATCATAGAAAATGGGTATATGATACTAGTTCCTGATTGTGACATTGTTAGGATCTCGATAATCAATTCATTTATTCAATGACTCATCTTTCGTGATAAAAAAAATAATAGGAACACCCTATGGTGATTCTTTATGGTGCATGATCCCCTTATCAATATTATATATCAGTTTCTTCTCGAATTATTGAAACTCAATTAAGGTAAATCTATATGGAGTCATACCAACAGTCGTGGCACTAGGTATGAGTTCTATTGAAGATAGAACTTCATGATTTGGGTAAAGGATATTAAAATCATCTAAAATGGCCTAAAAAATATCTCATAAAATAGGTGAATATTAAAAGTAGAGTTTTTCTCTAACCAACAATGATTGATACACTACATGGATAGGAATTACAACCCACAAGAGAAAAAGTAATTTTATTCAGAAGATAATATTCTTACTCACACTGATAAATTATGATAGTTCTTTTTAATATAAAAAATAACTTAACAATCATGGAAATTGATAAGATATCCATATAAAAAAATCGAATCCATTCCAAAAATAAAATAAAATTCATTGAAAGGGAGGGTGATAATATTTGAAGGAACCACATTAACATAAATTTCAATCAAGAGGAACTATATATAAGAGATGTGAACACCATGCCATTAGATATTTCAAACACTAAATCAACATATAAACATTTGGGATATGAATTAATATTAATTAAGGACCTTCCTAGTTTATAGAAATTTATATGACTAGTCTCAAATAGGTAAAATTAATATTTGAGCATGCCTATTACCACCTCAGGTTCATCATTTTATCTTCATTACCAAGTAAAAAACAATGGTTTTTATTACCATTATCCATCGTTAATCAGAGTGATCAATCGTATAATTAAGAAAATATTTCATTTGATTTCTAAATTTTGACACCTTATTCAAAATATCTGAAACCTTATATTTAAACTAGGTTAGCACTGGTTGAAACCAAAGTAATATTATTTTATTATATATTTAGATTTATTCCTAGGGTTTTCACCAAATTTATCTGATCCTAATGTCGAATGATTGACTAAATCTATCATCTTATATAATCTATAACAACCCATACATTTTTCTAATATATATTAAAAAAATATATGAATATTCAATATATTTCACTAAAAACATCTAAGGATCATAAATGTTTATTTTATTTTTAAAATAGAATAAAAAACTCTCATTTAATGAAAAATAATCAACAAATACCATATATATCATACCAAATACCATTTTCCATAGACATACCATACTTAAAGCTTTCCTCGTATCACGGGGAAAGGAAATATAAGAAATGGTTTGCTCGGATTCTCAGTAAGGGTGAACATTAGAGATATCAATTGATTGTCATATGAATTCATAAGATTATCATAATGTAATGAGCTTAGGAACATAAATTAAAATGCTCAAACCCAATCGATCATAGACTAGAAACATGAAAAATAGAATAAAAAACTTTCCCTTTCAGTAGACATAAATCATAAGGGTGAGAGATCATTATTAATCAATCATAAACCATGTCTATATATCATATGCATAGAATCATTTTATATAATTTTGGAAGCATCATAGGTATAAAAATTATAACATATTTCATGTTAAACTATCAAGATAATTAAATAATACTATATTGGGTGTGAAAACCTGTTTCTCAATTTATAACGCATCATAAATCTTCACGAGTTTCTTATAGTGGATCATGAACATTGAGTTGTATCCTATATCAGATAAATCACATCAACTATTTATTATAATTATTTCAAGATATATAAATCATTACTCAATTCATTAGAGGGATATATAATCTTGGGCCCACCTATCATATAATGAAAACCATATATATGGGTTCCACAAGATAAAAAAATCAATTATATCATCATATTATTACCCGTGGAAACAATGTGATTTTTATAAACATCTCTTCATTTCCTCATAACATAACCCATAAAAAATAAATGCGAATAAAAAAACTCATCCCCATAAACATAAACTATCGGGAGATATAATAATGATGATATCATGGGTTCATATCCCGATTGAAGTATATTTAACATCAAAGGATGTTATCTTATATGATAATTTCATAAACATATCAATATAATAGTGTTTGTGTAAAATTCCCATTTCATTTTGAATTCAATTATTTAATATCTAAAAATTCAAAAAATATTATGGAAAATAATTAATTTTTTATAAAAATCTACAAAAAAATAATGTAATCATCGAATCAGGGGTATATGATGGAAGTTAAAAAATTTATTCATTCTATGTTTGTAAAAATAGGTATTCCTTTTAATTTTCAGCAAAATTCTCAATTACCTCATTCGAAAAGAGAAAATAAGATTTCATTCATATTATTTAGAAAAAAATAAAACATGGGTAGAGGTTGGACTTAAAAAACAATAGAAGATTTTTAATACATTAATTAAAACATTTTATTGAAAAAATGAAATATAATAAATTAGTATTTAACAATGTTTTTGTGTGAAACTTTTCAAAAAACATAGCTAATTTAATATTTAGCAACGTTATTGAAAAACAACAATTAATATGAGATGTTTTAAAAAAATGTCACTAAATTTAAAAATGTCGACCTTTTTAAACATGTATAAATTAATGATATTTTAAAAAAATATTTTGAAACATTGTTAATTATATATATTTATAATTCTTTTAATTTACACACACAGACATATATATATATATTATTTTTATTTTTATATTTATTTATAAATATATATTTATAAATATATATTTATATTAATATACATATAAATTAACACATATTAAAATATAAATATATCTATTTACATATAAATATAAACACACACACACACACATATATATAGCACTCAGGGTATAGATCCATTTTAAACAGCCCCCGTGGGTCTCAATAACGACTTGAGTTCGATCCTTATTGAGTTCTTACCTCCATTTGAATGTTACATGTATTTATTGTTAACATAAATATTTTTCCCGCATCAATGTAAATATAAATTTAGATATATATATATATATATTAATATATATAAACACACAGAATCACAAATATATATATATATACACACAAACATATATATAAACCGAGATATATTTTATGTTTAGCCAATATTGTAAGAAAATGTGCATATTTTAGTGATATTTTTACCAGTGTTTTAAAAAATTAATAATTATATATATATATATCTCTGAGGGTCCAACATAATGGTAGCTTCCACTGTGATTCTCGGTGAGGTCTTGAGATTGAGTCTCCCAATGTTCATCCCAATATTTGTATGTTGAATGTTTTTATAGGTAATACAAATCATTTCTCTCTATCGATGTAAATATATATTTTGATATCTATATATGTGTATGAATATATATTAATATAAACACCCAAACAGACACACGTATATAAATAAATAAATAAATATATATGTATATAAAAACACTAATATATATACAAACACAAACCGATATATATATATAAACACATACATGTATTTCAAAACACGATTATATTTTTAATTTAGTCTCGTTTTTAAGAAAACATTTCAATATATATAAAATGCTCCTAATGTAAATTTATATATATAAATAAAATTTTTTAATTATAATTATATATATTAATACAGACACATATATATTTACATACAATAAAACATAATATAATCACACACACACACTTATTTATAAACACACACACACACACACATATATATAAAACTTATATGAAAACTCACATATATATATTATGAAAACATATATAAAATATAAACATAAACACAGATATATGAATGTATATATATATTAATATATGTATATTCATATATAAAATTTCATATACATTATATAAATTTTTTAATATTGAAATCTATATATATATAAATAGAAATATAACTTTATTTTCAAACGTTTCATTGTACATTTGGAGAAGTTGATATATTTCTCATCTTGAGGTGTTGGGTCCAAGTTGGATAATTGACAAGATCTCTTGGAATTTACGATGAGCAGAATGTGTTGGAGAGGAAAGTACATTATTATGCTTGGATGTCATCATGAAGGGCAACAAATGTCTGGGGTGTGTGTGGAGGCCTTTGTGAGTAGGTGGGTTGTGGTTGAGAGAGAATGTTAGATACGAGATTAAATAAATTTAATGGTTTTTTAAACAAAAAATAATCTATTTAAATAAAAATTCATGTTTTTAATAAACATGGATATTTTATTCCATATTTACAGAAAATTTTAGAAATCAGTTACCGAAGATTCTAAAATTGTTGGTAAATGGGGTGTCGCTAATTTGAAGATTTTTTTAAATTCTAGTAATTGAATATATTTTTCATAAATGTCACTAATTCATGAAACCTTGTTTACCACCATTTTCCAAAAACATTAGTAAATGAATATATGATATCATTAAATAGTTCCACTGAAAAAACATTAAAAATTTATGCTTTTCTTATAGTGATTGAGATAGTAAAAAATGATTCACAACTAAATATAAAAACATATTTTATTTTCCATAAAAACACTATTTTGGTATCTTGATTAATTATAGTGAGGAAAATGGAAGGAAAGAATGACTCCATTGCAAATAACTAGTGAATAATACAAATGTAATGGATTTATTAGTAACGATCATATTTTTTGTCAATGGAAATTCAAGCATAAATAATCTGGATTAAAAAGGGATTGACATATTAATCCCTTACCTTGTGTATCATCATTCTTCATACACTTTCAAAACACCTATTATGTAAATATTGATTTATTGTACATGTATTATTAAATTATACTAGTATATATCATACAATATTTGATTTATTTATGAAATTATATCCATAATATAGTAATTTTTTTATTAAAACCAATGTTCCTATAAATTAGTATTTTGTATCTCATGCAAGTATTAGTTCTATAGTCATGATCCATGTACATTGATCATAGATACATAATATATATAATTTTGATAATTATATTAATATCATATTTATTCAATTTATATATATATATATAGATATTTATTCGTCAAATATAGAGATAGATAACTGAATTACACAATTCATGTACGGTAGGTCATTAATACACAAGAACATTGTTTTCACTTTTTAATGTACGGAAAGAAAGAAAGTTAAATATTAATTAACCTTTACAGAAAAATTATTATATCATTTATAACATATATATTCATTAAATGTATCCTTATTATGATCCATGTAATGAATAAGTGAAAAACAAGACACATATCTTTGTGAAGGTGGTTGTCTACACAAACACTGATGCGACATAGTCATTTTCCAATATATTGGAAGGATAGTAGGTAAATATGATATTATAATTATATTAAAATAATCATATAATTAATATCATATATATAAATTAAACCCATCATGATGAAATTGTTTGAATTATGGAGATAGAAAATTGATTGTATCCCTAAGTGGAGGAGGCAGTCCACATGTATGCATGTGTGCTACGTTCACTTGTCATTTGAAGAAAAAGAGGGTGGAAATGGTGGTTTAATGATAATAATAATATTTAGGTATATTTAGGATAATAAATATATTTTTTTATAATAAATAAAAAACACTTAGAGGGGGTAGATGAAGAAATAAATTTAAAGAGGTCTGGTAAGACGATTACCTCTTCTTCAAAATACCTCTATTAGATTATTCTTAAGGACACATGTAATGGTCTCATAAGAAGACCAGAACCACTAGTTTAAGGATATAGATCTTTATAAGATAATATATTAGAGCTTGGTTTGTCTAGATGTCTCATAGTGGTGTATATAGAAAAGGTAAGGTATTACCATATATAATGAAGTTAAATAAAACACCTTGAATTATAAAAAAATAATAAAATATAATTAAGTAATTAACCAAAAAATTCATCAAAATAGAAATAGACTTTAAGAAAAAATAGAATGTTTTATATTTCATAATAAAAAATAGATAGGACTGGGTCACATTTTAATCATTATTTTTTTGTTAAACCCATTAAAAAATTTTAATCTTGTTTGTGCTATTGATTATTTATTATTAAAGGGTTATTATTATAGTTACAAGTGAACAAATGGCTCATAAATGACCAAGGGATGATATTTTATACACTTCTTATTCTACTTTCCCAATTTGAATTTTTTTTATAATTTTTAAAAAATATCTTTATATATTTTTATCCTAAATTACTACTAATGTTATTTTTATATGTATTCACACAAATTTACAATCAATATAATATATCAATAATAAAATTCAAATATATTCATTTTATAAATCTATAATAAGGTTTATTAATGTAATAAATTTGTATAACACAATAATTCTGTCAAATTGTATAACTTTTTATATTTTGAAAATCAGTAATTTTATTTTATTATTAATTAATTGGGCATATATTTGGTTATTGGATATAATTGTGTTAAACAAGCTCTTCCAATAGAAAAAATTCATGATGTTGGTTGATTATGATACCTTATCACATAATTTTAAACCTTTTAATCCTATTTTACCCTTATTGAGATGAAACGTATTTACCACTCTTACTATCCCTAATGACAAAAAAATAAAAGGGTTCTATTTATCAAATTTTAAATCATAAGTAAAAATATGGAATACAATGTTTAATATACGATTCAAAGAAATTTCCAAATTTAATTTAATATTAAACCTATAAAACTTGTGGGATATCTAGTTTCCATAATAAATTATTTTTTGGACTATAAATTATTTAATACCAAATCCAATATAAAATTCATTACAATGACCACGGTTAGATTATTAATAATTGAAATTAACTAATGAAAAATTTAAAACCATGTAAAAAAATTTTCTTTTTAAACACTTTAACGAATAATGTAATTTTTAATAAAAAAACTATATTTTTTAATTTTTTTCTGAAAAATCAATCTTTTCTAAAAATATTAAAACATTAACTCTAAGATAATTATTACATGATAATTTAAAATATTAATTTCATTTTGATTAATTAATTTTATAATTTTCAGTAAAATTAATTACTTTAATTTATCACAGATAACAATGATGACATATTTTTAGGAAAACGTTATTTGTTGATACATATGACGAGTTTACCAAAAAGTTTAGTACTTCAGAATATATTATATTTATACATAAATTATATAAATATTTCTTGAAATAAATTAATTCCTATTCATACATCCAATTAAATGTCTAATTTATAATTTCATCCTATATTATTATTCATTTAAACTTTGGGTTTTTTTGTATGGAATGCTATCGAAGTAGATAAATTAATTTATAAAAAAATATATCATAAAAGTTGAGGGAGTTACATTGTTTAATTTTGATTGTATTGATACAAGAAACTTGGTTATGGTTTTATCATCTTTGTAATTATAATTATAAAGTTATTATAATATTTATTCATCATATACACTTATATTTATTCATATAAAGTGGTCATGAAAAATAAATTACATCACTTCGTGGAGACAATAATCTTTACATACACAATAGGGATGTTGGAACCTTTCGATGGATTTAATATAAAAAGGTGAATAATAATTAAAATTTAATTAATTACTGTTATATAATATATTTAATAGAACATATCAAATTTTTACTTATTAACATCCAATTAAATCAGAAATGGAAAATAAATCACATCGCTTCATGGAGGTGGTAGTTTGCACATACGCATGATCGATGTTATCATTTCATAAAATTTTGAAAGTTAAGAATGTGGATTGGATCATATAATTATAGAATCCTAACTGAGTTATAAATATTTTATATAAAATCAACTCCCATAATAATAACGAACTCCTAATTCTTGTGGTGGAAAATTAATCAATCGTTATGTAGAGGCGGTAGTCCACAAGTACACATGAGAAACTATTTCATTACAAATGTGATGGAAAGGAGGTGGAAAATGGATTAAATATTATGATAATAAAAAATATGTATATTTAAGATGCTTATATTGTAATTGATACCATATATTTAGATATGGTAGAAGAATAAATAGAATTCAACGTACTCGATAAAGAGTTATACATCTTCATTATGAAACCTACATTGGCTTACACCACAAGCCTTAAAAGGATGAAACAATGATAAATAAAAGACCTATAGGATTTTGGTATGGATTTTATAAATGTACTATCATTGGTATTGGCTGATATAGAAGGCTCACTATTTGTGAAGAAGATAAGAGAGGTGATGTACATTTATAAGGGTGGGAGAGGACACACATGGAATTTTTTAAATGATTAAAATATATTATTGTCTTAGTCAAGTCAACTGTCTCAAAAATTACAATGAATAAAATATATTATTTATAAGGTAGAAATAAAATCAAGAGATTAAATTCAATCACATTTTTTATGATATTTAGGCCTTGTTTCTTAGGTTAAACCTCACCCCCCTTCAGGAACCCTTTATAAACCATATCTATGTTTAAAATTTCACAATATTTACTAATATTTGTTTTCAAAAAAATAATGTTGAAATTATTAAATAACATTAATTATAATGATTATAAATATATAATCAAGTTTAAGAAATTAAATTTATATAAATGGATGAAATTAATTTTAAAATAAACATGCAAAACGAGATAAAAAATGTCTTCTAGAAATATTAATTTTGATGATAAAATTTTTTAATAATAAAATTAAGTATAATATAGATTATAATGACCATAATTGGATTTATTTTGTGAATAAACTATTTTAATTTTGAAACAATTTTTTTTTTAAAAAATAGAAGTTATAACTAAATTAATAAAAAGCGTATTTTCTATAAAAGTAGTGTTTTCACTATTTACTGAAAAAAAATTATTTTCAATGAAATCCCTAAATTTCACCTTAAATTAACATTTATATGATAATTTTAAAAAATACTATAACTATTATAAATAATAAAATTTATAAATGTGGAAAAAATTAATTATAATATTTCTCATAAGAAGAAATAAAATCCATTTTTGAACGAAAAGTACTTTTGAAGTATAAAATGACATTATTAAAAATTGAGTGCTTAATTTCTAAGAATTAATAATTTATTTTTTTAATATCTGAAAATTATTGATATATTTCATATATAAATTACAAATATTCATACATGAAAATTAAAAAACAATGTAATGATGATCATATTTGAAGTAATAATATTTCAAATGTATATCATGGTCTGTTTAAACTCAAAATTCCATCAATTTGAGAAACAACAAATGGTATATCTAAATTATAAAATCCTCGTTATTAGATGTAGATTTATAAAATTTATATTTTCACTAAAAAAATTACAAAGTGAGTTTTCTTGTTCCATAATACTTTCTCTCTTCCATCCAAAATCATTAATCGTTATTATTTATTAGGTAGAACATTATCTAGTGGTTCAACTTATGAGTTTAGTATTTTTAAAGGATTAGTTATGTAGTTTCTCCAAAGAGACACATTGAACACATTGTGAGCCCGAGAGAGATTCAGTGTAAGTTCTAAGTGACAAAAAATATCCTGATACGATCAAGAATTTAGAAGGAAATTATATATCATTGGCTCAACACCCCATTTTTTAAAAATATCATAAACTTCTACAAAGTATTTTATCTTAGTAATAACTAATCACCCAATTTGAATTCTAATTATCAGCTATGATTGTCAGTAAAACCTTTATGTCAACTATGAGATTCCAGGATGTGTTGTTGAATGGATCTAATGTTATCTTTCATTCATATTATTAATTTCAGTTGGAATATATTCCATTCTTTAACATCATCCAATAACATTGGAGTTCCTCCCATCCTACTAAACAAGGATTCATAAAGAGATATCTGAATGCTTGAGTGAAATTTATTATTTTATGATACTTCAACCAAAGTAAGGTGATTATATTAATCACCACTAATATCCATATAACATGATACCATTATATCCCCTGGTGTTCAGATATTACATACAGAATAAACATTTTTTTAATGATGATATGCATTTATAATGATCAAATCCCTACCAGAATAAAACTAGAGGCATCTTCATAGCATAAAGGTATGACTAAGATCCATATCAGATACAATATAAAACGGTACTCAATGGAATTTTACAAATTCCATGATTTATATCCAAGAGATATGATCAGCAGGGAAATCTAATCTATTTATAATGAAATTTTTTTACTTCATATGGTGATAAACTATAACCTAGATAACAATATTCCCTTTATGTGTTTCGGTGGTCTGATAATGAAATGCAGGGTGATTTTTTCAAATTTACATTCTATTATGAATAATATTTTTTTATTTTACTTTATTATTCTATGTCTTATCCGTAACTTTCTAACATTCTAGTCATTATAATACATACTCTACAATATCCCTTTTTATGTTTTCCCAAAAAAAATACTCTTATATCTCTATAAGTCTTATTAATTAATATATTAATATATAATGATGAATAATGATATTCATCTAATATATCCTTCTTCATGTTTGATATTGATGGGATGCATACAATGTTTCTTAACATTACCATTTCATTACAATTTTGGTTGAACATAAGAACATTTAACACCTTCTTCTAAAGTTAATCATCCTTGTTATGAACCTAATTAGTCCTCACATCTATGGATAATTGAACATTCATTTGGAAATGATATGATTTATCCCCTTTAATCATGATTCTAAGGGCTATCTATTATAAATCTAAAAATATCAGTTCTCTTTCAATCCTAATCATTGGAAAATTATCTTATACAATCTAGTTCAGTGCATCTGCCCCCTTTTTTGGCTTCCCATGGTGGTAATGTATTTAGTAGTCAATTTTTATAATTAATTCTAACCATATCCATTGGATCATATTCAACTATTTCTATGTGAATATGTATTTTATGCTTTTATGAACATTATATATATATAATATATTTTACCTTAAATATATTTCCTCTATATTCTCAATGAAAAATATACCACTCCATCATCCAAATAATGAGTTAGGTAATGTTTCTCATTAATTGTTTATTAATGTAAGGAATATGATATTTCTATATAATTCGACATGATGATGTATTCTCTCTCACTTCTTTGATACAACACTATAGATCATAAACCCTTATCCACTATATGAACCACTACAAAAGATGAAATATAGAGTTTTATAATTTCACAGCACTATATAAAAACACTGTTAAGGATTACTATTTTTGGGATTTTTAATAGTGTTGATAAACTTTATGATTATCAACAAAATATTTCTAGTGCTGATAAATGATATCCATTATCAGCACATTTTCTGGCAGTAATAATGGTATTGATCATGTGTGTGAGTTCCACATTTAATGTATGGATCCTTTAACACTTAATTATATATGATTCCACTACATCACAAGTATAGAAGCCTATATAAGAGTCGATATTCCTCAAACACTATTCACACACACATATATGGGCTAGTTCCTACACTCAATAGCATGAGCGATTCTTCATAGGTACCAATGGATTCATCATCCTTTTTATTTAGTTCGTGGAACTCCATCTCCATCATTGTTTGAAAAATTCATGGAAAATAAATAATGAAAATTATGTTCTTGAACTCATCCCAACTCACAAATTCAACTTCAACTCTTTCCCTCATATTCTTGATAAGGATCCACCATTTATCAGCTTCACCATCCAAGTGATAATATAATAAAATGAATTTATCTCTTTATGAACATTGGATAAATAAAAATATCTTTTCAATGGTACTAATATAATTTTCCTCCACTAATAGATCATAAGACCCACTGAATGAAGGTGGATGCTACCTCATTAAAAATTAAATAGAATTTTGTTCGCTCCTTTTGTCATTTGGTCATCCTGTATGATTCAATACTTGATTTTGTTGTATGAGAATATATATAATATTTTTTATTCCATCTCCCATAACATTTGGTTTCTCAGGAGAAAATTAATTTCATTTCCCATTACATTCTGCATTAATGGGGTTTTTTCAAGTTCCATCTATTGACTAAAACAAATAAGCAAGGTGTGAGAAACACTAATAATAATGGAAAAACCACATAATCCTGAATAAAATTTCAATTTAGTACACATTAGGTTTTATCATATGTCATTCATGAACTTTTTTAAAACACTAGGATTATAAACTATACATTGACATATCCTTTGGGTTCTTACTATGGTTTTCTCATCCTTTTTTCCTAAGTATAACTATACATTTCACAAGATACAATCTATAACGTACCATATATTAGAAGCATTGAAATTAATTAAAAATTAAGGAATATTAATTACAAAATATAACAAATCCATGATAGTACTACATAGGTACAGTGTCCATAGAAACTGGGAAACATAAACAACTACTTCATAAGGCATCTTTATTGTCTCCCCCTTATTTTATCATAACCAGACCCCTTTTTGACAGATCATACTTCATACCCTTCTTCCCGAACTGAGGAAACGAAACAAATAAATGTGTGATATTAGATACATAGTAAGGTCAAACAATGTATATATCAATCATATCATATTTATAAAGTCATAAGAACATAACATTTTAATATATTATCAGGTATATGAAATATCATGATATCCCGTGATGGGATAAAACATAAAAGTTTATAAGAATCATTGAATGTAATCCCAAAAGTAATAACCTAAGACATGAAATTTTCTTACATACACATACACATATAAAATCACTTCATATTATTCAAGACTCATTTCTAGGACCATCATTGTGGAAAATTCCCTTTACTGAACTGATTTCACTCCTCATTCTCTTCTTGTACTATTGAACCAATATAATTTCTCATTCTGGCCATGTCTAAATCATGAGATATACATATTTACCCAATTCATTAGAGGGAGATATAGGTCACACTAATATCATAATTAAATCATTATTATGTGTTCCCTAACAACATAAATAATTCATCATAATCCAAGGAATAAAATGGGTTTCTTTAAACACCATAACACAATCCATTTAAAACAAATGGATTTCATAAATATCATTCCATAATAAACACAATAAGACTATAAGAACAATTAGGATATTATACTTGAAACATAATTTTATAGAACAATTACATCTTATACGGAAAATAATTTTGATATAACAGTTAAAATTAATTGTTGAAGAAAATATCATTTCTTCGTTAAAAATATTTTCTTTTCTCAAAATTATGAGTAATTTTAAAGATTCAACATTATTTTAAAATAAACGAAAAATCATATAATGTACGATTCATGGAAATAAGGCATTATAAAAATGAAACAAATACATTCCGATTGTATATGTTAAAAAACATTATCCTCATACTTTAACCAAAAAAGTCAAAAACTGCTGCGTATGGAAAATGAAAAAATATTCTTTTTATTACATTTATTAAAAATTCATCAATTGGTAAAAATGACTCTAAATAATTATAGAATAATAGAAAGAATATTTTTGAATAAATAATTAGTAATCATGGACATTAATGAAAAATATACCCCAGAAAATACTTATGTATAAACAATCTTAGATAATAATGAGATTGAAAAAATATCCCTCACCATAGGTCTTATTTCCATAGTATTTATGCAAAAATACTATATAATGATTTAAATAATGAAAATTAATTATTTCAGAAAAATTTTCATTTTTAAGATTTCATATATGATCGTATTATCTTTTGTTTGTTCGTAACATTATTGCTCATCCATTGGGTGATAACTTTTTTATTTTCATGCACATGTCTTTTATGTTAAGTTCTCATTCCTCTTCATAGTTTATAGTTATATAATTTAAAAAATTATATTATGATAATATATATAATATTTATTCAATATATTCATTTATATAATTATACTTTATTTAATATCATTTCAAATGAACCACATCGCATCGTGGAGACGGTAGGTCCTACGTACGCACGAGCGGCAATATCATTTACTTCATTATTGAATGATATTTATGTGGTTGTTGTATATTATTGCATAGTCAATATGATGTTATAATAATCATATATATTTATTATTAACATCATTATACCCATCCACATAAGGTGGAGGTGAAAAATAGATTACACCTCGACGTGGAGATGGTATGTCGTATGTACGCATGCCTATTGATTTCATTTTTCACATGATTGATAGAAGGTGGAATATGGTGGTTTTATAATCAAATTATCATATCATTATATAAGTGCTACTAGAGTTATTACATTATAATGAATCAAATCATGAATATGAATTATAAGAACAAATATGTTCGAATCACTCGGTAGAAGAGATTACCTCTTCTTCGACATGCAACCTCTAAATCTTCTCGTAAATCACTAGAGTTCGTCTTTAATAAAGAAAAAAACATATTTAATGTAAATATGTAAGTTTAAAAAGTAACGGGGAAATTTATTTCAAATATTTAAGGCTCAAAGTTAAGTTAATAGGTGAGGGAGGAGGTTATCTTTTATAATTGAGTTGGGGGGGACCCTTTTGGGATCCCCCAAAATTATTAATTTATAATAAACTGAAGCCATATCGATATCATCCAAAATTTACCAATTTAGAATAATATATGTGATAGGGTTGTAATATAATCAACCAATATAGTTTATCCAATTTTTAATTATCAAATTGATCCTTATCAATTTAATTAACACTTAGTTGTTCTATTAAATTTTTAACTAGGCTAACATATATTTTATTATTAAAAGAGAAAACTATTTACTTATTTTATGTCATTGAGACCTTATATAAATTCATTATAATGACTGATACCATATAATAATTATTCTATATTTTTAATAATTTATTATGATTTTTAAATAAATTAATAAAACTTCATTTTTATAAACAATCAATAGTATCAATTTTGACATTATTCAATTCATTGATTTTTAAAAATATTATCATAATACATTTACTTCAAAAAATTATTTTATTATATTTCATAGAGGTATGATCATATAGAAAATTCACCAAACATATTATTTATTACAAATAATATTTATTTTAATATTTGTAATTAATTTTATTTGTTATTTTCCTTAATTAAATAACTACTTCAACAGTTTTGTGTAATTATTTAATATTCATATTTATTGAATAAAAAATTAAAAACATTATAATATGAAAAATATAAATCCTCCATATTTATAAATAATACTAATAATCCAATATATATTCTAAATAATCTATCATTAGAAATGTTATACTTATTAAAAAATTAATGTGATAGATTTACCATCACATTAAATAAAATAATAAGTGTCATAATATTATCTATAAGACCCCAATGGTCTATAAATGGACTGTAATATGGTTATTGTCTATATATACTCAACTAATAATTTTTTAAAGTGTTTGTGTCTTTTAATGGTTATTGTCAACTTAATAATTATTATTTTATTGATTTCTCATCGATTGAATAATTTCTACAACATTAATGTATAACTCCTTAAAGTAATTATTTATTTTATAAAAATGAAATACAAATTATCATGATAAATAATAAAATTTTATATTTCAAATGAGTATTCATAATATAATTTATATTCTATATAACTGTATACTAAAAATGATATATTTATAAAAATTATAGTTAGTCATATTTTTATTTTCATTATATAAAATTAATTAAATGTTCCAATCTCTTCTAAGTGGCTTCCAAAGGACACATTTTATACCCAATGATTTTAAGGTTGAAAAAACCCATAAAATGATTTTAGGACATGTGTTAAAGTAATTTCATAATAATATTTTTAACATTAATTACTCTGTTTACCATTTTACTTTATTAATAAAAATTATCAAAGTTACTATTCATTATGACAAAAAATAAACGTAAGAAATTTATAAAATATGGACATAATAATTCCAAATATGGAGTCAATTTTTCAAATATCAGAGCACAAATATTTCAGTAATTTATTTAATATTAATCATGTTAACGGAAAGATATAACATGTTTTAAATATTAGAACATTGAAAAAGATTGAAATGTGGTTACTTATAAATTCAATGTAAAATGAATGATAATTTCATACATTATATTGAATGATAAAAATATATTATCTTTTTAATTTAAAACCATTCAATATTATTATATTACTATATATATTATTTTGACAAAAACGTTGTTTCCAATTGATTTTTAGTGTATTTTTTGTATTCCTCAAAGCATGAAAGTTATTTGAAAATATAAAAAATTCATCCAAAGTAAATATTAATATCTATCTTCTAAATAAAATGTTCACACTGTAATATAAAATTTTTTATTGTGTCAAAATGTTAATTTAGAAGAGGTTCTTCATCAAATGAAATAAATTTACTCTTTTTAAAAGTATTTTTTTATACATAAAATATGGTTTATTTATTCCCTATGATAAAAATATATATTAGATGAATATCAAAATAATTTTATTTTATATAAAAAAATATATTACAGTAATTTCATTTACTAATTTTAAATCACCTAACAAAAATTAAAATATATAATTGATTTATATTTTTTTATTCTCAATACATTTTCCTATGTTAGTTAAATTTATTCCTGCTAACCTAGTAGTTAGGTAATATTGGTCATTTTATACTAAGGGTGTCTCACGATTCGTTTAAACTCATGACTAGGTGGAATGAATGGAATTAATGAATTAAAATTATTTAAAGAATGTTTTTCATAAAAGGATCAGAGTGTTACATTCTACCCCCTAGATGAATTTTTCCCTCATAATTCGTCACTTGGATACAAATAGATGAGGAAAGCTCTATCTCATCAAATCATCATGTTACCAAATAGATTACTAAAATTGGTGGTTCCACCACAAAATATTAACCAACTGAGTCATATTGTTTTCTAGAATAAATTCTCTACTCTAGGAACAATAATATATGTTCCACACACTTCTCCAAAAATGGTCCTAAAAACTATAGAAATTATCATGGTAAAACTCTGCATTTTTTATGGGGGTAGGTGATGGTAGAAAAAGTACCATCTTGAAGGGTTGGGACTGCATCCCAGCACTAATCCTGGGTAGGGGTGAGGGGGCTTCAGCCCTGCAGTATGGAGCAACAATTTCTTCTATATCACTGCTGAAATGTTTTTTTAAACAAACTATTTTTATCCATTGATAAAGGATTGAAAACTGTTGGTATTATCTATAGAAACAGTTGTCCAAACTATTGGGAAGTAAGTCTTAGGGATACACATATACAAACTACTATTGAATAACTATTGGAATATGTCTTTGGAAATAACATTTATACCAATTGTTTTAGTAACCGTTGGTATAAATTTTTACCAATGTTTATTCATATCTACTCCAATGGTTTTATGTAAATAATTGGTAAAAATTGAGTTTAGGCATCTATGAGAACGGTTTGTAAACCATTGGTATAGACTTTTACCAACTATTTTAATGAAACCATTGGAATATATTCCCTTTATTCAAACATATACCCACGGTTGTAAAATGTTGGCATGGATTATTCTGTTTTCACAAATATACTTATGGTTGTAAACTGTTTTGTATAGGAAATGTTTCTTTAACACAAATACAAATGATTTTGAACTGTTGGCATATCCTACAATTCATGAATAGAAATCAGAATAAGAGGAAGCAAGATACATATAGAATTCAAAATTCATAAAATAATTAAAAATATAATTTATAACAATAGGAAGTGGAATACATACAGAATTCAAAATTCAATAACAGGATTCAGCATTCTTGACTGCAATTCCAACAACAGGATTCAGAATTGGAGTGGAATACATACCGTCAACATGAAGCGGAATACATACCAGCAAGTATTATAACACATAATTCATAGTTGCATGTAAATATATACAAAATTTATAATTGAATATAGAATTTAATTTAGAATTGAATTTATAATTGAATACATACTTTTAATTAAATACATATAGAATTCATAATTGAAATCATACCTATTAGAATTATAATACATAATTAACACCTACATGTAAAGACATGCAAGATTCATAATTAAATTCATACACTCATGTATTATCACACACAATTTATACCTTCAAGTAAATGCATGTAGTATTTAGAATTGAATTCAGAATTCAAAATTAAATACAAACCTATAATTATAATCCCCAATTCATAACTATAAGTAAATACATATAGAATTCAATAATGGTTACTATATAAATGTATCATGGATGAATGAAGGAAGAAGTAAGTACTAATGTCTTATTTTATAAATGAAATTATTCTGAATAATATATCTTTATATGTTTGATGATTTTTAAACTGATATTAATGTCAATGCCTTCTGTCAATGGTGACTCATTTTTTACGATAATGTGATGCCCATGAAAATTTATATCCATATTTTTCATGGATAATTCTTAATTTAATTTGATATTATTGGTTATAGTTCTTATTTGGATTACTGGAATATATCAATTATGTATATTTCATGTTTTTTGAGAAACTTTTGTCTAAATAACCAAGACAAAGGCATACTAATTTTCCTTTTATATTGGAGAAAGCTCAAAAATAAGTGATATCTACCCCCAATAGCCTGCATGATCGAATGAGAGTGAGTGGGCTACATAAGTCCAACTAAATTGTGAACAAGGTACACATGGAACTTGAAGATCAGATGTGGGATTGGGGAGGTGGGAAAATTCATGTGATGTGTGGACCATAAATCCTATGGGTGGAGTGTTCTAGGATCTAAATCTTACTACCAGCATAACTGGTGAGTGACACATATATTATTATAATAGTGATCTGGAATGGTTGATAAAATGATGTGGATAAGAATTCCACATGTTACTATATTTGTGTTTAAAGAAATATGGATAAAACACCAAGTACATGATGACATTGATCATGATAATTTGATTGAATGATGTTGACTTATTCAACCTCCTATCTCTCAATGGCTTCTTTTCATTGGAGATATTGAATGTCGTAACATCCATCATCCTGTAAAGCTCGAATCACTAAGATTATAGAGAGTTAATCCCATGGGAATTTATTCACATTAGAAATAATGTGATTAAAAGTATTCATTTGAATAAAGTGCTACTACCAAATGAAAATGAAATTGTAGGAGGTGATTCATGCATCTATGATTCATGTAAGGGTTTGAGCATATAAAAAATTATGTTATAAGTGATTTTTACCACACACACAGGTTGAGATCATGATGGTAGAAATTACATCCTTTTAATCTTAATTATTTAATAGGAATTTGTTGTGGTGTTTAAAATACTGAAATATGCAGTAATGAATATTTAGTAGGACTGACGCTACTACTTTTTAAGGCTTATCAGGTGGTCAATAGGTGGTTATTCACCTCCATAATAAGAGATCACCCAAGACTAAGAGATGATATTTTTTGTAATGACATCAATGAGCTCTCATTTTTGGAAAATTAATGCATATATAATAATTATATTACTTGAGGAAGCTTTTTTCCAATAGACCCTCTCATATAAGAAGAATAATTGTTATGTCTTTATGTTTTTCATAAATAATATCCATGAAATTCTTACTTGAATAAGAAAAGATTAATTATGTCATGTTGTGTTTCATCCCTCAAGAATGAATGATTGTTTAAAGGTTATATGAACCAGTAATATTTTAATACATTCACAAAATATTATGTGAAGAAGGTATTTCATGTTCTTGATTACATGGATATGAAGAATCAATCATGAAGCATAATTTATTTCATAAATAATTACTTCCACAGAGTGACATTTTCATGGAGCTAGAAAAATAATAATTTTTGTATATAACTAATTTAATGAAATTATTTTTTTGAGAAGGTCAAATAAAAATTTATTTCAATAATAAGTTACACATATCCATTTCAGTCTACATTATGAGGATGGGGAAAAAGACATTGGATATTCTAGTTTACGTCATAGGGAACTACACAAAAAATTCCAATAGTATATGTATATATTTAAAAAATTATGCACATACCTACCTGAAGGTGTGTATACATGTGGTTACAAATCATGTTTGCATGCATTGAGAGAACCCGTCCATATGTGAAAAAAAACCAAAGCATATAAGCCGTCCAGAATTTGTATTGTGAAAAATAACATGATAAAAACAATAAAAATTAAAAAAAATAAGGGTGTAAAATGTTAATGTGATAAATGTTACTATATTGAGTAATTTATCCAATGTATTAAACTGTTATGAAAAATTTTTTGGATGTGTTTTAGGAGTCCCACACATAAATTGTATATCTCATATTATTTTCTAAATAATAAAAATAGAAGGATAGCTGTTGATTGAGTTGATATCTAGTTATTGTAATTCAGGTCAAATGAGAATTATGAGGTTTATCATTCTGTAATATATTCTTATCATTAATTTTGAAGATGAATAAAGAGATGAATAAGAATTATGGATTTTAAATATACACTAGTATGAAGAATATTTACTCGCCTGCTATCATGAAACTGACAAGTAAGAACGAATTAAGTGTAGAGAAATGTTGCTTTGCGACATCCATATGAAGTCTCAACAGGTAGAGGAATGATTTAATGATTCAAATAATTAATAAGGTCAACATTTTTTATGAGGTATTATAATGGACTGTCTAAGACAGGTAAAATAGTAACATCCAATTTAATATAGTGTGATTATAGTGAATGATTATTCCATGCCTTTTATAAAAACATTAAAGTATTTTTATCCTAGTGTTTATGTTGTATTAATCATTTTCCAAACCATTCCAAGGAAGTGATACACTTCGTGTGTTCTGAAACTGGTAATAATATTATGTTTCATCATTACATACATTCATATAATTTCTTATATTAAGTAAAATAGAACAATAAAATAAATATTCTAATTGGACTAAGAGGTAAATGTAATTCAAGTTATACATAATAAGTATGTTTCTAACTCTAATTCACCATTAACGGTGTTGAGTATAAAATAAATTAATCATTTTATTTAGCAAACATATATATTAAATTGATTGATTAAGATAACAAAAAAATGGTTAATTGTAGTTAAATAAGTAATGGTCATTCCTCATCACATTAAACTATATTGAATTAAGAAATGAAATGATTTCTAATAAATATTATTTTTGAAAAATTATTGATAAATAGTATATATTTTTATATTTACAGTAGATGGAAATATTGATTTGAAAAAAATGACATTATTTTATAATTCAGGCGTTTGGGCATATTTATTTTATAGATAAACACATAATTCATACCTAATAGTAAATACATACAGAATTCAGAATTGAATTTAGAATTTAGAATTTAATACTTACCTGCCTGTATAACACATAATTCGTACATGTATGTAAATACAAATAGAATTCAAAATTTAATTCAGAATTCAGAATTCATAATTGAATACACACCTGAATGTATAACACATAATTCGTACCTATAAGTAAATAAATAATTGAATACATACCTTAATTTATAACACATAGTTCATACCGGTAAGTAAATACATAAAGAATTCATAATGGAATTCAGAATTCATATTTTAATACATACCTCCATCTACAAAAAATAATTCCCACCTATATGTAAATACATACAGAATTTATAATTTAATTCAGAATTCAATTACTGAAAGTATAACACATAATTCAAAAGGTAATTACATACATAAAAAATTGAATTCATTAATGATTTCAGAATTCAATTCAGAATTCAAAAGGCAATTACGTTGTGCAATACAAAATTCTGAATTGAATTCCGAATTGAACACATACAGAATTCAATTATTAATTATGAATAAAATACATACATAATTTAATACATAACTATGTATGAGTTATATATTATTATTAATCCATAAAGAATTATTATTATTTACAGTGTATACAATTCATAATTCAATACATACAAAATTGAATTATATAGAACACTTACAAAATTGAATTAATAATTAGAAGGTAATTACCCTGTGCAATTTAATACATGGTACAAAATTCAGTGTTTCATGTTTGTGTTATTAATTACCCCAATGATAATTGGGTGTATTTGATAAATGGAAGGTGCATGTTCAAGAACAATTTATGGCATTAGGAAGTAGTATAATACATTAGGATTGGACTGGGATTCGTGATTCTTAGTTCCCAAATTGTTTGTAGTTGTCTCACTAAAATTCATTAGGATTAGCTTATAGGCCTTTTTAAATCAAAATGTTATAGGTGGAACCTTATAGAAATGTAAATTGGGGATTTTCTTACCCTCATGAGAGGGATAGGAAATCAAGGGAATTACAAGACACCCAATGGGATAGTGTGGTTCTATAGTGGGAAGTGTCATGGGGCCTTGGTGATGAACTTTTGATAGTATATGGAAGATGAAGCTTAGAATATCATGAAGTTTAGACCCAATTATAGAGTTTGGGATGAATCTGTGAGCCTAAATGAGAATATTCATTTGGTGAAAATGCATGGGTGGTGATGGATATATATACTGGTTTCATGCTCAAGGATATTTGGCGAGTCTATTTATGTTATGGAGATCATTCCATAAAATGATTATGTGTATGACCCATGGTATATAATAGATGTGGTGAAAAATGATTTAGGCATGGTTTAATGATAAAAATAATAATTATTATGGTTTTATGTTATTTGTTGATTCATCATAGGTGATTAATTCTATGTTAATAAATTTTGAATCATACTAGATGCATATGCTAAATTTGATAAGGATTGAAAATCATACCAGTGTGGAATGAAATGAGGATGATCATAGATTAATCTATGTTAATAAATGCACAATTTTGTATTTATACCTTATAGTAAGGTTCTTGGTATTGTTATCATAGGATACTTTAGGGATGTATATGGAATGTTGATCATCATGGGTTATCAAATATCTATGTATGACCATCATTTAAGATAAGTGGTGATGAATATATTGATTGACTTAAATAGCTAACCCAGCTTGTGAGTGATTGGAGTTTTTATGTTGGGGATGGATGTGGAAAGAATGGGTCATATCCAATTCTTTGAAAATACTAAATTTTGAGTTCGAATAATGATTTTAAATTGTTGATGAAAAATTCCTTTATCATAATTTTTTTATACAGCCTAGAGACTTAAAAATATGGTTTTGGGTTTTTTTACAAAATGTGATAGATATGTTGTTGTGTAAGGTTATTGTGGATTGTAAGGAGAGAACATCATTATAAGTGACTCAAGATGATCTCCAATGACCAAACATCCTTCATGAGCTTAACTAAGCTACATCTTAAGATCTCATAGATATCCAGTTATAGAAATTGTAAGTGATTGAATATGAATCAAAATTCACTGATTTAGTAAGTATACGTTGAGTCATATGATTAATATAAGGCTTAAGGCATGAATATTTGTGATGCATCTATGACTAGTGATGTGATAATAGATCTGCCTTTGAATTTTTCCAACCAATTTATTTGGGGATAGTGTGATGACTTTGGAAAATAATGATTTTACATTGACACAAAAGGGGATTTCTTTAATCCCTTTCGCTAAAAGAGGGAATTCTTCATTTATTAGTATGAAGATGAAGTATAAGAAACTCCAAGGGAAATTTTTTGAGGTGTCATTTTAGTATTCTACTATAATAGGATCACTATAGTGTATTTAGTATAGGGATCTGGGACACTGAAATATATTTTCCCCAAATCCACCATGCACATTTACAAGATATGTAAATATTGGATATTTTAGGAAATCTAATGAGGTATTCACATGCCTTATAATTGGTGTGTTTTTAGATGAAATAATGCAATTGAAATTGAAGGGAAGTGTGTTGATATTTGATGAGTTATGGTCTCATGGTTGAGAAATAAGACATTATTAGGAAGAGATGTTTGTATAAGTCAAAAAAAATTACTCAAAGTTTCTACCCTCTATATAGTTTTATTGTTTTGGGTGTAATAAACTATGAAAAATATAATTACAACATAGTAGAAAATAAAAATCCCTACATAAAAACTATTGGGTGTCAGAAAAATGAAACTAAACTAAACCAAACGTAAAATTTGAAAAAAAATTAAAAATGTAAAAATAGTGCATGGAGATTTAGATAAAATCATGAAATGTCTAGAATGAGATATTATAACATACCAGCTTCAATTCGTAATAAATATCTCCTTCTACCCAATATTATTCAATGGATCAGTAGCTATATCCATGGTATAAAAGTTCCAGAAAAGGTACCTATTTGATATCAATGATATGAAAAAATAAATTTCAAACCTGATGCTTCGTAAATAATAAAACAATAATATAAATCTATGCACATTTGATTCTATTTAATATGTATTACTGATGAAAAATTTAACACCAAGATTTTTCAAACTACACAGTTTGAAAGAAATAAACTACACACGTAGAATCATTGTGATCACCATGATAGGAATTACCAAGTATATGTAGAAAATAATGATCTTTTAAAAATAATAATGGCTAAATAAATTATTTATTAATAACATTGAAATTGACTATAATAGTATTAACTACAAGAAAAAAAATTATATCTTCATAATTAAAAGTATCTAATCTATTTTCTATGTCTCTTCCACTACTCAACGCTTTGTGATATTTATATATGATGTTGTATCAATGTTTGAAGGGTTGTGTCCAAGAACATCAAGTTCAGTTATTAAAGAATAAAAATAAATTATTAATTTTTTTTGGGATGTTTTAGCATGACACCATAATTATTTGGAAATTATATGGATCATTCCATTCCAAAAAATATAGAATATTCTATTAAAAAATATATATATAGAAATTATAAAATCCTCATGTTGTTATAAAGTCAAAATAATGTATACTATGAATTTAAAAAACGATAAGATAGTAATCATTATATTCAACTATCTGTAGTTTTTAACAATCTATGGAAACATTATAAAAATTAATGAAAATAAAAGTATAATGAAAAATAAATGTGAAAATTCCTTATTTCATTAGATGAAATTTATCTTGAGTATATAATTTGAAGAATATCTAATTCTAAATTATTCCTTTTTTAGAAACAACATAATAAAAGATATGTAAAATCATTTTACTACATTATGAAAAGAAAAAAAATTCTCACAAGTATCCTTCACATCTCTCATTAATATAAATAGATAAAAAACTACCTATAAGTATAACACATAATTCATAAGGTAATTAAAAATATACTATATTTAATTCAGAATTGAATACGGAACTCATTTTTGAATTCAGAAGTCAATTTCCCTATGCAATATATAATTTTTAATTAAATTCTGAGTTGAATACATACATAATTGAATTATGAATTATGAATACAATACTTACAGAATCGAATACGTAATTATGTACGTGTTATAAAAAAATTTTAATACCTTCTGAATTCTGAATTGTGTACAATTTATTCAATTCATAATTAAATATATACAGAATTGAATTCTATATAACACATACATAATTGAATTTAGAATTCATAAGGTAATTACCCTGTGCAATTTCAATAAACTATACATAATTCAGTGGTTCATGTCAGTGTTACTCATTAAAACTATTATAGGTTTGGTTGATTTGATCAATGTCTTGTTCTTGTCCAATAAACATTTATGGCATTGAGAATAAGTAAAATAAATTATTATTGGATTAAGGATCATGATTCTTATTTCCAATAGTCTTGAGTTGTCTCATTGAAATTCATTAGGTTGATTTTATAGACCTTTTTCAATATCAATGGGATAGGAGGATCAATGTAAAAATGTGAATTGTGGAAGTACTTTCACTTAGATGAGTAATATGAAATCAATATAATTACAAGACATCCTATAGGATAGTGTGGTTCTATAGTGGGATGTTGTATGGGGCCTTTTTGATGATCTTTTGATAGTATTAGGTAGAAGAAGCTTGGGATATATTAATGTTCGGACCCAATTATAGAGTTTGGGATGAATCTATGGGTTAATAATTAGAATATTCAATGGGTGAAAATGATTGGCTGATAATAGAAATCTATACTCATTGGTGCTCAAGGATATTCTGTGAGTATAATAATATTATGGGGATGAAACCTTAAACTGATATAGTGTATAACCAAAGGTTTAGAAAAGTTTGGGTGAACATTGATTTAGGATTAGTTGAAAGATAAAATCAAATAATTATTGTGGTTTTATGTCATTTCCTTAGTCGTTCTAGATGATTCATTCCAGGTTAATAAATTTATAATCATACTAGATGCATATGATATAAATTTTATTGTTATTGTGAACCATACAAATGGGGAATTCAATGAGGATGGTCATGGATTTTTCTATGTCAGTAAATGAACAATTTTGTTTTTATACCATAGAGTAAGGTTCTTGGGATAGTTATTACATGATAATTCATACATGTAAATGGAATTTAGATCATAAAGGTTTATCATATATTTGAGTATAAGCCTAATTTCAAATAAGTGGTGACGAATCCATGCCATACCTTTACACTCAAGGGATAACTACATGATATACCATAGACAACCCTTTCAATCAAGGGAGGATTCACTTCACAAAAAAACTAGGATCCCAACTCTGTTATGGTTATCTCCCCAGTAACTTCTCACTCAAGTTGATTCCTGGTGCCAAAATCTACACTCTCACACCAACATCATTCTCCTATCATAAGAATCAATTCAACACATGCAAGAGACAAAGAATATGTAACACATCCTATTTCACAACAAAACAACTCTTAACCTGGTAATTATTCATTTGGGACAGATCCCCATGCCTCATGCCCATATTAATATCTTTACCCAACTTATTAGTGTTATGCCGCATACATATGGACCAACCCATCACATAGACAGCACCCAACACAATGAAAAAGGTAAAATAAATGGATATAGAGGAGATAACTCAGTTACAATGTATAGATTTGAAGTGACAAAATAATTGTTACTTGAATCAATGATAGATTACAGGTTGGGGATTATGTTTTAAAACCAATAGGGGTATTGTTTAGTTCAAAATTTTAGAGATTAGTTCTAGAGGAAGTGATCTTTGGAATTGGGGTTGACATCCTGGAGATATCTGTTTGGGAGGAAGTGACTCGTGAATCAGTTAGGGTGCAGGTTTTGAGGAGATCTATATTGAAGGAGGAGGATAGATCTTCATTTGAGTTGGTAGGGATGTAGGGTTCGAGGAGATCTCTATTAGAGTATGAGAGATCTGCCTATGAATTTTTTGAGAAGTAGGTTTTGAGGAGATCTATGTTGGAGGAGGAGGATATATCTGCTGAGGAATCGGTCAAGAAGTAGTGTTCTATTGGGGGTGGAGATATCTTCAGAAGAATCGATCAGGAAGTGGGGATAATTGGGGGTTTTCTCCAATGATTATTAGAAACTATAGTTAAAGGTTCTAGATTCCAACAAGTTTAAAAACAATAGGAATATATCCATGTAATATAATCATTCCCAACTATTTTGATAAACTATTGGGAAACCCCAACTTATAATAACTAATCCAATGGTTTACTTGAACCATTGGTATATATTATTTATCCCAATGTTTTTTTCAAACCATCGAAAATGATGTGTTTTTATAGGTTTGATTTCCACTAGTGTGTCAATGTTAACATTCTATTCCATCTCATGGATGAAAAAGTGGCCAAGGTAAATGCCTTTGAAATTTGAGGAGAAAACATCTGATGAATTTCAAGAATTATAAAGGCATAAATGTGTGATTTTCCAATGTAACCCAAATCATTAGAGACACATAAGTAATTTAACACTTCTCAATTGTGTGCCACATCATCATTTTTGTGCCAAGTCAGCATCGCTCAGGGTACCATATTTTCCTGTAAATATACCCTCGGGGTCTTTATTTGTATGAATATATTTCCATGAAGACTGATTTCTTCTCTAGTTAACCCAATGATTTTATGAATCCCTCAAAAATCCTCCAAGGTAGTTTCATAAAACCTATAGTGAGAGAATTGAAGGAGGATAGTGATATTTGGGTTCTCCAATTGTTAAAAATTAACAAAACATATGTTAATTATTCACCCAACTCCCCAAAATTAGAAACACATGTTTGACATACCTTCCTCAAGAAGTAAGTTTCTCACCCAATTTCAAGGAACAGATGTGATGACTATTGAAGGCTTTAATCAAGTCTCTACTAATTCTAGTAATCCAAGTTGGTTATCACTTAAGGTGCATCCTATTTTACCTTGTCTACT
This sequence comes from Viscum album, assembly GCA_963277665.1. Lineage (NCBI taxonomy): Eukaryota > Viridiplantae > Streptophyta > Magnoliopsida > Santalales > Viscaceae > Viscum > Viscum album. The sequence continues at coordinate 446,813,735 of OY728133.1, forward strand.
TTTTCATGACTTACCTGCATGCCACATAGTAGAGCAATTATTTCTTGGATCACCTCACCCCTTCAACATGATCGATCCTTCTATGAAGCCTCCTTCAAAGACACGCATGGAAGGGACTATCATTCATTATATAATTTGTGTGAATGGGATTATGTTGAAACCTCTATTATGGCCTCTTGATTTATTAAACTTCTGGAAAATAAAAATCATTGTGTCTATAATTTGGGTTTATATGTCCACAATCATAGGTTCCCCACACATGTCCTACCAAAGGGTTAGAATCCTTTGGATATCTATAGGTTTGAATTTATATAGCAATGTGGACCATTAGCCATGGTACAATGTTATAGAGTTCCTCATCCTAGATTCTGGGGATAAGACTATATCTTTCCCTTCCCATATTTAAAACCTAGATCCTCTTGTTCTCAATGAAGAGAGTGAAGATCAAAATTTATTTTCCCTTTGACAAATAAAATGTCTCCCTTTTCTCCTGGGACCAATAAAATTGCATCCTTAAAAGAGTAATCCCCTAACCTATCAGGCCAGAACAAATGATCTTCACCTTCATTTCACATTGAAGGGTTAATTGCTCCACTCCATCGTCTATCCTCTCCCCAAATTGTTTCACCATAGGCCCGACCTCTTTCTTTAGTAGAAGATACAGACTGTGGTTTTCTAAATCATTCACATCCTATTATTTCTCACACTAGAAATGGCTCGCACATTCATAGATATTTGTGATAATTACAACATATGCACAATCCAAATCATATCCTAAATTTTTAGAACTATGATTCCTTCAATAAACCGGATAAATTGGACCCCCACCTTAGGTTTGAACTTAAGGGAAATTCTCATCAAAAATATTTCCAAATAAAACCCCCCCAAATTTATTAGGGAATTCTTTTCTAGAGTAACCCCCAATTGAACCATCTAAATAGTTATACTATTATGTGTAATAATAAAATTGAATGAACTATGTGAACAATGATTCCCACTTTAAACGAGATACGTAGGAATTCTTCACTTAGGACCCAAGCTCACTAGATATACTCCATAGGAATCCAACCTTAATTAACTTAATCTGGGCAGATTCTTTTGGAGTATTCCCCAAATCATGCCCCATTAAATCTTCATTAGTTAATACATAACATGTACACCCTATTATATGGTCACTATCATTAAAAGTAAGCCCTCACTTATTCCTGTCAAAGGGACGTTATCCCCTATGATACTTATCGATCTACGTGGGATTTGATAACCATCTAAATGGGATATGTACGAAACCTCCCTAAGGTTAAAACCAAAAAACCATAAATAAACTATGTTCTATCTAGGTTACATTCAAAGCAGAGTCTAATCCAACTTCAAAGTTCATATCCATTCTAGGTTGCTTAGGATTCTTCAGTAGAAGTCATACACTAATCATTAACTTGGATCCTTCTATATAGATGTCTGTGACACATGACATTAAACTGTATGGTTGGGTCCATATCATGTTATCATAAAAGGTATTATGTGTCCCATTAAGAGACACTGAACTACATGGTTTATGATTCCACTCAAAAGGATATGTAGGAAGCCATGTTTTAAGTTTGATTACAAAATCAAAAAAACTTCTATCCCACTGTATGACAGTAAATTCTAGAGTAACCTTATATCTCCCTAGATGATGATAAACTCTAGAGTAACTTTTTTCTTCCAATAGGATAATAAATTTGATAGCACCCCACTTAGTGGCTTAAAAACTAGTTTCATCATACAAAAAACCAAATAATATCAATGTAGTATATTATATGGAAACATTAATGGAGAAACATGAATACAAACAAATATATCCATTAATGAATAACCTATAACATATACATATTATTATGGTTACCATATGTGGTAATAATTTATTTCCTTTTTTTGGGATAGCCAACTTCATTCTTAGGAATTAAGGAATGATTCATGAATATATCGTAAATATATAAGACAGTCCTGAAGTCAAGAAGTAACTCCCCCCAAAAGGGTGTGATGCATCCAGCATCCCATCCTCTCAACCAATGATACTTCTTAAGAGTCATAAGTCAAAACAGCTCACACATTCCTACCTTTTGAAATCATGTCCGCTTTTTATATAGAATCATTGGGTTATTTCGATTCCATAAAAAAACTGTTGGAAATTATTGAGAAATTGTGATTCCTAACCAGAACACACATTTTGATGGATACATAGACTATACAGAATCTATATTAATTGTTCATCATAAGAATGATCTTTCTCTAATGGTACATCTTCTGAGTTTAGTTCACATGAGGGATTAGGTATGTAATTTCTCAGGAGAGATATATGGAACACATAATGAACATGAGAGATATTCGGTGGAAGCTCCAATCGATAAGCTACCTTCCCCACACAATCCAGAATTTCAAAATGACTGATATACATATGGATCATCTTGCCCATATTTCCAATTATAATGACTATATTATTTGAATATATTCATGTAAACACATTATCTCCCACTTCAAATCATAGGTCCTTACGTTGGTTTTAGGATATGTTTTTGTTGACTATGATCTTATCTTATGTATTATTTAATAGATCTAACCATTAATTCCATTTCATAAAAAATATCAGTACCTAATAGATTTTTCCCCCAAATTCTTTCCATTAATAGGTAGTTCTACACTTATTTCATTAGAGTTCTTCATAAGGAGTCATTTCAATAATGAATTGAAAACTATTGTTGTAGGAAAATTCCACAAATGGAAGGTGATGATCCCAAAAACATTTGAAATCCATAGAAACGACTCTTAACATGTCTTCTAGAGTTTTAACAATCCACATAGACAAGATGTCTATCTATGGATGATAATAAGTGATGAATTATATATCTGTATCTAGATCGTACTGAATACTTCTCTAAAACATCGATGAACACCTCAAACCCCAATCAGGTGTAAGGGAATGTGACACTCCAGGAAATCTTACCAATTCATTTATATATATCATGGAATGATGGTCAAGAAAGAAATCCACTCTATTATCAATAAAGTTGGATGTAATTTTAAGGCGATCAACTACAACCCATATAACCTTATGTACATTAGATGATTTGTGAAATCTATTAACAAAGTCCATAGGGATGTTTTCCCATTTCCATTCTAGAGTAGGTAATGGTTGTAACAGTTATTTTGATATTTGTCCCTAAGCCTTAACTTGATGACAAACCATGCATTGAGATACATATTCTTAAACATCTCTTTTCATTACATCCCACCAGAAATACTCTTTCAGGTCTTTGTATATATTTTTTATTCTAGTATTAATAGAGTATAACATACTGTGAGCATAATATAGTAGTTCCTTATTTAATTATAACATGGGAGGAATACAGAACTTTCTCTTAAACCATATTATTACATCATAATCAAGGAATCATTCAGGAACATTTCTCACCTTCCTTTCTAGCACTACATCATTCGTCTATGCCTCCTTAATTTTCAATTTTATAATTGGTTGAATATTCATTTGAGAAAGATAATATTTCTATATATTATTTAAAATTACAAGATCAATCCTTTATACATTAAAAAATATTAGATCTTTTATGATCCTCAACATGGATATTCTATCATGGCCCTTTTGACTAATATAATATTCCACCTTGTTCGCTTTCCTTAAATGGAAATGTAACGACCAGTCATAATTATTAATCATCTCTAACCATCTTATTTGATATTTATTCATATCCTTTAGAGTGAAAATAAACTATAAACTCTTATGATTAGAATAAATATCACACCTTTCACAATAAATACAATTCCTCTAAATCATTAGTGCAAAGATTACCACAACTATCGATAAATCAAGATTTCGGTAAATTTACTCAAGATTTTTCAACTATCGTGAGAAATTAACAATCACCATATCATTATTCAGTAGAAAAAATAATCCCATTCTTGGATGCACCACTGTATATTACAACACTTTTTATACTACAAGGTAGTTTCATCACAGGTGCACTGACTAACCTTGTGTTTCCTCTTTGAAATTCACTTCACATTCTTCTATCCACACGAACAGAACTCCTTTCTTAGTCAAATTAGTGAGTGGATTATATAATCATGAAAAAATATTTCACAAAACATCGAAAATATCAAGATAAACCAAGAAAACATTATATCACATTTATCATCATTGGTCATGGACAACTTTCAATAACATATGATCTTGTTGGATCCACATATATCCCCTCTCATGAGATTTTATGACCCAAAAATGAAATTTTCATAGCCAAATTTCACAATTTTTAAATATTTCAAAAATATTATGCTTTCTTAGGGTCTTGTGTACAATTATTTAGAGATCATAATTCACTTTCTTTCTCTTCGAATATACCAGAATATCATCAGTAAAGAGAACCACAAAATACTCATGATATCCTCAAAAGAATCTTTTCATTAGATCCATGATGATAGTGGGGGTATTATTAAGACAAAAAGAATCACTCAAAATTAATATTTTCAATACCTTCTATAGAATTTCGGTTTTGGTATATTATCCTTATTGACGCTTAATTGAAAATATTTTTAATGACTATCAATCATGGGAATGTATAGATCTTCACATAGTTGGTTGAATAAGTCATCAGTGCGGTGAAGATGATACTTTTTCCTAATAGTGATTTTTTATGTTCTCTATCATCAATGAAGAGTCTCATTGCTCCATCTTTCTTCTTAACCCAATGAATGGGTTCACCCCAAGATGACTCATAAGAAAATTTCAATCCCTTATGAAGAGTCCAATTGATCCATCTGTTGCCTTGGTTATGAGTTCTATTGAAAATTAAACATCACAATTTGGTGGAATAACTTGTAATTCATAGAAAAGGCATTATCAAAATCTTGTACAATGGGTGTATTATTAATTATTAGTTTCTACCAAACCATTTGAGAAAGATAACCTTAATTTATTGTAATAAATAACCATAAAATAAATGAAATTTTTACCAAAAGTTTATATTCATCGTTGCATCGATGGGTGATCATATAATGATCCGAGAGATGAAATATGAATTCACTTCCTTGGAAATTTATATGATATCTATATAGAGAAATCCAATCCTTGAAAAGAATCATAGAAAATTCTACTATAATAAGGATCACATGATTTTCAAGAAGGAATTTTCCATAAATATCATCCATTGAAAAATTGTAAAATTTTGATTCAACCATTGTTAAATTAAGTGTTTTCATAGAGAAATCAACATTTGATTGTCGAGGTATTATTGAGATACCCTTAAAAAAATTTTAAGAAATTAAATAGGCCATGGATAAAAAATAAAATAAAATATTGTATACATTAGAGTGGATGGTATGTATACCTTTAACCACTTCTTTATCATACTCTAAATCACTGATAGTGATCGCATAAGGGTTTTCATTGTATATAGAATTAAGAGCTTACTAAAATCTATCATAATCGATAACCCTTTGATTAGGGAATTTATTATCAAAATTCTACATTTCCTCGAACTTTTATCGTAGATGTGAAAGAGGTGAATTATATGCATCATTTTCTCAAATTCGCATCATTATAGTTCTTTTTACCATCACATAATAATTCAACTACCTGAAGACCTTATTTTCCATACATAAACCATTTTCTAGTCCCTTTAAGATAATTTATTATATAATTCTTTCTACCCTTTGAGCATAAAGGAAAAGTCATCTTATTTTTAGTGTGGTCTTTATATTTTCCCTTGAATTCCATTTTTCTATTCTTATAAATCACATGGGTTTGATGGGTTACCCTAATATCCATTTCAAACATAAGAGAACATAGAATGATTTCCTTATACTTATTTAAGTCCCTTATGTATAATTATATTCAGAGACATAGTTTTATGCCACTAAAGTATCAATGAATTTCTCTCTTTAGTTGGATGATAATTCCAAAACCCTACCTTTCATGCCGTTTAAAAAAAAATTTAGGTAACAAATGATTCATCATCATTTTTCTTAAGATCAAGGAACTCCTTCACCTTATTTTTTTTTAATACGAGGAAAGTACTTATTGGATAATACATTTTTTTAACTCATTACATTACATGGTTTAAATTTCAATTCTTTGGCCTATATTCTGGATAAGGTTCAACCACTGATTTTCTACACCTTTTAGAAGATAGGCTGATAGGATGACATTATCATGTTCTAAACATCAGAGAACAAAAGTTATTTTTAGTGGTACTGATCCATTTTTCATCCTCGAATGGATCAGAAGACCCACTATATAATGGTGGATGCTGATTCATGATGGACTCAACAAAATTTTGTTCCTCCATTTTTATCATTTAGAATTCATGCATGATTCATAGCTTGAGAAATTATTTTGAGAATATCTTGAATGTTTTTCATTTTACCTCCTATAAAATTTGGTTTCTCAGGAGGATAATCATTACATTACTCGTCACATTCATCATTAGTGTGATTCCTCCAGGTTCCAACCATCGACAAAAACCCCGAAGCATTGTGTAAAAAACACTAACCATAATTGAAAAATCACATAATCAAGAATAAAATTTCAATTTTGGAGACTTTAGGTTTTATCTTAGGTTATTCACAACCATTTATAAAACACTAGTATTGTAACATATACTTTAACATATCCTCTGTGTTCTTAAAAAAAATTTCTCATATTAGTTTCAAAAGGATAACTATATCTTTCCACTGATATAGACTAAAAGGGCCCATAGTTTACACACATTGATATTACATGAAAATTGAATAATATTCATTAGAAAATAAAAAAAACCATGATAGGACCATATATGTATACTGTCCTTAGAAACAAGGAATCATAAATAATTGGTTCATAAGACTTCTTCTTGTGTCACCCTTATTTCTCCATAAATAGACCCATTTTGATGTATCTTAAATAATACCCTTATTCATGACCTAGGAAAAAGAACATATGAAAGGGTGAGATCAGATGCTCTATAACGGTAAACCATAGAGATATCAATAATATCATAATCATAAGTCATAAGAACATTACAATTGTAAATCTTACCCTGCATATTAAAGATCAAGATATCAAGCCATAGAATAAATCATAAAAGTACATAAGAATCATTGAACATAATCTCAAAATTCATAACATAAGACATGAAATTTTAAGGAATACACATAATGGAAAATTATTTCATATTCGTCAAGGCTCATTTCCATGTCCATCATAGTAGAAAAGTCTATTACTAAACCATGTTCATTCTTTGTTCCATCATTGTACTACTTAACTGAGATAATATATCATTCCATCCATGAATACATCATGAGATATATATTATTACCCAATGAAATGGAGGGATATGTAGGTCCCACCCTTTTCCTAATGAAATAAATCTTATGTGTTCCACAATAACACAAATCATTCATCATAACCCAAGGAATAAAACGGGTTTCTTTAACCACTGTAACATAATCCACTTAAAACAAATGGAGTTTATAAAAATGTTTCATCATAAATAGAATAATAATACTATAGAGATAAGGATATTATAAGTGAAGCATAACATTGCTAATTAATTCCATCTTATATGGAAAATAATTTTTATATAACACTTAAAATAAATTCTTCAGTAAAATTCCATTTCCCCTTCAATTTTGTTTCTTTTCTAAAAATGTCTTGCCATTTTAAAAAATAATAATTTATTTGAAAATAAAATTGAAATAATGTCATGGGATCTTTATGGAAATAAGTTTTTATGAAAACATAAAAAACTATTTATCCCTTACACGTTAAAAAACGTTATACTCGTACTTTTTCTGGAACATTCAAAAAGTATCTAGTATCGAAAACAAAAAAGTGATTCCTTATATACCATTTAATAAAAATTCACCAAAGAGATAAATTGACACTAATAAATTTTTGAATAATATAAATAATATTTTGGAATACATAATTAGGAAACATGGGCATGGATTTAAAATATATCACATTAAATACTAACTTATTATCAATCTTGAATAATAATGAGATTGCCAATTTATATATTACCCTATGTCCAATTTCCAATGTATGTTCCTGAACCATCTATATAATTATTTGAATAATTTCATTAACATTTTTCCGAAACATATTTATTATTATGATATCCTATATGATCATATTATCATCGGTTTTTTGATATATTATTACTTTTCCATCGCGTATTAACATCTATATTTTTATATGCATGTTTTGATGGATAAGATATCATTCATCATATTACCTATATTTATTTCATTATAAAAAATATATTAGAATAATATATATCATAAATATTCATTCTATTCATTTATATAATCATTATTTAATGAATATCGTCTAGAATGATTCACAATACATCGTGGAGATGGTATATCGTATATACGCATGAGAAACAATATCATTCCATTAATTGTTAAATGGTATTGAAGTGGAAAGTGTATACTATTTCAGAATCAATATCATGTTATAATTATAACATATATTTATAATTTACATCATTACACCCATCCATATATGATAGTGATGAAAAACAGATTACATCACAGTGTGGAGACCGTAAACTGTACGTACGCACTTGTGGTCATTTCATTTTTAATGTGACGAATAGATGGTGGAATATTGTTTTTTAATAATCATAATAAAATCTTAGTATATAATTTATATTTTAGTTAATAATTTATAATGAAAAACTCATGAATAAGAAGTATAATATGAAATTTTTTTGAATCAATAGGTAGAAAAAATTACCTCTTCTTCAATGTGCTCCCTCTAAGTATCCTCTTAAAGTACAAGAGTTTGTATTTGAGGAAGACTTTAACCTCTAAAATATAACTAGGGAAGTATAGAAATGAAATCAGTAGGGAAAAACTAAGATTTAATACTCAAAGTGAAGCGAAGAGTGAGAGGAGGATGTGCCTTTTATAATTGAAGTGAGGTGCAATTTTGGGATCTCTAGAAAATATTAATTTATAATAAAATAAAAACACAAAAAATTTCAAAATGTAAAAATATAGAATTTTAGATGAAATATGGTTTTAATATCATCAACTAATAAATATTTGACAAGTTTTTATATCAATTTAAACCTTATAATATTAATTAACACTTAGTTCTTCTATTTATTTTTTAACGAGGGTAACAAATGATTTAATAATTTAAGGATGTAATATTTTCTTATTTTATGTAAATTAGACCATAAAAATACCTTAGAACCTTTTAAACCATATCATAGTTATAATAAATTTTTAATATTTTTAATTATATTATATATTTAAATAAAACATTATTTTGATAAATAATCAATACTATCAATTCTGAAACTTTTAAATTCAATTATTTTAAAAAATTTTATAAATTTAAGTTTACATCAAAAAATTAATTTTATTATATTACTAAGAGATTAGGGCCATCTATAAAATTTATTAAACATATTAATTTTCCCAAAATATAATTATTTTAATATTTTAAATAATATTCATTTGATATTTTCCTTAATAAAATAATTACTTCAACATTTTTGTGTAATTATTTAATATGATTATTTGTTTAATAAGAAATAAGAAACAAAATAATATTACAATGATAAATCGTTTATATTTCATAAGAATACTTATAATGGAATATATCTCATATAGAATCTCTTACTAGAAAAAATATACTTATTATAACATGAATGTAACAAGTTTATCATCACTTTAAATAAAATAATACATGTGACATAATAAATTATATAATGGTCCAAATGGTCCAATAACTCAATGATTTCTCGGTTATGGTCTACATACACTATATAAATGATTCTTGGTCATGTTTTTGGGCCTTTTAATGGTTATTATCATTTTAATAATAACTATTTTATTTATATATCATCAATTATATAATTTCTTCATCGTTAATGTAAAATTCATAAATGTAATTATTTATTTCATAAAAATTACCAAATTATTATCATGGTAAATATTTTCATTAAAATTATTATACACAATATTATTTATCTTATATATAACTTTATTTTTAATATTATATATTTATTTAAATATGAGTAAGACATATTTAACCTTTCTTTAAATAAAATAAATTAAATGTCTAAATCTCATCCATGTGTCTTCCAACAAACACCATTTTGTCCCATGGATTATTTATATCAAAATAAAGTAATCTAATGATACTAGGGAAAATTTTAGGGTCATTTATTAATATGAATTTTAAGATTAATTATATAATTTTCCATTTTACCGTATTAATAAAATATAATAAAGTTAATATTCATAATAAAAAAGTAATTTATTTTCATAATTTAGACATATTAATTCCAAATATTGAATCCATTTTTAAATTTCCAAAGAAAATAAGTTGCAGTAATTAATTTTATATTAATCAAGTTGTTAGAAAGGGGAAATGTGTTTTACAAGATAAAACAATGTGAAAGAATGAAATGTGTTTACATATATATCCAATATACAATTATTGGTAATAAAATAGCATATATGTAATTATAAAATTTTATTATATGTATACAATAAAAAAATTAAATATTATAATCTAACCATACAATTTATTACGTGGAAAATTTTTTTTTTCAATTAAAGTTTTTGTATTTTTACTATTCATCAAAACTTGAACGTTATGAAAAAAATATCAAAAATTCATCCAAGGAAAATTTTTAAATCCTACTACCAAAAAAATATTTATGTTGTCATAGAAATATTATGAATGTGTAAAAATAATAATATAAAAGTTGTTCTTCATTAAAAGGTACAAAATTATCCTTGTAAAAATATTGGTTTTTATAAAAAAAGTGGTATATTAAAACCCTAAGAAAAAAATATCTATTCGATGAATATAAAAAATATTTTAATAAATATATGTAAAATATATGCCATTAATTCCCTTTAACAATTATAAATCACTTAACAATAATAAAAAAATATATTTTTTATTTTTTATTCAAAAAACATTAACATAAGATAGTTACATTTATTGCTACTAACCTAACGGCTAAGTTATAATGGTAATTTATAATAAGGGCAAATCCATGTTCATTTAGATCTTAAATTGTGAGAAATTATATGAAGAATAAAATTTATTTATTGAAAATATGTCATAAAAACATCAGGGTGTTATAGTAAGTTTGTCATTCAACAACCTAATAATTATGAAGGATAAATTATGATTCTCATAAAAATATATATAAGTATTAAAGGATTTTGATGACACCAAATCTTAATTAATGTTACTATCATAAAGGAAGTATGAATTTTTAAAACATTAAAAATGTTTGAGTGGTATGTTTCATTATTATGCATGATATTTGAGTTTTAAGTTCATTTGTAACCTATAAATCTCGGATGGAAAACTGCATATTTAAATAAGTGAATATGTGATTATATTATATTTTGATTTATTAGTATCTAAGAAGGGAACTATATAAGTGATAAATTTATCAGAAGAGTAGTTTCAAGAAGAATCTATCTGATGGATACTAGAAATCCTTTCACATTAGTTTTTACAATAAGAATGTTGTGAAAATGAATTCAGGATAGTAGGTTGTAGAACCAATAAGATGTACAATAAATTAGATTGATTTTCATCAAACTATGTGTTACTGAGGAATAATTAATTAGATAGAAAATTTCAGACCTATGTCCAGGAAGAAGTAAATTCTTGTTTTTGTGAAAGAATGTGAAGATGAAGAATAAATATATGAATACATGTTTGAAGAAAGAAATAAAATTAAAACATTAAAATCTTATATGTTGAAGTTATTTTAGTGGATTAAAAATATTTATATATTATTTATTTCATCAAGGAGCACATAAACTGTCGATTTTCCATGGTTCAACACAAGTTAGTGCATATTTAATAATTACCATAAACACTAATACAGTTTTTTTTCTTATGGTTGTATTGTGTTTGATTACATTTAAATCATTACAAGGCCAACTTACCCTTTTTGAGTAGTGGACTTTATAAATAACCATGTTTATGTGGTTACTCTTGATTATTGATTTCATATAGATTTGTTAGTCACTAATCGGAGGTGAATTTTTTTTGTTATATAGAAAAACATGAAAATAAAATATAATTGAATCACTCATCCCCCACACAATGTTCTCATAGATCCTGATTAGTCTTTTAAATAGTAAAATAAAATAATCATAACAAGAAAAACTTATATAATTATATCCGAAATAAAATCACATCTTGAAGCATTACTAATATATGGGTTAATTTAGTAATCATTATTTTAGAGTATTAATATATAAAAGTATCAATATAAGAATATAAAATCATAATATTGTGGACATATCTACTCACAATAATGTCCACACATAATCTTATGAGCATATCTAGAAGAAATTATACTCATGCATTAAAATTAGAACAATTTTATTCAAAATCATTTACATGCACAATCATGTGTGCATATCCAGAATCAATTATACTCGTGCATCAAAATGTCAAAATAGCTACGCACAATCATGTCCACACATATCGTCATAATCTCATGACATATATACATATCAGATTACTTAATAAATTACAGGGTTATATTAGACCCACCAATCACATAATAATAAAAAAATTTATAATTATTCCATAAGGCCAGGAAGTTATTTATCATTTCATCCTAGATTAATCTATGGTGAAGAAAAGGAATTTCAATAATATTTCATCATAAATTAATTAACAAGTGAGAAATAAATATGTTTCATTGAGTCATCCATAAATTATAACGATCGTAATCCATTTACACAATGAATATGGATGGTATAAAAAATTATATTCCCTATGAATCATAATAATCCTTAAAGAATTTTACATTAATGAAAAATGCCTTTAAATGATTATTATACGATTTCTTTGAAAACAGAAGAGAAAATATGCATTTCTTTTTATAAACTTATAACAAAAAAAGTATAATTTTGAGAAAATCCATGTCATTAAAGATAATTAAGGGAAAAAATAAATGATGCTTAAAATGAATGAAATATACCGATTTCAAGAATGTAAGATCGTGTTGTATATGTTATAAGAAATCATTATTTTCATGCTTTTGTAGATATTAAAAAAAGACTACTTTATAAAAAAATTAGAAAAAATAACATTAAATTAATTATAAATAATCTTAAAGGAAATAAAAATGATTTTTATAAATATTTTAATTATAGTTATCAATTTTAATATTTTTCGATAAAGATAATAGACATAGAAGAAAAAGATCATCGACTAAAGAGGAATTAAGGTATGTTTTTCAACAAAAATTTTTTATCAATCATTTTACATACCAATGAATGAAAAATGGTAGTAATATATAAAAACTACTTGAATAAACATAGTTTGGTAAAATATAACGGACCTAAAAGATAATATCCTTATAATTCGAATCAACAACAATTTATTTTAGGGAGTCTCTAAAATAAATGACATTGTAATAGAAACCCCTTACAACAAGTCCTTTCTTAGACCGTATGTGTTAAAATATCATGTGTAATAAATATTTATTTATTATAAATATATTTTAGAAATATTTTCAAATATAACATACTATGTATCATTCCATTATAATTTAAAATAACCCTTTAGTTTCCAAATGATTTGTTAAAAAAATATTTAGGTGAAAATGGTCTGTTTTCTATGCATCTTTCATTTTGATGGATTACATACATGCAACTTCTCCATGAATTCATCTTGATCATAATATTAATAATGATATAAGTATAATAATTTTTCATAATATACGATTATTTAATTATTCATAAAAATTTGTGATGAAAAATGAATTACATCGCTTCATTGAGATGGTAATTCATACGTTCACATGGGTGACATTTCCACATTTTGATGAATGGAATGAGGGAAAAGTACATTATAATTCAACATTATAGAATAACTATGATTGAAAAAATATAAATTTTTTTCATTAAATATATCCCCATTATCATCTATGTTAATAATAAATGAAAAAAATATATTTCCTCATCTTGGTGGAAGTCCACACCTACACATGAGAAATGATATTGTTTCACAACAGATGGAAATGTAAGAAGTTATATAAGATATTATAATTAAATAATCCTATTTATTTCATAAATATCATATTTAAATATTTAATCCATCATTGTAACCAATAGTGAATTATGTCGAGGGAAAATGAATTATATCTCTATGTGGATGTGGCAGTCGACACATACGCATACGAGATACTTCCATTACCCATTTGGTAGAATGGAGTGGTAAAATGGTTTATCACTGATCTAAATAAAAATTAAGATTATTTAATATACTCAATTAAATATTTTTGAATGGATACCATTGATTTAGATAAACTGTATGATGAAATAAAATTGAATGTTCTTATGTAATAGGTATTATAATTTATTAAGAAACATCCATTTGAAAAAAACATATGCCTTAAAATGATTTGTTTTATCAAAAAATTAACTATTGAAATTAATGAATTTTATTAGAAATAGATAAGGGAAGATATTAGATACTATATAAGGCTGATAATATGTAAGGAATAGTGGATTGATGGTATTAATTTATTAAAGAGTCAGAGGAAACACATTGATATTTACAAAATATTAAAACATATGTATTCCATATTAATCTATAGTGTCATAGAAATTCTAAATATTAAAATATAACAATTATATAGTAATTATTATATCATATATAAAAATTAAATAATGTGTTTGTGATACTTTAAATTCTAACACCTAGAGATTTTGTGTGATATTTTTTCATAAGAAATTTAATGTATTTGATATTTTAAATTATAAACAACACCATTTTAAGCTTTGTTAACACGAAAAAAATAATTATATCATTCATTACACCCAAAAACAAGTCTACCATTCATTACATGAAACACAATGATATAAAGAAACATAAAAAACTATTGATATGTTATTATTTAATATGATTTTTATCACATATCCAATGGAATAATGTGTATAAATAAAATTAACTAAATTATGAATATATATTATTTACAAATTTCAATATAATGAATTATTTTGGGACCAATTAATTTGAAATGAAATTAAATTATATTTGAAAATAAATGAAATATTTTTCTAAAAAATAATTTTTATGTATACAAACACATTTTACCAAAATAAATATTAAAAATTACTTTTTGAATGGTTTTAATTAATTTAATAACTATATTTTTTAATAAATATTTTCACGTTAATCTTGTTTAAATAAAATTGATCAGGATAAATTTATTTTTTCTCTTAAAAGAAATATTTCTCTAAAAAGACACTTTTCTGTTTTTTGTGAAGTTCTTTAAAATTTTATTTTTTATAGAAAATTATAAATGTTATTTGAAAAATCAAAATTCATATTTGAAATCATCATACTAGAACTATTATGTAGTGATTTTTTGATAACTTTTGTAAAAATAATTTTTTTTAGTGAATTGTGAAAAACACGAGTTCCTATTAAAAAATGTGTTTTTATTTATAGCATTTACAAGAATCATTTTAATTTAATATTTTTTTTAAAATAAAAATTTTTATGTTATATATATATATATATATATTCAATTTAGGTCATTATAATCAATTTTATGTTGAATTTTGATATGAATGTTTTTAAACTTTTAAACACTTTCTCTTTGAAAACAAACTTTTTCATCAAATTTGTGAGATTAATTTTAAATTATAATTTCCAAATATGTGAATATAATTTTTGAAAATATATTCCATAATTGGAATAAGTATAATTTATATTTTTTAATAAATCTCACTTCTGGTTTGACCATTCTGAATATTATAATCATTTAAAATTAATTACTACGTTTAAGGTGAAAATAGAATAACCATGGGTAAAACTAAAATTATAATGGATAAAATAACCTAGAAACATTTAAAAGACCTATTTTTTGACACATCACAACCATATCATCTATATGGTTAAATAATATAACATTTTTTATCGTATTAGAAAAATACAAATTTTGGCACAATGTTTTCTTTTCCAAAATTACAAGTGCTCCACTCACCTAACTTGTAAATGACCACCCACTATCCTATCGTCAAAATAATTACAATATACATTTTTTTGGATAATTAATAACAAAATAAATTTTTCACTTATCTTTCCATTATCCTTCTATCTTTAGTTGGGTCATAAATCCAACATAATAAGCCTTTCGGTCAAAACCAAAAGATGTTCTTTAAAGAAGAGGTAACACCCCTGGCCGATCATTTTATTAAATTTATTCCTCCATATAATTAAATTCTTATCAAAACAATATGATAAAATAACAGCACTGTCTTATTTATTATTAAATTTAATTATCTTAATGGAATAACTTAAATCATTAACCTCTTCCATCAAATGGGATACAAAATCACTAATCGTTTATACGATGAAGTACCACCTCATGAACTTATATCACCAGTTTTCCATTACCACCTATTGCCGATGGATATAATGATGAATTAAATGATTATATTTTATATATATGACATTTATATACTTATGGAACTATTATATAACATATATTTCCTTACCTTCCATTTGGATAGAATATAATAACGTCGCTCATGTGTACGGCGTACTACAACCTTGCGAAGCGATGTGACTTGTTCACCCATTACAAAGAAGATAATAAATATTGGTTTAATTAACATATATAATATATATAAAATAAAAATTATATTTATCATTCTTTCATTAAACCTGTCTAGTTAATGAAAACATCATCCATGGGTCTGTATGACCTTCTGTCTCCATGAATGGTGTATTTCATTTCCTCTATATAATGTTTATGGATTACTCTATATATATAGTGAATTGAAAATTTTTTATAACACTTATTACATTATATAAAATATGTAAAAAAACGTCATTTTTATAGGAAAAAAATATAACAAATCAACACATTAACAAAAAGCAACGATGTTATTTCCTGAAACATGAAACTAACATGTAATATTTAATAAATGAGTAATAAAAGATCCTAAGTAAATATTTTATCGATATATATATATATAAATATATATCTTTAATATAAAAATAGTAAATATATTTTTATTATATAAGAGCCTTCAACGTTTATGAATGATGTTGAGGCATTAGGTTAGGCATTCTGGTCTCACTTTTATTCTCAATGAGACACATGCCATATTAACCATTTGACTCTCTTTGTGGTTTATATAATGACCCAGAATTTATTTTATGATTATTAGAATTTAAAATATTGGGATTTACATATCGCTTTGATTATCTTCCTCTCATTGGATTACAGTTCAAAAGATACCAAAGCGTAAAGGGATTTTTGACTCAACTTTTCTTCATTGGGACATAAATTATGGTATGCATCTATCTTATTTTTTTATTTTTATATATATTGTTATTGATATTTAATATCATGAATATTTTTTTTAACAAATTTTTAAACTTTAATTTAATTTCATTCTTTCATTTGTGTATGATACTTGGATTATTCTTCATGTATGGGTATTTTTAATTACAATTTCAATTTCGTGATTTTAACATTATGTGAGTAACTAATGTGGTCACAATAGTTTTAGGGGTGTTAGATAATTTTTTGGATACCAAGCCATGAGGTTTTGGATGAAATAATTGGGTCTAATAGTTATTAGAAACTTCGTTCCCAATGGCACACAATCTAGGTAAACCATTCAGGGTGTTCTAGGGGTTTGTATATGGATGCATGGGTTGATGAAACCATGCGGTGGGGGATGAACACCAATGCAAGAACCTATTTTTTTAGTGGAGTCAAAACAATTATTTTCACATATTTTTCAAAAAAAAATTAATGAACCATGTGTAGGGGGTTCATGAATGGGGAAGGGAATACAGTTGGCGCACGGTGGAAAATAGTGTTTCCAAACCATGTGACCCATTATTTTGAGGTTGAAATTTATATTTTTCCATTAAAGTTATTTTAACCTAAAACAAATTCCTATATATTATTTCTAGTGTATAGGGGACCTTTTCCTCCCTCGTTTGACAATTCTTCAAGAATTATCTCTATTTTGGTGATGATTCTCCATATGATCTCTAATTTAGCATAAAATAATAAAGTTTGATAACCATTTGTATATGATACACTCTATAGGATTATTTCGTCATTTGTATTCATATTTATAGAGTTATTTTGGTGCAAGCTATTATGCATTATTTCTATGGGTATTCAATCGTTCTTCCTATTTTTTTCTATCTATGTTGAGTTATGAGTTGATACTAGATGGTGTTCTTCCACAAATATATATTAGGTGGTCTAATCCTTTTCCCTTTTAGTCTAGTATTTTAACCATATTTCCATTTTTCCATCTGACATTGAAGGATTGGTCCTAAAATAAATGGAATTCCTCGATTATTTTTTTGGAACCTTTTTTCATTACCTGTTTAGTAGCATTTGATGGTTAGAGGTTTTCAACCTCAACCCAGGCCACATGTGAGGTGTTTTAATTATATATTCCCCATGATATAAAACCCCATTAGGTAGTGTTACGTCGCCATCCTAGTGAGACCTAATTTTAATTGAATGTGAAATTATTATAGGGATTACCCCTCTATTCCAATGATCACATGATAGAGAATTTTTAAATGTTTTAAATGGAAATTTTGGAATGAGGTAGATGAACACAAGGAATATGTATTATAATGAAATAGATTTTGAAATTATTAATTAAATGATATTTGCTTTGAGGTCAATGACATTTAAACTACTTGGATCATTCTTGATGGGTATTAAATTTGATGAAATGGACATTTATACTCCATGGTTCTAAATTACATTAGATTCTATGGGAATTTATACCCCTTAGATTCATATTTCTTAGACCACCATAGACATTATTAGTGATCACACACCTTGGGATCCACATAAACCATTAGCGTGTTTACACAAATATTCTCCCAGGACTTGAGGTGAGAAGGGATTCCTTGGTCATTTATACATTGTAACTAACCCATGTTGGCCTAACATGATGATGATAACTTAGTCATTATACATTAGATCCACCCCTAGGGGTATGAAATTGGATTCATCATCATAGGTCATAGATAATGCTTTATCATTATTCATAGATAAGCCTTGAATGGGTGTCTGGTTATTGTTGTTATACTAGATAGTATCACTAATTCTTTATCTTTCCGTGTAGATATCTGATGTTATGATTTATTTTTTAGAGCGATCATTGGTATAATGGATAATATCACAGGTAAATTGATCACTTAATTCATGTTATATATTGGTCACCCCTTAATATTATATTAATATAATACATTTGTAATGGGCACAGTTGGTGGTGGCATGCTGAGTGTTATCTGAGAATCTATTCATTCCACAATTGGGTACCTAGACAGACATCATGAATGAAAGTAGGTACCATGGAAATCCCATGATTTCTAATGGTTTACTGATTTTTCATAGGATCATTAGATCATAAGACCTACCACTGATCATGATTGTATTTGGATAAAATTATTGTATGATTTTTTTTCATACACGTATTATACTAGATTCTACTTACCTTGTGTTTCTATCTATTTTTTATACATTCTATACATGTTCATCATATTTAATATGTCATTTATTTTTGTTTATATTATTATAATTGTAAGGTGGATATATACTCTATCAATGGTTTATATTATTCTTCAACTTATTAATTGACTTACAATATGGCTTCATTACTCTGATCATGAGGTATTAGTCTCCTCACTATACCTTCACAGACCCAAGATACAATTCGGTAGCCTCTAGTGTAGGAAATGTGAGATTGAGGTAATGTGACCCATCAACTCATGGCACCATTTAGTGGAATCTAGTTTTGAATGTTATAAAGTTGCATATAGACAATTTTCATTAATTTTCATTTATGACTTTCTATTTGGGATGATAAAGAGGATAATTTGGAATTTGTTGGAATTTTCTCATTAGTTATTCCATGGAGTAACTAACCCATGTACATGAAGAAAAATAGTTTATGGTATGACATATGATGCTCTGGATTTTTTAATTTTCAGTTTATTTTATTCCACCTTTGGGTTACATAAATGATATGCAATGTTAATATTTATTCCATTAATAAATTTTATTTTTTATCATTTTCCTGACATCGCATGGTTTAATGTTTCATGCATCATTTGAAGAACCTTTTAGTATTCACATACCAAACATATTGTATGCCCTAGAAGTTTAATTAATTGGCTTCCTGACATTTATTATGTGATAATTGTGATATAATATTTTTATGAACTAAATATTATTATAGGGGATTAAAAAAATAGCTACTTTGAGTGCATGTAATAACCTAAATCATTTTTTTCTATATAATCTACAATAGATACACGCTGTTGTCAATTAAGGGCATTTGGATTAGGAATCATTGGTTGCATCGACTGGAACGTGTTATATATATGGTTAAATGGCTACTACACATCCTTTTATAAGTTTTATGGGGGCCTTGTAGGTTGTAAGTGGTGATCTAGTTGGTTCATCCATTTTTTTAAAAGAAATTAATATAAAAATTAATGTATATAAAAATGAAATTATGAAATTGAAAGGTCACTATTAAATGCAGTTTCAAAACTTTTTGAAGGTCTATATTTTGCTTCCCATACTGTTAAATAGAGAGCTTTTCCTAGAACTACTAATAGAGTGGGTAGTAGGAATTATTTTTGAGGCATTGTATGGTATATCCTATTACAAATTTCTAGCTTTAAAAGTTTAAAAGAGGGGTGTGGATAGATTATAGGAAGGATTTTACCTAAACCATGATTATGTATGTGACCCGTTTGTTAACAAATCTTTTTTGAGCTTCGAGATTTTTATTTTTATATATATTCCAACATGAGGACCTCCAATCATATGCCCAAAGAGTAATTGTGACCATGCTCTAGTGCTGGTGGTTTGTGAGCATCCAATAAATCCTCTAGTATTTTCTCATGTAGATCCACCTATTATTCCTGACATGGGTGTTGATACATAGTTTTGTTAAGGTTTCTTGTGATTTATTCACACCATTTAGGGCCCCCATATAGATGGCCTCATCTATGGTAGATCTTACAAAAATTTTCCAGTACCATCATCCACCCACATCTTTATGGGATGAATGTCCATAAGCTGTTGAGATATGGATTGAGAACATTTAATCAATTTTAGAGAACCTTGAGACACCTCTTGAGAGATGTTGGAAAAATTCTATTTATATACATTATTGATCTAACACAAATTTCAGGGATGTTATTGACTAGTCTGAAGGACTATTAGATATGGTTTGGTGGTACTTAAATACAATATTTATCAATTATTTATTTCTTTAGACTTTGAGACCTAGATGGGCCACTGCGTTTATGCATTTGGAGTAGGGTACGATGAAAATTATAGTGTACTCTTATCTAACTATATATATTCACCTATTTTAACCTCTATATAATAATGATGATTCATCTAGGGTGAGACAATTCAACCAATGTCTCAATATTTTCAAACAGTCACATTTGAATATTATTTTGTTGACAACAATTACTGATATTGTGAATCTGGAATTGATAAATAAGAATAATTTGAAGGAAGCATGAGGCACATAGAAGGGTAGTGCATCTTATAGTGGATAAATGATAGATTGTTGGTATCATCATTTTGATAGATCTATTAAGGGGAATACCATCCAGGGTGTGATTGAAAGTAGTTTTATATTCTATCATCCATGTGAGTGAAAAAAGACAGTTGAGGAACCATTGTGATAGAGACCCATTAGAATTTAAATCTTGGGTAAGTTTGCCCCCCATACATATTTTTGTAGGAATACTCCTTAAGAGGATAGTCAAAGAGGTTCGAAACTAACTCTGCATTATATAATGAGATTAATAGTCATAAATCAGACTGGGATATAGAGTAATACACTTTTCTAGGATAAGGAGGTGGTCATGGATGGGGGAGCCAAACACCAATTGCACATCGACAGTAGAGTGGGCCTTCTCAGGGAATTCATGATATTTCACAAGGACATGGTTTGGTTTTGATATATTCAGTACATCGAAAACCTGGGGATAAGTGTGTTAGGTTGTCTATAGAGAGAGGTACGATCTTAGTAGCCTCATCTTTAGGGTATACCCTTATCATAGATGTGATTCACATTCTTTTATATTTTTACATGTTTTAGAGAACCCTGGTCTTGTTGTTCTGTTTTATGATGGGGTTATTACACTATGATATCTGTTGTGAATAAATGAGATATTTTATACTAGATTAGAAGATTTCCCATTCATTTTTCTGGGTGTCACTTCATGTGGAATCTATTTTCAACCAAGAAGATAATGGATTACATCATTCTTTAGATGGGATGATTAGATCCATTTCATTCATTTTTTTCATTTCTATCTCTTGAGGGTGACTTTCACATAACTATAGGGTCAGATTTATATTCATATGGTTGACTGGGATGTCCAAGAAAGACAATTTGGAACTGAGCATCACAGTATGGGTGGGATGATAGCCTATATTGCTCGATTATATTTAGATAATCAAAATAATTAAATAGGATAGATTCCCTATAGTGGTTGATCATTTTAGAGATGTTGTCGTAGATTAATATTTAGGACTACCTCTTAAGAGAGATGTAAAGTTCACTATTGAGCTAGTATTGAGAGATTCACTAGTATCTATTTTTCATTATTAGATGCATTCTATAGAGTTGAAAAAGATCAAAATGTTCCTTGAGGACTTTGATGAAAAGGGATATATATGAACTCATACATATCAAAGGGTTTCATCTGTCATTAATGAAAATAAAGGTAGACAAAACACAATTGGGTATGTGTACATTACAGCATGTTGAACTAGTTGATGGTTAAGAATTGATAACCATTACCATGTATATATTATCTCTTTGATCAACTCTGAAAAACTAGATTATTCACAAAAATTGATCTGAGTGCGGGTTATCATTAGGTATGTGGTCAACATTTAGACATACATCATACAAATTTTCTTTATAGGTGTGGTCTATATGAGTATCTGGTTAGGTCATTCAGTTTAACAAACACACTAGTAGTTTTTTATGTTACTCATGAGTAGATATTTCTAACACTATCTATACTTGTTTATGGTGGTATTTTTGGATTACATCTTGTTATATTATCACAATATAAATGGCCTTGGAAAATATCATATGATCATTATTGATACACTAAGAGGGAATTAGTTGTATGATAATATCACATTACGACACTTCTATGTGGATCAGATTCACTTCCTAGGTTATATTACCTCAGAGATTAGAGTATCAGTAGTCCTAGAGAAATTGAAAGTTGTAGTTACCCGGGAACAACCCATGAATGAATTTTATAGATGGAGTATCATGGGGATAACCAGTTATTACATATGTTTGATACATGAATTTTTACTATTAGAAGCACATATTATAGGCTGGACTAAGAACGGTGTGAAGTGTTTATGGTTGAATAACTAAGAGACATTCTTTCAAGAGATGAATGGGAGTTTGAATTTAGTAGTATACATGACACTTCCAAAGATGGGAAGAAGGTATATAGTATATTGTAATTCATTAGGTACTAACTATGAGCAGTTCTGAGGTAGGTTATGAGATTTGTGACATAATTGTCTCTTCAATTGAGACCATATGAGAGGAACTAACCGATACATGATCTAATGTTAGCCTTTGTTCTTCATTCCTTTCACTGTTGAATGCATTATTTACTAAGAGATTATTTTTTTGTGTACATGGACCAAAAAAGCCTCATGTACATCTTTACACAACATGACTTCATTATTTGGTAATGAATGTAGTTTTAGTACCTATAGTCCTTAAATTTCATGATTTCCTATATTCCCATAAATTGAAATGATGTTTCTAATAAATTAATCAAGACTCAGATACATGTAGTTCAGGAGGCGAGTAGTGAGTGAAAACCTATGTAATTGTTTTCAGAGATGAAATTGGCGGTGAATAACGGTAAATTCTAGACACTCATCTCATTTTTAGAGCTAAATTACACTCTTCTAGATAGGGTGAGGATGATAAAATTGTCATGTTCTTAAGGATTTGGATTATGGGTGAGCATGGAATGTGAGGACCCACATCTTGGTTGAGCCATTGCTCGGAAAAATTATATTCAAAACTGTTCACATATAGGTTTCAAAACATAAACATGGGGAGATGATGTAAGAGTTTCATACCTCATATTTTGTCGTATATATTGTCATAACCAATATGTATCAAGGTTTACACTACTAGTATTGCTGGATTGGTATGAAACATTAGGTAGCTAGTTTTGTAACACAGTTTCCACCAGTTAGTAGGTGAAGGTGGAAAAAATATGTTGGTATCCAAGAGAAGTTATCCAATTCTATGTGGAAATGGGATGATGTTTCAATGGATTTTGTGGCTAGGTTATTATGGTTAGCTTGAGGTAGTGACGTCGTATTGGATTTTGAGGACTATATCACGAAGGTGTCAAATTTTCAATAGATCAGGGAGGTCTATTTAGTAGATGGTCATGAGGGGATTATATCCATGTTATTATGATGAATAACATTGTTCATATTTTTATGTTATCAAATATGGATTCCTGATTTACATATTGGTTTTGGAAAGGATTATAAAGGGTGTTGGGAACACAAGTGCTTCCAAGCATATCATACAACCCTCAGAATGGTTTCCTGTTAGTGCACACTATGCCAGTTATAAAGGAAATTAATATACCATGCTTATATGATTTTGGGAGATCTTGGGAGAATTATATATACCTAGTTGAGTTCTCCTATAATAATACCTATCTGGGTACTATACATATGGCACATTATGAGGATTTATATGATAGGAAATTCCAATATATTTTATGATGGATAGAGGTAGGAGAGGTAACAATATGAGGACAACATATTTTTTTAGAGACTTTAGTGAAGGTCCATTTGAGCAGGAATTGTATAGAAACATACCATTCAAGATTGATACAATATATCAGCATCCCTATTTTGCCTATATATTTCAAAGTTGAGGATATGACATTTTTACATGTCTTTCTAATGCTGGGGAATAGACAGATTCAAAAATCTGATAATCATTCACTGAGATATATTGGGATATTCAAGATTATGTGTAGAGTTGTGCTCAAATCCTATATTTTGCAGTTACCTCATAGATACTTGTTGGGACCACTTTATGTATGAAGATTTTATTTGTTTTCTATAGTTGTAAATACTTTTCAAAATGAAGAAGGATATGAAGAAGGACTAAAAAGTTAGTGGAGATTGGACGAAGTGAGGTTTCCTAGAGAATTGTTATGGAATCATAGCATTGGATGTCATATATGAGAAATTCTATAAGAAGATTAATTCAGACGATTTTCGAACTGATACTGAGTTCGAAGAACTTGTGTCAAAGGTGACACATTGTTTTAAACATTGAAGAATGGTGAAGTATCATCCGTCTAAGGATGATTGAGGAAGAATGAGGATTTAAAGAAGACCATGCAATGAATCACGATTTCATGAGAACTATCTAAGAACTTACTTGAAGAAAAGAATCATATGATTTGAATTAATTAGAGAATGATGGCTAAAGAAGAATAGAGAGCATGGAAGGACTTGGCATTATAAGAATGGCATGAATTACACATTGCCTTGAAATTAGATGATTGTTTCACTATTTACAAAGCTCCAAATACATGTATCAAAGGTGATACACTATCTGCAACATTGAAGGTATTTGAAGATGCTTCAAGCCTCCACTTTTGAACGAAGATAGATGATTGTAGTTCTTTGGAATGAATACCCCAAAAGGAGTTGAGGATTTGATGTGAGGATGAAGAAGTATGTTGGAATTCAAATTACAAAAATAATGGACAAAAACTATAATGATGCTTTTCTGATTTTTATTTCACAAATATCATAATTTTGGAGAACATGTGATGAAATACTTATGAAGATTAGAGTGAGTAAAGATGTGATTTTGGAAAAGTAAAGAATGTGTCACGCTAGTGAGGGAAGTGAGCACAAGTTATGGATAGGCGCACAAGTGTTGGAGCAGTGCACAAGTAGAAACTACGCGCAAGTTTATGTAGCGCGCAAGTCAAAAAAATGCCTACAAATAGATGACTAGCCTCCTCATTTTTTAAGTCTAAACACTTAAGAGAAAATTTGAGCTCTGATCGTGCAAGTGTAATGGTGGAACGCAGGCTGAAGTGGCGGCAAAGTTGAGGGTTATTTCAAAGGCGTGCAAGCAGGGTGGCGCGCAAGTTGTGTCACGCAAGTTTTGGCACACAAGTTGTAACGCGCAAGTTGTATCGCACAAGTTTTTGTGTGCCTTCTATTAGAGGTGTTCAATAAGGGAGTGTGGATAAGCCAAAGGTGGCGCACAAGTTGTGAGCTGTGAAAAATTTTGGTGTGCAAGTATTTGATGGCGTGCAAGTAGCGAGGCGCGCAAGTAGTGAGGCGTGAAAGCATGGCGGCGTGCAAGTAAGGATTGGTATGCAAGATGTGTGTTGTTCTAGAAGTTCTTACCAGCTTCTATTCAACTGTGAAGTTGATCTATAATTCATTTTTTACAATCACAAAGAGACATGTGATTCTAGCAAGAAGAAGAAGATGATGAAGAGCTCGGTGCAGATGGTTTTTCACTGAGAGAGAACATGTGAAGAAGAGTAGGTTTCAGTGTAGTTGGTTTTGCATTGATGAAGCAGATGAAGAAGCAGATGAAGAAGAAGAGTGTTCAACTTAAAAGTTTTCTACATAAAGAGAAAAGAAGAATAAGGAAAAGAGTTCACTACATGTCATATGCATGGTCACATGCATTTATGAACAAGAGAAGAACTCACTCTGATGATGCCAAGTAATCTGATCATCATTTCTGGAATAATCACATTGGTATATGTGATTATTGAAAAGAAAAAGAATAAGTGTTAGTTATTTCTATTATTACACTAAATAAAAGGAAGAAGCCCTAGTGCAGCTATTTTTTCACTAGTGAAGAAGAAAAGAAAAAGACAAGAAGAATTGCTTTCCTACTTCTTTGCAAGAAATCAAGTGAAGAGCACTAAAGAAGAGAAAGAGCAGAAAATACCTTTCGAAGAATAAAGAAGACTGTCTCTATAGGTTATATAAAGTACTAGCTAGAGGCTACAAGATGGACTAGGCTATTAACAGTCTAGGGAATAGGATTATTTCCCACCCCCCTCTAAAGTGTAAGGACTCACATTTTCTTGTTGATTTTTTTCTTAGCCACTCCATTCTAACAGAATATCACATTATAGTGGAGAATCCATGCACTGGTCGTCCCCATTCATGCAAAGGACGTAGATACTCTTATTGAGTGGTGAACCTTATAAAATTATCATGTTCATATTTTTACTGCTTTTTATTATTTCATGCGATAGGGAAAAGAGAATAAGAGAATCAAGATCCTAATAGGTCAAGAGGTACAGGTATAAATAATGAAATTAGTTTTAAAAGTCCCCAACACTGATCTCCCCCCCCCCTCTCAGTTTTAGGTATATCCCAAACTGGTCCTCTCAGTACTGAGTCATCCATGGCGTCTTAAATATATCTTAGCTACTTTATTGTCACTCAAACCTATCTCATACACTTTATCCAGATGAGGTTCTGTTATATATATATATATATATATATCCATAGAGTAGTATCACATCCATATCATTGAATAAATCATAAATTTTCCCTGATGTTGGTCAGTTACTCTAATAAGGGTTTTACGGTAGACTGACCATGTACATGATGAAACATGGTAGTGGGTGGTCGACCTAAGTATTTTGTGGTTGTATTTATTCATTAATGATGTTTGACCACACTTGGAAGGGAAATTCATGGATGAAGTTCTTTAAAGGGGGATTATTGTTTGATCCCAAGGTTTTACTTGAGGTATAAATATATTGAATTCTAGTTTATATTGCTTGATGTTTACCAAATGTGAGTACCAAGTGTGGTCATAGGTGTTTGGGAGTATATGGGTATTGTTCAGACCCCAGAGCCTGAGTTTTTGGAAATGGAATATTGGACTCATAGTTACCAAAAATTTTGTCTCCCGAGACACACATTTAGAGTAAACAATAAGGGGTATTCTATAACATCCCAGGTAAATGAATAATAAGATATTTTCATATGTATTAATATTTTTGAATTAAATATTAATTTTATCTTAAAGGGGTTTCTATGTTCGATAGCGTACCCAATACACAACAACAGGTTTCATTGGAGTCCTACGTTGCACACTAATAATATAATATTATTATTTTAAATGGTAGTTAACTCATAGCTGTTGTTTTTGCGGGAATGAACAAAACATACTATAATATGATTATACATGTATTTATATTTATTCAAAAAATGTTAGAGGCTTAATATATGAATGGATCTAATTTTAATCATAATTTACATTAAAAGGCCGATTGACTGCCTTTTAATGGAGAACCCTTTTTAAATCTGGTTTTGGTCACTTTAATAAATTTTATATGACTAAATAAAATTCTTCTTTAGAATGAGGACATCAGAATTTACTTTGGGTAATATTTTGGTATTTTTCTGATAAAGTTCATTCTTTTAAGGAATAGTGAAAATATTGTATTTTAATTCAAAACTGTGCTTTAATCTAATATATTTATATGGTTAAATTATCCTTTTAATTGGTTTCAAAGTGAAATTGAAATATATTTTTACCATTTAATCCAATGTTGGTCATGGGAATTAATTTCAATTTGAAATTGTACATAAATATGTATCAATCTTTTGATAGTTTTTAATTCTTAAAAACACGCTCATTATTTTCATAGCGGGAATTAATTTTATATTAATTTCTGCCACTTTTGTGTTTTGATTATGGAAAAATGGATTCCATATTTGGAATCAGAAGTCCCAAATTGTGTAAATAGGTATTTTTTATTTTTTGACATTTTAAAAATTTACTTTAGTAAATATTTGTTTTACCGTGGTTAAAGGGTAAATCAGGTAAATAAGGGTAAAACTATTATATTATAATAATATAAAATTATCCTTAAATGTTTCCTAATCTTATTGGATGATTCATGTCTGAACATGGGATTATTTAGGTCAATTTTGTGTCCCCAATGAGCCACAATGGAGTGATAATGACAATTTAGATTAATTAATTTAATGTGAAGACGAAAGTGACATTAACAAAAAAACGTTTAGTAATTAATTTTTATATGGTGTTATATAAGTCCTCCTTTCGACTATAAATATTTATTGGATATCTAAAATTATTTCCTACATCATGTTATTTTTTTTATAATTTTTAGACATCATATAAATTAAATTATTTATGACACAATAGTGATGTATTTTTTACCTCATTAATAAATGATTTAAATAAATAAGATTATAATGATAATAATATTGTCCAAAACATGTCTAATTCTGATTAGAAGATTTTATTTTGAATATGAGTCATCTTATCTTTGACCTCCATGATTTTGGGACCATTATAAACTGACTATATGTTTACAATAAAATAATATTTTCAAACATCCATAAAGAGCCCCGCCTCTCCCTTATAAAAAGAGACCACTTCCAACCAATTCCTCACACCTATCTAGCCATTTGTCTTGTCCAAACTCTGCCCAATTAAGATCCCGACATCCCTATACTCCTCCTAGAAGCCTTACCTTAGGAATAATCTACTTAAGAAGTCCTTTGGTTCAAACCAAAGTGAGTTACCCAAATTAAAGGTAACAGTTTCTCTTAAATTGTTTTCTTTTATTTTTCTTCTCCAACCCCTAAAATATATTTATTTCATTTATTTTGTAACAAACCAGAATAATAAATATACTAGGATTTTGTTATGATAAGGGTTCTAACTACACTTACACACACCTCCATTTAATGTATGAAGAACATAATGTTTCTGTGGATGGAAAACTAACGCCTCACGAAACGATGATTGTTCAATTACATCTTTCCGCCTCTCATGGTGTCCATTGTGATGTAACTATATTTATATTTGATATATATTATTTTTATTATTTCCTTATGATTCTTTACTTCTCTTTTATATCATGCCTTTAAGGTTTCCATACTGGGTAAATATGATAATCTAATTTGAGGAAATGCGGACTACCACCCACTCATGGTGATGTGACTTGTTAATTCCCTATGTGGGATGTATAAAGGATAGAGTTAATCATATTATATATGATATTATAATGGAATTATATTATACATATGTATCATTATATTTTAATTCCATTAAAATAAGAAATAGAAATGAAAGTAGCATTCATGCATACGTATGACTTACCATCTCCATAAACGGTGCATTTCATTTCATACCTCCAAATGTTATGTACTATTATAAATATATTTATATACTAGATATATATGATATATATGATAACAAATATCATGAATACTATTCTAGATATAATGGACTATTGACCACATGGACAACTTGTAAATATAAGGTGTTCATTTTTGACCCAAGTACCAAATATCGACAAAATGAACATTATTAACTAAAATGATTACATAATGTTTATAACATGGTAATAAGTGATATGAAAGGAATAATAAACTTGAAAAAGTATCTTAAGAAACTATAATTTAACTTTACTTTATTATTCAGGAGATTAAAGAACGAACGGTTCAAGTCGGACATGAGGTAAGGGACTTCATCTCAATCTTCTTTCATTGAGGCATTTTTAGTTTTATAAACGACTTTATTTTATACTGTGTATAAACCCCATTGAGTTTTTATTTTATTCAAAGGTAATATTTTTATACAAAGAGTTCTACTAAATTACAAGAAGGAATGTTTTTTTAACGTAAGATGTGACAACGACCTTTCCACCGCCGTGAGTATTATTTGATCTTTAGCTTCCTTAACAAGCCGAAATGTTTTTAAAAGGAAAAAAATAAATACCATATACCCTTTTTATGTATTTTGGTATTGAAAATTATTTTGATAATGGATTTATTATTTCAATATCTTGAAATTATATTTTATTATTGCAATGTGTAAATTTTATCATTCTTTTATTCTTATGTTATGTGTTATGATCATGTTATGGTTTTTAATCCTTATTAACGTATACAGGTGGTTCCGTGATAAACCCGGGGCGGGTGAGCCTGATATAGCTCTCCAATGAATTGGGTAATGTGACGGAGGTAAACAAGAATGTTTCTCCTATGATATTTAGGATATATACTGTGATGGGTATTCTAATGTAATTCCATATGTAGCTATGATAGCTACAATGTAAGTATGATATGGATTCCACAAGTTACATTAATGATTTGTGATTTCTATATTTCTTTCATAAAAATTATGATTTCACAAGGTAAGTAAAATATTTCATGTTTTGAATGCATTTATGAACAAATGTTTTCATTCATTGATTTATAACCCTTACTGAGCTTTTTATGCTCATCCCAAGTTTGAAATGTTTTCACAGGACTTAAAGATGAATAGGGTCAAGGATGGGATCAAGGAATAGTCATGTTGTCTAAAACATGGATCTAGACATGACACTTTTTTAAGAGTTCATGTTTTGTAAAAAAATGGAAACTATGTAGAAATTTCTACTTTGTAATTTTTGATATGTAATATAATTGTTATGCCTAATTTTCTAAAACTCTAAACCAGAAAATATCCTCAATGTGAATTATCCATTTATTTCAATATTATGTAATGTTTAAGGATGGGTACTTATAGTTGGTATCAATGGTCAGTTTATATAACTTTAGGAGTTAGTATATTGTTAAATTAGTATCCATAAAGTAAATTATTTTAATATTTATATAATATAGAATTTACAAATTACCATGTTGCTTCGCCTAAGATATTTATTTGTTTAGAATGGTTTTCCATAGAAGAAACATGTTAGCTATGTTGGGTTGATATCAGGAGGAAGACAACCTTCCAAATCAGCAACCTGAGATGGTCGGAATCAGAACTGAACAGTTTTTTGAAGTGATGGCACAATTTACTCAGGCTATAAATCGTGGTGGTATCCATGTATGAGATTAGCCAGATCAACCATAGAGGAACATGTTAGTAGTGGAGCATTTCATGAGCCAACATCCCCCATCATTCAGAGGATCATCTGATCCGGTGCTACTTGAAGGTTGGATTAAAGCACTGGAAAATATTTTCGATGACATGGGTTGTTCAGAACATCAAAAGGATAGTCTTGATGTTTACCGTTTTTAAGTTGAAGCTAATCAGTGGTGGTTGATGGTGAAAAATATCAGTGATAGTGAGGAGATTGATTCTCTTGATTGGGATGAATTCAAAGGTATGATTCTTGAGAAATATATTCCTAAGGTGGTTTGACTTAGGATGGAAAAACAATTCCTGGAATTGAGGCAGAAGGATGACTTAGTGGCTGCTTATGAAGAAAAATTCACTCGACTAGAAAGGTATGCTCCAAATTTCATACGAGATCTTGATAGTAAAATTAACCTTTTTTACTCAGGATTAAACCCCTAGTATCAAAGGGCTTCAGCTTCTCATGAGTTCAAAAGTTATGAAAAGCTTGTTTGTTGTGCGGAGAAGGTGGAAATGAAGTTTTCCGATGATCTGGTATTCTTTGAAAAACAACAAAATAATAGGTCAAGGTGGTAGGAAAAAGGGAAGAACTCATCAAAAAAGTCTGATGGTAAGAAACTTAAGTTTATAGTTTGTGAAAATTGTGGTAAAAAGCATGCTGGGGAATGTCTTTTGAATTCTAGTAAGTGCATCCAATGTGGTAAAATGGGACATAAGGCTCGTAATTGCACTAAAAATGATCAGGGTAATGGTAGGACAAAATCCGATTTACAATCAGTAAAATGGTTTAAGTGCAGTGAAATGGGTCATTATGCAAATGAGTGTCCGACAAAGAGCTCGAGTAATGGGAAGTAGGCAGACTACAAGCAGAGAGGGGTGGCGAAATCTTTTGTAACTACTTCAGCAGATGTTGGGCCCTCAAATGATGTAGTATGAGGTACATTGTTTGTTTGTTCAGATTATTCCAATGTGTTCTTTGATTTAGGATCTACACATTCATTCATTTCTGAGAAGTTTTCTAGTAAATTTGGAATTCCATCTCATGATATGAATACTGAACATATGGTAAAAACACCTGGAGTAAATTTTGAGACAAAAAAAATAAGAACATTCATGTCCTTGTGTGTAAAAAGAATATACCCACAGACCTTATTGTTTTGCCTCTAGTAGAGTTTGATGTTATATTGGGAATGGATTGGATTTCTGTTTATCATGCTAAGATTGACTGCAGAGCTAAAGATGTTTCTTTTCAGTATGATTTTCAATTTGTGTACAAGAATGAACCCTTGATTTTGATAACATATTAGGATGTTGAAAAACTAGAAAAAGATGGAAATGAATGGTACCTTTCACATATTGTTCAAAACAAAGGAACTGTTCAGAATAATGATGTGCCAGTGGTAAATGAGTACCTTGATGTTTTTCCTGATGAGTTTCCTAGTATTATACCTGATCAGGAAGTTATATTTACTGTTGACTTAGTTCTTAATTCTAATCCAATTTCATAACCACTTTATCAAATGGATCAAATTGTACTTTTAGAGTTAAAGAAGCAATTGCAGGAGTTATTAGATAAAGGTTTCATTTGACCTAGCACATCACCATGGGGTACTCCTGTCTTGTTTGTTAAAAACAAAGATGGTTTAATGAGACATTTCATTGATTATAGAGCATTTAATAACATTACTATTAAGAATAAGTATCCTTTTCCTCATATCGATGATTTGTTCGATCAGCTCCAGGGAGCTCAGTATTTTTCAATGATTGACTTGATATCGGGGTACCAGCAGTTGAAACTAAAGGAAGCAGACGTTCCGAAGACCAGGTTTCGTACTAGATATGCCCATTATGAATTTGTAGTTATGAATTTTGGGTTAACTAATGCACCTGCTGTATTCATGGATCTTCGGAATATAATTTTTCGGTAGTTCTTGAATAATTTTGTGGTTGTGTTCATTGATGATATTTTGGTTCATTTAAAAATTAAAGTGGAGCATGAAATTCATTTAAGGGTTGTCTTGAAAACCTTAAAAAAAGAAATTGTTTGGGAAATTAAGTAAGTGTGAGTTTTGGTTACAAAAAATTTCTTTCCTTTGTCACATTATCTCAAAAAATGGCATAACTATTGATCCTGCAAAAACAAAAGTTGTTGAAGAATAGCCAAGACCCACAAATATAAATGAGATCCTTTGGATTTTGATTTGACGAACATTGGAATAGATGTTGTTGGTGCAGGAAATTATTTGGTTTTGATTCAGGTGTCAGTGAGATCATCTCTATCAGACAGAATAAAGAAAGCGCATAAGGAAGACAGTGAGTTCCATAAAAAGGTAGAGTTGGTTCAGAAGGGTAAGATTCCTGAATTTAACATTGATAATGATTGTGTTTTGAAGTTTGAAAAGATATTATGTGTGCCTTTTGATTCACAGTTGAAGAATGAGTTGTTATTATGTGAAGCTCATAGTGATCTGTTTTCAGTTCATCTTGGCAGTACTAAGATGTACAGAGATCTTCGGGAGTATTACTAGTGGGATGGAATGAAATGAGATATTACTGATTTTACTATGAAGTGTTTGAATTGTTAGCAGTTTAAAGCAGTGCGACAATTACCAAAATGAATACTTCAGCCTCTACCGGTGCCAGAGTGGAAATGGGAAAATATATCCATGGACTTTGTTGTGGGATTACCAAATACATCTTGAGGTAATAATGCAATCTGCGTTATAGTTGACCGATTGACTAAATCTAAACATTTACATCCTATTAGAGATACGTTGTCTCTAGATCAACTTGCTTAGTTGAATGTTAAAGAGATAGTCAGGTTTCATGGAGTTACCCTCTCCATTGTATCATATCGTGATCCCAGGATCAATTCTATCTTTTGGAAAAGCCTTCAGAATTTATTGTGTTCTGAATTAAATTTTAGTACAGCTTTTCATTCTCAATCAGATGGATAGTCATAATGAAAAATTCAGACCTTGGAGAATATGTTACGTGCCTTCTCGATGGACTACCAGGGAATTTGGGACCAACATCTTTCTTTGGTTGAATTTTCTTATAATAAAAGTTTTCATTCCAGTATACAGATGGCACCATTTGAGGCATTCTATGGAAAGAATTGTAGAAGTACAACTTTTTGGGATGAAGTAGGTGAAAGAAAGCTGATGGGACCATAACTTGTAGAAGAGATGGCAGAGAAATTTCAGTTGATTCAGAAGCACTTGAGAACATATCAGAGAAGATAGAATATTTAGGCAAATAACCAGAGGAAGGATCATTCTTTTGAGGCAGGTGATCATGTCTTTCTCAATGTTTCTCCTTAGAAAAGTGTGATGCGTTTTGGTTAGAAGGGAATGTTGAGTCCACGGTTCATTATACCTTAAGAAATTCTCGAGAAATTTGGATTAGTTGCATACAGAGTAGCTTTACCTCCAAGTTTATATCAGGTACACAATGTTTTTCATGTTTCGATGTTGAGAAAGTATATTCCAGATACCTCTCATGTTTTGATCCCAGAGGTTGTTCAGTTGGAAGAGTGAGAAAGTATATGCCAGATACCTCTCATGTTTTGAGCCCAGAGATAGTTCAGTTGGAAGAGAATCTCTCTTATAAAGAACAGCCAGTCTAAATTCTTAACCGTAGAGAGAATGTGTTACAGAATAAGGTAATTTACCAAGTAATGGTTTTGTGTAAAAACCATATGGTTGAAGAGGCAACATGGGAATCTGAAAATTCTAAGAGGGATAAATACCCCCACATAAGTTGATAAGTGGATAAAAATTATGAGGAAAAAATTTCCAAAAGGGGGGAACGATGTAGCATCCCATGTAAATGAAGAATAACAGATTTTCATATTTATTAATATTTGTGAATTAAATATTAATTTTAGCTTAAAGGGGTTTCTATGTTCGATAGCATACCCAATATACAACAACGGGTTTCTTTAAAATCTTACGTTGCACCGTAATAATATAATATTATTATTTTAAATGGTAGTTAACTCCTAGCCGCTGTATTGGCGGGAATGAAAAGAACTCACTATAATATGATTATACATGTATTTATATTTATTCAATAAAAGTTAGAGGCTAAATATATGAATGAATCTAATTTTAAGCATAATTTACATTAAAAGGTCGATTTACCACATTTTAATGGAGAACCATTTTTAAATCTAGTTTTGGTCACCTTAATACATTCTCTATGACCAAATAAAATGATTCTTTAGAATGAGGACAACATAATTTACTTTGGGTAATCTTTTGGTATTTTTCTGATAAAGTTCATTTTTTTAATGAATAGTGAAATATTGTATTTTAATTCGAAGCTATGGTTTAATCTAATTTATTTATATGGTTAGTATAAGGCCCCAGCCTTAAAACTTTCTTAATCATTAGTTATTATAGGATTACACATTGATATAAATACATTATGAAACCCATTTTCAATACCAAAATAAAAGAAAAGTAAAACATGGTATTTATTTTTCCTTTTAAAAAAAGGTATGGCTTGTAGAGGAAGCCGATACTCAAATAATGGTCATGGCGGCGGAGAAGCCATTGTCGCCGCATACGTATGACAAAAACATTCCCTTTTGTCGTTTAGTAACCGCTTCGTATAAAAAATATTCCTTTTGAATAAACTTAAAAGTCAAAGGGGTTTATACACCGTATAAAAGAATGTTGTGTATAAAATAAAATATGCCTCAATGAATGGAGATTGAGACGAAGTCCCATACAAAGACGGTATCCTTTGTTTAAGGATAAATCAATTACATAATAATGTTTGACAAAAGAATAAACCAAATATAAGTTGATATTAAGTGTAAAATAATCAACGGTCATTCACACATATTCAAAGGATGACATATTCAATAACTACATATTGAACCCAAAGAAATCGAAATTGCGTTAAGAAGTTCCCTTGACAGCCTAACGGTGTCACATCAAAATGAGTTGATGAGAGATAAAAAGTGTATCTCATCACTTGGACATAAAATTTATATCAATAATGATATATGAGATCATATCCCAACATAACAATATGTAAATTAAAAGACCCAACAAAAGAAGTCTTTTAAAAAGTGGAGGGTGAAAGGTTCCCTTACCAATTTGGGTATCTTTCAAAACATACACCCCATGAAAGAAGGAAAATACATCATTGATGTAAATACTCTTAAACTAAATTATATTACACAAAGAGTATAATAATGGGCAGTACATAAACCACTCAAAGGAAATTGTGGCAAATGTAGCATAAATATTACGGGAATAAAAGTGAGATGAAAAATCCCTTACGAAAACTCAGCAGCATAACGGCGCCACATAAAACTTACAAAAATGGATTGATGAGATAAAATAGGGTATCCCATCATATTAACATAAATTTTATAGAAATTGGAATATAAAATAACATTCCCCAACATAATAAAGAGGAGATTAAAAGAAGTGACATAAAGGAGAGTACTTAAAAAGAAAGAGAGAGGTTAGATCTCTTACGAAAATTCGGCACCCTAACGGCGCCACTCAAAACTTCCAAAATGGATTGATGATAGAGAATAGGGTCTCTCATCACATGAACATAAAAATTATATTATGATTAATATAAAATAACAACCCAATAACAAGAAAGATGATCTTTAAAAGGAATGCCATAAAAGAGTGTACTTAAAAAGAAAGAGTGGAGTAGGATCCCTTACCTCAGGTCCGACTTGACTCGATCGTTCATTAATCTCATGAATAATAAACTTGAGTTAATTTATACTTCCTTAAAAACCTTTTTCAAGTTCATTATTCCTTTTATATCACTTATTACCATGTCATAATGATTATGTAATCATTTAAGATAATAATGTTTGTTTTGTCGATATTTGGTTCTTAAGTCGAAAGTGGACTTCTTACAATTACATGTTGTTCGTGTGGTCAAAGGATCATTATAGCCAGAGTTGTATTCATCATGTATATATCATATATATCATAAATATCCTTTATATTCATGCATTTATAATAATATATAATATTTATAGTTAAGAAATGAAATGCACCGTTCATGGAGACGGTAAGTCGTACGTACGCATGAACGCTACTTCCATTTCTATTTCATATTTAATGGAATTAAAACATAATGATACATAATAGTATTTTAATTCCAGCATGGTATCATATATAATATCATTAAATATATCCTTTATATGTACCAGATATTGTATTAACGAATCAAATCACTTTGAGGAGGCGGTAGTCCGCACTTCCTTAAATGAAGATATCGCGTTTACCCATAATGGAAACCATAAAGGTATTACATAAATGAAAAATACAGAAGCTTAAGTAAAACATAAACATATTAGATATCATATATAAATATAGTGTCATCTTAATGGCCACCTTTGAAGGTGTTAGAAGAATGTTGAACAATCATCATTTCGGGAGGCAGAAATTCGCCATCCACGGAAACAGTATGTTCATTAACCATTAGATGTAGGTGTGTGAAAGTGTAGCTCGAATCCTTCTTATAAAAACATACTAGTATATTTATGATACTGTATTTGTTACAAAAGAAATGAACAAAAAGAGTTTAGGGGGGTGGAGAAGCAAAATAATACAAAAGGACTCAAGTGAAGACATTACCTTAAATCGGGTAACTCTCTTTTAGTTTGAGATCAAAGGCTTCCATGGGAAGAATTATGCCCAAAGTGAGGCTTCAAGAATTAAGAGAGGGAAGTGGAGAGACAAAATGAGCAGAGGTTGGCCAAGCCTAAGGCTTTGGGTGTGTGGGTAAGGAGGTAGAGTTGGGGGCATTTTAGAAGAGGAGAGGAGAGACACTCTTGGAAGGTAAAGAAAAGTCACTTTATTTTAAAATGGTATTCGGATTTAAGAGGTCCCACATTGATGTGTTTAGAGGATAAGGTGATAATGGTTCTAAATCCAGTCATCTAATAGGTTTTTGACATGTGTAGGTCTTAGATATTACATTATCTTTCCATTTTATTTAAATCGTTAAATAATGAGGTCATCACTGCATCATCATGATGTCATAAATAATTTAATTTATATAATGTCTAAAAATTATAAAAAAACACTATGATGTGAGAAATATTTTTATATTTACAATGAATATTTATAGTCAAAAATCTGATTTGTGTAACCTCATGTAAAAATTGTTTTAGTAAAACATTTCATGTTTGTCTCATTTTTACTTAAACTTTAAATAAAAAGATATTAAGGTCATTTTCCCACCAAAGTGGCTTCATGGGGTCCCCAAGTTGACCCATGGGTTTTATTGGTTGGCCATGACACATACAATGAGGTTAGAACATGTTTCAAGTTCATTTCATATTATTAAAACATTATTTTTACCTTAAACTACACTAATTACCTCTAATCGCGATTTAAAACATAATAAGTTACTATTCACCAAAAAAATTATTTTTATCCCATCGAACAACATTTTACTTCCTAATGAAAACCATGTATGTTGGATTTTTTTAAATTCAAAACACAAATATGGAAAATTTTCATTTAAACAGAAAAATCAGTTTTTATAAGTACCACTTAGTGGTTTCACTGTTCATCAAAAATTAATGTTTTTCCGAAAAATCCCAAAAATTCACCCTAAGCTATATTTGATATTCCGAATTCAAAAATGAAGTCCATTTTACAAAATTAAAAATGTATAAGTCACATTAATTAATTTAATAATTAATTCCCACTGTCAGAGAAAATAGCGTGTTTTTATGAAACAATAAGTATCAAAAGATTGACACTAGTTTAAGTCTGATTTCAAAGTGAAATTAATTCCAACGACTACTATTGTATTAAATGGTAAAAATATATTTTAATTTCCCTTTAAAACCAATTCAAAATATAATCTAATCATATAAATAAATTATGTTAAAAAGTTTTTTTGAATTAAAATACAACATTTTACACTATTCATTAAAAAATGAACTTTATCGGAAAGATACCAAAAATTTACAAAAATTAAATTTTGATGTCCCGATTATTAGGAAGAGTTTTATTTGGTCCAATATAATGTTTAAGAGTGAACAAAACTATATTTAATGACGGTTCACCATCAAAAGGCGATAAGTGAACCTTTAGTGAAAACTAGGGCATTTACGCCTAAAATTGAATTCTATCCGTATTTTAAACCTTTATCTTTTATTGGATAAATGTAAAAACATTTAAAAAAAATATAATAATATTTTAGTTATTTCTATCCATTCCCACCAATACAACAGCTACATGTGAACTACCATTTAAAATAATATTATTTTATTATTAGAGTGCAACGTAAGAATCCCAAGAAACTCGTTGTTGCGTGTTGGTTACGCCATCGAGCATAGCTTCTCCTTTAAATTCATATTAACATTTTATTCAAAAATATGGATAAATATAAAAATGTCATATTCTTTTTTTACCTGGGGTGTTACATCCTTCCCCCCTTTTGGGAATTGCGTCCTCGCAATTTTTAAAATTGAGCTTGGAAACATCCTTGAAAGTCCCACATCAGAACAAGAGTCGGTAAAACAATCACTTTAAAATAAAGAAAGATAAGTACAGAGGTCACCTGAGTTAACCCATACTAGGATTCCATGTAGGAAAACATGGACATGGAGGAGAAAACATAGGGTCATGTTCTGATGGAGAGTGATAGAAAACATGTTTAAGAGACAGTTAACAATAAGAAAATCACAAACTTGTGTTGGGTTAAACGGTGTTGGGTTCCCTAGTAGGAAAAGTTAATAGACAAAATTTTTGTTTTAAGTTACTTTTTATTGAGGAATTTATTTTTGAGCTTAACTACAACATATGGAAACATACTTACTTGTCATGTTGACTTTCAACTTTTACTAGATTTCTTACACAGACTCATACTTTCTCCAAAAGACGAGTATTTAGGAAGACTTTTTCGCATTAAGAGTACTATAAACAAATTCTTGAGCAGCACCTAATCCACAAAAAAA
This sequence comes from Viscum album, assembly GCA_963277665.1. Taxonomy (NCBI): domain Eukaryota; kingdom Viridiplantae; phylum Streptophyta; class Magnoliopsida; order Santalales; family Viscaceae; genus Viscum; species Viscum album. The sequence continues at coordinate 446,854,758 of OY728133.1, forward strand.
ATAACTATACATTTCCCATGTCTTCAAACCTTAACCAAAACTAAAACCAAAAAGGTTAGTACAAGGTCAAATAATCCAGAAAAGGATAACCCTTTAAAAAGAAAATCTATGCTTAATCTCCAAAATTTGTCCAACAATATCCAAAGTTCAACGAGGACCATCCGATAAACAATTTGTCCATAAAATTCATCAAATTAAAACAATATAAGATTGAAACCCAAATATTTGAAGGATTTAGTCACATAGTCTTCCAAGTTAAATCGTAACATTTATCTCCAAACAATATCAGTTGCTCCTAAAGTCTCATATTGAAAAGTAATTAACCTAATCACATATCCTCCATGATAGGTTAATCATTTTCATAAATAACCTAAAATAAACTTACTCTTAATTCATAAAATCATATAACTAAAAAAAGAATCAGTCAAACTAACCAGGGACTTCACGTAGTCCAGTGGTAGGCGATAAATACCAGTCGCAATTTGGTTGCGGGTTCGATTCCTGCAGCTTTGTCCGACGCGACGGGTAGTCACACGGTCTACATGTTGTCCTTTTTCCAAAACTATATAATTCTCAAATCATTCCCCAAAAAGGGATAAAATCATCAAAAATAAACATAACATATTTTAACCTCATGTTTATCTCATACCTTTCACTTCCATCATAACATATAGTAACCCATAATTACCTCAAAAGTAAGGATCATATAAACCCAAATGGTTACCTTTATAATTATTACCTGAACTTCCACATCGATTGGTCATCTCGTACATGATGCATTATAGAACATACCAAGGTTCAAGTGGTTGATCATGACTCCTTGATAGTTGGGTTAGAACAACCACGAGTTCCCTCATTGAATCCCCCATTTTATCTAGTATCTTAATCATAGAACCACCACAGTTTCCTTCAAACCTGTTGTCTCTTCAGTGCATGCTAGGTCCAGCCATTTACTAAAACCAAAAAGGTCAGTGTGAGTATATCAACAAAACCATCATGTACTAATGAAGGAGATAACCAATAATATATACTTACTCATTCACTAAAACTAGGAATCTTTCTGAAATCCTATCCATTATGGTACTGTCACTTATGCTTAGAGAATACCCTAACCTCTAAAGTTATCTAAACCGACCTTTGATACCAACTATAAGGCCCCAGCCTTAAACCTTACTTAATTTTGAGTTATTACAAGATTACACATTGAGGATCTTTTCAGGTTTAGAGTTTTAGAGAATTAGATCATGAAACTTGCATTACATTCCACATTTAAACAAAGTGGTTACATAAAAGACAGTATTCATTCTTCCCATCAACGGAAACATATCGAAAATAAAACATGGATTCCTTCTTGACACATCCTTGACAATATCATCACATCATGTACCTTTCCCTTGACCTGTGAAAAACATTTCAAAAACTTGGGATGAGCATAAAAAGCTCAGTAAGGGTTATAAAAATATTGAAAGGAAACATGAGTTCATATATACATAAGAATGACATCATACTTTACCCATAAAACATAGGCACTTTAACATACCTCATCAAATCATGAATAAATCATAGAAATCATAAGACATAAAAGGTAACTTGAGGCATTCATAACATTCTTACGTAGGGAGTAACCCTCTTGGTTACGTTTGGAATACCCATCACAGTATATTCCCTAAATCTCATCAGAGAAACATTAACGTTTCACTCCTTCACGTTACCCAATGCATTGGAGAGCTATATCAGGCTCACCCACCCTTAGTTTATCACGGAACCACCCGTCTTCATAACAATTCCCAAGAACCATAACATAATCTTATCACATAAAACATGCATAAAGGAAACATAACATTTCCACCTTTCAATAACAAGATATCAATACAACACATTGATATAAATAATTTATGAAAACCATTTTCAATACCAAAATAAAAGAAAAGTAAAACATGGTATTTATTTTTCCTTTAAAAAAAGGTATGGCTTGTAGAGGAAGCTGAAACTCAAATAATGGTCATGGTGGCGGAGAAGTCGTTGTCGCCGCATACGTACGACAAAAACATTCCCTTTTGTCATTTAGTAAACGCTTTTTATAAAAAAGATTTCATTTGAATAAACTTAAAAGTAAAAGGGGTTTATACACCGTATAAAAGAATGTTGTGTATAAAATAAAATATTCCTCAATGAAAGGAGATTGAGACGAAGTCCCATACAAAGACGGTATCCTTGGTTTAAGGATAAATCAATTACATAATTATGTGTGACAAAAGAATAAACCAAATATAGGTTGATATTAAGTGTAAAATAATCAAAGGTCATTCACACATATTCAAAGGATGACATATTCAATAACTACATATTGAACCCAAAGAAATCGAAATTGGGTTAAGAAGTTCCCTTGACAGCCTAACGACATCACATCAAAATGAGTTGATGAGAGATAAAAAGTGTATCTCATCACTTGGACATAAAATTTATATAAATAAGGATATATGAGAACATATCCCAACATAAAAATATGTAAATTAAAAGACCCAACAAAAGAAGTCTTTTAAAAAGAGGATGGTGAAAGGTTCCCTTACCGACTTGGGTATCTCTCAAAACATACACCCAATGAAAGAAGGACAATACATCATTGATGTAAATACTCATAAATGAAATCATATTACAAAAAGAGTAGAATAATGGGCAGTACATACACCACTCAATGGAAATTGTGGCAAATGTAGCATAAATCTTACGGGAATAAAAGTGAGATGAAAAATCCCTTACGAAAACTCAGAAGCCTAACGACGCCACATAAAACTTACAAAAATGGGTTGATGAGATCAAATAGGGTATCACATCATATTAACATAAAGTTTATATAAAGATGAATATAAAAGAACATCCCCCAACATAATAAAGAGAATCTTTATAGAAGTGAAATAAAGGAGTGTACTTAAAAAGATAGAGAGAGGTTAGATCTCTTACGAAAATTCGACAACCTAACGGCGCCACTCAAAACATACAAAATGGATTGATGAGAGAGAATAGGGTCTCTCATCACATGAAAAAAAAATTACAGTACGATTAATATAAAATAACAACCCAATAACAAGAAAGATGAGCTTTAAAAGGAAAGACATAAAAGAGTGTACTTAAAAAGAAAGTGTGGAGTAGGATCCCTTACCTCGGGTCCGACTTGACTCGATCATTCTTTAATCTCCTGAATAATAAACATGAGTTAATTTCTACTTCCTTAAAATCCTTTTTGAAGTTCATTATTCCTTTTATATCACTTATTATCATGTCATAAACATTATGTAATCATTTAAGTTAATAATTTTTGTTTGGTCGATATTTGGTTCTTAAGTCGAAAGTGGACTTCTTACAATTAATTGTTGTTCATGTGGTCAAAGGTTCATTATATCCAGAGTTTTATTCATCATTTATATATCATATATATCATATATATCCAGTATATTCATGCATTTATAATATTACATAATATTTAGAGTTAAGAAATGAAATGCACCGTTCATGGAGACAGTAAGTCGTATGTACGCATGAACGCTACTTCCATTTCTTTTTCATATTTAATGGAATTAAAACATAATGATACATAATATTATTTTAATTATAGTATGGTATCATATATAATATCATTAAATATATCCTTTATACGTACCACATATGGTATTAATGAATCAAATCACTTTGAGGTGGCAGTAGTCCGCACTTCCTTAAATGAATATATCGCGTTTACCCATAATGGAAACCATAAAGGTATGCCATAAATGAAAAATACAGAAGCTTAAGTAAAACATAAACATATTAGATATCATATATAAATATAGTGTCATCTTAATTGCCACCTTTGAAGGTGTTAGAAGAATTTTTAACAATCATCGTTTCGGGAGGCAGAAATTCGCCATCCACGGAAACAGTATGTTCATTAACCGTTAGATGTAGGTGTGTGAAAGTGTAGCTCGAATAATTATTATAACAACATCCTAGTATATTGATGATACTTGATTTGTTACAAAATAAATGAACAAAAAGACTTTAGGGGGGTGGAGAAGCAAAATAAAACAAAAGGACTCAAGTGAAGACATTACCTTAAAATCGGGTAACTCCCTTTTGATTTTAGCTCAAAAGAATCCTTGGGAAGACTTCTGCCCAAAGTGAGGATTCAAGGAGTAAGAGAGGGAAGTGGAGAGACAAAATGGGCAGAGGTTTTCCAAGACAAAGGCTTTGGGAGTGTGGGTAAGGAGGTAGACGTGGGGGCCTTTTATAAGAGGAGAGGAGGGGCACTCTTGGAAGGTAAAGAAAGGTCACTTTTTTTTAAATGGAATTCGGATTTAAGAGGACCCAAATTGATGTGTTTCTAGGATTAGGTGATAAGGGTTCTAAATCCACTCATCCAATAGGTTTTGGACATGTTTAGGTCTTAGATATTACATTATCCTTCCATTTTATTTAAATCGTTAAATAATGAGGTCATCGCTACATCATCATGATGTCATAACTAATTTAATTTATTTAATGTCTAAAAATTATAAAAAAACACTATGATGTTGGAAATATTTTTAGCTTTCCAATGAATATTTATAGTCAAAACTCTAATTTTTTTAACCCCACGTAAAAATTGGTCTAGTATAAAATTTCATGTTTGTCTCATTTTTACTTTAACTTTATATAAAAAGATATTAATGTCATTTTCCAACCAAAGTGGCTTCATGGGGTCAGAAAGTTGACCCATGGGTTTTCTTGGTCGGCCATGACACATCCAATAAGGTTAGGTCATGTGTCAAGTTCATTTCATATTATTAAAACATTATTTTTACCTTAAACTACACTAATTACCTCTAATCACGATTAAAAACTTAATAAGTTACTATTCACCAAAAAATTAGTTTTATCCCATTGAACCACATTTTACTTCCTAATGACAACCATGTATGTCAGATTTTTTGAAATTCAAAACACAAAGATGGAAAAATTTCATTTAAACGGAAAAATCAGTTTTTATAAGTACAACTTAGTGGTTTCACTATTCATCAAAAATTGACATTTTTCAAAAAAATCCCAAAAACTCACCCTAAGATATATTTGATATTACGAATTCAAAAATGAAGTCCATTTTAAAAAATTCAAAACATATAAGTCACATTAATTAATTTAATAATTAATTCCCGCTGTTAGAGCAAATAGTGTGTTTTTATGTAACAATAAGTATCAAAAGATTGACACTAGTTTAAGTCTGATTTCAAAGTGAAATTAATTCCAACGACCACTATTGGATTAAATGGTAAAAATATATTCTAATTTCACTTTAAAAAAAATTCAAAAGATAATCTAATAATATAAATAAATTATGTTAAAAAGTGGTTTTGAATTAAAATACAACATTTTACACTATTCATTAAAAAATGAACTTTATCGGAAATATACCAAAAATTTACACAAAGTAAATTTTGATGTCCCAATTCTTAAGAAGAGTTTTATTTCGTCTAATATAATGTTTAAGAGTGAAAAAAACTATATTTAATGACGGTTCTCCATCAAAAGGCGATAAGTGAACCTTTAGTGAAAACTAGGGCATATACACCTAAAATTGAATTCTTTCTGTATTTTGAGCCTTTATCTTTTATTGGATAAATGTAAAAACATTTAAACACATATATAATCATATTTTAGTTATTTCTATCCAATCCCACCAATACAACGGCTACATGTTAACTACCATTTAAAATAATATTATTTTATTATTAGAGTGCAACGTAAGATTCCCAAGAAACTCGTTGTTGCGTGTTGGGTACGCCATCGAGCATAGCGTCCCCTTTAAAGTCATATTAACATTTTATTCACAAATATGGATAAATATAAAAATGTCATATTCTTTATTTATCTGGGGTGTTACAGTTAGATTATCTTTTTAATTGGTTTTAAAGTGAAATTGAAATATATTTTTACCATTTAATCCAATATTGGTCATTTTAATTAATTTCACTTTGAAATTGGACATAAATAAGTATCAATCTTTTGATAGTGTATAATTCTTAAAAACACGCTCTTTTTTTTGACAGCGGGAATTAATTTTAAATTAATTTTTGCTGCTTCTGTGTTTTGATTTTGGAAAAATGTATTCCATAGTTGGAATCAGGAGGCCCAAATTGTATAAATAGGTAACTTTTATTTTTAGACATTTTAAATATTTACTTTAGTAAATATTTTATTTGTCGTGGTTAAAGGGTAAATCAGGTAAATAAGGGTAAAAAATGATATTATAATAATATAAAATTACCCTTAAACGTGTCCTAATCCTATTAGATAATTAATTTCCGACCATGGGCATCTTTGGGTCGATTTTGGGACCCCATTGAGCTACTTGGGATTGGTAATGACAATTTAGATTAATTAATTTAATGTGAAGAAAAAAGTGACATTAACAAAAATCATTTAGAAATTAATTTTTATATGGTGTTATATAAGTCCTATTTTCTACTATAAATATTATTTGGAAATATAGGATTATTTCCTATATCAAGGTATTTATTTCTAATTATTAGACATCAAATAAATTAAATTATTTATGACACAATAATGATGCATTTTTCACCACATTAATAAATGATTTAAATAAAAAAGATTATAATGATTAAAATATAATCCAATACATGTCCAATTCTGATTGGATGATTTTATATAAAATATTATTCATCTTATATTCAACCTCAATGATTTTTAGACCATTATAATCCGAATATAAGTTTATAATAAAATAATATTTTTAAACATTCCTAAAGAGCCCCTCCTCTCCCTTATAAAAAGAGACTACTTCTAACAAATTCCTCACACCACTAAAGACATTTGGATAGTCTAACCTATGCCCAATTAAGCTCCCCACATCCCTCTCCTCCTCCTAGATTCCTTACCTTATTCATAAGGCACTAAAGAAGTCCTTTGGTTCAAACCAAAGTGAGTTTCCCAAATTAAAGGTAACAGTATCTCTTAAATTGTTTTCTTTTATTTTGCTTCTCCAACCCCTAAACTCTTTTTATATACATTATTTTGTAAAAAAACCAGTATCCTAGATATACTAGGATGTTGTTATGATATCTATTCAAACTACACTTACACACACATCCATCTAATGGATGAAGAAAATAATGTTTCTGTGGATGGCAAACTAATGCCTCATGAAACGATGATTGTTCAATTACATCTTTCCACCTCTCATGGTGGCCATTATGATGGAACTATATTTATATATGATATATATTATGTTTATGATTTATTTATGCTTATGTAATTACAATTTAAATCAATTCATTATGGTTTCCATAGTGGGTAAATATGATAATATCATTTAAGGAAGTGCGGACTACAGCCACCTCAAAGTGATGTGACTCGTTAATGCCCTATGTGGGATGTATTAAAGATAGGGTTAATGATATTATAAATGATATTATACTTAAATTATAATATAACTATGTATCATTATGTTTTAATTCCATTAAAATAAGAAATAGAAATGAAAGTAGCATTCATGCGTACGTACGACTTTCCATCTCCATGAACAGTGCATTTCATTTATTACATCCAAATGTTATGTACTATTATAAATACATGTATATACATGATATATATGATATATATGATATCTAATATCATGAATACCATTTTGGATATAATGGACTATTGACCACATGGACAACTTGTAAATATAAGGTGTTCATTTTTGACCCAAGTACCAAATATCGACAAAATGAACATTATTAACTAAAATGATTACATAATGTTTATAACATGGTAATGAGTGATATAAAATGAATAATAAACTTGAAAAAGGTTCTTAAGCAAGTAGAAATTAACATTACTTAATTATTCTGGAGATTAAATAACGAACGGGTCAAGTCGGAGAAGAGGTAAGGGACTTCGTCTCAATCTTCTTTCATTGAGGCATTTTTAGTTTTAAACATGAAATTATTTTATATGGTGTATAAAACCCTTTGACTTTTCATTTTATTCAAAGTAAATATTTTTATATGAAGCATTTTTCTAAATGACAAGAATGAATGTTTTTTTAACGTAAGCGGTGACAACGACCTTTCCGCCACCATGAGTATTATTTGATCTTTTTATTCCATAACAATCTGGAATGTTTTTAAAAGGAAAAAAATAAATACCATATACCCTTTTTATGTATTTTGGTATTAAAAATTATTTTGACAATGGATTTATTATTTAAATATATTAAAATGATATTTTATTATTACAATGTGGAAATTTTATCTTTCCTTTATTCTTATGTTATGTGTTATGAGAATTTTATGGTTTTGGGCATTATTTACATATATAAGTGGTTCCATGATAAACCTAGGGAGAGTGAGCCCGAGATAGCTCTCTAATGCATTGTGTAACGTGACAGAGGTAAACTTGAATGTTTCTCCTATGAGATTTAGAGAATATACTGTGATGGGTATTCCAAAGTAACTCCCTTTGTAGCTGTTATAGCTACAATGTAAGTATGATATGGATGCCACAAGTTACCTTTATGATTTGTGATTTCTATGTTTATTTCATAAATATTATGATTTTATGAGGTAAGTAAAAGATTTCATGTTTTGAATGCATTTATGAACAAATTTTTTCATACATTGATTTATAACCCTTACTGATCTTTTTATGCTCATCCCAAGTTAGAAATGTTTTCACAGGACATAAAGATGAATAGGGTGATGGATGGGGTCAAGGAAAAGTCATGTTGTCTAAAACATGGATCTAGACATGACACTGTTTTTTAAGAGTTCATGATTTGTAAAAAAATGAAAACTATATAGAAATGTCTATATTGTAATTTTTTAGATGTAATGAAATTGTTATGGCTAATTCTCTAAAACTATAAACCAGAAAATATCCTCAATGTGAATTATCCATTTAATTCAATATTATGTAATGTTTAAGGCATGGACTTTATAGTTGGTATCAGAGGTCGGTTTATATAACTTTAGGAGTTAGGATAATGTTAAATTAATATCTGTAAATTAATTTATGTTTATATTGATATCACATAGAATTTACAGATTACCATGTTGCTTCGCCTAAGATATTTCATTTTTTAGAATGGTTTTCCACAGAGGAAACATGGCAGCTATGTTGGGAAGACATCAGGAGGAAGACAACCCTCCAAATCATCAACCAATGATGGTCGGAATTGGAACTGAACAGTTTGTTGCAGTGATGGAACAGTTGAATCTAGCTATAAATAGTGGTGGTATCCATGTACGAGATCAGCCTGATCAACCACATAGGAACATGTAAGTAGTGGAGCATTTCATAAGGCAACATCCCCCATAATTCAGAGGATCATCTGATCTGGTGCTAGATGAAGGGTGGATTAAATCACTAGAAAAGATTTTCAATGTCATGGGTTGTTCAGAACATCAAAAGGTTAGACTCGTTGTTTACTATTTTGAAGGTGAAGCTGATCAGTGGTGGTCGATGGTGAAAAATATCGTGGATAACGAAGTTATTGATGCTCTTGATTGGGATGAATTCAAAGGTATGTTTCTTGAGAAATATTTTCATAATGTTTTTTGTCTTAGGATAGAAAATCAATTCCTATAATTGAGGCAGGAGGATGACTCAGTGGCTGCTTATGAAGAAAAATTCTCTCGACAGGCAAGGTATGCTCCAAATTTCATACGAGATCTTGATAGTAAAATCAATCATTTTTACTCAGGATTAAAGGAAAAGTATCGAAGGGCTGTAGCTTCTCGTGAGATCAAATTTTATGAAAATATTGTTCGCTGTGCGGAGAAGGTGGAAATAGAGTTTTCTAATGAATCAGTATTCTTATAAAAACAACAAAATAAGAGGTCGTGGTGGCGGGTGAAAGGGAAGAACTCATAAAAAAAGTCTGATGGTAAGAAAAATAAGTTTACAGTTTGGGAAAATTGTGGTAAAAAGCGTGCTGGGGAATGTCTTTTGAATTCTCGTAAGTGCTACCGATGTGGTAAAATGGGACATAAGGCTCGTAATTGCATTGAAAAAGATCAGGGTAATGGTAAGAAAAAATATGATTTACAATCAGTAAAATGTTTTATGTGAAATTAAATGGGTCATTATGCAAATGAGTGTCCGACAAAGAGCTCGAGTGATGGGAAGCAGTCAAAATATAAGCAGAAAGGGGTGGAAAAATCCTTTGCAACTACTTCAGCAGATGTTGGGCCATAAAATAAAGTAGTATCGGGTACATTGTTTGTTTGTTCAGACTATGGCAATGTGTTGTTTGATTCAGGTTCTACACATTCATTCATTTCTGAAAAGTTTTCTAGTAAATTGGGAATTCCTTCTCATGATATGAATACTAAAATTATGATAAAAAACACCAGGAGGAAATGTTGAGACCAAAAGAAAACATAAGAACATTCATGTCCATTTGTGTAGAAAGAATCTACCTTCAAACCTTATTGTTTTTCATCTAGTAGAGTTTGATGTTATGTTAGGTATTGATTGGATTTCTGTTTATCATGCTAAGATTGACTACAGAGCTAAAGAGGTTTCTTTTCAGAATGATTTTTAGATTTTGTACAAGAATGAACCCCTTCTTTTAATAACATATCAGGAAGTCAAAAAACTGGTAAAATATGGAAATGAATGTTACCTTGCACATATTGTGGAAAACAAAGGAATTGTTCAGAATAATGATGTGCCAGTGGTAAAAGAGTACCTTGATGTTTTTCTTGATGAGTTGTCTGGTATTATACCTGATTGGGAAGTTGAATTTACTGTTGACTTAGTTCCTGATGTGAAGCTAATTTCAAAACCCCCTTATCGAATGGACCAAATTAAACTTTTAGAGTTATAGAAGCAATTGCAAGATTTATTAGATAAAGGTTTCATTCGACCTAGTACATCACTATGGGGTGCTCTTGTCTAGTTTTTTAAAAAGAATGATGGTTCAATGAGACTTTGCATTGATTATAGAGCATTGAATAACATCACTGTTAAGAATAATTATCATTTACCTCATATCGATGATTTGTTTGATCAGCTCCAGGGAGCTCAATATTTTTCACAGATTAGCTTGAGGTCAGGGTACAATCAGTTGAAAGTAAAAGAATCAAACATTCCAAAGACCGCGTTTTGTACTAGATATGGAAATTATGAATTTGTAGTTATGCCTTCTGGGTTAACTAATGCACCTGTTGTATTTATGGATCTTATGAATAGAATTTTTCAGGAGTTCTTGGATAAGTTTGTGGTTGTGTCCATTGATGTAATTTCGGTTTATTCAAAAATTAAAGTGGAGCATGAAATTCATTTAACGGTTGTCTTTAAAACCTTAAAAGAAAATAATTTGTTTGGGAAATTTAGTATGTGTGAGTTTTGGTTGCAACAAATATCTTTCTTTGGTCTCATTATTTCAAAAAATGGCATAACTGTTGAAACTGAAAAAACAAAAGTTGTTGAAGAATGTCCAAGACCCACAAATATAAATGAGATCCTTTGGTTTTTGATTTGATGATATTTGAAATAGAAGTTGTTGGTGCAAGAAATTATTCTCGTTTGTTTCATGTGTCAGTGAGATCATCTCTATCAGACAGAATAAAGAAAGCGCAGAAGGAAGACAGTGAGTTGCAGAAAAAGGTAGAGTTGGTTCAGAAGGGTATGTTGCCTGAATTTTACATTGATAATGATTGTGTTTTGATGTTTGGAAAGAGATTATGTGTGCCTTGTGATTCACAGTTGAAGAATGAGTTGTTATGTGAAGCTCATAGTTCTCCGTTTTCAGTTCATCGTGGTAGTACTATGATGTACAGAGATCTTCAGGAGTATTACTGTTTGGATGGAATGAAAAGAGATATTGCTGATTTTACTATGAAGTGTTTGACTTGTCAGCAGGTTAAAGAAGAGCAACAATTACCGAAAGGAATGCTTCAGCCTCTACCGGTGCCAGAGTGGAAATGGAAAAATATATCCATGGAATTTGTTGTGGGATTACCAAAGACATATTGAGGTAATAATGAAATTTGGGTTATAGTTGAACGATTGACTAAATCTGCTCATTTCCTTCCTATTAGATATACTTTGTCTCTAGATCAACTTTTTTGGTTGTATGTTAATGAGATAGTCAGGTTGTATGGAGTTCCCTTCTCCATTGTATCAAATCGTGATCCCAGATTCACTTCTAACTTTTGGAAAAGCCTTCAGAAGACATTGGGTACTGAATTAAATTTTAGTACAGCTTTTCATCCTCAATTAGATGGGTAGTCAGAACGAACAAATCAGACCTTGGAGGATATGTTACGTGCTTTCTCTATGGACTACCAGGGAAGTTGGGACCAACAACTTTTTTTGGTTGAATTTTCGTATAATAACAATTTTCATTCCAGTATACAGATGGCTCCATTTGAGGCATTGTATGGAAAGCGTTGTCAAACACCAGCTTTTTGGGATGGGGTAGGTGAAAGAATGCTGATGGGACCAGAATTGGTAGAAGAGATGGCATATAATGTTTAGATGATTTATAAGAACATGAGAATAGCTCAGAGCAGATAGAAAAGTTATGCAAATAACCTGAGGAAGGATCTTTTTTTGAGGCAGGTGAACTTGCCTTTCTCAAAGTTTGTCCTTGGAAAGGTGTGATTCGTTTTGGTAAGAAGGGAATGTTGAGTCCATGGTTTATTAGACCTTGTGACATTCTAGGTAATGTTGGATCAGTTGTGTATAGAGTAGCTTTACCTCCATGTTTATCATAGGTACACAATGTTTTTCATGTTTTGATGTGGAGAAAGTATATGCCAGATCCCTATCATGTTTTGTGCCCAGAGGAAGTTAAGTTAGAAGAGAATCTCTATTATGAAGAACAAACAGTCCAGATTTATGACCATAGAGAGCAAGTGTTTCAAAATAAGTTAATTCACCGGGTAATTGTTTTGTGGAAAAAGTATATGGGTGAAAAGGCAACATGGGAATCTAAAAATGCTATGAGGGATAAATACCCCCACTTATTTTGATAAGTGAATTAAAATTGTGAGGATGCAATTTCCAAAAGGTGGGAAGGATGTAACATACCAGGTAATTGAATAATAATAGATTTTAATATTTATTAATATGTGTGAGTTAAATATTAATTTTAGCATAAAGGGGTTTCTATGTTCGATAGCGTACCTGATACGCAACAACGGGTTTCTTTGGAATCTTACGTTGCACACTAATAATATAATATTATTATTTTAAATGGTAGTAACTCCTAGCCATTGTATTGTAGGTAATGAACAAAACTAACTATAATATTATTATACATGTATTTATAATTATCCAATAAAAGTTAGAGGCTTAATATATGAATGAATCTAATTTTAAGCATAATTTACATTAAAAGAATGATTTACAACCTTTTAATGGCGAACCATTTTTAAATATAGTTGTGGTCACTTTAATACATTCTATATGGCCAAATTAAATCTTTATTTATAATGAGTACATCAGAATTTACTTTGGGTAATCTTTTGGTATTTTTCTAATAAAGTTCATTTTTTCAAGAATAGTGAAAAATATTGTATTTTAATTCAAAACTATGTTTTAATCTAATTTATTCATATGGTTAGATTATCTTTTTAATTGGTTTTAAAGTGAAATTGAAATATATTTTTACCATTTAATCCAATTTTGATCAATTGAATTAATTTCACTTTGAAATTGGACATAAATAAGTATCAATCTTTTGATAGTTTTTAATTCTTAAAAACAGGCTCTTTATTTTGACAGCGGGAATTAAGTTTTAATTAATTCCTACTGCTTCTACATTTTGATTTCGTAAAAATGGATTCCATATTTGGAATCAGGAGGCCCAAATTGTATAAATAGGTAACTTTTATTTTTAGACATATTAAATATTTACTTCAGTAAATATTTTATTTACCGTGGTTAAAGGGTAAATTAGGTAAATAATGGTAAAAAATAATATTATAATAACATAAAATTAACCTTAAACGTGTCCTAATCCAATTGGATGAGTCATGTATGACCATGGGTATCTCTGGGTCTATTTTGGGACCCCATTGAGCAACTTGGGAGTGAGAATGACAATTTAGATTAATTAATTTAATGTGAAGACAAAAGTGACTTTAACAAAAATCATTTAGTAATTAATTTTAATATGGTGTTACACAAATTATATTTTTGAATATAAATACTCATTGAATGAAAGAATTATTTCCTAAATCATGGTATTTTTTTATAATTTCTAGACATAAAATAAATTAAATTATTTATCACACAATAATAATGCAGTTTTTACCTCATTAATAAGTGGTTTTAATAAATAAGATTATAATGATTAAAATATTATCCAAAACATGTCCAATTATGATTGGATGATTTTATTTATAATATGAGTCATCTTATCTTCGACCTCAATGATTTTTGGACCATTATAAACCGAATATAAGTTTATAATAATATAATATTTTCAAACTTTCCTAAATAGTCCCTCCTCTCCCTTATAAAAAGAGACCACTTCTAACCAATTACTCACACCTCTCAAGCCTTTTGGATCATCAAAACTCTACCCAATTAAGTTTCCTACATCCCTCTCCTCCTCCTAGAAGCGTTACCTTAGGCATAAGGAACATAAGAAGTCCTTTGGTTCAAACCAAATTGAGTTAACCAAATTAAAGGTAATAGTTTCTCTTAAATTGTTTTCTTTTATTTTTCTTCTCCAACCCCAAAACTCTTTTTATTTCTTTTCTTTTGTAATAAAACCAGTATCTTCAATATACTAGGATTTTTTATGATAAGTATTCTAACTGCACTTACACACACCTCTATCTAATGGATGAAAAACATAATGTTTCTATGGATGGAAAACTAACGCCTCACGAAACGATGATTGTTCAATTACATCTTTTTGCCTCTTATGGTGGCCATTATAATGGATCTGTATTTATATATGATATATATTATGTTTATGATTTCCTTATACTTCTGTACTTCCCATTTATATCAAGCCTTTATGGTTTCCATAGTGGTTAAATATGATAATCTCATTTGAAGATGTGCAGACTACCGCCCCCTCAAAGTGATGTGACTCGTTAATGCCCTATGTGGGATGTATAAAGGATATAGTTAATGATATTATATATGATATTATACTGGAATTATAATATACCTATTTATCATTATGTTTTAATTCCATTAAAATAATAAATAGAAATGAAAGTAGCATTCATCCGTACGTACGGCTTACTGTCTCCAGGAATGGTGCATCTCATTTCTTACATACAAATGTTATGTAATATTATAAATACATGAATATACTGTATATATATGATATATATGATATCTAATATCATGAATACCATTATGGATATAATGGACTATTGACCACATGGACTACTTGTAAATATAAGGTGTTCATTTTTGACCCAAGTACCAAATATCGACAAAATGAACATTATTAACTAAAATGATTATATAATGTTTATAACATGGTAATAAGTGATATGAAAGGAATAATAAACTTTAAAAAGGGTCTTATGAAAGTATAAATTAACTTTACTTTATTATTCAGGATATTAAAGAACAAACGGGTCAAGTAGTACATGAGGTAAGGGAATTCATCTCAATCTTCTTTCATTGAGGAATATTTAGTTTTATACAAGAATTTATTGTATATGATGTATAAACCCCTTTGAATTTTCATTTTATTCAAAGGGAATCTTTTTATACGAAGTTTTACTAAATGACAAGAAGGAATGTTTTTTTGTCGTAAGCGGTGACAATGACCTTTCCACCACCACGTGTATTATTTGATCTTTGGCTTCCTTAATAAGTCGGAATGTTTCTAAAAGAAAAAAAATAAATACCATATACCCTTTTTATGTATTTGTTTAAAATGATGAAATTTTATCTTTCCTTTATGCATATGTTATGTGTTATGATCATGTTATGGTTTTTATGTATTATTTACGTATACGGGTGGTTCTGTGATAAACCTAGGGCCAGTGAGCCCGAGATAGCTCTCCAATGCATTGGGTAACGTGACGAAGGTAAAATTGAATATTTCTCCTAAGAGATTTAGGGAATATACTGTGATGGGTATTCCAAAGTAACTCCCTATGTAGCTGTGATAACTACAATTTATGTGTGATATGGATGCCACAATTTACCTTTATGATTTATGATTTCTATGTTTCATTCATAAATCTTTTGATTTAACGCGGTAAGTAAAAGATTTCATGTTTTGAATGCATTTATGAACAAATGTATTCATTCTTAGATTTATAACCCTTACTGAGCTTTTTATGCTCATCCCAAGATTGAAATGTTTTCACAGGACTTAAAGATGAATAATGTGAAGGATGGGATCAAGGAAAAGTCATTCTGTATAAAACATGGATCTAGACATGACTCTTTTTTTAAGAGTTCATGTTTTGTACAAAAATAGATACTGTGTAGAAATGTATACTTTGTAATTTTTGAGATTTAATGTAATTGTTATGCCTAATTCTCTAAAAATTTAAACCAAAAAAAGATCCTCAATGTGAATTATCCATTTAATTCAATATTATGTAATGTTTAAGGCTGAGTCTTTATATAGTAAATGGGTCTATTCAGTGCCACGCGATTTGATAAAACCTTATAGTTGAGCATCACCCCAATTCGAGACAACTAAAATTTTAGTAGAACATAAAATAATGGTTTACCAAACCCTATCTATGAACTGTGAAGATGGGGGTCTTGGATAGAAAAGGGTGTATATTTGGAACATATTTTGGAAACACATACGGCCGAACAGTGTGAACTAGTAATTTAAGGGTAAATTTTCCTTTTCACCGTTAAAAATAATTTAAGCTCAACCAATTCCCCTCATTAGTTTCTTATGTAAAAGGAGTCTTTATATCCTCATGATTGATATTACTTAAATACTAATAAATTATTGGGATCCAATTCTTTGTTTGATCTCTGATTCTGCTTCTAATCATCAGATTGGATAACCATAAGCGTGTGATAAACTCCCTAGGATCATCTTTTTCATTTTTATTTGTATTACCAGAGTTATTTCAGTGTATGATAATATGCCCTATTTCTGTGGTATTATATTTCTCATCCATTTTATTTCAATTCTGGTCGAGTTAAGAGCCAATATTAGATGAGTGTTCTACCACTGGTATATCATAGGTGGTCTATAAAGTTTCCCTTAGGGAATAGCTGTTTTATACCTAGTTTTCTTTGTAATATAAATCATACATTCCAACATTTCTCATTAAATGAAATTAATTCATCTATTATGTTGTTGGAACCTTGTTAGGTTACCCCCTTAGTACCATTTGAGGGTTGGAGGTTGCTAACCTCAACCCAGACCAACCGTGAGGTGTGTTATTTGTATCTTTCGCATGTTATACCACCCAGTTGGGTGTGTGCGAGCTATGCATCATAGTGGGAGCCATTTTTAATTTAATGTGATATTAGGAGAGGCTATATGCCTCATTTCCATGTGATTAGATGATGTTGAAAAGGTTAAAGACTTTAAATGGAAATTGGGAATGTGTTTGATGAACTCATTGATTATACATATTTATGAAATGGACTATGATATTTTTAATGATCAATGTTTTGGATGGAAAGGAAATTTATACTCCTTTGATCGAGTCTGTTGTGTTTGAAATGAGATTCCATGGAAATTTCAACTCCATTAACTAGACTAGTTTGGATTCCATGGGAATTATTACCAATTTTATCTAGATTACACGGAATACCTTGGGAATACTCTGTGTACATGATCATTTGGCTCCACTGATGTTATTACCATATTATTACATGGATTCTCACAAAACATTATAAGAATAATTGGTCATTTATACCTTAATGTAGGCTCATATAGTACAAAATTGATGAGGCTTCCTTGGGCTTTATACCTTTGACTTGGACATTGAGTGATTGCACTAGATTACTCGACATAGGATGTTGTGGATGTTTTAACATGATATAAAAACAACACGGATATGAGTGTCTGATTATAGTTATTAGTTTGGTGAGTATCACTCCACATTTACCGTGCTGTATAGTTTTTCCATGTTATAGTTTCTTATTTATAGTGAGACTTGGTAGGATAGAAAGTATCACAATAACATGTATCACTTTATTCATATTATATATTACACATTGCTTCAGATTATATGATTGGACTAGATTTGTTATAAACACCATTGGTGGTGGCCTTCTCAGAGTTATCTCACACCCTGTTCTGACTAACATTAGGCACTCAGACAGACTTCATGGATATAGGTTGGTACTGGGTAAAGAATGATATTTCTTATTAAGTTAAATTGATAAATATTCTAGATTGTATATATAATTTTATATGAATCAATGCATCTCTTGTGGTTAATCTTATGTCATGAAATTCTCAATTTGGGGAAGATTCATGGGAACCTGAGGATGTGATAAGGCAGTGGTATCCACATCTATTTTTATTATAAAAAAAATATAGTGGGATAAATTAAATTTTAGGGGGACTAATTTAAAAACGCATTATATTATGATAAGTCTCTTTTTAAATAAATTTTATCTTTTTGATAGATTACTTTTCACAGAACACTTATTTTAAAAGATCTCCAAAATATTGTAATTTTTACATGTCCATTATAACATATCCATTTAATTGGGTGGTATGAATATTATTAACTATATTATTAAATTTATTTTAATTTATTTTTCAATAAAAAGTATTTATTCATATGAGATAAAAACATAATTTTTAGTACAATCAAATTATTATTGAAATATCTGCTTTCTTCAAAAAAAATGACTTTTTATTGTTTTCTATGAGATAAAATATAAAAATAATTAATGAAACATTCATAAAATTTATTTTATTAAATTAAAAATATTATTTTATTAATATTTTTAAAATTATTTTAGTGTGTATTTTTGAGAATTTTTTTTAAACATTAAATTGTTCATTGAATAATATGAAATGTTAATGTTTATAAAGTCCACATTTTAATTATATTTAAAATCAATTTTATGATTTTAAATTTATCTCAATGTGACATACTTAATTAAAGTTCTAAATAATTTATTTTAATACATTTAAACAATCTTTATTGCTTATTGTTTTGTAAGAACCATTTTGGGCATAAAAACACATTTGACCAAAAAACAGTTTTCCATTTTGTTTTGACTGTTTAATTTTATATGTAATATTGAACAATATTTGTTTTAAATTTATAAAAATGGATTCAATATTTGTAATTATGAGGTCCATATTAGTTTATATGGATATTTTCATTTTTATTCATAGAATATTAGATGAGGTTAAAAAATATTAACTTTTTTATGTGTAAAATAATGTGGGAAGTTAAAAGTAAAAAGGTAAAAGCATAAAATAAATTGAATCTAAATCCTTAAATTGGTGTTTTATGGGTTTTTATACCTTCAAAAACATTAAAACATTAATTATGACCGAAATTTTTTGGAATTAATCCCACCCAAATGTTTTTGGCGTTAAATATAATATAATCAGTATTTAATCACTAAAACTACACCTTTTTAGGTATATATACTTATCGTCACCACCCCCTTTCTCGTATTTAATTGATGATGTTAAACAACATCAAAATCTACTCTTACCACTCTTCTCATGCCCAATTTCAACTTCTCTCACCCAAAAACGAATTTCATGTTCCATAAGGGGTCCTTCATGGTGGTGATATTCAAGAGGTTACTTTGTAAAACTATATCACTTATTTTATTTTCCTCTTCTGCATTCTATTCAACTCCTTCATCAAAATAATAATAATAACTACAATACCATGTATACTCTAAAATGTAATATTTCTTAATTTTATATCTTATATTGACCCCTCTTCTCATATACTCATATTCAATGAAACGAAACCATTATCCAAATTATTCTTGTTAACCCTCTCTGTGGATAATGATATTTCATTTTCCATTACCGAATTTAATATTCATCATAAATATATAATTTTGGATAAATAATAATTTTATATGTGTATTATAAATAACTTCATATTTAGTAACAAATAAATATAAATTATATTAAATAAATCAAAACTTGTTCATGATTGTTAGAGAAAATCCAAAAACAAACTAAACACTTATTAGTAACATTTTATCAAATTAATTAACCTCACCCCAAAAAAGAAAAGTGATATGTGATACCATTTAAACATTTTTTAGGGGATGAGTACCATTTAATATAACTTTTTGAGTTTTATTTCTATTTAATGATAATTCACTATTATAAACAAGTGAAATGACCATGAAACCGTGAAATGAATGCACCCAATACAATTAAAATAATGAAATATTGTTATTGAACATGTGGTAAGTAGTTATAAAAGTATCATATAATGTATTATAAATTTGAATATGGTTCATATATAAATTAAAAACATTATTTAAGAAATTATATAGAAGTATTAAATATTTTTTTATGATGTTAAACTAGAGATAAGAGTTTCTATTGTCACATTACTTGTGTAATATATGTGCATTATTTACCAATTATTTATTTTCTATTATGTATATAATTCCCATTGATATATAATATCTAAATCCCTTTATATTAACTTTATTTAATGTTTTATTTGAACATTATTAACTTTATGTTGTTTATGAATTGATTGATAACAAAACGGTTTGGGGTTTCATTACTCAATTCCTATTCTTTAGGTTAAACTTCAACTTCATTGATTATTCTATGTTAATAGAATGTTTGAGATGAATTTTGTTTATATTAGGTTTTATTTCCAATTGTTTTATTTTTATTTATATATGATACACATAATTTATTCATTTTATAAATTTTCAATTATATGATATGATATTTATAAGAGAGTTTCTTTTAATAAGTATCTTTTTAATGTTTTCCTTCAAACTCCCTTTTTCATCAATGTATTTGTTTCCTAAAATTGTATTTGAAAATGTTTTTATTATCATCCTAGGAATGATTAAATTTAATTTTACTCCTAATTTAATTTTAGAAAAATGAATTTAAAGGATTAATTTTTTTATTTTCTAAATGGGGATCATTATGACTTTTACAAAAAATGGTACACAAGAAATCATTTTTTAAAGTTAAACAACATGATCTCATTTTTAAACCATCATTAAATATTAATAATTTAAGGTTTACTTTAAAATATTTTAGGATTATTTTTAAGTAAAATTCTTTCCTTTATAATTGTAAATCTCGTTAAAATTAAATGATTTGTAAATGTATATACTATTTTTATAGAATTTTTTCAAGTGATCTCTATTTTTTTCAAATGTGATATAATTTTTTATGCTTCTTATAATATTATGGGGATATTATTCATGGATAATATAATTATTTGTCTTATAGTATGTTTATGATTATGATGGGATAATATATTTCATTCCCATTTATATTCCATTTTTTATGGTATGATAAATGTTTATGAAACAATTTATTTTTATTGGTTCTAATATGATTAATGATTTATGTGATTATGGTATATATATGTATGGTTTTTATAATATGAGGTAGGGTATCAATATCACCATATATTTATTGGGTAAGTATTTATATCTGATGCAATAATTATGGGAAATAGGTCGATGGGATTGATCCACAGTTGGAAACATGTGCATCCTAATCCTATAAGGGGAAATGGTGTATCCAAATATACTATACCAAACATGTGTTTTCTGATCCATTATGTTGAAGGTCATGGTATTTAACATTTAAATATGAAATAGTTTCTATATTTATTATAGTGAAAAACTTTTATAACCTGAAACCTTATGGTTTGTGATGTATTTATTATTATTTCTCAAACTTATAACCCATGTTTTCTGAAATAATAATTTTTATGACATGAATCATGCTTATAATCTATGGAAGGTCAAGTAAAAAAATTTCATGTTATGTTATTAATCACATAAACTCATTCTTATATTATTCTTTCATATGACCATGGATTTATATCTCATATATTTACACTTACCTAGTATCTGAGATCACCCATTCTAATGTTACTTTTCACCCAAATATGGATAAAGATATTAAGTATGATACGTAAAAAGGTTATAGTTATGTAAGAATTTTTAAGACAAGTTATAGATTAATTATGAACATGTTGTTTAGAAATAAATTTATCGAAATATACTAAATCTATATAGTTATTCAAGGGTTTTTTATATAATGTAATTAATATTCATCTATTTAGTTGTAATTTCTAGGTATGAAAAAAGGTGTCGTTATAGCCTATTTGAGGTTAATATTCATATTAGTAACTCATATAAACCATTTTTCATATTATTGTAGCTGAAGGATAATGATGAAGTCTTATTTGGATCAGATAGCTGAGATTAGGCTCATCATCTTTCCCATATTCTATTTGTATTTTTTTTTGCATGATTAATGGATGAATTCATCTCTCATCTAACATTAGTATAGTGAATGGTTGAGTAGTTAATTATATAAGATATAAAATACTTAGTAAATAATGAATAATAATTTTTCAAATTTATTAATATTTAGGAATTAAATATTAATTTTACTTTAATGGATTTTCCATGTTCGATGGCATACCCGATGCACAAAAATAGGTTTCTTTGAAATCTTATGTTGCACACAATGTTGGGTCGTACTAAAAAATAATAATATTATATTATTTTAAATAGTAGTTAACGCCAAGTAGTTGTAATGGAATGAGTGAATAAAACTAACATAGATATGATTATACATTTTTTTTGAATGCTTTTACATTTATTTGATAAAATGTTGGAGGCTTAAAATGTGAATGAATTTGATTTCAAGCAGAAATACTCTAATATTCATTATAGGGTCGATTTATGGCATTTTTATGGAAAACCATTTCTAATATAGTTTTTTTACTTTTATATGTTATATTTCACAAAATAAAATTCATATTTAGAATTGGGACATCAAAATTTACTTTGGGTATACATTTGGTGGTTTCCTTATAAAATTCATTTTTTAATAAATAGTGAAAAATAATTTTTTTTTAATTCAAAACTGACATTTAATCTAATTTATTTATACAGTTATATTATCATTTTAGTTGGGTTTAATGTGTAATTTTGATTATATTTTTACCATTTAATCATATTTTGTTAATTGTGAGTAATTTCTCTTTCAAATTGTACATAAACATGTGTCAATCTTTTCATAGATATTATTATTTTTTAAAACGATTTTTGTTTTGACAACAGGAATTATTTATAAATTAATTAATGAAACATCTATGTTTGGAATTTTTTAAAATAGAAATAATTTTTGAATTAGGAATATCAAATATAGATTCAGCTTAATTTTTTTTATTTTTCTAAAAACCATCGATTTTTATGAATAGTGAAAACACCGAGTGGTAGTTAAAAAACAGAATTTTTCATTTAAATGAAATTTCACCGATTCTATGAATTGAATTTCGAAAATCTGACATACATGGTTGTTTTCAGTAAGTCAAATGTTGTTAAATAAGACGAAAATATTTTTGGTTGAATAATAACTTTTTACATTTATTTACCGTAGTTAAAGGTAAATAGAGTAATTCAAGGTAAAATGAATATTATAATAATTGAGAATTACCTTACCAATTGTCCTAAACTTATTGGATGAGTCATGTACATCCATGGTCATCCTTATGTCGATTTTTGGACCCCATGGAGCCACTTAAGAGTGATAATGTCACATTATATTAATTATTTTAATGTAAATACAAAATTGACTTAAACATATATCAATTAGTAATTCAATTTTTACATGAGGTTATATAATTTATCATTTAGAATATAAATATTCATTAGAAAGGTAAAAAAATTCCATCATCATTGTATTTTGAAATATATGTTAAAAATGAAATAAATAAAATTATTTATGACACGATAATGAGGCAATGTTTACCTCATTAATGAATGATTTAAATAAATAAGATTATAAATATTAAAAAACATCCAAAACCTATCCAATTGTTATTTTATGATTTTATTTAAACAATTAGTCATATTATCTTAGATTTTTATAAGATTTGGATCTTTATAAATCCAAAATAATTATATAATACAATAATATTTTCAAACATTCCTAAAGAGCACATCCTCACCTTAAAAAAACGACCTCACTTATAACCATTTGCTCACTCTTATCAAGCCCCTTGTCTCATCCAAACTATATACAATTAATCTCCCTAAATATCTATATTCCTCATAGAAGACTTAATTTATGAAAAAAAGAACTTCAATTAAACCTTTTAGTTCAAATTAACGGGATTTACCCAATTTAAAGGTAACGTATTCTCTTAAGTTATTTTGTTTTATTTTACTTCTCAAACCCCCCAAAACTCTATTTATTCATTTATTTTATAATATAAAAAAAATAATCAATATACTAAGTTGTTTTTCTGAGAAGGATTCAAACTAAACTTACACATGCCTCCATCTAAGGGGTAAAGAATATATTGTTTCTATGGAAGACAAACTAATGCCTCACGAAATGATGATTGTTCAATTATCTCCAGCCGCCACTCATGTTGGCCCTTATTATAGAAAATTTTTTATATAATATTTTTATTATTTTTATGTTTTCTTTATTCGTATTTATTTTTATTTTATAGCATACCTTTATGGTTTCCATTTTGGAAAAACGTGATAATTTAATTTGAGGAAGTGCGGACTACCGCCACTCAAAGTTATATAAATCATTCATACCGTATGTGGAAAATATAAAGGATGGGGTTAATTAAATAATATCTGATATTATACTGGAATTATAATATACATATGTATCATTATGATTTCATTCCATTATAATACAAAATAGAAATGAAAGTAATGTTAATGCGTACGTACAACTTACCATCTCCATGAACGGTGCACTTCATTTCATACTTACAAGTTTTATGTACTATTATAAATATATATATATATATATAATCAATATATATGATATATATGATATATAAATCAAGAATATCATTCTAGAGATAATGGATTTTCGACCACCTGAACAACTTGTAATTATAAGAAATTCATTTTTTATCCTGTACTAAATATCGAAAAAACGACCATTATTAACATAAATGATTACATTATTTTATAACATATTAATAAGTGATATAAAAGGAATAATAAACTTGAAAAATTCCCTTAATCATATATAAATTAACTTTTAATTTATTATTTATTATATTAAATAATGAACGGTTCAAGTCAGACATGAGGTGAGGGAACTTCTTAACCCAATTCCCATTCTTGGTGTTAATATTATTCTTCTTGATTACGCCATGATATAATTGTGTCCAATATTGTGTTTATAATTTAATTTTGTGTACATATAGTGTATACAAATTATCAATCTATTTTATTTAAAATATGATATTTTTAAGGGACTTCGTCTCAATATCCTTTCATTGAGGCATATCTCGATATTATATACCTTCTTATTTTATAAGGTGTATAAAAAACAATTTAAATTTTACTTTCATTCAAAGGGAATATTTTTTCTATGTAACATTTTACTAAATGACAGATGGAATGTTTTTAATGCTTGTAGTGACAATGACCTCTCTGCCGCGACAATTACTATTTTTCTACCTCTTTAATCCTTAAGGTTTTTAAAGGGAAAAAAATCCCTTATTCTTCTTTTGGGTGGTTTTGTAATGAAAATGGTTTTTGAAATATATTCATTATTTCTTTATATTTAGATTATTTTTTGTGATTTCAAAATAAATGTAATTAGTGAAATGTTCATATTTTCAATATTTTATGTGTAATGATTTTATAATGGTACTTGGAAATTTTATGGGTGGTTACATGATAATCCAAATGACGGGTGGTGTCGTGATAATCCAGGATGGGTGCTTACATTATAACCTCTAATGCAATGGGTATGGATGTATTCTGTATGGCTATTCCATTTATCGATAAGAATGGATGTTGAGCATATGGTAATTCCAATTTAGTATTTTTTTGTCCCAAGTTAACTATATATGTTATGTGTTCTTTCTATGGGTTTTATGGAAATATTTCAGTTATAGAATGGTATGAAATGAACTTTAATTCATTGAGGAGTAATTAATAATTTATAAAGGTTTAATGTATTATTTATGATAAGGTATTTTTGGTTTACTTGTTGTTTTGAAAAACTAACAGTTTTCCTTCATTGTGTATCACTTAATGAGATTTTTATGCTCATCCTATGTTTATGAAATGTTTTTCACAGGAAAAATAGTGGAATAGGGTTGAGTATAAGATAATGGAAATGTCATGTAGTCTAAAACATGGAAATAGACTTGATACTAATTTTCAAAGAGTTTTTATTTTATGAAAAAATAGATACTAAGTAGATATTTATACATGTAATATTCAAGTTTGTATGAAATAATTATCTAAATATCTAAACCTGAAAAGATTCTAAATGTTAATTATTAACTTAATTCAAGATTATCTAATATTTTAAGGCTAGGTCCCAATAGTTGGTATTAGAGGCCCGTTTAGAAAACATTAACAGTTAGAATATTTTTTTAATATCCATAAGTTAATTTATGGTATTATTGAAATTATATATAATTTACAGATTACCAAGTTGTTTCTCCTATGATATTTCTGTTTTCAAAATGGTATTCCATAGAAGAAACTTGGAAACTACAATGGGACGACATCAAGATGAAGACAACCTTCCAAATCCGTAACCATAAATGTTCAGAATGGGAACTAAACAGTTTGTTGTAGTGATGGCACAATTGACCTAGGATATAAATGGTGGTGGTATCCATGAACGAGATCATCTAGATCATCCATATTGGAACATGTCAGTAGTGTATCATTTCATGAGACAATGTCCCCCATCATTCAGAGGATCATCAAACCATGTGCTAGCTGAAGGGTGGATTAAAGCACAAGAAAAGATTTTTTTATTTCATGGGGTGTTTAGAACATAAATAGGTTAGTCTCATTGTTTACCATTTTGAGGGTGAAGCTGATCAGTGGTGGTTGATGGTAAAAAATATCAGGGATACTAAGGATGTTAATTCTCTTGATTGGGATTAATTCAATGGTATGTTTCATGAAAAAAATTTCCTATGGTGGTTTGACTTAGGAATGAAGATAAATACATGGAATTGAAGCACTAGGATGACTCAATGGCTGCTTATGAAGAAATTTTCACTCGACTGGCAAGGTATGCTCTAAATTTCAACTCATATATTGATAGTAAGATAAATATATTTCGCTCAGGACTGAAGCCTTGATATCAAAGAGAATTAGCCTCTTGTTAATTCAAAATCTATGAATAACATGTAAGATGTTACAAGATGGTATTAATGGAGTTTTTTGATGGTCAAGTATTCCAGGAGAGTAAACCAAAGAAGTGGTATAGTTGGCAGGAAAAAGGAAATAATTCATCAAAGAAATTCGGAGGTATGAAAATTAACTATCCATCTTGTGAAAAGTGTGGTAAAAACCATCCTGAAGAATGTGTATCAAAGTCTTGAAAGTGCTTCCAGTGTGGTAATTCTTGTTATATTTCTTGTAACTGTAAGGAATATGATTAAGTAGAAAATGAAAAGCCAAAGGTAGGATGTTTTATGTGCAATGAAGTGAGTCATTATTTCAATGAATGTCCATCAATGAACTCAACTAAGGGAAATTAGCTGGAATATTAGTAGAAAGGGGTGGTGAAATACTTTGCAACTACTTCAGTAGATGAAAGTCCATCAAATGAAGTAGAATGAGGTACACTATTTGTTTTTTTAGATTATGCCATTGTGTTGTTTGATTCAGGGTCTACACATTTGTTCATTTCTATGATGTTTTGTAGTATATTGGAAATTCCATCTCAAGATATGAATACTGAACTTATGCTAAAAACACCTGGGGGAAATGATGAGACTGAAGGAAAACATAATATCCTTCCTAACCTTGTGTGTGGATTGAACCTATGTACAATCCTTATTGTTTATAATCTAGTAGAGTATGATGTTATTTTGGGTATGGATTGGATTTTTGTTTATTATCCTAAGATTGACTATAGAGATAAGTTATTTTTTTTTCAGAATGATTTTCAGTTTCTATACAAGAATGAACCCTTACATTTTATAACATAACAGGAAGCTGAGAAACTTGTAAAATATGGAAATGAATGTTACCTTGAACATATTGTTGAAAATAAATGAACTATTCATATTAATGACGTTCTAGTGGTAAATTCGTACCATGATGTTTTTCTTGATGAGTTTTTTGGTATTATTCCTAACCGATAAGTGGAATTTACTATTGACTTAGTTCTTGATGCTAATCAAATTTAAAAACCCCCTTATAGAATGGATCAAATTGAACTTTTAGTGTTAAAAAAAAAATATAGGAGTTATTAGATAGAGTTTTCATTCGACCTATCACAGCCCCATGGGGTCCTCCTGTATTATTTGTTAAAAATAATGATGGTTCAATGTTACTTTGCATTGATTATAGAGAATTGAATGACATCACTGTTAAGAACAAGTACCCTTTTCCTCCTATCGATAATTTGTTTGATCAGCTCTAGGGAGCTCAATATTTTTCGAATATTTATTTGAGTATGGGGTACCATCAGTTGAAATTAAAGTAAGAAGACTTTATGAAGACCATTTTATCTACTAGATATGGCCATTATGTATTTTTAGTTATGTTTTTTTGGTTAACCAATGTACCTGTTGTATTCTTGGATATTATTAATAGAATCTGCAGTGAGTTCGTGTATAAGTTTTTGGTTGTGTTTGTTGATGCTATTTTAGTTTATTCTAAAAGTAAAGTGGAACATGAATGTAATTTAAGATTTGTCTTTCAGTCCATAAAAGAAAAGAAACTATATGTAATATTCAGAATGTGTGAGTTCTGATTGCATTTTTTTTCTTTCGTCACATTGTTTAAAAAAATGGCATAATTGTTGATCCTATTAAAACTAAATTTTTTGAAAAATGTCCAATACCCACAAATATAACTCAGATTCATATATTACTTGGTTTGGAAGGTTATTACTGAAGGATTGTTGAATATGTTTCAAGGTTATCTAGTCCAAAGAGTATGTTAACTCCGAAAGATGTTAAGGTCATCTCAGCAAAAGAATGTAATGATTGTTTTT
The DNA here is from genome assembly GCA_963277665.1 of Viscum album. Taxonomy (NCBI): domain Eukaryota; kingdom Viridiplantae; phylum Streptophyta; class Magnoliopsida; order Santalales; family Viscaceae; genus Viscum; species Viscum album. The sequence goes on from OY728133.1 coordinate 446,883,877, forward strand.
TTAATTGAAAAGTAGATAGGTGAATGCTCCTATTTTGGCCTTACCTTCTTGAAATAGTGAGTTTGTTATCTACAATGATGCTTCATTTAAAGGGCTCAGTTGTGTCTTTATGAAAAATAATCAGGTAATTTCTTATGCTTCACGTCAGTTGAAAAGTCTTGAGTTAAATTACACTACACATGTTATGGAATTATCTGCTATTGTTTTTGCTTCAAAAATTTGTAGGGTTCATTTGTATGGAGTAAAATTTGAAATATATACTGACCAAAAAATTTCTAAGTATATATTCACTCAGAAATATTTGAACATGAGACATAGGATGCAGTTGGAATTAATCAAAGATTATGATTTCACAATCCATTGCCATCCATGATAACCAAAAAAATTGTTGATGGATTGAGTCGGAAAAGTAATGCTACATTAATCGCGTTACGTTTGGAATAAGATCCTTTTATTAACAATTTGATGAAATTTGAAATAGAAGTTGTTGGTGTAGGAAATTCTTCTATTTTTTAGGTGTTAGTAAGATCTTCCTTATTAGATATAATTATGAAAGCGTATAAGAAAGATAGTGAGTTGTAGAAGAAGGTAGAGTTGGTTAAGAAGGGTATGATCCCTGATTTTAACATTGATAATGATTTTTTTTTTCAGGTTTGGGAAGAGTTTATGTGTTAATTGTGATTGACAGTTGAAGAATGGGTTATTAGGTGAAGATCATAGTTCCCCATTTTTAGTTCATCCTAGAAGTACTAAGATGTACATAGATCTTCAGGAGTATTACTACTAAGATAGAATGAAAAGAGATATTGGTGACATTACAGGGAAGTGTTTTTCATGTCAGCAATTTCAAGTAGAGTGGTATTTACCGAATGGAATGCTTCATTATTTACCAATGCCAGAGTGGAAATATGATAGTATATCCATGGACTTCTTTGTGGGATTACCAAAGACATCTCGAGGAAATAATGCAATCTGGGATATTGTTGATCTATTGACTAAATATACTAATTTTATTCCTAATCAAGATACTTGGTCTCTAGATAAACTTTCTCAGTTGTATTTTGAGGAGATAGTCAGGTTTCATGGAGTTCCCCTCTTCTTTGTATCTAATCATGATTCATGATTTACTTCTAACTTTTGGATTGGAGTTCAGAAGTCATTGGGTACTAAATTAAATTTTTCTACAACTTTTCATCCACAATCAGACGGGTTGTGAGAACAAACAATTCTAAACATGGATGATATGTTACATGCTTTTTAACTATATTACCAAGGATGTTGGGACCAACATATTTCTTTGGTTGAATTTTCTTATAATAACAGTTTTCATTCCAGCATAATGATGTATCGATTTGAAAAATTATATGGGAATCAGTGTCGAAATCCATCATTTTGGAATTAAGTAGGTGAAAGTATGTTCATGGGACCAGAATTGGTAGAAGAGATGGTAGAAATGGTTCAGTAGATCCAAAAGCACATGAGAACAGCTCAGAGTATGCAGAAAAGTTATGCAAATAACCAGAGGAATGATATTTATTTTGAGGTAAGTGATCATTTCATTCTCAAAGTTTCTCCATAGAAAAGTGTGATGCGTTTTGGTAAGAAGGGAAAGTTGAGTCTGAGGTTAATTGGACCTTTTGAAATCCAAGAGAAAGTTTTATAAGTTGCCTAAAGAGTGTATTTACCAATGTTTTTATCCTAGGTACACAATGTTTTTCATGTTTCAATGTTGAGAATGTATATTCTAGATCCATCTCATGTTTTGAGCCTAGATGTAGTTCAATTGGAGAAGAATCTCTCATATGAGGAACAACCAGTCGATATTCTTGACCAAAGAGAGCTAGTGTTGCAGAATAAGGTAATTTATCAGGTAATGTTTTTTCAGAAAAACCATATGGTTGAAGAGGCAACATGGGAATATGAAAATACTATGAGGTATAAATATCCCCATTTATTTGATAAGTGAATAAAATTGCGAGGATGCAATTCCAAGAAGGGGGAATTATATAACAATCCAGAGAAATAAAGAATAATACATTTTCAAATTTTTTAATATTTTATGAATTAAATATTAATTTTCCATTAAATGGGATTCTATTTTTTATGGTGTACCTGATACGCAACAACAGGATTCTTTGAAATCTTACGTTTCAGACAACGTTGGGTCATACTAAAAAATAATAATATAAAAGTATTTTAAATGGTAGTTAGAGACTAGCCATTGTAATGGTGGGAAAGAATAGAAAAAAATACAATATGATTATACTTATTAGATAAATGTTTTTACATTTATCCAATAAAATTTAGATGATTAAAATGTTAGTTAATCTGATTTTAAGCATAAATACTCTAATATTCATTAAAGAGTCAATTTACCACCTTTTGATGGAAATCACTTTTTAAATCTATTTTTCTCACTTTTATATGTTCTATTTGACAAAATAAAATTCTTCTTTATAATCGGGACATCAAAATTAACTTTGGTTTAATTTTTGGTGTTTTTATTATAAAATTCATTTTTAATGAATAGTGAAAAACAGTTGTATTTTAATTCAAAACTGCCTTTTAATATAATTTATTTATATGGATAGATTATCTTTTTAATTGGTTTTAAAGTATAATTAGATTATATTTTTACGATTTAATATAATTTTGGTCATTGGAAGTAATTTCACATGAAATTGGACAAAAACAAGTGTCAATATTTTGATATATATTATTTCTTAAAAACATGTTTTTTTATAGTGGAAATTAATTTTAAATTAATTAATGCAACATAAATGTTTTTAATTTGGTAAAATAGACGTCATTTTGGAATTCAAAATATCAAATATATCTTAGGCCAAATTTTTGGTATTTTTCTGAATACATTATATTTTTTATGAATAGTGAAAACACTGAGTTGAAGTTAAAAATCCAGTGTTTTCATTTAAATAAGATTTTATCACTTCTGTGAATTGAATTTTATAAAATCTGACATACATGAATGTTATTAGTATGTAAAATGTGGTTCAATAAGATGAAAATAATTTTTGATGAATAGTAACTGTTGACTTTTATTTACCGCGATTAAAGGTAAATAGGTTAATTAAAGGTAAAAAATATTATAATAATACCAAATTACAATAACACTTGTCCTAATCATAATGTATGAGTCATGTCCGACCATGGTCATCCTTGAGTAGATTTTGGGACCCCATAGATCCACTTAAGTGTGATAATGACAGTTTATATAAATTAATTTAATGTAAATTCAAAAATGACATAAACATATATCTTTTAGTAAATTATCTTTCACATTGGGTTATATAATTTTTATCTTCAAATATAAATATTTATTAGAAAGAGAATACAATTTACTAAATCATGGTATTTTTTATAATTCTTAGACATCAAATGATGAAAATTACTTATGACTCAATAATGATGAAGTGTTTACCTCATTAATGAATGATTTAAATAAATAAGATTATAAATATTAAATCAACATTAAAAACCTGTACAATTCTTATTGGATGATTACATTTCAACCATGATTATTATTATCATCAATTTTAATTAGTATTGGATCTTTAGAAACTAGAAATCATTATATAATAAAACAATATTTTCAAACATTTATAAAGAGCCCCTCTTCCCCCTTATAAAAAGACTCGACTTATAACCAATTTCTCACAAACCTCAAGCCCATTGTCTCATCAAAACACATCCTAATTAAGTTCCTTAAATTCCACTCTTCCTCCTCTAAGTCTTACCTTAGGCAGGCACTTTATGTAAACCTTTTGGGTCAAAAAAAGGAAGTTGCCTGATTTAAAGGCAACATCTTCTCTTAAAATCTTTAGTTTTATTTTACTTCTACAACCCCCTAAACTCTTTCTATTACATTATTTTATAACAGAAATAGTATCCTCAATATACAAGGTTTTTTTATTAGTATTATTCTAAATACACTTACACACAACTCCATCTATTGTGTAAAGAACATACCTTTTCTGTGGATGACAAACTAACACCTCACAAAATGATGATTGTTCAATTATCTCCAACTGCCTTTCACGGTGGACATTATTGTGGAAATGCATTTATATATGATATATATTATTATTATGTTTTCTTGTATGCTTCTTTATTTTTCATATATATGATGCCTATTTTATTTCCATTATGAGTAAACGTGATAATTTCATTTGAGAAAGTGTGGACTACCACCCCCTCAAAGTGTTATGACTCATCAATCCCATATGTGGGGCTTATAAAGGATGGAGTTAAATAAATTATATATGATATTATACTAAAATTATAATATACATCTGTATCATTATGTTTTCATTCAATTATAATAAGAAATAGAAATGAAAGTAGTGTCAATACGAACGTATGGTGTACTGTCTCCATGAACAGTGCATTTCATTTCATACCTTCAAATGTTATGTACTATTATAAATACCTATAAATAATGGATATATATGATATATATGATATCAGATTCAAGAATATCGTTCTGAATATAATTTACTTTTGACAACATTAAGAAATCTGAATTATGAGAAAATTATTTTTGACAGAAGTACAAAATATCGACAAAACGACCATTAAATACATAAACTATTACTTAAAGATTATAACATGGTAATAAGTGATATTAAAGTAATAATAAACATGAAAAATGTTTTTAACCAAGTTGAAATTATCATTTTTTTTAATTATTCATGAGATAAAGAATGAACAGGTCAAGTCATACAAGAAGTAGGGAAACTTCTTAACACAATTTATATTCATTGGGTTAATCTTCTACTTCATGATTATGCCAGGAAATAATTATATACTATCTTGTATTTAAATTTTATTTATTTTTTCTTATAGTGAAAACATATTATCGATCTATTTTATTTAGAAAATTATCTTTGTAAGGGACTTCATCTCAATCTCATTTCATTGAGGCATATTTCTATAATATATACATTCTTCTTATATAGGGTGTATAATAAAACCCTTTTTCGTTTAATATCATTCAACAAGAATATATTTTCTACATAACATTTTACTAAGTGAAAAAAGGAATATTTTTAATGTTTTTAGTGACAGTGACCTCTAAATTGTCGTAATCATTATTTGGATTCCACTATAAGCCTTAATGTTATAAAAGGAAAAGAAATCCCTTATTCAATTTTTGGTTGTTTTGGTATTTAAAATGGTATTTGAAATAGATTGATTATTTCAATATCTTCAAATGATTTAATGTGATTGAAAATGAAATGTAATTATTGAAATGTTCATATTTTCAATATTTTATGTGTCATGATTTTATAATGGTACATGGAAATTTGAAGGGGGGGTTACATGATAATCTAATTGACTGGTGGTGCCGTGATAAACCAGGAAAGGAGGTTACATTATAACCTCCATTGCATTGGGTTCAAAATTCAGCCATATGGATATTCCATTTAGTGATATGTGTGGAAGCTCACCGTATGGTTATTTCATTATGTATGTTTATGTCCAAAGTTACCTATATATGTTGTGTGTTCATTCTATGGGTTTTATGGTAATCTTTTGGTTACAAAATGGTAAGAAATGATCATTTATTTAGTGAGATTTATTTACTACTTCATAAGTGTAAAAAGTATTAACTATGATAAGGTATTAATGGGTTACTTGTTGTTTTGAAGAACTAATAGTTTTCCTATTATGTGTAAGCCTTACTGAGCTTTTTATTCTCATCACATGTTTTTAAATGCTTTTCACATGACATAAAGTTGAGTAGTGTCAAGGACTGGATCAAGTAAGATTCATGTTGTCCAAAACATCGAACTAGAAATGAACCATTTTTTCAAAGAGTTATTATTTTATGAAAATAATAGATACGGAGTAGATATGTCTACACATAATATTCAAGTTGTTATTAACCAATTCTCTAAATCTCTAAACCTGAAAAGATTCGCAATGTGAATTATTAACTTAATTCATGATTATGTAATGTTTTAAGGCTGGGTACTTATATAATATCCCACATTTCCGTCCAATGTTCCTAGAAATGGTGTTAGAACCCTGATATACTAACTCATACACACCCATCATCGGGCTATACCACAGTCTTGCACGATCTCACGGTCACCTTGCAGGCTCAAATCACCCACCAAATGCCTATGTGCTTCCCCATTCACTCTATTTTGGTTCTATGTATCCTCACAACACCTAATTATATGATATATTTCCCAGTTGAATGTCCCATTTGGTTCATATTACTCCCACATATATGTCATAGAGCTTCTGTAATTAGACAACATATTTTTTTAATATGAAAAATGAACTTTGTAGTGAATCCATGTGAAAATACAAGCCATCCAAATTCCTTCTTCAAAATATCCTTCATGAAAAATATAAATAAATTTTGTAGGGCCTTTGTAATTACACATATTAAAATTATCCATCTAGTAATACGGTTAATTCATTCCTTCATCTATACTATTGTTCATATAAACTAATATTTTCATGTTATTCACCTTTTATAAATTTTATACACATTGTACACTCTATTAGACAAATTATAAAAAGTAATTGAACATTAGTCTAATTTAAAAAATAATTATAATTAAATTATACTTTATCAAAAATATAATATGTGTTCTTTGATTTTCATGTCGTTGAAATTTCTTAATAACTTTAGTAATTGATATATTATTGGTTTAATTTACGCAACTTCTTAGAAACATCAATATTAACACCTTATCAATCTTGGTAACATTGAAACACACTTCCATGCTAGTCAACATCTTCAATTCCTATTTATACATAGCGCTTCAGCACTTACTTACATATTAAAAACAAATAAAACACAAAAGTGTAGAATAATCAATTCTCACCCACATTCTATTTGTTTCCAAAATCAATTTAGAAAAAATTGTTGTACTTGTGATATAATTATTTATTCTCTTTTTCCATTTTATTATATTCTAATTATTTTTACTAATTACAAATTATAAAATTGATGATGAAATCATTCCTTTATTAAGTAATGTGCCATAAATTTTTCCATTGTAAGTAAAATTTTGATAACCTGATGTAGAAAGCAAGAGGGTATAATTTAGACATAAATTCTATCTATTCATAATTTAGAATGTGATAACCAATGAAAAAGAACAAAATTACAATTTAATGGAAAATATTCATATTTTTATAGGTTAAAATTAATTTGTTAGTAACAATTGATAAATTTCAAGTGAAAATATTATGATACCAAATTAAAAAAAATTCTCACACTTTTAGAGAAAACTATCATGATAAATTCAACCTAAAATTTATTCATGAATATCAATAAACATATAAAATAAACATAGTTATAATAGGTAGTTAATTTTTATGAAATTATCCATTATAAAATCTTCATGATTTTTTTAATTTCATTGATTCATTTATGTTATCATCTTATGATCAAAAATAATTTCACTTTTTTAATATGGATAAAAAAGTGTGAAAACATACCCCATCAATGATATCTTGAAAAGATTATATCCATAGATTAAAACATTGAATAAAGTACAATACATGTGTAACTTCATTAGATACCCCTTAAAGGTATAAAAATTGGTTTCAATTCATAAACATGGATATTGTAATTAGTTGTTATTCTAAATTACAAATTATTTGATTTATTTTTTTCTCTCATCCATGATAGTGAAATAGAATTTGTTGATGAATAATGATAGATTGATCATAATCAACAATATTTATCTCTGATATTTTGCATCAAATAATCGTTACGATATTCATTGATTGGACTAACCATAATCATGTCTTCCGTAAGTCATGGAACAAATATTCTATCATACAGATATAAAAATAAAATTTAACTCAATTATATCAGGGATTATTTGAATCAAAATCAGTTCATGGAATATATTTTACAATAGAAAATATATTTGAATAATGTGGATATCCTTCAACTATTTTGTGATAAATAAAATTAATATTTTTTCTCAAAAAACAAAATCATTTTATTTTGTCTACATTAGAGAGTTAACTATTCATGTGGATATTTTTAAATTTATTGTAAGTTATGAGTGGCATGGTATCTTAACATTAAATTTGTAAAACAATTGCGATGAATTTTCATTTCCACACTAGACATTAATGAATATTCATCGATTGGTTTTTTCTAATTACTTTCTATTATATTTTATTGAGACGGTGTGAGGATAAAACACTCATCAAAGACATATACAACCATTTTCACCTCTTATTAAATACTTTTGAGAATTTTTTGTCATATATACTATACAAACAATAATGAAACATTATTTAATTATATGGAATACCCAATTTTCATTTGGATTCTTCTTTCTCATGATTTTCAGGAATTTTCCATTTTCATTCCACATAAGTTGAAAATTTACCAGTATTTTATTTTAATTTTGGAAAAAAACCTTCGTATTTCTTCATTTATTCTTAGGCATTACCTTTTCAACATTATTTATTTTTGGGAATGGTCTTCCAATTTGTTAATTATTCATGCTTCTATTCATGATTATTATCTGGGCCTTATTAAAGTGATCCATGATATGAAATCTTATTCAAAAAGGAACCATTTTATCATCCTTGATGGATTAGACTTCATAATAATCTTGTGTTTTTATTGATCCCTAGTTTTCTTCTAATTTTTCCCTTAGTTAACATATATGTATCTATGTATGCTTTTGAGGAGTAGTGTTCCTATAGTTCTTTCCGAAGGTTGAATTATCATTGTTATACAAGTCCTATAGTGTTTTATTTTGAATTGTTTTATTATTCATATTGGAAGATTTATACCTTCATACCACTTTACTATTGACCACTTCTATAAGCCCCAGACATATGCATTATATAATCAAGAGTTAAATCAAGAATTCGCATTTATGACTTTTTTAGGGTTATAGTTATAGAAAATTAATCCATAACTATTAACTAATAATAAAATATTAGAGTGTAGACCCAGCTACTCACTGTCCATTTTTTCAAAAAAATAAACTAATTAAATAAAAACATGATGTATTTTTATAGATAAAAATATTCAAATCAATCATCAAGACTTATTCCTTTCTTTTACTCATCCATTAACCATGTGAAAATATTCTTAAAACATGGGATGAGAAAAAAATATCAGCAAGGGATATTAAATATGGAAATAAAATGTTAGTCTATAAATATTAATAAACCCATGAAATCATAATAATCCTGAAAAACTCCAAAGAAATCAAAAAACATAATGTTAATGTGAGTTATCTATAGCATAATTACATTATAGCTCTCACAACTACATAGGGAGTAACCTTCATTGTTATGTTTAAAATATCCTACAGATTATATTCCCTAAATCTCTTAGGATAAACCTCATCATTTAACTATGTCTCATTACCCAGTCTATTAGAGAGCTATCATATGATCAACTACCCTCATTTTATCATGAAACCACATGTACACATAAAAAATTTCAATGAACCATAAAATAATCATACAAAATTAACATGCATAAATGAAAAGTAATATTTCCACATTGCAATAATAAGATATCATTTCAAGATATTTATAAAATCAATCCATTCTCAAAAAAATTCAATACCAAAATACCTAAAAAGGTAATATGGTATTTATTTTTCTTTTACATATTGTAGAGGAAGTGAAATACCGAATAATGGTCATGGTGGTGAAAATATCATTGTCACTGTTTATTTTAAAAATACTTCCTTTATCATTTAGAATAAATATTTATATAAAAAATATTTATTTTGGAAACCATAGAAAAAAATTAAAAGTTAAAGGGGTGGAATATAAACCATATAAAACTAGGTGGGGTATATTATCCTAATATTCTTTAAGGAAATTAGATTTAGATTAAGTCCCTTACCTTGAGTCTCCCTTACTACATACAATCTTTATATTCCAAAATAACATACATATGTTAATTTATAATTTCTTGTGAACGTATTTTAAGTTTATTATTCATTTTTATCCCTCATTACCATTGTATAACAATTAAATAATTATTTACTTTCTCATCAGATTTTTTTGTTATTTGGAATATGAATCAAATATGAACATGGTATGATGTTAATAGTCCATTTGTTCACAAAAAAAATATTTTGATAATATTGGATCACATTTTTTATACAAATTACAACCATGTATTTAAATTTTTGAAATATTTATTCACAAAAGTGTCTTAAATTAATTTAGTGTTTATCCCATTGACTGATTGAGTGAACATTTCATTTAAAAGTAAAAACCACCAAAAGATTGACACGTGTCCACATCAAATTTAAATGTTAAATCACATGAAATGGAAAAAATTGGATTAATTGGTAAACAATTCCTCTAATTATACCTTGAAAAAAGTTAAATTGATATTATATCAATATAATTATATTATACGAAATGGATGTTTTGAATTAAAATGCAGTATTTTTTCACTATTTAAAAAATGAATTTTATCATAAAAAATACCAAAAATTAAAACAATGTAATTTTTTATGTCCCTATTATAAATAATATGTTTATTCATTCAAATATAACATATATAAGTAAAACAACTATATTTAAAAAGGGTTCTCCATCCAAAGTAAGAACAAACATTTTAAAAATATTAGAGTATTTTATGCTTAAAATTTGATTTGGTCTCATTTTAAGCCTCTAAAATATATTATAAGAATGTAAAAACATTTAATAAACATGTGTAAACATTATATATTTAATTTTGTTCATTAATTCCAATAAAATAGCTAGAAGATGAAAACCATTTAAAATAATAATATTACTAATGTAATATTTTTTAGTATATCGTAATCTTGTGTGAAACATACCATTTCAGTGAAACCCATTCTTCAGTATTAGGTACGCAATTAAAAATATCATCACCATTTTTGTCAAATTAAAATATTGTTGATAAATATAAATAGATATGAAAATTTTTTAATATATGATTACATGGTATATTACATCCTTCCCCCCTTTTGAAAATTTCTTCTTGGCAATTTTATTCACCTATCATATAAGTGGGTTTATTTGTCCCTCAAATAATTTTTAGATTCCCTAGATACCTCATCAACCATTTGGTTTTTCCATAAATCCATAACATGATGAATCATGTTAGTCCACAAAATACTATCTCTGTGGACATTAATCTAGAATTTTTTTTCCTCATATATAATATTCTCTTCCAACTGAACTACTTCAAGACTCAATATATGAGATGGAGAAGACATATAAATTATCCACATTGAAACAAGAAAACAAATATGTACTAATAATAAACTCAGATGTAAAGACACTCTATAAGAAACTAATCCAACTATATCTAAGATTTCATAGGGTCTAACGGACCACGTACTAATGTTTCCCTTATTACCAATTCATATCACACATTTCCATGGTGAAACTTTGAGAATGAAATGATAACCTACATCTAATGAATGATCCTTCCTCCAGTTATTCAGAAAACATTCTTCCTTCTCTGAGTTAACATCATATGTTTTTGAATCAAATAAATTTTTTCTTCTATCTCTTTTACCAGTCATTGTGTCATCAACTTCCTGTTCGCATACATTATTGTCAAATTATAGACATTGAATATTCTTTCTATAAATTGCCTCAAATTTTAAAAGCTATATACTAGATTGAAAAATTTTATTATAAGAAAACTCAACCAAAGAAAGATTCTTGATCCCAACTTCCCTGGTAATTTAATGACTAAGCTCATAGAATATCTTTCAAGGTCTAAATAGTTTGTTTTAACAACCCAACAGTTTGAGTATGAAAAGATATACTAAAATTTAATTCTGCTCTCGATGGCATATGAAGGCCTTTATGAAAGTTAGTAGTGACCATGGGAGCATGATTAGATACAATGGAGAGGGGAACCCCATAAAAACTGATTATCTCTTTATGACACAACTAAGAATGTTGATCTAGACTCAATGTATCTCTAATATAACGAAAATGAGAAAATTTAGTCATGGTATCAAAAATAAACCAAATCATATCTTTACCTCGATAAGCCTTTGGTAATCCCACAAAAAAATCCATGGATATTTTTTTCCATTTTCTTTCTATAACATGAAAAGGATGGATCATCCATTTAGATAATTTACACTCTGCATTAACCTCTATTAAAGATAAACACTTCATAGAAAAGTCAAAAATATCTTTTCTCATTCCATCCCACCAGTTATACTCTTGATGATCTATGTACATTATCGTAATTCCAAGATTAAATGTAAAATGTGGTCTATGAGATAACCATAACTAGTATTTATTCGTATTTGAATAACAAGGAACACCTAATCACTTCTCAAATCACAAAACCCAATATTTTTAAACTTTAAATTTAGAAAACTTACTCTTTTGAACTAATTATTCCATTTTCAATGATTCACAGTCTTCTATCAGGGCTTTCTTAATTCTTTATAATAAAGGCGACTATACTGAAACCTGAAACAAAATAGAGTAATTTCGTACACCAACAAAATACATGCCAAAATTTATCAATTTTTTAATCATAGGGACTTTTTTTAAACATTACATGGTTAACACATCATTAATTTTCTGACATAAATAATAACATATTTTTTTTATTTTTGTGGTTGGTAAAAAATCATGGAATAATAATCGTTTATTTTTTCCAACCCACTTATTCATCTCATGTTCAATTAGTTATGAGTGAATATATAGTTCAATGTTTTGTGGTCAATATATATTTCACATTTTACTCCATACCGATGTGGCCTCTAAATTTTTATTGAAAATAAACAACTAGTTATAAATCATGTTTTGGGTAATTCAACTCATCAGTTAACAACTAATGTGAATCATAAACAATTACATGATCATTATTAATTTGGAACTATCCAATACCTTTCAATGAAAAAACACTATTAATTAAAAATTCACTGTTTTTTGGAAGGCAATCTCAGAACTAGAGCATTCACAAATCTTCTCTTCAATTCCTGAAAATTGTAATCACGTTCTTTTTTCCAGATGATCATAAAACCCTTTAGAGTTAACCTAGATAGTGGGATAGATAACCATGTAAAATTTTCAACAAAACACAAGTAATAACCTACTAAACAAATAAAACTACGAATCTATGTTCTATTTGTGTTTCTTTGAAATTCTTTAACAAATTTCATTTTTGTAGGATCAATAGTTATTCCAACATTAGAAACAATGTGACCAAGGAATGAAATTTTCTGTAATGAAAACTCAAGTTTGATGAATTTCCCATATAGTTTATTTTCTTTTATGGTTTACAATACTGCCCATAAATGAATTTAATTATCCTATTTACTTTTAGAATGTACCAATATTTCATCAATAAACACAGCCATAGACTTATCCAAGAAATAATGGAATAATTTATTCATAAGATCCATGAATATAGTCGGTGAATTAGTTAACCGAAACAACATAACTACAAATGAATAGTGGCCCTATCTAGTATAAAACATGGTCTTCATGAATGATTTATTCTTTTACTTTCAGCTGATGGTACCACGACCATAATTCATCCTTTAAAAAAATATTGTTATCCCTAATGGATATCAAACAAATCATTGATATGAGAAAAAAAGATACTTTTTCATAATAGCGATGTTATTCAATGCTTGATAATCAATGTAATGTATCATCGAACCATATTTCTTTTTAACAAACAATATAGAAGCACCCCATGGTAATATACTAGGTAAATTGAATCTTTTATCTAATAACTCCTAAAATTGATTATTTAACTCTAAAAGTTTAATATGATTTGTTAGATTAAGTGGTTTTGAATTTGCCTTAGAATTAATAACTATGTCAATAATAAATTTAAAATATTGATTAGGTATAGTACTAGGGAAATCATCAGGAAAAAAATCACGATACTCATCTACCACTAGCATATCATTATATTAAATAATTCCATTGTTTTCAATAATCTGTGCAAGGTAACATTCATTTCCATATTTTAATAGTTTCTCATCTTCCTAATATGTCTACAAAAGAAAGGGTTCATTCATATAAACAAACTAAATGAATTTTTCAATGGAATTTTATATATCTCTATGGTCAATATTATCATAGTAAACATAACACCAATAGATACCTAGAAGAACATCAAACACTAATAGAGTCAAAATAAATTTTTTTGGAGTCATATGATTTCCCCATATATGGACATGAATATTCTTATAATTTCTTTTTTCCTTAACATTTGTCCTTAGTGTTTTTACCATAAGTTCTCAGTTCATTTTTTAAGGTTGAATTTTGAATTTACCTGATTATTTCTCATAATTTATATAATATGTACTTCGTGAATCAAAACATAAATTGACATAATATGAATAAATAAGAAATTGAACCTAATACCACTTCATTTGATTGCCCAACATCATCTGAAGTAGTTTTAAATAATATCACTACACCTTTCTGCTAATAGCATGACTACTTCTCATCATTAAGATTCTTTATTAGAAACTCGTTTATTATTGACCCATCTCATCACATTTAATAATTTTCACTGACTGTATATCATATTTTTTCGTACCATTATCTTTTACATTGTTGTTATGAGTATTATTCCCCATTTTACAACATCAGAATCACTTACCAAAATTAAAAAGGCATCACCTCTTGTTCTTTTTAAAATATTTATTTCAAACTATAAATGCAATTTTCATATCATCAGAATTTTTTGAAGAATATTTCCCTTTGGTGTTCCACATCGTCAGCTTATTATTTTTATTGTCAATGAAAAAATGACTATAGGAAAACACCATTTCCACCTTCTCCACATATCTAACAAGTTGTTCAAAAAATTTGAACTCATAAGAAACCAATGAACATAGATAATTTGGATTTAATAGAAAGTAAAAAACAATTTAATTTTTATCAAGATCCTGAATGAAATTTGGAGAATACATTTACAATCGAGTGAATTTTTATTCATAATAAGCCATGTATATCCTCCTACCCTAATTCATTGTATTTTTTCCATCCTAAATCAAACCACCTTAGGAAAATTTTTCTTATGAAATAGGCCTTGGAATTAATCCCAATCCTTAACATCAATATTCTCGTTGCCTCTGATATTATTAACCATCAACCACTAGTGATCAGATTCTCCTTAAAAATGGTAAATAGAAAGACTAACATATTTATTATCTAAAGACAACAAGAAATAAAAAATATTTTCTAGGGATTTAATCCACTCTTCTGGTCGCACATGTCCAGATAATCGTTTGAATGATGGAGTTCTTTGCCTCATAAAATTCTACAATATCGATATGTTCCTCTATGGTTGATTGGGATGATATTGTGTGTGTATACCACTATTATTTATATCCCGAGCCAACTATTCCATCATGGGAAAAAATATTATGTTTTGATTTGTTCCATAACGGGTTTTTGATTTGGATGGTTATTTTCCACTAGAAATTGTTCCTGTATAACTACCCTTTTTCCTGTGGGGGAAACCATTCTGAATAGACATATCTTAGATAAAGAATCACAGTAATCTTAAAATGCTATATCTTTTCAATTTTTCTTTAAAGTAAATTTTCTTATACATATTATATTTAAAAAATCCTAACCCTAAAATTTATCAAAACCAAGCTTTAATACCATCTATAATCCTCCAACTATAAATATTACAAAATCTTGAGTTAAATCAATGACTCACATTGAGGATTTTTTAGGTTTAGTGTTTTAGAGAAATAGGCTGTAACTATTACCAAAAAACTATAATATTAAAAAGTAAACACTTATACTAACTATCCATTTTTTCCCAAAAATAAACTCATTAAATTGAAACATACATTTTTCTGGATAAAAAAATTCATAACATTTATCTTAACTTCTCCCTTTATTCTAACCATCCATATACCCTGTGAATTTTTTTTTAAAAACATTCGATGTTTACAAAAAGATAATTAAGGGATATTAAATAAGGAAATAAAACTTTAATACATTAATATTTATAGACCCAAGAAATCATAATAATTCTAAAAAAGTTCATTGTAATGATAAATTATAAATTTAACTTAAGGAATCAATATCATACATACATTGTAGATTTTACAGCTACATTGGGAGTAACATTCATGGTTACGTTTGGAATAACCATCACAATATATTCCTTAAATCTCATTAGAGAAACATTATAATTTTACTCTCTCTCATACCCTAATGCATTGGAGAGTTATCATAGGCTCAACCTCCCCTGTTTTATCAAAGAACTACTGATATACATAAGCAATACTCAAGAATTATGACATAATCATAACACATTAACAAACATAAAGAAAAAAAATTCATATTGGAATCATAAGATATCATTTCAAGATATTCATTTATAACATCCATTCTAAAAAAAATTAAATTCCAAAATGCATAAAAATGGAATATGGTTTAATATTTTTTTATATCTTGTAGAAGAAGAAAAATACCAATTAATAGTCATGATGGAAGAAAGGTTATTATCGTTTCATATGTTAAAAATATTCCATTTTAAATTTTGTAAAATGTTTCAAATAAAAAATATTCCTTGTGGAAACCATTTATTTAAATTAAAATTCCAATGGGATGAATTTTCACTATATAAAAAAGGTGGTGTATATTTTCAATATATGCCTCAATGAAAGGATACCGAGATGAAGTCCCTTACCTTGAATTTGGATCATCACGTACAATCATTATATTCATGAATAATAAACATAAATTAATTTATACATGCATGATAACCTTTTCAGGTTAATTATCCATTTTTTATGATTTATTATCATTTTAGAACAATTATATTATGATTTATGTTTATATCATAAATTTTTTTGTTATTCTCTACTTGAGTCTAAAACGAACATGGTACGATTTCAATAGTCCATGTGGTCATTAGTCCATCATCTCCATTATAACATTCAAGAAATAATAATCAATTTTAATCATTAATTATATGTTTTAAATTGAACCATTCATTTATGGTATGAAAAATTAACAACATTATAATCATGGAAGTTGTAAGATGTATGTATGCAGGAGTAACGTTTCAATTTTTTAATTATCATTATAGAAATAAAGTAATTATTATTTTATTTTTCTTAAATGAATATAATTTCATTTTAACCATATTAATCATTTAAATATGCTTATATATATCATTCATGTGATGTGTTGAATAAAAAGGGTTCAGATCACTTCGTAGAGGGGATAATTTACACGTACCCACAAACGACATTATCATTTTTATGTGCATGGAAGGAAATAACATAACATAAATATTTTTTACACTAATAGATATTTCATTAATATCATATATAAACATTTATTCCATTTATATGACCAATCATGATGGATGGAAAAGAAAAATTAACTATATCAGTTTGGGATGTGGTAGTCTGTCATACACCTGAACGAAATGTTCATATCCCATTTGATGAAATTGGATATGAATTTATGGGATGATACTAACATAATAATATACCAAAATATTTGGGATACTATAGTTATTTTTTAATCTTATATGAATAATATATAGATGAAGTTTAATAATAAATAAAAGATAAAAATTTTAAAAAAATTACCTATTATTCAGTTGATACCTTTGTGGAACACCTTAACAAA
This sequence comes from Viscum album, assembly GCA_963277665.1. Lineage (NCBI taxonomy): Eukaryota > Viridiplantae > Streptophyta > Magnoliopsida > Santalales > Viscaceae > Viscum > Viscum album. Next base: position 446,901,502 of record OY728133.1, read on the forward strand.
TATTAGAAAAGTGTTATACAAAAAATAAGGAATCCTGAATGTGGGGAGGAATTATGGGAATGAGTTTGGGTAGATCTTGAATAAACCAGATGGTTTTTTGATGTGTGGGTTTCAAGAGAATATTCGGTACCGTTTTGTAGGAGAGGGGAGGGGCACCCTTAGAAAATAATAAAATATTAAATTAATATAAATTATTTTTATAATACAAATGAATACAACCTGAGATATGTAAAGTAAAAATAATGATAGTTCAACATATTTAAATCCAATAACTTTTAAATAAGCATTTATTTTATTTTAATCCTTATTTTCAGTTTACCCTTAATTGTTCTCCTTTAATATTAATTATTGTAACAACATTTTTAAATATTAAGATACTATAAATTTAACTTATATAGGGTCAATTACTTATAGTTGTTTACATAATGATTATTTATCCCTTTTTAATATTCAACTATTTATTTTAAAACTTTTTTATATTTTTAAATAATTTAATAACTTATGATTTTCTAAAATATCAATTAGGTCAATTTTTAAACTATTCATTTCATTGAATTAAAATAAAATCCAAAAAAGTCTTAACATTGAAAACACATTTAATAAAATTATAACATGTCATAGTCCCTTATAAAATTCATGTTTGGCATTAATTATGTACCATAATATTTATTTTTATATTTATAATATCATATATTTTATTCATTAATTAATTAAGCTATTATTGAATCATTATTGTTTCATAATTAAATTTATTTACTTATTTCCTAAAAATTGTAAATAAATTAATATGTCATAGGTAATAATTTTTTATTTATATTTACTATTTATAGTCAAATATATCACTTATATGACCCCATATTAAGATAGTTTCAGTAAGAAGATACTCGATTATGACATTTTTTCCTTTACTTTAAATTAAATGTTATAAATGTGATAATTACACAAAAATGGATACCAAAGGCCTCCATTTCAGCCCAAGGATTATATTGGTTTCCTATAACTCATTAAATAAAATTAATACTAGTCTTATGGTATTTTAATATTATTATAATATTATCATTACATTTAATTACTTGATTTTACTTTAACTGTGGTCAATAAAATACTATGGTTACTGTTAAAAAAAATATTTTGATCCTATTAGATCTCATATTTCATACTAGTTACTACCATGTATTTCAATTTTTTTAAAATTATATTCACAAAAGTCACTAAAATTAATTTAATGATCATCCTATTTAATTATTGAGGAAAACAATTTTTAATAAGTAAAAACCATGAAATGATTGACATGTTGTTATATTCAATTAAAATGTAAAATTACATCAAATTGACAAAGTTGGATTAACTGAGAAAAAAATCATCTAATTTTACCTTAAAACTATGTAAAAGGTTAATCTATCAATATAACTTAATTTGAAGAAAAGGTAGTTTTAAATTATAATGGAGTATTTTTTTAACTATTTATACAAAATGAAATTTTTCCAAGAAATACCAAAAATTATTCAAAATTGAATTTTGATGTCATTATTCTAAATAAGATGTAAATTTCTTCAAATAGATAATATAAAAGTTACCAATAATATATTTAAAAATAATTCTCCATCAAAAGGTGGTAAAACAATATTTTAAAAATATTAGAGTATTTTATTCTTAAAATTGGATTTATTACCATTTTAAGAATCTACAATTTATTAGAATAAAGTGATTTTTTTAATAAACATGTGTAAACAAATATACTTATTTCTATTCATTTTTGTAATACAAATATAAGGTGATAAATATCGTATTAAATAATAATATTAATAATGTATTTCTTTTCTGTATATCTTCATCTGGTGTGAAACATTTGATTTCAGAGAAAGCCATTGTTTAGTATCGTGTACACTATCAGACATAAAATCACTTTTTATGAAAAAATTCCTATTTAGTTTATAAATATTAATAGATATGAAAATTTATTATCCTATAAATACCCAAGATGTTACAATAACCATTAATATACTATAGAGGCCATTTAAAAATTTAAATAATTTGATAACAGTAATATTATTCCCTTTCATCTATGGTATTTGATTCTTCTCAAATTTTATCCACCTTGATTTTTTTAATCCTTTTATTTTTAGTTACTACAACATTAAACCAATAACTGAATCCCATGTTACCAAATCTATCAAAGAACCAATAATAGTTGATGAATCGTGATCTCTTCATTGAGAAAATAGTCAGGATAGATTTATAAATTTTTTTTCCTTTTCCTTTAATTCTTATTATAGGGTTATTTAGGGGTAAAAATTATTCAATATTTTTTTTTCTTCACTATAGGTTTTTGGTGAGTACATTTTCACACTTCCCTATCCATCTTTATACTAGTTGGGATTTTTAACTAGCATTACACATAAAACAACAATTAACACAGTCTTTATTATGAGGGATAAATTGTACCTAATTCTTTAATACATCTTGATATTGGTGGTAACATGATTTCAATATATTCATTCCACCAAATGAAGTTATAATAGGATAGAAAACATCTTATTGATGTTTGTCTAATTGTATCTCATGTATTAATATATATTCTTTCAATTTTCAATGAATTCTCATCTTGAACATTATATGTATTATCTAATTTCAATCTAAGATCAATATATTCGTTATATAGGATGATATTTTCGTACTCCACTAATTACACCCTACAATAAAATTATATTTAATATTTATAACTTCATCATCATGCATTTGTTTCTTCTATAGAATTAATCCATTGAGATCATTGATCATATTTACATTAATTTCATATTAATAAATACTATCATAAAAGAAGGATTTTTATTATTCTTCAACAGATTCCAAATTCCTCTCAGATTACAATGTGGATTCCTATTTGTATATAACTTTATTTATTCACTAATCATCAAAATATGTGAACATAACTCTATATTAAGTAATATATTATTATTTTTTTCTAATTTACATAGAGAACATGTATTTTTCATGTATTCATTCTTTAAAGAATATATCCATGTTATCCATGTATTTTTTAAGAACAAATACCATAATCAACACATGTCATTAAACATTATTCTAATTCACTTTCTCGTTTCATAGATTTATAATCTAGAGGGGTTTCATATTGTTATGAAGTATTAATTTTAACTCTATAAATTTAATTGTCTGAGGAATTATCAACAACAATTATGTAGGGTTATTTATTTATAAAAAATTGGAAAACATATTTGATAAGTTTTCTATAGTATATAATGTAGAACTTTTATCCATATCCTTGGTAGTATAATCAACTACTAGGTATTTGGATACCATATATGACTTTTATTTCTTATAAATAATGTATCGGGAAACAGATTCCCCATCCTATTTAAACAAGAGTGGAGTCTTCACTATCATTATCAATTATTTACTTCTTTTATTGCTTATTATTTTGGCTGAGATATAATTATGATCAATAATAGCTAAAATTATCCATGTTTTCCTTCCACTAAGAATTTATTTGAGTAATAAAATCTTCAATGAACATAAAACATGATAACAAAACATGAGGTGTGACCTCTCCCTATGATAAACTTTTTTTAGGTTCCTATTTGGATGATCACATTTAGAAGGGTGGGGGAAGTCATATTGGGTTGATTGTTTATTACATTAATTTTTACCCCTTTTAAAACCATTTAACTTATTCAGTGAATGGTTCTTTTGTTGTCTTCACCTAAAATTAGCCTGAATTCATATTAAAAAATAAAAAAAATTGGATAGTTATTTTTTAACAAGGTTTACTTATAGTGTGAAAGACAACATCTTGTGGGAAGATTTTTTACTATTAAACATGCACATGACATTTTATTTATTACAATGAAAGTTATATGAAATGGTACGACCATTAACATGTTCTAATGGAATCAAATATGTGCCATGTAAGATTTATCTTTGAAGAAACATATTACATGATTTCAGTATATTCTTTCTAAAGTTATCAATTTTAAAGAACAAGTATTCGTTTATAGTCACCAATTCCACTAATTAAATTCCACTAAATGTAGAAATCAAATGGATTCATATATTTTACATAAATAAAAGGGATGTCATAGAAATAATAAAATATATTTGAATTTCTGTTCTTACCCCTTTTTGTTGAATAATATGTATTTGTTTTAGAATAAAAATATTAATTTTCTTTTCTATCCCAAATGATAATCTGTAGAAGTAAAATTGTCCAAAAATTTTATTTTTCACTTTGGTAATCAACGTTCAAAATAAATACATGAATAATAATGTCATATTTCCATTTCAACTCCAAAAAAATCATGTCTTATGTGAAATTCATTAAATCTCATGTAATCCCCTTCCCAAATTAGATATTATTGTATATATATCATTAATTATTCAATTGATATTCACTGATATCATATTATTCCTTTTGTATATTTTTTATTGAAAGAATACTCTGTTTTCTTTAATCTATTACATATGTTTATACCTGAATTGGGTTATACCCACAATTTTCATAATATTTTTGTGTCTAGGAACAGAAAAAACTACCTCAATTATGTCATTCTCTTCATAGACTAAAAAAATTTCTTAGTGTCCCTATTACCCTTCACACAAACCATATGTTCCTTCTATGGATAACTGATATAATATTGTATTGAGATAGCACATGTATTCTTCATGTAACACAAGAGTGTTCTAAAATATAGTCATGTTTAAGTGGAATAATTTATCATTTACATAACAGTGTGAGTATGATTTAGTTCATCACACAAACAAGAATTTTTTTTCTTCTTCTTCACAGAGCTTAGTTGGTCATAGAACATTCAATCCTCTCAGAAAAGCATGGAATGCATGAAGATGATCCATTTTTCATGATATAAAAACATAATATATCATTATAATAATTAGAAAATATCTAAGTAATTTATTTCCACTTATATATGTGGTTCCCTTCCTCTACCCATGTATTCATATTATTAAATATAATGATTAATTAAATGTATGATAATAGTGGAGAGTAATAAAATATTTTAATCTCACCAATGTTTTTAGTATTTCAAACTGTTCAGTTAGAGGTTTTTTTACTATCATGATTCTTTCATGACACTTTAAAAGATATAATCCTAAAATAACTAGATGTTTCTATCATGAATCTATAATCACATTCATGTGTTAAAAAAACATGCTTCTTCTATACATACCCCATGGACACTATCATGGTGTATCAGTGGTCCTTCATTTAACTAAACAATTTAATGCACATTAGGACATGTGTGGATGATGATCCATATTATTTATATTACTAATTCTCATTATATTTAACTTTATTTTATCCATGTATGTTGAATTTTTACGGAAGATTTATAACGCAATCTTTCAAGAGTTTTATAGTGTAAAGGTCGATATTAGCTGAGTTAGAGTATAAGTGTTTATATATCCCCATGTAAGGGTATCCTGCATAAGTGTATCCCTTGTAAAGGTAAGACACATAAAAAATAACATTTGCAAGTGTTTTTTTGTTTGAAGATGATGTTGTTGACTAATCGGATGGTTAATATTTTCCTCACCATGCAACTAATCTACTCTGTATATGTTTCTAATTCATGAATAATATTGGTGTTCAACTCTCATCTCTTGTTGGTCTTGTGAAAAATTGAGAACAAATTTATATATAATCTTGCATCTTCGTCTAATCAATAAAGAATTATGTTTATCACTCAGATACACAATGTCACAAAAGAAAATTAATGTAATTTAATAGTATGATCACATCAATATTTTGGAACCCCACACCACATCCCAACTAGATGGCTACTCATCCCTAATAGCTGAAGTCTATATGCTACCTCTCTTCACATATGTAGTCCCACTTCCACAAACCACCCACACACACCTAGGCCTCAATTATATACAATCATACCCATAGATAATTGGACAACAAAAAACCACACCTCTCACATGAAGATTCTTGGACCTCATCACGAACTCACTTGGGAAAACAATTTTGTCCCACAAACACTTAGGCCTCTAATATATAACAATCCCTCAATTGAATAATCTTGGACAATGGTAAGCCTCAATCCCTTATATCCTCTTTGGAGATTCTCGATTGGTATGAACACAAAAGAGTGTCGATGAAAAACTTTTGTAACCATCTATCCATCCTCCCACCAGGATGTTGGGAAAGACACCCTCTACATGAAATGGAGGTTTTTGATCCATGGTTCTCAACAAGGTTAGGTGCGTATAAAAATCAAATGAAACTACAATATATATTTTCATGTGTGTGTGTGTGTGTTTTTGTTTCTGTGTGCTTAAAAAGACACTCATACCAACCTATGGGTTTCAGAACAAACAACCAACCCACTCAGAAAAACTTTTTTTGGTACCCCTATATGCATAATCATGAAACGGCCACTACCAAAGCATTACCCAAACCCATTTTACATTAAATAATTCTTATTTATTAATTTATGGGTTCATGTTTAGTTATTACAGAACTACCAGGAAACTATAAACCACAACTATACCAAAAAATCCAATCTTCAGTCCCCCTACAGCACAACACAAAACAATATTTACAGTCCACTACAAGATAATAATTCTTCAAAATTATACCACACAGACCATCCCTAAAAACCTAGTTTTTCTTCCTAATAATTCTTAGATATAGTCCCATTTCATACAAGTTTTTAACCAGAACACAATCCCGCTGCCCGACAGTGCTCTATGACCACAAAACAATAACGACATTTCAACTGCTTACAAGTTCATCAATTCCAGAATCAATCAATCTCTCAGACTGTGATACCAAAACACCCCATGTATCATAAAATGAACAAAGACCACAATAACTACAATTATCACCATCCCCACTGTACACACATGCAACACTCTTCTCATAGAACCATATCTTCTATCCCACTATGTACCTACAACCATGCTCCCAATATCAGTACCAAACAACTGACAATTGGTTACCAAAACTAAACTAAACAATGCACCCAACCACACCTATCAACATGAAAAGTATACATTTACATTTAACCATTATAGGTTCTATAATTACACTTAATTATAACTAGGGTTACCAAAAAATATCCATGATTATGGAGCATTCATTCATTTAATCATGTATACACGATTAAGTAAAATTTGTTTTATAGCCATTTATTCCAGAATCTGAATAAAATAGAATAATATTATTGCGCAATAAACATCCATAAATAGCCATGATTATCATAATTAAAGGTTAATTTGAATACCAACCCCTAATACTGCACAATTAAAGGGAACCAAATTAAATCACTACTTTTATGATCAAGGATCAAAGTTCCTCCTTGCACCATGAACAGGGGTTGCACGAGAAGTAGATAACTCCAAGAAAGCTGAGAGGGAGAGCTCTAGTACAAGCACACAACTCATCTAGGGAGGAAGGCTCTTGGCACAACATGGGTAATGATAAAGGAAAAAGTAATGATGAAGTCTTGATTTATGAAATGGTGAGATCCTAAAAATCTGGGATATGATTTCGAAGTACATGAAAATTGGATCATGGTTTGACCACGCAGCTTGGCAGATACGAGGCTGGTGAAACGTTTATAGGATATAGGGAATTTAATAAATATCCTCGGAAATGGTGGATTCATCCCATCACACCATTGTGTGTTAATTGGTGACCATTTCATGCTGATAAACACATAACAAGGGTAAAACTGGAAAAACTCAGAAAAACTGGAAATGTGTCATCGAGGGGTCAGTCACCGATGCTAAGCCATCGATAGGTGTGCTACCAATGTATGGTACTGATGTCAAGGCACTGATGATGAGCTACTGAATCCATAGCCTACTAATGAAATGAAATACTAACGGCTCAACCTACCGACACCCTGAGAACTCATGCCCTATCCTACCGATGCCCAAACCTACTGACACCCTCACCTACCGATGCCTTGACCTACTAACACCGACACCCTTGAATCCCCGATACTGAGTCATTTGACTCATCGATACTGACACCCCTATCTCATCGATGCACTGACATACTAACACACTTACATGCTGACACACTTACATATTAACATAATAATAGAATCATGGAAAACTCTTGAAATGGTATATTATTACTTCCAAAAACACCCTTAAAACTGGATTTTTACAAAATAAATGCCTTACGAAATAAAGGTTATAACATTTTAGGTTTCAATTTGAATTATTTCATCCTAGGGAATTTGATATAAAATTTAACATGGGGTAAATAATTTCATAATTGAATTTCTTTTCATTGTGTTATATTATTGCTTCATCATATTTGATTTTATAAGATAATCTTTGTAATGTGTTTTGAATATATTCTATTTTCTTTTAATTTTTTTTTGGAATTACCAGGAAAAGAAAAAAATCCATGCATTTATTATTTCTAAATTCAATGACCTGATCATAATAGTGGTTTATTTCCCAGTATCATTCAAATAGAGACTGTTTATTCATGAAATAAAAACAAAATAAATGATTTGATAATTTTTTAACAAAGCCTATTTAATTTTATCATCTTATAATTAATCATTATAATTTAATGTAACATTACCCTTATTCTACTATTTGGTACATAAAAATTTGATAAATCCTTTTTAGAGAACTGCAACTTAATTTGACTATTTATTTAGAAATCTATTTAATTCTAAAACAATTATTTCTATGAAAAAAATATAAGAAACATTTTTTCACATGTTTTAATAAATATATTTTTACCCATTTTTAATTTTGATAATATGTTTTGATAGGAATATTAATATAGATTTCAAAATAGTTTCCATTTGTATTTTACCAAAAAATTGAAAGGAATCTATGTTTTAATGTTTATGAATTGAAAATGATATCTATAATTCATCACCAGTAAAATTTTTACAAGTTATTTAATAAGATTCAAAAGTTGTTTTCAATTAAAAGGGTTACTTTTTTTATAAAAATTATTTTTAAATTTTCATTTTCAATATGAAATATATATTTTCTTCAAGAATGTTTTACACGATATTTTCAAGTAATTTTTATTATTATAAAAATTAACCCTTATTTTAATTCTATTATGTAGGAGAAATTTTGTATTGATATCATCCTTATCTATTCTATATATGTTTTAGGATAATTTTAACCAAAAAATTTATTGAAATTTACTTTATTGATTAATTTTTGTCAATAATATTCCCTTGAAATATTTAATATCATTTGATCATTGGACCATAAATTTTCCCTAAATATACATATTAATCATCTTTTATATATTTATTTCATAAATTATAAGTCATTTTTTCATATCATTTTCTACATTGAAAGCTTTTTTATCTAGGAAAATATTTATAAATCCGCATTCTATACCCAACCTAGGATATTGTGATAAGACACATTATTCATGAATTAAGTCGATTATTTTATATATGGGGAATTATTTTTTAAATAAAATGATGGGTGGAACAATTAATTATATAGCTCCTCGATGCCTTGTAAGTCTCATGATGAAAATTAGTAGGCAATCATTAAATAAGTTTATAACTATAGAGGTAAACTATTTTTTCGGTGGACTTGAATGAAAATGTATCATGTTCCTGAAAAAATTATGTCAAATAATTAAGATTTTCTTTCACTAATGAATTTTTTATTATCATACATGATAAATTCTCAATGATATTATTTTTGGATTTTTAAATTCTCAATTTATTTATTAAATAACATGATTTTTAAATTATTTACCTCTCCATTTTGATTATTCCTTATCATATTATCCATGATAATTTCCTAATGATATTATCACTGGTTTTATTTCCTTATCAATTTATTGATTAAATGTAATTTTTCTAAGTTATTAACCTTTTCTTAATAATTTTTCATTATCATATCATGATAGATGTGTTACTTAAATTGTATGTGTTCTCGGTTATTTACAATTCCTTGTTAAATATTCTTATTGATTCATGATATATTCTATTGTACTTTATCCTACTGAGCATTTTAGCTCACCCTTATTTTGTTTCCTTTCTAAGAAATCTGTGATGAAAACTAATATTAATATTCAATTATATTTTATATACAAAAAATTTATTCTATAAAAAATTAGTTAGTAATTTCTTTATTAATATTTAATTTGTGAAATCATGTATGTATTTATTTTTAAATGAATAAAATATTATTCTGTCCTTTAACATGTGATTCCTTGATCATATGAAAATGTAATAATGTAAGACATCAGATATGTGATATTGGGGTCAGGTTTGTTACAGTTATAATGATAATAATTTTATTAGAAATCATTAATCATGGAAGTGAAAACAAAGGTTATCGATCATAATCGAATGATAGACATTGAGTATAAGTATAAAATAACATATTAATGATTTGTAAGGAAAAAATGAAGTGGTTATCCTAAAAATACATACCTATCTAGGTACTATTAGTGGAAATGGTTTTGAAATATAAGTACAAAGTTAAAATTACTCTGAAGAGGGAACATTAGTCCTTACCTGAGTATCATGTCATCCAAGAATGTGGGCCTCATTGTACACCTAGTTTGACCATCCTGGGGGATATTCTATAGAAAATTCACATCTTTATTACATATCATTGTGAACGATTTGAATAGATGGTAACAATGAAAAATTTGGGCTAAACATAATGTTTCTTATATTGAAAATAATTACTCACGATTTAATCATTATATAAATGATTTTAGGGTTTTACCACTATGATTAATTTCTCACACAATCAGAATTTTGGATTTTGTCAATGGTTGGAACCAAAAATAACCATGTTAACATTGAACATGATGAAAAATGTGGTGACTTTGAGAAAAAATTGTATGATGATAATAGATAAATATATTATGATTATTTCTAATTAGATATGACAAAAAATGATTAACAAAATACAACTTAACTAGCTCTCAGTGTCGCAAAAGAAGAGAATGATGGGCGTAGCTTGGATCTTAGGTTGTGGAGACTATGAAAGAATGATGGATCCATTTCCATAATTTGATAAATATGGGTAGATATATTCATGGGTTTTTTCAATGGAATTGGAAAATGATTTATGTGTTGAAAATTAAAAAATAATGAAAACAACTACAAAGGATAAATGAAGAGTATAATGAATAGAAATAAATATCATATTATAGATCCATTTATATTTCATTATCATAAATCAGGATAACCGAGAAATTATATGATTCAATGACATCTTAAAAAAATATCATATATATCCTAGAATTTCTTATACTGAAATAGAATGGGATATGTAATTATATATCAGGAATCAAGAATTAAATTGTTGAAGTGTCTTTACCAATATTATATTGGTTATTAGAATCTTGAAACTTTTAAATTTTTTGTTAAATTTGTTAATTATATATGTTTTAATTAACATTAGAGTTAATGATATAATCATGGGATTTCTAATTTAAGGATTGTCAAATGTTAAATTATTTAAACACCCCTTTTGAAAATTTTTGTTGTGGGAATATTGTAAGATTATGGTTCTTTTTGGGAATCATTTATGGAAATGCAACCCACTAGTTTGGTATATGAAAAATATATGTGAGGAAGAATGAAATTACATTTTTTGTATTAAGATTAAACGTATTGGTAACCTTTATGTTTCCTCCTATCTTTGATGTTTTAGTAATTATGTTTCATCATAATTTTGGAATGTTATAGGAATTATATTAATATTGTATATGAAAAGGGACAACTCATTATATCTGCTGAAGAGCACAAGGATTAAACACAAAACTAATGGGAAATAAGGGTTAAGAGAAAACCCCATGCCTATGAGATTTCATGGTAAATATTTAATTTCTCTAGCTAAATTATTTGAAAACTAAATATTATTGATGGACCAATGGTTTTGTTATTGATGTGTTCAAATAAATGTATTATATTGGATAACTAGTGAAAATAATGTTGGTTTAGGGAAATTGTTAGAGATATATAGAAAGGGTTTTCACTATTTTCTAGATCTTTCAATATATTAAATATGAATTTTAGTGCATCAGGAATAGAAATTTTAATTTTTTTATATTCATTTAATAGAGTAATCAATGAATTGGAAATTTATTTAAGCTCAACCAAATGATAAAACTTTTCTTATGAAATAGAATATTGTAAATAAAGTATATTTCCATATATTCTATGAAAGTAAAATATTTTCTCAACTCTAGGAAAAGTATCATGAATTTTCATTATCATATTAAATTCATATCCAATGAATAAAATATTAATTTTAAATAAAAATATATTTATGGGTTTGGTGTCTTGAACATTCCATTTATCATTCACTTTCATTGGATCAATGACATTTATCATTCTATATAATTATTTATTATTTTCTTCCTTGTGAATATTTAAGATTACACTATTCTTCTCCTACGTAAAAATATTGGAATTTTTTATTCCATATTATCTTTTTACATTATATTTTCTATTATTATTATTATTTAAACTAACCCTTTGTACAATTTGATTTTTAATCAAAGTAATTTTCAAATAACAATCCCTTGATTTTAGAGAAAATGATCAAATTGCAAGGACACAATTTATTTAGTGTGGGGAGAATGTAAAACGTTAAAATTATGAAAGAATAAAATTTTATTCGATAGTGTATGTTAAATGAGGAACTAATATTAAACAACCGACATTGTTTTTTTTAAAATTAATATCTTTAATTACTTACGAAACACAGAACCCAAAGTAAAAAATGAATTTCAATACAACATACTATTATGACATAGAAATTAAATTATAAATTATGGATAGTACTATGTAAATTATATGGTTTGAAAATTTATAAAGCAAATTAAATTGGTAAATATTTATTTCAAATAAAATAATTATCATTTGAGAGAAAGTGAAATGTGTTCTGAACACTATTTTTTACTGAAAATGGGTATGATGCCTCTTGCACACTTATGATAAAATTATTTTTACTAAATTTTATAAAATGTATTTCTTAAAATTAACATGTAATTTTATATAATAATATCAAAATTATCTATGTGTTATATTTTGTAACATTTTTTAAAAAGTTTAATTTTTCTGATGCATATTGAAAAATAATATTTTTTTAAAAAATATGACTTATTTTAAATAATTTAAAATGTTATGTTAAATTTTAATTTGTTTTCAAAATATAATATTATAAATTATATTATAATTTATCTAAATTATCAAGTTTTAATTAATTTCATATTGACATTTTATATCATAACCTAATACACTTATGGGAATTTTCTTCTCAAAAACTGTCTATTCCATCATGTCTCTAGGTTTTATTATATATTTAATTTTGACAATGTTTTTGAAGTTAATTTCTTAATATGAAATTTATACATTCAATTAGAATATGTTATATTTTTTCATAACGTGAAATTAGTTTTTTTACTATAATTAATAGTGATAATAATTTAAATTAATTACCTTGGCTAAGGTAAAAAATGGTTTACCGAGGGGGTTAAAATAAATAAAGAAGGGTTAAAATACCCTAAACACTAGTCTATAATATAATATATGTAAATATTGTTATGTTATTATGTCTATATTTCGGTAATACTTCCTTTTAGACCCTTTATTATTTGGATTAAACTTGGTACTAGTATATTATTTCAAAAATTACATTTGTGACACTCACCTCACTTATAAAAGCCTACCCCCTATCCCCTCTTATTCACACCTTCAAAAAATTATGAATCAGAAAAAACCTACCCAAATAACCTAAAAAATTTCATTACCTAATCCCAGAATCTTTCTTTGGTCATAAATTTATTCTTCGAATAATGTAGGTCTAGTCCAAAAGAGGTAGTCTGAGAAGATATAGAATTCCAAAAAATGATTTTTTTGTTTTATTTCTTTATAAAAATCCAATAAATACATTTAATTTATGATTATATAATAAAATAATTGTATCACATATACTAAAAATATATTATTTTAAGGGTATTACCAATATCCTTCTCTTCTCCTCAAATGGGGAATAATAACATTGTACATGTGTTTGTGGACTATCTGCTTCGTGAAAAACATGTAATCTCTTTTCATCACTGCAAAAAATCAATGATTAATATATATATATATATATATATGAAATAATATGGTAATTACGATATTTTGATCTTTATTTAATGATTAAATATCACTTATAACATTTTAAAAATGATCCTTAAAAAATTGAAACGTTACTCATGCGTATGTATGACCTACTGCCTCCATGATTGTAGTGTTATTCATTTATCAAAGCCAAATTTAATTATTGTTTTTAAAATATAATATATATATTAATATGTTGACTATTTAATGGTTTTTATTAGATATGATTTTAAATAATGACATCTTAGACTAATAGTCAGCCTTCTAAAGTCATTTTTAACACATATGTGAAATATCATTGAAACACCCTATGTAAACATGATTGGTTAATAAATTGTTTATAACAAGGTAATAAGTAAAATAAAAGGAATAATAAATTTTAAATGGTTATTAATTTTTTTAAATAAATAAAAAATATATTATCTTTGATCATTATAAATTATGTACATGACTATTTAAACTCATGGTAAAGTACTTCATATCATGTTCTCATCATTAAGGCCTATTATAATGTTATGCACCTAATTTTATTCTATATGTTTTATTTATATATACTAATTTAGATATAATATCTTGATTACTTAATAATTTATGGTGTTTTATGTTTATATTCAAATTATTTCACCTAATGGGATTTGACTTATAAGTTACTAAGTGGTAAATAATTTCATTAATAAATTTCTTTTTATTTGGTAATATTAATTCTTCTTCATCTATTATATTCAATGAATATATTATTAATGAATTTTTATTATCTTATGTTTTATTTACACATTTATTAGGTGTATTTAAATTTTATACACATAATCAATTAATTGATTAATTGTCACTTCAACATTAAGAGCATTGTAAGGGTATAATTCACAATATCATTCTAATTGAGATTGTATATTCTTGAATTTCAGGTAAAGGAATTTTTTTAATAAATATCCTTCTAAAAACAATTTAAATATTCTATAACAATTTTATCATTTATTAATTCAAATTATATTGCAGTTTTTTTACTATTTGGTACTAGCAATAAATGACAAAATGTTTTTAATAAAATATGACATAATTTCTCCATTCAGTCAGAAATCTATTTACTACTAATACTCTATTTTGAAAATGTGTTTAAAAAAATTAACAATTAAAACTGATTTATTAATTAATATTTACATTTTTTTACTTTTTTTTTTGAAATGAATATTTATTAATTTTTCAAAATAAAACCCATTTGGATTTTGTTGAAAATTAAAAAGAATATTTATTTTAATGTGTATGGTATAGATGAAAATTTATGCTATCATGACAACTCAAATACTTTGAAGATATCATATGGGATTAAAAGGATATTTTAAAATAAAATTATCTTCATAATGTTTTGTGAAATTTTTGTTTTGAATGGTTATTTTCACAGTAAATATATTATTTTATTCAATAATGATTTAATAGATATTCTCAAAGATTTTTTATTCTAAAATGACAACAACATATATTCAAATTTTGAGTCACTTGGGATATACTTTTTTCATACTATCCTTATATATTTTAGGAATGGTTTATGATAATTATTATATGGTAAATTATTTACATTCACTTAATAGAATCATTTTTAATTAATTAACTTTCCCTTAAAATAGCCACTATGTTGTGATCATTGCACATTAAATTACCAATAGATATCTATATTTTTTACAATGATTATTTTAATTTAAGAAAACATTTAATAATTTTATATATAATATTATATACTTAATATTATTTTTTATATTAGTAAAAAATTATAAATATTAATTCATTATTGGAGATGGATTTTTGATAATAAAAAACAGTGTTCATGAATATCGACAATTATTTGCTGTATAAGGAATGATTTGGACATGTAGATAAGGATGGGGATCAATATAATACATCGAATTTATGAACTATTAGCCTAATAATGTCAAATAGTAAGATATTATTAAATTATTTTATACCTATAGTTGTAAAATGTCTATTGAAGTGTCTTGATAGTAGACGAATCATATGCATGAGAAAATGACATGAAATTAGTATGAATTTACTTCATTAAGAATTCGGTTATTTTTATACATGAGATTTTAAAAATGATATCATTTCTAGATGCATTCCATTCTCAATTTCTTGAATAAATTTCATGTTTTTCGGTTATTCACCATGCCATAATATTTCATCATTATCTTATTATACCTTATATTTTCAAAAGTATATTATTTCTATATTATGTTCATTTTTATTTTAACAATTAAATGGATTCTGATTTAAATTATTTACCTTTTCATATTATTTTTTATTATATTTTGATGATACTAATGTTATTTAAATGGAATATTGGTTTAGTTGTTTGGCTTCCCATGATGATTATTTTAATTAATTCCCAATAGCTTTGACTATAATTAATCCTTAATGATCATTTGATGTCACCCTTATTTTGTATCATTTCCCAAGAATCTATGAAGTATACCATGATTTATAAAAAAGGATATTCTATAGGGAACTATGTTATTTCCAGAATTGTTTTATATAATTCATGTTTTGAAGTATAATTTATGATTCATAATTATATATAGATTACCCTAACCACTAAATTATTTGGTCTATCAGAATGTGATTCCTCATATCATATCAAAATGTCATTATACAAGACACCAGTTCTGGATTATTAGGGTTAGGGTCTTCCCACTAACACTTACCCTTACCCAAATTGATGTGTGGCCTTTTGCTATGTCTATAATATTTTTTAATATATTTTAAATTTGGGCCATATTTATTTAATGATGAGATTTATATTATTTTATATTAAGAAATCTCGTAAATTTCATTCTCCCTTTTTTATCTCAAAATTTATGTCATGGTGATAAGCCTACGATATGTTCGGTTCTAATTTTCTTTATTGAAATGATAAAATATTATTTTTTCATGGTAATTTTTTTCTGGTTTTTATTGATGTAATAATGACAATAAAATATTATGAAATGATAAATATATATTTAATAAATGAAATGTAAAATAAAATAAACTATCATAAAAATATTTGAAGTGATATAATATTAATTAATAAATTTGATTAAAAAAAGATAAAAATACCATATTATAGAGAGGTTTTAATGGAATATATTATAATTACTTTTTTGTAAAAAAAATTTCAAAGTAAAATTAATTGAATAGTTTCCAAAACGACATTAACGTGATTTTATAATAAATAGAATTGTAAAAATTGATTATAAATTTATAAAAATCATATATTCATCCAATTGATTGGTATATGTTTTAAAATACAAAATTTTATCTTTTTGAGGACCAATGTTCCATTTATAGAAATTATATTGACCCCTGTTGTTTAAAAACGTTATTATCTGGTAATTATTAAAAGATTTAATGACATATTAATAAATTAGATAAGGTTAAAAACCTAATATATAATTGTAAAAAAATTATTAAATGATAATATTTAGAACCGTACTCATCCTAGATTATAAATATATAAATTTGGATTCATTTTTCCATTGAAAAAGTTATGTATATTAATTTAATATTTTAATAAATTCAAATAGTGATCCACTATTACGAACCTAGTCGGGTTTCCATCCCACCCGACAACTGTCCCTGTCTGTGTCATGGTTTGAAGAGCATTCTCGATCCATATGGGATGAAAAATACGGACGGGCATCAAATACAATACAGTTGGAAATGATTTCTTTCCTAATGAAATAAATTTTAAAAAAAATACATAGATAGAAAAAATGAGTCTAAATCAATAATATAAACTAACTTGGTTATTAGATACCACTCAGCATGATGAGAACTATAAAATATAATTTAAACTAAATCAAAAAAAACAAAGCTACCACCATGTGATATCCTTGTTACATCATGGTGACCTCCAACCATACGGCCATCCATGCTCCAATAATGATCAGTTGATCCCGAAAATCAGAACACAACCTAAACCTACAAAACAAATCAGATCTACCGACACCGAGTGGTATATGATGGATGTGAGCTAACAGCTCAGTAAGAATCCACTATAGAATTAATGGAATTCATTTCTTGAAAACATTTTATTAATAAAAGTTTCAAATACATTTATAGATATAGAATTTCATACACACTATTCAATTTTATTCAAACAATATAATTTATTTCCCTCATAATTAAAAAAATTGAATAAAAATAAATAAGGGTAAGTTTTCATTATTCTAAAAAAACATCTACTAAGATATCCCTTTTAAACCAACCAAAATTCATAGTTTTTAAAAAATATACCAAAACCAGTTATAAATAATAGATTTTACACAATGAGGAAAACATCCCTTCTAGTACTAGTAACTTTGAAAAAATTAGAAATCCTAGTGATACAAAGGAGAACCAGAACATACAATATATGGGACTCAGTTTAAATGAATTTCCAACTCAATGATGTCAGAAGACCCTAATGATCAAATGTTTCCCTACCTGGGCTGGTAGAGGGGTCTATTCCAATAATAGTTCTATAATGATTCTCATTAAACCCCTTTATTAATATAGGTTCCCATGTTTTTTTAACAAGGTTGTTTTCCATACAATTCAAAAACCAAGACACATATATATAACCAATCTCACCACACAATCTGACACCACCCAACCACCTCATGGTTAGTCCCTCGATATCAAAAAATCATTACACAAGGGAGGTCCCATTCCGAGGACCCTCTCATCTCACAGCTTACGAACCTAGTTAGGAACCTTAACCAAAAATGGGTTTTTAGAATTACATTTCAAAATTCCAAATGGGAGTTTTGTTATACCCCTGAAGGTTGAATTTATCCAAAAGAGAACACCTAAAAAACCATTTCCAATAATAAAATCCAATTTCCACTATACCCTTTCTAAGGATTCTTTGAGTTTCAAACACACTCCCACAAAAATAAAAAATTCTAAATGAGCCTTTATTTCTAATCCACTTTTTCTATTAAAACGAGTTGAAAAGATGCACAATAAACTCAAATGTGATAAACGTTCTTTCAATGACTCCATGAAACAATTACATTTTTCAAAAAACAAAGCAAGTCAAACATTCCAAACATTTTTGAAACAAACCAAAACCATTTTTTTGAAGCCATGAAAACATTTATCAGAAGTGCGGGGAAGAGGAAATGAGTGTTATTTTAGAAAACCAAGGTTCTGTTGAGTCAAAATTTGTTTTGACTATTCCATTGATCATTTTGATTTAGAAATCACAAGTTACTTCTTATTTTTTTTATATGTTGTTTTCTTATCATAATCACATATGAGGTTTCTCTTCGTAATCAAATATGATGTTTCTTATCATAATCATATATGTTGTTTTCTTCTCATAATCATATATAATTTTTCTCATCAAAATCATATATTCTTTTTCCTATCGTAATCACATATGATGTTTCTTATCGTAATCATATATGTTGTTTTATATCGTAATCAATTATGTTGTTTTACATCATAATTACTTATTTCATTTTGAATCATAATAATATATGTTGTTTTACAATCACAACCACATATTATGCATCATATCCTTACATTGTAACCATGTTATACATCGTAATAATTTTATTTATCATAACCATGCATCGTATCTAGGTCATAGATTGTAATCATATAATGCATCGTAATCATGCATCGTTACCATGTTATCTTTCATAACCACGATATGAATCGTATCCACGACATGAATATTATCCATGTTAATAATTGTAACTGTGTTATGTATCATATCCAGGAAACACATCATATTAACAATATCCATAGTAACCATGTTATATATTGTACTCATGCAATGCATTGTACTCATATCTTACTCCAATACTGCATACAAGTTTTCCATTATATATCATATTAATAATTATTTCATACTTCTGTACATTTTATTTTCCAACTAAAATGATGTCATTATTTTACTTATATACTAATCAAAATGATGTAATGTATTCATTTTGTTTTTAAATTTATAATTCCAGGTGTCCACGTCCCTCCGAATTTTCTAGAGAAATATGACTGTTGGGGGAAATGTGACCATTCGAACCTAAGGTATTTAAATAAGAGGTCATTTGAGCTAGAGTGGTTAACTTTGGAATCTTCCAAGTTTTAGAGGGATATTATGTGACATATCTATTTCTTTGTTCGAAAATCCATGAAGATACATGACGTGATTGGATTTTTCCTATATATTTTATTTCAATAAGTTCTTTGTTTTTCTTTGTTCGACCTATCATTGTGATAACGATCGAGGGATTCTGGGGATCATAAGATGGTGTTTATGATAGATGAATCTAGGGATTGTAGAGACCCAAATCTTTACATACATGGACAATACATTACATTTGAGGAATACTTAATACATAAAAAACAAACACACAAGGACTGTAATAGTTTAGTGTCTTTGGAATCTCAGAATATAATCATCTAATCATGGTGAAAGATCTTCAAGATTTCCCAAAATGATCTTCCCCTTTTGTTTTCTTACCTAAAACCTTTCATTACATCATGGGGAAAAGAAAACATATAAAGGGTGAGATCTAATTATCAGTAAGGGTAATCATGGAGAAAATAAAACAAATCATATACATTTTAACTTAAAAAACATGAACATAATGTTTAAACATCAAAATATTGAGCAATAACATAAAACATGGCAGTATGTAAGGAATAGATCATAACGAAACATTAATCATGATAAAATAGCATGGGAATAAAACATGTTATTGTGGAAGGAAATTAAGAACTTGATATCATTTCCATAGTAGCCAAGGCATTGCTTCCAAGACCATCTTAGTGGACAAAGTCCCTTACGGAATCGAGTTCACTCCTCGTTCCAGTCTTGCACCACTGAACCGGATTAACTTACCATTCCATCCATGTCTATCTCATGAGATATAAATCAATAAACAATGCATTGGATGGGGTTATAGGTCACACCCATCTCATAATGAAATCATTTTTACTTGTGCCACAAAACCATCACACATCATTCATCATAACCCAAAGAATAAAATGGGTTTCATAAACATCATCCCATAATATCATAATCCATATAAAACAAATGGATATCATTTAATCATTATAATAATAAATCCTTGTAAATAATATAGACATTATATTTGAAACATAATCATACTAAATAATTTCATCTTTTATGGAAAATAGTTTTGACAAAACACTTGAAATGAATTCTTTTGGAAAGTATCCTTTCTTCTTTAAAATCATTTTCTTTTAAAAAAATCCCATCCAATTTTTTTAAAAAAAGATTTTGTTCAAAATAATCATGAAATATTATAGAGGAATCTATATGTAAATAAGGAATTATAAAACCGTAAAAATCTGTTCATGTCATATACGTTAAAAAATCTTTCTCCTCATACTTTTAACGGAAAAGTCCAAACGCACATCATATGGTAAAAAAAAGGAAAATTCCTTCCATAACACAAAGTAAAATTCAAAGATGGGGAAAATTAATTTTAACATAAATGGAAGAATATTAACACTTTATGAATAACATTTTTTATGGTCATGGATGAAAAATACAACCCCTGTAAATACTTATGAATAAACAATCTCGGATAAGAATGAGATTGGAATAGTTAACCCTTACCATATGTCCAATATGATTCATATTTATCCGAACCCCATGTATAATGATTTGAATAATTTCATTGACTTATTACAGAATAATATTCATTATTATGATATAATATATGGTTAACTTATGACTTTATATTACCCGTTCTTTTGTAAATTCATGTTGAAGTAGCGTTTTGGGTAAAATCGTTTCATTTTATCGTCCGTGTTTTGACTTTTAATTTTTCATATGATTACATAGATCATGATTAATTACATCCACAATGTAAAAAATGATTTATATATAATATATATCTAGAATATACATATATATAATAGATTGATAAATGGAATAAAATACACCGTTCATGGAAACGATATGTCGTACATACTCATGAACTCTGTTTTTGTTTCCTTATTAGAATGAATGGAAATAAGTAAATAACATATACATAATTATAGTATCATTAATATGTCATATATTTAATTATTATTTAATATATGTACTTTGTAATCATTATTGAATGGATAACATGGAGAATGAATCTCATCACGTCGTGGAGATGGTAGTTCGTACGTACGCACGAGCGATGATATCTTTCCTATAATTATTGAATGAAATTAGATTGGATGATATAATATCTTAGAATTAATATCATGTTATAATAACGATATATATAGTTATTCTTTACACCATTATACCAATCCAAGTGAGGTGGTGGTGGAAAAACAAATTACACCAAGGCGTGGAAATGGTATTCCGTACGTACGCACACGCGGTGATTTCATTTTCCATAGGATGGATAGAAGGTGAAATGGGGTTATTTCATATTTATAATAACAAATCAGTATATTATTAATACTTATGTTATTACATTATAATGAAACAACTAAACAAGAAGAAGTTAACGAAAAAATAAACTTGAATGAATCAGTAGAAGAGATTACCTCTTCTTCAACAAACCTCTTTTAACATTCCTATTAAGGCACTGGAGTTAGTCTTTTGAGAAGAATAGAACATCAAAATTGTTTCTAGGGAAGTGGAGAAGAGAAAAGGGAAGGGGTTGGACGATCTTGAAGGCTCAAAGTGTTGTGAATAGGAGAGGAAGGAGGTTCCCTTTTATAAGGGAGGAGAGGGGAAACTTTAGAAACCTCAAAACTATTAATTTATAATAAATCAAACCCCACAGAAAAACTTCCAAAAAAACTCAAATCCAAATATTAGATGAGATAAGGTTGTAATATCATCATACAATAAAATTTAGACATTATGGGAATTTATTTTAGTCCTTATCAATTTCATTTATCCTTATTTATTTTATCTTATTTGTGGTCATAATATTCCATATTTTAAATTTTTATAAATAATTACTTATATGTTGTGAATTTTCCAAAATTGGGTACATTATGAAATTTTAGACCATATAGATTTTAATTTATAATTTTTAAATATTTATGTGATTTTTAATCAATTTAATAACATGTTATTTTTATAAAATATCAATAGTGTTCATTTTGACACTATCCATTTATTTGAATTTAAATAAAAATCCACATAAAGGATATATTCAAACGAAAATGTATAATAGATTTATAACATGTCTTATTCTTCTAGAAAATTTGTGGAGATAATTAATTAGTTCATATAATGTTTATTTTAATATTTATAAAACCATTTACTTGATATATGTTTTAATAAAACAATTATTATATAATTTTTGTATAGTCATTTAATATACTTATTAGTTGCATAAAAATTACAAATAAAATACTATGATGATGATAAATATAATAAATTTAATAATAATATTTTTACTCGAATTTTTCTTCTTAAAATAACAACATTTAAATTGTTATATTTATTAAATTATGAAGGTTACAACTTTGACATCATTTAAAATAAAATAATATAAATGACCTAATCGGTGTTATAAGGCTCCAAATGGTCCAAAAATCTGCACATGGATGATTATGGTATAGATATACTCGACCAATAATGTTTGGTCAAGTTTCTGCTCCTTTGTAGTGGTATTATTATTTTAATAAAAACTATATTATTGATTTTTTACAAAATAAATAATTTCTACATCATTAATGTATAAGCTATTAATGTAAATAAATATTACTTAAAAATTACAAATAAATTACCATGAAAAAGGAAAATAATTTATATTTCAAATGAGTTTTTATAATAAAATTTATGTTTTGTATAACTATATATTAAAAATAATCTAATTATAAAAGTTTGAGTGAGACATTTTTCTTTCCTTTAAATAAACTAAATAAAAGGTCTTGATCAAATACAAGTGGGTTCTATTTGATTCCATCTCGACCCAAGAATGATTTAAGGTAAAATATAATCATCCAATTATATTAGATCAAGTGTTAGGGTAACTTTATAATATTATATTTTCCCTTAATTTCCCAATTTACGTTTAACTATGGTAAAGAAAGTTTATCGTAGTTACTATTCATAATGACTAAAAATAAAAAGAAGCTTATTAATATAATTTGGACCTACTAACTGCAAATATGGAATATATTTTTCCAAATTCAAATTATAGAATTTGCAGAAATTAATTTTAAATTAATCTCGTTGTTAAGAAAATGAGTTTTAAAAGTTAAAACATTGCAAAATATTGAAATGATTTTAATTATGAATTTAATGTAAAATCAATGATATTGACATAAATTATATTAAAAGGTAAAAATATATTCAATTTATACTTTAAAACCATTCAATATTATAATTTAACCGTATAAATTATTAGGATGAAAAAGAGTTGTTTTTAATGAAAATATAGCGTGTTTTTACTATTCATTAAAATAAGAAAGTTATCAGAATAATATGAAAATTTTATCCAAAGTAAATTTTTATATCATAATTCCAAAGAAGAATTTTATTTTTTCAAATTGAACTTATAAACATGTCAAAAACCATATTTAATGTTGGTGCACCATCGAAAGGCAGCAAAACAACTTTTTTTTGAAAAATACTTATTTTACTCGAAAAATATATTTTGTTCTCACACGATGTTCTAGAAAATGTGTATGATGAAATAATAATGTTATAAAATTGAAAATGTAGGTAATAATATTCATAAAATCTAGTCTCATAAAAATATTATAACCATATATCGTTGTTCTGTAAAACTCGGTATTGCGTACAACACAAGCTATTGAGGAATGTCGTGATTGCATGTAATGCAAGGAAATTCAGGGATGCGTGTAGTGAAAGAATCTTTTGGTGTTGTGTATAACATAATACAACAATATTTCAGTTATACATTGAATATATATATATATATATATACAGACACGCTCAATGTTGTGTAGAATAACTACTATCAAACGAACTTGAAATTGTGTGTAACATAATACAAGAATAGTGTTCTGTATACTGCAAGCTAATACGATGCTTCATTCAGTGTAATATAATCTTGGTATATAGTACAATAGAATATACAAAAGAAATTAAAAATATTATATCTCATTTAATCTCAGGGTGTTACATTCTACCCCCTTAAAATGAATTTCTCCCTCGAAATTTGTCAGGGTTATAAATAGTTTACTACTTGAGAGTTTCATTCATAGAAACTCACATCATAAAAAAGAATAATATAACATAATTTTAGAAAATTAATGTTCGAAACAAAATAGATACCCAAATTAACCCATCCCTTGGGTTCCCACATAGGATAACAATGTTGAAAATATGGATATGGAAGTGAAGTCTAACCGTCAGGTTCTAATGGAGAGTGGTAGAGAACATGGCTATAAAAAAACCAACAATCAGAAAGCCATAAATTTGTGATGATCTATGGTACCATCTGATTTATTCGATATGAGAGCACTAGGACAAAATTTTTGGTTTTCAAGATAATTTCCTAAACGTTAAAGAATTTTTGAATTAAAATAAATACTTACTTGATTTTGGTAAAATCTCACTGTTGTTCATGCCTTGAACAATTTACACATCATCTATTAAACAAATGAAGTTGAATTTGTCTTCTATGAAGTGTTAGCAGATCATGCGATAGAATGATAGGTCATTCCATCTGTCTCAAGAATAAGGTTAGCAAAAGTTATATACTTAAGTCTATCTATGGTGAGATTAATCGTATATGGTTTCAAAAAATGGACTTATACATCATCTATTATACTTATTAATAAATTAAAACTAATTTATACTAACCAGGGACATCCTGTATGCCATTGGTAGGTGATAATGGCCTGTCACACTTTGGTTGTGGGTTCAATTCCCACAGCTTTGTCTGACGTGATGGGTTTTCGCCCATCCTACAGGTTGTCAATTTTTCTAAAACTATATTATAATAACATTCCTGCAATAATATCTAAAAAAATTTCTAGCCTTAAACAATACTATCTTATTTCTAACTTATTTTATTCCAATCATTAGACTTATCCAAAATGCTTATGTCCAAGATCATAGTATAAAGGGAACGATCACTAAAAAGGTCATATAAGATGCACATGAATACCAACATTTATTCCTAATATATCAAAAGATATATCATGTTGATCGCATTCCAAACATGTGAATATCTTAATCTTGTATTCTCTTGAAAAATGAATACCCATTGAACCTTAGTGAAAACATGAATGTTGTTATAAGTTAACTCTTTCCATATACCAAAATCCCAGAAATCTGTATACTCAAACCATGATATCACATAGTCCTTATACCAGTCATGAGCTCATTAATACTATCAAACATCTCATTATATCCTTATCCTTTCATTATGCACATATCATCTACCTTACAAAAATATTTGAATAACCTTTCATGGTTACCAGTACCATTAATCATATACATTCAAAAACTTATGGAAAGACAATAGTTTATCAATCCTTAGATTTTTCGTTATTCCATAGTACTATACATTATTCGTGATAAACATACAATCATTCCACTCCCTTCTTAAACCACTGACTGAGCTTCATCATTTTTTTCATCTCATATATCATTTGTAGTCTCTTCATCATCATCAACATAAATACTACCCATACGACCATTCTTATTCACTTCATGAGACTTTACCTTAGATAATTGGTTTGCATAATTCCCTTACATTCCACATTTAAAATATTTGACCATTGTTGATGTCTTGGAAATACCATTATCCTTGTCCATGGTGTTAACTGAACCTTCTCCTTTACAATTACTGGCTTTGTGTCCTTCTTTTCCAAACCCAAAGCATTTTCCAGCTCCTTTGAAACATTCTCCCTGATTCCTCTTCCCACTTGATTTACATGAGGGAAATTGAACTCTCTTTCCTCTATGATCACCTTGAAACTCCATTTATCTCTTATTAGCTGAGTCAAGAAACATTCCAAAGTTGAGATTATTGATCATATTATGAGATTTTTGATTAGGAATAATAATGATATGTGGACCTCCAGATCCAATTTCATTTGGTTTCTGAAGAAGAATATCATTACATTGTCCATCATGTCCTCCATTATCGTGAATCTTCCTGTTTCCAGCCATTTTCTAAAACCCAAAATAATAGTGTGAGGGGACAAAATAATAATAAAGGGCGAGTACCTTCAATATCTAACGTCTATGGTTTAATTCTAATATTGCTAAAGTAATTCTATGACTATAACCTATACTTATAATTAACCTTAGAGACATCCCTAGACATATCTTAGAAATATCTCTAGAGATTTCAATAAGGTTTTCAAATACTAGTTTTCAATGGTTAACTAAACCTTTCCTCTAATACCAATGGTAGAGACCCAAAGCTTGATGTACATGGACATTACATTACTTTTCCAGAATACTTAATACATAACAAAAACATACAAACAAGGACCGTAATAGTTTAGTGTCTATAGAAACTAGGAATATAACTTTCTAATCATGGTGAAAGGTCTTCAAAATCTCCCATAAAGATCTTCGACTTTTGTTTCCTTACCTAAGACCATTATTTAAATCCTGGGGAAAAGAAAACATATAAATGGTGAGAAAAAATGCTCTGTAAGGGTAAGCATGTACAAAATAAAACAAATCATATACATTTGAACTTAAAAAACAAGAACATAATGTTTGAACATCAAAATCTTGAGCAATGACATAAAACATGGAAGTACGTAAATCATAGATCATAAGGAAATATTAATCATGATAAAATATCATGGGAATAAAACATGTAATTATGGAAAACCATTAATCACTTGATATGATTTCCATAGTGGCCAAGGAATTTCTGCCAATACCATCTTAGAGGACAAAGTCCCTTACAGAATCGAGTTCACTCCTCATTCCAGTCCTATACCACTGAACCGAATTAACATTCCATTCCAGCCATGTCTATCTCATGAGATATAAATCTTTACCCAATGCATTGGATGGAGATATAGGTCCCACCCATCTCGTAATGAAATCATTTTTACTTGTGCCAAAAAACAATCATACATCATTCATTATAACCCAAAAAATAAAATGGGTTTCATAAACATCATCTAATCATAACATAATCCATATAAAACAAATGGATATCATTACATCATTATAAGAATAAAGCTATGTAAATAATATTGAAATTATACTTAAAACATAATCAAACTAAATAATGTCATCTTATATGGAAAATAATTTTGACAAAACACTTGAAATGAATTCTTGAGGAAAATATCCTTTATTATATAAAATCAATTTCTTTTCACAAAATGACTGTAGAGACCTAAATCCTGACGTACATGGACATTACATTACGTTTGCGGAATACATAGTACATAACATAAACACACACACAAGGATAGTAATAGTTTAGTGTCATTGGAAACTCAGAATATAATCTTCTAATCGTGGTGAAACATCTTCAACATCTCCCATAAAGATCTTTTTTTTAACCTAAATCCTTTCTTTATGTACTTGGGAAAAGAAAACATAAAAGGGTGAACTCAAATGCTCAGTAAGGGTAAGAAAAAGAAATATCAATCACGTCATATTCATAAGAACGTATCTTTTGGAAATCTTAACCTGCAAAAGAGATCAAAATTTCATAACATGGGATAAATCATAGTAGTGATATGTAATCCCAATAATCATAACTTAAAACATGAAACTTTGTGGCATTCACGCATAATCACAGAGAATCATTTATTATTAGTCAAGACTCATTTCCAAGACTATCTTAGAGGACAATGTCCCTTTCTGAACCGAGTTCACTCCCCGTTTCAGTCCTGTTTCACTGAACCGGTATAACCTACCATTCCAGCCATGTATATCTCATGAGATATAAAATCATTACCCAATGCATTAAAGGGAGATATAGGTCCCACCCATCTCATAATGATATCATTCTTATGTGTGCCACAAAATCATAAATCATACATCATTCCATAACCCATGTAATAAAAATGAAAATCTTAAACATCATGACAACATCAAACAATTCATATAAGATAAAGGAATTCCTAAAAATAATTCCATCACAACATAATCAAATCAATTTAATAGTAGGATTATAAACAGAACACTATATTATCTTAGATGGAAAATAATTTTGATAAAACACTTGAACTCCATTCTTGAGGAAAATATCCTTTCAAATTCAAACACATTTTCCTTTCTTAACATGTCATACAATTTATAATCTAAAAGAAGTTGGTTAAAAATAAACATGAAAACTTGTAAAGGACGCATCTTGGAAATAATGTTTCAAAAATCCATTCATGCCGTATAAGTTAAAAAAAACATTCTTTGTACTTTTGTCGGAAAAGTAAAAAAATACCTCGTACGAAAAACGAAAAAAGATTTCATTCATATCCTTTACTAAAAACTCACCAAAGGGTAAAATTGGATTTAAAAAATTGTAGTTGGATGGAAATAATATTAAATATTGTGTAAACATGGATGTGGATGATAAAATACACCCCAGTAAATGCCAAAGTATAAACAATCTCAGATAAAAATGAGATTGTGATATTCCCCTTACCTTAGGTCTGATTTGCTTCGTATGTGTCTGAACCTCCTGTATAATGATTTAAATAATGTCATTGACTTATTCTGGAATCATACTCATTGTTATGATATCATATATGGTTCACTTATGGCTTTATATTACCCGTTCTTTTGTAAATTCCATGATAAAGAGCGTTTTGGGTAAAATCGTTTCATTTTTCGTCCGTGTTTTGACTTGTAATTATTCATATTATTACTTATATCATGATTACTTAATTCCAGAATATAAAACATGATTTATATATAATATATATTCCTAATATATATATATATATATATATATATAATAGATCAGTAAATGGAAAGAAATACACCGTTCATGGAGACGGTAGACCGTGCGTACGCATGAACGCTGTTTTCTTTTCCTTATTGAGTTGAATGGAATTAAGTAGATGAAATACATATATATACACATAAATCCAGAATAATTATTATGTCATATATTTCATTATTAATTATTATATATACTTTATAATCATTCATGAATGGTTAACGTGGAGAATGAATCTCATCGCGTCGTGGAGACGGTAGTCCGTACGTACGCACGAGCGATGATATCATTCTCATGATCGTGGAATTGTATTGGAGTGTATGTATACTATTTAAGAATCAATATCACTTTACAATAATCATATATAGTTATTATTTACACCATTATACCCATCCAAGTATGGTGGTGGTGGAAAATAGATTACACCACGGCGTGGAGACGGTATTCCGTACCTACGCACGCACGGTGATTTTGTTTTCCGTAGGATGGATAGATGGTGAAATAATGTTTTTTAATAATTATAATAACTTATTAGTATATAAGTGATACTGATGTTATTACTTCATAATGAAACAACCTAAGAATAAGAAGTTGAAGAAGCAAAAAATTGGAAAGGATCGGTAATGGATATTACCTCTTCATTGAAGTGCTTCCTTGAGACCTCCTTTTAGGGCACTAAATTTGGTCTTTGAAGAAGACCAAGACCTCTAGGATGTCTCTAGGGAAGTGGAGAGGATAAAATGGCAGGGGTTGGCCGAGCTTGAAGGCTCAAAGTGGTGTGAGGAAGAGGGGGAGGAGGTGCCCTTTAATAAGGGAGGAGAGGGGCACCTTTGGAATAACTAAAAATATTATTTTATTATAAAGTCAAGTTAGGTTTTAAATAGCTCCAAATTGAGTTATTTCTAATATAAGGTGAGGATGGGTATAACTCCTCTCATCAAATAGAATTTAGACAAGTTTAGGTCATTATATTAACCTTATCTTTTAGTTTTAACTCTTAGTTAATTAGATTGACATTTACCATGTCACTTTGTATTTTTATATTATATAGTTAATAAACATACCATATACACTCAAGAGACCCCCCAAGTTGTGTTTTATTAATATATATAACCTTATATAAGTCATTTGGCCGAACCCTATATTATTAGGGATAAAATAACAATTAATAATATAATATTTGTTTTAAAAACTATTTTATGTCAATTTTGACACTATTCAATAGTTGTTTTTTTGGAACTCATAACAGAATGATTACTTCGACCCAAGTTAATTAAATCAATCCTAACATGTCATATTAACCTATAAAATTAGTTCAATACATAAAAAGTCTAAAATTATACTTATTTAGGTATTTATAATATCAATTATTCTAATTTTTCACTATTATGGGAATTACTACATCATCATTGTGTCATAAATAAATTAAATTATATAATGTCTAAAAATTACAAATAAAATATCATTATGTAGGAAATCGTTTCATCTTTCTAATTAACATTTATTGTAGAATTTATCTTATGTATAACCCTATATTAAAAATTATTTACTTATTAAACATTGATTTTAACTATTTAAACCCTTCTTTAAATAAATTAATAATAAATGTCCTAATCTAATCCAAGTGGGCCTAAATGGTCATATTTTATTCCTAAGGTTGTTTTTGGCCGAATTAAACTTGTCCAATAGAATTAGGACATGTGTTAGGGTAATAGTAATATAATTTTTACCCTTAATTACCCTATTTAATTTTAAACGCGGTAAAAAAAAGTAAGAAGTTACTATTCACCAAAAATTAGTTTCATCTCATTGAACCACATTTTACTTACTAACATCAACTGTGTCTCTCGGATTTTTGCAATTCCACTCACAGTAGCGGTAAAATTATGTTTTATGAAAAATTCATTTTTTTTAACAACCACTTAGTGGTTTCAATATTCATCAAAAAATGAAAGTTTCCAGAAAAATACCAAAAATTAGGCCTAAGCTATATTTGATATTATGAATTAAAAAATGATATCTATTTTACCAAATTCAAAACATATCAGTTGCATTAATTAATTTAGAAATTAATTACTGTCGTCAAAACAAATAGCGTGTTCTTAAGAGATAATAACTATCAAAAGATTGACAGTTGTTTATGTCTGGTTTAAATGTGAAATTACATCCAATAACCAACATTGTATTAAATTGTAAAAATATATTCTAAATATACTTTAAAACCAATCAAATTAATAACTTATCACTATTAATTATTTCTATTAAAAAAATTGTTTTTAATTAAAATTTTGTAATTTTCACTATTCACCAGAAAATGAAAGTTATCCGAAAAGTACCAAAATTTCACCCTAAGATAATTTCGATATTCCAAATCCAGAAATGAATTCCACTTTGAAAAATAAAATGTACAAAATTTCAAAAAGTGGTTATTACTATTCATAACGGCTAGTTTTAATAAAATTTTAATTGCATGTCGTTGTTTAGTGAAACTCGCTATTGCGTACTACACACGCTATCGAGGAAGGTCGCGATTGCGTGTAATGAAAGGCAAGTCAAGGATGTGTGTTGTACAATATCCTTTTTCTGTAGCGTACAACACAAGACATTAATTTAATTAAAAAGAATAATTTTCATAAAATCTCGGGGTGTTACATTCTAACCCCCTTAAAATGAAATTCGCCCTCAAAATTCGTCTAGGTTATAAATGGTTTACTATTCGAAAGTATCTTTAATAGAAACCCACATCGTAAAAAGGAATACCAAAACAATTATTTAAAAACAAAAATATGAAACGTAACGGTTACCCAAATAAACTAATCACTGGGTTTCCACATAGGTAAAAATATGGATATGGAAAAGAAATCTAACCATCATGTTCTGATGGAGAGTGGTAGAGAACATGGCTATGAAAAAGCCAACAATCACAAAGCCAAAAATTTGTGATGATCTAAGGTACAGTCTGATTCATCAGATATAAGAGCACTTGGAAAACATTTTTGGTTTTCAAGATCATTTCCCTAAAGTTGATGAAATTGGAATTAGAAGAAATACTTTCTTGATTTTGGTATAGTATCACCGTTTTTCATTATTTGGACAATTTCCACTTCATATCTTAATGAAATGAAGTTGAATTTGTCATTCGTGATGTGTTAGTAGATCATGTGGTAGAATGATGGGTCATTCCATCTCTCTCAAACAAATGGTTAGAAAAGTTATCAAAAAATACATAACTCCATCTATAGTGAGATTAATCATATATGGTTCCTAAAATGAACTTATACTTCATATATAATTCCGCTTAATAAAATAAAACTAGTTTCTACTAACCAGGGACTTCTGGTAGGACAGTGTTAGGCGATAAAGGCCAGTCGCACTTCGGTTGTGGGTTCGATTCATACGACCTTGTCCGACACGATGGGTTGTCGCCCGTCCTACATGTTTTCCTTTTTCTAAAACTATATTACTATAACATCCCATCAATAATATCGAGAAAAAAAATTCTATCCTTAACCAATACTAACTTATGTCCAATATAATCCATTCCAATCTTTAGGCTTATCCATAATACTGCAGTCCATTCTCATAATATAGTGAAAACTATTACAAGAGATTTAATACCATTGTTGATCCCCATATATCATAAGATATGTCTTGTTGGTCACATTACAAATGTTCTAAGGCCTTAATCATGTATTCTCTTGAAAAATAAATACCCATTGAACCTTAGTGAAAACATGAATGTAGTTAAAAGTTAACACTTTCCACATACCAAAATCCTTAAAATTCTATATACACAAACCATGATATCACATAGTCCTTATATCAATCATGAGCTCATGAATACAATCAAACATCTCATTATCTTCTTATTCCTTCATTATGCGCATATCATCTACTTTACAAAAAATATCTGAATAACATTCCATGGTTACTGGTACCATTCAACATATACTTTCAAATACTTTTAGGAAAAACAATAGTGTAACAATCCTTAGATGATTCTTTATTCCATAGTACCATTAACTATAAAACATAACTCTTGATAAACATACAATCATTCCACTACCTTCTAAAACAACTGACTAAGATTCAACACTTCATTCAGCTCATATATCATTTGTAGTCTCCTCATCATCATCCACATAAATACTACCCATATGACCATTCTGATTCTCTTCATGAGATTTTCTCCTAAGGCATTGGTTTGCATAATGCCCATAAATTCCACATTTAAAACATCTTCACATTGTTGAATGTCATATCAATACCATTATCCTTGTTCATGGTGTTAACTGAACCTTTTCCTTTTCACTTACTGGCTTTGTGTCCTTCTTTTCCACACCCAAAGCATCTTCCAGTTCCTTTGAAACAATCTCCCTGATGCCTCTTCCCACATGATTTACATGAGGGAAATTGAACGTTCTTTCCTCTATAATCATCATGAAACTCCATCTTTCTCTTATTATCTGAGTCGTTGAAATTACCAAAGTTGAGATTATTGATCATATTATGAGATTGCTGATTAGGCATAATAATGATGTTTGGACTTCCAAATCCCGTTTCATTTGGTTGCTTATGAAGAATATCATTCCATTGTCCATCATATTCTCCATTATCATGAATCATCCTGTTTCCGGCCATTTTCTAAAACCCAAAAAGAATAGTGTGAGAGGAAAAAATCATGCTAGGGAAAACTACATAATAAAGGGGGAGTATCTTTAATATCTAACATCTTCGGTTTAATTATATGATCATAAGCGTAATTATAGTACTATAACATATACGTATACTTAACCTAAGGGACATCCCTAGACATACCTTAGAAATATCTATAGGGATCTCACTAACGTTCTCGCATCCTAGGTTCCAAAGGTTAACTAAACATTTCCTATGATACCAACTGCAGAGACCTGAAGCTTGACGTACATGGAAATTACATTAATTTTGCGAAATACTTAGTACATAACAAAAACACACACACAAGGACCGTAATAGTTTACTGTCTTTGGAAACATGGAATATAATCTTCTAATCGTGGTGAAAGATCTTCAACATCTCCCAAAAAGATCTTCATTTTTTAAAACCTAAATCCTTTCTTTATGTCCTGGGGAAAAGAAAACATAAAAGGGCGAGCTCAAATGCTCAGTAATGGTAAGCAAAAGAAATATCAATCACATCATATTCATAAGAACATATCTTTTGGAAATCATAACCTGCAAAAGAGGTCATAATTTCATAACATGGGATAAATCATAGTAGTGAAATGTAATCCCAATAATCATAACATAAAACATGAAACTGTGTGGCATACACACATAATCATAGAGAATCATTTCTTATTAGTCAAGACTCATTTCCAAGACTATCTTAGTGGACAAAGTCCCTTTCTGAACCGAGTTCACTCCTCGTTTCGTTCCTCTTTCACTGAACTGGTATAACCTACCATTCTAGCCATGTCTATGTCATGAGATATAAAATCTTTACCCAATGCATTAGAGGGAGATATAGGTCCCACCCATCTTATAATGATACCATTCTTATGTGTGCCACAAAATCATAAATCATACATCATTTCATAACCCATGTAATAAAAATGGGAATCTTAAACATCGTGACATCAGCAAACAATTCATATAAGATAAACGAATTCATAAAAATAATTCCATCACCACATAATCAAATCAATGTAATAGTAGGTATATAAACAGAACCCTATATTATCTTAGATGGAAAATAATTTTGACAAAACACTTGAACTCCATTCTTGAGGAAAACATCCTTTCAAATTCAAAAGAATTTTCCTTTCTTAACATGTCATACAATTTTTAATCTAAAAGAAGTTGGTTAAAAATAATCTTGAAAACTTGTAAAGGTAGCTTCTTGGAAATAATGTTTTAAAAATCCATTCATGCCGTATATGTTAAAAAAACATTCTTTGTACTTTTGTTGGAAAAGTCAAAAATTACCTCATACGAAAAACGACAACAGATTTCATTCATATCCTTTACTAAAAACTCACCGAAGAGTAAAATTGGATTTAAAAAATTGTAGGTGGATGGAAATAATATTACATATTGAGGAAACATGGATGTGGATGATAAAATACACCCCAGTAAATGCCAAAGTATAAACAATCTCGGATAAAAATGAGATTGTGATATTCCCCTTACCTTAGGTCCGATTTGCTTCATATGTGTCTGAACCTCCTGTATAATGATTTAAATAATGTTATTGACTTATTCCATAATTATACTCATTGTTATGAGATCATATATGGTTCACTTATGGCTTTATATTACCCGTTCTTTTGTAAATTCCATGTTAAAGAGCGTTTTGGGTAAAATCGTTTCATTTGTCGTCCGTGTTTTGACTTGTAATTATTAATATGATTACTTAGATCATGATTACTTAATTCCAGAATATAAAACATGATTTATATATAATACATATTCAGAATATATATATATATATAATAGATCAGTAAATGGAATGAAATACACCGTTCATGGAGACGGTAGATCGTACGTACGCATGAACGCTGTTTTCTTTTCCTTATTGAGTTGAATGCGATTAAGTAGATGACATATATATATATACACATAAATCCAGAATCATTATTATGTCATATATTTAATTATTAATTATTATATATACTTTATAATCATTCATGAATGGTTAACGTGGAGAATAAATCTCATCGCGTCGTGGAGACGGTAGTCCGTACGTACGCACAAGCGATGATATCGTTCTCATGATCGTGGAATTGTATTGGAGTGTATGTATACTATTTCAGAATCAATATCACTTTACAATAATAATATATAGTTATTATGTACACCATAATACCCATCCAAGTAAGGTGGTGGTGGAAAATAGATTACACCACGGTGTGGAGACGGTATTCTGTACGTACGCACGTGCGGTGATTTCATTTTCCGTAGGATGGATAGATGGTGAAATAAGGTTGTTTCATAATTATAATAACTTATCAGTATATAAGTGATACTGATGTTATTATTTCATAATGAAACAACCTAAGAAGAAGAAGTTGAAGAAAAATGAAATTGGAAAGGATCGGTAATGGATATTAGCTCTTCTTTGAAGTGCATCCTTGAGACCTCCTTTTAGGGCACTAAAATTGGTCTTTGAAGAATAACAGGACCTCTAGAATGTCTCTAGGGAAGTGGAGAGGAGAAACTGGCAGGGGTTGGCCGAGCGTGAAGGCTCAATGTGGTGTAAGGAAGAGGGAGAGGAGGTGTTTTTTTATAAGGGAGGAGAGGGGCACCTTTGGAATAACTAAAAATATTATTTTATTATAAAGTCAAGTTCGGTTTTCAATAGCTAAAAATTGATTTATTTCTAAGATAAGATGGGTATGGGTCGAAATCCTCTCATCCAATGGAATTTAGACAATTTTAGGTCATTATATTAACCTTATCTTTTAGTTTTAACTCTTAGTTAATTAGATTGACATTTACCATGTCACTTTGTATTTTTATATTATATAGTTAATAAACTTATTATATACATCCAAGAGACCCCCAAGTTGTGTTTTATTAATATTTATAACCTTATCTAAGTCATTTGGCCGAACCTTAGATTTTTAAGAATAAAATAACAATTAATAATATAATATTTGTTTTAAAAACTATTTTATGTCAATTTTGACACTATTCAATAGTTGATTTTTTTAAAACTCATAACAGAATGATTACTTCGACCCAAGTAAATTAAATCAATCCAAACACGTCATATTAACCTAGAAAATTAGTTCAATTCATAAAAAGTCTCAAATTATACTTATTTAGGTATTTATAATATCAATTATTCTAATTTTTCACTATTATGGAAATTAACGCATCATCATAGTGTCATAAATAAATTAAATAATTTAAAGTCTAAAAATTAAAATTAAAATATCATTATGTAGTAAATCTTTTTATCTTTATAATGAATATTTATAGTCGGATTTATATTATGTATAACCCCATAATAAAAATGATTTACATATTAAACATTGATTTTATCTATTTTAACCCTTCTTTAAATAAATTAATAATAAATGTCCTAATCTAATCCAAGTGGGCCTAAATGGTCATATTTTATTCCTAAGGTTGTTTTTGGTCGAATTAAACGTGTCCAATATAATTAGGACATGTGTTAGGGTAATAGTAATATAATTTTTACCCTTAATTACCCTATTTAATTTTAACCGCGGTAAAAAAAAGTAAAAAGTTACTATTCACCAAAAATTAGTTTCATCTCATTGAACCACATTTTACTTACTAACATCAACCGTGTCTCTCGGATTTTTGAAATTCCACTCACATAAGCGGTAAAATTATGTTTTATGAAAAATTCATTTTTTTAACTACCACTTAGTGGTTTCACTATTCATCAAAAAATGAAAGTTTCCAGAAAAATACCAAAAATTAGGCCTAAGATATATTTGATATTATAAATTCAAAAATGATGTCTATTTTACCAAATTCAAAACATATCATCTGCATTAATTAATTTAAAAATTAATTTCCGTCATCAAAACAAATAGCGTGTTCTTAAGAGATAATAACTATCAAAAGATTGACAGTTGTTTATGTCGGTTTAAATGTGAAATTAATCCAATAACCAACATTGTATTAAATTGTAAAAATATATTCTAAATATACTTTAAAACCAATCAAATTAATAATTTATCACTATTAATTATTTCTATTAAAAAAATTGTTTTTAATTTAAATTTAGTAATTTTCACTATTCACCAGAAAATGAAAGTTATCCGAAAAGTACCAAAATTTTACCCTAAGCTAATTTCGATATTCCGAATCCAGAAATGAAGTCCATTTTGAAAAATTAAATTTACAAAATTACAAAAAATGGTTATTACTATTCATAACGGCTAGTTTTAATAATATTTTAATAGTATATCATTGTTTAGTGAAGCTCGGTATCGCGTACTACGCATGCTATCGAGGAAGGTCATGATTGCATGTAATGCAAGGAAAGTCAAGGATTCATGTTGTGCAAGCTCCTTTTGGTGTATCGTACAACACAAGACATTAATGAAATTAAAAAGAATATTTTTCATAAAATATCGGGGTGTTACAATGACATCCAATTTTAAAAGAAAAGGATTTTGATGAAAATAATCATGAAATCTTGTAGAGGAAGAATTATGTAAATAAGGTGTTATGAAACCATAAAAACCCATTCATTCCATATAAGTTAATAAAATATTCTCCTTGTACTTTTAAAGAAAAAATAAAAAAGTACCACATATTGTAAACAAAAAAAAGATTCCATCCATAACACAAAGTAATAGTCAAAGAGGGGTAAAAATGAATTTAAACAGACATGGAAGAATATTAAACACTTTATGAAAAACATTGTTTACGCACATGGATGAAAAATATAACCCTAGTAAATACTTACGAATAAACAATCTCGGATAAGAATGAGATTGGAATATTTAACCCTTACATTATGGCTAATATGCTTCGTATCTATCCGAATCTCATATATAATGAATTAAATAATGTCATTGACTTATTACAGAATCATATTCATTGTTATGATATCATATATGGTTCACTCATGACTTTATATTACCCGTTCTTTTGTAAAATCATGTTAATGTATCATTTTGGGTAAAATCGTTTCATTTATCGTCCATGTTTTGACTTGTATTTATTCATTTGATTACATATGTCATGATTACAGACATCCAGAACGTAAAACATGATTTATAAATAATAAATATTTAGAATATACATATATATAATAGATTGATAAATAATAATAAATACACCATTCATGGAGACGGTAGGCTGTACGTACCAATGATTGTTGTTTTCGTTTCCTTATTAAATTGAATGGATGTAATTAAGAAAACATATAAATAAGTCCAGTATCATTAATATGTCATATATTTCTCGATTATTTAATATATATACTTTATAATCATTCTGGAATGGTTAACTTGGAGAATGAATCTCATCGCGTCGTGGAGACGGTAATCCGTACGTATGCACGTGCGATGATATCGTTCCATTAATTATTGAATGGAATTAAAATAGATGATATATTATCTCATTATTATTATCATGTTATAATAACCATATATATAGTTATTATTTACACCATTATACCAATCCAAGTAAGGTGGTGGTGGAAAAATAGATTACACCACGGAGTGGAGATGATATTCTGTAACGACGCACGCGCGGTGATTTCATTTTCCGTAAGATAGATAAATGGTGAAATTTAGAGGTTTTATATTTATAATAACATATAATTATATTATTGATACTTATATTATTACTTTATAGTGAAACAACTAGCAAAAAATAAGTTTAAGAAGAAAGAAACTTGAAAGAATTTGTAGAGGAGATTACCTCTTCTTCGACGCACCTCTTTTATGCTTATTCTTAATGCACTAGAGTTGGACTTTTGAGAAGACCAGAACATCCAGAATGTTTATAGGGAAGTGTAGAAGATAAAAGGGTAGGGTTTGGCCAAGCATTAAGGATCAATGTGTTTTGAAGAGGAGAGGAAGGAGGTGCCCTTTTATAAGGGACGAGAAGGGCACCTTTGGAAATCTCAAAAATATTAATTTATAATAAATCAAACCCCACATAAAAAACTTCCACAAAGACTAAAATCTGAATATTAGATTAAATAAGGTTGTAATATCATCATCCAATAAAATTTATACAAGTTGGGAATTTATTTTAAACCTTATCAATTTGATTTATCATTATTTATTTAGTCTTATTTATGGTAATAATATTCTAGATTATAAATTGTTATAAATAATTACTTATGTGTTGTGAATTATCCATAATTGGTTACTTTATGACATTATAGAAAATATAAATATAAATTTAAATGTTTTAAATATTTATTTGATTTTTAATCAATTAAATAATATGTTATTTTTATAAAATAACAATAGTGTTCATTTTGACACTATCCATTTATTTAAATTTAAATAAATTCCACACAGATGATATATTAAAAAAATGTTTTATAGATTTATAACATGTCATATTCATCTATAAAATTTATGGAAAACATTAATTAGTTTAAATAATATTTATTTTAATATTTATAAAACCATTTAATTGATATTTCTCTTAATAAAACAATTAGTACATCATTTTTGTATAGTCATTTAATATACTTATTAGTTGCATAAAAATTAAAAATAAAATACTATGATAAATATAAATATAATAACTTTGAAAATAATATTTTTACTTGATTTTATCATCTTATAATAACAACATTTAAATTGTTATATTTATTAAATTTTGAAGGTGACATCATTGACATCATTTAAAATAAAATAATATAAATGTCATAATCGGTTTTATAAGTCTCAAAATGGTACACAAATAGTCTTTTGGATGCTTAGGGTATATATATACGAGACCAATAATTTTGGGTCATGTTTATAGTCCTTTTTATAGGTATTTGTATTTTAATAAAAATTATATTGTTGATTTTTCACTAAATAAATAATTGCTACATCATTAATGTATAAGATATTAAGGTAATTATATATTTCTTAAAAATTACAGATAAATTACCATGATAAAGAAAAATATTATTTCATTCATATTTTTATTTGTAATCGCATTTATGTTAAGTATAACATTATATTAAAAATAATCTAATTATTAAAGTTTGAGTTAGACATTTTACTTTCCGTTAAATAAACTAAATAAAAGGTCTTAATCAAAAACATGTGGGTTCCATTAGATTCCATTTTGACCCAAGAATGATTTAGGGTAAAATATAATCATCCAATTATATTAGAACAAGTTTTTGGGTAGTTTTATAATATTATATTTACCCTTAATTTCTTTATTTACCTTTAACAATGGTAATGAAAATTTACCGTAGTTACTATTCATAATGACTAAAAATAAAAAGTAGCATATTAACATAATTTGGACCTACTGATTCCAAATATGGAATCCATTTTTCCAAATTCGAATCACTTATGTTGTAGAAATTAATTTAAAATTAATCCTGTTGTTAAGAAAATGAGTTTTGAAAGTTAAAACATTGCAAAAGATTGAAATGATTTTACCTATGAATTCAATGTAAAATCAATGCTAATGACATAAATTAAATTAAATGGTAAAAATATATTCTATTTATGATTAAAAACCATTCAATTTTATAATTTAACCATATAAATTATTATTATGAAAAAAAGTAGTTTTTAATTAAAATATTTCGTGTTTTTACTATTCATTAAAATATGAATGCTATCAGAATAATATGAAAATTTTATCCAAAGTAGATTTTTATATCTTGATTCCAAAAAATAATTTTATTTTGTCAAATTGAACTTATAAACATATCAAAAACTATATTTAATGTGGGTGTGCCATCAAAAGGTGGAAAAACTGGATTTTGTTGAAAAATACATATTTTACTCGAAAAAATTATTTTGTTCACACACGATGTTCTATAAAATGTGTATGATGAAATAATAATGTTATAACATTCAATATTTAGGTAATACTATTCATAAAGTCTAGTTCATAGTAATATTATAACCAAATATCATTTTTTAGTGAAACCCGGTATTGCGTACAACACACGTTATCAAGGAAGATCGTGATTGCGTGTAATGCAAGGAAAGTAAGGTTTGTGTGTAGTTAAAGGCTCCTTGGATGTTTCATATAATATAATCCAACGATATTTCATTTATACATTGAGTATATATATATATATACACAAACAATGTTTCATAGAATAACTACTATCAAACAAACTTGAAATTGTGTGTAACACAATATAAGAATAGTGTTGTGTATACTACAAGCTAATATGGTGTTTCGTATAGCAAGAGATAATCATGGTGTAGAATACAAAAGAAGATATGAAGGAAATTAAAAAGATTATATCTCATAAAATCTCTGGGTGTTACAGGGCTTCTAATTATTTGAAAGATAGAGGTGCTGATTACCCTCTTAATTGAGGGCTTTTATAGATAGGAGGATTGAAGTGTTGATCATCGTATCAAGGGATTACAAGGGTGGTGGTAAGATAGACCATTTATCCTAAGTGAATGGATAACCTACTATTTGCGATAAAGTAATATAAATACCTTTATTTTTTCTATAACCTTTTAAAATAGAAATAGAAACATTTTTTCCACTTTCAATTCATATTATTTTCTATTTTAATTGTTTTAATTTAGAAATATTCATTACATATCGTATTAGGCGATTCTATATGCTATATGGTATAATCAATTAAATTTTAAAAACTCTGATCATTTTATTCAATTATAATAAAAATGTTCTTAATTACTTGTGGTATTATGTCATATCATATCTATCGGATCTGAAACTAGTTTGATCATTTGTATTG
Source organism: Viscum album (assembly GCA_963277665.1). Classification (NCBI taxonomy): domain Eukaryota; kingdom Viridiplantae; phylum Streptophyta; class Magnoliopsida; order Santalales; family Viscaceae; genus Viscum; species Viscum album. Next base: position 446,944,862 of record OY728133.1, read on the forward strand.
ATTGTTAATTGTATTATTATAAGACTTATTAAGCTATGTTACTTATTAAGAGTTTAACTACCATATATTTAAACTGAAAATTGACCCCTTATTGTATTGTTCCATCTCATATACATTTACATCTATATTATGATCCATCAAATGGTATCATATGAGGTTTCCACTAATTTGTTTTATGTTCCTTATTTATTTCTAAGTCAGTTATATTTTTTGTTATCAACAATTTTTTTATAATTACTTACTACACTAACATGTGGGATGGGAATGTATTTTTTATAAGATAGTAGGAATTAATATTAGATCAATTGACAATATAAACCCAACTAGACCACCTATTTTTAATGGGAATGATCTCATGTATTGGGGATATTGGATGAAGACTTTTCTCATTAACACTAAAATAGACAACTTTTTTATGCTTATGGGAGATTACAAAATTCATACAAGAATGTTAAAACCTTCACCAACCAAGAGAAACTAGAATATCAACTAAATTTCAAGGTATGGAATACTTTTTTGTGTTCAATGACAAGGAACATATATAGTCATATATCATCATGTGAATCAGGAAACTGTATTTGGATGAAACTAGAAATTACAAATTTTAGAATATCAAATGTAATATAAACTAGAAGATACATGATTTGAGATGAATATCACATGTTTATTTTCCCAATGGAGAACCATTATAAAAAATTCATAAAGGATATATGAAAATTATCAACATTATTCAATCTATTAGAGAAAAAGGTCTTGTTGATGATGTTCATGTGGACAAGGTAATTAATATAATTAAAATGAATGGGAGTAAAAAAGGATAACTATTGATGATAATATGAATGTTACTCAAATCACTTTTGATGAATTATTTGGTACTATCTTACAACATGATACAACAATTAAAAGAGATGGATATTTTATTAAGAATAATAATTATAATTGAAATGTAGCTTTTACAACTACATCTAAAACCAAGATATTAGAAATGGTAACAATATACAAAGGTATAAAACCTATTATTATATCACAATCCAATGATAGTAATAATTCATAAAATGAATTAGACAATCTAGATAAAACAATAAACAAGATTGTGGGAAAGAATTTATTTCAGTATAGATTAAAAATAAAATATAGAAATGAAAATAACGACTCAGATGTAACTGGTATTGAATGTAATAGAGTAGGTCATATTAGACTAGATTTTCCTTTTCCTAAAAGAAAATAAAGGAAAGATAAAAATTCTGAATGAAACAAGAAAACCCATTACATGTATATGAAAAATAAATCCTTAAAATCATATCATATTTGGATTAAAAGTGGTGGTGATTCTTCAGATGAATCTTAAGAATATGAATCTTCTTGTCAGAAGAATATATGACTTATATCCAGACTACTAATTGAAAATCATTAGCTTATAGATAACATACATAGTGCATAATCACTTAAAAATGTATCATTAAATTCTAATTACTCAGATGAAAAATATTCTTAGACTTTTGGATGAAGAATATTTGTCAGTAGAGGATAATTTACCTTCTATTAAAGAAGTATCCAGATTTACCAAACTACATGATAATGAGAATTCCAATTCCACGAATAATTTTGATTAGTAAAATTATTGAATAACTATTATTACAAAATAGGAATCAGATCATTCAAAATATCATGATCAGAAACTCTGGATTTAAAAAATATTTCAAAAAACCTTATGTAAGTAAATTCATCTAAGGACATTGAAATTCTTGTTTTAGAGAAAAACGTTTTTGAAACAAAAAAAATTAGAAAACTTTTTTTTGAGAATGAATGTTTAGTCATTAGACAAAAATATTAAATATTTTATTTTAAGAAATGTTTATCAAACATTACTTCTGGTAAATAAAACATTGACAGAATGTATTCTCAAATTCATCTTCGTAGAAATAATTCTGGAATATGTTATTCATATTCAGAACCTATTTTTATACATAATTATTTTAATCTAAAAGAGCCCAATTTTGTACTAAATTTCAGAGTGGTGGAAATTGGGAAAGAAATTGTTCCCGTAATAAAACCCAATCTTTAGGATTTCATAAATTTCTCTTTAAAAAACAAATTTTAATTCATAATGTTCATTTATCTATCATATCCAGATCCAAAATTTTTTGGGTTCCAAAAAACAGATTGTTTCTTTTTCTAGATAATATAATTTTTAAGAAAAAGAAGAATATTTGGTACATGGATAGCATATTTTCTTGACATATAGATGGAAATAATGATTTCATTGAAAATATTATTGAAATTAAATGTGGAAGATTGACCTTAGGAGATAATTCTCAAGGAAAGATCGTTGTTATAGGTAATATTTTCATTTTTGAAAAATTTTAAATTTCAATTTTTTTAATGTGCAGATGATCAACATAATAAAAATAAGTCAATTATGTTAGGAAGGTTATCTTGTGAATTTTATGAATAATAAATATTTAGTTCCATATTTCTAGGATTAATTCATTATCTCTGCCCATATTAATGAGAATGTATACACACTTAACATAAAATACATTATGAGCCAAAACATACCTTGATTAATTACAATATAATACAAATCCTGGTTATCGAATAGATGGTTAGGACAATGTAACCATATGATCCTTTTTAAAATCTCAACAAAAAGAATAGTTAAGGATCTAACAGATCATAGAATTTATTTTTAAAAAGTCTGTGACCCCTTTCAAAAGGGAAATAAAAATAAAGCTAGCTTTTAATCAATTAACGCAGTTTCGACTACTAATTCATTAAAATTAGTTCACATGGATCTTTTAGTCCCTACACACATTGGATTCATCGAATGAAAATACTATGTTTTTGTTTTAGTTGATGACTACACCATATTTAAATAGGTCTATATTCTAGAAATAAATTTAAATCTATTTCTATTTCAAAACATTTAGACCATGTGTCATAAATGAAAAAAACCTACCACTGATAACTATTTGAAGTGACCATGGTGGAGAATTTCAAGATTTGGATTTTGAAACATTTTTTGAAAGAAAGGTATTACTCACAACTTTGGTACATGAAAAACCACTTAAAATGTTCTTATTGAAGGAATAAATCTTATTCATTAGGAAATGAAAAAAACCATGTTGAGTGAAAACATAATTGCTAAGCATTTCTATGATGAAGTAGTAAGTTTGGAATTTTATAAAATAAATTGAGTTTTAATTATATATTTTCATAAAAACAACTAATGTAATATGGAATAAATAAAAACCTAATATTTCTTACTTCAGAGTATTTGGATGGAAAGTATTAATATTGAATACTAAAGATATCCTACATAACTTTTCACCCAAATCGGTTGAATAAATTATTATAGGTTATTCCAATACTCCTTAGGTGTATAGAGTTTTAAACAAAAACTACTATATTGATGATAAAATAGTGCATGTTAAATATATTCAAACTGACCCTTTTTTTTAAACTACCCCTACATACATCATGCGGTGTGTTTTCACAAACTGATAATAAATCATGGACTAAAAAATCTTATGATAAGGGAAATACTTAATTAAATGTATCTAAAATATTTACCCTAGAAAAATTTATATCATATGTTTATAAACATGTTTGAAAAAACCCAAATAAGTTTTTTTCGTATGAATCATCCCAGTGATAATATCATTGGTGACGTAAATAAATATGTAAGGTCTAGATATTCCTTGAGAAATTAAATATAACATCTTGCTTTTATTCCCTAATTTGATCCTAAAACATCTAATGATGACTTAGGAGATGATGATTGGATTAATGAAATGAAAGATGATATAAATTAATCTGAAAGGAATAATGTATAGACATCGGTTAAATAACCTATAAAAACAACTCTAATTTGAGAAAAATTGGTTTTTAAAAATAAATGTAATGAAAATGGAGTTATTATAAGAAATAAATCATTACTTGTTATTATAGTTCATAATTAGTAAGAGGGAATCGAATATGAAGAAACCTATTCTATGGTAGCGAGAATTGAATCTAGCCATATTCTATTATCCTTTGCTGGATTCATTAATATTAATTTTTTTTAAATTGAGCTTAAATGTGATTTTATAAATTTAGAAGTACAAGAAGAACTTATTTTTGAACAACCTCTAATTTTTGTACACTCAAAACATGCTGATCAAGTTTTCAAAATTACTGAAGTTTTTTATGCCCTTAAATTATACCCTAGAGCATGGTATGATATGATTATATGATTTATTTTAAAAAACAATTATTAAAACGGTACTAAAAATCTATCACTTTTTATAAAGATATAAAACAAAAAAATTTGATTATTCAAATCAATTATGATGAAATTATATTAGGATCCACTCAACAATCCTTAACCGATTCATTTATAAATCTCCTGAAATCATAGTTATAAATGAGTATAATGGATGAGTTTACAATATTATTAAATTTTCACATCTCTCAAAAATAATAATTAACCTATATATTCCAATATAATATATCAAATATTTAAATAATAATTTTGAATATGACAACACTAAAAGTATAATCACTCTAATCGGTACCTAAAATACACTGGATCTTGATGAAGCTGGGAAACCAGTAGATCAAACATCATTTAGAGGTATGATAATTAGTTTTTTGTACTTAAACAACTAGTTATTCATACATAATGTTTTCAGTATTCTTATGTTTGAGATATCAATATAATCCAGATGAATCTCATTTAAAAAAAGTAGAAATTTTTTCTTCTACTTAGGGATTTCAGATTTAAGACTATTTTATTCTTCTGGAAATGAATTTTTTAATTTTTTTTTAGATACTGACATTGGTGTTGTAGAATGGATAGACAAAGTGCATTCACAACATTTAAATTAGTGGGAGACTCATTAGTTTCGTACTGCTTCAAAAACAACACCCAATTGCACTATCCACAGCTGAAGATGAATATATAGGTAATGGAAGTTGTTGTGTTAAGTATTGTGGATGCAACACACACTCACTGACTATGGTGTGAGTTTTTTCAAAACACAAATATTATGTGATAACACTAGTTCCAATTTTCATAGTAAAAACCTTTCACATCACTCACGTGAAAAACACATAGATATTAGGATAAAATTTGTTAGAGATCACACACAAAAATGAGATATTATTTTAAAATTCATCAGAACTCAAGAAAAACATGGTGATATTTTCACAAAAACATTATCTTATGGTAGATTTTAATACCTTAAACATATATTAGGAATGATCCTTGAAAAGTAATCATTTATATCTATTGGTTGTTTAAAACATCTTCTTACGTTATGTTACTTTTTTCTGGGGGTATACCAACATTTTATCAATTTTACATTTTATCAGTTTTATATTTTATTGGTTCTAATTATTATCAGTTTTACATTTTATAGGTATTAAATTTTATCATTTTATATTATATCAGTTTTACATTTTATCAGTTATACATTTTATCGGTTTTTCATTTCATCTATTTAACATTTTATCATTCTCATGTTTACCATTTTCATGGTTATCAGTTTCATGTTTTATCAATATTGTATTATGTTATTGGTTTTAGAATTATTTTCAATATTACATGTGTTTTGGTATTTAAATATTTTTCGTATTATTATCATATCAACAATATATCAAAATCAGTTTATCTATCCTGATATTCTGATAGATAAAACTTCTAAAACCTAATTTTGTCCATTTTATTTTAAATTTATATTATTCAAATATTTCATTTAACTATTAATCGAATTATTTATGAATTCGATTAAATTTTAAGGAAAAATCGAGATTTAGAAGTCATTCTCAACTAATTGATATTTTAGATCTAATCTTAACCGTCAAATTTATTTTTAATAGAGATCCTCTTAACCAATCCCACTTCACACTCATCTAAATTTCTGCACACTTCTGATGCCATGTAGTTACCCAGCACTTTTCCTAATCATATTTTACCCATCTTTTAAAATCAGATAAGTCTTCGACATTTGTAACCAGAAAAAATATCAGGTTTTGAGATAGTCTTTCATGTCTTATTCAACTTCTTCATCTCCCAAGCAAATGTATCAAAAATATTTCTCTTATATGACCTTTCGAGGTGAATGGTTACACTCTTGAGATTTTTTTGAGACTTTTGATTTTTCATAAGAGATGATAATAAGTTTCTAAAGGGGGATTCCATTTGTGTTGAAATGCCAATGTCACATCAAGATTTTTTGGTTCTAGGAGTAAGTATAACAATTTTATAAAAAAATGATGATTGATAATGGTCTCAAGAATTCATTTATACTTTACGATAAGAAATACACAACCTCTATACTATAAGAAACTGATTTCCTTGGAGTTTTTTATGAGGGTTATGCTCGATGTCCTTCCGAGAAATTGTCGGAACACGATTGGACTTTTGATAACAGAAAAGCAGATGAATATTTTTTTCAGATTCATGATCATATAAATAAGGTTAATCATTTATCCCATAACAATCACATAATTTCCCTCTCAATTAAAGTATTTCTAGTACAGAGATATGGTGATAAATAAACATTAAGATTTTATGATGTTTATTTTCATGACTATCTGGGGAATATAAGGATGATCAATATTACGGGTTTCATTTGGATAACAATTAAGAAACTTAAATCTGGTGGCATAAAGTGTTCGGTGATCATGTTTCCCACTATCCTTAGAGTTTTTATGAAATAATTATTTATTTTAAGAAATGTATCAATTTTTTCAGATATGAAAACCTTTAATGGGCCCCTAATCGGTAAGGATATGACCGGGAGACTCAAATAACGATTCAATCCTAAATCTAAAATGTTTTACAAATATTTGAAAGATGATAAAGGAAAGGATGTAGTGGATGGTAGTGAAAACCCATAAAATACCTCTAAATCCTCATCAATAAAATGAAATCTAGCAAAGTCTACAACTCCAATGATATAAATAAAATCGGTTTTGGATGAGGATGTGGAAGAGTAGGGTAAAAAGAAAGAAGAACAGAAAGATTGGTTTCCTCTAATTATATTCAATCCTATTGAATCCCTTGCCAAAAAAATAAGAACCGAAGAAATTTTGAAAGAAGAAGAAAATAAGAAGAGAATGAAGAAGTTAAAGGCCCAATCCATGTATATTTATAGTCTTCTTAACATAGTTCAGTAATCTAAAACTATAATTATCCTACGGGAACCAACTATTAAAACTCAATCAGATCCAAAAATGAAAGGAAAAGAAAAAAAGAATCTAGTCAATCGGCCACAGAATCCTTGTATTAAGAAATTGATGAAAAAGAAGAAGAACAAGTAGAATAAAGATACGGATAAGAGGAAAAAGTATTAAAATAGAGAAAAGATGCAAACAAGAGAAATCATTTAGCACAATCATCAGACATTCTTTTTTTATGTTTCCATCACCTGATCCTTATCCATCCAAAGAAGTTTCTCAAATGATTTATTCAATGAAATTCAATCAAATCACTAATAAAGTAGAAGACTATGAAGAATTTTATAAGAATTAGAATAATCCATCTCAATTTATCAGAACCAAAACCCATTTGTGAGATCTCCCATAATACAATGAAGATAAGAATTCAGTAAGAACAATCACAGTGAAGGGAATTCAATACCTTGAATTTGCTTTGAATGGATTGTAAAATATTATACTATTCATTAAAAAAATTGAAAATTTCCTGGATATCATTTAAATTATTCAATATGAAATAATGAACTCTGTTCAGACTCTAATGGAAATGTTTTTGAATCTTGAATCTAGTTTCAAAATATTCAAAAAAAACATGCTGCTAAGCACAAAAAATCTTGCAACATGGTTTTAATGTGGTCGTACAACATTGATGATAATATCAATTATCATGTGGAAAATTTGATTAATTGGTGAAGTGGGTAAATTATCTCCATCAAGTCTATAAAAAGATAGTCACTGATTTGAATGAAAAACTAGTAGACATTCATAAAAATGTTACCTCAAAAAGAATAACCTCTAATGATATATAATATCTTAAGGAAAATATGGATAATTTCTAAAAAGATATTTTTTTCAATCAAATTGAGTTGTAATCCTAGAGAAGTCCTAAAGTCTTAGAGTGGATGACTTTAATTATGAAAATATATGATTAAATCAAATGAAGCAATTAATCGACTTCATGGTGATATGATCCTAGGAAAGAGAGGATTTTTCAAAAATAGGATTTGAAGTTGAAGGGTCAATAAAAAGTTATTAAAAAATTAATTTAGGATAGAAAAGAGTTCAATAAGAAGATGCTCTCTATTTTCAATCTTTTGTAAAAACAAAGGGTGAAGGAATGAATTTTTTAACTCTTTTTTTAATAATAACATATTACATTCCATTTAATTTCTATTTTATCGTACATTATTTATGTAAATATTTGCAGGAAATGGATGTTTTCCAATTTTCATTTTGAAAATCACAAAGGAATAGAATAATTTTGAAAAGGATAAATTTGTTTCTTAAAAAGGAAAAATAGTGAAAACCTTTTCAATGGGGAGAACTCATAAATATATGTAAAGATAATATGATCCTTAGAAATAATTTATATCTTGGGGATGAATTATTCATATTCACTATTACTTTCAAAAGAATTACTAAACTCATTGGGTGAAAATGTTTGTTTTGTTTTTTCATTCCAAAAAGGGAGATATTGTTGAGTTAAAATGTATTTCAACATTCTCATTTATCATTTTTTTTCAAAAATCACAAATTACATCATTTTTTCATATATTATTATTTTGATCATAACAACATATGATGTTTCTCATCGTAATCACATATGATGTTTCTTATCATAATCAAATGCGTTGTTTTCTTATCATAATTACATATGATGTTTATCATCATAATCACATATGATGATTCTTAGCATAAACATATATTTGGTTTTATATCATAATCACTTATGATGTTTTACAATATAATTACTTATGTCATTTTACAATGTAATCATATATGTTGTTTTACAATCGTTGCCACATATTATTCATCATAACCATACATCGTAACAATGTTATGCATTGCAATCATATTATGCATCGTGACCACGTATCGTAACTAGGTTATGCGTTAAAATATTTTTATGCATCATAACCATGAATCATAACCATATTAAGTATCATAACCATGATATGAATCATAGCCACGATTTGAATCTTATCCTTGTTAAGCATCGAAACCCTGTTTTGTATTATAACCACGATATGCATCATACTCATGATATACATCATAGAAAAGTTACGTATCATAATAATGTAGTGAATTATACTCATATCTTTCTATAATATTGCATACATTTCATTCATTATATTTTATATTACTCATTATTTCTTAATTCTATAATTATTGTTTTCCACGTAAAACGATATCATTGAGTTAGTTATATACTAATCAAAATGATACCATGTATTCTATTTTTGTTTACCATTATAATACACCGTTTCCAAGTCCCTTCGATTTTTCTAAAGAAATATGACTGTTGGAGGAAATGTGACTGTTGGAAAATGAGTCAAATAAAAAGCCAGTCATTCGAACAAGAGTGATTAAATTTTCAATCTTCCATGTTCTAGAGAGAGAATTTGTGACATATCTCTTGATTCGGGAAAAAATCCTTGAAGATATAAGATGTGAATGACTTGTTCCTAGTTCTTGTATTTTAATAAGTGATTTGTTTTTCTTTATGTGACTGATCATTGAGATAACGATCGAGGGCTTCTGTGGATTAGAAGGCGGTGCTGCCAATTTTTGAATAGAGGGATTTCCAGTATTTGAAAGACAATGGTTCTGATCACCTTCAAAATCAAGGTATTCCTTAGATAAGAAGACAAATGTTTTGTTCATCATATCTAGGTCTTACCAAGGTGGTCGTAAGACATACCATTTATACAAGGGGAAAGGATTCTATACTCCTTTGGATAAAATAATTGAAATACTTTTATTTTTTCCATTGCCTTCATTAATAGAAATGAATCATTTCATTTCCTCTATTTATTCATATTCTATATTATTATAATAATTCTAATTATGATAATTTCATTACAAATCTTATTTATAGATTCTATAAGCTATATCGTAGAATCATTTACATTTTTTATACTCTGATAAATGTATTCAATTAAAATACAATTTTTCTTAATTACCTCTGGTATCATCTCATACAATATCTATCGGATCCTAGACAAGTTTGATAATTTGTATTGATTGTGAATTTAATTATTTTAATACCTATTAAACTATGTTCTCTCTTAAGTGTTTAAATACAACATTTCTAAACTTACATTTCACACCCCTCCTATATTATTCCATATCATATACATTTACATCTATATTATGATCCCATAGGTTTGAGAAAAGAACAACTCCAATAGTAATCATTATTTGATGGCTCGTCCATGTAAGCACTCCGTGCATCCATTGATGTGACCGCATCTAATGGGGTAGCACATGTAGTCTTTTCACAAACCTTCTTGAAGAAATGAAATACCTTATACTACCACAAGAGAGAATCTCTTCCAAAAATAACTAGTTTTATAAACCTAATCCATCACAAGACAAACAATAACTAAAAAATATTCCATTAAAAATACACTCCAAAACATATAACAATAACATTTAAAGATGAAGTCATTTATTTATTCAATATTGTCTTAGAAGACACATGGTCATAAAGGAAAAACATCGAAAAATATATTTTCTTAAAATATGCCAATAAGAAAATTCTAACATGATTTTATTAATGGTGAGAAACATGTTTTATAAATTAATTAATAAAATACAAGCATCATCTAGATTGAAATTTAAATAAAGGTCATCGAAACACCTACTGGTCAGAGTGAATACACGACCCAACACTTAGAAAAGGTGACAAAAGTATCGAGGACCAACTAACATACCCTAGAAACTATGTAAAACACACCCAACCCAACCTAATGAATTAATGTTTAGTTAAATTAAGGAGAAATACCCAAAATTTGAAGAAAACAAACCATCTGAGATGGTTCACTGCTAGAAAGGGAATTACTTGTGAGAGAGGGGTGCGGTCGAGGTAGAGATGGGTGGAGCTGGGGGTTCAGACCGTTATAGATCATGGAGGAGTAGGGGGTCGTGCACCAAAACATGATGAGGCCATGTGATAGAACATGAGGGGGTCACTAGGGGGGTTGCGTCTCAAGGGAGAGGGGTGGTGGTAGATAGAGGATAGAATTGCATGGTGTGCCGACAGTAGGTCAACTAGAGGTCACACGAGGGGGGGAGGTCTAGAGGTGGTGTTGTGTGCATGGGGGGTGTTGCACAAGAGGGTTAGGGTAGGGGTTTATCCTTGTGGATGGGGAGGGGTTGGGTAGAGGGATTTAGGTTTTTAGAAATTTACAATTTATTAATTTATAAAAAATAATAGTAAATACAATTTTAATAATAATAATAATATAATAATAGTAATATAATAATAATAATTTCAACTACAATAATAATATTCATTCTTAATATTTATATTATTGTTGTTATTATTATTTCTAATCATTCATTAAAATTTATTTCCATTTTTAACTAATGTTATTATTATTTTTGATGTCGAGCAGGTCATACACCAACTGTGCATAGGACAAAAAATCTCCTAGAAGTTTCAAAATCTGTACATCTTACCTGTGACTCATGTTGAACCTAAACTGGGAAAAATTAAAATTTAAGGCCTAACAAAATAAGAGGTATCTAAGGTCAAGGTGTGAAAATTATCCCCACAATTTACATTTCATTCACCTAGAAAGTTAAAAAGACAATGGTTAACAAAAACATGTGTGTAAGACCAAGAAAACGATGGAAATCTTAGGATCCTATGATGAAATCACACTCCATATGTCACACCAAACCAATTCAAGAAGAACCATAGATTGATATTGAGGGGAGAACATGAGAGGGTTCCCCCAAACACAATAACTCTAATAATATGAGAACCTTGAAACCCAAACCCACCAGCCCTAAGGGGGTGTAATGTGGGAACTACCAATCTGAACTCATTCAATTTATCCACATGGACCGAAAAACACCCAAATGATTTAAACCCCAATATTTATAAGAAATTACTCAACAAATGAATTAAGTGGAATTATATTAGCACATCCCACACCAATGGAATAAATCCATCACCGTAACTAGGTACTAAGAAATTCCTATCTCTAACACAACCCTCTTCCTCAACTCTAATGGAATGACTCCACCACCAAGATTAAAACAATTACGAGGAATCCTGGCCTACCATGACAATAGAATAGAGAAACTCTCTATATGAACTGAAACCCTCTAGACAAGGGTGAAAAAAATAGAGCTCGAATTGAAGACTATTCACTTTATCTATCCTTTCAACACTAGGGGAAAAATCATGGAAAGTCACATGAATTGTGAAAGGGCCCAAAAGCACCAACCTTCAACTCCACATTCCAAAAAATTTATAAGTAACACAACTGAAACTAAACCAAAAACCAGAATGGGTCCATTCATTCATGGGCCTTACACCCTTCATGGAATAGAAATGAAATTAAAGTGACATTTTTAGAAGATAAAGCCACTTGGATTGCAGTAGAAGTCACTCACCAAATCACTACAAAGAGGATGAACTTACAACGAGGAAAATAATAGAACAATGACAGATTTTATATTTCCATCACAATCACATAAAATGAAAATTGGGAAAAGGCTTCACACACCCTTGGAAACTCCTTCTTATGTGCAAGCTTTACCCTGAGACATAGGGTTGGGGATCTGATGGATGAAAAATATCTTGCCTCACAGTCGGGAATTAGCATCACTGAATTCCAACTCCTTCTTCCTCAACTTCACCACCTTATTCATGAACCGTTGGTCACAGGCAACCTGAAAAATTTACGCATATCTCCCCAACTCATATTAATAGATGAAGAACAACCCCACTGGTCCAACACATGGCCACTAAACAAACTCAATAAAAAACTCTATAAACCCTAGGAGTTCCTAAAAACCTAAATATGTGCTCTGCTTCCACAAATGAAACAAATTATTCTAACAGGACATTGACTAGCTTTATAATCATGCTTTGCATGATTTGAACCAAAATTAGGTATATGTTATTAATAAATATGGGAAACATTCTGGGAATCACATCCTAATCAACAAAATAAACACAAACCGATACTTGATGAAATAAAAAACAATATCAAAAGAAACTCCATGATCTCAAAACAACCATCTTAGAAGACAACAAAACATAAGCACAACCAAGAACCACTTCTCAAAATTTCGATTTCAGATTAATTTTCAAAATCTCTACATTTACATGGAACTTTAAAAATATAAAAACCCTCATTTTTAACAAAAATAAATTAAAAAAAATTCATTTTCATTTTCAAAACCTCCACTTTTATATTTTAAAACATCCTTCTTCCAAGGCCAATTCCTGAAATCATCTCTTCATACAAATCAAACCATGAATTATAAAATCCCACCTGTGGTATCTTATGAAAAATTACATGTTTTTTAGTCCATATACATCCTCATCTTCCATGAACAAGTTCCCCCATTCACATTCCATACATACCCTACACACATGAAAATATCACTATACAAATCCAAGGGTCACACCCAATCCAAATTCTCAAACCCTAAATGATATCTATTTTAATCCCCACATTACCAATTTAATCACATTTTTTGAAAAACACATCAATCTTTAAATCAATATTCCATTTCAAAATCCACATTCATTTTAAAAACTATTTTCTTATTCAAAATCCAACTTACAACACCCAAAGCCAAGATAAATAACAAATCACACCAAACAACTTGAAAGAGGAACTATCATCCATGCCCAACATATCAATATAGTAGTGATCGATTTCCCAGGTAGGCAATGACACTAAGAGTAACTTGAATTGGGAACATTAACTCAACAAGGATCAATACTCCATGAGGGGTCACAACATGATACCATCGCACCTTTGCTTTCATATATCAATCCAAAACAATAACAAAAGTCTAGAATCATATACTATCATTAGTATCTCATGTATCAGTGTAGAAAAGAGTTTGTGACACTCATCCCACACCTATCTCCCAGGTCTTGATGGTCCTAAGATCCCTCAACTAAACACCCAAAATAAAAATGGCCTCCTATAACACCATTTAATCACAAACCAAGCAAGTTCTCCAACCGACCCAACAACCGACCTAGTCTGCGACATGGTTTGAAGGGCGTTATTGATCCCCAATGGATGGAAACATGTGTTAGGAATATAATAAAACATAGTTGGGAATGATTTAATCTCAAATGAAAAGTATAATCAAACAAATAAAACTAAACATGTAGATATCTAATAATTAATATCAAGAAATAAAGTAAACAGACACATTTATATGATAAAACTCAACATGCTGAAAACTATAATATAGAATTGAAACTAAAGAGAACAAAATTAACAACTACCACATGATATCTATGTGACCTCTTGGTAACCTCTATATAAAAATCTATATGTGCCCCAATAATGATCACCTAATACTGGAAACACAAAAAAGAAAGGGATATAATAATGCTTAGGTCCACTGACATTGAGTGGTATAGTTAAGGTGTGAGTGAAAAACTCAGTAAGAAACCACTAAATAATCCATGTCATTCTTTAAAAAAATCCAATAATACTAGTTTCAAATAAATTTAGGAAAAATATATATTCATAAAAAGAATTAATTTTTTAAAAATCTAAATAATCTATTTCCGTCATAATATAAAAAATGGGATAAGAATAAAAAATATGGAGTTCATATTTTTTTTTAAAAAAAATCTACTTAGAAATAATTTTAAAACCAAAAACACATTCATAGTTTTACAAATAAATACCAAAAATGGACAAAAATAATAAGATTCTATAAAATGAGTACAACACCTCTAGTAGTACTCGTAACTAAGAAAACATGGGAAATACTTTGAACTTAGAGAAGAAAAAAATATACTATACGTGTGACTCATCCTGAAGGAATTCCCTAGTCAATGACGTCATAGCATCCTAACACCTGACCATTTTCCTACCATTCCTGGCTGAGTGGCTCATTCCTATAGAAATAGACCCATGTATCCACCTATTATGGGTCAATAGCTAGTATAATAACCTAGACTAGGGCATCATTCATTCTCAGTAAAACACATTTCTATTTTAGGTTCCCATGTCTGTTTCATAAGGGTGTGTGCCATTAAATTCAAATAAAAAACAACATACATATATATATATAACTCACCACACAATCCATCACATCTTGGTGCACCTCATGGGTGGTCCCTTCCCATAAAACATTCATTACACAAGGGTGGTCCCATACCAAGGACCCCCCCTTCTCACAGCCTACCAATCAAGAAAGGATCCTTACCCAAGAATTTTTTTCCAAAATCCATTTCAAAATTCATAAAATTCCAATATTGTACCCATATAGTTTACATTTATCAAAAATGGAGAAACTAAAAACCAATTAATATTAATAAGAAATTAAATTCCAAGTTATGCATTTCCAATCTTCCTTTATGTTTCAAACACACACCAAAGCACATCATATGTTCAAAACTATGCTTTATTTCAAATACACTTTTATGATCACATTTTTATGAAAACATGAACAATGTAATCAATGGATTTAAACGATATTTCAGTCACTTTATGAAAAAAAATCCTTTTACTAACAAATGAAGAAGTAAAAATTTCCACACAATTTTCAAACCACATGAATCCATTTTTGAATCCATGGAACCATTTATCAAAAGATACAGAAAAAGGAGATGTGAGTTCTTTTAGAAAAATAATGTTTAAGAAATGAGCCATACTAAATGTCATCATCATTATAAAGCTCATCAATGTGTGCACTTCGTGAACCAATGGATGTTCCCACATCTGATGTCATAGAACAAGTATCCATTACCCAAGCATTCTAGAATAAATCACACACACCTTCCACTACCGCAAATAGCCATGTCTTTTATAAATACCACATTTCATAAAACAAATACAACATAAGCCAAACAACATCCATGTTTATGTAGAAAATTACAACCCAAACATCCCAAAATACCATTTGAGGATAAATACATTTATTCAAATCAAATGGTATAGGCATACACATAGTCATAAATACAAAAACATTGAAAAATATTTTTATCTCAAATCATCCAATAAGAAAATGCTACCATGAATGATGTATGATTGTGATAATGGTTCAAAAAATGTTTTAAAATTTAATTAATAAAATAAAAGTGTAATATGTATTGGAATTGGATGATAAGGAATGGAAACACTTACTCGTCAGTGTGCGAATGCGACCCAACACTCAAAGAAGAGGGAAAATGTCTTGAGGACCAATCTTCATGCCCTCGACCTAGAAAAAATTTCATAGAACAAAACCAAAGTTATTATTGTTTTTTTAATTGAATAAAAATTCCCCAATTGGAATAAAACACATCATCATATGGGGTTCATAGCCAGGAAGGGAACTGCAAGGGATGGAGGGGCATGACTGCGATAGAGCATGTTGGGGCAGAGGGGTTCATCCCATGCCTAAATAGAGTGGATTAGGGATTTCATTCCCAGAATAGTAGGGGGAATATACCAGAATAAGAGAGGGTTATCGGGGGATCGAGTCTCATGGGAGAGGGGCACGACTGGATAGAGGAAGGAGTGGCATGGTCCGTTAGTAGTAGGCTGATCAGAGATGGACCAAGGGGGGAGATCCGGAGGTGGTGTAGTGCCCATGGGTGTGCTGCAAAAGAGGGTTAGGGTAGTGGGGTTGTTCCTCATGGATGGGGAAGGGAGTGGATGATGGATTTATATATTTAAAAAAAATTAAAATTAGGTATGTTAATAGTAATAATAACATACTCATAATAATAATAATAACAATGAAAATAATAGATTAATAAAATTTCCAATAATAATAAAAAAAAATTCTTAATAATAATAATAAGAACAACAACAATAATACAATTATTATTATTATTATTATTCATTACCAATTTTATTTTTATTTTTTATGTAATTGTTTTAATTTTTTTACGTCGAGTTGGTCATGCGGCATAGCCACATGGGCTGCTAGACTATGTGCCATACATGCATAGGAAAAGCACATTGTAGAGTTCTAAAATTTGAAAATACTACATGGAACTCAACCTAAACTTGAAAAAAAATTCAATTCTAATGCCTAAAAAATAATAGATATTTGAGGTCCGGTTTTGACACCCACCCCTCAGTTATTAATGGTAATGACCTATCCTCATTTATTAAAACATTAAATTACAATTAATTCATCCCAAACCAATCCAAATCTCTTAATAACATACAAAACTAATTTCAATGGGTCCTTTTTATGGGATGAATACAAACCATATAGGGTTTATTGTGTGAATAAAAAAATAATGTCTGAGGATCAGGTATAGTCTTCTACTGATTGTTTTAGATTTATTTCCTATTACACATCCTTCAAATATAATTAAATCGTGATAAAAAAATAAAAAAAATTATTCCATATTTTTAGATGTTATTATATTAATTTAATTACTTACAACCATATCCTCTTAATTCAAATGGGATGTAAAATCATTGTTCGTGTCTGCTGCAGACTACCGACTCACGATCCCGTGTAATTAGTTTTCCATCACCACCTCTCACAAATAGTTATAATGATGTATATAATAAATAAATATGTTGTTTTTATATTATTGTTATTATTTAGATATGACTTATTATTTTCCTTAATTTTATTCCATTTATAAAAAAATGATTCAATGTTTTTGTGTACGAACATCTTATTGTCTCTCTGAACAGTGTAATTAACGTTTTTATCACTATTTATTATTGATGAATATATATATAATGAATATATAAAATTAATATCATTTATAACATTCTATATATTATAGAATTGAGATCTATGTATTAATACAATGACCACTAAACAAAAAAAATACATTAAAAATGAATAAGTTAACACCCAAAAAATGATTATAACAAATAATTGTTTATAAATGGGTGGTAAGATATTATAATAAAATCAAATATGTTTCGATATATATGAGTTTTTTGGTCAGTAAATCTACAGTAAATCAATATTTATTGCATATAAGTTTTTAACAAATTTTATAAATTGTGAGAATTAGGGTTAGATATCTCTTCAAACCAACCCTTTTTTTAGTTATGACCTTTCTCTATCTATCTCAATATATATATCATTAATGTTTTGAAATGACTCTAAATTTTTTATATATGTCTCTAAGATATATAATTATCAATATTCTTTCATTATTTATTGGTTTATACATTCTTTATGTTCATTCCAAAAATGGATTCTTTATAAACTCATCTTTGATTATGATGTGAGGCAAAGATATTCGACCCATTTCTTTCCCTTGGTAATTTTATGTATCAGGAAATATTATTTATTTGTTTTTATGGAATAAATTATCATGGAAATGTTATTATGGGTGAACCTGAAAATTACTCATATTCAGTGGCTAAATGTTTTTTCATCACATGACGTTTTGAATTGGACTAGGGAGTAAACCTAATCCACAATTGGACTATTTCTACTATGTGATGTTTCCATGGACATTAGTCTTCACTTATGATTATGTCATGATTTAGATTTATTAAAAATTTCAAACATTTCCATGATCTCATGATATCGTGTTATTTATTTTTCTCTCCCAAGTGGTTAATCATGATAATAAACATTTATAATAACATCTTATACAATTGGGTCAAATGTTTTTATTACCTAGAAATTTTAATCCCTTTCTAGGATATAGAGCTAAAAAATTATATATATATATATATATATATTACCCAAGTTATCCAATGCATTTTTAGGATCTGAAATGGATATAAGATCTCATTATTGAGATTAAAATATAGATGTTTTAAGTAACACCCTAATTTTTTATGAATTTTTTTTCAGTAAATTAAATTTCATTAATGGGATGTGTTACAAAATAAACTTATTCAATCACTCATTACATTCATCCTTCATTTATCTCTCTACAACTGCAACACTTGATTAGTTTTTCAGACACACAACACTAAGTTTTAACAAAACCTCATCATATTATTAATATAATAATTGAAACGTGATTGTTGTAACCGAACCATTAGTGTTATAAAAATAAATAGTAATAAATAATTATTTTTTATTAATTATAATGTGTCTACAAAAATAGATCCTATTTTTATCAAAATATATAATTTTTGGAAACATTTTATATGTTTTGGAAATAATTTTTTGTTTAAAAATATTATTTAATGTATTTCTTGAATAATAATAAATGAAATTTATAAAACGTTTTAAAATTGAATATGATAAAATAAAATTCATTTTTTCATTAATTTTTTCAAAATTTTATTATGGTAAATGTTTAGAATTTTTTTAAGAATTATATTTTTTGATGAATAGTTAAAAATATTGAAATTTAATTTAAAATTTCGTATAATTATAATTTATTTATATTGAAAATTAATATTTTAATTTTTTTAAAAGTATATTTAATTCAATTTCAAATAAATTAATTCAAATTAGGCCATCATATTCAATTTAATATTTAATTTCAATATAAAAACATTACAAACATTTGATATTTTCCCTTTAAAACTGCACTTTTCTGACAGGTATAAGAGGTTAATTTTAAATTATTTTTTGCTACTTGTGTGATTATAATTTAAAAAACTGGGTTAAATATTTGTAATTAAATTAACTTTTAATTTCAAATAAGACCAAAATTATTTTCAACCAATGTGATTAGAGAATGAAATAAAAATAATAATTAAAAAGATTAATGTAAAAAATACATTACATAGTGGTTAAATATTAAAAATATAGTATAAAATGTCCTAAATATTGAAAATACAATTGGATGGTAATATTTAAACAATATTTTGTATTATTATTGAATGTGATCTATTTTGGACACATTTTCGTTAGAAAAAATATTGGTCAGATTCTCTCTTCCAATAATTTACTTGTTTTATACTCACATCCCCTATAAAAGGCTACCCCCTCAGATTATATCTTCACAACTATCATTGAATTTCTGATAAAAAATAAATTCAAAAATTTATTTTCAAATTCCCTCCCCTCATCCTAAAATCCTTACATTTGGAGTTATTCTATCTGAATGAGTTTTTTGGTGAAACAAATGAGATACCAAAGGAAGTGGTAATGTTCATCAGCAAATGTTTTAGTTTTATTTCTTCTTAAAACCCCATAGATTATTTTTATATAATTATTCTATAATATCCTATGTATTTTAAATTTAAATACACTTTTTTTATTCTAGGGATATTACCTAAATCTACAGACACTTATGTCAATTATGTTGGGAAAGCATCGTTCGTGTGTACGATAGACTACCGCCTTGCGAACCAATGTTGATCATTTTCCATTACTAACTTTCCTAATTGGGAATAATAATATAAATAATATTTTAATATAATATATATGATATATATGTATTTTGTGATGTTTTTATGATTATTTAACTGTAATATAACCAATAGTTTCGTGCTTCACATTTTTGGGGAATATGATAACATCATTCATGAGTATGGTATACTACTACCTCACAAAATGATGTGATTCATTCATGATTTACTATTAATTTTTTAAGGATGGGATTAATATAAATTTTTTATATATATGAAACAAATATTTCTTCCAATGACAATATATCATATAATTAGATGTCTTTAAAATCCAATAAGAAATTGGGAACATCGTTCATGCATACGTATGACCAACTGTCTCCATCAACGGTGTATTTCATTTACTAATTCTATCTTTTATATATTATTATAATTACATATATATATATATATATATTGGATAGGAATATATATTTTTATGTATATTATATGGCACAATACATGTGGTGGTGAATTGTATGATTAAAATCTTTTTATTTAAACTCTTAAAAAAGAAAATAGTTCAAGAGGTCTTAAACTAAAACAATTCACAACCAATACAATTGACCATTCGGGTCTTGGATTCGGTTGATAAGAAATGTTTTAATACTATAACTAATTAAAAAAAAATTTATTTTAAATGAATAAAATGATCAGAGTAATAGAAATGTAATTGATTCAAACATTCAACGTATAGAATCTATTAATAAAATATGTAATGAGTGAATCGTAATTGAAACAATTAAAATAGAAATGAATAGAAAGAGAAAACAATACAATTCCCTTTATTTTACAAATCACAGTGGAATGTAAAGGTATTACAATTATTTTATCCCAAAGAGTAGGGTATCCTTCGACCTAGGATAATAGGTCAGTCTTAGCACCACCTTGGTAGGCCCTCAATACGATTATAGGCATGACTATCTTCATATCCCCGGAAGCCCATGATTAAAAAGGTAATAAACACCTCAATCTTTCAAAATATTTAAATCCCGTGATATAATGATCGGCACCACATCTTCCAATACCCAGAAGCCATTGATCGTTATCACAGAGATCAGATACACAATGCAAAACAAATAACTTATATAAATACAATAACTATGAACAAGTTGTTCACTTCCTATATCCTCAAGGATTTCACACGAAACATGAGAGACATTTCACTATCTCCCTATAGAACATGATAGAAGAAAAAATTCATTATTCTGGTTCAAATAGAATCTTATTTATTGGAATTGGGTTCCAACAGTAATATTTGTCCCAACGGTCATATTTTTCTAATAAATTTGGAGGGACTTGGACACCGATCAATACAATGGTAAATAAACTGCCTATATGATGTTCTTTTGATTGGTAAATAACCAACTCAAAAACATCATTTTATTTATAAAATAGTGAGTAAAAAAGTATGAAACAATGAGTATAAATAACGTATAATCAGTATTGAAGAAACTTAAGACTATAATGCATTACATGATTCTGATTAATAACATTGTTATAATCCTTTTCATGATTAAAATGCATATATTTTTCTTGATAAATTATATAGTTAAAATTCTTGACATGGATAAGATTTATATCAATTATGATTTATATTTTGGTTCCAATACATGACATATAATATGGTTATGATATATGATTACAATTTGACACTTAACCTGGTTACGATTATTGATTATGATACATTTGGTTATGATCCATAACCTAGTTACGATACAGGTGATTACGATGCATGAAATTATGATATATAATCTAGTTATGATGCATAACCTGGTAATCATACATGTGGTAATGATTCTAAAAATATATATCTAGTAACTTTGTAAAACAACATACATGATTGTGAAAATAATGAAACATATATAAAAAAATGTAATTGAGTATGATTATATACCAACATATATGATAAACAATATATGTGCTTATGTTATGTTTGATCTGATATTTCCAAAACAAATGATTGATGATAAAGTAGTAACACATTTTGACTCAAAAATATCCCCCTTTTTTGGAATGTAAAATAAATAACAAAAAAAAAAAATAATAAAGTCTTATCTCCTCTATGTGTCATTAATCTTTATAGATTAACAGTGAATACAACTAATTCCTCACTAGTTCAGAAACTCACAAGGGATAATATTCTCTTTATATTTACTTGAAATTTATGCCCATTAATAAGATATTCATGAAATTATTCTTTGAAAAAAAAATCTCCACCTTCTGTGATTTTTCAAAATAATAAGGGAAATTATTCATTCCCTGCAAAGTGTTGTTAAAAAAGAATGAAATAGTAGACATTTCATTCAATGAAAAAATTTTATATTAAAATAAGAGTTCAAGAATCATTATTTCCCATTTTTTTGTTCAAAAAGAGTGAACATCGTGAGATTTATATTTATGAACTCCTTTATATCCCATATGAGTATATCAATAGCTTCTTTCTGAGCCTTTAGCTTCTCATCGTGATCAGAAATTATCCTTTCTTTCTTTTAGATTCGGTCTTCCTGAATCCAACTGATTTCTTCTTCATCATTAAAACAAGCTTCCTAGGTATTTAAATCCTCCAATCTATCTCTGCAGGGCTTCTCCAAAATTAAAATTCTTTATTAGAGTAAAATATCCTCATTACACTCATTATCCAATTTTTTCTTTAAACCATCAAACTCTTGATAGGCTATTCTTTGAGAGGTATTGGTTCATTGAAACACTTCATATTTTCCTTTATAATCATAAAATAGTTCATTATACATATTACTGAGAACATTTAACTGATGAAGTAAATCATCTTGCTTGTCTAGATGATTCATTAGGATATCATCAACATTATATAACCACTTTAAAATATAATTTCAAGACTTGCTATGCATAGTAGACCATTCCTTGAATATCATGAAATCGGCTTCAAGACTCATAAATCTATCCATCAAAACATGGACCAAGTCTGTTATATCATTATGAGCATTTGAAATAATTTTTATCCTGACATTAACTTTTGGAATAAATGGTACCATCTTTTCTAATATATTAAAATCCTGTTAAATGTTCTTAATTCCATTTACTATTAATTTTCTTTCATAATCTGGGTCTTTAGTTTATTATGGGAGATCACCAAAATGAGTTTTAGTGCCAATCACTTGTGCTGGATGATTCTGATCCTTTTCAGATTCATCGTCTTCCTTTAGCGGATATCAAAATAACTTTATTAGAGGAACCCTTTTGAGAATATTTCATGGAAGTCTATGGTTCCAAATATGGAAAAATTAAATGACGGAACTGGTGGGGATTATATTGTATGATTTATCCTGTTTTAATCATTTTTATACTCCTATTTCTTCTTTTCCATGTTCTCAGTGCCATTATTCTCCTTTTTCTTGTTATTATTATTATTATTCTTCTTCATATTATTGATCAAGAGATTTTGTAGTTTATTTTTCAGAAACATGTTTTTCTTTTCCTTTTACTACCAGATCTGATTGAGTCTAAACTGGTGGCTCCCATATTACAATTCGGATTTCTCCTACTCAATTATCTTGAGTAGTGTATCAATGTCAATGGCTTGAGACTTACTCTTTTTAATCCTCTTATTATTCACTACTTCTTTCAAAGACTCTACTATTCTTATTTTCAAAGAAAATTCTTCAGATGGAGTCCAACCAATCTGAGGATCCCCTTATTTCCTCATGTTCTTTGTCTTTCTCCACTTGACGACAATCTCATCGGATACACCCATTTGTTTTTTTGATGGCTTGGGAGTTTTAGTATTAACTACCATTCTTTTATTCTAAGATTTCTAGTATGGATTAGAAGGTTTCTCACTCTTTCAAATACTTCCTTTTATTTCTCAACATTCAGTTCATTATCAACCATTTTTATATTAAGGATTGAATTGTTACATGAGCCTCCTTATCATATCTTTACTAATTAATGGATCTTTGAAGTAAGTAGGATCTGACTTGATTGAATCATTACATAAAATCAAGAATTTTTTTAGAAACATACTGAAAATAGTGGGAAACATTGTCAACTCAGATTTAATTGCACTATATTCAGACCTCTAAATTGTAAGGAATATGAAAACATACGGTTTATATTTCTAATGTTTAACCAATAATAAAGTATAAAAACCTGTGAAACGTTCAATGTTTCCTTTTCACCCTTATTGGAAACAAAAATCATTTCATCCAAAGTTAAATAAGACGATTATCACCTTATAAATGACTCACCATTCTCTTGTCATCGTTAATATCAAAAGGGGATTCTTCAACTTTTATATTATCAAATATTTCATCAGATTCCAGTAAAATATAGGAAGGACAATGAGTATGACCCTCAAAATGAACACATAGAAACATATCTTCTAATTTTATGGATGTTGTATACTTCTCATCATACATCTTGAAATAAATCTTAAGAGCCTTGTCTATCTCTAATGATTCATAAAATTGTAACACCTCATTTTGATACACATAATCCTGACCAGAATACAGTATTTCCACACAAATGAATCCCTATCCTTGAAAACTTATAATAATTTTTAGTGAAGAATCAAAAGTCACATTAATGTATCGGGATACTATCCTTTCAGCTCAAAATTTTAGGGAATAGTATTATTTAGGAGACATTTTTTTTGGAGAAGAAGGTGTATACTCGGTCATGAAAGACTAACTCTCACCTTGAAGTTATTCCTGAATAAAAAGGTTGAGTAGATCTATTATTACGAAAACTATGGTACGAACCAATTAGAAACCATACTGACTATTTATAGAGAAACCAGTCTTGATATTAAAAAAATGATTATTTTGATGTGGGATAGGTTCTTGTAAATGAAATTGATGATCGATATTTGATCTAAAAGATCCAATGGTTATGAATGATTTTTAACACTTGAGGTTTTCCATAATAGAAAATAATATTCAGACTAAAACCAATTAGGAATGAAAAGAAATAATTGAGAAACAATAACTTAAACAACCGAAAGAAGGCTTTATAAATTGTACCTATCAGGGTATCGGGCTAGATGTATTGGTTTCAATATATATAACTTATGATATCTATAAATAAAATATAAATGTAAAACCCATAATAATTCTAAAACTGATAAAATGAAATGGGTTTGTAACAATAATCAAGTACTAATAATGTATTTCAATTCTAATAGTTCTATAATGATAAGTGAAAAAATGATAAAGTGATGCAAATAAACTGGAAAAGTAAATAGTAAATCCGATAAACTGTAAAACTAAAGTAAAAATGATAAACATTAAACTAAAATATATATAGGGTAAAATGGATAAACATAAAATTCAAAAGCATAACAGGTAAAAATGATAAAAATAAAATTGAAAAACATTTAGGGTAAAAATGATAAACATAAAATTGAAAATCATATAGGGTAAAATAGATAAACATAGAATTTAAAATCATATAGGGTAAAACTAATAAACATAAAATTTAATGGTGAAACATATAAAATTATGTATAGTCCCCCTTTTAAAACGAGTAACTTAATTGAAGGAGATGGTTTATACAAGAAATGCATGTGAAGGATTACATCATAGTGTTCATTCCTAGTTTCTATTTAATGTATTCAAATCTATTAGAAATAATGGTTTTGTGAATATATCAGCAAGGTTTCTTTTGTTCCGATGAATTGTAAAATATCACCCCCTTTTTGTGTGTGATCTCTATGAAAGTGATGCCAAATATATATATTTTTCACATGAGTGGTGTTCAGGGTCTTTACTATGAGAAATGGCACTAGTATTATCACATTGTGTTTTAGTTTTCGAAAAACTCATGCCATAGATAGTGAGTGTGTGTTTCATTTACAACACCTGATCACAATAACTTCCAGCTGATGCATATTTAGCTTCAATAATGGAATTTTTTTCAGATTTTTGCTTCTTACATGACCAAGAAACCATTGAATCTACTAAAAAACTACATTTTCTAGATATACATTTTCAATCCATTCTATAGAAACCAATGTTAGGATATGACAAAAAACTTCAAAACAAAATCATTTTCATAAGAATTGAATAGTCAAAAATCCATAGTTCCCTTAAAATAATGAAAATATTTTTCGGCTCTTTTTAAATGAGATACTTTGGGATTACATTAGTATCTTCCACATATGAATACTAAAAAAATTAAGTTTGTATAACTATTTTTCATGTATAACACACTACATATCATACCTTTAAATTTTTTTTATCCAATAGTTTCCCAACTTCATCAAGAACAAGTATATTTGAGGTACCTCTTGGAGTGATAATACTTTTTAGTGTTTTTATATCCAAACTTTTTGATTAAGGCTTTGATATACTTATGTTGGGATATATAGGTTCGTTATAGTTTCAATGATATTTGAAAACCTAAAAATAATGTTAGATCACCCATCATACTCATTTTAAACACAAATTTCATTAGATTCAGAAAAGAATCAGTTAAATATTGTTGAGTTGACCCAAATATAATGCCATCACCATTGATTTGAATAATGCAAATGTTTTGTTTCAATTCTATTAAATGTGTTGGATATTCAGTACATTTTATATAATTATTTCTAAAAATAAATATTGTAGGTCTAGCATAACATCATTTACGGTATTGTTTAAGGCCAGACACAGCTTTGGTATGATTAAAAACATTATCATCATGTTTTGATTCTATAAAACCACCATGTTTATATAAAAAACTTCTACATGTGAAAAATCATTATGAAAAAAACATGTAACTTCCCTATGAGAAATTTTGAAATTGATTTAGGCTGCAAAGGATAATATAATTATAATATATCCATGTCTTCTAACCTGAGCATTGATTTATTCATAGTATATTCCATCTTGTCGACTATAACCATTAGCAATTAGTCTTGCTTTATTTTTAATAATGACTCCATTTTCATCACAATTGTTTCTAAAATCCCATTTTACACCAATTTAAGTTGTTTCTGTAGGTCTTTCAACCGTGGTCTAGACTTGATTCCTTTCAAATTCATTTAATAATTCATTGCATTGCTTTAATTCAATCATTATCACCTGATTCATTGTTAAATGTTTTAGGTTTGAATTCAGATAAGAATGAAAGATGTTATATTTCATTTCTCAAGATATTTCTATTTATTAAAGGTTGATGAAAATCACTAATGCTATTATCATTGAGATGATCTTTAAGAAAAAATTGATTTGCATTTTTAAAACATGTTCATCAACATAAAACAATAATTATTCATGGGTAAATGTTTCAAAACAAGTTTAATGAGTATTTATCTTTTCAGAAGAGTTTTCAATAAAATGATGATATTCAGTTTTGGAAAACACAATAGTTGATATAGGTAAGGAATTTTTTAAAACAAAGGGGTTTGTTTCATCAAATTTTATATGTACTATTTCCTAAATAGTAAAAGAGTCTTTTTTAAAAACAGTAATCCATAGATGTTGTGGAATAACATAGAAATATTCCTTCATAATATTTGTGTGAAAATTTATGAAGATTATATTTGGAATTAAATACGAATAATATTCATCCAAATACTCTAAAGTATGAAACATTAGGTTTTTGGCTGGTCACAATTCATAAAGTGTTTTCTTACAAAAATGTATATTTAAAACATGATTTATAGTATAACATGTATGAATAACTTCAACCCAGAAATACATAGAAATTCAGTGTTCAGTCAACATGGTTGTTGTTATTTCCAAAATAATATGATTTATTGTATCAATAACACCATTTTTTAGGGGTTCCAGGGAATGAAAAGTTGTGATTAATACTATCCATAAAAAAATGTCTCAATATCTAAATTTTGAAATTCTTTACCACGATCACTATGAATAGTTATCCGTGTTAGGCTTCTCTTATGTTTAACTAGGGCTCTAAAAGTTTGTAAAAAGAAAAAGGATTCAGCTTTCTTTGCTAGAAAATAGATCCATGTGAATCTAGTGTTGTCATTAACTATAAAAAATACATATTACATTTCTATAATGCTTCCAGTTTGTGTATGACCAAAAATATCCATCTGCACTAACTTAAATGCATTAGATGTTGTAACTTCATTTATATATTTAAATCTTGTTTTATGTTTATTTCCATATTAGAAATGGTAAGAAACTTTTGAATAATCATACATTAGATATGGAAGATCCTTAACAAGTCTTTTATTTGAGTGTTTACAAAGGATACTAAGATTAAAATTTCATAACAATTTATTCAATAACCAAGATTGGTCTTCCATTTCACGTAATCAAGGTATTTTTTGTCTCCCAAGGTCTTCTATGTTAACTATGTAAACATTCTCATGCCTATGGGTAGAAAGAATGAATTCGTCTTTAGAATTATGAACTAAAAATTTATCATTTCAAAAATTCACAAGGTATCTTTCTTCACATAATTGACTTATTTCTATATTTTTGTTCTTATTACATTTTGCAAACAAAACATTTGAAATTAAAACCTTTTATAAAAGAACAATAGTACATATACTAATGATCTTTCCCAGAGTATTATCTACAAAGGTCACTCTTCCAAATTTTATTTCAATTATATTTTCAATGAAATATTTGTTTCCTATAATGTTTCCAAAAAAACCTCTATCCATGTACCAAATATTCAGGTTGTTGGTAAACATTTGGTTTTCCTAAAAAAGAAACTATTAGTGTTTCAGAACCCAAACATGTTTGGATCCTGAAATGTTTGATATATGAATTTTTGGAATCGACATTTGTTTTCAAAAATGTACATTATGAAATACTGATAACTATTTATTATTAAGAGAAATATTTATTTCCCAACTTCCACCAAATTGACATATAGTAGTGAATGAAGCATTATGGGGAGCAAAAATAATTATGACTAAAAAACAATTTTAAGTTACTATAACCAATTACAGAAATATTTCTTATTGGATAAATTTGATAATACATTTTGTCAAATTCGTTCCTTCCAGTAGTAAAGTTTGATAAAAGTTTCTTTAGTGAAAATATTTCAGATTTTACTCTAATGAAAAAATAATCATTCTCATAAGAAATTTCTTTTGGAATTGTTTTTTCTTTCAAAAACATTTTTTATTAAATAAAGTTGTTCAAAGTCCATAGAAATTTTATCCTATTCAGAATTTATATCCATAAGGTTGTTTGAAATATTATAAAAATCAAGGGTTTTCTTATCATGGTCTTTTGAATGATATGAAATTTCATTGGTAATAATTGATATTCTAGATTTTTCCTTATCAATATTGTTCTCAAATTTAGAATTTTCATTCTCATGTAATTTAAAAAATCTAGATATTTATTCAAAATAAGTCAAATTATCTTCTGCTAAGTAATATTCTTTATTCGTAGAGTAAGAATGTTTCTCATCAAGGTAATTTTCAATTAAAGAACCATTTATATAAGATTCATCATTTTGTACCTTATCCAAGAAACAATGATTTTAAATAAGTATTCTAGATATGAGCCCTATATTTTTCAGACTAAATTATTCATATTATGAAGATGTGTAAGATCAATAACCACCACTTTCATTCCAAGCATCATTTTCTTTCATGCCATTATTTGTCTTAGTCTCTCTAACAGATTTTATTGTATCTTTTAAAAAATTTCTCACTAGATTATAATATCAGAACATTCTTTGATTTGGATCTTGTTATCCTTTCTGGTGTCATGGATTTTAATGTAGTAATAAAATCCTAACATCCATTACTATTATTTATATTGTTGAAATAATCATCTATTTTCATTGTTGTCTCGTGTTGTAAGAGGGTAACATCTAATTCATCAAGAGTGATTTGAGAAACATTCATCTTCTCAACAATAGAAATATTTTTTTATTCCCACTAATTTGGAATTATATAAATTATCTTTTCCACTAGATCTTAATCATCAAGGCCCTTTTCACCCATGGGTTGAGGATTATTGACTATTTTTATAAATAATTGTTTCACCTTCTATACAGGTTCTCTATAAAGAAAAAAACTCATGATATTCTTCATAAATGAATTACCCTTCTAGTTTCTATAACATTGGATGTACCAATGTGTGTGACTTTCAAATTTTCCATATAAAATTTTCTACTTCACATGATGATATCTGGTTGTAAATATTCCTTGTCATGGAAGACAACAATGTATTGCATACCATATAATTTAATTGATATTCTTATTTCTCTTGGTTGGTGAAGGTTCTGAATTTATTTTCTAGGATTTTCTAATCTCTAGAAATCATGAAAAGGTTTTCCACTCAAATATTAATTACAAATGTCTTCATTCTATCTCTTCAATACTTATAATCATTTCAATCAAAAATTGGTGGTCTATTTGGATTTAGGTTCTTAATTGATCCAATATTCATTCCTTCCATCTTATAAAAAAATACTTTTCCACTACACATGTTAGTGTATTAAGTAGTTATAGACAAATTATTTGTAAAATAAATTCAATTGAATTTCATAATGAAATAATGAAGGTAAAAACATCAGTAGAAACCTTCTCAGATACAAATATTTTTATAGTAATATATATGTACATGTATATTAGATGACACAATAAAAGAGGTGTTGAATTGCATGTTTAAAAACATTGTATTTATACTCTTATTAATGAACATAGTTTAAGAGGCCTTAATATAATAAAATTCACAACCAAAACAATTGACCATTCAGGTCATGGATCTGATGGATAAGATATGTTGTAATACCACAAGTAATACAAAACAATTGTATTCTAATTGAATAAAATGATCATAGTAATACAAATATAAATTATTCTACCATACATCATATAGAATCTATTAATAAAAAATTTAAGGAGTGAATAGTTATTGAAATAATTACCATAGATATGAATAAAAAGAAAAAGAAACACAATTCCTCTCATTTTACAAATTGCAGTGGAATGTAAAGGTGTTACAATTCATTTATCACAATTAGTAGGGTATCCAATCACCAAGGATAAAAGGTATGTCTTACCACCACCTTTATAATCCCTTGATATAATGATCGACACGATTGTATTCATATACACAGAAACCCTTGATTAATTAGGAAATCAACACCTATGTTATTCCAAAAAATGAAATCCCTCAATATGATGATTAGCAGCAGATCTTCATATCAGTAGAATCCATCAATCATTATCACAGAGACCGGTCGCACAAAGAAAAAATAATCACTTATAAAAATACAAGAACTAGGAACAATCTATTCACCACATGTATCTTCAAGGATTTCACATGAAGTTAGAGTGTTGTCCCACTATCTCTATCTAGAACTTTATAAAAGAAATAGTTATGTATTCTGGTTTGAATGACTTCGTATTTAATGGTCTCATGTTCCAACGATCATATTTCACCCAACGGTCATATTTTTATGAAAAATTCAGAGGGACTTGGACACCTAGAATTACAATGGTAAAAAAACATACTACATGTCATCATTTTGATTGGTAAATAACTAACTCAGTGACATCGTTTTTGTTAAAAATAGTAAGTACAAAAGTATGAAACAATGAGTATTAATAACATTTAATCAGTATTAATATAAGGTAAGAGTATAATGCATTACATGAGTACGATTAATAATATGGTCATAATTATTTTCATGATTAAAATGAATATATTGGTTATGATACATGACATGGTTATAATTATTTACATGGATAAGATGCATATCAGTTATGATTTATATTGTGGTTATAATGCATGATAGATTATATGGTTACTATACATGATTATGATTCGATAGTTAACCTGGATATGATTATTGATTACCATTAATGTGCTTACAATGAATAACATGGTTACAATACAAGTGATCACGATGCATGTGGTTATGATGTATAATCTGGTTACAATACAGGTGATTACGAGGCATGTGGTTATGATGCATAAGCTTGCTACGATACAGGTGATTACAATGCATGTGGTTACGATGCATAACCTGGCTACGATACATGTGGTTACGATGCTAAAACAATATATCTAGTTACATTGTAATACAAAATACATGATTATGAAAACAATGCAACACATATGAAAAACAATGTAAGTGATTATGATTGTAAAATAATATACATGATAAAAAATATATCTGAATACAATATTTTTGATTTGTGATTTACAAAACAAATAATTTATGGGAATTTCGAAAAACATTTTTACTTAAAAATATATACATAATTTATAAAATAAATATGACATTATTATTATTATTAAGTTTGTTATTAAATAATTATTAATTAATGATAAAAAATATGACAAATAATAAATTGCATATAAATTGCATATTACCCAAAAAATGAAACATTAACATGAAATCATTAATAAATGGGTAATAAAAGTTTGTAATAAATTCATATATAGAGTTAGTTATATTAAAATTATTCAATAATATAGTTATAATAAACATATATTTACTATACATGAGGTTATAACTAATACGATAGTAGTCAAGACTAAAGGTAATGGATTTCCATCTAACTTTTATTTTCATAGAGACCCAAGCCAGGTTCAACACCTAATTATTGTTTATGATCTGTATACCGACCTTGGATATTTTTTATTAATATTATATTTAGAATTGTTTTGATTTAATAAATCTATTTTAGGATCTCTAACTTATGGGGTTTTTTAAAATATTACCAAAGGGGTAAGGTAATTTTGTCTCAACTTTCCTTATTTGAGATACATGTTGTGTTATGCACCTATTTTATTTTATAATGTATTTATAATTCCATTTATAAATATTTTATCCTAAATATTCTCATTTTAATGATATTTTAAGTTCCATGTATTGTTATTCTCTCAGGGTTATTATGATTCAATGTTACCAAACTCGAAACTGTTTATTGGTAAAATCTCATCACTTATCGAGAATGTTTATAATTATACTTCCATTTCTGAAATATTATGATCCATCATTCAATAATTATCATGATTTTTTTCAATGTTTCATTCATATGATCTTCATACAATTTCTCTTTTTTTACTATCTGGTACCAAACATACCTCGATTAAAAATAAATATTCTTTAAAAAAAAAAATTTCTAAAAATGCATTAAAAAATAATTTATTACTGGAAATGATATTTAAAATAAATTTTTAACCATGATTTATTTTTTAATAAAATATTTTTAATGGAATAATGTTTTTTTTTCAAAACACTGTCTATTTGGATCTTACATATAATCTGAAAGGAACCTTCAATTTAATGTGTATGACATGAATACGATTTTTCTATTTCATGAAAAATAATTGTTTAAAAGTTTATTTTATAATATTTCAATGTTATTTTTATATAAAAATGGTTTTCAAATTGTTTTATTTCTAGAAAATAATTTATCTCAGTAAAAACAGTATTTTCTTCAAAAAAATATTTTAAATGATCTTTAAAAATTATTTTACATATAAGATGACATCTATTTGTGTTAACTATTCAATACAATGCATATAATCCAATTATACCATTTATATTTTTTTTCCAAGTGGTTAATGTTATTTAGGTGTGATGTCTATGAAACACCTTTATCTTCTATGGGTTGCACCATGATAAATCACATTTAATAACTGAATTTTTATCATGGGTTATGCTATAATGAAAATATTGTGTAACATGTCTCTTTTCTATAGGTTATGATATGGTTTCCAGTTTATGATACCCATATCACTTTTTGAGTTATGATATGACAAATTTATTATGATCTTGTAGAACACATATGTATAATTTCATTATGTGATGTGTGGGGATTATATCTCCCACCAATTCATTGGGTAAAGATTTATACCTCAGGATATATACATGATTGGAATGGGTAGTGATCTCAGTTTAGTAATACGTGGTTAGAATGATACGTTAACTTGGTTTAGTAATATAGGGATGGAATGTTTAATGAATTGGGATCAGGAATACTGGGCTGGAATGGGGAGTGACCATAGTTTAGTAATGGATTTCTTCTACTATGATGGTTTTTGTAGCATTACTTGATTATTATGGAAATGATTTTCTATACTTGTGTACATACCACAAATTCCATTATGTATACTATCATCTCTACTGATCATTGATTCATTTATCCATCATATATTGTGAACTCCTAATATTTGTTCCATTACTCATGATTATGATATTTTATTTGTAGGGTTTCATTTTTAAATGTTATTATAATGTTCTCATACCATTATACTCATGTTATTCTTATGTATCTCCCTTTACATTATGTTACTAAGAATCTGAGCTAACCCTTTATTATTTTTCATTTCCCAGGATTTGAGATATGTATTATTTTTGATATGTTTAAGAAGGATTTCAGCTTTGAATAATGTAATGAGAGATGATGTAGCCCACCTTTGAACCAGTGTCTATGTTTCTATGTTTTGAAAGGCACAAAACTATTACAACCCCAAGGTTTTTGTATTTCTAATTTAATAAATATTCAAAAAATGATGTATTGTTCTTTTATGAAGATTTTAGGTTACTGTAGTTTGTATTAGAGAAATAGATTATTCAAAATTTATAAACTAGGATGAGAAAGACATTGTGAGATACCTAAGAATATTCCAAAGGATATATCTAAATTTGAGTCAATGTATTGGAATATTTTGAGGAATTTCAATAAAAAATAGAGAGATTAATTTCAAATAAATGCATCCCTTTCTGAATACTGTAAGTGGATGCTGATTTCAAACACATGTACATACGGGTAAGAACCCCAAAAACACTGTATTGAGATAAAATTAACAAGGAATTTGTAAACAACAACGAGACTTGCTACATATCTAGTTTTACACTCTCAAGTAATACAATAAGGAACATCGCAAATTCATTAGAAAAAATCATGAAAGATTTAAATAGAAAATTACTACGAACGACCTTGGATAAACCTATTGTGTTATTAATTGAATATGGTGTCATAATATAGATATACAATTATAGATTTTCATTATTTTGTGGACACCCACTATGATTATGGTTTCTTTCTCTATGTTTTCATTCTTGTTAGTGGATGTAACCCAAAAGAACTATAGTGATGCTGATTATAAAAAAAGAAATTATTATCCTCTTAAGAACCCAAATGGGATGGGATCTGAAATGAATAATCTTGTTTCTATGATAAAAATACATTCAAAATATAGAAATCATGATGTACCTCAAGGCTATCAACGTAGGGAAGAAAATTATATTTATTATTTCATGATTCAATGTACACCTTCTTTCAGAGGGTCTTTTAATCTAACAATTTATGAAAAATGGGTCATTACCAAAAATAGGACATTTTCTATTCTCCAATATTTGGAACCTGAAAAATTCATACTAGATTTCTACAAATTGGATGTTAAAGATTATCAATGGAGGTCACTAATCCTAACTATAAAGAAATAGTAAAAAATTGGTTCTATATATTGGGATGATCCCAAGATCTTATTTTTTCAATATTTAATTTCCATTTATTCTTCATAAGAATAAGGAGAAAGACTGCATTAAGATAATAAAAAACGATGATGAATACTTTAGTACATAAAATCATACTTTTACATGAATTGTGAGGTTTCATTTTGGTAATACAATCCAAAACTAATTATAGTGTGATTGATTCTTTAGTGTCATAAAAATATGTCACCAAATGGATGTCTCCCTATAGAAATTTAGTACATATGGAGAGATTTTTTGGTTTGAAATAAAGGTGTAAATTGAGTTTGGAGGCATGAATAAATATATTTTTTGACTAGAAATTCAATATAGAGTTCCATTTAAAATATAATAACCATGGAGAGAAGAATATTAGAATTATTTTATACTCTATGTGTGGTAAGAAGAATGGAAGAAATTCCCTTAGTGTGGATAGTAAATGTATTATGTGTGTAAGGTAAATTCAGTTGGAAATTGACTGAAATTTATGGGAATAAGGTAGCTAACTCTTTGAATAGAAAGAGATATACCTAGAGTGCACCTCACTCACAGTACTTCATAGAGTGTTAAGATAATTGTAATTATGCTAAAAAATCTCAAACTTGAGGGAAAATGAAGGAAATTGATTTCAGCAACATCTTAATCCATTAGAAAATGAAGAAATATCATGTGATCACTATTTATAATGAGGGGTGGGATAATAACTTTGTGGTAGTTACACTTCATATTCACTCTATAAATTCTAATGTATTATTTGAATATGTATTTATTCATCCTTCAATATTTAAATAATTTTATAACATTATGATAATTTCACCCTATTTATGTGATGTTTATTTATTAGTGAAACCCCCTAATGGAATGATGATTACATATGTAGAATATGATTCATCTCAGGTTAATTATAGTTGGAATTTTCTTCTTGAAAATATTATTATTATTCTTCTAGATTAATTTTACATCATCCAAACCATGGATTGACTTTCTGTATATATATCTCACGTGAATTTTCAATCAATAGATGTTCTGTTTGATATTGAAAACTAACCTATGATAATCTATTAATGTGATGATATGTATGAATATATCATTGATTTTATTACCATTTTATGATACATAACTTCCATTTATAAGGGATGTTTTTCTAAAATAGTTGTTGAGTAAAATGACATTGATTATATTCCATTTTTTTATGAATTTATTGATGTATTTCTAGATTATTTCCCATGAATTCCACCAAAATTTGAAGTTGAATTCTCAATAAAATTCACATCTAGTTTCTCAACAATTTTAAAGGCTCCATATAGAATGTACATGACTGACTAGTAGGAATGGAATATGCAACTCTAAAAAATATTTGGTAAGGGATTCATTATTCCATGTTTGTCACCTTATGGTGTAACTAATTTTTTTTTTGAAAATTAAGGATGCATCATTGAGTGTATTCATTGACTATTAAGTGCATGACAAGACCACAATTAAGAAAAAGTATCATATGCCTTATATTGATGAGTTGTTTAAAAAAATGTGTGGAGATAAATACTTCTCATTGATTGACCTTCACTCTAGATATCATTTGTTCAGTATCAGGAATTATGATATTATAATGATTTAATTTGGTACAACTTATGGAAACATTGAATATATAGCAATTAATTTTAATATTACAAAGTTCAATAATATATTCATGGGTTTAATGAATAGTCATTAGATATTACATTGATCAATTAGTGGTAGTCTTTCTATATGATATTCGTATCTATTCAATGATAAATGAAGATTGTGAATACCACTAGAAAAGTGTATTAAAGACCCTAAATAGACAAAAACCAAATGAAAATATTATATTCTGTTGATTTTTTTCCATAAAATGGTTTCATTTATATTCCAAATAATCTCAAGAGAGGCTATATTAGTATATAAATCAAATATTGGGGTATGTGAATTTGGGACTAGATCATCCTTAGTGACTGAGATCTAATGTTGTCATGGTTTTTAATGATATTGAAATTTTTTTGGAGAATTTACCATAACTATATAATACTTTGATCATTTATACTTGGATGTGAGAAACGTTTCTCTCGAAAGATGAATTTGGATAAAATATCAAGGAACTATATAGAATGTTAGTCACTAAACTTTTTCTTACAATACTTTATAGTTGAGAAGGGGTTTTAATATATAGTAATGAATCCATGAAGGGAATGCATTGTGTTTTTATGAATAATGGCATGGTTATACCTTATGCATCATGAAACTAATGGTTCCAGAGAAAAATAACCAATATCATGGTTTGGATTTAGCTTCGGTATTCTTTTTATTAATTATATGGAGGCTTTATCAATATGGAAAAAGTATGATTTCTATATCGATAAAAAAAAATTAAATTATATATTTTCATAGAATTAGTTGAACATTTGGTTGAGAATATTTTGAAATATGGTAAAAGAATATGACTATTTAATACATTATCTCCATGAGAAAGTGAATAATGTGGCCAATGCTTTTAGTCGAAAGAAACTTGTACGCTTGTTTCCCATGAGGGTTAAAAATATCAAATATTTCTACATTAGAAAATAATGGGTATATAAATCCTGATGTAGGGGGGGATATTATCTTTATATACTGAATGTTCAAAAATATTATCTTATGACGATTAAAGAGCTGAAAAATAAATATATAGTGATGCGAAATATTTTTATAATTGTTCATGAGTTTAACCATGATCATGATGGAATGATAAGGTTCAAAAATCATATATGTGTTCCTTATATAGAAGACTTGAAGAAAGAGTTTAATTAATAAGGTCAAAGTTATTCATTATATATTCATATTGGATGTATGAAAACTTATACATAGTAGAATGAATATTTATAGTCTCTTTTTTTTATGAGAGACATAGAAGAGTTTATATTTTTGGGCTTGGTATGTAAAAAAATTAAGGGTGAAAGTCAAAGGCCTAAGGGGATGTTTCCTCAATTACGCATACCTTAATGAAAATGGGAGAACACTAATATTTATTTTGTTGTTGGAATCCCCAAATCATATAAATGGAATAATTCTATATCAGTGATAGTTGGTCACCTTACGAATTTCTCCCACTTTATCTCTATCAAATAAGACTTCTCTATGGATTGTCTATCTAGGGTATACATTTAATAAGTGGTAAGGTTGAATAGATTACTATAATAAATTTTATATAAATGGGATTTGAGGTTTACTTCATATTTCTGGTGAAGTATTCACTATGACCCTGATATGAAATTGAGTTTCATCACTATTTTTCTTCCTCATATGTATTGTATGTCTAAATGTATAATTAAAACTCAAGAAGATATATTGATATCTTTTTTTGGATTTGATAGGTGATTAAGATTAATAACTTCTTCAAGTTGAGTTTTATTAAAACAATAGCGTTCACTAAATCATTCTAATGGATACTTCTTAATTCATCAATTGAAAGGAATGTAGAGATCCATCGTGATAGAATGATGTTGGCGAAAGAAATCTATTGCGACCTAAGACAGATGAGAAAATGGAAGAGATGATTAGAACCATTGAGCATCATATCAAGGAACACTAATGTCCAAAAAAGGTTTTTCTCATAATCACTAATATGACCTATATTTTATTTTGGGGACAATTTGATTCTAATAATTTCATAATGGAAGATAGTTATGATATTTGTGAGAAAGTAAAACTAAACCCTAGGTATATCAATCCATTTGAATTTATTGATAATATAAAGATTTTAGAATATCAAATAGAACTTCCACCAAATCACTGTAATGTCCATGATTTTTTTTATGTATATTTCTTGAGGATGTTTATACCAGACCCTTCACTTGTAATGAACTTATATGTTATACCACTGAAGAAAGTTCTTCCATACTTGGAACAAGTTGTGGAGATTCTAGATCATATAGAAAATTTTCTATGATACCATAACACTCTAATGGTAATATATTTATGACGAAACCTCAATTTTTATAAAGAAATATGGGAAAGTTATGATATAATGATGGAAAATTTCCTCAATTGTTTATATTAGAGTGATGAATTTTGAGGTTGAAATTAATTTTAATGGGGTAAAATATGACACCCCATGTTTTTTTTGATGATTTTTTGGATAAATTCATTTTCATTGATGGATTCCAATACAATATACTACTAGTCAAGCATATGATACAAGAAACCTTGTCTTTCCTTTCACTACATGCAATCGTCTGTTAGCTTTCCAGACACATGAAATTGAGTATTAACAATACTCAACATATTATTAGTGCAATTATTTAAACATTACTATTTTAACCTTTAAAATAGATTTTTGAAAAATGAATAGTAATTAATATATTTAAAAAAACATATATAATAATTATAAATAATCAAATCATTTATATATTAAAATTTATATTTTTTTTGTAATGTTTATATACGTTTCAAAAATACTATTTTCACAAAAATATATTTTTTACATTAAATTTTTTTACATGTTCTAGATGTTTAATTTGTTAAAATAATAAATTTTTTAATTAAAAATTAAAAAATTATATTAGGATATATTTTTGGGGTTTTTTTCAGAGAAGTATTACTTTTTCATGAATAGGAAAAAATACATAATCTTAATTGAAAACTAATTTTTTATCTAAATTTATTTAAATAGTTAAATTATATTTTAATTTCATTTTAATGTAATTTTAGTTAAATTATAAATGTATTAATACAATTTAATACATTATAATAAATAATAAATTTAAATAGAATATAACAAATTGTAATCTTTTAATCTTTTTCACTTTAAAAACACATTTTCAAAACACATCTATGGCATTAATTATAAATTAATTTTTCCACATATGTTGTCATAATTTTA
Source organism: Viscum album (assembly GCA_963277665.1). Lineage (NCBI taxonomy): Eukaryota > Viridiplantae > Streptophyta > Magnoliopsida > Santalales > Viscaceae > Viscum > Viscum album. The sequence continues at coordinate 446,985,611 of OY728133.1, forward strand.
CAAAAGGGTACTATATTTGGAATCGAAATAATTTTTAATTTATAATATTGTACAAATATTTTTTCAAAAATTTTAATAGTGAAATAATTTATAAAAAATAAATTATTATGGTTGAGGAAAAAACAAGATTACAAGGTGGTTAATTATAAAAAATAATCTATAAAAATGATAAAAAAATATTTCCAAGACCCAATTATGTAAATATATAGAACTTATAATGTAAAATTTTTTATTTTAATACATTTTTTACACTTTTCCCAAATAGAAAACGTGGGTTTAATTCCCTATTGCATAAATTTACAAGTTCAACACTCACATCCCTTAAAAAAGATCACTGGCTCTTCTCCTCTATTCAAACACATCTATACCTTTTTATTGGAAAATACCTTTCAAAATATATTTTAAAATTCCATAACATAATAATATAATCCTTAATTGGGTTATAAATCCAACCACAGGAGGCCTTTGGTTAGAAAAACGAGATACATGAAGATGAGGTAATGTTTATGAATGAATTGTTTTGGTTTAGATGATCCTAATACCAAATTAATTATTCTTATATCATTAATATATAATATAAACAAAATATTAATTGTACTTATATGTTGTTATATTAAGGGTATAACCTACAACCAAAACCACTTCTATGAATTTGGTTTTGAAATCATCATTCATGAGTATGACCGTCTACCCCCTCATGAATCGATATCAGTTTTTTACAGTATATCCTTTAAAGGTTTGGAATAATGATTGAAATATTGTTAATATATTATATTTATTTTATCTTTGAAATTTATTATTTTATAATTATTCATTAATTATTATATCACACAGACCATCACATGTTCTATTTTGTGTCAATATGATATCATCATTCATGTGTACAGCAGACAACCGCCTAACGAACTAATGTGATTCATTCATGATTTAAATGGAATGTGTTAAAGATGGGTTTAATAAAATTATTTTAACTATATAAAATAAAAAAATATCATGGGTTTATAATATATAATATACTTTTAATTCACTTATTGCTGACGATAACATGGAATCAACCCTCATGTGAACGTAAGACTTATAGTCTCCTTAAATGATGTATTTCATAAACTATTTTTATATTTATAGATTATATATATATATATGAACATAATATATATTAACATTAATATAATTTTCATCATTCCTGTTATGTTGAAATCAATATTAAGTGAAAAGAAAAAACAATATAACAAATCAAAACATTTCTGAACAACAAAGCGGTTATTAACTGAAAATGTAACTTTAATAGGGAATCATATATAAAACATTAATAAATAGTCCTCAAAAAATAATATGTGGTTTGATATTTATGAATATTATTATATAATAAATGTATAAGAAAACCTATTTTTATTATATTGGAGTTTTGAATGAGTATAACAGGAGATAAGACTTATGGTAATCAAATTGGGTCTCATTATTATTTTATGTGTGACAGAAGCCATGTTCACAACCCTTTTTTTGTTTTATATGTTTCTAATATGAATAGATGAATTTCATGTTACAAATAATTTTTCTTATTTGGATTCATGAATCAATTTTAGGATCTATATTTCATAGGGTTTACTGTAAAAACATTACTAAAGCATTAAGGTAATTTTTTCTCAATTTGGTTTCTTTGAGACTCATATTATGTTTTACAAATATATTATTTTATGATGTGTATATGCTGTGTAGTTGACATGTTATATAATGAATAAAAATCTATTAATAATATTTTATGCATAATTTAATTTTATAATCTCATGGGGATTACGATTTAATGCTATCAATGTGGTAATATTTTATTGCTATGATCTCATCATTTATTGTGATTGTTTACGATTATGCTTCCATTGATGAAATCTTATTATCAACATCTCAATAAATATAATTAATTATATTATACTCAAGTTATTCATTATATATTCAATTAATTTTTCTAATTCAACTAGTTTTTAATTAATATAATTAAGGTTTTGTTAATAAAAAACCAATTTATTTCTTTTTTTAGATAAGAAATCTATTTTCATTGAAAACTGTTTTGTTTTAAAATGTTTTCAAAAAATAATGATTACTCACTTATGTCTTTAAATATACTTTTATACCCATTTTTTCTACATAGAAATATATTTAGAAGGAATATTTAGGACATTTTTCAAAACAATGACATTTTTATTTTACCGTAAATATGAAAGGAACCTTAATTTTGATGTGTACGACATGAAGGAAATTTTTTGATGTCATGAATAATCATTACATATAATATTCCTTTATAATATTTAAAATATATTATTAAATAAAAAGGATTTACAAAATTATATATGTTTTTAAAAGTATATTTAATATAAAAAAGTATATCTTCCTCAAAAAAATTTAAAATATTTGTCAAATTTTTTTTCATATAAGATAATGTATGGTATTGTTAAATATTAATTACTAGAGATATGATCAAAAATAAAATTAATATTTTTTCTCTAAATTTTTTTTATTTATTGGCATGATTTTTATGAAAAAAATTTCTCTTCCATGGGTTGTTGCATGATAAAATGCTTACAAATTCCACTTTATTACCATGGTTATGATAGATGAAATGATTTTGGAAACTATATCTTTTAAATAGATTAGGATATGATGAAATTTTTATGATGCCCATTTCATTTCAGAAGACTTGATATGATAAATGTTTAAAATACTTTTACTAACATATTTATTATTTTATTCTGTGAAGGATGTGACCTTTATCTCCCTCAAATGAAATGGGAAAGGATTTATTTATCATGAGATAGAAAGGACTGGAATGGGAGTGAAATTGATTCAGTAATACATGGATGGAATAGAAAGTGAACGTAGTTCAGTAATACCTGGCTTGAATGGGATGTGATCTCGGTTCAGGTATATAGGGATGAAACTATGAGTGATCCTTGTTTAGAAAAGGATTTTTTTCCACATTGATGGTCACAGTGTGAGCCTTGACTAATATAGAAATGATTTTCTATGATTATGTGAATTCCCAAAATTTCACATTCTTTGATTTCATGGATCATGATATTTGATTGTCATATGATTCATTTATTATAAATTATAAATATTTATGCTTTGAATCATGTGTATAATATTTTATATATAGGGTATGGTTTTGAAATGTTATTCTCATGTTCTAATACACTTATTCTCATTTTATGATTATATTTCTCACTTGTTTACCATTATTAATCATATCAGTTAATTGTTTCATATATTATTATTCCCTAGGTTATGAAGACATATATTTTGTATGAAATGTATAAGAAAAATTCTAATTATGAAAAACATAGTTGGATTTCACATAATTCGCTTGTAAAAATGTTTATTTTTCCTTTTTTCCAAAGGCACAATACAATTATAGTCCTCGTGTTTGATTTTTTATGATATAATAAATAACCAATAAAAATAATGTAATATCTACATTTAAAGAGTCAAAGTCGTTATATTTTATTTTCATGTGGATGGTTTTTTAATATATTCTTCCAAAGACACAACGTCTCTCAATCCTTATGTTTTATTTACTAGGTCGCTACATTAAATTTATTGTAATAAAATATACAGAAGCATTAGTTCACTGTAATTAGTTTCATAGGAAATTTCAAGTAATTTTTTGAGACTATGAATTGAATACATAAGATATAATCCACATGATAAGTCTAGTTATAAGAAAATATCCTATAATTTTGGTGAATTATAGAGTGATTTGTTTCTATGAAATTATATCCCTATCATGGTATTACAATTCAATGTGGATCATGAAAAGTTTTACCTAGTGTAAATAACCATGAAAAGGTATCATTGGGCACCGAATAAAAAAACTCAAGGGATATTATTTGAAAAATTCAGAAACTCTTTATAAACCATTTTGGAGGACCTGAATAGACTATCAAGTTATAAAACAATATATGATAATTACTAGGGATAATTTATATTCAAACTAATAGAATGATAAGTCAGTATTTAGTTTTCATTTATAACATATTCATTTTAGGTTTATAATTTACCGATTTGTGTGCTTAGTAGTTAATTTATTCACACAATTTTTTAGTTAATGGAAGGAAATAAGAGAAAATGTGCCAACAACCAGTGTGATAGGAAATGTGGTGGTTACCCTAATAAATATCATTGCATTATGGGAGTGGGAGATGGTAACTTCATTAATGTATTGGTTGAGATAAAATATTCTATTACTATTGACATAATAATTGTTCAACATCATCGTTATAGTAAGAAATAGTAGGTTGTGATCATGTATTTTATGTGACAAAGATAACCAACATTTTTGTTATTTTTTGGTCCGCTCATTTAGAAACAATAGTTTGACTACTTTTATAAGATTATTGTTATTCTATAATTCATAAAATAAAAGTGAATATGGAAAAGGGTGTTATTTGGTCAAGTTCTTAAATAGGGGGAGGTATGGTCCTATTATTCGAGAAGAAGTAGATATGAATATTACTCTATATTAATTATTTCAAAATCATTAAAATATTCAGAATGAAAAATTATTGGAACACCACAATCTCTCACGGTACGCTTCTCTTTGAATAATACAGTTGCGTGTGTCGTACGCAACTTCGAGTTCTAACACACCACAACCAATCAAACATGCCATAATGAATAGTAATACCCACTTTTCAAAATTTTATAAATTTTCTCTTTCAAAATGGTCCTCATTTTTGGATTTGGAATATCGAAATTATATTTGGGTGAATTTTTGTTACTTTTATGATAACTTTCATATTTTGATGAATACTGAAAATTACTAAATTTTAATTAAAAAAAAATTAATCGAAATAATTAATAGTAATAAATTATAAATTTTAGTGATATTAAATTATAATTAAATTAAATTTTTACCATTTAATCCAATTTTTCTCATTGTACATAATTTCACATTTAAACTGGACATAAGCAAGTGCCAATCTTTTGATAATTATTATTTCCTAAAAAAATGCTTTTTGTTTTGATAACATTAATTAATTTTAAATAAATTTCCATCACTTAAGTGTTTTGAATTTAGAAAAATGGCTTCCATTTTTGGAATCAGGAGGACCAAATTGTGTAAATAGGTATCTTTTATTTTTAGAAATTTTGAATAATTATTTCGGTAAATATTTTATTTACCATGGTTAAAGGGTAAATCCAGTAAATAACAACAAACAAATAATATTATAAAATTATAAATTACTATAAAACGTGTCATAACCCTATTTGTTGATACATTTCCGGCCATGGACATAATTGGATAGATTTTGGGACCCCATGGAGCCACGTGTAAGTGATAATAACACTTTATATTAATTAAGTTAAAGTAAATAAAAAAATGAAAAAATCATATATCTTCTTGAAAAACAATTTTTACATAGAATTATATATGTAATATATTCGATTGTAAATATTAGTTAGTAAGATAAAAATCTTTCCTATATCATGGTATGCTATTTATAATTTTCAATCATTAAATAATTTTATTTATTTATGACACAATGGTGATGCAGTAACTACCTAATTAATGAAATATTAAAACAATTTATTTTATAAATATCCAAATAAATGTAATTTGAGACTTATTATGAATTACACTAATTATATATGTTAATATGACATATTAGAGTTGGTTAGATAAATTTTTCTCTAAGTAATAATGCTGTTATGAATTTAGAAAAATCAAAATGTCAAATAGTGTCAGAATAGACATAAAAGAGTTTTTAAAATAAATATTATATTATTAATTGATATTATATTCCTATAAATATAAGGATCGTCCAAAAGACTTATATATTTATAGGTGTATCATTAATGAACCAGTTGGGATTTTCTTGGAAATATATAGTATGTTTATTAACCATATAATATAAAAATACAAAGAGACATGGTAAATGTCAAACTAATTAACTAAGAGTTAAATCTAAAAGATAAAAATAGTATAGTGAACCAAACCTATCTAAAACCTATTTTTTGAGTGGCTTTTGACCCATCCCAACATTAATCTCGAAATATATTAGTTTGGATCCATTATAAACCGAATATTAAATTATTATAAAATAATATTGTATGTTTTTCCTAAGGTTCCCTTCACCCCTCTTATAAAAGGGTACTCCCCCTTCTCTCTAATTAATACCATAAAATCCTTTTTTTCTTGGAAAAAAATATACCCAAATATCCTCCCAAATTCCATCAAATCATCCTAGAAGACTTATTTTGATCAGAAATCCAACTTAAGGTGCCCTTTTGATCAAATCAAAATGAAGAACCCGAAGAAGAGACAATGATTTCAACACCCTCTTTCAAGTTCATTTCTTCTTCCACTCCTTCTTTATTGTTATTTCCATTATAAAATAATAACTCAATTATCTTCTATATACTATGATGTTATTATAATTATGGTACAACCATATTCAGTATTCTATCCGTCCTTTGAATGACATGTCATCATACGTGCGTACGTACGACTTACCGTCTCCACGTCATGGTGTAATTGTTATTCAAAATGTTCTTATTTGGGTTGGTATGATAATGATGTGTAATTGATGTAAATAATAAATATAACACGATAATTATTGTGTATATATGATATAAAATCCAATTATATATTATTTTAAAATCAATAGAATGTTATTATCGATCATGCGTACGTACGGACTACCGTCTCCACGAACGTGATGAGATTCATTCCCCATCATATCTATTCAAGTATAAATCTCATTTGATGATTAAAAATAATTTTTAAGGCCTTTATATCATTATAGACATGAATAAGATACAACCAATACATAACAAACATATCTTATGTAACAAAACATATAAAATAAAACGAGTAAGTAAACACTCGAAATGACGATAATACTAAGATATTATTAACAGAGCAATGTTAAAAGATAATATATGATATCATATTAATGTATATGATTTTTGTATAATTTAATAACAATTATTTAACCCTTATACAGAAGTCTAACCTACCCTTGACCTAGGAAAATTACAAGGTAATGGTTTATTTCACAATCTCTTCATTATCCAAGGTTGTTTATACGTAATTATCTACTAGGACCTCTTTGTCATCCACATCCATGTTTCTTGAAAACATATTTGAAATCATTCTTACTATTTTACAGGCTATGGGTTAAAGTCATTTATACCCTTGTTTGACTTTTTATTAGATGTTAATAAAGGAATATTTCCATCGTTTTCCAAACTAGGTCCTTTTTAACCTTTTCGATAGAATTAAGGTAAGAAAATCTTTTTTAACTTATATAGCATGTGCATATATTTTCCACCATTATAAAATCATCGAAGATTCCCTTACATGTTTATAAAAATATTTTCAAACTAAATGTTTTCTTTTATAATTATATGACTTTAAAATGATTTATAAAATAGATATTTCTCCCAAATAATTTTGATTTCATCTATGTCAACATCCTTTGATGGATTTTAAGCTTATTTGAAGATGATATATTATGATACAAAACATCTATATTGTATTGAAGGTTTTGTGATATGCTGGTCTATGTAAGTGTTATTTTTATACGATTCTTTGATTATGTAGAATGTATTGACATTTCATATGCTAGTTTTAATATGAATGTTTATGTTATGTTTAAATATGTTCATATAAGGAATGCATTGGACTTAGTAAGTGATGGGTGGTGCCTACTATAGCTCCTCGTTGCATCAGTAGGTCTCATGATACAAAATAGTTTCTTGAAACAAGGCCTTGACAAAATATTATTTTTAGTCTTGGCACAAGGCCTTGAATATGTGGTTAGGATAGTCCGGCACTATGAATTCCATCATTATAAAAGTAGTCATTGATATTTCATGTGATTATTCAATTAATAGAATATCCATGTGAATAATTAAATGGAAATATTTCATTTTATTTCTTCCATATTATGCTGATGTTCATGTTTAAAAGGCTTCTGTTTTAGTTATTAATTTCCTTAAATGATTATACTTATTTATAAAATTTTCCACTATATTGTTATCCTTACTGTGCATCTGAGCTCATCCCTTTCTATGTTTTATTTTTTCCAGGATGTGAAGAAGTATTTTATGAATGACCTGCATTGATAGTATTAGGGGATATGAGTGTGGTCTATGGAGATAAGATTTTGTTGTAGTTTTTCACTTTATGATGTAATGTAAGACTTATGAAAAATCTAGTGATTCCAAGGGTACTAAAATAATCAGTATTTCGAGACTTGATCTTTTCTGATCATGCTAATATTATGTAATAATGCACCGACTCTGGGTATCTAGGGTCGGGTTGTTACAATTGGTATCAGTGGAAGATTAGTACAAACCTTGGAAGCAAGATATAGATAAAATATGATTAGATCATATAGACCTAAGATTGACTTTGATGATTAGTATAGAAGAACTTCAAAGAATTTTGATATTGTAGAGATTTTTTGAGTTTTCCGAGCAATATATCCCTGTCTGGATACAAGCTGGTAGAGGTGGCTCTGGCTCAAAAGTACCTAGGGATAAAACCTTAAAACAACGCTTTGAACTAGACTCGAACGGGAACTGGTGCACGACAACGGGCCTTGCTACACTCTTGGTTACGAAACTCCCAGGCGATATGATTAGGATAATTATCATTTTCTTTACATACCATAATGATGGGTTTATGAGTATATAGATACTCAATGAAAACATTTTTATGATTATGGATTATATCCATAAACTATTCAATTTATGTTAATTGTTTTACAAATTTGGATTTATGTACTGTGATTCATAAGCTAATCTAGTGTATTCCATTGTTCAGAAATGGCTCCTAGAGGAAATAATGGAAACCATATCAATGCACACACTCCATATAGGGATTTCCCTCCTACTCATGATAATTATAGTGGAGCTGGTGATACAACTTGGGCTGATCCACTTACCACCATACTGGGAAAACTCACTCAGGTTATGAATAATAACCATACCCATATAGAGCACCCAGATCCACAGTGTGGAGGATCAATGTTAGATCGCTTCATGAGGTAACAAGAACCAAAATTAAATGGTAGTACAAATCCATAAGTATCTGAGCAATGGATAAATTCATTAGAGAAAATATTCCATGTCATGGGGAGTAGTGAAAGGGAAAAATTTATCATGGCAGTTTACCTCCTCACTGGAGATGCTGACTAATGATGGTCATTGATTCAAAACACACAAGAGGATGATGAAGTATCAAATATGGAATTGAAGTATTTCAAAGATATTTTTTGAGAAAAAAACTTTCCATGTGACCATCAAGCAGATATGGAAAGGCAATTTCTGAGTCTGAGACCAAAGAAGGATGAGAATATCGCAAAGTATGAGGCTAACATTACAAGGTTAGTGGGGCTTGCTGCAGATTATATATGTAACCCAAGGAGTAATATTGATTGTTTCTTTGATGGGTTATAACCAATTCTCCATCAATAATTAGTCTCAAAATCCATCACGTCGTACAAAGATATTGTATCATGTGCTATTAAGACAGAAAAACAATTCTCCATGTATTTTTACTTTAAAGAAAAGGAAGAGAATAAGAGATCTACTGATCACTCTGGGAATAGAAATAAGGGTAATAATGGAAAAGTTAAATATCCATCATGTAGTAAATGTGGGAAGAAACACCCTGTTACTTTCTTTAAGGGAATGGGAGTTTATTACAAGTGTGGTGAAAAAGGCCACCAAGCTCATGATTGCAAGGGGAAGAAAGAAGTTACAGATGATTAATGCTACAATTTCCGGGAGAAGAGACATTATGAAAATGAATGTCATAAGCGTCAGGGTAACATACCTTAGAAAAAGGCCAAGGGATCAAAACCAAGTTTATGATATCACTGCTGCTGAGGTAGAAGCTCTGAAATTCATGGTAGTAGGTAAATTAATGGTTTCCTCAAATTTAGAAAATTCACTATTTGATTCTGAATCATCACATTGTTTCATATCTTTCCAATTTTCTAATAGAACTAGATATTTTTAATTTGATTTAACAAGGATGTTGTCAATCAAAACTCCTAAGGGAAGTATCATTGCAACAATGTTTTGTTAATCAGTCCCCATTAGAGCACATAAATGTTCTTTATCAACTGATCTCATCATCATACACATGATAGAATTCGATATAATCCTCGGTATGGATTGGCTTTCAGACCATGATGCAAAAATTTATTGTAAGAAGAAGGTGATTACTATTTTTGATGATGATGATAATGAACACCTTATCATTATCGCAGAATTTTCACCACCAAATTCTTATCTAGATCCACCCCCAGTAGCTCATCTAAATTAAATTATCGGGAGGAAGAAAATGAAATAACTATGGGTTAGGAAAGGAATATTAAAATATAGGATGTAACTATTGTGAAATAATATATAGATGTATTTCCAGAAGATTTAGCTGGACATAATCTAGAATGAGAAATTGTTTTGTCCATTGATTTAATTTCTTTTTCAAGGCCCATTTCGAAGTCCTATTATATATGGAAACTATGAAATTAGTGGAACTAAAGAAAAAAGTATAGGAATTGAGTAATATGGGATTTATTCTCCCTAGTGTATCTCAATGGGGATCACCTGTCCTTTTTGTTATGAAGAAAGATAAATATATGAGGTTTTGTATTGACTACAGGGAGATAAAAACTATAACAATTAAGAAAATATATCCCCTACCTCACATTGTTGATTTATTCAACCAACTTCATAGAGCTCAATATTTTCCAAATATTGACCATCGACCTTGATATCATCAGTTTTGTGTGACGAAGGAATAAATTACGAAATCATCATTTCGAACAAGGTACAGGCATTATGAGTTTACAGTAATTCCTTTTGAGCTGACCAATGCACCCTTTGTCTTCATGGATCTAATGGATAGAGTTTTCAAGTAATATCTATATGCCTTTGTAGTGGTATTTATTGATGATATCTTGTTATACTCCGAAAGCTACAAAGATAATTAAAATCACTTGCGTATTATCCAGAATACTCTGAGAAGATAAGAATTATATGGGAAGTTTAGCAAGTGTGAATTTTGGTTTCATGAGATTTATTTTCTTGGACATATTATCTCTAAAGATAGAATCTCCATTGAACCTTCTAAGACAAGAGAAATCCAAGAATGGTCAACACCGACGAGTATAACTGAGGTACACAGTTTTATTGGATTAACAGGTTATTGTCGGTGTGTCTTCCAAAATGTTTTCTGATTGGCTAATCCATTAACGAATGTCACACACAATGGGGTAAAAATATATTGGACAAAAGAGTGTAAATAATGTTTTGAGGAACTGAAGAGAAGATTAATCAATGCCCCTATATTGACTCCACCATCGGGGAATGAAATATTTTTAATTTATAGTGATGCCTCAAAGAAAGGACTTGTTTGTTTCCTTATGCAAAATGATAGTGTAATTACCTATTCATCACGAAAACTAAAAATTCATGAGAAAAACTATCCTACTCATGATCTTGAGTTAGCTGTTGTAATCATTGTTTTGAAGATATGGAGTCATTATCTCTATGGTGAAAATGTGAGATTTATACTGATCAAAATAGATTGAAGTATATTTTCTCATAGAAATACTCAACATGAGGAAAAGGAGATGGCTTAAACTACTTAAGGATTATGATTGCACGATACACTATAACCCAGGGAAGGAAAATAAGGTGGCAGATGCTTAGATAAGAAATGATCATGGAGTTTTGAACATAATGAGAGTTGAAAGGGAACCTATTTTCATATATCTAGTGAAGATAGACAAGGGAATAACCATAGAAGGTGAAACATCAATTATTTTTCAAATGTTTTCCAATCCATCTTTACTAGAAATATTAAGAGTTCTCAGACCGATGATGATGAGTTTCAAAAGAAAATTAAAGCTGTCAATGATGGGATATTGAGTGACATTGTGTATGAAGAAGGAATTTTGAAATTTTGGAAGAGACATTGTTTTCCCAATATACCTGATATAAAAAGAGAATTTTAGGATGATGCTCATAGTTCCAATTTTTCTATACACCCTGGGATCACAAAAATGAATAGAGAATTGAAGGGACATTTTTGGTGGGAAAACATATTGAGGGAGATTGCTGATTTTCTTTCACGATGTATGGTTTGTCAACAAGTTAAATTTTGAAGGCAACAACCTAGAGGAGTCATGCATCCTCTTCCCATACCGGAGTGGAAATTGGATAATATTACGATGGACATTGTCATGGGACTACCAAAGACTCATAGAAGGAATGATGCAATATGGGTCATTGTTGATTGTCTGACCAAGTGACCAAATTTTATTGCTATAAGAGAAGATCCACCACTTGAATGTCCAAAAGTTATATATATTAATGAATTTTTAAACTTCATGGAGTACCTCTATCGATTGTTTCTGATCGTGATCCCCTTTTTAATTCAAGATTATGGAAAATTCATCAGAATTCCCTGGATACTGAGCTTCGGTTGAGCACTGCCTACCACCCCCAAACCGATGGAAAATTAGAACAGACTATTTAAACCTTAGAAGACATGTTGAGATCTTGCTCACTTGACTTTCAGGTTAAGTGTGATCATTATTTACCTATGGTATAATTTTCCTATAACCATAGCTTCCGTTGATGTATTCGGATGGCCACATATAAAGTGTTATATGGAAAGAGATGCCGCACACCAGCCTATCTGGATGATGTTGTTGAAAGAAAACTTGTAGGCCCATAACATGTTGAGGAAATTATGGAAAAGGTAAAGATAATCCAAAAACATATCAAAGCATCTCAAAGAAGGAAGAAGAGCTATGCTAATAACCAAAGGAATGATTTGGAATTTTAGGTAGGAGATCATGTTTTCATGAAGGTATCTTCATGGAAGGGAGTTATACATTTTTTAATGAAAGGTAAATTGAGTCCCAGGTACATAGGACCTTTCAAAATTCTAGAACTAATTGGGGTTGTAGCTTACCATTTGGAAATTCCCCCATGTCTCTCCAATGTTCACGATTTGTTCCATGTGTCACTGTTGAGAAAATACATGCCTGAACCAACGTAGGTACTCACCTATAAGGATGTAGAACTGGAAGCTAATCTGTCTTATTGAAAAGATCCCATCAGGATTCTTGATACTAGAGAACAAGTTCTGAGAAACCAAACGAATCGTCTGGTAAAAGTTCTATGGAGAAACCAAATGATGGAATAGGCAACGTGGGAACCCGATGAACTTATAACGAAGAACAGCCTGAGTCTTTTTATACAGTAATATTCTAGAAATTTGGAGGAAAAAATTATTTTATGCAAGGGAGAATGTAACACCCCAAGCTTCAACGGTACGCTTCTCTTTGAATAATACAGTAGTGTGTGTTGTACTCAACATCCAGTTCTAACACACCACAACCAATCAAACAAGTCGTTATTAATAGTAATACCCCCTTTTTGAAATTTTATAAATTTTATCTTTCAAAATAGACTTCATTTTTGGATTCTGAATATTGAAATTAGCTTAAGGTGAATTTTTTGTACTTTTCTGATAACTTACATATTTTAATGAATAGTGAAAATTACTAAATTTTAATTAAAAACAACTTATTTATTTGAAATAATTAATAGTGATAAATTATGAATTTTAGTGATTATAAATTATAATAAGATTATATTTATACCATTTAATACAATTTTGGTCATTGGACATAATTTCAGATTTAAACTGGACATAAGTAAGTGCCAATATTTTGATAGTTATTATTTCTTAAAAACACACTTTTTGTTTTGACAATGGGAATTAATTTAAAATTATTATTTTCCATATCTGTGATTTGAATTTAGAAAAATTTATTCTATATTTATAATTGGGAGGTCAAAATTGTGTGAAAAGGTAACTTTTATTTTTAGACATTTTGAATAATTACTTCGGTAAATATTTTATTTACCATGGTTAAAAGGTAAATCTAGTAAAAAAGGGTAAAAAAATATTATAATAATATTAAATTACCCTAAATCATGTCCTAACCCTATTGGTTGATACATGTCCGAGCATGGTCATCTTTTGGGCGATTTTGAGACCCCATGGAGCCACTTCTAAGTGATAATGACACTTTATATAAATTAAGTTAAAGAAAATACAAAAATTACATAAGCATATATCTTCTAGAAACCAAAAATTACATAGGGTCATATATGTTATATTTTTGATTATAAATATTAATTAGAAAGGTAAGATGATTTAACACATCATGGTATTTTATTTTTAATTTTTAGACATTAAATAATTTAATTTATTTATGACACATTAGTGATGCAGTAATTACCAAATTAATGAAATATTAAATTCATTGATATTATAAATATCCAAATAAATGTAATTTGAGACTTTTTATGAATTAAACTAACTTTATAGGTTAATATGACAATTTAGGGTTGGTTATATGAATTATGTTTGATGTAATAATGTTGTTATGAATTTAGAAAAAACAAAATATCAAATAGTTTCAAAATTGACATAAAAGAGTTTTTAAAACACATATTATATTATTAATTGATATTCTATTTCTAAAAATCTATGGATCAGTAAAAATAATTATATAATGATAGGTGTATCATTAATGAACCACTATGGGTCTGTTTGGAAGTATATAGTATGTTTATTAACAATATAATATAAAAATACAAAGAGACATGGTAAATGTCAAACTAAAAAACTAAAAGTGAAATCTAAAACATAAGGTTAATATAGTGACCCAAACATATATAAAACCTATTCTATGAGTGTTTTTAGACCCATCCATACCTTATTCTAAAAATAAATCAGTTTGGAGCCATTAGAAACTGAATATGAATTTATTATAAAATAATATTTTATGTTTTTTCTAAGGTTCCCCTCAACCCTCTTATAAAAGCGTATTCCCCCTTTTCCATAATACACACCATAAAAGATTTTTGGCTCAGCTGAACTCTACTACAATATCCCACAACTTCCCTCAATTCAACGTAGAGTCTTTAGTTTGATCAGAAAGCCATCGTAAGGATCCTTTTTGATCAAATCAAAAGGAAGAACCCGAAAATGAGGTAATGATTTCACCACCCTCTTTCAAGTTCCATTCTTCTTGCACTTCTTCTATCTTTGTTATTTCCATTATAAAATAATAACTCCAGTATCTTCTATATAATTTGATGTTATTAAAAATATGGTACAACCATATTAAGTATTCAGCCCATCCTTTGAATGACATTTCTCCATATGTGCATACATACGGCTTACTGTCTCCACATCGTGGGGTAATTGTTATTCAAAATATTATTATTTGGATGGGTATGATAATGATGTGTAATTGATGTAAATATTAAATATAACATGATAATTATTCTGTATATATGATATAGAATCCAATTATATATAATATTAATATCAAAATAATGATATTGTCACTCGTGCGTACGTACGGACTACCGTCTCCACGAATGAGATTAGATTAATTTCCCATCATATCCATCCAAGTAAAATTCTCAGTTGATGATTAAAAATAATGTTTAAGGACTTGATATCATTCTTGATATGAATAATATACAACGTTTACATAAAAACACGGCTTCTTTAACAAAACATATAAAATTAAATGAGTAAGTTAACACCTGAAACGATGATAATACTAAGATATTATTAACAAAGCAATGTTAAAAGGTCATATATGATTTCATATTAATGTTTATGATTCTTTTATAATTTAATAACAATTATTCCACCATTATACAGGAGTTTAACCTACCCTCGACCAAGAATAACTACTGGGTAAGGGTTTATCTCACAATCTCTTCATTATCCGAGGTTGTTTATACGTAATTATCTACTGGGACCTCTTTATCATCCACATCCATGTTTCTTAAAAATGTATTTCAAATAATTATTACTATTTTATAGAATATGGGTTTAAAGTCATTAATACCGTTGTTTTACTTTTTATAAGATGTTTATAAAGTAAACTTTTAATCATTTTCCAAACAAGGTCCTTTTTAACCTTTTCGATAGAATTAAGTAAGAATGTCTTTTCTTAACTTATACAGCGTGTGTGGCTATTTCTCACCGTTATAAAATCGTCTAAGATTCCCTTAAAAGTTTATAAGAATGTTTTAAAAGTAAATGTTTTCTTTTATAATTATGTGAATTTTAAATTACATCAAATAAAAATAGATATTTCTCCCAAATAGTTTTAATTTCATATATGTCAACATCCTTTGACGTATTTTAAACTTATTTGATGTTAATTTATTATGATAAAGGTCATCCAAATTGTATTGAAGATATTGTGATATTTTTGACTGTGGATGTGTTATTTTTATACTATTCATGGTTTATAAAGAAGGTATTGACATTTCGTATGCTAGTTCTAATACGAATGTTTATGTTATGTTTAAACATGTTTATATGAGGAATGAATTGGACTTAGTAAGTGACAGGTGGAGCCTGCTATAGCCCCTTGATGCATAGGTAGGTCTAATGAGACAAACTAGTGTCTTGGAACAAGCCCTTGACAAAATATTATTTGTAGTCTCAGAACAAGGCCTTATCTATGTGTTTATGGTATTCTGGCATTATCCATTCCATCATTATTAATGTTGTTATTGATATTGCATGTGATTATTCGATTAGTAGAATGTCCATGTGAATAAGTAAATGGAATTATTTCATTTTATTTCTTCTATAATAAGATGATGTTCAAGTTTAAAAGGCTTTTGTTATAGTTATACTTTGCCTTAAATGTTTATGCTTATTTATGAATGTTTCCTCTATATTCTTATCCTTACTGGGCATCTGATCTCACCCCTTTCTATGTTTTATTTTTCCAGGATGTGAAGAAGTATTTATGAATGACCTGTAGGGATAGTATTAGGGGATATGAGTGTGGTCTATGGATACAATATGTTGTTGTAGTTTTTCACTTTATGATGTAATGTATGGCTTATGAATGTATCTAGTGATTCCAAGGTTAATAAACTAATTGGTCTTTCGAGACATGATCTTTTGTGATCATGCCAATATTATGTAATAATGCACCAACATTGGGGAACGGGGTAAGGGTGTTACAATTATCCATTTCCACATATAGACAACTTGATTGATCATCTATGTGGGCACAAGTATTTCACAAACCTGAACATTTAGATAGAATATCACCACTTAAATGTGAAGAGGGAATATATTACCCAAAAAACATTCAGAAAAAGTTATAGAAGCTATGAGTTCATAGTGATTGTTTTAAGACTCATTAATTACATGAAAATCATTATGGTCTTTATTGATAAATTCATTAGATATTTACTAAACAAATTTTTGGAAATCATTGTAGATTATATTTAGAAATACTCCAAAACAAAGGACATGCATGATTAGTATTTGAATACTATTCTAAACATGGTTCATATAGAGAATCTATATAAAAAGATAGTAAATTTGAGTTCTATATGAAGGATGTACTTTTCATCAGGGGATATCTGTGGACACTTCTAAAAAAAGATAATTGAGTACCCTCTATGAATAAAATCTATAATAGGGATACCCAATATCCATTGACTAGATGGGTAGTTATAATGATTTGTTAGAAACATTTCATTATTTTAAAATACTCCAACCATGATAAATCATAATGGATTAAATTTTTTATTTACCAGTGAATGTGGAGTGCGATTTATGGAAATGATGAATATGCTTAAAAATAATTTTTCTCTTATTCATCACTCAAGTAGAAACTATTCATGTTATATATATATTCTTAAAATAATGTTTGGGGATGTGCAATAATAAAAAACAACAATGTTATAGAAAATTCCTCATGTAATATTAATTTTCATTAAAAGAACTATATAACACTTTACTAGGAGTTGGATGCAATAATATTTGTTTTGAAAAATTTGGTTGCATTATCTATATGGGTAGAAGTGTAAAATATTTATGGATCACAATATCAAAAATTAAATATTCACATAGAAGGACAATAGTATGAAATTACAATATGGTTAGAACTACTAATGGACATTGAATACTCAATCTATTACCATCACGAGAAGGAAAATAAATGGGAACACAATATAAGTAGATTAGATATGACAAATTTATCCTTGAAAATAGTTGAGAAGGGTCAAATATTCTTATAATTGAATAGTGTGAAACATGAATAATAATGGAAGGAGTATCATCATTACTTTATCAAATTATAGCTCAACTATCCCTTTGGGTGATGATAATGGATGCTCAAATAGATGATGTATACACTGACAAAAATATCGAAGCTATAAGAATGTAGAAATACAGAGAGATCAAAATTGATGAACAATTTGTTTAAATATTTTTCACATGAATATGTATACTATCAAATAATGGGATAAATAATTAGATATTTAATAAATCACAAAGATTGACCTTATATATACACCAATGGATTATAGAGATGTATTAATACCTCCAAGAGAACTATTAGCGGAAGAATATGAAGAAGAAAATAATTGAATAAACATAAAAGTGTATGTATACATATAATTAAATGAAAAAGGAAAAAAATCTAAGGGAATGATGCAATAACTAACTATACATAAATTAAATAGTAAAACATCACCATATAATTTTTCACTTGTGTTTTAATGACACAAAGTGGAAATAAATCTATATGGGTTATCATCGATCATATTAAAAAATGATATCTTCAATGAAATTATTTTTTAATTATCACTCAATAAAATTTCAATGATATACGTCAATGAGGTAGTGTTGCTCTAGGGAACAAAACTATCTGTTATATCTAACCAAGATGTGATATTTTCACCCATGATCTAGAAGATTCTATAAATATTTCGAAATACTCACTTGATCTAGAGTACAAATTATCACCACCAAATTGATAGCCAATAAATATATAATTTTTGGACACTAGAATACATGTTGAAATAATTCACAATGGACTTGAAATAAGGGTGTGATCAATAACATCCTCTAGTTCATTTCCCATGAAATGGTAACTTTACTGAAACATCAAAATAGTTCTATATAATTCCCTTTATTAGAAGATATGTATAACCAATTTTTTTGGGATGAAGATGGTGAACCCAAATTTATGGGACCAGAAATAGATTAATATATGGTAGAAAAGTTCAAGACTATTCAATATCACATTAGGGATTCAAAGTGTAAACTGAAGAGCTATACTAATAATCTTCAATGATACATTATGTTTGATGATGAAGATAATGTTTTTTTTTCATATATACCCATGGACGTGATTCTTGATATTTTGGAAGAAGGTTATGCTAAGTCCTAGGTAAATCATCCCATTTGATATTCATGAATCTAACAAGTAAGTGTTATATCGACTACTGCTACCACCATCTATCTCTCAAGTAGACAATGTATTCCCTGTATCCATATTATGGATGTTCATACTAGACCCCTCACTTGAACTACACTATGAGGTGTAACATATTGAGAAATATATCTCTTATGATGAGAATATATGTAATATATTGAAGCATAAAAATAACCTCCTATGAAATTGGATAACTTACATAGTTAGTGTAATATAGAAAAACCATACATATTAGGAAGAAACAAGGGAACTATAGGAATTACTGATGTAAACACACCCTCACATATTTTCACCATAGTATCTAATAAAAAATTTAAAGGTTAAAATTTATAAATAGTAGAAGAATGTAACTCTATTAGTTTTTAAAATAATACAATGCTTGATAGAGTATACAACATGCAACATCAAGAATAAAGAAACAATGAAATATTATTATTTAAATATGACCATTATAACCTCACCATTAAATTAGAATATCAAATTTATTAAAATTATATTAAGGTTCCAATTAGAAAAAATGTACTTATAACATCCAAGGAAACAATATCTATATTTTTTGTAATGTGATTTTAATCTTTAAAAATAAAATTTCTTTAAAATAATTATTTTTTGATATTTGAGAAAAGATAATAAATAATTTTTGTATATTTTAGAAAAAATATTTGATAATTTTTTTTATCAATTTTTAAATAATCATATAAAAATTATCCAATGTTGAAATGTTATGATTTTTTATGAAAAGTTTCATTTTTCAATGAATAGGGAAAAATGTTAAATTTTTTTGAAAACAGTATTTTCATTAAATGTATTTATAAAGTTAAATTATATTTTTTATTTGTCTTAAATTTTAATAAATATATTTTTATTAAAAATATTCAAATATATTCTGTGGAATAATTTTTATACTAGAATTTTGAATGAAAACGTTTTAATACATAAAAAAGAATTTTTATGAAAAACTATTTTTCATTTAATATTTCAATTTAATATTAATTCAATTTCTACCACTACTAGAAAACAAATATTAAATAATTGACTCTATATTTGTAATAATGAGTTATAAATTTGGTAAATTGGACACTTTTAATTTTTTAATTACGAATAGTTACTATAGTATATAATTGTCACCATGGTAATGGAAAGTCGTGAAATTATGGTTAAAAATAATACATTAAAGTCTAGAAAAATGACATTAATACTCGGTTTTATCATATTTTATGTGTTGCATTTTGAAATTTTAATCAATTTTTCTAACATTTGGCAACATGTTTTCATATTTCTTTGATTTTTACCTACATATTATTTTATAAGGAAAAGTAAAAAATGTAATTCTCTTTGTTTTTTTATAAATAAATTTCTAGCCATCGGATAATTAGATGATATGTTCGATTATATTATAGATATTTCAAGGAAAAATGATTTAATTTTATCATTTTAAATTATTTATTATTTTTATTGATGAAATAATTACCTTGAATGATTATACAATACATGTAAAACCTTTAATTAATTAATAGAAAAATAGAATAAATGATATTAAAAATATTAAATGTAATAACATTTGAATGAATTATATTATTCTATTAATTTTATTGGTAAAATTTTCACTATATATATTAGTTAATGTAGTATATTCTAATTAATTGTTTTCATGTTGTTTGCAAAGATAAATTAAATGAATTGTTCGAAAAATTACATTAATGTTATTTTTTATTAATATTATTATATTAAATGATTTAAAATTATTAACATTAATAAGCTCATCTAAGAGATTTTTTTGTGATAAATAATATGATAATTTTTTAATTTATAAACCAAATGTCTTTATATAATGACAATATTGACGAATAAAGTGTAATAGTATTTTTATGGTTATTAATGTGAAAATGTGTTAATACATCTTAAAACAGTGATATATGGGTAATCACATAATCTAAACATGAAATAAATATATTTAATGAAATTATTTAAATTAATAATCATCATATATTATAATATTTACTTTTGGAACACTTTTTTCTTCAGAAAGTAATTAATTTTAATATAATATTGTTTTTAATTTGAATACTGCACCTCCCCATATGTAATTAACATTGATAGGTTGTTTCTCTTAGATTTTTATGAGGGGGTCATAGATACCATTTAGAAAGGCATAAACCACACATTCCTCCATATGTTATTAACATTGTTAGGCAGTTTCTCTTAGATTTTTATATTTACCCTTTTAATTTTTACTATTCTTCTAGTTGTGACCTAAATAACATATTAATTATGTTGAAAAACAGAAAATGAACATAAAAATATAATTTTAAAATATTTTTTAAAAAAATTATCCATTTAACTACATTGAATTTATATAAGTCATATAAAATAATTTTAAAATAATACTTATATAATGTATTGAATGTAATTTCATGATTAAAAATTATAGAAGTGATAACGTATTTAATATTTTTTTTAAAGTAGAACAAATATCTGAAATCATTAATATTACTTTTAAAATAAATATTTTTTCCAGAAAATGGCTTCATTAATTTTTTAATCATTATTATAAAAAAATTCGATAAAAGAAATTATATTTATAAAAACTATATATTTCATTATTTAAATAAAAATAAAATGTCTACTAAAAATCATTACATGTTAATACAACCTTTATAAATCTCAAATGATGATTATTTTCTCAAAAACATAGCCTTAAATTTAGAAGTTTTTTTAATTAAAAACATTAAATATTGAGAAAACTTTAGTTATAAGTAGAAAAAAATTTCTATTTTATCTATTATTTTAATAGTTTACTATAAAATAATAATTCAAATATTATAATTAGTTTATTTATTCTAAAATATTTTATACTTTTATGAAAATATATTTTTGAAAAAATTATCTTTTACTTTTATAATTGTATTAGTTGAGTTGATATTTAATGTGAATTTTATTATTTCCCTATTGAATAAATTTATATATATAAATATATATATATATATTTCATAATTTTCTTACAACCCAATATACATACCAATAATTCATTTATGTTACAATGATATGTATTTTTTTTGTTTTTATGTGTGGTTATCAAGCTATCAATAAGATTTTTTATTAAAATAAAAATAATGTACTAAAACTCATGTAATTAAATTCTCCTCCCTTAAAAAATAATTTCACCCATGAAATTTTATTTATGTAAGGAAACATGTGAGTGAACTTTTCTCTCCTCACATCTTTAAGTTCCCTTGAATCCTCCTCATAATATTGATTTTTTCTTATATCTTTTACTATATTGGTGGGGTTTTTTACTCCCAACCACAACCCATTGATCCAATAAATCTACTAGTTTTTACTCATATAAAAGTTCAAGTAACAATTTTATAGCTTGAAATCTTAGTATATGTGATTGATCTAGTTTCTAATTCATCAAAATGACACATAGAACAAATAATTCACTTTATAATGGTGTGGTTGGCATTTTAACTATTCGGATGTGGCCACGACATGACTAAAGATATTGGAGAGGTCCTTTTATCTAGGGATATATATTTGTTTCCAAAATCTCATTGCTATTTCCATTGGTATATTTAATTATACACATTATAACCAATATAGAACAAGAGATCTTATTGATGATTATCTTGTTACAAAATTTATCAAATTTTTTCTACATTAATATTTCAATTAATGGATTGAACATTCCCCCATAATATCATGGAAGAAGTCCAAAACTATCACATTTCTCTCTCCAAAAGTACCCTTGAAGGTTGAAGTCATATGTCTCTTCCCATAAAGAGCCTCATAAGGATCCATCTAAATGATATAATGGAAACCATTTTTATATGATAACTTCACCTGGGGGGAGGTGTAAATCCCAAAATTAGTGTCTCTCCATCAATAAAGATCTCAATATATCATATTATATTAGAGTTATTCTTTCATTATGATGATTCATATGAGCAAGAAAATCATTGTTGATATCATGCTATATAACAAATTATTTCTGAAAGGTTATTCAAAATCTCCTGGTAATCCATATACTCTAATTAGATACAATAGATAAACGTAACCAATAAATCATAACCATATTCCTCATAAATATAATAGAGAGTTGGTTATTGTAGGATTCCTCTTTTATGGAAATATAATTCTTTACCATTATAAGGTGATTTAAGAAACCCGTAATAGAAATATGGACCATAGAAGGTTTTGGGAATCCTAGGATAAAATACATAGTAATTATTCCACATTTTCATGTTGGTATGAGAAATGGTATCAACATAAACTTATACTTTTATAATTCAACCATAATTATTTTCAATATGAAGCATTATGATATCTATATTTTGGAAATGCCTCTTCATTGTAACCAATTAGAAGTTTTTCTTTAGACCTTTATAGATATTTTTGATTCCTAGATAAATAGATAAGTACGAGCTATGAACTTCATCCAAAAGTTTAATCTTTAGTTATATTTTTTATAAAACACATATAGATGTTCCAAAAATTATTACTCACATGATATCAAGGATGAACTCTAAAATACCCAATACCTTTTCCTATAGTTGTGAAATGTCTTATTAATTTTTTGTGATCATCATATTATTGGATGGTTGATAAACCATTTTGGAAATGTAGGATATATCTTCTCGGATGTAGACACACAGATTCATCCACTAAAATTATATGAGTATTAGTTATTTTTTTTAATATTTATCACATATAATAGAGCATGATACCTAATTATCAGGGCATCAACCCCCTATTTTCATTCCTCTATTAGTAATTTATTGAGAATTCATAATATTTTATCAATTAGAAACTTATAATTTTGAAAATATTGATCTGATTACATGTTAATATATATTTTAATGTACATATATCAGTATATATGTCACAACATTCTCAATATAGGCGATTCTACTAAACAATTAATTCAATGATCGCCGTAGGAAACTCAAAATCATATGTTGCGTAATTTTTCACATGAATTTTCAATTGATGTTTGACATAAAAATTGCCTTATAATGATTTATGAGGATTCATCCTAATATATTTTTCAATGAATTACTACATATTATTTATCCTTCTCTACTATAGGGTAATTTAAATATATCTATATTGACTATTTTCATATTCCATTCTTTGAAACATTCAACAGTTTCATTTTTTCTTAAAACACCACTATATTCTATGTTAAAATCATTAGTGTATTCTATTTCTATGAGAATATAAACAAAAATAGTATATAGCATATATATAACCTAATAAATACACAATTATTAATTACTATTGTAAATTTTATAAATTTCTTTATAACTTCCATAATTGAAGGATTTATATATATTCCCTTGTAGATATTTCATTAACGACAACTGATACATTATCTAGACAGAATTCAAACTTTCTAAATTTATCATACAATTTCATCTTTTCTCATGGTCTTTAATAGAATCTACAAAAAATATTCACTACCATCTTAGCTCATTGAGCATATAAGAATTTCATTTATAAATAAAAACAAAATTTTATTATAATAGGATATAATAATTATCTTCATTAGATCCATTAATATTGAAAGTGATGAGTTTGTCTAATTTTAATCACTATAAATTCATAGTTTCCATTATCATTTAGAAACATGTTATGGAAATATCCTCCCTTTTGACACATAATTGATGATATCATGATCGAAGTTTAACCATCGGGAAGTACGATGATCTACACAGTTGATTGAATTGGTATTCAATACAGGGTGAAATATATTTATTCTTAATTTTGATGTTATTAAGCTCACGATTATCAACCATGATCACCATTGATCCATAATTATTATTAATAAATAGAATTGGTGCAACTCATGTTAAAATATAGGGAAAAGAAGACCCATGTACAAATTTTCTATTAGTTACTTCAATAATTATTAAAATTTAATAGATTAAATACTATAATGACTCTTTAAAATAGTTATTGATCCTTGGATATGTTTAATACAGAACTCAAAGAAATGAATTAGGGGACAAACATGTGGTTTTTTGTAATTTAGTAGAATATTCTCATACTAATAGACATGTAAACAATACTGATTTCCACTCCCTCAATTTGTGTAATAAAACATTTTTTTCTTTGTATCATAACCGATATTATAAAATATTCTTCCAAGGAATGTTCATGACTATTGATATGATGATACATGATAGCTTGATAATTCAAGATGTGAACTGAGATAACCTTTCTGAAATAATTGATACGTTATTTATGTTGTAAAATCCTATCCATTCCCAATATTAGGTTAACATCAATTGATGAATATATAATTATATATTCAAGATGTATCATCCACAAAATATTAATAGTAGAAGATTTATATATCTTAGACATTATAATTGTACCACCTAGTGATTTCATATATAGTTCAATATCTATATCTTGTGGTGGTGATTCCAAATTCGTAGTAAAATTATATGATATGAACGACATTGAAGAACCAGATACAAATAAGATACATTTATTTATTGAACATAAATTTCATGAATGTAATGTAACTTTATACTGATCGAACATAGTGATAGTGATCATGAATTCCCTTACTTGTTCACAATGTTAGGAATATTTTTTTGTTCTATTTTATTCATTGGACTGATGGTTTGGAAATTTATTTTCATATTGTCAAAACTCATTGAACATAAATAATTATAGTACAAGTAAATAATTTTCTCATACATTATATCCCCTTATTATTTAAATCTTATTCTTAGCCTTACTTTAATATTTTTGGACTTGGTGGGATACATTACCTTTCCCAAAACACTTCCCTTATCCTTTAATGAAAATACAAAGGTTCTTCTTCCCAATATTTTGGAATGCAGGGGTTGAAATTTCTTCCCCATGGGTGTGTTAGCATCATGGTTCCCTTAGTATTCCATTTCGACTTCCCTTTCTAAGGAATTATGAGCCCTCATATTTCATATATTACATTATTTTACACAAGAATTTTTAATGGATTTTAAAGTATCGTAGGATTACATCCTTTCAAATAATAGGATTTAATCTAGAAAAAATTAAAGACATTATGTTCATGGATAGTGAGAAACCAATAGGTGTATCTTGAGAGTAACAAAAAAATTATTTGTAAGTTATAATGGATTAATTGGAGTTTTTTAAACACTAATGATTCAATATCAATAATTTTGATATGTATTTGTGGAAAATACATTGTAAATAAAACATTGTTAATCTTTTCAATTCAATTCTGTATATTTCATTATTTTTTTGTGTTTTTATGGATGTCTAATATTGGTTAGTCTCACCTTCAAAATGGAAAACATCCAGAAAAACCATCTCATGTTATAAGAAATAGATATTGGGAAATCATTTCCCATCACATTGATCCACTATTGAAGATAAGTGGATTTGAAGCGCAACTAAAAGTTGGTAGAATCTACCACCATCAATTCTCAATATCATGTTTCAATGTTCATGGCACATTCAATAGGTCAAAAATGTTATATTTATTATTCACATATTGTATTATTTTTTTGGAATTTCATTAATATTTTATACTCATTATTTTATTCTATTGGTTTTTTAATTGGGGAAACCAACACATTGCCCCTCAAAACCATTTTTATACAAATTTATTTTGATTATATAAAATATTTTAAAAAATATAGTAAAAATGTGTGATGTAAAAATAAAAAAATATAGGAATAATTAAATTAGTGGGATTAATTATTAAAATATATTACTCTTTGAAATAATCTTGTTAGTATATAATTATTTTAATTCATAAAATATTGTTCCTGGTTAAGAATTAGGTTGGTTTTTCTCATACTTCTTAACTTAATCTGTCAATGTTACTGGTAATTAAATAAATTATAATGGCATGTAAAGGGAATGTTGTTAAATAGTAGATATATGTTGGAGTGTAAAATATGGTGTGTAGTTATGCCTCTTTTGCATGCAATGGGTGTAGATTGAGTTAATATGCCACACACATTTTTGGGTTATTACCCCTAGTTATATCTGTTTATGATCATACATCCTCATGTGTTAACCAAAAAAGGAATTATTTCTAATAAAAATATATATAACACATTACTGATATTTTAGGATATAATCATTTAAATTGTATCATATCTAATGTTTTTAATATGGCTATCTAACCCAAATACCAAAGGTAACTATAAAAATCTCAAATAATATTAAAACCCTTTTCTCAGATACCAACAAATGTTATCCATGCTAAAAATTCATTTATTCTAAATAATTTACTTAATTAAAATGTAATATTACATAAATAATTCACAATATTGATAATCAATATATTTAGTTTCTTTTGGGACTAGGTATAGAATCAGTTTGTTGTACAAAACTCACATTCATTTCTATGTATGATCCCCATTTTATACCATCATCAAGACATATAATGTGTAATCCTCATCCTAAAATCCAATGAAACGAAAGAATAAGAAAGAGGTGAGATTAAATTTTCATTAATGGATTAATAAAAGTTTCATCAAGGTTGGTTTCATTAGAATAAGTGTAAAACATTAGAATAAAATAAATATAATAAAGTTAGGAGTTATAATCATAAGGCATATGTGATCTTATAATTACATGGAATATTTGTATAATTATATAAAAGTTCACCATGGAAGTATAATTAAAATAACCTGGATTATTATCATTAAACATAAACCTTAAATCATGAAATAATTAGATTATAATGAATAACATCCTTTAACCATGTACAATCATTATCATAACGAAACATTACTATAATAAGCCAAACTATTTCTTCACATGCTTATGACAAACTATAATTTCTTATTGGATAAATATCTCAAGAGGTATATATTCATAACCAATGAATTTGAGGGTGATATTAAACCGACATATCAATCATACATATTTAATTTTGTTATTTCAAAATAATTATATTTTCATATCATAAAGAACCAAACAAAAATAAAAGGGTTTCATAAAACATTAAATTAAAATCATTCTATTTTCAAAAATATCCCATATGAATGAAGTGTATTTGATAAAAACACAAATGAAAATCATTCACATTCTATAAAGAAACCATCAAAATAAAATTTGTTTCTTAAAACATATAAATGTCAAAAGGTGATATCATGAATTAAATCATTACATACACAAAAAATCATTATGATAAATAATAACATAATAATAGAATAATATAGGGTGAAAAAGATACATATCTCTACTATAGGTATGTCAATTTGAAGATATAGATTAAAACGAAGACTAATTCTAGAAAATGGTTTTATTAAAAACAATTTCAATTCAACGATATAAAATCCAAATATATGAATTTATTTCAATATAACATAAATTTTTTTAAAAAAATTAATAGGAAAAATTTATGGAAGGAAATTTGGATAAAATATTGTTTTTACCTAGAAATAAAGACATAAAATCATTCAAATAGAACATTTTATAAAAAAAAAGTTCAATAAGAAATTATATTTAACAACCCAGTGTTTACCATATGGTGTGAATCATTTTATTTTCAATTTAACTCCTTGTTTTTGACATATTATGAGTTCATTGTGGAGTTATGGAGTAAAATATGGTGTTAGAAGATTTTTCGTAGCCTAAAACCTCAACATGTGGAAGAACCTACTAGGCTTCATGGTTAGTTAAAACTGTGCCACCTAGTTTCTATGGATTCTCATAACTGTGTGGGGTGATTTAGTGATAATAAGTGGGAAACAAATTTCACCTAACCAAGTGAACTAGGGATCAAATACATGCTAAAACTCTGTCATTTTTGTGAAAAGAAAAAACAAACGATTTGTAACATCCCAGGTAAATAAAGAATAAGACATTTTCATATTAATTAATATTTGTGAATTGAATATTAAAAGTTCCTTAATGGTGTTTCTATGTTTGATAGCGAACCCGATACACAACAATTTATTTCTTTGAAATATTACTTTGCACACTAATAATATAATAATATTATTTTAAATTGTAGTTAGCACGTATTTGTTTTATTGGAAGGAATGAATAAAAATAACTAAAATATTATTATATATGTTTTTTAAATGTTTTTAAAATTATACAATAAATGTTAGTTTCCTAAAATGCGAATAAATCTAATTTTAAGCATAAATTCTCTAATATTAACAAATAGGTTGATTTACTGCCTTTTGATAGAGAACCCTCATTAAATATAGTATTGGTCCCTTTAATACATTATATATGAACATATAAAATCCTACTTTAGTATGGGTATATCAAAATTTACTTTGTTTAATTTGTTGAAATTTTTCCAATAAAGTTCAATTTTTAATGAAAAGTTAAAAAAATACTATATTTTACATTAAAACTACCTTTTAAAATAATTTAATTATATTGTTATATTATCTTTTTAATTGGATTTAATGTGTAATTATAATATATTTTCACCATTTAATCCCATGGGGGTCATTAGAATTAATTTCACATTGAAATTGGACATAAACAATTATCAATCTTTTTATAGATATTAGTTCTTAAAAACAAGCTATTTGTTCTGAAAATAGGAAATATTTTTAAATTAATTGATGAAATTTCGTTTTTTGGAATTTGGTAAAATGTATTCCTTATTTGGAATCAGAAGTTAAAAATTATGTAATTAGGACCATTTTGTTTTTGTACAGTATGAATAGTAACGATGGAAATTATCTTTACTTGTTGTGATTAATTAGTAAACGGGTAGTTAAGACAAATAAAATAAAATCATAATAATATAAAATGACCCCATCATGTGTCCAATTATTATTTTCTGAGTCATGGACGGCCACGTTTTGCCTTGTTCTAACCTTGGGATCCCATTGAATCACTTTAGTGTGATAGTGACCTTTTATTATATTATTTTTAAGGAAAGGGAAATATAACCAAAGTATGTTGAACCTAAGTAAAACAATTTTAATTTTTTTACATAAATTATCTATTAAACCATAAATATTAATTGTAATGATAAAAATATTTCATACATCATGGTATTTTTTTTATAATTTTTAGACATTAAATAAATAAATTTATTTTTGACAACATGATAATGTAGTGATTACCTCATTATTGAACGATTTAAATAAAATGAAAAGATAAGGTAAAATCTAAAACATACACTTGTCTAAAACCTATTGTATGGGTTTATTTAGAACTATTATCACCTTATCCTTCAAATCTATCATTTTTGTCCCTTTAAAATCTAGAAAGCATGTTTTAATAAAGTAACATTTCATGACAATCCAAGAGTTCCCCTCCTCCCACTTATAAAAGTCCCCCACCTCTACCCCCTACCCACACCTCTCAATCCCTTTGATTATCCAACCTCTTCTCATAGTATCTCTCCACATCCCACTCTTACTCCTTGAAGCCTCACTTTGGGCAGAAGTCTTCTCAAGGAAGCCTTTGGCTCATATAAAAAAGAGTTACCTAATTTAGAGGAAAAGTCTTCTCTCAAGTTTCTTTCATTTATTTTTCCTTCTTCACTCCCACTAACATTATTATTCATTTACTCCATTAGAACACATGTATAATAAATATACTATGTTGTTTTTATGAGAAGGATTATATTTACACTTACACACACACCTCCGTCTAATGGTTAAAGAACATATTGTTTCTGGGGGTGGCGAATTACTGCCTCACAAAACGATGATTGTTCAATCATCTTTTAAAACCTTTCATGGTGTCTATTAAGATGATACTATTTTTATATATGATATATATTATGTTTATTTTTACTTTATTCTTCTATATTTTTCTTTTATATTATTCCTTTATGGTTTCCATTATGGGTAAACACGATAATCTCATTCGAGGAAGTGCCGACTACCGCCCCCTCAAAGTGATATTACTCATTAATACCATATGTGGTACGTATAAATGATAGTGTTAATGATATTATATATGATACTATACTCTAATTATAATACTACTATGTATCATTATGTTTTAGTTCCATTAAATATGAAATATAAATGGAAGTAGCGTTCATGCATATGTACGGCTTACTGTCTCCATGAATGTTGCATTTCATTTCTTACCTCTAAATGTTATGTACTATTATAAATACATGTATATGATTGATATATATGATATATATGATATCCAAATCATGAATATCATTCTGGATTTAATGAACCTTTTATCACATGAACAACATGTAATTATAAGAAGTCCATTTTTGACATAAGTACCAAATATCGACAAAACGAACATTATTAACTTAAATGATTGCATAATGATTAAAATATGGTAATATGTGATTTAAATGTAATAATAAACTTTAAAAAGGTTCTTAAACATGTATAAATTAACTTTAGTTTATTATTCAGGATATTAAAGAACGATCGAGTCATGTTGGACATGAGGCCAGAGACTTCATCTCAATCTCATTTCGTTGTGGAATATTTTATTTTAATACATGACATTCTTTTATACGTTTTATAAACACCATTTAGTTTTTATTTCATTCAAAGGGAATCTTTTCAATGAAGTGTTTTACTAAAATAAAAAAATGAATGTTTCTTTTAACATATGCAATGAAAACGACCTTTCCACCACTGCGAGTATTATTTGATCCCTGGCTTCCTCAACAAACTGTAATGTTTTTAAAAGGAAAAATAAATACCATATACCCTATTATGTATTTTGGTATTGAAAATAGTTTTGATAATGGATTTTTTATGTCAATTTATTTAAGTGATACATTTTTATTGAAATGTGGAAATGTTTTTATTCCTTTATATTTGTTGTATGTGTTATGATTTCATAATGGTACTTGGACATTTGACGGGTGGTTACGTGATAAACCAAATGACGGGTGGTACCGTGATAAACCAGGACGAGTGGTTACGTTATAAACTCCAATGCATTGGATTTAGAAGTCGGCCATATGGCTATTCCATTTCGTGACATGTGTGGAATTCGACCGTATGGTTATTTCATGTAAGTATGTTTATGTTCGATAATACCTTTATACATTATGTGTTCTTTATAAGGGTTTTATGGTAATATTTTGGTTACAAAATGGCAATAAATGACCTTTTCTTTAGTGAAGAGTATTTACTACTTCATAATGGTTAAAACTTTTACTTATGATTAGGTATTCATGGTTTTACATGTTATTTTGAAAAACTAAAAGTTTCCTTCATTGTATATTCCTTACTGAGCTTTTTATTCTCATCCCATGTTTTTGAAATGTTTTTTCACAGGACATAAAGTGAAATACAGTCAAGTATGGGATCATGAAAACTCATTCTGTCAAAAATATAGAACTGCGCCTAACTCTTTTTTTCAAGAGTTTTTATTTTTTTTATAAAATGGAAACTGAGTAGATGTTCCTACCTTGTAACTTTTAATATGTGATAGTTATGTCCTAATTTTCTAAAACTCTAAACCTGATATAATCCTCAATGTGAATTATTCATTTAATTCAAGATTATGTAATGTTTTATTTCTATGTCCTTATAGTTGGTATCATAGGTCTGTTTAGACAACTTTAAGAGTTAGAATATTGTTAAATTCATGTCCATAAATTAATTTATGGTATGATTGAATTGATATAGAATTTAAAGATTAGCATGTTTTTTCTCCTAATATAATTCTGTATTCAGAATGGTTTTCCGTAGAGGAAATAGGGAAGTAGAGCTATAAAGGCATACAGAAGGAAATTACCTTCCAAATCATCATCCTGAGACGGTCAGAATTGGAACTAAACAGTTTGTTATAGTAATGGCATAGTTGAGTCAAGAAAAAATTGGTGGTGGTAACCATGCACGAGATCAGCCAGATCAACCACAGAGGAACATGTCAGTAGTGGAACATTTCATGAGGCAACATCCCCCATCATTCAGTTGATCATCTAACCATGTGCTAGCAGAAGGGTGAATTAAAGCACTGAAGAAAATTTTCAATGTCATGGGGTGTTCAGATAATGAAGAGGTTAGTCTTGCTGGTTACCATTTGGATGGTGAAGCATATCAGTGGTGGTCGATGGTTAAAAATATAAAGGACACTGATGAGATTGGTACTCTTGACTGGTATGAATTCAAACATATGTTCCTTGAAAAATATATTCCTTAGGCTGTTCGACTTAGGATGGAAAAACAATTCTGGGAATTGAGGTAAGAGGATGACTTAGTGGCTGCTTATGAAGAGAAGTTCACTCGATTTGCAAGGTATGCTTCTAATTTTATGTGAGACCATGATAGTACAATCAACCATTTTTACTCAGGATTAATGCAAAAATATCAAAGGGCATTAGCGTCTCGTGAGTTCAAATGTTATGAAAAGCTTGTTCGATGTGATGAGAAGGTGGAAATGGAGTTTTTCGATGATCATGTGTTATTGGACAAAAAACAGAATAAGAGGTCCAGTTGGCAGGAAAAGGGAAAGAATTCATCAAAGAAGCCCAGAGGTAAGAAAACCGAATATCCATCATGTGGGAAGTGTGGAAAAATGCATCCCGAAGAATGTTTATCGAAGTCTGGAAAGTGCTTTCAGTGTGGCTAGTCTGGATATATTGCTCGTAACTGTAAAGAAGATGGTCAAGCAGGAAATGAAAAGCCAGCAGTAAGATGTTTTAAGTGTAATGAAATGGGCAATTATACAAATGAGTGTCTAATAAAGAAATCAATAGAGGTAATGCTTCCAGAATACAAGCATAAAGGTGTGGTGAAATCATTTTCAACAATTTCAGTAGATGTTGGGAAATAAAATATAGTGGTATCAGGTACATTGTTTTTTTATTCATATTATGCCAATACATTTTTTGATTCAGGGTATACACATTCTGTCATCTCTAAAAACTTTTCTAGTAAATTGGGAATTCCATCTCAAGAAATGACTCCTGAACTGTTGGTAAAAACACCTGGGGGAAATGTTGAGTCAAAAAATTTTTATAAGAATATTTATATCCTTATCTGTGGTAAGAATCAACTTGCAAACCTTATTTTTTTACCTCTAGTAGAGTTTTATGTTATCCTGGGTATGGATTGGCTCTCTATTTACCTTTCTAAGATTGACTGTAGAGCTAAAGAAGTTTCTTTTCAGAAAGACTTTGAGTTCGTGTACAAGAATTAACCCTTACTGTTGATAACATATCAAGAGGCTGAGAAACTTGTAAAAGATGTAAATTAATGTTACCTTGCACATATTGTTGAAAACAATAAAAATGTTTGTATTAATAATGTTCCCATGTTAAATGGGTATCTTTATGTTTTTCCTAATGATTTTCCTAGTATTATACATGATTGGGAAGTCTAATTTAGTATTGATTAAGTTCCTGATTCTAAGCCAATTTCAAATCCCCCTTATCGAATAGCTCATGTGGAACTTTTAGAGTTAAAGAAGAAATTACATGAGTTATTAGTTAAACATTTCATTCAACCTAACACATCACCATGGGGTGCTCCTATATTGTTTGTCAAAATGAAATATGGTTCAATGAGACTTTACATTGATTATAGAGCATAGAATAAAATCACTGTTAAGAACAAGTATCCTTTGCCTCATATCAATGATTTGTTTGATCAGATCTAGGGAGTTTAGTATTTTTTTAAGATTGACTTGAGGTCAGGGTACTATCAGTTGAAATTAAAAGATGAAGACTATCCAAATACTGCGTTTCATACAAGATATGGCCATTATGAAGTTGTAGTTTTTCCTTTTGGGGTAACCAATACACCTGCTGTATTCATAGACCATATGAATAAAATTTTCCATTAGTTCTTGGATTAGTTTTTGGTTGTTTTAACTGATGATATTTTTGTGTTTTCTAAAAGTAAATAGGGCCATGAAATTCATCTAGTGGTTATTTTTCTAACCTTAAAAGAAAAAAAATTGTATGGGAAATTCAGCAAGTGTGAGTTTTTTTTCAACAAAGTTCATTCCTTGGTCACATTGTTTCTAAAAATGGAATAACTATTTATCCTACATAAACAAAGGTTGTTTAAGAATGGCCAAGACCCACAAATGTATGTGAGATTCGTATTTTTCTTTGTTTGGAATGTTATTACCAGAAGTTGGTTGAATATTTTTCAAAGTTATCTCATCCAATGACTAAGTTAACTCAAAAAGGTGTTAGGTTCATTCGAACAAAATAATGTGATGATTGTTTTCACGAATTGAGAAGAATATTGGTGAATGCTTCAGTTTTGGAACTGCCTTCAAGAAATGGTGAGTTTGTTATCTACAGTGATGCTTCGTTGAAGGAAATTGGTTGTGTCCTTATGCATAATGATCAAGTAATTGCTTATGCTTCACCTAAGTTGAAAACTCATGAGCTAAATTACCATACACATGATTTGGAATTATCTACTGTTGATTTTTCTTTAAAAATTTGGAGGCATCATTTGTATAGGGTAAAGTGTGAAATATATACTAAAAAAAATTAAAGTATATATTCACTAAGAAAGAATTTAACATGAGACATGGGATACAGATGTAATTAATCAAGGAATATAAATGTACAATTCTTTACGATCTGGGAAAAGAAAATAAAGTGGTTGATGCTTTGAGTCTAAAAAGTTATGCTTCATTAACCATTCTACATTTGGAATGAGATCCATTGGTTTTTGATTTGATGAACTTTGGTATAGAGGTTGTTGGTGCAAGAAGTTCTTCTATTTTGTTTCAGGTGTTACTGAGATCTTCTCTATCAGACAGAATTTAGCAAGCGCAGAAGAAAGATAGTGAGTTTCATAAAAAGGTAGAGCTGGTTCAGAAGGGTATGTTAGCTAAATTTAACATTGATAATGATTGTGTTTTGAGGTTTGGGAAGAGATTATGGGTGCCTTGTGATTCAGATTCGAAGAACGAGTTGTTATGTGAGGATCATAATTCCCGGTTTTCAGTTCATCCTGGCAATACTAAGATGTATAGAGATCCGTGGGAGAATTACTGGTGGGATGGAATGAAAAGAGATATTTCTAATTTTACTGTGAAGTGTTTGACTTGTCAGCAGATTAAAGCATAGTGGTAGTTACTGAAAGGGATGTTTCAGTCATTACTGGTGCCAGAGTGGAAGTGGGAAAATATATCCATGGACTTCATTGTGGTATTACCAAATACATCTTGAGGTAATAATGCAATCTGGGTTATTTTTGATAGATTGGCTAAATCATCACATTTCCTGCCTATTCGAGATACATTCTATCTAGATCAACTTTATTGGTTGTATGTTAAAGAGATATTCAAGTTACATGGATTCCCCCTCTCAATTGTATTTGATCATGATCTCAGGTTTACTTCTATCATTTTGAATGGTCTTCAGTAGTCGTTGGGTACTGAATTAAATTTTAGTACACCTTTTCATCCACA
Source organism: Viscum album (assembly GCA_963277665.1). Taxonomy (NCBI): domain Eukaryota; kingdom Viridiplantae; phylum Streptophyta; class Magnoliopsida; order Santalales; family Viscaceae; genus Viscum; species Viscum album. Next base: position 447,022,318 of record OY728133.1, read on the forward strand.
ATAAAATGGGTAGTCAGAATGAACAATTTAGACCTTGGAGGATATGATATTTTCTTGCATGAGGGTTTACCAGGGAAGTTGGGATTAACATCATTCATTGGTTGAATTTTCTTATAATAACAGTTTTCATTCCAATATACAGATGGATCCATTTTAGGAATTATATGGTAAACGGTGTCGAACTCTAGAATTTTGGGATGAAGTAGGGGAATGGAAGATGATGGTACCAGAATTGGTAGAAGAGATGGCATATAAAGTTCAGTAGATTTAGAAGTACATGAGAACAACTCAGAGTCGGCAGAAATGTTTTGTGGATAACTGGAGGAAGGATCTTTCTTTTGAGGTAGGTGATCATGTTTTTCTCAAAGTATCTCCATGTAAAAGTGTTATGCATTTTGGAAAGAAAGGAAAGATGAGTCTGAGGTTCGTTATACCTTATGAATTCCTAGAGAAATTTGGATCAATTGCATATAGATTTGAATTACCTCCATGTTTATCCGTGGTACACAATTTTTTCATCAATCAATGTTGAAAAGTATATTCCAGATCCATCTCATGTTTTGAGCCCATACATAGTGTATTTGGAATTGAATCTCTATTATGAGGAACAACCAGTCCAGATTCTTGACTGTAGGGAGGAAGTGTTGCATAATAAGGTAATTAATCATGTGAAGGCTCTGTGGAAAAACCATATGGTTGAAGAGGCAACATGGGAATCTGAAAATCCTCTGAGGGATAAATACCCCACCTTATTTTGATAAGTGAATAAAATTTCGAGGACGTAATTACCAAAAGGGGGGAAGGATGTAACATCCTAGGTAAATAAAGAATAATAAATGTTCATATTTATTAATATTTGTGAATTAAATGTTAAAGTTTTCTTAATGGGGTTACTATGTTCGATAGCGTACCTGATACGCAACAATAGATTTATTTGAAATCTTACATTGCGCACTAATAATATAATAATATTATTATAAATGGTAGTTAGCACATAGTCATTTTATTCATGAGAATGAATAAAAATAACTAAAATATGATTATATATTTTTGTTAAATTTGTTTTCAATTATATAATAAATGTTACGGCCTAAAATGTGAATAAACCTAATTTTAAGCATAAATTCTATTATAATAAAAAAAAGATCGATTTACCTCCTTTTAATGGTGAACACTCTTTAAATATAGTTTTGGTTACATTAATACATTCTATATGAACAAATAAAATCCTACTTTAGAATGAGGACATCAAAATTTACTTTTTGTAAATTTTTGGAATTTTTCTGTTAAAGATCATCTTTTAATGAATTGTGAAACAATACTGTATTTTACTTCAAAACTGCTTTTTCATATAATTTAATTATATAGTTAGATTATCATTATAATTGTATTTAAAGTTTAATTATAATATATTTAGTCCATTTAATCCAATGTAGGTCATTAGAAGTAATTTCACTTTGAAATTAGACATAAATAATTAACAATCTTTTGATAGATAATGTTTCATAAAAACACACTATTTGTTTTGACAACAGAAAATATTTTCAAATAAATTATTGAAATTTCTGGGTTTTGAATTTGGTAAAATGGATTCCATATTTGGAATCAGAATTGCTAAATTATGTAATTAGGGCCTTTTTTCGGACATTATGAATAGTAACAATGGTAATTATCTTTAATTATCGTGATTAATTAGTAACTGGGTAGTTGAGGGTAATAAAATAATATCATAATAAAATTAAATGACCCCAAAATGTGTCTATATTTTCTTTTTTGAGTCATGGCTGACCATGGAATGCCTTGTGCCAACATTGGGACCCCAGGGAATCAGTTTAGTGTGATAGTGACCTTTTATCATATTATTTTTAAAGAAAAGGAAATATATCCAAAGTATGTAGATCCTAAGTAAAACAATTTTAATTTTGTTTACAGAAATGATCTCTTAGACTATAAATAGTCTTTAAAAAGCTAAAAATATTTCATACATCATGGTATTTTTTTATTATTTTTATACATTTAATAAATAAATTTATTTATGACACCATTATAATGCAGTGATTACCTCATTAATGAATGATTTAAATAAAATGAAAAGGCAAGTTAAAATCTAAGGCATACACTTTTCAAAAAACAATTTGATGGGAGGATTTCGAATCCTTATCACCTTATCCTTGAAATAAATTATTTTGGGACCTTTAAAATCTGAACATTATTTTATAATAATGTAACATTTCTTGACCCTCCGAGAGTGCCCCTCCTCCCTCTTATAAAAGGCCTCCACCTCTACCTCCTTACCCACACCACTAAAGCTCTTGTCTCATCCAACCTATACTCATATTATCTCTTTAAATCCATCTCTTACTCATAGAATCCTCACTTTAGGCAGAAGTTTTCCCAAGGAAGCTGTTGGCTCAAATCAAATAGAGTTACCCGATTTAGAGGTAATTTATTCTCTCGAGTTTCATTCTTTTATTTTAAATTCTTCACTCCCCCTAACATTTTTATTCTTTGATTCCATAAAAAAAATAGTATCCTCAATATAATAGGATGATTTTATGAGAATAATTTTATTTACACTTACACAAAAACCTCCGTCTAATGGTTAAAGAACATAATTTTTCTGTGGGGGGCGAATTAATGTCTCACAAAGCGATGATTGTTCAATATTCTTTTAACACATTTCATGGTGGCCCTTAAGATGACACTATTTTAATATATGATATATGTTATGTTTATTTTTACTTTATTCTTTTGTATTTTTCTTTTATATCACACCTTTACGGTTTCCATTATGGGTGAACACGATAATCTCATTAGAGGAAGTGCGGACTACCGCCCCCTCAAAGTGATATGACCAGTTAATAACATATGTGGTACATATAAAGGATGGTGTTAATGATATTATATATGATACTATACTGGAATTATAATACTAATATTTATCATTATGTTTTAATTCCATTAAATATGAAATAGATATGGATGTAACGTTCATTCGTACGTACGACTTACCGTCTCCATGAACGGTGCATTTCATTTAATACCTCTAAATTTTATGTACTATTACAAATACATGTATATTATGGAAATATATGATATATATGATATCAAAATCAGGAATATCATTCTGGATATAATAAATCATTGACCACATAAACAACATCTAATTATAAGAAGTCCATTTTTTGACTTAAGTACCAAATATCGACAAAACGAACATTATTAACGTAAATGATTGCATAATGTTTATAACATATAAATAAGTGATATAAAAGGAATAATAAATTTTAAAAAGGTTCTTAAGCAAGTAGATATTAAATTTAGTTTATTAATTAGGTTATTAAAGAATGACCAATTCATGCCGGACACGATGTAAGGGGCTTCATCTCATTATCCGTTCATTGAGGCATATTTTGATTTAATACAAGAATTTGTTCTATACATTGTATAAATACCATTGAATTTTCATTTCAGTCAAAATGAATCTTTTTCTACAAAGTGTTTTACTAAACGAAAAAAAGTAATATTTATTTTAACTTACGCAGAGACAATGACCTTTTCGCCGCCGAGAATATTATTGTATCGTTGGCTTCCTCAACAAGTCGTAATTTTTTTAAAAGGGTAAATAAATACCATATACTCTATTATGTATTTTGGTATTCAAAATGGTTTTGATAATGGATTAGTTATGTCAATATATTTAAGTGATATATTGTGATTGAAATGTGGATATCTTTTCTTTCCATTATATTTGTTGTATGTGTTATGATTTTATAATGGTACTTGGACATTTGACAGGTTGTAACATGATAAACCAAATGATGGGTGGTGCTGTGATAAACCAGGATGGGTGGTTACATTATATCCTCCAATGCATTGGGTATGGAAGTCGGTCGTATGGCTATGCCATTTAGTGACATGTGTGGAAGTCGACCTTATGGTTATTCCATTTAAGTATTTTTTATGTTCCTTGATACCTTTATACGTTATGTGTTCTTTATATATGTTTTGAGGTAATATTTTGGCTAAAAAAGGGTAAGAAATGATCTTTTATTAATTGAAGAGTATTTACTACTTCATAAAGTTTATAAGTATTACTTTTGATTAGGAATTCATGGTTGACTTGTTGTTTTGAAAAACTAACATATTCTTTCTTTGTGTATTCTTTACTGAGCTTTTTAAGATCGTCCCAAGTTTTTGAAATGTTTTTCATAGGACATAAAGTGTAATAGGGTCAAGGAAGGGATCAAGGAAAGTCATGCCTTCTAAAATATGGAACTGGACATGTCTCTTTTCTTCAAGAGTTTCTATTTTATGAAAAAAATGGAAACTGAGTAGAAGTGTCTACCTTGAAACTTTTGATATGTAATAATTATGTAAAATTTCTCTAAAACTCTAAACCTGAAAAGATCATCAATTTGAATTATTCCTTTAATTCAATATTATGTAATGTTTTAAGGCTAGGTCCTTATACGGTTTGTGTACAGTTTCTAAAACAACACCCTTAAACTGTAAAAGCCACCAATTTTTCTAATGGGACACAGAGTACTAGAATATTCTATTTTAAAGCATAAGACCAAACTGTGGGACCCCACTATGTTCAGTTTAATGAAAATTTTTTCCTTATTTTTTTTAAAACCTAAATACTATGTACTTATTTCCTCTTATAGTGGACAAGATGACTTCTTTTTCATTTGGGAATATATCTGAAAACCTCCAAATATAGTTTCATTGATATTTTCACTGTATAAACTAAAAATAACTTGCCAATCATCTCGTTGAATTAATATTTCTATGTGCCTCAATAATCACCCTCCTTTCATCATTATTATAAATATTGATGATGTTAAATTTATGCAAGAAAATATGCCCAATTTTCAAGGATTTATTAAATTATTTCACTTCTTCTGATCCACAAAATCTAAGGACCTATAATATATAAGGAATCAACTATAGGAACCTGGTATGTGTTTTATGGATCATCCCTTATAGTATGACAAAATATAGATTTGGTTTCATTTTGTGGACATAGATTACAATGGTTATTTCTCATTAAATTTATATACCATTATTAAATTTTGGTAGATTTTATTCTATGGACCTAATAATGTTTTTCAACACCACTTGATGTTGATAACTCAATGTAATGCACCCAATTATGGTTTTCAATTCATTTATTATTTGGTATCCCATGTTGTGTGTATCTGCAACATTGATTGGGTGCATCTAACTGAACTATTAATAATGTATGTTTTACTTTATAATTAATACGACATTAAATTCACAGTTTTTAATTTATATGTTATAGATATCACCTGGAATAGTTTATTTACAAATATAGTAGATGCTGGTTTCATGTCCCAATATATCATTGTCAGGCTTATTGAAAAGTGATATAAAAAACATATTAAATGATTATGAAATTGAATTGATGATAGTTTTATGCCCTTATATCACCTTTTAAAATATAATGATAGGTACTGTAATTAACCATCTAAATGATTTAGTGTTATGAGTATTGTATGGTCTATGATTACAAATGATTTAAATGGAAATATTGTAATGTGTATACTTATTTTGGACCTTTTTCATATTTATAAAAAAAGTTTAAGATGATAGAAATCCTTGGATACCGGAGTTAATTATATGAGAAATTAAAGGAATCCATTTTGATTCATTGATATAATTTTCAATTGGAGACGCCCCTCACAGAATTTTTCCTCTAACTAATTATTTGAATTTTTTTGTTTTGGACTAGTGATTCACATGAAATTTTCATTGTAATATTATAATTCCTTAGATACACTCCTTAGACTCATCATGGTGTCTTTAGACACATGACATATTGGATTTACCTCATTGTATCTTGTCAAGCATAGCCTTATATTACCATGGATGATCTCTAGGGACTAAGTTGAGCTATTTTAATGTGTAATGAATTGGTCGTGACACTTAGATTACCCTAAAAAACTTATAAAAAAACTTCACAAGATGCTATTAGGATCAATCTAGACCCCTGAAGTTAATGATTACTTTATTACACATTGGATCCTCATTTATTATTAATTTAAACTATATAAATCCTAATATCTTTATATATATCATATCACATTTAGAAATTGAATTTACAACTTAAATAGTTTCTTGTTCAGACAATATATGAGAATAAAGTTGGAATGAATTGTTTGTTTACTGCATTACTTTATTATATACCTACACACTATTTATTTTATATTCAAGGACTGCGTTGGTATAGACATCATCAGTTGTGGCCTACTAATATTTATCTTAAACCATATCTGGGTCACCTTTGGTACTTGAGCAGATTACATCATCACCGATGTGTACAAGAGGGAAGTGTCCTCCTTTGGACAAATAACATTCATGTTTTATAATGGGAGTTCTGTTTTAGATGACCAAGATAGAGCTCATGATTCTTGGATAGTTTATTCTTGTTTTTATTCTTATATATAACATGTATTGTATAGTCTGCTTGATTCCATGTATGCATACATTTATTTTTGTGGATACATTCCATCACCATTTTGTAAATGGTATATTTCTACTTAGTTACTTCATGGTTATTTATTAAATATATTATTTTTATAATATTCACTTCCATTATTATTCATTAATATTCTATTTATGTTAATTTATCCATAATCTCTATTGTGCTCCTCTCTCTAATGGGGGTATACTCTCCCTACTAAGACACTGTAGACCCTCGTTGTTAGTTGGAAACCTCTAGAGCATAGGGAGGTATTCTTGAGACCATGTGGATAACTGAGTTCATTTTCTCATGAGTAAACTAAGTATTAGGCATTAAAAAGGTGATATAAGAGGGTTTTCTTTTCTTTTTTTTTATTTTTTTTTTTGATATTTGGATAAGAGATTATAAACATTTTAGAACATGGCCATATGAACTTAATGGGAGTTGGTAAGCCACTTTTGAGTTATATAAAATATTTATTATGCGATTCATGTGAATTTTGGTATTTTATATGCATTATGGAGATTTTTCTCTTAGCTTGGTAAGGAAAGGAGTACTGATGCTTGCATTACAATAGGCACCTAGGACTAAAATGGCTTGCATATTACATGTCGTATGTATTTATTTAATTTCATTCATTACATGTGTGTACATTGATTATTGATTGAACCACGATTGTTATATATCAATGTTCTACTAATGTCTTCTGCATGGAATAGAAATTTATTATGTAAAATGTTAGCATCAACAAAAATTGTGTTTTCCAATATAGATTTCGTATAAAATCATAAATAGATAGATTTTCCATTATAATTCATGTAACTATGATTTAAGGAGTTGGGGTTTGGTTTCAATTGAGTTAATATTGGTTTCCATTTATATGGTTTATAAGAACTTATAAATTGGTATGGATAATTAACCGAGTCAAGACATCATATTTTTCATGTTATATTCTAAGACTGAATTAAATGGTGGATGATTGAAACTGAATGAGTGTTGATTTTAGTTAATGTTATCTATGGGACATTATTTTATTTTGAATGAAAATACATTTAATTGATCCACGTGTTATGTATAAAAATTACTAATGAATAAAAAATGTAAATTTTGTCTTATAAATAAAATGTTTTCTAATGAATGGATAGGAAAAGTGAAATATAATGTGTGTTTTCCTCCTTAAATTTTAATAGAAACTCAATATACTATAACATGTCTGAATTTAACATGAACACTTACTAACATCCGAGAATTATAAGTGGGTAGTTGGTGTAGTATCTTGGGTTGTGATACATTTCTCTTTATGTTCTACTTATATAGCGATACAATCTGATTTAAATATTTTTATGAGGGGTGTTATAGGAATATTTAGATATATAACTATAGAAATCATAAAATATTTTAAACTTTTTTTCAATTTTATTAAATTTATTTAATTTTTTGGGGGGTTTCTCGTGCATTTATGGAGGAGTGGAAGAGTTTTCATGAATTGGGACAAACCGTGATCACAATTCCAGAATTTAAAATAAATTTTGATTCTTTTATAACTCATGAATTTTTCAACATTATTCATCCTTTTAAATTTTTTTCATGGACTCCCATGACCTATGAACACCAACATTTCAATTTGGAGCATTTAGAAATCCATAACCAATGTGTATTGGGTTTTTATTTAAGGGGTTTTTCCATCCTGGAATCCCATTTCTAGTTTTAATAATGAATTTTGTTTTTTTAATAACATATTAAAAATTAATTATTTTTAGGTGATTCCAAGTAACAACGAATCCCCTGGAATCCATCAGTGCACCCGGTATCCTCCCACCCTCTTTGGAGCTCGTATCCATCTCAATTTAGTGTATAACATCATAAGGTTTCTCAAATCATCCTGTTTTGAAGAGGTAACTTCTTTCTTTCTTAACTCTCCCAATTAATATAAATTTTCCTCCATTATAGTTTATTATTCGACCATTACACCTCCTATTCAAACCTAAAATCTATGGAAGCCCTCCAAGTCCCACAAAATCTATTTGAGACCCCATTTGAAGGGCGATTCAGCAGAGGAACTTCAAAGAATCTCAAGTAAGTGTCTCTCCTCCTTAGTTCCTCCCATTTCAATGAAGTTTCATTCAATTTAAATAAAGTTAAAAATACCAGGGTTTTTTTTGATTTTATAGTTTATCCTTGGGGGTTTTTTGTTCATGTATTGTGGTTTTATAATCGATCTAATTCCCTCTTGGTGGGGTTGTGGTGCGACATGATTTTCTTATGGTGATTCAAGGGTTTCCTTTGTTTTGGTAGGTGATTCCAATTTTTATGCAATAATTTTGTATTATTATGATTTATTTATCATATTTTAAGGTTTATGTCATTTTATGATTTCCTTAAAAATTATTTTTAATGGTGTTTCAATTGTAATTGAATTTTCAATGCCAAATTGGTGTGAAATTGGGGGTTTTCCAAATAAATATTGTATTGGTGTATTTGTGTCTTCTATATAAATACTTTATAGTTTTTATTAAATTGTACTATGGATCCAAATACTATTTTTAATGTATATACTTGTTGGTTGTTGCTACAAAAATTATTTTTAATGGTGTTTGTAAAGACAGTGGTGTTTTGGTGCCACTTTTGTGTGAAAATAGAGGTTTTACAAAGTTATCACTCAATGTTTAACATTGGGATGCCCTAAAATTGATTTGTTGTTTCCATTGAAATTTATTAAGCTTCATTTACTATTTTGGTAACATCCAATTGTGCACTTGGTTTGCAAGTGGGGTTTTTAAGGGGTTGTGTGTGCAAAATAATACAGGATTTTGAGAAATTGTTTCATAAAAAGTCAAAGTGTCTGTTGTGTTTTTGTGTGGTATAAAATGTGATAGCTAATATTAAGGATTTATGTGACAATTAGTGGTGTTTTTAATAAAAAATTATATGTGTTTCTTGCTAAAATTGTTTGAGCACAAATGTGGAGACCGGGTTCCTAAGCGAGGCGGATGTGTACGAGTACTACTAGTGGACCAGATGATTTTTTTCCGTATTCCAACTAGAATTTGGATAAAGAAAACACTAAATAAACTATGTGGATTATTATTGGGGTCCAATAGGTTCGGGGTATATTCCGTACTAGTGTATTGTTCGTGAGAATACATTTTACTATGGTTACTTTACACTTAGGTACTTAGTTCATGGGCCAGAGACTATCTAGTGCCTAGGGGTGTTCCCAATTTTATTTCTCATTGTATTTGTGATATATTCCTTTTTATTGGGGTGTTTTTTGTTTTACATTACTGTACATAACATGTTTATTTAAATTTGTGAACATTCTTCAAATTTTATCATGAAAACAATTTTCAATTGAATGTTTCATTTCACGGAGTTTATCACTACTTTTCATTGCATATTAAAACTACTTTGTTTTTCAAATTGCATTGTATTCTCTTTGAAATAATTTGATGGTATCCTATTAGGATTAGTCTCACATCCTACATACATCGTTTTTTTGTATGTAGAATTTATTATGCTTGAATCTGGTAAAGGGAAGGCTATAGAGGATGGCGATTCAGGGTGTTAGTTCCCATCCCTAGTGCAGAGTTATAGAGACAACTTGTGGATGATGACCCCAGCTCTTGTGGTGCCCTTGGGTATGTTATTATATTATTTAATTTTGTAATTGGACCTTTTGTAGTTCATTTTAACTTATGTATTCAGTTCTGGAATTTTTGTATAAACCTTGTTTAGTATGAATTTTTCATATTCAGGTTATCAATAGTTTTTGTTGTTTTATGTATTTATATTTGGGTAAATCATTCCCAATCAAAAATAAATGATACATGTGCACTTTTTATAGCATGTGGTGATAGGTAACTCCCTTCAGAAATTTCCATAGGCTGGGCTTGGAGCCGATAATAGTGGTGATCAGATTCGGTTCGTGACAAAATGGTATCAGATGAGGTTAATGCTTTTGGATTATGAAACTATTTTTGGATGATTTGGGGTAGACAAGAGCTGGGATTGTTAGGGATTGTGGTTTTGGTCATGATTAGGGTTTCTAGCCCACAACTCTCATGGAAGTCCTTGATACATTTTGTGACATTGGAATTGTCTGACTAACTTCACTTCCAGGTGAGGCGTTTGGGCTTGAGACCACATGTGGACACCCGAAGGGGGTGGAGTAGTTTTTTATTTTATTATTGAAATGTGTTTAGTTAATTTTTATTTTATTTATTTCAATATAATTTTTATAATTGTGGTATTGAATATAATTTTGTGACTATTTCATTTTGTAGCAACATTCCTTCCAGGAATGCTCCCACGCGCCTACAGGAGGTAACTAAAGAGAGTTCTCCCACACCGATTGATCAGAGGCTAGAAGAGGATGTGTTTTGGGCTATACATGATTTGGGAAAGGGACTAACTCCTGCTTCTATTCCTATTAGTGTAGAAGACACTATATTAAAAGGACGATTTCCTGGTGGTTTTTTTTAAAAAATGGCAGTGATTTAAACCACCGCAATATGGATCTGGGGTGGGTTTTAAAAACAACCTCTAATTTGTTTGTTAGTATATAATATGAAGTGATTTCCATGATCTAGTGACAGGTTATGTCACCCATTTTAGTGGGTTGATTTTGTGGTGGTTTTAATGGGTTTAGTCGCGGTTTATGGCGGTGAAACATGTTTTTTTCACTATGGTTATCACCGCCGCAAAATAAACAACTTTCACCTGGGGGAAACCATCACTAAAACCATTATAAACACCACAATATAATAATGAAATATGAAAATTTTTTAGAAGTGGTTGTAATCACTGATAAAGAAATATTAGTTTCTATAGGGGAAACTGTCACTAAAACAATTAAATCCACCACAATATAACAAAGGAATGCGAAAACTGTTTAGCGGTGGTTTTACCCGATGCTAAATTATTGTCTGTAGCGATGGATTTGACTACTATGGACAGTAGGATATTGTAGTTGTAGAATTGGTTAAAACTACTGCAAAATATATTATATTTATATATAGGTGTATAAAATAGCCGCTAAAGATAGTTTTACAAAACAAATGTAGCTAATAAAATAGACCCATTACCAATGCCCGGAAAAAACCATTCCAATATATATAACATATAACAAATCATAACCACAACACATAGACACCAAATATCTCATGCGAATACCTGTTTTAATCTAGTGAAAAATAAAACTCTATAAAAAATCACCCAAAAAAGAGGAAAATTACCACCATAATGAACTCTTGAAGATAACAGATATATAAAAAAGGAGTAACGTGGAAAGAGAGGGCTACCATGAATCAAATAAGTTCAATCTAAATGATCCAATGTGATCCAAGTGGTTTGTAACAACAAGAATGGGGACTGGGGAAGTGGGGGATGAGTAAGGGACAATTTAGAATTGTGTAAAATTATAAAATTCCAAACAAGAAGGTAATAAAACACCAATTTATAAGTGAATCACATTGGACACTACCGAAACATGGTTAATATCCAAAGTTCATGTGGTGGTTTTGGTAAAAGTGTGATCTAGAACACTCATTTTCATTTTACCTTTTTTTCTTATTTTAAAATGGACGTTGGCCTCCCACAAATCCTATAACATGGAGTGGTCTAAGCCATATTTGTTATTCAGTATTCATCCAAGTATATAATCCATTGCATAGATCCCATTATCCAACCATTTTACCCTCACCATGCCCAAGGATAAAATGTGGTGAGCATGGGTTTCCTATTTTGGGTAGAAGGTCCTCTAATATTCCATGCCCACCGAAGGGCATTTTCATATTGTCATGGTGCATAAGAAAACCACTAGGACAACATGAATAATAGTATGTCATCCCAAAGTCATTGTTATATATCCCATTTTACACAAGGGCACGCCCAACATTATAGTACCCTATTTATATCCAGAGAAGTCGTTGCCCAAGCCGTGGTGGCCTTCAAAAGTCTAAAACTTCACCTCAATCCTCAAAATCACAACGAAACTCTTCCTAAACATCCCTAAGACTTTATAATGAACAAAAGAACGTTCATAATGGGTATTTACCATTACACTCAATTTATTTATTTTGGTTTCAAAATTATTTCTCAATTCTAAGTCAAGGTGATCAAATTTTCCCCAAAATTATAAGAACTATGTAGGGATTGATTTCAATTTTCATGTGATACATAGTTATTCCTAGATCTCGTATCTCAAATCCATCCAGAAAACCGATATCAAATCCCCCACATCATCTTAGTGATTTGGTTTCATCACTCACAATGGTTTTCCATTCATAGGGTTGGCATCAATACAAGTTCATTTAATTTTATGCATCAGTTTAAGCTGCATTAAACCTCATTTAATAAAGTGTTTTTTGTATGATCTTAAACAAAAAATTATATGAGTAATTTTCACATGATGTTAAACTATGTGATGCATGGTCTATCATGTAAGACTTGAAAATTCATAGAGCAGTCTACCTAGTAAGACCTGTCTTACTCTACTTATTATCCAAATCTACATAAGAATCCTTAGTATTGGTTCATTATCAATAATCCAATGTTATGAAAAAATGACTCTTACCATAGTAAAGAGAATAATATACATAAAGGTATTATAAAAAAAATATGTGGATTGATTCATGATGTTTCAATATATGTAATGATGTTCTTTTCCCCTATAATATACCTTGGTGAAAATTATAATCAAACTGGTTATACCCTAAATGCAATACCATTCCTCATTCATATCAATTTGATTATTTATTTCTCACATAATGGTTTACATACATCTCATCCTTATCCTCCTATATATGTGACAAATTCTTATAGGGGACCTTTTCTAAGAACTATTAATTGATTGATTCCTGTTACTATAGGATATGTTTTTGATCATTCATCATTAGGTAACAAGCCAAATAAATTTATGAAAAATGAATAATATAGCATGATTCATCACAAAAAATAATCGTTATATATGGTGCATACCACACTCAAGAAATTGAGAAATAAAAGTAAACATCAGAAATAAATAAAATACATAAAAGGAAACACGAGAAATCAAGAAAATGTTATATCATGAAAATGTTTGGTTGAAACTATGTGCCACACATGATATATATACAAACCGAATGATTCCATATTTTTCCAATATAACAACAAAACAAATAATCATGGTATGATGACGAACAAGGATCATCACTCTCTCCACCTCTATCTCTATGTCCTGCTACCACCTAAAAGTACATTGTATTGCAAATTAAAAATAGTTTTATATTTGTATTTAAACATAAAACCAAAAAATGTTTGTAGACTAAATTATTTTGATTTTGTGTGATTTACCTACTCGCCACCAGTCAATTCAATACCACTGAGGGCAGACCTTGAAGTCTTCTGATTTAAATCAATCAACGATTTCTATAAAGCGAATATCTGAGCCCCCTGTTCATGAACTGTGTTTTGTAGAGAAAAAATCTCTCTCAAATTACTCAGGCTGTAGACATACTATAACTAGCAGTAGACGCTACTACAATACCCTATGTCCTTCCAAAGTGCTCAAATGGTATGGGTTCAAAACCTATCCAGCGCGCTCTACAAGGATTCTTCTTACCATGTACTTTAGCAACCGGGACATCTTGGGAGACTGAGTATGACTGCGCAGGATTGGCATCCAACTATTCTTAAATTTTTACCTATAAATCAAATAGTAGACATATTAGAAGTAATATATATTGACATTATAACAACTGATAATAAGTTATTATAATGAAAAATGAGTTCACACCCAAACATCTGTGGAAGGCCCATTAACAAAACATCAATCAGATTTTTGTTGAACATATAACCACACTTCTGTTTGGGATGCTTCGTGCCCTAATCTCTATGACTGCATTACAAAACATTAATAGAAAATTTTATTTATTAAAAATTTATATTTTCTTATAAATACTTACACTAATGAATAGAATACATGATAAGATCATCTTCGATTTTTTTGACCCCGTAGTGTGAGGGATGAGCTGCTTTGCCCGGGTTGATTAATTTTTTCTTGAATGATCCTTCAATAAATAAAGTTCAATTTAATGGTAATTTATTAAATGTCATATCCTCTTCAAATAAATGTATAAATGTAAAATGTTTTTATTGTAGTAATATATATTTAAATTCAGTCTGCATCTCATAACAAATATCTGTCAAAAAAACATAACACTACTCTTTGGGTAGACCATTGGGTATCTTGTTGTACATCTGTTTGTTGGTCAATGAAGTACCGTTGACATCACTCCAAAATCTCCATTTAATGCCTTTCATTTTTTCCATGAATTTTCAATGTCCACTTTCGTACTATCAAATCAAGAACTGTAATTTGGAAAAAATCTATACACAGAAATTCATTTTTAAAATATTAATAACATGACATTCAATTACACCATAATGTATAAATATTAATGTTATTTGAGAATAATAATATTAATTTTTTCAAACTTTTAGGCCTATTTCTGCAATTATCATATGAAATAGGAAGGGAAACATGCTATGTGTCCAGCTGCCCTAAAATCTGGCCAATAAATCCTTCAGCATCATCCGTTGGGACCCCATATTAATCAAATTGGACAAATATCTTCTATCCAATTAGATTCTATACATCTAATCTTTTTATATTTTTCTCCATTTTTGCATTGTTTCCATCTTTAATGAACAAACATTTAGTATAAAAAAAAGTGCAATAAATTTATTCATATTATAATTGGTAACTATAATAGTCACCCTCTAGTATCCCCGTGAAGAACTAGATGTGGAGCGTCGCTCCCCCACTGTTGAGACACCTAAAGTGGGAGGGGACGAATGAGCTGCTGAAGGGCCGCTCACAGAGGGTGTGAGATATTGTACAAGGGGGCAAGCAGATTGTGGTTCGGATGTCATATGTAGGGAGCCAGATAGATCATCATCTGTTGTAGTGGGATGAAACAATATATCGGTTCCTCTATGGAATTCCTATAATTTAATCAAATGAAACTATGTTTAGAAAATATATTTCAAAAAATTAATGCAGAAAAAAAAATTAAACAAGATAATAGATGCACAGTTCTAACAAAAAAAATATACACAACAATGATAATGAATTTTTGCAGAAATAAAACTAGTGGCTGCTAAATGAATGCATAACTGTAGATACAATCATTTTCTACTTCAATCATGTTGGATTCCTACTCAATTACTTCCTCCACATTATTCATTCTTCGAGACTAAAATTTTCAATGTCATGTTGGAAAAATATTTCTGATTCTATGAACTAGAGATGGGAATTTATATCGCCAAATTACAATAAAAAATATATTAACACACATCACACAAAATAAAACCAAATAGAAAAAAAATATTTATGTGGTGTGGATAATTCCATACATCTACATAGAATACTAAAAAAATTCATTGTAAAAGATACAAGAAAATACTAAACTCATCACTCACATCCTATCTATTATAATGTCGCCTAAAATTAATCTAGATACTTACAATATTCCACATAATCTTACATACAAGCTAATTTGGAAATATAAATTTGATAAACACTTATATGTGGGAAAAAACCATAAATAGGGCTATCGATATTTAAATCCTTTATATCAATAATTTAAATTAAAAACCCATAATTAATTACTA
The DNA here is from genome assembly GCA_963277665.1 of Viscum album. NCBI lineage: Eukaryota > Viridiplantae > Streptophyta > Magnoliopsida > Santalales > Viscaceae > Viscum > Viscum album. The sequence goes on from OY728133.1 coordinate 447,038,462, forward strand.
TAAATGGTGATATAAAGAAAGAGGTAAGGATCTTAAAACAAAGGATATAAGAGATAAATATACAATTACAAAAAACCACCTCCATGATTCATGATATTTTGTAAGAAAAAAAAAGTACATGTGGTGTAGTGATGGTGACCAAGATACATAAATAGTACTAGGATAGAGCTCTACATGACCTCATATTCACCTCTCAATCACCAAAGGCTGTAGAATAGAATAAGGGTTCTAAGAAGACCAGTGGGATTTGATTTATCGAATTTTATTAACAAACTAAAATTCTAGAAAAATAAAATGATACAAATAGAGTGAATTCTATATGATAAATATTTACAAATCATATAATGGTCAATAGTATAAAATGATCCCTGAAACCTAAGGTTAAATGAAAAAAATCAATCTCTCGTCCCTTTTTACAACACAAAATGGAACATGAGTAGTACAAAAATCAACCATGCTTAGAATAAACTATTCATATGATCATGAACTTGTACAAATAGGTACTCAAAAAATAGACCATGAAATTTTATGTCTCCCCTAAGTGTATATGATGGGTGTGAGAAAATAATACTCAGTATTAAACCACTTAGTTTCTAACCTATATGGAATATAATTAAATATTTTCTTTATATAAATAGAAACATTTATATATAATTATATAATAATTAACGTTCAAATGGTTGATAATAATATCTTGGAAACAGCAAAAAATTGAAAACTTCATACAATAAAATAAATTATAAAAAATAAAACCTTATAATGGGAGGGACTATACCTAACATAATTTCTATGATCATAGACATGGATATGAGACATCAGGTCAAGGAATCTAGGAGGCCTTTCCCATCAAACTAAGATCATATCAATACTTATCACGGTTAATTCATGGGTAAATCCTTGTATTTTTGAAATGGGAAGGTGTATACAAGAATCAAGGAACTATCATAACATGAATTTACAGATAGGTGAAATGGGTATACAAAATTAATTTCATTGTATTCCCATCCCATTCAGAAATACTTAAATAATACACACTAACTCACAAGATAAACAATAGAAAAATACCCCTTCTAAAATTCTCATTATTTATCAAAATAATATTCATGGTCAAGGTAGCATTATTATTTATACTAATCAACATAATTGGTAAAAAAATAAAAAAAACTAAACATATCCCAATAATAGATATTTTTATAAAATAATTCCATTATAATGAATATATCTCTGAACAAAAAAAATGTAAAATATGATTGAATATAATACAATAACTATATTATCAATAAAACATAATTATATGTCAAACATGATCACAATATAAATCGTGAATATATAATGAATATTATATTATGTAATCCAAAAAGGTATTAAAATATCATTCCAAAAATAAATCAGGTCATAAGGATACATTCTCTTTATGTTAATTTAAATTCCAATTATACAAGTTAAAAATTATTGGATGAGGAATAATTCATGGTTCACTAAAATATATCAACAAAATGATCTAACTTTATCATTGTAAGTTACAAGTGTGAACTAGTAAAATACTACCTCAGATCAAATATGGTATTTTTCATAACCAATTTGATAAAATACATCCAAAATGGGAGAGGTGGTGAGGCAGCGAGGTGTGGCAAGGAGGCATGGCGGTAGGGCTGCATGGCACGACGAGGTGGTGAGGAACTGTGGGGGAATGATGTTGTGAGGTACGATGACGCGGCAAGGTGGAGAGACGACAAGGGGGGAGTCGGTGATGCAGTGAGGGTTTTAGTTGTTGTCGGAGGGGGTGGGGGTCTCGCGGTTGTTGAGGAGAAAAGGGGGGTTACGGGGGGGGGGGTGAGGGGAAGTGTTGGGGTTGAAAAAAAAGTTTTTGCGGTGGTTTTTAAAAAACTACTTCTAAATAATTAATAAATATTTAAGTGGTGGTTTATTAAACTTAGCTAAAATTTCACCACAAACAGCTATTAATGTTGTAGTGAGAGACGAGTCCTAGAAAATATATATCACATGAGTTTCTAAAAAACAAGCCTCCTACCTTCTGAGGTATCTTAGAACACCAGGATGTAGATGAATAGATCGAGAAGATCGAGTGTATGTTTGATTTTCTAGAAACACCTGCAGAGCATAGGGTGAAGTGTGACTCGGTTCTGTTGGAGGGACCCAGTCATCTTCAATGAATACTATTTCCCTAAGGTGTTGAATTATTCTAGGTCTAGAGAGTTCATAAACCTTGTTCGGGGGAGTCTATCTGTTATGGAGTGCGCCCACCGTTTCACTGAGTTGGTCTGGTATAGTCAAGAAATCCTTTCTAAGGAGCCGGAGAAGGACAAAAGGTTTGAGAAAGTCTTGCGACTAGATATATACTCCCAGGTGTTCTTATTTAAGACAAGGACCTATGATGATGTCGATGATCGGGGGTTCATGGTGGAGATTGATAGAAAAGTTAGGGCTGGTTTTTCTAGTTTAGTATCAGTAGTGGGAAGTGGCAGATCCTTAGAGAAGAAAAGGATGAGGGGGAATCATGGGAAGAAAGGACGTGGTAGTTTAGGCCACTCTTCATATAATTTGTCATCTACGGCTTTAGATATGAGATTGGTCATGTGCCACTAGTGTGGAAATCCTGGGAACATCGAACCAGAATGCATACTTCCTCCTATGCCTTGTTACCAGTGTCGAGTTATGGGGCATTTACAACTGTTATGTGGTGTGGCACATCCACCTATGAGGTGGGCATGGTTAGTGGCTTCAAAAGGACTTACTGCACTATTCAAGTCATAGAGGACTGTGGGATCTTGTTTTGGATTTCGTGGTGGTATGTTTGGGTAATCTTCTAGGAAAATCTAGTACAGGGCACATCCACCAACTAACGGTCATCCTCAGGCAGACACCAGACATCACCATGCAGTGGATCAGGCACCACTAGGATCAGTGGTGGGACCGTCGACAATTCAAGGTATTGTTTTGATAGAATATTCTATATCTTGTGCTCTATTTGATACGGGTTCCCCTATTTCATTCATTTATTCCGGTTTTGTGGACACTCAGAATTTACCAACTGAGTTGTTGTCTTTTGTGATAGAGTAGGTTACGCCTATAGGAAAGAAGATGGAGTAGGGTATTAGGAGCCTATCATGCGCACTCTCAGTGTCAAAGATTGATATGGAGTGAGACCTTTTAGTGATTGATATGTTTCTTTTTTACGTGATACTTGGAATAGAATGGATGGTACACATCCAATCACACAGTGATTGCTACAGGAAGAGAGTGAGTTTCACAACACCTGATGGGAGTCATCAGGTTTTTCGTGGAGAATAGGATCCTTGGTCAGATCATGTTGGACCTCCACTCTAAGAGTTGGGAAGTATTGTTTTCCAGATATAATCTATTGCGCTATTAAATGATGGTATTTCCACTAAATATAAACTACACCATTTAGTGAATGAGTTTTTTGAGGTATTTCTGGATTATTTTTCATGTTTCCCCCGTAGCGTGATGTGGAGTTTTAGATTGATCTGGCACTAGGAACACAACAAATATCTATTCCCTTATATTTCATGTCCCCTACTGAGCTAAGGGAATTTAATATATAACTATATGACTTAGAATCCAAAGGATTCATTCACCCAAGCATATCTCCTTGAGCAGCTTCTGTGTTGTTCGCGAAAAAGGATCACGGATCCCTCCAGTTGTGCATTGACTACCAGAAGCTGAATAAGGTAGTAATTAGGGACAAATATGTGTTTCCAAGAATAGATGCTCTATTCGATCAGTTGAAGGGGGAAAAGATCTTTTCAAAAATATAAATTTCATTAGGATACCATCATCATAGGGTGAAAGAGTCAGATATTCGGAAGACAACCTTCTAAGAAAAGTATGACCACTTTGAGTATTTGGTCATGCCCTTCGGATTGACCAATGAACCATCAGTCTTTATAGCACTCATGAATAGGGTGTTCTATCAGTTTCTTTATTACTTCATTGTGGTGTTTTTTGATGACATTCCAGTATATTATGGATCTTATGAGGAACATGAACATCATTTGAGGATCATCTTGGGAACATTATGAGATCACCGACATAATGAAAAGTAGTCAAAGTGCACTTTCTAGTTCAAGGTGGTGAATTTTTTGGGGTATGTTATCTCAGAGAAGGGAGTTTTAAAGGACCCTGAGAAGGTCAGTGTGGTCATGTCATGGGAGAAGCTGAAGAATATGTTACAGATTATAAATTTCCTTGGTCGGGCTGGTTATTACAGGCATTTCGTCTAAGATTTCTCTCAGCTTGATTCATGGATGATAACACTCTCCTAAAAATGGGTTGAAGTTTGTATGGGCCCCAAAATGTCAGGAATCATTCAAGTATCTGAAACGGCGGTTGACTACCGACCCCATATTGATTTTTTCAGAGTCTAGAATGGGGTACGTGGTCTATTTTGATGCTTCAGGTATGGGTCATGGTTTTTTGCATATGCAGGATGATCATGTGGTGTTGTATGGATCTCTCCAATTGTAACCACACGAAAATAACTACCCAAGCCATGACTTGGATTTGGCCACGGGGACGCATGCATTGAATACTTGGTGTCACTACTTTATTTTGTAGAAGTTTTTGGACTACTTCAATCACAAAATCTTGGCCTATATCTTCTCGTAGATGGACCTCAACATGAGGTAGCGTCGTTCAATCGAGTATTTGTAGGAGTTCGACATTGACATTGTCTATATCCTAGAAATCGGTAATGTGGTCACCGATGCTTGGACAAGATTTTTTCCATTGTGGGCTTTGAGGAAGTCCAGTGATGAGTGGACATTGATGGGGCTCTTTTCTTATATGCATGTTAAGACGAGGGAGTACTGTGGAGGTCTATTCATGGTGAGAATCTAGTTTACCCTTTCTGTGTTGAAGTTAATTTAGTAGGAACATACTAGTGATCATCATTGTCAGCGGTCGAAGAAGTTTCATCATGGTGGGGAGACATCCTCTGATTGGTCTTCATCTTACGATGGCATCTTGTGCTTCAAGGGCTATTTAGTAGTGCCGATTATCTCTGCGGAATGTGGTGATGGAGGAAAGCCACTGATATTAGTGGGTTGTCCATCCGAGTTACACCAAGAAGTATTATGATTTTTGTCTGGAGTTCTGCGGGATTAGTATGAGACAAGACATGTCAGAATTTGTGTCGAGATGCTACACATGCCAACAGGTGATATTAGAGCATCATATGCCCTCTATTTTCTCCATTCATTACTCATTCCTAGCTTTAAGTGGGAGGAGGTATCCATGGACATCATTGTTGGCTTACCTCAGACACCTCAGTGTAATAATTCCATTTGGGTAGTGATTAATCATCTAACCAAATCAACCCACTTCATTTCGATCAGAGATACCACTATAGTGGATGAGTTGGGCGGTTTGTATCTTCAGGAGGTGGTGAGACTCCATGGACTTCTATTAGAAGTTTGTCTCATATAGATATCATTGATTCACTTGTCTATTATGGGATGGCCTTTATAATGCCTTGGGGTCTCAGAATAAGATGAGCACGACATACCATCCTTAGACGGATGGTCACACAGAGTGGGAAAATGAAATTTTGGAGGACATGATATGTGCATGTGTGTTGGACATTGGTGGTTCTTGGGGTAGCCATTTTGTATTGGATGAGTCTTCCTATAATAATAGTCACCAATCCTCAATTTGAATGGCTCCTTTGGTGGTCCTCTACGGTTAGCCATTTTGGCCCGCCCTGTATTGGGTGGAGGTAGGAGGGACCTCACTACTGGGGCTGTGTCAAGTGCAACAGGTGTCTGAGAAGGTCAAATTGATCTGGCAGTGCTTGTTGGCAGCTCAGATTCATCACAAATCTTATTCTAACTTGAGCCATTGAGACCTAGAGTTTTTTGTGTGGGATATAGTATTCTTGAAAGTGGCCCCTCATTTGGGCCATCATCTGTTGGGGAAGCAAGGAAAGCTAACACTGTAATATGCTAGCCCTTTTGAGATCATAGATTGTAATGGAATGGTATCATACATGTGGTCTTTAACATCTCAGTTGAAATCCATCCATGATGTATTCTATGTCTCCCAGTTGAAGAAATACTACCTGGATCCATCCCATGTATTGATTTGGCAAGAACTAGAGATAGATCCCCACTTTTCATTATTTGAGTGGTCAGTGCAAATAGTGAACTCCCATGAAAAGTGTAACACCCCAAGATTTCATAGTGTGTTATTTCTTCAGAATAATTCAATAACTTGCACTACACGCAACACCAAGTTCAATCGCACCATAAATTACTAAAAAATCCTTTCAAAAGATGTTATGAATTGTATTAACTAAATTTTAAACTTTATATAATCCATATAATTTTAGAATCTGTATTATGAGTTTCTTAGACATAATGTAAGAACAAATTCATTTTCAGTATTGCACTTTTATAAAAATTTAATAGTGAACCCTTTTTAAATACAATATTTTAAACTTTTTCCCTAAATTAGGATGTAAAAAATTTAAAATGAAACATCCCAAGCTTCCACGATATGCTTTCCTTTGAATAATACAGTAGCGTGTGTTGTACGCAACTTCGAGTTCTAACACACACCACCACCAATCAAACTAGCCATTATGAATAGTAATACATACTTTTTGAAATTATATATATATTATATTTCAAAATGGACTTCATTTTTGGATTCTTAATATCGTATTTAGCCTAGGGTGAAATATTGGAACTTTTCGGATAACTTTAATATTTTGATGAATAGTGAAAATTAATAAATTTTAATTAATAACAACTTTTTTAATCAAAATAATTAATATTGATAAATTACGAATTTGAGTGGTTTTAAAGTATATTTAGAATATATTTTTACCATTTAATACAGTGTTGGTCATTGGACATAATTTTACAATTAAACCAGACATAAACAAGTGTCAATCTTTTGATAGTTATTATCTCTTAAAAACACGCTTTTTGTTTTAACAACGGGAATTAATTTTAAATTAATTTCTGCCACTTATGTGTTTTGAATTTGGAAAAATTGATTCCATATTTGGAATCAGGATGTTAAAATAGTGTAAATAGGTAACATTTATTTTTAGACATTTTGAATAATTACTGCGGTAAATATTTTATTTACCATGTTTAAGGTTAAATCCGGTAAATAAGGGTTAATAAATAATATTATAATAATAATAAATTACCCTAAAACGTGACCTAGCCTTATTGGTTGATACATGGCCGACCATGGTCATATTTGGGTCGATTTTGAGACCCCATGGTGCCACTTGTAGGTGATAGGGACACTTTATTTTAATTAAGTTAAAATGAATACAAAAATGACACAAGCATATATCTTTTAAGAAAACAATTTTTACATAGGGTTATATATGTTGGATTTTCAACTATAAATATTCATTAGAAAGATAAAACGATTTCCTACATAATTTTATTTTATTTATAATTTTTATACTTTAAATAATTTAATTTATTTATGACACAATGATGATGCAGTAATTACAATAATAGTAAAAAATTAAAATAATTGATATTATAAATACACAAATAAATATAATTTGAGACTTTTGATGCATTAAATTAATTTTATAAGTTAATATGACATGTTAGTAATGATGTAATTAAATTTTTTCGAAGTAATAATTCTTTTATGAGTTTCAAAAAAATCATCTATTGAATAGTGTCAAAATGGACATAAAAGAGTTTTTAAAACAAATATTATACTATTAATTGATATTAAATTTTTAAAAATCTAAGTTTCTGCCAAGAGACTTATATCATGATAGTTATATCATTAATGGACCACTTGGGGGACTCTTGGATGTATATAGTATGTTTATTAACGATATAATATAAATATACAAAGAGACATTGTAAAAGTGAAACTAATTAACTTACAGTTAATACATAAAGATAAGGTTAATATAAGTACCCAAACCTGTCTAAATTATACTGGTTGAGTTGTTTTCGACCCATCCCCACCTTAACATTTAAATAATCAACTTTGGAGCCATTAGAAACCGAATATGAATTTATTATGAATTTATATTTCTAGCTTTTTAAAAGGTTCCCCTCACCCCTCTTATAAAAGGGCACTACTCCTTCTCATTTCTTCACAACTTCAAAGCCATTTGGTTCGACCAGACTCTACCCAAATACACTCCCAACTTCCCTCAATACAACCTAGAGGCCTTAGATTTATCATAAAGCCAACCTAAGGAACCCTTTTGATCAAATCAAAAGGAAGAACCCGAAGAAGAGGAGGTTAACCTACCCCAACCAAGGAAAAGTACAAGGTAAGGGTTTATTTCACAATCTCTTCATTATCCGAGGTTGTTTATATGTAATTATCTACTAGGATCTATTTATCATCCACATCCACGTTTCTTAAAAATTAATTTCAAAACATTTTTACTATTTACTAGAATATGGGTTAAAGTCATTTATACCCTTGTTTTACTTTTTATACGAGGTTTATAAAGGAATATTTCCGTCGTTTTCCAAACAAGGTGATTTTTAACCCTTTCGAAAAAATTAAGGTAAGAATGTTTTTTTAACTTATATGGCGGGTGTAGCTATTTACCACCGTTATATAATTTTCAAGCTTACCTTACAAGCTTACAAAGATATTTTCAAAGTAAATGTTTTATTTTATAATTATGTGACTTTTAAATGATTTCAAAATGAATATTCTAAGAATTTTGCAATGGTACTCTTTATCAAAATCATAATTTTCAATGTTTTAAAGATTTAACTTTCTAAATCTGTATAATTAATGTCTATTCCTTCAAAATGGGTTTTAAGGATTTATTTATATGGACATGAATGTTTTTAAAATGTTAATTCCTTTCAAAAGTTTCAAAGTGGTATGGGACACTTTGATTCAAAAATCTATTTTTAATTACTTCATTTATAAATGTGTGACTTTTAAATGATTTAAAAAAAGGAGATATTTCTCTCAAACAGTTTTGATTTCATCTATTTCAACATCCTTTGATGGATTTTATGATTATATGAAGTTGATTTATTATGATACAAAATTTCTATAATGTGTTGAAGGTTTTGTGATATGATTGACTGTGGTTGTGTTATTTTTATACCATTCATGGTTGTGGAGAATGTATTGACATTTCGTATTCTAGTTTTAATACGAATGTTTATGTTATGTTTAAACCTTTTCATATGGGAATGCATTGGACTTAGTAAGTGACGGGTGGAGCCCGTTATAGCTCCTCGATGCATCGGTAGGTCTCATGAGACAAACTAGTGTCTTGGCACAAGGCCTTGAAAAAATATTATTTGTAGTCTTGGAATGAGGCCTTGGCTATGTGGTTATGATAGTCTGGCATTATGCATTCCATCATTATGAAAGTGTTTATTGATATTGCATGGGATTATTTGATTAGTATAATATCCATGTGAATAAGTAAATGGAATTATTTCATTTTACTTTTGCCATACTATGTTGAAGTTCATGTTTAAAAGGATTTTGTTTTAGTTATACATTGCCTTAAATGTTTATGCTTATTTTGGAAAGTTTCCGCTATATTGTTATCCTTACTGGGAATTTGAGCTCACCCCTTTTCTATGTTTTATTTTTTCCCAGGATGTGGAGAAGTAATTTATGAATGACCTGCATGGGTATTATGAGGGGATAATAGTGTGGACTATAGATACATTATGTTGTTGTAGTAGTTTTTCACTTTATGATGTAATGTAAAACTTTATTAATATATCTAGTGCTTCCAAGGCTACTAAACCAATTGGTCTTTCGAGACTTGATCTTTCTTGTGATCATGCCAATGTTTTTTAATAATGCACTGACTCTGGGTAACTGCGGTCGGGGCGTTACAAGAAGGTTCTTTTAGGGAAGTTTATTCCTCTGGTCTCTGTTCGTTGGCATCATGGTAGTGATGCACATGAGTCCTAGGAGAGGAAGTCATGGGTTGAGGAAGAGTACTCGTTCTTGTTTTCTGATCAAACTTTAGGCTGACATTCTATGGTGAATAGACTTTTATATTGGGGAGAATTGTCACAACCATGAAATATTTTAAAGTTATTTTAAATTTAATTTCCATTATTTCTTTGTTTTTGGGGTTTCCTATGCATTTATGGAGGAATGAGTGAGTTTTTATGAATTGAGCCAAACACTGAGCCCAATTCCAGATTTAAAAATAAATTTTGTTTCATTTATAACTCATTAATTTTACAACATTGTTTATCCATTATAATTACTACTAGGATTCACATGACGTATTAACACCACCATGTAAATTTTGTGCCTTCATAAATCTATAACCAAGGTGTATTTGAGTTTTTATTTAAGGTATTCATCTTGCACCGAATCGCATTTCATGTTTTATAAATGAATTATGTTTATCTAAAAAAATATTAAATTTTAAGAATTTTCACTGAATCCAAGTCTCACATAAGACCATTGAACTCAGACGTGTGCCCAGTATCCTACCACCCTTTTTTGGAGCTTCATATCCATCAAGATTTAGTGCATAACCTCATAAGGTTTCTCAAATCGTCCACATTTGAAGAGGTAACTTCATTCCTTCTTAACTTCTCTCAATTATTACACTTTTTCCACAATTCTAGTTTTTAATTCGACCCTTACACCTTGTTTGGGAACCTACAATCCATTGAATCCCTCCCAGTCACTCAAAACTGCATTGGAACCACATTTTAAGGGGTGTTTGGTGGAGGAACTTCAAATAATCTAATGTAAGTGTCTATCCTCCTTATTTACTCCCATTTCCATGAAGTTTAATTCAATTTCTATGAAGTTCCAAATGACCAAGAGGTAGATTTTTGAACCTAAAGAACATACTTTGGATTTTTTGGTAAATGATTGGGGTTTAGTTTTGATCTAAGTCCCTCTTTCCGCAGTAGTGGAGTGACTTGATTTTCTTACGATGATTCAAGGGTTTCCTTTGTTTTGGTCGGATATTCTAATATTTATGCAATCTTTGTGTATTATTATTCTATATTTTTCATATTTTGAGGTTTATCTCATATCATGATTTCTTCAAAAATTTGTTTAATGGTTTTTCTATTGCAATTTAATTTTGAAAGTCAATTTGGTGTGAAATTGGAGGTTTTCCAAAGAAATGTTTTATGGGTGTATTTAGGGAATCCCTATAAATACGATGTTTTTTTATTGAATTTTAATAAAAACTAAAATAATATATTTATTTTTTATCACCTTTGGGTGTTTCTACAAAAATGAGGTTTAATGTTGTTTTTAATGAATGTGATGTTTTGGTGCTACTTTTGTTTGAAAATGGATGTTTTAGAAAGATATCACTCCGAGTTTAACATGGGACTGCCCTAAAATTGATTTTTTTTTCATGGAAAATTATTATGCTACCTTTACTATTTTGGTAACATAGATGTTTCCACATGGTGTACAAGTTGGTTCCATAAGGGTTTTTGTTTCCAAAACAATAAGAGATTTTGAGAAATTGTTTCATTAAAAATCAAAGTATTTCTTGTGTGTTTTATGTGGTATAAAATGTCATAGCTGATATAATGGGTGTATGTGAACACTTGTGGTGTTTTACATAAAAATGGATTTGTTTTTCATGCTGAAAATTTTTCGAGCACAAAGGGGGAGCTCGAGTACCTAGGTGGGGTGGATGTGTACTAGTACAATTAGTGGACAGGATGTGTTTTGTCCCTGTTCCATCTAGCATTTGGATAATGAATAATATAACCAAAATATGTGGATGATTATTATGGACCAAAAGGTTATGGTTATGATTCCTACTTGTGGCTCGTGCATGAGATCATATTTTACTACGGTTACATTACATCGAGGTATGAGGTGTATGGGGCCCAAGACTATCTACTTCCTAGGGGTGTTGCCAATTATTTTTCTCATTGTATTTGTGTTATTTTACCCTTTAATGGGGTGTGTTGGAAGTAAATTTCCATATCTAACATGTCTATTTAAATGTGTGAACATTCTGAAAATTTTATCTGGAAAACTACTTTCAATTGAAAATAGCATTTCTTGGAATTTATCACTGCTTTTATTTGGGTATTAAAACTGCTTACATTTTCACATTGTATTACATGCTTTTTGGAATAATCGGGTGCTATTTTTTCGAGACTTATCTCAAACACTACTTAAACCACATGGGTGTAAGTATTCTTTATTATGATTGACTAAGGTAAAGGAAAGACTATGGGTGAAGGTGGTTTAGGGTGTTAGTTCCCATCCCTGGTGCTGAGTTGTGGAGACAACTTGTAAGTGATGAAACCAGGTCATGTGGAATCCTTGGTTTTATTTTTATGTTGTTCATATATGTATTTGGTCCTTTTTAGGTAATATTAACTTATGTATTATGTTTTAGATTTTTTTATAAAGCCTGTTAATTTGTATTTTTCAGATTCAGTTTATCCATTGATTTTGATGTTTTATGTATACATATTCGGGTAAATCATTCTCAAACCAAGATAAATGATACCCGGACAATTGTTCCTGCCCATGGGGATAGGTAATTCTCTTTGGGCCTTTCCACGAGTCGGGATTGGTGTTTTTAATAGTAGAGACCAGATTCTGTTCGTGAGAATGCCACTAGGATGTCCTCTAGTCATGTGGTAGGAGGATGACGATGAACATACTCTAAACATAGTGGTACCTAAGAAGGTAGATAAATGTCCATTACTTCTACTTGAGGAACCACATGATATTTTTCAAACTGGGAATTGGAATTTAGCTTCGAGAGGATTTTTTATTCTTTATATAGTATATATATGGTTCTACAAAAGTTGCAACAATGATGTTTGATTTAACTCGAGACTTCAAGTAGTGGACTATGACCTCGTTTTTAAGGGATGTGTGTCCTCTCACATTTAATTCATGTTTAGAGGCCATATTATTAATCATAAAGAATATAGAGATTCCTCCATAGACGAGGTTCACCTTCTCCACAAACATTCAACATTATTCCTCCATATTTTAGTGGGGTGTGATTACCCAAGAAAGTTATCAAAAGGTCATGGTGTAATGACCTAGAAATTTCAAGGAAATTTTTTTCTTAATTTTATTTGGAATTTTACAAGAACGCAGTTTCTGACAGCGCCTGATTCTGAGGCCCGTTGTGCCCGAAATCATTTTTCGAAGTTTGGCTCGGGTACGTTCAGTGAACGAACGAGCGGGAATTTCTAACATTTGAACCGGTTCTCGGAATCGAATTCCGAGGGCACCGATGGAACCGTAGCACCGGTAATTTCTTAGGAACTCCTGTTCCAAAGTTTCATTTACACGAGAGAAGTTGATAAAAAAATTGTGGAAGTTAAAAAAAATTTAACAACAATTTTTATTTTTCTCTAAGTGTTTTTATCCTTTGAAAGGAAGTTGGATAACTACCCAAATTCCCTTTGTAGGTTATGAAGGTCGTGGGGCCACACGAACCCCACCCCTTCATATTCTTCAACTCCCCATTAACACCCCTTCATTTAATTTGAAAACTTGTGTAATTTAATGAGGTGAGTTAATTCAAACTCTTGAATTTCAAAGGTTTTGTGGTGTTAATAAATTAAGTGAGGCTTAATTTATTTATGGATTAGAACCTTTGTTTCTTGGGAGGTTTTGTGGAGAAAAGCTAAGGAAATCTAGAGCTCTTCATCCTCCTCGACGAAGAATATGAGGAAGGTGAAGAACTCCATCGAAGAACGCAGAGTCCTCAAAGACAGACTCTGCGACATCTCTTTCCGCAACGGTTCTTCCGCAACGTCTCTCTTTCAGCAATGTTGTTCCCGCGACGCGACTTCCTCCTTCCAAGTCACCTATTTCCGTGCCGGTTATACCGCGACGTTTTCTCTTCGACGAACCTCCGAACAAGCTCCGCTCTTGAAACCAAGGTAGGGGTTTAATTTTATTTATTTATTTTGTTTGTGAATACCAACTTGACGATCTTCATGGATTAAAACCTATAGTTATCGAATAACGCGAGGGGGCCGGACCACACAAACACGGCCGACCCACCTCCTTATTTCATGTTGGTTCTTTTGTAGTTTGGTACAGGAAGGCGTGGTGCCATCTCACCACGCGGAATCATGCGACAAGGAAATGTGTGTCACCATCGCGCCGCGCCGTGAAAAGAAGAACAAGGACGCGACGTCGTCGTGCTGCGTCGGGAAAACCCGAAGACATCTGCAGACGGAGTCGGGTCACGGTGAAGGGGGGCGGCGCCAACGCGATGCGCCGAAGAACCACGAAGACGGCCCGTTTTGTTAATTGATGTGTGGATTGATGGGCAATGACAAACGAAGCCGCACGGGCATTGTGGGATCTTTGAAGCAAAGGTCGGATCCCGGGGTGACCTCTGGAAAAGACCGTAGGAGAATCGGACCACCGGAGCGCGTCTGGTGGTCCGCGGAAGCCCCTGCCGGCACGCCACTCCGGTGCGGCGGCGGTCAGGAGCGGCGGTGCCCGGAGTGCCACCAGAAGAATCCTCCGCGGCTGAAGACGCTCCGGCGGAGCGTGGTCCCGCGACCGCGCGGGACCGGAGGTGAGCGGCGGGACGCGGCCGGCTGCCGCGTTCGCTGGCTCGTGCGGCCCCAACCGCAGGGCCGCGGCTCTTCACGCGGGGGCAGCGCCCCCCGGCACGGTTCGACCATTTGGCCGAACCCCTGGCAGAGTCGGGCCGGCTTGGGCAGATCGGGCCGGGACGGCCCGGGCCCGGACCTCCCGATTTCGCACCACTTTTAGTCAAATGCCCATATATTGGTAAACGGACCTCCGATCGACGCACCGTCAGATTCGTAGCGATCCTTGGAATGAGCTAGTCGTTTAGGAATATTATACTCAAGGTTTAGGAGAACTATGGGTTCAGCCAGGTTGGTATGTACATGAAACCAACCGGGCCATCAGAGCGGAAACGAATATATCATTAGCACCAGTCATACGATTGATGTGTCGTCGACTTTGATGGATTCCTCTATGTGAGAGAGATCTTTTGGCTTACTCTGCTCGAGGTTTGGATGTCGTCGTAGTGCATTCGGGTTGGTTTGCTCACGAAACCAACCGGGCCCCTGGGACGAAAAAGCCAATAACTCACAGACCGAACGTCCAATTAACGCGTCGTCTGTTTCGTTGAATTCCTCTTTATGAGACGGAACTTTTTGCATACATCGCATGAGTTTTGGATATAGTTGGATAGTGGCTGGGTTGAATTGTACCCAAAATCCAACCGGGCCCCTGGAACGGGAAAGCTGATATCTTTCATACATGACGTCTGTTTGACGAACCGTCAGTGGCGTTGACGATCTCGTTGAGAAACGGTCTCTATGAGTATAACTTATGAGAGTTTGGGGTACAGTTGAGATACGGCCGGGATTGGTTCGCTCACGAAACCAACCAGGCCCCTAGGACGAAGAGGCTAGTAACTGATAGACCGGGCGTCTGATTGACGCACCGTCTGTTGCATTGAGACCCCTATGATGAGGCGGTCCATTGAGATACTTCTTCGTGGGACTTTGTGATACTTGGAGTATCGACCAGTCGCTCGTGGAGCGGACCCTACCAGAGATGAGCGTACAGAGTACAGAGACCGTGTAGCTGGCTGGGACCTGAAGACTGCTTGTCCGATTCGAGTCGGAGAGACTTGTATAGCCCAGTGGGGAGCACTACTGTGTTTGGGTGGCAGACCCACAGCGGGGAGCACTACTGTGTGTGGGTGCCAGACCTGCGGTATTCGACAGGAGGAGTACCCCTGTAGGCTATGAGGGGGAAGCACTACTGTGTTTGGGTGGCAGACCTCGGCGGGAAGCACTTATATGTGAGGTGGTAGGCTCGCGGTACTCGAGAGGAGGAGTACCTCAGCAGTCTTAGGTTAGTGAGCAGTACCTCGGAGTCGTGACAGGACCATTGTACACTCCAGAGACGGAGCTCTTCAGCAGTTATGGTTTCGATAATGAAAATCCTGGTTTGAGCTGAGTCTATGACCTTCGTGTTTCCTCATGATTGAGATGGGTTACTTGATAACTTAGGTATATGTATGGGCATATACCTGGGTAATGGTTTTCTGTTGATTTCATAAACCTTGTGTTTCCTCATGATTGAGATGGGTTACTTGATAACTTAGATATATGTATGGGCATATAGATATGTAGAAGTTATCCATTGATATCTTCTTTGTGGTTATCTATGTTGGTTTTAGTGAGACCTTGAGGGTCTCGGGGTCCCTACTGAGTATCGTTATACTCACCCATGCACAGGCTATGCCCGCACCTCGTTGTGTTGGTTGCAGACGATGGGCAGTGCTGACAGTGGCCGAGTGTTCGAGGACTGGATGGTACCCGGAGGTAGACTACACGACGAATCAGTACTCGGAGGTGGACTACACGACGAGTCAGTACCCGGAGGTGTATAACACGACGAGTCAGTATCTGAAGGTGTAATTCACGGTGAGACGACACTCATAGGAGGTTGACGGGCGAGAGCGTTGTGGAGGCTATCTATACATACCCGTCAGGTAGGATCTGTGGTGGAAAATCCAGGAGCTGCGCCATCTGTACCTACCCTTCAGGTAGGATCTGAGGAGGAGGACCTAGGAGTCGCTTCCATTCTTCCAGCTGTTGTCCTTTCCCGTTGTACTATGTTTAGTTGTAGTTGTACTTTCATTTGGGTTTATATTCTGGCCCATTTACCTTTCAGAACTTCTCTTTGTACATAGTGTTTTACTTCCGCTTGTACTCTGTGGTGTTTTGTTACTTTTATAAAGGCAATGCCTTCCCAGTTATCGGGATTTACGCCTTTTTGCTAATCGCCAGCCCCTGGCCTATGGAAGGCGGTCTTAGGGTAGTCACGGCACGGGCCCAGAGGACCGGTAGTGACACATGGTCTGGGTGGAATTTCATACAGCTTTCTACAATGAATTTCCCCCATAGATGGAGAGAGATAAACATGCCTAAGAGTTCATTAACCTTGAGGATGGTAATATATTCATTATGGACTATTCAACATGTTTTACAGAGCTTCAAAATTTCACATCACTTCTTACTGTTAATTGGTTATCACGAGAAAGGCACTTTGAGTATGGGTTATAGTATACAGTATGACCACAAGTGATTCTTTTTCTGCTAAATAATTTTTTTGTGATCATGAATCTAGACATTTTCATTAAGAGAAACCTGAGAGAAGATGATAGTACTGGGCATAAAATACTAGTTTTGAGATAGGGAAATAAATAATTTTGTAACAATAAGTGTATCTGTGTGGTTTCATATCAGATATGTGGTTGTTAGAGTACCCACACTAGCTGCACATTATTTTTCATATGTGTGGAGGAAGGGGTCATGTAAAGACACAATGTGATAGAAATATGATTTATTTTTGGGATTTTGTATGGATGGGTCATCTTCAATGGGTATTTTTGACCATTCCACCATCTTCTAATGGAATAGGGTCCAATAAGCTCCACATTATAGAGTGGGATATTTATATCACCTCAAAAAGTATGATGGAGTAGTATCAAATTAATAGGTTATAGATGAAGTTGAAGATGAGGTGTATAGACTTATTATTATCTGTTATATTAGATAAGACATGTTCTGGGTAGTTTAGCTATAGCTTAGGGTCATGGGGCAAGACAGTTTCATGTATTACAGCCAACAACCAAGGATCAATATACATGACTATCTATAGTATGATGTACTATTCTAGAAGCCAATACTATTAAAAGTAAATTATTCTACATAGGTTAATTTCTCTCACTTGTCTATGTATCAATTGTGGAAAGTCTAAGGCTGTAAATTTACTAATTTTTTATAGTTATGGACCAAGAATTACCAGTTGGTGAGTAGTTAGAGGGTATATGTCAATATAGGGAATGTCTCTATGAGTTAGAATGTTTTTTATTCTTATGTAACCTCTTCATCCTCAAGATGGTGAGATTAAATTTCATTTTTTGGATGAATTTTGTGGTTCCCTATCGTGCCTATGCAGACCACTGTAAACCCATGATAATGTTTTCAACACCATAGGGTGACAGTTACCATCACAACATTTAGTGGAATATACATGCTAGTAGATCAAGAATAGAACATCATGGGATGGGTGGAAAGACCTCCTAGATGGATACTTTTTTCATTGATGATCGGTCTTTGAATCTAATAGATTTTTCTCTAATGGTGTATCATTTTACGGATGTCTTCCTCGAAAGCTTTTATAGACTACCCCTAGAATGAGTGGTAGATTTTATGATTGAGGTTGTTCCTGGATTACCTCGGATATCTATTCATATATACAATATGTTACATACTAATCTACATGAGCATAATATATATTTGGAGGATTTTGAATTGAAGGGTTTTATTCAACACAGTACTCCATATTGGGGTTCAAGAATGATTTTTTCTATGAAGGAAGATGGAAAGTAATAAACCAAAATTCATTAAATGATATATAATTTGTTGTGTTTATTTCATATAGTATAAATCACATAGAATAATTTATATATATTATTAAAAAAATTATAAATGAAATATGAATAAAATTAAAACTATTTCTAGGGTTTAAGGAACCTATATGGATGAAATTGTAACATTCCCTAAGGAAAAGTAATATGACCCTTCTGAATAGTAAATCAGTAGAATTAATAGTAACATCACCCATGATTGTATCAATAAAATTAAGGAATATTATAAATTAATGTATTATATAATTATATCATATCATAAGTAAGTGAATATTTTAAAAATTATTAATAATGTGTGGTATTTTAGTAAGCCATAAATATTTAATAACAATTTTATTATAATAAAATTATTTAAAAATAATATTTTTGTAAAACTTATTCATAAATTAGTATTTTATTTTCAAATTTGATTATGATTATTTTATGCGTCCTTAGATAATTTTTTATAGTGTTATAAAATCTATTATAAATTTCAAATATGTATTTTTTTTGTAAATTATGCTTTTAAAATAAATTAAAATTTCTTATATTTAGTATATCATTTTCATAAAATTGTGGTCCTATTATAATTCGAAACATCTGGAAATAGCTGGGTTTAATTTTTTGTATTTTTCTTAAAGACATGAATTTATGGGGAATAGTAAAATACGATAATTTAATGTATAAATACAATATAGACATGAATTTATGGGGAATAGTAAAATACGATAATTTAATGTATAAATACAATATAAGATAAAAACACTATTTCTTAATTCATGGATCATGTAAGAAAAAAATCAAGGAACATACATTCATTATTTTAATAAATTTGATTATTAATCTCAATCTATTTATAGTCTCCAAAAAAAATAATAAACAAATGATTAAAATATTCAATAAACACCCCTCTATGCAACAGTAAATACCACCCTCACCACCCCTACTCCTCACACCTTCCAATATTTGATCCTAGTCAAATTTATACCCAATCCTCTTCCAAATACCCTCCACCACATTACTGATCTATTATTATCATAAAAATACCAAAACTATTTTCATATGGAGGGTATCAATGAGGATAATTCAAGAGGCAAAATCCCATTACTTTTCTTTTTTATTTCGTTTAAAGTTCAATTATTTTGTCATTATTTTATCACCTCCCAAACCCAAATGGATTGATAACTCTATTAATGTAAATAAATTAGAATTTTATTATTCTAAAGGAATAATATATTATAAATCCCCTTCTACTATCCCTTTTATTCTAAAAATGGAATCATAATCCGTGAGGTGTTATGTTATTGCCTTCAAGGATGTCAGGTTTTTATTTTACTTCACCATCTTCAACGACTTTCAGGAAACTATTTTAATGGTTTAAAAGGATTTAAAAATTTATATTATATCCCTTTTTATGTACTTAATGTTACATATTTACATAATACTAAAAGATAAAACATAATTAGTTCGTTATGATCAATAATCGCCTCAATAATCTAAATGATTATCACTAACTATCTTATCTAATTATCCATCTTCATAAAGTATAAATAAATGAGATATATATATATATATATGTAACCTTTTAAAATTAATCATTGTCATAAATAACTTATAAATCCCATTCTGAAGAATTATATCAATTTTACATGAACTTCATTACATTTAAATAAAATAACTGATCATGAAAACATTCCAAAAGAATGATGCTTAATGATGAAATTGAACTCTATAACTCATCAATAAATCCAAAAATGATCTTAATAAAATCATAGTGGATATAATAAAATTGAAAATTATTATTAATTTATTTAATAATGGATTTAATTTTATTATCTAGGACATTAATGTCAACTAAAGAACACATTCAGACATAAGGTAGGGGTTTTCTTCTCAGACCTCCATTTTCATTCAAGTTATGTTTTCTTAATCTGTAAACAGATGAAAATGTTAATTATTTTAATATATTTATTATAAATTATATAAAATTTATTAAAAGTCATATTTCTATATCAGTTAATCATTGTTTAATGTGTTGATAAATGTTTATCATGGTTCCCTTCTCATTTCTCCCTAATACAGAAGCCTGATTAAACAAGATGTCACGATTTCTTACCCATTTTAAAGTATCGTCCATTATTTTTTTAATAAACCATTATTTTTTAAAAATAATTAACCTTTTCATGATAAAATTAATTTGTTCATTTCTGGTTCTATGTAACAAATTGTGACAAATACAAAGAATTTTTTCCGATGATATCTTCTTTGGAATGTAATAGGAGTATTTCTCTCATGAATTCCTTGATAATTTTGCAAGAGTTTTTATATTTTTAAACCTGTATTTTTGATTTTATGATTTATTAATATTGGTATCTTTTTATTATCATCTATCATAATTTTTTAACTGTTTTATGGTTAGTTTGAATCTCGATGTCCTATCTTGAATTCTATTTCCCAAACTATGCAGAATAGTTAGTTATCATGTTCACATATTCTGACAACAATTTACAACTCATATATATATATATATTGTTTATGTGTAACCCCATTCATATGGGTAATTAATTTTTCTTAGTATTTGTTTTTTGGGGCCCACTATAACCCTTCGACTCATCATTAGGTTCAATGAGGCCAAAAATATATGGACTTCGATGATTCCTTTCCCATTAAAAATTATGGTTTTTGATAAGGCCTTATTCATTTTATAATATCTTCTTTAGGGTATCTAGGGTATTTTTCATATGTCCTTTATTATTCATTCCCTCATTATGATATTAGTAATTTATAAATCAATTTATTATTCAAGTAGTAGAATATAATTGGTTATGTTTCTTGTGATTATTAATATGTAATTATTTATTCATATTTTATTCCAACCATATTAAGCTCAATATTATGTTTTAATAAAATGTGTTTATATAGTTATTCACTATGACTTAATATTTATGCTTTCATTATATTACAAACCCTTTCTTTAATTATTCTTTCACCCTTTTCTTATGTCTTATTTCACCTAGGATATGATGATGAATATTATTAATCACTTATAGGGTAATTCTAACAGTTTTCTATGTTAACAATAGAGTTTCTAAATTGTTTTCCCATTAGTATTTTAATGTGATGTTCATGTATGTAATTTGGATTTAAAAACTACTAAACTGATCAGTCCTTTGGGATTCAAGTCTTATATCAATTATGAATTAATAGAGTAAGGCACTTGCTCTAGGATTTAGGGATTGGCGGTCTCTGTAGTTGTTATCAATGGATGTTTATTCGAAACATTATAAATGAGATTTAGAAAAAATAGATTAGGGAACATAACACTAAGATACAAATTGAGTATAAGTATAGATGAAAATCCTTGAATTTTGGTAAGGTAGAAATTATGTGCATCTTCATTGAAATAAATCCCTATCTCAATACTACAAGTGCACATGGTTCTTCCAGACGTGTACCTTGGAGTAACCACTCTGACAAGGTGTTTCAGGCCTAACTCGGGGTAAACTAGTACAAAACAATGAGACTTATTATGACCATGGTCTGACTCTCTTTTGGAATATTTTGTGGATAACACAGATTTTCTTTACCAACCATTATGAAGGATTTAAATTTAAATATGTCCCCAAAGAAAACATATTTATGATTATAAGACTAGCTATGCATAAAATTTCAATTTATGTTAAGTGTTTTTCAAGATTGAGATAATAAATTATAAAACATAACCTAATATAGTGTATGAAATTATTTATAAATGGACCCTAATGGAATGAATGGAAACTATATAAATGTGCGTATTATATGAAGAGATTTCTCACTTATACAGGATAATGATGTTAGTATTAGAGTAATGACTAGTGTTGAGAGACTTATAAATATACTAGCAAGGCTAGCTAAAGTTATTAAAAATAACCTTACCCATATAGAGAATCATAATCCACAACATGGAGGAAGAATGTATGACAATTTTATGTGACAATAGACTCCATAATTATAGGGGACTGCCAAACTATTTTGTAGTTGATCAGTGGATAAGCTCCATAGAGAAGATATTTCTTTCCTAGGAATGTAATGAAAAGAAGAAGGTTATCATGGAATATTATCATCAATATTGAGATGGGGATCAGTGGTGGTCAATAAATTTTTTAAAAAAAGGGGGAGGATGAAATTACAAATATAAAATAGAGAGAATTAAATGAAATTTTCCTGGAAAACTATTTTCATCATGAACAACAAGAAAATATGGAGGGGAAATTCTTGAGTATAGAATAAAAAGAGAATGAAAACACTTAAAAGTATCAATCTAACTTTGAATGGATATAAAGGAATTGCTCAGGATATATACTTAATCCAAGGATAAATATTGATCAATTCGTTATTGTTTTAAAATGATTCTTCATTAGGGCACTGGTCCCCCAATATTTCTCATCATATGATAATATAATATCATGTGCAATCATGAAATAGAATGAATTATATAATTCATCTGAAATTAAGGGAAAAAGGATAAGAAGAGGATGGTGGTGTAAATAATAGATAAAGGATAGAATAAAAACGTAATTTTGTAACATACGGTACTTGTGGAAGGATACCCCCTGATGTTTGATTAAATGGTAAAAGAGTCTGCTTATTATGTGGTGGGAAAGGCCACCATGCTCAAGAATAATAATAAAAGAATGAAGCTATAAATGTTAAAATATATTATCATAGGGATATCATATACTATTCAAATGATTTTCTAAAGTGTCAATGATTTTTTTTTCACAAAAACATTCATGGGATTAAAGAAAAGATTATGTGATCACAATATTTAATGTCGAAGTCCCTGATGATGTGGTCACAGGTACATTAATTATCTCCTCACTATAGATAATGTTTTATTTTATTATGGACTATTTAATTCCTTTATATATTTAAATTTTTCATTAAAAATTAGATATTTTTAATTCTCTTTACCAAGATTGTTTTTTGGAAAAACCCCTAAGGGAGGTATCACTACAATAATTATGTGTCAGATATTTCACATTGTAGTATATAAATTTTCTTTATCTACTAATTTTATCATCCTACCTATGGTAAAATTTGGCATAATTCCTGGCATGGAATGAATTTCAAAATAATAGTTGAAAATATATTGTACGAAATATATTACGATTTGTGAGGATGGTGAAGAATACCTTATCTTCATTAAAGAAACATCACCATATGATTCTCATTTAATCCCACCCCCAGTATCACTAATAACTTAAATTATAGGAGAGGAATATTAAACATTATCTATGAATAATAATATTGAATATATAACTATTCTGTAAGAAAACATTGATGTATTTTTATAGTATTTACTAGGATGTCCTATATAGTTGGATGTTCAGTTCTCAATTGATTTAATTCCAGGTTCAAGAACTGTGTCAAAGACTCATTATAGAATGGACACTATGTAATTAGTATAAATAAAGAAACAAAAAATTAAACTTAGTGATAAATAAATTATTAACCACATTGTTTCTCTATGGGGGCCCTTATTCTCTTTTTCAAGGAGAAAGATACATCAATGAGGTTGTGTATTGATTATAGGGAAATTATTTTGATTTCAATAAAGAAAAAGTATACCCTACCTCACATTGATGATTTATTTGATCAAATTTATGAAGCTCAATACATTTCAAATATTGAATTTCCATATAGATATCATCAGTTGCATGTGAGGAATGAAGACATTCCAAAGACAGTAGTTCGAATCTGGTATAGAAATTACGAGTTTACAATAATTCCATTTGGTGTAAAAAATTCTCCCTCTATTTTCTTGGATCTAATGAATATATTTTTCAAGGAATATCTTTATAACATTGTTGTGGTATTTATTGAGAATTTCTTGATATAATCCTGAAACTATGATGACCATGACAATAACTTGTAGATTGTTCAGAAAAATCTTAAAGAACTGAATTATATGGGATGTTTAGAATGTTTGAATTTTGAATTCTATCAGTTTCTTTTATTGGAAATATTTTCCTTGAGGATGGAACATAATTAGATCTTTTAAAGAAAAGGGTTATTCAAAAATGGAATGCACCAACGAACATAATAGAGGCACACAGTTTTATGAGTCTAGCAGGTTATTATTGGCGTTTTTTAATAATAATTGCCTGATTGGATGACCCGTAAACAAATATTTCTTGTAAATGGGTTAAGATCATATAGAAAATGAATTTGAATAATCCTATGAAAAATTTAACATGATATTAGTGAATGGTCTAATTCAGACTCTAATAATGGAAAATGATGTATTTTGCTTTATTGTGATTCATCATACAAATGGAGTGGCTGTGTCCATATACAAAATTATAGAGTTATTTACTATGCATAAATGTAGTTAAAAATTCATGAACATAACTATCCAACCCAAGATCTTTTGTTGGAATCCCTAATCATTTAACTGAAGATTTGGAGAAACTATCTATATGGAGAAATATGTGACCTATACACAAATCACAAGAGATTGAAATATATATTATCACAGATAGAAATCATCACGAGGAAAGGGTTATGGTTAGAGATACTTAAGGTTTATGATGATTCAATACACAATCCCCCAATAATTGAAAATAAGTTAGTTGATGTATTGACTATGAAGGATCCCAGATTTTTAAACAAAATGAGTATTAAAAAAGACCATATGTACATGGATCTATTAACGATGGTTACGGGGATTATCATGGAATGGGAAACATCATTTATTTTTCATTTGGTTGACCAACCTTGTAACACCCAAGCATCCTTGGTACATTTCTCTTTGAATAATATATTAGCTTGTGTTTATGCAACTTCGAGTTATAACACACCACAACCAATCAAACTAGCCGTTATGAATAGTAATACCCACTTTTTGAAATTTTATAAATTTTATCATTCAAATTGGACTTCATTTTTGGATTCAGAATAGCAAAATTAGCTTATGGTGAATTTTTTGTATTTTTCTGAAAACATTCAATTTTGAATGAATAGTGAAAAACATTGAGTTATTGTTTAGACCCAAATTTTTATTTAAATAATTATTGATTTTATTTAAATTTATTTTAGGTAAAAGTAGATATCTAGTACAATAAATATTCAATGTAATAAATTAGTGTCTGTTTATAATAATTTTAGATAAATATATATTTTACTAAACTTTTTACCATCTTTTACCCCCCTTTTAGAGCATTTGTAAATTTACCTAAAACAAAATTCTATGACTTTTTTTAGTTGAATTTCAGAAATCCGAGAGACACAGATCATTCAGTAATTAAAATTTGGTCCAATAAGATGAAAAGAATTTTTGGGTGAATAGTAACTTTTTACTTTTATTTGGTGCGGTTAAAAGTAAATAGGGTAATTAAGGGTAAAAATGATATTATTATTACCCCAACACATGTCCAAATTCTATTGGATAAGTGTAATTTTGGAAAAAAAACAACCATAGGAATAAAATATGATCCTTTAGGTCCACTTGTATTAGATTAGGACATTTATTATTACTTATATCAAAGAAGAGTTTAAAGTGTTAAATTCAAAGTTTAATAACAAAAACATTTTTAATATAGGGTTACACATAAGAGAAGGTCGACTATAAATATTCAATAAAAATATAAAATATTTTTTACATTATGGTATTTTATTTAAAAAATTTTGAAATTAAATAATTAAATTTATTTATGATAGAATGATGATGCAGTGATTACCTAATTAATGAAATATTAAAACAATTGATATTATAAATATAAAAAAATGAAATTTTTGACTTTTTTTTAATTTGACTAACATTAAATGTTAATATTTAATGTTAGGTTTGTTTAGATGAATTATGATTGATGTAATTATTCTATTATAAATTTAGCAAAAACAAAATACCAAATAGTGTGAAAATTGACATAAAAGAGTTTTAAAAAAAATATTATATTATTAATTGATATTATATTCCTAAAAATCTAAAGATCATCCAAAATACTTATATAATGATATTTTTATCATTAATTAACAAATTGGGTTTGTCTTGGATGTTTATAGTAAGTTTATTAGCCATATAATATAAAAATACAAAGAGACATGGTAAATGTCAAACCATTTATCTAAGAGTTAAATTTAAAAGATAAAGTTAATATAGAGACCAAAACCAATATAAAACCTATTGTTTGAGTGGTTCTAGACCCCACCCCACATTAGTCATTAAATAATTCATTTTGAAGCCATTATAAAAAAAATTATTTTATTCTAAAATAGTATTTCTTGCTTTTCAAAAGGTGCCACTCACCCCTCTTATAAAAGGGAACTCCCCCTTCCCTCTAAATCAAACCTTCAATGCCATTTGGATCAGACAAATCCTTCCCAAATACCCTATAAACATTCATCCCTTTATCCTAGAGTCCTTTATATAGTCATAAATCCATCCTATGGTGCCCTTTTGTTCAAATAAAAAGGAAGTAACCGAAGAAGAGGTAAATATTTCATCACCTCTTTCAAGTTGCTTTCCTCTTCCACTTCCACGTTCATTATTGTTTCGGTTATAAAATAATAACTCATGTATCTTCTATAAACATTTATGTTATTATAAATATGGTACAACAATATTCATTATTAAATATATCCTTTGAATGACATGTCACAATACGTGCGTACGTACGACTTACAGACTCCATGTCGTGGTGTTAGTGTTATTCAATACATTATTATATTGATGGGTAAATAATGATGTGTAATTTATGTAAATAATAAAAATAACATTTTAATGACTATTTATATGTGATATAATATCCAATTATATATTATTTTCATATCAAAATAAGGATATTGTTTCTCGTGCGTACGTACGGATTACCGTCTCCACGAACGTGATAAGATTAATTCCCCATCATATCCATTCAAGAGTAGTTTTAATTAGATGATTAAAAATAATATTTAAATACATAATACTATTATAAATATGAATAAGATACATCCTATCCATAACAAACATTACTTTCATTACAAAGCAAATAAAGGAAAACAAATCAGTTAACACCCAAAACGATGATAATACTAAGATATTATTAACAAAGCAATGTTAAACGATAATCTATGATATCATATTAATGTATATGATTATTTCATAATTTAATAACAATTATTTCACCATTATAAAGGAGGTTAACCTACCCTCGACCAAGTAAAAGTACTAGGTAAGGGTTAATCTCACAATCTCTTTATTATCCGAGGTTGTTTTTACGTATGTATCTAACGTGAACTCCTTATTATCCACCTCTATGTTTCGTAAAAATGTATTCCAAAACATTTTAACAATTTACAAGACAATGGGTTGAATATATTTATACCCTTATTTGAACTTCTATGTTTTTATGTGAATCTCTCTGTTATTTTCCAAACAAGGTACTTTATGACCTTTTCAATAAAATCAAGGTAAAAATGTTTTTTTAACAAATAAAATGTGTAAGGACATTTTTCTCCATTATAACATCGTCGAAGAATCCCTAAAAATATTATAATAATTTTTTAAAAATAAATGTTTTATTTTATAATTATATGACTTTTAAATGATTTCAAAATAGAAAGAGATATTTTTCTAAAAATTTGTTTTGAGTTCATATATGTCAACATCCTTTGATATATTTTATGATTAATTGATGTTGATTTATTATAATACAAAACATCCATATTATATTGAAAGTTTTGTGATATGTTTGAATATGAATATTATTTTCACACCATTCATGGTTTATGGAGAACGTATTTACATTTCATATGCAAGTTTTAATACGAATGTTTATGTTATGTTTGAACCTTTTCATATGAGGAATGCATTGGACTTAATAAGTGATGGGTGGAGCCCACTATTTCTACTCGATGCATCAGTAAGACTAATGAGACAAACTAGTGTCTTGTCAAGGCCTTGAAAAAATCTTATTTTTTTTTCTTGGCATAAGGCCTTGACTATGATGTTATGAAAGTCTGACATTATGATTTTTATTATTATGAAAGTGGCTATTGATATTGCATGTGATTATTTGAAGAGTAGAATATAAATGTGAATAAGTAAATGGAAAAATTTTGATTTATATTTTCTATATTATGATGATGTTTTATTTGAAAAAGATTTTTTAGTTATATACAATTCCTTAAATGATTATGATTACTTATGAAAGTTTCTGATATATTGTTATCCTTAAAAAGAATATGAGATAAAAAATTTATATGTTTTATTATTCCTAGGATGCGAAGAAGTATATTATGACTTACCTGCAGGGATTGTCTATGAGATCTCATTGTTGTCTATGGAATCAATTTTTTTTATGTTTTAAATTTTATGATGTTATATAAACCTTATGAATGTATCTAGTACTTCCAATGCTACTAAACTAATCAATTTTTCGAGACAAGATATTTTGTGATCATGCCAATGTTATGTAATAATGCACCGACTCTGGGATTCTAGGGTCAGGGTGTTATAGTTGGTATCATAGGATGTTTAGTACAAACCTTGGAAACTATATTTAGATATACTCTTATAATATCACATAGCCCTAAGATAGACATTGAGGATTAGTATAGACGAACTTCCTAGAATGTTGGTATTGTAGAGATTTTGTGAGTTTTCCAAGAAATACATCCATGTATGGATACGAGCAAATAAGGGCACCTCTGGCATAGATTTACCTAGGTGTAAAACCTAAAAACACTGCTTTGAGATAGACTCGAACACAAACTAGTGCATGACAATGGGCCTTACTGCACTCTTGGTTACGACACTCCTCGGGGATATTCTTAGGAGAATTATCATTTTCTTTACAAACCATTATGGATGGTTTATGAGTATATACTTCCTCAAGGAAAACATTTTTTATGAATAAGGATTATATCCATAAATTTTTCAATTAATGTTAAGTGTTTTAGATGTTTGTAATTATGTATTTCTAATCATAAACTAATCTAGTTTATTCCATTTTTTCGAAATGGCACCCAGTGGAAGGAATGGAAACTGTATCAATGCACGTACTCTATCTAGGGATTTCCATCCTACTAAAGATAATTATAGTGGAGCTGGTGAGGCAACCGATGCTGATCATTTAATCACCATACTAGGAAAACTCAATCAGGTTATGAATAATAAATATACCCATACGGATCACCCTGATCTGTAGTGTGGAGGATCAATGTTATATCACACAATGTGGAAACAACCACCAAAATTCAATGGGGGTACAAATCCACTATTAGCTGAGCAATGGATAAATTCCATTGAGAAAATATTCCACACATTCGGGAGTAGAAGAAGGGAAATAGTTGTCATAGATGTTTACAGCCTCACTGGAGATGCTGATCGATGGTGGCCATTGATTCAAAACACAAATGAAGATTATGAAGTATCAAATATTGAATGTATGGAGTTTAAAGTTATTTTAATAGAAAAATACATTCTTCTTAACCATCGAGCGGATATGGAAAGACAATTTCTGAGTCTGAGGCAAAATGAGGATAAAAATGTCACAAAGTATGAAGCTAACTTAACAAGGTTTGCGAGGAAAGATATATATTATATAATTAACCCATGAAGTAAGATTTATTGTTTCTTTCATGGGATAAATCCATTTCTCCATCGAGAATTAGTCTCAAAATCCTTCTATCTGTATGAATATATTCTCTCATGTGCTATCAAGAGAGAAAAATAATTCTCAAAGTCTTAGGACTTTAAAGAAAATCAAGAGAATTAGATATCTATTGAAAACTCTAGAAATGGAAATAAGGGGGAGAAGGGAAAAGTTGAATATCCATCCAATAGTAAATGTGGGAAGAAACACCCTGGTACTTTCTCGAAGGGAATGAGAGTCTGTTACATGTGGGGTAAAAAAGGCCACCATGCTCATGATTTCAAGGGTATGAAAGAGGATGTCGATGTTGAATGATACAATTGTAGAGAAAGGGGGCATTATGAAAATGAATGTACTAAGCATCAGGGGAACATACATTAGAAAATTCCAAGGGATCAAGGCCAAGATTACACTATCACTACTACTATGGTTGATGCTCTGAAAGTTGTAGTGGTAGGTAATTTAATGGTTTTCTCATGTTTAGATAAGATTTATTTGATTCAGGATCATCTCATTGTTTCACATCATCCCATTTTTCTACGAAAATTAGATATTTTCAATTTGATTTAATAAGGAATTTTTCAGTTAAAACTCATAAGGGAAGTATTATTGCAATAATGTTTTTTGAATCAGTCCCCATTAGGTCATATAAATATTCATTATTTTCTATTCTCATCATCAAACCCATGATTAAATTTGATATAATCCTTTGTATGGATTGGATTTCAGACCATGATGCCAAAATTTATTGTAAGAAGACGGAGGATAACATTTTTGATAATGATGAAAAAGAACACCTTATCTTTAGATAAGTATCGTCACCACCTAATTCTTATCTAGATCCACCCCCAATATCTCTATTGAATTTAATTATTGGGGAGGAAGAGAATGAAATAACTATGTGTGAGCAGAGAAATGTTCAAATAGAGTATGTACCAATTGTGAAAGAATATGTTGATGTGTTTCTAGAAGATTTACTTGGACATCTTGCAGAATGAGAAATTGAGTTTTCCATTGATTTAATTCATGGATCAAGGCCCATATCGAAGAACACTTATAGAATGGACATTATTTAATTAGTGTAACTAAGGAAACAACTAGAGGAATTGGTTAATAAGGGATTTATTACCCCTATTGTTTCTCTATGGGGAACCCCTGTCCTTTTTGTTAAGACGAATGATAGATCTATGAGGTTGTGCATTGAATACATTTAGATCAATGCTATAACAATAAAGAACAAGTATCCCCTACCTCGCATTGATGATTTATTCGACCAACTTCATGGAGCTCAATACTTGTCAATGATTGACCTTTGATCTAGATTTCATCAGTTGTGTGTGAAGAAGGAATACATTTTGAAAACCACATTTTGAACTATGTACGACAATTACGAGTTTACAGTAATGCCTTTTGGATTGACTAATGCACCCTCTGCCTTCATGGATCTAATGAATAGAGTTTTCAGGGAATAACTTAATGTTTTTTTTGTGGTATTTATTGATGATATCTTGGAATACTTCAAAATATAAGGAGATCATAAAAATCATTTGTATATTATTCTAAAGACTCTTAGAAGACACGAATTATATGGGAAGTTTAGGATGTGTGAATTCTGGATTCAATAGATTTATTTTCTTGGCCATATTGTCTCTAAGGATGGAATCTTTTATGATCCTTCTAAGACCAAGGAAATCCAAGAATGGCCAGCAACGACGAGAATAAATAAGGTATACAGTTTTATTGGTTTAGTAGGTTATTATTGGCATTTCGTCCATTATTTTTTCCGAATGGATAACACATTAACCAAGCTCACACGTAATGGGATTAAATTTTTTGGTTAAAAAAGTGTGAAGAATGTTTTGAAGAATTGAAGATAATATTATTCAATGCTTCTATATTTTCTTTACCATTGAGGAATTATGGGTTTTTTATTTATAGTGATGCTTCAAAGAAAGGACTCGGTTGTGTCCTTATGCAGAATGATAGGTTTGTTTCCTATGCATCACGATAGATAAAAAGTATTTATCAAAACTATCCTACTCATGATATTGAGTTATCAGTTGTAATCTTAGCTTCAGATATTAGGAGACACTATCTTTATGGTGAAAATTGTGAGATAATTACAGATCAGAAGATTTTGAAGTATATTTTCTCGTAGAAATAACTGAAAATGAGGAAAATGAGATGGCTTGAACTACTCAAGGATTATGATTTCACTATACACTACCAACTGGGAAAGGGAAATAAGGTATTAGATTCATTGAGTCGAAATGATCATGGAGTTTTGAACAAGGCGAGAGTTTAAAAAGATCCTATATACATGGATCAGGTAAAGTTGGATATGAGAATCACCATGGATGGTTAAACATCAATAATTTTTCAAATGGTTTTGAAACCATCATTACTAGAAAGGATAAAGAGTTCTCAGATCGGTGATGAAGAGTTCTAAGAGATTATTAAAGCTATTAATGATGGCTGATTGAGTGACTTTGTTTATAAAGATTGAATTTTGAAATTTGGGAAGAGACTTTGTCTTCTCGATACACCTCATCTAAAAAGGGAATTGTGGGATTATTCTAGTTGTTGCAATTTCTCAAAACACCCTGGTAGCACCAAAATGAATTTATATTTCAAATAACATTTTAGATGGGACAACCGAAAGAGAGAGATTGTTGATTTTGTGTCAAGATGTATGGTTTGTCAACAAGTGAAAGCTAGAAGGCAACAACCTGGAAGAGTCATGTAACCTCTTCCCATACATTAATGGAAATGGGATGATATCATGATGGAATTTGTCATGAGGCTACTAAAGACTCATAGAAGAAATGATTCAATATGGGTCATTGTTGATCATCTTACCAAGTCAGCACATTTTCATTCTATAAGGGAATATTTACCACTTGAACATTTAGCACGAGTATATATTAATGATGTTTTAAGACCTCAAGGAGTAACACAATCGATTGTTTCTGATCATGATCCACATTTTACATAAAGATTAGGGAAATGTCTTCAGAAATCCCTGGATACTATACTTTGTTTGAGCACTGCCTACCAACCCCAAACTGATGGACATTCAGAACAGACTATTCAAACCATAGAAGCCTTGTTTGAGATCTTTCTCACTTGGAATTCAAGGTATGTGGGATCAATATTTACCTACGGTAGATTTTTTCAATAACAATATCTTACATTCAAGTATTCAGATGACACCATATGAACTATTATAGGGAAAGAGATGTCACAAACCAACCTGTAGAGATGATGTTAGTTAAAGAAAACTCGTAGGTCCGGAACATGTGGAGGAAATGATTGAAAAGGTAATTGTAATCCAAACTGACATCAAAGCATCTCATTGTAGGAAGAAGAGCTATGTTGATAACCAAATGAAGGATTTGTAATTTCAGGTAAGAGATCATGTTTTCTTGATGGTATCTCCATGGAAGGGTGTTATAGGATTCGGTAAGAAGGTAAAATTGAGTCCCAGGTATATCAGACCATTCAAAATATTAGAACAAATTAGGGATGTAGCTTAGTATTTAGAAATGTCACCCAGTGTCTCCAAAGTTCATGATGGGTTCCACGTATCACTGTTGAGAAAATACATGCATGAACCAATGCATGTACTCACCTATGTGGAATTATAACTGTAACCTGATATGGATTATTGTGAAGAGCCTTTCAAGGTTCTTGATACAAGAGAACAGGTGTTGAGAAACTAGATGAATCGTATGGTAGAAGTTCTATGGAGAAACCATAATATGGAAGAGGCAATGTGGGATCCTGAGGAACTTATGATGAAGAACCACCCGAGTCTTTTTATAAAGTTATACTCTAGAATTTTTGTGGACGAAAGTTTTTGAAGGAGGGGAGAATTTAACACCCCAAGCTTCCACGATACACTTATCTTTGAATACTACAATAGCGTGTGTTGTATTCCACTTCGAGTTCTAGCACACCATAACCAATCAAACTAGCCATTATGAATAGTTTAAAACTGAATTTTTATTTAATAATTATTTATTTTATTCACATTTATTTTAGGTCAAAATAGATAAATAATACATATATAAGTTCAATGTAATTCATTGGAGTCGGTTTATAATAATTTTAGATATATCAAAATTTTATTGAACTTTTTACTATTTTTTACCCACCTCTTAAGAGAATTTACAAATTTACGTAAAACATAATTTTACCACTTCTGTGAGTTGAATTTCAAAAATTCTGAGAGATATGGTTGATAGCATTACGTAAAATGGGGTTCAATAAGAGGAAAATAATTTTCAGTAAATAGTATCTTTTTACTTTTATTTACCACCGTTAAAAGTAAATAAGGTAATTATGGTTTAAACTGATATATTTATTACCCTAAAACATGTCCTAATTCTATTGGATAAGTGTAATTCGATAAAATAAACCTTAGGAATAAAATATAATTCTTTAGGTCCACTTGTATTAGATTAGGTCATTTATTATTTTTTAATTCAATGAAGAGTTAAAAGTGTTAAATTAAAATTTTAATAACTAAGCCGTTTTTAATATTGTGTTACACATAAGATAAGTTCCAATATTAATATTAATGAAAAAGATAAAAAATATTTCCTACATAATGGTATTTTATTTAAAAATTTTATACATTATATAATTAAATTTATTAATGACATAATGATGATTCAGTAATTACCTAATTAATGAAATGTTAATATAATAGATATTATAAATATCCAAACAAATATAATTTGACACTTTTTATGAATTAAACTAATTTTATAGGATAATATAAAATGTTAGTGTTGGTAATATGAATTGTTTTTATAGTCATAATGCTGTTATGAATCTAGAGAAACCAAAATACCAAATAGTGTCAAAATTGACATAAAAGTGTTTTTAAAAAATATATTATATTATTAATTGATATTCTATTCCTAATAATATATGGTTTGGCCAAAATACTTATATAATGATAGGATTATCATAAATTAACCACTTGGGGTTCTCTTGGATGTTTATAGTAAGTTTATTATCAATAATATAAAAAATACAAAGAGATATGGTAAATGTCAAACTATTTAACTAAGAGGTAAATGAAAAAGATAAAGTTAATATAGTGAATCAAAACTATATAAAATATATTTTTTGACCGGATTTAGACCCATCCCATCTTTATCCTTTAACTTATTCATTTTGGATCCATTAGAAACTGAAAATAATTTTATTATAAAATAATACTTCTAGCTTTTTCTGAGGTGCCCCTTACGCCTCTTATAAAAGGACACTCACCCTTATCTCTAATTCACACCTTCAAATCCATTTGGATCATCCAACACCAGCCCAAATACCCAATAAATTGTTCATAAATCATCTTATTATCCTTACCTTAG
Organism: Viscum album; assembly: GCA_963277665.1. Taxonomy (NCBI): domain Eukaryota; kingdom Viridiplantae; phylum Streptophyta; class Magnoliopsida; order Santalales; family Viscaceae; genus Viscum; species Viscum album. The sequence continues at coordinate 447,073,894 of OY728133.1, forward strand.
TCAAAAACCCATCCTAAGGAGGCATTTTGATCATATCAAAAGAAAGTACCCGAAAAAGAGGTAAATATTTCATCACGTCTTTCATGTTATTTTGTTCATCCACTTCCACTTTTATTTTTGATTCCATTATAATATAATAAATCCAGTATATTCTATATACTATGATGATATTATAAATATGGTACAATAATATTCATTATTCTATCCCTCCTTCGAATGACAATTCACCATACGTGCGTATGTACGACTTACCCTCTCCACACAACGGTGTATTTTTTATTCAATACATTATTATTTGGATGGGTATAATAATGAAGTTTAATTGATGTAAATATTAAATATAACATTTAATGATTCTTTATATATGATATAACATTGAATTATATATTATTTTAATATCAACAGTATGATATAGTCGCTCGTGCGTACGTACGGATTATCGTCTCTACGAAGGCGATGAGATTCATTCCCCATCGTATCCATTAAAAATTAATTTTTACTAGATGATTTAAAATAAATTTTGAAGCCTTAATATCATTCTGAATATGAATAAGATACATCCTATCCATAACAAACATTACTTATGTAACAAATCATATAAATGAAGATAAATCAGTTAACACCCAAAACGATGATAATACAAAGATATTATTAAGAAAGAAATGTTAAAAGAAAATATATCATAAGTTATTAATGTATATGATTATTTTTTAATTTAATAACAATTATTTCACCATTATATAGTAGGTTATCCTACCATCAACCAAGGAAATGGAAAAGGCAAGGGTTAATTTCACAATCTCTTTATTATCTGAGGTTGTTTTTATGTAAGTATCTACTGGGACATCTTTTTTATCCACATCCTTGTTTCTTAAGAATGTATTCGAATTTTTTTTACTATTTACTAGGCATTGGTTTAATGTATATTATTCTTTTATTTGACATTATATTTTTTCAGAAGAATTTTTCCCCCTTTTCCAAACAATTTACTTAACGACCTTTTCGACAAAATTAAGGTTAGATGTTTTTTACTCACATGGCGGGTGCATCTATTTTTCAACGTTATACTATCGTCAAAACATCCATTAAAAGATTTTGAGAATGTTTTCTAAATAATTTTATTGTTTTATAATTATATGATTTTAAATGATTTCCAAATAAAAAGAGATATTTCTCCAAAAAAATGTTTTGATTTCATCTATGTCAACATTATATGAAGGATTTTAATCTCAATTGACGTTGATTTATTATGATACAAAACTTCCATATTGTATTGAATTTTTGGGGATATTTTTAGCTTTGGATGTGTTATTTTTACACCATTCATGGTTTATGGAGAATGTATTGATATTTCGTATTCTAGTTTTAATAGAAATGTTTATGTTATGTTTAAAAATTTTCATATGAGGAATGAATTGGACTTTGTAAGTGACAGGTGCAGCCCTCTATATCTCCTAGATGCATCGGTAGGTCTCATGAGACAAACTACTGTCCTGGTAGAAGGCCTTGAAAAAATATTATTTGTAGTCTTGGCACAAGGATTTGACTATGTGGTTATGAAATTCTAGAATTATGCATTCCATCATTATGAAAGTGGCTATTGATATTGCATGTGATTATTCAACTAGTAGAATATCCATGTGAGTATGTAAATGGAATTATTTTGATTTATATTTTCCATATTACGATGAGGATTATTTTGAAAAGGTATTTGTTTTAGTTTTATAAATTTCCTTAAATGTTTATTCTTATTTATGAATGTTTCCACTATATTGTTATCCTTATTGAGCATCTATGCTCACCCATTTCTGTGTTTTATTTTTACTAGGATGTAAAGAAGTGTATTATGACTGACCTGTAGGGATAGTCTATGGGAAATTATCATTGTCTATGGAAACAATGTTGTTGTAGTTTTTCTTTTTATGATGTAATGTAAGCCTTTAGAATGTATCTAGTACGTCTATGGCTGTTAAACTAATCATCCTTTTGAGACATGATATTTTTTGATCATGCCAATGTTAGGTAAAAATGCACCGACTCTAGGATTATGTGGATGGGGCATTACAATATGACAACCCTGATTTTATTACAAACTTAAACATGATTTATTACATTAAAAATCACTTGATACAACAAAGAATATCAAGAGGTTTAGTGTCTTTGAGGCCTAGGATCATTACATAAAAACATAAAACATTAAATACAACATCTTTATTGAAAACTTCCTTTACATGACCACTACATTCCCTCGTACTTAGCATTGCATGGGATAACCTGAGGACATGCATAAGAAACGGGTGAGCTATAAAGCCCAGTAAGGGAGTACATATTGAATAACATGAGGAGTAATATAAATGTTAGACAATATGAATATCAATAGAGAATAAAAGAAACATGAACATAAAGTCATGATAAGGCATGATAATCATAACATGGAAATGTGGCAACAACACTTAACATGGAATTAGCATGAGCCAAGGCTCATTGCACACGGAGCATGAGTAAATCCTCATTGCACATAAAGCATGAGTAAACCCTTGTTTCCCTTGAATTAGCATGATTCAACACTCATTGCACATGACGTATCATGACACTATACTTTACCCAATGCTTTGGAGCGCTATAAGGGCACACCCTTCTTAAACATTTCATTTCAGGCATAAGTGTGTCACATGAATCATAAAACATGGATTCATAAAACATAATCTTTTATTCCATGACAAAGGAATATAGAATTCATACATGAATCTTTTTAATCAATAAGTAAAGGTGCATAATGGTGGATACCTTTTATGGAGAAATGGGCATGGTATCCACTACACAATGGAATTGGCTTAGAAAATCAGTGCGATTTCGGCAGCGTAACGACGTGACATAAGAATTCATAAAAATGGTTGATGAGAAAGAATGGAGTTACTCATCATATTTACATGTAATAGACAGTAAGGAGGTCATATAGATACATGTACCAACAATTTTAATGGAATTTAGATTCATGATACAAAATTATTGCTTGAATGTAAAAGAAGAGAGAGAAGTTCCTTTCGGAATTTCGGCATAGTAACAGGTGTACATGGGAGGCATTTAATGAGAGAGAAAGGGGTCTGATATCATCCAAAAAATAAGAGGGTAGTATGGTGGAGGTGAAAAACCATACCCCAACATTCATAATTGAAATTAAAAGGCAAAACAACTTAAATAAAATTGGACAAAAAAGAGAAAGGATGAAAAAACCCTTACATGGAAGTCTGCTTCCAAAGGCTTGAGAGAGGCTTGTGAGAGGCTTCTTGGGAGCTTGGGGCACCTTGGGAGGATTATAGAGAAATTATTTCAGAGGTTGGATGATCTCCAAGGCATTTAGTAAGGTGGAAGTGGGAGCTTGTGTGGGTTAATATAGGAAATGTGAGAGAATTCTTTATTATTTAGGTTTGGGTCCCCTTACATTAAATTAATCAAAACCCCAACCATCCCATGGTTATTTCCCATGGTTTTTGGCAAAGGGAAGAGGAAAAAATTATTTTATAAGGCCAAAGTCTGAACTTCTTAAAATATCAGGGTTGCTTATGTGGAGGTGAGTCACACTCCTATAGAAATTAATTTAAAAAGTCAAGGTGTTGAATAAGTCTTGAGGGGTCCATTAATGCTTTGAAAGGTAATTCAAACAAAACCAAAATCACATTATTTTAATGGTAAAACATATATTGGCCGAACATAATGATTATAGTATTTTATTACATCACTCTTGGGTCATTATGATGTCATAAAACACATTATATATTAAAACAATATTTAATTTTTACCCAAAAAATTGATTGTCTAATAAAATTATAAAAAATTCACCGTTGGATAATTTCAACGTCCTGATTCCAGAAATAAAATTTATTTTAAATAACTAATTTTATAAATATGTTAATTTTCACTTTTAAAATAAAAACAGACATTTATAAAAAATTCACAGGTTTTGACAGAAATGGCATTCAAACCTTAATAAAAATTATAATTGAATTCATAAAATTATAATATCATTTATATTTAATAAAAATTAATTTAATAATATTATAATTATTTTATTAAAATATTATTTAACTCAAAAATTACTTAATTTAATAAAATAAATTTCATAATTAAATAATAACTAAAAACACCATTTGTACTTTAAATACTATTTATAATGTATCAAAAATAACTGGAAATTATATTTGTTATTATATACAAAAATAATTTAAATGAACATAGTACTACTTATTTGTTACATAACCCCTTAAAAAGCCGCATAAGACCTAAGGGTAAGGTGTGCGATGGTGATAGACTCTTAGGGTGGCTCAGATAACATCGCCCAAGTTGTAATTTCAATCAACTTCCAATTTTCCCGTAGATGGTCACGTTCGAGCTTAACATGATGAAATCAGCTTGGGCTTGGTCAAGAGTGAAGCCCCAGGATGCCACCTCTTTTCCAAGCTCTGAAAAATGGGCTCCGTATAGGTCAATTCTACGGGATGAGGCCATCGCTTCTTTTGTCTGAGTAAATTGTATTTGTTAAAGTCTTATATTTATACTAATCATGTGATCTCTGTTCAACGGATATATTAGAAACAGTCAAAATTAATAACATAAAAACAAAGAAGTTGAAATCCTATAAAAACATTTATATAAAGTGACATTTTATAAGATCAAGAGGGATTTTATTTTAATGAAACTTTGGGTCATTACAATATTCCCCCCTGAAGAAATTTCGCCCTCGAAATTTTCCTTTCTCCTCACTAAAAGAAATGTGGGTAACTTAGATTTATCGTATCCCTTGATTCCCAAGTTGCTTCTTCAAAATTTTGGTTACTCAAACACACCATGACGAGGGGCATTGTCTTATTTTTTAGAACATTTTCTCTATGATCTATGATCTTCACTGGTTTCTCCTCATAAGAAAGATCATCTTCCAGTTGTACCACCTTACAAGAGAGTACTTGTGAAGGGTCTGGAATGTACATCCTTAAGAGAAAAACATGAAAGACATCATGTACTTTGGCCATAGAAGGTGTAAGTGTTAGTCGATAGGCCACAACCCCGACACGATCAAGAATCTCGAAGGGGACGATGTACCTTGGACTTAACTTCCCTTTCTTTCCAATCCTCATGACCTTCTTCCACGAAGATATGAATAGAAAAACCATTTCTCCAACTTTAAACTCAAGGTCTCGTTGAAGATTATCTGCATAACTCTTCTGTTGACTCTTGGCTGCCTTGATATGCCACTGAATGGTTTTCACCTTCTCCACCATTTCCTCGACCATTTCTGGTCCATGCAGCATACGTTCACTGACCTCATCCCAACTGCCGGTGTTCTACACCTTTTCCCATATAGGGCTTCATATGGTGCCATTTGGATGCTCGAGTGGAAACTGTTATTATAAGAGAACTGAACCAGAGGAATATGTTGATCACATCCTCATTTAATGTCCATTTAGCACACTCTCAACATATCCTCAAGTGTTTGGATAGTCCGCTCGGAATGGCCATCGGTTTGAGGATGATATGTCGTACTGAAGTTCAGTTCAGTATTCAGAGCATGTTGAAGAATCTTCCAAAACATAGAGGTGAATCATGGATCTCAGTCAGACACAATAGATAGTGGTACTCCACGTAACCTTACCACTTCTCTAATATATATCTGTGCCAATTGTTCCAAAGAGAAATCCACCTGAATAGAAATGAAGTGTGCTGTCTTTATAAGATGATCCACAAAAACACAGATTGCATTGTTTCCTTTGGATGTCCTTGGAAGTCCGGTGACAAAGTCCTTGGTGATGTTCTCCCATTTACATTCTGGTATGGGCAATTGTTGCATCAGCCCCTTAGACTTCTACCTCTCTACCTTCACTTGCTGACACATCAGGCACTTTGATGTATATTCAGTGATCTCCTTCTTCATATTATCCCACCAAAAGTTTTCTCAGAGATCATGATATATCTTTGTGCTCCCTGGGTGAATAGAGAAATTTGAACTATGTGCATCATCTAAAAGTTCCTTCTTCCGCTCTGGACTTGATGGAACACATAGTATTTTCACAAATCACACAATTCCTTCTTCATTAACATTAATCTCCGAGGATTTCCCCTTTTTGATAGCTTCCACTTTTTCTTGAATTCCCACATCATCCTTTTGAGCATCCTTTAACCTTTCCAAAAGAGATGGTTAAGTAATAATTTGTGAAAGGATTGATGATGTTCCCTTCTTTATGATTCCCACGTCCATCTTCATCAAGTCTAAGAAGATTGGATCCTTCTCAATTCTCACCATTGATATAATTTCTGGGTCCATTCAACTTAGGGCATCTGCCTACTTGTTCGCTTTCCCAAGTTGGTAATGTATTGAACAGTCATAATCCCTGATGAGCTCTACTTATCTTCTCTGGCGCATATTAATCTCTTTCAGTGTGAATATATATTTAAGACTCTTGTGGTCAGTATATATCTCACATTTCTATCCATAGAGATAATGCCACCAGATTTTCAAGGCAAAGATCACCGCCTCCAACTCCATATCATGCGTTGGATAGTTTCGCTCATGGATTTTCAACTACCTTGAGGCATAGGATATCACTTTATCATTGAACATTAGCACACATCCTAAGACCTTCTTCAAAGCATCACTGAATACAAAAAAAGCTCCCCACCTGTGGGTAAAGTGAGCACGGGTGCAGTGAGAAGCCTCCTTTTCAACTCCTTGAAGCTTTCTTCGCATTCATCACTCCAAGCAAACATTACTCCCTTTCAAGTTAGCTTTGTAGGAGGGTTGGACAATCGTGAGAAATTTCTCACAAATCGTTGATAATATCCAGTGAACCCCAAGAAGCTATGGATATCTGTTGCTGATGATGGCCTCAGCCATCCCTCAATTGCATCTGTTTTGGAGGGGTGCACAGATATCCCATTTCTTGTGATGATATGGCCCAAGAACGATACCTCCTTCAACCCGAACTCACACTTGTTATACTTTACATAGAGCTTCTCTTTGCGCAAAGTCTATAGTACAGTTCTTAAATGCTCCTCATGATCCTCCTTGGTTTTGGAGTATATTAGAATATCATCTATAAAGACTACCACAAATTTGTCAAGGTAATCTCTAAAGACTCTATTCATTAATTACATGAATATTACTGGAGCATTGGTCAGTCTAAAAGGCATTACTATGAATTCATAGTGCCCGTACCTTGTATGAAAAGTAGTCTTGGGGACATATTCCTTCGTCACCCTTACTTGATAATATCCCGACCGCAAATCCACCTTGGAGAAGTATTGTTCTCCACACAGCTGATCAAACAAGTCATTGATTCTTGGGAGGGGATACTTGTTCTTTATCATGATTTTGTTAAGTTCACGATAATTGAATCAAAGCCGCATTGACCCATCCTTCTTCTTGACAAATAGGACTGGTGCACCCCATGGTGAAGCACTTGGGCATATAAACCCTTTATCCAGATTCTCCTATAGTTGTTTCTTCATCTCTTCAAGCACAACAACATACATTCTATATGGAGTCTTGGATATTGGTAGCGCCCCAGGTATATGTTCAATTGAGAACTGAACATCTCTTCTAGGAGGAAGACCAGGCAGTTCCTCGGGAAACACTTCCGTGAATTCCCTCACAATAGGCATTTCTTCAGGGATGGTTTCTTATTTGGACTCAATCATCAGATCCAGATACACATTCTCATAGGGCAGTAATATCCATGCTTTAGATGATAGAGCCAAATGAGATTCATCTAACTCGTGACACTTGTAACGAATCAGGGGTCGATTCTCCATATGGAATGTGATTTCCCCCTCCCACCAATTTATATTGGCTCTATATAAGGAAATCCAATCCATGCCAAGAATTGCATCAAATTCCACCAGAGGGAGTATGACGAGGTTCATCGGGAAATTCAATCCATAGATTATAACAGGGGAGGACTTATATTAATGGGATGCAATGATTTCCCCATTTGTCGTACTCACCGACATCTTTCCTCCATGATTTGTGGTGTTGTTGGGATTGATCTACTAAAAATTTGAGATATAAAAGAATGCATAGAACCTGACTCAAAATGTGTGTTTTCTATTCTTGAATAAATAACTAGCGTACCTATCACCACTTCGTTGTCGGGGTTCACTTTGGCAGAAGTGATGGCAAAAGCTCTTCCTTGCTGTCTTGGAGGTTGTTGGTTGCCTCCGAAAACCCTTGGGTTAGGGCACTGATTTGTAAAATGACCCTGTTCCTTGCATTTGTAGCATTGAAAAACGATGTGAGGTTCAAACGGAGTGTTCCTCTCCTCTGTCATAGCCATGGGTCCTTCTTACCGACAGTTAACAGCTAGGTGACCTTCTCTTCCACACCTGAAGCATTTTCTCGTCCCCTTAAGGCAATTTCTAGGGTGCTTCTTTCTGCACTTTTGGCAAGTGGGGTGCTGGATCATCTTAGCACCATTGGATTTATCCATCGGACCACCAGCATTGAAGTCCACCCTATACATCTTCTCCCCATGATACCCTTATGATTCCTCGATCTCCATTTCGACCTTGAGGGAACATCAGACAATTTCCTCATAGCTGTCGAAGTCACTGATCGCTAATGCTTTCCGCAAGCTAGGCTTCATCCCACCAAAAAATCGATCAACCTTGCATTCTGGGGTAACAACAAAGCCCAAAGCATATTGTGCAAGCCTTATGATGTTTTCCTCATACGCTCCAAAAGATTCTTCATCTTTTTTCTCAAGGGAACGGAAGTCCCTTCCATCTTAAGCCGGAGGGTGCGTGGAAAATATTTATCAAAAAACATCTTCCGGAAATCCTTCCATTCCAACGCCTCGATCTCCTCCTCAGGCTTCGTATTTTTGATCAACGTCCACCATTGATAATCTTCACCCTCCATACGATAAACCGCTAGGATAACCTTCTCTTGTTTATTAGATTGGAGGTTGGAGAATATCTTTTCAATGGAGTTGATCCATTGTTCAGCGATCGTGGGATCGGATGATCCACTAAAAGTAGGAGGCCTTTGTCTCATGAAGATCTCGATAGCGACTTGTTCTTTCTTAGGGGGGTTGAACGTTCCTCTTGACCCGTTTTTCTATTCAAAACATATGTTAGCTGAGAGAGAAGCATGACAAAGTTCACGATTCCTGCTCCCATTGGATTTGGCATCTAATTAGTACAGTCATCACACTAATCTTCACAATGGTTGTTATCCCGAGTCCTCATATTAATGGCAATTGGCTGTAATAAAAGGAATGTTAGGGGTAACACATAAAGACTAATCCAAAGACAAAAGTTTCTGACTTATAAATAAACTTTCATTTCCTTAACTCATGAGTCTATAGGATTCAATCTTGGCTTTTCATGATCTAATTTCTAAAATATATTCATAGGGGAAATTTTTTTAATTCCCTTAATAAGGGTCCATACTAAGATTTAGAATTTATCAAAATATAACCCCCGAGAGTGTCATAACCAAGAGTGCAGCAAGGCCCGTTTTCATGCACCAGTTCACGTTTGAGTCTAGCTCAAACATGTGTTTTTGTGTTTTACCTCTAGGATACATCTGTGCTAGAGCCACCTCTACTTGCTCGTATCCAGACAGGGATGTATTTGTTTGATAAACCACATACTCAGTACCTACCAAAACATAGTGATGTTTTTATTATACTTATTCTTGTATATAAGGCTTTACTAGTGTTTCCAAATCCCAAAAATAACTAAACCTATCATCTGATACCAACTATAACAACCCTGCTTTTATTACAAACATAAACACGATTTATTACAAAAAACATCACTTGATTCAACAAAGAAGATCGAGAGGTTTATTGTATTTGGGTATAGGATCATTATATTAAAACTTAAAACATTAAATACAACATCTTTATTGAAACCATCCTTTACATGACCACTACATTCCCTCATACTTTGCATTGCATGGGATAACCTGAGGACATGCATAAGAAAAGAGTGAGCTATAAAGCCCAGTAAGGGAGTAAATATGGAATAACATGAGGAGTACAATGCATGTTAGAAAATAGGCATATCAATAGAGCATAAAAGAAACATGAACATAAAGGCATGATAAATCATGATAATTATAACATGGAAATGTGGCAACAACATTGAACATGGAATTAGCATGAGCCAAGGCTCATTGCACACGAAGCATGAGTAAATCCTCATTGAAAATAAAGAAAAATTAAACCCTCGTTGCACTTGAATTATCATGAGTCAACACTCATTGCACATGACGTATCATGATACTATACTTTACCCTATGCATTTGAGTGCTATAAGGGTGCACCTTTCTTAAACATTTCATTTCATGCATAATTGTGCCGCATGGATTATAAAACATGGATTCATAAAACATAATCATTTATTCCACGATAAATGAATGTGGAATTCATACATGAATCTTTGTAATCAATATGTAAAGGTACATAAATGTGTATAACCTTGATGGAGAAATGGGCATGATATCCACTATACAATGGCATTGGCTTAGAGAATCAGTGCGATTTCTGCAGCGTAACGGCGTGACATAATAATTCATTAAAATCGTTGATGAGAGAGAAAGGGGATCCTTATCATATTTACATGTAATGTACAGTAATTTGGAAATATAGATACAGGTCCCAACAATTGTAATGGAATTTAGATTCATGATACAAAATTATTTCTTGAATTTAAAAGAAGAGAGAGAAGTTCCTTTCGGAATTTCGGCATAGTAACGGGTGTACATGGGAGGCATTTAATGAGAGATAAACTGGTATCCCGTCATACAAACAATAATAGGGATGTATGGTGGAGGTGAGAAACCATACCCCAACATTCATAATTGAAATCAAAAGGCAAAACAACTTAATGAAAATTGGACAAAAAAAAGAAAGGAAGAAAAAACCCTTACAAGGAAATGTGCTTCCAAAAGCTAGAGAGAGGCTTGTGAGAGGCTTCTTGGGAGCTTGGGGCATCTTGGGAAGATTATAGAGAGGGTAAGGAAGATTTTGGACTAACTCCAAAGGCTTTGAGTGAGGAGGAAGTGGGATCTTGGGTGGGTTTATGTAGGAAATGTGATGGAATTCTTTATTATTTAGGTTTGTGTCCCCTTACATTAAATTAATCCAGACCACAAAACATACCATGGTTTTTGCCCATGGTTTTTAGCAAATAGAAGAGGAAAACAATATTTTATATGGAAAAATTCTGAACTTATTAAAATATTAGGGTTGCTTATGTGGTGGTGAGTCACACTCCCATGGAAATTAATTTAAAAATGTAAGGTGTAGAATAAGTCTTGAGGGGTCCTTTAATGTTTTGAAAAATAAGTCAAATAAACCCAAAATCACATTATTTTAATGGTTAAGCATATATTGGCCGAACATAAAGATTATAGTATTTTATTACATCACTATTTGGTCATTATGATGTCATAAAACACATTATATATTAAAATGGTATTTAATTTTTACCCAAAAAATTGACTGTCTCAGAAAATTATGAAAAATTCACCGTTGGATAATTTCGACATCCTAATTCCAGAAATAACATTTATTTTATCTAAATAATTTTCTATATATGATAATTTTCATATTTAAAATAAAAACCAACATATATCGAAAATTCACGGGTTTTGACAGAAATGGATTTCAAACCTTAATAAAAATTATAATTCCATTCATAAAATTATAATATCATTTATATTTAATTAAAATTATTTTAATAATATTATTATTATTTTATTAAAATATTATTTAATTCAAAAATTCTTTAATTTAATAAAATAAATTTCTTAATTAAATAATAACTAAAAACACTATTTGGACTTTAAAAACTATTTACAATGTATCAAAAATGACTAGAAATTATATTCATTATTATATAAAAAAATAATGTAAATGAACATAGTACTACTTATTTGTTACATAACCCCTTAAAACAGCAGCATAAGACTTAAGGGTAAGGTGTGCGATGGTGACAGACTCTTGGGGTGGCTCAGATAACATCTCTCGAGTGGTAATTTCAATCAACTTCTACTTTTCTCTTAGATGGCCACGTTCGAGCTTGACATGATGATGCTCTTCTTGGGCTTGGTCAAGAGCAAAGCCCAATGATGCCACCTCTTTTCCATGCTCCAACAAATGGGCTTCGTATGGGGAAATTCTACTGGATGAGGCCATCGCTTCTTTTGTCTGAGTAATTTTGATTTGTTAATGTCTTATATTTATACTAATCATGTGATCACTATTCAACGACTATATTAGCAATGGTCAAAATTCATAACATAAAACCAAAGAAGTTGACATCTTATAAAAACATTTTATGTAAAGAGACACTTAATAAGATCAAGAGGGATTTTCCATTAATTAAACTTTGGGTCGTTACATACATACCATATTTATTGGAAATGATTTCAATTTTTATGTCTAATAATGAGAGTCTTTAAAAGAAAATTAACGTTGTGTATTGTAAGAACCCGGTTCTTATTTTTGAGGTACGAGTTTCTTTTCCTCTTTTTTCTTTATGTGTTTTTGAGAAAAGATGGAAAATGGGGAAAAGCCCCAAAATTTGGAAAGTACACACTGTGTACTTTGTCCACAGGTCATGTACTTTTGGATGTGTGAGATAAGTACACATGGCATGTAGCCATTTCGGAAAAAAGAGTGTAGGAACTGACTACACGTCATGTTGTGGTCTTTTACACACCGTGTAGTTAGTCGGCATGTGAAATAGTAAGGCGGTGACTTGTTTTGCGACAGCACACACCATGTACTCATGAAGACACACCGTGTAGCCAGGTCGGCAGGTGAACAGTTCCACAATAGCGAGAAGCCGCCAGGGGAACAGTTTAAAAATGGGAAGTACACACTGTGTACCCGCATGTACACGTCGTGTACTTTTTTCACATAAAATGGGCAGTAGCCTCCCCTATTTACCAGGAAGTCTTAGAATGGGAAAGAATCTTGGGGGGGGGTGCCGAATCTTCTTAGATCCACCGAACGCACGTTCAGAATCCGTTTCTGCATTGGATGATCTCATTGGAACAACACAGGTATGCCCTCCGCTCTTCCATAACCGTTCATTCCAATTCTTCCCCTAATGAGTGTTATTTGCATTTAAACAGTGTTTTTTCTATGTCAGAACTGCGGCATTCTTGGATGTTTTTGGAATCAACGTTCACGTATATCGTTCGTTGGTGTTTAAGGTAGCTGGCTGGGTGTTTATTTCCAACTGTTGTGTGTTTTGTGTGTTTTTGAGCTAGGAACCCATATTTGGGGTGTCGTGTGGCTGAGGTTGTGGCTATTTTGAATACCTAGAATTGAATAGGTAATTTAATGCGATATTAAAATGCTATTTGGGATCGTTGCTTGGATCCAGGACCACCCCGGGGGTGCGTTCCTCTGTTTAGCTATTTGGCCAGGATACCAGAGGGTATGCATTGTTTATATTATGCCTTAACTGAAATGAAAGTAGAATTCCCTTGAGAGTAATTGCATGTTTACTGCTTGTTACAGGTTGGGCTTGGCCCAACTACCTATTTAGCCTGAGGGAGGTGTTGTGATTAGCCTGTGGGCATTGTTTTACCTAGCCTGTGGGAAATATCTTCCATTCCTTTGGGAAGATGATTCTATGCCTGTGGGCAACACTTCTTACAACTGTGGGAAATATCCATTTGCATGTGGGCAGATTCTTGTGTTGGATACTCTTTACCTGAGGGTATGAGTTTACGTGTTTCAGGACATTCGATATTTACTTAGAATATTCAATATGGTGATATTTTAAATTAAATGATTAAATGGATATTAAAATGGAAATATAATTGGTAAAATTAGTTACATTTTAGTACTACTTACTTTATTGTATTTTTACTATTTCACACTATTGTTGCATGTTTTACACACAGTTGAGCATTGGCCTTGGTGTGTGCCTACTGAGATATATTTGTCACACCCTATTTTTGTCACGCTTTTCCACCCAAACATATTACGTTTCTGGAGGTATAGATAAGGGAAAAGGTCCTTATACAGGTACATTATTGATGCTGAGGTGTAGGGGAGCGTGGGACTGGGTTTAGGCTCACGTTGCTACTAGCTGTTTTGTTTTGTTTTTCTTCCCTATACTTGTACTTCAGTTGTATTGTATTGTATTATAGTTTAACATGTTCTAGATGTTTTCATAGAATTGAAGAATGTTGCATTATTTTTTATCCTGGTTGGTAATATCTACTGCATTTGTTGATTTCAGTTGTGTATGCTTTACTTCTTCTGCTGCTGTTGAATGTTTTATTTTGTATTTTGCTGCGCTACACTTTGACAAATGAGGGCATAGTTTTCCCATTATCAGTCCTGGGACCTCGCTGCTATTCGGCAGCCTTTGGCGTTTCAGGAAATGCGCTTGAGGTCACGTGGCGAACAAGGTTCGGGGCACCCATGGAGTGGTACCCGGGTCTGGTACGTTACAAAGTGGTATCAAAGTAGTTCTTTTCTCTGACTTTCTATTTGGAGCCTTAGTCAAGGATATGACGGGAATAGTAGTTGGTAATAAGTTGTACACGGGCATAGCTAACTCGTTTACAGGGAAAATCCAATTTAACTCGTATCTTAATTTTTCTGATTTTTCAATTTTACAGATGAATTGAATTTCACCGTTGGGTGATGCACTGGTTATTGTGCTGTTGAAATTTTATCTATGGGTTCTACTTAGTTGCAACCCGATGAGATGAGGGTATGATTTCATGCATCATTTAGGCACATGCTATAAATCACATGTCATACATAGTTCTATGCCATGTAGGTGCATTAGAAATTTCATGTTTTTGTGATAGTTATTGTGCTAGAAAAGCATGCTATTGTGATAGATTCTTGATAAATACTTGCTATGTGATAGGGTATTTCGGTATAAACATGTGGGAAGAATAGACGGCAATCTACGGTTTTTGGGGAGTATGGGCCCCCATTGACCGTTAATTGGTGGATCATTGATGGTTTACTTTGTTATAACAAAGATAAGATGTCAAACATTGATTCTTGGGGAGTATGGGCCCTCACAGGTTGGAATTTGACAGTTAAGTGTTGTTTTTTTAGTTTTTCCTGGGTTCTATATATGTTTCGGAGGCATACAATCTGGAATTTCTAGTATACACGCCATGTAGAACCTTCAACACACCGTGTATGGTCTTCTATTCGGAAAAAAAAATTAACTTCTTAAGTACATGCCATATACCTCGATGTACACACCATGTATCCTCATTACGTGTCACAAACCGTGTGGGCAGCGACACAGGGAACAGAAATTCATGGGGCGAACATGCCGTGTAGCTTCTACACACACCATGTAGTGTTGACCCAGTGTCCGCTGTGTAACTAACAATATGGGTGGAGGAAACCATACGACATACACACCATGTCCACTGAAGAACTCATTGTGTAGTGTGACCCAGGAACCTGGCCATGTAACTAACAACACAGGTCAGGGTAATCCTTTTGAGTACACGTCGTGTGTATATTGAACATGCCGTGTGGGTTGAGCTGTGTATCCGGCCGTGTAACTAACAACACGAGTCGGCAGAGCTCGTCTAGTACACGACGTGTAACTGTGGGACACGCTGTGTAGTCTTGTCCGAGGACAGACCATGTGGAGTTAGCCATGTGGCTGGGAAGAAGGAGAATTGAACACATCATGTGTGGGTGTACCATGTCTTGTAGTGTTAAGATCAGTAGTCGACCATGTCACAAATGACATGGGAAATTATAAATAACAGCATACATGCCATGTAGATAATATACACACCTTGTTGTTTTGTTCAAACGAGAGCAGTGTGGATTACCTGTATAGATGGACCTGGGCAGGGGAAGGGAAGTCAAGTACATGCCATGTAGTTAGTATACACACCGTGTAGACTTGTTGTGAAATTTTGAATGCCTTTTTCTTCTTGTTCTCTTTTGGGTTTCTTTATTTTCAGTATTTTGGAAATCTTGTCCTAAGGCATGTTTTTGACATTGTAGAGTCATGCTGCCGAGACGACCGTGTGTTGTTCTCCAGGAGAGCGGAAATGAGAATACTCCAGAGATGGTGGTCCATGGGCTACCAGTTGATCCTCCAGTAGAGGCAAATGCGGCAACAGCTGCTATACTGGACACATGTTTGGAGGCGCAGTTCCGTGAAGGCTTATTACGGTTCATGCAGACCTTTCAGGGAGCACCGCCAGGTGCCACATCTTTGGCCGAGCTGACTCGTATCTTCCAATAGAAGTATCCACCTATGTTCTTAGGGGATGAAAGACCATAGGCTGAATATTCTTGGCTAGGATTGATGCAGACTATTTTCGATCATCTTGAGACGCCTACAGGGTGGAGGGTCAAACTCGCGACAAACGTGATGCGTGATTCCGCCAACAGGTGGTGGGATTTTACCACCCAGTTAGAGAATCACGAGGACATGGCGTGGGAAGATTTTCTGGCAGTCTTCTATGACTTCTTCTTCCCAGTGATGGTAAGGGCATATAGATCTCGAGAGTTCATGAATCTGCAGCAAGTTGCTATGTCGGTGATGGACTATTATGCTTTTTTACAGAGCTTCAGCGTTTTCACCTGTTCTGGTGGGCAATGTGACAAGGAGAGCCAAACGTTTTGAGGATGGTCTTTGTTATGACATCCGGGCGTTGGTGAATGTTTTTAGGTTTCCTTCAGTACATGATATTGTGAATCAGGCATTGGTTATAGATAGGAACTTTTGGGAATCTATTGGTCTTGGCTAGGGCGGTCCAGCACCAATTACTGGTACTATTTTTACTGGCAAGAGGAAGAGACAGATGGACTTCTCTCAGGGTGGCAGCACTAGTCAGAAGAATGCTTCAGGTGGCCAGGTCATGTGCTACTAGTGTGGTAGAGAGGGACACAAGAGGCCACAGTGTCCACGAGACCCACTGGGGTGCCGAGCTTACGGTAGGATGGGTCATCTGCAACACTTTTGCAGGGTGTTTCCACCGATGGCTAGTGAGGGGGGTTCTGTGCAGACTCTGCTAGCGGGAGTAGGACCAGTGGCTTCTTACCATTCAGGGAACTGGAATACGCTAGGGCTTGTATGTAACACCCCAGGTAAATAAAGAATATGACATTTTCATATTTATCCATATTTGTGAATAAAATATTAATATGACTTTAAAGGGGACGCTATACTCGATGGCGTACCCAACACGCAACAATGAGTTTCTTGGGAACCTTACGTTGCACTCTAATAATAAAATAATATTATTTTAAATGGTAGTTAACATGTAGCTGTTGTAATGGCGGGAATGGATAGAAATAACTAAAATATGATTATATATGTTCTTAAATATTTTTACATTTATACAATAAAAGATACAGGCTTAAAATACGGAAAGAATTCAATTTTAGGCGTATATGCCCTAGTTTTCACTAAAGGTTCACTTATCACCTTTTGATGGAGAACCGTCATTAAATATAGTTTTTTTCACTCTTAAACATTCTTTTGGACCAAATAAAACTCTTATTAAGAATCGGGACATCAAAATTTACTTTGTGTAAATTTTTGGTATCTTTCCGATAAAGTTCATTTTTTTAATGAATAGAGTAAAATGTTGTATTTTAATTCAAAACCACTTTTTAATCTAATTTATTTATATGATTAGATTATATTTTGAATTGGTTTTAAAGTGAAATTAGAAAATATTTTTACCATTAAATCCAATAGTTGTCGTTGGAATCAATTTCACTTTGAAATCAGACTTAAACTAGTGTCAATCTTTTGATACTAACTGTTTCATAAAACACGCTATTTGTCATGACAGCGGGAATTAATTATTAAATTAATTAATGTGACTTATATGTTTTGAATTTTGTAAAACGGACTTCATTTTTGAATTCAGAATATCAAATATATCTTACGGTGAATTTTTGGGATTTTTCTGAAAAACATCAATTTTTGATGAATAGTGAAACCACTAAGTGGTACTTATAAAAACTGATTTTCCATTTAAATGAAATTTTTCCATCATTGTGTTTTGATTTTCAAAAATCCGACATACATGGTTGTCATTAAGAAGTAAAATGTGGTTCAATGGGATAAAAATAATTTTTTGGTGAATAGTAACTTATTAAGTTTTTAATCGCGATTAGTGGTAATTAGTGTAGTTTAAGGAAAAATGATATTATAAGAATGTGAAAACACCATGACACTTGTCCTACACCTATTGGGTGAGTCATGGCCGACCAAGACAAGCCATGGGCCAACTTGGGGACCCCATGGATCCACTTTGGTTGGGAAATGACATAAATAACAGTTTATTTAATGTAAAAGTAAAATTGACACAAACATGATAT
This sequence comes from Viscum album, assembly GCA_963277665.1. NCBI lineage: Eukaryota > Viridiplantae > Streptophyta > Magnoliopsida > Santalales > Viscaceae > Viscum > Viscum album. The sequence continues at coordinate 447,092,253 of OY728133.1, forward strand.
GTTTTACTAAAACTATTTTTAAGTGGGGTTATACAAGTCATATTTTTGATTATAAATATTCATTGGAAAGATAAAAAGATTTCCTACATCATATTAGTTTTTTTAGAATTTTTAGACATTAAATAAATTAAATTATTTATGACATAATAATGATGTAGTGATGACATCATTATTTGACGATTTAAATAAAATGGAAAGATAATGTAAAATCTATGAACTACACATGTCCAAAACTTATTGGATGAGTTTATTTCGAAGACTTATCACCTTATCCACGAATTATATCAATGTGGGACCTTTTTAAACCGAAACTCATTTTCAAATAAAGTAATATTTCTTTACTTTCCAAAAGTACCCCTCCTCTCCTCTTATAAAAGGCCCCCACCTCTACCTCATTTAAAACACTCCTCAAGCCTTTGGCTCGGCCAACCACTGCCCATTTACTCTCTCCACATCCCTCTCCTCATCCTAGAGGATTCCCTTTGGGCATAATACTTTCAAAGGAAGCATTTAGGCTCAAATCAAAAGGAGTTACACTTTTAAAGGTAATTCATTCTCTCTTGTTCATTTGTTTTATTTTGCTTCTCCAACCCCCTAAACTCTTTTTATTTACTTATTTTGTAACATCACCAGTATCTTTAATATACTAGGATGTTGTTATAAGATATATTCGAGCTACACTCTCACACAACTACATCAAATGGTTAAAGAACATACGGTTTCCGTGGATGGTGAAATTCTGCCTCCCGAAACGATGATTGTTCCATAATCATTTAACACCTTCAAAGGTGGCCATTATGATGTCACTATTTTTATATATGATATATAATATGTATATGTTTTATTTATGCTTCTGTATTTTTCATTTTTGTCTTACCTTTATGGCTTCTATTATGGGTATACGCGATATCTTCATTTAAGGAAGTGTGGACTACCGCCCCTCAAAGTGATTTGATTCGTTAAATACCATATGTGGGATGTATAAAGGATGGAAATATGATATTATATATGATATTATACTGGAATTATAATATACCTTTATATCATTATTATTCCATTCTATAAAATACGAAATAGAAATGAAAGTAGCGTTCATGCGTACGTACGGCTTACCGTCTCCATGAACGGTGCAGTTCATTTCTTACCTATAAATGATTATGTAATGTTATAAATGCATGCATGTACTGGATATATATGAAATATATGATATCTACATAATGAATACAATTCTGGATATAATAAACATTTGGCCACACAAACAACATGTAATTGTAAGAAGTCCACTTTCGACTTAAGAACCAAATATCGGCAAAACAAATATTATTAACTTAAATGATTACATAATGTTTATGACATGGTAATAAGTTGTATAAAAGTAATAATTAACTTGAAAAATGTTCTTAAGGAATTAGAAATTAACTCAAGTTTATTATTCAGGAGATTAAAGAACGATCGAGTCAAGTCGGACCCGAGGTAAGGGATCCTACAACTCTCTTTCTTTTTAAGTACACTCTTTTATGTCATTTATTTTAAGCTCATCTTTCTTATGATTGGGATGTTATTTTATATTAAATTTACTGTAATTTTTATGTTCATGTGATGAGAGACCCTATTCTCTCTCATCAATCCATTTTGGAAGTTTTGAGTGGCGCCGTTAGGCTGCCGAACTTTCGTAAGAGATCTATCCTCTCTCTTTCTTTTTAGGTACTCTCCTTTATGTCACTTCTTTTAATCTCCTCTTTGTAATGTTGGGGGATTTTCTTTTATATTCCACTTGCTGTAAATTCTATTGTAATATAATGGGATACTCTATTTGATCTCATCAATCCATATTCGGATGTTTTATGTGGCGCCGTTAGGCTGCCGAGTTTTCGTAAGGGATTTTTCATCTCACTTTTATTCCCGTGAGATTTATGCTACATTCGCCACAAATTCCATTGAGTGGTGTATGTACTACCCATTATTCTACTCTTTGTGTAATATAATTTCGTTTATGAGTATTTACATCAATGACCTATTGTCTTTCTTTCATGGGGTGTATGTTTTGAAAGATACCCAAGTCGGTAAGGGAACCTTTCACCCTCCTCTTTTTTAAAAGACTTCTTTTATTGGGTCTTTTAATTTACATATTTTTATGTTGGGATATGTTCTCATACATCCTTATTGATGTAAATTTTATGTCCAAGTGATGAGATACACTTTTTATCTCTCATCAACTCATTTTGATGTGATGCCGTTAGGCTGTCAAGGGAACTTTTTAACCCAATTTCGATTTCTTTGGGTTCAACATGTAGTAATTGAATATGTCATCCATTGAATATGTGTGAATGACCTTTTATTGTTTTACACTTAATATCCACTTATATTGGGTGTATTTATATTTGTCACACATATTTTTGAGATTGATTTGTCCTTAATTTAAGGATACCTTTTTTATAAGGGATTTCATCACATTTGACATTTCTATTGAGGGTTCATTGTTGTTATGCACCAATTCACTCTTATATGGTGTATATACTGTCCTTTGGAGTATTATATCATGATTCCATTTATTCTCATGATATTATAAAGTTCTGACTAAACGTTATTCCTCAATTATTGTATTCAAGTGTCTCTAATTTTGGTAAAACCCCTTTAACCAAAATATCACTTTAAATGTTTTAATTATTTGTTCTTATTAATGTCCATGTTTTCAAAATGGTTTTAAGGATTTATTTATATGGATATTAATGGTTTAAAATTTTATGCTTCAAGGTGTTATGGGACACTTTGATTCAAAAATCTCTTTATTAAATGTTTTAAATGGTTTTGGAAATGGTTTCTTTTTGAATGGATTCATTATTTCAATATACTAAAATGTTATATTGTGATTGAAATGTGGAAATGTTATGTTTCCTTTATGCATGTTTTATGTGATACATTTATGTTATGGTTCTTGGGCATTGTTATGAAAACGGGTGGTTCCGTGATAAACTAAGGGCGGGTGAGCCCGATATAGCTCTCCAATGCATTGGGTAACGCGAAGGAGTGAAACGTTATGGTTTCTCCGAATAGATTTATGGAATATACTGTGATGGGTATTCCAAACATAACCAAGAGGGTTACTCCCTACGTAAGAATGTTATGAATGCCTCAAGTTACCTTTATGTATTATGTTTTCTATGATTTATTCATGGTTTGATGAGGTATGTTAAAGTGCCTATGTTTTATGGGTAAAGTATGAATTCATTCTCATATATATATGAACTCATGTTTCCTTTCCATATTTTTATAACCCTTACTGAGCTTTTTATGCTCATCCCAAGTTTTTTGAAATGTTTTTCACAGGTCAAGGGAAAAGTACATGATGTGACGATAGTGTCAAGGATGTGTCAAGAAAGAATCCGTGTTTTATTTTAAATAGGTTTCCATTGATGGGAAGAATGAATATTGTCTTTTATGTAACCACTTTGTTTAAATGTGGAATGTAATGCAAGTTTCATGATTTAATTCTCTAAAACTCTAAACCGGAAAAGATCCTCAATGTGTAATCGTGTAATAACTAAAGATTAAGTAAGGTTTAAGGTTGGGGCCTTATAGTTGGTATCAAATGTCGGTTTAGATAACTTTAGAGGTTAGGGTGTTCTTTAAGCACATGTGGCATTACCATAATCGTTAGGATTTCAGATAGAGTCTTAGTTTTAGATAAAGTGAATGAGTAAGTATATCTTATTGTTTATCTTACTCATTAGTACATGATGGTTTTGTTGATATACTCACACTGACCTTTTTGGTTTTAGTAAATGGCTGGATCTAGCAGGCACCAAAGTAACAGTGGATGTGAAGGAAACTGTGACAGTTTTTTGAGCAAACAACTGAATGATATGGGAGCTGTAATGAGAACTCTTTTGATTATCCTCAACCAACTATCTGGAGTCATGATTGACCACCTAAACCTTGGAGATTTCTCTAAGGCATCATATATGCAAGAAACAAATCCATACGGAAGTACATGTAATAATCATAAAGGTAAGTGTGTTCAAAAACCTATGTGTCAAAGATGTGGAAAGAAACACCTAGGAAAATGTTTCAAAGGGACAGAAATATGCTATAGATGTGGAAATGAAGGTCATAAAGCAAGAACCTGCCATGGAAAAAGGAAGCATCCAGCTGACTCGAGGAAAGGGAAATAAGTTCTTTATGAGGGATCAATTGAATGTTTTAAATGTGGTGTGCATGGTCATTATGCAAACACATGTCCTATGAAGAAGTTTCGTGAATGGGGTCACCAAGAGCGTACCAATATTCGTTTACCAATACCTAATGCCATTCCGATTGAGGATGAAGAAACTGACAATGACCAATCAAAGGTATGTACTATTTCATGACTATTGTTTTCCTATTTTGGAATCTTAGGATATGATTCATGATTTTGTTTGTAGGAAAGAGGTATTTCGGAATAAGTTGGAAAGGAATGGATAATGGATCATCAAGAATGTTGAATGAGTAAGATGTCAACATATAAGGGCTTCAAGAGTTAGGGTGAAATTCTTAAGAGTATTAAGTCTCTTTTGATGATGGGGTTACATTAGAAGACTTTTATATTATGTGTAACCCTGTTGTTTAATATAGGCAATTTTTATTCAAGTAATAGTTATCTTTTCTTTTGTGGACATAGTTATAAAGAACCATTTGGGTTTATATGATCCTTACTTTTGAGGTAATTATGGGTTACCATATGTTATGATTGAAGTGAAAGGCATGAGATAAAATTGAAGTTAAATTATGTTATGGTTATTTTTGATGATTTTATCCCTTTTTGGGTAATGATTGGAGAATTATATAGTTTTGGAAAAAGGACAACACGCAGACCGTGTGACAACCCGTCTCGTCGGACAATGTCGCGGGAATCGAACCCACAACCAAAGTGCGACTGGTATTTATCGCCTACCACTGGACTACGTGAAGTCCCTGGTTAGTTTTACTGATTCTTTTTAGTTATATGATTTTATGAATTAAGAGTAAGTTGATTTTGGAGGATATGTGATTAGGATAATTACTTTTCAATGCGAGACTTTAGGAGCGACTAATGTTGTTTGGAGATAAATGTTACGATTTAACTTGGAAGACTATGTGACTAAATATTTCAAATATTTGGGTTTCAATATTATATTGGTTTACTTTGAATAATTTTATGGACAAATTGTTTATCAGATGGTCCTCGTTGAACTTTGGGTTTTGTTGGCCAAATTTTGGAGATTAAGAATAGATTTTCTTTTTATAAGGGGTTATCCTTTTCTGGATTATCTAATCATGTACTAATCTTTTTGGTTTTGGTTTTGGTTAAAGCCTAAAGAAATGGTAAGTATATAGTTCTCTTTTTTGGATTAAGTGATTCTCTAGAAGTGGATTATAGTACTCTTAATGCGAACAAGTCTCCCTAAATACTCGTCTTTTGGAAAAAATATGAGTTTGACTAAGGAATCTAGTAAAAGTTGAAAGTCAACATGATAAGTGATTATGCTTCCTTATGAATAAATTCCTCAATAAAAAGTAACTTAAAACAAAAATTTTGTCTATTAACTTTTCCTACTGGGGAACCCAACACCGTTTAACCCATCGCAAGTTTGTGATTTTCTTATTGATAACTTTCTACTAAACATGTTTTCTATCACTCTCCATCAGAACATGACCCTATGTTTTCTCCTCCATGTCCATATTTTCATACTTAGAATCCTAGTATGGGTTAACTCGGGTGACCTCTGTGCTTATCTTTCTTTATTTTAAAGTGATTGTTTTACCGATTCTTGTTCCGATGTGGGACGTTCAAGGATGTTTCCAAACGCAATTTTAAAATTGCGAGGACGCATTTCCCAAAAAGGGGGAAGGATGTAACACCCCAGGTAAATAAAGATTATGAAATTTTCATATTTATTCATATTTGTGAATAAAATATTAATATGACTTTAAAGGGGATGCTATGCTCGATGGCGTACCCAACACGCAACAACGAGTTTCTTGGGAACCTTACGTTGCACTCTAATAATAAAATAATATTATTTTAAATGGTAGTTAACATGTAGCTTTTGTAATGGCGGGAATGGATAGAAATAACTAAAATATGATTATATATGTTCTTAAATATTTTTACATTTATACAATAAAAGATAAAGGCTTAAAATACGGAAAGGATTCAATTTTAGGCGTATATGCCCTAGTTTTCACTAAAGGTTCACTTATCACCTTTTGATGGAGAACCGTCATTAAATATAGTTTTGTTCACTATTAAACATTATTTTTGACCAAATAAAACTCTTATTAAGAATCGGGACATCAAAATTTACTTTGTGTAAATTTTTGGTATCTTTCCGATAAAGTTCATTTTTTTAATGAATAGAGTAAAATGTTGTATTTTAATTCAAAAACACTTTTTAATCTAACTTATTTATATGATTAGATTATATTTTGAATTGGTTTTAAAGTGAAATTAGAAAATATTTTTACCATTAAATCCAATAGTTGTCGTTGGAATCAATTTCACTTTGAAATCAGACTTAAACTAGTGTCAATCTTTTGATACTTACTGTTTCATAAAACACGCTATTTGTCATGACAGCGGGAATTAATTATTAAATTAATTAATGTGACTTATATGTTTTGAATTTTGTAAAACGGGCTTCATTTTGGAATTCAGAATATCAAATATAGCTTACGGTGAATTTTTGGGATTTTTCTGAAAAACATCAATTTTTGATGAATAGTGAAACCACTAAGTGGTACTTATAAAAACTGATTTTCCATTTAAATGAAATTTTGCCATCATTGTGTTTTTATTTTCAAAAATCCGACATACATGGTTTTCATTAAGAAGTAAAATGTGGTTCAATGGGATACAAATAATTTTTTGTTGAATAGTACCTTATTAAGTTTTTAATCGCGATTAGTGGTAATTAGTACAGTTTAAGGTAAAAATGATATTATAAGAATGTGAAAACACCATGACACTTGTCCTACAACTATTGGGTGAGTCATGGCCGACCAAGACAATCCATGGGCCAACTTGGGGACCCCATGGATCCACTTTGGTTGGGAAATGACATAAATAACATTTTATTTAATGTAAAAGTAAAATTGACACAAACATGATAGGTTTTACTAAAACAATTTTTAAGTGGGGTTATACAAGTCATATTTTTGATTATAAATATTCATTGAAAAGCTAAAAAGATTTCCTACATCATAGTATTTTGTTTTATAATTTTTAGTCATTAAAGTAATTAAATTATTTATGACATAATAATGATGCAGCGATGACATCATTATTTGACGATTTAAATAAAATGGAAAGATAATGTAAAATCTATGAACTACACATGTCCAAAACTTATTGGATGAGTGGATTTCGAAGCCTTATCACCTTATCCACTAATTATATCAATGTGGGACCTTTTGAAACCGAAAATCATTTTCAAATAAAGTAATATTTCTTTACATTCCAAAAGTACCCCTCCTCTCCTCTTATAAAAGGCCCCCACCTCTACCTCATTTAACACACTCCTCAAGCCTTTGGCTCGGCCAACCCCTGCCCATTTACTCTCTCCACATCCCTCTCCTCATCCTAGAGGATTCCCTTTGGGAATAATCCTTTCAAAGGAAGCCTTTAGGCTCAAATCAAAAGGAGTTACACTTTTAAAGGTAATTCATTCTCTCTTGTTCATTTGTTTTATTTTGCTTCTCCAACCCCCTAAACTATTTTTATTTACTTATTTTGTAACAACAACAGTATCTTAAATATACTAATATGTTGTTATAAGATTTATTCTAGCTACAATCTCACACAACTACATCAAATGGTTAAAGAACATACGGTTTCCGTGGATGGTGAAATTCTGCCTCCCGAAACGATGATTGTTCAATACTCATTTAACACCTTCAAAGGTGGCCATTATGATGTCACTATTTTTATATATGATATATAATATGTTTATGTTTTATTTATTCTTCTGTATTTTTCATTTTTGTCTTACCTTTATGGCTTCCATTATGGGTATACGCGATATCTTCATTTAAGGAAGTGCGGACTACCGCCCCCTCAAAGTGATTTGATTCGTTAAATACCATATGTGGGATGTATAAAGGATGGAAATATGATATTATATATGATATTATACTGGAATTATAATATACCTTTATATAATTATTATTCCATTCTATAAAATACGAAATAGAAATGAATGTAGCGTTCATGCGTACGTACGGCTTACCGTCTCCATGAACGGTGCATTTCATTTCTTACCTATAAATGATTATGTAATGTTATAAATGCATGCATGTACTGGATATATATGACATATATGATATCTAAATAATGAATACAATTCTGTATATAATAAACATTTGGCCACACGAACAACATGTAATTGTAAGAAGTCCACTTTGGACTTAAGAACCAAATATCGGCAAAACAAATATTATTAACTTAAATGATTACATAATGTTTATGACATGGTAATAAGTGGTATAAAAGTAATAATGAACTTGAAAAATGTTCTTAAGGAATTAGAAATTAACTCAAGTTTATTATTCAGGAGATTAAAGAACGATCAAGTCAAGTCGGACCCGAGGTAAGGGATCCTACAACTCTCTTTCTTTTTAAGTACACTCTTTTATGTCATTTATTTTAAGCTCATCTTTATTATGATTGGGATGTTCATTTATATTAAATTTACTGTAATTTTTATGTTCATGTGATGAGAGATCCTATTCTCTCTCATCAATCCATTTTGGAAGTTTTGAGTGGCGCCGTTAGGCTGCCGAACTTTCGTAAGAGATCTAACCTCTCTCTTTCTTTTTAGGTACTCTCCTTTATGTCACATCTTTTAATCTCCTCTCTGTAATGTTGGGGGATTTTATTTTATATTCCAATTGCTGTAAATTCTATTGTAATATTATGGGATACTCTATTTGATCTCATCAATCCATATTCGGATGTTTTATGTGGCGCCGTTAAGCTGCCGAGTTTTCGTAAGGGATTTTTCATCTCACTTTTAGTCCCGTGAGATTTATGCTACATTCGCCACAAATTACATTGAGTGGTGTATGTACTGCCCATTATTCTACTATTTGTGTAATATAATTTCGTTTATGAGTATTTACATCAATGACCTATTGTCTTTCTTTCATGGGGTGTATGTTTTGAAAGATACCCAAGTCGGTAAGGGAACCTTTCACCCTCCTCTTTTTTAAAAGACTTCTTTTATTGGGTCTTTTAATTTACATATTTTTATGTTGGGATATGTTCTCATACATCCTTATTGATGTAAATTCTATTTCCAAGTGATGAGATACACTTTTTATCTCTCATCAACTCATTTTGATGTGATTCCGTTAGGCTGTCAAGGGAACTTTTTAACCCAATTTCGATTTCTTTGGGTTCAACATGTAGTCATTGAATATGTCATCCATTGAATATGTGTGAATGACCTTTTATTGTTTTACACTTAATATCCACTTATATTGGGTGTATTTATATTTGTCACACATATTTTTGAGATTTATTTGTCCTTAATTTAAGGATACCTTCTTTATAAGGGATTTCATCACATTTGACATTTCTATTGAGGGTTCATTGTTGTTATGCACCAATTCACTCTTATATGGTGTATATACTGTCCTTTGGAGTATTATATCATGAATCCATTTATTCTCATGATATTATAAAGTTCTGACTAAACGTTATTCCTCAATTATTGTATTCAAGTGTCTCTAATTTTGGTAAAACCCCTTTAACCAAAATATCACTTTAAATGTTTTAATTATTTGTTCTTATTAATGTCCATGTTTTCAAAATGGTTTTAAGGATTTATTTATATGGATATTAATGGTTTAAAATTTTAAGCTTCAAGGTGTTATGGGACACTTTGATTCAAAAATCTCTTTATTAAATGTTTTAAATGGTTTTGGAAATGGTTTCTTTTTGAATGGATTCATTATTTCAATATACTAAAATGTTATATTGTGATTGAAATGTGGAAATGTTATGTTTCCTTTATGCATGTTTTATGTGATACATTTATGTTATGGTTCTTGGGCATTGTTATGAAAACGGGTGGTTCCGTGATAAACTAAGGGCGGGTGAGCCCGATATAGCTCTCCAATGCATTGGGTAACGCGAAGGAGTGAAACGTTATGGTTTCTCCGAAGAGATTTATGGAATATACTGTGATGGGTATTCCAAACGTAACCAAGAGGGTTACTCCCTATGTAAGAATGTTATGAATGCCTCAAGTTACCTTTATGTATTATGTTTTCTATGATTTATTCATGGTTTGATGAGGTATGTTAAAGTGCCTATGTTTTATGGGTAAAGTATGATTTCATTCTCATATATATATGAACTCATGTTTCCTTTCCATATTTTTATAACCCTTACTGAGCTTTTTATGCTCATCCCATGTTTTTGAAATGTTTTTCACAGGTCAAGGGAAAAGTACATGATGTGACGATAGTGTCAAGGATGTGTAAAGAAAGAATCTGTGTTTTATTTTAAATAGGTTTCCATTGATGGGAAGAATGAATATTGTCTTTTATGTAACCACTTTGTTTAAATGTGAAATGTAATGCAAGTTTCATGATCTAATTCAGTAAAACTCTAAACCTGAAAAGATCCTCAGTGTGTAATCTTGTAATAGCTCAAGATTAAGTAAGGTTTATGGTTGGGGACTTATATTGTAGGTAGAGATGGTGTTCGTGGATGTGGTAGTCAGACACTAGGATCTCAGAGGCAGCAGGGCGGGATATCTCTGGGTAGCCAGGCTGTGTCGCAGGGTTACGACACTAGGTAGACATATGCAGTGTAATAGACCCAGCATGAGCAGGATCCAAGACTATCTACAATTAGAGATACAATTCTAGTAGCTTCTGATTTATCTTTAGTACTCTTCGATATGGGTTCTACACATATTTTTATATCTGTACCAGTACTGGAGAGCCTTGGACCTTGTGTTTCTACTTATTCTGATATCATGATGCTAGAAACTCTATTGGGGGCTAGAACAGTCGGTGTGCATCAGTGTAAGGAGTGCCCCCTTGAGGTTGGTGGGTATCACGTCCTTTGGTACCTTTATGTCATAAAGATGATGAGCCATGACTTCATTCTTGGGATGGACTGGTCGGTGCCCTTTCGAGCCTTTGAGGACTGCTATCATGGCAAGGTGATTTTCACATCACCGGAGGGAAGAGAGTTTCTATACAAGGGCAAATGGGATGTTCAGGAGAGTCGAGCTGGATAAGAGCATCGTGGGCGAGGTGGAGTCAAATCACAGATTGTGAGTTTATATTTGGATGACCATGGTACTTGTCAGACAGATTTCCCTCCAGTGGTTGATCGTTTTAGGGATGACTTCTCAGACGAATTTTCAGACCTACCTCTAGAGAGATAGGTGGATTTCTCTATCAATCTTGTGCCAGAAGCAGGCCCGGTGTCCATTCCTCCTTATAAGATGGCTACACCTAAGTTGCATGAGTTTAATAGGCAGTTAGAGGAGTTACAAGAAATGGTTTTTATCCGACCTACATCTCCTTGGGGTTCTCCAGTCCTTTTTACAATGAAGGCGGACGTTACCCTCAGACTCTCTGTGGATTATCGGAAGCAGAACCACTTGGCGGTTAAGAATCAATATCCCTTGCCGAGGATTGATGATATTTTTTATCAACATCATGGAGCACGATTGTTAACGACGATTTAATTGAGATTACGATATCATAATCTGTACATTAGACCATCTGATATAACTCTCACAGCTTTTAGGAGCAGGTATAGCCTATACGAGTACACAGTTATGCCATTCGGACTCATGAACGTGCCAGAAGTTTTCATGGCTTTGATGAATCGTGTGTTCCATCCTTATCTAGATTATTTTGCCGTAGTATTTGTGGATGATATCTTGGTGTACCCTCACACTCAACATGACCATGCCATATATCTTGAGATTGTATTGAGTACACTTAGAGAGCATCAGTTATATGCTAAGCTCTCAAAGTGCCACTTTTGGATGGACCAGATTCACTTCCCGGGTCATATCATCTCAAAGGAAAGTGTTTCAGTAGACCCAGAGAAGATGAAAGTAGTAGTGTCATTGGAGCATCCTAAGAAAGTATTTGAGATACAGAGTTTATTAGGGCTGGATGGTTACTACCGACATCTCATACATGACTTCTCCCACTTAGAAGCAACGTTGATGTGTTTTACTAAGAAGGGTGTGAAGTTCATTTGGTCGGAAGCCTATGAGACAACCTTTAAGGATCTGAAGGGAAGGTTGACATCATCACCGATCTTGATACTCCCATTGCAGGGGAAGAGCTATATAGATTCCTATGATGCATTTGGTATTGGGTTGGGAGCTATGTTGATGTAGGGCGATCGAGTTGTTGCGTATGAGTCTCGAAAGTTGAGGCCACATGAGAGGAATTACCTGACGCATGATCTCGATTTGGCTGCAGTGGTTCATGCATTACGCTGTTGGAGGCATTTTTTCTTGTGAGAACGTTTCATGGTCTTCACCGATCACAAAATTCACAAGTATATCTTTACTCAGTGTGAATTGAATCTGAGTTAGCGAAGGTGGGTCTAATACATCCAGTCCTTCGATTTTGAGCTTGCCTATACACCTGGAAAAGGAAATGTAGTAGCTGATGCACTGAGTAGGAAGACTCATATATAGGTTGTGCAGGAGGCCAATGATGAGTGGATGCTCATGGCGTTGTTCTCTAAGATGTATTTGGAGGTGCACGACAGTCAGAGGCAAACTTATCTTTGATTTTTAGCTGTGACTTATACCCTCCTGGATAGAGTGAGGATGAGCCAACAATCTGATCCAGAAGGCCACGTTCTACGGGAGTCGGTGGCAAGTGAGGACCCTCCTCCTGGTTGGAAGATAGGCGATGATGAAATTATGTGTTTCCATGGATGAGTGTGGGATCTATGGGATATACGCGAGGAGCTGATGCGAGCGTTTCATACGTCATATTGGGCAGTTCATCCTGGAGTTACCAAGATGTATCATGACTTGAAACGTCAGTACTAGTGGCCAGGTATGAAGAGGGATGTAGTTGGTTTTGTTATGAGATGTTCCACCTTTCATCAGGTGAAGGTGGAGCATCAGAGGCCAGCCGGACTGTTACCATAGTTATCTATTCCAGAGTGGAAATGGGATGATGTCACGATGGATTTTGTGACTGGATTGGTGAGGTCACCTCGAGGAAATGTTTCTGTGTGGGTCATTGTGGACAGACTCATGAAGGTAGCTCACTTTTTTCTGATCAAGGAGACCTTCGGTGTTGAAAAGCTTGGGAAGTTGTATATCCGAGAGATCGTATGTCTTCATGGGGTCCCTTGTTCTATTGTTTCCGATAGGGACACCCATTTTATGTCTCGTCTCTGGAAACGTTTTCAGATGGTACTGGGTGCACAGGTGCTTCTGAGCATAGATTACCACCCTCAGATAGATGGTCAGTTAAAGCGTACGATACAGGTGCTAGAGGAAATGTTGCGTGCATGCGTCCTAGACTTTGGGGGCTCTTGGGAGAGGCATATACCCCTCGTCGAGTATTCCTGTAACAATAGTTTTCAGGCGACTATTGAGATGACACCATACAATGCTTTATATGGTAGGCCATTCTGATCACCATTGTGCTGGTTAGAGGCTGGTGAGACATCTTTACTGGGACCATGACTTGTGTAGGAGACTTCTGAGCATGTCCAGTTGATTTAGAAGCAGATGGCTACCGCGCAGTCTCGTAAGAAATCTTATGCTGGTCACCGCAGATGACCTTTGGAGTTCGTGGTCAGGGATCATGTTTTCTTGCGTGTTTCACCAAGTCTGGGACACAGGAGGATCAGGAGACAGAGTAAACTTTCACTGAGGTATGTGGGTCCATTTGCGATTTTTGGGATAGTCGGTCCTGATGCCTATCGACTGCAGTTACCTCAGAGGTACCGAGCCATGCATGACGTCTTCCATGAATCTCAGTTATGTCGCTATCATTCAGACCCATCTCTCGTCTTTGAACACGAGGAGGATGAGCTTGAGTTAGATGTGTCCTTTTAGGAGAATCTGATTCATATTGTTGATAGGAGAATGAAGGTTCTCTGAGGCTGGTCAGTTCCTTTTGCACAGGTACTATGGAAGCATAGCCGAGTGTAGGAAAAAACATGGGAGCAGGAGACCAATGTACGTCCCCAGTGGTCGGAGTTTTTCACGGCTATATCTTTGACACCATTGGAAGGGCAATTTGAGGATGAATTGCTTTAAGGGGGGAAATTTGTAAGAACCCAGTACTTATTTTTGAGGTATGGGTTTCTTTTTTCTTTTTTCCTTAAGTGTTTTTCAGAAAATATGGAAAATGGGGAAAAATCCCAAAAATTGGAAAGTACACGCCGTGTACTTTTTCCACGTGTCGTGTATTTTTGTTGTGTGGGATAAGTACAAAGGTCATGTAGCCATGTCGGCGAAAAAGCGAGTAGGAACCGACTATACATCGTATAGTGGTCTTTTACATGCCGTGTAGTCAGTCAGCAGATGAAATAGTAAGGCAGTGGCCAGTTTTGCGACAGCACACGCCATGTACTCATGAAGACAAGTCGTGTAGCCATGTCGTTAGGTTAATAGTACCACACTTGCAGGAAGCTGCCAGAGGAATAGTTTAAAAATGGGAAGTACACATTGTGTACTCGTAAGTACACGCCGTGTACATTGTTTATTTCTCTTAAAATGGGCAGTAGCCTCCCCTGGTTATTGGGAAGGCTTTGAACATAAAGGAAGCTCGAGGGAGGAAGGCCAAATCTTCGAGGATCCTCTGAGTGCACATTTGGAATATGTTTCCACCTCGGACGATCTCCTTGGAAACGCACGGGTAAGCCCTCCACTCTTCCATAACCGTTCTTGCTAATTCATCCACTAAAGGGAGTTATTTTCATTTAAACTATGTTTCTTTCTACGTCAGATCTACGGCGTTCCTGGACGTTTCTGGAATCAACGTTCACATATATCGTTTGTTGGCATTTAAGGTAGGTGTATTCGTGTTTATTTCCAAGTCTTATGTGCTTTGTGTGTTTTTGAGCTACAAACCCATATTTAGGGTGTAGTGTGGCTGAGGTCGTGGCTATTTTGAATACCTAGAATTAAATAGGTAATTGAATGTGATATTAAAATGCATTTTGGGATCATTTACTGGATCCAGGACCACCCCAGAGTGCATTCCTCTGTTTATCCATTTGGTTAGGATACCTAAGGGTATGCCTTGTTTATATTATGCCTTGAATAAAATGAAAGTAGAATTTCCTTGGGAGGAATTTCTTGTTTACTACTTGTTACATGTTGGTCTTGGCCCAACTACCTATTTATCCTAAGGGTGGTGTTGTGATTAGCTTGTGGGCATTGTTCTACCTATCCTGTGGGAAACATCTTCCGTTACTATGGGCATGTGATTCAGTTCTTATGGGCGACACTTCTTATGCCTATGGGAAATATCTGTGTGACTGTGTGATGATTTTTGGGGTGGATACTCTTTACCTGAGGGTATGTGTATACTTGTCTAAGAATATTAGCTGTTTACTTATAATATTCACTGTGGTGGTATTTTAAATTAAATGATTAAATGGATATTAAAATGGAAATATAATTGGTAAAGTTAGTTTCCTTTTAGTACTACTAACTTTAATGAATTTTTTCTACTGCACACTATTGTTGCATATTTTACACATAGTTTAGCATGGGACTTTGGTGGGTGCCTACTGAGATATATTTCTCACACCATGTTTGGGTCACGCGTTTTGGCCCAAATAGATTACATTTCTGCAGGTGTAGATAAGGGAAAAGGTCCTTATAGTGGTACTTGATTGTTGCTGAGGTGTAAGGGAGCGTGGGACCGGGCTTAAGCTCGCGATGATACTGGCTGTTTTGTTTTGTTTTGCTTTCCAGTACTTTTTCTTCAGTTGTATGTTATTGTATTATAGTGTAACATGTTATAGATTTTTTTCTTAGAATTGAAGCATGTTGCATCAATTTTTATACTGGTTGGTAATATCTACTGCAGTTGTTGATTTCAGTTGTGTATGCTTTACTTCTTCAATGGTTGTTGAATGTTTTATTTTTTATTCCGATGTGCTTCACTATGAAAAATGAGGGAATAGTTTCCTCACTATCAGACCTGGACCCTCACTTCTAGTAGGTAGCCTCTAGTGTTTGGGGAAATGTGCTTGAGGTCACCTGGCGAACCGGGTTCGGGGCACCTGTGGAGTGGTACCGGGGTCTGGGACGTTACATGTATGATGGGAAGCTTCCATAGTTTTTGTGTGGGGATGGAATTATGAAATTTTGGTAGAGGCCATGTGTTTCCAATTTACCTAGATAAAAAGAGAGTTATTGGATGATTCCCATAGTTAAAATAGATTTATACATCCTATAATAAATAAGATGTATATTTATGTTAAATAACTTTTCTGGTGGGATAACATGTATCATCAAATTGCAGATTATGGATCAAGATGTTTAGTATTTAAATAGGTGATAGATGGAAGAAAACATCATAGGGGAGTCGTGAAAGCTCAACCTATTCCTATATAAAAATGTGATGACATCACCATTTGTTTCTAACCTGAATTACCAAAAAAAATAAATGAAATAATGATGAAATATGGGTGATTGTTGACCACCTTACCAATTCTGCACATTTTATCACTATATGGGAGGATTATCAAATAGGCAGTCTTTTAAGAGTCTATATTAATGATGTTATAAGAATTCATGGATAACATATTTATATCATGTCTGATAGTGATCCATGATTTACATTGAAATTCTATAAATTCATAGGAAATCTGTTGATATTAATCATCATTTGAGTACAACTTATCATCCTCAAAATGATGGGCAGTCAATAAGAACAATCCAAACATTAGAATACATGTTGAGATCATTCTCACTTGAAATTCAAGGTTTGGGGGATCAGTTTTTACCTTTTATAGGGTTTTACTATAAAAATTATTCCATTATAGTATCTAAATGGATCCATATAAAGCATTTTTTTGAAAGAGTTTTTTTACACCAACATGTTGTAATGAAGTTGGTGAAATAAAGTTTGTAGGTCCCAATCATGTGGAGGAAAAACAACAAAGGCAATGGAGTGTCAAACCAATAAAAAAGAATATTAGTGTAGTAGAAATAGCTACATTGATGATATAAGGAGTGATTTTTAATTTCAAGTGGGAGATTTTGTTTTTTAAAAGTATATCTATACAAGCGTGTTATAATATTTTGAAATAAAGTGAAAATAATCCCTTGCTATATTGTTTCTTTTGTATGTTTTATAGAGAATTGGAGTTATGGATTATCACTTGGAAATGATTTCTATACATTATAAATTACACAATGTGTTCTGCATCTCTTTGTTATGGAAGTACATTCCAAAACCAACACTTGTCCTCACATCTGAAGGAATATCTTTAGAACCTCGGTTATCATACTATGAAGAGAATATCTATATTCTGGACACTAAAGAATGGGTTTTGAGGAATCAGATGATTTCCAAATCATGTTATTTAAGAAAAATCATAAAATAGATGAGGTATGGTGGGAGACTAAAGATATTATGATGAATAACTACCCAAATTTATTTATGAGGTGATAGTGTGAAAATTTCATGGATGAAATTTTTATAGGTGGAGAGAATGTAATGACCTAGAATTCTATAAATGATATTTGACTCATTATGTTTATTCTATATAGTATGAATCAAATAAAATCACTAAGAGAATATAATAAAGACACTATAAATGATGAATGAAATAAATAATGGATATTTCTAGAAGTTAAGGAACTAATACGGATAAAATCGCAATAGGAGATTTGGAATAATAATATGACCCTTATGAATAGTAAATCGAATGAATGAATAGTAACCTCATCCATGATTATATAAATTAAATTTAGGTATATTATAAATGAATTTATGATATAATTATATAGTAGTATAAATAAGTAAATATTTTAAAAATTAATAATTAATTGATCATTTTTTCATAAGCCATAAAAATGTAATTAAAAAAGTATAATTATTAAAATTATTTAAAAACATTATTCATATAATTTTTATTCATAAATTAATATTTTTTCGTATTATAATTTTTGGATAATATTATGATATTGTAGTTATTTTTTCATATTGTTATAAAATCAGTTATAAATTTAAAACATGTATTTTTTTGAGTAAAGGTTGATATTAATTAATTATTAAATTTATCATATTTAAAATATTATTATCATAAAATGGAGTTAATTGTAATATTTTACACATAAAAAAATGGTTAAGGTAAATTTTTTTGATTTTTATAAAATACATGAATTTTGTGAGTAGTAAAATACAATTATTTTTAGTATAAATATATTATAAACTAAATACACTATTCATAGTGTCTTGTATGTTGTGAGCACCATAATATCAAACATAAATTCATTATTTTATTATATTTTATTATAATTCTCATACTATTCAAAGTCCCGATCCAAAATAATAAACAAGTGATTAAAATATTCCAAAAACACACCTCTCGTCCACTATAAAAACTTCCCCTCACACCCCTTCTCCTCACACCTGAAAAGCTTTGATAATTTTCATATCTTTTTACCAATCCTCTTACATATAATTACCCCCATGTCTTGGATCTCATGGTATCATCAAAAAAACAAAATAAATTACTAATTAGGTTCCCAAAAAGGATAATTGACGAGGTAAAATCCTCTTATTTTTGCTTTTAATTTTTTTTTGAGTTCTTTTATTTTATTATTATCCCACTATACCCACTCATCAAAATGGATTGATAACTATAGTAACATTAATATGCTATAATTTTATTATGATAATTGAACAATCCATCATAAGTCCCCTTCTTCTCTCCATTTTATTAGAAAAATAAAAACATTGTCTGTTTAGTGTTGTTTTATCGCCTTCAAAGATGACATGTTTTCATTTTACTTCACTGTCTTCAAGGAAGATCATGAAACCAATTTAATGTTTTAAAATTTTGTAAAATTTATATTATAACCGTTTATTTATTATAGATGTAACATATTTATATAATACTAAAATATAAAACAAAATGAGTTTCTTATGATCAATAATCTTCATAATAGTCTAAAAACATTAGTTAAATGTCTTCTCTAATTATTTCTACTCTTACCATATGACCAAATAAAATATATATGACCACTTACACTTTTAGATATTAATAAATAACATATAATTACAATTTGGTTGAATTATACCAATTTTATATGAACAACATTACTTATAAAAAAGTGAACTGATCATAGAAACCGCAAAAACTAATGCTCCAGAACAGTTAAATTAGACTCTAAATCTCATCAATAAAGGCATAAATGAACTAAATAAATATATAACTAATCTAAAATACGTATAAAAGTAAATTAATTTATTTATTAATGGATTTAATTTTATTATCATGTATATTAAGCTCACATGGAGAACAAATTGGGACATAAGGTAAGGGTTTTTTCCCCAACCCTCCATTTTCATTCAGGTAATGTGTTTTCCCCATATAAACCAATGTAAATCATCATTATATTAATATATTTCCTCAAAATTATATAAATATATATATGTTCCAAAATCATATATACAAATTAGTTCATTACTCTTTGATGTGAGAATAAATGTTTTGTAAGTCTCACTTCTCATTTCATCACAATATGAAAGCTCAATTAAAGGGAACATCTTGATTTCTTACCCATATTATTGTATCATCAATAATTTATTTTAATACACAATTATTTTTTCTAAAATCCCTAAATTTTTAAATAAAAAATATATTTTTTTTAATTTCAATTTGTATTCATATAATTATGATAAATACATATTATTTATACAAAAGAACTCTTCTTTTAAATGAAAAAGGAGTATTTCTCTCATGAATTACATGATAATTTTATTAGATTATTTTCACTGTTCAATGACTATTTTAAATTTTATTCTTTATTAAGACTTGTGTCTTATTATTATCATCTAAAGTAATTTAGTAAATGGTTTATGATCAGTTTGATTATGGATATTCTATCTTGAATACCATTCGCCATACAAATTAGAATGGTTATTGATCATATTTATAGATTGGGGAATGTTATTTACATATCATATATTTTTTTTCTATGTCTAACCCCATTCATATGAGTAATTAATTAAACATATTAATTGATGGGAGGTTCCCTCTATACCAACTCAATTCATCATTATATGTCATGAGACAAAAAAAAATGTACTTTGCCGAGGCCTTACCTATTTTCAGATATAGATTTCGAAGAGGCCGTAATAATTTTCAAATGTCTTGGATGAGGCCTCAATGGTACTTTTCATATGTTCATCATTACACATTACTCCATTATTATATTAGTAATTGATAAATCATGTGACTATTCGACTATTAGAAAATCCACAGTTATGCGTTTTGTGATTATTTATATGTAATTATTTATTATTATTTTATTCCTACAATATTAAGCACAATATTATGTTTTAATGAAATTTGTTCTTTTAGTTGTTCAATGTGACTAATTATTTATGATTCCACTATATTACATACCCTTACTAGTCATCTAAAATAATCCATTTTTTATGTTTTAATTTTTCATAGGATATCAAGATGAATTCTACAAATGACTTTCAGGGCTAATCTAAGAGTTTTTGGGTGTTACAAATGGGGTTTCTACATTGTTTTTACATTAAAGATCTAATGTAATTTTTTTATCTATAACATTGTAACAGCCCAAGATTTTATAAAAAATATTCTTTTTAATTTTATTAATGTCTTGTGTTGTACGCTACACCAAAAGGAGATTTCACAACACGCATCCTTGACTTGCCTTGCATTACACGCAATCGCGACCTTCCTCGATAGCGTGATACCGAGTTTCACTAAACAACGATATGCTATTAAAATATTATTAAAACTAGCCGGTATGAATAGTAATAACCACTTTTTAAAATTATGTAAATCTTATTTTTCAAAATGAACTTCATTTTTGGATTCGGAGTATCGAATTTAGCCTAAGGTGAAATTTTGGTACATTTCGGATAACTTTCATATTCTGATGAATAGTGAAAATTACTAAATTATAATTAAAAAACAACTTTTTTAATCGAAATAATTAATAGTGATAAATTATTAATTGGTGTAGTTTTAAAGTATATTTAGAATATATTTTTACAATTTAATACAATGTTGGTCATTGGATGTAATTGCACATTTAAACCAGACATAAACAAGTGTCAATCTTTTGATAGATATTGTTTCTTAAAAACACGCTATTTGTTTTAACAGCGGGATTTAATTATAAAATTAATTAATGCAACTTATATGTTATGAATTTGGTAAAATAGACTTCATTTTTGAATTCGGAATATGAAATATAGATTAGGATGAAATTTTGGCATTTTTCTGAAAACCTTCCTTTTTTGATGAATAGTGAAACTACTATGTGGTAGTTAAAAAACTGAATTTTTCATAAAAACTTAATTTTACCGCTTCTGTGAATGGAATTTCAAAAATCCGAGAGACACGGTTGATGTCAGTAAGTAAAATGTGGTTCAATGAAATTAAAATAATTTTTGGTGAATAGTAACTTTTTACTTTTATTTACCACGGTTAAAAGTAAATAGGGTAATTAAGGGTAAGAATGATATTAATATTACCCTAACACATGTCCTAATTCTATTGGACAAGTGTATCTCGACCAAAAACAACCTTAAGTGTAAAATATTATCATTTAGGCCCACTTGGATTAGATTAGGACATTTATTATTATTTAATTCAAAGAAGAGTTAAAAGAGTTAAAATCAAAGTTTATTCACTAAAATATTTTTAATATGGGGTTATACATAAGATAAATTCGATTATAAATATTAATTAGAAAGATAAAAAGATTTCCTATATAATGATATTTTATTTATAATTTTTAGACTTTAAATAAATTAATTTATTTATGACACAACGATGATGCAGTAATTACCCTTTTAAGGAAATATTACATTAATTGATGTTATAAATTCTCAAATGAATGTAATTTAAGACTTTTTATGAATTCCACTAATTTTCTAGGTTACTATGATATATTAATGTTTATTTAATCAACTTGGTTCGAACATATAATTCTGTTATTACTTTCACAAAAATCATATATCAAATAGTGTCAAAATTGACACAAAATAGTTTTTAAATCAAATATTATATTATTAATTGTTATTTTATTCCTAAAAATCTAAGGTTCGTCCAAATGACTTAGATAAGGATATATATATTAATAATAAACAATTTGGGGTTCTTTTGGCATGTTATAGTAAGTGTATTAACCATATAGTGAAAGAAAACAAAAAGACACGGTAAAAGTTAAATTATTTAACTTAGAGTTAAATCTAATTGATAAGGTTAAAATAATACCCTAAACTTGTCTAAATATTATTGGTTGATAGGATTTAGACCCATCCCCACTTTAGCTTCGAAATAAGACCCTTTGGAACCATTATAAACCGATTTTGACTTTAATATAAAATAATATTTTGAGATATTCCTAAGGTGCCCCTCTCCTCCCTTATAAAAGGACACCTCCTCCCCCTCCTCCTCACACCAATTTGAGCACTCAAGCTCGGCCAAACCCTGCCAAAATCTCTTCTCCACTTCCCTAGAAACATCCTAGAGGTTCTGGTCTTCCTCAAAGACCAATTTTAGTGCCCTAAGAGGAGGTCTCAAAGAGGCGCTTCAAAGAAGAGTTAATTACCGTTACCAATTCTTTCATCTTTATTTCTTCTTCCACTTCTTCTTCATAGGTTGTTTCATTATGAAGTAATAACATCAGTATCACTCATATACTGATATGTTATTATAAGTATGAAACAACCCTATTTCACCATCTATCCATCCTACGGAAAAAGAAATCACTGCGCGTGCGTACGTACGAAATATCGTCTCCACGCCGTGGTGTAATCTATTTTCCACCACCACCTTACATGGATGGGTATAATGGTGTAAAGAATAACTATACATAGTTATTACAACATAATATTGATTCTGATATATTGTATAATCCACTCCGATTCAATTCAATATTTATGAAAATGATATCATCGCTCGTGCGTACGTACGGACTACCGTCTCCACGACGCGATGAGATTCATTCTCCATGTTAACCATTTAAGAATGATTATAAAGTATATATAAGAAATAATAATGAAATATATGAAATTATAAAGCTACTGGATTATGTATATATATATATTTATGTCATCTACTTACTTCTATTTCAAGACAATAAGGAATGGAAAACAGCGTTCATGCGTACGTACGGACTACTGTCTCCATGAACGGTGTTTTTCATTTTATCTATCTATTATATATATATATACTGAATATATATGATATATAAATCAAATTTTATATTCTGGAAGTAAGTAAATCATGATATATGTAATAATAATGTCAAGAACAACAAGTCAAAACACCTACGATAAATGAAACGATTTTACCCAAAACGCTTCTTTAACATGGTATTTACAAAAGAACGGGTAATATAATGTCATAAGTGAACCATATATGATATCATAACAATGAATATGATTCTATAATAAGTCAATGAAATTATTTAAATCATTATACAGGAGGTTCGGACACATACGAAGCAAATCGGACCTAAGGTAAGGGGAATATCACAATCTCATTTTTATCCGAGATTGTTTATTCATAAGTATTTACTAGGGTGTATTTTATCATCCACATCCATGTTTCATCAATATGTAATATTATTTCCATCCACCTACAATTGTTTAAATCCTATTTTACCCTTTGGTGAGTTTTTAGTAAAAGATATGAAAGGAATTTTTTTTCGTTTTTCGTACGAGGTACTTTTTGACTTTTTCTACAAAAGTACAAAGAATGTGTTTTTTTTAACTTATACGGCACGAACGGATTTTTACTGTTTTATAAAGCCTTATTTTCATGAAGCTTCCTCTAAAATATTTCATGACTATTTTCAATAAAATATCTTTCTTTTAAAATTGCATGATGTTTTGTGAAAAGAAATTGATTTTGAAGAAGAAAGGATATTTTCCTCAAGAATTCAATTCAAGTGTATTATCAAAATTATTTTCCATCTAAGATAATAAAGGGTTCTGTTTCTATCCATATTTTTACATTTATTTGACTATGTTGTGATGGAATTATGTTTATGAATTCATTTATCTTATATGAATTGTTTTATGATGTCATGTTGTTTAAGAATTCCATTTTTATTACATGGGTTACGCTATGATGTATGGTTTATGATTATGTGGCACACATAAGAAAGGATTCATTATAAGATGGGTGGGACCTATATGTCCCTCCAATGCATTGGGTAAAGATTTTACATCTCATGAGATAGACATGGCTGAAATGGTAGGTTATACCGGTTCAGCGAAACAGGACTGAAACGAGGGTTACTCGATTCAGAAAGGGACTTTGTCCACTAAGATAGTCTTGGCAATTAGTCTTGACTAACAAGAAATGATTATCTATGATTATGTGTGTATGCCACAAAGTTTCATGTTTTAAGTTATTATTATTGGGATTACTTTTTCACTGCCATGATTTATCCCATGTTATGAAATTATGCTCTCTTTTGCAGGTTATGATTTCCAAAAGATATGTTCTTATGAATATTATGTGATTGATTTTTCTTTTGTATACCCTTACTGAGCATTTGAGCTCACCCTTTTATGTTTTTCTTCTCCCCAGGATATAAAGAAAGGTTTTAGGTAAAAAAAGGGAAGATCTTTATGGGAGATATTGAAGATCTTTCACTACGATTAGAAGATTACGTTCCGAGTTTCCAAAGAAACTAAACTATTACGATCCTTGTGTGTGTGTGTTTTTGTTATGTACTAAGTATTCCGCAAATGTAATGTAATGTCCATGTACGTCAGGCTTCGGGTCTCTACAGTTGGTATCAGAGGAAAGGTTTATTCAACCTTTGGAAACTAGAATGCGAAAACATTAGTGAGATCCCTAGAGATATTTCTAAGGTATGTCTAGGGATGTCTCTAAGGTTAAGTATACGCATAGGTTATAGTCCAAGAATTTCTCTAACGATCATAGAATTTAACCTAAGATGTTAGATATTGAGGGTACTACCCCTTTATTATGTTGTTTTCCCTAGCATGATTTTTGCCTCTCACACTATTCTTTTGGGGTTTTAGACGATGGCTGGAACCCGAAGGAACCGTGTTGATCAATGCAATGGACAATGCAATGATTGTCCCCCTGAGCAACCAAACGATATGGGAGCTGGAATGAAAAATCTTGTAGCCATGCTCACACAACTTTCTCAAGCTATGAATCATGCAGGACTTCTAAACGAGCAAAGGAAGGAGCAACATTCTGTTGAATCCTTCATGAGGCAGCGTCCGCCTTCTTTCAGTGGGTCTACTGATCCATTAGTTGCTGAACAATGGATTAGTACTACTGAAAATATATTTTCAGTTCTTCAATGTTCTGAACATGATAAAGTCATCTTAGCAGTATATCGTTTGGAAGGTGAAGCTGATCAATGGTGGAATCTTATCAAGAATACGAGGCAAAGAGATGAAATTGATTCCATGGAATGGGACGAGTTCAAGAACTTGTTTTCTAGTAAGTACTTCCCTCGTATTCTTCGAACGAAGATGGAGAAGGAGTTTCTTGAACTAAAGCAAAAGGATGATGAATCTGTTGGTATATACGAAACGAAATTTACAAGACTTGCAAGGTATGCATCTGGCATTATCATCCAACCTGAAAGTAAATTTGATCGATTTTTCAGTGGCTTAAAACCAAGTCTTCGAAGGGAATTAGCTATAAGAGACTTCAGTAGCTATGAAGAAATTGTGCGTTGTGCTATCAAGGTAGAAATGGAAGTTGGTGTTACATATCCATCTCATGGTTTTGACAAGAAACGAAAGATGGAGTTCAAGGAGAAATCTCAGAATAATGGTGATGAATGTTTCCTTATGCACAATGTGTGGAAAGAAGCATGGTGGATATTGTCTTAAAGGGACTAGAAAATGTTTTAAGTGTGGAAAAGAAGGTCATCGAGCAGCTGAGTGTCGAAGTAATGGAAAAAGGGATTCTAATGAAGTGAATAAAGCAAACACTGCAGAGAACGCACAACCAACACTTCAATGCTTCAAGTGCAAGGAGATGGGACATTATGCCAATAAATGCCCTAATCCAAGGGTTAGTGATGATCGACATGAGCAACCGCTTAAGGCAAAGGACAAAGGGAAGTCACATGCGATCACTATTGGCAATGTTGAATATGACAACGATGTGGTGGAATGATTAAGTTTTTATGTAATGGGATTCAAAAATAATGTTGTATCATGGAATATTGGAATATTTATGTATTGGTCTAAGGTGGTCTTCAAAGTGATTGAGATATTATGCGCATAATGAAGGGAAAACGAGAAAACGAAATGTTTAACAGTATTCATGAGCTCATGATTGATATAAGGACTAAGTGATATCATGGTTTGAGTATATAGAATTTTGAGGATTTTGGTATGTGGAAAGTGTTAACTTTTAACTGCATTCAAGTTTTCACTAAGGTTCAATGGGTATTCAAGAGAGTACAAGATTAAGGCCTTTGAATGTTTGGAATGTGTCCAACAAGATATATCTTATGATATATGGGGATCAACGATGGTATTAAATCTCTGGTAATCATTTTCACTATGTTATGAAAGTGGACTGCAGTATTATGGATAATCCTAAAGAAGTTCTTCTTTTGATATTATTGATAGGATGTTATAGTAATGTAGTTTTAGAAAAAGGACAACCTGCAGGACGGGCGACAACCCATCGCTTCGGACAAGGCTGTGGGAATCGAACCCACAACCGAAGTGCGACTGGCCTTTATCGCCTACCACTGGCCTACATGAAGTCCCTGTTTAGTAGAAACTAGTTTTATTATATTAAGAAGTATTATATATGAAGTATAAGTCCATTTTAGGAACCATATGTGATTAATCTCACTATAGATCGACTTATGTATATAATTTTTGCTAACCTTTTGTTTGAGACAGATGGAATGACCCGTCATTCTATCACATGATCTGCTAACACTTCACGAATAACAAATTCAACTTCATTTATTTAAGAGATGAAGTGGAAATTGTTCTAGGCACGAACAATAGTGAGATTGTACAAATATAAAGAAAGTATTTATTCCAATTCAAATTTTCAACTTTAGGGAAATGATCTTGAAAACCAAAAATGTTGTCCTAGTGATCTTATACCTGATGAATCGGATGGTACCTTAGATCATCACAAATTTATGGATTTGTGATTATTGGCATTTCCATAGCCATGTTCTCTACCACTCTCCATCAGAACATGATGGTTAGATTTCTCTTCCATATCCATATTTTCACCTATGTGGAAACCCAGTGATTAGTTTTTTTGGGTAATCGTTACATTTCATACTTTAGTTTTTAAAGCCATGTTTTGGTATTTCTTTTTACGATGTGGGTTTCTATTAAAGAAACTTTCAAATAGTAAACCATTTATAACCCCGACGAATTTCGAGGGCGAAATTCATTTTAAGGGGGGTAGAATGTAACAGCCCAAGATTTTATAAAAAATATTTTTTTTAATTTTATTAATGTCTTGTGTTTTACGCTACACCAAAAGGAGCTTTCACAACACACATCCTTGACTTGCCTTGCATTACACGCAATCGCGACCTTCCTCGATAGCGTGATACCGAGTTTCACTAAACAACGATATGCTATTAAAATATTATTAAAACTAGCCGGTATGAATAGTAATAACAAATTTTCAAAATTATGTAAATCTTATTTTTCAAAATGAACTTCATTTTTGGATTCGGAGTATCGAATTTAGCCTAAGGTGAAATTTTGGTACATTTCGGATAACTTTCATATTCTGATGAATAGTGAAAATTACTAAATTATAATTAAAAAACAACTTTTTTAATCGAAATAATTAATAGTGATAAATTATTAATTGGAGTAGTTTTAATTTATATTTAGAATATATTTTTACAATTTAATACAATGTTGGTCATTGGATGTAATTGCACATTTAAACCAGACATAAACAAGTGTCAATCTTTTGATAGATATTGTTTCTTAAAAACACGCTATTTGTTTTAACAGCGGGATTTAATTATAAAATTAATTAATGAAACTTCTATGTTATGAATTTGGTAAAATAGACTTCATTTTTGAATTCAGAATATGAAATATAGCTTAGGATGAAATTTTGGCATTTTTCTGAAAACCTTCATTTTTTGATGAATAGTGAAACTACTAAGTGGTAGTTAAAAAACTGAATTTTTCATAAAACTTAATTTTACCGCTTCTGTGAATGGAATTTCAAAAATCCGAGAGACACGATTGATTTCAGTAAGTAAAATGTGGTTCAATGAGATGAAAATAATTTTTGGTGAATAGTAACTTTTTACTTTTATTTACCACGGTTAAAAGTAAATAGGGTAATTAAGGGTAAGAATGATATTAATATTACCCTAACACATGTCCTAATTCTATTGGACAAGTGTATCTCGACCAAAAACAACCTTAAGTGTAAAATATTTTCATTTAGGCCCACTTGGATTAGATTAGGACATTTATTATTATTTAATTCAAAGAAGAGTTAAAAGAGTTAAAATCAAAGTTTATTCACTAAATCATTTTTAATATGGGGTTATACATAAGATAAATTCGACTATAAATATTCATTAGAAAGATAAAAAGATTTCCTATATAATTATATTTTATTTATAATTTTTAGACTTTAAATAAATTAATTTATTTATGACACAACGATGATGCAGTAATTACCCTTTTAAGGAAATATTACATTAATTGATGTTATAAATTCTCAAATGAATGTAATTTAAGACTTTTTATGAATTCCACTAATTTTATAGGTTACTATGATATATTAATGTTGATTTAATCAACTTTGTTCGAACATATAATTCTGTTATGACTTTCACAAAAATCATATATCAAATAGTGTCAAAATTGACACAAAATAGTTTTTAAATAAAATATTATATTATTAATTGTTATTTTATTCCTAAAAATCTAAGGTTCGGCCAAATGACTTAGATAAGGATATATATATTAATAATAAACAATTTGGGGTTCTTTTGGCATGTTATAGTAAGTGTATTAACCATATAGTGAAAGAAAACAAAAAGACACGGTAAAAGATAAATTATTTAACTTAGAGTTAAATCTAATTGATAAGGTTAAAATAATACCCTAAAATTTTCTAAATATTATTGGTTGATAGGATTTCGACCCATCCCCACTTTAGCTTCGAAATAAGACCCTTTGGAACCATTATAAACCGATTTTGACTTTAATATAAAATAATATTTTGAGATATTCCTAAGGTGCCCCTCTCCTCCCTTATAAAAGGACACCTCCTCCCCCTCCTCCTCACACCAATTTGAGCACTCAAGCTCGGCCAAACCCTGACAAAATCTCTTCTCCACTTCCCTAGAAACATCCTAGAGGTTCTGGTCTTCCTCAAAGACCAATTTTAGTGCCCTAAGAGGAGTTCTCAAAGAGGCGCTTCAAAGAAGAGGTAATTACCGTTACCAATTCTTTCATCTTTATTTCTTCTTCCACTTCTTCTTCTTAGGTTGTTTCATTATGAAGTAATAACTTCAGTATCACTCATATACTTATATTTTATTATAAGTATGAAACAACCCTATTTCATCATCTATCCATCCTACGGAAAAAGAAATCACTGCGCGTGCGTACGTACGAAATATCGTCTCCACGCCATGGTGTAATCTATTTTCCACCACCACCTTACATGGATGGGTATAATGGTGTAAAGAATAACTATACATAGTTATTACAACATAATATTGATTCTGATATATTTTATAATCCACTCCGATTCAATTCAATATTTATGAAAATGATATCATCGCTCGTGCGTACGTACGGACTACCGTCTCCACGACGCGATGAGATTCATTCTCCATGTTAACCATTTAAGAATGATTATAAAGTATATATAAGAAATAATAATGAAATATATGACATTATAAATCTACTTGATTATGTATATATATATATTTATGTCATCTACTTACTTCCATTTCAAGACAATAAGGAATGGAAAACAGCGTTCATGCGTACGTACGGACTACCGTCTCCATGAACGGTGTTTTTCATTTTATCTATCTATTATATATATATATACTGAATATATATGATATATAAATCAAATTTTATATTATGGAAGTAAGTAAATCATGATATAAGTAATAATAATGTCAAGAACAACAAGTCAAAACACCTACGATAAATGAAACGATTTTACCCAAAACGCTTCTTTAACATGGAATTTACAAAAGAACGGGTAATATAATGTCATAAGTGAACCATATATGATATCATAACAATGAATATGATTCTATAATAAGTCAATGACATTATTTAAATCATTATACAGGAGGTTCGGACACATACGAAGCAAATCGGACCTAAGGTAAGGGGAATATCACAATCTCATTTTTATCCGAGATTGTTTATTCGTAAGTATTTACTGGGGTGTATTTTATCATCCAAATCCATGTTTCATCAATATGTAATATTATTTCCATCCACCTACAATTGTTTAAATCCAATTTTACCCTTTGGTGAGATTTTAGTAAATGATATGAAAGGAATCTTTTTTCGTTTTTCGTACGAGGTACTTTTTGACTTTTTCTACAAAAGTACAAAGAATGTGTTTTTTTAACTTATACGGCACGAATGGATTTTTACTGTTTTATAAAGCCTTATTTTCATGAAGCTTCCTCTAAATGATTTCATGAATATTTTCAATAAAATCTCTTTCTTTTAAAATTGCATGATGTTTTGTGAAAAGAAATTCATTTTGAAGAAGAAAGGATATTTTCCTCAAGAATTCAATTCAAGTGTATAATCAAAATTATTTTCCATCTAAGATAATAAAGGGTTCTGTTTCTATCCATATTTTTACATTGATTTGACTATGTTGTGATGGAATTATGTTTATGAATTCATTTATCTTATATGAATTGTTTTATGATGTCATGTTGTTTAAGAATTCCATTTTTATTACATGGGTTACGCTATGATATATGGTTTATGATTATGTGGCACACATAAGAAAGGATTCATTATAAGATGGGTGGGACCTATATCTCCCTCCAATGCATTGGGTAAAGATTTTACATCTCATGAGATAGACATGGCTGAAATGGTAGGTTATACCGGTTCAACGAAACAGGACTGAAACGAGGGTTACTCGATTCAGAAAGGGACTTTGTCCACTAAGATAGTCTTGGCAATTAGTCTTGAATAACAAGAAATGATTATCTATGATTATGTGTGTATGCCACAAAGTTTCATGTTTTATGTTATGATTATTGGGATTACTTTTTCACTGCCATGATTTATCCCATGTTATGAAATTATGCTCTCTTTTGCAGGTTAAGATTTCCAAAAGATATGTTCTTATGAATATTATGTGATTGATTTTTCTTTTGTATACCCTTACTGATCATTTGAGCTCACCCTTTTATGTTTTCTTCTCCCCAGGATATAAAGAAAAGTTTTATGTAAAAAAAGGGAAGATCTTTATGGGAGATATTGAAGATCATTCACTACGATTAGAAGATTACGTTCCGAGTTTCCAAAGACACTAAACTATTACGATCCATGTGTGTGTGTGTTTTTGTTATGTACTAAGTATTCCGCAAATGTAATGTAATGTCCATGTACGCCAGGCTTCGGGTCTCTACAAACATGGATTTAAAAAATACTAAATTGATCTGTCCTTTGGGATTCTAGTCTTGTATATATTCTAATTTAATAAATTAAGGCTCAATCTTTGGGCTTCTAGTTTCAGAGTATCTACATGGGAACGTTAGTCTATGCATTGATTACCTAATATTGAATAATCTTACAGGTAAGAACTGGTTTTAAATTCATTAAATAGATAATTGATTCAACAATATTTGAGGAGCTAGAGTGTTTTGTAATATTGACCTGAGATCAGAATATCATCGGGTGTGAGTCATGAATTTAGATATATCACATAATGGTTTCCATGGCTGTTATGTTTTATATTTTCATCATGATAAGATCTTCAGTCTTATAAACATTCATGTTATTTTTATTTCTTTGATGAATATGGTTATCCTCACCTATAAAAATATCTTTATCATGGCTTGTGTGGATGAAATCATGGTCTATTTTACCAAAAATATTGAGATCTTCTTGAGTACGCTAATAAATAATCAATTTTATGTTATGCTCTCAAAGTGACACCTCTAGATTCAAATTGTTCACTTAATGTATCATATTATTTTGAAAGCATGAGTATCAGTTTACCCAGATAATATGACTGCTTTTTGTTTTCTAAGAGCATCACATTAATTTTTTTGATATGTGGTGTTTCATGGGGATGGCTGGATATTCAGGCATTTCATACAGAAATTACCACACCTTGATGCACCTTTTACTAGTCTATCTAAGAAAGGTGTTATTTTATTGTGATCAAAAGAGTGTGAGGAAAAATTTCAGGAGTTGAAAGGAATACATCATTTGACCGTAATTATGATTCTTCTAGATCCAGTAAAAAGATAAAGAGTGCTTTATAATTCCTTAAGCATCGGTATAGGTGTAGTATTGATGTAATAGGATTAAGTAAAAACATTTAGGTGTAAAAATATGAGACCACATGACAATAATTACATGACACATTACATCATGATTGATCAATATGTTTAATATTTTTTTTAATGGAAGCACTAATTTATAAGACAATGATTTGTGGCGTATAAGGACAAAAAGAGCCATATATATATCTTTACACACCGTGACATGAATATCGGAGAAAAAATATGGGTAAAATACGACAGTCCTTTTGAAATTGATCTTGCCTATCTAACTCGACATGGTAATGCGGTTATTGATTTGATGAACTAATGATATTAGTCATAAGATGTTATATAAGCTAGGGATAAACATAAACTTGTATCCCTTTAATTAGATATGTATCTATAGTTTCCTTAGATTCATGATTATAATTTTCTTTCAGCCATAGTAGTTAACTATTGAATTATTTATAGAGTGAACAAAAGGTAGTTTTCAGACCCTGAGGGGTTATTTTGATTGGAAATCCTTTTTATTGAGGCCCCACTACCCATATCAGTCTATCAATAGAGACAACATCATACATATACATGGGTGTATCCGGGTTACCACAAACACGTGAAAGGATTAGATGCTAGAGTCCCTTGCTTCTCAGTGGGAAGTGCAATATGGTATATCCAATATATATAATGGAATTAAATGTTAGTATTATTGTCTAAGGAAGAAACATCATATTGTAGGTTTTATCACTGGGTATTCCAACTTTTCGTAGGTGAATGTAGAACACCAGTATCCATCTCGCTTATTTAAATTGTTGCTGGTCCCATAATGAAAATGGAAGACACTCTGATCAATTATATTTTTGTATTACCAAGGTCACAATGAGGTAGATATGTTGTTGGGGGTATTTGTGGATCGATTGAATAAATTATACAACATCCTTATTATCTAAAAGACTTTCTTAGTTGATGAGATGATGAGATTGTATTTGTATGAGATCATGATCCTATATGGGGTCCTTCATACTATAATTTAATATTTGGATTACCATTTCACATAGTGGTTCATTAAAGGGTTACATAGATCTTTGGGTACATATATTCTTATGAAAATAGATAATCACCATCAGTCTGATAACCAGTCGCAACAGATGATATGAGTGTTAGATGACATGATCTAGGTATGTGACACTGACTTCAACATTTCTTGGGAGAAACATAACCCTCTCATTTAAATTTAGAACAATAAAATCATCCCTGAATCAATTTGTATAGATATGTATGAGGCTTTATATGGTAGTTCGTTCCATTATATCTTATACTGGATAGTGTTATGATAGGAATTAATAATTGGGATTCTTCACGTGCAGAAGAATTTAGATTAGATAAAATTGATTAGAAAACAGATGTCTATATCTTTGTCTAGAAATAATGTCTATGTCGATCTCAACAAATGACCTCTAGAGTCCATGGTCAGGGATCGTTTTTCTTATAGGTGTCACCCAAACTTGGTAATAGATGAATATGGATGCATAGAAATCTATCGCCTCATTTTTCTCAACACTTTTTAGATCATGGATACAGTCGGTCTGGTAGCCTATTTATTTATACTACCTTAGAGGTATCATGTCATAAATGACATCTTACAAGGTTCATATCTTTTACAACTGTCATTCTGACCTGTCTCATAATTATGATCTTTAGGAGATTGGGTAGGATTTCGATGCTTTTTTTATGTTGTATCCTATAAGAATTATTGACCAGCACACAAAGGATCTCTGATTATGGTATGTACCTATTGTATAGGTTCTATGGAATAATTTTCATGTATGGGATGAGACTTTTGGGGTTGAGGTCGACGTAGATTCCTATTGGAATTAGTTTTTATTATATAGTGTTCCACCACACATGGAAGGGTAACTAGGGAATGTATTTCTTTATGAGGGGTAAACTATAAGAACCTAATTTTCCCTATTTGAAACAAAATCCTTTTAATTTCATAATAAATCGATATTATAGACCTAATATCAACTTCTACTGAGTTAATGGATGAAAAAAGAGTGTCTGGGGCTTGATCTGAAACTGTAACCTTGATTGGGTGAGAAAACTACAGAGCTCACTATTAGAAGAAACCATATTGCACAGTCCTTGAAATTTCTTCTAACTATGTTGGGTGTTTCTGTTTGTAGAAGTGGACCAAACATCCTTCCCAAACTATGTGAACATTTTCACCCAACTGTGAAAATACTCATTAGTTTTTTATCTTAGAAAAAACACATGGGGGTTCACATGGTTTCGTGAACCCTACACATGAACAATGACAGCTCTCCCATTGGATAGTATGGCACACACTATTAGAGAATGATTCAGTCAACCATGTGGAAAAACTGTGTTAACTCTATATATTGTGTAAAATGACCATTTTACCTATAAATTTATAGTGATCTAGATTAATTTATCTCATTTCCTTATCAAACATATTTGAGGCCCTCTTCTTATCCAGTGAAGAGATCCTCAAAAATACAATGGTCAGATCATAGATTAATTCTCCATCCAAACTAGGAATAAATATCCAATCATCTCATTGAGTTTTTATTGGTAGGTGTTTCAATCCTTATTATCCTTTAATTATTCTTCTTCCTATCAGTGATGTTATCTTGGTGGAAGCATATATACCCTATATTCAGGGAATTCATTAGTTCTTATGTTTTCTTTCAATCCTGTCCAAACAAATGTCCAATAATGGAACACGAATCTACTAAAATTATATGGTTTGGGGTCAATGACTCATCCCTTAATGTCTCATTATCTACAAATTGTTTCACTTGTTCACATGACAGATTCACCAGGAATTTCTCATTTTATCCATCTACCTTGCTTTTATTTTCCATGATTTTATTATATTGACATAACAATTACACATAACACCATTAGTGGTTGAGACCTCAATAAGACCAACCCAATTTTAGTGTGTTATTCGTTTATTCCTTGGTGACCCATGTTTGTTTTTTCTGTGATACCATTATGGTGCATCTAACATGAACTTTAATAAGAGGAGTGTTTCATAAAAATTAGTAGATCCATAAACTTATATTTTGGAATGTATATATTATTTATATCACATGGAATGGTTTATTTATAAAATAAATTGACATTGTCTTCATGTCCCTAGATTACATTCGTACTGTAATTCTCTGTTGAAAAGGTAATTCCTAGGAGTGTCCTTTTTGAGACCTCCACCCCAAGATTCCCTACCCATGAAGGGATCACTCAATACAGAGAACTAGGTGGGAAGGAGATATTTCTAGGAGAGATGGATGAGCATCAAATGGGAAAATAGACCAATCAGTAATTGTTCAATAAAAAAATCAATCAACTTGGTGGGTTTCACACTTATACCCACTCGATGCATCATCGGGTAACTCGACAAGGTGAGCGGATCATGGGAGGCATAAATCCCCAAAAGAGTGGGTTCACATTTTCATTCTTATTAAAATTTGGTGAAATAAACCAATTAAATAATTATGAAATTGAATAGATAATGGTTTCATATCCTCTAATCACCTTGAATTTTTCAATGAAAGGTAATGGAAGGATACTATTAAATGATTAAATGAAATGATTATTATAAGTACTTTAATTATTTTTGATATAAAGGGATTTATTATATCCATCCAACTACTTTTGGACCAAAAAAATATTAATTGGAATATTATGACTTGATCCATTCTTATATTCCAAAGAGAATTCCTTGAGCACTCAGAGAATGCCATTCTGATTCATGGTTCCTATTTTTGTGGGAGATATGAACAATAGAATATGGAATTCATCTTATTATGTGAATGAAATAGTTTTATATTGATTATTCACTTGAAATTTATCTATGGATATTAAAATTCCTTGGATACAGTCCTTCAATTCAGATATTTGTCTTCAGACCTGTGTTTCCATGGATTCACCATATTGGAACTATTTATTCTTATCATGAGTTTAACATGGAAGGGATCCATGGACTTAATTAGACTCTTTTTTGTGTAATTCCTTGGGTGTACACCTTATATTAGACTTAGACCCTTATAATTGGTGTTCATGTTATACTATAATTACTTGGCACAATCCCTAAGGTCTAGGATGACTTGGTTTCACATTGGAACTCTATTATTATTATTACATCCAACTGCAGTACAAATGATACCTTTATATACAAGAAATATTTATTATAAATTGAAATTAATATTTAAATAGTTACTTGTTCAGACAATAGTTGAGGCTAAAGTAGGTGTGATTTTTTTAATTTTACTTCATTACATTATTATATTCTTTCACACTATACAGTTTATATTCATATAATAGATCAATATAAATGTCATTGGAGATTGTATACTATGATTTATCTCACAGCCTAACTTGGTAACCATTGGTACCAATGTATATTACATGATAAGAGCTTTGGATGGGGGGATGTGTCCCTCTTTGGGAATCCAATTTGTATGATTTAGGATGGGAGCATGGCTTGGATATATGATCCATAGCACATGATGCTTGGATAGTTTCTGCTTCATTTAATTTTTTTTACAGGATGTATTGTACTATACCACTATATGAGAATCTATCCAAGCATCATTATCCCATAAAGTTTATGTTCTGATGAAAAAACAAATTTGTAATGCCAGAGCCTGAGCTACCATTGTTAGTTTATTATTTTAATTCATTTCCATTATAATAAAGAATCAAGTACCAATGGATCGATCTGTTTAGAATTCATGTTAAATAGATTTCATAGATGAATCATTCACTAAAATTCAAAACATAATATGACAAATATTTCATACTTTGATAATTCCATTATTATTATAACTTAACTCTTCATATTAATCACAAAACACTTCTTTGAATCCTTGGAAAATAAAACATATAGAACGGGTGAGCTCAAACGTTTAGTAAGGTTAAACAATATAGTGGAAGATATCAAACATTAACATAAACTTTTTAGGAAGGTATAAAACTAAAACACATGTCATTTAAAATTTTTTTTTTACAAAATATAGTAATAATAAATCAAATAATTCCGTTTAAACATTCACATGGATATTCTTCTAGTTGAATAATCACATGTAATATCAATAAATAATCTCATAATTAGGGAATGCATAATTCCAAACATTTGAAAAATACCGTCAAGGCCTCGATCAATACATCTAAAAATAAATGGCTAATGCCTAATCCAAATCCATAGCTGGAAATAATTCAGCAATGTCTCGGACAATTCCATATATATCTTGTATCATTAGACTTATCGATGCATTGAGGGGCTATAGTGGGCCCCTCCCGTCACATACAAAATACAATAAAATTTCCATATTAAAAGGGAGAAGCATAACATCAACAAGCATAATAAAACAAGCATACAAAATTTTAATACTTTAACCATAACCCTTGAATGGAATAAAAAAAGGACATAAAATTTGAGACATATCATAAAACTATTAATACATTATTGAAAATTTTATCATTATATGTCAAACTAAATCAAGAATAAAATCTAACAAAAAATGATGACATAGATGAAAAATAATGTAAAAAAACATTAAAACTCTTTGAGAGAAATTTCCAAGTTTTACTTTGAAAACACTAAGTGTCACGTAATTTATTAAATGACGAATTTAAAAGAAATTTATAATCAAATTTTCCCATACCACATTTAATTGTTTTAAAGAAATAAACTTTTTAAAACATTCATGTCTATAAAAATAAATTTGAAAATCCATTTTTGAATATGGACATTAATGAGAAGGATTTAGAAGAATAAATATATAAAACATTTAGAATTATTTTTTATTTAAATAATCCATTACATAAAACCTTAAAATGATTTATTATGGAAATATATTTAAGAAACATTGACATATATGATAAGGATGTCCCAGTAGATACTTACATATAAAAAATCTCATATAATAAAGAGGATGTGAAATTAATCCTTAACATGTATTTTCCATTAGTCGACGGTGCATTAATATTCAATATAATTGTTAAATAATGTTATAAAATTATTCCAATACAATATCCATATTTTTAAAATCATATATTATCCTCATATATTATTTTATTACTCATTTGTTAGTAATCATTAATTATTCTCACTATTTGGATGTTAATCACTTTGCTTCTCAAGTATGTTTTGACTTTTTATTTGTTGTTACCATCAATTTTCATCATCTAAAAAATGTTAAATATGATGTAAATATTATATATGTCAGATCTATATTTAATTATAATAATCCCCTACATGAAGACAATAAATGAAATGCACCATTCACGGAGAAGGTAGGTCATAAGCATCCATGAACGCTACGTTCATTTATATATCATATAAGTATTAAATTATATAGATGTATAATATAATTAAATTATTATATTAATTTCATATATGTCTCCTAGATTTAATAAAACCATTCTTTATACGTTTAATGTATAATTTGAATGATTCATATCGTTTTGAGGGTGTGATAGTCTACATTCCAAAAACGAAATTTTTGTATTTACAAAACATGAAAATAATAAACGTATGTTTTAAAAAAATTTCAGAAGAATAGTGACATTATAAATAACATATATATCATAGATAAACATATTTTCTAATATAATGGCAACCATGAGAGCTGGTCGGGGAAAATTGACAAATCATTGTTTCATTACGTAGTAGTTCACCCTACATAGAAAGAGTATGTTCGTTACACATTAAATGGAGTTGTGTATATGTTAAATTTGAATCCATAGAATAAAAAAACATTACAATATTTATTATGATGATTTTGTTTTATAATCATTGAATAAAAATATTATAGTGTGTGTATAATGGAAATGAATCGTAAAATGTTGGGAAAAGGTGTTACCTCTCAATCAGGTATCTTCATTTGGTTTATGAAAACATTCTTCCTTGGGAGGATTTCATCATGTAGACAGGATTAGAGGTCATGGGAGGGAAGGTGGGATATTATTTTCATAGGGTTGGGTTGATCAATATGACTCAATGTGATGTATGGAAATGAGGGAGGATTTGTACTTTTAGTATAAAGCAAGGGGCACTATTGGGATTTATGAAAGGATTAATTATTAATAAATTCAATATATATTACATTACCCCTAAAGGTTCTCAATTATAATATTAGATGAGATAACGTTGTAATCATACAAACCCATATATTTTAGACATGTGTTTTTTTTCAATCCTTATCATGTTGATTAACCATTAGTTAACCCATTTTAATTTTAACTATGGTAAGAACTTGTTCTTTACTAAGAGCATGTAATTTTTACTTGTCAAGAGTAAATTGTGTAACAGCCCAAGATTTTATAAAAAAATATTATTTTTAATTTTATTAATGTCTTGTGTTGTACGCTACACCAAAAGGAGCTTGCACAACACGCATCCTTGTCTTGACTTGCATTACACGCAATCACGACCTTCCTCGATAGCGTGTGTAGTACGCAATACCGAGTTTCACTAAACAACGATATGCTATAAAAATATTATTAAAACTAGCCAGTATGAATAGTAATAACCACTTTTTGAAATCCAGTAAATCTTATTTTTCAAAATGAACTTTATTTTTGGATTCGGAGTATCGAATTTAGCCTAAGGTGAAATTTTGGTACTTTTCGGATAACTTTCGTATTCTGATGAATAGTGAAAATTACTAAATTATAATTAAAAACAACTTTTTTAATAGAAATAATTAATAGTGATAAATCATTAATTTGAGTGGGTTTAAAGTATATTTAGAATATATTTTTACAATTTAATACAATGTTGGTCATTGGATGTAATTTCACATTTAAACTAGACATAAACAAGTGTCAATCTTTTGATAGATATTGTTTCTTAAAAAAAACACGCTATTTGTTTTAACAGCGGGATTTAATTATAAAATTAATTAATGCAACTTTTATGTTATGAATTTGGTAAAATAGACTTCATTTTTGAATTCGGAATATGAAATATAGCTTGGGATGAAATTTTGGCATTGTTCTGAAAAACATCAATTTTTGATGAATAGTGAAACTACTAAGTGGTAGGTTAAAAACTGAATTTTGCATAAAACTTAATTTTACCGCTTCTGTGAATGGAATTTAGAAAATCCGAGAGACACGGTTAATATCAAGGACTAAAATGTGGTTCAATGAGATGAAAATAATTTTTTGGTGAATAGTAACTTTTTACTTTTTTTACCGCGGTTAATAGTAAATAGGGTAACTAAGGGTAAATATGATATTACTATTACCCTAACACATGTCCTAATTCCATTGGACAAGTGTAATTCGACCAGAAACAAACTTAGGAATAAAATATGACCATTTAGGCCCACTTGGATTAGATTAGGACATTTATTATTAATTTATTTAAAGAAGGGTTAAAATAGTTAAAATCAAAGTTTAATAAGTAAATCATTTTTAATATGGGGTTATACATAAGATAAATTCGATTGTAAATATTCATTAGAAAGATAAAAAGATTTCCTACTTTATGGTATTTTATTTGTAATTTTTAGACATCAAATAATTTAATTTATTTATGACACAACGATGATGCAGTAATTATCTTTTTAATGAAATATTGACATAATTGATGTTATAAGCACCAAAATAAATGTAATTTGAGATTTTTATGAATTCCACTAATTTTCTAGGTTACTATGATATATTAGTGTTGATTTAATCAACTTGGTTCGAACATATAATTCTGTTATGACTTTCACAAAAATCATATATCAAATAGTGTCAAAATTGACACAAAATAGTTTTTAAATCAAATATTATATTATTAATTGTTATTTTATTCCTAAAAATCTAAGGTTCGGCCAAATGACTTAGATAAGGATATATGTATTAATAATATACATTTTGGGGTTCGTTTGGCATGTTATAGTAAGTTTATTAACCATATAGTGAAAGAAAACAAAAAGACATGGTAAAAGTTAAATTATTTAACTTAGAGTTAAATCTAATTGATAAGGTTAAAATAATACCCTAAACTTGTCTAAATCCTATTGGTTGATAGGATTTCGACCCTTCCCCACTTTATCTTCGAAATAAGACCCTTTGGAACCATTATAAACCGATTTTGACTTTAATATAAAGTAATATTTTGAGATATTCCTAAGGTGCCCCTCTCCTCCCTTATAAAAGGAAACCTCCTCCCCCTCCTCCTCACACCAATTTGAGCACTCAAGCTCGGCCAACCCCTGCCAAAATCCCTTCTCCACTTCCCTAGCAACATCCTAGAGGTTCTGGTCTTCCTCAAAGACCAATTCTAGTGCCCTAAGAGGAGGTCTCAAAGAGGCACTTCAAAGAAGAGGTAATTACCGTTACCAATTCTTTCATATTTATTTCTTCTTCCACTTCTTCTTCTTAGGTTGTTTCATTATGAAGTAATAACATCAGTATCACTCATATACTGATATGTTATTATAAGTATAAAACAACCCTATTTCACCATCTATCCATACTACGGAAAAAGAAATCACCGCGCGTGCGTACGTACGGAATACCGTCTCCACGCCGTGGTGTAATCTATTTTCCACCGCCACCTTACATGGATGGGTATAATGGTGTAAAGAATAACTATACATAGTTATTACAACATCATATTGATTCTGATATATTGTATAATCCACTCCAATTCAATTCAATATTTATAGAAATGATATCATCGCTCGTGCGTACGTACGGACTACCGTCTCCACGACGCGATGAGATTCATTCTCCATGTTAACCATTTAAGAATGATTATAATGTATATATAAGAAATAATAATGAAATATATGACATTATAAGGCTACTGGATTTATGTATATATATACATATGTATGTCATCTACTTACTTCCATTTCAAGACAATAAGGAAAGGAAAATAGCGTTCATGCGTACGTACGGACTACCGTCTCCATGAACGGTGTTTTTCATTTTATTTATCTACCTATTATATATATATATATATACTGAATATATATGATATATAAATCATATTTTATATTCTGGAAGTAAGTAAATAATGATATAAGTAATAATGATGTCAAGAACAACAAGTCAAAACACCTATGATAAATGAAACGATTTTACCCAAAACGCTTCTTTAACATGGAATTTACAAAAGAACGGGTAATATAATTTCATAAGTGAACCATATATGATATCATAACAATGAATATGATTCTGTAATAAGTCAATAACATGATTTAAATCATTATACAGGAGGTTCGGACACTTACAAAGCAAGTCGGACCTAAGGTAAGGAAAATATCACAATCTCATTTTTATCCGAGATTGTTTATTCGTAA
This sequence comes from Viscum album, assembly GCA_963277665.1. NCBI lineage: Eukaryota > Viridiplantae > Streptophyta > Magnoliopsida > Santalales > Viscaceae > Viscum > Viscum album. Next base: position 447,135,325 of record OY728133.1, read on the forward strand.
GTATTTACTGGGGTGTATTTTATCATCCACATCCATGTTCCCTCAATATGTAATATTATTTCCATCCACCTACAATTGTTTAAATCCAATTTTACCCTTTGGTTAGTTTTTAGTAAAAGATATGAAAGGAATCTTTTGTCGTTTATCGTACGAGGTACATTTTGACTTTTTCGACAAAAGTACAAAGAATGTTTTTTTTAACTTATACGGCACGAACGGATTTCTACTGTTTTATAAAGCCTTATTTTCATGAAGCTTCCTCTAAAAGATTTCATGACTATTTTCAATAAAATCTCTTTCTTTTAAAATTGCATGATGTTTTGTGAAAAGAAATTGATTTTGAAGAAGAAAGGATATTTTCCTCAAGAATTCAATTCAAGTGTTTTATCAAAATTATTCTCCATCTAAGATAATAAAGGGTTCTGTTTCTATCCATATTTTTACATTGATTTGACTATGTTGTGATGGAATTATGTTTATGAATTCCTTTATCTTATATGAATGGTTTTATGATGTCATATTGTTTAAGAATCCCATTTTTATTACATGGGTTATGCAATGATGTATGATTTATGATTTTGTGGCACACATAAGAAAGGATTCATTAAGAGATGGGTGGGACCTATATCTCCCTCCAATGCATTGGGTAAAGATTTTATATCTCATGAGATAGACATGGCTGGAATGGTAGGTTATACCGGTTCCGTGAAACAGGACTGAAACGAGGATTACTCGATTCAGAAAGGGACTTTGTCCACTAAGATAGTCTTGGCAATGAGTCATGACTAACAAGAAATGATTTTCCATGATTATGTGTGCATGCCACAAAGTTTCAAGTTTCATGTTATGATTATGGTGATCTCATTTTCACTTCTATGATTTGTTCCATGTTAAGATATTATGATCTCTTTTGCAGGTTATGATTTTCAAAAACATATGATATGATTTTTATTTCTTTTGTGTACCCTTACTGAGCATTTGAGCTCACCCTTTTATGTTTTCTTTTCCCCAGGATATAAATAAAGGTTTTAGGTAAAAAAGGGAAGATCTTTATGGGAGATATTGAAGATCTTTTACCAAGATTAGAAGATTACGTTCCGAGTTTCCAAAGACACTAAACTATTACGATCCTTGTGTGTGTGTTTTTGTAATGTACTAAGTATTCCGCAAAAGTAATGTAAAGTCCATGTACGTCAGGCTTCGGGTCTCTACAGTTGGTATCAGAGGAAAGGTTTAGTCAACCATTGGAAACTAGGATGCGAAAACGTTAGTGAGATCCCTAGAGATATTTCTAAGGTATGTCTAGGGATGCCCCTAAGGATAAGTATACGTATAGGATATAGTTCTAGAACTATGGTAACGATATTAGATTAAAACAAAGATGATAGATATTTAAGTTACTCCCCCTTTATTACGATTTTTGCATCTAACACTATTCTGTTTGGGTTTTAGAAAATGGCTGGAAACAAGATGATTCACAATAATGGAGGATATGATGGACAATGGAATGATATTCATCATGAGCAACAAAATGAAATGGGATTTGGATGTCCAAACATCATTATTATGCCGAATCAGCAATCTCACAACATGATCAATAAAGTAAAATTTGGTAAGTTTCCTGACTCGACTAATAAGAGAAAGATGGAGTTCCATGATGATCATAGAGGAAAGAAAGTTCAATTTCCCCTATGTAAATCATGTGGGAAGAGGCATCAAGGAGAATGTTTCAAGGGAACTGGAAGATGCTTTCGGTGTGGAATAGAAGGACACAAAGCAAGTAAGTGAAAAGGAAAAGGGTCGGTTAACACCATGGATGAGGATAATGGTATTGCTACGACATCAAAAATGGTTAAGTGTTTTAAATGTGGAATGTATGGGCATTATGCAAACAAATGCCCTAAGGGAAAGACTCATGAAGAGAATCAGTATGGTCATATGGGTAGTATTTATGTGGATGATGATGAAGAGACTACAAATGATATGTGAGATGAAAGAATTTTTGAAGCTCGGTCAATGGTTTGAGAATGTAGTGGAATGATTACATGTTTATCATGTGTAATTTTGGAATAAAGAGACATCTATGGATTGTTACACTGTTATCTTTCCTTGTGTTTTGAATGTTTATGATTAATGTTACCAGTATCCATGAAAGGTTAATCAGATATTTTTGGAATGTAGATGATATGCGCATAATGAAGGGTTAAGGAGAAAATTAAATATTTGATAGTATTCATGAGCTCATGGTTGATATAAGGACTAAGTGATATCATGGTTTGAGTATATAGAATTTTGAGGATTTTGGTATATGGAAAGTGTTAACTTTTAACTGCACTCACTAAGGTATTCAAGAGAATACACGATTAAGGACTTTGAATGTTTGGAATGTGACCAACAAGACATATCTTATGTGGGGATCAACGACAGTATTAAATCTCTGGTAATCGTTGTCACTATATTATGAGAGTGGACTGCAGTATTATGTATAAGCCTAAAGATTAGACTGGATTATGTTGGACATAAGTTAGTATTGTTTAAGGATAGAATATTTTCGATATTATTGATGGGATGTTATAGTGACGTAGTTTTAGAAAAAGGACAACCTGCAGGACGGGCGACAGCCCATCGCTTCGGACAAGGCTGTAGGAATCGAACCCACAACCGAAGTGCGACTGGCCTTTATCGCCTACCACTGACCTACAGGAAGTCCCTGTTTAGTAGAAACTAGTTTTATTATATTAAGCAGTATGATATATGAAGTATAAGTCCATATGTGATTAATCTCACTATAGACCGACTTATGTATATAATTTTGCTAACCTTTTGTTTGAAACAGATGGAATGACCCGTCATTCTATCACATGATCTGCTAACACTTCACGAATAACAAATTCAACTTCATTTATTTAAGAGATGAAGTGGAAATTGTTAAAGGCACGAACAACAGTGAGATTGTACCAAAATAAAGCAAGTATTTATTCTAATTCAAATTTTTTAACTTTAGGGAAATGATATTGAAAACCAAAAATGTTGTCCTAGTTCTCTTATACCTGATGAATCAGATGGTACCTTATATCATCACAAATCTATGGATTTGTGATTACTGGCTTTTCCATAGCCATGTTCTCTATCACTCTCCATCAGAACATGATGCTTAGATTTCTCTTCCATATCCATATTTTCACCTATGTGGAAACCCAGTGATTAGTTTATTTGGGTAATCGTTACATTTCATACTTTAGTTTTTAAAGCCATATTTTGGTATTCCCTTTAACTATGTGGGTTTCTATTAAAGAAACATTCAAATAGTAAACCATTTATAACCCCGACGAATTTCGAGGGCGAAATTCATTTTAAGGGGGGTAGAATGTAACAGCCCAAGATTTTATAAAAAAATATTCTTTTTAATTTTATTAATGTCTTGTGTTGTACGCTATACCAAAAGGAGCTTGCACAACACGCATCTTTGTCTTGACTTGCATTACACGCAATCACGACCTTCCTCGATAGCGTGTGTAGTACGCAATACCGAGTTTCACTAAACAACGATATGCTATAAAAATATTATTAAAACTAGCCATTATGAATAGTAATAACCACTTTTTGAAATCCAGTAAATCTTATTTTTCAAAATGAACTTTATTTTTGGATTCGGAGTATCGAATTTAGCCTAAGGTGAAATTTTGGTACTTTTCGGATAACTTTCATATTCTGATGAATAGTGAAAATTACTAAATTATAATTAAAAACAACTTTTTTAATCAAAATAATTAATAGTGATAAATCATTAATTTGAGTGGTTTTAAAGTATATTTAGAATATATTTTTACAATTTAATACAATGTTGGTCATTGTATGTAATTTCACATTTAAACTAGACATAAACATGTGTCAATCTTTTGATAGATATTGTTTCTTAAAAAAAACACGCTATTTGTTTTAACAGCTGGATTTAATTATAAAATTAATTAATGAAACTTTTATGTTATGAATTTGGTAAAATAGACTTCATTTTTGAATTCGGAATATGAAATATAGCTTGGGATGAAATTTTGGCATTGTTCTGAAAAACATCAATTTTTGATGAATAGTGAAACTACTAAGTGGTAGGTTAAAAACTGAATTTTGCATAAAACTTAATTTTACCGCTTCTGTGAATGGAATTTCGAAAATCCGAGAGACACGGTTAATATCAAGGACTAAAATGTGGTTCAATGAGATGAAAATAATTTTTTGGTGAATAGTAACTTTTTACTTTTTTTACCGCGGTTAATAGTAAATAGGGTAACTAAGGGTAAATATGATATTACTATTACCCTAACACATGTCCTAATTCCATTGGACAAGTATAATTCGACCAGAAACAATCTTAGGAATAAAATATGACCATTTAGGCCCACTTGGATTAGATTAGGACATTTATTATTAATTTATTTAAAGAAGGGTTAAAATAGTTAAAATCAAAGTTTAATAAGTAAATCATTTTTAATATGGGGTTATACATAAGATAAATTCGATTGTAAATATACATTAGAAAGATAAAAAGATTTCCTACTTTATGGTATTTTATTTGTAATTTTTAGACATCAAATAATTTAATTTATTTATGACACAACGATGATGCAGTAATTATCGTTTTAATGAAATATTGACATAATTGATGTTATAAGCACCAAAATAAATGTAATTTGAGATTTTTATGAATTAAACTAATTTTCTAGGTTACTAAGATATATTAGTGTTGATTTAATCAACTTGGTTTGAACATATAATTCTGTTATGACTTTCACAAAAATCATATATCAAATAGTGTCAAAATTGACACAAAATAGTTTTTAAATCAAATATTATATTATTAATTGTTATTTTATTCCTAAAAATCTAAGGTTCGGCCAAATGACTTAGATAAGGATATATGTATTAATAATATACAATTTGGGGTTCGTTTGGCATGTTATAGTAAGTTTATTAACCATATAGTGAAAGAAAACAAAAAGACATGGTAAAAGTAAAATTATTTAACTTAGAGTTAAATATAATTGATAAGGTTAAAATAATACCCTAAACTTGTCTAAATCCTATTGGTTGATAGGATTTCGACCCTTCCCCACTTTATCTTCGAAATAAGACCCTTTGGAACCATTATAAACCGATTTTGACTTTAATATAAAGTAATATTTTGAGATATTCCTAAGGTGCCCCTCTCCTCCCTTATAAAAGGACACCTCCTCCCCTTCCTCCTCACACCAATTTGAGCACTCAAGCTCGGCCAACCCCTGCCAAAATCCCTTCTCCACTTCCCTAGCAACATCCTAGAGGTTCTGGTCTTCCTCAAAGACCAATTCTAGTGCCCTAAGAGGAGGTCTCAAAGAGGCACTTCAAAGAAGAGGTAATTACCGTTACCAATTCTTTCATATTTATTTCTTCTTCCACTTCTTCTTCTTAGGTTGTTTCATTATGAAGTAATAACATCAGTATCACTCATATACTGATATGTTATTATAAGTATGAAACAACCCTATTTCACCATCTATCCATCCTACGGAAAAAGAAATCACCGCGCGTGCGTACGTACGGAATACCGTCTCCACGCCGTGGTGTAATCTATTTTCCACCGCCACCTTACATGGATGGGTATAATGGTGTAAAGAATAACTATACATAGTTATTACAACATCATATTGATTCTTATATATTGTATAATCCACTCCAATTCAATTCAATATTTATAGAAATGATATCATCGCTCGTGCGTACGTACGGACTACCGTCTCCACGACGCGATGAGATTCATTCTCCATGTTAACCATTTAAGAATGATTATAATGTATATATAAGAAATAATAATGAAATATATGTCATTATAAGGCTACTGGATTTATGTATATATATTCATATGTATGTCATCTACTTACTTCCATTTCAAGACAATAAGGAAAGGAAAACAGCGTTCATGCGTACGTACGGACTACCGTCTCCATGAACGGTGTTTTTCATTTTATTTATCTACCTATTATATATATATATATATACTGAATATATATGATATATAAATCATATTTTATATTCTGGAAGTAAGTAAATAATGATATAAGTAATAATGATGTCAAGAACAACAAGTCAAAACACCTATGATAAATGAAACGATTTTACCCAAAACGCTTCTTTAACATGGAATTTACAAAAGAACGGGTAATATAATGTCATAAGTGAACCATATATGATATCATAACAATGAATATGATTCTTTAATAAGTAAATAACATGATTTAAATCATTATACAGGAGGTTCGGACACTTACAAAGCAAGTCGGACCTAAGGTAAGGGAAATATCACAATCTCATTTTTATCCGAGATTGTTTATTCGTAAGTATTTACTGGGGTGTATTTTATCATCCACATCCATGTTCCCTCAATATGTAATATTATTTCCATCCACCTACAATTGTTTAAATCCAATTTTACCCTTTGGTTAGTTTTTAGTAAAAGATATGAAAGGAATCTTTTGTCGTTTATCGTACGAGGTACATTTTGACTTTTTCGACAAAAGTACAAAGAATGTTTTTTTTAACTTATACGGCACGAACGGATTTCTACTGTTTTATATAGCCTTATTTTCATGAAGCTTCCTCTAAAAGATTTCATGACTATTTTCAATAAAATCGCTTTCTTTTAAAATTGCATGATGTTTTGTGAAAAGAAATTGATTTTGAAGAAGAAAGGATATTTTCCTCAAGAATTCAATTCAAGTGTTTTATCAAAATTATTCTCCATCTAAGATAATAAAGGGTTCTGTTTCTATCCATATTTTTACATTGATTTGACTATGTTGTGATGGAATTATGTTTATGAATTCCTTTATCTTATATGAATGGTTTTATGATGTCATGTTGTTTAAGAATCCCATTTTTATTACATGGGTTATGCAATGATGTATGATTTATGATTTTGTGGCACACATAAGAAAGGATTCATTAAGAGATGGGTGGGACCTATATCTCCCTCCAATGCATTGGGTAAAGATTTTATATCTCATGAGATAGACATGGCTGGAATGGTAGGTTATACCGGTTCAGTGAAACAGGACTGAAACGAGGATTACTCGATTCAGAAAGGGACTTTGTCCACTAAGATAGTCTTGGCAATGAGTCATGACTAACAAGAAATGATTTTCCATGATTATGTGTGCATGCCACAAAGTTTCAAGTTTCATGTTATGATTATGGTGATCTCATTTTCACTTCTATTATTTGTTCCATGTTAAGATATTATGATCTCTTTTGCAGGTTATGATTTTCAAAAAGATATGATATGATTTTTATTTCTTTTGTGTACCCTTACTGAGCATTTGAGCTCACCCTTTTATGTTTTCTTTTCCCCAGGATATAAATAGAGGTTTTAGGTAAAAAAGGGAAGATCTTTATGGGAGATATTGAAGATCTTTCACCAAGATTAGAAGATTACGTTCCGAGTTTCCAAAGACACTAAACTATTACGATCCTTGTGTGTGTGTTTTTGTAATGTACTAAGTATTCCGCAAAAGTAATGTAAAGTCCATGTACGTCAGGCTTTGGGTCTCTACAAATTGGACCATAAATGGTCATGTATTTGATATTTTAAACAATATATCCTTCCATTGTCCTTAGTTAATATATATATTTTTTTAAATAATTTAATGAAATATTTTGTTCATAAAATATCATAAGTATCAACTTTCACACGGTTGATAACATTGACATTAATAAAATTCATACATCAAGGAAAATTTTAAAAAATAAATTTACCATACCCCTAAAAAGTCATATTAAACTACAAAATTCTTGGATCACATCAATTATGTCAAATTAAGTTTATTTCTTTAGTATTTTAAAACAATTTATTTGATATTTCTATTAATAATTTAATTTTGGTTTGACTATTGTGTCATTCTTAATAGTAATTATTTAATATCTAAATACTACAAATATATTTATATGATATATTTATCATTTTAAAATTTCCAATTACTTCCTATATTTGATGTTATCTCTTGGTTATCCATATATTAAAATTAGTATACTTATATAAAATAAGAGTGCGACTTTTTTCACATTTAATGAATTTTATAATATTAATGTAATATTCATGGTAATGTGGACATTAAGTGACTAACTATATAAATATAGATGATAAGGGTATAATGTATTAATCCAATAGTATTTTTAATGGGTTTCAAAAAATTTATATTATTAATTTTACATTCAATTACCTGATTTACCCTTAACTATGATAAAAAGAATTACTAAAGTTACAATTCACAATGCCTAGAAATAAAAGTATCCTATAGACATACTTTAGTACCAATGTTTCAAAATATATAATAAATTATTTGTAATTTAAAAAATTTACATTTCATTCATTAATTTAAAATTAATCCTCAGTGCCAAAATAAGAAAACTGATTTTTCAAAAGATAATCCCATGAAAATATTGATATGTGTTTATATCTAATTTTACTCTGAACATAATTCAAATGTCATAAATTTTATTAAATGATAAAAATATAATATAATTATAGTTTTAACCCATTCATAATTATAATTGACCACTACTTTTTTTTTATTAAAAAAATACAATTAAAATTTTTTAGATTTCAATATTAATCATAATATAAAAGTTATCAAAAAAATATTAAAAATTTATCAAAAATTAATTTTGATGCCCCTATTACAAATAAGAAGTTTTTTATTTCAAATTTCATATATAAATGTTTCACATACAGGATTTAGAATCATTTTTCTATCAAAAGGTTGCTAAAATACATTTTTTTGAAAAATACCTCTTTTATCGAAAAAATTGAATTTGTTATTATATTATGTCTAAGAAATAAATAATATGAATGATAAAATAATTAGAAATATATAATATTCCAAATTTGATATTTAATATTCATATCCTTTAATTTAATGGCTATTTTATATATCATATTAAATAATAATATATTATTAATATATTGTTGTTAGGAAAAAATTTGGCCATGTGTGTAGCGCAATCCAACTCATTGTTGTGTGTAGAAAAAGCCTAACATGGTGTTTTATAAAAATAAAACAAGAAATAAAATTATTTTTAATAAATAATGAAAATATTGTAATGTCTTGGGTGTTACATTCTCTCATCCTTCAATAAATTGCATTTTTGCAATTTGAACTTGGATTTAAAAACAATGGGGTGGACATTAAAAAATATATATTTATTAAAATCATAGATTATAAAATGGATTAATGATACTGGATTTTTTTTAAAAGAACGTAATGTAAGGCGGTTACCATAAATAACACATAATGGGGTTCCATGTTGGAAAACGTGGACAATAAATGAAATGTAAGCATCATGTTTTGATGGAGAGTGAGAGTAAACATTACTAGGATAAAGTTAAAAACCCAAAAGATATAAATCTTTGGTGATCCAAGGAAACATTTGATTTATTTCAAAACAATGTACTTGTAAAAAAATTTCAATTTTATGATCATTTCACATGTGTTTGAGAATTAGTTTACTTCATGGAATAAGAACACATGGAATCATACTTAATTGACATGTAGAGCATCATCATTTAACAAATTCATACAAAAAAACTCATCATTCTATTCAAAAGAAAATAAAACTAAAAAACATTCTATTAATATTAATTATAAAAGGTTGAAAATAAAAAATCATATAATTTAAATAAATAAAACTAGGTTATACTAACCAATGACTTCTAGTTGGCCAGTGGTTGGCGATAAGGCATTTCGCACTTTGATTGCGGGTTTTATTCTCGTATCTTTATCTGATGCAGTGGGTTGTCACCCAAACTATAGGTTTTCCATTTCATAAAACTATATTAATATAAAATTACATAAATAATCTTAATAAATGTTTTAACCTTAAAAAATAGTATCAAATTTCAAACATAATCCATTCCAAACTATAGGCTTATCAAAAATACTTCTATCCAAACTCACAGTCCAAAAATTTATATGAATTGTTATATTACATAATAAATATCTTTTTCACACAATTTGAATGTTAATAGCTTAATCACGTATTCTAGATAAAACATGGTAATACCTGAAATTAATATAAAACCATATTTTAATACATATGTGCATACTTATTCCTTATGTAAAACATAGAATAGTGGATATACTTTCTATACATATGACGTGTTATCATTTCCACAACCATATATTATCCAAAAAAATTAACTTACAATTGTGTCACTTTACTTGTTAACATACAATCTTAAATCCATAATGAAACAGTACTATAGTACAATCCTTATTTCTTTTCATAACTCATATAACTAGTACATCATTTATACGATACTCAAATGACACAATTCATTAATAAAAATATAAGCACATAAACTATTCATCTTCACTTATGGTAGTATCATAATGTGATTATTATCCAATAGAATCATTTGGTGTATCTTCTTATTATTGGGAAATTTATTTTCATAGTGTCTCATCTCCTTACATATGAAGAAATTTTACATTCTAAACCATTTTCTTACCCTTGGAATCACGAACTTGGTGTTCTTTTTCTCCAAAATAACAACAATCTCACATTACCTTAAAGAATTTACCAAGGTGATTATTTCCATTGTTATCACATGTGGGAATGTCCTTCTTTACCTTTTTACCTTTATATGTCTTTTTTCTCTAACATCCACTTCTTCACTTTCATCCCATCAAATACATAGGACTTAAATAATTCATTAATTATTTTATTAACACATGGTACTATTTCGTTATATGAGGAGAGTACATGGGAGGATATTTTCCAATGAAATGTTTTCATAAGACCATAAATGATATGGTCCTTATTACTCTTTGAATCATGTATATTACTATAGTTTTCATTTATTATATAGGGGTCCATTTCTAAATGAAAATATAAACTAGGGTAGAACATATTGTAATGTATAATCCAAAAACATGAAACATTCTCTGCATTAATTAATGATTTACACATTTCTAGTCCCATAGCCACTAAAATTGTTTATTTTGGGACATATTTGCTCATATATCCTTCATAATGGTTTATAAATAAAATGTGAATTATCATATGAATATCCCCCAGTAGTTTCAAACCAGATGCACAGTAAGGTCCGTTGTTGTGTACCAGGTAACCCCAAGTCAAAATCGAAGCACCTTGTCAAAGTTATCAATCCTATGTACATTTTTTCCATAACCATGTCCAGCTGTAGTATCCATAGAAGGTTGTATTTTTTGTTAATACCCTAATAATTTCTACATAAGCTTTTTAGGATTTTCCTCTATTCTTATCATCAAGGTCAATCTTAGGGCTATGATCCATAAAATAATGTTATTAAATATATTTCAATGGTCTTTTATAAACATGATATGATTCCAACTATAATGCCCTAAGCCCAATATATTGGAGATAGTGTATTATTTTAATACATTAGCATGATTACAATAAATCATGCCCCAATGGACGGACCAGTTCAGTAGTTATGGGATATATATTGCATACATGAATCATTCATTAATATTCAAAACACAATATGAATCTTAGTTGATTCTTGGATAATGCCACTGCTCTTCTAGATTAACATTGCATATAAATCATAAAACACTTCTTGGTATCCTAAAAAAAACATATGAATGGGGTGATTTCAGATGCTCAGTAATGTTAAAAAAATAGTGTAAGCTATCATTAATAACCATAAACTTTAAGGCAAGTATAATACTGAAATACAAGCCCTTTAAACATAATTTGGAACATAATATGGAAATAATTAATCAAATAATTCCATTTATACATTCACTTGAATATTCTACTTGTCTAATAATCAATTTTGATATCAACAACTAATCTCATAATGAGGGAATTCATAATGATAGAAATCTGAAATATACCATCGAGCAATCAATCCAGACATATAAAAATAAACGATTAATACCTCATCCAAATCCATATTTCAAAATAAATGCACAAGGCCTCATCCAAGTCCATATCTAGTTTGTCTCATGAGACCTACTAGTTCATCGATGGGCTATAGCGGTCCCATACCATCACTTACTAATCCTATACATTCCTTATATGAAAAGGGTGAAACATTACATTAAATTTTTTATTAAAACTGGAATACGAAATGTTAATACATTAACCATAAACCATGAATGGTATCAAAATGGGACATCCATAGTCAAACATTTAATAAAACCTTAAATCAATTATTGAATATTATATCATATTATGTAAACTACAATCATGCCTAAAATCCAATAATGGATTTTGACATAGATTGAAAATAATATAATAAATCATTAATACTCTTTGGGAGAAATATAATATTTTTACATTAAAACACTAAGAGCCATGAAATTTATAAAAGAAGAAGTAAAAGTGATTTTTGAGTCAATGTTTCCCATTCCACATTTAAATATCTGATATGAATTAGAATTTTAAAACATTCATGTAATTTGAAAAATAAATCCTTAAAACCATTTTAGAATATTGAAATTAATGGCAAATAATTATGAGAATATATCATTAAATAATTTGATATATTTAATATTTTCATTATTATTTATATGTTTTTTAATGATTTAATCCCTCCCAATTATTCAATTTGAGTGTATTTGCATCATTTATGTGTTTTTGGTGTATTTTGGGCTTAAATGTGAAAATGGGGTAATTCTGTAAAATTGTCAGTTTTATATAGCTTCTGTTTTTCGGGAATAACTTTTATAATATGGGTCCAATTGAAGTGAATACTTTTTTTTGGATTACTATGTTTGTGGGATTCAAATGTTCCTTCTGGACCAAGACCAAATTCGAAACCCAATGGTACAGAAAATTCAAACAATTGGAGAAATCAGGTGGGCAGGCAGAATGGACCACACTTAATTAAATATAGAATATCTCATTCAGCATACTTTATAATGAGGAGCTTCTAGTAGGTGTCGATAGAGGACTTGGAAGGGACGGTTCATATTAAATTTCATAAAATATGAATCTCATTAAGGCATCCTTTGGTCGTGTCCAAGTGGAGTGGGTGAAATAGTGTTTGGAGCCCAGAAAAGTAATGGTCATTGATTCGGCCATATCTTTCATTACACCTATTAAATGACTCTAAATTTTTTAGAGTAGATGTATAGATTCATTTCAAACATTATATAAGAAGGGACCTCAGTGCGTTTCGGCATGCTGGTGGGGATAACAGAGGAATACTTCTGGAGGACAGATTCTGGAGGATCAAATTTATGTTCTTTCTTTTCTTTGTTTTACACTTCTTAGTCTTGTAATGTGTTATTCTTTCCACTTAGACACAATTACCCTTACCAAGGTGGGGTAAAATTCTGTGTGATTGGGGAAGGATAGGTTTTCCATGTTTTATTTCATGAGTTCCTTATATTAATGTTTTAAAATACTCTTCTCTTCTGTGGATCAGTTTCAATTTCCTATAACAGTTTTTATTATCATATACGATTGTATCTGATTTTAGATTCTGTTGTTCATTTATATTTGGTCAATGATCAATATCTCCCTCCACTAGGTTCTGGTTTATAAACAATGGATTAGACCAGGACTTAGTGGTGAAGTACTCGGTGATCCCCAGTACGTGTGCGAGGAGTAGTAAATGTTCTTGGTTACTTGGGATAAACAACGCCCGATTGGGAATTGCCTAAGATAATTGGGGGTATTCTCTACCACTCTATTACACATTGGAAGGAGAGTAGACCAACCTAATATTTTAGTAATTTTTATTCTCACATTTTTAATTGACCAAGGGAGTGAGAAGAAACGATTGTGGATTCTCACTCTTAACGATTTAGTAGAGGAGAATTGGTTAAAATGAACAATGATAGAATTACAATTGGAAAACCGACCCTAACCTGATCACCATTTCATATCACTGATTTAAATCACATAATTTGTCAATTTGTTTCAAAACATTCACTTACTTATTTTACTTTATTTAGTTTCTTTCTTATATTTTCCAAATCAAACAATTTCTAAAATCAACCTCACTTCTTTCTCTTATTATAAGGTAACAATTTAATTGTTGTGCAATCCTCTCTGGAGACAACCTAGGTAACCCTCTATAATACATTTTAACTTAGGTAATATTTGTTTTTGTCACACCCCACGATAGGAACGTTTCAAAACTTAGCACTGTTGCCGGGGAGGTGGTGCCAACATTTATTTTCTTTTATTTTCATTCTTTTTTCAACTTTTCTCTTCAAAATTGCATGACTCGAAACTAAAAAACAGAACCATTACCCATAGATCCTAAAATTGAAAGAACCTTGTTATATAGACTTAGAAACGTTAATTTCAAATCTGATTTTGTGGAAGTTCCCCAAGAAGACTCAAGTGAAACTTCAAGTGTTCACTCTGAGCCTGTCATCATGGCTGAAAATCGAAACCAAACACTTAGAGACCTCTATGCACCACAATTCCTTAATCAAAACAATCAACTTGCCATGCCAGTGTTACAAAATGATTTTGTAATGAAACCTAACATGATTCCTTTTCTTCCAAAGTTTCATGGTTTGGTAGGTGAAGATCCAAAAAAACACATTAAAGAGTTCACACATGTGTGCTCATCTTTCAGACCCCGTGGAATTACTGAGGAGCAGGTTAAGTGGAAGACATTTCCGTTTTCATTGGATGGAGCTGCTAAATAATTGTTGTATGGCCTACAACCAGGATATGTACATGACTGAAATGACTTGGTAAGTTTTTTTATGCAAAGATTCTTCCCCACCTCTAGAAGCACAACCATTCAGAAGGAAAACTATGCCATACGACAATCATCTGGAGAAACCCTTTATGAGTACTGGGAGAGATTTAAGAAGCTATGTGCCAGCTGTCCACATCAAGCCATTGAGGAACACCAATTTCTTGAATTCGTCTATCAAGGACTACTGGACAATGATAGAAACCTTCTTGATGCATCATCTGGAGGTCCACTGATTGACAAGTCACCAGACGAAGCCATGGGCTTGATTGAGAGGATTTCCCAAAACTCGCAGCAATTTGGAACAAGAGGTATTGGAACAAGAGTTATCCATGAGGTACGCACTTCTCATCCATCACTCTTATTAGAAACTAAGATTGAAGAGCTTACTAGTTTGGTGAGACAGATGTCCTTGAAGCAAGTTAGTGACCAACAAGCACCAGCTAAGGTATGTGGTTTATGCTCATCACCTGATCATTTTACTGACCAACGTTCTGAAATACAGGGAATGGAAACATGTGTAGTAGCCATTCAGCCAAGGCAGTACCAGCAAAATCATGGATGGAGAGAGCCTAACCAAGTCCAATATGGATTTGGAAATCAATAGAATCTAGCTAGGCCCCCGTACCAAAATTAGTTTCAAAACCAACCCCCATTCCAGAATCAATTCCAGAACCCTCCACCATTTCAACAAAAACCATCTTATAACCAGCCTTCTTACCAAAAACCAACCAATCTATAAAGACCCTATGAGCAACCTTCTACCATTTCACAACCTCCAATTCAAAACCAACAAAAATATGAGTTTGAAGGACTGAAAGACATTGTTAAAGATTTTTCCAATAAGTTTGAAAGTCTCATGGACTTTCTGAACAAAAATCCTAGTAAACTCCCTTCCCAAACAGTCCCAAACCCAAAAGAGAATGTTAGTATTATAACTACAAGAATTGGAAAAAAAACTCCAACCACCATTCACCATTGAACCTGAAACAAGAAAAACTAATCTGGGTGAAAATGATGTTAGAAATGATGAAAATTCTATGAAAATGCATCGGGAAGAAGATAAGAAAGAGGAGGATGATAATGATATGCCAAGAAGGAATAAACAAGAAATACAATTTCAAAGGTAACAAAGAGAGAAAAAATATATACCACCACCATTTATATCAAAGATGATTGAATCAAAGAGGTTACAAAAAGAAGCAATGTAAAAAGAAATTCTGGACACCTTCCAGAAAGTGGAAATCCACATACCTCTACTTGAAGAACTCAAACAAATTCCAAAGTATGATAAGTTTTTGAAGGATCAATGCACCAAGAAAAGTATACTTCAAGGTAATGAGAGGATCAATTTGGGAAGAAGCATATCAGCCCTAATCACACCACAATTTCCAACCAAATGTCAAGATCCAGGGATGTTTCTATTCCGTGAACCATTGGTTCATTAAATTTCTCTAATGCTTTGAGCGATTTAAGTGCATCAATTAATGTATTGCCTCACTTAGTATATACTTCTTTGCAGATGGGAGTCTTGAACCCCACAAGAGTTGTGTTCCAGCATGAAAATAGATCCACAGTTTTCCCAGCAGGAGTTCTGGAGGATGTCCTGGTAAAAGTCAAAGATCTTTTATTCCCTGCTGACTTTTATGTGTTGAATATGGAAGATGATAGGATCCCATCACACTCACCCATCATTTTGGGGAGACCATTCTTAAATATGGACAAAACCATCATCAATGACCATGAAGGGACACTTACCATGGAGTTTGGAGATAGCACTGTCCACTTCAATATTTTTGAATCCATGAGGCACCCATCAGATGATCATTCACTCTTTGCACTCTCCTATGATAATGAATTAGAACCAATTGGAGAAATAGGTATGTTTCATGATTTTCTATCATTACAGGGGAATTTTTCCATTAAAGATATCATTGAAAATATGGATTCCCAAACTCTTGGAGGTTCTGATTTCCTATTGGAAGAAGAGGTAAAATATGATTTCTTTGATATTTTGTTAAATGATGATGAAGATGATATGATTTCTTGTGTGTAGGATGTCAAACCATTGGAAGTGGAGACCTAAATTTAGTTTCATCTCTTGAGCATCCTCCAGATCTAGAATTAAAACCACTCCCCACTGATTTAAAATATGTTTACCTTATGGATGGGGAGAAATTACTAGTAATAATTGCTAATAATCTATCTGGAACTGAAGAAAAATCATTGATTGAGCTTTTGAGAGAGAATGTCCAAGCAATAGGGTGGAGCTTAGGTGATATCCCAGGAATAAACCCAAAAATTTGCTCACATAGAATTTTTCATGAGGGAGATTCCAAACCTGTCAGACAACCCCAAAGGAGGCTAAACCCTACCCTGATGGAGGTTGTGAAAAACGAGATTGAGAAGTTATTAGAAGCTGGGATCATCTATCCCATATCAGATTCACAATGGGTTTGCCCCATCTATGTAATGCTCCAGGTACATTTCAGAGGTTTATGGTAAGTATATTTTCTGATCACATTGAAGACTTCTTAAAGGTTTTCTTGGATGACTTCACAGTTTTTGGAAATTCATTTGACCATTGTTTGAAAAATCTGGATAAAGTTTTGAAAACATGCATTGAAAAAAACCTTGTTTTGAATTTTGAAAAGTGTCATTTTATGGTTGAGAGAGGAATTGTCCTTGGGCACGTCATTTCTCAGAAAGGCATTGAGGTTGATAAATAAAAAATTGAAGTGATAAATTATTTGCCTTACCCAACTTGTGTGAAACATGTTAGATTATTTTTAGGACATGCAGGATTTTACAGGAGGTTTATAAAAGATTTCAGTACGATATCTCTCCCTCTATCTAGATTACTTTTGAAAGATTCTGATTTTGATTTCAATGGTTCATGTAGGGAATCATTTGATGAGTTAAAGAAGAAATTGATTACGCCACCAGTGATGTTGCAACCAAATTGGGAAGAACCATTTGAGCTACTTTGTGATGCTTCAAACCAAGCAGTTGGAGCTGTCCTTTCTCAGCGAATTGAGGGCAGGCCACAAGTCATTGCATATGCCTCGAAAACCTTAGATGCGTCCTAATTCAACTACAAAACAATAGAAAAAGATTATTAGGTACTTGATGAAGAAGGCTGAAGAAAAACCAAGGCTAGTGAGATGAATGTTACTACTACAAGAGTTCAACATAGAAATCAAAGATAAGAAGGGACCTGAGAACAAAGTGGCTGATCACTTAAGTGGACTACCCAACACCACTGAAGTTGAAATTCCAGACAGTAAACCACTAAATGATCGCCTTCCAGGAGAGCAGTTGTACTTTATTGAAGGAGAAGTACCTTGGTATGGTAAAATGGCCAATTATCAGGTAACATCTCAGTCCCATTTCATTTAAACTATCACCAAATTCACAAATTGAAAGCTGAATCTAAATATTACATCTGGGATGATCCATTTCTTTGGAAGATTTGCAATGACCAAATGATCAGAAGATGTTTTCCTAAAAATGAAATTGAATCAGTCTTTAGGTTTTGTCACACATTATCTTGTGGAGGCCACTTTGGACCTCAAAGGACCATAGGAAACGTTTTAGAATCTAGAATTTATTGGCCAACACTTCTCAAAGATTGTCATGACTTTTGTAAACAGTGTAAAAAATGAAAATTTTCAAGAAATATTTCAAAGAGACAAGAAATGTCCAAAAAGCCACTTAATTTTTGTGAAATATTTGAAGTTTGGGGGATATATTTTATGGGGCCTTTCCCAATGTCATTTGGAAATTCTTATGTTATGCTTGCTGTTGATTGTATTTCCAAATTGGTGGAAGCAAAAGCCACCAGAACTGACGATTCTAAAGTTGTTTGTGATTTTTTCAGGGCTAACATATTTTGTAGGTTTGGAGTTCCTAGATCCATAATTAGTGATCAAGGTACTAACTTTTCTAATTGGAGAATGGAGGGTTTGTTGAAAAGGTATGGGGTGCATCATAAAACTTCAACTCCCTATCATCCACAGACTAATGGGCAAGCCAAAGTGTCCAATAGGGAAATAAATTTTTTTTGGAAAAGACTGTTAATCCAAATAGGAAGGATTGGAGCCAAAGTTTAGAAGACACATTATGGGATTATAAGACAGCCTACAAAACCCCAATTGGAATGAGTCTACATAGGCTGATTTATGGGAAAAGTTGTCACATACCCGTGGAATTGGAACTAAAGGCATACTGGGCTGTGATGAAGATGAATTTGGATCTTAATAGTGCTGGAAAAGAGAGAATATTGCAGTTACAAGAGCTGAAAGAAATTAGAAGGGAAGCATTTGAATATTCCATGATTTACAAAGAGAGAATAAGAGTTTCTCATGAAAAACTGATCCAACCAAAAGACTTTCATCCTGGAGACAAGGTGTTGTTATTCAATTCAAGACTGAAGCTAATGCCAGGTAAACTTCGTTCCAGGTGGGAAGGTCCATTTATAGTTACTCATGTATATCCTTTTGGTGATTTGCTGATTATGAAGGATGGAGTGAAGGATCCAATCACTGTTAATGGGCACAGATTGAAGAAATTCTTTGGGACCATGCCGTCAGAGCCAATGGAGGTGATCACACTCCTCCAACCTATTTATCAACAAACTCCATCAGGTCGTACCTCTCATTTATATATTCATGATTTCTATGTTTCAATTTCCAATATTCTTACATGTTAAATACATTTGAATGCATTGTGGACACTGCATCATTTAAGTGTGGGGGAGGGAACCTTTGTAGTGTAGGATTTTTATGTGTTGTTTGTTTTCCTAATTGTTTAAAAAAACAAACAACATGTGTGTGTTTAAAATTTTGTGTATTTATTTTTCAATTTTTGTGTGTTTTTGAAACTTTTGAGCTGAAATGATTATAATTGATATTTTTGAAACCAATCACCATGAGTGAAATAACTTATTCCTTGAAACTGAGCTTAAATGAATGCTGAAAATGATATTGTTTCAAGTTCAATTCTTTGGAAATTTTATGAAAAAATACTCTGTTTTTTTTATCCCATGCCACATATCACTGTCTTTATATTTGAAATCACATTATAGTGAGGCTTTTGAACCTATTATTTTCATATTCTTTACATTCACCTCACTTCTTGAGAGAACCAAATCATACTTGATTTAACCAGAATTTGATTTATTCCTGTCAAAACTTGAGGGTTTGAGGTACTTGTGTTTTAAATGATTGAGGCATTTCTTTGGTTTAAAAGCCCCCTTTTCAATATAATCCCTTTCATAATGGCCTACCTTAAACATTTAATCCTTGTATCCCATAGAAGCTATGAACATCCTGTTAGGTTATCCACATTACAAGCCAATATTCCCTATCTAACCTGCTCTTGAAGTGAAATTGCATGATCTATTTGACCATAAGTGTGGGTGGAATATGTATATTATTGTACTAAATTTTTTTGGGGATACATTGGGTGAAAAAAAATGTTGAAGAGATGTTATTGCTGCAAAAAAATCATTCTGCTGAAAGCTGTGCTTTTTTTGGAGCTTTCATGATGAGAGGAGTTGTGCCTTTCTGGAGCTTCTAATGTAAAAAAGAAGCTGTGTCTTTTCTGGAGCTTTCATGAAATATTATATTTGAGAATATTGAAATGTTTTCTGCTGAAATGATGAACTATGGGAACATTATATGATATTCCATGGAGAAGGAGTCTATTTTCTACTGAGGGGAGTGAAGAGAAGACCATACTTTTGTGAAAATTATAGTAATGCAATTTTTCTTCCAAAAGAGCCAATCCCTCTTCATTCAACCTCATAATTTTCACATACAAATCCTACCAACCTAAATCCACAGAACAACCTTAACAAGTCCTCATGATAATCATATGTCTTTGACTCACATCGGGTGGAGATGTCGGAATTTATCAAGCCTATGGTGACCCTTGTATGAGTTTGGATGAGAAAGACATCGCTAAAAAATTGAAATTTGTGTAATGAGAGATAATGAAAGTTAGGTAAGTGTTTTGGGTGGTTGGGAGGAGAAATGAAGAGTAAATTTATTGAATGATCCTAAATTAAGAACATGAAATAATGGAGTTTGAGGAGGCATGATATATTTTGTTTCTTTTTTTCAAATTGGTGGATCTCATGGATATGTGTTTTCAATTTACTTTGAATTTATTTTGATTCTGACTTGTATATGAGTCCAAGTGATAAGTGTGGGGGAATTGATAGGGTTAATATTTTCATTATTATATATATGTTTTTCAATGATTTAATCCCTCCCAATTTTTCAATGTGAGTGTATTTGCATCATTTATGTGTTTTTGGTGTATTTTGGGCTTAAATGTGGAAATGGGGTAATTCTGTAAAATTGTCAGTTTTATATAGATTCTGTTTTTCGGGAATAACTTTTATTATATGGGACCAATTGAATTGAATCCTTTTTTTAGGATTTCTATGTTTGTGGTATTCAAATGATCCTTCTGTACCAAGACCAAATTCGATACACAATGGTACAAAAAATTTAATCAAGTGGAGAAATTAGTTTGGAAGGCAGAATGGACCCCACTTCATTAAATATGGAATATCTCTTTCAGAAGTCCTTAGAATGAGGTGATTCTAGCTGGTGTCTATATAGGACTTTCAAGGGACGGTTTATATTAAATTTCATAAAATATGAATTTCATTAAGGCATCTTTTGGTCGCGTCCAAGTGGAGTGGGTGAAACAGTGTTTGGCGTCCAGAAATGCAATTGTCATTGATTCGGCCATATCATTCTATAAACCTGTCCAATGACCCTCAAATTTTTAGGTTCAATGGAAAACTTCATTCCCATCATTCTAAATGAAGGGACCTCGGTGAGTTTCGGCCGGCTGGTGGGGATAACAGAGGCAAACCACAGGAGGACAGATTCTGGAGGATCAAATTTCTGTTCTTTCTTTTCCTTGTTTTACACTTCTTAGTCTTGTAATGTGTTATTCTTTCCCCTTAGTCACAATTACCCTTACCAAGGTGGGGTAAACTTCTATGTGATTGAGGAAGGAGAGGTTTTACATGTTTTATTTCATGAGTTCGTTATCTTAATGTTTTAAAATCCCCTTATCTTCTGTGAATCAGTTTCAATTTTCTATAACAGTTTATTTTATCATATACGATTGTATCTGATTTTAGATTCTGTTATTCATTTATACTTGGTCAATGATCAAAATCTCCCTCCACTAGGTTATGGTTTATAAATGATGGATTAGACCAGGACTTAGTGGTGAAGTACTCGTTGATCACTGGTACGTGTGTGAGGAGTAGTAAATGTTCTTGATTACTTGGGATAAACAAGACCCGATTGGGAATTGCCTAAGATAATTAGGGGTGTTTTCTACCACTCTATTACACATTGGAAGGAGAGTATACGAACCTAATATTTTAGTAAGGTTTATTCTCACATTTTTAATTGACCAAGGTAGTGAGAAGAAACGATTGTGGATTCTCACTCTTAATGATTTAGTAGAAGAGAATTGGGAAAAATGAACAATGATAGAATTACAATTGGAAAACTGACCCTAACCTGATCACCATTTCATATCACTGATTTAAATCACATCATTTGTAAATTTGTTTCAAAATTTCACATAATTATTTTAATTTATTTAGTTTCCTTCTTATATTTTCCAAATCAAACAATTTCTAAAATCAACCTCACTTCATTCTCTTATTTTAAGGTGACAGATTAATTGTTGTGCATTCCTCTCTGGAGACAACCTAGGTAACCCACTATAATAAATTTTACCTTATGTAATATTTGTTTTTATCACACCCCACGACAGGAATGTGTCAACATTTAAAATTATGTTTTAGTGAAATAGTCCCTTACATTACATCTTAAAAAGATTCATTTTGGAAATATTTTGAAGAAACATTGACATGTATGATAATGATTTCCTAGTAGATTCTTACATAAAATCAATCTCAGATAATAATGAGACTGTGAAATTAAACTTTACCTTGTATTTTCCTTTAGTAGAGGGTTTGTTAAACTCCATTACAATGGGCAGTAAATGTTAATAAATAATAAAAGAATCATATATTTATTTATGATATCATATATTATCTTCTTATAATATCTTATTACTCGTTTGTTAGTAATTTTTCATTATGTTTGCTATTTTTGATGTAAATCACTCAGTTACTCATGTAAGTTTTGACTTATTAATTATTTTTACAATTAATGAGATCATGGAATCATGATATAAAAAATGAAAAAAATTATTTAAATAGTATATATATATATATCCATTATATATGTAATTATAATAATCCACAATAATTGGAAAAAATAAATGAAACAAATTGTTCATGGAGACGGTATGCCATTCATACGCATGAACGCTACTTTCATTTATTTTTCATATAAGAATAAAATGATATAAATGTATTTTATAATTTTATTTTTATATAATTTCATATATTTTCCATATCTTTAATAATATCACCCTTTATATGTTCCACGTATAGCATGAACGAGGCATATCGCTTTGAGGGGGCAGAAGACTACACTTCCTCAATATAAATTATCAAAATTAAACAACTTGGAAATCATAATGGTATGTCTAAAATAAAAATAGAATAATAATAAAGACATTATAGATAACATATATATCATATATAAAAATATTTTCCTTTATAATTTCCACCATTGGAGGTGGTAGGTTAAAATTGAACAATCATTGTTTCGTGAGGAAGTAGTTCGTCGTACACAGAAACAATATATCGTTACCGATTAAATGGAGGTGTGTGTAAGGGTAAGAAGAAACCATAAAATAAAACCATACTAGTATATTTATTATTATTTTATGTAATAAGTGAATAATAAGTATATAGGGATTGTAGAATGGAAATGAAACTAATAAGCATGAGAGCAGGCGTTACCACTTAATCAGGTAACTTCTCTTGGGTTATAAGAAAAGGCTTCATTGGGAGGCTTTATTCCTTAAGAGAGTATTATAAGATTAGTGGAGGGAATTTGAGATATTTTTTGGGCAGGATGTGGTCGATATATAAGGCTCAATGTGGTGTGAGGAAATAAGGGGGGATGTGTCCTTTTATAATGAAGGCATAGGGCACTATTGGGATGTCTCATTGGATTAATTTATAAAAATTTAAATATATACTAAAATACCTACAAAATGACTTTAATTATAATATATTATTATATAAGGTTGTAATATTACAAACCAATATATTTTGTACATGTTTTTTTATTTTAATCCTCATTATTTTGACGAACCCTTAATTATCCCATTTTAATTTTAAATATGGTATTTATTTTTTCTTCTCGAAGAAGGTGTGCATTTTACTTATCTACTGTAAATTTGATATTAATGGAAAATTAATGATATTTTAGACCATATAAATTCCCCTAGTACATATTTAATACTTTAATGATTTTCTAATACAATAATTAAATATTATTTTCATAAAATATCATAAGTGTCAATTTTGACACTATTGACAACATTGACTTTAATAAAATATATACAACAATATAAATTCAAAAAAAAAATCATTTCAAATAACCCTAACATGTCATATTAAACTATAAATTTAGTATAGTACCTCATTTATCCCAAATTAGGTTTATTTTAATAATTTAATTTCATTTATTCGATATGTTTATTAATAAAATAATTTTGGTATCCCTATTATGTCATCCTTAATTTTAAATATTTAATCTATAAAAAATATAAATAAATTTAAATGATGTTTGTAATTATTTTAGAGTTTTATGTGCTACCTATAGTTGATGTTATCACCTAGTAATCCATATATTAAAATTTATATAATTATATAAAATTAGTTTTTGACATTTTTCCACATTCATTGATTTTAATAATATTAATGTCATATTCATGGGAATGTGACCATTAAGTGATTCCACCTTGAAAAATATATGATAAGGGTCGAATGTAGTTATCCAATATAATTTTTATAGCTGCTATGGTAATTTATAATACTAATTTCACCTTCAATTACATGATTAACCTTAACCACAGTAATAAAAAAATTACTAAAGTTACTATTCATAATGTAGAAAAATTAACCTATCCTATTTTCATAATTAGGATCCACTAATTCTAAATATGGAATCAATTTTACAATATTTATAACACAAAAGTTATATTAACTAAATTAAAATTAATTCCAACTCTCAAATTGATAAAACAAGTTTTTCAAAAGTAAAAACAATCAAAAGATTGACATGTGCTTATATATAGTTTTATTGTAAAAATAATTAAAATCACCAAAATTATGTTAAATAGTAAAAATATAATAAAATTATAATTTAAAACCATTCAAATGTATAATATGTCACTATAAATTATATTTATTAAGAAATTTATTTTTAATTAGTATTTAGTATTTTCACTATTCATCAAAATATGAATGTTATTAGAATTACTCGAAAACTTTATCCAAACTAAATTTTGATGTAAAATTTTTATATAAAATGTTTATTTTATCAAATTGAATATATATGTGTCTAATATAATTGATTTTAAATGGTTATTCCATCAAAAGTAGGAATAACTATATTTAAAAAAAATACTCATTTAATCTAAACAAAGTGAATTTGTTCTTATATTATGTTTAAGAAACAAATAAGATAAATGTTAATATTTCATTCAATATTTAGAAATAATTTTTTTTAATAATATTCATAACCTATAATATAACAGATAGGTTATATATCATATAAAATAATAATATTTTAGTAATATATTGTTGTTTGGTAAAAATAGGTCATTCATGTAATTCATTAAATCTCGTTGTTGTGTGTACCATAAGATAAACATGGTGTTGAATAAAAAAAATACAATAATGTTTAATCAGAATTGAAAATATTTTAATGTCTTGCGGTGTTATAATATTTCTTTTCTAGGTAATATTTTTCACAAACATAACATTAGTGTTTTCATTTTTCTTAATGGAAAATATAAAGGCTGTGAACTCTTATATAAGAATTTAAATATCATTCCAACATAAAAATTTTACTTATTTTATCATTTTAAAATAGTGTTATTGGATTTTAGGAATAACATATGTAAATAAAGAAATAGAAATGATAATGGTGTAGTAAAAAAAATTTATACGTCACTTCTTTGATAATCTATGTTATAGAGGGGTTTGATCAATTGAAGGATGGTATTTTGAGAAGACAAAAACCTATTAAATGTGGATATGAATATTTATGAGAGTTAATGGTATATTTTTTGCCTAAAATAACTTGTTTGGGGTGTGATGGTTAGTAAGGATAGGAGTTTCCTTTTAAAAGTGAAATGTGATGACATTTTCGTAAATAAAAAAATCTTTTTAGTAATAGGAATTACATATCAATTAATGTTATTATGAAATTGGGAAATTAGGGAGAGTGTAAGTGATATATTTTATAAATTACTCAAAAACACTTTCCACAAAAGTTTTAGTCCTTTTTCCATTTATTACATTTATATTTTTTAATTTTAGCAGTGTTTTCTTTACCATAGTAACTAGTTCTTACCAATGTAACATATCGACTATGATTAAAAAACATAAAATTTTCTCATTATCTAATTTGGATAAACGGATAATAAATTTTAATTCCAT
Organism: Viscum album; assembly: GCA_963277665.1. NCBI lineage: Eukaryota > Viridiplantae > Streptophyta > Magnoliopsida > Santalales > Viscaceae > Viscum > Viscum album. The sequence continues at coordinate 447,161,697 of OY728133.1, forward strand.
TTAATTTAAATAAATTACTAAAAGTGATAAAATCTAGTTTTAAAATAATACGTATATAATATATTAACAATAATTTCATGGGAATAATAATACTTAGGTTCTAAACGATTGTATTATGGTTTGTAAACTAGATTAAACATGCTAAATTTATTAATATCTGTCATAAAATTAATATTTTAACTAGAAATGGGTTCTAGAAAATTTTAAATCATACTTGAAAACCAAAAAATCTATGAAAGGAATGATATTTTAAAAATTTTATATTTAATTATTAACCTAAAAACAAACATTATAGAAAAATATAAAAAAAAAATATTTTTATAATATTTCCATTGAAAATAAAAAAATATAGTTTATTTTTTATCATCTATATCCGAATGTTTATAAATTTTATTTTTAATTAAAAAAATATAATGGATGAATTTTTTATAGGATAATGAATTTTAGTATATCGTTTACTATCTTATCATTTTCTATAAATGACTAATTTAACTACTGTTAATACATTATTATTTTAAAAATTTATTATACTTGATCAGTGTAAATTTTATTAATGATATGTTTTTATATTATTAGATTCACTAGTTGATTAGATAAATAAATTTATTTTATATACTTTATTATATATATATATATATATATCATAATACAATTAATAATTTTTATACCATCCATTTTTTAGCGACATTACAATGTTATTTATTTTTTGGGATTTGTAGCTTTATGGTGTGAAATATATCAAACACGGTATTTATTTAAGGTGGAATATTTTTTTAATTCAAGGGTTATTACTGTAGGGGTCTATACTAGAATTTTTTTTGTAATTAATATACAAGACCAAGGGAGTCAAAGAAAAAGGATGAAATAGATTCATTTATGGTCAAACATAAATAAATATATCAACAAATAGGTAGAAAAAAACTAACAACAATTAAATAAGAATACTTAAACCCAATAAAATAGGGTAGGGTACATGAATAAAATGTTTCCAATTTTCTCACCTGAAATCCATATTTTCATTGAAACTATTTATAACAAGGAATTGTTTACTGGCCAATTTAAGATTCCTTTTGGTCTACCACTAATACATTTAATAAGTGTAATATTCATTATTATTAACCCATTAATAGGTTCATATCTACGTAATATTTTACCACATCAAATATAACATAATCTAGTCTCAATCATCTTCTGATTAGTCATGTAGTCTCTAATTTAATATTTAATACATTAATTAATAATACAATTTATCTTATTATGTCCACTTTTCCATCAATATATTTTATTTTGCAATTACCATATATTTTAAGATTTTCCATCAAAGGACGAACCTTTCTACTATATAGAATAATAATTCAAAGAAAAATCCTATAAAAATTGACCTTGAATTTGAAATTATTTTTATGACAAAAAATAAACTGATAATCCTTTCTCCATTTTATCACTCCAGATTGAATCCTATGTGAGTCATATTTATTAAAATCTTTGTCAAATTATAGATATGGCCTTTAATATCTAAAATAATCTTCTTTTGAAATAATGTTATCTCCCAATCTCACATTCATAACAAAACATGATTGTCCTTCTCTGAAATAACACTCCATATATCTTATTGTATACTTATTAATATAGAAAAAGTTATATTCCAATGTATCCCCCCAAATACAATACATTAATTTGATATTTTTTTTATATTTTTTAATGAGAAGTATTTAATCCGCATAGTACATGAATTTAGATTTCTAACAATGAATATTATTTGTATGATCATACAAGACCATCACAAAAATGTATCAGCTAATAGTCAAACATTGATATATGCCTATCAAGATAGATATTCATTATTTTCAACAACTAGAGTTATTACATGTGTGAAATTTATTCATACAAGTCTTAGATGAGTGTAGAATATGCCACATTTGTCCCCCTTTTTCATGTTATTTCCATAAAACCTATCTCTTAACATTATAATATTTCTTATAATTAATGAAAACTATATCGATGTATTTGGAATTTTTTCATAATAATCCATCATACCAATAAATAAATAATTTTGTTTTTGGCAGACCATCCTGTCCTAAAACCAAATTGATTACCGGAAACATTATCTTCTATTCAAACCGTATGTTCAATAACTCTCTCTAATATTTTATTTTTTTAACACATATGTATATTGAGTTTATAATTCCTATGACATAAAATTTATCCTTTATTTTTATTCACAATTAATAAAAAAATCCCTCTATTCATCAAAAATATTCTTATATTTCATAATTTTAGTAAATCACATAGTGACCAAATTGAAACACAATACTCTTAAATATTTCCATACCTCAACATTGATGTTATCTAACAAACCTTTATTTCTATTTTACATACATACAAATGAATTATTAAACTAAAACTGATTAATGTTTCAAAAATATATTTAATTGAGTTTATATTTACTAATACATATTTCATTTAAGTCTAATCAACACATATTACCTTCATTGTAGTGATTATTAAAGAATTATCCATATCATTTCCTTATTCAATAATGCATCAAAGGGAATTTCCTTCTCCACATTTTATTCATAGTTCATGATTTAAATATCAATATTTTTTATATTTACATGTAGTAAAACTATATATTTTTTCCCCAATGTTTTTATGTAATAAATGATTAAAATCCTAAAAACATGATATTTATACTCAATAATTATTTCTTATACTCAATATATGAAACATTTTATTGAGACTAATTATATTCATTTATTTAATGGAGTAATTTTTTTAAAATATCTCATTTTAGTTAGTCATTATGTTGAACTTTGTTAGTTTACCACCATGTTTATTTTAATTTATTAAAATACACATTAAATACTCCTAAAATATATTTAGAAACACTTCAAACACTATTATCCACCTTATACCTTATATAATCAATAGTTAATAGAACTCTAAAATCTATTTCATTTAAAGTATTATTATTAAATTCCATTGTAAAGTTACACTATCATTGAAACCATTTTATTAGGAGATTCTTTAATTATTTATTATATCTAATTTGGTCCTTGATTTATTTGTATAAATCTAATAAATGATATCCATTGGTAAGATGTTCACAATGAAAAAAAATAAATTCAAAATAAAACTTCTACATGGCCTTTTACCACGAAACAATAAATTTCAGATATTGTGAATTCACATTCAAAAGTAATAATATGTTCCTATAATTTCCTAAATAGAATATTTTTTTAGAAAATTCAATACCATATAAAAATTATAAGGCAACAGATCCATTGAAATTTACTAAAAAACCAAACCCTCAATTGAAATTTATATTATTTATATAATTCTTCTTCATTTTTATATTTAGGTGAACACCAATAGATATATTCTCTTTTTCGAGAAAAATATGAACCAATATTTCTAAATTATCCCAATAAGTATAATTATTTTGTACATAAATAATGATTTGAGAACAAAAAATTATAATAATGTTGAAATCCTAATTTCCAATAACTATCATATATGATATTACCATGACCGCTAATATTACAATGTCAACCACATTATCTCTTAATGTCTTATAAATAACAATACGAAGAACATTTTAAGTCTTAGATTCACTTGTGTACCAATGTTTTAAATCAGATCAATCCATTTATTTTTCATTTTCTGTCACTTGTTATTAATTTTTTAAACTCAATACCAAAATTAATCATCTAATCAATGAATCTACCATTACATATATTTTTTCAATAATGTTCTGGTATTTCATCTTGTTATATTAGCATTATGATTTTATATTATCTTCCATACCCCTGTATTTTTTTATAAAGGTGTCAATACCATTGTTCATTTCACAATAATAAATATTCTTGATGTAGTGAATATAGACCATTATACAACACAATAAATTAATATAGAATGTCGATATTGATGTATCCACCATGTAATATGCATCCATATCCTACACTAACTTGTTAAATAATTACTATGTAATGTTAGTTTCATACTTGGGATACCTATTTACATATTGTATTATAAAAAATCAAACATAATTTAAGTGACTATATTCCCCATTAAATTATTTATTTAAATTATGTAATAGTGCTAATATATTATATTGTCAATGAAACTACTCTAGTTTAATTTTCTTTTCAATAGGAGGATATAAATGGAATGAGTGCGGGTCAATTTTGATCCTATCCAACTATACTTGTTTATTATTTTACATATGAGTTATTCATGTTTTTCAATATTTTTATACCTTTTATTTCAAATTAATTTATTTTTATTACATTTACCTGATATAGTTGTATAAAAATCCAATGTATCATTTCAAATGATGTAAATGATTTAGGAACTAAATCCATTAGACACATCTTGTGTTTCCAAAGTGTTGCCTAAATTAGTTGTCAAATATGATTTCTTATAAAATTATTCTGAATTTTAGATGACTATTCACCTATATTTTATAGAGTATTCATTAATTAGTTTTTATAAATAATGAAACTATTTATTCATTTTTTCTGAGATCTTTCTATCCACGATGATGTTTTATTAGGTAATAAAATATCAATTTATATTTTTATTTCATTAAGTAAATATCAATTATATGGATTTATATTATTTCATATATAATTAAGTATTTACACACTCTTCACATATAAAATGGGACTACCTCCTTTTATGGTTTTTTGGATGACAATTTTACTTCATCATCTATGCAACACATGATGGATCCTATTATATTTATAATATTAAAAAACGAATAATTTAGTGATGTTTTCATCAATTCATGTAAAATTAATAAAACATACAAAATTATAAACCATTATTCAATATAATGTGGTTTATGGTGAATTTTTAATATTTTGGTTGACAGTTGATGTTATGTGTATTATTTCCATATGTATGAAAAATATGCTTTTCTCTTTACTAATAAGTGTTAATGAATGTTTTCAAGATGTGTTAAACTTATTATTTTTATTCTATTTTATTTGTTTTTTTATCATAAAATTTTTGTCGTGGATACGTTTAAAAAAATCTATATAAAAATATAATAGATAAGATATGGGTTTTAACAATTATCAGTAATCAATGAAGTAGAAAAAGAAAGTTAATTATATGCAAGTGAAGGTTAATATTTTTTATAATTTATAACACTTTATTTTTACATATATTTTAATTGATATTTTAAAAATGATTATTCATAAAATCTTTTTCATTATCAATGAATAATTGTTGAATAATTTTATTATTATTAATAAATCATTTTTTAATATTATCTGGATCATAATAATGATGAATTTTCAGTAGGATAGTTCCATTAAAACTCATATATTTCTAACTCATATGAAGTATTATTAATTATATAAAATTTAATGTTTTTATATATTTTTAATTTTGTTTCATCTTATTTATAACATGAAATAGGTCACAATCAAGGGTTATTTGTAGGTTAATTTTTAGGTTTGATTAATATATATATGTTTCTATAAATGTCTCTCATATATATACTAATTTGTTAAATAAAATTGTAATAATGTTTTCATTCAGTATCATTTATCTTATTGGGATTATGGTAAAAATTCATGGATTTTTTAATATAAATTTATTTTTATTTATATATATTAATTAGGATTCAATGAAGGGTATTATGAAAATAGATGTTAAAATTTACTTTTATCTTTATTTTTCATCATAAGTGACATTAGAAGAGATATTAATATTTCATTTTTTATTAAAACTGAGATTAACAGTATATATATATATATATATATGGATTTTACCGTCACTTTTATATTAAATATATTAATTATATTTTCTTTGGGAAAGCCATACTTTTTTCATCTAATAATTCATATCCAGGATCAGTTTCATCCATACACTAGGGGGACCACATTTGACTATGATTTTTTGAATCACTTCCTTAGCATGAATCATACCTAATCCAAGGGAACAAAAAATTATTTTTGAATCCTTAATTCTAAATAAATGGTATTTTTGTGTCACCACTATTATATCTTGAAATGGTGTGAAAATACCTAGTGTGTATGAAGTGTTGTGACAAAGAAGCGACCTTCATCCTCCCTCATCATACAGTTCATATTGAAACACACATTCATAACTATATGAGTTAGCCCTATAATAATATAATCATTGCTATATTTCATTTATTATAATGAATAAAATTCAATAATTAAAATGGTGACCTTAGCATTTGTTTAGTTAATATTTCAAAAACTATATATATATTTATGTATTTGGGTGTTTAGATAAATATTTTTTTATAATAATATATTGTTATATAATATGGTTAATCATTTAGTCAAAGTTGATCGTTACAAATCCTAGGTGCGGGTCAATATCACATCATTCTTGAGTTTATGAAACTTTTTTACAGTGGTTTAGTGAGTGGGATCCTAATGAGGCTATGGGTTTGTGGGATGTAATGGCTAGTAGTGGGTTAGTTAGGTGGAGGTATACATGAAAGTGGCTCCATGAGCTACTACATAGGTGGGATAATGAATCACTGGTATTGAGATAGGTTTGGAGAGATTTTACATTGGCATCACTAGTTTGTTTTATGGGTTATAATTTCTACTAAATAAATATGTCACTCTATGGAAAAAAAAATTTAGAGTATATATTCTATGATTTTTTGGGTATTTTTGAAAAATAAATTACACTAGTTTTCAATTATCACTATAGGAGAAAGGGGGTTTGGGTGTTATTTTTTTAAACTTTAGTTAAGATAAAATCATTTGTGTGTCATAGTACATATTGTTTTCCATCAGTAATAAAAATTTATGTTTTATTATGGTTATTAATATTAAATCTACATATTATCAATATTCAGAAAACCTAGTTTATGAAAATTTATTCTTATAGAATTATATATTTTAAAAGAACCAACAATAAAGTGACTAGTTTATGAATTTTTTCACAAACTGACTTGGAACCATTTGGTTCATCATTTTATATGTTGGTTTTGAATATAACTAATGTAAACATTATTTTTTAAATTAATATTTTATAAATAATAATATAACAATAACAATACGAACAAAGAAATTTAAAAACTAGTAAATAACAAAATTATAAATAAAATAATATTTTAAACAATAATTAAATATTTCTAATTTATATGGGAACTTTTTTACAAATAAAACATTATTATAAGATACATGATAATGTCACATCATTCTCCAATACTTCTTCTCGGGCTCTCACCTCAGCATGATTTCTTCCTCCTCTTAGGGTTTCCCCTCTCCCTGACAATGTTTTTCTTTTTCTTTGATTCATCTCTCTCTATCTATCTCTATCTATATATCTATCTAGTTCTAGGTTTCCTCTCCTTAGATATGTGTAGGTATTCCTCCCTCCACAATTATATATTATGTCTTTGAGGTCCACTACTCCTCACCAGGTCGGATTTGGAGGGATGGGCATACCAAGGCATTGGGATAACAATTTGGAGGCTGAGGCTCATCTTAGCGTATCCTTTCTTCTTCTTCTAGGGATTTAGCACCTCTTTAATTTTTATGGATTCATCCCATTGTAGTTATTATTTTTATTAAATTTTCACATTTTTATTATTTTTTCATAGTTCTGATGTGGGTTCCATGCACATTCCTTGAATCTCAGTGATTTTTTGTTTTTTTATTTGGGGGGTTTGAGGGAATTTTGATCCATTCCTCTCTAAAGCTAACTTAATAATGGAATTTCATGGTGTTGTAGTAATTACATTGGGATGTGTTTCTGATACGATGAGGATGATAGTGTTGAAGGTGAAGTGATGAATGTATGGCACCTGGTAAGGTTTCTCCATGATATAGCTTCTTTGATGGCTCTATTTTTGAGGAATGTTTTCTTCCTAAAGGAGATTTGGGAGTTTCATATCATGGTTTTGGAATGTTTCAGTGGATTTTGACAGGATTACCCTGGTGGTTCTATGGATTGGGGCTGGTGAAGATGGTTTCATTAGTGTGGATATTCAAGGAGTTCGATTTTGAGGTTTACATTGTTTCGGTTTTTGTTCTTTTGTTCGTGAATCCCTACTTTGTGGTTTCCCTGATTGTCAATGGTTGTGGTTTTCTCTAGTTTCAACAATGGTTTTGATGTTGGTGATGTTTTTATCATGGTATTAAATTGTTTTTGGAGACGTTATGGTGACTAAAAATGCACATTTGAGTCAACACATTGTGGTATGGTTCTAGTGACATGCATTATATATGGGATTCTGTCAGATTTGATGTTGTTTTGATTTTTAATTTTGAATTTCCTCCCAATGAATCATTGTATGATTTGGATTGTATTATGTTTTTAAATACGTGAGGTTCCACTATATCTATGAATGTAGTTTTATTTATATAATAAAAAATTGATTTTTGCAAAAAAGTAATATAATTTCAAATTTCAAGTTAAAATTCATTAAAAAACAAATACAAATTAAATGAAATGTAATTAATAATTTAAAATAATCAACTCATTATTCTCATATAAAATTCATCTCATTTGGAATATAAGTAATTATATAGTAAAATTATTGTAGATTATTAATAAAATGATTATTATTTAATATTAGTATGATAATATTAAAAATGAATGGAAAACATATGAAAAAAACTATCCCTGTAAAAATAATTAATTATTATTATTTGAATTATTACATACATAAATATAAAAAAAATACTAATATTCATCATGTCCTTCTTTATGATAAAAAATAATTTCAATAGGTGTTTTAAATAAAAAAACATTAAAATTAGTTTCTAAAATTAAAATAATATGAAGTAGAAGTCACTTATGATGATATATATTTTATTTTTTTCCATTAATATGGATAACTTGTTGTATTTCATTCATGGAATATTTTAAAATTAAAAAATAATTTAATAAAATAGAATGTTAATATAATATATTATCAGTATAATAATTTAAATTAAACTATAATGCTTATTTAATGTTTCCTAATGTGGCTTTATGTGTTGAAATGAACTAGTAAGAGGTGTTTTATTTTGCATTCAAAACACAAATAATCTGATGGATATTTATGTACAAAAAATTACAACATGAGTGATTATATAATATATAGAGTAATGAATTATTAAATTTTTGTGACTTTTTATACCTCTCAATAAAATGATGAATTCAAAAATTAACTTATGCATTATAAAATTTTTATAAGGCATTTCATTCATCCATCACGATCCATTTTTATTTATAAATGATAAATAAATTATGGAAACATGATTTTATAAATGAAAGTTATGTCTTATTGAATGGAAACTATGTGAAGATACCTATTTAATTAAAAAATAAGATATTATGATATTTACATAAAGAATATGTATTTGAAAAAAAATGAATCTAAACATCCCTACAAAATTCATGCATGAAACTTATTCCAAATATATCTATAGTTACATTCTCCATGATATCTTTCATAAAAAATGGGAGCATATAATCATTCAGAAGCATTTCAAAAGGTAGTGGTGTCTAATAGATCTTCATGATGATTATGTTCATAGTGAGAGTATCTTGACCATACAAAACAATATGTTTCAATAGTATTTTAGATAATCCTAAAATCATTATGATATCAAGAAAAAAAATAAAAATAAGTTCATTTCAAATATACATTATAGTGAATTTATTTAAATAAGGATTATATTATTCAAACAATTCGTTCTTCCTTAATGAATAAATTTAACACTCCTGTCACATTGTAATTGTGTTTATTTATTAATGTATAGAATCCATTTATAGGAAATCCACACATTCCCCAAAACATTTATAAAATCACTATTGGATATGTAGGAACTAGAATGAAAGAATCAAATCACATGCATCACTCACCACTGATAAAGAAATAACTTGGGAACATGATGGATTCAATTGCATTCTAATATAGATTTGAGATGGAGTGGGGGAATTGATTCTCTATATTCGTGAGAACATTCTAGAGAAACATTTCAATCATGGTGTGGGATAATTCCCTAGAGAAATGGTTTGAATTTTTTTTTCTAACACTAAAAATGACATTATCAGGCTTTAATACATTGTTTTGCGAAAAGTGATTGAACATAGTCACATAACGATTCTCATTATTATATGAGAACCCGACATATAATAATAAAGATTATTATTATTATAATTATTATTATAATTATTATTTCTTTGATGTTTTTAAAATTTATAGATATTTTTAATATAATTTATTATATAAATAAATTAATGTTTCTCTGGATGATATTACACATATCATTCCCATCAGTCCCATTACATTATTTTTCAGTTATCCTCTTCATTTATCAAACAATTAATAATTATTATTTAAATAAATAAATATCAATGAAATATTCGATCAATCAATAAATAAATATTATATTCACAAAATCATGAAAAAATATTTATTTAACATTCAACTCACATAAATATTCTCTTTAATAATTGGTGACTAGATTTATGAGATCATAATTACATGAATAATTATTTTTCACAAAAAATTGATAGTAATATTTTTTCTTATATTATATTTGTATTGAAATAAACTATGTTTTTTGATGTAGTTATTGTGTCACCCTCTAGGTCTCTATATCTATAAAATAATCTAGATTACAAAAATTCCATGATTGATGTTTAGAACAAAGACAAGGAACCCATATGTGACGATGTTAATGCTTTAATGACAACAACCACATATAGATATTCCCTATATAATATAATGTATTTATCTTAATATCTTACCTAGAATGTTTTATTACTAGTGTCGAAACCCTATATTCTTAATATATTATTATTTCAAATTCATGAAACGAACTTTTCTATAAAACCTAATGGACATGGGACTAATTATATAGGTTAATTTCAATCAAATGTACTGAGATATATAAATCGATTATCTAAGAATTTGATATTCCTTTATTGACTTATTTATTTATTCAATATTACTTGTGATAGATCCAATATATCTTACATCATAATAGGTAAATATATTTATAGTTTTCATCAACATATTTACATGTGTTATGAATGATATAAATGATTAATAATATCATTTCTAAGGGATAACACACACTTATGTGAATATGAATATCGAATGAAATATATAATGTGTGGGATTGTTATGGGAATGTTTATTCTTATATCCACTAATGTTATATATTACCAGGATTGAAATTCATGGGAAAATTGTCGACATATTATGAACCGCCAACTCCTAAAAAACTATATCATTTATGTCGCCTCATGTTGATGCCATGTATCCATAGAAAATATATTTTTGATGGTCATCGTGTCACATTATGGTTCTCATCATAGTATGGAACTTCTATGAAATTTTTATTTTAAGATACTCAAAGGTAATTATTATATTAACTTACATATAAGATATCTCATCACGTGAAATTATATATACAAATATTTAATACCATGGATATATAAGAAAATGACATTGTATTTGGTTCTAGATCACCAACTCAATCACAATATCACATTCTATTGAAAAAACTACTAATGGATTTGTGTTCTCCATCAATAAATTGATATTAATGACTTTTATAAGATAAATATTAATTTTATGGGTCTTCCACATCCTTCTCTCGGAAAACTATGATTTCAAAAACCTCCCTACTTTGATAGAAATCCTTGAATATGTGATAATTATAGTACATATACTTTTCCTATTGATGTGAACTTATCTCCTAGGGGAGGGAAACTACTGTAGTACTATAATAATATAATGTGATAGTTCCTTCACTATTGGGAACCACATAAAGATCATATACAACGTTTAATATCAAAAATTATTATTTTATTATATCAGAATCCATACTATATTCAAAATCTATTGTGAAATCGGTGACAACTTATATCGTTGACATCTTCTAGATGATTTCCTCTATATTCAGGGTGAATATATATACTTGATACAATATAATATCATTTTGATCTATTTGGAAACTATAATTTTAAAATATAATGATAAGAATCATTTCATCTTCTCCATAAATAGAGTGAATATCCATAGTATGCCCTAGATAATTCAGGATAGTCTTGAATACTATCAAATAGTGTTCATTATGTCCCACTTGAAATCATCATACCATTATAAATGAATATTAAACATAAATCCTAGTACATATGATGTCATATATGAACAACTATACATATGATGTCTAAAGAATCATGGTCATCAACTAACTCTTATATTTTTCTTAAATTTTTTTTCATAGAGATATTTCGACCATGTGATGTAAGAAAATAAAATATTTTATCATTATATACTTAAATATTCTATATATTGTTAATGTATGAGTCATTACATAGTACACTCATCCTATTAGATTAATCATGAATTATCTTGATCCGTAGAATGTATTCTGGTTCACCTAAGTCACCCATAGTGAAGCATGTGTTAACCCACTTCTTAAATGACGTTATGATTTTTATCTCATTTCACATAATTATTATATCATCAAAATATAATGATAAGAAAAATAATTCATTTTCACTGAATGGTTTATGGGGTTATGGATCAATTTCAATCATTATGATACCAAATTCAAATATAGATTCATCAAAATGAATGGCCATGATATAACCTCATAATTAAATTTATCAATGGATCTTCCCAATAATAATACCTTATTGGACTATCATGTATTCAGAAAACCCTCAAGTTGTTCAATATAGGCACATTTCAATAGGATTCCTTAAAGAAATGTAGTTTGGAAATATATGTTCTAAATCTCATAATTATGTAATGATACAATGTACAACAGAATTATAATGGATTTTACAGTAGTATTTTTTCAAACATTATATTAATAATATATTCATAGACATTCATTAAATCATTTTCCAAATATTCATTGCTTATTGGTATTAACAATATTTTGTATGTACAATTTATTCATTAATACAAATTTATATGCAATAGGATTTACACTAATTATAAGACTGAGCAGAAACAAAAGCTTTTTTGTTATATAGAATAAATATCAAAATTTATATCTACTTTTCATATTAAAAATTATAAACTAATACCATATATATGATAGAAAAATGATTTTAATAGTTTATTATTAATGATTCAACCCCACAATAAATTAGAAATTATATCTCTATGGTTTTATAAACATTCTAGTGATTCTAAATATTATCGGTGGGTCTGGAACAATCTCATCTAATGTTTCTTAATACTCTACTCTCTAGAAAACTCATGTCTATCATTAAAATAAAATACATCAAATTTAATCACTACTTTTCAATATATTTTTATTATATGGTACAATTTAATGAATATAGAATTTTGTTCCTCTATTATAGTCTTTTCTAAGGGTTTAATGAATGATATATTCTTTTTTCCTAGGCATATCCCATTAAGATAAAATTCATTCCCAATAGTTCTATTTTGTTTCTAGAGTTTTCATTGAAAACACTCTATAACCCCATACATGAGTATGTCACAATACTAATTTCTTGTGATAAACTAACTCATAGAGAATAAGGTCTTGCAATTTAGTTGGAACTTGATTTAGTATGACTTTGAAAACCTATAATTCATATCCCCTAAATGACCGTTGATGATTAATATAGCTCATCATCAACCTCAAAATGTAAAATATGGTAAAATTGATGCTTTCATGAAAATAATTCCACTTTTGTGTATAAAGAGGAGTGAGTTGATATAGAATCCCTAACTCTCTGAGATATTATTTAATCTCCTATTTATGATTTATCAAACTTCAGCCCACTAATTTTTAAACATCTTTTTATGAATATGGTTCTCTATTATTTTCTTCAACTACTTAAATTTATCAATGTATTTAAATTTATGCCTCATTAGGTAGACACATCCATGTATACTAAGGTTTTCTATTAGATAAATTAATTAGAACTATCAATTTATAGGATCAATTGAAAATGGTCTACACACATATTTATGAATTTATTCAATAATACATATTTTCATCACACCATTTCCACCAATTGGGGCTTTGGATAGTTATCAATTCCAACAAGAATGATATCTGAAAATTAGTTCAAGGTTAAGAGAATCTAAATACCAATCTTATTTGATTTTTTTCAAATCATTTATATTACAGGTCCAATCCAGTGATTATATAGCTAGGATTACAATTATTAATTTATACACAATTTGCAACAAATTTGAAACACTTTATTTTTTATTTCTAGAACAATGGTACTACCATTAAGACGTTTTATAACATAATAAAATGAATAATTATAGAAGTAGTATATTTTATTCACAAAAATTCATACAAATCCATCCATTCCCAAACACGACTAAGAAATATTTTTTTGGTAACACTAGCATGTAGTGATGGGTTTTAAACTAAAATAAACCGTCTTAGAGAAGTAAGTTGGTAGTATTATATAGTTAGGGTAATCAATCTAACATTTTTGGAAGCTCAATGATCTACACAACCATGCACGGTCTTCATGAATGTACCTGGATACATTATTTCGTTACAAATTTCAATACCATAATCTAAAAATAAAACCCAAATAGTCAATATAGATTATTTACATTCAGTAAAAAGATACATGAATATTCAAATTGAATCCAATTTAAGCGGATTTTTTCCTCAAATTCCCCATATTTACATATGTAAACGATTCTACATTTTCTTCAATTTACACCATTTTAGTCATTCTCCTCTTATTTGGGAAATGTGAAGAGTCCATCAAATTAGAGGTATTATTAGGGATCTTTTCCTTTTCATTCCCATTATTAACCATAATGACATATGTTTTCAGGCCTCATGTATTTATCTTAATTGAGAATTAATGTAAGAACATATAATAGTGAATAATTAAAATTATTGATCTTATTATTCACAATATAGCTAGAGAATATCTTTGGTAGTTAGGTTTGTATGAGATTAGTGAACAACTCATCATGTTACTTGAAAGAGAACATATCCAAACAATCAATATAACCAACCATTATAAATAAATGAGATATGGTAGGTGATCCCTCTCCAGGATATCATGTGAAACGTTCCTTGTAGTTCTCATAATTATGTTAGCATTTATTCTCTGGATAAAAACATGGAGAATGTATAAAAAACTACATGAATACTTTTACTTATAGAACTTCTAGATCTTGGTGGGTATGAGAGATTACATGATGCGTTGGAAAACTAATTCATCATTTGTATGCATCTATAATACAATGTATTCTTCCTAACAATACTTCTTTAATGTCTCTTTAATAGGAATAAGAGACTATAATATAATGAATATTATCTCTTGGCATAATACAATGTGCACGTACATGTACCAACCCTATAATTTCTGGATAACATATAAATTAACCATTATTTACTATAAAAATATGCTTTTACACAACTTCATATTACTTTCTATTTTCTAAAACAAAAATAAAATAATTCTTTAATACTTTATCTTCATTACCAAAATTTAATATAATGTGTTTTTATTATTTATTCTCAAACTATTTTAGAAAATACATGTATCCCTTACCACTGGATTTTAAAATATCCTTTTATGTGTATTTTAATGTTGCATGAATATTTATATTTCTTATCATAAGCATGATGGATGCCTAACATGTTTTTTAAATATATTTTTGCAGGATAATATTCCAACAACATTAAGTCACGGTTCCTTGATTTGTTGAATGGGATCCCAAATCCAAAAATCATGGTCTTCGATTTAACTAACACATTACTCCTTATTTCAATAAAACCTCCCATAGGTAATAAAACTATAAATAATAGTCTAATCCAACCCCAAACTTTTATTAACACTCCCCTCTAATTAAAAGAACGTTAAGGGAGACCATGAATGTACTTTGAACAATGGTATAATTTTAAATCATATAATTATGGATACACCAACATAAAATTTTATTTTAAGGATTTATATGTTATTTATATGTCATTATTTAATTTTTCCTTTTAAAATTTTGTTATTATTTTACGGATTTATCATAATTGATTAACCATTAATTAATAAAACAATGACTCATTATGCAATTCTTTTATACCTTCTCAAGTTATTGTTTGTTTATTTTTTAATGTTTATGTATATAAAAAAATAATAAACATAAATAAATGACCATGAATTAGACTTAAATAAAACTAATATATGTGTCTTGATCATGAGATTTTTCATTGGTTTCTTCATTGATCAGTTGATAAAGTAGACATTGACACATGAGTAATAACTTTGAAACCTTTATAGTTTTGATTTAAAACATTTTGATGGAGTTATTTCCCTATAATATACTAATTTTTACTTTTATTACATCTATTTTCATATTGGTGAATGTTAATATAAATTTATTATAACTTATGGGTAGTTCTTCAAACTAAAAAAATGTTATAATGTCGATATTTGTAACATTGATAAAGTCATAAAAGATCCCATTTAATATGAGAATTTTACATTTCAAATACAATGTATCTTAAATATAGTTTTATAGTTGGCTAACGTACTATGATAGAGAACCACTACATAGACTTTCAGATTCAAGTACTCGTATTGGTTGAGTTTTCTTCTCATGAAATTTTTGCTTCTTATTCTCTAAGATGATAGATTGTGAAAATAGACAAACCGGTAATAATTATATATTTCTTGGTGTCATCATATACTCTTCTTTTTGAGCATGTGCAGTGGTCCTTAGAAATTAGGATTACTGTTAATTCATTTCATGTCTCGCAAAATAATATCTAAAAACCATCATTCCATATGTCAGTATGAAGGAGGGTATACTTGTTTCTCCATGAATGAAATGTTATCTACAATAATATAAAAAAGGATTTGTCCCTTTAATCTTTATCAAAGGTGATATTTCATCACCTGGATTAAAATGTGATTGTTGCATGTATTTCATGTCTGTGGTGTAATAATATTTTTTCTAGATTGTTAAATAATGACATATTGGGAAAATAGGTTAATGAAATGGATCTGTTACCATCTTGATTATATATTTTGACAAAGGGATTATATTTCATAATTACTGTTCATATCTGGATATATAAATTGTTACATTATGTTCATTCCCTTGGTTCCATTACCCATTGATAAATTTTAATCACAGAAATTTTAACATCCCCACCTAATGCCAATAATAAATAATCATATAAGGTCAAACACAAATTGTTTCCACTGGTCATGATTAAGTTTTATTTGAATTTAATTAGTTGAATAAATATTATTCTCAAGATCATAAAATAATTTTAATTCCTGTGTTATTGATTGCTTAAATTAAATTTATGATTATTCACCAGTATTTGAATAATGATTATTTGTTTATTTTTTTGAATATTTTATAAAAATTTATTCATCATCATGTGAATGAAATATTTGTTTATGAATAAAATATTTTTTTGGGTATTTAATAAATACTGAAGAGTTTTAATAGACCAACACCATGGTTGTTGATAAATAATTTCTTATGATATGGTAAATAGTATTTATCAGTGGCTCATTTAGGCGTGTGCAACAAAATATTATTGTTATTTTTTTGTTGTTGTTATATTTCATGGGTTTAATTAAAGTATTTAGTTTTGTTTAATGACCAACACGAAATTAAAAAATTACATTCACCAAAACCTTATATATTTAAATAAACCATTATCGTTATTTTGAAGGTTGAATGGAATAATGAAAAATTAAGAAACATTGAGCACAATGAATAAGATTTTAACTCATATATCTCTTTATCTCTCAAGAGTAAGAAACACAAGTGATGTTTCTATATGACCAATTAATGATAAACCAAGATTGAACAATGTAAGAATGATTATTCAGCATTTTTTCACTAGGAGGTCATTTGGTGTTGCTCTAAGATTAAAGGATCATGTGTGGATCACTATTAGATAGATTTTATCCTTGGATCCATAAAATATCAATAGAGGAAATATGTAATTTTATCTTTGGATGATCGATATCATAATCAAAGAAAGAAACCCAATATGAGTTAATTTCATTCTGAATTTCTAATTAAATTAATTTAAAATTCTACATCCATTATACTCAATCAGGGTTTCAAGAAACTAAATTTTGAAAAAAATTAAATATATCTACCACCAGCGCACAGTTTTACTACTGCATGAACATATAATTGGTATCATACGTCTCATGATTAAATTTGTAATAACTTAATTGATTATTGTTTTATACACAATCATGGTTTAATTTTCATTTAATATTATTATTCCTTAATCCATTTTGAATTAGCATGTTATATACATATAAAGGAAGATAATTCAGTGTTTCCTTTTCTTAATGGTCCAAAAATAAATGAATAATGGTCAAAGTTTTCTTCACAAACTAAAATTTTTTGGATGTTATGATATGGTATAGGGAATTTATTTGGATGTAAGGAATTGTACCGCACTTTTTTGCACTTATCCATGACTTAGGATATAAAAATTTTACACAGTCATTACTTTCGGTGTATTCCTTATATTGACCAGCCAACCAATCACAAGGTTGTGATAGTATACAGTGTGTACTGGAATACACATCTTGTAGTCTATATCGATTATTTGTGTAATATAACAACCTTTTTGGTCACAATACACTCTCAAACTACATGATACTGAAAATTTTAACAATTCATGATATACTTGAATTGTATGTAGTGTATATGGTGTGTTCCTCTCTAATTAGCACATATCATATGCTCACAGTGTTATCTAGCCAGACATAATTGGAGATATATGGTGTGTGTAGGTAGTGAACATGTTATGTAGTCTCAAAAATGATAAAAAAAATCTATTTTTCAGTGTGATTCCTTGGAAAATGCCATTCGGATCACTTGATGACTGGCCATCTTAGAAATGCTATGTAATCAGACTGATACATGCTGAAGACCCCATAGATTATCTTTGGAACATGAAATGTGGATATATTCTTTGTTGATGGAATGCATATATTTCAAGGTCGAACTGAGTGAATGTGTCTAAGCCCCAGGTTTGTGACCCAAATACCAAAATACATAGGATCACGGTTGGATAGTACACTCCATCTAGTTTCCCAATCACTAAATAAATAAATTTCATTTAATTTAAAATTTAATCACTAAAAACTTATTGTTTTGATTTCTATTTTATATTATTTTTAATTCATCAAAGGTTTTAAAAAATTTAAAATCTATAAAAATTTATTTCAATAAATATGTATTTTTTGGTTCAATATTTTATTTTCCCTTAATCCCTTTATAATGGTTATCTCTTAGAAAAATAATATAGTCATTAACTTGAAAGGTATTTAATTAATTAATGAGTGATATTGTATTGTAATAATAATAAAAAGTAATGAAATGGATGTTAGATATTTAATTTTTCATATACATTACATGTATGAACGATTATGAGCTAGACCAAGACTAGTGTATGTGTTGGTATTAATTTAATTTAATTTATTATAGGGTTTTACAATACTTTATTATTAAATTATATATGATTGCTACCAAGTGATCCCACTTTACATTAATATTTTGGAATTATGTGTCCTTGGATAGTAATTTAAACCCCCTTTAACCAATATTTTATTTCCCATCACATGCATATGAGATACAAATATTTGTAATTTATAGAGTTTTCAGTGGAATGTGTAGGCGATACATGATGGAACAATAATGATTCCATCATAGATATCACACAAGTTGATAGGTGCAATTTTTTAAGTCATTCCAACATATGAAATAAGAGTTACTTCTCCAAGGTCAATGGTTGATTTATATTCCCTGACTGAATAAACCATTATTTAATAGGTCATTTAATTAATTCATTATTTCTATCTATTAAATTTATTCCTTTAAGGATTCAAGATTGTGATCACATAAAAAATTAACTAACATTCAATGATGAAAATTACATTAATATAATATTTGTAATTGTTTTATCCAAATAGGTTTATTATGTAACATCTACATAATACTAAAAAGTCATGTAAAGGATAAAATAAGATATTTTATTTAATAATTAATTAAAATCTATCAACCAAATATTAATTCATACAGATCCTTTTTTACATGATTAAAAAAATATTCTATTATTTTTTTGACCAAATCTTTTTGGGACACATTATTTAATGAGGGGAGTTATTATGAATGTTTAGGGTTGACTTTCCCATTTTAAATCTATATGAGTAACCATTTCTAGATATGGTGTAATTTGGGGAAATGTGTTAAGGAATATACTCAAAATATTATCTATTGAAGGCCAACAGTTAGAAAAGGACTTCCAACCTAAATAAATATCAGTAGTTTGACCAACTATTTTTATGGTTATGTAAAGCATAAAATTGATCTATTTCATTAGAATGTTCTAGGAATTGAACATTCTAGGTTCAATTGTGGGGAAAATTAAGACTTGATAATATTGTGTGAGAATAAATAAAATAAATTTTTTATTATTTCTCACATAAAATGCAATCATGTTAACTACTAATCATTCATTTTAATTATTATTGAACAAATGGAAAGTAAAACCAAAATAAAAATGAATTCATTCATTAAATCGGGATATTTACATAAAAATAAAAATTTTCTAATCTGGAACAATCATTTATGAAATCCATTATTAGAAAAAAGATTTTATTATTTGTTGGAATGGCTGCTTCCAATTATTCCACAACCATAGGTGAGATAATGTGAAAGGGACGCCTACCAGAGGTATGTTGAGGATGCTTCTTATGTATGTATTGTTATATTATATACAATGTATCTATATTTCATTATTAAACATAAATACAAGGATTCTTAAACCATAATAAAAAATATAAATTCTCTTGAGAATGATAAGGGAAGGATTGAAATATATTAGATTGTTAATGTAGTATGTTGGTTATACTAAAAAAAGAAATCTAGCTATTTATCATGCCTCCAAAATGATGGGGTATATTGATTAATTAGAGAAATTGGGAATCTACCTGATTATATATTTTCCATTAATCATATTTTAGTATAAATATCACTAATACTATCCATACTTGTCCATGATTCAATAAAAAAAATGTTAATAGGGTTTGGAGAATATTTCTTATACTTCATCATGCTAGTTAGAACTTATTCAAACCTAGTTATAAACACTTTATGGGTAAAATTTTAAAAAGAACTGTCACACACATGACTTATTTTATAGTTATTATTAATTTAATTCCCATTTTTTCTTTTTTGGGGGGTTTCTCATGAATTTTGGTAGATATGGGTTATTTTTCAAAATTAGGGCCAAACCATAAGCCCATTTCTAGACTTAAAAACACTTTTTTCTTCTTTTATAACTCTTTAATTTTTCAACATTTTACAGTAATTATACTTTCCAATATTCATCCCCTAGTATATTAATATCATAATAACCATTTTCATCTCATAATATTCCATAATCATGATATATTTGTGTTTTTTATTAAGGTATTGGGCCATCCCAAAATCTCATTTCATGCATTAAATTATTTTTTTAATTCAATAATATCTCATTAATTTTTTACTATTTTTTATTAATTCAACAGAGAACCGAATAAAAAATCCTGATTCTCACCCTCATTATCTATTTATCCACTATGGATCTCATTAAAATTTCTTATTAGGGAGAAACGTCTCAGGGTTTCTCTAATCATCTAGATTTGAGAAGGTAAATTGATTCTATCATAAAACTTTCAATTTTCACTCTTTATACCCCATTTCAGTCCCCAGTTAACCTACATAGCCACATTAGAGCCTATATATCATTTTTGGTAGCTTTTAGATCCAACCAGTGATGGATTTGGGGTGATTTCTTTAAGATCTATCAAGTAAGTTTATTCCTTCTTGGTGTCTTCCAACTTCTATTGGTTTTCCTTACTAATTTATGAAGTTACACATTTATAGAGGTTATATTTAGAACCTAGGGTTTTATTTGGTAACTTTTTGGTTAATTATTGGGGTTTTAGTTTTGATTCCACTACCTTCTAGTGTGAAGGTGGTGCAGTTGAAGTTTCGCCCAATGAATTTGTAGTTTTGACACAAAAGGTTTGTAAATCCATGTGTAACCAATTTATGATGAGTTATCATTTTTGTTTTATTAAATTACCATGTTTATAATCTATTTTATGTGGTGTAATATCTTTTTTTGAATAATTTTGTAAGGTTTTTAATTCTATAGTTTCATTTTAACTTGAAATTCGGTGCTTTTCATGTGCGACTCTTGGGGTAATGTTTATGTGTATTTTATAACATATAAAAGTGATTTATTAGTATTTAAAGTTTCTTAAAATTATAGTTTTTAATTCTTTAGTATTAGGTGGTCTTTTAATGGGGGGTATTGAATGGGTTTATGGTTTAAAACCATGTTTTACTTTTTGAAAGTGATTAATGAAAACATGTGTTTTTCATGTGTATCTTTTTGGTATTTATTTGTGTTATATTTATAATAATTAGGGGTGGTTTAATAAATGTATTTAGGGATTACAATTTTATTTTTGATTGGTATTGATATGATTATGGTCTTGAATGATGGTTTTGAAGTGGGTTTCATGTGAAAACCATGGTTATACCTCTTGCGTTTGTTTTATGAAAATTATAAATCTTTTCTTTTGTTAAACAAAGTGGCAAAAGGATGTATATGAACTATTTGGGTGAGTGTGCTAAACTAATAATGGTTTTTATAAGGTAAAGATGTGATTTTAGATGTCAAGAATATTTAAAATGTTTTATAAATTTCTATTTTTTTATTAAATCATGTTGTGGGTACGAAACATGGTTGTGGGCTGTTTCATGGGAGTTTGTTGAAAAAAATAAAATTTTAAGGTGATAAGTGAATTATGTTCTATGTGTGGGATATTATGTGAGATTAAATATCATTGAATGATTTTATAATTTTTTTAAAGGATTTTTGGATGTGTTGAAGAAATGTAAAAATTGTTGTGGGGTATTTTGGTGTGAGTATGATTTCAAAATAGTTGTGAATGAAAAAGTGTATTTTGTGACTTGTGTGATGTAATTTTTGATTTATTGTGAACTATTTATGTAGATGTGGTATTTTTGAGAGAAAATTATTTTTAATGTCATTCTAATCATGTTTGAGGACAATAGGGATACCCGAGTATCTAGGTGGGTGGATGTGTACGAGTATGCTAATGATCCCGTGGGGTTTGGCTTCAGTTTCAGGTAGCAAGATTAACAAATAAAATAGTAAATAAACTAATGTGATGATTATTGGGGACCACTTGGTTGTGGGTATGTTCCCTACTAGTGTCTTGTACACGAGAACATATATTTGTGATGGTTACTTTCACTGAGATACGAGGTACCAGGGACCCAAAGCGAGCTAGTGCCTAGGGGTTATTTCCTATTTCTTGTGCTAATAAGTTACTTTGTTCTTTCCATATTAATAAGGTATAGTTTTCTAGATAATTCATCAGTGTTGGAATTTTTTTAAAATGTGTTGATTCTTTAAAATATCCCACTTGAAAACTGCTTTATTTGAAGTTACATATTTTTAGAAAATTGTTACTAGAACTTCATGTTATGAAAACATGCATGATTTTAGCATTTGAATGTTTTCTACATGGAATATCATAGTGGTGGTATCGTACTGGGATTTTTCTCAAACCAATATTATGCCTTTTTTTGTAAGTAGACTTTGTTTTTTTGTAACTGGTTTGGGTATAACTTTTTTTCTAATGGTTCGGGTTTTAGTAGTCCAATGTGATGTGATGTTATGGAGATGGCTTGAGGGTGGTACCTCCTACCATGTGGATGTTCTTGCGATGTAATTTTTGGGTTTGTACATTTTTCATCATATTTTAGAATTATTTTAAATTGTGTAATTCAATTCTGAAATTTTGTGAAAGATGATTTTTTTGAAAAAACCAGATTCATTTTATTGGAGTAGTTTGTTGTTGTATTTTTATAAACTCATATAGATCATTCCCAAATTTGAGGTTATAAAACCTAGGCACTTTTGAAAGACCATGGGGATCGGGAACGCCTAACGGGCCTTGTCACAGGCCTAGTCAGGAGCCAGTTTTGATGGTGACTAGATTAGATTTGTGACAAAACGGCATCAAAGGAGTTTCTGGTTAAATCTTTTGGTCACATTATTTGAGGAAAGGTCAGGATAGTCTAGAGTTATGAGTGTCGAGACATGGTCTTCCAGTTATGGGTAGTGTTCCTAAAAACCATACCTCATTAAAGTATTTGAGTTGCCAGGGGAATTTGGGATTTATCTAAGTCCTTTGGTTTTCCTGGTTTGATGATGACTAAGGGAAATGAAATGAGAGTTTGGTTAATAGTATCAGTGGGCTCGCATGACCTAGAAATCCTTGTGGAGATGGCGATATTTCTTGATAAAACTCTCTATAATGGTGAATGGATTGGAGTATGGCCTCCAATGACATGTCCAAGTCACCCACAAAATCGAGTTTCCTCTCACATTGCCTTGTGTCCTTTAGTTTTGAAATCATAGAAGTTTATTTTTAAAGAAAAAATTACATTGTTTTAAGAAGTGTATAGTTTTTGTGAATTTTTTTTCCAATAAATACAAAATTGTTAGATTTTCGATATGGTAGAACTGAATATTTAGAATGGTAATGGATTTGAAAATGGGGTTTTTTCAACTCTTTTGAAATCATGAACTATGTAAAGGTTGGTTTTGAAAAAGTGTTTCCAATAGAATTTTCTAAACAATTGAATGGTGTTTTAATGAGATGAGATGTTTTTAAATTGACATGAATGTATTGAAAGTGATTTTTCATTTAAATTATTCTTCCTTTCTGAATTTTTTTAGTGAGCTGTCATTTTTGGATTGATTTCGTGGTTAGTAGTTTTGAGAAAAAGAGGTATTGGTTGACAGTTTTGGTTTTGAAATGTGGAATGAAATTTTTGTTTTAACCATTGGAATCTCAATGAAAAACTACATGCATGGGGTTATACGATAGGATGGGTGGTTGATGGCATAGATGGATGGGTTCCAGGATGGATATGAAGAGCATGTTAGTTGCGGCACAGAAACATGCATGTGTGAGGCCCATGGGTTACCATAGGTGGATATGATAACCACCAAACAATTTTCATTTCCAAGATATGTATTTAATAAAAAACATGATGTCTTTATGATTAGATTTGGATGTTTTCTATTACGTTTTTTTGAATATATTGATGTTGTAGGATGTTTTTAGTCAAAGAACCCCTTGGTTTGGAACATGTTTTGGTCTTGTGTTTGGTCGGTAAGCTGGGGAGATGGACCAGTTTGTAGTCTCTTATGAGAAATATTTTGGTATTCCTTTATGATGGTTCCATTCATATGTTTGGATCTGGTTTGTGGAACTTTTTGACTAATATACTAGCTCAGTTGGGTCCTTTGGTTTTCTCATTTGATAAGTTGCTCCCCTATTAAGGGTTAAAGCACAATTAAAGTGCAACCCATGTTGTTTCGCTGTTGGAAGAAACTCTATTTTATCATTATAAGGAATTGTTTTATCAAGCTTTAAATATTAAGTATACACAATCTCCTTTCATTGTTTTGTGGACCCTCCTATACTAAAGGAGTTCTTGTGGAATGTTGAAAGATACCTTAGTTTTTTAAGTTCCCTGATTCATCGAAGGTGAAAGTAGCCTTGGGTTGTTTTTGCAGAAGGTGTCTAAGAGGTCCTCCAACTCCTTCATATTCTCTTCAAACAAAGAGTTCTTGTTAAACTACTAGCGTTGTAAATATAGTCATGAGAGGTCGTTATGGACACTTTCTGGAATTTTGTGTTGTTCGGGGACAAGGCATACCTTCCCTTTTAATGTATTGTTCACATCAGTTACAATTGGCATGTTCAGTGATGCCATTTGATGTTGTGTTCTCATTTAACTATAATGGTGAAGGTTATTCAATCCACTGACAGTATCTATTATGTTGGGAGTATGTCTCCCTTGGAAAAACATTAAAATCCTATATTTTAGAAGAAGGTGTTTATATGTGTCTTTTCATTCTACTTTTCTTTACCCAAAGAGAAAAAGTGTGATGTGTGTGAATCTTTTAAGGCCTTGTATCAATAAAACAATGGGTTAGGGTAAAGTAAGTATAGAATATGTCATTTCTTGGTAATCTTATCCTGGTTTGTGGTGTAGTTTTTTGTATCTTTAGAAGAAGTTTTTCTATTTGGGGGATTTCAAATCCTAACTGCGAGGTCAAAGATGCTTCAATTATTTGAGCTCTATCCAAAGGTTCCGGAGCGAAGTTCGTCCATAGTCAGAATAAATCCCAGGGTAATTCAAATCCTTTTACAAATTCCAATCCTCATTATGAAATATTCAAAGATTTTAAACCACTAGTGTCATAATATTTCTTATGTTGTTCATGTTTGGTGGAAAGAGGTGGAGGTCCTGATGCCCATGTTAACGCCGTATGTCATTCTATTACCTATTATTATCCGTTATGTTTTTAATGAATGGTTGGGAATTTGGCTAGAAAGGTTGAGCACATGGATTGTGCATGATTATTAGTGACCCTATTCCAGGATGCGAGGCAAATAGAATCATCCCCAATATTAGTGCACGATATCCAAAACTGTGCGGACTAACCATGCAGTCATTCCAACTCTTTAATTTTGGGGTCTTTTCATATCGGACCGAGTCAGTCGATTAAGATGGTTGTTTATTATAGTGGGTAGACCCTATAAAAGTATAATTTATGTTATTTTGGATAGGTCTAATGGAATCCTACGCCTTGTACTAGGGATTCCGTTGCAGTATCCCCCTATTGGTGTCCTAATTCTGTCTCGAGAAAAAAATTAGGTTGTCTCTTCTGCTGGGGACCCTATTTGTGCCTCCATCTGGTAGTAACATCGTTTGGTCATTGGTCTTGGATTGGTGGTAGGTATTCTTGTTCAAGAGAGTGGTTTAAGTTTTTGTTTGTGAGATTATTTATTCTCTAATTGATGACCAGAGGAGTTTTGGCATTTGGGGGGTGAAGCTTCGCAAAAAAGTCCATTTTGGATTTTCTGTAGGGTTTGGTTTTTGAATTTATCATTTTTGTGTCTTTATGAGGGTGTAATGTTTTATGTTTGGGTGTATTGTCACATCCAAGATTTATAATAAAGGTGTTTGTAATTTAATTTCCATTCCTTCTTTTTTTGGGGGGTTTCTCAAGCCTTTTGGTTGAACTGGTGGGTTTTCAAAATTTGGGCCAAACTGTGAGCCCATTTCCAGATTTAAAACCCATTAATATTTATTTTATAACTCTTTATTTTTTTCAGCATTTTATATTAAATAAATATAAAATTAGCATACCCTGGTATATTAAAACCCCCATATACATTTGGTCCAAATATGAATCCATAATCATGAAGGATTTGTGGTTTTTATTTAGGTATTGGGTCAGCCCAAAAGGCCATTTACTACTTTAAATTATATTTTTAATTCATTAATATCTCTTTCATTTTTTACAGTTTTTAAATTATTCAACCTCCCATCAAAATCCAAAAACTTTATACTTTCCCTCATTATTATCATAGCCGCTTTAAAGCTCATTTAGATTTTGGATTATGGAAAATCATCTTAGGTTTTCTCAAATTTTCCAGATTTGAGAAAGAAATTATATTCATTCATAAACCGTTCAATTTTCACACATTATCCTCCATTTAAGTCCCCAACTAACCTAATCAGCCTCATTTGATCCTCCCTATCAGTTTTTGTGTCCTGGAGATTCAAATGTTGTTGGATTTGTGGTTATTTCTTCAAGATCTTTCAATTAAATGAATAACATATAAGTATCTTCTGTATTCTTTTGGTTTTCATTCCACTATCTTAATGTTCCTCATGTCTATAGGTTAGGGTTTTAACCTAGGGTTTTATTTGGTGCCTTTTTGGAAAAATATTTTGGTTTTAGGTTGTATTCCACTCTCTCGTGGTGTGAGGGCGGTGAAGTTGACGTTTCACACAATCAATTGATAGTTTTGACTCAAAAGGTAGGTGATTCCATGTGTAACCATTTTTTGATGAGTTATATTTCATGTTTTATTAATTTAAAATGTTTCCAATCTATTTTTTGTGGTGTGAAAATGGTTTTTGATGTATTTGGTTAATTGTTTAATTTTTCAGTTGCATTTTAGCAAGAATTTTGGTGATTTTCATGTGTGACTCTTGGGGTAATGTTTGGGTTTATTTTATAACATATAAAAGTGATCTATTGGTGTTTAAAGGGGCTGAAGATTCTAATTTTTTAATGCCTTAGTATCATCTAGGTCATGAAAGGGGTTTTATGAATTCGTTTAATGTGTATAACAATGTTGTACTTCTTGAAATTGATTTATGAAAACATGTTTTTCTCATGTGTATCTTTTGTGGTATTATTTTCAGTATTTTTATAACACTTCTGGGTGGTTCAATAAATGTTGATAGGGCTTAAAATTATGTGTGGGATTAGAATTGGTATGATTTTGGTCTGGAATGAGGGTTTTGAAAAGTGTTTCTTGTGTAAACCATGGTTATACCTCTTGGGTTAGATTTTTTAAAATTGTAAATGTTTTCTTTGGTTACAAAATGTGGGAAAAGGGTTTATATGTACTATTTTGGTGAGTGTGTTCACATAATGAGGGGTTTCTAAAGGTAATGTGGTTATTTGTTTTGTTAAGAATTTTTATAATGTTTTATAAATTGCAGAAAAGTTTTACAAAATTCTGTTGTGGGTGTGAAGCATGGTTGTGGGCTGTTTCGTGTGAGTTTGTTCACAAAATGAATTTTGAAGATGACAAGGATATTATGTGATATGTGTGTGGGTTGTTATGTGATTTGGAATATGTTTGAACTGTTTTATAAAAAAATTTATAGGATTTGTTGAAGTGTTAAAGAAATATGAAAACTATTGTGGGATATTTTGGTGTGAGTATGATATCAAAATGTGTGTGAATGAGAAAGTGGATTTTGTGACTTGTGTGATGTACATGTGGTCTACTTGGTGAACGTGTGATGTTGAAGTGATATTTACATGTGAAAATTATATTTATTTTCTTGTTGATCATGTCTGAGTGAAATAGGAAAACCTGAGTATCTAGGTGGGTGGATGTGTAATAGTATGCTACTGATCCCTTGGGATTAAACCTCATTTTCACATAGAAATATTGACTCTTACAACATTAACTGAACTATGATGATGATGAAAGGGTACTACTAGGTTATTATTATGTTCCCAACTAGTGGATCTTGCGTGAGAACAGATATTTGTGATGGTCACCTTCACCGTGATATGGGGTACCTGGGTCCTACATTGAGCTAGTGCCTAGGGGTTATTTATTATTGCTTGTGCTCATTAGTTACTTGTTTCATTCCATCAGCATACTGTATGGTTGGATGTAAAATTCACTAATTTTTTTTAAAATTGTTGATTATTTAAAATATCCCACATGAAAACTGCTTTATTTTAAGTGGCATCTTTTTAGAAAATAGTTACTAAAACTTCATGTTGTATACATATGAATTATTTATATTTTTGAATGTTTATCACATGATATATCATAGTTTTGTTATCCTATTGTGATTTTTCTCACACCATACATACACCTCTGGGTGTATGTCGACTTGGTTTTTTTTTGTCACAGGTTTGGGTACAGATTTTTGGCCAATGGTTCGTGTTTTTGCAGTCACACATGATACGATGTTGTGGATATGGATTGATGGTGGTGTCTATTGCTATGTATAGGATCCGGGGCAGTCATTTTTTGTTTTTACCTTTTTAATGGCCTTTGAGAATTGTTTTAAATTGTGTATTTCAATTCTAAATTTTTTTAAAAGATGATTTTGTTTGAAAAATCCAGATTCGTTTTATTGGACTTATTTGTCATTGTATATTTATAAAATCATGTAAATCATTAAAAATTTTCATTTTATGATACAAGAGAACTTACGCCAGCCCGTGGGGATCGGTAACGCTCTTCGACCCTTGTCACGAGTTGGGAATGGTGACCACTTTGATGGTGACTAGATTCAGTTAGTGAAAGTAATGGCCGATGATATCAAGGATAATCTAAATACAGAACACCTTTTATTGAATCCTTTAAAGCGATATAATATTCAAAGGTAGAATAATGAACAATAGTCTATTTTCTCTTCCTATGATAAAAATAGACACCAGAAAATAAATTTCAATAAATTATAGAACATGTAGTTTCACCCACTTTAGGCATATTCATCATTTTTTTATTCTTCTCTTTTGTATTAAATACAATATTCTAAAAACATGAATTCATTTAAATATAGTAAAGGATAATGAATAAAAATTTTATTGGGTGAACTCAAAATAAAAAAAATAAAGGGTGATTCATCTTTCTAGAAAGGCGTTCTAATAGTTTTATTCGGTTTTGATTGATTTAATTTTTTATTAGATGTTAACAAATCATATATCTCAGTGTTCATCTGTATTATACATTATTTCATTTTATATTAATTGTCTGATGTTTGTTCTTTACTTGTTTGTGTTTGTGGTTGTATGATGGGATACTGGAAAACCATAAACCGGCCATTTAAAATGAAAAAATGATTTACAACATTTTATATTAATTGTTGTCATGGTACTTTAATAATAAAATAAAAGAATAAGTAAGCATTTAATAAAAAAAATATACATTATAATAAATGATGAATATTTTATATAATTTATAAGTATCTTTCCGAATTAAGAAAACATAATTATTTTTCAAATAATACTTATAATAATTGAATTGTTTTATTCCATTAATGTATTTTATCCTAAATTGAGGAAAGATACTGCATATCAATAGAAGTATTTTTTAATCATTAGAATAATATTTATTACATTAATTAAATTAGTATATTTTTTTAATCAAGATAAACAAAAACACATAGTGTGCGACCTACTAGGATTTTTTCTCATTATAATTAGGTTGGATTCCATAAATTCCATGATTGTAATCTAGAAATGGATCGAGGCTACAAAGAGAAAGAACATAATGTCACAAAATCAATAACAACACAGGAACATTCACTGTGTAATATATTCCCTTTCCCTATATATATCATTTAGAAGGTTGCACATCCCTTTAATAAAACTATTTCTACTATAAATTTTTCTTTGATTATCTAAAGAAAATGGAGTTACACTATGGCCATGTAACACATGAGGAAGTCATATATAAATCAAAGGGATAATATAGAACCTTCCATAAAAAAGGAATGGAATATACTCTTTCAAATTATTATTAAAAACATTTGATTTATGACATACCCAATGCACACTAACCAATACAAAATAGGGGAAGATGGGTTTTCAGTAAATCTAGGTTATAAATTCATTATATGGGTTAACAATATTATTAAAGTGTAGGGTCCATGAACGATATTTTTATATTGAAGAATATAATGACATAAAAAAAGAATGAAATTTCTAATGGTGGGTCTGTTATGATAATCTATCAACATGGATGTTACCACATATGACCATTATTATAAGTTTTGTATTCCACTTCCGAGTTCATGTCCCAGACAGTCTTTGTACTATATTCCTTATCACAGTACATTATCCGAATCTAGAACAATATTTAATAGAAATCATCATTGCATCCAAAGGCTCTCTTAATAGTGTTGAACTGCTACAACCATACCAAAAAGATATATATACTCTAATGAATTATCAGAATAAGGTTATATATATGAACAATAAATATATTATAATAATATTATATTAACATTCACCTATTTTTATATACATATAAACAATGTACAAATTATTTGGTTCAAGTAAATAAACTCTAATAAACATTAAATTTCACAAGAACCAACATCTAATGAAATTTTATTCCTCAATGCTTTAACGTGATTCTACAGAGTATGGTATATATGAAAGGACTAACACCGTTTTGGGGAAATTGTTCATTTAGTAGTATGTTCATGTGGTATGATAGTTTACTACAATATATCAATATTTAGAAAATACCTCAAATGTTAATTTAATCGAGTATCCACCTCTTATAAAGTTGTCAATATCCAAATATCCTGACTTAATTTATTGGATGATTATTTCATAAAATAATAATTCTATTTCTTTTAGTATAACCCAAAATTAGTTCCTTTGGAAACATGGAACACAGTCCGTCAATCTAGTGAAAGATATTCAATGTTTCCAAAAAAACATCTTCCAATTTAGTACTCATAGTTGGGATACCATATATAAAACATTTTTCCATAATCTGTCTAATGGATTCATGTTAAAGGGTTAGCTAAGATAATTAGTAAGGGTAAACAAAGGATATGGAAATCAATGATCATATTAATGTATATGATCAGAATAATGGAACATGATAATAAAAATAAATTATGATGTTCATAATCAACCATTGATACATGAAAACCATGAGTCATGATATAAATATTAGTATTTCATAGGAGAGCGACAATACAGGAATAAAATGACATGATCTATAATAACTTATCTTTATCCTAAGACACTGATTGTTGGGATACCTATAAGAATAGCCAATATTATGTCAAGGATAAAAACCAATAAAATCATAACTTGTCAGTATTAGGCTAAACACCTTTTTACCCACATTTTTATTTTGATGACCTCCTATGTAACATCATTTGGTATTGTTCAACCCAGCAGTCTATCTCTATTTTGGGTCTTAGTATAACCTCCCATGTAGCCTAATTTTTTGGATTGGGATTACCACTTATTTAACCTAAAATATTATTGCACATTTATTATTACCCAATTAATTATAAGAAGATATATGTCCCACCAATCACATAATAAAAATAATATTCATGTGTTAAAAAAGATCATAAAACAATTAGTCATATCATAAACCATGATATAAAATTCCTTTCATAAAAATTCCAGCATATAATAACACATGTCAGGGAGATAGGTTTCACAATAATTTAATCATAACATAACCCATGGATAAAGAAAAAGGCCTTATAAGAATTTTTATCATTGTATAACCCATGGGGTAGAAATGGGTTTTATAAACACCTTTTCATCATAAACCATTCAAATAAAGAATTATAATGTTATCCTTTATTCATATCCCTAGAAAAGTGTATGTTATATCAAAGGATGACACCTTAGTTAGAAATTGAATTGAAAAAAATAACATAGAAAAAGACTTTAGTAAAATAAACATCCATTGCAAATTTTATTTGTAAATTTAAATTACATAATATATTGTATATAATTTTATTTGAAAATAAACATTACATAATGTAAAAGAAGATATAGAAATCATTTGAACAATACATCAGGAAAATATCTTTTCCACATTGATTTTTTTATTTTCTTAAAATAATTTGGTTTAAAAGTATATTTGAAAAATTTGAATGGAATATTCAAAAAAATAATGGTCATGATGATATGAAGTTTTTAATTCCATACACATAAAAAAATCCTTTCTCATTTCTTGTAAAATAGAAAAAATATTTTTTTCAGATAATAACATGAATATGCCATTAATTTTTTTAAAGAAATGTTGAAAATAAGTAAAAATATAATTTAAAAATCATTAAATAATAAGATGATAATTTTAATAACATTTTAGAAAATTTATTTTATATGAAAATAGATTTCCGACAAAATTGAGAAATAATTTCAGATTTTCTTTAAAAGATTTTCTCAATTATATTAAGTATAAAAGAGTGTAAAATATAAATATCAAATAAAAATATCATGAATATACATATTAAACTAAAATTAACGGGTTTTTTAAGATATTTATCATAATATTTTATCATCATATACATTAACATAAACAATCCAGATAAATGATGATATTGTCACATAACATCTTTACCTTTTTGGAAAGATTGAATCGTAATCCTCATGAATGATAGATCCTCATATGATAATGAAAAACCCAAATTTTTTTTAGATAAACATCATAATATACATTCATTTTTTTGTATACACTGCATTAAATTAATTGGTGGTTAATATGACACGTGTACCACAAAATTAGAAATTGAGATAGAAATTACTTAGTGTAAGTATCGACATTCTTCAAAATCATTCAAACATAATCTATAATAAATATAATTTTATTAATAATATATTAAAGAATAAAAAATAGTTACATAGTAACTTATATTATTGAATTTTTTCCTTATATTAAACATTTATTAACAATTTGATGTTAAGGTCACAATTAATGTAATAACCTCTTTGTTTTTCATATATATCTATATTTTTTATTTTTTTATCGTACTTTGAACAATGTTTCATAAAGTACCTTAAAACAATCATCAAATAATTATCATATATATACATAAAATATACTTTTAATACTAATAATTCAATATAGTTTTGAGAAATGATGTACATTAAAATCTTGTAGATGGTAGTCCATATGTTCGCCTGAGTAATGCTTCAATTTTTCAATGATCATTATGGAACAAAGGTAAGTAATATATTTTGTTAAAAATAATATAGTAACATAATAAATAAAATATAATTAATTTAATTATACTTATATAAATCATCCATGTAGAATGGTGATGAAAATAGAGTTTCATGACTTCTTGATAGTGGTAGTCCACACGTACACCAGTGATGTTATCAACATAATGTCAGTGAAAATGTATGAAAGTAAAATTTTATATTATAAATTCAGTACAATAAATATTAAAATAATATCATAATTATTGGATGTATATACAATATTTTTATTAAACATATCCTTAATAACTTCTATGTAAATCATGAATTAATCACATCACTTCATGAGGTGGTAGTCTGTCATACACACGAGCGTCGTTATCATGTTACCAAAAAATAACAATTACCACGGTATGTGAAATATAATAATTCTAGAATCATAAAAATAACATAAAAATCATATATAAATAATAAACCCCTATATATTTCCACCCGTTATATGAGTTAATAGAACAACAAATAACAAATGTTCATGAGGTTGTAATCATCCATACACAGAAATGATGATTCCATAACCCTTTTGATGGAATTGGAGATGGTGGTTTGTAATTAACTTAATAAAAAAGATATAAATATATGCTATATAATTATTTTATTACATAATAATGGTCCGATAATCATTGATGTGGGTGGATTAAGAAATAAAATAACAACTCTCAATGATGAACACTAACTATTTTCGTGAATCCTCCTTACGATTTCACTAAAAAAATTATGTTAGAATTATGCCAAAAAAATTATAGAATGTGATGAGGGATGTTATGCAGTGATATAGATATTAATATTCCTAACTAAATGGGATATAATGTGTGAATAATTGAGGAGAGGGGTGCTATTTTATTAGAGGGGGAGAGGAAACACTTGGTATTTTTGAAAGGCATTGAGTATGACTAAATTTTTCATATGTAAAAAGGGGAAAATAGTCCATTATTGGACATAATTACATAAATGATCTAAATATGTCTATAAAATAGTTCATATACATTTTTATATGTGATTATTAACCTTATATGGATATTACGGCCCATGGAAAACCTGTTTTTACCTTAAATGTAGAAAATAGGTTTTTATGTTTCACTATTAAATTTAAAAGAAAATATTTTATCTTATGAAAAATTATAAATTAAGATAATTCAAAATATGTAATCCATTTTCCCAAATTCAATTGACATATGTGGAAAATGTTAATTGAAAATTAATCCCATATATGTGATGAGAAAGAATGTTTTTACAGATAAATTCTATAAATGTTTCCAATGTTTTTTATTTCAAAATTCATTATGATTTTTTTAAATGAATTAAATTGGATTAATTGATATAAAATTGAAATATTATTACTTTATAAAAAATTCAAAATATAATTTACCATTATAAATTATTTAAACGAAAATGAAGTTGTCAATTATAATTCAGTATTTTTTAATTATTTATCAAAATATAAAATATTTCATAAATATATCAAAAATTCACCCTAATTTAATTTATTAATTCATATTTCAAAATATATTATTATTTTAAAAAATTATTTTTTAAATTTTTTTAAAAATTTCATTAAAATTATGCTGTTAAATTCTGACTAAACTGTTTGTTAGAAGAAAAAAATATGGTTTTTTAGAAATCATTTGTTTTTATTACAAATGAGTCATATTTTATATAAAATATTCAATAACAAATAAATGGGTATAAAATATACATTTTAAAAATATATTTAATCATATTCACATACTTTATTCGAATAGCCATGTGTTGTGTTAAATGATAATTTCAATAGTATATTCTTGTTCGGTAAAACATAATCATGTATGTGACACAATATATTGAAGAAAATATTTATTACATGTAATAAAATATAACTCAGTATTGTGTGAAATAGAAGATATCATAGAAATTTAATTTATTCAAAAAATAATTATTCATAAAAACATGAGGTTTTAAATTATATTAACATTAAAATGATTTTATAATTCAAATACATCAATCTAATATGAAAAATATGAACACTTCTACCTCATCACATTATCAATTTCTCACGCAGCTTCTATAAATTGAAGATTTCACCCAAAACACATTTACTTGGTTTGTTGTATAATTTCATAGAACATTATATTTATAATAAAAATTATCCACCTTTTGTTCCTCATTTTATATATTTTAATCCAACGGTATAACCTATGAGTTTAGTATATATAATGGATCAATTATATACTTTCTTAAAAGAGATACATGGAAATAATCATGGACCTAATTGATGTTTATTGGAAGCATCAATAGATAATGTACAATCATGACAAGATCAATAATTTTAATGGAATTGATATACCTTTGTCATAGTATTCCCTTCATTAGTCTATAGATAAATTCATTGAAGGCCATTGTATACGTCTTCAATTTCTAGATCAGATAAACAACTATCATTAAAATAATTCTCTCAAAATTATATAGAACATAAATGATTCTTATTTTTTATAACCATATTCGGAATCAGCCATCTAATGTCCAAGTATTATTATTTATAAAAATTAATTCCATTACATTTGAGTTTTCCATTTCTATCCAGAAAATAAATTAAGAGGATCCATCTAAAGTATCATGGGAGGATAAGATTGTACGAAAACCCATCTTTTTTAAGGTTTTGATCCCAACCAACTGAGAAATCCATAGGATGGGATCTTAGAGTATTATTTAATCATATGTATAAAAAGTGTAAATTCATTCCTCTTTGAATAAAAAAAGTGACTCAATTAAATTAATATCTCTCAAAATATTCAAAACCATTATAAAATACGATCATATAAAACCTCAAATGGGGTGTTAATAAATGTTTCCTTATTGTAATACAAAAAAACATAAAATAATTTTTGTATCAATTGATATTAATTTAATCATAAATAGGGATATATATTCCAACAAAAGTTAAAAACCCTTTTTCCATAACTAATCTATTTTCTTATACAGAAACATATTCATTCGATGTTTGGGTTCAATGTCGTATGAATATAAAATCAGATGATATTTCAATATTTCATAATTCATATAAATATATAACATCACATGTTATTTTAATAAAGGATTAAAAATAAGGCCTTTATAGGTATCATTTATAGAATATAAAACATGAAATTACTTACTAAGAAACCGGTGGAGGATTAGTGTCCTCTAATAAACATGATTGACATCAATCGTCATGATTGAAATAGATTTTTATTTTTTTCGTTTGTCTTATATGGTTATTGGAATTGATCACATTTATTAACCCACATATTTGGTAAATTATTAAAATAATTCTCAAAATAAATAAAATTGCAACATTAAAGTATGGTAAGTGCATTCTCTATGTATTTCTCATTATTCAAGTCATTATAAAACTTTTTACGATCACTTCAGAATTAATCCACTTGTTGACATTCCTTTACTCAATTAAATTATTTAGTAGCCCAATTATGAAATTTACATCCAAGTTTTCTCTTATGATAAAAAATGTGAAATAGTTACATATATCCAAAATATATTTTCACCATGATAGCACATCAAACAATCTTTTCATAACTACTATTGTATCTTATGGATAACACACTTTAGATACATTGTTTATACCTTAGATGAAAAGATCAAAATTACTTTGTGGTTGGATATTAATACAAAAAATGATCCTGATAATTAAAGTAGCATTTTCCTCACATGTACCATTAGATTTTACATCCTTTTTATTTATCTCAATGAAATATTTCACAAACATCATATGAATAAGGAAATGATATCACATTTTTAAAAATAATTTCTTGAATTCATCCTATTCCATGAGTTCAATTTCATACATATTCCTCGTATTCTTGATAAGAGTGCACCGTTGATAAAATTCAACTCTCAAATAGTAGAAAACCAAAATGACTATTTAATTCTCTATACACTAGAAGAGAAAATATTTATTTTCAGTGGTGATGATCCATTTATATGAAAATGGTAGATCAAAATTCCCAATGAATAATGGTGGGTGTTCAATAATGAAGGGCTCAATATAATTTTGTCCCATCACTTTTTCATTTGTAAATATGTCGATATTTATATCCGGAGACGGTTTTGTGAGCATAACAATGAGATTTTTCTTTTAAACACTAATAACATTTGGATTCAATAATGGAAAATAATTGTATTTTAAATCGCACTCTTCATTAACAATGTTCATTCAAGTTCACACAATTGATGAAAAAAATCCTCGCCTTAGATACTATAATCATAGTGGGAACCAAATAATAGTGAGAAATCACTCATATGATATATAAATAAATAAACATTCTTTAATATATGACACATTTGATTTATCATAGCTTATTCAGAGTCATTATTATTTTTTATTTCCTATATGATAGGTGATAAATAAGTTAATAATTTTCAAATAAATTACTCTGGAGTTTCAAAATATGTGAATAGAAAGACCCATTGTTAGGAACTGGTTCTTTGTATGTTCATTCTAAATATAGTGTTTTTATCGTTGTTAACCCATGGTACATCTATTCCAGATCCCTATCCACTAGTATTATCCAAACAAAGACGTAATTCTTTTGAAATCACTCATTCTAAACATTAATAAAATTGTACATATTTTTTCTATATTATTAATCACTCTTAGACTTATTGTTATTGAAATCTCAAGAAATATCTATAAGAATAACCCAAGTGATCTCACTATTGTTTTCTTGTCATTGTTTTTATAATTCTATTTAATCAGTCCATTGATACCAAATGTAGATATCCATGATTATCTTTCATGGATGTTAGATCTTTTTACATGAATATTAATTACATTACTCAAGAAACGAATTTGAGGACCATAATACTTAGTGCCTTTGGTCAGTTGGAAGAAAATAATTTATTCTATTGAAAGATCATAAATGTTTCCCATAAAGATCTTCCCATATATTAATCGTTATAGATATAACTTTCATAAAATATATCCTCATAATTTTGGGTAGGGAATCATAATAAATGATAACATCATATTATCTATAGAGGTAATAATAAGATATGTCAATCTATGATCATAAGAATGAATTAATTAAGAACAAGGGTTTATGATAATGAATGTAACTTATAATGTTCATAACAAATCATTCATAGATCATAAACTTGATTCAAATAACAATAATTGGATGTACACAATACATGAATCATAAGAGAGTAAACTAATATCATACCCGAGTGAATAACTATTTAATAAGACGTATATTTGGGTCATACACTTAATCGTAAGAAATATTATCAATGAAACCCACAAATACCATAATAAAATGTTACTCTTAGGCTAACCACCCATGTACATACTTTAGGACAGGGATTAACTCCCATGTACCTTATTTTTTGCTTAGATGATAACTAACATACCCTCATTTGTAGGATTTTTCTAAACAAACATGTTCGCTCCTTTTTTAAATTGGGAAAACAACTTGCTATTCCTCTGAGCTTATTTAACACTTATCACTACCCAACTAATTGGAGGGAGATATAGGTCCCACACTTTAAATAATGAAAATCATAGACATGTCTACCAGGAGATCATTAAAATCCATAAAACAGTATCCAGTGAAATGAAATGGGTTTCTTCATCATATCATCATGTCATATCCCATCAAAATGGGACAATTTTTAAAATCATTTCACCATATCAGAACATGTGAAAAATGAAAGGGGTTTCATAAGAATTACCGTCATAGAATAAAATACGGAATAAAAATTTGTTTCATAAATACCTTTTCTTAATAAACCGTTTAGATAAATAATAATATCAGAATCGTTTGTTCATATTCTAAAAAAATAATTAGTTATATAAAAGGATTTCATCATATACATAGAATGATTTTAAAAAGAAAAATCACATAGATCGATTCGTTAGGTAATTAAACATTATTTAAAAATAAATATTTCAAATTTAATCTTTATGAAATATCATGGGATTCATTTTCTTTAAAAAAACTCTTGAATACTAATATAGGAATATTTAAAAATCATCTAAATCATTTCTATAGGTAATATATTTTCAACATTTAAAAATAATTTTTAAAACATTAACCATTTGGAAAATAATTTTATTCAAAAAAAAGAAAAATTTTAAAACATTCTTTAAAAAAATAATTTTATTCATGAAGGGAATATTTATTCACGCTGTATATATTAAAATGAAGAGTCTATTATCATATTTATTAAAAGAGAAATTTTCATTGTATTTTGGAAAAAAGCAGGAATCTTTATTTCAGATCATTATGTAAAAAAAGAAATGTTTAAATATAACTTTATAAAATAATATACTATTAGTAATGTCTTTTTAAAAATATTTTTAGAAAATATGGTTTTGGAAGAAATTTAATTTTGAATGAAGAGAGAAATAATTTCAAATTCTCTTAAAAATAAAATATCTATTATTTAAAGTACTAAAGAATATAATATGGTATTTTAACATTAAAATTTCAGGAATATCTATATTAGAATAAAATTCATGAGTATTTTTAGAGATTTATAATTATATTATATCATCAAAAACATTAACATTGACACTCCTAATAAACAATGAGATTGTAAAATAACATCTTTACCATTTTGGTAGCAATTAGTTTAATGAACCATGAAAGGGAGATCCAAAAATGAACATTTAAATCTTAATAGTGTTCAGGAAAAATATCATAATATTCATTCTTGCGTAGTATATAAAACAGATTAAATAAACAGGTGGTGAATGTGATATGTGTCTCATGGAATTAAAAACAGTGATGAAAATTCCTTAATGCAAGCCACTACTGCCTTATCTTTTATAAAAACATCATATTAATAAATATAAGATTATTATACTTATATAATAAAAATGTATGTATGTCATACAATATATTATTTACTTATGTCCTTTTATTAATCAGTTATTAACAATTCCATGTTATGGTAATATTTTGTGTAATAACTTATTGGTTTTTAGTATATGTTTAGATTTGTTGTTGTTCGTCCTCTCAATTTGATAATGATTTCATAACATCCAGAATAATTATATTGAAATAATAGTCATATTCATAAATAAATTATAATTTTAACAACAATAATGAATGATCATTTTGAGAAATGATATATGTTATGATCAGAGTGATCATAGGTCATACATACGAAAGTGTAACATTTTCCTTTTCAATTGTCATTATGTAATAGAGGTATTATATTTCATGAAAGATAATTATATCATAAATACCATAATTTTTATTTGAATATACTAATAAATATCATACATGTTGTGTGGTGATAAAAAAGAGTCGCATCACTTTGTGAATGTGGTAGTCCACATGTACAAGAACAATGTTTTCATGTTTTAGTGAGTGAAAAGGTGTGAAAGAAAAATGATATAATAGTTGTTATGTTGGATAAATATTTCATGAATATAATAATTATGTCATTTATATCACATATTTTCATAGAATCAATTATTTAATACCTTTAATGTAAACCCTGATCAAATCACATCACTTCATGAGGCAGTAGCTCGCCGTACACATGAGTGTCATTATCGTATTCCCAAAAAATGTAAATCCTAGATATATATTTTATATAAAAATTTAATAAAAATAAATATAATATAAATATAATATCTTAACAATAATTAAATCAGTATCATTAGGCATTATAGTTTTTAATATAAAAATAAATGACATTAGGTTATGAAGAATTTGTCTGTCATACACACAGACGTAGATTTCAAAACCAAATTTATAGAAGTGTAAGTAGTTTTAGGTTGTTAAAATAACATAAAAACATAAAAATATATT
The DNA here is from genome assembly GCA_963277665.1 of Viscum album. Classification (NCBI taxonomy): domain Eukaryota; kingdom Viridiplantae; phylum Streptophyta; class Magnoliopsida; order Santalales; family Viscaceae; genus Viscum; species Viscum album. The sequence continues at coordinate 447,203,905 of OY728133.1, forward strand.
ATAAAAATATATTTTATTATATAATCATGTTAAAATAATAATTTAAGTGTCATGAGAATAAATAAATAAATAAATCTCTTTGATAAACATTATCCTGTTGTCAGGTATCCTCCTTTGGTTTGCACGAAATGATTTCCTTAGTTGGATTTATGCCGAATATAATTATTTTAGTATGATATTAGGATATTTTAAAAGTTATATTTGTAGGTAAATTGTTATCCAAATGGTTTTTATAGTTTTAATAAGATATGATTCAAGGTAGTGTTTTATGCGTGGGGTATAGGACACACGTGGTATTTTTGAAAAACAAATTGAGGGCTTCCACATTTTTCATATGTCAAAAGGGATGAAATGAGATATAAAAAAACCATATTAGTTTCATGTTATAAATATGGCATAAAGAATATTATACAATGGTGTTGGTATTTTTTATACATTTATGTTTAGTTTAACTACTGGATAAACCAATTTTTACCATAACCATGATAAATAATTTTTTCTATTTTTACTACTATTTTTGTTCAAAGAATAATTTAAAATTATTATAAATTTTAAATTATAATGATTAAAAATATAGAATGAAATTTTAAAATTTCAATTCACATAAGTGGAAAATGTTAATTTAAAATAAATCTCGTATCTTTGACAAGAAAAGTGGGTTTTATAGAGAAAATGTTTAAATTTTTACAAAGATTTTATAAACAATTTCAATATATAAATGATTATAATAACAGAAATTTAATTAATATATATCAAATTAAATAAATTTTACATTTAAATCAAATAAAAATACAATTTAACAATATATATTATTTAACTAAAAATGAAGATTTCAATTAAAATTCAAAATTTTCACTATTCTTTAAAATAATAATTATATTAGAAATACCCCAAAAAATCACCAAAAGAGAAATTTGGTATTATAATTTAAAATATGAATTTAAATTTAAACAATTATTTTTTAAAAATATATAAATATTATTTGTAAATTATATGTGCAAATTGCATTTAATCCCACTTTTAGATAAAAATACAGTTTTTTAAAAAAATATTATAAGTGATCATTATTTTATATATAATTAGTACATAATAAATATATATTTTTATAATATATATTTGAACATGTTATTTAATTAAATTCATATATTTCCTTATAATTTATAGTCAATGTATTAAATACAAATGTTAATAATATATTTTGTTTTCTGTAAAACACACTCTTATGTACCACACAAACCACCAAAGAAAATAATGGTTTCAAATAATGGAAAATAATATAGTATTTCATTTATTTAAATATATCAATGAAATTTAATTTATTTGAAAAAAAAATTATTTATAAAATATCAGGGTATTATAACCTTGTATTTTAATGTTCGTTTGTAGCTAAGGCTAGTTTTCCAAAACAGTTTTCAATGAATATATGTTGTAGTGTTTTAATTGATTCCTTATCATATGACATTTATATATCATATCCACTATATAATATAATTCGAATATGGTAAACAGTTTCACTTATATTTCCAAAATATGTCTTTAATGGGAAAATGAATGATTTTCAATGTTTATATGTTAGTCATCATTAATCATCCATTTTACTACCATCATAAAATTGATGTATACAATGAAATATGAGTTAGTAATAACATTTACTAATAATATATGGTAAATTATTACATGGTTTATATATACATTGATCAGTTAGCTCAGTTATTTCATTGCAAAAGTGCACTCATTTACCTCACTGGTCATTTCTAAAAAATATATATTGAAGAGTATAAATTTACCTATAACTTTTGAATCATTCACATATACATGCTAAAATATATATAAATTTTTAAAAGTTACTGATATTTAAAATCATACTTTATCTAAAACATGATAAGAATCATATTTAAATATGAAATATATTAGCTCAATTTAGACTGAAATTATTTAATTAAAATATACAATTCAACTAATTGAGGGTTTATTTGAAAAATTATTATATGTTCCTAATTAGGTAAAATTATTATATTTTCTATTTTCTATAAATCATTTACTGAATTGTATATTTTTTTTATCAAGATTTTCCTAAACCGTTATTTTATTATTAATGTACCATAAATAAATTTATTCCAAAAAATAATTAATGACTTATTTATTCCATCTAGACAATGAGATAAATGTTTTGGTTAATGTTATTACAATGTTAGATAATAAATTGTAATGAAAATAGTGATCTCCCCTTGGATGACATTTGAATAACCCTACCCTTAAAAATTTTGAGTTCACTCTATAACCTTTCAATTATTTCTCATTTCTAGTAGTTAAATACATATATGTAGTATAAAAATTGTTATTATTAAATAAGAGGTGAATATAAATCAGATGGATATAACTAAAGTGGGTGAAACTACTTTCTTATTTTATTTATAGCATCCCTCAATTTTATCACATAAACATTCATTACATTTTACAAAATCGACGATCTTTAAGTTTTAGTGTCTTGAAAATAAGGAACTAAATACATGAGGACATAATACATTCTTCTTAAACACTTTAAAGGTTTCTCCTTATGTTCATCATAGGTTCATTACTACATCTCATAACCTGGGGACATACGTCAAAAGAAAGTGTGAGAAAAAGGCCAAGTAAGGGAAACAAGGGAAACATTTTACATGAGAACTTGAGATATATCAAAAGTCATGAAAAATAACTTTAAGTAATGGGAAAGAGGTCATGTGTCATATCATAATAAAAATAAATTGTTTTATAACATGAAGATGTGGCTAAAAAACTTTACAATGACAATCATTTCTGTTTCACCAAGTTCCACCCATAAGGTGTCAATAAAAATTACCAAGGTTATTCTTCAAGGTATCAGTCTAAATGGTCGTCTCTAGAGATTATGTCTTTACCCAATGCATTGGAGTGCTATCAGGGATCACCATTAAATTTTACTTTTTTATAATGTGATCCACATATATCATCATAAATCATTTCATTAACAACCCATATAGAATAAAATAAATGGATTTCATTTCATAATCATAACCTTTAAAAAACTACTCTAAAGACATGAACTTTATGTCACTTAAAACCCACAGAAAAGGAAAGTGGGTCTCATGTATGTAAATCCTAGAATTTAAAATAGAAAATTTTGGAATATATGTGAATAAAAATTTAGAAGAAATATATTTTAGTATTCACTTAATAAAATAAAATAATTTGAGAAAAAGAGAGAGACATTTGAGACGGAAATTCTACAGCATAACGGCTATGCTTCGGGGTTTTTAGAAAACATTGAAAAGAGAGGGGAAATAGGTCATCCACTCATAAGTGATCCATAAAAAAGTTGGGGGACAGAATATAAGGGATTTAATAACATGGTAATGAAATTTTAACGACATACCATATGGAATGAAGAACAGGAAAGGAAGACAAAAATAAGATTTCTCTTATGAAAATTCGGCAGCCTAACGACGTCACTTAAACTAAAAAATTAATTGATGAGATCAAATAGGGTCTCTCATCATACGAGCATAAAAGATCATTATGATATATATAGATATCATACCCCAAAATAATAAAAATTAACTTGAAATACTTGACATGAAAGTAGAACTTTGAAAAATTAGAATGGTGAATGAATCAATTTAAAATTCGGCAGCCTAACGACGCCACTTTAACTTCAACATAAATGAATTGACAAGATCAAATAGGGCCTCTCGTCATATGAACATATAATATCTATATGATATATATATATTTCATACCCCAACATAATAAAAAGAAACTTGAAATACTTGACATGAAAGTAGAACTTTGAAAAATGAGAAAGGTGAACGAATCCCTTAAAAATTCGACAGCCTAACGGTGTCACTTAAACTTCAACAAAAATGAATTGATGAGATCTAAATAGGGTCTCTAATAATATGAACATAAAATATCAGTATGATAGATATATATATCATACCCCAATATAATAAAAAGTAACATTAAATAATTGACATGAAAGTAGAACTTTGGAAAATGAGAAAGTTGAAAGAATCCCTTAAACATTTGGCATCCTAACGACGCCACTTAAACATTCTCAAATTTAATTTATGAGAGAAAGAGGGGGTCTATAATCATATGAACATAAAAAGGTAAGTAATAGGAATATAAAAGAACATCCTCCAACATAATAGCATGGAGTATAAAAGAAATGACATAAAATAGATTACTCAAAAAGAAAGATAGAGGTAGGACACCTTACCTTAAAATGTAACTTTTAAAACTCAAAATTTGGGACCTTGAGGGCGTGGGGACACCTTGATAGGTAATGAGACCATATATTCTATTGGTGAGAGTTGGGAGTCGAATGGATGAGAGGATGGTTGGTATTTATAGGGAAAGTGAGGGGACATGGCATTAATGGCCAAGGGACACCTCACAAGTGGTTTTCTCAAAACCATGGGCTCTCCCATGGTATTTCACATTGAGTTAGGCCACATGGGTCCCCCAACACAATAATTCATCACCTTTGGTCGAAAAACCCTTAAAATATCTAATTACATCATCATGACATAGTTATGATGTCATTAAACATAACAAAACCGTAAAACTGTATTTTTATATTCACTGAAAATTCAACTTTTTCTAAAAACTCCCAAAATTTCACTTTAACCAAATATCAGTGCTTTGATTTGAAAAATGAACTCCATTTTATAAAAATTATTTTCTAAATATTTTTAATTTAATATTTAAATAAGTACTCCATTAATCGAAAATTCAATTTTTTCAGAAAAGTCCCCAAAAATTACCTTAACATAATATCGACGCTCTGAGTTACAAAAATCCATTTTATAAAAATAATTTTCTAAATAATTTTAATTTATTTTTTAATTAAAAAAACTATTCACCATAAAGAAAACTAATACTTGATTAATAATTTCTGAAATAGTTATTTACCCATTTTATTGAATCACAATACTTAATCAGGGTGCCTAGATTATATTAATAATTTATTTAAGTATGATTACTAAACCATTTGGTCACATTACTAATCCTAAGCATAGAATTTCTATTCATAATTTACTATTCATACAAAATTAAGTTGATCTTATTAGATTCTAAATTTCATACTGAAAATAATTGTAGAAGACCGTTTTTTGAAAATCATTACACATTTTTCATTATTTAATGTTTACATAAACATTTTTAAAAATATCCTTTCTATAAATTCATCAAAAAAATGCACACTATATTTATCCGAACATTTTAAAATTCATAAACTTCATCATAAGAAGAAATCACAATTTTTATTTAAAAAAGGATTACAAAAGGCTATTGCGGTCTCCTTACATAGCCCCTTATAACCCCAGCAAAGGACCTATGTGTAAGGTGTGCTAAGGTGAGAGAATCTGAGGGCGGATCAACTAACATTGCACGAGTAGTAATTTCTATCAGTTTGAACTTCTCACGAAGGTGATTTTGTTATAGATTCTCATGATGATGTTTGACTTGGGTTTGGTCCAGAGAAAAGCCCAGTGGCGCTACCTCCTTCCCAAGTTCCTTTAGATGGGCTTCAATTGGCCCGAGACTACTGGATGAGGCCATCAAATCTTCTTTCTATACTAATTAGCCATGATTACTGGTATTAGAGACAATAATCGAATCAGTTAGTTTCTAGTGGTTATATTAGCTAATGGTTATATAATAGTCGATACCCAACAGTCCCATTTTAAATATAATCATGTTATCAAATGAAACAATTTTGTAGTATAAAAAATAAAATAACACACAAAATTTAGGAAACAAGATTTATTCAAAATTTTAGGTCGTTACAATCTTCCCCCCTTAAGAAATTGTGTCCTCTCAATTTATAAAATTGGGCTTGGAAATTTCATTGAAAATCCCACATCAGAAAAGGATTTAGTAAAACTATTACATTAAAATAAAGAAAGGGAAGTACAAAGGTCACCCATGTTAACCCATACTAGGATTCAATGAGGGAAAACATAGACATGGAGGAGAAAACAAAGGGTCACGTTCTGAAGGAGAGTGATAGAAAACATGATTAGGAGAATGTAAACAACAAGAAAATCACAAACTTATGATGGGTTAAACGGTATTTGATTTCCCAGCAGGAAATGTTAACAGACAATGTTTTTGTTTTACATTCCTTTTCATAGTTTTTAGTAATTCATATACTATATAGAATAAAACACAGGGAAATATACCTACCTTCATGTAGAGTTTCATCCTTTAACATGTTTCAAAAAAAACTAATATTTTCTCCAAACTATGAGAATTCAAAACTACTTGGTCTCATCAAATCACAAGAATCATCTTCTAGAGAATCACATAATCCACAAAAGATTTACAATCTATTTCTTCTATCATAAAAAACAGAATTGGTAAGATAAAACAACTCTACCAAAAGAAATAACCCAAGAGGAAGGGAAACTACATTAAATCTTCAATGTTCCACGGTACTACCCAATATACATCATAGACTATTCCATAAACAATTGTCCTTAAAATTCCTCAAAATAAACCAAACTAAAATTTTAACCGAAATACAAGAAGGATGTGATAACATAGTCTTCTAAAATAAGCTTCATCATTCATCTCCAAACAACATCAACTGCTCCTAACATCTTAAAACAAAAGTATCTAACCTAAACATACTTTCCCTAAGTTAGGTTACTCATTTCCATAAGTAACCTAAATTAATATAAGTCCACCTTAAATTCATTGATTATTCAAAATATATGTCATCTTTTACTCCTCAAAGAAAATACCATAGTAATCTATTTACCTCGATCAAATAGGGTCCCCAAAATAGTGAACGTCTTCCAAAATAATAATCATCTTTTAATCCCCTAATCATCTCTGCCATATTAATATAAAAATCATCACATTTCTTATCACATTGGTTGTTGGGACATGTTATTACATTTCCCGACATTAACTATGAAATGAAAGTACAATTAGGGTCTTAAATACTTAGCGAATAATCATGAAAAGTAACTTAAAGCATATAAGGATAACTTTTAGAAGAAATGTATACCTTAACTTGTGATCCCCTAGGTTCCAAACTAGGTTATCCATGATCATATATTATTATGTAAATCATTATTTTATTTTATCTTTTATCCTTTAAAAATGGTTCATACTAAGCGTATGAATTTACCAAAGCATATCCCCCGGGAGTTTCGTAACCAAGAGTGCAGCAAGGCCTGTTGTCGTGTACCAGTTCCCATTCGAGTCTAGCTCAAAGTGGTGTTTTCGGGTTTTACCCCTATGTACATCTGTGCCAGAGCCACCTCAACCTGCTCGTATCTAGAGAGGGATGTATTTTCTTGTCCACCCCTTACTCAATACTCACCAAATTACCATGAAGATTTCTTATATTTAAACATTTCTATAGGGTTATTTATAAAGTTTTCATATCCTAATTTCTACAAATAACTAATCCATCCTTTGATACTAACTATAGAATCCCGCCGTTCTATCACATAAACATTCATTACATTTTAAAAAACTGAGGATCTTTAAGGTTTAGTGTCTTGGAAACCAGGAACTTAAAACATGAGAACATAAAACATTATTCTGAAACACTTGAATGGCTTATCCTTATGTTCATCCTAGGTTCATTACTGCATCTCATAACCTGGGACATACATTAAAAGAAAGGGTGAGCAAAAGGCCCAGTCATGGAAACAAGGGAAACATTTTACATGAGAACTTGAGATACATCAAAAGTCATGAAAAATAAGATTAAGGGACGAGAAAGAAATCATGAGGCATATCATAATAAAAATAACATGTTTCATAAATTGAAGATATGGATACAACATTTTACAAAGACAATCATTTCCGTTTCACCAAGGTCCATCCCCAAGGTGTCAATAAAAATTAACAAGGTTATTCACCAAGGTATTAGTCTAAATGGCCATCTCTAGAGATTAAGTCTTTACCCAATGCATTGGAGCACTATTAGGGGAAACCCTTAAATTTTTATTTATTATCATATGATCCACATATATCATCATCAATAATTTCATAAAAACCCATATAGCATAAAAGAAATGGGTTTCATTTCATAATCAAAATGTTTTAAAAACTATTTTAAAGAAATGATCTTTATGTCACATAAAACCCACAGAAAAGGAAAGCGGGTCTCATGTATGTAAATCACAGAATTTAAAATAGAAAATTTTGGTATATACGTGAATAACCCTTTACAAGGAAGAGATTTTAGTATTCACTTAATAAAATAAAATAATTTGAGAAAAATAGAGAGACATTTGAGACGTAAATTCTACAGCATAACGGCTACGCTTCAGGGTTTTTATAAAACATTGAAAAGAGATGGTTCATAGGTCACCCACTCATAAATGATCCATAAAATAGTTGGGGGATAGAATATAAGTCATTTAAGAACATGGTAATGAAATTTGAATGATATACCATATGAAATGATGAATAGGAATGGAAGAAAAAAATAATATTTCTCTTGTGAAAATTCGGCAGCCTAACGACGTCACTTAAACTAATAAAAATGAATTGACGAGATCAAATAGGGTCTCTCATAATATTAACATAAAAGTTCCATATGATAGATTTATAGATCATACCCCAACATGAAAAATGGAACTTGAATGACTTGAAATGAAAGTAGAACTTTGAAAAATGAGAAAGGTGAACGAATCCATTAAAAATTCGGCTGCATAACGGCGCCAATTAAACTTCATCAAAAATGGTTTGACGAAATCAAAAAGGTTCTATCATCATATGAAAATAAAAGATCAGTATGAAAGATATAGATATCATACCCCAACTTAATAAAAATGAACCTGAAAGACTTGGCATGAAAGTAGATCTTTGAAAAACGAGAAAGGTGAATGAATCCCTTAAAAATTTGGCAGCCTAACAGCGTCACGTAAACTTCAACAAAAAAGAATTGAGAGATAAAAATACGGACTCTCATAATATGATCAGAAAAGATCAGTATAATAGATATAGAGTTCATACCCCAACATAATAAAAAGAAACATTAAATACATGACATGAAAGTAGAACTTTGAAAAATGAGAAAGGTGAAAAAATCTCTTAAAAATTCGGCAGCCTAACGACACCACTTAAACATTCATAAAATTAATTGAAGAGAGAAAGAGGTGGTATCACATCGTATGAACATAAAAAGGTCAGTAATAGGAATATAAAAGAACATCCTCCAACATAAGATCATGGAGCATAAAATAAATTACATAAAAGAGATTACTCGAAAAGAAAGAGAGAGGTAGGATCCCATACCTTAAAATGTAACTCTTAAAACTCAATGGTTGGGACCATGAGGGCTTGGGGGCACCTTAGGAGGACTCCATGGGAGGTAATGAGACTAGAGCTTCATTGAGGGAGAGTTGAGAGTCTAATGGATGAGAGGATGGCTTGGTATTTATAGGTAAAGTGAGGGGACAATGCATTAATGGCCAAGGGACACCTCACAAGTGGTTTCTCAAAACCATGGGTTCTCCAATGTTATTTCCCCTGGAGTTAGGCCACATGGGTCCCCTCACATAATAATTCATCACCTTTGGTTGGAAAACCCTTAAAATATCTCATGATATTATCATGACACAGTTATGATGTCACTAAACATACCGAAACCCTAAAACTGTATTTTTCCTATTCACTAAAAATTCAACTTTTTCCAACAAACTCCCAATATTTCACCTTAACCAAATATCATTGATCTGATTTCAAAATTGAACTCCATTTTATAAAAATAATTTTATAAATATTTTTAATTTAATTTTTAAATAAATACACTATTTACCGAAAATTAAGTTTTTTTCAAAAAAATCCCAAAAAATTACCTTAACATAATATCGATGCTCTGAGTTCAAAAATAAAGGTCATTTTATAAAAAATTTCTAAATATTTTTAATTTAATTTTTAATTAAAAATCAATATTCACCCTAAAAAGACTAATACTTGACTAATAATTTCTGAAACAGTTATTTACCCATTTTATTGAATCACATTTCTTAATCAAGGTGCCTAGATTATATTAATACTTTCTTTAAGTGAGTTTAATAATCCATTTGGTCACATTAATAATCCTAAGCATAAAATCACTATTCATACTTTACTATTCATCGAAAATTAAGTTGATCTTATTAGATTCTAAATTTCATACTGAACATAATTGTAGAAGACCATTTTTTAAAAATCATTACACATTTTTAATTATTTAAGCATTACATAAACATTTTTAAAAATATATTTTCTCTAAATTTCATCAAAAATATGCATACTATATTTATCCGGACATTTGAAAATTCATAAACTTCATCATAAGAAGAAATCAAAATATTTATTTAAAACATTAGATTACAAAAGGCAGTTACGGTCTCCTTACACAGCCCCTTATAGCCCCAGCATAGGACCTATGTGAAAGGTGTGCTAAGGTTAGAGAATCTGAGGGTGGCTCATCCAACATTGCACGAGTAGTAATTTCTATCATTTTGAACTTCTCACGAAGGCGATTCGGTTCTAGCTTCACACGATGAAGTTCGGCTTGGGTTTGGTCCAGATCATAGCCCAATGGAGCTACCTACTTCCCAAGTTCCTTTAGATCGGCTTCGATTGGCCTGAGACTACTGGATGAGGCCATCAAATCTTCTTTCTATACTAATTATCCAAGATCACTTTTATTTAGAGACAATAAACAAAACGTTTAGTTTCCAGCGGTCATATTGACCAATGGTAATATAACAGTCGAAACCCAATGGTCTCATTTTAATTGTACTCATGTTATCAAATGAAACAATTTATTTTTAGTATAAAAAATAAAATAACACACAATATTTAGGAAACAAGATTTATTCAAAATTTCGAGTTGTTACATTATTCATGGAAAATTATTTTACAATTTTTATTATTTAACAAAACTATTAAAATATCATTATATATATTCTTCTTCCATTAAATATTTTGTATCTTTGAAGGACTCCGTAAAGGATATTTTGGATTTATATTACCCATGGGACATTCATCCTTTAGTTTCAAACATTTCAAAAAATAGGTGGAGAAATATCTTCCCCACAATCAATATTAACTAGGTGAAGCATGGGTAGAACCAATAATAACACACTTTTTACAAAAAATAATTATTTTGGATTTCTAATTCATTAAATAAATGTTTAATTTTTCAAACTCAAAATGTTGTGATAATTAATAAAACATGGTTTTACTTCTATAATATTTAAATTTAACACAATTTTAAATTTTTTCTATTATTGGGACACTACACTATGTGTACATGCAAGATACACACAATGTATCTGGGATACGTTATATTAGGGGTATAACCATTAGTCTATGGTGTGTACCACAACTTGAATACATAGAATTTACAGGCCATCGATATGACATGTATCCTCTTGACATGTGCTTGAGATACTAGAATGGGTCTTATAAATATATCCTAGTTGATTACATAGAGTGTACGTGCTAGAAACATTCTATTTGGATAAAAAAATTCATGTTCGTGCAACCCATTAAATGACTTGGAATATTATCTTATGAGATAATAAAATATTTGTGGAATCTTGTTACACACTGTGTATCACTGTTCCCATTTTACTAGACTTCTTAGTGTCTCTAAAATATATAGGAATTGATTACCAACACACCATGTACCCCACATTGACATAGTTTATATGATATATCCTCTGAGTTGTCTGTCTCATGGGGTTTGACCCTATATTATAACCACATATATTTAACACTTTATAATGCTAACCAATGTAGACTACACCAAATGTATGTGAATACACAATGTGTAATCCAACATCAAAGTTCTAGGATAACCTGTAAATATATGAAGTACACTATGTGTAATAATTTGATGGCATGTTGTGTATCCTAGGGTATGGCTAGGGGTTTCATTCAATGTTATACTAGTTTTAATTACATGTAAATGTCATGAAACCCTATCTTACCTGCTAATAATTACTGGTTAATGGTGGTTTCTCCATTCATTCCTCAACTGTTCATAGACCATTACGAAAATTTAACACTAAATGAACATGATTAGTATATTGAGGGCATGTAATTTATATTGTTTTAGAGATTGGATAATATGAAATGAAAATTCAACCACTATTATGTATGGATATATAATCAAATAAATAATTATAAATTTAGATGAGGAACCTAGGATTCTACATGTTGGTTAATGGCGCAACAAAAGTATTCAATGGATATAGATAAACTAAAATATCCTTTAATATTTAGTTTATTAAAACCCAGAGTGAGTTTTTTTCATATTAATTTAATAATAACATTATTTATATGGGAAGAAGGAAATTTCCTCATATTAGGTTAATTTCTTTAATATAATTAATTATCATTTGAAAATACCCCTTCAGATTTCCTTAATTTTGTTTGTGGGGGTCCATGGATATTATCTCTATAGAGGTGATTCACATTTTCACCTTTTATCTCTACATAATACAAAAATATCTTTGGTTTATAGTCTGGAGAATCAAATGACTTAAACTATTCATTCTTGATCACTCTTTCTTGGGTCTTGAATAAAAATATCTTATTTTTATCATTCTTGAGAGGGAGAGAGATAAATGAGTTGAAAGAAAATTTATTGTGCACAAAGATTATCATATTTTGATTATTCCATTCACCCTAGAAAAATATAATAATGGTATATTTATAGTGTTAAGGTTTAAGTTAATGTATTATTTAATTGAATGTAATCCCTTAAAAATATTAGAATCTTCATAAAACCCCATTCCACATAATAATAATAATAAAAATTGTATTATTATTATTTTTATTATTTTCGATGTATGGCAGCATGCCCTTATGTTAAATATTATTTTACAGCTTGTAAATAATTATTTATCACTGGACATAGGCTTAGTCCATTTAGAATCATTGGTATTTTTTGAATATTTATATTAAAATTTAATTCATAAATAATTTTTCCCCATATCAGTGACTAAATGTTATGAAATATTCACTTAAATAAACATCATAAATATTGTTTACATAATGGTGAATAAATATTTATTTAATTTATGAGATCAAAAAACCATTAATAACATTATTTCTCTATCTTTATAGTCATTTTTATTCTACTAATTAAATTCTAATCAAATTTAGTCAAATATAATGGAAACATGTAGTGTATGACCATCTAGAATTCTTTCTAATTTGATTTCGGAAAGGATTGATAAAGTCTATTACTTCTATCTAGAAACAGATGAAGGAAACCAAATAGAAATTTATTAATGTCACAATGTCGAAAAAAATAATAACACTCATTTTTTATATAATCGCTTTTTATATGTATTTCATTAATTAGGTTTCACATCCATGCCATCAAAATATTTTCTTGACATGTCTTTCTCTAAAAATCTAAAATAAATATCATTACACCATGGCCATGGAATTTATGTGACAAACATATCCTAATCAAGGGTCTGAAATATAATCATCCATAAATATAAAAGGGAAAAATCCTTCCCTAACATATTATTAATAAAATTGATTTTGTGACATACCCTTCATATCCTACTTTACACAAACATATAGAATTATGGTTTTTGTGGTAAAATATCTGTGTTTGATTAATGATATACAATAATGAAAATCATAATGTATAAGATCCATTACACAAGCCTGCAAAGAGAAGAATCAAATGACACCAAAACATGTATAATTCATACTAGAGACTCTTTTATCATAATCATCATTATTATAGATTACAATGTGTGAACTTCATGAGTAAAAGCCTCATCATCTCATGATTACTAACACCCAATAGTCTATGTACTATTTTTCCTATCAATTATGTTATCTGATTGTATGAAAATATTTAAGAGATATCATCAATTCATCCTAAGATTCACATAATTGAGGGGAAATAATATAACCTTTTAAATTTGATATATTCTATAAGAAAATTATCACATTAATGTTCTGATGAAGAAAAATCAATATATGATAATACATTTACATTAGTATTCATCTCTTTTAATATGAATGCGAACAATATTCAATATAGTTGGTTTTATGGCACCAAATCCAATATAAAAAACTATTGAAAAGTATTAATGTGGAAAAATATAATTCCCCAAGATCCAAAAACATAAATGAAAAAAATAGTAGGCACATGCTACTTTTTCAAGATTACCCACTCAAAAAATATCATCATCTTTGACTTTATTTGGTTAAACTCATAATCAAATTATCTACTAATAATAATGGATTAAAAATTAGAAGAGATTATACATGAACTCCTAAAATGAATTATGTCCCCAATTTTTGTAATGTACTCCAACACATAAAATGAGAAAACAATCTGAAATGAATAACAAAAAAGACTCTTCAACTCATGTAAGCTTTAAACGATTTGTTATGGTGTATCATACTCCTCTACCACTTCATATTCTATTATTCTACCTTTTCATATTCTTATCTATTATATATGTACACCTGATAAAAATTAAATATATCACTTATTTCCCCACCCATATTCTATACAACTGATAAATAAAAAATCTACCTCTTCAGTTAAATATGAAATCAAAATTCAATATTGAGACAAATAACATATATTCAAATAATTTTAATTTATATCAATATTTGAAAGGAAGGGAATACATTATATCCACCCTTGAATTTAATTTTGGGACTTTGATATCATGTTCGAGTAGAGACATGTGGTATAAATTTCCCACATCATCAAAGAACTAATATTATGGATATTTCTTATCTTAAGGGCTTGTAGGGCGTCATAATAGTGGGATATAAGAGAATTTCTTTAAACTACCTTAAACTTATTTGTAACCACATTAAAAACTCCCAATATTATTTAACCATGATAGGTAAAAATTTATTTTTAGTTCAAAATATGGATCATCGCGCCTTCTTGTAGGATCGAAATATAATATGAGATGCTCAATATACAAGAGGGGGGTGAATTGTATACTTTAAAAATTCCTTTGGAACCTTTAAAGTTAGTTATGAACAACTAAAGTTTCCTTAAGAAAAGGAAAGGACTAAGTTTAACAAAGTTAAACTAAGTAGATTCACAACACCTCTAACACTGAACTAAACTTGGAAAGAGATTCCAAAAGTAGGTTCTGGAAATATGGTTCTAGAAATTGAAACTTAACAAAAGTTACAATATGAGATTCTACCTTAAAGCGTATAGAATCTAAACTAATCAGAGTAAGTAAGGAAGTATAAGAAAGTTATACTTTCCTTAAGATACAAATTTCAGCGGAATAAAGACAAGTAGTAAAACTACTAGTAACAAGATAATAGTCTTTTAACCCAAAGAGAAGGGTATCCAACAACCTTGGATAAAGGTCCCTTGATTTATACTTTCAAGCAAGTCTGTCTTACCCACACCAGGGTAAGCCCTCGATACGAAGATCGGTGTCTCTGTCTCTCTATCCCCGCAAGACCTCAACTTCAAGGTAGTTGGCAACCACTATCTTTCTCAGCAAGAAATCCCTCGATCTTTAAGGTAGTCGGCACCTCTGTCTTTCTCAGCAAGAAAGCCCTCGATCTTTAAGGTAGTCGGCACCTCTGTCTTCCTATCCCCGGAAGCCCTCGAATGTAATCACCAACATTCGGAGTCGCACGAAGCTTTTGAGAGTTAATAAGAGAATCTCTCTCTAGAAATCACTTCAACAACATGTAAGCACTTTTTCAGTAATCAGCATATGCATCATCCATCAGCAGCGAGCTCTTTCAAATGAGCTCCTATTTATAGATGAGGTCGGCTCCTTCTCCAACGGTCATATTTCCCTTAAAGTTCGGAGGGACCTGTACACGTGTCACTTAGACAACGGTTAGTTTATAACAAAATGGACGACATCGTTTTATAACAAAACAAGTGTAACAGAAAGCACGACATCGTTTTAAACTTTAACATAAAAGTTCGGAATAGAAATTTCGGAGTGAAGGTTCGGAGTGAATGAATTCAGAGTGTATAAAACAATGATAATCAGATTCTGTTTAATAGGTGAATTCGGAATGAGAATTCGGAATAGGAATTCGTCATCAGAAATCGTAATGAGAATTCGTCATTAGAATTCGTAATGAGAATTCATCATCAGAATTAGTAATGAGAATTCATCATCAGAATTCGTAATGAGATTTCATCATCAGAATTCGTAATGAGAATTCGGAATGGGATTTCTTCATTAGAATTCGTAATGAGAATTCTTCATTGGGATTCGTAATGAGAATTCTTTATTGGAATTCGTAATGAGAATTCTTCTTCAGAATTCGTATCCTGAATCTGGAATAGAACTAAGTCAGAATTCATATCCGGAATTCGGAATGAAACTTCCTTATAGTTCTTGTCCAGAACCGAATCCTAAAAACAGAATGCTTTTATATCAAAGATTTTATGACTCCGAGAAAGTGAATCCGAAACTCATACTTAAGAAAAATATGAATGAAAATATGATAAGGATAATTTTTCTTATAAAAGCGATTTTCCTTAAGAAAGCAATTTTCCTTATAAAAGCAATTTTCCTTAAGAAAGAATTTTTCCTTACAAAAGCGATTTTCCTTAAAGATAAGGTGTTTGTGATTTTCAAAACAAGAAGGAATGGAAAAGTCATAAGGAAAACCTTATTGACTCAACAATCTCCCCCTTTTTGGAAAGCACAAACATCCTTACGAAAAAGCTATTCTAAGAAGAAAGAAACATATTAAAGCTTATCTCCCTTGGTTTAAGAATATAGATGAATACGACTAACTCCCCCTTAGGCTTTGAAACTCTAAGGATCGTATTCATATTTCCGGAGTGATGTTTCTTTAAGAAAAACTCCCCCTTAAACAAACTCTTATTAGAGTTCTTTTTCCTTGGGTATTTTCCTTTCTCCCCCTTTGAAAAACTCTTATTAGATTTCCTCTTTTTCTTAAGGATCTTTTCCTTCGCCCCCTTTGTGATTTTCAAAAAGAATTGGAGGGAATGGAAAAAAAATAACAAAGTACCTGAAAAGATTAGTAACGACAGCAATAAAAACAACAAGCACAATTTTCATTATATTTGAAATGTCAGCAACAAAAAACAGATTACAACAAAAAGATCGGATTGGTCATTTCGGATCTTTCTCCTTCCACATGAGCCCCTTGAGAATTGTCTTGATCTTCTTGAGGTCCTTATGATCTTCCTCTGCTTGCTTTTCTAAGGAAACTATTCTTGCTGACTGAGCTTGAATGATTTCATCCTGAGCCTTCAACTTTTCTTCCTGAGCTTCCATTTTCTCTTCCTGAGACTTTATCCTTTCTAGAAAATTGATCCGATGATCCCTTTCAAATTTCCAACTTTGATTAACAGAGTTGAGCTTTCCATTCAGATCTCTTACTTCCTGACTCCGAATGTTCTTTTCCTCTGTCAATTTCTCATCGAATGATGCAGACATCTCATGAAACTTCTTGTCCTCGGTTTGAAATGCATCCTTAACATTCTCCTGAAACTCATCCAGCAACCTCATCTCTTCCACATTCTTTTTCGACCAGCTAGTCATCATTTTGCACGATCTTTTATGGGCTTCGTAACCAATAAAGAAATTTTTGAACTGGGCTTCTATCTCAACACATTTATCCATAACCATGGATATGGAGTCGGTTTTCTGATTCATTGTATGTTGGAGCATCTGGCACCGAGAGTCAATACTGGAGAAGGTTGGAATAGTTCCCACCAACTTCTTCAAGGACTGAACAACAAAATCGTGCCCCAACGATGATGACTCCGAATCAGAAATCTTGCTAGGAGAATTTTCTTCTTCAATAAGCTCCAACTTCCTCTTAGAAGAGCTACCAGCTTCCTTCCTAAAACTTTTTCCTGAACTCGGGGTATCAGCAAGAATTTTCTTTCCCTTTTGTTTTTCTGGAATTGAAACCTGTTCCGGAGATCTGTTCTCACTATCAGAGACTTCAACTATTTTATCTTCCTCATCAGCAACTTCTTGAACAATGGCTTCCACGTTTCCCATCTGAGCAGCATCAAGTAAAATATGTTCTTGACAAGTAACTTCTTCTTCTCCCTTTTCTTGTTCCATTGCAGGAGTAGGAAGCTTTGAAGATTGAGCTTCAGATGTTCGGAGCGAGAGGTGATCCGAAGGAGTTCCCTTATATTCATCTACTTGTTTGAGCACATATCCTGTCTCACCACTTCCTTCAGCCGCTTCTTCAACCTCTTCCACTTGCTCTACTTCCTCAGTATTAACAGCCTTTTCCAGAGTTACAAGATTTCTTCCTGGAGTCTCAGGTAGAGATTCCAGAGAAAAAGATCTCGGAATGGGAATGGTTGCTGAAACCATTTCATTAAACTTCAACAAGGCTTGCACAGCCTCAGCTTCTGACAACTTCTTCTTCAGCTTCTTTTCCTTAACTTGCTTCTCAAGCTCATCAGCAGCCTTTTCTTTCAGAGCTTTAGCCTCTGCAGGATCCAATCCGAACTGCGGATCTCCTTCTTTCCTCTTTTCCTTGTCAGCTCTCCATTTCGCTGCAACCTCATCAGTATATGTCTTCTTCTTCTTAGGCTTAGGAGGTGCGGAATGGACTTCCTTAGACTTGGGTTCCTCAGCTTCACTTACCACTTCTTTCTGTTTCCTCTTCCTTACCGGCTTTGATGATTCTGGATCAGCCACTTTCGGAGTCACTTCTGCTTGAGGCGGTAGATCAATGAATTTCCCTGACTCCTTGTTAAAAGATATATTCATCCTTTTAAGAGTTGCATCACTGAGCAACATGATCTTGCAAACTTTCGGCTTAGAACTACAAGCAACCTTGAAGGATTCTAGGCACTGAACAATCAGCTTCGACAATATTGCCGGGTACATCACTATCTGAGCTCTCAGATTCCCCTTCTTCAAATTATCAATGTTGAGAAGAATATGCTTCATCAGGTTGAACTTTCTTAGATTTATCAGAAAATCTAAGATATATATCTCACTCTTCTTCAAGCTGTCCATGTCTCCTTTTCTCGGTACGATAAGACCTTGCACCCATAACTCCAGAATCCGGAAGTTTGTAGATAGGGTTGCAATTTTCGGAGCCTTATCATCATCCAATCCAAGAATTTCTAAGGCTTTCTCCTTTTTGAAACTACCCAAGGAGTCTGGCAGAACATGCGAGATAAACTCAGCTTCCCCTTCATAACTCAACCCTACCAAGCTTGCAGCCTTGGTGTAAGATAGCTTATATGTCTTGCCATACGATTTGAAGGAAAACTTCTCTCTATTATCTTCCACGAAGAAAGCAACTGTCTCATAAAACTCGACAAGCAAGTCAGAGTAGACTTCATCATGGTTGCCAGTTTTTGATATCGCAACATCCTCCTAGCCATTCAACTTGATATTCTTCGAAATGATAGAATCATAGTTGCTGAAGAAATTCGGATGAACTAACCGCTCTCTGTAGACTAACCACTGAGAAATGGGCTTGGTTGAAGACATCTCTTGAGAAGCTAACTCTGCAGACATTCGGATCTGAGATCTCTGAGAAGTTCGGAACTGAGAAGACTGAAGTTCGGAACTGGAAAACTGTAGTTCGGAACGGCCTTAAATCAGAGAGTCAGAGCTTCAGCACGCAAAAGCTTGAAATCGATGTGGGACGAGAAAATAGGATCCCCTTTATATAGGCATTGGGATGACGGTTCAACTTCCTCAGTTGATCTGACGGTTTAGAATGATCTGAGATCAGATCTAACGGTTGAAAGCTTGAATCCGATCTTTTTGAGGTTTTATTAAAATAATGAATTAAGAAATCCAAAAACCAAAAACAAACTATAAGAAATTGCTAGAAAGTAAAATATGATTATGAAAACTTCAGTAAGGAAAACATACCTTTCGGATTAGCTTAGGAAAGTTATTCGTAATGGGTAATATAAAGACGACTACGAAAAATTCAATACGAAAAACTAAGTACGAAAACTTTAATACAAAAAAAATCAATACGAAAAAGTAAATACGAAAAAGTCAATACAAAAGACTCCGTACGAAAGTTCCGTTATGAAAATACCAGTACGAAAGTTTTCCATTCCGGAAATTTTCAATACGAATACTTCCATTCCAGAAGTATTCTGTGCGAAAATATCCTTTCTGGAAAATTGTTGTTCCGGAAATTCCATTCCGGAAATTTTCGTTCCGAAAAGTTTGAAAACAAAATTTTGAAAAACTTTGTTAAATAAACAAACAAATGTACTCCCCCTATGAAAAAGAGTTTATTACTGTAAGGAGATTTTTCAACAGAAAGTTAATTGAGGAAGATTACCTTACAGTTATCATTCCTAACTTCTGTTTAATATATTCAAATCTATCAGAAGGTAAAGATTTTGTGAAAATATCAGCAAGTTGTTCTTGCGTTCCGATAAACTGAAGAATAATGTCTCCTTTAAGTGTGTGATCCCTAAGAAAGTGATGCCTAATATCTATGTGTTTTGCACGAGAGTGATGTGCATGGTTTTTACTTAGGGCAATGGCACTTGTGTTATCACACAAAATTTGAGTTTTAGTAAAACTCAAGCCATAGTCTGTGAGTGTGTGTTGCATCCACAACACATGTGCACAACAACTTCCAGCTGCTACATATTCAGCTTCAGCAGTGGAGAGTGCAACAGAATGTTGCTTCTTGCATGACCAAGAAACTAATTAATCTCCTAAGAAATGACAAGTTCTGGATGTACTTTTCCTATCCATTCTACATCCACCAAAGTCACCATCAGAAAAGCTTTTTAGAACAAAATCATTTCCAGAAGTATAAAATAATCCTAGATCCATGGTTCCCTTAAGGTAGCGAAAAATTCTTTTTACTGCCTTTAAGTGAGATTCCTTAGGATTGGATTGATATCTTGCACATAAGCATACTGAAAACATTAAGTCTGGTCGACTAGCTGTTAAGTAAAGTAAACTTCCAATCATACCTCTAAAAGATGTTTGATCTACTGGTTTCCCAGCTTCATCAAGATCTAAAGAGTTTGAGGTACCAATGGGAGTACTTATACTTTTAGTGTTGTCATAACCATACTTTTTAAGAAGATCTTTAATATACTTATGTTGGGATATGTAGGTTCCTTCTGGTTTTTGAGAAATTTGAAAACCAAGGAAAAATGTTAACTCACCCATCATACTCATTTCAAACTCAGATTTCATTAGACTAGCAAAAGAGTCAGTCAAAGATTGCTGAGTTGAACCAAATATAATGTCATCAACATAAATTTGAACAATCAAAACATTTTTCTTATCTTTCTTTATAAAAAGGGTTGGATCTGCATTTCCCTTAACATAGTTATTTTGAAGCAAAAATCCAGTAAGTCTATCATACCATGCTCGTGGGGCTTGTTTAAGGCCATACAAAGCTTTGGTAAGTCTAAAAACATGATCAGGATGTTTTGTATCTTCAAAGCCAGGAGGTTGTTCAACAAAAACTTCCTCTTGAACATAACCGTTAAGAAAATCACATTTCACATCCATTTGAAATAGTTTGAAATTAAAGAATGCTGCAAAGGCAAGTAGAATACGGATAGATTCAAGTCTAGCTACTGGAGCATAGGTTTCTTCATAGTCTATTCCTTCTTGCTGATTATAGCCTTTAGCAACAAGTCTAGCTTTATTTCTAACAATGACTCCATTATCATCGCATTTATTTCTGAAAACCCATTTTACTCCAATAACAGAAGTTTCCTTAGGTCTCTCAACCAAGGTCCATACTTTATTCCTTTCGAATTCATTTAGTTCATCTTTCATTGCTTTGATCCAATCATCATCACCTAAAGCTTCATCAGTGCTTTTAAGCTCTAATTGGGAAAGAAATCCTAGATGTTCTACTTCATTTCTTAAGGAACTTCTAGTCCTTACAGGTTGATTTACATCACCAATGATACTATCACTGGGATGATTCTTAAGAAACACCTGATTTGGGTTTTGTAAAACCTGTTCATCAACATAAGGTAGAATGTCTTCTGGGGTAAATGTTTCAGAATTATCTTCTAGAACAATTTCCTTATCAGAAGGTTCTTCTATCAACGGTTGATAATCAGTTTTTGAAAACACATCCGAAGATGTAGGTTGGGAAGTTTTAAAAACAAAAGGATCTGATTCATCAAATTTTACATGTACTGTTTCCTCAACAGTACAAGTATTTTTATTAAAAACTCTATAAGCCTTAGAGGTTGTGGAATAACCTAAGAAAATTCCTTCATCAGATTTTGGTTCGAATTTATGTAAGTTATCTTTAGTATTTAAAATGAATACTTTGCAACCAAAAACCTTGAAGTAGGAAAGTCTTGGTTTTCTACCATTCCATAACTCATAAGGAGTTTTATTAAGAAAAGGTCTAATCAAAACTCGATTTATAGTATAACAAGCAGTACTTACAGCTTCAGCCCAGAAATGTCTAGCAATAGAATATTCACTCAACATGGTTCTAGTTATCTCTTGAAGAATTCTATTTCTTCTTTCAACTACACCATTCTGTTGAGGAGTTCTAGGTGCTGAAAAGTTGTGAGTAATACCTTTCTTACTACAAAAAGTTTCAAAATCAGAATTTTGAAATTCTCCTCCATGATCACTATGAATAGTTTTCAATGGAAGGTTTTTCTCATTTTTAACTTGGGCTCTAAAACTTTTGAAATAAGAAAAAGCTTCAGATTTCCTTGCTAGAAAATAGACCCATGTAAATCTAGTGTAATCATCAACTAGAACAAACACATAGTATTTGCCTCCAATGCTTCCAGTTTGTGTTGGACCAAAAAGATCCATGTGCACTAACTGTAATGCATCGGTTGTTGAGACTTCACCGATTGACTTAAAACTAGATTTATGTTGCTTGCCATATTGACAAGGATCACAAACTTTAGAAGAATCAAATCTAAGCTCCGGTAGATCCTTAACAAGTTTCTTCTTAGAGAGTTTACATAGGTTCCTAAGATTACAGTGTCCTAATCTTCTATGCCATAACCAAGAATGATCTTCCATTTCACTTAGGCAAGGTAAATCTTGGCTTCTTAGGTCTTCTAAGTTTAAGGTGTAAACATTCTCTTGCCTATTGGCTGAGAGAATAAATTCTTCCTTGGAATTGTGAAATAAGCATTTATCATTCCTAAAATTCACAAGGTAACATTCATCACATAACTGACTTATGCTAATGAGGTTGTGCTTAAGACCTTTAACAAAAAGAACATTTGAAATCAAAGTTTTACCTAAAAGAACAATATTACCAATACCAACAATCTCTCCCTTAGCATTGTCTCCGAAAGTTACCTTTCCTCCTTTCGTTTTGATAATCTTTTCAAAAAAGCTTTTGTTACCAGTCATATGCCGGGAACATCCACTATCCATGTACCAAATATTGTTGCTGGAACTTTCTTTATTTTCCTGAAATTAAGAACAAAGTTAGACTTTCGGAATCCAAACTTGTTTGGATCCGAGATTTCCAGACAATAAAATTTTTGGTATCCACATTTTCTTAGAAAAGTAAGCTTTATGAAAACCTAAGGATTGGGTTTTGTTTAAGGAACAATTTCTTGCCCAGTGACCACCACATTGACATTTAGTGCAAAATGGGGCACTTTGAGGAACAAAATAATTGTTGCTGAAAACAGGTTTTGCCTGGGTATAACCAAATCCGGATTTATTTCTTAAAGGTCGTATTTGAGAATACATCTTATCAAAATTTTCCTTACCATGGGTAAAGTTTGATAAACACTTCTTTAAGGAAAAAATTTCGGACTTGAGTTTTACAACCAAGTTTTTATCCTCAAAATCATTAGTTTTTGAACTAGAGTTAGGCTCGAAAACATTTTTATTAGAAATTACTTTTTCTAATTCTTTAGAAAGTTTGTTCTTCTCAGAACATACTTCCTCAAGATTTTTTGAAATACTTTCAAAATCATCATTTTTCTTATCAAGATCTTTAGAAAGATCTGATATCTCTTTAGTAAGAATAGAATTCCTAGAATTTGCCTTATCAAGTTTCTTGTTGAGTTTGGAATTCTCAATCTCAAGAAGTTCAGCAAATCTAGAGACTTCTTCATAAGTAGGTAAAGTATTTTCCTCATCAGAAGATGATTCTTCATCAGAAGAATTATAATACTTACTATCATTAGAATTTAAAGAAACATTGGTCAATGATTCAGCATTTCGTACCTTAGCCATAAGACAATGATTTTCAATAGGTAATCTGGCTATAAGACCAAGATTCTTCTGTCCTGAAGATTCATATTCAGAAGATTCATCTGAAGAGTCACCACCACTGGCACTCCAGGTGTCATTAGCTTTCAGAACATTCTTAGCTTTGGCTTTGTAATACTTCTTCCTGTTCTTTTCTGAATGTCTTTCCTTCCTTTCTTTCTTTCTGAGAATAGGGCAATCTGGTCTAATATGTCCAGCTCTTTTACATTCATAACAAGTAACTTCACCATCTTTCTTATCTTTCCTGTCCTTCTTCTTATACTTGGATTGAAAGTTTCTTTGCCCACCTATCTTGTTCATCCTTCGAGCAAGATTGGATAATTCATTTTCTGAAACTTCACTTTCCCTAGATTCGGATTGGAAAATGACTTTCTTTGATTTGGATCTGTTTACTCTCTCAGGAGTCTTAGCTTTCATCTGATTTGAAGTTGAAGTAAAAGCAACTGTTCCATTTCCATTCTTCTTCTTAATGTTGTCAGCATCTCTCTTCATTCTTGTCTCATGTTGTAGAAGAGTTCCAAATAATTCATCAAGAGTAATTTGAGTAACCTTCCTGTTCTCATCTATAGCTGTTCTCTTGGATTCCCACTCATTGGGCATAATATCAATAATCTTGTCCACAAGAGCTTCATCATCTAAACCTTTTTCTCCCATAGATTGTAGACTGTTGACGATAGTCATAAATCTTTGTTGAACTTTACAGATAGGTTCTCCATAAGGAAAATTGAAGCCATGATATTCAGCTCTAAGCATAGCTCTTCTAGTCTCTATCACCTTAGAAGTCCCAAAGTGTGTAACCTCTAACTTCTTCCATATACAGTTAGCTGCTTCACAAGAAGAAATTTGGCTATATATATTTCTAGTCATTGAACATAATAAAGTATTGCGTACCTTATAATTGAGTTGATATTCTTGCTTTTCCTGGTTAGTAAAGGTTCTGACTTCCTTGTCAGGAATTTTATAATCACCAGTAAGCATGACAAAGTTATCTACTCCAGTATTGATAACAAAAGTCTTCATACGATCTCTCCAGTATTCATAATCATTACCATCAAAGATTGGTGGCCTTGTAGGATTCAGATTGTCAATAGATCCAACGTTCATTCCTGCCATACTAAATAATAACTTGGATACAAACTTGTTAGTAGCAAAAGTTCGTAATCAAAAAGTTCGGAATGAGAAAAGTTCGGAATAGAAAGTGAGCAAGAAAAACTTCTATGTGAGTACAAGTATTTCAGTAACCTTGGCTCTGATACCAAATGTAAGAATGGTATAGAGTAAGAGGTTTCCAACCTCTGATACCAATTGTAGGATCGAAATATAATATGAGATTCTCAATATACAAGAGGGGGGGTGAATTGTATACTTTAAAAATTCCTTTGGAACCTTTAAAGTTAGTTATGAACAACTAAAGTTTCCTTAAGAAAAGGAAAGGACTAAGTTTAACAAAGTTAAACTAAGTAGATTCACAACACCTCTAACACCGAACTAAACTTGGAAAGAGATTCCAAAAGTAGGTTCTGGAAATATGGTTCCGGAAATTGAAACTTAACAAAAGTTACAATATGAGATTCTACCTTAAAGCGTATAGAATCTAAACTAATCAGAGTAAGTAAGGAAGTATAAGAAAGTTATACTTTCCTTAAGATACAAATTTCAGCGGAATAAAGACAAGTAGTAAAACTACTAGTAACAAGATAATAGTCTTTTAACCCAAAGAGAAGGGTATCCAACAACCTTGGATAAAGGTCCCTTGATTTATACTTTCAAGCAAGTCTGTCTTACCCACACCAGGGTAAGCCCTCGATACGAAGATCGGTGTCTCTGTCTCGCTATCCCCGCAAGCCCTCAACTTCAAGGTAGTTGGCAACCTCTGTCTTTCTCAGCAAGAAAGCCCTCGATCTTTAAGGTAGTCGGCGCCTCTGTCTTTCTCAGCAAGAAAGCCCTCGATCTTTAAGGTAGTCGGCACCTCTGTCTTCCTATCCCCGGAAGCCCTCGAATGTAATCACCAACATTCGGAGTCGCACGAAGATTTTGAGAGTTAATAAGAGACTCTCTCTCTAGAAATCACTTCAACAGCATGTAAGCACTTTTTCAGTAATCAGCATATGCATCATCCATCAGCAGCGAGCTCTTTCAAATGAGCTCCTATTTATAGGTGAGGTCGGCTCCTTCTCCAACGGTCATATTTCCCTTAAAGTTCGGAGGGACCTGTACACGTGTCACTTAGACAACGGTTAGTTTATAACAAAATGGACGACATCGTTTTATAACAAAACAAGTGTAACAGAAAGCACGACATCGTTTTAAACTTTAACATAAAAGTTCGGAATAGAAATTTCGGAGTGAAGGTTCGGAGTGAATGAATTCAGAGTGTATAAAACAATGATAATCAGATTCTGTTTAATAGGTGAATTCGGAATGAGAATTCGGAATAGGAATTCATCATCAGAAATCGTAATGAGAATTCGTCATTAGAATTCGTAATGAGAATTCATCATCAGAATTAGTAATGAGAATTCATCATCAGAATTCGTAATGAGATTTCATCATCAGAATTCGTAATGAGAATTCGGAATGGGATTTCTTCATTAGAATTCGTAATGAGAATTCTTCATTGGGATTCGTAATGAGAATTCTTCATTGGAATTCGTAATGAGAATTCTTCTTCAGAATTCGTATCCTGAATCTGGAATAGAACTAAGTCAGAATTCATATCCGGAATTCGAAATGAAACTTCCTTATAGTTCTTGTCCAGAACCGAATCCTAAAAACAGAATGCTTTTATATCAAAGATTTTATGACTCCGAGAAAGTGAATCCGAAACTCATACATAAGAAAAATATGAATGAAAATATGATAAGGATAATTTTTCTTATAAAAGCGATTTTCCTTAAGAAAGCAATTTTCCTTATAAAAGAAATTTTCCTTAAGAAAGCATTTTTCCTTACAAAAGCGATTTTCCTTAAAGATAAGGTGTTTGTGATTTTCAAAACAAGAAGGAATGGAAAAGTCATAAGGAAAACCTTATTGACTCAACACTTCTAACATTGAATAGTAACCATATTCCAATTTATACATTAATTTTATATATACACAAAAAAAATCAGATCCTTAAAAGCAATATCATTTTACATTTTAGTATCCCAATGTTATCCACTCTTCAATCCAAGATGTTTAACTTAATTGGGTACAAGTCTCTAATGTGACAACTCAATTTTTATTTTATTTTTGGATACAATGCTTTATAGTAGAGCGATAGCCTCACAAGTACTAGATTCAATACAAACCACCAAATTTAAAAAAAATAAAGATCCCAAATTTGAAATTCAAAATAACCACATGCCATCCCTCACTACCGAGACTCCTTGAGGCACGAAATAGTGAGAAGAGACCATGAGACACGCCCCTAAAAAATGAGTTAAGCACATCACCTCCACTAGTAGTCATGGAAATGTCGGAACTAAACCTCCATAAAAAATTCCACCATCATCAAGGTACCAGATGCCAGTGACAGTTGCCAGTCGTAAATCAAAAATGACATCATAAAGAAAACAATCATCGTTGTTGTAAATTTACTCCCAATGACTCACACCTCATGTTATCATCGGGGAATACATACAAACTCAGGTCGTCAAACCATCAAAACATCAATAAAAAACTAGGTAAACCATTGCAAAAAACACTTCCTCTCTGAATACGATGAAACCCAACAAAACACTTCGTTCCAAACACGAATTATCATCACAAATCAATCTAGACCAAAAATTGAGCAAAAATCCAAAAAATAATAATATAATGAATAACCAAGAAGAAGCACTGATCCCTAAAGATAAAAGAACCCATGAAGAATAGAAGTAGACGCCAACATCACCGAAGAACATGAACCGATATCACCACTAGCTCCCCTCCAAAACCATCCCATGTTGTCCCAAATACTGTATCAATCCTGGAAAAGATGGAGTGGAGGATTATGGGTTGGACACAAAGGTATGTGGAGAAGAAAGAAAAATAAATACTGCCACTATCACCGTCCCAAACAGCCTAATGCACCAGCACACAGACCCAAAATGGAGGTCTGATATGTAGGGTTAGGGGGAAAGAGGGGAAGTGTGTAACATACAATATCCACACTAGAAAAAGGATTTAGACAAGAAGGTACAAGGAGTGGGTAAGAAAATTAGGAGAAGATATGACTGGGAGGAACGAGGATAGCCATTGCTATCAAACAGAATCTCGAATCCCTAGGTGGAAGGGGAAGCAGAAGTTTCGGGTTCTTCGGGCGAGTATAGAGGCATTTTTTTTCATTGGGTACAAGTCTCTAAACATGTTGACTTTGACTCAAAATGGTGAAAACTATTTGACCCTGACATAGACAAGGACATGATAGACCTTAATCCAGGAATTTTAATTATATTTTTATCATAGGCCATTGTACCATAGAATTTCTTTATCCTTTTCATTTTACTCCATAAAAAATAATATTCCCCCTTAAAATAGCGACATTTACTATTTGACAAAAATAAATGATAAAAATATAATTCCCTTTTTAATATTAAATTTTATGATAGAAACCCCATTCTTATGCATCACATGAACTATGTCATGTAATCTTCCATTCCATTGAATAATTTGATATCTTTTTATATAATCCTAAACACAAAAACTTATGTTTCCTAAGTAAACAATTCATTTGTATTCACATACTATCATCATGACTATTTTGGTACTATTGATAGCATATTAAATCTATAATTACCTCATTAATCCCCAAAAACCTCTAAACTTCTTCCAACAAAATTTGGTAAATCCGAATCTCTGAAATAAAATTCACCACAAAACAAACAATATGAAAAAAATAGATATTGAATAAGATTCTTGTAATAAATAAAATCATAAAAAAATACAACCTTAAAGAAATTATATCTTATATGTTATGAATTTATTTTAAAATTATCCCCCATTAATTAAAATCAATTATTTACAGTTGATTCACCATAACCATATCATTTTTTCTTAATAATAGTCCTCTACTTATGACTCCAAAATGATAAATTTTTGGATATTGTTTTTTACCATCAAATTTATCAAAAAAAATCTACTATATAATACCAACAACCCATTAATGATAAAAAAACCAAAATCCAATTATTAAAAGACTTCATGATAAAACCTTACTTTAGAAATATTAATTATGAATAATAGTTTTGAATTTATCCATTAGGGATACATATATCCTATACTACTATAGCTTCATTGAAGAACTTTTTAATTCAAAAATCTTCAAAATTTTATTTGGAGTTTCATAACACAATCATCCTACACACATCATCAAAAACATAATTATAATTTCTCACAAACATCAAAAATACACACTTGTAAATCTATTCCCCTTAAACCCCCCTAAAAACATACTTCCAAAAAATATATGATTCCCCCTGGTTTCAACATATATCGTTGGATTTTGTCCAACACATTGTTATTATTAATCAGTATAAATGAATAAATGAATGTAATATAAATGTGTTAATTTTTTATTTCTAACTAATAAATAGATTTATTCATTTTTTTCATTACCCTTTAATAAAAAGAATTGTATAACAGTTTATAGTGGGAATATATCACTGCGACATATGCTAGAAAATATTATCGTATAACATCGAAGAGTAACCATGTTTCTTGAAATATATAATTAAAATTGGATTTAGGGAAAAAAATATTAGTTTTTCTCTGGTTGGTATATACAAAATCTTCATCACTTCATTCTGTATTAACTCCTTTATAAAAATGATGTTTTATATCTATTTTCATTGACGAATAATGTTAAACATGATTTATTTATAGGCTGATGGTTCTTTAATTATCACTTACCAGAAGTAGAAAAAATTTCACATCCACCATTATATCTAATAATTGAATCATTATCAACAATAATTGAGATTTTTTAAATTTTTTTGTAATATATTCCACCTTAAAAATACTCGTGATAATGAAATTAATTGTTTTTGTATTACATGTCACACAACATACCATAACAAATAAATAAACATTTAATATTAGTCCTTCATATACAATATTTCTTATCTAATATAAATATACACGTCCAATAATATTAAGTATTACATTGTGTATTAATTTTAATCAATAATTGATCATGGATTTTATTTATTTTAAGGTTGTTTTTTAGCAACAAGATGAAAATCTTTTAGTTAAATTTGAAACTTAGTACATAATGTAACATCATACACTAAATATACATATGAATATATCAAGTAAATTCAAATCACAATTAGTTATTCAAAATCCTTGTCATATTTTATTACTTTATCCTTTAATATATTGTTTCGTATTAGAATTGGTGTTTGAAACTACTTTGAATCCTTCATATCATCATTATCATAAATTTTATGGTTTTATATATCATATAGAATTAATATATGATCATCCATTTCAAAAGTTTGAGATCAAAAGATATATTTTATCACTCTATTCAAGGAAATTCCATTAATCATTTTCAATTACAATAAAAATTCATTAAAAATTCATTCTTCAATTCCATTAATTTTTAGATATTTTATATTAATAAAATCAAGATACCTCGATATCATATTTGATATTGAGTTTATTATCCTCTCTTCCATTATTGAATTTCAGAATCATTAAAAAAGTGATTAACTTGGAGTATCATGATTTATGACATTATTTACCCATGAAGAGACTTATTTCAATAACAAACATATCATTTACCTTCTCTATGAAGGAATCCATTGTGTCTATCACTCTATATATCCTATTATAATATATCATTGAGTAATGATCCCTTGGAATCCAAATTTATGATCAAATATAAAATATATTTTTCTATGGTAAGAAATAATATAATGATCTGAAGAATAAAAATAAACATTATTGTATCATCAAAATAAATTCCTTCCAATTTTGATTATAAAAAATTCATTCAATTTTTCTGATTAAATATCCTATATTAAACATCTTAATAAATTTACATTTATCATCGTCAATTCCATAAAAATATTTTTGATGTGAGAAATAATTCATTTACTATTCACATAATATCACATTAGTAATATCCATATTAATACATGCTTAATTTTTTTAATCAATGATATCTTCATGCATTTAGTAGATCACTAAGTATGATTCCATTAAATCAATTTTTTTTAAACTTCTACAAATTTTCACTTTTTACCATTATAATAGAAGGGATAGAAAATACCGCTATTGTTTTTAACCTCTGGTACATATTTTTACATACCTCAAACAGTGAAATACATTAATTTGGACAATGAAAATATATATTTTGAATATAAAACATCATGATAATTAATTGCCTTTATAAAAATCAATTAGTATCACACTCTAACAACATGTTTTGAGCCTTTTCCACTGTGATTCCATTATTTTGTTCAAAAATATAATTTTATTTTAGAGTATATGGGGAAATTAATACATGATAGATATTATTATTTAAAATTGATTTTATAAATTGTATGCATGGTTAAACATTCCTCTTTTTCATTAATATTATCTTAAAAGAGAAGCAATACTACTTTGTTCGTTTCCTAAAAATAACTTAAACATATTAGAGAATCATAAATCATTTTCCATGAGCATAATGTGTGTATTATTAGTCAAGACATCAATAAATAAAATATTATACTTAACTATGTTATTTTACTACAACCTATAATACACATAAACATCAAAATTAATTTTATCAAATAGATAAGATGATTGAATATGTAATTTATTATGTGATAAATTAACAATTTTCCCCTTTTATCAGGTAAAAAACAACTACATTATGTCTAAATTTAGCATATAAGAAACATGAATATTATTTCCTTATGTAATATTTCTCAAATTCATTTGACCAATGTGGGTATGTTTTAAACTCTATAATTGTGTTTTTTTATTGAAGATATTTTAGTGTAACATAACTCTATAGTGACAAATCAATGGTGTTTATAATGGTGTTCTTATGTTCCTTGAGGCGTTCCACTTATTCCATAGGTTTCTAACTAGTAGTGAGGGTCGAACGTGTTACAATGATGGGATTATAACATTATACTAAATTAAACTACAATATAAAAATTAATAGTAACTACAAACATCCATATAAATAAAAAATAAAATACATTCCATAAATTTTTAATAATGACAAACACATTTCCCTACAAAAAAATGAGTTTTGAATAAG
This sequence comes from Viscum album, assembly GCA_963277665.1. Taxonomy (NCBI): domain Eukaryota; kingdom Viridiplantae; phylum Streptophyta; class Magnoliopsida; order Santalales; family Viscaceae; genus Viscum; species Viscum album. Next base: position 447,236,347 of record OY728133.1, read on the forward strand.
TAATTCAATTCATACATATAAGATCATCAACTATGGTTTGATCATATAAACCTATACATAAAAATAGAAAAAAAAATAAAACATGGAAAAGTAAAAAATATGATCCTGAGTCATAGATCGATCAAATACCCCATGTTCCACTTGAACTAATATGTAAACTATTCACCATGTGATGCTTAATATTTTTTAGAACAATATTATTGAATACTTATTGGGTAACCAATGTGGCCTGAGCTTAGCATGAGTAGAACTCAGCATCCACTACTAACATTGTCTATAAATATATATTTTCTGGCTAATAGTTTATAGTGGAGTGTAAAATAAATCAATGAGTGCATACTTAATAAACCACTATTAATCCTCATGTTCTATGGAGAAACCCAGGATCAACCATACCAGCTTTGGCCTATGATGGATGTCAGTAATTAGAGTGAATATAACCAATACCCATCTAACCACAATAATAGACGATGTAATCACAGTCAATAATCCAACCATAGTGCTATAGAAATCTAGTTGGGTGCCAAAATAAACCCATAATATCATTATAATCAAGGAGGGGCATCTAAATATGGTATAATAACATGAATTTGGGGCCTTAATCAACCCATAGATTCATAATCATAAGTATGGTGGTAGCATCGACTTGGTGTCATAACTGGATACCATAGGCCATCAAACACCCGAACTATCATAATAGGAAGTGTGGAGCCAACATCCACTGACATGTCGTCATATAATTTGGTCAGGAATCCACCCATGAAATAAATAGATTAATGTGGTCCAAGAATCACCCATGACAGAACATTAAAATTACAATCCAACATCCACCCAATTAATAACTATATAAAAATAAAACATTATAAAATTATTTTACCATTATCCCTTCCTAACATTAATAGGGATTCATCACATCCCTAACTGAAACACTTTGTATCTATTATGGAATCTACAATCACATATTATATTAAAATCCATTTCTAGGATCCCCTCATAAATCACAAATTTTTTCCATTATCTAAATACTACTTCATAAAACAAGGTGTCACATGGTCCAAGATTTCATATATCATATGGTCACTAATATCCCATATGATTATTAAATTTCCATGATTAATAATTAAAAATTGTTTTTAAAATATTTTGGTTATTAATAATATTTGATGACACAACAATTGAGAATACACCTGAGAAAAATCAATGATACATTTGAGGATGAATCAAGGACCACCTATCATAAGTTCATTAGAGAAAACACATCAGGTCCCAACAATTTATTTGAGATGAAACATTTGAAATAAAAGAAGTAGATGAAGACCCCAAAATAATTCATATATAGTTGAATGTAGCATAAGACAACTAGGAGTTGAAAGAAACATAGAATGACTAACGATAATAGGATGAACATTAGTATAACTGATTGTAGGGATCATCATAAACTGATTTTTTCATCAGATAAATAAGAAATCACAATGGTAAGGGATGATGAAATGAGGACCATGACTGAGGCTACTTATTGTCATTCAAGTGAGGGGAAATGAAAATTTAGTGTGTGTAAAATCCTCTTGTGGAATTCTATTAAAATATTTATTTAAAAATGTGGGGAATTCTACATGGTTTTGATACATGGTTTTCCAAACCAATGTGCCAACCATGTGGTTTCCACTATGTTAATGAAGTAATATTACTCCAGGTTGGGCTACAAAATTAGGTAAATTGTTTACCCATATTAAAATTATGTCTTTATTTTTTTTAGGAATTTCACAGATTCTTTTGAAACATAACAATAATAAAAGAAACTTTCTCTATGATTTTACATTATACACAGTTTCATTGTATGGTTATCACTAACCATTCTACCAATCATGTAACCCATATTTTCCAAATTTTAACTCTCTAACACATAGAATTCTAAAGGAACCACTCAAAATACCTATAACACTCTACCAAGAATATTATATGTAAAATATTTATGGATAAAAAAATTACATAGGTATATACGTCATGGATGACTGGGATTTCATATGATCCTCCCCATATTGAATTTTATCCCCGATCTGGACATCTAACCATCACCAGAACTCATTGAAACAAAAATTAGTTATTGAGACTATATATCATAATCACCCTCTCTTATATCCTAGTGGAAAATATTTTATTTTCAATTCACTCATATAATAAAGAATTTATTTTTGGGGAAGATAAATATCAATCCTATCATATATTGGAATTGGATTTTCATAAAAAGATGGATCATCTTCAAGCTTGATTTCATTGGTATAGATCATGTTACATGGATTAGGACACTATCACAAATCATTCATATGTGAAATAAATCATTCATATCACTAAAATTTTAAGGGATATAAAATAATTAATACATTTAACTAGCATTCTATGATTCCTGGAATTTCCTCACATACATCGATGTTGGATTACCGTACCTCTAAACATGGGGATTGCACAAGCACAGTAACACCTATAAGAATACTTGGTATCCTACCACACAGTTAAGAAGATGACTTTTCTGGTTTAAATATAACCTAATACTACTCTAAGTGGTCTCATACCAATTCTTAATTAATTTTACATTCTATGATGTATCTAAAAAGATACTCAAATCAATGATCATACACTCCCCAAATTCTATCTAATAGAAGGCAGAATGGTACGACCTACTATATTTGGATTCAGATGAAGAAATTTATATATCAAAGTAAAATAATTATAATTATTAAGGAATTCCAATATATCCATTAGATCTCTAAATAATAAATGAAGAACAATATTTATTCCCCTAGTATGTCCACAAAATCAAGATAGTCCACTTGGATTTTCCATTGATCTATAGATTATAGGTTGTGATCAGGTGCACCTATGTATGATGGAAATTATAAAATTCTAATGAGATGAATTATATAATTCAAGGATATATGTATAAAATGATACTATACATGTAGGTGTATTACCTCCCACACATAGACACAAACAAGATTATCAGTAGATAAGGTCTCTCGGATAGAAAAACGTTGATCCTTAACAACCAATACATTATAACTCATATTGCATCACTTCCATGGGGTGTCCTAAAAAATCCCATAATTAAATATTTATTCATATCATTGGAAATCCACTTAAAAATTTATAGTATCTGAAAAATATCAGCAGGTCACTAGTGCTTGATCATACCTACTGATAGTTGGAGGACATTATAAAAAATCCCACTATGTCCCCCTTCATCCCTGGACACAAATATTACATGTGTATGTCACAATACATCTTATCATATCTCGGGTAAATGACCCACATCATGTCTAGTGAGTTTCTAATTATATTTTGAAGCAAGTGTATTGGGACCATGGCCTTTCCTCAAACATGAAGGACCTTTTACACATAAAGAGACTAGATTGATGGTTTCTCCCTTACAAATAAATAGTAAATGATAAGAAAAAAACATGAATAGTTAAAAAAGAATCATCATAACCTTATTGATAAGTAAATAATTGATAGATAATGTTTTAAGGGTCACCTGAACAAAATAAACATAATTTCTAATTACATATTCGAAAAGATGACAATCAAATACCACTTACTACTAGACTCTTGAACCACTTATGTCTACATCTTATAACAAAACTGAAATTATATCACATTACACTTTCTAAGGTTCTATTCCCACTAAAAATTAATTGAATATGATTAATCTAACCTCTTTCATTGACGAGGGTTTAGGAAATCCTATGAAATAATTTATTTTAGGAACTTATGGTCATTATTTATTATTAAACTCTCAACAAATTTTTAATTCCAATCATTTCTAATATAATATAACTTTATTATTAGATCTAAATCATGTGTCAGGTAGTTCCATTAATTTATCCTTATCATTATAGACCTATAATAGACCACAAGACCATTATGCCTTAAGGATTTTCATAAACTAACTCATAATTATTCAAATAACAGTGTTTTTTATATACCCATCACATGTATGATTAGGATTATCATTTCTAAAAATTTTCCACTAAGAATTTCAATGGTTCTCTCACACGAATTAAATGAAATTATCCACACCCATTTCTCACTGAATCATTTCACTGATGTTTCAATGTAGGGGAAGTCCCAAAAAACATTAATAACAAATATAAAACCCTAAAAGGATGTGGATATCAAAAGTGATCTTCAGATGCACCTATGTAGAAAACTCTAACAATATTAGGGTTTTTACATACACACACCCAAGATATAATATACTCCAATAAATTACACATTTTTAATCCTGATGTGGAACTTCTTTATCATGGTATTTAATCAAAACTCCCTATGTGATATTGTAATGATCTCAAAATTTCACACATTCCCCTCCCTCAACCCAGTGTACACAAGAATTTCATAGATAAATCAACCAAAATAGTTTCAATATATGGGAGTAAAAAATGTTTTATCTAGTAATAAATAATAATGGCACATTTTCAATGAAAATTGACTTGCCAACATATTTATATTGACTACAGTGACCCATAAATTCCATCAGATTCATTCTTAATGGTCACACACTTATATGTTGATAACACGATCTAAAATAAATATTACAGAGCACTTATACTCACCAAAGTGATAAAATAAACCATAAATATAAAGAATAAAATATATATTTCTCATCATAACATGATTTACCATATCATATTCAATAAAAACCCTAAAATATCCATCATAATTATTGCTGACTAGATATGGACAACACCACAAAGATGAAATTTTAAATATTAATACCTTAGCATCCTTGTATATTAAAAAATCGTTGAACTCAGTGATCCCAATAAGATCCATTTGACATGGTATAATGGAGATGATATAAACCACTAGCATGAGCTCGATGGTGAATTCAATCTCTCTCTCTGGTGGAAAACATGAGAACTCATAAGACAAAACATCATTGAACTATTCAAACATAAGGGGGTAAACTACCTACTTCATCCCCCATCATCTAATACAGAACAAGAAACCAAGGCTATAATCATTCCTAAATTATGATGATCGAGACATACATGAACATCCTATAAGTTTTTTGCCATGATATGTATGTAACTACCACCCTATGGTGACATAAAACACAATCATTGATTATAGAAGATGATACATGATCAAAACCTCACAAACCAATGAATCACATGAAGTAAAATATATTCATATTTAGACTAAAGAGATCTCATAGGAATCTGAAAAAACAAACATAATAGAGGATTAACTAAATCGTTCAATTACAAATGACTGCCCACTATGTTATTTCCAATCAATATCACTACATATAAAAAATATTGGTCCAATCCTATACCATCAAAAAGGAAAGTCAATGGAATTAATTTTATTTATCTATTTAAAATAAATCAAATGCTATCATGTAATACAATAAAATAATACCACATACCAAAGAGGGTTTTGAATTATTCTATACATGAATAGGCAGGATGACATGAAGCTCGAATACAACATGATCGGGTACTCTTTTTTATGTCCTATATGATAAACATTTCTACCATGGCTACTAACTTCATCCTTTCAATGAATAAACTCCATGATAACCCAATAGACTTCAAAAACTCTATCATTATTCATATGATGTTAACCCAGGCCCAACCACATTTCCCTTCATCTAACCCTTTTCACCATATGATCATTATATAATAATGTAGAACAATTTTAAGTGTCCCATCCTTCTATAAGATAAAAACTCAATTGGTTATTGATTATAATGATTTCAAATATAGAAAACCCCATCACATTGATGGATGAATTCCATAATACCACCACAATGAGGAATGGGTAAATTTAAACAATGAAGACCCTATCCTTAATATCTTTGGTGTCAAAAATAAAAATAGATGTTCATTCCACATGGGTTCCCAATACCAATCCCTAATGCAGCTTCCACATTCTCTGAGAATATTCCTTTTCATAGGAAGATTTATGTAATAATTATATGGTCCACTAACTCTAAATAATAAAAGTTCAAAATAGTCACATAAAAAAGAAAACCATATAACATCATGTCCCCCAAAAATATTACCCTAGATATATCATCATCCTCAAGAAATAGAAGCTAATAATATGAATATGTGTAATTATTAGCATGATTAACCAATGACATACGACTTTTTGTTAGGGAAATGAACTCCCTATGCTTATCTACCATAGTGGTATATGAGAGAAGATGATAAAATAAATTGTTATGTATTACCTTCTAAGAAAAACCCACATTTTACTCTATGAAGACTAGAATATCTATACATTATTTCAATGATCCTTGAATCATATATTCTTCAAACCTAATGTTTATCATTGGGGGTGTCTCAAGATCATCAGAGGTCATCTATAAGGTATTTTTCTAGAGATTAGTTTTATATAAAAAATCATATATTTTAAATGATTGAGGATTATAGAGCATAAAATCCATAGATATTTAAAATATAATAGGATTGGATGGAGTAGACTATCTCTTTATCGACTACACAACCCATTACAAACTCTCCTTGAACTGAACATCAATATATACACTTGATGCTTTATGAGGAAAACCATTAACAATAGTGAGACCTTCCCATTTCCAATCTGATGGTGCTCTACAAGAGGTTTTTATTGAGAAATCCGTCAATTACTAAAAACAAATAAATCATAACTAATCATCAAAATAGTTCCCAATATCATAGTTTAAGGGAAAAAATAACAGTCCATGAATATTACTATTATTAACAACTGAAAAAATTAAAATATCATTATTTGGTAAATGTTAGTACCATGAAATATAGAGTATTCCAATGGGCTATGGGTTTAAAATTTTTATCATCAGGGTGCTTAATTTTTCATATTTGGTGATTTGAGCCCTAGTAATGTCCTTGAAAATCACATAAATTAAATAGAGAAAATGATATAAAATAGAATGATTACCTCTCTTTGAATTGAAGCATGTTTGAATGTAGTTTATTATCAGTTAAAATATATTTAAGGATTTAGATCCAAATATCCTTATATAATATACACACACTTCAAGAATCTAAGAACATTTCAATCATGAAATTCTAGGTGTTGTCATAGGCATTCAATGACCTCTTCGACGTCGAGACAACCCTGATGATCATGTGTCTTTTGTGCCTCAAAGGTTTCATGGATAAATCACTCATGTGATACCTTTTATCTATAATAAAAAAGAATATATAGGGTATCTCATTCTAAAATTAATGAAATTTTCATGGAATGAGCACCTCCTAATTATATATTGGGTAGAGAAAATTCTTTTAAAGCATTCCCCGACCCATGGGAATTTATCATCCAATGAATATTCCATAAATAAATAATTATGATGAACTATCTACATCATAAAAATTATTTATATTTTTTCACATAAATTTAAAATATATTAATCATGTTACATGGTATGCCTGATTCATTTTCATTATCATAAATCCCGATAATATTAAATGATCCTATAATCTTAAAATAATTTATTTTGTATAATAATATTCCTCATGCTTAGATAAACACTTATAAATATTTTTAATAAATAAATATATCCTAATTATTCTTAACAAAAATAGAAATGAATTTATTTTTTATTGGTGATCGATAAACATGAACAATAATCGGACCCTATGGTGGGGCCCACTATGTCCTATATACCTATTCGCCCGAATAAGGTAGATTTTTGAATGTGATATTGGGTGTGACGCTCTAGGACCTTATCGTGATTTTATTGAATAGTATTCATTGACCAAGAGAGGATTCTAGAAACCCATGAAGGACATAAAGAGATAAGTAATATTAATAGTATCAACCACCAACCAACAAAGACACACTCTGTAATATAATCTATTCATCTTTAGATATCTCATAAGAAGGATGGAAACTTGTATCATATTCCTTTATTTATTTATCTATTTTTTTATCTATCTAGATAGATTAATCATTGACTACCATGGCCATGTATTTATAAAGGTATTATCATCTTGACCAAATGGGCTCGATATATGACTTCCGTAGCATAGAAGCCAAAAAATTCTATCTTGACCATTCAAACAATTTCATACCACCAATGACACACCCAACACAAGCTACCATGCTACAATTTAATTATAATGGGTTTTTTACTCTGATGTACATGATCAAATGGAACACATTGGTAATGATCTAATGTCATAAGACCAATTGGCATGTCTATAGATAGAAAAATCCTATGACACCCAAAACAAGTGGTGTTCCTATTGAATGGAATATCCTCATTATATTAACTACTAGAGATTAGTGAGTGAAAACATCATTAGAAGAAGCCTAAATGCTTATGAGAACCCATATCATGATAGATAGATATCTACTATGTATAGTTAGTATGATATATGTAGCCAATATAAAATATATAGAAGACTAATGTCATAGAGTCCTGAGTCTTGCATTAGAGTCTGGGATATACTATAACCTTATATACAATAATTAATCAATGATAATTTCCCCTAAATAGAGTATGCATCAATGTCTACAGTATAATGATAATTTTATGTCATAAATATCTCAATATATTCATGAATCGGTACTCAAAATAGGACAATTTAGTTTTGTCAAGGGAACCCACTATTAGAAAACTACCACTAACAGTATATCCATCTTGATAGCCATCCCTTTTAGCTCTCACTTGATTTATAGAATGTTTCTACTGAGTCATAGATTTGTCTTTTGGGTTTTCCACATCTCTCTTTCATGGCTATACTACGATGTGCATCCACATTTTCCTGTGTGAAACTCTTTACGAGTTGTCTAACCTAGGTGTATTTTTTTGTTCACTATCAGAACATGGTATCATTTCAATTATGAGTTTTATAATTTACATTATGATATTTTGTTATATACTAGGTGTGATTTCAGGAAGATACACATTTTTTTAGTATTTTATCAATGCTTATTATATATATTATAATCTTCAATGCATTCGGTATTTATAGATATGTCTACAAATTTTCCATTTAATATTTTCTGGCTCGTTACCTTATCCAAACTATGATATGAGTTCTAATTGAATATATGGGAAAACTAATTTCTTCCATAAAACTAGTATCAATTTCATTCCAAACACCAGGTACATAACCCATGTTCTTTATCTAGTACTATTGGATAGTTCTAACTACATCACTTATAGTTTTATTAGATATAACTGATATTTTCATACAATAATGTATATGTTGGAAGCAATTTTATATCAATTCTTTCAAAAAAATCAATTTTAAATTTATTTTTAATGTATTTATTATTGAATAAATATAGAAATACATTAGATCATCCTCTGTAAGTCACATTCCCTAGAGCTTAGGTTACTACATTAAGTGATTTTGGGAGTATTTCATTTAATCATCTCTTATCGAACTATGAGGAGAATAGTTTTTTCTCATATGCTAAAAAAATTACTAACAAATCAATGGATCTTCATATAACCTTCTGAATAAACATTGAAATGATTCATTTCAAATGAATATTTTATGATCTTATATTTACATCAATACAAAATAGGAATTCATTAAATAGTACCCATTATTAGAATTCTATGATATCACCATCCGTTCTTGGTTTCATAATATAGACAACATCCATGGTTTGAGTCCTTAACATTCAATGATCAATTATCAATGATCATAGAAATTATCTATGTAAATTAAAATTCAAATGGATTAAGGAATAATGAAATTTTATTACCAATAAATTTTTATTGTTTTGATTCATGTATCATCTATTTATCATATCACATGAATATCCAATTCAATATTGAAAATAATAAGCCTCTTATATTTTGATTAATGGAATCCTTTATTTAATTCTAACTTATCAAGTAAATTTTAGCTAATTTTGATATAATGCCTACTTGTGGGAATTATTATTATCATTGAATAATTTATTACTGATTGTAGTGAATAAAAAACAACCATCACAGTTTTATCCTAACTACATATTGTGTATCTCTAAAACATTATATCCACACATCATGTGAAACTCATTCTTATGATTTTTTTGAAAATATTTGGCATTGAATAAAGCCATGTAAATATTTTTCCACTATAGCAAGTAGAGAGGTGAACCCACTTATAGAAATGTAGTCTGTCACATTACTACATCTATTATATCATATGGCTTTCTTTATTATCATACATAACTTTAGGATTAATAATTTTAAATTCACTTTGTATTTTTTATACATGTTGTTTTATATCATTGACAATGAATTTGTATTTAATCACATTTTTTATAAAATAATGGATTTATATCATAATATAACTCATATTGCATCCATTATTTATTATATTTGGAATGTATTTATGGGATAATTTTTTTTATTTTTGATTCATATCTTATAAATTATGGAAGTATCTGTAATGCATTAGTTTAAAAAATGTTTCGAATTTTACATATATAATGAACAAATGTGCATTAAGAAATAAGTTTTAATAAATTTATCCACACTACAGATTGTTGATTAATGATTACATGTAAGAATAATAATTTATCCCCCATACTAACATCATATTCATGATGTGGATAATGTAATATGCATTTGATAATTACTCCACACTAAATTATTGGTTCAATGAATGCGTGGTCAATATATTCTTTGGCACACTAGCCCAAAGTATCTACATTCTCGTGATAATGAATATATCATACTTCACATTCAAATTGATTAATACTCCCTTAATGGAATTTTATGATGTATATTTACCACTACATTACCATTGGAATATTTTAAAAGATCAAGATGAATGAGTTCAGAAATATATTTGACCCTCTGATATACATTTAAAACATTCCCATTAGATGATAGATCAATTTTATCTTGATCGGTGGTGTTACATTACATTAGGAATGACACACAATAAGCTAGATGCAACTGGCTAGAAACAAGGGTGTAGTGTGATACCACAGAGAGACTATACCATCATATTATAGTAATACACATCATTTTAAATAATAACAAGATCATACATAAAATTTAATAAGTACAATATGTTTCTTGGAAAGTGAAAAAACCAGAAAAAACATTCACATTGAATGCTATAAAAAATTGAGGGTTTAATTGGTCATAAAAGTTATATATACAACTGTATCCCCCACAGGATTAACATATAAAATATTATATAGAAATAAATAAAATGAAAAATCTATTAAAATCTGAAATTTGGTCCCAAGTGTAATCATGTTCCTATATCCCACGCTCTACTCTAACAAACTGGTCAATGCTGGGTCATGGAGAACATCCTCAAATATTAGGCTTCCACTATAATGTCTAATTATGCACCCATGGTTGGATGAGCTGGGTGAAAGTATATCTTCTCAGGCCAGCACAATCTATGTCTATAAACATGACATGTCTATGTAATAATGTATTATAATTCATATAATATATAATACATGACACACAAAAAAGCCAATGTTGATCCTCATATTCTATGGTTTCTCTTTGGATTGATCATACCTACTTTGGTTAGTGCTATATGCCTCTTATAACTATAAATATAATCAGTAACCATTTAATACAATATGAAATGAATTAAAATTTTGAAAATATACTCTTATTTAATCATAATTATCATGTAAGTGACCATCATCAACCCATGGTATCATAACAAGAATATCATGTGATAACATCATACCGTATTATTATAAAAATAATTATCAATATATTATCAACTCATAGTGACATAAAAAAATTTAGGGGACTTAAGCCAACCATATTATTATAACAGAATGTATGTGTATAGTTTACACCCTATAAATAATAATAGGAATGTGGATAAACATTCACCCATGAAATCACAATAAAAAAATTATTCTATGTTCCTTGAATTGAACATGTTATTCTCTAAATTTAAAGAGGGTATCATCACATACCTAACTCATAAACTAGGAATCACATTCATCATCAACAATCAATTAACATATTATTATTAATTTGATTAAAACCCATGATCCACCTCTAATTCTATGTTTGTTTATTAATACATGATTCATAGTACCGGGTAGCCCAGTGTCTATGATTTAATTTATAATACTACATCTCATAACTCATAGGATGAATCAATTACTAATGTTTAAAACATAAAAAAAAATCCATTAAACATTTATTATGAATAATAAATTATTTTAGTGAAGAAAAAAAACATAAACATGAGAATAATGGATGAGACTAAGAGGTATAGTACATGGACCACCATTATCTGGTTTGTAAAATCCCTCCCATCAAGTACAACCCTCAATTTAAGTTGAAATTATAGAAAAAAATAAATAAATAAAGACCTTCATAAATCGCATAAATAGAGTAAACCACAATGATGTAACTGAGAAGTGTACAAAAATAGTAAATAGTGGAGGCATATGGATATACTTGCCTCTAGATCTCCATTTGGATGATTACCTTTATTTTATTTGTGAAATATATGTGAAATCCCTATATGAATAATGAATATTAGGAGGAACATAACCAGAGAAAAAAAAATTATGTGGGAAATTGGAATTGGGGTCACAATATTTATAATCATTAAGCTATTAATTGTAAATTCATTATTTCTAATAAACATGGAAGACCACATTGTATAGGCACACTATTTTCTAAACTATGTCCCAACCATGTGGACCCCACTATATAAGAGAACTTTCACCACCCATGGTTTTTTAACACAGTCTGGTAAACTGTGTTCCATTCATGAAGAACATTTAGTAGTTTATTATAGGCTCCACACAGTTTATTCTGAATGTTCACACTGTTAGGGGAACCATTTAACAATCCAACCCTTTGTATGTGGTTAGGGTGAATGGTTATTATTAATCAATTTCCCCCCATAACCCAAGATAGTAACCTATATTTATAAAATGTAATTCCCCAAAATACAAAAATCCTCAACAACTCCAAATCAATATATATCATAAAAAATAAATGTGTAATGAAAAAATTACTAATTTGGGAAAAAATTATTTAGGTTTCTACAATGAGGAATCACAGGGTTTTACAAGAATCTTGATTTTTTATCATTAACAACTAAAAAAATTTCTATTGTTTATTTTCCCAGAAGATAATACCCAGCCATATTTTAAAGATATCAAAAATATTCATAAATTTCAAAAATAATTTTGATTCATTCATTATGAAGTTGATATACATATAGTAACTTGTATTTCAACCCATTAATAAATAATGAATTATTCAACATTATCATTTCCATTCAAATAACAGTGGAAAAAAAATCTTCTTATCATTAGTGACCCATCACTTCCCAATATCATATATCACTTTATTCAACTTTTAGAATACAGAATGGTCATAAAAACTCATATGATACATGAAGAAAATAGGTTTTCCAATATCTATTGATATTTATTTTTGAATGTGTTCAGTATCAATGTAAATATTATTTCTTTATCCTTTATGTTTCATTATTATTTTGATACATTTGATTATTTGTATTCATAGTATTTTGGATACATAATATACTAATAAAATATTTAGCATAGTGACCTTGTTAGTCACACGTCTTCATATTTCTTCCAATTATTGAATCTTGTTTCAAATATTCAGTATGTATTTTCCATAATATTTACGAACATTTCTTTTTTGGGTATGTTTACTTCCATTATAACATAACCCTCATACCTTCTATGTTTATATATATAATTTTAAATTTATTGATATCCATTCCATGTGCCAATATCATCCACTATAGCAGTATTATAAATAGAATTATTACTTTTTACTAAACATTCATTTATGTCCAAAATTTGGCTCCATGAATTATGCAATCCACTAACCACAAACCCTAGAAGCATTTTCTTATAAAAATTTAACGAAAAAAATTCAACAGTTTCTTACTTATTCTAATATTCATTCCCAATATATTAGGAATATAATTTTAAATAACTTCTGATTCAAATTTTCATTCTATCTTTTCCACATTAATAGGAATAGACATTATTTTCCATAGATTTAACTATCTCTACTTGAATATCATCTTTCAATGAATCAATGGTCTTTTACAAATTATTCTATTTTAGACCATAGACTAGTGAATTTAATTTTAACAATTTTAGATATTATTTTTATATAGATATTCAATTTCATTATTATTATTTTTAGAACAAAACACCTCTCCAATGTTTAAAGAACTTATTTATTTTAAAAATTAAATCTTTAAAACTAAGACACTTGTCGTGACACCATTTTTTAGAATAATTTTTAATTCATGATATAAACTATAAAATGTTATCTATTGCACCATAATATAGAAAAATAACATTTTTTATAATTGAACATGTATAGATATTTTTTTCTTGGGAATATATGTTTTTCCTTCCTAGAAAAACATGACAATAGGTTTGGAATTAGTCATGAAATAGTGGGTCATTATTCAATTCAATAAACTCCAAATAATCTCCAAAATATCATCCAATAAATTTAAATCAATTATATACATTATAATGAACTTCACCACACCAGAAAGAATAAATTGATTACAATTAATTATGATTATCCTAGCAACATATTTATTGATAAAAAATAGTACACCAAAGTCATTAAATGATATCAACATTATCTTGACTTCATAAAAATAACCCTTTTAAAGAAATATATTATTTTGTTTTCATCAACATGTTCACTTTTTTTGCCACGACCCATCCTTGGGACCCGTGCCGTGACTACCCCAAACCTGCCTCCCATAGGCCAGGGGCTGGCGACTAGCACCAAGGTGTAAATCCCAACAAAAAGGGGAAGGCATTTCCTTTATAAAGTAAACAAACACAACAGAGTAAGCACGCAGAAGTAAAAACTAAGTAAAACTAGGTACAATAGTAGTGCGGAAAAGTAAGTGGGCCAGAATACAAATGCAAACTGAAATTAAAGTACAACTGGAAAGAATGTACAGTAACTGAATGTAAAGCCGCAATGTCACGTCGTCCACTGGAAGTCCCACCTGAAGGGTGTTTATAGACAGACACCTCAACTCCTCAGGTCCAGTTGTTCGGTCCATGTATGTCCTCCCTAGTGGTCTACCTCTAGGTAACGACCTGCTCCACAAGCCTCAACCACGATCAGCACTGTCCGTCGTCTGCATCCAACACAACGTATTTCGGGCATAGACCGTGTAGTGGTGAGTATACGCTACTTAGTAGGGACCCCGAGACCCCCGAAGGTCTCCCAGAATCTACAAAGAATAATCCACAATGGAAATATATAATCACAATGTAACATCCAAGACTACATAGGTATATGCCCATACATATACCTAAGTCATCAATTCTAGTTCAGCTCTAACATTCGAGCCCAAGTTCGATCACCACCAGATAAGAGTACAACCCAAAACACACAGGATAACACAAATCAATCCACATAGGAAAGAAAGTCAATAATATTGAAGATATTGATTGAAATCCACGACTTAGCTCACATATGTATACTTCTTCGTAAGGTAAAAGAGATGATCAGATGTAACCACTGATTCATCTAAGCTGGGACCCATGTCGGATACTAAACCAGCTAAGCTATCAAACCCACATAGGATACAGACCAGCTACTCTACCAGACCCATGTAGGATAGCAAGAATATAGTCAAATAATACCAGACCCATATAGGATACAAGAACAGTAGTCATTTCCATCGAACCCACAGAAGATTTCAGTACGGTATTCATCACTGTCGAACCCACGGAGGATTTTAGTGCAGTCTTTATCGCCGTCGAACCCACCAAGGATTTTAGTACGGTAATCATTGCTGCCAAACCCATAGAGGATTTTAGTGCAGTCTTCATCGTTGCCGAACCCATGGAGGATTTTAGTGCAGTCGTCGTAACAGCCGATCCCACGGAGGATTTCAGTGCAGTCATCATCGTCGTCGTAGTCGCAGCCAGCTCTAGGGATTCCGCACACTGCATGCTCGTTTCCGGGAAGGTCCACTTCACGAGCCAAAGGGGGTCGATACATCAACTGACACTTATTCTCTAGTTGATGTACCCCAATGTTTTGTCTCAACAAAAGGAACTGAACGTGACAAACCGCGCGTCAATCAGTCATCCGGTCTGAGAGTTATTAGCTTTTTCATTGTAGGGGCCCTGTTGGGTTTTAAGTGAAAACCAACCCGACTGCACTCCAACTACGTCCAAACCATGAGTGGAGTAAGTCACAAGGTCCATCTCAATAAGAGGAATCTAAATAAGTTGATGGCACGTTAATCGGATGTCAGAACTCAAGTTATAAGCGTTTCAGCTCCAAGGGCCTGGTTGGTTTTGTGTACGAACCAACCTGGCCATACCCAAAGTTCTCCTAAACCTTAAGTGTATTATACCTAAATGACTGTCTCGATCCATGAATTGCATCAAAATTGACGATGCGTCTATTGGAGGTCTGTAGAGCAATATATGGGCCAAAGAACGAACCTGTCATGTTTTTTGGGGTTTTGCACCCGTACCGACCCAGCCTGAGACCCCCTAGGTCAGCCTGAACTGGGTCTGGGTCTGGCCCATTAGGGTATAGCCTGGCCTGGTGGGAGCGGCGCGGCCTAGCCGGCGTGGCCTAGCCTGCCCCGCGCAGCACGGCCCGTCCTGGGCAGCCCAGACCGGTGCAGTCGATCCGGCCTGGGCGGCCGGTTGGCCTGGCGCGGGCATGGCCTGGTGTGGCTAGCTCGATGTTGTCTGAGCCGAGTGGAAAGGGGTGCAGCTTCCCCCTTGATTAAAACCGCTGCCCACCCCACCCACGTGGGGGCCGCTCCCTTGCCAGCCGGGGGTTACGACCCCCGGCTCTTATCGAAATGGCCGACCCAGTCCGGCCGACCGGGGCTGCCGCTGCGAAACCCTGTGGTCCCGCCCCTTCGAGTTTCTGGCGTCTGGCGGTTCCGGCAGCCCTACCTTGCACCGCGGTGACATTGAGCTACGGCCTTGTCTGACCGGCGAGGCGCAACGGCACCGAGCCCCTCCGTCGTGGCCCCACTCCGGTCGCAGCTTCTTCATGGTTCTTCGACACGACACGACAGCGCCACGACATTGTTCGGCCTCAACAGTGTGGTACGATGGTTCCGCGCTTCTTTGCCCGTTCTTCTTTGTTTCAGCGCGGTGTCGTTTCAACGCGCTACCTTTTTTCGTTCTGCGATAAACACATCATCAAAGGGGGAGGAGGGTCGGCTATGTTCGTGCGGTCCAAACTCCCCCTGTTAATCTGATAACAGGCGGCCAGAAAATAAAGACAAAGAATGGCAAAGAAAAATCCACAAACATCAAGTTACCCCCTACCTCGATGAAGTCATCGAACGAGGTTTGTCATGGGAAAGGGACGTCGCGGAAGATGGCAACATGGAAGGAGGATCTTCAGCGTCACGGTACATGGCGTCACGATACATGGCGTCACGGAGAAGAGGATCGTCGGAATCATAGTACACGGCGTTGCGTCGTCGATCTCCGAGGAATCAACATTATTCATCGTCCTTAATCGGAGGCCTACATTCATCGTCGGTGACATTGCGTTCTTCGTGTTCTTTAAGGAGGAAGAAGATAATCTTCAAGAGCGTAAGAGTCCTCTCTTTCCCTTTCGCACAATGAAATAACCCCCAATAAAATAAGTCATGTCTTATTTTTTTATCACTCATACATGCCATTAATTTGATATTCAAAAACAAATCTCATTCAATTAATTGACATAATTGATGAGTGTTTAATATACAAATTAATTTGAGGGTTGACATGGCATTTAAAAGGCTGTGCGGGTGAGTTACATATTAAATGCACGAGAGGGAGGTTAAAAAGGATTTGAATGGGTGGGGCTCGTGTGGACCCCAATACAACAATATCCTACCTAGTGGAGTTACGATATTAGTGGGTCCCACTCCAACGACCAAGAATAGGTTTAAACTATCTAGAATAGAAATAAAATTTGTAGCACAATATTTTATTTTATCCTTTAGTTAACCCATTTAATTAATATCCTCAACCGATCAAACACAACTCCGAAAAAGGTGTTCTTAAGAAATTACCGATGCTACGGTTTCATTGGTGCCCTCAAATTTTGATTCCGAGCACCGGTTCAAAAGTTAGGAAATCCCACTAGTTCGTTCACTAAACGTACCCGAGCTAAACTTCAGAAATTTATTCCGTGCACACCAGGCCTCGGAATCAGGTGCCGTCAGAAACCGTTTTCTTGTAATATCCCAAAAAAAATTAAGAAAAAAATTTCCCTTGAATTTTACAGATCTTTACATTACTCCCACCTTAGTGCTTTACATCCCCGTAAAGATACATCATAAACATGGGGAACAAATGTTGGTACTGTGCATGTATCTGAGCCTCCCGCTCCCAAGTGCTCTTCAGGAGGTTCCCATGCTGCCATCTGATGCGCACTAAAGGAATCGTCCAACCATGTAGGACCTACTCTTGTCGATCCTCGATCTCCACCAGGACCTCCGCAAAATTCTTCCCATCGTCAAGGCCTAGCTCCCCATGGTCGATGATATGTGTCAGGTCGTGCACGTATCTCCTTAGCTGAGATACGTGGAAGACATTGTGCACCTGATGCAACTGAGGTGGTAGAGCCAGGCAGTAATACACCTCGCCTATCCTGTTGAGGACCTGGAATGGTCCGATGAAGCACAGTGATAACTTGCCGCCCTGGCCAAATCTCCGTAATCCACGTTGAGGTGAGACCCACATGAAAATGTGGTCTCCATCCTCAAACTCTAGTGGCCTCTGCCTCCTGCCAGCATAAGACATCTTCTGGCTCTGAGCTGTCCTCATCTGCTCCTGGATGACCTGGACCTTCTCTTTTGTGGCCTGTACCATCTCTGGTCCCATAAGTGCTGACTCCCCAGGGTCTTTCCAGTACAAAGTTGATCTGCATGGCCGGCTGTACGATGCCTCGTATGGTTCCATCCTGATGGTGGAGTGGTAGCTGTTATTTTATGCGAACTGCACCAAGGGTAGGTGGTCCTCCCAGCTGTGGAAAAAGTCGAGGACACATGCACGGAGCATGTCCTCGAGAGTCTGAATGGTCCTCTCTATATGACCATTCGTCTGAGGGTGAAAGGAGGTGCTCATACATAGCTGCGTCCTGAATGCCTCCTTCAACCCTTTCCAAAGCCAGGAAGTAAAGAAAGCATCTCGATCAAAGACAATAGATGATAGAAAACCATGATGTCGTACGATCTCTTGAACATAGAGGCATCCCAAGCTCTCCACTGAGCCCTGCTATCTGATTGGTATGAAGTGGGCTGACTTGGTGAGTCGGTTGACAATCACCCAAATGGATTCGTGAACTCTGGAAGTACGTGGAATTCCAATCACAAAATCCATTTATATCCCATCCCACTTCCACTCCGGGACCTCCTAGGGATGTACCAAGCCTGCTGGTACCTGGTGCTCTGCCTTCACCTGCTGACAGGTGAGGCATTGAGAAATGAACTCAGCTACAGCCTTCTTCATACCCAGCCACCGGTGTTGTGGTCTGAGATCCGGGTACATCTTCTCCACTCCTTTATGTACCGCTAAAGGGGAAGTGTGAAACTCCCTCAACACCTCCTCTTATATAGTAGCTGGTACCATGGTACGTCCTCTGAAATGGACTCCGTGCTCTCCTCCTATAGATAATCCATCTGGTGCCTGTCCTGAGGATATCTGTGCACATCACGTCTCACAGTCAGCGTACCCACGCTGTGCCTCTCTGACCTGCTGCTGTAGTGGAGGAGTGATTGTGAGTGAATGAAGAAAGGATGCTCCATCTCTATCCACAAAGGATATCTCCAAAGCGGCTAGCTGCTCCATCGCCTCCCTGAGTAGCTGAATTCCCATCCTCCTACTGAGAGCATCAGCTACTACGTTCCCCTTTCCAGGAGTATAGAATATCTCAATGTCATCGTCCTGGAAGAACTCGAGCCATCACCGCTGTCTCAGATTCAGGTCCTTATGTGAGAAGATGTACCTGAGACTCTGGTGGTCAGATTAGACTATAAAGCGCTCACCCATCAGATAGTGTCGCCATATCTTTAGAGCAAAGACTACTACTGCTAACTCCAAGTCATGGGTAGCATAGTTCTGCACATGATGCCTCAATTGACATTAACCTATGGCGATCATTTTCCGCTCCTACATCGGGACACATCCAAGTCCGGTCCCTAATGAATCGCAGTAGACTACGTACCATACTCCCTCCTCTGGTATCCTCAAGATAGGTGCGCTGGTCAATCACTATCTCAACTCTTAGACGCTCAGCTGACATCTTTCTAAACACATGAAGGTTTTTCCCTTCTTCGCCAAAGCTGATAGTGGTTCCGCAACTCTAGAAAAGTATGTCACAAACCTTCGGTAGTAGCCAGCTAGCCCCAAGAAACTCTGCACCTCCATCACGCTCTTGGGTGGCTCCGAATCTAGCACCTCCTCGATCTTCACTGGATCCACTGCAACTCCCACCTTAGAGATGACGTGTCCCAAGAAGTATAACTCACGTATCCATAACTAACACTTCGAGAGCTTTCCATAAATCTGGTGCTCTTGGAGTGTGTCCAGTACATTCCTCAAGAGGAAGTCATGCTCCTCCTCCGTGGTTGAGTATATCAAAATGTAATAAATGAAGACCATGACAAATCGATCGAGGTATGGCTGAATGATCTTGTTCATGAGACCCATGAACACTCTTGGAGCATTGGTTATGCTGAAGGGCATAAACAAGAAATCATAGTGGCCATACCGACATCTGAAGGACGTCTTCTGCCCGTCTTCGTCTCGAAATCTGGGATGATGATAGCCTGATCTAAGGTCTATCTTTGAGAACCACCGTGCTCCCTTGATCTGATCAAAGAGGTTTTCAATCCACGGCAGCGGATACTTGTTCCTCACGATCACCTGGATTAGGCGACGATAATCGACACAAAGTCGCAAGCTCCCGTCTGCCTTCTTGGGAAACAATATTGGGGAAGCCCAGGGTGAAACACTGGGTTGGATGAATCCCTTTCCCTGAAAGTCCTCAAGCTGTACCCATAGCTCTAGAAGATCAGTGAGAGCCATCCGATATGCTGGAGTGGATATTGGGGTTGTCCCGAGGTACATGTCGATATAAAAGTCTACCTCTCTGTGACGAGGTAGTCTTGGAACATCATCAAGAAAAACATCTGCATACTGATCCAACACTATTGGAAAACTAGGAATCTACACGTTAACTGCTCCTAAGATGAGGCTAGCCAGCCAATTAGTGATCGGCTGTCCTCTCCACTGCGTGAGTCCATCATGTGCTGCTAAGGCTCCCTTCTTGCCAGTTAAGGTGAACCTACTCCCATCAGTGCGAACACATCGCACCTGGCGCCTAATACAGTCGATTTGAGCATGGAATGTAGATAACCAATCCATGCCCAAGATAACGTTGTAAGGCCTCGACGTCGCTACATGAAGATCCCAGTCAAAGCTCTCTCCTCCAAGAGTAATCCCACACTACCGAAACCAGTGCATAATCGTCGAGTCTTCTCCCGTAGTAGTCTATAGCCATAAGGATCGAGCCAAAGGCTCTTTCTGAATCTCCGAGCATCGAACAAGGGCATCGATAATAAAATAATGAATCACTCTTGTGTCTATAAGAACTGCATCAAGGGTAGAGTAGACACAGATAGTAACTCGAATCATCTCTGGCACGCCAATGGTCGTAGGCCTCTGCTGCCTAAAGCTGAGCCTGTATCTGCCCGCCAGATCCCTATGGCCGGGGTGGACCTCCTGCTGGTGGTGGTGGTAAAGCCTCAAAGCATCGCCCACCACCTACTGCTCAGCCAGCTCCCCTTCCTCGTCTGCCTGCTCTCAGCAGAATGCCATGGTCGACCCTCTGCCTCTGCCTGGGTGGCCCCTCAACCGTCTGCTGCTCCTCTTCATGGCGGTTCCGGCAGTCATGAGCCATGTGGCCCTGCCCACTGCATGCGTAGCACTACCTGCTCCTTAGAAGTCTGGCTCTGCACCGTGTGCCCCGCACCTCTGAGCCAGTGTCCTGAGGTCGTCTGCCGGATGGTCTGGTCCCCCTGGACCCCAGTGACATCTGTCGACTTCCAGCGTAGATGACTCTACTATGTGCCGCCCTGCGGTAGGTCTCGTTGCTGGTGTAGGCTCAGCTAGAAAGATCTCAATGAGAAGAGCTCGCTCCAGTACTACTACCTAGGTCAGAATGCTGAGGGAGATCATCGATGCCCTGATCTCATGCCTCAGTCCCTGCTCAAAGGTCCGGGCCTGGAAGAATGGATCTCGTACCATGTCCGTCGAAGAGCGCGAGAGATCGGTAAATCTCGATGAGTACTGGGCGACCGTCATGCTGCCATGTCGCGGCTGTAGAAGCTCCTGGATGCGCACCACACGGAGGGTGGCTTGGAAGAAATCCGAGCGGAAGAGGCTCTCAAAGTCCATACAGAGGAGAGATGCCTCGTCGTGCACCTGGAGCATCAAGCTCCACCATCTGCCTGCTGCCGCGTGCAAGAGGCTCGCTGCGAGTATCACCATGAGGTCAGTTGGTGTCCCCACTAACAAGAAAACTCACACAACCACCTCTAGCCAATCCTCGACTTCCTGAGGGTTCGTCTCCCCACAGAACCTGGGTGGTCTCTAACTCTAAAAATTGTGTAGTGAATTAAGGCGACGTGCACTCTCAGCGGCTGGGGCTGGTAGCATTGGTGGCTCGGCATGTAGAGTTACCGCTGGTGCCTCCGCTGAAAAAGGGCCCTGCACTGAGGCCTCATCACTCGGTGGGCTGTCATCTCGCACGATGCTCAAAACCCTAGCTAACTTCCATCGTGGGGCTATCCTGAAAAGAAACAGGTTCACCACGGTTAAATAGAATACTTTGTGAGCTGACACAAAGTAATCACAAGGAAAACTTTTGAAACACTTGCAATCAATGTTTTCGTGCATTTAGTCGGAAATCATGAGTCAGGGTCCTGGTGTATGGATACGCCAGCCGCCACACCAACACTAGATTCCCTGGACTGATAACCACACTCAAAAACCTTAACACCTTTGATTCACATAGGAGAAATATCAGAGTCTTGAGTTCTGCGGTAAAAACGAACTCCTATGATACCAATTTGTCACGACCCATCCTCGGGACCCATGTCGTGACTACCCCAAGCCCGCCTCCCATAGGCCAAAGGCTGGCGAATAGCACCAAGGTGTAAATCCCGACAAAAAGGGGAAGGATTTGAATTTATAAAGTAAAAAAACACCATAGAGTAAGAAAGAAGAAGTAAACACTAATTAAAAATGGGTACAATAGTAGTGCAGAAAATTAAGTAGGCCAGAATACAAACCCAAACTGAAAGTAAAGTACAACTGGAATGAAAGTACAACAACTGAATGTAAAGCAGCAAGGTCGAGCCG
Source organism: Viscum album (assembly GCA_963277665.1). Classification (NCBI taxonomy): domain Eukaryota; kingdom Viridiplantae; phylum Streptophyta; class Magnoliopsida; order Santalales; family Viscaceae; genus Viscum; species Viscum album. Next base: position 447,259,738 of record OY728133.1, read on the forward strand.
TCCATTGGAAGTCCCACCTAATGGGTGGGTACAGATAGCCTCCGCAGCTCCTCGGGTCCAGCCGTCCGCTCCGTGTACGTCCCGCCCAGTGGTCCACCTCCTGGTACTGACCTGCACCACAATCCCCAACCACGATCATCACTGTCTGTCATCTGCATCCAAGACAATGTAGTGCGGGCATTGCCCGTGCATGGGTGAGTATATGCTACTCAGTAGGGACCCCGAGACCCCCAATGGTCTCCCAAAATCCACAATGGATAATCCAAAAAGGAAATATACAATCATGAAGTAACATCCAAAACTACATAGGTATATGCCCATACATATACCTAAATCATCAATTCCAGTTCAGCTCCAACATCCGACCCAATTTCAATCACATCCACATAGGAGTAAAACCCAATGCACACAAAATAACACAACTGAATCCACATAGGAAAGAAATTCAATCATATCGAAGATATTTATTGAATGTTAAGACTCAGATCACACATGTATACTTGTTCGTAAGGTAAAAGAGATGATCTGATGTAGCCACTGATTCACTTAAGCTGGGACCCATGTAGGATACTAAACCAGCTAAGTTATCTGACCCACATAGGATACAGACTAGCTATTCTGCCAGACCCATGTAGGATAGCAAGAACAGAGGCAAAAACTTCCAGACCCATGTAGGATACCAGAACAGTAGTCATTGTCATCGAACCCACAAAGGATTTTGGTACGGTCTTCATCGCTGCTGAACCCACGGAGGATTTCAATGCAGTCTTCATCACCGTCGAACCCACAGAGGAATTCAGTACGGTCTTCATCACTGCCGAACCCTCGGAGGATTTCATTGTAGTCTCTATTACTGCCGAACCCACGGAGGATTTCAATGCAGTCGTCGTCTCTGCCGAACCCACAAAGGATTTTAGTGCAGTTATCTTCGTCGTCGCAGTCGCAACCAGCTCTAGGGTTCCCACACACAGAATGATCGTTTCAGGGATGGTCCGCTCAACGAACCTAAGGGGGACGATACATCAACTGACACGTAGTATGGATTTGATGTATCCCAAAGTTATGTCTCAACAAAAGGAACTGAATGCGACAGACGACGCGTCAATCGGATGCTCGGTCTGAGAGTTATTGTCTTTTTCGTTCCAGGGGCCCGGTTGGTTTTTATGTCAAAACCAACTAGACCACACTCCAACTGCATCCATACAACGAGCAGAGTAATCCAAAAGGGTCGTTTCACTAAGAGGAATCCAAAAAAGTGGATGACATGTCAATCGGACGTCCGGAGCTCAAGTTATAAGTGTTTCCGCTCCGAGGGCCCGGTTGGTTTCATTTTCGAACCAACCTGGCCGAACCCATAGTTCTCCGAAAACTTGAGTGTAATATACCGAAATGACCGTATCGATCCAAGGATCTCATCACAACTAATGGTACATCTATCCTAGGTCCATAGCCCATGATATGGGCAAAATAACGAACCTGTCCTATTCTTGGGGGTTTTGGGCCCGGACCAACCCAGCCTGAGACCCCCTGGGTCGACCCGAACTGTGTCCACCCAAACTGGGTCCATTTCTAGACATTTTGGGCAAGGCCCGACCCAGTTGGCATGGCCTGACCCAACGTGAACGACCCAGCCCAGCCGGCGCGGCCCGACCCTTCCGGTGCGGCCGGGCCCGGTGTGGCCTGCACGGCGCTGGACGGGCCAAGCGGATAGGGGGGGAGGGGGGGGGCTTCCCCCCTTAATTGAACCCCCCCCCCCCCCCCACGTGGGGGCCGCTCCCTTGCCAGCCGGGGGTTACGACCCTCGGCTCCTTTCGAAATGGCCGTCCTGGTCCGGACGGCCAGTTTTGTAACCGCGAGACCCCGCGGTCTCACCACTCTGAGGTGCCGGCAGCCGGTGGTTTTGGATGCGCCGTCTTGCACTGTTGCGGCTTTGAGTCGCGGCCTTTTCCGACTGGTGCCGCGCGTCAGTGCCGCGTCCCTCCATCGCGGCCCCGCTCCAGCCGTGTCCTCTTCGTGGTTCTCCGGCACGGCACGACGACACCGCGACTTTGTTCTGCCTCAACAGCGTGGCGCGACGGCGCCATGCTTCTTCGCCCGTTCTTCTTTGTTTCCACGCGGTGTTGTTGCACCGTGCTACCTTTGTTCATGCCGCGACAAACACATCATCAAAGGTGGAGGAGGGTCGGCAGTGTTCGTGCGGTCCGACCTCACCTCGTTAATCCTATAACAGGCAGACATAAAATAAATATGAAGAATGGAAAAGAAAAATCCACAAACATCATGTTAACCCCTACCTCGATGAATTCGTCGAATGAGGATTGTCGCGGGAAAGGGACGTCACAGAAGATGGCATTGCGGAAGGAGGATCGTCAGCGTCGTGATACACGGTGTCACGATACACGACGTCACGGAGAAGAGGAATGTCGGTGTCGTGGTACATGGCGCCGTGTCGTCGATCTCCGAGGAATCAGCATTATTCGTCATCGTTTGTCAGAGTTCTGCGTTCTTCGTCGTTGACGGTGCGTTCTTCGCGTTCTTCAAGGAGGAAGAAGATAATCCTCAAGAGCACAAGAGTCCTCTCTTTCCCTTTCGCACAACGAATTATCCCCCAATAAAATAAGTCATGTCTTATTTTATTATCACTCATGCATGCCATTAATTTGAAATTCAAAAAAAAATCTCATTCAATTTATTGGCTTAATTGAAGAGTGTTTAATATCCTAATTAATTTGAGGGTTGACATGGAATTTCAAAGGGGGTGTGGGTGAGTTACATAATAAATGCATGAGAGGGAGGTTAAAAAGGATTTGAAGGCGTGGGGATCATGTGGGACCCACTTTACTAATATCCTACCTAGTGGAGTTAGGATATTAGTGGGTCCCACTCCAACCGCCAAGCATATAATTAAACTATCTAGAATAGAAATAAAATTTGTGGCACAATATTTTATTTTATTCTTTAGTTAACCCATTTAATTAATAACCTCACCCGAACAAACGCAACTCCGGAAAAGGTGTTCTTAAGCAATTACCAGCGTTGTGGTTTCATTGGTTCCCTCAGATTTCGATTATGAGCAATGGTTCAAAAGTTATGAATTCCCGCTCATCCGTCCACTGAACTTACACGAGCAAAACTTCAGAAATTGGTTCCGGGAAAACCGGGCCTCAGAATCAGGTGCCGTCAGAAACTGCATTCTTGTAAAATCCCAAAAACAAATAAGAAAAAAAAAATCGTGAATTTTACGGGTCTTTACATTTTTTGTCTTCTACAATACTAAGTAAACTTGTTCTCAGCACTATGAATTTCAACTACCTTTATAAATAAATAAAATTATTAATCAGTTTCAGTCTATTTTGAGGAAATAATTAAATGTAATATTTTTCGATTGAATATTTACTTCTTTATATTCCAACTTATTATTTTCTCATCAATTGAATTTAAAATTATGAAATTTTATCATGGAGATATAAGAAAAGCATAAATTACCTTACTAAGGATATTGGTACTTGGCATAGTAGAAGAATTAGAATGTGATATTCCATTTAACATATGTTAAAATGTTTCATATTTATGACACTCTTATAGACCTTTATACTATTTCATGTACTACATGATGATGTTTGGGTATGAATTGATATTTTTATACACTAATCCCATTAGACATAATTTTTTCCATTGTATTTTGATTATATTAGTCAATTTTCTTTTAAGAGTTTATCAATCTAAAAATATAAATTTTTTGTAAAACTATTGTTTCTCTATACATGTATGTATTTCATGTTACCCATTCTCAAAAATATGGATAAAATCATAAATTAGATATGACCCAAATATCGTGGGTTTTTATAGTACCCATATAGTCGTAGAATATTTTATGTTTTCCAAATTGCTTCCAATTTGTTATCATGAATAATTAATTTTATTTGATTGGATTTATCAATTTCAAAGGTTCCATCCTAATTATTTCCATATTAATTCTCTATTTTAAAATTTCATAACAATAGACTATAACTTATATTAAAACCTTGAGAATTAAATGATATATTATAACATTAGGTTCCATTTCCCTCATATTTGAACACATCACAAATTATAAGATAAACTAGTCCTGATTTATAGTACCATACGTAAAAATTTAAAGGAATAATTAAATTAGTTTTTATGTTTTACACATTATCACCGTACATAAATCTTACAAAAATTATTTATCACCTATAAGAATAATCGAATATTGAATATATGTAGTTGTATATTGTCAGTGTAAATAAAAATTTATTATGAAAAAACATGATGAAAGAGATTATAATTATATAAATATATATATTTTTAGTAATAAAATTAATAATAATAATAATAATAATAACAAAAATCTACTACAATATCATTAACCATGCATCGATGAAATGGTAGATTTTTTATAAAAATTATATACCTTCACGTTTTGGATTATTTTCAATATTATTTGTTTAGATGGTGATATATATATAACTAATATCAAAATATTAATAAAGTTTCATATAATTTACAATATGATATATATATAGTGCTAAAATATATTTAAATTATAACATTATAGTATTATTTTCAAAACCAAATAGTAATATTAATAATTTAGTACTAATATATAGTAAATAAAAAAAATAAAAAAAATTAAATCTTCTGATATTATAATTTTTTAATAAAAATAAAAAATATAATAATCAACATTAAATACAAACATAGAAATATAAATTAATATATTTAAGTAATTTTTTTTATATAAAATATATTTAAAAAATTAATCTTAAATTAAAAATATAATAATTATAAAACAAAGATAAATATCATTAAACAATATACATCTAAAATATAAAAATTCAATTAAATTGACACAAAAGTATAATAGAATACCTACAAAAATATATTTCTCTATATTTAGATTTGAGGAACAAAGATATATTATAATTTAAAGAAAAAGATTCATAACATTCATAACTAGGGATTAGTAGAATATAACATATAAAAGGTAAAAATGGTGAATTTAATTGGAAGTAGTGATGGAGACTCAATAGATGAAGTGGAATTGTAGTGAGGAAAATTAATTATGACGAGATAATTCTTAGATGAGATAAATTGTGTGTAGGGATAATGAACTCTTTGAGGGGTGTTGGAATGATCGTGTAAATAAAGGGAATAATGAATATATAATGATTTTTGAACTATTTTTAATGGGTTGTGATGTTAGTTATATTATTGACTGATGATTAGGATTGGTTTTTTACATCATTTATAATATAATTAATTCCAATAAGTCTATTTTATACATGGTTAGTTTTATTTTACTTAATAACAAAATATTAACAACGATTATAATGGAATATGTACACGTCTCATGTTTGTATAGAGAGGGAAAAAATCATGATATATTTATTAATTATTCCTAGATTAAATAGCTCAAAAAATTACTACTTATTAATCCAACCATAACCACAATTATAAGATCATTTAATTTTATTATGGCGAGTTGTGTACTATGTAATTTATTAATTTTTACGGTTAACCCTATTACCAGGGAATATTAAAATATAAGTTTATTTAATAACAAGTATAGAAGAATTCAACCCTTTAATAATTTCTATATAACCTGAAATATTTACCATTTTTTATACCCTAACCCATGTACATGTCTATTAATTATGTAATTCATGTTGATTATATATATTTTAAAATTTATCCTAAAATATTTTCTAACATATGTTTTAAATTATTCGGAGAATAAATGTTTTGTTTATTATTATTATTATAATTCTTAATAATTGACTATAAATAAAAAACTTTTTCATAATTATATTATTATTTTTACTGATTTTAAAATTTAATGTTTTAGAATATTGATTGAAACAGTACTACCAATAATATTTTTAGTGTGCAACATTACCTTTATTAGTCAAAAAATCAGGGATATTTCTAAGGGTAATCAATGTCAATGGATATTTTTAGTCAGAAAAAGTTAGTGTTGATTCCCATTTATTAAATAAATAAAAACTAAGATTCAATGGGTTGTTTTAGTCAATATTATCTATCCTTTATGCTGAAGGAGAAATATAAATAGAAAAATAACATAAGAAAACTACAAAATCATATTTGGTAATCTAGAATATGGTATTCCTCAAAATCCTCATCCCAATTAAAATAAGGGTTCAAAGAGATGAGCCTATTAGAAAGATCCATCATACCTTTAACTAAAGGTTTTGATGTTGTAATCAAGGTAGGTTTTATCATGGAATGGCCCTTCCTAGGTCTGTGTTTTTTCAATTGAGAAAGTAAAACTCCATCATCATCTTTATTACATCTTTTAGGAATCACATATCTATAATATGTTTTATTTAACTAAATCATTCCATCCTCATATAGGTCTGAAACAAATCCCAAATACTAGAAATAAAGGAGTATTCACAAAATCATTCATATAATGATTAAAGTCAGTTCCCTATTACTCAAGAACTTATTGGAACCCGCATCATAATCCAGATTTATGATATTACACGGTGCATCCATTCTGACCCCTTATAGAGGGATACTCATTATGATGGGAATCTATAATCACAAAATTAAAACCCCTATATTATAACATCGGTTTATCATTAGGTTATTCATCATATTTCCCTTCATATACTATTTTGGATCTAATAGGTCCAATTAGTTGATAATTCCTATGTACATTGGATAGGATGAGCTCGTAAGGGGCACAACCTCACGATGATAGGGTCTCTCTCTCGCTGTCATCCTTCACACCGGAACGGCTCGGCCTCTCCTCCATGGTTCGGTGGTTCATGGTGGGGATTTCTTTGCTATTGTGTCCCTGTTTTGACTTGATTGGCATGCACCGATGTCTGTATCTACAACACGATGTTGAATATGTGCTTGAGTTCCAGCCCTGGCGGTTTATGATCATCACTTCATCAACAGATCCAGGCGTTTGGAGGTTGAACGTTGTTTCTGTGGATCTAACAGATGGCGGTGATAAGATTTTATTTTTGTTTGAGCTGATGGGGGATCTTGGTCACCCAAACCCTAGTTTCGTGATCCTCTGCAGAAGCTTCACAAAGGACATGGAAGGAGGGGTTTCACAGGCGATGGTGCTCCTTGTGTGGTATGGTTTTTCTCTAGATTAAATCCTTTTGATTTTTGGTTTTTCTCATGACCAGTTCAGAAATGGTTTATATTCTCCCTTCTATCTTGTATATTGGCGAGATGAAGTTTGAATGTGTTGATGTTTTGGTTGATTGCAATTTGAGAAGGCATTATGATTCCATCTCTTTTCAAATGTTTTCTGTGACTTTTGGTGCCTACTGTGAGGTGATGAATGTGGTGGCAGCGATGGCTTGGATGGCTCTGATTGAGATCTTTTTCGGTTGTTCCCCAATGGAGGGTTTATGTTTTTGTATGATGTATGTGGTTTTGGAGTTGGATGAACATTTGTTCCGAAGCTGCGGGTTAAGGTTGAGGTTCTCGGATGCATTGCTACATGCGCCGGTTCTAGTGGTTAGTCTCACTGGCATGATGCTATGGTGGAGATGATTGAAGGACAGGTGCATGGCTCAAGGCGGGTGTATGTCGTAGCTGGCACATGACAAGATTTTTGATATTTGAATTCTGTAATGTTTTTGTATTGCGATGCTGTTTTGAATTTTGATCGTGGTTCCGCCCGCCTCATGATCTATAATGGGTACCAGACACCCATAAACTGGTTTTCCAGAAAATGAAAAAAATGATTGCAGGCCTATGCACAATGGATAAAATATGATAAACAATATCAACAATACCCACCTGTTATATATATCCTACTTTATGAATCTATGAAAAATCTAGTCTAGAATTATAATTTATATTTTCTAACATATCAATTGTATAATTATAACCATACTCATGAAAAATCATTGTTTTATTTAACTAAATATTCTCTCAATTATCTTATACGCATGAATAAATAGAAAGTGCTTCTCCTAAAATAGGATCATATAACTCTTGTATGATAGATATCACTTTCATAAAGACATGATATAGATCATTCTACTTGGTGTTCCTAGATGTTCCATTAGTGACATAATTATAAGACTTACTCTTATAATAACTAGAGAAAGGTCTATATTTAGGTATATTGTGACCCACAATAGGATATGTCCTAACAGGATTCTTTCTAGGATAATCACTTTCAACACAATATTTCATGGAAAAATTACCTGAAGGTATAATCCTTTGATAGGTTTCAAATTTAATATATATTTAAAATGTATACAAACAATTAGAATCCATCATATTCTATTTTATGGTTTATATTATCATTAGGCATAGAAACAATTACCTTGTTAATGACTATTTCACATAGATCAATTTCCACCAAAATCATTAGTTAAATGAACAATCTAGTAAAGATTTCATTCCCTTTCCATTTTAATTAAGAACCAATATATTCTATTATATCATGAATAATTTTTAGATGATATAAAACAAAGATTATCCATTGAATTATAATCCAAATTTATGTAAATGTGTAAATGGAATTGAAAAAATAACATTTAGGGGGTAATTCATGAACTCATAACGATCCCTATTTCCAGAATAGTGAGACAATACCCCATTTAAACTAAATAAGATCAACATAAGAAAATAATAAATTAGAAACAAAATTCCCATATGAAAAGAATTTTCAATTTAAGAACCCTCAAATAAAAATTTAAATAATGGAATCATCTTTTTTCTAAGGATTTTTTCATATTGATCGCCACCATCACCCCTTATCGCTCCTTCTATTCTTTCATCAAAATATTTTATTAGTGTTAAAAAATACTCATAAATGATTTTTTTAATCAAAGATATATTTAGTAGTGACAAAGGAAATAATTTTTAGTTATAGGTTTATACTTTTACTGAAAATGGTCTTTGTCTACAATAATACTTTACATATACCTTAATAAAAAATAACAAACCCGAATAAATAAAAAATTAAAAATTTAAAAATTTATTGCAGAAAAATTTACATTGAAATTAAATATAATTTTTAATAAATATAATTTTAAAAATATTAAAATTCATCATAACAACATTGATATGTATAATTTTATATAAATATTTATATTATCTTATCAACTAAAAAATAATTTAACAAGTTAATGACTAGGATCCTTTGTATCCATCATCCCTTTAGACTCACTTCTAATAGGGCCATATCTTAATACGATTTTTCAAACACATGGCCAAAATATTGATATAAATGTAGTATATTCTTATAAAAGAAAAGAAATTATTTTAGTAATACAATAATGAAATAAATAAAATATAAATATGATTCGATGATAAATAATTAGAAAATAAAGAAAATAATAAAAACATGATAAAAACTAATATATTAATAAAATAGAAAAAATAATATACAAATAAGTAAATTATAATCTCAATTTATACTTATGGTTCATTTTCATTCTTTTTTATGGGTGATTCACTTTTTGAAATACCAATTTCTTCTTATTCCAAATTTATATTTGGTTAATTAAAATATGTTACAAATTTATTAACGTTCACTTTCCTAAAGTATCATGAAATTCAAAACACATTTTCCCTATTTTGAGTATGTGAAACAAATTTTGAACAAAAATTTTGTTTTAAATTTAAAATTAAAACTTTTAACTATATGAGTCACACTACGTGTTATATTTATATGTAGTACCTTCTTAAATGTCATAAATGAAATATGATCATTTTCCTTTAGTTTCATAAATAAACACCGCCATATTATACATTTGTTGGGATAAATTATTATACAAAACATATAATTTTATTTTTATCACTATAGTTATAACTGTGTAATATTAAAAAATCATTATCGATATTATGTTTGTTCAAAATGTTATATATTCTTCTACTAGATCAAAAAATATAACTTTTTTTTATCCAAATTTATCATAATTAGAATCTAGTGATCCTTAAAAAGTAAATATGAGATAGAAGAGTAGAAAATAATTATTATAATATAATAGTTTATAGTTTACTCCTATCATTATAGGTATTAATAGGAGCCTATAAATATCTACATTTTTTACAAAATCTCTAGGATATTGCTAAAATTTCAACTTCAACAATTGATATTTTTTTATCAAATTTACCTGGGGACTAATGAATCTAACTTTTTCTTCACATAGTACACCCTTCACATTGGTGTGATATATACCCCTGTAGAAAGTATACATAGATTTAATATATAATAATCATTTTGGATTCATTAGTGGACCATATAATTATGAAAATATTAATTAGTAATATATTTATAAATGATTCACTGATCCATTTATAATTTATTACATTGTTCACATTCTTAAGAAAAATCATGCTAGTAAGGATATAATGGTACTTTTATTTTTATAATTTATTATGGGATCATTTGTTTCAAGGAACATTATAATTTAATGAACTTTTAATTTTTCATAAATTATAAATCACTATTAGGGGGTAATGGTACTCGTAAAAGGTCATTTGGATACATCTACTGATCTTTATTATTGTCATGAATTGATCTGTTATTACCCCATATATTTCTATATTTATGATAAGATACCTCAATTATAACATTTTTCATTATCTATAAATATTTCATCATATAACATAAATTACAATGGGTAAATTATATTATAACAAAAAATGTTTATAATATTAAATATCCAAGATATAATGTTTCCAATAAGCAGTTTGACTATGTGAATATCAAGATCATCAAGGGGAATTGGTTTCTCGACACTCATATAATGAGATACAATAATCCCTATTATAATTTTATAGTTTCAATGTTATTAAATACATTGAAGGCCATAATGGATATTTTACTACATACCTCTACCATCAATGAAATGAGTGGGTACTATTAAATAATAATCAAAATCAATTTAACCGATTATAAATTTAATAAAAGAAATGTATTATTATTTGTTTAGTTGTTATTTAGAAGAAAATATTATGAACATATTAAATACCATGGGTATGGTGATATTTTTAGGGTAATAGATATCCCCAAATCTAAGGAGTTTGGATCATTGTTTCATAGGTTCTATTATATAAATTCTTCTTATTAATCCATATGAAACTAGTTTATCACATTACCATTCAACAAAATTTTTATATTATAGAATGTAACATTGTGTGCATGTTTTTTATTTTGACATAATTATTTTATAAGGTGTCAATCCAAAACCTCCACTGATATTAATTCCATGCTATTTTTATTATTTCATATACATTGAAATTAGTTATCCAGCATCCACACTAGAATGACGATTATTCTATCTAAACTAGATAAAAAATATTGGAAGATAGGTATCCATTGATATATGATACAATTTTAAATATGTTTTTTTATTATGTCATACATATATATGATTCACATAATATAAATTTTTTCTTTATTTACTAGTTGTCCCCTTTTTATTATATTTTCCTCTATCTATAGCACATGGTGCACAGATAGATGAAATTTCAGATTCTAATTCATCAATATACATATGAAAAAACGAAACATAAAAATATCAGTTTTTTCTATGAAATTAATTTTTTCAAATTATATTTAAAAATATTACTATTTTTAATCCATGTAAAGAATACCCCATCCTTTCTTTATGATAGGGGTATTGTGGTTTATAACATTATTGTTTCTTTTTAAATACATTCTTGTATTGCTGTTAAAAAATAATGAATAAAATTAATTAATACGTGTAATAAAAAATTATATAATACAAATTAAAATATATAATAAATTCATAATCTTCATAAAAACCAATGAATTATTCTCTGAATTCTTATTTTTTGATTTATGAATATATTAATCTACTAGGCGAGATTTTACTTTCTCCTCCAAATCCCAAAGATGATGTTTAGTAATATTTTTTAAAAAATAATATATAAACCTTCTTATAGGCCATTAATATAAATTTTATCTAACCATATTATAATATTAATATTCTATATAATGTATAATGAAGTGAAAATTAATTACTCAATATTTTTTTCAAAAAATAGAGTAAGTATATGATAATGGCACCCTAATGTCAACACAATTTATTTCATTTAAAAGAGGAACAAAAAAATTTCAATATATCAATATCAATAAGAACATCAATATATGTAATAGATCCAATGAAACAGATTAAAATGGGCCTTTTTTGTTAGTAGGTTAACAAAAGGCATTCTATCCATCTTAATTTATTTATATCTTGAATTAATAGTTCATAGAAAAACTGTTTTGTTACACAAATTTGTTTTTTTTCAACCATATCAATTTTTCCAAATTTTTCACATTCGTATTGTTTGTCACCTCCATAATGTTGTTTACTTTCTTACATTTTATTAATATTGACACAACAATATATATTTTTCCAATATTGGTAGCATTAACTTATAAAAAAATAATTTATATATATAATTACTTAATCATTTGATTTGGATTATGTAAATATTGTAGATAACAAAAAATTTTTATAAAAGAAACATTTTATAAAAAATGGTACATGAAATTTGGCACTGAGTTTTGTTAACTTTCTTCATAACAATTGATTATTTTTTTTACATTTGTGGAATATCGTGATCGTACTCCCTATGATTTTATTTTGGAAAATTCATCTATGTTCCCATCCTTAATAAGATTCCCTTTCAGGAATATAAATTCAGAAATTCAACTTCACCACTATTATTAATCAATTTTTGTTGAAAATATAAACACATGTACTGTAATATAAGTTAATTCCCATATTATATCAGTGATTAAAATGTATGACATATTCTGTAAATTTGATTTCTATCCATGGTACAATATATATTCATCGATTCCAATAAAGAGTAACTCTATTATATTTCAGTATAATACATATATTTTGTTCATTTATATAAACCATATTTTTATTAATTAAATAATAATAGAAAGATAATGTTTGAAAACATGGCCTCTATTTATTAAAATGTAGAGATTTGAAAATTAGAAATGTATTTTTAGATAACTCCTTTAAAATATGATTGATAAACTATCTTCTAAATAATTGATCATGTTTTTATAGTATAAATTTGTTATCCTTTGATGGATTCAATTACCTAACAATAAATTTCTTAGTTTCAATATTTGGTGATACCTTTATAATATACTATATATAATAATGGTGATCCTACTTCACTACTGTTATAATAATTGTGGCCAAATCTATTATGTAGATTCTACCACCCACAAGGATCCCACTGGGATGAATATTCCATATAAATATGCTTTCCCAGATATACAAGAAGCGTGTAAAAATACAATGACTTCCAAAAAAATGATATAAATTCATCAAGATGATTGAATGGAGTTTTGGGTTTATTTTTATTTCAAAATCATATTTCTATTGAAAAAATAGTCCATAAAGATTCATGAAGGAAACAATATAGAGTATTTTGTTATTTGATTGATAAAATTTTGTTAACATTTAAAAAAAATTAGCTGGATTATTAAATAATTATGGAATAGTCAAAAAAGATGAGGATTTTATACCATGTAATTGTTAAAATAAAATATTTTTGTTAATGCCTGAAAGACTGATGGAGGTAGAGTTTAGTGAAAATAGAATTCAAATGATGTTATGTGTGAGTATTTTGATTTCTATTAGAGTGTGTTCGATATGAAAACAACATCCATAGAATGTTAGTGCAAATTATAAATAGTAAACTAACCCATTATTTTAATATTATATAATAGAAAATAAAGTTACATATTATTATTATTCTATAAAAACAAAAAAGTACTACATGCATGAATGTGTTTTATATTAACATCAGTTCCACCTAAAAATTTATTCCTAGACAAGGGTTTGTGTGAATAAGCATTAATAAAATATTAAGGATGTGGTTTTCATGAATCATAAGGTAGGGAGTAACATGAATCTTGATGAAATATCATGGTATTTCCATGGTAAATTATAATAAAATATTTGGATGAAATAATAGATCCCTGAAACACAAATTATCATTTAACAAAAGATTATTTAACTAAATATAAAGATATACTAAAGAATCAATGACCAAACTTCTTAAGTGACATGATTTTTATTTTAAAAAATGACTTGTTTTGATCCAGTGTGGATAATGATTCCACAATAAACATTAGAACATGGAATGATCTTGATTAGCCGAGTAGATAGTTTTTCTGGTTTGGATGGTATTAAAAAAGCTGGAAATTAATTCTAATCTAAACAATTAGAAAATTTCATCACTTATTCTAAAACAATGATATATCTATGTTTCATGCTCCTTGGACAATCCCAATTTAGGTGAACAATGTAAAAATGTCTTATATGACTTATTAAATAATTTAACTATTTATATATTCTATAAAATAGAGTGTTAATACTAGTATTAAACGAATAAGATCATTGATAAGGGTTCTTTTAAAGATAATTTACATGCCCTGATTCACCTCATCAATGTATTGACCTTGATTAGGGAAAACATGTGTTATTAGTTATAATGGGTCATGTTAGGGAAATTCCACATTTATTTGATAAAATGGAAAGATTTTATCACAAAAGATTTCCAATATGCATGGGGAACCATTTCTAATTATGTAAAAATAATATGTATTAATACATACAATAATTGGAAATGTATGTTATTACAAAAACAATTTATGGTATTTTGATTAGTATATATAGTTTTGTTTTATAATAAAGAGTCCATAATGATTAGGATGTCTATGGTAAAGGAATTAGTGATTTAGGGGGATCTATATCCCACACAATCTACACAATGGTGATTTTTTATAAATCCCCAAATCTCAGGGGGTAAGAAATGGTTCATATATTTGAAGAAAACCATAAACTATGGGAATCTAGATGTCAACATTTTTGGAAAAGGTATGAAGTTCTATGGATGCACCTGAATTAACATATTAATGCATTATTTGATCTGGTTATTATATTTATGAAGTATATACATGCTATTGGAGAAACCCTCCATATTGTGATATTATAAATGAATATCTTGATAGGTACCCCCAAAAACTAGTTCACAACTCTCTACGATTGAGGATAAATAACCAATGTTCATGGAAATAAATTGTTTTCATAGATCTCTTTTAAATATGAGATGAAAAATTATGTAAACAAGGATTTTGAAATGGGGTAGTCTGTGGAGAAGAAATTCAAGGGTTTGAAGATTCCCACCACAGAATATGAAAATAAAAAATAATATATTTAAAAGATTATGCCAACCATTATTAAAATGTTTTATGGGAAAAAATTTATTAGGAAACATCCACTCACATGTCTTCAATGTGTAAATATTTCAAACCTTACATCAATATTTTTTTGAAATTTCTTGACTATAAAGAAGAATATAATGATCCTATAAAAAATATTTAGATTAATGTTAAAGGCAGGTGGATCAATAAAAGTAATAACAAACTCTCATAGGATGATAAAAGCATAGAAGAGATAGAAATAGAAAAAGTGGAGGATAAAAAAACTTCAATTTAGATGCTTGAAGGTTGTTGTAGGTTGTTACCAAAAGTTAGAACACAATGATGATGAAGATGAATGAGATTTATAATGAAGATTTAATCCTAAAGTATATTTGGAAGATAATATGTTATTGAATTATTTTTTATTTAACCAAATTGAAGAAAACATATATAGTTATTTATGAAGCCAAATATTACATGCTATAGTAGAAATCGGAGAATTCTAAGTTGATGGAGGATATTTAAATGATTGAATATCTAAATGAATATATCATAGAAAATATTATTTGTTAGAATATAATTATCAAAGATTATACCCGTTTTATTAATTTTTTACTAAATATTTAAAATATTGAGTCAAATATACTGAGTAGGTAGGATCATAAATAATCTTTATGGGGTGAATATTTGAAGATTAGTAGATACTCTTGATTCCACTAATGACATATGTTATTTGGGTTAGATGACATATATAAAAGTCAAGTAGGGAAATGAAAGTTTTTTTTGATAGTTGGAGGATTGTATAAAAATTAAATACACACAATTTAATGGAATCTAAAATATATATATTATCAATAAGAAGAAGGAGTTGATAGTTGTTCTAGGCCACATATGTATACTCTAATGTTGAAAGATGATCTGGGTGTGAAACTAAATCAGGATGTTAAATATACCCCAATGATCAAATGTGTTTTAGAAAAGACACAATATAATTACAAAAATATTATGTTTTATTGTTGTGGAATGGTAGGACACACACTTTTAATTTAAATATTTATTATCACACAAAAAAATGTTTTAGGGAGGCTGAAAATAGTGTATCCCAAGGGAATCATTACATAAAAAAAATTTATGGGGGAGTTAGGATGAAATAAAATAAATAGATGACCCCCCAATCTACCTTTAGAATCAAATATATCTTTGAAAAATTTTCCTTTGCAAAAGTTGTCTGGAATATGTACTCTATTATTGATAACATATAAACACTTCTTGATGTGATAAATTATATAACTCATTGATATCATTTCTCCCTTTAGGATGTTTTCAATCATGTTTAGGTTATTATGAAACTCAATAATATATACATACATATCCTGTATAAATTATTTCATGTATTTATTACTCTTGTTTCAATATAAATAAGGGTTCCCTCTCCCTTAGAAAAAAAATTAAAAAGGAATTAACCATTCAAATCATCGATAATCCCACCGCTATATATATTCCCAAAAGATTAATCCATGACCATATTATATTTTTTATTAGTATCCAAGAAACCCACTACCTATGAATGATCCTAATATTGTCAACATGGTATGACCATCCATTGTAAAATGATTCTTAAGACAAAAGTGAGAACATGATTTTCAAATTAGAAAAAATTTATTTAAGAAATAAAAGGATGCCACATAACCTTTAGGGGACCAATTCCCATTTCAGGACCTAATTGATAAAACATAATATTATCCTCTTATAGGAACAGAAGACAGTGACCGAAGTCATGGTTCAGGTTTAGAATACCTTGTAATTGATAGTAACATTGTGAAACCAATAGGTGAAGAAATAATAAATTTAATTGGGGTTATGTTGTATACCCATATATCAATAAAGAATAGCCCACATAGTATTATCACACTCCACATCGTTGAAAAAGTGATAGATCATCCTAATGTTACAAACAATATTATAAGAAAATTTCAAATGTTGTAAGACTCCATTATTTTGTACCAAATAATATATTACATCACAAGATTTTTTTGGTATGTCTATTTTTAAATAAATTTAGTCTCTTTGATAGCTTATCTTGGATGAAATACAAATCTTAAACGAACTCCAAAATTTTATTATTTTAAGAAAAATGTTATAAAATAACCATTAAATAGGAAATTATAAATATGGTTTACTATATTATATAATAAATGAAATTAATCTTCAATCAAAAATTATTTCTTCTTAAGAATTTAACACATAATTTTGAGTAAAGTCATTTTTTTATTCAAATATATGTTTTTATCTAAAAAATTTTATTTTTTTATATATGAAAAAAATATTGTAAATTTTTGAAAGATTTAATAAATTTATTTATAAAATTATAATATTTTTAGATTCAAAATTCCAAAATTATCTTAGGATGATTTGTTTTTGATTTTGAATAAAGAATATTGTTTCATAAAAAATACTGGTTTTAATAGGACACTCATTTTATTTATATTTAAAATTCATTTTATGATATTAAATTGATCAATAATTAAATTATATAGTTTTTATTTAAATATAATCTAATTAATTATTTTTAAACAGTATTAATTACTTAGGTTCATATTAGTAATGTTTTGGAATTAAAACAAATTTTTTTTAAAAACTGTTTTTTTTCTTTTTTATAGATAAAATTTTAATTTAATATTAACTATTATACATTTTTTGTTTAAAATTATTGGTTCCATATTTCAAATCAAAAAATAAAAGTTAGGTTTTATAGTCATTTCCATTTTTAGGGAAAATAATGTTATAGTGGCAAAAAATTACATCGGTGTATGTAAAATAATGTAGTGGGTTAGTGTTAAAAGGTAAAAGAATAAAACACCTAAAAACTATGTTAGGTTTAGTAGGTCATATACACTGATGGGGTGGGGGTGAATCTGCGTGTGACAGATTAAAATAACTACCCCTAATGATCTTATTTCACTATAAATCAAAACTCTCTTCTATCTCATTCATGTAGCAAAGTATAAATAGAAACTAAATCATGAACATGACCCAATAATTTATACATGGTTTACTCTCAGTGGGCTACATTCAATGAGAATACAATGATGATGTGTAGATGTACCAAATTCACAAAAAGCGCAGTATTATTTACAAAGATCGATGGAGACTCACTATCCCTTCTGGTTTACAACCAATCACTATATGAATGCTCACTACTCTCTAAACTATAGTTTTCTCTATACTTCTTCAGAAGATCCAATAAAAGTTTATAAACCACTAGGTTTCTTCATTATTGTTAATGAAATATGCATCTTTAACTGTTGAAATATGTTCTGTTGACATCCAACTTTATCCTGTAGCTGAATTTCTGTTTGCTCCGGGTATACCAAGAAACTCCAATTACTACACGCAGCCTTCATTAGGCCTTTCATGTAATTCCACGATTTGGCACAAAATCCACTTTTCACTCAACATATCTTCTACACCCATCCACTTATTTTACACACAATAAACTTCTTTTACGTGGAACCATTGCTTCACACCCAACCACCACTTTATAGAAAGGAGGAGCTTCACACAGAACCTTCTCTTTATGCATAGCCTGAGATTTATGTGCAAACACCTAACTTTATGCACAAAATTTATGATTATTCGCAACTCCCTTTCATATTCCAATTTTGTGTGCCAGATCTCAGATACTCTCTAAGTCTTGATCTTATTCCATTGAGTTGGCCACTTATTATTTATAGTTAAAATAGACCCTCCCTAAAAAACCCTCCTCGCACGCGTAATCCCCTTTGAGCATGAAAAAATACATCTTCCGTGCAACATCATATTTCTCGCAATGCTCAAATTTTTCACGCACCTCATGCATATTCCAATTTTTTAGTTTCGGATATCGAAACAACTCTTGTGAGAACAGATAAATTCCTCTATTTTTCACACAACACTAATATTTTTTGTACCACTATAATTTTACATGCACCGCTCAAATATTTCACGCACCTCCCCATGTCAAAAATTTATATCTCCATTTTTTGATTTTCAGGCCAAAAATTTGTCAATTGCTGGAAAATGATCCCACATTGTATCTAATATTTTTGTACTGCCTCGAGATCATCCATAACTTTGCCTATGTTATTATATCAATCATGGATTGTCATCAAAATTACATGAACTTGAAAAATCACTATATAAACCCCCCTTTTCATCAAATTAGACATCGTGGTATTCTCTATCAATAAACACAACATGAAGGCCCACATTATTAATAAAAAAAATTGCCTAAAAAGTGATTCAATGATTCCTTGAGGGGTTTTTTACAACATTATTCTCCTTTGGGTTATTTGACAACAATTCTCATAATGTAATACCATGATAATTCTTTATCCACTGTTCGCCCCCTATGATTATTATAGCGGTCAAAGATTCACTAAAAATGGACTCTAAGCCCACATGTGCAATGCTTGAGAAGAGAAAAAAGTGTAAATGAAATGTTCATAAATGAATAACTTCATTTCTGACACCAACTGTGGACAAAAAAGTGATACCAATTTCCAAACTGATTCAAATTGATGATTACTAGAATCCTTCTAACACAATTCCAATGTCACACTATTTGTTTATCACAATCCTCAGCTATCGTGATATCTATTTTATGATTGATCAATTCTAACATCGTCAGATATAAAACTCACCTTGTCTGCTTATAGATTCAACACCTCTTCATCATTCAGCATCCTCTATCTCGGGGATCCACCTATCAGCTTTTCCCCATGTCATTGAAAAATACATTTTATCCCTTTTGTAGCCATAGTATCTCTACATTTAGGAGTCACTCCTTCTTTCCCCTTTGTCGTTGAACCGAAAGGGAAATTCTTTTTGTTCTGCAACAAAGTACAGAACACAGATTTACATTGTAAGGAAAAAAATTATACCTCAGGGAGTGGGGTTGTCCCATTTTTACACCTTTTCATGTGCGGGGAGTCAAATTAACTCCTAGAGACAGCCGCTGCCTCTCAAATTCATCCTTGTGTAAACCCATCGTCATAATACATACAACATGTATCTCCTTAGGCACATACTCTATATTTTCTTGCCCTTTCTCCACTTTCTCCTTCATAAAATGTTATTTTATCTCAATATGCTTTGTCTGGGAGTGATGAACATGATTTTTTCTGAGATTTATAGCACTTGAGTTATCCCACTATATTTTGATCAGACACTTCACTTCAACTCCCATATCATCAAGCTGCTTCTTCATCCACAATAATTATGTACAGGCTTGAGTGGCCTCAATATACTCAGCTTCTGCAGTGATTAATAAAATGTAATTTTTCATTTTTCTTAATGAATAAATAAACAATCCCACAACGTAGAATGCACATCTTAAAGGTGACTTTCTTTCATCCGATGAACCGACCCAATCTACATCAGTATATGCCAATAACATTGACTGAGATTTGTCATTATATATCAAGCCTAAATCCAACATATCCTTGATATAAAAAAGTATTAGTTTCACTGCAAGCATGTGGATTTATTTGGGATTACATTGATATCTCACAACTTGGCATGTGGTGGAAACAATGTCAGGACTTTTCATGGTCATGTACAGTAAACACCAAATAATATTCTTATATTATGTGGTATTGACTTCCTTTCCTTCATCTTCTTCTGATAGTTTCATCTGGGTATCAACTAGAGTCTTAATTTACATGGAATATTCCCTCCAAAATCTCCTCATAACCTCTTTTCCATATATGGATTGAGTGATAAATGTGCCATTATTTCCTTGTGTAATGAGTAAACTAAGGAAAAATGGAATCTCTCTAATCAGCGACATTTACAACTCACTTTTCATGAATTTAGAAAACTATCTTCATTTATATTCATATGATACGCCAAATAATACGACATCTACATAAAACATCACCATCATCCTTTGACTACTATCATTTTTGAAATAAATATTGTAATAAACTCATCCATGTTGGATACCAAGCTTCTTCATATATTGATCGAGCCTCGAGTACCATGCTCTTGGTTCTTGTTTCATCTCATATAATGCCTTCCTATTCTAATGAACCATGTTTTCATCCTCATGAAATTGAAATCCATTTGGATACCTGATATACACTTATTCTTCACAAATACCATTTATGAATGCAAATTTGACATCCATATAGAAAAAATTGAACTGTCATTGCGCTACAATGGCTAGGAATAATCTAATTGTCCCCATCCATGAAACCAGTGAAAAAGACTCATCAACATCAATTATCTCTTTTTGGGAGAAACCTTTTCACAGTAGTTTCACATTGGTTCTAATAACTATGCCATATTCATTAATTAAATTGTGATATACCAATTTAGTTCTGATGAAATTCTTATCTGATGGCTTCGAAACAATCTCCCATGTCTAATTCTTCTCAATCTGATCTATCTCTTCATTTATACCCTAATGCCAGTACTCATCTCCAGGTGCATCATTAATTCAATTTGGATCTACCAGAGATAAAAAATATGTATGCTGTAGATATTTCATTCTTCTAGTCCGAACTAGAGCTGATTTATAACCGATGATATTCTTCCTGTCAATTTCTAATTGACTTCTTGACATTTATGTAGATACATATTTTACTTCCTCTTTTTAATCATCGGTATGTTCTTTGGAATCAGCATCAGCCACATCAGATACCCCTATATTGCATTCCTCCTCATCACATTAATCAGGAAATTTTTCACTATGCTATTGAACATTTTCATCAATTTTCACACCAGTGACATCATTGCTCTACACTACTTTTCAAAAAACTTTATTAAATAATTTATATGCTTGGATTATTCCTTAGTAGCTAAGGAATAATCCCTAATCCCTACGTGACTCAAATTTCATGTGTTTTTATTTATTGATTATAAAGAACTTCAATCCAAAGATTCAAAAGTGCTTCACCATTGGATTCTACTCGTACCACATCTCATATAGAGTCTTTCCATCCTCCAGAAATAATAGAGATCTGTTAGAAACGAAGAACACTATCAGCATGACTTCCTTCTAAAAACATTCTGGTGGTTATTTTTCTATAACCATTATTTTGGCCATGTTTTTGATGATATGATTTATCCTTTCAACTACTCTTATCTATTGAGGAGTTCTTACTGAGAAAACATGATTCCTTATCCCATGTTTAAAGAGATAGTCTTCCACCTAACTATTTGTGAATTTCGTACCATTGTCAGTACTAAACATCAGAATTTTTTATTCTAGAATAATTTCACACTACCTTCGGTATTATTTTAAGTAGTTGAACACATCAGAATTATGGGCAATAATAAATACAAATTCCATTCTGCTATATTCATCAATAAAAAGAATTTAGTACCTCTTTTCATCAATTTCTCTTAGGGTGATAGGCCAACAAACATCATCACATACTAATTCATGTACTTTGGTTGACATCATTTCTTTTTCCATACATCTTTCTGACAATATTCCCTTGTTGGAATGCATCAGAAATATGAGTATGATCACATGATAGCTTAGGGAGATCTCAAGCTGCATCACACTTCACCAGATATTCTAGGGATGGTTAGAAAAGTTGGATGAGTCATTTATTCCATATCTTTTTCTCTTCCACTCTAGAAAAAAAGCACTTATATTCTTCTCCACTTACTAGGTAGAGATATCCCTTTGTTCTTTTTTCCTACAGATACACTACACCATCTCTTCCTATGAAGATACATTTCTTCTAAGTAAACCTTATAGAGTTCCCTAAGTCACATAATATGCTAACACTAATAAAATTGTGACAAAAACATTCTAAAACTAATACATTCACACGTCTCATATTTTTCACCAAAACCTAGCCATCCCTAATTCAATTATATTTTGGCCTTCATCATTACCAAATTTGAAAACTCATTTTTTGTCAAATTTTATTCATGTAACCAGATCCTAATTTCCTATCATGTTAGATGTTCATCCACTATCAAGGATACATACACCATAACGGTATGATGATTTATGGAAAATTTCAACAACCATTTCGTCCTTTACACCCTTATTCATGGTCTATATTTTTGTCATCACCATCGGTATATATTGAGAATTCTGATATTTCTCAGATTTTGATGGACCAGATTCCTCTTGAAAAGCTGCAAATATATTTTTCATTTTCAACTCACCTATTGTTTCCTTGATCTACTGGTTGTGAACATTATGATCTTACTTTATAACATTTCAATATATGGTTGATGTACAGTATCTATCCATGTGTCCAAATATACTGCACCAAAAATAGTTTCATTCGAAATACGTTCAATAAAAATTTTCCTTATTTTGTTGCCAACTCTATTCATGTACCATTATATATCTTCTAGATATAGAACACACATTTTGTGAGTGTCCCATCATTCAACAACAATAACACCTAATTAAAAGCACATTTCAACATGTCACTTCTATACATTCAATAGTTCATTGGGTTCATTAAATTTTTTGATTTTTCTTGGTACCGACATCAATTTTCTTTCTCAAAATGGGATCATGTGGTATGACTTCAACCATGACGAATTTCTATTTCTGATCAAGCCTAAAATCATCCTTAACATCCAATATTGATTGAATCTTTTTTACTATTGAACTACTAGTGCCATCTTTCATATTTTCAATCTTCTAAATGATCTGATTTCCCGATAACGTGCTGGGAATTAGATGTATTTCTTGGTCCTTAAATTTTTGTCGTATAATGACATCTCCTCATTCATGTTCATCAATAAAATTAATCTTATCATTCATTGTGTTATTCAATACATCAATCTCCCTTTTCTTTTAATTATTATTGATTTTATACTGACAAATCAATTTTGAGTCATCTGGTGTTGATGACTTGATTTTTTTAAAAATAATCCATCATCTCAGACATATCTTTTTCTTGATTCATCACATAGAGTTTGGTGTCATGAAAATTTTGTTGGATTTCATTGATTTTGATCTATAAACTTCTACCTCTTCAAGAGAATCCACTAACTCACCTTTATTATCAACTCTTCATTTAACTTCTTCTTCTTCATCAATTTTTGTTTCTTCCTTTTTCTGAGTACTATCGACAGCTGACACTATATCATTTTCTCCATAATCATTGTATTTGTCTGTCTCTTCAACCTATTCAACCTCATACTCATCTGAAATATCACATTCATGTGAAAGGAGATTCTCTTTCTTAGTTAAATTTCTCTTGAACTTCTTCTTTCTATTCCTATAGGTATAAGACTTATTCTTGGAAATTTCAACACCATCGACATCATCATATTATTTGATTATTTTTGGACACCATGCTTCAAGATAACAAACCATTCTACATCGAAAACAATATAGTGGAATTTTTCACTTGATCTTTCCTTATCCTCTTTGCAAATTTTATGAAAGAAATGACATTACATCATGTGACTCTTCATCCTCATGAGAATATTCAATGGTGATATTCTTAATGGATTTAAATGCCACCTCCTTAGATTTCCCCTTTTCCATACCCTTGTTATCATCATTCCTGATTCCATATGAATCCACGGTACTGTTCCAATTGTCTAGTGTCAGCTCTTTCAGATCATTATCTTCTAGAACTAAAACATTCTGATTGAACCATGGTGGAAGTTTCTTCGGGATGCACTTTACGATATTTATGTCTTCAATGACTTCCCCATGTACCCACATATCATTCAAAACAATGTTTACCATTTCAAAGAAAGCATCAAAAGAATCATTTGAGTTCATTTTCACATCATTAAACTTGTTACACAACGCTTGCATCTTTTTTTATCTGACCTTTCAATCACATTCATATATGTTATATATATTTTCATACATAGCATATGACATTTTTTCTGACATCACCATTGTATATATATAATTGGATAGGGCTCCCACTAAACCATTTATTCCCTTTTTTAGAGTCCAATTCTCTTCTCTTAGCTTCTGATAGTGATCCACTATTAATATCGGCTATTATGTTATGCATTGCTACAATAAAAACATCAATTCACAATGATCATATGTAGTGTTGCATCTGATTATTCCATAATTGAATGTTATTCCCATATAAGATCAGAATTCATTTATAATTGGTGACCTTCACTTGAGAGAGAGAAACACTAATATCATCCTTTCTCTATAATACCAATTGATAGGTCAAATAGGTTATATACAGTAAGAGGGGGTGAATCAGGGTATGACAGATTAAAACAACTGCCCTTATTGATATTGTTTCACTATAAAGAAAAACTCTCTTCGCTCTCTTTCCTATAGAAAAGTCTAAACAAAAACTAAATCAATCATATGACACAACAATTTTTACATTGTTAACCCCAACTATGCTTCATCCAAGGAGTATACACCAGTCATGTGACGATGTACCAAATCCACTAATTGTAAAATTCTATTTACAAAGTTCGTCGCAGACTCACTATCCCATCTAGTTTACAACCAATCATGGCATAAAAGCTCACTACTCTCTCAAATGAACTGTGCTCACTACTTTATCAGAAGATCCACTCACAGTTTATAGACCTTTAGGATGCTTCATTTTACCTAATGAAATATAAATCTTTAATTGTTGATAGATTCTCTGATGACGTCCAACATTCACCCATAGATGAATATCTATTTTCACGGGGTATACTGAGAAACTCTGATTTTTATGCGCAAAATTCACTAGTACTTGTGCGTAATTACATTATTTTGTGTTAAATCATATTTTGGTGCAACACATCTTTTACAAACAACAAATTCTTTTATGTGCAAATACATTCTTTTATGCACAACCTTTGCTTCACACGCAACCACCTCATTACGCGCATCCCGAGATTTGCGAGCAAACTTTTATTTATGTTTATCCTGAGATTTACATGTAAACACCTAACATTATGTGAAAACATGGTATTTATATGCAACTTTATAACTCCCCATGCTTCGACGGTACGTTTCCCTTTGAATAATGTAATAGCTTACATTGTACGCAACTTCGAGATTCTAACACACTGCAACCAATCAAACTAGCTTTTATTAATAGTAATACCCACCTTCTAAAATTTTATCATTCAAAATGGACTTCATTTTTGGATTTGGAGTATCGAAATTAGATTCGGGTGAAATTTTGGTATTTTTTTAAATACATTCAATTTTTAATGAATAGTGAAAAACACTGAGTTATAGTTTAAAAACAAATCATTATTTAAATAATTATATATTTAATTATAATTATTTTAGGTCAAAATAGATATAGAATTCCAATATATGTTCAATGTAATTCATTGATGTTATTTTATAATAATTTTAGATATATAAAAATTTTATTGAACTTTGAACCGTCTTTTACCAACCTCGTAGGAGCATTTGAAAATCTGAATAAAACATAATTTTACCACTTCTGTGAATTGAATTTCAAAAATACGAGATACACGTTTGATATCAATAATTAATATGTGGTTTAATGAGATAAAAATAATTTTTGGTGAAAAATAACTTTCGACTTTAATTTTTCACAGTTAAATGTAAATAGGGTAGTTAAGGGTAAAAATGATATTATTATTACCCTAACACTTGTCCAAATTCTATTGGATAAGTTTAATTCGACCAAAAACAACTTTAGTAATAAAATATGATCCTTTAGGTCAAATTTTATTTGATTAGGACATTTATTGTTTTTTAATTCAAAGAAGAGTTAAAAGTGTTAAATTCAATGATTAATTACTAAAAAATTTTAATATAGGGGTATACATAAGATAAATTAGATTATAAATATTCATTAGAAATATAAAAATATTTACTACATAATGGTATTTTATTTATATTTTTTAGACATTAAATTATTTAATTTATTTATAAAACAATGATGATGAAATAATTATCTAATTAAAGAAAAAGTAAAATATTTGATATTATAAATATCCAAATAAATGTAATTTGAGACTTTTTATGAATTAAACAAATTTTATAAGATAATATTACATGTTAGGGTTTCTTATATGTGTTTTTTTTCAAATTAATAATGTTTTTATGAATTTTTAAAAAACAAATTTACAAATAGTGTCAAAATTGACATAAAAGAGTTTTTAAAACAAATATTATATTATTGATTGATATTCTATTCCTAAAAATATATGGTTCGGCCAAACTACTTATATAATGATATGTGTATAATTAATAAACCACTTGGGGATCTCTTGGAAGTATATAGTATGTTTATTAACCATATAATTTTAAAATACAAAGAGACATGATAAATGTCAAACTATTTAACTAAGAGTAAAATCTAGAGGACAAGGTTAATATAGCGACCCAAACCTTTATAAAAATTATTATTTAAGTGTTTGTAGACCCATAACCGTGTTATAAATTAAATAATTTATTTTGGAGTCATCAAAAACTGAAAATGATTTTATTATAAAATAATATTTCTAGCTTTTTCTTAAGGTGTCCCTCACCACTCTTATAAAATAGAACTCCAACCTTCCCTAAAATTCACACCTTCAAAGCCTTTTGTCTCGCCCAAAATCTACCCAAATACCCTCTCAACTCCCATCCCTTCATCCTAGATTCCTCACATTAGTCATAAAGCCAACCTATGGAGCCCTTTTGATCAAATCAAAAGGAAGAACCCGAAGAAGAGGTAAATATTTCATCACCTCTTTCAAGTTCCTTTCTTCTTCCAGTTCCTCTTTATTTCTTGTTTCCATTCTAAAATAATAACTCCAATAGATTATATATATTATGATGTTATTATAAATATGGTATAACCATATTCATTATTCAATCTATCTTTTTAATGACATGTCAATATACGTGTGTATCCACGACTTACCGTCTCAACATCATGGTGTAATTGTTATTCAATACATTATTATTTGGATGGGTATAATAATAATGTGTAATTGATTTAAATAATAAATATAAAATGATAATTATTCTGTATATATGATATTCAATCCAATTATATATTATATTAATATCAAAAGAATGATATTGTCGCTCGTGCGTACACAAGGATTACCGTCTCCACGAACACGGTGAGATTCATTCTCCATCATAATCCATTAAAGAATAATTTTCATTAGATGATTAAAAATAATGTTTAATGACTTAATATTATTCTTTATATAAATAAGATACATTCTATTCATAACAAACACTTCTTACAGAACAAATCATATAAATTAAAACGAATCAGGTAACACCTGAAACGACGATAATACAAAATTATTATTAACAAAGCAATATTAAAAGATAATATTTGATATCATATTAATATATATTATTCTTTTATAATTTAATAAAAATTATATCACCATTATACAGGTGGTTAACCTACCATCGACAAAGTAAAAGTACAAAGTAAGGGGTTTCTTATCTGACGTTTAATTCCGTGAGATTTCCATTGTTTACCACATATTTATTAAATGTGGTGTATTGTGTACTGTCATTTGATATATATATTATCATGATTCTCTTTATATTCATGGTATTATATGATTCATGTGGTTGTTATTAACATTTGAGCCATACAAATCAATTGGGTACAATGAAGTATGGGTTTTCATCTCACTACCTATTTCCATGAGATTCATGCCATACAACCACTAATTCATTTTGTGTGGTGTATGTACTGCCCAATGATTGTATTCATTGTGTAATATAATTTAATTTATGGGTAATTAAATCTTCATTTTATGATACATATTTCAAGGGATATATGTTTCGTAAGTTACTAAATTGGTAAAGGAATTTCAAATTTCAATTTCCACTCATTCGGCTTTACGCATACTTCATTGGTTATTTTACACCATGATTATGAGTGGAATCACTATTTATTATTTGTGTAGTAATTTCCACTCCCCTTTATATGTATATACTATTTATAAATATAATAACTCCAGTGTTAAATTCTCAATTCATCATTATGAACATGATAAGAGTAATTTTAAATCAATATCCATTTATTGAGTTAAACATCCAATCCATTGGTGTTGTTTTTACAAGAATAAGTGTTAATGTCATATAATTTATTTACACTTAATATCCCATAATTTTGAGTGTATTTATATTTTTCACAAATAATTATGTTGTTGATTTATCCTTAACTTAAGGATACAGTCATTATAAGAGATTCTATCTCAATTTACATTCCACTGAGACATCTATGTTGTTATATGCCAATTCACTTTTATGTGGTGTATATAATGTACTTTGACATAGTATATCATTAATCCATTTATTCACATGATATTATAATGTTTTTATTACCATAATTATTTGTATTCAAGTGTCTCTTTTTTTGGGTAGGAAATCTAACTTAAGTATAATATTAAAATGTGGTAATGATTTATTATTATAAAGCATTATCATTAATGTCCATATTTTAAAAATGGTTTTAATGATTTATTTCAAAGGAAATTAAAGATTTAAAATTAAAATTCCTTTCAATCATTTCAAAGTGTTATTTGAAGCTTTCATTCAAAAAACTATTTTTAACGGCTTCTTGATAAATAGTGAGACATTTAAATGTTTCCTAGAAAAAGGGTGATATTATTCTCAAAATGATTTGATGATTATTTTCACCTATTTTAATATCATTCATTATTTTCTATTGATGTTGATCTATTATAATAAAATCATCCGTATTGTATTTAATGAGTTATATTTTACTGTGGATGTGCTATTTTTATACCATTCATGGTAAGTGGTTAAAATATTGACATTTCGTATGCTAGTTTTAATACAAATGTTCAGATTATATTTCAACCATTTCATATGAGGAATGCATTGGACTTAGTATAGGATGGGTGGATCCCACTATAGATCCTCAATGCATCGGTAGGTCTCATGAGACAAACTAGTGTTTTGGTACAAGGCCTTGACTATGTGGTTATGAAAGTCTAGTATTATGCATTCAATCTTTAAAAAAGTGGCTATTGATATTGCATGTGATTATTCGACTCGTAGAATATCCATGTGAATATATAAATGGAATTATTTTATTTTATCTTTTCCATATTATTCTGATGTTCAGTTTTAAAAGGCTTTTTTTAGTCTTTTACAATTCCTTAAATGTTTATGATTATTTATCAATGTTTCTGTTATATTCATATCCGTACTGAGAATTTGAGATCACTTCTTCCTATGTTTTATTTTTCCCAGGATGCAAAAATTATATTATGACCGACCTACAGAGATAGTATATGGGATCTCAGTGTTGTATATAGAAATAATGTTTTTGTACTTTTCCATTTTATGATGTAATGTAAACTTTATAAATGTCTCTAGTACTTCACAGGCTACAAAACTAATCAGTCTTTCGAGACTTGATCCTTTGTGATCATGCCAAGGATATGTAATAATCACCAACTATGGGATTATAGATTCAGGGCATTTCAGTTGGTATTAGAGTTAGTTCAGTACAAACCTTGGAAACTAGATTCAGATAAACTCTGATTAGAGCACATAGCCCTGAGATAGATATTGAGGATTAGTATAGAAGAACTTCCTAATATATTGGTATTATAGATATTTCATGAGTTTTCTAAGAAATACATCCCTGTTTGGATATGAGTTGGTAGAGGAGGATCTAGCACAGATGTACCTAGGGTAAAACCCGAAAACACCACTTTGAGCTGGACTCGAATGGGAACTAGTGCACAAAAATGGGCCTTTATGTACTCTTGGTTAGAACACTCCTGAAGGATATGATTAGGATAATTAACATTTTAATTAAAAACCGATATGAAATATTTTATTATAAGATGAGAATAAATGTACTTGGTTAATCTTAAAGTGTTTCAAATTGAAAATATTGTGTCATGATAATCTCTGAATGATTTTATGACTACTCTTACTCAAAAAATGCTTTCTTGTTTTAGTCAATGGCTGGATTCCAAGGAAGTCATAGTAACATTGAGGACGATGTACAAAGTAGGAACTACGGTGGAAATGAGCAACAAAATGGAATGTTTATATGAATAAAAGATACCGTGTTCATGCCAAATCATTTTTAAAAAAATATGATCAGCACCATATATATTAACTAACTCCCAGAATCAACAAAGAAGAGAATGGTGTGGAATTATAAGAGCTCCAGTAGTGTATTCCTTAGAGAAAAGAATCCTCGATTTCAATCATGTAGGATGAGTATAAGGTTACATCACGGAAAGTGTCTCAATGGAACTTTGATATGATTTACGTGTGGTAAAGAAGGACATAAAGTAAAAAATATTTGAGGAAAAATGAAGAGTACTATGGAAGAAAATAAAAAATGGCCCCCAGATTTTAATTATAGTAATTTGTCAAAAATGTCATGGACCTGGCCATTACCCATGTGAACTCCCAATTCTATAGGTTATTTTTTTGTCAAATAAGAAGCTATGTGGAAATTAAAGGTTGGAGAAATATTTAAATATATTATTGTTCATTGTAGATGGGATTAATTTGGAATAATTACCTCTTGTATTTGTAACCCTTCAATTTTTCATGTGAAAATCATATTTGAGTAATAATTATCTATTCTGTTGTGGATATAGTTAGAAATAACCATTTGATTTATTTGATCATTGGGTTTGAGGCAATTACAAGTTATTATATTTTGCGATGAAAATGAAAGGTATGGGATAACATTTGTGGTTAAATTATGTTATGGTTATTTTGAAGAATTTATCTCATTTTGGTAATTTTATAAAATAATTTTTTTGAAAGAGGTCAACAGATAGACCGTGTGACAACCCGTCGCAACATTCAAAGCAATGGGAATCGAACCCACAACTGGAGTGCGATTGGGATTTATCACGTACCACTGGACTATGTGATGTCACTAGTTAGTGTGACTAATTATTTTTATTTAAATAATTTTATTGATCAATAATAAGTTGATATGTGATTTTATTTCTTATCAAATGAATACCCATAGTATAGGAAAATGATTTTGTGATTATGTAATAAATGTTATTTTGTAAGACGTTCGCTCTATTGGGAACACTATATTCATAAGGAAAATAAAATACTATGAGATTTCATTTTATGAGTAATGGTGGATTTTTATCTAGTTTTTTATTGTGGATTTATAGTGATTTGGGTTATTTATGGAAATTATTAACCTATAATATAGAATATGTTATTAGGTTAATTACTTTTAAGTAGTTGACTTTAAGAGTAGTCAATGTCATTTGGAGATACAATTTAACGTGGAAGACTACATAACCAAAGTCTTATATGTTTTGGGTTTTAATATTAGTTTGGATTATATTGAATGATTTTAAGGACACTTTTTATTGAATGGTATTTATTTAACTTTGTGGTATTTTTGGTTTAATTTGATAAATTTAAGATTAGTGTTTCTTTCACTAAAAAATATCCTTTTGGGGGATCATATGATCTTTTACTAACCGTTTTGGTTTTGATTAATCTCTTAAGACAAGATAAATATATAGTTTATACTTTGTGAATCATGTGCTTTTCCAGATGTTGATTCTAGCTCATCCAGTGTGACCATGTCAT
The DNA here is from genome assembly GCA_963277665.1 of Viscum album. NCBI lineage: Eukaryota > Viridiplantae > Streptophyta > Magnoliopsida > Santalales > Viscaceae > Viscum > Viscum album. The sequence continues at coordinate 447,292,485 of OY728133.1, forward strand.
CTTGAATACTCATCGTTTGAAAAAAAACTGAGTTAGTGGTATAAATTTATTAAAGAATGAAACTATAAATAAAAATTAATTATATCTCTTTATGTTCTTATTCAATATCATAAATAAAATCCTCATCATTATGAAATGTATAATAAAACAAAAACAAACATTATCCATTTACTTTTCCTACTAGGAAACTAATGAACGTTTGTCCCATCACAAGTTTGTGGTTTTATTGTTGTTAACATTCTCCTGATCATATTTTCTATACCTCTCCATCAGAACATGACACTTATTTTATCTTCCATATACATGTTTTCTTACATGGAGTCCTAGTAAGGGTTATATCTGGTGACTTTATACTTCTCTTTCTTTCTTTTAAAGTGATAGTTTTATGGACTCTTTTTTCTATGTAGGACTTTAAATTATGTTCCCAAGCCCAATTATAAAAATTGAAAGGATGCAATTTCCAAAATGGGGGATGAATGTAACACCCAAAGCTTCCACGATACGTTTCCCTTTGAACAATGTATTAGCTCACATTGTACGAAACATCAAGATTCTAACACACCGCGACCAATCAAACTGGCCATTATTAATAGTAATACCCACTTTTTAAATCTTATCTTTCAAAATTGACTTCATTTTTGGTTTCGAAATAGCAAAATTATATTATGGTGAATTTTTTGAATTTTCTTGAAAACATTCAATTTTTGATTAATAGTGAAAAACATTAAGTTGTAGTTAAAAACCATATTTTTATTTAAATAATTATTTATTTTATTTAAATTTCTTTTAGGTAAAAATAGATACATAATACCCATATAATTTCAATGTAATTTATTGGTGTCAATTTATAACAACTTTAGATATATAAAAATTTTATATAACTTTTAACCGTCTTCTACCCACCTCCTAGGAGAATTTGTAAATTTGAATGAAACATAATTTTACGGATTCTATGAATTTAATTTTAAAAATATGAGATACACAGTTGATATCAGTAATTAAAATTTTGTACAATAATATAAAAATAATATTTGTCGAGTAGTAACTTTTGACTTTTATTTACCACGGTTAAAAGTAAATAGGGTAGTTAATGGTAAAAATGATTATACTATTACCCTAACACATGTCCTGATTCTGTTGGTTAACTATAATTCGACCAAAATCAACCTTAGAAATAAAATATGATCCTTTAGGTCCACATGGATTAAATTTGGACATTTATTATTATTTAATTCAAAGAAGTGTTAACTGTATTAAATTCAATGCTTAATAACTAAACCATTTTAATATAGTGTCATACATAATATAAATTTGATTATAAATATTAATTATAATTATAATAAAGAATTACTACATAATGTAATTTTATCTATATTTTTTATACAATAAATAATTTAATTTATTTATGACACGGTGATGATGCAGTAATTACCTAATTAATGAAATATTAAAATATTTGATATTATAAATAACCAAATAAATGTAATTTGAGACATTTTATGAAATTAAATAATTATCTAGGTTAATATTAAATTTTAGGGTTGGTTATATTGATTTTTTTCTATGTAATAATGAAGTTATAAATTTATCAAAAACTAAATACCAAATAGTGTCAAAATTGACATAAAAGAATTTTTAAAATGAATATTATATTATTCATTGATATTCTATTCTTAAAAATATAAGGATCAGCCAAAATACTTATATAATTATATTTGTATCATTAATGAACCACTTGGGGTTCACATGGATGTATATAGTATATTTATTAAAAATATAATATAAAAATATTAAGAGGCATGGTAAATTTCAAACTATTTAACAATGAGTTAAATCTAAACGATAAGGTTAATATTGTGACCCAAACATGTATAAAACTTATTGGTTGAGTGGTTTTAAAACCAGCCCCACCTTATCCATTAAATAATTCATTTTGGAACCATTAGAAACAGATAATTATTTTATTATAAAATAATATTTCTAGCTTTTCGTAAGGTGCCTTTCACCCCTCTTATAAAATGGAACTCCCCCTTCCTTCAAATTAACACCTTAAAAGCCTTTTGTCACAGACATACTCTTCCAAAATACCATCTCAACTCTCCTACATTCATCCTAGAGTCTTTACTTTAGTCATAAACCCAATGGATCCCTTTTGATCAAATCAAATGGAGGAACCTGAACAAGAGATAAATATTTAATCACCTCTTTCAAGTACATTTCTTCATCGACTTCATATTTCTTTGTTGTTTCCATTTTAAAATAAAAATTTCACTATATTATATATAATATTAATTTATTATAAATATGGTACAACCATATTCATTATTCTATACATCCTTTAAATGACATGTCACGATATGTGCATATGTACAGCTTACCGTCTCCACATCATGGTGTAATTGTTATTCAATACATTATTATTTTCATGGGTATAATAATGATGTGTAATTGATGTAAATAATAAATATAACATGATAAAGATTTTTTATATATGATATACCATCCAATTATATATTATTTTAATATAAAATAATGATATTGTTCTTCGTGCGTAGGTTTGGATTACCGTCTCCACGAACGCGATGAGATTCATTGCCCATCGTAATCCATTCAAGTCTAATTTTTGTTAGATGAATAAAAATAATTTTTAAAGATGTAATATAATTTTTAAAATGAATAAGATACATCAAATTCATAAAAAAAACTACTTACAAAAAAATCATATAAATGAAAATGAATCAGTTAACACCCAAAACGACGATAATACTAAAATATTTTTAACAAATCAATATTAAAAGATCATATATTGTATCAAATAAATATATATGATTATTTTATAATGTAATAACAATTATTAAATCATTATACAGGTTGTTAACCTACCATTTACCAAGGAAAAGTACAAAGTAATGAGTTTCTTATCTCACTTTTAATTCTGTGAGATTTCCAGTGTTGGACAGTTATTTATTAAATGTGGTATATTTTGTACTATCATTTGATATATGTATATATATATATATATATAATCATTATTCTCTTTATATTCATGGTATTCTATGATTCATTTGTTTTTTATTAAATTTTTTCCATATGACTCAATTTATTATAATGAAGTAGGGGTTTTCATATCACTTCCTCTTTCCATGAGATTCATGACATAGTGACACTATTTCCTTTTGTTTGTGGTATATACTGCCCAATGATTGTATTATTTGTGTAATATAGACTATTTTATGAGTAATTACATCTTCATTTTATAATCCATATTTCATGGGATGTATGTTTCGTAAGTTACCAAATTTGTAAGGGAATTTCAAATTTCAATTTCCACTCATTCTGCATTACGCATACATCATTTATTATTTTACTCCATGATTATGTGTAGAATAACTCTTTATTATTTGGGTAGTAATTTCCACTCCTCTTTCCATTTATATACTTATTATACACATACTCACATCATTGATAAATTCTCAAGTCATCGATATGAACTTGATATAAGTAATTTTAACTCAATTTCCATTTATTGAGTTAGACATCAAATTCATTGGTGTCGTTATTATATGAATATGTGTGAATTTCCACAGATTGATTTACACTGAATATCCAATAATATTGAGTGTATTTATATTTTTCACACATCATTATGTCATCGATTTATCCTTAACCTAACGAAACTGTCTTTATAATGGATTTCATCTCAATTTACATTCCATTGAGACTTCTTTGATGTTATATGCCAATTCACTTTTATGTAGTGTATATAAGGTATGTTGACATAGTATATCAAAAATATCTTTATTCACATGATATTATAATGTCTTGATTACCTCAATTATTTGTATTCAAGATTCTCTTTATTTGGTTAGGAACTCTAACTAAAATATCATTTTAAAATGATTTAAAATTTTATTATTCTAAATCATTCTCATCAATGTACTTGTTTTAAAATTTTTTTAAGAAATTATTTATATGGACATTAAAGTATTAAAATTAAACTTCTTTTTAAAAGTTTCAAAGTGGTAGGGGTCACTTTGGTTCAAAAATCTATTTTAAATTCCTTCTTGATAAATGGTGAGACTTTTAAATGTTTTCAATAAAAAGAGAGATATTTCAATCAAATAGTATTGATGATTATTTTCATCTATGTCAATATCAATCATTATTATCTATTGAGGATGATCTATTATAATTAAATATTTCATATTTTATTGAATGTGTTATGTTTGAGTGTGGATGTTCTATTTTTATACCATTCATGGTTTGTGGTTAAAATATTGACATTTCGTATGCTAGTTTTAATACAAATGTTCATATTATGATTCCACTTTTTCATATGAGGAATGCATTGTACTTAGTAAGGGATGGGTGGTGCCCTCTATAGCTCCTCGATGCTTCATTAAGTCTAATGAGACAAACTAGTGTCTTGGCAAAAGGCCTTGAAAAAATTTTATTTGTAGTCATGGCACAAGGCATTGACTATATGGTTATGAAAGTCTGGCATAATGCATTCCAACATTATGAAAGTGGATATTGATATAACATGAGATTATTTGACCTGTAGAATATCCATTTGAATAAGTAAATGGAATTATTTGATATTATCTTTTCCATATTATGCAGAAGTTCATGTATACATGTATTTTTCTTTAGTCTTATACATTAAAAGTTTATTCTTATTTATGAAAGTTTCTGCATGATTGTTATCATTACTGAGCATCTGAGATCACCCCTTTCCCTGTTTTATGTTTCCCAGGATGTGAAAAAGGTATATAATTACTGACCTACAGGGATATTTTATGGGAACTATGTGTTGTCTATGGAAGCAATGTTGTTGAAGTTTTCCATTTTATGATTTAATGTAAACCTTATGAATAAATCTAGTATTTCCAAGACTACTAAACTAATCGGTATTTAGAGACATGATCTTTTATAATCATGCCAATGATATGTAATAATGAACTAACTCTGGGATTCTGGGGTTGGGGCTTTACAAATACCCTAGCGTATTCCAATTTCATGCGCTAGAGCTTAGATACTCTCTAGTTCATGAGCTGCTTCGAATGAGGGGGTCACTTTATATTTATGAGGAAAATAGACTCATGTGTGAAAAACCCTCCTTGTGCACATAATCCTTTGTGAGACGAAAAAATAAATCTTCTGTGCAACACCATATTTCTCACAATTCTCTAAATTTTCATGAACCTCATTCCATGACCAAATTTCGAGCTTCTGATCCTGAAACACATCTTGTGTGAAAAACACTATTCCTCTATTTCATGAATCATGACAATATATCTCTCACCAATATAATTTTTTTGCACTGCTTTAATTTTGGGTGCACCTCCCTTTTCAAAAAACACATCTCTCAGTTTTTTAATTTTCATGGCAAAAAATTTGGCAAACACTAGAAAACTGTTCCACCTTGTATTTGATCATTTTGTACTACTTCCAGACCATCTATACGCTTTTTGAGGATCTTTTGTAAACCGTGGATTGTAAACAACATCACTAAAACCTGAAAAATCACCATGTAAACCCCCTTTGTCAAAAAATTATACATCTTGGTCTGGTCTATCAAATAACACAACATAGAGGCCCACTTTGTCAAAAACACAATCACCTTAAAAATGCTCCAATTATACATTAAGTGATTTTTTTCCCAACAAACTATGAAATCAAAAATGTGTTTCTTGTGTTTCTAGGCCATAACCAACATTAAAAATATTAATTATCATCAAAATTATTTGTAATTAATTCCACTCAAATTTTGTTTGATTTAAATATTGAATAATTAAAATTTCATAACTTTAAACCACCCCTCTCAAGTATAATTAACACTCTCAACACCCTTGTCTCCACACAATACATTACGCTATGCAGATATCCCTCATAACCTCTCGTACCCACTATCCCCACATACATGTGATGTTGTAATACACAAAATACCCATTCAATGTTCATTAAGGGGTCCTTCTAGGAGGTAATATTAAAGAGATAAATTTCTCAACAACCTCTCTTAATTTCTTTTCTTTCTCTACCTTATCTTCTCCTCCTTCACCCATAAAACCATAATAACAACAGTTTCATGTATATAATAAAATTTTATATTTTTAATGGTTTATCATTTCTCCAACACTTTTATTATCTCCTCTTATTCAAAGAAATGAAACCATTGTCCACATTATAGTAATTAATCTTCTCTATAAAAATGTCTTTTTCTTTTAAATTACCACATTCAAGGATGGTCATAAAAATATTTTTTTGATTAAATAATATTTTAATAGGTATATAATAACCTATTTTAGGTTCTATAAATAATAAATTGATATAATAGTATATAAATATAATCTAGCTCATGATGGTTTAAAACCCACCAAAATTAACCAAACATTTATCATTTACATTGTAACATATGAATCATCATCATTTCTTAAATAAAAAATTATATATGGGAAAATTTAAAATTATAATTGTAATTTAATATGATTTCATTTCAATTCTATAGTTTTTATATATTTTACATGATAATCCATAATTATAGAAAAGTGAACTGACCATGTAACCAAGAAATGAATGCACCCGAAATAATTTAAATAATGAAAAATTATTAATGTATGGTAATATGTATAAAAGGAAAAACTAAGGTAATATAAATATAATTATATTGTTATAATGAATTAATAAAATTACTTAAATCTTTATATTTGAGGTCAAATTTGGAAAATCTAAAGGGAAGAATGTGGTAAGGGTTAATCTTCTCACTTTTTCTTCTCTATGATATATCTCTTTTTCAAATATTATTTATTTTATGTGGTTTATATACAAACCATTGATATATTATCTCATTAATATCATCATATTCAATGAATTCATTATTTTATGTTACAATAATGAGATTTATGGGGAATACTATTTGTCTGATTACAAGGTGGTTGGAGATTTCATAAATCAATGTACATCCATTTGGGTAAACATACACATTATTAACTATTTCATGTTTGGATTATGTGTGAGATGAATTTTGATTTTATTATGTTTTAATTTATATTTTTTAATTTTGATTTACTATATATAATCATAATTTATTATTTTCTTACATATTACTTCAATGATATGGTATTCATATAGAACATTCTTTTAAAAAGTATCATATATTTAGATTACAAAAAAAAATTTCATCAGTGTACATGTTTTCAAATTCATTTACATTTTTTACTATTCTATTATAATTTATTATAATTTTAAAAAAATTTAAATTTTTTACAAAAATGGTTTGAAATGAAATTTCTTTAATTTATAAATTATGTTTTTGTGACTTATCACATAAAATTACCGAAGGAATGTTTTTTTCAGTTATATAAAAATAGTAGATTTTCATACCATCATGATCCCATAACTATTTTCTATTTAATTTATAATATAAAAGGATATTTTTATTGAAAATATTTTACTTTATAATATCAATACTCCTTAACATGAAATTACATGAAAATGATTTTTCATTCAAGATATATTTTAAGTGATTTATAAAAATTATTTTCCATGTTAAATAACATTTTTATGTATATTGATACATGACTAGGGATATTTTTAATAATAATTTCATTTTTTTTGGTGTTATATTATGATGGAATTATATTTATGAAACACAATTCTTTTCTATTGGTTTTGTTATTATTATATTTTTATGAAAAACTTTTATTTTCATGGGTTCTAATGTAATGAATTTTTTATGATTAAAAAACATATATATATATATATATGTTTTTATTATGTGATTTGTGGAAACTATATTTCCCTCTTATTAATTGGGTAATTCATTATATCTCATGATTTAATAATGACAAACAATTCGATGGGCTAGATCAACTAAGGGAAACAGGTGCATCCCAATCCACAATGGAAAACATATGTGTCATGATCCACTAAGATTGTGGTCTTGGTAGTTAAACATGAAATAAGATGTGATTTATTGTATTTATTATGGTTCCAAAAAATTTATTGTATGGGATTATTGATCATGGTTAAATTGTAATGATTTCTTAATCTTATGGTCTATGTTTTTTGAAATGATAATTTTTATTCCATTAATCGTGATTATGATCTCTAATATGTTGGGTATGAAGTTCATATGTTATGATCATGATTAAATTATTATCTTATACTTATATATGGTCATGTATTCATATATCCTATGTTTATCCTTAATCAATGTTCTATTTTTTGAGAAGTAAGTTAAACTTTTCAATTGTTATGTTTATTTCATGTATCCTTATGCTCATAATATAGATAAGTAATCATTGATATCTCATATGGTTACCCTTACATGGAACTTATGATTCCGATATTTTATGTATCATTTTCCCCATTTTATGAAGAATGATTTTATATTGAATATTTTTAAGAAGGATTTTAGATGAGATAATATTTTATAGAGATTGTATATATTTTTATGAACAAGTTTTTTGTGTTTCCATTTTTCCAAAGTCAAAAAACCATATGGTTATAGCCTGGGATTTTTCAAGTTATATAATGATTTTTAATATATTTAGATGAAGTATTTATGTGTGAAAATAATTTTGTTGTTATATCAGGTATCATAGAATTTTTTTATCCATTGGATTTTAGGATGAGAAACCCATAAGTATGATCCATAAGGTTCAATATAATTATAGGTTACAATCAAATAATTTGTTTAAAGATTATTACTAACCTTGGATAACACATAATTTTTCATAAATTGATTGTTTATGATAAATTTTTATTGATTATATTGTTTCACGCTATGATTTTTGGTTCATACACTATAATTTTTTGTTTCAGACAGTGGTTTGAACCAAGAGGATTAATGTTAATGGTGAATGCGATTCAAAATGGAAAGATCTTCCTCAAAAGAAACTAAACGAAACTAAAGTTGGAGAGGGAAACCTTGTTATTATTATAAAATTTAAATATCATTATATTATCATTAATATATACATTTTTTATTTTCTAGACTCATATAATAAAATAAATAGAGTGTTTTATAGTGATAATAGAGGTAAGAAAGATCAATTATTTCATTTAATGCATGTAAAAAGAGGCATCAAGGATAATGTTTCAAAGGAAATAGAAGATCCACTAGTTTTGGAAATTAATGGAATGAAGATATTATTTGAAATGGAAAAGTGAAAGGATTATTTAACCAAATAGATGATAATAATGGTAATCATAAGGCATAATTGATTGATAAATTTTTAATATATGGAATTTATTGGTAATATGAAAATCAGTTCTGTAGTAGAAAATATCATGAAGATAATTGGAAAGGATGTATGATTATTTGTTATATTTATGATGTTAAAGATACTTTGAATGTATTATGATATGTAATAATTGATAAGGAATAAAATAATAGAACTTGGTTAATGGTTTCAAAAGGAAGTTAAAATTTTAATTTTCTATGTGTTGGAAGTGAGGAATAATGTTATCGAAGTACTTTAATGGTATTATGGAATAATGTGAAATATATATGTTATTCCATTAATTTTTTTCCTTATGTACATCAATATATATGTTTAATGTTTCCATTAAATATGAAAAGTGATATAGGTGGTAAGGTTATCTTTTTAGATAACACATTATTAAGTGGAATATATACAATTATATGTGCATGATGTTTGGATAATAATTTGATAAAGGGATGTTTTATAGTAATAATTTCCTCTGAACTGATTAGTAATATGATGATAGGTGGTTTAAGAATTGAATTTACATAATATTTGGATTTATAGAATGATGAATGATTTTATTTTTAAAATCAATTTTTTTACTATTATTTTATTGTAATTCATTTTATTACAAAATTTAATGTGAATACATGATAATGATCTCTAATTGTTTTTTCCATACAATTAAAAAATGCACCATGTTGTTTGGTGGATTAATGATAAGTTGATTTTTAAAATTATTATCGATCTTTTTGAAGTTTTGGACTTTAATATTTTCAAAGGTTTTTATATGTAACCATTTATTAAATTTCATATATTAAACATTGGATGTAGTTCTACAGATTGGTGTATTACATAAATATATGATGATTTATGCTTATTCGATAAGATATTATAAAAAATTTATTATGATGATAACTAGAGATAGATTGAATAACTTTCAATTACTCTATATCTCTTATGATCCACTAGTTCTTTAGGCATTAAAAGATGAACATAATTTTTTGGAGTGAGAGATGAAGCAAAAATTTATCAATGCATAAACAAAGAGTGATGTTGTACTTATGATGTAAAATACTGTAATTATATCTTCGTAATGGATTTTGAAATAAAATTTTATCCTATTAAACTCAAATGTGATGATATCAGTTACCTTTATCTGAAGTATTTGCTATATTGTTTTTGTGGTAATTAGACTTATTTTGAAAATGTTCTCTACCATTTTTCAAGAGAACATGATGGTTATAATTATTTTTTATGTCCATATTTTAAATATCTACTAATACTCTACTAATTGGAATCCTAATTGTGTGGTGACCTTCACTGTTTACAGTACGAATTTTTAAAGGAAGGTTTATTGATCCTTTTTACATTGCTGGTTTCCCCAAAATGAAATTTGAAACTCCAAAAATTAAAATTATGAGTGATAATTCAAATTATGTACACACAATTTTCTGAAATTCCTAATCATATTGGGACTATATCTTTTTGATTTGAACTTTCACTAAATATCCTTCACATTGATAATTTATTCCATGTATATATCCTGCGGAAATAAATTTCTGGTCTGTCAAATGCTCTAAAATTAGAAGTTATAATTCTAAACATACATATTTCTTATGAGGAAAAACTGGAAAAGATTCTAAATCATAGGGAAAAAGTTATATGAAACATGACCACCCACTGGTTAAATGTTTTTGGAGAAACCAATAATTTGAGGAAGTTATGAGGGGATTTGATGATGTGAAGAGTAATAGGTATCCTCATATATTTGTATCATAGTGATGGATTTTGAGTGATAAATTCATTTTAAGGGGGTATAATTTAACACCCCAAGAATTTACAGTTTTTCTCTTTAAAAAAATATAATCTTTTTGGTGGATTATATTTCATGAAACAGCAAGTGTAAACAAACTCTAAAATATTAATATTTTAACATGATAGTTATGAAAAAACTATTTAATTTTCAATTTTAAATTGGATTAAATATATTATAAGATATATTAGAAATTCAGGTTCAAGAAAGAATGATTTATTCTTAATAAATAAAAACTTAATTATTTGTAACGTAATTTAGTTCTCCCTATAAATATCTTCTTGAAAATATGAATTTTTTCTCTATATTAGGAAATAAATATTATTAAATTTTGAAACATTTATAAAACATATTTTATAAAGTGAACATTATTTTTATATTTATCATGTGAAAATTTTCTTATAATGGATTTTTGATATCTTTTTAAAATATTATACTATTAAATAAAAAATATGATTTTATAAAACTCTCATTGAATTTAAATTTAAATATAATTTTATGATTTATAATTGATCTCAAATTAAATTATGTAATTTTTAGTCAAATATAGTCTAATTCATTATAATTAAAAAATATTTATATCTTATATTTTTATAAGTACATTTTTTGGTTTAAAACAGTTTTTTTCAAAAACAAAAACAATTATTTCTTGTGTTTGGATGTTTTTAGTTTAAATAAAAGTTTGGGAACATATACATTTTTAATATTAAAAAATGTTTTAGATATTTTTAAAAATGAGGTCCAAATTAGTTTATATGGTCATTTATATTTTATTCATAAAATGTTCCCATGATACAAAATATTACCTACATATAAGTAAAATAATGTACGGGGTTAATATTATAGGGTAAAATTCTAAAATACATAAAAATTGAAAAATTAAATTAGTGGTTGTAATTTTTCTATTACATTACCATATTTTACAATATTAATTATCATCCAAATTCATTTGTATTATCGCAAAAAAATTGGTTAAATTATAAAATAATCATTACTTAATTTCATAAAACCACCCCTCCTCATGTATAAATACCACTCTTAACCACCCCATTGCACTTCACAAGACATGATGATATTAAAATAGATTACTAAATAATTCCTCTTCACTCTTTGAAATTCCATGTAATTATATTATCACCCAATTGACAATTCCATGTTACATATGGGTTCCAATAAAGAGGTGATATTCAAGAGATAAATTTCTCATACAACCTCTCTTAATTTCAAATATAATTTTACCTTTTATTCAACTACTTAATCCATAAAATCATATGAAATATAATACCATGTATATAAAATAATTTTTTATTTCTAATGGATTATATTTTATACAAGCCTGTTATTATCTCTTATTAATCGTAAGAAACTAAACCATTTTCCAAATTATGGTGGTTAACAATCTCTGTGAAAAATATTTTTTTTCAATTTGTATTCCCACCTTCGAAGATTGTCATAAAATTATTATTATGAAACAAATAAGATTTTATTATGTATATTATAAGATATTCAATGTAATAGAATTAAAATATAGATATAATATTAAATAAAATGAAATTAGTTTGTGATGGTTAGAAAACCTCCCCAAAGACACTGAACATTTTTCATTAAAATTTTATTAAATAAATAATTATCATATTAGAAATACAAATGATATATGTTACACATTGAACATATGTATGTGAATTAATACCATTTTATTTTACGTATGGTGTTTTATTAAAATTTTCTAAAAAATAAATTTTTATACACAAGTGAACCAACCATGAAACCATGAATGAAACGCCCCCAAAATAATGCAAATAATTTAATATTATTATGTATCGGATTGTAAGATGTTATAAAAGGATCATATAACATATTCTAAAAATTATTATAGTTCATTAATTATTTAATAGCATTATTTAAAAACTTATAAAGTATTTAATATATTAAAGACTAATGGAATGCGTGATGTAAGGGTTTCCCATATCACTTTTACTTCTGTGTTATATATACACTATTTTCCACTTATTTCATTTGTGTGGTGTATATAATTCCATTTTATATATAATATCACGAAATCATTATCATAATTATATTTTAATTTTCATGTTATAATTTTTTAATTTAATGGGAAATACAATTCGACTCATTACAAAGTGGTAAGCGATTTAATAACTCTATTTCCAATCATTGGGTTAAACTTCAACTTCATTGATTATAACTTGCTATGATTTTTTGTGAGATGAATTTTTATTATATTATGTTTTATTTACACTTTATTTATTTTTTTACATATTATAAACATTATAAATTTATTTTATTATGTGGAAATTCAATTATATAATAATTATAAGGGACTTTCTTTTATAAATTAAATTTTTTATGTCTCCCTTAAACAACTCTATTTCTTCCAGGAAAATGTTTTCCAGTATTGTTTGAAATAATTATTCCCTATTAACCTATTATATGTTTAAATTCATTTTTACACTTGTTTTATTTTTTATGAGATTTTTTAAATGATTATTTTTTCAATTTCTAAATGATGTTCTTCGTGACATATCTTACAAAAATATGGAAGGAAGGGGCTTTTTAACTCATAAATCATGAGTAGATCTTCACACCTTCATGATTATTTACTGATTTTATGTTTACATTAAAATATTAAAAAGGTTATTTTCAAAGAAATTAATTCATTTTTAATTTCGTTTCAAATTATAAAGAAATGATTTGAAAATCGAAATGCCATTTTTTCGATAATTATTTCAAGTGTTCTCTCTAAATATTATCTATATATGTTTTTTATTGATGTTGTGTTGGATTTACTAGGGATGTTATTCGTTGTCAATATCCATTTTTTATGTTTTAGAATTGTTAAGATTTAATGATATTTATGAAAGCCATTTATTTTCCATGCGTTATTCCATGGTGAAATTTTTATGAAACACATTTCTTTTTTTCGGTTCGGATGTGAAGAATGATTTATTTTATTATAGAACACGTATGTTTTGTTTTAATTATGTTATTGTTGAGACCTATATCCCTCTAAAATTTATTTTATATAACTTTATATATAATGACAAAACAATGGTAAACATGTTCATGGGGAGGATCCACTATAGGAAACAACTACATTATTTTCCACTATGGTAATTTGATGTGCAATTAATAGTATTGGTAGTCACCCTAAATATAATAAATAGATTAGTATATATATATATAATGGTACAATTATTTTATGACATGATACTATGCATCATGAATGATTTAAAATGATTTCTAACTGTTATGATCCATGTTTTTCGAAATTATATTTTTTATTTCCTCAATCATGTTTATGATCTATGAAATCTTGTATTTAAAAATAATAGGTTATGATCATTATAAAATTATTATCTTATAATTACATATTTTCATTTATTTATATGTAATATGTTTATCCTTACTCATGATTATGATTTAAATATTGATGGTATAATATTATATTGTTATTTTTATGTTCCATACAAATATTTTCATGCTATTCATACATAATCATTGATATCTCCTATAAATACACTTATCGAGAACCGAATCTCACAATTTCATATGTTTCCATTGCCATAGGATATGAAATTTTTTTTATGTATAATATTTATAGGAAGGGTGTCAATTGTGAAAAAATGTTGTGACATGATATATATTTTTATGGACCAGTTTTTTTCCATGTTTCCAAATAGACTAAACACATATGATTTTGGAGTGTTTTTTAATGTTACATAATAAAAATTCATATATATAGATGAGATATATATGTATGAAAACAGTGTATCATTATATAATCATTGTATATAAAACAATTTCTAAAGATCTAAAATTAGAAACTACCACTAGAAGGGATGGGGGGTCACCAGATATTTTTTTATTATAGATAAAAATCATTAAAAACCTTTTTAATATTATAAAATCCATCATATGTAAGCCTATTTGAGCTCACAATAGTAAATAAATATTAGAAAATCACATTTTTTTCCTTATAATAAATTATTATTTAAGGGAATAAGATAAATAAAGGACTCCAAAAAGATAAAAATATTCATGTTATTATTTAAATGTCCATTGTTACTATTTTTGACAATACTGAAATATTTTCCGATATTTCTTATCGAAAATTTAGAAATGTATTCCAAAAAAGACCCAAATTCTTCATATGTGTCTGCATAAGGAATGGTAAGTAGGTGAAAATTGAAACCTAATTTTCACTTTTTTGATAAGTTGAATAATATTATTCATATGAGGTAAAAAATGTTAATATTACCACTAATTATGAAGAAAAATATATATATCAAGAAGAAAGGAATTGAGAATGAAGTGGTTATTGATATTTCCCTTATATTATTATATCATGTTAGTTTTGGGATCTTGTAAAATTAATGCACTTACAATATGATGGGAAAGAAGGATATGATCATGGGAATCTATAATAACAGGGAACATATATTTAGATATAGAATTGAAGAAGGAAAAAATATTATTACTTCATGAAATAAAAATTAGGGTTATGGATATATTAAGAGGGATGTATCAATTATTAGAGGTTTTTTTCAAATATGTATTTATTATAGTCATTTTTTGAACTTAGGGAATACAATATGTGTTTTAATATTAAGGGAAATTAAGGAAATATTATTATACAGGGGATGTAGAGGAAGTAAAATATAAAACTTGTTATGTGGAAATAATACAAGTTCGTTTTATTTAAGGTAAGATAAATCATAATTTTATATAAATTACTTTGATACAAGATCGAAGAATCATTATATGTTTTAGTAAATATTGATTGATCTCATTATATACCTAAACTATCACATTTTTTCACACACTTCTGTGATATTTTCTAAAATGGGATGATTACACAGAACATTTTATACATATAATAAATATTTTTATAGGGGTTCTTGAATTAGTTCATGTTGATGTGTCAGGACCAATTCCAGGAGGTTCCATTGATGGGAAACGAGACTATTTATTACTTATTTATGATTAAAATAGAAAGTGATGGTTTATTTTAATTCCACAATGGCATGAGATATTTAGTTTCATTACATAGTATCATATGTAATAATAAAAGATGATCAGTTAGAAGAGTATAAAATTTCAAACTAATAGTGAAATAGAGTTTACCCATAGAAAATAGGAGGACTATCTCAAGATGTATGTGATAATGAACTATGTTTTTGAAGTGATAAATCCTCAAATAAGTGACATGGTTGAGATGAAAAATATATTATAAACAAAATGGTTTTAATGATGATTTATGAGGAATTCCTTCTATAAAATCATTAATGAGAGTACTTCTTGAATGATATCTATACTTCCAAAAGATCATTATTATATCCAAGAGAATATATGTATCTATATACAATGTGGAATGGAACGAATCCAACACTGAAATACAATTGAATAATTTAAATAATGTTTATCATTCTTTATAAAGAGAAGAAAATGATGTGTGTCTCACAGGGAGATGAATAATCTTTTATTTGATTCTTGGGTAAGGTCATTGAATATAAATGATTCCATACTAATATAGAAAATATTATTGAGAGAAATGACATCACTTTAGTTGATAATCAATATAATATTCTAATAAATAATAAACAATAGATTGATTAAAGTGATCGGGAGGAAAGTAATACATGTGATAAATAGGCTTTGAATATCATATTAAATAATCTAGTAATAATCATATGAATTGTGTTATAAGAATATAATTATGTGGGATTCATAGTGGAACTGAAATTGATGATAAAAATATCGTTAGTTTCTTTAATTCTAATTTGAAAATGTGGAGAATGAATAAATTATATAAAAACTCAATCTTGCTTTAATTAGAGTAATTTTTTTAAGATTATACTAAAGATAAGAATTGGGTTTTGGTGATTAATCATTATCTTGTTATATTTTAAAAGAATCAGAAATGCATGATTTTTTGGAGGTTGGAGCATAATAATATAATCGAGGCCTAATGGGTTTTTCTATCCGGTTAAATTATTATGTTATGGTGGTTTAAAATAATGATTCAATAGTGTCCAAGGGATTCTCCATGATTTGTGGAATACATTTATATGGGATAATATCTCATATTGAAAGTATATAAACAAAGTCTAATTTCATTAAGTGATGATGAAAAATTACTATGGCCACTAAATATTGTATAGATCTACTATGGATATTGTTTCACCAATAATCTATTTGAGTTTAAGTTATGTATCAAATAAAAATTACCTTTTAAAATACTATTGATATTAATATTATAAAAAGTGAAATCCATCACACCAGGAATAATAACATTAAAGGCATCTATTAATTCACAAATGGAAAAGTGGTTATTGGGTTTGTGGAAGTAGATCATCTCATTACTGATTATGAAGTTATAAATATCATGAAAAAGTCCTTTAACATGTATTTTTTTTATAAGAATCAACTAATTCTTTGATTCTAATTAACTCCCCACATATACAGTGTGGATATGTAACCCAAAATACCCATTGTATATGCTCAATCCCTTAGGGAATATTCAATACTATTTTATTTGTTTTACAATAGAAGGGGATTAACTTTGGGTTCATTAACAATGGTTGAGATATTGTTTGTAAAAAAGAAATAGATTTAGAAAAACCTTCCAACAGGGATAGAAAATATAAAAATGTCAGAGAACCCTTATTTTTCTAATCAAAACTATCAATGATGAAGTTGGGGTATAGTTAAAATTAAATATGTTTAAGTAGTTGTATAAAAAATGATACATAATGTACATTGTGGAAGAATAACATTTATATTAGTGATGAATATATCCATGAGTGGTTTAAAATGTTATTTTGAGAGTTCAAAATGATCAATTTAACAAGTGGTATATTGAATGAAGTGATTCATTAATGTTGTTTTTATGTAACTATGTTTTCAGGACTATCATAATACATATGGCCTTAGAGAATATTTTGAGTTAGAGAATGATATTTGTCAATATTTTTCAAATGAAAATAGTGTTTAGATAAGAATGTTTGTAATGAACTGAACTATTATAAATTAAATTCTATTTTTAAATGATTTAATTTCTTATTAATAAATGAAATTATAAAAAACTAATTCACGGTCATGGTTATTTTGGATAATTAGAAGTTATATCCTACTACATTTGAAAGTCCATTAATAATCATTTCCAGTTATAGTATATCCATTATATAGTGATCAAATGATATATATATATATATATATATCTAATAAATCTTATTGACATAAAAATTTATGATACTTCTGTAACAATGAAGATAATACATATTGAAGCACATTTTTCAAGGATTTCAAGAGTGATAATACCAATACGGTTTTCTATTCACCAATCTCAATAATAATCGAATAATCATCAACTAAAGCATAAGGTAAATTGTTTATGGCAGAAGATCAAACTCATCAAGATCATGACCTAAAAAACATTCATCGAACCACCCCAATAAAATCTAATAGTTTCACACCTTACCCTTAGATTATTCACTATTGTTATAAAGGGACATGAATCTAGGCCCTAATAGTATTAATTTTGTTATTTATTTTAAAAAAATATTACTACATTGATATTTTTATTATTACATTTTAATGATTGAATAATAATATTGAAAAATATTAGGTTTTTATATGATGCAACAAAAATTTTATTACTATTGAAGTATGTAGGTTTAATCAAGACATTGATTTTTATAAACTCATAAATTTTTCAAATAAATAAATATTATTAAAATATTATTATTTAATATTTATATAAATGATAATATAATGTTATGATGTCTACTATAATTTCAATAATGGTTAGAGAAATTTTTATAACAAAAAACAAGTATTTTTCAATAAATTGATATTTTATGATTGAAAAGTGTAAATTATCAAATTTTGATAATTATTTTGATAAAATTATTATTATTTTTTGAAATAATCATGTCAAATTTATATAATAATTAAATTTTCATAATTTATTTATAATATAATTGTTTGATAAATATGAAACGTGATATATTTATATAGTTTGTATTACGACATCATCAAATCTTGAAAATGATTTAATAAATAATATAGTGAGTATCCATGGACAATATTATGATTACCAATTAATATAATATGTTTATAGGGTAACTATATTAATTTTATAATCCCTTAAAAATCCCCCAAATCATATATTCTATTTTCAGGATTTAAATTCAATTCATTATAAAAACACTCACTTAGACTTCAATAATGGTATTATTTTATGTATTTTAGTTCTTATCCATATAGAATTATTAAATACAATAATCTTTAGAAGATACCATGTTCAAAACCATGGGTGGGGTTTTTCAGATAAATTTTCATAAAGAATCAAAAACATATCTTTAGAAATTAATAACGATTTCTGCTTTCTTTTTCTTTAAAACTGACCAAACACACCATTCCTCTTCACTCAGATCCTTGGTTTAAGAATTTTCATCTACCATTACTTCTCTATAATCCTCCATAGGTTCCCGCACACTCTTAAAAATATCCTACTAAACTTTTATAGGTTCCCACTCAAGGTGATGGATTATATCCTTCTGCTCTTTATTAAATCACCTTATTTTTATAATTCTTTTTTTACCAATTTTTCATGTTTGGATATTTATTTACAAATACTAATTACTATTGTTATAATTTATTTGTTATTAGAGACCCATTTCACTCTCATTAAACCCTTCCATTAATCTTTATGTATTCCCATTTTTTGTCGAATGTACACTGCAATTTTCCCTTAAAAAATTTGTGTACTAAATTTCAAACACTATTTGTACTAATGATTATCTAGCTAGATGTTCCTATCATTAAATTACATTATACATACATTTTTTAAATCCACAATCCTTAATCATGGTATTCAATGTGATGAATGAAATCAATATTTTGTGTGATCTATGTGGAATACTTATTCATGTACAATATATGAATGTGATCAATGGGCTAAGATTTATATAACCATATAATGCATCTGATAATGTTTTTTCTCATGATATCTAATGTATAGGGAACATTATGTAATCCTAAAAACACTATGTTATAATTTTATGGTGTTTATCCTTGATTTATATATATTTTTTCATGTTTTATATTGTTTCCACATTCCCATGTTGCCTTTATGATATTATATTATATAATTCTTTGATGTTCATGTTTAAGATTCTAACACCTCTTATGTGTGTTTAAATTTCTTATTAACTCACATGTATTACTTTCCTCATATTATTCATGGATTCTTTCCTTCCTGGTATTTATAGCTCACAATTTCATATGTATATCCTTTGGTTATCTTGTACAATTTTATAAGATCCAGTAAATTCAAGGGATTGTTATGGAGTTATAGTATATATCATTGTGTTTCTATTCCAATTGGACAGGATATGTACATAATTACCAAAATACACTACTCCTCATCTTGTTTTATATTTTTATTAAGTACATATTTGTATAATATGTCCTTATATAATATTTATTAAATAAATGTGTTGTCATAAAGTGTGCATGATTTTTTAATATTTTAATGACATGATGTTTTATAAATTAAATTAACTTTATAAATAAATAAATTTCATTGAATGTAATGTATTTATAGAAAAAACATGCACTAATTTGGTTATTTTAGACCATTATGAAATATTTATGGTCAAATTTAAAGTAATACTCACCATATTAACTATTGATATTATAGACATTGTATAGTGACCATTAATTTTAGTATATTACACGTTATGAAAATATCAAACTGAATGTGGTGAAGTAAGTGATGAATTAAAAAAATAGGATATAAACTATAAATCCAATTTATAAGATCTTTTAATGGATATATAGTCACTCAGATCTACCATTGACTAATACCAAGTCATATTTCAACAATTAAATCTTTATTGAATCCAGTTTTTTGTGTAACTCTAGATTATCGAGATCTCGACCAAAAGCATTTTTAACGAACCACCCCAAGAAAGAACCACCATTAGACACCTTACCATTATGGTCTTAAATGATGTAATAAGGAGTTATAGATATAACATATTTATAGAAATTTTTTAATACTTGTTTTTAATAAAATATTGATTATATTTATCACATTTTTATATTACATTTTTCAATGATTATATAATATCTTTGATAAATAGATAATTTTGACATGATAAAATCAAAAAATTATTTTTTATAAACATATTGTTCTAGTTAATGCACCGTATATATTATGTCAATAATTTTCTAAATTAATATTCTATTATAAAATATTCCTGTTAGATGATAATTAGTAAAATATAAATAATAACTCAATTTAATAATTTCCAATGTAATTTAAATGGTCATACAATTGATAATATCCTAAAAATATTCATTTTCAATTAAATGTGTATTTTTATTTAAAATATAAAATTATATTATTTTTAATTCTATTTTTATAAAATAAATATTATTTTATATTAGAAAATTGTAATTGTACAGTGGTGAATTTTTTATAAAATTCTATGATAGTTGAATTTTTGGCAACAAAATAAATATGGTATAAATATACGGCTTTTATTATGATATCATAATGGACTAAAAAGAATGAAATAAATGATATTAATAGAATACATGACCAAATATTTATTTTTTCATTAAAATAATGTGTTTTTTTATTTTATTTGATTCTTTATAATACTATGATTATTTCTTCAAATATCATATTATTTTTTAGTGTTTAAAATCATTTTTGTATAAGCATGACTCACTTCTATATAAACAAGAGAATTATTTTTATATAATCTATTCATGGACTCATAAAATATTTTTGAATGACACCATTTACATGTAAACCTGGAAACAAGGTTTGTGGTTTTCATTTTTTATTATAATGTTTATAAAAACTAGGATTTAAAATTAATAAATAAATTCATGAAAATTTTCTATAAAAACCAAACCAACATTCCTATTATCAGCAGTAAAAACACATTAAGAATTAATATTTTCATCCTATCTCTTTCTTGCTCCCCCGTTGAATTCTCATACTCATAAGAAGATCAATCTTTTAGAATGCATATTTATTGAATGTGATTTTCTCTTCCTCCATTTTATTTCAAGTACATTATTTTTAATAATCCTTATCATTTCTTATTATTCAAGTTTTATTGTGTATTTACACATCTATTTACCATCACAATGATTTCTATGTAATTATAGGACACCCTTAACTCTCATTATTAAAAACCATAAACCTTTATGCGCACCTGTTATGATGCTACAATTATCCAGTCGGTTTTCCATGCCAAATATTTGTATATTAAATAACCATAATAATTTGACATCTAGAATATTAACCAAGATATACCAATCATTAATTTATTTAGTAAATAGATTTATTTAATCCCAGACTCCTAAATTGGTGGATTAAAAGTGATGAATATAGTTCCTATGTTTTGTAATGTTTTTTGCACACTAACGAATAAATATAATATTAATGTGACAAAAGGGACCTATATTATATAACCCTCAAATTCATTACGGAATGTTTTTATATCATTATATTTTATATATTATTGACAATAGGTTATCATTTGATTTTTTATGTTATAATGTCATGGAAGGAATCCATGGATTATTCTTATGACGCAATGATATATTTTGTTGATAAATTCCCCTGTGGAATTAATTGTATCATATTAAATCAACATTCAACATTCATGAATAGGATTATCACCCTGTTCATGTCACCATGATATGGCTATTTCTAATAATTATTATATTAATCATTTTATGACTTGATTATCCCCGTTATTCTCATTATAGATAAACACATTATATTGTTTTTCCATAGGATGTCCCATGTAATTTTTTAAATATAAAATGAATCTCATATAAAGTTATGGAATTTTTAAATATTATTTTTGTAACCATATTTTATGTTATAGTTTTTAAAATCAAATACCCAAATACACAATTACTTTAAATATTATTATAAAATAATATATGTATCTTTATGTAGTAGGTTATGAATTAACATATATTAGATACATGTCTTTTCATAGATGAAATTTAAGAATGTTCTATTTATTTATTTGGATTATGATTAAGAAACTAAATTGAATGAATTGGGGATAAAACTAAACATAGGTAAATATCTCTAAATTCGCGTAATATATATATTGAGTGGTTATTAGGAAACAATATCCATTTCTTTATATTATACATGGATGTGGAAAATGAATAGTTTTAAATAGGGGTAATAATCCTAAAATTGGTGCATTTTCATTTGACTATATTATCACAATTTTCATGAAAAATATGCATTACTGAACAAATGGTTTGACACTCTTAGTGACATTTTTTTTAAAATCACAATTTCACTATGAACCATTTTGAAGGGAATGAATCATTCCATAAAATTGTATATTAGAAAATATACCATGGATAACAAGCATATAAGTCTAGAATTTCAGAGGTCTGGGATCATATTTCATTTATTTTTTATCCATTAAAATTGAATTGCTGCTATTTTATAGTATTTTTATCTTTATTAATGGATGGAAATATAATTTAATCGATTCAAGAACCAATATGATGGGAAATTCCAACATGAGATTCTCATACCAATGCAATTAGGAATTAATAAAATCATGAAAAAAATTTATTAATTAATTAATGTTCTAAATTGAAACATTTTCTAGGGGAAAACTCATACCCCCTAATAAGGATAAAATTTTACTTGAGAACATTGTGATAAAAATTCCTTAAAAATTATATGAATATTTTTGTCCATCAATCCTAGAATAGTGGATCAATTTCATTAATAATAACTAATTGATCATTAAATTATTTTATTAAGTTATGATCTTATTGGATATCTATCACATAGATGGGTAGAATGATAAATTTCTGAAATTTATTAGAAATATAAATCATGAGTAATAATTTGATGCAATGAGGTTAAAAAAATTCCAAGAAGTGTTTTTTAATAAATATTTTCCGCACACTCTTTGACTACAAATGGAGGGGGATTTCTATATCCTCAAGAAAAATTTAAATTAATTCATTATTGAATACAAGGTAAATATCATAAGACATTCATGATGTGCCTCAATATTTTTAATTAACCATGAATGTAATGTTTACTTCTAATCTGTTGGAATAAAGATGATTAGGAAAAAAACTATTATGATTGAATATATTGATATCTATGAAGAAATTTTTTGATGTGCCCTCAAAGTAAAAATAGAGAATAACGAATCTTATGGGTCCAATAGATTATATGATATAATGTAGAAAATGTATTTTACTTATATCGGTTTGATAGATAATCCTAAATGGGGTAAGAAAATATAACATCCCACTTGGTAAAGTGTGAGAAGAATAATCCAAGAAATTTTATAAAGTGGAAAAAGATATACTTTAGTTGTGGGAGGGGAGGGCACCAAATGAAAAAAAATTATGGGACAAACCCACCAACATGATGTAATATTTGATTTATATTTTCAAGCCTTTTTATTCTATTATATATTTTAAGTACATGGTATAAGGAAACTATGTGAATCAATGCACATAGATAAGGTTTAGCTATGATAATTGACACCACAAACCTCCAAGGCCAAGAGAGTATGGGTGAGATTATTCAATCACAACTAATGAGGTGTATCATGCAAATGACATGGTGATAAATATGATAGATGTTCATATAATTATATTGAACATACTATTTTATTATGGTTCAATGTATTCTTTATTATATTGGTTGTTTTGTATAAATATACAAAAATTACCTCAAAACATATACCTGGAGAGATATGTGAAAATAATAAAAAGGAAAATCATTATATCCCATGTGTATAACTTCTCCCCTATCAATAATTATATGGTAAACATCCGATCAAATGTTTTGAATAATCATTTTTTTAATTTGATGAAATTATGTGAATTTATTATCTTTCATTAAAATGTGAGAACATAAATTTTCATGAGAAAAAAATCACCCTTCATATCTCAAATCACCCTCTTATTCTATACATGATCCGGGTGGAGGATGGATGTCCCCTCGTATTATCATCTCAAGCATTTATACTATGAAATTATGGTTAAGTGTATCTATTTAAAATAATTGAAACTAAGGAGCATATCATCTGTGATTACATGACCATTGTAAGGGCATACGATGATGTGTTTCTCAAATAATTTCATCACCCTCCTCCAAGTCATATGGATGTGTTCTAAATCGATATTATACACATAGGTTTTTCAACACCCACAAATCCATATATTATGTAAATTTTGTACTTGCATATCTGAAAAAGAAAACTATAGGATAATTTGTCTAAATGGGTTCTATTTGTGAGTGCTTTACCATGGGCTGTTATTGTCATCAACATCAAAAAATAGGATTTTTTAATGTGCCTCCGCATTGATTATCATGACCACACCAAGACCATGATAAAGGATACATCCCATGTGAAACATATTGATGGGTAATTCTATCATATATGTTGAGTTCATCACATCCCTATGTTGGATCTTCAATCATGATATTATCAGTTAAATTTTAACTTGGATATCACCAATACCTCTTTTCATGAATTGTATGGAACTAATTAGGTCATATTGATTTCATTTAGGCTCACTAATACTATATATATCTACCAAGAATTAATGAATAGATTATTTATGAAATACATTGATAAATTTTTTGTAGTGTATATAGATTATATTATTATCATCTCCAATGTAATGGAATAATATAAGGCAAATAATGAATCTATATAGAAGTCCATGAAATTGGATATTTTTTTGGAAGAGTATTGTAAATGAGTTTTTTGGAAGGAACATGTAAAATTCATGAGTCATTTTATCAATATAAAATTGAAATATGTGGGTCCTTCAAAATGAGTGATAATTTATAGATCGACATGACCAACATATATGATGGAGATATATAGTTTCTTTAGAGTAGATAGGTACTATCATCAATTTTTTAAAAACTTCTCATAAATTTATAGCCCTCTAACCAATCTGATATATACGAGATTATGATTGTTCTATAATGAAGAATATAATTAAGGATTTAATGATTTAAATAATATGATATTTACAAAAACATTAAAGATTACACACTAGTGCAGATGTATTTATAATCATCCATGATGCATCCAAAAAGGGATTGGGTTGTTTACTCATGAATGATGAAAAAGTGATAAATTTATCTTCTTTCCAATTAAATATACATGAGAAGAACAACCAAAACCCTTATATGGAATTGGCTTTAATAATATTTGTGTTGATTATTTAGTGAAATTATCTATAGGGGTCGAAATGTGACTAATATATGGATCATAAAAGCCTAAAGTATATATTCACACAGACATAGCTTTATGTGCCACAACAAACGTGGTTAGAGCTTATCATGTATTATTATTTTTTAATCCACTACCATTCTAGGAAGGAAAAAAAGTGGCCAATTCTCTTTGTAAAAAGTATCATACAAACTAATACATGATGATAATTAAGAGGGATTTAATATTATTTGACTTGTAATATAAGTAAAAAGTAATAATAAAATTTTATTCTTAATTACTTACAAAATAACTACTCAACCATTAATCTTGGAAGCATTTGGAATCCCAAAAAGGTGTTATTTAGAAAATGAAAAAATATTTCTAATATTCCAGGTTTCATCTTTACTAAAGATGGAGTTATAAGGCATGGAACATAGATATGTGTCCTATAAAAACAAGAACTGAATAAGAAACCTCTGGATGATAGACATTGCTCATCCTTCTCTATTCCCCAATAAATCACTTTGATCTATATACATATTTATAAATGATTCTAGTTAGACAACAAGGATAAAAAGATTATACGATTTTTATATCGATGAATGGAATTCCCATAATCATGATTGAATGATAGAAGTATAAGGTTATTGCACAAAACATTCACATGCTAGTATAGAAATGAGAAAACATAATCATGGATATCTTCATAGGATTACCCAGAATATCTAAAGATAATAATTGCATATGGTTAGAACTTAATCGCCTAACAAAGTCACTAAATTTAATTTTGATTAATGAATAATTATATATGATGCAACTTACTATGATATATATAAGGGATGTGGTAATATTCAACTTATTTTCACTCTTTATTGTATCTTTTTCAGATTTGAGGATTACCTCACAGTTCTATGAAATCATTCAAGAAGAATTTTATATAGACATATGTATCAGTACTTATTATCACCCATAGACAGAAGTTCATTCAGAGAGACCCATAAATACAATGGAGGATATGTTGGGATCATGTTTAATATATTTTCAAGGATATTGGTATCAACATAAACCATAAGTTGGGTTTTCATAAAAAAATAGTATACATTTTTGCATTAAAATGGTACCATATGAGGTTATATATGGGAAAATGTGTTAGACATCAATATGCGGCTCAAAATTATCAATATATATCATCAATAAATATTGAACCAAGGAAAATCATATGAAATCCACAAAAATTTGATAGAATCGATATGCATTGAATAATCGAAGAATCCCAGAGTTTGAGGTCAGGGATAAGGTGTTCCTTCATATATAACAATGATGAGATTCATGGGTTATAGGGATAAGAGTATGTGTATTCCATGATAAATTTAATAGATCATGGATTAATGCTTCTATAAAGAATGAAACCCCGTTGATAATGTGCAGTGGTATAGAAACATGCACGAGGAAGAATCATGGAAATTATAAGAGGTGATTAAATAAAAGAACCATCATCTATTTTTGTGTATGAAATAAAAATTTGGGATAGATGTTTTTGAAGTAGAGAATAACGTATAGTCAGTCATATTAAATTAAATTTTAGGAAAACTAACAGTTTATTATATAACTCTTGTACAATGACCATTAACATTAGTATATTTAGGGTTATAAAAAATTCTTATTAACATTGAATAAATAATAAATGCCCCCAAATATTAGAATTATTCCTGATATTGTACAACCATCGATGCTTTTGAGGGTGTTGTCATCCCTGTGATTTTCTATTGACCAAGGAAAATCCGATATTAAATTACTATGTCTAAAGAAATATCATTTATGAGAAATGTTTAAGCTCATCAACATCATTAACCAAACCATGGTGGCCTAACCACCCCAAGAAAGAACCACCATCACACACATTACCCATATAGAATAAGATTATGCAATAAACGGTAAATTATCAAGACCCAAGAAATAAATGTTTTTATATTTTTCTTATTAATAAAATAATTACAATATTAATAACTTTTTATTATTAATTTATCAGGTATTATATGATATGTCTTGTAAAAATTATATTTTGACATAAGGAAATCAAAATTTTATTTTTATAGAAATAAATAATTTTAATTTAGAAACATAACTGATAAATTCAATATTTTTTGAAATAATTAATATTTTAATAAAAAATAAAAAATGTTATTAATTTTCTAGGTATAAATTATTATATAATTTAATAAAGTCCATTTTAATTTGTATATGGGTAAAAAATTAGTCATTATCATTATAACTATAATTTATGAGTCATTAGAAATTTTTATTTGATTGTTAGAATTCTTATATTAGGAATATATTTTGAGATAATAATTATTTATTTTCAAATAATCACATCAAAATTATCCAATGATGACTTTTTTATAAATTTTTTCAACAATGAATTTTTTTGATAAAAATTATATACATTAGAAATATATATTAAAAATTTTGACATCATAATTGACCAAAATAGATGTAATTAATTTCATAAAATACATCTTTGAAAACAAGTGTTTCCTTTAAAATAATTTTTTTGATGTTATATTATTAATTTCATAATCCATTAATGAAACATCAAAAGCCTCCATTATATTTCATGTTTTTATATTCAATTATTCATAATATCGACTCACATCCACAACACCAACTATATTATTTAAAAAATATCACTTCTTGTACTATTAAAATATTTAAATCCACTCCCCTTTTTCTGAAACAATATTAAAAAAATATAGGGGTGGTTTTTTGTTTTTATAATTTCAAAATATAGAGTCCAAAACCTATGTTAAAAAAATTATAAACAAATACCCTCTATTTTTATGTAAAAGGGGACCAAAACTACCACTCATATTCACTCAAAATCCATTTACAAGAAATTTAATTTCCCTATCTCTGTAAAAACATGCAAGGTGTTCCTATATTCTTAATAATTAACCCACATGTTTTTAGAAGCACATTCTCAGTGTAATGGTAATATATCTTCCATTCTATTATTTCATGTACATTCTTAAAACTAGGTCTTTTATTTACAATTATTCATATTGTAATGTGTTTTTGTAAATAACTTTATGGTACATATAAATCCCATGTAATTAGATGTTATCTTTAACTCCTATTAAACCATCCCTTGAACATTTATTTTGACCCTTCACACTGCCAAATTTATATTGTTATTATTTAATTCCAATCAATTTTTTAATGACTAACCATCAACATTTTCATTTAAGGGTATTCCCTTATATGTACCTATAATTTATTTACTGATTACTTACATTTATTTAATCTTACACTCCTTAATCAAGGGATCAATTATAATGAATTGTGTTCTTATATCACATGTTCAATGAGACACAATAATTCATGTACATGATATGGATATGATAGGTCATCTTGGAATTATATCACCCTAAAATTAATTGGGTGATGTTGTTATTTCATCAAATTCCATGTCTAGTAAATGGTAGGTTATCCTAAGAACATTATTTTGTGTTTTTTTAGCAGTTATATAACACCCCAAACATTTTATGGTATATTTATGTTCAATACTTTTAATTCATTAGAAATATTTTATTGAATGAATCATTTATTATCTATGAAAAAATAGTTGCTTATTTATAGGATAATGTCATATCGTTACAATTGAACTTAAATTTCCTACATCTGTGTTTTGAATTACAAAAAATGGTAATATGTAGTTATGATCAGTATATTATTTGGAGTCTAATAGAACCAGCTTTTTTATGAATATTAACATACACTTATGAATAGAAATATGACCATTATAAATATTAATTCATATTATAATTTTATTTTCATTAAGTTATAATGTAATATGATGTGGATTAAATTTTCAAGGTATTAAAAAATGAGTATAGATTTAAAATTTTTATTTATTCGAATAATTATGATTTTTTTAAAATAAAGTTAAGAATATTTAGAAAATAATTTTCTAAAATTGGAGTTTATTTTTTGAAATATACACATTGAAAAATGGTTAGGGTGAATATTTTGGTTTTTTATAAAATGCATGATTTTTTTGTGAATAGTAAAAATACAATTATGAGTATTCAGTAGTTTAATTTCATCATAATGATGTGATAATTAATATACAAGTTTGTTCTATCTATAATTTAAAATATGATATGAGGGGTCCCAGGTGTTTAAAATCATGTTCAAATACAATGGGCAGTCCCATGGTTTTGAAAAAACCAGTAATGAGGTGTCCCTTTTAATTAATAAAAAACTCCCTCTCATTTACTATAAATACCCATTAATACATCTATTTTTATTCATTCATAATCTATAGTCCTCTAATATATGGACGTCTCACCTCTCTATTATTCATAATATGGTGTACTCAACGCCCAATGGTCCCAACCTTCTTGTTTTTGGAGTAACACTACAAGGTAAGGGAATCAACCACCCTTTCTTTTCGTAAAGCTTTCATTATATGTTTTCCATTTTAATTTCATTTTGAATATGTTGGGATATTTCACTCCATATTCCCCATTATTCCCATATTTTTTATGAGTTATTAGAGACTCTCATTCTCTCATCAAACTGTTTAATGAATTTTTATGTGACCATGTTTGGCTGTCAATTTTTCGTGAAGGGTTTCTCAATTTATCTTTTATTTTGAGTTCATTTCCTTACTTTTATTTTCTCATAGACACTCACCCAAATGATATGTTAATTAAATTACATTAAATGAAATGTAATTTTATTATGCAAGTGGAATATTTCATCATCGTCTTTCTTTTCCCCCTCTTCTTTAAATTAAAAAGGAAACACCGTCCAAGATGTGTTAATTTATCACATTCAAGGACGACAGGTTATCAATTATTATTAACATCTTCAATTATGGTCATGAAACCATTTTTTTGGTTTCACCAGATCATATTGTTATTTTTTCATCTTATTAAATTCTATTTAATCCTTGTACTCTCATTATTTAAAATAAAAATACAAAATAATTTTAGTACGCACAAAACCACCAAGTAAACAAAGCATTTATCATTATATATTATCAAACAAGACATCCTCATGGTATGTAACCAAATTCATTATAAGTTAATTTATATCTATATAAATTTCACTAATAATATATATCAACAATTCTGTATGCATATCCACACAACCAATGAACATCCATTCGTGAATACATGTAAACCGATCATGAAAACAAAGAATGAAAATGCTTCAAAAATAAGGAAATTGAACCTATTGAACCCATAAAAAATTCCATGAGTGAAACTAATATGGTTATAAGAGATAAATTAAATGTTTAGGAGGTTCTATATTTCTTAATTAAAGGGTCTAAATTTGATTATTCGGGTCATCAAGATCAGTCAAAGAACACTTTCAGATATAAGGTAAGGGTTTTCGTTTCTCAATTTTAATTCTGTGAGATTTCCATGGTTCACCACATATTTATTTCATATGGTGTGTTGTGTACTAACAATTGATATGAATTACATAGATTATATTTATATTTATGGTATTATATGAATAGTTTGGTGGTTATTAATTTTTGGTCATAAGACTAAATTGTTTACAACGTGGTAAGGGACTTTGTGCCAGTTTCAATTTCATTGTCATTTACTTTTTATTGTGCACCTAATATTTATTATGTGTTCTATGAACAACCTATTTGAGATAATTTTTCATTTTTCATTTTAAATTTTAATTTTATTTTATATCCATATTCTATTTTCCTGGATATGAGTAGGTGTTTATTTGGAATGTTTTTTAAATATGGAAATAATGATGAATATGTATCATATAATATAAAAGAATGTTGAGAAGGATGATTGTACATGTATTAAATATATGTATAAGGAATGGATGGTACTTTCAGGTAGGGGCGGGACTTGTTATTGCAATACGATGCACCGACAGGTCTCATGAGGCAAAACAGTTGGGAAAAAACCCATCGTTTTTGTTTCCAAAAATCATATGGGCTTCTACCCACATACATAAACTAGTTCGATGGTATAGTGGTATCATGTTCCAGATAAATTACATACAATTAATAAGCATTATCTTTATTCATTTTTAGTTATTACTATCCATTAGGTTTTAACTATGAAAAAACCTAGGGATATAGTTTCATTCTCAGTTTATTAATGGAATGAGTTTTTCTGTTATTCACTATGCCATATTGACTATGCCAAATTATTTATGATTAAGTTATTGTTGATTTATTATTCCGCTGTTAGAAACTATTAAATATAATTTCCACTCACCCATTTCATTTCTTTAACTTCAACATGTTATGAGGAGGAGATCATATATTGAGTTCTCATGGATGTAGTTTAATAGTTTGTATTATGAATTGAATTTTGAAACATTTCTCTACATAATATGAGTTACATGTGAGTATCTGGTTTCAATCAGACTACTAAATTTATCGTTACATCCACATTTCATTATTTTTATTCATGCCGATGTAATAATTAATGAATTGGCTTTAGGATTATGGGGTTGGGATATTACAGTTAGTATCAAAGGATGTTTAGTAGAAAACTAAAAAACATGATTTAGAAAAGATATGTTAGTGAAAAAAACACTATAATATTCTTTGAGGATAAACATACAAGGGAATACTTTTCTTTTGGTAATAAAAAATATTATGAGGATATTTCATTAAAATACATTCATATCTGGATACAAACTAGTAGAGGAAACTTTGGCCCAAATGTACCTAGGAGTGAAATCTAGGACAAGGAGTTCTAGGCTTGATCTTGGGTATCCTGGTGCACTACAATGGGCCTTGTTGTACTCTTGGTCTGACACTCTTGGGGATATGCTTAGAATAATTCACATTTTCATTACAATGCATTATGAAGGATTAGAATGTAAATTTTTTCTTCATGTGAAACCATGTTTATGAGATTAGTTATGCATAGACTTTCAATTTATGATAAGTACTTTACTAGTCAAGATTATAAATTTTGATTTATAACCTAATCTAGTGTATTCCACTATTTAGAAATGGTTTCCAATGGTAGAAGGGTAATCAATACTGAATGAAAATGAAGGGATTTTACCACTAACAAATTCAACACTGTCATGTTAGAGAAGATCAGATCATGACCATATTGGGATAATATACTCCGGTTGTGATAAATAACCATGCTACACCTATGTTGGATTGTTTCATGTGGATGAATCCACAATAATTTATTGGGACAACAGATCTAGTTTATGATGAGTTGTGGATCAATTCCATTGAACATGTTTTCATGGAATTATGATGAAATGAACATGAAAAGGTAGTGCTAGAAGCTTATTATCTCAAGGGTGACATTGATTAATGGGGGTCCATGGATATAGAATAAAATAGAATAAGATGAAATATACGATACGAAATGGAGTACTTTTAAGGAAATATTCTTTGACAAATATTTCCCTCAGGAGCAACAAAATGAAATTAATAGGAAATTCCATGGATTAAATAAAATGAAATAAGAGAGTGTTGTAGAATATGAGGATACCTACACAACACTAGTCAGGTATTCTAGATATTATATACGTGACTCGGATTAAAATATTGATCATTTATTTGATGGTATTTAGCTAAGTATTCGAAGGGAATTGACTTCTCAAGCATTTCCATCATATAATGAAATTTTATTATGTGCCATCCAAAAAGTGATAGAAATGGCAAGATAAAATATTTTCAAAGGAAACCATGGTAATAAGTGGTACTTGGATAACCATGGAAATGGTGGAACACCAATGAAGTACAAGGGAACATAGTAATTCCCATTATGTGAGAATTGTGGAAATAATGATCATGGGAAATGATTGAAAGGAATGGGAGTCTACTATATATTCGGAGAAAAGGTCCATCAATCTAGTGAATGAAATGGGAAAAGACATCTAAATGATATTCAATTCTACAATAGTAGATATATGGGACACTATGAAAATGAGTTTCCTACATTCCAAGGAAACCTTCCTCAAAAAAGGCCACATGATCAAGGGAAAACTTATATGATTAGAACTGAGGAGGTTGAACTTCTTAATGATGTGGTGGAATTGAAATTAATTATTTACTCAAATATACCTGATACATTATTTGATTTGGGATCATAGAATTCATTTATATCGTCCCAGTGTGCTAAGAAAATTAGACATGTCAAATTTTATTTAATAATGAAGTTGTAAGTCAAAACTCTGTGGGGAGGTATCATTGTTACAAATGTGTGTTGATCAGTTCCCCTTGTGACACATAAACATGAATTAGTTACTAAACTTATCATCACAAAAATTATTGACTTTCATATAATTCTCGGTATGAATTGGATGCCAAATTATAATGTAAAGATCTATTGTAAGAAGAAGGAAGTCACAATTTTTTGAAGATGGTGTGCAATCCCATATATTTAGAGAAAAAACATCACCATTGGATACTTATCTAGATCGAACCCCAGTATCTCAGCTGAGTGTAATTATTAGAGAGTAT
The DNA here is from genome assembly GCA_963277665.1 of Viscum album. Taxonomy (NCBI): domain Eukaryota; kingdom Viridiplantae; phylum Streptophyta; class Magnoliopsida; order Santalales; family Viscaceae; genus Viscum; species Viscum album. The sequence goes on from OY728133.1 coordinate 447,327,288, forward strand.
GAGAACCTAATATCTATGGTAGTGAAGAGAAATATTAAAATTTAATATGTTCATACAGTGCAAGAATATATTGATGTATTTCTATAGGATTTACCTGGACATCCTCAAGAGCGGGAAGTTGATTTATCAATTCATTTAATTACTGGTGGAGGACCTATATCAAAGACTCTATATTGAATGACCACTGTAGAATTAGTGGATATAAAGAAACAACTTGAGTAATTGAGTGAAATGATTTCTTCGACCTAGTGTTTCTCTATGGGGATCCCCTATCCTCTTTGTGATAATGAATGATAGATCCATGAGGATACACATTGATTATAAGGAAATCAATGTTATTATAACAATGAATAATTTTATCGTGCCACAAATTGGTGATTTATTTTATCATCTTCATTGACCATAATATTTTTTGAAGATTAAACTTCAATCTGGATATCATCAACTTTTTGTGAGGAAGGAAGAAATTTTAAAGATAGTGTTTTGAAGCTGGTATGGGCACTTAGAGTTTACAGTGATACCTTTTGGACTGACTAATGCACCCTCTATTTTCATGGATCCAATGAATAGAGTATTCATAGAATATATTGATGACTTTTGTGGTATTTATCGATGTTATCAGGTTATACTCTAAAAGCTATGAAGGATATTAGAATCACTATCGAATTATTCAGAAAACTCTTAGAATAAATGAATTTTATGGGAACTTTAGGATGTATGAATTTTGGATTCAATCATTTTCTTTTCATGACCATGTTATATCTGAGGATGGATTTTTAGTTGATCCTATGAAGATAAATTCAATCCTAGAATGGACCACACTAACAAACATAATTGAGGAAGGCTGTTTTATTGGATTGGCAGGTTATTGGCAGCGTTTCATTTAGAGTTTCACCAGACTGGATAACATACTTACAAATATCACATGTAAATGCGTTATGTTTTATGGACGAAATAATGTACAGAATTATTTGAATAATTGAAAAGAAGATTGTTCAATGCTCCAATTTGGACTATTATATATGGAAATTATTGATTTTTGATATACAGTGACGCATCAAAGAATGGATTGGGTTGTGTCCTTATGAAAAATGACAATGTTATTACTTATGTATCAATGTAGTTGATGAATCATGAGAATAATTACCCAACTCATGATCTTGAGTTATCAGTTGTGGTCTTTTCTTTGAAAATATGGATAAATTATCTCTAGTGTGAAAGATGTGAGATATACACAGATCAAAAGATTTTGAAATACATTTATACACAGAAAGAACTCAAGATGAGGTAAATAATATGGCTCGATTTACTCAAAGATTATGATTGTTCAATACACTATCACCCAGAAAAGGAAAATAAGGTTCCAGTTTCATTAAGTAAGAAATATCTTGGAATTCTAACCGAATTGAAGATTGAGAGAGACCCTGTATTCATGGATCTACTAAATATAGATATGGGAATTGTTAGAGAAGGGGAAACATCATTCCACTTTCAAATGATTTCTAAAAAAAATTATTAGAGAAAATAGAAATATATCAATATAATGATGATAATATACATAAGAAAATTAATGTTGTTAAGGGTGAGATATTGGAAGACTTCATGTATGAGGAAGGAGTTATGAAATTTGGGAAGAGGTTATGTATTCCATCAATACCTGGTCTAAAAAGGTAACTATTGAATGATGTTCATAGCTCAATTTTTTTTATACACACTAGTAACACTAAGATGTATAGAGATCTAAAAGAATATTTTCGGTGGGATAATATGAAGCGAGAAAATTATGACTATGTGCCAAGGTCTCTAGTTTGACAACAACTAAAGGAAGAGAGACAAAATCCTAGAGGGGTGATCAAAACCCTACCTATTCTATATGGATGTGGGATGAAATTATGAAGGATTGTTTCACAGGAATACCAAGGAGACATAAAATGAATGATGTAATTTGGGTAATTTTTTTATCATATTAATAAATAAGCATATTTACTTACTTTATTTGATGATTTACAACTTGAACACCTAGAATGTCTTTATTAATTAAGTTGTAAGACATCATGGTGTACCTATATCAATTTTTTTCCTATCAAGATCTGTAGAATACATAAAAAAATTTAGAAAAGACTTGAGAAGGATTTCGATACTATGCTTTATATGAGTACTACTTATCACTCCCAAACTGACAGACAGTCTGAAAGGAAAATTATAATATAGGAAATCATGTTGAGATCATTCTCTCTTGACTTTAATGATGTGTGTGATAAATACTTACCTATGTTGGATTTTTTACAATAAGAGTTTCAATTATATTATTCAGATGACAACATATGAATAATTATATGTCAATAAGTGCTGAACTCTATCTTGTTGGGATGAAGTTGGTGAAAGTAGACTTTTTTCCCTAGAACATAACAGAGAGACAAATTCAATGGTAAAGAAAATTAAGGCCCATATGGAAAAAGAGTTAGGATAACAACCTGAGAAAGTATTTGAAATTATGAGTAGGATATCATGTCTTTCTAAAAGTATATATGTGGATGGGTGTCTTAAGGTCTAGTAAGAAATGGAAAATGAGCCCAAGGTACATTAGACCTTTTGAAATTCTTGAATAGATCTGATCCATAGCTTACCATTTTGTAATCCCACCAAGTCTCAATAATGTTCATAATTTCTTCCATTTCACATTGTTAATGAAATACATTTCAGACCCAATGAATGTAATCACCTATGAAGAAATAGAGCTAGAAATTGATTTTTCGTGTTATAAAGAGCCTATCAAGGTTCTTGACATAAGGGAGGAGGTATTGAAAAATTTCAAATCTAGTCTAATGAAGGTTATTTAGAGAAACCAAAACATAGGCGATGCAACGTGGTATCCTAAGGATTTTATGAAGAATAACCACCCAAATCATTTTTAAGTTCTTTTTAAATGAAAAACATATTTGAGGACAAAATTTTTGAAGGTAGGAATAATATAACACCCCAACCATTTTATGGTATTTTTCTGGTAAATACATTTAATCTGTTAGATATCCTATATTGATTGAAGAACTATGTCTCGGTGAAACAACACTTTTTTATTTAAAAGAGAATTTCATATCCTAGCCATTAAACTTAAATATTCCACATCTGTGTTTTAATTTCAAAAAAGGGTCATCTACAGATGTGAATAGTATGTTATTTTGAGTCTGATATAACCAAATTGTTTTCATTGATGAATAATAACATACCCTTTTGAATAGAAATATGAATCATAATATAACTCTTATAAATATTAAATAATATTATTATCTTATTTTCTTGTGGTTATAAGGTAATGATATGTTGATTAATTTTTCAATGTAATAAATGATGAGTTATAGATTTATAATTGTTATTTGTGAAGAAATTAGAATTTTATTGAAAATTAAATTAATAATATTTTGAAAATTATTTTCAAAATATTGTGCTCATTTTTGAATTCTACACATCAAAACATTCATTGGTTGAATTTTTTGTCTTTTTCTAAAATACTAGAATTTATCATGGTTAGTAAAAATACAGATTTGAGTTTTTATTAGTTTAATGACATCATAATGATTTAAAAATTATTATAAAAGTCGGGTCGACTATTTTAATGTAAAATATGACATGAGGTGTCCCAAGTGTCTAAAACCATGTGAATATACCATAGGAATGACCATGGTTTTGAAAATACCACTAATCATGTTTCCCTTTAAATTTATAAAAAAACCCTCTCATTTACTATAAATACCCACTCATCCATTCGTTTTATATCATTAAATATCTATAATCCTCAATTATCTAGTTGTTTTACCTCTATTTTAGTCATCCAATGCTATCCTAAAGCCCCGATGGTCCCAGCATTCATGTTTTTGGAGTTACTCTATAAGGTCGGGGAATCAACCACCCTTCTCATTTCTTAAAGAATCCATTTTAATTTTTCAATTTTATTTTCAATTGGATTATGTTGGGATAAGTCATTCCATATTAATATTTCATTCCATATTATGTAATAGTGATTAGATACCCCCTTTCCTTCATCATACTATTTAATGATTTTTTATGTGATGTCATTAGGCTATAGAATTTGTGTGGGGGATTTCCCAATTTTTCTTTTATTCTGATTTCATTTCTATAATTTTATTTCTTCATATACCCTCATAAAAATTTTATGAAAATTACACTACCTTACAGGAATAGGAATTCAATTATTATAAAAAATATATATCATCACCATCCCTCTTTTCTCCCTCCTCTAATACTAAAAATGAAAACACCATTCGAGATGTGTTAAATTATCACATTCAAGGATGACAGGTTCTCAATTATTATTACCATCTTTAATTCTGGTCTTGAAACCATTTTTATGGTTGAAATAGATCATAATATAAATATGTAACCTTATAAAATGTTCTATAATCCTTAATAACCATAATATAAAATAATAATATGAAAGAAGGTCATTATGCACAAAACTGTGAAGAAAACCAAGCGTTTATCATTATATTTTATTGAACAAGTAATCCTCTTGGTATGTGATGAAAATTATTATACAATCATTTATATTTTTATAAATGTCAATAATAATTTACATTATCTGTTTTTTTTCTTATCCAAATTAAAAAGGAACATCCATTCATGAATACAAGTAAATCGATTATGAAAACAGGGGATAAAAATGCTTCCAAAATAATAAAATTGAACCTATTGATCACATGAAAATGGACACAAGTGAACCTAAGAAATTTATAAGAATAAAATTACATGATGATGAGGTTATGGAATTATTAATTAATGACTCTAAATTTTATTATCCAGGTCATTGATACCAGTCAGGGAACACTTTCAGGCATAACGTAATGGGTTTCTTACCTCACTATTAATTCCACGAGATTTCCATTTTTCTACACTTATTTCGTGCATGTGGTGTATTTTGTACTATCATTTTATTTGTATTACCATGATTATATTTATATTCATTGAATTATATGGTACATTTTGTGGTTCTTAATATTTGTTCATATGACTAATTTGATTACAACGTGGTAAGGGACTTTATCTCAATTTTCATTTTATTGTCATTTACATTTTGTTGTCCACATAATAATTATTATGTAGTGTACCGACAACCAATTTGAGATCATTTTTCAATTGAAATTGTAAATTTTTATATATCCATATTCTAGTTTCATGGGTATTAGTATTGTTATAAGCCGTATAACCTTTTACATAAAATGTTTTTTTAATGTTATTTTAACTATGGATGTATTCACGAATCTTTATCATCTACTCTATAGAGATATTGATGAGTTAGATTGTAATTGTATTAAATATATGTATAATGATTGAATTGGACTTGTAGCGATAGTCAGGGACCCTTATATCCTCTCGATGTATCGATTGGTCTCATGAAACATGTTAGTCGGCAATAAACCCATTGGGTTTGTTTCCAAAAATCATACAGTTTTCTACCCACAGACTTAAAATATTTCAATGGTATAGTGGTATCATGTTCTAGATACATGGTATCTAATTAATAATAATTCTATTTATTAATTTTCAGTTATTGTTATACATGAGTTTCTCACTTTGAAAAATCCTATGGATGCAATTTAATTCTTAGTTTATTAATGGCCTATGTTTTTTATTTATTCACCATTCCATATTGACTATGATGAATTTTTTATGATTCATTAATTGTTGATCCATGCTTCTTCTGTTTGTAACCATTACTACGCATTTGATCACACCACTTTCATGCATTTACCTTCAATAAATTATGTGGAGGATATCATATATTGAGTTCTCCTGGATGCAGTTTATTAGTTTTTGTTATGTACTGTATTGTGTTAACTTCCCCCAATGTAATATGAGTTACATGTATATATTATGGTTCTTCAAGACAACTAAACTGATCATTACATAGAGATTTCATTCCTTTTAATCAATCCATTGTAATAAGTAATTCACTGGCTTCATGTTTTTGGGGTTGATGGGTTACCAGTTATCCTAAGATTATGCTTATTAATTCATGTTCTATGTTGTTGAAATAATTATATATTGAATTGATTGTATCATCTTATATCATGCATCAATATTCTTGTAAATGATTATCACCCCATTCATGTCATATTTATACCCCTTTGGACTAATTATTTTTACTTTCATCATGTTATGAATATATTATTCCCTTATTAGGATTAATATTTCATCCCCTTCTTGTGCAAGTCCTAATGTTATCAAACATAATTTTAGAGGATCAACTAATTGAAAGGGGATTTTATGGGATTTATAATAAGGTTATTATATACCAATGACATGATATGGTTTGATGTATCTAATTTCCAAAATAAACATGACATTTCAATATTTGAGGGTATTATTGTAAGTATCTTTATGTAAAACAACAATAATTAGTTTGTAATAAAGAAATTGGTTGTCGTAATAATAATATTTCAAAACTAATTAATGTATAGTCAATACAAAAAAGCATATAATTGTAGGGAAATCTCACAATATTTTGGTGCATAGTTTTTGGGTTATTTTTTTTTGAAAAATTGGATTTTTGCTGACAATTTTTTTTAATATTCTCCAAGGGGTAGGTCCCCATAGATTAACATTAAATAATTGATGCATAAAATAAAAGAGTTTTTTTAATATTATGGTGAATTTCAGTGATAAAATTTATTATTAGGAAAGTAACATTGAATCGTGGAAGTAGAAGAGGCTGCATAGGGATATTTTTAATGTATTTCACATAATTCAGGAATAATACTTGAAGTATAATTATGATAAAATCCTATTAAAATTATGTTTCATCAGAATATATAGATTAATTGTCATTCTTTTGTAGGTGTAGAGGAATTTTTAAAGGGTTCGTCTCACTTATAAACAGTAAATGGACACAAGATTATCACATAATGACGTTATTGACATCTCATGTAAACTGACTAGGATTTCTATATTGATGTTGATTGAATAATTTGGATGAAATAAGAGCTTCAAGACAAACAAATTATAGAGTAAAAAATGATATTCAGATCACTATAATATTTTACTAAATGAATAACAAGTTTTTTTCAATAGAGAGAGTAGGGACACTTCAAAACCCGATTGATAGTAAATCACGATAGATAATGATCCCACTCAAAACATATGAACAAACAATGATATTGATTGATTGAGTATTACGTGTTTATGTTTAAAGTATTGTGAACCAATAGTTATAATGAGTCCACTCAGAACACTATATATATGAATGCGCTCACTGATTAAAGTATTTTTTACAACAGTATTATATGCTCCTTAGACTTGCCTAATGTAGGTGAACCAAGTGACAATTACTCATTTCCTTATTTACATACTTTATTGATTTTTATATACTATGATGGATAGTGGTGTTTCTACACGATATGGAATAATGTTATATACGATGAATGTTTAAAATTAATTGGCATACCTTGATTGACCCCCAGGGCATTTATCATTATTGCCTCCAATATTAAAAATATATTTTTAACCAAAAAACATTTATTTGGCTTCTATTTTTGGCGTACGCAATCTAAAACTTCATATTATATTCAATTATTCACATCCATCTAAAAGTTACAAAATACTAAAAATAAAAAATAATAAAAATGAATAAAATAAAACCCAAATTAATCAAAAATATATTTTTTACACATCTCAATCAAATTATCCTGAAAATAAATGACATTTGAATTGGAATGAAAACCAAAATAAGAGTTGAATACCTCAAAAAACATACACAGATCAAAATTAATTAATCTTAAAAATAATTTTTTTTAGAAAACTATGCATTCCTAAAAGATGAATTTTTTAAAATATTGAAAAACCAAACATGTACTTATTCATTAAAAACCATTATAATTCAAAGACTTATGACAAAAAAACTCAAAATAGTTTCACATTTTCAATAAATAAAAATGAATCCCTGAGTTATTTTTAAAATATAAAACTTTTTTCTGAAACAAACATACCTAAAAAAACCGACATATAAATTGATTTTTTAATTCATATATACATTACTTAATGATTAATTGCATGAAAAAAGGACCAAAAAACACCAAAAACATAAAAATAATAAATTATTACCAAAATGTGGTGTGAAAAAGTGTGTAATTATTTCACATGAAAAAAATAAAACAATGAATCACAATTATAGGAAATTATATACCTTTGACTATATAAGTGTAATTTTTCAAAACAATGTTGCATGGAGTGTGTTTCATGGTGTTGCTTCTGTAATAGCATTATTAACATGATTTCTCTACAAAACAATTTCATTTCTTTTATAAATATTTTTATCATTGATTATTAAAAATAAATGATAAATGACTATTTATCAGTTCGAAAAACAAAAAAGATAATGGATTAATATTTTATCAATGATGATTTACATTATAAAAAATATTACTCTCTATCAACCATAATTTTATTATTGATAAATATTTTTTTTAATATAAGATAGATTTATAAACTTGGAATTATTAGTACAGGGAATGAGTTTAATGTTATAAAATAATGTTTATAAGAACCAACATTGTCACAAATATATGTAGATTCATCACTAATAAAATTAACACCTATAAAACACTTTACATAAGATTAAGCAAATATTCTGTAAGGAGTTATCCTCTTGCTACATAATCTTAATTTAAGGCAAATAAAATTATCAATGCTCAACTTTTATTTCATATATAAATATTTATCAAAAATAAAATTATCACTAAGAAGTCAAGAATAAAATATTGAACTAAAGGAAAATAAGAATACCTTCAAAGTTACAATAAATTATATTTATACTAATACAAAATTATTATTAATATTAGAAAATATATGTGAATTACATATAAAATAATATGTTTTATTATCAACTACATGAAAAATAATGATGTATATATGTCCTTCACAATAAAATATTAAACAATAAAATTAGAACTATAAATTTTATTAATTATAATTAAACATTTACAATTACTAATATATATATATATATATTACTACAAATTAATTATATAGATGTATATATTTTTTGACTTTATATTATCATATAAATAAAAATAAAATAAACATATAAATAAATAATTATAATTAAAAATAATATTTTTTATAAAAATGAATATTTTTTTATAAAACATAAAATTAATTATATATACTAGTAATTATATTGAAGAATAATCTTATACATATATACATACAAAAAGGTAAATCTCAATGAAATAATTCATGAATAATTAAAATATGTTTAATTTATTAATTATATTAAAAACCATAATATTTAATATTTATATTTCCATAATACTAATTTTTTAGAAATATTATTAAATATATAAATGTGTGAATATTTGTTAATATATATAAATTTATAAATACTTATAAAAATATTAAAAGATTCATTTAAATAAAAAATTATAATTATATTAATTTATATAATTTTTACTATATATAACACGAATAATAATAGTATTTAAATAATTTTAATAAAAGTTAATACTATTTTTAATTATATAAATGAATAAGTATGTGATAATATAAAACTACATACTTATATTTAGAAACATTAAGAACTATTCTTCATTTTATAAGAGGTTATTCAAAATCTATTTTTCAAGACCGGGCCAACCGGGGCCTACATGCCCAGTGGTATGTATTGTGAGACAAACCATACCCACTTCTAATTGGATAGGGGCTGAGTATATGCATCGAGAATGAAACATTATCGTGGGAAGCCTTATCCTAATTAATTGTATGCATTACACAACCTTCTCCTCGCAATCGTGTAGAGATATAATTTGTTTCTGGGAACGTATAGTGTAAACCTTGCAAATACTACCTCAATGAAAGATTAAAAGAATAGAGGAATAGTAAAGAAAGTATCAAGGTAAAAAATAGCCATGCAAGAAAAATTAGTGTCCCAATTTAATGAAAAATGTAAAAATGGACACTGAAGAGATCCTAAATCAAAATTTTCCAGGACAACCACCAAATAAGGTCATCATCAAGAGATAACATTTCTCCGATAATGACATGAAAAAAAATATCACTATTATCATGCCTATTATTTTTACAATACACAACATGATTAGATCAAGCCCATGTAGGGTATAGTATATTCAAACACAATAGTTTCCCTGGGAAATAAAAGGAGGGAAACTAAAATAGAAATAACGAACCCATCCTATGTGGAAATATGGTAAAGATAAACTCAACAGATATTCTCACAATGAATCCCAAGCGAGAGAGAAATGGGGTATCCATATACACATGACATTTAAGGATAATGAATCATCATTAAAGTCCTAAAGTTCTATATCTCATGCAAACTACTGTTTCTGAACATAATAAAACCAATGTAAATGGACCACTTCTCACATAGGTGCTTCACATCTAAGGGAGCATATTCAATTATCCATGAATAATTCATTACAACTTGATATTGTTTTTAGAGGGCCCTCACTTCCATACTACCAATTAATTACAAGGGATAACTACTCCAATAGATCACCCAACCACTTCAAGAGGTCAATTTAAAAAATATGAGTTTTTATGAACTAGTTTTTATTTAATAAATTAATTTTCAATTTTGTATTTCATTGCATAATACATCATGTTATGATTTCTTTATATGCTATTCCAAGTTATGAACTCTTTATATGTTATACCATGTTATAACTACTTTATATAAAACACTACATTATGCATATACAACATGAAAAACAAATAGAATCTTATTGTACACACAACACTATGTTTGATTTTTGTTACACACAGTGTTGAGGTCCTTAAACTACTTGCGTTACACTCAACGCCAAGTTCTACTGAACTATGATATACTTTTAATATTTTTATTAAAATATTGTTTCAGTGAAAACCATGATAGTGGAATGAATGTGAAAAATAATATTAACTAAATTGTTCTAATATTATTTAAACATGTATTTAAAATGATTCCTTTGGTTGTCAATTAGTGATAAATTAATGTAATAACTATTTGAATATATTGAAATTATTTTCTAAGAAAATTGTATTTCTCTATACAATTTTCATTTCTCAATATGTTGAAAAAATATAAAGTTTCTTTAAAAAATTATAAATTATATTATTTTTACTGAACTCATGCAATTGATTTTATAGCTATAAGATAAGAATAAATTCTACATTTTGAATAAATATATCTATTTTTTATAAAAAGGTCATTATACCACCTATGAAAGGATAACATTTATAAAATATAATTTTTGAAACTTTTATAATATTTAATGTAAAATAAGAACATAATCTTTTAAACAATAATAAGAAAATTTACTAAGGGTGATTTTTTTGTTTATTTCTAAAAATATTCATTTATTTGAATTTTTAAGTGATGAAATTTTAATTGAAAACTATACTATATTATAATTTATTTATATAGTTAAATTATATTTTTAATTGTTTTTAATGTATTTTTAAAATAATTATATATATCTTAAAATAATTTATGTCATTGGAATCAATTTAACATTGAAATTGGACATAAAAACAAATAAAAAAACATGTTTACTTTGTGGTTAAATTTTAATATAAGGATGGAAATAAAATAAATACATGTAAAATATCCATTATATGGACATATTTTGACTATAAAATCCATTTTATTGAAAATAAAACATTAAATGAGGAAAATTAAGTAAGGTATACCTCTTAATAATTTTTATGTTTTAATATTTAGATGAATTACACTCCCCCTCCCATATAATAGAGCACTCACACCCCCTAAAATCTTCACACATATCATGACATTTGGATTATCAAAATCTTTATCAATTTAGCTCATGACATCTATAATTTCATCGTAGAAGAATAATTTTTTGTATAAAAGAATATATTTTAGTTATTTGTTACAATCAAATGCAATCACCCAAAGAGAAGGTTACATCCTTCAACGAGCACTTTTGTTTGATTTATTTATCCAACCACTAAATTCTTCTTATTAAATTATTGTATAATAAACTATTTATACTTAATATACATATTATTATTAATTTTAGGGTTATGACTTAAACTCACACACACTTCCATCAAATAGGAAACACAATAATCATTTTTATGTTCGGCGGACTACCGCCTTCTGAACCAATGTGGTTTATTCTTCCATTAACACCTCTCAAGGTTGGGAATATTTTTTGAATTCATATTTTTATATGATATAAATTATAAATATGAATTATTTATTCTTAATTAATTTTTATTTAACACATACCTCAATACTTTCCATATTGTGCGAATAAAATAACTTCGTTTGTGGACATGTGGTCTACCACCTCCTCCAAGAGTTACTATTCATTCACTCTTTACATGGAATAAATTAAGGATTTTTTTACAAAAAATATGTAGTAAATATGAAATTTTATTTCAAATTCTATGATAATATATATATATATATGTATTTGTATTTGTATATAATTTACTTTTCTTTTTTTATATTTATAATAATTAAATGGAAGAATTGTTCATGCGTACACATGACCAGCTGTCTCTAAAAATGATATATTTAATTTTATAGTCATTCATCTTATAAATTATTATAAATACATATAATATAAATTTATATTATATTTTATCATGTTTTACATTTAATAAATAACAAAATGATTATCTTTCTAATAGTATCAAGAATAACAAGTCAAAACACAAATGAAAAACAGGGAAGTTATTACTCAAAATGTATCTTTAGCATGAAATAGATAATAAACGGATAATATAAAGTCATAATAAAAAAATATGGTGTATCATATATTAAAAAATGATTTTTTTGGTAGATATAAAATAAAATCATATTATCTATTAATAAAGTTTTAGTATAAATAATTAATGTCAAAACCTAAGGTATGAATTTTTTTGTAACACTTTTATTTTTGTGAGATATATGAAATATTCACCAAAATTTCTTATTTTGTTATTTATATACATTCATATGAAATGTTATATAAAGAATTTATTTTAAAACCTTATATTAAAAAAATAAAATGATTTTATTTTTCATGTTTTTCATGATTCAAAATTTACTCAAGTAGTAAAAGAATTTTATGTCACATTATTATATTCGTCAGATACATGGCATATTCATCAATAATTTCTCTTATGTGATGCATGTAATGTCCAAAAAATCTTTAATCTGGAATTATCTGTATATTATAATATTAAATGTTTTAATTAATATAATTATTTCATGGAGAAATCGATTTAATTAGTACTCACATTGTAAGTGGATTTCTAGTCTCACATTAATTTTTGCAATACTTATTCCATATTCACCACTTATATCTTTAGTGTCATGTATTTTATATCCAATATTTTAATATATGGTATTTATACATAAATTTATGGGTATTTAAATATCCATTTTATAATCTCTCCTTTATGATGTTTATTTTTCAAAATTTAACAAATCGGTAAAGTAATAATTTCATAGATTTTCTTATTTGAGACACAAACCATGTTATGCATCTATATAATCCTATGAGGTTTATATAATTGCTTTTAAAATGTCAAATCATATATATATATATTTTCATGATATTATAAGATTCATTAAATGTTATTCCTTCATGGTGGATTATGATTCAAATGTCACAAAGTGGCATGAGGCACTTTAGAATGCTTAAATATTATTTTCCATATAATGTTTTTAATGATCAATTAATTATATTTCCATTCATAAAATTCAATGAACCCTATTTCTACCTATAAAAAAATTTGTATTTTTTATACCATACTAATTTTTTCATTGGATAGATTTTAATTTTTTAGAAGTGATTGTTAATGGACCATTTCTTTTTCGTAGTTTAATCTTGATTCAAATGGATTGACATGAATTTCATTTATCTTTCATGGTTTAAACATGATATAAGAGAATAATTATTTTTATTTATTTTAATGATGATATGGAATATGTTTTTACTTTTTTCTGGTTGTGGTTTATGGATATTTCTTATATAATGTGGTGGCCCAAATAACACAGGGTAAGCTCGTTACATCTTATATGACGACGTGGCCCATACATCATCAGGTGATCGAGTTATATCTTAAATTATGGGTGGGAACTATATCTCCCTTTAATTAGTTGGGTAAATATGTTTATATTATGATACATTTATTGGAAAAATTGGACAAGCCTGATATACAATGGTAAGAAGGTGTAACCTAGTCCACGATGAAGAAAGGGCGACCACTATGGTTGGTGGTGTGTCATGCTCAGGAGGTATAAATGACCATGAATAAACCTAATTATATGTTCAAAATGTTATGAGCGGACCTTTTTACAATTTCAAAATGTTATATGTGATCAAGATTACTTGTTCATTGTGTTGTGCATGAACTTGGTTTTATATCCACATGTATAGGTGTAGACCAGATTACATGTTAAAAATGTTCTATGTGAACAAGATTACTTATTTATAATGTTATTCAGGGACCCGGTTTCATGTCTATATGTATTGGTGTGGACCTGATTACATTTTCACAATATTGTTATTGAACATTATTATGTGTTCTCAATGTTATAAGTGGACCTGGTTTGATTTCCACATATTCATAAAAGTTCTATGCTTAATGTCCATAACATAATGAGTGAACCTGTTTCAATTTACTCATGTTCAGTATGTTATAAGCATGTTCGTATTTCTCATATCTATATATCGTGCTAATTTTATGTTATCATGAATCATGTTCTTTGAGAATAGTATGATTCATGTCTTATTTAATTCCATTACTTATTCCATGACATAGGATTATGAACATCGATATGGAATTTATGATCTCAAAATGTTATAATCATGTGGTCATAAAATTATGTCCATGTATTGCTTATGTTTCACCTTTATATTTACCCATATTATGCATTAAATCCCACACATTATTATATTTTCTTACACCATTTTATGAAGGAATGTTTTATGTTAGAGTAATATAGAGGAATATATTTATGGTAGTTGATTAAGATGTTTCACGAAATTAGAATAATGTGTTCCATGTTTCCAATGATTGTTAAATGTCATGGTCCCCGAGAATGTAAATTTATAACGTTATGAATATTCATCTAAAATGATGTAATATCCAGGTATGTAAATACTGAGTAACTATTTTCTATATCAAAGGAAAGGTTAATTTTTCAAATGGAAACTAGGATAAGAGAAAATTATTCATATCCCTAACGATATTTCTAAGGATATGTCTAGTGATTTATGTAAGGATAAGTATAATGATTATTTAAAGTGTAAGAAAATATTCTGGAATTTTGATAAAGGACTTAGGGAGTGGATTCATATAAATCCATACATATGTAGACACTATATATTTATGTGGCCCCATTAGAGATGTACCTAAGGGTAACAATTCCAAAACACCATATTAATATAGAGTAGATTAGTAAACATTGACCGACAATAGGCCATGTTGCACACATGGATTGACACATTATATGTATATTCTTTGGGTACTCTAAAACACTTTACAAACCATCATGAATGATTTTAATCTAATATAACAATTAAAAACATAGGATTTTATGACGATTTCATTTGTTAATGAATTAGGTGTTATGTTTTACACATCAAATATATAATTTTTCATGATCAATTGGTTTTTTATAATGATAAGTGTTTGCTAAAAATATTTTTTCTTCTCCTAGTCAATAGTTAGATCAAGAAGAAATAGGGTTAAAATTTATTTTTCCCAATTTCATATGTTTTGGAATTATGAAAAACGATGTATTAAGTAGAAATCATATGAATATAATTAGGAAGTTTGTATGAGTGTTAGATGTCTTACTAAAGATAGATAGACCACAAATGGAATGTGGATTTTATGGGATGTTATGACGGTATTGTTTTCATTAAACATAAAAATAATGATTACATTGAGGTGGAGGATCATTAATAATTTTATTCCTATTTCATATTATTGTAATGTGGTATTCAATAATAAGATGATAAATAATAAGTAATTGTTCAAGAATAATCTTGTATGGTGGAAATTTATATGAAACCAAATTCATGAATTTTGATACATGAATCATGAAGTACACATTTTATATTATGGATTTTGAAAAATACATTGAATGATTTTGATGGCTTAGAAATGTGATTTAATATAAAGGTCTTATTTTTATTAAGGGAAGAAAACCCATAATGTGTTATTAATGATGAGAAAACCGTGTAAAGATGTGGTTGAAATGGATAACTTAAATTGGATAATACTTATTACCATGGAACTGATTGTAACACCCCAAGCTTCTACGGTACGCTTCTCTTTGAATAATGTGATAGCGTGTGTTGTACGCAACACCGAGTTCTAACACACCATAACTAATCAAACTAGCCGTTATGAATAGTAATACCTACTTTTTGAAATTATATATATTTTATATTTGAAAATGGACTTCATTTTTGGATTCGGAATATCGAATTTAGCCTAAGATGAAATTTTGGTACATTTCGGATAACATTCATATTTTGATGAATAGTGAAAATTACTAAGTTTTAATTAAAAACAACTTTTTTAATCAAAATAATTAATAGTGATAAATTATGAATTTGAGTTGTTTTAAAGTATATTTAGAATATATTTTTACCATTTAATATAATGTTGGTCATTGGACATAATTTTACAATTAAACCGAACATAAACGAGTGTCAATCTTTTGATAGTTATTACCTCTTAAAAACACGCTTTTTGTTTTGACAACGGGAATTAATTTTAAATTAATTTCTGCCACTTCTGTGTTTTGAATTTAGAAAAATGGATTCCATATTTGGAATCAGGATGTCGAAATTGTGTAAATAGGTAACTTTTATTTTTAGACATTTTGAATAATTACTGTGGTAAATATTTTATTTACCATGGTTAAGGGTAAATCCGGTAAATAAGGGTTAAAAAATAATATTATAATAATACAAAATTACCCTAAAACGTGTCCTAACCTTATTGGTGGACACATACCCGACCATGAGCATCCTTAGGTCAATTTGGGGACCCCTTGCAGCCACTTGTATGTGGTAGGGACAATTTATATTAATAAAGTTAAAATAAAAATAAAAATGGCATAAGCTTACATCTTTTAGAAGAACAATTTTTACATAGGGTTATACATGTTGGATTTTCGATTATAAATATTCATTAGAAAGATAAAAATCTTTCCTACGTAATGATATTTTATTTATAATTTTTAGACATCAAATAATTTAAATTATTAATGACACAATAATGATGCAATGTTTACCTCATTAATAAATCATTTAAATAAATAAGATTATAATGATTAAAATATTATCTAAAACCTGTCCAATTCTTATTGGTTGATGTTATTTAGAATATTAGTCATCTTATCTTCGACCTCAATGATTTTTTTCCCATTATAAACCGAATATAATTATATTATAAAGTAATACTTTCACTCTTTCCTAAAGAGCCCCTCTTCTCCCTTATAAAAGGAGACCACTTCTACTCATTCCTCACACCTCTCAAGCCACTTGGCTCGTCCAAACTCTTCCCAACTAAGCTCCCCACATCCCTCTCCTCCTCCTTGAAGCTTTCCCTTAGGCAGAAATCATTTCAAGAAGTCCTTTGGTTCCAACCAAAGTGAGTTATCTAAATTAAAGGTAACGATTTCTCTTAAATTATTTTCCTTTATTTTGCTTCTCCAACCCCCAAACTCTTTTTATTTCCTTTCTTTTGTAACAACACCAGTATCCTCAATATACTAGGATGTTGTTATAAGAAGGATTAAAACTACACATACACACAACTCCATCTAATGGATGATGAACATAATGTTTCTGTGGATGGCAAACAAACGCCTCACGAAACGATGATTGTTCAAATACATCTTACCGCCTCTCATGGTGGCCATTATGATGGCACTGTAACTAAATATGATATTAATGATATATATTTTATATATAAGCTTCTGTAATTCCATTTTATTTCATAACATTATTCGTTTCATGTTGTATATACATACGATAATTTCATTTGAGGAAGTGCGGACTACCGCCCCCTTAAAATGATATGACTCATTCATACCACACATGGAACGTATAAAGGATGGTGTTAATGAACTTAAGTAACATATATAAAATATTATATTATACTGGAATAGTAATATACCTATGTATCATTTGGATTCAATTCTTTTAAAATAAAAATTAAATGGAAGTAGCGTTCGTGCGTACGTACGGACTACCGTCTCCATGAACGCGGTGAGATCCATCCTCCATCGTATCCATTCAAGTCTTATTCTCATTTTAGGGTTAAAAATAATGTTAATATCATTCTGATTATGAATAAGATTTAATCTATCCATTACAAAGATGTCTTACATAACCAAACATTTAAGAAGAACGAATCGATTATCACCTGAAACGACGATAATACTAAGATATTATTAATAAAGCAATGTTAAAAGATCATATATGATATCATATTAATGTATATGATTCTTGTATAATTTAATAACAATTATTTCACCATTATACAGGAGGTTAACCGACCCCAACAAAGGAAAAGTACAAGGTAAGGGTTATTTCACAATCTCTTCATTATCCGAGGTTGTTTATACGTAATAATCTACTGGGATATCTTTATCATCCACGTCCATGTTTCTTAAAAATGTATTTCAAAACATTTTTACTATTTACAAGAATATGGGATAAATTCATTTATACCCTTGTTTGACTTTTTATAAGAGGTTTATAAAGGAATCTTTCCGTCGTTTTCAAAACAAGGTCCTTTTTAACCTTTTCGACAAAATTGAGGTAAGAATGTTTTTAACTTATACGGCGGGTGCGGTTATTTTACGCCGTTATAAAATCTTCAAATCTTTCCTTACAAGCTTATAAGAATACTTTCAAAGAAAATGTTTTATTTTATATGGATCTTAAATGATTTCAAAATAAAAGGAGATATTTCTTTAAAAAAAATTTATTTCATCTACGTCAACATCCTTTGATGGATTTTAAGATTATTTGAAGTTAATTTATTATGATACAAAACTTCTATATTGTATTTAAGGTTTTGTGATATGTTTGACTATGGATGTGATATTTTTATACCATTCATAGTTTATGGTGAAATTATTGACATTTCGTATGCTAGTTTTAATACGAATGTTTATGTTATGTTTAAACCTTTTCATATGGGAATGCATTGGACTTAATAAGTGACGGGTGGAGCCCGCTATAGCTCCTCGATGCATCGGTAGGTCTCACGAGACAAACTAGTGTCTTGGCACAAGGCCTTGACAAAATCTTATTTGTAGTCTTGGCACGAGGCCTTGGCTATGTGGTTATGATAGTCTGGCATTATGCATTCCAACATTATGAAAGTGGTTATTGATTTTTTCATGTGATTATTCGATTAGTAGAATATCCATGTGAATAAGTAAATGGCATTATTTCATTTTATTTATGCCATACCATGTTGAAAGTTCATGTTTGAAAGGCTTTTGTTTTAGTTATACATTGCCTTAAAAGTTTATTCTTATTTATGAAAGTTTCCGCTATTTTGTTATCCTTACTGGGCATTTGAGCTCACCCCTTTTATATGTTTTATTTTTCCCAGGAAGTGAAGAAGTAAATTATGAATGACCTGCAGGGATATTATGTGGGGATATGAGTGTGGATTATGGAGACTTTATGTTGTTGTAGTAGTTTTTCATTTTATGATGTAATGTAAAACCTATGAATATATCTAGTGTTTCCAAGGCTACTAAACCAATCGGTCTTTCGATATTTGATCTTTCTTGTGATCATGCCAATGTTACGAAGTAATGCACCGACTCTGGGTAGCTGGGGTCAGGGCGTTACAGTTGGAATCAGAGGAAGTTTAGTACAAACCTTGGAAGTTAGATTTAGATAAACTCTGATTAGAGCACGTAGACCTAAGATGAACTTTGAGGATTAGTATAGAAGAACTTCCTAGAATTTTGGTATTGTAGAGATTTTGTGAGTTTTCTGAGCAATACATCCCTGTCTGGATATGAGCAGGTAGAGGCGGCTCTGGCACCGATGTACCTAGGGGTAAAACCCGAAAACACCGCTTTGAGCTAGACTCGAACGGGAACTGGTGCACGACAACGGGCCTTGCTGCACTCTTGGTTACGACACTCCCAGGGGATATGCTTAGGATAACTCTCACTATCTTTACAAATCATTATGAAGGGTTTATGAGTATATACTTCCTCAAAGAAGACATTTTTATGATTATGGATTATATCCATAAATAGTTCAATTTATGTTAAGTGTTTTATAAGTATGGGATTATGTATTTTGATTCATAAACTGATCTAGTTTATGCCATTGTTTAGAAATGGCGCCTAGTGGAAAAAATGGAAACTGTATCAATGCACGCACTCCATGTAGGGATTTCCCTCCTACTAAAGATAATTATAGTGGGGCTGGTGATGCAACTAGTGCCGATCAGCTAATCACCATACTGGGACAACTTACTCAGGTTATGAATAATAACCTTACCCGTATGGAGCACCCTGATCCGCAGCGTGGAGGATCAATGGTAGATCGATTCATGAGGCAACAACCACCAATGTTAAATGGGAATACAAATCCCTTAGTAGCTGAGCAATGGATATTTTCCCTAGAGAAAATATTTCAGGCTTTGGGGAGCAGTGAAAGGGAAAAAGTTATCATGGCAGTTTACCGCCTCACTGGAGATGCTGATCAATGGTGGTCATTGATTCAAAATAAGAAGGAAGATGATGAAGTATCAAATATGGAATGGAGGGAGTTCAAAGATCTGTTTTTAGAAAAATACTTCCCTCGAGACCATCGAGCAGATATGGAAAGGCAATTTCTGAGTCTGAGACAAAAGGAGGATGAGAATGTCACAATGTATGAGGCTAACTTTACAAGGTTAGCGAGGTATGCTGGAGATTATATTCGCAACCCACGAAGTAAGATTGATCGTTTCTTTGATGGGTTAAAACCATTTCTCCGTCGAGCATTAGTCTCACAATCCTTTTCATCGTATGAAGACATTGTCTCATGTGCTATCAAGACCGAAAAGGAATTCTCTAAGTCTTATGACTTTAAAGCAAATCAAGAGAAGAACAGACCTGCTGATCAATCTGGGAATGGAAATAAGGGGAAGAAGGGAAAGGTTGAATATCCATCTTGTGGTAAATGCGGGAAGAAACATCCTGGTACTTGCTTGAAGGGAATGTGAGTCTGTTACAAGTGTGGTGAAAAAGGCCACCAAGCTCATGATTGCAAGGGGAAGAAGAAATCTACCAACGTTCAGTGCTATAATTGCAGGGAGATGGGGCATTATGCAAATTCATGTCCTAAGCGTCAGGAGAACTTACCTCAGAAAAGGCCAAGGGATCAAGGCCAGGCTTATGCTATCACTACTGCTGAGGTAGAAGCTCCGAAAGACGTGGTGGCAGGTAATTTAATGGTTTCCTCAAGTTTAGAAAATGCATTATTTGATTCTGGATCATCGCATTGTTTCATATATTCCCAGTTTGCTAAGAAAATTAGATATTTCTAATTTGATTTAATAAGGGAGTTGTCAGTTAAAACTCCTAAGGGAAGTATCGTTGCAACAAAGTTTTGTGAATCAGTCCCCATTAGAGCACATAAATTTTTTTTATCTGCTGATCTCATCGTCATACCTATGATTGAGTTTGATATAATCCTCGGTATGGACTGGCTTTCGGACTATGATGTGAAGATTTATTGTAAGAAGAAAGAGGTTACGATTCTTGATGATAATGATAAGGAACACCTTATTTTTAGAGCAGAATCGTCACCACCTAATTCTTATTTAGATCCACCCCCAGTAGCTCAACTAAATTCAATTATTGGGGAGGAATAGAATGAAATAACTGTCGGTGAGGAAAGGAATGTTCAAATAGAGGATGTACCTGTTGTGAAAGAATTTGTAGATGTATTTCCGGAAAATTTACCTGGACATCCTTCAGAACGAGAAGTTGAGTTTTCTATTGATTTGATTCCTGGATCAAGGCCTATATCGAAGACCCCTTATAGAATGGCCACTGCAGAGTTAGTCGAACTAAAGAAACAACTAGAGTAATTGAGTAATAAGGGATTTATTCGCCCTAGTGTTTCTCCATGGGGAGCCCCTGTTCTTTTTGTTAAAATGAAAGATGGATCTATGAGGTTATGTATCGACTACAGGGAGATCAATGCTATAACGATAAAGAACAAGTATCCCCTACCACGTAATGATGATTTATATGACCAACTTCATGGAGCTCAATACTTTTCAAAGATTGAACTTCGATCTAGATACCATCAGTTGTGTGTGAAGAAGGAAGACATTCCGAAGACAGCATTTCGAACCAGGTACGGGAATTACGAGTTTACTGTAATGCCGTTTGGATTGACTAATGCACCCTCTGTATTCATGGATCTGATGAATAGAGTTTTCAAGGAGTATCTCGATGAATTTGTGGTGGTATTTATTGATGATATCTTGGTATACTCCAAAACCTACGAAAATCATGAAAATCACTTGCGCATTATCTTGAAGACTCTGAGGAGGCATGAATTATATGGGAAGTTTAGCAAGTGTGAATTCTGGCTTCAGGAGATTTCTTTTCTTGGCCATATTGTCTCTAAATATGGAATCTCTGTTGATCCTTCTAAGACCAAGGCAATCCAAGAATGGCCAGCACCTACGAGTATAACTGAGGTACGTAGTTTTATTGGTTTGGCAGGGTATTATCGACGTTTCGTCCAGAATTTTGCCCGATTGGCTAACCTTTAACGAATCTCACACGTAAAGGGGTTAAATTTGTTTGGACAAAAGAGTGTGAAGAATGTTTCGAAGAACTTAAGAGAAGATTAGTCAATGCTCCTATATTGACTCTACCATCGGGGAATGATGGGTTCGTTATTTATAGTGATGCATCGAAGAAAGGACTTGGCTGTGTCCTTATGCAGAATGATAGAGTTATTGCCTATGCATCACGACAGTTGAAAATTCATGAACAAAACTATCCTACTCATGATCTCGAGTTAGCAGCAGTGATCTTTGCTTTGAAGATATGGAGGCACTACCTCTATGGTGAAAAATGTGAGATTTATACTGATCACAAGAGTTTGAAGTATATTTTCTCACAAAAAGAACTCAACATGAGGCAAAGGAGATGGCTTGAATTACTCAAGGATTATGATTGTACGATACACTACCACCCAGGGAAGGCAAACAAGGTGGCAGATGCTTTGAGTAGAAAAGACCATGGAGTTTTGAACAATATGAGAATTGAAAGGGATCCAATTTTTATGGATCAAGTGAAGATGGAAATGGGAATAACCAGGGAAGGTGAAACATCAATGCTTTTTCAAATGGTTGCCAAACCATCATTACTAGAAAGGATTAAGAGTTCTCAGACTGATGATGAAGAATTCCAAAAGAAGATTAAAGCTGTGAATGATGGGAGATTGAGAGACTTTGTGTATGAAGATGGAATTTTGAAATTCGGGAAGAGACTTTGTGTTCCCAATATACCTGATCTAAAAAGGGAATTGCTGGATGATGCTCATAGTTCCAATTTCTCTATACACCCTGGGAGCACCAAAATGTATAGAGATTTGAAGGAACATTTTTGGTGGGACAACATGAAGAGGGAGATTGCTGATTTTGTGTCAAGATGTATGGTTTGTCAACAAGTGAAAGCTGGAAGGCAACCGCCTGGAGGAGTCATGCAACCTCTTCCCATACCGGAGTGGAAATGGGACAATGTTACGATGGACTTTGTCATGGGGCTACCAAAGACTCCTAAAAGGAACGATGCAATATGGGTTATTGTTGATCGTCTTACCAAGACAGCACATTTTCTTGCTATAAGAGAAGATCTACCCCTGGAATGTCTAGCAAGACTATATATTAATGAAGTTGTGAGACTTCATGGAGTACCCCTATCGATTGTTTCTGATCGTGATCCCCGTTTTACTTCAAGATTCTGGAAAAGTCTTCAGAAATCCTTGGATACTGAACTTCATTTGAGCACTGCTTACCACCCTCAGACAGACGGACAATCAGAACGGACTATTCAAACCTTAGAAGACATGTTGAGATCTTGCTCACTTGACTTTCAGGGTATGTGGGATCAATATTTACCTTTGGTAGAATTTTCCTATAACAATAGCTTCCATTCGAGTATTCAGATGGCACCATATGAAGCGTTATACGGAAAGAGATGTCGTACACCAACCTGTTGGGATGACGTTGGTGAAAGAAAACTTATAGGCCCATAACTGGTGGAGGAAACGGTGGAAAAGGTGAAAGTAATCCAAAATCACATCAAAGCAGCTCAAAGTAGGCAGAAGAGCTATGCCGATAATCGAAGGAAAGATTTGGAATTTCAGGTCGGTGATCATGTTTTCCTAAAGGTATCTCCATGGAAGGGAGTCATAAGTTTTGGTAAGAAAGGTAAATTGAGTCCCAGGTACATCGGACCTTTCAAAATTCTAGAACAAATTGGGGCTGTAGCTTACCGATTGGCAATGCCGCCAAGTCTCTCCAAAGTTCACGATGTGTTCCACGTATCTCTATTGAGAAAATACATGCCTGACCCAACACATGTACTCACCTATGAGAAATTAGAACTGGAACCCAATCTGTCTTATTGCGAAGAGCCCGTCAAGATTCTTGATACGAGAGAACAAGTGCTGAGAAACCGGACGACACGTCTGGTAAAAGTTTTGTGGAGAAACCATAAGATGGAAGAGGCAACGTGGGAACCCGAGAAACTTATGATGAAGAACCACCCAAGTATTTTTATGCAGTAATACCCTAGAAATTTCGAGGACGCAATTATTTGAAGGAGGGGAGAATTTAACACCCCAAGCTTCTACGGTACGCTTCTCTTTGAATAATGTGATAGCGTGTGTTGTACGCAACACCGAGTTCTAACACACCATAACTAATCAAACTAGCCGTTATGAATAGTAATACCTACTTTTTGAAATTATATATATTTTATATTTGAAAATGGACTTCATTTTTGGATTCGGAATATCAAATTTAGCCTAAGGTGAAATTTTGGTACATTTCGGATAACTTTCATATTTTGATGAATAGTGAAAATTACTAAGTTTTAATTAAAAACAACTTTTTTAATCAAAATAATTAATAGTGATAAATTATGAATTTGAGTGGTTTTAAAGTATATTTAGAATATATTTTTACCATTTAATATAATGTTGGTCATTGGACATAATTTTACAATTAAACCGAACATAAACGAGTGTCAATCTTTTGATAGTTATTACCTCTTAAAAACACGCTTTTTGTTTTGACAGCGGGAATTAATTTTAAATTAATTTCTGCCACTTCTGTGTTTTGAATTTAGAAAAATGGATTCCATATTTGGAATCAGGATGTCCAAATTGTGTAAATAGGTAACTTTTATTTTTAGACATTTTGAATAATTACTGTGGTAAATATTTTATTTACCATGGTTAAGGGTATATCCGGTAAATAAGGGTTAAAAAATAATATTATAATAATACAAAATTACCCTAAAACGTGTCCTAACCTTATTGGTGGACACATACCCGACCATGAGCATCCTTGGGTCAATTTGGGGACCCCTTGGAGCCACTTGTATGTGGTAGGGACACTTTATATTAATAAAGTTAAAATAAAAATAAAAACGGCATAAGCTTACATCTTTTAGAAGAAAAATTTTTACATAGGGTTATACATGTTGGATTTTCGATTATAAATATTCATTAGAAATTTAAAAAGATTTCCTACATAATGATATTTTATTTATAATTTTTAGACATCAAATAATTTAAATTATTAATGACACAATAATGATGCAATGTTTACCTCATTAATAAATCATTTAAATAAATAAGATTATAATGATTAAAATATTATCTAAAACCTGTCCAATTCTTATTGGTTGATGTTATTTAGAATATTAGTCATCGTATCTTCGACCTCAATGATTTTTGGACCATTATAAACCGAATATAATTATATTATAAAGTAATACTTTCACTCTTTTCTAAAGAGCCCCTCTTCTACCTTATAAAATGAGACCACTTCTACTCATTCCTCACACCTCTCAAGCCACTTGGCTCGTCCAAAATCTGCCCAACTAAGCTCCCCACATCCCTCTCCTCCTCCTTGAAGCTTCCCCTTAGGAAGAAATCATTTCAAGAAGTCCTTTGGTTCCAACCAATGTGAGTTACCTAAATTAACGGTAACGATTTCTCTTAAATTATTTTCCTTTATTTTGCTTCTCCAACCCCCAAACTCTTTTTATTTACTTTCTTTTGTAACAACTCCAGTATCCTCAATATAATAGGATGTTGTTATAAGAAGGATTAAAACTACACATACACACAACTCCATCTAATGGATGATGAACATAATGTTTCTGTGGATGGCAAACTAACGCCTCACGAAACGATGATTGTTCAAATACATCTTACCGCCTCTCATGGTGGCCATTATGATGGCACTGTAATTAAATATGATATTAATGATATATATTTTATATATAAGCTTCTGTAATTCCATTTTATTTCATACCATTATTCGTTTCATGTTGTATATACATACGATAATTTCATTTGAGGAAGTGCGGACTACCGCCCCCTTAAAATGATATGACTCGTTCATACCACACATGGAACGTATAAAGGATGGTGTTAATGAACTTAAGTAACATATATAAAATATTATATTATACTGGAATAGTAATATACCTATGTATCATTTGGATTAAATTCTTTTAAAATAAAAATTAAATGGAAGTAGCGTTCGTGCATACGTACGGACTACCGTCTCCACGAACGCGGTGAGATCCATCCTCCATCGTATCCATTCAAGTCTTATTCTCATTTTAGGGTTAAAAATAATGTTAATATCATTCTGATTATGAATAAGATTTAATCTATCCATTACAAACATGTCTTACGTAACCAAACATTTAAGAAGAACGAATCGATTATTACCTGAAACGACGATAATACTAAGATATTATTAATAAAGTAATGTTAAAAGATCATATATGATATCATATTAATGTATATGATTCTTGTATAATTTAATGACAATTATTTCACCATTATACAGGAGGTTAACCGACCCCAACAAAGGAAAAGTACAAGGTAAGGGTTATTTCACAATCTCTTCATTATCCGAGGTTGTTTATACGTAATAATCTACTGGGATATCTTTATCATCCACATCCATGTTTCTTAAAAATGTATTTCAAAACATTTTTACCATTTACAAGAATATGGGTTAAATTCATTTATACCCTTGTTTGACTTTTTATAAGAGGTTTATAAAGGAATCTTTCCGTCGTTTTCAAAACAAGGTCCTTTTTAACCTTTTCGACAGAATTGAGGTAAGAATGTTTTTAACTTATACGGCGGGTGCGGTTATTTTACGCCGTTATAAAATCTTCAAAGCTTTCCTTACAAGCTTATAAGAATATTTTCAAAGAAAATGTTTTATTTTATATGGATCTTAAATGATTTCAAAATAAAAGGAGATATTTCTTTAAAAAAAATTTGATTTCATCTACGTCAACATCCTTTGATGGATTTTAAGATTATTTGAAGTTGATTTATTATGATACAAAACTTCTATATTGTATTGAAGTTTTTGTGATATGTTTGACTATGGATGTGCTATTTTTATACCATTCATAGTTTATGGTGAAATTATTGACATTTCGTATGCTAGTTTTAATACGAATGTTTATGTTATGTTTAAACCTTTTCATATGGGAATGCATTGGACTTAATAAGTGACGGGTGGAGCCCGCTATAGCTCCTCGATGCATCGGTAGGTCTCATGAGACAAACTAGTGTCTGGCACAAGGCCTTGAAAAAATCTTATTTGTAGTCTTGGCACGAGGCCTTGGCTATGTGGTTATGATAGTCTGGCATTATGCATTCCAACATTATGAAAGTGGTTATTGATTTTTTCATGTGATTATTCGATTAGTAGAATATCCATGTGAATAAGTAAATGGCATTATTTCATTTTATTTATGCCATACCATGTTGAAAGTTCATGTTTGAAAGGCTTTTGTTTTAGTTATACATTGCCTTAAAAGTTTATTCTTATTTATGAAAGTTTCCGCTATTTTGTTATCCTTACTGGGCATTTGAGCTCACCCCTTTTATATGTTTTATTTTTCCCAGGAAGTGAAGAAGAAAATTATGAATGACCTGCAGGGATATTATGTGGGGATATGAGTGTGGATTATGGAGACCTTATGTTGTTGTAGTAGTTTTTCATTTTATGATGTAATGTAAAACCTATGAATATATCTAGTGTTTCCAAGGCTACTAAACCAATCGGTCTTTCGAGATTTGATCTTTCTTGTGATCATGCCAATGTTACGAAGTAATGCACCGACTCTGGGTAGCTGGGGTCGGGGCGTTACACTGATTACTTATTTTTCCTAGAAAGTGGTTGATGTTATCATGGATGAAGTTCAAAATTTATTTTATTTAAAAATTATATCCATTAATAGTTGAAATGAGTAAGGTTTCATGTTTTATAAAAGGATTTATGGTATTTAAGGTCATTTCCATTTCTCAATAGAATAGAAAATAAAGGTATTCACATGTTTAGAATGTGAAAACTTGGTGCTAGTTTTTGATATATGGGGGATAAATGTTATTCATATTTATTAACCTTTTTTTGAAATTTAGGGATTTTTATCTTCTCAGTGGGTGATATGGTTAACCATTTATGTTATAGTTAATGTTAAATATAAGATGAGGTTTTAGAGACTAAATTTTTATCTATATATATGAGGAATTATGAATAATGATAATCCCTTTTAAAATTTTTGTTTTCAAAGGAGGACTGAATTATCGTTATATTTATGGATTTTATAATTAATTAATTATTCATTAATAACAAACTCACCATAATTTCTTCTAGTAAATTATGACCCGGAATATGATCAATTCAAAATAGAGGGGGAGATCATGTTGAAATCAAGTATATAACTTCCCATTAAAATTATTTAACTTTAAGAAAATGTTTCTAAAATAATATTTTGTCTCCTTCTCATAAATGTTTATGATATCAATGATATTTTGTAGTCCTATTATGTTTATGGAATTATGATCCTTAACTTTCCTATGACTATGTTCCCTATCACTCTCCATCAGAACATCATTGTTATATTTCTCTTAGTTGTCAATTTTTTTACATGCCTTCAATGTTTTCTTTAATTAAAACATAGTTATTTGTTATTTTGGTTACCCATTATGTTTTATACTTTCCATTCTTAATGAAGATTCAGTATTCATTTTTATGATGTGTGTTTCTATGAAAATATAATTTCTAGTATTAAAACATTGATTACCTAGATAAATTTTAAGGGAGATATTCATTTTAAGGGTGTTAAAATGTCACACATTGATTTTTTATGAATTATTATTATTGGAATAAATCAAATTTAGTTTATGGATTGCATTCCACACTACTAGATTTTATGCTTTATTTCTAGGAAATTCCATGTTATTCTTTCTTTATAGGCTACACTATGATATTATTTCTATATACACAACACATATTTATGGTTTCACTATATAAAATAGATAGATTAGCTTGTGGTGTACACAAAACTATATTTTTCTTATTTTAAAAACAATTTCATGTTTCGTCGATAGTTTTTATTACACGCAGGGAAATTTTATTAAAATATAAGATATATTAATATTGCTATTAAAATATTATTATAGTTAAAACATACACATTTAATATGTTGTTATTAATAGGAATAATTGAATTGTGAAAATATTTTTAAACATGAATATAAATTTAATCATTTTATATTCAAATAGTTATAAATTATTGTAAAAAATATATTAAAATAATTAAATTTCATTTCAATGATTCTTTTTTTTCAATGTACGAATAGAATTTTTTGTTAATATATTAAATGAACCACTTTTTAATACTTTTTATAATAAAGTATATATATTTTATATTCAATCAATGTTTTTGACCCTCATCCGATATATTTAATAAATATAAGATCATAAAAAATATATATTTTATGAATAAAAAAAATTGATTTTCCTAAAAAGGTAATTTTACTACCTTTTAATAGAACACCTATTTAAAATATAATTTTTGACACTATTATAGATTGTAATTAAATGAATAAATTCATTTTTAAAATAATAATACCAAAATTTACTTTTGGAAAATTATTGGTATTTTTCTGAGAAGTTTTATTTTTTCGATGAATACTGAAAACGTAAAATTTTAATTGAAAGATGAATTTTAGTATAATTTATTTAAATAGTAAATTTATATTTTAATTTTTTAAAATTATATTTAAATATATTATATATGTATTAATAAAAATATGTTCATTTTAATAAATTTTAAATTGAAATCGCATATAAAAAAATCAAACTTTTGAACATTTTCAGTTTAAATACTTGTTGTCCAATCTCGTTCGTGAGATTAATTTTAAATTAATTTATTCTAATTATGTTTTTATAATTTTAAATAATTGATTAAATATTTGGAATCTTAATAATTTATAAGGTATAGATGTTTCAACTTAGTTTTTACCAAGCATATTAGGGAATGTAATTAAAATTAATTATTACGATTAATGTAATAAAGAGTTTACTTAGTGTCTAAAATTTTTCTTAAGGGGAAAAATAAACTAGAAATATTTCAAAAAGAAACATTCTAGGAATTTATTTTCAAATAAACTCTTTTAATCAAAATGTACCATTACTGTAGGAAGATTATTTTGGGATAAGAATATATATTCATTACCTTTTTATATCCACAAGAATCCCACTCCTCCACCAATATAAATGGGAAATCAGCTCGTCACTTCTTCAAAAATATCATTATCATTAGATACTACAAAAAATACAAAAATAAGCTCCATAATTTTCTAATCTAATTATAAAAGAATCACTTTTGGCATAAATAAAACCCTATTATTACTTTGGTGAAACCAAAACAAATTATCCAAAGAAAGTGTAGGATCTTTTAAAAGTAAATTTTTTTTATTTCATTCATAACAACTTAAATTATTCTTCATCTGTGATTAAACATTTACAAAATTATTATAAATATTCATATATTTTTTATTTTAATGTTATGACCTACACAAACATTCACTTCCATCAAATGGGATACAAAAACATTGTTCATGTGTATGGTTGAATGTCACCTCAAAAATCGATGTAATTGATTCTTAAATTACCACCTAAATTTAGTTTTTATATGATATATATGATATATATAATGTATTTATACTTATATATTTATTATATAATAAATTCCTTCATTATTTACATTTTTTTGGAATATGATAACTTTGTTTGTGGACATGTGGAGAACTGCCACATTAAAGCGATCTTATTCATTCATACCTTGCATGATATGAAATAAATATGGGTTTAATAAATATATATAATATATATGAAATAATAATTATTCTATATATATAGTATTTACTTTTATTTCATTAAAAATACTTCAAGAAAATGGAAACACCATTTATGCTTATATGCGGCCCAACATCTCCACCAACACTGAATTTCATTTCATTCATGTATATTTTCTAGATTATTATATCATTATTAAATAATTTTTATATATTAAATTTATATAATTTTTTACTTTCATGAAATAATTAGATCATGTAATATGTAAGAGGATCAACAATAAAAAGTCAAAACATATACAAAAAACAAAGTGGTTATTACCCATATTGCAACTTTACCATGAAATTGTTAATAAGGTGTAAGATTAATTCATAATCAAATTGTGTATGGTATTATGTATTATATTATGATTATATTTTATATTTACAACATAAATTTGTTTACTAAATATCATTTTTTAATTATTACAAATAAATTCAAGACATAAGGTAAGTGTTTTCTCTTCTCACATTTATTTATGTTATATATATCCTATATTAAAAACTTATTATTGTTTTGTGGTGTATAAAAATCCCTATAACATGTTATCTATATATTTTACATTAAATCATGATATTAAAAGTTTCAAATGATGTTATTCTTTCAAGGGGCTCATGATATCAAATTTACTCAATTAGTAAGGGAATTTTATCTCAAATTCTTATGTTCTAGTGATATATGCCATATTCACCACTGATTTATTTTACATGAATTATATGTGGCCATAATGGTTTTTACCATAAATTTACTTTTTTAATGATATTAAAATTTTCAGTTTATTTTATTATTTCATGGAGATCATGATTCAAATGTTACTCAATTAGTATTAGTATTTCTAGTGTCACTTTTATTTTTTGGAGACTTATTCCCTATTCACAACTCGTTTCTTTTGTGGGGTGTATATACAACCAAAAAATTTATTCAATAGAGTTTATTCATAAATATACTGGATTTTAAATATCAATTTTATCATCTCTATTTTAATGGGTTTTATGGTTCTAAGATACAATATCATTAAATTTATATTGTCACAATTTTCTTTCTAGGAGACACAAGAAATTTTATATTTATTTCATATTATATGAGGTGTATATACTGACCAATGACATTGTATATCCTTAATATCCATGTTATCATGATAATATAAGTTTCATTTAATGTTATTTGTTCATGGGTTCTTTCAATTCAAATGTTTTAAAGTGGTATGAGACACTTTGAAATTTATAATGTTTCTTTTAATCAAGAATGGTTTTAATAACATAATAATGGTATTTATATTTTTCAATATCAACAAATAATACGAATACATATCTTAAAATGGGGATATTTTGTAACGATAAAATCCTCATTCTTTATTTGGATGGATTTTAATTATTTTGAAGAAAATGACTTGGAACCACTTCTTTTCCACGATTTAATCTTGTTTCAAGTTGATTGATATGTAACCCATTTCATTTCCGTGATTTAATCATGTTACCAAAGAATAATTTTTTGTATATGAATTTAGGGGTATATGAAATCTTATTTTTTTAATTTATTCATCTTGAGGCTCATGGATGTTTATTTTATAATGGGGTGGCCTAAATAAGAATGGGTAATCCCGTTACAGCTTATATGAGGGGGTTGTTCAGAAAGTGAAGGGTCAGACCAATATAGATTACATAATAGGTGGGACCTATATATCTCTTTAATAAATTGGGTAAAGATTTATATGCCATGAAATAATGTTGCAAATAAGATGAAAATCTTGATGAGCTATGTAAAGAAGGTGTAAACTAATCCATTCTAAAGAAAGGGTTATCACTAGGGGTGCGGAAGTGTACATCTTCGGAGGTATAACAACTTATGTGGAAACCTAATTACATGTTCAAAATATTATAAGTGACCCTTATTTCACATTCACAATGTAATTCCGGAACATAATTAAATGTTCATAATGTTATTCATGGACTTTGTTTCATGTATATATATTAATGTATGAACATGATTACATTTTCATAATGTTATGAGTGAACCTTGTTCTATGTTTACAATGTTATGCATGGAAATGGCTACATATCCATCAGTTTATGTAATGTCCTAACATTATTTCATTAACTTAATGAGTGAAGCCATTTCTATTTACATGGTCCAAAGGCATGTAATTTTTTAATTTTATAAATATGCTTCTAAAATGATATAACATATATGTATGTTAATCCTAGAAGTATATATCATGATGGGGAGTCAATTATTTAGATAGAGGACCCACACCCTCTTTAATGTGGATTAGTTCCTTATCCAACTACAAAAAGGATATTGGGTTACTCATGTTAGAGAGATAGGGGAGTATAAAACCATATAATACTACTCTGTACATAGAGGACTTGCACCTATTGTGGGGGTGTTTAATCTATACTGGCATACAGATTATTGGGGACATGTATGATGGAGTGAAATGAGAGTACTAACACCATTATATTTCCAAAAATCTATCCCAAAACAGTCATCATCCATATACTGTTGAAAGAATCATCCCACTAATAATATTTAGTTTCAGATCTACGATTCCAAAACAATGTCCATCATCACATCCTACCTATATAAAAAATCATTATAGGACACTAATTGACATAAATTTGATTTTAATAGAAGGATATACTAAGATATAATTTCATGGGAAATGTAAATTATCTGTAGATAGGGTCGCACGGGGTGTGACCCACTAGGACACATGTGTTTCATCATCAACACATGTCTTTTTATTCCATGTATATCTAAAATTTATGTACATGTAGCGCATGTTGTGCCATTGTAGCCAAGGGTGGGCATGTTTCCTCCTGACCCATTTATATGTTCTCTGGCCTTTTCCCATTTACTCTGTCTTGTACCCATGTTTAAGGTTGTGTCCACGACCATGTATAGTTGTGGTTAGGAATTCAGTTAATACGTGTCCATGTACCCTAACATGGGGTGTATTTCATTCTTCATGGATGCATGACTATGCGACATTATATAATTTTTTGTCTAATTATGTGGTGTGTAGTTCTAAAAAATCCTTTCCCCACAATAGGATTAATAGATGGCATGTTCTTTGTAAA
Source organism: Viscum album (assembly GCA_963277665.1). Classification (NCBI taxonomy): domain Eukaryota; kingdom Viridiplantae; phylum Streptophyta; class Magnoliopsida; order Santalales; family Viscaceae; genus Viscum; species Viscum album. Next base: position 447,361,867 of record OY728133.1, read on the forward strand.
CCACATGCTATGTGATCAGGATATCTAAAAAATACAAAAAAAACCTATAAACCACATTTTTTTCAAAATAAAACACATATCAGCCTACATAGAATCTTTAGTAATTAAAAAAGGGCTCTAAAAGCTTCTAAAATAACTTAATCTGTAATCGGTACTAAAAACCCAGAAATTCAGTGTAACTCATATTGAATACAATAAATATTTGGATATAAATCCACCCCAAAATGAATTTCTCATTGATAAAATCTCTATATCTATCAAGGAAGATATATAATGGCATATCATTTCATATTCCTCTTTGTTTGGCCATCTGGAAATGGAAAAACACTCTCACATACAATTTCCATAGAGTGGAATCCAAAATTGGAAGGGGTTATGTTATACCATTCAATTAATTAATAAATATTATTTATTTATTTATATTGTCTTACAATAGTATCTTTATATTAAATAGAAGATTTTGAATGAAATTATATTGTGCCTAGGGTAAATACCACAACCCAGAAACAAACAGTGTCCATGAATTCCCATCCATGGTCTAAAAACAGGGAAGATCGTTTATTCTAAAATGATTTGAACATGTTATTTAATACATTTATATTTTTAACATATTTAGTACGAGGTCCCATGTCTCCCAAATATATCATAAAATCCAAAGAAAAATACAAATACATATATAAATATTCAAAGGACTAAATAAAAAAATGGTGTTGTTACCTTATCCCCTCCATCAAATATTTTCACCCCAAAAAGAACATGTTCTAAAAAGATGGAATATTGAATCTAGATCTATAACTCGGCATCATAAGATAACTCCTAAATGAACCCATCTCTCCAAATCACTCAAATCAAAGGGATGGTCTTTATATGGAAGGTCATCTCATGTTAGTTCCTAATCAACACTTGGTAATCTGCATATGTGGTTATATCAATGATATCTAGATCTCCCCATTCAGAAACATGGGATGGGTGATGTACATATCTCTTAAACATCTACACCTGGCCCAACTAAGGGGGTATTTCCAAGTGGAAAAAACCCTCCCTAACCCAAATCATTTCATTGATTGACCAGATGAACTATGAGGATAGATTTATTCCCTAAAAACATCAGGAATCCTCATAATGGTGAGTATCCATAGAAAAAATGGTATTCGTTATTAAAATAAAAAGTCCCATGATATTAATCAATGAATGACTTTTGTCTCCTATAGGATACCCTCATTCACTCATAAATTACCTAGATCATATCATTCATTACCTGGACATGCTCTAGCCTGATATGTGTTGTCTACAAAATAATAATCCATCATAAGGGTGACCTACAGTGGCACCTATACGTGGCCTCAAAAGTTTCCAAGATAATATAAGATTAATATCAATTATTAAATGATAACAATACCAATGGAAATTGTTCATTATCACTCTGAAAAATATATTTTAAAATTGATCTCAACATATAACCCAACACCTAAATAGTCTTTTGATTTTTATTGTAATTATGGTTGTCAAATACTGTGCACATATACAACTGGGTTCCTAAATCCACCTTTAGAACATTGCAACACTAGGAGTTGAACACAACATCATGGTTGAAGATGATCATCATAGGTGACCCATGAAGTTAGAAGATATCCCACATGTATAACTACCCCAATATCTTGACTAAACTCTGCGCCCAAATGAAATGAATATGGGATGATTTTGTGAGTATATTAGCAATATCCTAGATATCATCATGGATTTTTTGTCAGTCTAATCCAAAAAAAAGATCAATATGTAATCCCACTTCTATTCTAGGATCTCAAATGATCGGGTCAAATATATATGAAACTAGTGTTTATCCTTTACCTATTGACATATGATATTTTGAAAGCATAACTCAATAAAGCATCACCTCATTCCTTCCAACCAAAACTACCACTAATGTTACTTTAATGAATTCTCCACAATCTAATATGTAACCATGGAAGAGTTATGAAACTACCTTAACACATCCTGGTGAAAAGTATTTAAAAATACCATCCATTCTTTGAAAATGATGGTAAATTTTCCTCTTTAATAAAATCAATTCGATGAATTTTCTAAAGATATATATTCATGTAGAACCACATAGAAGATGTCCCCTAATCGGTCCTCAATGAAAAAATATAGAAGTGTTTCTGTAACCACCATTGAATGAGGGTAAGCCATAAGCCTCTCCTCTAATAGGGTCACCGGTGATAAATCCAACTACTCAGACACCTCCACCACTACGATAGAACAATTATTCCTTCTATTAGAACCCACTATCATCTTTCCATTCCAATGATTATAGACTATATACATTTCATATAATTATTGGAACTCAATCCAATGAGTCAACGTTAAGATAATATCTCTCTAAGTAAAGATTTACATGAGACTCTCATGGTTTGAGAAATCCATAAAGCACTCAAGAAAAAGATATATCAATTTAATCATCATAGTAACGAATTTTGATGCCAATTATTGTCATTAATAACATAGTTTTTATAATGTTGTCTCAATAGTAGACACTAATTAACGATAAATTACTATATTCGTATCGACATGAACCTAAAACTTCCCTAGAGTTATCACAAAACACTACCTACTAAGTTCCCTTCTCCACTGGTCTCAAACTAGAATCACTGGTCAACATCTTCCATATATCCTCAAAGGCTCCCTCACAATGCTCAGTCTAGGTAAATATATACGCTTTCTACATCAATGATGTCAATGGGGTTTTTACCCTTTAAAGTATTACCTAAAACCTCTTTGATAACACTCTATTTTAATAAATGAAGGAAAAAAGATTCTTAAGAGCACTTCAGATATCTTAAAGAATCGAGAAAATTTAATGTAATAAAATAAATTGGTTTAAATGGTCTTTCACAACATACCCATGCACAAGAAGGATAGCACAACTCTTTCTAGTATAGCCTAAAGGTGTCTCCCATAAGCCCAGGACCTATACAAAGGGTCTAAATAATGTGGAAAATTCTACATTTTATGGTTTAAACCCGTTCGTGGGGGTCCTACGTGGAAGATCTATACCCAAGACCTACACAAGAAACCTCACTTCGACTAGTTCCCCTATTTTCCTGTAAATAGGACCCTTGGCCTTCCTATTTTAACAACTAAATTTTTTTGAAGAAGTCTAGAGGATCTCATTGTGTATATCTTTCGTCGAGGGTCCCCAAATTTACTTAGTTAACTCTCTAAAACATGAGAGAAGAGAAAATTAAAAGGGATAAACAAGATCAACATCCTATGAGGGTCTAAAATATTAGACAATTGTTTGAACACCCTCCTTCTAAAAGAATCAGAAAATTATGAAAGGATTTTTCCTAATGAAAATACCAGTATAGGATTTTCCAAGGATATCCAGGGAAACCCAGGGAGTTATGTTTAAACCTCACCCAAGTTTTGTTATCACAATAGTCAATGGCCTAAGGAATATCAATCCTTCATTGGATTATCCTTCCTTTTTTAATCATATTTATGTTCCTCCAAGGACCTACATGACATACATATATGTCAAAAATATGTATCATACCTAAGAAGAATTCTTACGTTGCATACATACGTGGCAGTCCTATGCGGGACACCAATACGAGCTATTGTTGAGGCCCGCATTTAAAACCAGTCATGGAAGCTCTTATTCTTCTTTATCTCCCTTGTCTAAAAGGGACCAACTTGAAACCTCCACCAATACATCCTAATTTATCTAACTGTTGGGAAAATCACATCAGTGTGTCACCCATTTGGATTTGGATATCTCTAGTTAGAGGTTTTCCAAACATGTGTTTCCATAGGGTAATGATATTTAGTTATTCTGTGTATTTGAATATCTATGATCACATAGAGATTTACCATATAAATAGTGTTATAGAGTTCTTAGTTTTGGAGGATTATGGTTTGGACCATGTTCCACATTAATCATCTCTAAATCTGGAGCATCTGGTCCCTATTAGGTAGGGTATGGTTCATCCATTATTTTTCTTCTAACAAATGAAAAATAGCTCTTCCCACTATGGGAACCACTAGGGAATACATATTGTTTTAAGGTCCTAGACCTTCATGTAGGAGGTTGTAGTCTTTCTCTTTTCTACAACCTTCCCCTTAAACCCTTCTTTACCTTAGACCCCCATCCAATGTAAAGAGAATGGAGAAAAGTGTCATTGCCACAACCTCTTCCACCATAAGCCTGATTTCTTCCATCAGTGGAGGATAAATGTGTGTTTTATCAAATCTCTAACATCTTATTGTTTCTCACATCATGTGTAACTCTCATGGGCAAGGAGATTTATTATGATAACAACATCTGCACAATCCAACTGACTGAATGAACTACAAGAAATCTAACTCCTATCATAAGTGGGATACTTAAGAAGCCTATTCATGGACCAAGATCCATACAATTTCAAACATGAAATGAGAAATCATTACCCCATAACATGGGAATTCCTTTCAGATGTAATCCCCAGACCTAATTATCTTACTTTGGGAATCCTCCTTAGGAGTAATCCCAAAATTAAGCCAGAAATTTCTAATGAGTTAAAATATCCCTCATGAACTCTATTTATCAGAATCCTCCTTATGATTAATCCCTAAAATATTCCTCTCTAAGGTTTATATTACCTTGTGAGACATACCAATCTATGTGGGATTTGATTCCCAATGATGTGGGATACAAAGGAAGCATCCCTTAGGTTCAAACCCAATATTCTTAATTAACCATGTTCTCTTCTGGCCATATCCCCAGCTGGGTCTAATTTTTCTTGGGATCTCATATCCATTCCAATTTCTGTGGTCTTCTTAGACATAAATCCTACACCAATCATTGATGAGGAAACTTCCTCCTAGATTTCCTTAGTATACAAAATTGAACTATAATGTTTGGTCCTTACCACATGATCGTAAAAGGTATGATGTGTCTTATTAAGAGGAACCAAACTACTTCGGTTCTGAATCCATTCATGAGGTTACATAGGTATTCTACCTTTGAATTTTATCACAATGTCAAAACAACTATGGTATCATTGGAATGATGTAAATTCTGGAGTATCCTTCTATCTCCTTAGATTACGATAAACTCCAGAGTAACTTTTGTCTACTTCTATGAAAATAAATTCTTGATAACCCCACTGAGTGGCTTAAAAAGAAAAATTTCTAGAATATTGACCAAATAAAATATAAGTAGTATATGATAGGATACCAATGATGGATATCCTTGAATACATATAGGTATCACTTTTGTTGATCGAATATGTACATATCAATTTGAAACATGACAATAATTGATTTCACATTTCTAGGGAAAACTACATTACCCTTGGTTTATTAATAACCATTCATGAAAATATCATAAATCTATAAGAGAGTATCGGACTAGGAAATAATTCCTCACTATAGTGTGTGATGAGATTGATCTCACATCCTCTCGACCAATGTGTGTTTCTAAGAGTCGTTGGTAAAAGAACACAACAAATGCCTAACTTAGGGAAGCAGGTCCCTTTGGATATAGAAATATTTGATGATTATGATTCCATAAACAAATTTGGTGGAAACCATTAAAAATAGTATTCCTAACGAAAACAAATGTTCTGAGGGAAACATAAAATGGTTAACTTGATGTGATTCCTTAACCATGATGATAGTGTAACCGATCTGTCAGGCCTCTAAAAATTATCAAAATTGAGATAGAAAAGGCAATCAATCATGAATGTGTTCATCCATAATGATGATTTTTTAATATGGTTTTCTTGTTTTTGTGTGTGTATCATATATTCATGAACTATTTATTACAATAACACCCTTCAATACTAATGGCTTCCACCATGTTAACACATTCGAACACCCCAACACTTCTCAGGATAGATCCTCATCTGATCGAAGGACGCCATAAATAACTCAGTTTCTCAAATGATGGTTCTCCAATGCACTATTTCTGAAGTACCATCATAATGGTACCATCAAAACCCGTAGGCCACTCTATAGGCCCTCCAAATCAATAGTCACCCTCATTCTTCCATTCAATGATGCCTGGTGGTCCAAAAAAAGATGGTTCCAACCATAGTCTTCAATTGTTTTTGGAGATTATCACCAGAATAAAATTACCAATCACTCCCCTAATCCAAAGAGGCTAATCAATATTTCACCTAAATCCTCATCCCAATGACTTAGGGGTCCTTTCTAATTGATCCTTCCAAAAATCACTGCATCCAACACCACACAGCAGCAAACCATCAACATGATGAGGGTTTTATCTTCTCCTTCATGGCCCAGGTCCCCTAGACTCGACACTATAAGAAATACCATTGTGGACAACATCTACTTATATGGGAGTAGTTTTGTACCTTTTAAACCTCTGGACAAGTCCACCGACACAGTTTGGTGGGGAACAGTGAATGAAAACATACACCAACCACCATTATTCTTTCGGGTAGGAGACTTGTCTAGTAGAGCCCAACCAACACCAAAATTAAAATCTAGTGGAGTACCATGAGTTGGCACATACACCTACTTTCAATATATTATTAGGCCAATAGATTCATCTGCCTTCATTCAATGAAGCTCTCCAACCAAATGTAGTGATAATTTGCAAGCAGGAACATACACCTTCCTGCACCCACCTAGCCTGTAAGTAGTCTCTTCTAGAAACACTCAAAGAAGTCTTCTTACCATGATTGGGAGAAAACATCCAGTTCAAATAAACACTTTCCATCATTAATCAAGACACCCAATAGTCTCATATGGAATCACTTAGAAAAGTTAGTAGGAAATATCTGATGAAAATCCTCAGAGAGAATCAACACTCTTCCACAACACTCAATTACATTCAGTGTCCACAGATATGTAAATGGAGGTCAGGAGTATGTACATACACCTACTCCTGATATGTCATGGACTTATATTCCCATTCTATCCATTGATGTCACCAAACACATTTTGGAAATCAATATAGGGTGTATAGAAATTCCTACCCATATCTTGAAGCCTCCCAGGATATCATAATGGAAAATTCAGTACCACCATAGGGATGAACACAAAATTCTATTCCCATACATGGGATGACTCATCACCATGCCACCCCAAATAAAATACACCCACATGTTCTAGTCAAGGAGAGTTATGGGGAATATTCCTCCATATCATATAGACAACTAGATCTCATACATACACCTATTCCAATTGGAGATAATCCGCCTATTCTGATGGACATTCCAATGTAGGCACATACACCTACCCATGATAACCACTTCTACCAAAAAGTGTGCCCAACTACGTAGAAGAAGGCGTCTAATACAAAGTTTCATCAAACACAGTTTGAAAATATAAAGTTGATCTATGATACAGATCCTCTTAATGATGGATTTCTTGATTCCCTCAAACATTTATCTCTTGTAGATAAAGACCATACCCTCCCATTACTAAATTATATGAGTACTAGAAGTAATTATGAATTTCTTCATTAAACACATCATCATGAAAGATTTATTAATGAAAATTCAGATAATATTGAAGACTTATCATTGTATGAGGGACACAATAACGCACAATGTGGCTAGATTACAAATGGAAAATAATATTTTCCCCTTACTATAATCCACCATGGTGGTCCCTTATATGGTGGAAATCACTGTGAAAGTTCTGCCTGCAGTAGTGTTTCAAATTGTCATGAGAATTAATGAACAATCCATGTAGTAATAAGAATGCCATATTATTTTGAGGAACTTTAAAACATAAGGCATGTCATATCTGATGTCTTTTTACAGACATATGAAATTCTTTCTCATCAAGTAGATAGCCCAAGGTGACAGTCATTCTTGGTACCTCCCATGGGTTATTGGTTTTCTAATACAGTAGTGGAAACACTAATTGGTCCTATTTCATATGGTAATCCAATTGGGAATAATTCACTCTGGTCAGAATAGGTTGAGAAACCTCTATAAAAATATTAAGAGGAAATGTTGAACATGTGGAAGCAACTAGATAAGGGTGAAATACAGGTCATGTTATGGCCTTAGGCCACCACTCAATAAAACATTCTAGATGTGTTTGATGAACATTTTATTCATTGTATCCACCTCAACATATGGAAGACTCTTATTCATTTAAGATCCAAATTATTACCATATGATGAATATCAATGTCATGTAAATGTAATAGGATGGCTTCATATCTAGATGGACTAAGCATCTATCTCGGTTTCCCAAAATCTATATATCGAGACCAAGATGGAGGCCCTTAAACGTGAATGCCACAATGCATCAAATAGGATGAAATAATTGATCACAGGAACCTAATCCAGTGTTCATATCCTAGGATTGGGTGCACATAGAGCATTAAATTTCACTATGCTCTAAATTCAACCATTCCCACAAAAACTGGTTTCATGCAATTTTGTTACCCCTAGTTGGCCATAACAAAAAAAAATTTCATGATTGTAGAAATGTTCAAAAAGAATAGGTCTTGAATTTCTTTCACCAATGATAGGACCAAATTGATCATGTTACTGAGATACATTTTCATCAATACTATGAGAACATTAAGCAGGCCTCCTAATTAGAGGATCTCATTCATAAAATTGAGGAAATGTTTGAAATATAACAATAGTATTCCAAAAAAGGTTATTTAAGTTAGTGTCGGATAATTCACATAGTAAATGTTCACACTAGATATCATTAGATCTAAAGACTGACAATTCTGATATCATTCATAGTAGTTCATGAGCCACCCGAGCCTGTAGTGTTGGGGGATTTCTCAGATTCATAATACCCTCTTTAATGGAAATCAGTTTTTTCAAGATTATGGAAGAAGCCACAAAATGAATGCACAAATGAATTATCAGTAAATTCCATCTACGTTATTCTTTTCCATGAATTTTATGAGGAACCAAAAAATTGAAGAACAAAGTCACATAGAGGGATGTAAATAATGTGATCTCAAAAAGATACTAACATAATTCCATCAATTCATTAGGCATTAGTGACTATCATTAATTCCATCACTCGGGATCCTTGAGAGATTGAGTCCATACTAAGGGAATTAGAAGAGGATGTTTTCATTCTGGATACTGTTTACACTGAAGAAAATAAAGGATGTGTGTGTACCAGAAATCATAAGATATCCTAGAATCAAGCCATCCCATTAAATAATGAACATATAACATTTCATAGGGAACCTAATAGGGATAATGGTAAAGGTATAACCATGTATCACCCTCCCCTTGGAGAAGGTAAATCCCATTATATGGATGAATTATTTTCACATCAGGAAGAATAAATGAAGTGGTTACATTGACTCATTGTATAGTTACTCCAAATCATTCTTCCAAAAAAATAAGTTCTAAAAGAAGATCACCAATGGGAACTTCCAATTGGAACACATTAACCAATAGTTTTTTTTTCACAAAAAATAAAGAAGATCAAGAATTACTTCCATTATAATCATTCACTTACAAGACTATCCTTATAGATTAGCCACGATTGATTCTAGAAATTCTAGAAAAAATGATCTTACCTGTCACTGCACCCATTCAGGCTTCAAGAACCAAACCTATTTGGGTCCCAGATCGACCAGGTGTTTCTTGAATTCATATTAATACAATTGATTCAATAAAAACATTTTCAGAAGCTATATAAAGGATGTTATCACTAATTAATCCATAAAATAAGGATTACCCCAAATAGGTTGATTTGACTCCTACTTCTTCAATCATTGGGAATTCAAAATTTCTAATCTTTAAATTCTCAAGAGATCTGGAGTAGCACTTATGTAATAGTTTATGTGAAATAGAAGATGTGTTTTTAGAGACTAAATTATTATCTATCCATATGAGGATTTATGCATAATGAAAGCCTCTTTTGACATTTTTTTTTTCAAAGGAAGAATGAATTATCATTCTATTTGTGGATAATATAATCAATTAATTCTTCATTAATAACAAACTCACCTTCATTTCGTGGAGTAAATTATGATCTTGAATTTGATGAATTAAAAATAGGGGGAGAGATTCTGTTGAAATCAAGTATATAACATCCCCAGAAAATTATTTAACTTTAAGAAATTGTTTTTGAATTAAACATTCATCTTCTTATGATGATTTTTGATGATATCAATGATCTTTTTCAGTCCTATTGGGTTTATAGATTTATGATTTTTTACATTCCTATGACAAAGTTCTCTATCACTCTCTATCAGAACATCATAGTAATATTTCTCTTAGTTGTTAATGTCTTCACATGTCACCAATGTTTACCTTAATGAAAACCAAGTTATTTTTTATTTTGGTTACCCATTATGTTTAATACATTCAATTTTTAATGATGTTTCATTATTCATTTTTAGGATGTGTGTTTCTGAGAAAAAAAAATCTAGTATTAAAACATTGATTACCTAGATGACTTGCAAGGGAGATATTCATATTAAGGGTGTTAAAATGTAACTCCTTGATTTTTTATGAATTATTAATATTGGAATAAAATAAATTTCGTAGATTTATTCCATTTCACACTACACGATTTTATTCTTTCTTTATATGCAACACTGTGTGAGATGGCTAGGGATTCCTCCCGCTTCCTACCACTCAGATGACCTAGATCTTGCGTTCACTGACCCATGGGAAGAAATCCCCTGATTATTACTCTCCTTTTCTGAAAATCTCCATAGCCCCAAAGGTTTCTTCTCTTTTCTAGGATCACCTCAGTTGTCTCTGCTCCCGACGGAGTTAATCTGTGCTGCGGACCTGTGCAAGTTTACCCTAGTGGCCCGCTTTCGTCCTCATTGACCGTCAGTTGAAGTGTTTTCCCAGGCCTTCTCCGAGTCTTGGGGACTTCAAGAACATCTGGTAGTTGGGTTACTCGATCGACGACATATTATGGTTCGGTTTGGATCCAAGGAAGATTTGATTATTTCTTGGTCCAGAGCTCCCAGAATGTGCAGTGATTCTTCTTTATTTCTTTTCTGTTGGGGTTTCTAATTCCATATGCAGCGTGATCCGTCATCAGTTGCTACTTGGGTGAGTCTTCCTGGTCTTCCCCTTTCTTTTCAAAATCTAGCGATTCTTTGTGCAATTGGCAATACGATAGGGAGATTTCTTTACTCTGATCAACGTACGGAGTCTGTGCCTCACCCGGTTTTCCCACGCATATGTGTTGAGGTTGATGTTGCACGACCTCCTGTGCGCTGTATCTGGATTACAGACGAGCAAGAGTTTAGATGGATGCAAGCGCTTGTTTTTCAGTCATGGATGAAGTTTTGTGCGAGGTGTAAACGGTTCGGACACCTGGAGGAGGTTTTCCATAGGGGAGGGATGGATGGTTATCCCCAAAAGATGATTGGACACAGGGGGGATGGGTGCGGGGTGCACGCTGTTGTGAGGTCGACTCAATGGACTCTAATGGATGGCCCAGTGGAAGAGGAAGTGGCTGTGTTTTCCAAAGCTGAAGCTTTAGCTGGGCAGGGGGATCGACGAGACTCTGTGTGTTCTGAAGGCCAGCAGTGTGAAGCGCAATCTGATGGACTTAAAGTGAAGGGGTTTTTTCAGGCTCAGTATGATGATGTGTCGGGCACTGCAAGTTGTCTGAAGACAGTGAAGGAGCCTTTGAACCCATCGGGTTTCCAAGTGTTTGACAGACTAAAATGGGATCTTGGACTTGAATCAATGCCTTTTTTTGAGACTGGTGCTGGTCATCCGGCTTATTCTGAGGAGAATGCGGCCTCCCTGGATGGTGCTCGGGAGATTTTGTGTAGGGGTTCTGATAGTGCTGGCCGAACTTTAAAGGGTGCTGTCTTGGAGGATGCTATCACCAGTAACGCATGCGCTGTGGAGGAGGCAATAGAGAAGGATTCTATTGATGATTTTAGGTCTGCACAACAGGTTGAAGCTGAGAATGGTGTGCAGATGGAGCTTACAACAGCACTGCAGCCCCGGTCTTGGAAGCAGCGAGATGATCTGGAGCTCATCAATCGCATTGTTGGTTTGGTGATGGATGACATAGTGCTAGATTGTGATGGACCTGTGTCTGTGGGTGGAAAAATCATAGAGGAGCAAGGCTTTGTGGGTCCTCGTGACATTCTTGGATCAATACAAGGCCAGGAGGTTGGTGTTACTGCTCCGGTTCCTGGTTCTACTAGTTTTTGTCTACAGGTGTTGGAGAATGGGAAGGCCTCTATCACTAAGACTGATGTTTCAGTCAATGCTGATAGATTCATTTCACAGGAGGCTACTGTGGATGGTTCCCTTGTGGAACAGAGGACAAATTTTGGCTGTGAGTTTGTGGATAATCCGTAGTGTCTTGACATACCTTACTCTAACACTCAATCTCAGTAAGAAAAGGGTATGGAGGAAGGCTACCATGCAATACACATTTCTGGAAAGTGGGGGGATTGTCTTGAGAGTGATGAAGAAATTGAAGGTGGAATGGTCCCTGCTTCCTACAACGATGTTGTCCGGGGTGAGAAAAGTAAGGATCCTGAGAATGAGGAAGTGATGACTGCCCCACCAAGAAGAAGGCCGAGGAGGAAGTGTTATTATCTACCAAAGCCAATGGCTACCAGGTCTGCCATTGGTGGGGAAGGCTGGGCTGCACGGTCTTCTAAGGAATTTCTCTCTTTGGAGAAGTTAAACCTTAGAAGGAAGTATGCCAAGATCCTGCGACATTATGACAGCTCGGAATGGGAATCAGCTACTGTAGAAGATGAAATATATCATGGGGGTGGTGTTGGGTCAGACTGATCTAAATCTATATTTATGACATCATCCTGGGGTACTGGTTTACTGGTTTTCTTTTATTGAATAAGTAGTCATAGGCTCGCCTCTGATTGACTTTCCTGGTATATGCAACACCGGGTTATTCATTTGTTATATGATACACCATGATATCAATTTAATATACACAATAAAATGTTATGATTTCACTACAGGAAACACATAGATTAGCTTGTGGTACACAAAAAACTATATTTTTTTATTTTAAACACAATGTCAAGTTCCTTCGATAGTTTTTGTTACATGCAAGGTCATATTTCTTTGAAATATAATATACTATTAATATTGCTATTAAAATATTATTATAGTTAGAACATGGAAAATTATTTTGAATTTATAAATCAATTTAACTGAATTTATAAAATATTTTGAAACATTAATATAAATTAAATTATTTTTTAATCAATTAGTTACAAATTAGAGTAATATATAATTTAAAATAATGAAACTCTATTTCAATGAATCCTATTTTTCAATATACGAACAGAATTTTTTCTTAATATATTAAATGAACCACTTTTTTATACTTTTCATAATAAAATAAATATATTATTTATTCAATCAATTTTTTTTACACTTATCCTATCTATTTGATAGATATAAGATCATAAAAAATAAAATTTTATAAATAAAAATATTAATTTTTCTAAAAAGATAATTTTATAACCTTTTAATGGAAGACATTTTTAAAATATAATTCTCCATAGTATTATAGATTATAATTTAAAAAATAATCTTCATTTTTAAAATAATAATACCAAAATTTACTTTTGGAAAATTATTGGTATTTTGCTGTGAATTTTACTTTTTCGATGAATGTTGAAAACGTCCAATTATAATTAAAACATGAATTTTATTATAATTTACTTATATATTAAATTTATATTTTACATTTGATATAAATTATATTTAAATTTATTATATAATTTATTGATAAAATTATGTTCATTTTAATAAATTTCATATTGAAATTGGATATAAAAACATTTCAAACTTTTGAATATTTTTAGTTTAAATACGTGTTGTCCCATTTCATTCACGAGATTATTTTTAAAATAATTTATTCCAATTATGTTTTCATAATTTGAAAAAATGGATTCAATATTTGGAATTATAATAATTTATATGGTATAGAAGATTCAACTTAGTTTTTGACCAAACATATTAGTGAATGTAATTAAAATTAATTATAACGAATAATGTAATAAAGAGTTTACTTAGTGTCTAAAATTTGTCTTAAGGGGCCAAATAAACTAGAAATGTGGCCAAAAAAACTTTCTATGAATTTATTTTCATATAAAATATTATAATCAAAATGTATCCTTACTGTAGGCAAATTATTTAGGGATAACTATATATATTCATTACCATTTTATACCCACAAGAATGCCACTCTTCCTCCAATATAAAAGGGAAATCACCCTGTCACTTCTTCAAAACTCTCAAGATCATTAGATGATACAAAACCTACAAAAATAATCTCCATAATTCTATACTCTAATTATAGAAGCATCAATTTTGGCTTAAATAAAACCATGTGAGTACTTTAGTGAAACTGAAACAGATATCCCAAAGAAGAGGTAGGATCTATCAAATTGAACATTTATTTTATTTCTTTCGTCACCCATTAAATTATTATTTATTTGTGATTAAATAGTAATAAAATTAATATAAATATTCTAATATTTTGTATTTTAAGTATATGACCTTCACTAACATTCACTTCCATCAAATGGGATACAAAATCATTGTTCTTATGTATGGTGGAATATCGCCTCAAAAATCAATGTCATTAATTCTTCAATTAGCACCTAAATATAGTTCTTATATGATATATATGATATATATGATATATTTATACATATATAATTGTTATGTATAATAAATTCCTTCATTCATTCCAATTTGTGTGAATCGGATAACTTCGTTTGTAGACATGTGGACAACCACCTTATCAAAGCGGTGTGATTCATTCACGATTTGCATGGAATGAATTAAGGATGGGTATAATAAATATATATAATATATAAGAAAGAGTAATTATACTACAAATAAATAAATAAAAATATATATATTATTTACTTTTATTTCAATAAAAATACGACATGAAAATGGAATCACTATTCATGCTCACATACGACCCACCGTCTCCACCAACGTTGAATTTCATTTCATTATTATATATTTTTAATATTAATATATAATTATATAATAATTAATATATTATATATATATATATATATATAATTTTTTACATTCTTGAAATAATTAAATCATGTAATATGTAAGGGATCAATAATAACAAGTCAAAACATATACGAAAAACAAAGTCGTTATTACCTATAATGCAACTTTAACATGAAATTGTTAATAAAGCATAATATTAAGTAATAATCAATATTTTTATGATATTATGTATAATAATATGATTCTATTGTATATTTACAATAAATATATGTTTAATAAAAATCATTTTTTAATTTTTACAAATAAATTCATGTCTTAAGGTATGTTTTTTCTCATCTCACCTTAATTTCTGTTATATATTTTTTATATCAAGAACTTATTATTGTTTTTTGGTGTATAAAATCCATATAAAATTTTATCTATAGATTTTAAATTACATCATGATATTAAAAGTTTCAATTTATGTTTTTCTTTCAAGGGTCTCATGATTCTGAAGTTAGTAAATTAGTAAGGGAATTTCATATCAAATTTTTATATTCTTGTGAAATATTCCATGTTCAGCACTAATTTCTTTTAGGTGGATGATATATGGACATAATGTTTTTTAAAATAAATTAACTTTTTCAATGATAATAAAATTTTCAATTTATTTTATTATTTCATGGAGATCATGATTCAAATGTTACTCAAGTAGTATTAGGATTTTTAGTGTCACTTTTTTTGGGAGACTTATTCCATATTCACAACTCGTTTCTTTTTTGGGGTGTATATACAACCCAAAAATTTATTCAATGGAATTTATTATTAAATATACTAGTTTTTAAATATCAATTTTATTATGTCTATTTCTTGGGGTTTATTGTTCAATGTTACCAAATCATTAAATTTATATTTTCACACTTTTCTTTCTTAGAGACACATTTTATGTTATGAGCATTTCATATTATATAATGTGTATATACTGACCATTGAAATGTTATATCGATAATATCCATTTTATCATGATAATATAAGTTTCATTTAATGTTACTTATTCATGTGTTCTTTCATCTCAAATGTTTTAAAGTGGTTTGATTCACTTTGGAATTTTATTGTTTATTTTACTCAAGAATGTTTTTAATAATATAATAATGGTATTTAAATTCATCAATATAAACAAAAAATATGAAAAATTATCTTCAAATAGGGATATTTTGTAATAATAAAATCCTCATTCTTTATTCGGATGGATTTTAATTGTTTCAATGAAATTGACTTGGAACCACATCTTTTCTACAAGTTATTCATGTTTCAAGTTGATTGACATGAAACCCATTTCATTTCTATGATTTAATCATGTTACAAAGAATAATTTTTTGTATATTATTTTAGGTTGATATGAAATTTTGTTTCTTAATTTATTCTTCTTGTGTCTCATGGAAGTTTCTTATATGATGGGGTGGCCTAAATAGAGATGGGTATGCCCGTTACAGCTTATATGAGGGAGTTTCCCCTATAGTGCAGGGTTAGAACAATATAGATAACTTAATAGCTGGGACCTACATATCTCTTCAGTACATTGGGTAAATATTTACATGTCATGAAATAATTGTCCAAATAAGATGAAAATCATGATGAGCTATGAAATGAATGTGTAAACTGATCCATTATAATGAATGGTTTGTCACTAGGGGTGGGGGTCTGTCCGTCCTAGGTGGTATAACAGCTTATGTGTGAACCTGATTCCATGTTCACAATATTATAATGAATCTTATTACACTTTCGTAATGTAATTCATGAACTAAATTAAATGTTCATAATGTTATTCATGGACTTAGTTTCACGTACATATGTTAATGCATGAACCTGATTACATGTTCCTAATGTTATGAGTGAACCTTGTTATGTGTTCACAATAATATGCATAGAAATGGTTGCATATCCATCAGTCTATGTAAGTACCAAAATTTATGTCATTAACTTAATGATTGAAACCATTTCTATTCACATGGTCTTAAGGCATGCAATATTTTATTTTATAAATATTCTTTTAATAATGTTATAATATCTATGTATGTTAATCCTAGAAGTATATATCATGATGGGGATTCCATTATTTAGATAGAGGTCCCACACCCTCTTCAAAGTGGATGAGTTCCTTATCCAACTACAAAAAAAGGATATTGAGTCACTCATGTTAGAGAGATAGGGGAGTATAGACCCTAAGAATACTTCCCATCCGATAGTGGACTTGCACCTGTTGTGGGGGAGTTTCATCTATACTGGTATATAACATATTGGGGACCCGTATGATGGAGTGACATGAGAGTATCGACCCCATTATATTTCCAAAAACTTATCCCAAACACTAACATCATCAGAATACTGCTGAAAGAATCATCCCACAAATAATATTTACTTTCGAATCTATGATTTCAAAACAAATTCCACCATCACATCCTACGTATATAACAAATCATTATAGGAAACTAATGGACATAAATTTTAGTCCCATAGAAGGAGATACTTATGTTATAATTTCAAGAGAAATGTAAATTATCTGTAGATAGGGTCACATGGTGTGTGACCCACCTGGACACATGTGTTTCATCATCCACACATGTCTTTGTAGTCCATGTATATCTAAAATTGAGGTACATGTTGCACATGTTGTGTCAATGTAGCCAAGGGCGTGCATGCTTCCTCCATACCTGTTTCTATGTTCCTTGGCCTCTGCCCATGTACTATTTAAGGTACCCATGTATGAGGTTGTCTCCACGACCACATACACTTGGGGTTTGGAATTCATGTAATATGTGTCCATGTACCCAAACAAGGGGTTTATTTCATTGTTCATGGATGCATGACTATGCCCCATTATATAATTTGTTGTCTGATTACTTGGCGTGTAGTTCCAAAAAATTATTTACCCCCAACAGGATTAATACATGGCTAGTTCACTGGAAACCACATTCTATGTGATCCGAATATATAAAAATATAAAATCAAAACCTACAAATCACACATTTTTTCACAATTAAAAAAATATCAGCCAACATTTAATGTTAGTATTTATAAAAGGGCACTAAGACATTAAAAAAATATTTAATTTGTAATCAGTAATAAAAACCTAGAAAATCAGCCTATCTCATGTTGAAAACAATAAATATTTGGACATAAATCCACCCACAATATTAACTGCTCATTGATACAATCTCTATATCTATCACGGTAAATATATGGTGGCACATCATTTTATATTCCTCTTTGTTCGGCCATCTGGCAATGGAAAATCCCCCTCACTTACAATTTCTATAGAGAGGAATCCATAATTAGAGGGTCTATTTTATACAATTCAATTAATTAATAAAAATTATTTATTTATTTATGATGTCTTCCAATAGTATCTATCCACTAAATCCAAGATTTTGAAAGAAATTATATTGTGCCTATGGTAAATACCACATCCCTGAGACAAAAATTGTCTGAGAATTCCCATCCATGGTCTAAAAACTGGGAAGACCATTTATTCAAAAAAGATGTAAACATGTTCTTTAATACATTTATATTTTTAACATATTAAGTATCTGATCCCATGCCTCCAATATATATCATAAAATTCAATAAAAAATAAAAATACATATACAAATATTCAAATTACTAAATAAAAAAATGGAGTTGTTACCTTATCCACTCCTTCAAGTATTTTCACCCCAAAAAGAACAAGTTCTGAAAAAGGTGGAATATTGAGTCTAGATCTATAACTCAAAATCATAGGATAACTCTTAAATGATCCCATGTAAAAAAATACACTCAAACCAAAGGGATGGACTTTGTGTAGAAGGTCATCTCATGTTAGTCATTGTTTAATACTAGCTAATCTGCATATGTAGTTATATCTATGATGTCTAGATCTCCAAAGTCAAAAACATGGGATGGGTCATGTACATATCTCTTAAACATCGAAACATGGCCCAACTACGGGGGTATTTCCAAGTGATAAAAACCATCTCTAACCCATATAATGTCCTTGATTGACCTGATGAACCATGAGGATAGATTTATTCCATAAAAAACCTCTGGAATCCTTATAATAGTGAGTATCTATAGAAAAAATGGTATCCCTTATTAAAAAACAATTCCCATGTTATTAATCTATGAATTGATTTTATCTCTTATAAGATACCCTCAATCACTCATAGATCACCTAGATCATATCTTTCATTACCTACACTAGCTCTATCCCAATAAGAGTTATCTACTAAATAATAATCAATCATAAGGGTGACCAACAGTGACACCTATACATGGCCTCAAAAGATCCAAAGATAATATTATATTAATATCATTTATTAAATTAAAAATATACCAATGTAAATTATTCATTTCCACTCTGAAAAATATATATTACACTTGATCTCAACATATAACCCAACACTTAATTAGTCTTTTGGTTTTCTTGTAATTATGGTGGTGAAGTACTATTCACTTATATAACTGGGTTGTTAAATCCACCTATATAACACTTCAAGAACAGTAGTTCAACCCATCATCATGGTTGAAGACGATCATCTTGGGTGAACCATGAAGCTAGAAGATATCCCACAAGTATAACTACCCCAAATTCTCAACTAAACTCTGCTCCCAAATGAAATGAAAATGGGATGACATAGTGAGTATTTTAACAATATCCTAGATATCATCATAATATTTTTGTTATTGTAATCCTCAAAAAAATGATCAATATGTCATCCCACATATAACCGATGATCTCAAATGTTCGGTTCAAAACTATATGAAACTAGTGTTTATCCATTACCTATTGATATATGATTTTTTGAGAGAATAAAACAACAAAGCATCACCTCATGCCTTCCCACCAAAACTACCACTAATAGTATTTGAATATTTTTTACACACTCTGATATATAACCATGGTAGAGGTATGAAACTACCTTAACATCTCCTAGTAAAAAGTGTTTAAAACTACTATCCATTCATTGAAAATGATGGTATACTCGCCTCTTTAATAAAATCAATTTGAGGGATTTTCTAAAGATATATAGTCATGTGGAACCACATATAAGATGTCTCCCAATTGGTCCTCGCAGAAAAACTATAGAAGTGTTTGATTAACCACAATTGAATGAAGGTAAGCCACAAGTCTCTCCTCTAACAAGGCCACCTGTGATAAATCCATCTACTCTCACACCTCCTCACCTATGAAAGAACAATAATTCCATCTAAGAGAACCAATTATAATGTATCCTTTCCATGGATTATAGACTATATACATGTCATAGTCTTATAGTAACACAATCCAATTAGTCAATGTCATGTTAATATGTCTATGAGTGAAGATTTACATGAGGCTCTCATGGTCTGAGATATCCATAAAGCACTCATGAATAAGAAATATCATTTAAATCATTAAAGAAAAGAATTTTGATGAAAATTACTATCATTAGTCCCATAGTTTTTATAATGTTGTCTCAACTTCCTAGACCCATTAATGATAAATTACTACATCTGTATCAACATGAATCTAGTAACTTCCCTAGAGTTATCACAAAACATCACCTATTAAATTCCCAACTCCACTTGTCTCAAAAAAGAATCATTGATCATCATTTTCCCTAGCTCCTCAAAGGCTCCCTCACCATGCTCAGTCAAGGTAAATGGATACCCTTTCTACATCAATGATGTCAATGGGGTTTCTAACCTATAAATTATTCCCTAAAACACCTTGTTAACACTCTATTTTAATAAATGGAGGGAAAAAAAGATTCTAAAGAGCACTTTGGATATCTTAATGAAGCATGGAAATTTAAAGGAAGAAAATAAATCAGTTTAAATGGACTTACAAAACATACCTATACATAAGAAGGCCAGCACTACTCATTCTAGTATAGCCTAAATGTTTATCCCATAACTTGAGGATTGATACAGAGGGCCAAAATCATGTGGACTATGTGAATTTTTTTGATTTACACCCATTTGTAGGGGTCCTACGTGGCAGATCTACACCCATGAACAACACAGAAAACCTCGCCTCGACTAGGTCCCCTCCTTACCTGTAAATAGGACCGTTGGGATTCCCATTTGAAAAACTGAAAATATTTGAATAAGTCTTGAGGTTGTCATTGAAAAACTCATTTTCCCAGGTTCCCTAAATTTTCTCAGTTAGATCTCTAAAACATGAGAGAAGAGATAATTAAAAGGGTTAAATAAGATCAACGTCCCATTAGGGTCTAAAATACTAGACACTTGTTTAAATACCCTTTTTCCAAAAGAATAAGTCAACTATGAAAGGCATTTTTCATATAAAAATACTGGTGTAGGATTTTCCAAGGATATATTGGGAAACCTAGGGAGCTTATGTTTAAACCTCACCCCAAGTGTTTTTGTCCCAATAATCCATGGCCTAAAGAATATCAAACCTTCATTGGATTATCCGTCCCGTGTTAATAATTTTTATGTTCCTCCAATGACCTATGCGGCATACCTATGTGTCATACATATGCGTCATACCTATGTAGAATACCTACATGGTAGAATTTCATGGAATTCCTATGTGTGTCACCAATACGATTTATATTTGAGGCCCACTTTTAAAACAAGACATGGAAGATCTTATTCTTATTTGGCTCCCTTATCTGAAAGGGACCAACTTGAAACCTCCACCAAGACCTCCTGATTTATCAAACCTTTGGTAAGATGACATGAGTGTGTCCCCCATTTGGATTTGGATATCTCTATTTCGAGGTTTTCCAAACTCGTGTATCTATAGGGAAAGATATTTAGTGTGCCTATGTATTTGGATATCTATGGTCACAAAGAGCCTTAACCTAGATATAGTGTTACATAGTTCCTAGTTTTAGAGGATTAGGGTTTGGACCATGTTCCCCCATTATCATCTCTAAATCTAGAGCCTCTAGTCCCTATTAGGTAGGGTATTGTTCATCCATTATTTTTCTTATAAGAAATGAAAAATCTATCTCCCAATATGGGACCCACTAGGGAATCTATGTTGGTTTGAAGTCTAAGCCTTTCATGTAGGAGGATGTAGTCTTGCTCCTCTCTACACCCTTCACCTTCACCCCTTCTTTAGCTTGGACCACCATCAAATGCAAAGAGAATGGATAAAAGAAACATTGATACAACCTCTTCCACCATAGTCCCTACATATTCCATAAACGGAGGAGAAATGTGTGGTTTATTGTATCTCTCACATCTTATTATTTCTCAAATCATGCATGACTCTCATGGGCTATGAAATTTTTTATTATACCAACATCTGCACGATCCAACTGATTTGAGTAACTACCAGAACACTAATTCCCATCATAACTGGGATACATGGGAAGCCTTTTCAAGGACAAAGATCCATACTATTTCATACATGAAATGAAAATTCATTACCCCATAACATTGGCATTCTTTTCAGAAGTAATCCCATGTCTTAATTATCTTAACATGTGAATCCTCCTTAGGTGTAATCCGCAAATTAATCCCAAAATTCTCCATGTGTTAAAACATCCCTCATGTTCCCTATTGATTGGAATACTCCTTATGATTAATCCCTAATATATTCCTCTATATGGTTTATATTCCTCTATAAGACTTATTAATCTATGTGGGATTTTATTCCCATTTATGTGGGATACAAAGGAAGCCTCCCTTAGGTTCAAACCCAATATTCCTAATTAACCATGTTCACTTCATGTCATATCCCCAAATGCATCTAATTCTTTTTGGGAGCTCATGTCCATTACAATTTCTTTGGTCTTCTAAGATATAAATCTTACACTAAGTATTGACATGGAACATTTCGCCTAGATTTCATTACCATACAAAATTAAACTATGATGTTTGGTCCTTATCACACGAATATAAAAGGTATGATGTGTTTTATTAAGAGGAAACTAACTACATAGGTTCTGAATCTATTCATGAGGATACATAGGTAATATACCTATGGTTTTGATCCCAAAATAAAAAAAACTATGGTCTCATAGGATAAAAGTAAATCCTGGAGTAACCTTCTATCTCAATAGATGATGATAAACTCTAGAGTAACTTTTATCTACCTTGATTAAATTAAATTCTAGAGAACCCCACTGAGTGGCTTAAAAAAAATTTCATAATAATGCCCAAATAATAAATAAGTACTATATAAGAGTATACCATTGATGGATATCCTAGAATACATAATGGTATCTCTATTGTTGATCGAATACGAACAGATTATTTTGAGACATGATAATAATTGATTTCACATTTCTAAGGAAACTACATTACCCATGGTTAATTAGTATGTTTTCAAAAAAAATCTTAAATATATAAGAGTGTCTTGAAGTAGTAAATAATTACCCCCAAAAGTGTGTAATGATATTGACCTTACATCCTTTCAACCAATGTGAGTTTCTAAGAGTCATTGGTAAAAGAACGTAATAGATACCATCTTTTGGGAAGCAGGTCCCTTTGGATATAGAACTATTTTGTGTTTCTGATTCCATAAACTAATATGGTGGAAACCATTTAGAAATAGTTATTCCTAACCAAAACCCACGTTCTGAGGGAAAACTAAAACGGTGAACCTGATGTTATTCCTTAAAAAATATGATAGTCTAACCCATCTGTTAAGCCTCTATAAATTGTGAAAATAGAGCTAGAAAAGGAAATCAATCATGAATGTTTTCATCCAGAAGGATGCTTTTTCAATATGGTTTTATTGTGTGTCTGTGTGTATCATATATACATGAACTACTTCTTACAATAACTCAATTAAATCCTAATGGATTTCCCTATGATTACACCTGGGAACTCCTTGACACTTCTCAGGACAGATCCTTGCCAGATTGAAGGACGCCCTCAATAACTCAGTTTCTCGAATGATGGTTCTCCAATGCTCCAGTTATGAAGTATCGTTATAATAGTACCATCAAAACCCTATAATCCACTTTATATGCCATCCAAATAAATATTCACCCTCATTCATCCATTCAACAATTCCTGGAGGTCCAAAAGAAGATGGTTCCAACCACAATCTTCAATTGTTTCGGGCAATTATCCCCAAAATGAAATTACCAATCAGACCCCTTATCCAGAGAGGCTGACCAAGATTACACCTAAAGCCTCATCCCAAAGACTTAGGGGACCATTCAATGGATCCTTCTAAAAATCATTGCGACCAACACCCCACAACAGCACACCATCAACATGTTGAGGGTATTATCTTCAGCTTCCTGGCCCAGGTCCCCTAGACTTGAGACTGTAAGAAAAACCACCAAGGACAACATCTAGTTAATTGGGAGTAGTTTTGTACATTTTACACCTCTAGAGATTTCCACCAACCAATTTTAGTTGAAAATTGTGAATGAGCACATACATTGTCCCACCATCATTCTTTAGGCTAGCAGACTTGTTAGGTGGAGCCCAACCAATACAAAAATTGAAATCTAGTGGAGTACCATGAGTAGGAACATAAAACTTCTTGAAATATTTAATTATTCCATTATACTCATATAACATAATTCAATTAATCTCTATAACAAAATGTAGTGACAATTTTCAAGCAGGAACATACACTTGTCTGCACCCAACAATCCTACGAGTTGTCTCTTCGGGAAACACTCAAAGAAGTCAGCTTACCATGATTTTGGGAAAACTGCCGATTGGAATAAACACTTTCCATCATCTATAATGCCTTCCAATATTCTCATTTTGAAGCACGTAGAGAAGTATGTAGGATATAATTGTTGAAAAACCTCGGAGAGAATTAACTCTCTTGAACAACAGTCAATTACATTCATTTTCCACTAATATGAAAAAGGAGGCCAGGAGTATGTACATACACCTACTCCTTATATGTTTTGGACTTATATTCCCATTCTAGCCACTGATGTCACCAAACACATTTTGGAAATGGTTAATGCATATACACAAATTCCTACCCATATCTTGATGCTTTCTAGAATATCATAATGGAAAATTCAGTAGAACCATAGGGACGAACACATAATTGTGTCCCCATAACTGGATGACTCATCACCATGCCATCCCGATGAAAATACACCCACATGTTCTAGTCTAGGATGGTTATGGGGAAGATTCCCCCATATCATATAGACAGCTAGATCTGATACATACACATGTTTCAATTGGAGATAATCGGTTTTTTCTTAATGGACACTCCAATATATGAACATAATCCTGCGCATGATATCCACTTCTACCGACAAGTGTCTCCTACTACGTCGAAGAAGGCATCTAATACTAAGTGTCATCAATCACAGAAGGAAAACCTAAGGTCAATCTATGATATGGATCCTCACAATGATGGATTTCATAAAGCACTCATACATTTATCTGTTTTAGATTAAGATCCTACCCTCCCATTACCAAATTATATGAGTAAAATAAGTAATTATGAATTTCCACATTAAACACTTCATCATGAATGATTTATTCATAAAAATTTAGTTAATCTCGAGAATTTATCTTTGGATGAGAGACCTAGAAAGCATCCATGTGGCTAGAATACAAAGGGAATATAGGAATTACCCCATAATGTAATCTACCATGGTGGTCCTCCACATGGTGGAATTCACTGTGAACGTTCTCTCTGCAGTGGTGTTTCACATTGTCAAGAGAATACATTAACTAAAAAAGTAGTGATAAGAGAGACAAATTATTTTGAGGCGCATTCAAACATAAGGCTAGTCATATCTAATGGATTTTTACTATTATGTGAAATTATTTATCATCAAGAAGATAGACCAAGTTGACAGTCATTTTTTGGACCTCCCAGAAGTCATTGGTCTTGTAATATAGTAGAGGAAAAACTAATTGGTCGCATTTTTTATGGTAAAGAAATTGGAATGAATTCAATATGGTCAAACTACATTGAGAAAAATCTAGAAAATGATTAAGATGATATGTTGAACATGAGGAAACAACTAGATAAGGGTGAAATACGAGTCATTTTCTACCCTTTAGCCACTACTCAATAAAACATTCCAGATGTGTTTGACGAATATTTTTTTCATTGTATCCACCTAAACATATAGAAGACTCTTATTTATTTTAAATCCAAATTATTACCATATGGTGAATGTCAATGTCCGGTAAAGGTAATAGGAAGGCTTAAACACTAGTTTGACTAAGCATCTATCTGGGTCTCCTGAAATCAAATAATTGAGAATAAGGAGGCCCTTCAACGTGAATGCCTAAATGTATTAAATAGGTTGTAAAAATTGATTAGAGAATCCTAATCCAGTGTTTATATCATAGGATGGGGTGCACACAAAGGATTGAATTTCACTACGCTCTAAATTCAACAATTCTCACTAAAACTAGTCTCATGAGATTTAGTTACCCCAGGGTATCTAGATCAAAAATCAATTTTTCATTATTGTAGAAATGTTCAGAATGAATAGGTCTTGGATGTCTTTTAAAAATGATATGCTCAAATTGATCAAGTTATTGAAATATTTTTTCATCTCTCGTATGAGAACATTAAGCATGCCTCTTACTTAAAGGATAAAATCCATCAAATTGAAAAAATATTTGAAATAGAATAAAAGTATTAATAAAAGGTTCTTTAAGTTAGTGTTAGATAATAAACATAGTAAATGTTCACACCAGAATTCTTATGATCTAAAGATTGACTGTACTTATATCTTCCATAGCAGTTCAGGAGCCACTCTTGCCCACAGTGCTGGGGGATTTCCCAAATTCTTAATACCCTCTTTAATAGAAATTATTTTATTCAATATTAGGGAAGAATCCACAAAATGAATGCACAAATAAATTATCATAGAATTCCTTCTACATTATTCTTTTCCAGGAAATGTTTTGAGGAACGAAAAAATTGAAGAACAAAGTCACATGGAGGGCTGCGAAGAAAGTGATCTCACAAAGATACTTAAATAATGCCATAAATTCATTAGTCATCAGTGACTTTCATTAATTCTATCACTATAGATCCTCAAGATAATGAGTCCATACTAGGTGAATCCGAAGTAGATGTTCGCATTCTGCATATGGTCTACACTAAAAAAATGAAAGACGTGTGCGTACTGGAAATCATAAGATATCCCAGAATCAAGACGCCCCTTAAATAATCCACTACTAACATTTCATAGGTAACCTAATAGGGAGAATGGTAAGTGTATAACCATGTATCACCTTTCCCCTGGAGATGGTCAATCCCATTCTGTTGATGAATTATTTTCACATCAAAAAGATGAAATAAAGGAGTTTAGATGACTCATTGTAGAGTTACTCCAAAGCATTCTTCTAAAAAAATATGTTCTATAATAAGATCACCAATTGGCACTTCCAAATGCAACACATAATCCAAGAGATTGTTTTCACCACAAACAAAATAAATCAAGAATTAACTCCATTATAATCACACACTTATAGGACTATCCTTATAGATTACCCACTATAGATTCTATTTGTGACAACACTAGTGATCTTACCAGTCAATGCACCCATTCAGGCTCCAGCCACTGCACTTGTTTGGGTCCTATCTCAGCTAGATGTTTCTTGAATGCATATGAATACAATTTAGTCCTTAAAAATTTATTAGAAGATGTATAAGTATGGTTCACACTGATTAATACATAAACTAAGGTTTACCCCAAATAGGTTGATTCTCCTCCTCCTCTAATCTTTGGGAATCCCAAATTTCCAATCTTTAAAGATTCAAGAGATCCGGAGTAGCACTTAATGTGTTTCTTATCTCACTATGATCCCATTATGGGGACCCTAGAGCAACAATAGGAAGATATTATTATATGTTTTGGGAAATAACAAAAGGGGGAATCCTTTTTCTGCTATAAAATTTTATAGTCTCGATTAATTAATAGATGGGAAGATCTCTATCAGAAATTAATTTTTTAATTCAGATTGATACAGTAGAGGACAATAATATTTGATCTCAGAAACTGCAAGAAAAAGGGAGATTAAAAGAGTTTCAGATTTCATTACTCGGTGGAAAGTATTAACATACTCTTTGAATATACCATTCCCTCAAGAATAATTGATGGTCAATTCAGTTGAAAACCTCTATGATGATTTGTGTACACCATTAATCCCTGTGAAATACAATTGAGGGTTTTGGGACTTTGTGTTGATTACTTATCAACTAAAAAAATAATAACATAGACTAGAGACAAGTCCTGAGGTATCCCATCTGCTCTGGTAAGATGGGATGGAAATATAGATGTTGCTTCAGTAACAATTAAGTAGTCCCCTATACCCACTCATATTACAAATCTCTCATCATACCATATGAATCCACCTACAACGCATTATAAGCAATGAACACCTCATCAAGATGATAAAAAATTAAAGGCATAGGTTTATTTAGTAGATAATGAATAATGTATAGAATTTTCATATTGAACAAGTTCATGAACACTTCATGTATGCCATTGAAAAAAATTTAGTCTAGTTACCAAGACCCAAGAATCAAATCAAATAAGGATATAAGGTTCTCCCTAACTACATCCCATTCCATCAAATGCCAGGGCACCCCCATCCAAAAGTGTTTTGTTTTCAATGTTATCCTGTAGATGATGTTGGAATCTACAAAATTGACACTGAAAGGTTCATCAACCCACTAGCATGTGTTATCTCTACCAATCTAAAGGAGGAATATGAGTGGAAAGAAGTTATAAACATGAATTAATAGAAACTTACCAACTGGATAGTCAATAAAATGAAGAAACAAACTCATTTTTTTCTATGAACATAGTGGAATCAAATGATTGTGCCTCCCACCACATCTACTTCTGCCTAGTCGTCATCCTCAAAAAGATCAATCCTCCAATGGGAAATCCTCAAAGAACCAACATGGTCAGGAGGATAAAGAGTAGTTAGAATAATATGATATCATGTCTAGGATATATTTTTCCTTGAATTTGGTAGATTTCATTCATAAATTCTCAAAATAATGGGCAATTCCCCTCCTAATAGAATAAAATATTCAACTATTCTGGTAGAATATTCATCAGTTGAAGAGTTTATCTTTGGCTCCATTAATGTCATTAACTTGATGGATACCTATGTAAATATGGATTCAGATTATGATCCCCCACTAATTGATTGGTAAAATTTGTGAGGAGGTCATCAAGGTCAATGATACCGAGGAAGATATGGGTAATCTAGAATCCACTATTTCAATTACACCCCTTCTTAGACCGTTTATGTAGTAAATTTTTTTGGAGAGCCCTTTTGCGGGCTCAGAAGGAACAAGCGAATTCTCCCACACATAACAGATTTTTCCTTTACATAATCACCCTGGATGAATAGTTAGAGGTTACAACTCCATCTCATTAGTAAGTGAGACATCCCAACTAACCAAATCAACCCAGAGCATACATAATTAAAACTCATACTTCTAAGGATGGTATATCCATGTAAGGGACATTACTGTTGAATGATTCTGTTAAAGATCATATCCATGTGGGGAAGTGCAAACATATGTACCGGAAATATGATGTGTTGATTAAATGGTCCCATGTACCAGAAAATCTATCAATCCTGAGTACTTTGAATCAAATGAAGGATCTATAGGAATCAGTTATTCAGGTTTAATAAAGTCCTCAAGGGTTTGAAATAGAGTTTGTCTCCATAGAGGATTATCGTATAGAGAATGACCCAATAGTATGTGATGTAGTCATATCATTCACAAACAAGGATGAAGTTATCGTTATACAAGGACACCTCAGGACATTATACATATCCAATAGGATTAATGATATTGATATCCAACGAGCCTTCAATGATAATGGCTCAGAGGTCAAACCCATTCCCAACAAGACACATCGGTGATTGGGCCTCAATGAATCCCATTTTTCCCCTCCACTTTGATGTTAAATGGTTATGAAAATATTGAGAAAGAACCTTTTAGTGAGATTATGATCAGAAGTCAGTTTGGGGATCTCATATCTGAATCATAGTTCATGGTTGTTGGGAATGATACAGTATTCAACATTCTATATGGAAGACCATGGCTACATCAACATACATTTATTCCTTCATCGTATCATCAATGTCTCAAATATTATGTTGATTGTAAAATTTGTACATTTCATTATGAAATGTTTACATTCAATACATTTTAATATCAGTATATTAATGCTGAGTTCTATCACAAAAAGGGAAAATTGTTCATGGGAAATGATTTTCCAATAACCAATGCTCTAAATGATCTGTAAAAGATCCCAGCTAACCCATACAAGAATCAAAATGGAGATTATGTTTTTCATGTTAATCAAATTGAAATCGTTGGCCCAAATCTATTTGCACACTCAGTGACTTCCCAAATGTCAGTTGTGGAAACTGATCCTGATAATACAATAGAATTCAGTTATTAACCAAACAATGATGAAAGCCAAAATGAAGATGTCTTTATTCCATCCACTAAGCTTCAACAATTTTATTAATCATCATCCTGGCTAGAAAAAGTTTTCTCATTCAAGTATAAATACATAGAAGATTATTGTGGTCTCATCATCTTTGCAACATACTTCCAAAATAACCCTTATCTTTAGATGAGTCGGTCATGGATTCCTCCTCATTATTTTCTCTAAAATTATTTATTCATCACCTACATTTCAAGAAGAGGTAGAAGAAACAACACATGAAGAATAGTAAGTAGAGGAATAACTTAGAGATACCCCTCTAGCATTTGAGGAAGGCTTCTCGACCACTACAGATGAACATATTGAAATAAATCTACGTACAATGAAAGATCCATGCCACACCCTAATTAGTGTGGCCAAGAATCAAGAAGGTGAAGAGATATATAATCCTTTATAAAGAAACATCAGGATGTGTTTTCTTGGAATTAAGTAGATATTCCATATAATAACACTCAGGTGGCCACCGATCATTTGTTATTACAAGAAGATCATTGGGGATATAAAACAACAGTAAGAATAACACAACCGACTCACACCTCCAAAATTTTTTCTGAATTCAACATCATTACCAAATTCGACCTCTTAAAAGAGGTGAAATATCCAATGTAAGAAGATAATATTTTCTAGGTAAAAAAGTAGAATTGGAAAATTATAAGTTCCTTTGATTTCAAACATCTTAACCATCGTTTTCCCAAAGATGACTTCACATTTCCAATCATAGAACTCTTGATTAATGAAACAGCTAGCTAAAAATATATCTCTATCATGGATGAATACTCTATGTAGAACCAAATCATGATGGAATTAGGAAATCAGGAATCAACATCCTTCATAGCCCCTCAATGAGTATACTACTCTCAAGTTATAACCTTATCCATTACGAATTCTGGTGTTAAATACCAATGTTCAATGCATTACATATTTAAACCCATCTTGTGTAAATTCATTGAATTCAATGTTGATGATATATTGGCTAAATCTAGACCACATTATGATCACCAGTCTAACTTGGAGACCATATTCAGAAAAATTTGACATCCCAATATAATGATAAACCCCATGAAATGTGATTTCAGGGTAACCTCAGTAAAATTTATCATTTTTTTTGTATGCCAATGCAGTATCAATTTCGATCATGAGAAGACTAGTGAAATCCTTATAATGTAACCTCCAAATAACATGAAATAGTTAAGAGGACTTAAAGGATTATATTCTTACATATGGAACAACATATATAATCAAGTAGGAATGTGTTTCCCTTCACCCAATGGATGAAAAATGGGGTTTCATATCTATAGACCAATGATTCGAAGAAGTATTTTATTCCATTAATAAATATCTATTGATTACACAAGTATTGATGTGGCCTGTTGAAGGAAAGACACTCAATCATTATTTAACAGTCATGGTGTAATAACTAGTCACCTTCCTTGACCATAAGGATGATTATATAAATGAAAAAACCCTTTACTGTCTCAGTTGAACCATGATCGATGTAGAGACTCAATATTTATATATTGATAAGAGATTCCAAGCATTAATATTTACAGTACAAAAGTAGAGGCACTATATGCAGTATCATGATGTCCACTTAGTCTCTCACAATAACCCGCTAAAATTTATCCTCATTCGTCCTACTCTTATAGGGTGTATGGAATGGTAGTTGATTATTATATAGTCTTTTTATATACAGTTTTTCCATAGAAATCAATAAAAGGACAAGCCCTAGCAGAAATCCCTGTTGAGAACCCATTTACCAAAGATACATCATTGAATACTAAACTTTCTGAGGATAAAATCATATATATTCTAGATAGTTCCAAATATGGGAAATAAAATATAATGGTTCTTCTATAATTTCAATGGGGAAGAGAATGGAAGACCATATACTAAAAAAAGTAGGGTTAGAAATTGTTATTATCATCCCATAAAAGAGTTTGTTTCCATATTCCATTCTCTTTATAGAAGGAAGAACAAACAATGAGTTAAAATATTAGGCACTCATATTAGGTTTCCAATTGGCACTTTAAGTACTAGTAAATCACCTCGAAGTTTGAGGGGATTCAGAATTAGTAATAAAAAAGATTATTGGGGATTACGCCATCCAAAAATACGTGTCAACCCAACTATATTATTATGTTAAAGGGTTAATGGATGAATTTATCATAGATATAACATTGTCTTGTATAATGTTATTACAAATTACCCAATATGATGCATTGGAGAATGAAGCTACAACCCTAGCTAATCTAAATTGTGATGAGACTATCATTAGCATTGCTCATCATCATGTGGTTTCACCTTTTGTTCTAATCTGAATAGAGAAAATCATGAAATTAGTCCCAGTTATGAATCATATGGTCATACCAAAGGGTGGATGGGACCATTACGGATTATCAAAAAAATGCGTTAATTCCACCATATAGTGTTGGAAGAGAGATGATATGGTGATGAGAAATTAATTTCACTCTTTATGATGGCTTAGATCTCCAAAATATCAACTAAAAATGAGGATTTGATGGAATTATCCACAGTTGTATTGATAGAGAGTATGATGCAACTATCATAAAAGAAGTACATGCAGTTTCCTGTGGTACCCATGAGTCTCGGCAGAGGATTTATCCACAAATATGAAAGCTTGGATACTTTTGGTCTTCAATTATGTAATATTTCATAGATTTCACTCTGAATTGTCATCCCTAAAAGGTGAATTTCGACATCATACATCAACCCCTGATGATTCTACAAATATCTAAATACTCATTGACATTTTGTACACGGTGAATTGTTATAGTAGGAACTTATCCTCCACCTACAACTTTTTATTTCAATTACATTCTTACTACAACCAATTTTGTAACCAAATGGGCTGAGGCAATACTAATTAAATATTTTGGGGCCAAAATCCTTGTTAGGTTTTTCAAAGATAATATATTCCCCAGATTTGGTGTCCCTTGTACGATATTAACGAACAACCTCAACAATTTTTTTTATAGAGTAGGTAAGATATATCAGGAACACAATATTAAATCCAATCATTAATCCTGCTATCATTCATTGACCAATGGATAGATAGTAGCTTTCATCATGACCATATTGAACATACTCTAAAAGATGGTGGATAATGATAAATAGTCTTGGTCTAATAAACACTTTCATTATTTATGGGGTTACAGGAATACTACCCAAACTGCCACACTAGAAACGACATACTTATTATTTTATGCAATGGAAGAATTACTTCCCATTGAAGTTCAATTACCGACACTCTTAGTTTCTATCTACGACCATTTATCTACAGATGAGCAGTCCCAAAAGGGACTAGATGTGTAAGAGCGATTAGACGAAAAGCGATTATATTCCTTTCATCAAATGGAATCATATTATATCATAATCGTATGATATTTTAACAATAATTTCTTCCTCTATTCAGTTCATCAATTATAATTGGTATTATTCCTCCGGTATCAGAAGATACTAGGAGAGAAGCCTCTAAACATTGAGCTAATGTTGGAAGGACCTTAATCCATACATAAGTCCGGATTAATTGAGCTTATTCCCTAATCTAAATGGATGGAGAACTTATTTCAACTAAATCCAATGAATGATTATTTAAAAAATACTTTATGTAATCACATAGAACATGTACTAGTTTCACGATGTTAAACATCATAGAAACCATATTTTTACACACATGACGTTAAACTACGTTGCACCATAAACGTCCATGTTCCATGATGTTAAATCGCATACCACCTTCGTCCCTATTGCATGAAGTTAAACTATATGACACCATTTTTCCTTACTAGATGACATTAAACTGTATGATTAATGTCTCTTTCATTTTAAATTATTAAATCTCCCATGATACTAAAAATTTTCATTCCTTGTGATCCTTCAAATGATGTGTAGATTCCATGTGCTTGAATTACTCATATCAATGAAACTTAATAGTGGAACTTGAGCCCATATGATTGAATAAAATATTCATAGGGAACACTTTTAATTACTAAGTATGTCTTGAATATTTCCCCTGTTGAGATACCTAATTACACCTAGGCCTTATTCCCTAGTCTAGCCGCAATGTTTCTTTCACATATGTTTACATAGATCCTCACCACAAGACATTAAAATGCATGGTTATTTAAGAACTATATAGGTCTATATTCTTATTAAAATGATATACATAGTGACGTGTAGATCTCAAATCATAGGCCTAGCCACAACGATATATAAATTCATTTTCCCCTTTCACATATATGAACTAAACCCGTACAGAGCACTCTTCCAGAAAGTGTGGGTCAATTTTAATACCATATAGTTTATTGTGATTTACTATAATTATGGAATTTATCAAATGACCCATCACTCACATCACACTTATTTGGAGTATGGAATAATATTTTCATGAACAATTTGTGTCTTGATTATCAGTCCAATAAGATATGTAGTTACACCAACATCTCCAATCATGGGTCCAGACATATTGTTGAAAAAGTCTATCACACCTATGTGTATAAAAAATACATAGGTAGTACCTTAAAAACCTAAATGTGGCTTGATTATCAACTCATAATGATATGTAGTGATGCCTGGATGTCCAAACCTAGGCTCAACCATGGTTTTGGAAGAAAAAATCCCCCTCATTTTCCCCATTCAAGAGTCAGATCTCCATAGGGATATCATATAAGACTTTTGGGTAAATTCTTATTACAATAAGATAAATAGTGATGCCTGGAATTCCTTAATTATGTCCAACAATCATCCCATAAATTATAAAAATCCATCTTCCCCACGTCAAAACCAAATTGATGTGGGGAGTAATTTCATGAACAATGCATGGGATGATTCTTTCTCCAACAAGATACGTAGTGACACCCAGATCTTACAACATGGATCTACCACAATTTACTCGTCATACCTATATCATTCACTTATGTACCCTTATATTATAGAAGAAACTTTTATCACTCCTTGTTTCCTCACACCAAGCACATCTCACATGGGTTTAGTAACTGTGAAATAAAATATTTCCATCTAAATAAGATATCTCAATTATTCTTTGAGGTAATCAATGGTCCTGGTTATAAGACCCTAAAAGACATAATTAGTGTCCTTATCACATGATGCTAAACTACATGATCTTCACCTGTTCATGAGATATATAGTCATTCCATTTCATTCCACCATCAACCATACCACATGTCATTAAACTACATGGATGTACAAAGAACAGCATTTGGATTTATTCTAAACTTATTGAGATACGTAGTGACACCCTACTCTCTTATATTAGGTGTAGCTGAAATTAAGAAAAATACACCACCCCCTATCTATGGATCTTACCTACATGATAAACCCTTTCACAAACTACTTATCGCTTATTTCTCATACATATGAGATATGTAGTGACATCCATACTTTGAATCTTGGACCCAGATACAACATCATGTAATTGATGCCTCTTTTCTCCCATGTATGATTTAGATATATATGAGGAGATAAATATGAGATCTCATCTTATGTATGATCCCATATTCAATAACCACGCATTATTTCCCACTAGTGAATTCAATTAGGTTGGGGTAAAAAATATTTAAAAACTATGTATTTCTGGATTATTACTTCGACAAGATATATAGTGACACTTGGGCCCTATAACCTAGTCTAGCCGCAATATTCAATTTCACTTCATATCAAATCCCTAAGGTCTTTACTACATGACACCAAACTACATAACATAAAGTCCTTATCGCATGACATTAAACATCATGTTACCCAAAGAACTACGTAGGACATGATTCTCATTCCATTGAGATGCATACTGAAGAATAGGCCTTATATCCTTGTACCACCCATAAGATAAATGAAAATTCCCCCTCTTATGGATACAATAAAAAATTATACATGATCTTATATTTTTGGTCCTATCCTTAGAGGAACCATAATAGAAACAAGATATGTCCCCTTTTATACATATGAGTCTGATCTATTTAAGGGATTATAAATTCATGGAAAGCATCAGTACAACCACTTATTTTATGCAACAAATAGTTCCCATTTCGCACATTATACTCCTAATCATGAAATACATTTAGATATTCATATTATTTCATGATTATTTGGTGATATAATGTACAATACATGAGGGATATTTTTCCTAAATATGAAGTATGTTCCCCATTAGACTTTGCATAAAATTTTTCAACATAACGGGCCAGTTAGCCTAAGGATTCCACTATTTGTCTATGCATGACATGACCTAGTTGGCTCTGCATAATAAAACTACAATAATTTTTTTATCAAATTGTCAAAACATCATTCTTGGGAGAAGCCTCTTCGGTCCCTTTACACATTAATGATGCAATTTTGGAGCCACATTATTGAAAGTTGTTATCCTTTGTATATTTGTATCATATCCTTTCTCATTAATTGAATGTATCCATGAATGTGGTGTAAAGTTTTCACATCCAAGTGTTCAGAAGCATATTGGAATGACCTTGGGCCATTCAACCACATAATCATCTATTTATTCCATAAATTTATTGTCTTAATCACATGAACTAAAAATAATTGTATCATACATCCCATGTTTGAGTGAGACCTTCGTGGAGAGCCCATTTCAACTATTCTTTGGAAATCATGACTAAAAATACCCCATATGTATTCAAGTCATTTTCTACATAAAACCAAATTATGTTCTTTGGATATCTAAATCTACATAAACATTCATTAGATTTTATAAATATAATTTGATAATTATTTAGAGCTTGCTTACCTTTTTATGATGTATGTTACCCCAATTGTCCTTGAACTAGTCACCTACATAATGGACCTGTCATTCAAATAATTATACTATTTTGATATTCGACATATTTTTTAGTTATCCCTACATAATATATCTCCCATAATGGGTTTATTAAATAGTGATTACTTCTTTACTGAAAGAGAACTCATTTAATGAAATTTACCACTTTTTTACCATATCACTTTTGAGATTCAGAAATCCCCATAACACATCTTATAAGTATCCCTTTCCTAACTAAATATAGTATCAAATATCTATAAAAATCACCATGAATGAAAAAACAATAAAATATTTGGTCCATGATAAAGAACATAAATAAAATAACTATTATTTCCTTCTGTCATGACTTTTTACAGTGCAACATAATATTATAAATACCCTTTCAGAAAAATGTACCTTCCTTCACAAATCATACTTGTATATCAGTGGATTCCCACTCATGACCTATGTTGGCATATATGGCCCCCTTTATTCTCAGATATCCTTCCATGGAAAATCCAACAACTCATGAGGCATCAAAACCCAAAACCCCTTGGTATACTAGTAGTATAATGTTATAATTCTTGGGGACTCATTTAGTTATCTACGTAGTACATGCCCCAAATGGTGTTGAATAGTTTTCCTATATAACTGGTCTGTCAGCCTAAGGATATCATTGTTTGGTCATGTAGCCCATGCCCAATATGGACCATCATAATACAACCCTCATAATGGGATTGTAAAATGGTGATAACTTCATTATCATAAGAGACATCCTCTATTGTTATACACCATGTTTTAAATTTTGTGACCATAAAAATAATGACTCAAGATTCCCCTTGGAAGTATCTAATCAAAATCAGGACCATCCATGAAATCTAGCCTTTTTCAAGTTTTAAATGTCAAAATTTATGGCCAAAGATTTTATACAAAAAAATTAGCCTTATTAGACAAACATGCATGACTTTAAACTGCCAAAAAAAGATACATAGTACTCACTTGGCTGAAGACCAACATAAGTTACTCTGGAAAAAAGTCGAGTCTCAGCTTGCTAGACCAACACTCAGCATGGTTTAGGAAATATCGAGTAATAGAATGTCAATAAAAACAATGTTTTTAGGGTTTTCATATGACCCTAGAAATATTTATACTGCAATTACTTTGCATCTTGTCCAATATTATAATTAGAGATCCCCCATCTCTATCACTGTAATTCTGATTATCTGATGTACAAATGAAATTTCATGAATACCGACATTTTTATTTCAAATATAAAATGAATGTAGGTATGAATACATATATATGAATGGGTATAAAATCCTTTTCATTAATATATAAATATTATAGAAACATCCACATAATCAAGTCTATACATTATATATCACAAGAATATGTTAGCATGTCCCCTATTTCTTTTAAAATACTCCCAAGCCCTATCAACTACTGGCTGAAGCTCATACAATTGAGCATGCTCATCCTCACTTCGCAAATAGTGTATTTTCTAGATGAAATAGAATTTATACATTTCAATTGAAATTATCTTAATGATTTGTTCAGTTTTTAAAGCATATTTTGAAAAAAAAAATCTATTTGTTCATGAAGATGAATAATCACATTCATTATATCCTTAATTTTCTAATTGAACAATGGATTATCAAGGCAGTAACTAACATTTAGCTAGTAATAAGTTGAATTATTAAGTAGATTCCTCCACATTATTCCCAGCTTCCATTTTTTGAGGAAGTAATTCTTAGGGAGGTGCATTGCCATCAGCTTGCCCAGTCTCCCTAACCAAAGGATCTGAACCATCTCGCAGCACTGGATTCTTAGTTAGTACTTCTTTAATGTCAATGGAAGAAAGATATAGATGGATTACACATTCATGAATGGACATTGCAACATTCATTGTAGAGAAGGCATCATAAATTTAGCTTTGATGTGAAATATCAATGAAAAGAACAATTATGTATTGAAAATGAGAGAATGAGAACATATATCCTTCAGATCCTCATTGATGTCCCCAAAATCCTCGATGAATCCTAGAATATTAATGTATGGACTAACAGAATCCATAATTTAAGTGTATACTACTTTGTATATCATATAAACCTCACCATTTATGGTATACAACAAATGTAGATCGATGACCAAATTGGATCTACTGCCATTCTCTTCCATCGTATCATCAACTGGTGAAATGTCATCATGTGTTAATGAATCACGATTAACACTATCACCTGCCTTAGACTTCCAAAGATCCTCTCTCCTTCCATTTGGACCAACAAGAGTGTCAACATAGATTTTCACATAATCATTTGGCATAAGCAACGGATCATAGGTATAACGGAGAAAAGAATGTTAGAAACATCATGTGATAACTAAAATAAACACATCAGACATTACCATGACCCTTCCCTATCTCTATATAAATAGGAGTAGATACAACCACATCCCTTGAAACTTCATTTGTTAATGTAAAAAAATATCATGAAAAATTTGTACTACTCCTGATGATTCCTTCTCTCTCCTTGAGGGACTAGTATCACATCCCTTAAGAGACAAAAGTAATTTAGATCCTATAAAAAATAATATTTAGAAAATTATGTCAATTAGGTTGTAATACCAGACCAAAGAATAAATACTCACTTTTTTGTTCATTTCAGACCAATTTTAATTCCCTTTTTTCATTTATTTCCATAAGATAATGGAGAGATTATAGCACATTTATTAGTAATTCAAACCTGAGGTAAAGGATGAGGATTTTCCATTGCCATTACCTATATCATGGTTCAACCTCATAGAGAATGTTCTAGAGACCTAAAAAATTCATCTAATATATCGAGAGGGGTACTCATAGAACCATTCATTGGTGACTTAGGAACTTTTCATTGTGCTAATACTTCTCTGATTTCAAGCTTCAAAATAAAATCAAATCAATATTAGTGATAGTGGATTCTAGATTAGAACTATAAAAAAATAAAAGGGAAATGAATTCTATGTATTAACATAAATGTCTCATTATTCCTAAAAGAGAACATTTACCCATTTGTGTATTCCATAATCTAGCATGTTAGATACTAATTTTGAGTCTAGGACCCGGTCATCTGTTTCATATATTAAAATCTATAGATCCTTCATATATTATCATACCACATACAAATTTCTATCTGGATGACAATTAGAGGGTGATCTAATATAAAAAAACGAGTATTCTTAGGCCATATTGGAGAAACACATATTCATACATGAGATCATATGTCATGATTTCCCAATAATCAATTTATAAAGGCCACATGCAGTTTGTATTTGATGTGTGTGGCTACGGGGAAAACACAAATAACTCATATTAAAAGTCTCTTCAAGGCTCTATTTTTATTTAGAATAATTAGAAGACTATATGGAAACCTATTTTAGTTAATGGTGAATATATTTATAGTGTTATAAAGGTGTTGTCTTTATATTGTTGGTCATCTTGGCGGATTTTCTATGAAGATTTTTTTGAAGGATCTAAATCCTCTAAAGCCTCTGTATTGTCTTTTGTTTTTAATTTTTTTCTGTGATTTCTACAAATGATTGTTATTGTGACCCCTTCCAGATGTAATAATTTAAGTTAAATCGGCATGAGGGTGTGAAGAAAACCAATCATTATCATATACAACTTCTAGTCCAATTAATGAATCAGATTGAATTAGCATAATTGACATTTTGGATGTCTCTAAATCCATTAGAATCATTAAATTTTGGGCTACCATTGTGTGGTTCTCATTTCTAAAATATGTGGGAGGAAAGGTGCTCGATTATTGAAGACATTTGAACTAGTGAGCAAACCTATAAGGGACATTAACCTCAAAATGGCTTTTCCTTCAATCCTAGTTGATAATACAGTATCCTTGAATTCCAGCATATATGTATTTTACACGTAATTATTTTCTTTATCATTATCAACAAATGTTCCTGCTGGAGGGTTACCAAAAGGTATGACGATGAATTCTCCTGATACATTCATTGTACTTAGTTCCTCATCAAGATTAGGGTTTAGAGGATAAATAATAGAAACCTTATACACAAATGGGGTAAAACAAAAATTGGGGACTCTAACTGAATTGAACACTGAATATGATTATAAAGGTGATGCAATATAGACCACTAATACTTGGAATGGTCCTATGAATGTAAACTTATCCTTTCCATTGTATAAAATGCATTAATAAGTGATAATGTTTCCCCAATTAGTGGTGGAAAACTAGATATATTTCCTCTCAACAAAGTTGGATGGAATAATAATAGTTCATAACTATAAATATCTATGGAACACTAGGACTAGGAGAAATTAGATGTTTTTCTCCATGGAATGAAATCTGGCAAAACATACCTTTTCATCAATCAAGGGATTATCCATTAAACCCAAATTCTTCTAATCAACCTCTTCCAATGTGGGCTCCAATATGGCTAAAGCATCCTAAATATCTACAGTTGTGAAAATGTTAGGGCATCTTCAAGTAAGACCCTTCTCTTTCTCTAGTTTTAGGAAATCAACCATCCATTATCTTGCATTAGCATCATCTCTAAAATGAGAATATTTCGTTTTTTATGAAAATTAATTTTTATTTTGAATAATTTATAAGCTAATGTTGGAATCTTCTCAGCATTATCCCATGTCTTTGTTGGTGGAAAAAAATTCATCATACCACTCCCAAATAATGGTAGCCCTAAATATTTTTTTGACAAACCACAAACTCATGTCGACCTCACCATGAGTCAAATAGAAAAAATTTATTGTTGAACTCTATTTCCTCATTAAATCAGGAATGATGTCATTTTTGTAAACAAAAGTATGTCATACCAAAACATTTTCATAAATTTTTACATCACAAAACTCTTTCTTTAACTCAATTTAAGTATACCAAATCCAAAAACACCCACATCCTTTAATATTTTACTCCTCCCCTAGAGGTAAGATTCAAGCCTTTTTCCAGCCATTAGATTGATATTTTTTTGATGTATGATTAGTTCAATCAAATAAATGTTTCCATGGATTTATAGAATGATCCATCAAATCATGATTACAACAACTGTGATGATGGATGCATCCAATAAGGATTACTCCCTCTTGAACAGGATACCCCCAAATAGAAATACTAATATAATGATAGTTGAGGTGTTTTACCAACTAAGTAGTTGGAAAACATTTCATATATGATGAAATTTTAGTGTCTTTAAAAATCTCATTTTTGTATTGACGAATATAGTTTCTTCATGGATATTTACATTGGTAAGGAATCAATTCCTTCTATAACATAATAAGGGTACTCTCAATAATGTTAGAATAGTATGGTCCAATTAATTTTGTCATTTTAGTTTCTAGAATTTTTTATTCCTCTGTTGAAGTGATCTAGCGAGCCATTTCAGTCCAAGAAAATCAAAAAAATCTCATTATGTTGGAATATTGAAATAGGAATTTTTATATTTTAACATTATGAATCTCAAGAATTTGGAAAAGAAAAACCCTGCATAGCTCCTTCAATGAGGTCACCCGTATAGGTACTTCAACAAGGTACAAAACATTGGACCTTATACGTTTTCCACTTCCACAGCTCCTTCGACAAAATAATTCTTTGTCGCTCTGTTGCTTAGGTGGATATATGCTGAGAAATTTTCAAAGGTTATTCAAGAGAGTACAATGCAATATAACTAGATGAATGAGCTATACAATAAGAAAAAAAAATCAGAAATGTGGGTGATGGAAATAGAAAATTATCGGGGGTATTTATAGGAATCATTAGACTACACCAAAAACTTGTTCCAAACAACCAATGCATATTCCCTAAATGAAACACCTGTGTATAAGACCTACGTAATACAACATTGATTTTTCATAATCTTTTTTCCCATAATCGTACCTCAATATTATGCCCTTTTTAAGTCATATCCAATAATGAGGGGAGGGTTTATGACACTCCCTTTTAATAAATGAATCAAATATGATTGTTAAGATATCTTTGGAAATCGTAAAATCTCTATGCCATTAAAAGGAATCCATGAAAAATACTTAAAGGGACCTACATAGAATACATATGGACAAAAAGGCCAGTGAAGCTCCTTTTAGTATGTCCTAATGGTGTAGCCACTATAACAACACCTATTCTATGGACCTAAGATAGTATACCTATGTATTAGTTTAGGATTTACACCCCTATGCAGGGGACCTACATGGTGGAGATATTCTCCTGAACTACACAGAAAACCTCCCTTCAACCAGTTCCCCTCATTGGCATAAATAGGATCCCTGAGCTTCTAATTTTAATAACTCAAAATGTTAGAAGAACTCTCAATGATGTAATTGCATAAATCCTTCACCCAAGTCCCCCAAAGTTTATCAAGTATATCTCTAAAGCACGAGAGAAGATACCAATAAAAGGGATACACACGATCAATGTCCCTTCATGGACAAAAATACAGGAAACTAATTTGAGGATCCTCCTTCCATAAGAATAATTCACCTATTCAATGTCCTTCCATTAAGCAAAGAACAGTGCAATATTCTTTCAAGGACATCCAGTGACATGTATGGGGCTTCTGTTAAAACCGAAACCATGTTTTTTTATCTCGGTTATCCATTCCCAAATGAAAGTTAACCTTTCATAGGATTATCCGTCCTATGCTAATAATTTTTTAGTTCCTCCCTGGAACTATAGGGAATACCTATGTGTTATAACTATGCAGCAAACCTTTAGGGACCACCTACATGATCTCTCTTTTAGTCACTCTTTTAAAACCACACATGGAAGGGCTTCTTCTTCTATGGATGAATTTTCAAAAAGTGACAAGTAGAAACATCTACCAAGTCCTCTTGATTTATCAAACATTTAGGAAAATCAAATCACCGTTCCCCCATTTGGATTTGGATATCTATGGTCAGAGGTTCAACAAAGTTGTCCTATGAGAGTGTAAGGATCTTTACAGTGTCTGTGGATTTGGATATCTAAGTTCATATAGATACTTACCACAGAGATAGGGTTTTGGAGGTCCTAATTTTAGAGAATTATGGTTTGGACCATGTTACCCCTTCTCGTCTCTATGATATAGAGCCTTTTGTGCCTAGTAGGGAGGGTATGGTTCACAACAAATATTCCTTTTCACAATTAAAAATCCCCCCCAACTATGGGACCCATTAATGTATCCTTATTCGTTTAAGACCATATTATTTCATGTTAGAGTTTGCAATATTTATTCCATCTACACCCTTCACCTTCACCCCTTCTTTACATTGGACCCTCATCCAATGTAAAGTGAACAAGAGAAAGTTCCATATACACAGCTTAATCTGTCATAGGCTTGACCTCTTCCAATAGTGGAGGAAATTTTTTGTGGTTTGATGAATCTTTCACATACTCTAATTTCACACACCGAGCATGAATCAAGTAAGAATATAGATTTTTGATTATATTGACATCCGTACAATTTACCTGAATAAATTATGTTCAAGAACTCTGATTCCCTCCAGAAATGGGAAATGTAGGAATCCAATTAAAGGCAAAATATTCATACCATTTCATTCGTGAAATGAGAAATCATACCCCCTTAATCTCAGAACTTTTTTCAGGAGTATTCCCTAGTTTTAATTCTTCTAATCAGGGTATCCTCCTTATGAGTAATCCCCAAATTAAGCCCCCAAATATCCATGAGATAAAATATTTCATATTGACATTGTTGTTGGGAATGATCCTTAAGATTAATCCACAATAAATTCTTCTCAAAATACTTTAATCTTCTTGTGTGACTTTCCAAACTACTTGGGATTTGAT
Organism: Viscum album; assembly: GCA_963277665.1. NCBI lineage: Eukaryota > Viridiplantae > Streptophyta > Magnoliopsida > Santalales > Viscaceae > Viscum > Viscum album. The sequence continues at coordinate 447,406,843 of OY728133.1, forward strand.
TCCCATATAGGCATGATATGTAGGAAACCTCCCTAACGATCAAAACCAACATTTAAAATTAGACTTGTTCTCTTCATGTCATTACCTATCAGGGTCCAATTCAATATTGGATCTTGTATCCCTTCCAAGTTCCTTGGGATGAATAAGCATAATTCCTAAAACAAGAATGTATTGGGCACCTTCCACCTATTGGTAATGACCTGGAATTTCAATTAATTTTTTTTAATTAAATGGAAATTTTACGAGTCCGCAAAAATTGATAGTGTGTGATTCGGAGGCCTAGAGTGCCTAGAAGGAATTTCTGAACTTTTCTTTGGGTACACTCAATAAACGTAAGAGTGGATTTTTAAAACATTTTTACCAGTGCTCATAATTAAAATCCGAGGGCACCGTTGAACTCGCAGTGACGATATTCACATAAAGAGACTATCACCTCAACATTTATTGGTAGAGGGTTAAAGTTAGTTTTTGTGTTTTTAATGAAAGAATAAAATAAAAATAATATTGTGTAAGAATTTATTTTTATTTGAAACACCCATGAGGATGTTGGTAGGTGGGTACCACCAGAACTAAACCAACCTTTGAAAGTTAAGATGTTGGGTCCATAGGAACTAAACCTCCCATGTGAGGTTATGGTGGTGGAGACCACCAGAGCCTATACCCCCCATTTAAATTTTAGAGTTTGGGACCACCCAACCCCTCTTAATGGGTAGAATCCTCCAAACTCCCCAATATTCCACCCATCACATTAAATTGATCCATTAAATTGGGCCAATTAATCGATCTAATTAATTCTGCCATCCCGGTACATTAATTACACTGACATGGTTGAGCCAACATAGTTAATCTTTTATGCTAATCTTATTGGAACCTATTTCATTTTTGGGTTGGGTTGTGAGAGGAGAACCCTTGGAGGATTACACTTCTCCAATGAAGAACACGTTCTTCCACAAAGAACTCTCCCCAAACGAAGAATGCTGACATCGACATCTACCTCAAAAAATCCTCCAACAAGGAACATATTTGACTAATACAAACCGGAACATGAGCTCTAGATTACAGGTGTGTTGCAGACGATGTGAACGTCGACAAATTCAACTTCCATCTCGCACCGACATCAATGAACAATACAAGGTAGGGGTTTATTTCTATATGATTATCACTTCCCATGTTCTCCACTTTTAATTGTTTTCCGAGATTGGGTATAGTGGTTGATGAGGGTAGGGGGATTGATATTTTTAAATAATTTCATACGTGTTCAGGATTCAATGTTGTGAATCACTTGCTACCTCTCTAACATGGAGGGTGTGGGCCAAACAAACATGACCCGACCCCTCCACTGTTTTGATTCTTTGGGGTGTTCTTCATAATGAAGGAAGGCGACAAAGGCAACAGCGCTCTACCGCCTGTGGCCCCCACCTCACTCGGCCTTCACCCCCCGCGGTGCACTACCACCGGCGACCTCACCGTGCCACCTTGCAGACCTCGTGGTCATCGCCTCTCCGCCAATGATCCATGCTACCGAGCCGAGCCACCTCCGCCATACCGAGTTGAGTCATCGCCCGAGCCGCAGTCGCTGCTGTAGTCTGGGCTGGGCTGCGGCCATAGCCACTGCATCCGAGAAGAGCTGCCGAGCTGAGCCACCACCCGAGCCGCTAACACCGCTCGATCCTCCACCACCGCCCAAGTCGCTACAGTTGTCCAAGCCAAGTCGTCACCTAAGCCACTGCCCAAGTTGCCGCTTCCGGGCCGACCCACCGTCCATGCTGCCATCCGAGCTGCCGCCACTATCCGTGTCGATCCTCTGCCATTATTCCGTCCAAACGACCTTATCCAAGCCACCCAGTGGCCTCACGCCCTCCATGGCTACGTAGCCAATCGTGGCCCCCATAGCCCATCGTGGCCTACCGGGCTAGACATAGCAGGCCGGGCCGAACCCAACGGGCCGGGTCAACAAGCAGGATGGGCTGGGTCAGCCCAAACTGGGTCTACCCAGGCCAGGTCGGTCTGGGTCGGTTCTACCAGGTCGTACTGCACCCAATCCCACTATGAACCATTTACGCTCTATTGGCCATAACTATTGCACCAGACATCTATTTGATTAACCATCAGCAGAAATGGAAATCTTTTATTGAGATGATCTCTTTGAGTATATGACACTAGAGATTTAGGATATGATGGGGTACGGTCAGTTTGTATTAAGCACGAATCCAACTGAGCCCCCGATACTAAAAGGTTAATAACTCACAGATCGGGCATCCGATTGACGTGCCTTCTGTTGCGTTGAGAACCCTATGACATGATGATCCTTTGAGATCCCTCACCGTGGGATATCATAGTAGTTGGAGAATCAACTATTGGATTAGGGAATATACTCTCCTACAAATTAGCATGCCTAGTTCAGAAACCCAGCAACTGGCTCTAATAAGAAGAGTGCTCCTAGCTATCCTATTCGGGTCAGCTCCAGCGATCCTGTGCAGGTTAGCTCCTAGAGATTCTATACAGGTTAATATCATAGACTCTTAAAGGAGAAAGACGATTTATTAGTTACATCTAATCATCTCTACTATTGTATCTAATGATATACCTAGTGTGATCTGAGTCAATACCTCTGTTTCCTCATGTTTAATATTTATTACTTGATAACATAGGTATATATATAGGAATATACCCAAGTAGGGTTATCTGCTCATTTCATACTTTTTGGTTTATACTTGGTGGATTTTGAGAGACAATGAGGGTATCAGGGTCACTACTGAGTAACTTTGTACTCACTCGTGCATGGGATATGCCCACACCTTGTTGTGTTGGATGCAGATGACGGAAAATGCTGACTGAGGACAAGGGTACCAGGACCTGACGGTGCACAGAGGTGGACCATATGATGGGTCAGTTCATAGAGGAGAGGATGTGGAGTGCTGAGGAGGCAATTTATACCTACCCTTCATGTAGGAATTGAGGTGGATGATCCAAGAGGTGATTTTCACCTATCAGTCGTCTTGTAACATTCAATTTTCCTTGTACTTACTAGATGAGCTTGTATTCTGGCCACTTTTAATTATTGTACACACTCGGTTTACTTTTAAATTTACTTGAGTTTGTATCTTTATTTCTACTTTTGTTTTTTTACAGGTTATAAAGATAATTCCTTCCTAATTCTAGGGAATTACGCATTTGGTGCTAGTCTCCAGCCCCTATACTAAGGAAGGCAGGCTTGGGGTTGTCACGACACAGGCCCTAAGGGATGGGTCATGAAAAATTAGTATCAGAGGAGTCGGTTCTATTACATAACATAGGACTCTGAGATTTTTTTAATGACAATAGTGTTAAGTGTTTTGAGTGTGGTTATCAGTTTAGGGATTCCAGTGTATGTGCGGCGTTCGACCTATCCATACACTAGGACCCCGACTTCTGATTTCCGACTCATTGCCCGAAAACAATGATTGCGTGTGTCTTTTCAAATTTATTCTTTGTGATCATTTGAATCATCTCACTAGGTATAACTTATTGATCGTGGTGCACCTATTACATTTCAGGATGCTACAAACAGAAAACTAGCTATTGTTCTGAGAGTTGTATGCACTGATAGTCCACTAAGCGATGAGGCCTTGGTGCAGAGCCCTCTTCAAGTAGAGGCACCAGTGGAGGAACAAGCAGTACCATTACCCATTAGGCCATTAATGCCACCAGCCCCAACAGTTGGGGGTGAACACCACTTGATCATGTTGTACGAGTTCCAGTGCCAGAGGCCACCCATGGTTAGGGGAATGACAGACCCACAGGATGTAGAGGATTGGCTACATGATGTATTAAGTGTTTTTCAAATGGTAGGGACACCCACTGATTTCATTTTGATCCTTTCCACCATCCTTCTATAAGAAGTAATATGATGGTGCTTAATCTTGATGCTCTAAGTTCACGATGAGGTGACTCCACTCTAGGTATATTTTGAGAGCCTGTTTCATGTAGAGTTTGTACCAGCAACTCTTCATGTTGTGCGCATACATGAGATCCTTCATCTACAACAGGGTAGCATGACTTTTTCTTATTTCTCAGTGATGTTCACTGTCCTCTAACACTACTCCACATATATGGTGCTGGACCCATTCTTCCAGGTATAGACCTTCGAGTAGAGACTCGGGCGGGAGATCAGGGCTTCGATGATCTCACTCAGTATCCCGACACAGGCGGGGGTGTTTGAGAGATCCCTCTTAGGGGAGATTTCCCTTGACTAGAAGTCACCATCAGCAAGATCCACCACTAGTCTTCACGTAGTGGAGTCTTCTGTAGTAGGAAGTAGACAGATTTTACCGAGGTCCAAGAGGAACAAACCCACATGTGGACGACCGCATGACTCTAAAACGGTTGTTTTAGGAACCTGTGATAGAGACATTAATACCAGGAGTGGGCAGTGTTATGCATACAGCGGACAGGGTCACATGGATCCTGACTATTTGACCTGTTGTACAGATGAGCATTAGATGGTCAATGGACTGCCCATGCAGAGATAGTTTTTCGACTGAGGAGGTCCACAGGGAGTAGGTGGACACGGGTGATCTCTGCTCCAGGAAGCTGAGGCCTACGATCACGATGCTCCGGAGAAGATACGAGGTATGATCTATGTCTACTCTACCTTAGCTGCAGTACTTATAAACACATGTGGTAGTTATTTTTTTTATTTCCACTACCCTCATTCGGAGCTCAGATATTCTGATGGAGTCATTGGCTCGATCCTCATGGCTAGAGACTCCTACGGGAGTGGATTTGATGATTACGCACTAGTGTCGGTAGTGCGAGCTTACTCTAGGAGGAGATATCTTTTTTGAGATATCCATGTATAGGCATCGAGGCCTTACGATGTCATCTTGGGTATGGACTGGTTATCTGCAGTCCGTGCATAGAATTACAGTATTAGGTGCTACGTGCATTGTGTCTGCCTAGATGGGACCAGTTTTACCTTCACCGGTGATAATGGAGCCTTTGTAGTGCAAGTTGTAGTTACCTGGAGGAGGGTGCAACCGATGAAACTATAGTTGGATAGACTTACCCTTAGAGTGGTTGATTTAGAGATTTTGACCTATCCTGTAGTGGTGGACCAGTATGCGGATGTCTTTTCAGATGACCTTCAGAGTCTACCTCCTTGTAGAGAGGTGTTCTTTTACATTGACCTGTACCCTGGGACAACACCGATATCTACACTAGAATATCATATAGCTCCCACAGAGCTTCATGATTGGCCGGTACTACTTGAAGACTTGTAGGGAAATGGATTTATTCGGTCTAGTGTTTCTCCTTGGGAAGCCCGGATTTTGATCGCCAAAAAGACGATGGGTGATTGAGACTTTGTGTTGATGATATGCTCCTGAACTAGGTGACCATGAAGATTATGTACCCATGTCTGAGTATTGATTACCTCTTTGATTAGATGAAAGGAGAATGATTGTTCTTGAAAATAGACATCAGATCAGGCGATCACCAGCTCAGAGTACGAGAAGAAGATATGCAAATAACGGCTTTCAGGTGTTGGTACAACCATTATGAGTTTTTGGTTCTGCCACATGGTGTAAGAAATTCCTAGCAGAGTTCATGGGACTTATGAATAGGATAATTAAGGTATACCTTGATTACTTTTTAGTATTCTTCATTGAAAAAAAATTCTAATCTACACAGCTGCTGAGCAAAGGCATGCCTATCATTTGCAGGTAGTACTGGACACACTTCGAAATCACCACCTTTATGGTAACCACTCAAAGTGTCATTTTTGGATCCGAGAGGTTCGCCTTATGGGGCATGTCATATCGGATGCTGGTGTTGTAGTGGATCCAGAAATGATTAAGGTGGTACTTGCTTGGGAGCCACCCAGTAGTATTTCGGAGATACATCGTTTCCTGGGTTTGGCTGGATACTACCGGAGGTTTTTGATTTACTTATATTGACTTGCAGCACCACTATCAGCATTGATGAAGAAGGGGAAACCCTTCTTTGGGTCCGTGAAATGCTAGTAGAGTTTTCAGGAGCTGAGACAAAGGCTGACTAATGCCCCCATATTAAGGCTTCTAGATAAAGGCATAGGGTACGTAGTCTAGTACGATGCATCCAGTTTCGGACTCAGATGTGTCCTGATGTAGGAGCGTGTAGTGATCACATATGGTTCTTTACATCTAAGATAGCATGAGATGAACTACGCTACCCATGACCTGGAGTTAGAAGTAGTGGTTTTTTCTTTGAAAATGTAGAGGAACTATCTGATGGGATAACGTTTTACAGCCTACTCAGATCCCAAGAGTCTCAGGTATATATTCTCTCAGAAGGACTTGAACCTGAGACATCGATGTTGGCTTGAGTTCCTCTAGGACTATGACATCAAGATAGTCTATACTCATGGGAAGAGGAACGTTATTGCAGATGCAATCCACTGGAGGTCTGGTATACATCTGTTAGGCGAGGCGATAGAGCAGCTGGTTGCTTTAATGATATCCTTCATGGATCATGATATAGCATTTTTCATTAGATTCTTATAGTCACTCCCCCACTTCATCAGTGATTCAGGGAGGCACACTGTGGGGATGATGAATGCAAGGAACAACATGCTTAGATATCCATAAGACAGACACCTGATGGATTTTTTGAAGGTGGGGAGCATGTCATCCTCTTCAGAGGATGTACCATGGTACCCGTGTCCATTCAAAAGTATGTGTTGAGGGAGTTCCACACATCCCATCTAGAGGTACATCCAGGAGTGGCGAATATGTACCAGCATCTCTGACCACAACATTGGTGGCTGGGAATGAAGAAAGCAGTTGCCGAGTTTTTCTATCGGTTCCTCACATATCATCAAGTGAAGGTAGAACATCAGGTACCAGGAGGCTTGGATCAGCCTTTAGAGGTCCCATAGTAGAAGTGGGATGGGATATCCATGGACTTCATGATAAGACTTCCACATACATCCATAGTTCATGACTCATTCAGGGTGATCGTCGACCGACTCACCTCGTCGACCCTCTTCCTACTGATCAGAGAACATGGTTTGGTAGAGAGATTTGGACACCTCTATGTGAAAGTGATTTTAAGGATACATGGAGTACCCTCAATGATTGTCTTCATTCGTTATGCATGTTTTAATTCACGATAATGGACTGGATTGCATGAGGCTTTCGGGACGCAACTTCATTTGAGCGCCACCTTCCATCCTCAGATAAATGGTTAGACTGAGCGGAATATTCAGACCCTCTAGAGATGTTGCTTGCTTCTATTCTAGACTTTGGTTGTAGCTGGGAGGATCACATGACTTTGGTGGAGTTTGCATAAAACAACTGCTATCACTCCACCATTGGGATGGCATCTTTTGAGGCATTGTACGGGTGACCTTGCTGATCACCTTTGTGTTGTCTGACCTCGGGGAGTCAACACTAGTAATACCAGAGATGGTATGGGATACCACAAAAAGGTGAAGATCATCCAGGAGTGGATTATAACTGCACAGATTCGGATGAAGATGAATACCGACAGGAGACAATGGCCACTAGAGTTAGAGGATGGCGACCATGTGTTTCTTTGGGTATCACCCAAAAAAGGTTTATAGAGATTTGGACAAGGCAGCAAGTTATCTATGAGATTCATTGGACCCTACCATGTCCTCGGTATAGTTGGTGAGGTGTCTTACTGCATAGCTCTTCCACCACAGTTGAACCGGGTGCACGGTGTCTTCCACATATCCCAGCTGAGGAGATACGCGCACGACCCATCCCACATCATCGATCATGGTGAGCTGAACATTAAAGATGGGGTGAATTTTACAGATGTTCTAGTTGAGATTGAGGTCTGACAAGAGTGGGTCCTTTTTGATGGTCGATACCTCTGGTGTGCTTTTTCTGGTAGAACGTGAACCTCGAGGAGAGCACAAGGGAGTAGGAGGCTTAGATGCATGGTCAGTACCCCCGTTTGTTTTCCTAGTTTTGTGATGTAGCTTATGGGGATGTAAATCCTTGAGGTGGGGAGAATGTAAAGACCCGGAATTTTAATGAATTTTTTTTAGTTAAATGGAAATTTTATGAGTCCATGAAAATTGATGGTTTATGATTCTAAGGCCCGAAGTACCTGGAATTAATTTCTGAACTTTTCCTCGGGTACATTCAGTAAATGTATGAGCGGGTTTTTATAACTTTTGAACCTGTGCTTGGAATTGAAATCTGAGGGCACCGTTGAACTCGCTACACCAGTATTCACATAAAGATACATTCACCTCGATGGTAGTTGGTCGAGGGTGAGAGTTATATTTTGGAATTTTTGTGACAGAATAAAATAAAATTAAAATTTTGTAACAATTTATTTTTATTTGAGACACCCATATGGATATTGAGAGGTGTGGACCAATAGAACTAAACCACCATATGAAAGTTAAGAGGTGGGTCCACCAAAACTAAACCACTCTTGTGTGGTTATGGTGGTGGGGACCACCCGAGCCTAAACCCCCAAATTGAATTTTAGAGGCGGGGACCACCTGACCCCTCTTAATGGAGAGAAATATCCCAACACCCCAATATTCCAACCCACTCATTAAATTGAGCCATTAAATTGGGCCAGCTAATTGGGATAATTAACTTTCCCAACACGGCACATTAATTACACCAACTCGGTTGAGACAACATAAATAATCCTTTATGTTAATCATATTTGCACCTCTTCAATTTTTTTGGGTGGGATTTTGAGAGGAGAACTCTTGGAGGATTACACTTATCCAATCAAGAATGCATTCTTCAATGAAGAACGCTCCTCCAACAAAGAAAGTTGACTTCTACTTCTACCTCAAGACACCCACCTACGAGGAACGTCTTTGACTAAGATGAACCGACGCATGAGCCTAGAATTGGAGTTGTGTGGAGGATGAGACAAACATCGACAACTTCAACTTCCTTCTTGAACCATCATTAATGAACAATCCAAGGTAGGGGTTTATGTATATATGATTATCACTTCCCATGTTCTCCACTTATAATTATTTTGAGGGATTGGGAATAGAGATTGATGAGGGTTGTGGGGATTGATGTTTTTAAATATCTTCATACACATTCAGGATTAAATTTTGTGAACCAGTTTCTTCCGCTCTAACACGGATGGTGCGGGCCATCGCGTCACCTCGCGGTACTCGCAGCCTCATCGCGCCGCCTCATGGCCCTCGCAGCCTCTACCACTCTGCTGCAGAGCCGAGCCGCTGAGACGAGCTGTCGCCGCTGTGGTGAGTCGAGCCATCACCTGAGCCGCTGCCCTAGTCTGAGCTACCATGACTGTCCAGAACGAGCCACCGCCCTAGCCACCGCCTCTAAGATGAGTCGTCGAGCCGACATGCCCCCGCCGCCTGAGCCCTCACCACCAACCAAGCCAAAGTCGTCGTCCGAGCCGCCGCCGCAGTCCAGGCCGACCTTCTGCCCGAGCTACCCCCGCCTGGCCGAGTGGCCGTTTGAGCCACCACCGCTGTCCAGGTCGATGTGTCGCTACCCTTCTGGCAGAACTGCCCCGTCCGTGGCACCCTGCGGCCTCACTCCCTCCACAGCCTCACGTCCACTTACGGGCCTCTGTATCCCACTATAGACTGTCAGGTTGGGATGCCCAGTGGGCTGTGCCAGACCCAGTGGGACGGGCCAGGTCCGGTCAACCCGGGCGGACCAAAACCGGCCCCACTACGACCAATTTATGCTCTTTTAGCCATTACATTGGCACCGGGCGTCTGTTTAACGAACCATCAGTGGCGTTGTAAATGTTGGAGCGAGAAAGTCCCTTTGATTATACCCCATAGGTGATTCGCGTTAAGATGGGGTATGGTTGGGTTGGATCAAGCACAAATCCAACTGGGCCCCTGGGACTAATAATCTAATAACTCCAAGACCAGACAACTGATTGATGTGTTGTCTATTGTGTTGATACCCCTATGACATAGAGAAACATTGAGATAATTATTTGTGGGACATCGTGGTAGTTGGATAATCGACTAGTGGATCGGGGAATGGACTGTCCTGGAGTTGAGAAAGCCTAGTGCGGAAACCCAGTAGTATGTTGTGATGAGAAGAGTGCTTATAGTTGTCTTCTGTGGGTAAGATCTAGAAATCCTGTGAGGGTCAACTCCTAATGATTATGTGTAGGTTAGCAGTAGAGCCTCTTAACAGAGTAAGATGACTTAGTTGTTACATCTAATCATGTTTTCTACTATACTGAAAGATATACTTGGTGTGATCTAAGTAATACCACAGTTTCTTCATGTTTGATATGGATTACATGATAACTTTGGTATATGTATGGGCATATACCGCTGTAAGGTTATCTATTGATTTCATACTTTGTGGTTTATCTTTAGTGGATTTTGAGAGACCATGAGGTTCTCGAGGTCCGGAGTGAGTATCGTTATGCTAACCCCAGCATGGGATATGCCCCACCTTGTTGTTTTGGATGCAGAAAACAGACAACGCTGACAGAGGACAAGGGTACTAGGATTAGATGCTGCTCAGAGGTGGACCATAAGGCGTGTCAGTTTACAGAGTAGACGGGTGGACGTGGAGTGCTAAGAAAGCGATCTTTTACAAACCTTTAGGTAAGAATCAAGTTGGATGATCCGGGAGCTGCTTATAACCTATCAGTCATCTTGTACCTTTCAGTTTTTCATGTACTTTCTAGTTGGGATTATATTCTGGACCCTTTTACTTAGTGTACTCACTCAGATTACTTTTCATTTTACTTGAGTTCATATCTTGCTGTGAGCGTGGTTGTGTGTTTACAGGTTATAAAGGCAATGCCTTCCCAGTTCTAGGTAATCACACCTTTGGTGCTAGTTTTCAGCCCCCGACCTAAGGAAGGTGGGCATGGGGTAGTCATGGCACGAGCCTAGGGGGACGGGTCGTGACACATGATGTCTGTATCATACCACATTAAACTGTGTGGTTGGGTCTTTATCGCAGGACCCTAAAAGGTACAACATGTACTAATAAGTGGCATAGAAGTATGCTTGTTCTGATTCCTTTCACGAGGATACATAGGTATCACATATATGGGTTCGATCCCAACATCAAAACAACATATGTCTCCCAAAATGATGTAAAATTATACAATAAACTTCTATCTCTTGGGATGATAATAAACACCTGAGTAACATTTTTCTACCCAGATGAAAATAAATTCATGTGTTCCCCATTGAGTGGCTTGAAAACCACCATTGTCTTAATAACAACAAAATAATATCTAAGCAGTATATGTGAGGACACCATTTATAGAGAACCTATAATAGATATATACGTCTACATTGATTATTCAATACATATAGATGATTCTGTTATATTCACATAATGGATTGTAAATTTCTAGTGAAACCAACATTACTCTTGTTAAACTAATTAGGATTCATGAACATATCATAAATATATAAGAGAGTCCTAGAGTAGGCAATAATCTCACCCAAAAGGGCCTGATGAGCCTACCCCCCCATCCTCTCAACCAATGTGATTTATTAAGAGTCGTACATCAGAACACCTAACAAAATGCCTACCTTTGGGGAGATTTTCCCTTTAGATATAGAACAGTTGGGTGTTTCTCATTCCATAAAAAATTGTTAAAACCATTCAAGAATAGTGATTCCTAACCAAAACATACGATTTCGAGAAATTAGTCATGTCGTACCTCAACAAAACCAAAAATATCAACACCTCTAACACACTCGTGGGTGGTTCCAAAAAAGGAATTGTGTCAATATTTTATATATCTATATCTAAACCATTCTTATATATTATGTTCCCACAAGGTGAATCTTTCAGACCAAAAAATATAACTTCAAGAAATTACTGTAAAATTGGTTATCTATAGGTAAGTCTAGGAATATCCTCAAATGCTCTGCATACTCCTCTTATAATTTAGATTATATGATAATTTCATCGACAAAGGAAATGATGAATTAGTCCATGTATAAATTGATGATTTGGTTCAATGATATATGAACCTAGAGGGGGAAATAGTCACATAAAAATATGACATAGGTAACTCCTAATTGCCTTCGAAAAATCAAAAGTATATCATCAAAATAACATATTTTGTAACCATCAAATGATGGTATACAAACACAATATTGATATTAGATAACCAACTTTCTCAATTCAACTTATTGAAGAGTAATTAAACACTTAACAAGTGGAATGTGTTCTTTATCATTACTTTATTTAGGTGAAGATAGTAAAAAAATTCTTAATCATTTAAATTATGTTTTAATGATAAATACTAGAGATTGCGAGTGGGACACATTTAGTCCAATATATCCCTTTCCTTCATTGTCACTCAACTACAAATTTTACTCCCAATGTTTGGAAGGAGGAACAAAATAGAAAATAGAAAATATTAGTGTCATACCGAGGTTTAATTCAATGAACAATTCAATATGACACATTAAGGGTAGTCTAAAGACATAGTTATGAAGGATCTATACATAATCCTACACTACTGATGAAAGATACATTTGTTAATAGAGTATTTCATTAAGTTGTAAAATCACAAACTGATGGGTGATAGGTTACACTATCATACTCGTAATCACTACCACCCATCCATAATATCTAACTCCCACAGGAAGGGAAGTATCATCCAATCTATATAGATGAATATAACATTATAATAATGGTATTATATCTTGGCATGCACTATAAAAAATATGTCCATATACTAGATTTCATCAAAGGCTCCATAGTAATAAAAATGTGCTCCCATGAGACTCATTTACAACTAAGCTCCAACTTTCACTGTTAAAGGATGCAAGATATAGAATAATTCCCCCCTATATGAACCTCTATCCATAGCTAATGGTATAAATACTCAACGAGAAGTTTTATCTGTAACACAAGGGATATGAAAATAATTAAATAACTTGTACATACATATATACATGCTATTACAAGAGTATAAAATACATATATTATAACATGAATCATTTCACGAATAACATGATCATATCCCTCCACCGCCTACACCTATCTATGACCATAACCTCCAGTCCTCTATGCATTGCGCGAGCCACCTAGTTTCGGTGTTGGGAGTGACCTATAGCATTATTATCTACCATAATTTCTTCCATTAGGAGATCCTTCTATTTCTATATTATCACCACACCCCATAGGGGTTTTCTACTCAGTTTGGGAGATTCCTGGTCACAACACTACCAATATCATTGAATTATATCAACATCTTATCTTCTATCCAAAGCACATTGTTTTCGGAAATCATGATCTTTATGACCTCACCACTTACAAACATAGAATGATCACCCTACATGTTGACTTGATCCTCATTAAGACCTCAAATATTATAAAAAACCATATGACTAGTTGCTGTCTAATCATGAAAAAAAATTCAGACAACCTTGTCATGCCAATCCTTCACTGCGTGAGAGGCTAGATCAACATGAATCTTTAGAGGCTTCTTATTATTGTTACTCACACAGTGTGCTAACAATACATATATTATCTTCTTAAACTAGAAGAGATATCGTCATCCAAAAAAGAAGGGGATTATAAACCCAAACCACTAGATGTGGATATAAACACTATAGGATAGGTGGTATAACCAATTTATGCCCTCTTGTAAGAAAACAAAATCATGATTGTGTCCTAAAATTGATGTCTTATTACTTGACTACTCATGGTCATAATCTTTTATTGGTATCCTAGAACATTTTAATCATGTTGGTATCCTAAATGTAATTATCATTTACTATAGTTAGATGAGAATATTTGGGGAGATGAATCATGGAGGACATTAATGTCGAAGGAAAAAAGAATATATCATGTGTGTACCATTGTTTCTGTCTAACTGATGTCTTAGTATTCAATGCCAATAAACCTGTATCTATATTACAAATGCATGGATACAAACGAGGCCACACCAACACTAGTGTTTCTAACCTATGATCCAATATTGAGACAATCTGACACCATTTTCCTATATTCCAAAACAAAAACTCAAATAGTTTAAACTACACACACTAGAATATGGGAATGACTGCCATCAATAGTGCTATGTCAGGAACCGACCCACTGATTCCCTCATGTTCAGCTGTAGCCAAAGAAATACAACCTAATCCTATATATGATAGGCTAGGGGTATGAAACATGCAAAATACTATAAGAAATCATCAAATTACACTCGCATGGTACAACAATATAAACAATAAAAATACATGACAAACTGAAAATGGATTCACAACCTAATTAAAATCAGAAAAATGGATACCAAAGAGGTATCAACTGATTACCAATATTATTGAACACAAAAATGGGTATGTGAAATGTGTTTCAATATTCCAATATAACCAGGACCACCAATATCACAATAAATCCACATATCATTTACTGAACACAAAAAAATGGAAAAATTCAATAAAAGGGTGAGTAAATACATACCCACTTGGTTCTATAAGAACTAAATGGGGGGAGAATAATAACTATTAGCTCAATCAAAAAATGAATTATTGCAAAGAAAACCCCAATGGATATTCTCATAAATAAACCCAAATATAAGAGAATGTGTATATTTATATCCATATACCAACTAAGAATGAATATCCAATATTCTACTCATAACGGTCTATCTCTATTAGAAACCATCATACACAACCTCATATGAATTTTAATGGAGGGACCACTCCCCACTACCACACTCTGCATGGAGAATTATTTCTAGGAAAAGTATCATGCAAGATAACTTAAGAATTAGTTTGGAGGACCCAAGCTTCACCACTACATAGCACAACTGATAGAGAACTACTCCAATGGAGGACCCAACCACTTACAAATCTCAATAATGGGGTTTCCGTTATGTAGATAGAGGGAATATACCCAATATAATGTGGTGGAGTTATATCATAGGATGAATAAATGATATAATGGATCTAAATATTAGAGAGACTGTGCTGTTATAAGCCAGAGAATACCACTCATCATAAAGAGGATCCACACCCACTGTGGGTGTTTTCTGTCTCTACACATTTAAAGGATATTGGGGAACCTCATGTTGGAGATACAATGGAGAAACAACACATATATTTATGATAATTAAAAATCGATCATAGCCATTACCATATCCCTTCTGAATGAGGCATCCATTTCATAACAATGCGTGTCATATCTCAAATGTCAAAATTATGTACCCCACTGTGTCCTAGGACAAAATTACACAAAAAACGCTGATCACGGTAGTAAGTATATTTCTCGAAGAAGGGGGTAAAAAATATATGTATTTAAGGAAAGTACATGGTTTGTACTTGGGGTCATGAAACGTCTAACCTCACATGGAAACAAAGGAATATCCTCATCATCCCACAACTTGTTTGGAAATATATATCTCTATGACTTGTACATGCAGTACATAATATTTATTAGCATCCTATGGTATTTCTATAGCATCTCGACACATTCACATGTTATTTGGACCATTAATGTGTCCTATGGATCTTGATCATGTATTGAGTTGTGCATTTTTCCCATGTATACCTAGTGTCTAGTAAAGTATTACTACATGGACAAGACCACTTACATTGGGTTTCTTCCTATGTTCATGGTTTCATGATCATTTCTCACTACAAATAGTGTATTATTATTTTATTTTGTGTAGTCAAAATAACTCTATCTTTACCCAATGGAAGGAACAGATGAAATTTTATCCTAAAACCAAACATCTTATGATCATGATTTTGGAATGGGAGATCCCTATGATCCTCTCAAAACCCATGTTTTCCCTGATAAATAAAAAATCATTCCTTCATGGTCCCTTAGCAATGATAAATGGATTTAGAATTTTCAATGAACAAATATTTCATGACCATCACTAAGAATATATATAAACCCCATACCTCATAGGTAAAATGCCAAGATTCATGTATAAATTTGCACCCAAAATCTACAAAACCTCATTGTGATAACGATCATTTTTCTAGGATGATTTTTAGTGGAACCTTTTATTCCCTTCCTCTCGGTTCATAAGTTGTGTTAGGGAACAAACCTATCCATCCATCCTACAATGATTATGGATCTAAAATAGAGGTATTTTATTCCTTTAAATTAATAAAAAACACAATCTATTTAATTAATTATTATTCTATCTAATAGTCAACATTTACTAAGTGACCGAATCTGAACAACATTATATCAAACCTAATGTACACTATACAGCTTTGAAGTGACCGAGTTCTTGGATTTTTCATTTGATTCCCCAAGCCATAAGAAACCCATTTATTCTAAAAATATGTACAATCTTGATTTAATATATTAATATTTTTAGTATATTAATTTTAGGGTCCGTGAAACCCAAACAGAGTGCTGACTATAAGGAAAAATACAAATATATATAAAATATTTAAAGGATTAAATTGGTCAAACTTGAGTTGTTACAATATTACTAATTTTTATAAAAATTCAAATCACATATCTATACAACTATACAATATTATTATTATTTTAAATATATATATAAATTATATATGTAATAAAATAATATCACTTATAATATACATTAACAATATAAATTTATAATTGTATTTCATTAAAAATTGTTAATTATATAATTATAAATCTATATATGATAAGAGTTTATGTTATGGGAGCCACCCACGAGGGTATTTTTAGGCCATAAATGGTCGACAATACAGACATGGATGAAGGAAAAGGTTCAGACTTGAGTTCACACTAATGCATTTCCTGACATAGTTGGAGGGACATAGGGCCAGAAAAATGGGGCCTTAGTGTAGTCAAATAGAAATCCGTCCATATTTGCAAATTGTATAACGTTGGCTATAGAGTGGGTGAACCATTGAAGGGGTCGCGGTCTGTCCTTGATTGTCCCACAGGTGTGTGTGTTTTTGTCATTTCCTATAACCTCTATGATATTCATTGATTTATAAATTTTTAAAATTAGAAATATGAATTTTATTAATTATATATAAATAGATTTTCAATTGATAATGTATATATATATATATATATATTAAAAATGGTTAGAGCATGGGAATTTAATAGTACAATGGATATATACCCTAACCTAAAATACACAATAAGAGAATAAAAAAATATTATCAACTATTAAATAAATTTAAAAAATATTAATTGTAATTAAATATATTTATATATATATAAATTAAAAAATAATTTTTAAAATATGTCATTAGTTATTGAAATTCATAATTATATGTATCTAAATGAAGGACAAATCCCAATAATTAAATGCAATACATGAAAAATTAAAATATTTTCATACTATTAATTATATAAATGAATAAATTTTTATCAATTATATTTTCATGTGGATACATTTTTAATAAAAATTTTGAATTATATAAATATAAACATAATTTTTATTATAAATATAAATAAATATAAAAAATCAAAAAAATCATTTAATTTTTTTAAAAATAAAACAATAATTATATAGATGTAAAAAATATTAATTATATATATAATTATAGTAATTACTATATAGATAGAATTTTTTAATTAATATTTATATTCAATTATTAATAAAATAAATTAAAAAATACTTATTATTATAATAATGTGAATATATATTTATTATATTAATAACTATGTTTCAAATTATAGTGGATTTTTTTCAATATATTACTAAATAAATTTATATTTACTATGGATTAAATTTTAATTGGTTATAAGATATTATTTTTATTTAAATAAATACATATACATATATATATATATATATGAATTGTACTTATATAATATTAATTTTACCAACTATATGTAAAATATAAATGTATGAATGTGTTTTAAAATATATTATTATTTACAAATGAGGTTACTTTAACATAACATGAATAAATTTTATATCATTTTTAAAATATTCAAATTATATCTCATAATAATCACAATGTACCAGAACTCAAAGGTTTAGTGTCTTTAATGATAGTTCACATATACAACTAATTAAACATTAATGCTTAGAAATCTCTCATATACATCTCTACATACGATTACCTTATACAAATAAGTGCCCATGAAATTACATGGTGAATAGGAAAACAAAATAAGTAGAGATCTCAAATTCTGAGTAAGGGAATAATTCTCAATGAGTGATAAGGGTTAGATATTAAGCATGATACAAAACAGAACATGGGGGAAATATCAGATGAAAATTATATGAAATTATATGAGTTGTTCGAAAACAATTATAGATGCACATATAACATCAAATAATCATAATCATATAATGGATTAAGAATGTAAATATGTAATGTAACAACTATGATCAATGGAACAAAACATAGCCATCTGTTATAATAAAGAAAGGTATGAAATTAATAAATTTGGAAAATATATCATTTGTTAAGGTTAACAAACTATTCCAACGCATCACATTGGATGATGAAACACTTCTTATTTCCCATTATCATGTAGGATCAGCCATCACTGCCTATTTTTCAATATGTATTGAGAAAAACAAATATTACTATATTTATCTAATTAGATATAATTCTTTACCCAATGTGTTTGAGGACTATACAGGACCCACCCATCCTATAAGGATAACATATACATATGATTGGAATAAGAACATGTAAATAATAATAATTTCATCTAAGATTATTTAACTAATGGAATGAAATGGATTTCACAAAAAACAAATTAAAGGATCATTATAACCAATTAACAATAACATAGTTCATGGTATAATTATTGAATATAAAAAATTATTTATTAATATCCTATAATTTTTTCTACATAGGTGAAATATAATTTTATAAAATTATTAGAAATATGGCTTTATAAATAAGAAAATATATACTTTTCTTTTAAAAACATAAAAAATGATGATTTCACAGAATTAAAGCAATACTATTTTCATTAAAAAACATCAAAAACATGGAATTAAATCTTAAAAAAAACAGAGTTCATGGTAGTGAGAAACTTTTTTCATGTAGTAGACATTAAAAAAAATATTATTTTCTCCCCTTTATAAACAATGTAAATAAATTCGTATAGAAAAAATTAAAAAGATTTCATTTTAAAAACATCATAAAAATTATATGATTCTTTAATTTTTACTTCAATAATCTATGATATATAGATAAAAGAATTATTGAATCAATAAAAATCATTTGGATAAGGGAAAAATGAGTCCTTAGAAAAGAAGTAAATTAATCAAAAAATCAAAATTTTCAGAATAATATCAATAATGGAAGATGATTTTGATGTAAAGATGAAATTTCAATAGATAAAAAGATAAATGTTCAATATATATTAATATTTTAATTAAAAATATAGAATGGAAAAGACAAAGAATAATTATTATGTCTTAATAGAATTCTAAATGTGTTGAAAAAATCTTTTCCATGGATAATCGCTTGGTCGAACACACACTAACTAACATGTATAATATATTTAGGTTTATTTTTCATCAGAATAAGAGATATATTATAGTTATTTTATTTTATTCCATTAATTTGTATTTCCTTTATGAAAATATATTTTCTTACTCTTTAAATTAATAATTCTATGTCAAACATTATGTTTCCTATACATGATTTGATATTCCAGTTTCAGTCCCTATGACATATTCATTATTTCATCACCTCTAAAATTTAAATGATATGTTCATTCATATTATTGATATAGTTTTCGAGTCTCATTTCCATTTCATGGAATTTATATTGAATATTCCCATGAAATAGATAAAATTTACATTTTTTTGAATATTGAATAAACAATAAAATTTCATTTATTTGTAAATATACTTTTGAAAATTAAAACATTAAAATTATGGTAACATATTATATTTACCATTATTAAAAATATTAAAAATATTTATGTTTTTAGTTAATCATGAGATAAACAATTTAACATTGTCTATAGAGGTGGTAAAATTGACCAAGACAAGAATGCACTTTAAATGTTTAATGTCAATGGAAACATTACTTAATTGTGGTAATATAACATTTATAATAGCACAATGTTTTAAATATAATTTTATTAATGAGATAAATCAAATTCAAGAAGATATGGATGATACGCCTATCATAGTGTGGATCAATTTTTTTTAAAATTCGTACGTAAAATGTAGTTCATGTGGTAACCATCTTGTAGTCATCATATAAGAGGGAAAAAATAAGTTGCCTCATTGGTAATAAAATCGGTCTAAGTATTGAATTGTTTGTTTAAAACATTTTAAAAATGAAGAAATTAATTTTGAAAATCATTTTAAAAATAGTTACTGGATCATGTTTGGGTTTTTAATTACAAGGATATCATTGTCCATAAATTATTCAACAATTATTAATGTGTTGTGGTGATTTAGTGGATCAATAACAACATCACCAAACATCCTTGGATGAATGTTGTTTTGAAAATACCCATATTTAATAAATAGTTCAGTCACCCCTCATTGATGCATGTGTAAGTATCACTACAAATCACCCACAATTAAATTTGAAAATATTCAATTAGGTATTGTTTTACATAAATAATATAAGAATTTATACTACCCCATCTATATGTGGTGAGAATCTATAATCACTTCACCACTCATCCCATACCAAATCTATCATATATAAAAAAAATTAGTACATGTATATTATATATCATTGACAAATTTAATAATCAATCAATATAATTAAAACTACATGAAATATCATATGTTTCTTTATAACAGTAATAAATATTGAAACTTGTTATTAATTGGGAATGAATTAATTTATTGATGTATGAATACTGAAGTATTAAAAAAGTAAAACCATACTTCCCCTCAAAATTTACCCATTAATTTTAAGGATAACCAATATGAACAAAGGAGAAGGGGTTATTATAGTGGAATAAAAATAAAAATAATATACAAATGATTCCAAAAATATTAACCACATTTTTTTTGCATTACCCCCTCTTTTTCTCCTTCTATATCCTCTTCTGCATGTAGACTCATCATGTCCTTCTATTTTTTAGTGTTCAAATCATCTATAATCTTCTATTTTTATTTTTTAGAAGTCTTCATTCAACCTCATTGTTTTAAAGATCCCCAATATATAAAGCATTTAATTTTAGTTTTCATGTTTACATAGATTTTACTTCATTTAACACAATCATCATGGTTTCCTATAAGTGGTTGAATGAATACAGATTTAACATCCCAAATATTTACTTGAATTACAGCTTTACTTTTTAACAACCCATTGACATATCTACTTTCCATTAATTTTTATTGAGGGATGATGTGAATTTAACATAATCAATGTTTACTTATGCTAAAATGACATTTTGTTTCCCCTGAATCAGGTAAACAAAGGCTATAAATCATGGTTACATAGGTTTTTTTGATTCCTATGCATCCATGTATGGGAATTTTTTGATTCTTGAGAAGAAATTTATTTCTTTTCTTGTTCTTATGACATGTGGAATGATGGTTCTAGAAAGGATAAATAAGGATTATGCAGCAGTAGATGTTGGTTATATAGAGTTGATATGATGGACACAGAAAGATATTTGTGGCTTTTTAATTCTTATTGAGCACTATTTCCTTTTCTTAATTTCACTCTTCTTCTTGAAAGAATGATTACCCTTCCAATTCTATTTCCATTTATTCATATTATTTGAGTATTGAATCTATAAAAATTCTCATAGAATTAAGAGTTTCTTTATCAATTATCATATCATGAAATGAATCTAATGTAACATTTAATGATCCAATCCTTCACAATTACATGGAATCTCCCAAATTATCAATGCATCGATATTTATCCTAAAGTAAAATAATTATATTATATTCCTAATTTTTCAATCTATAAAATATACACGAAATCAATTTATTTAAAATTCTAAATCATAAACTCAACAGAAATAAATGAATAAATAAATATAAGGGAATAAAATAAATTGAATATAAATAAACTATCTGGATTTTATCGAATATGTCTATTCTCTAAAACATAATTCATGGAATATCCACAAAAGTGATCTCCAAAAATATTAAACTAGTAATATTTACTACTAGAAAAATTATATATAGCCATATATCTATATCCAAATTTTTTTAAATCCATGGATATATCTTAATATGTAGCCATGGTATAATTAAAAGTATTGCTATATGTTATTTTAAAGCCACTATTTTATAAAATCATTGGACATAGGGTATTTTATTATTATTGAACTTGAGTCACACTTCTACCCTTGTAGATCATCTCATATACCCTTTTATAACACTCCCAGTGAAACTCCTCCAATTCCAAACCTTGGTAGCTCTCCTTACCCGACAACACTGCTATGACGAGGCCACCCACCACATCGCTGATGTTCCTCCAAGGCGGTCTCCCCAGGATGATATGTGTCCTGGTGACACACCTACTTGTGAAAATTGTGGGCTCTCATACTCCCCCATCCCTTCATGGAGGGTGCACAACCCTGCCATGAAAATAGATAAGGTGTTCAGCTATGACGACTTATTAGTCGCTTATCAATGAAGGATATGATGTTACATGGTTAGGGTTCACGATCGACGCTCTTGACCAGAAAATCCTCTTTATGGTCTTCTCACATATCGACCTATTCTACATCATTCACTTCTCACCCATCTGCAAATCTAGGAATGAAATCATCAATCACAATAAGATATTACCAGCTCTATATTGAAATCATTGGATTTCGGCATAGAATTCAAATCAATCAACCTGTGTGGAAACATTATTTTGGAAATGAATGAATTATCTTGAGATTGAGCTACATAAATAATCAATTAACCATACAAAATGGATGTTTATCAGTCCACATCTCATTCTTTTGGGATTTATAAATTCTAGATGAATATGAGATTTTTCCATTCTGGTGTAGATGATATGCTTATGTGGATGCTTTCAGAACAATGTTATAGAGGTTTGAAAGAGTATTCAATTTAAAATTGAATTTGGATAGAGGAGGTGTGGGGAGACCACCTTCCCATTATCCTAGTGTGAGTTTTTTATACACTTTATGATTTTTTTAAATGGTCTAGGTTATTTTTTAAATACCCCATAAACGCAGCATCACCGATGCCTCCTTTTCACTAAAAACATAGCTAAAATTTTAACATTCATTAAACATTCATTTTAAACATTCATTAAACATTCATTTTTTAGTTGAAAATAAAAATGATTTCTTAAAAAATGATGAAAAAAAATTATTTATAAGATTTATAATCCACCTAATTGAAACATAAAATTTTTTCACGTACATGAATTTTCTAGCATATATAATATAAACTATAAGGTAGATATGAATAAAATTTTAATAATTTCTTAAAAATATAACAAGTAGTGGAAAATATGAATAATTTTCTGAAAAATGTTGGTAAAAAATAATTTATAATCTTTATAATCCACCTACTAGAAAAATAAAAAATTTCATGTATGTGAATTTTCTAGCATATATAATATAAAATATAAGACTGATTTAAATTAAATTTTTAAAATTTGTTAGAAATATAACAGGTAGTTGAAAATAAACATAATTTCTCACTAAATTTTGATGAAAAATATTTTATAAGACTTATAATCCCCCTAATTGGAAATTAAAATTTTTTCAAGTATGTGTCTTTTCTAGCCAATATAATATAAAATATAAGACTGATATGAATGAAATTTTAAAAATTGATTAAACATATAACAAGTAGTCCAAAATTAAAAGGATTTATTGAAAAATGTTGATGAAAATAATTTATAAGCTTTCAAATCCACCAACTCGAAACATAAAAATGTTTTATGTTTGTGCCTTTTCTAGCCTATATAATATAAACTATAATGGTCATATGAATAAAATAACAAAAAATTATTAAACTTATAAAAAGTAGTCCAAAATAAAAAAAAATCATAAAAAAGGTTGATGAAAAATAATTTATAAGCTTTCTAATCCACCTATATGAAACTAAAAAATGATTCAAGTACGTTCAATTACTAGCCTATATAATATATAATATAATGCCCATATGAAAGAAATTTTAAACATTGATTAAATATATGACATGTAGTCCAAAATAAAAGAAATTTATTACACAATGATGCGGAAAAATAATTTATAATATTTGTAATCCACCTACATTAATCTTAAAAATGTATCAATTACATGCCTTTTCTAGCCTATATAATATAAAATATAAGACCGATATGAATGAAAATTTAGAAATTGATTAAACAATTAAAAATTACTTGATATTTTTAAATTTTATTTATATGGTTCTTATAGCTTTTATTTTATAGGCTTTAAAACACAATTATGTGGCTTATGATCCTCCTCGACATTCATTATTTTCACTCCCAATTTTGAGTTACTTTTCATACATTTCATTAATTATCATTTATTAATTTTATTTATTAAATTATATATTTTCAACAAATTTTTAGATGATTAGGATATATTTTAAATTTTATATACATTTCTTCTATACTATATATTTTTTTAATATTTTCTTGTAATTTACAAAAAAAATTACCAATTATTTCTATGTTTCAGGTATTCGAATTTAAATACAGTAAAATATAAATTGTGCATAAAATATAAATTAATACTGATATACTGGATAAACATATAAGAATAGATAATATTAATAATAGTATTTTCATTTTAGTAGATATAAAACATGAAAATTAACATATATAATCAATGCATATGTCTACGGTGAGGAGATTCTGTCCCACATGGTGGTCTGCGAATAGGACGTCTGCGTCGAGTTTGTTGTGGAGTATGATGACCTAGGGAGGGATGATCCTTGGGAATTGGAATGTCGACCAAAGCATCCCCTATCTATGTTTCAGTGGGAGGAGCTGCCAACTGCATCTCGTACTGACGTTTGGATCCTTCTCCCCCAAGGGTGGTAGAAGGACCTACCTCCACTACTGTGGGGAACCAATCCTATGATGGACCTATACTACAAGAATTTAATGGATCTAGAACCCAACGCCGCGATGGATCTAGACCCCAATGCTATGATGGATTTGAAACCAACGATGGAGAGAACTGTATGTATCCTGTCAAGTAAGAAGGATCCCATGCCACCTAAGGCACATTCTGAATCGGTTGATCCTATACTACTTGAGGGCCAAAATCTGCCTATGAAACAAGTGAGGCCTCACGTGAATCATATTACTATCTACATTGCTATGGTCATGGATCATCCACACCAATAGCAGCTAGAGGATGTTCCTATGGGGCATTAACCTCCTCTCTCTAGGCTGAATGTGGGAATATTATTTCGGAAAGTGCATGAAATTATGTCATCACCTCCAGCACTATAGCATGGATGGCTACCCGGAAATTGACCCCAACCTCCTCTTCATCACTAATGTGAAAAAGCTTCTCTGTATGACTCCCATGTAAAGATATTCAAATTGAATTAGAAAACAGTTCAATAAAAAACTAATGGAAAATTATCGAAAAAATATCCTCGGCATCTATATACAGAGATGGGTATGAAATCATATATAATTTAGTCTATTCCATGGCTCATACTCATCCTTCTCTGAAAGAAATAATTGATTTTTAGGAACACCCTGAATACAAAACCATACATGTCTGTACCAGAAGTGGATAAAGATGGCATGTACTCGAGACCACTCATTATACTGCCCCCCTATCAGCTTCATCCCATGAAGTCGCTATGTTTGTATCGATGGTAATGGAATTGACTGAGTACATCAAAACTGGTGCAAGACTCTATCAGGATTTTGAAACTCGATAATATGAAAGTTAATGAGGGGAACAACAACCATAAAATCCTAAAGCACAATAGTGTAGTAAGCTGGAAACTCATCCATAATACTCTATTATAGATGCCATGAAATATGAAATGACTTGTGACTTTTTCAAAAAAGAGACAAACAAAAAACAAAAGTTGATTCTATTATTAAATATGTCAGATAGTGATAGATTGTATATAAATACCTAATTAGGAATGAGATATTTCAACTGGAGTCTCTATATGCCCAAATGACTGTGTCGAAATTGTGTCGCTGACACCACATATAAAATACATCATTGATAGAGACAGATAATGAGATATTAATTCCAATAACTCATAGTAGCATCAGAAAACCAATAAAAATGACTGACTATACCAGCATCCACGTAGAGCGTCATGCAACACCCCCCATCTTGACTAGAAGACCAGAAATATTAGGGTGGAATGTGGGGATGTTCTCCCTTTCCCATATCGAAATAAAGATGATGCAACCCCAAAGACATGTGGTGTCCCAGTGGGATATCTTGTATAGTTTTCTGTACATGAATTCAAAGATGGCTGATCCCTAGTTTCACATCCCTGCAAGATCAAATTCCTCTAGTAGGGGTAGATAGATCATTTCATGTGCATCCTCGAGTGATCAATACAAATGGTCCCACCAATGAGTCGTAATATATATGAACGGTAAGAACGGATGACAGTATGCTCATCATCATTATCCGTCAAATGTGTAAAATGCAACTCCAACCAAGGCATAGATATGGACACTCCGTCTGTAGCCCTGTAGTGAGAAATAATATAAATGCCTAACAAGTGCTGAGCTAGGTCTGGTCAAGCTTCACTAGTTATTACAACAATGGGTAACCCATAGATTGGATGACCGAGAAGCACTGCCACATCCTAGAGGGTGATGGCCATCTCTCCCTCAGACAATTGGAAAGTTTGTATCATTGGTATCTACCTCTCAATGAGGGAAACTTGTATGTAATAGTCTACAAATATGAAATACGACAAGGAATGTCCATAAAATCCAACACAGTGCATGTATGGTTAATGGCATGTGGAGGCTCCATGTATTGTAAATGGTGTGATCAATCCACCATGATTGATTGATCTGCCCTACCCTCTATCAAAGCCTATGAATTATGGGTACGCTTCTGATTGACTATTATGGTATCATCCATTGGTATATAAAAAAATGAAATGAGTCGTATGTGTAAAAGTTAAATATAATGTTATGGTGAGCATATTGTTATGACTTGTAGATTGGAAGACATGACATGGTTATTCACATTGTTTTATGATTTTATTTTTAACAAAATAAATATAATTCTCCTTGAATTTTGGTTCCGAATAAAATAATGATAACAAGAGGAATGAAGAGAAAAAATTTATGTTTTGAAATAAATTTATTAATGAAAATATCTTTGTAAGAATTTTCTTAATTGATATATGATTTAAGGAAATATATCTAGGTTTTTAGTTTTTTTGTAAGGTTTTAGGGTTTAGGTTAATGATTTTTAGGTTAGTGATTAGGTTTGAGTGTTTAGGGTTTTAAATATTGACATTAAGGTTTAGGAAATATGTTTTTGGGTTAAGTATTTTTCTTTTGGGTTTCGGGGTTTATAAAACTGAGAGAAAAAAATAAGACATCATAAAATTTAATTTACAATATGGGGTAAGTGTTCTGCTTTTGTATTTATGAAATAAATTCTATTATCTATGATTTAATTTAATGAATTACGAGAAAGTTAATTCTTGAAATATGCATGTTTTTATTATGTATTTCAGATTAATAGGTTATTTAGATATTAGGTATGTGTTACTAGGATATACATTTTTGGGATAATAGAGTACCAATTTTTAGAATTGTGGAGACAATATTTCTAAATTATTGGGTCTTTAATTTGGTTAGACATATTTTAGGGGAGCTTTTTGATTAACTAGTTTTGTATCAGATTAAGATAAACCATGTGAATTACAAATTATGTTTTATGACTTTAACTAGTTAACTCTATTAGATAACATATGCTAATCATTATGACATTATTATTTCATTATATAAAATTATATTAAAATATCGCATATAATGTTATAAGACCACATGGTATAGGGAAGATGTTTTTGGGTTACGTTCTAGGTTTGATGGTTTAGAGTTTTGAATTTTCATATTAAGGTTTAGTAAAGACGTTTCTGGGTTATGTGATCTGCTTTAGGGTTTTGGGGTTTATAAAATCGAGGGAAAAAGAATATATTAGGAAATTTAATTTAAAATATGGGTTAAGTGTTCTACTATTGGATATATGAAATAAATTATTTTTTCCAATATTTTATTTAAGGAATAAAGAGATAATTAATTCATTAAAGAATGAATGTTTTTATTAAGGATTTAAGATAATTAAGTTATTTAGATATTAGGTATGTGTCACTAAGATATACATTTTTTAAATAATGGCATAATAATTTTTTGTATCGTAGAGACAATATTTCTAAATTAAAGGGTCCTGAATTTGGTTAGACATATTTGGTAGATACAATAAGATTAACTAATTATGGATTGGATTAAGATAAACCATGTGAATTACTAATGATGTTTTAGGAATTTATCTAATTATCTATATTTAATAACTTATTATAATCATAATTATACTATTATCTAGTAATATAATCGTTTATCAAAATATCACACATAATGTTATCAAGAACCATGGTTAAGGGATGATGCATTTTTGTTAGGGTTTAGGATTGAGTGTTTAGGGATTCACATTTTGATATTAAGGTTAAGGAAATATGTTTCTGGGTTAGGAGTTATGCTTTTGGGATTTAAAAAACCGAGAATATAAGAAGAGATAACAACATTTAATTTACTATATGAGAATGTCACAATGAAGACAATATATCATTCTGGATGAAATTTTGAACTCGACCCAACAACGTTAAGCCATAATTTCTATTTATGAATTTATTTATGACCTATCATTCATCTGAAAATCTTCTATTGTTCTTGAGGCCAGCCCATCTCATTATGCGTCCAACTGGACTTTGTTCTCCCTTGGGGACGCAATCGATTGATGTCAGGTGTCACTATCAACTGGCCTTCACACATTGGGAAATAATGATACTCCCCAATATGTGTCAATGGTGCAAAATAATAGTTAGCATTGGTACCCATCTATTACAATTGATCAAGTTATGATTCCCATGATATGTTCATAGAGGCACATGCTATGATGGCATGTGTGAATGGAAACCATAAGGCCAGAAAGTTTCTACATTGGCATTGCCTCATTTTCAGTAATAGCACCATTTTTTCATAGATGTTATTTGTGATGGTGTCTGAACACTCATGAACTTCCAATAGAGATTCTTCTCATCGAAAATGTCTGACTTGATAACCATATGCTTCTCCAATATTCTTTTCAATCTCTTTTTGAAATTGCCTTTCATACCTTAGCCCCTACTGTATTCCATCTAACGATAGCTTTTGTCTATCAACAATATACTTCATGCATCTATATAATTTCTCCTAAACTATAGCAGTTATAGGTAGCTTATGAAGACCTTCAATGACACCATTTATGTACTCCACAATGTTTTTCCTCATGTGTTTGTACCACTTCCCTCCATCATATGCCAATGTCCATTTTTCTTTTGGAATCTACATCATATAATCATAAAATTCTTGATTAGCTTGGATGATCTGTTCACAACGTTCTTCAAACTACCATTGTTTTGACTCATATGAAAGAAAAAATAATCGATATTTCACATAATTTGAGTTTATCATTGTGTTAAAATAGTAAAAATATCAAATACAATGCGTATGAAAACTCATGATTTAATTCTTCATCGTTTTGTTGTTGATTTTTTTACGAACATTTCTATAAATGTGTCTAATGCAGAATTGATGGTGTGAATTTGGGTATCTACATGTATCATGGTATGTATTGATTGCCTCATTAATTGTCTGATAACAATTATATATCAAACAAACACCCTGAATGTTGGTGAAATGGTTGTTGATACATGCCCAAAACCAACTCCATGATTCAATGTTTTCATTATGTATAATAGAAAAGGCAAGTGGAAGATGTGAATGGTTTTTATCCTGGGTTTCCAGAATCAATAATACACCATTGTATTTTCTATATATAGATGTTCTGTCAATCTAAATAAACTGTTTGCTGAAACAAAAAGCAGATATATAGGGAATGAATGCCCAGAACAACCGATTCAATTGATCACAAGACGAATCAAACAAGTTATCATGAGATACAAGTTTGTCTGCATCCAAATGGAATACAACTTGGTTATGATGTCTCAATTTTTCTATCAATTGTGGAAACAACAGACATGAGTCTTCCCAATGACCATAGACCTTCACAATTGCCTTCGGTTTTTATATCCATGCCTTATTATAGGAAATATTATTACCGAATGTATGTTGAATCCGCTCTTGCACAAGGGATATTGGAACAACCTGACATGTACTAATCATATCTACCACAATAAATGGCACAAATTCTGCATCCAATGAGGTATGATATTTTGTGAGGCTTGGCTAAATGCAAGTATGAGCTGCCTCAATCCTCAAGATTATTCAACCTCCAAATGTAATTTTCTAAATCACCCTCAAGAGAAATATATAATCATCCCCATATTTCTCACACCATATGAAGTATTTACTATAACAATATTAGTGAACTATATAGTTGTAGTTCCTCTAAATGTGAAATCACTTTACAATTATTTTTAATGCGTCTATACTAGGAAAATTCCTTCCAATATATATCGTTTTTTCCAACTCAATAATCCTATCTCACACAACTCCATGGAACTCAGTTTCTAGTGTGAGAACATTATTTCCAAATTCAAGCACACATGGCATTGCTTTAGACCAAGAAGAAATGAGTGTTAGATGACTTATTTTGGGAAAATGTTGATGTAAAACTAATGATCTTCATGAATCCTTCTTCTTAACTTCAGTTGATCCCTCCTCATCAATACTATTGTCACCATACAATCCTTCATTATGAAAATCCTTATCGAATGTCGAATTTACATGTATATCTTGGATATCATATAGGTTTTCCTCTTCTGCTGCATTATTTGGAATAGGCTAAATTTCCTGGGGTGGGTTGTCTTCAAGAACTCTTGAAATTATACATATTCATATGACTGGATGTCATTTTTGTATAGTCTAAATATCAATATATAACTCTATCATGGTACCATCTAACTGTTGAGAAAATAAATTAATTGCTTAGACCAACTATGCATCACAAACCAATGGACAAGCAAGATTCCACAATGTTGCTAGGAAATAAAAATGTCTATAGCTCATAGACAAGATGTCTTGATCGGGTACCAGATTCAATGAACCATAAATTCTCTCTTAAAGGTCACATATAGTTACATAATCAACAATATTAACCACTATTATTGGTTGTGTATAGTAGGACGCTCCTCAATTAGTTTGAATAACCTCCCCATAGCAGTACACATTGAAAAACATGACTCTCTATGTAAAAAATGTTTTGTTCATCAATATTATTATACTGTATCAAATATTAAAAGTTATGGTTGACCATATAATATTAATTAGAATTAAATTTTATGACACCTTTCTATACTGTAAAATATGCTAGTAATGTTTCTTTGTAAAAAAGTTTAATAACTAGTTATTCATTATTATGTTATTCTTTTATTATTTACTCTTTATTCATTAATAATAATATATTGAATAGTTAATTATAATTAACTAATCACATGTACTAATTTTTCATCCTATGTCATCATTAATAAATCTATAATTATTCATTACGAATAATAAATATTATTTTTAAACTATATATAACTAAATAAATAACTTAATAAAAATCATCATTAATTACTAATAATATCTTTTTAACTAATCCCTCATTTTAGATCACTATTTAATCATTATTATGTAATTATGTAATTATTTATGCTTTAATTATTAATCATAGGTATTTATTTTTAATCTTAATTTATCATAAATTATTCTATAAGTAGTCATTACTATGAATAAGTACTATTTATAAACTATATATAACTAATTAATCTACCTAAACATGTTTAGTGACTAATAATAACTCTGTTTTGTTAATTATTTTTTTCTTATTTCATTATATAACATCATTATTATAATTTTATCATTGATAAATATACTCATTTTTTTTCTTTACATAGATATTTTAGTAGTTCATAGTGAAAATATGAATCATCTTTTAAATATCCCCTGGGAGATTCAAACCAAGAGTGCAGAAATACTTGCTGTTGTGTTATAGGATACACCGGGCCAGGCCCGAAACTCCTTGTTAGGGTTTTTAATCGTAGTCACATCTAGGCTAGTGCCACATCAACTTGTTGGTATCCAGACAGGGATTTGATTTCTTAGATATCCACATAATCATTATGCTACATAAATTTTACAATACTTAATTTTATGTTTATCCTATATTAATATATGTTTAATTTAGACTTAATCTATAGTTAATATATACCTAATTTCTACTAATAAAAATAATTATTTCAAACTATATATAACTATTTTGCAAACCTAATAAAGAAAATATTTATAACTAACTAAATTACGTAAAAATAAAATCATTAAAACTAAAAACAATTCAATTAAATAAATAAAAAACATTAAATTAAATAAACAAAAATATGTCTAAATGATGCATCGTGAAAACCCATAAAGAAAACAATTTTTTTTGAGAGAGAAACAGATTATTTAAAAGACATGTAGGGTAAAATCAAGTGAGGATAGGGGGATACCCTTTTATAGTGAGCTGAGGCAAAGACGGCATCACCGATGATACCTTTTGCCTCTCGGTAAGGCCAATGGTGGCATCAGTGATGCCGAATTTTTTCTTTACCCAAAGGTAAAAGGAAGAATCCCCCTGCCGCCTTTTCCATGTCATTTATCTGGGCCAAAGGTGGGGGGGAGAGTGAATGCGGCATCACCATTGTAGCCTTTTTGGAATATTTTAAATAATAATAATTAACCTATTCTATTTTAATTTTCTCCAGAAAACATATAAAAACTCTCCTAATGTCCCATGATGATGAAAATCTTGCTAGTGGGTGTATTTAATAAAATTAATGTGGTATGTTCTATTTTTTACAACCCATCATCTATTAATAAATTATTCAACAACTATTCTTTTAATTTTTATACACTAACTATGTAAAATGTTTCCCTCTAATCTATTGTTCTTAGTTGGTGGATTTCACTGTATTGTTTTTTTAAAATTTTTTGGTACTGTATGATTTACTATAATTAATCAAAATTTAATATTCTCTATTTTTTATTGAATCTATAAATTTTTATATGAAATATTATATCAATTGAATTAGATGCTTCTGTTGCCGAATGTTTCATGAAATTTTTTCCAAATTTTTTTTGGGCTACTAAAAATTTTAAGTAGCACATGACATGACATTTTTTCAATATATTCTGACATTTCATTCGTGATGTATGAAATCTTTAAAATAAAAATAATTCACTAGATTAACTAGAAAACGTGGCTTTGATGTACATCAGCTAGTTGTGAATATTTTTTATAATCAGTAAATCAATAAACTGACATAAAAGAATAGAAGGATCTATGATGAACCTTTAAAAATTTAATAGCTCAATAATTCTATGAGATACATATCTTATTATCATACATTTATTTTGATATAAAACTGTATAAAATTTAAAATTTAAAATTAAATTTTTTTCATACCAGTTCTTCAACATATCACCATTGTGATTTTTCATTTTTCATTGTTCTTTTATAAATGGAACACTTGTGTTTGTGAAAATATATCTGTTTAACCTCATTTTTAATGGATTATTGATAATTTAAATTTATAATGATTTTATAGAGTGAATAATGATCTCATCCCATGTTAAGGACCTACTAAATTATGGGATATTATTCAGACCTACCATATCAAATGATTATGTCTTGGGGTAGAGTTATTCTATATATTTTTTCTATATAAGAAAATGTATATGTCATTTGGGATAGGATATCAAGAAACCTTTTCTAAAATATTATATCATCTAACAATGTTATAATTTTCATAATTATATATTTTGGTTTTTCATATGTTAACTTCCACTGTTATACATTCTAAAATTTATGAATTTTATTTTTAGTGTATGAGTTTTCTACCAATAATGTTTATAAGAAAATTTATTTGAACTTATAAAACCATAAGTTCACCCAACACTTAAATATATATACTAGGATGAAACATGGTTTTATTGTGGTTATCCAACTATAATTATTATTATGTATTTTAAAAACCATAGCATGTTTGAGAGAAAATTATAATTATCTAATATTTTTTATTAATAATTTGAACATTTTTTTTCGTCGTAAATTTGTTAGGGTAAATTTTTTTGTATCATTACATGAAAATATAATGTAAGGATTAAAAATAAAGACATTTACAGATTTCCCTTAAGTAAGGGGGAAGAGTGTTATAAAAGCATATCAAATGGGATTACTCATATTCCTATATTTTTTAGAATTCCATATAATGTTTCATCATTTCTATAAAATACTGAGTCTTCCTTAGCAATAAAATTATTATTTGTATCCTTTTTCAGCCAAACTTATAATAGATTCTATTTTCTTTGATTTCATTTCACAATAGAATCACTAAAGTGTGATAGGCCTATTAAGTTATGTTTTCTTTAAATCACCATCTATACGAATACTAGATCATGGAAATTATGATGTTTTTTCCTTCAATACAATATTTTATTTCATATAATATAAATATTTATTCATTTGTAATTTTATATTTTCAACATTCCAGTAAGACCTTAGATTGATATATTGTATTCTATACACCATACATTTGTTTATTCTACTGTTAAAAATTTCAATTTCCTTATCATATGAGATGCACAGTCCAAATAGATGTTTTTAAACACATTTAGAAGCAATAATATAATCTTACATGTTTATCTCACTTTCAAAAATATGCTTAATAATTATATATTTCTCAATTTACTATATAATCATTATTTTTTCTATGGTGTATTCTGATGATATTAGAGGTTCGAATTTGGAAATTATTTATAACACAGTAAGAGTTAAAATTGAATTGAATTATTTTCTTTCATATACCCATTCTTGAAAACGAAATACCAAATCCTTTTTGATCATTAACGTGTTCTTTTGGTAGGAATTGAGAACTATTAATTGGTAATCATTTTCATTTGTCTTCATTTATATGTAAATCCATATTCCCTACCTTATATTTCATTATTTCATTAAACACAAAAACAAATGAGTTTTGGACATGAACAATGTGTTTTTTAAATAAAAATACCACACCTAAATTTAACTTGAACTATTACGAATAAGATTACAATTGATTTATTAATTTTTAATTTCATAATATATATATTTCACATTATTTTATATCATAGATAATTTTCTACAACAAATGATTCATGATTCAATTTATTTAAAATTTTGTTAATGAATCACTGAGATTCTATATCAATTATTAAAACATCCATTTACTATTACAGTCTTTAATTTTGAATGTCGTGATGTAGATGTTAAATTCCTTTATACATTTTGCATATACTGTCTGAATCCGGTGTTGTATCTTTAATTTTTTTTATTTTTTCTCTTTCCATTTTATATTTCATTTCATTCCATTTCTTATTACAACATTTTGTAACAAAATTATGAATTTTTGTTACTCCCGAACATTCAATAATAATATAATTCTATTAAAAATAGTATGATTTATATTATTTCTATGACGCTTCTAATTATTTGTAATAATTCATTATAAGTCATTTTAAACCGAAAATAAGCACATGACCTATAGCAAAACCCTTCCCTATGGTTGAAACCCCAAGTTCCTATCATGACTAATTGTTTCAACCCCATGTTCCTATGATTCCAACAATATAGAAAAATTTCATTGTCATGATGTTGAAAATATAGAAATATGAGACATCATAACCATTAACATTTGTGAATTGAACAGACATGAAAATTATGAATCATGTATCTAGTTTTATGTTTAGTATTTGGTGAAAAGTCACCAAACATTTCTACAATAATACTATCCCTGAAGAACTGAGCAACATTTTGTAGGGTAGCTTTAGAGTGAACTGCATCCACAACACTAGTTGTAAGAGCTACAACATTTGAGTCTAGAACTGTCTTTCCTATCATAAGAATGATTCATCCAAACACCATTCCCATTAACGACATGATGTAACTGAAATGAATCTCAAATTCTATTGACATTAAATGAAAAAACAAACCCCTCCTTAGTTTTCTTTTCCAATAATCATTTTCTTATTTCACATTGTCTGGATGCTTTCTTGGATACATTCCATCCAAATACTCTTTTGATAATTAATTCTTGATGAATGTATCGAACAATATTAGCAACCCATACATACAATGAAACAGTCACTGTAGATGTACAGATAGGTTTATGTGTTTTTTGATACTTTTATGCTTCCTGAAACAACAACCTTTCCAATTTCGTCCCTCATTTCCCAAAATAAGGAAACCATTGTTCATTAAAGTTGAGGTTTTTCTTCTAGAAAAAAAATATAAGTTTATGTTTTCATTCAACTCCTACAAGTATTCCATCATCTTTCACCAATATTATTATCATTTTCAGATCTGATTATATCATCAAAATGTTGAAATATCTTACATCCCACATCTTTTATTACATGATTGGAAATATTAGCCAATATAGTTAATTCTATATATTCTTCAATAGCATTCAAAAAAGAAATTAAAAATTAATGTGTACTTATGATCATCAACTACCAAGTGCCCACCTTTTTCCACCTATTTTTAATGTATCAAAAAATAGATATTTTATAAAATATGTTATCTTTCTTTGAATAGTTGTTTACCACATTAAAAACCAATATGTTACACACATGTATTACAATTGATTATGTTATAAATGTGTAAAATGTGAATTATTATTGGTCAATGATGAGTAATATGGAATAATATATTTGTTCTACATTTTAATTTATCATATGTATAAATTTTAATGAAATATTTATTTCTTAAACAATACTATATAGTAGATATTTCCAACATTTCATTCTCGATTATTTTCATAATACTGATTTTCTTACACAGTATGGTTTCTTTGATCATGGATGCCACATTAATAAAAAATGAGAATTTTGGAAGCGACATTTTAATATCATATAAATTATATATAGTAATGTCATATGAGATTTTTTGTTGAACCATGTTTTGGTATAAACCTTTACACTTTACATTGATTAACTATAGACCTGACTATTGTATACACATTCCCATTTATATGAGTTGGGGTTTTACCCATATCTCAACCATGTAGTGAAATATAATGAGTTTACCTCCATGGGGAGGAAGTCCTCATTGCCTAATCCTATTCCAACTCAACCAAAAATAGAAATATTATGATGTTATCTCCATGGTGAGGGAATCCTCATAGAATTCTCCTATTCATATTATGTTCAAACTGTAATGATCAAATATAGTATATTAGGTATGGATCCATTCAATATAAGTTGTTTTAATTTTTACTTGATATTGATCATAAAGGTACTTAATGGGTGGTGAAATGACTCTGCACATGACCCCACCTTACTACACTATTATTCAAGAATCAGAAACTAGTATCTAGCATGTCCCGATAGTCATCGGAAATGATATTGAAACTCTGTGGCAATGTTTGAGATGACCCCACCCCAACTAACACTAATTGTTCTAATAGAATGATTGGGACATCTATTGTTCCATGTGGTATGGATGAATTATGATTAACACTTATTTATAAAATTAATTTCATAAATAAATCATTTGAATTTTATATAGCCAATGGGGTCGGTCATTTCATCAATGCAAACCATGCTGCTAGGGGATTACTAGGGGTCCCTATATTAATAATGTTTATTCATTCATTGAAAAAAATATATTCCTATTATAAAAAAAATTAAATAATGTCATAATTACGTTATGTTGGATTCCAATGGCCTTATCTTTCCAAAATTTACACTATTTTTTATCCTTCATCAACAATAAGATCTTAGTCATTAGATCTTATTTAGTGATTGAAGAATGATCTATATTGCTTATTATTTATAACTAGTTGTATAGTTATTTTAAACAATATTGTTGTAAAAGATTAATTTTTCCAAAATTATACATCTTAATGTATTTTATATATGTTGAAAACATATTGGTTTCAAAATGAGTATTACATGATCAAACATTGTTGGTGTACTCTTGTGGATATGTAGATCTATGGTCTTTCTTGCATGTTCCTATAGGTACTAATAGATTATTTGGATGATATATTGTTATTGTATATTGTAATTTTTAGATATGAAATTTAGTGGTCAGTCTTGTAGGAGGCCATGACATGGATAGATTTGTGACCTTCATCAATGATATGTGTGACTTCAGGTGTGATAGAAAGGTAAAATTCACATCAAAGGTTTTCACAGTTTAGAACCTGGAGAAGATTGCTAATGAGTTTTAAGTGATCACTATAACGAAAAGAATAATTTGTTTAGTTAGATGTATTTGGAAACAATGATGATATATGTGTATACTTTTTGATTTGGAAATATATATATGATTTCTTGAAAAGAACAGTTTAGTGAATAGATGAAGAATGATGGGTTTCTTCCAACATAAATTTCAGCAATTTTATAAGCTTTTTTTCGGTGGAGTACTATATTCTGGGAGGTATAAGTTTATTATAATGATTATTTTTTAATCTTGTAATGATAATTAAATATCATGAAGTAGAAAAAAATTTATTATTAACCTTGTATTTGAATTTTGGGACATTTAGTAGAGGCATCAGAGAACTATTTTTAGTATAAAAAAAGTTTAATAATTCTAGAAAAACTATTTTTTACAATATTTGTTGGACATAGACACAGTTAAAAACCATGGAAGTCGAAATATAACCATGGTTTTTAATAATGGTAGTAGACCTGTAGCCTCAATTTTTAATTATGGAAGTAGACATATTGCCACAATTATTAATCACAGTTATAACCTGACATGGAAGAATCTATAAACATAGTTTGAAGATGTGGCTATTTTCATGGTCATATTTCAATACAAATAAGTGACACGGTCCACCAAACCATGTCTTCTGGTAATT
Organism: Viscum album; assembly: GCA_963277665.1. Taxonomy (NCBI): domain Eukaryota; kingdom Viridiplantae; phylum Streptophyta; class Magnoliopsida; order Santalales; family Viscaceae; genus Viscum; species Viscum album. The sequence goes on from OY728133.1 coordinate 447,445,765, forward strand.
GCCATAGTTTTTTAGCTATATCCATAGTTATAAACAATGGATATAGGATGAATTTGTAGAAGTGTATTTATCACTATCTAATATGAGTTACCCATTTCAATACAATTGTTCCCAAGCATATCAGCAAACACAATTGATCATATTTAAATTCTCCTCATTAGGAAAATTCAATTAATTTAAAAATCATTCTCCTTCTCTAGAACACTTATTCTTACCGTTCTTAAAGATTTTACTCATCAATCAAACATGACTTTCATGAAAATATTCTCTCAATCAAACTTCATGAAATATTTACCATAGTATTGATGTATGCCTTCATTACTACCGAATGATTAAATTATTACACCATATAATGAGGGATTTTCCATGGTTATTCTATGGAATGAGGGATATTGTAGTATAATGATATAATTTTGAGGTAGATTTGAGGGATTGATTCTATAATGTATAAAAACTAATGTTTTACTATTACTTTATATAATGGAATATATCCATCACATATAGAGATATTCAACTCCAAACCCTTGATTTTTTTTACATCTCACCACTTTTTAGATTTCTGTAGTAGCAAATGTTTCCTCTCTTTATTTCATTAAGAGGTTTTAAGACTATTTTTCATTTTTATTATTTAGAAGGTTAAGAGGGACCTAGAATCCCATTTTTTGTGACATAAATAACCTTTTAATATGATGTATTTTCCCTCTGTTTTATTTCTTCTAAAAAAGTTATTTTAGTATATTAAATGATCATTTTTAAAAATCTCATGCTATAAAAAATTGGAATAATAGATTTCATACCTATTTTTTCTTCCAAATATATCCATTTATCTACTGAATTCTCTCCAACTTCTTTAGTTGTCTAGTTTAGTGATCTTAAACATAAATGATATAATTATCCCATATTTCCACCGTGTTATCAATTTTTTCATGAATTGAAATTAAGAATTATTTGTAGAATTGAATTTTTTATGGAATGTATCATGTTCGGACCCACAGGGACCTCCTGACAGGCAGTAATACCATAGTGACACAGTATAACCTCCTCGAATAGGTTGAGGGGTAGATAAATGTGTTTAGTATGGATAGTATTGAAATGTTATGCCATATACTATGTACATGTATGTGTCCACACAACTAGCTTTATGAAATAGTATAGGGATATAAATAAGAAATGAAAGATATATATTTTAATCCATGCATTAATGAATATATAGGAATGTTTTAGAAGAAAATAATTATTAATATTATTATATGAAGTGAAAATTACACGCCCAACATGAAAAGTGACACCAACCAAACAATAAATGGAATGAGTGATATCTAATGAGATCACGACTAGAAATATCCAACATTATCCACCAAACACTTTCATATCTATTAGTTATTATTATGATCTATGAAATCAAGGCCCCCAAGGTAATTTCAAATCTACTAGTTGTTTTTATATGACACAACACATGTAGGAAAATCCAAAATAAGTGTGATTATATTCATACATAGTAGGAATATAAAAAAATTGTTGTAAGATAAAAATTTTAAAAATTAAGATCAATCCATAAGTAGGAGGTTGAAGAAAAACCAAAATCATATATACTCATAGAGAAACCCAATGGAAGAGGGAAATTGGTATATTCATGTTCAAAAATAGCTATGAATGTTGATTCATCCTGTTTCTTCCAATGCTATATCTCTGATGTCCAAATCCATTCAAAAACTCACCAAAATAAATAAGATAGTCTCGTACCTCGACACCACAAAATACAATCAAGGGAGAAAATAACTATTAATGCAGAACTACTCTTTACTAGAGCACAAACATTGGTGTGTACCACTCTATAGATATAAAATGTACACCCTGTTAGAGTTTGCGGGATACCAAATCTAAATTTATAAAGAGTATGAGGTTCCCATTCCCTACCAATATAGGGTGGTATCTGTATTAGAATATATCTAAAGTTTATCCCCAGAACTGCCATAAATCATGCATCTCTCACGGAAGTGTCCACTTGTAATACCTAAATTTGTATATTTGATTTCCATAAAAAGGCTTCAATTACATCCTATATGGAAAATCCCTCAGGATAGGCTACCCACATGAAAAAATATGAGTCTCAGAGAAGGATATACACAAGGTATAAGATCCTAGTAATAGTAAAAAATGTGTGTAAGGGATACATAGATTCCATGTGTATTCCCATGTACTAAATCCTATGATCATTTACTCTAAAACACATCTATATACACTAGTTGTGACCAAGTATGATTCTTCTGCCTGAGTTCTCTAGCTTTGTACATGTTCTTTGGGTTTTTCTGAGTTCAATGTACATATTTATGCATGAGTACCCTAGTTTGTGCCTATCAACCAGGATGTTTTGTGATAGTGTACTCTTGGTGTACACAACAATCCACTAGCATCAAATCACATGGTGTTTGGATAATCAAAATTACATGTGATATTTAATTCATCCCAAAAACCTCGACACTATAGCAGTCAGACTACATCGGGTGTGTTCTTTTGAATGGAATGTCATGTATGTTTGAATTTTATAGAATCTCATGAGTTATTCACACTTCATTTCGAGTGATTCTACCAATCGAGGAATAAAATCTTTCACAGAGACCGCATCTATTATTGATAATGACCAATACAAGATTTTTGATAGTATTTTGGTCACCTAAACTGGACACAGATATTCTTCGTCACAACGTGTCACAATGCCACCTAGCACATTTACAAAAATAGTTGATATGTCCTTTAATCGAATTATTTCACAACCTATAGCATTCATTACATCATGACTAGACAATAAATATTCATTCTCACATCTTTTTTTTCATTTACCCTAAATCTGTGGGGTTTATCATGTATGAACCCCACTAGGCACTGTCAAATCATTGAACCCATAAGACAATGTTAATGGAAATTAAGAATAGTGGTGTTAAAAAGTACAAGAATGATGTAATATCATCATTAACCAATGGGACCTTGGAAAATGACAAAAAAATGATGAAACATAAAAGGGGAGTGAATCATATGTTCATGAAGATAAATAGACTCGGTTCATGAATATCAACTGAATTTGTGCTTACGTAAATAATGAAAATGACCAAAAATAATAAGATATGTAAAAAATACTTGCTTATCAAATAATTTAAATCTATGAAATCAATGAAATAACATGCCATAAACCAAGACTGGCTTGATCAGTGGTGAAGAATGTTTTTATTGGTGACGAAAAATATAACCCCAATATGTTCATCCTTTATATAATTATTCTCCTTGATCATTCATCATTGACCACATTCCTGACCAGATAACACCAATTAATATTTCTCCCTCCACTCTAATATCCAATGGTTTTGCAAATAACCTTAGGACTCTATCATAATGTAATATTTATAACAGAGGTTTCGATTCGTGGAAATTAAATAAATTGATAAATATAATTAATTAATTATCTTAATTCACCCACCAGTGGTCTCCCTAAACAAAACACCCACCACAAACCACTTTTATATCATTTATTGTTTAATCCTGTTTTCCAGAATCAACTGCAATATCTGACTTCCCATCACATGTTCTGATCAATGGGAAAATTACTAATTATAAAAATATATTTTTAAATGATTTAATATAAATTAACATGTTTAATATATTAATTAGAGGGTCATGTGACACATAAGAACAAGACTGACTCTGATGAAAAATATTGATATATTGATAAAAAATGTAAAGGATCAAAATACAAAAAATGGATTTGTTATATAAAGAGAAGAGAATTCACTTTAAAATAGTGGTATGCTTCCATGAATATATTTTGAGGTTTATAGGCTATGTTCCCTTCTTCCCAGGCATGATATTTCTTAATAATAACAAATAAAAAAATTATAATGCTTTCCCCTTTGAGTATAATAAAATTATGAAAATAACTTATTCTGATTCATTTTTTATCCCCCTCATACATTAGTTCAACCTGGATCTTATGAAATCCTCCAAGGAAAGGATAAATGGATGTTTTGTTATTTAATATTTTTTCCCAATAAGATAATTCATGTATTATATGTGATATAACGGTTAAATGAAGTTACATGTGAAAAACTGAGTTCACTAAAAAGTGAATTTAAAATAAAAATCCTACCTCAATTATTTATAATATAATATCCTTGAATACTACAATGTTTAAAAAATATTATTTCAAAAATAATTGTTATTTCATTGAGTATTGGTTCTCTCACAAATGGATAACAATACAAAAAATGTAAATATAATTTCACAATCCTCATATTTTCGAATGTATAAATGTAACCCAATTATTTATGGATTGAGATTCAAAATATAGTTGTCATTCCATGAATTTTTGTTATATAAAAACATAAAAAATAACTTTTCTAATAATTTAATGTGATTAAATGATTAAAATAAGTTTCCCAACACAATAATGGATTGAAAATTTTTAAATGAATTAATATTATGATTAGATGATTTCAGAACACACCAAAAATTGGAAAAGAGACACACTAAATTTTTACACATTCATTATAATTTGAAAATTAAAAAACATAGTTTTGAAAATATATAGACTATAAGTCTTAATCATATAAGGGGCCCTCCCCACACTTAAATTTTGTAGTAATATCAATTCATTCAATCAAATTTAGAATGCACAAATATTTTAAATATAACCACAAAAAAATTAAAATATGTGTTATGGAATGGTACAAACTAATGATGTTTAGTGATAAACAAGTTGGAGGAGTGTTATAACCTCCTCTATTTAATTGTGAAAGATTTTATGGAAATTATTTTATATATTATCATTAATGGTGAATGTGTATTTAATTCTATATTTTTAAATTCTATAAATAAATAAAAGGATAAACTTTACTGTGTAAAAATGAATCCCCCCATTAGGAAATATTATTACCTAATATCAAATACAATAATGATCTCTAAAATACACATTTACCCCAACATGAATGTTTTTAATGAACATTTCGAGATCCAATTTAGTCCTCTCTTATATAATTATTTTAATTTTTAATTGATTCTCATGAACATACAAGAAACTCTTATATTAATAATATTCTATATTTCATAGCTATTTCTTGGTCGACATTGACCGATCTCATTACCCTTATACTCTGTGTTCTAAATATATAGGTGTGTGACAATCTGTCTTATAAATTAATGTTAAATCTATCATTAAAATGGGTATTTTATTTTATTTTATAAAAAAATCCAATAATTTTTCTTCCTACATTTAGAACCAATAATTTTTTAGGGTTAATAGTTTTATTTGAAATTGATTTTATTTCACTATAAGAATCATTATCTTGGAAATTGTTTGGATGGTAACATATTGAGGTTCTATGATTTTCTCCATACATTCTACTCAAATCCACTTTTGTATTGAAAATTTTATTTTCTTGATCAATAAATAATGATTTTGGAACTTTTACCTTTAAGAATGTTTTATATCTAAGAAAATTAGACACCATATAAGAACCTTCAGCCTTCACTATCTCAGCTTCCACACATTTATAAATATAATCAACATCAAGAAATATTTCTAAATCGATAAAATACATCAGAGAGGGTCTAATAAAATATATTATCCATACATAAAAATGATCACAAATGATTATTTTTGGGTATTTATTATTTCATAGATATGTTATTTAATAATATGAATTCTTCGGACCCTTTAAAAAATTATGGCCATATTTAAAAATTTAGTCATTTAAATTACAAATTGAAAAACATTCCATGATTTAATTGAAGGTAAAATGGTTCCTCTAAAGGAAAATGTATAGAAAAAATAAAAAATATTTTGAGTCTCGTATCTATGTAATTATATTTTTATCAATTTATCATTAAAAATTTTTCCACTAAAAATGATTGTAAAGAATAAAAAAATCACACATACTTAATACATTTAATTTTCTGGGGACTGTGGTGGTATGTGACTTCAGGTGATACTACATAATTTTAACATTTCAATATACCAAGGAACATCTCCTTCCTCTAAATATACCTTCTCTTTAACAATGAGGTCATTCAGTGAATCATTTTTTAAAATTTTCACTTAGACAAGGTTGGGTAATTCACTTAGGTGATCGAACACTTGGTTCTTAGCTTCTATCTGATCATTGACTTTTATAATGATTTTTTATGTAACCAAATCCACCAAATCCTGCTAATTTTTTATTTATAATTTATTATTAATTATCCAAGTTATACATGATTATAAATTACAATAAATTTTGTTACAAAGAAGTATGATATGAATTTATCCCAAAATAAAACCACTATATGAAATTATTTTTATGTGGTTGTGTAATTGAGTTGGGAAGAATCCATCGCTATTGAGGTTCATCAAATGACCTGATATTTTTCTTCAATCCACATGGATATATATAATCCAATAGTTTAATTAGAAGCATAAAAAATAATCCCATATAGCATCTCCCTCTATAGTGGTTTTATCCCTAATGGTGTGTTCAATATTCAATTCAAGTAAACAAAATCTATCTTTCACTAATCATATTAGATAGAAATAGTTTTTTTCAAAGGATACAAGGAAATGGGAAGTTCAATTTTACTAAATTCAATGAAAAAAATCAGATAAAAATATTCACATCCCAGAAAAGATTGGATATAATTCATATAAGACGTGTAATGAAAATATTTTATCAATTTAATTATTTATTGATATAGCTTAATTATTGTTTTGTGAAAGGACATTCCCATGAATATTCCACTTTCTATATTTAAATTAAAATTTTAAAAATTAAAAATTATATTTTGTTGATAAAAAATCTCAAAATAATTTATATTATTTCTAGAATTTTTCAAATGAATCTCCAGAAATAGTTTAGTAGTCCATACATTTCTGTAACTACTAGTTAATGTGATCTAAAATATATAGTTAACATGCACCTCTAAAATTTAGCTTGGTTATTAGACAATCTAATTGTCGTCATCCTATATGAAATCAGTCTAAAGGGATATGTAAAAGTGCTCTTTCCAACACCCTTTAGAGTTATAGGAACCATTTAATAATCTGAAAATATATATATAGAAAACAATATTAATTCATCCCTCAAAATCCCTCTATCATATAGTCAACTTGTGAGATAGAGAAATGATCATCCCTTATAAAAAAAATTAGATTCCAATTATCTATAAAAACATTTTAACTATTCTGAATTTTCATATGGATCAATAAATTTTTTCATTTTCTCCCAATGGTATATCTAGTTTCTTTTCGAACTATTTGAATAGGGATCACTAATTATCATAAAATGGTGTATATTTTATTTATGTATATTTTATCCATGATATCCTTTTATAAAAATTACATCATTGGTTGGTTAAATCTCATTTTGACCTATTTATTAGTTTATGAATTTTCGTTAAGAAAAATCCCCTTTATGTAGACTTTGGATTGAATTCATGGATTTCAACCTAAAATCCATATAATTTCTTTCAAATACATTCTCAAAGTATTATTAATTTTATTTTCTTTAGTTATAGTAATATGTTTATCAATGATCACTGTAACACCCTGAAAATTTATATTGTACTAAACTAATTTAATATCCTCGATAACTTGCGATATAGGTAACGAAATGATTAAATAAACATTAATATAGTATCCTGTTATAACCTCACTATTAAATTGGATGGAATGAATATTGATTAATAAATTAATATATGTATATGGTATAATTACGTATAAATAGACATATTAGTTATCAATTGACTATAAATAAAAATATGAAACATTAGAATGTAACAGTCATGTTTTTATGAAAACAGTTTTTATGCATGAGATGTATTTTTATCATAATAAAATAAATTAATCACTCTTAGTGAATGATTATAACAAAATTTATATATTATATATTAAATAAAATTATATATCATTCTTCTATTATTATTCTAAGCATGGGATATAAAAACATCCATATTTATTCATAAAAATTATATTTTTCCAAAAAGGGATTTTAGCACATTTTGTGCATGAATTTTAAAAATAATATTTAGTTATTCTAGAATTTAAATTTTAAATATTTTTCTGAAATAATATTTTATCAATTATCTTATACAATATTTTTGATAATTTTATAAAAAGAATAATTTTTTCTACAAATTGTTAAAGAAATAAAATTTATTGAAAACAACATTTTTTGTTAATTAATTTGAAATGTATTTTAAATAAAATTAAATTAATATTATAACATTTATAATATTATTAATAAAATTTATATTTTTATAAAAAATTATATGTTGAAATGTAATATAAAATCATTCTATACGTAAAAAACCTTTCTTTCCAAAACTGAATTTTTCATATTGCTTACATCATCAAATATAGTTAAAATTAATCCACATTTGTGATTTTCATTTTTAAAATTAATTGAAAATTATTAATGAGAATAATAAATATTTGTTAATAATTTGAAATTAATTTTTTTTATATTGTATTTTAGAAATAAAAATAATTAATTACCATGGTTATGGTTAAAAAATTAGTTTATGCATTACTTACTCCTATTTTAAATTTAATTTCCCAAACATATAGTTATATAAATCATAAATTTTAATTCATATTTATAAAAATTTGATCCAATGTTTCAAATTTCAAAAACAAATTTTTATTAATAATGTTTAAATTACCTAGGAAAATAATAGTTACCATGGTGAAAAATACAATGTTAAAAGTATGTTAATGTAGAGGTAAGTGGAATAACATGATGAAAACATTTCTATTTTATTATATTAGAGGTTTTTACGGACCATATATTCCATCCAATCCATTATTTATAAATATATGATGTATTTGGATGGAGAATGACATCTCATTAATGAATAGTTTTTGGTATTTACAAAGATGCCACTACTAAATAATAAAAGTGTCACCATATCCCCTCACTTATTTACAACTTTTAAAACAATTAACAATAAAAAACTAAGCAAAAATATCTCTCAAAAATCCTTTTAAATTTTATATATCTTATTTATTTCCAAAATACCAAGACTACTGTCCATAATAGGATATCAAATTGTCGTTTTTTAAGTGATGGAAATTTTTTTCATGATGCTATTTTTTAATTATTATACTACCACCATAACTCATGTATTATTTACTAAAATATATTTAAATTAGTATTTACCATATACTAATATATTATAATTTTTTTGAATTACCAAAATCCATCCCCTCTTCCATCAAATAAGAAATGAAACTACTAATCATTTGTACATGATACTACCACCACACGAATCCATGTATTTTTTTATCTGTTACTACATGTCATGAATATATAAAAATATGGATTTATTTCAATATATTATATTATAGAAATATATATACTTAAAGAATTATAATATCTTGTATACATATTTACCTTCCAATGCTTTGGAAAATGATTACATCACTCGTTAGTACGTGTATAATGATGCCTCTACAAAGTGATGTGATTCATTTTTTTCTTTAAAAAAATGGTAAAAAGGATATATTTTATGAATATGTATTATCTATATGATATAATAATAATAACTCTATAATGGGGAAATTTTATCTTATACTCTTTCATTCTATCCTCTGAAAAATTAAAACATTTTGAATGTGTATATATGGCATACCATCTCAACGAACAATGAAATGTATTTTTAAATTTATAACGAAAATAGATTAATATAAATATATCTGTAATTAATTTATATAACATTAAAATATATATAATAATTTTTTATAAAATTGAACTGTGATCTATATAAAAGAAATGAAACTTCTAAACTAAAAAGACACATTAAAAAGCAAGTGGTTAATATGTGAAATAATTATTTCAACGGATAATTGATATCAAATGGGTTAAATATGTTTATAATTAAATCATATATGGTTTTATAGATATTATTATGGTTAATTTATGTATTTATTATACATGATGTAAAAACATGTATAATGTAATTTGGACTTAATGTAGGGGTTTCTAATGTCCCATTTACTTCTAAGAGGCTTATTCCATATTCAAAACTTATTTATTATGTGTTTTTTATATAATCAGCTTGATTTTTTAATTATTATTCTCATTAAAATTACGGGATAAATAAATCCATCTAAGTATTATTCCATTATGGGTCTTATGATTCAAATGTTACTAAATTTGTAATGGTTTAATTCACAATCTCACCCTTATTTAAGATGATTTATGTATAAGTCTCTAGTGGAGGAATGTTATAATCATTATATATTACAAAATATATTTTATTCATATTTTTTACTTGTTAATAATTATAATAATTCATACCGTTTTTCTCTTTTATATACTCAAAAGATAAATGTTTTATAGAAAATAAATCATTTCTCCATTAGTTGAGAATCTTTTTCATCAATGCCAATATTTTCTAAAACTATTCTGATGTTAGTTTTTAATAACAAGATATTATTTTTTGAATTAATTTGAACCAAATATTAAATTTCTGAAAAACGTTTTAGAATTAATCAACCTTTAATTTTATGAACAAGGTACCGTTTGATTTTTTACAATAGCATGAAAGAAATGTATTGTTTTAACTTATTAAAAATGAATAATACTTTCCACCATCAGAAATACTCTATGATTGTAATATTTTTTTAAAACTTTCAATGATAATTGTCATCCATAATTATTCCCTAATATTATTTTAATTAATAGTTTTTAAAGGTGAATTGTAAAGTGAAAATTGTATTTTTTTAAGAATTATTTCAGTGAGATGTAATTGTATATATATTCATAATTGAAAACAAGACTTTTATTATTTATAATCCATTAGGGATATGAGGTAATGATACCGTTATTATTATTTATTTAGTTGTATTATGATCAGCATGAATGTGTTTAGACTACTTAGATACCATTCTCTATATTACACTATATGGTTAATGATTATGTTTATTCCTTAAAGAATGAACTATTATTTAAAATGAAATTACTCAATATGAATTCTAACATTGATAATGTCCCAAATTTGATATGAAGAATGAAATGGACTTATTCTAAAAGTAATAACGGTTATCTAAACTGAATTTTTATTTCGTATTGAATATTTCTGAATGTATTATGAGTTTCATGTATGCTTCTTGATTTACAATTCTACAAATCATTCAATCCTAGGGGATGTGATCTCTTGTATATGTTACAAATATAATAATGTAACCAATGACTCTAGAAAACTAATATTCGGGTGTTTACAGTTGGTATCAGAGAAAGATGGCTGCACCCAAATTTACCCTACTGGTAAAAGTTGTCGATGTAGTACATGTAGGGGTCGAATCCACAGGGACTGAAGAAGTATCCTTGAGATGCTATGGTTTGGTGATGGATGTGCTATGAAGTAGCCAATAGTGGGTTTCATTTTGGATGGTTTAAAAAACACTAAGAATCCTAAGTGAATTCAATTCAAAGTAAATGGTTTGATATTAGGATTATGCTCGGGGTGGATGGAATGAATTTTACTTCTTTATACAATTCAGGTTTTATTAATTCTTGATGAATCCATTCTTCAAGAATAACACTACATTCATCATTTTCTGGTTTGGTACTTACTAAACACAATTACTATTCCCTAATGTACTTAGAGAATTAAATTAATGATCTCTACAAGGTATATGGTCATTTAGTATTTTAATTTAGTTTTCTCAAACGAAGTAAAGATGAAGAGTAGAAATAACTGAAGAATGGATGTCTTAAATTAATTATCCAATTAACAATAATTCGTTCATAAAATAACATTCAATCAAGCCTTTGCAAAATACTAAGATCAATCCATTAAAGGGTTAGACCTCTATAGATGGTATAATCTCAATGGTGGGTAGAACATGGCTAACAATAATTGGAATGAAGAAATTAAAACCGCGGAAATAACGAGCACTCCTCTGTGTGTGTGAATGAAATTCACACCTATGTGTAAACTAATTCACAACAACACAGAGATATCACTGTGCTTTGTGATAATAATGTTTTAATAAATGAAATGGAATATATAAAAGATAAATAATTTTATTAAGAACATATAGATACAAGAAAGAATCTTACATTGAAATGGAAAACATTACAAAGGAAATTTGGAAGCATAACTTTACAATGAAACAAGCAACAAAAGATGATAAGAAAAATATACACCCCTATTCCCTTAACCACTAGGTCCATATATAGGCATATTAGTATCCATAGATACCCCCCCAACAATCAATTCACCCCCAATAATTAATAGAGTCAAAAGGAGGGTGAATAATCCAAAGGAAATTGGCATTTCAAAGTTGACCCCGAAAACTGTCCAGATTCGTCTACCATATTGACGTGTGAATTTTCAATTAAAGAGTGCCGAATACATAGGGGTTTCCAAAGAGAAATATCTTCTTCCATATGTCCTTTATTAGCTGTAAAACGTTCAGGACATTTAGCACATCCGCTTGGATGTTATGGTTGAAACGGTGGGACATATTTCTATGCATTAATAACGTGTCCACCATTTAAATATCAAATTCAGATCCCTTTATCATCATGAAAACATTAAAATTAAATCCAGGAAAAGTTGAATAAAATTATACTATTATATTTATCTTTCTACTGTATAAATTTTAACTTCATTGGGCTTGGTTTTTGGGCCCCACATTTGTTTGATGGGCCTTAGGCCCACTATGCTTTTTCCAGCATGTTTCTGCCTTCAGTTGCAAAAATCTCCATCTTCACTAGTGATTCATACATCAGACCTAAAAGAAACAATGTTCCAAATAAAGTGATTAATTATATACTAAAATATCAAATTAAAATGATGAATATTGTAATTTCTAGAAGCAAATTATTGAGTAGTCCCAATTTGAAACTTTAAGCTTGAATTGCACAATGATGGGAAATGAAGTTCAATTTCTGAATTGGACTAAAATTGATGTTTATGATATTTTAAACACATTAATATTAAGATCTTAAAAATTAATATTAGCCACTTTTGGTGACTAAAAACACCCCCCAACATGATTTTTTCTAGTCCCGAGAAAAATATATTACAAATATGAAATTCAAATCCCATTTTCCAAAAACATTTTAATACACATTTCTGACCCAAATATATCATACCAAAAAAAATTATGGAACCCATCAAAATAATTTAAAATAAGCTAGGTCCATATGAATATCCCAAGCTCAAGCCCATTCCTTTGTTCAAATTCATCGCCACATTTCAACCAATTTCAATTAATCATGATAAAGTGTTGTGCATCACAAATGATATGGGACCCATTTTATTGTTCAAGGGGAAAAATAGAAGCACTGGGTGGGAATCACATTAAACCTTAATATGAGTATCCATTTTTTTTGATTTTTTTGATGATTTTTTATCCACAATAGATATGAAAAGACTAACTCTGGTTAAGACAACTATGGAGTCACGATCTCCAAGTGTCGGACGCCACACATATTGTCAATTTCATGCTCTACAACATAGATATAAAGCCAAACTATGGGCAACACAACTACGGAGTCATGATCCCCAAGTGCCAGACACCACACATTTGGACAAAACCTTTCTCTATGTGGTCAATTTTTTTTTGTTTTTATTTTTTTTGGATACTCAAATTAAACTAAAAGTGAACCCAGAACGCTATGCTTTAATGAAAGGGAGCCAAGAACTCAAATTTACCCCCATGATCCAGTAGACGTGCATTGTGGAATTTTTATTAAGAGGATGAAAATGTAAACATTGAAAAATCTCATCGGACAATCGCACATTCCAATAAACTATGCTCATGAACATAAACATGCATTAAAATAAGAATCAATGCATGCAAAATTTATTTGATATCCAATTTTAGAGTTTTCAATGTTTGTTATCACGTTTATGGTAAAGGAAATTTTCTTTTCATGCATGTTTTTATTCACAAAAAAATCATTTTTTATCTCCCCCCTACTTAGAATAACACTTTCCCCAGTGTTTAAAGAAAAGAAAAGTTAGAACAGGGTTGGATATGAGTTAAAAGATGAAATTGAGAATGATAAACATGGAAAAAATTCACCTAGTTTTTGAAGTTGTAGTTCTTGATGCTCCAGATTACTCATTTGATCTCTTGGGGGATGTAGGCACCTCCTTGATTGAACATGTATCACCCAAAATAGTTCTCGAACCATAAAAATAAGGACAAAGCTGACAAAACAAACAACACATTGATTTATTTAATTCCACGTATCATCATTTTTATGGGTTTTCATGTTTTTTTAAATAAAACTAATGATACATTGTATTATTTTAAATTTCTGGGTAAGGTATTAATCAGAGATCACACCGTGTGACATGGATGAATACGGTGCTCCCCTTTCATACCCATTCATACTCATAAAAGAAGAAAATGTCAAGAGTCTAATTTTTTTTAACCTACAAAAACATAAATAAAATAAATTGATGATACATTTTCATCTTTATATTTTCCGGGTAAGGTATTACTCATGGATCACACCGCATGAAACAGATGAATAAAGTGCTCCACTTTCATACCCATCCTTACTCATAAAAGAAGAATAGGTCAACAGTCTATTGTAATTTATTATATTAATAAAATGATTGAAAATAATTAGAAAACATGAAAACCATTGGTTGCCTCCCATGGAACGCTTTTGTTTAACATCGTTAGCTCAACTTGAACCCCCCAACTTAGCCAATTATAACTTTATAAATTTTAATTAACCCATCTTTCACCACATCAACAAGATTGAGATTGAATGTTTTTTTGAAATTTGTTTCGTATGAAATCATATTTTCTACAATGATTGGTAAAATCCAAGGAATATCTAAAATGGTTGATCGTGTTTTATCTAGAGTATTTCCTAATATTTCAAGGTTCAAACCTACTTGGTGAGATTCTTGATGAAAATTGATGATAATTGAATGGTCTTGGTTATCATAAATAGATGGATTATTGAGTAGGGAAGGAAGTATTAAAACATAGATTTCAGTTTGATTGAATTTTCCTAAATAATAATGATAATTTGAATCAAAAATTGATTCTTCTTTAAAAACATTTGAAAGAATTGGTTCATTTTGAATAGATGATTCATCACCAATATTTTCCATTTGAGTTTCATGAGTGGGTATAGACACAATATTTGTTATATCTCCCAATGGTTAAATGATCGGTGATTCTAAAAAATTGTTATTGGAGCAATATTCAGAACACTCAATCCATGAAGACAAATTTTCCCCTTGTGAATTCATAAAATTAATTTCCTCTTGATTTATGCACCCACCAAAAATTCCTTTATTATCTTCAACTCTCCCAAATCTAATGGTTGTTTCTTCCAAAAATTCATGTGAGGTTTTTGGAAGACAATATTCTTATATTGGTGATGAGGAAGAGACAACATCAGTGGGAATGGGTTCCACAACCATTTCAATGATTTTATGTTCTACTCTTAAGGATGAAATCTCGAAAGTCATTCTCTCCATTTTCTGACACAATTTCTCAATGATGCTTTGAGGATTATGTTGGAAAGAAGTTTTAACATCTTGTAATTCCTCATTATTTATCTTTTCAATAATTCTTGATAGGTATGGAAATTTATCTTTTAAAAATTCATCATTACAAATATCATTCATGTTATTGGGTGTGGGGTATTCATTCAAAGGTTGATCCAAGTAATTAAAAATATTGGTGATTCCCAATGTGTATTTTCTAATTGATTCCATTTGGAGTTTGTGAATGGATATTGTTGATTATAATCTATTGGATTCATTTGGAAATTTTGAATCGTGATTTTTGGGAGTCGAAAAAAATAGAAAGGGGAAAAGAAATGAGAAATGGGGATGAGAAAAGAGAATTTGGGGTGAGAAAAAGAAGATGTGAGTCTAAGGTACTTACATGGGTCCCCGGAAATGGTGAAAAAACTAGGATGTGCCCATATTTACCCTACTGGTAAAAGCGGTCGATGTAGTACATGTAGGGGTCAAATCCCTAGGGACCGAAGAAGTAACCTTGAGACGCTATGATTTGATGAAGGATGGGCTATGAAGTGCCAACATTGGGCTTGATTTTGGATGGTTTATAGATCAATAATAAACCTAAGTGAATTAAATTCAATGAAAATGGGTTGATCTTAGGATTATGCTCGGGGTGAATGGAATGAACTGTACTTCTTTAGACAATTTTGGTTTTATTAATTCCTGATGAATCCATTCTTCAAGAATAACACTACATTCATAATTTTCTATTTTGGTACTTATTAAACACAATTACTAATCCTTTATAGACATAGAGAACCCAATTCATGATCTCTCCAAGGTACATGGTCATTTATTAATTGAATTTAGTTTTCTCAAACACAGTAAAGATGAAGAGTATAAATAACTGAAGAACGGATGTCTTAAATTAATTATCCAATTAAGAACAATTCGTTCATAAAATAACATTACATCTAGCCTTTGAATAATGCTAAGATAAAACCATTAATTTGTTAGACCTCCATTGATGGTATACTCTCAATGGTGGGCGGAACATGGCTAACAAGTATTGGATTGAAGAAAATAAAACCGCTGAAATAACAATCACTCCTCCGTGTGTGTGAATGAAATTCACACCTATGTGTGAACTAATTCACAACAACACAGAGATATCACTATTATTTGTGATAATAATGTTTTAATAAATGAAATGGAAAATATTGAAGAGAAAAAAGTTTATTAAGAACATAAAGATACAAAAAAGAATCTTACATGGAAAAGGAAAACATTACAAGGGAAATTTAGACGCATAACTTTACAATGAAACATGAAACGAAAGATGATATGAAAAATATCCACCCCTATTCCCTTCACCAATATCTATTTATATAAGAATATTAGTATCCTTATATCCTCCCCCCACAATAAATTCACACCCAACAATTAATAGAGTCAAAATGAGGGTGAACAATCAAAAGGAAATTGACGTTTCGAAGTTGACCCGGAAAACTGTCCAGATTCGTTCACCATATTGATGTGTGCATTTGGAATTGAAGAAGGCCGAATACAAAGGGATTGTAGAAGAGAAATATCATCGGCCATATGTCCACTATTATCTGTAAAAATTTCAGTAAATTTTTCTCATCTGTTTGGAATTTATGGTGGAAAATGTGGGACGGATTTCTGTGCATTAATGTCGGGTCCACCATTTAAATCTCAACTTCAGATTCCTTTATCATCATGAAAACATTGGAATAAGCTCTGGGAACAGTTGAATAAAATGATCCTAATATTTTTATATTTCTACTGTAGAAATTTGAGCTTCATTGGGCTTGTTTTGTGGTCCCCACATTTGTTTGATGGGTCTTAGGCCCATTATGCTTTTTCCAGCAAGTTTCTGCTTTCAAGTGAAAAAATCTACACCTTCATTAGTGATTAATCCATCAGACCTAAAAGAAAAAACATTCCAAATAATGTGATGAATAATATAAAAAAATATAAAATTATAATGATTAAAATTATAATTTCCATAAGTAAATTATTGAGTGGGTCCAAATTGACACTTTAAGCATGAATTGCACAATGATGGGAAATGAAGTTCAATTTCTGAATTGGACTAATATTGATGTTTATGAACTTTTAAACACATTAATATTAAGATCATAACAATGAATATTAGCCACTTACAGTGACTAATAAATATGATATATGAAACCTTGAGAACTATATTTGGGAAAACGATGATTAAGAAATATATCCTTTTTAGTGACTATGAGGATAACTCTAAGTGTTGTTTAACATCAAAATGTTCTGTGTAGTAAGATATTATGTTTTTTTATAATAATAAATACCATTATAGATACTATATGTGGATGTGTATTTTTCGCAGTTGTATGTTGGGGTAATAACTATGAAAAGGAACATTGTAATTTGATCAATCATCTATTTGTTTATAACAAGAATCCTTGTTTCAAACGATGATTGACACTCTAATTGGATATTACTATATTAATTTAAAAATTCATTTCGAACCATTATAAAGAATTAGAATAGATAATGATCATGAGTGTCCTATATAAAAAACAAGTGGTCAAAGATTGAAAAGAATGTGTCATTATTTAGAAATCCTAGGAATTATTTTTCCTAATTAATAATTATGATTAATGATGTTTGATTGCCTCACGCAATTTTTGGTTTCTTATGGTTTTGAGGGTAGAATCATGAAGTTCACGTAGGAATTGTTATGCACAAGTATTGATGTAACTTATTTGAACACAGTTATATAAATTCTTATAAATTATGAAAACTATCAATGAATGTTATTCCGTATCCTTGTATTCAGTTATATGTAAAAACTCCAAATGCTAATATGAAAACATAAAAATTATTTTACTCTTATTAAATAAATTATTATGGAATGGTTCTTCCCATGAGTCCATTTAATCTTCATCTTGTGGAATTTGAAAAAAAAATTGGATATTTATTGGATATATCAGTATACAACCCTTATTAGTGGTCGACAAAGGAAAGTGATATTCAATATTCTGAATCAACATTCAATTGTTGTCAATGGAAGGAGGAACCAATATATACAATGTAAATAACTTCCATTATATGAAGTTTTATATCTATTCATGTTGGTTGTTTTTATAAAATGGAAAGTGATAAATTAAAAATAGTGTATGTATCTATTTTATAGGAATATTTTGATTTATTTCATGTGGAATTACATAGATAGAAAACCAAGTGAAAATTTTAGTTATTTGTTGATTTAATCTCAGATTCAAGACCTATATCAAAGACTCACATTAGAACTGATACTGTGGAATTAGTGGATTCAAGGAAAGTAATGTATGAGTTGTGTGGTATGGTATTTATATTCCATATTGTATCTCTCTAGGGAGGCCATGTTCTTTTCATTAAGATCAAAATATGGATCTATGAGGATGGGAAATGATAATTCATAAATTAATTATATTATGATATAGAACATGAATCCTTAACCTCACATTGAGTAATTATTCAATCAACTTCATGGAGGTAAATTTATTTTAAATATGTATTTTTTCGTGTGTATCATTAATAACGAGTAAAGGATGATGTAATTACAAATACATTATTTCAAATCGGTTATAGACATTCTGAGTTTACAATAATTCTATTTGGGCTGAATAATGAACCCTATTTTTTAGGGAAGCAATGAATTTATTATTCAAGGAATACATTAATAATTTTTTAGTATCTTTTATTAATTATATATTGGTGTATGATAATATATATGGTTAGTATGAGAGTAAAAAATAGATAATTGTTGAGACTATTAGAAAGAATGAATTCTAGGGGAAATTTATTGATAGTGAATTCTTGATTTTGAATGTTTCATTTCAAAACTATAATTTCTCAAAGGAAGTAATGTTGGCTGATCTTATATAGACAAAGGTATTCTAAAAATTGAATACACCAATTAATGTAATATTGTTTCATAGTTTTATTTATTTCTGAGGTTACTATTGGTGATTTGTTCAGAAAATATCCTAATTTATTTACTCATTAACAAATAATAATCATAAATGGATAATGTTCATTTGTAAAATTGAATGTGAATAATATGTGGAAGATTATAAGAGGACATATGTGAATGGAACTATTTTGAATCTAAAATCTGTTAATGATGTTCTTTTGATATATAGTGATTCATTGAGGAACAAACCTAGTTTTATCTTTGTAAAAAATGATTAATGTATTGATTATGGATCAAGGAAGTAAAATATTCATGAAAAAACTATTTAATCCATGATATTTAGTTGGGATTAGTAATATATACATTGATTAAATTGAGGTATTATCATTATGGAAAAATATTCTTGATATAGATAGATTATAAGAGTATTAAAAACAAAATTTCACATAAATAGATATATATGAGGAAAATGAAATGGCTCGAGCTTCTCAAATATTTTTATTTCTCAGTATAATACCACCCATGAAAGAAAAATAACATTACTGATTTATTGAATAGGATATATCATTTATTTTTGACCAAAATTTGGATCAAGAAGTATCCTATTTTTATGTTTCTTAATAGATGGATATGAGAATTAGTAAGGAAAGGGATTCATGACCCATTTTTAAAATTTAAATTCCCATTTGGATGTTAGATGAGAATGGTTATATTTTATTTAATATATAGTATAGAACCATAAGATAATATACAATGAATTAATCTACGATAAGTGATTAATAATATGAATTTGAAAGATATAAAATGTTTAGAAAAACTCAATAAGGTAGGTGATGATTCTTATAAACTCAATGGTTGTCATTTGGTAAAAAAAATAAAAATAATTATTGATGATTCAATGATAATTTACATGGATTAATCTAATGGAATATTGAGTAAAATAAGGAAAATTATCCTTTATAATATGATGATTATTGAAATCATATTATGTTTCATTTTGGTAAAGAAATTACCCTTGATTATTTATGATACCTGGATAATTGTTATAGAATTATCTAATTACATTTCATTTCACACTTGTAAAATTGTCCTTATTAATGTCATTATATATGATGTGATCCTAGGTTACAAGATATGTTTCAAAGGGTTGCACATTTTTTACTATAACTTGATGAAGATGTTTTTCCATGAAAATGTTTTTCTCCTAAATATGATTTGAAGGCCAAACAAAAATACGATCATATATGTTTAAATATATTGAAGAATAAATAAACCAAGAAATATTGTATTGCATTAGTAATTTTGTGATTGTTGATGAAAATATTCAATTATATAATGTAAAGAAGATGTTTTTAAGTCCATGAAAAAATATATTCATATATTTTATATCATATTTTTAATATATTAAAAGTAATAGATGAAGAGTTGGGATTGGGAAATTATTAAGTATAATAATCATGATGATTGAGTTTTTATAGACTAATGTATTTAGTTATTGATATTTTATTGGATTTGGAAAAAGTAAGTGAAACCCTAAGAAACATTTAACCTAAAACCACTCATAGGGGGGATCATGGTGGTTAACCCCCACAAGAAAGCCTAACCGAGGAGGATAGAGTGGTCTGATGTTAATGTCCAAACAGAGAGGTGCACACTTGAGGTGAGAAAGTGGATGGACCGTGTATAAGGTTTGCAAATTATGCTAGAAGGTTGAAGCCCATTAGTGGTGTGTAAAGTGGGAAGAAGATTCTAATCCTCTGTGGATAGCTCTAAATGGTTACATCAATGTTTTTAAAATAATGTGGAGAGAAGTTTCTTCTAGTTTGTGATATGGGATAGAATCATAAATTTTAGTATTCATCCACAAACTACTTGAAAAGAGGCTATTTGCAAATGGTTCCTATTTCAAATGATAATTTACGATGGTGTCCCGTCACAAATAGCACATTGTAGAAAAGGGCATCATAAATAAAACATTTTATGATGGGTAGTAGTACCATCTCAAATAGTTTCCGTGATTTTTTAAAAAAAACATATTAGGATGGTCTGGCCACCAGTCTTCAATAGTTTTCCCGATTTTTGAAAAACATTTTTTTGGCGGGCTCATCGTAAATAATGGAATAAAATAAAAATAAATTAAAATAGAATATTACTGATAATAATATAATATTAATATAAATGAAATAATAATATTAATATTAGTAGAATAAAATTATTTATAAAATAATAATAATTTAATATATATATATATAGATGAAATAATAATATTAATTTTAGTAAAATAAAAATAATTATAAAATAATTAAATAATATAATAGTAATAATAATATTATTATCAATATTGAGGAATTAACAATATTAATATTAGTAATATAATAAAAACCTCAGTATTAAAAAAAATATAAAAATTTATTAGTGAATAAAAATTAAATATATTAACAAAATTAAATAGATAATAAAAAAAGTAATATTCACAACAATATAAAAACACGATATTTAAAACGTTTAATAGTTAATTTTATAAAAAATTATATTAAAATGTTTCATTGTAAAATAAAAATATATCACTAAGATGGAGGGTTGTTTAGAAGAGCTAGAAAGGATTTTGAAGGAAAATACATCCCTAAACTTCAAGTCAGACGTCGCATGTACTCCATATACCAATATTCTTTCTCATGCTACTATCAACACATCTCATCCCCCATTTCATCTTGTTGCTGCCACTGTCGTAAGAACTCTTCCAGCTACTACTGCTGCCTCTAACACATTTCCTCCTTAACCCTATGAATTGTCTCAATAATCCCTATGTATACTGAATGTATGACAACCAGCTGGATGTGTCACCTCCTGTATCCCCCAATTTTTCCGACCTACTGATATTTTACTCTAAAAACACCTACTCAACCAGTGGGAACATAATCAATCCCAAACATGAGATTAAATATAATTAGGTTGGTGGACACGACATGTCTCATAAACTCTATCACTCCTACTTTCTCCATTGTTTTATATTACAAATTGTAAAAAACACGAGTGGAATGAAGATGCATAGCTCCCGAACATGCCTTCCGGATATCCTAACACATGCTCTCATCAATGAGATACCATAATAGCTTCCAATAATTTATGATATCATGTAATTAATTTAATTAATTTTGAAATAAATATTATTTATTTAATTACCAGCCAATGCTCAAACATGCAGTGATGAACATCAATAGGAATCTGATCCCATGAAACCGATCCTTTAGAAAAATAATTGTCAATATAGTGCTCCCCATTCCAAAAGTTATATTTGAAAAAAATGTGAAAATATAACAATTAATCAAACAATTAGAATATTAATAAAATAATGAAAACTAATTAAAATACACAAGTAAACAAACCATTGATTGCATTGATCGAAACTAAGACCTCGACGTTGCTCAGGGATAGAGTCTGGAATCATATGTTGGGCAAGACCATGACCCATCTATGTACCCCCTAAACCTCCAACAATATGAGGGTTAGATGATCCGACTTCATGCTCTTCCTACAATAGATCAGTCTCCCACAACAAATGAAATAGATCCTCATCCATCTGAAAAATGAAATGACTATTGTTAGAAAATAGTATAAAACAACAATTATATGTAGATATATATTATATATGATTATAACTATCATTTAACTGTTTCAATTTCTATCTTCATCCTCATCTTCATATCTGTTTATGTTAATGTCTTCATCTTCCTCTTTAGCAGCATCAATTTCCATTTTATTTTAGTTTCATCTTATCTTGTCATTTCAAATTCATTAGTAACTTATTAAACATAATCATCACTATCAGCCCATTATTGTGGGGTGTCATCAATGATATTCATGTCTCTTCATGAAAATCATGGATTTGGATCAGTCTCTTGAAAAATTTTAATTCCTTACTCTTCAGCAGAACCACCTTCACTTTCAGTAAATTCATTCTCTCAAGATTTAATATTTTATTATGCTCCACTAATCACCCAACTCTCGTGAAGTAGAATAGTAATTTGAATAATATATTTGATGTTCCTAATGAGCCAATAAAAATTGGTCATTTACTATAATAAGAATTTTATATTTATTATTAATGATTCCATGGATTAGATGAACACATAAGTCTCTCCAAGTATCCAACTACTTATATTTTAACATCGTTATGTAATGTTGTCCTATATAACACAATTAAATAATTTCTTCCAACATGTCATAAAAGTCAACATTAGTTTCTCTATAATGATATCCACTCATCAAAACACTACTATTCATTGTTTTTTATTCCTCATATGCACATTTCGGAAATCCAAAACCATTCACCACATATACATTATATGATTTAACAAATTTAGTTGGTGCGTTACTCAATACAGAAAATCAATTATAAATTTAATCATCATGTTGAAAAGCCAATAAAATTTTATATAAATTATTGCTACAATAGGTATTAAAATGATTTTTTATGTGAAATCAAAAAAAAATTATGATACAAGTTTTTGAAACAAGTAGTATTTTTTTTAAAATGTTTTCCAAGAGGATATAATGTAATTTGTGGTAATTGTTTCATGATATGATTTTAATATGACCTAAAAATAAAATAATATTAATTTTTTATCAAAAAATTATAGATTAAGTAATAGGATCACTCACCGTACAAATGGTCTAATTTCTTCATAGTTGAGAGAAATATATGTATGAGACTTTTGATGTTTATCATCTGAAAGACATTGTTCTTGAACTCCACTGAAGCCATTTTTAGGAATATTTAAAATTGATAATTGATTTCTATATTCATAGTCAACATTTCACTCATTATGATCCATGCAATTTTGTTTTTAGGGATATTCAGATTTAATGTAATGAGAAATGACAAAAGAAATTTCCTCCTGTAAATAAGCTTCTGAAATTGAATCTTCAATTAGGGTTTTTATGTACTTTTTTCTTCATTTTCTGTATAAGTCTCTCGAATGGGTACATCCATTGGAATTGTTTTAGACCTCATCATTTTGTTCCATGTCGTAAATGTAATATCAAATGTTCCATTGAGTCAAACAAAGCTGGCAGGGAATATTTTTTTCTAGTTTACATAAAATTAAAATGATATATTATTGCAGTTTTCTTACTATATCTTAAGATATCTGTCGACACACAAATGTCTCAAAAATAATATGAAATATCTGTTATTGCAACCCAAATAATTGGATTCAACAAAATTTTTAATCAATTTGGTAGAATTACATCCATTAAAGCATGACATGAATGATCATCCAATTTTATAATATGTCCATTTCTGACACATCAGCCAAAATTGGAAGCATAACTCTCTAGAAGTCTCAAATCTATAATCTACAGAAAAAATAATAAGAGACTCTCTTTGGAAAGTGTATAAGATTTTGTTGTCTTCATTGATTTTGTGATCCAAAATTTTCAAACAATTCAAGTTCTAATTGATTTTAAATTTGGACATGATCTAATAATGACTTTACATTATCTTTATTCTTACCTCGTGTATCCAAAACATTATAAAATAAATTATCAAAATAGATCTTCTCAATACTCAACACATGTAACATATGATGGACCAACAAATCAAACCAATATGGAGAATCCCAACAAATGCTCTATTTTATCAAATTTTGATCCTTTCCAAACCCATCAATTTTCTATTGATTTATTGTTTGTCCAAATGCGATGGAAGGTAATGCATAGATTATTTATATTAAATATATCATTGAGATCAATTTTTGAGGCTCATCTTTTTCAATTAATCCTTTTCTAAAATTATATTTTTTTCTTTGAAAAGTATGATCGGTTGAATAGAATCTGCGATGACTATAGAAAAACATGTTCTTTTCCATTAGAAAGAATAAATGTTTTTCTATCTCTGATATAGTACTAACATGATTTTTGACCATGTTTACTTCATCTAGATAACATGACATATATTGTAAAGTCACAAATTTTCCACATCAATGCAGCTTTCAATAGGGAGTTTTGTTTCCCATCAACGTTATATGCACTGACACCATTACTCCACATTGAATTTAACACATCAATCAATGTTTTCAAATATGAATCAATATTATTATTCGGAAGTCCTAGAATAAATATGGTCAAGAGATATATGGATAATTCATTCACATCCATGGAGGTAAATTTTATGGAGATATAAAAATAGTTCAACATGAATACTAACTACCTTATGAACCAAATGTATAGAAACTATTTGTTGAATGACTCAATCGCATGTTTCGGGATTCTATATCAAAATAATGAAGCACTTTGTAAAAATGATACCATGAATCATCATGAGAGGGATGATTTAGTCTTTTACCGATTAAAATATTGGGTTTTTTCCATCAATTCAATGATGCTTTATTCTGGGAAATAAATAAAATATAAAATCTATGTTTGAGCAGAAAATATTGCAATTGTTTAATAGAAATAAATTCAGACTTCCCTAGAAAAGATTCTTTATTCCTTGATTTCCCACGTGTAAGAAAACAATCCAATGACTTTTTTAACCATTATATAACATGTAGTCATTTGTCCATGCGGGAATATTCTGATAAAAAAGTCCCAAATTATAAGTTAGCCTCAAACTATATTAGAATTTTGTAGGCAATGTAATCCATTCATATTATGGTGATTAAAAAAAGAACATCTTGTCAGAATAACTATTTGACATTCCATTAACAGATTTAATATCTGTAAATTTATCAATTACATTAGAATTTCATATCTTGCAACTATGATATAAGGCATCCTTAGTGGACATCCACAACACATTTAAATGAAATAGTTCCAACTCTATAGTGAAATTAATATCAGCATGAGATTCAATTTGTTGAAAAGAATGACCTACCACATCATGTACTGAATTTTGAAACCACGCTGGATCTAGAAAAAAATTATAATATATTATCTATAATTGTGTTCACCATGTTGACACCAAAAAACATAATCTCATTGAAAACCAAAATGCAATAAATGCCCTCTAACATTTATAAATGTGCAATACATCCTGAGAGATCTTTTTTTACAAGGACACTAAATTAAACCTTTTGATAAAAATTATGGTTTTCCTGATGTAGATGATAAGATATCTTGAAAAACATTAATATATACTGGATTTAAACCAGAACCAATTGAATTCTTATAGTGACTTATCAATGCTTGATTATCTAATAGTGACTGTTTCCAACTTCCTTGTTCTATATTATACTAAAAATATGAAATAATTAGTTATTTTGATAATTAAATATAAGATAAAAATTATACAAAAAAGGGAATATAATTAAATCATATTTTATAGTAATTTAAAATAATTTATATTATAATACATCTATTTATTCTATTTTATATGCTTTTATACTAATCTACACACATAATAAAAATTTATTCTAATTATTAAAAATTATTATTAATTATGGGTAATTTGTAATAATTGTTGTTAATTACAGACAGAAATATTCCTTGCAGATTCGTGACTTCTCTTTTTCCTAATAACTAATAACCTAGAAACTTTTTCTAACTAAAAACAGTATGAAAAGTCTTCTCTAACTTATGAATATCTGTTTTCTATGCACAAAGATAGAGAGAAGGGAGGCCTCGTCGCACTACTCTCCATACACTAGTATGAAAAAATTTATATATGTACATCAGATCATACTTTTCATAATATTTTTAGCCCATTAATTATCTAGAGGATAGTTCATTGTGTAAAAGAGCCTCTTTTGCCGGATGGCTGACCTCCTTTCAATATTCTCTAACTGAATTCACTTTGAATAATTTACGTCAATGTAGGTCGAAGAATATTTTTCAAACTAATTTTTTTGGATAATGTTACAGCAATATTAGGTGTCGATCAAGAGGAATGACACCAATCTATAGTAAATTGTTCTATTTTATCAAGATGTGCTTGAATTTATTCCAATTTATTACTAAATATAACTAAATATTATTAAATATTACTAATTATTACTAATTAATCCAAATTAATCCTAGCTATTTCCAATTAAACATAATTATTCATAATTATGTCATATTAATCATAATTATTCTTAAAAAATCTTAATTAATTAGAATTATTTTTATTTAATCTTAATTATTTCTTAATTATTTCTAATTATGCAAAATTATTCCTGATTTTTCCTAATTAATCCTAATTAATTCTCATTAACCTTGATTTTTACGAATTATTACTAATTATTACTCATTAACCCAAATTATTACTAGTTAATCATTATTATTACTAATTAATCGTAATTATTACTAATTAATAATAATAAATCTTAATTTCTCATTAATAAACCCAAATTTTTAGTAATTATTACTAATTAAACCCAATTAGTCATAATTAATCATAATTAATACTAATTAATCCTTATTGTTACTAATTAATCATAATTATTACTAATTATAACTACTTATTACTAATTATTAATAATTTATCATAATTATTACTATTTATTACTAATTATTCATAATTGTTAATAATTATTGCTAATTAATCCTAGTTAATTCTAATTATTAATAATTTTTACTTATTGTTACTAATTATTTATATTTATTAGTAATTATTAGTTAATATTACAATTTATTTCTAATTATTACTAATTATTACAAATTAATCTTAATTATTACTAATTAATCCTAATTATTAAAAATTGTTACTTATTAATACCAATGAATCGTAATTAAATCTAGTTATTCCAAATTAAACCTAATTATTACTAATTATTACAAATTATTATTAATTATTACTAATTATTACTAAATATTTCTAATTATTACAAACTATTTCTATTTATTACTATTTATTATTAATTAATAATTATTATTATTAAATATTATTATTTATTACTGATAAGTCCTAATTAATCCTTATTGATTCTAATTAATACTAAATATTCATAATTATTTCTAATTATTACTAATTGTTACTGATTATTACTAATTATTACTAATTATTACTAATTATTAATAATTATTAATAATTATTACTAATTATTACTAATTACTAATAATTAGTCCTAATTATTATTATTTCACCCTAATTATTTATATTTATTCATAATTATTGTTAATTATTGATTATTATTACTAATTAATCCCATTTATAGCTAACTATTACCAATTTATAACAAATTAATCCTAATTATTACTAATTATTTATAATTATCACAAATTATTCCAAATTAATACTAATTAATCCTAATTATAAATTTTTTTACCATTTATTACTTTTAATTTTTTATTAACAAAGTTTATTACTAATTATTAAAATTGTTTACTATTGTTTAGAATTTATGGATAATTTTTGATAATTTTTATTATTAATAAAAAATGTTTCCAATTAATCCTAATTGTTATAAATTAATCCTAATTATTACTAATTAATCAAATTTATAACTAACTAATCCTATTTATTAATAACTAATCCAAATTATTACTAATTAATATCAATTATTGCTAATTAATCATAATTATTACTAATTAAGCCTAATTATTACAAATTAAGACTAATTATTACGAAATAATCCTAATTAATACTAATTAATCCTAATTGTTACTATTTAATAATAATTATTGCTAATTATAACTAATTATTCCTAATTAATCTTATGTATTCTAAATTATTGGTAATTATTACTAATAATTACTAATAATTACTATTTATTTTAATTATTGCTAATTTTTACTATTTTTCATAGTTAACACTAATTATTACTAATTATTAATAAGTATTACTATTTATTTTTAATTATTACAAATCATTACGAATTAATCCTAATTATTACTAATCAATCCTAATTATTACTAATCAATCCTAATTATTATTAATAAATCCTAATTATTACTAATTAATCCTAACTATTACTAATTGGTCGTAATTATTACTAATAAATCCTTATTCTTACTAATAAATCCTAATTATTAATAATTATTTATAATTATTACAATTTATTACTAGTTATTAAAATTTATTAAAATTTATTTCTAATTATTAGTATTTATTACTAATTATTATAATTTATTACTAATTGTTACAAATTATTACTAATTATTACTAATTATTTATAGAAATTCATAATTATTTATAACAGTATGAACTCGGCTTTTTCACTCAGGTTCAGATCCATTAATTTTTTGTCCAAATCTTTACTTTGGACCTAATATGGAAGTCCAATGAGTAAGTGGATCTTCCGAGTGTGTCTGGGGCCTGTTCGGAGCCCGGAGCCCACCTTTTTCGAGAAAACAGACACTTTGCATAGTTTGGAGAAGACTATATAGATGGTGTTTTTTTCAGATAGAGCCACCTCACACGGTTAGTGCACGGTCATGGGACCAAACAATGTGAGTGTCCCTTTTCCCAGGTACTCGTGGATTCCCTGCACATGGTGTGACCAAACCATTCAGTGGAAGTGATTTCGGGAAGAATTGTTCCGCATCGTTTGACAAACTGTGCCGAAAACCATGCTTATGCTAAAATCCTGGGTAAATTATCCAAAACACACTTAATGATCTAATTAAGTAATCCCTTCTTCCCTAATCTGAGTTTATGCCAGATTGACCTATTTCTCCCTCATTCTGGAGCTTTTTCAAGATCTAATCCTGAAATCACAAAAATCTTTGTTGTTCAACATCCAATTGAGCTTTTTTTTCAAGTTGGATGCACAACAAAATGTACTTGAGTCATCTTTTCCATTATTCTTCTCTTTCGGTCTCGACCTAAGTATCTCCATATTATATTTCTCTCCTTTTCATAGATCTACTCAAATTCAAGGCCAATCAAGGGACAATACTAGAGGAGGAGGATCGTACAACCATAAGGTGGGTGGTTTATAACTCATTCCTAAAGTTCATTGGTTCATATATATTTATGTGGGGCCTGACGATTCTATCCAGGATAGTTTCTGATATTTACATACAATGATTATACTTCATAGAATTGTATGGTTATTCCCTTTCCAAATATGAGATAAGTTGTTAGTGGTTACACCGACAAGTCAATCCACCTCATGTCGAATGTTATTCCATAACTAGGTTTTAGTGTTTTGACATGTTTGAGCCATCGTTCAGGTGTTCCCTTTCTTGACCGACCTAAAGGTGAGCCAACCTATAGTAAATGGTTTATTATTTAATGAGGATTACATAATGGAATGTACCATGTATGCTCAACACTTGACCCACGTAAGGGAAGTTCTTCAAATGAATATTAGATGTGAAATGTTGATTGGCAAGTATATGATCTATATAACTTGGCCTTGTTAGAAGAGATTGATCAAAGGTGACATGTTCGTAGTAACCCTTTCAATGTTTATGGAAGGTAGTTGAGTAACCTCAAAAATTGAATATGCATTAATGGTTAACTAAGACTTGATTAAAAGGTTGAAATGCTAATTGGACTATCTAAACTAATGAAATACAATGCTTGGACCAATAAATAAATGGTTTCATCTATACATGACCATTTACTCTAATGGGATGCAAGACATGAACCAAATGAATTACTACATGATTACAATATCAAATAGGAATGGACTGACACGAGCTCACCTTTGATTCTGATAAGAGAATACCTTATTTCTCGGAAACCCCATTCCCATTCAAGGACACTTTTTTCTTAGGATGATACCCACCTAGACCCCGGTTCTTGTCTATACCTAGGATACATGGTATACTACTGGTGGGTCCCCTTTTTTGGTCTAGGATACCTCGGATACACTCCTTGGATCCATCATTGACAAGTAGGTGCCTTTGATATACACTGCTTAGACCTAGTCATTTATATGCCTTGTTTTAACTTGGATACACTCCTTCGAATCGGTTAACACGTTATTGTGGAATGCCTTGGATTATGATCCTTAGATTACACTCTTCCCCTCAGCTAGACTCAGATACCACTGAGTTAGCTTTTCATGAGTTAACGTTACCTTCGTTTTTTTACCTGGAACTCCCTCAAAATATATCATTATCAGGTTTCTTTATTATGTCATGATACCTTCACTACTTATAATTTTACAAGGCAATGTCAGTGCTCTCTATGCCTCACATGATCTATTACCATTAAATGGTAATTGCTTAAATAATAAACTAGTTACATGTTCAGACACAAGCCAAGGGCTGAAGCAGGTAATTGGATATTTAGTTATATTGTACTACTTACTTTACATATACATGCATGACTGCACACTACAATATTTCATTACACTGGCCAGATGTTACGGACACCGTTGTTGGTGGCCCATTGAGATTTACCTCACACCCTCTTCAGGCGCCGTTTGAAACCTGAAGTAGATTATATGATTATAGGTGTCGACAAAGGGAGGCATATGGATTCAAAAACATGATATCTTGTTGATTAGGATGGAGCATGATAGAAAATGACTGAGTTAGATCTCAAGATGCTTTGAGTAGTGTTTTTTTCTTTTACATGTGGAACACGCTATTCTTAATGTATTGTGTTCATGTTTTGCAGTTTTTCTAATCGCATGACATTACATCATCATTATTACAATTGATACAATTGCTATTATTCTCGTTTATTTATAATATCAATTTTCTTCTTCTGTTTGTTTATATCATTAATATTATTTTTTGTTTTCTATTACATTATATTCAATCCACCATGCTACATTCTTCTAATTAGGAAATAGTCTTCACACAAACACACCCTAGGCCCTTGCTACTAGTCGGAAACATTTTTTGTTCGGGAAGATGTGCTTGAGGCAGTGTGTCTTCCTAGGCTCAGGTCACTCATTAAGTGGAATCTGTGTCTGGGACGTCACAAAATGGTATTAGAGGTTGTTTCTTTTCATTCATTACTAGTTAGAGACAATACACTAAATAATAGGAACACTTGGGACTTGGTCATAAGTCATTCTTAGGCATCACGAACCCATGTTCGGGGTAAAATCCAAGATACACAAAATGAAATTATTGTTCTATTTTTATTACTACTATTTATATTATTACACCATTTGGTGACATGCATTTTGTGTGATGTTTTTTATTATTACGCATTTGATAATTTAGATCACCCTTAGCCCAATGATATGGGGGAAGTAGAAATGCTACAAGCATCATTATAGGCACCATGAATTCACATGTCATTCAATTTTCCTTGACATATAAGTAAATTTCACTACTTTACATTTCATGATTTGCTTGTAATTTCAATGTAATTCTTTGATAGTTACTTGTACTTGTATTACTCAAGATTCGGTTGAGTTATTGCATGTATCAACTCATAAGGTGTATGGGCCCTCATGGTTTGGGATGAGTAATTTACTGACTCAAGCCATTATATTATAATGAAATGGGTGTCATTTATGGTGATATGTTTATGGGAACTAACTCAATTGAAATGGATATCCATTGTAAAATAAATTAAGGAATCTAAAATGATAGGGTTTCACATCCTGATTCCACCTTGTCATGTTTATGAAATGCAAAGGAGTGAACGTGGAAATTAAACGCAAAATGTCATGAAACATATACAAGATCATTTACTGATACCTAGCTGTCTAAGTAGGTAGTTTGGGGTAGTATTCCTTGGGTAGTGAATTTTCTTATGTTAAGCATTTATTAGTGATGTTATCTTATACTTTTAATCTTGTTCTGTGGTTTGTGTTGGGAATTTGTAGACTAATTCTGCCACGACGTCTTCGTGTTGTTCTCCATGAACATGGTGACAGCCCTGCTCTTGACACAGTGGGCCCTAAGCAGCTAGTATTACATATATATACCACTTGAGGAACCACCTATTTCACATGATCTGGATACCAATTCTCAAGTCTGTGATAGTTTCTTATGTCTAATACAGTCCATGAATGGTGACCCATGGGTTTCACCTACAAAGGATGTTTTGACCCACGAGTTCGAGTAGCTGCATCCTCTAACTTTTATCGGGTATGGAGGTTCCTAGGCTCTTGATTCTTGTCTAGAGGTCATTCTTTCTATATTTGAGCATCTAGAAGTTCCTCAAGAGTGGAGAGTCAAGCATGCTACATACATGATTTAGGTTTTGACCAAGTGTTTCTGGGATGTTGTTTCCCAGACTGGTCCTCATCGTGGCATGTTTTGGGGTGGATTACAGTTATTTCCTCAAGCATTTAGAGATGATAGATCCAGAGAGATCATTCATCTCAAGAAGGGTTCTATTCCAGTTATAGAGTATTCATCACATTTTCCTAGTTTGCGGTGCTCTGCACCCATTCTAGGTGGTGATGATATTCACGTGTGAGAGGTTTTTAGGATGGGCTTCAATACTTCATATGAACTCAGGTGAATGTATTTCTCCTTCCATCCTTTTCTGCAATAGTTTATCAAGCCCTTATCACAATGTGTATCCTTAGGGATGATGAAATTACAATATTTAAAGGACCAATTCCACAGCAGGCCAATATATCTTCCATTGGTAGGAAACTATCCCCCAAGGTCTTTTATCAAGGATGGGGAAACTAGCGTATCATGTTTGATAGCTCTATGGTGTGTCATCAATGTGGAAAACTATAGAATAAAAATCCCCAATTTGATAAAAACCCAATAGAGTGCCGGGCATGCGACTATATTGGTAATATTCAACGCTTTTGTAGGACACATCCAGCTGCTTCGAGTGGAAAAGGATGTCTGCCATATCCACCTTCAGGAGAGAGTTATTATGTGTTGTGACAGGCAAGAGTTGGAATATAACCAATAGTTGTGGTCGAGATGGAGGTTGTGATCATGGTAGTCTGATCTTGGATCCCCAGTACCATAAGAATAATATTCATGATCGTTGTAGTTAATTTTTTGTACAAGGCTATGGATCAGGTCTGTTGCAAGCCTTAAAACTGATTCCAAAGGATCATGCTGCATGACCTTCTATAGTACGAGTTACTATTCTAGTATCCTCTATTATTGTCTTTTCTTTGTTTGATACAAGTGATTCAAAATGTTTTATTTCTATATCTATCATGGAATGTATTTGACTATAGATACAATATCAATATGGTGTGATGACCCTCAATAAACCATTGAGAATATGGACAGAGGGAATATTCTAGTGTAAGGATTGTCCCCTACAGCTTGGCAGTTATCCTTTCTATTTGAATCTCTTTGTTCATGAGATGACTGGATTTGATTTCATTCTCGAGATGGACTGTTTAGTCCACTATCATTCATTTGTAGACTACTATAGTTTCATGGGTTTTTTACATCACTAGAAGGCATGAGATATATTTTCAAAGGTGAGTGGTTTGTCCAGGATTTGAGAGCTAGACCGAAGAATCATTGGATAGGTGGGGTGACCACCTAGATTGAAAATATCTTCATGGAGGATCTGAGATTTCTTGAAACTGATTTCTCTTTAGTATTTGATCATTTCATGGATGCGTTTCCTGATGACTTTTATGGATTACCTTCTAATAGATAGGTAGAGTTTACAATAATCTTGTTCAGGGAGCAGCTCTAGTGTCAATTATTTCATATAATATGGCCCATATTTAGATTCAATAGCTCAAGCAGCAGATAGAGTACCTAGAGGCCAATGGCTTTATACGACCTAGTACTTCCTCGTGGGGTTCACTAGTTTATTTTTTCAAGAAGGAGGATGAGATAATTTATTTATTCATGGATTATAGAATGTTGAACCAGCTTACGGTCAAGAAATAGTACCCACTTACTTAAAAAGATGATATCATCAACCAGCTCTGATGGGAAAAGGTGTTCTCTAAGATCGAACTGAGATTATGTTATCATCAAGTGCATGTCAAGCCATCAGATATACCTTGTATAACTATCCATATAATTTATGATCTGTATGAATATCTTTTTATGTTTTTAGTGTTACGAACAATCCTTACATATTCATAGATTTGATGAATATGACTTTTTCACATCTATTTAGACTCTTTTGTTATGGTATTTTTTTGTGAAATCTTGGTGTATTCTCACACTCATAATGACCATGCCATGGATCTTGATATCACTCTGAGTACACTGAGAGAGAA
This sequence comes from Viscum album, assembly GCA_963277665.1. Lineage (NCBI taxonomy): Eukaryota > Viridiplantae > Streptophyta > Magnoliopsida > Santalales > Viscaceae > Viscum > Viscum album. The sequence goes on from OY728133.1 coordinate 447,481,213, forward strand.
TCCAATTTATTCCAAGAGTTCTAAATGTGTCTTCTAGTTCATCAAGGTCCACTTATTGGGTTATATTCTCTTAGAATTAAGAGTTTTTGTTGATCTCGAATTAGTTAGTGCTATAGTTTCCTTGGAGGAGCCCAAATACAAGTTTGACATAAAAAGTTTCTTAGGGGTATTTTGATATTACAGTCATTTCATACCAGACATCTCATGTCTTTCTTCACATATTATTGGTCTTACAAAGAAGGGAGTTATGTTTCTATGGTAATAACCATGTGAGAAATTCTTCCAGGATCTAAAACAGAGGATTGTCTCGACACTGATTCTCATTCATCCAGAACCTCATAATGTTTTTTTATTCTTCTGTGATGCATCATGAATTTTTCTAGGAGTAGTGTTGATGCATGAAGAAAAAGTCATTGCATACGGATCTCAACAGTTGAGTCATCACAGTAGAAATTACAAAATACACGACCTCGAGATAACAGTAGTTGTCCATGCCTTATATTGCTGTAGACATAATCTATTGGGTGAGTTCTTTTTGGTGTATATAGATCCCATAATCCTCAAGTGTAAATTTTTTCAGCATGATGTGATCCATAGACATTAAATATGGGTCAAATATCTACAATGTTGTGATTTTGATCTTGCATATATGCATGGAAATGGAAATCTGGTCACTGATGAATTGAGTGAAAAAACTCAAATGTAGGTCATACAAGAATCCAATGATGAATCAATGTTAATGGATATATTTTCTAAACATCGGTTAGAGTTCCAAGATAGTCATGATCATCCATACCTATCAGCCTTAAAAGTTACCTCTTCCCACCTTGATAATGTGACAAGTGGGAAGTTTTTAAATAATGATGGTTTGGTTATCCATGAAGTATATCATAAGACATCCCACCTTTTAATTGTACTGTGGATAGAGATGACATCATGTGTTTATGTGGACATATCTTGGCTCCTATAGATATAAGAGAGGATTTGATAAAAATGTCCCACAATTATCATTGGGCAGTTCATCTATGACTATTAAATATTTATTGAGATATATGACACAAGTATTGGTGGAATAGAATGAAATGTCCAATTTCAGTATTTATAACTATGGTTTCCACTTGTCCACAAGTAAGGTTAGATTACCAATGACCTATAGGCTTGTTACAACTGCTTCCAGTCCTATAATAGAAATGAGAGGATGGTTTATAGATTTTGTAGTCATCTTACCCAGGTCGTTGACGTGTAGAAATGCTATCTAGGTATTCATTGACCGACTAATGATATCATCCCACTTTATTCCTATATAAGAGAATTTTTCAGTAGATGATTTGTGGGGACTGTATGTCCATAAAATCATAAAACAACATGGAGTTCCAATTACTATCATTTCATATAAGTATTATCATTACACTTCATGGTTTATGTATTATTTGTTGATAGTTAAGGGGTATCAAGTTCATTTAAGAACATCATTTCACATTCAGATCGGTGAATAATAAGAATGGAAAATACTAGTTCTGGGGGAAATTCTCAAATCATGTGTCCTTGATTTCAGTTGTTCTTGGGAAAAGCATATCCCTATCATCATGTTTTCATATAATAATTGTTTTCAAGTGATGATTCAGATGGATCCTTTTGTGGACTAGTATGGTTGGTCCTACTGTTAATCCTTATTCTAGTTAGATATAGATGAGGCATCCCTATTAGGTCCTCATGTCATTCAGTAGTGATCAGAATAGGTTAAACTGATCAGAGAGTGTATGACCACGACTCAGTTTAGATAGAAATATTTTTCTGATCAAAAACAAAAAATTCTTGTGTTCGAGGTTGGGGATCATGTTTTCATTCAGATATCACCCAGTCATGGGAATAGTCTGTTAGAAAAGAAAGGAAATTGTTCTCCTTGTTACATCAGGTCATTTGGGATTCTTGAGATAGTCATGCTGGCAGCCTATCAGTTGCTGCTACCTCAGAGGTACCATGCCATGCATTACATCTTTCATGTCTCAATGATTTTCCAATATCATGTCGAACCATTTCATATCATTTATTCTGATGGAAATGAGGTTGATGTCGATGATACCATTGAGGAGTTTCCAAAATTCATCATTGAACGAAGCAGAGAGGATCTCCAAGGAAATTTTATCCATCTTGTATGAGTGCAAGGATAGCACAACCAAGTATATGATTAAAATTGGTAGAGGGAAGCTGATGTACGTGCTTTGTGGCCGGAGATGTTCACAAATAGTTTTTCTTTACCCTTTGTAGGAGAACTCAGGGGGTGAGTTATTTTAAGAGGGGAATACTATAAGAACCAGATATTTCACTAAAGTACGGATCCTTTAATTCTTAGTATAATTTTTTAATTTCGACCAAATATAGATTCCCAATGATTTAGTGGAGGTTTCAAGGTGGTCAGGGGCTAGTTCGTAGCCCAAAACCCACATGTTTGGAGAAAACATACTATGTGCATGGTTTCAAGAAAACTGTATGATATTGACACATGTTTTGGAAAACTGTGTGATAATGTTTTTTTAGACAGAGCCACCTCACACGGTCAGTGCACGACCATGCGACCTAACTGTGTGAGTGCCCCTTTTAATATGTACTCATTCATGTATTGTGCACTATTTGACCAAACCATGTTAAGGATGTGATTTCAGAAAGAACTGTCTGGCACATTTTGTGCATGGTTTGACAAATCATGCGGACAAACCATGCGAAGGTAAAAATCAGGGGTAAAATGTCCAAAGTTACCTTAATGATATAATTATTTTATCCATTCTTCTATAATATGAGTTTATGTGTCATTGAACAATTTCCCTCTCATTTTGGAGTGTTTTGAAGATATAAACATATAATCATGATATCTCCTTCGTTCGGCTACTGATCGAACATCCATTCATCACATTGGATGTGGAACATTAAGTACTCTAGTCTCATTTTGTCTTTCTTCTTCTCTTTATCTCCTGACCTTCCTATCTCCATGTGAGCATTTTTCACCTTTTTATAGATCTACTCCGATTTGAGGAAAATCAAGGACTAATACTAGAGGAGGAGGATCATACAACCATAAGGATGGTATTTTATAACTCATCCCTAATGTTCATTGATTCTAGGATATTCATGTTGGGACCGTCGAATCCCTTTGGGATTTTTTTTGTAAATTTAAATACCATGATTATTCTTGCAAGAATTGTATGGTTATGTTCTTTTCAAATATGTTATTAGATGTTCGTGGTTGTACCCACAACTCAATCCGCCTCATGATGAAGGTTATTCCATAATTCGGTTTTAGTGACTTAACACGATTGAAAAACCGTTCGGGTGTGCCCATGCGTTACCTACATAAAGGTGATCCCTCCTAATGTAAATAGATTGTTGATTAATGAGGATTGTGTAATGGCATGAACCATGTATCCTCACCACATGAACCGCCTAAGGTAAGTGCTTCAAATGATTATAAAATGTGAAATGTGGAATAGAAAGTATACGATGTATATAACATGGCCTTCTTAAATTATATTGATCAAATGTAACATGCCAATAGCCCCCATTTCATGTTGATGGAAGGTATTAGAGTGAAACTCATGAATTGAATATGCATTAATGGTTAACTAAGAATTGATTAAATGGTTTCAATTATACTTGTAATATCCACCCTAATGGAAGACAATTCTTGGACCAATAAATAAATTGTTTCAACTCAACATGACCATTCCATGATAATGGGAGAAAATAATTAAACCAAATGAATTACTACATGATTAAAATATCAAATATGAATTGACATACTCGATCTCACCTTGGATTCCGAGATTAGAATACCTAGGGTCTTGATAAACCCAATCCAATTAAAGGATGCCATTTTGTTAGGTTTATACCCACCTATAATCCAGTTATTGTTTATCCCTTAGATTCTCGATATAATAACATTGGGTCCCCTTCATTATTCTAGGATACCCTAAATACTCTCTTTGGATCCAACATTGAAAAACATGTTCCTTGTATACAATCCTTAGAGCCATTCCTTGCATAGGCCTGTTTTACCTTAGATTCACTCCTTGGACATGGTAAACACCTTATTGTGGAATGCCTTAGATTTCACTCCATAGATTACACTCTTACCCATTATCTTGACTAAGATACTACTGAGTTAGTTTTATTTGAGTTTACTTTACCTTGGATTTTACACTAGAAATGCCTCACAAAATATCATTACCATGTTGACTTGTTACATCTTGAGACATTCACTACTTATACTATCACGAGGTGATGTTAATTCATTCAATGCCTCACATGACTTATTGACATTAAATGGTAATTGCATAATTAATGAACTGGTTACATGTTCAGACACCAGCTGAGGGCTGAGGATGGTACTTGGGTGTTTATTTATATTGTAATTCTTAATTTACTTATATATTCATTCCAACACACTTATATATTCCATTGCACGGGCCAGGTTTTTTGTACACCATGGGGGGTGGCCCAGTGAGATTTATCTCACACCCTCTCCGGGCACCGTTTCTAACCTGGAGTAGATTACATGGTTGCGGGTGTTGTCAAAGGGAATCATACAACTTACAATACTTGATTTCTTGCTGATTAGGATAGAGTATGACAATAGATGACTGATTTGGATCTTTGGATGATTGGAGTACTCTTTGTTTTCTTTTACTTTTGGAATACATTATACATGATGTATTGTATCGATTTTTTCCAGTTTTTTAGTGACATGACATTATATCGACATTGTTCTAGTTGATACATTTATTATTATTCTCTTTATTTTATGAATCTTTTAGTTTTTGTTGTGTATTTATATCATTTATATCATTTCTGTTGTTTACTATTCCATTATATTCCTTCCATCATGCTACACTCTATTAATGGGGGAATAATCTTCCAAGGTACATGTCGTTGGTCCTCACAGCAAGACGGTATCTTCTGGCATTTAGGAAGATGAGCTTGAGTCCATGTGGCATACTGGGCTTGGGGAACCCATTTAGTGTCATCTTTGTTCGAGACATCACATTAATTATTACTAATTATTTCTAATTAAAACTTACACATAATTATTCAAAAAAATAAATACTAAAAATTAAATATCTACTCATCATTTAATTTAATTACATTTAATAAACATAGATTATAAATAATTAAAAATAAATTAAATTAACTAAAATTTAAGAAAATAGGTAAATACCATGAAACAAATATATTTCAGAGGGTAAAAGAAAAATATTATGTTTCAATTTAAAAGTTTAAACTATGAAAATATTTAGAAGAAAACCTTTCAGATGAGAGAGAGATAGAAGTTATGAAAGGAGTAAAATAATTGGAAAATAGATGGAGGTATATATAGGTTAGAGTATTTGTGATGGGATTATTTATGAATGGGTTTGTAAAAAATTCCCATAACTATATTAATTTTGGTCAATCAAAAAAAATTATTTGTGATGAGCCTCATCACAAATGGGTACCTGCCGACATACTATTTGGGACGAGACAAAAATCTCATTAAAAATACAAAAAACCACTATTGGGAATTTGCGACGGAATTAAGAACCAATCCCAAATTCCCTACCTGTGGTTTGAAGCACATTTCACGCCAAATGTTTTACAATGGGTCTTTAACTCCTAAAATATTATTAATTATTTGCGACGGGCCAAAAACCCATTGCAAATAACTCATCAAAAATGCTTATTTCTCCCAGAGTGATTTTAAATTAATATGGATAAAATAAATGTTTTCAGATGGGTCCAATCATAGTAAACTTATTGAAGGGTCATCAACATCTCTTATTTCCCTATGGATATCTTTTATGCCCTTCACATGCATCGCTCCATTGTGGAACAATAGTGTTCAATGATCATTATTCTTTCTATCTACAATTCTATAATTAATGATGGTAAAGTCATGAATCATAATTCTTTTAGATTTAATTTTATTTAATTAAAACTGAATTACTCCACTCTATGAAGATGATACATCCAATGATATTTTAATTAAATATGTGTCTATTCTTATATGGTGAGTTCAAGCTTAATATGGATAATCTCTTGGAATTCATTTATATACAGAAGAAGTAAATATCGAAGTAGATTGTGATGCTATGATTCATGTAATCATAATAAAATGAAACCCATGATCATTGAGGTCTTGATTATCTACCTCGTCATGGAATAATATTTGGAGAATTGAAGGCATCCATGACTGGGAATTACAAGACCGCCTTGACAAATTTCATGAAAGATATATATCATGAACATGTGATCTTTCTATAGAATCATCATTATTCTGCAGGATTCATTTTTCATAGGAATTCAATGATCTCTTTATTATTCAAGTGTTTGATGGGTTCTTAGAACCCTTTAGAACGTTGAAGACACTCCTTGATATATATCCCATATAAATTGAAAAAAACTGAGTTAGGGAAACATTTTTCATTAGAATTATAAGAAGAAAATATATGATTTCAGAATAATAGATCAACCATAGAATTGTATTGATGATAAAATATGACTTCACATGTGAATTAGAAGAATAATTATACCCCATAGTCTCTCTACTAGTGATGATGATGCCAAACAAAGGAATATCCCACATCCTCCTTAATTTTGAATAATAGACTACATAATTTTGTATTGAACCCAATATGAGATTATAAAAATTTACAACAAGAAGAAATCTATACATGGAAACTATTATAACAATTAAGTATTAGAATAATTCTCATTGATTTTGGAAGAAATAAACCATTTAGTTCTTCATGAGAAAATTATTGTCTTTATATTATCATGAATACAAATATGTGGACCATAAAAAAAGAATTATAATGGACACATTTGGTGGATTTAATTATATATTTAATTAATATATAATTTCTTTCATGATATTATTATTTTTTTGATGTAAAAAATCATATATACATTATTAATTTATAATCCATTGAAAAATGATAATGTCATTCATGCCTATATATGGACTACCATCTCCACAATGAGATATGATTAATTTTTTATTTTGGATCAACAGGGATTGAAATAAAGATGGATTTAATGAAAATATGTGACTTAAATAATATAATAATTATTCCCAAAAATATTAAAAATTATTTACCTTCCTTCTATTCTATTTGTAAAAAATTAAAATAGTGTTCATGTGTATTTATGAGCCACTATTTCTTTGAATAGATCAACTAATTTTTTGATCTATAACTTTTATGGATGCCTCTAAATTTTTATATAATTAAAATATATAAAAATTAAATCATTATTAAAATTATATATATTATTTATCCTTGATCTAAGTAGAAGGAAAAAAATTAATAAACCAATGCATACATGAAAAATGAAGCTGTTATTACTCAAAAAAATTATTTAACAAAATAATTCATATATGATCACAAGATATTTGATTATATGTAAATCATATATGGTATTATATATATTAATAAAGTTATAGGATATATATAATAAAAATATATTTATTATACATGAGGTTCAAACAAGTAAAAAGTAATTTAGACTAAGGTAAGTGTTTGAAATTTGACATTAATATCTATGAGACATGTGCGATATTAACCACTTATTTATTTTGTGTGGTGCATATAATACCCATTAATTTATTTTGTCAAAATCCTGGTGAAAATTATTGGATATAAATATCAAATTGTGGATATTTATTTTTTGTGGAATATTATTTAAATGTTACCAAAGAGGAAATGGTTTATTTCAGAATCTCCTCGATATTCGAGATTATTTATAAGTAATTTTCCAATGGGAGAATTATATGTTATTTATATCTAGAAATAAAATAATTTTATTTTCTTATGTTTATTTTTAATTCATTTAACTCTATTATGTTCTCAAAATATAAATTTTTTTCAGAAAAACATATTTTATTTTCTCTTTGGTTCAGAATCCTTTTTCATAAATGTATGTGTTTTATAATTTTTTTATGAATGTTTCTAATATTCCTATATAATTTTTTTAATTCATTATAGCTACCCACACATTTTGAATATAGATATTTCATCTTAATAGATAAATATTCATCACATATCATAAGGATAAACAATTAAATTGTTTAGGTCTAGGGTCATTTGATTCTAGGATACATGAACAACTGGTTCATAAGTGAGATATATCATCTCCCACTAAGTCCATCATAAATTGATCACTTTTTACAGATGCCATAAATAATACCATAATTCAAATCCTACGTAATGAAATAATAATAAAGGGTGATCTCATTTTCTTAGTAAGGTTAAAAAATGGAGATAGGAACATAATTTGAGTAGAAGGTTATTAAAACAAGATAACAATATTTTGAAACAACAACCTACATACCATAGATCATATACAAGATCAATGTAATAAATCATGGATGTTCTTGAGAAATTAATTATAATCCGACATGTGAACATGATACATAAAATAATAACATTTTAATAGCATATAAATTATTAGAATACACATAATAATAGAAAATCATTTACTTATTTTTCATGAATTATTTACAAAACTATGATAGTGGAATGGGTTCAGTCCCTAAACCATCAAAGTTCTCAAGGATCACTCCCAAGGCTTTCATAGCTGAAAAATAACCTTATTGAACTATGATTAATCCCCATTCCAGTTTTTTTAATGTCCTCACGTATGAATATTTCTTTAATTCATTATATGATGATAGAGGTCCTACATGTCAAATAAATAAAATCATAAATATATGTTACACAAGATCCTTAAACATTCATTTTATTAAAATCCTCTAAATGGAATGTTTTTCATTAAAAAACCATCATAGCATAACTGATGATAATGGAATGGGCATCATAAAAATATTGTGATCATAAACATAAATTTTCTATAGATATAAAATTTATGATATGATTGGATAGTATCTTAAGATAATATTATGTAATATCAATGGATATAATATTAAATGGAAAATTATTTTTAACGATCACCCAAAACATTTTATAATGAAAATATCATTTTAACCTTAAAATAATTTATAGTAAATCTGAAAAATTCTCAAATTTTAAATAAGAATTTTTTTGAAAAATAACTATGGAAAATTGTAAATGAATATTTAAATAAATAAGAATTCATGACATGAAATTATTCCATTCATGCAGTACATGTTAAAATAATTATTCCATTAACATTTTTGATAAAAAAATAAAGAGATCCATATTCTAAAATTGACAAGATGATTCATTTTAATAAACTTAGTGAAAATTAATTCATTGGTAATAATGTATATAAAAATTCAATGAATATTTTTAAAATCATTTATGAAAAAAAATAAAAAACATATACAGGAATGAAAAAGTATTTTAGACCAAATAGTGGAATAAAATTAGTTTTATTTAAAAAAATCTTTTGGAATATTGAGTACATTAATGAAGGAAACTGAAATTAAAATGTTTAATATCACGAAATAACTAGAATTGATGAAAATTCAAGAATTTATTGAGATGTAGATAATATGATTTCATCATCATAAATTTTTTCACAAGAAATCCAAATAAACGATGAGATGGTAACATAAACCCCACACTACATTGGTAACATTTTGAATCATAATTACCTTTATATAATAATTACAAATGAAATTGTAAATATCATTAAAATATTTATGTTAATGATATAGGTTATGATATGTTTATAATGGATTCTTATCCTCCATAAAAGAACATGATTGATGCAGTATCCCCTTTTTAAACATCTTCAACCATTATCTCCCCATCGGTAGCTTCTCAGACTATGCTCTCCATTCCAGCAATCGTTGACCCCAGTACCTTATTAGTCTTATATTTTTCTTCTTCATTTCAAGATGAAATAAACTCTCTTATTCCTGTTTCTCTTCTTACAACTTCATATAAGGATTTCTATATTCATTATTAACTTAGCTTCTCCTCCCCCTTATTCCATGAGGTTTTGAGGATTCTCATCGACACTACCTCATATGGAGACTTTGTGGTGTTCAATATTCCTTCTTATACATTCAGGGAAGCCATAGAGTGTCTTTGAGGGATATTGGAGTTTCTCTTAGATGCAAACATGCTTCCTTTTCCAATTTTATAGAACATTCTGGATTCTTAGGGATGAGAATCCCTGACTCAGATATCACTATTTATACATACATCCTTTTGTGAGGATTTGTATTTTGAAGATAATTTTACTCATGAATGGTGTAAATATCCCATAACCATGAGTTTTTAGTGCTTCATCCTCTCCCACTAGATGATGAGATTCATCATAGCCAGGAGTCCTCCAAAGTAGGAGAGAGGATCAACCTCCCCAGGATCCCCTCCCTTTCAATAATACCCCCTTTATATGAGGAATTGTTGACTCTCTTAGAGGTAAACTATGTGTGTATGATCATTCCCTTCATCTTGAAGAAGATGTGGTGGCTTAGATCTTTGGTTATCTAATCTAATCTATGCCTATCCGGAATCAAATCTATATCCATGTGAGAGACTCATTAGGCTAGTACCATATTGAGTAAAACCATTTCCCACAGCTTCTATTATTTTTTCTATATCTAAGGTAATTTCATGAAATTATATAGAAGGAAACACTATAATATACTAGGGGTTCGTATGCTGGTTCCCTCTGGAAGATTCGATTATCCCACTACACTTGGTGTTGGAGTGGTCGTCCTGAATGTGATGGAAATATATAGCACCCATGAAGACTTTGTATTTGGTGTTCCCTTCAAGATTGTTCTAGAGTATCAACAACCATTTATTTTTTAGGTCCATTTCCTTTTGAAGATCCTTTTTTCCTATGCTTGGATCCTTATAAGCCACCAATCTCCCTCTTATGGAAAGGGGGTTCTCCACTAGATGGTCAGTTTAATGAAATGGAATTAGGAAAGGTAGTCACATGATCCCTAATTGATGATCTTCAAACTTGGGATTCTAGTACTCATATTCAATTGGATCTCATATGTTTTATGATCTATAATGTATTTCCACATTTCCAAGTGATCCTATGATTCTTGTATTTTTTCTTACCATGTCCTTTCATGTAGAGTATTACCAAAAAGAATCACAAGCTACATTAACTGAAGCATGTATGTGTTCATGTTATCCTTCTCGATATGAGTGAATTGGACTTCCTCACAGGTCATATCTAGGGTGCTGAGGTGGCCTAATTTCACGAATCCAGACCCTCTAGTTTCCCTAACATTTAACCCTTCACCTATATATAAGAGAGTGTCGTCAAGATCTAAATACATGATCATATTGGATTTTCCCCAACTACATTTCAATAGAATGGTGTAAAACTGTTTGAAGGAAAATACACATTATAAACTATTCAATTATATCATTTTTCATTTGAAATTCCCACAGCTTAAGAACCTATGTCAAAACTGATTTCTTTACTACTGAAATCTAGAAGAATAATGTTTCTTTTTTTTTTGTGGGTGAATACAAGTAGTGACCCTCAAGAAATTATGATTTTTAGAATAGAGATAAAATGAAAGATTCATCACATAAAAATTCTCAAAAAACACACATATAGTTGTTTTCGAATTCCCATAACATGGTGGATCTGACTAATGTGTCAGAATAGTTTATTACAACAGTTTTTACTTTAGGTTCTTATATTTATTTAATATTATTTGTATATGTATATTGTGATGGTCATATTAGATAATCTCTGTGGTGAGGCCATTGATCCTTTGATCTGAGGGAGTTGGCATTGATGATGGCTATATATTTTAACATTGTTGTTTATCTTTATGAAAATAAAGATAGACACAAGTTCCCTCAGAAGGATAATTATGTGTTTTTTCATTTCATGTATAATTGTATTCTTATGGACTTGTGATTAATTGTGGATTTATTTAACTACTATGAAAATAGGAAAGGAGGATATGATCATGTGGTTACATGACTAGGTTCCCACTAATGATCATCCCATATCTTTATACACTAACTATAATGAATATCTTCTCATCTATAGTCTATAAAATCATTCCCCATTGTTGGATTCCTTATCCCATAGGATAGAGGAAGGTGGGAAGTCCTCCTTCTCCACAATTGGCCCAATTATCCAGGATATCATAATGTTGTGTAAGATTCATGGAAAATCCATTATAGTGGAGTTCATGGATTGGGTTCCACGATAAAATATGAAGATGAAAATATGATCTATAATTTTATATTAATAATCAAACCCCATGATTTTAGGAGTTGGATATGGTGAAGGAACACACAAAGTGGGTGGGGCCTAGTATGGAATAGGAGTCTAATGAGGATTTCTTTTGTTAATATTCTAATAGGAATGATATATTAGTTGATGTCACCCAGGAGAATGAATGGATGGCTTGAGAACAATCAATAATAAAATGGATTCATGAAAGAGATACAAATAAAACATTCTTCCATGATTGTATTTAAGAGAAAAATATAACATTGGCCCCAATATTCACCTTGTAGATGAATTATTTTCTAATGATATATATGTGGGGTGATTCATGGTTGGATCTATCCCAAATTCACTCTTTATAGGCCATGCCACTCAAATTACTAATGTTTACTCAAGTGGTATAATGAATTCTAAATGAAATTACTCAAGATGACTCCATCATTGAAATGGTTTCATTAAAGTTGAGCTAGATGTCAAGGTGATTAATAATGTAATGTAGGGTCTCAATTATGAGAATCCCTCAAGCCCAGATTGATTCACAGGTTATTTCAGTTGGGTTTCATGGAATTTGATTTAGAATATCCTTGTTAATGTTGTGAAATACGTCTTCAGGGGTGGTTAGATCCCCCAGGTTTCTTGTAGCACCACACTTTTACTCATTCGAGAAATCTAGAAACCCTATTTCATCCACCATTACAAGCCTATATGTTCTTTTAATTTAAAGTATAATGATTTGGATAGTGTTATATATATAAGGCTTTATTTTATCATTCCTATATGGATATCAAACAATAATCACAGGTTTGTTAAGGGTCAGTCTATATAAGGAGTGAATTCATTGATATATGATGTGTTTAGTAACATTAATATCAAGTCTTAATGATATAAAACAGTAATTAGGATTGATATAGAATAGTATTATGACAGAGTTTAGTTGAACATAATTTTTCAAGGTATTATCAAATGTGGGCCTGTCGTTTTTTGAATTAAATCTTATATTTATGTTTGTTATTTATTTTTGGATGTTACTTTTTATCATGATAAAAAACCACATCTTCCTAAAATAATGATGAGGCCTATGATAGGTTTTTATGTTATCCTATATCATCTTCATTCTAACCCAAGATGGTTTTAGAATCTTCATCAACAGGAGCATCTTGAGATGTAATATTCATGCTTTTTAGTGGAGACAAGGATCTTATTTCTTCTCCCATGTTTTGTTTTTAGATGATATTATTATGTTTTTAAATTCTGATAAGATACCAATTTATGTTTTTAAAAAGGTTCTTGTTTATTACATTACCTGTAGAGGCCATGTTATTAACCATGGGAAAACAACATTTATATTTACAATATGTACTTGGAGAGGTGGTTGATCTATCTATGTATCATCTTGGGCATACAAAGAAGGGGTTTCCCAAAGGAGTACATTGGTTCATGTCCTTGAGATGGCAAAACATTCATAATATTGATCACATTACTGGAACGACCACGAGCCAAATTTTGAACTATAAAAATTATTATCATTAGTTCGATGGGATAATCTATTTGGTTAACAATGTGATATCCCCCATCTTATCCTTTATCTCTCTAAAATCATGGTTGTTAATAGGTTTTCTCTAACATTGACAACATCATGGCATCATTAATTTGTGAACCATTGTCATGACCCCCTACCCACAAACTATACCCCTCCTGGGCCGGCAATGTGAGAAGGGAGATAACGACCCCCCCCCCCCCCCCCCCCCCGAGTCCCACCTCCAGTAGGCCCCGAGTTGGCGACTAGCACCGAGGGTATAGTAAATACACAAATGGGATGCATTATCCTCTAAGAGAACACATGCGGAAGAGAGAGATAAGACAAACACCAACCAACTCCAACTCAGAACTAAAATGTAAAAGAAATACGAAGTGCATATATGTAATTTCATGAAAAAAGTAAAACAACTAAAAGGGGAAACTACAAGTACACAAAGGAAAGTAAAACAGCAGCGATCACAAGCCCGAACAGCTCCTGCAACCACAAGCTAGTAGTAACCAGCTTGATCTCCATCCTCCTCCAAGTGACCTGAAAAATAGTGTATATATAAGTAGGGTGAGTATAACAGTATACTAAGTAGGATCCTCCCTAAAGCCTCTCATGTAAAAGTAAAGAAAGCATGCTAAATCACAGTGAACAACAAGTGAAACTAACTCGTCACCTAAATAGGTATACTATGTTTCCAGCCTCACCATGGCTACTCTCACCAAGTAACACATACAAGAATATAGTATGTAGTAAAGAATATCAAGGGTACCCCGCTACTACTTTCCCACTGGTTTGCTGCTTTGCATCAATGACATATGTTCTGTGCATCCCTCTCCAAAGTCTTGGCTGTATAAACTTGGGCTAACATTCACAATCTACACCACGTTCACCACAGATGCTTTCCCGTAGACACCTGGGCTAATCTCCACACCATTCTCACAACAAAAAGTAACCATATTGGTTCGGGGATCCACCACATCCCTCATAACGTGTATCATACATCAGGTATTGTACATCAAGCCATTACAGCCCATACACCGCGTAAGGATCCTCAAGTCATCACAACCTATACACATTACACCTATAGTTGTCCATAAGATACTATATCCAGAATATATGTGTGGAAATAACCACAATACATTATAGCCCTCTACACACATATATGGGGAAAACTAACCGCTGTGCCAAAAGCACTAGTATCTACCATGAGAAAATAGTGGCACCAAAGGGGGTAGTCAGCCATTCATTATCCCACCAGAATGATGGGGAAAAAACCCCCATGGCTCAAAATCCCTGAGGTGTTAGTTTCCCTTACCGATAGGGTGGAGTAGCGTATAGAAACACACAAAAAATAAAGAATATATATAACTCACAACAACACTATGGACATAACCTGGTCTTAGCCTCAACTTCGGCTAATGTCTCTCGGACTCCGGACTGCTATTTTTAATACTAGGCATCCTATAAGCACACAACCATTTAATGAAATTAATTAGGTTACTTCGTTCCCTTTTTCATCAATTCCAATTTACGTTAATTAATTATTTTCATGTTAATTAACAATGAACAAAAATCACATTTAAACTTTCTTGGCATCACATTTAAAATTTACTGTTACTTTAAAGTTACAACATCACCATTAAATTCCAGCATCTCCATCCCCGTGGATTACCATTATTTAATCAAACATTCATTTCAGAATTACCTTCCCATATTCCCAGGCATTCTAGAAAATAATAATATGCTACTAAACACAAGGGGGTCAACACGGTGAGTAGATATACTACCCGTCGAGTCTTTGCCGCCAATAGAATGAGCGTAGGCCCATTCTCCCTCGAGAGGCTAAACAGGGAAAGCATGTGGAATACCCCGCGTGTCTTATCCACTTTCGAAATAAGGGTAAGCAAAACCAGCCACCTTAAGAAGTGGGGAAAGTAAAGAAGGTAACGACCAATCAAACCACTGATCACTTAGCCAGCACATCCATCCCATACCATCATCCCTGGTGTCCTCCCTGACACCCACATGCATAAATGATGCATCTCGCCACTCTTGGCATCATTCTCTGCCATAACCACAAGGCATTCCTGCCTCCACATATCACAACACCCCTCCAGGGTCACATCACAACACAAGATAACACAACACCCCTCCAGGGTCACAACACAAAACAAGTAGTAGGAAAACAACATATTAAATCAATTGGGTTCTCAAACCTAATTCACAACAAGAGGGTAACTCAGAACCTTTCAGGGAATTCAATCAATCATGTTCAAAATTCAGCTTGAATTAACATATTCATTTCATTGGTTCCAACATAGTGATCCAAAATAGTAAGCTATCACAAGGATTAAACATGCTTACTACGCCAACATAATCAATATCAAACTACCACAAGAACCAGATTCTTTTTCATGCATCCTTATTTTTAGCCAATTAATATCAATTCATTCCGTCTTTACGTTCTTTATCAATTTCATCAAGGGAAATATACTAACAAGCAAGGCATATATATCACATTATCTAGAAAATCAAAAGGGGAACCATTATCACGGTACAAAGCAACAACATGCGACCACCAATTCCTTTAATCCGGTTAAAGTATTTAATTAGGACAATTCCACTATGATCCAATGGACTAAATCATGCTGACTCTACGATTGCACATGAAAAATTAGAAAGGCCAGAAATCCCCTACCTCAAAGGTTTTCGACGAAACCCACAATAGTCGAAGAACGCCCAAGAAGCCAGGTCGATTCTCCACGAATCCTCGCCAGATCTCTTCTCCTAACACAACCAAGAAGAAATCTCATCACAATTGACATCCACATACCTAGATCTACCCATAACAGGCATATATCTAAGAAGACGAGAGAAGAGGAGGAGTAGATCTATGCAGATATAAGAAACCAAATAAGAACGAGGAAGAATGACCACATACCTCAAGAAACTAGATTCATGTCGTGAAGAGAAGCCTCCGGATCGCCTCCAAAACGCTTGGGAGAGTTTCTTCCAGCTCCAAAGAATGGTAATCCCGAGTTATGGACGATTAGGGGATTAAATGATGTTATTAAAGGAAGAACGAGTTATATCCACAATTTTAGGATCTAATATTAAGTGCCCTCATGTTTTGTCCACACGGTTTAACAAACCATGCGCTAACTGTGTGGTAGCTTCTGCCTCAACAATCACTACTCGCATGGTCATACCACACGGTTTGACAAACCGTGTGCTAACCCTGCATTAGCCACTGCCTCCAAGACCAGCCTTTCTCAGTTTTTCCACACGGTTTAGGCAAACTGTGTGCTTCTCATACGAAGGCCATAACACTTTATATCTCCTTAAAGGTCCACCCAAATGCACCCCGAGCCACCTTGACCTTCCAAAACACCTCTAACACCACATTTTCACAAAGGAATGGACCAGAGAGGTCCATGAAATTAAATTAGATACCTCTCAAAACATTCTTATCCTCGAGAATCCAAAACCCACCTAAAGAGAAAAACGAACAGGGTTTGAAAAACCACCCACCGAGATACCTCTCAAAATAGATCAAGCCACCAAAGAAACAATGGGAGCCATCTCATAAACATGTAAGTCTCATAACCACATAAGTTAAGAGGATACATGAAAAGTGTTAAACATTAAACAACTCCGGGTACTGAGCATGTATATGTGACTCACATTCCCATGTACTCTCTTCTTTGCCACCGTGTCTCCACAAGATACAAACTAAAGAGATGGAACGCCCACACAACACCTTCTCCTTGCGGTCTTGAATCTCCATAGGTTTCTCCTCAAAGGTGGCATCATCATCAACATCGATCTCTCCCCAATCGATGATTTGAGCGTCGTGATGAAGATAACGATGTAGCTACGATATATGGAAAATATCATGTATCTGAATCATCTGTGGGGGAAGTGCTACTTGATATGCCACAGCTCCAACAAGAGTTAACACCTCGAAAGGCCCAACAAACAGGGGATAAATCTTACTTCCACAACCAAACCTTCACTGCCCACGACGGGGAGTCACCTTCAGAAACACATGATCCCCAACATGAAACTCTAAGGGTCTCTGTCTTTGATTGGCATATGATTTCTGACGATCTTGTATTGTCTTCATCCTATCAAAAATCACCTGAACCATCTCTATTGTATTCTGCACTAGTTCTGGTCCGAGAATTGCTGACTCTCCAAACCTAGTCCATCACAACGGATAAAGGAATGGTTGACCAAACAAGGCTTCAAATGGTGCCATACCGATGGTGGAGTGAAAACTGTTATTGTAATCAAACTCCACCAAGGGTATGTGCCTCACCCCTGAGCCAACAAAATCAAGAACATAGGAGCGTAACATGTCTTCAAGAGTTTGAATGGTTCGCTCTGTCTGACCATCCGTATGAGGATGAAAAGAAGTGCTAAGACATAGCTAAGAACTGAAATCCTATTGGATACCTTTCCACAGCATAGAGGAGAAATGAGGATCTCGATCATAAATGATCATCCTAGGGACTCCATGAAGTCTCACCATATCTTTCAAATATTGCGTCTATAAATCATCCCCTGATCCGGACTCCTTGATTGCTATAATGTTGGCTGATTTCGTTAAATGATTCACTACCACCCAAATAGCCTCATATCCTCTCAAAGCTCGAGGAAAACCTGTAACAAAGTCCATTGTGATGTCCTACCACTTCCACTGTGGAATATCTAATGGCCGGAGAAGTCCACCAGGAACACAGTGTTCGGACTTCACCTTCTGGCAGACTAAACATCGAGACACAAACTTCACAACCACACGCTTTAGCCCAGGCCAACAAAACTGACTCCTCAAAGCTCGGTACATATTTGTCACACAAGGATGTACTACTAGAGGTGAACTATGGAACTCTCTGAGAACCGTCTCGCGCATCGTCAAGGGAACAAAAATCCTTCCTTGATACAACACTCTGTGTTGTTTGTCCTCATACCAACCATCAGGGGCCTCACCACAAACAACTCGGTCTCTCTAGACCTCCACCTCAAGATAACCCAACTAGAAATCTTCCATCCTTTGCATCAGAGATGACTTTACCATCATCTAGAAGAGACAACCTATACCCCCAAATTCTCCAATGTCAAGATGAAATGCATTGAGTTACTCCATTACTCTCCAAGAATCACCAGATTCATGCACAGCACCACTACGTGACTTTCGGCTCAGCGCATCAGCTACAAAATTCCACTTTCAAGTTGTATATGATATTTCAATGTAGTATTCCTGCAAGAACTCCATCAACCGATATTATCTCAAGTTCAAGTCACGCTGGCAGAAACTATACCTCAATCTTTTATGATCAGTGAAAACCACAAAGCGTTCACCAATGAGGTAATGTCTCCAAAACTTCAGAGTAAAAACCATGGCTACCAACTCAAGGTCATGAGTAGCATAGTTGCGTTCATGGAGATGGAACTGTTGATACCCATAAGAAACAACTAAACTCTGTTGCATGATAACACAGCCTAGCCCCAGATTCGAAGCGTCGCAGAAAACATCAAACCGAACTACCTCAACTGGGTGCCAAAGAACTGGAGCACTTACTAACTTCTATTTTAGATAATTGAATGCATCCTGACACTTATCAGTCAATTTTAATGCGTGATCCTCCCTGGTCAAAGCTGTTAGAGGAGTCACAACCGGTGAGAAATTGGCTACGAACCTCTTGTAATAGCCTGGGAGGACAAGGAAACTTCGCAACCCTGACGTTGTCTTTGAGGCTGCCCAAGACACAACTGATTCTATCTTCGATGGATCCACAACAACTCTCTATTGGGACACCACAAGCCCAAAGAAATGGACATCTCGAGCCCAAAACTCACATTTTGAAAACTTCCGGAACAGCTGATGTCGATGAAGAACTCCCAAAACTGCTCATAGATGTTCTGCGTGCTCCTCTTCAGATGTGGAGTACACAAGGATTTAATTGATGAAGACTACCACAAACTTGTCTAGGAACTCATGGAATACATCATTCATCATACCCATGAACACAACTGTTGCATTCATCACACCAAACGACTTTACAACGAACTCATAATTCCCATGATGACAACGGAAAAAAGTCTTCGGAATATCCTCATCATTTACACACATCTGATGATATCCTGACCGCAAGTCGATCTTTGAGAACCAACTTGCACCCTTCAGCTGATCGAATAAGTCATCAATCCATGGAAGAGGATAGCGATTTTTTATTGTCACTTTGTTTAAGCGATGATAATCGACACACAACCACCAATTGTCATCAGCCTTCTTCACGAACAAGACTGGTGCACCCCATGGTGACACGCTTTTCTGAACAAAACCGCACTGAAACAAACCATCAAGCTGTATACGTAGCTCTCGTAACTAAGAATGGGCCATACTATATGGAGACATAGATATAGGAGATGCTCCTGGATGTATCTCATTCCCAAACTCGATCACTCATCGAGGAGGTAAGGCTACAACCTCTTCTAAAAAAACATCTGGGTACTTCTCCATGACCGTAGGAAATTCAAACTACTGAACCTCTAAAGAACTCAGAATCAACTCATCCATCATGGATGATAAGGATGGAACGCGACTATAACCCATACGAGGATCTCGCTCACCAACAAACACCACCTGCTCTCCATCGAAACCAAGAAAAATGACCTTCTTTCTGAAGCAATCCATAATAGCCTACACCAAATACAACCAATCCATGTCAAGGATGTCATCATATGGTTGTATCCGTAAACATAAGAAATCTCCCTAGGAGCAGTGCTACCCCAACAGTAGCTCATAATCTCTACATACTTCAAAAAAGGTAGCTTGAACTCCAACTGGCATAGTCAATGCCAAGGGCACTGGAAGCCTCTCTACCTCAAGTCCCAAGGCATGGACATGGGTAGGTGATATGAAGAAGTGTGTCGCTCCTGAATCGAACAAGGCATACACCATGGTAGAAAACATGCAAAGGGTATGTTGAACGACATCTGGCTTGTCTTGAGCTGGCAATGCTAGGGCATGAAGCTGACCACGACCTCCTCCACGACCTCTCTGACCCTAATGACGACCACCCCCACAGCCGCGCTCTACTCACTGAGGATGAGGGGAGTCATGGGGCTATCCTTTTCCTTCCCCATCTACCCTCTGCTGATCGAAAGCTGGTGTAACAGGCTGCTGCTACCTCGACTGGAACTACCTCAATGGAGGAACCTGCAGCGGAGCACCCAGTGCATGATGAACACCTAGAAAGGTCAGGCACTCTCTCTAATAATGGTCGTGACCACCATAAGAAAAACAATCTCTTGATCTCTTGGCATAGGAATAAGAGTTTTTGCCTCCGAATAAATGAAAAGTGATGGGGTGGGACCTACCCCCAACTGAACGGAAACTATTCTGGCCTAAAAACCGAGAACCCCGGACCACAGCCTTGCTTCATGAGGAATCGTGTAGATTCCCCTCTCAAGACGATCCAGTCCAGGCTAAAGTCTTTTCAACAACCTCCTCCCTCACCATCACCTCATGATATGTCTTTAACATAAATGGGGTGACCTGGCGCTGGATATCTAGATGCAAAGCCTCCTCTAAATGCCTCACCCTGGCCTCCTCATCAGGTAACAGGTCCAAAGCATATCATAAAAGGTTCCGGAAATGGATCACAAACTCCCGAACAATGGAGCTCCCCTGTCGAAGGTAAAAAGCTCTAGGAGACTAGAATTTTTCATAGTCAAAGAAAGGAACTCACCTCTAAAATTGTATCGGAACTCCTCCCACGAGATCGCTGACTCCTCACAATCCCCGAGGAACTAGAGCCGACACTTCCTTGATGCTCCACACAACATCATCACAACCAAGGGCACCCAGTGCTCCTTCCGAGAACAGATCGAACTGAAGCCTATCATGACCTCCTCTAACAAGTCTTCCATGACTGCATCTGAAACAGAGCCCTCATACTACTGCAGACTCTGGATCTGAAACTCTCAAAGAGTCTTCCTCCAAGTGTCGTCGTCATCAACCTTTACCCTGTGGCGACCTGCAGGAACAACCTGCTGAACGTCTTCTACGCAAACCTGATGAGGATGTCGACCTGGACCCATATCTGCCAAATAACAAACAATTAGAGATCCTAATCTTGGAATACAGAAGACTCAACATTAATTAATTGATTATTTTCTTTCATTTGTTTTAGGTTAACCTATCCCAATGTCTACCCATTCCAAAAGAGGCACAATGAATAATGATGCATGATCCTTTCCTAGGTCTCTACCGTACAACCAGTGTCACCTTGTTTAGTAGCCATTATAAACTTAATGGTCCGCGCAACAGATCATACGGGGCCCTAAACGCTTATGCATCTACGGGTCTCCAATGTTTACCCCATTTTCTAAACATCAATGACATAGTTCCCCTACCAACCCATGCATTCTCACAGGTGCATAGCTCCAAAATCCATCCTGTCCCTTAACCAGACCTCTGATACCACTCTGTCACGACCCCCTCCCCACAAAGTGTACCCTTCCTTGGCCAGCAATGTGAGAAGAGAGATAATGACCCATGAGTCCTTCCTCCAGTAGGCCCCGAGATGGCGACTATAACTGAGGGTATAGTAAACACAGACATGGGAGGCATTACCCTCTAAGATAACACAAACGGAAGAGAGAGATAAGACAGACACCAACCAACTCCAACTCAGAATTGAAATGTAAAAGAAAGCCCAAGTGAATATATGTAATGTCATGCAAAAAGTACAAAAACTGTAAGGGTAAACTACAAGTAGCGAAAAGAAAGTAAAACAGTAGTGATCACAAGCCCGAACAGCTCCTGCAACCACAATCTAGTAGTAACCAGCCTGGTCTCCAACCTCCTACAAGTGACCTGAAAACCAGTTTATATATACATAGGGTGAGTATATCAGTATACTGAGTAGGATCCTCCCTAAAACTGCTCGTGAAAATGTAATGAAATCATGCTAAGGCACAGTGAACAACAAGTGAAACTAACTTGTCACCTAAACAGGTATAATATGTTCCCAACCTCACCATTGCTACTCTCACCAAGTAACACAGACATGAATATAGCATATAGTAAAGAATATCAAGGCTACCCGCTTCTACTTCCCCACTGGATTTCCACTTTTCCCCAATGGCATACATCTTGTGCATCTTTCTCCAAAGGCTTTCCCGTATAAAATTGTGTTATGCTCCACAATCTGCACCATGTGCACTACAATGGCTTGCCCACAGACACCTGGACTAAGCTCCACACTATCCTCACAACCAAAAGTATCCAGGTAGGTTTTGGGAGCCACCACAGACCGCATAACGTGTATCATACGTCAGGTATTGTGCCTCAAGCCATTACAGCCCATACACCACGTAAGGATCCTCAAGTCATCATAGCATATACACGTTTCACCTATAGTAGTACATAAGGTACTATATCCAGAATATATGTGTGGAAATAATCGGAATCCATTACATCCCTCTACACACATATATGGGGAAAACTAACTGATGTGCCAACGACACTAGTATCTACCAAGAGGAGAGAGTGCGGTCAAAGGTGGTAGTCATCCATTCATCATCCCACCAGAATGTTCAGGAAAACACCCCCAGGGCTCAGAATCCTCGATGTGTCAGTTTCCCTTACCGATAGCGTGGAGTTCCGTATATAAACTCAAAAAAATACATAATATATATAAATCACAATAACACTGTGGGAAAAACTTAGTCTTAACCTCAACTTCAGCTAATGTCTCTCGGACTCCGGGCTACTATTTCTAATACTAGGCATCCTATAAGCACACAACCAGTTAAAGAAATTCATTAGGTTACTTCATTACCTTTTTCATCAATTCCACTTTACGTTAATTAATTCTTTTCATGTTAATTTACCAAGAACAAAAACCACATTTAATCATTCCTGGCATCACATTCAAAATTTACTATTCCTTTAAAGTTACAACATCACCATTAAACTCCAGCATCTCCATCCCCATGAATTATCATTATTTAATCAAAATTTCATTTCAGAATTACTTTCCTATATTCCCAGGCATTCTAGAAATGCATATTATGCTACTAAACACAAGGCTGTCAACACAGTGAGTAGATATACTACCGGTTGAGTCTTTGCCGCCTATAGCAAGAGTGTAGGCCCATTCTCTGATAAGAGGCTAAAAATGGAAAACACGTGGCATACCCCGCGCGTCGTCGCCTCATTCGGAAGAACGGTATGCAAAACCATCCACCTTGAGCAGTATGTAAATGTAAAGTAGATAACAACAAAACAAACCGCCAATCACTCATCCATCACATCCATCCCATACCATCATCCCCGGTGTCCTCCCCGACACCCACATGCATAAACCGATGCATCTCACCACTCTAGGTGTCATCTGCTGCCACAATCCCAAGGCCTCCCTGCCTCTACATATAACAACACCCCTCCAGGGTAACATCACAACACAAGATATCACAACACCCCTCCAGGGTCATAGTATATCACAAGCAGCCGGAAAACAACACATTACATCAATTGGGATCTCAACCCTAATTCACAACAAGAGGGTAACTCCGAACCCTTCAGGGAATTCAATCAATCAAGTTCATAAATCCATCATGAATTAACATATTCAATTCATTGGTTCCAACACAATGAACTAAAATAGTAATCTATCACAAGGGTTAAACATGCTTACTATGCCAACTTAATCAATATCAAATTACCATAAGAACCAGATTCTTTTTTATGCCTCTTTATTTTTATCGAATTAAATATAAATTAATTACGGCTTTACATTCTTAATCAATTTCATCAAGAGCAACATTCTAACAAGCAAGGCATATATATCACACTATCTAGAAAATCATGAGGTGAACCGTTGTCACGGTGTAAAGCAACAACATTCGATAACCAATTATTCTAATCCGGTTCAAGTATCTAATTAGGTCAATTACATTGTGATCCAAAGGACTAAATCATGCTAACTCTACGATTTCACATGAACAATTAGAAAATCCACAAATCCCCTACCTCAAAGGTTTTCGAGGAAACAAAAAACAGTCGAAGAACACCATTGTTACCGGGTCCATTCTCCACAAATCCTTCCTAGATCTCTTCTCCTAACACAACCAAGAACAAAGCTCATCACAAACCACATCCACATACCTAGATCTACCCATAATAGGAATAGATCTAAGAAAATGAGAGAATAGGAGGAGTAAATCTAATCAGATCTAAGAATCCAAACAATAACGAGGATGAATGACCACATACCTTAAGTAACTGGCTTCGATTCACGAAGAGAAGCCTCTGTATCGCCTCCATAATGACTGGTAGAGATTCTTCCTCCTCCAAGGATGGGTAATCCCAAGTAATGGATGATTAGGGTCTTGAACGAGGTGATTAAAGGAAAAATGAGTTAGATCCACAATTTTAGGATCTAACTTTAAGTGCCCGCACGGTTAGTCTACACGGTGTAATAAACCATGTGTTAACCGTGTCATAGCTTCTTCCTCGACAATCACTCCTTGCACGGTTAGTCTGCATGGTTTGACAAACTATACACTAACCGTGCGTTAGCCACTGACTCCAAGAGAAGCCTTGCATGGTTTGTCTGCATGGTTTAGGCAAATCGTGCGCTTCCCATGCGAAGGCCATAACCCTTTAGATTCCCTTAAAGGTCCACCCAAATGCACCCCAATCCACCTTAACCTTCCCGAACACCTCCAAAACCTCATTTTAACAATGGAATGGACCAAAGAGGTCCAGGCCATTACAAAAATACTAAAATTCTATGAATTTATGGGAATAATTGGTAAGGATAACATGTCCTTCATGGGAGGGCATAATCAATGTGGGGAGTATCTCGGACAAATTGATAAATATGCATGCACAATATGCATGAGATATTATATTGGTGCATACCCTCTGGGGGATTTTTATAGATGGTACAGATAGAGGTGAGCTGGGTATAGAGGGGGTAGGGCTCTTGTTTTGTTTGGTCCATGATTCACCACTATATGAAAACTCTCGAGAACCAGAATTGATAGATTATAGGCGTGGGTGAGATTCTGTTTTGGAACAAGAACATAATGGGATCCAATATTGGATTCCATAGATTCCCCAGTCATGAAATTAATTTCAGAAAAACAAACATGCATTTGAGATTTGTCAATATTTTTCTAGACTCTATTCAAAGAGATATTTTTATCACATTAACATGAAATCAAAACCAGATAACTGATTTTTCAAAGGAAAATCAATGGGTGTGTTTTCATGAAAGTATTATCATATGGTGATGAATATTGAATGGAATAGGGATACTAGGGGTTTACTTTTATGTAATGAAATATTGGTGAAATACATTTTGTGTGATTGGTTAATACGAAACCTATCTTTATATACTGAATAAAAAATTAACTGTCTATGAGTATAGTTCGTCTAAGGATGTTCATGTTGTAGGAACCATCTAGAAGTGACTTTTTATCTCCTCTTCATTGAAGGTGCTTAGTGTCGAATATTAAAGGGATCATTTGTTCATTTTACAGGGTTTTCAACTCCGGAGTTATTGATCCTTCCTCTCATTGAGTGATGGTTCCAATGTGTAGGCACTAATAGTCTTGAGAATAATGACAGATCCATGGTCATTTTTACAGGGTATTGGGGTATTTGGAAGGGAAATAACTATTCATTCATTGAATGGTAATATTTATAGGAGGGTTCACATTCTATATGTTCTCGAAACATTCTATAGGACATGATCATGATCTTCAAGTTCTTGATAGATAACCATCCCCTAGACCTATCCTGGTTGGAATCTATCCCATCTGTCCTCATCCTAGAGGCTCTCAAGGTCTTTTTTTAATTCTATACCCACCTTGTAGGAATAAAACACAACACCAATGGATCCTGTTGAATGGGTTCCATAAAATGCAGAGTCATGGTCCATGATATCATGGGTTCAGTCATCTTGGAATTTTCTACCAACATTGTCTTTAGACACTCCCTAGAGGAAGAATTTATGGCTAAGAACACAAGTTTCCACCTATATAGTCATATGGGTATTAGCTTATTATTGGTGGGAACTAACTCCTTAAATATTTATGATTATTTTCTTAGGTTAGGTAATACTCCTTGGTATATACCATATATTATTAGAATGTGGAGAGGCTATATACACAATCACATGAAATAAATAAATAGTTGGTGAGAGCGTGACAATGTGGTTGATTACCTTTCAACTATATTGGTTTAAGGGACTAGAATTACATGATTCTAAAGTACAGATTCAATTCCCCATTAGTGAAAGAACATAATTAGAGGGGATGTTCTTAGGCTTCACTACATTCAAAAACCATAATCATTGGATATTTTGAGTTTTCTGTCTTATGTTAAAATTTTAATTAAAATTAATTTAAGATAAATAAAAATGATGAATGATGATGAATGATATAACTTGTAAATGGGGGTATTATATACCCCACACAAATGAGACTAGCCTTTAACATGGTATATGTCACCTCGAATTAAATGAGAGACTAGAAATATGTTACATTAAGTCTTGAATTACATTGTACGTGTTCAAACATAGATTATAATAAATATAAATTTATTTCACATATATTAAAGAGTGATAATAAAATATGTATTACCATAATTGATTTACTTTCAATCTGTTACAAACTATTTCATTAGATTTTCATTGATAAAATTTCATTTTGGGCAATAACTACATTATTTTCCATGTCTGTTTTAGTTTTGTATTTTAAATAATTTCACATTGATCCTTCTTCCATCATATCTAGAATGTTAACCAAAATATAATTATCTTATATTTTCATTATATATATTTTGACAAATTTATAAAATATAGATATGAAAAATGGATTACACGATTTATAGGGATGAAAGGTCATACATACGCATGAATATTATATTCATTTCATAAAAGGATAGACCAAAAGGAAGCTAAATAACAAATCACCGGTCTAGATTCATTATTATGTTATATATATGATATATATTCATTAAATTTATACTTATTAAATTTGATATAAATTGTAAAATAAAAAAGTATCAAATCACATCACGAGGTGGTATCCCACCATATATATTAGTGACGTTATCATATTCCCACATAATGAAATGTAAGAATGTATTTGTAATATTATAATTATTGAAATACAATTTTGTGATAAATATAATATTCATGAGTTAAATCCATTTTCCAAATTAAATTAAAATATTTTGAAAATTTTAATTAAATAAAATCCTACAAACAAGATGGAAAAGTGATATTCTAAAGAAATTTTTTTAAAGTACAATATGTTTTAAATTAAAAAATTATTATAGAATTAATTAAAATAAACTAAATTAAGTTAATAAATATATATTGGATTAATATTACTATTCAGGTTTTTTTGAACATTATGGAACAATTTAAATTCCTCTAATTAAAATGGGATTTTAAATAAAAGTTAGTGTTTTTTTAATAATAATAAAAAATAAATATTTTTTCAGAATATTCTTCAAATGTAACTCAATGATAATTTTGAAATGAATATATAAATAATTATTTTTATTATTTCAAATAAATTTTGATAAATTGATAATATTTTTTTTTATTTTTTCACAAAGTGCAGTAACATAATTTTTTTAAGTTAATTGAATTTTCAACATGAATAATGATTTGACATAAAATTATTTCCATTTTTGTCAATATATTTTTTTTTATAAAAAAATGATAGTTATATTTTAATATTTGGTTTTTAACATGTTGAAATAAAATTTTGAAATAATTTATTTTAAATTATTTTATTTCTTTGATATATTGCATTACTTTCAACACCAAGTTTAGATGAACTATTAAATGTTATTAAATTATTATTTGTCAATTAACACATAATCATTGGTTTGGTGGGTATGAATATAAATTATAAAATTATAAAAAATATATAGTCTCAAAATTTATAAAATAATTTTTGTAGTTTAGAAAGGATTATTATGAAAAACAAATATTATTTGAAATTAAAAGTAATGGTTTTGTGAAAAATTTTCATTATGCACACAATTTATTTTTATATTAATAAAATAAATAAATTTTTTTGAATTATAATAATGAAATTTATATATTATTTAATTTTTAAAAAAACATTCAACAAATATTTTTCTATGCATAAGATAAGAATAAATAATGTTTAATAATAAAAAAGTAATTTTTTATTCTAAAAAAGAAGTTTTTTTTTCACATTTTTCTAAATTATATGAAATTTAATTTCACATTTATATATCAAAATTATTAGATAAAATTAATTTTTTATTTATAATGATGAGGTTCAAATTTGGAATGTAGGCCACTTTTATTTTATGTTAATATGAATAGTAACTGTTTTAAAATATAACACCTTGGTAATGATTAAGTCGAGTTAATATAATTTATAATAATTTAAAAGGACATATTTTTGATCATAATTATTATTGGGGGAATTCAAATAAACTATTATAATATTATAGTAGAAATTAAATATTTGAATGTACATTTTCAAATTAAAATGACTTAAATATTATATAAATCAATGAAAGTAATAAAATGCCACTCCGTTTTTTAAATCTAAAATGTGTCTGCATAGGGAAAAGAGTAAGTTATGAATGAATATAAATGTTTATTTTGATAATAATTGAATTATTGTAATAATTTTATCTTTTTTAGTAATTAAATAATTTTCGTTAATACCTTACAGAACACCGATGCAATATATATCCATTTATTAAATCATATAATAAATGATATTAAAAATATTAAATGAGAAGTAATTTTAATGAATTTATGTAAACCAAATATTTATATATCAAAAGTAAATATTTGGAAGTTTTTATGTCATTATATTAAAATTCAACAATTTTCTAGAGGTATGTAATGTTAAATTAAATAAAAACTACCGAAATTTAAATTAATGATATTTTATCATAATAAAATTTTGTTAAATTATATAAGAATCATAAAATGTTGGAAATAAAATAAGGTGGATATTATATGGTCCAATATTGCATAAATTTAATTTTTTATCATCCAATTTTCATCTTATATTTAGAAATGAAAACCCTTTAGTATTGAAAAGTGGTAGTTATTGTAAAAATTAAATTAGTTAACTAAGGGTTAATCAAAATGTTATTTTTTTAAACAAACCAATCCAAATTATATTAATGTATGGGATTAAAAACCTATATTACATTAAATTTTTATAAATTTCCATTTTTAGGAATATTTATTTGTGGCATCCCGCCCTTTTATCACATAAACCTTTATTACATTACTCAAAAATGAGGATCTTTAAGGTTCAGTGTCTTGGAAACAAGAAACAAAATACATGAAAAAAACATAAAACATTCTTCTTAAACACTTTGAAAGGCTTATCCTTAAGTACATCCTAGGTTTATTTCTGCATCTCATAACCTGGGGACATACATCAATGTAAAGGGTGAGCAGAAGGCCCAGTAAGGGAAACAAGGGAAATCATTTTACATGTGAACTTAAGATACATAAATAATGCCATGAAAAGGAACTTTAGGGCATGAGAAAGAAATAATGAGGAATATCATAATAAAAATAAATTATTTCATAACTTTAATAAGTGATACAACATTTAATATTTACAATCATTTCTGTTTCACCAAGGTCCACCAGCAATTTGTCATTAAAAAATTTCCAAGGTTATTCACCAAGGAGTCGTTAAAAATAGTCATCTCTAGAGATTAAGTCTTTAACCAATGCATTGGAGCGCTATTAGGGCGCACCATTGACATGTCTTTATTATCATGTGAGACAAATATATCATCATCAATCATTTCTTAAACAACCTATATAACATAAAAGAAATGGGTTTCATTTCATAATCATAATGTTTTAAAACTTCATTAAAGACATGATCTTTATGTCACTTTAAACCCACGGAAACAGAAATCGGGTCTCATGTATGTAAATCCCAGAATTTAAAATAGAAAAAATTAGTATATATGTGAATACCCTTATATAAGAGAGTGCTTTGAGTATTCACTTAATAAAATAAAATAACTTTATAAAAAGAGAGAGACATTTTGAGATGGAAATTCTGCAGCATAACAGCTATGTTTCGTGGTTTTAGAAAACGTTGAAAAGAGAGGGGAAATGGGTAAAAAATTCATAAATGACCCATAAAACTGTAGAGGGACCTAATATGAAGGATATATGAACATGGTAATGAAAATTTAAGGACATACCATTTGAAATGAAAAACATGGAAGGAAGACAAAAAGTAGATTTCTCTTATGAAAATTCGGCAGCCTAACGACGTCACTTAAACTTCAACAAAAATGAATTGATGAGATCAAAAAGTGTCTCTCATCATATGAACATAAAATTTCAGTATGATAGATATAGATATCAAACCCCAGAATAATAAAAAGGAACTTGAAATACTTGACATGAAAAGAGAACTTGAAAATGAGAAGGGTGAAAGAATCCCTTAAAAATTCGGCAGCCTAACGATGCCACTTAAACATTCTTAAAACCAATTGATGAGAAAAAGAGGGGATCTCTAATAATATGAACATGGAAAGGGAAGTAAGTGGAATATAATAAAATATGCTCTAATATAAGAACATGGAGCACAATAGAAATGACATAAAAAAGATTACTTGAAAAGAAAGAGAGAGGTCGGATCCCTTACCTTAAACGTAACTCTTAAAACTAAAATGTTGGGACCTTGAGATTCATGAGGGAACCTTGGGAGGACTCCTTGGGAGGTAAGGAGACCATAAATTCGTTTAGGATGATTTTGGAGTCGAATAGATGAGAGGATGTCTTGGTATTTATAGGGAAAGTGAGGGGACAAGGCATTAATGGGCAAGGGACACCTCATTGGTGGTTTTGGAAAAA
The DNA here is from genome assembly GCA_963277665.1 of Viscum album. Classification (NCBI taxonomy): domain Eukaryota; kingdom Viridiplantae; phylum Streptophyta; class Magnoliopsida; order Santalales; family Viscaceae; genus Viscum; species Viscum album. Next base: position 447,512,848 of record OY728133.1, read on the forward strand.
CCATGGGCTTGCCCATGGTATTTTCCCATGGTATTGGCCACCTAGGACACCTCATACGATATCTTACCATTAACAAGTCCAACATATTGATTAAATACTAAATACATCATTTAATGATGCCATTAAACACCCGTAACTTAAAAACTGTATTTTCACTATTCATCGAAAATTCAACATTCTCAGAAAAATCCCAAAATTTCACCATAACCAAATATCGATGATCTGATTACCAATATGAACTCCATTTTGTATAAATAATTTCCTAAATATTTTTAATTTAATTTTTAAATAAAAACACTATTCACTGAAAATTCATTTTTTCAAAAAAATCCCCAAAAATTACCATAACATAATATCAATGCTCAGAGTTCAAAAATAAAGTCCAATTTTTAAAAATACTTTTCTAAATATTTTTAATTTAATTTTTAATTAAAAACACTATTCACCCAAAAAAACTAATACTTGACTAAAAATTTTTGAAACCGTTATTTACCCATTTTATTGAATCGCATCACTTAATCTAGGTGTCTAAATTATATTAAAACTTTCATTAAGTGAGATTACTAATCCATTTCATCACATTACTAATCCTAAGCGTAAAATCACTATTCATAATTTACTATTCATAAAAAATTATGTTGATCTTATTAGACTCCAATTCATTACTGAACACGTTTGCATAAGACAATTTTTCTAAAATCCTTACACATCATTAATTTTTTATGGTTTAAATAAATATTTTAAAATATCATTTTTTTCAAAATTCATCAAAAAAATAAATCCTAAAATTATCCAGACATTTTTAAATTCAAAAACTTCACTAATGGAGGAAATCTCAATTTATTCATCCCAAAGGATTACACATAGAAGCTACGGTCTCGTCACATAGCCCCTTATAACACCAGCATATGACCTAAGTATAAGGTGTGCTATGGTGAGAGAATAAGAGGGAGGCTCCGATAACATTACCCTAGTAGTAATCTCTACTAAATTGAACTTCTCCCGCAGACATTTCCATTCAAGATTGACACACTGGTGTTCGGCTTGGGCTTGGTCCAAAGAGAATCCCAAAGATTCCACGTCCTTCCCACGCTCTGATAAGTGGGCTTCATAAGGTTCGAGTTTACTAGATGAAGCCATCGAATCCTCTTTCTACATTAACCATTAACATCTCTATTAAATCGTTAAAAGTAAGTTAATATACTATTCAAACAGTTTGGGACGTTACATTATTGATAATGAAATTTTTATAATATAAACTATTGAGAAATTCCAAATGTGTCGCTCGCCTCTATTATAAAATTTAACCTCATCCCTCACTCCATCACACTAGTTTAAGCCTTATATATAGACCCAAATATTTCAATTTTCTTTCCCATAATTATAAACCATGTTATATAGGTTCTAGGATTCCCAAATAACAAACCCTAGAACCCTATAGGGGAAATTTAAAGGATTTATTTCTAAGAAGGGGTAATCACCTAACCAATTACATTCATTTCCAATTTTATTTATGAACCCTAAATCATTTTAATGTTTCATAAAATATTAAACATTTTAACACCCTAGGCTTCCACAATACGCTTCTCTTTGAATAATACAGTAGCATGTGTTGTACACAAGTTCGACTTCAAACACACCATAACCAATCAAATTAGCTGTTACGAATAGTAGTACCCACTTTTTGAAATAATATAAATTTTCTATTTTAATATGGACTTAATTTTTGGATTTGGAATATTGATATTAGCCTAGGGTGAAATTTTGGTATATTTCTGAAAACATTCAATTTTTGATGAATAGTGAAAAACACTGATTTATAATTTAAAACCCAATTTTTATTTAAATAATTATTTTTTTTATTTAAATTTATTTTAGCTCAAAATAGATACATAATACCAATATAAGTTCAATGTAATTCATTGGAGTGAATTTATAATAATTTTAGATATATAAAAATTTTATTGAACTTTCACTGTCTTTTACCCATCTCCTAGGAAAATTAGCAAATTCACATAAAACATAATTTTACTACTTCTGTGAGTGGAATTTTAAAAATCTGAAAGACATGGTCAATATCAAGTAGTAAAATGTGGTTCAATAAGATAAAAATAATATTTGGTGAATGGTAACATTTTACTTTTATTTACCACAGTTAAAAGTAAATAGGGTAATTAAGGGTAAAAATGATATTAATATTACCCAAACTCATGTCAAAATTATATTGTACAAGTGTATCATTACCTAAAACTACCTTATGAATAAAATATTATCATTTATGTCCACTTGTATTAGATTAGAAAATTTATTATTATTTAATTCGAAGAAGAGTAAAAAGAGTTAAAATCAAAGTTTAATAATTAAAACATTTTTAATATAGGTTTATACATAATAAAAATTAGATTATAAATATTAATTAGAAATCTAAAAAGATTTCCTACATAATGGTATTTTATTTATAATTTTTAGACATTGAATAATTTAATTTATTTATGGAAAAATGGTGATGTAGTAATTACCCAATTAATGAAATATTAAAATAATCGATATTATAAATATCAAAATAAATGTAATTTGAGACATTTTATGAATTCCACTATTTTTCTAGTTTAATATGACATATTAGGATTGTTTATATAAATTCTCTTCAAAGTAATAATTCTTTTATGAAATTATCAAAAACAAAATACCAAATACTGTCAAAGTTGACATAAAAGAGTTTTTAAAACAAATAATTATTAATTGATATTATATTCCTAAAAATCTATGGTTTGGACAAAAGAAATATAAAATGATAGGTGTATCATTAATGGACTACTTGGGGGTTTCTTGGAGGTATTTATTGTGTTTATTAAATATATAATATAAAAATACAAAGAGAAATAGTAAATGTCAAACTAATTAACTAAGAGTTAAAACTAAAAGATAAGGTTAATTTAGTGACCCAAAACTATCTAAAATATATTGGTTGAAAGGATTTATACCCATCCTTACCATATCCTTTAAATAATCTACTTTTGAGCCATTAGAAACCGAATATGAATTTATTATAAAATAATATTTCTAACTTTTCCAAAGGTGCCCCTCGCCCATCTTATAAAAGGACACTCCCCCTTATCTCTAATTCACAGTTTCAAAGTCCTTTGGATCATACAACCCCTTCCCAAATATTCTCTCAACTTCCCTCATTTCGACATAGGGGCCTTATTTTGATCAGAAAGAAAACCTAATGAGACATTTTGATCAAATCAAAAGGAAGAACCTGAAGAAGAGGTAATGTTTTCACCACCCTCTTTCAAGTTCCTTTCTTATTCAACTTCTTCTATATTATTTATTTACATTATAAAATAATAAATCCAGTATTTTATATATACTTTTATGTTATTATAAATATGGTACAACCATATTTAGTATTCAATCCATCCTTTGAATGACATTTCACCATAGGTACGTACGTATGGCTTACCATCTCCACGTCGTGGTGTAATTGTTATTCAAAACATTATTATGTGGATGGGTATGATAATGATGTGTAATTGGAGCAAATAATAAATATATCATTATAATTTTTTTATATATGATATACCATCCAATTATATATTATTATAATATCAAAATAATGATATTGTCGCTCGTGCATACGTACGGACTACCGTCTCCACGAACGCGATGAGATACATTCCCCATCATATCCATTCAAGTATTATTCTCATTTGATGATTAAAAATAATATTTAAGGACTTGATATAATTATTTATATTAATATGTTACAACCTATTCATAACAAACAAGACATATGTACCAAAAATATATAAAATAAAACGAGTAAGTTCACACCCGAAACAACGATAATACTAACATAGTATTAATAAAGCAATGTTAAAAGATCATATATGATATCATATTAATGTATATGATTATTGTATAATTTAATAACAATTATTTAACCATTATACAAGAGGTTAACCTACCCTCAACCATGTAAACGTACAAGGTAACGATTTATTTCAAAATCTCTTCATTATTCAAGGATGATTATACGTAATTATCTACTGGTTCCTCTTTATCATCCACATCCATGTTTCATAAAAATGTATTTCAAATCATTCTTACTATTTTACAAAATATAGGTTAAATTCATTTATAACCTTGTTGACTTTTTATAATAAGTTTATAAAGGAATCTTTCTGTCGTTTTCCAAACAAGGTCCCTTTTAAACTTTTGACAGAATTGAGGTAGGAATGTCTCTTTTAACTTATACGGTGGGTGTGTCTATATTCCACCATTATAAAATTATCAAATCTTCTCTTACAAGCTTATAAGAATATTTTCAATGTAAATGTTTTATTTTATAATTATGTTACTTTTAAATGATTTCAAAAAAAAAAAGATATATTTCTCTCAAACAGTTTTGATTTCCTCTATGTCAACATCCTTCGAAGGATTTTAAGCTTATTTGAAGTTTATTTATTTTGATAAAAAACATTCATATTGTATTGAAGGTTTTTTGATATGTTTGAAAGTGTATGTGTTATTTTTATATCATTAATTTTTTATAGATAAATTATTGACCATTCGTATGCTAGTTTTAATATGAATGTTAATGTTATGTTTAAAACTTTTTCATACGAGGAATGCATTGGACTTAATAAGTGATGGGTGGATCCTGCTATAGCTCCTCAATGCATCGGTAGGTCTCATGAGACAAACTAGTGTCTTGGCAGAAGGCCTTTACAAAATCTTATTTGTAGTCTTGGCACATGTCCTTGACTATGTGGTTTTGATAGTCTGGAATTATGCATTCCATAATTATGAAAGTGGTTATTGATATTGCATGTGATTATTTGACTAGTAGAATATCCATGCGAACAAGTAAATGGCATTATTTCATTTTATCTTTTTCTATATCATGTTGAAGTTCAAGTTAAAAAGGCTTTTGTTGTAGATATACATTGGCTTAATTTTTTATATTTATTTATGAAGTTTTCTGCAATATTGTTATCCTAACTAGGCATTTGAGCTCACCCCTTACTATGTTTTATTTTTCCCTGTATGTGAAGAAGTATTTTATGAATGACCTGTAAAGATAGTATAAGGGGATATGAGTGTGGAGACAAGATGTTGTTGTAGTTTTCACTTTATGATGTAAATGTAAACTTTATGAATGTATCTAGTGTTTCCAAGGGTATTAAATTAATCGGCCTTTCGAGACATGAAATTTTTTTTATCATGAAAATGTTTTGTAATACTGAACTGACTCTAGTTAACTGGGGTTGGGGTGTTACAGTTGGTATCAGAGAAATTTTAGTACAAAATTTGGAAACTAGATTTAGATAAATACTGATTAGAGCACATAGCCCAAAGATAAACATTGAGGATTAGTATAAAAGAACTTCTTTGAATTTTTAGTATTGTAGAGATCTTGTGACTTTTCCAAGAAATACATCCCTATCTGGATACGAGCAGGTAGAGGCGGCTCTGGCACAGATGTACCCAAGGGTAAAACCCGAAAACACCGCTTTGAGCTAGACTTGAACGGGAACTGGTGCACGACAACAGGCCTTGCTACACTCTTTGTTACGACACTCCCAGAGGATATGCTTAGGATAATTCTTATTTTCTTTACAAACCATTATGAAGGGTTTATGAGTATATACTTCCTCAAAGAAAACATTTTTAGGGTTATGGATTATATCTATAAACTGTTCAATTTATGTTAACTGTTTTACATGTTTGGATTTATGTATTGAGATTCATAAACTAATCTGGTGTATGCCATTATTTAGAAATTGATCCTAGTGGAAGAAATGGAAACCGTATGAATGCACACACTCCATTTAGGTATTTCCCTCCTACTCATTATAATTATAGTGCAGTTGGTGATGAAACTATTGTTGATTAGCTAATCACCATATTGGGATAACTCCCTTAGGTTATGAATAACAACCTTACCCATATGAAGCAACCTGATCCAAATCATGGAGGATCAATGTTAGATCACTTCATGAGGAAAAAACCACCAAAATTCAATGGAAGTACAAATACCTTAGTAGCTGAGAAATGGATAAATTCCTTAGAGAAAATATTCCATTCCTTAGGGAGTAGTGAAAGGGAAAAAGTTATCATGGTAGTTTAACGCCTCACTAGAGATGCTGATCAATGGTAGTCATTGATTCAAAACACCAAGTAAGATGATGAAGTATCAAACATTTAATGGAGGGAGTTCAAAGAGATTTTCTTAGAAAAATACTTTCCTCGTGACCGCCATTAAGATTTGGAAATGCAATTTATGAGTCTGAGGGAAAAGGAGGATGAGATTGTCGCAAAGTATGAGGCTAACTTTACAGGTTTAGAAATGTATGCTACAGATTATATACGTAACCCATGAAGTAAGTTTTATCATTTCTTTGATGGGATAAAAACATTTCTCCATCGAGCATTAGTCTCACAAACCTTCTCGTTGTACGAAGATATTATCTCATGCACTATCAAGACAGAAAAAGAATTATCTAAGTCTTACTACTTTAAAGAAAAGCAAGAGAAGAAGATATCTGGTGATCACTATGAAAATGGAAATAAGGGGAAGAAGGGGAAAGTTGAATATGCATCCTGTAGTAAATGTGGGAAGAAACACCCTGGTATTTGCTTAAAAGGACTGAGAGTATGTTGCAAGTGTCGTGAAAAAGGCCACCAAGATCGTGATTACAAAAAGAAGAAAGAATCTATTGATGTTCAATTATACAACTATAGGGAGATAAAACATTATGGAAATGAAGGTCCTAAGCGTTAGAGTAACATACCTCATAAACGGTTAAGGGATCAAGGCCAAGCTTATTCTATCACTACTACTGAGGTAAAAGCTCTGAAAGATGTGGTGGCAATTAATTTAATGGTATCCTCATGTTTAAAAAATGCATTATTTGATTCTTGATCATCATATTATTTCATATCTTCATAGTTTTCCAAGAAAATTCGATATTTCAAATTTGTTTTAACAAGGGTGATTTTAGTTAAAACTCCCAAGGGAAATATCATTGCTATAAAGTTCTGTGGATCCATCACCATTAGGGTATAAAAATGTTCTTTATCTGATGATCTCATCATCATACCCATCATTAAATTTGATATAATCCTTGGTATGGATTGGATTTCCAACCATGATGCGAGTATTTATTGTAAGAAGAAGGAAGTTACTATTTTTGATGATGAGTATAAGGAACAACTTATCATTAGAGTAGAATCGTCACCACCCGATTCTTATCTATATCCACCCCCAGTAGCTCTACTAAATTCATTTATTGGGAAAAAAGAGAATGAAATAATTGTGGGTAAGGAAAGAAATGTTCAAATAGAGGATGTACCTATTGTGAGAAAAATATGTTGATGTGTTTCCAAAATATTTACTAGGACATCCTCCAGAATGGGAAATTGAGTTTTCCAATGATTTAATTCCTGGATCAAGGCCCATATCGAGACCCCTTATAGAATGGACACTATAGAATTAGTGGAACCAAAGAAACCACTATATTAATTGTTTAATAAGGTATTTATTTTCCCTAGTGTTTCTCCATGGGGAGCCCCTATCCTTTTTGTTAAGAAGTAATATGGATCTACGAGGTTATATATCGACTACAGGGAGATCAATTCTATAACAATAAATAACATGTATCCCCTACCCCACATTGATGATTTATTTGACCAACTGCATGGAGATCAATACCTTTCTAAGATTGACCTTCTATATGGATACCATCAGTTGGGTGTGAAGAAGGAATACATTCCGAAAATATCATTTCGAACCAGGTACAGGCATTACGAGTTTACAGTAATGCCTTTCTGGCTGACTAATGCACTATCTGTTTTCATGGATCTAATGAACAGAGTTTTCAAGGAATATCTCGATGATTTTTTATTGTTATTTATTGATGATATCTTGATATATTCCAAAGGATACGAAGACCATGAAAATCACTTGCGCATTATCTTGAAGACACTTAGAAGAAATGAATTATATGGGATGTTTAGAAAGTGTGAATTCTGGATTCAAGAGATCTCTTTTCTTAGCCATATTATCATTAAGGATTGAGTCTCTATAGATACTTCTAAGACCAAGGCAATAAAAGAATGGCCAGCCCCGACGAGTACAAATGAGGTACATAGTTTTATTGGTTTAGCATGTTATTATCGGTGTTTCGTCTAGAATTTTGCCCAATTGGAAAACCCATTAACGAAGCTCACATGTAAAGGGGTTAAATTAGTTTGGACAAAAGAGTGTGAAAAATGTTTTGAAGAATTGTAGAGAAGATTAGTCAATGCTTCTATATTGACTATACCATCGGGGAATGATGGGTTTGTTATTTATAGCGATGCTTCGAACAAAGGATATGGTTGTGTCCTTATGTAGAATGATAGAATTATTTCTTATGCATCACGACAGCTGAAAATTAATGAGAAAAACTATCCTACTCATTATTTTGATTTAGATGCTATAATCCTTGCATTGAAGATATGGATACATTATCTCTATGGTGAAAAATGTGAGATTTATACTAATCACAAGAGTTTTAAGTATATTTTATCACAAAAATAACTCAAAATTAGGCAAAAGAGATGGCTTGAACTACTCAAGTATTATGATTTCACGATACACTACCGCCCGTGGAAGGAAAATAAGGTGGCAGATGCTTTCAGTATAAAATGTCATGGATTTTTGAACAAGATGACAGTTCAGATGGATCCTATTTTCATGGATCTAGTAAAGTTGGATATGGGAATATCCATGGAAGGTGAAACATCAATGATTTTTCAAATGGATTCCAAACCATCCTTACTAGAATGGTTTAAGAGTTCTCAGAACAATGATGAAGTTTTTTGAAAAAATATTAAAGTTGTGAATGATGGGAGATTGAGTGACTTTGTGTATGAAGATGGAATTTTAATATTTGGGAGGAGACTTTCTGTTCTCGATATACCTGATCTAGAAAACGAATTGTTGGACGATGCTCAAATTTCCAATTTCTCTATACACCATTTGAGCACCAAAATGTATTGGGATTTGAAAGAACATTGTTGGTGGGACAACATGAAGGGGGAGATTGAGGATTTTGTGTCAAGATGTATGGTTTGTCAAAAATTGAAAGGTGGAAGGCAACAACCTGGAAGAGTCATGCATCCTCTTCCCATAGCTGAGTGGAAATGGGATAATATCACTATAGACTATGTAATGGGACTAAAAAATAATCCTAGAAGGAACGATGAAATGTGGTTCATTATTGATCGTCTTACCGAGTCAGCACATTTTCTTGCTATAAGAGAAGATCTAACACTTGAACGTCTAGCAAGAATATATATTAATGAAGTAGTGAGACTTCATGGAGTACCCCTATCGATTTATTCTGATCATGATCCCCATTTTACATCAAGAATCTAGTAGAGTCTTCAAACGGCCTTGGATACTGAACTTTGTTTGAGCACTGCCTACCACCCTCATACAGATGGAAAATTAGAAAGGACTATTCAATCCTCAGAAGACATGTTGAGATCTTTCTCACTTGACTTTTAGGATATATGGAATAAATATTTACCTTTGGTGGAATATTCTTATAACAATATCTTCTATTCGAGTTTTCAGATGGCACCATATGAAGCATTATATGGAAAGATATGTCACACACCAACCTGATGGGATGATGTTGATGATGGAAAACTCATAGGATCAGAACTAGTGGATGAAACAGTGGAAAAGGTGAAGGTAATCCAAAACCACATCGAAGCAACTAAAATTAGGCAGATGTGCTATGCTGAAAACCAAAGGAATGAATTGGAATTTTAGGTTGGAGATCATGTTTTCATGAATGTATCTTCATGGAAGGAAGTTATACATTTCGGTAAGAAAGGTAAACTAAGTCCTTGGTACATAGGACCATTCAAAATTCTAGAACGAATTGGGGTTGTAGCTTACCGTTTGGCAATGTCGTCAAGTCTCTCCAAAGTTCACGATGTGTTCCACTTCTCCCTATTGAGAAAATACATGCCTGACCCAGTGCATATACTCACATACGAGGAATTAGAACAGGAACCCGATCTGTCTTATTACGAAGAGCCTGTCAGGATTCATAATACAAGAGAACAAGTGTTGAGAAACCGGATCACTCATCTGGTAAAGGTTCTATGGAGAAACCATAAAATGGAAGAGGCAACGTGGGAACCCAAAGAACATATAATGAAGAATCACCCGAGTCTTTTCATGCTGTAGTATTCGAGAAATTTCGAGGACCAAATTATTTGAAAGAGGGGAGAATATAACACCCCAAGCTTCTATGGTACGCTTCTCTTTCAATAATATAGTAGCGTGTGTTGTACGCAACTTCGAGTTCTAACACACCACCACCAATCAAATTAGCCACTATGAATAATAATACACACTTTTTGAAATTATATAAATTTTACCTTTTAAAATGGACATCATATTTGGATTTGTAATATTGAAATTAGCCTTGGGTGAAATTTTGGTATTTTTCTGAAAACTTTCAATTTTTGATGAATAGTGAAAAACAATGAGTTATAGTTTAAACCCCAATTTTTATTTAAATAAATATTTATTTTATTTAAATTTATTTTAGCTCAAAATAGATACATAATACCTATATAAGTTCAATGTAATTCATTGGAGTTATTTTATAATAATTTTAGATACATAAAAATTTTATTGAACTTTAACCGTCTGTTACCAATCTTCTAGGAGAATTTGAAAATTTCCATAAAACATAATTTTCTGCTTCTGTGAGTGGAATTTTGAAAATCTGAGGGACACGGTTAATATCACGGTGTAAAATGTGGTTCAATAAGATTAAAATAATTTTTCGTGAATACTAACTTTTTACTTTTGTTTACCACGATCAAAAGTAAATAGGGTAATTAAGGGTAAAAATGATATTAATATTATCCTAACACATGTCCTAATTCTATTGGAAAACATTATCTTGACCAAAAACAACCTTAGGAATAAAATATTATCATTTAGGTCCACTTGGATTAGATTAGGACATTCATTATTATTTAACTCAAAGAAGAGTTAAAAGAGTTAAAATCAATGTTTAATAACTAAAACATTTTTAATATTGGGTTATACATAAGATAAATTTGACTATAAATATTCATTATGAATCTAAAAATATTTCATACATAATGGTATTTTATTTATAATTTTTAGACATTATATAATTTAATTTATATATGACACAATGGTGATGCAGTAATTACGCAATTAATGAAATATTAAAATAATTGATATTATAAATATAAAAATATATGTAATTGGAGACTTTTTATGAATTAAACTAATTTTTTATGTCAATAAGTCATATTAGGAATGGTTATATAAATATTGTTGGAAGTAATATTGCTGTTATGAAATTATCAAAAACAAAATACCCAATACTGTCAAAATTGACATAAAAGAGTTTTTAAAACAAATAATTATTAATTGATATTATATTCCTAAAATTATATGGTTTGGAAAAATGACATATATTGTAATGCCCCAACCCCAATTACCCAGATTCAGTGCATTATTTTAATACATTGGCATGATTACTAGGAATCAAGTCCTAAAGGAAAGGTCAGTTTAGCAGTCTTCGAAAATAGATTACATAAATGAATGTTACATTACACTTTAGATCATAAAAACAACATAAATAATCCTTTATTAATTCCATTATTCCCTTGGCTTAACCTTGCATATCAATCACAATACACATCTTGGAATCCTTGGAAAAATAAATCATAGAAAGGGGTGAGCTCAGATGCTCAGTAAGTATAACAATACAACGGAAACATTAATAAATAAGCATAAACATTAAAGGAAATGTATAACTAAAACAAAATCCTTTTAAACATTAACTTCAGCATAATATGGAAAAAATAAAATTAAGTAATGAAATTTATTTTTCACATGGATTTTCTACTAGTAGAATAATCACATCCAATATCACTAACCACTTTCATAATGACGGAATTCATACTGCCAGACTATCATAACAACATATTCAAGGCATTGTGCCAAGACAACAAATAAGATTTTTCAAGGCCTTGTCCCAAGACACTAGTTTGTCTCATGAGACCTACCGATGTATCGAGGAGCAATAGCGGGCTCCACTCATCACTTACTAAGTCCAATGCATTCCTCATATGAAAATGTTTAGAATAACATAAACATTTGTATTAAAAAAAGCATATGAAATGTCAATACTTTATCCATAAACGATGAATGGTATAAAAATAACACATCCACAGTCAAAAATATCACAAAACCTTCAATAATATATGGATGTTTTGTATCACAATAAATCAACCTCAATAAAAAATAATATCCAGTTAAAGATGCTAACATAGTTGAAAATGATGAGTAAAACTTTTTGTCAGAAATAACCTTTTTGTAAAATCATTTAAAAGCCACACATTTATAAAGGAAGTAATTTAAAATAGATTTTTGAATCATAGTGTCCCATACCACTTTGAAACTTTTGAAAAGAATTATCTTTTCAAAACATTCATGTCCGTGTAAATAAATCCTTAAAATCATTTTGAAAACATGTAAATTAATTAAAAATATTTTGAATGATAAATCTTTAAAAAATTTAAAATTATGATCATAATAAAGATTACCATTCACAAATCCTTAAAATATTCATTTTGAAATTATTTTTATGAAAAATGGACATGTATGATAAAAATGTCCCAGTAAGTACTTACACATAAACAATCTTGGATAATAATGAGATTGAGGAATTAACCCTTAACAATTTGGTAACATACAAAAAATACACCCCATGAAAGAATTATCATACAATGAATATGTACATACACATAAATTAAATTTTATTACAGAAATAATACAATTTTGGGCAGTACGTACACCACATAAAAGGTAATAGTGGCAATATGGAATGAATCTCATGGGATTAAGGAGTGAGATGAAAACCCATTACCATGCACTTTCCTTTAGTCGAGGGTACGTTTAACCTCATTTATGAAGACTATAGTATGTTATTAAATTATAATAGAACCATATTAATATTTATGATATCATACATTATTCATTTATGAATTTATACTACCCATTTAATAATAATTTCCATGTTAAATTAACATTTTGGGTAATAATCGCTTTATTTATTGTACGTGTTTTAACTTGTTACTCTTGATTTTATCACCTAGATCATGATTTAAATACCTCCAGAATATAAAACATGATATATATATGATATATATTTACAATATAAATATTTATAATATACATATATATGAAATGGGAAACACCGTTTATGGAGACGGTAGTCTGTATGTACGAATAAATGATGTTTTCGTTTTCATAACGTATTGAACAGAACTAAGTGAATAAAATATATGTAAGTACATACATACATAGATATATATATACCATGTATAATTATTATGTCATATATTATGAACATATTAGTAATATATTTTTTTATAATCGTTGATAAATGGTGAATGTGGAAATGAATCTCATCGCGTCGTGGAGACGGTAATCCGTACGTATGCACGAGCGACAATATCATTTCATTAATGGTGTGGAATTGGATGGTATATTAATTTTAAATATACATTATGAAGTTATGTTAATTATTTATATACATATTACTCATCAATATATCCATCCAAATAACATAGTGTTGAATAATAAATTACACAACGGCATGGAGACGGTAAGCCATACGTACACACACATAGTGACATTATCATTCCTAAGATGGATAGAATAATGAATATAGTTGTAAAATATTTATAATAACATAATATTATATATAAGATAATGAATTTATTATTTTATAATGGAAATAAAAAATATTGAATAAGTGGATGAAGAATGCAACTTGAAAGAGGGTGGTGAAATCATTACCTCTTCTTTGGGTTCTTCCTTTTGATTTGATCAAAAGAGATCCTTAGGTTGGCTTTCTGATCCAAATGAGGCCTATAGGTTGAATTTAAGGAATTTTATAGAATATTTGGTAAGGGTTTGGGCAAGACAAAATTCATTGAAGGTGTGAATTAGAGAGAAGGGGGGGTTCCCTTTTATAAGAGGGGTGAGGGGGACCTTTGGAAAAGCTAGAAATATTATTTTATAATAAATTCATATTCTATTTATAATGGCTCCAAAGTGGATTAATTAAAGGTTAAGGTGGTTATGGGTCTATCAAAACTAAACCAATAGGTTTTAGAATGTTTTTGGTCACTTTATTATCCTTATCTTTTAGTTTTAACTCTTAGTTAATTAGTTTGACATTTACCATGTCTTTTTAAATTTTTATATTATATAGTTAATAAACATTCTATAAACATCCAAGAGACCCCCAAGTGGTCCATTGATGATACAAATATCATGATATAGTTCTTTTGGCCGAACCTTATATATTTAGGAATAGAATATCAATTAATAATATAATATTTGTTTTAAAACTCCTTTATGTCAATTTTGACACTATTTAATATTTGATTTTTGTTAAAGACATAAAATATTTATTAATTAGAACCAAATTAATTTAAATAGTCATAACATGTACTATTAACAAATAAAATTTCTGTATGTCATCAAAAAAAATCAAATTATATTTATTTTAAAATTCATAATACCAATTATTTGATTCTTTCATTAATAAGGAAAATACGACATCATAATTGTGTAATAAATATATTTTATTATTAGATGTATAAAAATTATAAATAAAATACCATTATTTATGAAATCCTTTTAGATTTCTAATGAATATTTATAGTTTAAAATATAACATATATAACCCTATGTAAAAATTGCTTTTCTAAAAGATATATGCTTTTATCATTTTTGTATTTACTTTAACATAATTTATATAAAGTGTCATTATCACTTACAAGTGGATCAATGGGGTCCCAAAATTGTCCCAAAGATGCCTGTGGTCGGGAATGTTTCAACCAATAGGGTTTGGACACATTTTAGGGTAATTTATTATTATTAACAATATAATATTACATCTTTACCCTTATTTACCAGATTTACCCTTTAACCATGGTAGATAAAATATCTACCGAAGTAATTATTCAAAATATATAAAAATAAAAGTTAACAGTTTACACAATTTGGAACTCCTGATTCTAAATATGGAATGAATTTTTTAAAATTCAAAACCCAGAAGTGGCAGAAATAAATTTAAAATTAATTCCCGCTGGCAAAATAGAGAGCGTGTTTTTAAAAAATAATAACTATCAAAAGATTGACACTGGTTTATGTCCTGTTTAAAAATGAATATTTTTATATTGACCAAAATTGTATTAAATGGTCAAAATATATTATAAATATACTTTAAAATCACTCAAATTCATAATTTATCACAATTAATTATTTCAATTAAATTTTTTTAATTAAAATTCAGAAATTTTCACTATTCATCAAAATATGAAAGTTATCCGAAAAGTACCAAAATTCACCCTAAGCTAATTTTGATATTACAAATCCAATAAAGAAGTTTATTTTGAAAGATAAAATGTATAAAATTTCAAAAAGGTGGTATTACTATTCATAACGGCCAGTTTGATTGGTTGTGGTGTGTATTAGAACTCAGTGTTGCGTGTAGTGAAAGTTATTGAATTACTTTGTTGAAATAACGTACTATAAAATCTTGGGGTTTTACATTCTTCCCTCCTAAAATAAATTGCATGATCGCAATTTGAAATAATTTTTCGAATATAAAAGGTTTAAAATAGAAAATACCTTTGGGAAAACCAACATCGGAAATTAGGTTAATAAAATATTGTCTTACTAAGAGGAAAAGGGAAATGATCTCGATTAGAAGAACATTGGTGTCAATTAGAGACATATAATTGCAGGAAAAACGTAAATATTTATAGGTTGTGATTGTAGTCATCCATCACAAACAAGTGTAAAATTGAGGGCCCTAAATTCATCAATCTATGATGATTTAAAATACCATAGGTTCAACAAAACATATGTTTAGGACACCACATTTTTGGTTTTAAGATCCCTTAACTAAAGTATAAGAATTAATTACTTTACAGAATAAGTGAAGAAGAAAAATATATACTTGACAAGTAGAGTCCTATCCTTTAACAAATTTCTATCACAAACTCATCTTTCACTCTAAAAGATAATAGAACTTAATAAATATATTATATTTATCCTATTCGTATAGGGTTAAAAAAATTAATTTATAATTCCTTTACCAAACCTTTTAAAAAACTACATTATTCAATCTAGGAAATCATGTGGGCCAGTGGTAGGTGATACGAACTTGTCGCCCTTCAGTTATGGATTCATGTATAATGGCCTTGCCGGACGTGACGGGTTGCCGCCCAACCTCCGGGTTTTCCTTTTTATGGCAATCCAAAAATAACCATAACAATAGTATCCAATTTCAAACTTAATCCATTCCAGCCTTTAGAATTATCTGAAATAATTATATCCAAACTCTCAGTCCAAAATTTATAAGGATGTTAAACATAATGAGCATCCCTCTTTCTAGGTAATAACATGTGAACATCTTCATCATGTATTTTTTTACAACATCGAAACATCCTAAATTAAAAAAATCAACCATCTCTTATTTTAAAAACACTAACTCATTATCGGGACCATATTAAGGATTATTGTTCCTTCATCCATGTATTTCTTGAAATGTGCAGCTTACTATTAAGTTACTTTTCCTAGAACCTTATAATCTCAAATCCTCAACAAAATAGTACTACGGTACAATCCTTATTTATCTCTATAATTAATGTAACTTGTATAATGTTGTTACAACAGTCAAATGGAATAACAACAGAAGAACACCTGTCATTCCTCTTCATCTGAGGTAGTATCATAACTTGATTATAATTCAATAACATCATTTGTGGTATACTATTATGATTCGAACATTGGTTCGCATAGTGTCCCAACTCATTGCAGATGAAGCATTGTACATTTGAAACCTTTTTCTTACCCTTGCAGTCACGTACTTGGTGTCCTATTTCTACACACATATAACAAGATCATGTTGCCTTCAGGAAAGTTCCAGGGTGTTTCTTCCCACAATTATCACGTATGAGAAAATTTTTTCCCTCTTCCCTTTATCCATATTTTTCTCTTCCATCTTTTTCTTCTCTTACATCCCTTCAAAGTCGTAGGACTCATTGAAATCTTTACTTATCCTATTAACACATAAAACTATTTCTTCATATATTGAGAATACATGGGAGACTATTTCCCTTCTAAAAGTTGGATTAATACTGTGAAAGGTATGATATTTCGTACTCATTGGATTATACGTATTTATGGATTTCACATTCCTTCTACTGGGCTCCATATCTATACAATGGCATAAACAAGGTCAGTTTATAAATTGTAATGAATAATTTGAAAATTGTAAAATACCTAACGTAAATTGAATGATTTATAGATATAATCCATAATCATTAAGATGTTTTTATTGGGGAAGTATATACTCATAAACCCTTCATAATGATTTGTAATGAAAATGATAATTTTCCTAAGCATATCCCCTGGGAGTGTCGTAACCAAGAGTACAGCAAGGCCCATTTTCGTGCACCAGTTCCAGTTCAAGTCTAGCTCAAAGCGGTGTTTTTGGGTTTTAACCCTCAGTACATATGTGCCAGAGCCGCCTCTACCTACTTGTATACAGGCAAGGATGTATTTTCTTGGAAAACTCACAAAATCACTACATTACCAAAATTCTAGGAATTTCTTCTATACTAATTCTCAAATTCTATCTTAGGTCTATGTGCTCTAATCAGAGTTTATCTAAATATAGCTTCCAAGGTTATTGATAAACTTCCTCTGATACTAACTGTAACTCCCTAACCCTAGTTACCCAAATTCGGTGCATTTTTTTTAATACATTGGCATGATTACAAGGAATCAAGTCCCGAAGGACCGATTGGTTTTGCAGTCTTGGATAATAGATTACATACATAAATGTTACATTACACTTTATAACATAAAAATCAACATAAATAATCCTTTATGAAATCCATCATTCCTTTGGATTAACCCTTCATATCAATCACAATACACTTCATGGAATCCTGGGAAAAATAAATCATAAAAATGGGTGAGCTCAGATGCTCATTAAGGATAACAATACAGTAGAAACATTCATAAATAAGTATAAACATTAAAGGAAATGTATAACAAAAAAGCCTTTTATACATGAAGTTCGGCATAATATGGTAAAAATAAAATTAATTAATGCCATTTACTTATTCACAAGGATATTCTACTAGTTGAATAATCGCATGCAATATCACTAACCACTTTCATAATGATGGAATTCATAATGCCAGACTATCAAAACCACATAGTCAAGGCCTTATACCAAGACTAAAAATAATATTTTTTCAAGGCCTTGTTCCAAGACACTAGTGTGTCTCCGAAGACCTACCGATGCATCGAGGAGCTACAGCGAGCTCCACCTGTCACTTATTAAGTCCAATTCATTCCTCATATGAAATGGATTAAACATAACATAAATATTCGTATTAAAACTAGCATAAGAAATGTCAATAATTTATCCATAAACCATGAATGGTATAAAAATAACACATCCACAGTCAAACATATCACAAATCCTTTAATACTATATGGGAGTTTTGTATCATAACAAATCAACCTCAATCAAAAATAATATCCAGTAAAGGATGCTGACATAGTTAAAAACAATGAGTAAAACTTTTTGAGAGAAATAAATTTTTTGTAAAATCGTTTAAAAGACATACATTTATAAAGGAAGTAATTTAAAAGACATTTTTGAATCAAAGTGTCCCCTACCACTTTGAACCTTTTTACAATAATTATCATTTCAAAGAATTCATGTCCATATAAATAAATCCTTAAAATCATTTTGAAAACATAGACATTAATTAAAAATATTTAGAAAGATAAATCTTTAAAACATTAAAAATTCTGATCATTATAAATAGTACCTTTATCAAATCCTTAAAATAATCATTTTGAAGTAATTTTTATGAAAAATGGACATGGATGATAAAAATGACCCAGTAAATACTTACACATAAACAATCTCAGAAAATGATGAGATTGAGGAATTAACCCTTACCAATTTGGTAACATACGAAACATACACCCCATGAAAGAGGTATCATACAATAAATATGTAAATACACATAAATTAAATTGTATTACACAAATAATACAATTATGGGCAGTATGTACACCGCACAAAAGGTAATAGTGGTAATATGGCATGAATCTCGCTAGAATATGGAGTGAGATGAAAACCCCTTAACTTGGACTTTCTTTTAGTCGAGGTTACGTTGAAACTTATGTATGAAGACCATAGTTTGTTATTAAATTATACCAGAACCATATTAATATTTATGATATCATACATTATTCATTTATGACTTTATACTACGCATTTAATAATAATTTCCATGTTAAATTAACATTTTGGGTAATAATGGCTTTCTTTATCATGCATGTTTTAACTTATTACTCTTGATTGTATCACATTAATCATGATTTAAATACATCCAGAATATAAAACATGATTTCTATATCCTATATATTTAGAATATATATGTGTTTAATAGACATATATATGAAATGGAAAACACCGTTTATGGAGATGGTAGTGTGTATGTACGCATAAATGATGTTTCTATTTTCATAACGTATTGAATGGAACTATGTGAATACAATATATTTTAGTACATATATATATATATATATATATCTCAAGTATCATTATTATTTCATATATTACAAACATATTAGTAATATATATTTTTATAATCATTGATGAATGGTGAATGTTGAAATGAATCTCATCGTGTCGTGGAGATGGTAATCCGTACATACACACGATCAATAATATCATTTACTTAAAGGTGTGGAACTAGATGGTATACTAATTTTACAGAGACATTATCATGTTATTTTAATTATTTATATACATATTACTCATCATTATTTCCATCCAAATAACATAGTGTTTAATAACAAATTACACCACGGTGTGGAGACGGTAAGTCGTGCGTACGCACGCATGGTGAAATTATCATTCATAATATGGAAAGAATAATGAATATAGTTGTTCAATATTTATAATAACATCACATTATATAAGAGATATGGGATTTATAATTTTATAATGGAAATAACAAAGAATGAAAAAGTTGAAGAAGAATGGAACATGAAAGAGGGTGGTGAAATCATTACCTCTTCTTCGAGTTCTTCTTTTTGATTTGATCAAAAGGTCTCCATAGGTTGGATTTATGATCAAAATAAGTCCTCTAGGATGATTTAAGTGAATTTGGGAGAATATTTGGGCAGGGGTTGGCCGAGCCAATAGGATTTGAAGGTGTGAATTAGAGAGAAGGGGGAGTGCCCTTTTATAAGAGGGGTGAGGGTCACCTTTGGAAAAGCTAGAAATATTATTTTATAATAAATTCATATTCAGTTTCTAATGGCTACTAAGTGGATAATTTAAATTATAAGATGGGGATGGGTCGAAAAAAACTAAACCAATAGTTTTTTGAGAGGTTTGGTCACTTTATTAACCTTATCTTTTAGTTTTAACTCTTAGTTAATTAGTTTGACATTTACCATGTGTCTTTGTATTTTTATATTATATAGTTAATAAACATACTATATACACCCATGAGACCCCCAAGGGGTCCATTAATGATTCACCTATCATGAAATATGTTTTTTGGCCGAACCATAAATTTTTAGGAATATAATATCAATTAATAATATAATATTTTTTTAAAAACTCATTTATGTCATTTTTGACACTATTTAATAATTGATTTTTGTTAAAGTCTTAAAATCTATATTAATTCAAAAAAAATCATTTATAACATCATAAAATGTCTTATTAACAAATAAAATTCATGTATGGAAACAAAACGTTCAAATTATATTTATTATTAACATTTATAATACCAAATATTTGATTCTTTCATTAATAATGAAAATACGGAATCATTGTTGTGTCATAAATATATTTAATTATTAGATGTTTAAAAATTATAAATAAAATACCATAATGTAGGAAATCATTTTATATTTCTAATAAATATTTATAGTAAAAAATATAACATATATAACTCTATGTAAATTTTTTTTTCTAAAATATATATGCTTATGTCATTTTTGTATTTACTTTAACTTAATTAATATAAAGTGTCATTATCACTTACAAGTTGATCCATGGGGTTCCCAAAATAGTCCCAAAGATACCCATGGTCAGACATGTTTCATACAATTGGTTTAAGACACGTTTTAGGGTAATTTATTGTTATTATAATATTATTTATTTACCCTTATTTTCTAGATTTACCCTTTAACCATGGTAAATAAAATATTTTCCGAAATAATTATTCATGCCTAAAAATAAAATTTACCTATTTACACAATTTGGACCTCATGATTCTAAATATGGAATCAATTTTTCTAAATTCAAAACACAGAATTGGCAGAGATTAATTTAAATTTAATTCCCGCTATCAAAATAAAAAGCATGCTTTTAAGAAATAATAACTATCAAAAGATTGACACTTGTTTATCTTTAGTTTAAATGTGAAATTACGTCCAATGACCAAAATTGTACTAAACGGAAAAAATATATTCTAAATATACTTTAAAGTCACTCAAATTCATAATTTATCACTATTAATTATTTCGATTAAATGTTTGTTTTTAACTAAAATTTAATAATTTTCACTATTCATCAAAATATAAAACTTATCCAAAAAGTACCAAAATTTCACCCGAAGCTTATTTAGATATGAAAAATCCAAAAATTAAGTCCAATTTTAATGAAAAAATGTATAAAATTTAAAAAATTGGGTATTACTATTCATAACGGCTAGTTAGTTATGTTGTAGTGTGTGTTAGAACTCAGTGTTGCATGTAGTGCAAGTTGTTGAATTACAATGAAGAAATAGCGTACGGTGAAATCATGGGTTGTTACATATATAATGATAGTTGTATCATTAATGGACCACTTCGGCGTATCTTGGAGGTATATAGTATGTTTATTAACTATATAATATAAAAATTCAATGAGACATGGTAAATGTCAAACAAATTAACTAAGAGTTAAAACTAAAAGATAATGTTAATATAGTGACACAAACCTATATAAAATATATTGGTTGAAAGGATTTAGACCCATCCCTACCTTAACCTTTAAATAATATAACTTGGAGCCCTTTGGAACTGAATAAAAAATTTATTATAAAATAATATTTCTAGATTTTCCAAAGGTTCCCCTCACCCCTCTTATAAATGGGCACTCCACCTTCTCTTTTATTCACACCATAAAAGCCTATTGGCTCGGCCAACCCCTGCCCAAATATTCTCTCAACATCTCTCACATATACCTAGACGTGTTAGTTTGATCAGAAAGTCTACCTATGGTTCCATTTTGATCAAATAAAAAGGAAGAACCCGAAAAAGAGGTAAAGTTTTCACCACCCTCTTTCAAGTTCCTTTCTTCTTCAACTTGTTCATTCTTTTTTATTTCCATTATAAAATAATAAATCCATTATCATCTATATACTTTGATGTCATTATATATATGGTACAACTATATTCAGTATTCTATCCATCCTTTGAATGACATGTCATCATACCTGCGTACGTACGGCATATCGTCTCCACGTCGTGGTGTAATGGTTATTCTAAACATTATTATTTGGATGGGTATGATAATTATATGAAATTGAATTAAATAATAAATATAACATTATAATGATTTTTTATTTTTGATATACTATCCAATTATATATTATTTCAATATCAAAAGAATGATATTGTCGCACATGCGTACGTACGGACTACCGTCTCCACGAACATGATGAGATTCATTCCTCATAATATCCATTAAAGTATAATTCTCATTTGATGATTAAAAATAATGTTTATGGACTTTATATCATTATGTATATAAATAATATACATTCTATACATAAAAAACATGACTTATGTAACAAAACATATGAATGAAAACAAGTAAGTTAACACCCGAAACGATGATAATACTAAGATATTATTAACAATGAAATGTTAAAAGATCATATGTGATATCATATTAATGTATATGATTAATTTATAAATTAATAATAATTATTTAACCATTATACAGGAGGTTAATCTATCCTCAACCAAGGAAAAGTACAAGGTAATATTTTATTTCACAATCTCTTCATTATCTGAGGTTGTTTATACGTAATTATCTATTGGGAACTATTAATCATCCACATCCATGTTTCTTAAAAATTTATTTCAAATCATTCGTACTGTTTTACAGACAATGGGGTAAAGTCATTTATAACCTTTTTGACTTTTTATAAGAAGTTTATAAAGGAATCTTTCTATCATTTTCAAACAAGGTCTTTTTTAACCTTTTCGACAGAATTAAGGTAAGAATGTATCTTTTAACATATACAGTGGGTGCAGCTATATTCCAATGTTATAAAATCGTTGAAGCTTCCCTTACATGCAGATACGAATATTTTCAAGTTAAATGTTTTATTTTATAATTATGTGACTTATAAATGATTTCAAAATACAAGATATTTCTCTCAAATAGTTTTGATTTAATCTATGTCAACATCCTTTGATGGATTTTAAACTTATTTGATGTTGATTTATTATGATACAAAACTTCCATATAGTATTAAAGGTTTTGTGATATGTTTGACTGTGGATGTGTTTTTTATATACCATTCATTGTTTATGGATAAAGTATTGACAGTTTGTATGCTAGTTTTAATATAAAGTTTATGTTATGTTTAAACCTCTTCATATGAAGAATGCATTGGACTTAATAAGTGACGGGTGGAGCTCGCTATAGCTCCTTGATGCATCGGTAGGTCTCATGAGACAACCTAATGTCTTGGCACAAGTCCTGGACAAAATCTTATTTGTAGTCTTGGCACAAGGCCTTGACTATGTTGTTACGATTGTCTAGTATTATGTATTCCATCATTATGAAAGTGGTTATTGATATTGCATGTGATTATTCGACTAGTAGAATATCCATGTGGATAAGTAAATGGAATAATTTCATTTTATCTTTGGAATATCATACTAAAGTTCTTGTTTAAAAGGATTTTGTTTTAGTTATACATTTCCTTAAATGTTTATGTTTATTTGTAAAAGTTTCCACTATATTGTTATCCTTAATGGGCATTTGAGCTCACCCCTTTCTAGGTTTTATTTTTCCCAGGATGTGAAGAAGTATTTTAAGAATGACATGTAAGGATAGTATAAGGGTATATGAGTGTGGAGACAAGATTTTTTTGTATTTTTCACTTTATGATGTAAATTTAAACTTTATGAATATATCTAGTATTTCCAAGGCTACTAAACTAATCGGTCTTTCAAGACTTGATAATTTGTGATCATGATAATGTTATTTAATAATGCACCGAATCTGGGTAACTGGGGTTGGGGCATTACAAACATATTTCTAGAAATCTGCTAAAATTTTATAATTATTATTAAAACACCATTATACACCATATTTACCATCAAATGTGAAGTGATATTATGAGTCATAAATATGTACAACATTCCATATCCACATTACGATTAAATTTATTTTTATAACCGACTCTTATGGATAGATATTATAATTTGTTTATTGATTATATATATATATATAATTATTATACTCCCATTATTATAATATTACACGTACCTACTATTGGAACCAAAATTTGGGACAATGAAGAGGCCAAGAGAAGGCCCCTTTGACAGTCTCGTGAAGCCACTTCACGGAGTCCCCCCAACACCGCGGCTGTCGCGAAGTAAAGAGGCATGCCGCCCCTCCACCACTTATGACGTTCGTGAGCCCGGCATGAAGAAAGGAGGTGGGAGGCTCCATGACCACATTTAACATTCGTGAGGCCGCTGCAAAGCAAGGAGGCTTTATATTCCACGACTACATTTGATGTTTGTGAGCCCGCCATGAAGCAAGGAGGCGGGACACTCTGCGACCGCATTTGACATTCTTGAGCTCACCTGAAAGAAAACATGTCCCTCTTCATGCCACATCTGCTCCACTTCGTGGAGCCGATTGTCTATAAATAATGGGCTCCCCCTAAGCACAAGGGATGGAAAATCCAACCCTTTGACTTCCCAACTCCTGAATCAAGAGGCGTCCTTCTACTCTGTGAACCATGAGCTCGACGTACTTCTGATCCGTGAAGTGCCTCCCCTTTGTCTCGTTTTGATCCCCTCTTCTGAGAGGGATGCCTTTTCCGTAGTCTAAGGGACTCTATGAAGGAAGCGGATCCCCAAGGGGACCCGAGTCATCATGGGGATTTTATGTTATATGAAACACCCATCGGGTACACATGATCCACATGCTAAGGTAGGTTCATTGTACTTCACGAAGAACATTGCTTCCCGACACCTTAATTCACGAGGCACCTTTGCTCTACGATGTTTTGCTCTGCATATTCCTTTCCACTTCATGAGGAACCTCCCATATGCACATATTCTCTATTCTTAGGCTATGGCACCCCACATCACAAAGAAAATCCCTTCGCAAGTGCCCTCAGCCACACTGAGTAACCGAGATTCACAAGTCCCATGCCTATGAACTATTCTGCATTGCAATTCTTTTCCTCATGTGACCCTCCAGGTTTGCACGATGTGACTTCAATGTCCCATGGAAAATACTTCTTGTTGCATAGCTTCATTGTGTTCTTCTTCGCATAGGTACGCTAACGACTATTGCCTAATCTCTTAGCCATACTAACATGGACCCCTCTATGGTTCTCTCCATGACACCCCCTCACTACGACATTATCGATGCCTTCCCTTCCACAAGGAGTAGAGGGTACCGGGTATGTATGTCATTGGGGTGCAGAAAAAACCCACCTCATCTGAGCTATATGATGTTAATCTTCCATGTACCATCGTTCTCAGCACATGATGTTAAACTGTGACATCCCCCCGTGCCTCACACACAGGGTGCCCCCACCTTGTACATTCTCCATGCCACCTAGTCTTCACAGGGGATTATATCGTCCTTATGGCAGTGGCGTTTGTTCGAGGGGAAGGGAAGCCAACATGCTGTAAGCCCCTAGATTTCCTCTCAGGAGGAAGCATCCATGCTCCTCCTTTCATCTTCAGTCCCCAAGGCCAGTAGAGGGCATGATAGAGAACGAGGATCCTCCATTATTTGGTCCCAAGTCCCTCTCCTGCTGCACTTTATCACCATCAGGCCTCCATCCTGGAGTAAGTCCTGACTTTTTGGGATGCTCTGCCCATAATCCCCTCTTCACTTCCCATGTATTCCCCTTTCATGACATGGTCATCAGGCCTTTGCTGCTTTTTGTTTCTCACACTGAGCATGACTCACGTGGACTTAGAGTAAGCATCGACAATGACATCACCCCTATCCTGCATGACGTTAAACTATATTCCCCATCCGAACTATGAGGATATTGATCCATGTCAAGGCATGGTACTTAGGAAGCCCCCATGAGGTTCATGCCCAACACCTTGGGCCGCCTTGAGTGTAAGGCCCAACCCATCTGAACTACGAGGACATTGATCCATGTCAAGGAATGGTACATACAAAGCCTCCACAAGGTTCAAGTCCAACACCTTGGGCATCCTAGAGTGTAAGCCCCAACCCATCCGAACTACATGGAAATCGATCCATGTCAAGGAATGGTACGCAAGAATCCTCCACGAGGTTCAATCCCAACACCTTGGGCAGCCTAGAGTGTGAGCCCCAACCCATAATAAACGACGGGGACTTTGATCCATGTCAAGGCATGGTATATAGGAAGCCTCCATGAGGTTCAAGCTCCAACACCTTGGGCCGCATCAGAGTGTAAGCCCCAACCCATCATGAACTACAAGGACTTTGAATAATGTCATGGCATGGTATGTAGGAAGCCTCCACGAGGTCCACGACCCAACACCTTGGGACTCCTTAGAGTGTAATCCCCAATCTATCCCAAACTACGGGGACTTTGATCCATGTCATGGCATGGTACGTAGGAAGCCTCTATGAGGTTCAAGTCCCAACCCCTGGGGAAACCTATAATGTAAGCCCCACACCCAACCGAACTACAAGGAGTTTGATCCATGTCAAGGCATGGTACATAGGAAGCCTCCACAAGGATCAAGGCCCAAACACCTTGGGATGCCTAGAGCGTAAGGCCCACATCCATCCTGAACTATGGGGACTTTGATCCATGTCAAGGCATGGTACATTGGAAGCCCCCATGAGGTTCAATCCCACCACCCAGTCATTCCGACCATCTTCACGTCGGTTCACCAACACCTTGGGATGCCTTAGAGTGTAATCCCTAATCCATCTCATACTATGGGGAATTTGATCCATGTTGAGGCATGGTACGTACCAAGCCTCCATGAGGTTCAATCCCCAACACCTTGGGCCTCCTTAGAGGGTAATACCCAACACATCCCGAACTACGGGGACTTTGATCCATGTCAAGGCATGGTACGTTGGAAGCCTCCATGAGGTTCAACCCCACCACCTAGTTGTTCCAACACCCTTTACATCGTTTCACGCCCATCCCACATGATTTTAACTATATACGCCAGCTGAACTACGTGGTCTTTGATCCTTTCTATGTCAGGGTACATAGAAATCCTCCTTGAGGTTCAAGCCCACCACCCATTGGTCACTCCAACCCCCTTCACGTCGGTTTGAACCCATCAAATGGTAAGCCATTGTGACCCCATCCGATGGTAAGCTATTTTGACCCTATTCAATGGTAAGCCATTTTCAACCCATATTTTGAATTATGTGGACTTTGATTTCCTACCACGAGGATACATAGGAAGTGTCTTCAAGGGTCAAGACCAACACTACCTTCATCTTCATTATAGTCTCAACCCATTCACCTTCCCATAAAACCGCTCCATCATCCATCCCAATCATTACTCGTGCCGTGACATCCCAGTGGTATGATTCCATTCTATTCCCAATTAAATCTAATAGAATTCAGAAGGCCGCCCACGTGATGGACCTAATATCTGTGTTCCCCCCAGGGGGTTCCTCCGTCTGATCCACTCTAGTCAGTGTTCTGATCAGCCCGACCTGTCTCCGCTGGACATTAAACATGCGGCATACCCTTTGTTAAACATGGGATGCTGAGGAAAACCTCAGATACATGCCCATGGCATATGATTCCCCACGTTTGATGTGGGATTCCTCGTGAATCGACACCATCAAGAAGCCTTATAATAAGGGATAGAAGACGGACACACCAACCCCCCAGCGTCTAGACACGCCGGTGATGCCCAACGTGACTACTCCCATAACCAAAGGTTGCTGCCCTGGCTGGACCCCTTGGAATGTCCTGACAGAAGAAGCGTAATTAACTGGTGTCCATGAAACAATGTCTTACGTCTATGGGGAGATCGGGACTATGTGGCGAGTTCCAAAGAGGAATCCACGGAAGGAAGAACTGACATCCCATCATACTAATTCGATCAAGGAGGAGATGTCGCTGAATAAGGAGAGAATGTTGTCCACCTTTGGAAAACGAAAATGTGGGACAACAAAAAAGCCGCATCTCTCATCATCGAACAAGAAGAACACACACGCCCCGACAAAAGCATCAGAAATAGAAATGGTGAACCCGAAGTGAAATTCTTCTCCTCAATATGGAGATTTGTAGTGCTCAGGGAATCAATAGATTGACGTGTCACCGGATCCAGTTATCCGATGCCGGGTCCCGCCAAACAAATAGCATGCCTGGCGTGAAACTCACAATAAGTTGGGGTAGTAGAACATTGGAAATTCTGTCATGTGGTTTTGTCAGCATGGATCCCTCTTACTGGTCATGGTAGAAGGGATGGCGCTGGGGAATTGGTCATCGAGTCCTTTTTCTTTCAGCATTAATGAGTTCATCTCTCGGCTTCTCAAGAATCAAGATGTTTTCATCAGAATGTGATCACTGCCTACCCGTCTACACAGAGGCAGGGGAAACACCAGCACAATCTCTCCATGTGGCTTCACTACATCTGTGACAGCCTCTGCATCCACGGTCATGGGGCTACCATGCACCATCTCCCCATAGAATGTTTTCCAATGAAGGGTAATTAATGACATCGTACATCGTTACGAGTAAGAGGGAATAATCCCAAACCGGGATGTAACTCACTTGGACATGGAGGCCTTCAATTCCCACCGTCAACGCCCCCCCGAGGGCCATGCAGGGAGCCATTGCTCCCCACCCCAACATTCAATCGTTTTGGGAGTTTGTCCTCGTAACGCCTTGATGACTCCCTGCCATACCCGGATGAGGTGGGCGATGTCCGGGCCAGCCCAATCAGAATCTCAATCCCAGGGCTCCCAGAAAGGGCTCCCACCCCGCCATATTATCACCACCACCCGACCTTTCCAGAGGTGGAGAAGGTAAGCAATAAACCAGCGCCACCAGCCCCTTCTCATTTGAGATGATGCTAGTGTCAGTCACGAGCTCAAAAGGATTCCTTCCAAGGAGTGTCTACATCGACAACTAATTTAAACCGAACCACCACCGAATCATATCATCAGGTCCATGCACACATTGATCAGGGGTTCTTATATGCCCAACTAGGATCGAGACCCCAACCACCCCACGGCTGGGCTGGTTGGACTCTCCTGGTCACAGGCACGAGTAGTGGTCACAGAAAACCAGCCCGCAATGATTCCACCACATACAGAGGTCCACCCCGTACCACTACCACATAGAGCGTGGGCCTTCCCCACTCTGAGGCTCTTCATGGAGGTCCACCCCGTGCTACCCCCAATCCGACTGACTGTCTTCCCCATGGCAGTGATGCATGGCATAGAAGCCTCTCTCGTGCCCATTACCCTGGGTATGGAGTCCTTCCTCTTGCCCCCAACCATCGATGTAGAGACATCACCCAACTGGTCTCTCTCTGATGTGGGGATCCTCCCTACATCCACTCCGCATCTGGTGAAGGTACTCCTCACCCCGGCAACCAGAGGGGTGAAGGCTAGCCTCGCTCCCCCCACACCAAGCTTGGAGGTCCTCCCAATGATTCTGTCGGTTCCATCGGAGGTTTTTCCTGCTCTAGTATTGTTCATGGAGGTACTCCCCATGTCCCCTTCGTCATTTTTCTCGGTTCTCCTCACACCCCAGCTTTCTCGAGTGGAAAGCATTTCCGCCCTAGAAACAGTGCAGCCGAAGGACCCCATGTCAGGAATCAGCCTTGTCATGAGGAGCCGCGCAGGTGCAGGAAGGTGGGACGTCACCGCCACAAGAAGAATCCTAGGATGGCCCGAACGGAGATCAAATCAGTCTTCTTCTACGACTCTGAAGCGGTGTACAACTCAGCATGGGAACACTCCCCTTGCTCATTCGAGTCCAGGGTCAGGGAAGGAATAAGGTGCATGAGTCTAGTGCTCCCAGAATGTGAAGTCCAGAGGATTCCCACCTCCCTCCACAAGTTTATCCACAAGGATGAAAATCTAGCGACCCCACATGTAACGGTAGTGCAGTCGCCACCATCATCACTAGAAGTGTTTTCTACCTCTACAAGAGATCATATAGAGCTATTCTAGGGACAAATGGCAGGAATGCAGCATCACATCCTATCATTAGCTGCCCTAGCTGCAGATTTAGGAATGACAACCATCAGCCCCTCCTATCGCGACATACCAGAAAGGTCGCTACACTCTTCAGAGGACATTCTACGAATCAACGGCCTGTCAACCCATTCTCCTTATTCTCAACTGACCATCCTGCCATCCCAGCAGTCTGTCTCAGTATTGATGCTAGATCCTCAACCACCCATATTTGGTGAGTGTGGAAATCAATGTCTAGACCCTGAATTTGATTCGGGGAGCTTCTAGAGCATCCTAGTGGTGGACCACTTACCCGAGCAGTTCTGGCTCGGGGCAGCGCATGATTTCTGCATACCCAAGTCCCTCACCCCTGTGAAAGTTTAGTGTTTCTTCTACACCCTATGGGTGACACATTTAAGACTCCTTCACCATATAATGGTTTATCCATGGAGCCAAACACATTTCGAATACATCAATGAGCAGTGTCGTCTAGTCGATCTGGTCGTGCTCCCTGTGGCCCAACGTCCACAGTCAATAGGTCGTCGTGAGGCCCTCCAGTATCAATGCATTCAGTGTATCGAGGTACTCTCAGAATTATTTTGGAGGCTACCCCCACATGAAATACCATGGGTGGGGGCAGTATGTTGCCCTCCTCTTCATCCCTATCTGGAATCAGCATGACTTGCTATGTAATATTGAAAAGATGCCCCCAAGAAGGGTCACGGTCAACATGGCCGACATAGTGGACAAGGTTGATGAGATGGGGTTTCTTGATGGAGACTTACCCCCTGAGGGTATTCCACCACTATTTGACCCATCGGGGAGGATTAATCATCATAAGAGGAACCTCTTAGGTCTCCCTGTGCCCACCTAGGTGTTGGTACTAGGCAGGAATGTCAGTACGGGTAAAGAGAATGTCGAAGCTTTCATGCACTCCGACCCATCTGCCTCTGTGAAGAAGACGAAGGAGGACCCCAAGAAGGCCATGTCGCACCAACAACATGCTGAGTAGAAGAGGTTGATCTATGAGATCCTGTATAAACGTGTTGTAGAGCGACGACCTGACTACAGTGATCCTAGGCCAGGGCAGGAAGGGTAGGAACAACTTCCCCTTGGCGAGATGCCTCAGGAAACCCTATTCATTCCGCTCCTACGGACAGGGTTGAAGCTGGATCTCATGAGAATAGGGCGCGGTATGTCTCGTAGAACCCTCCAAAACGGCGCAAAAATCCAAGGAATCTAGCCTGAGTTCCCCCAGCTGCCTCGTGAGTCGCTCCTCCAGCTGCTCCACGAGCCTCTAAGTCAGTATACCATGTTTAAGGGCCTAAAAACACACTCATGATTAGATATCTCCATCATGATAGGGAACGCCACATAGATGATCCTATGGAGTCGCTTATATATCACCTTGAGTCATTGGAAACGTGGAAAGTGGTAATCCCACCAGATGGCAAGCCATACCCGTCATGGGTGGATGACATGCCGACACCTCCGAGATTCAGTAATCATACCTTATCCCCATTTAATGGGAAACGTGACCCATCACAACACCTAGCCCACTTCAACTCTAGGTGTGGGCTTATGTTAGGCACTCAAGTGCTGCAGGAGGCCGCCAAGATCTGTTGTTTTGTTTAGACACTAGAGGGGTCGACATTCGTCTAGTTCAACCAGCTCCCCAGTGGATCCATGACCGGCATGGAGGACCTTCACAGGTAGATCCACTACCAGTTCAGCACTATAACCTAGATTTAAAGCATCAAATACCTCTTCATGTGAAATAAAAGGCCTGATATGCAATTCACAGACTTTATTTCTCGGTGGAATGGGCTTACATACTCCCTTGACATGGCACTGAATAAAGAGAAATTACTGATGATGTGCATGGGGAATGTCAAGACGGAACTTGTTTCTTCTCTGATCATCCAGAACTACCCTATAGGATTTTGAGACTTCTCTGAAAAGGCTCGACACATTCAGGAAGCCCTACAATAGGCTACCCAGGCACATCCATTGCCCCCTATGATTCCAGCATAGAGAGATGTAAGACCCGAGCCCGACACGGTGGCCCATATAGAATACCCCAGACAGCTGGAGTTACTACCAGTGGAACTAGCCCCACAGCCTCGTAGAGGTCCTCCACATCTGGAAAAACCTCTGGCTCAGGAACATCCTCAGAATCGGCAGGCGCCTCCGCGTAATGCGCCGCCACCACCAAAGAAGGATAATCAAGGTTCACCTCCCTGAAAGGCCCCTCCAGCTCCCCGTCATGGCCAGGCTCCAAGGGCCACCTATCCCAAAGGAAGACACTGGAATTAATCGTTCAGTGAGAATCAGGTCCCCGGTTACTTATGTAGTGCCTTAGAGAAGGGGATTGTATGATTGCCTAAGGGTAGAAGGATGGAAGAGGTGAATCCCACTGATCTCCCCAACTAATGCCCCTATCATCAGATTTTGGGGCACACCCTCAGGCCGTGATATGTGTTTAATGACTGTCCCCATGACTAGGTTGATAAAAACATAGTCAGGCTGGGCCTGGCCCTAACAGAAGTGGTGGGTGTCTTTGTAAGGTCGTAAAATGGTAGCGACAGCGAAGGCGAGTGGCAGCAGGTTTCCAGTCACGGATCCCAGACGTATGACAATTGGATGGCCCAAAAAATGGTCACCCACCCCCATGGCATCATCTAGGAATGCATAAATTAGCCAGAGACTTTAAAGGATGCAGCTACAACTTTTTCATCATCATCTTAGCCGGCCTCTTTCTAGAAGAGAAATCATCAACGACGTAAGAAAAAGCGACACACCACACCAATTTTGTCATCGTCCCACAGTCTCAGCAACTTTATGCCCACTGAGATGGGAATCCCTCCCAAAATCCACCCAGTAGTTGATGAATCTTCAAGTGATAGTCAAGGGAATGTTTTTGTTATTACCATAGAGTTGGTAACCCCTTATATGACTCTCGATGAGGGGTAGCACCAGGAGAACCTATCCAATTTCCCCAGATGACGCCATCACCGGGGGAGCCACGACCATATGGGTCATCGAGGCACATCAGTTTTCACATCTAGCTAGGCCATGCATGCCACTTTGACCAGGTACTAGGCCCAACACTGAGCTCAGCACTCACGGCCTCTTCATCCGGTGTCGTTAAGACCGCCTCCACCACCGTTTGTGATACTGGACCAGGAAGAACCACTTCGGCCATTCTCCGACCAGCTTCGCCCCGCTACAAGTGGATCTCAATCATCTGAACCTCATCTGGCAGCTACTCCTTAGGCTTCAACTAGTGGGCAACGGGATATGCCCAGCACCAGCCAGTCGCCGGTCCAACTGGCAGTGCCTGCCATGCCTTCAATCGTAGAGCGGCCCCCTGTAAGCCAAAGTTCATGCCTGAAATAGAAGTATGAAGTCGTCAAGAACCTTGTCGGCATTCAAATAAGGATTTACATCCTTGAATACCTCCGATTGTCATACGATATGCGTGAGGCAATCGCTGAGGCTTTAAGGAGCCCCCTCCAGTTTGAGATAGAGGTAGCAGCCGTAGAAGCCTTTCAAGATGACCAGTTGAGAATGTCGAACGACAAGCCATAATTTTGTTCCCAAGAGAAGATGAAGGCTCTCCCATATAGTGGAACATCCACCTGATGTACGTCACCAGCCAACTGAATGGTGTAATGTTTCATCGCTGTCTTGGTGTCCTAGTTTCTAGTACTGAATTAATGGTTGTCTCCCAGGACACCGCGTACAATGCATTGATAGGATGACCATGGATCTCTCTGCATGTGCCAATCCCCTCGTCATTTCATGAGTTCCTCATGTACTCTTAAAATGGTCGAGTAAGCATCATCCAATTTGATGCATCTCCATTCGCCTCTTGTGAGTCTCGTTATCTAGACACTTATTATTACAAGAGAAAGGATAAGAAGCTTCTAGCAAGTGAGGTTGAGCCCACCCCGATCACAAGTGATCCCTGGGTAGGTCTGGATGACACCTACATCATCCTGATCCATCGATTGGAGACCACGACCCCCCGACATGGGGCAATTATTTGTTGTCTTTGGTACAAGTGGAAGGCATATTCCCAGTTCCAAGAGACAGTGGAAAATCACCTCATACTCCAACACAATCCAGGCTCAGGTGATCCCGGAGCCTCCTACCCCCGTATGGTATTGGGATGTCTGCCCCATGGCAACAGTAGTACATCACAAGTGTTTGTTCCACCAGGATGGAATTAATCGGCTCAAAATGATGTACTACTGTTTCTTTGCTATCATCGAGTGTGGCCCCTTAGGCCAAAGAATAGATGGAATCAGATCAACTGCCTTCGTCACTTTGGACTCATCAGCGCTTGACCCACCTAATACGTTGTCCACTGCTGTCCAGGATGGTACCACCCTCCCGTCAGGTTCTTTCGACCTAGGGTATGCTCCATCTGCTGGGAATCCCTCCTCCGCAAGTAAAGCAGAGGATCTGGAGGATGCTCCCCCTGCCTTTGAAGAAAGCGTCTCTTCCATGGTCGATGAACTGGTACATGTGAACCTTTATAGTGGGGCAGATCTGAGACCCACATTGATCGGTGTCTCTATGTCTCTTGAGGAGCAGCAGCTGTACGTAGACATACTCAAACATCACTATGGAATGTTTTTATAGAGTTACAACGAGATGCCAGGACTAGATCATTAGGTATCCATCCACTTCCTCAATCTCCCGAAAAATCATCGCTGGTTCAAGCAGCCTCCCAGGAAGATGCACCCTTATCCTGGTACCATGGTTAAGGTCGAGGTTTAAAGGCTCATTAGGGACAACTTTTTCAAGGAGGTCCAGTACCCCAAGTGGCTTGACAACATTGTGCCTGTCAGGAAGAAGAATGGACAGATTAGATTCTACATCGACTTCTGAGATCTCAACCACCATTGTCTAAAGGAATATTCTCCCCTTCCAGTGAAAAAATTGTTGATCGACAATACAGTCAGGTTCCAAGCCATCTCCTTCAGGGATGGTTACTCTAAATATAATCAGATCTGGATGGCCTCTGAGTATGAAGATTCCACAACTTTCAGATTGCCCCAAGGAACTTTCTGTTACTAGGTTATTCTCATCGGCCTGAAGAATGTAGGTTCCACCTATTAGTGGACCATGCACCGAATATTCAAGCCAATACTTGAGGCATTGGTGGAATGATCTGCAGATGATCGGGTGGTCAAATATCTCCAGCGCCAGGGCCATCTCAAGGACCTTGAGAAATTGTTCAGCTTCCTCCTCTCCCGCCACTTGAAGATAGACCCATTGAAGTGTGCCTTCGAGGTCACTTCCAAGAAGTTTCTTGGATTTTTTTTAGGTATCGGGGCGTTGAGATCGACCCAGAGAAGATTAGGGCAATCAGCAAGATGCCTCACCCGAGCAATATCTGAGAGATTTGACGTTTTCAAGGCCACTTATCCTACAAACGCCGATTCATTAGGAATTTGGTTGGAAAATGTAGGCCCTTTTCTCGGAAAATGAAAAAAAGGCTCTACCTACAAATGGGATGAAGAGTGACAGACCATATTCGTGGAAATTATGCAGTACTTTCTTCAGCCTCCGATAATGATGCCACACGTCTATGGGAATCCACTAATCTTGTACGTGACTTCCCTAGAACAATCTCTCGATGCCCTTATCACCCAGAAGAACAATGAGTGGACATTGGACATTCTCTACTACCTCAGCAGCATGATCCTCAATACAGAGACTGGATACTCCCCCATCAAATAGAGTTTCCTTGTGCTTGTATTTGATGTGCAGAAGTTGCGACATTACCTATAGCACTATGAGGTATAGCTGGTCTCTTGGGTAGACTCGAAAAAGTACATTTTGACCACCCCATGTTGACCGGCTGTCTAGAACTGTGGGAGGTAATCCTCCAGCAGTTCAACATCAAGTTTTCCCCTAGAAGGCCATCATGGGACATGCATTGGTAGGCATTCTAGAAGCCTATCCAACCTCCGCAGACCAGTCCCAGGACTTGGATTTTCCTGATGAGGAAATCCTCTCAGTAGATCATGTCTTCCCATGTTGGAAGATGAACATCAATGGTGCCTCCTGGAGCCCCACTGGTATGAGGCTGAATGATCCTCGACTCAATAGAGTGGGCCTGGGTATCATCTTTATTACCCCGGTGCAAGACATTCTGTCATACTCATTCCAGTTGTCAGAAGGCTACACCAACAATGAGGCAGAGTATTAGGTTCTTATCACTTGCCTCGAGCTGACCCTCGAAATCGATGTGCCCCATTTGCATGTGAAAGGGTTTTCCTAACTGTTCATCAAGCGGATCATTGGTGAATACATTGTCAGAAAGACAGAGATCGTTCCATTGTTGGAACACACCCCCCAGCTAATGGCCCAATTCCCTTCTCAACCGGAGGTTACCCATGTCGCTCGGTCACAGAATGGTCGGGCGGATGCTTTGGCTGCCTTAACTGAATCACATGCAATGCTCGAGAAGGATGATCTGATTATACACATGTCACACCAGAGAGTCATTGCCCCCGTCACCCCAGAGGATGACGATGGCCTACAAGTAAGCCATCTTACCACTGGGTCCTCTATGTCAGGAACCCTAGGTTCATCGGATACAGTGCTTGAACTGACTCCTGACTGGAGATCCCCTTTTGTCGAGTACTTCCAAAATGGTTGCCTCCTGGATGATCGGGAAGAGCATGAGTGAATCTGACGTTGCGCGCTACAGTTTACCCTCCAGAGTGGTCCCAGTATTTAGAAGATACTCTACAAGCATGATATTGATGGTGTTATCCTCCAATGCATCCAAAGAGTCAAGATTTCCTATGTCATTCATTAGGTTCATACCGGTTCATGTGGGGCTCACCAGGAGTGGCCAAAGCTATCCCATAAAAACTTAAGACTGGGGTACTTCTGGCCCTTTATGATCCATGATTGTATTGAGTTTACCAAGATATGTCATGTGTTCCAAGTTCATGCTATGTTCCTGCATCAGCCACTAGAACCACTCTACTCCTCCAATTTCTCTTGGGCATTTGTAGTGTGGGGACTCGATGTCTTTGGACCAAACCCACTGGTGACAGCTTTCCAGTTCAGGTTCATCTTAACCGCCACATATTTATTTTCTATGTGTGCAGAAGCATTTCCACTCAAGGAGGTCAAGGCCTATTCCATCGTGGACTTCATGAGCTTCAACATCATCCACCATTTTGGAGTCCCTCACACCATCCTCACCGATAGCGACACCAACATCCGAGCAGCCGAGCTGAATAAATTTTACATCAAGTACAATATCTGTTCGAACCATACCTCATGCTATCACGTTCATGAAAATTGGAAGATCAAGTCGTACAAAAAAAACCCTCTCTAACATTTGAAAAAAAAATGTTTGTTGGAACAAGAAGAGTTGGCCGAACAAGCTCTCCAACGCCCTCTGGACCTATCGGACGATGACTCGTAATTCCACTGAGCTGACCCCATACTTTCTAGTGTACATAGCCGAGGCCATCCTTCCCATCGAGATCTAGCTTCCTTCATTACACACTGTGGTCTATGACCAACAGGTGCCAGATAAGGTGGCCAAAATCCGTATGGCT
Organism: Viscum album; assembly: GCA_963277665.1. Lineage (NCBI taxonomy): Eukaryota > Viridiplantae > Streptophyta > Magnoliopsida > Santalales > Viscaceae > Viscum > Viscum album. The sequence continues at coordinate 447,551,066 of OY728133.1, forward strand.
GAATTGGATGCATGTCATGAGAATAGGCTTCATGCCCTACACAATTTGGAAAGGCATCAGAATAAGATAACTAGAGCCTTCAACAATAAGGTTTGTTTCCTCTCGTTTCCGCAAGGAGACCTGGTATTGGCCCTCTGAGTGCCAATGATCCCTGGCCAGAAACCACCCATGTTGGAGTAAAAATGGGAAGGACCTTACATAGTCCACAATGATTACCCCAATGGATAATAATCCTTGGTGACTATGGATGGTGAGCATATTACTCCTCCCACCAATGCCATGTTCCATAAGCAAAACTTTTCCTGAGCCTAATGGTCCTGCATGACATTCAACTGGACGGTACCGCATGACCTTAAATTTTCCAGTCCAGCACGACTTTAAACTGTGCATCATCCTGCATGATGTTAAACTGCATTTTGAGAACTACGTAAGTATTGATTCCCATCCCCATGGGATATGTAGGATCTCTGAGATGCCTCTTCTTGAGCCCATCCCTAAGCTCTTCTCATTGACTATCCCCTAGTTATAGTTCTCTCAGAGGATCCTTGCACTCTATTGTGAAGGCTTCATTAGCCCAACTAATACAAGGTTTATAATGGTCACACCATGTGCCCACACCCATTCTTCTGTCCTCCCATGTCTTCACCACATGACTTTGAACGGCATGGCCGTCAAGAATTACGTATGGCTTGATTTCCATCCTCATGGGATATGTAGGAACCCCTGGAAACTTCATCTTATGGCCCATACAAAACACCATAATCTCCCCCTTGAGTCAAGACATATGGTGGGGTGGAGACTTGTGCCACAATTCACGTCAAGCTAACCTCGATCTGACCATATGTCCCGCTCCCTGGAGAGGTTCTCTTCATTCATATATGGGTAAAACTATGCTTCACCCACTCCATGATTGAAACTCTGTCATCTTCCCCATCTAGAAGAACCCCTGCATGGTATGGAAACCAGACTGAAGGGATCTCTTATAACATTGGGCCAACGCCTTCGAGGATGTTGAGCAACAAGCTGATACAAGTCCCACATTTCGAATATGGTCAGCAGTCGATGCTCATTTATTTCTACCATTTCACACAACTATAGGGATGTTTTGTTTTGAATAAGGTCAACAGTTGTCCTAGATCATTAGGACCACCCCATGATTTCCCAAACATTGAGTGCAGTGGTTCCTCTCTCCCTGTTGTATCTCCAAATGACGAATTATCTTTCGGGATATGCGAGCTATCAGTCCGTGTTTGACGGGGAGAGACGAGAACGACACCTTGATTCCGACACCGAGCACCGCTCAGGTGGGCTAAATAGATGTGATGAGGTAGTAACCGTACAAGAGGGTGTATGGCCTTCCATCCAAGGCACACCCTTTGTCCCCTTCATCTTTTTGGGCCCCCTGCCTAGGTTCTCTCTTATGGGTTAGTACGGTGTAGTATGGGATTATGTCCTCCTTCACTTTGGGTTGAACGTCATGTTGTACACTTCCCCGAATGAGACACATTATCATCTTCTTCCTCCTCACTAAAAGATGTTAAACTAAAAACTAGTCGGGACTTCCAAAACAAGGCCAGCCTCAGGCCCCTTGGTCTTCATGGGACCCATCCCATGTTCTTACCCAGAGTGTACGGTGTGGTGTGGAATTATGTCCTCACGCGCGTCAGGTTGTTCTCCATGTCATACATGTTCCTTTTTTGGGTATCTTACTCCCCTCCTCGTGCTCATTGCATGACGTTAAACTGAAAACTAGTCGGGCCTTCTTGACCGAGGCCCAGCATCAGGCCCCTTGGCCCTCTTGGTCCTCGACCCAAGTTCTTACCCAAAGTGTATGGGTTCATTCTAGATTATGTTCTCATTCACGTTGGGTTGTTCGACCTTCCGTGCGCCTTCCCTGATTGGGGTACCATAATCCCCTCCACATCCTCACTGAAAGACGTTAAAATGAAAACTGGTTGGGCCTTCCGGATTGAGGCCCTACCTCCGACCCCTTGGCCTTCTGGGGCCCCGACCCAAGTACTTACCCGAAGTGTACGGTGTGGTGCGGGATTATGTCCTCATTCAAATCAGGTTGTTCTTCATGTTGTACACCTCTCTTGTTTGGGGTATCTTACTCCTCTCTTCATCCTCACTGCAAGATATCAAACTGCAAACTAGTAAGTCCTTCCTGACTGAGGCCCATCCTCAGCCCCTTGGCCTTCTTGGGCCCCAACCCAATTTCTTACCCGAAGTGTACAGTGTCGTGCGGTATTATGTCCTCATTCACGTTGGGTTACACTCCATGTCATACAACACCCTTGTTATGGTATCTTACCCCTAAGTGCCTTCAATAACGACATGTGGCTAGAGTCCCATCCTTATGGAATACGTAGTACCGCCCAAATTTCTAGACTTCGGGTCCATCCCCATCTCTCAAGGATCTCCCACTCACCTTCTCCCCTTGGCCTACCCTTTCTCGAGGAGGGGAGAATGTGATGTAGTGTGGGAATATGTCCACATCATGTTGGGTTTGTAACAACCATGCGATGTACATCTCCCTTCTAGGAATCCTTTATACCTTACTCTATACTAATCCCTTCGAATCATTTACTCACAAGTTGGGACCCCTCTTCGACCCTCTTCGGCAGTTCACCAATGTGCCTAAGGGCACTCTAGTTTAGTACCTGGAATGTAGGACTCTTCTTGAACATGCTTCCACCCACTTTTGAGGCTTTGTGTTCCCCTTCATTAGGGATTACATGACCTTTCACACCCAAAGGGACCCCGAAGTGGCATGGATGCTAGGCCTAAGGGCTCTCCTACCATTACGGGCCAACGTCCTCTAGGGTAAACAATAATAAGCCGATACAAATCCCACATTTCGAATATGGTCAGTGGTTGATACTCATTATTTGTTCCTCTTTCAGGCTAACGTGATATGGATATTGTGTTTTGAACACGGTCAACAGTTATCCTCCATCACCATGCCAACCCCATTAAGCCAAAAATGTTGGTGACATGATTCACATCCTTCTCAACCTCATGATGTCCAAGATGAGCTTTGGAACTCTTGGTACTATTCCTCAGTGCACCTCCACATGTTAGGAGGGAAAAGCCACGATAAGGGCATCATTCAGGGCTCCGCACTGATTTATATTTTGAGTGAGTTCTTGGTATTGAAATAAAAATCATCCTCCCTTGTTTCCCACACTGAGTTTGACTCACGTGAGCATAGGGATCAGGTTGAGGACTGCACTTACTTGGATGGTTATTGCTCTTCAAGGGTCCGAGCTCTAAGACCATAAACTAAGATCTCGTATAGAAAAATGTGTTTCTTGATTATCATCCTTACGGGATACATAAGACCACCCATACATCTCATTTTCAGGTTTAGCTTAGTTGGGAGATTTTTTCTCATGCCCCTTGCCCTCTTACCTCTATGTAGGCCCCTTGGTCTAAGTCTTCTTTATCAGAATTTCATATGGTGTGGTGTAGGATTATGTACTCATTCATGTCAGGTATGTTGTATCAAGTCGTCCGCATCCCTTCATGTCCAAGCTATACGAATTTAAACTATGATTCCTGGTCCTATCACGTGACCCTAAACTGTGACATTATTGTCCTGGCCACATGACGTAAAACGGCATTGTATCATGTTGTCTTCACTCAAGGAGACACCATGATTTCTATTGGTCACGTGCCATACTATTTTTCAATTCCTGCTATGAATTGATTCTTATGGTGATGCCAAGAATTTCTACCCTAGGCATGTCGCTTCACAGAAGAAAAACCATTCACCTTAATGGACAATTAATATTTATCAAATACCTCTTCTTTTGGTGCGAGGGCCATGCCCGCACACCCCTTTTATCCCTGATACTGGTACCTTACCATGCCACCTCATGAAATACGTACAACTTGATACCCATCTTCATGATGTACGTAAGAATGCCTGTACACTTTTCCTTCGGCCCAGCATAACTCTCGTTCCTGATCCCTCAACCTAAAAACATCCCAAGGAACACATGGTTGTCGGAACCCCCGATTCCCATTAACATTGGGATTTTTTAATTACCCCACCACATGTCTCTCATGTTTCCTACCATCCATGGTCTGAGTTATATGACCCTAAACTAAGACCTCCCTATGGGAAGGGACTCGATTCCCTCTATATTATACGTCTTTTTGTTGTATTTAGATGTGTTATTACAAAGAGCCCGAAGTGTGGAATTTTCATTGGGACATTCCCCTTGTTCAATGTCCAAGGTTTGTGAGATCACTATTTGGATCCTCATCCTATTCCACATCCAAATGGATCCACAGATGGAATGGATACAAGGCTTAATGGCTCACCTACTGTTTTAGGAAAACATCCTTATGGATCACAGACGACATTTGTGAAAGGTCCCGTGTTTCGTACATGGTCAACGGTCAACCCTCATTTTTCTGTCCCCATTCCAGGATAACGCGATGTGGATTCAATGTTTCTGCCACGATAAAAAGTTATCCTCCATTGTCCCGCCATAATCATTGTGATCCAGATTTCGAGAATCATGATTCACACATTTCCACTTCCTCATGTTCAAGTTGAATTCTAACATACCTGGCTTTACCTCTTTGTGCATCAAGGTGCACTACATGGACGGGTTAACATCATTGGGTCGACATTCACCGAGTATCCATTTGCCATAACATGTGCCTTCATGTGTCGAGAATGTCCCCCATTACTTCTTGTTTCCCACATCGATCATGACTCATGTGGGATTAATAGTTTTTGTAGGATGTGCCCCAGTGCAGCCTAGCTTCTCATTATCCAACATGATGTTAAACTATGCTTCCATAACTACATACGAATTGATTCTCATCCTCATGGGATATGTAGAGACACCCCGATATTTCTCCAAGGGTCCATCCCCATAAATCATATGTCATGTTGCTCCTCATTTCGATCCCCTGGCCTGAACCCTTGTGGAGAATCCATGTAACTGAAATTTTGCCCTAAAAAAGTTCGGGATGCCCCAAGATGACATTGGGAAGAGATGGATCCCTCGCCAGAGTAGTACTTCCTAAAAGAATAAATGATCTATTATCAGACTGATGAACCCATCTAATGTGATTCCACCTCAGTGGTGTCATTTCCAGAGTGTTGGATTCTGTTCAATCAAACTATCACTCCATGTTCCACACTTTGCATGACCCTTATTGGGACCCTCATCCTCGTTCACGTCTAGAAGAACCCCCTAGCAACAAAGATGCTTAGCTTATAGCCTACCTATTCTCCTAGTCTAATGTTTCGGAATACTAACGGATGAAATATTTAGTTAGGTCCCATGTTTCTAACATGGTCAACGATCGACCCTCATTTGTCTGTCCCCACTCCAGGATAATACAACAAGAATACTATGTTTTGAATGTGGTAAACAGTTGTTCTTAATATTCAGGACACCCCCACAATGTTCCGAATCCTTGGTATCATGATTCACACCTCCCAATACCGTCTGTTCGGGTTGATTTCAGTGCCCCTGACCATACCCCATTCGTGCACAAGAGCACACTGGGAAAATGATAATTCGTCTATTTTGAAAGCTTCATTCTCCAGTCAGGCCTATCCTATTTCCTCCTGGAAATCCAGACCCGTTATTCAAACCCTAGATACCCAAATCTTGGATTGTACTCCTACATTTGGATGGGTTGATAAGGTGGTAATACCTTGTTTCTCACATCAGGCCAGACCCAGGTGAGATTAGGGAACGATCACTGGATGCTCTGCGAACATCACAAGGACGCAATAAAACAATGTAAACAATAGAATTCATATATACTACAACATTAAACAATCAATGAATGACAATACGTTTAACGGTTTGTAATGATTACAGTACCCGAGGGTCGAATAGCCCCCTTTTTGGATTCACCTCATCAATGGAACATTCCATATCCTCCACCCTCCGGCTGGTGGCGTCCAAGAGTTGTTGCCACTTGTTTACCTCCTGCTCCTCCTCGGTAGAGAGAAGGCGCAGTTCGTCGTCCACAACCTGAGCCCGCTCTACACCAGTCTAGATAACAGCCATATCCACAGAGACTCGCTTCATTCCCTCTTTGGCCTCTCCCATCTAGGCTGTCAGCTGCGAGATGAGCTCTGATTGTGCATCGTGATAAGCGAAATGAACATCTGCCTAGGCCTTCAACTATTCAACCTCTTTTTTGGTCTCTTGGAGCATCTTGATGTTCACCGCTTTCTTCTGCTTCCAGCCTATGCTAAGGCCATGGTAATACTCTTAAATTTTTTCTGCCATAAGATCTCGGATAAGCATGTGATGGAATTGGGTATCCACTCCCTCGATGCTTAGTTCACGCAATCGTGAGAGATGTTTTTCAATCTAATCCATCCATAGTTCATGGAGGTGTCATTGAGGAAGCGCGTGATCATATTCCACAAATGGTGACAAACTATTTTTTTGTCCTCCTCGTTAAATGTCGTCTCATCCTATTTGGTGCGATTGGCAGGCTCGTATGTAGGGAATGCCCCCATGAACTCCACAGACGGGTCCACATCTGGCATTGTATCAGGTGTGGAGGGGCATGAACTGTCTGGTTGATCAGCATCATCAGACTCCACCTCAATAATCTAGGGTGTAGTCCCACTGGCATTCCTATCAGTCATCAGGATTTTTGTAGTTCATTTAGGTTGGATATCCACCTCCACGACCATTGGCATGCCTCTAGGAACGACACTACCAGAAGTCCTGACCAACTTCGCCGCAACGGCCCAGGATAATTGAAGGATTGTACACCACAAAAAAGGGGATGTGAATGTCAGTTAACGTGGTTAGGGGATGGATATTGTAAATTAAGTAGAGGAGACATACAGAGGTCAAATCCCTAGTATCACTCTTGGTATCATGTCATTGAATCCCTGAGATGTGGCCCCCGGTAAATGGTTGGAAGTTCTGATGATTCCAAGGGAGCCGCCTTGAGTGTCTCGGCCCCAAAAAACTAGGAAGATGATGCAGTCATGGGTGTGGGTCCCGAAGGACTCGTGTCAACACCCACTGAGGGGCGGAAACAAGGTCTCCACAAATGGTCCTTTTGCACATTTTAAATGCTAATAAATAATCCATAGTCACCTATGAGAGGACCATGATGAAGGAACTTGGGATTTTAAATCGAGGGCCTCTACAAAATCTTCGAGATCCGAGGACAGATCGCGGACTTCAACCTCCTCCGACAGACATTCTATACTAGCCTCGTCTCCCCAGGAGGACTTGTCTGATTCTTTCAGTAGAGGGAAGGGCCCCCTCAGGTCATAAACTAACTATAGTAGAGGGACCATATAAACCAACAGCACCCTGAACCGGTCTGTCATCAGGTGCATGGCACCCCGAGAGTGGATAAAGTCTTCCAGCTCATCTATGTATTGCTCTGCCTCCACTTGGGATACTGCAAAACCGGCTCTAATGGGTCCAATCCTTGACAAGTCCAACCTTAGCCAGTTAAGGTGCTACCGTAACTCAGATGGGCCGAGGAAGTTCGGGATGACTTTCCAGATGTCCCAGGACTCCAGGAATACTACGTTCTCCAACATGTAAATATAACACAACTGTTTCCATGGGGCTTGGGTAGAAATCCTGCGGAGTCCTCTTGGTGGCCGCCCCCAAGATGACTCTGTTCTCCATAGACCACCGGCTCCACTGCCACTATCGGATCCACTACCACCGTGTCCCCCTCAACTGGTGCGAACATCACCGTTACAACAGCCCCGCTACTGCAGGATGGCCTTGACACCATCTGGCCTCAACCCTGAGGTCAGGGAGGCTCATCATCACTGACTAGAGTGGTTGGCCGCTTCAACGTCTCCTCCGGGTAGACATCCTCCTAGTTCTAGGCATATTCCTTTATTAGCCTGAGGGTGGTGGTCGGCACAGGCAGTTCATTCCACATCTTCTCATCTTCACTTGTGAACATGAGCCATATATACCTCATCACACACCGGTGCTCCTCGTGACGCACCTCTAGGTAAACCTGTGAGGTCGTCCACTGTAGGCACCATAATTGCCGTGAAAACTGGTGTGGGGTTTATGGCTCACATAGATGCTCGCGGTCCACCCTGGCCACCATGAATCCACCACAAAAGGCTAGGAGATAGGCCAGATGCTCTTTTTTCCTCTGGCTGTCATTAGTGAATCCCCCCATTGGCAATCGAAAAAGGTGGAAGTTAAATTCCTCTACCGTCAACACCCAGTATAGATTCGATGGTGCGGTCCGCATGGTTGGAATTCTCCCTGCGACATTTAGGATTGTGGGGAAGAAGATCAAACTTGGAGGCAAGATGGGGTTCAAATACTCATAGATCCCCCATATATGCACCACCATCCACTCGTACAGGAGGTGCAACGACCCGCATATCCTTTCTGGCCTCTTCCCCTCATGATGTGCTACACCATTTTGTACAACTTGGAGAGCATTGGGATTCTAAGGTTGACCTGCCCTCCTGTCGCCAATGTGGACTCCATGATGATAGTGCTTGGTCGCACTCCCATGTTGGTATCCCTCACCGGAAGGATCCAACCACAGATGAGAGCTGCAATTAATGCCACTAGCTTGACTATTTCCTATTGTTCATTGCTGACATTGATCCCCGATTTCTTCCCCTGACTATTCTCCAACAGCTTCCAGTAAGAGTGTTCCTTACTACGGGACCCTTTCTGGAATGTTTGAGGTCTCACCGGGAACTGACGTTCTACCGGGATGTTCAGAAACATCTTGAACCAATGCTTGAAGTGGACATCCCTCTCTGCCTCCTTGTACTCCTCAAAGAAGATCTCCATCAATGCCATCGCCAGACGCGGCATCTGCTCCGGATGCTCCTATTCACCCATATCCAGGATGAATTCGTCATACTCCTCACCCCCAGTATCAGGACCCCCAAGATCTGATGAATGTCCCATAAGTTCATGCCAACCGCCCCTTGATGCAGGTGGACGGTATTGGTCCCTAGTGACCACCGGCTCAATAGCTCCATCATTAGGTGCTTCGACTGGTAAATATGGAATTGGGAAGCCCATGTTGCCTCATACAGGCCAACCCTTCTCAGATCTGCTACGAACTCCTCGCATGAGGTGCCTACCTAGTAGGGTCAGGCCCCTATCATCCATAAAGATGTCACCCTGGAGCATGTCCCATTCCTCATACCACTCATTCTTCAGGTTCCCTAGTGCCTCCTTGAATATAGTTCAGCACATAAAAGAAGACGTCTCTGACTGCAATGCCTTCCTGTCAATATTATTAAGATGTTTTTATAAGCAGTTGTCAACAACGGTCGTGTAGTCTTCTTGAGCATGACCATCAAGCTCCCTGAACCATCAGCACTGAAACATCGCGCTCCAAAACCAGTATGCTTGCTCATCCCTACATGCTTCAGGGGTGAAGACGTCATCCCTCAGCTCGAAGCCATATAAGGGAATCCTTTAACATAGTAGGTAGTTCTTCTAGCTCTTCGAAAGAAAATACACAATGAACTGTGGTATGAGTGGCTACAGACTAACTCTCTTGGCCCAAGACTATTCACCATTTCATCCCTCCGGGTAGCATCCTCCTGGACCCCCCGGGTAGCTTCTTGGTGGGCCATTCAGTTCTATAACATGGATGACTTTCAGGCTACTTCGAGAAGGCCATTCGAAGAGCGTGTTCGCAAAGACCCTCTGGGAAGGTTGTTCTTAGAGAGATTCCAGGGCATTCATGCGCTAGATTGCAAAGTGAAAACGCAGAGTCTAGGACTCATTGTACACCGTGATGACCCAATTTGCAGAGAATTCTCACAGAGTATGCGGAGCATCACGAATCAAGAGCGCAAAAAGACAAAATTCATGGAGAAGAGATAGGGAAAAAGTTACGAAAGGCCTCCTATTTATAGGCGACGACCTTTAGAGCATTGTGGAACATCATGTTCATACGGATATTCGGGAGTGCTTGGTCTACGCATTCCCTATCCGCCTCATGAGCCCTCTTCGCAAGCCATCATCATGAACGACCAAGGATTTTGGCAATTACCCTCAGAGTTCAAACCTTGATCTCTCTGCGGCTCCATGTCTGAGTGGGGCCATTTGGTGGTGCCAAAATTTGGGATAGAGAAGATGCCTAGAGAATCCCCCATTGACTGTCTTGTGAAGCCACTTCACGGAGTCCCCCCAGCACCACAGCCGCTACGAATCAAAGAGGTGGGCCACTCCATGACCGCATTTGACGTTCGCGAGCCGGCCGCAAAGCAAGGAGGCGGGACACTCCATTACCGCATTTGACGTTCATGAGCTGGACGCAAAGCAAGGTGGCAGGACACTCCGTGACCACATTTGACGTTCGTGAGCCCACGACGAAGCAAGGAAGCGGGATGCTTCGTGACCGCGTTTGATGTTCGCGAACCTGCCGCGAAGCAACCAAGTCCCTCTTCATACTGCATTAGCTCTGCTTCATAGTGGCTCATGCCTATAAGTATCAGGCTCCCCCTGAGCCCAAGGGATGTAAAATCAGACCCTTCAATATCCCAGACCTCAAATCGAGAATCATCCTTTTTCTCTGCGAAGAATGAGCTCGAGGTACTTGTACTATGTGAAGTGCCTCCCCTTTGTCTTGTTTTGATCCCCTCTTCCAATAGGGATTACCTTCATGAATCCTAAGGGCCTTCTCAAATGAAGGGGATTTACAATGGGACTTGGGTCTTGTAGAGAATTTATGATTCACGAAACACCCTTCATGTGCACATGATCCACATGCTAAGGCAGGGTAACTATACTTCGTTAAGCACATTGCTTCCTGGAACCTTGCTTCGGGAGGAACCATTGCTACATGAGGCTTTGCTCTATGAACACCTTTCCACTTCGCGAGGAACCTATCATATGAAACTATGCCTTATAGTTAGGATAAGGCTCCCCACTTCATGAAGAACATACCTTCGTAAGTGCCCTCCGCCACGCGGAGCAATAGAGCTTCACAAGGACCCTTCCTATGAACCCCTATACTTTGAAATTATTTTTCCCGTGAGACCCACTAGGTTTTAACTATGTGACTTTAATGTACCATGGATGATACTGCCCGTTGCGTTGCTTCGCCTCATGATTTTTCTCATAGGTACGCTAACGTATATTGCATCTTCACATAATCATGCTAACATTGACCCCTCGATGGTTCACTCCATGAAACCCTCTCACTATGGTGTGGGTGATGCCTTCACTTCCATAAGGAGCATAGGGTACTGGTTCTGAATGTCCTTGGGGTGCGGAGAAAACCCACGTCATCTAAGCAGCAGGACGTTAAACTGCCAAGCACCATCGTCCTCATCACATGATGTTAAACTGTGACCTCCCCCTACCTTGCACGTAGGGTGCCCGCACCTTGGACATTCTCCAAACACCCTGGTCTCCACAGGGGATGATTTACACCTTATGGGAGTGGCATTTGACCATGGAGAAGGGAATCCACCTTCGTGTAAGCCTCTAGCTTTCCTTTCAAGAGGTAGCATCCCTGCTCCTCCTTTCATCTTCGGTCCCCATGGCCAGTGGAGGGAGTGATAGGAAACGGGGCTCCATCTTTCATTGTTCCAAAGCCCCACTTCTGCTTCCCTTTCTCACTATAGATACTCCATCCTATAGTACGTTCTCACTTCTTGGGCCGCTCCGTGCGTAATCCCCTCATCACTTCCCATATACGCCCATTTTGCGACGTGGTCGTCAGGCCTTTTCTGCCTCTTGTTTCTCACTTCGATCATGACTCATGTGGGCTTAGAGTAAGCATCGACCAGGACATCACCCCCATCCCACATGAAGTTAAACTATATGCCCCATCTAAACTACAAGGTCTTAGATCCATGTCATGGCATGGTACGTAGGAATCCTCCACGAGGCTCAATCCCGACATCTTGGGTTGCCTAGTGTGTAAACCCCAACCCATCTGAACTACGAGAACTTTGATCCATGTCAAGGCATGGTACATAGGAAGCCTCCACGAGGTTCAAGCCCAACACCTTGTGCACCCATGAGTGTAATCCACAACCCATCTTAACTACGAGGTCATTGATCCATGTCAAGGCATGGTATGCAGGAAGCCTCCACGAGGTTCAAACCCAACACCTTGGGCAACTTATAGTGGAATCCCCAACCCATCTTGAACGACGTGGACTTTGATCCATGTCAAGGCATAATATGTAGGAAGCCTCCATGAGGTTCAAGTCCCAACACATTGGGCCACCTCAGAGTGTAAACTCCATCCCATCCTGAACTATGGGGACATTGATCTATGTCAAGGCATGGTACGTATGAAGCCTCCACGAGGTTCAAGCCCAACACCTTGGGTCACCTCAGAGTGTAAGCTCCATCCCATCCTAAACTATGGGGACATTGATCCATGTCAAGGAATGGTATGTAGGAAGCCTCTATGAGGTTCAAGCCCCAACACATTGGGAATCCTAGGGCGTAAGCCCCACACCTAGCCAAACTATAGGGACATTGATCCATGTCATGGCATGGTATGTTGGGAACCTCCACGAGGTTCAAGCCTCAAACACCTTGGAAAACCTAGAGCGTAAGCCACACATCCATCCTAAACTACGGGGACTTTGATCCATGTGAATGCATGGTACGTAGGAAGCCTCCACAATGTTCATGCCCACCACCCGGTCGTTCTGACCATCTCCACGTCGGTTCACCAACACCTTGGGCCACCTCAGAGTTTATGGCCTAATCCATCCTTAACAACAGGGACTTTGATCCATGTCTTGTCATGGTACGTAGGAAGCCTCCACGATGTTCAAGCCCCAACAACTTGGGCCTCCTCAGAGTGTAAGCCCCAACCCATTCAGAAGTACGAGGACTTTGATCCATGTCAAGGCATGAATCTTAGGAAGCCTCCACGAAGTTCAAGCCCACCACCTGGTCATTCCGACCCCCTTTACGATAGTTCTCCCTCATCCCACATGACGTTAAACTGTATTTTCCACCTGAACTACGTGGTCTTTGATCCTTGAAAAGGCATGGTACGTAGGAAGCCTCCCTGAGGTTCAAACCCACCACCCATCCAGTGGTAAGCCATTGAGACCCCATCTAGTAGTAAGCCGTTGTGACCCTATTCAGCGGTAAGTCATTGTCAACCCATATTCTGAACTACATGGACATTGATTCCCTTCAACGGGGATACGTAGGAATTATCTTCGAGGCTCAAGACCAACACAATCATCATCTTCATGATGGACTCATCCCATTCACCATCCCATCAAACCACTCCATCATCCATACTGATCCTTACTCGGGATGCCACATCCCAGTGGGATCATGAAATTCTATTCCTCGTTCCGTCTAATAGCATTCGGGAGGCCTCCCATGTAATGGACCCAATATTGGTGTTCCCCCCATGGGGTTCCTCCATCTGATCCACTCTAGTCAGTAATCTGATCAACCCAATCCATGTCTGATGGATGTTAAACACACGACATACCCTGTGTTTAACATGGGATGTTGAGGAAAACCTCATATACATGCCCATGGCATATGATTCCCTGTGTTTGAAGTGGGGTTCCTCGGGCTTCAATGCCCTCGAGAATCCCTATAATAATTGATAGATGATAAACATGACAATCCCCCAGCATCCAGACATGCCAATGATGCCTCATGTGACTACTCCTCTAAACAAAGGTTGCTTCTCTGACCAGACCCCTTGGAATTTCTTAACAGAAGCAGTGTAATTAACTAGTGTCAATGAAGATATGGCATCGGGAAGAGTTTAATGAAAAACGACTTAAGTCTATGAGGGAGACTCAGACTAGGTGACGAGTTCTAAGGAGGAATCCACGGAAGGAAGATCCAACATCCCATCATCCTGTTTCAATCAAGGAGTAGAAATTCTTGAATAAGGAGCAGATGCCACTCACCATTGGAAAGCAGTAATGCTGGGCAACTAAAAAGCATCATCTCTCATCTCAAACGAGATGGACGCGTGCACCCTGCCGAAATCGTCGGAAACACCTACTAACCATAAAATCCTTTGAAAATTGATAACATCATTCGTTTGTATGTGTGGACTACTACCTTTACCAAATTATGTTATTAAATTTTAATTTATATTTTACTATGGTGTAAATGATAGAAATATTTGTTAATATATATTATATATATTATATATTAAAGATCCTAAAAATTTGAATTAGTATTTACCATTCTCTCAATCATTGAATATTAGAAATATTCTTCATACCTATGTAAGACCGACCCACTCCATGATTGGTGAAATTCATTTTTCTAACTCTAAATTTTATGTATGGATCTAAATATGTATGAAATGAATATATATGTATTTTATAACTTGATTAATATTACATATATGATGTCACATAGATAATGTTTTAAGTATGAGAACTAAAACTTTTTAATACTCATGATAAATATATCATTTAAGAGCAAAAAATGACAATTTTAGTAAGTAATTTTTTTTAAATGGGATGTTGAAGTGATATATGGGATCATATATGATATTATAAGTATTAAGGTTAATATGATATAGAATTATAATAAATGTAACGTTAATATACATAAGGATATTTTTCTTTCAATGATAGGTGAACTTAAGGTAAGGGGTTTGTTCAATAATTTCAGAATTTATTGAGATTGATTGTGAATATCCCTCGAATAATTAAATATTCTTTTGAATATGTCAATAAAATTGGAAATTTTAATCTACAAGGGTTATTTCTTTAATGTAATTTTTTTCTTTATTTCACTCATATTATATATTTAAAACAGTGAAAATTATATTATATGAAAGATCGATTTCATTAATAACTTAAGACAGAAAACTTTTTCTTAAAAATCAATGTTTTATAATGATGTTTTAAATAAGATTTTTAGTATTATATAATGATTTCTTAATTTAATTTTTACCCATGGTTTATTTGTATAAATTTATTTTGAAATTTATCATTTTTTTCCAGATTATGTACTTTGTGACCTTTCCAACAATAGTATAGAATAATTTTTCTTTAAAATTATATAGCATGAATAGAATTTCCGACTACTTTGGTGCTTCAATGATTTCAGTCTTACCTTAAATGTTCATAATGTTATTTTCAACTAAAATAATTTCTATAATATATGTGAGGTTTTTTATTTTATGTAAAAACATATCTTTAATATAGAAAGAGTATTTTCCTCGTGAAATGTTCAAAGTGATCTTCCCAAATCATTTTCATTATAAGTATTCATCATTTAATGATACCAAATATTTACTAGGGCTATAATATAATTATTATAATGAAAATATTTTTATAAAACACATTTTATTTCAATGGGTTATCTTATATTGAAATTTTTATGAATACAATTTCTTTTCATGGGATGTGATAGGGTGTAATGTCCTTGAAACCCGTTTATTTTTATGGGTTCTAATATGATGAATGTTTTATGATACTATGGAAGAATTATATAATTTTAATTATGTTATAGTATGTTATTTTATCTCCCTGCAATTCATTGGGTAAGTATTGATATCGCATGAGATCAATAGTAATAAAATTGGGATTAAAAATAGTTCAGTAAGAGTATTTTTCCAATATAATGGTCTTCAATGTGAACCTTGACTACAAAGATGGTATCAATACTAAACTACTTACAATATTATTGTATTGTAAAATATCATTTACTATTAATGAAATTATTTTCTATGATTATATGTATGATATAATTCCATATTTATTTCATTTTTAGGCTATCATAGATTATGTTCTTTAATTTATTTATGTTTCATGTCCTAAGAACTACCAAGAATTATTCCATTACTCAAGAATATGATCTATGATATGTAGGGTATTTTATTCAAATATTAATCTCATGTTCTCATTCGATTTTTTTCATGTTATTCTTATATGATCATTGATATTTAAATTCTTTAACCATATCAAGAATCCGAGCTCACCATTTCTTATGTTTCCTTTATATAGTTTATGAAGAAAGATATTAAGTTTGATATGTCTAAGAAAGGTGTAATTATAAAGAGATAAATTGGATATGATTCTGATATTTTATGAACTATTTATTTTAATTTTCATGTTTGGAATGACACTATATCTAAATGATCCTAGTGTGGAACAAAATTTATTGTAATGAATTTTCCATTATTATGATGTAATATCTATGTATCAAAAGTATGAGTTTCCATACTTGGTATGAAATGATGGTTTATTTAACATTTGAAAACTAGGATGATAATACATTAGGGAGAACCATATGAATATATCTATATATAGGATAAAATAAAAAAGTTTTGGAAAAGATCATGATTAAAAAAGTATAAAAATAAATTTTCATAAAAGGAGGTGTCATTATTTAGACATCCTATAAATAATTTCTTATGAATTAATAGTTTCCCACTATGATTATCATTTCTGAATCTCTGGTTATTGATTTTATTCTATGTCATTAAAACCAGGGAATCATGTTAATGATAAATTAAATGGAAAAATAAATGATTGCCCTACTAAAAAACTATATTTTAAGGGATTTAGATCGAAAAAGTATATTGATATTTGAAAAAAAAACATTCTCAATCTACGAGTCAAATAATGGTTAAAAAATAAATAGTAGGAATAATGTTATATTGAATCATTCAGGAGAAAACTACCACCTTATTTTTGTGGTTACACTAATCCATATATCATAATAAAATGATTCAGAACCGTTGAAAATGTATATTCTATTCTCCATTATCTTTAAGATGAGAATGTACTTCTAGAAATTTATCATTTTTGTGAAAAAATAAATAAGGGGTAGACTCTTATCAAGATCACGAGAGAAAAAATGTGATTTAATATATGGAATGGGATGAATTTAAAAGGTTAATTTTTAATAAGTACTTTAATCATATTCATCATATAAAAATAGAGTGGGAATTACTTCATTTAATGTAGATGTATGATGAATGTGTTGGTACTTAAGAGGAATATTTGAAAATCCTTTTCAGGCACACTTTTGGTTTTATCATCCACAATAAAATAAAGGATTATTGATTCTTTAAGGGATTAAAAACATTTCTTTAATGGTATTTATCAATAACATAAATCAATAAAAATTGTTTAATTGTTTTATATACTCACAATTTTGAGACAAAGATTGGTGTTACCGATTAATCTCATGATTTTAATAAGAAATGAAAAATTGGACTTCAAAGGTAATTCTAAGAACCATAGAGGGAATAAGATGAACCTACTTTAATGCTAATATAGTGAAAGGAAACATGGGGAAAATTACCATAACGAAAATTTTAAATGGATCATGTGTTTAAGGGAAGTTCATCAAAAAACCAAATGTTAATGTGATGGGAAAAAGATTGCTAATGATGAAAATGGAGTGAAATCTCCATAGAAGGAACCACCCACACTCAAATGTTTTAAATTAATGGAGTATAAGAATTATTCTTTCTAATGTTCAAATATAAATGTTAATGATGATGATCTATATCTACAACATCTAAATCTGAGAGATGAAGGAAATTCTCAAAAGATCAATATTTTTTATGAGGTGTACAATAACTATGTGAAAGGTTAACATGCCATCCAGTATAGAACTACTAATATCTAATTTGATTCTAGATATACCCATTCAATAATATCTAAATAATTTCCCAAGGGTTTCATAGTACAACTTAATATTAATATATTTATATAGAAGTACAAAAACTATATTTGTATAGCAATATCATTGCATAAATATTATTATTCTTTGGAAATAGTTTCTGGGAATGTGTTTTTATTCTTCCTCTAGTTGAATTTGATGTTATTTTGGGAATAGGTTGAATTTCATTACATAAATATGAATCAATTACCATGTATGTGAAGTTATGGTTTATATTTTGAGACATAATTTTATATCCTATCAGCATGATTACAAAATTTAATTTTCAATGGAAATAAATTCAATGTTATAGTGAAAGATTCTTATTCAAAATGCGAATTTATCTCAGATGGGTGGGGAGAAACATAATAATTATGATAATCCTAATGTGTAGGAGTTTGTTTACTCTATTATGGGAGAGTTTAGTGGTCTTACACCAAATGTTGAAATTGAGTTTTCAATAGAAATCATACCTGGTTCCACACTAATTTTGAAGACTCTATATAGAATGAACCCAATTGAGTTTCAAGAATTTAAGAAGAAACTACAAAATAATTTTGTAATGGGATTAATTAGGCCATGTTAGCAACCATAATGAACAAATATGTTTTCTGTTAAGAATAAATATATATCAATGAAAAACTACATTAATTATCGATAACATAACAAGATAACTACCAAGAAAAATAATTTTCTACCTTTTATTGATGACTTATTTGATCAACAACATAGAAATCCATACATTCCTATGATTGATATTAATTCTGGATATCATCAATTGAGGGTCAATAAGGATAATATTTCCATGAAAACATTCCATATAATTTATAAAAAATGGAAATTTATAGGAATTATATTTGGTATTACTTATACCCCCACATTCCTCATGTAATTATTGAATATAATGTATAGATATTTCTATGATTTGTTTTTGGTATTCATTACATATTATATTAATCTTCATTCAAAGATCATGTAATATTAGGAATATTATTTCTGAATTGGTTTGAATACCATAAGGAAAGAGAATAATTATAAGGAATTCACCATGTATCAACTTTGGCTTTGAAAAGAGTCATTATTAGGTACATAATCTCATGTTATTTAATATCAGTAGACCCTTTAAAGACAAAATTTATTGAACATTGGTATAGAAAAATCACTATAATAGTGATCTATATTTTTCATGGTTCAACTATATATTATATGAACTTTATGGATAATTTTTTACAACTATTAAATCCCCTCACTATATTAAATAGGAAGGGATCTAAGTTCTTTTAGATGGATGAATGTGAAAAATGTTTTTGAGAACTGGAGAGAAGGCTTGTTGGTTAACCTGTTATTATAGATCCCCTTAGTAAGGAAGGGTTTATAATCTATATTAATGCTCCACATAAGAGAATGTGATTTTTCCTCCAAAAGAACAATATGGTTATATATTATGGCCTATAAAAATTGAAGTTACATGAAAAAAATACCCAATTCATGATTTTGTGCAAGTTTCATTTTTTTAATTAATTTTATAGTGAAATTTATTGTATGGAGAATGGTTTGAAATAAATAATGATCGATAAATAATAAAGTATATTTTAATAAAGAATGAGTTGAATCTGCACCGGAGATGTTGGTTGAAACTAGTTATTGATTAAGGTTGATCAATACATTACCACCCTGTGAAAGAGAAAAAGGAGGTAGATTCTATGAGACAAATGGATCATTGTTACTAATATACGATGAGGTTAACAAAGGATGTAATATTTATTGACATGAAACATATGGATCCTAAAATATTGATTGAAGGGGATAAATAAGTTCTTTATCAAATGTGTTTTCAACCCTCAATACAATTGATGATTAAAGAGTAATAAAAAGAACATGTAGAGCTTATGTAGGTGAGAAATTTTCCTGAGTTCATCCTTAATTTTTATGGAATATAAGGTTCATAAAACATTTAATTTAACCTTAGGTACTATATTTGAATAAGGTAATAATTGATGAATTTCACACACTAGAATGTTATTAATTTGTTTTTAGATAATTTACTTTCTAATTTTTAAAAACCACTACTAATTTTTTTCTATTTATTAAAAAAATACAATTTCTCCCCTAACCCCCCCCCCCACTTTTACCCGAAGCACCATACTCTACCCTAAACACTCAACCTATCCAAATACCTCAACATAGTAGAGTTTTAACACTTATTGACTACTATAGATGTTTCCCCCAATGCCGATCCTAGCCAATGTTGGTGTTCCATTTTACACTAACCCCACAAGACAAAGACTTTATTTTCCATTCAATTTCTTTAGAGCCCCCACTACCTCTCCCTCAATAGTGATAGAGTTTCTCTTGAGCTGTACTATCCCTCACCCTTTCTAGCTATACGGTTTTCCTTGAGTATCTCACACACTCACTATCTCCCTTTCCCTCGTATGGTCTTCCCACTTTAGCCATCCACCCCAAAAGGTATATGGTAGAAATATTTAAGTTTGTTTATATCAATAGTAAGTGTATGATATGATTTTAGGGTTTTATTGTTTATAGTGTGAATAATGCCACTCCTTCTTTAGTATAATTCCATTTAAATTAATTATACTATTTCTATTGGTTTATATTATATGAATCTATTCATTTATATTTTTCACCAAACTATAAATCGATGTGAATTTTAAATTTACTTCTCCAATACACAACACTTCTTTAAACAATATTGATTGATATATACCAGAGTCTTACTTTTTTATTTTTCAAATAAGATTATTTTTAATTTGGTTTTGCATATATGATATGTATAATTTTTTTAAAAGGGTCATTATAATTTTAATGTATTCTATAATGAAATAAAATTTTTTATTATATCATAATTATAGCGGTAATTTATTATATTAATTATTAAAGATTTTTTGATAATGACCTCATGTGTTTAAATTTAGTTTTTTTATTTATAATGTTTTATCTTGAAGTAGTGGTGATATTATTTTATTCCAATATTTTTATATTCTTAATTTTTTAGTATATATAAGTTTTGAATCATTTGATTTTAGATAGGGATACATTCATATGGAATTTTTTGTTTCTATATATGGATTTATATGTGTTATATGATAGTTTAATATATATTTTGTTTGATCTTATGATGTTTTGAATTAAAAGGTTTCATGGGAATCCATAGTTATCTATGTGGGGGTTCACGATATAAGTTTTATAATAGTTTGATTTCATTATACTCATACCCATATGTATGATTAAACTCTACCTATTATCATTCACTATCAATGAGTCTATGTATGTGTACGCTGGGGGTGAGCTAATAGAATGCATCATTAATTTGAGAGATGGTTATCTATGAGTAAAGTATTATATTGTTTCATTAAGACCATGAGAGGTATACATAATGGTTTGATAATTATTTTTTTATTCATTGATTTATTTCTTTCAACTTTTAAAAATTATTTTTATTATGAAAATGAAAAGTAAATGGAATTTTTTTTCATAATATATCTTACAAATATGAATTTATGTTCTTATATTAATTGAAACTACTATATATGGTTTATCATATCATAAAAAAAGGTATTGTGAAACAGGTTAACTTCCTTTAATGAGGGGTGTGTTTCCGTAAAATTTTATTTTATAAAAATATTTAGATTTTAAAATTTGTTTTGAATATGTTGATTATGAAATGATTTTTAAATATAATTTTTTAATGTTGTTTCCTTATTGAGTGAATATTTTTATCATTCTTCTATTTCACATATTAACAACCATGATTGATTTTGTTTTTTTCATTTAATTTTTACTACTTATGTGGGTCTCTTTATAACTACTTGGGTTGTGTAATTTTCATCCCATTCATCAATTTTCTAATATAGTAATAATTATGTGTTATATTTTTTAAAAAAGTGTCGGAACCTTATGAGATATATGAATAAAATCTAGATGACATTATAGAGGATCAAAACACAGTATGCTAAGGGTTTAAACGATTTTTTACATTTTTCATTTTTTCGATCCATTTATGGGTCAATAATATGTCCATTTCCTAAATGTCAATTTATAATATTGTTGAATATACATGAAGTTTGTTAACAGTTGATATTGAAGCAGGTCTATGCTTAATATTTGTGTTGGATGTGTCTTGGAGAATCGACTGTTATAGAATATTTGATCATGTATGTTAATCAATATAATGATCTCCCAACTTTTTTTTGATAATGGATGGTGAATTAAAAAACATTATAAATGATTATTTTTCCATTGCATGACAACAACATCAATATCCAAAAAATACCCAAAAAAAATATTAACGGTGCTTCATATAGTAACATCAGAATTGATGTTTTTGGGACTATTAGAAATCCAGATCCTGATTATGACATATCATTGGATCCTCCACTTAATTATATAAAGACTAGTGTGAGAGAGAACATCAACAAACTGAAATAATAATTACATGATTTATTTGATAAATGAAATCAAGATATGTATGATCGATGTTTGAAATAGTAAAAACATTATTTTTTATTGATGTTGTATCGTATCAAATTCTAATGAGGAATTACAAATTATGTAATGTAAGTGATATTGTAATTGTTGTGTGATGTGTTTGTTGATGATAACATCCCTAAGTCATTTTATGAAATAAAAACATTTGTTAAAAAGATTGGTTTGAATTATACAGAAATACATGAATGCTCCAAAGACTATAATCTTTATTAAGAATAGGATTCAAGTTGATATGATTGAAAAAAATTTATTCATTTATATAGAAGTTAATTAGTGTTTTTGGATGTCTAAATCAACAGTCATATATGATGATTATGAAAAAGAACACTACTTGAAAGGATTTTTGTTACTTACCTTTGAACTCTCGATTGCAAAGATTATTCATGCCATTGAAAACTATTGAGTTCATGAAGTTTCATTCTTTATACAATAACAATGATGTGCATATGTGACATCAAAGAGATTAAAAATCGTGGAATACATTCTTTTCATTATATTCATATTTCACATCTGATCCTATGAATTTTTGTTTGGGATTGGATGTTAATGGATTCATCCCATTTGGTGCATTGATCAGTAGTTATTTAATTTATAAGTTTTTTTATCCCATAAAATCTATATAAATTGATGTTTATGCAATTAGAATCTTTAATCAATTCGTTGATTACATCAGCAAAAAAAAATAATAAATGATTTTGACCTATACATATAGCCTATAACTGAGTAATTACATGATTTATGGAGAATGGTGTTGAGCCACATGTTTCATCATGTAGAACATTGTATAAAATTCATGATTATCTAATGTAGACCATGAGTGCATCCATTTTACATGGGATGTTGTTGAAAAAAATAACATGGGGTTTTTATATACTATCTGTTACTTTAATTTTGATTCAAGAAGAATAACATATAGAAAAAAGTAGTCCTTATTTTATTAAATATTTCATGATACATCTCATAGATTTCATTTGAATATGTCAAAATTTAATGGTTCTGTTGATCGTAGACAACCCCCAACCTTTTGGACAGGTTCTCAATTACTGGAAGAACATTTAATTGTTGAAATAGAATTTGGGAATGTTATTTTTTTTACTAATAATAGGAAATGAGTTTGATTTTCATCGTCAAGTGAAATTATATTGTAATAGTGAAAGAAAAAATTTATATTCTTTAATTTTCCATATTAGGAATTTCATATTCAGTGGTATAATCATGATGTAATTCATATTGAGATGTTTTTTTGTAATAATATTATATTCAAATTTCTTAATGTCAATGTGAAATTAATGTCCCTCACAATGCTCAGAAGTACATATGAAATATGAATTTAAATCATGATCTCAAGATATATTAGAATGGAAATTATGATTGTAATGTTTCTAAATTAAAACATGGATGTGGACAGATTCCATGGACCATTAAAACTTATGAAGGTATATTATGGGTATTCAGGTAATATGTCATGGTTTTTTGACATAACTAATGATAAGGTAGATGGGTTGGAAAGTTTTGATTCACATATTTAATTATAATAGTTACTAACACTGTCATTTTCTACCCTATTACCAGAAATGGTTACTATAGTATTAATTCATCTTTTAAAATTCATAAAGAACAATATGAGAAAACTCTATAAACAAGTGATCTTGGAATCCATTAGGTGAGATCTATATTTACACATAGTTCAATGTAGATGTTATTTCCTCCACCATTTTTAACTTCCATGATTAATTTAATAATGAATTTGGACGAGGAAACTAAATTTGAGGGCCCCATACATTATTTATGTATGTATTCAATATATAGGTAATTTAATTATATGTTTTTCATCATAGGTAAATAATTCTTAGTGCTTCATCAAATATATAATTATGTTTTATATATTTTATTTTACATATATCTTGTCCATTTGCAACCATATATGAAAAACAAATCTCAACCTGAAAGCTCTATTTATAAAATCTATTTAGTAGAGGATATTCTTATCCATTGTTATAAATAATTAAATGATATTGCTAAAATATTCGATCAATCTAGACATGTTGAAGACACATTGAATCAATCTCAACTAAATGAAAAAAATATATGTCACACTATTGGACAAATTGTTGGGAGGATCTAAAATGTTATATTGAATGAAATGAAATTATTAAAAGCACCAATATATGCATTTATAAATAGTGATATTGTAGTTCCATTTATTTTATAAATTAGGACAAAAAAATAGGCGTACAATAGGTTGAACATGATATGAAAATGATATAACAAATGATGTCAATATAGAAATTTTAGAATGGGTCACATGTCGTATAGGTCAATAAATTTTACAATCAATATGGATATTAGGATCATATATATTTTATTAATAAAATAATGTACATTAATTTTTTTAGATCTGGAATACTGATACTCAAGATGAGTTATGAGAAGATTTAATGTTTCTAGATTGTGGGCCTGTAAAGAAGGATAGAAAATTTGGTTCTTATAATGTAAATAGATTTAAATTTCACATAGTTGATTCAGAAGAGGGTTTCAAATCATATAATAGTGTTATTTTTATAGTTTTTGAATTGGGATACTATAAAAAATTCTGATATTATAGAACTAAACTATCATGAGTTTTTTATTTCATTTATTCAAAAACAAGTGGTTGAATACTATAGGTAGTATTAAAATATATTTCTTGAAATTATATTCTGTAAACATCTCTGTCTTGATGGATGTTTGTGACCATGAATTTAAGATATATATATCTTCTCATCTAATGATAAAATGAAATATTATATGGAATATGTTTTGGATGAATGGTTGAGTGTATTTTTTGACATAAGACATATAGTCTTTTATGATATGGGGGACAAAGTGGAATATTTTTCATCTATCATTTATTACCATTTTCATTATGAAACACAATTATTATTCTCTCATGATATTAAAAATACTAGTCTTTAAAGGATGGATGAGGTAAATGATGTAATGATGGGGGAGGATGATGAAATGATTGATGGAACAAATTATTATGTATGAAATCAACTATTAATTTATCAATAACCACTATTATATGTGGATTCATTCATTATCATATATATGTGAAAACAATTCATTACATTGCATCTGTTTTCATTTATATTGTTTTTATTCTTTTATTTTTTGAAATATATGTTATAAAGTGAATTTTATTTGATTAAATTACTAGAATTCCATCGAAGAAGCATTTCAGTGATCCCAATTGACACATAATTGAAATTCCCTCAACCACGCTAATAGATGACGATCCATCAGTCCCGATACCTATAGCATATGAGACACACTCATTTTACCATATTTAGAATCTCTCACACCCACCATTCTATTAGTGTATAAAACTACATGATTCTCCATCCCATTAGCATCTAATACAGTTTCTCCCCATTCTATAGTTTCAGAACGAGGGAATAGGTCTCCACACCAATTTTTTCATGAGGATGTTTGTAGGTGTCACTTATAGATAAACTTTTTAGAGTGTTTAAATTTATTTATATATTCTGTACTACTAGTTTTTTCTAATTAAATATGAAAACAATGATTCTATGGAGAGAAATATAAATAGTTTAGATGATTTGAATTAAAATGGAATGAAGATAATTTTACATTTATACTTTTAGGGGTCCCCAGAAATGATGTGTAAGATTATTTGGCCATATTATAGTATAGTTGGAAGAATATCTAGTTACATATCCCATTAACTATATGGATTGGAAGTATATGATTTAATCATGGAAAAATGTTGTCTTTGATTCCATGTTAATGGAAATTTTTATACATTATAGTTTAATTTAATTCCAACATGATATTAAATTTGTTATTTAAAAAATTAACCTCTTTATACGTGTTTTATTGTACTCTACCACTAATGATCTTATCATAGGAAAAAGGAAAATGAAAAATTATGGCATAGAATGAAAAACATTTAAATGGATATTATTGAATATATTCAATGATGCTTCATTAAACACTGAATAAGTGTATGAAAAGGTTCCCAAAGGTGTACCTAGATATTAATAGAAGGTTTTTATTAATTATCATCATCATATGAATCATATGGTATTGAAATATATTTTATAATGTTAATCTCATTATATATATATATATGCATATGAAAAAGACACAACATTACATTCATTATTATTAAGTTACATGTTATTTATTTTATGGTGTTTTAATGAAAAATACAACTTGTTGAAATAGACAAATCATTCCCCACAAAACCAGGTCAAATAGTTTTTACAGAATAGATCAAATTGTGTAATATTTTCATTAGTTTGTATATTTATAAGTTAATAAAAACTTTTACATATATTAACATATTATAATATCTTTTTTATTTTATTCAAATAATATAGGGAACCTTTTCTCCGGAATATAAATTTGGGTAGATGTAATCTGATGGGTGTTATAATAATGAGTCTACTAAAGAAGTTTGGTGGTCTGAATTCTTTTTTTAATGTAATAAATTGTTTTTAGTAGTAACTAGGTAAATATGAATTTCTTTAAATATGAATAATATTTTATTTATATGTAAAAATAAAAGAAGTATGTGATTTTAATCCCACACAATCCATATTGGTCTCCTAGGATGGTCTCGTTGGTCATGCCCTTGGGAAAGAGCTTCTTGGTCACATTTGTGGGTTGAGTTTGGGACCATTAGCATCTGAGGTCATTGGAAGACTCCCGTGATTGTCGTAAAATCTACACCAATATTTAGATACTCCTAACCCAGAGATGCTAAGATAGATTTTGTTGTGATGTAAATCACAATTTTTCAGTAGGGGTAACATATAAATATTTATTATTAATATGAAATTACTATTTATAACTCATTGATTGAATTTTAACATAAGAAAAATAGATATATCCCAAGGGATATTACCTTGATAGATGATAGTGAGAAGGTAAATAACACAACATCAAAATCATTCAATGAACAATGTTTCATTGGTTTTAATTTTAAATTATAATATAAAACACGGCTTATAATTCAATATAATTTTCATAAATGTGATGGTAACAGTGAGTGAAGACAGAGATGGAGCTAATGTCCATCAACATTCATCGATTAGTGATTAGTGATAAATTTGGTTTCAAATATGGTGAATAACTATACATATAAAATTATAACACTAAAATAGTGATTCAGAAACCATATTTTTTTGGAAGAAATATCTATATTTTCATTCCATAACATTAAAATATATATGATTCATTAATTTTTTTTATTCCGAACATTACCTTAACTTTTGTTTTACATGAATAGTTTATATGTGATAAATCATGACACCCTCATGTGTTTGTTCCATGTATATGATTTATGGTTTATAGATGAACAATGTGGGATGCTAATCCAATAGTTCATAGAGTGTGGATGTGTCTTTCTTATTATAGAGTATGTTTTGTCCTTTGATGTTGTGTTACTTAAATCTCTACTCCTTTTGTGATTTTCTATACGAAATTGTATTTATTGGATGATGTATATTGCATATATTATATTATTAACAGTTTCTTATGCATATACTAATAATATTTCTTATTATTTTAGTTTATTAGATATAAATTTCTATTATAGTTTTCTATAAGATAAATCCTCCCATTAATGTTATGTGACCTTTGTGCTAGTCTCCAATCCAGTTCATATTCATGGATATCTTGGAGTCACACAATCTATATACTAATAGACTATATATGGACATTGTTGGTTGGGTCATGTGAATGTTTTACCATAGTGGTTGATTCTGAGGGATGATTTTTGTAGTCAGTAGCCATCCAATGATCAATTTGGAATCGTAAGGATATATTTCTATGGAATTTTATTGTTTGGTTGTAAGATAATTGGACTTAGTGATGGTGTGATGATTGACTTATAAATTAAATAAGGCTATGATAATATGTTAATCAAATAAAAACACTATTTCACAAGTAGTATTGAGGTACAATCTAAATGATATATAAATTATATAAATGCTAGTTTTTATATTTCAAGTCCTACATGTGACATCACATCCATGTATACTATAATCAATGTTGTTCCATCCAATTGAATGATGTATTAAAATTAAAATAACCTTTATTTTATACAGAGTTAGGTTTAAAATATTCACATTCCAGTGTCTAATACTATTTCAATTAATTATTTGTTTGAGAATTCACTTAACCAAATAATCAATTTGGAGAAGACCATCCCTCAGATGTAATGATTAGTTTTATCCAAATTTAAATTACTATAAAATTTTAAGTGAAATGAATTATAGATCATGGTGATATAGATTAGGCCACATATATGTAGAGTGTGCCACATGATTTTAATAGAATAGTCTTCTTAGATTCAGAGGTCACCATAATCTAATATGAACAAATGATTTGTCATATTCTATTTGGAACACAGTTTATCTAGTTCATAAATCAATAGAATAACTGATAATTATTTTATTAATCTCCCTTTGAAACAATGTATTTAATTTTACGTTACTTTTCTTCTAACCAAACATGATGTGACTACTCTATTGTGGTTAGAGTTTTTTTCTGTTTTCTATGATTTGGTATCATCTGTTATTGTTGTGGAATGTTATTTTTCTATTAGTGTTGAACAATCAAATAGAATCCCGACCATATTATACTATGTTTTGAGGCAATCAGATATATTCAGTTACTCCATAGATATTATTTATGATTTAATTTCATATGATTGATAGTTTGAGTGGGGCCTTAGGGGTCACAGTGGTGTAATTAAAAATCTCCACCTACACTGGAGTCCATATAAGATAATTAGAATATAAATAATTATTAGAATAGATGAGCCATAGTTTTTATTGTGGATTATTTTATATACTATGTTAATCTAGAGTGGTGTTGCTGACAGACCTCTAAATAAGTGTAAATTTTATATCATATGCTCTATATCAATGTTAAAGTGGACTACTGAGAGTCAATTATTTGTTTTCCACATGTGATAAAGAAGATTTCTTGGATAGATGATTCTTTGGTGATGTTATACTATTGGAACAATTAGTTATAAAATGACAATCATTGAGTGATTATAGTAAGACCAATTTGAATATGCACATAATGTATGGTAATAGGAAGGTTTCAAATATCGTTGTTCAATGTACTAGATATTTCCTCAATTCAAATTCCAAAGAAAATATATACTCCAATGAGAGTTATTATTCCTTCACCATTTATTCAAATTTTAGAATATCTAATGGAACATATTTCTTGACCATGTGAACAAGAGAGTTATATTAATGATATAACTATTTTGATTAGTTTTTATATTGAATTGAGGTTGTACTTGGTTGAGAAAGAGTCATTTTGAAAGATATATTCAATTTAGATATGAGACTAGTGTTAAAATAGTCAGTATTCATTTTCTTCCTCATAGATTTAATTTTAATATATTATTAGGTTTAGGAAAATATTATAGTAATTATGAAGTAATGTAATAATAAATTTTATTGGTTGACTGATGATTCTTTTTTAATAGGATACTATCTTATACATTATCATGTATTCTAGAGATTATGTTCGTATGTTGATTTTTATTCTGATAGATTCAATTATTGTGTTCTTGAGACAAGTGCACTGAACATATTATTATACCAGTAGTGGTGGATAGTTTTTTTTATTGTGTTATTATTACTATTATTTTATATTATTATTTATATTTTCATATCTTTGTATTGTTTAGATATTATAGGGATATAGATTATAAAACTATATTTATTTTCCGAAAATCAATATATAGTGGCATTTCAAACCACAAATATATATTCAAGATTATTTTAGTGGTAGATTAACCCTCTAATATATATGGTTGATATTTGGTAAGTGGAAGAATACCCAATAAAAAAAATATTGATTGGATAGTGGTAGTTTAATTCATTACTATTTCCTTTGCATTTTTTAGATTGGAAAATATCCCTTAAAACCAAAAAAATCACAATTAAATAATCATTATGTTATGGTTCATAGAAAAGTACACAATATATAAAAAACGAACACAAGCTTGATGCTGACACAAAATTTGGTTGTGGTTTTTTGAATATCTTTTATAATCATATTGACACAGCATAAAGTGCACAAAAAAATGTATAACTATCTATCAATTTTTTGTATTGATAGTTCATAATTATATATTTATCTAGAATGTATAAAGATGAATAGACATTAGAAATTGCCTTTCTAGTGGGATAAAATGAAGTGATGTATTCCAGAGTATTTATATCAATGATTGTTATATGATAAATTTAATGTATATAGATATATTTATATTGTCGTGTTTCAACCATTACACATACTAGAATGTAAATGGGAAAACATCACCATGGATTTTGTCATGAGACTCCAAAATAATCTAACTATAAAAGACTATTTGAGTTATAGTTAACTGCTTTATGGAGAAAATAAACATAATTTCCAATAGGGAATACAAATATCAGGATTAACTTACATGGATATTCATTAAATATGTTGTAATATTTTATAGTGCACTACTATCAATTGTATATTATCAGGGACCTTGGATTACCTAGATTATTTTGATAACTCTTCAGTAGGATTTGGATATAATGTTATGTTTCGTCACTACATATAATTAATTGAATGATGGTTAGTCCCAAAGGACAATTATAACTACAGGACACATGTAAAGAGATTTACTTATTGATTTAAAAGGTGGTTGGGATCATCAACTTCTTTTGGTGATATTTTATTACAACAACTGCATTCACTCTAGCATTCAGATGTATCCTTATGTAGGCCATTATGTTAAGAAGTTTAGAATCCCTATATAATGGAATAATGGAAGATAAATTAATATATTAGGAACTTATATTTCTAATAGAATTGTATATATGGTTAGATCCTTTCAACAACACATAAAATCATATCTGTGATGGAGTATTTGTATGCTGACAATCATCAAAATAATCTAGAGTACTATGTGGGTGAAAATGTATTCCAATGAATATCTTCTTGAAATACGGAGATGATATTTGAAAGGAATGTAAAAATATTCCCTAGTAATATTTTCCCATTAGAAATTCATGACCATATTGGGATGATAATATATCAATTGGTGATTCCACCAAATATATCTCATTTTTATTATGTGTTCAATGTAACTATAATAGGGAAGTACATAGCTTATCCTTAACCAAGATTGAACTCAAAGGTAATACTAATGGATTAAGATCATTATTTTTAAGAAATGATATTATATATTCTAGATCATTTGGAGAATGTTTTATGAAACAATATCAATCAACTAGTTAATGTTTTTTTGTGAAACAACCTATTTGAGGAAGCTATATAGAAACCATGGGATGTAATGATGCGGATGAATCCTCAAATATATGTATCTTATTGAATAATTTTGTTTTATAAAATCATTTTATGGGGGAGGATTTTAAAACTCATAGATTTTTATGAAATATTTTTCTTTAAATAATTTTATTTCGTTCACAGCTTGCATGTCACCCAACCCAGGTTTATATGAGCCATGTAAAATTATTAAATTATTATGTGTACATAACCAAATAAGTTTTATATTGGAGGGTACTAATAGGAATGAAAATTTTATGAAAATAAAGATCATAAAAATTTATAAAAATTAATATATTATTTATTAATTGATTATAATTTAAAACAATTCTTTTTTAAAAAAAGTGATATTTTTTCAGAAAAATTATTTTGAAGCCCATAATGTATTAATATATTAGTATAATAAATTAATCACCATTGAAGAATGATTTTAATGAATGTTATAAATTATTTTACTAGACCAAATTCCTTAATAATACCAATAATATTTTTTAAAAAATTTCATATAAATAAATCAAGTTTCTTTCTTAAAAAAATATTTATTGTTTTCTGAAAAATTGTTTATGTCAAAATTTTCAAGATTATTTTAAAATTAATTTCCCTAATTTATAGACATTTAATTTTATAAAATTAAATAATTTTTTTTATTTAGGTGGATAAAATTTCTTATATAGTCATATTTTAAATTTTATTCAATATGATTAGTAACCGTGGGAAAATTTATCACCTTAGTAATGAGTAAATAAGGTTAATTAAGATTCAAAAAATTTATATGCCACTAATTTATTATCATAATTCATATTTGATGATGTAAATAGAACCCTTATAACATTAGGATAGAGATTAATTACAATAATGGGCACTTTGGAAGGAATATAATTTATATATTTTTCAAATCAAAGAATATTACAAAAAATGTCTCACTCTCAAGTTTTACTATGTCTTATGCGTCTCCTCTGTGAACCATGTTTGTTATGAATGAATATATCTTTTTATACATATATTATTAAAATTATTTTCAGGATTTAACGTTATTTTTTAATTATTATTCATTATATAATGATAATAATAGGTTATGAACCACCAATACATTATATCAACATTTAATAAAAAAATTATAATATTTGATTTTAAATATATAAATAATTATATAGTTTGAAAGATTAAATGTGGCTTAATAATTTTAAATATATATAGAAAAAATATGTTTCTTTTAAATCCTTTTATTCTAATTCCTAATTTTTCTTTATATATAAATAGTTAGATTAAATTAATAGTGTAAAAATTGATAATAATGATGTTTTATCTAAATAATATTTTATTAAATTATTTTAAATTAATAAAAATCCAAAAATAGGACAATTTAGATACTATTTGGTCAGAAATATTATAGACGGACCATTTATGTGACAATTTTACCTTATTATGTAAAAAATGAAACCCTTTAATATTGTGACAGTATTCAACAATGTTAAACTAATTTTTTTTAACTACGTGTCAATCAAAATTACAGGGTTTAAAATTAAAAAAAACATGTTTAAATTTTATTATTTTATGGGATTATAAAATTATCTCTAAATAGAAGTTTAATTCGAGTCATATTTCTTGATAATGAGTTTAATATAATTTTACATTTTGTGAAATTACTAAAGGGCCCCTTACCTCGATTATAAAATGTTACCACTCCCCTCACTTCTTGAAAAACTTGGAGCCTTCTATTATGAAATAAATAGAATAATTCCCCTTGTAAAATTCCATGGTTACATTCTTGGTGTCCCAGTATTCCCAAAAGTCTAACTCTATAACCCTTTAAAAATATATAAAGTATTCATTTCAAAGAAGATCTATTCACCTTACAAGATCAATTTCTATTGTACACTTATTTAACTCCTCTAAATATATTGTATGTATGATAAAATAATAAATTTATTATCCTAAATAATTTTAAATTTTATAATTAATATGAAAATTTCATTATAAAATTTCTTTCCCATCAAACTATAAGTGAAATTATCACTCACGCGTACGTACATATTACCATCTTCATGCAGTGATACAACTAATTTTTCATCATCATATATTTTGGATTGTTATTTTTATGGGTTAGATTATTATATATGATATTTTTTAAATAATTATAATATAAAAATGACAATATGTTTTCTATCTTCTTTCTATCTAATCCTTGGGTGAACAATAACATTGATTGGGCATACGTGATGATTACCACCTATATTATACGATGCGATTCATTTTTTTTATAATTTAAATGGATGGAAATGATATAAAATCTTATGAAATTATATGATATATATGATATAATAATGACCTTATAAAATTGAATTAATATTTACCTTTCTTTCCCCATTTAAAAAATGAGAACAACGTTCATGCACATGTATGACCGACCATCTCTATGAACATTATAATGCATTTTTAAATTTATAAATTTTATTGATGACTATAAATATGTGAATAAATAATAATATATATATATATATATATCTCTTTATTAATAATTTTAAAATTATATAACCAAGATAATTGTACAAGAATCAGAACAACATAACAGAAATACAATTGAAAGAAAAAAATGTTAACTCTCAAATATTACAATTTTAGTAAGGAATTATTGGTAAAATGTGGTGTTGAAATGTTATAAAGGAAAAATATTTGATTTTATAATTATTAAAATGAATCTCGTATATAATTATAAATATTTCAAATTTATTCTATAGTAGGATAATGTTATTTAAATGTAAGGAAAACTCGAGGTAAGGGTTTAATATCCCTATCTCACTATTTATAGTGATTTATTATGACTATTCCATCGAAAATAAAATCATATGATCTATATAATGGGAAGCATATGAATTTTTTATCCACCTCTAATTTAATTAAATTTTGATTTTGGAATTTTTATTT
Organism: Viscum album; assembly: GCA_963277665.1. Lineage (NCBI taxonomy): Eukaryota > Viridiplantae > Streptophyta > Magnoliopsida > Santalales > Viscaceae > Viscum > Viscum album. Next base: position 447,585,481 of record OY728133.1, read on the forward strand.
TCCTCATCATATGTGTTTATAAGGCTGAAAATATGTTTTAAATAAAATTGAATTAATTTCTATAACTGATAAGAAAACATTTTTCATCTATATACTTGGTTTATCAAAAAGGATTAAATAATTTTGATACTATTATAATATAATTTTATAATTTTATTTTTACTTGAGATTTAATTTTTATAGATTTTGTTGAGAATATTTATTTTTGTATTCCTGATGTGTTTCTTTGTGAATTTTCAAACAACATTTTTGAGGTATTATTTATTTAATTAACACTATGTGAATATAACTGATTTAATGTTTGAATAATTATATAAATAATACATTAATTTTTTAGATAGTTTGTCTCAAATTTTATATTTTCTTAAATATGATGGCAGTGTTTATATTTTATGGGAAAATATATTTTTAGTGTAGATGGTTTCCACAATAAATGTTCCAAGTGATATATAAAAATAATTTTCTATCTACGATAACATAATATGATGAAAACTAATATTTAATGGGTATATGATCAAATTTTCATGATGAAATTATTTTTATGAAACCCGATATCATTCTATGGGTTATACTTTAACGAAATGTTAATAAACAACATTTCTTTTCATGGGATGTAATATGATGACATGTTAATAAAACCCATTTCTTTTTTGGGGTTCTCATATTATATCTATTTTTTATATTTTGGAACAAAAATATATGATTATTATTACGTTTTTAGTGTGACTTATATCTCCCTCAAATGTATTAAGGTCCTCAACTCTAATAACTCAAAGCCAAAGCGTACTTTATTACCTTTTCATAGATTTAAGAAGTTAAATCAAATATAACAGATCAATTTAGTAGTTTATGGTAACTAAATATATTATTACCATTTTAAATATTAATATAAGATATATTTCATAAAAAATTAAAAAAATCGAAACATTGAACTCATTCGTAGTACTATTATTCTCATTACGGGGAATGTATTCAAAAGAAGGGTGAATTTAAACGATTCGTAAAGGATAATTAGAATATACGATATCCCGAATCAATAATTATAATCAACTTGGAATGTTAAATAACTAAACAACCATCCCATTTGAATAACATTACTATCATGATATGGTAATTCATAATTAATATGGAAAACAATGTAACTGAAAACAAAATCCATTTAATCAATATATTGTGAATGAAATGAATATAGAGATAAAATCATTTTTAAAATCACATGGATATTAATAATATAATTATTAATTAATGTAATTCAAAATTATTGGATTTCATGTCCTAAAAAACATTAGACATCTTCTATCAAGACATTTAATTATATTGATTAAATATAAAGGTTGAAGCCCGCTTAATATGACCAACTTATTCTTGTCACGAGACCTACCAATGCATTAAGGGGATTTATAATTTTGTGAACCACCCAGAATGTAATTTCCAAATAAATCCTAAAAATCTAATGATTTAATTAATTTATGAATCAATATTCCCTTTCATAAAATATATATATAGATTAAAGGATACATATTTATCAATATTTCCCAAGTTAATCAAATATCATTCAAAGTAAACAATATACGTATAAATTATATATTGTTTATAAAATAATATTATAAATCATTAAATATTATCAATATTTAATATAATTTTATTTTACAAAGAAAAATGATCATAAGAACGTGATTCTTTCAAGATAAAGTTAACAATTATAAAAAAGTAATATTGTACAATAACATTATCACTATTTAATTTTCAAAACAAACCCATTGGATGAAATAGTTCAACCGAGAAACAAAATATAATGAATTATTATTTAATTATGATATTTAATGTAAAATGGATCGTATATAAACTATATAAAATAAATTAGGTGCATAACATTACAATATTTTTCAATTAAGGGAAATTGAGATGATGCCCCTTAACATGAAATTCGCATGCCATGTATGTCATTTATATTATGGGAAGATAAACTTATGTTAATTATTGAAAATTTAAAAAAGATTTTTATATTTTATTATTATTTTTGTTTCACCTATTTCCATGTTTTTTAAAATTAATTATTCTATTAATTTTCTATCAGGTATTTTGATTTAGATTTTAATTATGTGTCAAATATGACTTTCATATGATGATTATTTGTCTAAGAGGTTATTATTTCTATATAAAAATAATAATTAAAATATCATCATTATAAATTTTTAAATCTATTATAATTTTAAGACTAATCATGAATGAATTTTTTGAGAAATTAATTACCTTAGGATCATGGAGACGATTTGTTGTATGTACACATGTGTATCATTTCTATTTTTCAATAAAATTTATAAAAAGGTGATAAATAATATTTGACCATCATTGAATGAAAATAATATCATAAATAACTTTATATTTCTTTAAATATACTTATTTATATCATATATGTTGTGTAGTGATGAAAAGAGAGTGACATTCTTTTATTACAGTTGTAGTCCCCACATACATGAATGATGTTATAATATTTTAGTGATTGAAAAATTAAGAAGGAAAATTTTATATTATCTTTATAGAATGAAAAAAAAATTCATTAATATAATAAAAAATTATTTTATATCAAATTTATTCCTTAAAAATATCCTTATTAACTTCCCTGGAAAGTGCTAGTGAAGATTGACTCACAATGCTTCATGAGGTGGTGGTCCAATATACACATGAATAATGTCATTATGTCCCAATATAATGGATAGAAGAAAGGTATATCTAATACAATGAATCCACAGGTTTAATTAAGTGAAAAATAACATGTATATAATTAAGATACATCATAATACCCAACCACAAGTAGTTTTTATGGAAAATGTTTCACATTGTTTTGGGATGTGGTAGTTCACTTTAACCACATGAAATGTTAACGTTTCACATTTGATAGAAAAAGAGATAGATATTATTCATTTATTTAAGATAATAAAATCTCAATATATTTTGGATTCTGATTTTTTTATATTAGTATAAATGAATAATATTTTAAGGAGGTGTAAAATGAAATAAAATAAACATGCATAATTTGTAATTATACCTCTTCTCAGACAACCTATTTAGGTTTATATATATATATATATATAATTTTATTGGCGGTATAATTACATTAAATAGACAAAAACACCACACACATTCCATAATGGTAGGAAAAATCCCCCCAATGGAATATCCCACCAATGAAGCCTTATTTATTCATAAAATTGACCCAAGGCCCATTGGAGATTAATTACATTATGTGGATCAAAGGACCATGATTTGACCAAATGTCCAAGTGCATCATCATGCCTATGACAGCATCCGCATGTCTCATCCATGTGTCACCGCCAACATCCATCATGCCTGCCACACCCCCATCCAGTGACATGCCTACGTCATCGAATGACAAAACAATTCTCCCCCAACTGAATTTGAAAGTAGGTGTAGTGCAGAATCACGAGACACCTCTACCAATGAGTCACACCCCATCAATAATGATAATTTATAATTTATCACAAAAAATATTCATATAAATGATTTATGATAAAAAAATAATTCTATGATGAGGGTATAGAAATTCCTAATTTATTTGGATATTTGTTGGATAATCAAAAAGGTTTTGATATTATGATAAAAAGATGAGATGTGGCGGCCTTTTTTTAGTGAGTTGAGTGACACACTTGCAATATTTGAAAATAAATCGACGTTCTCATGTTTTTTCACATGAAAAATGGTCCAAAATGTTGTATTATAGAAAACTACACATTATATGGTCTAAATATGAAAATATAATAGATTTTGATCATGTTATTATGATTATTTTGAAACTTTTATTCTTATTTTAACCACACTGTAATTTTTTTACCTTAACCATGATAAATAATTTTTACTTCTTCACTATTCATTTTGGTAAAAAATAATTTTTACATTATAATATTAAATAAAATATCATTATTCGAAATATGGAATCCATTTCACCATATTATAAAGAAATAATTTGAAAATTTTATTTTAAAATTTATCATGTTGATACAATAGATTGTGGTTTTTCAAATACAAATTGTTTAAAAATGTACAATATTTTTATATAAAAATTACTATTAAATTGATTTCAATGACTTATAATGAATATATATAAATATACATATAATAAAAAAAGTATACATGAAACCCAATTTAATTAATAAAAATATTTTCTATATAAATTAAATGAAACTGTATTTTTTTATTAAAAATTAGTATTTTACAATATTCATTAAAAAATTAAAATTTTAGGAAAAATCACAAAAAATAACAATTATATAATTTTTATACAGAGATATATTAAATTTATTTTATTTTTATCATATAAATATACTAAAATTTTCCATAATTAATTCTATACTCAATGCGTATGAAGCGATATAGCCAATTTCTTTAAAAAATACCATTTTTCACAAATTATTTTATTTACCTTATAATGTTTCTTATTTTTATTCATAATATATTTATTACCATGGAATATGTATAAAATATATCTTTAGAATGATTTTTTTAGTTATATTCATACTCACCAACATAATGGTAGGGTTATATTGGTTATAATTTGATAATAGTTTAATAGAGTTTTTTCGTTTAAACTCGGTGTTCTGTTCATCCCAAGATATCAAAGAGATTGAATTTATTAAAAATGAAATAATTAATAATGTATCGGGGTGTTAAATTATTCCCTCATACAATAATTAGATCCTTTAATTTTGTGTATATTAACTTCCAAATAGTTGAGGTTTTTTTTTCAACATAGAATTCTCTAGTTCCCTTATTGCTTCCTCATTTTTTTGATTTATCTAAAGTACATTTAACACGAGAGACTTTTAATTACTCAAAACATATTATGTAGTATTGGGAATTTAGATGGGATATTTATAGTAAAATTGATCAGTTTTATTTTCTATTTCATCAGATGTGAGCACATGTGTCGAGTTCTACATGTACTTCTTTTATAATTATATATATATAATGTCATGTTCATTTGAGATACTTGGTAAAAATTCTAAAAGATAAGAATAAAATATAATTGTATTAATATTTTTAAAGGGTCACATGTTCATTGGGATCAATTTACATTTCCTAACGTACCTTATAACACCATTCTATAAAGATACATTCATGAAAACTACATCTTCCAATTGGAATATAAAATTCTTTGATTTATTATCACTAAAACTCTTTTTCCTACTTTAAGATGAATTAATGTTATATGGAATATCATTTCACTTTTTTGTTTTTTATTCAATATTTTCTGGACCTAAGAATTTTATATTAGCAACTAAATCACAACAAGTTGGAGTATAAAAACTTTTTCGATATAATGAGTCATATAGTTCCATTTGAATACATTAATGGAAAATATTATAAAATAAAAAACCATCCAAAGGTAAATAATAATCCTACATACCATGAAAGTCGAATTATAATCACCTAAAAATTTAATCCATAGTTTTAACAGACTTTTTGGCTATCTATCTATTTAATTACCATATATAGTGCTAAAATTATCCTTAGTATCAAGAGCCTCCTTATAAATATTACATAATTTTGAAATAAAATGGGGATCCTGATATAACATGATCAAAATAGGTTCTCCATTATAATGTACAACTTCATTAATATATGGAATTTAAATGTTCTAAAGAAGGTTATTCTTCTATTATAATAAGGAAATATGCATTTTTTGGTGATCAATGATAACCCATATTATATAATTATATAATGGACGCATTGACAGTCCATAAAAAAGACCACAGTAATGCCATACCATTTATACATAATAATAGGAAGAGGCTTCAAGACACCTCTAGTATGTTTTGTCATAGATTTAAAATTATTAATTGAATATCATCTGAATACAAAATCAGTAATTCCCCACTTCATGTTGTCCCACAAAAAATGATCCCTCAAATCACTACACATGTAAAGACCATTCAAATTCAAGGGAAATTTTTTCTAATTTTTTTTTGGGATTTTACCAGAACGCAGTTTCTGACGGTGCCTGATTCTGAGGCCCGGTGAGCCCGGAATCAATTTCGGATGTTTAGCTCGGGTACGTTCAGTGAACGAACGAGCGGGTTTTCCTATCTTTTGAACCGGTGATCGAAATTAAAATCCGAGGGCACCGATGAAAATGCAGCGCCGATAATTGCTTAAGATCACCTTTTCTGGGGTTCAGTTTTCTCGGGAGGAGATGTCAAAAAATTGTGGAAAGTAAAAATAAAATTGAGCTACAATTTTATTTCTTTAAAGGTGGTCATATCCTTTGAATGGAAGTTAGGGAACTACCCAAGAGAGGTAAGAGGGTGGTGGGGCCCACACGAGACCCTAACCCCCTTGATCATCCCATAACCCCCTTGACCTCCCATAACTCACCTCCCTCTTTAATTTTGTAACTCAACTTTCACTTAAGTGAATCCTCTCATCCCCACCTCCCACTTTAATTCATGCCACCTAAACATTAATTATTTTGACAACTCAAGATCAATTCATTAAGAATGTTATATTTGAAATTTTGTAATTTTTTGAATAAATGGCATGGGTAAATAAAATAAGTTGGAGCCTTATTTTATTTTGGTTAGAATTGTTGTGTTAAGAGTATGGGAAGAGAGCATTTGAGTTTTGAAGAACTTCCTCTTACGAAGAAGAATGCTTCATCTTCATTGTTGAAGAACATGAAGAACACCGAAGCTTCGACGAAGAACGTCGTCTCATCTTGCACCTTCTCTCCATGATGAAGGAAGCGAGACACCGTGTTCTTCATCGGGCAATCACCGACGACGTGCCTTCTCCTATTCTTCCTCCGCGTCAAGGGAGGAGAAACCACCGCGGGGAACGTCGCCATTGACGACGACTCACCCTCCGACGTCAACGGAATCAGCACCGATCTTCTGCGACGTCTGATCAACATGACACTTGCCTCTTCAGCAGCTCGACGACGTGTGACGTCTTTGCAAGGTAGGGGTTTTGTTTTTATGTCGTGAATAATTTTAGATGTTCTTCGATATTAACGGCCAACTGTTATCAAAATAACGGAGAAGGTCGGACCGCACAAACACGGCCGAACCTCCTCCCTTTTTTATTTTGGTGGTTTCCTTCATGGATTGAAATGGAAGCGACGCAGTGACATCACGCCATGTAGGAATTTAGAGAATCATGAAGAAGAAGCACGACGCCGTTGTGCCGCGCCATTGGGGTTGAACGAATCCGCGGTTGGAGTCAGGCCGTGACGAAGAAGCAGGGTGCCATCGCAAAGCGTCGAAAAACCACGAAGATGGTGTGATTTGTTGTTTGACGTGCGGATGGACGGACAATGACAAATGAGATCGCAAGGTAATTGTGAAGGCTTTGTAGCGAAGTTCGGGTCCCGGGACGATCACTAGCAAAGACCGCAGGTGAATCGGACCACCGGAGCGCATCCGGTGGTCCGCGGAAGCCCCCGCCGGCGCGCCGTGCCGGCACGGCGGTGCCGGCGGTGGGATGCGGCGGCGCCCAGTGTGCCGCTGGAAGGATCCGCCGTGGCTGAAGCCGTGGTGGCGAACAAGGGTCCCGCAGCCACGTGGGATCGGGGAACGTGGGACGTGGCAGCGCGCCGCATCCGTTGACACGGAGCAGCCCCCGCGCGGGGTCCGTGGCCCCCTTCAGCACGGCCGCTCTGCCAGCGCCGCGCCGCCTAGGCCGGGCCACGCCCAGCCGGGCCGGTCCCGGGCCAGACCCCCTGTTTTCAGACCCCTCACGGTCTTTTGCCCATATCATGGGTAGTATACCTCTGATCGACGCACCGCCAGCGGCGATGCGATCCTTGGATCGAGACGGTCGTTTTGGTTTATTACACTCAAGGTTTTGGAGGACATTGGGTTCGGCCGGGTTGATTCGTTTATTAAACCAACCGGGCCCTCGGAGCAGAAATGGATATATCTTGAGCACCAGACATCCGATTAAAGTGCCGTCAACTTTGCTGGATTCCTCTTCATGATACAGAACTTTTAGAATACATCGCTCGAGGATTCGACATGGTTGAATTATGGCCGGGTTGGATTGTACCCGAAATCGAACCGGTCCCCTGGAACGGAAAAGCTGATATCATTCAGTCCGGACGTCCGTTTGACGAACCGTCAATGGCATTGGTGATCACATTGTGAAACGGTCCCTATGAGTATACCCTATGGGAGTTCGGGGGTACAATTGAGATATGACTGGGTTGGTTCGCACATGAATCCAACCGGTCCGCTGGGATGAAAAAGCTAATAACTCACAGACCGGGCGTCCGATTGACGCGCCGTCTGTTGTGTTGAGATTCTTATGACGAGGCTATCCTTTGAGATACATCTTCGTGGGACTTTGTGATACATGGAGTATTGACCATTATCTCATGGAGCGGACCCTCCCGGAGATGAGCATACGGAGTACAGAGACCTTGTAGCCGACTGAGACCTGACGACTGCTTGACCGAATCAACTTGGAGTGAGTCCACTAGCCCAGTGGATGGAGCGCCCGGTATTTGGTGGCAGACCCGCAGTGGACGGAGTGGCTAGTAGTTGTCAGCAGACCCGCAGTATGCGACCGGATGAGTACCTCTGTAGGCTATTATGGGGAGCACCCGGTATTTGGCGGCAGACCCACAACGGACGGAGCGCCCGGTATTTGGCAGCAAACCCGCGGTACTCGACAGGAGGAGTACCTCAGTAGTCTTAGGTTAGTGAGAATTACCTCGGAGTCGTGATAGGATCATTGTACACTCCAGATACAGGGCTCTTCCGCAGTTACGGTTTTGATAATGAAGATCCTGGTTTGAGCTGAGTCTATAATCTTTTGTTTCCTCTTGATTGAGATTGGTTACTTGATAACTTAGGATATGTATGGGCATATACCTAATTAGAGGTTATCTGTTGAGATCTTCTTGTGGTTATCCATGTTGGTTTTAGTGTGACCATGAGGGTCTCAGGGTCCATACTGAGTATTGTTATACTCACCTCTGCACGGGCTATGCCCGAACCTCGTTGTGTTGGTTGCAGACAACGGGCAGCGCTGACAGAGGCCGAGTGATCGAGGACTGGACGGTACCCGGAGGTGGACCACCCGACAAGTCAGTATCCGGAGGTGGACTTCACAGCGAGTCGACACTCGGAGGAGGTTGACGGGCGAGAGCGTTGCAGAGGCAATCTGTTCGTACCCTTCAGGTAGGATCTGTGGTGGACAATCCAAGAGTTGCGCTATCTGTACCTACCCTTCAGGTAGGATCCGAGGAGGATGATACAGGAGATGCATCCTTTCTTCTAGCTATTAGTCTTTTACTGTTTTAATTTCATTCAGTTATAGCTGTATTTTCAGTTGGGTTTGTATTCTGGCCCATTTACCTTTCAGCACTTTTACTTGTACTCTATGGTGTTTAGTTTACTTTTATAAAGGCAATGCCTTCCAAGTTTTCTGGATTTATGCCTTGGGTGCTAGTCGCCAGCCCCTGGATATGGAAGGCGGGATTGGGGTAGTCACGACAGGGGCCCCGAGGAGAGGTCGTGACAAATTGGTATCACAGGAGTCGGTTCTACAATAGAACTAATAACTCTGATATTTTCTTTCTGTGAAGCGACAGTGTTAAAAGTACCAAGTGTGGTTTTTAGTTCAGGGAGTCCAGTGTTGTTGCGGGAGGCCAATGTATCCATACACCAGGACCCTGACAACTGATTTCTGACTTTGTGCACAAAAACACTGATTGCGTGTGTGTTTCCAGATGTTTTTAAAATTCAGAACAAACCTGGTCAGCTCACCAGGTATAAATAATTTGACTCTATCATGTTTATTTCATTCAAGATGCCTCCCCACGGACAACCAGCTAGAGCCCCGAGAGTTGTTCATTCTGACAGCCCGCCAAGCGACGTGGCCTCAGTATAGGGCCCTATCCCAGTTGAGGCACCAGTGGAGGCACCAGCGGTATTATTACCCGTTGGTCCACCGATGCCACCAGCCCCAGCAGCAGAGGGTACACGTCGCTTGAGCGCACTGCACGAGTTCCATTGCCAGAGACCACCCGGGTTCAGGGGATAGACAGACCCGCAAGTGGCTGAGGATTGGCTAGAGGCTGTGGTGAGAGTCTTCAGGCTAGTGGGGACACCAGCAGACTTCATTGTGATCCTTGATGCCAGCCGTCTTCAGGAAGCAACAGGCAGATGGTGGAGCCTGATGCTTCAGATACATGACGAGGCGACACTTCTTTGAGCAGACTTCAAGAGCCTATTTCGGGCTGAGTTTGTACCAGCCACCCATCGAGCGGTGCGTATACAGGAGCTCCTACATCTACAGAAGGGTAGCATGACAGTGGCGTAGTATTCAGCGAGGTTCACATACCTCTCGCGCTACTCCAGAGATATGGTACGAGACCCGTTCTTCAGGGCCCAAACCTTCGAGTCGGGGCTTAGGCGAGAGACTATAGCTTCTGTTGTTTCTCAAAAAATTCCGACGTAGACATGGGTATTAGAGAGATCCCTCTTAGTGAAGAGTTTCCTTGTTGATCAGTCTCCAGCAGCAGGACCCACCATAAGCCGGCATGCAGCAGAGTCTTCTGCAGTAGGCAGTAGACATATGACACAGAGGTCTAAGAGGACCAGACCTTCCGGTGGCCGACTGCACGACTCAGGTTCAGTTGTGCGGCGGAACTGGGGCGGAGTCAGAGCCAGTCGTGCCGAGAGTGGACTGTGTTACTCCTGCGGCAGGATTGGTCACATGGCATGTGACTGTCCGACCCGCCATACAGATGACCGGTAGTTAAATGAAGAACCTTTTAGGCAGAGGCAGAGTCTCGATCAGGGTGGACCGCAAGGAGCAGGAGGCCATGGCATAGGAGCTGGCCATGCAGCTGGAGGTGGGCGACGCTTCGGGGTGTTGCCATCACCACCACTAGGAGGTCCACCCCGACCGCAGGGGACATGAGGACATGGGAGAGCTCAGCTTCAGGCAGCTGAGGCCTATGGTCATGGAGCTATGGAAGCAGATGGACAGGAGCAGGACTAGCTCCAGACCTGGAGGCGATTGATCATGTTGCTTCTATTTTTGTTGATGTTTGTTTGTAGTTTCATTGTGTCTTTGTACCATGAGCTTCAATAATATAAATACACATACATTTGTGTCATTTTCTTCCTTCCTTTTTGATTACTAAGAGATTCCAGTTTAAACTGTTGACTTGACCCTCACTTTCGAGATTCTAACTAGAAGAGACCTAGTAACCTCATGCTGATGCCGATAGTGTGACTCGACCCTTAGAGGCAAGAGTGACGGTTGGATCTCTTGGTAGTAACGTCATGGCCTTACAACGTCGTCCATGGCATGAATACATCCTTCATGTCTGGATTTACTATATTAGGAAAATAATGTCGTTCATCCATGGGATGAGACCGGATTTATCTTATCGGCAAAGAAGAAATCATAGCAGCTCATGTGGGACCAAAGATAGTCCAGGCCATGACAGAGAAGGTCCAAGTCATTCAGGAACGGATTAGGATAGCTCAGAGCTGACAATAGTATTTTGTTGATGGGATACAGGGCCACTGGAATTTGAGGATGGCAACCACATTTTCATACGAGTCTCACCTCGATGAGGTCTATGGAGATGTGGCTGAGGCGACAGGTAATCTCTGAGGTACAGCGGACCTTTTCAGGTCCTTAGTAGGGTAGGCATGGTGTCTTACCGTTTGACCCATCCACCTCAGTTTCATCAGGTTCATGACGAATGCCACGTATCTCAACAGAGGTGATACATGCTTGACCCGACGCATACCATCAACCATGTGAAGCTGGACATTGGAGATGGGGTGGCTTTCACGGAGGTTCCATTGGGGACCGAGGATCGAAAGGATCGGATCCTACGAGGACGGTCAATTCCTCGGGTGCACTTTCTTTGGCAGTATGGGTATCTCCAGGTGAGCACATTGGAGTGGAAAGCTCAAATGCGTGCTCAATACCACTTTTGTATCCCTAGTCTATGTTTAAGCATTACAAGGACGTAAAGCCCTGAGGTGGGAGTAATGTAAAGACCCGTAAAAATCAAGAGAAACTTTTTCTAAATTTTTTATGGGATTTTAAAAGAATGCAGTTTCTGACAGCACCTGATTCCGCGGCCCGGTGAGCCTGGAATCAATTTTTGAAGTTTAACTTGGGTACGTTCAGTGAACGAATGAGCGAGTTTTCCTATCTTTTGAACCGGTGCTCGGAATTAAAATCTGAGGGCACCGATGAAACCGCAGCGTCGATAATTGCTTATGAACACCTTTTATGGGGTTTAGTTTGCTCGGGAGGAGATGTTAAAAAATTGTGGAAAGTAAAAATAAAATTGAGCTACAATTTTATTTCTTTAATGGTGGTTATATCCTTTGAGTGGATGTTAGGGAACTACCCATGAGAGGTAAGAGGGTGGTGGGGCCCACACGAGACCCTAACCCCCCTTGATCTTCCCATAACCCCCTTGACCTCCCATACCTCACCTCCCTCTTTAATTTTGTAACTCCACTTTAACTTAAGTGAATCCTCTCCTCCTCACCACCCACATTAATTCATGCCACCTAAACATTAATTATTTTGACAACTGAAGATCAATAAATTAAGTATGTTGGATTTGAAATTTTGTGATTTTTTATTACATGGAATGGGTAAATATAATAAGGTGGAGCCTTATTTTATTTTGGTTAGAATTGTTGTGTTAAGAGGAAGGGAAGAGAGCATTTGAGTTTTGAAGAACTTCCTCCTTCGAAGAAGAACACTTCATCTTCTTTGTTGAAGAACATGAAGAACACTGAAGCTTCGATGAAGAACGTCGTCTCATCTTGCACCTTCTCTCCACGATGAAAGAACCGAGACGCCGCGTTCTTCATCGGGCGATCACCGACGACATGCCTTCTCCTCTTCTTCCTCCACGTCAAGGGAGGAGACACCACCGTTGGGAACGTTGCCATTGACGACGACTCACCCTCCGTCGTCAACGGAATCAGCACCGATATTCTGCGACGTCCGATAAACGTGACGCTTTCCTCTTCCGCGGCACGATGATGTGTGACGTATTTTCAAGGTAGGGGTTTGGTTTTTATGTCGTGATTAATTTTAGATGTTTTTTATATTAACGGCCAACTGTTATCAAAATAACGGAGGAGGTCGGACCGCACAAACACAGCTGAACCTCCTCCCTTTTTTATTTTGGTGGTTTCCTACGTGGCTTGAAATAGAAGCGACGCAGTGCCATCGCACTGTGTGGGAATTTAGAAAATCATAACGAAGTAGCACGCGCCGTTGCGCCGCGCCTTTGGGGCCAAACGTATCTGCAGTCGGAGACAGGCCGCGACGAAGAAGCACGACGCCGTCGCGCGGCGCCGGAAAACCACGAAGACTGTGTGATTTTTTGTTTGACGTGCGGATGGATGGACGATGAAAAACGGGGTTGCAAGGTAATTTTGATGGCTTTGTAGTGAAGGTTGGGTCCCAGGAGGATCACTGGTGAAGACCGCAGGAGAATTGGACCACTGGAGCGCGTCCGTTGGTCCGCGGAAGCCCCCACCGACGCGCCACGCCGGCACGGCGGCGGCGGTGGTCAGAGGCGGCAGCGCTCGGCACGCAGTCGGAAGGATCCACCACGGCTAAAGCCATGGCGGCGAACAAGGGTCCCGCGGCCGCGCGGGACCGGGGAATGAGGGACGTGGAAGCGAGCCGTGTCCGTTGATACGAAGCAGCCCCAGCGCGGGGGCCGTGACTCCCTTCAGTGCGGCCGCTCGGCCAGTGCCGAGCCGCCCAGGCCGGGCAAGGCCGCGCCGGCTGGGCCGGGCCACGCCCATCCGGGTCAGACTCGGGTCAGGTCGACCCGGTTTGGGATGACCCAGGGAGGGTTTGGCTGGGTCGGTCCGGGCCCAGACCCCCTGTTTTCAGACCCCTCAAGGTATTTTTCACATATCATGGGATGTAGACCTCCGATTGATTCACATTCAGTGGAGATGCGATCCTTGGATCAATACGGTCGTTTCGGTATATTACACTCAAGGGTTCAGAGGACATTGGGTTCGGCCGGGATGGTTTGTTCACGAAACCAACTAGGCCCTCGGAGCGGAAACAGATATATCTTGAGCACCGGCCGTCCGATTGACGTGCTGTCATCTTTGATGGATTCTTTTTGATGAGATAGAACATTTGGCATACTTTGCCCAAGGATTGGATGCTGTTGAAGTATGTCCGGGTTGGATTGTACCTGAAATCCAACCAGGCCCCTGGAACAGAAAAGCTGATATCTTTCAGACCAGACGTCCGTTTGACGAACCGTCGGCGGCGTTGGTGATCACATTGTGAAACGGTCTCTATGAGTATACCCTATGGGAGTTCGGGGTACAATTGAGATATAGCCTGGTTTGTTCGCACATGATACCAACCAGGCCCCTGGGACGAAAAGGCTAATAACTCACAGACCGGGCGTCCGATTGACGCGCCGTCTGTTGTGTTGAGAACCTTTTGACGAGGCGGTCCATTGAGATTCATATTTGTTGGAATTTGTGATACTTGGAGTATTGACCAGTAGCTCATGGAGCGGACCCTCCCGGAGATGAGCATATGGAGTACGGAGACCGTGTAGCCGACTGAGATTTGACGACTGCTTGACCAAATCGACTTGGAGTGAGTCGACTAGCCCAGTGGACGGAGCACCCGGAATTTGGCGGCAGACCCTAGGCGGATGGAGCACCTGGTATTTGGCAGCAAACCCGCAGTACTCGATCGGAGGAGTACCTCTGTTGGCAGTAAGGGGAAGCCCCCGGTATTTGGCAGAAGACCCATAGTAGACGGAGCGCCCGTTATTTGGCAGCAGACCCTCGGTACTCGATAGGAGGAGTACCTCATCAGTCTTAGGTTAGAGAGCATTACCTCAGAGTCGTGACAGGATCAGTGTACACTCTAGAGACGGGGCTATTCAGCAATTATGGCTTCGATAATGAAAATACTGGTTTAAGCTGAGTCTATAGTCTTTTGTTTTCTCTTGATTGAGATGGGTTACTTGATAACTTATAATATGTATGGCCATATACCTAAGTAGAGGTTATTTGTTGAGAACCTTTGTGGTTATCCATGTTGGTTTTAGTGTGACCTTGAGGGTCTCGGGGTCCCTACTGAGTATCGTTATACTCACCCCTACACGGGCTATGCCCGCACCACATTGTGTTGGTTGCAGATGACGGGCAGCGCTGACAGAGGCCGAGTGTTCGAGGACTGGATGGTACCCGGAGGTGGACCACCCGACGAGTCAGTATCCGGAGGTTGACTTCACAGCGAGTCGACACTCGGAGGATGTTGACGGGTGAGAGTATTGAAGAGACTATCTATACCTACCCATCAGGTAGGATTCATGGTGGATGATCCAGGAGCTGCGCTATATGTACCTACCCTTCAGGTAGGATCTGATGAGGACGACCTAGGAGCTTCATCCTTTCTTCTAGTTGTTTGTCTTTTACTGTTGTACATCATTCAGTTATAGCTGTATTTTCAGTTGGGTTTGTATTCTGTCCCATTTAACTTTTAGCACTTCTTCTTTTACTCTGTGGTGTTTCGTTTACTTTTATAAAAGCAATGCCTTCCCAGTTTTCGGGATTTACTCCTTGGGTGCTAGTCTCTAGCCCCTGGCCTATGGAAGGCGGGCTTGGGGTAGTCACGGCACGGGCCCCGAGGATGGGTCGTGACAACACATATTATTACTAGGACGATATATATTGATATTTATGTTATCAGAATCATAAAACAATTTCCATTTTATATAATGTATTTATAGAATAAGTTATCTCCTTCTATATTTATTAACACCATCGTCAAAAGAAACTTCTGTTAATTTCCAACCATTCATGATTTTCATTTTCTTATAAAAGTTATCTTTCTTATATTTATTTATTTTTATCTTTCCTAACAATGATGGTTTAAAACTGATTATAAAAAATATTTATTTATTTTGTTCCTTAATAATTCCCATATTCATAATTATTATACCCAAGAATAGTGGATCTCTCTAAATCCTCATTTCAGTATGAACTCCGTAATGTTTCATACTAAATTTATATGATACAATATTTTCCTTACCTAGGTGGAAGTATATCACACCATCATTAACATTGGGTATCTAGAGCTGTCATATTTTTCTCATATTGATATCGTGCTATGGAAATATGAATTTTAGGATTATATGATCTGTGTGTATCCCAAATAATTCACCATAGAAGTAATTTCTCCATCTTTTAATAGAAATGAGTCTACCTTAAAGCTTAATATCATGGAATGGATAAATATGTTTGTGAGTATTAAACTTCTAGGGTGCATATGAAATTACTTCATCATTGTTTATAAGGTAATAACTTATTCCATATTTTAGAACATCACTAAATATAATAAACCGATCATTCCTCAAAGGTAATGTAAAAATCAGAGTATTGACCAATATCTACTTTAATTTATAAAAACATTCTTGGAATTCCATTATCCAAAAGAACATCACCCTTAAAATATAATCTTGGTAAATTGGTATTCTAATTAATAAAAATTTTTAAATCATCATCTATAGTAACTAAACAAACTAATGAAACTACATACCTATATTACATTCAACTATATTGGCCATTATCAAATGACCAATATCATTATATGATATACACAGATTCAATTCTTAGATATAACATTTTTAAGAAAAGAATCTTCTTGAATCTAGAAACCACATTTACTAAGTTTTCTATATTACTATTTTCTTTTAAGAGACACAAAAAATATCCAAATGTGATTCTCATGGCCCCCATATATTTTAGAATACACCAATATATTATCAATGAATATCACAATTAAATCATTAAGATAAATCTTGAATACTATGTTCATTATATCTATAGATACATAAGATAAATTATTCAATCCAAATGGATTTAATGTATACTCATAACATCCATGACTTATTCAAAAATGTGTCTTTTGAATCTATTCCTTATGTACTCATAATTTTGGATTCCCATAAGAAACATCAATCTTTGAAAAGATATTGGGCTCCATGATGTCGATGAAATAAGTAATAAATACGATGAAGATGAAACATATTCTTTAGGATAATAGCATTGATTTCTATTTTATCATTTTCTAGACACAGAAATCCATATCTCATCATAATTAAGAGAAAAGGCGATCCCAATTAGAAACAATAGATAAGAAAAATTTCATATCACACAACTCCTCTAATAATTTCTTCAACTCCAATAACTCTATAGTGCCCATTCAATAGGTAGTAATTAATATTAGTAATTATTCAATGATTAAATTAATATAAAAATCAAATTCATGATTTTGGGGATGTTATGGTAATTCCATACGGAATAAATCATTTTATTCTTATAAAATAAAAACATCCCAAATTTGAAGATTATCTTCTATATCCCAATATTTTGTTTTCTCCCTCCTATAAGAATCTCATTTAGTAGAGCTACTTGGGGGTGGATATGAACTTTTAACATATAATGATGTCTCTAATATAATTACATGAATTATAAATCTCTATCCTGAATCATAACTTCATTATTATTTAAATAAATTATTGCATCATATTTATAATTCTATTACATTTTAAGGATTATATAAAATTCAAACATAGGTATGATAAAAAGAATTAAATAAAAAAAACATTTATTTTTCATGATGGGGAATTCATAACACATCCATGATTTTGTGAGACTTCCACTAGGTGGTTTTATTGAAAAATTAACTATTTAATTATAAGTGAATTTCTAATTTTCATGGAAAAATGGGTAGATATAAAAAAGTGTGAGGATCTGGAATCAAATATTGCATCATATGAATTTTATGATATGATTGATGTATATACCACCAAATAATAATGAGAATCCTCCTCTATAGTATTAATCATGAAAACATTTATTATCTCCTAGGGCACATCTATGGTATATTCGATTGATGGTTGGGATGTTGGTATAAATAATTGCACATTTCTTTATAACTGAATAACAAAACATAATTGATTATTTTCTTTCCTAGTGAATTAATGTTCTAGAAGACCATTATCTTCATACATATATTTAAATCCAATTGTATTTAGGATTATTCTAGGGTGATTATTTCTATAGTTTTTACAAGTAATTAGTTTATTTTATCCCTTGTTATTATTAAATTCATTAAATTTTTCATAGTTCTTATTCGACCTCTTATTTTTTGGTATTCCATTGGAATTATTGCATCTAGAAAAGAAAATTTTTGTATTGATGGAAGATAAAGTTATTTAATCGTTTGATAAAAAATTTTAGAGTCTAGTTCCAATAAATGACATTGCATAATATCATCAAAGTCATGGTCAATCATTAGTTATGTTTTTCATTTGTAATCAATATAATATATATATGCCAATGTAAAGGTAGTAATATTTTGTAAAAAAACTGTTTTATAAGGATTTTATCCATTGAATTTTGGTTTAATTATTTATCATGGACCTATTAAGTATACCTAACAAGGTCAAAAAATTTCTGAGGATGTCTAGGGATTGTTCATAGCTCATAACCCCAACCGGTAGAAGAAATCACTGGGTTACATGGTTTTTTGAAATAGTGTTTCCTAATGTACATGGTTTTTCTTATCCCTGTGAGCGATTTCAGATGGAAAATCATGGCACATGGCTTTCCCTAACCATGTTCCATGGGACACATTCCCGTGCAAGAGTTTTTCTTTTCTTAGCATATCTATGTATCATGGTTATAACATTGATTCTGAAATTTTAAAATCAAACCATGCAGTTTTCCTATAAAGTCAGTGTGGTGAATAAATTGGATGCATGCTTTTTCCACCCATGAATCCAAAAATTATGTCACCTTAAATATTGGTTAAAATTACCATTTAAAACATTATAATGTTATAATATATTACTTTTTTATTATTTATCTTACATGCTTAGAAATATCCTATAATCTCTCGAAGGAGCTCTTATTATTGTTTATTCCATATCTCCACTATCCAGACACCAATTTGAATATCGTCGGTGTCATTGGACAATATCTAGTAGGTTCCCTAATCGGTAGACTCATTTCTCCATTCATATTTCTATCAGACACACTATTTGGGTGTAGGCTCATATTACCTATTTTTAGGGTATTGATATGTTCTTCAATTTCCATTCGATCTAAGAACAACCATTTTTTGATACCTAATGAGGAGAGTCCAAATAAAATAAAGTATATAGTCTATTATTTTTCTCTAAATGTCTCATCATTTATAAATTGTCCTCAGTTTGCGCCCACCAATTTCACTAGGTGGTGCATCTTAAAAATAATTTTTTCTGTAGTTTTTGTTCTCATACACTGGAGAAATTTCTATTTATTTCCATTTCATCATTGGAGTTTATGAATTCAACAATGTCCACCCCAATTAGGTTGGTTCATTATTTATGCCTTGGTGACCCATGTGGTTCTATTGGTAGCACTCTTTGGGTGATCTTGTACATTATATTGATAAGAAAAGTTTTTTAAATTAATTATTGAATTATTTATTTCTTCTTAATTATAAATATCACTTTGGATTGAATATATAAATTTAATTCTTCACATGTATCGATTTACATTATTAAATGTATTAAATTAATAATTTGAAGAACTAACTAAATAATAACGATTAATTGAATTGTTTGGATACCATTAAAAAATATTTTAATTATTAATTAAATTTAATAGTGTGAACCAACTAAATTTTTATATACTTAATTATTAATTGCTCACATGATTTATTTAGACTTGTCAACTAGTATGAGTGGTAATAGAAAAAACTATTGAATTCTAAAATTACTAGAGTATTACATGGTCTAAATTGAATTATGAATTTCATATAAGGTTTTTATTGAATATGAACTTATTTATCATAAGAGGAGTGGTAGAACTTGAGCCACCCATTGATTTTTGATGGAATTTTATGATCAATCAAAGGAATCCATTTTATTTTAAGGACATGGTCGCTAAGGAAGATACCATTTTTGGAAGGTGGTACATGTATAATAAATTATTCCAGAAATTATGACATTTGATTCCACACTATATTTTTGAGATTAAGATTCCTCATATACACTCATTATATTTAGGATATTGTCTTTATACTTGTGGTGCTATATATTCATCCCATTTATACTAATAGTGATTATCTCATGTTATCCTTGGATGAGATCCTTAAACTCAATAGAATATTTTACAAGAGAATTACATGGTCATGCCCAATGGATTATACTCAAAATACTTATCACTAGACTCTGAGTTATTAATGATTTGTCTCAACCATTGATGGTAATGCTTCGTCGGTCTCATCTAGGATCCTCATTCATTATTATCGTCATTATAGGATTTCTAGGTTTCTCCATGAATCCTCTTACATTATCTATATCAAATATAGAAAAAATGGAACTTATTATAAACCAAATCCTAATTAATTAAATGATACATGTGTAGATACTAGATGATGGTGAACCAGATAAGTGTTGATTGTATATTAATATATGTTTACCTTTATACATATACCTACACACTGTCAATTTATATCCATAGAATGTATTGTATAAAAACAATAGGTTGTGTCCAACTGAGAATTGACTCACACCCCATATTGGCTATCGATAGTACCTAGTAAGATTATATGTATACATGTGTTGATAAGGGGTATGTTCCCACTTTAGACACAAAAATAGCTTGATTGAATCAGAAGGATCATGATAGTAGATGAACAAAAAATATCTCAGAATACTGGGATTCTTTGGTCTCATTCCATCTTTTGTACAAAAAGTATTATAATTTATTTCATTTCTACCATGTATTCCCATTTTCTAGTTTTTTAGATATATTCCATCTTCATATTTTGTATATGGTACCCTTATGATTTAGAGTTGAATATTATTGATGCTTGTTTAGAATTACCCCCCATTTCTAGTTTCGTTATTCATAATTATGATTTCATAATTATTATCCAAATATTTATTATATCAATATTTGTTATTCTTCACTCTTGAATGTTAGCATGATCTCTCCACAGACACACCCTTGGTCCTCTCTACTAGTCAGCAGCCTCTAGTAAATGGGGAGGGGTTATTGAGGACATGTTTGCCACAGAATCAAGGAAAGAATAACTGGAAACTAGGGCGGTTCATTACACATACACCAAATCACTATCAAATTCATTTTTCATTAATATAAAAAACATTATCATCATTTTAATATTCTTATCATTAGTGAAATTTTTTTCAAATAATTTATCTTTAAAATAATTCCATTCGATGAGTTCTACTTCCTCCTCCTCCTTAGTTTTCAAAATTAGTGACAACCATTGATCAATATAAACTTTGATAAAATACACTACATGTGTAAAATATCTATTTTCATCACACCCCAAGGCTATATATAACTTATCCAGGGACTTACTATTATAATCAACTACCATTTTGTTAATTGTCCCAAAAATTGACAGGGGCTTCTGTCACATGAAGAAATCCAACATAGGAGAATTATATTGTGTAATATATTCATCCATCTAGGAATGGTTATTTTTACTAACCAAAATATGGATGAAAATGTAGACTAAATTGGATTATTTAAAATTAAAATTGTAAATAATTTGATCACATTGAATTATATACATTATCCATGAGTAGTGAGCTAATGGCCCAGGTTTTTGGTGTCCATTACTTGGTAAAATCTGATGATGGAGGTGTTATGGGTGGTCTGGAAGGCCATCCCAACTTCTCGGTGACTCCTAGCAGTAGACATGGCCTACCAGTATTGTTGACCTACCGGTAGACCACGCCTACCGGTGACCTTGGGGTACCGGTAGCCCTCGACTACCGGTAGCTCTCAGTATGGGTTGCTCTGGACTACTGGTAGCTCTAGGCCACCGGTAGCTCCCGGCTACTGGTGGATCTCGTCTACCAGTGGCTCTCAACTACTAGTAGATGTCACAAACTGGTAGCTCTCTACTACCGGTGGCTCTCGGCGACTGGTAGCTCCCGACTACTAGTAGCTATCGCCAACTAGTGGCTCTCGGCTACTGGTAGCTCTTGGCTACCAGTAACTGTCACCAACCGGTAGCTCTCAGCTACCGGTAGCTCTCACCTACCCCCAAGGGTTTTCCAATAGCACCTCCTTTTTACAAAAATTGGGTTTTAAACCTTGTTTTTACCCATTTAAGACTGTTTTAAATCCCATTAATGCCCATTAATGGCATTTAAATTAAATGATTGGTGATGTGTGCATCTGTTTTAAAAGCCCCGAAGGGGGGTGGGGACCTTTTAAGTTACGTGTGGGGTGCACCAGCTACGTGGTCAACCCAAGATCCAACTTCTTCTGCGGTTTTGATTTTTTCTCCATATCGTAACCATCCAAGGGATGCTTTATCTCAGTCTTTATAACCTAAAGGATTCTTTTTCTCCCTGAGTTTCTTTTTCTCTCACCCTATGCTCGGAGTACCCTTCCTCCAGACGAGTCGTACCCCTATTGAGAAGTTTTCCTTGATCATGTTCTGTGGAGTTCCTGCTACTCTAGATTTCTGGTTTCCACGTGAGGACTTAATGTCGATCCATGATCAATCATGTAGGGATTTTATCCTTCGTCTCTCCTTTCTGTGTATCATGCGGGGTGGGAATGCTTTTTTCTCTATGGAAATTGACGATATCCATCTTAATGAAGATAATGAACGGACCATTAAAGAATAAAAGGGGGGGTGATCGATGTCCTATTGTGATATTTTATTGTTGATATGTGTTTTGGACTATACCGGCCTATGCTCACTGAAAATCATGGCCGTCGATGGTCTTTCATTATGAACTAATGAACCTCAGTGTTCTTGGATGTTAAAATAACCATAAAATGGAATTGGGTAATTAAGTATACTCGGTTAAATAAGTTGAAAGCACCAAGATTAACCCTTTTCTGTGATAACCCCAGTTAAAGCACAATGTAATTGAAACCATGAAGTGTGTTAAATCTTTTAAATTTTAAAATACCTACGTGGGCCTCCCTTGTGTTGGTGTTTTTGGTTTGGTTGTTCTTCCTTCATGGTCTGATCACGGGTGACTTTATGGTTTTCTTGGATGGGATCCCTGGTTGTTATACATTTGCTGGTTGTGAATCTATGGTTGTGGGGGGTTACTCTGCTTATATCACGAATTGGGGTGGAATCCTTTGTTGTTGAGAAAGAGTTGGCTTCTGGAGTTTGGGGACATGGGGTTGTGTCTCGGGGTTGTTTTGTTTCCAGTACATTGAGGGATATCACTTGATCCCTAGTTGTTGTGACTTCACAAGGGAACCGATTGTGAATGCTTATTTTACCTAATGTTTGTTTTCCATTATGCTGTTAGTGTTATTTTAGCTGTTAATGTGCCTGTTAGTTGCCTAGTAGTGAAGGGGTTAACTCATACTGAACTATTATGAATGATAACATGAATAGGGGAATTGGGAACTGATTGTTGTGTGCTTGTTTCTAAGGTAGTAGTGCTTGTGTACCTACTTTTAACTATCTGAGGAGCCATAGGTTGGGCCGTGTGTTGGTATATATATGTATAATTGTATGTTTTATGTTTATTCACACCCCACCCACACTGGAAACTTAGTGTTGGACACCCAATTTGATGTGGAAGGGAATTTCCCCCTAGTTACTCTCATTCCTACTCCTTCTTCCCTCAGATGTGATGGTTGGAGGCGACCCTACACCCAAGATTCTTCAGGTAGGTTTCGATTGGTTTGTTTTGAGGCCCAAGTGTTTTCGGGCAGGTATGGATGGTTGTGAGGCCAAGGTGTGTGCGAGCAGGGATGGATGGTTGTGAGGCCCAAGTGTTTTCGGGAAGGGATTGATGGTTGTGAGGCCCAGGTGTGTGCGGGTAGGGATGGATGGTTGTGAGGCCCAGGTGTGTGAGGGCAGGAAGAGCGTGGTAGCGTCAGGACGTTTTCCGTTAGGTATGAGCAGCTAGCTAGTGGGGGAAATGGTGGTGCGGGTACCCATATGTTTTATTCTTTTACTATTACCTTACTTCTTGTGTTGTTTGGTGAGCATGGCCGGTGAGGTGGGATGGATAGAATCCTTAATAGATGTTGGTTTCTCTGATTCTCAAGGTACTTTAGTATGTCTCCTCACTTGTGCATGAGAGATATAGATTTTTCCTACTGAGTATGCTTTGTATGCTCACCTTACATTTACTTTCAGGTTGTCAGGAGGTCTTTGGAGGTCATATGAGGCCTTACTAGTCTGAACATTGGATTTTCTATAGGTCGATGTTGTTTTCTGCTCCGCCTTTTCTTTTCCTGTTGGTTTATACTTTGGAGTTCTTGTACCTTGTTTAGTTTGATTATTAAAACATGCATGTAGTCTGTTTTTCCTTCGAGGATCCTATGCTTGGTGGTGTTGGTGTTGACTCATTCTTTTTTCCCAGACTGAGTTTAAAAAAAGGGTAATGCCTCCCATATTGCGAAAATGATACACCCTGGGTGCTAGCCGCCACTTCGGGGCCTATTGGAGGCGGGACTCAGGGGTCATTATCTAGTCTTCAACTTGATGAAGGATGCGCAGGGGCCTTTTCCGCCCCTTCCATCATCTTGCCGAAGGAGGGTCATGACAGAATGGTATCAGAACAAGGTTGAGGGATAGGATGGAGTCTGGAGTTAGGAACAATGATGATTGCGTGGGATGGTAGGGAAAAAGTGTTATGTGGTCTTGCTTTGTGAAATAGACTAGGGAGGACAGTCTAGGACACGGGATTTTAGGGCCCCCCGTGATCTGATGCAAGGACTCTGAGGCTATCAAATGACCAAGTGAGACTAAATTTATTGCAGGTTAGAGACCCTAGGGAAGGTACATGCATCATACTGATTGTCTTTTATTTGATTTGGGGCACCGTGGGGAGAAAAATTTAATAATGATAATAATGATAATTCCCTTGCTACTTGGGATTAGGAAATTTTTTATTACCTTACAACTACAGCACCAGAATGTTATCCACAAGTGACCTGGGTGGTTGAGGCCCAGCAGATCGAGGCCATTGACCAGCAGAGGGATGACTGAGAAAAAGAGGATGACTTGTGGTAAGAGACTCTATGCTCCTTCCAGCGATAAACCCTTGAGATGTATGAGGGTATTGTTTCTCACTCAGTAACAGAGGGATGGATTGAGGTGCTTGCCATCACCTTCTCTTTGATCCGTGCTCTGAGGGAGTACTGGGGTCTGTTGGCCGTAAGTCAGCTGACAGGAGCATCGAGTCAGTGGTGGATGATTTTCCTGTGACAAATGAAAGAGGCAGAGGTTTCATGGGCTAGTTTCAAGAAGGAATTTCATGAGGAGTTCCTGTCCTCTACGATGAAGGCTGAGAAGAGATAGGAGTTTCTCTCCCTTCAGCAGGGAAGCATGTCATTTTGGGAGTGGGGATCAAATTCAAAGATCTCTTGCGCTTTCCCCGGATCTATTTTCAGATGAGGAGTATCAGTCAAGATATTTAGAGGAGGCACTCCATCCTTCACATCAGTATGCTGTCACTCCCTTAACTCTTCCGACATACCTATTAGTATAGAAGAAGGTCGAGATACTAGAGAGGATGCACTCTAAGGGAGGGACACACGAGAAGGGAATCAGCTAAGTTCATCAAAGATGAAGGCGGTCAGCAGCAGGTCTCCAACGACAGGGCCTTTCAGGTTTCGACAAGAAGGGTTTATGCCTCATTAGTTCTAGTCCTGAGCTTTTGGCCCTCACCCTTTTCTCATATGGCTTGGACCGAAGTGTTTCTCTTTCGGAGATTTCAGACATGTTTAGAGAAGGTGTCCGACTTGAGCTCCACATGGTGGAAGTGGGAAGTTTCAGCACCCCACACAGCAGCATCTGATGCCAGTAAGGCTTTTCCAATAGCCACACTAGGCCCTTGGCCCCCCAAGGGATGACCTTGTGGGAGGAGAGTGACACCAGGGTGCTCCTCAGGGACCTCGACCTGGGCGTGGTCAGTGAGGTTGTCGACAACAACGAGGAAGAGGAGGTGGGAATGGACAGTTACACTTCGTAGAGTTAGTAGCTCTAACTGGACTAGAGGTCATTTGAGGTATGATCAGTTTATTCAGCCCTCTTGTTTCTACCTTGTTTGATTTGGGAGCTTCGCACTCCTTTGTTACACCCAAATTAGCCCATGCACTGGTTCTGGATGCCGAGAGACTTTTTTTCCCTTAGTGTTGAGAACACCAGTTGGGGGTCAGACCAGCGTATCTTACTTTTTTCAGGGATGTAGACTGATGTTGGGACCACATCAGTCATGTGGAGACCTTATTTCATTGTCGATGCATCAATACGATGCCATTCTAGGCATCGACTGATTATTCTCCATGAATTCCATCATCGACTGCTATCGGAGAAGGATTGAATTCTCCAATGAGGATGGACGGCATGTGGTTTTTGTTGGGGAGCAGAGTTATCCAGAGGGGAGTTGACATGGGAAGCCACTCTATTATATGTTGAATGGTATGTTAGTAGAGTCGGCGGGTGTTGGAATGGTGGATGTCTGAGAGGTCATAAGATAATTCCCTGATGTCTTTCCCGATGAGGTTGTGACTCTACCCCCTCAACATGACATTGTGTTTGGGATAGACTTACAGCCTGGTGCCCACCCGATCTCGATGGATCCTTACTAGATGGGACCTTCTATGTTTCGGGATTTGTGGATTCAGATTGACGATCTGATGGATAAGGGATTTGTTCAACCCAGAGTGTCGTTGTGGGGTGATCTAGTTTTGTTTGTAAAGAAGGCATATGATAGTCTAAAACTATGCATAGAATACTGGAAGTTGAATCAGGTGACGATCATGAATTGTTAGACCCTCCTGAGGATAGATGATCTCTTCAACCAGCTGAGGGGAGCAGGTTGGTTATCTAAGATCGATCTGTGGTCTGGATACAACCAGTTGAGAGTGAAGGAAAGTTATATCTCAAAGACGGCTTTCAGGTGCAGATATGGACACTTTGAATTTGTGGTCATGCCGTTTGGCATTACAAATGCACCATCTACATTCATGAACCTCATGAAATTTATTTTCCAAGAGTTTCTGGACTAGATCATTGTGGTGTTCATCAACGACATCCTTATCTACTCAAGATCAAAGGAAGAGCATGTTGAACATCTTAGGGAAGTTTTGGGAGTCCTTCGACACCACCATCTTTATGGGAAACTATCTAAGTGAAAGTTCTTAATGTGGGAGGTACATTTCCTTGGACACGTATTGTCTTAGAGGGGAATAACAGTAGACTCATATAAGGTCGAAGCAGTCATTTCATGGGTAGCACCCAAAAACATGGCAGAAGATCATAGTTTCCTGGGTTTTTCAGGCTTTTACCAGAGTTTTGTGCCCAACTTCTCTCGAGATGCAGCTCCGTTGATAGCTTTCACTAGGAAGGAATAGGCCTTCATGTGGATCGAGCAGTTCCAAATAGCTTTTGGCTACCTAAAGAAGAATCTGGTTAGTGCTCCAGTACTCAGATTACCAGAGGAAGGGGTGTTTTTTATGATTTCTGTGATGCTTCTGGCCTTGGGATGAGATGTGTGCTGATGCAGAAACAAGGAGTGATATCTTATGGGTCTACATAGTTACATCCCCATGAACATAACTATGCCACCCATGATCTGGATCTTGCGGCTGTGGTGTTCACATTGAAGTTGTGGCGGCATTATCTCATCAGAGAGAGCTTTGTGGTCTTCTCAGATAACAAGATTTTGTGTTATATCTTTTCCCAGTGAAATCTGAAAATGCGGTAGTGGAGATGGGTCGAGTTCCTCCAAGATTACCACTTCGATATCTCTTATACATAGGTCATGGGAAATGTTTTTGCTGATGCCCTATGCAGGAAATGACAAAGGAAGTAGTTTGGGAATCTGCAGATGCTTGGAGAGCGATGTAAGATTTAGCAGCCTTGTATTTGGATGCAAGGGTGGATGGTGGAAGGGTTTGTCTATTTCAGATGACTGTTGTTCCCTCCATAGTGGTGTAGGTGGAAGAGTCTCATTGGGGGGACTCGAAGGTGAATGTAATGATGGATTGTGTTTATCAGGGAAATGATCATGAGGGCTGGTCGGAGGATAGTCCGCATCAGCTATTTTTCCATGGAAGGATTTTAATCCCGGAGATGATGTGTAAGGGTGTTCTCTATGAGTTCGGTGGATCGGCATTAGTGGTATATCTTGGGGTCTTAAAGAGGTACCAAGGCATGAGGGGACAGTTTTTGTGGCCAGGGGTAAAGCTGGAGTTGGAAGATTTTGTGGCAGAGTGCCTCGTGGGCCCACAAGTAAAGACTGAACACCTTTTTCTAGGAGGGCCGCTACAGTTGTTAAATGTTCCCAAGTGGAAGTGGGATGACATCTCAATGTACTTCTCCACAGGGTTACCGAAGGATCAAGGAGTCTATGATTCCATTTTGGTTGTGGTGGATCGGTTGTAAAAATCTGCACACTTCTTGGAGATTATGGAGTCAAACCCGGTGAGCACCTTAGCCCAGAGGTACGTCGATGAGGTGGTGTGGTTGCACGAGATCCCAAAATATATTGTCTCTAATCATGAAATGTGGTTTACCTCACGAGTCTGTAGGGGAATACAGCATGCCTTTGGCACCCAGCTACACCTTAGCACTACTTTCCACCCTCACACTGATTAGAAAATAGAACGAATGATCTAGAAGTTGGAAGACATGCTGCGGGGCATTTGTTCTGGATTTTGGGGGATCATCGGTACCACACTTGACTCTAGTGGAGTTTTCTAATAACATTAGCTTCCACTCCACTATTGGTATGACACCATTTGCAGCCTTGTAGGGAAGGCCATGTCGTTCACCCGCTTACTAGACAGAGATTAGAGAAGTAGCTGTTCTTAGGCCAAAAGTGTTGCAGGGAACCACTGAGAAGGTTCAAGTCATGTGTGAGAGGATGAAGGCATCCCAATACCGATAGAATTCTAATGTAGATCGTAGGAGGATGCCCTTGGAGTTCGAGGTTGGGAATCACATGTTCTTGAAAGTTTCACCTCAACGTGGGCAGTGAAGGTTTGGGAAGGGGATTAAGATCTCCCTTAGGATCGTTGGACCTTTCGAGGTGATGGGACGAGTTGGTGAGGTGGAATATCAGTTGACGTTGCCACCTCAGTTGGAGAAATTTCACAACATCTTCCATGTCTCCCAGCATCGTTGATATCTACACTACAACTCCATGTCATCGATTGGGGAGTGTTAGATGTTGAAGATGATGAAACCTTCATAGAATTAATAATAAATATCGAGGATAGTAAATAGAAAGTGCTCCATGGACGAAACATCCCCTTGGTTCGTGTGTTGTGGAGGCATGGTGGCCTGGAAGAGAGCACTTGGAACTGAGAGGCCCAATTACGCGTTCAGTACCCAGAGCTGGTTTGACTTCCTTTTCTTGTTCTAATCTTTGTTGAGATATTTTACCTTGTGATTTAATATATGAAATTCTTGTTTTTCTTGTCAATTAAATGATCTATTCCTTGTTCTCTCTGTGTGTGTGTCCGAATGTGTGATGATGGGAAAACCTGACTGCTAATCCGGACACATTAATGTGGTTGTGATTAAACATGTGCGGGTGAGTCAGTGCCTACCAGAGTGGATAATATCGTAACATGTAAGATGGGACTCCCTAACTCATGTGTTGCACAGTGTGATCCTTGTGCTTGTTGTGAATGTTTGTGGTTGATAACTCATGGGGGAGTATTCCTAGATGTAGGGGAAGAGTTTTATTCCAGCTTTCGAACAACTCAGGGGTTTTCCTTTGAGATGTATCTTTAGAGTGTGGTTGTTTTGGACCCCGCTTTTTCTCCTTTCTGGGTTGTTCTTATATTCTATGGGACGAGAATAGTTTGAGAAGTATCTGATGTAATGGCCCAGGTTTCTGGGCTCCATTACTTGGTAAAAATCTGATGTTGGAGGTGTTCTGGCTGGTCTGGAAGGCCATCCCAGCTTCTCGGTGACTCCTAGCAGTAGCCTTGGCCTACCGGTAGCCTTAGCCTACTGGTAGACCTAGCCTACCGGTGACCTTGGGGTACCGGTAGCCCTAGTATTCTGGTAGTTCTTGGATACCGGTAGCTCTCAGCAAGCTCTTGGCTACCGTAAGCTCTCGGCTACCGGTGGCTCTCAGCCACTAGTGGCTCTTGGCTGCGGGTAGCTCCCGGCTACTGGTAGGTGTCGCCAACCAGTCGCTCTCTACTACTGGGGGTACATGGCTACTGGTGGCAGTCGACTATCAGAAGCCGTCGCCAACCGGTGGCTCTCTGCTACTTGTAGCTCTTGGGTACCGGTAGTTGTCTCCAACCGGTAGCTCTCGGCTACAGGTAGCTCTCGCATACCGCCCACGAGTATTCCAATAGGGCCTCCTTTTTACGCAAATTGGTTATTAAACCATGTTTTAACCCCTTTAAGCATGTTTTAAAGCCCATTAATTCCCATTAATGGTGTTTAAATTAAATTTTTGGTGAGGTGTACGTCTGTTTTAACCACCCCTAAGGGGGGACCTTTTATGTTATGTGTGGGGTGGCCTAGCCGCGTGGTCAACCCATTATCCCTATTCTTCCGTAGTTGCGAGTTTTTCTCCATATCGTAACTGTTTAGGGGATGTAGTATCTCAGTTCTTATAACATAAATTCTTCTCTTGTTCCCTAAGTTTCTTTTTCTATCACCCTGTGATCAGAGTACCCTTCCTCCCGACGAGTCGTACCCTTGTTGTGAAGTTTTCCTTGATCGCGTTCTGTGGAGTTCCTGCTACTCATAATTTTTGGTTTCCATGTGAGGAATTAACATCGATCCTTGATCAATAAAGTTGGGATTTTCTCCTTCATCTCACTTTTCTATGTATCATGCGGGGTGGGAATAATTTTTTCTCTTTGGAAATTGACGAAACCCAACTTAAAGAAGATATTGAACGGACCTTTAAAAATAAAGGGGGGGGGGGATGTGATCGATGTCCTATTTTGCTCTTTTATTGTTGATATGTGTTGTGAATTATATGGGCCTATGCTCACGGATAATCATGGTCGTTGGTGTCTTTATCTGTTCACTAATGAACCTTGGTGTTTCTAGATGTTTAAATAACCGTAACATGAAATTGGTTAATTATGTATACTCAGTTAAATAAACTGAATGCACCAGGATTAACCCTTTTCTGTGATAACCCCGGTTAAAGCACAGTGGAATGGAAACCACTGAGTGTGTTAAATATTTTAAATCTGAAAATACCTATGTGGGCATCCCTTGAGTTGGTGGTATTTGTTTGGTTGTTTTTCCTTCATGGTCTGGTCACATGAGAATTTATGATTTTCTTGGATGGGATGACATGTTGTTATACTTTCACTAGTTTTGAATCTGAGGCTGTGGGGAGTTACTCTACTTATATCATAAATTAGGGTGGAATCCTCTATTGTTGAGAAACCATTGGCTTCTGGTGTTTTGTGACATGGGCTATGTCTCAGGGTTGTTTTGTTTCCAGTACTTTGAGGGATCTCACTTGATCCCTAGTTGTTGTGACTTCACAAGGGAACCGGGTGTGAATGCATAATTTACCTTATGTTTTTTTTATTTATGTCATTTTTGTTGTTTTATCTGTGAATGTGCCTTTTATTTGCCCAGTAGTGAATGGATTAACTCATACAGAACTGTAATGAATGATAACTTGAATAGGGGAACTGGGAACTGTTTTTTGGGTGCCTGTTTCTGAGACAACATTGCTTATTTACCTACTTGTATCTGTTTGAGGAGCCATAGGTTGGGCCATGTGTTGGTATATATATGTATAATTGTATGTTTTGTGTTTAGTAGCACCCCACCCACGTTATACACTTAGTGTCAGACACCCCATTTCATGGGGAAGGACGTTTCCCCCTAGTTACTGTCTTTCCTGCTCCCTCTTCCCTCGACTGTGATTCATGGAGGTGACCTTACACCCATGATTTTTTGGGTAGGTTTCAATTTGTGTGTTGTGAGGCCCAAGTGTTTTCAGGCAGGGATGGATGGTTGTGAATCCCAGGTGTGTGCGTGCAGGGATGGATGGTTGTGAGGCCCTACTGTTTTTGGGCAGGGATGGATGGTTTGTGAGGCCCAGGTGTGTGCGGGAAGGGATGTATGGTTGTGAGGCCTTGGTGTGTGCGGACATGAAGAGCATGGTAGTGTCAGGATGTTTTCTGTTGGAGATGAGCATCTAGCTAGTGGGGGAAATGGTGGTGCGGGTACCCATATGTTTTGTTCCTTTATTATTACCTTACTTCTTGTGTTGTTTGGCCAGCGTGGATGGTGAGGTGGGATCGATAGACTCCTCGATAGATGTGGGTTTCTCTGCTGCTCACAGAACATTAGTATGTCTCCCCACTTGTGAATGAGAACTATAGGTATTTCCTACTAAGTATGATTTGTATGCTCACCCTACATTTACTTTCATGTTGTCAGGAGGACTTCGGAGGTTGTACGTGACCTTACTAGTCTGAACATTGGAGTTACTTTTTGTTGATTTTGTTTTCTTCTTTGACTTTTCTTTTCCTATTGGTTTGTACCTTGGAGTTCTTGTACCTTGTTCTGTTTTATTATTAAAACATGCATGTAGTTTGGTTTTCATTTCAGGTTCTTATGCTTGGTGGTGTTGGTGTTGACTCATTCTTTCTCCCAATATTGGTTAACTAAAAATGGTAATGCCTCTCATATTGTGAAATTGTTACACCAGTGGTGATAGTCGCCACTCCGGGGCCTACTGGAGGCATGAATCAGGGGCCATTATCTCGTCTTCGACTTGAAGAAGGAAGGGCGGGGGCCTTTACCACCCCTTCCATCATCTTTTTGAAGGTGGTTCGTGAAAAATAATAACATTCTTCCTTATAATTTCAATTTTTATGAAATATAATATACTAGAATAGCTCATAAAATTATGAATTTTCAAAAATAATATTTACTACTAAATAGGCTATAAAATTTACCATAAATTAAAAAACTCATGCATCGTAAATCTCAAAATCATAAACATGGTTTATTTAAAGATATCATTATCTTCAAATCATTTATAATTGTTTATATTTAAAATTAAAAATATCCTAACAATATCCCCAATGATTTTCAATACATGTATGCAATAAGGCCTCTTATGATGCACTATAGGATCATTAGGCCATGCCCAATGCACCATTTTTAAGAGTTATTATGCCTAGGTACCTTTCTTCGTTGAATAATTTATCTTTTTAGTATCCATACAGTTATTTATTTATAAGAAAAACACACAATCTATTCCTTAAAAAAATATTAATATGTTATTATATAATTATCCTAAAACAATCGCATAGTGTCATGTTCGCGAATATATTTTTTCCTTAATCGACTCACCATGTTTCATAATAAACACCCTCTAATACCAATTATAAATAATCGACTATAGTAACCCAGATATGGTTTCTACTTTAATACATTATTAATGACACATAAAATCAAATGATAAAAGACTCACCAGTTTATGATTTCTAGGGAAACAAATACATAAATGATACTAATATTATATATGGATATTAAATAAAAAGTCTAAAAATGGAATATTATTGGAATCATTGTACTTATTTAGAATATTATTCATAATGTTATACGGAAAGGAAAAATGAAATATTAAATTAAAATACTCATTAAGGGTTAAGTACAATGAAATATAGCATTAATTAATAAATATAACCTAAATGTAAATGTAAATAAAGAATAAAAATCCTATTTAAATAACATTAATATCATGATGAGTAATGGAATAACTAATATTCCATTGTAAAATACTAAAATTTCCTTCTATTTAATCAATTAACTTTGAATGAAATGAACATAGATATAATATCATTATGAAGATATCATGGAAAATAATAACAGAACATTTAATGTAGGAAATTATTTATTAATTCATTTAATGTTCTTAGGGAAATTATAGATGAATTTTCAAGACCTTTCATAGGATAGTTTGAAACCAAAGGCAGAAACCTGTTTCATTTGGTTAAATAATTTCTATCATGAGACTTACGGATGCATCATGGGGATATATTATTACAGGACCCACCAAAAACTATAGGACAAAATAATTCCTCATATATATTCTGGTTAATTTTATTCATGAATAATATTTTGTATCATAAAATATTCTTATTTATTAGAGGATACAGATTTATAAACATTTCATAAGTAAATCAAATAGCACTCCAAATAAACACCATATGTAAAAATTGAATAGAGTTTAGGAAATAATAAAATCCATTATACAGGATTATAGATAGTTATGATAAATGTAATTTTAAATGAAAATGGATCATAAAAAATTAATGTTATCAAGATGATGTTTTCAATAACAAAATAATATAAGATTTCAGAATAAATTTTTACCCTTAGTAATTATCATGTCATTTCCATTATATAAAATCATTCTATTTTCTTCATAAAATGTGCTGAATTATTAATGAATCATCATATTTCATATTAATGTGGTATTATGTACTCTATATAATATAAAATAGGTTCATAACTCTCTAGTGTGCCTCCAGGATGGAAAATTGAGATGATGTCCCTTTAATTTAGTCAAGATCATCACATACAATTTTTATCATCCATAATAACAAACATGTGTTAATTATTTACATGATTAAAAACCTTTTTCATATTTATTAATAATTTTATTTCCCTTATTACCATGTTATATACAATTACATAATCAATTATCTATATATTTGCTTGTTGATATTTGACCTATGTGTCAGATTTTTTTATGGGTTTACTATTGTTATATGTGTTAAATATTCCAACATATCCAGAATTATAATAATAAAATAATTATCATATTTTCAAAAAATTATACTTTTATTACTAATAAAAAATTATGTTTCTATTAATAATATCTGTTATGATCATGGATATGGTATTCCATACATATACATGAGTGAAAATTCCATTTTTCAATGATCATTATAAAATATATGTAACTAGATTTTATCATTATAAAATTATAATAATATTTTAAATGACGTATTATTTCATTAAATATACTTATATTTATTATTTATTATGTTTGGTTATTAAAATAGAGTCACATCACTTCGTGTTGGAGAGATTCCACACGTAGAGGAATGATGTTATAATATTTTAGTAAGGGAAAATGTAAGATAAAAAATGATATAGTATATTTAATGAGTGATAAATACATCATGAATATCATTATATTTTAATTTATATCACAAATATTAATTTAAAGTTTCCCTATTACCTTCCTTGTGAAGTGTTTGTGAAAAAATAATCACATCGCTTCATGAGGCAGTAGTCCACTGTACATAAAAGTTTAGTTTTCTTATCCTATATGAAATTGAATGTAAAAAAGTTATATATATTATATAATTACTTCATATGGATTATTATGTTATAAATATCTTGTATATACTTTATATCCATCATCATACCAAACCATGAGAGGGTTTTTTGGTAAACATGTCACATCAATTCATGTGGTAGTCTGCTTTACACTTGAGTGAAATCATTGTTTCTTATTTGAGATAAGAAGAGATGGATATTGGTCACGAATAAAAAAAAATAAAATAAAACCATATGATATATAATTACATTTTATTATATACATAAATTAATAATATTTGAATGAGGTAGATGAAGAAATAAAAAAACACGCACAATTGATAATTTTACCACCTCTTATACAAGATCATCAGGATTATTATAATGTATTCTAAGATTGGAATTGTAAAAAAATATAAGGCATATATGATGAGAAAATATATTTTAGAAGTTATTTGGTCTAGGATTGGATGAAATTAAATGGATATATAGCATGGAGATCAGAGTAGTCTTGGTGGCATATTATATGTGTGCTGAGTGGAAAACATTTCATTTTTGGATTCCAAAAGACATACCCATGATTCTCTCATAAAAATACTATCCAAAAGAGATTATTCATGAGGATAAGACATTATATGGTCTAAATATTCCCATAAAATATATTTTAGATAAGTTTTTAGTTTATTTTGACCCTTATCTTCTTATATTAACCCTACTGTAAACCCATTTTACCTTATTCATGAACTATAATTTTTACTATTTTTACAAATAAATCTCATTAAAAAATTTGGAATTATTATGTAATATAAATTATTATTATTCCAAATATGGAATAAATTATTTTAAATTACATATTAAAAAATTGAATATGATAATTTAAAATTAATCCCATAGAGGATACAAAAATGTTAATTTTCAAATAGAAAATGTTTAAATCATTACACAGATTTCATATCAATATTCAGTATGATATTTATTAAAATGACATAAATTTAATTAATAAAAATATATTTGAAATAATTTTACTTTTTAAACAAATTAAAATTTGAATTATCTTTGTAAATAATTTAAATTAAAAGATAATTTTGAACAAAAAAATAATTACAATTCACTATTAATTGAAAAATGAAAATTCTCAGAGAAAACATATAATTCACCATAAGATAATCATTATTTGATTATTTAAAAATTTGAATTTCATTTTTTCAAATTTTCAAACATTTTATAAATTTAATATTATCATAAGTAATCATGAAGTTATGATACCATTTTCTTTGAAGAACAATTTTTTATGAAAACATTTCCTTTAGTTTCAAATTATTCTTATTTTTATTTATAATAAATATATAACCAATTATAATTTGTAAACCCCATTTTTTATGCATTGTGTGATATCAATGGGGTTGAGATTACTTTAAAACGAATTATGTAAAAAAATTAGGATGTTGGAAATGTATTTGGTTAATATTATTAGCTACTTAAATAAATAGGACTAAAATAGGGAGATAAACTAATTATGTAATAGAATATAACACTATGATAGTCATGTTAGTGAAAATGAAAAATAATATGGTTTGAGGAGTGAACCCATTCTAAAATAATTCTTAGAAAATATCCATAAATACCAGGAAAATTTTATAAAATTAATTTTTTTATTTCATAATAAATTTTAATATGTCAATACTATCCTTCCATGGATCATGTTATATAGTTATATTATTATTCATGTCTTATAATCATCCTTGGTTTATGCCAAGACTCAAGAGTATGCTTTATGATATAAATGGTATGGTTTTAAAATGTCGATATCATTGCGGAATACCATTTTTAATGTTATTATCAAGTTATAATTGGTATATCACTTGTTTAACCTTAATAAGTATCAGATCTAAATTATTCAAACATTTCTAACACTCAGGATATGAGTAACGGTATTTTGTATGATTTTTATACAAAGGTTTCTAGTTATGATGAAATATGTGAGAGAGGATGTGTATATTTTATGAACTATTTGTTTATAATTTCATCCATCTAATGATAACAGAACTATGAAATTCATATGTACCACAAATCTTATTTAATGAATATTAATCTATTAAGATGTAATATCTATTTATAAAAATTATGGGCCACACTACAGTTATTCATATTAACACATCCATGTTCAATAGATAGGTCATAACATTATTCTTTGAATTATAATATTAATACTACATACTTTTCTCTAAAACCTATTATTCTTTGGAATGTATTCTATTAAATTAATTATATTTATTTGAAAAAAATATCTCATAAAATTACAAGGTATTACATTCTAATTGACTGAAATTGTATTATTTCACAAAAATTTCATCACATTGGTATAAAATATAAGTATACTTCAACCTCATTATATCATTCGGTTCCTAAATAGATTCTTTAACATCCTGGTTTAACCACAAAACATTTTCCAGATGAGTGGTCTTTATAATTCCCAAAAATTAGAAAGTAAAAAAATTATATTAAATAGCTTGTATAACGCGCAACACTAAGCGTGTAAGGGAATATAATATCCAAATAATTTAAAATATATTTAGTATTTTAAAAAAATTACCCATGATGTAACTTTAAATTCACCTGATACTGAGAAATTGTGCATCACACTAAAAAATGATTTTCTTCGATGACATTTTTTACACACATGACAGAGTTTTACAAAGAAAATATATATTAATAAAACATTGTTACTAAGTATAATGAGATATAACCTACCCATTAAATTATAGGATTTTAATATTATTAATTAACTTTTGAAAATATTTTTTATATTAATTTAAAGTATGAATTCATTATTTACAAATTAATTATAAATGAATATAAGATATAATATAATATAAAGGAAAATTATCTATAGAAATGTATTTTTATTCCAACAAAGTTGTTTTATCCTAATAAATTAAATTAATTAAAAATAGTGACTGAAATTAATTCAATATCCATATTCTATATTCATTCAAATATTTTTTACAATTACACTATATATTTTATAGTTAGAAAATATGAGCAAACCTAATATTTCAAATAAAAATCTATATTTTCCTAAAGGCGCTTTTACCGAATTGTAATAGAGATGATTTTTTCAATACAATTTCTAGAAATTTTATAAATATTATACATCAAGATATACTTCATTTCTTAATGTGAAACATAAAAATTAGTATAGGGTTATTTTTTTAATTTGTTATGAATTTTTTTAATGAATAGTGAAAAATATTGACTTTGAAAACAAAAATGATTTATCAACTAATTTATTTATAAGGTTAAATTAATTTTTTTGGTTATAAATAATAATTATATTAATTTTAAATATATTTATGAAATTTAATTTATAATAATTACTTTCTCATTGAAATTGGATATAAAATCTTAGCAAACATCTGAAGGTTTTTTCATTACAAACTCACATTGGTGCCTCATATATCCGATTAATTTCTAATCAATTATAGCTACATATTTGATTATAATTTTGAATTATGTATTAAATATTTGTAATAATGATAATTTCTAATTTTTAATAAGCTTATTTCTGTTTGCGGCCACTAATATTTGTTAAAGTAATTAAAATCTAATTACAACAATTGAGAAAAACATTAACTTATCAAAGGACTAAATCACAAACCTAAGGTCCAAAATGACCTATAATGTTGAAAAAGGTAATTGGATTGAAAACAATCAAAATAATACACTCTTAAATTTAATTCTTAATATTATTCGCTTTTAAAAATTTAGAAGAATGACACTCATGCACTAGCAAAAGGTACTCACACCACACTATTCCTCACACATATCAAGACGGTTTGGATAAATAAATATATACTGAAATAGGTCATAAATATACATACACCAATATTATAATCATCTATTTTGGTATATATACTTCCCAGGAATCCATGTGGTGAAAACAAAAATGAGTTTCCCTAAAGAAGAGGTAATATCCTTCCTCAAGAACTTTTTATTTATTATAGTTCTACATCCCCTAAAATCCTATTTTTCCATTATTATTTTTTTATGACAATATTTTAAATATACATATATGTTTTATTCATAATTTATGTACATAACATTAACTGATTTCCATCTAATGGGTAACGATCATACCATTTATGTGTACAGAAAACCAACACCTCAAAAAATTATGCTATTCAATTTTCCCTTACCACATATCATTGTTGGGAACTATGATGGAAACAAATTATATATGATATATACTATATTTATAATATATTTTATAATTTTTAATTTTTATATAATATATACCCTTATTCTTTTCATTTTGTGTAAATACGATAACATCGTGTGTAGAAGTGTGGATTACCGCCTCCTCAAAGCGATGTGATTCATTCACACTGTACATGGAATGTTTAATGTATGATTTTAATAATAATTTCAGAAATATATGACTTAAATTGTATAATGTAATTTTAATATACATATATATAATATATTTTTCATTCTTCTAATATGAAAATAAATGAAAGTAGTGTTGATGAGTATGTACGTCCAATAGTCTCCATGAATGGTGCATTTTTCTTTGTAATCTCCAAATGTTATGGATTATTATAAATAAATATATACTGAATTTATATTATATTTAAATCATGATTTAAATTATAGAGATGCTTAAAACATGTTTGTAACAACCAGTAAGAAGTTATAACATACTTGAGAAGCTAGGAAATTAACTTCATAAATAGTAAATATAATGAGTGATTACTAAAAAATGAGTAATAATATATTATAAAAAGATCATATATGATATAAACAAAATTTAAATAGTTCTTTATTAATTTATTAACATGTTTACAATAATTAGAAAAAAATTTATAAAATGTTCACCAAAAAAATGCAAGGTTAGGGAATTTCATTTCATTTTTTAGATCAATGAGATATATGTCATATTCATAATGTAGTTATTTTCTGTTTTATATCTATATCCAAATATAATATAATATATCAGGAATTGTTTCACATTCTTGGTAATTTCAGTTTCAAGTTGAATTATTTCTTGTAAGGGAATATGAGTTAAAACTAAACAAGTGGTAAAGAATTCATAACCCGATGTCTTTTCAGTCAGATATATTACTTCCTTGTTGTCATTAATATTATAATATTATTTGGGTAATCCATTTTTATTATATACTTTTCTAATTATAAATTTTTTATTTGGATTTAAATTTGAGACACATAATTTATTCATTTATCGATTCTCACATCATTATTATCGTATTTTGAAGTGTTTACATAACAATCACA
Organism: Viscum album; assembly: GCA_963277665.1. Classification (NCBI taxonomy): domain Eukaryota; kingdom Viridiplantae; phylum Streptophyta; class Magnoliopsida; order Santalales; family Viscaceae; genus Viscum; species Viscum album. Next base: position 447,626,158 of record OY728133.1, read on the forward strand.
TTGTTAGTGACTTTTTACCCTTGAAATTATATTATAGGAAATTAAAATTGTTTAATTAAACAATAAATATTATTCTCATGTTGTTATTAAAAACCTTTTAAATTATTAGTACCTTTTTTTCAATCGTTGGTAGTCAAAATGTTTAAAAATTTGTTTTTATGAAAACTATACTTCATTTCTCTATATATTCAATGAAACTATTATCATCTAAAAACCATATTTTCTAAAAAGGATATCAATGTAATTTAACATTATTAAAATAATTTACAAATGGAAGATATACCATTTTTATTATACAAATATATCAAATTAATATAAACAATTCTTTCCAAACAATCACTTTTTAAACATCTTTCGAAAGAAAATGAATTTTATTTTTACCTTGTACGAAAAGTATGGAATTAAATGATGTCATTTTTTTGAGGATTTAATTAATATTTTATACAGTCACATTTTGAGGTTTAAAAAAAACATTATTTTCATATAAAATATTTTTCAATACAATTCAAATTCAAAATGACATTTTTCCTAAAGATTATTTTTAATGATCATTTTATAGAATTTCTATTAATAAATAGTAACAAACCTTTATTTTTACTCCACATTGTATCTTTTTTATTAAATGATCCTTATTCCTTATTGGATGTTTTTGGATTAATTTGGCCAAGAGAAATATTTACATTCACAACCTTAGTCCCGTTTAGTCCCCTTAAAATATTAAATTTCCAATGATCATTGAACATTGAATTTCCACTAATTGGTCATATATGTTATCATTGTTTGTTTTAATTTCTATAGTAATATATAATTTTTTCATAAGGTTTATAAATTTATAGTTATTTAAAGGACTAGGGAAACATTGAAATACTTGTATCTTTTACTGAATATGTATATTTGATAAGGCACTTTTTTAATGTATGTGATTTGGAAAATTATTAAATGGATTGGGGGCCAGTTAATGAATGGTCTATGGTTTTTGGACCATTTAATGCAAGATGTAATAATTGGAGACTAGTTAATTCATTCCCCATGGCGTATCAGTTTTCCCATGAGAATAAATTATTTAGATTTCTTAAGCTAGTTTTTTAACCCAGTATGATTTAAACCATCTTTATGGTAATTGAATAAGATACCTGGGAAACATGATGTTTGATAATTAATAATTTCCATCATTTTGATTTAATAATTATTTATCCATGATTTTTAATCAAAATATCTATAAACTCATTTAATTCCTATTACATGAAATAAATGGAATGTGTTTCAGTTATTTTCCTTGTCAGGTTGATTACGCGTAATCTAGTTATTTGAATGGAATGTTTTTTAGTTATTATCATCCCATATTGTTTATCCATTAATTTTATTGATTATATTGCAGGTGTATTCTCATTGATAAATTACATTTCCATAGTAAGTATTCTCATTGATAAATTATTTATTCCACTATTATTGACCCTTAATAAGCATTAGATATCATCTATATTATGTTTCTCATCCTTATATATCCAAGAAGTGTACTATGAACGATATGAAAAGATATCATAGATAAATTAAATTTATCCTCGAAATAAAAATATATGTAATGAATAGTGTATTTATTTGAAATACAATACTCTTGTATGTATCTCGTTTACTAAGACTACTAAACTGTTATATTCTTAAGGAATTGATTCTTTTTAATCATTCTATTGTAATGGTAGTATAAATTTGATTCATGCTTCTGGGGTAAGGTCTCTATAGTCAGTATCAAAAGAATTATAGTTGTAACATTAGGAACAATATTTATGAAAATATATATTAGAGAACATATACCTAATGTGTAATTTAATGATAAGCATATGAGTACATCCTAGAATATTGGTACAGGAGAAATTATTTTGCTCATCAAAGAAATAATTATATTTCTAGATACTAATTTTGGATGTGGATATAGAAAATATGTACCTAGGGGTAATAGATAAATCAAGGTGCATTGAACATAACACAAGTGTAAATAGGTACATGAAAATAATCCTTACATCGCACCAAGTTTGACTTTCTGTGGGATATGATTAGGATAATTCACATTTTCTTTACAACACATTATTATTTAATAGAATATGTAATTAAAATGAATATCCTATGATAAAATTAAGGTGATTTAGATTAAAAATATGGTTCCATGATTTATATATCCTAAAACTAACCATAAACTATTCTCACTATGACTATTTTTACTCACTCAATTCGTTTTGGTTTTAGTAAATGGTTATAACGAGAAGGTGTCTTGTTAAATTAAAGGATATGGTGGTAAAAATGAGACACCAAAAGTGGTTTTGATAGCTGTTAAATATATTCTGTTAATGATTAATACATTTCACCGAAATTTGATTTACAAAATATACCATAAAAACAATCAAACTCACCAAGGAAGATAAGTAAAGATTTTTTATAGATCAATAGTGGTGGAGACCATAGACATAAGAAGGTTTGATTTCCATCATGCAATATATGTGTAAGGATTGATCCGGGAAAGTTTCTTAATAGAATGGAGAAATTCTTTAGGAGTGTAAAAAATGATATAAGGGAAATATTTGATAGGAAAAAATGAAGTGTATGATGGAAAGAAGTAAATATCATCATAAATATACATTTATTGATCGTTCCCTTAAATTCACGGAACCTAGGAGTTACTCGAGTCAATGACCTCTTCAAAAGGATACATAATTGACCAAGGTCAGAACTATGTGAAAATAAATGGATAAAATATTTACGTAATGAGTGTGTATTAAAAATGATAGTTAAATATTTATTTAAATTCTAAGAGTCATGTATTTACATCATAATTATTAATATTGTTTTTGAGAAAAGGAAAAAATATATACCATGTGAAAACCCATCAAATTAGAAAAGACTACAAAATATGAACCCATGACAGAAACAATGATAAGCGTTTAATTTCAACCATTAACCAATGCAATGTACTTGTTAATATGTCATTATTACTAGATGAACAATTTAATAAAAAAATAATAATAATGAATTTTTATTTTCAATTTTTTAATTTAGAGATTAATTGATAAACAACTTTGTATTTAGATAATAGTTAGAGAACAATACATAGACAATTCACTCATCCATAGGAATTATGATCCATTAAAAGTTCATTCTATTGATTTAAGAATCAAATTTTATTTTTTAATACTTATTTCATGATGTAATGGATGAATTAGAAATTAATAAAACAAAAACAGATGAAATTTTTTTTATTGAAATATGTTATATTTGAATATTTCTTTTTTATTTATAGGGAGTAAATGAATTAACCAACATTAGAAAAAGGATATTTGAATAAATTGTTTCCTAAAACATTAATTTTTTTGAACAAATGTACTTTCAAATCCTCATGTATTTATGGATTTTAGGATCTCAACTTTCAATTTATCAATCATTTTTTTGTGGTTGAAGACTTCAATCACATCCTATAAATATTTATTATTTTCTGACATGTATTTATCTTATCTTTCCACTAATGTTATCTTATATAGATACCTCATGATATGTTAGTTCACATGACCTTTATCTTTACCATAATATCTTATCTAGAGGATGTGTTACAAAACCATACCAGGATGTGGGATATCATCATATGAAATATCAAACCATATAATATAATTATTGAGATTCAATTTCATGGATATAATTTATTAAAGTGGGGAGAATGTAAGACCCTAAAACTCAAAAGATTGTAGATTGTATTCAATAATATCTATGAAATTAAACTCTATCTACATAAGGGAATATAATATCCCAGTACATTATATTGTATTTAATATTATTAAAAACAAATTAACACCTGACATTACTTGAAACTGACATGATACTGAGTTAGTGTGCTTCACTCACAATAATGAGTTACTTCGAGGACTTACGTTACACGCAAGAATAAGTTTAAATAAAAAATATATTAATAAAACATAATAATTTAGTATAATGAGATATAACCTTGATGTTCAGGTCCTATTTAATTTTAGATTGTTTTGTGTGGCACTTTTCCATGGTAAATGTAATTGTTTCCCTCATTCTCCAGTTGTCAAAAAAGGATTTTATGTTTTCGTTTAATTAATAGGGCTCGACCCTCAAACTGTTTAAACAAAATAACAGACTTCTGTAAATATATGGTCCATGAGAAAAGTTAATGATTTTTAATTTATAAATTAATTATAATTGAATATAATAACTAATTTGATATAAATAAAATGATTTTATAGAAAACTATTTTAATGCATACAAAGCAGTTTTATCCTAATAAATTAAATTAATTAAAATTTGTAAGGGATTTTAATTAAATATATATTATATATATAATAATTTTTATTTTACAGTAAACAAATATATTCTATATTCATAATATAATAGAAAACCCAATACTTTTCATAAAAATCAATATTTTTAACGGAACTAGTACTGCATCGCAATAGATAACCTAAATTAAATCGAATTTTTTCTGTTTTATAAATTTTACATTATAAAATTATTCTTTTTACGTATAATAATCAAAATTAGGTTAGGATGAATTTTTGGTATTCTTATGTGATGTTTCATTATTTGATAAAAAGTGAAAATACTGAATTTTAACACAAAAATAATTTTTCAAATGACAAAAAAATTTATGTTAAAATAATTTTTTTATTGGTTTTAATTATTTATTAGATTAAATTTACATATATTTATCCAATTTACATAATTTTAATCTATTTCACATTGAAATTGTATATTGAAACTTAGCAATCTTTTGAACATTTTTTCTTTAAAAACTCGAATTGTCGTCTCGTCTATGAGGGTAAATTTAAATTAATTTTGACCACTTATGTGATTGTAATTTTAAAAAAAGGATTCTATATTTGTTACAATAATTATTTTAAAATTATAATTAGTTAAAAAATAATTTTTACCAAGAATTTTATTGAATGTAATTAAAAGTATTTATAGTTATTTAGAGGAAACTATGCTTATCAAGGGACACAACCATAAACATGAGGACCAAAATGAAATAAAAACATGCTAAAATTACATTTGGTGGGTTTTTTATAACAAATAATCCATTAGATCATCTTTCCATCATTATTATTGCTACATTAAATTGAATAAATTTTGGATTATTTCCTTTTTCATAACATTACAAGAATGTCACTCCTCCTACACTATAAAAAGGCCGTCACCCATCTCTCTTCCTCACAAATACATATCTGCATTGTCTAAAACTTATATCCTGAAATATCTCCTATAAATTAATCCCCTAATCCTTGAATCCCCCTTTTGTTCATAAAAACATACAAGTAATCCCTTTGGTGAAAACAATAATGAGTTATCCATATAAGAGTTATCATCCTTCGCCAAGCTATTTTTCTTTATCTTCATTCTACACACCATCATATCATCTAATTAAATTCATATATAATAACAAAATTATCCTAATTATATTGATTCTTTTTTTATTATATGGTTTATACCTACAATTATAAACCCATCCATCTAATGGTCAATGAACATACTAGTTATGTGTGTGGTGAACTACCACCTCACAATATGATGTCATTTGTTTTTACATTACCACCTCTAATGATTACGAATTATGATGAACATGATATTTATATAAGATATATACAATATTTATATTTTATTTATGGATATTTATCTTTATATAAGAAATACCCTTATTATTTTCATTTTGTGTAATTATAATAATAATTTTTGTGGAAGAGTGGACTACTGCATGCTCAAAGCGAAGTGATTAGTTCAGGCTACACATGAAATATATAAAAGATTGTTTAAATAATTATATATGATATATATGACATAAATATGGTACATTAATAATATTTATATTTAAAATTTACTTTTTATTTTTTGAATATGAAAAGGAAATGAATGTAGTGTTCATGTGTATGTACAACATACCTTCACCATTAACAACGCATTTAATTTGTTATCCCCAAATATAATGTGGCCAAAACTTTTTTTTCATTTTATAATATAAACCACTTTATAGGTGAGTGGGAAACTTATAAACACCAATACAGATTCAAACACCTCCAAATTAAACAGTAATACGCAGCATATAGCAGTATGAAAAGCCATATTCAAAATTGAAAATTCAAATTAAAAAATGGAAAAACAAAACATGTGAAAAACAAGACACCTGAGAAGCCATCATCTCCTCGCCAAACATTTCAACTTTTCACCCTCAATACCTTCACATTGAATCATCACCATCATGTCCATCCAGGAACCTTCATCATATAACATATCATAACCACAACCATCGATGTCCCATCCAACCAGTCAAAACCAAAATCACAGCACCATAGAGAAAGAAAATCAACACACAGAATCAAGCAGGAAAAACTCCATCAAAAGTAAAAATGAGAAATACAAAGATGGAAAGAAAGCTACAGAATCATACCGATCCATGAGGCACCTCCGACACCACACCCAGGAACCCGAAGAGGAAGACAAACCAGGAACGTGAAGCCATGTCTTTGTCACCCAGGACTAGAAGAATGAAAAGCACATTAATTGAATGTCTCCGTTGAAGGGGACCGAGCAGATCAGAACAAGTAGTGCCTCCCTGGGCATGAAGCCGGTCGTCTGAAAATGTAAAAGAACCCTCAATAGATACGAAAACGGTCAAACCACAGAAATTAAAATCCCCAACAAGGAGGGGTTAGTCCAGTAATGAGGACCCAGCAAGAACACCATCTTCATAGCCAACAACCACATCCTACAAAAGAATCACAACCTCCACAAAATCCAAACCCAAAGATAAATAGGATCCAATTGCTCCCCCCTCCGAGACATGCCAAAGGCATCATCGAGCCACCCATCCGAAGCTGGAGATGAACCGAGACACACCAGAACTGTCGTGCTAACACGCCACTGAAACCCTTTACCTGAGGTGACGCCTGAAACCAGAAGCACCCTAAACATGAGCTGAGCCAGACAACGTCAATGAAAACTGACCAATGTCGAACCAAGAACTCATTGGATCTAATGACACACCAGAACGAGGGCATCGCTGGGACATGGACGAACCCAAAGCAATGACGGAGGACGTACAGTCGCCGAAACGCACCGTCACCAAGATGAGCCCCGAGCACCTCTAATCTAAGATGAGATCCATATGACTGTCACCGAGCACGCCGCAGATTCAGATGATGCTAGCACCGAGCCGTCAAGACACACTGGAGGAGGAGAGGAGACAAATCCCGAGAAGAAACCCTAGAAGTGCCAAAGGGGGGAGAACCCACCGCTCAGAGGCTCCCTTGACACCAAATATAATGGATTATTATAAATAGTTATATAATGAGAATATATGATATTTAAACCAAGGATTACATTCTAGATATGATTATAATATGATATGAACTATAAGTAACAATTAAAAACATACTTGAGAAACTAGGAAATTACCCCCTAAAATAGTTAAAAGAATAAAAAACTAGTAACAAATTAGTAATAAGATATTATAAAAATATAATATATGATATCATAAATATTAATATGGTTATGAAATATGTTTATAACTTTTTTGAAACAATTATATACATATTTAATGGATTCTCCCTTAAATTGAAACACGAAGTAATATATTTTTATCTCACTTTTCAAATACGTGTGATAAATTTCATGGTAACCACTTCTTTAATTTTGTGTATCTACTACACATATTGATATATTATATGAAGAATTTAGTTCTGTTAATCATATTTTGTGTTTTAATTTATATTATTTTTTCTAATAGTATTTTATTTAAAAGTTACCATGTAGTAAAAAATTTCATCACACGATTCCTATTTATTAGGTTGTATTATATCCTCGTTATCGTTAATATTCATATATTTTGTGTTTAATAAAATATAAATATTTTTTTTATTTAAAATTTCCTTATTTATATTTAAATTTGACATACATAATCAATTCATTCATTTATTCTCACATAATTTTCATTTTTTTTCAAGGGTTTAGATCACAATATCATTTTGATCGGCATAATAATTGTTGAATTTCCATATATAGAAATTATAGAATAATTTTTTAATTAAAAGATATCTTTTATTATTCTATGGCCATTCATAAAATTTTTAAAATATTAGTTACATTTTTACACTCTTTGTTACTCAAAATGATTTCGAAATTATTATTAAGAAAAATCTACTTCATTTCCCTCTTTAGTCGGAGAACCGGTTTTCTTCTAAAACCTTATTTTATTAAAATGTTTTCAAAACTGTTTCATCCTTCCCAAAATATATATTAATGAAATATTTACCCTTTTTGTATTTGATAAATTTTCCAATGTAATATTATTTTTTCTTTCAGGGTAAGGAACTTTTCGAACCTTTTACAGTGATAAAATAATGTCCTTTTAACCATGTATAACATGCATAGATTTACCCACCTCTATATCATCAAAGATTACTATGAATATTTTAGTGGATAATTTTTATTGAAAATGTATTAAAATGTTATTTTTAATACAAAAGTATTTTCAAAAAATAATTCAAAATTAAGAGGATATTTTCATAAATAATGTTTTAAAAATATATTTTTATATATTTATATTGATCAATGACAACAACTCTTTATAAATACCTCACTTGGGAGATGTTGTATTGAAACCATCCTTATTCTTCCTCTGAATGGTTTTGGATTAAATTTTCTAAAGATAGTGTTGAAATTTACTGACTTGATCTATTTTATTTGACATATAATATTCAATTAACTATGATTATTGATAATTAAATTTCACCTAATTTTACTTATTATTCATCATTGATATGTTCATTTCCTAAACCATATATTATATTTACATATAGTGTTTTCATAAAAAAATATTAATTTTTAAATATTGATAAATTTTTATACATTACAATATACTTATATATGAAAAATAACATTATCTATTAAAAGGATTTTTGACATGCACTATTCAGTTTAGAGAGATGTTAGTGAAATCCCTATATGTTAAGTACTATTTAATGAAATATCTATGGGTTATGGTGTGGTTAATGAAATCTCCATGATGTATCAGTACTATCATGAAATAAAACATTTGTTATCATAGGATAATGGGGGTTTACACAGTATGTTTAATATTTTCACTTTGTTAATGTTATCATGTGGCTGAAAAAGATAATGTCTGATAACTTGAAATTTCCTTCATTTTGATTTAGTTATTTTTTATCCATGATATTTTTCATATAAATATATATGTATGAATTTAATTATGAGTTATTAATAAAATAACATCTATTTTAGTTATTTTTCTATTGATATTTATTATACCTAATATAGTTATTTTAATTATATTTGTTTTCAGTTATTACAATTCCATATTTGTTATCCATTAAATTTATTAATTATACGGAATGTGTAATGATGTATTACATTTACAAAGTGACTATTCTAATTGATTCATTATTTATTTTTCTATACATGACCCTTTCTCTGAATTTTAGTTCTCATTAATGATTCCCCTCCCCATTAATCTATGAATAATAACAAGAAAGATATGAAAAATAATTCATAGATGGGAAAAATATTTCCATGAGTGAATAAAAATATTTTTTAATTTGTTTATTTATTAGTAATATAGGACTCATGTATGTATCTATTTTACTAAGACTTCTAAAATCATTGGTCCTTTAGGATTTCATTCATTTTAATAATCACAGTATAATGGTGTTAGAGAACGACTCTAGGATTATAGTGTTGGGTCACTGCAATATTTATTTATTTTACATTCTCTAAATGATCTATAAACTCCACAAGCTATTACTCAAAATAAATATCATGTCCCAAAGGAATGAAATATAAGTTTATTACATGTGATGGATCACATTTGTACATAAATTGTTGAGATACATGTAGCACATCATGATATTGAAGGAGTTTTGGTATAATAATAATGTGATAAGACAAGTTCCTGATACACTCCAAAATTTAAAAGTGAACAATATAACTGGGGATTAGTGTTATGTTCATTCAAAATATCATAACCTTCTTCTATTGAGAAATTATTAGAAACTCATTGTGACCATATTCAATTTCCATATATTTTTGTGATTTTCAGTATAAATTTTTAGATGAACTTGTTCTACCATTATGTGTTGTTTGATTTTTATAACCTTCTCTTCCATTTATTCATATAGCTCTAATCCCAATCCACATAATTATTTGAATCCATCCAAATACTTTAAAGTTATACACATATTTTTATAGAGGGATTTATAATGATCTATATGAATTACTTATTGTTATTTTTGTATTAGGAAAATTTACAGAATGAATGTATTAATCCTAGAAACCATTGAAATTAATATAACAAGATCTTAGCATATCCTTCATGGTTTTACTGATTCAATCAAATTGACTATATGTATGATGATGATTCATAGTTAAAAAACACAACTCTATATCTAGATCATGTTTTTGATTTCTCTAGAACATCAACATAAATACCTGGTACTCTATTCACCCTTAAGTCATGCTTAATGTATATTCTAGAATGCTAATATGGACTGAAATATTGTGAAATAAAGATAAATTATGCTATATTTATATGGAAATAAAATAGAAACCTTATAGAATTATTCACTATATTTTTTTGTATTATAATTATATAATGCATGGTAATGTTTTTTCATTTTCATTATATTATGGTTAATGGATGTAACATACCTGTAAAATTTTGTCACCCAACCTTGAGATCACGACATACCAAGAACATAGATAGAAACTCTGTAATATCACTCATCATAGTGTACCCCAAAAATACTTTCACATATGTCATTGATAGTATGTATAACATATTTTCCATTTAGTTTAAGGTTCAATCCGTACAGCCTTTCCAAATGTGACAAGTAGTTTCCCAACCATTGGGTTATCCTTTATCAAAAAAATATAAAATTACATCTAAAACATTCCTGAATTGAAATAACCCACATTTACATCAACATCAATGATTAGATATACCTTAAATGAAACCCCTTCCATTAATGATATATTTTAAAATTTTAATTATTTTCCCCCTCAAATAACATTTAACTAAATCATATACAAAATGAAATGGTTTTATTTACATAAATGTTTCTCAAAAAATATTTAATAATGATAAAATACGACCACAAAAAAATAAAAATTGGGTTATTATACTTTAAACATATGATCAACCTTAAAATCGCAAACACATAGTGGTATAGGTAATTCTTATGTTAATATTATATGGAGACATTTATGCTTCAAGAGGTAACACAATCTTTAGATGCTTCATGTTTCTCAAAACACAATTATAACTAGTAAAAATAGTTGTAAAACATAGTTAATGAATCCCAATAAAAATACTACAATACTTCCACATAAATGATTGAAATTGAATAGTAACTTCCTTGGTCTGTAATTTAACTATTGGATAAATTCATTGACTTTGATAATGCCCATGTTCCTCATTCATAATATATTGAACTCCTCGACAATTAAAAACTATATGAAATTGTTTTATACAAATAAAAAATCTTCCTCAACATTTTAAATATTCTGATATGTTCCGATTCTTCCCTTCTTGACATATAGGAATATGGATCTCCTATATTCTGTTTTCTTTTCCATATGAAATTTTATTAAATTCCATTTTCCACTTATTTTATAGGTTTAGAGTATCACCAAATTACATGTTGTTAATAATATATTGTGATTAACATTAGGAATAATCACAATAATTTTCCCTCTAGTCATCATTCAATTTGTTTTTCCTATATACACAAAATATTGTATTAGACTCAGTTTTAACATGATTCCTATAAGGAATCATCCTTAAAACATTACATAATATTTAATTAAATGAATAATTCACATTGAGTTCTTTGAAGCTTTATAGATTTAGAGAATTAGGACATAACTATTACATCTCAAAAGATTACAAGGTAGACACTTCTACACAGTTTCCATTTTTCCATAAAATAAAAAAACATGAAAAAAAGAGTCATGTCAGTTTCCATGTATTAGACAGTATGACTTTTCCGTGATCTCATCCTTGACACTATTCATCATTATGTGCTGTGAAAAACATTTCAAAACATGGGATGAGCATAAAAATCTCAGTAAGGGTTATAAAACAAAGAATGAAAACATTTGTTCATAAATACATACAAATCATAGAATCATTTATTTAACTCGTGAAATCATAAGATTTATGAAAGCCACATAGAAATAATAAATCCTAAAGGTAAATTGTGCCATCCATATCATACTTACATTGTAGCTATCACAGCTACATAAGGAGTTACTTTGGAATACCCATCAGTGTATATTCTTGAAATCTCTTAGGAGAAACATTCACATTTTCCTCCACCACGTTACCTAATACATTTGAGAGATATCTCAGGCTCACCCTAACTAGGTTTTTCACGGAACCACCCATATATGTAAATAATTCCAAAGAACCATAACATGATCATAACATATAACAAAAGCATAAAATAAAGATAACCATTTCACATTACAATAATAAAATATCATTTCAAGATATTGGAATAATAAATCCATTCACAAAATTATTTTCAATACCAAAATACGTAAAAAGAGTATATGGTATTTATTTTTTTCCTTTAAAAAGATTACGACTTGTTATGGAAGCCAAAGATCAAATAAAACTCGCAGCAGCCGAAAGGTCACTTTCACTGCTTAAAAAACATTAATTTTTGTCATTTAGTAATATGATTCGTATAAAAACATTCCCTTTGTATAAAATAAAAATTAAAAGGTGTTTAAACACCATATAAAATAATGTCTCATATAAAACTAAAAATGCCTCAATGAAAGGAGATTGAGACGAAGTCCCTTACCTCGTGTCCGACTTGACTCGATCAATCTATAATCTCCTGAATAATAAACTAAAGTTAACTTATACTTTCTTAAGAACCTTTCTCAAGTTTATTATTTCTTTTATATATGTTATTACCATGTTTTAAACATTATGTAATCATTAATGTTAATAACATTAATTTTGTCGATATTTGGAATTTGATAAAAAATGGACACATTATATTTACAAGTTGCCCATGTGGTCAGAGGATCATTATATCCAAAATTATATTCATGATTTGGATATTATTTATATTATATTTCCAGCATATACATGTTTTTATAATATTATATAACATTTATAGGTAATAAATGAAATGCACCGTTCATGGAGACGATAAGTCGTATGTACGAATGAATGCTATTTTCATTTATATTTCATTTTTTAATGGAAATAAATCATAATGATACATATTAATAATATAATTCTAGTATAATATCATATATAATATCGTTAAATCCATCTTTTATACATCCCACATAAGGCATTAACGAATGAAATCACTTTGAGGGGGCGGTAGTCCGCACTTCCTCAAAAGAGATTATCGTATTTACCCACTATAGAAACCATAATGTCCTGATCTAATTGGGATGTATAGAAGAATAAGGAAATCATAAATATAATATATATCATATATAAATACAGTGTCATCATAATGGCCACCATGAGAGGCGGTAAGAGATAATTGAACAATAATCATTTCGTGAGGCGTTAGTTTTACATCCACAGAAACATTATATTATTCACCCGTTAGATGGATGTGTGTGTAAGTGTAGTTAAAATACTTATCATAAAAATATAATAGTATATAAATTATACTGGTGTAGTTAGAAAAGAAAGGAATAAAAAGAGTTTTGGGGTGAGAGAAGTAAAATAAAAGAAAACAATTTAAGAGAAACTGTTACCTTTAATTTGGGTAACTCCATTTGGTTAGAACCAAAAGACTTCTTAAAGTGACTTATGCTTAAGGTAAGACTGCTTGGAGGAGGATAAATATGTTGGGAGATTAATTTTGTAGAGTTTGGGCAATCCAAAATTCTTAAGAGGTGTGAGGAATTGTTTAAAAGTGGTCTACTTTTATAAGGGAGAGGAGGGGCTATTTAAGAAAGTGTGAAAACATTATTTTATTATATATTGATATTCGATTTTTAATGGTCCAAAAATCATTAAGGTTGAAGATAAGATGACTCATATTCGAAACAATATCATCCAATAAGAATTGGACACGTTTTGGATAATATTTTAATCATTATAATCTTATTTATTTAAAACATTTATTAATGAGGAAAATATTGCATCATTGTTGTGTCATAAATAATTTAATATATTTGATGTATAAAAATTATAAAACAAAAACAATCATGTAGAAAATCATTTTATATTTCCAATTAATATTTATATTTAAAAACAGGACTTATGTAACACAATATAAAAATTAATTACTAAAATATTTTTGTTGATGTCAATTTTGTCTTGACATTAAATTAATTAATCTAATGTGTCATTATGTTTCATAAGTGGCTCCATGGGGTCCTAAAATTAACCCAAGGATTCTCATGGTCAGCCAATACTCATCCAATAAGGTTGGGACAAATGTTTAGGTATTTTTTAATTATTATAATATTCTTTTAACATTGAATTACCCTATTTACCTTAAACTACTGTAAATAAAAGTCAAAAGATACTATTCACCAAAAATTATTTTCATTTTAATGAACAACATTTTAATTCTTGATAACATTAATGTATGTCGTATTTTTGAAATTCAATTAACAGAAGTGGTAAAATTTCATTTAAATGAAGAAGTCATGTTTTTTAACTACCACTATGTGCTCTCAGTATTCATAAAAATTTGTTGGTTTTTCAGAAAAATACCAAAAATTCAGCCTAAGCTATATTTGATATGCCAAATTAAAAAATGATGTCTATTTTACAAAATTCAGAAAAAAATGGAATTAAATAATTTTACAATTAAATCATGTTATCAAAACAAATAGTGTGTTTTTAAGATACAATAACTATCAAAATATTGAAACTTGTTTATTTCCAATTTCAAAGTGAAAGTAATTATAATGACCCATGTTGGATTAAATGGTAAAAATATATTATAATTAAACTTTAAAACAAATTATAAGGATAATCTAACAATATAAATAAGTTATATTAAAACATAGATTTGAATTAAAATACAATATTTACACTATTCATTAAAAAAATGAACATTATCAGAAAAATTAAAACAATTTACAAAAAATAAATTTTGATGTCCCCATTATAAAGAAGGATTTTATTTGGTCATATAAAATGTATTAAAGTAACCAAAACTATATTTAAAAAGGTTTCACCATTAAAAGGCGATAAATTGGCCTTTTAATGTAAATTAGGCTTAAAATTAGATTTATTCACATTTTATGCCTCTAGCTTTTTATTGGATAATATAAATACATTTAACAAACATGTATAATCATATTTTATTTAGTTTTGTTCATTACTTCCAATACAACGAATATGAGTTAACTACCATTTAAAATAATAATATTATAGTATTAGTGTGCAATGTAAGATTCCAATGAAACTCAGTGTTGCATATCAGGTACGCTATCGAACATAGAATCCTCTTTAATGTAAAATTAATATTTAATTCACAAATATAAATAAATATTAAATATGTCTTATTCTTCATTTATATGGGATTTTATATCCTTCCCCCATTTTGGGAATTGCATCCTAGCAGTTTTTATTCACTTATCAACATAAGTGGGGGTATTTATCCCTCATAACATTTTCAGATTCCCCCATTGACTCTTTAACCATATGGTTATTCCAAAAAATCTCTACCTGGTGATTTACTTTATTCCACAACACTTTCTCTCTGCTCTCCAGAATCTGCACTGGTTGTTCTTCATAAGATAGATTCTCTTCCAACTGAACTAACTCTGGGCTCAAAATAAGAGATGGATCTGGAATATACTTTCTCAATATCGAAACATGAAAAAAATTGTGTACCTGGGATAAAATTGGAGGTATATCCACTCTATACACAACTGATCCAACTTTCTCCAGAATTTCATAAGGCCCAATGAATATTGGACTCAACTTTCCCTTATTACCAATTTTCATCACACTTTTCATTGGAGAAACTTTGAGAAAGACATAATCATTTACCTTAAATTAATGATCCTTCCTCTGGTTATCTGCATAAATTTTCTATCTGCTCTGAGCTGTTCTCATTTGCTTCTGAATCAACTGAACTTTATCTGCTATCTCTTCAACCAATTCTGGTCCCATCAGTTTCCTTTCACTTATTTCATCCAAAAAAGCTAGAGTTTGACAATGCTTTTTATATAATGCCTCAAATGGAGACATCATTTCACTGGAATGAAAGCTGTTATTATAAGAAAATTTAACCAAAGAAAGATGTTGGTCCCAACTTCCCTAGTAATACATCGAGAAAGAACGTAAAATATCCTCCATGGTCTGTATTGTTTGTTCTGACTGCCCATCTGATTGAGGATGAAAAGATGTACTAAAATATAATTCAGTACCCAATTACTTATGAAGGCCTTTCCAAAATTTAGATGTTATCATGGGTTCACGATTAGATACAATGAATAGGGGATATCCATGCAACCTGACCATCTCTTTAACATACAACTGAGCAAGTTGATCGAGAGACAATGTATCCATAATAGGAAGGAAATGACCAGATTTTGGTCAATCAGTCAACTATAACCCATATTGCATTATTATTCAAGATGCCTTTGGTAATTCCACAAAAAAGTCCATGGATATATTTTTCCATTTCCACTTGGGCACCGGTATAGGCTGAAGCATTCATTTCAGTAATTATCGCTCTATTTTAACCACTTGACAAGTCAAACACTTCACAGTAAAATTAGTAATATCTCTTTTCATTCCATCCCACTAGTAATACTCCCAAAGATCTCTGTTATCATAGTACTTCCAGGATGAACTAAAAACCTAGTACTTTGAGCTTCACATAACAACTCATTCTTCAACTGTGAATCACAAGGTAAACATTATCTCCTTCAAAATCTAAAAAACACAATAATTATCAATGTTAAAACCAGGCAACGTACCCTTATAAACTAACACAATCTTCTTCTACAACTCCCTATCTTCCTTCTGCGCTTGCTTAATTATGTATAATAGAGATGATTTCACTGACACTTTTAAAAAAACAGAAGAATTTCTTCCCACAACAACTTCTATGCCAATGTTTATCAAATAAAAAACCAAAGGATCTTATTCCAAACATAACATAGATAAGGAATCATTACTTTTTCGACTCAAAGAATAAACCACTTTATTTTATTTTCCCAGATGGTAATGGAACGTGCAATCATAATCCTTGATTAATTACAACCATATCCACTATCTCATGTTAAATTATTTTTGAGTGAATATATAATTCAAACACTTCTGATCAGTATATATTTAACACTTCACTCCATAAAAATGATGCCTCCAAATTTTAAAAGAAAAAACCACAACAGATAATTCCAAATAATGTGTAGGGTAATTAAACTCATGGGGTTTCAACTGACATGAATCATAAACAATTAACTGATCATTCGGCATTAGGACACAACCATGTCCTTCCAACGAAGCTTCACAGTAGATAACAAACTCACCATTTCGGGATGGTAGTGCCAATACTGGAGCATTCACCAATATTCTTTTCAATTCCTCAAAACAATCATCACATTATTTTGTCCAAATGACATTAACACCTTTTCGAGTTAACTTAGTCATTGGACTAGATAACAATGAAAATTTCTCAACAAAACTCTAATAATAACCTACCAAACCAATATAACTACGGATCTCAGTTATATTTGTGGGTCCTGGCCATTCTTCACCAACTTTTGTTTCAGCAAGATCAACAGTTTTTTCATTTTTTTGAAAAAATGTGACCAAGGAAAAAAAATTTGTAACCAAAACTCACACTTGATGAATTTCCCAAATAGTTTCTTTTATCTTAAGGGTTTCAAGATAACCCTTAAATGACATTAATTTTCCTCTTTACTTTTTTGAATGAACCAAATTATCACCAATAAAAAACACCATTTATCACCTCATTCAACTGATCCATAACTTTAGTAAACTGCTAAATTCTGATTCCGACCATCTCTCGTTAATGATTCAGAAGGTCATTCTCCTCTTTATTACTTCCTAGAAAAGCTTCTCTGTTTCCTTTATCAAGAAGAATTCTCAACACAGACATATCTTAAACAAAGAAATATGGTAATATATAAATGCTATATGATTTCAATATTAACATAAATTACATTATGGATATTAAATTAACAATACCCTAACTCATAATGTTGTCCAAACCGACCTCTGATACCAACTATAAGGAACCGAACTTAAAACATTACATAATTTTGAATTAAATGAATAATTCAAATTGAGGATCTTTTTAGGTTTATAGTTTTAGAGAATTAAGACATAACTATTACATCTCAAAAGATTACAAGGTAGACACTTCGACATTGTTTCCATTTTTTTCATTAAATAAAAACTCTTAAAAAAAGAGTCATGTCCAATTCAATGTTTTAGATAGTATGACTTTTCCTTGATCCCATCCTTGACCCTATTTATCTATAAGTCCTGTGAAAACATTTCAAAACCTGGGATGAGCATAAAAATATCAGTAAGGGTTATAAAACAAAGAATGAAAACATTTTTTCATAAATACATTCAAAACCTGAAATCCTTTTGTTACCTCGTGAAATCATAAGATTTATGAAAGATGCATAGAAAACATAAATCATAAAGGTAACATGTGGCATCCATATCATACTTACATTGTATCTATCACCGCTACATTGGGAGTTACATTGAATAACCATCTCTGTATATTCCCTAAATCTATTAGGAAAAACATTCACGTTTACCTCTATCATGGTACCCAATGCATTAGAGAGCTATCTCGGGCTCACCCGCCCTAGGTTTATCATGGAACCACCCGTATATGTAAATAATTATCAAGAACCCTAACAAGATCATATCACATAACATAAACCTAAAGCAAATATATCCTTTCCACATTGAAATAATAAAATATCATTTCAAGATATTTAAATAATAAATACATTTTGAAAATCATTTTCAATACCAAAATATGTAAAATGATTATATGGTATTTTTTCTTTAAAAAAATTACGGCTTGTTAAGGAAGCCAAAGATCAAATAATACTTGAGGCTGCAGAAAAGTTGTTGTCACCGCTTAAAAAAACATTCTTTTTTATAGTTTTGTAAAAAAATTTGTATAAAAATATTCCCTTTGATTAAAATGAAAATTCATATGGGTTTATACACTTTATAATATAAAGTTGTGTATAAAACTAAAAAATCCTCAATGAAAGGAGATTGAGATGAAGTCCCTTTCCTCTTGTCCAACATGACTCAATCATTCTTTAATCACATGAATAATAAAGTAATGTTAATTTATATATTATTAAGAACATTTTTAATTTTTATTATTCCTTTTATACCACTTACTACCATGTTATAAACATTATGTAATCATTTTAGTTAATAACGTTCATTTTTTTCGATATTTGGTACTTGATTAAAAATGAACACCTTATACTTACAAGCTGTCCATATGGACAATGGTTCATTATATACAGAATTATATTCATGATTTGGATAACATTCATATCATATATATCCAGAATATACATGTTTTTATAATAGTACATAATATTTAGAGGTAAGAAATGGAATGCACCGTTCATGTAGACAGTAAGACACACATACAGATGAACGTTACATTCATTACTATTTCTTATTTTAAAGGAAGTAAAACATAATGATAAATAAGTATATTATAATTCCAGTATAATATCATATATAACAACATTAACTCCTTCCTTTATACATCGCACATAAGTCA
This sequence comes from Viscum album, assembly GCA_963277665.1. Classification (NCBI taxonomy): domain Eukaryota; kingdom Viridiplantae; phylum Streptophyta; class Magnoliopsida; order Santalales; family Viscaceae; genus Viscum; species Viscum album. Next base: position 447,645,987 of record OY728133.1, read on the forward strand.
TTAATGAATCAAATCACTTTGAGGGGGTGGTAGTCCGCACATCCTCAAATGAGATTATCGTATTTACCCACCATGGAAACCTTTGAGTCTTGATATAATTGGAAATTAAATAACAATAATGAAAGAATAAACATAATATATATACTATATAAATACAATTACATCATAATGGACCCCATGAGAGGGGGTAAGAGGTACTTAAACAATCATCATTTCGTGAGTCGTTAGTTTTCCATCCACAGAAACATTATGTTATTAATCAATTAGATGGATGTGTGTGTAAGTGTAGTTTGCATACATTGTATAACAACATCCTTGTATATTGAGTATATTTTTGTTGTGACAAAAGAATGGAATAAAAAGAGTTTAGGGGTTGGATAAGTAAAATAAAAGAAAACAATTTAAGAGAAACTGTTACCATTAATTTGGGTAACTCCCTTTGGTTTGAACCAAAGGACTTATTTATGTGCCTTATGTCTAAGTTAAGGCTTCTATGAGGAGTAGAATTTCGGTGGGAGCTTAATTGGGAAGATTTCGGACAAGCCAAAAGGATTGAGAGGTCCGAGGAATTGGTTAGAAGTGGTAACTTTTTATATGTTATAGGAGGGGATATTTAGAAAAGTGTGAAAACATTATTTTATTATATAATGATATTCAGTTTTTAATGGTCCAAAAATCATTATGGTCAAATAAAGATGACTCGTATTCGAAATAAAATTGTCAAATCAAAATTGGACATGTTTTGGACAATATTTTAATCATTATAATCTAATTTATTTAATTCATTTATTAATGAGGTAATTACTGCATTATTATTGTGTCATAAATAATTTAATTTATATGTTGTCTAAAAATTATAAAAAACCTACTATCCTGTAGGAAATTATTTTCTATTTCTAATTAATAATTATACTCTCAAACAAGACTTATATAACACCATATAATAGTTAATTACTATAATATTTTTGTTAATGTCAATTTTATCTTTACATTAAATTAATTAATCTAAAGTGTCAATATTTATTAAAAGTGGCTTCATGGGGTCTCAAAATCAACCCAAGGATGCCCATGGTTGGACGCTACTCTTAAAATAATGTTATGACAGGTGTTAAGGTAATTTTGAATTAATATAATATTCTTTTAACCATCAATTACACTATTTACCTTTAACCGCGGTAAATAAAAGGAAAAAGTTAATATTCACCAGGAATTATTTTTTAATTACTATTGATAACTACCATGTATGTCGGATTTTTAAAATTAAATTCACAGAAGTGGTAAAATTTCATTTGAATGATAAAGTTAGTTTTTTTAACTACCACTAAGTGGTTTCAGTATTCATCAAAATTTGATGTTTTTTAGAGAAATACTAAAAATTCAGTTTAAGATATATTTGATATTCCAAATTAAAAAATGATGTATATTTTTCTAAATTCAAAACATAGCAGTGAAATTAAATAATTTGAAAATTATTTCCCGTTATCAAAACAAATAGCGTGTTTTTAAGAAACAATAACTATCAAAATATTGATACGTGTTTATGTCCAATTTCAAAGTGAAATTAATTCCAATGACAAACAACGGATTAAATGGTAAAAATATATTCTAATTACACTTTAAAACCAATTAAAAAGATAATATAACCAAATAAATAAATTATATTAAAACATAGATTTGAATTAAAATACAATATTTACACTATTCATTAAAAAATGATCTTTATTAGAAAAATTCCAAATATTTACAGAAATTATATTTCGATGTCCCTATTCTAAATAAGGATATTATTTGTTCATATAAAATGTATTAATGTAACCAAAACTAGATTTAAAAAGGGTTCTCCATTAAAAGGCGATAAATCGTCCTTTTAATGTAAATTATGCTTAAAATTTGATTCATTCACATTTTTTTCCTCTAATGTTTTATTGGATAATTTAAATACATTTAACAAACATATATAATAATATTGTAGTTAGTTTGGTTCATTCCCACCAATACAACAGCTCGGAGATAACTACCATTTAAAATAATAATATTATATTATTAGTGTGCAACGTAAGATTCCAAAGAAACTCGTTGTTGCGTTTTGGGTATGCTATCGACCCTAGAAACCCATTTAAAGTAAAATTAATATTTAATTCAAATATATTAATAAATATGAAATATGTATTATTCTTCATTTACCTAGGATGTTACAATTCCACCCGGTTCCATCCATTGACGGGAACAAAAATGAATTTTCTATGAATTATTAATCAATGTATAAATCCATATATTGATGAAAAATAATTTATATTATATATAAATAGATAAAAATTATTTTCAATATATTACATATTATATTTAAACATGGTTATTAATGGTCAGCATTTATTCAATTCATTCTTTATGATTTATAAAGATAATGTAAATTAGCTAAAAATAAATTTTTGGAGGGAAAACAAGGTGTGAAGTAAGGAATATTTTCTTGTACTAGGTAATTCTTAATTCAAGAACAATATGAATTTTTCAGAATAATTACACTAAGGAATAATATTACAAAACCACATCCACATTTCGTATCCATAAATTGATTTATTTTTGGAAAACCACATAATCTATTCCTTACAAAAACATTACAGTGTTAGCCAATGCATAGTCACATCCAATGTGATGTCACTAAAATTTTATATTTCCCAATTCTAAAGTCAACTAATGATCGCGTTAATATCAACTATATAAACCCAAAAATTCCACATATATATATAATACATCTTAATATATGAATATTCAGTATATATCATAATGATGCGTGTAAGATTTGTTTATTATAGGGTCTTTTGTTACCCTGATACATAAACAAAAAGATCAGATGTAATTTATAGCATATCGATCTATGTTTATTAAAAATAACACCCTTCATAGAGATATCATAGATAATATCATTATTCATAACCAATCGAAATGAAACATAATAAAAGGTGAACTCAAGTACTCTGTAAGGGTAAATAAGGGATGATTCAAAATAAAATAATTTTAAGGGTATGATAATAAGTTGATAACATTGTGAAACTATACCCTACATATCATATATCAAAAAAATGAGTCATGTAATAAATAATGTTTTTTCATAAGACATAATAATAATTGAATACAGTAACATGATCCATGAGATCAGAAAATTGGTATAAGAACTAGATTTTTTAAATTCATATATCCTTAAAAAATAATATTTTTAATAGGTAAAGATAATTTCCATAAAAATCATAGTTGAATGATTTCACTCCCTATACTATTTTTTCAGTAAAGGTTTATTTCCTAGACTATAATAATGGAAATAACTACCCTACTGACAAACGTTCACTCCCCAATGTAGTCATACTTATCTCATGAGATATTAATATTTACCTAATTCATTGGAGATATATATAGTCCATACACATCACATAATTAAAATCATATATATGCGTTCTAAAGTTTCTTGAAACATTCATCCTATAATTACTGATGTAAATAAACGAACTTCATCAATATTTTTTTTATCATAACACGTGATAAAGGTTAGAGTTTTGTGAATGTATTTTAATCATAAACATAAAATTTCATAATAAATAACAAGTATGGTATGATTGGATCATGTAAAAATTAGAATATAATAAACATAAATGGATGATATCTTAGATAAAAAAATATTTTTAATTATAACTAAAATTATTTTTTGAGGAAAATTACATTTTCACTTTGAAATAATTTATTTTAAATATAAAAAATCACACATTTTGTATTAATATTTATTTTCTATAAAATAGAAATGTGAATATGTAGATGAATCTATAAATCATTGAGAATCCATGAATGTAAAAAATAACATTCATGTTGCACATTTAAAAAATGATATCTTACATATTTTTAGTAAAATGTCAAGATAAATTCATTCATAAAATTAATAGAATATTATTTTAAACACTTTTTTATAATTAAAATAGTATAATTTTATTTAAAATAATATTTGGATAATTGTAAAATTATTCATGAATTTTTTTTATAAAACATGGACATCGATGAAAATTGATTTTTAACCGAAGAGAGATATGAAATTGTGTTTCATTAGAAAATTTATTTTTTAATATTGAGTGCATCAAAGTAGTAAAATGAAATTAAAATATGTATTTTCATTAAATATATATTATGGAATAAAATTTCTATTTTTAATGAGATGTATATTATAATATCTTATTGTCATAATGATTTTCATGAACAATCCATAATAACATTGGGATTGTATCATAAAACATGTACCTCTTTGTTAAATTTTTAAATCATAACAAAGAAGCGAAAATAAAATCAAATTAAAATTTATATTTAATTAAAATAAATTCATTAATGATACATATTATTTATTTAATATTATATACCCCACCTCAAATAAATGAGTGGTGAATATGACATATGTCTCTCTGAAATAAAAGAGAGACTACAAATCCTCTTACCTTAAGTCTTGACATCCTATTTAAATTTTTAAAACTCCGGTATAATAAAAATATGTTTATTATAAATATATTCAATGACGATATATATATATATCATACTATATTTGATTTACCTATAATATTTTGTTACCTGTTTCTTAAAAATTTCTTTTTAAAAATTGCATTACAGGTAATAACTACTTTTTTCCAAGTATGTTTTGGTTTTGTAATTTAGGTCCATTTTTATAGAAAATGATACAATCATATTCATAATGTTATAAATCAAATAATTATAATATATATTCATTATATATGTATTTATATTAATCCACCAAAGTTATATATGGAAAAAAGATTACACCATTCATGGAGATGATAAACTATATGTATGCATGAATTCTATTTCATTATTTTCAATGAATGAAAGAAAAAGAAGGAAAATAAAACATAATATTTAAGAATTAATTATTATGGTATGTATTTCACATATATTCATTACATTTATCCTCATTTACCTCTATATGGCGAATAATTAAAAAATGAATCACATCGATTTGTGAGGTTGTAGACCGCATTACACATGAATGACAAAAAATTATTCCCAAAGAATGAATTGTAAGAAGGGGTATATTATATTATAATTATAGAAGTATAATTATCTCATAAATATCATATTTATATGTTAAATCCAAAATTATATCCATCCATGAAAGGTGGTTATGGAAAATGAATACCATCAACCGGGGAAGCAATAGTCCACTGTACACATTATTGATGGATCCATTTCCAATTTAATGGAAGAGGAGATGAATATAAGTTCCTAAATGAAAATAATATCCTCTTATTATGTGTAATTAACATTTGGTTTTGTATCATAAAAGTTTAAGAATGTTTTGAGGGGTTGGATGATGAAATAAGATCAAAACGCATAGTTAGGGACAATATATTGTTTTTTTTGAAAACCCCTTTAGGTTTACACCTAAAGCCTTATTAAGTGGGTTTACTAACAAAAATAAATCCTATAATATGTTATTAGAATTTTTTATAAGTTATTTGTGTACTTATTGGTAAAAAAATATGGTTTTATAAGTGTGAAGAGAAAAGGAGAGTGGTGGCCTCTTTAAGTGGGAGATAGGTCCTACATAGAACTTCTCAAAAGATGAATGTTTTACCACATTTTGAACATTACATAATGCAAAAAAAGGGTCATTCTAAATAATTAAATACTATATGGACTATATAGGCCCATACACTATTACATTTTCATTATTATTTTCATTTTTAATCGTATATTTTTAGTTTAATCTCTCAATAACCCGCTTTTAAACTTATTAGTGGTAACCACTTTTTAATGTTTTTATTAATAATTTGGACAAAATAATTAAGTAATATTTTAATGAAATATTAATTATTCTAAATATTCATTTATATTCCATTATTTCAAATTAATTTCACATAATCGTTAAAATATATCATAAAATAAAACGCACATAGCTCAGGAAAACGTTGGTGTTTAAAGAGTAAACTTTCATAAGTATCGGAAGTTTAAATATCAACATTCAATATGAATTTTTTTTTCCAATAACATAAATAGTATTAATAAATATATAATGTATCTAATATTAATTTTAAAATATTTTTAAACTAAATGTACTTGTTGAAATCATTTAAATAAAATTGAAATTTTTAATAAAAATCATTATTGTTTTACAAATTATTAAAAATTATTCTTTTCTAAATATTTTAAAATATCAAATAAATGTTAACTTTGAATTTTTTTTTCATAAAATAAGTCAGTTTTTTCATATAAATATTCCAAAATTGTAATAATTTACTATATTAATTTTTTTGTCTAAAAATGTAATATAATTTTTTTTTAATTAATAGTATTTTAGAACTATATATATTTTACTAAAAATTACGAATTTTTTATCAATATATATTCTCTTGATAAAAATTTAAATCCTAATTTTAAAAATTTTTTAATACCTATTCATAATTATATGTTTAAGGGCTAAGTTTCGAAGGTATTTTTTTAAATAATAATATGAATATTATATTGAGGTTTATTAAAACTCGATGTTGTGTGTCACGAAAAATATTGAAGAAATTAAATTTATTTGAAATAAATATTTCATAAAATCATAGGGTGTTATAGTTGTTTTTAATTATGATATCCTTTGGAAAAAAAATTAAAAGGAATCTTCAGTTCGTTTTCCAATCAAAGTACATTTTAGTTTTTAAAAAACATTAAAAGGGTTGTTTTCTTCTAACTTATCCATTATGAATGGTACTTTCCATTATCTTAATTAGTCCATATTTTGATTCTCCTTTAAAAAATAATTAATTATCATTTGTGATGAAAATATGTTTCATAATATTTTGTAAATTATTAGTTTCTAAAGGTCAATTTTAGTGATAAAAAGGTATCTTCACTGAGGAAGATTTATTGAAATTTTAGGATAGTTTTATTTTTCAATGAAAATAACCCTTATAATACTTATAATACATTAGGTAATGATGTTATTATGAAAATATTATTATATCTCGGTATGTTTTATGATTTTATGGATTTGGGAAGTACTACTTTGATTCCATTTTATATATTTACTTTTGAGAGTTGAAGATTATGTTTAGTATTTTGGAAAATTATTAACATTTAATATGATAGATTTCAATTTGAATGATTACCTTTGTTGGTCGGAGTGGACACTCAAGAGGGGGGTGAATTGAGTTCCAATTAAAATTTCTGTTAAAAACAATTTCTATTAAAATCCCCCAATTTCAAAAACAAATTAAACTGTAGTGAATTTATATAGATTATAAAGGTTCAATTAGTTTCTCAAAGATTGATTAATTCTCAGTTAACTTAATCTTATGATTAAATTAACTTTTGAAACTAACTTACTGATTTATAACAAATATAAACACTTGCGAATTTAATTATCAAAGTAGCTTTGAAGATAGATTATATTTCAAAGTAATAGCAGCGGAATATGAAATAAATATGTATAGTATGGATATAGAGTATAACTATAAGCACAGAAAATTAACCAAGAGGCTCAGTCTCAAGCCGAGACTTAGTCCTCTCAAAATTTTATATAAGAATGATCCACACCCTGGATCGGGGTTAACAACAGTGAACACACTGTCCAGGTCACAAGACCTCTACCACAGTTCTTCGTGGGAAAACAAACAACAGTAGAAAGCTGTCCAGGTCACAAGACCTCTACCACTATCCACAGTGGGAAATGGAGTGCAAAAAGATTTGCTGAGGATTTACAGATCCTCCAGTGAAAGTACAGGAGTCAGTGTGTGTGTTTAATACAGCAGATAACACACACTGCTCAAAATGTAGAATAAATCACAGAACAAGAGATGTAGAGTTTAGAAGTGGTTCTGGTGATCTCAGTGTAGCTTTTGTATTCGATCAGAAGAGAGTTTGAGTCCTCTTCTCGTTTATGTTTGAGAAACAGAGTGTCGTATGCTTCAGGTTCACAGATAGTGAGAATGTAGTCGATGAAGTTCTTCAGGGTTTTTCTTGTATGCACAGAACACTTCTCGAGTATACTTGATTGTCTATATGCTTCTCTGTGTTCTTGATGGAACTCGTTTTTATCTTCTTGTGTTTCTGGTATATTTCGTCCACCACGCACTTCTCTGGTTCGCATTCGCATTCGCATTCGCATTATCTCTATTTTGGGCAGCGTAGTCTTCTCGTATTTATCTCCCGACAGGGGACAGAAAAGATTTCTTTTCAGCAGGTACGAGGTATGGGTTCCTGACATCCGACAACCTTTATCAGATATTTGACAAATCATCAAAATGTATGATATGACCGTTAGATAAATTAAATAAATTAAATGTAGGAAATAAAGAAATTAAAACAGTGAGTCGAGAATGTATGTCACTGTTGACTTCAACTGTGGTCTTCCAACTGTGGACTTCCAACTGTGGACTTCCAACTGTGGACTTCCAACTGTGGACTTCCTTCTGACTGCTGATTTCAACAAAAGGCTTGCTGTCTGTAGGCTTGCAATGGTAGCTTTTACTCCATGTAACTGTAGCCTCTCTAACTGTAGACTTGTAGCATCAAATTTGTAGAGCTGTAACCTTTGTCAACTGTAGACTTCGATCATCTGTAGACTTAGTAGACAGAATCCGTCTAACTGTAACCTTGACTGTAGACTTATGACTGTAGGCTAGTTCGTCTGCGAACTTGTTTCAACTGTAGACTTGTTCGACTGTGAACTTGAGCAGAGAAAACTTTGAACAGAAGTCTTGTATCTGTGACCTTGAGAAGAAAGCGCTGACTATTAGCTAACAATACTAAACTTATGTAAATACTACTGTAAGCTGTTACAGTAAAGTTATGAGAGTAAGAATATGAACTGTTTAGAATAAAATACGTTTAAGCATAGAATAATAAGATTAATGCAAAGGTTTAATACATCATAATCAATGTTTAAGCATAGAATAATAAGATTAATGCAAAGGTTTAATACATCATAATCAATGTTTAAGCATGATTTGGGATTATCAAAACAGGTGATTCCAACAATCTCCCCCTTTTTGATAATCACAAATTATGTCAATATGAAATATAGAAGTATCAGAGAGAAGTGTGAAAAACACAGTATTAGCAATATGAGCGCAAAAATGAGGTATAATCCGCAAGGATTTCTCCTCTCTGTATAGGTTCATTTCTCCCTTGAGTTTCCCTATTTCTCCCCATTTCTCCCCCTATCTATTTCTCTTTATTTCTCCCCCTTTGTGATTAACAAAAAGAAAGACAGAGAGAGAGAAAAGAAACATTGTATTAATAAGGAGTACAATACATGACCCAAAATGTGAATACATGATCCCTATCAAAAAAAAATCTACAGACTCAATCCTCTTCATCTGGAGGTAAGGGATCTTTTCCTTTGGAGGAAGAAGATGGAGCAGGAGGTGAAGGATCAACAGGCTGAGGAATGGCAGCAGGAATGTCTGGAGGGGCAGCAACAGAGGCTCCTGAAGGCCGGTAGTGAGTAGCTTGCCGAGGGATCAGTGGTCTAAGGCTTCTGAGGGCATCAGCAGGAGACATGATGGAAGAACCACTGGGGTTGGAGACAGGTAGGGCAGGAGGAACTATAACAGGTGTGCAGTCCACATGAAGAAAAGGTAGGAGCAGATTTCTGAAATCCATGATAATGTTTCCTCCTCTGTCCATGGCAGATAAGAAGTCATCTTTGTTTTCCAAGAATTTATCCAAAGCCGAGGTCAACTCTCGTAGCTTGCTAACTTGTTATTTGAAGGCTTGAGTTACAGGAGGCAGCTTCATAGTCTCTAGCATGAGCTTGAAGTGATTGTTCAACTGATGCTTGGTGAAAATCCGATCAAAGTAATAATCCACTTTACTTTTGATGGCCTCCTGAGAAGCAGTAGCAGCCTGCAGGTGCTCACGAACAAAGCCACTGACTTCTCTTGTAGTAGCAAGGATCTGTAGGTCTGATGTGTCATTTGCACGGGCCTGAGTAAGCTCTTCTCTGAGAAGGCTTCTAAACTGCTCAAGGTCCACAGGAGAGCTAGATGAAGGAAGGGACTTGACTGAGAATGCCACTGTCTCCTTGAAAGACTGAGTCAGACTTCCAATCACTTTCTGAATGACAACATCCTGATTGCTAAAGTGTTCTTTTACTGATTTCTTGAAAGCCTCAAATACTTCCACAAACTGCTTGACCACTTCTTTGATGTATCGAATCTCACTGGCCACTTGTGTCTGAGAACTGCTCAGGGCAGTTAAAGAAGCAACTGATTGTCTGAGGGCCACTACTGCTCCAGTCCAGCTTTCAATTTGGGTGTGGCACACTTTCATTTCATCCATCACTTCTTTGATTGGACTTCCCACAACACATCCTAGAGATAGTTCTAAGGATTGTTCTACATTTTTCAGCTCATCAAAAAGACTGGTTTTCAATTCAGCAATAGACTATCTGATGGTCTCCTTCATTTCATTCTTTAAGGATTCAAGGTCTTCCTTGGTGGCCAATCCTTCAGTTTCTAACACTGGAGAGCTGTTAGGTAGGATGACTGGATTTCTTGGTGGTTGGTTTTCCTCATCTGAATCCTCATAATTGAGTCCTAACACCATGTATCCTGGATCTGAGGTCCATCATTCTATATCATACAGTACAGAGACTGAACCAACACGCTCCCCCTCACTTGGAGGTCCTTCCTGAACACTTTCTACTATCTGCTCAACTCTGGGTAATTCTAAGTTCTCTTCTGTAGCTCTAGCAGGTTCCATACTTGCTTCCTCTGTAGGTTCAACAGTGAGGTTAGCCTCTTTCTCTGTTGGGTCGTCAACCACTTCCATGAAAACAGTAGTAGAGACCACTCCTGCTTCCTGGTCAGACACTGACATGTCTGTATACCCTATCAGAGGGCTCATACTAAGTTCTTCTGCAACAGTTTCTTGATTTTCATTTAAAGTTACAGCCTCTTCTGCTTCGACTGTATCACCCTCATCAGAGGTGTCCTTGACAAAATATTGAGATTCTTCTTCTTCTTCTGTAGTCTCAGTCTCACTGTCTCTTAGAACAGGTTCTTTACTGGGTAGTCCTTTTGGAGGGCTTGCTGCTCCAAACGTCACTGTCCTGACAGGACTGTGAGTAGTATCAGGATCACTCCCTTCATCAATTGGAGTGTTCTCTCTTGCAGAGTTACCAACTACTGCAGTCTGTTCATCATCTGAGTATACAGGTTCAGGCTCATCAGGCTTTAAGCCTGGATCTCTCCTATCTCTCGGTCTAGAGGGATGAGTAGAAGGGCTAAAATTCTCATAGATTCTCTCCTCATCATTCACCCATGATTTCTTCCAGGGATTCCAACTGATCTTCATGAATTTGCAGATTACTTTCGAGATACATACACTGTTCTTTGCCACTATCAACTCTTCCTGACTTCCAGCTGCACCTTTCACTTTCAACATAACCGAAATGAGTTTAGCATGAAACAAGGCACTTGATTTTGAGCTTGCCTTTATCATGTCCTCCATCTGAGCCATCAGCAACCTACAAAGGTTGACCTTCCTTCCATTTTTTAATAAGTACATCAAGTAAATATCCTGATGCTTCAGAGTTGCAAAATCTCCTCTTCTAGGACTCAGTACATGCTGGATAAACTTAAACAGAAGCCTGTCCTCTCCATTCATTTCAGTAGCAATAATCTTCCTTACAGTGCCATTGCCTGTCAATTCTTCCAGAGCTGTCTCATGATCAAAGTTTCTACTATTTGGAGGAGCCGCTCCAGAGTAGTAGTTGTAAATACCCTCATGAGGAACTCTTAAACAAGCAGCCCATTCAACTGATGAAAAACTGACTTCATTTCCATTTACTCTGGATACCAGTCTATGCAGATCATCCTCTTCCTCGAACTGTAGATATTCATAGAACTCCTTCACCAGCTTCGGGTAGTATGGTCCATTATTGTTTGCGAAGCATTCGGTCCATCCTTGATTATTAAGCACTGCCAGCACTAATGATCTGCTCGATAAAATCCACTCTTCACTTAGCTCCTTCTCAGCAACTATTTCTCTCTTAGTCAGATGTGGATTAACAGGTCTTATCGAGGCATTCCCGGTGCCACTGGATTCGACTTGAGTCCTCTTCGGCATTGGTGCATCTTCGTTGACAGTCGGGGGTCGCTTTGTTCTGGCCATTTGGAACTGAATGAGGTTTCGAGGTTCGGTTGAAGGTTTAGGGTTTAGGACTTGAGAGAGCAAGGGTCGAGATGATTGGATTGAGATATGTTCGATGTTCTCAATTTTATCATTTAGGGATTTAAAAAAAATATAAAGAAAAGAAACGGTTCGAATTCCCGCAAAAAAAAAATAAGATTAAACAGCGAAGCAGCCTACAGAGAGATGTAACAGTGAGGTACACCGGTGAGGTCTAACTGTGAGGTCTAACTGTGAGGTCTCAACTGTGAGGTTTCAACTGTGAGGTTTCAACTGTGAGGTTTCAACTGTGAGGTTTCAACTGTGAGGTTTCAACTGTGAGGTATCAACTGTGAGGTCTCAACTGTGAGGTCTCAACTGTGAGGTTTCAACTGTGAGGTCTCAACTGTGAGGTCTCAACTGTGCTATAGTTGATTATACCTAACTCATGTTTGATGTAACTTAATCTCTCAGAATTCAAAGGCTTTGTAAAAATATCAGCTAACTAATGTTCAGTGCCAATGAACTCAAGAGTGATATCACCTTTTTGATAATGATCCCTCAGAAAGTGATGTCTCGCATCAATATGTTTTGTCCTAGCATGAGATACTGGATTTTTTGAAATGTTAATAGCACTTGTATTGTCACACCTTATAGAGACATGTTTGAATTGATATCCATAGTCTAGTAAAGTGTGTTTCATCCACAAGATTTGTGCACAACAGCTACCAGCAGCTATATACTCAGCTTCGGCAGTAGACAATGCAACAGAATTCTGCTTCTTACTACACCAAGATACTAGTGACTTGCCTAAAATGTGACACGTTCCAGAGGTTCTCTTTCTATCTAACTTGCAGCCAGAAAAATCAGCATCAGAATAACTTAATAAATCAAATGATTGTCCTTTTGGATAAAATAATCCCAAATTGGGAGTATGTTTTAGATATTTGAAAATCCTTTTAACAGCAGTCAAATGAGACTCTTTTGGATTGGCTTGAAATCGAGCACACATGCATACACTGAACATGATGTCAGGTCTACTGGCAGTAAGGTACAGTAGACTACCTATCATACCTCTGTAATTGGTTTGATCCACTGGTTCACCAGTTTCATCACTGTCCAACTTGCAAGTGGTGCTCATAGGTGTGTCCCTGCCTTTGGTGCCATCCAGAGAAAAACGTTTTAGAAGATCTTTAATATATTTACTTTGGTTCAAAATAATACCATTTTTATTTTGAAAGATCTGAAATCCAAGGAAAAATTTGAGTTCTCCCATTAAACTCATTTCAAACTCATTTTGCATTATTTTTGAAAAATCAACACATAAAGAATTTTTTGAAGATCCAAAAATAATATCATCCACATAGATTTGTACTATTAAGACATCTTTAGAAATCCATTTAATAAAAAGAGTAGGATCAGCTATCCCTTTAGTAAATCCTTTTGAAATAAGAAAAGAGCTGAGCCTATCATACCAAGCTCTTGGAGCTTGGTTTAAACCATATAAAGCTTTAGATAGTTTAAAAACATGATTAGAAAAATGGGGATTTGTAAAACCAGGAGGTTGTTCCACAAATACATCCTCAATTATATATCTATTTAGAAAAGCACTTTTAACATCCATTTGATATAGTTTGAAATTCAGATGAGCAGCATAAGCAAGTAATATCCTAATGGCCTCTAGTCTAGCCACGGGTGCAAAGGTTTCCTCATAGTCTATTCCTTCTTCCTGACTATACCCTTGTGCAACTAGCCTGGCTTTGTTTCTGATTATATTTCCAAACTCATCAACTTTGTTTCTAAACACCCATTTTGTGCCTATGATAAGAGTGTCTTTAGGTCTTTCCACTAATTCCCAAAATTTGTTTCTTTCAAACTGATTTAGTTCTTCTTGCATAGCCATTACCTAGAATTCATCACTGATAGCATCATTGACATTTTTGGGTTCAAGCTGTGAAAGAAAAGCTTGATGTTCAACCTGATTTCTTAGAGAAGCTCTAGTTTGTGTTCCTCTATCAAGATTACCAACAACAGCATCTAAAGGATGATTCTTTAGAATCCTAGTTGATTTGGTAAAGGTTGGACTAGAGATTTCAGGTTCATCTATAGGTTCGGGTTCCACAGAGGAAGATTCTGGAAAAAGTCCAGAACTGGATGTTTTTATTACAGGTTCTTTAGATTCGTCATTTAGGTCCAGAACAGATAAGTCTTCTTCAACATCTTCAAGAGAAGTTTTAGACTCATGTGGATCAGTCTCATCAAACTTAATGTGAACAGATTCTTCCACACATTTGGTTTTCTTATTGAACACTCTATAGGCTTTACTAGACATAGAGTAACCTAGGAAAATTCCTTCATCACTTTTTGGAGCAAATTTATCAAGATTATCTTTAGTATTCAGAATGAAGACTTTGCAACCAAAAACTCTAAAGTAATTAACCTTAGGCTTCCTATTATTCCACAACTCATAAGGGGTTTTCTTTAGAACAAGTCTGATCAAGACTCTATTAATGACATAGCAAGCTGTATTAACAGCTTCAGCCCAAAAGTAAATTGGCAGGTCATATTCATTAAGCATAGTTCTAGCAATTTCTTGCAGGGTTCTGTTTCTTCTTTCTACTACACCATTCTGTTGAGGTGTCCTAGGAGCAGAAAAATTGTGAGCATAGCCATTGTGTGAGCAGTAAGATTCAAATTCTTGATTCTCAAACTCACGGCCATGATCACTCCTCAAGGTCTTAATCTTAAGTCCACTAAGATTTTCTACAGACTTAGAGTATTTAACAAAGGAAGAGCAGGCTTCACTTTTGTGAGCTAGAAAGTATACCCAAGTATATCTAGAAAAGTCATCTACAAGAACATAAACATAGTGCTTCCCATTTAGACTTGAAATTATTGATGGTCCAAACAAATCCATGTGAACCAGTTCAAGTGGTTGAGAAGTTGAAACTTCTTTCTTTGGTTTAAAAGAAACTTTGTGTTGTTTTCCATTTTGACAGGGATTACACACTTTGTCATTTGGGAATTCAAGCTTAGGTAAGT
The DNA here is from genome assembly GCA_963277665.1 of Viscum album. Taxonomy (NCBI): domain Eukaryota; kingdom Viridiplantae; phylum Streptophyta; class Magnoliopsida; order Santalales; family Viscaceae; genus Viscum; species Viscum album. Next base: position 447,661,176 of record OY728133.1, read on the forward strand.
ATCTAACTAGGTGTTTCTTAGAGAGTTTTCTAAGTGAGTGAATGTTGCAGTGTCCTAATCTCCTATGCCACAGCCAAGACTCTTTATGAAAAGCATTTAAGCAAGTAACATTATGTTTAGCTAAAGTGTTCAAGTCAACAGCATAAACATTTTCATTTCTTAAGGCAGAAAATATTAAAGCATTTTTGGAATTATAAACATCACAAGAGTTGTTTTCAAACTTGACATTAAAGCCATCATCACACAATTGAGAAATTCTAAGTAGGTTGTACTTAAGTCCATCAACAAATAAAACTTTGGAAATTAATACTGAGTTAGTGTTACCAATCTGGCCTAAGCCAATGATTTTTCCTTTTGAGTTATCACCAAAAGTGACATATCCTCCATCAACCTTTATTAAGCTTTTGAAGCACGAATAGTCCCCAGACATGTGTCTTGAACATCCACTGTCTAAGTACCATACCTTCTTGTAATTGCTTTTCAAACAGATTTCCTACAGAACAGATTAGACAAGAAATGACTTTGGTACCCAGATTTTCTTGGGTCCAGATATGTTAGCAATCAAGGATTTAGGTACCCAGATTTGTTTTATGGGTCCCATACAATTAATAGATGCAACAGATTTAGAGAGATATACTTTATTTGATCTACAACTATTTAAATAACCAGTTGAGGCATATGAATTTCCAAAACTGGAACTAGCAGGATTTTTTCCAGACTTGGAAATAAATTGGGTTTTAGTAAACTGTCTTTGTCCAGGTTGGTATCCCAAGCCAGTAGCATACTTAGGTGCAACATGCTTTCCTAGCAGTTGGGTTAGAGTATCTTTTCCATTTGTGAATGTTTCTAAGTCCTTTCGAAGTTGTTCATTAGATAGTTTCAGTTCTGTATTCTCCTTTAATAATTGAACATTTTTCTCTTTTTCTACATCAAGTGCAGACTTGACACTTGCAGTAAGAGCATGCTGTTTCTTTAAAGACTTATATTTATCCTTTAGTTCATTACACGTTTCTTCCAGCATATTACAGTATTCAGTCAATTCATCTTTAGACATATTTTCAGAATCAGAACCAGATTCTGCTTCACCTTCAGAATAATAAGAGTTTAAAGTGGGAGTGTCTAAGGTTACCTCAGATGTGTTTGTCATGAAACACATATTAGCACGATTTCTTTCAGAATCACTGGACTCTGATTCACTTGTGCTGTCTTCTGAAGCACTCCAGGTGGCCTTCATTGCTTTCTTATAATTCTTGTCCTTGTACTCATATTTCTTCTTGAATTTTAACTTAGGACAGTCAGCTTTAATGTGTCCTTTCCTTTTACATTCATAGCAAACTATGTCTTCTTCTTTATCAGTTTTCTTCCAATCTTTCTTCCACTTACCTTGTCTATCATACTTACCCTTGTAGTTTGGTTTTCTGAAGAACTTCTTCTTCCTATAGAACTTCTTAAATCTCCTTTCTATTTGTGCCATCTCGGCATCACTGTCAGAATCTAAGTCTTCACTAGATGAGCTTTCAGTTGGTATATGCATTTTCTCCTTGTCTTTGCTCTTTGATGCAGTAGACTTAAAAGCTACAGATTTTCGTTTTGGTTCCTCATCTTCCTCTTTATTCACCTTTAGCTCTTCTTCGTACATCATCAGCTTACCAATTAACTCCTTGACAGGCAATGTTCCAATATCACAAGATTCTCTAATTGAAACGGATGTGCCTCTCCATCTGTCAGGCAGACATCTCAATAATCTCATGATTTGCTCCTTTGCTGGAACAATCTTCCCGAGTGAGCTCATTGTGTTGACTATCTCATTAAACCTGAGATACATATCAGAAATAGGTTCATCAGCTTTCATCTTAAAGTTATCATATTTGATAGTATAAGTGTTTAACCGCATTTCCTTGACATTATTTGTTCCTTCATGAGAAACAGGTAAGGTGTCCCAGATTTCAAAAGCAGTTTTACATGCAGAAATTCTATTGAATTCCTCATCTCCTAGAGCACAGTAGAGAGCATTCACAGCCTTACAATTATTATTGTAAGCTACTTTAGTAGGTTCATCCCAAGTTATTCATTCAGTTTCTGGAATCTTGTATTGAGACTCTATAGCAGTCCAAATATCAAAACCCATACTTTCCAAATGAATTTTCATTTTGAGCTTCCATTGGGCATAATTCACACCATTAAAGAAGGGTGGCCTGTTAGTAGCAGCACCTTCTAGTCTATTATCCATAAGGAAATTTTAGAAAATGTTTTAAAGAGATAAAATTTAGAACTAACAGAAATTTAAGATCTTTTAGATAAAACTACAATCACAGTTTAAAAACAGAGTTAAAATAAAACTTTGAGCAAATATAACAGAGCTAAACACAACCTCTGATACCAAATGTTGGTCGGAGTGGACACTCAAGAGGGGGGTGAATTGAGTTCCAATTAAAATTTCTGTTAAAAACAATTTCTATTAAAATCCCCCAATTTCAAAAACAAATTAAACTGTAGTGAATTTTTATAGATTATAAAGGTTCAATTAGTTTCTCAAAGATTGATTAATTCTCAGTTAACTCAATCTTATGATTAAATTAACTTTTGAAACTAACTTACTGATTTATAACAAATATAAACACTTGCGAATTTAATTATCAATGTAGCTTTGAAGATAGATTATATTTCAAAGTAATAGCAGCGGAATATGAAATAAATATGTATAGTATGGATATAGAGTATAACTATAAGCACAGAAAATTAACCAAGAGTTTCAGTCTCAAGCCGAGACTTAGTCCTCTCAAAATTTTATATAAGAATGATCCACACCCTGGATCGGGGGTTAACAACAGTGAACACACTGTCCAGGTCACAAGACCTCTACCACAGTTCTTCGTGGGAAAACAAACAACAGCAGCAAGCTGTCCAGGTCACAAGATCTCTACCACTATCCACAGTGGGAAATGGAGTGCAAAAAGATTTGCTGAGGATTTACAGATCCTCCAGTGAAAGTACAGGAGTCAGTGTGTGTGTTTAATACAGCAGATAACACACACTGCTCAAAATGTAGAATAAATCACAGAACAAGAGATGTAGAGTTTAGAAGTGGTTCTGGTGATCTCAGTGTAGCTCTTGTATTCGATCAGAAGAGAGTTTGAGTCCTCTTCTCGTTTCTGTTTGAGAAACAGAGTGTCTTATGCTTCAGGTTCACAGATAGTGAGAATGTAGTCGATGAAGTTCTTCAGGGTTTTTCTTGTATTCATAGAACACTTCTCGAGTATACTTGATTGTCTATATGCTTCTCTGTGTTCTTGATGGAACTCGTTTTTATCTTCTTGTGTTTCTGGTATATTTCGTCCACCACGCACTTCTCTGGTTCGCATTCGCATTCGCATTCGCATTATCTCTATTTTGGGCAGCGTAGTCTTCTCGTATTTATCTCCCGACAGGGGACAGAAAAGATTTCTTTTCAGCAGGTACGAGGTACGGGTTCCTGACATCCGACAACCTTTATCAGATATTTGACAAATCATCAAAATGTATGATATGACCGTTAGATAAATTAAATAAATTAAATGTTGGAAATAAAGAAATTAAAACAGTGAGTCGAGAATGTATGTCACTGTTGACTTCAACTGTGGTCTTCCAACTGTGGACTTCCAACTATGGACTTCCAACTGTGGACTTCCAACTGTGGACTTCCTTCTAACTGCTGATTTCAACAAAAGGCTTGCTGTCTGTAGGCTTGCAATGGTAGCTTTTACTCCATGTAACTGTAGCCTCTATAACTGTAGACTTGTAACATCAAATTTGTAGAGCTGTAACCTTTGTCAACTGTAGACTTCGATCATCTGTAGACTTAGTAGACAGAAGCCGTCTAACTGTAACCTTGACTGTAGACTTATGACTGTAGGCTAGTTCGTCTGCGAACTTGTTTCAACTGTAGACTTGTTCGACTGTGAACTTGAGCAGAGAAAACTTTGAACAGAAGTCTTGTATCTGTGACCTTGAGAAGAAAGCGCTGACTGTTAGCTAACAATACTAAACTTATGTAAATACTACTGTAAGCTGTTACAGTAAAGTTATGAGAGTAAGAATATGAACTGTTTAGAATAAAATACGTTTAAGCATAGAATAATAAGATTAATGCAAAGGTTTAATACATCATAATCAATGTTTAAGCATAGAATAATAAGATTAATGAAAAGGTTTAATACATCATAATCAATGTTTAAGCATGATTTGGGATTATCAAAACAGGTGATTCCAACAACCTTGAATATGTTAACCTCATTCCTATGAGTAAATAATTACACTTACTAAGTGATGGGAAGGACATGTTATATCCCCACAATGTGTTAGTTGGTCTCATGAGTAGAAATAGCTTGGGTATTCGTATGAGGCCTCAATTATTTATGTAATATTTGATGGGATATTTATTTGTTGTTATGATTATGATGAATGAAATTATTCATTACCCAATGGTGAGAATAATTATTGATTTACAGGTGATTATTTGATCTGTTATAATATCCATTGATAGGTTTCAAGAATATGTTATTATTTATTTTGAATTATATTATCTTCATCATTTTCCTATCATATTATTTATAACGATCACATTTTAGATTAAATATAATGTGTTCTTAGATATTTTCCGTTACATATTGATTATGACTTAATTATTCATGATAGATTCCAATATATATATAACCTAAATGAGTATCGAGATTACCACATTCAAGTGTTTCCATTTTCCAGGATACATAGAAGTGGATTATGGTTGATATAAAAGGATATTATAAAATGCATAGTGGTGTCCTGAAAACAAGATGAATGTAGAAATTTTTATTTTAAAATATAATGTTAGTTTAATGTGTGTAGCTGTTTTCTGTGAAAAATAATATATTTGATCCTTAGAGATGTGATCACTTCTACCTTTTTCAAATATAATAATGTTACACCCATATCTAGTGTAATATGGATGGAGACTTTATTATCACTAGTTATGTTGACCCTCCATGTGGTACACATACTTCAAATAAGTGGGCATGAGATTTAAGTTCATATTTGGGTTTTGTTGTATATAAATAATTAATATTTGGTTCCCCATATATATATCTTTAATTTTTTTCACAATAGATGACATATTAGCTTCCTTATCAGGGTAAAATAATCAATCCCATAAAAAACATTAAATTTAGCTATTAATATAATATCAAAATAAATTATCATAATTATAAGATAGATTCATTCTATATGGGATTTTCCATCATTAAATGTTTTCCCAATGATATAATTTCATATAATATACATGGATAAACATTGGATTCAATATCATGAATATAGGATGGTAAAAAGTGAATGGAACCTCTTAATGGTGCTTCATGGAGTTAAAAGATGCTAAAAAAGTTTTTGTTGTATCTAAACTCCATGGGGAATACTACTTCATTCATATTTAATATTTTATATTTTATCATCAATAATGGTATTACAAAAATATAACGTGACTATGATGGATATCTTTTTCTATCTATGTTGAGTACATACTATTCTTTGTGGAAAATCATATTTTTTAATCTCGCAAGAACATCCTCTATGAAACCTACTATTAATGTGTTGGATTTGTTTTTATATTATAAAATTTATTTTTCTAATTATACTATATATAATGAAATAAATTTTGGTTGAGGAATAACATTATATAATCACCAAAATTACATCACGAATCAATGATAATCGTGGAACCAATAGTATAAGGGATTAAAAATATCCCGATATCATCATATTTTATAGGCACTTAGGGTTTACATAATGCAGGAACACTACCTCCCAAGTTGAACATAAATTCACGTGAAGTCTCTTACTTATGGTGAAATGATATTTGTGAAATTTACCACACTTAGTAATTATTTCAAATTATTATCTAAGGGTACAATGATTTATACTTTATAATAGGTTTCAAATATTACCTATAACGTTAATGTTCTTGAATATTTTTGCATATTATCATTGTCGATAAGAATAGAAGTAGAAGTTATTTTTTACCATTATAACATTTAAAAAAGGGTCTCTTTTTTCCACACTCTTGGGATAAACTCATATTTATATAATTAATTTTCTTCATTACTGGATTGATTCTTATGAAGGAGTCAATTAATTTTGGAATTTACATCACTATTCTCCTCAATGACTAGTTATTGTGGATCAAGGTACAAAATTGATTGTATGGGATGTTCATTTTAAATTATAGTTTTTATAATGCTATCATTTCATTTGGTGTTAGAAACTTATCGAGATGGTAGATTACCTACTTTTTTGAATGAATTTCTACTAAACTCTTCATTTGGTTTCTTAACTCTCCCACTTCATTTCTATGTTTTCCCATTTTAGGATTTTATTATTGCTATATATAATGTTCTAAACTAGTGGAGTGTCATAAAATTTATTATTATTTTTAACAGATAAGGATAATAGTCTGGTTGGTTATAAGGATATTCCTATGGTTGTTAGAAACATGATAGGCTCTAAAATTCGATACTGTGTTGTTGTTAGGGATGTAATTTTAGGTTATTATTTAGAAAAAGAAGTTTTTCCATGGGTTTTTTACATCGAAATACATATTGGATATAGGTATTCTCTCCAAATCCTTGGTTAAGCTGTTAGTATTGATATGAATGCAATTTTTCTAGATTATTTTTTTCTGTCCACCAAAAAACATTGGTATGTAAAATGGAAAGGGAATGAACAAAAACCACATACCATATATTGTTCTTTTTTCCATTATTCAATTTCAAAAAAACAATAATAAGGATTTATAGTTATTGATGTTGAGATTTAGGAAATGTAGATGAGTCAAATGCACTCACATGATGATTATATTTGGTAATAATTTATATTTTTTCAAAATATTCTGATTTCTGTGAAATACTCTCTATAAGTCACTTTACATGTAATGATGATTCTTTTAGAAGGGTCCTCGATATGATGCATCAATCAAGTTTTTGTAATTATCCCTCATTCCTCTATAGAATGTCATAAGGAAAATTATTACCACACTATTTATTTATGTGGATAAATAGAAAATTGATTCATAAACATATCTTCACACTCATATAGAGTGTATCACCCCAAGAATTTTAAATAATAATAGATTGTTCAATACCATACACTAGACGAAACACCGATTCTAAAAAAACAAAACATTATAATAAAATATTATTATTTAATTTTATATTTAGCACAAGGTAATTAAATTATTGGGTATTAATTATATTAACTAAATTATGGATTATATATAGAGGACCTACCTAAGAATAATTAATTGATTAATTCTTGAGAAATTAGTACTAAATTTTTAGTAATGTAATTTCAAATGTTTTCTTCATAGATAAGTTTTATTTATTTTTGTGATAAATTATAGTAATTAATTTATGCATCTTATATAACATATACACTATAAAAGTACTTTGATTTTTGAATTCATAACATCAAAACATTTTTAGGTGGAATTGTTTTAATTTTTATGAAAATATTCATTTTCTTTTGAATAACAAAAATCTCAATTTTTCAACCATATGAAGAGTTATATTTATTTGAAATTTGATAAAAATTAATAATTAGATATATTTTTTTATTAATAATCCAATTATTTTCATTGGGACCAATCATTTTATTAAATTTGGTATAAAAAATTTATATATATATAATTGAAATTTTCTATAAAATATTTATATTCATGTAATGTGCATTTATATTGATCACTATTGGTGAATAGTGATAATGAAAATTAAAAATTATAAATTTAGTTAAATATTTTAACATTAATATAATTATTTTACTATGTGTGGGATACTAATTAATCAATTTTAGGCATAAATACTATATTTTTCAATAAGTGATTTTCGTCTGGTTTTGTGAAACATTAAAATGAATATTTTCCATTAATTGTAATTTAATGTGGTTAAAACTATTAAATATCTGGAATCAATAGGTTTAAATTTGGCAATTATCCCCCTTTTAGTATTGGTCAACTTGGTTAATAATCGTGGATAATTTTTTCTCCTCAGTAATGGGTAAATCTAGTAAATGAAGGTTAAAACTAAGTGATAAGGCCATAATTTTTCATATTAATTCTTATTATATTAATACTGTTATACCCTTATAGAATTAGGATAAAAAATCAATTGATTAATGTAAAATTTTCCATAATTAATATCCATATAAAATAAAAAATATTCAGAAAATGTCACTCACATTATTTTAAATATCTATTACGTGTCCACATAAAGTAAAATCAATATATGAACAAAAATAACTTCCAATTTTTATTATTAATAAAATTACTTTCAGGGTGGAATTTTTTTTCTAATTTTTTGAAATTATATAATTACCTTAAATTCTTGTTGAACACAAATATAATATTTATTGAATTAAAAAAATTAATATAATTAATATGGAAAATATTATGACTAGTATTATTTGAATGATAAAAAGTATGGAAAAATTATGTAGATCTTTATTAATATTTTGGTTTTTTATGTGATTATATTTTAATTAATATTTTTTCTTTACGTATTCAAAAAGAAATTAAATGAATACTATCTACAGTGACATTGATGATATTTTATCAAAATAAAAATGTATTAAATTATTTAAAATTCATTAAAAGAGAATATTCATCAATGTGAATGGCAAATGGCTGGAAATATCATCCCTGGTCCATTTAAGATTCACTTTTCGATTTATAATAACATTATTATAATATTATGATTAAAATAGTGGTTACCTCAGTTTAGGTAAAAAATAATTAGACGATGTGTTAATAAAAATGATAAGGATTAAAATGAATTTTTTTAAATTTAATTGGATGAGGTTATTTCAACCCTATAAATTTTTTCTATGAATTTATAAACATTTTAATGAATTTGTATCTAGTATAGTCTTATTATATTTCAATTTTTTATGAAAATAAAAATGTTCCCCTCACCTCAATTATAAAACATCACCCCTTCCTACCTTATTTACACTAAATCAAGAAATATAACATTAAAAAACCATTACTATTACACTTATAAACATATTTATAAATTTTATTTTGGTTTTTTTCTCCAAAAAATACTTTTTATAAGACCCCTAATGATGAATCAAAAGGATTTAAACCAAATAATTGATAATCATTCTTACAAAGTCCTTTATGTTTTTATCTTCTAATATAAAATTTTAACGTATTAAACCCATCATAAAAAATTATTCCAGTATTAATGTTTTACTAAGATGTTATTACAATTATTAGAAAACAATATTCCATCCCATTCCCATTTAATGAAAATCGATATCATGGCATGTGCATACCTTCAACATACCATATCCATATACTAGTGTAATCAGTTTTCATCATCATGTTACATGGATTGTTATATAAAGTTTTATAAGTAATATTTATGATATTTTTGACGTAAATATTTTTCTATGAAAATAATATATTTCATACCACATTACAATCCATTCCGTTGGAAAATAATATCTTCACTTGTATATATATTTGGACTACTACTTCCAAAAAACAATGCGATCCATTTTTAGTTTACATTTTAGTAGGATAGTAATATAGATTTATTTAGTTAATTTATATGATATATATGATATAATCATTTCTTGTGAGGGAATAATTTTTATTTAACGTTTTTTGTTCTATCCATCAAAAAGTTAAAACAATGGTCAAATGTATAAACATCCTACCGTCTTCATTAATGGTGTAATGCGTTTTTATATCTCCCTCCATTATGGATAACTCCATATTGATAAATTATATATATATATATATATGATATTTTTACAAAAAATAAAATTCTCGAGTTGATGAAAATATTATAAATTTACAACGACAAGAACTATTGAATGTAAACATAATTGAAAAATAAACAAATTAACATATGAAATAATGATAATCATAAAATATTATCAAAAAAATTCAATACAACACTATAAATGGGTAATATATGATATTATAGATATTAATATGGTTATCCTATGTAAGTTAAATAAATTTAAATTTATTATATCCGATGATAGAGTACCTAAAAGTCATGTCAGACCATAGGTAAGGAATTTCATGTCAATTTCTGCTCCATTGAGACATATTTGGTAATATGGAAATTATATTTTTATGTAGTGCATATAATACCCATTTTATATAATTAAAATGAATATTTTTTTTATTCACAATGAATAATGTTCATTTCTATCTTACTCTCTAAATTAATATCGATATATTCTTTAAACTTTTCCGCTCTTTAGATATTGAATAAAATTAAAAATGATAAAAATAAAAAATGATCTTGTTTCTCTTTTGAGAAGATATATTTTTTTTCCTATAAATATTTTATATTAATAAATTCGAAAAATATTTTCACTACTATTTTAATTTTTATAAAAACATAGGGAAGAAATATTTTTGTCATTTTACATCTTTGGTACAATGTGATTTTTTCAAAATATGCTTGGAAGGATTTTTTTAACAGATACACTTGAGTGAATATTATCACTGTAATGTCTAAAATTTTCATTGAATATCCCTTTAAAAGATTATAATATTTTTCTAATAAAATTATATTACATTTTAATTGTTATTTTTTTTTAAATAAGTGATTACCAAATAGAAATGATATTTTCCTCATGATTTTTTATTAAACTTTAAACATCATTTCTATTCACCAAATAAAATATCCATTCATTTTATTATTCAACAATGGAAATATGTTATAATGATGCAATATTTGGAATTATTCACTTAACATTGATCATTGAATATTACCTTTCCCTTAAAGATTCTTATTGTTTTTATTATAGATATGATTATTGTGTAAACTGTATAGAATTTATACATACGGTTTTATAATTTTAATGTATCTGATATGAAGAGGAATTATTGATAAAAATACAGTATTTACAAAATAAAAATATTAGTTTATAATCCATATTGTTCATAAATTAAATCCATAATTATATATATATAGAATGATTTAGAAATGAAGTGATTGGTGGGGTCCTTAATTATTTAACCCCTTGAATCATCAATGAGACTCAAGAATTAAATTTTCATGGTAGAACTATATGGGTTTTTTATACCTACCCATAAAATTAAATTTTCTTTTCTTGAAGAACATTAAAGTATAAATATCATGATATTTGATATCATGGAACTATATATTAATAATTTTCATTATTTATAATTTGGTTGTTCTTATTAGAAATTAGATAAATACATTGATATTATCCATTGATACATAATGCGATAAAGTTATTTATTAAATGGAATATGTTTTCTGTTATATACATTAACACATTGCTTATTTTTTATGTAATAATTGTACATTACATCATATTTAACCCATACTAAGCATATGATCTCCCCCATTTACTTTTTTTCTATTCCTTAAAATATGAAAAATAGATTTATGAATAATATCAAGGATGAATGAACATTTTATATGCAATTTATTTTATATTTACAATTTAATGTGTGAATAATGTATGAATCTTTAGATTAAAAATTACTAATATATTTGGTCATTTGGGATGTGATTCTAGGTATATTATGGAATTATAATAATGCAACCATAAAATATGGGCCACCAATGTTGGGTTTATTACTGTTTGTATAAAATAACATTCAATAGGAACCGTGGGAACTTGACATGGAATAGATATATCTAACTTAAGAATCATTTTGACCCCTTATATAATGTGAATCCTTTTACCATTATATTTATTTTGTCTTATAGATAAACATTTATTCTAATTACGAGGTTACATAGTGTGTCTCATTATTTCATGATGGAACCTTATAGAAGAATGGGAATACCACCCTTAGAGAGTATATGGATTGTCCTACTAAGAAATACAATAAAGATGTTATTGGGACATAAGAGATCATGACTATATTAGGTAAGTTCATTCATTTATTGATGAATAAATTTTACCTAATCAAACAACTTTTTGTTATACAGTAAGATTCACTTATGTCATTTTTCATTATATGAAACAATACCCAATATTTTAGTAGATAAACTAATCATTATCAAGGTAAATAATAGATCAAATATATTCAATATATATTTCCATCATTGGGAAGTAATGAAACAGATAATACTATTATGAATGTTTATTTTTTGAAAGGATATAATTAGAAATAGAGTTCATTGATATTGAATTTCAATGATGTTTGAGAAATAGAAAATATGAAATGTAATACATTCAATGCGATTTTCTTGTGTAAACATCCCTAGTGAACAATAGGATGAAATGGAGAGAGTGCTTGAAAATTTAATGAAGAATGAAAAAAATAAAGTATATAATTGTATGAATAAAAAATTAGTAGACTAGAAAAGCATGCCTTATAAGATAAACATAAGCTAGAAATAAATATGTAAACTTTAATTTTTGTCCTTATGTAAATTCTATCAATGTCACTATTTTCTAAAAAATTCTCATCTTATGATGATATAGTATTATGTGTCGTTCAGTAAGAAAAGATATTTTATAGATCATATATATTTTAGGTAAATCAAGAGAATATGTTATTGAATGTGAACCAAGATAAACTAGAAATTCCAATGTATAAGAATAAAATGAATAAATTTTTATCACGTGAAAATTAAGCAAGGAAATATCATTAAAAATGAACAATGTTTATGTGGGTTTTCTTCAATTGTGGAGATAAGGGTCACATGACTAATGAATGTATTACAATGAATGACGTTAATAATATACAGTTATTTAATTTTCAGAAAAATAGGAATTATTCAAACCTATTACCTAAGGATTATAGAATCCTACCACAAAATAATCCAAGGGGAGAAGGAAAAGATTATGCTACTGCTACAGTTGGAGTGAAATGAAGAATAAATTTTTTATTAAGATTAAATTATTATGAATAAATATTTAATCAATGATATTTTGGTAATAATAATCATGATATATATAAGAAATGTCTATTAGTAGTATTCTTTTACGATTATTTTCATATGATGAATAGTATATATATTCATGAAAATTGATTCAGTGGTAATGAGATATTTTTTATAGAATAAATAAATTAGGGGAAGACAAAAAATAATATGTTTCTAATGTTGAGTTAAAATTACTATTTTGGATAAAGAGTATATTTACACTAATGAAGAATATGTGAAAGTGTTAGTGATCATGAAAATGACAAGTGATTTAAGGACAACAAAATCTATGATAGATTTTATTTTATTTATGGGGAAAATTTAATAAGAATAAATAAAATGGTGATTTAGTTTATTAGTTTATACGATTATTGTATTAACATGGTTCTAATGTGACATTATGAGCTTCTTGATCAAATATTTTATACTTTATATTTTCAATTCGGTCTGTATTATTTTTATGGTTTATTAAGCTGAACTAGTAATGTGATTGATTAAGTTGAAATTTAGAAGTAATTTTTTGATAACAAAATATGTTTTATCATATTGGATAACCTACTAATAAATTTTTTTTTTGGTAAATATTAATAGGATGAAGCAATGAATTATGGATCATATGATTAAATAAAATTACATTAGGAAAAAAATTCTCAAATATCGATTTATTGGCATAAAAATGTAGAGGAAATGGAATAAAGAATAACCAAATGATGGTATTAGAGATACATCATTGAGAAAATAATGTATTTTTATTCTGATGATTTCTCTTTATGGTTAGTAAAATAATCCATCATCTTTATGAAAAGTATATAAAAATAAAAATGTCACTTGTTTACTTTTATTACCAATGAATCAATAGACTTTTAACCCCTCATAGATTTATAGTTTTTTATAGTTATTCTTCTTAGGAAAAAAATCTTTATCACTCTATATTTTTCCTTGGTGGTTTTTTTTCAATGTCTATATTTTTACTCCCGGTTGATGTTCCCATATTTAGAATTAATGTTTCATACTGAGGTTTGTGCTTACCTTATCCTCTTTTTAAGAGGATGTTTTATTAATCAATTATATGAGGTGTGTTCTCAAAATTAAAACCATTGTTTACCATGTTCAAGTTAAAAATTTAAGGACTCAATTTATATAAGTTGTGAGAATGTTACATGACGATAATATAAAATAATAACACCATGTATGATAGCACACACAATATGTAACCACAAGTCTAAAAGAACTTTAATATTCTATAAATTTATTAATATTTAATGCAAAACTAAGCACCATGTTGTTGAATTTTAATGAATAAATACTATTAATGTAATCTGGAAATATATATAAGGGATTTACTCTATTAAAATTAATAGATTAAATCCAATTAAATTAGCACACACTTATTGGTATGGTTTTTATATATGTTTTCTATAAAAAAGATTTCATTGAGAAAAATATTATAATTTATTTATTAAACATATAAAAATTATATTTTTTAAAAATAATATAATTTTTTAAATCATCATATCAATATTATACTAGGTTTAAATTTTCATATTTTTCTAAAAGGCTTATTTTTCTAGTGAAAGGTGAAAAATATATCATTTTTTTCCAACAATTTGGGATGTTAAATTTCGTATCAAAATGGTTTGAATGTATAAATTATAACTATTATATCGTTAATAATCCAATTATGTTCATTATAATTATTTATATTTTTACATCTTTTTATAAAACATTATTAAAGATAAATGGTTTTATTTTAAAAACCTGCTTTTATGCGTGCAACATGTCATTATCGTGATCACTATTGTTGAATGAACATAATTAATTTTATTTATAACATATTCAATAAAATATCATAACCTTTATATAATAATTTTACTATGCATGGTATAATATTATATCCAGTTTATTCTGAAGGACTATATTTTTGATAAAAAGGATTTTCCTCACATTTTTCACATATATAATAAATTGTAATGAAATTTTAAAAAATTTATGAAAAAATTGAAATTAGATGGTTACCTTTTTAAAAACATATAAGTTTTAATTTTTTGGTCGACTTAATTAGTTATCATTGAAAATTTGTTCACCATGGGAAAGCGTGAATTTAGTTATTCGAGGATGAAAACAATCATAAGGTTATATATTTTCATCATAATATATATTGGATGAATATATTTTTTCCCTTATAAACTTATAAAATAATTGATATTTTTATCATAAAATGTCTCATGAAAAGTGCCCTTTTAATATTAAATATATATATAAAGTTACAATGTTTGACTCTCATATATATAAATAACTATTATGTGTGCACAGATAAAAAACATCATGATATCAAAGAAAATAAATATCTATTTCGATATCAATGAAATTATTTCTTTGATATAAATTTATTTATGTCTTTTATAAATTATATAATTACCTTATATTTTTTTGAGAAACCAATACAATATTTGTTTAATTAACAAAAGAATAATGTTAGTGATTTTATAAATATTAAAATTGATATAATTTGAATTTGACAATGTATACCCCCATATTTATAGATCTTTATGACATGTTATCATAGTTTCAATCGATTATAATCAAAATAAATTTTTTTCTTTAATGTATTTAAATTCAATTAAAATTACCAGTGTCAAAATTTACATTAATAATATTATATTTGAATAATATTTTATTATATTATTTAAAATTCAAAAAATATATATTCATTAATATGAATGTAAAATGGTTGAAAAATATTCCACGTAAAATTTATGTGTGGTTGGGATATTTATAATTACATTATTAAAGATTTTTTTATTGAAATAGTAGTTATGGTTATAATGGTTAAAAATAGTAAACCAAAATGTTAACAATAATGATATCGATTAATATAACATAAGATGTGTGTAAATTAAATTGGTTTATTTCATTTAAAAATTTCCCCCCATTTATTCTAATTCATAATCATTTTTAATAATTTGGATGTATAATAGTCATCTTATATTTTGGCAATTAATATTTTTATTTATTTTGAGAAGAACATCATATAGAAAACCCCAAAATGAGAAACCTCATGGTGGTCTAAATTAATGTAAAACCAAAGCATCATTTACAACCAAACTCATACCCTACATTAGAAAAGAACCCACGAATAAGAAAGAAAGTGTTCTTTGATTTGATGATGCTAGAGATGCCAAAGAAGTCTGCTACCATGTTACCCTCCCACCATGTATGAGAGACCTCTATGTGGTTACCCATGAGAAATTTTCACTTTATTATAGTATATGAAATGTTCCAAGGGATACTTCTCTTACCCATAAAATCATTATAAAAAACATGGAGTCTGTCTCCGCCACATTATCGTTGATCTGCCTTTTCTTACATACCTCCAGCCTAGTCACCATGGCCATTACAAGTGCTTTCAGGCTGCCACCTCTTCCATAAGTAGTAGCCAACACTGCAAGGACTGAACTGCTCTGGTCTCTCACGACTCTGCCCCCTCACATCACCCCCATGACCTACGACCCATATTTGTTGATCTTCAAACCCTTACCAAGCAGATGCCATAGAACCCACCAACCCTGGCCAGAATGATCCAGCAGGTTGACATTTGAGAGATTCTGGAATGTATGCCTCACCGAGGGCGCAAAATTGAAATCTGGGAAAAGTAAAAACAAATACAGTAGAATATTTTTCATATAAAAAAGAACACTAACGTGAGACCTGAAGACATGGTTTTGTCGAACCGTGTTTCATACCTGCCAAATAATCCAGCAACTAGCAACAAGTATGATGGTCTTTTCCTTCCTCTATGCCACATAAGAGTGTGTACCTCTGAACCAAGAACTTATAAAATTATCACACACCCCTCTTAATGCCTCCCAACAAAAAACCCCCCAAAGGTCTCCCAAATCCCCTATCCCATTCACTGTTGTAGAAAATATGGCCCACTGTTTCATGATTTGAAGACCTGCAACACCTACCCTTAGAGGCCATATTCACACCCAAACGCTGTAGGTTTTCACCAGTAGGAAATGATTTGTTCCTCACAGACCACACCATAAAATTAAATTTTGATGGAACCTCCTTTCACCACAGAGTCACTACCCATGGGTCTCCTTTTGACATGTCCCATGTCACATGAATGTAATCCTTAATAAAAAAAATACCCAACGTCGAACCAATGAAAATAAGTTTATCAGGATCGTCACTGATAATAATTCTATTAAAAAAAGTAAGTTTATTATCATCAATGATGGTAGGAATAAATTGATGATACCCACATTCCTCGCTAATAGATATGTTTGAGATGGGCCAACCCGAGAAATAGAGCCTACCCGCCCCCAATCATGCTTCTAGAAGTTGATGTTCTCTGTTCCTACTAACCACTAAGAGTGATGATGTAAAACCTCCATGAATGGGTGAATCCGATTCCATATCCAAGAAGAATTGATTCTCTACTCCCACATATTCTAATTGTATATGTCTTGCATAGTCCTGTCCCAAAGGGATCGAGCTTCCAGCACTTCCCACGTAATCCTTTCATGAAGCCCCTCCATGAATGATGAGACACTCCTCAGATTAATCCCACCTTTAGAGAGAGTCTTTGCAAGATGTTTCCCCGAAGCACAATGATATTTTCCCTCCATCTTCTCATATAATTTAAAGGAAACAATACTCTTATCCAATTTGGAAATTACACTTTTGGGAAACTTCAGGATAGGGAGAATATGCATGGTAATGGAGACCAAGACACTACTCACTAATGTTATACGACCTCCGATGGAAAGAATTCTATTTTTCTTGTTATAAATCTACCCAGAGATTTTCCTGATAATTTTATCAAAATGATAGACCCTTAGA
Source organism: Viscum album (assembly GCA_963277665.1). NCBI lineage: Eukaryota > Viridiplantae > Streptophyta > Magnoliopsida > Santalales > Viscaceae > Viscum > Viscum album. The sequence goes on from OY728133.1 coordinate 447,678,956, forward strand.
GAGGAGGGACTAACCAGATCCCCAAGATAAACCATGTGAAAGAAGCCTTTCTCCATATTAAAACATAGTTCCAAATCCCTCACCCACCTACCAGAGCAATCCCTGGTTATATGAAAGGAACTTTTCTCTTTGTTCACCACCTGCCCACATCGCTTACAATATTCCCCTAGAAGACCATTCAAACCCTGCACATAACATCTAATTCTATTTTTAATGATAATTGTGTCATTTTCAGACATCATGTGTAAGATACCCCTCTCCATTCTTAATATATTTTTATTTTTAAAATAAATTCTAATAGTTTCTCTCGACATGATTATAAATGGTAACCCATTCATTCACCTATTTACAACTCATTAACAAATTTAGATCTACCCAAAAATTTAAATTCCAATTTTAAATATCTGTGTCCCATATTTTAGGTTTTTAGTCACCCAAAAAGTCATACCTTAGGCCCCTTAAGAGGATAGCTAGAGGACATTTACTGAATACGAGGTAATAGTATGTAACGATTCATCCAAGATAATTTCTCCTTATACAAATTATTAAATTGCTAAACCAATATGAAAATAATAAATATTGTACCATTAATATGATAATATTTTATTATGATTATCTTATAACCATATTCCATTTATATTCCTTATAAAAATTGGAAATATTACTAGTGCGTACCTACAATTTTCCGTCTCCATACAATGGTGTAAGTATACATTCATCGCCACCTTACCTGGATGGTTTTAAAGATGTAATTAGGGATATGTAATTTTATTTAAGAAAAAATAATTACTCTATTATTGTAATAGAATTTATTCCACCTTTCCTTCCAATTAGTTGGATAATGATAATGTCACTCATTCATCCGTGTGGACTACCACCTCTATGAAGTGATGAGATTTGTATTTCATTTACGTGTTTTTGTGGATGGTAATAATGATTTATTAAATTATTATATATTATATATATGATACATTAATGATACATTAATAATTAACTATTAATCATTTTTCTTTCATTCCATCCATTGAAAAGTGAACAGTGTGTTCATGCGTACGTAGATCTTACAATCTTCCAGAATGGTGTAATTAACCTTTCTCTATGAATATTTTATATATGAATATAAATATATAAATAAATATATATTTAACATAATTGATATTAATACTATTAATAAAATTCAAAATATAACATAACCATAACAAATGTATATATATTGGAACTACAAAATCAATACATACATTGAAAAAAAATCCGATAACAACCAGAAAATTATGATAATAAATTTTTTTTAATAGAATCATAATAAATTGTTTTAAATGGATTGTATATGATATCGTAGATATAAATATTCTTTTTATAGTTATGTATAATAAATTGAAATTTTATTATATTGGGTTTTATAGAACACACGTGACATTTGGACTTATGGTGAGATATTTCGTCTCAATTTCCACTTCATTGAGACATATTGTGTATTATATACTTGTTTATTTTTATGTGGTGTTTAAACTACTCCTATTATGAAATTAAAATAAATTTATATTTATTTTAGATTATTAATGATGTTTTTATGTTTATGATCTTAAATAATACCCATATTTTCTTTAAACTTTTCCTCTCTCGAGAACATGAAAAAAGAAAAGAAATGTTTAAAATAATAGTTAATCTTTTTTCAATTTAGATCAGATATATTGTTATTCAATATCAAAATTTTCAATAAAATGTATCAAAAGCTATTAAATTTTAAAAATAATTTATAAAATGAAAATTTTACCCATGTTTTACTTTTTATAAATTTGTTTGAAAGGAATGTTTTTTTATATTTTGAACATGGTACTCTATGAGATTTCTATAAAATGTATAGAATGAATTTTTTTCAAATTATATATCATGATAATAATATATCATTATAAATCATAATTTTTTTAATATTTATTTATAGGTTTATTATCATATTTTCAATGGAAATTTTTTTATTTTTTACTGCACATTTATCTTTTAAATGAATGATTGGAAAAATTGAATTGTTATTCTAATCCAAATCATTTTAAAAATATTCTAATAGAATTTCAATTGATCAATGATAACAACCCCTTATTTTACTTATTGACCACCAGGGATACGTTGTAATGATACCATCCATTCAAACATTCAATTATTTCTGATCATTAGATATTACCCTTCGATTAAATATTCATACTCTTTATATCATGGATATGATTATTTCCTAAATAGCATTACATTTATTCATGTGGTGTTACACTTTGAATGTATTTTTATTTCTACAGAATAATAGAAAAATATATAGTCTTTTAAAAAAATTAATATTTTTTATTAAGTCATATTGATCATGAATTTTTTCTATCATTCATTATATAAGGAATGCATTAGATATACAGTGATGGGTGGGCCCCGTAATTATATATCCTTTAAATGTATCAAAAATTGTTATGAGGAAAATCAATAAGATATAAATAAATTGGATTTTAGTGTAATTGTATATATAGTTTTATATTTCCCAGGATGAAGTGCGAGATAGTATTGAAACTATGACCTCTTAGATTTCATCATCTAATATTAATCGTATCCTTCATTGGTTATTTAGTTATTATTTTTATTTCTGACAATTTTTGATTTCCGTTATCCATGGATGATTTTTTTTCTCAAATTATTTACTTAATGACATGTTATTTCATTTATTTTCCTTTTTATATTAATTATTCCATGATTATTCATGATGTTTTCTTCATTATATAATTTTTACTGATTATCTGATCTCACCCATTTATTTGTTTTCTTTTCCATAGGATATGAATATATATATATATATATTATGAATAATATCAAGGATTCAAGAATGTTTTTTATGAAATGTATTTTTTTTACTTCCAATGTGATATAGGAATCATTTAAATATATCATTCTTCTAGACTACTAATGTATTCGATCCTTTGGTATGTGATCCATTATATCTAGTGGAAATATAATAATGTGACTATAAAATCTAAGTTATGATTGTTGGGGTTTTTATAAATAGTATCATAAAACAATTATCTAATGAAATATGTCTTCTATTTTAGGGATTTTCAATTAGAGGTATGGAATAATCCTTAATGGATAATTCTCCATGGTAAATCCCAAACATGGAATTTGCTATGTTTTATGTTATGCAACCTATACCAACTTGTTTTTCTATCAATAAGTGGAATGACCAATAATTAACTTGATCCTTTTATACTCCTTTTCTATTTAGATAAAATCATGTGATAGTAAACTCTAGATATTTCGGTTTTGGTATTCATTTTCATAAACATTATTCATATTTTTAAAATATATTACAACATTTCTAAATTCAATGTAAGTTTGGAATCAATTATTGACTATTTAATTGTTTGGATTTAAAAAATGTGTTGAACATAATTCTATGAGTGTTTTATTTAGGTTTTATGAATTGGGAGAAGGAAAAATATTAACACTAGATGTTTCAAATGAATCTATCATGTAAACAACCTAGAATTTATCACTGAATTATAATTTCATATTTTTATCTAATGAGAAATCTTTATTTTAGAATAAAATGGTAATGTATTTTTATAATAACTGATTTCGAATGACGTTTCTAGTAATATGTCCATGTTTTTAACAAACTTATCATGTTGTGTCACGAAAATATTTTTAAATAGTAGATTAAATATAGTTTAAGTAGTCAGACTCTCCTAGTCTCGAGTTTGGAGTAAAAAAAATCATTTTTCACTATGGTTGCAAAAAGTGAGTGTTTTGATTTTATTTTTTTTATTTTGAAATGAATGTAAATATTTATATAATGAATATTCAAAATAATAATGAAAATAACGATTTGTTAAGGTTTGGTTTTCTAATAACAATGATATCCTTATATTTTAATTTTTCAAATCTTCTTCTTATTAATAAGTAATTGAAATGATTCATGATCTCTTCCCCTCTCACCCTTGGGTAATTTTTTTTTGAGATAATATCCCAGTATAAAATATTAGTTTGGTCAAATATCCTTCTAGGAAGTGAGATTATTTATTTAAATCACCCCCAGTTTACTTAGGAAAAACATAATTATGTTAGGTGATTTATAAATAATCCCATAGTGATTACTTCCTATTCAAAAAATGGTGACAATCACAATGAAAATCACTACATTTTTTACATTACTCATACCTTATAAACAGACTAGAACTTTGTGGAGGAAGATGATGGAAAATTGAAAAAAATAAATATAATTAAAACCAAATAGGGTTATATAATGTTTAATTAATTCTCTTAAAAATTGAAATTACTTAAAAAAGTGAGATTATTTATTTATTTATGTCTGTTGACTCATGTATTATAAAATAAAAATCTTCCCTCTTCTAATAACTCATAATTTAAAATTATATTTTAAGGTTATTATAGTTAAATGGATAAAATGAAATAATTATATTGGACAAGAAAAAATAAAACTATGTAGAGGTATAAAATCGAATCAGTAGTCATACAAAATCTACCTTCCTTCAGGCCGTCAGCCTATGCTTCTTCCTGTTGAATCATTTCTTCCTTATCTTTTAAATATCTTAATCCTTTGATATATTTTCATTATAATTTTTATATGGTTTATTTCTCCCATTTTCTTTCAAATATCACTTATTTATTTAGGAATAATTTTTTAGTTATCATGCTTACATGGATATGATTTCAATAGACACATTCTACATATATGCCTCTAATAAGATCATTAAATTAGGATTTCTATCCCGAATTCTAGATAATAACTACATATGATAACTATAAATTCCCATTTAAATATAATTATTTTACTAATTTTTTAAATAGAAATACGTTTATGGATAAATTTTTTTTATCATGGGTCGATGTACCATGTACGTAGCCTAATAATCATATATTTTTTAAATTAGAAACAATTTTATAGACAATTTTTTTATTCCTATGAATATATGTATATGTATTCTATACTTTTTCTGAAAATAGTGTTGTTTTTATAGTTATTATTATGTTATTATGATTTTTGTAAGGTGGATGGATGATTATTATTTTGAACTAGATAATGGTTATCAAAAAGTATGATGATGGTTACACGGATGTGTCTGTGGATTGTCTTATGGTTTCAATACAATAGCTCCTTAAAAAATTTCTCACCTAAGCATGAAATGAGGATTAAGCTACTAATTTATTTTTCATTTATTCTTGTTTTAATTAAGAGTGAACCCATTAAAATCCACCAAGAATCACCATATTCATTACCTACTTTTTATCAAGCATGAAAACTAATATAACATTTTGTGTGACATTAGATAACTTAATAATGATAAAAATTACTCTTCATAAATTCATCCAAATTCCACAAAAATTAAAAAAAATTAAATTTAATTTCAAAATTTATGCATTGAAAATAATATTCACACAATTTAATGAGTCTAAATTTTTATTCAAAAATCACTAAAACTCCCTAAATAAATAAATTTTAGGAAATAATATGTATTTAAAATTAAAAAAATATCATAAATTCATTGACTATATAGGTGGATGGAGAATGAATATAATCATAATAAAGGTGTAGATATCACTTATAATGAAAGGTTGAATATCTTCATTAAGGGACTCTACGAAACGAGTGCATTATGACTTTATTTTGGTATTATTGGTTCTCAAATGTTAGAGAGTCTTGTAAGGGAGAATAATTGGTAAGGTATCCATGATTATTTCAAAGGGATTGTGTGGGTTGAGGTGATAAGGGGAGATATCCTTTCACATATGATGATAGTGGAGCTTTTGGAGAAAATAAATTATTAAAATTAAAATAAATTCATACCCCATTCTTGTTTCTCAAAATATATAAATTATAAATATAGGATAATGTATTTAAATAAAGCACTCATTTAGTCATATAATGATATGTTTTTTGTGATATTTGTGGACACATCTCTTAAATTAAGCCCATTTGACCATCTAAACATTTACCATGGTAGCTAACATATTCAATGGTAATTTATTTATTATGAAAACTAATAAAAATGATTTTTTTTCCTTATTTGAAAATTATGATTCCATATTTTAATACCATATTTAATTATTTAATTTATATAGGTTGTAGAAATAAATTTTAATAAAATTATTGATGATACAACAAAAAAATTTAGAAGAAAAGCCTTTCTTGAAGGAAAAAAATGAATTCACACTAGACTTATGTATAATATTGATTTGAAATATAATAATCAATTTTTTAATTTTAAAAAAGATTTTTAAGACTTATAAATTAAGGAAAATATAAATGTATATGTCATAATACTAATTTAACGCAAAAGGGTAGAAATAATTTCTTTCTGTATTAAAACATAAATGACGTTCCAAATATCAATAATAGATTTCTAATATAAATATATTGATTATATGTCGATTAATTTAGTACAAAATTTTATTTATTTTCAAAAAAATATTTTATATATTTTTATGTAATTCTTATAATTGATTTCATAAATTTTTTCATATTTATGAAATTTATATTTTCAATAATATTTTATAAAAAATATTTTTTAGTAAAATACAAAAAATAAACCCTAATATATCTTAACATTCTCAATAAATAAATAAAATACATTTTTTCAAATTAATATTTAAAAAGTGATTAAATTAGTAATTCATATAATAAATCATAATATAATTTTTCTTAAAAAAATTTTATGTATAAAACTATTTTTATGAGTACATATTTATAAAAAAATCATTAAATTAAAAATTAAATGTATATATTATAATAAATTTTACATACGAAACCCTACAAGAAATCATTATATGATATAAGGGTAAAATGGGAATTTGTTGGAAGTCACTGGTGGTGATTCCGTAAGCATAGATAATTCAGTGATTTACATTTTCTTTATAAACAATCATATTTGATTTCAATCAAGTCATACTTATTTATGTGATGTTTTTCCAACAATAAGGAAAAACATTATGAATCCACATTCTTTTCAAGTTCAAAAAACCAATCCTAGTAATGAAGAACCCTACTACATTATTTTATTGATATAAGTTTCATGATGTTTTTACATCTATTCATACTCACAAATTCATTAACTATATTATATGAATTTTATTTAACACTTACAAAATGTAAGAAAATTTATTTATGTTTGGTGATTCTTGGAAAATATGATGTTAAACAATTAATAAATATCTACGAAAATCATGGGTTATTACACATTACACACCTCAATAGAATATAATCCTTGAATTTCCATTAAAAAGATACAAAAATCATAGTGTATTATTTCTTTTATATCCCTAGGTTCCCCGATATATTCTTCAAACATATGATTTCTCCATAAAACATTATCTACATTAATGTAATTTTTTCAAAAAAAAAACTCTTTGATCAATGATCTCCATTGTTTACTTGTTATAATAGAGATCACATTCCAACATCAAAATTTTATAGTAAATTGCATTTGATAGATCTATTTTATGATTTATCAGAAGATATATTTGAAAAACACAAGTACTTATGGGATTTATAGATGATGTTATATGAAATATTCTATATCTCAAACATGATCATGAACCTAGACAAGGCCAATGTACCATGGGATCAAAAACCACTAATTACCAAATATAATTTCCATATTACAAAGAGATATTTAAAGGAAAAACCTTTCAAAAACATTGAAATCTTTATATAATTAATGATTATTATCAAAACACATCTATTAAATTTGGTTTAATATCATAATTTTTTAATATTTTTACGCTACTTATTACTTTTTTGGAAAATATCATGTCCAAATATTTTCTTCTCTATATATTCATCCAATCATGTTAGAGTTTAGTGACTTATATCATTTTAGAATCATACATTACCATTTAGATGTTAAAGTGGAAATTATTATTGTATGAATAATATATTAGTGGTAGATGTTGATCGAAAATTCCATAAAAATATATTGAGTTCGATCTTATCATTTATTCTAATGTTTAAATGGTGGTTTTAGAAAAACTATACTTATTGGATCGATATGTCTTACTAGTAATTATCTCTATATCTAGTTTCTATTGTGTCATCATATAAATTTTTTATGTGATTGTTCAATCTTAGTTAGACAAAATTTAATGTACAAATATATGAAAAAAAACACTTCCTTATGTATTATAAGGAATTTTGATTGATTAAGAAATAATATTATATTTTATTGAAGTACGTTGAAATTAAGAATCAATCCACAACTTTCTAGCCATAATTTTTTCATTTAAGAGTTATAATGAGACCGATGAATTTTTTTCCACTCACATGCTCGTATTGGAAGTTGTTTCATTGTCCCCTTATATTTATGATGTTTAACCATACATTATGGAATTTCACAAATCAGAAATGTACTTTATAGCATCCTTTTTAATGTTTTACAAGAAGAATAATTTTCTAATATATTTATAAATATTCATGTTATTTATAGGATTATGGAATGGTGATTTATGTGAATCAACTATTTTTTTTTTCATCAATTATAGTTTTAACAGAAACACAACTAGGCTCCAAAACATATAATTTTATATTTTTCATATTTGATGTATTTAATATTTTTTTACTATATTATATTGAAATGTACAAATATTATATGATATGTTAATATTTTTACACAATTGAAATAGAGAAATAATTTGGTAATATTTTTATTTCATTCAATTCTTTATAATTTCAATATTAATCCCTTGAATATATATAAAGATATATTCAATTTAAATCTTCTTTCATTGATATGGTTGCTTGATCCATTCTTCTCTTATCATTTACCACTTTTTATACCTTCCCCAAATGGTAATTTATTGGGAAATCAAAATACTTTATCAGTTCAAACCATCTCCTTTAGAATATGTTCAGATATGTCCATGTGATTATCTACATTATGCTCTTACAATGACTATATATATCACACTCTTCACCAAATATACATTTCCACATAATATTTTATAAATATATAACCATTTTCAGGTATTTATCATGCATCTGGTAATTTTTCTCATTATTCTTTAACTAGTATGATGCATAGGTAATCCCCATATAATTTTACTAGATGATACATCCCATGACCATATATGAAAACCCACTATATATTAAAAAAAATTCCATAATATATTGTAATGTATGTTTAGGTGGAGTGAAAGACCAATTCATATGTTCCTTGAATATTTATTAACAATATTATTTCAATAGTAATTTCCTACCATACTTATTAACATCGTTAATTAGATTAAAATCTTTGTGAAAGTTATCACAAAACATCAGTATTACCCATCAATCATAAAAATCTATAGATAAGTATTGTAGATTTCATTCTAGGTAATTCTTTTAATATCCTTAATCTATGAATAATCAACATATAGTACATTTCCAATGAATACCCTACAAAAAAATGATACATTACACAACTAGAGATCACAAATACAAAATTTCGTATTTATTTTCTCATTTTCTTTATTTCATCTACAAAATCCTTTAATTATCAACCTTTTCTTACCTAATCTTATAATATATATTATTATTTTCTATATTTATTAGAAAAAAATAAGAAAGGTATATTTTAAAGTTTATATTCATCAGACTAAATATTTATTGAGAATTTGTAAACCTAAAATCCATTATAATGAATTAATAGTGTCAATACCGCCTATTAAAGTATGTTGTGGGAATATCCACCCTATTTACCCTTGACTAATGATATCTATATAAACATTAATCTTTGAGAAGTATTGATATCCTATGTATTGTGAAACCTATTCATAGATATGTTGTAGAGGATAATTTTTCTTGACTATAAATTTTTGAAGTCCATCATAATAAATGAAAATATTCATTTACACATTTTTTTATGATAAATAGTAATGGGGAACCCCACAGTGAAGAACCAGGGTATATAAAAACATTATACAAATTCTCCTAAATTAATTTCATCAATTCGTCCAATACAATTGGCTCTATTTAATGAGGACTCATCAATGTAGTTTTAGAACATGTTATTCTTCTTTAAAAACCAACCATGCATTCTGAGGGATGAAAATTTGGTTCATCCCAGAATATATCAATAATAACCTATTTAAAAAGAATTTACTCAATGATAAGTTTCTATAAAAACATCTGGTCTAGGAGTAACTTTTTATTGGGTATTGTGACCCATATTATTTATCTTACTTCGAAAATGGGTTGATAATCATCCATTAGCAGATATATAATAAATGGGATAACTCATGATATAAAATGAGATTTCATTATCGTATAAATTTATAAGAGAACTATATAGTGAGAGATAATCCCATCCCTATATCATTTAGAATTCCCACAAGGGAATGTGATCAAAATTTCCATGAAGAATCTTCCCACAATCCTTAATTAGAGAAGTGTTTTATAATTTTTATTAAATCAATGATTCCCCAAGATTTTTGTCCCATAATCCAATGTCTAGTGTTTTTTGTGGTAATAAAATATTATTTGAAAACTTACATGAAATTCAAGAATGAGTCAAAATGAATCAAATTAGTAACTATATGGTTTTTTGATGAGTAATTTCACTTTGAACACATAATTATCTCAACCCACCTTAATAGAAGTGATTGAGAAACTATTATTTTATTCCATGGTCACAAAAGATTCAAATGACTATCAACTACATTATCCATTGGATTGGGGGGACTGTTTTCATTATTCTAAAACACCAAGAATTTGAAATAATGATACATGGGAGTTGAGTTAGATTTAGGCTTCTTTTCCTCCATTTTATTGCCTTTCATATTCATAATATTTCAACACTCTAGATTTATTTCCCACCCATTCACATGTAAATCAAATTTTGGTTCCCCTCATGAAAATTCATTAGTGATTATTCCAATATATTCATAATGTATGCACTTTATTTTTATTCCCTATATTTCATTTCTCTTTCATGTTACCATAAATCACACTTTTTTATTTTTTTTCAATATATCAAGGATGATTAAGAGATTATTTGGTTTTCTTTTAAACATTAAATCCAGATTATGTAATTTTATCATAGCTACCAAATTATCCTAAATATTCTTCCATTTAAACACTTTGTTTAAGGATATTGATGAAATAATAAATATTAACTTCGATTTTATATTTAATAGTATATTCATGTCTTATGAGACTCATGATAATTTATTTTGAAATTATTATAGTTGGATTTTCCTTTTATTTCAGCTCTCAGAATTCTCAACCCATCTTCATGTGAAGAGGATTGGGAAAATATTTAGTAAATAAAACTTTTTTCAACTATTCTCATTCTATAGAGGCAATTTTTTCATTTTTAATCATATTCTTAATGAGGTTCCTCAATTTATTCACCTCACCGTATATAAATATATGGCTAAAACAACCTTTTAATGGTCTGAGTAATGGTGAATGGAAAATATCTTCTATATTTTTTTATCCATTTCTTTAAATCATAGGGTTGCAAGACCCCAAAAATGAAGGTGGATAATTTGCATAAATGATTTTTAGAATGATTCGCTATCAATGTTGTGTATGTGAGATAAATATAATTCTTTTAATTATTCATTGATTAAGATAACGAATTATGATTTTACAAGTGGTTTTGCGCCCCAACTACCATCCCATTAGGTTAATGAGGGGATAGTCATCACACTATATTTCACACTAATTTATAACCTGGTTTCTCCTAGTTCTAGCAATTTACAAATACACAATGATAATTACATGAGTAATAAACAGTTATTTCTTTTGAAACACTATATGAAAACAATATAAATATTAATAATCTATCTTATGAATGTATTACACTAACACATATTACTCTTATAAGATGATAATTTTATGTATATTTCATTACAATTTATATCATTTTGGTTTCAATATAGTATTTTTAACTTTGAATCTCTTATACTTTTTAACATTATCCCAAATAATAACTAACCCTATCTATAAATAAAATTAACATGACTAGAACACAACACACATAAAATTTTTATCATTTTCATTTTTTAAACATTAAATTGAAAAATAATCACCAAATCCAAAAACATAAGGGTTTAGATTACATTGAGATAAGTTACATAAATATTAACATATTAATTCTTCAATATATATAATATTAATAACAAAATACGATTAACTTATCCACATATTGTTTCAAGTAATTACATTTTTAAAAGGAATACAACTAAGGAATATTTTCAATCACTTAGTAATGGAAAAATATTCAATGTTTTATAATGATTATATCATAATCATGAAAGAAAATAACATATAACAAATAGTTGATCCAAAAATCATTGAATTGTAAATGTTGTTTCTAAGGATTGATATAGGGTAATATAACCTCAAACTATTTAAACATACCACTTATTATGGTTATTGAGATATGAGGTAATGGTAATTAACCATGGATCATAATAGTGGAATGTATATTAACATAGAAATGTGTCATAAGCATAAATTTTTTAATGATATCATAGATGTGAACATTCACTAGAACGACCATCATGAAATAGTGGATTAGGCATCCCCACCTATTTCTAAATTTCATAGTGGATCCATAGTCACTTTTTATCAGCTATATTGATCAATCGTAATAATTCATATCCCATTATTATCTAATGAATTATATAGATTTCCCTAATCATTAGTGGGATATATATAAGGACCACCCATCACATAATGGTAAACATTACATATGTGTTCCCCATGAAAAATAAAACAATAATTATTTTCTAATACCTTATAAAACCCATTGGAAGGCATAGGTTTCTTGAAAATGACCTTAAAATACAATCATAATCCATCCAGAGTATGAAGTTGGATAATATAATTAGAGAATATCCCATGTAATGTATAATATTTTTATTGATGTCGACATCGATGAAAAATAATTTTACTAAATCATTTGAAATATTGATTGAAAATAAAAAAATAATATACAATTATTTTGTTTAGATATAAAAAATAAAAAATTCAAAGAATGGTAGGATGAAGAACTTCTTTGAAATTTCATGTAAACATAGAAATTAATCTTATTAATAAATAATGTTAGTGGGGTTGGGAAGTTTTTATACCATTTAACATAAAAAAAGTATATCCTCTTGTTTATAAAAGTAATTAATTTTTTAATAGATAATTTAAACAAATATTAATTTTTAAACATATGTAAATTACATAAAATATAGTTGAAAATATCCTAAAATATTCTTTAATGTATAAAAAATATTTTTAGGATAAAATATAAAGAATATGTACATAAAATAAAAAAAATATTTTGAAATTAGAGGAATTATCCTTTTCATTATATTTTTATTAAGAATTAAATCAATCAAGGAATAATTTTTATGACCCTATGATAATGGAATTGAGTTAACAAATCTATTACCATGTATCCATGATTCGTCATAAATTCTTTAAATCCCTTGTATAATAAATTTTGATTCATTATTCATATAAAACATAAAATTTTTCATAGTTTATTTATTTTATAAGAATAATTTATAATTCATTTTTTCTAATATAATTAATTTTCTTATTAAAAATAATATATATTTATTAACCATTAATTTACCCTTACATTATCTATTTTATTTGTTATGGTTCATAAGACATTTTTATGGGGTCATTGTCTCCATATTGTAAAGATTATATTAACTCGTGGGTTTGAAATTGTTTTAGTGTCTCGTGGTCTTTTAATCGAACTTATTTTGATAGTTCTAATGAAACACTTGAAAATTACATTATTTTGATTACTGAATCAAGAAAATAATTGAATTTATCTTTAAATAAATTTTTTAAAATTAACACTCTAGTATTATGAAAATATATAACATTAGTAATTATTATATGATTTTACTAGTTTTAATTTTTTCTTGGTCACTCATGAGATATATATTATAAAAATGTCTATATATGTGGTAAAAATATCCAAATTAAGATCATATTATAACTATTAAATGATAAAGAAAAAGAAATTACCTACTAAATGAGAATAGTTGTCATATGTAGTTTCTATTTGAAGGAAAATGGAAATGGAAAATGAATTAATGTTTCATTCCATTTAAGAATATGTTTTGTATACCTAAACTTGTGTGTGTTACCACCCTAGTGTAAGTGAGATTTTATCAGTGTATGTGTGAAATGTAATTTGTAGGAATGATTTCACAAAAAAATTGTATTTTTTGAGACAATTGTACGTGTCATCAATTATGTTTTGAATATAATCCACTTGATGTTAAAAATATGATTCAAACATAAATATCATGATGCCAATATATGTGTTTTAGCTTCTATTTTAGCATCTATATATTCAATATGAGTCTTATACTTGGATTATTCTTTACACAATCATAAATTAGGAAAATTTAAAATTCATTACAATAGTTTTAGATCAAATGGATAATCAAAACTCTATGAAATTATGAAACATTAAAAGATAAACAAAATCAAGATTATATCAAAGATTTTAATAGTGTAAAAAGAATGAAACAACAAATATATAAAAATGGAATATCCCAAAGATGGATAGTAAATTAAACATTGGAGACATTGATTTTAGACTTCTCATGGGTATCCTTTTAATATATGTTTCTTGTTCAATTTTATTTGAGATCATTCATATATTTTAATATATTATTCTTTCCCATAAATCTCAATAACCAATTAAATTTATGGGTAAAATCATAGAGATCCAGAAGTGGAAGTACAATCAATTTTATATTTATAGCCTTCAATATTCAATGGAAAAAATATTCTTTATTATTAACCATGATTAATTTTTTGTTGTAGTTAATAATTTTGAATGTAGTGGTTTCTATGTTAACTATGTAAATTGTTTTTATCCTTGGTAAATGATCCATAATATCTATCCACTCAATATCATTCTTTATATGTTTGAATAGTATTGTCTGATCCATGAGCTGATTAGTGGATTCATATATGTGTGTATGGGGAATTAGTTTCAATGGGTTTTATTGGGATGTATATAAATAGGTTGTGTTTTACATGAGGGAGTTGGGGGTGATTTTTTATATCATTTACTCAAATATAATAGAGGGTATACATGGAGGAGGTTAATGTATATTAAATTCTCACACTTCCAATTCAACCAATGGGGATTGGTGAAATAGTTTTGGGCCCTCTCATTCATGAGTAAACTAGATAGAGAAGACACTATAATTTAATGTAAAATAATAGCATTTCATGAAAATTTTTCATCCTTCAAGAATATATATATATTTATTTAATTAATAATGAATTAAATATCCTTCTTTACAGCCACTAAAATTAATGTTTTGATACATAAATATATTAAAATAATCATCTTTAAAATTAAAATATTACAACTTATTAAATATCTACATATAAAATAAAATATTTATAATTTTTAAAAAATATTTTTAATGATTTAATATTAAAAACGTGTTATGGTTAAGAAATATATTTTATAATAAAATTAGTTAATATATTAATATTTAAAATCATATTTTATTAAAAATTTAAATTAATAGTATAATCTTTATTGAATTCGTACAATAAAAATTTACTTATCATAATTTTTTAATTAGATTCGAAATATATATATTTTATGTAAAAAATGTGGCTTCTTAAAAGTTTTATATTTTTTATTTATTAAATATATAATAATTAAATAAAAAGTCATTAAACTATTTATGTGATAAAATATTAAATTAAGGAATAACATTATTCATTTAAAATAAATTTTTAACTTAGATAATTAATGACTATCAATTTTATAACTAAATTAAATGGCTATATTAATAAAGAAAACAAGTTTATTCGTTTTCTTTTAATTAATTAATAATTTATTAATATTCATTTAGAGGAAAATTTTAAAGTAACATTAAAATAACTTTTTTAATAAATAAACCAATTTCATAAATATAATATAAATTTTTTATTTTTACTCTCATATAAATTTCCTTCATAAAATTAAAATTATATTTAAAAAAATTCACTATTAAGTGCGACTCTTAAAATAATCTATATTTAGTGATAGGAAAATTTATACATAAATATAATATCATATCATTGAAAATAATATATAAATTAGGAATCAATATTAGTATTAATTAATAATATTTTAATTTGTTAACATGATTGAAATGAAAAATTTCTAAGATAAAAGTATACATTGGTAAAGTGAAATATAAAAGTAAAAGACCATAAATCACCCATGTTTTTATAAAAAATGTCTGTATGGGAGTAATTTCTACCATTAAATGCCACAAATACAATATTTTTGAAATATGGTTTTCATTGAATTTTAAATAGAGAAATGAAATAATTTTATAATTTAAGGTAATTCCAAAACTACACATCCCTTCACTTGTAGAAGTGATTACTTGCACCCCTTACATAAAAATTTATTCCATAGAATTAAATGGTGAAAAACTATACATTAATTTATTATATAATATTCTATAAGTAAACTAATAAATTTTCATTCTTTTGAAAGATTAATCATTTTGTTTCCCATGATTATTTTAAAGAAAATCAATGTTCTTTATGTGATTATTAATGCCCTCTTAATAATTATTTTTATTTATATAATTATTAATATACTATAAAGGATTTCATATAATTAAAAATGTATCATATATATTCAAAAATGAAATTATATAAATTTGACATCAATTCTTCATTTATTCAACATAATCCACTAAGAAAAATGATCCCATCATTTTGTGAATTTGTCCAGAATGTGGCATGCATGGAAAATAGTAGATTGTTTTCCATTACCTTTTTTTGGGTATGACATCTAGGATGGTTTTGAAAAAGAATTTTGTTTTTTATTTCTTTTAATAAATTCTCAAATTAATGCCACTAAAATATAAATTTATTGTGTACATTTATTATGTAATTAGACCTTTAATCATGTTTATATGTAGAAAACTTCCACCATGAAGAAAATGTATTATTTATGTTGACCACGAAACATGGTTGGTTTTAATTGTTTAATTAATGATAATATATGATTTTTATAAAATTATTATAGTTATTAGATAATGAATTTTCATATACTATTACTCCATCCATTCCATGATACATTAGTTTTTTAATCATTCATTCATGAAAACTACCACCTCCATGTAAGATGAATTTCCTTTTTCAAAAAAAACAATCATTATTGTTTATAAAATTTCATCTTATGGATATATATGATATATATTACATATATATGAATATGAAGATTTTATATTAATATTAGTAAATAGAACTTTCATACACATTCGTCAATTATGACACACATTTTTTTTAGTTAAATACATACATGAGAGATATTGTAATGTATATACAGTGATAGATTAAGTATTTACATATATGAATAAAAATTGAAAAAATTATTTTTTAAATATTTTTTTAATGTTTCAAGATTTTTATAAATATCTAATAATTTTAAAAATATATCACACATATTCTTTGAAAACATCTCAAACACGATTCTCTTCAGATTCATGTTCATTAATCATAGTTAAAACCATCATGGGATAATAGTGATAATTATATATAATAATATGATATATATTGAAATTCCATACATAATCCCAAAATTATGAACATGGAAAAAATATCATGTATAAATTTTTAAATTAAAAAGAATGTGTAAGAAAATAAAAACTGTTAACCCTCGATGATAAACAGAAGCTATATTGAATGATTATATTAAAAGTAAATAATTACAAATTATGTATATAAAAGGGTTATATTGACGAATAAGGTTATAAAATATATTATTATTATTATTAGGTTTTTTGAGAGGATGTATTATTATAATAAACTATGCGGGGAGATATTGTAAGGTATTTCCATCTCAAAAACCATTCATTGATACACATTTTACATTATGCTACAATTTAATTTTATATGTTGTATATGCATCCCAATATATATGTTATTATGGAATATATTTTATTTATGGTGTCTATAATTCATTTTTGATATATTTAGACTTCAACGGTTATGATTGAAATATTACTAATTTCGAAATTATTATCACTAAGAATGTACATTTTCCAATGATTTAGGAAATATATTATTGATCTTGATCAAATAATTAAATTATTCCATGCATTATCTTTGAATATCGTATAGGTAATTTTTCAATTATGATATTATTTATCTCCATATAATACTTCCATATGATTAATCTATTCCTCAAAAAAATAATGATGTTCATACGAAAAAAATTTATACTCTCTAGAGGATATTTTTCTTCTATATATATGTTTTACCTATTGAAGTAATTATTATAATACTTAAAGACCTTTATACTTATCATTACTTATTTCAAATAAAATTATTAAAATAATTTTTATGATGTCATTTCTACTAAATGGTTTTCATAGTGTTTAATAAATTTATAAATTTTGATTTCATACATGTTTTCCTCTAGTGTAATGTTTTAATATGTTCCAAATAACATCATTTCAGAATGTTTTGAGAAAGAATTTTTACATGTCCATTAATTTATTATTATTATTTTCAATTTAATTCTATGAAATGTATCTCTATTTGTAATTTTTGGCCAAAATTATCCCCTTCTACATGTCCCTGTGTGAATTTATATTATCACCTCAACACTCATTTTTTAATAGTGTTCCTCTATTCACTTTTATCTTTTAAAAAATGGATATTATTAATCTCATGGTGTAAAAAATTATTGTTTTTAAAATTATTTCAAACTATAATGGAATGTATAAATTTCAATGTAATTTCGCTAATGTTTATAGTATTCTTCTTCATGTATTTCATATGGTTGATCAAAACTTATAATTAAAATGATATCATACACTATATTTTTCTATATGTATTATGAAATTAGTTTTCATGTATATCATATTATCAATCACTGATTTTTTTCCCAAATCAACCATATATATAGAGACGATTTACTTCCAACACATTTCCTATGTGAAATCCCTATGGATTACTACATTATTGAATTATTTTCATGTAGATATGTAATATATCAATTGGTTATATAAATTTATAACTAATTTACTTAACCATTTTCCATACAGTGTAAATAAAATATATATAATAATTTTAATTCAATGGTAAATACCTAGAATGATTATTAAATTATTTGGGAAAGAAATTATTTCCATTGGCTTATCAAGTTATGTCTATTGATGAAATCAAGAATGATTCCTTGGGGAACCACCATTGAAGGATATAAAACCTAATTTATTTCCATGGGGTTTCATGATATGTTATTTGAAACAATATTGAAGACAAGGGTATGATTTTCATTTTGAGATGGGTCAGCCAATAGTTATATAGACCTCAATTGTGTAGGGTAGTGTTTCCATCTCATTAGATATCATGGTGTGTGGGTAGTCAGCCTTGAATTCTATGGTTCATGGGCATTTTTCCTATCCAACATTGTTATATTGTCTTGAAAATGAACCTTGAATTATTCTTATGATGATATTTTTATGTTGTTTATACATCTGTTTGATTTCATTATCTTTTAGTATGATCATTCATATTTCATTATCTTATGTACTCATTTCACATATATTGATTCCATGTGCGTTGTGATATCATATTACACCATATGTTTCTAATGTTATCCTTTATTATTATTTTTAACATTATAGAGAATTGGAGCTCATGAATATATGATGGTTCCAATTCTATAGGTTATAAATGAATGTATTATGTAATATAATCCTAGAAGAGCATACTATGTATAGAATTTAGTGGCAAGGTTGAAGACTCTTTATGGATTTAATATCCTTTAATACATTGGAAAAATGTGTTTATTGTATAAGAAAGACCCGAGTTTTAATATTTTAAAATATAGATTCTAATTCAGGATAGGGTTCAAATGGGGGGGTTGAATATGTATCACAACTATTTTATGAATTTTTTTTTAATTTTAGTTTAGAATCATGAACATGTCATGATTCTCGATCCACAATGTGATATCTCTCAAAATCACATAGTATGTAGTAGTAATAATATAGAGAACATGACTGAGTATTTATAATGTTTTGATGCAATATCTTTCTAATTATCATGTTATTTATAACCCACAACATGTATTATCTACTATAATATTATTCAAGTGATAATAATGGTTTCAAAAGAAACTAGTTATACACCCAAGTAGTCATTCTCTAATTGACCATTGTTATGCCTCCCATTAATTCATGTCTTCTTCCTTGGTTGATTATACCCCCAAACATATTATTCTCTTTGTGACTCATCATAAAATAATTATACCCTTTTTACGATCTCTTAATTTTATCTCTATTCATTGTAGGATAATCTACTGATCTTCCTCCATAATCTGTTTGGGATAATATATTCCTATGTAATTTAGAGAATCCTTTTCAACTTTTTTTTCATGTTGAAATGTGTTGGATAACATATATTTTATAACATTCTTCATTGGATCAATTCTCTGTCAGATTAATCCACATGATGACATCCCAGAACCAATATAATGTGCCCAAGAGATTCATTGAAATTATTAAAGAATATTTTATGTGCGAAAAATACTTTCACCGAAATAATAGAATTCTAATTCATGAATAAGCTTTATGGAATCCAAAATACTAAAAAATTTATTTATATATTAATTTTTTTTATTAATGTCTTTTTTTTGTATATTAATCGATTATTCATGCATATACATTTAATTAATTTTCTTCATCTTATTTTTTCATTTAACACACACACACACACACTATTATATGAATCTACCAAAAGTTATTATTTTTGTGTGTATTGACATGGATTATCCACTTAATTCTTCATTATTATGTGTATAAATGGGATCTCACACGTGAAGGAATTGGTAATTATGAACTATACATCCTTCCTCATGGTTTCTCCTCATTTGTGTAACCAAGTGTTATACATGATAAATTTAACATCTGTTTTGTAATCCAATAATTATTGTTGGATAAACACCTTAATTCACAGGGAGAGATCACTCAATTATCAATGCTTCTTCACATAAGGACAACACAAAAGAAGTAGTTGTGTGTGTTATCCTTGTATAAACTAGAGAGACTCACCAAATACACTGATTGAGAGTGTGTTTCCATGGTGTCCTTCACACAACCATGGAGTATCTGTGAATATTATTCTTTATACAAGAAGTATCTAAGAGGTTCAACATTAATGAAACAATGTTATTAATGTAGTATATATTTTATAAAGTTGGATCTCTCCATTTCTCAATCAATCAGTTGTATAGGGTTTCAATATCATAAGCCCCACCTCTCCTTTTATAGGAATGTAAAATCATTTTTATTTGGATAATAAATCCTCATCAACAAAACCAACAAATAAAATGATTTATTTCATTGATCATTTATCCTTAATATAAAAATGTATTCTATATTTAAATATGTGACACTAGTATGCATTCTATGTGGTGATAAGAATAATGGAATCAAACTCATCATGATTGATATGTCATTTGAGTGAAATGAATATTAAAATTTTATATTATATAATATAGAAATCCCAATATTTTAATGTATTCTTATTTGTTCTTATTATCCTTGATAATATAATATTCTTAAAATAGAGGCAATCAATTTTAATGCATGTAATGTGAATCTACATGCATGATAATTCTTGACCTCACCAAACCTAGTTCTAGAACTAGATATGGAAGAAAGAATGGTCATTGATCATAGGTACACTACTGTGGGGAACCTCATGTGAATTGTGTAGAAGATACTTTTCAAATTTTAAGAGATGATGGCCCTCCATTGATTGGAAATATGGTAAGAAACTGTACACCCTCAACACAAACTCAAGAATGTTTGCCAGTGGGAAAATTCAACATCCTATATGACCATTATACAGAGGCCCATTCACATGTGTAACATTGGGGGTGCTCATATATGGCTTATACATGGACCCATCTATTTTCCTCCAAGAAGAATGTGTGGGATGATTTCCACACATGTTTGAGGACCTCATCCCACATGTGTTGGGTTTAGTTGAACCATGTTTTTCACATTCCTGCCCATAATTTTTATTAATGATCCATCACAACAAATAGAATTTCCTGAAGTAAAATATTAAATTCAATTCATTCAGAAATGAATTATCAATCATGTAAATATATATAAATAATTTTTTAATTCATCAGAGTCCTCTTCTCCATTTACTAAAAATAATCATTTTCATAGTCTTCCACTTGTTGTATCTAATGTGAATCCTCTTTAGCACATCTGTTTAAAATTTAAAATCACTTGAAAAATAATCACATGAATTCATCATTAGTATAGAAAAAACATATTGACACATGTTTAAAACAAATGAAATATTAGTCTCATCCATCCACCTTAGTATTTTTTTTAAATATATCATCGAATATTTAAATGTAAATATATGTTATATTCGACTTTATCCATCTTTTACCATCCAATGAAACTGATAAGTTGAATGGGGTCTTCTAATCTAGTGTTTATTATAAAAAATCTATTCTCTATTAAATAAAAATTTATGAATCACTTATAATAGAGGTATGATATATCTTGTTTCTCTTAGAAAATATCCTTTAATGTTACATCCCACCCGTTATCATTGGCTTGAGAGTAAAGATGAATGCTACTTTTCCTTAAGAGACATTCCCAGTTTGCGAAAGTGTGTTAATAAATGAATAGTGCTTCAAGAATAATTGGGGAACATTTTTCCATTTCAATTGAACAATCAAACAAACAATCCATTATTAAAAAACTTCATGATGCATGCAAACATATAAACCCAAACCAAACATTACCCAAATACAACCAATTTTTTCTAAAACAAAACCCAAAAACCAATACAACTGAACCAAAATCATAGTACCAGGAATAATACTACATAAGATGCCTATAGTAACCCAAGACACACTCCATAGCTCTAAGACAAGCTCCATGATCCTAGCACCACAACATCACCAAAGCATCATGTCGAACCACTAACAAAATGAGATGCTTCACCCTTTCCTGTGTCCCGAAAAATGACATTTGAAAATGAAAAAAAGTTCCAAAACCGAGGGTGAGTAAAAATACTCAGTAGGTTTTCCCCAAATGACATCCCTACACATGCCACTAGTAATGAACCTTTACCACATTTATATAAAAATATTATACAAAATATTAAATAGTGAAACCATTACCAAAATCCAATCATTAATAGTAAAAAGCCTTTTAAAACAAGGGAAAGCCACAAACATGCCATAATCCTATTACTTACACAATCTAGCACAAATATTCCACATTTTATGGGTGATACACATCAACAAATAGCCATAATTTTCACACTACAATACCAATATAATAATGACAATGATACATATGCTAAACACATTACTCATTCCAAATTCGGTGGTACTTCCACCAAACTACCCTTGATAGTGGCCCTTCATCCACTATATATCCTCTTATTTATTATGGTACTTCTCCACACTTGATATTTTTCATTATACCCATATTCATCCCTTATTTATAGTTGTTCTTCCTCGCACTTGATAGTGGTCCTTGCACCCAATATACATCCCTTATTTATAGTGGTACTCCCCCACATGATAGTGGTCCTTCCACCCAAAATAGATCCCTTATTTATATTGGTACTTCAGGACACTTCACTTCAATCCAACAAATTCACAAATAATTAATCCAAACATGAGAATAAACACTGATTCAAGCCGCAACAATATGAAAACAACTAATTTGCAACCAAAAAATCTCATAGGATAACATCCATGAAAACATCCATTTAAATAAAGAAAAATCTATTTAATGAAAACCATTTTATCAAATCATTTCAATACAAAAACACCAGAAACAAATTTTAAAATCACAATTTTAAAATCTAATAATAAAGACCATTTTACCACAAACCCCCATTTTTTCCAAAATCCCAAAATCATTATATAATGGATTTCCATAAAGAATTTTATATAAAAAACAAAGCCAAATTCAAGAAAAACCAAATATTTTATGGAAAATTCCCTAGTTCTAACAATTTAGAGTCAATGTGATGATACCTACTTTTAGGGTTCTGGTGAAATCAACCCACAAGAAACCGCACCACAAATCTGGAAAAATCTCCTCCAAAACCACTATAGATCTCATTAAATACCATAAAAACCGTTAATATAAAAATTTAAGGCATAAAAAACCCTATATATACATGTAATGATTGTAGATATTGAAAAATGAGAGAGAGGGAAGATTAGATCTAGAGAAAACCATAGAGTAACCAAGAGGGAAGACTTACCCGAGATGAACCGCCTTCAAACCACCCACAAACCCCTTCAAATCCCATCCAAAATGAGAGGGAGATCACCCATAAAACTTAATAAGGAGAAATACCTTATAGGGTTTGTATGGGAGAAGTCATGGGTGAGTTAGGGTAAATCCCAACTAACCCTATTAAAAAAACATTTTTAAAGGGCCCCACAGTTAGCTAAGACAATTCCACAAACAGTGCACTAACATGTGCCTGGTGCTTCTTTGAATGGGAACCTCACATGGCACACACCCCTTTGTTAGGAAAAACATGATCAGATCATGTGAACCACACTACCAACATGGTTCATATCACATGATTTACACTAACTGTCCTCATATTGTGCATCCTTAAAAGGCCTCCAAACATATTCATTACCATTCCAAACTATACTAACCCCTTCCAAACCCATCCCAAGAACATTAAACACATGAAAAGTCATAAAAATATCTACATAACTCTAATATGGGGTGATCCATTCCCCCACAATTAGACATTCCATCCTTAGAATGTAGAGAACCATCTATTTGTCAAAAGAGCTCAGGCCAATGATCAACCATCTCTTTCTCCCTCCCACAAGTCTCTTACTAAATCTTACCTTTCTTTCAGGAAACCCAATCAAAACCAATGCTTTTACCATGAAATAATTTCTCTTTCCTATCCAAAATTCTCACTAGCACATGCACCAAGGGAATATCCACTTCTAGTTAAAACAAATCCCCATGAATCACATGGTCCGTATCTGGATCATACTTCTTTAACTACGACACGTGAAACATATTATTCAAATCACTAAACTATAGTGGAAGATCCAACTAATAATACACCTCTTAAATACTCTCATTTATCATAAATGTCTCAAAATACCACTAAGATAACTAACCCTATTTCTCATACCGACGATTTCCCTACCTTGGAGAGATTCAAAAAAACACTTAGTCACCCACCTCGAACGTCAACGGTCATTGACGATGGTCTGCTTATTATATTAGTTGAATTTGATACATACCCATCATCTTCTTGATCAAATTAATTTTCTTTATATTCTCTTAGACAATGATCAATAATATCATTGATGTCTCACCCATTTTTACCTAACATAGTGGTGAACAACACAAATTCCCATAAAATGCCACAAACAGAGACATATGTTTTGATGCCTGATAACTGTTATTATAGGAGAACTCCACCAAAGGTAAATGATCCTCCCATGAACCACCAAAATCTGTCATACAAACACTTGACATATAATCTAAATTTTGTATCATCCTCTCAGATTGGTCATTCATATGAGGATGATATGCCATGCTCATCATCAATTGTATCCTAATGGATTTCCACAAGGATTTCCAAACACAATATGTGAACCTATGTTATATATTAGATACAATCAAGCCTAGAACAACATGCCCCTTTACCACTTTCAAGATATAGATTTTGTACTGACCCTCCCCCATATGGGATTCACATATAGAAATGAAATTGGAGAAATTTATGAGTTGATCCACAATCACCCTTATGGCATCCTACTTCCTGGACATTATTAGGAGACACATCACAAAACCCATTGGCATATTATACAATTTCCACACCGGGATATGTAAGTACTGCAACATGCATTCTAGCCAGTGATGTTTTTACATGACATTCTGACAAGCCAAGCATCTCGTAAAAAATCCACCACATTCTTTATCATATTGGCCCACCAAAACTGCGCTTTGAAATCCATGTTCATCTTAGAAATTCCATGATGGATAATCCACCTATAATTATGATAAAACCTGATAATTTCTTCTTGACAAGCCACTAGTACAACTATATAATTCCAAAAACACAAGACTAAATTTTTAATCAGATTCTTTCCCTCAATGGTCACCCCTCTATTTAGTTTTGACATAATATACACGCATTCCGAATCTAATTCTTGTACCTCTATAATCCAGCCATACAAGTGAGGAACAAACGGAATCCTAAAAAATAATTCTATATCAACCTGGTCCTAACATTCCATCCACATGTTGGCTATGAATGAAATCAACTACCACAGATCTGATGAATGTTTCACCACTTGAGCATATGATTTACTACGTAATACATCCACAAAAATGTTTCCTTTACCTAATGTGCAGATTAATTTGAAATCAAACATCTGGACATATTCCATCCATATCCTTTACCTCAAAATAAAATATCTCTTTGAGAAAATATTCTCTAATCTCTTATGATTGGTAAACATGGTAAATTTATAACTTAAGAGATAATGATGCCACCTTTTTAATGCATAAACTACTACTGCCAACTGAAAATCATGTGTCGGGTTGTTCTTATCATGAAACTTTTACTTCCAAGATCCATATGAAACTACATGATCCCCCTACATGATATAACAACCCAACCCTTATCTTAATGTATCATAGTACACCACGAACACTTTCCCAAGTTCAGAAAAAACCAAAATTGGGGCTGTTTTAAGGAGACCCTTTTACTCTTCAATGCATTTATGACATACTAATCCCATTAAAATGGAATTTTCTTCTCGGTCAGATATGCTAGTAGTGAGGCTAATCCTGATAAATCATAAACCAAACATCAATAATACTCACCTAGGACAAAGAAGCTCTATATATCAAAAACATTATTTGGAGGTTTCAATGATATAACAACCACTATCATTTCTAGAAAAACTAAAAAACTGCTATCAAAAATAACATTTCTAAGGAAACAAACGTCCTGTATCTAAAAGTCACACATTGACAATTTGGCATACAACTGATGATACATCAAGATTCCCAACACTATCGCCAAGTGCTACTAATGATCTAACCTTATCCTCAATTATACCAGTATATCATCAACAAATTCCACAAATAATAATTAATATATCTCTAAAATATCTGATTCATCAATTCCAGTAACAGTATTGGTGCATTTGTTAGACCAAAGGGAAATACCATATACTCATAATGGTCATATCTACTTCCAATTTGTTTCTAGAATATCCTCTTTCCTGAATCAAAAATGATGATATCTGGACCTCAAACCAATCTCAGTGAACTACTAAGCTCCCCTAAATTGGTCAAACATATCATCAATGCCTGGAAGTGTATATAATTTCTTAATCATAACCCGATTAGTTTTACGATAATCAACACATAGCCACATAGTTCCATCCTACTTTTTAACAAAAAATCCAATGCTGCCCACAATGTCATGCTAGGCCAGACGAACCCTTTGTTCTATTACTCATCAAACTATACCTTCAATTCCTATAATTCTTTTGGTTCCATAAGGTAAGACATAATTTTCATAGGACTAGTCCCTGGGAGGAGATCAAGTATAAACTCCATATATCTGACAAGGGAAAACCCTAAGAATTATTTGGGAAATACATTCATAAACTGATTCAAAACTGATGGAAGAATACTCTTCTCCACACCTTCCACTAATACCAATGACAATGCCACTAACTAATACAAGATCATGCCAACAGCTGGTGACAACAAGCATGTTGTAAACTGCTTCTCACTCTTCTACACACTAAAGAGATGTCTAATGGAATCCTCCATCACCAAACTATTCTTTCGTGCATAAAAATCGATTTGGGAATCAAACATCACCAACCAATCCATTCCCATTATTATATCATAAGTGACTATATCATGCTCTAAGAAATCCCACATGAATTGAATGTCGTCCAAAACTCTGAAACATGATCTATAGAGGAATGCTCGACACTCTCTTTTACCCTGAAGAGTTTATAGTTTTAAAATATAATCAATCATTTCCACATGTAATCCCAACAAATCAATTATGAGAGAAGAAATAAAAGAATGTGATGCACCTGTATCAGATAAATTATGTATTAATGTGGAATTTAGAAGAATTGTACTTCGCACCGTGGATGGTCTCGACGGATTATCCACAAAAACTTGTTCAGCTATAAAAAACTACTTACATGACACACTCTTCTATTTATTTCCTTACTGAGGAGTTGTTGTGTTTCTCGAATCACTATGACTAACTTTACTCTGCTACTGAGGGTTATGATGCTGCCCCAATCCCATCGAGGCATAAGTCCCCTGTGACCCCAAAGTAGTGTCGCATACACCTAGCCATGGAGAAATCTGATAATAACACTAAAGATGCCCAATCTACTGACAATTATGACATTCTTGAGGTTGTGATGAACAACCCCACTTGATGTTCCCCATAAAGCCTCACTAAAAACATCCTAGCTCAATCTAAGTATTCTGAAGAATATTCACAAATCCTTATTTGGGATTCTGAGTCGTACTCCCACCCTAGAAATAAGTGTCCCTCTTCTGCCTGAACCCAACATTCGAGTTACCTCTATTCCATGTGGGTACAAACATAAATCCCCCACATATAGACCATAAATGATATTGCTCAGCTACGGTATATCTATTCACCTATTACATGTAATCATCTATACACAACACTGATATCAAAGAACAAATTTCTTTGTTTAACCCATCCTCAAAAATCAAATCCTTCAATGATGTCCTACCCACCACCTCTGGTGAAAACCCAATAAAAATTTAGTCTTAGTTGCATATTCCATAACCTCCATGTTCCCTTGCTTCTAACTGAATAAATCCACTATATGTTGAATAATAAACATATAACGGTAAAATCATTTAATAAACTACTTTTCAAAACACACCCATGTAAATCCTTGGTCCATCCAAACATGAACTGCCAGCTATCACCACTGAAGGGAATTATCTTCCTATATGTATGTGGCTAACTTCAATTTCAGTTTATCTAGTGTTCCCATGAATCCAAGTATTCTATTCATTCTATTAAACCATGATTTATTTCATTTGGATCCAAATCCCCACTAAACATGTGTTCATTCTTTATTTGAAACTGAACCGGTTGATCCACATGATTTGATTCATCACATTTATTCCCACTTTCAATAGCCTGGAATGCTTGAATGATACTCTTCACTAGCTGCTGGTTCACCCAGGGATTAGGTGAAACCACAATTTTAGTACCTTCTTCTGGTTGGTCTCTACAACCCCTACCCACAACCATTTCCATTAATAAAAGAACAACCCTAAGTAACACTCTCTAAAAAAGAAAGGGTATACAATTTTCAAATTCAATAAAATGAAACTAACCAACCATGATTTCTACATGTTCACATTTCCCATGTTTCACTATTTTAAAAATCCACCATTTTATGTAAATATAACCCATTTTAAAAATTTAACAAGTTTCCATGTTTCAAAATCTTCTTTTTTTGAAAGCCAATTCAGATTTTTTTTAAAATAAACACATTCATATCACACAATAAAGTGTTACACCCCAATGATATATGCATCCTAGTAGGAAGTCATTTCTACCTTGCACGTAATGCTCATATCATTGGCTACACCCACAACATTGAGATATCCAATTCCTATATGTGTATCCAAAACACTTCTATACCCCAACTCCCTAGTATCTTGAAGTTCAGTATAAAAGGGTTAGCTACGTCCTTTTAGGGTATACATTACAAGTTCCCACAATCCTATGCCTTTCTACTATTCTAAATTAAGGAATTGACCAGGATCAAATGTCAACACCAAGACCAAGAATCAACTACTAAATACCGAACAACTACTCTCAATTTAAATCCAAGGATAGAACAAAATGATACCACTTGTAACATCCCTCCCAATACCTTTGTCTTGAGAGGGCAAATGAATGATACTTGGACTTAAGAGACATTCCCAAGTCGGTATAGACTAGAAATAAATGTTGAGGGCTTGAAGAATAATTGGTTAATGATTTCCCATTTTAAATGAAAAACCATACAAACAAGCCATTACCATCAAAAATACATGATGCATGTTAACATAGAAACCCAAACCATAAATTTCCAAAAGAAACCAATTTTTTACATAACAAATCCCATATAACAATACAACTAAAACAAAATAAGAGTACCAAGAAGAAGACTACATAGGAGACCCATAGTATTATAAGACACACTTCACATATCTACACTAAGCTCCATGCTCCATGAACCCTGATATCATAATATCATCATGTCAAAATGCTAACAAAATGAGATGCTTTACCCTTACCTATATCCCAAAAAATGACATATGTAAAATCGCCAATGTTCCAAAGTAGGTGGTCAGTATAAATACTCAGTAGGATTCCCCCAAATGACATCCATAAACATGCCACTATGAAATAACCATAAGATCATTTATATAAAAAAATTATATAGAACATTAACTAGTGAAACCATTAACATAATAATAATATAACCTTACCAAGAAATTAAAAACAATGTAAATCCAAAAACATTCTATAATCTAATTACCAACTCAAAATATCACAACCATTCGAATTTTTAGGCACTCTATAGAACAAGGCATAACCATATAATTCACACAACAAAACCAATATAAAAATTATGGTGGTACTTCCACCCAAACCATTCACTCATTCCCAATTCACTGGTACTTCCTCCAACCTACCCTTGATAGTATTCCTTCTTCCCCTATCTATCCTCTTATTTATAGTTCTACTAACCCCCACTTGATAGTGGTCCTTCCTCCCATATTCATCCCTTATTTGTTGTGGTACTTCCCCCACATGATATTGGTCTTTCTACCCCTATACATCCCGTATTTATTGTTGTAATTCTCCCCCACTTGATAGTGGTCCTTACAACCCTATCCATCAATTATTTATAGGGTCACATCGACCCACTACACATCAATCCAACATAGTCACAAAACATTAAGCAAAAACTGACCATAAACACCCATTCAATCCACACCAATATGAAAACAAATAATTTTCAACCAAATTATCTCTTAGGATAACATCCATTCCACCATTAATTTTAATAAAAAATCCCCTTTTTATTTAAAACCATTTTGTAAAACTATTCTTATAAAACAACCGAAGAAACCAATTTTAAAATCAACATTTTAAAATATAACAACAATGATTGTTTTACCACAAAACCACATTTTCCCTAAAATACAAAAATCATCACATAATTTATCTCCAATATTTTTTCCATATCACAACAGATAAAAATAAAAAAAAAACTAATATTTTAAGAAAAATAATCTAGTTATAGAAAGGTGGAGTTGAGAGATAATCCACCTACCATTATGGTTATCGTGAAATCGACTCACAAGCAACAACACCACAAATCTGGACAAAAGATCCACCAAAACCACTATAGATATCATTCCATACAAAAAAATCCATAATATTAACATAAAAGGCCACAATACCCCTACATCAACATGAAACATTTGTTGATATAGAAAACCAAGAGACCTGGAAGATTATATCTATTGAAAACTAAAGAGAACCCAAGATGGAAGACTTACCAATGATGAACCGACTTCAAATAACCATGAAACTCCTTAAATTCCCTTATAAAACTAGTGGTGGAGCAATAGTAAACCTTGAGAAAGAGAAATACCATGTAGGGTTCTTATGGGAGAAGAAATGGGTCAGTTAGTGTAAATCCAGGCTACCCCTATTTAAAAAAACATTTTTTAAGGGACACTTGATTAGCTCACACAGTTAGAAAAAACGTGCGCTAACCGTGTGGCTACTGTTTCTTCAATGTGGAACCTCATGTGGCCCACTCTGCACAATTAGTAAAATAGTGCGCAAATCGTGTGTACCCCACTACACGCATGGTTTATCTCACATAGTTTCCCCTACACTTTCTTAAACCATGCAACATTGAAAAGGCATCCAAAGTTATTTGAAGTCATTAAAAACACTCCCAACCTCTTTCCAACTCATCCCAAGAAATTTAAACACACAAAAGTCAAAAAAAAGTATATATTCCTCAAAATGGGGGTGATACATACTATTTATTAACTCTAAGTCTAGTTGAGATAATATAGTAAAGAAAAAAATATAGATTCAAAAATGTTTTTATAAAATTTCTATAAACTACCATGAATATGAAATAATTATAAATTATCAATTCCTACATTAATGAATGGAAGAAATCACATTTATCAATATAATAGTTAATCATGAACATACATCAAAAAATAGATTTGAATTTTTATGTAAAAAAGATACAGATATCCTTTACATCCTCTTAAAATCAATCCAAAACCCCCTTAATTGATAATATAATAAAATTATGAATAAATGCTGAACGTGTGATTAGATTACCTTAAACTTCTGCATTGCATCAATTCTATGGGTTTCAGATTCAATCTGATGGTTTCTCACCCTTAAGAGATAGATCCCTTTATGATCTTTTAAATTGATGAAATCCATGATGGGATATATTTCTCCTTAAATTCCCTACATTTTAGCTAAAACTCATAAAATGATGGGGAATAAGGAATAGCCCTATAGAATTCATAAGTGACATTTATACTAACAGACTCCACTAAAATTGGACTTCTTATTCTTTTTAGAGTCATAATATTCACATGAAATTCATTTATATTTATTTTGAAGAATCTTACCCTCCACAACATAGGGAGTATCTCATAGATATATTTCAGTGAATATTTTAGGTGTGTGAAACTTCTTGAAACATTTCCCAGCATCTTAATTCAATAATTTATATCAAATATATGGATGTTAATATGAATTTATGGTCCCAAAATCATTATTTTTATTAATAATTTTTTTAACATTATTTATTTTTTTAACATGTGTATAATGACTTATCACCTTTTACTATTTCATTTTATCAATTTTTTTTCATCATCTCTTTATATTATAATATTTTTTTCATGATTGGTAAAAACAAACAAATCTCAAAATAGCGACCTCTTTTTTTAGTATATATTGATATATATTGAGTATTAAACACATTCTTTGTTGAGAGATTCATTTTTGGTGGATTTCTCAAGGTATTCTATTTTATTCAGCTTTAATCCCCATAAATACAGACTTATTTTATTTCCATGAAATGATAAGTTAATCTAACATTCTGATGCCTTTTACCCAAATGTCCAATAACACCAATAATTTCCTATGAGTATTATTCATTTTTTTTAACTCTGTATGGGTTTCAAAAATTTTGAACCATAGTTATTTTGTGTGAAACTGATAATATATTAGACATATCTTGAGGAAATTTTTGTCACCATTTATTTTCATCCACTATTGAAGTGGTGGGATACTAATTTTTTACTATCCATATATTCATAAAATGTTGTTTAAATCATATATATTCACATGAGACAACATTAGTGCACAATAAATTTTTTATGTTATGGGAAAAAATACCCTATATTATGTTTCGATTAGTTCAAAGGATAATATAATACTCCTTTTGGAATTATGATCCTTGATGAAAAAGAGAATGGTAACACATCATCTTTTATTACTTTGGTATGATAAAACATGGGTTGATTTTTTATTCTTCAATCATACCTCTATCTCTAAACTCTTCAAGTTGAGTGATTTTTTCTTACCCTCAACCAATCATGGCATATATTATCAGTCTTATTTTGGATTCATAATTTGTTCTTCATGAATTTTTCTTGAATATCCACAAGAATTTTCAACTTCTTTTAACAGAGAAGATTTTACATCTGTTAAAACATTGTAAAATATTTGAAGTGAATGGGAATATTTTTTAACAACT
The DNA here is from genome assembly GCA_963277665.1 of Viscum album. Classification (NCBI taxonomy): domain Eukaryota; kingdom Viridiplantae; phylum Streptophyta; class Magnoliopsida; order Santalales; family Viscaceae; genus Viscum; species Viscum album. The sequence continues at coordinate 447,712,876 of OY728133.1, forward strand.
ATTTTTGAAGCAAATTTCTTATAGGAATACCTTTATAGTTATTCCATAATATAAATAATGGAATTACCCCTTGAATATACCAGGTATATAAATATGATTCCCCTTTTAAACTTATTATTTATGGCATCTTCTATTTTTCCAGATACCCTTCCAATCCATGTGTTATGAAAAATAAGTAATTTAATTTGTCTAATAACAAATTTTAATAAATCATGGGGGTACTATCATTATATTTTAATTGAATACATAATTTATTTCACTATGTGATATATAATCATCAAATTTTTAATTGAATATATTAGATGAATTATAATTCAAATATTTATTACACATTGTACATTAAAATGTTTATCCAATTTTATATTTCTTATCATTTATGATAATATTATTCTTCCACTTCACAACATTTGTTATTTTTATTTTTCATGATCCATACCATGAATTTTTAAAAAATAGAGGAAATTTCAATTTTTCTATAGGGTGGATTTAAATGAGGCATGATTAATGCATTATGGTGAGCCAGATCAAGTAATAGGTTGGATCGACCAGGGCTGGTTCACGAAACTCTTTATCTATGTCTTGGTATAATTTTCCATAAAATGTTTCCCACTCATTTCATAAAATCTACACTTAATAAATATATTCTTTGATCTATTAAGGTGACCTATGCTCTGATATCACTTCTAGAGGTCGGGGTTGGATTAAGTGTCACTAATAAGGGGGTTAGTGCTACACATTTTTTTTATGAATTCAATATTAAATTGAATAAAAATTAGGGACATTTTTAAGCTTATTGATTCACTATAGGCTATCTCTAAATTCCACAACATGTGGAGTAGTAATAATATAGAGACAATGACATAGTATTTACATGGTTAAGCTGAAACAACCTAATCTCTACAATGTTGGTCATACACACCAATATATAGTTCCCATTATAATATTATTTTAGTTATTATAATTTATTTGAAAGAAACTGGTTAAGCACCCCAATAGTATTTCCACTTACTGATCGGGGTTATATCCCCCAAAAATCAAACTCTTCTTCCTTGGTTAGTTATACCCCCAACTATATTCATCTCTTTGATCCTCTTCAACATGTTTTCATACCCCTAGTGACAATATCATTTTCATATGTCTCAATCCATTGTATGAATATAGGTTGATCTTCATCCCTTATCCTTCTGGATCACACATTATTTTTTATTTTTGAAGAACCACTAATGATTGTTGGACATGATGAAATATGTATTATCACAAGTATTTGATCAGTCACCTTAGTGAAAAATTTGTACATATAATTTTTTATCTGAGGAAGTCCCACAATCAATCAGATGTGTGAAAGAGACATAAAAAATCATAAAAAATAACTTATCAATGAATAATAAATGAGAAATGATTTATCAAATACAATTCATGAAAGTGGTACATAGAATTTTAGACACTAGAATATTCATTTATAGTTTCTATTAATTTAAAATTAATTAATGTATTATTTCTGGTATCCTAATTTATTTATCATTCAATTTGATTAAATTCATGCATTTTCGTCTTCATTGAGTCTTTGAAAATACATGATATTATATATATATATATATATCTCATGTTCTTATTTACTTATGAATTATCATGTATTTCCCACCTATTTATTCTCACACATAGCTGCATTAACATTATCTCACTCACACATAAATAAATTAGTATGCAATGTAAATCATTTTTTATTCTCACTCCATCATCAAATGACCAGGTGGTACACCCATTTGTATTCCCTACCACAACATAATCCTTATAGGATTATAGGATAACATCCTTCCTTCAACATAACATATCATTCAATCATGATGGTTTCCTTAACATATTTTATCATGAAATAAGAAACTATGTTGTTTCTCCTTCCTTCACCATGATAAGGAGCCTCATAGAATCCTTTATGAGATAGTGGTTTTCCTTAGTATCCTTAATGTATCCATGGAGGCACCCATCATCATATTCTTCAAGAAAAAATAAGATATGTGGTTATACCTTCTCAAAATAGAAATCCTTGTGAAGGATATGTTTTCTGATGTAAGATATATTTATATATCTATCTCTCTAATTATTTTCCAATTTTACCAACATTCAATATCATAGTACCTTCATATGCATTTATAGGTGTGTAACAATGTGTTTTTCCAAAGAAAAAAATACTCATAATGAAATTCTTTAAATCATGTGATTTATGTTGTTTATTATGGATATTTAATATACCTAGGTATTCAGTGTCTAAATATGTAACATTTGTGGGGTTTTTATGTGGCTCTATGAATTGTGGTATCACATTATTTTTTATCAACATTCCTTAGGAATGAAATTAATATCTCGATGTTATATTTTATAATCTATAACTCATTATAAATGATTGGAATACTATTATACTGTATAATCCTTGATAGTATCATCTTATTCAAGCATATTCATTTAGTTTTCATTAATGAATAGTGATTATTCTAGAATTATAAATATTGGGCTCACATACCCTAGTTATAGTACATGATATAGTTATAAGATAGATTGTTGATCACTAGAATGCCACTAGAGAGAAATAAATGTGAATTACATTTATGATCCTTGTTCGTTGGTAGAAGATGATAATCACACTTCAATAATAAAACTGAGATCTAACTCATATGATGACCTATGTTATATCAATATCAATTTGAATTGGATTAATAGTTAATGGGAACCGTTTCCCCACATATGACTTATGCAATGCATGTTTAATGGAGAATCAATATTCACATGTCATTACAGCTTTGAGTTGGTGATGGGGGATCAACATCTTCATTCCATTCACACAAACTCATGGTCTATGGAAAACCTGTATAGATTGACTCCCCTCGGAGATTTTTACATGGGAATGTATTCATGTGTGCCTCCATGTTCACTTCTACAATATTTATACATAGACCAGCTAGTCTTCTTCTTTGTGGGATCCTTGAGATGATTCCCCCAAATGGTCAAGGTCCTCCTCCCACAAGTGCAGGGTTGATTCTAACCATGTGCCTCTAATGGTTCACCTAAATATTTATTAAATACCCATAATAATACATAAATTATCAACATGTAAAACATGTAATTAAAACAATTCTCAAATGTATTCTACAGCATATAAATATATAAATATATTTTTCAGGTAATTATAAAAATCTTCATCACTTAAAGTAGGTAATAATTTTCATGGTATTAAACTTATTTTATCCAATGTAAAAACTCCATAGAACTGGGATTTAACATTTAAGGCCACTTCATGCATCATGAAATTTATTCATCCACAGCACACAAAGTACATTTTGACAAATCAATGATAGTGTAACATCCCAGGTAAAAAAAATTAATAAATATTCATATTTATTTATATTTTTTAATTAAATATTAATTTTATTTAAAGGGCATTATATGTTCGATGGCGTACCTGGTGCACAATTGCAAGTTTCTCTGAAATCTTATATTGCACATAATGATCAGTAATACTGAAAAATAATAATATAATATTATTTTAAATGGTAGTTAACACCTAGTCGTTGTATTTGTGGGAATGAACATAACTAAATATATAATTATTATACATGTTTCTTAAATGTTTTTACTTTTATCCAATGAATGATTGAATCTTAAACTATGAAGGAATCTAATTTCATGCACAAATAGTCTAATATTATTTTAAAGGTCAAGATACCGCCTCTTAATGGAGAACACTTTTTAAATCTATTTTGGTCACATTTATATATTCGATTTGACAAAACAAATTTCTTCTTTCGAATCAGGACATCAAAATTTACTTTGGTTATTCTTTTTGGTATTTTTCAGATAAAATTCAATTTTTAATTAATAGTTAAAAATAATGTATTTGAATTCAAAACATTCCTTTAAATATAATTTATTTTAATGGATAAAATGTCTTTTTAAATATTTTAAAGTGTAATTAGATTATATTTTTACCATTTAATCCAATTTTGGTCATTTTAAGTAATTTCACAATTAAATTGGGCATAAAAAAGTGACAATCTTTTGATAGTTATTATTTCATAAAAACACGTTTTTTGTTTTGACAACGGGAATTAATTTTAAATTAATTTCTGCCACTTTTTGGTTTTGAATTTAGAAAAATTTATTCCACAATTGGAATTATTATGTCAAAATTACTTATGTATATAACTTTTATATTTATACATTTCTAATATTTACTTCAGTAAGTATTTTATTTACAATAGTAAAAAGGATAAATCTAGTAAATAAGGGTAAAAAAATATTATAATAATTATATTAAATTACCCAAAATTGTGTCTTATTCCCATTGGTTGATACCTGTCTGACCATGTCCATCATTGGGTCGATTTTGGGGACCCATGGAGCCACTTAATTGTGATATTGACACTTTATGTTAGTTAATTTCATGCAAAGACAAAAAAGACATAAACATATATCTTTTTGTAAATAAATTTTTACATGATGTTATATAAGTTACCCCTTTGAATATAAATAAAAATCTGAAATCTAAAAACATTTCTTAAATCATAGTATTTTTTTTAAACTATATACATCATATAAATAAATTTATCTATGACAAAACAGTGATGAAATGTTTACCTCATTAATGAATGATTTAAATAAATAAGATTATAATTATTATCAAAATATTGAAAACCTATCGAATTATTACTGGATGAAATTATTTCGACCAAGATTCATCATATCATCAGATTTAATATGTTTTGTAACTTTAGAAATAGAAAATCATTTTATAATGAAATAATATTTTCACACTTTCTTAAATAGCCCCTCCCCCTATAAAAACCCTCAATTCTGACACATTACCCACACCAAAAAATCCTCTTAAATCGTCTATAATCTAAATAAATAATGTCCCAATATTCCTATATTCCACCTAGATTCATTAACTTATGAATAAATAACTTTAATAAATCTTCTTGTTTCAAACCAAAGGGAGTTACCCGATTTAAAGGTAACATCTTCTTTTAAGTTCATTTCTTTTATTTTAATTCTCCAATACCCTATACTCTTATTATTACTTTATTCTATAAATAAACCAGTGTAATAAATATGCTAGATTGTTTTTAGGAGAAATATTCAAACTAAAATTACACACAACACCATCTAATGTGTAAAGAACATATTGTTTCTGTGGATGGTGAACTACTGCCTCACGAACCGATGATTGTTCAATATTCTCCTAAAACCTCTTATGGTGGTCATTATGGTGGAACCATATTTATATATGATATATTTTTTATGTTTTATCTAGTGTTATATAACTTTTATTTACAAACATACCTTTATGCATTCCAATATGTGTAAATACGATAATTTCATTTGAGAAAGTGCAGACTACCGCCCCATCAAGATGATATGATTTGTTCATGACATACATGGAATGTAAAAATTATGGAGTTAATGAAATTATGCAACACATATATCATATGATATTATAAAATAATTATAATATACCTATGTATCATTATTTTTTCATTCCATTAAATATGAAATAGAAATGAAAGTGACGTTCATGAATGCGTACAATTTACCATCTCCATGAATGGTGAATTTCATTTATTTTCTACAAATGTCATGTACTATTATAAATATATATAAATATATACTAGAAATATATGATATTTAAATATTGATTTTGATTCTATGGAAAACAAAATTTTGACCACAAGGACAATTTGTAATTATAACAAGTTCATTTTTTACTCAAGTTCCGATCATCGAATAGATGTCCGATATGAAAAAAAATAATTAACAAAATTTTATTACAAGGTAAAAAGTGATATAAAAGGAATAATAAAAATGAAAAATTTTCTTAAGGAATTATAAATTAATTTATTTTTATTACTCAGCAAGAATATGGAACATACGAGTCATGTCAGACATGAGGTAAGCTGTTTCTTATCTAACTTTTATTTCTACGAGATTTCCATTGTTCAACACTTATTTATTGCATGTAGAGTATGGTTCACTTCCATTTGATATATATTATCATGAATCTATTTATATTTAGGGAACTCTGTTATTCATTCGGTGGTTATTAAATTTTGGTCATACTGCTCGATTGATTACAATGTGGTAAGGGGTTTCTAATCTCACTTTTAATTCTCTAAGATTTCCATTGTTTGGCACATATTTATTCGATGGGGTGTATTTTGCCCTAAAATTTAATATATATAATAATTATTATCTTTATATTCATGGTATTATTTTATTCATTTGGTGTTTATTAAATTTTGTTCATATGAATTGATTTATTACAATGTGGAAAAGGGTTTTCATCTCACTTTTTATTCTTATGAGATTCGTTCAATGTTTTCCACTATTTCCTTTTGTGTGGTTCATGTTATTCCCAGGATTGTATTCATTTTATAATATAAATTAATATATGAGTATTTACATCTTTATTTTATGATCCCTCTTTCATGTGGTGTATGTTTCGTATGTTACCAAATCAGTAAGAGAACTTTTTAACCCTATTTCCATTCATTAGGTTAATATTTTAAATCTTAATTATGTAATGCTATGATTTCATGTGTAATCACTATTTATTTATTTAAGTTGTATTTTAAACTACCCATTGTGTGGATATATTTTTGATATACATAATCACTCCATTTATAAATTCTCAAGTAATCGATATGAACTTGATATGAGTAATTTTAACTCAATTTCCATTCATTGAGTTAATCTTCAATGTAATTGGGGTTGTTTTAACAAAAATATTTTTGAATTATCTTTGATTGATTTACACTGAATATCCAATTATATTGAGTGTATTTATATTTGTCACATATTTTTATGTAATTAATTTGCCCTCAATCTAAGGATACTGTTTTTATAAGGGATTTCATCTCAATATTATTTCATAGAGGCATATATTGTTTTATACACGACATTATTTTATACGATTTATAACCACCCTTAAATTTTCATTTCATTCAAAGAGAATATTTTTCAATGAGTCATTTTACTAAATGAAAAAAATAATGTTTCTATTAACATAAGCAGTGACAATAAACATTTCTACCACCATGAGTATTATTTTATATATGGCTTCTTTAATAAGCCGTAATGTTTATAAAAGGAAAAGAAATACCATATAATCTTTTATGAATTTTGGTATTGAATATGGCTTTGATTATGGATTTTTTATGTCAATATATTTAAATGATATATTGTGATTGAAATTTGGTAATGTTATATTTTCATTTAAGTTAGTTATAAGTGTTATGAATATGTTATAGTTCATGGGAATTCTTTATGTATATAAGTGGTTCTGTTATAAACCTTGGGTGGGTGAGCCTGAGATAGCTCTACAATGCATTGGGTAATGTGACAGAGGTGCAAGATAATGTTTCTCTTAAGAGATTTTGGGAATATACTATGATTGGAATTTCAAACGCAACTCCCTATGTTGTTATGATAGCTACAATGTGTGTATGATATGGATTCCACCAGTTACATTTATGTTTTATGATTTCTATGTGTTATTCATAAATATTATGATTTCATGAGGTATGTTATTATTGAAAATTATACTTTTGTTAATGGTTTAATGTTTCCATTCCTTATTTTATAAGCCTTACTGAGATTGTTTTGCTCATCCAATGTTTTGAAATGTTTTTCCATGAAATAAAGATGACAAGGATCAAGGATGTGATCATGGAAATGTCATGATGTCTAAAACATGGAACTATAGATGGTACTTTTTTTATAGTATTTTTATGTAAAAAATGAATAATGAGTAGAGGTGTCTTCATTTTAATTTTTAAAATGTATTGTAATAGTTATGGATAAAATATATAAAACTCTACACCTGAAAAGATCCTCAATGTGAAATATTTACTTAACTCAAGATTATGTAATGTATATGGTTGGGTCCTTATAGTGGGTATTAGAGGTTAGATTTGATATCGTTATAGGTTAGGGTTTATTTAAGCACGGGTGACATAAAAATAATGGTTATCATTTTAGAAAGATCCATAATTAAATTATATAAATTGTTTTTGTTATAGATAAAATGAATAAGTCTATCTTACAAACTGCATAAGATATTATAGGATGATTTTGTTGATATACTCACAATACCCTTTTTGGTATTATTAAATGGATAGATCTAGTAGGCACCAATGTAAAAATGGAGTTTTTATTTACCACCTAAACCATGGTTTTTTTATAAGGCATCATATATGCGAGATTCAAATCCCTCTAGAAGTTCAAGTAATAATCATAAATGTAAATATGTTAAAAAATCTCCGTCTGAAGGATGTGGAAATAAACACCTAAGAAAATTCTTCTATGGGACATGAATATTCTATAGATGTGGAAGTGAAGGTCATAAGGAAGGAACCTACCCTAGAAAAAGGAAGCATCTAGTTGACTCTGTGAAAGGGATTGAAGTTAATTCTGAGGGATCAATTGAATGTTTTAAATACGGTGTTCATGGTCATTATACAAGCAAATGTCCTATGAAGAAGGTTCCGGAATGGGATCACCCTGATCATATTAATATATGTTCATCGATACCTAATTTGATTCCAATTGAGGATGAAAAAACTGACATTGACCATGAATGGTATGGATTATTTCTTAACATTTGTTTTGATATTATTGAATATTTGGATATGATTCATGATTTTTTGTAGGAAATAATTAATTCAGAATAAGTTGGAAAAGAATGGTTAATTGATCATGAAGAATGCTGAAATTCTTAAGACGTAAAAATATAATGGATTCAAGAGTTATGGTGATTTTATGATGCAGAAATGCTTAACATTATTAAGGATCTTTTGATGATGGGATTAATTTTAAATACATTTTATAGTAACCATGATGTTTGATATATGAAAATGTTATTCATGGAATAATTATTTTATTTTTTGGAGTAATGGTTGAAATATTATTTCATGAGAATCTATGTTTTTATTATAGACATAAGGTTAATTAGGTTTATTTATAAAAATGATTAACCTATCATAGAGAATATGTGATTAGGATAATTACACTTCAGTATGAGACATTAAGAGTAGTAAATAAAATTTTAACCGACAATGAATTTCCTAAAAAATTAAAATTAATTCACTTATATGTTCTTATTTGTGATATTTTTTATGAAAATGAATTTAACCTATATTTTTTCATGTGAAAACATCTTTCCACCACCTTTATTATTTTCTAAAAGACATCCACTCAATGATATTATGTTTTTAAAATGTAAATTCTAATTATCATGGACCAATTAAATAATCCTTTTTAAATGTTTTCAAAGTAAAATGGGAATAATTAATTTCAAACTAAATTTTAATAATTCTTCTAAGAGTGTTCTCCATTTATGTTTAATGATTGATTATTCTATTTTTCAAATGATATCATGTACCTTCATTATTTGGATGGATAATGAAATACTATTTTACATATATCATTTGAACCATAACTTCTTTTCAATTATATAATAATTCATTTTCATAAGCATGATTTACTTCAAATTCTATTCCGTTTTTAATTCAAAATTTTCCATTACTTGATTGAAGGGTGTTAATATATATTCTCATAACATCATTTGATTTTGGAAATTATTATCAAATAAATATATCTATTTCCAATACAATGTAAATACCATATTTGTGAAATTATTTTTAAAGTGGTATTTACAAGAAATGATTAAAAATGAATTTGTGTACCAATTATTTTTCCTTGGGTTTTTCATGTCATGTTAGTTGATGAAATGAAGAGTTCATACTTAGGGAACCACATGAAAAATATATAAAACCCATTACATTTTCTTAGGTGTTTATGATATTTTGAATGAATCCTTATGGAAAAGATATGTATTGGTTTCATTATATGATTAGTGGGATCTGTATTATATTGAACTCCAATGAATTGAAATTTTTTTCAATATCTTGAGATATCATGGTGCATGTACAGTATGCCAAAAAATCTATTTATGTTAACATAAAAAGGATCCTTGAAATATTCTTATGAAATCTTGTTTATGTTGCAACCAGATCATTTTGATTTAATGACCTTATAATGAGACAATTCTTATTCTATTCTCTTATGTTATCATTGTCCATTTCATGAATCCATTCTCATTATTATATCATGTTACTCATCATATATCCCATGTTGTGAATTATTATTATGTTTACACTTAATGTGATTTTTAAATGAACTATTTCAGATGTTTCCAATACCTCTTGTTATAATATAATGTAATATGTATGATCACCATATAAAATTATCATTTCTTTAAAACGTTTTTGGTGGCATTGAATAATAATTATAGATTTATTATCTTATTATATAGTTGAAAAAGGTTTCAATTGGATAATAAATACAAGAGTTTTATTAGTTTAATTAATTTTTATTAATTCTCTAAACTAGTAAATAAAAATGGGTTTTAACTTTAGATGTGATAATGATATTTTAATCTTAGATTTTAAAAAAAATATGATGTTGTAATTTATTTTTTTCTATCATATTTTCAATAAGTGTATCTCTAGGGGTCTTATAAGAAAATTCAACAATTAACTAATCATCTTCTATCATTATTATTTTCAATCAACCATTTAATATTTAATTTATCATTCAACAATAAAAACATATGAAGATAAATACTTTTCCTCTACCTCATAGAAATGTATGAACTAATATTTATGCACTCTTATCCATGAGACATCTGTAGCATACCACTATAACTAAATTTTACAAGGATTTAAATAAATTTTTTTAAGACTTATTATTTTTCATCAAAAAATATATATATTTATAAGGAGAATAAGAAAAAATAATAACAATAACATAAAATTTAAATTAAATGACCTAATATTCCAATCAACAGCTCTTAAATATTTATTCTGAAGTTAAAATATCCGTTTAGTGTAGATTAAGAGTCTATATCCAATCATTACCTTTTTGTATTTTTCCATTATAGAGAAAATTAAAAGCCAAAGTGTTCATACTAAGACATTAATTATTAAAATAAACCTCAACCAAACACTCAAATACCATTAAGAAAACTAGTTTCTCAAACGTAACAACTAGGTTTTCAATCCTTATATGGTGATTGGTTTTGAACATAAAATTTTACTAATCTAATTGATATCAATGTCCCATATTATTTTATGAGAATACCCTAAAAAATATCAATGAATTATTATATGGCTTCCCAAAATTGAAACCCCAAGGAGTATCTAAAAATTAACTAATCTTAAGGGAATTATTCATTACACAAGAAGGATAATCAAAAAAATGGTTTCACTACAAAAATCGAGGATATATTCATCAGTAAGATTCTCTAAAAAATACATTAACAAAAATATTTTTACTAAAATGATGGAGCACACCAATTTGTGAAGAGATATATAACAATATCAATGAATAGTATGAAATCTATATTAGTATTCATATAGTTTTTAGAATCTCTAGATAAAATTCCATCATAAAGTAGTATAGAAACATCACATTATAGTCTTATTTTACCATGTTCCAAATTATAATGGTAGATACATAATATAATATTACTATATGGGATCTCTTTAAGATATATCAATTTTATAATCCAAGATAATCATTTAAATTATTTCTCAAAATTAATAAATTTTATATTAGTGGTATGGGTAAAAGAGATGTAAATGTTGTAAGAAATTTAGATCCATCTCTATTTTTACAATATATACTAAAATAAGTGTTAAATATTTTGGTGATATTGATGGTTCTGAATAAAATAATAAAACAATAAAAATACCACTATATAAATTCATTTTTCACACCATAACCATTTTCCTAGATCAATGTTCTATGATAAGTTGAATGGATAGTTTTGTAGTGACATTTAATAAATGTAAATACAGCAAAAATCAAATATATTGGTGAAACCCTGGGTCTAATATGGAATAAGAAATCAGTTTGAGTACACTATGAAACACTTTAAAAAACAATACTAAAAAAATCTACATTCCAATACCAAATATAACCGTACCAAAAAATAACACTCTATAAATTATCAAACTAGTAGTCTTATATCAAATATGCATACCAAAATCCACCCCCATTATAAAATAAGGAAACCTATAGAATATCCAACCACATGTGCACCACTACCTATTTGAAAAACTTATCACATAGAGGATGACGTGGTGGAGAATGAGATAAGATATATGTAAATCTATATTAAAAATATGATGTATATTTTATATAAAATTCTAAGGAATCCTGAATCTCATTCTATCCTTAATCCCAAGGAGAATTAGAGAATTATAAAAAAAATTAGGAGAGGGGATATTTTCCTTAATACCACCCTTTTACAATGGAAGTACTCCAAATAAAATAAAGAAAAAAATTTTAAAATTCATTATAGGTTCCCGAGATCCAACCACTAAAATAAAAAAAATATTAATAAGAGGTAGATAAATAAGTTCATAGAAAAAAGAATTCAGAGAAACTATGAATAATATAAAAATGAAAGAATCATAATATTCCACTTAAATTACCAAAATATTTTATTTAAAATTATTATATTTGGGAAAAAATATAATAAATCTTGAATAATTATAAAAATTTGAGATCCTCAAACACCTTCTTATATCCCAAAAGAATCACAAATAATACTAGGTTTGTTAAGAAAACATTCACCTTGAAAAATTGACTCAGATTTATTATTTGATATAGGTTATCTTATAAAATTTACATCATACACACCACACTATAAATTACTATGTTTTTATATGTGATACATAGAGCCCACAATAGTGGTTTTTTAGCTGTCAAACAGATCAACTATTTTTCCACTTAGAGACATTGAGTACGTTTCAGTTATATTAGAAAATATAATTTTTCTGGATAACTTCAATTTACTGTAAATGGATGAAGAAAAATTCATAGGATAGTCACTGATAAATTTGTGGATAACATTATCAAATATAGCCTAGATAATTATATATTTAAACAGTGGAAAACTCAAGGTGGACTTTTGATGAAAACACATTACCTTATAGTGAGGAGGAAGAGGTTACTACTGATAATTTTGATTGGTTTGAAGTTTTATTAAATGATGATATATCTTATATGTTATCTTTTGTGAAAAAAAAAATTAAAGCTGTGGATGGTAGAAAAATAATTTAATTTCAAATTTTTAATAACCAATGAATTATGAATTGAAACCAATAACTATTAACAGAAAATATATGTTTGTTATAGAAGTGGAAAAGCTACTAGTAATAAATTATTAATAACTACTACTCTAATAAATAACATTAATTAACTAATATTTTTTTTAAAAAAATGTAATAAATATTATGGATTTTGGGTTATATTCTACTTATAAATAAAAAAGCTGCTTATACATTATTCACCTTGAGATTGATTCGAAACCTTTTATGTATCCCCGAAGGAGGCCAAGACACACCTTTATAGAGGGTGTGAAGAAAAATATATATAAAATTTTGAATCGAGTACCTTTTATCCCAGTTGAGAATTAAAATTGAGTCATCCCAATCTAAGGTGACCTATGAAAAACATAAAAAAATATTAAATAATTTTAGATGAATATTCAATAGATATCAAAATTAACTATTCTTGAGTATTGAAAGGTTAATTTTCAATGGGTAATGCATAAAAAAAATACATATCTTAAATTATATTCAATATACACAGAAACATCAACTATATTTATACCTTCATATACATTACAAAAGAAGAAAAATATATTAAATCCAATGGAAGGTTAACATTATAAAGGGTGATCTTAGATACTCGGTTCGGGAAAAACTTGGGATTTAAAACAAAATAGATCATATGATGATCACAAGGGTTTGATAATATATTAAATTTTATTTCTTCAATATAAAATATAGATACATAGAATTTTTTTGATAATAAACACAAAAATCCTTTCTTTTCGATAAGCATGAATAAGGACGATTTCAAAGAAGTAATCATCATTTAATAGTAATTACAAAAGAATGTGGACTAATAAAAATTGGAAATCGTAATCTTGTGTTAATCACTATCCAAAATCATTTTTATGAATATTTTTTTGAGTATTTCATGAAATAATCAATCTCAAACATATAAATTTTTACATATATATTCTAAAGCATATTAACAGATAATCTTATACAAATAGATTAAATAATTTATACTCACACATAGAAATGTAAAAAGGATATTCAATTTAATGTATAACCTTTTCATTTACATATAATGATATGTTTATTTCAGTATAATTAGTTCACTGGATTGATTTAGTGGACCAACCCATCACATAATCATAATCGTTTCATATATACTCCATAGAATCGTGAAAACATTTTTTATTTCATTATAGCATAATCCATTGAATAAAAAATTGTTTCCTCAAGATTTAACATTAATAATTAAGAACTATTCTTTTAAAAAATAATGTTGATATCATTGGATCTGATCCCTAGTGAAACATAAGGAACATAAATGATTTTTTTAAAATACCATTAATTGATCACTAGAACATTTATTTAGGAAAATACCCTTTCATTTTGAAATAATTTATATAAATTAAAAAAATTATAGAATAATAAGAAATGATATTCATTTAAAAGAATCGTGAAAATAAGTATAATTATTCTTAAAATAAAAATAGTAATCAGGATGGTGGAAAAATTCATTTATGCAGGATACATTTAGAAAAATATTTCACTCACAAAATTTGTAGAAATACACTCTTTAAACATATCAAGATTATGATTTTAAAAAAATATATATAATGAAATACATTGGTTAAAATGAAATTAAAAAATATTTGGAGAATAGAAAAAATATTCATGACAACATTTTGAGAAAAATATGGAAATGGAAGAAAAATATTCCAAAATAATGTGGGAATAAAGTCAAACGTTATTAAAACATTTTTCAAAATCGTTTTATATACCAAATATAACAAAATGATATTAAAAAATAAAACACATAATATAAATATAGTACAATAAAATAGAATTTATTTATTTATAGCAATTATATAATTTTTATTAATTTAAATTTAACATAAACCATCATGAAAGGAAATGAGATTGTAATATAAATCGCTCACTACATGTTTCATCCTATTTCGTATGCATTAAAAAATCTTAAATAATAAAAAAAATACATATTAATTGTATATTAATAACCATAATCATACATAAAATATGGTACCTCATTTACTTATATATTTATATTACCCATACATAAAAATCATTAATTAACATCATCATTTCAGTTGTTAACTACATTATTTTCCATGTGTGTTTTAGTTCATCAGTTATGGTCCTTGGACATTGATAATGGTTCTATTATATCTCGGATTCTAATAATGAAATAATTAAAATATTCAATTGTTAAGTTAATTTTTTTATCTATTCATAATACAAGGTGGAAAAAAATGATTTACATCACATCAGAAAGACAGTTTTCTATTCAAACATATGAGTGATGTTTATAATTTTCAATGGATGGAATGGATGAAAGATAAATAATAATTCACTTATAAACAAATTATTTTAAATTTAATATAACAAATTTATTTATTAAATCTCTCATTAATATTATCAATGAAAATTTAATTGAAAATCGAAACACATCGCATTGTGGATGTTATAGTCCACACGTACACACGAGCGACGTAATCGTTTCCCAATGGATGGGAAGGTAAGAATATGGATAATATTTTTTTTAATTATAGATTAATTATTATTTTGTTATCATAAAAAATTAACATAATTCCTATCATAGTATCTAATTATTAATTATGGTGATCTAATATCAATCATATCACTATTTGGAGGTGTTAGTCTACACAAACACACATTTGAAACATTCACATACTATTTGATATAAATGAGGGTGAAAATTATTACCCAATAATCATAATAGAAACTAAGTATATTTATGATTCTGGATTAATTATGGTATCATTGAAACAATAAATTAAGAATATTTATAAGAATAAATAATCTTTTAAATAATTAGTAATAAGAATACCACTCTATTAAGGGACCTCCTACAGATCACACATTAAGCCCTCTTATGATGGACTTTGTGTTAGACAAGATGATAAATAATGAAGGGGTATAATCTAAATTTTTTTTCAGGTATGGGATGAGTTTAAATGATATAGTTTTCATAGTAAGGGATAATAAAATGTGATGATTTGTATGTGATGGGAGGAGTACACATGTATATAAAATGTTTAAATAATAGAAGGTTACTTTCACGAGAAAGGGTTAGAAAATGGACAATAAATTCATTTCAAGATAATATATGTTACACATATCATAAATCGATATTGTTTAGACACACTTAAGTGTACTATTTAACCCTGCCTTAATGTTTAACCCTCTATAAACTAGTTTTAACCCTAACCATGGTAACATATTATTACTAGTTTTATAATTCAATATGACCAAAAATAAAATTATAACAATTTTATTTTTTTTTAATTTATGAGTATAACTATAGAGTCCATTTTATGAAATCCAATTACTATTATTAATCGATATTCATTTTAATATATTTTCCTAGTTTACATTAGAATGAATTTTTAGTGAAAAATTTGTTTTTAATAATAAAAATGGATTTATTGTTATTATATTCCTAGAAAGACTAATTAGAGGAATATTAATTTTTTTAATATATAATCTATAAATTTAATTTAAATAATTCATTAATAGTTATTAATTACTATAAAAACACATTGACATTAAATACACTACTTTTCAAAAAACAAATATTTTTATCTTTTAATGACTTTAATATCATTTAAAACGATTTAGTAGTCAATGAATTAATTTAATACATGTGTAAAATATATATATTATGAGTTTAATATTCATAATTATTTCATAATTTTCTCAAAATATGTAATTTAAATAAAAAAGAATACATATAATGATGCAATTAAGAAAAATATTTCAAGATAGTTCAATGGGATCAATAATATTTCCTAGGAAAATTAGAATTTTTTTGGAAAATATGATTAATATAGATATAATACAATTTTCATTACTTTATATTGTTTAAATATCATTATCATAAGTTTAATTTTTCTTGTAAATCAATCAAGCCAACACATCACATTTATTGATGATAAATATAACACAAAATCTAATGATGTCACATTCTACCCCTTTTAAGAATTTTTCTATTTAAATTCCATCACATTGATACAAACAAATGAGTATAAATTTTCCACATAATTTCCTCCACTTCTCATATATCAACTGGAATTTAATTGTTTCTCCAAAAATCATTTAAAACATTCATGTCCATATAAAACAACACTTTCTATTTTCAATTCATAATCTCAACCTAATTTTCATCAGACATGATATCATGATCCAAATGTATAACCTATGTGTTTAGTATATGTAAGTGGTCAATCATATATTTCATCAAGAAATACACTTCTAACCCATTATGTTTTGGAGAGGTTTAGTGGAATCACCATGTGATACATAATCTTACTGAACAAATAAATATTCTTGAAAGGAATGATATATCTATGCTTAAACATCATCTACATTACAAATATCATAAAGATATATTTCAAGATGTAAATAAGAAGACATTATCACCAATAAAAAACCTTAGGTTATGATAATTATTGTGAGCCTAATTTTTTATCTAATATAATATCTCCTAATATTCTAGTGAATGGATATAACCCTCTCAACCATTTGATTAGGTATATCTGGTCCCTATAACATTCTTTCTCAAAATTTATCTTTTCACATTGGAGTTATTTACTATTCTTCAAAATGGTCTCAATAATAATACATATAAATTCTAAATTGAATTCTATTACTGTCTCAAAATTTCATCAAAGAAAACTATTGATCCCTACCACCTTTCAAATGTAACGACCCAAAGTTTCATTAATGGAAAATCCCTCTTGATCCAGTTAAGTGTATCTTTATAAAAAAAATTTATAAGATGTCAACTTTTTTGGTTTTATGTTAAGAATTGTGACCGTTGTTAATATAGTCGTTGAACAGTGATCACATGATTAGTATAAATATAGGACCTTAATAAATCCAATTTACTTAGACAAAAGTAGTGATGATCTCATCCTGTAGAATTGCCCCATACGAAGCCCATTTGTCGGAGCTCAGAAAAAAGGTGGCATCCTTGGGCTTCGCCCTTGACCAAGCCCAAGCTGAGCTTCACCATGTCAAGCTCGAACGGGACCGTCTACGGGAAAAGTGGAAGTTGATAGAGATTACCACTCGACCTTAATTTAAGAATTATATTTTATTAAATTAAGGTATTTTTGAATTATATAAAATTTTAATAAAATATTATTACTAATAGTAAATTAATTTGTATTAAATATAAATGATCTTATAATTTTATGAATGCAATTAAATTTTTTATTAAGGTTTGAAAGCCATTTTTGTCAAAACCCGTGAATTTTCAATAAATGTCGGTTTTTATTATAAAAGTAAAAAATAACATATTTAGAAAATTTTTTAGATAAAATAAATGTCATTTCTAGAATCAGGTTGTCGAAATTATCCAACAGTGAATTTTTCAAAATTTTATAAGACAATCAATTTTTTTGGGTAAAAATTAAATACCTTTTAAATATATAATGTGTTTTATGACATCATAATGACCCAATGGTGATGTAATAAAATTGAATTTTCCTTATTTTCGGACAATATATGGTTTATCATTAAAATAATGTGATTTTCTATTTTTTGACTTACTTTTCAAAGCATTAATGGACCCCTTAAGACATATTCAACACTTTGCCTTTTAAAATTAATTTCCATGGGAGTGTGACTCTCCTCCACATAAGCAACCTTATTATTTTAAGAATTTTGAACTTGGGCATTATAAAATATTGTTTTCCTCTTCCCTTTCCCAAAAACCATGGGCCAAAATGATGGAGTGGTTTGTGGTTTGGATTTATTTAATGTAAGGGGACCCAAACCAAAGTAATAAAGAATTCCCTCACATTTCCTATATAATCCCACCCAAGCTCCAACTTCCTCCTCACTAAAATCCTTTGGAATTCATCCATACTCTTCCCTACTCTCTCTAGAATCCTTTCAAGGTTCCCCAAGCTCCCAAGAATCCTCTCACAATCCTCTCTCTATCCTTTGGAAGCACACTTCCAAGTAAGGGTTTTTTCTTCCTTTCTCATTTTTGTCCAATTTTTCATAATGTTGTTTTTCCATTTTAATTTCAATTATAAATGATGGGGTATGGTTTCGCACCTCCCTCATACTGCCCTATTTATGTTTGAATTATTTTAGACCCTTTCTCTCTCATTAAATGCCTCCCATGTACACCTGTTACTATGCCGAAATTCCGAAAGGAACTTCTCTACCCTCTTTTACATTCAAGAAATACTTTTGTATCATGAATCTAAATTCCATTAAAATTTTAGGGACATGTATATATATGACCTCCTTACTCTACATTAAATGTGAATATGATGAGGAACCCATTTCTCTCTCATCAACCATTTTTATGAATCCATATGTCGCGCCGTTACGCTGCCCAAGTCGCACCGATTTTCTAAGCTAATGTCATTGTGTATTGAATACCATTCCCATTTCTCCATCAAGGGTATTCACCTTTATGCACATTTACTTATTAACTATAAAGTTTCATGTATGAATTCCACATTATTTTATCATGGAATAAATGATTATGTCTTATGAATCCATGTTTTATGATCCATGTGGCACACTTATTTAGGAAATGAAATGTTTAAGAAGGGTGCACCTTAATAGCTCTCCAATGCATTGGGTAAAGTATAGTATCATGATACGTCATGTGCAATGAGTGTTGAATCATGCTAATTAAAGTGAAACTATGGTTTACTCATGCATCATGTGCAATGAGGGTTTACTCATGATTTATGTGCAATGAGCCTTGGATCATGCTAATTCCATGTTAAGTGTTGTTGCCACATTTCCATTTTATGATTATCATGTTATATCATGCCTTTATTTTTATGTTTCTCTTATGATCTATTGATATACCTATTTCCTAACATGTATTTTACTCCCCATGTTATTCCATGTGTACTCCCTTACTGAGCTTTATAGCTCACCCTTTTGTTATGCATATCCTCTGGTTAACCCATGCAATGCTAAGTACGAATGAATGTAGTCGTCATGTAAAGGAAGTTTTCAATAAAGATGTTGTATTTCAAGTTTTATGTTTTTAGGTAATGATATGAATCCCCAAAGACACTAAACCTCTCGATCATCTTTGTTATATCAAGTGAATTTTTATGTATTAAATCATGTTTATGTTTGTAATAAAAGCAGGGTTGTCATAGTTGGTATTAGAGGATAGGTTTACTTATTTTCTGGATTAGGAAAACCCTAGTAATGCCTTAGGTACAAGATTAAGTATAATAAAAACATCTCTATGTTTTGGGAAATACTATGTAAGTGGTTTATCAAACAAATACATCCCTGTCTGGATACGAGCAGGTAGAGGCAGCACTGGCACAGATGTATCCTAGGGTTAGAACCCAAAAACACTGCTTTGAGCTAGACTCGAACGGGAAATGGTGCACGACAACAGGCCTTGTTGCACTCTTGGTTACGACACTCCCAGGGGATATGTTTTGATATATTCACAATCTTAGTATGAACCCTTAATAAGGGAAAAATGCCCCTATGAATATATGTTAGAAAGTAGATCATGAAAAGCCAAGATTGAATCCTATTGACTCATGAGTTAAGGAAATAAAATTTATTTTTGAGTCATCAACTTTTGCCTTTGGATTACCCTTTATGTGTTACCCCTAACTTTCCTTTTATTCTAGCCAATGGTCGGTAATAGGAGGACTTGGGCTAACAACCGTTGTGAAGATCTGTGTGATGACTGTACTAATGTGATGCCCAATCCAATGGGAGCAGGAATCACAAACATTGTCATGCTTCTCTCTCAGCTAACTCAAGTTTTTAATAGAAACACAAGTCAAGAGGAACGTTCAAACCCCCCTAAGAAAGAACAACTCGCTATTGAAAGCTTCATGAGAGAAAGGCCTCCAACTTTTAGTGGATCATCCAATCCCACGATCGCTGAACAATGGATCAACTCCATTGAAAAGATCTTCTCTATCCTTCAATGTTCTGAACAAGAGAAGGTTCTCCTGGAGGCCAATCGTATGGAGGGTGAAGCTGATCAATGGTGGACGTTGATCAAAAATACAAAGCCTGAGGAGGAGATCGAGGCTTTGGAATGGAAGGAATTTTGGAAGATGTTTTTCGATAAATATTTTCCGCACACCCTCCGGCTTAAGATGGAAAGGGACTTCCATTCCCTCAAGCAAAAAGATGAAGAATCTGTTGGATCGTACAAGGAAAACATCACAAGGCTTGCACAATACGCTTTCGGCTTTGTCGTTACCCCCGAATTCAAGGTTTACCACTTCTTTGGTGGGCTGATGCCTAGCTTGCAGAAATCATTAGTGATCTGTGACTTCGAAAGCTATGAGGAAATTTTCTGATGTTCCCTCAAAGTAGAAATGGAGATCGGAGAATCACATGGGTATCATGGTGATAAGAATAGTAAGGTGGAATTCAATGCTGGTGGGCCGATGGATAAATCCAACAGTGCTATGAAGTTCCAGCACCCCACCTGCCAAAAGTGCAGAAAGAAGCACCCTAGAAATTGCCTTAAGGGGATGAGGAAATGCTTCAGGTGTGGAAGAGAAGGGCACCTAGCTATTAAATATCGGCAAGAAGGACCCGTGACTGCGACAGAGGAGAGGAACGCTCTGTTAGAACCTCAACGCGTTGTTCAATGCTACAAATCCAAAGAACTGGGTCATTTTCAAATTAGTGCCCTCATCCAGGGGTTGTCGGAGGAAACCAACAACCTCCAAAACAGAATGGAAGAGCTTTTTCCATCACTTCTACCAAAGTGAACCCCGACAACGATGTGGTGACAGGTACGCTAGTTATTCATTCAAGAATAGAGAATGTACTTTTTGATTCAGGTTCTACGCATTGTTTTATATCTCGAAAGTTTAGTAGAACAATCCCACCAACACCACAAATCATGGAAGTATAGATTTCAGTGAGAATGGAAAATGGGGAAATCATTGCATCCCATGAGTATAAGTCCTCCCCTGTTATAAGTCGTGGATTGAATTTCCTGGCGAACCTCGTCATACTACCTCTGGTAGAATTTGATGCAATTCTTGGCATGGATTGGCTTTCCTTATATATAGCCAACATAAATTGTCAGGAGAGGGAAATCACACTCCATATGGAGAATCGACCCCCGATTCTTTAAAAGTGTGAGGAGGAAGATGAATCTCCTTTAGATTCATCATCTCAAGAATGGATATTACTGCCTTATGAGCACACATATCTGGATCAGATGATTGAGTCCAAGGAAAAAACCATCCTTGAAGAAGTGCCTATTGTGAGGGAATTCGCTGAAGTGTTTCCTGAGGAACTTCCTGGTCTTCCTCCAAGAAGAGATTTTCAGTTCTCAAATGAACTTATACCTGGGGCGCTACCAATATCCAAGACTCCATATTGAATGGCTGTTGTTGAGCTTGAAGAGCTGAAAAAACAACTACAGGAGAATCTGGATAAAGGGTTTATACGCCCAAGTGCTTCACCATGGGGTGCATCAGTCCTCTTCGTCAAGAAGAAGGATGGGTCAATGCGGCTCTGCATCGATTATCGTGAACTTAAAAAAATCACGATAAAGAACAAGTATCCTATCCCATGAATTTATGACTTGTTTGATTAGCTGTGTGGAGCACAATACTGCTCCAAGGTGGACTTGTGGTCGGGATATTATCAAGTAAGGGTGAAGAAGGAAGATGTCCCCAAGACTGCTTTTCGTACAAGATACTGGCACTATGAATTCATAGTAATGCCTTAGGACTCACCAATTCTCTACCAATATTCATGGAATTTATGAATAGAGTCATTATAGATTACCTTGACAAATTTGAGGTAGTCTTTATAGATGATATTCTAATATACTCCAAAACCAAGGAGGACCATGAGGAGCATTTAAAACCTGTACTAGAGACATTGTGCATGGAGAATCTCTATGAAAAGTACAGTAACTGTGAGTTCTGGTTGAAGTAGTTCTCATTATTGGGTCATATCATCACAAGCAATAGGATATCTATGGACCCCTCCAAAACAGATCCAATTAAGTGATGGCTGAGGCCAACATCAGTAACAGATATCTGTAGCTTCTTGGGGTTAGCTGGATATTATCAACGATTTGTGAGGAATTTCTCACGATTTTCCAACCCTCTTACCAAGCTAAATCTAAAGGGAGTAATGTTTTCGTGGAGTGATGAATGAGAAGAAAGCTTCAAGGAGTTGAAAAAAAGTCTTATCTCTGCGCCCGTGCTCACTTTACCCACAAGTGGGGAACGTTTTGTCGTATTCAGTGATGCCTCAAAGAAGGGATTAGGCCGTGTGCTGATGTAGAATGATAAAATGATATCCTATGCCTCAAGGAAGTTGAAAATTCATGAGAGAAACTATCCAACGCATGATCTGGAGTTGGCGGCGGCGATCTTTGCCTTGATAATCTGGAGGCATTATCTCTATGGAGAGAAATGTGAGATATATACTGAACACAAGAGTCATAAATATATATTCACACAGAAATAGCTTAATATACGCCAGAGAAGATGGATAGAGCTCATCAATGATTATGACTGTTCAATACATTACCACCCTGGGAAAGCGAACAAGGTGGCAGATGCCCTAAGTAGAAAGGATCTAGTAATCTATCAATGATGAGAATTGAGAAGGATCCATTCTTCTTAGACTTGATGAAGATGGAAGTGAGAATCATAAAGAAGGGAACTTCATCAATCCTTTCACAAATTATTGCTCAACCATCTCTTTTGGAAAGGTTAAAGGATGCTCAAAAGGATGATGTGGGAATTCAAGAAAAAGTTGAAGCTATCAAAAAGTGGAAATCCTCGAAGTTTAATGCTAATGAAGAAGGAATTGTGCGGTTTGGGAAAAAACTATGTGTTCCATCATGTTAGGAGATGAAGAAGGGACTTTTGGATGATGCACATAGTTCAAATTTCTCTATTCACCCAAGGAGCACAAAGATGTATCGAGATCTCCAAGATAACTTTTGGTGGGATAATATGAGGAAGGAGATATCCAAATATACATCAAAGTGCCTGGTGTGTCAGCAAGTGAAGGAAGAGAGGCAGAAGTCTAAGGGGATTATGCAACCATTTACCATAATAGAATGGAAATGGGAAAACATCACCATGGACTTTGTCACTGGACTTACAAGGACATCCAAAGGCATCAATGCAATCTGGGTTGTTGTGGATCGTCTTAAAAAGACTGCACACTTCATTGCTATTCGGGAGGATTTCTCATTGGATCAATTGGAGAGGATATATATCAGGGAAGTGGTAAGGTTTCATGGAGTACCACTATCTATTTTTTCTGACCGAGATCCAAGATTCACCTCTAAGTTTTGGAAGAGTCTTCAATATGCTCTGAATACTGAACTGAAATTTAGTATGGCCTATCATCCTCAAACTTATGTCCATTCCGAGATGACTATCCAAATACTTGAGGATATGTTGAGTGCATGCTCAATGGACTTTAAATGAGGATGGGATCATCACCTTCCTCTGGTTGAGTTCTCTTATAATAACAGTTTCCACTCGAGCATCTAAATGGCACCATATGAAGACCTGTATGGGAAAAGGTGCAGAACACCAGCATATTGGGATGAGGTTGGAGAACGTCAGCTTCTTGGACCAAAAATGGTCAAGGAAATGGTGGAGAAGGTGAAAACCATTCAGCAGCATATCAAGGCTGCCCAAAGTCGATAGAAGAGTTATGCAGATAATCGTCGACGAGACCTTGAGTTTAAAGTTGGAGACATGGTGTTTCTACGAATATCTCAGTGGAAAAAGGTCATGTGGTTTGGAAAGAATGGGAATTTGAGTCCAAGGTACATCGTCCCCTTCGAGGTTCTTGATCGTGTTGGGGTTGTGGCCTATAGACTAGCACTCCTACCCACTATGGCCAAAGTACATGATGTCTTTCATGTATACTTCTTAAGGAAGTACATTCCGGACCCTTCACAAGTAATCTCTTCTGAGGTGGTACAATTGGAAGACGATCTTTCTTATGAGGAGAAACCAGTGAAGATCTTAGATTGTAGAGAAAAAGTTCTACGAAATAAAACAATGCCCCTCGTCAAGGTGTTGTGGAGAAACCACAAGTTTGAAGAAGCGACTTGGGAATTGGAGGATATGATGAAGCTGAGTTACCCACATTTGTTTTAGTGTGGGAAAAGGAAAATTTCGAGGGTGAAATTTCTTAATGGGGAAATATTGTAACGACCCAAAGTTTCATTAATGAAAAATACCTCTTGATCTAGTTAAATGTATCATTATGAAAAATATTTTTATAAGATGTAAACTTATTTGGTTTTAGGTTATGAATTGTGACCATTGTTAATATAGTCGTTTAACAGTGATCACATGATTAGTATAAATATAGGACTTTAAAAATTCCAATTTAATCAGACAAAAGAAGCGATGGCCTCATCCAGTAGAATTGCCTCACACGAAGACCATTTGTCCGAGCTCGGAATAGTTGTGGCATTCATGGGCTTCACCCTCCACCAAGCCCAAGATGAGCTTCACCATGTCAAGCTCAAACGGGACCGTCTACGGGAAAAGTGGAAGTTGATAGAGATCACCACTCGAGCGATGTTATCCGAGCCACTCCAAGAGTCTGTTACCATCGAGCACCTTACCCTTAGGTCTTATGGGGTTGTTTTAAGGGGTTATGTAACAAATAAGTAGTACTATGTTCATGTACATAATTTTTTTTATATAATAATGAATATAATTTCTAGTCATTTTTTATACATTGTAAATAGTTTTTAATGTACAAATGGTGTTTTTAGTTATTATTTAATTAAGAATTATATTTTTTTTAATTATGGCATTTTTTAATTAAATAATATTTTAATAAAATATTATTACTAATATTAAATAAATTTTTATTAAATATAAATGATCTTATAATTTTATGAATGCAAGTAAAATTTTTATTAAGGTTTGAAAGCCATTTTTTGTAAAAAGCCATGAATTTTCGATAAATGTCAGTTTTTATTTTAAAAGTGAAAATTAACATATTTAGAAATTTTTTTAGATAAAATAAATTTCATTTCTGGAATCAGGATGTCGAAATTATCCAATGGTGAATTTTTCATAATTTTCTGAGATAGCCAAGTTTTTGGGTAAAAATTAAATACCATTTAAATATATAATGTGTTTTATGACATCATAATGACCCAATGGTGATGTAATAAAATAACATAATCCTTATGGTAGGACAATATATGTTTTATCATTACAATAATCTGATTTTGGGTTTGTTTTACTTACTTTTCAAAGCATTAATGGACCCCTCAAGACATATTCAACACTTTTCCTTTTTAAATTAATTTCCATGGGAGTGTGATGCACCTCCACATAAGCAACATTATTATCTTAAGAAGTTCGGACTTGGGATTTATAAAATATTATTTTCCTCTTCCATTTTCCAAAAACCATGGGCAAAAACCATGGTATGGTTGGTGGTTTGGATTAATTTAATGTAAGGGACCCAAAACTATATAATAAAGAATTCCCTCACCTTTCCTATATAAACCCACCCAAGCTCCCACTTCCTCCTAACTTAAATCCTTTGGAGTTAATCCAACCACCACCCTACTCTCTCTATAATCCTCCCATGGTGACCCAAGGTGACCCAAGCTCCCAAGAAGCCTCTAACAAGCCTCTCTCTAGCCATTGGATGCACACTCCCAAGTAAGGGTTTTTTCTTCATTTTTCATTTTTGTCCAATTTTTCTCAAAGTTGTTTTGACATTTTAATTTCAATCATAAATGTTGGGTTATGGTTTCTCACTTCCCTCATACTTCCCTATTTATGTTTTAATGATGGGAGACACTTTCCCTCTCCTTAAATTCCTCCCATGAACACCTGTTACTATGCCGAAATTCTGAAATAAACTTCTCTCTCCTCTATTACATTCAAGCAATACATTTGTATCATGAATTTAAATTCCATTAAAATTGTTGGTACATGTATATATATGACCTCCTTACTTTCCATTATATGTGAATATGATGTGGAACCCCTTTCTCTCTCATCAACCATTTTTATGAATCCTTATGTCATGTCGTTATGCTGCCGAAATCGCTATGATTTTCTAAGCCAATGTCATTGTGTAGTGAATACCATTCCCATTTCTCCATCAAGGGTATTATTCTTTATGCACATTTACCTATTAACTATAATGTTTCATGTATGAATTCCACATTCCTTTATCGTAGAATAAATGATTATGTTTTATGAATCCATTTTTTATGATCCATGTGGCACACTTATGCATGAAATGAAATGTTTAAGAAGGGTGCACCCTTATAGCGCTCCAATGCATTGGGTAAAGTATAGTAACATGATACGTCATGTGAAATGAGTGTTGACTCATGATAATTTAAGTGCAATGAGGGTTTACTCGTGCTTCATGTGAAATGAGGGTTTACTCATGTTTTATGTGCAATGAGCCTTGGCTCATGCTAATTCCATGTTAAGTGTTGTTGCCACATTTCCATGTTATTATTATCATGATTTATCATGCCTCTATGTTCATGTTTCTCTTATTATCTATTGATATTCCTATTGTCTAACATTTATTGTACTCCTCATGTTATTCCATGTGTACTCCCTTACTGGGATTTATAGCTCACCCTTTTCTTATGCATGTCCTTAGGTTATCCAATGCAATGATAAGTACGAAGGAATGTAGTGGTCATGTAAAGTATGTTTTCAATAAAGATGTTTTATTTCAATTTTTATGTTTTTATGTAATGATCCTAAGCCCCAAATACACTATACCTCTCGATCTTCTTTGTTTTATCAAGTGACGTTTTTCATAATAAATCATGTTTATGTTTGTAATAAAAGCATGGTTGTCATATCAAATCCATAAAAAATTATCCTAGTATATCCTTTAGAGTTTTAATGGTTCACACTGGCTAACCATTTATCTGAGGATGGAATGATGTTCCTGAGTTAATTTTTTTTAAATAATACTAATGACTTATCTAAAACATCGTGTTAAAATATTGATTCTAATATGATATAATACGATGTTGTAATCCATGAAACTATATAATGTACACAATATAAATGTAGAAAAGATCACCAAGATTATAATATTCTCTAATAGGAATAAAATATGATAATTTAATAAGGATATCAATTACAACCCAAATAAAATTGTTCAATTTAGGTGATTTAGAGAGTCTTCTGATGATGTATTCAGTAATGTGTTTTCATTTAAATTTTTTTGGGTAATGTTTATAATATCCCCTAAAACATATATTTCCTATCTATTACTTACTAATATACAATGCATCGAGATACATACAAATTAAAATCATTTTCACATCATCCCAATAAAAAAACCCATTAATTTCTCTATATATATTTGTACATTGAGGATGAATAGATAATTATGAACTATGACATTCATAAAAAAACCTTCTTTGAGTCTGGTATTTATGGGACACATACATGGTTTGTAAAACATAGCATTCAAACACAATCATGGTGGAACTCAGGAACATTTATCATGTTCTTCTACCACTATTGTTCATCCTTTTGTGAAAATTTAATCTTGAAATGGATGTATGGATGAACATTGATCATATAATGTTATGATCTTTGCAATTGATTCATTAATTCAAGGAAAATATTTAGAAATTCCATAAATATTGGATCCCTTTTAATCCATACCATTGAAATAATATAATGATCATTATAATTCATAGCAGAAGCCACATAATTTACATACCTAGTGTGGTAGTTTACTAAGAAGATACAATAATTAATCAAATAAAATCATGTCCTTTGATTTATATATGAGAATTTTAATCCTTAATGAAAATCCAATGGTTGTAAATTCATGAATGTGATTTGATATGGTTGTTCTTGAGAAAAAATTCACAATGAATAAATGTTTTCAAAGGCTATAAATGATCACCAAAACATATATAATTTATACGATGTTGACAACATCCAAGGATAAGTGATATTCACAAAACTGTTGAGCTTCATAAAGGATATGTGAGCTTTATGAAAGGATGGTTCTTTTCAAAGGATTCATGAGAATCAAGAAAAAAGTGAGAATCATGAAATTTTTTGTGTTCGTGAAATAAGTATACTATTTGGAATAATTGGGTAGTTTTGTTAAGGATATGTATGTTAATGAAAAAGAATGAGGATCATGAAATTGTTGGAAATCAATTTCCCCTTTCATCTATAGTAATGTGTTATTCATCATGTTGGTAAAATTATAACATAATGATGCACTAAATGAATAATAATGAATATTGATTTAATTGATCAATAAGATAATCGTGTAAAGATTTACTAAGAATAGATTAGTTGTGAGAGTTGTCAGATTTCAAATTAGTATTGGTTGTAAACCATGAGTGACAATGAGTCCACTATAATCCATGTATTTGAAATGATATTTAGTGGTTTTGGTATATGAACACATTTTACATGTATGATCCTTGGATATAGCCCACTGTGGGTGAAACAAGTAAACATTATCTGTCCTGTGCATTTTTTTATTCTAGTTTCAAGCTACAATAACTGTCAGTTGATGGCTTCATCCATTCAGTCTTTGATTCATGGGGCCATGAAGGGTATGTAATAGTCTGACTTCTCGATTCAAAAAACATCACAATTCGATATTCATTAGAGGATTCTCTCATTTGGCTTGGTATAATGCACCTCATTCATATAAAGGGTCTCAGTTTATTCTTTTCAAATGGTCATACGACTATCAGATGGAGAATAATTCTTAATCCATGGGGGTTTGGGTAAGGCTTCCCAAACACCCTCTACCATTTTAGGACTCTTAAATTAAATGTATTATATGAAATATTTAGGTCACATTCTTTTCTCAGATAGTCAAACCTCAACTAGAATCTCTATAGATAATGATCTATCAATGCCACATATTCTTTTTTTTGGATCGTTGTTGGGGAAGAGTTTGGGTATAATCCACCTATTATTTTTGAAACATGGTAAACTTTTTGTGTGTGTGTAATAAATCGGGACATGAAGAGAAGTCTTGTGGATGCCAAATTTGGAATGAATCCAGATAGACTACTACTTAGTCTATGGTGGCCCTAGTTGATGTTCCTTCTAATCGATAGATCCATTTTGGTGTTAATATCCTGGGGTCTATTGTTGATTGAGAACAAGTTGAGGCTGAGTAGCATCCTAGTTAGTCTAAGTGTACATACAAGGTGTTGAATTCAATGTTTAGGGTATCTTCTGAGCGGGATACAACATTTCACAGTTTTAGACATGACATGGCTAGTCATTTAGACCGTAATACTGAAAGCTAGAGTGATAATGCAATAGTATCTGTTAGTATTTTTTAGAATAATGTTGTTAGATATGTCCAAATGAATGTGAGTAATGATGATTTGGATCCTCTGATGAGTTTTGGTGGGCATGTTACATGAGAGGGGATCCTATCCTGTGCTTCTTTATCTATATAGATCTTCTGTTTGGGCAGTGGTACCTTGATGAAGGATGGAAAGCAGGGGACTATTCTATATGTGGATAATCAAACCTCAATTAGAAATACATGGGGTTCAAACCTAGTGACATAGACCATGCTACAAATGAACAATATGTTTGAAGGACTAACAATGGATGGTTTGGAAAATGATCAAAAAAACTTGTTCCAGTACAATCCTGATGTGATCTATGAGAATGAGTCTAGTGAAGGTGGTACAAATTTTTCTACAGGTTCCCATCCAATCAAGAGGTGTAACATGTGGCAGAAAGGGAGTAGGGATTAATCCTATCTACCACCTCTAATGGAAACTCGTTTAGTAATGTTGTTAAATGACAAAAAGATAGATAAAGAGGTCATTTCTTAGTTGAAGTAATGCGGTGTGTGTGATCAATACATGGATATAATTTTTAGTTCAGAAGAAGAAGTGGCCGAACAGGTTTTGGTAATCAATTCTACTCAAGTAGAATCTGCTAAAATGATGGGGAAGTCACATAGGGTGACCTTAAATGAGGAGCAATACACCAAGATCGATAAGAAGGACCTGATTCTTTTTGGGGGATGAAATGATGTAAAGATTAGTCTAGAAGATTACATTCTGTTCTCAGAAAAGATAGCCTTCGAATTTGAATATCCAATACTGGATGAACTAAACACTCAGGTATCCACCAACTGTAAGAATTTTTTTATGCAGGCTATCTTTGGTAGACATAAATTTTCCTTCAATGTATATGATATTATTTTTGTTGAATGCATTTTTCTCACTTTTTCCTTAAATATGTTTAACCTATTAAAAATTTTATTTTTATTCATCATGATCCACTTCATTCCAGGTTAGTTATATCCCCCAACATGGATTCAACATTACAATTTCACTATCACTACAAGTTATTTTAATGGATTGGGCTCTTATAAAGAGTCTATCTTTTCTTATTACTCCAAAAAATGACATTTTCTCTTGAAGGTTTCACCTCTATTCAAATGTTTGATCCAATTCATTGAAATTATTTGAGAATACTATATAATATTATAAGATATGACTTTTCCATGTAACTATTCATGTATATTTTAAATCTTATAGTCTTTAAAAATTAATACAAATCGCCTGTTGTTGATTAATTTCTTTAGTGAAACTATGATTAGGGTTTGTTACCTTGCAAATGAAAACCTAGAAACAATTAAGGAAATATAATTTATTATAAACTAATAGAAACATAAATTTGGAAATTATATAATTAATTATAATTAAAAAATAACAAAAGAATGTTGCAATTAAAATATATTAATTTAGAGCTATGTAACATTATATTTTTATGTTTAAAATTAATTAAATGCAATAATTCAATAATTTTTTATTACATTTAATATTTTTAGTATCATCTATTTTATTTTATTATTTAGAAAACAATCATTATTTTTCCATTTTTAGGTTTTTTTATGTACCTAATTCATCTATTAAAATTAATGATAAGTTATTAAGATAAAATTAACTAATTTATATTTCAAAATGGTATGTATAATCTAAAATATGATGTTTTCTACATATATCCATTTTTATTAATGTTTAATGTAAGGATGGTTCTCTTTATGTTTATCTTATTAAATAACATATATTATACTTATAAAAACAATTTATGTCTATTTTTAAATACTCAAATCATGCTAGTGCTCAAATTATGTTTAACGCTAATCCTACAGACATTGATATAATGAAGGATTTTAATGTAAAAAGTTTCAAATGTTTTATAATATTGTATATCCAATTTCAATATAAAAAACTTTTGACTGACCCAAAATCTGGATAATTTATTTAAAATTAATCTATTTTTAATTTAAAAAAACCTATAATATAATTTTACATTAATAATTCTTTCAATCAAAAATATTTTTTTAATTAAAATGTTGTTTTTTTCAATATTATAGAAAAAATGAAATTTGTTATAAAAATACCAGAAAAGTCACCCTAATAAACTTTTAACATTCAAAAATCAAAATTTATTTTCATTTTTACTAATAAATTTTTTGAAATTTTTAAAATGTAGTTTTAATGTATGTGAACCATTAAAGGTGGTAAAACTAGATCTTATGTATAACACCAGCTAACTCAGTGTTATGTGATGCATAAACTTAACATGGTGTTGGGTATAAATTTAGCTATTAAAAAAATTAATTATATTCAAAAACTAAATTATTTTTAGTTCTTGGGGTGTTGCATTCTACCCACGATAATTAAATTTTATCCTCATAGTTTAAAATTGGTCTCAGTAATATTTTCAAATAAACTATTGTTGAAAACCCACATCATGAATAAGGTTAATCACGCATCTTCTTTATATAGTATAAAGGATTGTAAAATTGTAACATAATTAGGTTACCTAGTAGTTGGGCATACATTGGAAAAGGAATCATGGGTACAGAAGAAAAATGCATCAATTAAGTTCCAATTGGGAGTACTAGATAACATGTTTTTATGAAATTTATTGACCAAGAAACTATAAACCATGGCTGTTAATAATGGTCATTGATATCATAAAAAAATTATGATAATAGGAAAATATTTTTCTTTCAATACACTTTTTCCTATAGTTTCAAATTTATTTAACAAACTATTAATATAAGAAAATTTATGTTTCTTTAATAAAAGTATTGTTTTATTCTTGGAAATATTTCAAAATTATCTCTATACACAAGATTCTTATTATAGTTAATTAATACATTAATATCTACAAAATAATTCAAATATAAACTCAAAACATTTCATAAATGGTTAATTTTTTAAAAAAATTGTGATATAATACTCTATAAGGATGGTCAAAATGAACATATCATCATCCTTAGATCAACATAAAGTGGCTATTTAATCATAAAATTCTCAAAATTTGATCACCTTCATCATATATTCTCTAAAGTTATAAGAATAAAATGAATTACAATAATAATTTATTAGAAACATGTATTATTATTTATTACTCAAGTAAAAAACATATTATTAGATATATTTCGTAAATCAAAAAATGATGTAATGTCCATCAATCATAGAAAAAACACTTTGTTAATAAATTATTACTCAATTCAATGATTTTGATAAGTTATTAAATATACGTTATCCAAACCAATAATTTCTTTTTCCAAACATCATTTTGGTAACATTAGTAACATATTATGTCTTATCTTTTCAATCAAGTATGTGTCTTCCAAACGTTATTGTTTATACTGAATGACTTCTCTTGGTGTCATTCTTCATACAATATCAAATCCTTAACAAAATAATTACTACAGTACCATCCTCATATATTCCATTATTCTTATAAGTAGTACATCACTGATAAAACATTCAAATGACATAATACATGAATGGGAAAATTAATCATTCCACTTAATCTATGGATGTATCATAAATTGACCATTATCCATTGGAATCATTTTGGGAATATTACTTGGCAACATTAGACATTGATTTTCATGGAGTCCCATATCATTTTAGTTGAATAATTTTAGATTGGAATCATTTTCCTTACCCTTGAAATAACTAGACCGGTGGCCTTTTGTTCCACTTTTTCTGTAAACTCTCATTCCAATTAATAAGTTATCAGGGTGTTTCTTTCATGATTTATCACATGTGGGATCTAGTTCCATTTGAAATCTATTTATGTAATGGCCCGGACCTCTCTGTCCCATTCCTTTGTCAAAAAGAGGGTCTTGAAGTGTTCTGGAGGGTAAAATGGACTTTTCTCACACTTTCTAAAATTTTGTAGGTACACGCCATGTAGTGTGAGTACACGCCATATACAACCTTGCTGAGTATACCCCATGTTCAAGGTCGTGTCCTTGTCGTGTGAAAGAAATGACTCACTCTATGTACCCCAAACAACACGCCGTGTACCCCCTCACTAGGTATACCCCATGTGGAAGGTCGTGTCTTTTCCATGTGAAGTAAATGGGTATACACCATGTAACCTAAACTACACGTTGTGTAGTCCCTCCCCACTTACATGTTACCAGTCAACGGTTGTGTTCCAGGTTGAAGCTGTGTCTTTGTCATGTGAAATAAATGGGTACATGTCGTGTGTCCAAACTACATGCCTTGTTGTCCTTCCCAACGAATGCATTACCCTCAAACTGTGTGTTGACCAGTCAACGGCCACAGAGCCGTGTTGGAAGCTGCATGGAGGCTGTGTGAAATAACCAAGTACACACCGTGTACTATAAAGTACACAGCATGTACTTTTGGTTTTATCACCTATAAAAGGAGGGGTCCCCTCATCCTTTTCAACACACCCCTCTCCTCCCCTCTCCTCTGATCAGAGCTCTCCCAAGAGACTCGAAGGCTCCTTTTTCTTCCAAAACTTCATTGTCTGAGCTCCGATATACGATCCGTCAGCGGCCACGGGATCGTAACGACGAGGTGTAACTTATGTGCTTTGATCTATTGTCTTTCCTTTGGCCTTTCATTTCCAACTTCCACCCGAGGAGGTTTTTCCAGTTTTCGACAGAAGTGACGGACACCGACGAACGTCTTCAAAAGTTGATACGGGGGAGCGTTGTTATCAGAACCTGTTGAGGTAGGGATCTTATATTCGTCTCTCTAATTTGGGCATCATGCAAGGTGGGTGTTCTCTTTTTTACGTGAAACACTTTTGAACCTGTTTAATAAAGATAATAACTGTCTTACATAATGGGGATGGGAAGTTTGTGAATGCGGTTACTTTATTTTTTATATCCTGTGATATTATTTTGTGAACTGAATAGGCTTATGTCTATTGAAAATCATGGTCGTTGGGGGCTGTTGCCTGTGCAATTAAATGTTACCCTATCTGTCTAGACCGTTTTTGTGAATGGAACTTTGTGGAATGTGGGAATTGGTTAATCACGTAAAGTTGGATAATTTAAATCTGGAATCCTTGTGTGATCACCCCGGTTGAGAAAAATGGAATAATGAACATGTGGGTGTTGGCTTCATTATGTGGCACGTGATGGGGGTGTTTTGTGGGTTGTTGTGGATCGGGTGAGCAGCAGGGTTGCGGTTGACTTGGATGTGGGATGGTGTGAATGATATGATGGTGATGGGCAGCAGGGCTATGATAAATGGTATTAAAGGGATAATGATGTACGAGTTTTGGTGTGTTTGTGTTTATGGTGGTTGGCAGCAGGGTTATAGGGATGGATGTAAATGTGAATGGGCTATGGGTTGTGAATAATAAATAAAAAGTGAAAGAGTTATTAAATGGTGGGGCATGGTAGTGGAATGGGATAAATAATCAATGGGTTGGTTGGTTAATAAGAAGGGTTCTGTTGTGCTTGTGTTTTCCTAACATGATTTGTGGATGGCAGGGATATGCTTTACGAACGATCAATGTGTTATGTTGTGGATTGTTTCCCAATTGTTAAGGACATAATAATCTAATTCTGCTGAAACATGAAAACCTAAATGGGGTTGGGGTTGTTTGTTGTATGCATGCTTCGTGGTAGCAGTGCCAAGGTACGTGCTCAGTTTCTCTGTTTAGAAGCCAGAGGTTGGGCTAAGTGGTTGCTATATATGTATATATATATATATATATATATATCTTTTATGTTTTATCACACCCCACCCATGTTGAGCACTTAGAGCTGAACACTCCCATTTCATGGGAGAGGGTGTTTTCCCCTTAGTTACTAGCTCTTTCCTACTCCTTCTTCCCTAGGATGTGATGGATTGAGGCAACCTTACACCTAAGACTCTTCGGGTTGGTTTCGATTGGGGTGGATTAGACCAGGATGCTTTGGGCAGGCTTACTATTTTCCCAAGAACCATCGGGATGAGGCCCGGGTGTGTGTGGGCGGGATACGTGGTTGTGAGGCCCAGGTGTGTGCGGGTAGGATACGTGGTTGTGAGGCCCAGGTGTGTGCGGGCGGGATACGTGGTAGTGAGGACTAGGTGTGTGCGGGCGGGATACGTGGTTGTGAGGCCCCGGTGTGTGCGGGTGGGAAGAGTGTGGCAGCATCAGTACGTTCACCGATAGGAAGAGAAGCTAGCTAGTGGGTGAAAATGGTGCGGGGTACCCAATACTCTTGTTCTTATATACTACCACCTGTTGTGATTGTGTTTTGCTGAGAGTGGATGGTGAGGTTGGGTGGATAGATTTCCTTGCTAGGTTTCTTCTTTTGTTCTCACGAGACATTAGGATGTCTCCCCACTTTTGCACGAGAGCTTTAGGTTTCCCTACTGAGTATACATGTATGTTCACACTATGTTTACTTTCAGGTTTCCAAGAGGACTAATAGGGCCATGCGGGACCCTACTAGTCAGGACAGTTGAATTTTTTGCAGTTGGTGTACTCTTGTTTTCTTTTGGTATTGTACTTTTGAGCTTTCTTGTACTTGTACCTTGTTATAAAATTGTTTAAACATGCATGTGGGCTGGGTTTGGGTTTATTTCTATACACTTGTTCTTTTATTTTTTGGTATTTGACCTTTCCTATGTCCTGATCATAAAATAATAAAAGGGTAATGCCTCCCATATTTGTGAAAACTCATACCCTTGGTGCTAGTCGCCACCCTGGGGCCTATTGGAGGTGAGACTCAGGGGTCATTATCTCCCATTCACCATTGCCAGCTCAGGAGGAGCATCATTGGTGGGAGGGGGTCGTTATAGAACTGTATCATAGGCAGATGGTTGAGAGATAGGATGGAGTCTGGAGTTAGGCAGAATGATGATTTCATGGGATGGTATGGAAACATTGTTAGTGCGTGACATAGGCCAGCGAAGTCCGGCTAGGACATGGGATTTTAGGGCCCCCCGTGATCTGATGAAAGGACTCTGAGCCTATCGAACGACCAAGTGAGACTACATTGATTGCAGGGTAGAGACTGTAGGGATTTACATGCATCATCATGATTGTGTTTTACTTGATTTCGGTGTTCTGGGAAAGAAATTGAATAAAAAGATAAAATAAAACACTGCAAAAAATTTTTACTACATGGGTTTAGGAGATCCTTGTTTACCGTATAGATATGGCACCTAGACATCGTCCCTGGGTGACTCAGACGGCCGAGGCCTAGCAAGTCCAGGTGGTCGATCAGTTGAGGATTATTTGAGAGGAGGAAGATAGCCAGTGGCAGAAGACTCTCTGTTCTTTCCAGCGGTAGACCCTCAAGAAGTACGAGGGTAGTACTTCAGATATAGAGATGGAGGGGTGGCTTGAGGATCAAGGGATCACATTTACCTTGATCTGTGCTCTGAGGGAGTATAGGGTTCCCCTAGCAGTTGGTCAGCTAAGAGGTGCATCATGACAGTGGTGGATGCTCTACCTTGGAGAGAGGATAGAGGCAGAGGTTCTGTGGGCTGACTTTGAGAAGGAATTTTGAGAGGAATTCCTTTCTTCCATGATCATGGTGTAGAAGCAGCAAGAGTTACTCTCCCTCCAGTAGGGGAGTATGTTTGTACGAGATTTTGGGATCAAGTTCAAGGATCTCCTATGCTTTACTCCGGATCTCTTTCCGGATGAGGAGTCTCAGGCGAGACATTTGGAGGAGGTGCTTCATCCTTCGCTTCAGTATGTTGTCACCCCCTTCACCATTCTGATGTACTTGGTAGTACAGAAGAAGGAAGAGGTTGTAGAGAGGATGCACTCACTGGGAGGTGCACCACATGAGGGGTTTCAGCCAGGTTCGTCGAAGTGGAATGCAGTCAGCAGCAGGTCTCCTGCGACGGGACCTTTCAGGTTCAGGCCAGTGGGGAGCAGGCCCAAGTAGATCTAGTTCAGATCATCGGTTCTTCATCCCTTTTTCACGAGCCTCGAACCGAAGTGTTTTTATTGTAGAGGTTTCGATCACGTTCGGAGTCGGTGCCCGACCCGAGATCAGTACGGTGGAGGGGGGCAGGTTCAGTGCCCACATCAGCAGCACCAGTTGCAGACGAGGCGCTTCCAGCAGCAACAGGACCATGCTCCTCCAAGGGCAGACTATGCAAGAGGAGGCTGACCTCATGGTGCTCATTAAGGACGTTGACTAGGGCGTGGTCGGGGATGTGGATGACATCAGAGAGGCAGAGGAGCTGGGCGTGGACAGTTGCGCGCTGCAGAGTTGGAAACTCTAGCAGGACCAGAGGTGGTGCGTGGTACGATTTGTTTGTTCAGCACTCTTGTTTCTACTTTGTTTGATTCAGGATCATGGCACTCCATTGTTGCACCTGGTCCAGCCCATGCTCTGGGACTAGTTGTAGAGAGACATTCAATACCACTGGTGCTGAGTACACTAGTTGGAGGTCAGACCAACGTATCATGTGTCTGCTGGGGATGTGGGCTGATGTTGGGATCACATCGATCTATTGGGGACCTTCTTCTGTTACAGATGCAGCCATACGATGTCATCCTAGGCATAGAGTGGTTGTTTTTTGTTAGTGTCGTTATCGACTACTTTCGGAGAATCTTCGTGTTCTATGACCTGTATGGGCAGCATGTAGCTTTTGTTGGTGAGAGGAGCTATCAGGTGGGAAGCTGGCATGTGGAGCCTCTCCTTTCTTTGTTA
The DNA here is from genome assembly GCA_963277665.1 of Viscum album. Taxonomy (NCBI): domain Eukaryota; kingdom Viridiplantae; phylum Streptophyta; class Magnoliopsida; order Santalales; family Viscaceae; genus Viscum; species Viscum album. The sequence continues at coordinate 447,752,070 of OY728133.1, forward strand.
GGTAGGTTATCAATGGTTCTAGATGATACAGAGATGGTGTATGTCCCATAGGTTGTTGGGGAGTTCTTCGATGTTTTTCCTAAGGAGGGTGTGACTCTACCCCCACCCCCCCCACCCCCGACGTGATGTTGAGTTCGGGATAGAATTACAGCCTGGTGCACGTCCGATTTCGATGGCCCCTTATCTGATAGAACCTTCAGAGTTGCGGGAGTTGCGGATACAGATTGATGATCTGATGGAGATGGGTTTTGTTCGACCTAGTGTGTCACTATGGGGTTCTCATGTTTTGATCGTGAAGAAGGTAGATGGTGGTCTCAGGCTATGCATAGACTACCTAAGTTTGAACAAGGTAACAGTCAAGAACTGTTACCCCCTTCCAAGGATAGATGATCTCTTCGATCAGCTGAGGGGAGCAGGTTGGTTTTCTAAGATTGAACTATCATCAGGATATCATCAGCTAAGGATAAAGGATAGTGACATCTCTAAGATTACTTTCAGGTGCAGGTATGTGATCTTTGAGTTTGATGTGATGACATTTGGAGTTATGAATGCACCGGCTGTGTTCATGGGACTTATGATCTTTGTCTTTCGAGAGATTCTGGACCGGTTCGTCGTATTGTTTATCGATGAAATCCTGATCTACTCAAAATTAGATCAGGAGAACGTAGAGAATATCAGGGCAGTATTGGAATTCCTTCGACACCACCAGCTATACGGGAAATTGTCGAAGTGTATGTTATTGACGCAAGAAGTACACTTTCTTGGGCACGTGGTGTCTCAGCATGGAGTGTCAGTGGACCCACCGAAGGTCGAAGGAGTTGTTTCTTGGCCAGCACCCAAGAGCGTGGTAGAAGTTCTTAGTTTTCTAGGGTTAGCAGGTTACTATCGAAGGTTTGTTTCAGACTTCTCTCGGGTTTCTGCTCCATTGACAGCTTTGACTAGGAAGAACCAGGTCTTCCTATGAAGCGAGTAGTGCCAGAAGGCTTTCGACTACAAGAAGGATAAGTTGGTCAGTGTAAAATCCCAAGTAAGTAATGAATAATAGATATAGGTATCTATGTCTATTTATGAATTAGAATGTGTTTTAAAGGCTTAAAATGAGAATAAATCCAATCTTAAGCACGGAATACACTAATATTTTTAAAAGATTATTTTACTACCTTTTGATGGAAAACCATTTTTAAATCAAACTTTTGACAATTTTATATTCTCTATTTGTCAAAATAAACATATTCTTTATGATTGGGACATTGAAATTTACTTTGGATAAATTTCTGGTATTTTTCTGATAATGTTCATTTTCTAATGAATAGTGAAAACTGTTGTATTTTAATTCAAAACATCTTTTTAATCTAATTTATTTAATTGGTTATATTATCTTTTTAATTGGTAGTAAAGTGTAATATGAATATATTTTTACCATTTAATCAAATGGTGGTCATTAGGATTAATTTCACTTTGAATTGGGCATAAACTAATGCCAAACTTTTCATAGATATTGTTTCAAAAAAAACCCGCTATTTGTTTTCACAGTGGGAATTATTAATTAAATTAATTAATGTAACTAATATGTTTTGAATTTTGTAAAATAGAAATAATTTTTTAATTCTTAATATCAAATATAGCTTAGGGTGATGTTTTGGTATTTTTCTGAAAAACTTCAATTTTTGATGAATAGTGAAACCACTAAGTGGTACTTCTAAAAATTTATTTTCCGTTTAAATGAAATTTTACCACCTCTGTGTTTTGAATTTCAAAAATCCGACATAAATGGTTGTCATTAAGAAGTAAAATGTGGTTCAATGGGATTAAAATAATTTTTTAGTGAATAGTAACTTTTAAGTTTTTAATCGCGATTAGATGTAATTAGTGAAATTTATGGCAAAAATGATATTATAATAAAATGAAAATACCTAGACACATGTCCAACCCTTATTGGATGTGTCATGGCCGACCAATCCAATCAATGGGTCAACTTGGGGATCCCATGGAGCCACTTTGGTAGGAAAATGACATTAATATCTTTTTATTTAATGTTAAAATTAAAATGACACAAACATGAGTTGTTTTAAAAAACAATTCTTAAATGGGGTTATACAATTCATATTTTTGACTATAAATATTCACTGGTAATAAAATAATATTTCATACATCATAGTATTTTTTTCACAATTTTTAGACATTAAATAAATTAAATTATTTATGACATCATGATGATGCAGTGATTACCTCATTATTTAATGATTTAAATAAAATGAAAGGATAATGTAAAATCTAAAAACTACACTTGTACAAAACCTATTGGATGGGTCTATTTCGAACCCCTATCACCTTATCATCGAAACACATCAATGTGGGACCTTTAAAATCAGAAAATCATTTAAAAATAATGTAACCTTTTATAAATTTCCAAGAGTGCCCCTCTTCTCCTCTTATAAAAGGCCCCCACATCTACCACCTTACCCACACACCCAAAGATTTTTGCTCGTCCAAACCCTACCCATTTTGTCTCTCCACATCCTTATCTTACTCATAGAAGGCTCACTTTGTGCATAAGTCTTCCCAAGGGTGCCTTAGACCTCAAATCAAAGAGAGTTACTCGATTTAAAGGTAATGTCTTCACTTGTGTTCTTTTGTTTTATTTTTCTTCTCAAACCCCCTAAACTCATTTTATTCATTTCTTTTGTAACAACTTCAGTATCTTCAATATAATAGGATGTTTTTATAATATGTATTCGAGCTACACTTACACACACCTACATCTAATGGTTAAAGAACATATTGTTTTTGTGGATGGTGAATTTCTGCCTCCCGAAACAGTGATTGTTCAACATTCTTTTAACACCATCAAAGGTGGCCATTAAGATGACACTATATATATATATATATGATATATAATATAATTATTTTTTTCTTTAAGCTTCTGTATTTTTTATTTTGGGCATACCTTTATGGGTTCCATTATGGGTAAACGCGATATCTTTATTTAAGGAAGTGCGGACTACCGCCCCCTCAAAGTGATTTGATTTGTTAATGCCATATGTGGGACATATAAAGGATGGATTTAAAGTTATTATATATGATTTTATACTGGAATTATAATATACCTTTATATCATTATTATTTTCTTTCCATTAAAGTATGAGATAGAAATGAAAGTAGATTTCATCCATACGTACGTCTTACCATCTCCATGAACGGTGCATTCCATTTATTATCCCCAAATGTAATGTACTATTATACGTTCATATATATAATGGATATATATGATGTATGTAATATAAAAATTATGAATATAATTCTGGAATTAAAATATACATATCTCTAATTTAGTTTTAATTCTATTAGTATGACATAGAAATGAAAGTAGCGTTCATGCGTACATACAACTTACCGTCTCCATGAATGGTGCATTTCATTTATTACCTCTAAATGATTATTATAAATGCATGTATATACTGGATATATATGATATATATGGAATCAACATCATGAATATCATTCTTGAGATAATGGATATATGACTACGTGATCAACTTGTAAATATAAGAAGTTCACTTTTGACTCAAGTACCAAATGTCAACAAAATGACTGTAATTAACATAAATGATTAAATAATGTTAATAACATTGTAATAAGTGACATAAAAAGAATAATGAACTTGAAAAAGGTTCTTAAGAATGTAGAAATTAACTCAAGTATATTATTTTGGACATTAAAGAATGATCGAGTCATGTCGGACCCGAGGTATGGGACTTCGTCTCAATCTCCTTTCATTGAGGCATATTTACTTTTATACACAACTTTCTTTTATATGGTGTATAAACCCCTTTGAATTTTACATTTATCCAAAAGGAATCTTTTTTTATACAAATCGTTTTACTAAATTATAAAAGGGAATGTTTTTGTCGTACGTATGTGGCGACAACGACTTGTCCACCGCCGTTACCATTATTTGAGTTTCGACTTCCTCTACAAGCCATACCTTTTTATTAATGAAAAATAAATACCATTTTTTACATTTCTTTTATTTTGGTATTGAAAATGGTTTTCATAAAGCTTTTATATCAATGTGTTGTATTGTTATCTTGTGATTGAAAGGTGGAAATGTTATGTTTCCTTTATGCATGTTTTATGTGATACGATTATGTTATGGTTCTTGGGAATTGTAATGAAGATGGGTGGTTCTGTGATTAAATATGGGTGGGTGAGCCCGATATAGCTCTCTAATGCATTGGGTAACGCGAAGGAGTGAAATGTTAAGGTTTCTCCGAAGAGATTTAGGGAATATACTATGATGGGTATTCCAAACGTAACCAAGAGGGTTACTCCCTATGTAAGAATGTTATGAATGCCTCATGTTACCTTTATGTCTTATGATTTCTATAATTGATTCATGATTTGATGAAGCATGTTAAAGTGCCAATGTTTTATGGGTAAAGTATGATTTCATTCTTATTTATATATGAACTCATGTTTCCTTTCCATATTTTTTATAACCCTTACTGATCTTTTTATGCTCATCCCAAGTTTGTTTGAAATGTTTTTCACAGGTCAAGGGAAAGGTACATGATAAGATGATAGTGTCAAGAAAGTGTCAAGAAGGAATCCATGTTTTATTTTTCAATATAGGAAAAATTAATACTATCTTTTATTGTAACCACTTTGTTTAAATGTTGGATGTAATGAATGTTTTATGATCTAATTTCTCTAAAACTCTAAACCTGAAAAGATCGTCATTGTGTAATCTTGTAATAACTCAAGAATAAGTAAGGTTTAAGGCTGGGTACTTATTGTTGGTATCAGAGGTCGGTTTAGATAACTTTAAAAGTTTGAATTCTATTAAATTATTATCCAATTTTTTTTTGTTCAAATCGAAATGATATAGCATTTGAAGATTACAATGTTGCTTCATCTAAGACATGATTGTTCCGAATGGTTTTCTGAAGAGGAAACATGTATGTTGTGCTATGAAGGTATACAGATGGAAATGAGCTTTTAAATCGACATCCTGAGATGGTATAAATCAGAAATGAACATTTTGTTGTAGTGATGGCTCAGTTGACTCAGGTGATAAATTGTGGTTCTGTTTACTGACTATATTTTTGTTTATTAAAAAGGGAAAGAGGAGAAAGAAAGTCATTTAAGGGTTACTTTTTAAATCATAAAAGAAATGAAATTGTATGGGAAATTCAGCAAGTGTGAGTTTTGGTTGCAGCAAATTCCTTTCCTTGGTCATATTGTTTCTAAAGATGGAATAACTTTGGATCCTGCAATAACAAAGGTTGTTGAAGAATGTCCAAGACCCAAAAATGTAACTGAGATTCGTATCTTCCTTGGTTTTTAAGTATATTACTAAAGTTTTGTGAGAAATTTTTCACAGTTATCTATTCCAATGACTAAGCTAACTCGGAAGGGTGTTAAGTTTATCTGGACAAAAGAATGTGATGATTGTTTTCAGGAATTGAAAAGAAGATTGGTGAATGCTCCAGTTCTGGCACTACCTTCTAGGAATGGTGAGTTTGTTATTTATAGTGATGCTTCATTGAAAGGACTTGGTTTTATCCTAATGCAGAATGATCAGGTAATTGCTTATGCTTCACGACAGTTGAAAACTCATGAGGTAAATTTCCCTACACATGATTTAGAATTAGCTGTTGTTGTTTTCGCTTTAAAAATTTGGAGGCATCATTTGTATGGAGTAAAGTGTGAAATATATACCGATCACAAAAGTCTAAAGTATATATTCACTCAGAAATTATTTAACATGAGACAGAGGAGATGGATAGAATTAATCAAGGATTATGATTGTACAATTCATTACCATCTGGGAAAAGAAAATAAAGTGGCTGATGCTTTAAGTCGAAAAAGTAATTCTTCATTAACAATGTTGCATTTGGAACGTGATCCTTTGGTTAAGGATTTGATGAACTTTGAAATAGAAGTTGTTGGTGTAGGAAGTTCTTCTGTTTTGTTTCAGGTATCATTGAAATCTTCTCTATCAGACAGAATCAAGCAAGCACAAGAAGCAAGAATGTGAGTTGCAGAAATAGGTAGAGCTGGTTCAGAAGGGTAAGTTGCTTGAATTCAACATTGATAATGATTTTGTTCTGAGATTAGGGAAGAGATTGTTTTTGCCTTATGATTCGCAGTTGAAGAGAGATTTGTAATGTGAAGCTCATAGTTCTCCATTTTCAGTTCATCCTGGTAGTACTAAGTATGTACAGAGATCTGCAGAAGTATTACTGGTGGGATGGAATTAAAAGAGATATTGTTGATTTTACTGTGAAGTGTTTGACTTGTCAGCAGGTTAAAGTAGAGCGGTAGTTACCGAAAGGGATGCTTCAGCCTTTACCAGTGCCAGAGTGTAAATGGGAGAATATATCCATGGAAATTGTTGTGGGATTACCGAATACATATCGAAGTAATATTGAAATCTAGGTTATTGTTGATCGCTTGACAGAATCTGCTCATTTCCTTCCTATTCGAGATACATTCTCTCTAGATAAACTTTGTCGATTGTACCTTAACGAGATAGTTAGGTTTCACGGAGTTCCTCTATCCATTGTATCAGATCGTGATCCCAGGTTTACTTCTAACTTTTGGAAGGGCCATCAGAAGTCGTTGGGTACTGAATTAAATTTTAGTACAGCTTTTCATCCTCAATCAGATGGGCAGTCAGAATGAACAATTCAGACTTTGGAGGATATTCTACGTGCTTGTTTGATGGATTATCAGGAAAGTTGGGACCAACATCTTTCTTTGGTTGAATTTTCATATATTAATAGTTTTCATTCCAGTATACAGATGGCACCATTTGAGGCGTTATATGGGAAGTGGTGTCGAACTCCAGCTTTTTGGGATGAAGTGGGTGAAAGGAAGTTGATGGGACTAGAATTGGTAGAAGAGTTGGTAGAAAAAGTTCAGCTGATACAGAAACACATGAGAAAAGCTCAGAGAAGGCAGAAGAGTTATGCGGACAACAGGAGGAAGGATCCTTATTTTGAGGTAGGTGATCATGTTTTTCTCAAAGTTTCACCATGGAAGAGTGTGATGAGATTTGGTGAAAAAGGAAAGTTGTATCCAAGGTTCATTGGACCAAATGAAATTCTAGAGAGAGTTGGATCAGTTTCATACCGAGTGGCTTTACCTCCAATCATATCTCAGGTACACAATATTTTTCACGTTTCAATGTTAAGGAAGTACATGCCAGATCCATCTCATGTTTTGAGTCCAGAGGTAGTTCAGCTGGAAGAGAACCTATCTTATGAGGAATAACCGGTCTAGATTATGGACCATAGGGAGCAAGTGTTACGAAATAATTTTATTCATCAGGTAAAGGTTTTTTGGAAAAACCACATGATTGAAGAGGCAACATGGGAATCTGAAAATGCAATGAGGGCTAAATACCCCCACTTATTCGATAAGTAAATAAATTGCGGGGACACAATTTTCTAAAGGGGGGAAGGATGTAACATCCCAGGTAATTAATGAATAATAGATATAGTTATCTATGCCTATTTATGAATTAGAATGTGTTTTAGAGGCTTAATATGAGAATAAATCTAATCTTAAGCATGGAGTACACTAATATTTTTAAAAGATTATTTTAATGCATTTTAATGGAAATTTTTTTTAAATAAAACTTTTGAAAATTTTATAATATCTATTTGTCACGATAAACATATTCTTTATTATTGGGACATTGAAATTTACTTTGGATAAATTTCTGGTATTTTTCTGATAATGTTCCTTTTCTAATGAATAGTGAAAACAGTTGTTATTTTAATTCAAATCCTCTTTTTAATCTAATTTATTTATATGGTTAGATTATCTTTTTAATTGGTCTTAAAGTGTAATATGAATATATTTTTACCATTTAATCGAATGGTGGTCATTAGGATTAATTTCACTTTGGAATTGAGCATAAACTAATGCCAAACTTTTCATAGATATTGTTTAAAAAAACCCACTGTTTGTTTTGATAGTGGGAATTAATTATTATGATAATTAATGTAACAAATATGTTTAGAATATTTTATAATAGACATAATTTTTGAATTTGGAATATCAAATATACCTTAGCGTGAAGTTTTGGTATTTTTCTGAAAAACATCAATTTTTGATGAATAGTGAAACCACTAAGTGGTACTTATAAAAACTGATTTTCCATTTAAATGAAATTTTACCACCTATGTGTTTTGAATTTTAAAAATCAGACATTCATGGTTGTAATTAATATGTAAAATGTGGTTCAATGGGATTAAAATATTTTTTTGTTGAATAGTAACTTTTAAGTTTTTAATCGCGATTAGATGTAATTAGTGGAATTTATGGCAAAAATGATATTATAATAAAATGAAAATACCTAGACACATGTCCTACCCTTATTGTATGTGTCATGGCCGACCATGAGAATCCATGGGTCAACTTGGGGACCCCATAGAGCCACTTTGTTAGGATAATGACATTAATATATTTTTATTTAATGTTAAAATTAAACTGACACAAACATGAGTTGTTTTACTAAAACAAATTTTAAATGGGGTTATACAAGTAATAATTTTAACTATAAATAGTCATTGGAAATATAAAACGATTTCCTAAACCATAGTATTTTTTCATAATTTTTAGACAATAAATAAATTAAATTATATATGACATCATGATGATGCAACAATTACATCATTATTTCACAATTTAAATAAAATTAAGAGATAATGTAAACTCTAAGAACTACACTTGTCCAAAACCTATTGAATGGGTATATTTCTAACCCTTATATCCTTATCCTAGAAACACATCAATGTGGGACCTTTAAAATCCAAAAATCATATGAAAATAATGTAACCTTTTATAACTTTCCAAGAGTGCACATCCTCTCCTCTTATGAAAGGCCCCGACCTCTACCACCCTACCCACAATTCCAAAGCCTTTGGCTCGGCCAAAACATGCCTATTTTGTCTCTCGACATCCCTATATTACTCTTAGAAGGCTCACTTTGGGCATAAGTCTTCCCAAGGAAGCCTTTGAGCTCAAATCAAAAAGAGTTACCCGATTTTAAGGTAATGTCTTCACTTGTGGTCTTTTGTTTTATTTTGCTTCTCAAACACCCTAAACTCTTTTTATTCATTTATTTTGTGACAACTCCAGTATCTTAAATATACTAGAATGTTGTTATAAGAAGTATTTAAGCTACAGTTACACACACCTACATGTAATGGTTAAAGAACATAACGTTTCCGTGGATGGCTAATTTCTGCCTCCCGAAAAGATGATTGTTCAACATTCTTTTAACACCTTAAAAGGTGGCCATTAAGATGACACTATATTTATATATGATATATAATATGTTAATGGTTTCCTTAATCTTATGTATTTTTCATTTTGGGCATATCTTTATGGGTTCCATTATGGGTAAACGTGATATCTTCATTTAAGGAAGTGCTGACTACCGCCCCCTCAAAGTGATTTGATTCGTTAATGCCATATGTGGGACATATAAAGGATGGATTTAATGTTATTATATATTATTTTATACTAGAATTATTATATAACATTATATCATTATTAATTTAATTCCATTAAAATATGATATAGAAATTAAAGTAGCGTTCATGCGTACGTACGGCTTACCGTCTCCATGAACAGTGCTTTTCATTTCTTGTCCCCAAATGTAATGTACTATTATAAGTACATATATATAATGGATATATATGATTTATGTTACATATAAATGATGAATATAATTCTGGAATAAAAATATACATATCTTTCATTTAGTTTTAATTCCATTAGTATGACATAGAAATGAAAGTAGCGTTCATGCGTACGTACGGCTTACCGTCTCCATGAACGGTACATTTCATTTTTTACCTCTAAATGATTATTATAAATACATGTATATACTGGATATATATGATATATATGTCATCTACATCATGAATATTATTTTTGAGATAATGGATATTTGACTACGTGAGCAACTTGTAAATATAGGAAGTTAACTTTTGACTTAAGTACCAAATATCGACAAAATGACCATTATTAACTTAAATGATTACATAATGTTCATAACATAGTAATAAGTGACATAAAAGGAATAATTAACTTGAAAAGTTTTCTTAAGAAAGTACAAATTAACTCAAGTTTATTATTCAGGACATTAAAGAATGATCGAGTCAAGTCGGACCCGAGGTATGGGACTTCGTCTCAATCTCCTTTCATTGAGGCATATTTTGTTTTATACACAACTTTCTTTTATACGGTGTATAAACCCATTTTAATTTTACGTTTATCCAAAAGGAATATTTTTTTATAAAAATTGTTTTACTAAACGACAAAAGGGAATGTTTTTGTTGTACATATGCGGCGACAACGACTTCTCCGCTGTCGTGACCATTATTTGAGTTTCAGCTTCCTCTACATGCCATACCTTTTTTTAATGAAAAATAAATACCATATTTTTAATTTCTTTTATTTTGGTATTGAAAATGGTTTTCATAATATTTTTATATCAATGTGTTGTATTGTTATCTTGTGATTGAAAGGTGGAAATTTTATGTTTCATTTATGCATGTTTTATGTGATACGATTATGTTATGGTTCTTGGCCATTGATTTGAAGACGGGTGATTCCATGATAAACTAAGGGCGGGTGAGCTCGATATAGCTCTCCAATGCATTGGGAAACGTGAAGGAGTGAAATGATATGGTTTCTCCGAAGAGATTTATGGAATATACTATGATGGGTATTCCAAATGTAACCAAGAGGGTTACCCCCTATGTAAGAATGTTATGAATGCCTCAAGTTACCTTTATGTCTTATGATTTCTATGATTTATTCATGATTTGATGAGGTTTGTTAATGTGCCTATGTTTTATGGGTAAAGTATGATTTCATTCTTATGTATATATGAACTCATTTTTCCTTTCCATATTTTCTATAACCCTTACTGAGCATTTTATGCTCTTCCAAAGTTTTTTTGAAATGTTTTTCACAGGTCAGAGGAAAGGTACTTGATAAGATGATAGTGTCAAAGATGTTTCATGAATGAATCCATGTTTTATTTTTCAGCATGGGAAAAATGAATACTATCCTTTATTGCAAGCACTTTGTTTAAATATGGGATGTAATGCATGTTTTATGATTTAATTCTCTAAAAATCTAAACCTGAAAAGATCCTCAATGTGTAATCTTGTAATAAATCAAGATTAAGTAAGGTTTATGGCTGGGGCCTTATAGTTAGTGCTATTTTACTCAGTTTTCCAGAGGAAGGGTTGTTGTATGAGGTTTTTAATGATGCTTCTGGCCTTGGTCTGGAGTGCGTGCTGATGTAGAAGAAGGGAGTGATCTATTATGGGTCCAGGAAGTTATGCCCTCACGAGCAGAACTATGCCACGCATGACCTAGAGCTTGCAGCAGTAGTGTTCGCACTGAAGTTGTGGCGACATTACCTCTTTGGGGATCACTTTGTGGTCTTCTCAGATAACAAGATCCAGCATCATATCTTCTCTCAGTGTGACCTGAACTTACGACAACGGAGATGGGTCAAGTTTCTCCAAGACTATTACTTCGAGATCTCATACACTGAAGGTAAGGGCAACATTGTGGCTGATTCCCTGAGCAGGAAGTCACATAAGGAAGTGGTTTGGAAATCCGCTGAAGCTTGGAAAGAGATGGGAGAGTTGGTTGCCTTGCACTTTGATGCAAGGGTAGAGGGTGTTAGGGGTTGTTTGTTTTAGATGACGATGCAGTCCTCCTTGTCGCTGCAGGTGGAAGAGTCTCAGTGGGGGGACTCTGAGGTGGAATTGATTCGGGATCATTTTGATCAGGGAAACACTCCAGAAGGATGGTCAGTGGGCAGCTGACATCATATGATTTTCCATGAAGGGTTGTTTTTTCCGGAGGCGATGCGTGAGGGAGTTCTCCGTGAGTTCCATAGCTCAGCCTTGGCCGTACATCCAAGAATTTAAAAAATGTACTGAGGCCAGAGGGATCAGTATTGGTGGCCCAAGGTGAAACGGGCAGTGGCAGAGTTTGTGGCTAAATTCCTAATGTGTCAGCAAGTGAAGGCTGAACACCGTGTTCCTAGTGGTTTGTTGCATCCTTTAGATTTCCCCGAGTGGAAGTGGGATGACATCTCAATGTAATTCATCACAGGACTACCCGGGACTCAGGGTGGTTATGATGCTATCTGGGTAGTGGTGGATCGTCTGACAAAATCAGCTCACTTATTAGAAATTAAGGAGTCAGGCCCAGTGAGTACCTTAAAACAGAGGTATGTAAATGAGGTGGTGAATTTTCATGGGGTTTCGAAGACTATCATCTCAGACTGGGATACTCGGTTTACCTCACGAGTATAGAGGGGGTTACAACATGATTTTGGTACCCAGCTACGCCATAGCACTTCTTTCCACCCCCAGAACGATGGGCAGACAGAGCAGACTATCAAGACGTTGGAGGAGATGCTGCGAGCATGCGTTCTGGATTTCAAAGGATCAGGGGTACATCACTTTCCTTTAGTAGAGTTTTCCTACAACAACAGATTCCACTCTATTATTTTCATGGAACCGTTTGAGGCCTTTTATGGATGACCATGTCGTTCACACCATTTGCTGGGCAGAGGTTGGCGAGATAGGTACTCTTGGGCCAGAGGTCATGCATAGCACCACAGAGAAAGTCCAGCTTGTACATGAGATGATGAAAGCAACTCAGGACCGAAAGAATTCTTATGCTGATCGTCCGAGGAGGCCCTTGGAGTTCAAGTTGGGAGAACATGTGTTCTTGAACGTTTCCCCTCGATGGGGGAAGCAGATGTTCAGGAAGGGAAGTAAGCTCTCCTTAAGGTTCATCGGACCTTTTGAGGTGCTAAGGTGAGTCAGCGAGGTGGCATATCAGCTGGCCCTGCCACCTCAGTTGGAGAAAGTTCATGACGTCTTTGACGTCTCTCAGCTTCATCAGTACATACACGATGACTCTCACGTTATTGACCGGGGATAGATAGATATGGGATACGACGCGACCTTCGAGGAACGACAAATCAAAATCAAAGATTGTAAAGAGAAGGTGCTCCATCGATGTACAATTCCGTTGGTTCGTGTGTTATGGAGGCATGGTGGCCTCGAGGAGAGCACTTGGGAGCGGGAGACCCTGATGCGCGCTCAGTACGCGGAGTTGTTTTGACTTGTGTTTTCCCTTGTTCTTCTTATCTTTGTTTTGATGTTATACTATGTACCTTTGATATATGGAATTCTTGGCTTGTCAGTCATGAGACCTTTTGATTCCTTGTTCTCTAGAAGTGTGTAGCATGTCCAGATGTGTGGGGAAAGGGAATAACCTGACCCTTAATTGAGACACATTAATACGGATGTGATTGAATTCGTGCGGGCGAGTCAGTGCCCTCTAAAGCGGATAATATCTCGACATAGGAGAAGGAATTTTACCCAAACCACATGTTTTTGGCAATGTGTGGGTAGTGCGGTGTTGGGGGCAGTGTGAGTTGAAAAATCCTAATGCATGGAAGTGGGAAGACCCGATTCTTAATCGATAAGCATTAATGAGGATGTGATTAAACCCGTGCAGGCGAGTCAATGCCTCCTAAAGCGGATAATATCTCGACATAGGAGAAGGAATTCATAACACCTATAATTATGGTTGTTGGTTGGGTTCATGTTATAACGAGAATCCTAAGAGGTATCTTTTTGGGTTCCTTTAGGTTGGTTTTTGAATTCTCGGGGACGATAATGTTTTAAGAGGTATCTGATGTAATGGCTAGGACCCCTCCAGCCCATTCCATTTTCAAAATTAGGGTCTTGAAGTGTTCTGGAGGGTAAAATGGACTTTTCCCAAAATTTCCAGAATTTTGTAAGTACACGTCGTGTAGTGTGAGTACATGCCTTGTACAACTTTGTCGAGTATACCCCATGTTCAAGGTCGTGTCCTTGCCGTGTGAAAGAAATGAGTACACATCGTGTACCCCAAACTACACGCCGTGTACCCCCTCAATGGGTATACCCTATGTGGAAGGTTGTGTCTTTGCTGTGTGAAGTAAATGGGTACACGCCATGTACCCTAAACTACATGTTGTGTAGTCCCTCCCCGCATACGCGTTACCAGTCAATAGTCGTGTGCCACGTTGAAGCCATGTCTTTGCCATGTGAAATAAATGGGTAAACACCTTGTATCCAAACTACATGGCGTGTAGTCATTCCCCGCATATGTGTTACCCTCAAACCATGTGTTGACTAGTCAAAAGACGCAGAGCCATGTTGGAAGCCGTGTGGAGGCCATGTGAAATAACCGAGTACACGTCGTGTACCATAAAGTACATGCCGTGTACTTTTTCATTTCTCTCCTATAAAAGGACGGGTCCCCTCCATTTCAACACACCCCTCTCCTCCACTCTCCTCTGAGCAGAGCTCTCCCAAGAGACTCGAAGACTCCTTTTTCTTCGATAAATTCTTCGTCCGAGCTCTGATTTACGATCCATCAGCGACCACGAGATCGTAACGACGAGGAGGAACATCTGAGCTTGGATCTGTTGTCTTTCTTTCGGCCTTTCCTTTCAAACTTCCACCTGAGTAGGTTTTTACAGGTTTCGATAGAAGTGACGGATGTCATCGAACGTCTTCTAAAGTTGACCCGGGGGAGTGTTGTGATCAGAACCTGTTGATGTAGGGATCTTACCTTCGTCTCTCTAATTTGTGCATCATGAGAGGTGGGTGTTCTCTTGTTTTTGTGAAACACTTTTGAGCCACTTTACTAAAGATAATTACTAGCTTACATAATGGGGATGGGGAGTTTCTGAATGCGGTTACTTTATTTTTATATCCTAAGATATTATGTTGTGAACTGAATAGGCTTATGCCTGCTGAAAATCCTGGTCGTTGGGGGATTTTTCTTGTGCAATTAAATGTTTCCTTATAATTCTAGACCGTTTTTGTGAATAGAACATTGTGGAATGTGCGAATTGGTTAATCACGTAAATTTGTCTAATTAAAATATAAAATCCTTGTGTGATCACCCCGATTGAACAAAATGGAGTAATGAACATGTGGGTGTTGGCTTAGTTACGTGGCATGTGATGGGGGTGTTTTGTGGGTTGTTGTGGATCGGGTGAGTAAAGGGGTTGCGATTTACTTGGTTGTGGGTTGGTGTGAATGCTATGATGGTGATGGGCAGTGGGGCTGTGATAAATGGTATTGAAGGGATAATGATGTACGGGTTTCAGGGTGTTTGTGGTTATGGTGGTTGGCAGCAAGGCTGTAGGGATGGGTTTAAATGTGAACGGTCTATGGGATGTGAATAATAAATAAAAATTGGAAGAGTTAATAAATTGTGGTGCATGGTAGTGGAACGAGATAAATAATTAATGGGTTGGTTGGTTAATAAGAAGGGTTTTATTGTGCCTGTGTTTTCCTAACTTGATTTTTGGATGTCAGGGATATGCTTTCGAAATGATCTATGTGTTTGGTTGTGGATAGTTTCCCAGTAGTTAAGGAACTAATAAACTAATTCTTCAAAAACTTGAAAACCTAAATGGGGTTGGTGTTGTTTGTTGTATGCATGCTTTGTTGTAGCATTGTTGAGGCATGTGCTCAGTTTCTCTATTTAGAAGCCATAGGTTGGGCTGAGTGGTTGATATATATATATATATATATATATATATATATATCTGTATCTTTTGTGTTTTATTAAACCCCGCACATGTTGAGAACATAGTGTCGAACACTCCCATTTCATGGGAGAGGGTGTTTTCCCCTTAGTTACTAGCTCCTTCTTGCTCCTTCTTCCCTAGGCAGTGATTTCTTAATGCGACCAAAGAACTAAGACTCTTCGGGTAGGTTTTGATTGGGTGGATTCGCCCAAGACTCTTCGGGCAGGCTTACTATTTTCCGAAGAACCTTCGGGATGAGGCCCAGGTGTGTGCGGGCGGGATACGTGGTTGTGAGGCCCAGGTGTGTGCGGGCGGGATACGTGTGTTGCGAGGCCAAGGTGTGTGCGGGCGGGATATGTAGTTGTGAGGCCCAGGTGTTTGCGGGCGGGATACGTGGTTGTGATTCCCGGGTGTGTGCGGGTGGGATACGTGGTTGTGAGGCCCAGGTGTGTACGGGCGGGAAGAGTGTGGCAGCGTCAGGATGTTTTCCGTTAGGAAGAGCAGCTATCTAGTGGGGGAAAATGGTGTGGGGTACCCAATACTCTTGTTCTTATATACTACTACCTGTTGTGATTGTGTTTTGGTGAGAGTGGATGGTGAGGTTGGGTGGATATATTTCCTTTCTAGGTTTCTTTTGTTGTTCTCACGGGACATTTGGATGTCTCCCCACTTGTGCACGAGAGCATTAGGTTTCCCTATTGAGTATACTTGAATGATCACCCTACGTTTACTTTCAGGTTTCTAAGAGGACTACTAGGGCCGTGCGGGACCCTACTAGTCAGGACAGTTGGAGTTATTTTAGTTGGTGTACTCTTGTTTTCTTTTGGTAGTGTACTTTTGAGCTTTCTTGTACTTGTACCTTTTTATAGAATTGTTTAAACATTAATGTGGGCTTGGTTTGGGTTTATTTCTATACTCTTGTTCTTTTCCATTTTGGTGGTTGACTTTTCCTATTTCCTGATCATAAAATAATAAAAGGGTAATGCCTCCCATATTTGTGAAAAATCATACCCTTGGTGCTAGTCGCCACCCCAGGACCTACTGGAGGCGGGACTCGGGGGTCATTATCTCCCTTTCACCATTGCCAGCTCAAGAGGGGCATCTTTATTGGGAGGGTGTCGTAACAATTTCCTTTTAAATTTTTTATTTAATATCATAACAAATATGATCCTTATTAATAGGGTTTAATGAAAATGTGAACTATCCTAAGTGTATACCTCAGGAGTTCAAACAAAAATGAATGTAAGGCTTCTTTTCAAATACCAAATGACACTGAGTCAAGCCTGACACACCTTAACGTAGTTGTTACTACTAGGTACATCTATGATAGAACCATGCCCACTTGCTGTATCTAAAGAGCGATGTATTTCTAAAAATATCCGAAAAATGTCTACCTCCAAAAATTCTAGGATGTTCATATATAATTATAACCAATATCTATATTAGTGTTATGTTTTGTAATCAAGGATTTCAAAATATATGTCCATGACTTTTGATAAACTTTCATTGACACCAATTGTGACGCGCAAACCCCCAAAGACTGATTCTGATAAAATATTTTCTTATATTGTCATGATTACAAGGAAATAATCCCAGGTGGACTAACCCGCGTAACAGTTTATGAATGATAGACTATATACTCGATACCCATAATATATTGGTAAATAGAAATTACAAAGACGTTTCATAATGAAATGAAATAAACTACATCGTTTCACTCTTAATCAAGTATTTATTATTCATAACTTTTGGAAAGGAAACATAATGAGGGTGAGATCATATTCAACGTAAGTGTATGTAAAGTGATAAAATTTATGAATCAATGGGACAAAACCAAATGGAAATGTTAATATCTGATAAAACATGTCATTTAAATAAAAAGATAAGGAAAAATAAATATGTAAATGTATTAAATTAAAATATATTCCATTCAATAAAAAACTAGGAATATAATTCATCCATATATACATCAATGAAAAATAACTTGGATAAAAAATAATTGAATAAAAATGAATGAAACTGTCAATTATTAGATATAATGTATATGACACATGAAAACCTCTATATTTAAAGACCCTTCATAAGATGGTAAAATATAATGTTATAAATCTATATAATTCATCTGACTTATTCATATAAGGAGAAATTTTCAACGAATTGAGGGGATATATAATATACAAGCCCACATGATATTTCCTATCCAAATCATTACACATATCTAATTATAAAAATAAACAATATGATCTAATGAATAACCATATTGACTGAAGAATACATATTTATCAATTATTTCCCTATGTAAAATAAATAAAAATAATTTTTATGACATTGATGAATATAAATGCACTTGAAAAAAAATATTATTGAGGGAAATTATCTTTAAACGTTCCAAATTATCATATAAAAATTTGAAACATTTTAATCATATTTATAATGCAACGATAACATTAAATAATTTTATAATATCATCTGTGTATTTATATTACTTAAAAATTTATTATTTTAATTATTTAATTTCATAAGAACCTTTTTGGATTTTAATATTACTTTTATTTCACATTTTACAATTCTTTAAACAAATACATAAACAACCATGTTTACGTCAGGTGTTTTGACCATATTCGGTTTATATGTCAAAAACAACAATATTATATTGACTATAGTAAAAGGGGTCAATATATATAAATATCCATAATTATATCACTAAATAATTATAATATTTATACATAAACTATTCTATAAAAACTAATCATTAATGATGTCTATAAAAAATGAACTAATGTTATAATGATGGAGATGGTTGGACATAAGTATGCATGAGTAACATCCCCAATTTATAGTGATCATTTTGAAAATAAAATAAGTAACATAATATCATTAAATAATTATAATTATATCATAAATACCATTTTTATATGTAAAATATAATAATTAAAAGTATTCTTGTGATGTAAAAGGAATCACATTGTGTTCAAGTGGCGGTAGTCTTCATGTCCATGACCGACGTTATAACTTTTTAGTGTTTGTAAAGGGTAATAAATAAATTGATATATATTATATTTTAATAAAAATAATTAAGTCATTAATAGATTATATATGTCATTTATGTTAATTATTTTTCATTAATCCATCCATTATATGTTCGCTATATAGTATCAACGAAAAAAATCTCTTTGAGGGTGTGGTAGTCCACACTTCCACAAATGATGTTATCGTATTTAAAGAAAATTAAATTTATAATTATTTGAGTTATAAAATAATTACATAATATTAAATACATAATAAATATAATTTATATAATATATAAAAAGAGTTTACAAAATAATTTCCACCATGAGTGGCGGTAATAGAATAATGAACAACTTCACTACGTGAGGCAGTAGTTTTCTATCCACAATAATTGTAAGTTCATTTCCCATCATATGGAAGTGTGTGTGAGTGAAGGTCTAATACATAATATCAAAACATCATAGTATATTTATAATAATTGTTTTTATATAATCATGTAACAATAAGAGTTTTTGGGGGTGATAAATGAAATAAAACTAAAGAGCATGCGGGAAGATGTCACCTCTAATTTGGGTAACTCATTTTTGTACTCACCAATAGGATTTATTTATTTTCCTTATTCAAAAAGGTAGTATTATAGTATGATTGTAGGTATGTTGAAGAGAAATTTGGTATAATCTTGGTTGATCCAAGGTGGCAAGAGAGGTGTGATAATGTGGGAGGAGTGGAGGCATTTTTATAGTGGAGGAGGAGTGACAATCTTGTAAATACCAAAAGGTATATGTTAATGGGTGTTATATTTACATAATGATACAAAAAATGAAATATTAATGATTTATAGGATTTTAATGATCCAGAAAACGTCCACTATATAAAAATATTTTTATTTTTTTAATTTGGTTTATTAACATCTAACTTTCCCCATTTGTTTCATTTTATTTTTTATTAAAGAAACTAGTTTATTAATCCATATAATTTAACAATTAAAACTAAATTAAAGATATATTTATTAGAAATTATAAATCCACTTAATTATAAATATTATATGAATTTTAAAAGAATAATATAATATGTTATGTAAATTAATTTTTAAAACAAGCACATGCAAAGTGCAAAAATTTTTGCTTTAACCCATACTGTTCTAACAATGTTATTACAAACTATAGGTAAATATGTTGATTATAAAAGATAAATGGGTCCACTAATAGAATATATTTAATATTTATTAACACTTAAAAATCACATGGAGAAATATGTGATATTTATTAATTTTAAACCATTTAATAATATATAATAAAATATAAAATAATAATAATCTCCATTTTTATATTATTTATTTAATTTTAATATAAAATTATAAAAACATTATTTTAATTAATATATATTTATTTAATATTCTTATGACTAAATTAATTAATATTCAAAAATGTTGGGCAAACATCCCCAACGGTATCATTGCTACATTTTTGGGATGATTGTGTTTGTTTACAAAGCATGTTTACATGGTGAATAGTCATGATCAACAGATGTTGTTGAAAATACATGTTAAAAATAAACCATGAAAAAATGAATAGAATATCTTGAGGTGGTAAAAATGAACAGGTACAACTGGGAACCATTTTCTAATGTTTCTAATATTTTTGCATTCCAAAATTAGGGTTTTGGGTGAGCATCACGAAAAGTGGATTTCCTTGAGGATCTCATAAAAATATGTAAAGGCATAATTTTTGTGAATATGGGATTCATATATTGTATTTCTTAAAGACATAAAGAATGATGATGATGAGTTCTGTGATTATGATGGGATTCAAAAATGGTAGTGGTGAAGAGCATTGTAGTGACGCTTTGCGGTGGTGGCACAATGAAATTTATGGAACACTCTGTGATTACGATGAGCTCCATGATACAAAATTTGTTTTGGTTCTTAGCGATATGGAGAAAATTTCATCTGAAATATCAAAGATTCACGATTTGAGATGACATGGATCTGACATCGCACGAAAGGTTCTCATGTCTGTTGAATCGCCTATAAATAAGCCTCGACCCATCGATAGATGTAGAGTGTTTTTACAATAAACATTTGTAGCTCTTGAATCAAAAATTAGTTTCGAAGAGGTACGGTGCCTCGCTAATGGTAGGAGCTTCGCAGCGTCTAATCTTGCTTCACGAAAGGGATTTTTTCCACATTAATTAAGTGAGAATCACAGTGGAAGTCACTATGTGTTGTATTGAGCTCTACGATGGCCTAATCTTTGTGAAGGATTGATCTTTTCAAAGGATTGATCTTTGAAAAGAATTGTGCTCTATGACGTGGTTTGCTCTGAAAGCAGTGTGCCCTTTGAAGCAGTGAGCTCTGCAAAGATGTGTGCTTCATGAAGAGGTAGGGACATCACGAAGTCTTGTTTTAGCTTCCCAGATTTGGGAGCTTCACGAAGTAGGGTGAATTGAAAAGTTATTTTAAAAGGTTTTTGCCCAGTTATCAATAGAAAATCGGTATTATTCAGTGGATAAAATTTGGACTTTAATATAGAGTCTAAATATAGTGGAAGATGCATTCGTTATAGATAATATTCAGACCAACAAGTTCATAAATTTTGACTGGATCCCTTCCAAGAGTAGTGAGTGGAGGGAGAGGAAGAAGGTTATCCATTCTACCAGTAGTGGTCCGGTGAGAGTGAAATAGGGAGTGTCCTTGGGAAAGTAGTGATCTAACCCTAAACATTGTAAATGCAGTGATCCTATGTATATAAGTGATCTAGTCCATTCAATATTGGAAGCTAGATTTAGTGGATTTCGTACAACGTCACATCATCATTGTATTCTCTATAGATATAGCCCATTGAGGGTGAACCAAGTAAAAAAAATACTATGCCTTCATACATTCTTCCAGGCATTGCATTTGAAGTGTCATCATCAAATATGGACAAAAAGAAGTGATCGTCATAAAAAAACAAAGTGTAAATAATGTAACCCACATAAAAAAGATTCCAAGATCCAGTTGGGAAGGAATAATTTGAAAATGAATATTCATAATGTGAATCACCCACTCTAAGGGTATCTAGGCTCATTTTGGTCTAAAAAAGAATAATTAATGAATATAATTCAATCAAATTTATATACATTTAATACATATAGTATCATTTATTTTAGATTATAATTAACTGAAAAAACTATGTGTTGCCATTTCATAAGATAAATAAGTAACTAATTCATCTCTAAAAAATACTGATAAATTATTATGACAATACGAACCCATTTATCCATCAAAAGGATATTTATAAAAATCATTCTATTTTATACATATCTCAATGTTTTATAAATTTTAAATGTAAATTAGGTTCCCATTTTCTATTTTCCCTTACTTAAAATATCATATATTGAATGTTAATGAAATATTATCCCAATAAACCATATTTCTCAAAAATATACGTTATATTGCAGAAATATTGGGATCCAATGGATTTTGAAAAAGTTTCTATGTTATTTAACCCTTAAGATAAATGTTTAGCCTCTTATTAAGCTCAATTTAACATTAATCACCGTAATTAATTTATTCACTTTTACTAATATTTTTGGTAAAAAATTAAGTTCATATTATTTAAAAACAAATATTATAATGATAAATTATATGTATTTCCATTTTTAAAAATTTAAATTATATTGTTGAAAAAATTAAGCTTAATTATCATCCTACAGACGTGCAAAAAGGAGTGTTCCTAAAGTAAAAATGGTAAAAATTTCAATAAGTTGTTAAATCCAATTTCAATATTTAAATTATTTGAATGAAACAAATTGGATAAATATATATAATTGATATATATTAAATTTAAAACTAAATTTATAATATAATTTATAATAAATAATTATTAAAATTAAATAGACGTTTTAATGTAAAATGTAGTATTTTTTAATATTTATCAAACAATGGACCTTCTCAAAAAAATTAAAAAAAATATTCATAATGAAATTTTTGCATTCCAAATTCAAAAATGATTTTAATTTTGGAAAATAAAATTTATAATGATGTCAAAATATATTTTTAAAATAGGTGGTCTATTAAAAGGCACGATCTCCAAATTGCGTTTAGTGAAAATGAACTCAATATTGAGTGTAATATATATTTAATATGGTGTTGTGAATAATTATATCAAAGAAAAAACTAATTTTATTCAAGAATAAAAATATTTTAATATCCTGGGATGTTAAAAATATAAGTTGGAATCATTTTGTGCATACGGTGATGATCACATTGTCCTCATTCTTCAAGCATCAAACTCATCTATAATGGTTGGTCATTCAAGAAACCTCTTTTTACTACATTTTCTATTTGACCAATGAGAGTTCTTCAGTACGTCACATGTATGAATAAACATAATTTCAAGCATGATTATTTGATTCTAAGGAACTTTCCTTATGCAATCTAAAACATCAATTAATAAGTCTGGTGGTCAGCCATTTTGATCATTCCATGTGGTCTGATGTACATGTGTTCATCAATAATCCAGAGTTGGAAAGTGAATGAAAAAAAATGATTGGATGGTTCATATTAGCCTCATCATGTGGTTGTTCTTATGACCATCCTTTCTAAGAGGCTTTAATAGTTCCCATGTCATTTATGCATGTTATAGAAATGGTTGTAGGTTAGGATAAGGTATTTTACGCTACCACTGTTGAAAGTCTCTTAAAATTATCTTCCCCCTCTCCTCGTATCACCCCCTATTGGTTCTCCTTTCCACTTTTCCAGCCCTCTTGGTGATTCTATTACTCCTATGCCTTATACATAAGTGCCTATGAAATATATCCCCTACAATAAACCAATACACCAGTAGGCTATCGTAGGTAGGTTCATTTGTTCTTTTTTGACCCTTATGTGTCCCACATGTGGCTGAGGTCGAGCAAGCTAAGGATGGCCCTTAGGATGGCCCTATATATTTAAATAATCCCACCGTGAACACACTAAAAAAATAATCTATGTATTCTAAATGAAATTTAAAGGCCATCTTAAAATGTAATGTCCATACAAACATCTCAAATTATATTCTTCTATTATTTTTCCTCATTCATTCATCAGGAAATATAAATATGTATATCTATTTTTTACGGACACTATAATTTTTTTTTGTAAAATTTTTTCCATAGACAACATTGACATAACCAATGTGAAAACTACATAGCACATGAATTTAATTATTGAAGATCAGTTCCGAAAAAAATGATTTAACAAAATGGATAATTTATAATGGGTGAATTCCAATGCTATAAATCCATAAAAATTATCTCGGAATCACTGAATTATCTACAACTCACAAACCACATTTTGACACATCATTGAAAAGAAAATTATTAATTCTCAAAATTATTAGGATAACATAGGCTGAATTTTTTTTTTATCTGAAAATATTTAATATTTAATTGTTGGATTCCATTCATGATTTGAATAATGAGTACAAATTATCATTTAATATTGATTTCTATAAGGTTGAATACTAGCTCAAATGTAATGGTTGGGTGAGCATACATTTAAAATGAGACTATTCCTTTTTTAAGAGAAATTATAAAAAGTGGAACCTCTAAATGCATGTAAATATTTGGAAAATAGAATTAAAATTTTGAATTCATTCATTAAACATTTATTCCAAAAACAGTTGAAGGGGGATCATGGGATTCAAAAAAATTATTATTTTATAATGATGGTAATACATTTCATGAATCAATGGGTAGATCAAGAAAACTTATAATAAAGTGTAGCAAAAACCATCCCCCCACAATCCTTTTTATAGATACCTTATCTATTGGGATATTACATTAAGATTAGAATATATTAGATTTATTTGTTGGAGGGAAATACATAGATAAAACAAGTGAGGATACATGGAAAATTTATAGCAATATTTCTATTTTTCTCAAAATAAGTCATCTTGTAGATAATATGTCAAATAGGGTGAGTAAAACACAAGTATAGGTTAGAAATGAACACATTACAATCTAAAATTATGTATTTAATCTAAAATTTAAGGATGTTGAAATCCAAAAAAGTTATAATCACATATTTATCCACAATCAGAATAAAAATCATAGAGAATAATTTGCCTCGTGAGGGTTGTATTGGAATTATCATGATTACATGACAATTTGAAATGAAATTAAAATCCACTAAAATAAAAAACTCTTACAGTTAGGGTCTGGTGATTCATGGTTAAATTGATCAAATTTAAAATAGTTACATCCCTAGATTTAGAAACAATCTAAATATATCCTATAAAAAACAAGGGATCCATAGGAAACCATTTTCTCCAAGATTTCAAAATTATCCATGGCGGTAGTTTGAAAATAAAAACAGGGTTGAGACATCTAATTCTCTAAGTGAACTAAAAGATATGATGTCAAAAATATACATCATGTTATATTAAAAAATTGTATGAGTATGACTCTAAAAGTATCAAGTGTGTTTTTGGATTCATAACATGTTATTATATATGCACCAATTGGTATGAGAAACTAATTCTAGGGATAAATAAAAATTCACAATATAACAAAAGTAAACTATAGGGAAATAATCTTGGTATTCACTACTAAGAGTTAGTTCAGAAGCTAGCCTAATTCAAAGGGTGATCCTAGGGAATAGAAAATATTATATTTATAAGAATCCTGATAAAAATATATATAATATAGAATCTAGAAATAACAGTCATAATCATGATAAAATATATGTTCAAATAGACCAATTGAGAATCCTAAATTATAAGACATAAAATTTATTATTAATAATTGGAAAAAGATATTGATGATTATTTTGAGAGAATACCCTCTTTTATTTAGTCTTATCTAACACCCAATACATTTCATAAAATAATCGTGCAAAAGAATAGTGAAACTGATGTACTCAAGCTGCATGGGTTGTGTAAAAGGCATCACATAAATAATTCATTCTTAGAAGATTTAGTGAAATTCCAATCATAATTGAATCTGTTAAAAAAATAATATTTATGAAAAAATATTTGGGTGGATTTTACTATAGATATTTTGACTGAGGAGTTTAGTGTTATAATTAAAAATAAGACTCCTCCTAAACTCAAAGATATTAGTATATTTAAATATATATTTACACTACAAAATAGTATCCTCCTCATTCATTTTTTTTGAATTTGGGGTTAGAATAAATCTAATTCTATTTTATTTTTTAAACATGATATTTATGGAGTTAAGACACTCAAAGGTTGCCATTGAAATGGTTGAAGGATCTAATTATAACTCCATAGTGAGAATGTTTTGGAATTTTTTGAATTAGGGAAGTATTTTATACATGCCAAAATCTTTAATCTTGATATGGAACATGATAATGAGGTATCTATCATTCATGGTATTGTAGTTTTAGATAACATTCAGAGGAACTAAATTTTATTTTTAATGAGAAACGTTTATATTTCAATGCTATTAAGATAACTAAAGAACCCCTGAACTATTGCATACTTATGAGGGAGAGTTATTAGAACTCCATTATGAGTATAGCGGGGATAACATTTATAGTTGTATTTTTTAATATAATCATCATGATCTACCTACCATGGATAGTATTGGGGAAGATTACTTTTTATCCCCCACTTATTCATTAAGAAGAATATTGAGGACATTTGTACACCTTATTCGAAATTAACCCTTTTAGTAAAACAACACTTAAATTATATATTAATACACTTTCATATAATCTGATGTATTCATTTCTATGATAACTTCCCACTTCATATCATCATCAATCTGATCTAGACAGAATTAAATAATAAATTTTATGATTTTTCATGAAAACTCAAATATACCATTGGTTATACCTTTTTTTAAATGGATTAGTCTATATTTTTCTTGCATAGGATCCTTATATAAATTTTCCACTACCATAGATAAGAAAAAAGAAGAAATAATCTGAATATAAAAGAAGTAATTAAAAATAAATTAATCTAAATTCAAGATGTTTTAATCATTTACCGATATAGAACATCACATGGATCAAAATATCTTAGGTTTTACCCTAAATGGAAAGTTTCAAATTTTTCACTCATGATAATAATGAGAAAGATTCTCAATAGGACACTAACCCAATGGATATTATATATAGACTACATGAAATATAGTTATACCACCTGAAAATTACATTTTTTTTCATTCCATTCCTTCATCAAATTCTTGAGAGTGTATCAAATAATGAGTTCTATTATTTTCCTGGTATAAATTTTAGTTTTATGCAAGTCCTATTATCCCCAATGAATTAATAAAAATCCACATTCACATGTTAGTTTATTACATTTTCTATCATTGGGATTCAATTTTTATTTATGTGACTATATTCTCATTTCAGTGTTTCATAATTCATTTCTATTTAATATATAATTATGAGGATGTAGAGGTATTCATGGGTGATTTGTTTCACCTTATTGAGTTATTTTTAGAGCTGTTTAGAGAATTTGAGAGTTTTTTCAAGGGTTCTAAAACACAAACCTTTATTTGAAAAACTATAATTTGTAATATATGGATATCTAGGGGGTTGTGTGTGGTTACAAGGTTTATTGGTGGGAAATGGAGGTAGAAACTACCAAAGAAAAGGCTATTTAGAATAATCCCACCTCTAAAAAAATTTATGGGTAATATAATTATTTATGGAATGTATATTAATACCAAAAATCTTTAAAATATATAGCTAGAGTCAGAAAGAAAATATATTTTCTAATTTTGAAGGATACAACCATTCTCTTTGATGAAAAGTTCCTTGATTACATAAATATTATATAGAATAAAATTACAACATTTCCAATCATTACTTATCATTATTTAAAAGTAATTTTTCAGATAATTAGGAGTGCTTGTGTGTTTTTTATTAGAGATGATTTTCTCTAGAGAAAATTGAAGATGTTTCATGTGGTGTATGATTGCAATGAAAACATTGTATCATTTTACAATAATTTATATACCAAATTGATTACCACTACATGATGGATTGATCTAATTATCAATTAAATAATATTGGTGATCTTTAGTAGTTTCAAGTTTTCTAACACTAGGTTATTATCTGATTGACGTGAACTTTGTTATTGTCAATTACCAATACAATGTGTGTAAAATTTATTGAACTCAATGTAACATATTTGGTTCACTAAATTAAATGGATAGGATGAAAAATATATATGAGATCAAAATTCATCATGTTCTAATGGATAATAATTTTTTAATTATGGAAAGTCGTGAAGCCTTATGAATAGGTCATACTCAATATAATGGTGGGGTGGAAAAAAATTTGTCTATGTGTGTTCATGTGATGTGTAAAATTTTTTAATATGAATAGATAATTTTTTGTATTGATATTGGATTCATTTTCTCTCCAAGAGTATTTTAAATAATAACAATTATCCCCCATGGAAATAATTATTAATTTTCAGACATATTTAAAATCAATGTTTTAATTAAATTCCATTTTTTCAATTGAATTCTTGTGTTGAGTTTTATAGAGTGTGTTCTTATAATGTCTAATATGGTGTGGTTATTATGGTATTTTTTATTCTTGTTTTATGATATATCAGGGTTTTAGAATAATTTTAGATTAGTGGATCATATGTAACTTTTTTTACACTACACATATAATCTAGTGGAATGAATTTTGTGGTTATCAGATATTAGTTTATAACTCAATAGTTCCCACTCTACAAAAGTATATGAAACTTTCCATTTTAATTTGATATATTTTTATTCAGTAAGATTTTAATGTTATTATAACGATATAACTAAAAGATGGCATAGAAAGGGTTTAATGATTAATAGTAACTATATTTGGCTTATAATGTTCCGTACATTGTATTATCTCTTTCAAAAGAAATGTAACCTTAAATGAATATAATGAAATTAATGATAATAGATAAATCAGATTGGGTGACTCTAGATAGAATTATTCTTATACTTATTCACATTTCATGGGTTTAGAATATATATGTTAACTTATAAGAAAATAATTAATCAATAGCGTTGATGAAGGATTTGGAGAATATGAATGAGACTCCCATAACAATGAAGAAGGTTTTCATAAAATAGAGATTTTTTTGGATGTAGTTGTTATTAAAAAATTCAAACTAAGATCAGATAAATTGTTATAACAATATTCAATGTCATCTCATATCATTTAATGTGTTTTTCCTGGAATAATTATTGGAACTGTTGTTTTTATCATCACATTCATTGAGTTTGGATGAGATGTTAAATATTTGTATCAATCCATATAGGATGTTTGAAATAAAATTTTTGGATGTTTATGATATTATTAATAATGAATATCCCAGATGGATAGTTGATCAAGCACCATCCTATAGTTCTCTCAATGCAGATTGAAGAGGATTTTCCCCATAGTGGAATATAAATTATTGGAAATTGAATAAAAAGACTAGAAAAATTATCCAAGGTAAATTGGTTGTTCATAACCTAGGAAGTCAACACTATAGTAAGAGAAGGAATATCATGAATAACCATAAGTAATTGATGGTAAATTAGAGATGTTAAATAGATAGAATTATATGATCTAGTTATTATATGGTAGTTTTTGGTAATGGTAATTTGATAATGGTGTAGAATTCTCATAATGAATCATGAATAATAGATTCTTCAGTGTCATTACACTATATGATTGATTGGGGATACATATTTTTCTATATTCCCAATAATAATGAAAATTTAATCTTATTGGGTGTCAATGATTTAAAAATTAAGGGGTTAGATTATTTGAAGGTCAAGATGATGAACAATAGTCATGTTGATCTCATGGATTTTTTGAGTGTAAAATCACCATAGAATAATTTAAATTATATCAGATAAAAATATGAAGTAGGTTTTAGGATAGTAATTTCTAATGGATTATGGTATATCACATATGGATTAATGTTTGTGGCCATAGGCTTTAAGGACAGTACCATATATCTGACCAGATGATAAAATTGAAGAAAAACATTAAGAAATATAATGCATGAGATTCAAATGTTCTATAATTTTAAAATTGATAATCATAGTGAAAATAACATATATGTTTTACTTGATAAAGGAATATTTAACGTATATCATATAGTTTTAGAACTGTTTCAATTTTTTATACTCATTAATAAATTGATTACATAATTCAATGTAATAGGATGCACACACATGTTCAAGAGGAAGAAATTAGTATACATAGACATTTGGGGTTCCTACCCTATCAGATCCCACAAATGGCTATATAATTTCATGAGATTTATTAAATGGTCAATGTGTAATATTTGATATTACGTTATTAAACACCAAAAAGATGTATTTGAAGAGTTTTTCAGTAGATGTTAATGGAATAGAATGAAACTGGATATATGTTGAAATATCCACGGTCCACCAATGGTGGTGTGTATAAATGATAGGGCTTCTAAAACATATATAACAATAGTAGGATGATACTTTAGAATTCCACACCAAGGATAGAAAAGAACAATGGTGGAGATGAAATAATTATTTAGACATTAAAGTAGAACACACAAATCTTGAGGTTCCAATCAAGAATGCACATGGAAATTTAGCTTCAGGTGTCCAACTTTGAAATATACCTATTTTATATAATTTCACCAACATTTATGGTGCCAAACATTTTGGAAGCTCTAATTTTTTAGTAGTATAGTGTAATTTAACCATATCAACCTTTTAAGAGACTTTTATATATCCATCTAGATGAAATGGATTGAGATACACTAATTTAATAATACAATGGTTTTTTTATAATAAATAGATTAAAAAATATTAAATTATACATTAGGATGATGATATGAATGAATTCATCATAAGAAATGATTTTCTCTTCAATGGGTAGGAATTAAATAGTGTGGAAAAATTTATAGAGAAATACATTTATGGAAAATATTGAAATGTAATATTCAAGTTGATATGTTTGAGATATCTAGATGGAAAAAAATACAATATAATTCATATTCTGGGATATTTATATTGGGAAATAATCTATCAGAATACAGACCAGATATCTCAAGGGACAGCGAGGCCATAGTGGTTGTTCCAATATTTAAATCTAAAAATGCTATAGAAAGTAAAAATATAGTATCATATTATACATAACAAGAAAATAATACATCGACCTCTTCAAAAATCATAAGGTAATTCTAGAGGTATTTTTATGACTCACATTTTTTAATTCAACGTGATAGGAAACCCAAATTTTCAAAATAAGAAGTTAATCTATGTGATTCCAGATAGTAGCGGTTAATAACGAAGCATATTATTTATTTTTATATTCTAATAACGCATGAGATCTAACATCTTAACCCCATGGAATAATGGTTTTTGAGAGAAAATGAGAGTTTATTTTAAAGGAAGAAAGTGATGTGATAAAGTGGTAAAAGGTAGAACTAATGGTAAAAAGATTTCAACTGAAAGAGGAAATTAAATTCATTGAAATAATAATATAAGTAGTAAGGAACCATACTAGTTAGATATTGTTGATCATGTTTTTTCACAATGATTTTAAAATTTTAAAAAGAAGGAAAAGACTATAATTTCCTTGGGTATTTGGATGATGAAATTTAATGAAGTAACCAATTGGTTTAATATATCAACTAAACAAGGTATTAGTTTATAAGATGAATAGAATTATGTATAAGTTGAAACAAAAATAATAACAATTAGACCATAATTTCAATATATTCATGAAATATATGGTTGTTATAAGGACATAATTAGAGCCTTTTTACTACTAGAATTCCATATAGATGGTTTTATTATCTCATTTCCCTTATACATGGACACTGTGCTTATATTTGTTGAAAATAATATTAGGATTTTTGATCATGGAAAATTATTTCTAAGAATATGTAAGATAAATTATCTTGGGGAGAAATTATATTGTTTTGAATATTGATTTAGTGAGGCTAGAAAGATGAATTTTTGGTGATTTTTGAATGGTATTACTTATTAATGGTTTTGTAAAGATCTAGTATATCCTAATATAAGACAATGGAAGCTCATCATTTTAAACTGATTAAATTTATCAAATTTATGGAAGCAAAGATGGAAAATGAGGAAACGTTCATGGATAATGTGTCATTTTAATTACCCACCAGATGTTTGATGTATTCCATGGTGTAATATTTCCATGACATTTCACATATAGTGGGACTAGTCATTCAATTCATGTAAAATCTATATAAATAACACTATAAATCAATGAAATCAATCATTTTTTTATTATAATGGAATAAAATACATGACTACATAACTAATGTGAAAAATACTTTACAGGGGTTTGTTGATTTATAATTTTCTAGATTTAAATGCATGTATGAATACATATGATTTTATATTCAGCAGAAGAAGAACCACAGTGAGATCTATTTCAATGTTGAAAATATTGGTATCCATGTACATAATGGAATAAAAAATGTTCCATAAATGTAATAGGATAAATAGATATTTTATTTTATGAATCAGTTATAGGATTTGGAATGGAATTGAAAGACTGGAACTCTCTATTGTGAAAATTAGAGTGGAAATCCCTTATCTTAAAAATGATTATTCCATTTCGGGAAGAAACAGATTGAAAGAAATAATCATTTCATTTTAAATTAGTAGGGGGAGATAAATATCCACCTATAAAATATAATCGTTATGAAAAATCCATCAAACATGTTTCCACCTATCTTAGTATGAGAATTTCTGAAGGAACACTATGAATTAGTGGAAATTGGGTGTACAATAAGATATGGATACCGTATTGTGGAAGGATCAATGAATTTTCTAATATTTAATATAGAGTTATCATGGGATTTTTGAAATTGTCATAAATAGGGATATTATTTGTATTTAGGGACTTTTTTTAGTATTCTAAATATTTCTTATAAGATGGATAAAATTTTAATAGGGAAAATCATGGTGATTAGTGTAGCAGAAGCATTCATCTTTAGTGATTTGTAGGTTGGTCGGATAGGGTGTTTTTGCATGGATATTTATACAGAAGTGGTCAGTTAATTTTAAATTGAAGGAAGACATTACAACATTAAATTTAACATTATCAACTCACCAACTTTATCTGTAAATTTTCTATTCATATTTTATAGTAGTGCTTACATGGTTCAAATTGTTATTCATCCATGAATCCTAGCATTTAGTGAAACAAGATGACTAGTTAGGATACACTAGAAAGGTAGCTTATGACCACATGTACACAAGTTTCTCTAATTTATATATTGACATAACATGGTCTTTCATTAGAAAATATTATTTATTTACTTTTTAAACTATATAATCATCTATATTTATTAAACCATTTAGTACTATTCTTAAATGGATATATGACTTCATTTCCCATACCATGTATAGTAAAAGTATTTTTCTGTTTAATTTTTTCATTTAGTGGTATAATGATTGTTTTTAATGTCAGATCCCCAGTCCCACACATTGATTCCATGAGCTTGATAGTCACATGACCTATGGCGCACCTCCCCATATACTAGAAGATTACAACTAGATAAAAGGGTATACAATCCAACACGTGCAGACTATATCCTCTTTATTATTGTAACACAATAGTGGATGTAAATAAAATATACCCAAAAGACAATAACTATACAAAGAATAATACGAGCATCACAAAATGACCAAAATAAGACTAAAATATCCAAACCAAAATTATAAATATTTCATGCCATTATTAGTGGAATGTGTCTAGTAAAACCCATAAATTAATACACATATATCTCCAAGCCAATCTTGACACCATGTATAGTTAACTCTTCCATCCTCCATCCTAACTCATCCCTGAAATATGAATCTTTCCCTTATACTCTTTTGATTACAAAATGTGTATTCAGGTACCGATCCGGTCGCCTGAGTAGGGTGTGAGTATAAATCAGCACACCACTGACATCAACATATAAAACAATATCCAATAAATAACTATGAATAAAGTTGTATAATGAATAAATATAAAAATAATAAGTAAACCGTTATCATATTTCGTTATTCTTTAATTAACCCATTAAACCCCATGAGTTCCCGAGGACACCAACACCGTCAATATATGCTTCATCCAATGATGGAGTGTGAAATATCCCCAAGGGATACCACATATCAAATAACCATTGTTATTATTTATCATTTTATTTCAATTCATATCATGGGATATTGGAACCATATTCAATTTTCCAGGTCATAGGAGTTGATGGTCCTGTATAACAACCCCTATGTATTTGGATCCTCAGTCTCTATCCCAAAACCTCAAGGAAACATGGGTATTTGGACCCTCAGTTCCAGTCCCATATTCATTAATGCATATAGGTATTTAGTACCTCATTCCCTATCCCACACTAATTAACACATATGGGTATTTGGAGCCTCAGTCCCTATCACAAACTCATATATCACAAATGAAACAAATATCACAATACCACACAAAACAAAATTTCATAAAGATCATGGTTATGAATCATTAACATTCTTTTTGACATTATCATTAATGTGTACCATTTAACTTTATCCAAAAAATCATAACTATTTACTTTATTCACTTAGAAAAATTGGAAAAATTCATCAATAAACCAATTATAAACATTTATTGAAATAACCCATTAACCCTTCAATTTTAACCTAAACCTCAATTTATTATCATATAAAATAATTCCATATCTAAATAATTATCCAATTACTCAATCTTAATATCCCATCAATTCCCAATCACACTATTTCATTAAATAATTAACCAATTAATCTGTCCAATATAAACAAATTTAATTAACTAAATTTATCCCAAGTAATTACCACATAAGTATTACATTTAATAAAATTAGTCACTGAAAGTATTAAACAATTACACAAAACCATTAATTAAACAATTTCATAACCTATTTAATCAATCTATTTGAAAATATAATAAATAATTAATTAACAAAATTTATTTAATACATTTAATTAATAAATTTCAAAACGTTAAATATAAATTCTAAAATTACATGCACAAAATATAAATATATAATATGTGAATTTAATATTAGACTACATACCTCACAATCATAAAAAAAACTCCCTCAAGGAAATCCCCAATTGATGTAGAACATCCAAGATCACGAGAAAGAACATGGTCGATATCTGAACCATAAATCCAAGATCAAAATGATATAGATCTATCATAAGCAAGATCTAATCCATTTCCAATGGAAAACAAAACACTCTTCATCACTGGAATGGAGATGTTGGAGAGAGTATAATAAACATGGGATGTCAATCACTTATCAGGGAGGTGAATATCTATCAAGGTATCATTTAAACATCTTGAATACTGGGTTTAAGGACATGGAATCTGTCTAGGAGCATTAAAAAATGAGAGAAGATGGATTGGGGTCAAGACAGGGTGTTTAGTTATATAAGACAAGGTTCATGATATTTTTATTGAATTTTTGGTGGTTTAAATTTCCATGAAAATGGTGTAATTCCCCGACCCTAGTTACCCAGATTCGATGAATTATTTCATAACATTTTAATGATCACAAAAGATCTTGTCTTGAATGACCAATTTGTTTAGTATCCATGGATGTACTAGACACATATAAAATTTTTAAATTACATAATGAAATAAAGAAAAAAAAATTATTGTGTCCCTATTGAACACACTATTATCCCTTATCATAATCCTACAAGTTAATCATAAAATACTTCTTCACATCCTGGATAAACATAAAACGTAGATAGGGGTGAGATCATATGCTCAGTAAGAATAACAATATATACGAAACATTCTTAAATATGCATAAACAACAAAAGAAATGTATAATAATAAAACATAAACCTTTTAAACATAAAATTCAGAATAATATGGAAAAAAATAAAATAATTCTATTCACTTAATCACGTGGATATTCTACAAGTTGAATAATCATATGCAACATTGATATCTAATTTCATTATAATGGAATTCATAATGTCAGACAGCCTAACCACATATTCAAGGCATCCTTCCAAGACTACCAATAAATATTTTTTCAAGTCCTTGTGCCATGACACTAGTTTGTCTCATGAGACCTACTGATGCATCGATGTAATATAGCGAGCACCACCCGTCACTAACTAAGTCCAATGCATTCCTTATATGAAATGGTTTAAACATAACATAAAAATTCTTTTTAAACCTGACATTCAAAATGTTAATAATGTACACATAAACCATGAATGGTATAAATATAAAACATCCACTATCAAACATTTCAGAAAAGCTTCAATACAATATGTAAGATTGTATCATAATTAATCAACTTCAAACAAGTGTATAATCCATAAATATTTGTTGAAATAGATGAAATCAATACTCTTTGAGAGAAATATCACTTTTTATTTTTAAATCATTTTGAAGTCTTGTAATTATAAAAGAAAATAGTTATTATGAAAATATTATTATAAACTTGTAAGAGATGCTTCGAAGGATTTATAACAGAGGAAAATATCCACACCTCCCATATTAGTTAAAAAATAGTCGTTCCAGAATTTTTTGGAAAAGGATATAAATGTCCTTGTTTGGAAAACGACTGAAAGATTACTTTATAAAAATCATATAAAAACTAAAACATGTGCATAAATGACATTAACCCATATTCTATGAAATATTTAAAAAAAGTTTTTAATTACATTTTTATGAAACCCCGATATGGATGATAAAGAGGTCCCAGTAGATACTAATGTAAAAAGACCCTCATATAATAAAGAGATTGTGTAATTAACAACACCTTGTACTTTTCCGTATACAATGGTATGTTAAAAACCAATTTAATAGTTAAAACATTGTTATAATATTATTAAATATATATATACATAAATATTATATCAAATATAATCTTCTAATATTTATTTGATAATATTATTTCAGTAATATCATTGTTTTGCGTGCGAACTGACTAATTTTTCTTTATAAGTTTTGTTACGTAAGTAAGGTTTGTTATTGATAGGATGTATTTGTTTCATATAAATAATGATAAATTATTCTTAAACATTGTTTTTAATCATAAATGAAAATTATTCTAGAATGGATACGATGTGGAATGAATGTCATCGCGCTCGTGGAGACGGCAATCCATACGTTTGTACGAGTGACAATATCATTCAATTGAAGGTGATTTAATATATAATTTAATGTTATATGATATATAAAAAATCATTTTCATGTTATATTTTTTATTTACATCAATTATAAATCATTATTATACCCATCCAAATAATGAAATGTTGAATAACAACTACACCCCGACGTGGAGACAGTAAGCCATACAGATGCACGTATGGTGACATTGTTATTAATAGGATGGATAGAATAATGAATATGGTAATAAAATATTTATAATAATATAAATGTATTAATACATTACTGTAGTTATTATTTTGGATTGGGAATAACAAAGAAAGGGGAAGTGGACGAATAAAAGTACTTGGAAGTGGTGGTGAAATAATTACCGCTTCTTCGGGTGTTTTCTTTTTGATTTGATCAAAATGGATACTCAGGTTAGATTATAATCAAATTAAGGCCTATAAGATGATGTGAGGGTAGTTGGGAGTATATTAGTGTAGGGGTTGGCTGAGCCAAATTGCTTTGGATGTTTTATTTTTAGAGAAGGGTAAGTGCCCTTTTATAAGAGAGGTGATGGTCATTTTTTTGGAAAATCTTGAAATATTATTTAATAATAAAATTATTTTTAGTTTATAATGGTGAGAAAAGTATTTTTTTATAGGATAAGGTAGTTATGGGTGGAAAAACTCTAAACTAATAGGTTTTATATAGGTTTATGTCACCATACTAACATTATCTTTTAGATTTAACGCTTAGATAAATAGTCAGACAATTGCCATGTTTCATTGTATTTTTATATTATATGGTTAATAAACATAATATAAAATTCCCGAATAACCTCATGTGGTAAATTAATGACATATCTATAATTATATAAGTCTTATTGGAATAAATTAAGATATTTATGAATATTATAACATTTAATTATATAGTATTTGTTTTAAAAACATAGTTTTGTCAATTTTGACACTATATAGTTTTTTTTTGAAATACATAACATCGTGATTAAATAAAAAATAAATAAACACTAACATGTTATATTAATCTATTAAATTAATTTAATTTAACAAAATTATCTATTTACATATATTTTGATATTTATAATACCAATTTATTTAATCTTACAGTAATAATGTAACTACTGCATCATCATTGTGTCGTAAATAAATATAATTATTGAGTGTATAAATAATAAAAATAAAATACCATTATGTATGAATTATTTTTTAACTTTCTAATGAATATTTATCGTTGAATTTATATTTTGTATAACCATATATTCAAATTGGTTTAGTTATTAAACATTGAATTTAACACTTTTAACTCTTCTTTTAAATATTATAATTATAAATGCCTAATCTAATACAAGTGGACAAAAAGGATCATATTTTATACCTAAGGATTATTTTGGTCGAAATAAGCATTTCTTATAGAATTAGGACATGTGTTATGGTAATTAAAATAACATTTTTACCTTTAATTAACATATTTACTTTTAACCGTGGATAATAAAACTAAAAAATTACATTTCAACAAAAATTATTTTCATCTTATTGAACATCATTTTACATACTGATTTAAATAGTGTCAACTGGATTATTGAAATTTAACTCACCGAAGCGGTAAAATTATGTTTTATGCAAATTTTCAAATGCTCAATGATGGTGGGTAAAAGATGGTAAAAAGTTCAATTAAATTATATATATATAAACATATTAAAAAATGACTCCAATGAATTATATTTATCATATATGGGTATTATTAATCTATTATTATTTAAAATAAATTTAAATAAAATAAATAATTTATTAAAATACTCGGTTTTAAAAAATTACACAGTGTTTTTCCCTATTCATAAAAAATTGAATGTTTTCAGAAAAATACAAAAAAAATTCAATATAAGCTAAATTTGATATTATGAATCCAAAAATGAAGTCCATTTTGAAAAATAGTACTTAAAATTTTTAAAAAATTTGGTATTTCTATTCATAACGGCTGGTTTAATTGGTCGTGGTGTGTTAGAACTCCAGGTTGCGTACAACGCAACATACTGCATTTTTTGAATGGAAACATATCATGGAAGCTTGAGGTGTTATATTCTCCCCTCCTTCAAAAAAATTATTCATCAAACTCTCTAAAATATTACTATATAAAATGATTAGGGTGGTTCTTCATCATATGTTCCTCAGGTTCCCACATTTCCCCATGCATCTAATGATTTCTCTAGAGAACATTCACCAGACGAGTCATATGGTTTCTTAACACATGTTCTCTGGTATCAAGAATTATGATAGGCTATACAGAATAAGAAAGATCGGGTTCCAGTTCTATTTCATTATTGGTGATTAAATGTGTTAGGTCTGGCATGTATTTTATCAACAGTGATACATGGAACACATCATGATATTTGGAGAGACTTTGTGGCATTTCCAAATGATAATCTGAAATCCCAATTCGTTCTAGAATTTTGAATGGTCTCTGATGTACCTAGGAACTAATATTCCCTTCATACCAAATCATATATCTCACTTATATGGAGATAACTTCAAGAAAACATATTCTCATACCCAAAATTCCAAATCATCTATTTGGTTATTGACATATCTTTTTTTCCTACTTTGAGCTACTTTGATGTGGGTTTGGATAACCTTCTTCTTTTCCATTGTTTCCTAAACATGTTTTTTGGATTCTAGTTTTCTTTCGCCAACATCATCCCAAAAAGTAGGTGTTCGACATCTCATTCTATATAACACTTCAAAAGGTTCCATTTTAATAATTGAATTGAAGAAATTGTTATATTAATATTCTAAAAGTGGTAAATATTGACCCCACATACCTTGAAAATTAATGGATAATGATCTCAACATGTCTAATAAGGTTTGAATAGTCTGTTCTAATAGTCCATTAGTTTTTGGGTGGTAGGTAGTGCTCAAACGTAGTTTAGTCTCCAAGGCATTCAAACGAATTTTCCAGAATCAGGATGTAAAATGGGCATCATGATCAGAAACTATTGATAGGGGTAATCCATGAAGTCTTCTAACTTCATTAATATATAGTCATTCAATACTTTCAAGTGGTAAATATACTATTATAGTATGAAAATTTGTTGACATGGTAAGACAATCAACAATGACCCACATTGCATCATTCATTTTATGTTTATTTGATAGTATCATGAAAAATTCCATCATAATATCACCCCATTTCCACTCAGATATGGGAAAAGGTTTCATTACTACTCTAGGATTATGTCTTCCAGCTTTAACTTGTTGACAAACCATATATCTTGACACAAAATCAACAATATCTTTCTTCATGTTGTCCCAAAAAAAATTGTTCCTTAAAATCTCTATACATCTTAGTACTAATCTGGTGTATAGGGAAATTGGAGCTTTGAGCATCATCCATAAATTCCATTTTTAGATTAGGTATGTCAGGAACAAAAATCATCTTTGCAAATTTCAAAATCCCGTATTCATATACGATTTCGATCATTCTCCCATCATTCACAGCATTAATTTTCTTTTGAAACATCTCGTCATCAGGATAATAAAATTTTATCCTTTCTAGTAAAGATTGTTTGGGAACCATTTTAAATTATATTGATGTTTCACCTACCATGAGTATTCCCATATCCAAATTTACTAGATCCCTGAACATATGACCACTTCCAACTCTCATATAGATCAAAACTCAAGGATCATTTCTGCTCAAAGCATTTTCCACCTTATATGCCTTCCTCGGGTGGTAATGTATGGTGAAATAATATTCCTTGACTAGTTTGGGCCATCTTATTTTCCACATGTTGAGTTCTTTTTGTGTAAAAATATACTTCAAGATCATTTGATCAATATAAACCTCACATTTTTACCATAGATATAATGTCTCTATATCTTCATAGATATGATTACAATGTTAAACTCAAGATCTTGTGTGGGATAGTATTTTTCATCAATTTTTAGCTTTTGTGATGAGTAGTCAATAACTCTATCATTATTCATAAGGACACAACTGTATCTTTTCTAGGAATAATCACAATATATAACAAACCCATCATTCCCTGATGGTAGAATCAAGATAATATTATTGAATAATCTTCTCTTCAAATTTTCAAAACATTCATCACTCATTTGAATAATAAAATTTAACCCCTTTACGTGTGATCATGGTTAATGGGTTAGCCCGTTGGGAAAATTATGGACCAAACGTCAACAATAACATACAAAACTAATAAAACTGCATACCAATGTTATACTCGTTAGCCCCGTCCATTCATGGATTTCCTTGGTCTTTGAAGGATCAATAGACATTTAATAATTAGATACAATATGACAAAGAAAAGAAATATCCTGAATCCAGAATTTAAACATTCTTAACATCCCATATAATTTATTTTTTATAAGAGTTTTCAGAATAGTTC
The DNA here is from genome assembly GCA_963277665.1 of Viscum album. NCBI lineage: Eukaryota > Viridiplantae > Streptophyta > Magnoliopsida > Santalales > Viscaceae > Viscum > Viscum album. Next base: position 447,793,254 of record OY728133.1, read on the forward strand.
ATAAATGAATTTTCATGATATTCATAGATTTTGGATTAAACCAAGTTATCATTAATAAATACCAATTTAAATTCATTATGATATTCCTTGAAAATTTTATTCATTAGATCCATGTAGAAAAAGGGTGTATTAGTCCGTCTAAAAAAATACTATAAAATTGTAATGCCAGTACTTGGTTCGAAATGTGTTTTTTGGAATATATTTTATCTTCATACATAACTGATTATATCCAAATCAAAGGTCAATCTTGGAAAAATATTGACCTCCATGAAGTGGAATGAATAAATCATCAATGCGATGTAGGGGATACTTGTTCATTATTATTATTTCATTGATCTCCTTGTTGTCAATGCACAACCACAAAGATCCATCTTTCTTCTTAACAAAAATAATATGGGATTCCCCTTGAGAAACATTAGGCTGAATAAATCCTTCATTACTCAGTTCCTCTATTTGTTTCTTTTTCTCCACTAATTCCATAGTGGATATTCAATAATAGGTCTTAGATGTGGGCCTTGAACCAAGAATTAAATCAATGGAAAAACTCAATTTCTCATTCAAAAGGAATTCCAGGTAAATCATATTGAAATATATCAACATATTATTGTACAATAGGTACATAATATATTTGAACATTCCTTTCCTCACCCATAGTTATTTCACTCTCTTCCTCCCCAATTATTGAATTTAGTAGAGCTACAAAGTGTAGATCTATATAAGAATTAGATGGTAATGTTTCTGCTCTAAAGATAAGTTATTATTTATCATCATCATTAAAAATTTTAACCTCCATCTCAATACAATAAATTTTAACCTCATGGTCTGAAATACATACCTTAAAAGGATTATATTAAATTCAATCATGCGTATGACGATGACATCAGCATAAAAAGTATATTTATAAGCCCTAATGGGAACTGACTGAAAAAAATATTACAATGATACTCCCATTAGGAGTTTTGACTGAAAACTCCATTGTTAAAAAATTTTGGAAATATCGAATTTTATTATCAAACTAAGAATATATGAAACAATGCGATGATCAAGAATCAAATAAAGCATTGGATGAGCATGAGTACACCCTTAAATTACCAGACAACACCTATTTTAGAGCTTTATCCTCAGCAGTAGTGATAGAATAAGCTTGGACTTGCTCTCTTGTACATTTAAAATATATGTTTCCTTGGTTATTAAGACATTCATTTGTATAATACCATCATTCTATACAATTTTCGATTTCAACATTTACATCGTATTTCATTAATTTACAATCACGAGCTTGGTGGCATTTTTCTCTACACTTGTAATAGACTTGCATTCTCCTCTAGAAAATACCATGGTGATTCATATCACATTTACTAAAGGATGGAAATTATACTTTTCCCTTTTTATACTTATTTCCATATACAGAGTGTTCATCATATCTCTTCTACTCTTACATTTCATTTAAATTCATAAGACTTAGAAAATTCCTTTTCTGTCTTGATAGGACATGGCACTATATCTTCATTTGATGAGAAGGATTTTGAGATGAATTATCAACTAAGAAATGGTTTTAACCACACGAAGAATCGATCAATCTTACTCTGTGGGTTTCGTATATAATCATCCACATGACATTTTAAACTTGTAAAGTTAGCCTCACACTTTTCAACATTTTCATCCTCCTTTTTCCTAAGACTCAGAAAATGCCATTCTATATCTACTCGATGTTCAAGTGGAAAGTATTTCTGTAACAAAATCTTTTTAAACTCCCTCAATTCCATATTTTATACTTCTTCATATTCATTTTTGTTTTGAAACAATGACCACTATTGATCTGCATCTCATATGAGGCACTAAACTGACATGACAACTTATTCATTTTTGTTACTCCCCAATGCGTGTAATATTTTTCCAAAGAACATATCAATTGGTCAGATACAAATGGATTTTTAGTCCCACTGAATTTTGGTGGTTGTTTCCACATGAATCAGTATATCAGGGATCCTCCACGTTGTAGATCGGGGTGCTTCATTTGGTTATGGTTATTTTTTATATCCATAGTGAGTTGTCCCGGTATGGTGATAAGCTGATCAGCACTAGTTGCATCACCAGCTCCACTGTAATTATCCTAAGTAAAAGGGAAGTCCCTATATGGAGTATGTGAATTGATGTGATTTCCATTCCTTCCACTAGGACCCATTTCTAAACAATGGAATACACAACATTAGAATATAAATCCGAATACATAATTCGAAACTTATAAAATACTTAACAGAAATTGAATAGTTTATGGATATAATCTATAATCAAAAAAATGTTTTTTGAGGAATTATATAATAATAAATCCTTTATAGTGTATTGTAATGAATATGTGAATTATTCTAAGCTTTTCCCCTAAAGTGTGATAAGCAAGAGTGATGCAAGGCACATTGTCGTGTACCAGAATACCATGTCTAGCCCAAAATACCTTTTCAGAGTTTTCAATCCTAAGTACATTTGTTCCAGAGCTGCCTATACCTACTTGTATCTATACAAGGATTTATTTCTTGGAATACTCACAAAATCTCTAAATTACCAAAATTATAGGATGTTCTTCTAGGGTAAATCTCAAAGTCTATATTAATGTAATGTTCTCTAATCAGTGTTTTTCTAAATCTAGCTTCCATAGTTTGTACTAAACTTTCTCTAACACCAACTGAAACACCCCACTCCTAGTTACCCAGAGTTGGTTCATTATTACATAACATAGGCATGATCATAGAAGATCAAGTATCAAAATTCTTATTAGTTAAGTAACCTTGGAAGTACTATATACAAACCTATGTGTTATATTTCATCGCGAAATAAGGGAAAAACATCATTGTGTCCCCATTAAACAGACTATTATCCCTTAGAATAATCTTGTAGGTTAATAGTAAAATATATCTTCACATCTTGGGATAAAATAATACATAGAAAGGGGTGATCTTAGATTCTCAGTAAGGATAACAATACAGCGGGAACATTCATAAATAAAAATAAACAGTTCAGTAATTGTATAAGAATTAAAAAAATATTTTTAAGCAAAAACTTCAGTATCATATGTAATAAAATAAATCAAATAATACCATTTACTTATTTACATGGATATTCTACTAGTCGAATAATCACATGCAACATCAATATCCAATTTTATAATAATTGAATACATAATGCTGGACATCATAACCTCTTAGTCAAGGACTCATGCCATGACTACAAATAAATTTTTTGTTAGGGCCTTATTCTAAAACACTAGTTTGTCTCATGAGACCTACTGATTCGTCGAGGAGCTATACCGGGCTCCACCCGTCAATTATTAAGTCCAATGCATTCCTCATATGAAAAGGATGAAACATAACAAGAAAATTCATATTAATAATAACATAATAAATGTTAATACTTTAACCATACACTATGATTCATATAAAAATTACACATCCACTATCAAAAATATCATAAAACCTTCAATACAATATAAAATATTGTATCATAATAAATCAATTTCGAACAAGTGTAAGATTCATCAAAGGATGTTTACATAGATGAAATCCAAACCATTTGATTGAAATATATCTTTTTATCATGAAATCATTTAAAAGTATTGTAATTATAAAAGAAAATATTTATTTTTATAATATTTTAATAAACATTTAAGTGAAGCATAAAATGTGTTATAATGGTAGAAAATAACTGCACCCGCCGTATAAGTTAAAAAAACATTCTTTCCTTTAAATTTTCTAAAAGGTCGTAAAGGACCTTTTTTGGAAAATGATGAAAACATTTCTTTATAAAATAATATAAAAATTCAAGCAAGGGAATAAATTACATTAACCCATAGACTAGGAAATAATTAATAAATGTTTTGAAATATATTTTAATCAATCACAAATGTGGATGATAAAAATATTTGTGTAGATAATTATAAAAAAACAACCTCATATAATAAAGAGATTGTGAAATTAACCCTTACATTGTACTTTTCTTTAGTTTACGGTAATTTAAACTCTTGTATAATAGTTAAAAAATGTTATTAAATTATAAATGAACTATATACATACATATGATATCATATATGATCTTTTAATATTGGGTGGTTAATAATATTTCAGTAGTATCATTGTTTCAGGTGTTAATAGTTTCATTTTACTATTATATGTTTTATTACATAATAATGATTGTTATAGATAGGATTTATTTGATTCAAATTCAAATTGATATTATGTTCTTAAAAATTATTTGTATCCTTAAAATTAAAATTATTCATTGATGGTTAATATGGGGAATGAATCTCATCACATTCGTCGAGACAGTAATCCATACTTAAGCACGAGCGTCAATTTCATTCAATTGAAGGTGAAATATTATATAAATGAATGTTATCTCACATATAAAGAATCATTAATGTTTTATATTTTATATTTACATCAATTATATATCATTATTATTCCCAACCAAATAATGTAGTATTGAATAAGAACTACACCACAACACAGAGACGACAAGCTGTAAGTACGCACATATGATGACTTTTTCATTAATAGAATAAATAGAATAATGAATATGGTAATAAAATATTTATAATAACATCATAATTTGAATAAGGTACTGTATTAATTATAATTTTATGGGATTAACAAAGAAAGAGGAAGTGGAAGAAGAAAATAAATTAAAAGAGGTGGTGAAATATTTACCTCTTCCTTAGGTGATTCCAATTGATTTGATGAAAATGGATACTTACATTGTCTTATGTTTAAAGGAATGCCTCTATAACGATGTGATGGTAGTTGGGAGGATATTTTTTCAAGGGTTGACCTAGAAAAATGGCTTTGGAGGTGTGATTTTGAGATAAGGGGAAGATCCCTTTGGTAAGATAGGTGAGGGTCACTTTAAGAAAACATTGAAATATTATTTTGTAATAAAATAATTTTAGGTTTATAATGGATCCAAAAGATTTCATTTCAAGGAAATGGTGGAGATGTGTCTAAAACCATTCATCAAATAGGTTTTATACCATTTTAGGCCATCATATTGACCTTATTATTTGGATTAAACTATTAATTAAATAGATTGACATTTACCATGTCTCATATTTTTATATTATATTGTTAACAAACATACTATAAAATTTGAAGAGAACCCCAAGTGGTTCATTAATTACATATTTATAATTATATATGTCCTTTTGTATAACCTTCTATTTTTATGAATATTATACCACCTATTAATATATTATTTGTTTTAAAATCTCATTTATGTCAATTTTGACACTATTTAGTATTTTTATTAAAGTCCTAACATCATGATTACTAAAAAAACTCTTTTAATCTACCCAAAAAAGTCATATTAATCTAGAAAATTCGTGTAATGCATAGAAAATATCAATTTAAAATTATTTTGATATTTATAATATCAATTATTTTAATATTTCATTAATAAGGTAACTACTCCATCATCACTGTGTCATAAATAAATTTATATATTTAATGACTAAAAATTATAAATAAAATACACTCTTGTATGAAAACTATTTATCTTTCAAATGTATATTTATAGTCAAATTAATATTATGTATAATTCTATATTAAATATGGTTTAGTTATTAATATTTGAATTTAACACTTGTAACTCTTCTTTAAATAAAATAATAATAAAAGTACTAATCTAATCCAAGTGAACCAAAAGGATCATATTTTATTCCTATGGTTGATTTGGGTCGAAATACACTTATCCAATAGAATTAAGACATATGATAGGGTAATTATAATATCATTTTTACCTTTAATTACCCTATTTACATTTAACTGTGGTAAATAAAATTAAAAAGTTACTATATACCAAAATTTATTTTCATATTATTGAACATGATTTTACTTGAGGATGTCAAATGTGTCTCTCAGAATTTTTAAATTCAAGTCACAGTAGTGGTAAAATTATGTTTTAAAAAATATTCAAATTCTCATAGAAGGTCTGTAAAAGACGGTATAATGTTCAATAAAAGTTTATATATCAAACCTTATTATAAAATTATTCTAATGAATTAAATTGTAAATATATGGGTATTAGGTATCTATTTTGACTTAAAATAAATTTAAGTAAAATAAGTAATTATTTAAATAAAAACTCAGTTTTAAACAATGACGCAGTGTTTTTACACTATTCATAAAAAATTGAATTCTTTCAATAAAATACCAAAAAATCACCAAAAGCTAATTCTGCTATTCTGAATCATAAAAGGAATTACATTTTGAGAATTTTTTTTAAAAAAATTCAAAAAGTGGGTATTACTATTCATAATGGCTAGTTTGATTGGTCGTGGTGTGTTTGAACTCTATGTTGCGTACAACACATGCTATTACATTATTCAAAGGGAAATGTACTATGGATGTATGGGGTGTTACAAATTGGTTCTTGTACAGTGTTAACAATTTACCATTACCGTGTGCAAAATCTCTTTCCTCCCCCCATGGGGTCACATGTGTAATACTATCAATGATAATGGTTTTAAAAATCATGGTATACCAGTGTGAAGCCCCTCAATTTTGTATTTCTCATTTTTCATTCTAGGCCTCATGATGTTGTCAAACCGTGCGCTAATAGTGCACTATCTCCCTCTAGAATTCTCCAATTTCACCCAAAAACTCACTTTTTGATCATCCAAAATGATAAATTAGAATCAAGCTATTATATTTCATGAAAATGAGATGCAAAAATATCTAGAAAAGCCTGGATCATTAAATATACATAACCTATAATATCTCATCCTCGAGTTGTACTCCCAAGAATCTCTATGACTCCGAGGTAAACAGATCAGGCCACTGATCCAAAATATATACTTCTCTCTCCAATGTTACCAGCTCACCATAGCCATGTTTACACAATATATGATACATGAACATTGCCTTCCCCTAAATCACTTTCTCTCAATGATACATCGCTTGTATTAGATGCTCCTCAAAGGATACATTGATATCAAGACCAAAATATTACAAATAGTTTAAATGAGAAGGGTCAGGGTGATACCCCAATATCTATGATACATTAATTTTTTTTCATGGCTCAATTACTCTATGGAAGAGCCAATATGTATACCACCAGAGCTATCCTATCCATAACCTCAATATTTTTAACATATATGTTTTCCAACATACCATGTCTTTATATCCTATAGTGACCCAATCTTGGAGACACCCTAAGGAATACACAATAACACTATTTATACTCTATGATTTTTAAGTCTTACCTATTATGAATTTTTTATACTATGAACCATATTAATAGATTTTAGAATCAGATGAACCCCATATAGCATTTCATTCATGTGACTTGGTCCTAACAACTATGACTCACCTTCATTCGTGCAGTATATAAGGGATCTTCATGGCCTACAATAATGTTCTACATATAGTGTTGTCTCTATCATAGGGTAATAAATGTTATTTTAGGAGAACTACGCCAATGTTTAGTTATTCTCCAATGTCCCACCAATGTCTTTGACACACACCTGAAGTATATCCTCAAGCACCTGTGTAGTATTCTCAAACAACCCATATATCAATAGGATAAAATTTTCACATTGTAAAAACATGTGTACCATGATCCTTCTACCAAAAATAATATAACACAAATGAAAAATAAATTTCATGTTCTGAAATAAAAATATGGGTCACACTATATAGATGAACTATCACCCAAACATACAAATCTCTCAACTGATCCACTAAAAAAGTCTCTCGTGTAGGCAAGAACTTCTCTATATTCATGAGTCAGTCAACAACCACCCAAATATTTTCATTCTTCCATGATGTCCTTGGGAGACCCACCAAAAAGTCCATGGTTACATTACCCCACTCTTATTTTACAATGGGTAACAACTATAGTAAAATAACTTGTCATTGATGCTTAGATATCACTTCTTGACTTATGTAGCATCATCTAACAAATCCTATAATCTCATTTTTCATGACATTCCCCCAATATGTCCAACATTGGTCATGATCTATTTTATTCAAAACTAGGTGCACCTCATACTTTGAGGCATGAAATTACTGAATTATCTCTTCCTAATTTCTCATTGGTACAAAAACCTGATTCGTGACATAGTATATCTCATCCTAATATATAGTCGGATCTAATGGTGACTCACCACCTTCAAGTATTTACCTCAATTCCAAAAACTCTCAATGATCAACCTACATTTCCATGATTTGACAATAATGTTTATAATCAATAGAAACTAATACGATAGTCCTATTATTTTACCCCTCTTGAACCTAAACAAGCATCTTAGCTAGTAAATTCATCATCTTCCACTCAAAATTAGATTCTCAAACTGCTTGATTATGAGTTGTCCTACACAGAATCAGAAACAATTTTCCCTTCCTAGGTGTATTACCTAGATATAAATGAAATGAATTAGAATTCACAATACATCTCTGCTACCACAGATTCAATTCCATTAGTTAAAATATATACATTAGGATCTTATTGTCCGTATAAACCATAAACTTCTCACCAAAGAGATAATTTATTCAACGGTTCATGTTATAAACAACTATATCTAATTTGAGTTCTTCAGTATGGTAATTCAGTTTATGTGGCCTCAAATTCCATGAACCACATTCCACAACTTGATATCCCTACATCAACACTTCTCCAAGACTAATCCCTTATGCAACAAAAAACATTGTACACTCCACCCATAGCTTAGGTAATATCAAATCAATACAGTTTTAAAAGCTATTCCTAAACATTGTGAGTGCATTCTCATGTGCTCTAGACTATTAAAAAAATATAATCTATTTGGTCAAGCCCTAAAGAGGTGATTTGTTGTTGTAAAAGTCTTGGATGAACCTCTGATAATAGGCCACTAAACCAGAAAACCTATAGATATCAAAAACATTCTTACGATACTCATAATAAAACACTTCATGTACCTTAACTGGGTCTACATACATTCCTTAATATACGATGATGTGACCCAAGAAGTTCTTCTGATTAACCTATAATTGACACATAGATTGATTGGAAAATAGTTGTTTCTATCTCAACATACCCAGGATATATCAAGATATTGGGCATGATCATCATGAGTCTTATAATTAAACCAAATGGAATCCACTAGCACTAACAAAAATTGATCCATTTATATGTGGAAGATTATATTCATCACATCTATACGCACTGTAGGAGAGTTCTTTTTAACCCAAATTGCATCATGGATAACCCCTAAAGGTCATTACAACATCTGAAATCATTCCTCAACATATCAAAAATATGAAATCTCAGCTGATGATACCCTATTCTAAAATAAATAATGGATAAGGAACAACATCCCAAAAATTGGTTAAATATATATTTTATACATGAAAGTGGACACCCGTTCTTCACTATTGTCAAGTTCAACATTCAATAATCGACGCATAAGAGTAAATTATTATTATCCTATTTACAAAAAATCTAGAGAATCCCAAGGAGACACACATGGATGAATATAATCATTGTTAATAAAATTTTCTAGTTGATCCCTAAACTATTTAATATTTTTTTGTTTCATTATTTATGAATTAATATATGCTGGAGCAACCCTTTTCATTAACTCAATAGTATATTTCACATCTCTCAAATGTAGAATCCAATAAAATTCATCAAGAAACACCACTTGGAAACTCTCCAATAATGGTGAAAAAATTATTTCAATACACATCCATCATCTAGAAAAAGACTATCCACATGAGTTGTGAGATCCACCAATTTCTGATTTATTTGAATTTACAAAACCTGCCTTGATATCCCAGCCTCCAGCAAAAACTATAATTGTCACCCTCGAGAAACTTAAAATTCAATATCCATATATAATAATAAAATTGGGCTATTTATGCAATTAACAAGACCATACCCAAAATTATTTCAAAGCCTAACATATCAATGATATAAATATACCATCTAAAACTATACACCCCAACCTCAAGATAGAACCCCATTAACATACCTGTGTCTTTTGAACGTAATCCCAATGGTGTATATATCATCATAACTTCTATTGAAAATTCCAATTCCAAACTTAACATGTTCAAAAGAAATGAAGATAAAAAATAATCAGAGGAATCATTATCAAATAAAGAACTTTCTAGAGTGGTAGATACAAGAATCATACCCTTAAATATCAATGATCCATCCATGATATCCAAATTTGTAGGTTGGACTTCATGAAACTGTCCTTCCCATATTCCTTATGTTGCACCATGAGTCTTTTAATCTACTCCAATCTACTGATGAATGTGCCATATCCTGGATATACCATGCCTAAGGAAATTACCATGAAAATACTCTATTGATATTAGTGCTTTATCCCTGATGTACCATGTCAATGTTCATTACCACCAAGGCTAGTAAAACTCCAATTTCATTATTGATATAGTGTAGAAGATATCATTCCCACACTTTTGGTTCCTCCCATCTTCTCCATCACAACCAAAATGTCATGGATTTCTCTATAATAATTATACATTTCAAATCCTACCCTAATCTCAATACTCTACCAGTGTGTTGGGATGATGTCTACGAATATAGAGTAACCTACCTCACATTTGGTAAAGCACTTAGGTAAAATCATGTGTAAATAATCCTTCCCCCTACCCAGTCTTATTTCCACTACATTGGATAAAGTTATCATAGTGATTATTTATACCATAATAAGATATACCTATTGATTATATTGAAGTAACCACATATAATCTAAGGGAAGCCTATTTTTTGTTCCCCTTAGGAATGACAGGATGAACCAACACCTCAAGAAACCACAATAAGATAAAGATGTTAAACTGGGACTTAATATCACATTTATGTTATTCCTTGAAATTCCTTACCATAGTTGTCTTCTCACCTTATAGTGCTAGAGAAAATGACTACAATTTAGTAACATGACCAGAATAGTCCATAATAAACATACTCCCTTAGTGTAACATCATGAAACAAGCTTCCCTTTCCAGTATTAGGGTCTTTGGATAAATGATCCCCACTAACATCTCCAAAATGGCCATCCATTCAATACCATCTGAAAACCTAGTCAAAGCATAAACAACCCACCAATACATAATTGGTCCTTATAAAAAATAGGAATCCAACTTGACACTCTTCTCATTAATAATCATAAAATGTTCAGGTATTTTCTAGATGGACTCCATCAACAACTCATCTTTCTTATGTCCACTCTCTCCGGTAAAATTCATTGGGTGTTGAAGATCCTAGTTAGGATCTATGTATCACTGAGTGGGGGAGGGGTTGAATCATTTATATCTTTTTATTTTTCTGATTCCTTCTTTTTAAAACAACATTCACCTCCTATTAAATATTTTCTTCCCTACTGCACACACACAACAACATGAAGTTGATTTACAAGGTTCACTACTCCACAAGAGTAGTTACGTCCATGGTATGCTATAGAAATAATTCAGTACCACACAATCCAAGAGAAAAAAATCTTTTTTTTTTGGAATTCAAAAAGAAGGATATATAATTACACTCATGTAGCACATGGGAAAAAATATACATGTGGGTGTGCGCTGTCTTCGCAAAAATATTGAATTTTAGTGATTCATTGCATCTTTACAATTGAACAAGTGTATTCTTTGAAGTATAAATATTCTCTCTCTTACCCAGAAGCCATTATGGACTATGATAACCACAACATAATACATGAAAAGTACACAAATGTTTGGTGCACCATTAGAGATGTCTTGCATGCAACATTTATGTGTTGCGTTCAATATTTGAATTTTGTCATGAAACACCTTTTGCATGCAACTTAAATCATGAACCCAACACACTTTATGCGTGCAACACTATTTCTATTGAACACTCAACTTTTCATATAATTAGTTCATGCCTTAGAGCTCACAATTTCTCTAAGTGTCAATCTTAAAAAATGTGATGGGGACACCTCTTATTTATAGAACTTTTCTGAACTCACACTCAAAAACATTAATGTGTCGTGAAGGATCTTAATGCATCACACAGAACCCCATTTGATGTCACTTTGGGTGCGTATGTCTCTTTCATTCCAAAATCATATTTTTCTCACTTCATTAATCTTTCGTGCACTTCATGCATTTGGAATTTTTTTTATGTTTTGACCTTAAATCATTCCTTGCTAACTACATTCTTAACCCCCTTAAACCATGCTTGTAAAAACCAATATTTCACGCAAGCCTCTACTTTGCCAAATCTATTTTAGTAAGAACATCAATTCTATTTTAATATCATCAAGATGTTTTCATGAAAACTGATTTCATCATGAACCACATCTATCACGATATATAATCTTTGATAAAACACATTTAGCATCGCCTGATTTTCAACAAGATGTACTACAACTTCTCTATCATCTAGTAATATCATTCATTCCAATCAAAACATAATATGACTGGCCTTATATTTTCTACCAATTTCCTTCATAAGCCTTGAATCACATTATTTCCAAAATTTTGATATTTGTGAAATACAAATTAGCAAAGAATTGTCTAGTTCTAAATACCTTTACAATTTTAATTTATTTATCTTCTTTGACAATAAAAGATAAAACTCTGTAATATCATTATCTTCATACATCCTTCTGCATCCATGTTGGTCAAAACAGGGGTTGTAACTGAAACTACCATGTTAATTCATACATACTTTTCACAACCCTCTCTATGTCTCTATCCGTAAACTAAATTAAGTGTGGAATTTTGTCACTATACTTCTATCAGGCTTCCTCGCCCGATACTATCGACATCTCTGGTTCTTCTAATAGAGGAACATCATCATAAATGTCATCCTAATGTGCTCTCAACAATCCTTATCATGAAGGAATATCTCTACAATTACAAAAAAAAAGTTCTAGATATATTACTCTTCATTAATCACATTTATTATGAGGTATTTACATAAATCAATAATTATTGATCACCCTTATTCTCCACATGGTAAAAAATGAGTTATTATCACTTCCCTTAACCATAATTCTAATAGGTCCTAGATAATAATCATTAACACATAATAATATTTTATGTTTTTCATTAGACACCAATTATTCACATATTTCACCATTTCCGCATTTTAAACATTTCAACTCATATTAGGCACCTTTTCTGTTCAATTACACAAGAAAGAAAAAACATGTAAAAACAAACAATTTACCCAAAACCTTTATTCTTGTGCATATAAAAAATCATGCATGTCACATAAAAATATTGAGTTCATATAATGATGCATACATAGTCAAATCTCATTCTATTCTAGGAAATAATTAATATATTATAAAATTTTATAAAAAATAATCACATCATGTTACAAGTGAACCACTTTGGGTGAAATGACATTCAACTATAACAAAAAAACATTGATAACAAAAATCCCAACATGGGTTCCAAACACCAATGCTCTGATGTAATTGGTCACAATATTTGTAGCGTTCCTCTCTATTTGGAAGAGGTTACTGACTAACAGTGAGGGTCTAATATCAATAATGGGAAGACTATATCCAATTTTTAAATGTGTCACAATAGTATAATAAATTAACAATGTCTAATATATTGTAATTATTATGAGAATAATATGAGTATCAAAAGATGACACCAAAAAAAATATCCAAACTAAAATAGTTTATTGTTATTCTATAGTAAGTGTGTAGTGTCTAATGAAAAAATAAAGACACATAAAAATTCAATAGGGTCCTGAAACCATGTTTGGTTCCCCTAACCATGATCCATGCCATATCAACCCTCTAACATTGTGATCTTTCCCTTATCATATCCTATAATCATGATGTATATTTAGGTATTGATCTAGGACACCATGAAGGGTGTGACGTAGGAAACCACTAATAACGTCTAAAAAAATATCCAGTCAATAACAATGTATATATTTAAATAAAAAATTAAATTAAAATTGAATAAGTAAATCATTATCACATTTTATTATTTTGTTAATTATCGATATAAATCAGATGTGTTCCCAAGAACACCCACCCAATCAATACCAACATTATCCCATGTTGGAGTCTGAACTATCCCCATGGGAAATCACATTTTAAAAAATCTTGGTTATCATTTACTATATAATTTCAATTTATATAACGTCCATTTTGAATCGTAGTCTAATTCCAACCTCATTGGTGTATAAGATCATTCTTGAAAGACCGTTTATATTTAGAGCCTCTTTCCCAATTGCATAACACAATACCCAATGTGTATTTGGAGCCTCAGTCCCTATCACACACATTATTTAACATATGGCTATTTGGAGCCTCAGTCTTTGTCCCACACTCATTAACGCATATGGGTATTTTGATATATAGTTGTTGTATCACACTCATTAACATGTATGGGTTTTATGTACCTTAGTCCCTATCCCGCACATATTTTTCACATACATGAAACATATCAAAATTTCACAAAAACCCAATTATATATATATCAATGTTATTTATAATTAACTTTAATTTTAACATTATCATTAAATTATACAATTTAAATTTTTCAAAACAATACATAAATATGTATATTAATCACATGGTAAGATATGAACAATTCATCATTAATCCATCTTTCGAAAATTATTCATATAACCCAATAACTCTTCATTATTAGTGAAATCATTACATTATTCCCATTATCATCCAATTAAATATCTTCACAATTAACCAGTAAGACAATCCCAAAATCCCATCGAAGCCACAACCACACTATTCCACTAATTAATTAGCGAATTATTTAATCCAATTTAATCAAACAAAACATCCAAAATTTAATCGAATTTATCCTCACATTTTAATTAAATTAAATAAATTCAATATTCTATGTAATTTAACAACTAACTAAACCGATTTATTGAAAAATTTTATAACCCATGTAATAAAAAATATCTATAATCAATTAATTAATTAATTAAACAAAAATTATTTAATTGAATTCATGAACCAATTTCTAATCATGAAATATCAATTATAAATTTACACACACATTCTAAATTTCAATACATTCGGAATTTTATTATAGACAACCTATACCAAGATTGTTGATGGGAGATCATTAAAACAAAACCCAATTGAATAGAAAAAAAATAGATCATGATAAAGAAAGAGTTATAAATCTCAAACCTATAACCAAAATTTAAAAAGGGTTAGATTTATCATAACTAATATCATATACCTTGAAATGGAAAAAACACTATTGTTCACCAAGAATGAGAGGCGAGAGGGAGAAGAAACCACCTAGGATGATAATATATTATCGAGAGAGGCTTAGGTCCATCAATGGATCCTTGATCCATCATGAATGGAGGGTGGGAATCCTTGGAATCTATCTTGTATGTCTCATAATATAAGATAAATTTTTCTAGGGTCAAGCTAATATGTTTATGGATATATGACGAGGGTTTGAAAATTTTTTAATGAATATTCAGGGGCCTAATTTTCTCCATGCCCGGTTTCTTATACAGAGCTAATGATTCTCTCTAACAATGATTATAATTATGCGCCTCATCCCATGAGGTCACAACATACTACTAGTAGGGTGATCATTTTGGAAAAAATGAACTAGCTGTGTAAATCCCCTATATTTTGATTTGAATAGTTATCAGACCCAGGTGCACGGATTGAGAAAATCATGAGCTAACTATGCATTACCCCTATTCCTTAAAAAATTCTACAATATCTCTCAAACAACGCCATGGTTTAATCAAAACAAGAGAAAATCAAAAAAAGGAAAATGAATACTTGAAAATGAGCTATATAAATATCTAGAAATGTTGATGATGTTAAAATTTCTATTAATATTGCGTCTTTTTTTGGAGATTAGGATGATTTGTATTCCTATAATGTACTATATATGTTTTATAGTGTACAGTTTGATTGATGGAGTGTCTATATCCTATGTATCCACTATTTATTGTACCTCTTGTAGTGTATCTAGTGGTTTTAGTGTTCATTACCAACAATATATTATGAAATAAATATTTTATATAGTTCTAAAGGAATAATTCCCCCAATATGATTGACTTATTTTATATTGTTTTTTGTTTTAGATATGTTTATAAAATATGTAATTACTTTTAATAAATATGTATTCACTGATAAATCATCCATAAATTTTCATTTAGCTCTAAAATAGGGTAATACTATACTCAATTATTGGATAATTCATTTTAATTATTTTATTTAAATATATGGGATGGACAAGGTACTTGTAATTTAGTTAAAATTCAACTTTCACAGTTTACTAATTCTCAGAATTGTGGCCCATGTGAAATAAACTCATGAAATTTAGATGAAAAAATGTTCACTATTTTAACAAAACGTGTTTCTTGTTCTATGGAAGATGTAAATTTTCAATCATCCAGAATCATGCCTATTGGACTTAGAAAAAACAAAAAATAGACATGAATTTATAATATTTACTACATTTTTTGACATAATCGAGTGTTTTTTGTGTGGTTTAGTGATGGTATTTTGAGGACATGTTTTCTTGGGGAATAAATAATTCACATTATAGAGAATTTATACTCTTCATCATAGGTTAGATAGGATAAATGAAATTTTTTTACACATTTATTTTTTATCCTATGATCATCACTGAAGTT
The DNA here is from genome assembly GCA_963277665.1 of Viscum album. Classification (NCBI taxonomy): domain Eukaryota; kingdom Viridiplantae; phylum Streptophyta; class Magnoliopsida; order Santalales; family Viscaceae; genus Viscum; species Viscum album. The sequence goes on from OY728133.1 coordinate 447,809,877, forward strand.
TAGAGTTTGGAAGTTAGACGTGATTAATGAAAAGTCATAAGAAATGTTTTTAGAAATCTTGATATTATTTAGAAAGGACTTTTTGGAGGTAGATATTATTTATATTTTGGGTTTATACATTATTGGGAAATTCCAATAATGAAATTGGAATGATTATATTTTCTGTCCTACTGATAATATTACTAAGTGGATTGAGTTATTGGAACATCCATGAAATCAAACTTATAATGTTTTCAAATTCATTAATAAGAACATTTTATCATGATATGGTGTCCCAAACACATCTATTATAGAACATATGAATCACATAAAGAATTATTAATATGAAAAATTCATGGGAAAAATTTCATCATGTATAAAACTAGAATAACTTATCATCTATAAATTTATAATTGAAATAGATCATATAGAAGATTATTGGGAGTTAATTTAATTAATATTCATTTAAAATTGATTAGAATTTTTTTCTTATATAACTGTGTTCATGACACTAAAAATAATGTTCCCAAATACCCCACTCTTTTGAAAATCATATCAATTCTTTGTGTAATTAAAACATAAAAAATTTTTTTGTCGTGATATTTATGATTTGTAAATATAAAATGGCTAGGGATAATATATTGTTTTATCACAAATAGTTGGATGTGAATAAAATAGAATGATATGAAAAACAAATATTTTATATAGAAATAAATAATTATTTTTAGGATTTTATCATGAAAAACCTGAATTTCATTGAATGTTAAAAAGTGTTACTTTTCAATTAAATTGATTATTGTTTCCTAGAAAAAATATTTTTTAATGGTATGTTCTAGTCACCATCAATGTAGAGTTTATAAATGTGGTTTTTCATTTTTTTAGAGAGTTAAATGGGATATTCTCTATTATTGTAGAGAGTAAAAAAAATTAATTTGAGGGGTAGAAAAATGTTATATCTCTTTTATTTCTACATGAGATTCGATAATTTTATATGTGAAATTTTATAATTTAAACAAAGTTCTTCCATGGAGACATACCACGTAATATCATATTGTTTATTAGTAAATATGTATTAAACTGCTGATGTTATTCATGTTATTCAAAGCATAAAATAATTTATTTCTGAATTTATTTTATTTTATACTCATTCAAATAAGTTTAGATATTTTATAAAATAATTAAAGATTTGGAATTTCTTTATAGTCCTCCTTTGTGGGGATTAATATGTTAAATATTTCATACAATCCATTTGAGAATAAAAATAAAGAAACCATGGATTAATAAATTAAATGGTTTTTCAAGGAAAATTGGATCTTAAAATAGATAATTCTACATAAATTATCTCCAATTATTTATTCTATAGGTATATTTATTTTGAAATTATGTTAATGTAATATTGTATTGATCTTTTTAATCTTATACTGTCAATAATTGTGTATCCATATTGTTTTTCTCATGAATAAAATATGTATTGCATCATTTGATGAACTAATATGATTAAATCTTATGTATTATTGGATTATTTTCTTAAATTAATCCCTTTTTCTTATCATTCCTGATAGAAAATTATAATTAATTAATTACTGGATTAAATGTTTTGATATTGATTCAAAATTATGTTTCAATAATAAAATCATGAGGAAAATTATTTTTTACTACTACTATTATTATTTCATTTATAATGAAATATATTTCTTTAATGTTTTTTATTTATTGTGAATCATTATGAAAATGTACTTAAATAATACAATTTACATTGAAATCGATCCTTGTTCATTTTTGGTTCATAAGTTATCAATTTTTCTTCATTTAAATTTATATATTTTTTACAATATATTGATTATTTTTTTCATCATAACTATTTTAATAATATTTTTTAGTATTGTAAATTGGTTTGGGTTTCTTTTAAATAATTTAAATTATGTTTTTATTAAAATAATCTAATTTTATATTACAATTTAATTTAAATTTTAATTTTTGGAAACTCATGGTTGAAATTTGGCTAGAAAATTTACTTGGTATTGACTTAATCTTATTTCATTTCAATGATTTTTGAATAAGGGTTATTTTTTCGAACCATTTTTTAACATTAATTTAACACTCATTTTATAGTAATCATCAATTACATAAGACATTTCTTCATTTTATTTAGTAAAATTATACTATGTATTGACTCACATGAGATTGATTTTTCATAACTATAGAGTCATAAGAGTTTGTTAGTTAGAAAAAATTTGGAGCCTATGAGGCATAATAATATCATTAATGATGGTGTTTGGAATATTAACATAATATAAATGGGTTTAAATGGAGTCTAATAGTAATAGAGAGAAATATAATCGTAATTTCCCCTACCAATCCAATTCATATGGGTCTAACATTTAAAAAAATTATAGAAATGGACAGCAAAAATGTAGTCATTTAATAGTCATTTACATTCTCAACTCATGAATGATAAATGTGTATTAAAATCAATTTTTTTAATCTCTAATTTTTTTGTAATCAAGTAATGTTGAAAATATTTAAATCCCAGTTATTATACATTTGTCACTAATTTCCCCACTTTTTATTGAAAAATAGAAGACAATCTTTCTAATTAATTGAGTTCCTAGGAAGCTACGAGAGATTTTTATAGTGAAGAATTAATGAATTAATCAAGATGTGATAACATATATATACTGATTTATGGGATATGGAGCCTGTTCATTTTATGGGATCATATTATTTTAGATGGGTTTTAACTCATTTCAGTTTATAAATATGATAAATTTTCAAGGATGAAATGTGGATCTTATTGATATGATATAACGAGTCGATGATTGTGATGAAAATTTTAAATTACCATATTGTATAAAGGGAAATCCTCAATTGAGGATGATTGACATTGGAGGACATTAGAAGAATCAATGGAATTTACTCAGTTCAATAATAGAGGCATTTAATGTAGATTAGCAAAAATTGGATCACTGGAGAGATGGTAATTAATCTGATAGAAAATATTCATCCCCTTCTATATTATATCTATTTATTTATTTCATTATTGAAATGAAAAATATGCCTTAGGATGAATTTAATATATATCTTACCTACAGATTATTTGGGGAATGTCAAATTTCTAATTACAGTCTAATTACCTCATTCTTTTTATATTTCATGGATTGGTTGTGGACTCTCATAAATTTTTCTACTTATTATTAACTATTTAATAAATTTCTTGTGACATAAAAAATACTGATCTAGAAACAAAAAATATAATTATAAATATTTGTTAAAAAGGTATGAAATTTATTTAGACCAATGATAGTATGACATACATATTGAATGTCAATTTGATCTTTGATAATAAATTTTATGTATTTCAATTCTATTGGATTATGTTTTATGGTTGATATAATATATAAAATTAATATATTTATGTCAAGAAATTTATCAGGTGTGTAAATTGTTTTTTAATGTTTGTCCAGTTTAATCTCATTATTATTTGTGACGAGGTAATATCAATTCATGATTACGCAATTAAAATTACCTAGTTCATTAATTTCTTATACTATACCACTTTTTTTGAATCATAGTATTCATTTCTAGAAAAAATTAACATAATTTCACTTTTGATACAAAAGGTTGCACATTTCAATATAAATGATGGTTTTCCATTAATGTGTTTTTAGTTTTAAGAGTTATTCATTTCTTTGGGGTTGTAAATATATCCTTCAATGGGTTCGATGCTTCTTCGTTCTATACAAATGTTACATAGGTGAAAAAATAGTTTTATATTTAATGACATATAAAAAATAATATAAAGAGATTTTCTATTTCAAAATAAAAAAATCTAAAAAGATTCTCATATTTTAAATTCATTTAAAGTTGTAATGTTTTTCATTTTTTCAAATATTGATTTATAAATATGACTATATTTATTCATATATAATTATGTTTGTGTTTAGGTGTTTGCTTATGAATAACCCAAAGAACTATGTGTGTGTGTGTGCATTTGAACCCAAAACATATGTATGTGTATCAAAATATATATAATGTATATAATACTTAATTTATTATAATTTCTATATAAAAACAAACTAAGATTATTTACTATCATTTTATATAAACATTTGATATATATAATATTTCTAATATATAAAAAAATTAACATGAAAATTACTAAAATATTATAGGTCACATTAATTAATTCATAAAAAATTTAATGATAAAAAATATATTCTATTGAAATGAAAATATATAATTAATTTACCATAAAAATCGATAAATATTTTTATAGTGTTATTACTAATACTTGAAAATGATACATTAATCTATTCTAAATAAAATTTTGGTAAAAGTATTTATAAAAGTAAATTTTTGTCAAAACATTAGTTTATAATATATAAAAATAATTTTTCATCAACTCTTACAATATATACTGATAAATTTCTATGCTTAAAATTATGAAATTTATATTATAAGAATTTAATATTTAATATGAATGAACCCAAAAATATAGTTTTTACATTGAAACATATATAATTTATATAAGTATTTATTACTATTAAATAATATTTAGTTAATTATATATTATATTAAAAAATCTATTTTATCTAATATTTTTTTATTTCAATATATATATATTTTATTATTTTATGATTTTTTGACAAAATAATAACTTTTATCCTAAAATTAGATGAATTTGTATTACCAAATTTTAATTTGGGCATAAAATGAGTTTTTATTTGTTTTGATATTAGGGGTACCCCAAGAAATATTGGTACACTATTATGATTATTAAATTAATAACATAATTTTTATACAATGTATAAGCCATTTAATGTAGAAAATAGATACTTGAACTTGAGATCGAATAAAAAACTTTATTATCTATTCTGAAACTGAAAAATTTATTGACTTATTAATTTATATATAATATTTTTAGCATAAGACTTCAATAATTGGACCTGGTTAATGTATATACACATGTATTTAATTATTTGTTAGAATTCTAATAATATTTGCTGTTATATGTATTCTATTTATATACTTAATAGGAGAGTGGTTAATTATGTCAAGGTTGAATGTAAAAGATAAATGTACAAATACGTCAAAGGGGGATGTAGTTTAAAAAAAATAATTAACTAAAAATTTAATATAGTATTTGATATGTTTAGGTACATATGGGACTGCATATATGAAATGAACACCATTTAGAAATGATTTATTATTAATTGTCTTGAAAAATAAAAAATAAAGGTAGAGTTTAAAATAAATTGTGTTAAAATTTAATGTTGAAAAGATTAAATCCACATCATATTGAATAACTGTGTCTTCATGTTGGATCCATTCCCCTAAAACAAAAACAAATCATTGAAATGACCTGATAGACCAATAGATTTCACATATTAATGATGTATAAAATTGAACAAGTGCTATTAAAAATAACTAAATAGATATATGATGAAGATACATAGGCATTGAAAGTAAATATTACTAGGAATATATCAATTTTAGATCAATAATTAGTCATAGACAGGAGGTTGTGCCCATGTTTAAAGCAAGCATGTCGAGGACAATGCCATAATACATATTCTTATGAGGGAATTCCAAAGTCCATTTTATATGATAGATACATGTTATAATATTCCAAAAAAATATTTCCATCATATTTTATTATATGTATTATAAATTTATGAATAATAAAATACTCTATTTAAAATAAAAAACATCAATTTTTCATAATCTCCACCATTTCCATTTGAAATTGGTGATATTATCTCATATATAGTTATTGAATAGTAACAAAAATCATCATTTATAAATATATTTTGAATTTTGATAATGCCATATCATTAGTAAAACTATTTTCATTTTCATTTAAATTATGTATCTTTATGTCCCATGTGATTCTAGATATAAATAATATCTACAATAAAAAAGAATTTATTATTTATTTTCTTAGATTTAACATGGATTAATAGATTTTTATAAAAAAATTATTGTAGGTAAGCTATAACTATAAACTATAATAACGTAATTACAATGAAAAAGTCAAGACTCCAAACCATGGAATCATATGGTTTAATTGATACACCCAATTAATGTAATGTATTCATCTTAGGTGGTTGAAAGTGAAACAACATATAAAATGTAACATTTCTTAGATATAGGGTGTCTTCATGTAGTGAAATCATAATTGGTTAATTAATTTGTATTTTCAATATTACTTGAATAATCATCATATACATACCCAATAATAAATTACCTTATATCAATATTTTTATAATGACAAAAATATAGAGATGATGTTTTTGATAGGTGCTGAAGAATCGACATTAGCTTATGCCATTTTTGATTCCCTAGGCTGGCCATAAATCTACTAAGGGTTATGTTTAAAAAGAAAATATCGTGTCTAATGAATATCATGGAGTAAATGAAACTTATAAGAATTTTTTGAGTTGGTACTTGAGACATTTAATCTACTTCGATAGAAATAACGGGATATTATGTCAAAGAAAGTATAAAATGGGGCAGAAATGGTAAAATAATTGGTTCTATTGATTTAATAAAGTATCTCGTTAGAAATGTTAAAATATATACATGTTAGAATAAATTAAATATTTTATATGATTTATCATTAATAATTTTTACACCTAGGATTCTTTTTTCTTAACCAAAATCCTTTATTTCAAAAACACCATTCAATTAAGTTTTAGAAGAAATAATGAGATTCATGTTATCATGTATAATTAACTTTTCATCTATATATAACAAAAATGAAATCATTTTCTTTTTAATAGACATGATATAATCATATGTTTCATATTGGTTACTAGATAAATGGTTAATAACCATAATAGAATAATATTATATATACCATTGTCTCAAGGATTGTTTGAAATATTAAATTTATTTATTTAAATAGAAAAGTTGTATAGATTTTAAATATTTTAAATAACCATCATGAGACTTCATATACAATATTTCATTAAGTTCAACATTAAGGAAGTGTGTTCTCACATCTAACTATTCAATGTGAAACCTACAATAAGGATGAAAATCAAGCAATATACTTATAAAACAGTGCTTTACAACTAGTCAAAATTCATTATAACAATCTATTAATTACCTTTTGAGTAACACCATAGAGACTAGTATAGAATTAAACATGATTTTATTTTCATTAATGTTGTCTTATATCCATTTATAAATCCACCTAAAAAAATTACTTTATCATTGGAATGTTTATCATTGATAAATCAAGTGTGATGTTTTATTTATGGGTTCAGTTTTTCATCCATCAAAGGGATCCAGTATATAAAATATTTTTTATTAATTTATTTTTTAATACTAAGGGTTATAATATATACGTTCATGGATATCATGAAAGGAATTTATATCCATATAGTATTGAATAAAATGGGATAGAGTTCTATTGACCCTTGAAACTATATAACATGCCTACTCGTAAAAAATATTTTCATGAAGGGGTTTATTGTATGATTATAAAATAGAACATAGCCTAGTATAGCTTGGGTAATAGGTTGGGAATCAGATGGAGTATCCTATAGAGTATCTTCAAATTGAGTGATGCTTAGTATCAACATCGCCATCAATAATTCCATCATCAATATCATTTTTTACAGGTTTAGACCCAGGAGTATAGGATTCAAGATTCAACGCATCCACCTTATTTATTAATATCTAGTGTTTTTGTTTAAGAACCTATAATTTATAAACATTTACACATCTAGTATATCTAAAAATGATACACTAGAAGGATTTAGGTTCAATGTTATCAGTCCTAACATTGTCATATGAAAAAAATGACTATTAGGTTTTTGTAGGAAATTGACTTTTATAACAGAGTTATTCATAAGATTTAAAAATATTAGAAGATGATGGGAACCTATTTATAAGGCAAATTCCTTAGTTTAAGTCATTGTGTCAAAATATTTCAACAATCTTGAGAAATATATTATAATTCAGACACACACATGGGTATTTCTATTCAAATATTTGGTAATTCCATTCTATTCGTGGTTGTTGAATATTGTCTAGTGGCTTGTTATTAAATTTGATTGAAAAAGCTAATTGAAATTAGAAGAGTGGTTTAAAAATAGATTATTCGTAATAAATTTATTAATATTCTTTCATAACTAATTTTCTACAATTCGTTTCAAATTTTTAATGTTTCAAATGAATAATTTTATTTTATGTGTGTAAATAAATAAATTTATAGAGAATTCATCATTGATGGTAACAAAATAGGAGCCTCCAAAATGCAAGGTATTCCTAGTTAGTACCCATGAATTATAATGATTGTATTTTGAGGGGAAAATAACATTAATGGTATACTCTTTTAAGAAAATATTATTTCTTTAATGTTTACACAATCTATATAAAAATTAGTATTACTTAGTTTAATGCAAGATATTGAGTCTCCATTATTATTTTCACCATGAACCTTAGTTCTTACATGCCCTAATCTATAATTTAGTCTCGAAGTATTATCAGTATTAGACACACATACAACCCAAATAACTATAACATGTCTTCACATTAAATACATACAACCCAATAATAAGAGAACCAATGATGATAGTTCTAAAAACATTGGATATTATTAAATAAATATATTATAACCTAATGGTGAAGGACTTTCAGTTATAAGTTCCTAAGGATAAAAGGTTTGTATAGAGGTATAGATCCCACCAAACATGTTAAAATGAAATTATAGATTTGAAATATGTTCTATTAAAATATATCTTCTTCCCTTGAAATTACATAGCCTTTTATTTCGTAAAATAACTTTACTTTCTACGCATTCAAGCATATGAAGAATATAAAACCTGGATAGAAATATATGAAATGAGAATCTAGAATCTAAGACCCACTAATGGGTGATGGAGTGTATAGGTACATTTAAAACATCAATAGGGTTATAAATGTATTCCACTAAAAATAAACTAGATATTAGTTTATTTAGTTTCCTGATTTTATTTTATATTTATATAATTTTGCCCAGTGTTCTCGGGATTAACATAATGGAAGAAAACTATTTTCCTATCAATAGAGTTTAACCAAAATTTAGGTGTTTTATTATACAATACTTTGTCATTATGGCATTATTTCTATTTACTGTTGGAATGTGGCTGATCCCTTATGATAATACACTCATCATCACACATAACTCTTGGTTTACAATGAAATATCACGGATACAAGGGAAGATTTTACCTTGTCTATGGTTATTGATTCAATCACATGCATCTAAGTCACTACCAATGTGCTATAGGTATTATCTAATGAAAAAAATAAGGGGTTCATTATAATCACCTACAGTCACATTTATATAGGAAAACTAGGGGATGATTTAATTGAATTAATCAAAATTGAATTATCTAAAACAACACATTTAATTTTTTGTATAAAAATGAAATTTTTATTAAAAATGTAACCAATAAATGAATCTTTCAGTTATATTTTCTCTAAATTATGAAATATACTAGATGTAGTAGTTTTTTTAATGGTCGTGGCCGAAACCTCATTTTATTATTTAAAGAAATGACCTCTTTTTACTGGGTAGAGGGAGACCCATAACATAGCCTAAAGGCCCAAGGCCCTATGTCCTGAATACTAGGTTTGAAATCCCATTTGTTTTGGCCCAAAGGGCCCCTCATTGAATAGTACTGCTACAGTACCCGGGCTGCTACCGTACCTGCTATAGTACCACCACCGCTACAGTTCTTGCTACAATGCCTCTATCAGAACCATGTCACCACCGTTACAGTCCGCCACTTCTATAGTACTACTAAAGTGCCCTGCTATAGTGCTACTACAGTACCCAGAACTTATTCTCTACCCAGATTTGATCTTGGGACTTTTGGATTCCATGTAGGAGACTATACCACTATGGTACATACTCATTGGCACGAGATGTAGTAGTTTTAAAACATACTTCTTTATGAACATTGTCATGTAAAAAATAAATAAACTATAGTCATTAACATGAAAATAAATGGGTATATCTTTGAATAGGGTAGAGGTCATCCATTTATTATACTGAGTGACAATGTGCTTTCATGGGCTGGGTATGGAATAAATTAAACCCATATAGAAAATAAGGAATCTAATTTTATTACTATATAAATTTATATTATTATCACTATTATTATTTTTTATTTCAAACCTAATTCAACCGCTGTTTATTTTAATTCTACGATGCACCTTGATTGAGATAACTATAATCTAAACCCTGAAATAATTAACCATGATCCATAGATATAAATGTGTATTCAATTCGGTGCCAGAAATTTATAATACTTTTGATTATAATGATTTTGATTATATAAAGAATATGGGAGTGGAAAATTAAAATGATATTGAATAATGAAATTAAAAAGGATATTCATTTAGAATAATAAAAAATACTGACAATGAATATAATAAATAACAAATATTGATCATATGATTGAATGTGATTCAATGAATTTTGGTCCTAAATGAATGGATCAAAAAGAACCCACTCATTCATTAATTTTATATAGTTAAAAACAATGAAAATGAATAGTAAAATTTATAGATTAAGAATAAATAAGGGAAACTGAAACACATTTACCTTCATGTGTAATTGAGAAAATGAATGATAATTATTAGAAGGATGGTGATAATAGTTCTCTTGTAAGCCAAATTTATTCAACCAATAGTATATAATCGTCTGAACATGTAATATGAGTTTATTGTTATCTTACGTCATTGAAAATGATTGTTCTAGAACACGGTGTTGTGGCCAAATATGGGTGATTTTCCTGAAGAGGTTTCATGAAGAAGACCAAACATGGTGTTTTAGAAAGTTTTCATCAAGATAAATTGTGTCATGGAATAACCCAAGATAATAGAATTTATAAAAATTTAATGCATTTCATATGTTTCTTCTAATATTTCATAATTTTTTCATCCAAACCATTTCAACCTCCATACATCATGAACAAAACTTTTAATATTGATATGTAAACTACTTTGTGGTGATACTTTTCCACCATTTATATTTCCACTAAACCCCATAGTAGCCTATAACATATTTTGATCAATTTTTGGAGTGGATCACTTTAAAAATTTCAAAACATATTCACTCCCTAACAAAAATATTACATGTTGTGTTATGAGGTACATAAAATTCCTAGAATAACATCACAAGAGTCTCAAGTACTTAACCACTCTTCGATGCCACGAAACACTTCATAAATATGAAAAGGGGGAGATGTATTATTTTTTACACATGGTTCAGAACCTAATATTTTATGTGTATATTTGAAATAAAAAAAGGAAATAATTCTTCATTTTGTAAAAGGATTTTCAGATCTATGAATTTTTTTATCAGAAGGAGTTGGAGGGAACACATTGCCAATTTAAATCATTTCAACCACAAACACACTATGATGTTTTCATATATAATTTTTAGTGGTATGTTATTAAAGTATCGATGAGGAAAAACTATGTGTACATACGACTGAAATTTTGAAGCATCTTGAAGAAACATTAAATTTTAATTTACAACAACCCCTAATACAGTAACATAGAGCTAGTGTTTACTTATATTACATTGCTACTAAATAAATGAGTCAAAATTCAAAAGGATAGAATAATTAATATGTATTGGGATAATATATAAAAAAATAATTTATATGTTACATTAGAAACCAAAAAATAGATTCTAACAATAATAAAAAATTTCTTATTCAATTTAGTATTCCCAAAAGATCATTAAAGTATCCCTTCTTGATTCCTTAAAGAAAGTAAAAAAATTAAATGTTTATCTAAGATACATGGTAATGGGTTCTTAGAATCAAAATATATAAAATATATGTAATAAATAAACAATTTTGGAAAGTACATAATTAATACACATTACAAATATTGCATAACATAAGCATGAAATAAATTCATGGATAACAATATTACATGGGAAAAAGTTAAATATTTCATAGTGATGGAATTTTCAATTCTATAAATCCTAATCCCCATTTTAATACCTAATTAAATTAACATTAATGCCCAATACCAATAAATCATGATTTTTCCATCATGGACTCATGCAATGTCACCATACATACTATTAATTCCCCAATCCAAGAAACCATCATTATAATGGAATTTATAAACCATGATTATATTTAAAATTTGTCTCTTGGGACCATCCTTAGGAATTTTAGTTATATAATAGAACCATATATCACATAAATATATCTAGAATATTTATTATATATTTTAATAATATTTTAATTCATCATTATATTCCATAGAAATCAATAAATAACAATATTTATTCAAAAATAAGTATTATAAATATTTTCCTAGTAAATTGAATAAATTTAAAAAAGAATCCTTTCTAAATTCACACATTATATAATAATGTCTATATGGTTAATTCAAAATTAAATAGATTCAAAATATTTCTATAGTATATATAAAAACATATTTTAATTAGAAATATAATGTTAAAACAATTATAGAGAGTGATAGTGGAATTAGAATTAATCCTTATGTGTAAAATGAGGCATAAAATCTAAATCATTATGGGGTTAAAGGACAAGACAAGTTAGAAAAAAAATTAGTTATAGTATATTAATTTTATTTGTAAATATCTAATGGTGAATTTAAGTGAAACTCTAAAGATAAAATTATTAATACTCATGTAACAAGGTTGTAAAAAATAAGTTAAAACTCACTTTTAAAAAACTTTTAAATGGTTATCCTGAGGAATTTTTAAAAAAATCATTGTAAAATATTTATTGAAAATTTAATCAAAAAATAGACTGTTTTTTAATTATAATTAATGTGTTAGAAAAACAATATGCAGAAGTGAAATCAAATCCCATTTTATGAAATTTAGGAATGTAATATTTACTTCATTATGTATAAAAAAATAAACTAGATAATGAGAAAATTATTGTCATTGGAAAACTATAAAAACATATAATGGAATAATTTCAATAATTATATAGAATTGGTCATCAAAAAGTAAATGTTAAAATTTATTATTTTATAAAATTTTTAAAGACAATCAAAAGTAATCAATTTGGAGAAACATTATAAATATTAATTTTAAAACATGTATTAAATTAAAATATATTTTAAAAATAAGATAAAAAATAATTTTATCATATATATATAATTTTTTTTTAAAATTTATAATGAATTAGAAAATGGGTGGAAAATATTAGAGACCTAAAATAAGAATAAAGGATGGCTTTGCTCAAATTCATTCATTAGGTATTTTTCTGTACCAAACTGGGAGAAAATGGAAATAATATATGAAAAATAAATAAATAACCATTTGTGAAAAAATATATTTGTTTTATGATATATATATAATCCAATTCATTTGATTTAATTTGAAAGGCAAACAATCACAAAAAAAAGAAGATTATATAATATAAACCCTAACATTGTAGTCCTTATTGTTCAGGAAGGTTCCAACCTCTTTTAAGCTAATTGTTTATTTTTTCTTCATATTATATATATATATATATATATTATTTTGTATATAATTTATTCATAAATATTATACCCAAATACAGAAAATTGTTTTTTAAAATAAATTATTTAGCTATTGTTGGCATGCTTCTCCTGATCTTCTAGATTTGGCATTTTTGGACCTCATACCTTTGTTATAGTTTCAGGACTCATAAATTGTTTTCAATTTCACTAAAACAGACACAAATATATATATATATATATCATATTTTTATTTTAATTAATGTTTTATAACTATCTATTGAAGGTAGTTAAAAAATGAAATATGCTGATAACTAAGGCAGCAGTCCACAAGTACACAGGGTTTTTGTTTTCATTTTTCAATATATGAAAAAAATAGAGGCAGATAATGATATATCATCATAGAAATAAAAAATATAATAAATCACATATTTATTTTTTAAATCCATATGTATGACCATCTATGTGATGTAATCATGAAAAATAAAATATTTGACTTCACAATGGTTGTAGTACACATATATGTACAAGAGATGTTTTTTATTTTCCATCTGTTTGATACTAGATTGTAACTTGTTGTAAAAACAACATAACCACTTTGATTTATTGGAAAGAATTCTATTTAATTTTTTTTATAATAGATTTAAATTATTTGGAAGATGAAATGAAGTTGATGGAAGTCATTTAATACCTTTACCTCTTATTTAGAGATACATCACTGTATTACATATTAAGCCTTCGTAGATTGGTCATTTGGTGGGTTAGGGACATTGATAATATATTTAATGTAGTTTTTATGTTATTTTTTAAGATATGTTATTATCAATTGTTCTCGATGTTTGTGAATAATTTAGTGGGTGAGGCTATCCTTTTATTAGTGAGGAGATGGCCACTCATGTAATTGTTTATATGGTAAAGAAGTCGTTTTCAAGGGAACATGAGAAACAAAAAATACTAGTTTCAGTGATAAGGTTATTTATAGTAACAATTAACTAACATAATCATATTTTGATAATTAATTGTGATATTTGAATCTTTATCTATTAGTTTAAAAACCTCATTGTGTATTTTAACCCATACCGTGGTGGAAAATGTTGACCATGAAAACAAATAATTGTGACTAAAAAGGTAACCATGGATATTAAATTTTGATAATATTATCATTTGAAATATTCTTTTAAATATTAAACTTCTATAACTGGTGAATTTTATTTAATATAAGTACACAAAAACCAATGAAAACAATTTATTAGAAAAATGTTTATTTAGCCTAAAAATGATTTTACACAAAAATCATGTAAAAAATTGAGTAAAATGAACTTTATTTTTTATCAATAAAAAATTATTATTTATGATACTTTAAATATAATATAAATATTTATCAACATAATAATTTCTTAGCTAAAAAAATTGAAAAATAATTGTTCATTAATTAATATAAAATACTTACTAGGTTCAAATAATAAAACATTGGTTTTGAAATTCAAAATATAATATTTGTAAAATTTATTTCACTCCATGTGTACATGTTTGGTCAATAAAATGGTTTCATAAACTTGTATTTCATTCATCTATCTTGAAGATTTTATGAAATTTTCAAAAAAAATTAAAATATTTTTTTTCTATATTAACATAAAAATAAAACATTTCATAAATTTCCAAAAAATACACTATCTTAAACTAGGATAGGTCTCCATCCAACCTAATGCATGAACACATCAATATCATGACTATAGGGGAGTTCCTGAACCCCATGGGCTGGTACCTAATGTTTGGGTATAATTAACATTTCGTGGGAATGATTTTACCCAATTGTATACATATAAACAACAATCATTATTAGAAGTTCAAAAACAGAAATTACAGAACCAAACAATCCCTTAATAATTTTCAAAAATGAAGTTTAAAATATAAAAAAACCCCAAAATGACTAAAAATAAATAAATATAACTACTCCAACCCAAACCATCATTCTGTATGAATAACCATAACCTCAAGCTGCCACTAACAATCCCATAAGATAAGGCCACTAACAACCTGCACTATGATCACCGAACATTTTGGATTTTTTTTGAATAATCATAAAATAAGATATTTATACACCCAAGGGTTTTTATTGGGTGTGATCCAAATCCTAGTAGGATTCTGACCAAGAGATAGGCTCCATGTTATAGAATTAAAATATAATCTAGCATGATCATCTATATTTAAGCTTTAAATAAGAACACTTTAATGAAAAACCATTATACGGAAAATAATTAAAAAGGAATACAATAAAGGAAAAACATTTATCGAACACTAGCTTAAATGAAAAAGTGATTTTATAAATAGAACACAGACTCATGTGGTCCTCTATATGCTAACAAATGGCAGCACGTCATATATATTAGAGAACCATGGGTGAATAACCAAGGGTTGATCTAGCTTGAGTGGGATCCTAGAACCCCGTACCTCGATGAAAGGTTGTATAGTAACCACAACCATTAGTATCCTCATGCATGAGACACTACTGAGTAGAAACATCTAATGTTTTAGCAATGATTTATCATCATTATTGTTTAGATAATATTGGATGCTTTAATCCAGCTAAGTGAAACATGGACAATCCACTCCCGAATCACTAGTGCACTAGTTCTAGTTCACCCACCATGATACTTGGTAATGCCATCATTATCAATTTCATGTTCACATTTTGAACATACCAACATATTCAAATACACTTGTGAATAATTATAATTATATATTGAAATCACCATTCAATATGAACCAAGACACTTTCCATTTTACACACACATCAAAACCATTTTCATGTACATTTTATACCATATAAAATATTCTTAAAAACCTTATGAAATTATATCAAGAAAAGAACAAGATATGTTTAACCAATTAATGGATCGATCCCCTATCAAATCCCCATACAAAAACCCATTACCACCATAAGATCCTTTGAAAATATTATTGATATATAAAATGCTCCAATAAAATACCCCAATGAAATCTCAAAATAAATCACACCCACGAAACCTATGCATTTCCATTTTAAAAATGCATTTTTACCACAAATTCAAGTAAAATCATTGAAAAATACATTTCAAACCACAAAAATAAACTTTCAAATATATTTATAAATAAAAAAACATCTTAAATTCATCCAAAAATGTTGGGGCATGGAATGACTTGCATCTCAAGAAGAACCATCCGAAAAATGTGTGAAATCAAATATTTACCTCATTCACACCACGAAGAGGAATGAAGCAATCCTAACCAAGAGAATCGACCCCAAAACCAAAGATAAAATCCCTAAATTGAACTCCATACCCACTGGAAAACTCAAACCCCAAAAATAAAAGAGGGGAAGGCCTAAAAGAATAGTAAAACAAGAGGGAAGGGGGCATAAATGATATATCATGAAAGATCTACACACAAGTGGTCAATAATTGAAGCCTAATGAGAGTGGGAGATGTAGGGAGGCTAGCATAGGGCTAGGGAGTCCATGGGGGTTGAATAAGGGTGAATATAGATAAACTTAAGGAGAGAAAAAAAAGAGGTAAAGCATTTTTAATGAGTTGGCATGTGACAACCGGGCCCCGGTGATAGCTCAGCCACCCCGCCTTTACATGGTCGTCGGGTCCTGGCCCACCAGGTACCACCAGTTGCCCCACAGACACGTGGGGTCCACCCTAGGGTCCACCTACATGCCTGAACGGGTCATCTGACTAATATGATAGTCCCACACGCCAACACTGGTCCTTTCCAGTGTGCTTTGTCCTCACTCACACACACCCTGAGAAACTTACCAGGAGGTCACCCATCCAGATCACTACTCCAGGCCAAGCACGCTTAACCGTTGAGTTCTAATCAGACGGGCTCCCAAAAAGGAAGGTGTTCCTTGTTGACATGAGTCACATCATTTATTCATTTAACCATTTATCATTTGGGGTTGTTACAATCACCCCCCCTTTAGAGCACAACGCCCTCGTTGTGGGCCCTACATCTCAACCCAGGCAGTGCACCGTGCACTTAAGGCTGGGAACCTCCTCTGATACCAAATGTGGCAACCGGGCCCCGGTGATAGCTCAGCCACCCCACCATTACATGGTCGTCGGGTCCTGGCCCACCAGGTACCACCAGTTGCCCCACAGACACGTGGGGTCCACCCTAGGTTCCACCCACAAGCCTGAACGGGTCATCTGACTAATATGATAGTCCCCACACGCCAACACGGGTCCTTTCCAGTGTGCTTTGTCCTCACTCACACACACCCTGGGAAACATCCCAGGAGGTCACCCATCCTGATCACTACTCCAGGCCATGCACGCTTAACCGTGGAGTTCTAATCAGACAGGCTCTTGAAAAGGAAGGTGCACCTTGTTGACATGAGTCATATCATTTAGTCATTTAACCCTTTATCATTTGGGGATGTTATAATAATATAATTCTCAAGTGATCTTCATGTTCTTCCTTGCTCTTTGAATAGACAAGAATATCGTCTATAAATACTACCACAAATTGATCAAGATAGTCTCTAAAGACTCTATTCATTAGATCCATGTAGATAGCAGGGGCATTAGTAAGACCAAATGGGATCACTATAAATTCATAGTGTCCATACCTTGTACGTAAAGCCGTCTTTGGTATATCCTCCCTTTTGACCCTTAATTGATGATACCCTGAACGAAGATCAATCTTGGAAAAGTATTGAGCTCCGCGTAGTTGGTCAAATAGGTCATCAATGCGTGGGAGAGGATATTTGTTCTTGATAGTGATCTTGTTAAGTTCTCGATAATCAATACAGAGTCTCATTGATCCATCTTTCTTCTTAACAAACAGAACAGGTGCTCCCCAAGGTGATGCACTAGGGCGTATGAACCCCTTATCGAGATTCTCTTGGAGTTGCTTCTTCAATTCCTGCAACTCAATCCGGTCCATTCTATAAGGTGTATTTGAAATAGGAAAATCACCTGGTACGGGTTCTATTGAAAACTCAACTTCGCGATTTGGTGGAAGACCCGGTAATTCCTCCAGAAAGACATCATCAAACTCTCGTACAATGGGAATATTCTAAATAGTGAGTTTCTCACCAACCATTTGAGATAAATAACCTTCATTTAGTGGAATCAAGACCCATAAGATGGAAGGAATTTCCACTGGAAGGTTATATTCATCCTTGCATCGATTGACGATCATAGATTGATCTGGAATATGAAATGTTTTATGATGTCACGATGTTTACAAATCCCATTTTTATTAATGTGACAACCGGGCCCCGGTGACAGCTCAGCCACCCCACCTTTACATGGCCGTCGGGTCCTAGCCCACCAGGTACCACCAGTTGACCCACAGACACGTGGGGTCCACCCTAGGGTCCACCCACATGCCTGAACGGGTCATCTGACTAATATGATAGTACCCACAAGCCAACACTGGTCCTTTCCAGTGTTCTTTGTCCTCACTCACACACACCCTGAGAAACTTTCCAGGAGGTCACCCATCCTGATCACTACTCCAGGCGAAGCACGCTTAACCGTGGAGTTCTAATCAGACAGGCTCCCGAAAAGAAGGTGCACCTTGTTGACATCAGTCATATCATTTAGTCATTTAACCCTTTATCATTTGGCGATGTTACAATAACCCCCCCCCCCCCTTTAGAGCACAACGCCCTCGTTGTGGGCCCTACATCTCAACCCAGGCAGTGCACCGTGCACTTAAGGCTGGGAACCTCCTCTGATACCAAATGTGACAACCGGGCCCCGGTGACAGCTCAGCCACCCCGCCATTACATGGTCGTCGGGTCTTGGCCCACCAGGTACCACCAGTTTCCCCACAGACACATGGGGTCCACCCTAGGGTCCACCCACATGCCTGAACGGGTCATCTGACTAATATGATAGTCCCCACATGCCAACACTCGTCCTTTCCAGTGTGCTTTGTCCTCACTCACACACACCCTGGGAAACTTCCCAGGAGGTCACTCATCCTGATCACTACTCCAGGACAAGCACGCTTAACGGTGGAGTTCTAATCACACAGGCTCCTGAAAAGGAAGGTACACCTTGTTGACATGAGTCAAATCATTTAGTCATTTAACCCTTTATCATTTGGGGGTGTTACATGGCACGACCCCATGGTTAGTGTACACAGTTTTCCAAACCTTGCAAGGATCATGAGACCCCCTCTTTTGATGGAGATGCAGCTGCATGCATACCTAGGCTAAGGTGAATGACTATTTGGAGGTTATGGAGTAAGTTATTCCTTATACCGCATGATTTCTTAGGATGGGCGCACAATTACCACTATCCATGTGTCAACCATGTGAAGGAGCCTACCCGCCCAAAAATATCTATTTTACTCTAAAACACTATGTAAAATTGAGGATTAAATCTTGGAAAAAATAAAAAGAATTAATACACCAAAAAATAAACCTATCACACCATATCCCAAGTAAAAAAGCCAAGAACCTGACCCATATCTGAACAAAGGTGAACTCAAAACCTGGGTGTGACAACTCTACCCACCATAATGCTTTCAACAACTACATATCCATCTAAAATTTTATTCTAAATAGTTAAACAATACTGCTTCTCAACCCAAGGATATTACTAATGAATGAAGAGAGAAAATATGACCAAAATGCTACTAACCGAAAAAAGAGGTTTTTGAGATTCTAAACTGGGAGACCCAAATGGGCTTTTCTCTATGTATCACTAGACATAAAAGCTAAGAAACTCTAGTAGATCAGTCAGAGGAAATGTAAATATCAACACACACAATCAAACCTCTTGAGTCAAAATACCTCAGACCTCACCAAATAAATCATACACCACATGCCTAAATCGGGAAAATAGAATCACACCACATCACAAAATAAAACATCCTAAACACTACCGAATGAGTCTAATACAATTTACATGAATTGCAAAATGATTTCAAAAGTGGATACCACAACCTTAATTCAAAAAAAAACATAGTTTGTGATCTAATCCCAATATATACTCATGAATAAAGATATATTTGAGATACCTCTAAATGATACAACCTACTTCCAAGCCTACACCAGGAACAACAATGAATCACTAACATGAGGAGACTGAAATGAACTCCCTACCATAAGAAATTTTATAACATCAAATTACTCTAGCGGAATTCTAGCGAGCCCCATGGTGGGCCTCTACACCATTAGAATCAACCTACCAGCCAATCTTGCACATTACCGCATGGGAGACCAACATGAGCCTACTTTAGAGCTCCATGCACAAAATGAATCCACACGATAAAGGAAATTACAACACAAACTGAAACACATCACAATCCTTCCCCATCCACAGGACACATCTACTTTCATCTTCAAAAATGAGGACCAAAACTAAAATATAGTGAAAACCGAAAATCGATATATTTATAGAGACTCAATCCAAAAATTTACAACCACAGAGGGTTAGGAGAATGAAACAACCACACCTCTTTATAGACAATAAGTAACTCTTACACCCATGAGGGTCATAAGATGGGAACAAGGTCCTCAGGCTTCTTTCCACTAAATGGTACAACACGAAAAGAAACAACTACACGAAACTCTTATACTATATCCATTTAAAACTCTGAAGACTTAAATTAGATCACGGTATTCTTATACCCATGGGGGGTTTTGACGACCTAGAAGATTCACATTAGAACATATGGATGTAGCTCTATTGATTGAAGCATCTCCCACCTCGGAGTAAAGATTTGAAAACCCCTGATTGAATCATATTTCCCTTGTGCCACTGGGAGCCATGAGATGATTCAGATACCACAAGAAAGCACAACACGTCACGAGATGCACTTACATAAGCATGAAACCTACACCAAGAACGTGTCTTAGAAGATACATACCCATCACTCCATTCAACCAAAATATTAAACAACATAATAATGGAATCCTATAAGAAATCACATTCTAAAATGGTGAAATTTGGAATTCTGAAATACAGACACACTTCTATTTAAATTTATGTCCTTGAAGATATCCACAACATCCACTTTTTCATTTATAAGATATACTAGCAATTCAGGACTTCCATGAGCATGACACTTGCATCCCATGGAAATTTTACAAGGTGAGGGACTTTAAAGCGAGTAAAAAAACTAAAATATTTCTACATGTGGCCATAACAACCTCTTACAACAATGATTTCCACATAGGTTTCTTAACATGATATATTACTTAAAGGAGGACCAATGAAATATCCAAAAACATTTTAATATAGTGTCCAACAAAAACAACATAGGCCTACTTCTGCATCCCCACTAGATTCCCCTCCTCCACTTTGGGATGGAAATTGAAGAATTAAGTTGTCATAATTATCTTTTGATGACTCAAACAGATCAACTATTGGGCGAAAATCCTTCAAGGTATCATTGCTGTGTTTTTGGGTGATTGTGGTTTTTTGAAAAAGCAGGTTTCATTAGTGAATTTTTGAGTTCGAGAAAAGTTTTCGAGAATCCATGTTGACAAAGAATGATGAAAATGGAACGAATGATCTGGAGGCGGTAAAAAAGATCGGTACGAGGTGGTGCCTTTTTCTAGAATTTTCCAAAAGTTTGGGGTCTAAAATTTGGACTTTGGTGAGCCTCGAGAAAAGTGGATATCCTTGAAGATATCATAAAAATATGTAAAAGTAATAAATTTAGTGAAGAGAGGCTTCATGGATTTGATTTCGAAAAGACCAAGAAAAATCATGGCAGTGATTCTTTGCGATTAAATCAAGCTTCACAAAAAGAAGAGTTGAAGAGCATTGTGGTGGTGAAGGGAATTGTGAGTGGAGCTTCGTGGCGAAGGTGCAAAGTAATTGACTAGATGCTCTGTGATTACAAAGTGCTCCGCGATCAAAAAATTGTAGTGGTGATTCAAGATTTTGTGAGAATTTCGGTGGGAACATCGAAGCTTCGTGATTTGAGATGAGGTGGCGTTGAATTCGCGCAGAAATTCTGTGGGTTTGTGGAATCACCTATAAATACTCTTCAGCCCCTTTAAGAGAAGTACAGAGAAAGAGAAAGTTTTCAAATAATGATATTTTCTCTCATCTCACAAAGGTGGTTCGCGAAGGCAGTATGCTTCATGAAATAAGATCATTACGATGACTAATATAGCTCCGCAAATGTTGGGAGATCCGCATTGGCTCAGTGAGCTTCATGAGGGAAGTCTCTCTATGACAACTTGATATTCGCAAGAGTGCTTCGTGAGAGTGATTTAAGAAAAGACTGGATCTTTGCGAAGGCTTGTTTGAGCTTTGCAAAATTGGGATCCTCATGAAGTAGGGTACTTTGCGAAGGTGTTTCCAAAAGAATTTCCTAGTGTTCCGAGGAAAAGTGGTATTCATTTGTGGATGAAGGTTGGACTTCAACAGAGCATCTATCAATAGTTGAGCATACATTCTTTCATGAAAATGAAGATAACTATAGGTCTATAAACTGTGAGTGGATCTTCTGAAGAAGTAGTGAGCTCACTTCAGTTGAGAGAGTAGTGAGTTCTCAAATTGATAGTGGTTGTAAAATAGGAGGGATAGTTAGTCAACTTCGAACTTGTAAACAGTAGTGCGCTTATAGTGGAATTGGTAAATCGGCACACTGCTGGTGTATGATCCTTGGATGTAGCCAAGTGGGGGTGAACCAAGTAAAAATCATTGTGTCCTGTGAATGCTTAATGTTTTTTTATACTATGCATCGTGAAGGGTAGAGAAGAGGGTTTTTTGTAGTAGTAAAACAAGATCAAAAGGGGTAGTTGTTTTAATCTATCATACCCTAATTCACCCCCATCTCAAGGTATCTAGCTTAGTGGACCTAACATCAACAAATCTAAAACTAATTCTAAATCCCCTAAAATATTGTATCACATAGAAATATGTCTTTCATAACCAAGACAAAAGGAAGAATATCCATATTCCAAAATTTGAGATAAGAGAACTTATGTTGATCAATGAATGACCTTCCCATGGGGAATCCCCAATGGTCATAGTTTAGTCATTCATTAAAATCTTTTTGGGGGTGTAAACAAGACATGAAGGGAAACCTATGAACCAATCAATATGTTCTATTAGACAAAACATTACAAAAACTAGAACAAATAACATGAGGGGCACTACCACAAAGGATTCCTGAAACAATCATCAAAAAAACCACTAACCATAACCACAAACCGAATCTCCAAAAAAGTGAAACTTGTAATGTCTCTTAAATAAGAAGAGTTTTCAAACTCAAAAAACCTTGTGAGAAATAATCCCATATCATAATGAAATATTCGACACCACCATGGATTATCAAACATCATATCAAATACTTGAAAACAACATTTCAAATAACACAAAGTGAATGGTTTCACATTTTCCAATAGCACCTCATGAAGTCTCATACATTCCTTTCCATGTGAAAAACCAAGAAAAGACCAACTTTCGACACATATCGCTTTCTTGTGGTTACTCATGAAAATTCCAATGGTTAATAAAAATTTAACCCACAACCCTTGTAATCTATAACAGTAGCCAAAAAATGAAACCCATTCCAAATCAAAAAAATCCTTTTTTGGAAAAGCATCAACCCTTAAAATAAAACCCATTTTTAAATCTCGTAATATTATCAAAAATCCACAACCCATTGTATCAAAAACCAATCCAAATAAAAATTTCATACAAAATCTAAACAACCATTCCAAATCCATTGAAACATTCTATAAAAATAAAATTTATATATATTCAAAACATGTTTCCATGAATTTTTTAATATTTTCAAAAGATCACTAATTACCATACCGATTTCCATTTCAATATATTGGTGAATACCACCTAGAACAGATTTTCCCCAAAATAATTTTTAAATAAATCATTTATTCCAAAAAATTATTTTTAATAAACTATATGTTCAATTTATTAAAATAGAATCCTAAAAAATTCACCCTTTTAACTCAAAACCATTTCATAAAAATGAAACTTTTCCATGTTCCTAAAAAAATCCTGAAATTCACTTTTCCATCCCATTGAAAATCATACAATTTCAGAATTAAAATATTGTTTCACAATGTTTTTAACATGGGGATTCAAATGATTTTTCCAATACCCAAAGGGACACAAAACAATTAATGAGAAAATAAGTTTATGTGGGTGACTTGAACATATGGTTGGGGTCCAATTGCCTATCAATCCACCATCACAGAGAGTGTTCAAGAGAAATTACCCCAACTCCACATAGAATTCTAGGCCCTGCAAGCTTACTATGAAAATTGACCCAACTACCATTTCATTTCCCTAAACAACAAACGGCCACAAGTACATATGAAATCAGATGAAACATGGCTTCCCCTTGTAACTGAGGTCCCTCCACAAGTTGTGCAAGATTGGAAACTTAATCGTGACCATTAAATCGTGTTCTGACAACCATAGATCATGTCTACCCTAACTCTTCCTGTAGAAACATGATCCAAAAGATCCAACCTTCATCTGATACAGTTTTTTCATGCACTTGGACATGTTTCCATTTGACTCGACACCCAACCTAGTATGTGGCATGACCAGAGGGGCATTCCCAATTACCACTGGCTGGAAACTAGTGCTTCGGTATCAATAACATGATTTGGGGAAGATTTTAACCAATTTAAAATATACAATAAACAAAAAATTTTGAAAGTTCAAAAACTCAAAATAACTCAACCAAATAATCCCTTAACAGTTTTATAAACCGAAGATTACACTATAAACAAAAAATTCAAAAAATAATATGAAAAATAAATGTAAAAACTCCAAAAAAATTCTTCATGCCACATGGGAAACCTTACCCTAATGTCACCGGCATCAAATCCACAACAGAATAACACAAACAACCAGCACCATGATCACAGAACATATTGGATTTACCTGAATTAAACAAACACCAAGATCTACATAGACCCAATAGTGTATGTCGGATTTGATCCAAATACAAATAGGTTTCCACTGAATATAGAGGTTCCATTATATTACATTAAATGATAATATAACAAGATCATCTAAATTCACGCATTAAATGAAAACCAAATTTATGATAAAAAATTATTAGGTAAACATTTAAAAAGGAACTCTTTGAAGAAAAACCAGTTCACAATCACTAACGTAAATGAGAAAGGGATTGTATAAATTGCATAAAAACTCAAGTGGTCATATATATGCTGACTAATGGAACCTCATCATATATAGAAGATAACTATGGTTCGATCCCTTAGGGTTGATCAGGATCGAGTGGGACCCTAGAACCTCCTACCTCAATGAAAGGTGGTATAATAACCACAACTATTAGCTTCCTCATGCATGATCCACTAGAGAGAAAAAAACAACCAAGTTTATAGTTGTTATCAATAATCATCATTGTTTAGTTAGTATTTTTAGTTTCAATACGGTTAAGTGATGCCTATACAAGTCACATTCAAATCACTAGCGCACTAGTTCTAGTCTTCCCAACTAGATACCAAGGATTACCATTATGCTAAATTTAATGTTCACATGTCACACATATAACCACTTTAACATACACATTACAATCATTATAAATATATGGGGAAATCATTATTCTCTATGAATAAAGAAACATACAATTTCACAAACACACCAAAACCATTTTCAAGTATATTTCCAAAACATGAACAATTCATAAAACCCGGTTGGAATTATATCTTGAAAGTCGCAAGATAAATTTAACCATTTTCATTGCCAAATACCCTTTAAAATCCACATAGACAGATGAATTTTCACCACCAGTTCCTCTGAAAAAATGATTGTCACCTTAAAAGATCCCACTAATCATTCCAAAAAAATCCCACACTAAAGAACACACAAAAATCCTAGCCCTTTTCATTTACATAATTCATTCCCACTACATAAGCTTGTCAAACAATATAAAAATACCTTTTTCACCACATAATTGAACTATTGAACGTATTTATAAATTAGAAAAAATATATTAAACAAATATATTAATTTTTGGGCACTGAAACACCTACCTATCATGAAGAACCATCCAGAAAATGGTGTGAAATCACATATTCACCTCATTCGCAGCATGAGGAAGCAATAATAAACCCTAAACATAAGAAACAAACCCAAAACCAAAAATTAAAACACTAAATCAAACACTATACACACTGGAAAATAGAACCCCCAAAAGAGTATATGTGAAATCATAATGGAAGAGGAAAATAAGGGGGATGATGATATTTATGATCGATCCTTAATGATCCGCACCAAAAACACCCAGGAATCAAATACCAAGGAGAAGAGGATATGGTCGAGGGTGAGCCTAGGAATAGGGTGTCTATGGGGGTTGATCAAGGGGTTCAAGGGTGTTAAATTATTGGAGAGAGAAAGAGGGAATGATTTTTTAATGAGCTAGCATGGCCACATGGTTAGTGCGCAAACATGACTAGGCCATGGCACGTGACAGTGTGGTAGGTTCTTCCTCCTACCACACAGTTCCCTAGGATGGGCACACAGTTTGCACTAATAGTGTGTAATTCATATGCAGGAGCCTTCCAACAAAAAACTATCCATTTTACTCCAAAAACTCAAATGAAACTCGATGGGTAAAGCTATCCCAAGGATAAAAATAACGAATACACAAAAACATTAAAACCATCACACCCATTTCCTAAGAGAAAAATCCAATAACCCCAGCCGAATACGAAAAAAGTAAAATGTAATAACTCCAATGTTACACACCAAAAAATATTATTTTATCATGACTAATTCATCAATTTATTCAATTTAATCAAATTAAAAAATATTAAAAATATAAATTTATATTTTAATTGAAAATGATAAAAATAATGAATATTATTAATAAAGACAAATAATCTTGTTAAAATTAAAGTGTTCGTAATATTATCTATTATAGTTTTTTTTAATATTTATTAGTTCATATATTTAAATATTTTACAGTTCAAAATTTTATTAAAATAAACATAATTTAAAAAAAAATCATTGAATAGATAACCAGATTTTAGAATTGAATTCATTTAATCATTACAAAATAATTAATTTTTTAGTCATTTAATGTCATCAATCAGATTTATATAAAACAAAATATGTATCACCATTAATTAAAATATTTATTTTAACTGATTTTTGTTATAAATATAATTTAAATTTTCATAAAATTGTTTTAATGTGATGTTCATTTTGTTACGAGCTATTGAACATAATCATTATTTAATGGAAACTGTGAATATAAAATATAGCTTGTTATCTTCTCCCTTACCTTAAATAAAATTATTAATTTCTATTTTTTAAATTACCAAAATAAATATATCCTAACATATGTATAATATTATATATATATATATAACGCTATATTGACATAGGTCTAAATTTCTAGACAAATACCTTGAAAATAGAGATATATTTTTACCCATAAGACTTGTTAAATATTTTTTCCTATTATTAGGGTTTGAGTGATTATTTAACCTTTGAGATATAGAATTTGAGACAATATAATTACCTTATATATTTATATTTTATAATAATATCATAACTATTTTAGTAGGTCGTGATTATTTTTTCATCAATTCTTTATTGAATATTATAAATGATTAATACACACAATGAATTTTTTTCTTGATTTATTAAAATTATATTTTATTTTATCAACAGTTCAATAATAGAATGAATGGTATTCTACATATCTTTAAACACATACATAAAAAAATGACTAGTTTCAGTAAAAATATATCCAAAGAAATAATAACCTTTGAATATTTTATTATAAACAATTATACTAATTCAATAAAATTTATTTTATACCTTATCAAATAAGTGTACTCCTAAAAATAATTAAATAAAAAAAGAATCAGTATTCAATCAAATTTAATTATTTTTATAACAATAATTTTTGCAACTGAGGAATAGATGTTCATCTTTATAGTTCCACGTTATACATTTTAATAATAACAAGATCCCTATTAGGTTTCATAATTGAATTTTCCTAATTCTTAGTGTAAATATATAATTCAAAATCCATGAAAAATATGAAATAATTTCGATCCAAAATCAATGAATATATGAGATTAAGGTTAATAGAAAAGATATTAATTTAAAATTGAAATAAAATACTACAATAGTAATGTAATTTGTTTTCCTTTTATCTGTTGACTTTTTTTTTAGTATTTTACCATGATTATTTGGGAATTGGTTCAAATATTTCCCCAAATACATATAGTTGAAAAACTAGATATTGGTGGATTCATTATTATGGTTGTATTATTAATCCTTATAGTCCATTTATTTATATTATTAAAATAATATCATTCCCATTAATAATGTACGAGTTTGTTTCCATCCCTATAATATCACATATTAGAAGTTCTATCCTTCTCTTATTATCCTTATCCTAATTTCTCTTTCCTTATTTATCAAATATCGTCATCTTAATTTTATTTTCATTGAAATAATAATATTTTAAAAAATATTTGTCTATAATGACCTTAATTAATATAATAATATACAATTATTGAAATTTTTGATAGACTAGTTACCTTCGGAGCCTTGGTATAAGAATATCAAAAAATTGGTTAACCATTATTTCCTGATTATATACATAACATGTAGTGTACCTTTTTAATATCATAATGTATTACATAAATCAAAAAAAAACATTCTTCTAATTAATATTTGAATTAATTGAATTTAATTTCTTGATCGTCTTTTTTTTCTTATGGAAAATATTTTATAAAAAGTATCTCTTTAAATGTAACATCCTATGTTTTTATGAAATTTCATTTTCAAATAAATTAAATTTAAATGATGGATTTCATTACACGGATAGAAAGCTAAAAATTCAATATATGACACTAAAAGATAATATTTCACTACATGAGACATTATTTTAGTTTTTGTTACATACAAGACTATGTTTTTATAAAACCGCATTTTATTATTATATTTATTTTAAATAATATAGTTATAACATAACCATTTAAAATATTAAGATTAATAGTAATAACTAGTTTGTAAATTAATAAATAATTTTTAAATATATTTATTAAATATGTATAATCAGTATTTATTAAACTGTTTAGAAATTATTCCAATATTTTTTACTAGGTTATGATATAAATAAATGAAATTTTAAGCATAAAAAGTAAAATATTTGTAAACGTTGTTTTACCACCTTTTAATCAATCACCTATTTTAAATATAATTTTTGGAATTTTTAGAATTGATATTATAAAAAATTAAAATTATTTTTTAATTCATAATATAAAAATTTACCTTCGGTTTATATTTGGTATTTTCTTATAACAATAATATTTTAAAGAATAGTTAATAATATATAATTTTAATTGATGAAATAATTTCATCTAAATAATGTATGGTGGTAAATTATAATTATAATTTTGTTTAAATAATAATTAGATAAATATTATATTATTTAAACAAATTAAGGTCACTAGAATATATTTTACATTGAATTTAGATATCAACACATAGAAATATTTTTGATATAATCACTTAAAAAATAGCTTCGTCCTCCCGATTACAGGACTCGTTTTAAATTAATTTAAACCATTTATGTCACTATTATTTGTCAAAATGAATTAAATATGATTAATCAGAATATATTTATAATTAATAATAAGGTAAACATAGTTATGAAAAAAAAATATCCGTAAAAGAAAATAAAAATAATTATATTGATTAATGTAAAAATTAGATTACTTATAGTTAACATTTAATCATAACTGTCCACATGAAATGTAAACCTTTTAGTAAATAATTGTATCAACCCTATTAGACCATATACCAATATGTATCAAATTTGGATCATTAATAATGTAACATGATGTAAGGTAGACTTCCCAATAGGGTTTATCTTTATATATTTACAAGAATGCAAATCCTTAACCATAAAATGAAACTCAACACCCCCTATCTTAAAACCTCTAAAACCATTTTGGGTCATACAAATAGTGTAAAAATGAGATCCCAACATCCCTACCCTCATCTTATATGCCTAAATATTTGGATAAATAAATACAATTATGTAAATTTGTGTAAGTCAAAAGGAGTTACCCGAAAAAAGAGGTAACATTATTCAAAGATCACTTTGGTTTATTTTATTTATTCAACAATAAAATTTTAATAATTCAATAATTATATAATAAAATTATTATTATAAATATACTAATAATTTTTCATGTTATATTTTCAAACTATACTTAAAACACTTCAATAAAAGTGGTATTAAAATAACTGTTCGTGTGTACAGGGAACTGCCACCTTGTTAAATAGAGCCATTCATTTTTTCGAATACCGCCTCTTATGGTTTGGAATTATGATATATATACTACTTTATATTATATATATTATACCTAAAATGCATTAATACATTTTTTATTTTATTATAACACACTAATTCATGTTTCATATTAATTTTAAAGACATTAACATCATTTACGGACATGTTGACTACAACCTCCTAAATAAAACATGAAACATTACCCCATTAAATGGAGTTTAGTAAATATGGTTTGAATAATATTATGTTATATAAATTAAATATTTATTATATTAATGACATGATTATATACCTTTAAAAAAATATATTTTATTTCTTATATATATTTCACAGACTAAAAAATTGAAAACGTCATTAGTGGATATGTAGACTACAACCTCCAAAAATTTATGTGATTATATGTATTCATAACCACAACACAATAATTATATATATAATTATATTCATTTAAATAATTTTTAATTTTTTTTATAATACATTTTTTAGTATGTTAAATGTTTCATAACTTCTTTCTATAATGATCATTCAAATATGGGAATGTTACTTATATGTACCTATGACCTACTATCTACATAGTTATAATGTTGGAAAAATTTTCATAACAATATTTCACTATTTATTTTAAATGTATAATTTACGTAAAAAATTTATAATTATTTCGTTTTTATTTTTTGGAGATATTTAAATAACTACATCAGGACTTAGTTGGTCTGAACATCTAACTAAAACATTATTATTAAGAATTTTTTTATAAAATTTTCAAAAGTAAAATAAAATTAATAATAAACATGGAAGTGTTTTTGAAAATTATTTAAATTAACTTAATTTATTTGGGGAATATAGAAGATATTTATTATAAATTGTACTTCTTGTAAGATATTTCTTAACTAAATTTATATTAATTATGTTAATATTTATTTCAGTAGTAATGTTATGAAAACAATATGTGCTAAATGTCCTATTATTGAATAATAATTTATTATCAACTTTATGATTTGTTATTTACCAATGAGATAATGGAATTTTTCACAACATTTTTTTCAATCATTTTTAAAGTTATACTTATATCTTAATTTATGATTTCTATAAACATCTATTTGGAATTCAAGTATAATGAATATCTTTATTATCATGCTATTGTATATTATTTTAATTTTACTTCTTAATGGGTTATATAATTGAAATTTTTCAATGTGTTATCAGACACTTTGGAGTGCTTAAATATTATTTCCTTATGGTTTATTTTATTTTATTTTAAGGAAATTTACATTCATTATTGTCAGCAATATTTTTTGTTACATTTAGTCCACTAGAGATATTTTTTATTGATACCATCCTCATTAATTCTATTGAATATGAGTTTTTATTGGTATTTTTATGAAACCTGTTTATTTTCCACGGTTTAATCTTTTTTCCAAGAGATTTCTATAGAAACCATTTTTTTGTTTGGTTTACTAATGTTTCTGAGTGTTTTTTATAAAACTCATTTCTTTTTCCGTTGGAAAATTATTTTTAATAGAGTTTCTATTAGAACCCATCACTATTACATGGGATAATATTTTTACAAAGAGATTGTTATGAACCCCATTTTCTTTTTAAGGGTTTAATCATGTGTAAAATTAATTGTTATGGAAGCCATTTCTTCCACGAGTTGATCATGTTTTTAATAGTTTTCCTGGAAACCCATTTATTTTCCATGGGTTCATATTGTTCAAATGATATTGTTTTGGAACCCATTTCATTATATTGTTTTAATAATTTTTCGGAGATATTTTTATTTAACCAATTTCTATTCTATGGGATAATCCTGTTTCAAAGAGATTTTTATTGAACTAAATTATCGTTAACAGGTTAATCATGTTTCAAAGTGATTTTCATTAAACCCATTTATTTTATGTGTTTTAACCATATTTTAAATTGATGTGTATTGAACCCATTTATGTTTCATTGGTTAAACATTTTTTAAAGAGATTGATAAGAAATATATTTTTGTTACATGATTTGATCAATTTATAAAAGTGATCATGGTTGTTCTGATGATTTAAGGATGAAATAGATGCTTTTATGTGTAATATAATGTTTATTGGACAATGACATGCGATTTTACGATAAACCCCTGATATGTGGTTATGTGAAATAACACAGATGGATGGGTCCCTGATATCCCTTTGATAAAATGGGTGTGTAAGTTGGCCACATGGATATTCCATTTATAAAAGTGGAATTTATTGAAATTGAATGTGTATGTATTCCATTTATAAAAATGAAAAGTATAATAATTTAAAAATATACCATTCTATTTTATATGTGATATATATGGGTTTATAATGTTTCAAATGGTCAATATTTATATCACATGGCTCATGATTATTGATTGTGATGAATTTATCCTTTACCATGTTTTTATAAATGTTGATCTAGGTTTTGATTGTATGGTTTTCTTCATTATTAACTCATTCACATTGATGATTTCATCATACCCCTATTCACTCTTATTATCATTAATGACATTAAATTGCCTATGATTATGTTTACCCTAACTAAAAATTTTATCTCTCCCATCTTATTTTTCATTTTCATAGCTTTTTAAAGAATGAAGAGGAATAATTAATTTCTATAATGGATTCTAGAAGGATGATGTTGATTACCTATATTTATATATGTAAATTCATGTTAATGTAATGAAATGTTATTTTCATGAGTAATTAGTCCATGATTATATGATTTTTTTATGTTGGAGTCATTTTAGTTTTCAAAGACAATAATTCTAAAAGGTCATCAAGGATATACCTGATCGTAGATTTCCTTTTCATTTTATAAGGATTAAATGAAAAATGTGGGTCACATTTATCTATATAAAAGCTGGAAATGTAATGTTATTTTTTTGTATTGGATCTGGGAGTGTTGGCATTGAGTTGTTCTAGTTGTGATCGAAAACTAGTTTAGATAACATTGGATATTTGGATGTTTTAATATGATGTTATATTTAGTTTTATGGATACCATCGTATTTATATAAGATTATTGTTTAAATGAATATCAATTTCAAAGATAACCTATAAGTGGTTTTTACGTAGTAATCATTTTGAGGTTATCAATGTTGTTTTTGGAGGGGTTTCATAGGTTGTGTAGCTTGTAACCCATAGGATCAACATGATGTTTTTTAGATTGTATTTATTTTTCATGATCAAAAATATAGAGAACCCAATGGATTGTTGATAATGAATCACATTGGGTTGGGCCGCATGGCTAGAACCAATAATCATACGATGACAAGTGTATAACACCAACAAATGGTTTATGATATGTCTCGGATAGTATGAAAACTTTTACAGGTTAATATTATGATTACTTAAGAATCATATGGTATTTTAGTTCAGGAATAATGGTTGTTTTTTGGAAGAATATGTGATCAGATCCCTAGTTATTTGGGTTTCAAACTTAGTGATGAAATGTTTGATGAATTATAAGGATATTTATCTATAGTATTATTGTGTTTGAAAATAAGGTATTGGTATTAAATTTTTAATACAAATGTATCAATTTATGCATTACTATTATTGTTACTTATACTACCATTTTCTATCCATTTTGGTTTTTATTAATGTCTAATGATAGGTGTAATAGTTTGAAAATTTTTTATATGACTATGTGGTATTTAAATGTTGTTTTAATGATTTAGAAATGAAAAATTCATCTTGAACTCTCATCTTTTAGAGAAAAATATTAAATTTTTTGGAAATTTAATAATGTATAAAATTATACTAATCAAGTTATAATATTTTCTTTTTCATTTTCTCTTTGTCTAGAAGGTACGAAAATTATTGAAATCTAGAATGAGGATCTAGAAAAAATTTATTAGCTTTGTAACATTAATTCTAATGATCAATTGGTATTTTTAATCCTCGTACATCAGTTTATTAACACCATTAACATTTAATTGATCATTCACAAGTTTATTATCAATGACATTAATCACAATCATTATGTATTTATGCTTTCCCTATATTACCACATATGTACCCTATATGCATTCCTTGTTATGTGTAACTTGTTGAGACCTTTATGATTCCTAAATTACATCATTAATAGTATGTTTTATCAAACTTTTTTTATTATTTGGGTTTCAATAAACAAATTCTAAATATATCAATCATTTGAAAACCAAGATGAATTTCAGGGGATAAATTCATTTTAAGGGGGTAGGACGTAACATCACAAAACTTTTTAAAATATCTTATTTATAATTATATTAAATTATTAAATAGATTTCATTAAAAAAAATCATTACATTATCTTTCATCAATATTAACACAAATATTATATTTGATTGCACACAATATCGATATGTGTTGACCTCTTATGTTACACACTATCCGGAGTCTTATAAGATAATGATATTCAATTGGTATTATTCATATATCATTATAGTTATCACATAGCCATTGGAATGGAGGTAATTAATATGATTTTCTAAATTATGAAATAATATTTGAAACAATATTATAAAACTAATTCATCAGTTACAAATTAATTGTAAAAGAAAATATTCTAATTGAATATAAATTATGTGTTTTAATTATAACTATTTTATGAACATAACAGCATTTTATATTATTAAATTAAATTATTGAATATTAGTTAAATATATTAAAAAATTATCTTCTATATATTTTATAAGATTCCCTAAAATTAATTTAATACATTTGATATGGTCTAGATAATAAAAAATTCAATTTTAAACAGAAAAAGTTATATAATTTTAAAATGCAGTTTTAAAGCCTTTTAATGAAGAATATATATTAAATTAATATTAATACAATTTTTTGATTATTATTTGAAAAAATAAACTTCATTTTTTAAATCATAATATAAAAATTTACTTTGGCAGTATTTTTTGTATTTTTTGAGAACATTCATATTTGGATGCGTAGTGAATGGGACTAAATTTTAATTGAAAACCATTTTTTATTATAAATAATTTAGAGTATTGAATTATATTTGTAATTTTTTTTAAAGTATAAATATTATGACTTTATATCATTTTATACAATTTATGCTGCTGGAATCAAATTTAGATTAAATATCGATAAAAAACAAAGGAATCATTTGACTATATTAACTTTAAAACCTAGCTCTGTTGTCTTGTCTATGAGATTAATTTAAAATTAATTAATGCCACTTATGTTATTGAAATTTTTAAAAATGGATTTTTAATTTTGAATTATATTATTTTATAATTTATAATAAGGACATAAATTTTTTTGACCAAAAAAATTGGTGAACGTAATTTATAATTACTTACAACAATTAATGTATAAATTTGTTTACTTAGTGGTTAGTATTTAATGTTAAGTGGCCTAATGACCTATTAACATGTAAAAATACCATTTTATTGAACTTATTATACCATATCCACAATTTCTCCAATTTTTTACCTTATTGAAGTTACATTATACATGGATCCCTCCTAATATATTTTAATTTTTTGTATATACAAGAATGACACTCATCATCCTCTACGAAAAAGAAATTAGTCTCCCCCTATCATAGAAACCGTTATGTCCTTTGGGATCATAAAAAATGCATATAAATTATAGTAAAAAGAAATATAATATAATCTCATATTCATAAATTATTTCAATATTTATTATCAATATTTAATTTACATTAAAAAATGTGTTAGCCAAAAAATAGTAAACATTCTTCAACAATAAATTTTATTTAATTTCATTATCCACACATTATATTATATATATTACATAATTATATATAATCCTTATTATCCTCAATATACTTGTATTTATTATGTTATTTTTTAATATCACCTACACACTTCCATCAAATGGGTAATGAAATCACAGTTCGACTGTACAGCGAACAACCGCCGCATGAAACAATGTCATTTGTTTTTACTTCACCATAGTTTATGGTTTTGAATTATGATGTGAAAAACGGTTTTTAATTATATTTATTATATTTATAGTTTATTAATCCTTATATAATTATTATATAACACATACATGAATTATTTTTATTTTTAGGATTATAATTACATTGTTCTTGGATGTTTGGACTACAACCTCTTTAAAGAGATTTGATACATTATACCATCACATTCAATATATTGATGATGGGTTTTTAATACATATATTACATAAATTAAATATTTTTAATATTTCTATCATTATAATATATATTTACATGTAAAATACTATTTATTCTTTCCACTTCAAAGGCTGAAAAAGCAATAACATTGTTCATGAACGTTTCGACTACCGACTGCTCGAAGTGACGTGATTATTTAAATTTAATCAAATAATCAAAATAATGAAATATATATATGTATATATAATTAAATTATATTTAATTTATGATATAATGGTCATTATTTAAATTTAAATGTTACTCACTATCATTTCATAATGACCATTGAAAAATGGGAACGTTACTCATGCATACATATGACCTATCGTCGCCATGATCATAACTTTGGTTCATTTTTTGAAACTAATATTAAAATTTGAATTTAAAAGTATAATTGATGTAAAAAGGTTATAATTATTAAATTTTTTTGTTCTTTATATATTTAAAAAATTTCCTTCCTAGACACAGTTGATATATCAATGTCACTTTTCATACATAAGCTGAATATCGTCAAAATATACAACTCAAATATTATAAATTTAGAAATTGTAAAAAAAATATAAGTGAAATAAAAATAATATTTAACATGTAAAAGGATAAAATAAAATTAAATTACTAACATTTTTTATTATTCATGAGTATTGAATACATGCATGACAAATTAGAGTAAATATAAGTGAATTCCTAACACA
Source organism: Viscum album (assembly GCA_963277665.1). Lineage (NCBI taxonomy): Eukaryota > Viridiplantae > Streptophyta > Magnoliopsida > Santalales > Viscaceae > Viscum > Viscum album. The sequence continues at coordinate 447,847,467 of OY728133.1, forward strand.
ATTTCAATTAATTATATTAAAAATATATTTTATTAGATGTGTTTGGAGAATAATATATCAATATTGAACAATGATTTTAGTATTATGTATTTTAAACTTTTATTTTGTGGATTGTACATTGTAACAAACAATTATTTCATTGATTTATTCTCACTCCAATGATATGATCATTGTAAGTGATTTTCATATCACTTTTTAAATCTGTGAGATAAATATCATATTAACCAGCTAAAAATATTTTGTGGTACATATAATTCATATTTTAATATTATATCATGCTTTATTTTAACTTTATGGTATTGAAATGTTTTATTTTATGATAATTACTATTGGGGATTTTGATTCAGATGTCATCATAGTTGTATGGGGTTTTTCTCAATTTACAATACTTTGAGACTTATTTTTTTATGAACCCAATTTTTTATTATATTGTGTATATACATCCATGTGAAATTTTATAACATGAATTTAAATTATTTAATTATATTAAAATGTTCAGTTGATGTTATTAATTCTTGCATATCACGATTAAAAATTTACCCAAAACGACATGGGATTTCTAAAATAACTTTCATTCTTATGAGCCATTTTCCATATTCACTACTCATTTTTTTGTCCCATGTATATACTGACCATGAATGTATTTTATGATTATTATCCATATTTTTTGGGTATTTACATATCCTTTTAAGGATTACATTTTATGGGGTTTTTATTTTCAATGTTACCAAAAGTGTAATGGATTTTTGTCACAATATCTCTTTTTTTAGACATTTGTTATGTTATACACCAATATACATTTATGAGGTGTCTAAAAATTTAATTTTACACGATGAATAATGAATCTCTAAAATATAATTTTATTTTATTTTTATTTAATGATACTACTTCATGGGGATTATAAGTAAAAAAATTTAGGGTGTTATGTGTAACATCCCAAGTAAGTAATGAATAATAGATATTTTTTATCCATGTCTATTAGTGAATTAGATATTGTTTTAGAGGCTTAAATTGATAATAAATCCAATCTTAAGCATGGAATAAACTAATATTCTTAAAGGACTGTTTTACTGCCTTTTGATGGAAAACCCTTTTTAAATCAAACTTTTGACAATTTTATAATCTATATTTGTCAAAATAAACATATTCATTATTATTGGGACATTGAAATTTACATTGGGTAAATTTTTGGTATTTTTCTGACAATGTTCATTTTTAGTGAATAATACTACATTTTACATCAAAACTAATTTTTAATCTAATTTGTTTATATGATTAGATTATCTTTTGAATTGGTTTTAAAGTTAAATTAGAAAATATTTTTACCATTAAATCCAATAGTGGTCGTTGGAATTAATTTTACTTTGAAATCGGACTTAAACTAGTGTCAATCCTATGATACTTATTATTTCACAAAAACACGCTATTTGTCATGACAGTGGGAATTAATTATTAAATTAATTAATTTGACTTATAAGTTTTTAATTTTGTAAAATAGACTTCATTTTTGAATTCGGAATATCAAATATAGCTTATGGTGAATTTTAGGTATTTTTCTGAAAAACTTCAATTTTTGATGAATAGTGAAATCACTATGTGGTACTTATGAAAACTGATTATTCGTTTAAATGAAATTTTACCACCTATGTGATTTGATTTTCAAAAATCCAACATACATGGTTGTCATTAAGAAGTAAAATTTGGTTCAATGAGATTAAAATAATTTTTTGGTGAATAGTAACTCTTAAGTTCTTAATCGCGATTAGTGGTAATTAGTGTAGTATAAGGTAAAAATAATGCTTTAATAATATGAAATGACCTAGACACATGTCCTAACCTTATTGGTTGTGTCATGACCTACCAAGACAAGCCATGGGTAAACTTGGGGACCCCATGGAGCCACTTTGGTTGGGAAATGACATAAATAACTTTTTATTTAATGTTAAAGTAAAAATGACACAAACATGAGTTATTTTACTAAAAGAATTTTTAAATGGGGTTATACAAGTCAGTTTTTGATTATAAATAGTAATTGGAAAGCTAAAAAGATTTCCTACATTATAGTATTTTTTTATAATTTTCAGACATTAAATAAATTAAATTATTTATGACATCATTATGATGCATTGATGACCTCATTATTTGATGATTTAAATAAAATGGAAGGATAATGTAATATCTAAAACCTACACATGTCCAAAACCTATTGTATAGGTGGATTTAGAACCCTTATCACCTTATCCTATAATTATATCAATGTGGGACCTTTTGAATCCGAAACCCATTTTAAAATAAAGTAACTTATCTTTACATTCCAAGAGTGCCCCTCCTCTCCACTTATAGAAGACCCCCACCTCTACCTCCTTACCCACACTCCCAAAGCCTTTGGCTCGGCCAAACCCTGCCCATTTTGTCTCTCCACATCCTTATCTTACTCTTTGAATCCTCAGATTGGTCAGAAGTCTTCCCAAGGAAGCCTTTCAGCTCAAACCAAAGGGAATTACCCGATTTTGAGGTAATGTCTTCACTTGAGTCCTTTTGTTTTATTTTTCTTCTTCAACCCCCTAAACTCTTTTTATTTATTTCTTTTGTAACAACTCCAGTATCTTCAATATACTAGAGTGTTGTTATATGAAGTATTCGAGCTATACTTACACACACCTTCATCTAATGGTTAAAGAACATACTGTTTCCGTGGATGGTGAATTTATGCCTCCCGAAACGATGACTGTTCAACATTCCTTTAACACCTTAAAAGGTGGCCATTAAGATGTCACTATATTTATATATGATATATAATATGTTTATGTTTTCCTTAAGCTTCTGTTTTTTTCATTTTGGGCATACCTTTATGGTTTCCATTATGGGTAAACACGATATCTTCATTTAAGGAAGTGCGGACTACCTCCCCCTCAAAGTGATTTGATTCGTTAAATACCATATGTGGGATGTATAAAGGATGGAACTATGATATTATATATGATATTATACTGGAATTATAATATACCTTTATATCATTATGATTCCATTCTATAAAATACGAAATAGAAATGAAAGTAGCGTTCATGCGTACGTACGGCTTACCGTCTCCATGAACGGTGCATTTCATTTCTTACCTCTAAATGATTATGTAATAAATGCTTGCATGTACTGGATATATATGACATATATAATATCTACATCATGAATACCATTATGGATATAATGGGTACATGAACAACTTGTAATTATAAAGGTCTTATTATTTACTCAAGTACCATTGTTCGTTAAAACGACCGTTATTAACTTAAATATTTATATAGTGTTCATAACATCGCAATAAGTGATATAAAAGAAATAATGAACTGGAAAAAGGTTCTTAAAAAAGTATAAATTAACTCAAGTTTATTATTCAGGAGATTAAAGAACGATCGAGTCAAGTCGGACCCGAGGTATGGGACTTCGTCTCAATCTCCTTTCATTAAGGCATATTTTATTTTATACACAAATTTCTTTTATACGGTGTATAAACCCCTTTTACTTTTAAGTTTATTAAAAAGGAATATATTATATACGAGGTGTTTACTAAACAACAAAAGGGAATGTTTTTGTCGTACGTATGTGGTGACAATGACTTCTCTGCCGCCGTGACCATTATTTGAGTTTCGGCATCCTCTACAAGCCATACTTTTTAAAAGAAAAATAAATACCATGTTTTAATTTTCTTTTATTTTGGTATTGAAAATGGTTTTCAGAATATTTTTAAATCAATGTGTGGTATTGATATCTTGTGATTGAATGGTGGAAATGTTATGTTTCCTTTATGCATGTTTTATGTGAAACGATTATGTTGAGGTTCTTGGGCATTATTATGAAGATGGGTGGTTCCATGATAGACTAAGGGCGGGTGAGCCTGATATAGCTCTCCAATGCATTGGGTAACGTGAAGTAGTGAAACGTTAAGGTTTCTCCGAAGAGATTTAGGGAATATACTGTGATGGGTATTCTAAACGTAACCAAGAGGGTTACTCCCTACGTAAGAATGTTATTAATGCCTCAAGTTACCTTTTATGTCTTATGATTTCTATGATTTATTCATGATTTGATGACGTATGTTAAAGTGCTTATGTTTTCTGGGTAGAGTATGATTTCAATCTTATGTATATATGTACCCATGTTTCCTTTCCATATTTTTATATCCCTTACTGAGATTTTTATGCTCATCCCAGGTTTTTTGAAATGTTTTTCACAGGTCAAGGGAAAGGTACATGATATGATGATAGTGTCAAGGAAGTGTCAAGAAAGAATCCATGTTTTATTTTAAATATGTTTCAATTGATGGGAATGAAGAATACTATCTTTATGTAACCACTATGTTTATATGTGGAATGTAATGCAAGTTTTATGATCTAATTCTCTAAAACTCTAAACCCGAAAAGATCCTCAATGTGGAATCTTGTAATAACTCAAGATTAAGTAAGGTTTAAGGCTGGGGCCTTATAGTTGGTATGAGAGGTTGGTTTAGATAACATTAGGAGTTAGAATTCTTTTAAATGATTATCCAAAAATATTTTTTTGAAATGATATAGTATTTGAAGATTACCATGTTGCTTCATATAAGACATGTTTGTTCAGAATGGTTTTCCGCAGAGGAAATAGAAAAGCAGTGCTAGGAAGGCATGCAGAAGGAAATAACCTTCCGAATCAGCATCCTGAGATGGTCGGAATTGGAACTGAAAAGTTTGTTGCGGTAATGGTGCAGTTGACTCAAGCGACAAATGGTGGTGGTATCCATGCACGAGATCATCCAGATCAACAGCAGAGGAACATGTCACTGGTGGAACACTTCATGACGCAACATCTCCCATCATTCAGAGGATCATCTGACCCTGTGCTAGCTGAAGGGTGGATTAAAGCACTGGAGAAGATTTTTGATGTCATGGGGTGTTCAGACAATCAAAACGTTAGTCTTGCTATTTACCGTTTGGAGGGTGAAGCAGATCAGTGGTGGTCGATGGTTAAAAATATCAGGGACGCTGATGAGATTGATGCTCTCGACTGGGATGAATTCAAAGGTATGTTTCTTGATAAGTATTTTCCTAAGGCTGTTCGACTTAGGATGGAAAAACAATTCTTGGAATTGAGGCAAGAGGATGTCTCAGTGGCTGCCTATGAAGAATGGTTCACTCTATTGGCAAGGTATGCTCAAAATTTTATCTGAGACCTTGATGGTAAAATCAATCGTTTTTACTCAGGATAAAATCCAAAATATCAAAGGGCATTGGCTTCTCGTGAGTTTAAATGTTATGAAAAGCTTGTTCGATGTGCTGAGAAGGTGGAAATGGAGTTTTTCAATGATCAAGTGTTCTATAACAACCAACAGAAGAAGAGACCGAGGTGGCATGAGAAAGGTAAGAATTCTTCAAAAAGGTTTGATGGTAAGAAAACTAAGTTTCCAGTTTGTGATAAATGTGGAAAAAGACATGCTGGGGAATTTCTTCTGAATTCTAGAAAGTGATACCAATGTGGTAAGATGGGACATAAGGCTCGTGATTGCACTAAAAAAGATCAGGGTGATGGTAAGGCCAAATTTGATTTACAGTTAGTGAAATGTTATAAGTGCAATGAGATCGGTCACTATGAAAACGAGTGTCCGAAAAGGATCTTGAGTGATGGCAAACAGTTAGACTACAAGCATAAAGGGGTGGTGAAATCCTTTGTAACTACTTCTGCAGACATCGGTCCATCAAATGAAGTTGTATTAGGTATCAGTGAGATCATCTCTATCAGACAGAATCAAGCAAGCACAGAAGCAAGACAGTGAGTTACAGAAAAAGGTAGAGCTAGTTAAAAAAGGTAAGTTGCATGAATTCAACATTGATAATGATTTTTTTTTGAGATTTGGGAAAAGATTGTGTGTGCCTTGTGATTCACAGTTGAAGAGAGAGTTGTTATGTGAAGCTCATAGTTCTCCATTTTCAGATCATCCTGCCAGTACTAAGATGTACAGAGATCTGCGGGAGTATTACTGGTGGGATGGAATGAAAAGAGATATTGTTGATTTTACTGTGAACTGTTTGAATTTTCAACAGGTTAAAGCAGAGCGGCAGTTACCTAAAGGGATGCTTCAGCCTTTACCAGTGCTAGAGTGGAAATGGGAGAATATATCAATTGACTTTGTTGTGGGATTACCGAAGACATCTCGAGGTAATAATGAAATCTGGGTTATTGTTGATCGCTTGACTATATCTGCTCATTTCCTTGCTATAAGAGATACTTTTTCCCTAGATCAACTTTCCCGGTTGTATCTTAAAGAGAGAGTCAGGTTACATGGAGTTCCCCTCTCTATTGTATCTGACCGTGATCCCAGGTTCACTTATAACTTTTGGAAAGGCCTTCAGAAGTCATTGGGTACAGAATTAAATTTTAGTAAAGCTTTCCATTCTCAATCAGATGGGCAGTCAGAATGAAAAATTCAGACATTGGAGGATATGCTACGAGCTTGTTCGATGGATTATCAGGGAAGTTGGGTCCAACATCTTTCTTTGGATGAATTTTCATATAATAACAGTTTTCATTCTAGTATACAGATGGCACCTTTTCAGGCATTATATGGGAAGCGGTTTCGAAATCTAGCTTTCTGGGATGAAGTGGGTGAAAGGAAGTTGATGGGACCAGAATTGGTAGAAGAGTTGGCAGAAAAAATTCAGCTGATACAGAAACACATGAGAACAGCTCAGAGCATGCAGAATAGTTATGCGGACAATAGGAGGAAGGATCTATCTTTTGAGGTAGGTGATCATGTTTTTCTCAAAGTCTCACCATGGAAAAGTGTGATGCGGTTTGGTAAGAAAGGAAAGATGAGTCCAAGGTTCATTGGAACATATGAAATTCTGGAGAGAGTTGGATCTGTTGCTTACCGAGTGGCTTTACCTCCGAGTTTATCTCAGGTACACAATGTTTTTCATGTTTCAATGTGGAGAATGTATATTCCAGATCCATCTCATGTTTTGAGTCCAGAGGTAGTTCACCTGGAAGAGAACCAATCTTATGAGGAACAACCGGTCCAGATTCTTGACCATAGGGAGAATGTGTTACGAAATAAGGTTATTAATCAGGTAATGGTTTTGTGGAAAAACCACATGATAGAAGAGGCAACATGGGAATCTGAAAATGCAATGAGGGATAAGTACCCCCATCTATTTGATAAGTAAATAAATTGTGGGACGCAATTTTCTAAAGGGGGGAAGGTTGTAACAACCCATGTAAGTAATGAATAATAGATATTTTTTATCTATGTCTATTAGTGAATTAGATAGTGTTTTTAGAGGCTTAAAATTTTAATAAATCAAATCTTAAACATGGAATACACTAATATTCTTAAAGGATTGTTTTACTGCCTTTTGATGGAAAACCCTTTTTAAATAAAACTTTTGACAATTTTATAATCTATATTTTTCAAAATAAACATATTCATTATGATTGGGACACTGAAATTTACATTGGAATAATTTTTGGTATTTTTCTGACAATGTTCATTTTTAGTGAAAAATACTGCATTTTACATCTAAACTAATTTTTAATCTAATTTGTTTATATGATTAGATTATATTTTTAATTGGTTTTAATGTGAAATTATAAAATATTTTTACCATTAAATCCAATTGTGGTCGTTGGAATTAATTTCACTTTGAAATCGGACTTAAACTAGTGTCAATCTTTTGATACTTATTGTTTCACAAAAACACGCTATTTGTCATGTCAGCGGGAATTAATTATTAAATTAATTAATTTTACTTATATGTTTTTAATTTTGTAAAATAGTCTTCATTTTATAATTAGGAATATCAAATATAGCTTAGGGGGAATTTTTGGTATTTTTCTGAAAAACTTCAATTTTTTATGAATAGTGAAATCACTAAGTGGTACTTATGGAAACTGATTTTTCATTTAAATGAAATTTTACCACCTCTGTGATTTGATTTTCAAAAATCCAACATACATGGTTGTCATTAAGAAGTAAAATGTTGTTCAATGTGATTAAAATAATTTTTTGGTGAATAGTAACTCTTATGTTCTTAATCGCGATTAGTGGTAATTAGTGTAGTTTGAGGTAAAAATAATGCTTTAATAATATGAAATGACCTATAAACATGTCCTAACCTTATTGGTTGTGTCATGGAAAACTAAGAAAATCCATGGGTCAACTTGGGGACCCCATGGAGCCACTTTGGTTGGGAAATGACATAAATAACTTTTTATTTAATGTTAAAGTAAAAATGACACAAACATGAGTTATTTTACTAAAACAATTTTTAATTGGGGTTATACAAGTCATATTTTTGATTATAAATATTCATTGTAAATCTAAAAATATTTACTATATCATAGTTTTTTTTTATAATTTTTAGACATTAAATAAATTAAATTATTTATGACATTATAATGATGTAGCGATGAACTCATTATTTGATGATTTAAATAAAATGGAAAGATAATGTAATATCTAAAACCTAAACATGTCCAAAACCTATTGTATAGGTGTATTTAGAACCCTTATCACCTTATACTCTAATTATATCAATGTGGGTCCTTTTTAATAGGAAACTCATTTTAAAATAAAGTAACTTATCTTTACATTCCAAGAGTGCCCCTCCTCTCCTCTTATAAAAGGCCCCACCTCTACCTCCTTACCTACACTCCCAAAGCCTTTGGATCGGCCAAACACTGCAAATTTTGTCTCTCCACTTCCTTCTCTTAGTCCTTGAAGGCTCACTTTGAACAGAAGTATTCCCAAGGAAGCCTTTGATCTCAAACCAAAGGCAGATACCCGATTTTGAGGTAATGTCTTCACTTGAGTCCTTTTGTTTTATTTTGCTTCTCCAACCCCCTAAACTCTTTTTATTTATTTCTTTTGTAACAACTCCAGTATCTTCAATATACTAGGATGTTTTTATAAGAAGTATTCGAGCTACACTTACACACACCTTCATCTAATGGTTAATTAACATACTGTTTCCGTGGATGGTGAATTTATGCCTCCCGAAACGATGATTGTTTAAAATTCCTTTAACAACTTCAAAGGTGGCCATTAAGATGTCACTATATTTATATATGATATAGAATATGTTTATGTTTTCCTTAAGCTTCTATATTTTTCATTTTCGGCATACCTTTATGGTTTCCATTATGGGTAAACGTGATATCTTCATTTAAGGAAGTGCGGACTACCGCCCCCTCAAAGTGATTTGATTCGTAAAATACCATATGTGGGACGTATAAAGGATGGAACTATGATATTATATATTTTATTATACTGGAATTATAATATACCTTTATATCATTATGATTCCATTCTATAAAATACAAAATAGAAATGAAAGTAGCGTTCATGTGTACGTACAGCTTACCGTCACCATGAACGGTGCATTTCATTTCTTACCTCTAAATGATTATGTAATAAATGATTGCATGTACTGGATATATATTACATATATAATATCTACATCATGAATACCATTCTGTATATAATGGGTACATGAACAACTTGTAATTATAAAGGGATTATTTTTAACTCAAGTACCAATGATCGTTAAAATGACCGTTATTAACTTAAATAATTACATAGTGTTCATGACATGGAAATAAGTGATATAAAAGGAATAATGAACTTGAAAAAGGTTCTTAAACAAGTATAAATTCACTCAAGTTTATTATTCAAGAGTTTAAAGAACGATCGAGTCAAGTCAGACCCGAGGTATGGGACTTCGTCTCAATCTCCTTTAATTGTGGCATATTTTATTTTATACACAACTTTCTTTTATACGGTGTATAAACCCCTTTGACTTTTAAGTTTATTCAAAAGGAATATTTTTTATACGAGGTGTTTACTAAATGACAAAAGGGAATGTTTTTGTCGTACGTATGTGGCGACAATGACTTCTCCGCCGCTATGACCATTATTTGAGTTTCGACTTCCTCTACAAGCCATACTTTTTAAAAGAAAAATAAATACCATGTTTTACTTTACTTTTATTTTGGTATTGAAAATAGTTGTCATAATATTTTTATATCAATGTGTGGTATTGATATCTTGTGATTGAATGGTGGAAATGTTATGTTTCCTTTATGCATGTCTTATGTGATATGATTACGTTGAGGTTCTTGGGCATTATTATGAAGACGGGTGGTTCCGTGATAGTCTAAGGGTGGGTGAGCCCGATATAGCTCTCCAATGAATTGGGTAACGCGAAGGAGTGGAACGTTAAGGTTTCTCTGAAGAGATTTAGGGAATATACTGTGATGGGTATTCCAAACGTAACCAAGAGGGTTACTCCCTACGTAATAATGTTATGAATGACTCAAGTTACCTTTTATGTCTTATGATTTCTATAATTTATTCATGATTTGATGAGGTATGTTAAAGTGATTATGTTTTATGGGTAAAGTATGATTTCATTCTTATGTATATATGTACCCATGTTTCCTTTCAGTATTTTTATATCCTTTACTGAGCTTTTTATTCTCATCCCAGGTTTTTTGAAATGTTTTTCATAGGTCAATGGAAAGGTACATGATATGATGATAGTGTCAAGGAAGTGTCAATAAAGAATCCATGTTTTATTTTAAATATGTTTCCACTGATGGGAATGAAGAATACTATCTTTATGTAACCACTTTGTTTATATGTGGAATGTAATGCATGTTTTATGATCTAATTCTCTAAAACTCTAAACCTGAAAAGATCCTCAATGTGGAATCTTGTAATAACTCAAGATTAAGTAAGGTTTAAGGCTGGGGCCTTATAATATGTGATAATTTATAATGTTTAATGATTATATTGATCATGAATGTTTTAATGATATTTTAATAGAATATTCATTCATCGATGTCAAAAACCCTTCTTCTTACATATAATCTTCTAGGGATATTTGTTACTGATGACATCATAATTATTTACTTTTATGGATTTGTATTTATTTGAAGCGATTTACATTCAACGATATAATATTATTTCAAAGAGATTAGTATAGAACTATTTTTTCTATGGGTTAGGAATTTTTTCAAATTTTTTTATGGAACCCATTTATTTTACATGTGTTAATCAATTATCAAAGATTTTAAATGGGAAACCACTTATTTTCTATAGTATAATGATGTTATAGAGAGATTATTATGGAACCCATTTCCATTCTAATGTTTAATCGGGATTCAATGATATTATTAAAAAATCCATTTCCTTAACATAGGTTAACCATGTTTCATAGTGATTTTTTAGAACACATTTATTTTCAATTATTTAATCATGTTCTATAGTCATTTAGGAGTACTCATTCCTTTTATAATGGTTAATGATGTTTCATATGTATTTTTACTAAGACAATTTATTTTCGATGTGTTAATCATGTTTCAAAGATATTTTTTTGAACTCGTTTATTTTCTATTGGATAATCATTTTTAAGACATTGTTATTCAACCCTTTAATTTCCCATTGGTTAATCTTTTATTGAAGATATATTTATTAGAAAAATCTATTTTACATGGGATAATCACACTTTAATGATATTGATAAGAAACCCATCCCTTTTCCCTGGGTTTATCACATTATATACGTGATAATTTTTTTTCCTGGATTTTATGATGAAATGAAATTTTTTTTGCCCAATGTAATCGTACAAAAAATTATTGGTGGTTATGCGGTTAAAATGATTGGTGGTTACATGATAGTCAATTGGTGGGTGATTCCATGACATCACCTTAATGAATTGGGTGTGTAAATCAGATTTATGGCTATTAAATTTATAAGAGTGACATGTATGGAATTCAACCGCATAGTTTCTTCAGTTATTAGAATTAAATTTTCAATTATGAACCAAGATAACTTATTTTTTATCTATGATTTATGTGGGTATATAATGTATCTAATCATTTATATTGATATCACATGGATAATGATTATTGATTCGGATGACTCTATCCCTTTCCATGTTTACAAATTTGAGGATCCATATTTGGATAGTGATGATTTCCATTATGATTTTCTCATACACATTGTTGAAATCATCGTACCATTATGAACTATTATTCTCATTTATTATAATAAATCGTTATTTTTTATGTTTATCCTTTATATGATTTTGATATCACTCTTATTATGTTTTCTTTTCCTAGGGTTATAAAGAATGATATTGAATGATTTATGTATATAAAGGATATCTGAAGGTTGGTGTTGATGAGCTATTGTGAAATAAAAAAAGCTATGTTAAATGGGAGGAATGTTCTCATGATGAAAAATTATCCCACATTTATATGAGTGTTTATTATTGGATTTTTAATTCTCTTAAACATTAAACCTAAATGGCCCTTGAGGTTGTATATACTACATGTTCCCTTCTGATTTCTGATTGTATAAATGAAAAATATGGGTCACAATTGTTGGCACCAAAACTAGAAATTTAATGCTCTATATTTAATCACATTAAATTTTTGTGACATTATAGGGATGTTATACATAATTTAAGTGAGAACTCTCCCTAGGTTTCACTTGTTAATATTTAGAAAGTTCTTACTCCTCCTCCACTATAAAAATGGGAACTCATTCCCCAAAACATATCCACACCTATAAAACCCCTCAGATCACCAAAATCCTATATAAATATCCTTAACACATCCCACTCATCATCTTAGAGGCCTATATTCTTGGTAGGAATCCATCCAAGGAATCCCTTTTGTGAAAACCCATAGAAGATACAAAAATAAGTGGAAACATCCAGCAACTAGAACTTTTGTTTTATTTATTTCTATACCCCCTCGATTATACATGTTCAATAATTATATAATAGGATAAAAATCATAAATAAACTGATATTTTATTATTGTAAGGTTATGACCTATACTAACAAATACTTCCATATAATGGGATATATTCTGATCATTTGTGTGTATAGTTAACTATCGCACCATGAACTGATGAGGTTCACTCTTCTATTACCACCTTTTATGGTTGGGAATATTGAAGAAATTACTATTAATATATAATATATATGATATTTATGATGTATTAATACTTCTAGAATTATTATATCATACATACCTTTATTCCATCCATTTTATGGGAATACAACAACTTCGTTTCTGGATGTGTGGACTACCACCTCCTCAAACGATGTTATTCGTTCAAGATTTACTAGGAATGTATTAAGGATGTGTTTGATAAACATAAGTTTATAAATGAAATAATAATTATAAAATAATTTTAATATATATATATATATTTGTTTTTTTATTTCTCTAAACATAGATAAAAAATAGAAACATCATTTATTTGTACATACATCCTACCATCTCCATAAACAGTGTATTTTGTTTCATATTTATTTTTTTGAGGAATTATTTAGAAATAAAATATAATTAATATATATGAAATTTAAACTATGTTTATAATAATGAATATTATTAAAAAATGATATAATTAATAGGATAAAAGTATAAAAAATCAAAACACATGCAAGAAAAGGTTATTACCTGAATCAAAATTTAAACTAGCGGTTGTTAATAAACGAGTAAGAAAATGTCATATCAAAAAAATATATGTTATGATATAACTTGAAATTTATCTATATTAGATTTATAATAAACATATATTTATTATATAGTGGGTTTTCATAAGTATGACAAATGTCATGACATAGGGTAAGGGGATTTCTAGTCTCACATTTATTTCATTGTCACATATTTCTTATTTTACACTCATTTAGTTAAATTGTTGTATATAATACCCAAGAATATAATCTATAATAATTATGAATAAAGTTATGGATATTTACATAACATTTTTATTACATCATTTCATTTGATTTTATAGTTCAAAACTTTTCATATCTGTAGGTAGTTTTGTCTCAATCTTCCTTCTTAGAGACTCATGTTCTTTTATGAACCTATATAAAATTATGATGTCTCTATAAAAAAAGTTGACACCTTATTTCTTTAATATAATTAATTTAATGATATATTAAGCTTCAGGTAATTCAATTCTTTTAGGGTGGTTATGATATAAATTTACCAAAGCGCTGCGTGTTTATTACAATAATCTAATATTTTATTAAGATTGTTTATGATTATGATTCTATTAAAAAAATATTAACATCCATATCTCAAGAATTATATTTATTTAATTCTATTATTGGTTTTCATGATATCTTCATGAATTGGTATCTATTTCTACCATTTATTAGTTTTCATATTGGGGAAATAATTTAAATGAAAATTTGTCTACATTTAGTTAGAAATTAATTGTATACAAAAACATGTTTTCAAAAATGGTTTTTTAAAATGATATTTTAGTATCATTTTAAAGGAAATTTATTTCCAATTTTTTTAATGCTATTCATATATTACATATATGTTTTCAAATATATTTCAATAAATTTGTTTGTCAAAAATGTTTTATTTTTTAAAATATACATTCCAATGTAGAAATAATATTTTCTTGAATTTTTTTAAAGATATTTAGTTTTTTTCAATATAAGACGACATCTCTTGGTTATACTCATTACATAATAGGAGTATAATGAAAGTATATCATTCAGTTTTTTTCTCAATTTTGTTTATGGAATACTGTCTATGAAACCAATTTCCCATACATAAGTTATATTCTTATGAAACCCTATTCTTTTCAAGTGTAATGATTTTGATGAAATGATTATGAAAATTTTCAATTTTCCACGGTTTATCAAATCATGAAATTATATTGATATAAATTTTATTTCATGGATTATGAAATGATTTTTTATCATCTAGTAACACACGTCTGTACGATTGATTTAAGAGATGGGTGTGACTTATACATCCCTTCAATCAATTGTGTAAATTTTTATATATAATCATATAAAACTGTTTGGAACTGGGAGTGAACAAGGTTCATTATATGAAATTTTCTCTATTTTAATCTTTCTAGTGAACCTTGACTATGAATAATGTCATGGTAGAAATCCATTAATACCAATATGGTTTTGGGAGTGAACTCATTCCACTAAGATGACCTTGTAATTAAGTCATGACTACTATGGAAATCATTTAATATATTTTTGTGTATTCCAAAATTCCATGTCTTATTCCTCTTTTATTCTTTCACGGATTTTTCTCGTCATTCCCTTATGATTCATGTCGTACGACCTATAAATATTTATACCATGACTCTTGACTAATATCTTTGATACGTAGGTTACAATCTTCTATTATTGTGATCATGTTCTCATACCCTTATATTCATGATTATGCTTACATATCTAAATTATTTACCATTATTGAGTATCTAAGCTCTACCATATTTCTGACTCCATTACCATGTTTTGAAGATATGTTTTATTTTTTATGTTTCTAATAAAGGTTCTAATAATGGGGAAATTAGTGGTAGAAAATGTTGATCACTTATGCATTAGTGGTTTTTTCTATGTTTAAAATAGGACTAAACTAATATGGTCTTTGGGAATATTTTTTAAATGTATTAAATGTTCCAAATATGCAATTTAATGTCTGTGTATTAGAATTAAGGGTCTATATAGTTGGTTTAGAAGTGATAGTTTAGTCAATGGATGAAACTTGGAGGAAATGTGTCAATTATGAGAGTGATATGATATGAATTGATTCTTTCCATGTGCATCCAAATGATATCTGATATGGAATGGAAAATCTCATAAATAGGCTCAAAAAAATTTAATATATGAATCATGATTGATATTTAAATGAGAAAATGAGGGAAAAAATTATTCTAGGCCCATCACAAGTAAATTTCTACCATCATTTAGTGGGTCATGTGATCCACTAGTTGATGAATAACGAGTTAGTACCACTATAAATATATTCTTCATTATCGAGTGTTGGGAACATGAGAATGCAATTCTTGTTGATAATCATTTTGAAGGTAAATCATTCAAGTTGAATAATCTAATCAATAATATAAGGAAAAAGTATGAAATTTAATCCATGGATTGGGATGAGCTAAAAAATATTTTTCATAATGTACATTCCAAATATTATTCATCTAAAGATAGATAAAGAGTTACATGAGTAAAAGAAACGTTTTGATGAATCTATTTGTACATTCAAGAATAACAATACAACTCTTTCTTGAGTTCTTTTGGTATTATCATCCATCCTAAATATATATATTTGAAATTATATTATATGTCTAAAAGAAATGTCTCGATAGGGTTTATCCATATGAGAAATTTAAAGATATAAAGATATCATGAGTTATGAAATAAATGATTAATGTATGGATAGAGTAACATATAAATATCAAAGATCTGAACTGATAATGAATAAGAAGTTCAAAGAAAAATCTAAAAACAATGGAGTGAAAAACAGTCTATTTCATTTATTCTTAATGTGTTGGAATAAGAATGGTGGATATTTTCTTAAGTGGTGACATTTTTTTAAAAGTGTAAATTGTATTGTAATGAGGAATATGATTTTGGAAGGGATGGGAAGAAGTAAGATAACAATGATACTGGAGAGAAATTATCACAGAATGTAACACCCCCATATTATTGCATTATTTGTTTGGAGAATGGGCATCCTTCTAACCAGTTCCCAAATGAGAATGATAATGATAAAGATCAACGTCATCAATCTCTTATTCCATTAGAAAAGGATAAATAGCATGTGATCAATTTTTATGATGAGGGGTGTGATAGTTACATGGTGAAATGAGAACATTCCATCCACTATAAAACTACAAATTTCATATTTGATTTTAGTTATACCCTATGTTTTATATCTAAATATTTTTCTAAGGGTTTCAAGATTACACCAAAATTAATAGAAGTGGAATTATAAGTGAAATACCCGTATGTGATATATATTTCCTCACAAGTACATGATTCTTCCTCATTCAATTTTTTTGGAAATGTTCATCTTCTATAACTTATCATTCTTCATGTCATTAAATTTTAAGTCATTGTAGGGATGGATTGTCATTATATGCACAAATCCCAAATCAATTAGGGTGTAATGGAATATAAGTTTGATATTTCAGACTTACATATTATCTTATTTAATTGTAATGATATATATGAACATTATATGGTGATTAAGTAATGTTATGGGTCTAAAATTTCATTCAGAAGGGAAATTTGTCACAAATGGTTGGGGATAAATGTTACATAAATGATAGGTATATTTCATGGGAATTATTGGTTGTCTTTCCGGAAGAGATGCCTATACTTCCACCAAAACATTATATTGAGTTCCCAATAAAACTCATACCTATCTATGAAACAATTTCAATGACTATATATAGAATCAACCCAAATGAGTTGCAGGAATTGATGAAGCAACTCTAAGAGACCCATTATAAGGAATTCATTCATCCAAGTGTGTCAATATGGGACGAACATTTCCTTTTTGTGAAAAATTGATGGATCAATTTGACTATCCAAATATTATTTATAGTTTATCAAAATCACAATTATTAAAATTTATTCTCTTCCACTTATTAATGACTTGATTGGTCAACTGTACATAGATCAATTTTATCTATGAATTATATTCCTTCTGGATATCATCAATTGAGGGTCAAAATGAATGTGATACCCAAAACAATATTATATTGATGTTATGGAAACTATAAATATATATTTATTCCATTATCTCTTTCTAATTACCGTTCAATATTCATGGACTCTGTGAATAGACTATTTAAGGATTACCTTGATAAGTTTTTGGTAGTCATTGTGGATTATGTTATTATTTATTCAAATTGAAAGAAAGATCATGATGGGTAATTAATAATTATACGGTATAACCTAAGGATGGATAAATATATGAAAAATATGAAATCCATGGATTTTATATGGAAATAGTTTCATTTCTAGGTCATATAATCTCAAGAGAGTGTATAGCAGTAGATCCATCAATAAAAAAAGCTATTAAATATTGGCCTAGAACAACCATGTCTATATATATCCAATTATTCTTTCCATACCTAGATATTATCATCAGTTTGTGGAAAATTTCTCACAATTAACAAATCCTATGATTATGTTAACATAGAAGGGATCCATGTTCCTCTAGATAAATAAATGTCACAAAAATTTCAATGAACAAAAAATAATGATATTTAGTGAACCTGTTCTTACACTTCCATGTAGTAGAGAATTGTGTTTTATTTTTACTGATTCGTAAATGACTGTATTGGGAATTTTATAGAAATTGACATGGTTATAGTCT
Source organism: Viscum album (assembly GCA_963277665.1). NCBI lineage: Eukaryota > Viridiplantae > Streptophyta > Magnoliopsida > Santalales > Viscaceae > Viscum > Viscum album. The sequence goes on from OY728133.1 coordinate 447,865,677, forward strand.
CTTCATCATTGAAATTTTTGTTTCCTATGTGTAATTAACCAAATCATAATTTAGAGTTAGATGCAAAAAAATTTACATAATGATGTGAAGAATTATCTATATGGAGAAAAGTGTGATATATATACCAATAATAAATATTTGAAGAATATATTCATATAGGATGAGTTTATAATGAACCATAGAATATGGTAAGAGATGATAAATGGTAATGAATTGTAAATACATTACAACCCCGTGAAAGCGAACAAGGTGGTCAATGATTTGATTCAAAAGTATCATGACAGCTAATCCACGATGTCAATCATAAGAGATCAAATATTTATGGATTTTACAATTATGGAACTGGAAATACTAATGAAGGTGAAAAATATTATATTTCTCAATAGAATTTTCACCCATCTATCCAGGTGAATATTAAAGGGGAATAGATGAAATATGAGTATCACTAGAAGAATTGTAGACATTTTTATGCGATTTACCTTGATTAGGATAAAATTATGAGGTTCAGGAACTCTGTATGTGTTCCATCCATACTAGATTTGATGAAGTGGATTTTGGAAGAATATCATAGATAATCATTATATAATCATCCTGGAAGTAAAATTGATGTGTAGATTTTTTAAATAATACTTCATGTGGGATGAGATGAAGAAGGATATCACGGAGTTTTTATCTTAGGGCTATGAATGGAAACATGTTATGGGTGAAAGAAAAATTACTAAGGGAATGTAGAATTCGTAACCCATACAAGATTGTAAATGATATTACATCACTATTGATTCTTTTTTTAATTCCCCAAAACCTTTAAACTGTGAACATTTATATATTAGTGGTAGTGAATCTTCTTACTATGTTAGAACATGTTGTTTCTATTAGATAAGTGCTCTATCCAGACAAGAATTCAATGATATTAATTAAAGAAGTGTTAAGGTTTAACGGAGTTCCTAATTTCATCATATATTATTAGTATCTCAGTTTTACCATAATTTTTTGGGGATGTCTTAAGAAATCATAAGATACTGAATTCAATATCCACACTAACTATCATCCTCAGAAGGTTTTTCCACCTGAAATAAAAATTCATTATCATTATGAAATGTATAGATATTGTTCCTTGGATTTCAAAGGAACTTTGGACCATCAAATTCCTATAGTTGAGTTATAAATATCCATCACTCAAGAATTCAAATGTCTCTTTATGATTCATTTTTTTGGAATGAAATTCAACGCTATAATTTGTTTGAATGAAGATGTTGAAAAAAAGTATTTGGGACTTCATATCCCTAATTAAATGAGTGAGAATCTTAGAACTATTCAAAATCATATAATGAATCTAACAATTGTAAAAATAAATTGTGGATAATTGTGGATGTGATGTTGAATTTGATGTTGGTGAAAGCAGATTATATGAATCTCTAATGAGAATGTTCATACACGACCCTTCACATGCATTGAACTAAGAGGTCATACTACTAGAGAATGAACCTTCTTATGATGAAAAACAAGTTGACATTATGGATCATAAAGAGAATGTAATATGAAAAAATACCACTCACATGGTAAATTTTTCATGTAAAATAACATGTTATATAAAGCTACTTCTGAACTTGGGGATATGATGAGGAAAAAGTATATTTATTTGATTGTATCATAAAAACGAATTTTGAGGGAAAAATCATCCTATAGGGGTACAATGAAACACCTTGATTTTTTATAAACAATTTTATGTATAAATTAATTTTATTTATTATTTTATTGCTAGATACGTAAAACTAAACATTCATTATATTCTATATAAATTTATTCTAGCATGAGATGCAATGTCGACATAGTTTTCATTACATGGAAGACATAATTTCTATGAAACATCATTTTATTGTTATAATTATTTTAAATAAAAAAGTTATCACATAGCTGGTAAACATATAAAATGAATTATGATAGATTATTATTTAGAATGATTTATAATGGTTTTTTTTAATAAAACATATTGATAGTAAAATACATAATTTTTTCGAAAACTCTATATGTTTTGGAAAATAAAATTTTTTTAAAAGAACTACTTTATATATGAATCTATGAACAATAATAAAATTAAATTTATAAACATTTATAAATTTAATTAAAAAAATAATTTTCATTTTTGATTTAATAATATCTAAATTTTATTAGGGTGTATTTTTAGGATTTTGTCAAATACTTATCTTTTGGATGAATAGTGAATCATATTGAATTTTAATAGAAAAAATATTTTTAATTTAATTTTTTTATATATTTAAATTATATTTTAATTTGGATTCAAAGTTTAATATGTTCATGTATATATCAATTAATCCAATTTAGGTAATTGGAATGTATTTCACTTTGCAATTATATTTAAAAACAATTTTATTTATTGGAATTTTTTCCTTAAAAACAAGCTTCTTTGTCATGTATAAGGGTTGATTTTAAATTAACTTATGTTATATATATATCTAATATGAAAAAATGATTAAATTTTATGAATTAGGATAATTTATATGTTATAGTATGTTAAAATTCATTTTTTACCACAAATAATAGTTAAACATACTAAAATTAATTACATAGATTATGGTACAAACAAGTTTACATAGTTGTTAGAAAGTAATATTAAATAAATAAATAGGCCAAACACTACTCCAAAATCCAATTTTCAACATTATTATACCATATCCCCTCTTGGATCTAATATTGAACTTTTTTAGGTACCTGATGTAAGGGATAAATCTCAACAATGTTTACCTATTAATATTTACAATAATTCTACTACATTAGAATGAAATGGGAACTAAACTAACTCAGTTATTCAAACCACTCAATACAAATGGGTCATAAAAAAACTTATACAAATATCCTCCCAATATTTTTATATTCATACTATATTTCACACTTTTATATAAACCCAACCATGGAATCCTTTTGGTGAAAACAAAAAAGAGTTATCCAAATAAGAGGTAACACCCTTCAATTAGCACGATTGTTTTATTTATTTATCAACTACCACCATTATCATTAGTTCATGGTAATATAATAACCTCAGTATACAAAATATAATTATAGTTTATTATGTTATGCTTATGACCCAAACTCACAAACACATCCATCAAATGTGACACACAATCTTTGATTGTGTTTACGATGGACTACCACCTAGTGAACCACTATCAATTACACTTCCATTTCTACCATTAGTTGTTGGGAAAATGGTGAAATTGGTATATTTATATTATATATATGATATTTATGATGTATTAATGATTTTTTAATTATTATATAACACATTACATTTAACACCATAGGTAAATAAAGAATATGACATTTTTATATTTATCCCTATTTGTGAATAAAATGTCAATATTAATTTAAAGGGAACACTATGCTCGATGGCTTAACCAATACGCAACAATGAGTTTCTTTTAAATCTTACGTTGCACACTAGTAATAAAATAATATTATTTTAAATGTTAGTTAAAACGTAGCCATTGTATTGGAGGGAATGAATAGAAATAACAAAAATATGATTATATATGTTTGTTAAATGTTTTTACTTTTATTCAATAAATTTTAGAGTCTTAAAATGCAAATGAATCCAATTTTTAGCATAAATCATCTAATATTCTTTAAATGGTCGATTAACCACCTTTTGATGGTGAAACCTCATTAAATATATTTTTGGTCACTCTTATACATTCTATTGGACCAAATAAAATTCTTATTTACAATTGGGACATCAAAATTTACTTTGTGTAAATTTTTGGTATTTTTCTGATAAAGTTCATTTTTTAATGAATAATGAAAAATGTTGTATTTTAATTCAAAACATCTTTTTAATAGAATTTATTTACATGATTATATTATCTTTTTAATTGGTTTTAAAGTGTATATAGAATATATTTTTACCATTTAATCCAATGGTGGTCATTGTAATTAATATCACTTTATGATTGGACATAAACGAGTGTCAATGTTTTGAAAGATATTGTTTCATAAAAACACGCTATTTGTTTTAACAGTAGGATTTAATTATAAAATTAATTAATGAAACTTCTATGTTATGAATTTGGTAAAATAGACATCATTTTTGAATTCGGAATATCAAATATAGCTTACGGTACATTTTTGGTATTTTTCTAAAAAACTTCAATTTTGGATGAATAGTGAAACCACAAAGTGGTGGTTACAAAATTTGATTTTTCGTCTAAATGGGACATTACCACTTCTGTTATTTGAATTAAAAAAACCAAATTAAATGATTTTAATTTTTAAGTAAAATGTGGTTCAATGGGGTGAAAATAATTTTTTTATGATAAGTTACTTTTAAGTTTTATTAATCGCGATTAAAGGTAATTAGTGTGATTTAAGGTAAAAAATGATATTATAATAAAATGAAAATATCGCGACACTTGTTCTAACCCTATTGGATGAGTTATGGCCGACCAAGAAAACCCATGGGACAATTTTTGGTACCCCATGGATCCACTTGGGTATGATAATGACATTTATGCCTTTTATTTAATGTTAAAATAAAAATGTCACAAACATGAGTTGTTTTACTAAAACAATTTTTACATGGGGTTATACAAGTCAGATTTTTGAATATAATTATTAATTGTAAATATAAAAATATTTCCTACTTCATTGTAATTTATTTATAATTTTTAGACATTAAATAAATTTAATTATTTATGACATCATGATGATGCAACAATTACCTCATTATTTAACGATTTAAATAAAATGGAAGGTTAATGTAATCTCTAAGACGTAAACATGACCAAAACCTATTGGATGGGTGGATTTAAAACCCTTATCACCTTATCTTCGAATCACATCAATGTGGGACCATTAAAATCAGACAATCATTTGAAAATAAAGTAACATTTTATACTTTTCCAAGAGTGCCCCTCCTCTCCTCTTATAAAAGGCCCCCACCTCTACCTCCTTACTCAAACCTCTCAAGCCATTGGTTCGGCCACGATTGGATCATTTTGTCTCTCCAAATCCCTCTCCTCATCCTAGAAGCCTTAACATAGGCAGGAAGCTCTTCAAGAAATCCTTTTGGTTCAAACCAAAGGGAGTTACCCGATTTTAAGGTAACGTCTTCACTTGTGCTCTTTTGATTTATTTTTCTTCTCTAACCCCCTAAACTCTTTTTATTTATTTATTTAATAACAACTACAGTATATTCAATATACGAGTATGTTTTTATAAAAAGGATTCGAGCTACACTTACCCACACCTTCATTTAATGGTTAATGAATATATTGTTTCTGTGGATGGCGAATTTCTGCCTCACGAAACGATGATTGTTAAACACTCATATAACACTTTCAAAGGTGGCCATTAAGATGAAAATATATTTATATATGATATATAATATGTTTATGTTTTACTTAATCTTCTTTATTTTTCATTTGTGGCATACCATTATGGTTTCCATTGTGGGTAAACACGATAATTTTATTTTAGGAAGTGCGGACTACCGCCCCCTCAAAGTGATTTGATTCATTAATGCCATATGTGGGACGTATAAAGGATGGATTTAAAGTTATTAAATATGATTTTATACTGGAATTATAATATACCTTTATATCATTATTATTTTCTTTCCATTAAAGTACGAGATATAAATGAAAGTAGCGTTCATGTGTACATACTGATTACCGTCTCCATGAACGGTGCATTTCATTTCTTATCCCCAAATCTAATGTACTATTATAAGTGCATATATATAATGGATATATATGATTTATGTTACATATAAATTATTAATATATTTCTGGAATTAAAATATACATATCTCTCATTTATTTTTAATTCCATTAATATGACATAGAAATGCACGTAGCGTTCATGCGTACATACAGCTTACCGTCTCCATGAACGGTGCATTTCATTTATTATCTCTAAATGATTATGTAATATTATAAATACATGTATATTCTGGATATATATGATATATATGATATCTAAATCATGAATACAATTATTGATATAATGGATATTTTACCACATGAACAACTTGTAATTATAAAAAGTTTATTTTTGACTCAAGTACCAAGGATCGACAAAACGACCATTATTAACTTAAATAATTACATAGTGTTCATAACATGGTAATAAGTGATATAAAATTAATAATTAACTTGAAAAAGGTTCCTAAGAAATTATAAATTAACTCAAGTTTATTATTCAGGACATTAAAGAACGATCGAGTCAAGTTGGACCCGAGGTAAGGGAACCTACCACTCTCTTTCTTTCTAAGTACCCTCTTTTATGTCATTATTTTTAAGCTCATCTTTTCTTATAATTGAGATGTTATTATATATTAATATTTTTGTAAATTTTTTGTTAATATGATGAGAGACCCTATTTGATCTCATTAACCAACTTTTGGAAGTTCTAAGTGGCGTCGTTAAGCTGCCGAGTTTTCGTAAGAGATTTTTCATCTCACTTTTATTTCCATGAGATTTATGCTAAATTTGCCACCATTTCCTTTCAGTGGTATATTTAATACCAATTATTCTAATATTTTTGTATTATAATTTCGTTTATGAGTATTTACATCAATGTTGTATGACCCTTCTTCCATGGGGTGTACGTTTCGAAAGTTACCCAAGTTGGTAAGGGAACCTTTCACCCACCTCTTTCTAAAAACATCTTTTGTTATGTATTTAAATTTACATCTTATTATATTGGGATATGTTCTTATATATCCTTATTGATGTAAATTATATTTCCATGTGATGAGATACCATTTTCTATCTCTTCAACTCTTGTTCTAGATTTTGAAGTGATGTCGTTATGCTGTCAAATTTTTGCAAGGGAACTTCTTAACCCAATTTTGATTCTTTGGGATAAACTTGTACTCCTTGAATATGTCAATCTATGAATATGAGTGAATGACCTCTGATTGTTTCACACTTAATATCCACTTATATTGGGTGTATTTGTATTTCTCACAAATAATTATATGATAGATTTATCCTTAATTTAAGGATACCATCTTTATAATGGATTCCATCTCAATTTACATTTCCATTGTGACTTCATTGTTGTTATACACCAATTTCACTATTATATGGTGTTTATACTATCCTTTGAAATATTATATCATGAATCCCTTTATTCTCATGATATTATAATGTTCTGATTAAATGTTATTCTGTAATTATTTGAATTCAAGAGTCTCTCATTTTGTTAAAAACTCCTTAACAAAATATATAATTTTAAATTTTTTAAAGATTTATTATTCTAAATATTTATCATTAATGTCCATGTTTTCAAATTTATTTTCAGTGTTTATTTATATGGACATTAATTTTTTAAAATTGTAATTCCATTAAAAGCTTCAAATTGGTATGGGACACTTTGATTCAAAAATCTCTTTTAAATGATTCTTGAAATTGGATTGATTAATTCAATATCATGGAATTAATAATTGTTATTGCAAATGAAATATCGTAATTGAAATTTTTATATTTTCAATATTTTTTGTGTAATGATGGTACTTAGAAATTTTACGGGTGGTTACGTGATAAACCATATGACAGGAGCTGCCGTGAATACCAGGATGGGTGGTTAAGTTATAACCTCCAATGCATTGGGTATGGAAGTCGTCTATGTGGCTATTCCATTAAGTATGTATGGATGTCGGTCGTATGACTATTCCATTAAGTGATATGTGTGGAAGTCGACCGTATTGTTATACCACTTAAGTATGTTTATGTCAAAAGTTACCTTTATATGTTATGTGTTCTTTATATGGGTTTTATGGTAATATTTCGATTACAAAAAGGGTAAGTAATGATCTTTTATTCAATTAAGAGTATTTTTTTCTTCATAAAGGTGATAAGTATTACATTGATTAAGTATTCATAGTTTAATAGTTTTTTTGAAAAACTAACAGTTTTCCTTCTTTGTGTCTCCCTTACTGAGTTTTTTATGCTCACCCCATGTTTTTGAAATGTTTTTCACAGAACATAATGTGCAATAGGGTCAAGGATGGGATCAAGGAAAATTCATGCTATCTAAAACATGGAACTAGGCTTGTTTCTTTTTAAGAGTTTTTATTTTATGGAAACTTAATAGAAGTGTCTACATTGGAATCTTTTGAGATGTAATAGTTATGTCCTAATTCTCTAAAACTCAAAACCTGAAAAGATCCTCAATGTGAATTATTCATTTAATTCAATATTACATAAGGTTTAAGGTCGGGGCCTAATAGTTGGTATCAAAGGTCGGTTTAGATAACTTTAGAGGTTAGGGTATTCTCTAAGCATAAGTGACATTACCATAATGGTTAGGAATTAAGAAAGAGTCCTAGTTTTAGATAAATTGAATGAGTATGTATACCTTAGTGTTTCTCTTCCTAATTAGTACATGATGGTTTTGTTGATATACTCACACTGACCTTTTTGGTTTTAGTAAATTGCTGGATCTAGTAGGTACCAAAGTAACGGTGGATGTGAAGGAAACTGTGACAGTTTTCTTAGCGAGCAACTAAATGATATTGGAGCTGTAATGAGAACACTTGTGTTTATCCTCGTAAAACTATCTAGAGTCATGATTGACCACCTAAACCTTGGTGATTTATATAAGGAATCATATATGCGAGAAACAAATCCTTACGAAACTATAGGTAATAATCATAAAGGTAAGTGTGTTCAAAAACCTATGTGTCAAAGATGTGGAAAGAAACACCTAGGAAAATGTTTCAAAGGGACATAAATATGCTATAGATGTGGAAATGAAGGTCATAAAGCAAGAACCTGTAATGGAAAAAGGAAGCATCCAGTTGACTCGAGGAAAGGGAAAGAAGTTCTTTCTGAGGGATCAATTGAATGTTTTAAATGTGGTGTGCATGGTAATTATGCAAAAACATGTCATATAAAGATGTTTCAGGAATGGGATCACCAGGATCGTACAAATATTCGTTTACCAATACCTAATACCATTCCAATTGAGGATGAAGAAACTGACAATGACCAATCAAAGGTATGGGTTATTTCTTAACTTTTGTTTTCTATTTCGGAATCATAGGATATGATTCATGATATTGATTGTAGGAAAGAAGTATTTTATAATAAATTGGAATGGTATGGTTAATGGGCCATGAAGATTATTGAATGAGTAAGAAGTCAACATATAAGGGCTTCAAGAGTTATGGTGAAATTCTTAAGAGTATTAAGTCTCCTTTGATGATGGGGTACATTAGAAGACTTTTTATAGTATGTGTAACCCTGATGTTTGATATATGAAAATTTTATTCAAAGAATAGTAATCTGTTCTTTTGTGGAAAGAGTTTTAAAGAACCATTTGGGTTTATATGATCCTTACTTTTGAGGTAATTATGGTTTACAATATGTTATGATGGAAAGTGAAAGTCATGAGATAAAATTGAAGTTAAATTATGTTATGGTTATTTTTGATGATTTTATCTCGTTGTCGGGGAATGATTTAAGAATTATTTAGTTTTCGAAAAAGGACAACACACAGACCATGTGACAACCCGTCGCGTCGGACAAAGCTGCGGGAATCGAACAAACAAACAAAGTGCGACTGGTATTTATCGCCTACCACTAGACTACGTGAAGTCCCCAGTTAGTATGACTTATTATTTTTAGTTAGATGATTTTATGAATTACTAGTAAGTTGATTTTGGGTTATCTATGGAAATTATTAACCTATCATGGAGGATATGTGATTAGGTTAATTACTTTTCAATACGAGACTTAAAGAGCAACTGATGTTGTTTGGAGATAAAAGTTACGATTTAACATGGAAGACTATGTGATTAAATCCTTCAAATATTTGGGTTTCAATCTTAGTTTGGTTTACTTTGAATAATTTTATGGACAATTTTTTATCGAATGGTCTTCGTTGACCTTTGGGTTTTTTTGGACAAATTTTGGAGATTAAGAATAGATTTTCTTTTTATAAAGGATTATACATTTGTGGATTATCTGATCTCGTAATAACTATTTTGGTTTTGGTTATTGTCTAAAGACATGGGAAATATATAGTTCTCTTTTTTGGATTAGGTGATTCTCAAGGAGTTGATTATATCTCTCTTAATATAGACAAGTCATCCTAAATACTCATCTTTTGGAGAAAGTATGAGTTCGTGTAAGAAATATAGTAAAAGTTGAAAGCCAACATGACAAGTAAGTAAGTTTCCTTAAGAAAAAAAATAAATTCCTCAATGAAAAGTAACATAAAAAAATTTTGCCTATTAAATTTTCCAACAGGGGAATCGAATTCCGTTTTACCCATCACAAGCTTGTGATCTTCTTGTGGTTAACTTTCTCCTAAACATGTTTTCTATCACTCTCCATCAGAACATGACCCTATCTTTTTCTCCTCCATGCCAATGTTTTCCTACATGGAATCCTAATATGGGTTAACTCAATTGACCTATGTACTTCACTTTCTTTACTTTAATGTGATTTTTTTTGACTCTTGTTCCGATGTGTGATTTTCAATGATGTTTCCATGCCCTGTTTTAAAATTACGAGGACGCAATTCCCAAAAGGGGGAAGGATGTAACACCACAGGTAAATAAACAATATAAAATTTTTATATTTATCCCTATTTGTGAATAAAATTTCAATATTAATTTAAAGGGAACACTATGCTCGATGGCTTCCCCAATATGCAACAAAGAGTTTCTTTGAAATCTTACGTTGCACACTAGTAATAAAATAATATTATTTTAAATGTTAGTTAACACGTAACCATTGTATTGTCGGGAATGAATAGAAATAACTAAAATATGATTATATATGTTTGCTAAATGTTTTTTACTTTTATTCAATAAATGTTAGAGGCTTAAAATGCAAATGAATCCAATTTTAAGCATAAATCTTCTAATATTCATTAAACGGTCGATTAACTGCCTTTTGATGGTGAACCATATTTAAATATAGTTTTGGTCACTCATATACATTCTATTGGACCAAATAAAATTCTACTTTAGAATCAGGACATCAAAATTTACTTTGTGTAAATTTTTGGTATTTTTCTGATAAAGATCATTTTTTAATGAATAGTGAAAAATGTTGTATTTTAATTCAAAACCACTTTTTAATCTAATTTATTTATATAATTAGGTTATATTTTTAATTGGTTTTAATGTTTAAATATAATATATTTTTACCATTTAATCCAATGGTGGTCTTTGTAATTAATATCACTTTAATATTGGTCATAAACAAGTGTCAATCTTTTGAAAGATATTGTTTCATAAAAACACTCTATTTGTTTTAACAGTGGGATTTAATTATAAAATTAATTAATGAAAATTATATTTTATTTATTTGGTAAAGTAGATATCATTTTTGAATTTGGAATATCAAATATATCTTAGGGTGAATTTTTGGTATTTTTATGAAAAACTTCAATTTTTGATTAATAGTGAAACCACAAAGTGGTGGTTACAAAATTTGATTTTTCGTTTAAATGGGACATTACCACATCGTTGATTTGAATTTAAAAAATAAAATTTAAATCATTTTAATTGTTAAGTAGAATGTGGTTCAATGGGATGAAAATAAGTTTTGATGAAAAGTAACTTTTAAGTTTTATTAATCGTGATTAAAGGTAATTAGTGTGATTTAAGGTAAAAAATGATATTATAATAAAATGAAAATATCTTGACACTTGTCATAACCATATTGTATGAGTTATGGCCGACCAGGAAAACACAGGGGTCTATTTTTGGTACCCCATGGAGCCACGTGGGTATGATAATGACATTTATGCCTTTTATTTAAAGTAAAAATAAAAATGTCACAAACATGACTTGTTTTACTAAAACAATTTTTACATGGGGTTATACAAGTTATATTTTTGAATATAAATATTAATTGGAAAGATAAAAATATTTTTTACGTCATATTATTTTTGTTATAATTTTTAGACATTAAATAATTTTAAATATTTATGATATCATGATGATGCAGCAATTACCTAATTATTTAACGATTTAAATAAAATGGAAAGATAATGTAAAATATAAGACCTAAACATGTAAAAAACCTATTGTATGGGTGTATTTAGAACCCTTATCACCTTATACTCGAAACACATCAATTTGGGTCCATTAAAATCCGAATATCATTTGAAAATAAAGTAACATTATATACTTTTCCAAGAGTGCCACTCCTCTCCTCTTATAAAAGGTCCCCACCTCTACCTTCTTACCCACACCTCTCAAGCCTTTGGTTCGGCCAAGTTCTGATCATTTTGTCTCTCCACATCCCTCTCCTCATCCTAGAAGCCTTAACATAGGAAGGAAGTTCTTCAAGAAACCCTTTTGGCTCAAACCAAAGGGAGTTACTAGATTTTAAGGTAACGTCTTCACCTGTGCTCTTTTGTTTTATTTTGCTCCTCCATCCCCCTAAACTCTTTTTATTCTTTTATTTTGTAACAACTAAAGTATCTTAAATATACTAGGATGTTTTTATAATAATTATTCGAGCTACACTTACACACACCTTCATCTAATGGTTAATGAACATACTATTTCTGTGGATGGTGAGTTTCTGCCTCACGAAATGATGATTATTCAACACTAATATAACACCTTCAAAGGTGGCCATTAAGATGACGCTATATTTATATATTATATATAATATGTTTATGATTTACTTATGATTCTGTATTTTTCATTTGTGGCATACCTTTATGGTTTCCATTGTGGGTAAACACGATAATTTCATTTTAGGAAGTGCGGACTACCACACCCTCAAAGTGATTTGATTCCTTAATGCCATATGTGGGATGCATAAAGGATGGATTTAAAGTTATTATATATGTTGTTATACTGTAATTATAATATAACTTTATATCATTATTATTTTCTTTCCATTAATGTACGAGATATAAATGAAAGTAGCGTTCATGCGTACCTACGAATTACCGTCTCCACGAATGGTGCATTTCATTTCTTATCCCCAAATGTAATGTACTATTATAAGTGCATATATATAATGGATATATATAATTTATGTTACATCTAAATTATTAATATAATTATGTAATTAAAATGTACATATCTCTCATTTAGATTTAATTCCATTGATATGGCATAGAAATGAAAGTAGCGTTCATGCGTGCGTATGGCTTACCATCTCTATGAACGGTGCATTTCATTTCTTACCTGTAAATGATTATGTAATATTATAAATACATGTATATGATGGATATATATGATATATATGATATATAAATCATGAATATAATTTTTGATATATTGGATATTTTACCACATTAACAACTTGTAATTATAAAGAGTTTATTTTTGATTCAAGTACCAAGGATCGAAAAAATGACCAATTTTAACATAAATAATTACATAGTGTTCATAACATGGTAATAAGTGATATAAAAGGAATAATTAACATTAAAAAGGTTCTTAAGCAATTAGAAATTAACTCATGTTTATTATTCAGGACATTAAAGAATGATCGAGTCACGTCGGACCCGAGGTAATGGAACCTTCCGCTCTCTTTCATTCTAAGTACCCTCTTTTATGTCATTATTTTTAATCTCATATTTCATATGATTGGGATGTTATATTATATTAATAATTCTGTAAATTTTATTTTAATATGACGAGATACCCTATTTTATCTCATCAACCCATTTTTGGAAGTTTTAAGTAGCACCGTTAGGCTGCCGAGTTTTCGTAAGAGATTTTTCATCTCACTTTTATTCTTGTGAGATTTATGCTACATTTGCCACCATTTCCTTTGAGTGGTATATATACTACCCATTATTCTACTATTTGTGTAATATACTTTCATTTATGAGTATTTACATCAATGTTGTATGACCCTTCATCCATGGGGTGTACGTTTCGAAAGTTACCCAAGTCGGTAAGAGAACCTTTCACCCTCAACTTTTTAAAAACTTCTTTTGTTATGTATTTAAATTTACATCTTATTATTTTGGGATATGTTCTTATATATCCTTATTGATGTAAATTTTATGTCCAAGTGATGAGATACCATTTTATATCTCTTCAACTCTTGTTCTTAATTTTGAAGTGATGTCGTTCTACGGTCGATTTTTTGCAAGGGAACTTCTTAACCCAATTTTGATTCTTTGGGATAAACTTGTACTCTATGAATATGTCATACTATGAATATGTTTGAATGGCCTATGATTGGTTCACACTTAATATACACTTATATTGGGTGTATTTTTATTTCTCACACATATTTATGTGATAGATTTATCCTTAATTTAAGGATACCATCTTTATAATGGATTCCATCTCAATTTACATTTTCATTGAGACTTCATTGTTGTTATGCACCAATTCACTCTTATATGGTGTGTATACTATCCTTTGAATATTATATCATGAATCCATTTATTCTCATGATAATATAAAGTTCAGATTAAATTTTATTCTGCAATTATTTGTATTCAAGAGTCTCTCATTCTATTAAAAACTCCTTAAAAAAATATATCGTTTTAAATGTTTTAAAGATTTGTTAATCTAAATCTTTATATTTAATGTCCAAGTTTTAAAAATGGTTTTCAGTATTTATTTATATGGACATTAATGTTTTGAAATTGTAATTCCATTAAAGGCTTCAAAGTGGTATGAGACACTTTGATTCAAAAATCTCTTTTAAATGGATTTTGAAAATGGATTGATTAATTCAATATCTTGGAATTACTTATTGTGATTTAAAATGAAATATTGTTATTGAAATGTTTATATTTTCAATATTTTATGTGTAATGATGGTACATGGACATTTTACGGGTTGTTACGTGATAAACCATATGACGGGTGGTGTCGTGAATACCAGGATGGGTGGTTACGTTATAACTTCCAATGCATTGGGTATGGAAGTCAGCCGTATGGATATTCCATTATGTATGTATGGAAGTCGGCCGTATGTCTATTCCATTAAGTGATATGTGTGGAAGTCGATCGTATGGTTATACCACTTTAGTATGTTTATGTCCCAAGTTACCTTTATTTATTATGTGTTCTTTATATGGGTTTTATGGTAATCTTTCGATTACAAAACGGGTAAGTAATGATATTTTATTCAATGAAGAGTATTTTCTAATTCATAAAGGTGAAAAGTATTACTTTGATTAAGTATTCATGGTTTACTGGGTTTTTTTAAAAACTAACAGTTTTCCTTCTTTCTGTATCCCTTACTGAGCTTTTTATGCTCACCCAAAGTTTTTGAAATGTTTTTCACAGGACAGAAAGTGCAATAGGGTCAAGGATGGGATCAAGGAAACGTTATGCTATCTAAAACATGGAACTAGACTTGTTTCTTTTTAAGAGTAATTATTATATGGAAACATAATAGAAGTGTCTACTTTGTAATCTTTTGAGATGTAATAGTTATGTCCTAATTCTCTAAAACTCTAAACCTGAAAAGATCCTCAACTTGAATTATTCATTTAATTAAATATTAAGTAAGTTTTAAGGTCGGGGCCTTATATTACATAATGGTTTACATTTTTTGGGAATATGATTAGTTCGTTTATGGATGTGTGGTCTACAACCTCCTCAATGCGATGTGATTTATTCATGCATTACATAGAATATATTTTCGATCGGTTTCATAAAAATAAGAATTATATATGAAATAATAATTCTACTATAAATATATGGTAAAATATAAATTTATATTTTATTTATTTTCTATTTTAAAAACACGATAATAAAATTTTTATAATGTTCATTCGTATGTATGGGCTATCGTCTCCATGAAAAGTGTATTTAATTTCCTATTTATATCATATGTAAAATTTATAAAATACAAACATTAAGAATTAATATGATATTTAGATCATATTATATCATTATGGATATGAAGAAATCATTATATATATAGGAGTGCCAAAAATATATCAAATCAAAACACATGTTAAAAAAAGTTATTACCAAAAACATAAGTTTATCCTATAGTTGTTAATAAACCTGTAATGAAAGGTCATAATAAAATAAAATATGTTATTATAGAACTGAATATGGTTCTGTATTGGATGTAAAATAAACATATATTTATTATAGAGTAGTTTTTCATCAGTATGAAGAGAGTAAATACATATGGTAACATGATTTCCTGTTTCAATTTTATTATTTCAATACTTATACCTTTTTTAACAACTTTTATATTTTATGTAGTGTATATAAAAAAGATGAATATATTATATGAACATTATCAATAAATTTATGGAAATTTACATGAACATTTTATGACCTCAATTTCAAGGTGTTTTGGATTTAAATGTTACCAAATTATTATGGAAATTTTTCCTCAATTTACCTTTATTTGAGACGCGGGTTTTGATATTCACATACATTATTTTAGGAGGTGTATATAATTCAATTTGAAAATTTTTATGTTGAATTTAATTATTTTCATTATATTTTATGATTTATTTAATTTTATTCTCTCATTGGGATTATGACTCAATGTTTCCAAAGTGGTATTATGTTATTTCTATAATCTCATCAACAATTGTGATTGTTTATGATTATTCTTCCTTTGATGAAATATAATGATAAATATCTCAATAACTTTAATTATTTTTTTACATTGGGGTTTCATGTTAAAATCATGTATTGTTACCGATTTTAAAC
Source organism: Viscum album (assembly GCA_963277665.1). Taxonomy (NCBI): domain Eukaryota; kingdom Viridiplantae; phylum Streptophyta; class Magnoliopsida; order Santalales; family Viscaceae; genus Viscum; species Viscum album. The sequence goes on from OY728133.1 coordinate 447,882,327, forward strand.
ACTTTTTTTGTTATGATAATTAAGAAAGTTCTTTTTAGAATATCATACCTTATTTGTCTCTTTAGTCAAAAACATGTTTTATTCAAAAACTATGTTTTCAAAAATGAATCATAAAAGAATGATATTTTAAGATCATTTAAAAAGAAAAAGTGGTTTAAAAATATTTTATGGTATTTTATGATTAACTATATTCCTTAAATATATTTTAAAATAAAAATATTTTCAAAAAATTTTCATTTTTTAAAAAACGTTTTTTAATGAAGAAATGATATTTTACTAATGAAATATTTTAAAAGGTATTTAAAAATTATTTTCCATAATGTATGATATGGGTTGGTTTTACTCATGCCATTCGTGTTATCCAAGGGTTCCATTCTTTTTTTTTCTCTAAATGGATAATGTTTTGTTGGAATGATGCCCATTAAACTCATTTCTCTTCCCCAAGATATATGATTCTGAATCCCACTAATTTTTACATGTTATGGTTTTGATGAAATTATTATGAATCCTTTATCACACAAAACACTTATGATAAGATCCCATGTTTATTATACCTATTTAATTTCATGTTTTATAATATGATTGACTATGATCATGTGGGACACATATATATGATTTCATTATGGGAGAATATAGATCTATATCTCCCTCTAGTGCATTGTGTAATGATTTATATCTCCTAATAAAGACATGGCTAGAATGTGGAGAGAACCTAGTCTAGAAAAGGGATTTTTCTACTACGATGGTCATCATAGGGAACCATGGCTACAATGATGGTTCATAGATTATGTACTTCATTCCCTCGTGATTCATGCCTTATAGCCTACAAATATATATTTGATGACTATTTATTATAATAATTGTTATATAGGGTATGATTTTTTATTATTATGATCATGTCCTCAAATCCTTATAATCGTAATTATTATTACATATCTCTGTTTTTATCCTTATTGATCATCGAAGATATTATCTTTTTATGCTTCATTCCATATTTATATGAAGATATGTTTTATGTTTTATGTTAATAATAAAGGTTCTAGTAATAGGGAACCAAGTGATAGATAATGTAGATCAATTATGTATTAGTGTTTATGATTTCATGTTTCCAAATTTACAAAAATAATATCTTATTTTTGATTCTATTTTTGTAATGTATTAAATGTTCTAAAAAATGATTTAATGTTTGTGTATAAAATATAAGGTTCATTATATTAAATTAATTCAATTTCATTATATATATCTTCTCCATAACCATCCTATTTTTAATGAATGAGAAACCCAGATCAGAATATCCCTTAAGAAAATAAACTACAAAAATAAACTTGTAACCATTATTATGTCTCAAAGGGTAAATATCATTTCAAGGTAATTGATCTGAAATCATGATATAAGTGAATTATAACTTCCATTCATGGATAGTGGTTTCTGTAACATGATGTGGTCCATTATCATTGCTTTATATTTTGGAGAAATCAGATGTTTTAAATGGGAAATGTTATTTTCCATAACCTCAGTCTATTCATCTAATATATTCATTATTTTCACATCACTAACACATTCATGTTCACATTTTTTTATGTAAAATACCAACATTTATTACACATGTTGATGTTATTACAAATATATACACAAGTATATATATCTAAATAATGGAATACACTTCATTAGCCTAAATTATTTTAAATATTTATCCATGAAATGAAAATATCTAAAATGATATTTTAAATTATAGAGGATTATCATAAATCTTGTAATATCATTATTTTTAAAATATATTTTCCATGGTTCATATTTGAGTTTCATTCATATTAATAGTAACAAACACAACTCATATAACCCATATATACTATTTACAATATTATATTTGTATAAGATATATGATATAAAATCTTAAAGGATTTAATAATTTATTATTCTAGGGAGACAAGATACATACCAGATTAAAATATTATATTAGAATCAAAATCATAACTAATAAACATCTTAAAGAATTATGATTCCATTTAGTACATCATAGTGGACTTTCAATGATCCCTTGTTTATGTCATAGGGAAAAGAAAACATATGAAATTATATTCTTAGATTCCCATTAGTGGGTTCTGTACAGTTGAAGAAATCATGTAAAAAGGCATAAAATGATATAAAATTAATATATCTATAAAAATTATATATATTTCATTACCTGAGTACAAAATATATTCACAGATAATAAATCACATGGAAAATAATCCATAATATTATTATAATAGAATGCATAATACCATACATCTTAATCATTAGTCTAATACATTATTATCATTCCATCAAGGAAACATTATAAGAAAACATTATCATACCGTAAAGGACCTTGCTATGTCATATAAAATACAATAAAGAACTCATTCCATGTTATCAAAAATATATTAAGAGATATACACTAAGATATTTATTCCTCCTAATCATTGGAGAAAAACACAACACATCAAAGTGATATAAAATAACTCACATATTACTTCCAATATATTACCCATGTATTTTGTAGAATTTGGAATTCCTCATCAATATTCCCTAAAAATCGGTAAAAAACTATATATAATTATACATTTTCAAAATCAATATTTTCCCATAAAATGGAATTATTTTCATAATAATTGTCCTTCATTTAAAATAAAAAATAATAATGAGTCTATGTTTTAGTCAAAATTGAATTGATTCTAAATATTTCCTTGTAATAAAATAAAATTTTCAAGGATAAAAAATTTTCAAAGAATAATGGAGAGTGGTAGTGAACATAAAATATATGCTTCTTTAATAAATGAGTTATAAACTATAAATCATGAATTGATGAATATGGACCATAGATTCATCATAAAATAGGGTTTTGTAGTAATTTCATGTTCATTATATAATTAGGTTGGAAAATATAAAAGTAAAAATGAAATATATTTTTAAGCTCTTGTTACGTAGTTGAAAAATACTATGTTGAAAGACACATTTAGAACCCTTTACATGTGGTGTCAAGAAGAATATTTTAAAACAATTTACAATTAGTGTAAAAAAATTAATATATCAAATTAAATAATCTTACATGAATATATATTGATTGTAATAAAAGAAACATTCAATAGTAAAATTATATCCATTTTTAAAATTTTTAATAAATTAATATCGTATTCTTTCTATATAAAATAAAAAATCCACATAATAATATGAATTGGAATTTATTTGATTAACTATGTAAACTTGTGAAGTAATATTTTTAGTCAATAATGGTCATGAATGTTGTAAATGTTGATATAGTGGAAAATTTCTGGAAAAATATTCTTTTATTTATTTTATAAAGAGAGAAAACATTTACTAATATGGAAAAATGATAACAGTTTTAATTTTAATAAATTTTTAAAAAACATAAAAGATAGTTTAAAATTACTGACAAAATATTTAAATGAAAATTATGAACATTATTATAACAAAATAATTTATAAGTAAATGCATGAAAAATATTCTTGTTAAAAAAATAAATAATGATTGCTTTTACAAAAAACATTTATTTAGTATTTTTTAGCACCCAAGAGGGAGGAGATGGAATGAATACATGGAAACCTAATAAATATCCACTTGGGAGGATAATTAATTCTTTTTCAACATTGATATAGATTAAAATTTCCCAAATTAAAATTTAGAAATAGATAATCTAAATAAAAAATAAGAATATAAAACAAACCCTTAAATTCTATTCCACTTTGTCAGACATGTTCCAACAAAATTTATAATAAATTTATATACATTATTCATAAATATATATATATTATATATAATTATATATACCTTTTAGGATATCATTTATTCATAAATCCTTTTTAACTGTTTACTCATTCTAATTTCCTCAAATTAATTATTAATGACATGACATTTATATTTAACAAAAATATTTTGATTAAGAGGTTTTGGTACTTTTGCAGTGGTCAATGTTTCATAAAAATAAGGATATGTATCATGTCATATATGTATTATATGTTGGTTTAAGAATAATGAAACATTATATTACTTGGATAATACCTTTACATCATCCTTGTATATCCATATTTTTCAGAAAACATATGGCTTTATAGTTTAGTTTATTTGGGGACTAGGAACTATATAATGTAAGCACAATATTTGGAAAGTTATTTAGGAAAAATATTGGTTGATATATTGTTTTCAATGTTTCTAAAAAACTGAGGGGGTTAGGGTCTCATATTATAAGTAATGGGAGTGAAATTCTTTTAAAAACATATAAGAATTAAAAATGAGTTTTCAAGTGAATATTAAACTACAAAATTGTATTCTGAAATATAGGGTTATTTAAATAAACTAATTAAATCATTTTAAGTAATTAATTTTTAGATATGTGAGTCCATATCTCTTAAAGTAACACCCTTGTTAACCCTATTTACCCTTACACGGTGACAAAAATTTTCCAGTGTAACTAATGTTTATAAATAAAAAGAAATGAAACTGACTAAATAATTTACATATAATGATTAAAAAAATAGATTATATTTTTTATTATTCAATTTATAAATGAGGTATAAAATAATTTTATGATAAATACAAAAATCATAATGGAAAAAAGTTAAATTTTTTTGAAACTAAAATATAATTTACACCAAAATAATATATAAAATTTTATCTCATTATGTTTATTGGTTTATGAATACAAAAAATGGGTTATTTGAAAATAAAACCCACAATAATAATGAAAACCTAGAAAATACATGATTAACGAAATTGATCAAAAATTGGTCTTTTGTCTGAATAAAAAATCACTTTGGTTCAAAAATTTCAAATAGGGGTATATAAATTAATAAATAATTATTTATAAATAATTTACTTCACTTCATGAAGAAATATATTTACGAAGAAGGGTTTATAAAACGTATTTATAATTATTATATCATTATGATGTCTTAAAAGTGATGATATTGGTAAAAAATTATTTTTCACTATTCACCTACAAATTAATCATTTCAGAAAATTTAAAAAAAACAACTCTAAGAATTTGGAAATGATTAACTAAAAACATAAGATAATACAATAAAATGTAAATATCCAAATGTAAAAATTTATTATTAAAAATATTATAAATAATATATTATATTTTGAAAAATCATCATGCTAAAATTCTAGTATTTTTAATATTATTTAATACCAATTTAAAATTAATTGAGTGTTTTTTATTTGATCATATACTGCAATTTTTCAAATGTGAGTGATTTATTAAAATATTCTCTGATTATAATAAAATTATTCAAAAAATACCATTTTAAAATTTGAATAATTCTAACAATATCACATTATTTATTTATTTTATAATGATTTAATTTTCACACTCCAAACACAATAATACAATGAATGTATCATAGTTTAATAATTTCTTTTTGATTACTGAACATGTGTTTTTATTATAGTTGATTAATGATGTGAAATGATTTAGTTAATTTTAAAAATATTAACATATATTAATCATTTTATTTATTTATAAGAATATATGCGCTAAAAGAATATGGTGTTATATAAATCCACAACAAGAGTATAGATCTCATAACCATAAATAGAGCCATATATTTTGCCTTAACCAAGAGAGAATGAAATATATGTGGTTATATTTTCTTATATAGATTTCTACAGTTTTTTTATTAAATAAATTTTTATATAGTATGACCTCAACAGAATTTCTCATTAATTTTATTAGGAATATTCCCTCTCCAATTGTGAATGATTCAATTATTATAGAACAAAATTTTACTATTTTTAGGTAATCAATAGGAGAGACTAGAATCAATTAAAGTGGATGTGTACCAACAATATATCTTTATTAGTCACTAAAAAGATGGTTTTATTTTTAATTTTCTTAATACCAATATGTTTTTTAACACATTCTTTATTAAAAAGTTTATACAGCGTGTTTAGTGATGAAAGAACTCCAGTATGTTAAAAGGGATATTTAGTGAAAATTATATTTGTTTTATTGTCTGTAATTTAGATTATATCATAATGAATAATAGTTATTTATATTTATCTTACCATTAAGAATTATTGTTCCAGGTTTACTATGATAGGAACCGAAAGAATCAATGTGAAATACATGTATGGTTTTGAAAATATTTATTTTAAACTATTTTTTTGTGTGATGTTGAGTTAATGTATATAGTTAAACTATTATTGGATATTGGTTTTCAATCTCTATATCTCTCATATCATTTTTATTTTTTCTTCACTTAGTATGTTTAGTTTAATAATTAAATTTAGTAAATTTGACACTCACATTAATTTAAAGATTAATAATATCTATTATTTTTTCTAGGGTCTTTTCTAAGATTCCTATTTCATTATGAGATAGAACATGTATTTCTAGTATTATATAAATAAATATATATTATTTTTTTGTGTCAATTTAGGAAATGTTAACTTTTAAACATCAGAAACACATGGGGAATTAACTTCACATTATTTTTTAAATTTTTTGGGATCTATTTGGGAAAAATTGTGGAAAATATGGAATTAATAAACATTGATTATTTAGAAATATAATATTGACATTCTATTTTCTATTTACTAAAAATAGAATATGTTTTTTATTTTTTATTTTTTTATATTACCTTTATATCTATTATTGGTGGTGTTTTTTGTATAGGATATAATATCCATAATATTAGTAATATGTTATTTGAAAATAAGATTTCATCTAGGATGACTATATAATGAGAGTGAAATAATGTTTTTATTTTTTCTAAAATGAGGACTGGGAATAAGTAATACATATTTATATAGATTTTATGAATTACAACCCGAACTGTAGTGTAGAACTAATCATTAGTAATTTTATGTTGGAGATAAAAATGACAAATAATACCAAGGTAGATCTTACTTAAATAAATATTAACATGGAGAGCATATATTTTAAGAATAATTGGATCATAATTCCCAAAAGAGTATGATGGAATCACTATTGATGTTCAAAAAAATACAAACATAGATGTCATGCAATAACAGTCACACCAGAAGGTGTATAACGTGACGTTCAATAATATGGATGAGACTAGTATGTTTATATATTTATATGTGAATAAATTAATTTTTTATCCAAATAAATGGGATAAAGATAAGAAAAGAATTATTTAGTTCAATAAGTTAATGTAGCTAATGTGGAGTTGAAGTTGGATGGGAATATTGATTGCAGTTGCATTAATAAATCTTTTGACCAAAATAGAGATCAACCCAATCTTAATGTAGGAGAATAAATAACATACATTATATTACTACATGATAATGAAATTAATAACATGATATATCTCATTTATGAAATGGTTGTTGTGAGAATGGAATAATCTAGTACTGAATGTAACACTCTATTTGAAGTGGTTCCAAGAGAAAAAGTTGATGATCAGATAAATTTCTGTGGAATAACTGTATTTTTAAAATATAAATACCCACTAAAATAATAAAATGTTGAAAGGTCTATGAGAAGTCACATATTTATGAAAACACTCTAACATGAAAATTAAAAAAAATTGAAGCATTGAAATTGAATGATAATATTGAAATGTTCATGATATAAGAACATTTAATTGTTACTAAATATGGAAACCCATGATCACATGAATTCCAAATTAATGAATTCATTGTGAATAATTAATAATTTATGGGGGAATAAATATAAAAATATACTTTTATTTTTATTTCCATAATCATTCATTTAAATTGTTTTAAATCATGATTCCTTTATACAGTGGTTCTAAGAAGCTATAATAGAAAATAATGAGAATTTTTATACTGGGTGTTTATAATTTCAAATCATTTTTAATCCTAATAGTGTAACATTTTTTCATTATATAATTTAGTCAAACATTGGTAATGGTATATCTTAAATATGTTAAGAAGTGTTATTTTATGAGTAAATTGGAGTTTTAATTTCATTTTAGAACATAATGTTATAGAATTATTTTTTCTTAAAACCCTCCTCATGATTATCTCAATTACGTATTTTGTCAAAAAATAGGTTAACAATTTTTACATGATTTTATGGATATATAAACTACAAAATGATAAAATTCCACAGTGAATGGAAGGAAATAATGGGAAATCATTATTTATATGACATTACCATTCAAAATTTCATATATTTTTACACCCAAAATATTTTTCTGATTACTATTTTTGAAAAGTATAATAATTTATTCATAAAATGAATTTAATATAATTCACCTTCATTCCTGAAATATTTATCTTGAACTCAATATAGTTGTAGTCATAAAAACTGAATAGAATTATACTACCTCATTTGAAAATACTATTAATAAAGATAGAAAAATAAATTATATAAGCGGTAATTTTTAAATTATGCATCAGTATTTTTGTTTTCAAATGAATGATGACTTGATTTTCATAATTAAAGATTTTAATTTTTTTAAAATAGAATACCAAAAGCTATGTATTTATACACAGGTAATGGATAGATTTTTCATTTATATTATTTTAATTCCAAATGCTGTTCTATTTCTATTTTTATAAATTCATTTTAACCATATTTCTTATTTGAAGGGAATTAACTACTACTAGAACATACATTATCTAACCATGATAATATTTTAAAAAATAAAATTATTATGTCCATTTATTTATATATTCATTAATACCATATTATTCATGAGGATTAGCATATTTTTTCTTCAGATACCCCTAAAAACCATAGAATACCTCATATGGATCCATATTAAATACCCATGTTTCATTTTAACAAATATTCCTGAGATCGACTGAATAATCATTCTTTTTGTGATTTAATGATGGAGTTAGGTAATTTATTATAGAAATGGGTGAGATTTCTTGGAATGAGTGTCAAATAATTATCTTGGGTATTCATGAATGTATGAAAACTTAAATTAATTTTAAATTTAGAGTTATTTATAATTTAAAGAAAAATAAAAGAAAAATAATATAATAAACTAGATATGAATGGCATATGTGAGAAAATGGGTTACCTTATAATTTAATATAACTAAAAACTATAAGGACCCAGCCTTATAAATTTACATAATCTTGAATTAATTTAATAATTCACATTGAGGTTCTTTTATGGTTTCGAGATTTAGGGAATTATTTTATAACATATACATAACAACTTGAATATTACATGTAGACACATACACTAAGTATCAATTTTTTTCATAAAATAAAAACTCATTGAAAAAATAGTCATGTCTTGTTCTATATTTTAGACAACATAACTTTTCAATGATCCCATCCTTGACTCTATTTTACTTTATGTAATGTGGAAAACATTTATAAAACATGGGATGATTATAAAAATCTTTGTAAGGGAGAAAAAAATAAGGAAAATAGTTAGTTTCTCAAAACAACAAGTATACCATGAATACTATATCATAAGTAATACTTTTCACCTTTATGTAGTAGTAAATACTCTCCAATGAATAAAAGATCATTGTTTACCATTTTGTTACCAAAATAGTACTATAAACCCGATATAAAGAACGCATACCATATATAAGTAACTTGCGACATAAACAGACATAAAATATTGCAAATATAAAAATTTCAAAAATAACATTTAATTTGAAATAATTAGAAATCAATTCAAAATATTGAAATAATCAATATATTTCAAAACCCATTTTCAATATCAAAACACTCAAAAACAGTATATGGGATTACTTTTCCATTTAATACATTAGTAATTATAGAGGAAGCCAAATAATGATTACAGCAGTGGAGAGGTCATTGTAGATGAAGAAAATAAAAACATTCATTTTTAAATTTAGTTAAATAGTTATGTTGAAAAAATATTCCCTTGGAGTGAATGTAAATGTCAAAGGGTTTTATTATACACTGTATAAAATAAAAGGGTATATATTATCTAAATATGGCTCAATGAAAGTAGACTGAGATAAAGTCTATTACCACGTGTCTAACTAGACCCGTTCATTCTTTAATCTCATGAATAATAAAATAAAGTTAATTTCTTATTTCTTAAAAAAATTAGTTTACAATTTCTTTTATATAACTTATTACCATGTTATAAACAATATGTAATTATTTAAGTTAAAAATGGTTGTTTTGTCGATATTAGGCACTTGAGTCAAAAATGAACTTCTTATAATTACAAGTTGTTCATGTGGTAGAATGTACATTATCTCATGAATGATATTTATGATTTATATATCATATATATCATATATATCCACTATATATATGTATTTATAATAGTACATATCATTTGAAGGTAAGATCTGAAATGCACCGTTCATGGAGATGGTAAGCTATACGTTCTCATAAATTCTACTTTCCTTACTATTTCATATTTTAATGGAATGAAAACAGAATTATACACAAGAATATTATAAATCCAGTATAATATAATATATTATTTCAGTAACTCTATCATTTATACATTCCACATATGGAATGAATGAGTCATATCACTTTGAGGGGAAGGTAGTCCGCATTTCCTCAAATACAATTATCATATTTACTGACTATGGAAACCATAAAGGTATTCTATAAATTAAAAATACATAACTATAGAAACAATATAAATATAATATATATCACATAAAAATACAGTTCCATCTTAATGGCCACCATGAGAGGTGGTTGGAGATAATTGAACAATCATCGTTTAATGAGGTGTTAGTTTGTCGTCCACAGAAACAATATGTTATTTACCCATTATATGGAGGTGTTTGTAAGTGTATAATGAATCCATATCTTAAAAAAACATTTTATATTGAGGATAATGGTTTTTTTATAAATTAAAGGAATAAAATGAGTTTAGTGGGGTTGGAGAAGTAAAATAAAACAAAAGAACTTAAGAGAAGCATTACCTTTAAATCAGGTAACCCCCTATGCTTTGAACAAAAAGATTTACTTGAAGTGCCTTATACCTATGTTATGGCCTCTAGGAGGATGAGAGGGATTTAGGTAGCTTATTAATAAAGAGGTTGGACGTGATAAGGGTCTTGAGAGGTGTGAGAATGGGTTAGATGTGAGGGACTTTTGTAAGGGGGAGGAGGAGATCTTTAGTAAAGTGTGAAACAATTATTTTATTATATAATGATATTCGGTTTATAATGTTACAAATAATAATTAATGTTAAAGATAAGATGACTCATGGACGAAATAAAATAATCCAATGAGAATTGGAAAAGTTTTTGATATTAGTTTAATATTTATAATCATATTTATTTTAATCATTTATTAATGAGGTAAACACTACATAATTATTGTGTCCTAAATAATTTATTTTAATTGTTGTCTAAAAATTACAATAAAAATTCTTTAATGTAGTCAATATTTTTATATTTCTAATAAATATTTATATTCAATGAATAAATTATATAACCCCATGTAAAAATTTATTTACTGAAAGATATAAGTTTTTGTCATTTTTTTCTTTACGTTAAATTAATTAATATAAAGTGTCATTACCACTATGAATTGTCTCCATGAGGTCCCAAAATCGTCCCAAGGATGCCCATGGTTAGATGTGACTCAACCAAGAAATTTATGAAAAGTGTTATGCTAATATTGTATTATTATATTATTTTTATACCATGAATTAACCTATTTACCTTTAACCGTGGTCAATAAGTCAAAAGTTACTATTCACCAAAAAATAGTTTGATCGTATTGAACAACATTTTACTTAATTATAACAACCATGTATGTCAGATTTTAGAAATTAAAATCATAGAAGTGGTAAAATATAATTTAAATGAAATGTTTGTTTTTTTACTACTACTCAGTTTATTCAACAATCATTAAAAATTAATGGTTTTCAAAAAAATTCAAAAAATTCAGCTCAAGCAATATTTGATATTCTAAATTAAAATATTATGTCTATTTTACAAAATTTATAACATATATGTTGCATTAATTAAATTAAAATAAATTCATGTTGTCAAAACAAAAAATCGTGTTTTTAAGAAATAATATCTATCAAAATATTGACACTTGTTTGTGTCCAATTTCAAAGTAAAATTACTTCCAAATGACTAGAATTGTAATAAATTGTAAAAATATTATCTAATTACTCTATAAAACAAATTAAAAGGATAATCTAAACATATAAATAAATAATATTAAAATGATGTTTCGAATTGAAATACATTATTTTTTACTATTAATTAAAAATTAATTTTTATCCAAATAATACCAAAAATTTACGCAATGTAAATTTTGATGTCCTTATTCTAAAGATAAATTTCATTTTTTAAAATATAACATATAAAAGTTAGAAAAACTATATTTAAAATTCATTTTCAATCAAATGGAGGTAAATCAACCTTTTATTGAATATTAGAGTATTTATGCTTAAAATAAGATTCTTTCTTATTTTATGCCTCTAAAAAATTTTAAATAAATGTAATAACATTTAAAACAAAATATTCATATTGTAGTTAGTTTTGTCTTTTATTTTGAATAAAAGAGCTAGGAATTAACTACCCTTTAAAATAATGTTATATTATTATTTTTTGTTATGGCTAAACGTAGTGTGCAATGTATGATTTCAAAGAAACCCTTTGTTGTGTATCTGGTACACCATCGTACATGGAATCACCTTTAAATTAAAAGTAATATATAATTCATAAATATTAATAAATTTGAAAATGTCTTATTCAATATTTACCTCGGATGTTACATCCTTACACCCGTTTGGAAATTGTGTCCTCATAATTTTCATCACATATCATATGAATGGAGGTATTTATTCCTCATAGCATTTTTAGATTCTCATGTTTCCTCTTCAACGATGTGGTTTTTCTACAAAACCTTTACTTGGATAATTTTCTTATTTTGCAACACTTTCTCTATACGGTCAAGAATCTGGACTGTTTGTTCCTTATAAAAGATATTCTCTTCCAACTGAACTACCTATAGGCTCAAAACATAAGATGGATATGGCATATACTTTCTCAACAATGAAACATGAAAAACATAGTGTACCTAGTATTAATATGGAGGTAAAGCCACTCTGTACGCAACTGATCTAACATTCTCTAGGATTTTATAAGGCCCAATTATCCTTAGACCCAACATTATTTTATTTCCAATACAATTCACACTTTTCCCTGGAGAAAATTTGAGGAATACATGATCACCTACCTCAAAAGAATTATCCTTCCACTGATTATCCGCATAACATTTATGCATTCTCTGAAATGTTCTAATGTGCTACTAGATCAACTAAACTTTTCTTCCATCTCTTCATCCAATTCTAGTCCCATAAAATTCATTCCACCTAGTTCATCCCAAAAATCTAAAGTTTAAAATTTCTTCCCATATAATGACTTAATTGTAGCCATCTTTATACTAGAAGGAAAATAATTATTATAAGAAAATTAAACAAAATAAAGATGTTGGTACCAACATACCTTGTAATTCAGAAAACAAGCACTTATCATATCCTATATGTTTTGAATTGTTGGTTCTGACTTCCCATATGATTACGTATTGAAAAAGATGTATTAAAATTTAATTCAGTACCCAACATCTTCTGAAGGCCTCTCCAATAGTTATAAGTAATCCTAGAATCACAATCAGATACATTGGAGAGTGAAAATCCATGATTCTTGATAATCTATTTAATATAAAACCAAGAATGTAGATCTAGGGACAAAATATCTCGAACAGAAAGGAAATGAGAATATTTAATCAATCGATCAACAAAAAATCAGATTGCATTATTACCTCGAGATGTCTTTGGTTATCCCACAACCGAGTCCATGGATAAGTTTTTTATTTCCACTCTAGAACTGGTAAAGACTGAAGCATCCCTTTCGGTAAATTCCACTCCACTTTAACCTGTTGTCAAGTCAAACACATCACTGTAATGTTAGCAATATATCTTTTCATTCCACCCCACCATTAATACTCCCGACAATCAATGTACATCATGGTACTACTAGGATTAACTGAAAACCGAGAACTATGAGATTCAAATTATAACTCATTATTCAACTATGAATCACAAGGCACACATAATATCTTACCAAACCTCAAACAAAAATCATTATCAATGATTAAATAAGGTAACATACCCTTCTCAACCAACTCTACCATTTTCTGCAACTCCCCGTCTTCCTTCTACACTTGCTTAATTCTGTTAGATAGAGATGCTTTTCTTGACACATGAAATAAATAGAGGAATTTCCTACACCAAAAACTTCTATTCCAATGTTTATCAAATAAAAAACCAAAGTATATCATTCCGAACGTAGCATGGTTAATGAAGAATTAATATTTCAACTCAAAGACTCAGCCACTTAATTTTCAATTCATGGATTGTAAAAAATCATTCAATCATAACATTTAATTTATTACATCCATCTATTTTGTCTCATGTTAAATTATTTCTTAGTGAATATATCTTTCAAACATTTGGGATCAGTATATATATTTCATAATTTACCCTGTACAAATGATTAATCAAATTTTTTAATGAAAAAGAAAACATCATCTAATTCCATGTCATGTGTAGGGAAATTTAAATCCTGCGGTTTTAGCTAATGATAAGCATAGGAAATTACATGATCATTCTGTATTAGGTCACAACCATGTCCTTTTAGCGAAGCATAACTATAGATAACATACTCACCATTTATGGAAGGTAATGAAAAAACAGGAGCATACACCAATATTCATTTCAATTCCTGAAAACAATCATTACATACTTTTGTCCAGATGAACTATACTCCTATTTGAGTTAACATAGTCATTGGACTGGATAACTATGAAAACATCTAAACAAAAATTCTATAAAAGAATTCCAAACAAAGAAAATTATGGATCTCAGTTATAGTTTTGAGTTTTTCCCATTCGTCAACACCTTTTGTTTTAGCAGGATCAACAGTTATGCCATTTATTGAAACAATGTGACCAAGGAATGAAATTTGTTGTAACCAAAAATCACACTTAATGAATTTTCCATATAGTTAATTTTCATTTATGGTTTGAAAGAAAAACCTTAAATGACTTTCACGCTCCTATTTTATTTTAGAATAAAGAAAATTATCATCAATATACACAACCGCTATTTATTACCTGAGTAAACATAGCCATCCCTACAGTAAACTATTCAGTTATGATTATGACCGTCTCAAGATTCAGATTTTGAAGGTAACTTTGAACTAATATCGTCCCTATATAGCTTCTCTATTTCATATATGAAAAACCATTCTGAACAAACATATCTTAAGAGAAGCAATAGGGTATTCTGTAAATGATATATCATTTTAATCTAAAATAAATTTATTTATAGACATTAATTTTACAATATTCTAACTCCTAAGGTTGTATAAGTCGACCTCGGATATCAATTATAAGGACCCGACCTTATCACATTACAGAATATTGAATTACGTTAATAATTCACATTAAAGATCATTTTAGGTTTATAGATTTAGAGAATTAGCCCATAACATATACATAACAACTTTAATATTACATATAGACACATCTACTCAGTATCCATTTTTATCATAAATAATAATCTATTTGAAAAAAAGAGAGTAATTTCTAGCTCCATGTTTTTGGCATCATGACCTTCCCTTGATCCAATCATTGACCCTATTCTATTTTATTTCCTGTGAAAGACATTTCAAATAATGGGATGAGCATAAAAATCTCAGTAAGGGATACACAAAGGAAATGTGTTGGTTTTTTAAAACCACATATGAACCATGAATACCTTATCATAAGTAATATTTTTCACCTTTCTAATGTAGTAAATACTCTTCACCGAACAATAGATCATTTCATACCATTTTCTCACCAATAGATTACCATAAAACCCATGTAATGAACACTTAACATATATTGTTATCTTGGGATAAAAACACACATAAGTGGAATAACAATATGACGGACTTCCTCACATATCACTAAATGGAATAACCATAAATCAAACTTCCATATCCAATGAATTGGTTCTTATAACGTAACCACCAATCTTGGTTTATCATGACACTACCTATAATTTGGTTTATCACAAAACCACCCTTCAAATTTCCATGTAAGATTATTAAATCACAACACATAAAATATTGAAAATATGAAAATTTCAATAAAGTCATTTAATTTGAAATCACAAGAAATCATTTCAAGACATTGAAATAATAAATCTATTTCAAAAAACATTTTCAATACCAAAACACCAAAAAACATAATATGTTATTTCTTTTCCTTTTAAAATCATTTTGTGTTATAGAGGAAACCGGAGAATGATTACAGCGAAAGGGAGGTCATTGTCGCTTCAAACGTTAAAAACATTCCTTTTGTCATATAGTAAAATGTTACGTAGAAAAATGATTCCCTTTCATTGAAAGTAACATTAAAAGGGTTTTATTATACCCCATATAAAATAATAAGGTATATATTATCAAAATATTCCTCAATGAAAAGAGTTTGAGATAAAGTCCCTTACCTTTTGTCTGACATGACCCGTTTGTTCAATATACTCCTGAATAATAAAATCAACTTAATTTTGTACTTCCTTATGAACCCTTTTCTTTATAATTATTCCTAGTATATCAAATATAACATTTTTATAAACATTATGTTGTCATTTAAGTTAAAAATGGTTGATTTGTCGATATTTAGAACTTGAGTCAAAAAGGATCTTCTAATAATTACAAGTTGTTCATGTGGTAGAGATTACATTATCTATAGAATGACATTCATGATTTAGATATCATATATTTCATATATATCGAGTATATATATATATTTATTTATAATAGTACATAACATTTTGAGGTAAGAAGTGAAATGAACCGTTCTTTGAGACCGTAAGCTGTACGTAAGCATGAACACTACTTTCATTTATATTTTTTATTTTAATGGAATGAAAACATAATTATACATAGGTATATTATAATTTCAGTATAATATCAAATATAATTTCAGTAACCCCATCCTTTATACATTCCTCATCTGGGATGAACGAATAATACCACTTGGAGGGGCAGTAGTCCACACTTCCTCAAATTAAATTATTGTATTTACCCACCAAGGAAACCATAATGGTATTTTATAAATGAAAAATATAGAAGATTAGAGACAACATAAATAAAATATATATCACATATATATATAGTCCAATCCTAAATGCCACCATGATAATCAGTTGGTGATAATTGTACAATCATCGTTTTGTGATGCGTTAGTTTACCGTCCACAGAAACAACATGTTATTTACCCATTAGATATAGGTGTGTGTAGGTATAGTTCGAATCCTTCAGATAAAAACAACCTAGTATGTTGAGGATATGAGGGATATAATAAAAAAAGAATAAATATATTTTAGGGGGTTGGTGATGTAATATAAAACAAAAGTACATGAGAGAAGACATTGCCATTAAATCGGGTAACTCCCTTTGGTTTGAACCAAAAGTTTTACTTATAGTACCTTCAGCCAATGGAAAGGCTTCTTGAAGAAAGATATGATGGAAAAAGCTTCATTGGGCTTCTTTTGGATTATCCATGGGGCTTGAGAGGTGTGAGTAATGTGATAAAATTGAGGGATTTTTATAAGGGGAGGAGGGGCTCTTTAGAAAAATGTGAAAAAAATTATTTTATTATATATTGATTTTTGTTTTCTAAAGTTCCAAAAATAATTAAATTCGAAGATAATATTACTCAAGGATGAAGTAAAATCATCCAATTAGAACTGTAAAAGTTTTGGATATTATTTAAATCATCATTGTCTTATTTATTTTAATAATTCATTAATGAGGTAAACACTACATCATTATTTATTCATTAATAATTTAATTTATTTGATGTCTAAAAATTATAAAAAAATACTATAATGTAGGAAGTATTTTTAGATTTATAATGAATATTTATATTTGATGAGATAAATTATTTATCCCCACGTAAAAAATGATTTACATAAAGATATATGTTTATGTAATTTTTGTATTCACTTTAAATTAATTAATACAAAGTGTCATTATCAATCTTATGTGGCTCTGTGGGCTCCCAAAATCTACAAAAGGATGCCCATGGTCGGAAATGTCTCAACCAAAAAAGGTTAGGACAAGTGTTAAATTTATTTTTATTATTATAATAATTTTTTACCTAGAATCACCTTATTTACATTTAACCACGGTAAATAAAAGTCAGAAGTTACTATTCATAAAAAATTACATTAATCTTATTGAAAAAAAATTTACTTACTAATAACAACCATGTATGTCAGATTTTCAAAATTGAATTCAAAGAAGAAGTAAAATATCATTTAAAAGAACAAGTTTGTTTTTTATCTAGGACTTAGTGTTTTCACTATTCATCAGAAATTTATGGTTTTCAAAAAAATACCAAAAATTCAGCCAAAGATATATTTTATATTATTAATTCAAAAAAAATTAGTCTATATTACCAAATTCAACACATATATGATTCATTAATTAATTTAAAATTAATTTCTATTGCCAAAACAAAAAGTGTTTTTTTTAAATAAAAAATTTATCAAAAGATTGACACTTGTTTATGTCCAATTTCAATGTGAAATTACTTCCAGTGTCCAAAATTGGATTTAATGGTAAAAACATTTAATTAAACTATGAAACAAATTAAAAAAATATTCTATACAAATAAATATATTATATTAAAAGGTTATTTTGAATTAAAATACATTTATTTTTTCACTATTCATTAATAATTAATCTTATCAGAAAAATACTAAAAAATTAACCAAAGTAAATATTGATGTCCCAATTATAAATAATAATTTTATTTGGTCAAATGTAACATGTAAAAGTTAAAAAACTATATTGAAAATGGGGTTTCCAACAAAAGGCGATAAATAGACCTTTTAATGAATATTAGAGTTTTTATGCATAAAATCAGATTCATTCTTATTTTAAGCCAATAAAATTTAGTGGATAAATGTAAAAACATTTAATAAAAATGAATATTCATGTTGTATTTAATTCTGTCCATTCCCACCATTACAACGACAAGGCATTAACTATCATTTAAAATAATATAATATAATTATTTTTCTAGAATGGTCAAACATTGTCTGCAACGTAATATTTCTATGAAACCCATTGTTGCGTATTGGGTACAACATAAAACATGGAATCCCCTTTAAATTAATATAAATATTTAATTCATAAATATTAATAAATATCAAAATGTGTTATTTATTATTTACCTAGGATGTTATAGAAACACCTCCCCTATTTATATGTAAACTATTTTAATTATTTTCAATGAGATATTGATTGTAGGGATTGAGGTGCTAGTGGGTTTTATATACAATTTTATGGGACTCTTTCATACTGAAGTTTCATTATAAAAAATATCAAAGTAAACTTTCTAAGTGAAAGGGTGTATTTATTGACTATTTTTAATTATTTGTGTGAACCTCGGTTATAAAGAGGAAAATAAGTTTGAGTCTTGTATTTATAATGGAAATTTAACGTGGATTTAAATTCAATGATATTTACTTGAATATAGTACTTTATTCATTAATAATCAGGCCATCTTTTCATCCTTGTATTTTAATTCTCACATTTTGACCCAAAAACCATTACATATAAATGATTTTGATCATATAATGGATATTTTATTTTATTTTTGAATCATGATTTATAAATTCTGATTTATGTAACTTGAAACTCTATTGATAGAGTGTATATTCGTTTTCATTGAACATAATCCAAATAATATGTTCTCCAGTGATGAGTGACAATTTTTATGGTGAGGTAAGTCATATTTGGCGTGAAAAGTGATGAGGGGTTCATTGATATAAGGAAAAAGTTAATTATGTATTGAATATTTTATTTTATATGATACATTATTTGGAATTCATTTTTTGTTATTTTATTTTTAATTTTTTATCCTGATGATTTGAACAATTGCTATGTAGAGTTATGGATCTTCAATGTTAAGATACTAATTTTACTCAAAATGAATGAGCATTGGCTTGAGTGGGGTGAATTTTAATGCATATATTATATATATGTATATAATATTATATAAACATTCCAATTTAGTTTTGATCATGAAATAGGATATTCTTATTATATTATTTTGTTATATGATTTTTATATATGAGCTATCATCATTGTAAAATAAATAACAATCTATATGAAAAGGAAGATAAATTAATTTTTAATAAAATATATAGTGAATGGTGGTCATATAATTTTTAGTGTGTCACTACATTGGAGAGTGAACTACTGTTCATGTTCTAAGAGTTGGGGTCGAAATATGGGGTATTGAACAGAAATGGTTTTGGGAATAGGTTGGTATAGGGAGTTGAAAATGTATATAACAATGATAGTTTGCTTTAGATATTGATCCCTAAATAAGAAATTTTAAAATGTCTACTGGATTTTGTAAGATTTATTTCAATGTTCATGAAGTTAAATTTCACACAACATATTTCTAAATGTTCAGAATGAACATTATGTTGTTGATTTTTTTGATTCCACATTGTGAAAACAATACATTAAAGATATTATCAAGTAAGTTCATGATAGCTAAAATAGTTAAATGACTGAGTTTTGGGAATATCTATTGTTAAAGAGTCATAGAGATTCAATATGTGAATTAATCCAAAACTCCATGATAGGATTCAAGAAGATTACATAGAAGAACATGAAATGAGTCTTTCTCTAATTACACTTTCCACTAAATGATTATCTTAATTAAATGGAAAAGGGAATAATATGTCATCATATCTCCTTGGGATCTCAAAATAATACTTTTCGTGTCTGTAAAAATATAATAAATGAAATAATTTTTGATAATAATAATGTATTTTTCGTACCTTGAACTTTATAACTAGATGAAGTGGGATAAAATAACATATTAATTGAAATCAAAACATACCTAATCACAAAAGGATGTTTTTAATACATATATTAAAGATATAATTTGGTGTTATAATTATTGAAAAATTATTCACATTGATCATATATATTATCAATTTTTTTTAGATAAATTTAAATGATAAAATAGACCACCAAAGGTGGGTTCACATGGCTATAGGGGGAGCTACATATAGGGTTTTGGATAATAGAGAGAATAATAACGAGGATATAATTATCTATTATATTTCTAATTGTTTTCTTATTCATAATTTGAAAATTATTTATGATTTATATTATGTTATTCTGTTACATAATATAGATTATTGACACTACTATAAAACGTGTTTTTTTAATTTTTTAGAAAAATAATTAGTGATTTTTATCACATAACAGACAGTGAAATCAATTGATGTCGGTGGATATTTTTTTATTTGTTAATTTTGTGATGTTTTTATTATTTTTTATCATTTAGAGTATTATTTATTTATCACATTCACAATTGAATCATTGTACTATTTTTCTAATTGATGAATGAACTATTTTATATTAATGTGGATTAATTTATGACAATTGAATTAGAATACTCTTTTGTGTTATTAATGAGGTTTTAATGCATCACATTTTATTAATTTTTTTAAACATGATGAAATATGATTCCAAGGTTTTTAATTGGAAATGGAAAAATAAATATAGAATAAATATAGGGGTAATTAAATAGTGGATTTAATCTTTTTTGGAGTGATTTTTCTATAATCTATTGAGTAGAACCATTTTTGGATACTTTTTCCCCCTCTTTATCACTATTATATGTCTTAACACTTCTTCGTTTTCTCAATTTAATTTTAAAATTCAATTTTGCAAAAAAAAATTCATGTTCCAACCATCATTGATAAAACTGATCATTTATTCAATGGTGACTATTGGTATTACTGATTATTTATATTATTGAAATATAACTACCATTATTAAATGTGTTAGTAGTTATTGTTAGTTCAATTAATATAAATTTAAAAAAATTTATGAGGTATAAAAAATTTATGATTCCCTTCACAAAAATGAAAATGAATAATAAAAAACCAAATGTATCACTTATAATTAGATATGTATCATGTATGATTAAAACCAAGTTACATTATATTCTTATATTTGAATAAAACCAATCTATATCAAATTAAATACATAAACATATAAAATTAACATCATTTGAGTTTATAACTATTTTTTCATTATATTATATATACTCTTGTGTTTGATTACATATGTACAAATGTTTTATTAATCTATACATATATGGACTAAATTAGATTCATATATAATTAAAAAATATTATCCCTCTATAAGAGTCATGTTATATTTAGTTTTACGTGAATAACTAGTCCATAAAAAATTAGATAAATTTTATATATAATAAAATATACAATCATTTAAGAAAATTACATTTCCAAAGTAATTTATTTTTTTGAATAATTTTTAGGATTGGCACATTCTGTAGTTCCAATAGAATGACTACTGGAAGAAAAATGTTATATATATAAATTTGAAAAAACATTTTTCAATATAAAATAAATATGTTTTCATATTTGAGGATCCTATTGAGGTACGTTATTTATCTCAAAATATTAAAAAAGTTTAATAAATAGAAATTGATTTTTTAAAAAAATTGATAATAAATAATATGAAATTAATATAAATAAGGTTCATTTGTAAAAAAATCCATTTGATAGAATTTTCAAATATCTGTTACACACATTTCTTTTGAAAAATACAAACCTTACCCTTTTGTTATTCTAGATAAAATAATTATTTTAATAATAAATTTTATTAATATATATATATATAATTAATATATCATAAAAAATATTTAATATTTAATTATTTTTTTAGATATATCAAAATAAGAGATCTTGTAAGTAAAATATATTAAACACTTTTTTGGTCTCAACAAAGGTAAATACCACGAGAAGGGTTGTAGTGAATCATGTTATATCAATCTTGTCAAATAATTGTCATTGATAACCCTGTTCCACTTATAGTAGGAACATCTGAATCCCTAGAAATATTTATGTAGTTATAAATTAAACAAATAGAAACACAATATGTTTTAATTGGTTGAAAATAACTAGGATAATCTAAGGATAACAAATAATCGTTGTTTCGAAATAATATTACCACAAACCACATAATGTTTTTCATATAATTCAAAGTGGTTAAACGCACCCTATGTGTCTAAAACCCAAACATAAAAGAGAGACCATTTCATTCATTTACTCAAAAAGTTAAATGGTCCTCTTATTGTAATATTCTCAATCCCCAAGAAAAAAAATTGTATTTACTCCAATAATGGTGTACTAATATTATCCTGCATCATTAAGATGATGAAATTCATGAAACATTTGGTGATATATACTAGGGGATATCCAATCTCATATTTTTTAAAATTTAAAAAAAATCAATGAATTATAATCTTTCTCTTTTTCAAAACATCATTTTCTGTAAAGACCCGTAAATTCCAAGGAAATTTTTTTTTCTTATTTTTCTTTGGAATCTTACAAGAACGCAGTTTCTGACGGCGCCTGATTCTGAGGCCCGGTGTGCCCGAAAACAATTTCCGAATTTTGGCTAGGGTACGTTCAGTGAACGAACGAGCGGGTTTTTCTAACTTTTGAACCGGTGCTCGGAATCGAATTCCGAGGGCACCGATGCAATCACTGTGCCGATTTTTGCTTAGAAACGCCTCTTCCAGAGTTGTGTTTGCTCGGGTGTGGTTTTTAATTTTCTGGCTTAAAGATTATAAATAAAATAATTGTACGACAAACATTATTTTATTTCATTTAAGCCGCTTGGAAGCCACTTGAAGCCACTTAAAGCAGGTTAAGCTTTGTTGTTGCGGATAGGGTGCTATCCAAAAATATCCTACCCTCTTGGTAGGATATTTGTGAGATGGGACCTGCACGAGCCCCACCGTTTCTTTTCCGCTAAGTAACACATCCGCGAAAACCCGTCATTATGAAAGTCAACTGACGTGTTTTCTTAATTTCTTAACGCACCAATTAATTGGGCGGTTTTCTTCGTTGAATTACTTGGGCGGTTTATTTCGTTGAATTAATTCTACAAATTAATGGGTCGTTACTTATCTCTTTGTTCGTTTCTCAACCGGTTTGAAATCCGTTGGCGTAGTAATAAAATAAGACCAACGCCACATCTTGAGGATTACACGTTGGGGGACCTTTGACAGGATTCTTGTGCCTTCACCCTTCTTCGCGAAGAACGCGAAGAACGCGAAGAACGCGAAGAACACGAAGAACGCGAAGAACGCCGGCCTCCGACGAAGAATGCCAAAATCACAGAAATCGACGACGCGACGCCGTGTGCCGCGACGCCGACGTTTCCTCTTCTGCGACGTGCCTTCCTCCGTAACAAAATCTCCAATCATCTGTTGGAGGTAAGAGATTTCGGGTTCCTTTTTGAACTCCCTTGTGGTTTTTATCAACGCACGGATTTAATTTTTAGTAATTAAATCTTTTTATTCATGAACCTCGGAGTTTGACGACGCGACGCCCTTCCGCAACGACGTGATTCCCTTCCGCGACGCGACGATCGCCTCCTTCCGCGGCGATCAAATCCGCGAAGAACGCGCGTGCGACGACTTGACGAGGTAGGGATTTTATTTTCGAATACCTTTATATTTCCCGTGAATGATTCTTTAAAAAAAATTAAAGAACCAGTTTCATATGAACAATTTTTAATTTAATAAAAATTGTTGTTTCAAGTGTTGAATAAATTCTCTCGTTGATATTATCTAACGCGGAGGGTGCGGGCCAAACGAACACAGCCCGACAACCCTCCGCGGATTGTTTATTGATGCGTGGATCGACGGGCGACGGCAAACGAGGCCGCAAGGTGACTTTGAGGGCTTTGCAGTGAAGATCGGGTCCCGAGAGGACTGTAGGCGAAGACGACAGGAGGAACAGACCACCGGAGCACGTCCGGTGGTCCGCAGAAGGCAGCGGCGACGCGCCCCAATGGCACGGCGGCGCGCCGCCGGCGCCAATTAGCTGCCAAAGGGGGGCGGCCGCACGCACACCCACACCGCCCGCGGCGTCCGCCGGCTGCGGCCGGCCAGTTGGACCAGACCAAACTGAGCCGGGCCAGGCCGGGACAGCTAGCTCGAACCCGGGTCGCCCCGGTTCGGGCCGACCCCGGGGGGGTTGTGCTGGGTCGGCCCGGGCCCAGACCCCCATTTTCGGACTACCTTCGGTCAAATGCCTGTAACATGAGCTACGAGCCTCCAAACGACTCGCTGTAAGCGGCAACACGATCCTTGGATCGAGACGGTCGTTTTGGCATATCGCACTCAAGGTTTCGGAGAACTTTGGGTTTAGCCGGGTTGGTTCGTACACGAAACCAACCGGGCCCTCGGAGTGGAAACACTCATATCTTGAGTTCCGGATGTCCGATTGACGTGCCATAGACTTCAATGGATTCCTCTTAGTGAGAAAGATCTTTTGGCTTACTCCGCTCGAGGTTTGGATGCCGTCAGAGTGCGGTCGGGTTGGTTCGCTCACAAAACCAACCGGGCCGCTGGAACGAAAAAGCCAATAACTAACAGACCGGGCGTCCGATTGACGCGCTGTCTGTTTCTTTGAATTCCTCTTGATGAGACGGAACGTTTGACATACTTCGCTCGAGTTTTGGACACTGTTGGAATTTGGACGGGTTGGATTGTACCCGAAATCCAACCAGGCCCCTGGAACGGAAAAACTGATATCTTTCAGACCGGATGTCCGTTGACGAACCGTCAGCGACATTGATGATCACGTTGAGAAACGGTCCCTTTGAGTATACCCTATGGGTGTTCGGGGTACAGTTGAGATATGGCCGGGTTTCGTTCGCTCACGAAACCAACCGGGCCCCTGGGACGAAAAGACTAGTAACTCACAGACCGGGCGTCCGATCGACGCGCCGTCTGTTGTGTTGAGACCCCTGTGATGAGGTGGTCCTTTGAGATACTTCTTCGTGGGACGTTGTGATACTTGGATTATCGACCTGTAGCTCGTGGAGCGGACCCTCCCGAAGACGAGCGTACGGAGTACGGAGACCGTGTAGCCGGCTGAGACATGACGACTGCTTGACAGACTTGACTCGGAGTGAGTCGACTAGCCCAGTGGATGGAGCGCCCAGTATTTGGCGATAGACCCACGGTGGATGGAGCGCCCAGTAGTTGGCTGCAGACCCGCGGTACTCGATAGGAGGAGTACCTCTGTAGGCTATTAGGTGGAGCACCTGGTATTTGGTGACAGAACCTCAGTGGACGGAGCGCCCGATAGTTGGCTGCAAACCCGCAGTACTCAATAGGAGGAGTACCTCAGCAGTCTTCGGTTAGTGAGCAGTACCTCGGAGTCGTGACATGACTACTATACACTCTAGAGATGGAGCTTTTCAGTAGTTACGGTTTCGTTAATGAAAATCCTGGTTTGAGCTGAGTCAATGATCTTTGTGTTTACCTCATGATTGAGATGGTTCACTTGATAACTTAGGTATATGTATGGGAATATACATGGGTAGTGGTTATCCGTTGATTTCATCATCCCTGTGTTTCCTCATGATTGAGATGGGTTACCTGATAACTTAGTTATATGTATGGGCATATACCTAAGTAGAGGTTATCTGTTGAGATCTACTTTGTGGTTATTCTTTTTGGATTTAGTGAGACCTTGAGGGTCTCAGGGTCCCTACTGAGTATCGTTATACTCACCCCTGCACAGGCTATGCCCGCACCTCGTTGTGTTAGTTGCAGACGACGGGCAGTGCTGACGGAGGCCGAGTGTTCGAGGACTGGTCAGTACTCGGATGTGGACTAAACGACGAGTCAGTACCCGGAGGTGGAATACACGATGAGTCAGTACCCGGAGGTGGACTACACGACGAGTCAGTACCCAGAGGTGGACTACACGACGAGACGACACACAACGGAGGTTGACGGATGAGAGCATGGAGGAGGCTATCTGTACCTACCCTTCAGGTAGGATCTGTGGTGGACGACTAGGAGCTGCCCTATCTGTACCTACCCTTTAGGTAGGATCCGAGGAGGATGACCGAGGAGATTCTTCCTTCTTCCAGCTGATTGTCTTTTGATGTTGTACCTTTTTCAGTTGTAGTTGTACTTTCTTTTGGGTTTGTATTCTGGCCTATTTTACTTTTCAGCATTTCTTTTGTACTTAGTGTTTTGCTTCCGCTTGTACACTATGGTGCTGGTTTTCTTTTATAAAGGCAATGCCTTCCCAGTTATCGGGATTTATGCCTTTGGTTCTAGTCGCCAGCCCCTGGCCTATGGAAGGCGGGCTTGGGGTAGTCACGGCACGGACCCCAAGGACGGGTCGTGAAAAATTGGTATCAGAGGAGTTCGGTTCTATCGCAGAACATAAAACTCTGATGTTTCTTTCTGTGAAGCAATAGTGTTAAGAGTACCGAGTGTGGTTTTCAGTTCAGGGTGTCCTGTGTTGGTGCGGGCGGCCGACGTATCCATACACCAGGACCCTGACAACTGATTTCCGACTTTGTGCACGAAAACACTGATTGCGTGTGTGTTTTCCAGAAGTTTTATCTAAATGTCATCTCAAACCAGGTCAGCTCACCAGTGATAATCTTTTGACCGTGTCACGTTGTTTATTTCAGGATGCCTCCCCGTGGACGACCAGCTAGAGCCCCGAGAGTGGTACGTACTGACAGCCCGCCGAGCGATGATGCCTCAGTACATGGCCCTATCCTAGTTGAGGCACCATCGGAGGCACCTACGGTACTACTACCCGTTGGGCCACCGATGGAACCAGCCCCAGCAGCAGAGGATGCACGTCGCTTGAGCGCACTGCATGAGTTCCAGCACCAGAGGCCACCCAGGTTTCAGGGAGGGACGGACCCGCAGGCGGCTGAGGATTGGCTGGAGGCTGTGGTGAGAGTCTTCAGGCTAGTGGGGACGCCGATAGATTTCATGGTGATCCTAGCATCCAGCCTTCATCAGACAGCAGCAGGAAGATGGTGGAGCTTGGTGCTTCAGATGCATGACGAGGCGACACTTCTTTGGGCAGACTTCGAGAGCCTGTTCCGGGCAGAGTTTGTACCTGCCACCCTCCGAGCGGTGCGTATACAGGAGCTACTTCAGCTGTGGCAGGGTAGCATGACAGTGGCACAGTATTCAGCGAGGTTCACAGACCTCTTGTGCTACTCCACAGATATGGTACAGGACCCGTTCTTCAGGTCCCGGACCTTCGAGCAGGGGCTCAGGAGAGATATTAGAGCTTCTGTTGTTTCTCATAGCTTTCCGACGCAGAAGGGGTTTTAGAGAGAGCCCTCTTAGTGGAGAGTTTCCTAGCTGAGCAGTCTCCAGCAGCAGGACCCACCACTAGCCCGCTTGCGGCAGAGTCTTCTACAGCAGGCAGTAGAATGATGACGCAGAGGTCCAAGAGGACCAGACCTACTGGTGGCCGACTGTACGACTCAGGTTCAGTTGTGCGGGGAAACCGGGGTGGAGTCAGAGCCAGAAGTGCCGAGAGTGGACAGTGTTACTCCTGTGGCGGAATTGGTCACATGTCACGTGACTGTCCGACCTGCCTTGCAGATGACCAACAGTTAAATGAAGAACATCCGAGGTAGAGGCAGAGGTTTGATCAGGGCGGACCCCAAAGAGCAGGCGACCATGGAAGAGGAGCTGACCATGAAGCTGGAGGTGGACGACGCTTCGGGATGTTTCCACCACCACCAGGAGGCCCACCCCGACTGCAGGGGACAGGAGGACATGGGAGAGCTCAGCTTCAGGCATCTGAGGCCTATGTTCATGGAGCTCTGGAAGCAGATGGAAAGAAGCGGGACTAGCTTCCGACATGGAGGCTGTTGATCCTATTGCTTCTAGTTTTGTTGATGTTTGTCTGTAGTTTCTTCGTGTCTTTGTACTATGAGCTGCAATAATAAAAAGACACTTATCTTTTTGATGTTTTCTATCCTTTCCTTTTTGTTTGGTTGATACTGAGTGGTCCTGGTTAAGACTGTTGACTTGTCCATCACTTTCGAGATTTCTACTGGAGGAGACCTAGTGACCTGACACTGATGCCGATAGTGTGAATCGACCCTTGGAGGCGAGAGTGACAGTTGGATCTCTTGGTAGTTACGTCGAGGCCTTACGACGTCATCCATGGCCTGAATGCATCATTCATGTTAGGATTGACTGTATTAGGCAATGAATGTGATTCATCCAGGGGATGAGACCGGATTTCTCTTATCGGAAAAGAAGAAATCATAGCAGCTCTTTTGAGACTAGAGAAGTTCCAAGTCATCCAAGATTGGATGAGGACAGCACAGGGCCGACAAAAGCCTTATGCTGACAGGACTTGGAGGTCTCTAGAGTTCGAGGTGACGATCTCGTCCTTAGACGGGTCTCACCTCGATGAGGTTTACGGAGATGTGGCCAGGGAGGCAAGTTATCTCCAAGGTTCAACGGACCTCTCTAGGTCCTCAGCAGGGTAGGCGAGGTGGTTTACCGCTTGACCCATCCACCTTAGTCGCACTAGGTTCACGATGTTATCCAGGTATCTCAACTGAGGAGATACATGCTCGACCCTTCGTGTATCATCGACCATGAAGAGCAGGACAATGGCGATGGGGTTACTTCCATGGAGGATCTAGTGGGGATCAAGGATCGACAGGAGCGGATCCTACGGGGATGGTCGATTCCTCTGGTGCACTTTCTTTGGCTGCACGGTAACCACCAGGTGAGCATATGGGAGCAGAAGGCTCAGTTGCGTGCTCAGTACCGTCTTTGTATCCCTAAGTTTGTGGTGAAGCTTTACGGGGACCTAAAGCCCTGTGGTGGGAGTAATTTAAAGACCCATAAATTCCAAAGAAAATTTTTTTTCTTAATTTTCTTTGGAATTTTACAAGAACTCAGTTTCTGACGGCACCTGATTCCGAGGCCCGGTGTGCCCAGAAACAATTTCTGAAGTTTGGCTCGGGTACGTTCAGTGAACGAACGAGCGGGTTTTTCTATCATTTGAACCGGTGCTCGGAATCGAATTCTGAGGGCACCGATGGAATCGCAGCACCGGTTTTTGCTTAGAAACGCCTCTTCTGGAGTTGCGTTTGCACGGGTGTGGTTTTTAATTTTTGGGCTTAAAGATTAGAAATAAAATAATTGTACGACAAACATTATTTCATTTCACTTATGCCCCTTGGAAGCCACTTGAATCCACTTAAAGCAGGTTAAGCTGGGTTATTGCGAATAGGGTGCTATCCAAAAATATCCTACCCTCTTGGTAGGATATTTGTGAGGTGGGACCTGCACGAGCCCAACCGTTTCTTTTCTGCTAAGTAACGCACCCTCGAAAACCCGTCATTATGAAAGTCAACTGACGCATTTTCTTAATTTCTTAACGCACCAATTAATTGGGCGGTTTTCTTCATTGAATTAATTGGGCGGTTTATTTCGTTGGAATAATTCTACGAATTAATGGGTCGTTACTTATCTCTTTGTTCGTTTCTTAATCGGTTTGAAATCCGTTGGCGTAGTAATAAAATAAGACCAACGCCACATCTTGAGGATTACACGTTGGGAGACCTTTGATAGGATTCTTGTGCCTTCACCCTTCTTCGTGAAGAACGCGAAGAATGCGAAAAAACGCGAAGAAAGCCGGCCTCCGACGAAGAACGCCGAAACCGCAGAAATCGACGACGCGCCGCCATGTTCCGCGACGCCGACGTTTCCTCTTCTGTGACGTTCCTTCCTCCGCAACGAAATCTCCAATCATCTGTTGGAGGTAAGAGATTTCGGGTTCCTTTTTGAACTCCCTTGTGGTTTTTATTAACGCACGGATTTAATTTTTAGTAATTAAATCTTTTTGTTCTTAAACCTCGGATTTTGACGACGCGACGCCCTTCCGTGACGACGCGACGCCCTTCCGCGACGCAACGATCGCCTCCTTCCGCGACGATCAAATCCGCGAAGAACGCGCGTGCGACGACTTGACGAGGTAGGGATTTTATTTTGTAATACCTTTATATTTTCCGTGAATGTTTCTTTAAAAAAAATTAAAGAACCAGTTTCATATGAATAATTTTTAATTTATTAAAAATTGTAGTTTCATGTGTTGAATAAATTCTCCCGTTGATATTATCTAACGCGGAGGGTGCAGGCCAAATGAACACGGCCCGACAACCCTCCGCAGATTGTTTATTGATGCGTGGTTCAACGGGCGATGGAAAACGAGGCCGCAAGGTGACTTTGAGGGCTTTGTAGTGATGATCGGGTCCCGAGAGGATCGTAGGCGAAGACGGAAGGAGTAACGGACCACCGGAGCGCTTTCGGAGGTCCACATAAGGCGGCGGCGGCGCGCCACACTGGCGCGGCGGTGTGCCGCGGGAAGCCTGCCGGCGGCTGTTGCCGCCGGCGCCAAATAGCGGCCAAAGGGGGGGGCCGCGTGCACACCCCCGCCGCCCGCGGCGTCCGCCGGCCGCGGCCGGCTGGCCGGACCGGACCGGACTGAGCCGGGTCGGGCCGGGCCGGGCCCAGCCGGGTCGGACCCGGGTTGGGTCGACCTGGTTCGGGTCGACCCGGTTCGGGCGGACCCAGGGGGGGTCGGGCCGGGTCGGCCCGGGCCCAGACCCCCGTTTTTGGACCACATTTGGTCAAATGCCTGTAACTTAAGCTACGGGCCTCCAAACAACTCGTCGTCAGTGGAAACACGATCCTTGGATCGAGACGGTCGTTTCGGTGTATCGCACTCAAGGTTTAGGAGAACATTGGGTTCAGCCGGGTTGGTTCGTACACAAAACCAACTGGGCCCTCGGAGCGGAAACACTCATATTTTGAGTTCTGGACGTCCGATTGATATGCTGTCGACTTTGATGGATTCCTCTAAGTGAGACAGATCTTTTGTCTTACTCCGCTCGAGGTTTGGATGACGTCGGAGTGCGGTCGGGTTGGTTCGCTCATGAAACCAACCGGGCCCCAAGAACGAAAAAGCCAATAACTCACAGACCGGGTGTCTAATTGACGCACCGTCTGTTTCGTTGAATTCCTCTTGATGAGACGGAACTTTTGACATACTTCGCCCGAGTTTTGGACAGTGTTGGAATTTGTCCGGGTTGGATTGTACCCGAAATCCAACCGGGCCCCTGGAACGGAAAAACTGATATCTTTCAGACCGGACATCTGTTGACGAACCGTCAGCGTCGTTGATGATCACGTTGAGAAACGGTCCCTTTGAGTATACCCTATGGGAGTTCGGGGTACAGTTGAGATATGGCCGGGTTTGGTTCGCTCACGAAACCAACCGAGCCCCTGGGACGAAAAGACTAGTAACTCACAGATCGGGCGTCTGATCGACGCGTCGTCTGTTGTGTTGAGACCCCTGTGATGAGGTGGTACTTTGAGATACTTCTTCGTGGGACTTTGTGATACTTGGAGTATCGACCTGTAGCTCGTGGAGCGGACCCTCCCGGAGACAAGCGTATGGAGTACGGAGACCGTGTAGCCGGCTGAGACCTGACGAATGCTTGACCGACTCGACTTGGAGTGAGTCGACTAGCCCAGTGGACGGAGCGCCCGATATTTGGTGACAAACCCATGGCGAACGGAGCTCCCAGTAGTTGGCCGCATACCCGCGGTACTCGACAGGAGGAGTACCTCTGTAGGCTGTTAGGGGGAGTGCCCGGTATTTGGCGACAGACCCTCAGTGGACGGAGCACCCGGTAGTTGGCCGCAAACCCGCAGTACTCGACAGGAGGAGTACCTCAGCAGTCTTCGGTTAGTGAGCAGTACCTCAGAGTCGTGACAGGAATACTGTACACTCCATAGACAGAGCTCTTCAGCAGTTACGGTTTCGTTAATGAAAATCCTGGTTTGAGCTGAGTCAATGATTTTTTTACCTCATGATTGAGATGGGTCACTTGATAACTTAGGTATATGTATGGGCATATACCTGGGTAGTGGTTATCCATTGATTTCATCATCCATGTGTTTCCTCAGGATTGATATGGGTTACTTGATAACTTAGGTATATGTATGGGCATATACCTAAGTAGAGGTTATCCGTTGAGATCGTCTTTGTGGTTATTCTTGTTGGATTTAGTGAGACCTTGAGGGTCTCGGGGTCCCTAGTGAGTATCGTTATACTCACCCCTGCATGGGCTATGTCCGAACCTCATTGTGTTGGTTGCAGACGACATGCAGTGCTGACGGAGGACGAGTGTTCGAGGACTGGTCGGTACCCAGAGGTTGACTACACGACGAGTCAATACCCGGAGGTGGACTACACAATGAGTTAGTACCTGGAGGTGGACTACAAGATGAGTCAGTACCCTGAGGTGGACTACACGACGAGATGACACACAGAGGAGGTTGACGGACGAGAGCCTGGAGGAGGATATCTGTACCTACCCTTCAGGTAGGATCCGTGGTGGACGACCAGGAGCTGCGCTATCTGTACCTACCCTTCAGGTAGGATCCGAGGAGGACGACCCAGGAGCTGCTTCCTTCTTCCAGCTAATTGTCTTTTTGTCGTTGTACCTTGTTCAGTTGTAGTTGTACTTTCTTTTGGGTTTGTATTCTGGCCCATTTTACTTTTCATAATTTCTTTTGTACTTAGTGTTTTGCTTCCTCTTGTACTCTGTGGTGCTTGTTTTCTTTTATAAAGTCAATGCCTTCCAAGTTATTGGGATTTATGCTTTTGGTTTTAGTCGCCAGCCCCTGGCCTATGGAAGGCGGGCTTGGGGTAGTTACGGCACGGGCCCCGAGGACGGGTCGTGACATTTTCAATCATCCCAAATCAAATTCCTTCGTACATAAAAAAGGAAAAAATCCATATAATATCAAGGTAATATCTAGTTTTCCATTTTATAGTCTAATAATAATCATGTGATATATTTTTGTTTTTTTATTTTGAAAACTTTATAATTTCATCTATGTGATTTCCTCCTTCAACACTTAAATATACTAGAGCATCATTCGAGCCTATGAATTTTTTAACAATATTAATTGATAACTATATATACATTATATTCTATATAAAACTATATCCATATTCTATGGTTAAATTTCATATTTAAATCACTAACGTATCAATATGTGATCTTTATTTAATCATAAAATAGCCTTCTCCATCATGTCATGACATAATCTGCTACATATAATATAGTAACTTATCCTTTTTGATTGATAATTTCTATCTTAATTAATGTTCATAAACATATCTAATTAAATGTACCATATTAATCTTTACTTTTCCATGGAAATAAACCTTATATATCATACAATTTCCGTGAAAATGTATTCTTCATAGCACTAATTGTGCATAAAAATAACCCTTATGTGCCTCTCTTTTTTCAATGAGATATCATTATATATCACCGACTTATTTTGCAAATTACCATTAAATAGAAATGTGTCAAATCAATAATTTTACATTTCATTGATAGTTTATTTTGTTAATATTTACGAATATTTTGTTTTCCATTTAAATTTACACTTAGATACCCTTCCTTAAAAAACATTTATTAATTCTAAAAAATATATGACATAGTTCTATGTTACTCTTTCATAACAGATAAGGTTTCTATATTACTTTCACATATAAATTAGATATACATTTAGATATCATAGAAAATATTTTCCATTTTTCAAATGAAATGTTTAGAATAAACATAACAAATTATTTCATGATTACACTTACACAAAGCATGCAATTATACATCATTTAGAATCACAGTATCCTTTACGTGATATACGAGTTGAGTTTTTTATATTTTTTATAATATCATTACGTAGTATGGTGGGAACTCTTACATATTATATAATTTCAAATTTTTAGTCAAACTATTACCATGATAACCCTTAAATATTTAGTCTATAGTACCCATAAATATAATACAACGGAAAATTCATGGACCAGCTAGTTTTGCATTAATTTTTTTAGTAATAATTAAAAATGTCACCCAAACATTATGTTATAAGTACTTATGGTTCTTATATTATACATTTGATGTTCCCTCAACAAATCTTCATGAAACACAAAAAAATGCTCCCAAGGGATATTTGGAAAAAATCCCCTTTGGATATATTAGTAAATCATGGAAAACATATTAAAAAAACCACATCAAAAAACATCATTTGTAATCAATAATAATGTTCTAATCCCCTATCCTGAAACTAGTGTATCAATGATTTACTAATTGTTATCTCTATGCTAACATATGTCTATCTATTTTGGTGATACAATATTTAATGGAAAATTAACTCATGAAAACACTTATATGATCTTAGTGCTCCATAATACCTACAAAAATACAATCCCCTTGAATAAATGATATTTTACACTGCACTTCCCATTTTAAGAATATTTAATTGTTACCTTATTTTCATTAGTAAAGAATACTTCAAACCATATCCATCTCTAATCATTAAAAATTATACAAAATAACATATAGGTATATTCTTCCTCTATTTGAATAAACCAAATTTCTTTTATCTAAATTCCCTATAGATGTTTTAAAAAATAAACAATATTTAATTATATTGAATCAAAATACCATTCTAAAAATAGAATACACCATAAGATAATAAGATTACTATTTACAAATTATCAATTTGGATGGAGATAAATGGTCTCCATGATATAATTCTTTCCTCAAAAATTCATCCTTGTGTTGTTCCGTGGCATGATATGCATAATATAATGATGTTTAATTAGATAACACAACTCCACAATCCCATATTTACCATTTTATTTAGTGAAATGGGATATTATCTCATCATAATTTCCCTTAGGTTATAGAATTTTAGTATTATAATATTGATAGAACTAATCATATCGCAAATCATTGAAATAGGATATTCAATATCATCTCTGTCATCCCAAATTTATTGATACATAAATGAAATTGAGTACACATTTGAGTAACTCCAATATACCTGACTTTCTAAATGCTTAGTAAAATAGTTTGTAATGGCCCAGACCCTCCTGGTCCATCACTTTTCCAATTTTCAGGTGTTCTGCATGCCCTGGACCCATCAGGTCCAGATCCTAAGGGAGGCATCTCAGTGTCATGGTGTCATCGGGGTGTCAACCATAGGTGATACTGATCGGTGCCATAGGGGGGCTTGTTGGGGTTTTCCAACCTAGATTTTCCGCTAACGCCACTTTTAAGTATATTTTAACCATTTCAAGTGGTTCAAGGACATTTTTAAATCCTGTAAATGATATCCAAAATCCCAAAAGAGCCTAGTGACCCTTGACATACCATAACATGTGGCTTTTCTTCAGTGTCACACCACATTCCCCATACGTTCCGGTTCCACCCCAATTGTGTGTTTTCTTATGATTTTAGGAAACTGTTTAACGCACAACTATATTGGCCATCCCTCTAATAAGAATTATTAAATGAAAATTTATTCCATCATGCGTAACCACCCAACAATGCGGTGATACCACAATTTGACATTAATTTCATTCAAAATTTTTATCCCAAAACACCAGGATCTCGCCGCTTTATCATAAGGGAATTTCTTCTTCTTTCTTATTCATGGATGGTTTCTTCCTCTCCATGGTGTTTGGAGTCTACCTTCACAAGGCTAGTGGTGTGAACTTTCCGGAGCCTTTCTTACTCATTCTTGGAGTCCTTTGAGTTCCTCCCATGGATGTTTTTTATCCCTAGTTCTTGGTACGTAGAGACAAACTTCGATCATTGATCAGACAACTAGGGTTCTTCCTTAGTCTCTCTTAATTGTGTATCATGTGGGGCAATTATGATGATGTTTCTATGGGTATGGATGAAACCGAACCTTAAAAAAGATAATAAACTGACTTTTAAAGAATCTTTTGGTGTTTTTAGTGGTTCTGTTGTACTTTTTCGATTGCTAATATGTTGTGAATTATATGGATTTATGTCCATTGAAAATCATTGTTGTTGGTGGACTTCTCTTGCACAATAATGATCCTCTGTTTTTATGTTAAATTATATGATTGAATGTATGTAACATGGAAACCGGTAAATCATTTAAACTAGGTTGATTAAATGGATTCCAAATGAATAATAATCCTTTGGTGATCACCCCGATTAACTAGATAGCAAAGATGGAACTAAATAAATGGTATATTTAAATTTTAGAACTCCCTTTCTCTGTTCTGGTGATGTTTACATTTGATTCTTGGGAAGTGACATGGATTGTGATGTGATCCCCTGTTGTGGTGCAGTTGTAGGTTTGTATATCTGAGGCTGTGTGGGGCTATATGTTGGGGGTTGTTTTGGTTCCAGTACATTGAGGGATCTCATGGATCCCCTTTTTTATTCTGAAATTACAAGAGAACTAGGTGTAAATGCTTAAATATGATTATTTGGTAGTCTTCTCCTTCTTTAGCTTGTTTCTATGCATATTAGTTTCCCAGTAGTGAAGAATTAATTTAAATGGGATTACTTGAATATGAAAACAAGAATCGGTTCAATGGGGAATTGTTTTCTGGGAATGCGTTGTGACATGGTTACAGGTGTGCTTCTTCTTAGGAATGAATAGTAATGAGGGAGTTTGAGGTTGGGATGGTTTCAGAACCCCTAGGATGGGATGAGTTCTTTATTACCTATATGTATAATTTTAGTTTTTATGTTTCTTTTTTTCACCCCACCCAAGTAGAGAAATTTGTGCTGAACATCCCCATTTCAAGGGGGATGGTACTTTTTCCCAACACTCTTATGAGTGTATGGTTTTTAGCTAATATTATTCTCCCTTTCCCCTGTATCCCAAGATCATTCGGTCAGTATTTGATGGTATAAGGTCTATTATAGCCCTAGAATCTTTAGGTAGGGTATGTGGTGGTGGTTGGCCCAGGTGTGTGCCGACAGGTGGTTTCCCAAGTGTCCTCGGGATGAGGCCCATGTGTCTTCAAGAATGGTAGTAGTTGTTCGGACCCAGGTGTGTGTGGGAGTGGTTACATTTGGTTGTTGTGTCCCAGTAGTTTTCAGGCAGGATGTGTGGTAGTGATAGCCATGCTTTTGGCAGGTGGGTTGTGTGGTTCTGACAGCCGATGTGTGTGCATGCGGGTTGTGGTAGTGGGACTACAATGAGAATGGTGGGAGAGGTTTGACGCGTACTATGTCTTCAATAACTAGTGG
This sequence comes from Viscum album, assembly GCA_963277665.1. Taxonomy (NCBI): domain Eukaryota; kingdom Viridiplantae; phylum Streptophyta; class Magnoliopsida; order Santalales; family Viscaceae; genus Viscum; species Viscum album. The sequence continues at coordinate 447,920,345 of OY728133.1, forward strand.
GAAAGAGGTTTGGTGTACCCAAACATCAATTTGATTTTACTATTACATTAAATGACTTGCGTTATTTTGGGAGTGTTCTTTGGTGGGGTTGGGGTGGATAGTTTCCTTTCTAGGTGCTCTGGTTATCCCTTTTTCCCAAGGACATTAGAATGTATCCCCACATGTGAATGAGAGATTTAGGTTCTCCCTAATTAGTATAACTATATACTCAGCCCACGTATATAAATTGTTTTCATGTTTCCAAGAGGACATCGATGATCATGCAAGACAATAATTGTTCGGATCATGGGACAACTGTTGTTACTGTTTCTCTTTTCTTTGTACCTTCTATCAGGGGTTTCTTATACTTGAATATCATTTAATTTTGGACATGCATATGGGAATGGGTTGCTTTCAGCATTACTTTTACCTTCAATTTTGGTTTTTTTGGGATTTACTATCTTATATCTCAATCCTACTAAATAAAAAGGGTAATTATATCCATTTAGTGTCTGATTCTATACCATTGGTTCTAGTCTCCACTCCGGGACCTATTAAAGGTGGGTATCAGGGGTCATGATCTCTTCTTCAACATGAATAATGAAGGTTATGGTAATATTCTATCCCTTCTCTCATCATGGTGAAGGGGGTCGTGACATAATGGTATCAAAGGAGGAGGTCGAGAGATAGGATGGAGTCCAGAGTTAGGCACAATGAGGATAGCATGGGATGGTAGGGCAATAGTGTTAGGAAATCATGGTTCACAAAATAGGCCAGGGAATACCAGCTAAAACACAAGATTTTATGGCCCCCTATGATCCGATGAAAGGACTTTGGGTCTACAGAATGACCAAGTGAGGCAATACTGAATATAGGGTAGGGACCCTAAGAAAGGTACATGAACCCCAATAACTTGTGTTCTTTTATTTCTTGGTTATTTTTGGGACCTAAAATGAATATGAAGTCTAAAAAAACTTAAATAAAATATTCTACACTACTCGGGATTAGGAATACATAGTTTACCTTGAAACTATAGCACCTAGACGATGACCACAAGTAGTACAGGTGATCGAGGCCCAAGAGGTTGACTTGGCTGATCTGCTGAAGATTGACTGAGAGGAGGAGGATGACCAGTGGAAGGGGATGCTTTGTGCCTTTTAGTAGAATACCATTAGGAAATATAAGGGCAACACATCATACATGGAAACGAAGTTATGGATCAAGGAGTTGGTGATAGATTTCAGCTTGATTCGGGCTCCAACAGAGTACTAGGTTCCTATGTCTATAAGCCAGATGTGGGAAGTGGCATGTTAATGGTAGATGCTCTACCTTGGGGAGAAGAGTGAGGGTAATGTTATGTGTACTGATATTGAGAGTGAATTACAAGTGTAATTCCTCTCATTCATGATGAGGGAATAGAAGAGACAGGAGCAACTATCCCTTCCGCATGGGAGAATGTCAGTGAGGGAGTTGGGGATCAAGTTCCAGGATCTCCATTATTTTTCTCCAGGCCTTTTCCCAGATGAGGAGTCATGTGAGATATGTTTGTAGGAGGCACTCATACCATCAATTTAGTATGTTGTTACTCCCTTCACCCTACTGACATACATGGAGGTCCAAAAGAAGGATTAAGTGGTGGAGAGAATGTACCCTCTAGGAGGTATACCACGAGAGTTAAGCCAGTTTGGATCGTCAAAGGGGAAGGAAGTTACCAGCAGGACACTAGCATCAGTGCCTTCTATGTATTGAACAATGTGTCTCTGACCCTAGTAGTTCCAGTTTTGATGTCCCGGTCCTCACCCATTCCTTGAGGGCCCATGACTAATTTGTTTCATTTGTGGTAGTCGTGAGCACCATCGAAATCCGTGTAAAGACCAAGAGTAGTATAGTGAGGGTGGGTAGATTCAACACCAAACTTAGAAGTAGCATCTTCTAGCCAGTCCCTTTTAGTTATAGTAGTAGCAGGAACAGTGATCTCATTCTTCTATGAGGGAAAACATTGCAGGAGGAGTCTGAAATCAGGGTGCTCCTCAGGGACCTCGACCAGGGCATGGTCAGTGGGGCATCTGACAGCAGAGGGGCATATGAGATGGGCATGGGCATTTACATGTCATAGAGGAAGCAATTATTGCTGGGTCAGAAGTCATTTGAGGTATGATCAACTTGTATAGTACTCTTGCCTATGTCTTGATTGATACAGAAGCTTCGCACTCCTTTGTAGCACCCGGTTTGGCCCGTGCAATGGGTTTAGACATAGAGAGACTTCTAGTGCCCCTAGTGTTGAGTATGATACTCAGAGGTCAGACCGACATGTTTTATGTAAGACGAGGGTGTATACTGATGATAGGGTCTCATCAGTATACCAGATATCTTCTAATGTTACAGATATAACCATATGATGTCATCCTTGGCGTCAGCTGGCTGTTTTTTGTACCTGTTGTAATCAACTGTTTCTAATGAAGAGTCATGTTCTCAGATAAGGATGGAAAGCATGTGACTTTCGTCAGTGATTGGGGTTTCCAAGAAGGCAATCTGCGAGTGGAGCCCCACTTTTACTTGTTATCTGAGTTATCAGTGATGTCGGAAGATACAAAGATGGTGGAAGTCCCAGGGATAATTATTGAGTTTAGGGACATCATTCTTGAAGAAGTGGCCACTCTATCCCCTCGACGTGATATTGAGCTCAGGATGGACATGCAACCTGTTGCCCATCCCATTTCGATGGCTCTTTATCGGATGATTCCTTCTGTGTTGCGGGAGTTGCGTATTCATATTGACGATCTGATGAAGAAGGGTTTTTCTGACCAAGCGTGTCACCAAGGGGTGCTCCGATCTTGTTGGCGAAGAAGGTAGATGGTGGTCTCAGGCTATACATGGACTACCAGAGGCTGAATTAGGTAATAGTCAAGAACCATTATCCTCACTCAAGAATTGATGATCTCTTTGACCAGCTGAGGGGAGCAGGTTTGTACTCTAACATTGATTTGTGGTCTGGGTATCACCATTTAAGGGTGAAGGATGTTGATATTCCTAAGACTTCCTTCAAGTGTAGGTATTGGCACTTTGAGTTCGTATTCATGTTGTTTGGTATTATGAATGCACCTGATATGTTTATGGGGCTCATGAACTCTATTTTCCGTGAGTATCTGGAATGGTTCTTCATTGTGTTCGTCGATAAGATTTTGATCTAGTTAAGATCAGAGGAGGAGCATACTAATAACTTTAAGATGATCTTGTAAATCCTTCGACACCACCAGTTTAATGGAAAATAGTCCAAGTGTAAGTTCATGATGTGAGAAGTACATTTCCTATGACATGTGGTGTCTTAAAAAGGGTTAGTAATTGATCTGTCAAGGGTTGATGTGGTTGTTTCATGGGAAGCACCCAATAATGGGACAGAGGTTTGCAGTATTCCGGGTCTGGCTAGTTATTATTGGAGGTTTTTACCCAACTTCTATCGAGTTGCATCTCCCTAGATAGCTTTGTCCAGAAAAAATCAGGCCTTTGTATGGAGTGAGCAGTGTCAGGTAGCGTTCAGCTATCTGAAGTAAAGGTCAGTCAGCACTCCAGTTATCAGATTTCTAGAGGAAGGGGTATTGTATGAGGTATTTTTTATGCTTTGGGACTTGTCCTGAGGTGTGTTCTGATGCAGCAGCGTGGAGTGATATCTTAGGGGTCTAGCAAGTTATGTCCACATGATAATAACTATACCGCCCATGACCTAGAGCATGTATTGGTGATGTTCATGGTAAAGTTGTGATGGCATTAACTCACCGGAGATCACATTGTGGTATTCACGAATCACAAGAGTTTGAGGCATATATTTACCCAGCAGTTCCTGAACTTGTGACAATGAAGGTGGGTGGAGTTTCTTCATGACTACAACATTGATATCTCTTACACTGAAAGTAAGGATAATGTCGTGGCTAATGCCCTATACAGGAAGTCATGAATGGATGTTGTTCAGGAATCATTGGATTCATGGAAGGAAATGGAGGAGTTGGATTTCGTACACCTAGATGAAAGGGAAGATGATGGTAGAGGTTTTCTATTTCAGATGACAATGCAGTCATCTCTGTTGCATTAGGTGGAGGAGACTCAATGGGGAGACTTAGAGGCTAAAGTGATGTGCGATCGTGTTTTCCAGTGCAATTACCCTGAAGGATGGTTGGACGATAGGTGGATTCAGATGATGTTTCATGGGATATTGATTGTCCCGGTGGAAATGCCCAAGAGATTTTTAGAGAGCTCCACAACTCACCCCTGGTGGTGCACCCAAGAGTTTTAAATATGTACTGGGTCATGAGGGGATAGTTTTGGTTGTCCGAGGTGAAACTGGAAGTGGCAGAGTTTGTGGAAAGGTTTCTGGTGTGTTAGTAGTTTAAGGCTAAACACCACGTTCTAGGAGGTCTGTTACCGGCTTTAGATGTTGCCGAGTTGAAGTGGGATGATATCTCGATGGATTTCTCTAATGGACTACCCACGGTTCAAGGTGGTTGCGATACTATCTAGGTTGTGGAAGACCGGATGATGAATTCAGCTCACTGTCTGGCGATCATGGAGTCTAGTGCAGGGGATGCCTTAGCACAAGAGATACAAGGATGAGGTGGTGCAGTTTGATAGAGTTCTGAGGACCGTAGTATCAGATAGGGATGCACAGTTTACCTCACGTGTCTGAACGGGATTTCATCTTGCTTTTGGTACCCAACTACGTCTTAGAAATTCCTTCCACCCCTATATAGATAGGAAAAAAATTTAACCATACATATGTTTGAGGATATGCTACGATCATGGGTTTTGAACATCAGGGGATAATATGAATGAAATTTTACCTTATTAGTGTTTTCTAACAATAATAGTTATCACTCTACTATGGACATGGATCCATTTGATGCCTTGTACGAAAGGTCGTGTTGTTCGCCTATGTGTTGGAACAAGGCTGTGGAGGCAGGTGTTCTTTTCCCATTGATAGTTCATAGCACAACGAAGAAGGTTCAGCTTTATTGTGAGAGGGTGACGGCAACTCAAGACCAGTAGAAGTAGTATTCTGGCTATAGAAGGATGCCCTTCGAGTTCGAGGATAGAGACCATGTCTTCTTGAAGGTTTCCCCTAGACGTGGGCATTGAAGTTTTGACAAGGGGAGAAAGATATCTCCTAGGGTCATTGGGGCTTTCAAAGTGTTGGGGCGAGTCAGAGAGGTGGCATATTAGCAGGCGTTGCCACCTTAGTTGCAAATGATCCATCACATTTTCCACATCTACCATCTTAGTCGATATCTACACAATGACTCCCATATAATTGATTGTGGAGAGATGGATATTGGGGGGAGATGCTACGTTTGTGGAGTGACAAGTGAGGATCGAGGTTTGGAAGGAGAAAGATCTTCATGGATGAACCATCCCTTTGGTTCGTGTGTTAAAAAGGCCAGGTGGCCTCGAAGAGAGTACCTGGGGACGAGAGGCACATATGAGCTATAAACCCAAAGCTTTTTTAAGTAGTTGTTCCAAGACTTCCTTGTTTGTCTTGTTTTTGTGACCTATTTTGAGGTAATGTTGACCTTGTTGGTTTTTTCAATGTTTTTTCAATACCTTGTGAATGTTTATGAAGAGTCCTAATATGTGGGGAAGGGAGAATCTGATTCCTAATCCAGATGAATTAGGGTGGATGTGTTTACACTCATGTGGGTGAGTTAGTGCCGCCCGAAGTTGATTGTATCCTATCATGGAGGAATGGACTCCCTGATATATGTGTTAAGAAAGTTTGATCCTTGTGTTTTGTATGGTTTTGGGGGTGATTTTTCATAGAGAGGTATCTTTCAAGGTGGTTGTTCGGACCCCTCTCTTCTCTTCAGGACATTCCATGATTATCGAGGATGAGAATAGTTTGAGTGGTATCTAATGTAATTTCCTAGACCCTCATGGTCCATCCCTTTGCCAAATTTCTGGTGTTTGGGATGCCCTGGACCCATCAGGTCCAGATCCTATGGGCGACATCTCAGTGGCAGGGTGTCATCGCTGCATCAACCATCGATGACACTGATCAGTGCCACAAGGGTCTTGTTGGGGTTTTGACCCCTATTTTTTCAATAATACCACTTTTATGTAGTTTTTTGATATTTTAAATTGGTCCAAGTCCATTTAGAAATCCCAGAAATGATATCTAAAACCCCAAAAGAGCCGAGTGATGCTTAACTTACCAAAACGTGTGGCTTTTCCTCGGTGTCACACCCCTTTCACAAAAAATTCCAGTTCCACCCCTGTTGAGAATTTTATAATGATTTGAGGAATTTTTTTAATGTATAACCATTTTGGCCACCCCTCCAATTAGAATTATTAAATGACAATTTATTCCATCGTGAGTAACCACCTAATCGTGTGGTGAAACCATGATCCGACTTTAAATCCATTCAAAATTATTATCTTGTAAATCCAGGATCTTGCCACTATATCGCACAAGAATTTATTTTTCTTTCTTCTTCTTGGATGCTTTCTTTCTTTCCTAGGAGTATGGAGTCTCCATTCCGGAGGCTAGTGGTACCCCATGCCAAAGCCTTTCTTGGTTTTCTTGGAGTCCATCGAGTTCCTCCCCTATGAGTCATGCATCCTCAATTCTTGGCATGTGGAGAGAAACTTCAATCATTTATCATCCAAGTTGGATTCATCATTTGCCTCTCTTTACTATGTATCAGGCGTGGAGGGTATGTTGATGTTTTTTGTGGATTAATGAAACCAATCCTTAATGAAGATAATAAACAAACTTTTAACAAATCATGGCATGTGTTCAGTGGTGCAGCTATACTTTCTTCAATTGATTATATGTTTTGAATTATATGGATTTATGTCCACTAAAAATCATGGACTTTGTGGTCTTCGCTTGTGCACTAATGATCCTCTATTTTTCTGGTTAATTATAATGTTGAATGGATGTAACATGTAAACCGGTAAATCACATAAATTCGGTTTATTAAATGGATTCCAAATTAATAATAACCCTAAGGTGATCACCTCAGTTAACCATATGGAAAATACGAAACAAAATAAATGATATATTCGAATTTGAAAACTCCCTTACTCTGTTCTGGAGATGTTTACTGTTGATGCTTGGGAAGTGACATGGATGGGGATGGGATCCCCTATTGTGGTGTAGTTGTCTTTTTGTGGATATGAGGTTGTGTGGGGCCGTATGATGGGGCTTGTTTGGGTTCTAGTACTTTGATAGATCTCATGGATCCCTTCTGTTTTTGTGACATTACAGGAGAACATGGTGTGAATCCTTAAATATTGGTGTTTTGTTGTTTTATGCTTCCTTGGCTTGTGTCTATTACTATTAATAACCTAGTAGTGAAGAATTTATTTAAATGGGATCACTTTAATATAAATAAGAGAATGGGTTCAATGGGGAATTGTTTTCTGAGAATGTGTTGTTACATTTTTGCGAGTGTGCTGCTTCTTATGAATGAATAGTAATGAGGGTGTTTGTGGTTTGGATGGTTTTGGAACCCCTATGTTTGGATGAGTTTCTGCTTACCTATTTGTATAATTTTAGCTTTTGTGTTTCTTTTTGGCACCCCACCCATGTTTATCACTTTTTTCCAAACACCTCAATTTCATGGGGGTGGGTGTTTTTTCCGAACACTCATATGAGTGGATGGTTATTAGCTCTTTTTTCCCCTTTACCGAGTAGCCCAAGATCCTTCAGGAAATCATTGATGGCCTGAGGTCCATTATAGTGCTATATTCATTAGGTAGGGTCTGTAATGGTGGTTGGCCCAGGTGTGTGTGGGCATGTGGTTTCCCAAGTGTTTTCAGGATGATACCCGAGTGTATTTGGGCATGGTAGTAGTTGTTCGGACACAGGTGTGTGTGTTCATGGTTAAATTTGGTTGTTGGGGCCTAGGTGTTTGTGGGCAGGATGTGCGGTAGTGATGGACTAGGTGTTTTCGGGTGGGATGTGCGGTTCTGACAACCCATGTGTGTACGGGTGGGGTGTGGCAGTAAGACTGTAGTGAGAATGGCGGGAGAGGTCTCATGCATATGATTTCTACAATAACCACGGGTAAAGTGGTGCAATGTACCCAATAATTGATGTTGTATTACTATTAAATTACTTAACATTCGTTATTTGGCGTGTGTTCCTTGGTGAGTTTGAGGTGAACGGTTTTCTTGCTAATTGCACTGGTTATCTACTTTTCTTACGAGCATTAGAATGCCTCCCCACATGTGCACGAGAGCCTTTCATTTTCCCTACTGAGTATACCAGTATACTCACCCTACATATATAAACTGTTTTCAGGTTTCCTGGAGGACATCGATGATCATGAAGAACAATACTAGTTTGGATCTTGTGATAGTTGTTGTTGCTGTTTTTCTTTTCTTTGGTACATTCATTTTTCGGTTTTCTATTACTTTTGTAGCATTTACATTTGGACATATATATTGGAATGGGTTGCTTTTTTTCTTTACTTTTACCTTTGTTTTTGTTGTTGTTGGGATTTACTATATTATCTCCACATCTTACTAAATAAAAAGGGAAATGCCTTCCATCTGGTGTGTGATTATATACCCTTGGAGCTAGTCTCTAGTATGAGAACTATTAAAGGAGGGTCTCAGGGGTCAGTATCACTTCTTCAACTTGAATAAAGAAGGGTTTGGAAATCTGATATCCCTTCCCTCATCTTGGTGAAGGGGGGTCATGACATAGTTTCTTTCTTCTAACTCAGCCATGAAATGAACTAACAATCAATGTATAAAAAACCATCTGACATCAACATGGGATCATTCTATTAGTGATTCACATGGAATTAAAAAACTTTTTGTCAATTTTGATCATTTTTTAATTAGTAATTTTATCCACATTAACTATTTTTAGGTTCTTTTTTCACTATTTGTAGTGTCTTAACAATTTTTGTAATTTTAATTTAGGGATATATAAATTATTGAAATTTATTATTATTAGTTTATATTAATTTCATATATTATTATCTTTATTTATTAACACTATATTCTTATTACTTACCATATATATAATATTATACATATTATTTCTATGCTTATCCTATTATTATTATTTGCATAATTATAATTATAAATATAATCCAATTTTATGTCTTATTTTGAGTATATCTATTAATATATATACATTTTATTCAAAATTATTCTAAAAAATTATAATTGTATATAATTATTCTTATTGATATATTATCTTATTATTATTTTATATATTATTATAAAAATTCATTTAAATAGCATATTATTTTTTCTTATATTATTAATATTATTATTAATACTCATTGTTTAATATTTTAGATAAATAAATTTATTCATTTTTAACTCTACTCTTTTTATGTATGAATTTTTTGTTTCCATCTTCACATGGTCCAATAATATGAGAGGGGGAATCCATATAACATCTTCCTATGTTATTAACCCTTATTCAGTAATACATGGTATACTATACAAAACCAATACCTTTGACATAATTTATAATTCACAGGTCTTCCAAAAAGAATACCTATAATAAAAAATACTCTTTTCTATCCACACCCTTCACCCGCCGAACACAACCTCATGCAAGATTTTATAACTCATCTAATTTTCTCTCAGAAATGTATAATATTAAACTGAGCCACTTGTTGACATTATAAATAGGATCAAATAACAACAATACATTTCACAGAAGCCACTTCACATTATATCATTTCGTACATGAAATTACCAACCCATATTGTAATATTTTATTACTAGTTTACACTACAAATTGACCCCTATTTTTGACCATTCCTTTGCTAGGGATCTTACAGGGGTGATTTGGGATGAATTTTTTAAATTCAAGAATGCTCTTGGGAAATGCACGGTTAGCACAGTGTTATCCCAAATCATACATACTACTACTAAAAAATATGAACACCCATGTAAGAAGGGTTTGTGGGGTCGTAACATGGTTTGAATATATTATCTCTCATACATAGGGTCACCCAGTTATGGAACATGGTTCAAAAAACCTTATTTTCTTACATATTTGAACATGTTAATGGGGAAAATAATTTATGAAAATTATCTTAAAATTTCATGATCCGTATTTTGGACCTACACTCACCCCTCATTTTATAATGTTTATAGATCTCCAAAGGAACTAATTTGGCTCCTTCAAACCCCTTCTGAGGTTTATCTATGCAAGGATAAAATATTTCAATAGCATTTCAGTAATAGTTATTCTCTATTTCCTTTTCTCATACTCTCTTCTTATCTCATCCTTTGGGGTTGTTATAACATTGTATCATTTATTGATATAAACTCATTTTTTGGGATGTTGAATCTTGTTTTGATTCTTGGATCAAAATTTATAAAATTATTTGTTGTAGTTTCCAATTATAGGGGTTGTGTTACATGATCCCATGATATGTGGAAGGTGGTTTCATTTAATACTATAAAATTAATATAACATTTAAATGATTGATTATTTATATTTACACTCCATTAAATTTGGATAATCCAATTCTATATGGATTAATATTTGATGTTTATTTGGTATGAGAAAGTAAGGAAACCCATAAACACTAATGAATTGTATTTTGATTTAGATATTATGGTATTTTGAAATTGATTTGTAAAAACTGATTTGAAATTGGTATTTGTGAAAATTACCATAATCTCTTTCGATAAGAAATTTGTATTTTATCACAAAAAAAGAATGAAATGATTAAAAACCAATGTTTTATTTTTTTAATGAAAACTAGAATATTGAAATTTGAAATAGGGAAATTGTATTTTAAATAGTTATGAAACAATTTCACCATTATTTATTTTTGTTTATAAAATCACGACCTAGGTAGATTGTGATTTATCTGGGAAAAACACTATAGGTCTTATTTTCCCTAACAAGAGATCCATTCCGTACAAATCTAATATACACTTATTATCAGATATTATACCTTGTAGAATGTTGGATTTTCCACTTTGACCAGTTTTAATGGATCATGTGTTAACAACTATGTTATAACTATATTAGTATGTGATGATCCCATAACCTTAAAATATCATACCTCTTATAAGATGACCATGTTTCTAATTTTTTATTATTTTCAATATTTTATATTTTTTGTGAAACTTCTATACCTATGCCTTATGAATTGAAATGAAAATAATGATTAGTTTGATATATGATATTGTACATCCAAGACTTCTTATTGAAATAGAAATCATTATTTTGATATTTATTTTTGTCATATTAATATGGAACACATGGTGAGACCATACTGGGATTTTGATCTCACACTATACATTTTCCTTCCATCATTTTTGTATTTCTTTATTCTAGGCTGGGGAAAGGGAAAAAAACAACCATGTGGTTGTGGTTGTTAATCTATTGGACTTTGAGTATTGTGTCTTTTGAAACTTTTATTGTTTATATTATAATTTCTAGTTATTTTTATATGTTTTATTTAGGGTTTTATTATATGTATTTGGACTATTTTATTGTTATTCATGTGGAGTTTTCCATTGATCATAATAACTTTTAGATGTTTATTATATTGTTTATATGGAAAACCCCTTCCCGCTATTCTCTTGTATATTTTTGTGTGATTTTATCCAACCTATTAAAATTAGGAACTCCCGGTAGGCCATGTCAATATCTTATGGGTGTTAGAGTACAAGAGGATCGAGGACCATTCATGAAAAAGATGTATCAATGTGAGGCTAAGAATCTTGAAAAGATGTAAGAATTCCATTTGAAATTTTTTCAGAAATTTGGAGGTAGTTGCATGTGATTGTTTGGATAACTCTCACTGTAATGATCTTAAGTCTCCAGGGTTGGGTTGAGAAAGTAATATTGACTATTTGGTCTATAATTGTTTCCTATTTTGATTTTTTAGTTAATATTCACATCTTATTTTCTAATCTGATGGTCTTAATTTCTTTCATTTATTTTGTTCGAGTGTTGATTTTATTATCCTTTATAATTTCATCAATATTTTCTGATGATGGTCTGTGGCGTGATTCCCCAAAAATATGTTTTAGTAAGATACATGAGGATGTTTCCGACGAATCAAATTAGAAAAATCCAACTATGGATAGAATCATGATGAGGATAAATAGTGTTTCCTCCAACTTATGGGATATGCAAATTCACCCATTCCAATTAATGCTACAGATTTGAAACCTTATCGGGATGATTTCTTAATTCATTAATAGGAATTCTTTCACTAGAAACCATCAGTGTTCCAATGGTCAAACAATCCTCAATAGGAAGAGTATTGGTTGTGGAGAGTTGAAAAGTTATTTTATTTCAAGGAAACACTGATTCAATCAATGTTAATTATGCCACACTAAAGCTTGAAGGACCTAGTTCGAGATGGTGTGACATAATGGTGATGAAGAACAATAATGATTTTTTATAGTGTAATGAAATTAAATACCATTTCCCCAACTTGTTCTATCCAATGTTAATGGTGTTTACTAAGGATATAGAGACTTTTCAAACACAATAAGGAAAACATGATAATGGAAAAATATTAATATTATCTTGATGAGCTAGTGTGGTTTTTACCTAAGATTATATCATATGATAAGATGTGTACTCAATAGTTTAATATGGGATACAATTTCATATTTGTTACCAGGTTTTCTTACTAAATATCTCTTCTTATACAGAGGTGTTGGATTGAGAGTTGATTATGGAGATGGACCAAGATGGTATGTTTGAGTTGGCGAGAGTTCCATTTTCCCATTGATGTTTTATATGTTCTTTCAAATGAATGATCAAGTGCCCACTTATTCTAATGGTGGTTCTCAATAGCAGAGCTATTCTAGACATACTGTAGTGCCTGGAAGGGGCCAATAAATTTGATACAAATGTAGAAAGTTCAGGATCATGAAATGAGTTTTTACTAAGGCACCCAAGGTATATTTTTACAACAAAAACTCAGGTCTCACTAATGAGTTATATAATCTCTATTAGGCTACACATAATGTTATGAGATCATAAATACTAAAAATTAGTATGGAGCAATTAGATTCTTCAAGATCTATAAGTTTCCAGCCACATACATCAAGATCAATGATTCTACAGGTATTGGAAAATTTTCTGGAGGAAGAATATACATTTCTAGTGTAACATCTTTAGTTTTAAAAAGGAAACACTCTATTCAATAACAAACATGATATGCTTCATTGAGCATAAACAGACAACTAAATATTATTATTTAAATGTTTCCATTATAACCTATCCATTGGAATGGTGTTAAAGAATATTATCAACTAAATTATGGTAATTTGTTTTAAAAATGTTAAAATAATGATTCCTTGGTTTTAATATTTATTATAAAAGTTAATAAAAACGAATTGAATATAAAGGATGTGCTTTTATGAAAACATATTTAAAAATAGAATAATTTTTTTTAAAAATCATATCATGATTTATGGATTTTTCATTTAATGAAAAATATGATATATATTCAATGTATCTTTTATTCTCATCTAATATGTTTTCTTGATATGATATGATAACAAATTCAAATTTTCTGAAAAAGAAGTATTTTTCAAGAAAAGCTATTTTAATACCTTTTAATAGAGAACCATTTTTAAATTTAGTTTTGGACACCATTATATTTTCTATTTGACAAAATAAACATTCTCCTTTGAAGTGAGATGCTAAAATTAACTTTTGATGAATTTTTTATAGTTTCCTAAAAATTATCAAGTTTTGATGAATAGTAAAATTAAACTAAACGTTAATTGAAAACCACTTTTTTCCATCAAAACAATTTATATTGATAAATAAAATTATTTATTAGTTTTAACAAAAAATGAATATATATTTTATCATTTATTATAATGTAGGTTGATGGTATTAATTCAATATTGAATTGAGATGTAAAAACAGTTCAATATTTTGTAGTGTTTTAACATTTAAAAACCTTTTTTCTAGTCTTGAAAACAAGAATGAAATATAAATTAATTAAAAAAAATTTTGTTTTCAATTTGGAAAAATGGTTTCATGATTTGGAATTAGAATTTAAAAATTTTGTAAATTGGTACCTATTATTATTGAACATTATGAATAGTAACTTCATGAATTATTTTTATTTACAATGGTAAAATGGTAAATTAGGTAAATAAAGGTAAAAATAATATTATAATAATATTACAGTACCCTAAAGCATTTCCTAACCATATTCGATGAGATATGTCCAACCATAACCATCCTTATGCAGACTGTTTTGCATTTTAGAGCCACTTGGGTGTGGAAATGACATTTTTTAATATTTGTTTTAAAGAAAAGGGAAATATAACATTACCATGTATCTTTTACATAAATAATTTTAATAATTTTTTATATAAATGATCTATATTACCATAAATAGTCATTATAAATCTAAAAATATTTCTTGTATCACGGTATTTTATTTATAATTTTTATACATTAAATAAAATAATTGATTTATTACACAATGATGATGTTGTGATTACTTTATTATTGAATGTTTCGAATAAATAATGATATAAATAATAAATGAATTATAACTTGAACATTTTGATGCCACTTTCTTTAATTTATTAAATGATTATGAAATATTTCATTTTTGATAATTCTTTTGGTTTAAACGAATCAAGTTGTTATGAAATCAACAAAAATCAATAACTAAATAATGTAAAAATTGATATAAAAGAGTTTTTAAAACAAATAAAATTTAAATAAATTATATTATATTCCTAAAAATCTAATATTAGGCCAAATGACTTATATAATTTCACAATATAATTAGTTATCTACTAGAGATTCTCTTGGAATTTGATAGTAAATATAGTAACCATATATTATGAAAATAACAGAAGATATGGTAAGAGTTAATTTTTTAACTAAGGGTTAATGCCAAAAGATATTTTTTATTTTATGATGTAAACATGACTTAAAACTATTTTTTGAGAGGATTTATACCCATTCTAATATTATCCTAGAAATATATCACTTTAGAACAATCAGATATCGAAAATCAATTTATAATAAAATAATATTTCATGACTTTCAAAAAGTGCTCTCCTTCCTCTTATAAAAGGACATCACATCTACCCACATACTCACAACTCTCAATCCCGTTGGATCACAGATATAATTCTAAAATTTTATCTAACATCCTTCCTTTACTTTTAGAGTACTTATCTTTTACATAAGTCTATTCAATTAATCCTTTTTGCTAAAATAAAAAGAAGTTACTTGATTAAGGGGTAATATCTTCTCTCAAGTTCCTTTCCATTATTTTCCTCAAACACTCCCTATTCTATTATTTTACTATAGATACATAACCCCAAACGTATCCTCAATATATTATGATGTTGTAATGGGATGTATTTTAACTACACTTACACAGACCTCCATTTAATGAATAAGAACATACTATTTCTGTGTACGGCGAACTACTGCCTCACGAAATGATGATTATTTAATTCTCTACTACAACCTCTCATAGTAGAAGTTAGGATATAACTATTTTTAAATAAGATATATTTTATATTTATATTTTCTATATGCTAGAATATTTTTTATTTACAACATACCTTTATTCATTCCATGTTGTGTAAATATGTAAATTTACTTAGAGGAAGTGTGGACTACTGCCCCCTCAAAGTGATGTGACTCATTACTAATATACATGGAATGTTTAATGGATGGTTGTAGTAAACATATAAGACCTAAATGAAATAAATATGATTCATGTATTATAATTTATAATTATATCAATTAATTATTATTCTTTAATATGAAAATGAAATGAATGTATCATTCATGCTTATGTATGACATGTCGTCTCCAAGAACGGTGCATTTAATTTTATATCTTAAAATATTATGGATATTATTAATACATTTATACTAGATATATATGATATTTAAAGCATTAATAAAATTCTGGAGATGGTGATCTTTTACCACAAGGACAATTTACGTCAAAACAATTTCATTTTTGACTTATGTACCGATCATCGACAATCTAGTCAAATAATTAACTAATTACTATAGTATTGTAATAAGATATAAAAAATGAATAACAAAATTTAAAAATGTTACAAAAAAATTATAAATTAACATATGTTTATTATTACATAAATAAAATTATTAATGAGATAATTTAGACTTCAGGTAATGGATTTCACCTCAATCTCTTTTCATTGAGGTATTTATTTATAATATGCAGCTTTATTTTTTTATAAGGGGTATATACAAAAACTATAACATTTTATATCCATATTTTATGTATAAAAATTTTATTTAATACATCATGGAGATTAATATTTAAATATTCAATGTAGTATTGGAAACCTTGAACATTTTATGATATAATTATCAAATTTGTTTCGACCTGATATTAAATTACATAGTTCTTTATATGGGTATAAAAGGAATATATAAGAAAACATTCTGCCGCTCTGGAATTTCATTAGATTTTTTCAAAAAAGATATTTTTAAACTAAGCATTTCTCTTTCATTATAAAATTACATAAACTATGTTTTTTAATGTACACGGTGAAAACAACTTCTCCTTCACCATAACCATTATTTAATATTTGGATTCCTCTATAATCCTTAATGTCATTAAAAATGAAATAAAATTCATTATTTTTTATTTGAGTATCTTTGTATTGGAAATGGGTTCTTAAATTAAAATGACATTTTTATACAGAAATAGTTTTTATATGGGATTTGAATAAGCTTTCCAAAAAGGTGTTTTGTGACGAATGTGTTTTATTAATGAAATTGTACATGAGCATTATATGAAATGGGTGAGCCTGATGTATCTTATAAAATGGGTTGATATCCATTATAGCTCATTGGTGATCCCAATATAGCTTATACGAAGATTTGAGCCCCATTTTATCTCATAGGTGATCAAAACACAACCTATACAAAGGGTGGAGCCACATTATATCTCACGAGTGAGTGAGGCACAACTTATATGAACGGTAGATTCCCATTATAGCTCACAAGTGAGCCTGATATAGCTTATTCGAAGGGTGATCCCTATTATAGATCACCAATTTTGTGGTCAGCCATTTGGATATTCCAATTGGATGATGTTTGAAAGGATTTTATGTATGTGATGCTCTATATAATCAAAATGATTTTTGATTGGTTGTAATTTGTTTAATGTTTTTATTTGAGAAAAAGTATAAATGTTATTCATTTGAAAATGTTTTGTTTAATTCTCTCAAATATCATTAAATGAGTTACCGGGTTTTACTAGACTAATGGTTTTCTTTTTTTCCTTACTAATATTTTAATTATCATCCCATGTTTTTGAAATGCTTTTCGTATGGTACAATGATATATAAGATAAATAATCATGTCATGAATTCTTTTATCATGAAAATGAAAACATGTTTCTTCAAAAGGGATTCCTTTTGTGAAAAAAGTGGATACTGAGTTTAACTATCCACTTGTAATGTATGGGTGTATTTTTGAACAGTTTTGGCCTAATTCTCTGAAACTATAAATTTGAAAAGTCCCTAATGTGATGTAAGGTATAATTCTTTTCTTTACTCAAGATTAGGTAATTATTAGGGCAGGGGCCTATTAGTTTGTATCATATGAAGCTTTTTACAAATTTGGATATTATGATGTTAACATAATAGTTATGGATATCATCATGGGTTCATGATTTTAAGGTTGATAATAAGTTTGATGTATTATAAGCAACTTTTAAGGCTTATGTTTTTGAAATTCTAATTTCATTAACAGTATTTTGGAGACATGTATTTTTTATGTAGTTTTTGGATAGTACTGGTGTGGATGAAACGTGAATGGTATAGAATAACATTTGAGGATAAAAAATGATATAGTTATTTTTTATGGTTGTATCCCTTTTTTGTGAGTGTTGTAAGAATAATATAGTTTTAGAAAAAGGACAACAAGCAGGATGGGTGAAAACCCCACACATCCACATAGGCCATGAAAATAGAACCCACAACTAAAGGGAGACAATGTGTATCACCTATCACAAGTTTACAAGATGTCCCTGGTTATTATTACCTTTTATTTTTAGTTAAATGTTATTATGTATTTTGAATAAGTAGAATTTGGAGATATATTTTTCATCAAATCAATATCCATATTATAGGAAAATTATTTAGTGATTACGTGACATATATCTTTTTGTAAGACTTTCATTGTTTTGGGAACGTTATATGATTAAGGTAAATAGAAATCTATTTGATTTATCAATTTAATGGTTGAATTTTATTTTAGAAGAATATATGTTTTCATTGTGGAGTTATCATGATTTGTGTCATTTATGGTAGTGATTAAAATATTTTGTAGAATATGTGAATAATGTAATTAATTGTTGTTATGAGACTTGAAGAGTGTTCAATTGTATTTAGATATATATTGTAAATTTCATATTTTAAGAATATTTGATCAAATCCTTATGAATTTTGGATTTCAATCATAGTTTGGATTATTTTGAGGAACTTTAAGGACAATTGTTTATTAAATGGTAATGATTGATCTTCGGTTATTGTTTGTAGAATATTGGATATTAAGAGATGTATCTATTTTAATAAAGGATTTTTTTGGAAGATTATTTGATATTATACTCGTATTTTTAGTTTTGTGTTAATGGATAAATACATATGAAATATATAGTTTATCTTTTTTGGATTCAATTATTCTGTAGAAGTTGATTAAAGTGCGTCATGTGTGACCATGTAATCATGAATAATAATTATTTAGAGAAAATATGAGTTTGTTATAGATATTTTATTAGGGGATAAATATCCACTTATCCAATAAGTATATTTCATTATTTTCTTATTCACGATAATAAATAAACTCATCCTTTTTATTAAAATGATATTAAAAAAATGTTTTTTGTTTAATTTTAATATTGGGAAATCAAATATCGTTTAACCCATCACATGTTTATGGTTTTTTGTTTGTTAACATTCTAAAGATCGTGTTTTCAATCACTCTCCATCCAAACAAGATGGTTATTTTTTCTTCTATATCCATTTTTTCTTATATGTAATCCTAGTATTTGTTATCTCGGGTGACCCACATACTTAAATTTCGATCCATTAAAGTGATTGATTAATTGAATCTTTTTTCAATGTGGAATTTTCAATTATATTTCCAATACCATGTTTAAAATTTTATGGACACAATTTCCAAAAGTGAGAATGATGTAACATCTAGAGTTTATAGAAATAATCACTATGGTTAATAGAATACATGATACACTACATCAAGCTTAAATAAACAACTAAAAAATATTATTAAAATGATTCCATATTAACCTAGTCATTTTAATGTAATAAATGAATAGTCTAAAATGAATTATGAAAATATGGTTTACGCATGATTAAATAATGATTCATTAGATACCAAATTTATTACAAATGTAAATAAAAACCAAATGAATATATAAGATCTGTTTTTATGAAATCCTATATAAAAGGGAATAATTATGTTTATAAAATGATATCAATATTTATATATATTTTATTTAATGAAAAATATATGATATATGTTCAATGTTATGTTTTAAATTCATCTAATATGCTTTCTATATATGATATAAGAACAAATTCAATTTTTTGGAAAAAGATGTATTTTTTAAAAATAGTATTACTCCTTTTGATGGTGATCCACTTTTAAATTTAGTTATGGACACCTTTATATATTCTATTTGAAATTATAAAATTCTATTATAAAATAAAGAGATTAACATTTAATTTTTATGAATTTTTGATATTTTTTTGATAACTACCATGATTTGAGTTATATTAAAAATACGCTAAATTTTAATTGAAAAAAACATTTTCTAACAAAATAATTTATATGGGTAAATAATATTATTTCATTGCTTTAAAAAATAAAAAATATATATTTTTATGATTTAATATATTTTAGGTCATTGGCATTAATTCTATATGGAATTTAGTTGTAAAAACATTTCATTCTTTTGAAATGTTATAATTTTTAAATACATGCTTTTTGTTTTTGACAACCAGAATTGATTTTACAATAATTACTATAATTTCTATGCTTTTAGTTTGGAAAAATGGATTCCATATTTTGAATCATAAGTTACAAATTGTGTAAATAGGTACCTTTTATTATTAGACATTGTTAATAACAACTTCAGTAATTATTTTTATTTACCATGGTTAATGGGTAAATTTTGTAAATAAGGGTTAAAATGATTTCATAATAATATAAAACTACCCTAAAACATTTTTAATCCTATTTGATGAGATATTTTCAACCATGTAAAACCATAGACTGATGGTTTTTTCATTTGGGATCCACCTGGGTATGAAAATGACATTTTATAATATTTGATTTAATGAAAGGGAAATAAAACATAAATATATATTTTACTAAAAAAAATTATAATAGAGGGTTATATAACTGACCTGTATGACTATAAATAGTCATTAGGAAGATAAAATGTTTTAAATACATCATGTTATTTTATTTATTCTTTTTAGGCATTAAAAATTAAATTTATTTACAACATAATGTTGATGTAGTGATTACATGATTAATGAATCATTCAAATAAATGATATTATATATATTAGAAAAATGTAATATGAAAATTTTAATCACATAAATTTTTTTGGATGATTATGACATATTATATTTTAGTTGAATATATTTTTTCTATGTTATCATTTTTTATGACTCTAACAAAAATCAATTACTAAATAGTGTCATAATTAACATAAATGTGTTTTTAAAAGAAATACAATTATATTAAATGATATAGTAGTCCTAAAAATATAATATTATTCCAAATGACATATATAATTTTTCAAAATTGCATTAATGGTCCACTTGAGGTTCTCTTTAAATTTTATAGTTATTATAGTAACCATATATTATGAAAATATTAGAAGACATGGTAAGAGTTAATGCTTTAAACTAAGGGTTAATAATAAAATATAAGGACATTTTATTATTTGAAGTTGTCTAAAACCTGTTGGATTAGAGGATTTCGACCCATATGCTTCTTGTCCTTGAAATATATAACTTTATAACTATTAAAATCAGAAAATTAATTTATAATAAAATAATATTCCTTGAAATTCCTAAACTTTACATCGTCCCTCTTATAAAAGGGAATCAACTCTACCGAATTACTCACTTATATAAACCCCCTTTTATCATAAAATTTTTTATCAAATAATATCAAAAAATCACTTATTTACTCTTATAATCTATACCTTTGGAAGTAGAAAATTGAACAATTCATTTAAGCTCAAATCCAAAAAATATTCCAGATTTATAGGTAATGTCTTGTCTCGAGTTCCCTTCCATTATTTTCATTACCTACTCCATGTAATCCTATTATTATCTCATAAAATAAAAACCCTAGTATCCTCAATATAATAGGATTTATTATGATATGTATTCAAAATACACATACAAACACCACCACCAAATGGGTATGAACCTATTGTTTCTGTGTACGGTGAACTACGAGCTAACGAAATGATGATTGGTCAATTTTATCCTACCACCTATCATGGTGTACATTACAATGGAACTGTATTTATATATGATATATATTATATTTATATTTTCTCTATGCTTCTGTAATTTTTATTGACAACATAACTTTTTTATTTCCTTGTTTTCTAAATACGATAATTCATTTTGAAGTTCTGTGGACTATTGCCCCCTCAAAGCGATGCGACTCATTCACGATATACAAGGAGTGTATAAAGGAAGGATTTATTAAACCTATGAGACATGAATTACATAAATATAATACTGGTATTATAATATAAATATATATAAGTTGATTTATATTCATTTAATATGACAATGAAATTAAAGTAGTGTTCATTTATACATACGACCTACCGTCTCCATGAAGAATGAATATAATTTCCTATCTCAAAATATTATGGACATTATAAATAAGTGTATAATTTATATAAATGATATTAAAATCATGAAAAATATTCTAGAGATGATATAATTTGACCACATGGACAATTGACATCAAAACAAGTTCTTTTTTTACTCATGTACTGAACATTGACAAAATGTCTGTTATGAAATAAAATAATAATCTAATTGTTATAATATGGTAATAAGTGATATAAAACAAATAATAAACATAAAAATGTTTTAATGAAACTATAAATGAACCTAATTTTTTTTATTTAGGAAATTAAAGAATGAATGAGACTAGTCAGACAACAGGTGAAAGATTTCATTTCAACATCCTTTTATTGAGGCATTTCATGATAATATGAACCTTTTACCATTTATAAGTTGTAAATATGGACACTATGAAATTTATTATATATATTTCTCTATAATAATTTTATTTATTAAATCATTGAGATTAATAATTAAATCCTTAGTGTGGTCTGGGATAACTTGAAAATTTAATGATTTAATTATCAATTTTTTTCCCTGGTATAATGTTACATATTTATTTATGGGGGTATAAAAATAAGGTAAAAGAGATTTTATGTCTCTATTAAATTTCAATCAATTTTTCTTATAGTCATGTTCTATTAAAAGACCAAAACACTAAATTTTATTGGAAAAAAGGATTACACAAGTCTGAAATACGGAATTTTGCTAACACCCCTGACATAGAGCGGGATTAACTCCGGAGCAAAAACATCACTCTAATGAATCTCATGAGTAACACCCATGTTGGAAACACCCTCATAAATCTTGATAATTTTACCATAGGTATGATTGGCGATGACGTTGATCTCTGAAAGAACGTTCAGGCAGTCAATCCAACGCGAAGTGAGCATCCAAGCCAGGTGAATGGAACCATTCCAAATGGCTTGAATAATAGTACTGGAGACACTCTCTATCCAGATATTTCTCCAATTATGAAGCCTGAAAAATTAAGTCACATGAATAAAGCTCATCATCTTAGCTTACATGGAGGAACCATGTAACACCGCAATATTTAATAGTAGGTACTTTTTTAAAACAATTTAATAACTTGCACTTCACGTAACACCGAGTTCAAGCGCACTATGACTTACCAAACAAGCCGTTCAAAAGAGGTTATGAATAGTATTAACTAAAATTTGAACCTTATATAATACTTATAATTTTAGAATCCATATTATGTGTTTTTTAGACATATTGTAAGATTAAATTTCTTTATTTTAGATAAAAGAAATATTTTGAAAAATGCACTTTTACCAACTTTAATAGTGAACCCTTTTTAAATCCAATATTTTAAGCTTTTATATATTAAATTTGACTAAAAAAATTTATTCTTTAGAATGGGGACATAAATAAATTTATAATGTAACACCCCAAGCTTCCACGATATGCTTATCTTTGAATAATACAATAACGTGTCTTGTACGCAACTTCACGTTCTAACACACACTACAACCAATAAAACTAGCCGTTATGAATAGTAATACCTAATTTTTCAAATTTTATAAATTTTACCTCTCAAAATTGACTTCATTTTTGGATTCAGAATATCGAATTTAGCCTAGGGTAAAATTTTGGTACTTTTCGAATAACTTTTATATTTTGATGAATAGTGAAAATTACTAAATTTTAATTAAAAACAACTTTTTTAATCAAAATAATTAGAAGTGATAAATTATGAATTTGAGTGGGTTTAAATTATATTTAGAATAGATTTTTAAAATTTAATACAATTTTGTTCATTGGACAAAACTTCACAATTAAACCGGATATAAACAGGTATCAATCTTTTGATAGTTATTATCTTTTAAAAACACACTTTTTGTTTTAACAACAGAAATTAATTTTAAATTAATTTCTGCCACTTATGTGTTTTTAATTTGGAAAAATGGATTTCATATTTGGAATCATGATGTTCAAAATGTGTAAATAGGTAACTTTTATTTTTAGACATTTTGAATATTTATTTCGGTAAATATTTTATTAACCATGGTTAAAGTGTAAATCCGGTAAATAAGGGTTAAAAAATAATATTATAATAAAAACAAATTACCCTAAAATATGTCCTAACCTTATTGGTTGATACATGTCCGACCATGGGCATCTTTGGGTTGTTTTTTGGACCCCATGGAACCACTTGTAAGTGATAATGACACTTTATTTTAATTAAGTTAAAATAAATACAAAAAGGACATAAGCATATATCTTTTAGCAAAAAAAAATTTACATAGGGTTATATATGTTGGATTTTGACTATCAATTTTCATTAAAAATATAAAAAGATTTCATACATAATTTTATTTTATTTATAATTTGTAGACATTAAATAATTTAATTTATTTATGACACAATGATGATGCAGTAATTACCGTAAGAGTGAAAAATTAAAATAATTGTTATTATAAATACCCAAAAAATAATAATTTGAGACTTTTTAAAAATTAAAATAATTTTATAGGTTCATATGACATGTTAGGAATGATTTAATTAACTTTTTTCTAAGTAATAATTCTTTTATGAGTTTTAAAAAAATCAACTATTGAATAGTGTCAAAATTGATATAAAAGAGTTTTTATAACAAATATTATATTATTAATTTATATTAAATTCCTAAAAATATAAGGATCAGGCAAGAGACTTATATCATGATACGTGTATCATTAATGGACCACTTGGGGGTCTATTTGGATTATATAGTAAGTTTATTAACCATATAATATACAAATACAAAGAGACATTGTAAAAGTGAAACTAATTAACTAAGAGTTAATACTTAAAGATAAGGTTAATATAGTGACCCAAACCTGACTAAATTATATTGGTTGAGTGATATTCGACCCAAACCCACCTTAAACTTTAGATAATCCACTTTGGAGTCATTATAAAGTAAATATGAATTTATTATAAAATAATATTTCTAGATTTTCCTAAAGAGCCCCTCCTCCCCCTTATAAAAGGACACCACTTCTAACTAATTAGTAACACCTCTAAAGCCTTTTGGCTCGTCCAAACTCTGCCCAATTAAGTTCCTACATCCCTATCGTCCTTTTAGAATCCTTACCTTAGGCAGAATGCACATCAAGAGTCTTTTTTGGTTCAAACTAATGGGAGTCACCCAAACTAAAGGTAATGATTTCTCTTAGCTTCTTTTCTTTTATTTTACTTCTCCGACCCCTAAACTCTTCTTATTATTTTATTTGTAAAAATAAAGTATCCTAAATATACTAGGATATTTTTATTAGATGTAATATAACTACACTTACACACACATCCATCTAATGGGTGATGAACAAAATGTTTCTGTGGATGGAAACCAAACGCCTCACGAAGTGATGATTGTTCAACTATCTCCTACCACCTCTCATGGTGGCCATTATGACGGAACTATAATTAAATATGATATTAATGATATTTATTTTATATATATTCTTCTGCAATTCCATTTTATATCATACTATTATTCATTTCATGTTGTATATATATACTATAATTTCATTTGAGGAAGTGCGGGCTATCGCCCCCTCAAAGTGATATGACTCGTTAATACCATACATGGAACGTATAAAGGATGGTTTTAATGAACTTAAGTAACACATATAAGATATTTTATTATACTGGAATAATTATATAACTATATATCATTTGGTTTTTATTTCTTCTAAAATGAAAAATGAAATGGAAGTAGCATTCGTACATACGTACGGATTACCATCCCCACAAACACGATGAGATTCATTTCCCCATCATACCCATTCAAGAATAATTATCATTTGATGATTAAAAGTAATTTTTAAGGACTTGATATCATTCTGGATATGAATAAGATACAACCTATCCATAACAAACACGGCTTACGTAACGAAGCATATAAATGAAAACGAATCAGTTAACACCCGAAACGACAATAATAGTAAAATATTATTAACAAATTAATATTAAAAGATCATATATGATATCATATTTATGTATATGATTCTTATATAATTTAATAACAATTATTTAACTATTATACGGGATTTTAACCTACCCTCGACCAAGGAAATGTACAAGGCAAGGGGTTTTCATCTCACTCCTTATTTTCGTGAGATTCATGCCATATTGCCACTATTACCTTTTTGTGGTGTATGTACTGCCCATAATTGTATTATTTGTGTAATAAACATTAAATTATGTGTATTTACACATTAATTGTATGATACTTCTTTCATGGGTTGTATGTTTCGTAAGTTACCAAATTGGTAATGGTTAATTTCACAACCTCTTTATTATCCATGATTGTTTTAACATAAGTATATATTGGGACATATTTATTATCCATATCCATGTTTTATTAAAGAGTTTTCAAAGGGATTATTTTAATGTACTTTTTACTAAAACACCATTTCAAATGTTTTAAATATTTATTCTTCTAAATCTTTCTCATTAATGTCTGTGTCATCAAAATGGGTTTTAAGGATTTCTTTATATGGACATGAATGTTTTTAAAATTTTAATTCCTTTCAAAAGTTTCAAAGTGGTATGGGACGGTTTGATTCAACAATGTCTTTAAATGAATTATTTTCCAAATTGTATGACATTTAAATGTTTTCATGAAATGGAGATATTTCTCTCAAATAGTTTTTATTTCATCTTTGTCAACATTATTTTATATATTTTACACTTGTTTCAAGTTGATTTATTATGATAAAAATCTTCCATAATGTATTTAAGGTTTTGTGATATGTTTGACTGAGGATGAGTTATCTTTATACCATTAATGGTTTATGATTAATGTTTTTTCATTTCTTATGCTAGTTTTAATATGAATGTTTATATTATATTTCATCCTCTTTTTAAGATGAATGTGTTGGACTAGTATATTCTGGGTTCGGGATCAATAAATGTAAGCCCTCTAGGTTGGGGTCCGGTTACAGCAGACCCTATGGGTTGGTGTCCGGTTATTAGAGGCACTCCGGGTTGGTGTCCGGTTATTATAGGCACTCTGGGTTGGTGTTCGGTTATTAGAGGCACTCCGGGATGGAGTCTAGTTACAGAGGCTCTCCAGTTTGGGTTCCGGTTATAGTTATACATTAGGACATGGCACGAGGTCTTGACACAGAAATTAAATTTTGGCATTATGCATTCCATCATTATAAAAGTGGTTAGTGATATTGCATGTGATTATTTGACTAGTAGAATATCCATGTGAATAATTAAATGACATTACTTCATTTTATTTTTGTCATATTATATTAAAGTTCACGTTTAAAAGGCTTTTGTTTTAGTTATACATATCCTTAAATGTTTATGCTTATTTATGAAAGTTTCCACTGTGTTGTTATCCTTACTGAGCATCTGAGCTCACCCATTTCTATGTTTTATTTTTCCCAGGATTCTAAGAAATGTATAGTGATTGATATGCAGGGTTTAGACAAGGGAATAATGACATTCGTGAAGGATTATTTATATTGTTTTGTATGTTATAAAGTGTAATGTAACATTCATGTATGTAATCTATTTTCCAGGACTGCTAAACCGATCGGTCCTTCAGGACTTGATTCCTTGTAATCATGCCAATGTATTAAAGTAATGCACTGACTCTGGGTAACTTGGGTCGAGGTGTTACAGTTGGTATCATAGGAAGTATAGCAATAACCTTGGAAACTAGATTTAGATAAACTCTGATTAGAGCATGTAGACCTAAGATGAACTTTGAGTATTAGTCTAGAAGAACTTCCTAGAATTTTGGTATTCTATAGATTTTGTGAGTTTTTCGAGCAATAAATCCTTGTCTGGATACGAGCAGGTAGAGGTGGCTCTGGAACAGATGTACCTAGGGGTAAAACCTGAAAAAACCACTTTGAGCTACTCTCAAACGGTAACTGGTGCACGACAACGGGCCTTGCTGCACTCTTGGTTACGACACTCCAAGGGGATATGCTTAGGATAATTCTCTTTTTCTTTACAAACCATTATGAACGGTTTATGAGTATATACGTCCTCAGTGAAAACATTTTTTTTGATTATGGATTATATCCATAAACTATTTAATTTATGTTATGTGTTTTACAAGTTTTGGATTAGGTATTGTTATTAATAAACTAATCTAGTGTATGATATTGTTTAGAAATGCCACCCAAAAGAAGGAATGAGAACTCCAACAATACGCATGATCCAAAGAGTAAGGAGGATCAAATATTTCATGGTCCTATGCCTAAATTTAGAAGGGAAATAGTCTCCCATGTATTATCATCATATGAAGAAATAGAATCATGTGTGGATAAGATAACTAAAGATTTTACTAAGTCCTATGGCTTTGATGGGAAGAAAGAGAAGAAAAGGATGGAAGAGAGAAAGATAGCAAAGGGAAGAGGGAAAAGATAAATTTCCCCATATGTGATAATTGTGGGAAGATACACCCTGGAACTTTCCTGATAGAAATGAGAGTTTTTTTATAAGTTTGTATGAAATGGGAAACAAGTATGTGACTGAAAGGGATAGAAAATAGGTTTCAAATGTACAATGATTCATTTGCAAGGATTTTGGACACTACGCGAACCTATCATCAGACGATGCTGCAAATGATACTATTGGATAACAATCAAGTTATGATAATACCACAGATGAAGAGGAATAATTAGAGTTCTTATGTTTATTATGTCATTTGAGTGTTGTATCAATAATGTAATTGTTATAATAATTATGGAGTATATAAGGATTGTACTTCAGTAATATTTCATCTAGGATTTGAGATTTTATGGTACTAAGAAAAGTGACTCAATAGAAAGTTAAATTTTCTGGAAATTACATGGTTAAAGTAAATATAAACCTTAATATAGTCCTAATATTGAGGTACTTATTTTGGAATAAGATATGGTTTGTTTGGGTAAATTATATTGGATATTCTTGACTGCTTTGAAACAGATTAATGATTTGTATAATCCATAATTGTTAAAGTTTACCAAATTTTTGGATGGATGAAGTATATCCCGCATTCTATATGGAATAAGGTAGCATGAATGTAATCAATAAAGATTATGGTAATTCAGGATGTTTCAATTTTTTAAAAGAATACATGATGAAGGTATTCATATGCTATTATGGGGTAAAAAAGATCTACATTATGTTTACCTTACTTATAAATGTTGGACTGTGAGTTTGGACAGAATTATTTTGGATAATTCTAGTTTGAGATTAATTTTGGATTGTCATAAAAGGGCAACCCTGAGGTCGGGGGGCAACCCGTCGCAACCGGCAAGGCTATGGGACTTGAACCAGCAACCGAAGGGAGACAAGGGTGTATCACCTACCACTGGCCCACGAGATGTCCTGGATTAAATAATGTAGTTTATTTTAAGAAGGTCTAGTAGGTGAATTATAAATTCATTTTTTAACCCCAAATGAATAGGATATATAGAATATTTTTTGTAAGTTCTATTATCTTTTAGAGTAAAATATGAGTTTGTGGTAGAAATTAGTTAAAAGATGGAACTCTACTTTTCAAGTATATATTTTTCTTCTCCTCTTATTCTATGAAGAAATTAATTCATATACTTTATTGATGGGATCTTAAAAACAAAAATTTGATATCCTAATACCTTATGTTTTTTTTGAACCGATGGCATTTTAAATCCTCATAGATTACTGAATTTAAGGATATCAATTTTAAACTTGTTTAAGATTTATGAAATCATTCACCACCTATAAATATTTACATTTTTTCTCCAGTTATATGTCTCTAATTTCCACCAATGTTCTCCTAATACAGATCATCATTTTGTGGTGACCCTTTCATTCCTCTTTTCCTCTTATTAAGACTAAATTTTATTATCCAAATTTCTGATGTGTGGTTTGCCACAAAGATATTTTCTATTTTCAACCATTATTTTTGAAGAAGAATATAAAATTGCAAGGGTGAAATTTATTAAATGAGGGAAGAATGTAACACCCTAAGATTTCATAGTATGTACCTTTTCAAAACAATTCAATAACTTGCACTACACGTAACACTGAGTTCAAGCACAATATGACTTACCAATCAAGCCGTCCAAAAGAGGTTACGAATAGTATTAACTAAAATTTGAACCTTATATAATCATTATAATTTTAGAATCCATATTATGAGTTTCTTAGACATAAAATAAGAACAAATTTCTTTCCTTCGATAAAAGAAGTATTTTTAAAAAATGCACTTTTACCACCTTTAATAGTGAACCCTTTTTAATACAATATTTTAAACATTTATATATTCAATTTGACTAAATGAATTTATTCATTAGAATGAGGACATAGAATAAATTTACAATAAAACACCCCAAACTTCCACTGTATGCTTCTCTTTGAATAATACAATAGCGTGTGTTGTATGCAACTTCGAGTTCTATCACACACTATAACCAATCAAACTAGCAGTTATGAATAGTAATACATAATTTTT
Source organism: Viscum album (assembly GCA_963277665.1). Taxonomy (NCBI): domain Eukaryota; kingdom Viridiplantae; phylum Streptophyta; class Magnoliopsida; order Santalales; family Viscaceae; genus Viscum; species Viscum album. The sequence continues at coordinate 447,950,669 of OY728133.1, forward strand.
AAGATTTTATAAATTTTATATCTCAAAATGGACTTCATTTTTTAATTCAAAATATTTAATTTAGCCTAGGATAAAATTTTGGTACTTTTCAGATAACATTTATATTTTGATGAATAGTGATAATTACTAAATTTTAATTAAAAACAACTTTTTTAATCAAAATAATTAGTAGTGATAAATTTTTAATATGAGTGGTTTTAAAGTATATATAGAATATATTTTTATTATTTAATAAAATGTTGTTCATTGGACAAAACTTCACAATTAAACCGGATATAAACAGGTATCAATCTTTTGATAGTTATTATCTCTTAAAAACACGCTTTTTGTTTTAACAATGGAAATTAATTTTAAATTAATTTCTGCCACTTCTGTGTTTTGAATTTGGAAAAATGGATTCCATATTTGAAATTATGATGTTCAAATTGTGTAAATAGGTAGCTTTTATTATTATACATTTTGAATAATTACTTCGATAAATATTTTATTTACCATGGTTAAAGGGTAAATCCGGTAAATAAGGGTTAAAAAATAATATTATAATAATAAAAAATTACCCCAAAATGGGTCCTAACCTTATTGGTTGATACATGTCCAATCATGGGCATCTTTGTGTCTATTTTTGGGCCCCATGGAGCCACGTGTAAGTGATAATGACACTTTATTTTAATTAAGTTAAAATAAATACAAAAATGACAAAGCATATATCTTTTAGAAAAACAATTTTTACATAGGGTTATATTTGTTGGATTTTCGACTATAAATATTAATTAGAAAGATAAAACGATTTCATACATAATTATATTTTATTTATAATTTTTAGACATTAAATTATTTAATTTATTAATGACACAATGATGATGCAGTAATTACCATAATTGTGAAAAATTAAAATAATTGATATTATAAATAACCAGATAAATATAATTTGAGGATTTTTCTGAATTAAAATAATTTTCTAGTTTCATATGACATGTTAGGAATTATTTAATTAACTTTTTGTGAAGTAATAATTCTATTATGAGTTTTACAAAAATCAACTATTGAATAGTGTCAAAATTGACATAAAAGAGTTTTTAAAAACAATATTTTTTTATTAATTGATATTTGATAGAAAAAATATTATCAATTAATTTATATTGAATATCATTATTTTAAACCCACAAAATTGTTCCTCTAAGATGAATTGTTTCATTTTTTTTGATAATGGTGTTATTTTGAGCTGAATAGTAAAAATTGGCCATTTTGGATTTTTAACAGTTTTAAATTATTTTGGTAGTTTGGCCAAAACATTATCTACACTTATCTAAATTGAAACATTCTTTATTTTACATATTTTACTCATCCAGGGATACATTTAATAAATTTGGACTAAAATCTGAATCGGTCATATGGAAGCTCAAAAGAAACTCACAAGTTGGCTCAAGAAAACTGTTTTCAGTTCTTCCTAGTTTTGATGTGGGATCCATAACTCAACCACTTTGGGCCCAAAACTTGTGAACTTCGGTGGGTGGACTTGTAAATAGTTTTGGAGCATCTTTTATGAAGTAAGCACCGAGTTAATTTTCCGTTTATGGGGTAATTAAAGCACTCTAATCCGGATGATTTCATTTTGGAGAGTCTGACTGGACAGAATAAATGCTCATAGTAAAAGGGCCATAACTCTCGGAATACATGTCCAAATCCTCTGGATTTTGAGGGGTCACGACCAAGGGAATTATGAACAACATTCAAGAAAGGCTAAACGCGTGAAGATGTCATTTAATGGGGATACAACATGTCGACATTCGGGGGAAACATTCTGGCTATAAAAGGAGGAGAGATCCACCCTCTCAAAGCATCAATTTCTCCATCCCATTCCTTCCGGGACACAAAGAAGAAGATCTTTTCAGTTTTATTTTTTATTTATTTTCTTTTTTATAGTTTTTTAATGCCTTATTCTTCCCTATTCAACTCAATTACTCTTACCATGGTGGGTAAACTTTTGGATTTATTGGGGAAGGGTTGGTTTTCTACATTGTAATGCTTGAGTTCTTGGACGCAATTGAATAAATTTCATTCTTCTTCAAAGTTGATTTCAATTTCTTATAGCGGATTTTATTATCAAGTTCTATCGTTCTTGAATATTAATTTCGTTATTGATTTTTGCCTTGGTAAAATAATCAATATCTCCCTCCACTAATTTCTGGTTTATATACAATGGAATAAACCAATAATTAGTGGTGAAGTACTCGACGATCGTCAGTACGTGTAAAAGGTGTAGTGAATGTTCATGATTTTTTTGGGATAACCAAAACCGAATCGGGTATTGCCCATTTCAATTAAGGATATTCAATACAACTATTTTACACATGGAAGGAGAGTTGACCAAACCAAGATCTTTGTAAGGTTTTCTCTCACAATAATAATTTCACCAAGGAAGTGAGAGGAAACGATTGTGGAAACTCACTTTAATCGACTAAGAATAAGATTATTGAATTAAATTGAACAAGGATAGCATTATAATTAGGAGACCGACCCCGACCTAATCACCCATTTTAATTTCATAGTTTTTTTAATCATTTGAATTTCAAATTTCCTTTCACAACATTTTTACCCCATTTTTAAAGTGACAACCCGTTTTGTGTGAACTCCTCTTCAGGAGAAATCCTAGGAGAACCACTTAACTACATTTTAACATAGGAAATAATTGTTTTGCCACGCCCTATGACAGGCGTGCGTCAAACTTGGCACCGTTGCCGGGGAGGTATTGCCACAATTTATTTGTAAAGATTTCACTTTTTCAAATTTAATTTTTTTTTAAAAAAAATCTTTTACCATGTTGTTTTCAAATGATTATTTTTTTAATTCATGGAACAATTACCCACAAGTGAGAGAACCAGTTATTGAATCACCTTGGTCTATAGAGTATAAAGTTTCTTTCTTGGCTAAACAAATTCGGGGAGCTAGAATCCAAATCGTAACCGAGGATGAATTCACGGATCTCATTGAAAACCTTAAAGAGAACCTCGAATACCCAGTGTTGGAGGGATTAGCAAGAGAATTAATTAAACTTCAGGAGTATTTTCCAGAACTTTATCAAGATATAATCAAAGTTCAACACCAAGATGAAGAAGATTAAAAAGATATTGAATCCCAATTTGAAAGAATTAGTTAAACAGTTCAAAACCTAGAGACCTCAATACAGTGGATTGTGGAACAAGTACATACATCCCAGGATCAACAACAAACGGAGTCCGAACATGAACCAGAACCAGAAAAATTGATGGAAGAAGTATCCCTACAAATCCTTCAAGTTGAAGAACCCATGGAAGCATTGATGAAATTAAAATAAGATCCATTGAACCCATCTCCATCAATGTTGGATGAAATTGATGAAGAAGATTTAGCAATTGAAATACATATGGGAGATCAAAAAGATCTAGATAACTTCTGGAATGAGTGTGAGGAACTTCTTGATCCAACTATTCCTGACAATGTAGATGATTCAACAACAGTGAAGGAAGAAACAAACAAAGTAGTGGAATTTGAGGAGAAGATAGAGGAGTTTGACTACCTACCTCTATCTACGGAAATTCAACTCCAAGAGCCACCTCCCTTTGAAGAAGAAATTGAATCCAAACAGGATCAGGGAGTTAATCTTTTCATAAACTCATTATCTTTTGATTTTGTTGAAACTGAATTGAGTATTACCTCCCTTTGTTTTAATTTTTCAGATTCATCCAACACTTGTATTTCCTTGGAGGGAGAATATGCATCTGAAGAGGAACATCTGGTTCTCCCCAAACCTGTTGAAAATTTAATGGAAGGAGTACATGAGAAGATCAAAGTGAATTGTTTAGAGGAAAATGAGACACAAGCTACATACTTTGAAAGGGAGGAATTTGATATTGATTCTTCATGATTTAATTTTTTTCAAATATAATTAAACTCTGACATTCCCTTTGATTTTTCCCCAGATGTATCATACCTTTAGCAACCACTGGAGAATAAAGAAGATGTTGTTCATGAGTAACCCAAGAAGAAGGAGGCTCTTTACTTCATCCTACCCCCACCGTGCATGGTGTACCTCATTGCGAAGGGGGTGGATCTGGTGTACTCTATCTATGGAGTCCTCCTCAACAAGAACAATGAAATGAAAGCTGGGAAGATCCACATGTGGTGGTTTAAATCAAAGAAACCTCATCCACCATCAGATTGGGGATAATCGATTAGAACTGCCCCTCTGGAGGCAGTCAAAACCCAGGACCCACTTGGGGGATTAAACCAAGATCTATCCTTCTTTTCTCATCCTATTTCTATTTTCATTTCTTTTAATATATTTCTTATATTATGTTTTTACTTTTTTTTAGGTTTTCAAAGAGAAACACTTAAGGTCCAAACTCAACGTTGCTTTTCCAATAAGTTAGGTTATACCTCTCCTTTATACATACTTAGCTGTTGTGATTCAATCATAAATCTACATGTATGTTAAATCCACATGAATGCATCGAGGACACTACATCATTTAAATGTGGGGGAGGTAACCTTTTGTAGTATAGGATTTTCATTTGATGTTTGTTTTCACAAAAAAAATTGCATGTTTTAAAATTTTTTTGTATTTATTTTTCAATTTTTGGTGTGTTTCTGAAACTTTTGAGCTGAAATGATTATCAATACCATTTTTGGAACCCATGTCAATGAGTGAACCAGTCTATTTCATGAAACTGATCTTAAATGAATGCTGAAATAACTTTGTTTCAAGTTCAAATCTTTTGGAAATTCATGAAAAGTACACTGATTTTTGAATCTCATGCCATATTTCACCATCTATATCTTTGAAATAACTTTCCTGTGAGGCTTCTGAACCATTTTTGTCATATTCGTTTCATTCACCTCATTTCTGGAGTGAACCAGACCACGATTACTTTAACCAGAATTTGATTTATTCCATTCAAAACATGAGGGTTGGGGTACGTGTGTTTTAAATGATTGAGGCATTTATTTGATTTGATGCCCCCTTTTCAAAATAATCCTTTTCATTATGGACACCCTTTACATTTATCCTTCATTGTATCCCATATTATACATGAATTGCATGTTATGTTAGCCACATTACAAGCCAATTTTCCCTATCATACCTGCTCTTGAAGTAAAATTGCATGATCTAGTTGAACATAAGTGTGGGGGAAGATGTCTTGTGGTGTAATACCACATTTGGTTATACTTTGGGTGGAAAATAAATTATGGAAGTGTTGTGTGTGATGCTGAAAAATTATTCTGTTGAAAAGCTGTGCCTTTTCTGGAGCTTTTATGACAAGAGAAGTTGTGCCTTTTTAGAGCTTCCAATGTAAAAAGAAAGCTGTGCCTATAAAAAAATTATGTTTGAAAAGATTGAAATGTTTGCTGCTGAGCTTATTGAATGATTATGGAGCCTATTTCCATCAAAGGGGAAGTGAAGGAGACCATATTTGAATGAAAACTAGAATCTTGCAATTTTGCTTTAATAAGAGCCAAACCTTCCTTTTTCGGCCTCAGAACTTTTAACATCTAAATCCTACCAACCGGAATCCACAAAACAACCCTGAAAAGTCCTCATGAGAAACACATGTCCTTGAATCACATCGGGTGGAAAAGTAGGAATTTATCAAACCTATGGTGACTCTTGTGTGAGTTTGGATGAGAAAAGCCTTGTTTAGCCTTTACATTTGTGAGATGAGAAAAAATTCAGGTGAGGTAGGTGTTTTGTGTGCATGGGATAAGAAATGAAGTGGAAATATATTAACATATTAAATGGAGAACTTGAAATAACAGTTTTTGATGAGGCATGATATCTTTTTGTTTCTTGAAATTGATTTGATTGATCTCATTGATATGTGTTTTGGATTTGATTTGATTTGATTTTTACTTGTCCAAGAGTCCAAGTGCTATGTGTGGGGGAATTGTAGAGAAAATATTTTCAATTAATTTATATTGATTATCATTGTTTTAAACCCACAAAATTTTTCCTCTAAGATGAACTGTTTCATTTTTTTTGATAATGGTGTTATTTTGAGCTGAATAGTAAAAATTGGCAATTTTAAATTTTTAACAGTTTTAAATTATTTTGGTATTTTGGCCATAACATTTTCTACACTGATCTAAATAAATTTTTTTTTCTTTTCCATATTCTATACATCCAGGGATGCATTTAATATATTTGGACTAAAATCTGAATCGGCCATATGGAAGCTCTAAAGAAACTCACAAGTTGGCTCAAGAAAACTGTTTTCAGTTCTTCCTAGTTTTGATGTGGGATCCATAACTCAACCACTGTGGGCTCAAGGATTGTGAAATTCGGTGGGTGGACGCACAAGGAGTTTTGGAGCATCTTTTATGAAGGAATCACCGAGTGAATTGTCCGTTTATGGGGTAATTAAAGAACACTAATTCGGAGGATTTCGTTTTGGAGAGTTTGACTGGACAGAATAAATGCTCATAGTAAAACGGTCATAACTCTCGGAATACATGTCCAACTCCGCTGAAATTTTTAGGGGACACGGCCAAGAGAATTAGGAACAACATTGAAGAAGGGCTCAACGCGCGAAGATGTCATTTAATGGGGATAAAACGCGTAGACATTCGGGGGAATCATTCTGGCTATAAAAGGAGGAGGGCTCCACCCTCTCAAAGCACCCATTTTTCCATCCCATTCCTTCCGGGACACCAAGTAGAAGATCATTTCGGTTTTATTTTTTATTTATTTTATTTTTCATAGTTTGTTAATGCCTTCTTCTTCCCCATTCAACTCGATTACCCTTACCATGATGGGGTAAACTTTTGGAGTGATTGGGGAAGGGTTGGTTTTCTACATTGTAATGCTTGAGTTCTTGGACGCAATTGAATAAATTTATTTCTTCTTCCAAGTTGTTTTCAATTTCTTATAGCGGATTTTATTATCAAGTTCGATCGTTCTTGAATATTAATTCCATTATTGATTTTTTCCTTGGTAAAATAATCAATATCTCCCTCCACTAATTTCTGGTTCATATACGATGGAATAAACCAAGAATTAGTGGTGAAGTACTCGATGATCGTCAGTACGTGTAAAAGGTGTAGTGAATGTTCTTGATTTTTTTGGGATAAACAAAACCCGATTGGGTATTGCTATTTCAATTAAGGATATTCAATACAACTATTTTACACATGGAATGAGAGTTGACCAAACCAAGATCTTGGTAAAGTTTTCTCTCACAATAATAATTTCACCAATGAAGTGAGAGGAAACGATTGTGTAAACTCACTTTAATCAACTAAGAAGAAGAGGTTTGAATTAAATTGAACAAGGATAGAATTATAATTAGGAAACCGACCCCGACCTAATCACCCTTTTTAATTTCATAGTTTTTTTAATCATTTGAATTTCAAATTTCCTTTCACAACATTTTTACCCAAGTTTTAAAGTGACAACCCATTTTGTGTGCACTCCTCTTCAGGATACATCCTAGGTCAACCAAATAACTACATTTTAACTTAGGAAATAATTGTTTTGCCACACCCTACGACAGGCATGCATCAATATTAAATTCCTAAAAATCTATGATTCGGATAAGAGACTTGTATCATGATATTTGTATCATTAATGGACCACTTGAGGGTCTCATGGATGTATATAGTTTGTTTATTAATCATATAATATAAAAATCCATAGAGACATTGTAAAAGTGAAACTAATTAACTAAGAGTTAATACTTAATGATAAGGTTAATATAGTGATCCAAACCTGTCTAAATTCTATTGGTTGAGTGATTTTTGACCCATCCCCACTTTAACCTTTAAATAATCTACTTTGGAGCCATTAGAAACAGAATATTAATTTATTATAAAATAATATTTCTAGATTTTTCAAAAGAGCCCCTCCTCCCCCTTATAAATGGACACCAATTCTATCCAATTCCTCACACCTCTAAAGCCTTTTGGCTCAACAATCCTCTGCCCAATTATGTTTCTACATCCCTCTCCTCCTTTTAGAAGCCTTACCTTAGGCAGAATGCAGTTCAAGAGTCCTTTTTGGTTCAAACCAACGGGGTTACCCAAATTAAAGGTAACGATTTCTTTTAGCTTCTTTTCATTTATTTTACTTCTCCAACCCATAATCTCTTATTATTATTTTTTTGTAACAAAACAAGTATCCTAAATATACTGGGATATTTTTATTATAAGTATTATAACTACACTTCCACAAACATCCATCAAATGGGTGATGAACCTAATGTTTCTGTGCATGGAAACCAAAGGCCTCACGAAGCGATGATTGTTCAATTATCTTCTACCACCTCTCATGGTGGCCATTATGGTGGCAGTATAATTAAATATGATATTAATGATATTTATTTTATATATAATCTTCTGTAATTCCGTTTTATATCATACAATTATTCGTTTCATGTTGTATATATATATGATAATTTCATTTGAGGAAGTGAGGACTACCACCCCCTCAAAATGATATGGCTTGTTAAGACCATACATGGAACGTATAAAGGATTATGTTAATGAACATAAGTAACACTTATAATATATTATATTATACTCGAATAATTATATACCAATGTATCATTTGGTTTTTATTTCTTTTAAAATGAAAAATGAAATGGAAGTAGCATTCGTGCGTACATACGGATTACCGTCTCCACGAACACGATGATATTAATTTGCCCGTCATATCCATTCAAGAATAATTATCATTTGATGATTAAAAGTAATGTTTAAGTACTTGTTGTCATTCTGGATATTAATAATATACAACCTATCCATAACAAACACATCTTATATAACAAAGCATATAAATGAAAACGAATCAGTTAACACCCGAAACGACAATAATACTAAAATATTATTAACAAAGTAATATTAAAAGATCATATATGATATCATATTTATGTATATGATTATTATATAATTTAATAACAATTATTTAACTATAATACAGAATTTTAACCTACCCTCGACCAAGTAAATGTACAAGGTAAGGGGTTTTCATCTCACTCCTTATTTCCGTGAGATTCATGACATATTGCCACTATTACCTTTTTGTGGTGTATGTACAGCCCATAATTGTATTCATTGTGTAATACACTTTAAATTATTTGTATTTAAATATTCCTTGTATGGTACCTCTTTCATGGGTTGTATGTTTCGTAAGTTACCAAATTGGTAAGGGTTAATTTCACAACCTCTTTATTATTCGAGGTTGTTTTTACATAAGTATATACTAGGGAATATTTATTATCAATATCAATGTTTTATGAAAGTGTTTTCAAAGGGATTATTTTGAGGGAATTTTTACTAAAACAACATTTCAAACGTTTTCGATATTTATTCTTCTAAATCTTTCTCATTAATGTCTGTGTATTCAAAATGGTTTTTAAGGAATTATTTATATGGACATGAGTGTTTTTAAAATGTTAATTCCTTTGAAAAGTTTTATAGTTGTATGGGACAGTTTGATTCAAAAATTTCTTTAAATGAATTCTTTTCCAAATTTTGTGACATTTAAATGTATTCATGAAATAGAGATATTTCTCACAAATAGTTTTGATTTCATCTATGTCAATATTCTTTGATATATTTTACACTTGTTTCATGTTGATTTATTATGATACAAATCTTCCGTATTGTATTTAAGGTTTGGTGATATGTTTGACTATGGATGAGTTATCTTTATTCCATTAATGGTTAATGATTAATGTTTTTTCATTTCTTATGCTAGTTTTAATACGAATGTTTGTGTTATATTTCATCCTATTTTTAAGATGAATGTGTTGGAATAGTATGTTACGGGTTGGGGACCGGTAAAAGTAAGCCCTCCGGGTTGGGGTCCGGTTACAGCAGACCATCCGGGTTGGTGTTTGGTTATTAGAGGCACTCCGGGTTGGTGTCCAGTTATTAGAGGAACTCCGGGTTGGTGTCCGGTTATTAGAGGCACTCAGGGTTGGTATCCGGTTATTAGAGGCACTACGGGTTGGTGTCCGGTTATTAGAGGCACTCCTGTTTGGAGTATGGTTATAGAGGCTCTCCAGGTTGGGTTCCATTTACAGTTATACCATAGGACTTTGTACGAGTCCTTGAAATAGAAATTAAAGTTCGGAATTATGAATTATATCATTATGAATGTGGTTAGTGATATTGCATTTTATTATTCGACTAGTAGAATATCCATGTGAATATGTAAATGACATTACATCATTTTATTTTTTGTCATATTATGTTGAAGTTAAATTTTAAAAGGCTTTTGTTTTAGTTATACATATCCTTAAATGTTTATGCTTATTTATGAAAGTTTCTACTGTGTTGTTATCTTTACTGAGCATCTGAGCTCACCCCTTTCTATGTTTTATTTTTCCCAGGATTCCAAGAAGTGTATAGTGATTGATATTCAGGGTTAATCTAACGGAATAATGACATTTGTGAAGGATTATTTATGTTGTTTTGTATGTTATGAAGTGTATTGTAGCATTCATGTATGTAATCTATTTTCCAAGACTGCTAAACCGATCGGTCCTTTGGGACTTGATTCCTTGTAATCATGCCAATGTATTAAAGTAATGCCCTGACTCAGGGGAACTCGGGTTGGGGCATTAGAAACCAGCACCACAAGAGCCACAAAAGAATCTAAGCGTATGGTCGAGGTGATTTTTGAAAATGGCCCCACAACCCGATGGGCCAGGGTTGCCTTTGGAGGATCCATCCACATTGACTTTAATCCAGTCTGGAGGTGGGGGGTCACCAAAACACTTCAAGGGTACGATTCAGTCGAGGGTATTTCCCATCTACCCCAATGCGTCTAAGAATCCCAAAGTCACGAATGGAGTTTTAGCAATGATCTTTTTGAATTGAAGCCGCCATACGAATAGCCATGAGGATTCTAGGTTTCCCTGCATTAATATTTGCTGAGAATCTGCAATATCTGAAAACCGTTTAATCTGCAAGATAATAGAACTACAAAGAAACCATCCCCACTCAATGATTTCAAAGATATAATGACAAAGTGTGGTCTTCGTGTCACAAGAAAGAAAAAGGTGTTTTAAATACTCCCTATACTGAATACACTTTCGGAATTTGGAACAAATATTAATCCCAAATGATTTAAGGTAGGTATCTATGGGGATTCTATCATGAGAAATCTGCCAAACTATCATGAATCTAGAGGGTTTTAACCAGACTTTATTGAAGATTTTTAACAAGGAATAATTGTTATCTAGATTGTTGAACAATTTATTATAATAACTTTTAGACTTTTGGATTCCATTATTCACAAGTTCCCAAATAATAAAATCACTCATTTTATTAAAGGGATAATTTTCAATATTCTGGTAGACTTTCTCAAAAAGGTATGGGTTCTACATTTGCAAGACATTTTTAATAGTATCATTAATGTGGGGAGGAGTCTCTTTATTGTTAATCAATGAGATCAGGGGTGAACCAGTCCAGTTATAAAAAACAAAATTTAAGATCCAAATCCTTATTGACCATAAATCTAGAGTTAGTCATAATGGACGTGAATGTGTTTTTCATGGAAGGCCATATAGAGGATGTAAGAAATTGAGCATGATTATATATAAGCTTATGGAGAACGCAGGCCCAGAGAAACTCTATAGAGGGAGAGTTATTATGAATGAGGTCCCACATAAGTTTATCTTCAAGATCTTCATTAAAATATGAATGATTTTTAATACCAATGCCCTCTTTTTCAATAGGTTTGCAACAATTAGAGAAAGGGATTGTAACCAATTTTACCTCTAAATTACTCCCCATCTAAAAAAATTTATTAATAGAAACATTAATGTTCTTAATAAGGCTCTTAAACCATTTATAAATTATCATAGAGTAAACTAGTTTAGAGACAATGGTGGATTTTACAAGGAAAATTATCTCATCCATCGAAAGGTTCGTACCCTTCCAAGAGGAAAGATGAAAAAGCATTTGATCAGTGATGGAGGAGAAGTAAATATCTTTTGGTCTACCCCAGAAAATAGAAACTCCAAGGTAAAGAAAGTTTAAGGTGCCATTCTATACCTCTAATGTATTAGTGATGTTAAGTTTCCTCCCTAGATGAATGATTTTAACAAAATAAATGTACAATTTACTCCAGTTATTGTGTTGACCAAACACTTCTTGAGAATATAATAGAATATATTCTAGTATTTTAATGTTTCTTTTCTCTCCCTGGGTAAAGGGAATTATATCATCTCCATAAAGGAGATGTGAGGTGGAATTCAAATTTCTAGATTCTGAGATGGGTTTAATAGTACCTTGATCAATAGCCTAAGTAATAATCCTACAAAGATGATCATCAGTGATTGAGAAGAGAATCAACGAGAGAGGGTCACCTTTTCTCACTCCCTTGTAGAAACTAAAGTAACCTCTAGGTGATTCATTAATGAGGTAGAAATATGATCTAAATTGAATAAATTTTGTATCCATTTTAAAAAAGTGTCATTGGATCCAAAATGAATTAAAACGTTATACATAAAGCTCCAATCAATAGTATCCAAGTCCTTAGAAATGTCTTGTTTTATGGAAGCATTCCCATAAAATACTTTTTCTATTTAAGAGATTGGTGGTTTCAGAGGAACGAATGATACAATACTGAATAGATCTTCCTTTTATGAAGCCAAACTGGTTCCAAGAGATAATTTTATTGCTAATAGAATCCATTATATTGGAAATTAATTTGGTAATGATCTTAAAGTGGGAATTTATAAGAGAAATGGGTCTAAGGATTTTAATTTTGTCAGCATTCTCAATTTTAGTGATGAGGTATATGAACTAAGAATTAATCCCATGAGGGATTATTCCTCTAGAAACAAAATATTTGACTTGATGACAATCATCATCTTGGAGAACTCCCCCTTGTTATTGATAGAATCCATTATTAAAACCCTCTGAACCAGGAGCACCATCTCGGTTATGGGTGAAGGCAGTATTTTTAATTTAACTGTCTAATGGTATGCTATGTTGCAAAGTATTTTTCTTAACAGTAAATAGCTTTGGAATGATATCGGGAATAGTTCTTTATTAATACTAGTACCATTGAAGATATTGTGATAGTAAGAGACAATGTGATCAGTAATTCTTTCTTATGAATCAAGAATCTACTTCCCCACATGAAGATAGGCCAAAGTCTTATAAGCCTTTCTAAATCTATGAAGTGCATTATTGAACATAGTGTTCCTATCCCCATCATAAATCAATTTTTATTTAAAAAACATTCTTTCTAAGATCATCCTTAATGTTGATAAAATTGATATGAATAGAGGAAATGTTCAAAAGTAATATTCTTATAAAAATAATTTTAAATTCTTTACAACATAAGAATGGAAATTGTTTTTAATGTATTTGTTGAAAATGACTTATCCATCTTCGTAACCGTAATTTGATATTTGGAAAACTATTTGACCATTAATGTCTTCAAAAATGACTATAAATCCCTAATTCATTTATCTAATTATCTTGGTATTGAATATGGGTTGCTAAATAAAAATGGAATATTAATACAGAAATATTTTCTATATGGGATAAGATGATGCTTTCAAAAAAAAGTGTTTTGGGATGAATGTGTTTTATTACTTAAATGGTACATGAGCATTATATGAAACAGGTGAGCTCGATATAGCTTATATGATCGATTGTGCCCCACTATCGCTCATGGGTGAGCCCAGTATTTCTTATACGAATGGTTGATCCCCATTATAGCTAAGGAGTGATCCCAACACATCTTATACGAAGGGTTCAACCCCATTATAGCTCACAAGTCAGACTGATATATCTTCTTCGAAGGGTGATCCCCATTATAGATAAATAATTTTGAAATCAAACATACGTTTATTCAAATTTGAATATGTTGGAAGGGGTTTCATTTAGGTGATTTTCTAAGTCACCTAAATGAGTTTTAATTTCTTGATATTAGATTAATGTTTTTATTTGATCAAAAAATATGAGTGTTTTTTAGGTGAAAGTGTTTTTTAATTCTCTCAGAGAACATTAAATGAGTTACCATGTTTAAACTAAACTAATGTTTTTGTTTATTTTTTATGTCTCTTACTGGGATTTTAATTCGCATACAATGTTTTTTTAATGTTTTCTAAAGTGTATAAGGATGTATAAGTGAAAGGATGAAGTAAAAAATAATTTAATTATGAAAAAGAAATAATGTTTTTTCAAAAGGGTTTCTTTTGGTAGAAAAGGTTGGTACTGAGATAAACTATCCACATTTAATGTCTAGGAACATTATGTAATAGTTATGGCCTACTTATTTAAAACTATAAACATGAAAAGAACCTCAATGTAAAATAAGGTCAAATTGATCACTTAACTGAATATTTTGTAATGTTTAAGGCCATGTAATTATATCCAGTGACTATGAGAGGTACCATGACTATTGATTCATCATTAGTGACTGCATTATTTTATCCTGGTGCATCTCAATCATTCAATTCAACAAATATTTTGATTCTGATAAATCCTCATACTCAAATTTTATCTTTTGCGATTATTATTAAAACACCCCTTGTAAAGAACGTAGATTATGGTTTTTGATTTCCATTTTATGTTTTCTAGTTATATGTGGTTTATATAACATTTTATTTATTTCTCGACATGAAACCTCTTGAAATCAAATTTTTGATGGATTATCATACTACCAAAAAAATCCTATCTTTATTTTTATCTTCAACGGATCTTCTTAATGATGCCTCATGGACTATGCCATATCATTTAGGGAGAATGGTACCTGAGGTCACGTAGATTTAGATCTTCTTATCTAGAGATAAAGAAAGTAATATCAATGTATCAATTTTACCTAAAGATAAAATCCTTGAGTGATTATATAACTCAAACATTTGTTGAGTTTCCAGATGATTTTTCTTATAAATTCTCTAGTTTTAAACAGGTAAGGGAGGTATAATTTTATATTGGTTAATAACTATTACTCTACCAGAATCCATTCTTTCATAGAAAATGGAACCGATTAAAATGATAGAGTTGAAGACCTATCCAGATGATCTTTTTTAAAAAGGATTTATATGCCTGAGTGTGCCACCTTGTGCCAATGCTGATTTATAGTAAACAACAATTATCTTTTTACTTGGATTGATGATATGTTTTGATAGTTTAATGAGGTGACGTGGCTATCTAAGATTGAACATTGATATGGTTACGATTATTTAAGAATGAAATAGTATGAAAATGATAAAAAAATTTCGGAGAATGTATGACCATTTTTATTACCATGTCATTCTATTTGGTACAACCAATTATCCTAAATTCTTTATGAATTAAAAAAATAGGATCTTATATGAGTATGTTAAGACTTTCTTGTATCTTTTTTGGTAGTATTCTTATTTAATTTATGTCTAATGAAAATAATTTTCACCAACTAATAGAATTTCTTGAATTTTTTAGAAATAAAATACATTATGAAACTTATCAAAATATTATTTATTTATTAGGTATGTGAATATATTGGGAAATTTGGTGTTAGAAAATGGTATATGAGTTGATACTAAAATGGAAAAGGTTGTTATGAAATGGGAGAAATTAAACAATGTTGTCAAGATTCATTGATTTTGTTTTTTTTAAGATATTAATTCTATTTTGAAAAATATTTAACAACACTACCTTATTTGATAACTATTTAAACTCAGATGTGAGTAATGTTTTCATTGGATAAAAATTCTCGTACTTATATTTTTGAGGTGATACATCTTATAAATACTACACTAGTGCTGACTCTGCTAAAGGTAGGTTTAGGCAATGCAGTCTTTTGTGACCCATCAGGATCAGGTATAGGATGTGTTATTATACAGGCTTGTCATGTCATTGCATATAGCTCTCACCAACTTAAGCCAAAAAAGAATAAATATCTGACTCATTACCTTGAACATGAATCCATGATGTATGTTCTTATGATTTAGAGGCATTACCTTTTTAATGAATAATTTAACATCATTTCATACCACATGAGCTTTCATTATATCTTCCCTAAAAAATATTTCAATCTCCACCAGAGGATTTTTCTGGAATACATGTAATCTTTTGACTTTTAAACTGCATATACAATAGGGAAATAGAATTTCTATACTGATTCATTGAGAAGGAAACATATGGCCTTGTTTTTGAATTAATTATTAGAAGATATTATCTTTATAGTTCTTTTTCATTGATGCATATTGAAACTTTAAAAATAGGGTCTAAGGTATATTTTCATTTGATATGTTGACATCCCCTCTTATCGAGATGATTCTTCATGAAAAATTTCTTGATTATTATTTTCTTGAATTTGAGACTATCTTAATGATGTGGAGACTATTGTTGGGCGATCATTCTATATAGAGGGTATTATATCTTTTTTGGAATCTTTTTTTCATGTTAGCAGAATGAACAACTGTTTTTGGGAATTTCCATAATTATAATTGGGAAGTTCCCCAATGAACCACATTGATGTTCTATAGAATTTGGCATTTATTTTTGTGGTCATATATAAGATAAGTCATTTTTAGAATTTTTCTCTCATTCTTATATCTTCTAGTAGGTCATGTACGAGCACTAGATACCTTTATGTTTTCTTCCACACCTCTGAGTGAAAATTTTTATGGGGGATGTTATCATTGTAAACATTGTGGTGGGGTTTCCACCTACCCAGAAAAATAAGAATGTGATATGGTTTTTGATCAGTTGGATAACCAATAATTCCCACATTATTTTAAAAGGATTTAAATTTTACTTCTAACATTGGAAAAGGCCTCAATAAAGCAATTTGAATTAGTGTTATTTTGAGTATCAAATACCATCAATAATCAGATATCAAGACTGAGAGAGGTACATATATTATTGAGAATATATATCATTCTTGGGTCCTCGAATTTGGAAGGGGTTGGTATGATCCTTTTGGAATAGTTGAGTTTTCTAGTGATAATAGTTACCAGTCCACAATCAGAATTGATCATTTTGATGATTTATATAGTCTTCCTTTTAAATTTACATTATATTGTATGAATATTAGTGAATGTTCTTTTATTGGACCACGAACATATCAAGATATGAAAAAAATATTGTTGATTAATTATATATGGTTGATGGAATATAATGTTATAAATCTTATGTTGATTTGAATCAGACACCATTGAATTTTTCATTTGGCAATGAGGAGATCTTGAAAGATTCACATCTGTTGGGTAATTGATGGATTGGGAGGAAATATAAGATTAATCCTTGTTTTGTGGGACCATTTGTGTTTTTGGAGAAGGTGGATGAAGTGTACTATCATTAAAAAAATCTTCCATATATTATGTTGATACAAAACATGTTCCATGTTTTACAACTATGAAAATATCTTTCTGATCTATATCATGTTGCGGGAAAGAGTGATCTTGACATTGACTGTTCTTTATCTATAACTGAGTATCTAGAGTGGATAATTTATTATAAAATCATAGTACATCGTGGGAAAAAAATACATTTGGTTTGACTACTGTGGAATCCAGGTTTTGTACACATGAGAATTTGGAGATGATTGAATTGATGAGAGAGTAGTGGACTAATTAATTATACATGGATACATCATGACATGATTTATGGGGTTAAAATTTTTCCATGGTGGGGAGGTTGTGACATCCATTTTTTCTAAGTACACACCACCTCATATTTGGAAAATTATATAGTTATGGATCAATTACAGATGATTATAGTTAAATTTTGAATTTGTTTAAGGTTCATGGGCTATGCACAATCCCTTCTCAGCTTTAGAAAATCATGCACTCTCTTAAAAAATCATCAAAACCTATAAAGTGAGGGTTTTTCATAGTTGTAAAATCGTTTTAAATACCATTTTACTACCTAGTATAACCCTTGAACCCCTTTATAGGGGTTAAATATAGGGAGAAATGTTTGAAAAAACGTGCAACCCTGACCAGAGATCCGTGTGAATGGGAAAAATTAATTCTATAAATTCTATTAAAATCTTATGAATTCTATTTTGGTCCCTCACTCGAACCTAAATTGTTATAATTAATTTTTAAAGGATGATAGGGCATTAAAGTACCCAGTTTGGATCCCCCAAACCCCATTTATAATAAAATAAATGTAATTTAATGGTCATTTGATAACTTCCTGATAAGAGATCTTCTCTAGTTCCTTCTCTCACAATTTATCCTTATCTCCTCATGTTTTATTAAAATATTCCATAAATAAGAGATATAAATTAAATTTTCAATCATTAATATCAATTTAATTGTTGGGAATCCATTTATGATGTTCTTCATTGGCATTCCCCACTTGGGGTGTTGTGTGACATGATCTTGTGATCTATGGTAGGTGGTTCTGGTTACAATTGTATAATTAATCTTACATTTAATTACATGATTATAGGTATTTTACTTTTATTATCATTTGAGAACTCTATTCCTTATTGAATGGGATATGTTTTCTTTTCATGTGAATTTTATGAAAAACCCGCAAATCCAGTGAATTGGGGTGTGATTTTGATTTTATAGAATATTGCAATTTTTTTGGAATATTTTTATTTAAAATATGAATTTTAGTAATGTTTCATAATCTATTTTGAAAAAGAAACTTATATTGGTTTTATCCTAAAATGAATGAATTCATTAAATACAAATGTTTTGGTTTTAATAGAGAATTGGATTATTGAAATTATTAGTGGAGAAATTGTATTTTGAATAGTTTTAAAAATCTTTTCCAATTATTCATTGCTGTTTGAGGAAATGAAAGAATATAGAGTTATTGAGTCATATAAGAAAAACACAATATGAATGAATTACCCTTCTAATGGATTGATTCTTCAAAAATATAACATAAAATTATTATAAGATATTATCATTAATATGATGTTGTTTAGTCATATTTTACAATTTTATAAGGGACATGTATGCACACTATCATTATCACTATAAATGTTTACGAGGATACGATAATATGAAACTGTTGTATCTTTAGAAAGATTAAATTTTCTCTCAATTGTGATTTTTGGATATTTATTTAGTTTTTTGTAAAAATTATGTACATATGGATTGTTAATTTATATAAAAATTTCATTAAAACATTGCATAAAATATTTCCCTTACTTGAAATAAAAAACATGATTTTTTTGAATAATTTCTTATGCTATCATATATTTTTTATTAAAATTGAAATCATTATTTATTTAATTATTAATGGTGTCTAATTAGGGAACAAATGGTCTGAAATTTCATGTTTTCTAAAATTTTCCCATATATTTTCCTTTGGAAATTAGTATATTTCCATTCTCTAGGTTTGAGAAAATGGAAATTACTACATTGAGGAGGTGATTGTTGGTATTTTCTCCCTAAAGAGTTGTTCATGTTGATACATGGGTTGTTTATTTAATTAAATCTAGTAAAATTTAGTTTTTATATTATTTGGTTTTAATAAATGTTTTTCTTATGGTATTGTTTTTAATATTTAGTTTTTTTAGCATATTTATTTGTACACAATTCATCAATTTTTTATATGGAAAAACTGTTACCGCATTTATATTGTATAACGAATTTGGCTTTTTTCTGTCTTCGAGGGATCTAAAATTTTATTCTGGCCTTGTCTACATTGTCTCAGATGTTAAGGTTACCGATTATCTATGCTGTTATATGACACACATACCAATACATCTCTTGATCAGAACCACGATGATATCCTTCTAAAGTGACCAGGCATGGACCATTATCCCCTAGAAGATGGCATGTAATTCATTTAATGATATTTTATTTCAATGTATTATGCATATAGTGACATGAAATAAATATTTGGGATCTATTATCATATGATTCATATCATTTTTTGTTCATTGATGATATATACCCATCGATATAACACATGATTATTTTCATCCACATTTCATTGATCCAAGAAGCAATGTTTTTCATTTACAAAATTTCAACTGTGGTTTGTGGGGATATTTTTTTTCAACAAGAACATAGTTACTTATATTATTTATTTCTCATGTCATGTGTTAATTAATTAATCAATAATTCAATATATTTTTATAATTATTATAATCATCATGGTTTTTGAATGAAATTATTTTCGAACCATGTTTGTGTTCCAATTGAATAATTTTTAGTTATATGTTTATATATTAAATTATATTTGTGCTAGATTAAATATTTATACGGTATTAAAACATACTACAGTTATCATTCATGTATTTAATAAAATGTAATCATAGGATGGAAAACATAATAAATTTTATCTTTTTATAATTCGGTCTCATTCTTTAGAGAAACGCAAGTCACATTAGAGTAAATTTTGAATTATGAAATAAAATATGTTATAAATTAATATTTTTCTCTGTTATCATACTTGTTTGAGTGATAATAATATATTACACATTCAATTGATAAATAAATAAATAAATAAATAAATATTTAGAGAAATGGGTCATCATATTTGAAAAAATGATTCAGTATTGAAACAACTCAAAACATATTCACTATAATAGTGAAAAAACACCGATTAATTTGTGATAAATATTAATGTAAAATATAATATAATTGAACTAAAATGGATGTTATTTTCTATAAATATGTAATTTATTGTAGTTATATGAAAAAATATTCAAATTTTGGAATAAAATAATGTTATTATCATGAACATGAATTGGAGTAAAAACATTGACACTTAGATCATAACCCAAATCCCTAATTTTGATTAATATTAGTTCATTTAGGTATTTTTTCATAATATTCTAGAATTTTTTTTTAATCGCATTAGATAATAATTTATTTAATTTTTTTTCCAAGAGGACATTCTTGGTTTAAGTAGAAATTCTCGAAATGATTTGACCATACTCTATACTTCAACATTAGTTGATAGGCCTTATAAAAAAATAATGTTTCATGATAATGTAAGTGAAATGTTTTTAACTTTTTCTGGATATAATGGTAGAATTTATAATTTTTATAAAATGAATTATTAGGAATTTTTAAGAAAGAAAATACAAAATTTATAGAAACTAAAATCCATCACATTGTTATGTGCTAGTTTTAATTGTATGATAATTAAATACACCCAAGAGATTGGAATAACATTATATACACCATATATTTAAAATATAATACTAAAATTACCAACCATATTTCATAGATTAAATTAATATTTTACACAATCCATGAATTTAATGGGAAATTTTTTTAATTTCCGTGATTATTATTCATTTCACTTATATGTGACATAGGAGAGTTCTTTATAATATTATGATGATTAATACCCACATTTTAATTAATATCATAGTCCTAAAATTTCTAAATATCTCAAGAATAATAATCCATGTGGTTTATCTCTGTTTTAAGAATCATTTAAAACCTCTAAAAATGAATATGTACAATCTCTACACTCTGTTGAACATGAATAATATTACCCAATATATTAGGATATAAAACATCTCTAATCACTATGTGAATAAAAAAATATGACATTAAAAAAATATTTATATAAATGACAGAGGTAAATAAAATTCTTGGACATCAAGATAATTTTAATTATAATTTTATTTCCATGATGAAAAATCCAGGAGAAAACAATGAAAACATATTATCCACTGCGAGAATTTTTTAAAATACAATAATTCAAATTGTAAATTTATACTCCTCTATAAAACAACATAATTCAATTTAGAAAAAATAATTTTGAGGAAATTATAGATGTTATTCCATATAAAGAATGTTTATTTCTAAATTATAATGATGAGAAAACCTTGATTACTCTTTGTTCTCATCACATTATTTTTGACATTTCTCCATCTTAAATTGATTTTTTTTACATTCTAAAAACATTTTATGAATTTGAGATAATTTTATTACACTCAATTATATAATCATTTCCAAAAGAAAATGAATTTTAATGTCTATATTCTCTTATTTCATGAGACACTTCCGAAAAAAAACGAATTCAAGTGTTTGATTTATATCAAATTCCTTATTTTGAGGATGAAAACTAATTTGACTATTCATAACACATTAAATAAAGAACCTTTTTTCTAAAATGTATTCAATATTTATCCAAGGAACCATTTAAATCAGTGAAATATATAAGATAATTTTATTTAACATTAACTATACTTCTCCATGGGAGAATAATGAGTCAGACATATCATACATAGTGGAAACATCTGATAAATTTTAAGTGTTAACATATTTGTAGTTGCGAGCGCTGAAAGACAACCAAAAATATTTTTAAACATTGGAATAATGGATTTAAATAGAGGATCTAGAGTTTATGTTAGATATGTTATAGTAATGAATAAATATTAAGGAAATTTTGAAGAAACATTATAAGAAAAAATTATTTCAGAAATCATGTTCTTCCCTACTACCCATGATCATATCCCACATACTCCATGTACTGACATAAAAAATATTTTATTTAAAATAAAAATCAATTCTTATAAAACATAAAGCCAATGATAAATCCAAAATAAATTTAAGCATGAATTGATTTTGAAACCAAAAAAAATTTCCCTTTGATTGTCTTCATTGGTGATAAATAACTAGGTTAAATAATTTTATGAGGAAATAAATTTAATGATGTGATTGATATATTAAAATTGTGAAAGTATTCTTAAAAGGAAATTAATTAACTTTTCAACATTCTCGAAGGTAAAATTTGTGGTCTTCGTATATATTATATATACCGACATTATCATTATTCTATGAGTTTTTATTTAGATAGGGATTATTCATCCTATATAGATTGTAGTTATTTTTATTTAATTCCATGAATCTATTTTCATAATTATCTTATTTTTTGATATTGTAAATCATATAGTATAATAACATCCTCACTAAATGAATGCAATAATCGCTCTAATGATTAAGTAGATGTATAGTATGGACTTATGATTGATTTTAGTACAGTTTCATAAATGTACAAATAAATACATTGTAAACATAGAACTCAATTAGAGCTATCCCATCAATGGATAGTTCTTAATATATTTAATTTGGTATAATTTTATATTGTATTTTATATAATTGCATTCATTTACCTACATCTATTGTTCTTATAACAAGACATTGTATTTGAATTCATTGGAAATAATTTTTTTTCCCACATAATTATTTTAATTCGGTGTTTTATTTAGGATAAAATGTGGGTATATGTTATCTACATATTTATTTTATCAGTTAAATAATTTCAAATCATCACATGATATAAGAAACATTTCCACATATCCAAGAAATTTATCTAATAAGTGTTACATTTTCTATTATAGTTTATTTAAACATTCAAATACATCTCTTCACATAACTAGTTAATAGCATTATTCAAATAATAAAAATAGAAAATATCACAACATTAAATTCAATATTTATCTTAGATGATAATTTATGTATTTCAATAGTAAAATAGTTTTAGACATACCACTTGAGTCCATGTTCAAAATATTCACATGATCATGGATAATATTTTTGGTTTCATGATTCCATGAATAAGATGATTATTGATATAATTCCATTCATTGAATATATTTTTTTCACAGAATAAATTTAATTTAGAGACCCTTATTTTCACTCATTCTAATATGTGTTGTCCTATATTTTATTCTATAATTGTGAAGACTATATCCCTTTACAAAAACACATATTTATTCTTTTTTATATTTAGAATCTTGACCATGTTTTTAATTCTATATCATGTATGGTTTCACTTAAAAATTAATATAATTTTGAAATTTTTCACATAAATAATTGATACATTTTTTAATTTTTCATAATTGACCCATTTCCCCCCATTTATAATTCACTATTGTGTCTCTATTATAAATAATGAAGAATAATCTTTTATAATCCCATAGTCGATTTTCATCCTTACCCATTTCTAGAATTTTTTATGAGCTTTTTAGTCTAATATTGGGGGATACTGTTTTTCATATAGAGTGTTGATTAGGGGACATTGAGTCATTTTATACACATGGATTATAATATATCATACTATTTACCTATATTTATGAGTATTGATATTCCATTCATTTCATGTATATTTTTATTTCCCAATATACATTATTTTTCTGATTCAACAATAGGCACACTTCTAATCATTACATAGTAACTCATTCCATTCATCATTCAATCGAAATTGATAACCCACTAATCCAACACCTAGTGACTTTTTATATGAAATAAATTCAACAGGATTTTATAACATATAATTTTTTTTAATTACCATTGGGTTATATTATTATATCAATTTCATTGAAATTTGTGGTTGACACTCATATGTTTATCATCCCATTATTTGTATGATTATTTTCCTCTTTTCCATCTTTAGCACGTTTTATTAAGAATTTTCTAAATGAAAATTAACGTTTTCAGTGTCGGTTAGTAAATTTTGAGGATAATGTTTTTATTCACATTTACGGTTCTTATATTTCATTATTCAATACATATTTTTTAACAATTCCATTATTTTTTGTGTTCCCGATCACACAGACTCTATGACAAACCTGATCTAATAATAATTCCTCATTATTAGTGAATTGTTATAATTTTTACTGGTGGATATATATTAAACTAATAGGAAATAATATTTTAGTATTTTATTTGCATGATAATTTTTAAATACATTGCCTAATTTTTTTGGAGTGATGATTTTTATGGAATGGTTTGTCACATGATATACGAGAGCACAAACTAGTTTTTGGAATGAATTCAAAGAGAAGAGGAATTATATTAGAAATTTGAAGTATCAAATATACCATTTTATGTAGGAGAAATTATATAATAAATTTTACTAAGTAATTTTTATTTTTTATTATAATATGTGGGGATTTATGTATTTTTAATTGTTTGTCCTATGAGTGAAAAATCCAAAATGTGAATGATTTCATTCTTATATAGTAACTAATATTTTTAAATATTTTAACCATAGTTTCATTTAGTTTTTTTGATTTTTTATATATTCATTTTATATTTTTTATTGTTTTCATTATTCTTGTAAATGTTTATTATTAATATATTAATATTAATAATGTATTATATTATACTAAATTATATTTTATATTATTATCATTTATTATATAACACTATGTTACTACTATTTGTAGTTTCAATAATCCAAGATAGTTTAAGTGATGATTAAAATACATATTTATATCAAATGTTTTTAGTTAAATAATGGAATTGAAAAGATAAGGGCTTAGAGTCGAGTGTACACATCACCAATAACATTCAAAAACTATAGTGGAATAAAAAAACAGCAAGTGAGAAGGACTAGAATGATTTTCCATAATCAACATCATCTTTGGACTATGTAGAGATCACCGTATTCTCCTCCTTATAAAATATTTTACTTTTATGTTGAATAATATCACTGTAATCTATACAGGTAGTCCATTTAGTGAAAAGACACCAAGGAACCACATTTGATTGATAGTGAAGAGCATTGAACAGAAAAGTAGAGTCACTATGAATCAACAAATTTTCACATCTAATTTCTTTTACAAAATTTAAAACATAAATCACATAAGAATGATCGAAATTAAAATAATTTAATATGATAAGGAATTTTTAGAACTATCCTTGTAAATACAAGTACTAGTTTTAAAAAAATATATCCATATCTTGTATATATAGGTGAACCATGTAGAATTCCATCCACTTCTACTTTTATCAATGGTGGAATCTAGGTGATAAACCTGATATATTTTAGAGTGATATGATTTTAGGGGCACATTTGACACACAATAGTTTGAAAATGTTGAAATAATAATTGGTGTTACTAAAAAAATATATAATGTTGTTTATATATTAATTTCATTGAGAATACCAATAAGGATACATCTAATTTGCGATTAAAATTTTTTATACCATAGGTCATTTATTACTGCACTAATATAGTGAAAGGATACAACCAAAAAATAACATAATTGTTTCCTCACACATAAGTAATTTTATTAATTGGAAAGGGAAATAATATATTCATTGAGAATATAATCATATTTAAAGCACCAATGAAATAAATGTTCTTCATATACAAAAATATTCCAAGAAAAAACCAAATCAATGAAAAAATAGTGGCTAGTTTCACTAATTTTTATATATATAATGCAGTAACAATGAGACTAGAAACTAGCCAGTGGGAGGATAAATTTGATTTGAATATGGTCGATCCAAAAATCCTATAGGAGGTTCTTCTAAGAAAGAGGAATCAAAGGCCTCTAGATTAAACCATAAATTAGGGTAACTCCAAAAAAACTAGAATAGAACTAATAATAAATCATTGAATTCAAATATATAATCTTGAATGGATTCCGTAAAATCGGATTTTAGAAAAAATGAAGTAATTAATATCATTATTTCTCCACATTGGTAGGGTGTTCCCAACTTTTACCACATAAGAATGATTATAAGTAACGGAAATATAAATCCTAGAGTATGAAAAGTTGGACGAAATCAGTAATTGGATAGATAACATCAAATAGTTCAGATATTTATATTCAAATACTAAGAGTGGGAATTTTGAATGGTCATCATAATTGTGTCATAAATAAATTTCATGGAATGTCATACTGAGGAGGTCAAGAATTAACAGTTTACCCTAGTGAAAAAAATAAATTAACGGGGTCATAATAAATATATAAGAGTCATGTTTTAAAATATATAAGTAAATATACCATAGAAAAACATATAAAATAATATATTTATATATTTATTTAAATAATATAATTCAGAAAAATTCAATTAATACAATGACAAAAAAGTTAGTTTCCATGAAATTTACTACATTAACATCTTATTTTATTACACTGGATAATCATTCTCTATAATTATCATCCTATTAATCCTTTACTTTATATCATACATGATATAATCATCATCTTAACTTGGTTATTGGAAACATAATAAATGGGTGATATAATATTCTCAGTAAGGTTAAAATATATAATAACATTATAAAAAAACTACGTATAAAATATTTTCATCATAAATTATCCAATGATACTAGATTGTAATAAAAAAAATGTTTGACTAATATATTATCATAAAAAGATCACTACTGAATCATAAAAGATATGATGTGGCTCAAACAAATCTCAGTATTCTTCCAACATGTGATTTAGATATAATATTCTCAAATGCATTCATAATTAGTCATAATATTAAAAACATTTGATGTCATGGAAATTAAATGAATAGTGAAAATTTAGCATAAATTTTTTAACACAATATAAATGTAGGATATCATTTATTTTAGAAGATCCTATGTGATCAAACCCATCATTACCATACATGTGTGAAATTCCACAATTTTTCCACATCTGATAATCTCATGATATATAAGTTTAAACTAATGCATCATATGGTGATATAGGACCTCACCCACCATTATCAATAGATTTGTGTAAAAATTATATTAATTTATCCAAAATTCTTATAGAACCCATGGAAAATTAATGGGATTGTTAAACATCGATGATGAAAAATATAACTTTTAGAAACAACCCCTTAAAATAATACAAGCACAATAGAACAACCAAATGGTATAAGATAACATCAAAAATTAAATAATCCCCTATAAAAAACATGGTCACTCAAATATTATCATTAAAAATTAAAATATTAGGTGAAAATTTTATATCAGTAAATAATATATATATTATATGAAGATATCTAAAAAACATGAAAATATATTTTTTATTAAATTAGTATTCATCATTTTAAAATACAAATTTAAATTTTTCTTTTCAAAATGACTCTTTTTAATTTCTAAATAATTAAAACTAAAATCATTCATCTTAATATGTTTCTTTAAAAAAATAGTTTCCCCCAAAAAAATATAATAAAATATTTTAAAATAAGAAATTCTTTTTACACTAGGTAAGGAAGATAAATAATAATTTATATTACTCAAAGGAATATGTTTGAGTTACCAAGTCCCCCTTTGAAGTCATAATTCATGGATAAAGGGAAATTAAATTTTTTGGAAACCATATTATAAAGGGATAAAAACATATCATTGATAATACATAATGGTTATAAATGGTGGAGGGAAAATACTTAGAAAACATTCACTCTTAAAGAAATTTTTAATAATGGATATTTTAAAAAGATTTGATTTTCTTAAAAGGGGGAATTAAAATTGTTAAAAAACCATAAAAATAATAAAAACTAATCAAATACTGAAAAAAATTTATCAGAAGAAAATGTTTAGTAGATGATACAAATTTTTATTTTGAAATGATAGAATATCATTGTTGACATTTTGGAATAACCTTATTTAAAATTCATATTATAAAAAATATAATTAATAATGTGTTTTCCAAATAATAAATGGGAGTAAAATAATCATTGTAAATATAATATTTTTTAGTTTTTATCATATAATTATATAAATATTTTATCAACTAATAATATTATTTTCATTTTAATCAATTAGATATTTAAATTGTATATGAAAACACTGTGAACTTTTGATCATTTTTACTTAAGAAACAAATATTCTTATTTTGTCAATGGAACTAATTTATAATTATTTTATTATTATTTTTGTATTGAATTTTGAAAAATAGTTTCCATATTTGTAATTATATAGTGAAAATTTAGTATATATGTCCCTTTTTTGAAAAAAAGAACTGTAATTTTAATAATATTTTTTTATTTCCATGATTAAATGAAAATCAATTTAGTAAATGTAAAAAAAATTTAAAATATTATAAGAATACCCTAAGATATATCCTAATTTCAATTCATAGGGAATTTTGTGAGAAAAATATTCCTTGAGAAGAAATTATAACATTTGAAAGCTACTTTTATAAGAGTTTTTCATTTATAATATTATATTTATAGAAAAGTCAAATTTTTCACACTTTTTTTAAAATGTTAAATATTTTTAACAAGAGGATATATTTAACTAAAAATAGAATTTTAAAATATAATACCTTTATTTTTATCAGGATAATTTATTTATAATTTTAACTAAATATATCTTTAAATTACCATCATTCACAATAATGATTCAGTAATTGTTTAATTAAATGAAATATCAAATAAATGATATTAAAAATAATAAAATAAATATATTTTTAAATTACTAATTTCATCCATGATTTTTTATTACCTTTACATATTTTTTGTGTTTTATATGTTTTGGTTCAGATTTATCTTCTTATTAATTTATTTTTAAAATTTTTTGTAACGGATAGTGTCAAAATTTACTATATTGATATTTTAAAATAAATAAAATTTTGTTAAATAATATAAAATATATAAAAATATAATTTAATCCAAAATGATAAGGATAAATCTTGGAATTTTATAAATGAATAATTTATGGGAATTATTCATTTTATAGTATTCATATTGACCAACAAAGTAAGAAATTACATGATTTCAAGGTAATAATTAAAGTTGTTAAAAAGAGTTAAAAAAGATAAGGATTTAAAAATATTCAGAACATGTATATTATTTTATGACTAGATTTAGATTATTCCTCATTTTATATTTAAAATAAATCCCTTTGGACCCATTTAAAGTATAAATTTTTTTTATTAATATAATATTTTGATGAATTTGAAGAGTGTCTCTCCCCTACAAAATAAAAGTTAACCCCTTATTCTTATTTCAATACAATTTTAAAACTATTTGGTTATGAAATTATATGACAAAGTACATTCATATAATACATCCCCACATCATACAGATCATTGATTTGGCCCAAAATCCCTTCAGTGGTCTTATTTTTCTAAGAAAAAGAGGTGGTGTGAGGAAGAGGTATAATTTATAATTATTTGTTTCTATTTTATTTCTTTTTCCACTTCCTTCAAATATTATTTTATGAGGATTACACAATTACTCCACTTTCCTTAATATAATTAAATTTTATTCTCTTAAAATAATAAGTAATGTACTTCTCCAATTTCATAAAATGGGAAATGAATTATTCATTTCTGTGCATGTTGGACTACCACCACACAGACTATTATAAATTGTTTTCCTTTATTATCCATCAATACTGGTTATAATGTTGGAATTATTTTTTATATATTATATGCATGATATATTTATAATTATTTATTAATAATATATAACTTATGTCTTTACTTACCATGCACACAAAAATGATATTGTCGTTCATGCGTATTGGGGAACTATCACCTCCACGAAGCGATGCGATTTATTTTTCATCACCACATCACATGGATGATATATATAAGTATATTTATATTTTTTATAAGATATTATTTATATAATTTTTATTCTATAATGGTAAATAAATACTTACCTTCTTTAAAAATGATCATTTATATATGGAAACGTTACTCATGCGTACATGCGACATACCATCTCGGTGATTAGAACATAGTACATTTTCATAAAGATACATAATTGATTGACTTAAAATAATAATTGACAACTAAAAATTTTAATATGTTTCTGAATATTATTTAGTAGATAATGTAATAATGACAACATTGACTAATGAGAGTATGACAAATTCATTTTGGACACTTGTACAAAAAAACATCAAAACATCCAATATGGGATAAAATAATTAATTAATTAGTTTAACATGGTAACAAGTGATATAAAAGGAATAAGAAAATTTAAAAGGTAGTAAATAATGTAAATAATTAAAATAGGTTTATCATTCGAGAAATTTAAATACAGATGTGATGAATCACACTCAAGGTAATGGATTTCATATTAATTTTCTTCTCTTTGAGGCTGTTCTTGATGTTATGCACCTTTATTGTCTTATAGGGTGTATATACAAACTATTTGACATTATACATCAATAATTTTACTATTAAAAAGAAATTTTGTGTTAAATATCATACATTTTTGGGTTTTAAAATTCAATCAATTCTTAAGATATATTGGTATTTTCATTCCAATATTCATCTTTTATGATTTTCTATCAAAAAAATTTCCTTCCATATCCAAATATTTGAAATGTTTTTTGGAAAAAAATCTTGATGTGGTCCATGAAAATTATAAATTATGTGTCGTCCCATATCCCGTCAGGTGATCCTATTATAGCATAAATGATGGGTGCACCCAAATAATTGTCCAATGTATTAGGAAATGTCTATATTCTCTATTTAATTTTCTTGGAAGTTGGTCATATGGTTATTAGAATCTATAAGGGTTATATAAGTGTTCCATACGATGGTGTCCCAAGGTACCTATAATAAATTTATATGATTTACAATTATTATTTAGGGGAATCATTTATTTTGAAAAGGTAAAAAATGATCTTTTTAATGTAATGATAATTACCATAACGGGTAAATTGTTATGTTTCCAGGAAAAGTGTTTTCGTTGGGTTTTCAAAATTTTATAGAACTAATTGTTACTTTTATATCCAATTTTATAGTTTTTTATCATTCAATGTTTTAAAATGTTGTTCCCATGGTATAAGGATGGGTATGTGAAAGAAAAAAGTCATGTTAGATGTAATGATTTTTTGTTATAAAAAAATTCATGATTTATTTTAAAAAATTAATTTTTTTAATAAGATGGTAATATTGTTGTATATCCCCCTTGTATGATTATGGGATGTTATTTATAAATTATGGTCTAATTCTATAAAACTCTAAACATGAAAAGATCATCAATGTGAAATAATGTAATTTATTGACTAATATCATGATTATTTTTGGTTTATGGATGGGTCCATATAGATGATATCAATGGAAGTGATGAATATTATGTTACATGTTTATTTTAATTACTCTAATACCCTCATTGACTT
Source organism: Viscum album (assembly GCA_963277665.1). Lineage (NCBI taxonomy): Eukaryota > Viridiplantae > Streptophyta > Magnoliopsida > Santalales > Viscaceae > Viscum > Viscum album. The sequence goes on from OY728133.1 coordinate 447,982,415, forward strand.
TATATCCTTATATTCTTTCATTTCTAATAATTTTTTATGTAAATTAGAAATATCACCTAATCTAATTAGTATAGAGCCTTTGGTGAAAATTTCAACTCGATGTACTAGGGAAAACAATATTTATAGGAACCTTCATAGTCTTGTTTTTTAGGATGGTACTTACTATAAATCCTCTATAATTTCCCATTTTAGATTTTTATATAATTCTATCAATGAATTTCTTATAATTGTATCATTATAAAATAAATTTTGTTGCTTGGAAAAGTTCGGTAAATGATTTCATAAATTTGATAACTTACTAAGAAGATGAGGAACTGATTAGATGTAGTAATCAATATTACCTAGATCATAATGTAAATAATTATGAAACTATTTAAATAAAAAATTTCAGTATTAAATCATTACATGGATTTTTTTTCAGATTAAATGCTAGTTTTTATACCTGATTGTCGGGTCGAGTTTATTGTCTTCTTAGTTCCTGATTCTTATATAATTTCTAAACCATCATAATAAAATAGAACAAGTGGAACAATTTGAGTTGATAATTTAATTTAATGATTTGCTTGATGATGGTTTCATTTAACCTATAACTTTACCATGGGTTTCTCCCTTCTTGTTTGTTAGAACTAAAGATGGGATGATAATTCTTTTCATTAACTATAGAGCCTTGAATATCATCACTATTAATAACCAGTATCCTTTTTCTCATATCGATGAAATTTTTGATCGGATCTTGGGGGAATTTTTTTTTCAAAGCTTATCCTAAGGTCGGGGTGTCCTTTGATGAAAGTAAAACATATAGAAATTCTAAAGACTATATTTTAGACTAGATATGGTAATTATGAATTCTTGCTAATGTCATTTGGATTATCTAATGCACTTTATGTGTTCATGGTTCTTATGAATAGTATATTTCATTTTTTCTAGCATAAGATTTTATTTTTTTATTTATGAAATTTAGATATATTCTAAAATCCATGAATAACATGAAATAAATCTGTGAGTTTTTTTAAAACATTACAAAAAAGAAAATATATTTATTGTTTAGAATATTTGATTTTTTTAATAAATTTCATTCCTCAGTCACATCATATCAAAATATGTAATACGTATTGGTCATACTAAATTTTTTTTTATGAATGGACAAGACACACAAATATAACTTAGATTGATAGTTTTCCGGGTTTTGGAAGATATTGCTAGATATTTGATGAAAACATTGCATGGTTATCCAGCTCAATGACAATTTCAACTGGAAAATGAATTTAGTTCATCTAGATAATAAAATGTGATTATTTTGTTTAATGAATTGAAAATAAGATGGATGAATGATCCTATTTTGGAACTTCATTCATGAAATTATTAATTTTTTATCAATAGTGATGATTCCTTGAAAGGACTTGGTAATGTCAGAATATATAATGAGCATGTAATTTCTTATTCTTTATGTTGGTTGAAAAATCATGAGTTACATTTCACTGCACATTATTTTCAACTCATCGCTGTTGTTTTTTCATTAAAACATTAGAAAAAGATTTTTTCTCGAGTAAAATGTGAAATATATACATTTCATAAAATTTTCATGTATATATTCACTGAGAAAGAATTTAATATGATACTCATAAGATAGATAGATGTAATCAAGGATTTTGATTGCATGATTCATTTCTGTCATGAAAAAAGAACAAATTGGACAATTCTTTTAGTCAAAAAAAATTAATTCTTTATTAACTATGATATATTTGGAACATGACCCAATAGTTAATGATATGTTCAATTTGGTATTGGATGTTATTAGTTTTAGAAATTCTTATGTTTTTTTAGGTATTAGTGTAATCTTATTATACATATAGAATTAATAATGTGGAGAAGGAAGACTTTGAGTTTCATAAAAAAGCTAAGATTGGTTTAAAAGTGTATGTTTCTTAAATGTATTTTGATAAAAATCGTATTTCTATATTTGGAATGAGATTCTATTTTCCATCTAATTTATATTTTATGAAAGAGTTGTTAAGTGAAGCTCATAGTTTGTCATTTTTAATTCATCCTTGTAGCACAAATATTTATAAAGACCTTCAAGATTATTACTGGTTGAATATAATTAAAAGGAATATTATTGAATTTACACAGAGTAGTTTTACTTTTAAATAGGATAGAAAATAATGATAGTTATTGATGGTGATTCTTTAGGCTTTTCCAGTACTCGAGTGGAAATGGGAAAATATTTCCATTCATTTCATAGTAAGATGAAAAAAGAAATATAAAGGTATTATTATTTTTTGAGTAATCATTGAATGACTAAGTAAATATGAGAAATTTATTCCTATCTAGGAAAACTAATCTCTAAATCATATTTCCTAGTTTTACCTAAAATATATCTTCATGTTACATAGGGTTCCTCTCTCTATTATATCATATTAGGATAATGGGTTCACTTCTGACATTTGTAAAGGCCATCAAAAGTCATTGGGAACTAAATTTTAGTAGATCCTTTAATCATTTGTTTGATGCATCAAAATAATATACAATTCATACCATGGAGAATGTGGTATGTGAATTTTCAACAGATTTCAAATTATGTTGGTCTCAACATCTTTCTGTAGTTGGGATTTCTTATAATAATATTTTTCATTCAAGTATAGATATGGAACTATTTATGGAATTATATGGGAAGAAATGACAGAAACTATCATTTTTATATAATGTAAGTGAAATGAAGTTGACTAGACCATATTTGGTGGAGGAAACAGTAGACACAGTTCAATTGATTTGATGAAACATGAAAACAGATAATAAAAATCATCAATGTTATGCGGATAAGAGGAGGAAGTATCTTTGATTCATGGTGGGGGATTATATCTTTCTTATAATTAATCTATGAAAAAATGTGATGAATTTTTGTATAAAGCTGTAAATTATTACATGGCTCATTAGACCCTTAAAAATACTAGATAATGATGGGCCGGATTCTTAATGAGTAGCCTTACCATCAACATTATCCAAGACACACAACATTTTTCATCTTCTAATGTTATAAAAATATGTCTAGATTCATATCTTGTTTTTCCCCTAAAATAGTTAAGTTGAAAGAGAAAATCTCTTATTACGAATAAGAAGTTCATGTTCAGGAACATAAAGAGAAGATTTTATAGAATATGGTAATTAATTATATTATTTTTTAGTGAAATCCCATATTTTTTAATAGGAAATATAGGAATTTAAAAATTATATGAGGGAAAGATATCCCCGCTTATTTAATAAGTGAATAAAATTGTGATGATGAAATTAAAAAATGGGGGAATAATATAACAACCAACGTAATTATATAATAATATTACAATCTTGTATAATTTTTTACATTCATCAAATATATTTTATAGGCATAATATAAGAATAAATCATGTGAAATGCTTAAAAATATACTTTTCAAAAAACAAGTTTTACAACCTTTTGATGTAGAACATGATTTAAATATAGTTTTGGTCACTATTATAAATTGTATATGAAAATATAAACTTATTTTTTTTAATCAGATTATCAAAAATTTCTTTGTTTGAATTCTTTATTTTTTTTGATATGTTTCATGTCTTGATGAATTGTGAAAAAATATATCATTTTTATCTAAAAACTGATTTTTCATCTAAATAATTTATATTTAAAAATTATATATTTAATTGAATTTAAAGTATATTTAAGTCAATATTTTATTATTTAACATAATTTTGTTTATTATAATCAATTTCAAATTGAAATTGTATATAAAAACACTATGAACTTTTGAACGTTTTGACATTAAAAATGAGTTCTCTCGTTCCATAAACATGATTAATATTTAATTAACTTTTAAAATTACCATGTTTTGAAATTTGAATAATTGATTTCATATTTGGAATCACAAGGCCCATATTTATTAAATAGATCCCTTTTACTTATGGATAATAAGAATAATAACATTAGTATTATTAGTTTTAATACCACAGTTAAGGGTGAATCCGGTAACTAAAGGTAAAAAAATTATAAATTTATAATAATACCTTAACACTATTCCTAATACCATTTTATGAGTATTTTCGACCAATAAAATCCTTCTTAAACAATTGTAATGATTAGAAGGAACTTTTATGAGAGTATTACATTTAAAATATTATATTTAATGAAAAGTCAATTTTGTCACTATATGTTTCCGATTATATTGACATTTTTGTGATGCTTGAGATGTTATGGCTCAATTTTTTTTCATTAAATTACATTTTTAAATATTCATGTAATGAATAGTTCCAAAAATTGACAATATTAAAAATTTAAAATAAATAATGTTAATTAAATAATATAATATTTTTTAAAAACACAATTTATGAAAAATGTTTTGAATATATATTAATAATTAATAAATCAATAATTTTTTGGTTGTTTTAATTTTATTCTAATTATATTAACCCACAAAACTATAAATTACATGATATCATGGTAATATTAACAGAAGTTAAATAAGGATTAAAACAAAATTTTATTATTAAAAAATATTCAAAACATTTATAAATTTTATTAGATAAATTTATTTAAAACCATGCTCATCCTATAGTTCAAATAAATTTATTTTTAACCATTTTCGAGATAAAATTAATTTTTATTAATTATATATTTTGTAAAGTTCCAATAGTGCCACTCTCATCTCCTATAAAAAGGAATCCATTTTTCTCAATTAAATGCACATAATTTCTATTTTTAGGCTAGTATTTACCCAAATACCATCATATAATACATCCATAAATCCGAGATATTTTATGTATAAAACCATGATTATTGTTCTTATAACGTTAAGAAATGGATCAGATATGAAGATGATGTATCGTTTTTGGTTTAGTGTCTAAATATTTTTTCTCATTACACGTCCTTCAAATATTTTTCAATATTAATGAAATAATAACTATAGTATCTTAAATATAATAGTACATCATTATTTCAATATCATAACCTAAATCCATCACCAATTTCATCAAATAGGAAATGAATTATTTGTTCGAGTGTACGATGAACTTCAACCTTGTGAACACATATATTTCATTTTCCTTAAACATATCTCAATACATGTGATAATGATGGAATAAATTTTTACATATTATATAATGAACATATATATCATTATTAAATAATAATTTATCATTTATATTCATAACATTCCATGCACAAAAAAAGATAATGCGGTTCCTGTGTACATTTCAAGTATTACCTCAATGATGATATGTGATACATATTTCATCACCACATATCATGGATGCTATATATATGTATATAATTTTTTTAAATATGATATTAATGATTTTATCATAATTAAATAATTTTAAATTAATAATTAACTTCTTTCCTAAATGATTATTGAAAAATGGAAAGGTTACTCAAACATACGTACGGCCCACCGTATCCATGATACTTATATAGTTTATTTTTGAAAATCATACCTAATGGTTTGATTTAATAGTATAATTGATGTGAAAATAGATAATAATTTGATGAATATTATTCAATGGGTAATTTAATAATCACATATTTATCTATTTAGATCATACCAAATTCATTTTGGAGTCATGTACCGAATATTGTCAAAACATCAAACATGTACTTAAATAATTGGTTAATAATAATAACAATGTAATAAGTGACATTGAATGAATAATATACTTGAAAAGATTATAAATAAATTAATTAATAAACATATTATTTGTATTTATAAATATAAAGGATATAAAGAATTATTCATACACATTATAATAGTTTGTTTTCACAATTTCTATTTATTAATGCAATTCTCGATGTCTTTCCCCTTTATTCTCTTATTAGGTGTATACATAATATATTTGAAATTATATGTTGAAAATTTATATATTTTAATGATATTTAGTGTTTAATTTCATTTTTTATGGATATTATGATTCAATAATTTATTAATTGATAAGGTGATTTTATTTTTAAAATCAATCTTTCATGGTTTTCTATCCAATTATTTTTCATCCATTTCCATGTTTAGAAATTGTTTTTTGTAATTTTTTATTCATGATATGGTTTCTAGACATTATAAATGATGGTTTCACCTATATATCACTGGGTGATACTATTATAACTTAAATCATGTATGTGCTCATATTGAGCTCCAATGAAATGTGTAATGATTATATTCTCTGGAGAATTATATTGGAAGTTGGATATATTGTTATACCAATATATAAGGGTTCTATAAGGGTCCTGTAAGGGTTCTATGTGATGGTGTCACAATATACCTACATGATTGTTTTCTCATTCTATTGAGTTTTTCATGGAATTATTTATATTTCAATGTTAAGATAAATGATATTTTTGATGGAATATTAATTACCTTTATGGGTTAAATGATACATTTTCATAAAAAGTGTTTCCCTTGGGTTTGATTGTTTTTTGTATCAAATTTTTACCTTTTATATACCATACCGATATTCTGGTCTCATCCCATATTTTAAACTGTTTTTCACAATGTATAATGATCGGTAACGGAAAGTAGATTTCAATTGTTATGTTATGATGATTTATTACAAATAACTATGTTTTTTATTTTATGTTTTGTACTTTGAAAAAACTAGATACTATTTTATTAGTATCCACTTGTATGAATGTTTGATGTTATGTATTAATGATGACTTAATTATATAAAACTATAAACCTAAAATAGTGCTCAATATGAAACAAATCTATTTCTCTCTAAAATCATGTTTTTTTCTGTAAGGCATGGACCTTAGAGTTGGTATCAAAGGAATTTCTAACAATAATGTTACTTTTATATTCAAATTACAAAAATTTCTTATTTGACTCTAGATCTTCATATTCTGTCATTTTTATGAATTTTTCATGTAAAATGGGAGTACCACCTAATCTAACTAAGATAGATATTTTTCTGAATTATCTAGGAAAAATTATTAAATCAAACAAGATTTATAAGAATATTTCAATTGTTATCAGTGGAATGGTCTTTCTATAAACTCATCCTGAACTAGACATAGTAGATTTTATTTAGATGGATTTTCTTGGAATGGTATTTCCTTTATACCATTCTTGGTATATATTTTATTTCATTTTATCATTGTAAAAAATATTTTAGTTCAAAGAATGTTGTGTTCAATGATTTCCTAACATTGATAAAATAACAAGAAGATGACAAATTAATCAGAAATGGTGACTAAGTTACCTAAATTATATATTTTGAAAATAATGAGATTATTGAAATTACTAATGTGCTATTAATAAATGAATGCATGAAAGATTTTCCAGATGAATTGACTATTATTATTCTTGATTGAGAGGTTAAGTTTATTGTTTACTTATTTCATGATTCTTAGCCAATTTATAAAACACCTTATCAGATAGATCAATTTTAACTTTAGGAGTGGAATAAAAATTAGGAGTTACTATATAATTATTTTATCTGACCTATAAAATCATCATGGGGTGATCATATCTTGTTATTTTTAATAGAATGTTCGTCCAATTTTAAATTTTATTGATTATAGAACCTTGAATAACATTTGTGTTAAGAAAAAGTATCATTTTCCTCATAAATGTTATATTTGTATCCTCTCTAAAGGAAATATATTTTTTGAAGGATGGATTGAGGTTAGGATATCATCAGTTCAACGTAAAAGTAGTAGACATTCGTATATTTCATTTCAAACAAGATATGTGCATTATGAATTTTAAGTTATTATATTTAAATTATCTAAGAAATCTTATTCATTCATGGATCTTATGATTATACAATGTCTTATATTCTTGGATAACATTGTGGTTGTTTTTATTTATTCCATTTTGGTATATTCTAAAATCTAGCAGTAGCCTGAATGAAATATGATAATTTTTATGAATACATTAAAAGAAAAGAAAAATATGTAATGTTTAGGTAAAGTGAAATTTGGTTATGAAAGTTATATTCTATGGTCATATTTTTTTCAAAAGAATGAATAACCATATATAATTCTAAAACAAAGGTTCTGGATGAATTCTTAGTACTCAAAAATATAACTATGATTTTTAGATTTATTAATTTTAAAGGATATAACATGAGATTCATGGAAAAAAATTCACAATTATCCAACCCACTAACTATGATAACAAACAAAAGGAGGTAATTTCATTTGGATAAAATAATGTAATGGTTTTTTTGGGATTGAAAATATGATTGGTTAATTATATAGTTTAGGACCAACCATCCAGAAATTGTTAATTTTTCATCTAATGTGATGGTTTTTTGAAGGGATATTGTTGTGTCTTACATACATTGTTAATAAATTGTTAATACATACATTTTTAACACTTAAAAATTGAAGTACACTTACTACAACATATAAAAAAACAATGAAAGGACCGTATAGGTATATTGTCATTAGAAACTGTGAAACATAAACAACTGGTTCATAAATCATCTACGTTGTCTCCCATTTATTTCATCATATCTAAAGTCCCTTTTTGGCATATCCGACTTAATATCATTCTTCCTGACATGGGGAAAAGAAAAAATACAACATGGTGAGCTCAAATGCTCAGTAAGGGTAATCAAATTAAATATCAATCACATCATATTCATAAGAACATAACATTTTGGAAATCTTAACCTGCAAAAGAGATCATAACGTGGGATAAATCATAGAAGTTAAATGTACTTACAATAATCATAATTAAAACATGAATCTTTGTGCACTACACACATAATCATAGAAAATCATTTCTTAGTAGTCAAGACTCATTTCCAAGACTATCTTACCGGACGAAGTCCATTTCTGAACCGAGTTCACTCCTCGTTTCAGTCCTGTTTAACTGAACGGGATTAACCTGCCGTTCCAACCATGTCTATCACATGAGATATAAATCTTTACCCAATGCATTGGAGGGAGATATATGTCCCACCCATCTCATAATTATACCATTCTTATGTGTTCCATAAAATTAAAAATCATACATCATTGCATAACCCATGTAATAAAAATGGGAATCTTAAACATCATGCCATCATAACATAATCCAAATAAGTTGAAAGGACATCATAAAAATAATTTGATCATAACATTATGAAATCAATGTAAGAATAGGGATAGAAACATCACCATATATTATCTTATATGGAAAATAATTTTGATAAAATGCTTGAACTCGATTTTTGAGGAAATTATAATTTTTATATCAAAAACATTCTTTTTCTTAACATGTCATATAATTTTGAAAAAGAAGTTGATTAAAAATAAACGTGAAAACTTGTAAAGTAAGCTTCATGGAAATAATGTTCTAAACAATCCATTCATGCCGTATAAGTTAAAAAAAATTCTTCCCATACATTGGCTGGAAAAGTCAAAAAGTACCTCGTACGAAAAATGAAAAAATATTCCTTTTATATCTTTTACTAAAAAATCACCAAAGGATAAAATTGGATTTAAAAATTTTTATGTGGATAGAAATAATATTACATATTGAGGAAACATAGATGTGGATGATAAATATTCCCCAGTAAATTCTGAAGTATAAACAATCTCGGATAAAAATGAGATTGTGAGATTTTCCCTTACCTTAGGTCTGATTTTCTTCATAAGTGTCTGAACCACATGTATAATGATTTAAATAATGTTATTGACTTACTCCAGAATCATAATTATTTTTATGATATCATATATGGTCATATTATTAGCTTCTTATTTGTAATATTTCATTACTACTTGTTATTCGGGTGTTCATTGCTTTTTGTCCTTATGCGTGTTTTGTTGAATAAATTCTTATTCTTCTTTTTAGGTTATAGATACCTCATTTCCATAACAGTACAAGTTCAATATATATCATATTCATTCATTCAATTCATTTATATAATCATTATGCAATGAAGACCATGTAGAACGAGTCACATCACATCGTGGAGACAGTATTCTGTATGTACGCACGAGCGATGATATCATTCCCATGATCGTGGAATTGTATTGTAGTGTATGTATACTATTTCAGAATCAATATCACTTTACAATAATCATATATACTTATTCTTTACACCATTATACCCATCCAAGTATGGTGGTGGTGGAAAATAGATTACACAATGGCGTGGAGATGGTATTCCGTACGTACGCACGCAAGGTGATTTTGTTTTCCATAGGATAGATAGATGGTGAAATATGGTTGTTCCTTACTTATAATAACATATCAGTATATTAGTGATACTGATTTTATTGCTTCATAATGAAACAACTAATGAAGAAGAAGTGGAAGAAAAAATAAAGTTGAAAGAATCGGTAACAGACATTACATCTTCTTTGAAGCGCCTCATTGAGACCTCTTTTTAGGGCAATTAAATTGGACTTCTAATAATACCAGGACCTATAGGATGTTTCTAGGGAATTGTAGAAGGGAATTTTCAGGTTTTGGACGAGCTTGAAGGCTCAAAGTGGTGTGAGGAAGAGATGGAGGAGGTTCCCTTTTATAAGGGAGGAGAGGGGCACCCTTCGAAAAACAAAAAATATTATTTTATTATAAAGTCATATTCGGTTTTAATAGCTCCAAATTGATTTATTTTGAAGCTAAGGTGGGTTTGGGTCGAAATCCTCCCATCCAATAGAATTTATACAAGTTTAGGTATCTATTTTAACCTTATCAGTTAGATTTAACTTTAAGATAGATAATTATACTTTTACTGTGTCTTCTTGTTTTCTTACACTATAAGGTTAATAAACTTACTATAACAAGCCAAAAAAACCCCAAGATATTTATTATTAATATATATAACTTTATATAATTCATTTGGCTGAGCCTTAGATTTTTAAGAATAAAATAACCATTAATAATATAATATTTGTTTTAAAAACTATTTTATTTCAATTTTGATACTATTTGGTAATTGATTTTTGTGAATATCATAAATGAATGATTAGTTCGAAAAAAGTTAATTAAATCAATAAAAAATGTCATATTAACATAGAAAATTATTGGAATTCATAAAAAGCCTCAAATTACATTTATTTGGGTATTTATAACATCAATTATGTCAATATTTCATTAATAATATAATTACTATATCATCATTGTGTCAAAAATAAATTAAATTATTTAAAGTCTAAAAATTAAAAATAAAATACCATTATGTAGGAAATCGTTTTATGTTTTTAATTAATATTTATATTTGAATTTATCTTATGTATAACCCTATATTAAAAATTATTTACTTATTAAACATTGATTTTAACTATTTTAACCCTTCTTTAAATAAAATAATATTAAATGTCCTAATCTAATCGATGTGGGCCTAAATGGTTATATTTTATTCCAAAGGTTGTTTTTTTTGACGAATTACACTTATCGAATAGAATTAGGACATGTTTTAGGGTAATAATAATATCATTTTTACCCTTAATTAACCTATTTACTTTTAATCGTGGTAAAAAAGTAAAATGTTACTATTCACCAAAAATTATTTTCGTCTCATTGAACCACATTTTACTTACTGAAATCAACCGTGCCTCTTGGATTTTTGTAATTCCATTCACAGAACCGGTAAAATTATGTTATATGTGAATATGAAATTCTCCTAGGAGGTCGGTAAAAGACAGCGAAAAGTTTAATAAAATTTTTGTATATCTAAACATATTATAAATTTACTCCAATGAATTGCATTGACCTTATATAAATATTATGTATCAATTTTGAACTAAAATAAATTTAAATAAAATAAATTATTATTTAAATAAAAATTCGGTTTTTAAATAGTAACCTAGTGTTTTCACTATTCATCAAAAATTGAATGTTTTTAGAAAAATACCAAAATTTCACCATAGGCTAATATTGATATTCCTAATCCAAAAATGAAGTCCATTTTGGAAAATACAATTTATAAAATTTCTAAAAGTGGTTATTACTATTCATAATGGGTAGTTTTAATAATATTTTAATAGCATATCATTGTTTAGTGAAACTCGGTATTGCGTACAACGTAAGCTATCGAGGAAGGCTGCAATTGCGTGTAAATCAAACCAAGCTAGTGTTGTGTGTAGTGAAAGATCCCTTTGATGATATATATAACATAAAAACAAAATATTTCTCATAAAAGTCTCAGGTGTTACATTCTATGCCCCTTAAAATGAATTTCTTCCTCAAAATTTGTCACTTGGTAACAAACAGATGAGGATACCTCTCCCTCATCATATCCTCAAGCTCCCATGTAGCTTCTTTTAATTGGTGGATCCTCCATAAAACTTTCACTAAGTGAGTGGGCTTGTTCCGTAGGACTTTTTCGCTATGATCCAGCATCTTAATCGGTTGTTCTTCATAAGAGAAATCTTGCTCCAGCGGTACAACTTCTGAGCTGAGTACATGTGAAGGATCAGGTATGTACTTACTCAGTAGAGATACATAGAACACGTCGTGAACTTGAGAGAGATTCGGTGGAAGCGCCAATCAGTAAGCTACCGTCCCAACACGATCCAGTATTTCGAAAGGACCGATATACCTAGGGCTCAACTTTCCCTTCTTTACAAATCTCATTACTCTCTTCCAAGGAGATATTCGTAAGAACACTTTATCACCCACTTCAAACTCTAGTTAATTTCTTCGGTTGTCGGCATAACTTTTTTGTCGACTCTGAGCTTCTCTTATGTGTTGTTGAATAGATTGGATCTTTTCTGCCATCTAATCAACAAGATCACGTCCTAATAGCTTTATTTCCCCAACTTCATCCCAGCATGTTGGTGTCCTGCATTTCTTTCCATAGAGAGCTTCATAAGGAGCCATCTGAATGCTGGAGTGAAAGCTATTAATATTATAAAATTACACCAAAAGAAGGCGTTGATCCCAACCACCTTTGAAATCCATAGAGCAAGATCTCAACATATCTTCTAGAGTTTGAATTTTCCTCTCAGACTGACCATCTGTCTGAGGATGATAAGCAGTGATGAAACTCAACTCTGTATCTAGAGTATGCTGATGACTTCGTCAGAACTTTGAGGTAAACCTCATATCCCAATCAGATATAATATAAATTGGTACTCCATGAAATCTTTCCACTTCCTTTATATATATCCTAGCAAGCTGATCCATAGAGAAATCTTCTCCAATAGCAATGAAGTGTGCAGACTTTGTAAGAAGATCAACTATGAACCAGATAGCATTATTGCATTTGGATGTTTTAGGATGTTTGGTGACAAAGTCCATAGTTATGTTTTCTCATTTCCATTAAGTTTTGGGTAATAGTTGTAACATCCCCTTAGACTTATGTCTCTCGGCTTTAACTAGCTGACAAACCAAGCATCGAGAGACATATCCAGCAACATCACTATTCAAGCCATCCCACCAGAAGTACTCTTTCAGGTCTCTATACATATTTGTACTTACAGGATGAATAAAAAATGAAGAACTATGAGCCTCCTCCAATAGATCCTTCTTTAATTTTGGGATGGGAGGAACACAAACCCGATTCTTGAATCTTATTATCCCGTCACAATCAAGGTTGAATTCAGGAACATTTCTCACCTTCTTTTGTAACTCCACATCTTCTTTTTCTGACTCTTTAAACTTCACATGTATAGATGGTTGATCATTCATTTGAGAAAGATAGAATTTTTCCCCTTCCATTATAACTCCAAGATCCATCCATTGTAAATCCATAAATATTAGATCTTTTGTGAACCCTATCATGGATAAGCTAGCATGGTCTTGTCGAATTAATGCATCTTCCACCTTATTTGCTTTCCTAGGGTTATAATGAATTGAGCAATCATAATCCTTATTCAGTTCCAACCATCTTCTTTGACGCATATTCAGATCCTTTTGTGTGAAAATATACTTTATACTTTTTTGACCACTATAAATATCACACCATTCTCCACTACAAGGTAGTGTGAGAAAAGGTGCACTGGCTAACCTTATTTTTATCTCTTTGAAATTCTCTTCACATTCCTCCATCCAAAAAAAACTTATCTCCTTTCCAAGTCAACTTGGTGAGTGGGTTAGATAACTTTGAAAAATATTTCACAAAACGTCGGTAATAACCAGCCAAACCAAGAAAACATCAGATCTCGGTTACTGTTGTTGGTCTCAACCGTCTTTCGATAACCTCTGTTTTTGCTGGATTCACATATATCCCCTCTTTTGAGATTATGTGACCAAAAAATTCCACTTTTTTAATCCAAAATTCACACTTGGTAAATTTGGAGTAAAGCTTCTCCTTTCTCAGGGTCTTCAATATAATTCTCATGTGATCTTCATGTCCTTTCTTGATCTTTGAATAGACAAGAATATCATCTATAAAGACTACACCAAACTGATCAAGATAGTCTCTAAAGACTCTATTCCTTAAATCCATAAAGATAGGAGGGGCATTAGTAAGACCAAATGGAATCACTATAAATTCATAGTGTCCATACCATGTATGGAAAGTCATCTTTTGTATATACTCCCTTTTGACCCTTAATTTATAATACCCTGAACGAAGATGAATCTTGGAAAATTATTGAGCTCCGCATAGTTGGTCAAATAAGTCATCAATGCGTGGGAGAGGATATTTGTTCTTGATACTGATCTTGGTAAGTTCTCAATAATAAATGCAGAGTCTCATTGATCCATCATTCTTCTTAATAAACATAACAGGTTCTCTCCAAGGTGATGCACTAGGGCGTATGAATCCCTTATAAAGATTCTATTGGAGTCGCTTCTTCAATTCTTGCAACTCAATTGGGGCCATTTTATAAGGTGTCATTGAAATAGGCAAAGCACCCAGTACGAGTTCTATTGAAAACTCGACTTCACGATTTGGTGGAAGACTCGGAAATTCCTCTAGAAAGGCATCATCAAACTCCCGTACAATGGGTATATTCTTAATTATGAGTTTCTCTCCAACCATTTGAGATAAATAACCCTCATTTAGTTGAATCAAGACCCATAAGATGGATAAAATTTCCACTGGAAGTTTATGTTCATCCTTGCATTGATAGATGATCATAGATTGATCCAGAATATGAAATGTGACTTCCCTTATTTGGAAATTTATATAAGCTCCATATATAAAAATCCAATACATGCCAAGAATCAAATCAAATTCCATTGTAGGAAGGATCACAAGATTTGCAGGATGCACTTTCCCACAAACTTCAATCGGAGAAGAATTATAAACTTTTTCATGCAACCATTGTGCCATTTGGAGTTGTCACAACCAACTCAACATCTAATTGTTGATGTAATATAGTGATTCCCTTAGAAAATTCATCAGAAATAAAAGAGTGGGTGGATCCAGAATCAAATAAAACAATTTATACTTTAGAGTGGATGGTATGTGTACCTCTCACCACTTTGTTGTTGTACTCCACATCGCTGATAGTAATTTTATGTGACATTCCTTTGTCTTTGGACTTAAGAGTTTGTTGAGGTTGATCATCATCATCAACACTTGGATTTGGGCATTGATTGGCATAATGCCCCATCTCCTTACACTTGAAACATTGAAGTGTAGTATGTTTATTCTTTGTATTCCTTCATTTTTTTGCATCATTAGACATTTTCTTCCAATTACTTCTACATTCAACTTCCAGATGACCTTCTTTTCCACACTTATAACATTTTCTTATCCCCTTAAGAAAATTTCTTCCATGTTCCTTTCCACACTTTGATCATAAGGGAAAACTCGTCTTATTTTCAGTGTAGTCTTTAGATTTTCCATTGAATTCTATTTTCCTCTTCTTATCAAACTCATATGACTGGTGGGTTACTCCAATCTCCATCTCAACCTTGAGAGCACATCGAACGATTTCCTCGTAACTATTGACATCCCTTATGTGTAACGCCCTTCGAAGAATTGGTTTTAAGCCACTAAAGAATCTATCAATCTTACTCTAAGGTTGGAAAATAATTCCCATGATCGTGGAATTGTATTGAAGTGTATGTATACTATTTCAGAATCAATATGACTTTAAAATAATCATATATATTTATAATTTACACCATTATACCCATCCAAGTATGGTGGTGGTGGAAAAATATTACACCATGGCGTGGAGACGGTATTTCGTACGTACGCATGTGCAGTGATTTTGCTTTCCGTATGATATATAGATAGTGAAATAGGGATTTTAATACTTATAATAACATATCAGTATATGAATGATACTGATGTTATTACTTCATAATTAAACAACTAAAGAAGAAGAAGTGGAAGAAGAAATAAAGGTGAAAGAATCGGTAACAGACATTACCTCTTCTTTGAGGCACCACTTTGAGACCTCCTTTTAGGGAAATAAAATTAGTCTTTGAAGAAGACCAAGACCTCTAGGATGTTTCTAGGGAAGTGGATAAGAGAACATGGTAGGGGTTGGCCGATAATTAAGGCTCAATGTGGTGTGAGGAAGAGAGGGAGGATGTGCACTTTTATAAGGGAGGAGAGGGGCACCTTTGGAAAAACAAAAAATATTATTTTGTCATAAATTCATATTCGGGGTTTAATAGCTCTAAATTTATTTATTTTGAAGCTAAGGTGGGGATGGGTCGAAATATTCTCATCCAATATAATTTAGACAAGTTTTGGTATCTATTTTTACATTATCATTTAGATTTAACTTTAAGTTAGATAATTTATCTTTTACCATGTCTTCTGGTTTTCTTACATTATAAGGTTAATAAACTTACTATAACAAGAAAAACGAACCCAAAGTTGTTTATTATTAATATATATAACCTTATCTAATTGATTTGGCCGAACCTTATATTTTTATGAATAAAATAACAATTAATAATATAATATTTATTTAAACAACTATTTTATGTCAATTTTGACACTATTTTGTAATTGATTTTTCTGAAAATTATTCCAGAATGATTAGTTAGAAAAAAGTTAATTAAATAAATACTAACATGTCATATTAACAGATAAAATTATTTTAATTCATAAAAAGTCTCAAATTTCATTTATTTGGGTATTTATAACATCAATTATGTAAATATTTCACTAATAATATAATTACTGCATCATCATTGTGTCAAAAATAAATTAAAATATATAAAGTCTAAAAATTACAAATATTATACGATTATTTTGGGAATTTATTTATCTTTATAATTAATATTCATAGTCAAATTTATCATATGTATAACCCTATATTAAAAATGATTTACTTATTAAACTTTGATTTTAATTATTTTATCCCTTCTTTAAATAAATTAATATTAAATGTCCTAATCTAATACAAGAGGGCCTAAATGGTCATCTTTTATTCATAAGGTTGTTTTTGGTCGAATTAAACTTATCCAATAGAATTAGGACATGTTTTAGGGTAATAATAATATCATTTTTACCCTTAATTTCACTATTTACTTTTAACCGTTGTAAAAAAAAGTAAAAAGTTAATATTCAAGAAAAATTATTTTCATGTCATTGAACAAAATTTTACTTTCTGAAAGCAACCATGTCTCTCAGATATTTTAAATTCCATTCACAAAAGAGGTAAAATTAAGTTTTATGTGAATTTGGAAATTCTCCTTAGAGGTGGGTAAAAGACGGTGAAAAGTTCAATAAAATTTTATATATCAAAAATTATTATAAAATGACTCCAATTAATTGTATTGAAATTATATAGGTATTATGTATCAGTTTTGACACACAATGAATTTAAATAAAATAAATAATTATTTAAATAAAAAGTCGGTTTTTAAATAGTAACCTAGTGTTTTTACTATTCATCAAAAATTGAAATTTTTCAGAAAAATACCAAAATTTCACCCTAGGGTAATTTCGATATTCCGAATCTAAAAATGAAGTCCATTTTAAAAAATAAAATTTATAAAATTTATAATATTTCAAAAAGTGGTTAGTGTAACACCCCAAGCTTCTACGGTACGTTTCCCTTCGAATAATGCGATAGCGTGTGTTGTACGCAACCTCGAGTTCTAACACACACCACAACTAATTAAACTAGCCGTTGTAAATAGTAATACCTACTTTTTGAAATCATATATATTTTATATTTCAAAATGGACTTCATTTTTAGATTCTGAATATCAAAATTAGCCTAGGGTGAAATTTTGATACTTTTCGGATAACTTTTATATTTTGATGAATAGTGAAAATTACTAAATTTTAATTAAAAACAACTTTTTTAATCAAAATAATTAATAGTGATAAATTGTGAATTTGAGTGGTTTTAAAGTATATTTAGAATATATTTTTACCATTTAATATAATGTTGGTCATTGGACATAATTTTACAATTAAACCGAACATAAACAAGTGTCAATCTTTTGATAGTTATTACCTCTTAAAAACACGCTTTTTGTTTTGACAGCGGGAATTAATTTTAAATTAATTTCTGCCACTTATGTGTTTTGAATTTAGGAAAATGGATTCCATATTTGGAATCAGGATGTTCAAATTGTGTAAATAGGTAACTTTTATTTTTAGACATTTTGAATAGTTACTGTGGTAAATATTTTATTTACCATGGTTAAAGGGTAAATCCGGTAAATAAGGGTTAAAAAATAATATTATAATAATACAAAATTACCCTAAAACGTGTCCTAACCTTATTAGTGGACACATACCCGACCATGGGCATCCTTTGGTCAATTTGGGGACCCCTTGGATCCACTTGTATGTGGTAGGGACACATTATATTAATAAAGTTAAAATAAAAATAAAAATGGCATAAGCTTACATCTTTTAGAAGAACAATTTTTACATAGGGTTATACATGTTGAATTTTCGATTATAAATATTCATTAGAAATCTAAAAAGATTTCCTACATAATGATATTTTATTTATAATTTTTAGACATCAAATAATTTAAATTATTAATGACACAATAATGATGCAATGTTTACCTCATTAATAAATCATTTAAATAAATAAGATTATAATGATTAAAATATTATCTAAAACCTGTCCAATTCTTATTGGTTGATGTTATTTAGAATATGAGTCATCTTATCTTCGACCTCAATGATTTTTGGACCATTATGAACCGAATATAATTATATTATAAAGTAATACTTTCACTCTTTCCTAAATAGCCCCTCCTCCCCCTTATAAAAAGAGACCACTTCTACTCATTCGTCACACCTCTCAAGCCACTTGGCTCGACCAAACTCTGCCCAACTAATCTCCCCACATCCCTCTCCTCCTCCTTGAAGCTTCCCCTTTGGCAGAAAGCATTTCAACAAGTCCTTTGGTTCCAACCAAAGTGAGTTACCTAAATTAAAGGTAACGATTTCTCTTAAATTATTTTCATTTATTTTGCTTCTTCAACCCCCAAACTCTTTTTATTTCCTTTCTTTTGTAACAAAACCAGTATCCTCAATATACTAGGATGTTGTTATAAGAAGTATTCAAACTACACATACACACAACTCCATCTAATGGATGATGAACATAATGTTTCTGTGGATGGCAAACTAACGCCTCACGAAACGATGATTGTTCAAATACATCTTACCGCCTCTCATGGTGGCCATTATGATGGCACTGTAATTAAATATGATGTTAATGATATATATTTTATATATAAGCTTCTGTAATTCCATTTTATTTCATACCATTATTCGTTTCATGTTGTATATACATACGATAATTTCATTTGAGGAAGTGCGGACTACCGCCCCCTTAAAATGATATGACTCGTTCATACCACACATGGAACGTATAAAGGATGGTGTTAATGAACTTAAGTAACATATATAAACTATTATATTATACTGGAATAGTAATATACCTATGTATCATTTGTATTCGATTCTTTTAAAATAAAAATTAAATGGAAGTAGCGTTCGTGCGTACGTACGGACTACCGTCTCCACGAACGCGATGAGATTCATTTTCCATCGTATCCATTCAAGTATAATTATCATTTGATGATTTAAAAATGATGTTTAAGGACTTGATACCATTCTGGATTTGAATAATATACAAATTATCCTTTACAAACATGTCTTACGTAACAAAACATACAAAAGCAAACAAGTAAGTTCACACCCGAAACAGTGATAATACTAAGATATTATTATCAAATCAATATTAAAAGATCATATATGATATCATATTAATGTATATGATTCTTGTATAATTTAGTAACAATTATTTCACTATTATACAGGAGGTTAACCTACCCCAACCAAGGAAAATTACAAGGTAAGGGTTATTTCACAATCTCTTCATTATCCGAGGTTGTTTATACGTAATAATCTACTGGGATATCTTTATCATCCACATCCATGTTTCTTAAAAATGTATTTCAAAACATTTTTACTATTTACAAGAATATGGGTTAAAGTCATTTATACCCTTGTTTGACTTTTTATAAGAGGTTTATAAAGGAATCTTTCCGTCGTTTTCAAAACAAGGTCCTTTTTAACCTTTTCGACAGAATTGAGGTAATAATGTTTTTTTAACTTATACGGCGGGTGCGGTTATTTTACGCCGTTATAAAATCTTCAAAGATTTCCTTACAAGCTTATAAGAATATTTTCAAAGAAAATGTTTTATTTTATATGGATCTTAAATGATTTCAAAATAAAAGGAGATATTTCATTAAAAAGAATTTTGATTTCATCTATGTCAACATCCTTTGATGGATTTTAAGATTATTTGAAGTTGATTTATTATGATACAAAACTTCTATATTGTATTGAAGGTTTTGTGATATGTTTGACTGTGGATGTGCTATTTTTATACCATTCATAGTTTATGGTGAAATTATTGACATTTCGTATGCTAGTTTTAATACGAATGTTTATGTTATGTTTAAACCTTTTCATATGGGAATGCATTGGACTTAATAAGTGACGGGTGGAGCCCGCTATAGCTCCTCGATGCATCGGTAGGTCTCATGAGACAAACTAGTGTCTTGGCACAAGGCCTTGACAAAATCTTATTTGTAGTCTTGGCACGAGGCCTTGGCTATGTGGTTATGATAGTCTGGCATTATGCATTCCAACATTATGAAAGTGGTTATTGATTTTTGCATGTGATTATTCGATTAGTAGAATATCCATGTGAATAATTAAATGGCATTATTTCATTTTATTTATTCCATACCATGTTGAAAGTTCATATTTAAAAGGCTTTTGTTTTAGTTATACATTGCCTTAAATGTTTATTCTTTCCGCTATATTGTTATCCTTACTGGGCATTTGAGCTCACCCCTTTTCTATGTTTTATTTTTCCCAGGATGTGAAGAAGTAAGTTATGAATGACCTGCAGGGATTTTATGAGGGGATAATAGTGTGGTCTATTGAGACATTATGTTGTTGTAGTAGTTTTTCATTTTATAATGTAATGTAAAACTTATGAATATATCTGGCAGTTTCCAGGGCTACTAAACCAATCGGTCTTTCGAGATTTGATCTTTCTTATGATCATGCCAATGTTATGTAATAATGCACCGACTCTGGGTAACTGGGGTCGGGGCGTTACTTTTGGTATCAGAGGAAGTTTAGTACAAACCTTGGAAGCTAAATTTAGATAAACTCTGATTAGAGCACATAGACCTAAGATGAACTTTGAGGACTAGTATAGAAGAACTTCCTAGAATTTTGGTATTGTAGAGACGTTTTGAGTTTTCCGAGCAATACATCCCTGTCTGGATACGATCAGGTAGAGGCGGCTCTGGCACAGATGTACCTAGGGGTAAAACCCGAAAACACCGCTTTGAGCTAGACTCGAACGGGAACTGGTGCACGACAACGGGCCTTGCTGCACTCTTGGTTACAACACTCCCGGGGGATATGCTTAGGATAACTCTCACTTTCTTTACAAATCATTATGAAGGGTTTATGAGTATATACTTCCTCAAAGAAAACATATTTATGATTATGGATTATATCCATAGATAGTTCAATTTATGTTTAGTGTTTTATAAGTATGGGATTATGTATTTTGATTCATAAACTGATCTAGTTTATGCCATTGTTTAGAAATGGCGCCTAGTGGAAGAAATGGAAACCGTATCAATGCACGCACTCCATGTAGGGATTGCCCTCCTGCTCAAGATAATTATAGTGGGGCTGGTGATGCAACTGGTGCTGATCAGCTAATCACCGTACTGGGACAACTTACTCAGGTTATGAATAATAACCTTACCCGTATGGAGCACCCTGATCCGCGGCGTGGAGGATCAATGTTAGATCGATTCATGAGACAACAACCACCAATGTTCAATGGGAGTACAAATCCCTTAGTAGCTGAGCAATGGATATTTTCCCTAGAGAAAATATTTCAGGCTTTGGGGAGTAGTGAAAGGGAAAAAGTTACCATGGCAGTTTACCGCCTCACTGGAGATGCTGATCAATGGTGGTCATTGATTCAAAACATGAAGGAAGATGATGAAGTATCAAACATGGAATGGAGGGAGTTCAAAGATCTTTTTTTAGAAAAATACTTTCCTCGCGACCATCGAGCAGATATGGAAATGCAATTTCTGAGTCTGAGACAAAAGGAGGATGATAATGTCACAAAGTATGAGGCTAACTTTACAAGGTTAGCGAGGTATGCTGGAGATTATATTCGCAACCCAAGAAGTAAGATTGATCGTTTCTTTGATGGGTTAAAACCATTTCTCCGTCGAGCATTAGTCTCACAATCCTTTTCATCGTACGAAGACATTGTCTCATGTGCTATAAAGACCGAAAAGGAATTCTCTAAGTCTTATGACTTTAAAGCAAAGCAAGAGAAGAAGAGACCTGCTGATCAATCTGGGAATGGAAATAAGGGGAAGAAGGGAAAGGTTGAATATCCATCTTGTGGTAAATGCGGGAAGAAACATCCTGGTACTTTCTTGAAGGGAATGGGAGTCTGTTACAAGTGTGGTGAAAAAGGCCACCAAGCTCATGATTGTAAGGGGAAGAAGGAAGCTACCAACGTTCAGTGCTACAATTGCAGGGAGATGGGGTATTATGCAAATGCATGCCCTAAGCGTCAGGAGAACTTACCTCAGAAAAGGCCAAGGGATCAAGGCCAGGCTTATACTATCACTACTGCTGAGGTAGAAGCTCCGAAAGACGTGGTGGCAGGTAATTTAATGGTTTCCTCAAGTTTAGAAAATGCATTATTTGATTCTGGATCATCGCATTGTTTCATATCTTCCCAGTTTGCTAAGAAAATTAGATATTTCCAATTTGATTTAATAAGGGAGTTGTCTGTTAAAACTCCTAAGGGAAGTATCGTTGCAACAAAGTTTTGTGAATCAGTCCCCATTAGAGCACATAAATTTTCTTTATCTGCTGATTTCATCGTCATAGCTATGATTGAGTTTGATATAATCCTCGGTATGGACTGGCTTTCGGACTATGATGCGAAGATTTATTGTAAGAAGAAAGAGGTTACGATTCTTGATGATAATGATAAGGAGCACCTTATTTTTAGAGCAGAATCGTCACCACCTAATTCTTATTTAGATCCACCCCCAACAGCTCAACTTAATTCAATTATTGGGGAGGAAGAGAATGAAATAACTGTCGGTGAGGAAAGGAATGTTCAAATAGAGGATGTACCTGTTGTGAAAGAATTTGTAGATGTATTTCCGGAAGATTTACCTGGACATCCTCCAGAACGATAAGTTGAGTTTTCTATTGATTTGATTCCTGGATCAAGGCCTATATCGAAGACCCCTTATAGAATGGCCATTGTAGAGTTAGTCGAACTAAAGAAACAACTAGAGGAATTGAGTAATAAGGGATTTATTCTCCCTAGTGTTTCTCCATGGGGATCCCCTGTTCTTTTTGTTAAAAAGAAAGATGGATCTATGAGGTTATGTATCGACTACAGGGAGATCAATGCTATAACAATAAAGAACAAGTATCCCCTACCTCGTATTGATGATTTATTTGACCAACTGCATGGAGATCAATACTTTTCAAAGATTGAACTTCGATCTGGATACCATCAGTTGTGTGTGAAGAAGGAAGACATTCCGAAGACAGCATTTCGAACCAGGTACGGGCATTACGAGTTTACTGTAATGCCGTTTGGATTGACTAATGCACCCTCTGTGTTCATGGATCTGATGAATAGAGTATTCAAGGAGTATCTCGATGAATTTGTGGTGGTATTTATTGATGATATCTTGGTATACTCCAAAACCTACGAAGATCATGAAAATCACTTGCGCATTATCTTGAAGACTCTGAGAAGGCATGAATTATATGGGAAGTTTAGCAAGTGCGAATTCTGGCATCAGGAGATTTCTTTTCTTGGCCATATTGTCTCTAAAGATGGAATCTCTGTTGATCCTTCTAAGACCAAAGCAATCCAAGAATGGCCAGCACCTACGAGTATAACTGAGGTACGCAGTTTTATTGGTTTGGCAGGTTATTATCGACGTTTCGTCCAGAATTTTGCCCGATTGGCTAACCCATTAACGAAGCTCACACATAAAGGGGTTAAATTTGTTTGGACAAAAGAGTGTGAAGAATGTTTCGAAGAACTGAAGAGAAGATTAGTCAATGCTCCTATATTGACTTTACCATCGGGGAATTATGGGTTCGTTATTTATAGTGATGCATCGAAGAAAGGACTTGGCTGTGTCCTTATGCAAAATGATAGAGTTATTGCCTATGCATCACGACAGTTGAAAATTCATGAACAAAACTATCCTACTCATGATCTCGAGTTAGCAGTAGTGATCATTGCTTTGAAGATATGGAGGCACTACCTCTATGGTGAAAAATGTGAGATTTATACTGATCACAAGAGTTTGAAGTATATTTTCTCACAAAAAGAACTCAACATGAGGCAAAGGAGATGGCTTGAATTACTCAAGGATTATGATTGCACGATACACTACCACCCGGGGAAAGAAAACAAAGTAGCAGATGCTTTGAGCAGAAAAGACAATGGAGTTCTGAACATGATGAGAATTGAAAGGGATCCAATTTTCATGGATCTATTGAAGATGGACATGGGAATAACCAGGGAAGGTGAAACATCAATTCTTTTTCAAATGGTTGCCAAACCATCTTTACTAGAAAGGATTAAGAGTTCTCAGAACGATGATGAAGAATTTCAGAAGAAGATTAAAGCTGTGAATGATGGGAGATTGAGAGACTTTGTGTATGAAGATGGAATTTTGAAATTCGGGAAGAGACTTTGTGTTCCCAATATACCTGATCTAAAAAGGGAATTGCTGGATGATGCTCATAGTTCCAATTTCTCTATACACCCTGGGAGCACCAAAATGTATAGAGATTTGAAAGAATATTTTTGGTGGGACAATATGAAGAGGGAGATTGCTGATTTTGTGTCAAGATGTATGGTTTGTCAACAAGTGAAAGCTGGAAGGCAACAGCCTGGAGGAGTCATGCAACCGCTTCCCATACCGGAGTGGAAATGGGACAATATTACGATGGACTTTGTCATGGGGCTACCAAAGACTCCTAGAAGGAACGATGCAATATGGGTGATTGTTGATCGTCTTACCAAGTCATCACATTTTCTTGCTATAAGAGAAGATCTACCCCTGGAACGTCTAGCAAGACTATATATTAATGAAGTTGTGAGACTTCATGGAGTACCCCTATCGATTGTTTCTGATCGTGACCCCCGTTTTACTTCAAGATTTTGGAAAAGTCTTCAGAAATCCCTGGATACTGAACTTCATTTGAGCACTGCTTACCACCCTCAGACAGACGGACAATCAGAACGGACTATTCAAACCTTAGAAGACATGTTGAGATCTTGCTCACTTGACTTTCAGGGTATGTGGGATCAATATTTACCTCTGGTAGAATTTTCCTATAACAATAGCTTCCATTCGAGTATTCAGATGGCACCATATGAAGCGTTATACGGAAAGAGATGTCGTACACCAACCTGTTGGGATGACGTTGGTGAAAGAAAACTTGTAGGCCCAGAACTGGTGGAGGAAACGGTGGAAAAGGTGAAAGTAATCCAAAATCACATCAAAGCAGCTCAAAGTAGGCAGAAGAGCTATGCCGATAATCGAAGGAAGGATTTGGAATTTCAAGTCGGTGATCATGTTTTCCTAAAGGTATCTCCATGGAAGGGAGTCATACGTTTTGGTAAGAAAGGTAAATTGAGTCCCAGGTACGTCGGACCTTTCGAAATTCTAGAACGAATTGGGGTTGTAGCTTACCGATTGGCAATGCCGCCAAGTCTCTCCAAAGTTCACGATGTGTTCCACGTATCTCTGTTGAGAAAATACATGCCTGACCCAACGCATGTACTCACCTATGAGGAATTAGAACTGGAACCCGATCTGTCTTATTGCGAAGAGCCCGTCAAGATTCTTGATACGAGAGAACAAGTACTGAGAAACCGGACGACGCGTCTGGTAAAAGTTTTGTGGAGAAATCATAAGATGGAAGAGGCAACGTGGGAACCCGAGGAACTTATGATGAAAAACCACCCGAGTCTTTTTATGCAGTAATACCCTAGAAATTGCGAGGACGCAATTATTTGAAGGAGGGGAGAATGTAACACCCCAAGCTTCTACGGTACGTTTCCCTTCGAATAATGCGATAGCGTGTGTTGTACGCAACCTCGAGTTCTAACACACACCACAACTAATTAAACTAGCCATTGTGAATAGTAATACCTAATTTTTGAAATCATATATATTTTATATTTCAAAATGGACTTCATTTTTAGATTCGGAATATCAAAATTAGCCTAGGGTGAAATTTTGGTACTTTTCGGATAACTTTTATATTTTGATGAATAGTGAAAATTACTAAATTTTAATTAAAAACAACTTTTTTAATCAAAATAATTAATAGTGATAAATTGTGAATTTGAGTGGTTTTAAAGTATATTTAGAATATATTTTTACCATTTAATATAATGTTGGTCATTGGACATAATTTTACAATTAAACCGAACATAAACAAGTGTCAATCTTTTGATAGTTATTACCTCTTAAAAACACGCTTTTTGTTTTGACAGCGGGAATTAATTTTAAATTAATTTCTGCCACTTCTGTGTTTTGAATTTAGGAAAATGGATTCCATTTTTGGAATCAGGATGTTCAAATTGTGTAAATAGGTAACTTTTATTTTTAGACATTTTGAATAGTTACTGTGGTAAATATTTTATTTACCATGGTTAAAGGGTAAATCCGGTAAATAAGGGTTAAAAAATAATATTATAATAATACAAAATTACCCTAAAACGTGTCCTAAACTTATTAGTGGACACATACCCGACCATGGGCATCCTTGGGTCAATTTGGGGACCCCTTGGATCCACTTGTATGTGGTAGGGACACATTATATTAATAAAGTTAAAATAAAAATAAAAATGGCATAAGCTTACATCTTTTAGAAGAACAATTTTTACATAGGGTTATACATGTTGAATTTTCGATTATAAATATTAATTAGAAAGATAAAAAGATTTCCTACATAATGATATTTTATTTATAATTTTTAGATATCAAATAATTTAAATTATTAATGACACAATAATGATGCAATGTTTACCTCATTAATAAATCATTTAAATAAATAAGATTATAATGATTAAAATATTATCTAAAACCTGTCCAATTCTTATTGGTTGATGTTATTTAGAATATGAGTCATCTTATCTTCGGCCTCAATGATTTTTGGACCATTATAAACCGAATATAATTATATTATAAAGTAATACTTTCACTCTTTCCTAAAGAGCCCCTCCTCCCCCTTATAAAAAGAGACCACTTCTACTCATTCCTCACACCTCTCAAGCCCCTTGGCTCGTCCAAACTCTGCCCAACTAAGCTCCCCACATCCCTCTCCTCCTCCTTGAAGCTTCCCCTTAGGCAGAAAGCATTTCAACAAGTCCTTTGGTTCCAACCAAAGTGAGTTACCTAAATTAAAGGTAACGATTTCTCTTAAATTATTTTCATTTATTTTGCTTCTTCAACCCCCAAACTCTTTTTATTTCCTTTCTTTTGTAACAACACCAGTATCCTCAATATACTAGGATGTTGTTATAAGAAGGATTCAAACTACAGATACACACAACTCCATCTAATGGATGATGAACATAATGTTTCTGTGGATGGCAAACTAACGCCTCACGAAACGATGATTGTTCAAATACATCTTACCGCCTATCATGGTGGCCATTATGATGGCACTGTAATTAAATATGATGTTAATGATATATATTTTATATATAAGCTTCTGTAATTCCATTTTATTTCATACCATTATTCGTTTCATGTTGTATATACATACGATAATTTCATTTGAGGAAGTGCGGACTACCGCCCACTTAAAATGATATGACTCGTTCATACCACACATGGAACGTATAAAGGATGGTGTTAATGAACTTAAGTAACATATATAAAATATTATATTATACTGGAATAGTAATATACCTATGTATCATTTGTATTCGATTCTTTTAAAATAAAAATTAAATGGAAGTAGCGTTCGTGCGTACGTACGGACTACCGTCTCCACGAACGCGATGAGATTCATTTTCCATCGTATCCATTCAAGTATAATTATCATTTGATGATTTAAAAATGATGTTTAAGGACTTGATACCATTGTGGATTTGAATAATATACAACTTATCCTTTACAAACATGTCTTACGTAACAAAACATACAAAAGCAAACAAGTAAGTTCACACCCGAAACAGCGATAATACTAAGATATTATTATCAAATCAATATTAAAAGGTCATATATGATATCATATTAATGTATATGATTCTTGTATAATTTAGTAACAATTCTTTCACTATTATACAGGAGGTTAACCTACCCCAACCAAGGAAAAGTACAAGGTAAGGGTTATTTCACAATCTCTTCATTATCCGAGGTTGTTTATACGTAATAATCTACTGGGATATCTTTATCATCCACATCCATGTTTCTTAAAAATGTATTTCAAAACATTTTTACTATTTACAAGAATATGGGTTAAAGTCATTTATACCCTTGTTTGACTTTTTATAAGAGGATTATAAAGGAATCTTTCCGTCGTTTTCAAAACAAGGTCCTTTTTAACCTTTTCGACAGAATTGAGGTAAGAATGTTTTTTTAACTTATACGGCGGGTGCGGTTATTTTACGCCGTTATAAAATCTTCAAAGCTTTCCTTACAAGATTATAAGAATATTTTCAAAGAAAATGTTTTATTTTATATGGATCTTAAATGATTTCAAAATAAAAGGAGATATTTCATTAAAAAGAATTTTGATTTCATCTATGTCAACATCCTTTGATGGATTTTAAGATTATTTGAAGTTGATTTATTATGATACAAAACTTCTATATTGTATTGAAGGTTTTGTGATATGTTTGACTGTGGATGTGCTATTTTTATACCATTCATAGTTTATGGTGAAATTATTGACATTTCGTATGCTAGTTTTAATACGAATGTTTATGTTATGTTTAAACCTTTTCATATGGGAATGCATTGGACTTAATAAGTGACGGGTGGAGCCCGCTATAGCTCCTCAATGCATCGGTAGGTCTCATGAGACAAACTAGTGTCTTGGCACAAGGCCTTGACAAAATCTTATTTGTAGTCTTGGCACGAGGCCTTGGCTATGTGGTTATGATAGTCTGGCATTATGCATTCCAACATTATGAAAGTGGTTATTGATTTTTGCATGTGATTATTCGATTAGTAGAATATCCATGTGAATAATTAAATGGCATTATTTCATTTTATTTATGCCATACCATGTTGAAAGTTCATATTTAAAAGGCTTTTGTTTTAGTTATACATTGCCTTAAATGTTTATTCTTTCCGCTATATTGTTATCCTTACTGGGCATTTGAGCTCACCCCTTTTCTATGTTTTATTTTTTCCAGGATGTGAAGAAGTAAGTTATGAATGACCTGCAGGGATTTTATGAGGGGATAATAGTGTGGTCTATTGAGACATTATGTTGTTGTAGTAGTTTTTCATTTTATAATGTAATGTAAAACTTATGAATATATCTGGCATTTTCCAAGGCTACTAAACCAATCGGTCTTTCGAGATTTGATCTTTCTTATGATCATGCCAATGTTATGTAATAATGCACCGACTCTGGGTAACTGGGGTCGGGGCGTTACAGTTAGTACTATTCATAACTGCTAGTTTTAATAATATTTTAATAGCATATCGTTGTTTAGTGAAACTCGGTATTGCGTACATTGCATGCTATCGAGGAAGGCCGCAATTGCGTGTCAAGAAAGCCAATCTAGTGTTGTGTGTAGTGAAATGTACCTTTGATGATTTATATAACAGAAAAAAAATTATATCTCATAAAAGTCTTGGGTGAATGCACCTGACTTAAATTACCCTACACATGATTTGGAATTAACAGATACTATTTTTTCATTAAATAATTAGATGATTCTCTTATATGAAGTATAATTTGAAATATATATAGATCATAAATTTTTGAAGTAAATATTCAATCAGAATTAATTTATTATGAGATAGAGAAGAAGTATAGAACTAATCAATGATTTTGATATCACTATTCCTTATCATCCAGGAAAATAAAATAATGTGGTCGATCCTTTGAGTCAAAAATGTAATGCCACGTTAAACATGTGATGTCTAAAAAAACGAAATCGTCTCTATTAGATAGAATTAATAAAGTTCATAAGGAAGGTCGTGATTTTCATAAAAGTTAGAGTTTTTTAAAAATGGAAATTTTACTGAAATTAATATCCATAAATGATAATTTTAATTAAAAATAGATTGTGTTTGCCTTATGATTTGGAGTTGATGATTTTTTTAATGCTCATAGTTCTCCATTTTCATATAATCATGGTAGCAATAATATGTACAGAGACCATCCGGATTGTTACTAGTTGGATGGAATGAAAAAAGATTTTGCTAACTTTACCCTCTATTTTTTACTCTCTAATAGGATAATGTAGCATGAAACACACCAATGTGGATACTTAAAACCTTTTCATTTCTAGAGTGGATATTACAAAATATTTCCACGGACTTCATAGTGGGATTAACAAAGGCATATTTAGGTAACAATTAGATTTGGATTATTATTTATCATATGACTAAATGTTTACATTTTATTTCTATCCAAGACACCCTATATGTAGAAATACATTATCATTTTTTTTAAAAAAATATTTTTTTAGTTTATATGGAGTTATTATATCAATTTTATCATATAATTATCTATGTGTCTCCAGTTACTTTTTAAAAGTACATTAGAAGCTATTGGGAAATAAATTAACATTCATGGAAACCTTTGATCTTAATTAAGATGGATAAAAAACAATAAATTCAGAACATGGAGGATATGAATCATGAATGTTCAATGGATTTCTAGGTATGTTGGGATTTACATATTTTATTTGTTGATTTTTATTATTATAACAGTTTTCATTCAAATATACATAAGACAACATTTGAAAAATTGTATGGAAAGTGGTGTAAGATACTAGGTTTTTTGGGATGATGTTAGAGAAAGAATGATGATGGGACCAAAGTTCGTAGTAGAAATAGAATAAGATGTTCAATTTATTTATTAAGACATGATAACATCTTAGAGAAGGAAGAAAATTTTTGCAGAAAACTAGAGTAAGGATCATTCAATTGAGGTGGGTGATCATGTGTTTCTAAATGATTCAACATGGAACACTGGGATACATTTTGGTATGAAGGTGAGGATGAGTCCTTGGTTTATTGATCCTTATTGGATCCAAGAGAATGTTTGATCATTTTTATACTATGTGGAATTACCTCTATGTTTATACATGTTACATAGTGAATTTCAATTTTCAGTGTTAAATAAATATGTTCCATCTTCATCTCTTGTTTTTAACCCCGAAGTAGTTTAGTTGGAACATAATCTCTCTTATGAGGAGAAACCAGTTTAGGTTCATAAAGAAAAGAAGATTTTTTTGAAATATGGTTATTAATTAGGATAAGGTTTTATGGAAATACATATTGTTTAAGAGAAACATGAAAATCTAAAAAAGCTATGAGAGAAAGATATCCCCACTTATTTAATAAGTGAATTAAATTGTGGGTAAAAATTTCCAATATGGGGAATAATGTAACAATAAAATTAATAATATAACAATTTTATGCAATATGAATGTTTTTAGCATTCATCCAATATATTTTATAGACATAACATAAAAATAAATCTATATTTATGCATAATAAATGTATTTTTCAAAAAACGATGTATTTACATCTTTTAAAAGCAGCAGTTGTTATAAATATAGTTATTGTAACTTTTATAAATTGCATATGAAAAAAAAATCTTCTTTTTAAATGGAATATGAAAATTTACATTTTTTTATTTTTTTAATATTTTCCTAAAAAATGTTCTTTTTATATAAATTGGGGAAAAATATTACATTTTTATCTAAAAATATTATTTTCATATAAATACATTATACTTAGAAATCATATTTTTAAATTTTTATAAGCGTATTTAGATAAATATTTTATCATTTAATAAAATTTTGTTTATTTAAATTAATTTCACATTGGAACCGGATTATAAATTTTGTGAACTATTGAATATTTTTCTTCAAAAACTCACCTTCACATCCTATCAATGAGATTAGTTTCTAACTAATTTCTTCAATTTCTATTTTTTGAATTATAAAATTTTAACTCCATATATTATACTATAAATAAAAAATATACTAAATATTTCCCTTTTAATTTTGGACAATATGAATTCTAACATTAGTATCATTATTTGTTACCACGGTTATCGATAAATACAGTATTTAATGGTAAAAATGATATTATATTACTATAATATTACCCTAATACATGTCCTAATTTAATTGAATGATTTTGGTATGAAAATATTTATTTGGACGAAATTATAACCTTTAGTGGCAACATTTAAGAGAGTACGACCTTAATAAGATTATATTCACAGAAAAGTAAATTTTGTCACACTTTTGGTTTTAAAAGGATATATATTTTTAATAAGGTGTTATATGGGGGTTGTATTAGACTATAAAGATTATATTAAAATATGAAATTTTTATCTTTATTATGGCAATTATTTTCATTTTTACACCATATCTAATTAAGTTAATGACTTTCACAATAATGATGAAGTAATTTTTTATTAAAGTAAATATCAAATAAATTATATTAAAAATACAAAAATGAAAATAATTTTTGATATTTTTTTCATCCTTGAATTTTTATGACTACATTGACATGTTAGTGATGTTTTAGATGTTTTGGTTCGAATTTATCTGGTTTTATGATAATTTTAAAAAGTCAAGTAACGAATACTTTCCAAATTGACACTATAGATTTTTTAAAAAAATGAATGATTTATTTAATTATATAAAAATTATAAAAGTATCAATTTATTCCAAAATATTATTAAAAGTCCAATAATTTCATTAATGAATCATTTATTAGAGTTTTTTTATTTTACAGTAATTATATTATCCCATAAAATGTAAAGTACATAATATTATGGTAGTAACTAAAGTGATTAAATACGTGTGATAAAGAATATATATAGAAAAAAATATTAAAAACATTTATAAAATTAATTTAACATATGGATTTAGACTCATAGTCATCCTTAATTTTAAAAAAATTACATTGAAATAATTTTGAATATAAAATTCATTTATAATAATTAAATATTTTGAAGAATTCCAAGAGTTCCCCTACCATATCTTATAAAAGAGAAAAAATTATTCTTATTTCAATACACATAAAAATCTAATTCATGCATCCATGATCTACCTAAATAAAATTCCAAAACTTATCACCACACTATATTTCTCTTAGGTTAGGAGTAACATCTCCTTTAGTTGTCATATGTTGTTATGCAAAGGAGGAGGTCTGAGGAAGAGGTATTGTTTTTAATTATGTGATTCTTTATTATTTATTCATCCACTTCCTTGAAATATTTTCAAATCATAATGAAATAATAAATACAATATCTTGAATATAATATGATTTTATTATCTTAATATCACCATCTAAAACCACCTCTAATTTCATCAAATGGGAAAATGAAGTATTCATTTGTGTGTGCAGAAGACATCCACCCTTTCAACTGATATAATTTTTTTCCATACACATATCTCAATATTGGATATAATGATGGGATTAATGTTTTTATTATATTAATGACATATTTATCATTTTTGTAGAGTAATATTTCTTTTATTTGATTACATATCCAAGAACACATAAATTATAACGTCGTTCATGTGAATGTGTGAAGTATCACCTCTGAGAAGCGATGTGACTCCTTTTTCATCAACACATACTATGGATTGAAGATATAAGATAATTTAAATTTATAATACGATAATAATTATACTATGATAATTCTATTTAGATAAAATAATACGTACCTTCTTCGCAAAATGATTATTGAAAAATATAAACCTTAGTCATGTGTACGCATGACCTACCGTCTCCACAATTATAACATAGTTCATTTTTTATAACCATACATAATTTTTTTACTTAAAATTATAATTTATGAAAATAAATGTTAATTATATCATTAGTATTATCCTAGAAATTATTTCATAATGCCCAATTTGACTACATACATGAAACCAAATTCATTTTCAACCCTTTTACCAAATATCATCAAAACATCTAATGTGGACTTAAATAATTAATTAATTGTTATAACATTTTAATAAGTGATATTATTGGAATAATAATCTCTAAAATGGAATTAAGTAATTAAATAATCAAAATAATTTTATTATTATAGAATTTAAAGGACACACATGATAAATCAGACTCAATGTAGGGGATGCTATCTCAATTTCCTTTGATTATAAAAACTCATGATGTTATGCACTTTTATTATTTTTATGGTGTATATACATCCTATATGAAATTATATATCATTAATTTACATATTTTTGAGATATTTCATAATTAATTTCATTCTTTCATGGGTTTTTAAATTCAGGACTTTCTTATGTGATAAGGGTCATCTCTTGGAAAAAAATCATCTTTTACGGTTTTATATCGAACATTTTTTCTTCAATGTCCATGTTTTTAAAATGATATTTGAACTGTTTTATTGATGATGTGGTTCATGGAAATTATATATTATGTGTGAAGACATATATTACCTTGTGATCCAGTTATATCTTAAATGATGGTTGCACCTAAATAGCACTCCAATTCATTGGGTAATGATTATATTATGTGGATAATTATATTAAAATTTTGATGTATAATTATTCAAATATATAATGTTAATATAAATTTTTTTTAGTATCAATGTCATTTTTTCAAAAGGTAAGTAAATGAATTTTTTTACTTTCTAATGAGTTTTTATGGGAATAATTTATTTTTATAAGGTAAAATAAAGGATCATTTTAATGGAATGGTAATTACATTTAATGATAAAATGTTATGTTTTAATGAAAAGTGTTTCCCATGGGTCATCATATTTATATTTTACTAAATGTTTCCTCTTATATGTATCTCTGATATTTTGGTCTCGTCCCATGCTTTAATAAATTCATTTGGTATTAGTATTGGTAATTGAAAAAAATGATGCCATGTTAAATGATATGAATATTTTGTATGAAAAATAATCAATTTATTATTTCAAAGGTTTTATATTTTAGAAATAGTGTATTCTATTTTAGTAGTATCCACTTGAATGATTATGGGATTTTATGTGTGAATAATGGAAGAATTATATAGAACACTAAACCAGAAAAGATCGTTAATGTGAAAGAAATAAATTTCTTGACTAAACTCCTGATTATATTTTTATGGTTGGGTCATTATATGGGGGATTTGTCTAATGATATATAAAATATAAGGTTGAGTTAGGTGTGTGTGTTTGTGTCTTTTCATTTTTCTTTGTATTGAAAGCATAAAAAATTATATATTTACATTTAATTATATAAAAGAATCAAAAAATATACTTACTTATATATATTTATATATTAAGAATTTTATATAAAATTATTTTTACATATATTAAAAGATATATAGTTATATATATAATATCATATATATAATTTTAATAATTATTTGATAATCTAATTATAAAATTATATATTTCTATATCTAATTTTTTAAATTTTCATACATATATACTGATTTATGAATATATATAGTCATTTTTTATCACTAATGTTATATTTACATGTATTTATGTATATATATTTTTATATTTATACCTATGTGTATATTTATATCAATTTATAAGTCTATATTGTATATTTATATATTTATATTTGTCGATTTATATAATAATATTACAAATAATATTAATAATAAATTTTAAATAGAAATTAAAATATTATTAATTATTAATCAGTAATTATTTTTCATATAGAGGGTGCTCATTGGAATCCTCATCATTTGGGGTTTCATTACTGCTTGTTTCAATTAAAACTGAAATTACAAAGCCACATTGTTTAACACTTAGACTTATAGAGGTGTGTATAAACAATAGCTTAACTCAATCAAGTCACAGTTCTCATTTGAGGCTCAGTGTCTTGTACCTTCTTTGGATGGCGGAGGGATATGGTTGAAAGAACATGAATTGTATGTGTCAAGTGGGTTTTATATGAAAATATACTAATTACAATAAATTTAATGTAAACACACACCTTACATGGAATATTTGAAAATCTAATTTATCTTCATATGGTATTTAGTAGTATTAGATACATAAATCATCTACACATGGAAATAATTCTTCAAAAAATACATTATGATGGTTTTCAATTATAGAATATCTAAAAATTAATTAACAATTTTTTTCAAAAATGATAGTTTACAAGTGATAAATTTATGGCATGAATGCCAATGTTTAATGGTATTAAAGTCTTCTAGAAAAAAATCAATTCTATTATAAATTGATTTAATGAATTTTTTCCAAAACACATCACCTTGTTACACATGATTATGGTTGAAGATGATGAGAATGGTAAAAAAATATACTATATTTTTACTACTATGATTCCTATGTGTGGAAGTCAAAATGATTCTGCTTTTTTTACATGGGTAATACCCATTCTTGTATTTTTTCCCAGTATTCGATTTTACCACTCTCTCATCCTCACATGCTTAGTGATC
Organism: Viscum album; assembly: GCA_963277665.1. Taxonomy (NCBI): domain Eukaryota; kingdom Viridiplantae; phylum Streptophyta; class Magnoliopsida; order Santalales; family Viscaceae; genus Viscum; species Viscum album. The sequence continues at coordinate 448,019,444 of OY728133.1, forward strand.
CAAAAAACACTCCACTTGTGTCACAAACCTAGTGAGGATTCCATCCATTTCCAACACCTGACCCGGTTCGAGATAATGCTCTATGGGTGTTCCCAATTACTACAGGCAAGAAACTGGTGTTAGTAATAGAAATAATCTAATGGAAATAGTCTGCTCTAAAAGGATAAAACCAAGATCAATAAAAAATTAACACATAGAAGAACTAATAATAACTAAACATTAATAAATACATAAATTAATTCAAATACAATAGATTCTACAGTTAACAAAGTCTAAAAAATAAAAATAGAACCAATCCAACATGAACTCTATGTCAACACTTGGCCAAAACCAACCACCATAATAACTAGATATGATGGAAAACTGAACATAAAAATAGAACGTAAAAAAACATAAGAATACTTATCTGGATTGTCATATATAGGTTCTGAGCATATAACAGGTGAGTGGGAAATCCCCATAGAGAACATTCATTTATTTTCCAAAAATATTACAATAACAATTTTCTAAAACACATTAAAAAGGATTTATATATTTATATAAAACCAGAAACCACTTTACCTAAGTTCCCATTTTAAAAATACACAACAAAATATTGTTTTGAAAAATTGATTCACATTCTTAAACCTAGATCAAAACCAAAATCATTTTAAAAATACATACTGAATGACCCAAAAGAAACGATGCTAATAATAAAGGAAAGAAAACAAGTAAGAATACAGTATTGTGGATAATATTAAATAAGAATTAAAATATAAACATAACATACAATGAAATAATCCTGGAAATTTATCAAACATGTCTAGTGGAAATGCATGGATATACATTTGTTATACTCACCTTTTGGAATATTATACTTATCTATTTTCTAAAATAAATTGTTCATTATAAACATGCCAGTCTATTAAAACATCCCCAATTGCCTCTTTGCAAGTCAACTAGTTACTGACCCATCTAATCAGTGTCAACAAGAAACTGGCTCTTGATCATCTCTATGAGACCCATGAATCCCATGATAAAATTACATAGTAAATCATTGTATAGAAACATAACCCACTACATCCTTGAGCATGAACCACTATAGGTGAGTGCATCCCATGGTCTGGAGGTTTCAAAACATTATCCATAACCCACAACATCATCATGAACGAGCCATTAGTTGGGAACAGAACCCAATTTCTAGTGTTTTTCAAACATAAGCCATGTATCACTAACACAAAAGGAAATCCAATTCACATAACGCTATCTGGGACTTCCCACCACATAATATTTCAAAACAAAACCCCAGAACATCTCCATCATCCAAAAATTCCATAAATTTATTAATCCAATTCCATTTTCAAATGAATGATCCCCAAAAAGTTACAAACATTAAAAAATTAGGAAATGTTACATACATGCCACTCAAAAATTAAGTTTCCCAAACTCAACTCAATGTTCTGAATGGTCCATTCTTTAGAGAACACATTAAAACCCACATTTAAATTCAATCTAATCACAAAGTCCATTTTAAAACAACTTTCAAACCACTTGATAAATTCATAAAACCCATTTGGAAAAACAACATGAAAATGACACATGAAATCCAACCATTTCCATAGGTAATTTGTATTCCAAGTAAACAAACACTCTAAAACAAGTTTAAAACATTCTACACACCACATTCATAATTCATAACACACATTTACGAATCAAAACTAGCAATATGATGTTAAACCCCCCTTCCACATTCAATAGTAAACTAAATTTTTATCACATTATTACCTCAAACTCATTTTTACAAATATTTCACACCTTTTACACAATCCATTGAATATATTTATAAATCAAAACATATACATAAAACTAAAACAGAATAAAATTATTTGGAAAAACATATTCCAATACATACACACATCATATTACATTAAAAATAATATTAGATTGAAAGAAACATTTGAGAAGAGGATGAATAAAATGGTTGTGAAGAATTTAAGAAACCAAGGATAAAAAAGATATCATTTTCAAGGTCTATTTTCATTTGTTTTTCCATCCATTTGGTTAAATAGTTCACATAAGGATGTCTCGACATCCAAAAACACCCTTCAAATATTCACAAAATACACAAAAACTTTTCTAAAGAAACAGTAATAAATTTACAATCAAATACAACAAGCCACACATAAGCGTCAAACCACAAAAGTCACCATTTTTCAGATACAAAACCCAATTGGAAATCCAACGACAATAAATATTAACATCCAATGTAAAACACTAAACAAAGAACCTAATTTCACTTTGAATGATCAATTAAAATTTTAAAAAACACCTTCTATACATATATACAAATGGATATTTATCAAAACATTTTTGAAAAACATTTCACAGAATATTTATATAATGAAGACATAATACCAAAGTAAAAAATAGAATACAACCATGAAAAACATATTTATAAATTATTTAGAAACACCCATGAATCATATAGAATGTTACAAAATAGAAATGGATGGAATAACCAACCTTAATGAAGTGTGAATGAAATGAAATATCATAAGAAGGGTGAATACAACATAAGGGTCAATCTAAATAACATAACATAAATTAAATCAACCACATAAGATAACAACCATCTTAGGGTTTGTCCCAGAGAGCACCCACCATTAAAACAACAAGACATCAAGAGAGAATAAAACAGATAAGAGGAAAATGATGAAAAAACTCAAAGAAATGTACTAAGAAACCTCCAAAGACCATTAGTGGGGGAAAAGGAGATAAATAGTATGGTATTCTAGAGACCACTTTTGCATTTAGGTCAAAAAGGGGGGAAAACCGAAATTGGATTAAAAAACAGAGGGGAAAAACTATAATTTCACACTTTTGATGATATGGGAAAATCACATGGTTAGGTTGCCCAATTTGGAATACCACGCTCCAACAATGTCTATACCATAAGAAAAGGTAACACGCCACATGGATTGGAATATTGTGCACCAAACATGAACAGTTTCACTTTTGAAACTGTAGAACCCCTAGTATCGTTGTCATATGGTTTAGTCTATCCATGTGCATGCCATGTTCCATACCCTAAACAATAACCCTAATGATTAATAGTTTCACCCAGACCCCACACTTTTTTGGCCAAGTCTTCCTCAAACTATTCACATGAAACATTGAATGAAGAAAATAAAATGAAAACATCCTCTACCTCAACAAGAAACATGGTTATCCCTTAAACTATGATCACAAAATATGATGAAGTCAACAACTCACATAGAAAAATTGAAATTTCAAAATTTCATATGGGAACACATCATGAAAAGGAATTAAAAGATACTAAGACATGATAATAAAAAAATAAAATAATTCATGTGGTTGGGGTGTGACAAATTTACACCAAACCAATCAGTCATAGTCATCCAAAACCAGTTATAGGGATAAAAACATTCCTTAATCTTGGTAAAAAAAGAGAACTAATTATAATGAAAATATCATTAAAATTAAATTACAGTAAAAATTACTAAAAATAATTAACTATGAAATAAGGCCAATGCATTCAAACTAGGATCCTAAAATCATGATTGACATAATGGTCACATCCCATTCCCCATCCACCCATGAATTCTACTCCTCCATTATAGAATCAAAAACATACTATTTACGAGTAGAAAACATGATAGGGAAAAATAAAATAGAACACAAAAAACAGAAATACATTGATGTTTTCAAATACTACATGTTCCTCCTCTTGGTGTATTTTTCTTTCTGTGTTCCACATATCCTTGGCATACTAGTTTAACCCCTTATTTTATTGAAAAAATTATCCCTTTATTGATCTCAAATATCTTCTTTCTAAAATATCTGTATCAAACAGTGATATATTCTCTCTCTCATTCCCTCAATATGAGCTACTATTTTATAGAAATTTTAATAAATCAAATAATTCATCCTTATTGTTATTTGGGATTGGTTATCCTTTTCTATGAAAGAGTTCCACAATGTTAATTTTGTCTTAATTTTTCCCATGAATCGAGGTATATCACTTGGAAATCATATGAATATCATTTATTATAAATTTATCGTGGATTAATCCAATTGTGAGAAAAAATAAACTACAACAAATGTTTCTCCTTCATTCCAAAGATACAATGTTCTGAGGCACCCACAATGAAACTCACCTTTAACATAAGGTATTCAAAACTTTTATTTTTATCATATCCATATTATTAACTTACTCACTATGAAGAAACATAATTTTAGAAATCATTCTCATATTATTGTTACTACTAAATTTTCCACCACCTTAGGTAGTGAAAACTTTTTGACACAAAAATTTTTTTGGGTTTTATTATTCATCAACCCACAATGCATCAGTAAGAAGAAAATCACAGTCTCCTTTCTTTAATATCTTCATGCTAGTATATTTTTTGGATTTTCAAGGATGCATCCAAATTCAATGTGACAAAATAATTTTAACGAGAGATTTAGAACCTCTTTACCATTATGAGAGTAACACTTTTAATGGTTTTACTTGATTTACAATAAGAAATAGATGATGTCTAAGATTCAATGTCATATCTCATAGTTTACATAAGGGTTTCACTATCACATAATTGTGATAGTTTAATGGTTAAAACCTAACCTCAAAATGGTTCCAACATGTACCTCATTCCCCAGTTATGGTGCTAGTGGCTATGTTACTCTTATATTTTTATATTGTAAACCAATGAAACAATTGCTGAAGAAATAAAATTTCCATGTCTACAGTACCTATCCTCCAGTTTCTATCAATACAAGACTATGGATTGAGATCATTATCATCATGTTGGGCCTTATAATATTCTATTATGCTTCATGGTGCTTTTACCATTCCCTATATTCAATCCATGGTGATCTTGGGCCTCATATTAGTATCTTTATTATGATCCTATGTATTCCAGCATTATCAATGGGATTAAAAATTTATTTTCATGGTGGCCCAATGATGAAAATTTTTTACAGTGGAATTAATGTAATTTTGGGTGTGTGCATGACTTGTGCTTCATCATGCATCACATACAGGAACTCCTCTTGGGTGTTCCAAGATGGATGACCCTTATATGGTTGGATTGTATTTCAACTATTGAGATGAGGGATTTTAGGTGTATTAAATTTTTTAAATAAAATATCATCAAACAAAAAATATAATTTCAATTATAATGTTATAGGTTAAAATAAATCTTAATTGTGTATTTCTATTTAATTTTTATCAATTTAATTACTTAAATTAAATTTAGAAATATATTAATGTATCATTAAATTACATTGTAAACTTTACTAAAGATATTATGTTGCTTTATAAATTTATAAAAACAATTATGAAAAAATGAGTCCATCAAATACTATGATAGTTGAACTATGCTTGTCATCGAGTATTAAAAATCAAAAATAAATCTCTGAGGGCCCCAATTCAATCAATATTAAAATATATATATAGTAAATAATATTATTATCATTGGTAGACTAATCATTAAAGTTAAACATTTAGCATCAATTCAACTTACAATGATTTAAATAAATAAATAACCAATATATATTACTTTTTCCCTATGAAAACATGGTGTGGGATCTTCTATATTCATTCATTCAAGAGTACCAGTTGTTTATTTTCAAGGATTATAGTTAATTATTTACAATAATTTTAATTATTTTTCTATTATCACTCAAGATAGAGATTAATGTATAGTTATTCTCATTACATTAGTACACAGTCATTATTCATAGGCCTGGAAAGGATCTACATTCTCCACATAATTGATAAACCCCCCCTAAACTGTTGAAGTCTTTTTAATCAAGGTTTTTAAAACTCTAGGGATTAATTTTTGTAAGTATCGATGTCAAAAAAATTATGTATCTATGTCTAAGATTATAAATAAATAATAATATATTATATAAAATATAAAATACCATTGTAAATCACTCTTTAAAGGTGTCAAATACATCTTCATATAGATCAATGTAAAATCATGATCATTATAAGAATAATGAAAGCCGGTCACCTTCAAGAATTTTCATTAATTTTTATCGTTTTTCAAATATAATAATAATAAATTTTTTTATTTAATGTTATTATTGGAATTTATCTCACATCCACCCCCTAACCCCATATAAAATAAGTAATCAGTCAGGTAATGGTGATGTTTATTTCTCCAAAATCACTACCCATTCATTTAATTTATTTTATTTATTTTTTAGTTTTTCCAAAACTGAAAATAATAAAAGTACAATGAATGTATGGTGATACATTAAAAATACCTAGAACTTCACCACCACACTTATTCCTCACAATATAATACAACCCTTGTCATATAACAACCCTCACACCTACAATTTAACTAAAAAATATAATGAAATATAAATTGATATGTGTATTGTAATTCAATGACCCCAGAAGACCAGATCTGGTGCATTATTTTAATTCATATGCACGATTATAGGGAATCAAGTATTGAAGGACTTATAACAACCCTTATTTTTATTTCAAACTTCAACATTATTTGTTATATAAACATCACATCATATAATATAAGAGATCGAGAGGACTAGTGTCTTTGGGTCTTAAGAGCATTACATAACAACTTAAAACATGAAATACAACATCTTTATTCAAAAATTCCTTTACATGACAGTTATATTACCTCGTACTTAGCATTTCAGGGGATATCCTATGGGAATGCATAAGAAAAAGGTGAGATATAAAGCCCAGTAATGGAATAATCATGGGATAACATGAGAAATACTATACATGTTAGACAATAGGCATATCAATATAGAACAATAGAAGCATAAACATAAAGGCATGATAAAGAAAGATAATCATAACATGGAATTGTGGCAACAACACTTAACATGGAATTAGCATGAGCCAACACCCATTTCACATAATGCATCATGATACTATACTTTACCCAATGCTTTGAAGCACTATAAGGGCACACCCTCCTTAAACATTTCATTTCATACCAAAATGTGCCACATGGATCATATCACATGGATTCATAAAACATAATCTTTTATTCCCTGATAAAGGAATATGTAAAGATGACATCTCAAAATTTCAATAACAATATATCATTTCAAAATATACACAAAATCAAAGCATTTATCAAACCTGTCACGACCCATCCTCGGGGCCCGTGTCGTGACTACCCCAAGCCTTTCTTCCATATGCTAGGGGCAGGTGACTAGCACCAAAGGTGTAAATCCCAATAAAAGAGAAGGCATTGCCTTTATAAAGTAAACAAACACCATTGAGTATGCAAGATGATGTAAACACTAAGTAAACTGAGTATAAAAACAAGTTATCAAAAGTAAATGGGCCAGAATACAACCTCAAATGAAAGTAAAGTATAACTAAAAAGAAAGTACAATAGCAGAAAAGTAAAGCAGCAACACCAAGCTGTCCTCTGGAAATCCCACCTGAAGGGTGGGTACAGATAGTCTCCTTAGCTCCTCGGGTCCAGCTATCCACTCCATGTAGGTCCCGTCCAGTTATCCTTTTCCAGGTACTATCCAGCTCCACGAGCCTCCACCTCTATCAGTGTTGTTCGTCGTCTGCATCCAACACAACGTACTGCGGGCATAGTCCATGCATGGGTGAGTATACAATACATAGTAGGGACCCCGAGACACCCGAATGTCTCCCAAAATCCACGAAGTATATACCATAAAGGAATGATAAAAACACAATGTATCATCTAACACTACTTAGGTGTATGCCAATACATATACCTAAGTCATCAATTATAGTTCTTCTTCAACTCATGTTCCCAAGTTCAACCCAGTCCACACAGGAAAGTACAACCCAATCCATACAGGAAATCACAGCCCAATACACATAGGATAGAAAGTCAATCATATTGAAGATAATGATTGAATGTCAAGGCTCATCTCACACAGGTATACCACTCACAAAGAGGGGTGGAAATGATATATGTTGCCTCTAACTAATCTCCCCTACCGAACCCACGTAGGATACAAGTACAAAAGTCATCGTAGCTGAACCCACATATGATCCAAGTACAATAACCATCACTACCGAACTCTCATAGGATCCATGTATAGTCATCATCAGTACCGAACCCATGGATGATCCATGTACAGTTGTCCTCGCTGCCGAACCCACGTAGGATCCAAGCACAATCGTCATTGTCTTCGTAGTCACAACCAACTCAAGGGTTCCTCCACAAAGCATGCTCGATTCGGGGATGGTCCGCTCCATGATCCAAGGGGTTGATACATCAACAATCACGAATTCCAGAGATTATGTATCACAAAGTTTTGTCTCATCAATAGAAACTCAACGCAACAAACGGCGCATCAATCGGACGCCCGATTTGAGAGTTATGGGCTTTTTCGTCCTAGGGGCCCAGTTGGTTTTTAATCTGAAACCAACCCGAACATACTCCAGATATGTCCAAACGTCTAGCGGAGTAAGACAAAAGAACCGACTCACTAAGTGGAATCCAACAAATTCGACGGCACTTCAATCAGACGTCTGGAGCTCGAGTTATAAGTGTTTCTGCTCTGAGGGCCCGGTTGGTTTAGTGTTCGAACCAACCCGGACATACCAAAAGTTTTCTGAAACCTTGATTTTAATAATACGAAATGACCACCTCGACCCAAGGATCCCAACGCAACTAACGGTGCATCGACCGGAGGTCCGTAGCCCATGATATGGGCGTTAGAACAGATCTATCCGAAAATAGGGGGTTTGGGCACGGTCCGACCCGGCCCAATACCACATGGGTCAGCCCGAACCGGTTCTAGGTCCGGACCAGTAGGACGAAGCCTGGACCAGCACTGGCAGCCCATCCTGGCGTGGGCAATCCGGCCCAGCGTGGGCGGGGTTCGGCTTGTGGCCGAGCGGGATGCGAATGGGGGGAGGATGGCCCCCCTTGTTTTGAAATCCTGGCCCCCCCTCTCAGTGGGGCCCGGCCTTGCCTGCTGGTTGGGGGTTGTAACCCATGGTCTTCCTGAAAATGGGCGGCTATAATGCCCGCACGATGAGTTGCCATGGGACCCCCCACGGTTCCCACCTCCTGGTGTGCCGGTGGCCGGCCGAGCCCGACCCCCTCATGCCGAACCGCCACAGCTTAAGGTTGCGTCTTCTATCCATCCAACACCGTGCAACGGCGCCACGACCCTCCACCATGGCCCGCTCCGATTGTGACCCCTCGGTGCTCCGGCGCGGCGCGACGGCGCCGCGCCCCTCCACGGTGGCCCGCTCTTGCCCACGACTTCCTTCAGCATCTCCGGCATAGCCCGATGGCACCGCTCTCCACCGCCGCAGCCCGCTCCGGCCATGGTCTTCATCATTCACCTGTGGTGCAATAGCACCTCACCATCTTCGCCTCAAACACCATTGTTAATAAACAAGAGATGGGGAGGAGAATCGGACGTGTTTGTGCGGTTCGATTTCCTCTCATTACGTTGGTAACAATTTGAATAATTAAATGAGAAATATCAACTTTAATTTAAAGAACAATCATAATTCACCAATAATGAATTTAAACCCAACCTCAAATCAAGAAGGTTGATCGATTGAAAAAATAAGGAAAATATTTCATTGTTCCGTTAACGTTTGCGTGGGAGGAAGGTGTCACTTCGTCAACAATGAGAAAAAGGAAACCGAGTTCGGCGCCAGCGTTCTTCGTGTTCTTCACCGAAGAAGATGAAGTTATTTTTCCTCTCAAGCCCATCACAATAAGACAACCCCCAAAAAAAATAATTCCACCCCTATTTTATTAAAGCATGGGGTGAATTTAAAATTACAAAATTCAAAAACAACTCATTTAATTAATTAAACATAAGTTGTCTAATTAATTAGGTGTGTAGTTGGCTTGAATTAATATGGGAGAGTTACATAACTTATGAGGGGTTTAGAGGAGTTAGTCAATGTTAGAGGTTGGGCTCATGTGGGCCCCACCTAACCATTAACCACTTAAGGGTGGTTAGTATCTAGCGGGTCCCACCCCAACATCCACTCCAAGGATTAAACCACATTGAAAACTAAAAAAATTGTAACACATTTTAATTTTACTCTACATTTAATACACAGATTTTTCTACAACTCCTCCCAAGAAAAGAGAACTCTAGTAATGGTCTTCATAAGCAATTAACAGCACTACAGCTTCATTGGTTCCCTCAGATTTCGATTCCATGAACCAGTTCAAAATTTTGGAAAACCTGCTCGTTCGTTCACCGACCGTACTCAAGCTAAACTTCAGAAATTGATTCTGGGCACACCGGGCCTCAAAATTAGGTGCCGTCAAAAACTGCGTACTTGTAAAATCCCAAATATTTTATAAAAAAATTTCCCTTGAAATTTATGGGACATTACCTTACTCCCACATCAGGTATTTATGTCCTCGTAAAGATACATCACTAACTGGGGAAATAAATGAGGGTACTGAACACGCATCTGAGCATCCCACCTCCATGTGCTCTCCTGAAGGTTCCCGTGCTGCCACCTTATGCGCTCAAGAGGAATTGACCATTCACATAGGACCTGCTCCTGTCGATCCTCGATCTCCACCAGGACCTCTGCAAAAGTCACCATGCCAATTATGTCTAGCTCCCCGTGGTCAATGATATGCATCAGGACATGCACGTATCCTCTCAGCTAAGATACATGTAAGATGCCATGCACCCAGTGCAACTGAGGTAGAAGATCCAGGCGATAAGCCACCTCAACTCTCCTACTGAGAACCTGGAATGGTCCAACGAAGCATGGAGCTAACTTGCCGCCCCTGCCAAATCTCTGTATTCCATGTCTAGGTGAGACCCGTAAAAAAACATGGTCGCCATCCTCGAATTCTAGTGATCTCCGCCTCCTATCAGCATAAGACTTTTGTCAGCTCTGAGCTATCATCATCCACTCCTGGATGACCTGAACCTTCTCTGTCGTGGCCTGGACCATCTCTGGTCCTACTAGTGTTGACTCCTTAGGATCTTCCCAGCACAGAGGTGATCTGGAAGGTTGGCCGTACAATGCCGTGTATGGTGTCATCCCAATGGTGAAGTGTTATCTGTTGTTGTACGCAAACTCCACGAAGGGTAGTTAATCCTACCGTCTATGACCGAAGTTCAGTAAGAATACATGGAGCATGTCCCCGAGAGTCTGAATGGTCCTCTTCATCTGACCATCCGTCTGAGGATGACAGGTGGTGAACAGGCGTAGCAACATCCCAAATGCCTCCTACAACCCCTTCCAATGCCAGGAAGTAAAGTGAGCATCTCGATCGGAGATGATAGATTATGGTACACCATGAATCTGTATGATCTTATGAATGTAGAGGCATGCCAAACTCTCTACTGAGCCCTGATCTCTTATAGGTAGAAAGTGGGCTGATATGGTGAGTCGGTCTACAATCACCCAAATGGAGTCATGTCCTCTGGAAGTATGTGGAAGCCCTATCACGAAATCCATATATATCCTGATCCACTTCCACTTTGGGTCCTTCAAGGGCTGTACCAAGCCTACTAGTACCTGGTGCTCCACCTTCACCTGCTGGCTGGTGAGGCATCGCGAAATGAACTCTGCCACGACCTTCTCCATAACGGTCCACCAGTGCTGTCGTCTGAGATCCTAGTACAACTTCGCCACTCCTAGATGTACTACTAGAGGGGAAGTGTGAAACTCTCTCAGAACCTCGTCATGTAAAGCAACCGGTACCATGGTTTGCCCCCTGAAAAAGATGACGTGCTCTCCACATATAGGGAATCTATCAGGTGCATGTTCTGAGGATATATGTGCACGTCGCATCTCATAGTCAACGTCCCCGCACTGTGCCTCTCTGACTCACTGAAGTAGTGGAGGAGTGACTATGAGCAATTGTAGAATGGTTTCCCCATCTCAATCCATGAAGGATATCTGCAATGTGGCTAGCTGCTCTGTCGCCTCTTCAAGTAGTTGGATGCCTGATCTTCTACTGAGAGCATCAACCACAATGTTCCACTTCCTAGGAGTAATGACTATCCCAAATTCATAGTCTTGGAGGAACTCGAGCCATCACCACTGTCTCAGGTTCATGTCCTTCTATGAGAAGATGTACCTGAGACACTAGTGGTCAGAATAAACAGTAAAGCGCTCTTCCATCAGATAGTCCCGCCACATCATCAGGGCGAAGACCACTGCTGCTAACACCAGGTCATGGGTAGAATAGTTCTGCCCATGCTAACTCAACTGTCATGATCCATAGGAGATCACTTTCTTCTCCTTCATCAAGACACACCTGAGTCCGGTACCTGATGCATCACAGCAAACTACGTACCCTACACCCTCCTCTGGTAGAATCCAGATGGGTGCACTGGTCAATCTCTGTCTCAGCACCTGAATGCTCTACTGACATCAATCTGACCACACGAAGGGTTTCCCCTTCTTCATTAAATCTTAAAGTGGTGCTACAACTCTAGAGAAGTTTGGCAAAAATCTCTAATAATACATAGCTAGACCTAGAAAACTCCGCACCTCCATCACGCTCCTGTGTGGATCCCAATAAAGCACTGGCTTGATCTTCGTAGGATCCACTACAAATCCCACCTCAAAGATGACATGTCCAAAGAAGTGGACTTCTCGAATCTAGAACTGACACTTCGAGAGCTTACCATAAAGCTGGTGCTCTCGGATTGTGTCCAGAATAACCCGCAAGTGGTAGGAATGATTCTCCTCAGTAGTCGAGTAAATCAATATGTCGTTGATAAAGACTATGGAAAATCTACTGAGGTAAGGCTGGAAGATCATGTTCATGAGACTCATGAACACTGCTGGAGAATTGGTTATGCCAAAAGGCACAAACAAGAACTCATAGTGGCCATACCGACACCTGAAGGCCATCTTCTACAAATCCTCATCTCAAACTCTGAGCTGATGATAGTCTGACCTGAGTTCTATCTTCGAGAACCATCGTGCTCCCTTGAGCTGATCGAAGAGGTCATAAATCCTCGGAAGTGGAAATTTTTCTTCATGGTCACCTGCTTTAGGCGATAGTAGTCGACACACAGTCGCAAGCACCCGTCCTCCTTCTTGGTGAACCAAATCGGGGAAGCCCAGGGAGAAACACTGGGTCGGATAAATCCCTTTCCCTGCAAGTCCTCCAGCTATACCCGTAGATCTCAAAGCTCAACGGGAGCCATATGATATGCTGGAGTAGATATCTGGGCTATCCCAAGGTACAAGTCAATATATAATTCTACCTCTCTATGAGGAGGTATTTCTGGAATGTCTTCAGGAAAAACGTATGCATATTTATCCACCACAACAGGAAAACTCAGACTCTTCACGTCAACTGCTCCTAGCATGAGGCTATCCAACTGATAAGTGATCAGTTGTCCTCTCCTCTGTGTGAGTCCATCCTATTATACAATGGCTCCCTCCTCACCGGTGAAGGTGAACCTGCTCCCATTGGTGCGGACACAGAACACCTTGCACCTAATACAGTCGATATAAGCATAGACCGTAGATAACAAATCCAATCCCAAGATGACGTCGTAAGGCCTGAACTCCACTACAAAAAGATCCCAGTCGAAGCTCTTGCCTCTTAGAGTAATCTCACACTGCCTAAACCAGGGTGTAATGTTCTAGTCTGCTCCCGTAGGAGTCTCTAGCGGTAAGGATCGAGCCAATGGCTCCTTCAGAATCTCCGAGCTACGAACAAGGGCAGTGGCAATGAATGAATGACTCACTCATGTGTCTAGAAGAACTACAACAATAGGGGAGTAGACACAGATAGTACCTTGAATCATCTCAGGTGTGCCATGGTCATAGGCCTCCACTGTCTGGAGTGGAGCCTGCCTCTGTCTTCTAGCTTTCTGTGGTTGGGGAGGACCTCTTGGTGGTGGTGGTGGTACAGCCCCGAAGCGTCCTCCACCACCTACTGCTCGACCAAATCCTCTACCTTGTCTGCCTACTCCATGTGGACCACCATAGTCAAACCTCTACCTCTTCCTGGGTAGTCCCTAAACTGTCTGCTTCTCCTCTTCATGGCGGAATGGGCAGTCACGGGACATGTTTCCCTACCATACACATGCACAGCACTATCTGCCTCTCGAATAACATGCTTTATTGCATGTGCCCCGCACCTCCAAAATAGTATCCTTAGGTCATCCACCTGATGTACTGGTCCACATGAACCAATGTGATGTATGTCTACTACCAGCTGTAGAAGACTCCACTACGTGCCGCCCTGTGGTAGGTCTCACTGCTGGTGAAGGGTCAGCAAGAAAGCTCTCCATGAGAAGGGATCACTCTAGTACTCCCTCCTACGTCGAAATACTGAGGGAGATCACCGATGCCCTGATCTCATGCCTCAATCCCTACTCGATGGCCCAGGACCGAAAGATTGGGTCCCATACCATGTTTGTTGAGTAGCGCGAGAGATCGGTAAACCTCACTGAGTACTGGGCTATAGTCATATTGCCCTACCCGCAGCTGTAGAAACTCCTGAATGTTCACCACACAGAGGGAGGTTGGAAAAAAATCCGAGCAAAAGAGGATCTGGAAGTCCGACCAAAGGAGATATGACTTGTCGTGCACCTGGAGAAAGAGGATCCACCATCTTTCTACTGCCGTGTGTAGGAGACTCACTGCAAGGATCACCATGAGGTCTTCCGGTGTCCCTACCAACCGGAAGACTCAAACAACAGCCTCCAGCCAATCCTTGGCTGCCTGAGGGTCAGTCTCCCCACGGAACCTGGGTGGTCACTAACCCTAAAACTCGTGCAGTGCACTCAGGCGATGTAAACCCTCAGTGGCTGGAGCTGGTGGAATCGGAGGCTCGGTGGGTATAGGTACCGCTGGTTCCTTCGCAGTAATGGGGCCCTGCACCGAGGCCTCATCACTCAGTGGACTGCCGTCTTGCACAAAACTCAGAACCCCAACTGGTTGTCGTCGTGTGGCCATCCTGAAAAGAAACAGGTGCACCATGTTTAATATAGTATACAGGGTGAGATCACACAATGTAATCACAATGAAAACATTTGAAACACTCATGCAACCAATGTTTTCATGCGTTGATTCGGAAATCCGAAGTAAGGGTCTTGGTGTATGGATATGTCGGCAGCCGCACCTACACTAGACTCCCTAGACTGATAACAACATTTAATACCCTAAACACTATTGCTTCACATTGAAGAAATTATCAGAGTCCTGAGTTATGCAGTAGAACCGACTCCTCTGATACCAATTTTTCACGACCCATCATCGGGGCCCATGTCATGACTACCCCAAGGCTGCCTTCCATAGGCCAGGGTTTGACGACTAGCACAAAAGAAGTAAATCCTGATAAAAGGGAAGGCATTGCCATTATAAATTAAACAAACACCACAGAGTACGTAAGTTGAAGTAAACTCTAAGTAAACTGAGTACAAAAACAAGTACTGGAAATTAAATGGGCAAGAATACAAACCCAACTGAAAGTAAAGTACAACTGAAAAGAAATTACATCTGCAGATAAGTAAAGCAGCAACACCGAGCCGTCCTCTGGAAATACCACCTCAAGGGTGGGTACAGATAGTCTGCTTAGCTCCTCAGGTCCAGCCGTCTGCTCTGTGTACGTTCGGTCTAGTGATCCTCCTCCATGTACCGTCCAGCTCCAGATCCTCCACCTCGATCAGCGATATCCATCGTCTGTATCCAACACAACGTAGTGTGGGCATAGCCCTTGTAGGGGTGAGTATGTGATACTCAGTAGGGACCCTGAGACTCCCGAAGGTATCCAAGAATCCCCAAAAAATAAAACACAAAGGAAAGATACAAACATGTAGTATCAACCAACACTACTTAGGTGTATACCCATACATATACCTAAGACATCAATTTCAGTTCTGCTTCAATTCACGTTCCCATGATCAACACAGTCCACACAAGAAAGTACAACCCAATCCCCACAGGAAAGCACAACCAAATCCACATATGATTGAAAGTCAATCATATCGAAGATAATGATTGAAATTCAAGACTCATCTCACACATGTATACTAGTCATGAAGAGTGGTGGAGATGATAGATGTAGCCTCTGAATCATCTCCCCTACCGAACCCACGTAAGATCCAAGTACAGAAGTCATCACTGTCGAACCCATATAGGATCCAAGTATAGTAATCATCACTGCCGATCCCAAATAGGATCCAAGTACAATCGTCATCACTGCCGAACCCAGGAGGATCCAATTACAGTCGTCCTCGCTGTCGAACCCATGTAGGATCCATGTACAGTCGTCATCGTAGTCGTAGTGGAAGCCAACTTTAGGGTTCTCTTAAACAACATTCTTGATTCTGGGAGGGTCTGATCCATGAGCCAAGGGGTCGATACATCAACTATCATGACGTCAAGAGTTGATGTATCACAAAGTTCCATATCGTCAATAGGAACTCAACGCAATAGACGACGCGTCAATCGGACGCCCGGTCTGAGAGTTGTTGGCTTTTTCATCCTAGGGGCCCGGTTGGTTTTTAATTTAAAACCAACCCGACCATAATACAGTTGCATCCAAACCTCATGAAGAATAAGCCAAAAAAACCATCTCACTATGAGGAATCAAACAATGTCAACAGCACGTCAATCGAACGTCTGGAGCTCGAGTTAAAAGTGTTTCTGCTCATAGGGCCCGGTTGGTTTCGTGTTTGAACATAACCGGCCATAACCAAAGTTTTTCGAAACCATTACTGTAATATAACTAAATTAGTTTCTTGATATAAGGATCCCAACGGAACTGACAGTGCATCGATCGGAGGTCTATAGCCCATGAAATTGGCATTAGAACAGATCTGTCCAAAAACAAGTTGTTTGGGCCTGGTCCGACCTGTCCCAATACCCCCTGGGTTGGCCCGAAATGGTTCGACCCAATACGGGTCCGGGTCCGGCCCAGTTGGGCGCAACCCGACCCAGCTGGCATGGGTGACCTGGCCTGACATGGGCGGTTCGGCCCTGCGCGGGCGCGGCTCGGCTCGTGGTCGAGTGGGACGCGAAGGGGGGGGGGGTGTGGCCCCCCTTGTTTTGAAACAGCGGACCCCTCTCGGTGGGGCCCGACCTTTCCTGCTGGCTAGGGGTTGTAACCCCCGGTCTTCCCGAAAATGGCTAGTTGTAATGGCCGGCTAGTGAGCTACAACGGGGCCCCCCTCGGGTCCTGCATCCTACTTTACTGGCGGCCGGTCGAGCCTGTCCGCATCCTGCCAAACCGCTGTGGCCTAAGGCTGCGGCTTCCGTCCTTCTGGTGCGGCGCGTTGGCGCAGCACCCCTCCATCACGGCCTAATCTTGGCCGCGGCCTCCTTCTTCCTCTCCAGCATGGCGCGATGGCACCCCACTCCACCGCTGAGGCCCGCTCCGGCCGCGGTCTTCATCATTCCCGTGTGGTGCAATGACACCGCGCCATCTTCGCCTCAAACACCATAATTAATAAACAGGAGATGTGGAGGAGAATCAGCTGTGTTTGAGTGGTTTGATTTCCTCCCATTACGTTGGTAACAATTGGAAAAATTAAACGAGATACGTCAAAGTTAATTCAATGCACAATCATAATTCACTAATAATGAATTTAACCCCTACATCAAATCATGATGTTTGGTCACTTGACAAAGGAAGGAAAAGATTTCGTTATTCTGTTGACATTGTCGCCGGATGACGACGTTGCTTCATCAACGTCGAGAAAAAGGAAGTCATGGTTAGCACTGGAATTCTTCGCATTCTTCAATGAAGAAGATGAAGTTCTTTCTCCTCCCAAGCCCAACACAACAAGCCAACCTCCAAATAAAATAAGTCCACACTTATTTTATTAAAGCATGGCATGCATTTAAAATTACAAAATTCAAAAACAACTCACTTAATTAATTAAAATTAAGTTGTCTAATTAATTAGGTTTTTATTTTGCATGAATTAATGTGGGAGAGTTACATAACATATGATGGTTTTAGAGGAGTTAGGGAATGTGAGGGGTTGGGCTCCTGTGGGCCCCGCCTCTCCTTTAACCACTCAAGGGTGGTTAGTATCTAGTGGGCCCCACCCCATATTCCACTCCTAGGATTAAACCACTTTGAAAAGAAATAAAATTGTAACAGGATTTAATTTTACTCTTCATTTAATCAACACATTTTTCTACAACTCCGTCCAAGAAAACACAAATCCAGTAAAAATCTTCTTAAGCAATTACCAGCGTTGTGGTTTCATCGGTGCCCTCAGATTTTGATTCCGAGCATTGGTTCAAACGTTTGAAAAACCCACTCGTTTTTTCACTGAACATACCTGAGCTAAACATTGGAAATTGATTTCAGGCACATCGGCCCTCAGAATCATGTGCCGCTAGAAACTGCGTACTCGTAAAATCCGAATGAATTTAAGAAAAAAATTTCCATGAAATTTAAGGGTCTTTACAAAACCATTTTCAAAGCCATTTAAAATATTAAATAAATTGATTTTTGAATCAAAGTTTACCAAACAAATTTTATGATTTTAGTAGAAATTTTAATTTAAAAACATTCATATCCATATTAACAAATCCATAAAACCATTTCTGAATCATGGACAATAATGTGAAATAATTAGAAGAATAAACCCTTAAAACTTTTAAAATGATATTTTAGTTAAAGAGTTTTTAACAAAATGAGAGTTCTAAGAATAAAAATAATTGAGGAATAAATTTTAATAAAAACATTATAATATAATAAGAAAAATGGTGTTCATGATATAATATGCCAAAAAAAGTATATGCACCATATAAGAGTGAATTGGTCCATATTGACAATGATGTCTCAATGGAAATGTAAATTGAGATGAAATCCCTTATAAAGACGGAATCCTTAGATTAAGGATAAATCAATTAGATAATTATGTGTGAAAAATATAAATACACCCAATATAGGTGGATATTAAGTGTAAAACTATCAGAGGTTATTCACACATATTCGTAGCACGACATAATCAAAAAGTAGATGTTTAACCCAAAAATTGAAATTTGGTTAAGAGTTTTTCTTATAAAAAATTTGATAGCCTGACGGCGTCCCTTTAAAATAAAGAAAATATGTTGATGAGAGATAAAGGTATATATCATCACATGGACAAAAAATTTACACAAATATGGATATATAATAACGTATCCCAACATAATATGGTTCAAATTAAAATACATTACAAAAACAAGTCTTTCAAAAAGAGGAGGGTGAGTTGTTCCCTTACCGATTTGGTAACTCACTAAACATACACCACATGAAAGAAATATCACACAATAAATATGTAAATACCCATAGATTATAGTATATTATACATATAATACAATCATGGGCATTACATCTAACACAAAAAAGTAAATAGTGGCTAACATAGCATGAATCTCACGGGAACAAAAAGTATGATGAAAAACCCTTACCGCGTTGTAATCGATCGAGTCATAGGAGAAAAGTTAAAAACCTCAAAATGAATCACAGAATAACATGAATATAAATAGAATCATGATAATATATATATATATATATATATATATCAAATTTCGGTACACAATACAACGCATGCAATTAATAAGTGCTGAAGAATGGAAATCTCACGGAATTAAAAGTGAGATAAGAAATCCCTTACATTGTGTCTGACTTGACTCGTATATTCCATGTTCTTCATGAATAGTGAACATAATGTTAATTTATACTTGATTAATTAATGTTTTTAATGTTTATTATTACTTTTATATCACTTATTACCTTTCGGAAATAGTTAGTTAATTATTTGAGTTCATATCAGACATTTTATCGATGATCAGAATTTGAGTTAAAAAAGAACTTTTTATAATTACAATTTGTCCATGTGGTAAAAACTCTATTAACTCAAGAATGATACTAATTATTTAGATATATTATATATTATATATATCTAGTGTACATATTTATAATAGTACATAAAATTTTGAGATAATGAATGAAATGCACCGTTCATGGAGACTGTAAGTCTTACGTACGCATGAACGGTACTTTCATTTCTATTAGAAATTTAATGGAATGAAAACATAATGATACATAGGTATATTATAATTACAGTATAATATCATATGATATATATGTTACATAATTTCATTTACTCAAACCGTATACATTCCATGCATGTCATGAATGAATCATATCACCTTGAGGGGGTGGTAGTCCGCACTTCCTCAAATTAAATTATCATGTTTACACATATTGGAAGGCATAATGGTATGTTTGTAAATAAAAATTACAGAATAATATAGGAAAAAACATAATATATATCATATATAAATACAGTTTCATCATAATGGCCACCATGAGAGGTGGTAGGAGATAATTGAACAATCATCGCTTCGTCAGGCATTAGTTTACCATCCACAGAAACAGTATGTTTTTCACCCATTAGATGGAGGTGTGTGTAAGTGTAGTTTGAGTCAATATCATAAAAAATCCTAGAATATTGATGATACTATTTTTGTTATAAAATAATGAATAAAAAGTGTTTAGGGGTTGTATAAGTAAAATAAAACAAAAGATCTTAATAGAAGAGGTTACCGTTAAATCGGGTCACTCCCTTGGTTTGAACCAAATGGGTTTATTAAAGTGATTTATGCCTAAGAAAAGATTATATAATGAAGATAAGGATCTTTGGAGATTATTTGAGCTGAGGTTTCATGAGCCAAAGTCTAGAGAAGTCTATGAAATGGGATAGATGTTAGGGATTTTTGTAAGGGAGAGGAGGGGCTCTTTTGGAATGTTTGAAACAATCATTTTATTATAACCCGATTTTCATTTTCAAAAGTTCAACTCTTCGTTAATATAAATTTTGTGATGACTCATGGTAAAAATAAAATAATCTAATAATAATTATACTGGTTTTGGATATTATTTTAATATTTATAATCATGTTTATTTAAATCATTTATTAACGAGGTAAATATTGTATAATTATTGCATCAAAAATAATTTAATTTATTTGATTTACATTTTTTAAAAAAAAGACAAGATGATTTAGGAAATATTTTCATATTTACAAATAATATTTATAGTTTAATATATCTCTTATATAGCCCCATCTAAAAATCTATTTACTAAAAGATATTTGTTTTTTTTTCATTTTTGTCTTTATTTTAAATTAATTAATATAAATTGTCATTATTACTACCATGTGGCTCCATGGGGTCCCAAATTTGACCCAAAGATATCCATGGTAGGATATGTATCGGCCAATAATATATGAACTCTTGTTAGGGTAATTTAATATTATAAAATTATATTTTTCCCTTAATATTATTTTTACCTTTTAATCGTGGTAAATTAAATATTTACTAAAGTAAATATTTAAAATGTCTGAAATAAAAGTTTTCCATTTACAAAATTTAGACCTAATAATTCCAAATATAGAATCCATTTTTCACAATTCCAAAAAAAAAATTTCAGAAATTAATTTAAAATTATTTCTCTTAGTTAAAACAAATAGAGTGTTTTTATGAAATATTAACTATCAAAATATTGGCACTTGTTTATGTCCAATTTTAAAATGAAATTTTATACAATTACCAAAATTAGATTAAATGATAAAAATATATTCTAATTACACTTTAAAACCAATTAAAAGAAAATATAACCTTATAAATAAATTAGATTAATATGAACTTTTGAATTAAAATACATTATTTTTCACGTTTCTTTAAAAAAAATAAACATTATCAGAAAAATACCAAAATATCATATAATGTAAATTTGGATGTCCCAAATATAACGAAGAACAATATTTTTCCAAATTGAAAATATAAAAGTGAAAATACTATATTTAAAGAGGGTTTCCATTAAAAGGCAGTAAATTAACCCTTTTATGAATATTAGAGTATTTGTGCTTAAAATTGAATTCTTTACTTATTTTAAGACTCTAAATTTTATTGAATAAATATAAAAATATTTAACAAACACACATAATAATATTTTAGTTTGTTCTACTCATTCCCACCAATAAAAAGACTAGGCATTAACTACATTTAAAATAATAATATTGTATTATTACTGTTCAACGTAAGATTTCAAAGAAACCCATTGTTTTGAATTGGGTACGCCATCGAACATAGTGTCCCCTTAAGTAAATCTAATTTTTAATTCAAAAATATTAATAAATATGAAAATTTAATATTCTATATTTTCTTAGGATGTTACATTCTTCCCCCATTTTGGAAATTGCATCCTCAAAATTTTAAAATTGGGAATGAAAACTTCATTCAAAGTACCAAATCAGAAAAAGAGCTAGCAAAACAATCACTTTTAAAAAAAGAAAGATAAGTACAAAGGTCACTCGAGTTAGCCGATACTAGTATTACATGTAGGAAAAAATGGTTATGAAAGAGAAAATAAATGGTCTTGTTCTAAGTGAGAGTGATAGAAGACATGATAAGGAGAAAGTTAACCATAAGAAAATCACAAACATATGATGTGTTAAACAGTCTTTGATTTCCCTCTAGAAAACTGAAACCAACAATTTTTTTAAGTTCCTTTTCAGAATTTTTAAGAATTCATTTACTACATAGAATAAATACATAAGTAAATATACTTACCTTCATGTAGAGTTTCTTCCTTTAATAAGTTTCTACCAAAAACGAATCTTTTCTCCAAACAATGAGCATTAAAAAAGACTTGTTCACATCAAAGCATTGTAATCTTCTTCTAGAGAATCACATAGTCCACAAAAGAATAACTACATATTTTCCTTGTCTTTAGACATCAACTAAAACCAAAATGGTTAGTACGAGATCATATAATCCCCAAAAGGATGATCATTTATAAAAATAAATACTACTATCAATCTCCAAAAATCAACAAAAAGTACCCAATGTTATATAAGTACCATTCAATACATAATAATCCTTAAAATTCTTCAAAATACTCCAAACTAATATTGAAACCCAAATCTCGTAAGGATTTAATAACATAGTCTTCCACAATAAATCATAACATTTATTTTCAAATATCATTGACTACTCTTAAAGACACATACTAAAGTTTAATTATCCTAATCACACATTCACTATGGTAGGTTAATAATTTTCCAAAAATAACCAAAATCACTATATGTCCACAATAAATACATAGATTATTGTAAATTAATTCAACCATTCCTCCACAATTGAAATCCTTTAGTATTTTATTTTCCTCAGCCATATAGAATTGCAAAAAAAACTTCATCCTAAACAACCTTATCATTTAATCACAAAATCATTTTTCTATACTAATGATATCCATTTGACAAAAAATAAGTTCCCAAAATAAACTTATTCTTGATCCCTAAAATCATTTACCTAAAATGAATAATTCATAGTAACCAAGGAATTCACGTAGTCCATTGGTAGGTGTTGAAACTGAATCACAGTTTGGTTGTGGATTCAAATCCCACATCTTTTTTATACGCAAAGGGTTGTCACATGGTCTATTTGTTGTCCTTTTTATAAAAAAAATAACCCTAACATGTTTCAACATTATTGGTTTTCTTATACCTTCCATTTTCATCCCAACACATTGAGATAGTTCTGCTTGTATCCAGACATGGATGTATTTGTTTGATAATCAACTTACTCATTACCCACCAAAACTTAGGGTTGTTTTTATTATACATAGTCTTGCATATAAAGCTTTATAAGGGTTTTCTAATCCTAATTACAAAAATAAATAAACCTTCCTCTAATACCAACTATGACAACCCTACAATATTATTTCAAACATAAACTTGATTTATTATATAAACATCACTTTATAAAATATAGAAGGTCAAGAGGTCTAGTGTCTTTTGGTCTTGGGATCATTACAAAAAAACTTTAAACAAAAAATACAATATATTTATTGAAAAATTACTTTACATGACCGCTACATCCCCTCGTACTTAGCATTGCATGGGATAACCTAGGGACATGCATAAGAAAAAGGTGATCTGTAAAGAATAATAAGTGAATAATCATGGGATAACATGAGGAATACAATACATGTTAGAGAATATACATATCAATAGACCACTAGATAAGGACAAAAAAAGGCACGACAAATCATGATAATCATAACATAGAAATATGGCAACAACTCTTAACATTGAAATAGAATGAGGCAAGGCTCATTGTAGATAGAGAATGAGTAAAAATTCATTGAACATGAAAAAGTGTTAAACCCTCATTTCACTTGAATTAGAATTATTGAACAACCATTTCACATAATTTATCATGATATTATACTTTACTCAATGCATTGGAGCGCTATAATGGGACACCCTCCTTAAACATTTCATTTCATGTGTAAGTGTTCCAAAAGGATCATATAAAATGGATTCATAAAAAATAATCATTTATTCTATGATAAAGCAATGTGGAAATATAACATTTCCACATTTTGATAACAATATATCATTTCAAAATATTGAAAAATCAAAGCTTTTATCAAACCATTTTCAAAACCTTTTAAAATATTAAATAATGATATTATTGAATCAAAATGTCCCAAACAAGTTTGAATATTTTTAAAGAAATTTAAATTTTAAAAATTCAATGTCCCTATGAATAAATCCATAAAACCAATTTTTATACATGGACAATAATTTGAAGGATTTAAGAGAATAAACCATTATAACATTTAAAACAATATTTTTCTTGAAGAGTTTTTAACAAATTGAGAGTTCCTAGAATACAAATAATTGTCGATTAAAATTTGATCAAAACGTAATAATATCATGAGAATAAAGGTATTCATGAAATAATATGCCAAAGGATAGTATATACACCATATAAGATGGAATTGGTTCATATCGACAATGAAGTCTCAATGTAAATGTAAATTGTGATGAAATCACTTATAAAGACGGTATCCATAGATTATGGATAAATAAATTACATAATTATGTGTGAAAAATATAAATACAACCAATATAATTGGATATTATGTGTTACAAAATCAAAGGTTTTTCACACATATTCATAGCATGGAATAGTCATGATATAGATGTTTAACCAAAAAATTGAAATTGGGTTAAGAAGTTTCTTATAGAAATTTGATAGCCTGACAGTGTCCCTTTAAAATTTATAAAATAATTTGATGAGAGATAAAGGTATATCTCATCACATGGACATAAAATTTACATCAATATAGATATATAAAGACATATCCAAACATAATAACATGTAAATTAAAAGACATTACAAAAAGAAGTCTTTTAAAAAGAGGAGGGGGAAAGGTTCCCTTTTCGATTTCGTATCTTACAAAACATACACCCCATGAAAGAAACATCACACAATGAATATTTAAATAACCATAAATTTAATTATATTCCACAAAGAATACAATAGTGGGTAGTACATCCACCACACAAAAGGAAATAGTGGCTAATATAGCATGAATCTCACCGGAACAAAAAGTGATATGAAAAACCCTTACCACGTTGTAATCAATCGAGACATAGGATATAAGTTAATAACCACCAAATGAATCACAGAAAACAATAAATCTAAATAGAATCATGATAATATATATATCAAATGGAAGTACACAATACACCACATGCGGTAAATAAGTGGTGAACAATGGAAATCTCACGGAATTAAATGTGGGATAAGAAATCAATTAACTTGTGTTTGAATTGACTCGTATATTCCTTGTTCCTCGTGAATTGTAAACAAAAAGATAATTTCTACTTGATTCATTAACTTTTTTAATGTTTATTATTAATTTTATATCACTTATTACCATTCAGAAATAGTTAGTTAATTTTTTAAGTTCATATCGGACATTTTGTCGATGTTCAGAATTTGAGTTAAAAATGAACTTCTTATAATTACAATTTGTCCATGTGGTCGAAACTCCATTATCAACATAATGATATTAATTATTTAGATATAATATATATTATATATATCTAGTGTACATATTTATCATAGTACATAAGATTTGGAGATAAGAAATGAAATGCACCGTTCATGGAGATGGTAAGTCGTACGTGCACATGAACGCTACTTTCATTTCTATTAGATATTTAATGGAATGAAAAAATAATGATACATTGGTATATTATAATTGCATTATAATATCATATGATTTATATGTTACATAATTTCATTCACTCCATTATTTTACATTCCATGTATGTCATAAATGAATCATATCACCTTGAGGGGGCAGTAGTCTGCACTTCCTCAAATGAAATGTGTTTGCACATATTGGAAGTCATAAAATAATTTTTATTAAATAAAAATTATATAAAAATGTAGGAAAAAATAATATATATAATATATAAATACAGTGTTATCATAATGTCCACTATGATAGGCGGTAGGAGATAAATGAAGAATCATCGCTACATGAGGCGTTGGTTTTCCATCCACAGAAACATTATGTTCATTACCAATTAGATAAAAGTGTCCGTAAGTTTATTTTGAATCATTCTCATAAAAAATACTAGTATATTTAGGATACTAGTGTTGATATAAAATAAATTAATAAAAAGTGTTTAGGGTTTGGAGAAGTAAAATAAAACAAAAAAACATAAGAGAACACGTTACCTTTAAATCGGGTAACACCCTTGGTTTGAAGAAGATGGGTTTCTTGAAGTGTTTTCTGCCTAAGGTAAGGCTTATAAGATGAATAGAGATGTATTTAAAACTTATTTGAGTAGAGTTTTCATATCCAAAGGCATGAGAAGTGTGGGAAATGGGCAAAAATTGAGTGATTTTTATAAGGGAGAGGAGGGGCTCTTTAGGAAATATTGAAATAATTTTTTTATTATAACATAATTTTCGGTTTCTAATAATCAACTATTCATTAATATAAAATTTATGATGACTCACGGTCTTAATAAAATAATCCAATAAGAATTGGACTGGTTTTGGATATTGTTTTAATATTAATAATCTTGTTTATTTAAATCATTTATTATGTGGTAATATTGTATCATTATTGTGTCATAAAAAATTTAATTTATTTGATTTCCAAAAATTATAAATAAAATACCATGATGTAGGAAATTTTTTTGTCTTTGAAAAGAATATTTATAGTCGAATACATATTTTATATAACCCCATGTAAAAATTTATTTACTAAAGGATATTTGTTTTTGTAATTTTTGTCATTACTTTAAATTAATTAATATAAAGTGCCATTATTACTCCCATGTGGCTCCATGGGGACCCAAATTCGCCCAAGGATTCCCATGGTCAGATATATATCTTCCAATATGATTAGGACACTTTGTAGTGTAATTTATTATTATAATATTATATTTAACACTTATTTATTATTTTTAACTTTTAATCATTGTAAATAAAATATTTACTAAAATAAATATTTAAAACGTATAAAAATAAAATTTACATATTTACACAAATTGGACATACTGATTCAAAAATGGAATACATTTTTCAAAATCCAATACATTGAAGTGGAATAAATTAATTTAAAATTAATTCTCGTTGTTAAAAGAAATAGCGTGTTTTTAAGAAATATTAACTGTCAGAAGATTGACACTTGTTTATCTCCAATTTTAAAATCTAATTACAAATAATGACCAAAAATAGATTAAATGGTAAAAAATATTTTAATTACACTTTAATACCAATTAAATATATAATATAACCATATAAATAAATTAGATTAATAGGCACTTTTGAATTAAAATAGAGTATTTTTCACTAATCCTTAAAAAATGATCATTATCAGAAAATAAAAAAATTTCATCCAAAGTAAATTATGATGTCCCGAATCTAAAAAAGAACATTATTTTGTAAAATAGAAAATATAAAAGTAAAGAAACTACATTTAATGAGGGTTTACAATTAAAAGGCGGCAAATCATCCTTTTTGTGAATATTTGGGTATTTATGTTTAAAATCGAATTCTTTACTTGTTGTAAGCCTATAAAATTTATTGGATCGATATAAAAAAATTTAACAAAAATGTATAATAATATTTTTGTTAGTTCTAATAATTGCTCCAAACACAATTAGTAGGCGTTAACTACCATTTAAAATAATAATATTATATTATTTTTGTGCAACGTAATATTTCAAAGAAACCCATTATTGCGTATCGGGTACGCCGTTGAACACAGCATCCCCTTTAAAGTAGAATGAATATTTAATTCAAAAATATTAATAAATATGAAAATTTTATATTCTTTATTTTCCTGGGATGATACAGGACTAATCATTTAAATAGTCTTGGAGGAAATATTACATACCTGAAATTCACATTAAAATTACAAAAAAAAACATTGATATTCCTTTGTGAATTCAATTATTCTCAAAGATTAAGCCTGCATATAAATTATAATATGCTTTATAGAATCCTGGGAAAATAAATCAAAAGAAATGGGTGAGCTCAAGTTCTCATTAAGGGTAATAAATATAACAGAAGATATCTTAAATAATCATAAACTTT
Source organism: Viscum album (assembly GCA_963277665.1). NCBI lineage: Eukaryota > Viridiplantae > Streptophyta > Magnoliopsida > Santalales > Viscaceae > Viscum > Viscum album. The sequence continues at coordinate 448,047,836 of OY728133.1, forward strand.
TATGGAAAGGTATAAAATTGACACACAATCTCTTTAAACATAAAAATCATCATAATATGGAATATATAAATTAAATAATGTTATTTACTTATTCACATAGATATTCTATATGTAGAATAATCACATGTAACATTAATAACTAATCTCATAATGATGGAATTCATAATGCTGAATATCTTAACCACAAAGTCAAGGCCTCATACCAATCCCATAAATATAAATTTGGTCAAATCCTTGTGCCCAGACACTAGTTTGTCTCATGAGACCTACCGTTGCATCGAGGTCCTACAATGGTCCTCACTAGTCACTTAATAATTCCAATCCATTCCTCATATGAAAATAGATTAATATAATCTAATCATTCATTTTAAAACTAGCCTATGAAATGTCAATACGTTAACCACAAACCATGAATGGTATAAAAATAACACATCAATGGTCAAAAAAAAACTCATTCAATAAAACATGAACGATTGTATTATAATAAATCAACCTCAGTCAAGAATTAAATACATTTAAGGATATTTACATAGATGAAAATAACAATTAAAATTATTTGAAATAAATATCCCATTTTTTATAAAATATTTAAAATTCACACTATATATTAGAGAAGTCATTTAAAACATATTTTTGAATCAAAGTGTCCCATACCACATCTATAATTTTGAATGATTTTTTAATTTGAAAAAAATCATGTACATATAAATAAATCCCTAAAAATAATTTTAAAACATGGAAATTAGTGAGAATGATTTAGAAGAATACATCTTTAAAATATTTAAAACGATATTTTAGTTATAGAGTCCCAAACCAAAATAGAGATTATTGAATACAATAATTGATGAATGTAGATACCCGAAGCTTGACGTACATGAATATTACATTACTTTTGCGGAATAATTAATACATAAGAAAAACACACACACAAGGATCGTAATAGTTTAGTTTCTTTGGAAACACGGAATTTAATCTTCTAATCGTGTTGAAAGATCTTCAACATCTCCCATAAAGATCTTCCTTTTTTTACAAAAACCTTTCTTTATATCTTGGGGAAAAGAGAACATAAAAGGGTGAGCTTAGATGCTCACTAAGGGTAAACAAAAGAAATATCAATCACAACATATTCATAAGAACATAACATTTTGGAAATCTTAACCTGCAAAAGAGAGAATAATTTCATAACATGGGATAAATCATAGTAGAGAAATGAAATCCCAATAATCATAACATAAAACATGAAACTTTGTGGCATACAGACATAATCATAGAGAATCATTTCTTGTTAGTCAATACTCATTTCCAAGACTATCTTAGTGGACAAAGTCCATTTCTGAACCGAGTTACCCTCGTTTCAGTCCTGCTTCACTGAACCGGTATAACCTACCGTTCCAGCCATGTCTATCTCATGAGATATAAAATCTTTACCCAATGCATTAAAGGGATATATAGGTCCCACCCATCTCATAATGATACCATTCCTATGTGTGGCACAAAATCATAAATCATACATCATTGCATAACCCATATAGTAAAAATGTGATTCTTAAACAACATGACATCATAAAAAAATCATATAAGATAATGGAATTCATAAAAATATTTCCATCACAACATAATAAAATCCATGTAATAATATGGATAGAAACAGAACCCTTTATTATCTTAGATGGAAAATAATTTTGATAAAACACTTGAACTCCATTATTTAGGAAAATATCCATTCTACTTCAAAAACACTTTTCATTTCTTAACATGTCATACAATTCTAAACTAAAAGAAGTTGATTAAAAATAAACTTGAAAAATTGTAAAGGAAGGTTCTTGGAAATAATGTTTTAAAAATCCATTTATGCCGTATAAGTTAAAAAAACATTCTTCATACTTTTGTCGGAAAAGTCAAAAAGTACCTCGTACGAAAAAAGACAAAAGATTCCTTTCATATCCTTTACTAAAAACTCACCAAAGAGTAAAATTGGATTTAAAAAATTGTAGGTGGATGTAAATAATATTACATATTGAGGGAACATGGATGTGAATGATAAAATACACCCCAGTAAATACCAAAGTATAAGCAATCTCGGATAAAAATGAGATTGTGATATTTCCTTTACATTAGGTCTGATTTGCTTCGTATGTGTCTGAGCCTCCTGTATAATGATTTAAATAATGTCATTTACTTATTCCAGAATCATACTCATTGTTATGATATCATATATCGTTCACTTATGACTTCATATTACCCGTTCTTTTGTAAATTCCATGTTAAAGAGCATTTTGGGTAAAATCGTCTCATTTTTCGTTCGTGTTTTAACTTGTAATTATTCATATGATTACTTAGATCATGGTTACATAATTCCATAATTTAAAACATGATTTATATGTAATATATATATTCAGAATATACATATATATAAGCGATCGATAAATGGAAGGAAATACACCATTCATGGAGACGGTAGGCCGTACATATGTATGAACGCTGTTTTCGTTTCCTCATTGAGTTGAATGGAATTAAGTATATGAAATACATATATACATAAATCCAGTAGCTTTATAATGTCATATATTTCATTATTACTTCTTGTATATACTTTGTAATCATTCTTAAATGGTTAACATGGAGAATGAATCTAATCGCGTCGTGGAGACGGTAGTTCGTACGTATGCACGAGCGATGATATCGTTCCCATGGTCATGGAATTGTGTTGAAGTGTATGAATACTATTTCAGTATCAATATCACTTTATAATAATTATATATAGTTACTCATTACACCATTATACCCATCCAATTAATGTGGTGGAGGAAAATAGATTACACCACGGCGTGGAGACGGTATTCCGTACGTACGCACGCGCGGTGATTTCCTTTTTCCGTAGGATGGATAGAAGGTCAATTGGAGTTGTTTCATATTTACAATAACATATCAGTATATATTAAATACTTATGTTATTACTTTATAATGAAACAAATAAATAAGAAGGAGTTGGAGAAGAATGAAATTGAAAAAGATCGGTAATGGATATTACCTCTTTTTGACGCGCCTTCATTTAACCTCCACTTAAAGAACTATGGATGGTATTTGAAGAAAACCAAGATGTATAGGATGATACTAGGGATGTGGAGACAATATTTTGGTAGGGGTTTGAAGATCTTGAATTCTCCAATTGGTGTGAGGAGGAGAGGGAGGAGGTTCCCTTTTATAAGGGAGGAGAGGGGCACCTTAGGAAAATCACAAAATATTATTTTGTATTAAGGTCAAATTCGGTTTATAATGGTTCCAAAGGGTCATATTTCGAAGCTAAAGTGGGTATGGGTCGAAATCCTCTCATAAAATAGGATTTAGACAAGTTTAGGTTATTATTTTAACCTTATCAATTAGATTTAACTATAAGTTAAATAATTTAACTTTTACCGTGTCTTTTTGTTTTCTTACACTATATGGTAAATAAACATACTATATCAAGCCAAAAGAACCCCAAGTTGTTTATTATCAATATATATAACCTTATCTAAGTCATTTGGGCGAACCATATATTTTTAGGAATAAAATAACAATTAATAATATAATATTTGTTTTAAAAACTAATTTATGTCAATTTTGACACTATTTGGTACATGATTTTTATGAAATTCATAAAAGAATGATACATTCGAACCAAGTTTCTTAAATAAACAATAACATGTCATAGTAACCTAAAAAATTAGTTTAAGTCATAAAAAGTCTCAAATTACATTTATTTGGGCATTTATAACGTCAATTATGTCAACATTTCATTAATAAGACAATTACTGCATCATCATTGTGTCATAATAAATGATAATTATTTAATCCCTAATAATTATAAATAAATTTCTATGATGTAGATAATTGTAGTAGCTTTATGGAGACTATTCATGTTCGAAGTTTCATGAAGTTTATCACTAAATTAAAATTATTATACTTATAAGATTTAAGAAAGTGACATGTTGTCACATTCTTTGGTTTTAATAATAATTAAATTATTTTCATGGACAAAAGTCCATAAAATGAATCTAATCCGACCCTTAGGTTATATGGGTCTACTTTTATCCATCCAATAGAATTTTTCCAAGTGTTAGGGTAATTTTATAATCTTATATTTACCTGTAATTACCCGATTTACCTTTAACTATAGGAAATAAAATTTACCGTAGTTACTATTCACAATGCCCAAAAATAAAAAGTAGCTTATTAACATAATTTTGCACCCACTGATTCCAAATATGGAATCCATTTTTCCAAATTCAATACACAAAAGATGCAGAAATTAAATTAAAATTAATCTCGTTGTTGAAAGAAAAAGGGTTTTTCTTTAAAACATTACAAAAGATTTAATTGATTTAACCTACGAATTCAAGGTAAAATCAATGCTAATGACATACATTATATTAAATGGTAATAATATATTCTATTTATACTTTAAAACCATTAAATATTATAATTTAACCACATAATATATTACAATGAAAAAAGTTGTTTTTAATTAAAATATAGCGTGTTTTTACTATTCATTAAAATATGAAAGTTATCGGAAAAATATCAAAACTTTATCTAATGTAAATTTTTATATCCTGATTCAAAAGAAGAATTGTATTTTTCCAAATTGATCTTATAAACATGTCAAAAACTAGATTTAATATGGGTGCGCCATCAAAAGGTGGCAAAACTGCATTTTTTGAAAAATACTTATTTTACCCAAAAAATTTATTTTGTTCTTATACCATGTTCTAGAAATGTGTAAGATGAATAATAATGCTATAAAATTCAAAATTTAGTTAACACTATTCATAACGGCTAGTTCATAACAATATTATAATAATATATCGTTGTTTAGTAAAACCCGGTATTGTGTCCAACACACGCTATCGAGGAAGGTCGTGATTGCGTGTAATGCAAGCCAAGTCAGGGTTGCGTGCTGTGAAATAATCCTTCATTGTTTCGTATATCATAATCCAACCATATTTCATTTATACATTGAATATATATATATATATATACTGAATGTTGCGTAGAATAACTATTATCAAAATTGTGTGTAACACGATCCAAGAATAGTGTTGCGTATACTGCAAGCTAATACGGTGTTGCGTATAGCGCAAGGTAATCATGTTGTAGCATACAACATAAGACATTAATGAAATTAAAAGAATATTTTTCATAAAATCTCGGGGTGTTACATTCTACCCCCCTTAAAATGAATTTCTCCCTCGAAATTCGTCAGGGTTATAAATGGTTTACTACATGAAAGTTTCTTTAATAGAAACCCACATAGTAAAAAGGAATACCAAAACTTGTCTTTAAAAACTAATGTATGAAATGTAACGATTACCCAAATAAACTAATCACTGGGTTTCCACATAGGTGAAAATATGGATATGGAAGAAAAATCTAACCATCAAGTTCTGATGGAGAGTTGTAGAGAACATGGCTATGAAAAAGCCAACAATCACAAAGCTATTTATTTGTGATGATCTAAGGTACCATCTGATTCATCGGATATAAGGGAACTAGGACAATATTTTTGGTTTTCAAGATCATTTCCCTAATGTTGACGAAATTGGAATTAGAAGAAATTCTTTCGTGATTTTGGTATAGTCTCACCGTTTTTCATTCTTTGGACAATTTCTACTTCATCTCTTAAGGAAATGAGGTTGAATTTGTCATTCGTGATGTGTTAGTAGATCATGTGATAGAATGATGGGTCATTCCATCTGTCTAAAAAAAGGTTAGAAAAGTTATAAAAAAATACATAAGTCCATCTATAGTGAGATTAATCATATATGGTTCCTAAAATGGACTTATACTTCATATATCATATTGCGTAATATAATAAAACTAGTTTCTACTAAACAGGGACTTCCTGTAGGCCAGTGGTAGGCGATAAAGGCCAGTCGCACTTCGGTTGTGGGTTCAATTCCTACGACCTTGTCCGACGCGATGGGCTGTCGCCCGTCCTGCAGGTTGTCCTTTTTCTAAAACTCTATTACTATAACATCCTATCAATAATATCGAAAAAAAATTCTATCCTTAAACAATACTAATTTATGTCCAACATAATCCATTTTAGTCTTTAGGATTATCCATAATACTGCAGTCCATTTTCATAATATAGTGAAAACGATTAACATAGATTTAATACCATTTTTGATCCCCATATATCATAAGATATGTCTTTTGGTCACATTCCAAACATTCAAAGGCCTTAATCATGTATTCTCTTGAATACCCATTGAACCTTAGTGAAAACATGAATGTAGTTAATAGTTAACACTTTACACATACCAAAATCCTCAAAATTCTATATACTCAAACCATGATATCACTTAGTCCTTATATCAATCATGAGCTCATGAATACTATCAAACATTTAATTTTCTCCTTATCCCTTCATTATGCGCATATCATCTACATTCCAAAAATATCTGAATAACCTTACATGGATACTGGTAACATTAATCATACACGTTCAAAACTCAAGGAAAGACAACAGTGTAACAATCCTTAGATGTCTCTTTATTCCATAGTACCATGAGATTAATTATACAACATTACACATGATAAACATGTAATCCTTCCACTACATTCTTAAACCATTGATCGAGCTTCAACAATTATTTAATCTCACATATCATTGGTAGTCTCTTCATCATCTTCCACATAAATACTACCCATACGACCATACTGATTCTCTTCATGAGACTTTCCCTTAGGGAATTGGTTTGCATAATGCCTGTACATTCCACATTTAAAACATTTAACCATTGATGATGTCGTAGCAATACCATTATCCTCATCCCTGGTGTTAACTGAACCTTTTCCTTTGCACTTACTGGCTTTGTGTCCTTCTTTTCCACACCCAGAGCATCTTCCAGTTCCTTTGAAACATTCTCCTTGATTCCTTTTCCCACATGATTTACATAGGGGAAATTGAACTTTCTTTCCTCTATGATCATCATGAAACTCCATCATTCTCTTATTAGACGAGTCAGGAAACGTAACAAATTTTAGTTTATTGATTATATTTTGAGATTGCTGATTCGGCATAATAATGATGTTTGGACTTCCAAATCCCATTTCATTTGGTTTCTCATGAAGAATATCATTCCATTGTCCATCATATCCTCTATTATCATGAATCATCTTGTTTCCAGCCATTTTCTAAAACCCAAAAATAATAGTGTGAGAGGAAAAAATCATAATAAAGGGGAAGTAACTTCAATATCTAACATCATTGGTTTAATCTAATATCGTTACCATAGTTCTAGGACTATATACTATACGTATACTTATCCTTAGGGACATCCCTAGACATACCTTAGAAATATCTCTAGGGATATCACTAACGTTCTCGCATCCTAGTTTCCAAAGGTTGACTAAACATTTCCTCTGATACCAACTGTAAGAACCGAATCTTGACATACATGAATATTACATTAATTTTGCGGAATACTTAATACATAAGAAAAACACACACACAAGGATCGTAATAGTTTAGTGTCTTGGGAAACTCGGAATATAATCATCTAATCGTGTTGAAAGATATTCAACATCTCCCATAAAGATCTTCCTTTTTTTACCTAAAAACTTTATTTGTATCCTGGGGAAAAGAAAACATAAAAGGGTGACCTCAAATGCTCAGTAAGGGTAAACAAAAGAAATATCAATCACATCATATTCATAAGAACATAACATTTTGGAAATCTTAACCTGCAAAAGAGAGCATAATTTCATAACATGGTATAAATCATAGTAGGGAAATGAAATCCCAATAATCATAACTTAAAACATGAAACTTTGTGGCATACACACATAATCATAGAAAATCATTTCTTGTTAGTCAAGACTCATTGCCAAGACTATCTTAGTGGACAAATCCCATTTCTGAACCGAGTTACCCTCATTTCAGTCCTGCTTCACTGAACCGGTATAACCTACCGTTCCAGCCATGTCTATCTAATGAGATATAAAATCTTTATCCAATTCATTGGAGGGAGATATAGGTCCCACCCATCTCATAATTATACCATTCTTATGTGTGCCACAAAATCAAAAATCATACATCATTGCATAACCCATGTAGTAAAAATGGGATTCTTAAACAACATGACATCATAAAAAAAATTCATATAAGATAAAGGAATTCATAAAAATATTTCCATCACAACATAATAAAATCCATGTAATAATAGGGATAGAAACAGAACCCTTTATTATCTTAGATGGAAAATAATTTTGATAAAACACTTGAACTCCATTCTTGAGGAAAATATACTTTCTACATCAAAAACACATTTCATTTCTTAACATGTCATACAATTCTAAACTAAATGAAGTTGATTAAAAATAAACTTGAAAATTTGTAAAGGAATATTCTTGGAAATAATTTTATAAAAATCCATTTATGTCGTATAAGTTAAAAAAACATTCTTCGTACTTTTGTCAGAAAAGTCAAAAAGTAACTCGTACGAAAAACGACAAAAGATTCCTTTCATATCCTTTACTAAAAACTCAATGAAGGGTAAAATTGGATTTAAACAATTGTAGGTGGATGGAAATAATATTACGTATTGAGGGAACATGGATGTGGATGATAAAATACACCCCAGTAAATACCAAAGTATAAGCAATCTCGGATAAAAATGAGATTGTGATATTTCCCTTACCTTAGGTCGGATTTGCTTAGTATGTGTCCAAACCTTCTGTATAATGATTTAAATAATGTCATTGACTTATTCCAGAATCATACTCATTGTTATGATATCATATATTGTTCACTTATGACTTAATATTACCCGTTCTTTTGTAAATTCCATGTTAAGGAGCGTTTTGGGTAAAATCGTCTCATTTGTCGTTCGTGTTTTAACTTGTAATTATTCATATGATTACTTAGATCATGGTTACTTAATTCCAGAATTTAAAACATGATTTATATATAATATATATATTCAGAATATACATATATATATAATAGATCGATAAATGGAAAGAAATACACCGTTCATGGAGATGGTAGGCCGTACGTACGCATGAACGCTGTTTTCATTTCCTCATTGAGTTGAATGGAATTAAGTATATGAAATACATATATACATAAATCCAGTAGCTTTATAATGTTATATATTTAATTATTACTGCTTATATATACTTTTTAATCATTCTTAAATGGTTAACATGGAGAATGAATCTCATCGCGTCGTGGAGACGGTAGTTCGTACGTACGCACGAGCGATGATATGGTTCCCATGGTCGTGGAATTGTGTTGAAGTGTATGCATACTATTTCAGTATCAATATCACTTTATAATAATTATATATAGTTACTCATTACACCATTATACCCATCCAATTAAGGTGGTGGAGGAAAATAGATTACACCACGGCGTGGAGACGGTATTCCGTACGTACGCACGCTGGGTGATTTACTTTTTTCGTAGGATGGATAGAAGGTTAATTAGAGTTTTTTTATATTTATAATAACATATCAGTATATATGAAATACTGATGTTATTACTTTATCATGAAACAACTAAAGAAGAATAATTTGGAGAAGAAAGAAATTGAAAAAGATCGGTAATGGATATTACCTCTTTTTGACGCGCCTTCACTTAACCTCCACTTAATGAACTATGGATGGTCTTTGAAGAAGACCAGGACCTCTAGGATGATACTACAGAAGTGGAGAAAATATTTTGTCAGGGTTTGGCCGAGCTTGAATGCTCAAATTGGTGTGAGGAGGAGAGGGAGGAGGTGCCCTTTTATAAAGGAGGAGAGGGGCACCTTAGGAAAATCGCAAAATATTATTTTATATTAAGGTCAAATTCTGTTTATAATGGTTCCAAAGGGTCTTATTTCGAAGATAAAGTTGGTATGGGTCTAAATCCCCTCATACAATAGGATTTAGACAAGTTTAGGTTATTATTTTAACCATATCAATTAGATTTAACTCTAAGTTAAATAATTTAACTTTTACCTTGTCTTTTTGTTTTCTTACACTATATGGTTAATAAACATACTATATCAAGCCAAACGAACCCCAAGTTATTTATTATAAATATATATAACCTTATCTAAGTCATTTGTCTGAACCTTATATTTTTAGGAATAAAATAACAATTAATAATATAATATTTGTTTTAAAAACTAATTTATGTCAATTTTGACACTATTTGGTACATGATTTTTATGAAATTCATAGCAGAATGATAAGTTCAAACCAAGTTACTTAAATAAACAATAACATGTCATAGTAATCTATAAAATTAGTTTATGTCATAAAAAGTCTCAAATTAAATTTATTTGGGTATTTATAACATCAATTATGTCAAAAGTTCATTAATAAGACAATTACTGCATCATCATTGTGTCATAATAAATGATAATTATTTAATCCCTAAAAATTATAAATAAATTTCTATGATATATATAATTGTATTAGATTTCTGGAGAATATTCATGTTCGAAGTTTCATGAAGTTTATCACTAAATTAAAATTATTATACTTATAAGATTTAAGAAAGTGACATGTTGTCACATTCTTTGGTTTTAATAATAATTAAATTATTTTCATGGAAAAAAGTCCATAAAATGAATCTAATCCGACCCTTAGGATATATGGGTCTACTTTTATCCATCCAATTAGAATTTTCCAAGTTTTAGGGTAATTTTATAATCTTATATTTACCCTTAATTACCTGATTTACCTTTAACTATAGTAAATAAAATTTACCGTAGTTACTATTCACAATGCCAAAAAAAAGTATCTTATTAACATAATTTTGGACCCACTGATTCCAAATATGGAATCCATTTTTCCAAATTCAATACACAAAAGATGCAGAAATTAAATTAAAATCAATCCCGTTGTCGAAAGAAAACAGGTTTTTCTTTAAAACATTACAAAAGATTGAATTGATTTAACCTACGAATTGAAGGTAAAATCAATGCTAATGACATACATTATATTAAATGGTAAAAATATATTCTATTTATACTTTAAAACCATTCAATTTTATAATTTAACCACATAAGATATTACAATGAAAAAATTTGTTTTTAATTAAAATATAGCGTGTTTTACTATTCATTAAAATATGAAAGTTATCGGAAAAATATCAAAACTGTATCCAATGAAAATTTTTAAATCCTGATTCAAAAGAAGAATTTAAATTTATCAAATTGAACTTATAAACATGTCAAAAACTAGATATAATGTGGGTGCACCATCAAAAGGCGGCAAAACTGCATTTTTTGAAAAATACTTACTTTACCCGACAAATTTATTTTGTTCTTATACCATGTTCTAGAAATGTGTAAGATGAATAATAATGTTATAAAATTCAAAATTTAGTTAACACTATTCATAACGGCTAGTTCATAACAATATTATAATAATATATCGTTGTTTAGTAAAACCCGGTATTGCGTACAACACACGCTATCGAGGAAGGTCGCGATTACGTGTAATGCAAGCCAAGTCAGGGTTGCGTGCTGTGAAATAATCCTTTGTTGTTTTGTATATCATAATCCAACCATATTTCATTTATACATTGAATATATATATATATATATACTCAATGTTGTGTAGAATAACTATTATCAAAATTTTGTGTAACACGATCCAAGAATAGTGTTGCGTATACTAAAAGCTAATACGGTGTTGCATATAGTGAAAGGTAATCTTGTTATAGCATACAACACAAGACATTAATGAAATTAAAAGAATAATTTTCATAAAATCTCAGGGTTTTACAATGAATAACATTAATCAAAACATTATTATATCATGTGAATAAAGAGATTAATTATATACGCTGAAAATGGAATGTATGTACACTATATAAAAGTGATTTAGTTCATAACAATAAAGAATTCCCAATGGAATGTAAATTGAGATGAAATCCCATATAAAGACTATACCCATATATTTAGGATAAATCAATTAAATAATTATGTTTTAAAAATAGAAATACACTCAATATGATTTTATATTAATTGTAAATATATCAATGGAAATTCACACATATTCTTTAAAAAATCCAATGAATTTTATGTGTAACTCAATGAATGGAAATTCAATTAAAATTACACTTATCTTGTTCTTATCAATGACTTGATGATTTTTCAATGGAGTGATTACGTGTTTAAAAAGTATATCCACATAAAGGGGAATGTAAATTACTACATAAATATATAAATGGTGGTTTTATACATAATATTAGATTAAAATATTCAATGATGTATTCATAAAATTCAATGAATGGAAATTGAAATAAGAAATTCCCTTACTGATTTGGTAACTTACCAAAGGCACACCCCATGAAATAAAGATCGCAAAATGAAGATGTAAATACCCAAATATTTAAGTATATTTCACAACGAATGAAATCATTGGATTTACATAATCCAAAAAAATAAATAGTTTAAAATATAGCATGAATCTCATAAAAAGAAAAGGTGAGATGAGAACCTCTTACCTTGTACTTTTCATTGGTCGAGGGTACATTTAGTCTCCTGTTCTTCGCGTACTTCCTTTTAATTTGTACAAAATCTATCCCTAGGATGGATTTATGATAAAATTAAGGCCTCTAGGTTGAAGTGAGGGTAGTTGGGAGGATATTTGAGAAGGGTTTTTCTGAGCCAAATGGCTTTTGAGGTGTAAATTTAAAAGAATGTGAAGTACCCTTTTATAAGAAAGGTCAGGGTAACTTTAGGAAAATCTTTAAATAATATTTCGTTATAAACTAATTTTCTATTTATAATGGATAAAAATGGTTTTATTGCGAGTCAATGGTAGGTATGGGTTGAAAAACTCTCAAAAAATAGATTTTTGACATGTTTAGGTCACCATATTAACATTATCTTTTATATTTATCTCTTAGTTAAATAGTTTAAATTTTATGATGTCTTCTTGAATTTTTATAATACATGGTTTATAAGACTATTGTTAAATTTCCTTTGAACATAAATTGGTTCATTAATGACATATATATCATTACATAATTTCTTGGGCCTAATCTAAGATTTTTAGGATTATTATATCATTTAATAAATTTGTATTTTATTTAAAAACACATTTATGTCTATTTTGAAAATATTTAGTATTTCATTTATTTAAAATTCATAAAAATATGATTTATTTGGAGAAAAGTACTTCGAATTATCCCTAACATGTCATATTCAAATAGAAAATCAATTTATGGCATTAAAGGTTTCAATTTACATTTATTAAAAAATTTATAACATAAATTATTTTAAACTATCATTAATAAGGTAATTACTGCATCATCATTATTTCAATAAAAAATGTAATCTTTTAATGGATTAAAATTACGAATAAAATAACATGATGTACGATATCTTTTTAGCTTTCAAATTAATTTTTATTCTTGAATTTATCTTAGGTAAAATCTTATATTAAAAATGGTTTATTCATTTAAATTTATATTTAACACTTACCTCCACTTTAAATAAAATACAATAAATATCTTAATTAAATCCAATTTGATCAAAAATGATAATATTTTATTCCTAAAGATGTATTTGGTCGAAATAAACTTTACCAATATTATTAGGACATGTGTTGGGGTAATTGTAATATTATGTTTTCCTCTAATTACCCTGCTTATTTTTAACCATGGTAATTAAAATTAAAAAGTTACTATTCATGAAAAATAATTTTCATCCTATTGAACAAAATTTTACTTTTTGATGTCAATTGTGTCCCTTAGATTTTTGAAAAACAATTTACAGATGTGGCAAAATTATGTTTTTTGGCCAATTTTCAAATGTGCCTAGAAGGTGGGTAAAGGATGTTAAAATTTTCAATAAAATTGTATACATCATATCTTATTATAAAATGACCCAAATCACTTATACTGGAATAATATATGTATTACGTGTCTTTTTTGAATTTATGATAAATTTTAAATAAAAATAATTATTGATATGAAAAAGTGGTTTTTTGTGTACTATGTAGTCTTTTTCAATTTTCACCAAAAATTGTATGTTTTTAGAAAAATAAAAAAGATTAACACTAAGATAATTTTGATATTCTGAATCAAAAAATTAATTCTATTATACGAAATTCAATTTTTAGGAGTCTCAAATATTAATTTTATTATTATCCAAAAAAGACATACAAAGTAGTTCTTTTAAGAAAATTATTTTTCTAAATATAGAACTATTTAAAAAAAATATACATATAATTATAAATATGTTTTATTTATGTGAAAACATTATAAATAAAATTTAGAATTTATTTTTTACTATACATATTACAATGTTTAATTGATAAATAAATATTTCATAAATATTACTAATACTAATGCGTTTTGTCGTAGAAAATTAGTCTTGAAAATAAAACAAGCCATGCCAATTTTGTGTATTTTATATGTTATTGAATTAAATTAAATATATAACTTATAATGATGTATTTTGGTGTTACATTAATCCCCCTTTTGAATAATACATTCTCGGAATTTTAATATTGGTCTTGGAAACATCATTTAATTTCCAACATCAGAAAAATAGTCAATAAAACTGTCACATTAAAAGAAAGAATGGGAAGTAGAAAGGATATCCAAGAAAACCCATAATAGGGATCCATGTAGGAAAACATGGATATGGAATAGAAAACAACCCATAATGTTCTGATTTCGTGTGATAGAAAACCCGAATAGTTGAATGTTAACTGTTATAAAACCCTAAACTTGTGATGGGTTAAACGATCATTGATTACCCTGTAGGAAGTGCAAACAAGAAATTTTTTTCTTTTAGGCTCCTTTTCAATAAGTGGAGAAATTTATATATGGGATTACTATGAAAATATGGATATATATTCTTTTTAAATAGAGTTTTATTAATTAATTAATTTCTACCACAAACTCATTTTTTCTACAAATGATGAATATTCAAGAAGAATTAGTCACACCTGAAGCACTAGAATCAACTTCTATAGAATCACATAATACACAAAAGATGAACTATATATATCACTTTTCATTATACATTTACCGAAACCAAAATGGTTTGTACAAGATCTTATGATCTGAAAAAATGAAAATCTTTTTTAAAAGAAATACTACTCTTAATCTCCAAAATTAAACAAATAATACCCAAAGTTCAACAAAGACCATTCAATAAACAATTGACCTTAAAATTCATTGAAATAATAAAAACAATTTTTTATTAAAAAAATTTATAAGGACTTGATCAGATATCATTCTAGGATAATTCTTAACATTTATCTCCAAATAACATTTATTACTCTTAAAGTCACACACATAAAAGTAATTAGACTAATAAAATATTCTATATGATAGGTTAAGAATTTAAATATATAACCCAAACCACAATAAGTCCAAAATACAAATATAGATTCTTCAAGATTAAAAAACCACCATTACTCCTCAAATAAAATATCATAGTATTCAATTTTCTTTAGGCATATAGTGTTCCAAAAAGTGAAAAAATCTTCTAAAATAACATTTATCATTTATTTACCAAATCATTTTCCTATACTAAGTATATCAATTTGATAAATCCCATGTTTCTAAAATCAACATATTGTTGATCCATAAAATTATTTAACTAAAAATAATTAGTCATACTAACTAGGGACTTCACATAGGCTAGTGGAAGGTGATAAATCTCAGTCGCACTTTGGTTGTTGGTTTGATTCCCATAGCTTTGTCTGATGTAAGTGGTTGTCACACAGTCTTCATGTTTTCCATTTTCAAAAACTATATAATTTTATAACATTCAAAAAATGAGATAAATTACTCAAAATAACCATAAAATATTTTAACCACAAATGATATCACATACCTTTCATCTTCATCTAAAAAAGTAATAACTTTTAATTTCATCAAATTCAAGGATCATATAATCCAAAATAGTTATTTATAACTATGAGCACAAAAGAAAATACAAATCTTTCCCAAATAGCATTTTTACATAACAAAATTCAGGGTTACACATAGAAAAGATAATTCGTCCATTGTAATCTAATAAAAAAGATCATTAATACTTTTAAACATTTAGACATCCCTTTATTTCAACATAAGTTCTCCCTTGACCAAGTGGTTATCCTATAGAATATGTAATTTGCCTCAGGTAATGCCCATATCCCCTATATTTATAGAAAATTATTGTAAATGGATTCTTAGGATCACTTATATTTTACTGCATTGCACACTTCATTTTTACTTAGAAATTATTTACATTATGTCCTTCTTTCCCACACATAAAGCATTTCTTTATACCATTGAGACAATTTCCTGGGTGTCTCTTTCCACATTTCTTTTATTATTGAAATTGAGATTTCTTTTCTACATGGTTTCAACTAGTAGAGCTCTTATCATTCTATTCCTTTCTCTTTATTGTTGATTTGGTAGTTGGTGAATGCATATATTATTGATCATATTTTTTGAAAACTGATTCAACACAAACACTATCTATTATACCCCGATTAAAATTCAATTTAATTTCTCATTTTATCCACCATTCCCACCTTGTACATCATGTTATATGTAACTATGAATTTCATGGAATCCATCCATTAACTAAATGTAGAAATCATAGTGTGAGTAACAATAGCCATAAAATCATTGAGAGAATATAATGATACAATATTTTCGATATAATACTCCTTAAGATTAACAAAGATTATTTATTATAATCTTATATTAAAATTATTCAAATCAGTTTGTAACGAAAATGTGAATTATAGTAAGAATATCTCTTAGTATTGTCGAACCAGGTGTATAGTAAGGCTTGTTGTCATGTACTAAGATACCCCAGGTCAATCCAAAAACTACATGTGAGAGTTTTCACACCTGTGTACATATGTGATATAACTACGTCCACTTGTAGTATCCAGATATGGATTTATTTCTTGGGAAACTCCCACAATCACTATATTAACAAAATTCGACGATTTTCTTCTATACTAATCCTCAATGTCTATCATTGTGTTCTATTTTCAAGTTAGGGTTTATCTAATTCCAGTATCCAAGGTTACTTATATACTTTATTTGATACAAACATTAATTCCTTAACCCTTGAATCCTAGAGTCGATGATTTACTTTATTACATTGGCATGACTACAAAGAATGAAGCACCAAAGGACCGATTAGTTTATCTATCCTAGAAAATAGATTAAATAAATGATATTCATATTATAATTTCTAAAATAAATTACAACATAGATAATCATTTAAGAATTTAATTATCCTCCTAGCTCAAACCTGCATATAATTCATAATAGACTTCTTGGAATCCTAGGAATACAAAAGATAAGAATTGGGTGATCTCAAATGCTCGTTATGGGTAAAAAATATAATAGAAGATATCATAAATAATAATAAAAATTTACTGGCAGGTATAAAATTGTAACACAATCCCGTTAATCATAACCTTCAGTATAATATAGAAAATATAAATCAAAAAATATTATTTACGTATTAATAGGGATACTCAACTAGTTGAATAATCACATGTAACATTAATAACAAATCTCTTAATGATGGAATGCATACTACTAGACATCTTAAGAACAATGTAATTACCTCAGGCCAATAACCTTAATATAATTTTTGTCAAGGCCTTGTGCAAAGATATTAGTTTGACTCATGAGACCTACCGATGCATCCGGAGGATATAGAGGGACCTGCCTATAAATTATTAATTCAATGCATTTTTTATATTAAAAGGGAGAAATATAATCAAAAAATTTGTATTAAAACAACATACAAAATGTCAATACATTAACCAGAAACCATGAATTGTATAAAAATATCACATCCATAGTCAAAAATAATGCATTTAATACAATATTTAAGATTGTATTATAATAAATAATCATCAATCATGAATAGAATAAAATTAAGAATATTTACATAGATGAAAATAACCCGTAAATATATTCGAGAGAAATATCCCCTATTTATTGAAAACATATAAAAGTCACACTATTTATCAAATAAGTAGTTTAAAATAGATTTTTGAATCAAAGTGTCCCAAACCACTTTGAAACTTTTGAAAGGAATTTTAATTTCAAAACATTCATATAAATATAAATAAACCCATTAAAATATTTTTAAAACATGGACATTAATTAGAATGATTTATAAGAACACATCTTTAAAAAAATTTAAACTGATATTTTAGTTAAATAGATCCTAATAAATTGAGAGATGATTGAATACAAAAAACTGAGGAAAAAAATTAATCAAAACATTATAATCTCATTATAATAAAGGGATTTATGATATACTATGTAGAAGGATAGTATATACACTATATAAAACTGAATTGGTGCATAAAAACAATGAGGTATCAATAGAATGTAAAATGAGATGAAATCCCGTATAAAAAATGTATCGTTAGATTAAGGATAAATCATGAAACATAATTACATTTGAAAAAATAGACTCAATGTGATTAAATAATCAGTGTAAATAAATAAAATCACATTAAGACTTATTCTTTTAAAAACAAAACCAATTACTTGTATGTTTAACTCAATTAATGTAAATTGAATTAAGATTACCCTTATCATGTTTATATCAATGAATTTAAAATTTATTAGTGGAGTGATTAGGTGTATCAAAAGTATATCCTCCCAATGGGGAGTGGAAAATACTACATAAATAAATAAATAGCGATTTCACACATTATCATTGACTAAAATAGTCACGGAAGTATGTGTAAAACCCAATGAGTGGAATTTGAAATAAAAAATTCCATTACTGATTAGGTAAGTTTCGAATCATACACCCCATGAAAGAAAGATCATACAAGGAGATGTAAATACCCATAAATTAAATTGTATTAGACAAATAATAAAATAATGATAAGTTCATACACCACAGATAAGAAAATATTGGAAAATATAGCATGAATCTCATGGAAATAAAAAGTGATATGAAAAAAATTTACCTAGTACTTTTCTTTAGTCGAGGGTATGTTTAATCTATTCTTCATCGGGCGCTTCCTTTTGATTTGAAAAAAAGGGCTCCTTACATTGGAATTATGATTAATGTAAGGCTTATATGTTTAATTGAGTGTAGTTGGGAGGATATTTGAGTATGGTTTGACCGAGCCAAATGGATTTAGATGTGTGAATTTAAGAGAAGGGGGTGTACCCCTTTGTAAGAGAGGTGAGGGGCACTTTAGGAAAAGATTGAAATAATATTTTACTATAAAATCAAATTAAGTTTATAATTGCTTCAAATGGATTTATTTTGAGTATAAGGTGTGTATGGTTCGAAAAACTCTCATCAAATAGGTTTTATACAGGATTATGTCACCACATTAACCTTATCTTTTGGAATTAACTCCTAGTAAAATAGGTTAAATTTTACCATGTTTTCTTTTTTTATATTACATTGTTAATAAACCTACTATAAAATTAAAAGTGATCCTAATTTTGTTAAATAATGAAATATATATCTTTATATAAGTCATTTTTTTGAATCTTATATTTTTATGAAAATTATATCATTTAAAAAAATAGTATTTGTTTCAAAAAATGATTTATGTCAATTTTGAAACTATTTAGTATTTGGTTTTTGTTAAAGTACAAAAATTCTTATTTATTAGAAAAAATACATTTAATGAACCCTATCATGTCATATTCTTCAATAAAATTTGTTGATGGCATAAAATGTATCAGATTACATTTATTTTAATATTTATAATATTAATTATTTTAATCATTCATTAATAAGGTAATTATTGCACCATCATTGTGTCATAAATAAATTTAATTTTTAATGTATAATAGTTATAAATAAAATACCATGATGTAGAAAATATTTTTATATTTCTAATTAATATTTATAGTTGAATTTATCTTATGTATAACCCCATACTAATAATAGTTTAGTTATTAAAATTTGAATTTAACACTTTTAACTCTACTTTAAATAAAATATAATAAATGTTCTAATATAATAGAGGTGGATAAAAAGGGTTATATTTTATTCCTAAGGTTTTTTTGGTCTAAATACACTTAACCAGTAGAATTAGTACATGTGATGGGGTAATTAAAAAACCAATTTTACCTTTAATTACCCGATTTAATTTTAACCATGGTAAATAAAATTCAGATGTTTCTATTCATCTTAAATAATTTTCATCATATTGAACCAAATTTTACATATTTATGTAAACTAAGTCTCTCAAATTTTTTAAATTCCATTCACAAAAGCCATAAAATGAAGTTTTATGCAAATTTTCAAATGTGCCAAATGGTGGGTAAAAGACATTAAAAAGTTCAATAAAATTATATACATCCAGTATTATTATAAAATAATAATATGAATTATATTAGACAAATATATGTATTATTTATCTCTATTAACATTAAGATTAATATTAATTGAAAATAATTATTTAAATGAAAAAGTTGGGTTTTAAGTACTATGCATTATTTTTCACTATTCATTAAAAATTGAATGTTTTCAGAAAAATACCCAGAATTCACCCTAATCTAATTTTGATACTATTAATCCAAAAATAGACTATATTTTACCAAATTCAAATTATTATGAGTTTATAACATTAATTTTGTCATTTCCCATAAAATCACATAAAAATAGTTCTTTTAACAAAGTAGTTTATCTAACTATATAACTATTTTAACAAAACATATAAATCTCATTATTAATATGTTTTAATTATGTGAAGTAATTAAAAATATCATTTAAAATTTTTCTCTTAGTATTGAGATTACATTATTTAATTGATAAAAATATATTATGTTTAAATAATTATAATAATGATGTATTGTCTTGTAGTAAGATAATTTTGTGTATAATGCAATCCAAGCCAGTGTTGTGTGTAGTATAAGCTATTGAATTACATTAAAGATATAATTTATTATGATTTCTTGGGTTGTTACATGTGTGAATTGATATAATTGGCTTTAAATAAGGCTCATACCTAACAATTCCATTCATGGATTATATTAGATAAATATGGATTAATATAAACTGTTGTATCAAAGATATAAGATAATCAATAAAACTAACTCAATCAAAATAATTGTTAATTTTTATAGTCATAAAATTGAAAATTTCAAATACAAGTTCTACCATGTGAGATTACCCAAGTTAAATCAATTAATATGGTCAAGATATAATTGGAAGATTTTGGTTTACAAATATTCTCTAGAATAGAATATATAAATTTAGACAAACACTAGGGTAATAACAATGTTTCATATCCCACCTTCTCAGAGATGAGGGAATGAACAAATAACACCCAGAACCTTCCTTCATCATGTTGAATGAGAGATAATGATCGTCGAGTCTCTCCTTCAATAGGCCCCAGAGTGGTGGTTAGCACCAAGGGTATAAAATCTCGTATAATTTGGAAATAAATACCCTTTTTATAGAACAGGATAGAAAGATAAGACAATAAATCCCAAGAAACTCAAAATACCAAAAGTAAAAGTATTGCCAAAATCCTTTTACCACATGGACGATCAAAAGTAAAGTTGATGTAAGGTACAAAAAAACTCCAATGTAAATTACAAAAGAAGATACTATGTTGAAACACCAACTATTCTCGATGTCCGAGCTAGTAATGTCCAGTATTATCCTCACAATCCTCAAGGAAACATGAAAATAGTATTATGAATACAGGGTGAGTAGACATGTATACCCTATAAGAAAATATAAATCCACCCATGAACAATTGAGTGAGAATACTTATGTCCCTATGATAAAATAGTAGAACCTCATATATACTATTGAGGATACTAAACCGCCCTTACTCACTGAGGCACACCAACAATGAATGCATGTCAAGTAAAGTAATAGTATAAGCACATTGATATTTTTATACCCCGCACCACTTTCCCACTGGTTAACTACTAATCTCTAATGGCTAACAACTTGATGCTACCACTCTACTCATATATAGTCCCACTTCCCCAACCTTCCCACACACACCTAGGCCTCAAAACTCACAGAATCTCTCCCATATACACTTGTATGACCACAACTACACCTCACACTTGAAGACACATAGGCCTCATCCTAATGAAACTCAGGAAAAAACCCATCCTGAAAACACCTACACCTCTCAACTTAAACAAACCATCAACCAAAATAATTAGAAAATCAAAATTTTAGTCCCATTTCACAAACCCCCACTCTTCTTGGACACATGTTCACCCGTTTCCAGTAACCACTCTTCAAAATTTGACCACACGATCCTTCTCTCACAACACAGCTCCACAAAAATTCTTCCCAACAATCCCCAGATGCAGTCTCACTGCATATAAGTTCATAACGATACCACATTCCCACTGTCGGACAATTCCAAGATGCATTAAACATTACATAAGTTCATAACCACACCCCAGTCCTACTGCTCGACGTCAGTCTGCGACCACAAAACTACAAAGGTAGTTCAAATACATAAAAGTTTGACTATTCGACAATCAATCAATCTCTTAGACATGGATACCAAAATAGCCCTTGTACTTCCATGAACACATATTCCATGAAATCTATTATTTACCCAAAACTTGTTGTACACACAAACCACACCTATCTCATGGAACCAAATCCTATGTCCAACCTTGTACCCACAACTCTACCCCCAACTACTATTCTACACAACTCACAAATGTTCAGATAATTCAATAGAACACAACACTCAACAAAACCTATCAATAGGATGTATATACATTTTGATTTAAACAGTATAGGTTTTTAATTACACTTAATTTTAACCAGGGTGATCACACAATAGTCTTGAACCTATGGAATCCATTTATCTATCTAGTGTGAGAGATTATGTAGATTTAAGGTTACCTTCATTTATCCAAGTATCTCAACAAAAAATAACATCACTACCACCACAATAATTCACAAAATAATCAAGGATAACAGATAAAATA
This sequence comes from Viscum album, assembly GCA_963277665.1. Taxonomy (NCBI): domain Eukaryota; kingdom Viridiplantae; phylum Streptophyta; class Magnoliopsida; order Santalales; family Viscaceae; genus Viscum; species Viscum album. The sequence continues at coordinate 448,070,775 of OY728133.1, forward strand.
TGAGATCTACATCAAACCACACTCAGTCTGTTATTTTATGTACATGTGAATTATATTGAACAAATCCAGTTGTTATCTATTTTTTGTCTTTAACAAAAGTATTAACCAATTTTTCACAAGGATTCATTTGAATACCCACCTCGCATGATGCAGAAATAAATGTAATCAAAATAATTCCCCACCGGATGATCTAAGGATTGAAGTTCCTCATTGCAACAAGAACAGTGGATCATGTGAGTAGCAGGACAGTCCAAGAAAGCTACACCGAAGAGCTATAGCATAGGCACATGACTCATTTATAGAGGAATGATGTAGTTTTACCATGGAAAATTAAAATTAATAAGGAAAGAAGATATATTGGTTTATGAAAGAGAGGGATCTTCAAACTCCTGGAGATGATTTCAATGATCATTAAAATTAGATCTTGGTTTGACCACACAACATGTCGGTTACATGGTTGGTTGAATGTTATGTGATATGTGGAATTTAATAATTCCCCTAAGAAATAGTGGAGGAATCCCATCACAGTATTGTGAGTATATCGGTTACCGTTTATCTGAGAAAAACATGTATCAGGGTCAAAACTGAAAAAAACTGTGAGAAACAAAAAATGAGTCATCGATGGGTTAGTCACCGATGCTAAGCCACCGATGCGACCTACTAATGCTGATGCACCGACCATGAGCATCCAATGCTATAGCCTACTAATGCAATGTCCTACCGATGCCATGACCTATCGATGCTCTTACTTACCAACACCGACATCCACAACTCATTGATGTTGATTCCCTCGACTCAATGACAATGATGCCCCTAACACACAGATGTCGATGTCGCTGAATCACCGAAGCCAACGCCCTCGAATCCTCGATGCCAATTACCTGAACTCACCAATACCTATTCCATTGATTCATAGATGATGATTCCCTTGAATCCCCAATGATATCTCCCCTAATTCACTGACGTACTGGCATACCAATGAAAATTCATGCTGATGGAAAACATGAAATTTGGAAAACTCTTGGAATGGGCCGCAATTGCCTCCCGAGACAGCCTGAACAATAGATTATCACAAAGGAAGGGAATGGGAAATCTAGGTCATTACATCAAATAACACTCAAACTATTCTAATCTATGAGAATTTTAAAATTATCCTAGAAAAAAGAAGAAGTATGAACAATCATACCTTATGATACCTCTCATGAGTAAACAACCTTATGTTGTATTTAAGGATGGAATAAAAACCGTAAAATTACAAACCACATTTTTGACGTCAATATCATAAATAATTAAGGAAACACTACCACTTGACTTCCCCAATCAACCAAATAAACACCAAGGGTCACACATTCTAGACAAATGGATTAGAGATATTATTCCTCTATGTCAAAATACGATCCTTTCTGGGCAGCATTGTCTTGCCTTCATGGGTTTAATCGCATCCACTTTAATTATTCTGGATTATGGATTATGTCCTCCCCTCCCCATAGTTAGGAATTTTTACACAAAACCATTGAACATGGAAACAACATATCATATAGAAAGAGAGGTCCAGAATTACATCAAAATAAAGGTATATGAAACAATATAAGTGAAACACAAAACTACTCTGGGTACTGGGAATACAATTGTTACTCCCATTCTTAATAACACTCTTTCAGGCCACCATGCCTCCATGAAACACGATCCAATGTAATGGTCCATCCACACAATAACTTTTACTCACAATCCTCGATCCTTAACAGTCACTCCATGAATGTTGTGTCATCCTTGATATCCAACTCTACCCAGTCTAGGACATGGGAATCATCTTGTAAATACCAATGGCATTTAGGGACACCTCTCTAACTCACATATCAACTTCAACTCATGTGGCAATTCCAACCGATATTCCACCTCTCCTACTCATCCCAATACATAGAAATTTCTAATGATCTCGGGACAAAGCTTTCTTCCTGTTCCAAACTTCCGCTATCCAAGCCAAGGGGAGACATTTAAGAACATATGGTCTCACAACTCGAACTCCAGATGTCTCCTAATATGAGCTGCAAAAGACTTCTGCTGGTCCTGATCAGTCTTCATCGTCTCATGCACAAGATTAACCATCTCTATTACGCTCTGCACTACCTATGGCACAAGAAGGGGTGCTTTCCCTACCTCCTTACCACAGATTGGTGAGTGACACAGACTTCTATAAAAGTATTAGAATGGATCCATGTAAATGGTATAGTCATAGATATTTCGGTAAGAAAGCAATACATTGGGAAATATTCATACCCATGATTTTATGATGTCCATGAAATACTTCTGCATCATGTCCTACAATGTCTGGATGGTCCTCTCCATCTGTCAATCTATATGTGGGTGGAATATAGTGATAAGGTGTAACTATGTTACAAAACATGTTACAATCCCCTCCATAATTTTGAGATAAAATGTGGGTCTCGATCCAAGATGATGGATCTTGTAAATACATGTAGTCGCACCACCTTTCATATATATCTCTGTGCTAAGGAATCCAATACACTCAACTAATTGATCACCAAGAAGTGAGACAAAATCATCAACCAGTCCACTACTACCCAAAGGGCGTCACATCATCCCTGAGATATGATTAATCATATGATGAGATACATCAATATTTCATCCCACTTCCTCTCAGGAACATTAAGGGATGCAATAGATAGTCGGGAACATGGTGCTCAACCTTCACATGTTGAAACACTATGCATCTTTCTACAATCTCTACCACTTCCCGCTTCACCCCGGGCCACGAAAATAGTTCCCATAGGCGTAGATAATCCTAGAGACTCTTGGATGCACTTCCAATGTTGAGCTATGGAACTCATAGAGAAATCCCTCATGCGTTGCAACTGGGACCGAAAACATCCCACAGAACAACATCTGATTTTTACAATCCTCCGACCATCCATTTAAAGGATTACCCTAGACAACATTATCAGGAATCACATCAACATCTGAGTATCCCCACTAAGAGTCCTATACCTGTTGTACCATGGAATACTACAATATCATATGAAATAGGTATACATTGTCATTATCTTCCCTAACATCCATCCACTAGGTGGCCATCTTCACTATTTCCTTCCAAGTGTTGGTAGAATCCCGAACTACCTCTTTTTGTGAATTCCTACTCAAGGCATTAGCCACCACATTCCCTATCCTCAGGGTGTAAGATATTTAAAATACATAATCATGGTGAAACTCTCTCCACCTTTGATGTTGCATGTTCAGGTATTTTGGAGACAAGATATTCCTCAAGCTATTGTGAGCCGAGAAGACCACAAAGCGCTCCATAATGAATTAATGCCGCCACAAAATCAGTGAGAACACTGTAACTACAAGCTCTAGATCTTGGGTGGGATAATTACATTCATTATTACATAATTTCCTGGACCCATAATAGATTACTACTCACTACAACATCATCACACATCCCTATCCAAGGATGAAAGCATCACAAAACTCCCCGAACATTAACAATTCTTCTGCAAATCATTACATTTGGGAATTAAACAGGTTCCCCATTAGATAGAAAAAAGTTTCTTAACCCTACATAGTGCACCATAATCCTTGGTCTTCTTATTTTAAACGATGTTAGGGGAGACAAAACTCAAGGGAATTCATGTATGAACTTTTGTTAATAGCCTGTCGAAACTAGGAAACCACAACCCTTCGCCACATTCTTGGGTGCTTCCCATGAAACAACCTCTTAATCCATTGAAGGGTCAACCACTATCCCTTGATGAGACACCACATGTCTGATGAAGTGCACCTATCGCTTCCTAAACATGCACTTGGACAACATTCTGTGGATCTAGTGGTGTCAGAGGACCTCAAAGACAATTATTCGAAGCCCGATGTGGTCCTCATCTGACCTTGAGTATATCAAGATGTCATTGATCAACACGATGCCGAACTGGTCTAGGTACACATGGAATGCAGCGTTAAGGATCCCCATGAACATGGATGGTGCATTCATGAAACTGAAGGAGATGAAAAAGAACTCAAATTGCCCATACCTGCAACAGAAATAATTCTTCATGATGTCACCCTCCTTTACCCTCAATTTGTGATATCCAGACCACATGTCAAACATAAAAAACCAACCCTACCCCTTTAACTATTCAAAATGATTGTTGATCCTGGTAAGGGGTAATGGTTCCTGGACACAACCTGATTCATCCTCATGTAATCTATGCATAGTATTATTCCATTGTCCACCTTGTAAGAAAGCAAGACTGGATCACCCCACGACGACAAAGTTGGCCTGATAAACCCCTTATTCCTCAGTTCATCAATCAAAATCTCAAAATCATGCAACTCAGAAGGTTCCATTTGATATGGATCCATTGAAATTGGATAGGAACCAAGTTTTTAGTTTATTCATATCTCAAAATCACATTGAGGGTGTAGAGTCACAACCACATAGAGGAATACATCCAATAACTCACTAGTAACCCCTGAAACATCTGCCATCTTTTTATCTATTGATTTGAGGAATATCATTTAAAATAAAGAAAGAAGAGGCTCCATACTCCCGCTACCCTCCTAAAAACTATAATGTAAAATTAATGCTATGCACTGGCCACCCATATTTGAGAACACACCACTTATCTGGGAGTTATCAATAATAGCGTGAACAAATAAAAACATTATATGCCTATGATGACATTTGATGAATGCATCTATAGTAAAATAAGATCACCATTAGACATTTTTCCCCAAAATCAGTCTACATACTTGAAATACATCAAACAAATAGGTCTGAACTCTGACTAGTGTACTCAAAATCAGGGGAATGGGGAGTCTCTCTATGTGTCATCCTAGAGCATGGACCTAAATGGGTGCGAAAAAGGAGTTGTAAGGCTCCTTAATCAAACAAATAACATGAAAAAAATACTAAATATACTTATCAAACCTTAAATAACATATAACCCTACTAGAATTGCTTCCTCTGTGGAATGAAACTACACATGAATAGCTCCAATATCTATTTACTATCAATCGTCCCCCAACCAATCCTTGGTCGAGGTCCCTAAGGATCCACCTATGTTCGACCTCCCTCTGCACCATCTAACCTCAGTTGAGAAGAAGATCACCACCCCTACTACAAGAAGTGCATGACTAGTAACTACTGCTTCTGAGGTGGGCGTGGAGCCCACCCACCCCCACTTTACGTGGCTCAAACTATGCCTTGATTCTGAAGATGTATTTTACCTCCATAGATAAGGAACCCAAGTCTCAATCTCATAGGTAAATAGAGAGGGAAAGGATATTGAAATTGGAACTGCTGAGGCCTACTCCCCACTGGCTGAAACTTAGAACGCCCTGACACCAGTGACATAATGTTGACGACTTTTCCATTTGATGAACTCAGTTATCTCCTCTCTTATGGCCCTACAAATAATGAGTTCATCCTTTCCACTACCATGGCCTTCTTATGAAACTCTATGTACATCAATTGAGTGAAATGAGTTACAACATAAAGAATTAAAGTTCTTAGTGCCTCCTCTAAGTGTTTCCCCTGGGAAACCTCATCAAAGACGTGATCCAGTGCAAAGTATATGATATTATTGAACATGTTCCACAAATACTTCTCCATCAAACTCCCCTACTAAAGTAAGAGTATCGATTGTCTCTTATTAGCCTCCATTATAGATGAAAGGAATTTAGATTCAAACATCGTCTCAATGTTAGCCCATGAAACCTTAATTTTAATCCCCTTCTTGACGTCAAGTGTCCAACACTGAAACGATGTCCCTCATATCTTGCTCATTAACAGAGGAACCGATTACTCTATCAGAGCTCCGATCTATATAAAATTTATCACTATCTCCTCGTGCAAACTTTTTATCTCTATGTCTGAGATATTTTCCCCATACATCCCCAAATTCTACAGCTAGAAGTCACAATACATCTTATTCCAGTTTTCATCCTACTCCCCCAGATCATCACTCCACTGGTCAATTAGGTCAAACTATCAGGCCTCAACATCTCTTACCATGTGGGTGTGACCTCCGGGTTCTATATCTAATAAACGAATCAAGGAACTTCTTAGCCCGAGTTTTGTGGAAAATTTCATTTAATTTTTTAAACTCTCAATTTATTTTAAATTCCTAAAACACGGAAAGAACACTAGAAAACAAGTCATTATGATATATATACATTTCATAGAGTCTCTTTCCTACAATCGGGGATCATCTCTTGGTCGTTCAGTAGGACTAGATTCCTTGCATTGTATTACTGGGTGCCCTAAAATCCCATGTACTAGATGGTCTTCCATGTAAAATATCACACACCCAGATTGCCTAACATTGTTTCCCTACCATCCCATGATATCCTCACTATGTATAAATTTGAACTCTATCCTATCTCTCAAACTACTAAAACATCATCTGATACCATTTTTTCATGACCCTCCTTCTCCATAATGGGGGAAGGAATAACAAACCACCAAACCCTTACTTCATCATGTTTAAGGAGATCTAATGAACCTTGAGTCCCTCCATTGATAGGGGAAAGAGTGGTGACTACTACCAATGGTATATAATCTCACATATTATAGAAGACATTACCCTTTATATAGAATGAGATCCGGAGATAAGATTGTGAATCCCAAGAAACTCTTAATACCAGAAGTAAAATTAAATCCACGAACATTTTCCCACATGAATGTTCAAATGTGATGCTGATAAAAGTTACAAAAAACTCCAAAGTAATGTTCCAAAATAAAAGATACTAAGTAGAGAAAAAACAATAATCTCGACCCCCAAGCTAGTAAATTCCATCACGACCTTCAAAGACCTCCTAGAAACCTTAAAAGAGCATTATATATGTAAGTTGAGTACACATGTATACCTTGTTAGAAACAATGTAGACACCCATGCATATGAAATGGAATATACAAATATACCTATGAGAAAATAGTAGAACCTCAAATCATCTACCAAGGAATACTACCCGTCCTAACCTCACAAAGGCACACACGCCAAATAATGTAAGACATGTAATGTAATAGTATAAGAACAATGATATTTGGGTACCCCTCACCACTTTCTCACTAGTTATCTTCAAATCACTAATAGATAAAGTCTTCATGCAACGACTATTCCCATATGCAATCCCACTTCCACAACCCTCCCAAACATACATGTTCCTCAAACTAACCCCCCCCCTCGAAGACACCTGAGACACAACAACCACACATCTCACCTGAAGACACATGGGAATAATATCCTACACACATAGAAAAGCAATCCTAGCCAACAACCACCATGGCCAATCATCTAAAAAACCCACACCTAAAGAATCTTGTACTATTGTACGTCTCATGCCATTATTGTCTTCCTAGATATGCTTGAGCAGTATGAATCTTGAAGAGGGTGTAAGGAAGAAAGTCAGTAATCAACCATTCATCCACCCACTATGATGTTGGGAACGACACCTCCCCCATGAAATAGTGGTCTTCGACACATAGTGTTCAACAAAGATGGGGTGAATTTTGAAATCAAAAGGAACTACATTTTTTATATACATATATATATATATATGTAAGTGGAAACTCATCCCAACCTACAAGTTTCTGGAAAAAAAACTAACCCACTCAGAACCACTTCCCCGCCATCCCAATATGCATAACCACACAACATCCCCTTCTAAAGAATAACCAAACACCTTTTCATTTAACCACTTACAATTTATTAATTAAGTGGTTCACATTAACTTTTTTCCATCACTATTGGGAAACTACTAACCACTACCACAAAAAAAAAACAAGAAACAAGTAATTTTATCCCCATTGAAGAAACCCCCAATATTCATATACACCTGTTGATGTATTTCCACCAAAAACTCTTTAAAATTTTACTGCACCATCCTTCTCTCACAACCCTGGTCTACGTCCATAATACACAAAAATTCGAAGATGCATTCCCACTGGATATAAGTTCATAAACACACCACAGTCCTACAGCCCGAAAATTCCCAAATGTCATCTCGCTGCATATAAGTTCATGGTCACACTGCAGTCCCACTACCCGATGTCGCTCCTCGACCACAATACATCAATGGAAGATCGACTGCTATATGTTCATCCATTCTAAAATAAATCAATATCATGGACTTGTATACTAACACACCCATTGTACATCCCCACACACATAACCCATGAAAACTACTATTTACCTAACACCCTACTGTACACACATTACTTAACCTTCTCATGGATCCATCTTCTCTATCCAGACTTTTACCTACAACTTTTCTCCCAAAAGTAGCACCACACAACTCACACAAGTTCACACAATTAAACAGTACACAATACTCAGCCACACCTATCAACAAAACATATATATATTTAGATTTAACCACTATAGTTTCTTTAACTCCACTTATTTATAACAGGGGTTCTCATACAATAGTTTTGATCCTAGGTGCATCCATTTATTTTTCCAGTGTACATGATTTAACAGATTTAACTTTAATGTCATTTATTAAAGAATCTCAACAAAAAAGAACATCACTAGTGTGGATGAAAATATCACAGTGGACATCATTTTCAGAATGATATGAATCCAAAAATCCTTAAAATAATCAAGGAAAATAGATAAAATAGATATCTTCCTATTATTTTATTTACCAGGGTTTTATGTTAATAAAATCTAGTTCTTATCTATTTATTTTTTTTAAGAAATATATTCATTCATTCCTCATAATTACTCATATGTATACCCTCCCTGCATGATGCACAATTAAAGGGAAAAAATAAATCCCTACTGGATAATCAATGGATTAATGTTCGTCTTTTCTCCATGAATAGGGGAACATTTGAGCAGTAGGAAACTCCACAAAAGTTGAGTCTGGGATCTCAAGCATAGTTTCATGACCCGTCTAGGGAATCAATCTCTTGGAACATCGTAGGAAATGAAAATTAAGAAGTAAATAAGAGATCTTGTTTTAAGATAGGGTATGAACCAAAAATTCTAAGAGATGATATAAATGTTCTTGAAAATCGGATTGTAGTTTTACCACATGACTTGGTGGTTATAAGGCTGGTGGAATGCTACAAGATATGGGAACTTTAATAATTCCCCTTTGAAATGGTGTAGAAATCCCTGGACATCAATATGATTTGATAGGATACCATTTTAGAGAGAAAAATATGTAATAAGATAGAAATTTGTAAAATCGGGAAAAACTGGGAATGGGTCACTAACACTGAGCCACAGACAGGTGACCTACCAACACAACATACCAATAATGAGACACCAACGTTGAACTATTGATGCCATGGAATAATGATGAAAAAACCTATCGACAGCTCAACCTACAGACACATATTCCCTCGACTCGTTGATTCCGACACACTCCACTCACTAATGTTGACACCCTCTACACACCAATGCTGACACCCCTAACCCAATGATGCTGATGCCCCTGACTCACCGATGTCGATGACCTTAACTCATGAATGATTATGCCACTCACTCAATGATTTTGACACCCCTGATTCATATATGTTGATTCCCTTTACTCACTGATGTCGACACCCCTGACACAATAATGTACGGACATGCAGGTGCACTGACATGGATATAGAAAACTGGAAATTTTTTAAACTCTTAAAATGAGCCATCATTGCCCCCAATAACACCCTAGACACTGTATTTTCACAAAATAAGGTCTTGGGGTAATCTTGTTTATAACAAGATACTAGAAATGAAATCGACATGAAATGTATAAAGTAAAATATTGAAATGGTTGTAATATTTTATTTACATAAAATGACTAATTCCCACCAATTGTTATTTATCTAAATTAACATCGTATCCTTTAACCTAAATCAGTATTTTTCTGTCTTACTCATCTAGTGTAAATAAATTTAAAATATAGAATATTACATCATAGGATTTCAAATAAACTAATTTCTACATGATTAGTCAGGTAAGTAAAAAATCCAAAGTGTGGACATGATAATTCTAGTTTTATGATTATAATTATTTTTAGTTAGTTAAATGATATAGTTGAAAGAAGAATCATTTTTATCATCCTGTTGTTTCTGTATTATACATGCATTTTCCAATTTTTTAAAATGATGGGAGACTACCTTCAAATATGTCTTTATAAAAATAAGATAGCCCATAAAATTGTAATAATATTTTCATTGTAGATCAAACGGGAAAAATATATATGTGAATACATATAAAACTCATATATATTAAGAAAATATTAAAACATAGGTTACCTCCCAGAATAGCCTTTGTAATTGTCATATTTCCAACCAAAAAACTTGATTAAATATCAATATATGAATTAGAAATGTATGATCTCTTCTATTAGTTCTTTATGTAGATTCCAATGGAACATTTTTATCCTTTTTAAATTGATAATGAAAGGGTTCCCGTTTTTATATTTATATGGAATATTTTTTCATATCAATAAAGTGGATATTAATTTTTATAAATGTGGGTAACTTATCATCATATTTCTCATAATTTTTTGGATACATTTAATTTCATTTGTAATTAAAATGTTTTTCAACATCCTCTAATTATTTATCTAATTTAATCTTATTTGAGCTAATAATTAAGAACTATTTATTTGTATTATTAGTCATCTAAAGTTTTATTCATGACTCACCATGGTGTTAAATTTTATACATATTCAATTTAACATCCTAGGGAACAGCTAATTTTGAAATTATTATGCATACTCGACATTATATCCTTCTTAACATTACCTCCGAAAATCTATTTCAAGATAATGATTTTTTAAAATTTAACAACTATATAGATCTTATCACTTATTTTTTCCTCTAATATTTTTTATATTATGACCACCAATACTATTATTTATTTATATAATAATTGTTTATAATGTAATGGTAAATAAGTATGAATAGGATTTTTATCCATTCTTACCAAAGACCAACAAAACCCATAATTTTTTTCTTCTTAGTAGGTTCCTGATCTATCTAAATTTGTGTTATTATTTTCATATTTGAAACATAACCTCAATTACATAACGGGTTGTAACATACTTCACATATACTTACCTTCCATTGATATGGATGATTGAGTATTAGTTTTCCTAGCCCACATATCCTCATTTTTTCTTTTAACATATACACTATTTAATAAAAAAAATTATATTTTAATGATTATTTGGTTCATATTTAACATGTTAATGTGAACATATCTTCTCATTGGTCTCATTAAATTATCCACTATCCTCTATGGCTTTAGTTATGTCTTGTCTGCTCTTGTCCAACGCATGATATACATTGAAACATTTGTATTGTGTCTCATCCATTTATTTTTCAATATTTTTCATCTCTCACTATAGAATAATTATCTTTTTTCAACTGGGGTATATCTATTGGTAAAATTGCATTATCTATTGGTAAAACGTTACATCAAAAAAACATTTTCCTGCAACTAAACTGTTAATAAAAGTTCAGTCACTAAATGTTATTGCGATAGATAAAATAGTTTTGTTTCTATTATTATAATACCAATAGATAATATATATGTTTGTAAAAAATTTTAGCAACATATTTCTATGAAAAATTTATCTATTGGTAATATTATTATCAATATTTAGAACAAATACCGATAATTAATATATTTTTATAATTTATATTTAAAAAAAGATATTATATTTAAGTATTTCTGTATTTATTCTAAAATTTTATATTATATTTATTAATTTATTATATCTAATACACCTATTTTAATTTTCATAGAAAAGACGATTTTCACAATGTTCAATCATAGAAAAAGATTAATCATTGTAATAATGAAATTTAATACAATCAATACATACATAATTATATAATAATTACTAAATTAACATATTTGAAACTCAAAAAAACTGAAGTATTATCTATATAAACATGTTCACACCATTTAAAAACATGACATCAAAATAACAAGGAGCCTAAGTCACCTTGGGAAGCTCAAAACAAGACAAAATGAAAATCATGTTTGTTATGTTTACACAATCATACAACCAGCCAGACACAACAATACCCAAAAAAAGGAACCATCAATGAAAAATCACAAAATCTCTATCACCACAACATCTTCCCCAAAAATAGACCAAATAAACAACCCCATCATAACAAGCAACCCAACACCACACAAGATGGAATGGACAAATCCAAGTGCCCGACAGCATCACAAGCAGTGTAAACCCTGAAGATTCATCCGACCAAAATAGGGGTGGCCTGCAGTAGCACAAGGCCACCTCTCTGAAGGGGACTTCTCCAGAAGATCCCTCACCCATCATAGAGAAATATTCTGCCTCCAAGAAGGTGAAACATAAAAATCCACCCTGCATGCATCCTCTAGTTGAAAATATGAAAAACAATGTAGGAAACCAATAGAAAATCAAGAATAAGTATCACAAAACATCATCATCAGAGGAATGGTCTAGGCCTATGATTGTTGTAGGTTAGATAAACCCCAGAAAAAGACGGCAACCCCTATAACAGAACCACCATAATAAAGAGCATAAAATTTGAATGTAAACAATGAAGCAACATATAACCCATTCCCTGAAAATCACTAAAGCATGATACGAGACATACAGAACACAAAATAAAATAACAAAACCCACAAATCAGGAATAGAAGGCCAATAACCACCATCTAATAAGATGAGAGTCTGGAAGGAAAGGACTAATTCAGATCCGACCTCTTATTTAATCCTGAATTAGTGCACTTACAAGATAACAGCCTCATTTAGATATCTAATTCCATATTAAGGCACAATGATTTGATTCAAGAGGATGGGGAGTTATGTGGTACCACATATTTGGAAGTGATGCATTGTAGATACATCAATTCAACAGTCATCAACTGAACACAAATCAATAAAGATTAGAATAAAAAATAACAAGTCTAATATCGGAGTACTCAAAACCACTTTATTCCCAATTTAATCCATAGTATGAGAATGAGATGATAGGAATAAAGTGGTCATTGTGCTCACTGAAACAATAATTAAGCCTCAATATGTTACCTTAAATATGAATGCATCTACTACTCAGCATAATCCATCACCAACCAAATCAATTTGTTCATTTAAAATTCAAGCAATAGTTCAAGAATTTGGGTCACTCGATAGAGAACTGTAAGAGTGGTGCAGAAAACCCGGATTTCCATAATGGTATGAGCAGTACTAATCATGACAATACTAAGAATAATACGGTGTAGGTTCCATATCTTCAACAACTAGAGTGTGTGGAGTCTAACATTAATTTAACTAAGGATTTTAAATATGGTTTAGGAAATGGTAACCCATTAGTGGAAAAAATATTCCGTCACCTGATAATGGAGATGGGTGCTCCTCAACCCATTGTGCAAACTCCGCTGATGCAGATGAGTTCGGAGGTGGAGTTATCTATTGGTGTTAATGTTGAACCAAAAAATGATGGAGGGAGGCCCCAATACTTCCTTGGGTAATTCCTTTGCTGAGTTGGTGTGCGTAAGGTAGGGTAGCAGTGTTAGGGGTGAGGAAGAGTCACATAAGGATGCTTCAGTGAGTATTCCTATAGGTTCAATGATGTTGAACAAGGTGTAGAGGGTGAGGACTTGCTCCAGACAGGTCCTAGTGAGGTGTCAAGTCTTATGCTTGGAAACCAGTTGGGTCTCTTGGCCAATGATAATTTATTCCAAGATTTTAAAAAAGGCATGGTTATCTCTTCCATGTATAAGCAGCAGGTCCATGAAAATGAGTCATGTGATGTAGATTCATACCAATATATAGGTGATTCCAAGGATGAGATTTAGGGCAGTTGGTACCTAAGCCCGAGAATATGTAATTAAGGGAGGAGTAACTGTAGAGAGAGGAAGGACTCATCTTATTTACAAATTCTAATGAAGACCAGATCTACAAAGAAGCCAAAGGACATGAAAATGTCCAACAAGAAGTCATATTTCTTGTAGTGGGAGGCTGATAGTTATCTTGATCAAGCATTGGAGTTTCTTAGGGATTCAGAAGTGGTACTTTTTGAATATGTTTTGAAAATTTATGATTCTAACGAGGATGATGAATGAATTATGGGAAGGGCACTAAGGATGACTCCCAATGAGGAGCATTCCAACTGGATTGATAAACATGACCTCATTTTAATAAGGGGATTCCATAAGGATAAGATCACCATAGAGGAGTATATCCAATTTTGTGTCAAATTGGCATTTATAATTGATGATATTATGATGGAAAAACCATACACCGAGGTAAACACTATCTTGTGAAAATTATTTATGGATTCTAAAATGGGTAGGTTGAAACTATTTTTCAATTATATAGTTATCTCCATTTGTTCTTGACTAATGGTTTCTCACTTTTTTTCATTAAAAGTGTAAAATAATAAAAAATTTATTTTTCCAATTAGGGGAATAAAGATGTTAGTTTGATCACTCAAACACTAATTAAGACTCGATTTGTTACCTTAAACCTGAAGGGTTCAATAGCTCCACACACTCTATGGCCAACTTCTAATGAACCTACATCTTCTGGATCTTCATGATTCAAATTATTAAGGAATAAATGGAATATTGCACATCCATGTCAATATCTTTAATGAAATTCATCTTCTCATCCACAAGTGACATATGAATCTACAAGTCAAAACACATGTAATCATCACTCTAGTGTCATTATTACACATTGTAATGATGATTAATAAAACAAAACATTTTTTACCACATCTATGCATTTATCCTCTCATTTTATTGGTCACATTGAATTGAATTCATTGTTTCCATGAGGAGAAATCATTTAATTTTTTGTTTCCTGGCTATATATAAATGGAACATAATAGGGAATGTAATAATATGACCATAACTTCATTGTTGAAGCCCAACTCATCCATAATTTCGGAGAAACTAAATCTCCTTGAGGCATTAAATAACAAAAGAGAATATGATGATAAAATAAATAAAAATTTCAAACCATTGATGTTTTGGAAATAATAATGCATCCTATACAAATAAAAAGAAGATTATATAACCAGTGGCCACAACAACACCCATAGTTTTTTGTTTAAATTTCTCATTGACATTTCAAATTACTTACGAAAGGTTTCCAGCTTACTGTGTGAATTGCAGCTCGATTGGTCATGTTAAGAAGACTATTTTAAGAATATGTTTAGATTATTTTGTTCATTAAAGGGTCATATTTTAAGGATTTGTAAGAGGAAGGTGAGGAAGAAAGACTTTCATGGAAATAGTTGTTTTGTTGTGGTTGGAACAGGACAAGTGCATAGTAATGTGAATTGTTCACAGGGCCATGGAGTTACAACTGATGTTTCTTTGATAGCTCGGGGTAATGGTACTTAATGTGTGGTGGATACTGGTCAGGTACTAGATCATGCAGCCTAGGGGCCTGTGTTTGGGAAGGAGTAGGAAACAGAGAAGTTACTGATGTTGTAGTAGAAGAGAAGATGGTTGAATTTGTTCAGACTTTTCAGTCTGCTAGGGAGTCTAGATAGATTTTTCCTGTTAAACATCAAGCAGTCTCAAAAGAGCATATTCTAGAGGTGAAAGGTCTATTACCATCGCAACCCTACGAAGAAATGAGGATACTAAGCGTGGAAGTGAACCGGTTTCTGTTTATCAGTTACGACAATGGTTAGAAGAGGTTTTTAGTCTACATTTTCATAACAATGTTGTCACCTCAATTAATATGGAGCATGGGAAGAGTAGACATTTTTGACATGGTGGAACCAGCACTTCACCTAGGAGGTCTGGCCTACACATACATGAGAAGCCTTTTCTGGCTACTTTTGATTTCACAAGTCTTGATCAGGATGGCACACAAGGAAAGTCTCATAATCAGAATGAGGGCTTGAATTCAGGTCTCATAGGGCAGGTTGGTGCTTACTTCCATATTGGGGAGGCTGTTTCCCCTCAGAATGGGTTTCCACGTGACATGTCTAGGCAGGTCAATGATGATAATCAGGAGGCTTTTCAGCATGACCATGCACATATGCAACAAGGTATTGACTATCAGAAATATATCGAAGATGCAATGAATAACATTGGTGTGATTGGTAATTGGAGTGATTTATCTTATCTAGATGAAGGTAGAGAGGATGAAAATTTTGAAGAGTGATAGTACTACATACAGGGATTCATATGCTAAAGGAAGGATGAAGGATGACGAGGGTTTCTCATCTGTGCCAAAGAAAAAGTTCATACCAAGGAAAGACTGCTCAAAAGTTAAAACACACTAGGAGTACCAGATCGACTCCTCTACCACATGGATAGGGGATGATGGAATATTCTAACATTTTCAGCTCTTTGAGATATGATTCCAACTGGTATGAAGATTATCAAAGGAGTAATGGACGAGATTATGACATGTGATTCTTCTATTCATGATGTCTTGTGGATTTTTCCTTTGAAAGTGGGTAGGGATGCAATGTATAACCCCCTTTTCTTCCTTTCGCATTGTGTTTTCTACTATTTAATAAAAGGGATCCCTGATACTAGTCTATTTAATTCTCACTGAAATTTCAAGTGACAAGTATGTAAAAGTATATTTCTGATTCTTTTCTCATTTGATGAAATTCCCAAAAAAAATATAAATACAGTTGACCTAAGTAATGAAATAAGTTATAATAGATACATATATCATCATCCAGTTAAAAGAAGTAGTAATTGTGATCTATGCATCAAATCAGAGTCCTTTATTTGATAGCTGGTGGTTTCACAAGTTTCGATGCAATATTTTTTCTTAGGAATATAAGTAAAAGAAATAGATAGATATCTAGTATCAAATTATGTATTCTAGTAATGCAACATTTAATTGATAATTAAACCTAACTAAATATCTAATAACCAATTTAGTAAAATTAGAACATTAGTTATTTGGTATATTGCTTCAAATATTGTCATAAAGGACCATTTCATAATTTTTAAATATAACTGGGAACTTATTAATGAGTATTTTTATCATACTCTTGTAGATTCAATTTTAATCACAAGGAATATAAGAGAGTTGAATCTAATAAGCTAGATTTTAGGTCGATGTGTGGTACCAATCCCATCTCCAATAGATTGTGTTCTGAAGAGCTGGATCCCCAGATTCAATCTATGATGCATAACTCAAGATTTGTTAATTTTTTATATAATGTGAAAATTGATTCTTAGCTGATGGATCGTCACATTAAAACAATACAAACCATCAAGACTTTAGTGATTCTAATTTGCATACAAGGTTGATGGATGTGAAGACTACTGCACTGTCAAGTTCACCTAGTTTGGTTTCTTCTTAGAAATAATAATGAAAAAGATATTTTCAACAGATCAGTGACATATCAAAGGATCTCAAAAAGGAATTATCATTATTGGATGAATATTGGTTTTATGTTCCTTCCTAAATTCATTAGTATCCTAAAAATACAATCTAAAAAAATCATATTTTCCATCCTCATTGTCCGAGGATAGTGAGAAAGATTGTTGTCCAAGTGTAATGGTGATTTTTTTTCATTTCAAATTCCTTGTGCCTATGAACATGAAATAAGAGAATTGTCTTATACATAAAATTCATTATTAAGAGAAGAATTTCGAAATTATTACATTTATATAAGTCAAATACAATAGATGTATCACTACATCTATTGCAAGAATATCCATCTGGAGAGGCTAACAAACCTTAGACCCAATTAAATAGGGTTGGGTACATTGTTCAGTTGATGCAAATAAACTCTATTGAAGAATGGTTTTATAGAAACCATTTATAACAAGATAATGTGATAAAAATGTTCTTGGACCTTTCAAGGGAAATCAAATGAGAAAATTTATCAATTAGTGCTGGTGAAAGTGTAGAAATATCATGATATGTGAAAATCAAGTTACACATAGAGGCGTTACATGAACATTGATGAAATTAAAATACTTGCATGTCTGTACATTTGAGGAACTAACCCCATGTATATTTTATTATGAGTATATTTAGTAAATTTTAACCAACAATTGGTTTTATAAGAAAAATTATCTGTAAAGATGAGAAATTCATCATTCCTTATCTCATTTGACGCATACTAGGGTTCAAAAGAATTATGTCGAGGTGTATTTTTTGGATGTAACATAATATAATAATATTAAGAGATTTTTGAACCACAATTATATTTATGGAAACCTTAATGATGTTCTGGTTGTAATTCATACTCCTGATCATCACTATTATCATGATGCATTCTTCGGCACAAGAAAATTTGATTCTTGGGAAGAGCTATGATGGGATTATTGGTATTAATTTTTATCATAATGATCATCTTATCAAGGAATTTGAATGTAATTGTTGAATAACATGTTGTCATGAGAATATGTGAGAGTCCACTAAATCAGTCATGGGTGGAGGTTCTAGAAAGTAAAATTGATGATGCACCAGTTAGTTTATTTAATGATATATCAGAATTCCTGTCCCCAACTTATTAGGTGGGATAGTTTAGTTGGTTAGAACTTGAATCACTAGTATATTTCTTGTTTACATTTTAATGGAACTTCCAAGAAATTCATGTTATTCAATTCTGGATTTTTGTTTCAAGATTACTTTTTATTTGTCACTTTAGTGGTTTTATTCAGGAATTTGCGTGTGACAATACACATTTAATAGAATACACATTACTTGTCTTTTCAATCTTCTTATTTTAGATTATAGGTTTTGCAAATGAAAACATTCAAAATACTAAAACAAAATTTCTATTTACTGATATGATATATCTATATGAAAAATATATATAAACATTCATCTATAGTTTCTCCAATATTTCTTACTATTAATTTCTATTTCCACTAATATGAAAATAAATTGGGAAAAAAGATCCATCCATTTAAAAAAAAAAGATGTCACACTACACATTAACAAGTATGAAATTATTCACCATTGCTATTATGAAAATGAACATTTACAAATTATAAAGTAATATAAATTGAATGGCTATAAAACAAAAGCAATGACAAAATATACCATTCAAAGGGTCTTTCCAAGAGATGATTACAAATTTATGTAAGTTATTAAATTAATAATCTGCATTGATGAAACATCAGAAAACATAACTAGATCACAAAAAAATATTGTATGTTAATGAGACTAACCATTATAAATTGTGGATATGGAAATAGTAAAAAATGGTGTAATAAAGCATGACAGTAGGACAAATATATAATTAAATATCCATTTAGCTACATTTTTAGCACTATTTGGATAGTATAAATGAAACAGAACATCAAGAGAAAAAAATACAGGACAACCAGATGTAAAATTATAGAAAGAATTGTGTGAGATGAATAATTTGATTTCACTTCTTAGGTGATCTGGTTTGGTACAATATTTCTGCAATATTTGAAAAAATTGGAAAAGTATTAAATGGTAGTTCATGTTTACCAAGTACGGGGGCCTCACTCGATTAATTGGAGAGGTGCTATAGATGTATGGATTTATCATTCTGAAATCAAGAGAGAGAGTGAGAACTCATTTAATTATAATTTCTATGAAACAGTAATTGATAATCAATTCAAACCCTAGATACCTAGTATTTCATGTCCATAAAACATGAATTGAAGAAACACATACCTGATAAGAGGCTAAATCGTCGCCCGATTAGGTAAGAAATAGGCTTAGGTCCAGGTTCCTCCCAAAACCTCAACATTATATTTTATAGCGGAAAAAGGAAATCAATCGTCTATAGATGAGAAGTGTATATGACGTCAAATAATCAAGGAGGGGTGTGGGAGTTGGTGCTGGTGTGGGAAATGGAGACAGATCGGGTGTATGAGTGTATGAAAAAATCACTGTTGTGGGGTAGTAGGGATGAAGATGCGGGAAGAGGGGAAGCGCATGGGAAGTGAGGATTGGGGAGGGATCTTTATTATCTTCAATTTTTTTCATTTTTGTATCTTATCTAATTTTTTTACTAATTAATATTAAACACTAACAACATATTTCATCCCAAAAAAATGTATATAAAATATAGTAATTATTGATGGAAATAATATTTAGTTGTAATATTTATTATTAATAACAGATTCACGTGTTAGTAAAAAAATATTGGTATTGTTATGATAAAGTAATAGTTTTTATTATTGATAAAATATTTGTTGTTATTGAACAATCAATATCAACATATATGTTTGTTGATAAAAACAATTGTTGGTATATAAAATTAATACCAATAAAACATAATATATGTTGGAATTAGTCATTTTTACTAACAGTTATATTATTTGTCGATAAGTTTTTATTGGTTTAAATCATTTTTTTGTAGTGTCTATAATGTTATCTATTATAATATTTTGATGTTTTTATTCATTAATAATATACTTATATATATGGTTAACATAGGATAATTCATTATTTCCTATATATTTCTTCTTAAAAACCAAGACATTATTTTATCTATCAATCTTCTTCTTTGGATTTTTATGGAAAAGTTACTAAAGTAGCAAAAGTCTAATATCTTTATGGTTTTCTTAATCAATACATCCAATTTGAAAATTTTTTATACTATTAATAAAATCTAATAACTTTAAAGGAATAATTCATCATCCTTATCATCTGATACTTTAGATTAGTCAAATAATTTTAATAAACTAACAATGATATTATAAATTAAATACTATTCCAATATTATATCAAAATTTATATATTTTTGGGTACTGGCCACTTTAATGGTATTCAAAATGGAGAATCATTATTTTAAGTAGAATAATTATTGGATAATACCTTCATCTTTTGAGGTTTAGTAAATTCATCATGGTGAATTGAAAATATTGATAATTAAATTGGAGTATTCTACATGGATTCAAGAATGTGAAGTTCACAATATTGTATCCATGATCTATGGATGTGTAATCACAAGTATGTTGGCATAAAAAAAATACTTCCACTCCTACTAGAATAACGTTAATAACCCTAGCTGAATAAATAATGGATATATTTTCCGATTGGACAGCCAACCTTATGGGATTAAATATTCTTATTTAATAGGATGAAAAATAGAGTTTGGTCTTACATTTATAATGTCACCAAGTTCACATTAATATTTAGATAAATTAAATGAATCAATTGTTTAAGGAATAAAAATTATCCCTAAATAATGAAATTTTTTAATAAATAATGGTTTGATTTAATATGATAACCTTATCACTAATATAATTATCTAATTATCATAATATTCCATGACTTTTATTAAAATTACCCTAACAATTTGGAATACATTGGAATTTATGAGATGGCTTTCAAAAGAGGGATTTTGATTTAATCATATTTAAAGGATTGTTGAATTTTCCTTTCATGTTAATCTTCTTCAAGATTACTTAATTGGGTACTGCAAAAAAAGTTATAGTAGGAAATTTTATTTCCATTACATATTCCCCAACACTATGAGTCTGTAAATTTTTTTTTCATCTTCAACCATTTCCTCATTTCTTCATTAATATTTCCATATTGTCTTGGTTGGATAGGTTCATCTTCATTAATTTATGAAAAGAATTGGAACTTTATGTTTCAGGTTCTACATTAAATTCGAATGTTTTAGGGGATGAATCTCTAATCAACACTTTCTGTGATAACATGTAGTCTCTCCCTATTTTGGTAGACTTTTCAGTTTGAACAATTACATGTATTATGGGTTATCATGTACCTAAGACTTCCAAACTTATAGGCTAAATATTTTACAATTTATTATATCCCCTAAAAAATACTATAGTTATATATTCTCATTTGCAAGCACATATGTTGAGGTATTCCCATAGGTTTTTTTTGTAAATGGGGTTGTCCAAAATTGTACTACTAGTTTGGATATTTGTATGGTTCTTAGAAAGGTGGTGGGTAATGAGACTATTTCTTGTATGAGATGAATATGGGTATTAGTTTTGATAAAAATGTCTACGTTGAATTTTTAATTCAAAATCCAATTTTGTTGTTGTTTTTCATTGCATTGATGGATCTAATTTATTTTTCATCTTTGTAATACTACTATACAACTCTACATCCTTTGAGCATTAGAACATTTATTAGTAATGTAGCCTGGTGATGAACATATACGATATACATTATGTGGATCATGTTCCCTCACTTGATTCAAATCTCTGGGACATAATGATAATGTTGGTTCATAACTATTCCTATAAGTAAAAGTGAATAACTTTGAATTATTACCTCATAAATACATTGTGTGGTTATATACCAAGTTTCAAATTTATTAGGGTTTGTTTTTTTCAATAATACTCTTAGATACTATTAAAGAATTATCAGTCAAATCCATTTTAGGGGAATATCCAATGGTTTCCTTTCGTTTTCAAATAGTTTTTAGTAGAAGAAAACTCATAAGTTATGTTCATTCAAAACTAGCGAGGCCATCTAGTACAACGATTCATGAATATTTCCAAATAATCATCCAGAGTTTCTTTATGTGATTTTTTGATTATGTAGAAGTACATATTTATCATACTTATATGGGATTCATTGAATTATATTTAAATAAAATATATTAATATGTAATCCTAATCATGGAAATCACAGAATTGTATGCTATAAAAACACGCCTTGGAATATGCTTCTAGTAAAATGGGAAGTTTCATCTAATTGTGTTAATATTATAGCAGTCCTCTTATCCTAAAGAAAAAAACACAAAGTGGTATTATTAAATATTTCAACATAGATATTTTCCTAAATTCCCATATAATATAGGTAGCACTTTAATCATATTAACATGTAATTAAAAGACATTTTTTGAGGAAGTTATGGATAATTGATTCTTTTTAACCAAAAATAATGGGGAACAAAATTACCTTAATGTCTGTCTTGGTTTTATACACATGATTATATGATCAAAGTGATCACTAAAATTTTAACTTTAGTAATCAAGAGTAATTTATTAAATGTTATTTAGTATATTGATATTTTTAATTATAGTTAATAATGTTCTCTATATTTTATAATCATGATGAAATAATCTTCTACTAGAGGACATTGTCATGAAATATCATGGCTATATTAGCACATAGAACCTACCATAAATGTCATGTTTTACATAAAACTATCATGGGTTGTGGGAAATAATAATTTATATCACTAAGGGATGTGAGAGATATTGGAAACAAGTTCATATACAAGGAGTAGTGCACAAATTTAGTGGAAGTGGGTGAAAAATTAAATATTTTTGTGATTATTTAATGAATTATGTAAGAAAAAAAACAAGTAATGTTCAAATATCAATATGATATACAAGTGATAATGTGTAGTTTTGGATTCTAATTTATAATTATATCATAATATTTTGGAAATAAATATATTTTTCTTGTTATTATATTTAATGAAAAGATTCCAAATCATTAACCATATATCTCACAAGTATTTTTTTTGATCATAACGAGATCATTCCTAACAATTTATTTACTTTATATTACTCTCATTCCTTTGTGTGAATGCCAAAAATAATATCCCTATGATTACATATGCAATATAAAACTTGTTATTTATATTCACAATTAACCATATTAGTCACTAACACTTCCAATCATGTATACTAATCACTAAAAAATATCTACATGTATCTAGAAAAATCTACATATATGTTTAAAAAAATTTTATATGTAGAATAAACATTCCATTTCATGGAAATATTGAATATATAGAACAAATTATAAACACAATCACATTCAAATTATTTTCTAAATTTCTAGATTGAAAATAACTAAAAATAATGTTACATCAATTTAATCATACAAGGTTCATAATCTGAATCATTACCAGTGGATGACATAAACTTTTTGAATCACAAAAGACATATAATCCTACAATATAGTGTAAAATAATGGACTTTGAATGGTTTTTATAATGGGTGTTCTAGAAAACATATTATACAATTTTTAGAAATAAATTTCACAATGTTAGTTCTATCAAACATGTAATTTCAAACATTTATTGGGTTATGAAATATAATGTGAGTTCTCGATAACATGTTAAGCAATATTTATATTTTGATATTTTTCAAATAATAGTAATTGTATTTTAAAAATAATTGCAATTCATATAATTTCAATCATTTAATGAATTACGATATATATGGAAGACTAATAAATTCTCATATTGAATAAGAATAATATTGTTTTATGTTAATCATTATGAAATTTTTTCAAAATTTATAAAAATTGTTTTATATATTAATTAAAAATATATTATTTGTGGTTAATTCATTAAATTAATTTTAAAATATTTATTATCATTATTTATTTATTATAAAAAATTTAATATTATGAATACACCTTTAAAATTGATATAGTTTCTAAATGGTTTATAAATTTTTATTATAAATATCTAAATTATATGAAATCAATTGTAATAATAAAATAAATTTATCCTTTAGAATTAAATTTGATTTGTAAAAAAGTATATAATCCACATAAATAAGGCTAAAATTTATAATTGTTTATATTTTAAAATTTTAATTTTTCATAATTAATTTATTTGAAGTTCTTTAAATTAAAAGTAATTACATATTTTAAAATATTTTTTGGGCAATATCAGAAAGATTTCAATGATTAACTTCATTAATTGTTAATTAATATAATGTATATGGAATATAATATTTATAGAAGGTCAGACACAATTGAAAATAAATTAAAAATTAATTCTAGAATTCCTATATATATTAAAATGACATATAATATAGAATTTGAATTTGTTCATATTGTAACATGATATTAATGTGGATATATATGTATTTATGGAATAACTTATAAATTTAGACTCAATATAAAATGTTTATAATAATCTTTTAATATATTATTTTTTCATAAATTTGTTTCATTTTTGAATTCATGAAATTTATATTTACTTTATGTTATTTGAGGACTTATTCGTTTGTAAATAAATTATTCCATTGATAATATTTTATATGAAAATTTGATATGATAAAACACATATTGGTGATATATCCTTGCAATACATGATTGGAATGACTATATAAAATTTATATTTTATCTACCTTTTCAATTGATTGTAATTGAATTTTTTTAGCATGAATTTAGTAGTTTTATGTAGTCTATATATATTTGTTGATAGAGATATTAATAATTAAATTCTATATAGAGTAAAGTTTCACTAGGGAGAGGGAGTTGGGGTTTGATGACCCATAATCATGAATGAATATTTCTTGTTTTGTAAAGGTGAAAGGGTTGGGTATCTATCAGTTCAGACAAAATCTTATAGAGATTCACAATATCACATAACACTACACCATTACTTGAATAGTTCATTTATCATTTTTATAAGATGATATTAGATATCCTTGATTGTGTGTGAATTATTTTTTTGGTTGATTCATAGATTATGTGGGATATGTAAACGATACAAATTATTGTATTAAGAAACACTAATTTAGTAGATTTATATTTTATTCTAAAGAAAAATGCATTATAATTATGCATGGAAAAAAAACA
The DNA here is from genome assembly GCA_963277665.1 of Viscum album. Lineage (NCBI taxonomy): Eukaryota > Viridiplantae > Streptophyta > Magnoliopsida > Santalales > Viscaceae > Viscum > Viscum album. The sequence goes on from OY728133.1 coordinate 448,096,258, forward strand.
TTAAAGATGATAAGGATTAACAAAATGTAGTAATTGTGAATTTAATATTCATATTCTATTTATTAGATTGGAGAGACATTAAATAATCACTCAAATATTGTGTGTCAGTTTCCTTATAAGGAGATGATTTTTAATACCAATATCATCCTACCTGGTGGGTCATAATAATTCTGGTTACCCCAATTTTTTCTTGTGCATGTTAATCCAGTTATGTGTAACTCTCAATTATCTTTTTGAGCATGTTAGGAAAACCTGATGCCCCTTGATCATGATTTTTGTTTATTCATGGTGTTTTATTTGGGTTACACTTGATATAAGAAACTAATAATATTAGTTTTATAGAAGAATATTGTTGGTTATTATCTATATGATGGATTTGGAATGAAATTTATCAACTCAACTACCCAATATTCACAAATATTTTTATTGGTATAATTTCAAACTTAAATAATATATGGTGAGAGAAACAAAAAAGTGGAATAATTTCTTTGTGAAATATAGATCATGTCTCTCTGGATAAATATGATATATGAAGTTAAAATTATTATTTGGGCCATCATTAGAAAAATTCATTGATGAAATGATATAAAATATGTTAATCATATAAAAAAATTCCCAACTGTAGAAAAATTTCATCATCATCAACTAAATGTACATTGAAATTAATCCATGAAAAGAGATGCTTCATGTATGAAAATAAAAATACTACTTTCTATTGAAGAGATCTTCAAAAAATAATATTCTATGTAGAAAATCCACACCGTCCTGATAATAAAATTTGTGATGTTATCTAGAAAGTGAATCTAGATGCTTGTGGAATTGTAGAATGATTTATTTATGTTTTCAAATACACTAATATTCTTATATAATTGAGGTATTCTATTTTCATATACTATACATGATTTATTATTTCAATGAAATTAGAAATAATGGAATATTAAAATGATTTCGATACAAAATATATTTCCTTGAAAACATATTATCGTTGAAAAAATCATTTTTTTCATCTTTATAATTTTTTTTGGCAATGTTATTTATTTAAATAATCATTTACCAAATATTGTCATTATTTTTTTATTAAATTAACTAGGAATATTATTTCATTAATTTTTAATTATACTAAAATTATAAGGACATATATGTTCAAAATGGAACAATAAAACATGGAATTAAAAAAATGAGTCCATAATAATCTAGTTGTCGTTATTTTAAATCGGGGGGTATTATCAGAAAAGGGGAATTATTTCCTATGATTGGATTACATACATCACCTAAGGGGATTTGAGAATCTCCAAAGAATATCCATTTCATTATTAAGTTTTATAGATATTTATTCATCAATTTTCGTGTGAATAAGATAAAAAATGTAAACATTAAATGTTTTTTAAATATACAAAGGTTCATAATCATTGGAGGAATTGATAGAGACTATAGATCTGATTAAAGTGATCAAGGATTTGAATGTAATATTTTCTTAATAAATAACGAATCTATTGAAATTATGTGTATCATCATGTCACTTTTCTTAGGTGAAAAATTGGGTTGTTTGTTAAAATATAGTTATTAAAAACGATATTAAATTATTAATCAAAACATGTTTTATATAGGATAATGTCTTTCTTCAGTTTATTATATCATATGGGAGTAGCTCATGCCACCAAACAATGTAATAGTTTAGAAAATTATTCAATTTGGATGGAAATATATAAACACATTGAATACATTATTTGATATGAAAACAATTATTTATTTGTTAAATATTACTACTGAACGAAATCAAGTGTATTTAAAAAAAACAAAAATAATTTTTTGTCCTAAAATTACAATATGAAATGAATAATTTTTTAAATTATTATTATAGGCATATTTTAACATACATAAAATCAATGTTAGAAACAAAAATATTCAAACCATTTTAGGTTAACTTTTCATTCATTTAAATATCATAAAGTGATAGGATAAATGATAGAAATGAAAAATGACAATAGTTTCTAACACATACGATGAGAAAGTGAATATCACCATTAAATAATTGATTAAAAAAACATAGGATTATGTGATTATGTAGGCATCACTTTGTCTGGAATGTATTTTCATACAATGGTTATTAAAACCATATGTGGTTACATTGATGGAATATGTCCCAAATGATGATGAATAATAACATATAAATTCTTCAAAGTAGACAACATTAGTGGACATGATTACATTAGAAATATAAGTTTCTGAATATATATCCAAAAATTAGAACATCAAGAATGAAATTCCAATGTATCATATCTTTTAAAATTGGATTAATTTTTAGATATTAAACACTTTTATATTTTAATTCAAGAGTTTTATAAGGTTTTAACAAATAAATGTGTTTAAAATTATAATTATATTTAATGAGACAATAAAACCATTACGACCACAATAACTTGAGATTCTTGTACAATATCAAGATGTCAATCATCTAATAGATTGCCTGAAATTTTTGTAAAATATTTCATATTATTATAAAAATAGAATTATTAAATTATCAGTCATTTATGTGTCTTCATTTTTTAACATTCATTTTTTATTGATAATATACACTAAAAGTATAAAATGCTGGGTTAATTCTAATATATGATAATGATTAAGTATTATGGTTTTTGAGGATATCAAATGATTAGTTTGATTATATTCTCTTACTCATTAAAAATGATTGTATATGATATAGGATTAATAGATATATGAGGTTGTATATAGAGATTTATTACATGTTGTAAACAACTAATGTAAATCTCATTGAATGTTATATATACATCAATATAGTTAGGGTTATATGATAATTATATGTACATTTTACCAATTTTTGGAATTATTCCAATAATTTGAACCTTCATACAATGATAATATACTTGTGCAATTAAAAATGTGAACATAGAAAATATTGGAGTGGTTGGGTATGTCATTGATCATGTAGTCTATTTTAGTGATACAATGATTGGATTTATGAACATGTATTAAAATAATATACTTGTAGTCACAGTTTGTGTCGAGTTTATGGGTAACATCATTTAAATAATATAGTAATATTTTTTTGAATTTACACATCAAAAAGCATAACCCAAGAATCTTACAATAGAAAATATCACTACGGTCAAATAATAAAATAAAAAACATCTCATGATGAAACTCTTACCTGGCTATATGATGGATTGTGGAAAACTGCATTATTCTATTTGATGAAGGTAGTAATATATCATTAATTTTAGTATGGTTTTCAATGAAAATGTAATATAAAACCTAATAAAATTGATATACTGAAATATCCACAGATCTGGAATTCATATTATTAATATAATTAATATATTTAAATTATAATAAATTTATTATTATAATATCATTAATAAATAAATATTATATCTATATATATTTTTAAAATTATAAAAAAAATGAAATTCTATTTTTTTGAAAATATATACTAACATAATTGTTTATGAAATAAATTAAAAATAAAACTATACTCACAATATTTCATTACGCTACAAAATTATGGGTTGTAATTTTAATAACACTTCATGATAATTATGATAAAAATAATGTGTATGTGTGTGAATTTTTTTTAAAAATACCCTTCCAAATATCAGAACTAAAAATTAATATATTATTATGAAAGATATTTAATTTAAAAAATATTGAATGAAAATGTTAAATGAAAGTAGAAAGCCATTAATTTATTCAGGTAAGAATGTAAATAAATTTTGGAGTAAAAATGTTATACTAAAAATTACATTGTATGGAAATATTAATTTGTATTTATATATATATATCCATGAATGTATGCACAAAAAATATCGAACATAAATTTTTACTAAAAAACATATTCTATATTTATATTGCGAAATATATTAGGTTTTTGAAATATTCATTGGAAATTTCAACAATAAATTTCATTTATTATTTTAAATTATTTATTTCTAGGGGAAATTTATATTTTTTAATTTATTTATGAATTTATTTTAAATAGATATTTAAAATTATATTTACTAAAAAAAATAGAAAATAATTTTTCCAAATATATTTCTACTATAAATGATCAATTCATATTTGATAAGAACATTTCTATTAAAAAACATATTTCAAATCATCACTAAAATATTAATTTTAAAATTAAATTACAATGACAATTTTCAATCAGTAATGTCACATTTTTGTGATGAATTTTGATTAAAATTTTCCAATAGAATACAGATAATTGAAATGAAAATGATGGAAATCAATAATTTTGGGAACAAGTGAAATATTGAATATCATACCTCAAAATATTAATTTTATAAAGCCACAACCAATGTATTTATTCTAACAAATTACTCAAGTTGAAGTATATTTAATTTCAAAATATTATATTAACCAATATAACCAGTTTAAAAATCATATAATAAATTTATAATCTTATCATTTATATATAAATCTAAAATTTTTGTTCCTAAAATCTCAGAAATGTATTTTTAATTTAATTACAGTTTGTAGATTTATGATTAATGAATCAATAAATAATAATTTTTTGTATTTTTGGTATTATTTAAAAAATATAAAAAATATTAATAATAATTTATTTATTCTAGTATGGGTATTCATAAATTATTCTAATCATACCATAATACTATTATAGAATTGAATCCATAATATTAAATCTATGAAATCATTAATAATCTCTATTATAAAACTTTTTAATCTATATAATTTTTTTAGATAGTGTTGTGTTTGTTCCAATTATCTTTTCCATCATCATTTCTGTTATTTATTTATTAAAATATTTCATCAATTACTATTTTAATTAAATATTTATAATTATATTAATCCTAATAGTTCTCTAAAATTAATAATTGAGTTTTTTATATGAATTATATTTGTCAAAAATATAATATTATTACAATAAAAATTGTTAAATCAGGAAATTTTAAACATCATTAAATTAATATATTTTTTAAAAAAATTAAAATTTTTAGGATTAAATATAAAAAATAGGTATTATTTTGAAATAAAATGAACTTAAGGATGTGAATATATATTTTATTAGGCATATACACTAATTCATAAACCTAAATGTAGTTAACTTTATAATTCCTAATATCTCTATCATCCACTCCTCAGTATTAACCATGAAGGAAATGCTAAAATCAAATTTAATGTAAAATGTTTTGCATAAAAGTATTGTTATTGAATTTAGATGGTGGTGTAAATACATGGAAATTTTAGTTTCAGGAGGGAAATTTATTAATTTACATTAATATTTTTTTCTATATAATGTAAAATGGTTAATTTGTGAATCTCATATTTAAATTTTGACCCTAACATTGTATTCAATACAGGATATTTACTGATTTTTAGAATGTTGGTAATTGTTTGGGGTGTTGATTTCTTTTAATGATATTGGATTTTGAATGCATTGATTTGTTATTTATTAAATCAATTCATTTTTATCGTATTATTTTTAAAATAATTTTGGTTATATTCGAATACATGATATTAACATTTCATTATTTGATCATAGTGTTGTATGTATATTTTTTTGTTCAATTCCATTAGTTTTTGTTGAATATATGGATTTATAAGGTTTTTCTAAAATTATTGTTTTTATGGAGGATATATCAAAATTAATGGAATCAAATGTTATATTTTTATGGGAATGAATCATGGAATTTAATTTAATCTAAATTTCACCAAGAATGAATTTGTTTTTCCCTCAAGATATCACTTCGAATTTGAATGTCAAGGTAGATATATCAGTGAAAGTAAATAATGAAAATTTTTGAATGATAAATAGTCATTAATAACATTTGGTCATTATGGAAATTGATCTTTGTGATTATATATTTTCATCTATTTATTCCAATTTAAATATAACATGATTATAGTAATTTTTGATGAGGGGAAAATTATTAATATTTTTATAATGATTATAATATTAAATTGAAAATAATATATGATGGATTTTATCTTCTATGTGATTATTTCAAATCATTATAAATTTTTCTTGTATGTTTAAAATAGAATTTAGAAATTATAGGTGTTATTTAGGAGAAATGATTGAAACTCCTATATTAATTTTTGAAATGTTTATTAAATTAATTTTTATAGATTTTTTATGTAATTTTAATATGTTGAGAAGAAAAAAATTAAGATGATATATTTTCTCTAAGATGAAATTGGTCTGATTAATTTTTTATTAATTATATTTGAAATTTATTCTATATGGTAAAAATAGTTGCCATGAACTATTTATATGATGGGAATATTCATTGTGTGATGTGACTATGAGTTTTAGGACCTCTTCGATAGGCCATTCCAATTTCGAATTAGGGTTATTGCACTCTTATAAAAATTTCCCCTAAGTGATGCAACACAGTTGGGTGACGAGGTAATGAGTTACTTGGGGGGGGGGGGTAGTGCATAGTAACATGAGGGATAATTTGTAATGTTTCTAAAGCCAACTATTATATAGTGAGTTATATAGGCTACCTATAATTTCTATATGGTTCATGAGATATCAGCATGGGTTCATTCCATATCCATAATGATACATTCTAAGTGATTATTTTAATATACTTTTGAAGGTGTGTATATTAGATCCCATTAGATGAGACATTAGTGTTAATGAAATGAGAATCTCTTAGGAAACTGTTATATCCCACTCATATCTTCTATGTTAATGGTGTCAGTATGTAAAAGATATGTAATGACCCAAATTGTTAAAAAAAATTCCCAAGGGATTTAATTAATTCTGTTATTATATAATATGCTTTTCTAATACTCATGAACATATTTGTATTTATTATATTCTATCAGATTTAGATGAATGTTCACCAACATTACCAATAATAATATAGATAGTTAATAGTTGTCACATGATTAGTATAAATCTAGGGTTTTACAAAATCCAATTAACATAGAAAATTGATGTGTTGACCTCAACTATTAGGATAATACCTTATAAAGCCCATTTATTGGAGCTTCCACAGGAGACAGCGTGTCAGGGATTTTCCCATGACCAATCCAATTATGAGAACCAACAACTTAATCATGAGGGATACCATTTATGGGAGAGGATCATGCTTATCGAGATAACGTCCCAATCCTTGTATGTGGAACTTCCCCATGAAAGTCTCACTATCGCACACCTAACTCTTAGGGAATTCACAAGTGTATAAAAGGTATGTGTATCGAGAACCTATTGATGTGAGTATATAATTTTTTTGAATAACAGATATATTTAAATCGAATTATTGTTACATTATAAAAGATTTTAATGTTTATATAAAAAACAAAAAATATGGTAATATTAAAATTAAATTATCAAATTTATATTGATGAATAATTATATTTTTGAAATAAATTCTATTTTATTAAAATATTATTATTAAATAATATTTATCAAATATAAATTATAATATAATTTTTTTTGAAGTGAAATGTATTTTTTATAAGGCTTCAAAAAATGTTAATACAAAAAACCTTTCATTTATAAATAAATGTCGATTATTAATTTTAAATTTAAAATATACACACATTTAGATAAAATTAATATAAAATATTGAAGAATAATTTAGAAATTATGCAATGGTGACATTACCATAATTTTCTATGACATTATAATATTTGTGTAAAAATAAAAATATTGTATATGTATACTTTGTGTATTATGAAATTATAATAATTTGAAAGTGGATGAATAAATATTAAAATGGTATCTCTGTACAAATAAATGATTTACATCTAAAATAATTTCTTTTTGTGATTATTTTATTAATTTTATAATGCCTTTTTAAAACCTCCTTACAGGTTATTTTATTTTATGGTTTTAAAATAATTTCATTACGAGCATGACTCAGCTCCACATTAAAAGAGAAATAGAAATATTATGTGAGACCATTTTATTTATTAAATAATAAAATACACATCTATTTGAAAGAAAACACGTTAAAAACCCATAATATAGCTTGTTTTTTGTTATTTATTTTATATAGATTCCAAAACATATGTTTTAGAAATAAAAATGAAATCCCCATGCATAACCTATAAAAACCCACACCGGATCCCATTTAACTTAACTATAATTCCTTGGAGAAATTTTTTACTCACTACCTACCCTCTATAGAGTCCTTCAAAGGCTCTCCAATATTCTAATAAGCTCCCCTGAAGCATTTGGAGTCACACACACTCAAGTAAGTGATCCACACCTTCTCTTCTTTATTCAAGTTTATTTATTATATTTTGTATTCAATTTCTAATTACAAATGTTGGGATATGTATTCAAATATCCCTATTACATCCCATTTCATTTAAAAATTATTAAAGACCAAATTATCTTGTATCAACCAATTTTATGAATTTTTATGTGACATCATTATGATTCAAAAACTACATCACAATTTTCGGTGACAAAACAATTGTACAGTAAATTGCATACCCATTTATTATAAAGGATTTTCACCTTTATACACATTCACATATTTGAATTGGGAAATACATGTATTTATTCCACACTACTTTATTTGGAATAAACCATGATGATCAACATTCCATGTTTTATGATCTATATGGGACAATAAAGAATAAAGAATAAATAAATGTGACTGGTGCGACTAGAATTATAGAGCACTCCAAAGCATTATGTAATGTTTAGAATCATGAGAAGATATTTTGGGATAGGGAGTTAACCTGTAACACCCCAAGATTTTATAAAAAATATTCTTTTAATTTCATTAATGTCTTGTGTTGTATGCTACACTAAGATTACCTTGCACCATATGCAACACTGTATTAGCTTGCAGTATACGCAACACTATTCTTGGATCGTGTTACACACAATTTCAATAAAATTTATTCTACGCAACATTGATTATATATATATATATATTCAATGTATTCTGTTATACGAAACAACTAAGGATTCTTTCACAACACGCAACCCTGACATGGCTTGCATTGCACGCAATCGTGACCTTCCTTGATAGCGTGTGTTGTACGCAATATCGGGTTTTACTAAACAATGATATATTATTATAATATTATTATGAACTAGCCGTTATGAATAGTATTAACTATATTTTTAATTTTATAACATTAATATTCATATTACACATTTTCTAGAACATGGTATAAGAACAAAATAAATTTTTCGGGTAAAATAAGTATTTTTCAAAAAATGCAGTTTGGCCGCCTTTTGATGGCGCACCCACATTAAATCTTGTTTTTGACATGTTTATAAGTTCAATTTGACAAAATAAAATTCTTCTTTGGAATCATGAAATAAAAATTTACTTTGGATAAATTTTTCATATTATTCGGGTAACTTTCATATTTTGATGAATAGTAAAAACACGCTATATTTTAATTAAAAACAACTTTTTTCATCGCAATAATTTATATGGTTAAATTATAATATTGAATGGTTTTATAGTATAAATATAATATATTTTTACCATTTAATATAATTTAAGTCATTAGCCTTAATTTTACATTGAATTCGTAGGTTAAATAAATTCAATCGTTTGCAATGTTTTAAACAAAAACCTGTTTTCTTTCGACAATGGGATTAATTTTAATTCAATTTCTGGAACTTTTGACTATTGAATTTGGATAAATGGATTCCATATTTTTATCAGTGGGTCCAAATTATGTTAATAAGCTACTTTTTATTTTTGGGCATTATGAATAGTAACTACGGTAAATTTTATTTACCATAGTTAAAGGTAAATCAGGTAATTAAGGGTAAATATAAGATTATAAAATTATCCTAACACCTTCCAAAATCCTATTGGATGACTAAAAGTCGACCCATATCACCTAAGGGTCGGATTAGAATCTTTTAATGGACTTTTGTCCATGAAAATAAATTAATTATTATTAAAACCAAAGAAAGTGACAACATGTCACTCTCTTAAATCTTATAAGTATATTAATTTTAATTTAGTGATAAAATTCATGAAACATCGAACATGAATAGTCTCCAGAAATCTAATGAAATTATCTACATCATATAAATTTATCTATAATTTTTAGGGATTAAATAATTATCATTAATTATGACACAATAGTGATGCAGAAATTGTTTATCTAGTGAAAAATCAAGAATATAGTTTTTATTAAACTAATAGTGACCATAAAATGTACAAAAACCTAACCAAAACTTATTGTCCATGTAAATGTAATCCATAATCATCCAATGGTCGAATATTTTACCATTTGGAGTCTTATAAAAGCGATTATGACACTTATATTATATTATTTTAAATGATACCAAAGTTGTCACCTTCATAATTTAATAAATATAACAATTTAAATATTGTGATTTTAAGATGATAAATTCGATTAAAAGTATTATTGTGAAAGTTAATAGATTTTTTATCATCATAGGATTTTATTTTCTATTTTTATGCAACAAATAAGTATATGAAATAATTATACAAAAATGATGTAGTATTTATTTTATTAAGAGATAAACCAAATAAATGGTTTTAAAAATAATAAAATAAATATTATATCAACTATTTAATGTGCTCCACTAATTTTATAGACACATATGACATTTTATGAATCTATTAAAGCATTTATTTCGAACATATCTTCTGTATTTATTTTATTTAAATTCAAATATTTGAATAGTGTCAAAATTGACACTATTGTTATTTTAAAATATTTAAAAATTATAAATTTAATTTTATATGATATAAAATGTTATTAAGTATCCAATTATGGACAATTCACAAAAAATAAGTAATTATTTGTTATAATTTAAAATTTAGAATGTTATTACCACAGATAAAATTAAATTGACTAAATAAGGATAAATCATGTTGATAATGTTTAAAATAAATTCCTAACATGTCTAAATTATATTGGTTGATGATATTACAAACTTATCTTATATAATATTCTAATATGAGTCATTTTTCAAGGTTTTTATGTGGGGTTAGATTTATTATAAATTAATATTTTTAATATTTCCAAAGGTTCCCCTCTCCTCCCTTATAAAAGGGCACCTCCTCCCTCTCCTCCTCACACCAATTTGAGCCTTCAACCTCGGCCAAACCCTGCCAATTTCTCCTCTCCACTTCCCTAGAAACATCCTAGAGGTTTTGGTCTTCTTCAACGACCAATCTTAGTGCCCTAAAAAGAGATTTCGAAAGGCATATTGAAAGAAGAGGAGGTTTGGATACGTATGAAGCATATCATACCTAAGGTAAGGGATAATTTATCAATCTCATTTTTATCCGATATTGTTTATTCGTAAGTATTTACTGGGGTTATCTTTATCATCCATGCCCATGTTTTCTAAGAATGGTTTCATGTATGTTTAATGTCCTTTTTACCCATTTTTTGACTTTTACTACATGGTATGTAAGGAATATTTTTTTTACGTTACGAGGTACTTTTTGACCTTTCCGACAAAAGTACGAGAAAAATGTTATTTTTAACATATATGGCGTGAATGTATTTTTACGGTTTCATAACGCCTCATTTTCATAAATCATCCTCTATAAGTTTTCGGGGTTATTTTCAACAAACCCTTTTCTTTTAAAAGTACATGCCATTTTTTCAAAAGAAAGTGATTTTGAAGGAGAAAGGATATTTTACTCAAGAATTCATTTCATTTGTTTTATCAAAACCATTTTCCATCTAAGATGAAATTATTTCAAATGTGTATGTTTCAAATTTAATTTCTCTATGATTTACATGCTTTCAATTTTTTTATGATGAAATATACAATTATTTTATATGGATTATGTGATGATGATATGATGTTTATGAAACCCATTTTATTCTTTGGGTTATGATGAATGTTTTATGTTTATGTTGTGGAACAAGTAAGAATGATTTCATTATGATATGGGTGGGACCTATATCTCCCTCCAATGCATTGGATAAAGATTTATATCTCATGAGATAGACATGGATGGAACAGAAAGTTAAACCAGTTCAGTAATACAGGACTGGAACGAGGAGTGAACTTGATTCAGAAAGGGACTTTGTCCACTAAGATGGTCTTGGAAGCAATGCCTTGGCTAATATGGAAATAATAACATGTGCTTAATGGTTTCCACAATTACATGTCTTATTCCCATTCTATTCTATCATTATTAATGTTTCTTTATGATATATGCCTTACTTACGTGCAAGATTCAGGTCTTTGCTCATGATTTTTTATGTTTAGATTTTATGTTCAAGTTTTAGCATTCAAATTTTTATGGATTGTTTTATGTTCTCTATGTTTACCCTTACTGGGCATTTGAGATCACCGATTTTATGTTTTCTTTTCCCCAGGATGTAAAGAAAGGTATTAGGTAAGAAAAAAAAGGTAAGATATTTATTGGGAGATGTTGAAGATCTTTCACCACGATTAGAAGATTTTATTCCGAGTTTCCAAAGACACTAAACTATTACGGTCCATGTGTGTATTTTTTTCTTATGTATTAAGTATTCCGCAAAAGTAATGTAATTTCCATGTACGTCAGGCTTCGGGTCTCGACAGTTGGTATCAGAGGAAAGGTTTAGTCAACCTTTGGAAACTAGGATGCGAGAACTTTAGTGAGATCCCTAGAGATATTTATAAGGTATGTCTAGGGATGTCCCTAAGGATAAGTATACGTATAGGATATAGTCCTAGAACTATGGTAACAATCTTAGAATTTAACCTAATATGCTTGATATTTAAGGTACTCCCCCTTGATTATGTTATTTTCCTTGAATGATTTTTTCCTCTCACAGAATTCTTTCTGTGTTTTAGTCAATGGAGGGAACCAGAAGGAATTCAGTTAACATTGAATCCAATGGAAAAATTGGTGACTATGAGCAACAAAATTGCGTAATGCCTAGAGAGAAAGATATTGTGATTATGACGAATCAGTCATCGCAATATATGATTAACAAGGTGAAATTTAGTGGTATGCTTAATTCATCAAAGAAGAGGAAGACATACTTTTATGCATGTTCGCATGTTGAGGAACATAAAGAAAGAAATATTGAGATTTCTAAAGAAGGGAAGAAAATCTTTGAGGAATACCTCAAATGGAGGGACAAATTTTATCTGTGTGGAGAAAAGGGTCATAGAGTGACATACTGTTATGGAGTTCAATGTCTTATTTGTGGAGAACATGGGCATTACCCAAATCAATTCCCTGACCTAAAAAGTATCTTCTAAAATCAAGGAGGGACTTATTCTAGGACAAACATTAAAGAGGATGGATTGAATTGTTTATGTATTGGTATTCATGAATAATTTTTTTGTGGTACTTTTATGGTGTATTGGAATATTTTTGTATTAGTCTATTGTAGTTTTCAATACTTTTATGGTACCGGTAACCATGAAAAGCGATATTTTGGAAAGTAGATGATATGCGCATAATGAAGGGATAAGGAGAAAATGAAATGTTTGATAGTATTCATGAGCTCATGATTGATATAATGACTAAGTGATATCTTGGTTTGAGTATCTAAAATTTTGAGGATTTTGGTATGTGGAAAGAGTTAACTTTTGAAGCACTCATGTTTTCACTAAGATTCAATGGGTATTCATTTTTCAAGAGAATACATGATTAAGGCCTTCAAATATTTGTAATGTGACCAACAAGACATATGTTATGATATATGGGGATCAACGATGGTATTAACATTCTTTTTATATGAAATATCTAGTAATCTTTTTCACTATATTATGAGAGTGGACTGCAGTGTTATGGATAAGCCGAAAGATTGGAATGGATTATGCTGGACATAAGTTAGTATTGTTTAAGGATAGAAGTTTTTTTTCGATATTATTGATGGGATGTTATGGTAATATAGTTTTAGAAAAATGAAAACCTGCATGACGGGCGACATCCCATCGCATCAGATAAGGCTGGGGGAATTGAACCCACTACTAAAGTGCAACTGGCCTTTATCGCCTACCACTAGCCTATAGGAAATCCCTGGTTAGTATAAACTAGTTTTATTTTATTAAGTGGTATGATAGATGAAGTATATGTCCATTTCAGAATGATATATGATAGATGGACTTATGTATATAACTATTTCTAACCTTTTGATTAAGACAGATGGAATGACCCATCATTCTATCACATGATCTTCTAACACTTCACGAATGAAAAATTCAACATCATTTCTTTAAGAGGTGAAGTTGAAATTGTTCAAGGCACAAAAAACGGTGAGATTTTATCGAATTAAAGTAGTTATTTCTTCTAATTCAAAATGTTCAACTTTCGGAAAATGATATTGAAAACAAAAAAATGTTGTCCTAATGCTCTTATATCCGATGAATCTGATTGTACCTTAGATCATGACAAATCTATGGATTTGTGATTAATGGCATTTTCATTTCCATGTTCTCTACCACTCTCCATCAGAACTTGATCCATATTTTCACCTATGTTCTCCTACGTGGAAACCCAGTGATGAGTTAATTTGTGTAACCGTTAAAATTCATACTTTAGTTTTTAAATCCATGTTTTGGTAGTCCTTTTTACGATGTGGGTTTCTATTAAACAAGCCTTTGAGTAGTAAACCATTTATAACCCCGATGAATTTTGAGGGAGAAATTCATTTTAAGGGGGGGTAGAATGTAACACCCTGAGATTTTATGAAAAATATTCTTTTAATTTCATTAATGTCTTGTGTTTTATGCTACACCAAGATTACCTTGCTCCATATGCAACACCGTATTAGCTTGCAGTATACGCAACACTATTCTTGGATCGTGTTACACACAATTTCAATAATAGTTATTCTACACAATATTGAGTATATATATATATATTCATTGTATTCTGTTATACGATACAACGAAGGATTCTTTCACATCACGCAACCCTGACTTGGCTTGCATTACACGTAATCGCGACCTTCCTCGATAGCGTGTGTTGTACGCAATACCAGGTTTTACTAAACAACAATATATTATTATAATATTATTATTAACTAGCCTTTATGAATATTATTAACTAAATTTTGAATTTTATTACATTATTATTCATATTAAGCATTTTCTAGAACATGGTATAAGAACAAAATAAATTTTTCGGGTAAAATAATTATTTTTAAAAAAATGCTGTTTTGCCAACTTTTGATGGCGCACCCACATTAAATCTAGTTTTTGACATGTTTATAAGTTCAATTTTACAAAATAAAATTCTTCTTTGGAATCATGAAATAAAAATTTACTTTGGATTAATTTTTCATATTATTCGGGTAACTTTCATATTTTAATGAATAGTAAAAACACGCTATATTTTAATTAAAAACAAATTTTTTCATCGCAATAATTTATATGGTTAAATTATACTATTGAGTGGTTTTAAAGTATAAATAGAATATATTTTTACAATTTAATATAATTTAAGTCATTAGCCTTGACTTTACATTGAATTCGTAGGTTAAATAAATTCAATCTTTTGTAATGTTTTAAACAATAACCCGTTTTCTTTCGACAACAGGATTAATTTTAATTTAATTTCTGCAACATTTGTGTATTGAATTTGGAAAAATGGATTCCATATTTGGAATCAGTGGGTCCAAATTATGTTAATAAGCTATTTTTTATTTTTGGACATTATGAATAGTAACTACGGTAAATTTTATTTACCATAGTTAAAGGTAAATCGGGTAATTAAAGTT
This sequence comes from Viscum album, assembly GCA_963277665.1. Taxonomy (NCBI): domain Eukaryota; kingdom Viridiplantae; phylum Streptophyta; class Magnoliopsida; order Santalales; family Viscaceae; genus Viscum; species Viscum album. The sequence goes on from OY728133.1 coordinate 448,111,900, forward strand.
AAATATAAGATTATAAAATTACCCTAACACCTGCCAAAATCCTATTGGATTATTAAAAGTCGACCCATATCACCTAAGGGTCGGATTAGAATCATTTAATAAACTTTTTTCCATGAAAATTACTAAATTATTATTAAAACCAAAGAAAGTGACAACATGTCTCTATCTTAAATCTTATAAGTATATTAATTTTAATTTAGTGATAAAATTCATGAAATTTCGAACATGAATAGTCTCCAGAAATCTAATGAAATTATATACATCATATAAATTTATTTATAATTTTTAGGGATTAAATAATTATAATTAATTATGACATAATAGTGATGCAGAAATTATTTATCCAGTGAAAAATCAAGAATATAGTTTTTATTAAACTAATAGTGACCATAAAATACACAAAAACCTAACAAAAACTTATTGGCCATGTAAATGTAAACCATAATCATCCAATGGTCGAATATTTGACCATTTGGAGCCTTATAAAAGCGATTATGACACTTATATTATTTTATTTTAAATGATGCCAAAGTTGTCACCTTAATAATTTAATAAATATAACAATTTTAATATTGTGATTTTAAGATGATAAATTCAAGTAAAAGTATTATTGTGAATGTTAATAGATTTATTTTCATCATAGGATTTTTTTTATTTTTACGCAAAAAATAAGTATATGAAATAATTATACAAAAATGTTGTACTATTTATTTTATTAAGAGATAAACCAAATAAATGGTTTTAAAAATAACAAAATAAATATTATATGAACTATTTAATGTGATCCACTAATTATCTAGATACATATGACATTTTATGAATCTACTAAAGCTTTTATTTCGAACATATCTTCTATATTTATTTTATTTAAATTCCAATAAATGAATAGTGTCAAAATTGACACTATTGTTATTTTATAAACATAACATATTATAAAAATGTTTAAAAATCACAAAAATAGTTAAAAATTATAAATTTAACTTTATATGTTCTAAAATGTTATTAAGTATCCAATTATGGACAATTCACAGTAAATAAGTAATTATTTGTTATAATTTAAAATTTAGAATGTTATTACCACAAATAAAAATAAATTTATTAAATAAGGATAAATCATGTTGATAATGTTTAAAATAAATTTCTAACATGTCTAAATTATATTGGTTGATGATATTACAACCCTATATTATCTAATATTCAAATATGAGTCATTTTTGGAGGTTTTTAAGTGAGATTAGATTTATTATAAATTAATATTTTTTTGATTTCCAAAGGTGCCCCTCTCCTCCCTTATAAAAGGGAACCTCATCCCTCTCCTCCTCACACCAATTTGAGCCTTCAAGCTCGGCCAAACCCTGCCAATTTCTCCCCTCCACTTCCCTAGAAACATCTTAGAGGTTTTGGTCTTCTTCAAAGACCAATATTAGTGCCCTAAAATGAGGTTTCAAAAGGAGTATCGAAAGAAGAGGAGATTTGGATACGTACGAAGCATATCAGACCTAAGGTAAGGTATAACTTATCAATCTCATTTTTATCCGAGATTGTTTATTCGTAAGTATTTTCTGGGGTTATCTTTATAATCCAATCCCATGTATTCTAAAAATGGTTTCATGTATGTTTAATGTCCTTTTTACCCATTTTTGACTTTTACTACGTGGTATGTAAGGAATATTTCTTTTTTTTGAGTTACGAGGTACTTTTTGACCTTTCCGACAAAAGTACGAGAAAAATGTTATTTTTAACTTATACGGAGTGAATGGATTTTTACTGTTTCATAATGCCTCATTTTCATAATGCATCCTCTACAAGTTTTCAGGATTATTTTCAACAAACCCTTTTATTTTAAAAGTACATGCCATTTTTTGAAAAGAAAGTGATTTTAAATGAGAAAGGATATTTTCATCAAGAATTCATTTCAAGTGTTTTATCACAACCATTTTCCATCTAAGATGAAATTATTTCAAATGTTTATGTTTCAAGTATAATGTATCTATGATTTACATGCTTTAAATTTTCGTATGATGAAATATCCATTTATTTTATATGGATTATGTGATGTTGATATGATGTTTATGAAACCCATTTTATTCTTTGGGTTATGATGAATGTTTTAAGTTTATGTTGTGGCACAAGTAAGAATGATTTCATTATGAGATGCTTGGGACCTATATATCCCTCCAATGCATTGGGTAAAGATTTATATCTCATGAGATAGACATGGCTGGAATGACAAGTTAAACTGGTTCAGTAATACAGGACTGGAACGAGGAGTAAACTCGATTCAGAAAGGGACTTTGTCCACTATAATGGTCTTGGCAGCAATGCCTTGGATAATATGGAAATAATAACATATGATTAATGGTTTCCACAATTACATGTTTTATTCCCATGCTATTCTATCATTATTAATGTTTCTTTATGATATATGCCTTACGTACTTGCAAGATTCAGGTCTTTGCTCAAGATTTTTATGATTAGATTTTATGTTCAAGTTTTTGCATTCAAATTTTTATGGATTGTTTTATGTTCTCTATGTTTACCCTTACAGGGCATTTGAGCTCACCCCTTTTATGTTTTCTTTTCCCCAGGATGTAAAGAAAGGTATTAGTTAAGAAAAAAAGGGAAGATCTTTATTAGGAGATGTTGAAGATCTTTCACCACGATTAGAAGATTTTATTCCGAGTTTCCAAAGACACTAAACTAGTACGGTCCTTGTGTGTTTTTTTTCATATGTATTAAGTATTCCGCAAAAGTAATGTAATGTCCATGTACGTCAGGCTTCGGGTCTCTACAGAACCATATTCCTTTGTGGGACTTTTTCTATCATGATGTATTGGTAGTTATCTTGGACTTATATTTATGACAAATTCTTTTATGTTGTTGGAATATTTACCTTGTTATGATTGTCAAGATGTGTCAAGCCTTATTATTCATGTAAATGAATATAAAACATTTATTTTTCATTGGTATTACTATTTTATTACATATATCACTATATTCCATGTTTTATCCGTTACTAGGATTTATACTCACCCATTTTTATGTATGCCCACACATTGTACCGTGAAATTTTAAAATCCATTGAATTTTAGAATCATGTTAAGTGTGTTTTCAATAATGTTGTTGTAACCCATGCTCTAGATGTTATTGTATGTAGCTAATTCCCAAATACAATAGTCTTTTAAATACTATGGGTTGTATTATTTGTAATTCTATATAATAAATATTCAATTAATGTATAATAAAAATAATGGATAGTATTAAAGGAATATTTTAATTTTTTAGATTATGAGTAGAAAACTATAATAAAATCAATAGGGATAATACTATATATATATGAAAATGTATGTAAATTTTGGCATGCATATATTATGGAAATTATAAATAAAATACATCCTTGTTAGGACACTATAATTTTATATGGTTTTGGAATAGATGTAGCAAGGGGTAATAATTATGACAAGGAGCGTTAGTCCATATTCGAGACAACCTATTAGACGACAATTTTCCTTACAGAGCACCTTTTTGACACTCTACATGATATTAATTTGTAAAATAACAAGATCATTATGAACCATTATTAATGGAAAAAATTGTAGTAAGAGAATATTTTAGAACATAAATCATGGATAATATAATTAAATCTCAAAAATTCATATGACAATGAAATAATAATAATTTATAAGTTATCCCATTAATATAATTGAATTATCTATTATGTATTTTATTATTTAAAAATATTCATTCCTAAATTTCCCATTATTCTATACAGTGGATTTAAATATTTTGAATGAGGTAAATAATCAATGGGATGGGTAATGTGATGACTTCTGAAATGAGATTCCCAACCCGATGAAGTGGGAATAACAAACTTCATAAAGATACACACTCAACTAGATCGGTTTTTGAATAGAAACTTGAAACATGCAGACTTCCCGAATCCCATTAAGAAAGAAGATTCCATAATTGCATCCTTTATATTAAAAAGTTCAATAACTTTTAGTGGATTATATTATCCCTTAATCATATAAAAATGGATCAGCCCCATTGAGAATCTCTTATACATCCTTCCATATTCAAAACAAGATAAGGTTCAACTCACTATTTATAAAATAGTGGGTGTGGCTAATTAGTGGTGGAAATATATCTGGAATACAAATATGGAGGAAGAGAAAAAATTTATTGGTTGGAATTATTTCAAATAATATTTTTTTCTATAAATAATTTTCTCACATTCTCCGACTTAAAAAGGAAACGTACTTCCTTACCTTCAAGAAAAAATATGATGAATATATCGTAGTGTGCGAGGAGATGTTCACAAGAATTTCAGAATATGCCTCTGACTTTTTCATTACCCCTAAATTTATTGTTGAACTCTTATTTTATTTATTAGAAGTGATTACACAAAAATAACTGGAAATCTATATCTTTGATTGCTATGAAGAAATTGTTCGATGTGCCCTCAACATTGGAAGGGAGATCAATAAATATCAAAAAAAATGATGGGGATATAATGTGATAATTGGTGTTTAATTATGGTGGTCTTAAGGAAAATTATAATAGTTTTAATAAATATAGACAAACCATATTTCAATGTTGTGGATAGGAGAACCCTAGAAATTGACTATGGGGACAAGAAAATTATATCGGTGTATGGTAGAAGGTTACCTAACTAGACATTCCCGATAAGAGAAACCTGATAATGTAATGCTTGAAAGGAATTCTCTTGTCAAGCCTTGGTGAATTGTTAATTGTTTCAACCACAAGGAAGTAGGGCACTTTAAAAACAAATTAACTTAGCCAAGGGTTTTTAAGATAATGAAAAACCTCCAAGGTAGCAAGGGTGAGATTTTTTCAACACAATTGAATAGGAGGATCCCAAAAATGAAGTGGAGACTAGTACACTAGTTATCCATTAAATAAAAATGAATTTAATTTTTGATTATGGTTCTTCACATTAATTTATACCATCAGATTTTAGCAGAACTATTCATACATAACCACAAATCAAGGAAGTAGAGTTTCCAGTAAAAATGGATAATGGAGAAATTATTTAATCCCAAGAATATAACTCCTCCCATGTCAAAATTATTGAGATAAACATCTGAGAGATCCTTTTCATACTTTATTTGGAAAAATTTCATTGAATTATTTGTATGGATAGTATTTTCCTATTTAAATCCAATATAAATCTTATGAGAAGGAAATATCCCTCTATATCATGAATCAACCATCGATTTTATATTAGTGTAAAGAGGAGGATGAATCATTTTTAAATACTGGAAATTGGTGCATTTTTTACAGGACCACATCGAAAATTCCCATTGCAAAAAAGGGAATCACAATTATAGTTTTTATGACAAAATGTGGATCTCTCCCAAATAGCTTCCTCATGGTTTTTAAAATAGATTATTACATCAGCTTGTCGCAAATACTACTTTTGATGGGGTGGTAGACCTTTCACAAAAAGACATACTATGTTTTTGAAACCATTTTTTCAATGGCCTGTCACAAATAATATTTGCAATAGAAGTCATCGTAAAAAGTGTCAAGAAATAAAATAAATAATAAAATAAAATAAAATAATAATAGAAAATAATATTCATATCAATGAAATTATAATTCTAATATTAGTAAAATAAAATAAAATATAAAATAATAAAATAATATTCATATAATAATAAAAAAATAATATTGATAATATAATGATATTATTATTTTTAAAATTAATAAAATAATAATATTCATATTACTCGTATAATAAATAAATATAAAATAATGAAAAACTCAATATTCATGAAAAGTATAAAAAAATAACAAATAACAACTAATAAAATAATAGTGACAATAAAAATAAGTAATTTAATAAATTAATATGTAAATAAATAAAAAATTAGAAATTTAATATTTGTAATAATATAAAAACACACTATATAGATATGTCGATAGTTAAAATTAAAAATAAAATTTACATTCATATTTTTATTATAAAAAATAAATAGTTCTTTAAGGGGGAGGGTCGTCTAGAGTAGGAGGAGCTAGAGGATATGGAGGGGATTGAAGATATGGTGGAGGGAACTCTATCCCTAAACCAAAAGTTAAAAGTCGCATATACTCTAACTTGTCATGCTCTTTTTGTTTACTCCATCAACGCATCTCCTACTACATCTACTACTACGGCTATCGTAGGAGCTATTCCTACTGTTGATGTTGACGTTGAAGCATATCCTCCTGCACCCTATACATACTCTCTATAAACTAACTCTGAGCTTATATCTGCTCTTGATACATCATTGAAAATGATGATGATAACTCCCAAAGAACTCCTCCCATGCTGGATTTCGACATCGTAGTGGTTCCATAAAAATTGCATGCACTAATCGAGAGCCCATACCAACAACTCATCCTTTCTCAAAGGGATATTGGGTTGCCTACATCCATTATTTCACCTCCAATAGGTGGGAACTAGTCTTAGTGTCAGTCTCAACCAGTCTCTCAGTCTTTGTCTGAGACATCACAACCTCATTTGACTCTTTAAATTACAATTTAAAAATTATTATAGTTAAATTTTTATTTGCAGTTAAATTGTGAACTCAAAAAGAATATATACTGACAATAATTTGTAGTTGGCGAGAACCACTTATCTCTATAGTGGTCAGATAAGTACAAATCCTCTAATAAACATCCAACTCTATAATATCCAGCTATTCGACTGCATATATGAATAAAAAACATATAAATTTAATTTTATATAAAATGTTTTTAAAATCTACATGTTATATTCTCCCTATTTGTAATTACGGTATGACTATCGGCTTGATGTTTCACCACTTGTATCCCCCGATTTGGTCGACCTATCGATGATTCACTCCGAAAATGACCACCCAACTAGTTTGAAAAATAATCCATCCCAAACATAATATGAAATGTCACCCGGTTGGATGTTGCATAAAGGCATGTCAAAATATATTACTTCTTATTTCTCCATTACATTTCTTCAAAAATTGTAAAAAATAGAGTTCAACAGTAATCTGTATTTCCCATCCCCACCTTTTAGACAGCGTCATGGATGCTCTCATCCTTGTGATACCATAAACCGTTACAATATTTTCTAATATCATGTTATCAAAAAAATTAATTTGAAAATAAACATTATTCACTTACAAACCAGCCAAACATCGAACATGTGGTGCTTTACATCAATGAGAATCAGACCCTAAGGGACCCATGCATCATAAAAAAAACTACAACATATTGCACACCCCTCTCTAGTAGTTATATATGTATAGCTATGAAAAAACATCAAACATTTAGTATATAAATAAATTAACAAAAACTAACTAAAACACACATGTAAGCCAAATTCTTCATGCGTGGATTGAAGCCAATTTATGGACGTCACAAGGGGATTGGGTCAAGATTCATCCATCACACAAGACCACACCCCCTCAAAGTCCCCCCTAAACCGCCTGTAGTCTAAAGTCCAGTTGATCCAATATCTTTCTTGTCTAAAGGTAGATCAACTTACCACAATAGATGATACAAATCCTCATCCATCTATAATGAAAAATTAGTGTTAGTAAAAAATATTTGAAAACAACATTTATATATAGATATATATTATATATGATTATAACTAGAATTTAACTATTTTAATATTCAACTTCATACTCATATTCATATCTGTCAATGTCAATGTCTTCATATTCCTCCTCAGCATCATCAATTTCTATTTGAGTTTTTGTTTCCACATATCTTGTCATTTAAAATTCATTTATAACATCATTTACATCAACATCACTATCGTACCATAACTATGGGGTTTGATCATGGATATTCACGTCTCGTCATAAAAATAATAGAATTGGAAGAGTCTCTTGGAAATATTCAATTTTATCCACTTTAGTAGAACCACATTCACTATGAGTAAACTTCTTTTTTTGAGATTTATTTTTTGTTATGGTCCACCAATCACTCAACTCTCTTGAAGTAGAAAAAAATATTGAATAATAAATTTTATATGTCTGATAAGTCAATAAAAATGGTTCATTTGTAATAAGAAATATTTTACATTTAATATCAACGATTCCATGGGTCGGATGGACATGGAATCCTCTCTTGGTATCCAACCACTATCATTTAAACATTGTTATGTAATGTTGTATCAGATCAAACAGTTCAATAATTTCTTCCATCATTTCATAGAATTCATCTTAAATTTTTCTATATTGAGATCCTTTCACGATAATAATAGTATTTATTGTTTTTTTATTCCTTATATTCGCATGTTTCAAATCAATAACCATTCACAACATCTGTATTATAATATTTACCATTTTTTCTGTTCGATTACTCAATACACATAATCCATTATCAATTTTATCAGCATATCGAGATAAGTAAAAATTCATAAAACTATTAGGAATATAATAAAGAATAAATTTATCTTCTATATTAAACCAAAATTAAATTGTGTTACCATTTTTTTAATAGATTAGGAAATGACTTATTTTCTATGTTCCTCAAGAAAAACTAATGTAATTTGTGGATTATTTTCTTGATAATAATATTATATAACTGACAAATAAAATATGATTACTTTTCTGTCAAAAATATTATCGAATAATTGATAGGAACAATCACTGTAAAAATGGTTGCAATACATCATAGTTGATTAGAATGAATGTATGAGTTCTATGATGTTCATCATATAAAATCCACCATTCATCAACTCCACTGAGAAAAATTCCAGATGATTGAAAACTGATAATTGATTTTCAATTTCATCTTTTATATCACCATCATTACAGCCCAAATATTTTTGTTTTGAGGGAAATTCAGATTCAATGTAATTAGAGTAGAAAAAAATTTCTATTGAAAATAATCTTCTTTAAATAAACCTTCAACAAATTATTTGTTACATAATTTTTCATCAATTTTTGTATGCATATCTCTAATGTGTGTGTCCATCATAACTGTACCAGACCTCCACATTTTTCTTCATGAGACAAATGTAATATAAAGTGATCCATTGAGTTAGACAAATCCGGTAGGAAGAATTTTTCTAGTTTATATAAAATTAAATAAACATCTTCTTGCAGTGTACATAATGTATCGTAGTCACTTTTCACTGAAAATATGTCTCATAAAAACATGATATCTCTATTAGATCATCCAAAATAATAGAATTCAATAAAAACATTTAATTCAATCAGTATAATTCATTCCATTAAAACACGATTGTCAAAAAAATTTAATCCAATAATATGACCATTTATGACACATCTATCCAAATTAGAAGAATAAGCATCTAAATGTATCAAATTTTCAATAAAATAACAAAACAATAATTGATTCTATTTAGATAATATATAAACAGCTATTGGATTCATTATCTTCTATCATTTTACATTTTCAAATAATTCATGTTCTGGTTGGCTGTATATTTGGGAAAAATATATTCATGTATATACATTATATTTGGTCTTACCGGGTTTATCCAAATGTGTATGAAATAAATTATCAAAATAGTTCTTCTCTGTTAGAATGAAATATAATAGGTGAGAAACCAACAAATCATTAAAATATAGAAGACCACAAAACATTCTCTGTTTTCTCCAATTGTATTGTTTCCCAAATCCATCAATCTTATATTGGTTTATTACTGGTCCAAATGTGTTAGTTGTTAACTAAAAGACAATTGACTTTAACTATGTACTTGATATCATTGTTGGAGGACCACCTCTTTCAATTTTTCCTTCTCTGAAATGGTATTTTTTCAGCTGAAAATGATGATCAGTTTGAAGGAATCTACGATGTAAATCAAAAAACAAAGGTTTTTTACATTTAAGAGAATAAATGATTTACTGTCGCTCATACCTTATAGACATGATTTTGGATCATGTGATCTCCAAATAGATAATATTTAGTATGATGGGATTCCACTAATTGTCCACATCAATGTAGCATTTAGAAAGAATGTTTGTTTCGGACCAACTTCAAATGTACTAACACCACACATCCACAATGAATTTAACTCAACATGCAATGGTTTCAAATAATCATCAATATTATTTTATAAATGTCTTTGAATTAATAAGGTCAAAAAGATATATGGATCCTTTTTCAACATCCAATGAGGTAAATATTATAGAGTTATAAAGATAGGAAAACATGAATATATATTACTATAATAACTAAACGACGAAAACTCTCAGTAAAAAGACCCAGTCACACATTTTGGTTTTCTAAGTAAAAGGATAGATGAACATGGTCAAAAATGTTTCCATGAATAAACAATATAGGGATAATTTAAGGTTTTACCTGTTGGAATAATGGTTCTTGGCCCTGACATCAATTCCACTGTGTATTGAGACATAAATAAATGCTTCAATCTTGTTGTAAGTGGGAAATATCTCAATTTTATTATAGTAATAAATCCAAACATCCCTTGTTGAGCCTCTTTAAACCTTGATTATTCACAAGTGAGATTACAATATATCCACTCATTTTCACCATAATATAAGATGTAATAATTTTAACATGCATAAATCATATAATAACCAAGACCTATATCTTGATCAAACTCATTACACTCAATGAAATTTGTAGGCATGAAATTTCATACAGGTAGTAGTGGTTTTACCATATATAATATCTCATCAAAGAATATATATGAAATTCCATTATTTGATTTACTAGCCATAAATTTAGAAACTGCTTTAAATTTAGTTATCTTCCAATCAGAATATAACGCATCCTCAGAGCACCTCAATAAATCATAAAATTGAGAGGTTTTAACATAGGAGTTAAATTTCTATCATCCAGAGTTTAATATTTTTGAAAAGGTATACCTTCAACTTCATGTACTAAATTTTGAAATCGGGCTTGATTTGAAACCAAATTATTAGTATCTTCTCTATAACATTTTTACCATCTTGATACCAAAAAACATAATCTGGTAGAAAAAATGCAATAAATGACCCCCAATATTGAATAATGTGTCAAAAGTCCCTTGAGCGCACAATTTTACAAGGAAACTTAATTTTCCCTTCTTATTTTTTTTTGTTTCGATAATGACATTGATATTATATCCTCAACACTCTCAAAATATACATGATTGAAACCAGAGCCTGTTTTATTTGTGTGTTGATTTATCCAAGCATGATCCGAAAATAATGATTGTTTTCGACTTCCATGTTCAATATTTCTCTAAAAATTTTAAATTATTTTTTTATATTATCATATAAAAACACCATATCCAGAAAAGGGAAGAAAATTAAAATCCCTTTTATATAAAATTATAATAATTTCAATTATTTCATACTTATTTATAGTATTTTTTAAACTTTTATACTAATATACCACATCTTATAAAAATTTATACTAATTATGTATAATTATTATTAATTATATAAAATTTTTTCTAATAATTTCTATTTACCAGTGAATCAAATTATAGTGGCATGGTTATTACTCTCTTTTCCCATAGACTCATTACTACTTTATCCAACTGAAATCACTATGAAAAAACAAATCCATCATATGTATATCTATTTATGTATTCACAATAATGGATATATGGGTGTCCATTATGTTCCGCTCTCAGTTCTCATGCATAGGAAAATGGATATCTGTAAGTCAGAGGAGATTTTTTATTCTGATTTCAACAAAAGAAAGCTGGAAGGACCTGAGTCATCGAGAAAAGGTTTATCTATTTTCCAAAGACTCATATCTTTACTGCTTTCTCCGATTGAAATATGTATGAAACATCTGCTCCAACATATGCATATCCATTTTTTATGCATGAGAATAGAGATAATAAAGGAATCATTGTACCACTCTCCATTCTCATCCATATGAAAATCGATACAAGTAAGTGAGTATGGATTATTCAGAGTGATTTCAGTTGGAGAAAAATGAAAGGAGATAGGGCATCAGAAAAAATGGAGCCATCAATCTGCTATAAATTGTTTGAATTTTTTACAATTTATTACAATTTATTGATAATTATTACAAATTATAATAATTTTTGTAAATTATTAGTAATTATTGCCAATTATTTCTAATTATAGCTAATTATTGGTAATTACTGGTTATTAAGGGTAATTATTAGTAATTTATGGATTATTATTGGAATCTATTAATAATTATTACTAATTATTTCAATTTATTTCTAATTTATATAAACAATTAATAATTGATTAAATTTATTACTAATTATTGCAATTTATTAATAATTATAAGAATAAATTAATAATTATTAGGTTTTATTAAGATTTATTACTAGTTGTTATAATTTATTAATAATTAAAAAAATTATTATATTTTATTATATTTTATCACTAATTATTATAATTTATTACTAATTATTTAAATTTTCATAATTATTACTAATTGTTTTAATTTATTACTAATTTTTTCAATTTATTAATAATTGTTGAAATTTATTATAAAAATTTAGAATTTATTACTAATTATTATAATTCATTACACTTATTAGAATTTATTACTAATTATTTGAATGTATTGCTAATTATTATAATTTATTACCAATTACTAAAATATATTAATAAAAATTTAAAATATTTATAATTTATTAATAATTATTATAAATAATTGCTAGTTATTATAAATTATTAAAAATTATTTTCATTTATTACTAATTATCATTATTTATTACTAATTATTAGAATTAATGACTAAATATTAATAATTTTTGTAATATATTAATAATTATTGTAGTTAATTACTAATTATTTGAATTTATTACTAATTATTAGAATTTATGAGTAATTATTTCAATTTATTACTACTTTTTCAATTATTTACAAATAATTAGAATTTTTTACTAATTCTTATAATTTATTACTAATTATTATAATTTATTACCAATTATTATAATTTTTACTAATTATTATAATTTATTACTAATTAATTTAATTCATTACTAATTATTACTAATTGTTGCAATTTATTACTATTTAATTCAGTTTCTAACTAATTATTACTTTTTATTACTAATTATTAGAATTTATTACTAATTGTTTGAATTTATTACTGATTATTACAATTTGTAACTAATTATTAGAATTTATTAATAATTATTACTAATTATTAGAATTTACAATAATTATTATAATTTATTACTCTTCATTACTATTCATTAAGATTTACTAAAAATTATTACAAATTGTTATTAATTATTACAAATTACTACCAATTATTACAATTTATTACTAATTATTTCAATTTATTAATAATTGTTACAATTTATTAATAATTAGTAAAATTTACCACTAAATATTATAATTTATTACTAATTATTACTCATTATTACAATTTATTACTAACAATCACTAATTATTGCAATTTATTACTAATTATTTAATATTTATTACTAATTATGTTAATTTATTACAAATTATTATAATTTATTAATTATTATTAATTATTAAATATTACAATTTATTACTATTTGTTAGTAATTGTTTAATTTTATTATTAATTTTTTCAATTTACTTCTAATTATTAAATGTATTACTAATTATTCCTAATTATTTTTAATTGTTAAAATTTATTACTAATTATTACAATTTATTTCTAATTTTCACAATTTATGACTACTTATTGAAATTTAACACTAATTATTATAATTTTTCAGTAATTATTACAATTTATCACAAATTATTACAATTTGTTACTAATTAGAAAAATTTATTTCTAATTATTAAAATATTGTTACAAATTATTAATATTTGGTTCAATTAATTACTAATCGTTTCAGTTTATAACTAATTTTTGTTATTTATTTTTTATTATTAGAATTTATTAGTAATTATTAAAAATTATTACTAATTATTACTAATTGTTGCAATTTATTTGTAATTGTTGCAATATTATACAAATTATTACAACTTATTACTAATTATTATAATTTAATACTAATTTTGAGAAATATAAATCAATTTACCAGAATTTAATCATAATTATACCTAAAAATTAATATTTTATATAACGACTATTAATTACTAAAAATTCATACTAATCAGACATATTTATTTTTTAACAATAAACATAAACAATGACAATTAAAATTATCTAATTCTAATTTAATTTAACTGCAGCTAATTTACATTAATGATGACAATAATTAAATTATATTAAGTATCTAAAAAATAAATCAATTAGATATATACCTTAAAAATTAATCTTTCGAATAATATAAGTTGAAATAATGCCCGAAATTAAAATTTTAAAGAATAACAAATTTTGAGAGAAGATTTTCAACTAGAGAGAAAGAGGAGTAGAGAAATGAGTGAAATGGGTGAAAAAATAGTCTGAGTATATATAGAATAGATTAGTTACAACGAGATTATTTGTAATGGTTGGCCAATCGAAAATAGTGCAATTTATAACGGGACCTGTCACAAATGCCCACCACCCTTATTAATAAGGGACAGTGGTTAAAATGTCTTTTTTGGTAGGCCTCATCGCAAAATCCAACCTGCCAACATACTATTTGTGACGGGATCTAAATCCCATTTCGAATACTAAAAATACATATAGGCATTCGCGTCATGCTATTACAGCCCATCGTAAATACACTTTCCTAATGTATAGCGTGTAATGAACTCCACGCCTTTTGAGATGGGAACCATCACCCCATCACAAACACCATATAATTTGCGTCGGGTTGGTGCTCTCATCACAAAGAAGCCCTTCCGATTGACTATGTGCGATGGGACACTGACTCGTCTCAAATACCCACATTTTCCATGTTGTTTAGCACAAACATCATAAGAATATATATTATGTCCCTATGAGAAAGTGAATCTAGATCAAATTATTGAGTCTAAGGAATGAATAATCCTCAAATATATGCCTATTGTTAGGTAATAAACTGATGTGTTTCCCAAGGATTATCTAGGTCTTTTTCATAGCCGAGAGGTTGAATTTTCAATTGTGATTATACCTGGGGCACTACCATTATCCAAGACTCTATATAAAATGGATCTTCTATTACGTGAGGAGCTGAAGAAGGAACTAGAAGAGAATATGGTTAAAAGGTTCATACACCCAAGTGCTTCTCCATGGGGAGAACTAGTCATCATCATAATGAATAAGGATGGGTAATTGCACATAACCAATGATTATCATCAGATCAAAAAGATCATGACAAATAAAAAGTTCCCACTACCATAGATTGATGACTTGTTTGATCTAAACTGCGGAGCACAATACTTCTCCATGGTGGATCTTTGATTAGGGTATTACCAAGTTGGGGTCAAAAAATGAAGAATATCCCCAAGACTATTTTTCATATAATGTATAGGCACTCTGAGTTCACAGTGATTCCTTTCAAACTCACTAATTCTCTAGAAATATTAATGTATAGGTCACATTGTGTCTGTAGATATTATCTCAACAAATACATGGTTTCTTTTATAGATGATATTCTATTATAATCCAAAACTGAAGAGGATAATAAGGTGTATCCAGGCAGTTTGTTAAAGACCATGAAAATGGAGAACCATTATGTATTGTATGGTAAACGTGACTTCTATTTATAGGATTTATCATTCGTGGGTAAATTTATCTCATAAAATTTGATATATATATATATATATATATATACCATTCAATGAAAGAAAAAATTGAATGATAGCTGTGGCCAACATCTGTGACAGAAATCCATTATTTCCATGGATTATCTATGTATTATCATTGATTTATGAGAAATTTATCTTCATTTAAAAAATCTATAACCAAGAGAAATTGGAAGTGAGAACATTTTTGTGGAATTATTAATGTGATGAGGGTTTCAAATAGTATAAAAGGAGGAATATCACTACACATGTTCTCACACTCCCTTTATGATAAGAAATATTCAAGGTGTTCGATGACAATTCAATGTAGGGATTAGGCTGTGAGTTAATTAAAAATGAAAAGTACAAAGCATATGCCTCAAGGAAGATCAAATCTAATGAATAGAACTATAAAACCCATGATCTGAAGTTTCTGTATTAATCATCACTTTGAATATATAAATGAATTATCTATTTGGGGAGAATTGTGAAATATACATGGTTCACAAATGAATCATGAAGATATTCACTAAAAATGAGATTAATATAAGCCAACAATGATGGTTAGAGATAATCAAGGAATTTGACTGCTCAAATAACTACTATACCTGGAAGGAGAATAAAGTGGAATATGGTCTAAGTAGGAATTATCCATCGATTCTATAATAGATGAGAATTGGGAAGGATCTGATCTTATTATATTTTGAAAGGATGGAAATGTGAATAATAAATGAATAAATACCATCAATAGTCTCACAAAATATTTCTCAACTGTCCCTTAGAGAGAGGTTAAAGGATGCTGAGGGAAATGATGTGGGATTTCAGAAGAAAGTGAACACTGTAAAAATGGGAAATTTTAAGTATTAAATTTTATTGATGAAGGAGTTTTGAGATTTGGGTCAAGACTATGTGCACAATAAAATCATTATTTTAAGAAGGAGCTGTTAGATGATGCACGTAGCTGATACTTATTCATCCACCTAGGAAGAAAAAAATCTATCAAACCCCTCTATAATACTATTAGTGGAAAAATATGAAGAAAGATATCAAGAAATACACACGAAGATTTGTTTTATGTTGAAAATTGAAAGAGGGAAGGAAAACCCAATGGGATGATGAATCTGTTACTCATACCTGCATGGAAATTTGAAAACATCACCATGGACTTTGTTACTGGTCTTCCAAAGACATCAAGAGTTAATAATGATATATGGGTTTATAAAAATTGAAAACTTCGCTCTGATTCAAAATGAATTCTCACTTGATCAACATGTAAGGATATACATAAGAGAAGTGGTGAAGATACACAGAGTACCACTATTGATTATATCTGATCGAGATACACCATTTACCTATATTTTCAGGAAGAGTCTCCAACATTATCTAAACAATGGTTCGAACATTAGTACGGCTTATCAC
The DNA here is from genome assembly GCA_963277665.1 of Viscum album. NCBI lineage: Eukaryota > Viridiplantae > Streptophyta > Magnoliopsida > Santalales > Viscaceae > Viscum > Viscum album. The sequence goes on from OY728133.1 coordinate 448,128,906, forward strand.
TGTCAAATTGATGACCAATTTGAGTATATTATTCTATCATTTGAAGCAATTTTGAGGTAATTCCGAATTTAATTCAATGGATGATGGGACCAATATCTTCCCCAGGTTGATTTATAAAAAAAACAGTTCCACCTATGAATCAAAAGGTCCCGTTATGAATATATTTATAGAAATAGGTGAATAAATATTGCATATTGGGATGATGTTGGGGTATAAAAACAACTAGGTCCAGAGAGTTTGGAGGAAATAGTGGAAAATATTTAGACCATTTAGCAACACATCATGACTTCTCATGGTCGACTGAAGATCTACATTGATAATATTCAACGTGATCTAGAGTTTGATATTATAGACATGTTATTCCTCTAAATATGTATATGGAATAATGTGATAATATTTTAGAACAAGGTATTTCTTAGTCAATGATACGTCGTCCCCCTTTAAGATCAATGATCACATCTATGCGGTGGCCTTTTGACATCCACTCCCAGATAACTTATCTAAAGTAAATAATGTTTTCAATGTATCCCTCCTAATAATGAACACATTAGACCCCACACATGTACTCAACCAGAGGTGGTAGGACTATAGAATGATCTATCCCATGAGATGAAACCACTGATGATATTTGATCATAGATACAAAGTTATACAGAATAAGAGAATGCACCTGGTTAATGTGGTGTAGAGAAACCACATATTTTAAGAAGTGGCGTGGGAATTCATGGAGGTTATGAAACTGATTTACCCTCATCTTTTTGAGTGCGGGATATCAATATTTCACTGGTGAAATTTCTCAATGGGGGAGGATTCTAACTAGGAAAAATAACCTAAATAAATTTTCAATTGTGATTTAATTAAATTTCTTGTAATCTAGTCTTTTAATATAAAATATGTTGGATTATTTAGATTCATAATATTATATCTAATTTAAAATACTATTATTCATCATTAATGTTCATAATATAGATATTTAATATTGATCACATTAATAGTATAAATATTTAATTTAAACCAATCCAGTTAACACAGACAATGTGATGGCCTCAACCAGTAGGATCGTACCCTACAAAGCCCATATATGGAAAACTCAACAGATTATATCCTTTTTATTCATCGACCATTACCAAGTTAACGTTGATATTTAACATCCTATGCATGAGAGAAATCATTTATTGGATTAGTTCATGTCCATTAAGATCACAACCCAAACCATGAATGCTGAAACAACCCACAAAAGCCTCACCATTGTGCACTTAACTCTTAAAGATTTAACTAGTTTATTGGATAAATATGTTTCAAGACCCTTTAGATATGAGTATGTAAATTTGTTTTATGGATCAATGGATATATTTTCATCCAATTATTTTTTTCATTGTAAATAAATTTTATTTTGATAGAATAAAAAACAAATAGAATTTTGGGAAATATTCAAATTCAACTTTGGAATTTATTTTGTTGAATTATTGAAAATTTTATTTATAAATTTTTTTATAAAATAAAATTATTAAAGAAAATTTTCAAAAAATAAATAACAATATAATTTTTATGATGAAAATGTAATTTTTATAAGACAAAAAAAATGTTATTGTCAAAACCCAATCATTTCATCCAAAATATCGATTATTATTTTTAAAAGTGAAAATAAAAATATATAGATAATTATTTAAATAAAATCAATATTATTTTAGATTAATAATGATGAAATTATCCAATGGTGAAATTTTCAAAATTTTATAAGACAATATAATTATAAGGTTATATTAAATACTATAAAAATATTGTTTTTGTATTATGACATAATAATATACCCAAAATTATGTAATAAATATTATAAATGGGATACATGTCCAAATATATGTTTTACGTTTAAAATAATTTTTTTATTTTTATTTGATTAATTTTTGAATCATTTATGAATCTTCCAAAACCATTATTATATTTTTAGGATTTTAAAATCATTTCATTAAGAGTTTCACTCACCTCCACATAATGAATGGAAATATATCAATAATTTCTTCCCATGGAATCATAAATTAATTAAATCCACTAACATTTGGAAAACATCGTTGGAATAAAATATGGGATGTTTTTTTTTTGGTTATTTTATTCAATATAGTCCACAACCTATGTTTGATAAACACTAAAGAAATACCCACTCATTTACTCTATAAACCCACTCGATATGCAATTTAACCTTGCTAAGAAATATTGTATCACATCCATACTCTTCCATCCCCTATCTATAGTCTTCCAAAGGATCCCAGATACTCTGAAGAAGGTCATCCCAATAATTTGGAAGCACATGCTCATTTAAGAGATCCTCACCCTCTCTTCTTTATTCTTGATGTCTGTATAATCGTACGGAGACTATATCTAATTAATAATATTGGGATATGTATTTTCATTTATTTATTACATAACATTTCTATTAAAAAGACTTTATTCTCCTTTCTCTCTCATCAATCCATTTTATAAACTTTTATGTCATGTCCTTATGCTTTCAAAATTTTACCTTGCTTTTCCTTTCCAGGACAATGTTGTAGTGAATACCATACCGATTTTTGTCAAGGGTGTTAACTTGTATACACTTATAAATGAACTTATAATTATAGATATGTAATATAAAATACATGATCATCGAATAAAATATGATGATGAATGAATCCATGGTGTATGATTTATGTGGGACACTTAAGCGTGATAAAGTATTGAAAGTGATGGGTAAGCCCAAAATTTTATAGCTCTCCAATTCATTGGGTTATGTATTGTATCATGAGACATTATATTAGTAATAGGAGTGAAAATTATTTATTTATGGTAATTTTCTATAATGATGTATTCTCATTTAACCATGACATATGTTTATGAAGTAGTGTTTTATTTTGTTTCCACATTTCCCTTATGATTAATATTCTATATCATGAATAATAATTAATGTTTATGATTCCCACATCTTTTATTCCCCATTAATATGAATATTTTCTAAAATTCAACAGCTTATTCAATTTTTATTCCCTTACATATCTTTATATTTCACCCATATCTTATCTATGTCTCGTTGTTATCCCATGCAGTTTAAAATTCAATGGAATTTTAGAAGCATATTATGGGAGTTTTTAATAATGTTGTTGTGTCCCGTGTTCGATATTTTAGGATACATACATAATATCTCGAGACAATAGACTTATTGATATTCTAGATAATATTATGTTTAATTTTTTGGTAATAAATTATGAATTAATGTCTAATAAATATATGGATTTTTTTAAGATTTGTAAAGAATGGGGTCATGTTTAAGGGGTTTTTTTGATATGAAATGAAGAGTGATATGTTTGAGAATCATTTAAATTCAAAACATATGTGGAATATTTGATATGTGGTAGTTGTTATTATTTTGAGGAATATATAATTTTTAGCTATATATAGAGTTTTTTGGAAAATTAGTATCTATAATACAATCTTAAAGAAACTAGATTGAGGAAATACACATTCACCATGAAAGTCCAGTTTTTTTGATATTATATGTAGTTGAGAAGATTATATATTAGAAGATATAGTTACGTGAAATTATATTTAACAATATGAGTAGATTATAATATAAAACATTGTAAATAATTTAGTCATTACTATTTATGATGTCGAAATGTGGAAGAAGGGCCATTCACTACATTCACATGGGAATGTGACATGTTCTGAAAGGAAATGGGACACAAGATGATCTATTTATAGCTTGTCTATCAGATGAAGATCCTTGAAAAGACCAATATTAGTGATGAGAACCATATATATGAAAATTATTTAAATATATTTCATCAGAGAAATTATATATTGGCAAATAAGTCAGGTTTCAGGAAGCAATAATTGTTCATTTGGATGACATATAAAGTTCATGATTGAATTTTACATAATATAATAATTATTATGAAGATAGAGATGGAGTGGTAATCCCTTTTTAGTGAAATGAGTAATTCTAGAAAATAATTTATTAAATTATTATTGTGGATCTCATTTAAAAAGTAAAAATTAGGAACAGAATTTTAATATAATCATGAGAAGTTTCATTTTTTAGGAAAATACCCTACTTGAGTGTATTTATAAGCCTCTTGTGGAGATGAGAGTGTCCCTCAAAACCCAAATTTAATTTTCCATGTGTTTTTTACTTGAGGATAGTGTATAAATCACATATGTGGGGGAATTGACCTCATAAATCTCAAGAATAAAAAAATGTAACCACTAATAAACTCCCTAAAATATATAAAAATAGTAACAAAAAAGAACATCAATAATATAAATTTGCATTACATACAACTCGTCATGATAAAATAGAATAATAGATACACTAAAGGGAAATACTCTGAACCCAATTCTTAACTTCAGGCTTGAAATATCCTACTAAATCCCTCTAAAAATAATTAGCCCCAAAACATAGAAAATGTTAGAAAAAAACACAACACATAATGATAAAGCACAACACAAATAAATTAAATTGTTAAAACATTTTTCATACTCAATTAGAGACCACAATACATGATTCCATTAATGGAGAAATTTATTTACAATGAAAACCACAAAATTAATTAATCTTACCATGCTTGACCTATAATGTACTTATTATAGGTAACACCATATTGTAATCTAACTCAAATAACACAAACAACACATCTAGTAATGACCACCGAAAAAACTCTATAGAATATCCCTGAAAAAAAAAAGAATGTATATTATCTATTAATACAACTTTTAATTCTATGATAGTACCCAATCCCTTGAGTAAGACAAACTTATGATCATCAACTCATTATTATAGATGAACTCCAGGACTAAAAGAAATTAACTTTGGTTTTAATATATTTTTATCAATCAAAATACAAGTCAACATCACTCTAAAATTTAGATTAATTCCTCTATTTTTTCAAAGTTAATTGTTATCTCAACTTGTCTTAAAAATTAATATTTTATAGTTTCATAAATTTATGAGTTTACCATTTAATTTTTATTTAAGTAATGTAACTTCATATCTCTATGTCACCACACATATCATCACCCAAAATCATTATTGGACATATAATATTCTAAAACATAACATTTGATGTTAATTCGATATCCTAGTTCTTCATAGAACTCATGAAAGTTCTATTTTAATGTGGATGGTGATCCTTCTTCCATATTTACACCCATGAAACACCATTACAGATTCTACTACCACAGAGGTAAATTCTACAAATATCTATTTTTGATATATATTGACATTGAAAAAAATTCTAATCTATTAGAAAATAAATTACAACCATTAACCTAATAGTATAATTCCATGGTGAATGTGTATGGTTTCCATCCAATTTTATCAATGTATATTCTAGATATATAACATCTAAAAACCAAAAACAACACCAGAATGTAGTTATCACATAAAATATTAAAATTATACCACTATTGAATCTCTTTCAGAGATTAATATTAATAATATAATTTAAAAATATCATTTATTAGTTGATCACCAACATCACAACAACAAAAAATCATCATTTTTCCCTTTATATTTTTTTGGATCCCTACAATCCCTCTGAATGTCCAGGTCCCATATAATAAAAACCATATATATTATTTTATACCATTATCATCCATTATTTATTCCAAATTGTTTTTTCAATGACATTATATAATACCACTAGATGAATCATTCCTGAGCACTAGTACATTTTTTTAAAAATCCACCAACAAGTCATGCCAAGCACTATGTCTATGGGCACGTTCCTTTTTCAACCTGATTTTTATTAAGACTCTTCCTTCAATATTTCACAATTATGAGCATTGTTTGGTACATCTAAATCCATAGATACTTATTGAATTTAACTACATATTTATTTTACCTTCTAAATAATTTATCTTATTTTTAATAAATCCCCGCAAGAAATTGTATTCCACCTCCCAATCAATATTGTTAGTGAAACCAAAGAAAAATTGTTTCTGTACATCAATTATATCTCATGTTTTTCTAAACCATCTTTGGATCACTCCTATCGTAAGTGTCTTTACATTGACATTAATAATTTTAGAGGGTCATTTCCACATAACTAAAAAACACTAAACACTTTGTCACCAGTTTTCAAATAATAATGCTAATGTATTAGAGATTTTCATCTTCCAACAGCAACATGGTCAGAAAAAAAAATCAAAAATAAATTACATGGTCAAAAACCAAAAAAAAATTATTCTATTAGAATAAATTATATTCAAAAGTTACATTAAAAATGAAGTCAATATTCTCCAAAATACATTATGGATATTTTGATTCTCCTTCCTCGGACAATAAGAAAACAAATCTACCAAATCATTTGATACTCCAACATTCCATGATGTCTCTACCTCCAATATACAGACCCCAATATTATCAAAGTCATTATAAAATATTTTACTCTATAGGTCCTAATACGAGGATCCTTCACTTTGATTAAAATGAAACTTAGGTTATACACATGGATCTCACTCCATAAAAATTTAATATTACATTTATCATTTTTTAAGATATGCTTCATCAAACTATGATTTCTACCTCTTTCTATCATCCATTATCATTAAAACAAGCAACATATCCCTATTTTGTGAAATAATCCCTATATATGATAATTATGTAAAATCAATCGAGAAGTTTATTTCACACATTAAGACAACTATGATCCCCATATGTGGATACCATACAATTGGAAATATTCAGTATGGAAACCCACACACTAAATGAAAACCAGAGTGAATCCTATAAACTAGGTCCATACTATAGTATTTTATTCGGTTCCTCAAATTGATGGAACCAAAAATATCTTTAATAATCATGAGTTACTCTTAATTGAAGTGTATTTAAAAAATTTCATTTCTTTTTATCATCTATAATGAGTTTTGATAAACCCATAGTCATGTAATTGATTCAAATTGGATAGAGAACACTTTATAATAAAGAAATGTAACCCCTATTTCAACTATATTGTAATGCCCCAACCTCAATTACCCAGAGTCAGTGCATTATTACATAACATTGGCATGATCACAAGAAAGATCAAGTCTCGAAAGACTGATTAGTTTAGTATCCTTGGAATAACTAGATACATTAATAAAGTTTACATTACATCATAAAATGAAAAATAAAATAATATAGTCTCCATAGTCCACACTCTTATCACGTCATACTATCCCTGCAGGTAATTCATAAATTACTTCTTCACATCTTAGGAAAAATAAAACCTAGAAAAGGGGTGAGCTCAAATGCCCAGTAAGGATAACAATATAGCGTAATATTTAATAAAGAATAATAAACAATTAAGTAAATGTATAACTAAAACAAATGCCTTTTAAACATGAACATCAACATAGCATGGAAAAAATAAAATGAAATAATTGCCATTTACTTATTCACATGGATATTCTACTAATCGAATAATCACATGCAATATCAATAACCACTTTCATAATGATGGAATCCATAATGCCAGACTATCATAACCACATATCCAAGGCCTCATGCCAAGACTACAAAAAAGATTATGTCAAGGCCTTGTGACAAGTCACTAGTTTGTCTCATGAGACCTACCGATGCATCGAGGAGCTATAGCGGGCTCCACCCGTCACATATTAAGTCCAATGCATTCCCATATGACAATGTTTAAACATAACACAAACATTTGTATTAAAACTAGAATTAAAAATGTAAATACTTCCTCTATAAACAACGAATGGTATAAAAATAACACATCCACAGTCAAACATATCACAAAACCTTCAATACAATATAGAAGTTCTGTATCATAATAATTAAACTACAAATAAGCTTAAAATCCATCAGAAGATGTTGACGTAGATGAAAGAAAAAGTCTTTTTAGAGAAATATCTCTTTCTATTTTGAAATCATTTAAGAGTCATATATCTATAAAATAAAACATTTTCTTTGAAAATATTCTTATAATATTGTAAGCTTCGACGACTTTATAATGGTGGAAAATAGCTACACCCACCGTATAAGTTAAAAAAAACATTCTTACCTTAATTCTGTCGAAATGGTTAAAAAGGACCTTGTTTGGAAAATAACAGAATGATTCCTTTATAAATATATTATAAAAGGGTATAAATTAATTTATACCATAGTCCTTAAAATAGTAATAATGATTTGAAATACATTTTTAAGAAACATGGATGTGTATGATAAAGAGGTCCCAGTAGATTATTACGTATAAAAAACATCGGATAATGATGAGATTGTGAAATAACCCTTACCTTGTACTTTTCCCTAGATGGGGTTGGTTAACCTCCTATTAAATGGTGGAATAATTTTTATTAAATTATCCAATAATCATATATTTTAATATGATATCATATATGATCTTTTAACATTGCTTTGTTAATAATATTTTAGAATTATCGTCGTTTCGTGTGTTAACTTACTAATTTTATTTTATATGTTTTGTTATGTAAGAAATGTTTGTTATGGATAGGTTAAATATTATTCATATACAGAATGATATTAATTCCTTAAACATTATTATTAATTTTTAAATGAGAATTATAGTTGAATGGATATGATGGAGAATGAATCTCATCGCGTTCGTGGAGACGGTAGTCCGTACGTACGCACGAGCAACAATATCATTCTTTTGATATCAAAATAATATATAATTGTATGGTATATAATATATAGAGAATCATTATCAAATATATTTATTATTTACATGAATTACACATCATTATTATACACATCCAAATAATAATTTATTGAATAACAATTACACCATGACATGGAGACGGTAAGCCGTACGTACGCACGTATGGTGACATGTCATTAAAAGGATGGATAGAATATTGAAATATGGTTGTACCATGTTTATAATAACATCAATGTATATATAATAAACTGGAGTTATTATTTTAGAATGTTAATAACAAAGATAAAAGAAGTGGAAGAAGAAAGGAACTTGAAAAGGGATGGTGAAATCATTACCTCTTTTTCGGGTTCTTCCTTTTGATTTGATCAAAAGGGATCTATAGAAAGGATTTATAACTAAATTAAGTCCACTAGGATGAATTTATGGATGTTGAGATAGAATTTGGGAAGGGGTTGGCCGAACCAAAAGGCTTTGATGTTGTGAATTAATGAGATGGAGGAGAACCCTTTTATAAGAGGGGTGAGGGGCACCTTTAGAAAAGCTAGAAATATTATTTTATAATAAATTCATATTCAGGTTCTAATGGCTAAAAAGTAGATTATTTAAAGGCTAATGTGGGGATAGGTCGAAAACCACTGCACCAATAGGATTTAGACAGGTTTGGGTCACTATATTAACCTTATCATTAAGTATTAACTCTTTGTTAATTAGTTTCACGTTTAAATGTCTTTTTGTATTTTTATATTATATGGTTAATAAAAATACTATATACATACAAGAGAGCAACATGTGGTCCATTAATGATACACCTATCATGATATAAGTCTCTTGGACGATCCTTAGATTTTTAGGAATTTAATATCAATTAATAATATAATATTTATTTTATAAACTCTTTTATGTCAATTTTGACACTATTCAATAATTGATTTTTGTAAAAATCATAACAGAATTATTACTTCGAAAAAACTTAATGAAATCATTCCTAACATGTCATATTATCCTATAAAATTATTGGTATTTATAAAAAGTTTCAAATTACATTTATGTTGGTATTTATAATATCAATTATTCTAATTTTTCATTAATTAGGTAATTACTGCATCACCATTTTGTCATAAATAAATTAAATTATATGGTGTATAAAAATTATAAACAAAATAACATTATGTAGGAAATCTTTTTATATTTCTAATTAATATTTATAGTCTGAAATCCAACATATATAACCCTCTGTAAAAATTGTTTTTCTAAAAGATATATTCTTATGCCATTTTTTTATTTATTTTAACTTAATTAAAATAAAGTGTCCCTATCACCTACATGTGGCTCCATGGGGTCCCTAAATCGACCCAAAGATGCCCATTGTTGGACATGTAACCAAAAATTGGGTTAGGACACGTTTTATGGTAATTTATTATTATTATAATATTATTTTTTAACCCTTATTTACCGGATTTACCCTTTATCCATGGTAAATAAAATATTTACCGAAGTAATTATTCAAAATGTATAAAAATAAAAGTTACCTATTTATACAATTTGGACATCCTGATTACAAATATGGAATATATTTTTCAAAATTCAGAACACAGATGTGGTAGAAATTAATTTAAAATTAATTCCTACTGTCCAAACAAAAAAGCAAGTTTTTATGATATAATAATTATCAAAAGATTGATAATTGTTTATGTCTTGTTTAATTGTGAAAATATTTCCAATGACCAAAATTGTATTAAATGGTAAAAATATATTCTAAATATACTCTTAAACTACTAAAATTCATAATTTATCACTACTAATTATTTTTATTAACAAAGTAGTTTTTAATTAAAATATAGAAATTTTCACTATTCAACAAAATATTAAAGTTACCGAAAAGTACCAAAATTTCACCTTAGGCTAAATTAGATACTCCTAATCCAAAAATGATGTCCATTTTGAGAGATAAAATTTCTAAAATTTTAAAATTAAGTATTACTATTCATAATGGCTAGTTTGATTGGTTGTGGCATGTGTTAGAACTCAATGTTGCGTACAACACAAGCTATTGCATTATTCAAAGAGAAGCGTACCATAGAAGCTTGGGGTGATACATTATCCCCTCTTCAAATAATTTAGTCCTAGAAATTTCTAGAATACTACCGCATGAAAAGACTCGGGTGGTTCTTCATCATAAGTTCCTCGTGTTCCCACATTGCCTCTTCCATCTTATGGTTTCTCCACAAGACTTTTACCAGACGAGTCGTCCATTTTCTCAGAACTTGTTCTCTCGTATCAAGAATCTTGACGGGCTCTTCGCAATAAGACATATCGGGTTCCAGTTCTAATTCCTCATATGCGAGTACATGCGTTGGTTCAGACATGTATTTTCTCAACATAAATACGTGGAACACATCGTGAACTTTGGAGGGACTTGGCGGCATTGCCAATCGGTAGGCTATAGCCCCAATTTCTTCTATAATTTCAAAAGGTCCGATGTACCTGGGACTCAATTTACCTTTCTTACCAAAATGTATGACTCCCTTCAATGGAGATACCTTCAGGAAAACATGATAACTGACTTGAAATTCCAAATCCTTCCGTTGATTATCAGCAAAGCTCTTCTGCCTACATTGAGCTGCTTCGATATGGTTTTGGATTACCTTCACCTTTTCCATCGTTTCCTCCACCAGTTCTGGGCCTACAAGTTTTCTTTCACCAATGTCATCCCAACAGGTTTGTGTGGGACATCTCTTTCCATATAACACTTCGTATGGTGCCATCTGAATACTCGAATGGAAACTATTGTTATAGGAAAATTCTACCAGAGGTAAATATAGATCCCACATGCCCTGAAAGTCATGTGAGCAGGATCTCAACATGACTTCTATGGTTTTAATAGTTCGTTTTCATTGTCCATCTGTGTGAGGGTGGTAGGCAGTGCTCAAATAATGTTCAGTATCCAAGGATTTCTGAAGACTTTTCCAGAATCTTGATGTAAAATGGGGATCACGATCAGAAACAATCAATAGGGGTACTCCATGAAGTCTCACCACATCATTAATGTATAGTCTTGCTAGACGTTTCGGTGGAAGATCTTCTCTTATAGAAAGAAAATATGCTGACATGGTAAGACGATCAATAATAACATATATTACATTGCTCCTGCTACGAGTCTTTGGTATCCCCATAACAAAGTCCATAGTAATATTGTCCCATTTCCACTCCGGTATGGGAAGAGGTTGCATGAATCCTCCAGGCTATTGCCTTCCAGCTTTTTCTTGTTGATAAACCATACATCTTGACACAAAATCAGCAATCTCCCTCTTCATGTTGTCCCACCAAAAATGTTCCTTCAATTCTCTATACATTTTCGTGCTTCTAGGGTGTATAGAGAAATTAGAACTATGAGCATCATCCAACAATTCCCTTTTTAGATCAGGTATATCGGGAACAAAACCTCTCTTCCCGAATTTCAAAATTCCATCTTCATATACAAAGTATCTCAATCTCCCATCATTCACAAACTTTAATCTTGTTTTGAAATTCTTCATCATCAGTCTGAGAACTCTTAATTCGTTCTAGTAAAGATGGTTTGGCAACCATTTGAAAAAGCAGTGATGTTTCACCTTCCCTAGTTATTCCCATGTCTATCGTCACTAGATCCATGAAAATTGGATCACTTTCAATTCTTATATTGTTCAAAACTCCATGGCCTTTTCTTTTCAAAGAATCGGCCACCTTGTAGGCTTTTACCGGGTGGTAGTGTATCATATAATCATAGTATTTGAGTAATTCAATCCATATCCTTTGCCTCATGTTGAGTTCTTTTTGTGAGAAAATATACTTTAAACTCTTATGATCAGTATAAATTTCACATTTTCACCATAGAGATAGTGCCTTCATATCTTCAAAGCAATGATCACAGCTTCTAACTATAGATCATGAGTAGGATAGTTTTGCACAAGAATTCTCAACTGTCGTGATGCATAGACAATAACCCTATCATTATGCATAAGGACACAACCAAGTCCATTCTTCGATGCATCACTATAAATAACGAACCCATCATTCCCCGATGGTAGTGTCAATATAAGAGCATTGACTAATATTCTCTTCAGTTCTTTGAAACATTCTTCACACTTTTTGTCCAAAAAAGTTAACCCCTTTATGTGTGAGCTTTGTTTATGGGTTAGCCAACATCGCAAAATTCTGGACAAATGGTCGTTAATAACCTACTAAACCAATAAAACTACGTACCTCAGTTATACTCGTCGGTGCAGGCCATTCTTGGATTGCCTTGACCTTAGAAAGATCAAAAAAAATTCCATCCTTATAGATAATATGGCAATGAAAAGAAATATCCTGAAGCCAGAATTCACACTTGCTAAACATCCCATATAATTCATGTCTTCGAAGAGTCTTCAATATAATGCCCAGGTGATTTTTAGAATCTTTGTAACTTTGGGAGTATACCAAGATATCATCAATAAATACCACCAAAAATTTATCGAGTTTTTCTTTGAAAACTCTATTCATCTGATCCATGAATATAGAGGATGCATTAGTCAATCTAAAAGGCATTACCGTAAACTCTTAATGCCCATACCTGGTTCGAAATGTTGTCTTCAGAATGTCTTCCTTCTTCACACACAACTGATGGTATCCAGATCGATGTTCAATCATTGAAAAGTATTGATCTCCATGTAGTTGGTCAAATAAATCATCAATTCGTGGTAGGGGATACTTGTTCTTTATTTTTATAGCATTGATCTCCCTGTAGTCGATACATAACCTCATAGATCCATCTTTCGTTTTAACAAAAAGAACATGGGCTCCCCATAGAGAAACACTAGGGCGAATAAATACCTTATGACTCAATTCATCTAGTTGTTTCCTTAGTTCGACTAATTCCACAGTGGTCATTCTATAATGGGTCTTCGATATATGCCTTGATCTAGGAATTAAATCAATAGAAAACTCAACTTCTCATTCTGGAGGATGTCCAGGTAAATCTTCCAGAAACACATCTAGATATTCTTTCACAATAGGTAAATCCTCTATTTGAACATTCATTTCCTCACCCATAGTTATTTCATTCTCTTTCTCCCCAATAATTGAATTTAGTTGAGCTACTGGGGGTGGATCTAGATAAGAATTATGCGGTGACGATTCTGCTCTAAAGATAAGGTGTTCCTTATCATCATCATCAAAAATTGTAACCTCCTTCTTCTTATAATAAATCATCACATCATGGTCCGAAAGCCAATCCATACTGAGGATTATATCAAACTCAATCATTGGTATGATGATGAGATCAGCAGATAAAGAACATTTATGTGCTCTAATGGGGACTGGTCCACAAATCTTTTTTGCAATGATATATCACTTAAGAGTTTTAATTGACAACTCCCTTGTTATATAAAATTAGAAATATCTAATTTTCATAGCATACTGTGAAGATATGAAACAATTCGATGATCCAGAATCAAATAATTCATTTTCTAAACTTGAGGAAACTATTAAATTACATGCCACATCATCTTTCGGAGCTTCTACCTCAGCAGTAGTGATAGTATAATCTTGGGCTTGATCCCTTGGCCTTTTCTAAGGTAAGTTCCCCTAACTCTTAGGACATTCATTTGCATAATGTCCCATCTCCCTGCGAGTGTAGCATTGGAAATCGGTAGCTTCCTTCTTCCCCTTGCAATCACGAGCATGGTGGCCTTTTTTACCACACTTGTAACAGACTCCCGTTCCATGTAAGAAAGTAGTGGGGTGTTTCTTCCCACATTAACTATTGGATTTATATTCAAGTTTTCCCTTCTTCCCTTTATTTCCATTCCCAGATTGATCAGTAGATCTATTCTTATATTGATTTTCTTTAAAGTCATAAGTCTTAGAGAATTCATTTTCTGTCTTGATTGCACATAAGACAATGTCTTCGTACGACGAGAAGGATTGTGAGACTAATTCCCGATGGAGAAATGGTTTTTACCCATCAATGAAACGATCAATATTAATTCTTGGGTTATGTATATAATCTACAGCATACCTTGATAACCTTGTAATTATGCCTCATACTATGCGACATTCTCATCCTCCTTTTGTCTCAAACTCAGAAATTGTCTTTCCATATCTGCTCGATGGTCATGAAGAAAGTATTTTTCTAAAAACAGATCATTGAACTCCCTCCATTCCATGTTTTATACTTCATCATCTTCCATCATGTTTTGAATTAATGACCACCATTGATCAGCATCTCCAGTGAGGTGATAAACTACCATGACAACTTTTTCCCATTCACTACTCCCCAAAGCCTAAAATATTCTCTCTAGGTAATTTATTCATTGCTTAGCTACTAAGGGATTTTTAATCACATTGAACGTTGGTGGTTGTTGCCTCATGAAGCGATCTAACATTGATCCTCCATGTTGTGGATCAGGGTGCTTCATAATGATAAGGTAATTATCCATAGACTGAGTGAGTTGTCCCATTATGGTGATTAGCTGATCGACATCAGTTGTATCACCAGATCCACTATAATTATCATGAGCAGGAGGGAAATCCCTACATGGAGTGCGTGCATTCATATAATTTCCATTTCTTCCACTAGGTTCCATTTCTAAAAAATGGCATAAACTAGATCATTTTATGAATCAAAATACATAATTCCATACTTATAAAACACTTAACATAAATTGAACTATTTATGGATATAATCCATAATCATAAAAATGTTTTCTTTTAAGAAGTATATACTCATAAACACTTTATAATGATTTCTAAAGAAAATGAGAGTTATCCTAAGCATATCCCCTGGGAGTGTCATAACCAAGAGTGCAGTAAGGCCCGTTGTCGTGCACCAGTTCCCATTCGAGTCTAGCTCAAAGCGGTGTTTTTGGGTTTTACCCCTAGGTACATCTGTGCCAGAACTGCCTCTACCTGCTCCTATCAAGACAGGGATTTATTGCTCGGAAAACTCACAAAATCTCTACAATACCGAAATTCTAGGATGTTCTTCTATAATAATCCTCAAAGTCCATCTTAAATCTATGTTCTCTAATAAGAGTTTATCTAAATCTAGCTTTCATGGTTTGTACTAAACTTCCTCTGATACCAACTGTAATGCCCCGACCCCAGTTACCCAGAGTTAGTGCATTATTAAATAACATTGTCATGATCACCCGAAAGATCAAGTATCGAATGACCAATTAGTTTAGTATCCTTGGAATAACTAGATACATTAATAAAGATTACATTGCATCATAAAATGGAAACTACAACAATATAGTCTCCATAGTACACACTCTTATCCCCTCATACTATCCCTGCAGGTCATTCATAAATTACTTCTTCACATCCTGGTAAAAATAAAACATAGAAAAGGGGTGATCTCAAATGCCCAATAAGGATAACAATATACCAGAAACATTCATAAATAAGAATAAACATTTATGGAAATGTATAACTACAACCAAAGCCTTTTAAACATGAACTTAAACATAGTATGGAAAACATAAAATTAAATAATTGTCATTTACTTATTCTCATGGATATTCTACTTATTGAATAATAACATGAAATATCAATAACCACTTTCATAATGATGGAATTCATAATTCCAAACTATCATAACCACATAGTCAGGGCCTCGTGCCAAGACTACAAATAAGATTTTGTCAAGGCCTTGTGTAAAGAGATTAGTTTGTCTCATGAGACCTACTAATGCATCAAGTAGCTATTGTGGGCTCCACCCGTCACATATTAAGTCCAATGCATTCCCATATGAAAATGTTTAAACATAACATAAACATTCGTATTAAAACTAGCATATGAAATGTAAATAATTCATCCATAGACCACAAATGGTATAAAAATAACACATCCACAGTCAAACATATCACAAAACCTTCAATACAATATAGAAGTTTTGTATCATAATAAATCAACTTCAAATAAGCATAAAATCCATCAAAGGATGTTGACATATATGAAAGCAAAACTCTTTTTAGTGAAATATCTCTTTCTATTTTTAAATCATTTAAGAGTCATATATCTATAAAAAACAGTTTCTTTGAATATATTCTTATAATCTTGTAAGGGAAGCTTTGACGATTTTATAACGGCGGAAAATAGCCGCACCCGCCGTATAAGTTAAAAATCCTTATTACCTTAATTCTATCGAAAAGGTTAAAAAGGAACTTGTTTGGAAATCAATAGAAAGATTCCTTTATAAAAATTTTATAAAAATGGTATAAATGAATTTATACCATCGTCTTTAAAATAGTAAGAATTATCTGAAATAAATTTTTAAGAAACATGGATGTGGATGATAAAGAGGTCCCAGTAGATTATTACGTATAAACAACCTCGGATAATGTAGAGATTGTGAAATAACCCTTACCTTATACTTTTCCCTGGTTGGGGTAGGTTAACCTCCTGTATAATGGTGAAATAATTTTTATTAAATTATAAAATAATCATAAATATTAATATGATATCATATATGATCTTTTGACATTGCTTTGTTAACAATATTTTAGAATTATCGTCGTTTCGTGTGTTAACTTACACATTTTCTTTTATATGTTTTGTTATATAATCCATGTTTGTTATGGATAGGTTGTATCATATTCATATCCACAATGATATTAAGTCCTTAAACATTATTACTAATCTTCAAATGATAATTAGACTTGAATGGATACGATGGAGAATGAATCTCTTCGCGGTCATGGAGAGGGAAGTCCGTACGTACGCACAAGCGACAATATCATTTTTTGATATTAAAATAATATATAATTGGATGGTATATTATATATATAGAATCATTATAATGTTATATTTATTATTTAAATTAATTATACATCATTATTATACCCATCCAAATAATAATTTATAGAATAACAATTACACCACGACGTGGAGACGGTAAGTCGTACGTATGCACGTATGTTGACATGTCATTCAAAGGATAGATAGAATACTGAAATATGGTTTTACCATGTTTATAATAACATCAATATATATATAATATACTTTAGTTATTATTTTAGATTGGTAATTACAAAGATAGAGGAAGTGAAAGAAGAAAGGAACTTGAAAAGGGGTGGTGAAATCATTACGTCTTCTTCTGGTTCTTCCTTTTGATTTGATAAAAAGGGCTCCTTAAGTTGGCTTTCTGACTAAAGTAAGGCCTCTAGAATAAAGTTAGGGAAGTTGAGAGAGTATTTCTGTAGGTAATGGCCGAACCAAAAGGCTTTTAATGTTTTAATTAATGAGAAGGTGGAGTTCCCTTCTATAAGAGGGGTGAGGGGAACCTTTGGAAAAGCTTGAAATGTTATTTTATAATAAATTTAAATTTGGTTTATAATGGATCCAAAGTGGATTATATAAATTTTAAGGTGGGGATAGGTCGAAAACCACTCAACCAATAGGTTTTATACAGTTTTGGTTTACTATATTAACCTTATCTTTAAGTATTAACTCTTAGTTAATTAGTTTCACTTTTACAATTCTCTTTGTATTTTTATATTATATGGTTAATAAACTTACTATATACATCTAAGAGACCCCCAAGTGGTCCTTTAATGATAAACCTATCATTATATACGTCTCTTTGCCAAAACCTATATTTTTAAGAATTTAATATCAATTAATAATATAATATTTGTTTTAAAAACTCTTTTATGTCAATTATGACACTATTCAATAATTGATTTTTGTAAAAAACATAATATAATTAAAACTTCGAAAAAGGTTAATTAAATCATTCCTAACATTTCATATTATCCAATAAAATTATTTTTATTTATAAAAAGTCTCAAATTACATTTATTTGGGTATTTATAATATCAATTATTCTAATTTTTCATTAATTATATAATTACTGCATCACCATTGTGTTATAAATAAATTAAATTATATAATGTATAAAAATTATAAACAAAATAAAATTATGTAGGAAATATTTTTATCATTCTAATGAATATTTATAGTCGAAATTACAACATATATAACCATATGTAAATATTGTTTTTCTATAAGATATATGTTTATGACATTTTTGTATTTATTTTATCTTAATAAAAATAAAGTGTCCCTATCACCTACAAGTGGCTCCATGGGGTCCCAAAATAGTCCCAAAGATTCCCATGGACAGAAATTTATCCACAAATATGGTTAGGATATGTTTTAGGGAAATTTAGTATTATTATAATATTATTTTTTAACCCTTATTTACCAGATTTACCCTTTCACAATGGTAAATAAAATATTTACCGAAGTAATTATTCAAAATGTCTAAAAATAAAAGTTACCTATTTACAAAATTTGGAAATAATGATACCAAATTTGGAATCTATTTTTCCAAATTCAATACACAGAAGTGGAGGAAAGTAATTTAAAATTAAATCTCGCTGTCAAAACAAAAAGCGTGTTTTTAAGATATAATAACTATCAAAATATTAATACTTGTTTATGTCCGGTTTAATTGTGAAATTATGACCAATGACCAAAATTGTATTAAATGGTAAAAATATATTCTAAATAAACTTTATAACCACTCAAATTCATAATTTATCATTATTAATTATTTTTATTAAAAAGTTGTTTATAATTAAAATTTAGTAATTTTCACTATTCATCAAAATATTAACGTTATCCGAAAAGTACCAAAATTTCACCTTAGGCTAAATTCGATTCTCCGAATCCAAAAATGAAGTCCATTTTGAGAGATAAAATTTTTAAAGTTTTTAAAGTAGGCATTACTATTCATAACGGATAGTTTGATGGGTTGTGGTGTGTGTTAGAACTTGATGTTGCGTACAACACACGCTATTGCATTATTCGAAGAGAAGCGTACCATAGAAGTTTGGGGTGCTACATATATGAGTTATGAATACTCTATAAGTACTCCATAAATATTTTAACATTTAGTCCCATTTGTCTAAATATAATTTTCCTTCTTCATTATGTAATTATAGTTTCGTGACATGGCCACAAAATAGTTACAATTAACCAACTATTCCTCCTCTATAATCAGACAATAATTACTTCCATTGAATTTAACTCTAAACCTATATATATTTCATATCATTCTCCATGTCTCCTAGATATACCATCTAGAAAATTTAATATTTATTTCTGGTAAGTGATTCGAATTTTACTAGTAAATTTTAATTAGGGTAAACCCCTATAAATAGAACTTATATACTCTAGAATAGCATTTAAACTATAATCATTCATATTTAATAGATTCTATAATTGACCCAGAAAATTGAACCCTATATGTTTCAATGTTATCTATTGGATATAATGATCCCCCTTTAAATTGGAAGAGTGTATGTTATACAAAATATCTTCTTAATATATTAAAAAGTATTAAAAATATTATATTATTCCAACCTATAAAATCTTAACGAATCAACAGAATCATCCCAATATGGAGGAATTTTATAAATCCCAGAAACCCATGAAATCCCCCCTATCTAAAATTGTGATAATCATTTTTGAAACTTAATAAAATTACAGACAAATCTAATGAAATTGAATTCCAATAAAAACTATTCTTATAGTTTTTATAATTTTTTCAGAATATGCTCAAAAACAAATATTTGACAAAACGTGTGGGGGAATTTATTCAATACCACAACCATGAACCAGAAGTTAACACCCATGATTATGAAAATATATAGATACCAAACATAAAACACCCATAGATTACCCTCATCCTCATTTTTTGGATCATGGTTTAGAGGTTTAGATCTCCATGATAATCCTCTAATGGTCAATATCCCGAATTAGGATGTCTATATACCTCAAACACCAAAATTATATAATAAACATTTTGATTCCAATAAACTAGTGGACTATAAAAATATATTTCAAAAGAACGTAATTATATGTTAAGACAAAATCTGTGGATGAAATTCGAAAGGCACAACATAGATAAATAACATGATTCTGAGATTAATCATACTCTATAAAGGAACAAACTATAATAGTATATTGAGTGTGTAAATGGTTTTTATAGAAAACCATAATATCCATTGATACCACAAAACATGTACAGAAGGGGATTCATATTGATATATCCTTATGGTTACTATACTCTAAGAACTCCATAATGGCCTCCTGTGATGAGCACCCATCATAATTTCTTTAGAGGGAAGAACCCATATTGTGATGAGCACTATCTCGGCAAACTCAATATCCTTCATGATTTTTTTAGTTTTGTAACATGTTAATTTTATTTTATTTATACATTATTCTAGAATAATTTCGATCATTAAATTTTATTTTCTGTATGGATGGTCTTAACACAACATGGTGACCTAGGCTAAGGAATTTTAATCGGAATTTTATCATGGGTGATTTCTGTATGAAAAATAATTATTTATACGATTTATATATTAGTAATTTCTATAGTAATTTTAGATATGAGCATTATTTTATGGGTAATGACTTCAAACACCACACCATTGCATAAAATTTTGAGGAAGCTGAAAAGATGAGGGGTGTAGGTATTCATCATGGTGGTTGTGAATGTTATGGTTTCTCAAAGGATGTACAGATGAGCACCACGGTATGGTGAAATCCTTGGTTCATTCCATAGTTCCATACCTTGAATTGTATATATTTTTTGTTTTACCATTTCCCCAATTCATGTTTTTAGAAATTTTACCCCTTTCTCCCGGTTATCACTTGTTTTCATCTAGGAAGGCCCATCTTAATGTTCCTCCTTACTTCTCCTCATCCAACCTTTTTTCTTTGTTAATTTCCCTCATATTCCATTTTATGTCCATGTTATTTTCCATCTATCCACTTGTCATCTATTTCCCTTATCCTTTTTCTTAATTATACCATCTCTTATAAAACCAAATGAAGGGGTTTTTCTATTTTAGTTTTTTTGGTTGTTCTAAACATGGATATTTTTGTTGTTAGGGTTTGAGGATGTGGTCTTCTTATAGGATTCATTATCCATCATTAATGGAGATGTGTTGTGGAATAATACTTCTTGGATTGAGTTAGGTATTTGTACATTGTTCCAAAATATTACCAACTATGAGAAGAATGAATTTTTTTTAAACACATTCTATATATTGTATTATTATAAATATGTAACCCATTATGGGGTTAAAAGGATTTTGAAATGTTTTTAAAACACTCCTTTGAGATGGTACATTAAATGAATTTTGTAAGTACTTGAGTGGATATTTTAAAGGATTATTATTATTTTGAAATCATGTTTGATAACATTTAAATTTTCAAAATCGGTTTTTGAAGTTTTAAAGTTATTTTTATTAAAAAGTTCTATTTTAAACAATATTTTTTTATTTTGATACTTTTTTTCCTATGGTGTATAATAGTAATATAAATGGAAAATAAGTTATTTAAATAGGTATAATAACTATAGATAATTTAAAAAATTATTTTAATGGACTTGTTTGAATGATGGATGACATTACATGTAATTAAATTCACATCTATCAATGAAATTTTAGGAAATGTTTAAAAAAATAAGTTAATTTTTCATTGTGATTATAATAATTGTTGAGCATGTTTTTTATGTGGTGATCACTATATATTGTGGTAATATTTTTTATGTTTATTTTTTATGGTTATTTATGGTTGTGTAAATGGGTTATTTCCTATGATGGCGTTGACATGAGATGATATTTATTTGA
Organism: Viscum album; assembly: GCA_963277665.1. Classification (NCBI taxonomy): domain Eukaryota; kingdom Viridiplantae; phylum Streptophyta; class Magnoliopsida; order Santalales; family Viscaceae; genus Viscum; species Viscum album. The sequence continues at coordinate 448,151,229 of OY728133.1, forward strand.
TTTTATTTAATGATTATTTAGGTTATGATCTAATTATCAATATGCTTTTTCAAACATTATTATTTATGACATAATGGTAACCTGTGGTCAGAATGTATTTGTAATGTATTTTTATTCCAAAAATTAGTGATCATTAATGACTACTTATATTTGAAAATTTTCACTCCAACTGGTTTATTTTATATATTTTGACCCAAGAGTTTTCTGAATTTGATGTTTGAGTTTCACATAGGGGGACAAAATAGAGAGTGATATGTTAAATAATGTATGGAATCATTTACATTAGATATTAATGAATATACAATGATATTATAATCCTTGTGTGTACTATTAGAGGGATAATATTATACTCACTATTTATATAATAGTTTTCATTTAATTTGTTGCAAGACACCATAGATTTATTGTAGGTTGTTTTGTTTATCTTTATAGATATCTTATTACCTATTGATTTTATACCATGTTTTATTTTTGTTTTAGGTTAACATAAAACTAAATTTTTAATATATTTAAAGTTTGAATTTCAAAAATGGAATGTGTTTTTTTTAAAATGAATTATAGTAATGAACAAGGAAAATATTGAATAGAAAAAGTTTGGTTTCTTATAAATTTTAAATATTTCTTCAATTTTTTGGAATGAATATTTAATGAAAAATTTGGCCATTATTCATTGGGTTATAAATGAAATTGTTAGGATGGATGGTAATAATTTGTTATTTAAATAGTTTTAAACCAATTTTTGGATTTAAATATTGAAATTATGATAATTATTTTTTCATGATTTTTTCTATCAATAACCATTTTCAAATTTAAAATAAAATATAATTTAGATAATAAATTTTTATTGAATATATATTTATTATTGAGTTCTTTAATATTGGAAATTTTTTATCACACTATGCATTGCCTATCGTCTGAGTGTGTATGCCTTGGGTTTTCTCTCAGATACCCAGTATTTGATCCCGTTATTTAAATGTAAGTTTAGTTTATATTAGGATGTGGTGGAAGATGGTGACTGATTCTGGGTCATGTGGACTATTAATTATAATTTTTCAGTCTAAATTTAATATCACGCTATTCTACCAAACAATTCAGAGTGTATTATTTTATATTTTTTTCTTATTTTCTATTCAAATATATATTTTAAATTGATTATCCAGTTGAATGATTTGGATAAATGTTTATTTTTATATTTACATTATTTGATTGATTAATTATTGGTATGATATTGTTTTAATTGATTTCCAATTTCTTGATAAGCCATATTAGATTCCCAATTGATTAATATTTTAATTCAATTTGGTTTTACGATGGAGAAATCATTCCTAATGTTGCATGTTTAAATTATTAGACACTTTTCTTATCCCATGGGGACAATAACGAAAATAAATACTTATGGTGGTTAGTAGTGAGTACCATTTAAGTGGATCAACGACCATTTTAATATAAAATGTTATTATTGATATGTTTTAAAAAAGGCACAGATTCATGAAATACACTATTGTTATTTGGTAGAGTCCAGAAAAAAATGAAATTATTATTTTCATTGGGACATGGAATTTTATCCATGAGTAGGTTCCTAATCAGAATATTTCTTGATGGAACCTGATTTGTAATGGGTAGTTGGGATTTGTTGGTTTTATTATTTATCACGGTAGACTTATAATTTATATGATTGTGTTATTTCCAACTATTTCATTTTTTGGGTTAAATTCGATGTTTTTTATGTTTTAGGATGAGAATAGGGAAGAATAAATTGAAAGAATTAGCTCATATAGACAAAAAAATTATAGTTGTGGGGAATAATTCTAGAAATGTTTCAGAGGTTGTTTTATGATTCATAAATTTTTTATCAAACCAAGTAGTGATTTGATTAATTTTTTATATCCCATTTTACTAGAAATTTATAAATCCATTAATTAGATACCGATGATAGTAGTTAATTTAAGTGAGTTTTATGATGTATTGATGTTATTGGAATTGTTATTTTGGTGTGTTTTTTATGGTTGTTTAAAAAAATTATTTGGGAAATTTTTTTTGAAGAAAAATAATTTTATTTGTTTTTGGTCATGATAGAAAATATTATGTAATTTCATGATATTTTTTGGGATTCTTTCTGATTTCATAATGAATTATAGAATATGTTTTTTTAAATCAATTATTATGGGTTTTGTTGTACATTTTTTTTACCGTCACGGAGTGTGTTTTTAGGATGGGTTAATTTTTAAATGATAATTAAAATATTTTGTAAAAACAATGTAGTGGTAGAATGATTTGAAATTGAAATTTTATAGTAAGATACATTTTCAAAAAGAATATATCAGGTTTTATTGAGTAAGTTTCTAATTAAAAAACGAGGTATTAGTCTGAGAAGAAGGATTAAAGTTTTAGTAAATCCCTGGTGGGGTGTGAATGTTTTTATTAACTGTAATGATTTCAATGAATGGAGAATTTTTAAATATTCATGTTTTTTTGAAAAACAATTAATTCATTTTAGAATATGACAAATTTAATAAATATGAAGTAATTTTTTGAATTTATTTTTATTTGATTAATGTGAGAATGTGGTTTCAATCACCTATTTTATTAGGACTAATTATTTTTTTTATGATGTAAGACAGAGATGGATTCATGTATTGGGATGTTTAATGTATGCCTCCGAAAAAGTTTTCAATGAATGTCGGGAAGCTTGTATTTTGAGATAGACATTTTGGTTAATCATATCCTTTTGTTTTTTGTCCACATATTATTTTCAATGACATAATATTTTAATATAGTTTCATCAAATTTCATTCCATATCACTATATACTGGTTTATATTATAGAACTATCCAAGAGTGTGTTCAATAAGTTGAATTATATGAAGACCATATAGGTGGATAAACCACCGAGTGTTTGAGGTTTCTCTTGGCGTTAGTGAGTTTTGGAGGTCTATGCATATTGTGTCTTCATTACATAAAAATGTACCACATTCAAAAATTATACATATATTTTGGTATTTATATAAACCTTGAGAATTAAATATCTGAGGGTTTCAAGATCATATTTTTTTTTGGAGTTTGTAATTTGAGATTTCATTATAAATTTTATGGGGAGATGATGTGGCTTGTATTTTTAACGTGATCCCAATTAAGATTATGACCATTTTTGGGACTCAGTTTTATGATGTTTAGATCATTTGTAGTATTCATGATAACTTTTTTTGGTGTATCATTTGGGTGCACCTGTGTATTTCTAATATATGATTGGTGGTTGTTTTATATGACTATTCATTGTTTCTTGAGTTTGTTTTTTTGGTTTATTTATTGTTCTATCTGAATGGTGAAAGTTATTAATGAGATATTATTTATGGGATGAACCTTTGGTGATTGGGTGTTTAATTATATGACTGGGACTGGTATTTGGTTGTTTTTTCGATGACATCTTAAGAAACTAATAAGAAAAAAGACATTTTTTTATTGTTTTACATCTATAGTAATTAAATATCAGAAATAGTCACACCAATTGGATAATTTATAGTTTAAATTACTTGAAGACTGGTTACATAAGTAATAGATTTATTGTACTTTTCAATATTTCTCTACAATTTATTGATGCTAGAATCATTCTAAAGATTTAATAACATAGATTCATCTTCAAGGCCTGGTGAACTAGAAACATAAGAATTGGGTGAGCCTACATAATCTGTAATCTTAAAAATAAATATTAATAATAGATTACCATTAGTGAGTATAGATTATAAAGTTTGTATAATCCTGATACCTAGGAAACTTCATAACCAACAAATCATAAATAATAAATCATAAAATATTGGATCATATATAATATTATATGAATAAAATGACTGTGGAGACAAAAGTCAATAAAAATGATACCTTAGATCATAACATTATGAATAGAATAATCATTAAACTATGACATGTCAAAAAAAAAGTAACAAAAACAAGTAAATTGAATAATTGCATACATGAGTTACACATTTTCTCCCATTTCTATGATACAACTTAATTGTAACAATATATACATCAAATTCATGATTCAGACACATTCACCCATTGTTAAAATAAAATAACGTGTTCAGACACACACACACACACACATATCTATGTCATGATATTTAAACTTTTAACTAATGCATTATATCGTTATATGGGACCCACCTGTCAATATCAAAACATATGTATACCAATTAAAAAATATCCACCTGTAACATCATAAAATATCCATGGAAATTAATTGGGGTTCATAAAACATCCAAATTATATTTATTAACATTTTATTGTGTAATTATTCACTGGTAAGAGGATAAGACTCATTTTAAATATCATAAAAAACCTATGGAAATAAAATATATTTTTCATCCTTTTCAAAGTGATTCATATAAGAAGTCATTATTCTTTTCATCAATAATCACAGTAAGTTAATACAATGGAAAATAAATGTACCTCAAATAAAATCAAGAAACATTATAGGTAAATCCCATTTTATCAACAAAATATGGAATATATTATCTAGAATATATAGAGAAATGATATTTGGTCAGGATAAAAATTTCCCTAATCAATCGACGTATGGAATCTATTCGATCGAACATTAATCAAATGAATCAAAAATATGGTATTCTCATAGGAAATTAAAAACATGTAAAATTTTAGATATACAGCAAAAATAAAAATGGATTATAAATTTATTGATTGACATTTTAATAAAAATAAAATGCAATTGCAGTGGGCATCCAAAAAAATAATGAGGATGGTTACATGTGAAGGATATTTTTTACCCAGAGTAAGACATGTCAATGGACACGTACTTACATGAAATAATAATTGAGTATTATGATAATCAATTTAGAAATAAGAAATATCATTTATAATTTCAAATAATTTAAAAGTGATATTTTATAAATCTAGGAAGAAAATAATATCTTTTAAAAATCTTGAAAAGATAATGAGTAGTATTAATATGTAACAAAAGAGAATGAAGACTTACATATTCCCATAAAAAAGTTAAAAATAACATATTTTCACAATTTAATAAGTTTGTGCCATATTTAAAAGATATGAATTTCGTAGTTACTTTTAAAATAATTTTATATAGTAAAAAAATTAACTTAATAAATTATTATATTTGTGATATAGACACAATCAAAAGTAAACAATGAATATATGAATAGAAAAATTTGGGGTATGTTTCCATATAATGTGTACATTAGAATCTAAGGGGGGAAATGAAATAAGCATAAGAAAAGTATAACCCAATTAAATAACTGAGTATAATAGGATGATAATATTTTAGAGAGGAAAAAAATTCCCATAAACACTATCATTTAAATGAAATTAATATTTGAAAAGTTGATTTTTGATTAAAAAGTCATTGTATAACAAATATATGATTCAAAGGAGATGAAGAGTAAAATCATGAAATATACATTAAAATATCATAAAATGGAAGATATTTTATAAATTATTGAAATAGGGAAGTGAACAAATTTTAGAAATTAAATAATGGTTTTTAATTTGAAACATGACTCATGAAATTATATTTGTGACAAAGAACCCCTTACAACCATGCAAAAATTAAAGTTAAACACACATAAAGGATATAGGATCTGATAAAAAAGTCAACACTATTAGTAATTAAAAGGTCATGATTCAACATATTAAATTTGTATGACACACAATATTCCAAAAAAAAAACAGATTGTATAAAAAAGTTTGTCTAATGGGGTGATAATTTCATATTAGAAACCATAATATATTTCCCCTATTATATTATTGTACACTAATATCACATATACAAAATATAAAAATATTAATCTCTTATATAAAAAAGAATAATATTTATATAATTGTGTAAGAATACTTGTTAAATTTTCTCTATATGTATATTAGTTAGTTATCATATATTTTCAATATTGGGTGTGAGTAATCCTGAACATCTTGAAAATGTTTCATAATCACGGTGTTGTTATTACATACTCTCATAATGCTTATCAATTCAAGTGATTTTTTTTTTCATTAATCAATTATATATAATTATTTTAAAGTTTATAAATTAATTTAATAATTATTATTTTATTATTAATGTTGATGAAGTTAGGCATAAGCTTGTATTGGAAATTGATATTGAGCTAATATAGTTGACTTGATTAATGATGAAAATATTAAAATTAATATTAAAAATTTACAAAACCTTATTTATTAATTATTAATAAATATTTAATTTCCAAATCCATCCATGATTTATATTTATAGAATTGTTCACATAGGTTCTTAAATGGACCCTATAAGAATATGGAAAAATATATGTGTGAGTATAGCATTGAAAGAGATACATTTCTATAATATCATTATCAAAATATTATAATGAAGTTATATATATTTATTAATGTTATTAAAATGAAACTTTCTAGCTTATACTGAAAAGGTAATTGAAAAAGAAGATTTTCACTTATAAAAAAATTATATTTAATCTCAGTATATTTGTATACGGATGTAGGTTTTGTAGTGATAACTTATTGATAATATTATTTATATAATTCATAATTTATATTTATATAATATCAATAATAAATAATAATCATATATATTATATAATTTAATTTATATAACTATCATTTGATATTTGTCTTGATAGAAGAAACATGTCTCCAATGGAGTTTGTAGTCTCCAATCATGTATGATAAACAATTTAATTTTTTTAATTAAATGGAGAAGAATATATAATGGTAATAACATATATACAATACTATTTTTGTTTAATATTTGTACTGATTTTATTATATACATATGGTTTGAATGGTTTTGAAGAGGGTTGATGATATGGATAAATAAAGGTTGTAAAATGGTAATTAAAACACACATATTTAGTTTAGATCTTCTCTAGAAGTATAATTTGGAAATGAAGGACATAAGGGAATTTGTTGATTCTAGTGTATTTCAAACATGTTTTACAGCCACCACATATGGTAAATTTGTATAATATTTATAGTTATTTTTAAATAGAGATGTTGATTGAAGTGTGTGGAAGTGAGCGCCATTTATAAGTGAAAATGAGGGACACATCATCGGTAAAGAATGTCAGATAAAAGATAAGAATTGAATTTCATTAGAGTTAGGGTATTTATATGAGAATATTTCTATGAAACATGATGTTATGACCTTAAAGCATATTAATGGTGTTCTATAAGGAATTATTTCTATATTAATTTATTAAAATCTGATCCCCATTGTATTTCCCATTTTGAAACTAATTATTCTATTACTAAATCTGACAATGAAAATTATTTTATAACTAAAAATATAAGAGAACATTTATAATAACATTTCAATATTATCTATAAGAATTCAGTCTCTCTATAATCTTATTCAATTAGTATATGTTGGAAAAATAACTTTTCAATTGAATCACCCAATGTGTTTAAAAACTATTTTTTATCGAAAAAGTTGATTTTAATAATGATGTGATCTCCATATTATATAACATTTTTTAATAATTAAATTTGTGGTAATTAATTTTTATACAAGTTTGAAAATCAAATTATAGACATAATATAATAAAATATCAAATTAATTTGTAATTAAAATTTTAATAATAGTATTATTCAATGAAATATTACTATTTACATATGGTTACTAATACTTATCATTGTAATGTAATTTATTAACTAATAAATAAATTGAACAAATTAAATAATAATAAGAATATATTATAAAATATAAAACTCCCATATCCAAGAAAATTTTCGAATGGTTTCAAATCTATTTTAAATATTGTTCCCAATAAAATATATAAATTGTTTGTAAAAAAAGTTCAACTTAAAAATATGCTTAATTTTTAGTAAAAAATAATAAATATACCTGATATTAATGATATATATTAGTTTATTAAAAATGAATGTGGTATATAGCTTCTAATTCATGATAAAAATTTGTAATTAAAATATAATATTAAATACAACTTTTAAATTTCAATAAAACATTACTTAAGATATAAAATGTTGAACATATGTTTTATATGTTCATAAAGATATTTTTATATACATAGTATTACACTATAAATATATATTTCATCAATTAAATGATTTTAGAAACATATTGGTCTTTATCATATATTAACAATATCATATAATTTCTTATTTTTATAAAAACTATAATTTTCAGTATTCAGTTGAAAATAAATTATTTAATAAAAAATAATATATGTCTAATTTTGATATGATGAATTCATTAAATGAATTTATTTTAATAAATTAAAAATAAAAGATAAAAAATTTATATTTCAGATGAATATAACATTTATAATGAAAAGATACTTTTATTGAAAAATTCCCTTCTTAAACATTCGGTGTTCTTAATCATATTTTTTATGAATTGATAATTTATTTCAATATTTTAATTTTATAGAGGTTTTATTATTGTTCAATTTTCTTAATAATATTCATCTAATATGTCATTGAATGTTTTATTTCTGTGGTTTGTATGATAAAATATATAAAAATCAATATTTTTTAATGTATTATACATATTGAAATATACAATCAATATAGTGGGATCTACAATGTTTGGATTTTTTATCTTAATCAGAGGGAGATGGTGTTCCATGAATGTGTCTCCAATCTAACATATGTTTAGTTTCATGAACATAGGTTAAAACTATGTAATCCATTTTCAATTAATTTCCATGATTGACTGTGTTTCTCTAATTTATTTAGAGTTGTATTAGAGTTTTTATATAGTCTGCTGACCTTTTATATATTCATTGATGAAATTATTCCTTTATGTAATTGATTTGGTATTTTTGTTTTATTTTTTTGGGTTAGTGGAATCTTATCTTATACATTATGGACTATAAGAAATGTTATTTTTTATAATATTTTTTTCTCTTATGTGTTATTATCTATATGTTCACAAGTTTATAAAAATACTAAAGGATTGGGAGACCTATTCTAGATATCATATTATTGTATCATCAGATTTAGGGGTTGTGATATGGGTTGTATAATATTTTTTTTATTAATGTTTGAGGTTATTTTTATTTGATTTTGGATTTATTATATTGTTTTTGTGGAATTGTTTACTGAGTGTTGTTAATTTTTGTAGGAGCTTATCAAGACATACCCATTATATTTGAGATTTTATATTTTTAGATATTTGAGGATTTTACCTTTTACAACATCATTTTTGGGGATAAATATGGAATAATAGAGAGAATTGTGAAACCCCCATATCACTTTGGTATTTATTTTTGTTTAATTTAGTACTATTTTACTGTTTTAGTGTATTTTCCTTGTTTTAGGGTAATATTAAGAATGAAAAATGTTGTTGTTCATAAGGATGACCTCATTATTAAATGAATTCAATGTCATAGGTGTTTTACGGATGTTTTGGGATGCGTGTTTATGATTTTACAAAAATATTAATGGATTGAATGAATTGGTTGGGTCTGTTTATTATGTATTTTGGTCAAAGGATTACCTTTTTGGGAATTGGTTGGTAGCACCACCCTCTATCTCAAACCATGAATGGTGCCAAAGAGGAATGGGGCATGGGGATTTACTATGATGATTGATCATGAAGGGGCTTCTCGGGGGATTCATGGAGGGAAACCATGGTGTTCTTATTTCCATGTCTGATGTCAATGTTATACTTCTAATTTTGTAATTTTTTGTAGTTTTATTTTTTTCCAATATCATGTTTTTAGGGTTTTTCCTCTTTGATCTTATATCTCTTGTGAATTTGATCCTATAGAGGTCTATTATAATTCCTCTTGCTCTTTCTCCTCGTCCATTTACATTATTTTTCATGGTTATATACTTTTTATTCAATTATATTTTAAATTTTTTCTTGTTCTCTACTAATTCCCATATCCTTACCCGTAGTTTTCCATTCTATAATGAAACCTTATTGTGGTGTATGTATATTTTAGTGTTTGTGGTGGGTTTAAACATGGTACTTTTAGATGACAGGGTTTATGGAGTTAGTCTACCTTATTAATGTGGGATTTATCATCAATTGGGAAGATGTTGTAGATTTATTATTCTTGGATCAAGGTAGTAGTTTATATATTTTTAAATTATACTACAGGATATGAAATTCATGAACTATTTTAATCATATTCACTCTAGCGTATGGTTTTATATATGATACCCATGAGATGTTTGATATTGTTTTTCAGTGGTTTTCAAATGGTTTTCAAATTTCTCATAAATCTATCATATTCCAAGTGTCAATAAAAATTCTAAAGTGAGTCCATGGATGGGTATTAAGTGTTTTGAAATGATTTTGGAAAGCATTTTACATAAAAAATGATATTCTATTTTTTAAAGTTATGTTTAATGGAAAATAGGATTGTTAGAGGAGACATAATTATTATGATATTTTTTAGTCTAATAGAGTTTTAAAGGGATTTCAAGTAAAAATTGAATACATCAATCTGGGGCTTGAAAGTAAATGATTTCAATAGTTATTTAATGGAGTGCATTGATAGGCGGATAATGTGTATTAGTAATCCAATATTGTTTTCAACGTTCCATTTTCCACTATATTAATAATATTTTGTTCGATAATTTCATTACCCTGACTATTAACCCCCTTTGTTTCTGTTATATTCATTTTGAATTGTGGATCCATGTGGAATTTCTATTAATTATTCTTATAAATAATTTTAAAAATGATTTATTTAATGTGAGTGTGTTGAAGGTATGATAATGATTTTTTTTACTTTACAATAGTTTCTAGTGATGATATTATGATCATTTTCTTCAATTTTTTATAGGTATGTCAATAAACCTAGGTCACTATGTAGACATTCTTTATTCATGCTAAGAATGTATATAATATAGAGGGTAGATTGTTTCAGTGGAAATTTTCACACTTGAACGGGTTTAATCTATACTTAATGACTTGAGAAGGCATTGATTGGGAAGACCTTGTTTCATATATGGGATGTGTAGAGAGTGATCAGATAAATTGGGTCTAATATAATTAATGATAGATCATAGTATGTTTAAAATGATTATTATAACCTTTTTAGGATGATTTAGGGGATCATCAAACATATAACTCGTTTATCCTCTTTCTTTTGATTGGTTTCATGACCTCATGGCTTCCTTGTTAATTTATATTATACATTATTGAAATATTGATGCATGTTCTATTTATTAATTGTTTTATTATGTTTTTATTAGAAAATAAAACTTTTTTATTAATTTTTAATAAAGGGTGAATCATTAAGAATAAAAATTGATGTTTGTTTTTATAATTAATTTGAGACGTTTCCTTTGAAAATGAGGATGGAACTTTTTGGTCTACATAAAAATTTTAATGTCATACTATAATCGTTTGAAAAATATTTTTAGGGGAATTTTAATTTATTTTAAAGGATTTAAATTATTTTTCTATAGTAGATGATGATCATTTGATATTTAATATAGTTTTATCCCAATTTTTGGATGAAATAAATAATCCAGGATAATTGTTTTCCATTTTATTTTTAATGTGAGAAATAGTAGTCTTATACATGTTTTTCAAACTAGAATTTTTCATATATTTTATGGCTACAACTAAATGGAATCCTAGGTGAAATCCATCTCGGAAAATTTGTCTAATACTATACATATAAATCAGTGTTTTCTGTGTTTGGGTGTATTCCACTCTTACATTTCTTTTGAGATTAGTTTTAATTAATCTTGATTTTTATATGTTCATTAGGGACCTAGTTTGAAGTTGTGGTATATTGTTACATATTGTGGGTCGCATCGAGGAATTTTCGTAAATTTATAATGATCTATTTTATTATGGGGATTTTGTAATAGGGAAATTTTCATGGTGTATTTTAGCTTTTATCTTTTTTTATTTTATTCTGATCTGTTTTATTTTATGACCTGATGAATTATTTTCATGTTTTTAAATTTTTATGCCATTATTTTTTGGTTTTTTAATTTTTTTTTCTTCTTGGATTTCCAATGTTTGGATATATCATGGCAATATCCATGGGAGTTTTTTTAACTTTTTCATGTGATTATATGGGGATGCAATAATTCACATTATTGTATTATGATAGCACTGATTATAATTTTTCTTTTGGGGATAAGAAACACACTTCGAGTCATGTGGAAGATTAGTTAAGTTATTAATAGTAGAATATGCTATCTATTTACACTACAACATCCTTATTCTAGTTCTCTAATACTACACATTATATTGAGTACAATAAACTTATGTTACATTTTTTATATTTATAAAAATTATTTATATAAATAGCTAATTACTTATGATTTCATCATTTTATGATCTATATAGAGAGAGTTCTAAAACACTACAATCCGCATAGGCATCCATCCACTCAATCAAAGGTAGTCACCACCTCAACTAATCATATCTATGATGGGAGACTGTTTTTTGTATCTATATTTGTTTACCATTACATATGAACAATAAAGATTATTCCATACATCCTTGGTATACCTTCACTTATCATTACTCATACACTTAATATGATGGATATTCTTCTAAAAAATCATTAAATTGGAGAAACTTTTACTGTCCCAAACCCTTCTAAAACTTTTTAATTTCAAAAGAAAAACCAATAAATGATTCTAATTCAAAATTTCAAAATGTAAACCCCCATTAACTCCACTCATAATATTAATATATTTTATACATAGATCCTTCCTTTTATAAGAAATTCATTTGACTACATTTTCTGAGAAATAAACCTCTCAAATACATTTTTTTCAAAAATTAGACTTCCTTAATGAAGGTTTAAACTCTGAACCTATCTTCATAATGTTTATATTCTCTATTCATGTCTTCCCAATCACAAACACATAGATATAATGTTTTTATCCCACAAAAAAACTATGAAAAATCATATAATAATTATTTTCACTGCTTAATAATAACAATAATTAATTCTTTTAGAAACTTTTGTAGTTTATGTTGGATTAGGGGACCCATAAAAAACATTATCATCAATTTCTGACAACCAAACAAAGTATTGTATTTATAAATTCTATATAAACATTTTATATTGACTATAATAATTCATGAGTTATGTGATAATATCAATACAATACTCATCAAAAAAATAAGTTATAAAACCACAAATATTTTTTAGCAGAAATTTGGTTTTAATATTGAATGAATTTATGTTTTTTCAGTTTTATTAATGATGATTTATTTTTTGTGATGGAGGGTATATAGTGGATGGGTAATTAAATGCTTCTATTTCATAAATATACAAGGAAATAATACCATGTCTTCAATAGAAATGTACTATTTACCCATTGTAAAAGGTAGAGAGGTTGAAAACACTGGATAATCTATCATGTGGCTAGTAGGCACACATAATGGGGTTGGTAGCCTTAGGGTGGTTAGTTTCTAACCATAAGGAACCATCTGTGTTCTTAATTAGGTTTTGTTAGGGGAATTTTTATAATTATATAGTCATGATAATTTGGTATTTAATATAATCTTTTTATCCCAAATGTCATTATTATAATTTTTATTCTATCTAAATCCTTAAAAACTATCTCTATCTTCCCTGCGGAGGCTCTTTCATTTTTATGTGTATTTTAAATATATAGGGTGTAATGTTGTGACCCCAGTTACCCAGAGTCGGTGCATTATTACAAAACATTGGCATGATCACAAGGAAATCATTTCCCAAAATACTGATCAGTTTAGTGTTATTGGAATAAAGATTCATACAGAAGTTCAACATTACAATATGAAAAGAAATACAATACTAATTTATTCCATTAGAAACATCCAAGCCTCCAAGATTATGCCTTCAATTCACTCATAACTAACTTATTCATATCCAGGAAAAATAAATCATAAGAAAAGGGGTGAGATCAAACACTAAGTAAGGGTAAGAAATATAGTAGAAGATAACATAATTATTAAGCATGGTGAATAATTGAAAACACATGCATTTACCAATAATAAACATGATAAATTTTATGGAATGAATATGATATTAATAAATAATTCCATGATAAAAAATAATCATAGGTATTCTACTAGTTGAATGACCACATGAACCATCAATATTATTTTCGTAATGAGGGAATTATAAATGTTGGACATTCTGAAACATTTTGTCAAGGCCTCAACTATGAAGTTTAAAAATGTTAGAGGCCTCGGCCAACACCATATATCCAATTGGGAATGGCCTTGGCCAATTCCATGACACGTTGTCTCATGAGACCGACTGATGCATCGAGGGGCTATAGCGGGCTCTACCCATAATATACTAAGTCTAATACATTCCTCATATGAAATGGTTGATATAAAACATAAACATTTGGATTAAAACTAGAACACAAAATGTCAATTATTTAACAATAAACCATGAATGGTATAAAAGTAACACATCTATAATCAAACATATCACAAAACCTTGTGTAAAATATGGAATATTTTTATCATAATGAATCGACTTCAAACAAGTATAAAATCGATCAAAGGATATTGACATAGATGAAGTCAAAACTATTTTAGAGAAATATCATGTTGTTTTTTAAAATCAATTAAAGTAAAATAATTAAAAAAACATTTATTTTTTAAATATTATTATATGCTTGTAAGGAAGTCATTGATGATGTTATAATGGAGAAGAATATTTGCACATGCCACATAAGTTAAAAAAGGCATTCTTACCTTCATTTCATCGAAAAGGTCGTAAAGTACCTTACTTGGAAAATGACTGAAACATTCATTTCAAAACATATAAGTTCAAATAAGGGTATAAAGCACTTTCTCTCATTGTCTACTAAATAGTAAAAATGTTTTGAAATACAATTTTAACAAACATGGATGTGGATAATAATGAGGTTCTAGTAGAGCATACGTAAAAACATCCTCGGATAACCAAATGATTGTAGAATTAACGCTTACCTACTAATTTTCCTTGGTCAAGTGTAGGTTAACCACCTGTATAATGGTGAATTAGTTATTATTAAATTATACAAGAAACATATACAATAATATTATATCATATATGACCTTTTAAAATTTCTTTGTCAATAATATTTTAGTATTATCATTGTTTTAGGTGTTAACTGATCCGTTTTCATTTATATTCTCTGTTATGTAAGTAATTTTTTTTAGGGATAGGATGTATCTTATTTATATTCATAATTATATTAATTCTTTAAACATTATTTTTAATCATATTATAAAAAATTTTCTTGAATGGATACGATGGGGAATGAATCTCATCGTGTTTGCGGAAACGGTAATCTTTTCGTATGTACAAGAGATAATATAATTCTTTTGATATTAAAATTGTAAATAATTGGATATTATATCATATATAAAGAATCATTATCATGTCATTTTTATTATTTTCATCAATTATACTTCATTATTACACCCATCCAAATAATAATGTATTTAATAACAACTACACCACGACGTGGAGACCGTAAGCCCTGCGTACGCACATATGGTGTCTTGTCATTTAAATGAAGGATAAAATAATGAATATGGTAGTACCATATTTATAATAACAAAACATATATAAGATACTGTAGTTATTATTTAATAATGGAATCAACGTGGAAATAAGAAGTGGAAGAAGAAAAAACCTGAAAGAGGGGATGAAATATTTACCTCTTCTTCAAGTTATTCCTTTTATTTGATCAAAAGGGAACCTTAAGTGGGAAATCCTACTAAAGTTAGGCTTATAAGATGATGGTATGATTGTGGAAAGGATACATGGGTAGGGTTTTGAAGATTAAAATGGCTTTAAAGGTGTGAATTTGAGAGAAGGGTAAGTTCCATTTTATAAGAGTGGTGAGGGGCAACTTAGTTAAAGATTGAAATATTATTTTATAATAAACTCATTTTAGGTTTCCAATGGTTCCAAAATGATCTATTATGAAGATAAGTTGGGGATGGGTCTATTTACTATCCTCCAATAGCTTTTTGGAAGTTTTATGTCAATATTTCAACCTTATCATTTGCATTTAACTCTTAGTTAAATAGCTTGACATTTACCATGTCTCTATGTATTTTTATATTATATAGTTAATAATGAAACTAAAAAAATTCAAGAGAACCCCAAGTGGTTCATTTTTAATATATATATCTTTATCTATGTCATTTGGCCGAATGTTATATTTATAGGAATATTATTTTATTTATTTATATAATATTTTTTTAAAAAAATTCTTTTATTTCAATTTTGACACTATTAGGTATTTTGTTTTTTTTAAATTCATAACATAACAATTACTTAATAAACAATAAATTTAATCATCCCTATCATGTCATATTAACTTATAAAATTATTTTAATTCTAAAAAAGTCTTAAATTACATTTATATGGGTATTTATAATATCAATTATTTTATTATTTCTTTAATAAGGTAATTACTACATCATCATTGTGTCATAGATAAATTAAATTATTTAATGTATGAAAATTATAAATGAAATAACATTATGTAAGAAGAATTATTATAATTATAATGAATATTTATATTCGAATTTATCTTATGTATAACCCTATATTAAAAAAAATTAGTCATTAAACATTCATTTTTACAGTTTTAACTCTTCTTTGAATTAAATAATAATAAATGACATAATCTAATCCAAGTGGACCTAAAAGAGTATATTTTATTCCCATGTTTGTTTTCGGTCGAATTACACATATCTAATAGAATTAGGACATGTGTTATGGTAATAATAATATCATTTGTAACCTTAATTATGCTATTTACTTTTAACTGTGGTAAATAAAACTGAAAAGTTACCATTCAAAAAAATTATTTTCATCATATTGAACCAAATTTTACTTACTGATGTCAACCATGTCTCTATGATTTCATAAATTCAATTCAAATAAGTGGTAAAATAATTTTTTATGCAAAAGTTTAAATTTTCTTAAGAGGTGTGGAAAAGAGTGTAAAATGTTTGATAAATTTTTAATATTTCTGAAATTATTATAAACTAATTCCAATGAATTACATTGAACTTATATAGCTATTTTGTATCTATTTTGCCAAAAAATAATTTTATATAAAATATATTATTATTATAATAAAATTTTAGTTTTAAACTATAACTCAGTGTTTTTTACTATTCATCAAATATTGAACGTTTTTAGAAAAATAACAAAAATTCACCCTAAGCTAATTTCGATATTATAAATCCAAAAATGAAGTCCAATTTGAAAAATAAAATTTATAAAATTTCAACAATTGGGTATTAATATTCATAATGGCTAGTTTGATTGGTTGCAGTGTGTTAGAATTTAGAAGTTGCGTAAAATGCAAACTATTGCATTACTCGAAGTGAAACGTACTATAGAACCATGGGGTTTTACATTCTACCCTACTTCAAATAATTTCCTCCTTGAAATTTCTAGAATAATACTGCATAAAATAATTCTGGTATTTCTTCATCATAAGTTCCTCGGGTTCCCACATTGCCTCTTCCATTTAATGGTTTCTCTATAGAACTTTTACCAGACGAGTCATGCAGTTTCTCAACACTTGTTCTCTAGTACCAAGAATCATGAAAGACTCTTCAAAATAAGATAGTTTTTGTTCCAGTTCTAATTATTCATAGGTGAGCACATGCATTAGGTTAGGAAAGTATTTTCTCAATAGTGATATGTGGTACACATCATAAACATTGCAGAGACATGGCAGAATTTCCATAAGACAAGCTATTTCCCCAATTTATTCTTGAATTTTGAAGGGTCTGATGTCCCTGGGACTTAATTTCCCCTTCGTACCAAATCATATAACTCCCATCAATGAAGATACCTTCATGAAAACATGATCTCCTACCTGAAATTTCAAATCCTTCTTTCAGTTATCAACATTGTTGTTCTGCCTACATTGAACTGCTTTGATGTGGGTTTGGATAACCTTCATCTTCTCTATCATTTCCTCCAAAAGTTTTGGGCCTACGGGTTTTTATTCACCAACATCATCTCAACAGGTTGGTGTGCGACATCTATTTCCGTATAATGCTTTATTTGGTGCCATCTGAATACTTGAATGGAAGCTATTGTTATAGGAAAATTTTACAAGAGGTATATATTGATACCACATTCTTTGAAAGTCAAGTGAGCAAGATCTCATCATGACTTATAAGGTTTGAATAGTCAATTCGGGATGTCTAGTAGTTTGAGGGAGGTAGGCGGTGCTCATATGAAGTTCAGTTTCTAGGGATTTCTGTAGAATTTTCAAAAATCTTGATGTAAAATGTAAATCATGATCAGAAATAATCGATAGGGGTACTCCATGAAGTCTTACAAAGTCATTAATATATAGTCATTCTAAACCTTAATTTGGTAAATATTCTCTCATATCATAAAAATGTGTTGACATTGTATGATGATCAACAATGGACAAAATATCATCGTTCTTTCTAGGAGTAATTTTTAGTTCAATGAAAATGTCGATTGTAATATTATCCCATTTCCACTCAGGTATGGGAATAGGTTTCATGACTCCTCTAGGCTATTTCATTCTAGATTTTAGTTGTTGAATAACCATACATCTTGACAAAAAATCAGCAATCTCCCTCTTCATGTAGTCCCACAAAAAATGTTCCATCAATTATCTAAACATCTTGGTTATCTCAGGGTGTATAGAGAAATTGGAGCAATGAGCATCATCTAACAATTCCATTGTTAGATCAGGTATATCGGGAGCACAAAGTAAATTCCCAAATTTCAAAATCCCATCTTCATATACAAAGTTGGTCAATCTCTCACCATTAACAAATTTAATATTTTTTGGAAAATTCCACATCATCAGCCTAAGAAATTTATATCCTTTCTTTTAAATATGGATTGGAAACCATTTGAAAAATCATTTATGTTTCACCTTTCATGATTATTCCAATATCAATCATTACTTGATCCAAGAAAATATAATCCCTTTCAACAATCATCTTGCTCAAAACTCCACGATCCTTTCTGCTCAAAGCATCTACCACCTTATTTGCCTTCCCTAGGTGGTAGTGTATCATGCAATCATAATCATTGAGTAGTTCAAGCCTTCTCCTTAGCCTCGTGTTGAGTTCCTTCTGAGTGAAAATATACTTCAAAATCTTGTGATCAATATAATTCTCATATTTTTTACCATAGAGATAGTGTCTCCTAAATTTCAATGTAATGATTACATATGGTAACTCAAGATCATGAGTAGGATGGTTTTTCTAATGAAATTTATGTTGTCATGATGTATAGGAAATAACTCTATCATTTTTCATAAGGACCCACTCATATCTTGTCATTGAGGAATCACAATAAATAAGAAACCTACCACTCCCCGATGGTTGAGTCAAGATAAGAGAATTGACTAATCTTCTCTTCAGTTCTTCGAAGCATTCATCACACCCTTTTGTCTTAAAGAATTTAACCCCTTTACGTCTGAGCTTTGTTAATGGGTTAGCCAATTTAGAAAAATTCATTGATGAAATGTTGATAATAACTGGTTAAACAAATAAAACTACATACCTTAGTTATACTTGTCAGTGCTGGCCATTCGTGGATTTCCTTTTCCTTAAAAGGGTCAAAAAAAATTCCATCTATAGAGAAAATATGGCCAAGAAATGAAATATCTTGAAGCGAAAATTCACACTTTCTAAACATCCCATATAATTCATTTCTTCTGAGGGTTTTCAGAATGGTGTGCATGTGATTTTCATGAACATCACAGCTTTTGGAGTATACCAGGATTTCATAAAAACATAATACTAAAAATTCATCAAGATATTCCTTTAAAACTATGTTCATTAGGTCCATGAAAATTGATGGTGCATTAATCAACCAAAAAGGCATTATTGAAAACTCGTAATACCAGTACCCTATTGGAAATTCTATTTCAGAATGTCATTCTTATTATCTCAAAACTAATGATATCCAGTTTGAAGTTCATCCTTTTAAAAATATTGATCTCTATGATGTTAGTCGATTAAATCATTAATTTCAGTTAGGGGATACTTGTTCTTTATTTTTATAGCATTGATCTCCATGTAGTATATTCCCAACCTCATAGATCCATATTTCTTCTTAAAAAAATGAACAGGGGAACCCCATGGAGAAACACTAGAGTGAATTTATCCTTTATTACTCAATTTATCTGATTGTTTCTTTAGTTCCACTAATTCCATAGTAACCATTCTATAAGGGGTCTTCCATATAGGCTTTGACCAAGAATTAAATCAATGGAAAACACAATTTCTCATTTTGGAGGATTTCCATGTAAATCCTCTTAAAACACATCAACATATTCATTCACAACAGGTACATTCTCTATTATAACATTCTTTTCCTCTCCCACAATTATTTCATTCTATTCTTACCCAATAATTGAATTTAGTTAAGATAATGTGGGTGGATGTATATTAGAATGAGGTTGTGATGTTTTTTTCTAATGATAAGGTACCGCATATCATCATTGAAGATTGTAAAAACCTTCTTATTACAAAAAAACTTTTTTGCATCATGGATTGAACACCAATCCATTCTGAGGATTATATCAAATCCAATCATGGGAATCACAATGAGATAAGATGATAAAGAATATTTATATGACCTAATTGTAACTGATTCACAAAACATCATTGCAATGATATATACCTTATGAGTTTTTACTGACAACAGCTTCGACAAATCAAATTGGAAATATCTAATTTTCATAGAAAACTAGTATGATATGAAAAAATTTTATGATCTAGAATCAAATAAAAAATTGGCTAAACATGAGGATTCTATTAAATTACCTACCACCACATATTTTAGAGCTTCAACCTCAGCAGTAGTGATTGCATAAGTTTGTCATTGATCCCTTGTCCTTTTATGAGGTATGATTCCCTGATGCTTAGGATATTTATTTGTATAATGGCCCATCTCCATGAAATTGTTGCATAGAACATTGATAGAATCTTTTCTTCCCTTAAAATCACCAGCATGATGGCCTTCTTCTCCACATTTGTAGCATACTACTTTTCCTTTTAAACAGGCACCAGGGTGCTTCCATCCAAAATTATCACAGGTTGGAAATTCAGTTCTTCCCTTCTTCCCTTTTTCTTTATTTCTTTTCCCAGTGTGTTCAGTAGATCTCTTTATCTCTTGCTTAGCTTTAAAGTCGTAAGACTTAGAAAAACTCATTCTATCATAATAGAACATGAGAAAATATCTTCGTATGATGAGAATGATTGAGATACTAATGCTCGACAGAGAAATGATTTTAAACCATCAATGAAATGATCTATCTTACTTCTTGGGTTACGTATATAATGTGCAGCATGCCTTGCTTAACTTTTAATGTTAGATTCATACATTGTGACATTCTAATCCACTTTTTTCCTCAGACTATGAAATTATCTTTCCATATCTAATTGATGGTAATGAAGAAATTATTTTTCTATGAAAAGTTTTTAGTCTCCCCCAATTTCATATTAGACACTTCTTTATCTTCTTTTGTGTTTTGAATCAATCACCACCTTTGATCAACATCTTCGGTGAGGTGATAAACTACCATGACAAATTTTTTCACTTTTGATGCTCCCAAAAGAATGAAATAATTTCTCAAAGGAATTTATCGATTTCTCTATCACTGGTGGATTTGTACTCTAATTTAATATTGGTGGTTGTTTCCTCATGAAGTGGTCTAACATTGATCATCTAAATTGTGGATCAGGGTTCCCCATACCGGAATTTTATTATTAATAACATGTGTGAGTTGTCCCAGTATGGTGAGAAGCTGATCAGAACAAGTTGCATCACCAGCTCCACTATAATTATCTTGAGTAAGAGGTAAATCCCTATATGGATTACATGCATTGATTCAACATCCATTCCTTCCACTAGGTGTAAATTCTAAACAATGGCATAATCTAGATTAGTTTATGAATCTAGATACATAATTCCAAACATCTAAAATAATTAACATGAATTGAACAGTTTATGTATATAATTCATAATAAGATAAATGTTTTCTTTGAGGAAGTATATACTCATAAACCATTCATAATGGTTTCTAATGAAATTGAGAATAATACTACGAATATCCCCTAGGAGTGTCGTAACCAATAGTGTATCAAGGCCTGTTGTTCTGCACCAGTTCTCGTTTGAGTAAATCTCAAAGTGGTGTTTTTGGGTTTTATCCCTAGGTACATCTGTGCCAGAGCCGCCTCTACCTGCTCGTATCCAGATAGGGATGTATTGATTAGAAAAATCACAAAATGTCTATAGTATCAAAATTCTATGAAGTGATTTTATACTAGTCCTCAATGTTTTTCGTAGGGAAATGTGCTCTAATCCGAGTTTATCTAAATCTAGTTTCAAATGCATGTATTAATATCCCATTTATAACAACTTTAATGCCTCGACCCTAGTTACCCAAATTCAGTGCATTATTATAAAAACATTATCATGATCACAAGGAAATCATGTCCTAAAAGACCGATTGGTTTAGTATTATTGGAAACAAGATTCATATATAAGTTCAACATTTCAATATGAATAGAAATACAACACTAGTTTATTCCATTAGATAATGAAAGCCTCTAATATTATGCATACAAGTCATTCATAACTAACATCTTCATATCCACATAAAATGAAACATCTGAAATGGGTGAGCTCAAATGCTCGGTAAGGTTATGAAATACAGTGGTAGATAACATAAATATCAAGAATGATGAATAATTAAAAACGAATGCATTTACCAATAATAAACATGAAAACATTTATGGTAGGAATATGATATGAGTAAATAATTCCATAATAAAATATAATCATGGATATTCTACTGTTCTAATGTCCACATGAACCCATCAATATTTTTTTTTCAAAATGAGGGAATGTATAATTCTAGACAATATGAAACATTTTGTCAAGGCATCGGCCAAGACGTCTAAAATGATTAAGGCCCCGGCCAAAAACACATATAAAATTGGGAATAGACTTGACCAATTCCATATCTAGTTGCCTCATGAGACCTACCGATGCATCGAGAAGCTATAACGGGCTCCACCCATCAATTATTAAGTCCAATTCATTCCTCATATGAACATGTTTATACAAAGCATAAACATTCGAATTAAAACTCGCATATGAAATGTCAATAATTTATCCATAAACCATGAATGGTATAAAAATAACACATCCACAGTCAAACATATCACAAAACAAAAAATACAATATGGATGATTTGTATCATAATGAATCGACTTCAAAAAAGTATAAAATCCATCAAATGAAGTTTACATAGATTAAATCAAAACTACTTGGGAGAAATATCTCTCTTTTTTTGAAATCATTTAATTTTACATAATTTTAAAAGAAAACATTTATTTTGAAAATATTTATATAAGATTTTAAGGGAAGCTTTGATGATGTTATAATGGTTGAGATTAACTGCCCCAACCATATAAGTAAAAAAAATACATTCATACCTTAATGTTGTCAAAAAGGTTGTAATGTACCATGTTTGGAAAATGATTGAAATATTCCTTTAAAAACATATAAGATAAAATAAGGGTATAAATGACTTTAACCAATTTTCTAGTAAATAGTTAAAATTTATTGAAATACATTTTTATGAAACATGGATGTGGATGATAAAGAGGTTCTAGTAGATACATACGTAATAACAACCTCGGATAATAAAGAGATTGTAGAATTAACCCTTACCTTATACTTTTCCTTACTCTATGGTAGGTTAAACTCCTGTATAATTTTCAAATAATTGTTATTAAATTATAAAATAACCCTATAAATTAATATGATATCATATATGATCTTTTAATATTGATTTGTTAATAATATTTAAGTATTATCGTCATTTCAGGTGTTAACTGATTCTTTTTCAATTATATTATTTTTCATGTAAATACTAATTTTTATGGATATGATGTATGATAATAATATTAATAATGATATTAAGTCTTTAAAAATTATATTTAATCATCAATTTAAAATTAATCATGAATGGATACGATGGGGAATGAATCTCATCGTGTCTGTGGAGATGATAATCCGTACGTACGCACGAGCGACAATATCACTCTTTTGATATTAAAATCGTATATAATTGGATGGTATATCATATATACAGAATAATTATCATGTTATATTTATTATTTAAATCAATTATACATCATTATTAAACCAATCCAAATAATAATTTATTGAATAACAACTACACCACAACGTGGAGACACTAAGCCGTAGATACACATGTATAGTCACATGTCATTCAAATGATGGATAGAATAATGAATATGGTTGTACCATATTTATAATAACATAACAATATATATAGAATATACATGAGTTATTATTTTACAATTGAAGCCACAAGAAAAGAAGAAGTGGAAGAACAAAAAACATGAAAGAGTTGATGAAATATTTACCTCTTCTTCGGATTCTTCCTTTTGATTTGATCAAAAGGGCTCCTTCGGTTGGATTTATGACTAAAGGAAGGCCTCTCAGATGAAGGGTGTACTGTGGAGAAAATATTTGGGCAGGTTATGTCTGATTCAACTGGATTTAGAGGTGTGATGTTTAGATAAGGGGAAGTTCCCTTTTATAAGAAGGATGAGGGGAACCTTAGGAAAAAATTGAAATATTATTTTATAATAAACTCATTTTCGGTTTCTAATGGGTCCAAAACGATTTATTTCAAGGATAAAATGGCGATGGGTCGATATCCTCTTATTTAATAGGTTTTAGACTACTTTAGGTCACCATTTTAACCTTATCATTTAGATTTAACTCTTAGTTAAATAGTTCGAAATTTACCATGTGTTTTATTATTTTTGTATTATATGGTTAATAAACTTACTATAAACATAAAAAAGAACCCCAAGTGTTTCACTATTAATAAATATATCCTTATATAAGTCACTTTTTTGATCCATATATTTTAATGAATATTATATTAATTCATAATATAATACTTGTTTTAAAGACTCATTTATGTCAATATTGACACTATTTTGTTTTTTGTTTTTTCTAAATTCATAAAAGCATTATTACATCAAAAAAATTAATTTGATCAACCTTGACATGTAATATTAACCAATAAAATAAATGTAATTCATAAAAAGTTTCAAATTAAATTTATTTGGGTATTTATAATATCAATTATTTTAATATTTCTTAAATAAGGTAATACAACATCATCATTGTGTCATAAATAAATTCATTATTTAATATATAAAAATTATAAATAAAATACGATTATGTTGGTAATATTTTTAGATTTCTAATTAATGTTTATAGTATAATTTCTATTATGTGTATCCCTATATTAAATATTGTACAGTTATTTAAATTTTATTTTAACCGTTTTTAACTCTTCTTTGAATTAAATAACAATGAATATCCTAATCTAATCCAGGTGGACCTAAAGGATCATATTTTATTCCTAAGGTTATTTTTGTTCGAATTAAATTTATCCAATAGAATTAGGACATGTGATAGGGTAATAATAATATCATTTTTACCCTTAATTACTCTATTTATTTTTAAATATGTTAAATAAAAGACAAAACTTATTATTCGCTAGAAATTATTTTTTTCTTATTGAACCACATTTTACATACTGATATAAAATGTGTCTCTAAGGTTTTTAAAATTCAATTCACAGAAGCGGAAAAAAATGATGTTCTATGTAAATTTTCAAATGCTTCTAGGAGGTGTGCAAAAGAAGGTAAAACATTTGATAAATTTTTAATATATCTAAAAATATTATAAACTGAGTCCAATGAATTACATTGAACTTATATAGGTATTATGTATATATTTTGATCCAAAATAAATTTAAATAAAATAAATAATTATTTAAATAAAAAGTCAGTTTTAAACAATAACTTATTGTTTTCACTATTTATCAAATTTTTAATGTTTTCAGAAAAATACGAAAAATTCACCCTAAGCTAATTTTAATATTTCGAATCCCAAAATGAAGTCCATTTTGAAAAATAAAATTTATAAAATTTCAAAAAGTGGGTGTTTATATTCATAACAGCTAGTTTGATTGGTCGTGGTGTGTTAGAATCACAAAGTTGCGTACAATGGAAGCTATTACATTATTCAAAGGGAAACGTACCATAAAAAAATGGGGTGTTACATTGGGGGAGTTGGATTTAAAATGTAATTTTATTCAAAATCATGACTAATTATTTTAAATGAATTAGCATTTTTTCTATATTTTATAATAAACATTCCTCCTATTTTATTGTAGGATTTGTTGAATTATAGTGTTAAATAAGTAATTAGAGTTAGATGTTTAGTTTATTTTTTCCTAAATGATATGTATGTGACCAAATATTAATACTTATAATTTTATTTTTTTAATTTTTGTAAAATGTGTGGGGTAGTATTTTTTTAGTGACCATCATTGACTTACTATATTTGTAAATAATGTCAACAACTGGAATATGTTTAAATGAAATATAATATGTTTTACTCTTATTTTATTTATGAATAATGGATGAAAAGATTAATTTAAATTGGATATATTACAAATAATTTTATATTATGGTGTTTTATTTTGAATTTTATGTTAACATTATTAACGGAATTAAGATTATGTTTATTTTTAAATAAATTAATGATTTTATGTAATGAAGTGATTTTAAATTCTATTTTTGTGATATAAATTCAAAAAATAAATATGTGATATTAGATGAATTATAGATATTTAAATGAGTAGAAATTATATTTTTGGTATTTAACATTTATTTTATAACATGAAGTAATAAATAAATTTGTAAAAATTAATTGAAATTAATTAAATAAAAAACAATGGGTTACAATGATTTTGAATTTATATATTTATATTATAATAGGAATTATAAATGATTGAAAATGACATTTATAAAATATAAATAAGGAATAAAGGGATATAAATATTTATTTTTGATGAAGAATGGAAATATGAAATTAGGGTTTGTATTATTTTAATATTCAAGAGGATTTAACATTCTTTAATTTTAGAGTTACATCATGAAAACAATGGGAATTTTTAATTTCCATGATTGTTTGTAAAGTAACTCAATAATTTTTGTGGGTTAAGAAAATAAATAAATATGAAGTTATTATAATTTATTGAAAACACATGTATTAGGTTTTTGTGACATAACTCTTTCACTTATGTGAACTCTATGTGTTTGGATAAATTTCACACATCCATTTCTTATGATTTGACATGAGCTGATAATGACTCATGGGTTGGGTAATTCTTCTGTTAGAACTAATATTACATTATATTCTATGATTTTGGTTGGGAAGTACTCTGTGATATCTCCCTGAAATGATTTGATATAAGCTATATGATTGACTGTGGGATTTCCATGTAGAGGTTAATTTAATTTACTATAAATTTAATAATAATGAATTTGAATTCATGGGTGGCATAGTTAGTAAATAATTCTTCCAAAATCACATTTTATATGTTTTTTAAAATCATTTAATATCTTTATTCCATTTATATATATGAATATTATACTTCTAGTGATGATCTAGCATTCATTAGTTTCATCTGAGAATGATTTTTCAAAACATATATTTACACATCTATAGTTTATTAAAATTACATGTGTGGTTTTATTGGTCAAGGTAAATGACAAAAGTAATTTGGATTTTTTTATAAAACATCATAATATTAAATTACAAGGTTTTTTGATTTGTGTGGAGGATCTATGAAATTCCTTTTTAGTAATTTCAACTATAATATCAAAAAAAGTTATATTTACGATATACATTATATCTTATTTATAAATATTATATAATTCTACATTGATGAGATATAGTTATGAATTTTATTTTTGATTTTAGCTCTCATTTTAACTATATTTGATTATCTATTTTCTTGATGATTTACATTTATGTACAATTAGAGGGTATCTAGTTCCTTAATGGATACCTATAGACCCTTAGTGCTTGTAATCAACCCCTATAGACATAGGTTCAGACAAGTGGTTTTTTGAAATTTAACCTTTTATCATGGTTATTCCTTGTTGAGATGTTGAAAATGGAATCTGAGTGGTTTTTTAGGCCTATAAATTTAGGAAAATGTTTGAAATTAAACTTTAGTCCAAAAGTGTGTAATGAAATATTGATGCATGTGCCTGTCTATTATGGAAATATTAGATGTCCAAATTGACTTAGGAGTATGATTTTATTTTGTATTTATAAAAAAAATTATTTTCTTTTATAATTTAAACAAAAAACAAAGGGTTAATATTTGTTTATTCTTGGATAATCTTTGTAAATAGGGACATGAAATGTGTGTTTGTGAACTATATAATTTATTGGATTTGTGATTTGATTTTAGTTAAATGTATAGAAACCCAATAAACTAATCAATGTTTTACTTAATGTTTTTACTAATAATAAATATATTGATATATATATGTGAGATTACTATAATGATGTATTATGATATGTTTTATTTTACTAATTAGCTTTTGATAATTTCAAGAAAATGATAAATGGTTTGTTAGTTTGGTGAACACCTTTTTGTTTATTAGTATTATTTGTGTTAAAATCGCTAGAATCATGTAACTAAGAAAACATATTCATGAATATTAGGGAAAATAGGAATAAAAAGTGTTTTACTAGGAAAAGTTTAGAGGGGGAAGAGTAAGAATATACCCCCAATATGTGAAATAAATACTCCAGTAGAGAGGATGATTATCGAGGTTCATATTTAAGTGATTTATATCTTGAAAGGAATATCATCTAAAGTAGTGAAATCAAATACCTGTGAAGTTTACAAACTTTGTGCACAACATACTTCTATATTTATATGGTATATTTGAACCTTCATTTTATAAGGGTGACTTGATGGTCAAAATAAGATATTTTATGTAATTGATGTGTCATAAGAATATAAGGAAAATATTGTAGTATTAACTCTATAGGTAACAAAACTATGTAGGTGACATATAGAAATTTGGAAAAAGAAATTAAGGTATTATTATGGGACAATATTTGGGCTCTCATCTTTTATTTGTTATATCCTCATTCATTAGGGATGGATAAGGCCCCAGAATTCACAGAGTAGCGGTGGAGAAATATGTAATTTATAGCTTATGATTCAATATTAATAAAAATACTCCATTTTCTTTTGAAATTCATTAAAGATGAATCCTATGAAACTGATAAATTTGAGTATGGCTTAAATATTTACCTTCATTAAAGTTCTATAATATTTATTCACTACCTTTAATGAATGGGTAAACATTTCATTTTTTAGCATAGATGGAAATGCGGACATTAATGGATTATCGTCGACCAAGAGGTGGTTTGAATATAATGATGAATGATTATCATATTGTTATTAAGAAATCATGGTCCAATGTGATATTTTTTTAATATTATAAATATAATCTAATGATATAATGTAAGGTCTATTAATATATCCTAAAGGTGAATAATAGAGAATTATGTTATAGTGATCCAGAAGAAATTCCATTCTGGTTTCGAAATCATATATATTTAGAATGATCACCAGAAGGAGACTCTAATGAGTGTGGTTTGATATTAATCTTCCACTCATAATTCTCATGAATGATATATTACAATATAAATTCGTTATAGTAATATATTTTCAATGTTGATCTACATGTGATATTAATAATGGATATTGTGGAAATGTTAATTCATGATATATTATATTGAGAATTTAGGAATCCTAATCATATGTTCATGGTAAAAAAATTTATATTTTATTTTTAATATATCTTGAAATAATATATTATATCATGGGGAACATATAATTGAAATCTAAATTTTTTGTTACATTAACATTAGTTCATGTGTGGTTTGATACTGATTATTGTGAGTCATTTATTTCATATGGTTTTATATCGTATTTTTTTTAATATTGACTCAATATCTTGAGTTTGGTCAATAATTACTACTCTTGCGAGGTGGTGGGATACCATTTGGAACTAAATAATATCTTCCCTTTTATTAGTGGATTTTTTAATCTTTTAAAAAATTATTTTTTAAATTAAAGCCTTTGAATAGATTAGTTTATTGGTGTGGTTGATTTGTTTTTTTGAATCAAATCGATTAAAAATATAGATAGGTGTTCATCATTCCATCATGTAATCGTATGTTTTTAAAGGATAGTGGTATAATTATTCTTGTAGATTCAGTGATGGTCATTGGTAGATGTGTAATATTGCATCTTAAAAAATAGGAATAGTTTATGTATCATATGAAAGTATTGATAGTTCTATTTTTCCTCTTATTGTATATAAATATTAGGATATATTTCCTAAGGCCATTGTAAGAAAAAAATAGAGGTGGAGTTTTTTTTTGGACTTTTTACTAGGTATCATAGCTATCATTATTCCACTTTATCCACTATCTCAAACTATCCATTTCTGCATTAAAAAATTAATTGTAAATTTTTTATATAAAGAGTGGTATTAGGTAGAGTGTATCAGTATATGATGATTCTCTTTTTTTGTAATAAATCTTGTTTGATATTATAATTACACGTTAATTATGGATTTTAAAATTTGTCAAAAATCAAGTATTGATACATATTATAATAGTTTATTTTTTCGATGATATGAGGGGATATTTATTGTGATTTAGGAATGATATTTGATTATGTTATCATGATCTTAGAATAAAAGTTAAATATGTTCCTAAGATACATTTTTCAAAAAAGATATAATGATTTGAACTTATGATGATTGATTAAAGGGTAATGAATGTAACTACTATTTTTGTTACATAATGAATAAGTTTTATCATCATTATATAGATTTTTTATTATAATATTTATTCATGAAAAATTTATATATTCACTTTATTATGAAGAATAAGGGAGAATTTGGTTATTTTCAATGGCACAACGAGACATCATAAATTGTATTCTAGGATGAAAAAATCCAACTTCTGGATCCATGAGGTGAATATTTTTTGATAGATGATTTATATATATATATGATATTAGTGGGTCTTGAAATGTTTTAGTTGTGTGGTCATGTGAAATTAAAAACATTTTTTTAGAATTTCTAATCTATTATGGATTAATATTAATTAAAAATTCATCATTTATTAATCATCCTATCAAAATAATAAAGTTATTAAATTAATTAGAAAATGGGTAAAACTCATGTGTTATGATATATTTTATGTTTCACATCAATATTTAAATATTATTTTTATCATAGTACTTAATTTCATTATACTCATGTTAGGGATGTGTTTTTTGGATTTTTTGTAATGAATCTAGTGTGGTCATAAAGTTAATATTGATGTTGTATACATGAGTTATGTAAAACTACAGTTGATTGAATTTTTACAAAATAATACTTAACATAACCAAGGTCCTGATTTGTACGGCGATGTTTATGTGTTTTAAATTGTGAATAATTATAAATTTAGTTATTATTTTATAGAATATAATGATAATAAGTAAGAAAAGTATGAATTTTGAATAAGTTATTTAGAATATTTTATAGAAATAATGAGGTATTTTTATTTTATTATTTCATTTTGTATGATATATAATCTAGGTAAATGGAATGATATTGATGACGTTTTCATTTGAAATCATCAACTTGATATAGTTAAATAATAAATCTGTGGATTATATATTATTTTACTTTCCACAAAAATGATTCTTTCTGTGTTTTAGGTGTAACATTATATAGTATTTGCACGATTCACCATCCATCCAATAATTATGCGCCATGTGAATGTGAAACAGAGTTTAGATAATTAGTTCTATGTTACTGGTGATTTTTTAGTGAAAATATATGAATAGATACTTATTTCGTTATATATTTTATAATTTTATGATCAAATTTTTATTCCATTAGATTTATGAGAATATGTAATGAGAGATTTCTATATTTCATGATAGAAAGTGTTCCTTGATTTAACACTACTATACGATAGTTTTCTTGCGAAACTTTTGGTAGAAAAGTATATACTTGTACATTTTTTGATTTATTTTAATTTAAATTCACCTTCAATAATTAAAAAAAATTACCAGATGACAGAGGGTACGACATTGTAATTATCTATTTATAAGTGGAATTGGCATTATGTTCTTTATATTTTGTAACTAGGTTCCTATGTTCATTGAATGGTTGAGATGTGACAATGTTTATTATTGATCAATTTAAAAATGTTGTTAATTTTCTTCAAATAAATGATTATAAAAAATTTAATGATATTTGGGGGATTTATTTCAAATTGTCTATAAGATATACTGAAACCTCAATTTTGGTTAGTCTCACAAAAGGATTTTGGTACTTAGTTGATATTCTTACCTCCTTATCATCCATATATTAATGACCATTCTAAGTATATTATACTAAATATTGATGATGTTTTTATTTTTTTTTCTTTCATTTATTTTTTTGTGTGGGACTCCCTATGGGTTTTAGAGTTAATTTATAATAATAAATATCATTCATCTCTTATGATGAATTCATTTGAGGAATTATATGGGATTCAATGATGGGGAAATTTATATTGGATTAATGTTAGTGAGGATACATTATATGATATTATAATGGTGCAAGAAAAAATCAGATTTCGTGTAGATGATTCATAAAATCATGTTCATGAATTATAGTAGGAAGAATACAAATGAAATATGAAAGTACTAACATCTTGAGTTTTTTTGAGATCATATATATTTTCTATACCTTATTCTAGATACCGATTATTATGAAAATAATTAAAATTGTATTGATAATATGATTTACTATTTGAGATCCCATGGAGGATTACAGAGGTTTGTTATCAATTCATGTTACCTATAAAGTAAATAAGAACATGTGATGTATTATATATATATATATATATAACAATTATTGAAATACTAACTATATCCATCTATTTTTCTTCATTATGTTGATTTATAGTTATTGTTTGATAAATATTTTGTTGACATACCCGGTACGTATTATAGATTTCATTGATAGGTTCCTATAGTGGTATTTAATTCCACATAAATGTGTTATATAGTCGCATGGAATTGTACAAGAGGATATTATTAATAGAAAATTATAACTGATGTCTCAATGAAAATATTTATTAATTAGAAACCCTCAAAGATGATTCCTTAGGATGAAAATCCCCATGTTATAGTGTTTATAAAAACGCCATGTTTTCATAATCATTTAAATTTAAATTTTATTAAATTTTCGATTGTAAGAAATTTAATCTATGTCAATTTTTATGTTTTCATTGAAGGAAAGAGTAAGGGTAGAATTAATGCTGGTGCATATTATAATATAATAGAATGTACCATTATATACCTATTAGAAGGGGATGATGAGATAAAAACCCTTCGACCGACCATTAGTTGGTCAATATGCTCACATAAGGTAAAAAGTGTCACTCATATGTCATGTAGATACGAAATATGTACCTAATGGGTACCTATTAGGTTTTTATAATAAATTTTTTTTTATGATTTTAGTCCTGGAATTTTAGAATATATGTATCTTTCCTAAGCACATAAGTCATTTAATGGGTTTTCATCCCTTTAAAATATCCCCCTTTCTAGCTTCTATTAATTATTAATTATTTAATTATTAGATGAATTTTTTTCCATTGGTGGTATATTATATTCAATTAATATATCCTTAAAAGAACTATAATTTTTTACAAATGTGTCATTATTTAATTTTTAATATATTTATTTCATTTATTTTTTTCAGATTTATAGATATTTTATCTTCAAGATGGAAATAATGATTCATTTTATTTGTGTTTTTTAAAAAATGAGAGAAAATTAACAACTCTCATTTACTATAATGTAATTGTAAATTTTTGTATAAATACTTGAATATTATTGTTGTATACTCATTTTTATAATCCTAATTCAATGAAAATTAAGATCATATAAATGAAAATTATTTTATATGAATTATTATATTTTCGACACATATATAACATGATATTAAAGTTTGAAAATGATATTTAATATTAGTTTAATATAAAATATATGGTGTATTAAATTAAGATTATGATAAATATATTGTTATCACTAACAAGGAAATTATTAAGTTGTTTACTTTCGATAAAAATTTAATATTAAATGGGTTGATATAATTTTATATGTTTTTGGTTATGATATACACCGAAAATATTACACAGTAAACATGGAAAATTTATAAATAGATAATTGATATGATATTACAAGTATTAATTTGTGATTAACTAATTCAATATAAATTATACTGCATGATAATTCATATAATTTGGAAAATAAACACATGGAAATGATTTTGAATAACTTCACATCTCTCATGGTCATTTTGAAATGAATTAACTATGATATAGAAATGATTTATTAATAATGGATTTTATATTATAATATATATCATATAGAAATATAGGTTTCATATATTATTATTTTTGATAAATAAGAGGAATAAAATTTTAATAATTTAAATTATTGTATTTTATAGGGATTTGGATTGATGTTTTTTTTCTAATGTACAAAGTGATTAATTTAAATTTGATTATTTTTATATTTCTTTGAAAAATAATAAAAATATTGATGTGAGATATAAATGAAAATATTTATGGGATTGTTATGAAGAATTAGATTTTTTTACATTAAAATGCAACTCTTTTTGTTATGTGAATAATATGTTCTTATTAAACATGAAGAGATCATTACATTTGTTCTTTATATATGATGATGATATGTAATCCATGAGTTTGGATTCATATTATGTTATACAATAGATGATTTTAAATTTAATGTGCACTTTAGATACATGAAGAGGGATGTTGAGAAAGTTCCTCTAGACGGGGAACCAAAGACTACAGTTTCAATAACATTACCAAGAGTCTTCTTAATGTAATTTACAACACTAAGAGATATTACTATTAAGATACAGTAATATCAGTAGATTTTGTTCAATATTTCTAAGCACAAAATCCTTTTATATATATATATTAGATTTTGGGAATAATGGTGGGGGATTATCTATTAATGTAATTGATAAGATATTTGAGATACATGTTCTGGAAGAAGGTAAGAAGGTGAATCTTATAGATATAATTATTAAGGAACTAAAGTGATCCTTGTGGGATATTTATTATCAAGAAATGATTGTATAGGTATTCATGTGGGATAATATTTTGGATCCCTTATTTGAAATGATCTATGTAAAAGCATTGAAAATTGATGTTATTAAATAATTAATGAATATAAATAACATAAATATGTTCAAATTTATTGATTCTTTGTTAAAAAACATTATTATCATTTCTCCTACCCGGGATGGAAATGAGACCCCTAGAGATTATATTTTATAGTATGGTTTATTTATTGATGAATTGATTAAGAGAAAAATATTTTATTTTAATACATTTATAAAATATTATTTGGGGCATATCTAATTGTTAAAGTCACCAAATAATCATACATTAATCTAGGTATAAATTTTATGAAAAATCGAATAATTATGGAATTATAGTAGTTTTATAATATTTTGGTAGTGTGGTTATGATAGATGGAACTATAGTGGTGGTATTATTTTTCTAATTTGAACCTTTGGGTCACTGTAACACTAGTCCATTAGTTAACTTTTTGATACATTTCTATCAAGACATTATTTGTGATCCGATGAAAAATATAGTGATTCTTATAGTGGTGGGTGTAATGGTGTGATGGGGATCAATGAATAATCTAATAAACATGAATATCATTAGTTCTATTAGTCATAGATAGAATCAAATGGACTCCAAAGAACAACAGATCATCTTGAACCACAAACTATGGAACATATCACAAGGTTGCACATGCAATTTCATATAATCTAGTTTGAGGAAATGAAAATATAATGATAGGAAATATATATTAGTTATACGGTCATCTAGGCCAATGAATTATGTTTTGTAGGACCTGATGATAAGTACTATGGGGCACAAAGGCCTTATAAGTGTTCCCTATCAAAAAATATAAAAAAAGGATAATAAAAAATATCTTAAACATTAATTTGATATATTATTTTTATAGACATTTTAAATTACATTACTAGAATAATGAATAATGCGTATGAGGAAATGAAGACTTTAGTTGGTGCTAATTTATTTGGAGGATTCTTGATGATAAAGAAAGATTAATATTTTTGGTATAGTGACTGATTTAGGGATCAAAATAATACTTTTTATTCTCACATGAAAAGAGTGATGGAATAATTTGTGAGTAGTTATTATGGATGAAAGGTCAATACTTGATTTTACTTATTCAGTGAAAAAATACAATGTATGCTTAACTAGAAAATGGGATGGATCTATATTTATTCTATAAAGGGACTCAAATGGGTTGAGGTCAATATTCTTTGTCCACATTGGAAACTCTTTAATTAGTTAATATAATTAGTATATTCCTAGTTATAAATCATCTAAATGGGTTTTTCATTGTAGTGTAAGTGCTTACTATGTTTTGGTTAAGAAGGGAAAATTATTGTATGGTTGAAGGATTCTGAATGGTTAGTTCATAGTTTAAATTCTTGAAAATTAATTCCTATTTATCTAGTACTGTATAATTTTGGTGAGTGGTCAAGGAAATAATCAATTTTAAATATTAGTTTATAATATATTTCTAATGTTCATCGATAATTTCAATAACTATTTCTTTATTTATAATTATTTAGGATTTTATTTTTATTTAAACATTGATTTTTTATATATTATTTCTATAAATACTCTACTTGTGAGGTTGGAGTATTCCATTATAAAATGGATAACTAAATACATTATTATAAGCTTATTTTGTTATAATTATGTATTTTTCATCTTAGAATTATTTAATTTTTATGTGACTTGTGGAATGGACTGGTTGGACTATTTCTTAGAACACAATTATTATTACCAATGACGAGTGTTGTAATTTATATCACGTGATTAATATTTGTTTTTTTCTAAGAGAGTGGATCTATCACGTAATTTTCAATAGTTATGATTTTAGAAAATAATGAATTTGAATATTTTATGTTAAAAGGAAGCTTATTATAACATTGATGAGTGTTTTATATTTATATTTCATATATAGTTGATAGATATAAGGACATATATCATAAATAAATTTTTGTTTTATCACAAAAAAGATATATAGAATATGTAATTGACATCATAATGGGTACCACCATTATTTTATGTCTTTATCCTGTCTATATAAATAATCACTCATTAAGAAGATCATAATTCAATGTGACATATTTGGAAAAGTGTATCACTGTGTTGTTATATAGTGATTTTATCCAAGAATGAATAGGATCATGTTGTTTTATGTTTATTATCACATGAAGAACTTGTTTATAGTTATAAACCTGGACAAATTTCCTCACATAAATAATTTATTTTACTTGTTTATGGGGAATTAATTGTTTTAAAATATTGATATTCATATGGGTTGTCATTATGTTATAGATTGAGATGATGGAGATCCAATGAAAACATTTTTAACTCTATATGAATGTTTTTAATTCGTAGAGATTTTACCTGTAGACACTAAAACATGATTATTTTTATGGCCTTGATGAATATGCTATTTTATCCTGATTTTCATTAATTTGTAAATATTTTATCAATTATAAATAGATATATTCATGATATTTTTGGGAATAGTGGGTGTATTTGACCATTGCTTTGGAGATGTTGATATGTCATAGATTATATGCTTAGATTTGAAAATTAAAATTCCGGATTTGTGATGAAAATGCCATTAGGCATGTTTTCCATGGATCTAGGGTATATGTGGATCCTAAAATGGGATAGTTATAGTGTATTTATAAATTACTAGGATTATTTTGAAAATTCATACATTTTTAGTGGATGACTTGTTATTAACAATAGTTTATTCCATAACATTCTCATCTAGTTATTATAATGATGGAGTTTACTATGAAATGGGTAATGTTCAAATGGGATGATCAATTTGAGGACATTTTTAAAGATTTGCATAGGTGACTGACCTCAATATCTATTTTTATTCCACTATAACCATATATGTGATATATTTATTATTTTGATTCCCCTGATATGAGATTGTGATGTGTTTTGATAAATAAGGGACTGTTTTTAGGATATGGATCTCGATAGATTAACATGTATGAGAAGTATTAATAAACCCATGATCTCATGATGGCTATAAAAGAATACGTCTTTAAGATATAATGATATTATATTATTTAATGATTTTTTTATATACAACTATTATAATAATGTCATGTTTTTATATTCTATCATAATAATTTGGGTATTCAATAGATAAAAACTATTGAAGATTTTTTTTCTACATTATCTAGTTTGAGTCTTTTTTATTGATTGTTTAAAGATTCAAATTACCATATAATAATTTGATATTAGAAAGTTAAACAAAATATGAATATTTAAGTTTAAATTATTGTTATTTCATCATGAAATACCCAATATCATCATTTATATATATGGGTCAAGTATTACATCTTGATTTTGACATGGATTATTATTTCCATAGAGTACTTTAAGTAATTTTTATCATTTATTATAATATTGAAATACATGTCTAATGTTAATGCACAATTTAAATTGTTTAGTATCTTTATAATGTATATGTTAATGATTTTTTTGGTGCCTGAGAGGAATATGTGTCATTAAATTGTGTTTCTAAATAATAGCTACCAAACACCAATTTAGATGGACTAATTTGACACATTATATGAGAGGCCATAATTATAAATATTTTATTGGATTCATGTTAATGAGGTGTGTTTTGATGATCCATGAATAATTTTTTCTTTATAGTGGTGTAGTATATTAGGAGGGCTTCAGCCAGTATTTTCCCAGTAATGGAAGGCATGTAATCTTTACTTGTGTGTGAAATAATGTATAAGTTTGACTATTAATTTTTTCATAGCTGAAGAAATAAATTATGTATAAAATTTATCATCTAAAAATGTTACAGAATAAAATATAAGTATAATGTGAATAAAAAATTATCACAAGATAAAATCAAAACCACTAGAAATAATAATCACAATAGAAAATCAATGAAATAGAATTAAAATTATCTATAATGAATAAGATATAAAAATTAAAATAATAAAAATAGTATGAAAAAACGAAAAGACTAAAGGATAAGAAATACTAAAACTCTTAAAAGTATTTTATATTAATTATCACATCTAGTTCAAAATAAATATATACCTTTAAATCAAATTGGTGGGTTGTTGAATAACTAGAACCGAATTGTTAACTCCCAACACCAAAACATCTTTGACTCAAAAAATTATAAAATCTATCATGTTTTAAACCTAGAATATCTTCAATTAAATTTTCATACATGTGGTTATCTTTCCTTGAGTACCACATATATCTCATGATTTAAATTATGTACAATCCTTTGGACTTCATTTGTTATAACCATATCAGAAGGTACAATTTCATATCACTTGAATCTTGTTGATCTGCTAAATAAAAAACAATATTTGTTCTAAGAATAAAAACCAACAATATCATATTGTATTAGATAATATACAATTCCAACTGAAAAAATTAATCCTTTTTACAAAATCACACATAACAATTTATTTTAAATAATATTACTTGACAAAAAAAATTCAATCGAAATTTATTATAATATCGAATTGATTTAATCCTCAGAAACAGTATAAACCACAACATAAATTGAATTTTTTTATATTATATACATGTAATCCTCACTCAAATTTATATTAAATGCCATATAAAACTCCAAGGTCAAATTTTAAGATCCTTAGGTTCATTTTCAACTATATCAGGTGAAACACTCTATCGTCTGATGAATTGAGGAACTATCACTCTATCTTGATGAGAACACAACCATTTGACTATAATGTTAGTGTGATATTAATTAAAATATGTTCTAAATATAGTAAATCATATGTGTAATTTCAATGTTTATAAAAATTTAAATAATTAAATGTTAATTATGAAAAAACCAAAACAACAAGAAATAAGTAACTTCTTAAATCAATTTTATTATAAGCTGTATATTTATTTAAAAAAGGATAAGAAGTAGGTAATTTGATCATTAATTCACAACTCAATATATGAGAAACTAACTTTCCCATTTAACATGTTGGATTCTCAATTTTATTTTTGGTGATCATGTATTTATTTAGGTGTAACCATTATTGGAATGTTGATGATAGGAAATTTTTTATGATTAATACCTCAATGATTTATTAAACCAAATGATATAATGGATATTATTGGGAAAAAATTTATCATTATAATTACCATATAATTATATTATAATTAATGATGAATTTTATATATCTATGTTAAAGAAATATTAATTTTTTATGTGTTATTAATTTCACAATAATGATACGTAATTTTAGGTCGATGTAATATTTTGAGAGACTAGTATTTATTTTAAATACTAGTGAGAATATATTTTAGAGGAAATTATTACTACTTATACATGTTCTATGGTATAATGGTAATGTACTAGAAGAGGATTTGGAGTGAAAAGATTATATTTGGGTTTAATTGTTTGATTTTTACATTATAGACTCTCAATAACACTTATTGTCTGCGGGAAAATCCATTAATGTGAGTTAGAAACCAAAATAAATTTTAGATTTGTTTTAGATTTAATTTTCATTAATAAACATTTATGATGATTTGAATGGATCTTAATTTTAGTGGTTTCCATTCTGAAATTATTACGTTAATAAATAAAGGTTTTAATTATTGGAATATAGCTAGTTTCACCACTACATGTCTGTTTTGGATATGTATATTATTCATATAAAAATTCCTGGTAGGCTCACATTAGGTGGATGGTAGTAACTATGTTAAAATTAACTAATCACAAAGAACCATGTTATTTCTGAGGATGATTTTAGAGTGTATTCCACTATATTATATTACTGATTTATTTTGGAATAAATTTATTTTCCTTGAAAATTTAAATTATTAATATATATTTCCAAAAATCGATAATCACTCCATCTGACTTGTTTTCTCATGTGATTCCTCTTTCAAATGAAGAAAACAATGGATTAGTGAAACTATATTTATTATGTTTTGTAGTTTTAAATACAAATAATTTATTAAATACATCATAATTTGAATACATTCATTTTACATTTACTTTTTGATTCACATTTTATTTTTTCCTTCATTTGGAGTTTTAATTCACGAGGAGGAATTATATCTTCATTTTCGGTGTGCTTTGTTTTCAATGTAATATGTAGTTGGACTTTCTCATTTATAGATGATTAATTTTGTGTTTATATATATTATTTTATTTTATTATTTATTAATGAAAAATTTGAAAATAGTGTGATGAAATTTAAGTTTATAGAATAATTTAAAATTAATAAATATATGCCTAAAAAATATTTTACTTATGATTTTTTGTTGAAAATTTTTAATGGAATTGGAAAAATAATAAATAAATTGGATACTAAGGGAATATGAATATGAAATATATTTGGTAATTAATAATGTAATTAATCATTATTTTATCTATACTAAAAATCAATTATTTTATGTTGTGTATGAAATTTATATATTAGTCATTATGACATAGAATAAATTATTATTATGTGAACATAGTAAAATTATGGATATTTAAATGATTTTAAATTCAATGTTTTACATTATCATCAATTTCAAGAATATATATTTTTCAACCTGATAAATCAATGAATATGGGGAAAACTCGTGGAAATGAGTTAAAATAGTTAGGGATGGGATATGGTTATATTATAGTGGTGTTATATTTTTATGGAATGAATGAATAATAATAGAAATTATATTTACATATATATAATCAACAAGTATATGGGAGGTAATTTTTAATTTTTATCAATGAGCAGAAATAAGAATGTAATGATTACAATTTGATAATTTTTCGGATTAATATTATTATAATTTTCGAAATAAATTATAAAATGATTGAATTTTTTTTCATTTATGTTTACAAAATAACTGTGATATTTTCTATCTTTGGATTAATCTTGTATATTAATTAATTTTGAAATTATTTTACATTCCATGTGTTTAGAAAAGATATATGTTGTTTCTAATATTTACTTCATTTTATAAAAGACATGTGTTATGATACTTGGTATGTGTTAATTTCTTATACTAGTAATGGCTAATATAGTTATATATATTTTTGGTTATCATGATCAATACCCAATTAATTTTAATAAATTAAATGTATGATTTGAACAAATCATTTATTATTTTTTCTAGAGATATATATTATAACATTAAACTCAACATGACGATTAGGGTTAGGATGGTTTCTATAGAGAATTATTAAATGAACTATTTGGCGAAAAAGGGTGAAAGTGAGAGATACCCAGAGGGGATTAGGTAAATGAGGGTGAGAAATATATTATAATTATATCATTTTTTATCAAATTATAATTTATCTAATAGATAATAAAAAATTAATTCTTATGGATAGTAAAATTATCCTATAATCTATTTTTATCCTATAACAATACCTCTTAATTTCATACAATTTATCTAGTGATAATTATTACTCTATAAATGTGGGTTGTGAAAAATATAAATAATGTTATAGAACATAGAAAAAAATATTTTTACTCAATTCACCACGGTGGGATAATTCAAGTATCATGTATTCTATATTTTTTCAATGGAATAATTAATTTATAACATCTGGGAGCAATGGTTGGGTTTTGGATAAGTCACAATGGGCATAGGGAAGTCCCTATTGAATGGTTTTGGGTTGCCTCGGTTCCACCCATAAAACTCATCCCACACTTCCTCCCTCATTTAAAATTCCTTCAATAGAGAAAAATAGTTTTATTATACAAGAAAATACCAATTATAGGCATTTTTGTTTGTCTTAACGAGTTCAGGATGTTTCAATTTGAATCATTAGAATAATCCCTCCAAAATACTTTTTTAAGAACCAATGGAATAAATTTATCATTACCATTCCATGAGATGGAATGGATCAAACTCTCCCCCAAATTCATCATTCTATGAATAACCAAAATACTCAAATAAACACCCAAAAAATCATAGCACTACATATCATTACTAAATAAAAAAATATTTTACACATCACATATAGAATAACAATCCAATACAACCCCCAATGGGTATGAAAATATTCCAATTTTTTTTATGATTTTAAGAACCCCTTGAAACCAATTCCATCAAATCAATAGTAAATAAAAAAATTTATTTATTTCACAAAAAAATAGTTTTAGGGATCCCCTCGTTATTATGTAATGAAATACAAGGGGTCACCTAGAATAAATCACTATTGAATCCATAAATTATTTCTCAATTTCTTTTATATATTATCCCCATTTATGGTTGAATTTTATGAGGAGTTCATTTCATCAACAATCCCATATTTTAAATAAAATATTAAACAGTTATCTTTTGGAATTTAAACCTATTTATGACATTATTATGACCGTTATTATTCATGATATTGTGTTATCCCTTGAATTATAAATTTCGTCTAAAAATCACTATTGGTGAATTGAAATTTCGGTATTTTTCTCTAATGTTATATTTAACTATTGGACATCATATCAAAATAACATAACATTAAATTTTACTATGGAAATCCAAAAAAATATCCCT
Source organism: Viscum album (assembly GCA_963277665.1). Taxonomy (NCBI): domain Eukaryota; kingdom Viridiplantae; phylum Streptophyta; class Magnoliopsida; order Santalales; family Viscaceae; genus Viscum; species Viscum album. The sequence goes on from OY728133.1 coordinate 448,194,843, forward strand.
TAAATATTTAAAATTATATTATCAAAAATAACATAATAAACTTACAAAAATCTAGTGAGTGAAATTTCAATTTTGTATATAATATCACAAAAAATAATCTTGTCTTATTTATCCAGTTCTTAGAGTAGGGAATCATATTATTTGTTAAAATATGCATTCATTTCAATGTCATTTACATGATTCAATAAGTAAAAAAAATCCATGTATTTTATTTTTCTAAAAAAATCCTTTGATCTCAACCTTACTAATAAGAAACTATTATAAAACCAAATATAATGTTGAAATGGTGTTTATATAAAACATTAGTAATTAAATGAAATCATTTTTAAATATTTTTTTATTTCCTCTTAACATCCAAATAATACCCATTCACATATGCTTATTCATCCTGGAATAACCTGAATAGGATTTATAGATTCATATCTATCTCTATAATAATATTTGAAACATATATTTAAAGTACTTTTTAATTTTGGGTTTACCACATATTGTGACACAATTATTCTTGATATTACTCATTTTATTTAATTATATGATAAATAAAAACAGTAATTAATAGTAATGTTAATTTTTTTCAATTTCCATCCTTCATGTAACTCAAATTTGAATACTTCTTTTAGTAGACAAATTACACCATACACATATCATGAAAAATATTTCTATAAAAAATAATTAGTATAAAATAAATTAATTCATCACATTAATATTCAATATCAATATTTTATTTAATATTATAATTTTTTTCTTAATATCATCATGAAATATCGACATTATCTAACTACATAGGTCATTAATCGAAATACCCTAGACACCACATATAGAGTATATCGTTAATCCATATATTCAACTCTAAAAGATATGATTTTTTATCACACATTCCCAGTGGATTTTATCACCCCATTAATTATACACACTCTTCAAAAAGATAAAACCATTAAAACATTTTGAGAAAGCGTTTTCCTTTAATTTTACTCAATTAACAAATGATGAAGAGTCACTATGTACCATAATTTCCCCTTTTTCATACTTTATCATGGATTCAATTTATAGATTTAAATATTATTCACATGAATCCAATCTCTTCCCCACTACTTTCGGTTCATTACCTTCTTCACAACCCAAAACATACCATTTTTTCTCAGATAGCTATTCTACCATGTACTTCGCCATCCACTATAGTTTGAAAATTAATTTTTATTTCGTTATTACTAATTGAACATTCACAAAAAGATTTATTTTAATTTTCAGTAAATATATTTTCTTTGTTCATACATTTTAATATAACTTTTCTCATTTTTATATCATGTTAATTTGACTCATGCTTCCAGAAACAATTCAAAACAATCATGGAGGTTTGATCATTAAATCTAGTCAAAGAGATTCTCTTCTAATTACACTCAGTGAAATTATTATATATATATATATATATATATATATCCTGAAATAAGGAAGTTAACTATGTATTATTTATTTGTATACTTTATAATTTATTTAAAAAAAACCTATGAGAAATTATAAAATATTTCCACATGAGGCATGGTTAGTATGGTAATAATAATATAAATGAAAATAATCCCACATTTACCATGCATGGGGAATCATTCATTATGATTTCCAATAATATTATTCATAATTAATGTATTCCAATTCTCCATAACAAAAAACATGAAATGTTTCAACACATCCCACAAAAGTAACCAATTTCTAGATGAAATCCTCAAGAGATAATTTTATTTTTAACAATATGAACATTATCTTTTCTAATTATATGTCATTAATATATAATTTTTTATTTTTTTCAATTGAAATGAAATTTCACTATTATTATCATGACATAGAGAGGAATAATAATAAAAAATAAAATATTTTCCTATAGAGTATGACCTTTATTCCATGATAATATTTCTATGGTTCTCCTCTGGAGTGTAATACTTATCATTTATTTAATTATATAATATTTTAGTGTCATGAAAAAAAATATTCAATGTCGTAATGCCCAGACCCATGTATCCCAGAGTCTATGAATTATTTTAATACATTGGCATGATTACAAATAATTATGTCTCGAAATACCGATCAATTTAGTTTTCTTGGAAAATTGATTACATACATGAACGTTACATTATAGATTAGAAAATAAAACACAACATAAATGATCCTTTGAGAACTCTATTAATCCCCTAGTTTAAACCTTCTAATAAATCATAAAACAATTCCTGGAATCTGGGGAAAATAAAACCAAAGAAAGTTGTGAGATCAGATGCTCAGTAAAGATAACAATATAGCAGACAATTTCATAAATAAGAATAAAAATTTATGGTAATGTATAAGAATAAAACACAAGCCTTTTATAAATAAACATCATCATTATATTGCAATGTTAAATCAAAATAATTCTATTTACTTATTAACATGGATTTTATTCCAGTCTAATCATCACATCCAATATCAAAATCCAATTTCATAATTACAGAATGCATAATGTCAGACATCATAACCACATAGTCATGGCCTCTTGCCAAGACTAAAAATTAGATTTTTTCAAGGCCTTGTCCCAAGATACTAGTTTGTCTCTTGAGACCTACATATTTATCAACGAGCTATAGCGGGCTTCACCCATCACATACTATGTCCAACGCATTCCTCACATGAAATGATTGAATCATAACATAAATATTCATCTTAAAACTAGTATATGAAATTTCAATACATTGACTATAAACCATGAACGGTATAAAAATAGCAAATCCATAGTCAAACGTATTACATAGCCTTCAAGACAATACGGTAGATTTTTTCTTTAATAAATCAACTTCAATCCAAAATAATATCCAGTAAATGATGTTGATGTAGTTGAAAATAATTAGTAATACTCTATGAGAGAAATACCATTTCTTATGAAATCATTTATAAATATCACAATTCATAAAGGAAGTAATTTAAAAGTGATTTTTGAATCAATGTTTCCCATACCACTTTGAAACATTTGAAATAAATTATTATTTTAAAATAATTTTGTTCATACGAATAAATCCATTAAATCATTTTGAAAATAACGACATTAAATAAATATATTTAGAAAAATAAATCATCAAAAAATTTAAAATGGCGATCTAGTTAAATATTCCCTTCCATAAAACATTAAAATATTCCATTTGGAATCCATTTAATGAAACATAGACATGAATGATAAATATGTCTTAGTAAACACATACATATAAAACATCTCATATAATAATGAGATTGAGGAATTAACCCTTACATTGCACTTTTGATTGGTCAAGGGTACAATTAACCTTGTGTATAATGACCATAGTATGTTATTAAATTATAATATAACCATATCTATATTTACTAAGTAATACATTATTCATTTAAGACTTTATACTACCCATTTAATAATGATTTTCATGTTAAATTGACATTTCAGGTAACAATCGCTTTCTTTATCATACATGTTTTAACATGTTATTCTTAATCGTAACATTTTGATCATGATATAAATTATTCCATAATATATAACATGATTTATATATCATATATATTTAGAATATAAATATTTATAATAGATAGATATATGAAGTGGAAGGCACTATTTATTGAGATGGTAGGTCGTACGTACACATAAACGTTGTTTCAGTTTTCATATATTATTGAACGAAATTAAGTAAATAAGATATATGTATGTACACACACACACGAACACACACACACACACACAGAGAGATATATATATATATATCCAGTACCATTATTATGTCATATATAACCTATTTATTAATAATATATATTTTATAATAATCTTTGAATGGTGAACGTAGAAATGAATCTCATCACGTCATGGAGAAGGTAATCTATACATGCGCATGAGTGAAAATATAATTTTTCTAATATTAAAATCTTATATAAATAAATTATATGTTTTTTTAAATTATAATTAACATGTTATATTTATTATTTACATCATTTATACATCATTATTATACCCATCAAAATAATAATGCATTGAATAACAACTACACCACAACTTGGAGACGGTATGTCGTACGTACGCACGTAGGGTGACATTGTCCATAATATGATGGATAGAATAATGAATATGTTTGTAAAAATTTTATAATAACATAATAGTATTTATAAGATACTATAATTTTTATTTTAGAATGGAATCAACAATGAAAAAGGAAGTTGATGAAGAAACAACATGAAATATGTGATGAAATATTTACCTCTCCTTTGGGTTCTCTCTCTTGATTTGATAAAAAGGGCTTTGTACGTTGGTTTTATGACCTTAGTAAGACATATATGATCAAGGTAGCATAGTTTGGAGGATATTGGGGTAGGGTTTGGCTGAGCCAAATGGCATTGGAGGTGTGATTTTGAGAGAAGTGGGGGTGCCCTTTTATAAAACCGGTGTGGGTCACTTTATGAAAATATTAATATATTAAAATATTATACAATAATATTCGGTTAATAATGGCTCCAAATGAATTTATTTCAAGCCTTAGGTGGTTATGGGTCTGAATCCTATCAACCAATTGGATTTAAAAAAGATTATTTTACCATTTTAATCTTATCTTTTAGATTTAACTCTTAGTTAAGTAGTTTAACTTTTACGATGCATTCTTGTATTCTTACACTATATGGTAAAACAACATTCTATAAAAGTTCATTACAACCTCAAGTGGTTCATTAATGAAATATAGAATATTATTTAATACCTTTGGAAGAACCTTATTTTTTTAGTAATATTATTTCATCTAATAATATAGTTTTTGTTTTAGAAATTAATTTATCTCAATTTTGACAGTATTTGGTATTTTTTTGTTAAAGTCATAAAAACCTTATCACATCGAACAAAATTTATCAAATATAACTTAACATGTCTTATTAACCTTGAAAATTCTTAGATAGCATCAAAAAATTAAAATTATTTGTATTTTAATATTTATAATATAATTTATTTTAATATTTCATTAAGAAGGTAATTACTGCATCATCATTGTTTCATAAATAAATTTAATTATTTAATATCTAAAAATTAAAAACAAAATACCATTATTTAAGAAATATATTTATATTTCTAATGAATATATATAGTAGATTTTATATTGTGTTTAACCATATATTAAAAATTAGTTAGTTATTAAACATTGAATTTTACACTTTTAACACTTTTGAAAATTTAATAATAATAAATGTTCTAATCCAATCCATGTGGGCCTACATAATCATATTTTATTCCTAAGATTGTTTTTGGTCGAATTAAACTTATCCAATATAATTAGGACATGTGTTATGGTTATTATAATGTGATTTTTACCCTTAATTACCCTATGTACTTTTAACCATGGTAAAAAAAGTCAATGTTACTATTCAAAAAATTTATTTTCATCTTACTGAACCATATTTTACTTACTGGTGTTAACTGCGTTTCTCAAATTTTTTAAATTCAACTCACATAAGTAGTCAAATTCTGTTTTATTCAAATTTTCAAATGCTCCTCGAAGGTGGGTAAAAGAAGGTAAAAAGTTCACTAAAATTGTATATATCTAATCTAATTAAAAAATGACTCCAAGGAATTAAACTGAAAATATATAGGTTTTATGTATATATTTTGACCAAAATTAGAATAAAATAAAATAACTAATTACTTAAATAAAAAGGTCGGTTTTCAATTATAACACAATGTTTTTCACTATTCATCAAAAATTGAATGTTTTCATAAAAATACCAGAATATCACCCAAATATAATTTTGATATTATGAATTATAAAATGAAGTCTATTTATGTTAATTTAAAACAAATTAGTTTCATTAATTAATATAAAATTAGTTCCCGTTGTCAAAACCAAAAAGAGGGTTTTTTTAAAAAGAAAAAACTCTTAGAAGATTGACATGTGTTTGTGTCAAATTTAAATGTGAAATTACTAATAATGACAAAAATTTTATTAAATGATAAAAATATAATATAAATATACTTCCATACAACTCAAATTTATAATTTACCACTATAAATTATTTTGATTAAAAATTATGTTTTCAATTAAAATTAGAATTTTTCACTATTTACACAAATATGAAAGTTATCAGAAAAACACCAAAAATTTATCAAAACAAAATTTTTATTTCTTTATTCTAAAGAAGAAGCTTAATTTGTCAAATTTAATATATAAATGTGTCAAATATTGGATTTAAAAATGTTTTTTATTAAAATGTTGTAAAATTTCATTTTTTGAAAAATACTTCCTTTATCTGAAAATTAATAATTTTTTTATATTATGTCAAAAAAACAAAAAAATATAGATGTTAAAATTTATATGGAATATATAAAATTCTAAATGATGATAATAATATTCATGAACGATTTTAAACAATTAGTTTGGTAAGTCGTGGTGCGCTCGAACTTAGTGTTGCGTGTAGCTCAAGTGATTAAGTTACTTGAATAAATAACATACTATGAAATCTTGGGATGTTACATTCTCTCTTCCTTCGATAAATGTTGTCCTCACAATATCAAATTTTTCTTTCAAAATGAATGTTTTAAATAGAAAAATACCTTGTGGAAACTACAAATTGGAAGTTGGGTTAATAAAATTTAGGCTTAATAAGGGGGAAATTGAATGAAAAGGTCACCAAAAAATAATGATCTAGATTAGAAGAACATTGGTGGAAATTAGAGACACATAGTTGGTGGGAAAACGTAAATATTTATAGGGAGTGATTGATGTCATCCATCAAAAATAAAGGTAAAATTGAGGTTCACAAAGCCATCCATCTTTAGTGTTTTAAAATATCACTGGTTCAACAAAACATAATGTATTTTGATAACACATTTTTGGATTTTTGATCCCTTTCCTAAATATTAAGAATGAATTTATTCATATAATAAGAGGAAATAAAATATACTTGACAAGTAGAGATTCATCGTTCAACTAATTCCTACCAAAAACTCACTTTTCCATCCATAAGATAATAGAATTCAATAATATTATATTTATCATAAACGTATATGGATCGAAAAATAATGAATTTATAATTCATTTTTCAGACTACATAATAAAAAATACATTATACAAACCATGACATCACGTATGCTAGTGGTAGGTGATCCACCCTAGTCGCTCTTCAGTTGAGGGTTTTAGTATTGTGACCTTGCGGGATGCAATGTGATGTCGCCCGACCTCTGGGTGGTCAATTTTATGAAAATCCACAAATAACCTCAATAAATGATTTAACTTTAACAATAGAATTTTATGTCAAACATAATCAATTCCAACCTTTATACTTATCCAAAATAATTCTATCCAAACTCACTGTCCCAAATTTATAAGGAATCTGAACACAATAAAGATCATTTTTCCATGTAATAACATGTGAACACCTTAATCATGTATTATCTTAAAACATGGTAACACCCTGAATTACCAAAAAAGTATTATTTATTACAATCATGTTCCCTTGTTCTTTATAGAATACTGTATATACTCCTTCTATCCAAAATTTATTTAAACTCCAACAATGATTGAATATACAAATCATTAATCAGTTTGAAGGTAGTCAATAATATCTAATATAATTTATTCAATTCAATCATATATTATTCCAAAATCACTACCTCAATATAAGAACTATATTATGGTTTATATTTCTTTCATCCATTTATTTTACAAAAAAATTAATCTGTTACTGAGAAAATTTAAATGATCTTAATCTTTCATAATCTCTTGTAATGAAAATGTGAATTATCTTAAGCATATCCCCAAGGAGTGCCATAACCAATAGTGCAACAATGGTCATTGTCATGTTCTAGGATATCACAAATCAAGACAGAAACTCTTTGTCAGAGTTTTTACTCCTAGGTACATCTGTTACAGAGCCTCCTCTACATGCTCGTATCTAGATAGGGATGTATTGCATGGAAAATTCACAAAATATTTAATTACCAATAATATTGAATGCTATTCTATTCTAATCCTAAAAGTATATCTTAGGGTAATGTTCTCTAATAATAGTTATTATAAATCATGTTTCCAAGGTTGTTGCTAAACTTCCTATGTTACCAACACTAACACCCCGACCCCAGAAGCCCAGAATCGATGCATTATTTTAATACACTAGAATGATTACAAGGAATCATGTCCTGCAAGACCAATTAGTTTAGTATTCTTGGAAAATAGATTACAAACATGAATGTTTCATTACAAATAGAAAATAAAACAAAACATAAATGATCATTTGAGAATGATATTAATCCCCTAGATTAACCCTACTTATCAAACATAATACACTTTTTGGAATCATGGGAAAATAAAAAATAAGAAAGGTGTTAGTTCAGATGCTCAGTAAGCATACCAATATTGTGGAAAATATAATAAATAAGCACAAACATTTAAAAAAACATATATGAATAGAACACAAGCCTTTTAAACTTAAACGCCATCATAATATGGAAATGATAAATCAAAATAATTCAATTTACTTGTTCACATGGATATTCTACTAGTCGAATAATCACATTCAAGATAAATAGACAATTTCGTAATGATGGAATGAATGAAGCCAAACTTTATAACCACATAGTCATGGGATTGTGCCATGACTAAAAATAAGACTTTTTGAAGGCCTTGTGACAAGGCAATTGTTAGTCTCATGAGACCTACCGATGTATCGAGGAGCTATATAGGGCTCCACCTGTCACGTACTAAGTCCAATGCATTTATCATAAGAAAAGGTTGAAACATAATGTAATGACCCGCAACCACCTGATCCATTACTTTGCCAAAACATGGCTCCACTGTGACTGTGGCACCATGAGGGTGGCACTGTGACAGTGGCATCGTGTCCTCACTGACCGGTCTTTGTTCTTTACCAGTTTCTGACTTTTCCACTCTTGCAACATATATTTTGACGTAAAGATGATTTAATTCCCCCTTTCAAAGCCATTTAAAGCCCATAAAATAGTATCTAAAATTCCCCAAGAGTTAGGCAACCCTAAAATTACCAAAATGTTTGGTTTTTCCTCAGTGTTATTCCCTTCCCCGTACCTTCCAGATTCGCCCCCATTACATGTTTCCTTATGGTTAATGAAAACTATTTAACATATAGCTGTTATGACCACGTCCCTGAGGAGAACAATTAAATGACAATTAATTCCATCATGTGTAACCGCCAAACCGCGTGTTGAAACTACGATCTGAAATTATATCCATTTAAACTTCCATATCCGATAACAATGGGATCTAATCATTATATCACGCTAGAAATTCTTTCTTCTTCCTCTTGGATAGTCTCATTTTCTTCATTGGGCGTTTGGAGTTCCCCTTTCTAAGGCATGTGGTTCACCTGTGATGGTGCCTTTCTTCTCACCCTTGGAGTACCCTACATTCCTCCCTAGCATGTCACACATCCCCATTTCTTGGTGTATAGAGAAGAACATCGATACTTGATTAACCAAGTCGGTATTTTCCTTCGTCTCTTTTTACAGTGTATCATACAGGGTGATTACACCACCATTTCTGTGTCAATGGACACAACCAAACCATAACGAAGATAATAAACTTACTGTTAAAGAATGATGGGGTGAGTTTGAAAATTATAATGTACTCTTTTATAATTTCTATATGTTGAGAATGGTATGAGATTATGCTCACTGAAAATCACGGTCGTTGGTGGTCTTTCCTTTCACACTAATTAAACCTTGTCTTTTGTAATGATTAAATGACTGTAACATGGAAATTGGTTAGTCTCATAATCTTATTTGGTTAAATGGATTCCCAATGAACATCAATCCTTGTGTGGTATCCCCTATTAACAAACAGAATGATGAACCTAATGAATGATTTGGTTGACCCTGGAAGTTATCCTAATCTATTTTGGTAGTAGGTGTGTTGTTCTGTTTGACACTAATCAGGTGATGGCGATGAGATCCTTTGTTGTGTCACAATTGTTTGTTGTGAATCTGAAGCTATGTGGGGATATATCTCGGGGCTTCGTTTGGTTATAGTACTTCAAGGGATCTCACAGATCCCTTTTTTGTTGTGACATTACAAGAGAACCGGGTGTGAATGCATAAATTGTTGTTTGGGTGTTTCTCTTTCTCTGACTGGTATTTATACCTGTTAGTTTCCCAGTAGTGTAGAATTTGCTTAAATGGGCTCACATGAACATGAAAACAATAATGGGATCAATGGGGAATTGCTTCCCAAGATGACTGGTGACATGGTCACGGGTTCAGTGTTTCTTGTGAATGAATAGTAAATAGGGTGTTTGTGCTGAAGTTGGTTTTGGAACTCCTAGGTTGGGATGAGTGCTTGTTAAATATGTTATATAATTCTATTTCTTATGATTCATATTCACGCCCCACCCTAGTTTATTACCTAGTGTCGAACAACCACATTTCATGGGGGTGGGTGTTTTTCCAAACACTCCTATGAGTGGATGGTTATTAGCTCATTTTTTGCTCCCTTTCCCGAATATCCCAAGACTCATCAGGCAGGCTGTGATGGCCTGAGGTCCATTATAGCCCAATATTCATTGAGCAGGGTAGCTGTGGTGGTTCCCCAGGTGTGTGTGAGAAGGTTTTTTCCAAAGTGTCTTCGACATGAGGCCCAGGTGTATTCGGGCATGGAAGTAGTTGTTCTGTCCCAGGTGCTTGTAGTTGTGGTTATGTGTGGTTGTTGTGGCCCAAGTGTTTTCGGGGGAGATGTGTAGTTGTGGCCCAGGTGTGTTTGGGTGGGGTGTGGCAGTGGGATTGTGGTGAGAATGGCAGGAGAGGTTTGATGCATAGGATGTCTTCAATAACTAGTGGGGAAGTGGCGCGGGGTAACCAAACATCGATGTTTTATTACTATTATATTTCTTGACTTGAGTTATTTGGGGTTCGTGCCTTGGTGATGCTTGGGTGGAAAGTTATCCTTGCTAGGTGTTTCAGTTATCTCTTTTCTCACAGGGAATTAGAATTCCTTCCCACTTGTTCACAAGAGATTTTAGGTTTTCTCTACTGATTATACTTTTATGATAACCCTACATATATAAAACTATTTTCAGGTGTCCACGAGGACATCTGGGTCGTATAGGATTTTACTTGTTCAGGCATTGGGATAGTTTCTATTGCCATTTTTCTTTCTTTTGGTACTTCTTTTTGGAGTTTTATTTTACTTTTGTATCATTTACTTTTGTAAAATGCATATGAGAATGGTTAGTTTTGGCATCATCTATACTCTAAATTTTGGTGTTGTTGGGATTTACTGTCTTATCTCCCTATCCTATTAAATAAAAAGGGTAATTCCTTCCATCTTGTGTGTGATTCTATACCCTTGGTGCTAGTCACCACTCCGAGACCTATTGAATGTGGGTCTCGGTGGTCATTATCTCTCCTTCACCTTGAATAATCAAGGGTCTAGAAACTTATTGTCCCTTCTCTCGTCGTGATGAAGGTAGTTCATGACAGAATGGTATAGGAGGGGGAGTTTGAGAGAAAGGATGGAGTTCGGAGATAAGGACATTGTGGATTGCATGGGGTGGTAGGGATACAATGTTGGACAATCTTGGTGCATGAAATAGGCTAAGGAATACCAACTAGGACACAAGATTTTAGTGCCCCCCATGATCCGATGCAACGAATCTAGGCCTATCGAACATCCAAGAGAGGCTACAATGATTGTTGGTTAGAGACCTCAGGAAAGACACATGCATCATAATGACTTGGGTTCATGTGTTTCATGGGTATTTTCGAGATTTAAAATGAATAAAATGTATAGGAAAGTTTAAGAACTATATTCTACACTACTCGGGATAAGGAATTCCTTGTATACCTTGAAGCTATGACAGATGGGAGACGACCACAAGAAGTGTGGGTGATTGAGGCCCAGGAGGTTGACTTTCCCAATCAGAATAGGATTGACCGAGAGGAAGAGGACGATCAGTGGCATCAGATGATTTGTGCCTTTCAGCGACAGACCATTGGGATGTATGAGGTATCACCTTGAACATGGAGACAGAAAGATGACTAGAGGAGCTGGTGATAGATTTCACCTTGATTCGGGCTCTGACGGAGTACTCGGTTCCTCTGGTTGTAAGCTAGATGTGGGGAGTAGTGCGTCAGTGGTGAATGCTCTACCTCAGGGAGAAGAGGGAGGCTGAGGTTACATGGGCTGAATTTGAGAGGGAGTTCCGGGAGGAATTCCTCTCTTCCACGATGAAGGCTGAGAAGAGGCAAAAGATACACTCCCTCCAGCATGGGATCATATTAGTGACAGAGTTGGGGATCAAGTTTAAGGATCTCCTCCGCTTTGATCTGGAAATCTTTCCATATGAGAAGTCTGGGCAAGACGTCTGGAGGAGGCACTTCAACATTCTCATCAGTATACAGTTACTCCCTTTACATTACCGACATACTTGGAGGTCTAGAAGAAAGAAGAAGTGGTGGAGAGGATTCCCACGCTAGGAGGTGTATCGCGAGAGGGAATCCAGTTGGGCTCATTGAAGGGAAAGGTCTTCAGGAGAATGCTTCCTGCATTAGGGCCCTCTAAATTTCGACCTGTAAGAATCAGGCCCCAGTAGTTCCAGTTCCGATCTCCTAGTCCTCTCCCTTTTCTTTCGGGCGCAGCACTAAGATAATTCATCTATGGCAGTCATGGACACCTTTGGAATCATTGCCCGGACTGAGTACAATTCAATGGGGGCGGGCCATTGCAATACATGCCCCAGCCGCAGTAGTTTCTAGCCATGCCCTTTATGTAGTAGCAGCAGGGACAGCGAGCTCCCACTCCTCTAAGGGCAGACATCACAGGAGGAGGCCATACTCAGGGTTCTCCTAAGGGACCGTGACCAGGGAGTGGTCAGGGAGGCGGATGATAGCTGATGAGTAAGGGAGCTGTGCATGGGTAGTTACACGCCGCAGAGGCAACAGCTCCAGCAGGGTTGGAAGTCATTTGAGGTACAATTAGCTTGTTTATTCATCTTTCCAATTCCTTGTTCGATAAAAGAGCTCCAGACACCTTTATTGCAGCCAGTCTGGGCCGTGCTCTAGTTCTACATGCTGAGAGACATCCAGTGCCCCTGGTGTTGACTTCACCAGTCAGAGGTCAGACAGACTTGTTTTATGTTTTTTGATCATATAGACTAATTATAGGTCCACATCAGTCAATCAAGGATCTTCTACTACTGTAGATACATCCATACGATGTCATCACATGCATTGAATGGATGATCTTTTTACGTGTCATTATTTACTACTTTAGAGGAATGATTGTGTTTTCAGACTTGATTGGCTAACGTGTGACTTTCATCGGCGAGCAGAGTTACTAGGATGGTAACCGGCGAGTGGAGCCCCTCCAGTCATTGTTAGATGAACTATTAGTGGTGTCAAAGGATACCAAAATGGTGTAATTCCCAGGGATTTTCAGTGAGTTTAGGGATGTCTTCCCTAAAAATGAGGAAACTCTACCCCCTCAACGTGATGTTGAGTTCAGGATAAACATGAAACCTAGTGCTCATCCAATTGCAAAGGCTCGTTACCTGTTGACACCTTCTAAGTTGCAGAATTTGCGGAGTTAGATTGATGATCTGATGAAGAAAGGTTTTGTTCGACCAACTGTGTCACCATGGGGTGCTCCTATCTTGTTTGCAAGGAAGGAAGATGGTGTTCTGAGGCTGTTCATAGACTACAGGAGACTAAATCAGGTGACGGTCAAGAATCACTACCCTCATCTGATGATAGACAATCTCTTTGACTAGATGAGGGGAGCAGGTTGGTTCTCTAAGATCGATCTGCGGTCTGGATATCACCAATTGAGGGTGATGGAGGGAGACATCCCAAAGAAAACCTTCAGATATAGGTATAGACACATTGAGATTGTAGTCATGTCATTCGGTGTTACGAATGCACTAGCTGTGTTCATGGGACTCATGAACTCCGTATTCCGGGAATAAGTTGATCAGTTTGTAGTTGTGTTTATTGATGATGTCCTGATCTACTCAAGGTCAGAGGAGGATCATGCTGAGCACGTGGGAACAGTTTTAGAGGCCCTATGATAGCACCAAATCTATGGGAAACTGTCCAAGTGCAAGTTTTGGATGCGATAAGTGCACTTTCTTGGACACGTGGTGTCTGAGCAAGGAATTGTGGTGGACCCATTGAATGTCGAGGTGGTTGTTTCTCGGGAAGCAACCAAGAACATGGAAGAGGTTCACCGATTCCTTGGGTTGGCAGGTTACAACCAGAGGGTTTCACCCTACTTCTTCCGAGTTGTTGCACCTTTGACAGCTTTGACAAAGAAGGACCAGGCTTTCGTATGGGATGTGCAGTGCGGGGTATCCTTTAGTTGTCTGAAGGAGAAGTTGATAAGTGCCCCAATGCTGATATTTTCCCAATGAAGGGGGGCGTATTTGGTGTTATGTGATGTTTCTGGACAAGGCCTCAGGTGTGTGTTGATGCAATGACAAGGGGTGATCTCTTATAGGACTAGAGAGTTACATTCCCATGAGTTTAATTATTCCACCCACGATTTGAAGCTTTCATCGGTTGTGTTTTCACTAAAGTTATGGAGGAATTACCTCATTGGGGAGCACTTCGTGGTCTTCACGGATCACAAAAGCATTAAGTATATCTTCTCCTAGCGGGACCTGAACTTACGGTAGCGAAGATGGATGGAGTTCCTTCAGGACTACGACATTGATATTTCCTATATCTTAGGAAAATGTAATGTGGTGTATGATTCCTTGAGTAGGGAGTTTCATAAGGGTGTGGTTCGAGAGTTAGCAGATGCTTGGAAGGTGATGGAGGAGTTGGTTGCCCAGTATTTGGATGTATGGGAGGATGGTGGTAGAGGTTTTCTGTTTCAGATGAAAGTGTAATCCTCTACCCTATAGCAGGTGGAGAAGTCTTAGTGGGGAGACATAGATAGTTAAGTAATGCATAAAAAGGATAACCATGGAAATGTTCCATAAGGGTGGAAGGAGGATGGTCAAAATCAGATTCTTTCAAGAGGGAAGTTGTTTGTTCCAGAGACGATGCGTGAGAGAGTTTTTAGTGAGTTCCACAACTCACCCCTGAATGTACACCCGGGAGCTTCCAAAATTTACCGAGCCTTGAAAGGTCAATTCTGGTGGCATGGGTTGAAGCAGGAGGTGGTAGAGTTTGTAGAATAGTGCCTCATGTGTCAGGTGGTGAAGGTTGAACACAACATCCCATGAGGTCTGTTACAACCTTTAGATGTCCCTGAGTGTATGTGGTATGACAACTCGATGGATTTCTTCACAGGAATACCCAGAGTTCAAGGGGGTTGTGTTTTTATCTGGGTAGTGGTGGTCCTACTGACAAAATTGGCCAACATCCTGGAAATTAATGAGTCAAGTACAGTGGATGACCTAGTAATGATGTACATGGATGATGTGGTGCGGTTGCAAGGAGTCCTGAGATCCATAGTCTCGGATAGGGATGCACGGTTAACCTCACGTGTTAAGAGAGGATTAGAGCATGCTTTTGGCACCCAGCTACGTCTTATCACTACATTCCACCCCCAGACAGATGGACAGACAGAGTTAATAATCCAGGCATTGGAGTATATTCTACGAGCATGTATTCTAGACTCTGGGGGATTGTGGGAATGACACTTGCCTCTAGTAGAGTTTGCCTACAACGATATCTATCAGTCTAACATTGGTATGGCTCCATTTGAAGCTTTGTACAAGAGGCAGTGTCACTCACCTGTGCTATGGAGAAAGGTTGGGGAGGCAGGTTTTCTTGGCATGGAGGTGGTATAGAGCATGATGGATAAATTTCAGCTTATATGAGAATGAATGACGGCGGCCTAGGACCGGAGAATGTCATATTCTTATAATATGTGGAGACCCTTGGAGTTCAAGGTCAGGGACCACATATTCTTGAAGTTCTCCCATCTACGTGGGCAATGAAGGATCATCAAGGGGAGTAAGGTTTCACCCAGGTTCGTTAGACTGTTCGAAGTGCTAGGGTAGGTCAGTTAAGTGGAGTATTAGCTAGCACTACCACCTCCACTACTGAGTCTACATGATGTCTTCCATGTGTCTCAGCTCTGACGATATCTAAAAGATGATTCACATGTCCTCAACTAGGGAAAGCTGGTGATCACGGATGACATGAATTTTGTGGAAAGACCAGTGTGGATCAAGGATCATGAGGAGAAGGTGCTCCGTGGATGGACCATTTTTTTGGTTCGTGTGTTTTGGAGGCATGGAGGGCTAGAGAAAAGTACCTAGGAATTGGAGACGCAGATGCACACCCACTACCCAGAGCTATTTTTAGATTTGTTCTGTTTTGTTTATACTTGATTGCGATGGAACACTTTACCTTGTTAACTATGGTACATGCGGATTTCCTTATTCTGTGGATGTCTGTGAAGAGTCCTGACTATGGGAAGGGGAGGACCAGATCTGTAATGAAGAAGAATTAAGGTGGATGCGATTAAACCAATGCGGGGTAGTCAGTGCCACCCAAAGTGGATAGTTTCTTCAGAGGGAGGAAGAAACTCCCAAACCCATATGACATGAAAGTTTGACCCTCAAGTGTTTCCTAGTTACTTGAGGGAGATGTGTTCCTAGATGTTGATGAGGTTTAATCCTGAGAGGTATCTTTCAAGGAGTTTGTTCGGAACCCCACTTTTCTTCTCGTCTAGTTTTGATTATCGAGGGCGAGAATAGTTTGAGAGGTATCTGATTTAATGGCCTAGACCCACCTGGTCCATTACTTTTCCAAAACATGGCACCACTGTGATGGTTACACCATAAGGTTGGCACCAGGATGGTGGCACAGGGACGGTGACAACGTGAGGGTGGCACTGTGTCCTCACCGAGCAGTCTTCGTTCTTTCCTAGTTCCTGACCTTTTCGCTCCTGTAACATATCTTTTGACATAATGTTGATTTAATTATCCATTTAAAAGCCATTTAAATACAATAAATAATATCTAAAATTCCCCAATATTTGGGAGACCCTCATCTAACCAAAACATGTGGTTTTTACTTGGTGTCACACCCTTCCCTGTACCTTAAAGATCCACCCCAATTACGCATTTTCTTATGGTTAATGAAAACGGTTTAACACATAGCCATTATGACCACCTCTCTGAGGTGAACTGTTAAATGAAAATTAATTCTATCGTGTGTAACCACCCAACCACGTGGTGAAACCACCATCCGACCATATATCCATTCAAAATTCTATATCCCCTAATAATGGGATCTCATCTTTATATCATGCTATAAATTCTTTCTTAATACTCTTGTCTAGTCTCGTTTTCTTCTTTGTGCATTTGGAGTTCCACTTCCCGAGGAAACTGGTGCAACTATTCTAGAGCCTTTCTGCTCACCCTTGGAGTCCTCGATGTTCCTCCCCTACAAGTCACACATTCCCAGTTCATGGGGCATGGAGAAGAACTTCGATCCTTGATCAACCAATTAGGGATTTTCCTTCCATTCTCCTTATTGTGTATCATGGGGGTGGGTACACCACTATTTATGTAGGAATGGATGAAACTAAACCTTAACAAACATAGTAAAGAGACTATTAATGATTGATGGGGTGCGTTTGACAATTCTACTATACTATTTTATAATTTCTATATTTTGTGAAATGTGTGGTCTTATGGTCACTAAAAATCATGGTCCTTGGTGGTCTTTCCTTGGGAACTAATGAACCCTTGTCTTCTGTGATGATTAAATGACTGTAACATGGAAATTGGTTAATTACCTAATCTCGGTTGGTTAAATGGATTCCTAGTAAACAACAATCCATTTGTGGACACCCTGGTTAACCAAAAGAAAGAAGAACCTATTGAATGATGTGATTTATCCATGATGTTTCCCTACTATGTTTTGGTAGTAGGTGTGTTATTCTATTTGATACTTATGGGGTGATGGGGCTGGGATACTTTGTTGTGGCACATTTGTTGGTTATGAATCTGAAGCTATGTGGGGCTGTATCTCAAGGCTTGGTTTGGTTCTAGTACTTCGAGGGATATCATGGATCCCTTTGTTGTTGTGACTTTACAGGAGAACCAGGTGTGAATGCATAAATTGTTGTTTGGGAGTTTCTCTTTATTTTTCATGTGGTTATGCCAGTTAGTTTCCCAGTAGTGAAGAATTTACTTAAATGCGATCACATTAAAAACAAGAATGGTCAGAATGGGGAATTTATTTCCAGGATGAGTAGTGACATGGTCGCGGGTTCTGTGTTTCTTGTGAATGAATAGTAATGAGGGTGTTTGTGCTTAAGTTGGTTTGGGAACTCCTAAGATGGGATGAGTGATTTTTATATGTATATATTATATAATTTTAGTTCTTATGTTTCTTATTCGTGCCCCACCCATGTTGAGAGGCTAGTGTCGAACACCCCAATTTCAAGGGGGAGGGGTTTTTCTAATCACTTCTATAAATGGCTGGTTATTAGCTCCTTTTCTGCTCCCTTTCCTGAATGTCCCAAGACTTATCGGGTAGGATGTGATGGACTGATGTCCATCATAGCCCAAGATTCTTTAGGTACTATAGTTGTGGTGGTTTCCCAGGTGTGTGTGATTATGTTGTTTCCCAAGTGTCTTCGGGATGAGGCCTAGGTGTCTTCGGGTGCTGTAGTAGTTGTTCTGGACTAGGTGTTTCAGGCGTGGTTACGCGGGGTTGTTGTGGCGCAGGGGTTTGCGGGAAGGATGTGTGGTTGTGGCCTAGGTGTTTGCGGGTGGGGTGTGGTAGTGGGACTACGGTGAGAATGGCGGGAGAGGTTCGATGCATAGGATGTCCTCAATAACTAGTGGGGAAGTGGTGTGGGGTACCCAAACATCGATGTGTTATTACTATTATATTTCTTGACTTGCATTATTTGGGGAGCGTGACTTGGTGAGGATTGGGTGGGCAATTTTCATTACTAGGTGTTTCAGTTATCTCTTTTCTCATGGGGCATTAGAATACCTCCCCACACATGCATGAGATATTTTAGGATTTCCTTACTGAGTATAATTGTATGCTCACCCTATGTATATAAAACTGTTATAATGTTTCCAGGTGGACTTTAGGGATCGTGTAGTGTCATTCTAGTCCAGGCGATGGGACAGTTGTTGTTGCTGTTTTTATTTCTTTTGGTACTTCTTTTTGTGGTTTTCTTTTCATTTTGTATCATTAACTTTTGCAACATGCATATTAGAATGGTTTGTTTTGGCTTTACCTGTACTTCCACTTTTCGTGTTGTTGGGATTTACAATTTTAACTTCCAAACCTATTAAATAAAAAGGGTAATGCCTTCCATCTTGTGTGTGAATTTATAACCTTGGTGCTAGTCGCCACTCTAGGAATTATTGAAGGCGGATCTCAGGGGTTATTATATCTCCATCAACATGAAGATGGAAGGGTTTGGAAACCTGTTTCCCCTTCTCTCATCGTGGTGAAGATGGGTCGTGAAACATAACAGAAACATTCATATTAAAACTAATATCTGAAATGTCAATACATTAACTATAAACCATGAATGGTATAAAAATTTCACATCCACAGTCAAACATATAACAAAACCATTAATATAATATAGAAGATTGTATCTACAATAAATCAACCTCAATCAAGTATAATATACAGTAAATGATTTTGTTGTAGTTGAAAATGATCAGTAAAACTCTTTGAGAGAAATAATATTTTTTCATGAAATAATTTAGAAATATCAAAAAATTTAAAAGAAGTTGTTTAAAAGTTATTTCTGAATCAAAGTTTCCCATTCCACTTTGAAACTTTTTAATTTATTTAAAATTTTAAAATAATTTTTTCCATATGAATAAATCCTTAAAACAATTTTGAAAAAATGGACATTAATTAAATATATTTAGAAAAATAAATCCTAAAAACTTTTAAAATGATAATCTAGTTAAAGAATACGATTAATAAAAACATAAATGATTCTTTTTTGAAAACATGTTTATTAAACATGTACATGGATGATAAATAATTCACAGTAAATACATACATATAAACAATCTCGGAAAATATTGTGATTGAGGAATTAACCTTTACCTTGAACTTTCCTTTGATCAAGGGTGCATTTATCCTCTAGTATAACCACCATAGTATGCTATTAAATTATAATAGAACCATATTCATATTTATTATATCAACCATGACTCATTTATGACATTATACTGCACATTTAAAAATGATTCCATTGTTAAATTAACATTTCAGGTAATAATTGCATTCTTTATCATATATGTTTTAAATTTTTTTCTTGATAGTGTCATTTAGATCATGATTTAAATTCATCCAGAATATAAAACCTGATTTATATATCATATATATTTATATTATAAATATTTATAATAGAATTATATATGAAATGGAAGGCACCGTTTATGGAGATGGTAGGCCATACATATGCATAAATGTAGTTTCTATTTTCAGAACGTATTGAATGGAAGTATGTGAATAAGATATATATAAGTACATAAATACATACATATATATATCTCCAGTAGAATTATTATTTCATATATTACATACTTATTAATAATATATATTTTTATAATCATCGATGAATGTTGAACGTGGAAATAAATATCATCACGTCGTGGAGACGGTAATTCATACTTACGCACGAGCAACAATATCAATTTTTTTTATATTAAAATCTTAACAAAATGGATGTTATATCATGTATAAAGAGTCATAATAGTGTTATATTTATTATTTATATCAATTACACATCATTATTATATCCATAAAAATAATAATGTATTGAAAAACAACTACACGATGATGTGGAGACGACAAGCTGTACGTCTGCACGTATGGTGACTTTTTCATTCATATGATGGATATAATAATTAATATGGTTGTAACATTTATATAATAACATCAATTTATGTAAAAGAAACATGAGTTATTATTTTTGAATGTAAAAAACAAATAATGATGAAGTGGATGAAGAAAGGAACTCCAAAGAGGTGATGAAATATTTACCTCTTCTTCGGGTTCTTCTTTTTTATTTGAACAAAAGGGCTCCTTAGGATGGCGTTATGACAAAAGTAAGGAGACTAGTATTAAGGGAGGGTAGTTGGAAGGATATTTTGGTGGTGTTTTTTCGATCCAAATGGCTTTGGAGGTGTGATTTTGAGATAAGGGAAATGACCATTTATAAAAGGGGTAAGAGACACATTAAGAAAAGATTAAAGTATTAATTTATTATAAAATAATATTAGGTTTATAAGGGCTCAAAATGAATTTATTTAGAGCCTTAAGTGGTTATGGGTAGACATTCTATCATACAATAGGATTTAGACAAGTTTAGGTTATCATTTTAACCTTCTCATTTTGATTTTACTCCTAGTTAAATAGTTCAACTTTTACTATGTCTTCTTGTATTCTTACACTATATGGTTAATAAACATCCTTTAAACTTCCTTGAGAACCTCAAGTGGTTCATTAATGACATATAATAAATTATTTAATCTTATTTTTTGATCCTTAGTTTTTTAGGAATATTATATCTACCAAAAATATAGTAATTTTTTTAAAATTTAATTTATGACAATTTTAACACTATTTGGTATTTTGTTTTTGTGAAAGTCATAACAACATTATCACATAGAACACAATTTATCTAATCATCCCTAACATGTAATGTTCACCTTTAACATTTTTTTATGTCATCAGAATAATCAAATTATATTTTTTTTTAATATTTATAATTTATTTATTTTTATATTTCATTTAGAAGGTAATTACTACATCATCATTGTGTTATAAAAAAATAATTATTTATTTTCTAAAAATTATAAATAAAATACCATTATGTAGGAAATATTTTTATCTTTATAATGAATATTTATATTAGAATTCATCTTATGTATAACTTTATATTAAAAATAGTTTCGTTATTAGACATTGAATTTTACACTTTTAATCCTTCTTTAAATAAAATAATAATAATTTTCTTAATCTAATAAAAGTGTACCAAAAGAATCATATTTTATTCAGAAGGTTTCTTTTGGTCGAATTACACTAATACAATAAAATTAAAATATTATTTATTGTAATTATAATATCATTTTTAACCTTAATTACCCTGTTTACTTTAAATCGTGGTAAATAAAACTCAAAAGTTATTATTCACCAAAAACTATTTTCATCTTATTGAACAAAATTTTACTTACTAGTGTTAACTTTTTATCTCAAATTTTTTAAATTCAACTTAGAGAAGTGTTAAAATTATGATTTAGGCACATTTTCAACTCCTCCTACAATGTGGTTAAAAACCAGTAGAAAGGTCAATAAAATTTTATATATCTAAACTTATTATGAAGTGAATCCAATGAATTAAAATGAACATATATAGGTATTATGTATATATTTATACCTAAAATAATAAAAATTAAAAAAACTAATTACTTAAATAAAATGTAAGTTATAAACAATAATGTAGTGTTTTTAACTATTCATAAAAAATTAATAATTTTCTGAAAAAATACCATAAATTTACCCTAAGATAATTTTGATATTATGAATTAAAAAATTTCATCAATTTTATCAAATTAAAAACATAAAAGTTTTATTTATTAATTTAAAAATAAATTTCATTGTCAAAACCAAAAAGTGGGTTTTTTATAAGTAAAAACTATCAAAAGATTGACTTGTTTTTATGTCGAATTTAAATGTGAACATAACTATAATTACCAAAACTGTATTTAATGATAAAAATATAATATAATTATACTTCCAAACCATTCAAATGTTTAATTGATCACTATTAATTATTTTTACTAAAAAAGGTGTTTTCAGTTAAAATTTAGTATCTTCACTATTAACCTAGATATGAATGTTTTCCGAAAACCAACACAATTTTCTCTAAACTATGTTTTTATGTCTTGACTTTAAATACGAAGTTATTTTTTTCAAATGGAATAGATAAAAGTGTAAAATATTGGATTTAAAAAGGGTTATTAATTAAAAGGCTGTAAAATTTCATTTCCTGAAAAATATTTCCTATATCTGAAAAATAAATGAATTTGTTCTTATAATATGTCTAAGAAACACATAATATGGATGATAAAATTAAAATTGAATATATAAAATTCCAATTGCAGATAATTCTATTCATAACTGCTTTTGAACAATTTGTTTGGCAATTCCTGGTGTGCTCGAACTTGGTGTTGTGTGTAGCGCATGTTATTGAATTATTTTGAAGAAATATCATACTACGAAATCTTGTGGTGATACAAATGTGTGCTGGAATACCCTTGGAATTATATTTTTTCACTTCTTTTTTATTTTAGATTTACTCCACATCTAGATATTGGATCATTTTTCATCTTCTCGCTTGTTAAACAATATAATATTCCTAAATTTAATTACCACTAAATATATAATTCTCTAATTCATAACGAAGTTTTTCCGTTATATATTTTTATTCATTAATATTAGAAATCATCTATGAAAAGGATTCATTTTAGGAATAGCTTTTATTTCTGAAAAATATTTTTCCTTAACTAGTTCTATCATATTTTGAAAAATATTTTCATTTTTTAAAATTGTGATGTTATTTTTAGTTTAGGGTCCTCCCTTTTAAAACATATTTATTTCTATCCTCTTATAAATTTTTTATTAAACTCTTTTTATTAAGACTAATTATCTTCCCATAAAATATTAGAATCATTATGAAGTATTTTTATAACATTTCACTTATAACCTTATATTCCAATCACATTTATAATTATCTATTGAGATATTATATCCTTTTTAAGGATCAAATTTTTTTATTTGAACTACTGATCCTTCTGATTTATAAAGTGAAAAAAATCATATTTAATCCTTTTTGGGAGTGATTAATCATAATTAGTCCAAAATTGAAATGTAATATCCATTTGATCATGTATTCCTACCACATAAATACACATAATTATAAATTCACAATATAAGTTTTTTTATACTTTACATTTGTTGGTTGAACACTTTTTAAACCAAATCTAATTATTTCTAAAATCAATTCTAAAATATGAAGTCCTATATAATATGTAAAAAATTTATACTCCTTATATTAAATTTTTTTTTAAATAATTTTAATTAAAAATAAACATTATACTCCAATAATTATTCAGATAATTAAAGAAAAAATATATCAAATAAAAATTAAACCCATGATATAATTCAATTATTTGGCCCAATAGGACTTTGGTATGATATTTTATGAGGGGGGGGGGGGTGGAAATAGAGTATGGATTAATTTTTAATTTATTCTCCATTCCTTAAACAATCACTTACCTATTGGATATTGACCTCTTTATAATTAGGGTCATAAAAGTTTCACATTAATTAATATCCTTTAAATTAATTTATAAACAACTTATCAACATACCTTATTATTATTTTTACCCCCTTATTGTTTATTACATTGAGTGTAAAGGAGGTGAAATAACAAAAACATAGATAATTCTTTCAAGGTTCAATACTAGTGGAAGATTCTTGGAGCATCAAATGGATTGTGTGTCGATGAACCAATTAACCACAATCATCATTCATCAATGACTGGATTTAATCAATGCCCCTCTTATTTAAGGTAACTCCCCTTATATTTATATTGGGCTTGATTGATTCCACTCACATTAAAATTTAATAACACCACCCTCATATCTTACTACATAAGACTCCTCATTAATTTAAATGTTTTTCTTTTTAAATAAAACATGATGTATTTAATAGTTTTCTATAGATTCAATAACGAGTATATAAGAGTGACAATATAATAAACATCTATATCCCAGTCATTAAATTGGTATGATAGAAAATTAATGACTAGATAATGAAATAAATGTAAAAATGTTTTTAATAATGAAAAAATATCAATTATTTCATAATAAATATATATAAATTTTCAATTATATAATTTAAATCTATTAGAATATATTTTATTCCAAAATGGTTTTTATTATATTTTTGAACAAAAATATTATGATTAATTTTGGAAATATTATAAATATTTATTTTATAAAATTAAATTTCATTAGTGAAGATGAACATGGAATGATTTTCTAAGGGTTAAGTTTTATGATTTTTCTAAATATACATATATAGATATATATTTCAATGAATAGTGAAAATACCATTTTTTGTAAAAAAATATCATTTCATATCATGTAAATGTTCTGTATTGTTTTGAATTTTATCTTAATGTTTCCTAAGTAGAATTTAATCAGAAGCAAACTAATTAGTCACATAGTAATCATCAATATTATGGATTTTTGTTCAAGTTAAATTTGGGGCTCAATGACAATTTTTTTCAAAAAAAACTTATTGCACGTAATTTTGTTATCATAATAATTTATAATATTATATAATATATAATTTATTTTTTTTAATATATGGATATTATCAATATAATATTGTTTCATTAATTTTATTGGTTTTTATGATAAGTAAAATATATGTCAATTATCTTTTATGCATAAACATTTATTCTTCAAAAATCGTTTTTTCATTCAGGTTTGCATGCTTAATTTAAATAATATATTACACTGATAGAAATTTTATATACTAAACTATATTTTATATTTTTAATAATTAAAATTAATATAAACCAATAGTTTTAAATTATCTTTTTCATTATGAAGAATAAAGACATTAAAATTGTGTTTCCCTAGTTATGGATAAAACGAGGTACTGGTGGGTTTCACTAGGATATAAGGCAAAGATTACCACTCATACCTATAAAATTATTATTATTTGAAGGTATTTAAACCTGATGTTATACTAAATTAATTTCTCTATAAATTAGGAACCAAATTCCTATGAAAGAAGCATTATATCATTGAAAAATTTTATAAAATTCATTGTGTGTCCCTCCACTTCCTATAAATGGGGATATTTTCTATTTACATACTCTCACCAATTGAGTGGTCTAAATAAGAAATACCCAATCTAATAAACATTATAGAATCTGAAGTGCACTGTGTTTCATTTGTTGTCAATGAGGTATGTTGTTGTCAAGGAATGGATGGATGTCAAGGAGTTTCAATATGCGAATGACAAAGGATGTGATGGTGTTGGTGATGAATGGAGAATGGCCATGGTACTAAGATGCATGTCACATAGGAGATTCACTAAGTGGCATAGGAGATGATGGTTTGAAACATTCTCTCAAAATCAGACGATTGTGGAGCTGATCTTTAAGTTATAAGAACTTGTATAAACTGGATACAATGTCACAACAATATTATAAGACCATGAATTGTCTTAACAATGCATGAGGGGATGAGGAGAACCATCCAAAAATCCTAAGTGCATGAAGTGGTGCTAATGAAGTCCATGAAATATCACTTAGTGCATGTGAATTTAAAGAAGATCCAACTTGATCTCTGATTGGATCATTGAAGAATTCTGATGAATTATTTGATTCAGGAGCATCAGTTAAATAAATACCCTTCGGGAATTCCTTCTAAGGAATTGATGAATTCTAGTGAAGAAGAATGGAGGAATTCTTAAAAATAAGAAGAATGGAGATGAGAAGAAGAAGATTTGTGGCTTGGCATATTACATTTGGTTAACATTGTGTAAAATGTTTTTACACAAAGTCCTAACTATTACTTAAGAAAAAATATGCCAACCTCAAGGGCCAGCCTTAAGGGTTCAACCCAAGGCTCTTGTGGGACTCAAGGTCACCACGCCCATGGGGATCTTATGGGGCCAGCCCGAGAGGCCGGGGGCTGTGTATAAGCCCTGAGGGCCACGCAGGGTTGTCAAGCCCTGCGCAGCGTGAGCATGAGGAGCACGGCCGTGACAAGCATAGTGGGCGCCATTGGCGTGCCCGAGTGGCAAGGGTGGGCGCATGAGCGCTCCCATAGAGAACTTAGTATGGGGCGGCACCGAGAGGGGAGAGAATTCAATTGAGTATATGCCGGCAGTGGAACTTTGATATACTGCGAAAAAACCGGCCTCTGTTACGATGTGGGATAACGAAAAATACCCAGGATCTAATCTGAGGCGTCCAAGCGATCTCGCAGCTGATCTTCACCGCTCATCGCATCCCGCACGCGATGATCTAATCGTAGCCGTCCGCGATAATTAAACATTTGATCCAACGGCTCCCGAGTCGTCGTCTTCCTCAATCTCAGCCGCTACCACCTGCGTGCCTCCGTCGAACCAGTATCCATCCGTTCGATGGATTTTGTGCTCTCGTCCACCTCCGATCAAGATGAAGGCTCGATGGACTTTGTCTGAGCATAACGAACTCGTTCATGCAATAAAATATGCATGCATGCAACAAATGAATAAATCTCGAGTTCGACCGAGGCAAACAACATTACGGAGGTCACGTGGGATTGATGCTTTGCATGGATTACTTCTGATGAATCCATGCATGCGTTCAAAGACGCATTCACATGAAGAAGGCCGAAGAAAAAGAACTTGCGTTGAAACAGAGAAGAAATCAAGATTTGAGAAAAATCATGAAAACCTGAAAACATCGGCAGATCAAGTCATATATATGCAGTTGATCCGAGGCACCTCTGCCTATAAAAAGAGAGGTCAAGACCTCTGATATGCTGCTGATGTTTTTGAAGAACTGTGGGAGCACCCTTGTGCCTCGCGAAGAAAAATCCTCCGCGCAACACCCCCTACGCGGCAAAGAATCCCGGAGCCACCACTTGGCTCTGTGAGGTTCCTTTCACGCACCCCTTGCATGAAAGAAGAAGGGATGGTCCCCTGCGTGCGTCACATGCGCGACAAGAAGAACCTATGGCGGCATCCTTGCGCGCCCGTGGTTGCACCCCTCTCTGTCCGCATACTCACGCAGCAGGAGGAAGCTGTCGCGCCCCCTACATGTGGTAGGTTGCAGCTGCAGCTCCCCCCTTGATCAGTAGGTTGGTGCTGCCTTGCACCCTGTGCGGCCATTGCGGCTTGTGAACCTTGTGCGGCAGTAGGCCCTTGTGTCTTGTGTTTGCGCGACACAAGGCCAGCACACCTTGCGAGGTTCTTGAAGGAGAACACCCTATGGGTTGGATGCATTCGGGTAGTGTGTGTGAAGTGGAGAACCCAAGCTGTAGCCTTATGTGTGCAAGATAAAGTGGGAGGCCAAGCTCACATGTGTGAAAAATTGAATGAAGTTTGTATAGAGAGACATGAAGGCCGAACCTAGGTGTGTGAAAAGTGTACACATTTAGAAGAAGAAGGAAGAGGACATCCACACTAATGTATAACACACTAATCTTAGTGTGTGTAAAAAAAGAACAATGTGTGTGAAGTGACGAAGGTGTGTGTGCTTAAGGAGAAATTACACTCTTTGAGTGTTTATCACACCAAGGAAGAGAAGAAGGGGAGTGGATGCTTGCAAGCATGCACGTGCACACGTGAACAAGTTGAATCTTCTTGTGTGCAATTTGAGTTGTCCAAGACCATGAGTTCTTGAAGAGATTTGAGAAGCCATGTAATCAGTGCATGAAGATGCATAGTTTCCATGCACTTAGTGCATGAAGTAGATGTGAAGCCAGACTGAATCTAGACTAAAGTTAGAGATATCAGTTGTCTGAGTTTTCAGTGATTGAGAAGAGCCTGATCAACAGAAGTGATAAGAAGTGAAGAGCAAGACCAACAGACCTTATCAGAGGCTGTTGAGGATTCTTGAAGAGAGAGGCCAGGTCATCCTTAGAAGAAGGAGATAAAACCTGGGCAAGAAGAGAAACCTTGTTCTTCAGAAGTGAGCAGAAGAAAAGAGCAAGGCCAGCAGCCTTTATCACAGGCTGTTGAAGATACTTGAAGAACATAAAGAGAAGAAGATCTACTTGTGTGACTCGAGGAGCCTGGAGAAGAACCCTCTGAGACTCAGGGTGGAAGAAGTCTTCAGTGGGATTCTGGAGCAGGCCAGTGGGACTCTGGTAACAATGTGGGACGAAGTATAAAGACCCTCCTGTGGGACTCAGGAGAGATACAGTGGGACTCTGTATGGACCATTGTAATACTAACAGATTATAATGGGAGAAACCATGTTGGGTTGTATAACCAACATGGCAAAGAGGTAGGCCTTTGGTGTTGAACCTTGTAAATCCTTGTGTCCAGAGCCTTTACATTTACTACATCATTAGAGGAAAGGTGATAGATACAAGAAGAGTGGATCGAGGCTTTAACCAGTCATAGAGGTTTAATTGATAAGAATCAATTAGTAAAAAGTTTTTAAAGGATCACTGATTCACCCCCTCCCCCTCTCATTGATCTCACTGATCCTAGCACTTCAGAATCCTTACCCTCATCATACAATTTTTTTCATCTCCAGTGATGAATCCTTTAGGGCTTAATCATTACAGAAAAGAAACTCTCTTGAGATAGAGATATGAATCATAACCATGCCCTTTAAATTTTATTTCATATAAACATGTTGTATCAGGTAAAAAATATAAATAAATCATCATAAATATACAATAATTTTATTATCAAAATTGTAAAATTATTTAATAAAAATTCACAATACAATGGGAGAAGAAATTATCAAACATCTGTATGTTTGGGATACCACCTCCACATATTGATATAAATAATTTTCCAACAACATCATTCATTGTTGATTATTATAATAGATTTAATATTAATATAAAATAATTATGTCATAATAATTATTATATATAGGTGAATTAATATTTAACATTATTTCATTCCCTTCATCAAAAGATTAAAATGTTACTCGTGATTACATACGAATGGTAAGATGAAATTTTATATACATTTTAGTTATTTAATTAATTGATAATCATGTTTTACATGATAATTCACTAGGTATCTGTTTATTTTTTCATGGAATATGTTTCCAAGACTCTGAAGGAATATATGAGGAAACATTCCAAAAATAATCATTAAACATAAAAAATATAGTTACAGGATGTGTATGAATCAATCATTGCATATCACAAGTTGTGAAGAAAGTAACGATGGAACTAAAAGCCTTAAAATGATTACATGATGTGTGTCTCCACTAAACATAGTGTAATATAGAAATACAACTTCTTGGATAATATTCTAGTCATTATATGAAGCATGTTTTGAAGGGTAGTTCCACATAGTGAGATGATTAAAATATCGAAATATTGATGATTTAGGAAAACATTCAATACTAATCCATAATACTCTATAAAAAATATGGATCAAGATTACATGATGTGAGAATTTCACTATTCTTGTAATTCTCTAACTATTTACATTCTAGTACACAAACCTGAAAAGAAATTTTCTTTATCTTTTAATTCTCTGGTTCTATCTAATTTTTCTCCCTTATATTCCCTTCCAAATCAACTATATACAATTTTTATTAACATTTTTATTAAATACCTTTGATTACAATTTTTCTACATAGATTTTCAATTTCATTTATCACCAATTTTCATTAGATGTAAATTTACTATTATTTCTTCTATTTATCAGTGGGTGATGATACATAATTTCTTGTATACTATTTCATGTATGTGCTCGATCGATTTATTGATTTTATGGATTAAAAATGGTTTATTCTAAAACCCTCAATTGAAAAATATAAAATTTGAACTATTTTATTTGTTTTCAAAGACTATTTGCAGTTTTTTCTCTAATATTAATCATTAATATCATGATAGGTTAAATATAATAGGGTAATATTTGACAATAAGGGTGTTTTGATCGTAGTGAATCTCAAAATTGTAATGTACTAACCCTAAGACTATTCAAAAGAGTACATAAACATTCAAAATTAAAGGATTTTTTGAAACCCTCTAAATGGGATGTTTAATGGAATGAAAATGAGATAATTAGAGTCGAGTAGGATATGATCATTATCCTACCACACTTTCTTACATATAATCTTCAATTAATGAATCTAGGTTTATAATTTAATAGGGACTGATAAATTATTTTATAATATATATATGTAGTTGGTTTGACAATGATCAAATATTGCTCTATGAACTGCTTTGCAACCCAATCCATAGGATAACTCCATGTTATGACTGGGATTATCCCTTTAAATGAACTATAAAATTTATCTAGATACCTACCTACTTAAGAAACCTTAAACGAAACTAAATAGCATAGTAAAATATCATACCAAAAAAATAAAGATTACTCATACCAAATGGATTTAAAGTTCCATTTCATTATCTTCCAGATTGATCCTCATGGGATTAACCCTACACTATCACTATAATGCATCAATTTTAGCATGTATAGTTTTGGGTACCTATAAATTTCAAACTAACTATAGCCTAAATGAATTAAATGTTGCATGTAGACATGTAAAATTTCAGCATCGTTTTCAAGAATCAATCTTTGATGAGGAATAAGAACATTCAACATGAACCCTAGATTACCTCACCCTTAACCTTGTCTCTTTTCATTAATTATTATTTCGTTTAACCAATAATGTGACAATATTTTTCTATCGTAATTCATGCATAAAGTTCCCATGACTCAATCATTGTGAGTTGTTTCCCATGAAACACATACCTTCATACCTCAAATCGAAAGGTAAATTTCTAAATGATGTCATTTAATTATTTTAGACTACAACAATACGATGGGTCCCAACCCACCGAACAAGTAGTATATGATACCAAAATATCAATGTGCTCAAAAAAAGAGTGAAATAATATGGATTACGACATTCCAATATTCAATGGCTTCACACTCATTATTATATGTCCTTCTGTCAAGAAAAATATGTTTTAAATCATTCTTGGTCTCATTTGTATGATCCATAAAATTTATCATTTCAACTGACTTCATTGAAAGTATCCTCATGAACACATCAGAAACATCCTAGAATTTTGTGATACATTTCACTACCAAGGTGTATCATATGATGTAACCATATTATTTGTTTTCCCATTCTTCTTGCATGATAGATCCAATGATTGTATAATGAGTGGAAATCCCAATTCAATACAGACATAGGATGAACTAGCCAAGATGTTCCTCGATGTTTATTTTACACCTATATGGAATTGTACGCTTTGAAATGACATCCACAAAATTTATAAAAATGATGGTGAATTAGTCAAGGATGTATTTCATCACTTTAATGAACAAACTAAGAAATTCCCAAAATAGGGACTTGATGTGTGTCAATAGCTGCTAGCCTTCTATTATGATCTCTAACTAGGAGCTCATATATTAGTGTATGTTTCTGATGATGGTAGAATAATTATGAAATCACTTTATGTAGGATGAGAAATTCTTGATGAGGTCTCTTACTTTCACATCCTATGATAGAGAGATCATGTAATGCCTCAATGTGGTATCCTTCAATTTAATGATAACACCCATCTTGCAACAAAAGTTGAGGCCCTAATTATGATGCCAGAATCCATTCGAAAAACAATGAACCCACCTTTCCCCAATTCTCTCATTATAGAGATTCAATCCTATGATATGTGTGGTGATACTACAATATATCTTGAATAAATATTAATAATCAATGAATAATAAATACATTATTTTAGTTATGTTAAATACAATCACCAAAACCAAAAACACTAGAAAACCCCCAATATTATCAACAGATGATATGTCAATGACTACAGAAAAAACCATCAAGGGAAGTACTAGTAGGGAGGAGTTAAATAACTACTTATGAACTATGGAAAAACTGGATTTCCACCTATAAATCATATTCCTCGACCACCTCATAAAATATAGCCAATCATTTCCATCCTAGAGGCCATAAGAATATTCAATTAGCTCCCCATTGACCACCACCACTAGATGCACCTGTCACAACCCATCCCACGGTGCCCATGCCGCCAATACCTCTTGTTTTCCTATTAAAGGAAATTGAATAGTGAGTAGAGACTATGGATTTATCCTAATAGTGGGAGGCATTTTCAAGTTACCTATGAACAGGAACAGTCACAACCCCGGCCTGAATCATTGAAAAAGAAAACATGTGTGCCACTAAGACAAACACTAAATGTATAAGTACATTATATATGTAAAAAAATAAATAATAAAAACCCAATAAAATACAAATCTTTAAATATGGGATTACAATAACTCTAATAATGCATCTGCAAAAAAATACTACATGAAGGGTAGGTGTATAATAGCTTCCACAAGCTATTGGATTACACCTCGCCTGCCCGATCTCACATGGTACCCCCTGGTCCTGGACCACCAAAGACTCCGTCAAAGCACTAGTCTTCTACAAAAGACATGAAACATGTGGGTGATTCAAATGAAGGGGTGAGTAATGAAATACTCATTCCGGATCCCAAATGAAAAAGAAATACCAAAAAGGAAAATTACACCCTAATAATTTTTAGGTCACAATGGTATAACCTAAAATATAGAATGTAAGATTATCAGTCGTGAAGTTGTACATCGTGTATTGCTAAGAGACATAACCCTATGAGTAACTAAGTTATGTTGGGACACTAAGATCTGCTTTTCTTCAATGTCCTTGAGGTATACTCGGCTACCAGGACACTATGTACTACATGCCAACTAGACCCATATGGTCCCATCGTCTACTGGGACACTAATATCCGCTCGTCTATTAGGCCTATGAGGACTACTTGGTTCCTGGGACACTGATGTCCTCTCATCTTTCAGACAACTGAGGTATGCTCATCCATCAGGCCAGTGAAGTTTGATCGGCTTTCAGACCATTGAGGTTCGCTCGTCACTTACTTCTCTCCATATCTAGTATCATGATTTATACTCGTAGCATGATTTATTCCTAGATAATCTAATCCTCAGGCAAATGCTCATAACTAAACCTCAATGAAAACTCTATTGGAGTATATCTAAAGGACCTTCTCATCATTATGGTCCCAACACCACAAACGACTTGTCAATCTGACATACGTTTTGGATGTTATTTCTATTTTACAGAAAAAGGGATGGTGGGGTCTGGGTTCCATCCAACCTGAACCGAGTCTACTGACCCGACCCGGGTTTGACCCAACCCGGGTTTGACCCAACCCAGATCCGACCTAATCATGGTCCGACCCTACTAGGACATGCGTCCTACCCAATGGGATATCGTGGGTCTGACCTGCCTCCTCTCGGTCATCCCACTGTGAGCAAGTGGGCCTAATCTAGCAGAGATGTGGCAGGCATGTCGCGGCTCCCTCCACCTCGCTGGTCACCGCAGGTCCACCGTCACAGTCCTTTTAGACCGCATCCCTACAGCTGTATGATGTGGCAAGGAATGACATGTCTTCTTATGCCGCCACACATGGTGTAGGCAACCTCACCACCATGATGCTTTTCCTTCACACTCTAACGCGACCATCGAGCCACGGGCCACATGCACCACCCATCGCCCCCGACCAAGAGATTTTTCCTTGGCGTGCACCGCCACCCGCTCATGGCCACCAAATTGTGCCTGATTTCTCTTAGTTGGGCTATTAGATCTGTTCTGGTGGTTCGATTTCTGATCCATGAGCGTATTCAGGATCCGTAGATCTTCGTCGTAACTATTATGGTCTCAATGATGTCTTGCCTTGAATATTTGGATTCGGTCAAGAAGAATTCAGGAAAACCAACAATGGATAGATCCATGAAAGTTTGTTTTAGCCCAATGCCTCCGAGTTGGAGTTCAAACAATGTTAGGGATGGTTTTAATATTCTATCTAATATAACCCCGAATAAAAAACACTAAGATCAAGTACCCCCGCATGAACTAACAATACACCCATCAAACTGTTAGTGAACTTTTCTTCATTTTTTTGAATGAAGAAGAGGGAAAGATTTTAATTAAGAAAAAACCCTACCTTGATGTCAAATCGTTCGTTGGGGAAAATCACACCACTGTGTTTGTCTCTCCACAATCAATCATTGGAAACTGTTTATTAATTGTTGCTTTCCAAGGCCAAATCTCCAAGGTTTTAGATTACTCATGCATCATTCCAATGATATGTCCTCATCTAAAGAATTAAAGGATGAAAATGTGTTTCATTGTTTCTGTTACATTGCATTGTAGCATCTTAACACTATTTAGTTTATGAAACAACATTTTGGTTATGCTATGTTTACCATACTTACGTTGCAAAAAAAAATTAAATTTCATATTAAATAAAAAATAAGTTTTATTTTCTTTCCCTAATGAAAAATATTTTTTCCATAAATTCCCATATACTATATTTACCCTGAATCATGATGGTCGATGTTAATTCCTTTCATAGGTACAATGGTTGTTCTAGAAAAACTGATGCCCTTAAATTCTTAATCAATGAACCCATTTAGATGTTTCAAAAACTACAAATGTGCACTATTTACAATAAATAATAAAGTAGTACAAATACATATTCAGGGATCACAGGGCCTTGGAATCATGATATTTAAGTGCACGTAGTAACAAAATAATCCAATTTAATTTTTAAAAAAATTACATGGAATTCTAGGACATTACATTTCCCACACCTTTAGGTCATTATGTCATTGTAATCCAAAATAAGAGATAAACAAACAAATGGGGGTACTGAGCAAGTATATGAGCCTCCTGCTTCTATATTCTCTATTAGAGATATCCATACATCCACCAAATGAACACTATAAGAATCTACGATCCATGGAGGATCAGCTCCATTCGATCCTCAATCTCTCTCAGAGAGTCTTCAAATTTCACCCCATCATCATTGTCAAACTCCCATTAGTCGATGACATATGATGGGTCAACCACATACCTCATCAACGATGATATGTGGAAGAAATTATGAACTCATTGTATCTATGGTGGATGATTTAGGAAGCATGCCACCTCGCCAAATCTATGTGCAATCTATAGA
This sequence comes from Viscum album, assembly GCA_963277665.1. NCBI lineage: Eukaryota > Viridiplantae > Streptophyta > Magnoliopsida > Santalales > Viscaceae > Viscum > Viscum album. Next base: position 448,230,585 of record OY728133.1, read on the forward strand.
GGGCCAATGAATCTCAGAGACACCTTTTCACCATGACCAAATCCCCACAATCCTCATTGGGGAGTGACCCAAAGAACACATGGTCCCCCTCCTCTAACTTCATGGGCCTCTGTCTCCTTTCAATAAAAGATTTATGTCAGCTTTTTGTAGGCCTAATCAATTATTGGATGACCATCAGCTTATCTTTACTAGCCCATACCAACTGCGGACCCTTGTGTACTAGCTCCCCTTGGTTTGTCCTTTATAATAGTGATCTGCATGGTTTCCCATACGGGGCCTCGAACGGTGATATACCAATGGTACATTGGTAGTTATTGTCTTATGCGAACCCCACCAATAATAGTTGATCCTCCCTACTACGATTGAAGGCCAAGATACAATCATGAATAATGTCCTCTAAAACCTAGATAGTCCTCTCCATCTAACCATCTTTCTGAGGGTGTAACCTTGTTCTCAAGTGAATATGAGTCCCAAAAACCTCCTAAAATCCCGTATACAACCATGATGTAATGTGTGTGTATCGATCCAAGACTATCGTCAATAGGACCCCAAGTAGTTGAAAAATCTCCTACATATAGAGGTGTCTCTCTATCTCTACTGAACTCTATTCCAAATTTGTTGATAGTGGGATGACATGGTGAGTCACTGAATAATAACCTAGATGGCTACGTGCCCCTAGGATGTGTTGGGTGAACCCATCACAAATCCCAATGAGATACCATCCCACTTACACTCGGGATCCTCAATTGGATGAATCAAGCTTGTTGGAACATGATTCTCTACCTCCACTACTAGAAAAGTGAGGAACCAATAAATATAATATTCCACTACCTTCTTCATCCTATGAAACTATTTTTGACGTTGGAGGTCATGGTAAATCTTTTTTACTCATGGATGTAGCATGAAAGGGGAGGTGTGGAGCTCCATCAAGAAGCTCCCCACATGTCACCACTGGCACAACAGTGCACCCAAAAAAAAGATGGCGTGCTCCCCACATATAAAATATCTATCAGGAGAAAGTCTTGAGGATAAATTATCATGCCAGGAATCACAGTTTAAAACCACTAGATGTGCCTCCCAAATCCCTTTAAGAGTCGGTGAGTGACAACCATTGGATGAAGATGAGATTCTCCATCCCCATCCATGAAGGATATCTTCATCTTGGCTAACTGCTCTGATACATCACTCAGCAACTAAAAACTCCATATCCTAATTAGCATATATGTTACCACATTCCCCTTAATAGGAGTATATACTATCTTGAAGTCATAATCATTGAAGAAATATCGCCACGGCTGCTTCCTCATGTTCAATTCTTTCTGGGAGAAGATATATCGAAGAAATTTGTGGTCATAGTAGATGGTAACCCACACAACCATTCTGTAGTTCCACCACACCTTTAATGAAAATACCACTCCAACTACCTCCAGGTCATGGGTAACATATATATGATTATGGTGACTAAACTATCATTACCTATAGGTGAACACTAATTAACCCTATATCGACACACAACCTGGTCTGGTCTCTGATGCATTGAGGAATAATACATACCCAACACCATCCTTTGGTAGTCTTAAGATGGGGGAACTATTCAGTCTCTGTCTCAGCTCCATGCAACTCTATTGGCACTTCACTATCCGCACAGAGGGTTATCCCTTCTATGTCAATGCTAATAAGGGTGTTTCTACCCTAGAAAAGTCAATCATGGACACTTGATTGTATCTAGGAAAATCCAAGAAACATTTTACCTTAATCATGCTCATTTGTGGCTCCCAAGAAAGTACGAACTCTATCATTATTGGATACAATGCCACTAAAGCCTCCAAAATGAAATTTCCAGGAAGGTGGAATTTTCAAAAATAGAATTGACACTTATAGAGATTCCTATAAAACAGGTTTTCTAGGAGTGTAACCATGACTATCTATTTGTGTGTAGCATGTTCCTACTCTGATGTCGAGTACAGTAGAATTTCATTAATGATGACCATGATGAACTAGTCACAGTAAGGATAGAAGATCCTATAAATGAGCCCCATCAACACTTCTGTGGAATTTATTAGGCCGAAGGAAATCACCAATAACTCTTTGTGGCCATACCAACATATGAAGGTTGTCTTAGGTACATCCTCATCCCATATATGAATTATATGAGCGTCTGATCTATGTTCTATCTTGAAGAACCATCTCGCTCAATTCAGGTCAAAAATTATCTGTAGAGGATTTATGTTCACCATGGTCACCTGGTTCAAATGCAAAAAGTACATTCCAAACCTCAAACTTCCATATTCATTTTTGGAAAAAAAATTCTAGTAATTTCCATGGTGAAACATTGGGCTTCGGGAAACCCTTCATCTGAAAATTATCTCGCATTATCCTTAACTCCTGAAGTTTCATGGGAGCAATCTGATATTATAGTGTGGATACCGGTGTCTTCCTATGGTACAAATCAATGAATAAGTAAGCCTCCATGTGAGGGTGTAATCTTAGAGAATACTCATGGAAAATCTATTCATAATTGTCCACCACTGGCTGAATGTGATGACTCTTCTTTTCCACCACACTGAGGGTGAGGCTAGCCAACTAGTGAGTGATCGAATGCACCCACCTCTGAGAAAGTCCATCCAACGTTATATGGCCTCCCTTATAACTGGTGATGGAAAACATGGTCCCATATTTATGGACACACCACACTCTACGCCTAATATGAATGATATGAACATGAACTATGGATAATCATCCCATACCCAAGATGACGTTGTATGTCTTCAACGCCACTACATGGAGATCCCATCCAAACCAATCACATCCTAGTGTAATCTCACACTGCCGGAATTGTTTTTTAATCAATGAATCTCCACCTATAGGAGTCTCTAATTGTAAGGATCAAGCCAATGGCTCCAACCAAAACTCCATGTTCTGAACACGGTCTGTGGAATGAAAACAGTTACTGGAACCAATGTCAATAAGAACAATATCTAAGGTGGAGATTCCATATAGTATACCTTTAAAAATCTCTATAGAGAAAAGGTTGTAGGACACAATATCCTATAGCAGGTTTCACCCCTATCCACTAGCACTAGGAGCCCATGGTAGACCACCAATGGGTGGTGGTTGAGTAACGTGAAACCTCCGCCCACCACCTACTACTCTGCCAACTCCCCTGCCACATCTTCTGCCTTGGGGACAACCCTGATTGATCATATGTTTCTACATTAGTGGACCCTAGACTGTCTTCTATTAATTTATGTTGTGACTTAAAAAATCATGAACCATGTTCCCCTTCCCAACACATGAGTAGCATGACATTCCCATATGACGACTCCCTCTTTCTGGAGGTCTTGTACCACCAATATTGCATATTCATGTTGTCCATTGAAATTCTTGGCCTTCTTGGGCCCCCATGTCTATTGCATTCTACCCACAGGTAAAGGATTCACCACCAAGGGTCTACTGGTAGCCCCTTCTACTCACACATGCTCTTCCTAGAAGCTCTCCTTGAGCAAGGCACGCTCCAACACCCCAACATGAGTAGGGATGCATAGCAATACCATTGTGGCCTTGATATCGTTGCATAGTCCCTGTTCAATTTCTTGACCCATAAATTACAGGTCTTGCACCTTGTCTATAGAGTTTGATGAATGTTCATTGAATCACTCTGAGTACTCGACTACTATCATTAATCCTGTTGTAGGTGCAGTAACTCCAGCATGTGAACTGAACACAATTTTGTTGGGAAAAAATACTCTTTGAAGAGGTACTCAATGACTATTAAGGATAGAGTCACCTCATAGTATTTCTAGATCATTAAACTCCACCATCTCCCCAGTGATACCTAAAGATGGATCGTGGCTAAGATCGACATCTAGTCAAGATGAATCCTTACTAGAAGAATGAGTAGAATAAAAAAATCGATCCATTTCTCTACCTCCTAGGGGTTAGTCCGTACCCAGAACCTGGGAGGTCTCTACCTTTGGATCTCATGTAAGGAACTGAGCTACCTGTGTCATGTATTAGTAGATCTAGTAGCAACTACTGGCTAACATTTGGTTGAAACGTTGGTCCACCTCTTGCTGGGGTCATTTCTAGTATTGATCCCTATACTGATGCTTCATCAGATGGTGTACCATCCTTGTGGTCACAAAGTATATTCCTCATTGGCTGTCAACGTGGTGGCATCCTGAAACATTTCAAGATAAACCACAGTCAATAGGATATACATGGTGAGATGACCCAGGAAGGACATGATGAACCACAAAAAATACTATATGATTTATTTAATCAGTGGTTTCTTGTAATAATTAAAAATGAAGTATTTAGTGTCCTGGTGTATGGATATTTCATCCACCGCACCAACACTAGACTCCAAAAGACTAAAATTCTAACTCAAAAAATTCTACATTGCTTCCCCAAAACAAGACCACAAAATCTATGTAAATGTGGTAGAATTAACCACCCTTTGATACAGTTATTTCACCAACCATCCCATGGGGCACATATCGAGATTACCACAATCCTGCCTCTCAATGCCCCAGTGCTAGAAAATACTTGTAATGGATTTATCTTCCATGTGGGAGTCATTTTTTAGTACCTGTACACACACACACACTCAAAACCCCATTCTGAAATGCCAAAATGGATAACATGCATGCCACTAAGACAACCACTGAATGTATGAGTGAAATCAATTAGAAAAATGACCCATAATACAATCCCAACAAATAGAAAATATGTAAATAAGGGTGTACATGGTATTTAATAGTATGTCCGTAGAAATACCTACTTGAAGTGTAGGTTTAGAGTAGCTACCAGATGTCGTAGGAGTACACCTCACCTTTCTAATCTCACTGGGCACTACCTAGTCCTAGAACACGAATGTCTATGTCAAATAGTCATTCATATGCAAAAGAAACAACATGTGGTGGGCAAGCTTGTGTAGGGGTGTGTAATGAAATACTCAGTAGGGCAACCAAATCAAAAATAAAGACAATGATAGAAAATTAAACACTAACAATTTTCAGATCACACAGGTATAAAAAATAGTATTGAAAACAAGAACATTGGTTCTATAGATGAAAATATAGTGTTTTTGATGGACTCATCCCTGATAACTCCCTGATGTCTATAGGGAGACTGAGGTTAGCTTGTTCACCATTCCCCTAAGGTCCGCTCTGCTACCAGGCCACTATGGTTCTTTCATCTATCGAGCCACTGATGACTTCTCGACAACTATTCCACTGAGGTTTGCTCATTTTTTAGTCCACTATGGTATACATGGAAATCGAGATACTATGTTATGCTCTTATTATAGGCCACTGAGCTCCGCTCAGCTACCGGGCCATTAAGGTCTACTCGTCACATTCTTGTCATCACAACTAAATGAATGATTTTTTCTCAAAACATGGTTGATTTCAGTAGAATATACTCATCAATATGTTGATCATAAATCAACCTCAATAGAAACTCCCATAGAGTATTTCTAAAGATCCTCCTCATCACATGAGTCTCAACACCACAAAATGATCATAAATCAGACATACAGTTTGGATGTTATATCTATTTTATTGAAAATGGTGTTGTTGGGTCCATGTCCTGGTCGACCTAATTGGAATGACACATCCCAGGATTGTCAACCCAACCCAGATCTGACCTAGAACAATGGGCCTACTCGGACTAGCTAGACCGCCCAGGGTGGCCTGCCACCTCCTACCTGGACCACTATGAGCGGGCCTACCTGCTTGGGTCGAGACACAACGGGCGTGCCACATCTCACTCCTCCTCTCTATTTTCCACATGGTCGGCCACCATAATAAATGTGAACCATGGACCTCCAACCGCCTGACATGGCATGACTTGTCTTGTCTTCTCATTCCATAGCCACCTGCTATTATCAGTTGCCTGATCCACCACACATGGTAGATTCCATTTTCCACCTTACCGTTGAGTCATGAAAACTTCTTGTACCACCTGACCATAGAGCTTTGACCCCTATGTGATGCATCTGAATCTATTCCACAGGCATTTTCTACCACTGTAGTGCATCATCGGTGCACCCATCAGTCTCTTCTGCAGGCCACCAGGTCCACTTCAGTGGTCCGTATTCCGATCAGCAAACATATCTGGGATCCTCATATTGACTCCATCACTAATACAAGATCAAAGTTGTATTGAAATCAATTTGTGGGTTCATTCATGGAGAAAACAAGAACTCCCACAATAGAGGGATCTGAGCCATATTCGTGTCTCCTTGATCCTCCCACGTTAGTTCTTAAAACATGTTTGGGGAGGTTTTATGATTCTATCAATTATAACCACGATTCAAAAAACCCCAATATCAAGTAACCCTCATTCAACAAAAAATGACCCATAGATCAACATGTTAGTAGGTTTATTTGCGTTCATTTTTTAGAAACATGAGGGTGGAAACATTTTCATCAAGTACAAAACCCTACATCAATGTTGTATCATTCTTTGGAGAAAATAACATTGTTGGGTTCATCACTCCACACACTATCATTTGTGGTTATTCGTCGATCGTATCTTTCCAGTGCCAAATATACAAGGGTTCAGACCGGTCCTGGATCATTCCAATGATCTGTCCTCAGCTAAACCATTAATAGCAGAAAACATGTTTCCGAATTTCTGTTACATTGCATTGCAATGTCGTTACACTATTTCATTTATGCAACAACTTTTGAAAATCACTTTGGGTACAACACCATTATGTTGCAATGAAAATTGAATTTGAAATATAACAAACATTAAAAATTATTTTATTTTCTATAAGAAAAATTGTTTATTTTATTATTTTTCCGTTACAAGTCAAAAAAACTAAATTTTACTCTCAACCTGCAGCGGTCGAGTTTAAGAACATTCTTAGGTAATGTCATTGTTCCAGACGCAACAGTGATATCATATTATTAATCCAGGAAATAATTTATATGTTTTAAAAACTATACATGTGATATATATTAAATAAACCTATAAAAATTCAAAAACTTATTTCAGGCTCACCTGGCCTTAGAATAATGTTCACCATGAGCGCGTGTCCTAAATATAATTCCATTTAATTAAAAATAAATACCTTGAATTCTAGGACATTACAACACCACTTGAAACTAATATTTCAAATCTACTAACAACATTGTTTCTTATGGAATATCATATGATAACACCCATGAAACCAAAATAAAAAATCAAAGGGAAACCCTCTAAAATATCAAACATCAAATTTTTCAAATCTCCAATACAAGATCTAACATATTTGATGGATGCTTCCGGATAATACTAAGACATTCCCAAAGAAGAGACGAGGTAATAGTAATGAGGATAAGAAAAGTGATGTATTCTAAAAACCCATGTAGTAGAGTAATGAAAAAAATAATAAGAACCTAAGACACCTACAACATTCATAGAATGTGATGAGAACAAAGAAAAAAATTCTAATGACTAAGAGAAACCTCTTGCATCACAACATACTGCAACATCCCCAGCACAAGACCAACCCAAAGTGGATATCTATATTTTACTAAAATATCATAAAATTCCTCTATCCCTTTTCAAAATAATGATACAAGATGTGATTGAAGAGAAATAAAATAATTTTTTTAAGATGATCAAGAAATTTCACATCAATAACCCATTTTCTATAGTTACTTCCTAAATTACTATATATAAAAAATTTCAAATGAATGATATTTTTTAAAAATTATTATGGATTATATGTGGGTCATTTCCCAAAATTAAGAATAATCATTTATTTTTTAATTGAAAATTCCACAAAAAATGAGTGATCTTGGGGTTTATAAATTCCATGAACAATAGGGAAATGTAATATTGGAAGATCCTTGTTAGACTTAGGAGCCAACATTCACATTAAAACAATGAGTGTATTTCAAAATCTAGTACTCGATGATATCAACCGAAATAGATTATCACTCCAATTTGATAACTGGTTTGTTAGGTATCTTTGATGAATTCTTGTGTACGTCCTCATCAAAATTGGTAAATTAATTTTCCCAATAGACTTCCTCATTTTGGTTATGGAAGAAGAATGATATGTCTTGATTATATTACTATGTCCACTCATTAACACCAGAAAGGAATTAATTTATTTAAATCAATAGAGACTTATATTTTGAAAAGGCTATGAAGAAATTGTGTTGGATGTAGTTAACTATTGAAAAACAATCAGATGATTCTTGGGACTAACAATCTATTATTATAATAAAAGAGTGGAATGATTATATGAACATTGATAATGATAGTGATGAAATGTTCCCTACTGAATTGGAGGAGTATGAATTTGATGAAATTTTATACTGAACCTATGGTAAGGGATACAATATAAACTCTCATACCAGTGGTTATTCAGTGACCAATACTATAACTAAAACCATTCCTAAGCACACTCACCTATTATTTTATAGAGAGAACAAATTCACTTGTACTCATCATTATCTGAGAGATAATAAATGATCAAGTGAAAAATATTATTAATATCCTAGAAATACAAAAAAACATCGTTATAGGTGGTGTCTTATATTAATTGAACTATCCCCAAATTATGATGTAATAAAATTTTATTATTATTAAGTTTGATAACCAAACGCTATCCCAATAGGATACTGAGACCACCAATTAAAGAGTTAGTTAATATATAATTGTGAAATCATATGGCTACTGTAATAAGTTTTTCAATCACTGATAGCAAGTGGGAGAGTCCTCTATAAGTAGTTCCAAAAAATTGTATCCTCATAATTATCATGAATAATGAAAATGAATTTATTTTGACTCTCACTATTATTAGATGGTTAGAATGTCTTGACTATATAAACATTAATAAGGAAACTAAAAAAGATAATTTTCCATTTCTATTCATGGATTCAAATATAGATATAATCATTAGACATGAATTATAATGTTTCCCATATGGATATTCTACATACAATTAGATTGTACATAAACTAGATGATTACTCCAATAAGAATTTCACATGTCAATTTAATACAATTTCCTATATACACATGTAATTCCTTAGGTGTAATGAATTGGTGACCTTTTAATGGTGTAGGAAACATATGTTCCATGATATAGAGGGTGAATTATCAGATGTTTTTATGAATGATTTTTAGTATATGGATGCTTCATCAATTTATTCTTAAGAAATATTGAATGAGTACAAAAAATATTTGATGATAATTTTTTAGTAAAAAAAGAATAAAACTCAACATTTTGGTTCAAAGATTAATATTACAAGAACACAAAATGTCAAAGGATAGCATGGATTTTGACCCCCAAAAAATTAATGTGACTACATAGTTACCACATCCCTCCACTGATAAATGTAATAAGAAGATTTCTAGCCCATAAATGATTATATCTTTACAAGGTGATTTATTTTAAAAAAAATTCAATCCTATGACATGCTTATTAGTAAGGGATGCTTGTATTTAATTCAATATTTTGTGTTGGTTGGAATTCATCATTTTTAAGAAGATCCTAGTGGCCACTCCTTTTATCATTTAAAAATTTTGGATAAAGAAATAATGTTGATGTGAGAAACATGGGACATCATCATGAGTGTCATATTAGGAAAGACGGTCGGTCACGCATTATTTCACATATACTATTACAGTGACATCTTAAATGATGCTCATATAAACTAAAAAAGAAAAAAAATAAGATATAATTTAATTTATATTTTCTTTAGAGATGTTTCACCCATCATTAGTTTTTATATGGTGACTGTGTAAAATCATATGGCTTCCTTGATATTTTTAATGTCAAAAAATATTTCAAAAAATGATTGATACGGTAAATCCTATTAATTCAGAAATTTGATATCATCATCAAACACCCAAAAGGGATGTCGAATGGTGTCATTGTTCATCTATCTAGACTCCCACTTCCCCTCAATAAGTAAAATAAAAATATTATCATTGATGAAAAATTCCTGATAAAAATATCTCTACCCTAAAAAAAGGAACTACCCTTGGTTTATAATATTTCCAAATATCACTCAGTGGGATTCTTTCACACAATCCACTCCTACCAAGAAAAAAGAATATTTTTCGTGAAAACATCACACCACTAGTGGGATCAGCCGCTATATTTGAATCATAATGTTGATTGTTTAACATGATTCTACATTTCAGAAGATGGGATCCAAAATATGTTAGACATGTCCCACACATCACCAACTAGAACGAATCCTAGAACATATATTCCATATGAAAAAGACCCATAATAGTTGATATTTTTGGCATAGAAGTCACCTTGATACACAAAATTATTTCCAATGTTGTGATCCATGAAAATGAATTGGAACCATCATGAAAAGAAATGAATTTACCCAAAACATGATCAGGGAAGTCAAACTCCTTGACATATGGGAAAAGGTTTCATGTGTCCATTTACTAATTCACATGGAAATTTTTATATACTTTTTGGTGTTGACTATGTATCAAAATCAGAATAAGCTAAACCTACAACTCATGACCCAGAAATTGTGGTAATGAATTAATAAAATAAAAATATGTTTTTATGATTCATATTCCACCAACTAATCATTACTGATTGGGGAAGATAATTTAAAAATAATTATCTTAATGGACTGCTTGACTATTACAAGATATGATATAACACCTAAACTCCCTTAGACCCACAGAAAGTAAGAATGTTGAATTTTCAAATAGGGTAACAAAAAAATCAATGAGAACACTGTAAATAAAAATAAACACCCCATTTCAATATATGTTTGATACACTCTTTATATATTATGTTGTGTACAATAAATTCATAAACACCCCATTAATATATATGTTTGGAAAGAAATTCTACATTATTATGGAAGTAGAACATCACTCGTATAGGAAAACTATGAATTTTAATCTAGATTTGAAAAAAAAACTGGGAAGTTACAATCCTCTAGTTTGATGAACAAGAGAAGATTATGAATAATTCCTACAAAAATTACATGATTTATAAATAGAAACCCAAAATTAACATGATGATCGAATTTTATGAATTTCTATACCATCGAATAAGGTAATGTTATTAAACACGAGATTTTAACTATTCCTTGTGAAGCTGAAATCAATATGGTTAGGACCCAACTAGTAAAAAATGTATTACCCTATATGACCCTAAAAATATAGAAAGAATGAGAAACCACCATTTAGTGGGAGTGGTCATAGATTAGTATATTTTAGGAACTATTATATAACACCCCAAGCTTCCACGGTACACTTCTCTTTGAATAATACAGTAGTGTGTGTTGTACACAACTTCGAGTTCTAACACACACCATAACCAATCAAACTAGCCATGATGAATAGTAATACCAAATTTTTGAAATTTTATAAATTTTATCTTTCAAAATGGAATTCATTATTGGATTTGGAATCTCGAAATTAGATTAGGGTGAATTTTTGGTATTTTTCTGAAAACATTAAATTTTTTATGAATAGTGAAAAAACAGTGAGTTATAGTTTAAAACCGAATATTTATTTAAATAATTATTTATATTATTTAAATTTAATTAATATAAAAATAGATACTAATACTTATATATGTTCAATGTAATTCCTTGGAGTTAGTTTAGAATAGTTTTAGATATATAAAAATTTTATGGAACTTTTCACCGTCTTTTACCCACCTCCTAGGAGAATTTGGAAATTCTCATAAAACATAATTTTATCGCATCTGTGAGTGGAATTTCAAAAATCTAGGAGACACGGTTAATATCAAGGAGTAAAATGTGGTTCAATAAGATAAAAATAATGTTTTTGAATAGTAACTTTTTACTTTTATTTACCACGCTTAAAAGTAAATAGGGTAATTAAAGGTAAAAATGATATTAATATTACCCTAACACTAGACTTAATTATATTGGAAAAGTGTATCTCAACCTAAAACAACCTTAGGAATAAAATATTATCATTTATTTCCACTTGGATTAGATTAGGAAATTTATTATTATTTAATTTAAAGAAGAGTTAAAAGAGTTAAAATCAATGTTTAATAACTAAAACAATTTTAATATAGGGGTTTACAAAAGATAAATTCAATTATAAATATTCATTAAAAAGATAAATATATTTCCTACATAATGGTATTTTATTTATAATTTTTAGACATTAAATAATATATGTTATTTATGACACAATGTTGATGCAGTAATTACCTAATTAATAAAATATTAAAATAATTGATATTATAAATATAAAAATAAATGTAATTTGAGACAATTTATGAATTCCACTAATTTTCTAGGTTAGTATGACATATTAGGACTGGTTATATAGATTTTATCTAAGTAATAATTCTATTATGAAATTATCAAAAACAAAATACCAAATAATGTCAAAGTTGACATAGAAGAGTTTTTAAAATAAATATTAATTTATTAATTTATATTCAATTCCTAAAAATCGATGGTTCGACCCAAAGACTTATATTATGATAGGTGTATCATTAATGGACTACTTGGTGGACGCTTGGATGTTTATAGTATGTTTATTGATAATATAATATAAATATACAAAGAGACAAGGTAAGTGTCAAACTAATTAACTAAGAGTTAAAATTAAGAGATAAGGTTAATAAAGTGAACATGAATTTATTATAATATAATATTTCAAGCTTTTCCAAAGGTACCCCTCACCCCTCTTATAAAATGGCACACTCCCTTCTCTCAATTTTACACCATCAAATCATTTGGCTCAGCCAAATGCTGCCGAAATATTCTCTCAACTTCCCTCAAATAATCATAGAGGCCTTAGTTAGATCAGAAATCCATCCTATGGAGCCATTTTGATCAAATCAAAAGGAAGAACCCAAAGAAGAGGTAATGTTTTCACCACCCTTTTTCATGTTCTTTTCTTCTTCAACTTCTTCTTTCTTTGTTGTTTCTTTTCTAAAATAATAACTCTAGTCTCTTATATATAGTGTGATGTTATTATAAATATGGTACAAATATATTCAGTATTCTATCCAACCTTTGAATGACATGTCACCATACGTTCGTACGTACGACATACCGTCTCCACGTCATGGTGTAATTTTTATTCAATATATTATTATTTGGATGGGTATAATAATGAAGTGTAATTAATGTAAATAATAAATATAACATGATAATGATTTTGTATATATGATATACCTTCCAATTATGTATTATTTTAATATCAAAAAATGATATTGTCGCTCGTGCATACGTACAGACTACCGTCTCCACGAACGCGATGAGATTCATTCCCCATTGTATCCATGCAAGTCTATTTCTCATTTGATGATTAAAAATAATGTTTAAGGACTTTATATCATTCTGGATATGAATAAGATACAACCTATCCATAATAAACACAACATATGTAACAAAACATATAAAAGTAAACGAGTATGTTAACACCCGAAACGATGATAATACTAAGACATTATTAACAAATAAAAGTTAAAAGATCATATAGGATATCATATTAATGTATTTGATTCTTTTATAATTTAATAACAATTATTTCACCATTATATAAGAGGTTAAACTACCCTCAACCAAGGAAATGTACAAGGTAAGGGTTTATTTCACAATCTCTTCATTATCCAAGTTTGTTTATACGTAATTATTTACCGGGACCTCATTATCATGCATATAAATGTTTCTTAAAAAAAATTTTCAAAACATTCTTACTATTTTATAGACTATGGTTTAAATTATGTTATACCCATGTTGACTTTTTATATGAATTTTATAAAGAAATCATTCTTTCGTTTTCCAGACAATGTCTTTTTTAGCATTTTCGACAGAATTATGGTAAGAATGTATTTTTTAACATATACGACAGTTGCGGCTATTTTCCACCGTTATAAAATCGTCAAAGCTTACCTTACAAGCTTATAAAAAATTTTTAAATGAAAATATTTTATTTTATAATTATGTGACTTTTAAATGAATTAAAAAAAAGAGAGATAATTCCCTCAAATAGTTTAGATTTCATCTATATAGCGACCCGGCCTTTTCTAAAATTACTATTACATCATTTCAAATATAAACAACATAATAGTATTACACATGGAGGATCCAGAAGTTTAGTGTCTTGGGAAAACTAGGACAACACATAACAAGTACAACATCAAGCAAAAAAAATTCATTTAATTTCTTCATGTATAGCTTCTTAGTAGCACTTGTCATCTCCTTAGTACATGTAGCCACCTGAGGATATACATCAAATGGGGTGAGCTAAAAGCCCAGTAAGAGGATAGATAAGAACAATATATCATGATGTGAGAATAATCATGACATAGGAAGAAGATCTTGAACATGAGAGGAGCATAAACAATAAACTTGAAATGTGGTAATGCATAAAAATGAAACATCATGTCTTAGTGGTTAACTACCACACATAATTGTGAACAAAGATAACATCATGTTCAAGCATAATTTCACATTTACTCATGAGATTCATCACTTTACCCAATGCATTGGAGCGCTATATAATTCCGAGCGCACCCGTCACATCATAACATTATCATTATCATGCTTGCCACATAGTACACATATCAAACATGTACATAAATAAACCATGGAAAGGAATGGGTTTCATCTCATAATAACACATTCATAAGCTTTGGGTTCCCAAAAGAAAGAGGGAACAACATACTTGATATAAGAACCATCAACCTTGAATGAGAGGCAAAATGTGAGATCTTGAAAGAAGAGTTCTTTTGGAAAACATTATGATGGACATAAAAACTAGTGAAAAAAATGTATATCCCAGAAAAGTAAAGGAAATGATGAACAAAAGAACTTTGAGGAGTAACCACATCAAAAATGGAGTGAAAGAGGGAGAACCCGAAGGAAGAAAATTGGGTTTGAGATTTCCCCTTACCTTGTACTCGAATGCCTCCTTCTCTTTAATGTCCTGTATAATGACATTATATTCATTAATTAGAAATTACAGAACCTTTTATACATTAATAGGGTTCATTCTGGTTTTATTATTTCATATTATGTTCCTTTGGATGACTTATAGAGTTTAAAAACATTGATCGGGGATGTTCTTTTTCATGGTTTTCTTGAGCGGTCCACTTGTATTCTTAATTTTATGTTTTGGTAGATCATGGTTAAACATCCAAAACTGATATTACATGTAATTAATGATATTACAGAAGCTTGGATGATTTTATAATGAGTTATATTAGATCCATGTGGCCGAATTATTAGATAGGAATTAAATGAAGATTATTTGGGCTAATTTGAGCGGTTTTTGGATCACAACCAACTCATTTTAACTTTTAACTTAGTAGTATGGCCATAGGTTATTTCCAGAACTTAAAATAGAACATAATACATATAAAACATTCTGGTTCAACCATAAAAATGGTTTCATGACCAGATTGAAGGTATAAATGGAAGAAGAGAGCATGTTGTTTTTGAAGGTGATAAATTATCGCCACATGAACAACGTTCTCTTTAATAAAATCAAAAGGAAGGGGGAAAGGGTGAGGGGTGATATAATATAACATTAGAATCATAATATTACAGTATATATATAATACTGGATTTACAGAACAATTTGGATGAAGATAGATAGAGGGAGATCAAGAAAGGAACTTGGACTTGAAAGGAAATTAAAGGAGAAGAGGGAGAGAAATTACCTTTAGAATCCTCCTCTTGAGTTCCTCTTTAAGGAAGCTAGGCTTGGTCTTTTGATGAGACCAGCAGATTTTGGACGTGGGGGATGAGTTAGGGAATGTGTTTGGGCATAATTTAGAGAAGGCTTGGAGCTTGAGAGGTGTGAGGAAAAGAGGGAGTGAAGGGTGGCTTTTATAGTGGAGGGGAGAGGGGTTTTCTTAATATTAAATTGATTAGATTATTAATTCCACCAAGGACAAGGAATAGTGAGTCTTGGATGACCAATAATAGTAATTTTATAATGTAATCCCGAACCAAGTGGGATTACATCAGCAGAACATCAGCAATGACTCAATTAATGCATTATTTAGCTTTTATTGTGAATTATCGGATTCCACTATTCATCAAAAATTCAAGTATCTTAGAAAAATCCCAAAATTTTACCCCAACCATTTTTCGACGTGTAGAATCCAAAAATGAAGTCCATTTTTCAAAAATAATTTTCTACGTATTATTAATTTAATATTTAAATAAAATCATAATTTACATAGAATAAACAATTTTTAAGATTAAAACTGATTTTATAGTTCTTTCAAAAATTACGTAGGGTCATATAAAATTATCTAAAAACTAATAGACATTGATTCAATAATTTATGAATATATTTCATGAAAAGAAACATTCTTTTAAATTAATTAATTAATTATAATTAATCATTTATGATTTATAAAATACCAAAAACGTTTACTAAGGTCAAATTATCACTTTCTATGATGGATAAATTTTATTTTATTATTCATAGGTAATATTACTCTTATTTAATATTCATAAGGTTCATATTACTATTCATAAGGGTAGGTTACTATTCATAAGGGTAGGTTACTATTCACCAAAAATTATTTTTGTTTCATTAAACTCCAAAAACTATCTTGAGCACAACCGTGTATGCTGGATTTTTAAAATTCCAAACATAGGGTTGACAAAATTATGTTTAAAGGTCACTTATCACTTAGTTGTTTATTATTTTGTGTTTTTATGACATAGATATAAGAAGGGAATTTTCCATTGAAAAACATTGGGTCGTTACATTCTCCCCCCCTTAAGAAATTTCGCCCCCGAAATTTCACTTTAACCAAACAGGTGAGGGTACTTCTCCTTCATTGCCTCTTCCGGTTCCCAAGTTGCTTCCTCAAACTTTTGGTTCCTCCACAGCACTTTGACAAGGCGGGTTGTCTTGTTGCGTAGAACCTTATCACTTCAGTCCAGAATTTTTACCGGCTGCTCCTCATATGAGAGATCATCTTCCAACTGTACCACCTCTGAGTTTAGTACATGTGAGGGGTCTGGAATGTACTTCCTCAGTAGTGATACATGAAACACGTCATGAACTTGAGCCATATTCTGTGGAAGTGCCAGACGATAGGCCACGGCTCCTATACGATCAAGGATCTCAAAGGGGCCAATGTACCTTGGGCTTAGCTTCCCTTTCTTCCCGAATCGCATGACTCTCTTCCATGGAGATATTCGAAGGAAGACTTTATCTCCAACGTCAAACTCCAAGTCCCTTCGACGATTGTCAGCATAGCTCTTTTGCCGACTTTGAGCAGCTTTGATATGTTTCTGGATGGCTTAATCCTTCTCTGTCATTTCTTGAACAAGATCGGGACCAAGTAGTTTTCGTTCTCCAACTTCATCCCAACAGGTTGGAGTTCTACATCGCTTCCCATAAAGCGCTTCATACGGAGCCATCTGAATACTCGAGTGGAAGCTATTGTTGTATGAGAACTCAACCAATGGAAGGTGCTGATCCCATCCACCTTTGAATTCAAGAGAGCATGATCTTAGCATATCTTCAAGTGTCTGAATAGTCCTTTCAGACTGGCCATCAGTTTGGGGGTGATAGGCCGTGCTGAAGTTTAATTCAGTACTAAAAGCATGTTGAAGGCTCCTCCAAAATTTAGAAGTGAACCTTGGATCACGGTCAGAGACAATCGAGAGTGGAACACCGTGCAACCTCACTACTTCCTTCACATATATCCTTGAAAGTTGTTCAAGTGAGAGGTCTTCCCGAATAGCGATAAAATGGGCAGTCTTGGTGAGTCGGTCAACCACAACCCATATCACATTATTTCCTCTTGACGTTTTCGGGAGGCCCATGACAAAGTCCATAGTGACATTTTCCCATTTCCACATGGGTATAGGCAATGGCTGCATCATACCTTTGGACTTTTGCCGCTCAGCTTTAACATGCTGACACACCAAGCACCTTGATATATATTCTGCAATCTCCTTCTTCATGTTATCCCACAAGAAGTGTTCTCGGAGATCACGATACATCTTGGTACTTCCAGGATGAATAGATAAAGTTGAGCTATGTGCATTATCCAATAGCTCCTTCTTTATTCCAGGTGATGAAGGCACACAAAGCCGCGTTCCAAACCGAATCACACCATCATCGTCGATATGAAACTCTGGCATCTTTCCTTCCTTTACTGCATTCACCCTCTTTTGTATCTCCACATCATCCCTTTGTGCTTCCTTGATCTTCTGTTGGATGGATGGTTGCGCAATCATTTGGGCAAGGTAGGATGTATCCCCTGCCCTTACAATTCCCAAATCCATCCTTTGCATATCCATGAAGATAGGGTCTTTCTCAATCCTCAACATGGATAGAGTAGCAGGTTCTTTCCTGCTTAGAGAATCAGCTACCTTGTTCTCCTTTCCAGGATGATAGTGAATAGAGCAATCGTAATCCTTGATTAGCTCTAACCATCTCCTTTGATGCATGTTGAGCTCCTTTTGTGTGAATATATACATTAGACTCTTGTGGTCGGTGTATATGTCACACTTCTCACCATAAAGGTAGTGCCGCCAGATTTTCAAGGCAAAAATCATGGCTGTCAGCTCTAGATCATGCGTCGGGTAGTTCTGCTCATGGATCTTCAACTGTCGTGAGGCGTAGGCTATCACATTATCATTTTGCATGAGTACACAACCCAAGCCTTTCTTTGAAGCACCACTGTATATCACAAAACATTCTCCACTTTTTGGTAGTGTGAGTACAGGTGCAGTGATCAGCCTTCTCTTTAGCTCCTTGAAGCTTCCCTCACATTCTTCCGTCCATACATACTTTACCCCTTTCCTTGTTAACTTAGTTAGCGGGCTTGACAATCGTGAGAAGTTTCTCACAAAACGTCGGTAGTACCCAGCTAATCCAAGAAAACTACGGATTTCTGTGACACTAGAGGGCCTGGGCCATTCTTCAATCGCCTTTGCCTTCGAAGGGTCCACAGAAATTCCCTCGCTTGTGATCACATGTCCCAAGAACGTGACTTGATTCATCCAAAAGTCACACTTGCTGAACTTGGCGTACAACTTCTCCTCTCTCAATGTCGCCAACACAAGTCTTAGATGTTCTTCATGTTCCTCCTTTCTCTTGGAGTAGATGAGAATATCATCGATAAACACTACCACAAATTTGTCGAGGTAATGTCTAAAGACTCTATTCATCAAATCCATGAAGATTGCAGGGGAATTAGTAAGTCCGAAGGGCATCACCAAAAATTCATAGTGCCCATACCTTGTACGGAAGGCAGTCTTCTGAATATCTTCCTTCTTCACCTTTACTTGATGATATCCAGAACCAAGGTCCACCTTTGAGAAGTATTGAGCTCCTCTTAACTGGTCGAACAAGTCATCAATCCTTGTGAGAGGATACTTGTTCTTTATGGTGATCTTGTTGAGTTCCCGATAATCGATACACAGCCGCATGGTACCATCCTTCTTCTTCACAAAGAGCACTGGCGCACCCCAAGGTGATGCACTAGGGCGTATGAACCCTTTGTCCAGATGCTCTTGCAGCTGCTTCTTTAACTCCTCCAGTTCGATAGGATCCATCCTATAGGGGCACTTTGAGATAGGAGTAGCTCCGGGTATGAGTTCAATTGAGAACTCTACCTCACGATCCAGAGGAATTTCGGGTAACTCTTCGGGAAATACATCGCCGTATTCCCTTACGATGGGCATTTCTTCAAGGTTGGAACTTTCCTTTGACTCAATCATTTGGGAGAGGTATGCTTCTTCATAGGGAATCATCACCCACACCATTGAAGGATTTCTCAAAGGAGATTCATGATCTTCCTTGCATTTGTAGAGGAGCATGGGATGGTTCGGAATACGAAAATATATTTCCTTTTCCCGACAGTTGATATGTGCTCTATATAACGAGAGCGAATCCATTCCCATTATAGCGTCGAATTTCACCAAGGGAAGTATTACGAGATTTGCCAGAAGAATATTCCCACATACGTCAACATGAGAAGAATCAAACACTTGGGTTGCAATGATTGCACCACTTGGTGTTTTTACAGATATCTCTACTTCAAGGTTTCGGGGCTTCGATTCTATAGTTCTAGCAAACTTGCAATATATAAAGGAATGCGTAGAACCAGAATCAAATAAGACTTTTGCCATTATTTATTGAATAGGAAGTGTACCTTGTACGACTTCATTATCATGTTCCACCTCCGCAGTAGTGATGACATAAGTCTTCCCTTGTTCCTTTGGCTTTGGTGGTTGTTGGCGCTGATTACCCTCGAAAGCTCGAGGTTTAGTGCACTGGTTTGAATAGTGCCCTAGCTCCTTACAGTTGTAGCATTGAACCACGAGTGGTTCTCTCCTTTCATCGGCTACATTATCCTTCATTTTCATGTCTCTTTGACACTCGTGATCTAGGTGTACTTCTTTCCCACACTTGAAGCATTTCCCCGTCCCTTTGAGGCAGTTCCCATTGTGCAACTTCCCACATTTTTGGCAAGTGGGTCGTTGTGTTTTCTTCCCATCTTTATCACTAGATCCACCAGCTTGAAACTCCATCTTTCTTTTCATATCACCATATCCATGGGACCATTCTCCAAACTCCATCTCCACTTTGAGAGCACACCGAACAACTTCTTCATAACTCTCAAGGTCTCGAATTACAAGAGCCTTTCGAAGATGTGGTTTTAATCCACTAAAGAATCAATCAATTTTGCTATCATTGTTGATAAAAAAACCCGAAGCATACCTTGCGAGCCTTGTGAAATTTGCTTCATAGGTTGTGACAGATTCTCATTCTTTTTGCTTGAGCTCTATGAATTCTCTCTCCATCTTCGTGCGAAGAGTTCGTGGGAAGTACTTATTAAGAAACATTGTCTTAAAGTCTTCCCATTCCATCTCTTCAATTTCTTCCCTTGGCTTGGTGTTCTTAATCAAAGCCCACCATTGATCAGTTTCTCCATCTAGACGATAAACGGCTAGAGTCGCCTTCTCTGTCTCGGAACAGTGAAGAACAGAAAAGATCTTCTCCATGGAGTTGACCCACTGTTCCGCAACTAGTGGATCAGAAGATCCACAAAACGTCGGTGGTCGTTGCCGCATAAAACATTCGATAGCTAGCTGCTCCCTCTTTGGTGAAGGAGGACGTTCCCCATTATTATGGATATTATTCATAACCCGGGATAATTGGGTAAGCATCTTCATGAAGTTTTGAACTCCACCTCCAAAATCATTGGGGATGTCATTCGGGCAATCGTTGCATTGGCCTTCACAAGAGTTGTTGGCCGATTTCTCCTGGTTCCCACCATTTTCTAAAATAGAAAAGGATAGAACAAAACATAAGTAAAAAAGTCATGAATAACTTATCCTTTTAAACAATTATACCAAAAACATAACATATGGGATCCCTAGGTAAATATCCTTGTGTGCATATTTGTACTTAGTCTCATGCTAGAGGTTTTCTTTAGGGTTCACTAATCCTATTTCCCAAATTAACTAAACCTTTCCTTTGATACCAACTATAGAGACCCGGACTTTTCTAACATTACTATTACATCATTTCAAATATAAACAACAAAATAGTATTACACATGGAGGATCCAGAGGTTTAGTGTCTTGGGAAAGCTAGGACAACACATAACAAGTACAACATCAAGCATAAAAAAATTCATTTAATTTCTTCTTGTATAGCTTCTTAGTAGCACTTTTCCTCTCCTTAGTACATGTAGCCACCTGAGGATATACATCAAAAGGGGTGAGCTAAAAGCCCAGTAAGAGGATAGATAAGAACAATATAGCATGAGGTGAGCATAATCATGACATAGGAAGAAGATCTTGAACATTATAGGAGCATAAACAATAAACTTGAAATGTGGCAAAGCATAAAAATGAAACATCATGTCTTAGTGGTTAACTACCACACATAATTGTGAACAAATCTAGCATCATGTTCACGCATAATTTCACATTTACTCATGATATTCATCACATTACCCAATGCATTGGAGCGCTATATAATTCCGGGCGCACCCGTCACATCATAACATTCATATTGCGCTATATAATTCCGGGCGCACCCGTCACATCATAACATTATCATTATCATTCTGGCCACATAGAACACATATCAACCATGTACATAAATAACCCATGGAAAGGAATGGGTTTCATCTCATAATAACACATTCATAAGCTTTGGGTTCCCAAAAGAAAGAAGGAACAACATACTTGATATAAGAACCATCAACCTTGAATGAGAGGCAAAATGTGAGATCTTGAAAGAAGAGTTCTTTTGGAAAACATTTTGATGGACATAAAAACTAGTGACAAAAATGTATATCCCAGAAAAGTAAAGGAAATGATGAACAAAAGACCTTTGATGAGTAACCACATCAAAAATGGAGTGAAAGAGGGAGAACCCGAAGGAAGAAAATTGGGTTCGAGATTTCCCCTTACCTTGTACTCGAATGCCTCCTTCTCTTTAATGTCCTGTATAATGACATTATATTCATTAATTAGAAATTAAAGAACCTTTTATACATTAATAGGGTTCATTCTGGTTTTATTATTTCATATTATGTTCCTTTGGATGACTTATAGAGTTTAAAAACATTGATCGGGGATGTTCTTTTTCATGGTTTTCTTGAGCGGTCCACTTGTATTCTTAATTTTATGTTTAGGTAGATCATGGTTAAACATCCAGAACTGATATTACATATAATTAATGATATTACAGAATCTTGGATGATTTTATAATGAGTTATATTAGATCCATGTGGCCGAATTATTAGATAGGAATTAAATGAAGATTATTTGGGCTAATTTGAGCGGTTTTTGGATCACAACCAACTCATTTTAACTTTTCACTTAGTAGTATGGCCATAGGTCATTTACAGAACTTAAAATAGAACATAATACATATAAAACATTCTGGTTCAACCATAAAAATGGTTTCATTACCAGATTGAAGGTATAAATGGAAGAAGAGATCATGTTGTTTTTGAAGGTGATAAATTATCACCACATGAACAACGTTCTCTTTAATAAAATACAAAGGAAGGGGGAAAGGGTTAGGGGTGATATAATATAACATTGGAATCATAATATTACATTATATATATAATACTGGATTTACAGAACAATTTGGATGAATATAGATAGAGGGAGATCAAGAAAGAAACTTGGACTTGAAAGGAAATTAACGGAGAAGAGGGAGAGAAATTACCTTTAGAATCCTCCTCTTGAGTTCCTCTTTAAGGAAGCTAGGCTTGGTCTTTTGATGAGAACAGCAGATTCTGGACGTGGGGGATGAGTTAGGGAAGGTGTTTGGGCATAATTTAAAGAAGGCTTGGAGTTTGAGAGGTGTGAGGAAAAGAGGGAGTGAAGGGTGGCTTTTATAGTGGAGGGGAGAGGGGTTTTCTTAATATTAAATTGATTAGTTTATTAATTCCACCAAGGACAAGGAATAGTGAGTCTTGGATGACCAATAATAGTAATTTTATAATGTAATCCCGAACCAAGTGGGCTTACATCATCAGAACATCAGCAATGACTCAATTAATGCATTATTTAGCATTTATTGTGAATTATCGGATTCCACTATTCATCAAAAATTCAAGTATCTTAGAAAAATCCCAAAATTTTACCCCAACCATTTTTCGATGTGTAGAATCCAAAAATGAAGTCCATTTTTCAAAAATAATTTTCTATGTATTATTAATTTAATATTTAAATAAAATCATAATTTACTTAGAATAAACAATTTTTAAGATTAAAACTGATTTTATAGTTCTTTCAAAAATTACGTAGGGTCTTATAAAATTATCTAAAAACTAATAGACATTGATTCAATAATTTATAAATATATTTCAGGAAAATAAATATTCTTTTAAATTAATTAATTAATTATAATTAATCATTTATGATTTATAAAATACCAAAAACGTTTACTAAGGTCAAATTATCACTTTCTATGATGGATAAATTTTATTTGATTATTCATAGGTAATGTTACTCTTATTTACTATTCATAAGTTTCATATTACTATTCATAAGGGCAGGTTACTATTCATAAGGGTAGGTTACTATTCACCAAAAATTATTTTTGTTTCATTAAACTCCAAAAACTATCTTGAGCACAACCGTGTATGCCGGATTTTTAAAATTCCAAACATAGGGTTGACAAAATTATGTTTAAAGGTCACTTATCACTTAGTAGTTTAATATTTTGTGTTTTTATGACATAGATATAAGAAGGGAATTTTCCATTGAAAAACTTTGGGTCGTTACAATCTATGTCAACATCCTTTGATAGATTTTAAGCATATTTTAATATGATTTTTTATGATAAAACGCATAAATATTTTATTGAAGGTTTTTTGATTTTTTTGACTATGGATGTGTTATTTTTATACCATTCATGGTTTATGAATAATGTATTGACATTTAGTATGCTAGTTTCAATACGAATGTTTATGTTATGTTTAAATCTGTTAATATGAGGAATGCATTGGAATTAATAAGTGACGAGTGGAGCCTGCTATAGATCCTCGATGCATCAATAGGTCTGATTAGAAAAACTAGTGTCTTGGCACAAGGCCTTGACAAAATCTTATTTCTTGTTGTGGCACGAGGCCTTAACTATGTGGATATGATAGTCTGGCATTATGCATTCCATCATTATGAAAGTGGTTATTAATATTGCATGTGATTATTAGACTAGTAGAATATCCATGTGAATAAGTAAATGGAATTATTTCATTTTATCTTTTCCATATTATTCTGAATTTCAAGTTTAAAAGACTTTTGTTTTAGTTATGCATTGCCTTAAATGTTTATGCTTAATTTTGAAAGTTTCCAGTATATTGTTATACTTACTGGGCATTTGAGCTCACCCCTTTCAATGTTTTATTTCTCACAGGATGTGAAGAAGTAATTTATGAATGAACTTCAGGGATAATATGAGGGGATATGAAGACAAGATGTTGTTGTAGTGGTTTTCACTTTATGATGTAATGTAAACTTTATAAATGTATCTAGTTATTCCAAGGCTACTAAACTAATCGTTCTTTCGAATCTTGATCTTTTGTGATCATGCCAATGTTATGAAATAGTGCACTGACTCTGGGTAACTGGGTTTGGGGCGTTATAGTTGGTATCAGAGGAAGTTTAGTACAAACCTTTGAAGCTAGATTTAGATACACTTTGATTAAATCACATATCCCTAAGATAGAATTTGAGGATTAGTATAGAAGAACTTCCAAGAATTCTGGTATTATAGAGATGTTGTGAGTTTCCAGAGCAATACATCCCTGTCTGGATATGAGCTGGTAGAGGTGGCTCTGGAACAAATGTACCTAGGGTTAAAACCTGAAAACACCGCTTTGAGATAGACTCGAACATGAACCGGTGCATGAAAATGGGCCTTGTTGCACTCTTGGTTATGACACTCATGGGGGATATGCTTAAGATTATTCTCATTTTATTTACAAACCATTATGTAGGGTTTATGAGTATATACTTCCTCATAAAAATCATTTTTATGATTATGGATTATATCCATAAATAGATCAATTTATGTTATGTGTTTTACAAGAATGGAATTATGTATTTTGATTCATAAACAGATCTAGTTTATGCCATTAATTAGAAAAGACTTCTAGTGGGAGAAAAGAAAACGGTATCAATGCATGCACTCCATGTAGGGATTTCCCTCCTGCTCAAGATAATTATAGTGGAGCTGGTGATGCAACTGGTGTTGATCAGCTAATCACCATACTAGGATAACTCACTCAGGTTATGAATAATAACCTTACCCGTATGGAGCACCCTGATCCGCAACATGGAGGATCAATGTTAGATCACTACAAAAGGTAAAAACCACCAAAATTAAATGTTTGTACAAATCCCTTTGTAGCTGAGCAGTAGTTAAATTCCCTATATAAAATATTTCAGTATTTGGGGAGTAGTCAGAGGGAAAAATTTATCATGGTAGTTTATCTCCTCACTGGAGATGCAGATCCATGGTGTTAATTGATACAAAACACAAATGAAGATGATGAAGTATCAAACATGGAATTGGGGGAGTTCAAAGAGATTTTCTTTGAAAAATACTTTCCTTGTGACCATCGAGAAAATATGGAAAGTCAATTTCTGAGTCTGAGATAAAAGGAGGATGCGAATGTCGCAAAGTATGAGGTTAAATTTACAAGGATAGAAAGGTATGCTGTAGATTATATAAATAACCCAAGAAGTAAGATTTAGCATTTATTTGATGGGTTAAAACATTTTATCCATCGAGTATTAGTCTCACAATCCTTCTTGTCGTACGAAGACATTGTTTGACGTTCTATCAAGACAGAATAGGAATTATCTATGTCTTATGACTTTAATGTAAAGTAAGAGAAGAAGATATCTTCTGATCAATCTGGGAATGGAAATAAGGGGAAGAAGGGAAAAGTTGAATATCCATCCTGCAGTAAATGTGGGAAGAAACACCCTGGTACTTTCTTGAAGGGAATGGTAGTCTGTTAAAAGTGTGGTGAAAAAGGCCACCAAACTCGTGATTGGAAGGGAAAGAAGGAAGCTACCGATGTCCAACGATACGATTGCAGGTAGATGGGACATTATGAAAATGAATGTCCTAAGTGTCAGGGGAACTTACCTCAGAAAAGGCCAAGGGATATAGGCCAGGATTATGTTATTACGACTGCTGAGGTAGAAGCTCTGAAAGACATGGTGGCAGGTAATTTAATGGTTTCCTCAAGTTTAGCAGATTCTTGTTTGATTCTAGATCATCTCATTGTTTCATATCTTCTAAGTTTGCTAAGAAACATAGATATTTCCAATTTGATTTAACAAGGGAGTTGTTAGTTAAAACTCCAAAGGGAAGTATCATTGTAACATATTTTTTTGAATCAGCCCCCATTAGAGCACATAAATGTTCTTTATCCCCTGATCTCATCGTCATACCTATGATTGAATTTGATATAATCCTCGGTATGGATTGGCTTTCAGACCATGATGCAAAAATGTATTGTAAGAAAAATGAGGTTACTCTTTTTGATGATGATGATAAGGAAGATGTTATATATAGAGCAGAATCATCACCACCTAATTCTTACCTAGTTCCACCCCCAGTAGATCAACTAAATTCAATTATTGGGGAGGAAGATAATGAAATGACTATGGATGAGGAAAAGAAAGTTCTAATAAAGGTTTTACCTATTGTGAAAGTATATGTAGATCTGTTTCCGGAAGATTTACCTAGAAATCCTCCAGAACAAGAAGTTTAGTTTTCGATTGGTTTAATTCCTTGATCAAGGCCTATATCGAAGACCCCTTATAGAATGGCCCCTGTGGAATTAGTTGAACTAACAGAACAACTAAGGGAATTGAGTAATAAGTGATTTATTCACCCTAGTTTTTCTCCATGGGGATCCCCTTTTCTATTTGTTAAAAAGAAAATGGATCTATGAGGTTATGTATCGACTACAGGGAGATCCATGCTTTAACAATAAAGAACAAGTATCCCCTACCTCACATTGATGATTTATTTGACCAACTGCATGGAGATGAATACTTTTCTATGATTGACCTTCGATCTGGATACCATCATTTGTGTGTGAAGAAGAAAGACATTCCGAAGACAGTGTGTCGAACCAGGTACGGGCATTATGAGTTTACAGTAATGCCTTTTGGGCTGACTAATGCGCCCTCAGTATTCATGGATCTAATAAATAGTGTTTTCAAGGAATATCATGATCAATTTTGGGTGGTATTTTCGGATGATACCATCGTATACTCATAAATCTACCATCGGGGAATGATGGGTTCATTATTTATAGTGATGCATCGAAGAAAGGACTAGGTTGTGTCCTTATGCAGAATGATAGGGTTATTGCCTATGAATCACAACAGATAAAAATTCATGAAAAAAACTATCCTACTCATGATCTTGAGTTAGCAGCTGTGATCTTTGCTTTCATGATATGCAGACACTACCTTAATGGTGAAAAATGTGAGATTTATACTGATCAGAAGAATTTAATGTACATTTTCTCATAGAAAGAACTCAACATGTGGAAAATGATATGGCTTTAATTACTCAAGGATTATGATTGCACGATACACTACCACCCAGGGAAGCCATATAAGGTGGAGAATTATTTGACAAGAAATAATCATGGAGTTTTGAACAATATGAGAATTGAAAGGGATCCAATTTTCATGGATGTAGTGAAGATGGACATGGGAATAACCATGGAAGGTGAAATATCAATACTTTTTCAAATGGTTGCCAAACCATCATTACTAGAAAAGATTAAGGGTACTCAGAATGATGATGAAGAATTTCAAAAAAAGATTAAAGCTGTGAATGATGGAAGATTGAGAGACATTGTGTATGAAGAAGAAATATTAAAATTTGGGAGGAGACTTTGTGTTCCCGATATACCTGATCTGGAAAAGGAATTGTTAGATAATGCTCATAGCTCGAATTTCACTATACACCCCGAGAGCACCAAAATGTATAGAGATTTGAAGGAACACTTTTGGTGAGACAACATAAAGAGTGATATTGTTGGTTTTGTGTAAAGATTTATGGTTAGTCAACAAGTGAAATATGGAAGGCAATATCCTGGAGGAGTCATGAAACCTTTTCCTATACTGAATTGGAAATGGGATAATATTACGATGGACTTTATCTTGGGACTACCAAATACTACAAGAAAGAACAATGAAATATGGGTCACTGTTGATCGGCATACCATGTCAGCACATTTTCTTGCTATAAGGGAAGATTTACCACTCAAATTCCTAGCAAGACTATATATTAATGAAGTTGTGAGACTTCATGGAGTACCCCTATCGATTGTTTCTGATCATGATCCTCATTTTACTTCAAGATTATGGAAAAGTCTTAAGAAGGACTTGGATACTGAACTACGTTTGAGCACTGCTTACCACCCCCAAACTGATGGACAATCAAAATAGACTATTCAAACTTTATATGACATGTTGAGATCATTCTCACTTTACTTTCAGGGTATGTGGGATCAATATTTACCTCTGGTAGAATCTTTCTATAACAATAGCTTTCATTAGAGTATTCTGATGGCACCATATGAAGCTTTATACGGAATGAGATGCCGTACACCAACCTGTTGGGACGAAAATGGTGAAAGAAAACTTGTAGGCTCAGAACTGGTGGAGTAAACAATGGAAAAAGGTAAAGGGAATCCATAAACACATCAAAGTAGCTCAAAGTAGGCAGAAGATCTATGCCGATAACTGAAGGAAGGATTTGGAATTTCAGGTAAGAGATCATGTTTTCTTCAAGGTATCTCCATGAAAGGGAGTTATACATTTCGGTAAGAAAGTTAAATTTAGTCCCATGTACATCAGACCTTTCAAAATTCTAGAATGAATTTGTGTTGTATCTTACTGTTTGGTAATGCCACCAAATCTCCCCAAAGTTCATGATGTGTTCCATGTATCACTGTTGAGAAAATACATGCCTGACCCAACACATGTACTCACCTTTTAGGAATTAGAGCTGGAACCTGATCTATCTTATTGAAAAGAGCCCATCAGGAATCTTGATACCAGAGAACAGGTGCTGAGAAACCGGACAACTCATATGGTAAAATCTCTATGGAGAAACCATAAGATGGAAGAAGAAACGTGGGAACCTGAGGAACTTATGATGAAGAACCACCCAAGTCTATTCATGTAGGAATATTCTAGAAATTTTGAGGTTGAAATTATTTGATGGAGGGGAGAATTTAACACCCCAAGCCTCCACGGTACGCTTCTCTTTGAATAATATAGTAGCATGTGTAGTACGCAGCTTCGAGCTCTAACACACACCACAACCAATCAAACAAGTCGTTATGAAAATTAATACCCACTTTTTGAACTTATATATACTTTATCTTTCAAAATAGACTTCATTTTTGGATTCGAAATATCAAAATTAGCTTAGGGTGAATTTTTGGTATTTTTCTGAAAACATTAATTTTTTAATGAATAGTGGAAAAACACTAAGTTATAGTTTAAAACTGAATTTTTATTTAAATAATTATTTATTTTATTTAAATTTAATTAATGTCAAAATAGATACATAATACTTATATAAGTTCAATGTAATTCATTCGAGTTAGTTTAGAATAATTTTAGAGATATAAAAATTTTATGGAACTTTTCACCGTCTTTTACTTACCTCCTAGGAGAATTTGGAAATTCTCATAAAACATAATTTTACCTCTTCTGTAAGTGTAATTTTGAAAATATGAGAGACACGGTTATTATCAAAGAGAAAAATGTGGTACAATAAGATAAAAATAATTTTTGGTGAATTGTAACCTTTTACTTTTATTTACCACGGTTAAAAGTAAATATGGTAATTAAGGGATAAATGATATTAATATTACCCTAACACATGTCCTAAATCTATTGTACAAGTGTATCTCGGACAAAAACAACCATAGGAGTAAAATAATATCATTTAGGTCCACTTGGATTAGATTAGGACATTTATTATTATTTAATACAAAGAAGAGTAAAAAGAGTTGAAATCAAAGTTTAATAACTAAATTTTTTTTAATATATGGTTATACATAAGATAAATTCGATTAAAAATATTTATCAGAAAGATAAAAAAATTTCCTACATAATTATATTTTATTTATAATTTTTAGCCCTTACAATATTTAAGTTATCTATGACACAATGGTGTTGCAGTAATTACATAATTAATGAAATATTAAAATAATTTATATTATAAATATCAAAATAAATGTAATATGAGAGTTTTTATGAATTACACTAACTTTCTAGGTTAATATTACATATTATTACTGGTTATATGAATTTGTTTTATAAGTAATAATGTTTTTATGAAATTATCAAAAAAAAATACGCAACAGTGTCAAAATTGACATAAAAGAGTTTAAAAAAAAATATTATTTTATTAATATATATTCTATTCCTAAAAATCTAATGTTCATCGAATAGACATATATTATGATTGTATTATCATTAATGGACCACTTGGGGGTCTCTTTTATGTTTATACTGTGTTTATTAACTATATAATATAAAAATACAAAGAGACTTGGTAAGTGTCAAACAAATTAACTAAGAGTTAAAACATAAAGATAAGGTTAATAAAGTAACCCAACCCTCTCTAAAACCTATTGGTTGAATGGTGTTCTACCTATCCCCACCATAAAATTTAAATAATCCTCTTTGGATCCTTTAAAAACCGAATATGAATTTATTATAAAATAATATTTATTGCTTTTCCAAAGGTGCCCCTAACCCCTCTTATAAAAGGGAACTCCCCCTTCTCTCAATTTCACAACATCGAAGCCTTTTGGATCAGCCAAACCCTGCCCAAATATTCTCTAAAAATTACTCACTTCAACTTATTGGCCTTAGTTTGATCAGAAATCCATCTTATTGTGCCCTTTTGATCAAATCAAAAGGAAGAACCCGAAGAAGAGGTAATGTTTTCACCACCCTTTTTTGTGTTCCTTTCTTCTTCAACTACTTCTTTATTTGTTATTTCTTTTCTAAAATAATAAATCTAGTTTCTTTCTATATACAGTGATTTTGTTATAAATATGGTACAACCGTATTCATTATTCTATCAATCATTTGAATGACATATCACCATACGTGCGTACGTACGACTTACCATCTCCATGTCGTGGGGTAATTGTTATTCAATATATTATTATTTGGATGGGTATAATAATGATGTGTAATTCATGTCGATAATAAATATAACATGATAATGATTATTTATATATGATATACCATCAAATTATATATTATTTTAATATCAAAAGTATGATATTTTCACTCGTGCATACGTACGGACTACCGTCTCCATGAACTCGATGAGATTCATTCCCCATTGTATCCATGCTAGTCTAATTATCATTTGTAGATTAAAAATAATTTTAAGGACATGATATAATTCTGTATATGAATAATATACAACCTATCCATAACAAACACAACTTATGTAACAAAACATATAAAAGAAAACGAGTAAGTTAACACCTGAAACTACGATAATACTAAGACATTATTAACAAAGCAATGTTAAAAGATCATATATGATATCATATTAATGTATATGATTCTTATATAATTTAATAACAACTATTTCACCATTACACATGAGTTTAAACTACCCTAAACCAAGGAAATGTTCAAGGTAAATGTTTATTTCACAATCTCTTCATTATCCGAGGTTGTTTATACGTAATTATTTACTTGGACCTCTTTATCATCCACATCCATGTTTCTTAAAATTGTTTTTAAAAAAATTCTTAATATTTTACATACTATGGGTTAAAGTCATTTATACCCTTGTTGACTTTTTATAAGAATTTTATAAAGTATTCTTTCTGTCTGTTTCCAAACAAGGTCATTTTTAACCTTTTCGACAGAATTAAGGTAAGAATGTATTTTTTAACTTATATGTCGTGTGCGGCTATTTTCTGCCATTATAAAATCATGGAAGCTTACCTTACAATCTTATAAGAATATTTTCAATGTAAATGTTTTATTTTATAATTATGTGACATTTAAATGATTTTAAAAAAGAGATATTTCTCTCAAACAGTATTTATTTCATCTATGTCAACATCTTTTGATAGATTTTTAGCTTATTTGAATGTGATTTATTATGATACAAAACATCCATATTGTATTGAAGGTTTTGTGATATGTTTGACTATGAATGTGTTTTTTATACCATTTATGTTTTTTGGATAAAGTATTGAAATTTCTTATGCTAGTTTCAATACGAATGTTTATGTTATATTTAAACTTGTTCATATGAGTAATGCATTGGACTTAATAAGCCCGCTATAGCTCCTCGATGCATCGGTAGGTCTCATGAGACAAACTAGTGTCCTGGCACAAATCCTTGACAAAATCGTATTTGTAGTCTTGTCACGAGGCCTTGCCTATGTGGTTATGATAGTATGGCATTATACATTAAATCATTATGAAAGTGGTTATTGATATTGAATGTGATTATTCGACTAGTAGAATATCCATGTTAATAAGTAAATGGAATTATTTCATTTTATCTTTTCCATCTTATATTTATGTTTAAGTTTAAAAAGATTTTGTTTTAGTTATACATTTCCTTAAATGTTTATGCTTATTTATGAAAGTTTCCGCTATATTGTTATCTGTAATGAGCATCTGAGATCACCCCTTTCAATGTTTTATTTCTCCTAGTATGTGAAGAAGTAATTTATGAATGACCTGCATGGATAGTATGAGGGGATATGAATAAAAGGTATTGTTGTAGTAGTTTTCATTTTATGATGTAATGTAAATTTTTTTAATGTATCTAGTTATTCCAAGGATACTAAACTAATCGGTATTTCGAGACATGATCTTTTGTGATCATGCCAATGTTATGTAATTATGCACTGACTCTGGATAACTGGGGTTGGGGTGTTACATATTCAATGAGGGATGTTTCAACATTTTAAAATTAATTTGAGCTCTAATGAGTCAATAATCGACATTAAGTGAATTGATGACTGGGAGGAAACCAAGGATAGGTAACCATAAGAAAGAATAGGATAGACCACCCTTTAGGGTACCTCGACTATGCTAAGAAAGCATGACCAGTATCTAGTTCCAAAATATTTAAAACCCCAAATTACATGTCATGTATTTATCTACATTTCATGTACTTTTTACCACCCAAAATAATATAATTCAAGAATTACACATCATGTAACCAAATAAATTTCATGTGATTCCATTTATTTGTTTTGTTTCAAACCATATGATCACGATGCTCACCTCCTCTCTTTACACACACCCCAAAAACACTATCGTTCCATGACCATACTCTCATTTTGAGACATAAATCCATCAATTGTGCATCCTAAATCTACTATCCATCTATATTACCTCTTAATATTCTCCAACCCCCATTCAATTAAAGGGATGGATGAAAATGGTGCACAAAACACTTGTGCATCCCACACCCGAGCATGATGATCCACGTTCGGTAAAGTGATGATGGAGTTCTGCACCTCTATAACCCATGTATCATCATCTTATAGATCCACTTCATCCTCTACCACAACTTCAACCATAATGTAATCACACTCAAAATACAAAGGTTCCTAGGATTCTACCCACAACTATATACAAACAATCCATCATTATTCCAACCCACAACACTGACTCGCATTGAACTGTATAAAGGAAAATCCCATGTGGACAAAACACTCTATATTTGGTTGTCCTCACACTCCTACTACTTAGCCCGAAGGTCCTATGGCTTTTTGAAATCTAGAACCTTACTTCCATTATCTATGTTCAATAGGAAACCTATTGGAATCTATGCCCTAAGATCTTGGAAACTTCTGATGTTTTCGCCAATAGGATCCACTTTTGATTAGGTGGAACACCACATGAGCTCTCAGTAGAGTTTGACATAGGTATTTTTATTTATTCTAATGACATCCCCACTTATGAGGTATTTCAAACTCAATGGCTCAATCCATGAATTTTGGATACAAAATGAAATTGGAGGATGGTTTTTTGGGACATTAAGACTGAGTACGATCCCTAGATTACCAAATCCACATAGATCATATGTTGAACATTCTACATTATATATTATGCATTGATGGAAGACTTATTTTCTCATATTGAGTGTCATGATAGCATATACCAGCTTGATGTCTTCATCATTGTTTCTGCCATTAATGGCCCATCCTTTAACATGATGCCATAGTTTTCATTCTAATTAGAAGATCTTGAATAGTGGGGTGAGGTACACTAATGGGAGGGTCTTTCATTACACATTGTGACCATCACCTATGAACATTCAATGACTCTATTTTACTCACCTATCTTAGTACCATGGATTCCATCAAAATTCTTTTTTCTATAAAATATTCCGTTGGTGACGAAGGACAACAACATCTACCATTGGGCACCAACCATCATTCAGGGTGAGGAAAAGGCACCTGGACACCATTGAATCGAACCAAAACAAACTCATACTACATCATATTCAGCCACCACCTCTACCACATCCACCTAAAACCCATCCCATGCTACAAATTCAACTATTCCTACCCCTAAAATGACCCATATTCATTCCCCTTCCAACACCAACTTTCTTTCTACACCACCAACTACATATTTTCTAGAAGATCTCTTGGATAACTACCTTTACATACCACAAAATCTACACTATATTACCCACTACCTAGGAATTCCCTTAAAATTAAATATATATATATATAGACCCTTCACAAGAGTCCTAAACTAAATCAACTCATCCTCAACATAGAAAATGCCAATAATCCTCCAATATAACTACACCAACCACCACCCAGGATAACCTTCCATCCATGGTGATAGATCTAGGTTCTCAGTAGAAGTTCATGGAAGAATACAACTGGTGAAAAAATATCCCATTCTTACCACCTCCCATAGAGTTTAATTTCATTGATTAAGATTCATGATCAATGACCAATCAGAAAATCAGCACCTCATCTCCACCATCCACAAAGATAGCTGCCAACACCATGGGACCCCCTATGTAGTTGATCTTCTATCCCCATACTCCATTGATTTTATTGATCATGTAGTCTAGTTAACGGTATAATATTTTAGAGAGAGGTCATTAGAAGAGTAGATGGATGATTTTTATTTCACATTGTATATCCCAATCCCCTCTATCATTTTCTAACTCTGTCTAGGTCCTCATATTTTTGTACAATTTTTATTCCAAATCACTGATATATGACTGTACTAATTTATTACATGGGATACTAATTTTTTGTTACTATTTTTTGTATTATTTTTCTTTTCATTAAATTGTTTTAGTTTTCATGTTTAGATTTTCTACCTCTTCTCTGATCATGGATCTACCACTTCCTTCCCCATATACACTCTTATAATGGATATATCATCATATATCTGTGGTCAAACACCAGTTTGAGGATATATCACTAGAGATATATTATCAACTATGATCACCATCACTATAAACATAGATTATATTCATTATTCACAAAATTCAGGCTCAGTATGCTTCGAGGATGTTAATCTCCCAAATAATCAAACTAATCTAAATGACACAACCACCCGTTCTTCCAGGAAACAGTGGATTTATTTGTATATAGATTGTGAATGATTTATTAATTTGTTTATACATCTATATTATGATGTCTTTTTTCTCACATTGTGGAAGTAAGCTCATATCTCCTCTTTTATTCATCTTTAGTCTTATACTTAGGATTCAAAATTATTAACTTTATTATAATTTTTTGTCATAAGCCACATTGAAATCATGTTATCCATATATCTACACATTTCTAAGATGCATTTAATTTCAATTTATAGTGTTCACATTCCCATATTACAACTTACAAAATAGTTAAACCCTATAGACTGATGTTTTGTCTAGTGAAGTATTTTACATTCAAACCAATTATTCAAGAAGCGTAATTCGAAAATCATGATTCGCTAATTTTTCTCATCGACTGAATCTCATTACAAAGAGATATTTATTCCATAACAATTGTTTTAAAATTTTCTATTTAATAATTTTTATATGAAATATATGTCATATCATTCTGATGTACTTCCCAGTGTAGTGTGTACACTAACTTGTTTAAACTATATGATATTATTATTTCAGATTCAATGTCGATAAAAATGGATATTTTTCTTGTTTTCAATTATCTCTGGGAAATGATTAATTGGAAGAATTATTCAATGATAAAAAATCATTATAACAATATAAATTGAAGATATAGTTAGGATATAAATTTTTTGAATCTATGTTTTTCTCCTGTTTATATCATTAGAATGATTATTGAGATTATTTATTTAATTCTGTTTATTTTTTTTAATTTTTATTTGGATTGACTTATTACATTGTTGTATACCCTCTTTAATTTCTTGTTTTTCTTGTTTACTCCAATTCCAAATAGGATTCTGTGTCTATGATTTCATATTGATTTCTAGGAATAGTTATTGAGTAATACCAAGGAACATATACATATCAAAAAGTTCATTGAAATATTATAGATGCAATGAATGAAAAAATAAATACATTTTTAATATGATTTATGTGATCTTTATTTAGAAAATTTTTCAGTATATCCACCTTAAATTTTTTCTTTTTTATCTAATAGATTCTATGAATGATCTATTAGGATACATATTTCCCATGCTGATTATCCATTCCTACCATACTCTCAGTTTTATGCTTGATTATATTTTGAACAAGTGTCAAAGAGTTTTCCACCCTGTAGAAATGAGATTTTTTGGTTGAGAAAATGTATTGTTGTTATTTACCAGACTATTTTGTTATCATCATTATGTTATTTTGGGAATTTTATTATTACATTGTTATTTTTAAAAATTAAAAAAAAAATTAAATAAAATGATGTTGGGTTCTATATTATGAAGGTTAAAAATTACCATTTCATGACTGATGAAACCCATAAAGGGTTATATGGGGTTAGGGGATGGTTGTGTGATATATACTACTCATTAATTTAAAAAATGTAAAATGGAATGAATATGGTAAATTTTTTATATATACATTATACACTAATGGATTTAGTTTAATATTTTTAGAGCATGTATACAATTTTATCTTGAAGGAACCACATCACTGCACTATTCCCACTTATCATGCACTTACATTTACATCTTACCTTCCTTTTGAACCCCATTTCTACTTTATACCCACCATTCCTTAGCCTTATAGTCATTTTCATCCTTTTTGTTGAAGCCCTCATCATTAATTTTTTTAATTATTCTTTATGAGGTAAAGATGATAGAAATAATACAAGACAATGGTTGAGAACATTTATTCAGGGTATGAGCATAACTGAAGTTGAACTATACCCCGACTGATGAGAGAAATTTTATTTTTTCCTAAATTATAAAATGGGTATGGAATTTAAGAAATATTTTTGATATTGTAATTAAAATACCAAGAATCAATATAAACATGTAATCTATGGGGAATGACTTATTTTCTATACATAATTGATTGCAGAGTATAGTCCTTCTCTACATACACATAGATTTATTCTCACGATTATAACCAATGATTCTTGTTTTAAAAGTTTTTTCTTTTGGAATCCCTACTGAGATTCTTTTTCTTATGGAAAATAAATTTTTCAATTGAGGGTGAATTTTGTAAGATGAAATTTTATATACATTTTTTAGTCACATAATTAAGGTTTATTTATGTGTTTCTTGATAATGCACTAGGTAAGAGTTGATCATTTTATATAATAGGTTTCCAAGAATCCAAATGAAAAGAAATGGAAACTGGCCCAAAATGATCATTACACATCATGATAATTACTTACATGGTTTGTAGGAATCATTCAACACATGTAACTAGTCATGAAGAAGGTTATGTAGAAATTAAAATCCCTGAAACTATTACCAGACATGAATGTCTAATACAGATCTAGTATTTTTCAAATAGTGCTTAACACAAAGTATTTGATTCGTTATAAGAAGCGTGTTGTGATGACTAGTTAAATTCTTTGAGATGAATCAAATTTTTAAATATCTATGATTCCATCTGATATTTTCATTACATCATAAATAATTGGAGAAAAACATATATTAATATTATATTATGGAAGATTTTTACACATTATTTAATTCCTATACTTTTTTACATTCCTACTCGGACAAAGTAGCATTGAAATTTTATTTCTCTCATTTTTCATGAGTTCACTCTCATTTTCTCTCTTCAATTCTCTCCAAACTCAACCCTAGATTTTTTTGTTAATTATTTTATTAAATCCACATGTTTTATACTATTATATAAATGTTATTATTATTTTTATTCCTTAATTAAGATTTTATATAATATTAACATTTTGGATTCCATCTGATAGTAGTTGTACCATATATTATTTCATGTTTACTGTTTCATTTAATTGGTTACTTGGTTTATTTCTTATCATGATTATAAATAGCTTGATTCAGGATCCTTAAATTGAATACGATCAAATATCAACTATTTTATTTATTTTCCTTGCATGTATGCAATTTTTTCTTCAATATTGTTTATTTCCATTAGGGGAGAATAAACATCTATGGGTGAAGGTCTATTGTAGGGGAGTTCTAAAGATAATGAATTTCTAAATCGTTATATTATAACACTAACGGTAGTAGACAAGTTATATAAAAAAAATTCCCTTCTTTTAGAAAACATAGAAAATGATATTTTTAAATGAATGAACATTGACTGATTGGATTCAAGTGGGTTATGATCATTATCCTGGTACAATTTCTACTTTAGAAGCAACTATTAATGCATATGTGTTGTTAGTAATATTTGGACTAATGGATAGTTTCAACATATATAGATCTAGTTTGTTTTATCATGATCAGTTAGTGCTCTATAGACAACTTCAAAAACTAAACAGTATAATCCTTCCATGTTAGGAAAAGATAATCCCTTTCACTATAGCCATGTAATTGATCTTAAGCCCTACATTCTTCTTAAATCAAAATCCAATCCCAATATCTTAGTTAAATACCAAACCCAAAAAAATTATAAGGGATCTTAGAAAATGGTTTTTAAGCCCTAGTTCCTTGTCTTCAAAGTCATTCCATGGGGGATCAACCCAACACAGTCGTTATATTGATTAATTTTACCGTGTATTGTTTGGGATAAATAGAAATTCTAATATATCCATAGCCCATGTGAAGTATACAATATGAAGGGGTGCGTCAACAGTCTACCATCTCTATGAAGTGATCTAATTCATTTTCATCACCACATTATATGAATGGATATATTTTTAAATATATGATATTTATATCATGATTAAAATTATGGATATTAATTAACCATTATCAAAGATAAATAAACATAACCCATAAAATAAAACATACTTGAAAAGTGAAGAAAATAACACCTGAAATATTGATGATCCTAAAATAAAGTTAATAAATGTGTGGAAAGAGGTTATATGTATACCATGTTTGGTATTATAGTTATTATAATGGTTTTATTATATA
Source organism: Viscum album (assembly GCA_963277665.1). Lineage (NCBI taxonomy): Eukaryota > Viridiplantae > Streptophyta > Magnoliopsida > Santalales > Viscaceae > Viscum > Viscum album. The sequence continues at coordinate 448,270,612 of OY728133.1, forward strand.
ATTTTATTAAATTAAAATAAATTATATTGGAGGGTAGATGGAATATAATGAAAGAGATACTTGAGGTAAGAGATTTGGTGTCCCTTAATCAATTTCATGATACATGTTTGATATTGTGAACCACTATTTTTGTATGTAATATTTTTATATATTAATAAAATTAACTGTGTTTTGAAATACATATATTATTATTTATTTATATGTACATTGATTCAATAGATAGAATAGTTAAATGTGTCTGAATTTGATTTTCTCTTTATTCAGACATGTTATAAAGTTATGAACCATATTCTTATTTTTTTGGTTTATATAATAAAAAAGAATTTGTTTTTGAATAATAATTTTTTTAAAATAGGAGATTTATATAACCATATTATTATTAATCTGAAAATTTCATCCAATTCAAAAAAATTACTAAATCGGTAAGGGTTCTTAAACTAAATTTCTTTCATTGATATATATTTAATGTTGAATAATTATTTATGTTTATAATGTGTATATACTTCCCTTTTGTATTTTTTTCTATAATATTATTTTTTAATAGTATTTTTATATTTATGTGATGTTATTTATTTCTTTGGTGTTATAAATAAGAATTTTCACACTAATAAAGGTTTTATGTTAATATTAGTTTTTTACATGATCTATATATAAATTACTTTTATAATGATATAATTATATGATCTATCACTCCAATTTTTTATTTATTTTCCTATCCACTATTATTGTTATATATTTCATTTTTTTTATTTCATTATCCACTCTTTATATACTCAATACACTAAAAGAATGTTTTGAATGAAAACAAACCATTTTTTATGTTCGGTCAGAAATATTTTTACCTCGTCCATATTTTTTAAACTTTTTAAAATATTGTTTTTAAAATTAAAAAAATATTTGTTAAAATCAATTTATAAATTTTTTATTTCTATATGTTTTATATGGAAATTTTTATGACATTTTTCTGAATAAGGGGCATATGACCTTTTACTGATAATGATTGTACAAATTTATATTCAGGAATAAATACAATTTTATTTGAATATTCAATCATCAGTTACCTTGGTTTATTTCAAATAATATTTTTCTTAATCATTTAGAAATGTTTAGATACAAAATTAGTGATTTGAAGTAAATTAGTAATTGTGTCATGAAATATTCTAATGATATTTAAAAAAAATTTATATATAATTACAACCTTTGAATTTTTTGTTATAATCTAGTAAGGGTAAGATATATTATTAGAAGCTTTAATAATGTTATATATGGATTATGTTTTTGAATATGAAAATTTTCTTAAACTGATATGTTTTCTAGGGTTTATGATTTTATGACATGAAAAAAAATTATGAGTTGTGGATGGAATTTTTTTTGTTTTAATTTTGTGATGTTTGGGCCAAAAATTATTTATCAATCCAATTAATTGGATATATATGCATATATCATGAATTAATTAGAAGAATAATAGGTATTTAACCTAGTTAAGTATGTGATTTTTTCTAACTATCTAGTCTTGGGGGTTATCCTTCACTAAAAAAATGATGGAATGATGAGCCAACCCGTCCCATTAGGATAGTATTAGTAGTGATACTTGAATAAAGAAATGATTTTCTGAAATTATGTGAAATCCTAAAAATTATGTCTTATTCGTATGATATGTCTTTATGGATTATGATTTTTTATATATGATATGATACAATTTTGTATTTTTCAATTTATTTGGAAAAAACATCTCCCATGATTCAAGAATAAATATCTATGAATAATTGTGTATGATTTCTATATGTATTTATCATGATATTATAAATTTACTCTTATATTAATCTCACATATGATAATTTGTTAATATCTCTTATATTTACCTTTATTAAAAATCTGATCTCACACCTTATTTGAATTCCCTTCCATATGTTATAAAAAATAGATTTAATTATGTTTTGTTCAAGAAGGGTGCTGGTTGCGAAGAACTGAATGAGAAATGATGTAGAAATTTTATTTAATAGTAGTTTATATATCCATGTTTCTATTTAAAATAATCATCTATTATTTTTAGGCATGTATCATCATGAAATATATTGAATATATATACAATATTATGTATAATTTAAGTATAATGTGAATTTGACACTATGGTTAGTATCAGAGACAATGTTTAGTATCATTTGGATACTAAGATGACGAAACTATAGTAGTAAATATTAAGATAAACTTATGTATAGGATAATATCCTATATTTTGGTAATGATATAAATGTTGATTATGTGTAAGGAAATAAATACTTATCAACATAATATAATTAGAAATTTATTTGGATAAGATACATATTGTGGTGATAACCTAGAAAAGAGTTGGATGAGTACACCTCAAAAATTATTATGGTGCACAATCTATGATCCCCTACAACAAATTATGTTTAAAAATTATGTGGGGATAAAATTAGTTGAATTCAAATTTTATTTAAGAGATATTATGAATTATTGAGGTATATAATGACCACATATGACATAAGATAAACTTTATGTGTCATCGGATGAAAATAATGTTTCATGATTTAGATATCCTATAAAGTATATTTCTTGATTACTTGTTCTGATAAATGATTCCTACTACTCATTCTATTCAAATTTTTTATTAATGAATTTGAGATATAATAATGTTTTAAATGTGGTTAAAGGTATACTCAAAATTTATGTATCTTATTTGATATAATTTGTATTGTTTTCTTTATGTCATAATAATAATTTGTACATATTAACTCATATCCTAAATGACAAGATATTGAAATAAAATAAAACTCTATATGGTGAGATGATCACATATTAAACCTTTAATTCATCCATAATTCTCATTTTTTGAAATATTCTTCATTAATATATCACTATCCATCACAATTTTCAATTATATGTTTTTTTTTGAAATCTATTTTATTACATTATATAAATCATACTTCAATATTTTATATAGGTTAGTAACATTTTATTTTTTGATCCAACCTATTATTTTATATGAGTGTAGGGATAAATGTGAACTACAAAATGAAATTAAATACATTACATGTGTCTAAATTCCTATTATGAGTGTGTATTAATCTCAGATAGTTGAGTGACCCTAAACATTGATGGTATTCCTATTTTATGTAGTTTTTTATGTCTTCCTTGAAGATCTTTCAAGCCTTTCACAAAATAGTAACATTGAGCATTCAACAGAACACATACCCAGTGATACAACTACATAAAATACTCCATATGTGTTGAAACATATTGAGTGTCAGGAATTGAAAATCAAAACTCTTGGATAATATTTATAATTGATTTATTTTATGATCTATGGCACCATGGGGTGCACCAATAAATTTTTGACGAATAAATACCGATCTATGGGAATGAGAATTAATTATTGGGAATATGAAAAGACTAAAAACAAGAATAATTATCCTTTTAAACATATTAATGATTTTATTGATCTTTTTTTGATGAGTTATATATTATTCAATGATTTATATTCAATCTAGATTATATCAGTTGAGGTTCAAAAGTAAATTTCTAACCATGAAAACATTCTATTTATGTTTTGGACTGTATGAATTTATAATGATGCTATTTGTTATTACTAATTCCCTTAATATCACCATAGATTTAATGAATAACATATTTAGTGATATTTTGAATCATGTTATAGTAATATCTATGGAAGAAATTCATATATATTCCAAAATTAAGGAAGATCATGAATATTACTTGAGGATTGATCTGCATAACCCTAAATTGGTAAATTTATATGAAAAATTTAGAATGTGTAGTTTTATCCTATATAATAATTCTATTTTTGGGAATTATATATTCTAGTGAGGTTATTTCAATTGATCCAACAAAAAAAATTGATGTCAGATTGGCCCATATCAACTATATTTATAGAGATTCATAGTTTTCTTATATTGTGAAGATATTTTTGGTTTTTTATGATGTATTTTTAGGAATTTGTAATACAATCAACAAGTAATCATGTATGGGAGAAATGTATTTTTGTGGTGATGAATGTTAAGAAAATTTCAACTAACTAAAAAAAATTCAGTGAAAATTGTTGCAGTCAAGGCATAAGAAACCAACTTCATTATACATTATGATAAAATAAATTCATTTAATGAATATTAATAGAATCTTTATAACAACATGATTTTTCTTATACATGACATAATATGTGATAATGTCGTAATAATATTTGTCATACAATAAGGTCATAGAAGATCCCTTCTATGATGAGAACTCGCAAGTGCCATGACATTATTCCTGAATATACCTTCTATGGATGGATGGTATAATTTGAAACCATGCAAATGATATAGGATATAATGGTTAAAAACACATGAAACATTGAAGAATCATTTCATGCTAAGATCCCTTGGTAATATCTAGGATGATATTATGACAACAAGACCCGCTAGTTGGAATTCAACATTCATAAGTGTCATTGGATGTTCTTATATATAAATGTGTGTATTCGTCCTTATAATTTAATATTATTATTAATGGGTATTTTTTGGAAAAAAATCCCTCAATGTATCATGGAAGAATTTTGAGGTGATTGTGTTTTTTGAAAAAATGGTTCTCTTTGATTTTTATGTTGACAAAGCAAACCATGAAATACAAATTTGTTGACAAAGGGGATTTTTATGTGGCATGTCGAGATCAAGGGGTGTTATAAATGATCCATGTTTGATTCAAGAACATTGACAAAGGAATGATTGATCTGGAGGGGGTCAAAAAAAGCAGATACAAGGGACTTTTGCACCGTTGTCTTAATGGAGAGAAAACCTATGCACCATATGTTTTTCAAGATCAAAACATCAAAATATGGAAAAGGGATAAGGGGCGCCCTTGTTTTTGGGTTGGTCGTGAATGTGACTTGCACAGCTGAGACATGCGTTGTGATACTTGTGCGTCTATGGGAGACTTGCGTACCGTCGCACAGGGTGTCCAAATGGTTATAAATAAAGGTCGAACCTTCTTCATTCTGTGTGATTTCAACACTTAGAGAAAATTAGAGCTCTGGTCCCGCATGAGTGGTGGTCATGCAAGTGGTGGTGTGGTCGTGCACGTAGAAGTTGTGCACCATTTGTTTGTTGCATTTCCAGAGTGGTTTGGGTGAGAAAGGAAGGGAGACGCGAAGGTTTTGAGTTGAAGAATGGGGTGTCACACACGTGGTTTGGTGACACTTGCACGCCAGGTTTTGAGGAAGCGTGCTAGTTGATGGTTGTGCACCAAAATTGGTTTCGGCGTAAAAGGGTTTGAGTCATGAAAGTTTGGAGTTGCAGCGGAAAGTGTCACACAAGTAGTTGAGGTGAACTTGCATGCCTATTTTAACTTGCACGCTAATACTTGCAACCCGGCTTGGAGAAGGGCACTGGGAATGGTTGAAGCACAATGGTGATTCAGGGCTGCTTGAATTCTTGAAGATTATCTGATACCTTAGTTGAAAAGTGAGATTCATCACCGGGTGAATGTTGGACTTCAACAGAGCATCTAAATACAATAGAGGATGCATTGATTAGTGAGAATGAAGAGACCTACATGTCAATAAACTGTGAGTGTATTCTTTCCAGAGTAGTGAGAAAAGGAAGAGGAAGAAGGTGATCCTCTCAACCGACAGTGATCCAGAGAGAGAAACATGGAGTGACCTTTGGGAAAGCAGTGTGCTAACCCTAAACATTGTAAAATTAGTGACACTGGTATATAAGTGATATATCCCAAACTTTGTAAACATTAGTGGGGTTTAGTGGATTAGTTACAATGACACATCATCGTTGTATGCTCCTTGGACTTCGCCTAGTGAGGGTGAACCAGGTAAAAATCTTTGTCTCTTCCTTCTTGTTTCCCTACATTGCATTCAAAGCATCATCATCAGATAATGAAGAAAAGAAGTGATCATAATAAACAAAGAAGTGAAAAAAAAGTTACCCTTGTAATAAAGAGGTCATGATCTAGTAGGGAATGAAGAATTTTGAAAGAATATCCATATCCTGATTCACCCCCCCTCTCAGGGTATATAGGCCCATATTGGTCCTAAAAGGTATTATGACTTTCGCACATATATGTATAGAATAAAACCATGATGATATATGTTCGTAGTGAGTTGGGATACATTGGGTGCATCATGAGTAATACTACATTAATTAATAATGAGAGAAATTATTTTTCACTTCTATGGAGGTAGATATATCTGGCTCGTCGATGGAAATGATATAGCCTACCTAAATCCATGGACATTGTGTTCTCTATGCATTTCCATTTCTGGGAAGTCAACGAATTGGAAATAGAGAACAATGGTTGATGGAACATGCATGAAACACAATTTATTGGTAAGATTAAGATAAAGGATTATATTACATGTTAATCATTCGTATTAGGTGATATGTCCATGCGACATCAACTTATATATCATGGATCTGTTGACCAATTCATAAACAGTAATCTTTGAATTTATGAAATTCCACCTAATTCTAGTAATATTGATGCCTAGAGGTCTACAAACTATGTGTAACTGGTATATCAGTTAAATAACTTATTATTTATCAATTTGAACAAATTTCATTCCTGGATGTGGTTTAAAAATTATTCATGTAAGCCTGGAGGGATTTATTTCAACTCTAGTTAGTTGAGATAATAAATTAAAAAAAGAATATTTATTAATCTGTGAATAATGTAGTTATTATTATTTTATATATATATTCATTATTTGAGGCCTGGTAAAAATTGAGGTGGATAGGTGGAACATGTTATGGGTCCAGTGAGAAAAAATATTTAATATTATTTGGATAAATAATATTTAAATATAACATGAATGTCAAAAACATGTCATGGAAATAATGTCATTATAATTATTAATTTACATGGTACTTCAAATTGAAAAAAATAAGTAATGACACCTGTGTTAATTGTTTATTATTACCTAGTGAATTAAATTCCTTGATATGTTAAAATTCATTAATTAGTGAAGGGGTCATTCAACCTGATATCCAATGGTTGTGTCCAAAAAATCCATGGAAAAAATCTATCGAGACTAGAGACCTCATGAAGAAGAGATATCCTCCTCCAAATGACAGAGGAGAAATATTTGGATGTGATTATCATGTCTATCAAAGGTGGACATCACAAGCGCAAGGAAATTCCACACTAGCTCCTAGAGACTCTTCTGGGGACGTCTAGAGATACATAGAGCATGTGTGGAACTCTACTCGGGAATTCTTATCATTGGATTCTACATCGAAACGATGCAACACCTCAGACCCGAGGTCGAACACATCAATTATGAAAGATTCAAATTGTAGGAAATTCTTTAGTTTAATTAAATTAATTATAAACAAAATATGTTTATCCTCTTTTCTTGATTAAATGTTCTATCCATTTTCATTTTTATTTGATTCAATGTGGTGGGTACTTGAATTTATCATTTCATTGATGTCAAATTAAGCATAGATCATATAAATTTTAAAATTTGGTTACATGTCCATCTTATGCATCCACTGCGCCTGAAGCCTACACAAATGTGCCGCCAATTCCCTATAGTATATAAGGGTTTTTGATTTACTAATATACCTCAGAGAAATAGATGGGATGTGTTTTAATGAATAATTATATAGTTACATGTTATACCTCACACCAATTTAATATTCATGATCAAAATTACCTTATTCGTGATTTCGAGTTAGTATCAGTAATCTTGATATTAAAAATATATATTTATCATCATTAAGGTGATATGTGAGAAATATATAATATTCAAAAGTATTTAGAATATAAATTTAATTTAGAAGAGTTGAATATGTATAAAAAAATTTAATTGGAGTTAATTAATGATTATGACTAGTCAATACACTTCCAGACTGGTATGTATGTCATGGTGAATGATGAGTTGAGTAAAAATGATCAGGCTAGGTAGTCTATATTGTGGACAAAAAAATCATATATTTAGGGGTTTTCAAAGTATCCACCTAGAAAACATGAAAGAAGTAGAAAAATATTATCATTATCGAATGAGTTATCAAATAAATATTCATGTATAAAATAAAAAGGATAAAAATTATGATGTAGTTTAACACCACAAAATTTTGTGAACTATGTTTTTGAATTAATTTATATTTTTTATTTTTTTCATTTCATGTGATAGTGGAAATAGTTGGTTATATATATATATACTGTAAAACTATGTAAAATATTCCTTTCAAAAAAAATAAATTTTCATATGATACACACATCAGCAATGTGGCTTTCCCTATATGAAATACCAAACTGGATTGGGACACCCGCACCACCAACATGGAATATGTTACACAAAACATCGATGTTTCAACACAACATCATTTTATTGATATTATTATTTAAATGAGATAATTATAACCCATACATTAAAATTAGTTATATTAATATTAATAACTAATTTTTAATTATTATATATAATTTTTTTATAGAGATAAAACATTCTGTTAATGAAAGATATGATTTTAAAAAAAGTCATTTTATGTCTAAAAATTCCATTTTCTTGAATGAACCTATTTTAATAGTAAAACAATTTTTAGTCAAAATTATAAACTTAATTTGATAAAATTAACTTCATTTTGTAATATATAATTCTAAAATTTAATTATTGTTAATTTTTTGGATTTTTTTTAGAAGCAACATTTTTTATAAATACTAAAAAATTCTACGTTTTAGTTAATAACTGCCTTTTCGTTAAAATTACTATTTATGAGAAACCATATGTTAAAATTTTTTGGCCTAAAATTAGATCAATTTTAAATATTTTAATGCAATTTAGGTCATTATAATCAGTTTCACTTTGATATTGAATATAAAAACATCAAAAAAATTGAACTTCTTTCTACTTTAAAGTCCCATAATTTCATCTCGTCTGTGGGATTATCATTAATCTTGATTATGATGATTCCATGAACACAATTTATAAAAACATAAATACACCAATTAAATCGTAATAATATTTTCATTCTATTTATATCATGTAAAATTTTTACCAAAAAGAATAATGAAGGTGACTAAAATGAAACACACCCATTCAGAACAAATTATGCTTAATTAAGAAGTAAACCACAATCTTAGGGGCCCAATTGACCTATAAAAATTTCCAATACCAATTTAATGGAATTTATTATTCCGTAATACATCCATTATTTATTTATGTAGGTTTTATTTGACATTTTCTTGTTAAGTACATGTGTATGCCTAACTTGTTTGTCAAATTCAATGTGTGTCCTTTTCCTTCCCTATTAAAGGCTGAAAAATCTCACACTAAAAAAACCTATAAAACCACTTTGGACAAAAAATATTTTTACCAACACAGACTGAAATATATTTACCAGACTCATAGAAGCCTTACATTTTGAATAAGTAAATCCATGGAAGCCATTTTCTATAAACCAGAAGGATTTACCCGATTAATAGGTAACGCCTTCTCTAAATTCCTTTTGTTTATATTACTTATCCACCTAATGGAACACTATTTATTATATAATTATAGAAAAACATAAATATCATATTTATTAATGGATGTTTTTATATAAATATTTAGACCTACACTAACTCACACCTCTATTTAATAGGTAATGAACATAATGTATCTGTGTACGGAGAACTACTTCCTCACAAATCGAACATTGTTCATTCTTACATTACAACCAACCATGGTGACCATTTTTAAGAAATATATGTTTATATATGTAATATATTTTATTTATAATTTATTTAATAATTTTTTTTTCATACAAGACATATCTTTTTGAATTTTAATTTTGTGTTAATAAGATAATTTTGTTTGAGGATATGATTACTACCACCCCCTCAAAGAGATATGATTCATTCATACACTACAAGGAATGAATTAAGGATTATTTTAGTGAATTAATCATTTACATTTATTCTTTTAATATGATAATTAAACCGAAATAGCTTTAATGTGTACGTATGACAATCTATCTCCCTAAACATTTTATTACATTTCTTACTTATACTTTATATAGACTATTATAATAGAAATATAATTTATATACAGAATATTTATATCTTGTTTTAAATTCTGTAAATCCTGATATAAATTATAATTACAAAATATATAACAAATTAAGAGAAATGAAAAGACTAAAGTGAATAATACCCAAAGGGAAACATTAACATAGGATTATTTTACAAGAGGCTAATATAAAGTAATAATAGTGCCATATATATAATTATATATAGGAAAATTTTACTATAAAAAATTTATATTAAATTTTTATTTATTATACACGTGGATTGAATGAGTACGACAAGAGTCAAGGAAAAATGTAAGGAGTTTTCATCACACGTTTTCCATATGGGAGATACATGCTTTATTCACCACCCACTCCCGTGGTGTCATGTGTATACTTCCCATGGATGTGTTCAATCATTCATATATTTAAATTTATGGGTATTTATATATCCATTATATGACATTTAAGTAACAGTGTTTATATTTCAAAAGTTAGAAAATCAGTAAAATAGTGTCTCTAAATTTTTTTCATTGAGATTCATGTTTAGGTATGCATATAAATTCTCTCTCGATGTGTATATACATCTATTTAACATGTTATGTCATGAAACGTCTTAATTTAATGATATTTAAATATTCAGGTTATTTTTATTTATTACATGGAGAATATGATCCCATGTTACCAAGTGATAGGAGTTTATTGAATAAATCTTCTCTATTTTGGAGATTTTTTATGTTTATGATTTATTTGATGAATTATTATGTTTAATATCGAAAGATTATTATGAATTTTATTATCCATTTTTTTATTATTGCTCAATTAATTTATTTATTCCTTTTTGTACTCTTTGTAATATAATATATTTAAGAAAAACTTTTAAAAAAATATCGACTTTATATATTTTCATTTAGGGAATATATGTTCCTTCAAAACCGTGTTTTCTAAAAAGGGTTTCCATGAATATTATAGTAGTATAATTTGATAAATAAAATAAAGTTATACTTTTTTGTGTTTTACAAATGTTTTAAACTAAATAGTTTTTATCCTTCCAAAAAGGCAATTTTCTATTATTTTTACCATGTAAAAAGAATTTTCTTTTTACCTTGTATGACATGTATGGCATCATCCACCATAAATTCTTTGAGGAATTATTTTCATGTATAAATGTTTTTTAAATTTTATTTTAAAATATATATTAAAATAAAATTGTTTTCAAAATGATTTCATTCTTATTTGATATGTTTTTATAAAATATGGGTTACAAAATGTTTTCAAAATTATGTTATACACATTCAAGGAAGATGGGTTTCAAAAACATTTCAAGAATAATTTATAAGTTTTCATCGAAAATGGTTCCCAAAATGTTTTCAATAACTATTCATAATTTTGAAAGTATTTTCAGTGATATGTTTTTAAAATTGTTTTCATGATTTGTTCATATATTTGAAAATAATATTTTAAGATAAAGGTTTTTAAATTATTTTGAAGCTTTAATTATATGTTTTCATGGAAAAAAATTTTCAAATGATTTTAATTCTTCTTTATATGTTTTAAAGGAATATTATATGAAGTATTTTTACCAATTTTTTTATATATTTAAAATTATTTTTCAAATATGAAATTTTAGATTCCTCAATAAATGTTTTTAATGATATTTATAAATTATTTTCAATCTAAGATGAAATCTATTGTGGTTACTCATGCTTTGCTGGAAAATAATATAATAATTCCATTCATATTCCCTCTTATAATTTTTTATGCATAATGTTATGGTCTTTATGAGACAATTTCTCCATCACAAGTTATATGTTTATGAAATCCAATTCACATTCGTGTGTTATATATTTATGAAATATGTTTCTATTCCATGGGTTATGCCTTTTATTTAATTATTATGAAAATTTTATCTTTTTGAAAATTTATTATATGAGTTCGTGTTTTTTAAACCCATTTCATTTCATATGTTATGATATGATTATTTATAATTTTGTATCATATATATGTTAGATGTCATTATGATATTTGTATGACCTATACCTCCCTATAATGAATTAGGTCCTGATAAATGTTTTTATGAGCTCAAAAGGGTACATGGGAGGAAATACCATTTCTGAAAGAATAGGTTCAGTAGGAGGAAATACCAATATCAAAACAAGAGGGAAAGTAGAAGGACATCCCTTTCTCAAAATAAGAGGTTACAGGGGAGGAAATCTCAATAACGAAGAAATATGGTAAACATGAGGACATGCTTTGTCCGAAATAAGAGGGTAAGTGGGAGGACATCCGAAGACCAAAAAAGAGACACATGAGGAAATCCCAAGCTCCAAATAAGAGGGTAATTAGGAGTACATCCAAAGAAAAAAACAATAGGTTACATGGGAGGACATGCCACGCCCGATGAATGTGTGTAAATAGAAGGAAAAATAAAACTTGTAATAAGAGAGTAAATGGGAGGAAATCCCAAGACCAAAATGCTCTAGCATTTTTGTGAAGGGTAGGGTATGTGCTTTCCAAAGAATACTTACCTATCAGGATGAAACAAGCGTTTGTGGATCTGGAATGGATGTATCGAGGGGTAAAAAATTTGAAAATATGTTCAGGGCATGGCTTAGGGTAATCTCATACATGAAAATGTTCTTTTCTACACCCTTGGTTTGACACTACCTGTAACAACCCAATCTTCCACGGTATGATTCCCTTGGAATAATGTAATAGCTTACATTGTTCACAACTTCGAGACTCTAATACACAGTGACCAATCAAAATAGCCATTATTAATAGTAAAACCCACTTATTGAAATTTTATGTTTCAAAATTGACTTCATTTTTTGATTTGGAATATCGAAATTATTGAAGGGTGAATTTTTGCTATTTTTCAGAAAACTTTCAATTTTCGATGAATAGTGAAAAACACTAAGTTATAGTTTAAATCCTAATTTTTATTTAGACAACTATTTATTTTAGTTAAATTTATTTTGTGTCAAAATAGATACATAATACCTATATAAGTTCATTGAAATTCATTGACATCAATTTATAATAATTTTAGATATATAAAAATTTTATTAAACTTTTAACCGTCTTTTACCAACCACCTAGGAGCATTTGAAAATTAGAATAAAACATAATTTTTATGCTTTCTTGAATTGAATTTCAAAAATTCTTGAGACATGGTTGATATCAGTAAGTAAAATGTGTTTCAATAAGATAATAATAATTTTTGGTGAATAGTAACTTTTGACTTTTATTTACCACGGTTAAAAGTAAATAGGGAAGTTAAGGGTAAATATGATATTATAATTAACCTAGCACATGTCCTAATTTAATTGGATAAGTGTAATTTGACCAAATACAACCTTAGCAATAACATATGATACTTTAGGTCCACTTGGATTAGATTAGGACATTTATTATTATTTAATTCAAAGAAGAGTTAAAAGTGCTAAATTCGAAACATAATAACAAAACCATTTTTAATATATGGTTATACATAAGATAAATTCAATTATAAGTATTCATTATAAATATAAAAATATTTCATACATAATGGTATTTTATCTATATTTTTTAGACGTTAAATATTTTAAATTATTTTTGACACAATGATGATGCAGTAATTACCTAATTAATGAAATATTAAAATAATTGATATTATAAATATACAAATAAATGTAATTTGAGAATTTTTATAAATTTCACTAATTTTCTAGGTTAATATGACATGTTATGGTTGGTTAGATTAATTTTTTTGAAGTAATAATATTGTAATGAATTTAGAAAAAAATTACCAAATAGTGTCCAAATTGACATAAAAGAGCTTTTAAAACTATTTTTATATTAATAATTTATATTATTTTCATAATAATCTATAGTTCATACAAATGAATTATATAATGATAGGTGTATCATTACTGAACCTCTTGGGATACTCTTGGAAGTATATAGTATGTTTATTTACCATATAATATAAAAATACAAAGAGACATGGTAAATGTCAAACAATTTAAGTAAGAGTTAAATATAAACTATAAGGATAATATAGTGACCCGAACCTATCTAAACCATATTGGTTGAGTGGTTTTAGACTCATACCCACATTAGAATTTAAATAAATCATTGGAGATCCATTAGAAACGGAATATTATTTTATTATAATATAATATTTCTAGCTTTTCCTAAGGTGCTTGTCACCCTCTTATCAAAGGGAACTCCCCCTTCCCTCAAATTAACACCATCAAATTCTTTTTCCTCATCCATTATCGGACAAAATACCCTCTAAAATACACTCTATTCATCCTAGAGTCCTTAATTTAGTGAGAAAACCAACTTAAGGAGCAGTTTTGATCAAATAAAAAGGAAGAACCCGAAGAATAGATAAAGATTTCATCACCTCTTTCAAGTTCCTTTCTTCATCCACATCCACTTTCATTGTTGTTTACATTGTAAAATAATAACTCCAGTATACTCTATATAATTTTATGTTATTATAAATATGGTACAACTATATTCATTATTCTATCCATCCTTTGAATGACATGTCACAATACATGCGTATCTACGGCTTACTATCGCCACGTCGTGGTGTAGTTGTTATTCGATAAATTATTATTTGGATGGGTATAATAAGGATGTATAATTGAATTAAATAATAAATATAACATGATAATTAATCTTTATATATGATATACCATCCAATTATATACGATTTTAATATCAAAAGAATGATATTATCGCTCGTACGTACATACGGATTATCATCTCCAAAAACACGATGAGATTCATTCCCCATCATATCAATTCAAGATTAATTTTTTTTGATGATTAAATATATTTTTTAATGAATTAATATCATTAAGAATATGAATATCATACATCCTATCTATAACAATCATTACTTACATAATAAATCATATAAAGGAAAATGAATTAGTTAACACCCGAAACGATGATAATACTAAAATATTATTAACAGAAAAATATTAAAAGATCATATTTGATATAATATTAATGTATATGATTCTTTTAAAATTTAATAACAATTATTTAACCATTATACAGGAGGTTATCCTACCATATACCAAGGAAACGAACAAATTACGTGGTTTCTTTTCTCACTTTTAATTCCATGATATTTCTATTGTTCGCCACTTATTTAATAAATGTGGTGTATTGAATAATATCAATTGATATATATATTGTCATGTTTCTTTTTATATTCATGGTATTCTATGATTCATTTGGTTGTTATTAACTTTTGTCCATATGACTCAATTGATTATAGCGATGTAAGAGTTTTCATCTCACTTTGTATTTCCGTGAGATTCATGTCATTCTGCAACTGTTTCCTTTTGTGTGGTGTATGTACTGCCCAATGATTGTATTATTTGTGTAATATACTTTAATTTATGATTAATTAAATATTAATTTTAGATCCATCTTTCATGGGATGTATGTTTTTTAAGTTACCAAATTGGTATAGGAATTTCAAATTTCAATTTCCACTCATTAGGATTTACGCGTACTTCTATTGATTATTATACTCCATGATTATGTGTGGAATCACTAATTATTATTTGTTTATTAATTTACACTCCCATTTCTGTGGATATAATTTTTATACCCATAACCACTCCATTTATAAATTCTCAAGTCATCGATATGATATTGATAAGAGTAATTTAAACTCAATCTCTATTTATTGAGTTAAACATCCAATTCATTGGTGATGTTTTTACAACAACATGTGTAAATTTACTCGAATTGATTTACACTGAATATCCAATAATATTGAGTGTATTTATATTTTTTACACATAATTAGTTCATTGATTTATCTTTAACCTAAGTTATGGTCTTTATAAGATATTTCATCTTAATGTACATTACATTGAGACTTCTTTATTATTATACGCAAATTAACTTTTATGTGGTGTATATAACGTACCGTGGCATAGTATATCATGAACCCCATTATTCCCATGATATTATAAAGTTTTTATTACCTCAATTTTTTTTATTCATGTGTCTCTTTTTTGGAGTAGGAACTCTAAATAACATATCATTTGAAAATGTTTTAATGATTTATTATTATAAATCATTCTCATTAATGATCATGTTTTAAAAATTGTTTTGAGGATTTATTTATATATAAATAATAGTTTTAATATTAAAATTTTCATTCAAAAGATTCAATGGGGTATGGGCCACTTTGATTCAAAAATATATTTTAAATGGCTTATTGATAAATAGTGAGACTTTTATATGTTTTCAAGAAAAAGGGAGATATTTCTCACAAATTTTTTAGATGATTATTTTCATCTCTGTCAATATCATTCATTATTCTTTATGGAGGTTGACCTATTATAATAAAATATTTCTGTTGGTCGGATTGGATACTCAAGAGGGGGGTGAATTTAGTTCCAATTAAAAAATTCTGTTAAAAATTATTTCTATTAAAATCACCCAATTATAAAATAAGTTAAACTGTAGTGAATTTTTAAAATTGAAAGGGTTCGTTTAGGTTCTCAAAAGATTGGTTAGCTCTCAATTAATTTAATACTAAGATTAAATTAGCTTTTTAAACTAACCACCTAATTTACAATAGTTACAAACAATTTCTAGTTTAACTATCAATGTAACTTTAAAACAATTCTCTATTTCAAAGTTATTCGCAGCGGAATAATCAATATAGATTAAACCAAAATAAAGTAATCACAATATTTTAAAACAAGAGGTTCAGTCTCAAGATGAGACTTAGTCCTCTCAATCAATTTTTATATATTTTTATCCACACCCTGGATCGACGTAAACAACTGTGCAATGACTGTCCAGGTACTAAGACCTCTACCAAAGTTCTTCATTGGAAAACAAAACAATAGAAAACAGGATATTCAGGTTCTACATGACCTCTAACACCATCCACAATAGGAAATAATAGTATAGGGAAACTGTGAGTGAGGATTAAATCCTCCAGTTCAGCACATGAGTCAATGTGTGTATGTAATAAATAGAGTACACAGTACTCAAAAGTAAGTAAAAGAATCACGAAGAGAGTATATATATGAGTTTAGAATGCTCTGGTGATTTGAAGTGCAGCTATGGACTCCTTTAGATTAAACAAAAATGCTTTGGAGTACATATCTGGTTTTTTTCTAAAAAACAGTGTCATTTTCTTCCTTGACTTTCAGGTTCAGCTTGATCAACATGAGTGCATGAATAGGTCATTGTAGTTCTCCACTCCTTGATTAAGATTCAGCTTATGTTTTCTTCTTGTATGAATGGCTTTGTGTATGTCCAGTGTTCTTCTAGTATGGATGTAGCATTTCATTACTATGTGTTTGCACTTCTATTTAAGACTTTTCCACCCTCTATAGCCACCACCTTTTATGCCCGACCTTTGTCCTTCCTTGTATATACTTCAGCTCCGGCAATGGGAATGAATACCTTTTTTCAGGTATGAGGTACGGTTCCCTGGCATGCCAACAACTATCATTAAATAACATTAATTTCTTCAAAATCATCAAATATGGATATTAGTATTATTTTTATAAATAATATTGACAATGTATAGGGTATATGTATCAGTGACTAGTTAACAGTCTTTTATCAGTAGCTCTCTGTCGGTAGACTTGTAAAAGTGGAATTTTTATAGTGGTGATCTCCTATCAGTAGCTCTTTGTTCTTGTACCGGTAGCTCCTTGTATCGGTAGCAGTTACTCCATGTATCGGTAGCTCTATGTACTATTAACTTCTCCTTCGGTAGATTTGGTCTATCGGAAACTTGCTCTTATAGGTGACTACTTATATCGGTGGATCTATCTATTGGGGAAATTTGTATCAGTAGCTCTGTATTGGTAGCCATTCATATGTCTAGTTGTTTCAGTAGGTGTTTTATAATGGTAGTTGTGTGTCTGTCTGTCTGTATCGGTATCTTGTATCAGTAGACTTGCATACTGGTAGACTTATACATACCGGTAACTCTGTTATGTTTCAGTGACTCTGTTTAATCATTATATCGGTATCTTTTTTCTATCGATAGACTAAGTACCAGTAGGTCTCTGTTTTTCTGTATCAGTAGCTATGTCCATACCAGTGGACTTAACACTTATCTGTTCTATGCAACAAAATGTATATTGAGATAGAATTATTTCAAGGTACGTATAAACAAAGATAATCATTGATTAACATATTCCAATGATTATTTTGATATTATTATCAACTCTATAATATAATTTCATAGATTGAAAGAATTAATATATAGATAAAAATTATTTGGGATTATCATTGATTGTGAAAGTATAATTCAGATTATCAAAACAAGTGAGGTCAAAAATATCCCCCTTTTTGATAATCACAACTTATGATATTATAATCCCAAAATAATTAGTAATTTATCAGAGTATATAGCATTAATGTTCAATTGTATCAGAGAAAACAATATATTATAAAACGCATGTATCAGTGATAAAATAGAAAACAAATGTACTAGAGGGAAAAGTATGATGCTCAAAAAAGAAAATGATTTTTCATAACTATTTTCCCTGTCGTCCCTTAGATATTATTTCTACCCCAGATTTGTTTCCCTTAGATATTATTTCTCCCCCTTTGAGATTAGAAAAAAGTTGGATGAAATGTAAATACAAAAAAAAGTAACAGAGGGTAAAAGAAATTAAGATCATATATATTCCTGGAACTAAACAGATAAAAAGATATAAAAAATTAAAAAAAAAATACAAGAGATTCCTATCAAATGATCTTAGAAACTAATCAATCCATATCCTCAGCATGAGATTTTCCCTTGTGATCAGAAGAGGATTTAGGTGTGGTGGATGCTGGTTGAGGCTTAGGAACACCAGAAATGATTAGAAGAGGCTGAGCTACAAAAACTATTTCGGGCATGTACTGTGTAGCTCTCTGAGTGATTATAGGAGTAAGGCATCAGATGGCTTGGACTGGTGTCATCTGAGTAGGAGAAGGAACAGAGGCAGAGGCAAGTAAAACTGGATGTACAATCACTGGTCGAGCATCAACATGCAAGAAGGGAAGTAAGATATTTCTGAATTCCAAAACGATTCCTCCTCCTCTCTCTATGGTAGAAATAAAGTAATCCCTGTTCGCGATGAATTAGTCTAGATTAGGGGTCAACTGTCTGAGATTGCTGAATTTTCTCTAAAGTCTTGACTGACTGGTGGTGACTTCATATTTTCAAAATAAGCTTGAAATGGTCGTTGAGCTGATGCTTGGTATTGACCCTTTGGAAATAGTAATCTACCTTTTCTTCCACATCTTTCTGAGAAGAAGAAACTTCTTTCATAAAATCTTAGACAATTTTCATTATATCTCTAGGGGTAGACACTACTTGGGTCCTGGAAGATGAGTCCACAGAGCTACTAGTTAAAGCTGAACCAAGATCCTCCTTTATCAAATCTCTAATCTGGTCCAGTTCTATTGAAGGTCTCGAAGAAATATAACCAATAGAAAAAGTCACAATTTCCCTGAAACACTTAGATAGCACAATAATAATATTTTTCACTGCAGAATCTTGGGTGCTAACATGCTTTGTTATGGAATTCTTAAACTCCTCAAAAACTGAGACCATTTGGCTGACTACACACTTCACATAAGCCAAATCTGTGTCTGCTTGAGATTTAGAAGTCCAATTGGATTCAAGAGAAAAAACATATTTCTTTAGAACATTGACATCCTCTACCAAGATAGAAACCTGATTACATAAAGTTGTGATTTCATCCACTATCTATGCCACATAGGTTGACACATTACATCCAAGAAAGAGTTCAAAAGACATTTCCATATTTCTCTTCTCTTTAACAATGAAAATCATTAACTCGACAAGAGAAGCACTCAAAAACTCTTTCATCTCAACCTTAAAAGATTCAATGTCATCCTTGGTGACATTATTAGTAGGAACAAGAACAGTTTCTCCTTCATACACAATATTATCCACTCTTTCATTCATAAACGATTGAATGGATGACAATAAGGATTCTTCAATTTTTCTTATCTATACCACAAAAGATGTTTTAAGATTAGACTTCAACTGATCCAAATCTGATTTTATTACAACATTCTTAGGTAATATTTTAGATAGAATATCACAATTAACTTCTGGTTGACTAAGGGATGTCTCACTATCAGAATCTGGGTAATCCAATCCACAAACTACAAACCTGGGGTCCTCTGCCCAGTCTTCAATCTCAACAGCCACTAAAACACTGCCAAATATGGTTAGATGTTCCCCCTCAACTATTGCATTATTCTATACATAAATATAACCCTCAAATTCTTGGTCTTCCTCAGAAGAATCTTGCAGAACCATCTCCATTTGTCCAATAGCAGGAGGCTCCTTAGGAATAGGAACAGGTCTATCAACTACATAAATTTCCTCAACAAGCATTAAAGAGTTTCTGATCAGTGGACTAAGGCTCAAGCTTACATAAACATATGATTTACATGCATGAACTTATTATTCATTCTCTAGGAAAGCCTCTTCTTTATCTGATCCCTGGTGGACTTCCTCATCTAGAGGTGCCTATTCATTGCTTACATGAAAAATAGTTTATGTACTAGGTAGGTTCATAAAAGCAGTTCCCTTTTCTTGTGATACAATTTCAGGAGTTGGTATAGGAGGCATGTTCAGATTTCCTCCATCTGATGCAGATGAATCCTCCTCTTCTGAATCATCACAATACTATGGCTCCTCCTGATCTGGTCCTAGACCTGGATCTCTCACATCCTTAGTCCTAAAAGGATGATCCACGAGATTAAACTTATCATATAACTTCTTGTCATCAGTAACCCACTCCCTTATCCATGGGTTCCAGATTATTTTCATGTACATAGACATTTTTCTTGTGATACAAAAATTGTATCTTACCACGACTATCTCATCCTGAGACTCTTCTACTCCGTTTACTTTAATCATAACCGAAATAAACTTGGAAAAGAATAATGCATTGGTTTTTGATTTGGGTCTTCTCATATCATCATTTTAATTCATTAACAGCCTGCATAGATTCACCTTCACACCATGTCTCAAGAGATGTAACAGATAGATATCTTGATATCTCAAATTTGCAAAGGCCCCATCTTCTCGGACTTATCACATGTTGCACAAATTTGAACAACAATTTGTTTTCTCCATCCATTTCAGTAGACACCACCTTTATCTGCTTGCCAATACTAGTGAGTTCCTCTAAAGAAGTCTCATAATAAAATATGTCACTTGCATGTGGTACTGTCTTTGATGAATATCCAAAAACTCCTTCATGTGGTACTCTCAGGTACTCAGCCCAATCAATAGATGAAAAGGCTATTTCATTGCCATTTACCCATGAAATAATTCTGCTTTTCTCATCAAATTTATCAAAACCCACAAACTCATAGAACTGTTTTACAAGCTTCTAATAGTAGGGTACATTGTTATTTGTGAAGCATTCTACACATTTCTGATCTTCAAGAACCTCCAGAACTAATGATTTACTAGACATTAGCCATTCTATGCTTAGCTCTTTCTTGATTACAATATCTCTATTTTGTAAATGCGGGTTCACTAGATGCCTTCAAGACCTTGTACTACTAACACTGTAACTTTCTTCAGGACATGTCTTCTACTTATTCTAATTTGTCTCATTAATGTCATCTCTGACAGTAGAGAGTTTGGTTTTTTCCATCACTGGTTCAAGGAAATAATTGTTTTTGCGATATTAGGTAGCTAAGGAATGAGGGTAAAGGGTTTGAGAGGGGTGAGGTCAATGGATTTACAAGTAACTAAGACATAATGTTATCATTTTGGATTCATAAAATAATTAATTAAAATATAATATGTTAAGTATAAATAATACATATTCTGGAAGCTAAAGACAGAAGTTTAAAATAGTTCATACTAACGGTAGGGTATACCGGTGAGAATTCCTAATGATGAGGTATATCAGAGAGGTTTATTAACAGTGAGGTTTCTAATAGTGTGGTATATCAGTGAGGTTCACTAATAGTAAGGTATATCAGTGAGCTTCACTAAGGGTGATGTATTTTAGTGAGGTTCACTAACACACATAGTCTATCATTCCTAATTCATGTCTAATGTACCTTAACCTATCCAAACATAATGTCTTGGTTATAATGTCAGCTAATTGATGTTCAGTACCTATAAATTCAAGATTAATATCACCTTTTTGGTAATGATCTCTAAAATAATGGTTTCTTACATCAATATGTTTGGTCCTAGAGTGAGACACAAGATTCATATAGATGTTAATTGCACTTGTGTTATCCGAATTTATTGATACATGTTTAAACTCATATCCATAGTCCAAAAAAGTATGTTTCATCCATACAATTTGTGCACAACAGCTACCAGAAGCTATATACTCTACTTCAGTTGTAGACAATGCAACATAATTCTGCTTCTTACTACACCACGACATTAGAGACCTACCTATAATATGACATGTTCTAGAAGTTCTCATACTATCTATCTTGCAACCATCAAAGTAATCACCTGAATAACTTATTATATAATAATATTGTCATTTTGGATAAAAATACCCAAATATGCAGTATGTTTAAGATATTTGAAATTTCTTTTAACAGCAAGCAAATGGTATTCTTTTGGATTAGCTTGAAATCTTGCACACATACACACACAAAACATAATATTTGGTCAACTAGGAGTAAGGTAATGTAGACTTCCAATCATACCTTTGTAATTGGATTGATCAACTGGTTTCCCAGATTCATCAATGTCCAACTTGCAAGTGGTACTCATCGGTGTACCACTTTTCATAATTCAATCCAAACCAAAACTTTTTAAAAGATCTTTTGTATATTTACTTTGATTTAAAACAATACCATTTTCATTTTGAAAAACATGGAATCCAAGAAAATATTTGAGTTCTCCCATTAAACTTATTTCAAAATAATTTTTCCTAATCTTGGAAAAATCAATACACAAGGTATGTTTAGAAGATCCAAAAATGTTATCATCAACATAAACTTGTACAATCAAAACATCTTTCGAAAATCTTTTGATAAATAGATATGGATCAACAATCCCTTATGTAAAACCTTTTCAAATAAAAAAAATTGATACCTCTATCATACCATGCTCGTGGAGATTGTTTCAAATCATATAAAGATTTAGATAGCTTAAAAACTCGATTTGGAAAATGAGGATTATTAAATTCATGTGGTTGTTCAACAATAACATCTTCAATTATAAAACAATTTAGAAAAGAAATTTTAACATCAATTTGAAAAAACATGAAATTCAAATGAGCATCATAGGCAAGTAAAATCCTAATAAAAACTAATCTAGATACAGGGGAAAAGGATTCCTCATAGTCTATTCCTTCCTTTTGACTATAACCTTGTGTAACTATCCTTTCTTTGTTTATAACTATTTTTATAGACTCATCAAATTTGTTTCTAAAACACCATTTAGTGCAAATGGTCAAAGATTCCTTAGGTCTGTCTACTAATTCACATTCATTGTTTCTTTCACATAGATTTAATTCTTCTTGCATAGACATTACCCAAAATTCATCATTGATTGCATTATTGATATTTTTATGTTCTAACGGCGAATGAATGGCTTGATGTTCACCCTGATTTCTTAGAGAAGCTCTAGTCTATGTCCCTCTATCAAGATTACCAAAAACAAAATCTAAAGGATGATTCATTAGAATCCTAGTTGATCTAGTAAAGGTAGGACTAGAAATTTCAGGTTCTTCTCTAGATTTAGAATTTATAGGAACAGGTTCGAGAAAGTTTCTAGATCTGGACGCCTTTATAAGAGGTTCATAGATTTTATCATTAAGGTTCAAAACAGAAAAATCTTCTTCAAGATTTTCAAAGGAAGATTTGGGTTCATGTGGATCAGTTTCATCAAACATGATGTGAAAAGATTCTTCCACACATTTGGTTCTATTATTAAAAACTCTATAGTTTTTTCTAGTAATTGAATAACCTAGGAATATTATTTAATTACTCGTGGATGAAAACTTGTCAATGTTATCTTTTTTATTGAGAATAAATACTTTGAAACAAAAAACATTAAAGTAATTACCATTTGGTTTCCTATGGTTCCAAAACTCATAAGGGGTCTTTTTGAGAACATGTCTAATCAGGACTCTATTAATAATGTAACATGCTATATTTACAGCTTCAGCCCAAAATAAAATTAGCAGGTAATACTCATTAAGCATAGATCTTGCAATCTCTTGAATAGTTATGTTTCTTCTTTCTACTATACCATTTTTTAGGTGTTCTAGGGGAATGGAAATTGTGACTATAGCCATTGTGTGAGTAAAAAGATTCAAATACATCATTTTCAAACTCACAACCATGATCACTTCTCAAGGAATTAATCTTATGTACACTATGGTTTTCTATAGACTTGGAATATTTAATAAATTTAAAACAAGCATCACTTTTGTGAGATAAGATGTATACCCATTTGTACCTAGAATAGTCATCTACTAAGACATAGACATAGTGCTTCCCATTTAAACTAGAAACTCTAGAGGGTCCAAACAAGTCCATGTGAACCAACTCAAGAGGTTGAGAAGTTGAAACTTCTTTATTTGATTTAGAAGCAACATTATGTTGCTTTCCCTTTTGATAGGGATTACAAAATTTATTATCTGGGAATTCAAGTTTAGGTAGGTCTCTATCTATGTTTTTTATATTTAGTTTTCTACATGAATGAACATTACAGTGTCCTGATCATTAGTGCCATAGCCAAAACTCTTTATGGAAAGAATTCAAGAATGTAATGTTTTGTTTAGATAAGTAATTCAAATCAATAGCATAATCATTTTAATTTCTAAAAGAAGAAAATACTAAAATATTTTTAGAATTAAAAACATTACAATAATAATTTTTAAATTTAACATTGAAATCATCTCCACACAACTAAGAAATACTTAACAGGTTATACTTAAGTCCATCAACAAATAAATCCTTGGAAATTAAAACTGAATCAGTGTTACCAATCTGGCCTAAGATGATAATTTTTACTATTGAATTATCACCCATGGTGACATGGTCTCCATCATCATTGATTAAAATCTGGAAGCATGAGTAATATCTAGTCATATGCCTTGAATATCCACTATACATGTACCAAACCTTATTATGGAACTTTTCAAGCAAGTTTCCTACAAAACAGTTTTAAATAGAAAATGATTTTTGAACCCATATTTTCTTGGGTCCAGACAGGTTATCAAGCGAAATTTTTTGTAACCAAATTTGTTTAATGGGTCTCATAAAATCAATATATTCAAATGATTTTGAAAGACAAACATTATTTGATCTATAACCATGTCAATAACTTGTTGAATCATATGTATTTCCAGAACTAGAACTAGAATCATTCTGTCCAGATTTAGGAATAAATATATTATTAGTAATTTGTCTCTGTCTAGGCTAATAGCCTATTCCAGTGGTATATTTTGGTGCCACTTGATTTCCTAAAATTTGTGTTAGAGTGTTCTTTCCATTTGTGAATTTATCTATGTCCTTCCTTAATTTATCATTGGAAAATTTCAGTTCAATATTTTCCTTAAGTAATTGAGCATTCTTTTCCTTTTCCATATCAAGTGTAGATTTTACAGAGCAGGTCAAAGCACGATGTTCCTTCAAGGTCTTACACTTTTCCTTCAATTCATTAAAATTTTTTTATAGCTTATTAAAGTATTCAAAAAATTCATCTTTTGGCATATTATCATCACTACATTAATTCCTATAATAATAACCATTCAGAATAGGGGAAAAATGTACCTCAAAAGTGTTAGTCATGAAAAACATGTTGGCACGATTCTTTTCAGAATCAGAAACATCAGACTCACTTGTGAAGTCTTCTAAAGAACTCAAGGTTTCCTTCATGGATTTCTTATATTTTCTTTCCTGGTAGTCATATTTCAACTTGAACTATAACTTCGGGCAGTCTTCCTTAACATGTCCTTTTCTCTTTCATTCATAACAAACTATCTCATCATCCTTATCAGCTTTCTTCCAATCCTTCTTCCAATGACCTTTGTTGTCATATTTTCCTTTATAATTTGGTTTTCTAAAGAATTTCTTCTTCCTGTAGAACTTCTTGAACTGTCTAGCTATCTGAGCCATCTCTTCATTACTATCAGAATCTTAACTTCACTTCTTGAGCTTTCAACAGGTAAGTGAACTTTCTCCTTGTCCTTGCTCTATAAGGTAGTATATTTAAATGCTACTAACTTCTTCTTTTGTTCATCATCTTCTTCCTTGTTTACTTTCAACTATTCTTCATATATCATCAACTTACCAATTAATTCTTTAATAGGATGTGAACTTATATCACATTAATCTCTTATTGAAGCAGATGTGCCTCTCCATCTTTCTATCAGACATCTTAGTATTCTCATAATCAGCTCCTTTCCAGGAATATATTTTCAAAATGATCTCATAGTGTTGAAAATCTCATTGATCCTGAGATACATGTCAGAAATAGATTCATCAGACTTAATTTTAAAATTATCATACTTAATAGTATAGGTGTTTAGTCTTATTTTATTAACATTGGTTTTTCCTGTAACACCCCAAGATTTTATGAAAAATATTCTTTTAATTTAATTGATTTCTTGTGTTATAAATTACACCAAAATTATCTTGTGTTATACACTACACCGTATTAGCTTATATTATACGCAAACACTATTCTTCCATTGTGTTACATGCAATGGCGACCTTCCTCGATAGCGTGTGTAATACACAATACCGGGATTCACTAAACAATGATATATTGTTATAATATTATTATGGATTAGTTTTTATGAATATTATTAAATAATTATTGAATTTTATATCAATATTATTCATCTAACACACTTTTTAAAACATGTTATGTGAACAAAATAAATTGTTCTGGTAAAATTAGTATTTTTAAAAAAATATAGTTTTGCTGCCTTTTGATGGTGCACTCACTTTAAATCTAGTTTCTGAGAGGTTTGTAAGTTCAATTAGAAAAAATAATATTCATCATTGGAATAAGGATATAAAATTTTACTTTGGATAAATTTTTCATATTATTATGATAACTGTCATATTTAAATGAACAGTAAAAACATGATATATTTTAATTAAAAACAACTTTTTCATCGTAATAATTTATATGGTTAAATTGTAATATTTAATGGTTTTAAAGTATAAATAGAATATATTTTTACCATTTAATATAATGTATGTCATTACCATTATTTTTATATTGAATTCATAGGTAAAAACATTTCAATCTTTGGCAATGTTTTAACTTTTAAAACTCATTTTCATAATAAGAGGATTAATTTTAAATTAATTACTGCAACTTCTGTGTTTTGAATTTTGAAAAATGCATTCCATATTTGCATTCATTTGGTATAAATTATCTTAATAGGTTACTTTTTTTTATATTATAAATAGTAATTATGGTAATTTTTATTTACTCCAGTTAAATGAAAATAGGGTAATTAAGGGTAAAAATAAGATTATAAAATTACACTAAAACCTGAAAAAATTATATTCCATGATTAAAAGTCGAAAAATATTACATAAGGGTCAGAATTCATTAATTTTATGGACTTTTGATAATGAAAATAATTTAATTATTATTAAAACCAAAGAAAGTGACAACATGCCACTCTCTTAAGTCTTATAAGTATAATAATTTTAATTTAGTGACAAAATTCATTAAACTTAGAAAATGAATAGTGTACAGAAATATAATGAAATTATCAACATCATGTAAATTTATTTAGAATTTTTAGTGATTAAATAATTATCATTAAAGGTGACACAATAGTGACGTTGAAATTATTTTATTGATTGAAATATCAAATACATGGTTTTAAAAATATTAAAATAAATATTGTATGAACAATTTAATTTGATCCAAGAATTTTCTAGATAAATATGACATTTTAAGAATCTATTAAATATTTTACTTCAAATATATATTCTGTTTGGATTTTATTTAAATTCAAATAAATGAATAGTGTCAAAATTGACACTATTGTTATTTTATAAAAATAACATAATATAAATTTTTTTAAAAATCACAAAATTATTTAAAAATTATAAATTAAACTTTATATGGTAGAAAATTTCATATAGTATCCAATTATGAACAATTCACAAAACATAAGTAAATTTTTTTAAAAAATTAAAATTTAGAATCTAATTACCACAAAAAAATTAAATAGATTAAATAAGGATAAATCAAGTTGATATGGTTTAAAATAAATATCCAACATGTATAAATTTTATTTTTTTATGTGATTACAACCCTAAATATTCTAATATTCTAATATAATTCATTTTTGGAGGTTTTATGTGGAGTATGATTTATTATAAATTAATATTTCTGAGGTTTCCAAAGGTGCTCCTCTCCTCCCTTATAAAAGGGGACCTCCTCACTTTTCTCTTTACACAACCATGAGCCTTCATGCTCTGCCAACCCCAACCCATTTATCTTCTACACTTCCCTAGTAACATTTTTGAGGTTCTGGTCTCTTCAAAAGACCAACTCTAGTTCCATAAGAGGAAGCTTAAAAGGGGTGTGTCGAAGAAGAGGTAATCTCTTTTACGGATTCATTTATGTTTCTTTCTTCATCAACATATTCTTATATATTTGTTTCATCATAAATTAATAATATCAGTATCACTAATATACTGACATGTTAATATAAATATGAAACAACCATATTTCTCCATCTATTCATCCTACGATAAACGAAATCATCATGCGTGCGTACGTACGGAATACCGTCTCCACGCCATGGTGTAATATATTTTTCCACCACCACCTTACTTGGATGGGTATATTGGTGTAATGAATAATTATATATAGTTATTATAACATCATATCGATTCTTAGATATTATATCATCATATGCAATTCAATTCAATATTTATGGGAATGATTTCATTGCTCATGCGTACGTATGGATTACCATATCCACGACGCGATGAGTTTCATTTTCCATGTTAACCACTAAAGAATGATTATAAAGTATATTTAATGAATAATAAAGAAATATATGACATGATAAAGCTACTGTATTTTGTGTGTGTATATATATATATGCCATCTACTTACTTTCATTCAAGTCAATAAGGAAAAGAAAACAGCGTTCATGCGTACGTATGACCTACCATCTCCATGAACGGTGCATTCCGTTTCTTTTATATATATATTATATATACATATATACTGAAGATATATTATATGTAAATCATGATTTACATTCTGTAAGAAATTAAATCCTGATATAATTAATAATAATATCAAGAACAACAAGTCCAAACACGAACAATAAATAAAATGATTTTACCCAAAACATTGCTTTAACATGGAATTTACAAAAGATCGACTAATATAAATTCATAATTGAACCATATATGATATCATAAAAATGAATATTATTATTTAATAACTCAATGAAATTATTTAAATCATTATACAGGTGGTTTGGATACGTATGAAGCATATCGGACTTATGGTAAGGGATAATTTTTCAATCTCATTTTTATTCGAGATTTCTTATACATAAGTATTTACTGGGGTTATATTTTTCATCCATGTCCATAAATTTTTTTTTCATAAATTTTTTAATATTCTTCCATATTTTTTTAAAGTCATGTTTACACCTCTTTGACTTTTACTTTTTATTATGCAAGGAATCATTCTTTTGATTACCATACATGGTACTTTTTGACTTTTCTAACAAAAGTACGAGGATAATATTTTTTAAAAATTATACAGGATGAACGGATTTTTTAGGCTTTATAACACCTTATTTTTAATAAGATTACTCTATAATATTTCATGATTATTTTCAACAAAATCCTTTAATTTTGAAATTTCATTGTATTTTGTGAAAATAATATGATTTTGAAGAAGAAATGATATTTTCTTCAAGAATTCATTTCAAGTGTTTTATAAAAAAAAAATTCCATCTAAGATGAAATTATTTCATATGTGTTTGTTTCAAGTATAATATATCCATTACTTACATGGTTTCACTTTTCTTATGATGAAATGATATCTATTTGTTTTATATGGATTATGTTATGATGGGATTATGTTTTTGAAACCCATCTTATTATTTGGGTTATGATGGATGATTAATGATTATGTTCTGGAACACGTAAGAATGATTTAATTATGAGATAGGTGGGACCTATATCTCCCTCCAATGCATTGGGTAAATATTTATATCTTATGAGATAGACATGGCTGGAACGACAAGTTAATCCGGTTCAGTGTTACAAGACTGTAATGAGGAGTGAACTTGATTTAGAAAGGGACTTTGTCTATTAAGATAGTCTTGGCAGCGATGCATTGGATACTATGAAAATCATATCATGTGATTAATGGTTTTACACAATTACATGTTTTATTCCCATGATATTTTATCATGATTGATAATTCATTATGATCTATGCCTTATGTACTGCCATGTTTTAATGTCATTGATCAAGATTTTGATGTTTAAATATTATGTCCATGTTTTGATGTTCAAATGTATATGGTTGGTTTTATTATCTCCATGCATAACCTTACAGAGCACTTGAGCTCACCATTTGAATATTTTCTTTTCCCCAGGATATAAATAATGGTTTTAGGTAAGAAAAAAAGGAATATCTTTATTGGAGATGTTGAAGATCTTTTACCAAGATTAGAAGATTATATTCAGAGTTTCTTAAGACACTAAAATATTACAGTCCTTTGGTGTCTGTTTTTGTTATATATTAGATATTCCGAAAAAGTAATGCAATTTCTATGTATGTCATGATACGGTCTCTACAGTTGGTATTAGAGGAAAGGTTTAGTCAACCTTTGAAACTAGGATGCGAGAACTTTAGTGATATCCCTAAAGATATTTCTGTTGTATGTCTAGGGATGTCCCTAAGGTTATGTATAAGTATAGGTTATAGTACTTGAATATTGGTAACAATATTAAAATTAAACCTAAGATGTTATATATTTAAGGTACTCCGCATTTATTATCATGTTTTCCTAGCATGATTTTTGTCTCTCACAGTGTTCTTTTTGGGTTTTAGACGATGGTTGGAACCTGACGGAACCGTTTTGATCAATTTAATGACAATGCAATGATTGTCCTCCTAAACAATCCAATGTTATGGGAGATGGAGTGTAAAATCTTTTTTCTATACTTACACAAGCTAGGAATCATTCTGGACATCCAAATGAGAAGGCAAAAAACAATATTCTATTGAGTCTTTTATGAGTCAACATCCAACTTCTTTTAGTGGGTCTTCTGATCCACTTGTTGCGGGACAGTGGATCAGTACCACTGAAAAGATATTTTCCATACTTTTCTGTTTGGAACATGATAAAGACATTCATACTCTTTACCATTTTGAAGGTGAATCAGATCAATAGTGGACTCTAATTAAGAATACAAGGCCCTGAGATTAAATTTAATCCATGGAATGGGATGAGTTCATGAAATTATTTTTTAATAAGTACTTCCCTCGTATTCTTCGAACAGAGATGGAAAAAGTGTTCCTTAAGCTTATGAAAAAGGATGATGAATCTGTTGGTATATACGAAGTGAATTTTTCAAGGCTTCAAAAGTATGCATCTGGCTTTATCATCCAACCTAAAAGAAAATTTGATCAATTATTCAATGTCTTAAAACCTTGTCTTTGAAGGGAATTAGCTATAAGAGACTTTAGTAGCTATAAAGAAATTGTGCGTTGTGCTATCAAGGATGAAATGGAAATTGGGGTTACATATTCATCTCAAGGTTTTGATAATAAATGAATGATGGTGTTCAATGAGAAATATCAGAATAATAGTGAAAAGAAGATAAATGTTTCTTCATGCTCAAAGTGTGGAAAGAAGCATGGTGGAGATTGTCTCAAAGGGACTAGAAAATGTTTTAAGTGTGGAAAAGAAGGCCATCGAGAAGTTGAGTGTCAAATTAATGGAAAACGTTTTTCTAATGATGTGAATAAAGAAAAGACTGCAGAGAACGCACCACCAATACTTCAATTATTCAAGTAAATGGAAATTTAGAATTGTGATAATAAAAGCCCTAATCCAAGGGTTATTGATGATCGATGTGAGCAACCTCTTAAGGAAATATACAAAGGGATGTCACATGCGATCACTATTTGTGATGTTGAGTATGACAATGATGTTGTGGAATGATTGAGTGTTTAGGTAATGGGATTTCAAAATAGTATCATTAAATATCATTTATAGTATCGTGGAATTTTTTAATATCTATGTATTGGTTTTCAATAATTTTATGGTACCGATAACCATGAAAAGTGATTGAAATATTTTTAGAAAGCAGATGATATGCGTATAATTAAGGGATAATGAGAAAATTAAATTTTTGACAGTATTCATGAGCTTATGACTGATACAAGGAAAAAGTGATATCATGGTTTGAGTATATATAAATTTTGGTATTTTGGTATGTGGAAAGAGTTAACTTTTGACAACATTCATGTTTTCACTAAGGTTATATGGTAATTCAGGTTTCAAAAGAATACATGAATAAGGTATTCACATGTTTGGAATGTGACCTAAAAGATATATCATATGATATATGGGGGATTAATGATGGTATTCACGTGCTTGTTATTTGTCCTTTCAAGTAATAAATTTCTCTATACTATGATCTTGGATAGAAGTATTTTGGATAATCCTAAAGATTGGAATTGATTATGTTGAACATAAGTTAGAATTTTTTAAGGCTAGAACTTTTTTCAATATTATTTATGAAATGTTATAATAAAGTATTTTTAGAAAAAGGGAACCCATAGGACGAGTGACAACCCATCGCGTCGGACAAGGCTGTTGGAATCAAACCAACAACCGATGTGTGACATGCCTTTATCGCCTACCACTGACCTACAGGAAGTCCCTTGTTCTTAGAAACTAGTTTTATTATATTAAGCGGTACGATTGATGATGTATAAGTCCATTTTTGGCATCATATACGATTAACCTCACCATAGATGGACTTATGTGTATTTGATAACATTTTCTAACCTTTTGTTTGAGATAGATGGAATGAATAATCATTTTATCGTATTATATGCTAACACTTCACGAAAGACAAATTCAACTTCATTTTATTAAGAGATGATGTGGAAATTTTTCAAGGCACAAACAATAGATAGATTTTACCAAAATCAAGTAAGTATTTCTTGTAATTATTCTTTAACATTAGTGGAATGATCTTGAAAACCAAAAATGTTGTCCTAATGTCCTCATATCCGATGAATTGGATGGTACCTTAGATCATCACAAATTTATGTCTTTGTAATTGTTGTCTTTTTCCTAGCCATGTACTCTACCACACTCCATCCGAACTTGATGGTTATATTTCCCTTCCATATCCATCTTTTCACCTATGTTATCCTATATGGAAACCCAATATTTAGTTAATTTGGGTAACTGTTAATTTTTATAATTTAGTTTTTAAATTTCAGTTTTGGTATTTCTTTTTACAATGTGGGTTTCTATTAAAGAATCTTTCAAGTAGTAAATCATTTATAACCCCAACAAATTTTGAGGGTGACATTCATTTTAAGGGTGTAGAATGTAACCCCCTGAGATTTTATGAAAACATTTCCTTTAATTTCATTGATGTCTTTGTTTGTACATTACAACAAAATTATCTTGTGCTATACGCAACACTGTATTAGCTTATATTATACGCAAACACTATTCTTTGCTTGTGTTACACGCAATTGGGACCTTCCTCGATAGCGTGTGTAGAACGCAATATCGGGTTTCACTAAACAACAATATATTATTATAATATTATTATGGACTAGACGTTATGAATAGTATTAACTAATTTTTGAATTTTACAACATTATTATTCATCTTACAAATTTTATAAAACATGTTATGTGAACAAAATAATTATTTCGGGTAAAATAAATATTTTTCAAAAAATGCAGTTTTGCCACATTTTGATGGCGCATCCACTTTAAATAAACTTTTTGAAAGTTTTATAAGTTCAATTTTACAAAATAAAATTTATCTTTGGAATCAGGATATAAAAATTTACTTTGGATTTTTTGTCAAATTATTCTCATAACATTCATATTTTAATGAATAGTAAAAACACACTATATTTTAATTAAAAACAACTTTTTTCATCCCAATAATTTATATCCATAAATTATAATATTGAATGGGTTTAAATTATAAAATGAATATATTTTTACCATTTAATATAATTTATGAAATTACCATTAAATTTACATTGAATTCATAGGTAAAAACATTTCAATCCTTGGCAATGTTTTAACTTTTAAAACCTGTTTTCTTAACCAAGAGATTACTTTTAAATATATTACGGAAACATCTATGTTTTGAATTTTGAAAAATGGATTCCATATTTGAATTAAGTGGGTCTAAATTATGTTAATATATTACTTTTTTTATATTATGAATAGTAAATACTGTAATTTTTATTTACTGTAATTAAAGGTAAATCAGGTAATTAAGGGTAAAAATAAGATTATAAAATTACCCTAAAACCTGCCAAACTTCTATTGGATAACTAAAATTCGACTCATATTACCTATGGGTTAGATTAATTTTATTTACTTTTGACCATGAAAATAATTTAATTATTATTAAAACAAAGAAAGTGACAACATGTCACTTTCTTAAATCTTATATGCATAATAATTTTAATTTAGTGATAAAATTAATGAATACTCGAACATGAATAGTCTCCAGAAAGTTAATAAAATTATATAAATCAAGTGAATTTATTTATAATTTTTAGGGATTAAATAGTTATCATTATAGGTGACACAATAGTGATGTTAAAATTATTTTATTGATTGAAATATCAAATAAATGGGTTTAAAAATATTAAAATAAATATTGTATGAACTATTTAATATGCTCCAAGAATTTTCTAGATAAATATGAAATGATAATAATCTGTTAAATATTTTATTTAGAACATCTCTTCTGTGTGTAATTTATTTAAATTCAAATAAATGAATAGTGTCAAAATTGATACTATTGTTATTTTATAAAAATAAAATAATATAATTTTTTTTTAAAATCACAAAAATATTAAAAAAATTATATATTAAAATTTATATGGTTGGAAAATTCATATATTATCTTATTATTGACAATTCTCAACACATAAGTAATTATTTATAACAATTTCAAATTAAAATCTAATTACCAAAAATAAAATTAAATAGTTTAAATAAGGATAAATCACGTTGATAAGGATTAAAAAAATTTACAACATGTATAAATTTTATTTTATGAGAAGATTAGGACCTTTTCTAATCGAGTATTCGAATATGAGTCATTTTTGGTGGTTTTTAATTGTGGTTTGATTTATTATAAATTAATATTTTTGAGGTTTCCAAAGGTGCCCCTCCCCTCCCTTATAAAAGGTCACCTCCTCCCTCTTCGCTTGACACAACCTTGTACCTTCAAGCTCGGCCAACCCCTGAAAATTTCTATTCTCCACTTCCATAGTAACATTATAGAGGTTCTGGTCTTCTCAAAAGACCAACTCTAGTGGCTTAATATGAAGCTTAAAAGGGGTGCATCGAAGAAGAGGTAATCTCTTCTATTGATTCTTTCAAGTTTCTTTCTCCTTCAACATCTTCTTCTTTTTTTTTCATCATAAATTAATAACATCAGTATAACTCATATATTTATATTTTAATATAAATATGAAAAAACCCTATTTCACCTTCTATCCATCTTATGAAAAATGAAATCACAGTGCGTGCCAAAGTACGGAATACCATCTCCACGCCGTTGTGTAATCGGTTTTTCCACCACCACCTTACTTGGATGGGTATACTGGTGTAAAGAATAACAATATTTAGTTATGATAACATCATAATGATTCTGAAATATTATATCATCCACTCCAATTCAATTCAATAATTTTGGTAACAATATCATCACTCGTGCGCACATACGGATTGTCGTCTCCACAACGCGATGAGATTTATTCTCCATGTTAACCACTCAAGAATGATTATAATATATATATAATGAATAATAATGAAATAATGACCTGATAAAGCTAATGGTTTTATGTATATTTATATATATTTCATCTACATACTTCCATTCAAGTCAATAATGAAAACAAAACAGCGTTCATGCGTACGTACGGCCTACCGTCCCCAGGAACGGTGTATTTCATTTCATTTATCTATCTATTATATATATATATACTGAATATATATGATATATAAATTGTGATTTAAATTATGGAAGTAATTAAATCATGATATAAGTAATAATAATATCAAAAACAACAAGCCCAAACACGTATGATAAATAAAACGATTTTACCCAAAACGCTGCTTTAACATTGAATTTACAAAAGAACAGCTAATATAATGTCATAAGTGAACCATATATGATATCATAACAATGAATATGATTATATAACAAGATAATGATATTATTTAAGTCATTATATAGGAGGTTCGGATACATACAAAGCATATCAGACCTAAGGTAAGCGATAATTTTTCAATCTCATTTTTATTCAAGATTTCTTATACATAAGTATTTATTGGGGTTATATTTTTCATTCAAGTCCATAAAGTGTTTTTAATAAAGTGTTTAATATTCTTCAATGTATTTTTAAAGTCATGTTTACCCTTATTTTACTTTTACATTGTGTTATGGAAGGAATCATTCTTTTGTTTACCATATGTGGTACTTTTTTACTTTTCCGATAAAAGTATGAGGAGAATATTTTTTTAAACTTATACGGCATGAATGGATTTTTAGGGTTTTATAACAACATATTTTCATGAATATTACTATACAATATTTCATGATTATTTTCAAAAAAATCCAATTGTTTTAAAATTTCATGGCATTTTGTGAAGCAAAAATGATTTTGAAGAAGAAAGGATATTTCCCTCAAGAATTAATTGCAAGTATTTTATAAAAAAAATTCCCTCTAAGATGATATTATATCATATGTGTATGTTTCAAGTATAATATCTCGATTATTTACATGGTTTCACTTTTCATATGATGAAATTATATCCATTTTATTTATATGGATTATGTAATGATGGGATGATGTTTACGAAACCCATTTTATTATTTAGGTTATGATAAATGATTTATGTTTATGTTGTGGAACACGTAAGAGTGAATTCATTATGAGATGGGTGGGACCTATATCTCCCTCCAATGAACTAGGTAATGATTTATATCTCATGATACATAAATGGCCGGAATAGAAAGTTAATCTAGTTCAGTGTTACAGGACTGGAACGAGGAGTGAACTCGATTCAGAAAGGGACCCTGTCCACTACGATGGTCTTGCCAGCAATGCCTTGGAAACTATGGAAATCATATCATTTGCATAATGGTTTTCCACAATTACATGTTTTATTCCCATGCTATTTTATCATTATTGATGATCTATTGTGATCTATGCCTTACATATTGTCATGTTTTATGTCATTGATCATGATTATGATGTTTAAATATTATGTTCATTTTTTGAAGTTCAAATGTAAATTTTTTGTTTTATTTTCTCCATGCTTATGCTTACTGAGCACTTGAGAACACCCTTTATATGTTTTCCTTTCCCCAGGATATAAAGAAAGTTTTTAGGTAAGAGAAAAACAGTGAACTTTATAAGAGATGTTGAATATCTTTCACCAAGATTAGAAGATTATATTCCTAGTTTCCAAAGACACTTAAATATTATGGTTCTTTGGTGTCTGTTTTTGTTATGTAATATATATTCCTCAAATGTAATGTAATTTATATGTATGTCAAGATTGAGTCTCTATAGTTCCATCATGGGAAATATCCAAAGTGTCCCAGATTTCATAAGCATTTTTACAAGCAGATATTCTATTAAATTCTTCATCACCTAAAGGACAGTATAAATAATTCATTACTTTACAAATATTTTTATAAGTAGTTTTAGTAGGTTCATCCCAAGTGATTATTTCAGTTTCTAGAATTTTATATTGAGTCTCTATATCCATCCAAATGACAAATCCCATACTCCCAAAATGAATTTTAATTTTATGTTTCCATTGCACATAATTTGTACCATTAAAGAACGATGGATTGATTGTAGCAGCACCTTCTAGTCTATTATACATATTGAAGATTTAGAAAATATATTTAAAGAGATAAAATTTACAACTAACATTAATGTTGGATCATTAAGATACAACTAAAATCACATTTGAAAAACAGAGTATTCAGACATCCTTTATAAATAACAAACAACCACTGATACCAAATTTTGGTCGGAGTGTATACTCAAGAGGGGGGTGAATTGAGTTCCAATCAAAATTTTTTGTTAAAATATATTTCTATTAAAATCCCCCAATTAAAATCTCAGTCAAACTATAATGAATTTGTAAAATTGTAAGTGTTTGATTAGGTTCTCAAAAGATTGATTAGGTCTTATTTAATTTAATCAGAAGATTAAATTAGCTTTTGAAACTAACTTACTAATTTACAATAGTTACAAACATTTGATACTTTAAATATCAATGTAACCTTTAAACAATTTTCTATTTCAATGTAATTAGTAGCAGAATAATCAATATATTTTAAAACAAAATAAAGTAAGCACAGCAGTTTAAAACCCAAGGTTTAGTCTCAAGACGAGACTTAGTCATCTCAAACAATTTATATAAATTTTGAGCCACACCCATAATCGGGGTAAACAATAGAGAAAAGACTGTCCAGGTACTAAGACCGCTACCACAATTCTTTGTGGGAAAACAAAACAATATCACACAAGCTATCTAGGTCATACTTGACCTCTACCACTATCCATAGTGGGAAATAATAGTATAGGGAAAGAGTGACTGAGGATTAAATCCTCCATTTCATAACATGAGTCAATGTGTGTATGAAATAAACAGAGTACACACACTACTCAAAAGTAAGTAAAAGAATCAACAAGAGAGTTTATATATGAGTTTAGAATGCTCTAGTGATTTGAAGTGAAGCTCTGGACTCCTTTTGATAAAATAGAAATGATTCTGAGTTATTCTCTGGTTTTTTTCTAAAAAATAGATTGCCTTTTTCTTCCTTGACTTTTAGGTTCATCTAGATCAGTTTGAGTGAATGAATATCTCATTGTAGTTCTTCACTCCTTGATTAAAATCCATCTTATGTTCCCTTTTTGTATGAATGGATTTGTGTATGTCTTGTGTTCTTCCAGTATGGATGTAGCGTTTCTTTACTCTGTGTATACACTTATATTAATCACTTTTCAGCCCTCTACAGCCACCACCTTTAATGCCCGGCCTTTTTCCTTCCTTTTATAGCTTTCATCTCCAGCAATGGGAATAATGTCCTTTTTACAGTTACGAGGTACGGTTCCCTCACATACCAAAAACTATCATTAAATAAAATTAATTTCATTAAAATCATCAAATATAACCGTTAGTATTATTTTAATAAATAATATTAACAATGTATAGGGTTTAAGTATTAGTGACTGGTTAACAGTCATTCATCTGTAGCTCTCTATCGGTAGACTTGTAACGATTGACTTTGTATAGATGTGAGCTCCTATCAGCATCACTTTGTTCTTTTACTGATAGCTCCTTGTATCGGCAGTAGTTACTATGTGTATCGGTAGCTCTATCTAATGGTAACTCTTCCTTAGGTAGCTTTGGTCTATCGATAACTTGCTCATATAGGTGACTACTTATATCGGTGGCTCTGTATATCAGTGAAATTTGTATCAGTAGCTCTGTATCGGTAGCCATTCATTTTTCTTGTTGTGTTGGTAGGTCTTTATAATAGTAGCTATGTGTCTGTCTCTCTGTATTGGTAGCTTGTTTTGGTAGACTTGCATACTGGTAGAATTATACATACTAGTAGATCTGTTCTATTTCAATGACTCTATTTATTCATTCTATCGGTAACCTTTGGCTATTGGTAGACTAAGTACAAGTAGGTATATGTTTGTCTGTATCAGTAGCTATGTGAATACCAGTGGACTTAACACTTATCTTTTCTATGCAACCCATATGCAGATTGAGTTAGAATTATTTCAAGGTACATATAAACATATATAAACATTGATTAACATATTCCAATGATTATTTTGATATTATTGTCAACTTGATAATGGAATGTCATATATTGAAAGAATTAAAATATAGATAAACATTATTTGGTATTATCAAAGCATGTGAAAGTATAATTGGGATTATCAAAATAGGTGAGGTCAAAACATTCATATTTTATTGAATGGATTATGTTTGACTGTGGATGTTCTATTTTTATACCATTCATGGTTTGTTGTTAAAATATTGTCATTTTGAATGCTTGTTTTAATATAAATGTTCAGATTCTGTTTCAACATTTTCATATGAGGAATGCATTGGACTTAGTGAGTGATGGGTGGTGCCTGCTATAGCTCCTAGATGCATCGGTAGGTATCATGAGACAAACTAGTGTCTTAGCATAAGGCCTTGACAAAATCTTATTTGTAGTCTTGGTACAAGGCCTTGACTATGTGGTTATGAAATTTTGGCATTATGAATTCCATTATTATGAAAGTGGCTATTGACATTTCATGTGATTATTCGACTAGTAGAATATCCATGTGAATATGTAAATGGAATTATTTGATTTTATATTTTCCATATTATAATGATGTTCAAGTTAAAAAGACTTGTGTTTTAGTCTTATACATTGCCTTAAAAGTTTATTCTTATTTATTAATGTTTCCTCTATGTTGTTATCCTTACTAAGCATATGATCTCACCCCTTTCTATGTTTTATTTTTCCCAGGATGCGAAGAATTATATTATGACATACCTACAGGGATATTCTAAGGGATCTCAGTTTTTTCATGGAAACAATTTTGTTTTAGTTTTCAATTTTATGATGTAATTTAACCCTTATGAATATATCCAGTACTTCCAAGGATACTAAACTAATCAGTCTTTCAAGATATGATCTTTTGTGATCATGATAATGATTCGTAATAATGCACCGACTCTAGGCTTCTGGGGTTGGGGTGTTACAGTTCGTATCAATGGAAGTTTAATACAACCCTTGTAAACTTGATTTAGATAAACTATTGTAAGATCACATTGCCCTAAGATAGACTTTCATGATTAGTATAGAAGAAATACTTAAAATTTTGGTATTTTAGAGATTTTGTGAGTTTTCCAAGAAATACATCCCTGTATTGATATAAGAAGGTAGAGGCGGCTCTGGCACAAATATACCAATGGGTAGAACCAGAAAACACTACTTTGATCTAGACTCGAACGGGAACTGGTGCATGACAATGGGCCTTGCTGCATTCTTGGTTACGACACTCATGGGGGATATGATTAGGATAATTTACATTATCATTACAAACCTAATTGATGGATTTTAATATAAGATGATAATAGATGTCCATGGTTAATCCTAAGGTGTTTGAAATTAAAAATATGGTGTCATGATATTTTCTAAATGATTTTATGACTACTGCTAGTCACACAATACATTCTAGTTTTATTCAATGGATGGATTCCATGGATGTCATAGTAACATTGAGCATGATGTACAAGGTGGGAAAATTGGTGGAAATGAGATACAAAATTGAATGTTTATAGGTGTAAAATATGTCATGTTCATTCCAAATAAGTATTCCAAAAATATGATCAAAAAATATATATTAACAAACTCTTATAGACAACAAAGAAGAGAAAGGTTGTGAATGATAAGATCTCTAGCATGGTAGACAATGGAGAGAAGATTATTCAATTTTTATCATGCAGGATATGTGGAAGGATACACTATTGAAAGTGTCTCAATGGAACAAAGAATTTATTTACATATTAGAAAGAAGTACATACAGTAAATAATTACTTAGGAAAAATGAAGAGTATTATGGATGAAAATAAAAATGGTACCAAGAATCCATTTACAGTCATTTGTCGTAAATTTCAAGGACCTATCCATTACCTAAGTGAATGCCCTATTCTATAGGTTATTTTCATGGTCAAAGAAGATGCTACGTGGAAATAAATGGTTATAGAAATGTGTAAAAGTATTACTGCATCTTGTGGATGGGATTACTTTGGAATAATTTTCTCTTGTATTTTTAACCATAATGTTTTTCATGTGAAAATGTTATTTGAGGAAGAATTTTCTTTTCTATTTTGGATATTGTTATAAAAAACATTTGGTTTTATATGATCATTAGGTTTGAGGCAATTACAAGTAATTATATTTTGGGATGAAAATGCAAGTAATGAGATAACATTTGTGGTTAAATTATTTTATGGTTATTTTGAGGAATTTACCTCATTTTGGTGATGTTACTAAATATAGTTTTTGAAAAAGGACAACACGCATACCATGTGGGAACCCTTTGCATTAGAAAAAGCTATGGGAATCGAACCCATAATTAGAGTGCAATTGGAATTTATCACCTAGCACTGCACTATGTGAAGTCCCTTGTTAGTGTGACAAATTATTTTTAGATAAATAATTTTATTGATCAATAATAACTTGATTTGGGATCTTATCTATTATCAAATGAGTTCTCTTAGAATAGTAACATGATTTGGTGATTAAGTGATAAATGATATTGTGGAAGATATTCGCTCTGTTTTGAGAACTATATGACTAAGGAAAATAGAATACTATAAGATTTCATTTGAGTAGTAATGGTGGATTATTATCTAGGTTATTATTATGGATTTATGGAGATTTGTGTTATTTATGGAAATGATTAACCTATAATAGAGAATATGTGATTAGGTTAATTACTTTTAAGTGTGTGACTTTAAGAGTAGTCTCTGTCATTTGGAGATACAATTTAACCTGGAAGACTACCTTACCATATTCTTCCATGTGTTGGGTTTCAATATTATTTTGGAATATATTGAAGTATTTTAAGGAAAATTGTTTATTGAATGGTATTTATTTAACTTTGGGGTATTGTTGTTTTAATTTTAGAAATTAATATTAGTGTTTCTTTCTCTAAAGGAATATCCTTTTAGGGGATCATATGATCTTGTACTAACTGTTTTGGTTTTGATTAATCTCTAATGACAAGGTGAATATATATTTTATCATTTTTGGATCCTGTTATTTTCCAGATGTTGATTCTAGCTCTTTCGGTGGGACCAAGCCATCTTGAATACTAATCATTTGAAAAGTATGAGTTAGTGGTAGAAATTTATTATAGAATGAAAGTCTACTTAAAAATTAAGTATAACTCTTTATGGTCTTATTCAATATCATAAATAAATTCCTCATCTTTATAAATTGTATCTTAAAACAAAAAAAAACGTTGTCTGTTTACTTTTCATACTAGGAAAATAATGACCGTTTGTCACATCACAATTTTTTTGTTTTCTTATTGTTGA
Organism: Viscum album; assembly: GCA_963277665.1. NCBI lineage: Eukaryota > Viridiplantae > Streptophyta > Magnoliopsida > Santalales > Viscaceae > Viscum > Viscum album. The sequence continues at coordinate 448,314,049 of OY728133.1, forward strand.
ATTTCTCATGATAATGTTTTTTATCCCTCTCCATCATAACATGACACTTATTTTATCTTCCATGTCCATGTTTTCCTACATGGAATCCTAGTATGGGTTATTTCGGGTTACTTTTGTACTTCTCTTTCATTCTTTTAATGTGATAGTTTTATTTAATATTTTTTGATGTGGTACTTTGAATTATGTTCCCTACCCAAATTTTTAAAATTGCGAGGTCACAATTTCTAAAAGGGGGAAGAATGTAACACCCCAAGATTTCGCAGTACATTTCCCTTTGAATAATGTAATAGCTTGAATTGTACACAACTTTGAGATTCTAACACACTACACCAATCAAACTAGCCGTTATTAATATTAATACCCATTTTTTGAAATATTATCATTCAAAATGGAATTCATTTTTCAATTTGGAATATCAAAATTATCTTAAGGTGAATATTTGATATTTTTCTAAAAACTATTGATTTTTGATGAATAGTGAAAAACAATGATTTAAAGTTTAAATCCAAATTTTTATTCAAATAATTCTTTATGTTATTTAAATTTATATTAGGTAAAAATAGATACATAATACCTATATATTTTCAATGTAATACATTGGAGTTAGTTTATATAATTTTATATATATATAAATTTTATAGAACTTTTAACCATCTTTAACAAGTCTCCTAGGAGCATTTTCAAATTTGAATAAAACTTAATTTTATTACTTCTATGAATTGAATCTCAAAAATATGACAAACATAGTTGATATCAGTAAGTAAAATGTGGTTCAATAATATAAAAATAATTATTGGTGAATAGTAACTTTCGACTTCTATTTACCATGATTAATAATAAATGGTGTAGTTAAGGGTAAAAATGATAATATTATTACCCTAAAAAATGTCATAATTCTATTGGATACGTTTAATCCTACCAAAATAAACCATAGTAATAAAATATGATCCTTTAGGTCCACTTGGATTAGATTAGGACATTTATTATTATTTAATTCAAAGAATAGTTAAAAGTGTTAAATTCAAAGCATACTAACTAAACCATTTTTAATATAGGTTTATACATAAGAAAAATTAAATTATAAATATTTATTATAAAAATAAAATGATTTCCTATATAATTTTATTTTATTTACATTTTTTAAACATTATATAATTTAATTTATTAATGACACAATGATGATGCAGTAATTACATAATTAATGAAATTTTAAAATATTTGATATTATAAATATCCAACTAAATGTAATTTGAGAATTTTTATGAATTCCACTAATTGTTTATGTCAATATGGCAAGTTAGGGTTTGTTATATGAATAGTTAATGAAGTAATAATGCTGTTATGTATTTAGAAAAAACGCAATACCAAATAGTGTCAAAATTGACATAAAATAGTTCTTAAAACAAATATTATATTATTAATTGATATTAGATTCATAAAAAACTAAGGTTGGGATAGAAGAATTATATATTGATAGGTGTATCATTAATGAACCACTTGGGGTTCTCTAGGATGTATATAGTATGTTTATTTACCATATAATATAAAAATACAAAGAGACATGTTAAATGTCAAACTATTTAACTAAGAGTTAAATCTAAAATATAAGGTTAATATATTAACACAAAACTGTCTAAAACTTATTGGTTAAGAGGTTTTCAAACCATCCCCACCTTATCCTTTAAATAATTCATTTTGAAACCATTATAAACCGAAAATAAATTTATTATAATATAAGATTTCTATCTTTTCTTAAGGTGCACGTCACCCCTCTTATAAATGGGCACTCCCCTTCACTTAAATTAAAACCTTCAAAGCCTTTTGTCTCAGAAAAACTCTGCCAAAATACTTTCTCATCTCTCCTCCATTCATCCTAGTGGCCATAAGTTTGTCAGAAAACCATCCAATGGATCCGTTTTGATCAAATCAAAATAAAGAACCCGATGAAGTGGTAAATATTTCATCACATATTTCGAGTTCCTTTCTTCATAAACTTACTCACTATTTGTTTTTTCTATTCTAAAATAACAACTCTTGTATCTTCTATATAATTTTATGTTATTAAAAATATGTTACAACCATATTCATTATTTTATCCATCCATTGAATGACATGTCACCACACATGCATACGTATGGATTTCCGTATCCACGTCGTGGTGTCATTGTTATTCAACACATTATTATTTGGTAGGGTACAATAAGGATGTGTAATTCATGTAAATAATAAATATAACATGTTAATTATTATTATATATGATATAACATCCAATTATATATTATTTTAATATAAGAAAATGATATTGTCGGTCGTGCGTACGCACGTATTACCGTCTCCGCGTACGCGATGAGATTCATTCCCCATTGTAAATCATTCAAGAATAATATTCATTAGATGATAAAAAATAATGTTTAAAAACTTAATATTATTATGAATATGAATATGATACATCCTATTCATAACAAACCCTACATACGAAACAAATCATATAAAGGAGAATGAATCAGTTAACACCCCAAATGACGATAATACTAAAATATTATTAACAAAGTTATATTAAAAGATCATATATGATATCATATTAATGTATATGATTCTTTTATATTTTAAAAATAATTTTTTCACCATTATATAGGAGGTAAACCTACCATAGACCATGGAAAATTACAAAGTAAGGGGGTTTCTTATCTCACATTTAATTTCGTGTGATTTCCATTGTTCGCCACGTATTTATTAAATGTGGTGTATTGTGTACTATAATTTGATATATATATATATATATATATTATCATTATTCTATTTATATTAATGGAATTATATAATTCAATTGTTTGTTATCAACTTTTGTCCATATGACTCAATTGATTACAATGAAGTAAGGGTTTTCATCTGGCTTCCTATTTCTGTGAGATTCATGCCATACTGCTACTATTTCCTTTTGTGTGGTGTATGTACTGCCTAATGATTGTATTATTTATGTAATATAATTTAATATATGATTAAATATATCTTCATTTTATGATCCATCTTTCATGGGATGTTTGTTTTGTAAGATACCAAATTGGTAAGGGAATTTCAAATTTCAATTTCCACTAATTTGTCTTTACACGTACTTTATTGATTATTCTACTCAATGAGTATGTATGGAATCACTATTTATTATTTTTGTAGTAATTTCTACACCCCATTCAATGGATATACTTTTTATACACATAATCACTCCATTGATAAATTACGAAGTCATCGATATGAACATGATAAGAGTAATATTATCTCAATCTCTATTTATTGAGTTAAACATCCAATTAATTAGTGTTGTTTTTATAAGAATATGTGTGAATGGACTATGATTTATTTACACTGAATATCCAATAATATTGAGGGTATTTATATTTTTTAAACATAAATATGTCATTGATTCATCCTTAACCGAAGGATACAGACTTGATAAGAGATTTCATCTTAATTTTCATTCCATTGAGACTTCTTTGTTCTTATACGCCAATTCACTTTTATGTGGTGTATATAACGTACATTGACAATGTATATCGTGAATATCTTTATTCCAGTGATATTATAATGTTTTGATTACCTCAATTATTTTTATTCAAGTGTCTTTTTTAGGAACTATAACTAAAATATCATTTTAAATTGATTTAATGATTTATTATTCTAAATCTTTCTCATTAATGTCCTTGTTTTAAAAATGGTTTTAAGGATTTATTTATATTGACATTAATGTTTTAAAATTAAAATTCCTTTCAAATGTTTCAAAGTGGTATGGAACACTTTGATTCAAAAATCAATTTTAAATAGATTTTTGATAAACAGTGAGACTTTTAAATATTTTAAAGAAAAAGGGAGATATTTCTCTTGAATAGTTTGGATGATTATTTTCATCTATGTCAATATCAATAATTATTCTCTATTTAGGATGATCTATTATAATAAAATCTTCAATATTGTATTGAATGAGTTATGTTTGACTATGGATGTGCTATTTTTATACCATTCGTGGTTTATGTTTAAATTATTGATATATCATATGCTAGTTTAAATACAAATGTTCAGATTATGTTTTTTCCTTTTCATATGAGGAATGAATTGGAATTAGTATTTGATTGGTGGAGCTCTCTATAGCTCCCAGTTGCAGCGATAGGTCTCGTGAGACAAATAAGTGTCTTGGAACAAGGTCGTGACATAATCTTATTTGTAGTGTTGGCACAAGGCCTTGATTATGTGGTTATGAAAATATGGAATTAGGCATTCCATCATTATGAAAGTGGAAATTGATATTTCATGTGATTATTCGACTAGTAAAATATCCATGTGAATAAGTAAATGGAATTATTTGATTTTATCATTTCCATATTATTTTGATGTTAATGTTTAAAATGATTTTGTTTTCGTCTTATACATTGCCTTAAATGTTTATACTTATTTATGAATGTTTCTGCAATATTGTTATCCTTACTAAGCATCTGAGCTCACCCCTTTCTATGATTAATTTTTACCAAGATGCAAAAAATTATATTGTGAATGACCTTCAGGGATAGTCTATGGGATCTTAAGCTTGTCTATGGAAAAAATGGTGCGGTAATTTTCCATTTATTGAAGTAATGTAAACCTTATGAATGTATATATTACTTCCATGGGTACTATATTAATTGGTCTTTTGAGACTTTATCTTTTGTGATAATGAAAATGATACATTATAATACACTAACTCTGGGCTTCTGGGGTCAGGGATTTACACTCATGAGGGATATTACTTGAAAATTAAAAACCATTTTATGAACCTTTATGAAGAACATAAAATATATATTATATTAATAACCTAGGTTTAAAATAGAGTGTCATAGAATAATTAAGGAAAATTGATTTAGACAACCTATAAGTAATTAGTTTTAGCACTATGTGTTTTTCATAAATAATTAGTAATGCTCACACTACACCTCTGGTTTTATCCAATGGTGTGAACCATAATGAACTAGATTAATGTTGATTTTTATTGATTATTTTATAATGAAAAGTAAGGTTGAATAATCACTAGAATGAGACATATTGGGATCATTCTTACTTTGTTTTCACGGAACATGATTAACAATAATTAACAAAACCAACTCTCGGTCTCACTAAAGAAGAAAAACGATGAATTCCCTGAGGGTTCAGGTAATAGAGACCATAGACGAAAGAATATTTTGTTTCATTTGTATCAAAAATGTGGAAAGAATCACCTATGATAATGTCAGAGAGGACAATAAGATGTATGGACTATGGTAAATAAGGAATCAAAAAAAGTGATTTAAGAGGAAATAAATTAATATTTTAGTTTGTGAAATGGATGAGAATAATGGTCTATCTAAGTCATCATATATGGTTATGTGTTTTGTGTGTGGAGTAAATGGTCATTTTGAAACTAAGTGTCCCAGGAGGAATTCTCATGAAAAGGGTCATAATGGTGGCACAAGTAATGGTTATATTTCCTGTAATGAAGAGGCTATAGATGAAATGTAATAGGAGAGATCTATTATGATGAGATATCCATTTCAATGGACTATGAATGAAGTAATCGATGTTTTTAAGTATTTGGATTCCTGAAATATGTTATGTTAATGGTGAAATATATAGGGATTGTTCAAATTATTTTCTTTATAATGGATTTATGAGAACATGACAAATGCTTATGAGGGAGTAGAAAAGTGATATAATGGAAAGGTGATTTAAATGATAGACAAATTATTAAGGGATAGGTAACCTTTAATATTATACTTATGTTATGATAATGTTTTTTGGATAAATATATGTTGTATATGAATATGAAAATTCAATGGTACTAATTATACTGTATCTAATTAAGTACTTGTTTAAGAGTAGATTCTACTATCATGGATGGAGTTTACAAATTCTTGGATTTCAGGAATATATATAATAATATAGGGAATATAGAATCATTCATGTTTTCTATATGTATTTATGGTAATTTAGGTAATTAAAATGTTTCAATAGAATATATTATGAGGTTATTTTCATGTTTTAAATGTGATAACGAAGAGCCACATTGTGTTATATGGGGGATAAATATTAATAAAATTTCATGCCTTTATTTCCAATGCATTGAATTTACATCATTTTGAATGGTTTTAAGGTCAAATATTTGAGGAAACTCTCTATTAAACTTCAGATTAATTATATAAGATTATTTTTCTATCTATCTATATAAGGATTTATGCAAATTTTATAGATAGTTCAAAATACTCTTTTTTAAAACTAATGACAAATTGGATGGAATATCATGGATATAGTGATTTTATAGTACTTCAGAAATGAAAAAGTCACCTTAATATTTATAAAAAGAGGTGAAGTATATCACGGAACAGCAAACGGTGAGGTTGTACTGATATCATTTATCTATATCTTTTCTAGAAAATTATTCAACATTAATAAAAAAATATTGTAAACCCAAAGATATTCTTAGTACCATCATCTGTATTGAATTATAATGTCTCTTAATTCATCGATGATTTATGGTTTTTGTGATTAATAACATTATCTTTACCATGTTATCTGTCACTCTCTATTAGAATGTGATCGTAATATTTTTATTCCATATCCAAGTATTCACTTAACACCTTTGTCCAACTACATGGTAATTTCTTTATGAGTTACTTCGTGTAACCGTTATGATTCAATTTTTTCCTTTTATGGGATGTTTTAGTATTCATTTTTACAATGTGGGTCTCTATGAATAAAACATTCATGTATTAATCCTTTCATAACATAGATTAATTTTTTGGGTGAAATTAATTTTAAGGGGTCTAGTTATACCACCCCAATTTTTTTAATATTTTTTTTGAACTTATGGGTCTTTTTGATATTTTGAATTTCACGTGACACAGGAAAGGGTTCTCTATTTATATAAATATTTAAATATATCCAAATATTCCTTTCACACAACACCAAATTAGCTTCTACTATATGCCTTACCAACATGGATTGAACTACATGCAATACCGACTTGGTTTGCACTACCCATAACACCGACTTATCATATATTACACCCAACACCAACATTTATATGAATCATCATTTAATTCTCATAATAATTCAAATGAGATAATTATAACATAATTTTTAAACTTTTATATATTAATAGTAATAAATATTTGTAAATAATATTAAAAAAAATTTATATAGGAAAAAATTATTGGCAATGAATGACATGATTTTTGCTAAAGACCTTATATTTTTTAAAATACAATTTTCTCTAAAGATACACTTTTAATAATAAAAATAATATTATCCACATTTTGAAAATTAATTTTATAAAATAAAAATAAATTTTGAATTTATTATTATGAAATTTACATCGAGTAATTTTTTTGGGATTTTCTACAAAAAATAATTTTTTTGATTAATTGTAAAACATATTGCCTATTTGTTAATAACATAAATTTCATTTCAAAAAATATAAATGTCAATTATACATTAAATTTACTTTAGAGTAAAATTATAAAAATTTTACAACTATTAATACTATTAAATCCAATAGAATTATTTTCAATTTGGAAATGAATATAAAAACTTTATAAACATTTGAAATTCTTTCTACATTAAAGGCCTTTAATTTTGTCCTATCTCCCAGATTTTTATAAATCATAGTTTTTAATATTTTTAGCTAAATTTATAAATATAATAATACACCATTTTTATATGTATAATATTTCTATTCTAAATATATCATGATGATTTTTTAGCAAAAATATTCATAAAATATATTAAAATTTATCACAGTGATTGAGGTAAAGTTAACCTTAGTTAGGGACTAAACCTCACACTTATGGTCCTAAATGACTTTGAAACGTGTCCATATACAATTTTATGGCCGGAATTCAGCCATAATATTCACAATATTGATTTTTTTACGACTTTTGTTGAGGTAAAAATATATTTACACCTTACATGTCTTCAGAAAAGCCAGGTGGGACCTTCTTCTTCCCTATAAATGGCCACCACATCTGCCACTTATTTTCACCTCTAAAACCACTTAGGATTAGAAAATATTTACCAAATAAAAGTAAAAACATCCCATCCTTCCTCCTAGATTCCATTCATTGGGAATAATTCTATCCAAGGGATCCTTTTCGGAACAAACCAGATAGAGTTACCAGATTAAGAGTTAATTCCTTCACTCTAGCCCTTTCTTTCATTTTCCTTCTCCAGTTCCTCTAAATAAAATTATTGTTTTATCATATAAAAACAAAAATATATTCAATATAATAGGATGTTTCATTATAAATGGTTCAATTGAAACTAACTGACACCTCTATATAATGGGTAACAAATACAATATTTCTATGTACATCAAACTACTACCTCACGAAACGATGATTGTTCATTTTTCTATTACCACCTACCACAGGGGAGCATATGATGGAAAATATATTTACATATTTAAATATTTCATATATTATATTTCTTATTTATTTATTATTATTTAATTATTTTACAACACATATATTTTAACTTTTAATTTGGTTTTAATACGATTATTTCGTTTGAGAAAGTGTGGACAGACGCCCGCTCAAAGTGATATGATTCGTTAAAACATAACAAGTATTGAATTAATCATGGGATTAGTGAATATATAATATATATATGATAAAATAAATATTATATAATAATGATATTTATATACATATAAATATTCTTCTTTTACAATCTTTATTTCAATATGACAATTAAATAGAAATAAGATTAATGCGTACATACGACCTACCATCTCCATGAAAAGTGTATTATGTTTCATAGCTATACATTCTATAGATTATTATAATAAAAAATATACTGTATATAAATGATATTTATATCAGGGTTTAAATTCATAAAATACTGATATAATGTATAAATACCTAAGATATAACAAATTAAGACACATGGAAATAATAATGCAAATATTATCCAAAGTGATACATTATCATCAGATTAATACAGGTAACATAATGTAATAATAAAAACAAATATTTTATTATATATAATAATATGTATATTTAAAACATTTATTATAAATTTATATATATTATTCATGTGTTTTTAATAAGTACAATGAGTATCAAGACACAAGGTAAGGGGATTTCATCTCACTTTATATTAATGTAAGGGACATGAATTATTAACCAACCCCAACATTTTTGTGGTTTATTTACTATCCATGGATGTATTCAATGTTTATTATATTTAAATTTATATGTAATTTCCTATCCATTGTATGAATTTTTTTCCTTGTTCTTTATCTTTACAAATTTACCAAATCTATCAAATAATTTTCTCTCAATTTGTCTTCTTTGAGTCTCATGTGTTGTTATGCACATAAATTATTTATCAAGGTTTATATATATATATATATATATATCCATTTCACATCTTATAACATTATCCTCCTTATTTTAATGATATTTTTTTCTTCTTGAAATTTTATTTTCAAACCTGGAGAGTATGATCCCAAGTTACCACGTGATAAAAGTTTATTGATACAATGTAATCGGTTTTCGAGATTGTTTATGTATATGATTCCTTTGATGAATTCATATATTCCATATCTCAATACGTTCATTTATATTATTACACAATGGTTATTCATCATATAGTCATGTAGTTGTTCTATTTTCTATGTTTTTTAATTTAATATTTTTATGAATTTTTTTTACCAAAGCTCAACCCTACCTATCTTCCATTAGAAAACTATTTTCCTTCAAAACCATGTTTTCCATAAAGGGTTTCAAAGAATATTATAATAATATCCTATGATAACTAAAATAAATATTTACCCTTTTTTATCTTTTGTCAATAGTTTCAAAGAATCTTTTATTCAATTTTCGAATGAGGTAATTTTCTATCTTTTTTACTGTGTAAAAGGAATTTTCTTTTTACCCTATACGAAATGTTTGCATTTATCCACTATCAATCCTTTAAATATTTTTTGTGTTAAAAAGTTTTTTTTTATTTTTTTATAGATAATTCCAGGATTTTTTTCCAAATTCATTTCAGTATTCTTTGATAAGTATTAATGAGAAATGGTTTGCAAAATATATTCAAACTTCTCTTATAAGTTTTCGAGGTAAATGGTTTTCAGAACATTTTCATGATTCTTGTATAAATTTTAAAGGAAAATTTTTTTGAAAACATTTTAAAACCCTATTTATTATTTTAATTTTTTTTACTAAAATTATTTTAAAAAACATTTTAATATTTATTTTTATGTCTTCAATGTATTATTTATGAAAACATATTTTAAAATGTTATCAATCATATTTTATACAATTTCAAGGTAAAAGTTTTTCAAATGATTTCATGTATGCTTTATATGATTTATTGGTATGTTATGTGAAATGTATAATCAAATGGTTTTATATATTAAAAATCATTTTTCATAGAAGAAAGGAAATTTTCCTCATGAAATGTTTCTGACGTATATTTAAAAATTATTTTCCATATAATATGACATCTATTGATGTTACTAATGACTTCCATGGAAATGATATAAATGTTACATTCATGTTATTTCTCTATATGATTTATTCATAATATTATGGTCTTTATGAGACATGTTTCACTCTCACAGGTTATTTGTTTATGAAATATGTTTCTATTTAGCAGGTTATATCATTATGAAATCCTTTTCTCTTCCACAGGTTATTATTTTGATGGAATTATTATGAGACTTATATTTTTTTCCACAGGTAATGATATGATTTCATGTTATTGAAACCCATTTCATTTCATGGGTTATGATATGATTATTTATGATTTTTTGGAACATGTATTTATGATTTCAGTGTGAGATGGGTGGGACATATATCTCCCACCATTTTGTTTGGTTATGATAAATGTTATATGAGATTAAAGGGTACAAAAGATTACATCCCAAGCCCAAAACAAAAAGGAATGTTGTTGGAAATCCCAATCATGAATCAAGAGGGTAAGAGGGAGGAAATCCCCGACCCTATGAAATAGGGTACATAAGAGGAAATCCAAATCCCAAAGAAATAGGTTAAACATGGGGACCTCCCAAGCATTAAACAATAGGTTAAAAATTAATAAATAACAAGACAAAAACAATAGATTTCATGGGAGGACATCCCTATCCTGAAACTGGAGGGTAAGTGGTAGAATTTACATTGAGTGAAACAAGATAGTATATGGAAGGAAACACCAATCCTGATGAAATAGGTTAAATTGGGGGACATTACAATCCCGAAATAAGAGGGTAAACATACAGAAATCCCAAGTCCAAATTAACAAGCTAAATGAGAGGATGTCTTAATAAAGAAACAAGTGTGGTAAACTAGCAGACATCCCAATCCTGAATCAGGTACAAAGGTGATTAACCGAAGCATAATATGTTACAAAGTCATTGGTAGGCCTCTTTAAAAAGATTTATTATATTCTTATGTGTCTTCCACAATTCCCTATTTTATTCCTTTTTTATTTCTGTATAGATTATGTTCTTTATTTGATTATAGATAATGTTTTATGAACTATAAAGCTTTTTTTGATCTCTAATATATAGGGTGTGATATTCAAATGGTATTCTAATGTTCCATACCCATTTGATCATGTTAGGCCTAGGAATTTCCTTTATTTACCCTTGTTGAGCATCTAAGCTCAACCCTTTTTTATGATTCATTTCCCCATGTTATGATGGATGGTTTTAGGTAGAAGTGCAAAAGGTGGAGATCTGTATGGGAGATTTTGAATATATTTCACCAAGATAGATGATTTTGTTTCCTCATTTCCAAATAAACTAAACAATTACAGTCCTCATTTATTAATTTTTTTAATATACTGAATATTAATCTAAAATGATTAATATACATGTATGGTAATACATATTCACTATATGTAGTGTTGTAAAATATGATGAGACTTTTTATAAAGATAAATCTTGATTTCGATGGTATGATTAATTATATGAACCAAGTATGAGTCACATTATTACCATGTATAAAGAAGGAACTATTTGAAATGGATTATAGAACATCATTATCTATTCATATGATGTGTATGATTATTCATTTAGATCTGAATATGTATTTATTCTGGTAAAACATAAAGATTGATTTTGTGGAAAATGAATCTATGTGCTTAAAATGTAATGAATTTAAGGATGATATAAAAACCAAGACGGTTGATATAAAACTAATAAACATACTAGAATGAAAATGAAAAACATCACCATGAATTTCATTTTGGAACTCACCAAACTATGTAATTTGCACAATTAAATTTAGGTTATATTCGACCACATAATAATGTCATAAAAATCATTAATATTAGAGAATATATATTTCTTGATCATCTTTCTAGGATATACATTAATATAGGTGCCTTTCTACGTTGGGTACTGAATTATATTCTAACTCACAATGACCCGATGTTTATGTCATCATTATAGAGAATTATTCAAATATATATATATATATATTTATTGGGTTGAGTTTCATAATTTCATACCATACTCCGTGATATTTTCTGTCGGATATGTCCATCCAATAATACAAGATATATTGAGAACATGTTCTCTAGATATTATAGGTCGTTGGGATGAACACATTTTTCTAGTCATGATATTACTAGAGTAAATACATATTTATGTTGTGTATTGTGATGTTTAATGATCTTTGTTGGGTTGTGTTCTCATGTGAAATTGGGTGGGGGTCATGTTGTTTATTATTGTTCATCGAAATTATAAATGCATGATAGTAACAACCCAACACATTATCTAGAATTACTAGATGTAGTACATGAGTTGGAGTAGTGGGATAAATAACTATTTGGTGAGAATAAAATGTTGTTTAAAAATATTTGATTTTGAATCACATTTTCCCCATATGACATTTGAACCACATAAAATGAATACGAACAGAGTAACTTAAAACATTAAATTTTATCATTATATATAGAATGTGTGATGGAAATTCAGTAGAAGATGAACTAAGTAAGATATTATATAGTTTTTTGGTGAAATAAGATTCACATCAGTGGTATTTGATGTCTGTAATAGGTGTCATGCCCTTGTATTGTGAAGAACAAGGTACTTTTGTAGCTTTTTTTTGTGATGCCCCGGTCCTGGCTACCCCTCAACCCGAGCCCCAGGCCCAGTTGGCCACATGACCCCTAGCTCGTCTCCCCATAGGCCAGGGGATGCCGACTAGCAGCGGGGGTGTAATGGTAAGTCAGTGGGGAGACTATACCCCCATGTCAGAGTACACAACAGAATAGATGAAATGTAATAGATAGCAAAAGTACAACCAATGGATAAATAGGAGAAAAGGGGAAACATAGAAACAAAACAACAAAAGTAAGGAAACCCTGATAAATATTGAAAAACCTCATAGGTAATTTCTGATACAAAATGGACGCATGTCATGCTGATACAATGGAAATAGAAGAAAAGCATGTTATGCAGTAATACAAAAAGAGAACAAAATTAGTCCACGAGCATCCCTAGCCATGCTCTGTCCTTTGTTCTGGAACTCCAGCTAGAACGTATATATAAACATCAACAACCTAAAATGGGAACCTTTCCCGTAATTGTACCTGCAGCAGTAAAGTCTACACAGGTGCCTAGGAGGCCTCCCGGGTAGGGTGTGAGACAAGTCTCAGTAGGCCACCACCAACGATGTCTCCCTGTAATCCAAATTGTTGTTCGCAGTAATAGTTTGCAATAGAGTTCAAATAAGTAAAATAAGAAATAAACAACCCTCCCGCTCATGTTCTCGAAGGACACCTGGCATGTCTACCAGCATCATCTCATGGATGGTAGTCTGAATGAGTCACTTGCTTATTTAGAGAGAGATATATATATATATTCATATATATATATATTTAATATGTTGGGTAGGACCGGGACAGAACTCACAGACCATTTTAACCTAGGGGTAGTACTCTCGATCCTACCCCTGGCCCAACCTTGGGGAAACTCTCATAGCCTATCCCCAGCCTGAAGAGTTAATAATTATTCAAGGGAGCTCTCACAGTCTACCCTTAGCCTAAATCCATAACATAGGGGAGCTCTCACGGTCTAACCCTGGCCCGAAGCTATATCATTTAATTAGGGGAGCTCTCACAATCTGCCCCTAGAACAAAGTTGTATCATAAGGGAGCTCTCACATTCTCCCCGTAGCCCGAAGGTTAATCATTTAATTAGAATAGTTTATAAGTCATTCTCTTCTTATAACATTCATATCATTAAAACATGGCATTTTCGTCTCACAATATCACATAATCACATTTCAAGCAAACATGCATTTAAAATAATAAACGGGGTTTAGGCTAAATCATCCTAGCCATGCCCTAACCAGACCATCCCATTTTCATCACATGGAAAACATATTTCAAGACATTTCCATAAGGTCCAAAGGTTAAAAAGGGATAAAAATCAAGGTATAACACATACGGTTGTCCATAATGGAGTCATATGGTACCCAAACACCCAAATGAGGGTAGTTCCCATAACCTCCTATCACAAGGGTCATTTAGACTGTAAGCAGTCAATAATAATAAGAGTTTTGGTGAATTAAAAACCATGGCATGGAAACAATAACTCAAAAAGGAAAAAACCGAAAATGGAAACCACATGACCACCTAACTCAGAGTTGTAGGAGTAGGCTCGGTGGATATTGACCTTAAATTCGCGGTTGGTTGGAAGACATCTGAGTTTTAGTCCAAAGACATAAAAATAGGTCATATGAGACTACGGTAAAATAATACAATGGAAAAAAAATTCTTTTGAGGAGAAAGAGGTGTGTGAGGTTAGCCTTACCAAGGCTGATCCAACGCCTTTGACGGATCGAAGAATGGACACTGGGGGAAGAAAAGGCAAGAGAAAGTGTGAGGTGAGGGTATTGGATCTCAAAGGAGGTTCCCCTCTAGTTTTTTCCATAGGAAGAAGAAAGAAAGACTTATGGCCTTAAAATAGAATTAAGGGCAAAATTGTAAATTTTCCCAGATATGGGTCGCATTGTTTAGTCGCACTGTTTACCTAACCGTTCGCAAACCATGCATATCGCACTACCTTCAAATAAAGAGTCGTATGGTTCAGGAACACAGTTTACCCAAGTCTTGCACAAACTATGCGCACCTCCCTGCCTCCAGACCAAAGGATGCACAGTTTACCAAGCCGTGTGCAAGCTGTGCGCTGGCCATGCTCCCTTGTCTGCAAGTCCATTTTCCCAAACTCTCAGGCTCTGAACAAACCTCGGACACTCCCTGAAGATTCCTTATAACATTACACACATTAAAAAATTTTAAGGAAAGGCTTGAAAGAAAAACTAATGATCTGTACCTTTTCCAAAGAGTCGGGTCATTACAACCTCCACTCCTTAAAGCAACTCGTCCCTAAGTTGGCCTTCTGAGGGTACTGAGGTGTCATTAGTGAAAATCTCTTGCCATTGAGAATGTAAATCATCCTCTCACTCCCAGGTCACGTCTTGTACCTAGTCGTGCTTCATAGCACCCGTACAAGTGGAACGGACCTGCCATGGAGTGTCTTCATACTCCGGTCAACAATTCACATCAGATACTCCTCGAAGGAAGCATCCATATCTAGTTCAACCACATCATGCTAAAACACATGATTCGGAACTGAAAAGTACCGGCGAAGCTGAGATACATGAAAAAAATTGTGTATGTCCTGATATATTTGGAGAATTGCAAGCTGGTAAGCTACTGGTCCGATCTGCTTCACCACCTCAAAGGGTCCTATGAACCTCAGCGAAAGCATACCCTGGTTCCGAACATGTCTCTTCCCTTACCTGGGAAAGACATTCAAGAAAACCTGGTTCGTGACCTCAAACTCAAGAGGCCATTGGTGCTTGTTTGCATAATACAGATGTCTATACTGAGCTATCTGTATATGCCTCATGATAAGCCGTATATGCTCTGTAGTCTCCTGTACAAGACATGGTCCTAGAACAGCTGCCTCCCCTACTTCAAGCCAACAAAATGGAGAGAGACAAGTCCTACCATATAAGTGTTCATAGGGAGCCTTCTCAATGATATCCTGAAAGCTATTGTTATAACTGAATTCGAAAAGAGGTATGTGTTTCTCCCATGAACCACCAAAATAGAGTACACATGCATGTAACATATCCTCTAGTAACTGTATAGTCTGCTTGCTCTGTCCGTCAGTCTGCGGGTGAAATGACATACTCAAAAGTACCTATGTACCAAAATATTAATGTGAACCCTGCCTGAACTGAGATGTAAAATGAGGATCTCTGTCTGAAACAACTGAACGAGGTGCTCCATGAAGGCGTACTATTTCTTTAACATACAGCCTTCCCAATTCATCAACTGTGAAGGTCTCCCGCATTGGTAATAAATGTGTGACCATTGTCAGATAGTCAATGATAACACATACTGCATCGTTTCCATGAGGTGACCTGGGTAATTCAGTTACAAAGTTCATAGAAACATCGTCCCATTTCCACTCGGGAATAGACAACGGCTAAAAAATCCCAGCAGGATGCTGATGTTCCGCCTTCACCTAATGACAGGTGGAACAACAGGTGATGAAACCGACTATCTCCCGCTTCATGTTAGGCCAAAAATACTGTCGTTGCAAATCATGTTACATTTTGGTGATTCCAGGTTAAACTTCCCAAGCTGAGGTATAGAAATCCCTCATCATCTCTTCTCTGATGTCTACTAGGACCCATACACGCCCACAGATTAATAAAGTATCATCCTCATCCACGGTCCAATCAATAGAGGCATTATTAGCGACACTTTCTCGTAAAACAAGGCCATATAGATCTGATAACTGTCTTTCCCTAACCCGTTCCAAAAGAGAAGATGTTACTGCTAAGGAAGAGAGAACGGTCTGCCCCTGGCCCTCCTGAACCTCAACATGAATATCTGAAAATAGGGCCATCATCTTCCGCTATTCATCAAATTCTTGAACTACTTGTGAATTCATTTTTTGACTCAGCACATCGGTTACTGAATTTCCTTTCCCAGGAGTGTAGGCCAATTTGAAATCAAAAGATTGCAGGTACTCGACCTACTTGCGCTGCCCAAGATTCAAATCCCACTGAGTGAAGATATACTTGAGGCAATTGAGATCAGTGAATACCAACGAATTGTCTCCCAACAAATAGTGTCTCCAACAGCGTAAGGCATGAACAACCGCTGCGAGCCTGAGGTCGTGCATTGGATAATTCCGTTCATGAGGCTTTAACTAAATAGATCCATACACAACAACTCGCACATCCTGCATCTAGAAAGCTCCATGCCTGATACCTGACGCATCACAATAGACTGTATAAGCCCTGCCCAGCTCTGGAAAGATTAGTAATGGTGCCGAAGTCAGTCTGCCCTTCAGTTCTTGAAATGTTGTTTCACAACATTTTGACCACTCGAATCTCACCGCATTTTTGGTCAATGCTGTGAGTGGTGCTTCTAGGCATGTAAAGTCTTAAATGAATTGCCTATAATATTCAGAAATCCCCAAGAAACTCCTGATATTGATGAAGTTCTTGGGTTTCTCCCAAGAGACTACAAGACTCACCTTTTCAGGGTCAACTGAAACTCCAGACTCAGAAATAATGTGACCTAGGAAGTGAATCTTATTTATCCAAAAGTGGAATTTACTGAGCTTAGCATAAAGCTACTGCTCTCTTAGTGTATTCAGCACGATCTCAAGATGGGTTGCATGGTCGTGTCTCGAGTGTGAGTAGACTAATATATCATCAAAAAAGTACAACCACAAAAGAATCAAGGTAAGGGTGAAAATCTGATACATAAGATCCATAAACATTGTAGGTGCATTCGTAAGCCCAAACAGCATGACTAGGTAGTCATAGAGACCATACCTACTCCTGAATGTTGTATGAGGTATTTATGAAGTCCTAACATGAACCCAGTGATAGCCTGACATCAAATATATCTTGAAAAACACCTTCGCTTCTCAGAGCTGATCGAAGAGGTCATCATTTCTTGGCAAGGGATACCGATTCTTAATCGTCAGCTGATTTAATTTACAGTAATCCACGCAAAGACAAAGGGTACCATCTTCCTTCTTGGAAAAAAGGACCAGTGATCCCCAATTAGAAGTACTAGGTCATATAAATCATTTTTCTTTCAGGTCCTCCAGCTGACTCTTGAGCTCCACGAGTTCCTTCGGTGCCATCCTTTAAGGAGGAATGGTCACTGGTGCTGCTCCTGGTACAATCTCAATGGTAAATTCCACCTCTCACATTGGATTTAGACCATATCATTCATAAGGAAAGTCATCTCTAATGTGCTCCACTACTGGAGGATAAGTAGTGGGTTATAACCCTTGGTCATTGAGATAAGGACTGGAAACCTATGTCGTGACACCACCCAACTTATACTGTTCAGGACCTACTCGTGTCACACTAAGATCCCATTCTCCCTTATGCACTTGTGTGTCACCCTCTGGTGATGTAAACGTCACCCTCCGATGATAACAGTCAATACGTGCTCTATTGGGAACTAATCAATCCATCCCAACTATTACATCAAAACTTGTCATATCCTGAACATACAAGTTCCAAACGAAAAGGTAACTGCCCACCTCGAGGGGAAAATTCTGACAATGGTGAACGCCCTCTGAACGGACACCTAATGGGGTATCTACCATAATCACACTG
This sequence comes from Viscum album, assembly GCA_963277665.1. Taxonomy (NCBI): domain Eukaryota; kingdom Viridiplantae; phylum Streptophyta; class Magnoliopsida; order Santalales; family Viscaceae; genus Viscum; species Viscum album. Next base: position 448,332,726 of record OY728133.1, read on the forward strand.
TGATATGACTCAATGTTGAGGCCCAAACTCTCCGTGATAGCCTCTGATTTGATATAGTGAGAAGCACATGTATCATACAAAGCAGATACCAATGTAGAGGCAACTAAAATCGTACCTCGTATAGTAGATGTCCAAGCATACTACTCATGCGGCGTAGGCTAAACTGCATATAACTAGCCGGTACCATGAACCTGAGTCACAGCCTGACTACCCTGAGGAGACTCGCCCTACTGGTGCTAAGATTCGTATGCATGGATACCTCTACCTCGACTGCCGCCACAGCTTGATCGGTCGGTGGTATTCTAGCCACCTGACTGATGTAATCCTACCGATCCAGCACCAGATCATGGAGTAGGTGTAGATTCCTGCTCACAAGGCACTGGGGAAGAAGTCCTTCAGAAACGTTGAAGGTGACCCATCCAGCCACAGCCTCTGCATTCCACTGGGTTCCATGGACACTACGCCCTAAAGTGTCCCTTCCTACTGCATTGATGGAAAATATAAGAACTATCTATGCTGGGAGCCTGACTGCTGCCTCCCCCACGGGAAAACTCAAAATGTATCTTCTGCCCTGAAGAGGACCCACTGGAAGCTTTTAGTGCTGAACCACCCTAGTTCTCACTATCCAAATCCCTCAGATTCTACTCAGTAATTAGAGCTTGGTTAACAATCTTAGGAATAGATTTCAACCTGAACACGTTTACCTAAGACAAGATGGCTTTACTCAACCCATCCCCAAAATGCCTAGTGTCAATCAGATCATCAACAGCTAGCGATGCGGCGAAACGCTACAGATCGGTGAATCGGGATGAGTACTCCATGACTATCATAGTCCCCTACTGCAGGTTCATAAACTCCCTAGATCTGTCTGCTCTCATGGTCTAGGGAAGGAAAAAGTCATAAAAGACTTCCAGGAAATCTGTCCAAATAAGGTCTCCCTGCTGTCTCGACTGGGTGGTGATGTCCCTCCACCTTTTAGCTGAATCGTGTAGCACACAAATGGATAATTTTACTCTCTGCTCGGGAGGCATCTCGATATGTTAAAATATGGTCTGGATCACCTCCATCCAAGACTCAGTAGCAAGAGGTCCACCATCTCCTGATAAAGTTGGAGGATGTTGTAACTAAAACTCGCGGGTCAACTTTGCCATAATCAAGGCAGGTCGCACTCCACCTTGCATACTATGAATCATCCTCAAGAAACCCTCACTAAATTGGGCATAGGCTCCCATCTCAGGAATTGAAATAGGAGCCACGGGTGGCTCGACTAAGATATCAACTGGAAGCTCATGGCCTGCCACCACTAGAACGTGTTCATCGCCGTCTTCAGCGTGCACGACTCGAGGACTTCGTGGAGGCATAACTCTACAATTCCAAACAGACGTCTTAAAAAAGGAAGCCAACAAATTTAAGGCTGAACTATAGAAGCTAGGATAGGTACTAAGCCGTCATACCCCTAACATCACCTACCCACACCTAAAAGGGTTTTAAGAAAAACAAGCAAGCATTTAAAAATTTCAAATCCAGTGATATGGAATTTCCCAACCCATAAGGGCCCATACTCCTCATGAACTGAATGATGACACACATTGGGATGTCATTTCTCATTTACTTGCACTAATAGAGCATTTAAATTTTCTTTTAATGCAAATGATTTGTCTAGTTGGAATGTCATTTCCCGATCCATAAGGGCCCATACATCTTATGAACCAAAAAGTTACACCCACTAAAACCACATAATTTCTCAATACAAAACAATCATGAATTTCTAGCATAGAGGCAGACATATAAACAAAGCATGGAAATAAACAACATACAGTGGTGGCTGAAAATTTAAACGTGGCCTGAAAATATACATGGCCTGATCATATTGTGCCTATCGTAATACATGTTCTAATGCATAACCCTCATTTCATTAGGTCGAACCATGAAATCCAAATCCCAACATTGAAAATATCAATAACATCGCAAAACATTTGAATCACCCAACGGTGAAATAGTATCAACGGTAAACAAAAAAATCAATAACCACGTAATTTAGGAAACATAGTCTTTAACCCGTACATGGGTTCGCAACGCCCAATCACAGATAATAACTAAGTCCCTTAGCATTCCCATTTTCCAATCGATATTCACCTATTAGTAAAGCATGAATGATAAAAAATCCTCTGATACCAATTTCTGACGTCCCAGACCTGGAAGCCCCTCAAACCGAGCCCTGAGTCTGGTTGGCCACATAACCGCTGGGTCATCTCTCCATAGGCCAGGGGCTGCCGAATAGCAGTGGGGTTGTAATGGTAAGTTAGTGGGGAGACTGTACCCCCATGTTAGAGTACACAGCAGAATATCTGCAAAGTAATAGATAGAGGAGGAAAAACCAAAGGATAAACATGAGAAAATGGGAAACATACAAACCAAACATCACAAGTAAGGAAACCATGATAAATATACACAAGCCTCATAGGCAGTATCTGATACAAAATGGATGCATGGAATGCTGATACAATAGAAATAGAAGACATCCATGCTATGAAGTAAAACAAAAAGAGAACAAAAGTAGTCCATGAGAATCTATATCCAAGCTCGGTTCTCTGCTCGGGAACTCCAGCTAGAACGTATATATAGACATCGGCTACCTAAAACTGGGACCTTGCCCCTACTAGTACCTACAGCAGTAAGGAAACCCTGATAAAAAAACCCTGATGAATATTCAAAAGCCTAATAGGTAGTGTCTGATACAAAATAGATGCATGGCATGCTGATACAATGTAAATAGAAGATAGTCATGCTATACATTAATACAAAAAGAGAACAAAATTATTCCACGATCATACCTAGCCATGATTGGTCTTGTTCTCTAGAACTCCAGCTAGAACATATATATAGACATCAGCAACCTGAAACTGGGCCCTTGCCCCTGCTTGTACCTGCAGCAGTAATGTCTACACGGGTGCCTATGAGGCCTCCCCAGTATGGTGTGAGACAAGTCTCAGTAAGACACAACCAATGATGTCTACGTGTAATCCAAATAGTTGTTTGTAGTAATAGTGAGAAATAGAGTGCAAGTAAGTAAAACAAGCAATAAACAACCATCCCACTTAGGTTCCAGAAGGACACATGGCAGGTATACCTACCTCAGCTCATGGCTGGTAGTCTGAATGAGTCACCTTGTTATTTTGATAAATATATATATATTCATATATATATATATATATATATATTATACATTGTTTAGGATTGGGACAGAACTCACAGAAGTCCTTAACCTAGGGGCAGTTCCCTCGATCCAACCCTTGGCCCAACCTTGGGGAAGCTCTCATGATCTATCTCCAGCACGAAGGCTTAATAATTATTCATGGGAGCTCTCACAGTCTACCCTTAGCTCGAATCCATAACATAGGGGAGCTCTCTTTGTCTACCCATGGCCCGAAGCTGTATCATTTAATTAGGGGAGATCTCACGGTCTACCCCTATCCCAAAGCCATATCATAGGGGAGCTCTCACAGTCTACCCCTAGCTCGAAGCATAATCATTTAATTAGCATAGGTTATAAGGAATACACTTCTTATAATGTTAATATCAATAAAACATGTCATTTCCATCTCACAATATCATATAATCACATTTCAAGCTAACATGCATTTTAAATAATAAAAGGGGTTTAGGCTTACACATCCTAACCAAGCCCTAACCAAACCATCCCATTTTCCTCACATGGAAAATGGCTTTCAAGACATGTCTATAAGGTATAAAGGTGAAAAAGGGCTAAAACTCAATGTATAACACCAACAGTTGTCCATAACAGAGCCATACAGTACCCAAACACACAAATGAAGGTGGTTCCCATAACCTCATATCACAAGGGTCATTTATACAGTAATCAGTCAATAATAATAAGAGTTTTAGAGAAATGAAACCATTGAATGACAATAATAACTCAAAAAGGAGAAAACCCAAAATGGAAACCACATGGCCACCAACCTTAGTGATGTAGGAGTATGCTCGCTCGATATCGATATTAGATTCACGGTAGGTTGGAAAAGACCTGAGTTTTAGTCCATATCCCTGAAAATATGGCATATGAGCCTATTGTAAAATAATACAACAGATGGAAAAATTTTCTCTAGGGAAAGGGATGCGTGAGGTTAGACTTACCATGGATGATCCAACGCCTTTGTTGGATCGATTAACGGATACAGGGGGAAGAAACAGAAAGAGAAAGAGTGAGGATAGGGTTTTGGAGCTCAAAGGGGGCTCCCCTCTGGTTCTATCCATGGGAAGAAGAAAGAAAGAGTTAAGGCCTTAAAATAGAATTAAGGAAAAAATGGTAAATTTACCCAGATCTGGGTCGCATGGTTTAGGCGCACAGTTTTCCTAAATGTGCGCAAACCGTGCGCATCTCACTACCTTTAGATAAAGGGTCAAACGGTTCTGGGACACAGTTTAACCATACTGTGTGCAAACCGTGTGCACCTCCCTGCCCCCAAACCAAAGGCCGCTGGGTTTACCCATACCATGTACATGCCATGCACAGGCCGTGCGCCCTTGTCTGCAAGTCCATTTTCTCCATCTCTTGGGCTCTGAACAAACCCCGGACACTCCCCAGACCTTCCTTAGAACATTACACACAATAAAAAAGATTAAAATAAAGGTTCAAAAGAAAAACAAACGATACGTTCCTCTGACAATGAGTTGGGTCATTACATTGTTCATGTTTATATTATTCCTAAATTGGAAGAGAATGTTAAATAATCTTATAAATTGTATTCTGAATGTGTTGTGTTGTGTTCTATACAAAATGGTGTAGAAAAAATTAAGAGATATAAACTTGATAGAGGATCTGTTTGGTATTATTCTGATCGGATGGTAATACCTTTGGCTTGTCAGGAATAACTTCTTTATGCCTAATAACATTAGATATGGGTTATTAATCCTAGAATAAAAAATATGTACAACACACTAAAAAATATATTTTCATGGGTTGGTATTAAACGAAATATGGACGAGTTTTTTTTGAGCTCCCATATTTTTCATCAGGTTATGGTTGAGAAGTAGTGGCCAATGGGTATGGTGCATACATTACTAATTCCAATGAAGAAATGGTAGAAAAAATCTATCTATATTTTAATAGTATGAGTACATAATTATTTTTGGTTCTCATTCACCATATGTGGGTTTTCATTTTTCAATTAATTATTTTTAGAGTTCAATTATTATAGTGTGTGATAATTTTTGGAAGAAATTGTTATAAAATAAAGAGAAATTATTAGTTTATTAAGTAATATTTTTTAATTTATTTTAAAATCATAACTGTTATCATATGGTGTGTTTTAATTACATTTTTCAGAAGTAGTTCTATGGTTTTTTTATTTACAAAGATCATTTAAATTTTAATATAATTCCTCAATTATTTATGTTAATATCTATATTTATAGTGTTTTTACCATATTCAAAAATTTTATATGAACTAAAATTTATAAATTTCATTTTTTCTATATTATTATTAATGTTTATTGAAAAGAATGAAATTTTCTTTAGGCTAAAAACATATATGGTTGAGGCAGAATATTTTATACAAGATTTTAAAAAATATTAAACATGGTTTTCTACTATGAGTGATGTGTTGGTCAATAAGGATGTGTGTTATGAGTTATATTAATATATGTTTTGATTTCCCTTCTGTACAATGTTTTTTCATTTTTGATTTTCATTTTCGTGGTTGAGAGGAAACTCATGTTTTAGATCAATTTTGTAACATCTCTTTTTATAGAAGGGATTATTTTGTATGTTCATTCCAATATAGATTTATTTTTTAATTATTTATTATTTTAACTATAGCTTTTTCTCAAGAATGGGGGTTCATTTCTTATGTTAGGTGGTTTTATTTTTTGAGGTATTTGATTTTAAGGCCCAATAATGTACTTGTTGATCATTTCATAGAGGTAAGAGATTTGGAATTATCACTGGTGATAATATTATTTTACAGGTCTTCCATAGATATTTTTTTATTATTCCCCTTTGAATTTTTACTTTTTTATTTAACAAGGATTATTATATTTTAGGAGGATTTTAATGTAGAATCCTCAGTTTTCAAAATCATAAAATTTTTTTCAGGAGTGGAAGGTAATGGGGGTGGTCATAGAGGTCTATAGTTGGATATATGTTGATATTTGGTGGAAATTTCGATTATATATCAAGTATCACCATGATGAATCTTGTTACATTGTGTTTTTTTGTTGATTTATATTTATTTATTAGAAGTTAGAGGTAAGGAAATCAGTGCCACTACTAGTAATTTTGTTATTTTCATTGAATTATTGTTTTTATATTTTGACCACTACGTGATGTATTATCCAATAATTCCTTAGGGTGGAAGTTTTTGATGTTTCATTTTTTTCATTATTGATGAGAGAATCATGTGGTATATGGACCTAATTTATATGAGGATCAGATGATTCACCTTGGTAATTGTAACGCCCCGGCCCCAGTTACCCAGAGTCGGTGCATTATTACATAACATTGGCATGATCACAAGAAAGATCAAATCTCGAAAGACCGATTGGTTTAGTAGCCTTGGAAACACTAGATATATTCATAAAGTTTTACATTACATTTCAAAGTGAAAAACTACAACAACAACATAGTCTTCATATTTCACACTCATATCCCCACATACTATCCATGCAGGTCATTCATAACTTACTTCTTCACATCCTGGGAAAATAAAACATAGAAAATGGGTGAGCTCAAATGCCCAGTAAGGATAACAATATAGCATAAACTTTCATGAATATGAATAAACATTTAAGGAAATGTATAAATAAAACAAACTCCTTTTAAACTTGAACTTCAACATAGTATGCCAAGAGTAAAAGGAAATAATTTCATTTACTTATTCACATGGATATTCTACTAATCTAATAATCACATGCAATATCAATAACCACTTTCATAATGATGGAATGCATAATGCTAGACTATCATAACCACATAGCCAAGGCCTCGTGCCAAGACTACGAATAAGATTTTGTCAAGGCGTTGTGCCAAGACACTAGTTTGTCTCATGAGACCTATCGATGCATCGAGGAGCTATAGCGGGCTCCACCCATCACTTATTAAGTCCAATGCATTCCTCATATGAACAGGATTAAACATAACATAAACATTCATATTAAAACTAGCATACGAAATGTCAATACTTTTACCACAACCCATGAATGGTATAAAAATAGCACATCCACAGTCAAACATAACACATTCGATACAATATGGAAGATTGTATTGTATCACATTGACCTCAATCAAGAATAATGAAGGATGTTGACATATATGAAAATAATCATCAAAACTATTTGAGAGAAATATCCCCCTTTTATTGGAAACATTTAAAAGTCACACTATTTGTCAAGAATCCATTTAAAAATAGATTTTCGAATCAAAGTGTCTCATACCACTTTGAAACTTTTAAAATGAGTTTTAATATTAAAACTTTAATGTCCATATAAATAAATCCTTACTTCCATTTTTTAAAACATGGACATTAATGAGAAAGATTTAGCAGAATAAGTCTTTAAAATATTTAAAAATGGTATTTTAGTTAGAGATTCTAACCAAAAGAGCGACATTTGAATACAAATAATTGAGGTAATCAAAACTTTGTAATATCATGAGAATAAATGGATTCATGATATACTATATAAAAGTACATTATGTACACCACATAAAAGTGATTTGTTGTATATCAACAAAGAAGTCTCAATGGAATGTAAGTTGAGATGAAATCTCTCATAAAGGCCGTATCCTTAGGTTAAGGATAATTCAAAGACATAATTATGTGTGAAAAATATAAATACACTAAATATGATTTGATATTCAGTGTAAAACAATCAAAGGATATTCACACATATTCTTGTAAAAACTACCCCCAACGAATTGGATGTTTAACTCAACAAATAGTGAATGAGTTAAAATTAATCTTATCAAATTCATATCAATGACTTGAGAATTATCAATGGAGTGATTATGTGTATCAAAAGAATATCCACAGAAAAGGGAGTGGAAATTATGACATAATCAAATGAATAGTGATTCCACACATAATCATGGAGTAATATAATCAATGAAATATGCGTAAAGCCAAATGAGTGGAAATTGAACTTTCGAATTCCCTTATCGATTAGGTAACATACGAAACATACACCCATGAAAGAAGGATCATACAATTATAATGTATATACCCATGAATTAAAGTATAATACACAATTAATACAATTACAGGTAGTACACATACACCACATGTAATAAATAAGTGGTGAACAATGGAATTCTCACGAAATTAAGAGTGAGATAAGAAACCCCTTACTTTGTAATTTTTCCTTGGTCGACGGTAGGTTAACCTCCTTTATAATGGTGAAATAATTGTTATTTAATTATAAAATAATCATATTAATTAATATGATATCATATATGATCTTTTAACATTGCTTTGTTAATAATATCTTAGTGTTATCGTTGTTTCGGGTGTTAACTTACTCGTTTTCTTTTATATGTTTTGTTACATAAGCCGTGTTTGTTATGGATAGGTTGTATCTTATCCATATCCAGAATGATATCAAGTCCTTAAACATCATTTTTAAATCATCAAATGATAATTATACTTGGATGGATACGATGGAGAATGAATCTCATCTCGTTCGTGGAGACGGTAGTCCGTACGTACGCACGAGCGACAATATCATTCTTTTGATATTAAAATAATATATAAGTTGATAGTATATCATATATACAGAATCATTATCATGTTATATTTATTATTTACATTAGTTACACATCATTATTATACCCATCCAAATAATAATATATTGAATAACAATTACACCACGACGTGGAGACGGTAAGCCGTACGTACGCACGTATGGTGCCATGTTATTCAAAGGGTGGATAGAATACTGAATATGGTTGTACCATATTTATAATAACATCACAGTATATATATGATACTGGAGTTATTATTTTAGAATGGTAGCAACAAAGGAAGAAGAAGTGGAAGAAGAAAGGAGCTTGGAAAAGGGTGGTGAAATCATTACCTCTTCTTCGGTTTCTTCCTTTTGATTTGATCTAAAGGGCTCATTATGTTGGCTTTATGATCAAACTAAGGCCTCTATGTTGTATAGAGGAAAGTTGGGAGAGTATTTGGGCAGAGTTTGGCCAAACCAAAAGGTTTTGATGGTGTGAAGGAAAGAGAAGGAGGAGTGCCCTTTTATAAGAGGGGTGAGGGGCACCTTTGGAAAAGCTAGAAATATTAGTTTATAATAAATTCATATTCGGTTTATAATGGCACCAAAGTTGATTATTTAAATTTTAAGGTGGGGATGGGTCGAAAAAAAACTCAACAAATAGAATTTAGACAGGTTTGGGTACTTATATTAACCTTATCTTTAAGTATTAACTCTAAGTTAATTAGTTTCACTTTTACAATGTCTCTTTGTATTTTTATATAATATGGTTAATAAACTTACTATATACATCCAAGAGAGCCCAAAGTTGTCCATTAATGACACACCTATCATGATATAAGTCTCTTGGCCGAACCTTAGATTTTTATGAATTTAATACCAATTAATAATATAATATTTGTTTTAAAAACTCTTTTTTGTCAATTTTGACACTATTCAATAGTTGATTTTTTGTGAAACTCATAACAGATTGATTACTTCGAAAAAATCCAATTAAATAAATCCTAATATATTATATTATCCTATAAAATTAGTTTAATTCATTAAAAGTTTCATATTATATTTATTTGGGTATTTATAATATCAATTATTTTAATTTTTCACTATTATAGTAATTACTACATCATCATTGTGTCATAAATAAATTATATTATTTAATGTCTAAAAATTATAAATAAAATATAATTATGTAGGAAATAGTTTTATATTTCTAATGAATATTTATAATCTAAAAAACAACATATATAACCCTATGTAATAATTTTTTTTCTAAAAGATATATGTTTGTGTCATTTTTGTATTCATTTTAACTTAATTAAAATTAAGTGTCCCTATCACCTACAAGTGGCACCATGGGGTCCCAAAATCGACCCAAAGATTCCTATGGTCGAACATGTATCAACCAATAAGGATAGGACACGTTTTAGGGTAATTTAGTATTATTATAATATTATTTTTTAACCCTTATTTACCATATTTACCCTTAACCATGGTAAATAAAATATTTACCGCAGTAATTATTCAAAATGACTAAAAAATAGTTACCTATTTACACAATTTGAACATCTTGATTCCAAATATGGAATCCATTTTTCTAAATTCAAAACACATAAGTGGCAGAAATTAATTTAAAATTAATTCCCGCTGTCAAAACAAAAAGCGTGTTTTTAAGAGATAATAACTATCAAAAGATTGACACTTGTTTATGTTCGGTTTAATTGTAAAATTATGTCCAATGACCAAAATTATATTAAATGGTAAAAATATATTCTGAATATACTTTAAAACCATTCAAATTCATAATTTATCACTATTAATTATTTTGATTAAAAAAGTTGTTTTTAATTAAAATTTAGTAATTTTCACTATTCATCAAAATATGAAAGTTATCTGAAAAGTACCAAAATTTCACCTTAGGCTTAATTCGATATTCCGAATCCAAAAATGAAGTCCATTTTAAAAAATATATATATATATAATTTCAAAAAGTAGGTATTACTATTCATAACGACTAGTTTGATTGGTTATGGTGTGTTAGAACTCGGTGTTGCGTACAACACACGCTATCACATTATTCAAAGAGAAGCGTACCGTAGAAGCTTGGGGTGTTACATTCTCCCATCCTTCAATAAATTGCGTCCTCGCAATTTTTTAAAATTGTTCTTAGGAATATAATGGAATGTCCCACATCAGAAAAAGAGTCAATAAAACTATCACATTAAAAGAAAGAAAGAGAGGTATAAAGGTCAACCAAGATAACCCATACTCGGATTTCATGTAGGAAAACATGGATATGGACGATAAACTAAGTGTCATGTTATGATGGAGAGGGATAGAAATCATGATCAGATGAAAGTTAACAATAAGAAAACCACAAACTTCTGTTGGGACAAACGGTCATTAGTCTTCTAGTAGGAAAGTAAACGGACAACATTTTTTTGTTTTAAGTTACATTACATAAGGATGAGGAATTCATTTATGATATTGACTAAGAATATAAAGATATATACTTAATTTTTAAGTAGAGTTTCATTCTTTAATAAATTTTTACCACTAACTCATTTTTTTAAATGATGAGTATTCAAGAAGACTTGGTCACACTGGAAGAGCTAGAATAAACTTCTATAGATTCACATGATCCATGCAGGATGAACTATATATTTACATTGTCTTTAGAGATTAATAAAAACCAAAATGGTTAGTACAAGATCTATTGATCCCCCAACAGGATATTCCTTGAGAGAAATAATCACTCATCTTAATTTATAAAATTAAACCAACAATACCCCAAAGTTAAATAAATACCATTCAATAATAAATTGTCCTTAAAATCCTTCCATATAATCCAAAGTAATATTTAATTCCAAAGCATTGAAGAATTTGATTATGTAGTCTCCCATGTTAAATTGTATCTCCAAATGACATCAAATACTCTTAAAGTCACATACTTAAAAGTAATTAACCTAATCACATACTCTCTATTATAGGTTAATCATTTCCATAAATAGCCCAAATCACTATAAATCCACAATAAAAACGTAGATAAAAATCTACCATTACTCCACAAATGAAACCCCATAGTATTCTATTTTCCTTGGGCAGATAGTGTTCCCAACAAATCGAACATCTTCTAAAATAACATTTTTCACTTAATCACCAAATCATATTCCTATACCAAGGGTATTCATTTGATAAGACATAAGAACCCAAATCAACTTATTATTGATCAATAAAATCATTTAACTAAAAATAATTAGTCACACTATCCAGGGACTTCACATAGTCCAGTGGTAGGAGATAAATCCCAATCGCACTTTGGTTGTGGGTTAGATTCCCACAGCTTTGTCCGAAGCGACGGGTTGTCACACGGTCTACGTGTTGTCCTTTTTCAAAAACTATATTTTATAATATTGCCAAAATGAGATAAATTCCTCAAAATACTATAACATAAATTTAACCACAAATGTTATATCATACCTTATATTTTCATCCCAAATTATAATAACTTATAATTCTCTCAAACCCCAATGATCATATAAAACCAAATGGTTATTTATACCTATATCCACAAGAGAAGAGACAATTCTTCCTCAAATATTATTCCCACATGGCAAACTGCGGGGTTACAAATAAAAGAGAAAATTATTCCAAAGTAAACCCATCAACAAGGAGCACTAATACTTTTTAAACATTTCTCCAACCATTTATTTCCACATAGCTTCTTCTTTGACCAAGAAAATATCCTATAGAATAGGACATTCACTCGGGTAATGGCCAGGTCCCCTACATTTACGGCAAATTACTGTAAAGGGACTCTTGGGACCATTTTTATCTTCTTCCATAGTACTCTTCATCTTTCTTCCGCAATTATTCACTTTATATCCTTCCTTCCCACACGTAAAGCATTTCGTTGTCCCATTGAGACACTTTCCTGGGTGTCTCCTTCCACATTTCATGCATGATGAAAATCGAGGGTTCATTTCTCCATGGTCTCCATTGCTGGAGCTCTTATCATTCATCACCTTTCTCTTCCTTGTTGAGTCTGGGAGTTGGTAAATATATATGTTTTTGATCATATTTTTGGAAAACTGATTTGGCATAAAGACGATATCTTTTACGCCTATCAACATTCCATTTTGTTGCTCATTTCCACCACCGTTCCCACCTTGTACATCATTCTCAAAGTCACTATGACTTCCTTGGAATCCATCCATTGACTAAAACCAGAAAGCATTGTATGAGTAACAGTAGTCGTAAAATCATTTAGAGATTAACATGTCACGATATTCTCAATTTGAAAAATATTAGGATTAACCAAGGTCATTTACTCTCATATTATATATATTACTTAAATCGGTTTGTAAAGAAAATGTAAATTATCCTAATCATATCCCCCGAGAGTGTCGTAACCAAGAGTGCAGCAAGGCCCGTTGTCGTGCACCAGTTCCCGTTCGAGTCTAGCTCAAAGCGGTGTTTTCGGGTTTTACCCCTAGGTACATCTGTGCCAGAGCCGCCTCTACCTGCTCGTATCCAGACAGGGATGTATTGCTCGGAAAACTCACAAAATATCTACAATACCAAAATTCTTGGAAGTTCTTCTATACTAATCCTCAAAGTTCATCTTAGGTCTACGTGCTCTAATCACAGTTTATCTAAATCTAGCGTCTAAGGTTTGTACTAAACTTCCTCTGATACCAACTGTAACGCCCCAGCCCCAGTTACCCAGAGTCGGTGCATTATTACATAACATTGGCATGATCACAAGAAAGATCAAATCTCGAAAGACCGATTGGTTTAGTAGCCTTGGAAACACTAGATATATTCATAATGTTTTACATTACATTTCAAAGTGAAAAACTACTACAACAACATAGTCTTCATATTTCACACTCATATCCCCACATACTATCCCTACAGGTCATTCATAACTTACTTCTTCACATCCTGGGAAAATAAAACATAGAAAAGGGGTGAGCTCAAATGCCCAGTAAGGATAACAATATAGCATAAACTTTCATGAATATGAATAAACATTTAAGGCAATGTATAAATAAAACAAAAGCCTTTTAAACTTGAACTTCAACATAGTATGGCAAGAGTAAAAGGAAATAATTTCATTTACTTATTCACATGGATATTCTACTAATTGAATAATCACATGCAATATCAATAACCACTTTCATAATGATGCAATGCATAATGCCAGACTATTATAACCACATAGCCAAGGCCTCGTGCCAAGACTACAAATAAGATTTTGTTAAGGCCTTGTGCAAAGACACTAGTTTGTCTCATGAGACCTATCGATGCATCGAGGAGCTATAGCGGGCTCCACCCGTCACTTATTAAGTCCAATGCATTCCTCATATGAACAGGATTAAACATAACATAAACATTCGTATTAAAACTAGCATACGAAATGTCAATACTTTTATCACAACCCATGAATGGTATAAAAATAGCACATCCACAGTCAAACATAACTCTTTCGATACAATATGGAAGCTTTTATTGTATCACATTGACCTCAATCAAGAATAATGATGGATGTTGACATAGATGAAAATAATCATCAAAACTATTTGAGAGAAATATCCCCCTTTTCTTGTAATCATTTAAAAGTCACACTATTTGTCAAGAATCCATTTAAAAATAGATTTTCAAATCAAAGTGTCTCATACAACTTTGAAACTTTTAAAATGAGTTTTAATTTTAAAACTTTAATGTCCATAAAAATAAATCCTTAAAACCATTTTCTAAAACATGGACATTAATGATAAAGATTTAGAAGAATAAGTCTTTAAAATATTTAATAATGGTATTTTAGTTAGAGATTCTAAACAAAAGAGCGAAACTTGAATACAAATAATTGAGGTAACAAAAACTTGGTAATATCATGAAAATAAATGGATTCATGATATACTATGTAAAAGTACATTATATACACCACATAAAAGTGATTTGGTGTATATCAACAAAGAAGTATCAATGGAATGTAAGCTGAGATGAAATCTCTCATAAAGGCCGTATCCTTAGGTTAAGGATAAATCAAAGACATAATTATGTGTGAAAAATATAAATGCACTAAATATGATTGGATATTCAGTTTAAAACAATCAAAGGATATTCACACATATTCTTGTAAAAACTACACCAACGAATTGGATGTTTAACTCAACAAATGGTGAATGAGTTAAAATTACTCTTATCAAATTCATATCAATGACTTGAGAATTATAAATGGAGTTATTATGTGTATCAAAAGTATATCCACAGAAAAGGGAGTGGAAATTATGACATAATCAAATGAATAGTGATTCCACACATAATCATGGAGTAATATAATCAATGAAATATGCGTAAAGCCAAATGAGTGGAAATTGATATTTCAAATTCCCTTATCGATTAGGTAACATACAAAACATACACCCTTGAAAGAAGGATCATACAATTATGATGTATATACCCATGAATTAAAGTATAATACACAATGAATACAATTACGGGTAGTACACATACACCACATGTAATAAATAAGTGGTGAACAATGGAATTCTCACGAAATTAAGAGTGAGATAAGAAACCCCTTACTTTGTTCTTTTTCCTTGGTCGACGGTAGGTTAACCTCCTGTATAATGGTGAAATAATTGTTATTTAATTATAAAATAATCATATTAATTAATATGATATCATATATGATCTTTTAACATTGCATTGTTAATAATATCTTAGTATTATCGTTGTTTCGGGTGTTAACTTACTCGTTTTCTTTTATATGTTTTGTTACATAATCCGTGTTTGTTATATATAGGTTGTATCTTATTCATATTCAGAATGATATCAAGTCCTTAAAAATCATTTTTAAATCATCAAATTATAATTATACTTGAATGGATACGATGGAGAATGAATCTCATCACGTTCGTGGAGACGGTAGTCCGTACGTACGCACGAGCGACAATATCATTCTTTTGATATTGAAATAATATATAAGTTGATAGTATATCATATATACAGAATCATTATAATGTTATATTTATTATTTACATGAGTTACACATCATTATTATACCCATCCAAATAATAATATATTCAATAACAATTACACCACGACGTGGTGACGGTAAGCCGTACGTACGCACGTATGGTGCCGTGTTATTCAAAGGGTGGATAGAATACTGAATATGGTTGTACAATATTTATAACAACATCATAGTATATATATAATACTGGAGTTATTATTTTATAATGGTAGCAACAAAGGAAGAAGAAGTGGAAGAAGAAAGGAGCTTGGAAAAGGGTGGTGAAATCATTACCTCTTCTTCAGTTTCTTCCTTTTGATTTGATCAAAAGGGCTCCTTATGATGGCTTTATGATCAAACTAAGGCCTCTAGGTTGTAGTGAGGGAAGTTGGGAGAGTATTTGGGCAGAGTTTGGCCAAACCAAAAGGTTTTGAAGGTGTGAAGAAAAGAGAAGGAGGAGTGCCCTTTTATAAGAGGGGTGAGGGGCACCTTTGGAAAAGCTAGAAATATTAGTTTATAATAAATTCATATTCGGTTTATAATGGAAAAAAAGTTGATTATTTAAATTTTAAGGTGGGGATGGGTCGAAAAAAAACTCAACCAATAGAATTTAGACAGGTTTGGGTACTTATATTAACCTTATCTTTAAGTATTAACTCAAAGTTAATTAGTTTCACTTTTACAATGTCTCTTTGTATTTTTATATAATATGGTTAATAAACTTACTATATACAACCAAGAGACCCCCAAGTGGTCCATTAATTATACACCTATCATGATATAAGTCTCTTGGACGAACCTTAGATTTTTAAGAATTTAATACCAATTAAAAATATAATATTTGTTTTAAAAACTCTTTTATGTCAATTTTGACACTATTCAATAGTTGATTTTTGTGAAACTCAAAACAGATTTATTACTTCAAAAAAGTCAATAAAAATAAATCCTAATATATCATATTATCCTAGAAAATTAGTTTAATTAATTAAAAGTTTCATATTATATTTATTTGGGTATTTATAAAATCAATTATTTTAATTTTTCACTATTATAGTAATTACTACATCATCATTGTGTCATAAATAAATTATATTATTTAATGTCTAAAAATTATAAATAAAATATAATTTTGTATGAAATATTTTTATCTTTCTAATGAATATTTATAATCTAAAAAAATATATATATTATCCTATGAAATAATTGTTTTTCTAAAAGATATATGTTTGTGTCATTTTTGTATTCATTTTAACTTAATTAAAATTAAGTGTCCCTATCACCTACAAGTGGCACCATGGGGTCCCAAAATCGACCCAAAGATGACTATGGTCGAACATGTATCAACCAATAAGGCTAGGACACGTTTTAGGGTAATTTAGTATTATTATAATATTATTTTTTAACCCTTATTTACCATATTTATCCTTAACCATGGTAAATAAAATACTTACCGCAGTAATTATTCAAAATGTCTAAAAAAAGTTACCTATTTACACAATTTGAACATCCTAATTCCAAATATGGAATCCATTTTTCTAAATTCAAAACACAGAAGTGGCAGATATTTATTTAAAATTAATTCCCACTGTCAAAACAAAAAGCGTGTTTTTAAGAGATAATAACTATCAAAAGATTGACACTTGTTTATGTTCGGTTTAATTGTAAAATTATGTCCAATGACAAACATTATATTAAATGGTAAAAATATATTCTGAATATACTTTAAAACCATTCAAATTCATAATTTATCACTATTAATTATTTTGATTAAAAAAGTTGTTTTTAATTAAAATTTAGTAATTTTCACTATTCATCAAAATAAGAAAGTTATCCGAAAAGTACCAAAATTTCACCTTAGGATAAATTCGATATTCCGAATCCAAAAATGAAGTCCATTTTAAAATATATATATATAATTTCAAAAAGTAGGTATTACTATTCACAACGGCTAGTTTGATTGGTTATGGTGTGTTAGAACTCGGTGTTGCGTACAACACACGCTATCACATTATTCAAAGAGAAGCGTACCATAGAAGCTTGGGGTGTTACAGTAATTATTGTTTCACTGTGAATTTGATTGATGGAATTTGAGTATAAGGGAAAATGTGGGTATTTTTTCAGAGATTTTAGTGTCACAACATAAATTTTTTGTTTTCTTTAGGAACATTATTTTATCATGTTACCTTATATGATTGAATATAAATAGTATTTTACCATGATATTATATTGAAAATAATTGATCATGCACTATAATTCATTGAATATTGTAATTAGACCCCCATAACATGATAATATAATTTATTTTTCTAGGATTTTTGTAATTTATTATCTATTAAATTTTTTTGTTTCAATAATTACATTCAGTTTTTATCCATTCTTAGGGACTTTTGGAAAATTTAGAGATTTTCCTGAAATTTCTAAATTCTCTATTGACATACGTTGGTTACATCATTTCATATGGATTTATTATCTTAGATCATGTAAATTATATTTTTATTCATCTTCTATTTATATTACATTTTTTTCAAACATTGTATATGGTCATGATGGTAGTTTTGATATCATATATGATTTTTTGGGGATATTAATTATAAATATATTTTGGGGACGTAGATATATTTAAATTGGGATCTTTCATTTTACTAATTCAATATATTAGGATCCAATTTTATATATATTGTCATTCATTTAATATTTATTATCATTGTATTTGTGGTTGGTTAAGTGTTCATTAGTATTTTCTTGAGATATGATATTTAATTGTCCATCATTAAGGTGTAAATTTAATTTAATATAATATGGAAATGGTATGTGATTTTTTATATGATTTATATTACTATTATTTATGATATTTCATGAATGTGGTTAAATTATAAGTTTATAATTAAGGGTTATTTTTAAATAAGTTTGAAATTTGGTGATAAATCTTTCAGACAAATTATATTTTGGAAACATAATGATAAAGTGGAAAATTAAACTTATTTGACTTATAATTGTTTTATAAATAGTAAAAAAATAAATTGAGGAAAAATTGATGAATGAAAAAATAATTTAATTATTGTTATTTTGATCTTATGTTACCGAATTACTCTTGGTTCTAGGATATGATATGTTGTCAATTTGTGATTTTACATTATGTGTTTTGATAGTGTGATTCATTATATAAATGATATTACATAGAGATTGGGTTTTTTTATTATCTTGGCGATATTGATGTATGTTAAACTATCAAAATAATTGAATAATATGAGATAAGGATAGAAAATGTTATGGTAATTTGCTATTGAGTGACCTCAGTTAAAGCACTAAAATAATTTTGAGGTAAATAAACATGATAGATTAATATTTTGGGATGTTATTAGTAAATCACATTAGATTGGATGTATTCGAAATTAATGTGTCTAATGAATTCTTTTTTAGTAATTTGATTTTTATTAGTAATAAATCATATCAAATTTCAACCACGTAACTATTTTTTAGAAGTGTTGTCATATTGTTGTGTGTTTTTAGGTGGAAGTTTTTGTTTATATGTGATTGTGATGATGAGGTGATGTGATGTTGTTATAGGTGTGGTAATTGGATTTGTGGACAAGGACATGATTTCATGTTATTTTTTCTTCCTTATGAGTTGTGATTTCTTATACACCACCACCACGTTAGATTAAACTTGATAATGATCATATATGGTTTTGGGATCCATGTAAAGAACAAAAACTTTTTTTTAGGGACAAAAATTAACCTAAACACAATTAAAGGTAACAAAAAAGCTGGAAAAGTATATATATATTCATTTAGAATTTATAAAAAAAATATTGAAGTAGATTTTACATGTTTAACTAATCTCATCCACACAAGTATTATGTAGACAACTCAGCATAAATTGATAATTTACAATCTCACAGGGTTTCCATTGATTAATCAAATATCCATAGCTTATGTAATATATCCTTATTAATTACATGTCTATACAACATTCATATTAATGTGTAAAGGGAATTAAATCTATTAAAAAAAATTAAATAGTAGTTTCATAGAGTTTTAAACAACACATTAGGATAAAATAACATTTATAATGGCCACAAGAAGATCAAATTCATGACAAATAATAATATGAATGTTTCATAAACCATTAAAATAACTTAATAATTAAAAATATTATTATTTTATCGTCAATGGATTAATAAAATTTAAATTAGAATGAAAGGTATTAAAACTCATCAAATTCATCATCAAATAATGAGTTACTGATTATCAGAATAACTTTAATTAAAGACTAATGAAATAAATATTTCATTACATAATTACCTTTA
This sequence comes from Viscum album, assembly GCA_963277665.1. Lineage (NCBI taxonomy): Eukaryota > Viridiplantae > Streptophyta > Magnoliopsida > Santalales > Viscaceae > Viscum > Viscum album. Next base: position 448,352,792 of record OY728133.1, read on the forward strand.
CAATTAGTAACTACAATCATAGTGTCATTAAAAATTATTTTTTCTACACCTGTATATAACATGATGTTTTTTCAAGAAACATGTTATGGTCGATCCCTTTAGTAAAAAATGCCACCATTAATCATTTTATATAAAGCCGCATATACAGAGTATTGATACATCTTATGTCAAGTTATATATAAAAACATGTGAAACTATATAATAAACTCAATTTATAAATCTTTCAAAACTACTTTTATTGAATATTCATAACATTTTCCCCTTTTTCTACACCATTTTTAACAATTAATCAAAATACTTTTAGAACATAATTCGGGTATATTCTATAAAACAATTGAGGTAGCTCTCAATGCTTCATGAAAATGATCTTAATTCACACAAACAGAATGTGTGACCCATAAATCCTATCTAGTAAAAAATATAATTAAAAATTACCCTATATATAAATTTGAGTAAGAAACATCATTTAGAAAGGAATCCATGCATATCAAGAAACAATTTGATCTATAATGATATCTATCAAACAAATGTATCCTCATAGACGTGTACACTATCTGAATAATATATATGAATTTATATTAAAATAATCCATTTTTTAAGATATTTAGTGACCATAAGATACAATGTACATTAATCCCAAATTGCCTAAAAATATGTTATTGATATTAATAGTATATACTAAAAAGGATGAAGAGTAAATCACATGTAATTTTTATAAGAATATGATCATATTATGTGTCACTCTTCTAGTAGATAAGAACATCAGACATACAACATACACTTATAGATAAAAACATTATAATTCTATATAAATTGGGGGAATATATGTTATAATAATCTAGTGAGTGGATACATATCTTCTTAGTAAAACCTAAAATAATTAAATGATCAACAATAAACCCATATACCCATATATTATCTTGGACTTATGGATTTTCAGTGAAATGTATCATTGCATTAAATACATCATGTTATGTATCCCAAAAAAACTTGGCCCAATTATTGAATGTGAAAAAATTACCCCTAATAAATAAAAACATATCATATGTAACTATATGTTGAATACATATTTTCTCATCCCATCCCAACTCAAGATTTTAGTGCGTTCAAATTACAAAATTTTTATATAAATATTCATTACAATACAAAAACACACAACTATGTATTATAATATTTTATTTCATTCGGAAATGTGAAACACAATCTTCTTAATTCATGAAAGATATTCAATGTCTCTCGTAAATATCTTCTCATTGAGTACTCCTATTTAAACGCATTCTTCATAACCTGGGGAAATGAAGAATATGAAATGTTGAGTTCAAATTCCAATTAGGGGTAAGAAATGGATTTATAAAACAAAATCATGAACTTAAGGGTATCAGAACATGAAAATAAATTTTTAAAACTGCACTCTAAATATCACAGATCATTATGTTGAGTCATGAAATAAATATCGATGGTTTATATGACAAAAATAATCATGGAATAAAAGAACAATTACACTATAGAATAACAATGGAATAGTACATATAATTGTGGTGTACACATAATCCTTGAAAAACATATTTCAAGGATTCCCAAAAAGTCAATCCTTACATGTTTGGCATGGTCAAACTACAATTGTACCAGGTTTTGGCATCGGATTACAAGGTGTATAACCTAATTTTTTGGGATTGGGATAACCAAACTTTTTCCCTCATTTGGGGCATGGGATAACAACCTATATACACATTCGTAACATAAAAAGTTATCATTAAGAAATGCATTGGAGTGTGATATAGGTCCCCCCAAACACATAATAAACATAATACATTCTTATACCACCAGAACATAATACATTCATCATATCATAAACCATGAAATGAAATGGTTTCAAAAACATTTTGTCATATCATAACCTATCAATATATGGTAGGTTTCATAATATTGTAATTATTTGACCATTTCATAAAATGTGGATAGAAGTTGGATTTTTATTAATTATACCATAGTATTACATGTGGAAGAGAAATAATTTTTATGAACCCCATTCCATATGATGTATCCTTTATTTATATACTAATTTAAAATCATTACTAATTATAAAAACATGTTTTCACCGGATGAACATTTTTTTTGATCTAACAAATTATTTTGGTGTGCATGGTGAAATTTTTGGAGTTTCCAGTCCTAAGAAATATTCCGGGATAGCCAGAACATGAATTGATATATGAACAACATGTACTTCACAAAGACACAAGATGTACTTTGGATAGGCATGACTCATCCTAACCAAGTACATGACCATGTTGTTGAACACAACTAACACACCATGAACATAACTCTGCATTTCGTGTACACCCTTGTAGAAGAATTCGGTGTCTAATTGAGTGCATATATTCCATGTATGTTCGTGTTATATGCCATGTATTTCCATAAATAAACTAATGAAATATATAATTCTATGGTTGAAATGTATGGTCACCTACTAGAGTATTAAAAAAGGGAAATAATGGTTGACCCAAGTACACTCCATGTAAATAATAGTACAATATATATTAATATATTTAAGTATAAATAAATAGGAATCCCTCTCAATTTTGGTATTGAAATCATAGAGGTAGTGTTTTCTCTCTTACAATATGATCTTCCCTCGATGTCAATAATGTTTCTTCTTTGTTTCCATTTTATTGATTTATATAATTCATCCCTTTAGGCATCTTACTATTGTATCTATGGTGGGTGTTTTAGACTCTGATTTCATTCCCTTTATACTTCCTGGTCTAGGTATGTAATTATGTTCATTATATTTGATTGGTTATACAATTTTTATGAGATTTAGTACCTCAAGTGTTGTTTGGACGAAACCCTGAAGGTACAATAGAACGCATGAAGCACAAAGTCTATATAAAATGTTTCCATGGTCAAATTTCATTCTACTCCAAATTTTAAAACACATGGAATGTCTCTTTGGTACATTACGAATACGCAAGCCTCTTACCACTCATGATAAACTCAAGTCACTAGAATAAGTTGACCAAGATTCCCATGAGCAAAATACAAATAGTGCATTTAGGACACATCATTTACTTTATCCCTAATGAATTATCCATGTTAGGTCACACACATGGATTGGATTATCATGTTCACACACACTGTGTCTGCATTAGCTACACACTGTTTACTTATATATATACCCCACTTGGAATTCACCATGTCATAGTCATACATGATGAGGAATCCCATGTCCAGACATAGAGAGTTTTTCCTATCTACACACTATGCGCATTTATATTTCAAGTCACCAACCCATTATGCCTATATATCTAGAGAAAATATGTTGTAATCTAAGACATTCTACACGTTCTGTACTCTATAATTACATATCCTATTCAATAAATATTGATATTTTTTTCACATCATGGATAATTGAAGATCGATCATGGGGGAAGCTTCTTATTCCATAAACCATGTCGAGGTTTTCCTCTCTATCTTGGGTCTTTTTAGAGACACCACATGACACTTCTCAAACATAATTCCTAATGACACAGTCATATGAATTGGATATTTTATCACAACTTGTAATATATAACTCATCCTTCATAGTGTCCCCAAGACCCAAAAAATCATAGACATCCATTTATACAACTACACATTCTTATAAACCAACTCTGGCAGACACCACAACACTATCCAGAGCTGTCGTGGCACCATTACCATCTACAATGACATTAGACCATTATATTCCAGTTACGGGGCCCCCAATTCATTTATCTCCAATAAATTCATGACCTTAGCTACACCCATACCTCGTATTTGATGAGTTTCATCCTTATAGTGACCAGATACAACCTTTATCATGCCAGATGAAACAAACAAGAAGTCATGTCTTATATATTAACATCACAAAGCATCATATATATTTATATGATCTCAATGAGTCTCACAGCCACAACCATAAGATAATGATTCCCTAGTTAAGTACTCATACATTCCATGATTTATTTTTTGAGTTCACTATGACCATAGAGAGTGATAGTCCCTCATACTATGATACACTTGTAGAAACTACGATTTTAGTGAGTTGTTTACTCGGCGAGAGATATTTTTCACTTAAAATGTTGGTGTTCATCCATGGGTGTTCTTCTACCAATATTCTCCCACCCCAACCCCAGTATATACCCTTATCCACATTAAATAATCATAACTTCCCTATATTTTGAATGATATTGAGGGACCTGATGTATGCTAGGCTCCCACAAGATAAGAGAACACATTATTCATACGTCCACCAATATATTTCATCAACACTTATTTTAGTTCCACTATCATCCCAATCTATTTGAATTAAGGGTAGTGACTGGAAATGGAATGGTCTTACTAAACTATATCATACGACATGACTATATCAACCTCTCCTTCTTTTAATCATATTAGTTCCACTCCATGTTCACCAGCTATCGTGGTATCATGACATGAAATTTTTGACCTCCTGATAGGCTCACTACTGTTGGGTATTGAGAACACTATCCTTTATGAAAGTTTAGGATCTCTTTATTTGATGTAATATCTTATGCCTATTAATATTCTAATGTTCATGAAATAGGGGAAATCCTTTGTACTCGGTAGAAGGATATCTTAACACCAGCTGTGGCGAGAGAGGACCCACCTACACCAAGGGCACTACAACCCAAATACCACCCCACATCCTCCACCATAGGACCATCATTCTTCCACCCTTTCCACTTCTTTTATAGATCCATCCTCCTCTAACATTCCTATTATTCCACCATCAACAAACACACCTCCACCCAAAACATCAACTGATGTATAGGTCTCTTCCCTATTTTTCATCATGGGTCTCTACCTTGATTATATGAAAATACACATTTATCATATAGCTACCCCCTCTCTACAGGAAGACCCTAATTCTGAAATTTCCTTTCTCGAGGTCACCAAGTGATTATTTCTATAAAAAAAATTATATATATATGTATGTTTTGTGTTTATTTTTTCGGGTGATGGTTTTCATTCTTTCATAATACTTATGAAATTATTTTAATCGTCATAGTTTCTCTCAAGAACTATTTTCAGTTTGCCTATAAATTATTTCCATATTTTACTACCCTCAATGTGTGTATTATTCATTAGATATTAATTTTCAATCAATTTATTTTGATTAACTTTTCCACTAGTTTCTCTCAACCTGGTCTAGTTCTTTCATGCCACATACACTTCTCCTATATGGTGTTTCACATGTAGTAAATCATGTTATAAAAATTGTGACGGAGTGTATCTGTACCACAATAGCCATTTCCCATTATGTTACCAAGAAGAGATAATTAATTTTATTAAATAGTTTAAAATGTGGAATTATTCTTGATTAATTATAATTATAAATAATAAATATATAAATGACTATTTGAAATGTTATATATTTTTTTTAATTTTAATGATTTTTAAAATTTGTGTGCATATAGTATAACTTTTTATATTAATTATTATCCATTAATGTTTATTAAACTGTTAATTTATATTCATGTCATGACCTGATTGGTCAATTTTTTGTTCTCATTCACACGAGGTAATCTAATAAATACTTTATATACATACCAATATTGTATTTATATAGGGATTATTGGGATAAACATACCTACTAAAAGATATTGGATTTTCTTTTCCAAACATGGAGTGCTTAAATGAAATTAAAATTACTGAGGAATTTTATCGATCCTTTTGCAACCATTTTGAAATTGATAAATACCCAATATCTTATCTTTATGAATCCTATATAAACCATGGAAATCATTAATAGGAAGCCACATTACAAGCCTATTTATCCTTTCTACATTATTCTGGTATTTTACATAATAATTATTTATTTGATCATTATATAGGTAGTTTTTCATTTCTTAAGATAGTATTTTATGAAACCATGAAATTATCTATTGGTCAGAGTATATCATTTTTAATTTGGGAAAAAGGATTCATAAACCCACACTCCTTGTATTCATAAGCAACTCTCTTTATATACAAAAAAAATAGATAATTTCAAAAGAGTACAAGATTACATCATTACACTCATTAATGGATTTTAAACATCTAATGGCACTTGAAAAGAATGGTTATGGTGATATAAAATCTAATAACGGTCCCATAAAAGGAGGACCATGAGAGAGAGTTCACTCAGTGGTCTAGGGTTTCCCTACCACAACCATTCCCTCCCTTCCTCCTTCCCCTCTAGCCTTCTCCCTTCATTGCTCCTCAAATAGATAGGCTGAGGGGTGTTTATGGAATAGTTTAGTGTTCCTCGTTCACATCATGGTTTCATGGGTTTTCGAAGTGCTATCGATGACCGATGCCATTCACCATCCTCTAAGGAAACTATTACGGTGGTGTTTACACATTCTCCTATTACGACCTCACTCGTTTCTAGTCTATCTCGGTTGTTATATCTGCTTGTTTGTTGGTCATCTCGATCTAGAGAGAAGTAGTTTTTCAACATCATCCTAAGTCATTAGGATGCTGTAACACCGCAAGATTTTAGGAAAAATATTTTTTTTAATTTCATTAATGTCTTGTGTTGTATGCTACACCAAGATTACCTTGCTCCATACGTAACACCGAATTAGCTTGCAGTATACGCAACACTATTCTTGGATCGTGTTACACACAATTTTGATAATAGTTGTTCTACGCAACATTGAGTATATATATATATATTCAATGTATAAATGAAAGATGGTTGGATTCTGTTATATGAAACAATGAAGGATTTTTGCACAACACGCAGCCCTGACTTGGCTTGCATTACACACAATTGCGACCTTCCTCGATAGCGTGTGTTGTACGCAATACCGGGTTTTACAAAACAACGATATATTATTATAATATTTTTATGAACTAGACGTTATGAATAGTATTAACTAAATTTTTAATTTTATAACATTATTATTCATCTTACACATTTTCTAGAACATGGTATAAGAACAACATAAATTTTTCGGGTAAAATAATTATTTTTAAAAAAATGCAGTTTTGTCGCCTTTTGATGGCGCACCCACTTTAAATCTAGTTTTTGACATGTTTATAATTTCAATTTTACAAAATAAAATTTTCTTTTGAATAAGGATATAAAAACTTACATTGGATAAAGTTTTGATATTTTTCTGATAACTTTCATATTATGATGAATAGTAAAAACACGGTATATTTTAATCAAAAACAACTTTTTTCATCGTAATAATTTATATGGTTATATTATAATATTGAATAGTTATGAAGCATTAATATAATATATTTTTACCATTAAATATAATTTATGTCAATAGCATTGATTTTACATTGAATTCGTAGGTTAAATCAATTCAATCTTTTGCAATGTTTGAAACAAAAACCCGTTTATTTCGACAACGGGATTAATTTTAATTTAATTTCTGAAACTTATTTGTTTTGAATTTTAAAAAATGGATTCCATAGTTGGATTCAGTGGATCCAAATTATGTTAATAGGTTATTTTTATTTTATTGAGATGATGAATAGTAACTACGGTAATTTTTATTTACTACAGTTAAAGGTAAATCGGCTAATTAAGGGTAAATATAAGATTATAAAATTACCCTAACACTTGCCAAAATCTTATTGGATGACTAAAAGTCGACAAATATCACCTAAGGGTCGGATTAGAATCATTTAATGGACTTTTGTCTACGAAAATAACTTAATTATTATTAAAACCAGAGAAAGTGACAACATGTCACTCTCTTAAATCTTATAAGTATATTAATTTTAATTTAGTGATAAACTTCATGAAACTACAAAAATAAATAGTCTCTAGAAATCTAATAAAATTATATACATCATATGAATTTATTTATAATTTTTAGTGATTAAATAATTATCATTAATTATGACACAATAGTGATGCAGAAATTGTTTATCTAGTGAAAAATCAAGAATATAATATTTATTAAACTAATAGTGACCATAAAATGCACAAAAACCTAACCAAAACTTATTATACATGTAAATATAAACCATAATCATTCAATGGTATAATATTTGACCATTCGGAGCCTTATAAAAGAGATTATGACTCTTATATTATTTTATTTTAAATGATGCCAAAGTTGTCACCTTCATAATTTAATAAGTATAAAAATTTAAATATTGAACTTTTAAGATGATAAATTTGAGTAATAGTATTAATGTGAAAGTTAATATATTTATAGTCATCATATTTTTTTATTTTTAATTTTTATGGAAGAAATATGTATATTAAATAATTATACAAAAATATTGTAGTATTTATTTTATTAAGATATAAACCAAATAAATGGTTTTAAAAATAATAAAATAAATATTATTTGAACAATTTAATGTGATTCAATGACTTTATAGATACATATGACATTTTATGAATCTATCAAAGCTTTTAGTTAGAACATATCTTATGTATTTATTTTTTTTAAATTCAAAAAAATGAATAGTGTCAAAATTGACACTATTTTTATTTTATAAAACTAACATATTATAAATTTTTTTAAAATTACAAAAATATTTAAAAATTATAATTTTAAATTTATATGGTCTAATATGTTATTAAGTATCCAATTATGGACAATTAACAACAAATAAGTAATTATTTGTTATAATTTAAAATTTAGAATGTTATCAGCACAAATAAAATTAAATTAATTAAATAAGGATAAATCAAGTTGATAATGTTTAAAATAAATTCCTAACATGTCTAAATTCTTTCGGTTGATGAGATTACAACCATATATTATCTAATATTCTAATATGAGACATTTTTAGAGGTTTTTAAGTGGGGTTAAATTTATTATAAATTTATATTTTTAAGATTTCCAAAGGTGCCCCTCTCCTCCCTTATAAAAGGGCACCTCCTCCCTCTCCTCTTCACACCAATTTGAGCCTCCAAAGTCGGACAACCCCTGCCAATTTCTCCCCTCCACTTCACTAGAAACATCCTAGAGGTTCTGGTATTCTTCAAAGACCAATTTTAGTGCCCTAAAAGGAGTTTTCAAAAGGCGTATCGAAAGAAGAGGTAATATCCTTTACCGATTCTTTCAACTTTATCTCTTCTTCCACTTCTTCTTCTTAGGTTGTTTCATTATGAAGTAATAACATAAGTATCAATAATATACTGATATGTTATTATATGTATTAAACAACCCTATTTCACCATCTATCCATCCTACGGAAAATGAAATCACCACACGTGCGTACGTACAGAATACCGTCTCCACGTCGTGGTGTAATCTATTTTCCACCACCACCGTACATGTATGGGTATAATGGTGAAAGTAATTAATATATATGATTATTTTAAATTGATATTGATTCTGTAATATTATACATACACTTTAATACAATTCCACGATCATGGGAATGATATCATTGCTCGTGCGTACGTACGGAATATCGTCTCCACAACGCGATGAGATTCACTCTCCATGATAACCATTAATGAATGATTATAATGTATATATAATAAGTAATCATGAAATATATGAAATAATAATGATAATGGATTTATATATATATATATATTGATTTCATCTACTTAATTCCATTCAATTCAATAAGGAAATGAAAACAGCGTTCATGCATACGTACGGCTTACCGTCTCCATGAACGGTGTATTTCATTCCATTTATCGATCCATTATATACATGTATATTATGAATATATATTATATATAAATCATGTTTTACATTCTGTATTTAATTAATCATGATCTAGGTAATCATATGAATAATTACAAGTTAAAACACGAACGAAAAATGAGACGATTTTACCCAAAATGCTACTTTAACATGAATTTACAAAAGAATGGGTAATATAAAGTCATAAGGGAACCATATATATGAATATCATTATGTAACAAGTCAATGAAATTATTTAAATCACTATACAAGAGGTTTGGATACGTACGAAGCATATCATACCTAAGGTAAGGGATAATTTTGCAAATCTCATATTTATCCGAGATTGCTTATTCGTAAGTATTTACTGGGGTTATTTCTTTTATCCATGCCCATGTTTTATAAAACTGTTTTCATGTATTTTTAAAGTCATTTTTACCCATTTTGACTTTTACTACATGGTATGTAAGGAATCTTTCTTTTGTTTACGTTACGAGGTACTTTTTTGACTTTTCCGGCAAAAGTACGAGAAGAATGTTTTTTTAACTTATACGACACGAATGGATTATTGCGGTTTTATAAAGCCTTATTTTAATGAAGATTCCTCCAAAATATTTCCTGAATATTTTAAACCAAATATCTTTCTTTTAAAATATAATGACATTTTGTGAAAAAAAATGATTTTGAAGATGAAATGATATTTTCCTCAAGAATTTATTTCAAGTGTTTTATCAAAACCAATTTTCATCTAAGATGAAATTATTTTATATGTGTATGTTTGAAGTATAATGTCTCTATGATTTAAATGGTTTCACTTTTCTTTTTATGAAAATGATATCCATTTATTTTATATGGATTATGTGATGATGGGATGATGTTTATGAAACCCATTTTATTTGTTGGGTTATTATGAATGATGTATGTTTATTTTCTGGCACAAGTAAGAGTGATTTCATTATGAGATGGGTGGGACCTATATCTCCCTCCAATTAATTGGGTAAAGATTTATATCTCATGAGATAGACATGGCTGGAACGGAAAGTTAAACCGATTCAGTAATACAGGACTGGAACGAGGAGTGAACTCGATTCAGAAAGGGACTTTGTCCACTAAGATGGTCTTGGTAGCAATGCCTTGGCTAATATGGAAATAATATCATGTGATTAATGGTTTCCACAATTACATGTTTTATTCCCATGCTATTGTATCATTCTTAATGTTTCTTTATGATCTATGCCTTACCTACTTCCATGATTCCTGTCATTGCTCAATCTTTTGATGTTTAAACATTATGTTCATGTTTTTAAGTTCAAATGTATATAGTATGTTTTATATTATCCATGCTTACCCTTACTGAGCATTTGAGCTCACCCTTTTTATGTTTTCTTTTCCCCAGTATATAATGAAAGGTTTTAGGTATGAAAAAAAAGAGAAGATCTTTATGAGAGATGTTGAAGTTCTTTCACCACGATTAGAATATTTTATTCCGAGTTTCCAAAGACGCTAAACCATTACGGTCCTTGTGTGTCTGTTTTTGTTATGTATTAAGAATTCCTCTAAAGTAATGTAATTTCCAAGTACGTCAAGCTTAGGGTCTCTACAGTTGGTATCAGAGGAAAGGTTTAGTCAACCTTTGGAAACTAGGATGTGAGAACTTTAGTGAGATCCCTAGAGATATTTATAAGGTATTTCTAGGGATGTCCCTAAGGATAAGTATATGTATAGGATATAGTACTAGAACTAAGGTAACGATATTAGAATTTCACCTAAGTTGTTAGATATTGAGGGTAATCCCCCTTTATTATGTTGTTTTCCTTAGCATGATGTTTTCCTCTCACACTATTTTTTTTTGGGTTTTAGATGATGGCTAGAACCCGAAATAATCTTGTTGATCAATGTAATGGGAAATGCAATGATTTTCCCCCTGAACAAACAAATGATATGGGAGATGGAGTGCAAAATCTTATTGCTATACTTACACAAGCTATGAATCATTCTGGACTTCGAAATGAGCAGAGAATGGAACAATATTCTATTGAGACCTTCATGAGGAAACGTCCACCTTCTTTCAGTGGGTCTTCTGATCCACTTGTTGCGGATCAATGGATCAGTACTATTGAAAAGATACTTTCAGTTCTTCAATGTTCTGAACATGATAAAGTCATCCTAGCAGTGTATCGTTTGGATGGTGAAGCTGATCAATGGTGGAATCTTATCAAGAATACGAGGCCAAGAGATGAAATTGAGTCCATTGAATGGGACTAGTTCAAGAAATTATTTTTCCATAAGTACTTCCCTCGTATTCTTTGAACAAAGATGGAGAAGGAGTTTCTTGAACTAAAGCAAACGGATGATGAATCTGTTGGTATATACGAAGAAAAATTCTACAAGGCTTGCAAGGTATGCATCTGGATTTATTATCCAACCTGAGAGTAAGATCGAACTATTCTTTAGTGGCTTAAAAACAAGTCTATAAAGGGCATTAGCCATAAGGGACTTAAATAGCTATGAGGAAATCATTCGATGTGATCTCAAAGTTGAGATGGAGATTAGAGTAACCCATCAGTAATATGGGTTTGACAAGAAGAGGAAAATGGAATTCAAAGGAAAATCTAAAGAGCGCACAGAAAAGAAGATGAGTTTCCCCTTATGCTCAAAGCATGGAACGAAACATGGAGGGAGTTGTCATAAAGGGACAAGTAAATGTTTCAAATGTGGAAAGGAAGGTCATCGGGCATTTTAATGCCACGGTGATGGGAAGAAGATGTCTAGTGATGCGAACAATGAAAAGGCTACACAGAGTGCACCTCCTACACTTCAATGCTTCAAGTGCAATGAAATGGGGCATTATGCTAATCAATACCCTAATCCAAGGGTTAATGATGATCGATATGAGCAACCACATAAGGAAAAGGACAAAGGGAAGTCACATGCGATCACTATTGGTGATGTTGAATAGGACAATGATGTGGTGAAATGATTAAGTTTTTATGTAATGGGATTCCAAAATAATGTTGTATCGTGGAATATTGGAATATTTATGTATTGGTCTATTGTGGTTTTCAATAATTTTATGGTACCGGTAACAATGGAAAGTGACTGAGATATTTTTGGTAAGAAGATGATATGCGCATAATGAAGGTATAAGAAGATAATGAGATGTTTGATTGTATTCATGAGCTCATGGTTGATATATGGACTAAGTGATATCATGGTTTGAGTACAAAGAATTTTGAGGATTTTGGTATGTGGAAAGTGTTAAATTTTAACTGCGTTCATGTTTTCAATATGGTTCAATGGGAATTAATTCTTCAAGAGAATACATGATTAAGGTATTCACATGTTTGTAATTTGAAGAACAAGATATATCCTATGATATATGGGGGATAAATGGTGGCATTCACGTGATTGTTATGTGACATTTCAAGTAATCATTTTCTTTATACTATGAGCTTAGACCGAAGTATTTTAGATAAGCCTAAAGATTGGAATAGATTATGTTGGACATAAGATAGTATTGTTTAAGGATAGAACTTTTTTTGATATTATTGATGGGATGTTATAGTAATATAGCTTTAGAAAAATGATAACCTGCAGGACGGGCGACATCCCATCGCGTCGGACAAGGTTGTGGGAATCGAACCCACAACCGAAGTGTGACTGGCCTTTATCACCTACCACTGGCCTACCGGAAGTCCCTGTTTAGTAGAAACTAGTTTTGTTATATTAAGTAGTATGATATATGAAGTATAGGTCCATTTTAAGAACTATATATGATTAATCTCACTATATATCGACTTATGTATATTTAATAACTTTTTCTGACCTTTTATTTGAAACAGATAGAATGACCCGTCATTCTATCACATGATCTGGTAATTATTCATGAATAACAAATTCAACTTCATTTCTTTAAGATATTAAGTGGAAATTGTTCAATTCAAGAACAACAGTGAGATTGTACTAAAATCATGTAAGTATTTCTTTTAATTCATCAACATTTGGGATATGATCTTGAAAACCAAATATTTTGTCCAAGTGTCCTTATATCCGATGAATCAGATGGTACCTTAGATCATCACAAATTTATGGCTTTGTGATTGTTGGCTTTTTCATAGCCTTGTTCTCAACCACTCTCCATCAGAACATGATGGTTAGATTTCTCTTCCATATCCATATTATCACCTATTTTCTCATATGTGGAAACCCAATGATTAGTTAATTGGGGTGACCATTACATTTCATACATTATTTTTTAAAGCCAAGTTTTGGTATTCCTTTTTACGATGTGGGTTTCTATTAAAGAAACTTTCGAGTAGTAAACCATTTATAACCCTGATGAATTTCGAGGGCGAAATTCATTTTAAGGGGGGTAGAATGGAAAACCCCGAGATTTTATGAAAAATATTCTTTTTAATTTCATTAATGTCTTGTGTTGTATGCTACACCAATATTACCTTGCGCCATACGCAACACCGTATTAGCTTACAGTATACGCAACACTATTCTTGGATCGCGTTACACACAATTTTGATAATATTTGTTCTACGCAACATTGAGTATATATATATATATATTCAATGTATAAATGAAATTTGGTTGGATTATGTTATATGAAACAATGAAGGATTCTTTCACAACACGCATCCCTGACTTGGCTTGCATTACACACAATCGTGACCTTCCTCGATAGCGTGTGTTGTACGCAATACCGGGTTTTACTAAACAACGATATATTATTATAATATTATTTTGAACTAGCCTTTAGGAATAGTATTAACTAAATTTTGAATTTTATAACATTATTATTCATCTTACACATTTTCTAGAACATGGTATAATAACAACATAAATTTTTCGGGTAAAATAATTATTTTTAAAAAAATGCAGTTTTGTCGCCTTTTGATGGCGCACCCACTTTAAATCAAGTTTTGAAATGTTTATAAGTTCAATTTTACAAAATAAAATTCTTATTTTGAATTAGGATATAAAAATTTACATTGGATAAATTTTAGATATTTTTCTGATAACTTTCATATTTTGATGAATAGTAAAAACACGCTATATTTTAATCAAAAACAACTTTTTTCATCGCAATAATTTATATGGTTAAATTATAACATTTAAGGGTTTTAAAGAATTAATATAATATATTTTTACCATTAAATATAATTTATGTCAATATCATTGATTTTACATTGAATTCGTAGGATAAATCAATTCAATCTTTTCCAATGTTTTAAACAAAAACCCGTTTATTTCGACAACGGGATTAATTTTAATTTAATTTCTGAAACTTCTGTGTTTTGAATTTTGAAAAATGGATTCCATAGTTGAATTCATTGGGTCCAAATTATGTTAATAGGGTACTTTTATTTTATTGAGATAGTGAATAGTAACTACGGTAATTTTTATTTACTGCAGTTAAAGGAAAATCGGGTAATTAAAGGTAAATATAAGATTATAAAATTACCCTAACACTTGAAAAATCCTATTGGATGACTAAAAGTCGACCCATATCACCTAAGGGTCGGATTAGAATAATTTAATGGACTTTTGTCTATGAAAATAACTTAATTATTAATAAAACCAAAGAAAGTGACAACATGTCACTCTCTTAAATATTATAAGTATATTAATTATAATTTAGTGATAAACTTCATGAATCATAAAACATGAATAGTCCCCTGAAAGATAATAAAATTATCTACATCATATTAATTTTTTTATAAATTATAGTTATTAAATAATTATCATTAATTATGACACAATAGTGATGCAGAAATTGTTTATCTAGTGAAAAATCAAGAATATAGTTTTTATTAAACTAATAGTGACCATAAAATGCACAAAAACCTAACCAAAACTTATTGGACATGTACAGGTAAACCATAATCATTCAATGGTCGAATATTTGACCATTTGGAGCCTTATAAAAGTGATTATGACACTTATATTGTTTTATTTTAAATGATGGCAAAGTTGTCACCTTCATAATTTAATAAGTATAAAAATTTAAATATTGTGATTTTAAAATGATAAATTCGAGTAAATGTATTATTGTGAAATGTAATAGATTTATCTTCATCATAGGATTTTATTTTTAATTTTTATTCAAGAAATAAGTATTTTAAATAATTATACAAAAATATTGTTGTATTTATTTTATTAAGATATAAACCAAATAAATGGTTTTAAAAATAATGAAATAAATATTATATGAACTATTTAATGATATCCACTGATTTTATAAAAACATATGACATTTTATGAATCTATTAAAGCTATTAGTTAGAAAATATCTTCTGTATTTATTTTATTTAAATTCAAATAAATGAATAGCGTCAAAATTGACACTATTGTTATTTTATAAAACTAACATATGTTAAAATTGTTTAAAAATCACAAAAATATTTAAAAATTATAAATTTAAATTTATATGGTCTAAAATATTATTAAGTATCCAATTATGGACAATTAATAACAAATAAGTAATTATTTGTTATAATTTATAATTTAGAATGTTATTACCACAAATAAAATAAAATTAATTAAATAATAATAAATCATGTTGATAATGTTTAAAATAAATTCCTAACATGTCTAAATTCTATTGGTTGATGATATTACAACCTTATATTATCAAATATTTTAATATTAGTCATTTAGGGAGGTTTTTAAGTGGGGTTATATTTATTATAAATTAATATTTTTAAGATTTCCAAAGGTGCCCCTCTCCTCCCTTATAAAAGGGAATCTCCTCCCTCTCCTCCTCACACCAATTTGAGCCATCAAGCTCGGCCAACCCCTACCAATTTCTCCGCTCCACTTCCCTAGAAATCTCCTAGTTGTTTTGGTCTTCTTTAAAGACCAGTCTTAGTGCCCTAAAAGGAGGTTTCAAAAGGCGTATCGAAAGAAGAGGTAATATCCTTTACTGATTCTTTCAACTTTATTTCTTCTTCTACTTCTTCTTGTTAGGTTGTTTAATTATGAAGTAATAACATAAGTATCACTAATATACTGATATGTTATTATATGTATGAAACAACCCTAGTTCTCCATCTATCCATCCCACGGAAAACGAAATCACCGCGCATGCGTACGTACGGAATACCGTCTCCACGCCGTGGTGTAATCTATTTTCAACCACCACCTTACATGTAGGGGTATAATGGTGAAAGTAATAAATATATATGATTATTTTAAAGTTATATTGATTCTGTAATATTATACATACACTTTAATACAATTCCACGATCATGGGAATGATATCATCACTCGTGCGTACGTACGGAATACCGTCTCCACGACGCGATGAGATTCACTCTCCATGATAACCATTAAAGAATGATTATAATGTATATATAATAAGTAATAATTAAATATATGACATATTAATGCTACTGGATTTATTTATATATATAAATTGATTTCATCTACTTAATTCCAATCAATTCAATAAGGAAACGAAAACAGCGTTCATGCGTACGTACGGCCTACCGTCTCCATGAACGGTGTATTTCTTTCCATTTATCGATCCATTATATATATGTATATTGTGAATATATATTATATATAAATCATGTTTTACATTCTGGATTTAAGTAATCAAGATCTAAGTAATCATATGAATAATTACATGTTAAAACACGAATGACAAATGAGACGATTTTACCGAAAATGCTACATTAACATTAATTTACAAAAGAACGGGTAATATAAATTCATAAGTGAACCATATATATGAATATGATTCTGTAATAAGTCAATGACATTATTTAAATCATTATACAGGAGGTTTTGATACGTACGAAGCATATCAGACCTAAGGTAAGGGATAATTTTGCAAATCTCATTTTTATCCGAGATTTCTTATACGTAAGTATTTACTGGGGTTATTTCTATCATCCATGTCCATGTTTTATAAAAGTGTTTTCATGTATGTTTAAAGTCATTTTTACCCATTTTTGACTTTTACTACATGGTATGTAAGGAATATTTCTTTTGTTTATGTTACAAGGTACTTTTTTGACTTTTCCGGCAAAAGTACGAGAAGAATGTTTTTTTAACTTATATGGCACGAAATGATTTTTATGGTTTTATAAATTTCATGACATTTTGTGAAAAGAAAATGATTTTGATGAAGAAATGATATTTTCCTCAATAATTTATTTCAAGTGTTTATAAAAACCAATTTTCCTCTAAGATGAAATTATTTCATATGTGTATGTTTCAAGTATAATGTCCCTATGATTTATATTGTTTCACTTTTCTTTTTATGAAAATGATATCCATTTATTTTATATGGATTATGTGATGATGGGATGATGTTTATGAAACCCATTTTATTTGTTGGGTTATTATGAATGATGTATGATTATTTTGTGGCACAAGTAAGAATGATTTAATTATGAGATGGTTGGGACCTATATATCCCTCCAATTCATTGGGTAAATATTTATATATCATGAGATAGACATGGCTGGAACGACAAGTTAAACCGATTCAGTAATACAGGACTGGAACGAGGAGTGAACTCGATTCAGAAAGGGACTTTGTCCACTAAGATGGTCTTGGCAGCAATGCCTTGGCTAATATGGAAATCATATCATGTGATTAATGGTTGCCACAATTTCATGTTTTATTCCCATGCTATTGTATCATTCTTAATGTTTCTTTATGATCTATGCCTTACGTACTTCCATGTTTTATGTCATCGCTCAAGGTTTTGATGTTTAAACGTTATGTTCATGTTTTTAAGTTCAAATGTATATTGTATGTTTTATTTTATCCATGCTTAGCCTTACTGAGCATTTGAGATCACCCTTTTTATATTTTCTTTTCCCCATGATATAAAGAAAGGTTTCAGGTAAGAAAAAAAAGGGAAGATCTTTATAGTAGATGTTGAAGATCATTCACCACGATTAGAAGATTTTATTCCGAGTTTCCAAACACACTAAACCATTACGGTCCTTGTGTGTCTTTTTTTGTTATGTATTAAGTATTCCGCTAAAGTAATGTAATGTCCATGTACTTCAATCTTAGGGTCTCTACAGTTGGTATCAAAGGAAAGGTTTAGTCAACCTTTGGAAACTAGGATGCGAGAAATTTAGTGAGATCCCTAGAGATATTTAAAAGGTATGTATAGGGATGTCCCTAAGGATAAGTATACGTATATGATATAGTTCTAGAACTATGGAAACGATATTAGAATTTAACCTAAGATGTTAGATATTGAGGGTACTCCCCCTTTATTATGTTGTTTTCCCTAGCATGATTTTTTGCCTCTCACACTATTCTTTTTGGGTTTTAGATGATGGTTGGAACCCGAAGGGATCGTGTCGATCAATGTAATGGACAATGCAATGATTGTACTCCTGAAAAAACAAATGTTATTGGAGATGTATTGCAAAATATTATTGCTATACTTACACAATCTAGGAATCATTCTGGACTTCCAAATGAGTAGAGAAGGGAACAATATTCTATTGAGTCCTTCATGAGGAACTGTCCACCTTTTTTCAGTGGGTCTTCTGATCCACTTGTTGCTGAACAATGGATCAGTACTATTGAAAAGATATTTTCAGCTCTTCAATGTTCTGAACATGATAAAGTCATCTTAGCAGTGTATTGTTTGGAAGGTGAAGCTGATCAATGGTGGAATCTTATCAAGAATACGTGGCCAAGAGATGAAATTGAGTCCATTGAATGGGACGAGTTCAAGAACTTATTTTTCAATAAGTACTTCCCTCGTATTATTCGAACAAAGATGGAGAAGGAGTTTCTTGAACTAATGCAAAAGGATGATGAATATGTTGGTATATACGGTGTAAATTTTACAAGGATTGCAAGGTATGAATCTGGATTTATTATCCAACCTGAGAGTAAGATCGATCTATTCTTTAGTGGCTTAAAACCAAGTCTTCGAAGGGAGTTAGCCATAATGGACTTCAATATCTACGAGGGAATCATTCGATGTGCTCTGAAAGTTGAGATGGAGATTGGAGTAACCCATCAGTCACATGGATTTGATAAGAAGAGGAAAATGGAATTCGAAGGAAAATCTAAAGAGCGCACTGAAAAGAAGATGAGTTTCCCCTTATGCTCAAAGTGTGGAAAGAAACATGGAGGGAGTTGTCTTAAAGGGACAAGTAAATGTTTCAAATGTGGAAAGGAAGGTCATCGGGCATTTGAATGCCACAATGATGGGAAGAAGATGTCTATTGATGTGAACATTGAAAAGGCTACATAGAGTGCACCTCCTACACTTCAATGCTTCAAGTGCAATGAAATGGGGAATTATGCTAATCAATGCCCTAATCCAAGGGTTAATGATGATTGACATGAGCAACCACATAAGGCAAAGGACAAAGGGAAGTCGCATTCGATCACTATTGGCGATGTTGAATAGGACAACGATGTGATGAAATGAATAAGTGTTTATGTAATGGGATTCCAAAATAATGTTGTATCGTGGAATATTAGAATATTTATGTATTGGTCTATTGTGGTTTTCAATTATTTTATGGTACCAGTTACCATGGAAAGTGACTGAGATATTTTTGGTAAGAAGATGATATGCGCATAATGGTGGTATAAGAAGATAATGATATGTTTGATTGTATTCATGAGCTAATGATTTATATAAGGACTAAGTGATATCATGGTTTGAGTGCAAAGAATTTTGAGGATTTTGGTATGTGGAAAGTGTTAAATTTTAACTGCATTCATGTTTTCACTAAGGTTCAATGGGTATTAATTCTTCAAGAGAATACATGATTAAGGTATTCACATGTTTGTAATTTGACCAACAAGATATATCCTATGATATATGGGGGATAAAAGATGGTATTCACGTGATTGTTATGTTACATTTCAAGTAATAATTTTCTTTATACTATAAGCTTGGACCGAAGTATTTTAGATAAGCCTAAAGATTGGAATGGATTATGTTGGACATATGTTAGTATTGTTTAAGGATAGAACTTTTTTCTATATTATTGATGGGATGTAATAGTAATATAGCTTTAGAAAAATGATAACCTGCAGGACAGGCGACAACCCATCGTGTCATACAAGGTTGTGGGAATCGAACCCACAACCGAAGTGCGACTGGCCTTTATCACCTACCACTGGCCTACAGGAAGTCCCTGTTTAGTAGAAACTAGTTTTGTTATATTAAGAAGTATGATATATGATGTATAAGTCCATTTTAGGAACCATATTTGATTAATATCACTATATATCGACTTATGTATAATTAATAACTTTTTCTAACCTATTATTTGAAATAGATGGAACGACCCGTCATTCTATCACGTGACCTACTAATGTTTCACGAATAACAAATTCAACTTCATTTCTTTAAGAGATGCAGTGGAAATTGTTCAATTCAAGAACAATAGTGAGATTGTACTAAAATCATGTAAGTATTTCTTTTAATTCATCAACATTAGGGATATGATCTTGAAAACCAAAAATGTTGTCATATTGTCCTTATATCTGATGAATCAGATGGTACTGTAGATCATCACAAATTTATGGCTTTGTGATTGTTGGCTTTTTCATAGCCCTGTTCTCTACCACTCTCCATCAGAACATGATGGTTAGATTTCTCTTCCATATCCATATTATCACCTATGTTCTCATACGTGGAAACCCAGTGATTAATTAATTTGGGTGACCATTAAGTTTCATACTTTAGTTTTTAAAGCCAATTTTTGGTATTCCTTTTTGCGATGTGGGTTTCTATTAAAGAAACTTTCGAGTAGTAAACCATTTATAACTCCGACGAATTTCGAGGGCGAAAATCATTTTAAGGGGGGTAGAATGTAACACCCCGAGATTTTATGAAAAATATTCTTTTTAATTTCATTAATGTATTGTGTTGTATGCTACAACAATATTACCTTGCTCCATACGCAACACTGTATTAGCTTGCAGTATAAGAAACACTATTCTTTGATCGTGTTACACACAATTTTGATAATAGTTGTTCTATGCAACATTGAGCATATATATATATATATTCAATGTATAAATGAAATATGGTTGGATTCTGTTATACGAAACAACGAAGGATTCTTTCACAACACGCAACCCTAACTTGGCCTGCATTACACACAATTGCGACCTTCCTCAATAGCGTGTGTTGTACGCAATACCGGGTTTTACTAAACAACGATATATTATTATAATATTATTATAAAATTGCTGTGATGAATAGTATTACCTAAATTTTGAATTTTATAACAATATTATTTATCTTACACATTTTCTAGAACATGGTATAAGAACAACACAAATTTTTCGCGTAAAATAATTATTTTTAAAAAAATGCAGTTTTGTCACCTTTTGATGGCGCACCCACTTTAAATATAGATTTTGACATGTTTATAAGTTCAATTTTACAAAATAAAATTGTTCTTCTGAATCAGGATATAAAAATTTACATTGGATAATGTTTTGATATTTTTCTGATAACTTTTATATTTTGATGAATAATAAAAACACGCAATATTTTAATCAAAAACAACTTTTTTCATCGTAATAATTAATATGGTTAAATTATAATATTTAATGGTTTTAAATCATTAATAGAATATATTTTTACCATTAAATATAATGTATGTTAATATCATTGATTTTACATTGAATTCGTAGGTTAAATCAATTCAATCTTTTGCAATGTTTTAAACAAAAACCCGTTTATTTCGACAACAGGATTAATTTTAATTTAATTTCATCAACTTCTGTGTATTGAATTTTTAAAAATGGATTCCATAGTTGGATTCAGTGGGTCCAAATTATGTTAATAGGTTACTTTTATTTTATTGAGATAATGAATATTAACTGTGGTAATTTTTATTTACTGCAGTTAAAGGTATATCGGGTAATTAAGGGTAAATATAAGATTATAAATTTACCCTAACACTTTCCAAAATCCTATTGGATGACTACATGTCGACCCATATCACCTAAGGGTTGGATTAGAATCATTTAATGGACTTTTGCCCATGAAAATAACTTAATTATTATTAAAACCAAAGAAAGTGACAACATGTCACTCTCTTAAATCTTATAAGTATATTAATTTTAATTTAGTGATTAACATCATGAAACTTCAAACATGAATAGTCTCTAGAAAGATAATAAAATTATATACATCATATTAATTTATTTATAATTTTCAGTGATTAAATAATTATCATTAATTATGACACAATAGTGATGCAGAAATTGATTATATAGTAAAAAATCAAGAATATAGTTTTTATTAAACTAATAGTTACCATAAAATGCACAAAAACCAAACCAAAACTTATTGGAAATGTAAATGTAAACTATAATCATTTAATGGTCGAATATTGGACCATTTGGAGCCTTATAAAAGCGATTACGACACTTATATTATTTTATTTTAAATGATGCCAAAGTTTTCACCTCCATAATTTACTAAGTATAAAAATTTAAATATTGTGATTTTAAGATAATAAATTCGAGTAAAAGTATTATTGTGAAATTTAATAGATTTATCTTCATCATAGGATTTTAATTTTAATTTTTATGCAAGAAATAAGTATATTAAATAATTATACAAAAATATTGTAGTATTTATTTAATTAAGATATAAACCAAATAAATGGTTTCAAAAATAATAAAATAAATAATATATAAACTATTTAATGTGATCCACTGATTTTTTAGATACATATGAAATTTTATGAATCTATTAAAGCTTTTATTTAGAACATATCTTTTGTATTTATTTTATTTTAATTCAAATATTTGAATAGTGTCAAAATTGACACTGTTGTTATTTTATAAAACTAACATATTATAAAATTGTTTAAAAATCACAAAAATATTTAAAAATTATAAATTTAAATTTATACGGTTCAAAATGTTATTAAGTATCCAATTATGGCCAATTAACAACAAATAAGTAATTATTTGTTATAATTTAAATTTAGAATGTTAATACCACAAATAAAATTAAATAAATTAAATAAGGATAAATGAAGTTGATAATGTTTAAAATAAATTCCTAACATGTCTAAATTCTATTGGTTGATGAGATTACAATCTTATATTATCTAATATTCTAATATTAGTCATTTTCAGAGGTTTTTTAGTGGGGATAGATTTATTATAAATTAATATTTTTACGATTTCCAAAGGTTCCCCTCTCCTCCCTTATAAAAGGGCACCTCCTCCCTCTCCTCCTCACACCAATTTGAGCCTTAATGCTCGGCCAACCCATGAACATTTCTCCCCTCCACTTCCCTAGAAACATCCTAGAGGTTCTGGTCTTCTTCAAAGACCAATCATAGTGCCCTAAACGGGGGTTTCAAAAGGCGTATTGAAAGAAGAGGTAATATCCTTTACCGATTATTTCAACTTTATTTCTTCTTCCACTTCTTCATCTTAGGTTGTTTAATTATGAAGTAATAACATAAGTATCACTAATATACTGATATATTATTATATGTATGATAAAACCCTATTTCACCATCTATCCATCCTACGGAAAAAGAAATCACCGTGCGTGTGTACGTACGGAATACCGTCTCCACGCCGTGGTGTAATCTATTTTCCACCACCACCTTGCATGTATGGGTATAATGGTGAAAGTAATGAATATATATGATTATTTGAAAGTGATATTGGTTCTGTAATATTATATATAAACTTTAATACAATTTCACGATCATGGGAATGATATCATCACTCGTGCATACGTACGGAATACCGTCTCCACGACGCGATGAGATTCACTCTCCATGATAACCATTAAAGAATGATTATAATGTATATATAATAAGTAATCATGAAATATATGAAATATTAATGCTAAAAGATTTATTTATATATATATATTGACGTCATCTACTTAATTCCATTCAATTCAATAAGGAAACGAAAACAGCGTTCATGCGTACGTACATCCTACCATCTCCATGAACGGTGTATTTCTTTCCATTTATCGATCCATAATATATATGTATATTCTGAATATATATTATAAATAAATCATGTTTTACATTCTGGATTTAAGTAATCATGATCTAAGTAATCATATTAATAATTACAAGTTAAAACACGAATGACAAATGAGACGATTTTACCCAAAATGCTACTTTAACATGAATTTACAAAAGAACGGGTAATAGAAAGTCATAAGTGAACCATATCTATGAATATGATTCTGTAATAAGTCAATGACATTATTTAAATAATTATACAGGAGGTTTGGATACGTACGAAGCATATCGGACCTAAGGTAAGGGATAATTTTGCAAATCTCATTTTTATCCGAAATTGCTTATTCGTATGTATTTACTGGGGTTATTTCTATCATCCATGTCCATGTTTTGTAATAGTGTTTTCGTGTATGTTTAAAGTAATTTTTACCCATTTTTGACTTTTACTAAATGGTATGTAAGGAATCTTTCTTTTGTTTACGTTACGAGGTACTTTTTTGACTTTTCCGGTAAAAGTACGAGAAGAATGTTTTTTTAACTTATACGGAACGAATGGATTTTTACGGTTTTATATGGCCTTCTTTTCATGAAGCTTCCTCAAAAATATTTCATGAATAATTTCAACCAAATATCTTTATTTTATAATTTCATGACATTTTGTGAAAAGAAAATTATTTTGAAGAAGAAATGATATTTTCCTCAGGAATTTATTTCAAGTGTTTTATCAAAACCAATTTTCATCTAAGATGAAATTATTTCATATTTGTATGTTTCAAGTATAATGTATCTATGATTTACATGGTTTCACTTTTCTTTTTATGAAAATGATATCCATTTATTTTATATGGATTATGTGATGATGGGATGACGTTTATGAAACCCATTTTATTTGTTGGGTTATTATGAATGATGTATGTTTATTTTGTGGAAAAAGTAAGAATGATTTCATTATGAGATTGGTGGGACCTATATCTCCCTCTAATGCATTGGGTAAAGATTTATATCTCATGAGATAGACATGGCTGGAACGACAAGTTAAACTGATTCAGTAATACAAGACTGGAACGAGGAGTGAACTCGATTCAAAAAGGGACTTTGTCCACTAAGATGGTCTTGGCAGCAATGCCTTGGATAATATGGAAATCATATCATGTGAATAATGGTTGCCACAATTTCATGTTTTATTCCCATGCTATTGTATCATTCTTAATGTTTCATTATGATCTATGCCTTACATACTTCCATGTTTTATGTCATTGATCAAGGTTTTGATGTTTAAACATTATGTTCATGTTTTTATGTTCAAATGTATATAGTATGTTTTATTTTATACATGCTTACCCTTAATGGGCATTTGAGCTCACCATTTTTATGTTTTCTTTTACCCAGGATATAAAGAAAGGTTTTAGGTAAGAAAAAAATGGGAAGATCTTTATGGGAGATGTTGAAGATCTTTCACCACGATTAGAAGATTTTATTCCGAGTTTCCAAAGACACAAAACCATTATGGTCCTTGTGTGTCTGTTTTTGTTATGTATTAAGAATTCCTCTAAAGTAATGTAATGTCCATGTACGTCAAGCTTAAGGTCTCTACAGTTGGTATCAAAGGAAAGGTTTAGTCAACCTTTGGAAACTAGGATGCGAGAACTTTAGTGAGATCCCTAGAGATATTTAAAAGGAATGTCTAGGGATGTCCCTTAGGATAAGTATACATATAGGATATAGTCCTAGAACTACGGTAACGATATTAGAATTTAACCTAAGATGTTATATATTGAGGGTACTCCCCCTTTATTATGTTGTTTTCCCTATCTTGATTTTTTCCTCTCACACTATTCTTTTTGGGTTTTAGATGATGGCTGGAACCCGAAGGAATCGTGTTGATCAATGTAATGGACAATGCAATGATTGTCCTCTTGAACAAAAAAACGTTATGGGAGATGGAGTGAAAAATCTTATTGCTATACTTACACAATCTATGAATCATTCTGGACTTCCAAATGAGCAGAGAAGGGAACAATATTCTATTGAGTCCATCATGAGGAAACATCCACCTTCTTTTAGTGGGTCTTCTGATCCACTTGTTGCTGAACAATGGATCTGTACTATTTAAAAGATATTTTCAGTTCTTCAATGTTCTGAACATGATAAAGTCAACTTAGAAGTGTATCGTTTAGAAGGTGAAGCTGATCAATGGTTGAATCTTATCAAGAATACGAGTCCAAGAGTTGAAATTGAGTCCATTGAATGGGACGTGTTCAAAAACTTATTTTTCAATAAGTACTTCCCTCGTATTCGTCGAACAATGATGGAGAATGATTTTCTTGAACTAAAGCAAAAGGATGATGAATCTGTTGGTATATACGAATCAAATTTTACAAGGATTTCAAGGTATGAATCTGGATTTATTATCCAACCTGAGAGTAAGATCGATCTATTCTTTAGTGGCTTAAAACCAAGTCTTCGAAGGGCGTTCTCCATAAAGGACTTCAATAGCTATGAGGAAATCATTCGATGTGCTCTCAAAGTTGATATGGAGATTGGAGTAACCCGTCAGTCATATTGGTTTGATAAGAAGAGAAAATTGGAATTCAATGGAAAATCTAAAGAGCACACTGAAAAGAAGATGAGTTTCCCCTGATGCTCAAAGTGTGGAAAGAAACATGGAGGGAGTTGTCTTAAAGGGACAAGTAAATGTTTCAAATGTGGAAAGGAAGTTCATCGGGAATTTGAATGCCACAATGATGGGAAGAAGATGTCTAGTGATGCGAGCAATTAAAAGGCTACACAGAGTGCACCTCCTACACTTCAATGGTTCAAGTGCAATGAAATGGGGCATTATACTAATCAATGCCCAAATCCAAGGGTTAATGATGATCGACATCAACAACCACATAAGGCAATGGACAAAGGGAAGTTGCATGCGATCACTATTGGCGATGTTGAATAGGACAACGATGTGTTGAAATGATTAAGTGTTTATGTAATGGGATTCCAAAATAATGTTGTATTGTGGAATATTGGAATATTTATGTATTGGTCTATTGTGGTTTTCAATAATTTTATGGTACCGGTTACCATGGAAAGTGACTGAGATATTTTTTGTAAGAAGAAGATATGCGCATAATGAAGGTATAAGAAGATAATGAGATGTTTGATTGTATTCATGAGCTCATGATTGATATAAGGACTAAGTGATATCTTGGATTGAGTACAAAGAATTTTGAGGATTTTGGTATGTGGAAAGTGTAAAATTTTAACTTTATTCATGTTTTCACTAAGGTTAAATGGGTATTAATTCTTCAAGAGAATACATGATTAAGGAATTCACATGTTTGTAATTTGACCAACAAGATATATCCTATGATATATGGGGGATAAATGATGGCATTCACGTGATTGTTATGTGACATTTCAAGTAATCATTTTCTTTATACTATGAGCTTGGACCGAAGTATTTTAGATAAGCCTAAATATTGGAATGGATTATGTTGGACATAAGTTAGTATTGTTTAAGGATATAACTTTTTTCGATATTATTGATGGGATGTTATAGTAATATAGCTTTAGAAAAAGGATAACCTGCAGGACGGGCGACAGCCCATCGCGTCAGACATGGTTGTGGGAATCAAACCCACAACCGAAGTGCGACTGGCTTTTATCACCGACCACTGGCCTACAGGAAGTCCCTATTTAGTAGAAACTAGTTTTGTTATATTAAGCAGTATGATATATGAAGTATAAGTCCATTTTAGGAACCATATATTATTAATCTCACTATATATCGACTTATGTATATTTAATAACTTTTTCTAACCATTTATTTGAAACATATGGAATGACCCGTCATTCTATCACATGATCTCTTAATGCTTCACGAATAACATATTCAACTTTATTTATTTAAGAGATGAAGTGGAAATTGTTCAATTCAAGAACAATAGTGAGATTGTACTAAAATCATGTAAGTATTTCTTTTAATTCATCAACATTAGGGATATGATCTTGAAAACCAAAAATGTTGTCCTAGTGTCCTTATATCCGATGAATCAAATGGTACCGTAGATCATCACAAATTTATGGCTTTGTGATTGTTGGCTTTTTCATAGCTCTGTTCTCTACCACTCTCCATCAGAACATGATGGTTAGATTTCTCTTCCATATCAATATTATCACATATGTTCTCATATGTGGAATCCCAGTGATTAGTTAATTTGGGTGACCATTACGTTTCATACTTTTGTTTTTAAAGCCATGTTTTGGTATTCCTTTTTACGATGTGGGTTTATATTAAAGAAACATTCGAGTAGTAAACCATTTATAACCCCGAAGAATTTCGATGGCGAAATTCATTTTAAGGGGGGTAGAATGTAACACCACCGAGATTTTATGAAAAATATTCTTTTTAATTTCATTAATGTATTTTTTTGTATGCTACACCAAGATTACCTTGCGCCATACGCAACACTGTATTAGCTTGCAGTATACGCAACACTATTCTTGTATCGTGTTACACATAATTATGATAATAGTTGTTCTACGAAAAATTGAGTATATATATATATATATATTCAATGTATAAATGAAATATGGTTGGATTATGTTATACGAAACAACGAAGGATTCTTGCACAACATGCAGCCCTAACTTTGGTTTCATTAACACAATTGCGACCTTCCTCGATAGCATGTGTTGTACGCAATACCGGGTTTTACTAAACAACGATATATTATTATAATATTATTATGAACTAGCTGTTATGAATAGTATTAACTAAATTTTAAATTTTATAACATTATTATTCATCTTACACATTTTCTAGAACATGGTATAAGAACAACACAAATTTTTTGGGTAAAATAATTATTTTTCAAAAAATGCAGTTTTGTCGCCTTTTGATGGCGCACCCACTTTAATTCTAGCTTTTGACATTTTAGAAGTTCAATCTTACAAAATAAAATTCTTCTTTTGAATCAGTATATAAAAATTTACATTGGATAATGATTTGATATTTTTCTGATAACTTTCATATTTTGATGAATAGTAAAAACACGCTATATTTTAATCAAAAACAACTTTTTTAATCGTAATAATTTATATGGTTAAATTATAATTTTGAATGGGTTTAAAGCATTAATAGAATATATTTTTACCACTAAATATAATGTATGTCAATAGCATTGATTTTACATTGAATTCGTAGGTTAAATCAATTCAATCTTTTGCAATGTTTTAAACAATAACCCGTTTATTTCGACAACGGGATTAATATTAATTTAATTTATGCAACTTATGTGTTTTGAATTTTGAAAAATGGATTCCATAGTTGTATTCAGTGGGTCAAACGTATGTTAATAGGTTACTTTTATTTTATTGAGATAATGAATAGTAACTACGGTAATTTTTATTTACTGCAGTTAAAGGTAAATCGGGTAATTAAGGGTAAATATAAGATTATAAAATTACCCTAGCATTTGAAAAAATCCTATTGGATGACTAAAAGTTGACCCATATCACCTAAGGGTCAGATTAGAGTCTTTTAATGGACTTTTGTCCATGAAAATAACTTAATTATTATTAAAACCAAAGAAAGTGACAACATGTCACTCTTTTAAATCTTATAAGTATATTATTTTTAATTTAGTGATTAAATTCATGAAACATAGAACATGAATAGTCTCCAGATATCTAATAAAATTATCTACATCATATGAATTTATTAATAATTTTTAGTGATTAAACAATTATCATTAATTATGACACAATAGTGATGCAGAAATTGTTTATCTAGTGAAAAATCAAGAATATAGTTTTTATTAAACTAATAGTGACCATAAAATGCACAAAAACCTAAAAAAAACTTATTATACATGTAAATGTAAACCATAATCATTCAATGGTCGAATATTTGACCATTTGGATCCTTATAAAGGCGAATATGACACTTATAGTATTTTATTTTAAATGATGCCATAGTTTTCACCTTCATAATTTAATAAGTATAAAAATTTAAATATTGTGATTTTAAGATGATAAATTTGAGTAAAAGTATTATTGTGGAATTTAATAGATTTATCTTCATCACAGGATTTTATTTTTAATTTTTAAACAAGAAATAAGTATATTATGAAATTATACAAAAATATTGTAGTATTTATTTTATTAAGATATAAACCAAATAAATGGTTTTAAAAATAATAAAATAAATATTATATGAACTATTTAATGTGATCCACTGATTTTATAGATGCAAATTAAATTTATATATTTGAATAGTGCAAAATTGACACTATTGTTATTTTATAAAACTAACATATTATAAAATTGTTTAAAAATCACAAAAATATTTAAAAATTATAAATTTAAATATATATGGTCTAAAATGTTATTAATTATCCAATTATGGAAAATTAACAACAAATAAGTAATTATTTGTTATAATTTAAAATTAAGAATGTTATTACCACAAATAAAATTAAATTAATTAAATAAGGATAAATCAAGTTGATACTGTTTAAAATAAATTCGTAACATGTATAAATTCTATTGGTTGATGATATTAAAACCATATATTATCTAATATTCGAATATGAGTCATTTTTGGAGGTTTTTAAGTGGGGTTAGATTTATTATAAATTAATATTTTTAAGATTTCCAAAGGTGCCCCACTCCTCCCTTATAAAAGGGCACCTCCTCCCTCTCCTCCTCACTCCAATTTGAGCCTTCAAGCTCGGCCAAACCATGCCAATTTCTCCCCTCCAATTCCCTAGAAACATCCTAGAGGTTCTGGTCTTCTTCAAAGACCAATATTAGTGCCCTAAAAGGGGGTTTCAAAAGGCGTATTGAAAGAAGAGGTAATATCCTTTACCGATTCTTTCAACATTATTTCTTCTTCCACTTCTTCTTCATAGGTTGTTTCATTATGAAGTAATAACATAAGTATCACTAATATACTGATATGTTATTATATGTATGAAACAACCCTATTTCACCATCTATCCATCCTACGGAAAACGAAATCACCGCGCGTGCGTACGTACGGAATACCGTCTCCACGCCTTGGTGTAATCTATTTTCCTCCACTACTTTACATGTATGGGTATAATGGTGAAAGTAATGAATATATATGATTATTTTAAAGTGATATTGATTCTGTAATATTATACATACACTTTAATACAATTCCATGATCATGGGAATGATATCATCGCTCGTGCGTACGTACGGAATAACGTCTCCACGACGCGATGAGATTCACTCTCCATGATAACCATTAAAATATTATTATAATGTATATATAATAAGTAATCATGAAATATATGACATAATAATTCTACTGGATATATATATATATATATATATATATTTATGTCATCTACTTAATTCCATTCAATTCAATAAGGAAACGAAAACAGCGTTCATGCGTACGTACGACCTACCGTCTCCATGAATGGTGTATTTCTTTCCATTTATCGATCCATTATATATATGTATATTCTAAATATATATTATATATAAATCATGTTTTACATTCTGGATTTATGTAATCATGATATAATTAATCATATGAATAATTACAAGTTAAAACACGAACGACAAATGAGACGATTTTACCCAAAATGCTATTTTAACATGAATTTACAAAACAACGGGTAATATAAAGTCGTAAGTGAACCATATATATGAATATGATTCTGTAATAAGTCAATGAAATTATTTAAATCATTATACAGGAGGTTTCTATACGTACAAAGCATATCGGACCTAAGGTAAGGGATAATTTTGCAAATCTCATTTATATCCGAGATTGCTTATTCGTAAGTATTTACTGGGGTTATTTCTATCATCCATGTCCATGTTTTATAAAAGTGATTTCATGTATTTTTAATGTCATTTATACCCATTTTTGACTTTTACTACATGGTATGTAAGTAATCTTCCTTTTGTTTACGTTACGAGGTACGTTTTTGACTTTTCTGGCTAAAGTACGAGAAGAATGTTTTTTTAACTTATACGGCACGAACGGATTTTTACGGTTTTATAAAGCCTTATTTTCATGAAGCTTCCTCCAAAATATTTCATGAATATTTTCAAAAAAATCTCTTTATTTTAAAATTTCATGACATTTTGTGAAAAGAAAATGATTTTGAAGAAAAAATGATATTTTCCTCAAGAATTTATTTCAAGTGTTTTATCAAAACCAATTTTCATTTAAGATGAAATTATTTCATATGTGTATGTTTCAAGTATAATGTCTCTTTGATTTACATAGTTTCACTTTTCTTTTTATGAAAATGATATCCATTTATTTTATATGGATTATGTGATGATGGGATGATGTTTATGAAACCCATTTTATTTGTTGGGTTATTATGAATGATGTATGTTTATTTTATGGCACAAGTAAGAATGATTTCATTATGAGATGGGTGGGACCTATATCACCCTCTAATGCATTGGGTAAAGATTTATATCTCATGAGATAGACATGGCTGGAATGGAAAGTTAAACAGATTCAGTAATACAGGACTGGAACGAGGAGCGAACTCGATTCAGAAAGGGACTTTGTCCACTAAGATGGACTTAGCAGTAATGCCTTGGCTAATATGGAAATCATATCATGTGATTAATGGTTTCCAAAATTACATGTTTTATTCCCATACTATTGTATCATTATCAATGTTTCTTTATGATCTATGCCTTACGTACTTCCATGTTTTATGTCATTGCTCAAGCTTTTGATGTTTAAACATTATGTTCATGTTTTTAAGTTCAAATGTATATAGTATGTTTTATTTTATCCATGCATACCCTTACTAAGCATTTAATCTCAGTCTTTTTATGTTTTCTTTTCCCCAGGATATAAAGAAAGGTTTTAGGTAAGAAAAAAAGGGAAGATCTTTATGGGAGATGTTGAAGATCGTTCACCATGATTAGAAGGTTTTATTCCGAGTTTCCAAAGACACTAAACCATTACGGTCCTTATGTGTCTGTTTTTGTTATGTATTAAGTATTCTGCTAAAGTAATGTAATGTCCATGTACGTCAAGCTTAGGGTCTCTACAGTTGGTATCAAAGGAAAGGTTTAGTCAACCTTCAGAAACTAGGATGCGATATCTTTAGTGAGATCCCTATAGATATTTAAAAGGTATGTCTAGGGATGTCCCTAAGGATAAGTATACGTATAGGATATAGTCCTAGAACTACGGTAATAATATTAAAATTTAACCTAAGATGTTAGATATTGAGGGTACTCCCCCTTTATTATGTTGTTTTCCCTAGCATGATTTTTCCCTCTCACACTATTTATTTTGGGTTTTAGATGATGGCTGGAACCCGAAGGAATCATGTTGATCAATGTAATGGACAATTCAATGATTATCCTCCTGAACAAACAAATGTTATGTGGGATGGAGTACAAAATCTTATTGCTATACTTACCCAAGCTATGAATCATTCTGGACTTCCAAATGAGCAGAGAAGGGAACAATATTCTATTGAGTCCTTCATGAGGAAACGTCCACCATCTTTCAGTGGGTCTTCTGATCCACTTGTTACTGAACAATGGATCAGTACTATTGAAAAGATATTTTCAGTTCTTCAATGTTCTGAACATGATAAAGTCATCTTAGTAGTGTATCCTTTGGAAGGTGAAGCTGATCAATGGTGGAATCTTATCAAGAATACGAGGCCAAGAGATGAAATTGAGTCCATTGAATGGGACTAGTTCAATAACTTATTTTTCAATATGTACTTCCCTCGTATTCTTCGAACAAATATGGAGAAGGAATTTCTTGAACTAAAGAAAAAGGATGATGAATCTGTTGGTATATACGAAGCAAATTTTACAAGGCTTGCAAGGTATGCATCTGGATTTATTAACCAACCTGAGAGTAAGATCGATCTATTCTTTAGTGGCTTAAAACCAAGTCTTCGAAGGGCGTTAGCCATAAGGAACTTCAATAGCTACGAGGAAATCATTCAATGTGCTCTCAAAGTTGAGATGGTGATTGGAGTAACCCATCAGTCATATGGGTTTGATAAAAAGAGGAAAATGGAATTCAAAGGAAAATCTAAAGAGCGCACTGAAAAGAAGATGAGTTTCCCCTTATTCTCTAAGTGTAGAAAGAAACATGGAGGGAGTTGTCTTAAAGGAACAAGTAAATGTTTCAAATGTGGAAAGGAAGGTCATCAGACATTTTAATTCCACAATGATGGGATGAAGATTTCTAGTAATGCGAACAATGAAAAGGCTACACAGAGTGAACCTCCTACACTTCAATGATTCAAGTGCAATGAAATGGGGCATTATGCTAATCAATGCCCTAATCCAAGGGTTAATGATGATTGACATGATCAACCACATAAGGAAAAGGACAAAGGGAAGTCGCATGTGATCACTATTGGCGATGTTTAATAGGACAACGATGTGGTGAAATGATTAAGTGTTTATGTAATGGGATTCCAAAATAATGTTGTATCGTGGAATATTAAAATATTTATGTATTGGTCTATTGTGGTTTTCAATAATTTTAGGGTACCGGTAACCATGGAAAGTGACTGAGATATTTTTGTTAAGAAGATGATATGCGCATAATGAAGGTATAAGAAGATAATGAGATGTTTGATTGTATTCATGAGCTCATGATTGATATAAGGACTAAGTGATATCATGGTTTGAGTACAAAGAATTTTGAGGATTTTGGTATGTGGAAAGTGTTAAATTTTAACTGCATTCATGTTTTCACTAAGGTTCAATGGGTATTAATTCTTCAAGAGAATACATGATTAAGGTATTAACATGTTTTTAATTTGACCAACAAGATATATCCTATGATATATGGGGGATAAATTATGGAATTCACGTGATTGTTATGTGACATTTCAAGTAATCATTTTCTTTATACTATGAGCTTGGACCGAAGTAATTTAGATGAGCCTAAAGATTGGAATGGATTATGTTGGAAATAAGTTAGTATTTTTTAAGGATAGAACTTTTTTCGATATTATTGATGGGATTTTATTGTAATATAGCTTTAGAAAAATGATAACCTCCAGGACGGGCAACAGCCCATCGCGTCGGACAAGGTTGTGGGAATCGAACCCACAACCGAAGTGTGACTGGACTTTATCACCTACCACTGGCCTACAGGAAGTCCTTGTTTATTAGAAACTAGTATTGTTATATTAAGAAGTATGATATATGAAGTATAAGTCCATTTTAGGAACCATATATGATTAATCTCACTATATATCGACTTATGTATATTTAATTACATTTTCTAACCTTTTATTTGAAACATATGGAAAGACCCTTCATTCTATCACATGATCTGCTAATGTTTCACGAATAACAAAATCAACTTCATTTCTTTAAGAGATGAAGTGGAAATTGTTCAATTCAATAACAATTGTGAGATTGTACTAAAATCATGTAAGTTTTTCTTTTAATTCATTAACATTAGGGATATGATCTTGAAAACAAAACATGTTTTCCTAGTTTCCATATATCCGATGAATCTGATGGTACCTTAGATCATCACAAATTTATGGCTTTGTGATTGGTGGATTTTTCATAGCCATGTTCTCTACCACTCTCCATCAGATCATGAAAGTTAGATTTATCTTCCATATCTATATTATCACCTATGTTCTCATACGTGGAAACCCAGTGATTAGTTAATTTGGGTGACCATTACATTTCATACTTTAGTTTTTAAAGCCATGTCTTGGTATTCTTTTTTACGATGCGGGGTTCTATTAAAGAAACTTTCGAGTAGTAAACCATTTATAACCCCGACGAATTTTGAGGGCGAAATTCATTTTAAGGGGGGTAGAATGTAGCACCCCGAGATTTTATGAAAAATATTCTTTTTAATTTCATTAATGTCTTGTGTTGTATGCTACACCAAGATTACCTTGCGCCATACGCAACATCGTATTAGCTTGCAGTATACGCAAAACTATTCTTGGATCGTGTTACACACAATTTTGATAATAGTTGTTCTACGCAACATTGAGTATATATATATATATATATTCAATGTATAAATGAAATATGGTTTGATTCTGTTATAAAAAACAATGAAGGATTCTTGCACAACACATAGCCTTGACTTGGCTTGCATTACACACAATCGCGACCTTCCTCGATAGCGTGTGTTGTACGAAATACCGGGTTTTACTAAACAACGATATATTGTTATAATATTATTATAAACTAGCCGTTATGAATAGTATTTAATAAATTTTGAATTTTATAACATTATTATTTATCTTACAAATTTTCTATAACATGGTATAAGAACAACATAAATTTTTCGGGTAAAATAATTATTTTTCAAAAAATGCAGTTTTGTCGCCTTTTGATGGCGCACCCACATTAAATCTAGTTTTTGACATGTTTATAAGTTAAATTTTACAAAATAAATTTCTTCGTTTGAATCAGTATATACAAATTTACATTGTATAATGTTTTGATATTTTTCTGATAACATTCATATTTTGATGAATAGTAAAAACACGCTATATTATAATCAAAAACAACTTTTTTCATCGTAATAATTTATATGGTTAAATTATAATATTAAATGGTTTTAAAGCATTAATAGAATATATTTTTACCATTAAATATAATGTATGTCAATAGCATTGATTTTACATTGAATTCGGAGGTTAAATCAATTCAATCTTTTGCAATGATTTAAACAAAAACCCATTTATTTCGTCAACGAGATTAATTTTAATTTAATATCTGCAACTTCTGTGTTTTGAATTTTAAAAAATGGATTCCATTGTTGGATTAAGTGGGTCCAAATTATGTTAATAGGTTACGTTTATTTTATTGAGATAATTAATAGTAACTACGGTAATTTTTATTTATATCAGTTAAAGGTAAATCGGGTAATTAAGGGTAAATATAAGATTATAAAATTACCCTAACAATTGCCAAAATCATATTGGATGACTAAAAGTCGACCCATATCACCTAAGGGTCGGATTAGAATCATTTAATGGACTTTTGTCCATGAAAATGACTTAATTATTATTAAAACAAAAGAAAGTGACAACCTGTCACTCTCTTAAATCTAATAAGTATATTAATTTTAATTTAGTGATAAACTTCATGAAACTTCGAACATAAATGGTCTCCAGAAATCTGATAAATTTATCTACATCATTTGAATTTATTTATAATTTTTAGTTATTAACTAATTATCATTAATTATGACACAATAGTGATGGAGAAATTGTTTATCTAGTGAAAAATCAAGAATATAGTTTTTATTAAACTAATAGTGACCATAAAATGCACAAAAACCTAACCAAAACTTATTGTAAATGTAAAGGTAAACCATAATAATTCAATGGTCGATTAGTTTACCATTTATAGCCTTATAAAAGATATTATGACACTTATATTATTATATATTAAATGATGCAAAATTTGTCACCTTCATAATTTAATAAGTATAACAACTTAAATATTGTGATTTTAAGTTTATAAATTCGAGTAAAAGTATTATTGTGAAAGGTAATAGATTTATCTTCATCATAGGATTTTATTTTAAATTTTTATGCAAGAAATATGTATATTAAATAATTATACAAAAATATTGTAGTATTTATTTTATTAAGATATAAACCAAATAAATGGTTTTAAAAATAATAAAATAAATATTATATGAACTATTTAATGTGATCCACTGATTTTCTAGATACATATGACATTTTATGAATCTATTAAAGCTTTTAGTTAGAAAATATCTTCTGTATTTATTTTATTTAAATTCAAATAAATGAATAGTGTCAAAATTGACACTATTGTTATTTTATAAAACTAACATATTATAAAATTGTTTAAAAATCAAAAAAATATTTAAAAATTATAAATTTAAATTTATATGGTCTAAAATGTTATTAAGTATCCATTTATGGACAATTAACGACATATAAGTAATTATTTCTTATAATTTAAAATTTAGAATGTTATTACCACAAATAAAATTAAATTAATTAAATAAAGATAAATCAAGTTGATAATGTTTAAAATAAATTCATAACATGTATAAATTATATTTTTTGATGAGTTTTCAACCTTATATTATCTAATATTCTAATATGAGTCATTTTTGGAGGTTTTTTAGTGGGGTTAGATTTATTATAAACTAATATTTTTTAGATTTCCAAAGGTGCCCCTCTCCTCCCTTATAAAAGGGCACCTCCTCCCTCTCCTCCTCACACCAATTTGAGCCTTCATGCTCGCCCAAACCCTGCCAATTTCTCCCCTCCACTTCCCTAGAAACATATTATAGGTTCTTTTCTTCTTCAAAGACCAATCTTAGTGCCCTAAAAGAAGGTTTCAAAAAGCGTATCGAAAGAAGAGGTAATATCCTTTACCGATTCTTTCAACTTTATTTCTTCTTCCACTTCTTCTTCTTAGATTGTTTCATTATAATGTAATAACATAAGTATCATTAATATACTGATATGTAATTATATGTGTGAAACAACCCTATTTCACCATCTATCCATCCTACGGAAACCAAAATCACTGCGCGTGCGTACGTACGGAATACCGTCTTCACGCCGTGGTGTAATCTATTTTCCACCACCACCTTACATGTATGGGTATAATGGTGAAAGTAATGAATATATATGATTATTTTAAAGTTATATTGATTCTGTAATATTATACATACACTTTAATACAATTCCACGATCATGGGAATGATATCATCCCTCATTCGTACGTACGGAATGTCATCTCCACGACGCGATGAGATTCACTCTCCATGATAACCATTAAAGAATGATTATAATGTATATATAATAAGTAATCATTAAATATATGACATAATAATGCTACTGGATTTATATATATATATATTGATGTCATCTACTTAAATCCATTCAATTCAATAAGGAAACGAAAACATCGTTCATGCGTACGTACGGCCTACCATCTCCATGAACTGTGTATTTCTTTCCATTTATAGATCCATTATATATATGTATATTATAAATATATATTATATATAAATAATGTTTTACATTATGAATTTAATTAATCAGGATCAAAGAAATCATATGAATAATTACAAGTTAAAACACGAATGACAAATGAGACGATATTACCCAAAATTCTACTTTAACATGAATTTACAAAAGAACGGGTAATATAAAGTCATAAGTGAACCGTATATATGAATATCATTCTGTAATAAGTCAATGACATTATTTAAATCATTATAAGAGATGTTTGGATACGTATAAAGCATATCAGACCTATGGTAAGGGATAATTTTGCAAATCTCATTTTTATCCAAGATTGCTTATTCGTAAGTATTTACTGGGTTTATTTCTATCATCCATGTCCATGTTTGATAAAAGTGTTTTGATGTATGTTTAAAGTCATTTTTACCCATTTTTTACTTTTACTACATGGTATGTAAGGAATCTTTCTTTTTTTTACGTTACGAGGTACTTTTTTGACTTTTCCGGCAAAAGTACGAGAAGAATGTTTTTTTAACTTATACGGCACAAATGGATTTTTACGGTTTTATAAAGCCTCATTTTCATGAAGCATGATCCAAAATACTTCATGAATACTTTAACCCAAATCTATTTCTTTTAAAATTTCATGACATTTTGTGAAAATAAAATGATTTTGAAGAAGAAATGATATTTTCCTCAGGAATTTATTTCAAGTGTTTTATCAAAACCAAATTTCATCTAAGATGAAATTATTAGACATGTGTATGTTTCAAGTATAATGTATCTTTGATTTACATGGTTTCAATTTTCTTTTTATGGAAATGATATCCATTTATTTTATATGGATTATGTGATGATGTGTAGATGTTTATGAAACCCATTTTATTTGTTGGGTTATTATGAATGATGTATGTTTATTTTGTGGCACAAGTAAGAATGATTTCATTATGAGATGGTTGGGACCTATATCTCCCTCCAATGCATTGGGTAAAGATTTATATCTCATGAGATAGACATGGATGGAACGGCAAGTTAAACTGATTCAGTAATACAGGACTGGAACGAGGAGTGAACTCGATTCAGAAAGGGACTTTGTCCACTAAGATGGTCTTGGCAGCAATGCCTTGGATAATATAGAAATCATATCATGTGCTTAATGGTTTCCACAATTACATGTTTTATTCCCATTCTATTGTATCTTCTTCAATGTTTCTTTATGATCTATTCCTTACGTACTTCCATGTTTTATGTCATTCCTCAAGCTTTTGATGTTTAAACATTATGATCATGTTTTTATGTTCAAATGTATATAGTATGTTTTATTTTATCCATGCTTACCCTTACTGAGAATTTGAGCTCAACCTTTTTATGTTTTCTTTTCCCCATGATATAAATAAAGGTTTTAGGTAAGAAAAAAATGGAATATCTTTATGGGAGATGTTGAAGATCTTTCACCACGATTATAAGATTTTATTCCGAGTTTCCAAAGACACTAAACCATTACGGTCCTTGTGTGTCTGTTTTTGCTATGTATTAAGTATTCCTCTAATGTAATGTAATGTCCATGTACGTCAAGCTTAGGGTCTCTACAGATGCATAGAGGGTGTCCTTAGAAATGCTCAGGCTTAGCAGTGTTCCTTTGCTTGTTCTTAACCTGTTTCCCCCAACTTGTACAAAATGTTCTTATTTGGTCCTCTATGTGGGTATCCCCATGTTCATCAGTCTTATTGTCACCCATTCTAGAGTAATATCGATGATTATATGTTTTTGAATCTCCCTTGAGGGCTCATTTACAATTATTTCATCCCCTTATTGTCATATTGCTTAATGTGTTCTAGTTCATGGTGTATTCCTCTCACGTGGGGGATTCCATTATATGGTCTCTTATACCATTTCTCCCAGATCCATCAAGAAAGACTCAAATTTTTCTGCTATGATTCTTACATTGATGATTAGTGTATTTACGGTGGCTTCTACTATGGTAGAGTGATTTGAGATCATGTTTGCGATTGGTTTGGTATAACATTGTTTATCCCGAAAGTTTTTTTGGATTATGGTTTTAAGGACGAGTGTGCCTTAGCATGTGGTTCTGGTGCATATTTGGTTCTTTATGTTTTTTTGTGGATGGCGTTTCGGTCTCGTGCGGCCTCAGTGGTGTGATTGGATGTGACTAGGTTGTTTTTTGAGTTTTTTTAGGCGAACTATAAGATCTTGTTGTAGGGTGATTGGTGTTGGGGATGTGTGAAGGGATTGGAATGATGAGTACACGACCTGATGCATTCATTCTGCTTTTTGGGGTGGGTCTTGTTATTGACCGAATTCCATTTTCATCCACCTTTTAGCATTGTTTTTCATTGTGTTTCTACTTGGTGCTTTGTTTTTATACTTATTTGGTTCTGAATCTACCACAAAGAGAGTTTTTTGAAGGTACAAAAAT
The DNA here is from genome assembly GCA_963277665.1 of Viscum album. Classification (NCBI taxonomy): domain Eukaryota; kingdom Viridiplantae; phylum Streptophyta; class Magnoliopsida; order Santalales; family Viscaceae; genus Viscum; species Viscum album. Next base: position 448,394,856 of record OY728133.1, read on the forward strand.
ATTTTTTGGTGATGGTGAACAATTAGAGATCTTTATGGTGATGTATTTTCCTTGAGGAATATTTTAGAATATCATGATTTGTTATTTATGAATTTAGCCTTTTTTTCAATCCTCTTAGATTATTTTCAATTCATTTACTACATTTTATTAGATTAAGAGTCATTTGAACCACATTGAAATACATTATGAATATGGTGATATAATTTATATGTAGATAATTTATTACATGCATGATTTTGGATAGAACTCATATACTTAAGACTGAGTATAAATATAATTACATGATCATGAGTGATGGGTATATCATTTTACTAGTTTGGTAAATCATCATGTGGCATGGATATTTATGGAAACTTGAAATATGTAACTACATTAAGATAAAAGTTTTTAATTAAATTATATATAAGGCATGATAATAATATAATTGAAATAAAAATATTTTTATCGATTTTAAAACCATCATCTGGGAATATAATAGTTACAAGTGTAATTAATTGAATTCATTCTTTTTTGAATGGATTTTTTTGAAATAATGTTGATTTCTGTAGGGAAATAAAATGACTAAGTGTATGGGTGTTTGATGTGCATGATATGTGTATACGAAATCATGGTTTTTTTAATTATAAAAAAATCAACTGAACACGCATTATTTTATGTATAAAATTATTTATTTTAGTATTCAAAGTTATTTCACATTAGTTTCTAGTCAAATTCACAAATCGAGGATGAACTAAAAAATAGAAATATACATGGTGTGTCCTTTATAAACTCATGTGGTGTACTATTCCCAGAAATTACTTGTCCATCTAGAGTACACACCCATTTTTCCGACCAGAACCAACACACCAATTATATCACTCTACACATAGTTTATTTCCATTTAGATGTAGTTGGTTGATAATAGAGAGGAAAAAAACCATGTATATCAACAAAACAACCCCCAACACATACAATTAAATGGGTGGTGAAGTTGGCCACCTATCAGATGGGAAAAAAGGGAAACAAATGTTGACACAAGGACACTCTTTTTGCTTCATTATAAATTTATGTAATCTGTGTTTTTATAAGTAGATAAGAATTTGCTTGAATTTTGTGTTTGAAATTCTCAGGAAGGTGTTTCTCCACTACCGGCATGGTCTTATCCAATTTATGTATTGTTTATTCTTCATTTAATTTCTATTATATTTTGTAAATAATATATTTCCTTCATACCATCATATAAATTTTAGGGATTCTATTTTTACACAAAACTCACTTCATGAAATTTTCACATGAAGCTATTTTCGTTGGTGTTAGGGTTGTAATTGGATTATGGGTGGAGTGTAATAGAAAACTGATGTGTTTTCTATTATTATTTTTTCTCTATAACTACTATAATGATAAATTTATCAACCACAATAGTTGGGTAATATCATATCATGTGTGAAATAACTATAGAAAATAGAATGATATTTATTAGGTGAATCCATGACCCTTGGGTGGGGTTATTTCTATATTTTAGGGGTACTATTTTAAATTTTAATTTCAATGTTCAATATCGGACTGAAGGGGTTCGTGTTTAAATAAAAATTTACCTATTATCAGGCACAAAAATTTTAATACAAATGAACACCTTATTAAAACAATTTCACAAATAATTTTGAAATAAAAAGAAAAACTATTTGTATTATCACTATTCAATTTAGAATCCTAAAACATCTACTTCATAGTTCTTCACTCTATTCTACTTATTTAAACTCTTTTTCAAAAATCATTAGACACTTTTCATCTATTCTTCATTAAGGATTTTATTTTTGATAATTTTTTAATCCTCACAAACTTGGATCATTCATTTATTTTCTTTTACTTTTATATGGGATAAACCCTCAATATCATTAGTTAATCAATAAGACATTTTATATGGTAATTAAAATTTGTATTCCTCATGAAAAGAATATTAATTATCATAAAACATTTAAAGTAAGAATAAGAATGATATCATTGGTTCTTATACCATTAAATGAACAGGTTTCATCAAATGTAGCAATATTATATATATAATGATTTTTAATGATTAGTATGATCATTTCATGATGGAAATATCTTTTCCTCTTTTTAGAAACCAATTTTAAAAAAAATTTCATAATCCCATATATAAATTGAAATAATTTATTTAAAATATAAAAATTTCCCATCAATAAAAAAAATATTCATTGAAATTGATCTTTTAAAAAATATAATGTAATATTGAAATCATTCAATGTTCATGAAATAAATAAATACTGATCATGTCATGTGTGTCATAAAAAAATATTATTTTCTCATTTTCAATCAAAGGAAAACATTCACTATTTAGAAATATCATTCATATTCCTTTAACAATTTTTTTCTTAAATTAAACCTTTTCTAAAAATATAATTAATTAGTCTTATGAATAATTTTTAAAATATTCTTGTAAAAACTTTTAGAAAAGATGGTTTTAGAAGATAATGGTTTTTTAACAAAGAGAGAAATAATGACTATTTAAAAAAAACATTTGAACTCTTTTGTACATAAATATAGAAAATAAAGGGAAATTTTATTTTATTTAATAAATAATTGATTCAAAAATTCATGTTTTTCATGAGATATGGATCATAATATTCAATCATTGGAAACAAAATCATAAAAAATCTTAATAAATGATGAGATTATAACAAAAATTCATTACCACTTTCGTATGATTTAAATTTAATTCCTATGAAGGGTAAAATTATATGAATCATTACAAATAATTAGGATAAATAAATTCATTTTTTACATTTTTAATGAGATGTATTCACACTAATAAAAATTAAATAGGTGTATAATGTTAAATATTTCTCTAAGGTGGAAAATTGTAAAACAAATACACTACCCTTATTAAAAAATTTACATAATACACCACAAAAAATATATATTCAACGATGGATATTTTAATCCAGAAAAATTTATTTTAAATCATCCAAAAAAAACATTGTTATTAAATCCACACAAATAATGAAATGAGTGGTTAATTTTAAAATGTCTCTTAGAAATAAAATATAGATATAAAACTCATAATTCTTAACTTCCATCCTAAAAATTCAAACATCATGTATAATAAAGCTAATTTTATTATAAATATACCACAAAATAATATATATATATATCATACAATTTATTATTTCTTGATGAAATTTTTTTATCTTCTTATTAATAGTTAAATTTTAACGATACATTTTGAGTAATAACTACTTTGTTTTTCTTAAAATTTTTTAATAGATATTTTTGTCTCTTTATTTTCATAATGACATCATCATATAAGGAATCTTAAGAGATATGGAAATATAATATATATTAATTATATATGTATTTATATTAATCAATAATATTTAGTGATAAATAATTAAACACACAGTTCATGTATTGGTAAATCGTACATATGAATGAACGATGCCCATATTTTTGGTGAAATTAAAAGAAAAAATATAAATGATATAGCATAATTCAATAATATGTATTATGTCATAAATATCATATGTCATCATTGAATACATCCTTATTATATCCCATGTAAATCTTGAATAAATTCATCGCTTCTAGAGGTGACACTATGTTATACACATATGCAATGTTATCATACTCCCACAAAATGAAGGGTATGAAGGTATATTTTATATATTACTACCCAGACCATCAAGCCTCTAACATTATGGGAAATATTTTTTTTGATATGTATGGGAAAATTATAGGGTTTTGGGTGAACTAAGGGAGGCGTTTTGTAGATATTTTGATGAAAGATGAGCGTTTTAGTGGATGGTTAAAAAGTAGGGAGCTATTTCAATTATGGTTTTAGGTCATTATAGTGGTAGGCCATTTTTCATTGTAGTCCATTCTAGAATTTCATCCTATCTACTGGTGAGTCATCCTAGTGATAAGTTATTTATAATGGTGGTTCATTCAGCTCGTAGGTGATTCTGGTGGCAGGTCATTCTTGTAGTCAATAATTCTTGCGATGGCTCATTCCTATTCAATGTTCATTTATGCTTGTGGCTCATTCCTGTGGTATATCAATTGCATAGGTGGGTCATTTTTTGTTTTCAGTCATTCCAGTGGTCCGTTATTTGTAGTGGTGATTCATTCTAGGGTTTGGTAATCTATATAGATAGGTTGTTTCTGGTGGTAGTATACTTTGGTGGTAGGTCATTTCATGCTGTAGGACACCATGGTACTGGAAATGAACAATGTATATAGTCTTTCCAAACATTCCATATTTTTAATTTTTATATTTATTGAAAAAAATTAGATTAACTCTAAAATTAATGGACCTGAAAACCATTTCAATGGTCAATAATCATATAATATGTTTATAAATTGTCTGGATAAATTTTAAATGTTTAAAACACATTGTTTTCATTATATCCTCCAATAATGGACAATATAAGACATATATAATCTGATTTGTCCCATATCTGATATTTTAAAATAAGATAACTTTATTTCATTTCATTGGTCATGATTTTTCTTGATATGAGTGGTTCCAAATACTTCTTACCTTGGTTTTTTGGATCCTTATTTCTATATTCAGATCGAGCTTCCTCTAAGTGGTTTCCACATTCAAGGGATCCCCCAATTTTTTTGTATTATTGTTATCACATGTAAAAATGGTTCCATCTAGATTAATATAGATAAATTATATTATTTAAATTAAATTAAAAGGGGATGGGTAATGTGAACCATGATCTGATAGCTTTGTTTTTATTATTTTTATATTGCGATTTGTATGGACCTAATGGCATTGGAAAATCAGTACTATTGAGTGTAAATACATTATATGGTGTGAATTTAATAGTATAATGAATGTCATGTGATTTTTTACAACACTTAAAACAATATTTTTCTAGTCATATACTATCGGGTAATGAATTGGATGCCCTATAATCTTATGTATTGTGTGATAATGCCTAAAATTAAATATATCTAATTGAATCAAAGCCCCTATGACCAATTTTAAAATTTGAATGTGTGTTATAATACATTTTAGGATGGTTTTTATGGTTGGTATTTGATATTAATATTTAGTTCATGGGTGGTGGATATGTTTTGATTGGTGTGGGGGAAGTGGATGTGATATGTAGTGGGTTTGTTATGGAAGTGGTGGTGTAATTGTGCATTAGGGTAGTTATGGTGGTGATGGGTAGTTATGCAGTGGGGATTCAGTGGTGGTTTATTATGATAGATAATTGGGGTATAATTGCATTAAATTCATGATTATATTATGAAATAAGATGCTAAAGATTGTTGAATAAATAAATTAATGGTGAGTGTCATAATTAAATGTGATGGTAATAGAAAATCAGTAAATTGGATTAATGAGAAGTAAAACATAAAATATGAACTAGGGATTGTGTTTTCAATATGGGGGATTTTTCTTTATGTTATGTTAGCATAATTGGTGGTTGTTGTGAGGTGTGTTTTATGAATTACGAACCCTTTGGATGGGGCTTGTGTGATGTAACTCTATCTGTATATACCATGTATATTCTTCTGATTTATATACACATTCCACCCTCATTAATAATAATGTTCAAACACCAACATAGTCACACAAGGGGTGTCATTCCCAACATCCTTACTATGAACCGGGCATAACATATATGGATATTAAATCATTTTATATTAATATTCTGAGAATTATATAAATACTTGCATTGGGACTGAAATTGTTTAATGTATTAATAAATTTGGAACAAAATATTTAAACATGGTGAAATATATTCAATGGTTCACCCAAATATATTTTCCCTTATCAATTCATCAATGAACATGTTTCCTTATCTTGTTTAAAGGAAACAAATGAAATGGGTCTGCTTTGATTCTTAATAATGGTAACTAATGGAGATACATAATCATAATTGTGAACATAATGGTATTAGATTGTGAGAATAATAATATCATATCATATCATGTATATCAAAGATCATACAAATGTGTTATGGAAACATATTTTTAGTTCATAATATATGAAACTTAAGGGATTCAAGAGCATAATATAATAAATCATAACTTCTGAATATGACAAAAAAACAATCAAATACACATGATAATATAAAATGATTTCAATAGTAGTCATGTTATCACTTCAATGATCACCATAGTTTCATGGGTTCACTCCACATACCAACCTGGAAGTCATGTTTCACTCCCCTGACTATATTAGTTGTCAAGTTCTACTCCCAGAACAATGTTAATAGACAAAGTCCATTATTGAACAAAGTTTACTCCCCATTCCAGTCATGTACATCTCAGGATATATAAATCATTACCGAACTCATAAGAGGGAGATATAAGTCCCAAAAACATTATAATGAAATCATAGACACATGATCCACAAGATAATAAAAAGTTATATCCTAACCAATGAAATTAAATGGGTATCATTTACATATAATCATATCATATAATTTGGTGGAAAATAGGTTTAATACTAATTTCATCAAAGAATAATCCATAAAAAATGTATAATAAAAATATAACATATTAAAAGGAAAAATTGTTTCATAATAATACGAACATTGAAATAGAAATGGGATTCATTAATATATAACTCATGAAATAGAAAAGAGTATTAGAAAAATCATTCCATAAAAACATAAACCATTTAGACAAATAAAATGAATAGAAGAATTCATAAATTTACTATAAAGGGATGAGTAACATCAATAGATATTAACAAATATGGGAAATAATGTATAAATACCTTTTAAAAATATTTCCTGATAAAAATATATTTTACACTTTCAAAATCATTGTTTTTAAAAATAAATAATTTTTAAGAACATGATACTTGAAAATAACCAATACACATTATATGTAATCTTGAAAACATTTTGAAAAATTATTTCCTTAAAAACAATAAACCTATTATTTAAATTTTTATGAAAACCATTCTCATTGAAAATACATTGAAAACTGATAAAATAATATTTTATAGCACTGAAATAGTTTTCATTGAAAACAACCTTTTGAAAAAATATAAAAAAATCATTGAAAATCATTTAAAACACATTATAAACATAATTAAAATTTAAAAATCCTTCTTTATTAGAAAACATATTAAAATTAAAACATTAATAGAATGTTGGGGAAATTTTTTTAATAAAAAATAACATTTTAATGTTATAATGTAAGCATCATAGAAATTTTTTTCTTGACAGCGGGTAAGTATATACATAACAAAAATTGTTTTTGGACCTTAAATATTTAGAAACGTGCCATGATAAGAAAATAATAATAATATTAAAATTAAAGCCATTATTTTAAAATAAATACATGTGTTAAAATTTAAATTAAACATCATAGGATATTAGTAAAAAAAATTGAATACATTTTTAGAAAAAAACAAGTTTTAAAGGAAAAATATTTCAAACTTGATGGAGAAATAATTTCATATATATTCAGAAATTGATTTTCCTAATTATAACATGTAGAAATGAGTGGAAAATGGTAACATTGCATGGATATAACATAAATAACTATATTTTTATAAAATTAATGATTTTTATTTAGATATGGATCATAATATTTCATCAATGTATGCATAATCACAATCAATCTTGATAATTGAAGTGGTTTTGGAAATAAACTATTACCTTATTAGTACCATTGAATCATATTAAAATGGAAATAAAAAAATTAAATTAAGCTTAAAATATCATTTAAATATTGATATTCTTAAAATATCATGTCAACGGTATTATATACACCTCAATGAAAAATATATCTGCATAACGAGGAATGTGTTTCAAATAATGAAAACTGAGCAGATGTTACGTTACTAATATGATAACTTTTTAAAGATAAACTCCATGTAATAAAGATAAAAAAATTGATATTTAAATAATCAAAATTATAATTATAATTAAAATAGATTACATTCATGTACATTATAAAGACTTCATATAAGAAATATGTGGTGAAAATGGAATGTAGCTCATTGAAAATAAATGTGACACGATAAATCCCTCGCATTATGTAATGTCTCTCAGCATACTCGATAAAACATAATCTAAAATAACCACACATTTATTATAACTATATAAAAAATACATATTAATATATCTAAAATCATGTATTATTTACATTTGACTTTATGTTACCCAATTATTAATAACTCCTTGTCAATTATATGTTTTGGGTGATAACCACCTTGATTATTCATATGGGGTTTTTACTTATTACTAATCTTCCTCATACTGAGGTAATGATTTACATGTTTAAATAATGTAAAATATGATATGAATATTATATAAATAAATTATATTTATATTTATATGAATCTATAGAATATATAAGTATGATATTGAATACACCGATCCCAGAGATGGTAGGTCGTATGTACGCACGATTATAGTTTCCATTTAATTATTATATAGAAAAGAATAAAATATATGATATATATATATATATATATATATAATATCATTCCACTATAATTACAATTTTATATATGTAAAATATTTTTTCTAAACCCATCCTTCATACATTCAATGTTATGTGTGAACGAATCACTTTTCATTAAGGAGGATATAGTACAGACGTCCACAAATGAAAATATCATTTTTAAACAAAATGAAAAGAATGAATTTATATTTTATATATTATTTATTAATAAATAAATAAAATATAAATAAAATATATATCATATAAATACATATTTTAAATCATAATTCCTAACCATGAGAGGTGGTAATGGAAAAACGAACAACATTTGTGAGGTGGTAGTTCACTGTGCAAAAGAATGGTAAGTTTGTCACCCATTAGTTGGTAGTGGGTGTTAGTGTAGGAATAACCATTAGAATAAAAAAATCTTAGTATATAAAGGATATTATGTTTTTTATATAATCATGGAATAAGATTTGTTGAGGCAGTGGAGAAATAAAATAAAAATAAATAGCTTAAGGAAGGATGTTACCACTCTTTTGGGTAACTCTTTTTGGTATATAGAAAAGGTTTTTTCTAGTATCATTCATACCCAATGAGTGTCATATGGGTTGAATGGAATGATTTTGGTATCTTATTTCATCATATTTTGGTAGATCTAATATTCACGGAATATGTGAATTATTGAGAGGGGTGAGTGACTTTTTTATGTTGTAGGAGGGTTTTTCTTGTACAATTTTAAAATATGGAATTCCACCCAAGTTTACTTATGTTAAGAGGCTCCAATAATGATCACAATTTAATATAAATGAGTATAGGGTTGAAATATTTTCATAAAACGTACTTTTAAATTTTTTTATAGAAAATTTTGTTTCTTTAGTTTGGAGATTATTACTTTATTAATATAATTTTCCTTTAATCAATGTAATTAATTTTTTTAACATTAATGATATTTTTTTCGTAACAAACTAAGATGAACATATTTTAAATTTTAAATAATGTTGATTCAGAATAATTAATACATATTTTAAAATTCTAATTTCAATTGTGGTAGAAATTAATTTAAATTCAATCTGACTAATGGGGTGACAAAGTAAAATTTTAGAGTAAATACGATCCAAAAGAATGGAATGTATTTACATCTAATATCTATGTTAAATAGATTCTAGTGAACTATAAGTGGTTATTTTTTGTCTATTTGTTCTAATTAAACTTTTAAACCAAATAAAAATATATTTTAACTATATAAATAAATTATTTGAAAAATATATTTGAATTCAAATTCATCATTTTTAACAATTCACCCAAAAATGAATTTTTTCAGAAAAGTACCAAAAATTAACCCAATATAAATTATGATATTTCTATTTCCAAAATATATTTTTTTATTAACATAAAATTATTATACTATTAAAAATCATATTTAAAATTGGTACACCTATAGAAGTATTCAACAAAATATTTAGAAAAATACATCTTTTTATTCACAAAATTAAATTTATTATTATCTTATACCTATAAAAATGTAAGATGAGTATTAAAATGTTTTTACTAAATATATAATATTTAATTAAGTTTGAAAAAAATTATTAAAAGTGGTTTGTTTAATTTTTTATGCTAAATTTGTGTTTATATAAAGAAAATGAGTTTTCTTAGAGAAGTAATTAATTTATTTTAAAATTATTCATACATTAATTTATTCTAATTAATTACCAAATAAATTATTTACATACAAGTGTAAAAAATATTATCAAAATTTATTTATCCTTATTAATATCTTTATTTACAGATTCTATGTGTTATCAATTATAATTTTTTTATAATCATTTAGATAATATATTATAGTTCGGTGAAATCACTACCTTGCATATTAGGAAAGCTACCAAAAGAACTCCGAATTGTGTCTAACGTAAGAAAAATTTTGTGTTTCATGTATGTTAATATAATCTAAGTGTTTCATGTGTTGAATGTTTAACATGGTGTTTCATATGACTCATTTCAAATAAACAGATTTTATAAAGAAAATGGCATTTAGTATTGTGTTAAGTAAAAAAAATCAAAATATTAATGTTATTTGAAATAAAATAACTCACATCATATCAAGGTGTCACATTATACCCCCAAAAAATTAATTTCACCATGTATTTTTCAGTTATCAAAGGGTTTATTATTTTGAATTACATTTCACAAAAAATTAAATCTTCAAAATTAATACTAAAACATCCTTTCAAAAGGGAATTTAGGAAACATAACAGTTACCCAATGATAGACATAAATCAGATTCCACAAAGTATTACATAGGTGGGAATTTAAATTATTGACATATAAGAAAAATAAAAGTATTATGTTCTTATTAAGAGTGATTAATAACATGGTTTTGAAAAAGTTAACAATCACAAATCCATAAATCTTCAATGATCTATGTGCTAGTTTTATTCATCGGAAAGAAAGGTACAAGGGTTGAATTTTTTGTCTCATTCTCATTTTTCCTAAAGTTGATAAATTCTCATTAAAAATAAAGATTCATGATATATAGAAACCCTTTTCACTTATTGTTCCTTGATCAACATCCACTTCATATCTCATTCCGAGATATGAAGGTAAATTTTTCATTAATGAAGAATTCATAGAACATGAGATCCATGAATAGAATGATAGGTCATTCCATATTTTTTATCACATAATTGATGTCAAAATTATGAAACCTTATATGAAATATAAGGAACCTTAAACTTATAATCTGAGATTTACCTATAAATATCCAAAAAAATACACCTACATATCTCACCAAAGATTTTTCATCATACATTTCAAATATTGAGTAAATTTATTTTTTTTATTGAAAGTATTGAGACCCAATCATAACATACATGGATATTAAATCATTTTAGATGAATATTCATAAAATTAAAATAAAATACATTCTTGAAGAGTCGTATAAATTATCTACTTTGGAAACATGGAAATTTTTTATAAAAAATGGAACAATCATCTATGTTTCCCAAAATGTTCTTTCACATTAGTAATTCTACATAAAACCTTTCATCATATTCTTGGGAATGAAAACCTATGAAATGGTTGATCTCATATACTTAGTAAGGGTTGACAGGGGATACCCATATGGATAATATTGGAAATAAGGGTGTGAAAACATTATAATATCAATATAATATCCCACCATACATATCAAAAGATAATAATCATGAGTCATCAAATAAATATTTTCATTTCATAAGACACCAATCATAAGGGGATTAGGAGTATAATCAATGAAATCATAATATATTAATAAGACGTATAATTTTCGAATAACAAATAATTATATAAAATTGATTCTAATGTAGTCAAGGAATAACTTTTAGGGCCTTATTAGTAGTATGGGTTCAAAACACATCCTATCTTGGTTGTCATGGATTACTCTTATGACCATATTACTTATCAAGGTTCACTCCCAAGATCATCTTATTGGACAATGCCCTTTACTAAACATAGTTAACTCATTGTTCAAGATATGATTTTATCATGAAAAATATATCACTAACCAATAAATTGTAGGGAGTTATATTTCCCACCGATCTCCTTATTAAATCTTGCATACATGTTACAAAATATCATACATAATCATATATTAACCTAGTAATTTAAATATGTATCATTAACATGTAATCATGTCATAATGTGTGAAAAATAGAAAGTTACATATTCTTTTTATCGAATCATAATATATGAAAAAAGCACATTTCATTATCATATAACCCATGAAAAAGTTAATGGGTTCCTAAATATATATCCAACTAAAGATAAATTTTTTTAAACATATAACCCATAAAAAATATGTTTCATAAACGTCATTCCATTAAAACATAAACCATTTATAGAAATAATATTAATGGATCCTTTGCATCCTTTTCTAGAAACTTATGTGTAACATAAAAAAATGTCATTTTAGAGTGAAAATTATTTAGAAGTATCTTTTAATTATATATATTTAATAAAATAATCATTACACGTTAAAAAACCTTTTTTAAAATAATTCAACTTGAATAATATTTACCCTAAAAATGACATTGAAAACATATAATTAATCATGAAAACAATTTTCAAAAACTTTTTCCATTGAAAATTATAGTAGAATCTTGAAAAAAAAATCAAAAAACATATTTATTGGAACAACTTATATATATTATAAAATGAAACTTTTAAATTCAATTAAACAAATTTTTAAACAAAAATCATTTTATGGAAACTATAGTTCTTTAAAAACCAATTTAAATGTAAAAAATATACATATTATTAAGATGAATCATTTAAAAAATATCCTTATAAAAATAAAAATTACGCATTATGGAAATGATAGTATGGATGCCCATTAAGTCTGCATATGCTGAACATTATTTTTACACCTTCAACATTTAAAAACATTATTTGTCAAATAAAAAGGAATATTATTTTTAAAAAAGATTTTTAAAAAAGGGAATATGTTGATGAAAATTTCAATTAAAAAAATAGTATAATAGGAAAACGGTTTTGTAAATATTTTTTTAAAAAATGGTTTTTATAGAAGACATATTTCTAACTGAAAAGAGTAATAATGTTAGATTTATAAAAACATATTATTATTTAGGATAATTATTAAAGAGTGACAAAAAATGTTCTTTAATTAGAAATTTAAAAAATAACCACTTGTTATGAAATTTAATTCTATTTATGTAGATATGTACAATTTTATTTCATCAATGGAAGCATTCTAATAAACAATCTCGATGAAGGATGATATTGTATCAATAAACTATGACACCTTTATTAACATTGAATCATAAAAAAATCGATTAAATATAATTTTATGATGATTAAAATAACGTGAAAAATGTATATTAATGATAAAACATGTCCATTATAGTATATAAACCTCATAAAAATATATTTATATTACATGGAATGTGTCTCAAAGAAAGAAAATTGAGGAAAAATTGTACTACAAATTTTGAAAATCTTTAAACAAAAAATTCATAAATAAAGAACCTAAAATCTATTTTAACTACCTATTAAATAATTTTTAATAATAATATTTTACATATAAGTGCATTATACACACCAAATATAAGAAATTGGAGGTGAACATTGATTGGGTCTCTTATAAAATAAAAGTTAGATGAGAAAACCCTTCCCTTATGTCGTGATTCTCATCGTACATTATAAAAACTATTTTATAATAATTATATGTTTATTAAAATTCCATAAAAAGCATCATAATATTTATAATATCAAATGTTATTTACATATTACTTTTTCACCAATTCATTAATAACTCTATGTTAATGTTATGATTTGGTTGATAGTTTCCTTTTTTTAGTTCGTTTTTGGACATTTTATTCTTTCTTCTCATACTTAGATCATGATTTTAGTTATTTAAAAAAATTAAAAAATGATATAAATACCATATATATTAATTATATTGTTATTTAAAATTACATATATAATATATAAGTATTAAATGGAAAACACCATTCTGGGAGATGATAGGCCATACGTAAGCATGAAAGATGTTTCGATTTTATTTTTATATTGAATGAAATAATGTAAATGGAATTATTATATATATATATATATATAATATCGTTTAGTAGAATTATTATTTTTAATATATAAAATATATTTACGAAACCCATCCTTAATAGATTCCATGTAAACATATAATGAATCACATAATTTTTAGGAGGCGATAGTCCACACATCCGCAAACAAATTTACAGCAGTTACAAAAACTTGTTACCAAGACAATTTTTATATGTTAATTATAGAATATTAAAGCTATCATTACAAAAAATATATCATATGAAAAAATATTTTACTTAATAATTTATAACAATAAACCTTGGTTATGAAAAAGCAAACAAAACTGTTTGATGAGGCGGTAGTTCGCCATAGTAACGAACGATAAGTTTTTTACACATTAGATGTGACTTTGTGTAAATTTTTATTGAACCCTTATAATAAAAAAATAATTATATATTGGGTAAATAAAGTTATTAGATAAACATTGAATAATCATAATTGAATGGGTGGAGAAAAAAAATAACTTGAGGAAGGATGCTCGTTCTTCTTTTGGTAATTCCTTTTGGTTTTCAGCAAAGGGATTCGTAGGATAGAGTTAGACCAAAACAATGGATTTTAGGATGAATTTTCCAATGTTAAGACCATATTTATTATAGTTTTGTTCATAAAATGCTTCATAAGTGTGAATAAGTTGGAGGGGTGTGTTCTTTTTTGCTATTGAGGAGTAGTGTTATTTAAATTAATTTATGAAATAGGGAATTACACCAATGTTTTCCCAAGTAACATTGATCATATTTGCAAAAATTGAGTATAGGTTCGTTATATAGCCAAAAAAATAATTTTATACCAGGTTATATTTCATTTTAGGTCTTATGTTTAGTGATTAGTCATTTGTTAAACTATTTTATCTCTTAATAACTATAGTTAATGTCAATTATATTCACTAATATTTTTGTTCAAAAACATAGAGGGCATTATTATAACTTATAAATTATTTTTATTTTAAATATGTAATCCATTTTCCCAAGTTATAAGCACAATGTGACATAAATTAACTTATATTTAAACTCACAAACCGGGCGACATAGAGGGGTTTTAATGTATTATTTTCCAAATGTTAGGAATGTTTTTATACATAATATCAATGTAAAATTAATAAAGATAGACTAAATATGAATAATTTATTTATATTTTATCTAAAAAACATTATGAAAAAATATAATATAATTTAACTATAAAAAAAATTAGATGAAATAACTATTTTAAAATAAAATTCAGTATTCTTTACTATTCATCTAAAAATGATGATATCCAAAAAAATTCTAAAAATTAGCCCCAAGAAATTTATTATATTTTAGTTTAAAATATTATATTTTATTTTATAAAATATATATTATAGGGTTGTTAAAAACATATTTAGAATTTTTTTCCTATATTAAAATGTGAAAAAATAATTTTTAAAAATGTAGATTTTTATTTTTAAAATTTTATTTATTCATGTAATATAAGACTAAAACAAATTTTATGAGTATCAAAAATATCTGTTGAATATATAATATGTAAATTTTATTTAAAACATTAAAAAAAGTGTCTTGTATTTGTTTTGAGATAATATTGTGTAGTTACGTATAAATATTGTTTTCTTTAGGAGGTAATTATTTGTATTTTCAAATAGTTCATACATTAAGTTATACAAATTGAAAACAATAGGATTTATATTATATACATTTGAAAAGAAAATTTTATAAATTTATTAAATATTACTCATAACATACTTTCAAACCTAGAGGTGGTAGCTATAATAATATTTTAACAATCATGTTAATAGTATCTTATTGTTTTGTAAAACCTCAACCTTTCATTTAATGCTATAATTCAAAGGAATATTAAATTGTGTGTAAGACATGTAAAACATAGTGATTCATGTATCTCAATGTAGTCTAATTGTTTCATATGGTGCAATATTATCTTTTTGATGCATATAAAAAATCAAAATATAGTGATTTTAGAAAAAACTATATTCAGTGCTGCGTGGAGTAACAATTATCTAAATATTAAATTAATTAGAAAAAAATAATTCATAAAATATTGAGGTGTTATAATCCTGGTGGGAGGATGGATGAATGGCTATACATTGTTCCATACCCCCTCTTCCAAGAGATGACTCGGACTTATACAAGCAGTGACTATGTGAAGTAAAAATGTGTCGTTGTCGAGATGGGATATGATAATATGTGAGGGCACACGTTTGTTTGGGTGAGATGTTGTGAGATAGATTATGGTGGTGATCATGAGTTGTGTGAGGATGGAGCAAGGTGGTTTTCCTCTAGGTTCATGATACCCTACTAACATAGTTATGATATTTGATGTTATGTGATCACTCATCTGTTTGTGGGAAGGATGTGATGTGCCATGTTGTGATGTCATTTGAAAGAGGTAGGAGTTCCATGAAATGTGACACTATGGTGTAGAGAATAAAACTAGTGGTAAAGAGGTGTGCATTACCATTAATTTATATGATTAATATTATATTGTAATATAATGATGTGTTATTTAGTTAGTGATAATTTGTGAGGTTGGGTAGTTGGTTAATATATATATATATAGGTGCTATTTGGTTCTGATATTTTTATCACAGCTTTGTTAGTGTTATCTTTTCACATCTGCATAATAGATTTAGTTTTCCCTACTGAGTATATATGTATTCTCATCCTACATATATTAATATATTTTAATTCTTCTACTAGGACTATGTATCATGCTAGATATTATTATCTCATTTCATTGGGGTTTTTTTTTGTGGTGTTGCCTTTGATTTTATTTGAGAACTCTTTTAGGATTCTTTAATATATATCTATTTTAATTATATGTGGATTATGGTATTGTATGGATTTATTATATATTATTTCATGGGATTTACTCTGGGCTATCTATCCAATATCTTGATCCAACAATATTATAGAGGGTAATGCCTCCCATACATGAGATATTAATACCCTCGGTGCTAGTCTCAAATTTGGGGCCTACTGAAGGTGGAGATTGGGGGTCATTATACCTCCCCCCATATTGAGACATATTTGGAATGATGGGTTCATGGTAGATTGGTATAAAATTTTGTGGCTGAGAGATACAATGATGTTTGGATTTTGGAATTGTGATGATTTCATGGTTTAGTAGGGAAACAATTTCAGAAGATCATGGTGAGTGACATAAGTCTCATTAGACCAGTTGGGAAATGGGATTTTAGCCAACCGATATCCAATTCTAGGACACCAATCCCATCAAATTTCTAAATTAGGCTGATCCTTTTTAGGTTAGATTCCTTTGAGAGGTATATTCATCAAGATTGATTTATCATGTGATTGAAACTTGTGGTTTCATGAAGTTAAGGAAATTAAATAAATAAATCATAAAATTTGATGTGTGTTTCTCTATCTATTCCCTTGGTTTGTTTCTTACTAATCTTAAATTATTGGTTGAATTTATCATATAATTTAAAAATAAAGAAGAAAAGTTGATTAATCATCTTTATTTATTTTTTCAAAACATTCATGGGACTATAATGTCTTGTTTCCTTATGATTTTAACATGATTCAAAATTTATTGATATTTGTTTCCTTCAATAAATTATATAAATTGTTATTTTTAATCATAATTATTTTATTTTCAGATAAGAATCACTGTTTATTTTGTTATGAACAACCTATAAATTTTTATAATCATTATGAATAATGTTACCATGAGTATATGTGACATGCCATGATAATTTCAATTATTTTAATCCATGATTAGAAGTATATTTATTTTTATTTTCTTTAATATGTAAGGAGTTTATTTTCATTTTTATTATATCATAAATATTAGTTATTGAATTTCTGTTAATCATTGTTTTGGAAATTTACATTTTTAAATTTCTAAAAATGTAAATATGCTGTATTTATAATTCATTTAAATATAGAAATCATGATATAAATAAATGACTTGTTTTGTAGTCATAATTTATTATTTATAGTATTTCTATAACTATATGTTTTAAACATGTGTTATTATAGAAATTCTTGTGATATTTATTTCTAAATTTTCAGTAAAAAATATAATCAATACTTATGGTAACATGTTGAGACACAAACTATTTAAATGATTATTCTTATTCTTTATAAGAATAATAAGAATTTTTAAGAGATTAAATAACTTTTCCTCACATTTTAAGACCTGAGTAATATGTTATGGGAATCATGCCTAATTTGGTAAGAATTTATGTTTTAACTAATGGAATTCTAGTATGTGAGTCATGATGATTTTGCATGTACAAAATATTTTATTTAAATATTGAATAAAGAATCATGTTATCATTATTGTGGTATATAAATTTTTTTCATGAGAAATGACATTATTATTAAATATTTACTTATAGAATGATAAATCATGAGACATAGTAATGCAGAATGTGTTGGTCAAATTTTATTATTAGATAGCATGTTTTATTTTGATGATTCTATAAATATGTTGTGCATATAATAAGGTATTTTAATTCTACACAGGAACCTCAAAGTGTATCTCCTTGATTAAAAGATAAACCTATATTTTATTTTTTAAGGATATTAAATATGATGTGTAAGATAATGTGAATGTAGTTTCATATTTAACATGTCTACATGTTTGAACTTTCTAAATATATGGCATGATGTTTCACTAGAAATAAAATTAAAATCAAGAGTGTTATTTTTGTTTACGTTGTTAATATTTCATTGAAGTGTTGTTATGTATTGCAAAAATTAGTGTTTTATGGAAACATTGAATATTTTATAATTAATATGGATTATGAAACCTTTGATTTTAATACATGATTAATTTCACAATGAATTACATGTATATTCACTTATATATGGATAATGAACTGGTTCCCTTGGGAAAATTAGAAATTCTCTAGGAATACTCATGATAAATAATTTTGATATGTAATGTAATCACACGATTATTTGGGGATGTCTGAATGTGATTAAACAATGTGTGATTATTCTTATAGTGTTTCATTATCTAATGAAGGATTTAAAAATTATAATCCTAAAAAGAGGAAGAAATATTATCCGTGATAAATTTTTGTTATACATAGACATGGTTAAAACATTGTGGTTATGTGAGTGACCCCAAAGAGGATAATATAATGTCTAGTTGGAGGATGTTCCTTGATTTGTGTGCATAAATATTTAATTATTCAAATTATATTCATGATCATTAGTTAGGAAAATATTGAGGATATAATTGATCAAGTGGTTATATAAAATGTGTGGTTTAATATATATGATAATGTGGGGTAGTGATGTGGTTAAATGAAATGTATGGTGTATTTTTTCATTGGTTTGTGAGTTTTGGAAAGTTGTTGTTTTGTCTAGTGGTGATGATGTGTGGTGGATGAGACATGTGTTAATTGCGACTAGATAGAGTATTTTGTGTTATTATTTATCTGTATTTACATAATCAATCACCTCTCATTAAAGGATAATCAAATAAAGTTGGAAATAAATGAAATCGTCTATTTAGAAAAACAGGAAATTAAAAAATATTGTCCCCCTACCACCCCTAAAAATTGTTATTAAATGATCATTATTTTTACTATAAATAATTTTGTTATGTCTGTTGTTATTGATCTTATTTTGATGATAGGTGTTATTACATCAATCATATGAAGGGAGGGAAACATCTTTATGAAAATATATGCATTATATTACTACATAATTTTAAACCATATATGATAGAGAGTGCTTCCCAATGCTCATAATATCATGTTGTGAAAGGATAATTGCCTTTAATTTGTATGATTGTGGTATCTTGGTCTACATTAAAATTATTGATTATGTTGTTTGAGAAATTTTATGTGAAATTTTTGTGTGAATGTTCTCTTAAAAAATTAATTCATTTTCATTAAACTTTGGGAAAAAATTCATTAAATTATAGATTGTTTAATACTTATTTTTTCTTATATTTTGATTATGTAAAATTTCATATAAGATTTTAAATGTCAGGAAGCGAGTCATAAATAACCTTGAAGTTGAATTTTTTCTAATCAAAGAAATAATTTTATTATTTTTTGACTAACTAAATTATTTTATTCCATCGAAATAATTTTTTCAAAAAAATTATTTATGAAAATGGTTTAACTTATTGTATGATTTGAGTTGAGAGTATTTTAAATGAGATGAATGAGTTTTCAAAAAAAATATTCATGTTTTTTAAATTGAAAGCATAAATTTGTGATATTTAAATATTTTCTAATGACATTGAAAATATGTGGTGGAATAATAAAATTAATAGTATTGAGGTCTCTAATTTATAAGTGATATGATGAACTGTTTTGTTGAATAAAATAATAATATTTGTAATAGAATTTACTTATTTAAAAAAATTTGATATATTGAAAAAATTAGAATTTTTTTCTCAATATTTATTGATATGTATTTCATGAAGATTTAGTATGGTTTATTTTGTGACCATACATGGTAATGAGAGTTACAAAAATGTGATGAAAATTCCATGTTGTTTTAATCATGTTTTGTTAGGATGAATTATTTTAAATGTTTTTGATACATGAGATGTGATTCCCGGTTATACTTCTTTATTAATGTTATTAATATTATATGAGAGGTATCTCCCCAAAAGATATTGTTTTGAATGTGTTGTGATATATTACATTTATACTCGAATGTTTTCTTATGTGTTCCAATTATATTTAGAAACATGAGAGGTTTCTCATGGGTCAATTTTTCGGATAACTGTTATATTTTCATCCATGTGTTTTTTTTAATTGTTGAGGGAGAGATTTGTTTGGGAGGAATATGATGTAAATTTACATACCTTATGGGAAGTTACTTTGTGTGAAATCGGGTGGTTGAGATGTCTAGTGAATGTCCCAAGGAGTTAGAATAAATAGTTGATGAGTTTTGAGGTTTTAATAGAATGATAATAGTTTTGGGGGATGATGGGAAATTATTGAAGATGGTCATTTTTGTGGAATTTCATTCTAGAGGTAGGTCATTTGTAGAGGTATTTTATTCTTACATTCAGTAATTTTTTGTGGTGGGTCATTTTTGCAGGTAGGTTATTTTAGGTGGTCGATCATTATTGAGATGGTTCATTTTTAGTAGTCGGTCATTTCTGGTGATAGGTCATTCTTTCAGAAGGACATTTCTGGAAGTGGTTAATTCTAGTGGTAGGTCACGTCGAGCAGTAGTTCATTCTTGTGGCAGGACATTTCATTCGGTAGATCATCATGGTGGTGGTTGTGAACAAAGTTACCATTTTTCCAAAATTTACAAATTCACCATTTGGATATATTTTATGATGAAAAATAGTTTTAATTCCATAATTAATGGTTTTTAAACCTTTTTAAGGGAATTGTTCATGTATAAAATTTACAAAAAATCTAGAGTCCATTTAAATGTTTAAAAAAAATTGTATTGATGTGATTTACCTTTAATGAAAAACCTAAACAACATCTATTCGTACAGGTCATAGATAAAATCATTAAAAAGTATCCAAAATTACATCATTGATTCTCTTTTTTCATTATCCTGAAACTGAAGGTTCCAAATGATTCTTTCTATCGAGTCATGGATCCCATTTTTTCAGTTGGACAGAGCATCCACTAAAAGGATTCCTCTTATATTCACATCCCATATTTTGGTGTAATAAGTCTGGTATAATCATCCACTCCGATTTATGAATGTATTCATTTCTATTTATGTGTTTCATGAGGGGTGGTATTATTGTTGATATCTATTATAATGATGGGTACGTTCATATTAATAAATATAAATGAACTGGTTTAAATTAAATCAAAAGTTTACATGGAATGTGAACCATGATCTAAAATATTTTTTGATATTATTTATATATTGTGAATTTTATAGGGTTAATGTTGGATGAAAATTGTGTCATTGTGGACCCTTTTATACAATGTTATGATATTAACTATACAATTCATGTTGTATGATGATTGAAAATACACAAACCATAATTGACTTATCTTGTATAGTTAGGTAATTAATTGGATTCTTCAAGATCTTATGGATTGTGTCATAACACCCATAATTAAATAAGTAGAATTGAATCAAATCCCATATGTTCAATATAGAAAATGTTTTATTTGTGCTATTATATTTTGTTGGATCATACTTCTTATTTTGTATTTGCTTTGAAGATTTGGTTCATGGGTGGTGGATATGTGGTGAGGGGTGTGGGGTGAGTGGATGTTATAGGTAGTGTGGCTACATGGTAGTGGTTGTTCTACTGTGTAGTGGGGCTACGATGGAAATGATGGCTCTATTGTACAGTGGGGCTTCGATGGTGGTTGGTTATTCTAGATTAAAGGGTTGTAATGGGATTAAATTTATGATAATAATAAGAAATGGGATGGTTAAAATAGTTTAATACATAAATTTAAGGCAATTGTTTCAAGGAAATGGGTTGTTAATATATAATATGGAAAATGGATTAATAAGAATTAAAATTTTAAATAAGAACTATGGTTTTTGTTTTTCTTTTTTGGGGTTGGGGTTTTATAGTAACGTGATGTGGAGGTTTCTATGATATTTTATGTGCATTTTTGAAACATCGGTATGGGGCTTGTGAGTTGTAATTCTATATATATATATATATATACCCTTTATATTATTTTGATATCATCACCCACCCCACTTCCATCATAAACAATGTGATGACACTTGCAGTGTCACATAGGGGTATTTTTTCCAATATCTCAGTGGGAAGATGATGGATGGATAAATTCTCCTCCCTAATCTTTAGCCTAGATATGAGAATGACATGCTCATGCTATGATGGAATGAAGTCAAAATACCTATTGTTGAGAAATTACGTTTTGAGATGTTATTTTCCTTGTGTTTTATAAAGAGTTGTGGTGATACGGTTTATGGTGGGGGTTGTGAATGGTAGGAGAAGGTAATAAGGTCAATATAATTAGCGTTCTTCATACCTTACAACCTGGTTTGGGATATCTGGTTTGATGTGTGGGATTGGTTATCTATAAGAAGGATGTTATGTGATGTGTTGTGATGTCCTTAAAAGAGGTGGTAGTGCCATGACATATGACATTGGGGTGTGAGAGAGACAATTAGTGGGAAAGTGATGTTGGGTACCCTTAATATACTTACATCATATTATATAATTGTAATCGGTTGTGTTTGAAATTCCCCAAACCTAGTAACCTAGAGTCACTACATTATTACATATCATTGGTATGATCACAAAAGATCTACTCTTCAATGACCGTTTAGGTTAGTAGACTTGAAGTACTAGATAAATACATATGTTTTATATTACAACAGGATATAAAGAAAATCAACATCATTGTGACCACATTGAACACACTCTTATACCTTAGCCTAATATTATAGGTTAATAATAAAATACTTCATCACATCCTGGAAAAAACATTATAAAGGGGTGAGCTCAGATGCTCAGTAAAGATATCAATATAGCGAAAACTTTCATAATTAAGAATAATTATATATGTCAATATATAAGACTAAAACAAAAGCATATTAAACATAATCTTCAGTATAATATGGAAAATATAAATCAAATAATTCCATTTACTTATTCACATAGATATTCTACTAGTCTAATAATCAAAGGCAATATCAATATCTAATTTCATAATGATGGAATGCTTCATGCTGGACATCATAACCACATTTTCAAGGCCTCATGCCATGACTAAAATTAAAAAAAATTTCAAGGCCTTTTGCCAAGACACCAGTTTGTCTCATGAGACCTACGGATGCATTGAGGAGTTATGACAGGCTCCACCCATCACTTACTAAGTCCAATACATTCCTCGTATAAAAAAGTTAAAATATAACATAAACATTCATATTAAAAATAACATACAAAATGTTAATAATTTTACCATAAACCATGAATGGAATATAAATAACTTATCTATATTCAAACATATCAAAAAATCATCAATATAATATGGAAGATTGTATCATAATAAATCCCCTTAAAACAAGTGTAAAATCCATCAATGGATGTTGACATAGATGAAATCAAAACTAATTGAGAGATATATCACATTCTATTTTGAAATCATTTAAAAGTCATGTAATTATAATGTATAACATTTATTTTGAAAATATTCATATAATTTTGTAATAGAAGCTTGGTAGGTTATATAATGGAGGAAAATATATGCACCACCCGTATAAGTTCAAAAAAAACATTCTTTCCTTAATTTTTTCGAAAATCTCGTAAAGGACATTGTTTGAAAAATGATGTAAACATTATTTTGTAAACATCTAATAAAAATTAAAACAAGGGTATAACTGACTTTAAACCATAGTCTAAAAAATATTAATTTTTTTAAATACAATTTTTAGAAACATGGATATGGATGATAAAGAGGTCCCAATATTTTTTCCCGTAAAAACAACATCGGATAATAAAGAGATTATGAAATTAACACTTACACTGTACTTTTCCTAAGTCGATGTTATGTTAACATCATTTATAATTGTTGAATCATTGTTATTAAATTATAAAAAAATTATATACATAAATATGATATCATATATAATCCTCTAATATTTCTATTTTAATAATATTTCAATAGTATCATTGTTTCGGGTGTTAACTAATTCATTTTCATTTATATGTTTTTTTATGAATGTAATTTTTGTTCTAGATAGGATGTATTTCTTCCATATTAAGAATGATATTATGTTATTAAACATTATTTTGAACCATTAAATGAATATTATTATTTAATGGTTACGATTGAGAATAAATCACATCGCGTTCGTGGAAATAGAAATCCATACGTACGCACGATCAACAATATCATTTAATTGAAGTTGAAATTGTATATAATTGAAAACTATATAAAATATAAAGATTAATTGACATGTTATTTTTATTATTTAAATCAATTATACATCATCATTATACCCATACAAATAATGAAGTGTTGAATAACAACAACACCACGATGTGAAGATGGTAAGTCATACGTACGCACGTATGGTGACTTTTTCATTAATGGGATGGATAGAATAATTAATATGGGTGTACCCAATTTATAATAACATCACATTATGAATAAGGTAATGGAGTTATTATTTTGGTATGGTAATAATAAATAAAGAGTAAGTGGAAGAAGTAAATAATGTGAAAGATGTGGTGAAATAATTACCTCTTCTTCAGGTTCTTTCATATAATTTGATCAAAAGGGCTTATTAGGTTGGCTTATGATAAAAGTAAGATCTCGAGGATAAATTAAGGGTAGTTGGGAGGATATTTGGGATGTGTTTGGAAGATTCAAATGGCTTTGTAGTTTTGGTTTTGGGAGAAGCGTAAGTTTCCTTTATAAGAGAGGTGATGGTCACTTTTAGAAAATTTTGAAATATTGTTTCATAATTAAGTCATTTTAATTTTATAATGGACTCAAAGGGATTTTTTTCGAGCTCAAGGTAGAGAAGGGTAGAAAAAATCTCAACCAATAGGTTTTTTATGGGATTATATCACTATATTAAACTTATCTTTTAGATTTCACTCTTAGTTAAATAGTTTGTCAATTATCATGTATCTACATATTTTTATATTATATTGTTAATAAACTTACTATAATGTTACACGATATCACCAAGTGGTTCATTAATAACATATTTATAATTATATAAGTAATTTGGACTAATTTTAGATTTTTTGGAATATTATACCATTTGATAACATAATATTTGTTTTAAAAAACTCATTAATGACAATTTTGACACTATTTAGTATTTATTTTCCATGAAAGTCAAAACAGCATGCTTAATTCTAATTAAGATTAATTTTATAAACCCTATGATGTAATATTAATTTAAAAAATTCGTGGAATGCATAAAAAATATCACATTACATTTATTTTGATATTTATGATATCAATTATTTAAATCTTTTATTAATAAGGTAAATATTGCATCATCATTCTGTCATAAAAACATATAATTATATATTTTCTAAAAATAATAAATAAAATACCATTATGTTGGAATTATTTTTATCTTTCCAATTCATTTTTATAGTCGCATTTACATTGTGTATAACCTAATATAATAAATTTTTTAGTTATGAATATTTGAATTTAACACTTTTAACTCTTCTTTAAATAAAATAATTATAAATGTTCTAATCTAATCCAATTGGAACAAAAGGATCGTATTTTGTTTTCAGAAAGTTTATGTTGGTATAAATACATTTATCCAATAGAATTATCAAACATGTTAGGTTAATTATAATATCATTTCTACCGTTAATTTCCCTATTTCTTTTTAACTATGGTTAATAAATGTCAAAAGTTAATATTCACAAAAAAATATTTTCATATTATTGAACACAATTTCACTTACTGATGTCAATTGTGTCTCTCGAGCTTTCAAAATTAAAATCACAGACACAGTAAAATTAATTTTTATGTAAATTTACAAATGCGCCTAGAAGGTGGGTAAAATACGGTAAAAATTTCAATAAAAGTTTATATATCTAAAATTATTATAAAATTACTCCAATTAATTAAATTGAAAATATATTGGTAATATGTATTAATTTTGGATTAAATTAAAACAATTAATTATTTAAATTAAAACTTGGTTTTAAATAATTACACATTATTTTGCACTATTTATCAAAAATTTATTGTTTTCAGAAAAATTGAAAAAATTTACCCTAAGCCAATGTTGATATTCTGAATCCAAAATTGAAGTATATTTTTAAAAATAAAATTTATAATACTTCAGAAAGTGAGTATTACTATTCATAAAGGCTATTTCGATAAGTTGTGATGTGTTAGAACTTGAAGTGGTGTACAACCCAGGCTATTTCATTATTCAAAAAGAAACGTACCGTGGAGGCTTGGGATGTTACATTCTCCCCTCTTTCAAATAATTTAATTCTCCAAATTTCTAGAATAATAATACATAAAATGAATCATGTGGTTTTTCATCTTATGTTCCTCGGGTTCCCACATCGCGTCTTCTAACTTATTGTTTCTCCATAGAACTTTTACCAGATGAGTCGTCTAGTTCCTCAACAGATGTTCTATTGTATCAAAAATTCGGATAGGCTCTTTACAACAAGACAGATCAGGTTTAGGTTATATTTCTTCATATTTGAGTACATGCATTGGTTTTGGAATTTATTTTCTCAATAGTGAAACATGGGACACTTCATGAACTTTGGAGAGATATGGAAGCATTGCCAAATGGTAAGCTACAGCCCCAATTCATTCTAGAATTTCGAAAGCTCTGATGTACTTGGGACATAATTTACCATTCTTACCGGATCGTATAACTCCCTTCCATGTAGACACAATTAAGAAAACAAGATCTCCTACTTGAAATAACAATCCCTTCATTCGGTTATCGGCATATCTTATTTTCCTACTTTGAGCTACATTAATGTGGGTTTTGATAACCTTCATCTTTTTCATTGTTTCCTCGATATGTTTTGTGACTACGAGTTTTATTTCACCAACATCATCCAAATATGTTCATGTGTAACATCTATTCCTATATAATTATTCATATAGTTCCATCTGAATAATTGAATGAAAGATAATGTTATACGAAAAAAATACCATAGGTAAAAACTGATCCATCATACCCTAAATGTAAGGTGATCAAGATCTCAACATGTCTTTTAATGTTTGAATAGTCTGTTCTGATTTTACATCAGTTTGAGGGTGGTAGGTTGTGCTCAAATGATGTTCATTATCCATGATATTCTGAAATAGTTTCTAGAATCTTAATGTAAAATTGGGATCACGAACTGAAATAATCGATTATAGTAAACCATGATGTCTTAGTACATCATTTTAAGAAAATTTCTCTTAATAATAAAATGTTAAATCTTCTCTAATAGTTATAAAATGTGATGACTCGATAAAATGGTCAACAATGACCCATATTGCATCATTTATTATAGGTTCCTTTGTTATTCCCATTAAAAATTCCATTGTAATATCATCCCATTTCCACTCAGGTATGGGAAGAGGTTTCATGACTCCTCTAGGATGTTTTCATCTAGCATTAACATGTTGAAAAACCATACAACTTTACACAAAATTAGCAGTATCCCTCCTCATGTTGTCCCACAAAAATTTTTCTTTCAAATATCTATATATCATAGTGCTACCATGGTTTATAGAGATATTGGAGCTATAAGAATCATCCGAAAATTCTCTTTTTTTTTTGATCATGTATGTCAGGAACACAAAGCCTTTTTCCAAATAAAAAAAATACCATCTTCATAAACGAAGTTGATCAATCTACCATCATTTATTGCATTAATTTTATTTTTAAACTCCTCATTGCTATTTTGAGAATGTTTTATTCTTTCTAGTGAATATGGTTTAGTAACCATTTGAAAAAGTATTGATGTTTCACCTTCCATGATTATTCCCTAATCCATCTTACTAGATCCATGAACATATAATCCATTTAAAATCTCATCTTGTTCAAAACTCCATGACCTTTTCTAATCAAAGAATCTTCTACCATATATTCCTTCCCCAAGTGGTAGTGTAAAGTGATATCATAATCCTTCAGTAGTTCAAGACATCGTCTTTTCCTTAAATTGAGTTATTGTTTTGATAAAATATAATTTAAACTCTTGTGGTCGGTATATATCTCACATTTTCCACCATATAGATAGTGTATTTATATCGTCAAAGAAAATATTACAGCGATAAAATCAAGATCATGAGTGGGATAGTTTTTTTCATTCATTTTGAGCTGCCGTGATGAATAGGCAACAACTCTATCATTCAGAATAAGGACACAACCAAGTCCTTTCATTGAAGAATCACAATAAATAACAACCCCATTTTCCTTGATGATAGATTCAAGATAAAGGAATCGACTAATCCTCTATCCAGTTCTTCAAAACATTATTCACACTCTTTTTTTCAATCATATTTAACCCCTTTATGTATGATTTTGGTTAATGGGTTAGCGAATCAGGAAATATTCTTGACGAAATGATTATAATAACCTGCTATACCAATAAAAATACATACCTCATTTATACTCGTCGGTGCTGGCCAATCATAGATTGCCTTGGTCTTTGAAGTATTGAAGGATATTCCATCCTTATATACAATATGGCTATGAAAAGAAATATCATGAAGCCAAAATTATTTCATGATAAACATCCCATATAATTCATTTTTTCTACGAGTCTTTTGAATAACGCTTAAGTGATTTTCATGATCTTAGTTCATTTTGCAGTATAGGAAGACATCATCATTAAATACCACTACAAGTTAATCTATATATTCATTAAAAACTCTATTCATTAGTTATATAAAGACAGAGGATGAATTAGTTAATCTAAAAGAAAATATTGTAAACTCATAATGCCCATACCTGATTCAAAATTCTATTTTTGGAATTTCTTCCTTTTTCACACACAACTGAAGAAATCTAATTCGAAGGTGAATCTTTGAAAAATATTGAGCTCCATGAATTTGGTCAAATAAATCATACATCTGAGGTAAAAGATACATGTTCTTTACTTTTATATAATTGATCTCTCTGTAGTCAATGCACAACCTCATAGATCCATCCTTATTCTTAACTAAAAGAATATGGGATCCACATGGAGAAACATGATGGCGAATAAATCCTTTATTACTCAATTCATCTATATGTATCTTTACATCCATTAATTCCATAGTGTAAATTCTATATGGGGTATTCAATATGATTCTTGAACCGTGAATAAAATCTATGAAAATCTCAATTTCTCGTTCTAGAGAATTTCCAGGTATATTTTCCGGAAACACATCAACATATTCTTGCACAATAGGTACATCCTTTATTTAAACATTATTTTCTCACCCATAGTTATTTCATTATCTTACACACAAATAATATAATTTTGTAGAACTACTAGGGGTGGATCTCGATAAGAAATAGAATGTGTCGTTTCTAATCTAATGATAAGGTACTCTTTATCATCATCGAAAATTGTAACCTCTTTATTTTTGAAATAAATTTTTGCATCATGGTCTGAATGTCAATCCATACTGAGTTTTATATGAAATTCAATAATGGGAAGGATAATGAGACCAGTAGATAAATAAAATTTATATGCCTTAATGGGAACTGATTGAAAAAACATTGTTGCAATGATACTTCCTTTAGGATTTTTGACTCAGAACTCCATTATTAAATGAAATAGGAAAAATCTTATTTTTTTAGGAAACTGGGAAAATATGAAACATTATGATGATCCAGAATCAAATAAAACATTGGCTAAAATTGATGAAACCATTAAATTACCTTCTACCACGTCTTTCTGAGCTTTAACCTCATCAATAGTGAATGCATAATCTTGGAATTGCTCCCTTGGCCTTTTCTGGGTATGTTTACTTGGAGCTTAGTACATTCATTTTCATAATTCCACTTTCTCTACCACTATAGAATTTTTCATCGACAAAATCTTTCTTTCCTTTGCAATCACGAGCTTGGTGGCCTTTTTTTCCACACCTGTAACAGACACTCATTCCCTTCAGGAAAGTACCTTTGTGTTTCTTCCCACACTTACTATAGGATAGATATTCAAAAAAAAATTCATCTCCTTATATAAATTTCCAGAGTTTTTGGAAGATATATTCTTCTCCCTCTTTGCTTTATTATCGTAAGACATAAATAATTTCCTTTATATCTTGATAGCACATGAACCTATATCTTCATACAGTGAGATTTATTTTTGAGACTAATGCTTGACAGATAAATGGTTTTAACCCATTGAAGAATCGATCAATCATACTCCTTGGGTTACGTATATAATCTTTTGTGGGCCTTGCTAACCTTGTAAAGTAAGCCTTATACATTATGACATTATCATACTTGTTTTTCCTAAGACTCGGAAATTTTCATTCCATATCATGTTGATGGTCACAACGAATTCATTTTTCTATGAAAATCTCTTTAAACTCCCTCAAATCAATATTTTATACTTTTTCATCCTCTTTTGTGTATCGATTCAATGACCACCATTGATTATCATCTCTTGTGAGGTAATAAACTGCCATGACAACGTTTTCCTTTTCAATAATCCCTAAAGTATAAAATATTTTCCCCGAGGAATGTATTCACTACTCAGCTTTAAATAAATTTTTAGTCCAATTGATTGTTGGTGGTTGTTGACTCATGAAGCGGTCTAATATTGATCCTCCATGATGTGGATATGGATGGTCCATATGAGTAAGGTCATTATTCATAACCTATGTTAGATGTCCCAGTATTATGATTAGTTGGCCAGTACTAGTTGCATCACCCGATCCACTATAATTATGTTGAGAAGGAGGGAAATCCCTACATGGATTATGTGCATTGATATGATTTACATTCCTTCCACTAAAAACTATTTATAAACAATTTCATACACTATATTTTTTTATGAATCACAATACATAATTCCAAACTTATTTAACACATATCATAAATTGAATAGTTTATAGATATAATCCATAATCTAAAATGATTTTTAATTGATGATGTATATACACATAAATCCTTCATTATGGCTTCAGAAAAATGGTTATTATCCTACAATTATCCACCGGGAGTGTTGTAACCAAGAGTACATCAGGTCCGATTTTTGTGTACAATGTAACATCTACTAAATCCTGAAACTCATTGTCAAAGTTTTCACTCCTAGGTATATCATTGATAGAGCCACCTCTACCTGCTTGTATCCATTAAGGTATGTATATCTTGGAAATTACAAAAAAATATCTACGTTACAAATATTATAGGGCGTTCTTCTATAATAATCCTCAATGTCATTCTTAGGGTAATGATCTCTAATCAGAGTTATTCTAAATCAATTTTCCAAGGTTTGTACTAAACAAACTCTGATACGAACTGTAATGCCTCAACCCTAGTTACCCAGATTCAGTGCGTTATTAAATAACATTGGCATGATAACAAAAGATTTAGTCTCTAAAGACCAATTTACATACAAATGTTTTAAATTACATCATGAAATAAAGTAAAGCAACATCATTGTGTACCCTTTGAACACACTCTTATCCAATATCCTAATCCTGCTGGTTAATTGTAAATAACTTCTTCATGTCACAAGATAAATAAATCATAAGAAATTGGGGAGCTGAGATGCTCGATAAAGATAATAATATAGCAGAAACATTCATAAATAACAATAAACATTTAAGGTAATTTATAAGACTAAAAAAGACTTTTAAACATAAACATCATCATAATATGGAAAATTTAAATCAAATAATTACATTTACTTGTTCACATCAATATTCTACTAATCAAATAATCACATGCAATATCAATATCCAGTTTCATAATGATGTAATGCATAATGCCGGAAATCATAACCACATAGTGAAGGCATCGTTCCAAGACTACAAATAAAGATTTATTCAAGGCCTTATTCCAAGACACTATTTTTTCTAATGAGACCTAACAGTGCATCAAGGAGCTATAGAGTGCTCCACCTATCAGATACTAAGTCCCATTAATTCCTCGTATTAAAAGGATGAAACATAAAAAATCATTCGTATTAAAGCTAACATGCAAAATATTAATACTTTAACTATAAACCATGAATGGTATAACAATAAAAAATCCACAGTCAAACATATCCCAAAACCTTCGATACTATATTGACAATTTTATCATAATAAATCTACTTCAAACAAGTTTAAAATCCATCAAGTGATGATGACATAGATGAAATCAAAACTATTTGAGAGAAATATCTCTTTCTATCATAGAGATATTTAAAAGTCTTGTAATTATAAAAGATAAAATTTAATTTGAAAATATTATTATAAACATGTAAGGAATACTTTAAAAGGTGTTATAATGGTGGAAAATTTCCTCACTCTCTATATAAGTTATGAAAATGGTCTTTCCTTAATTTTGTCAAAACGTCGTAAATGACCTTGTTTGGAAAACGACAGAAAGATTATTTTATAAACATATTATAAAAAATAAATAATGGATATAAATTAATTTAATCCATATTCTAGTAAATTGTAAAAAAATTTCTCAAACACATTTTTATGAAACACAGATGTGGATGATAAAGAGGTCACAGTAGATATTTATGTAAAAATAAACCTCAGATAATAAAGAGACTATAAAATTAACCCTTACCTTGTACCATTCCTTCGCCGATGGCATGACGAAATCATATATAATATTTACATAATTTTTATTAAATTTTACAACAACTATATGCATTAATTTTATATCATATATAATCTTATAATATTGCTTTTTTAATAACATTTCAGTAGTATCATTGATTCAGGTGTTAACCAATTCATTATCCTTTATATGTTTTGATAAATAAGAAATGTTTGTTATGGATATGATGTATTTGATTCATATATAGAATTAAATTATGTTCATAAACATTATTTTTTACAATAAAATGACAATTACTCTTGAATGGCTACGATGGGGAATGAATCTCATCATGTTCATGGAGATGGTAACCCGTACGTATGCACGAGCAACAATATCATTCAATTAAAGGTGTAATCATATATAATTGAATGTTATATCATATATAAATAATCATTAACATGTTATATTTATTATTTACATCAATTATACATCACTATTATACCCATCCAAATAATTAAATGTTGAATAAAAACCACACCACAATGTGGAGATGGTAAGCCGTAGGTACAGACGTACAACAACATTAACATTTATAAGATGGATAGAATAATGAATATAGTCATAAAAGATTTATAATAACATCACAGTATGAATAAGGATATATATTTATAATTTTGGTATTAGAATAATAATGAAAGTGGAAGTGGAAGAAGAAAAGAACTTGAAATAGTTGGTGAAATAATTACCTCTTATTCGGGTGCATCCTTTTGATTTGATCAAAATTGATCATTAGGGTGGATTCTGATCTAAGAATGACATCTACGATGAATTTAGTGTAGTTGAGAGGATATTTGGTGCAGTTTTGGTAGATAAAAATGGATTTTTAGTTGTGATTTTGAGAGAAGGGGAAGTTCCTATTTATAAGAGAGGTGAGGATCACTTTAGGAAATGCTTGAAATATTATATTATAATAAAATCATTTTCAGCTAATAATGGCTCTAGAATGATTTATTTTGACAAAAAGGTGCGGCTGCGTAATAAATCACTCAACCAATAGGTTTTAGATAGGTTTAGTTACCATATTAACCTTATCTTATATATTTTACTATTTTTTTAATAGTTTTACATTTACAAAGTCTTTTTGTAATTTTATATTATATGGTTAATAAACATACTCTAAAATTCAAAAAAATCCGAAAGTGGTTCATTGGTGACATATTTATAATTATTTAATTCTCTTGTCTGATCATTATATTTTTATGAATTATATAACATTTATTAATATATTATTTGTTTTAAAAACTCATTTATGTCAATTTTGACATTATTTAGTATTTTCATTTTTTGAAATTCATAACAGCATGATTACAACGAAATAAATTCATTTTATCAACCCCAACATGTCATATTAATCAATAAAATTTGTGAAATGCATAAAAAGTATAAATTTAAATTTATTTTGATATTTATAATATCAAGTATTTTAATATTTTGATTAATAACGTAATTACTTCATCATCATTATGCCATAAATATATTTTATTATTTAATGTCTAATTTTTTTAAATAAAATACCATAATATAGGAAATATTTTTGTTTTTCCAATTAATATTTATAGTCTAATTTATATTATGTATAACCTTATATTAAAATTTTTTAGATATGAAAATTGGAATTTAACACTATTAACTCTTATTAAAAAAAATAATAATAAATGTCTTAATCTAATACAAGTGGGCCAAAAGGAAAATATTTTATTTCTAATTTTTATTTTTGTCGAAATACACTTATCCAATAAATTTAGTACATGTTTAATGGTATTTATAACATAATGTTTACCTAAAATTAACCTATTTAATTTTAACCGTGGTAAATAAAAGTCAAAAGCTACTTTGCAGAAAAAATTATTTTCATCTTGTTAAACAACATTTTATTTTCTAATGTCAACCATGTCTCTTGGATTTTTGAAATTCAAATCATAGAAGCACTAAAATAATGTTTTATGCAAATTTGTAAATGGTCTTAGAAGGTGGGTAAAAGAAGATAAAACGCTCTATAAAATTTAATATATCTAAACATATTATAATGTGACTCTAATGAATTACATTAAACATATACAGGTATTATGTATATATTTTGACTTAAAATTAAATAAATAATTATTTAAAAAACTTGGTTTTAAAAGATAACGTAGTGTTTTTAACGATTCATAAAAACATGAACGTTTTCAGAAAAATAAAAAAAAAAATCCCTCTAAGCTAAATTTGATATTAGAATACAAAAATCAAGTCCATTATGAATAATAACATTTATAAAATTTTAAAAAGGAGTATTATTATTCATAACGGCTAGTTTGATTGGTCGTGGTATGTTAGAACTCGAATTATTGTACAACGAAAGCTATTGCATTATTCAAAGAGAAACATACCATGGAATATTGGATTGTTATAATGTTATTTTCTGATATATGTTTTTTGACTATGGGATTCTTCATAGTATGCATGTATAGGTGTTTTTTGGTTCATTAATTTTTCTCAGAGGTCATTAGTGTTCTCTCTTCACATGTGTATAAGAGAATTTGGTTTTCCTAGTGATTATACATGTATTCTCAGCCATCATATATAAAATTATTTTAATTTTTCTTGGATAACATTGTTCCCAATGATATAAATTAATAGCTTAGATTTTTGTTAGTTATTATTGTGTTTTATTCATAGATATTATTTTTTGTTTACATTGGGAGTTTTTTATTGGTATTTATTTAATTTATAAATTCATTATGGGATTGTTTGAATTTATTTTATATACTTTATAACATTTTATTATGGACGATTCATATTATATCATGATTTTATATTATTTAAGATTGAAATTCCTCCCTCGCATGAGATTTTCAGACCATCAGTGATAGTCACCAACCTATAGCCCATTAGTGGCAGGAATTGGAGGGTCATTATATCCCTCCCCTCATAAAACCATATATAGGTAGAGGGGTTTATGAAATTATAAACTAATTCCTTAATTATATTAATAACATATATATCTTATTTAAATAATAAATCTGTCTATATGTCTATCCATCATAGTTGATAATGGAAAAACAAATTCATTGGTTTGTGATTTTGTAGTCCTCTGTACACATGAACTATTATTTTGTAACACATGATTAAAGTGGATATGGTTATAGTAAATTCTTATTACATAAAAAAATCTATGTATCTGTAATATAATTACTTTATTCTATCATCATGTTATAGTAAAAATTTTCGTTAGTTGAGGAATAAATAATACAAAAAATACACATGGATGATCATTATCTCTTCTTCAGGCATCATCCTTAGGTATGATCTAAAATCCATCATTGGATTAGATATAATTCCAAAAAAATTATACTAGGATAATGTGATGTATTTTGGTTAGTTATTTGGGTATGTTTAAGTTGATTCAAATCACTTGAGAGGTGTGAATAAAGGAAGGTTGGTGGTGGCCGTTTCTATGTGATGGAATGAAATCCATATTGAAACTACATGAAAATTTACAAAAATATTATAAAATAATATGGTTTTTTCCATGAAAAAAGCTTCAAAATGAACATATATTAAATGATGTAATGTAACTTATTAAAATATTACAAAAAATTAGTATTTATACATGTTTTGCTTAATATTTACTGTTATCATCTTAGTTTAATGAAACAGTAAAACCATTTTTTCCCTGACCACAATAATTAATTATTACTATTTTTACTTTTCATTTGGGTCAAAAACAAACTAAAACATATTCTATAATATAAAATATGATGACTCAAAATATATATTACATTTTTTAAAATTATATATATATAATTTTAAATATTTAGTTTAAAATTATTCCCACTGATTCAATGATGCATGAAGTACTCATAGAGAAAAAGGTTAAAAACATAAAATGTTTTTATTTTCAATTTCAACATTAATTTGATTCCAATAGCATGTATTTAATTTTATTGACATCTAAATGAACTAATTTTACTTGAAAAAAATTTAAAATATATTTTAACTATATAAATAATTGAAACCAAAACGTAGTTTTCAAATAAAATTTAGTATTTTAAATATTCATCAAAAAATTAATCTTTTATGGAAATTATGAAAATATCACAATTAGATAATATTAATATAATTATTTCAGAGATATGTTTCTTTAATGGTCCAATAATTAGTGTCCAAATAATTGTGAACAATAATCAAAAAACTATTTTTTAAAAATATAAATTTTAAGCATAAAATTTGATTTATTCATAACTCCTCTCTATAAAAACACATAATGAATATTAATTGATCAATTAAATATATATTATATTATATTAATTAATATAATTCACAAAAATTTATTTCATTAATTTTTTAGGTAAAAATTTTATTTGGATAAAAAGATTAGATGAATATTTCTTTATTTTCAAATAATTGTTTATCTTCTTTTTTTAAATAATTTTTCACCAAGTAAATAATTTTATATATTTCCATAAAAAATATATTTTCCTAATTTAATTATTTAAATTCATATCATCCATTATAATAACAATGTGATAGCTGTCATATTACATAATAATATTTTAACAATATATCACAATTTATTTATACCGAATGTTTTCTATAACACAAGAAATTATCAATGTTATGTGTAATTAAAAATATCAAAAAGATTAAATAATATTTTTTAAAATAAATTACAAATTTAGTAAGGTTATACATTCTACCCCTCCTCAAAATTAATTTCTCCCTAAAAATCCATCTTTTTCATCAAATGGTAAACATTTTAAAATTCATTCAGAGAAACCAACATCATTCAAATTAATAAAAAAACATCATTTATTAAGGGAAATTTTGGAAACATAATTGTTACCTTATGTAACTCCAAAATTTACTTCCACATTGTAGAATGTAATGTCGAGAATTTTCAGTGAGGTGTGTTTTCTTTTATTTTTTGTTAAACCCAAAATTCCAGCATAAGAGCCTATTGGTTCGTTTCCGTATAGGATGTAGTGGGTGGGCTAGAACCTAGATACAGACCAAATATAAGTCTTCTATTTGAATACATAACGTGGATTAAATAAAAATTATGTATTTGGTTGGACAAACCCCCTTTCAAAACGTATATAGTCTTTTCTAAGGGATGAGGGGACCTATAATTACAAGAACTATAATGCACATACAAACCATGTAAATGACCATTAATTCTTTGAAAACAATAGATCACTAACTTATTTTTCTTATTGTGTTTTCCTTTCTTCTCCCTCATAGTAGGAGCAGCACAAGATAGATTCTCCCCACACCCAGTCAAGGGATCCCACTTTCGCGTTCATCAGGATATTATTTTCATCAACGTCTGATATTTTTATTCTATTATGGTGAGGTCTCCACTCCTACACCTTCTTTAAAATCATTTATCTTACCATATATTATTTTATTTTTTTTGTGATATCATATTCCGAATATTCTGGTTTTTGGTTTGATTTCACATATTCTTACTTTTTAGATCAAATCAATTGAAAGCAATTGATTAGTGGGAATTTACTGACCTAAGGTAGGTGGTATAGCTTATTTACCTCATGTTTGATTTCTTTTATATTATGATCATCATTCACCTTTCGGAAAATATCTGATGATGATTCAAAAATACTTAGAAAATTAACATAAATGGTTTCTCAATTATAATTTGATCCAAGCTAATGGGGATTCACATCCTTGGTTTTCCACCATGGCATTAGTCAACACTGTGAGTGTGACTTTCCTTGATATCATATTTTCCTTCTACTTTATATTCATAAATATTCATGAAGGGTGGTTAGTCATGTAATATACAATTTTGAAGTATGAATTTAGTTATGAAAGGTGTTTGCAATGAGTTATACCAATTGTTTATTCCGTATTAGAATTTCTTATTTAAATGTTCCGGAACACATGATTCAAATTTTATCATTGAAATTTCTTACCAAATATATGATTTTTGAGAGTTAAAAAATAAGTCATATCAATGGTAGATGTGATTATTGGATATTTATGGGATTACTTTAATGGTTTAATTGATTATAATTATGATATCTTGTTATGGATTGTACATACATCAATGGTGAATGTTTTTATGCATTTGATGGCCACACCAAGAGTTTAACATACCTCCATAACTGTGATAATTATTCCCTATGGGAGACACCATGGATATGATCAGTTTATGGATGGTCATACCAGGTTTCAAGTATTACTCGGGCCCCTGCATTAGATTCTAAGGATGAGATCATAAGGTAGATTTCATGTCATTGCAAAATTGATACTTGTGGTTACATTAATGGATCTCCTTGGAAAAACAATTATAGTATTCCACATTCACATTTACCAGGTGGATATTGTGATTTAGTTTTCGTCAAATTCCTTTTTTGTAAATGTAAATATTGTAAAAGATGTCTATATGAAAATTCCATGAATAAAAACTCAATCCCTTCTAAATTTTCCATAGAGATGAATTTAATTGATCTTTTATTTCAAATCATCTTTAGTAATATGCATATATACATTATAAATTCTTTTAAAAAATCACCATAATCATGTATGTGCCACTAAATTTACTTTCATGTGACCCGTATCATATAATTCACTCCCATGGGTGAAAATTTATTATCCATTTTTTGTCGAAATCAAATTATCATACACACAATGTTAAAATTTTAAATTTATTATAAAAATACAAATGTGACTGAAAATATTATTAGGATATATCAATCCTATTCTAATAATCTAAAAGTAACATATTATAATCATGGGAGATATTAATATAGTTATAAACTTTTTTACCAATATTTTCAAAGTTTCTTATTATATAAAATACTCAAATAAGAGTATTTCCACAAACTATTATTCTCACTCATCCTCATATTTAAATTTTCCTTCATCAATCACCATCCTTGAGATATGAAGACATTATAATTAGTTTCCTTCATGATCATTCAATAATGTGTGGATTCCCCTTCAATTATCATAGCTTGGTTCACAATACATTGATATTCAATCCTCTCATAAGTTTATTCTAAAAAGTCACCAAACTATTACAGAACT
Source organism: Viscum album (assembly GCA_963277665.1). NCBI lineage: Eukaryota > Viridiplantae > Streptophyta > Magnoliopsida > Santalales > Viscaceae > Viscum > Viscum album. Next base: position 448,435,100 of record OY728133.1, read on the forward strand.
ACTGGAAAGCACGATTTTCCCAACACTTGTATACCAATGGTTCAAAGAACCGTTGGTATAGGTTATCTTTACCAACAGTTTACATAAACCATTGGTAAAGATCTCTAATAAGTGACTTTTCCCAATAGTTTTATAAAACCGTTGGGAAGGATGGGTAAAAAATCAATTTTCCCAACTGTTAGATGAAACCGTTGAAAAATATTGGAAAAAAATGAGTTTTCCCAGAGGTTTTAGTAAAATTTTTGGAAAGATTGAGTATTCCCAACAGTTTTTAAAAACTATTCGGAAAAATATGCCCCAATTTCTCAAATCCCAGGAAGCCACCTCCCCATGATTCTAGAACCATTCCACTGCTCTCTGAAGCGATTCCTTCACAGAACCACTTGAGAAGCCGCCCCTCTTCCATCAGATCAGCTGCTGCCTGGTTAGACTCCTTCCATATTTTATCAAGTATATAATTCCACCTCTTATCAAGTATATCCTTCTATTCTCAAGGATTTCGTTATTCCCAATTTTAATGGTTTTTGTAAAATGTTATGATTCACTACTCCATGAATTCTGTACTCAAATAACTAAATCGGTGTATGTCCAATTAATGTTTTCATTATACATTTATATTTATAAGGTCATGTTGTCTCTTTATTATGTTTTAATTTTAATGATTCATAGTTTTATTTAATCTCAGTGCTTAAAATATTACAGCTTCATGTATATGAACTCATAAGAAATTGTTTGTAATATTTATTTATACTATTTCAGGAAAATCACTCCTTTCATTAAGATCATTTCAAACATGAAGATCTTGTTTATCTTAATTTTTGTACACTATGTGTATTACATAACAAGTATGTATCATTTTTCTATCAAAATATATATATATATATATATATGAAATGACACAATGTTCAGTTATCCTTTCCATAATAGAATATATGGTGTATCTTCTTGAACATTGAAAAATAGTATGTAGTCCCTAATTAATACTTCTTCCTTCTTCATGAAACTAAATCACAGAATATAAAATTTTCAATATTAGTGAATATTAGTTTTTCTAATACAACCATTAATCATTCTGCCTTTGACATCATACATGTTTTATCCAATCACCTTTTTAAAACACAATGACCATTTTCATTGATTTTGGGTTCCTCAAAATTCATGTCAAAATTAGAAAAATGTATTTATTGAATCATGTTTGTCATATGGTTTCATGGATAAAAGTTCATCTTGAAAATCATGACTGTGTGGTTCTAATATCAGGAGGACCATGAGATTATTATTCTTCACACAAATGAAGTTGTTTTCTGCAACTATGTGTTTTAGTTTACACTTTTGATTTGGCCAAAAGGGGATCTTTTTAATCATTAGTCATGGTTCTGGGTGGTCCTTTAGGATGTGAGATTGTATGACCTTATTTTACTTGTTATATCCAATGTTATTATTGATTTATGTTCAATTTTATTATCTTTAACAATAGATGTTGTTTAATAAGTTGTTATTAATTGTTGTAAAAATGACGATATGGTATAAGCACTAGTAGAAAAATGATTTTTAACGTCGCCAGTTTGATGTCGGTCTCTTATAAACCGACGTAAATAATTTTTTCGGGGAATTACTGGCATTAGTTTATTTAAAAACCAATGCCAAAAAGGGAAAAAAAATTTTGTTTCGGTTCATAATAAACCGACGCAATAAACTAAAAAATATATATTTTGGCGTCGGTTTTTAAGAAAATCGACGCCATAAAATTTTTAAAAAAATTCTTTGGCATCGTTTTTTAACACACCCATGCTAAACATTTAAAAAAAATTCATGTCGGTTTTTTTAAAAACTGACGCCAAAAAACAATAATTGTTATGGCGTCGGTTTTTAAAAAAACCGATGTGAAAGATGAAATATATTTTTGGCATCGGTTTTTATAAAAACAGAAGCCACAAAATTAATAAACAAATTTAAAGTGTTTTAGATATTTCTCTATGCTTTGATTTGATTGGTTATGGAGCAAACACAGAGTTACAGATTAAAAGTTATGGATGTCGGAAGTTGACCTTATCTAAAAGATATATTAAAGAAGTTCATCTTTCAATGGAAATAACTTTTAATCCGTAAATCCATTTTAGCTCCACGACCAGTCAAATAAAAGATTAAGAAATTATCTAAAACAATGTAAAAATTTCTTTATTTTTTTGGCGTCGGTTTTCAAAAAAAGCAACGCAAAAAATATATTTTAGCTTTTCGCGTCAGTTTTTTTAAAAACCAATGGCAAAAAAATAATTTTTTTTGGGGTCGGTTTTTAAAAAAACCGACACGAGAAGTTTTTTAAAAATGTTTATTGTCGGTTTGTTAAAAAACCAACACCAAAGTTTTTTTTATCTTTTTGGCATCGGTTTATTTAAAAATCGACACCAAAAAGGATATTTATTGACATTTTTTGGCGCCAGTTTTCAAAAAAACCGACGCCAAAAGGCCAATGTAAAACTCTTTTGTTTCGGTTTCAAGCAAAACCGACTCCAAAGAGTAAATCGGGATAGGAATTTTAATTTTTTTTTCACAACGTGCATTTAACTTTATAAAATCATACCTACATTTTCATACAAAACAATTGAGAATATTTTTGTTTGCTATATGTATATCCAGTTTCTCCTTCATTCGTCATTTTCAACATCTTAGATTCAATCAAGATTTCAATGAGACTTCAATCGTTAATTTGAACACGGTACATATTATATTAATTTATTTTCGTTCTTATTATTTTCCTTCATTCAAATCAACTCGATTAGATTTCTTATAAGGATGATTCGTTCTCATTTCAAAATACAAGTTATATAATGATAAAAAATATATCGTTTTGATGGAAGCCCCTAAAACCATTGAAATATGTCTAAAGTATTATGATTATTTTATTTCATTTGGTGTATATGAATTTAATTTATGTTTATCTTTTTTTCAATGAAATGAGTTGTATCAATCAAAACATTGACAGGTTCAACTTCTGACGGCGATAACTTTTGTTACGTAACATTGTTTTAGGTCCACAACCTGTCAAATCAAAGCATAGAAAATGATCTAAAACATAAAAAAAAATTCTTTTTGGCAGCTGTTTTTTATAAACCGACACCAAAAATATTTTTTTTCATTTATAGCATCGGTTTTTTAAAATATGGAATCCCATAATATTTTTTTTAAAATTTCCACGTCGGCTTTTATGAAAACCGACGCCAGCATTGGTTTGTAACAAAACTGATGACAAAAAACAAATATATTTCATTTTTCGCATCGGTTTACAAAAACCGACGTAAAAATTCATATTTTTTACATCAGCGACTTCGACGTCTGTTAAAAACTGACGTTAAAACCCATTTTTCTAGTAGTGAAGGGTTCATATTGTATGTATAAGGGTTCAAATGGTGTGTATAACGGTTGACATGGTATCAGTGAAATCAAGTCAATAATTTAAACCTTCATTCTCACTATCATTTAAGTAATTGAATGATGTAAACTGATCCTCACATGATTTCATACCTTAGATAGTGTCCAATATATGTAATACGTGCTTTTGAATTCATCAGTTAACCAGGATCATATATTTCATTTCCCCCATGATAACTATACTAATATAACTTTATGGTCAATTAAATATGGTTCTCATTGTACGTTGTATATTATGTGTCCATATTTGCCAATAATCACTTTTATGAGGGTGGGGTGATTTTCACTACCCATGCTGGCATGTGTAGACATCCATAAAAATGTTAGATAAGTCACAAGTTTAATTCAGTAATGTTGTTATCATTGACATACTTTTTTAATAATTTAAAATTTAAAAATAAATTATTTTGACTATACTTACTGAAAATAAATATTTTTACAAACCATGAACAACCTATTAGTGTATAAGCCTAAAATTAATTCACCCATGGGGTGCGCTTGACCGGAGGAAGTAATTGGGTAATGAAAGGTATGGCTATAGAGGTTCCAATAAAGAGTTATTGAACATGAGTAAATGATTTGGAATGCCTATAACACATGATGGGACCAAATGCATGTGCCTCTTCTAGATATAATGAAAATGAATATAATTAAATTTTAATTTAATTTATGAGTACTTGTTCTTTAAATTATTTTAATAGTTCACTTCATCAACTACAAACTTCTTCCTTTATCGTTTACTTAAATGTATTTTCTGTTATATTTCAATCCCATTGAATTGTTTATGACAAAATGACATATATAATTTTATTTTAATAAATGGACAGAAGTTGGATATATGAAACTGATTGGATCTCAAGTGATTTTCAAAATAATATGGAGTGCTTTATAGATTTTGTATTTCACAATGCTTCAGATAGTGGTCGCATACACCGCCCATGTTCCAATTGTGTTGGTAGACCTTGGTTGAGCAGTGAAAAAGTTAGCTACCACATAACCAAAAATGGTTTTCAATCTAACTACTATGTGTGGAATCACAATGGGGAGAAAATGAAATATCAAATAGGTGTTGATCGAAATGAAAGGACTGGAATGTAGAATTTGTTAGATGATCGGTTTCTGTTTATTTGTCATCATGAAAAAGAAAGGATTTGAACTCAAGATGACTTCGATATAAGGACAACTGATGCCTCTAGTGAAAATGATGATATTGATAGGTGAAAAAAATTTATGATGCCGCCACGAATCCAGTTTATCGACAATGAAATAAAATGAATAAATTGGAATTATTAATCTGATTGTTTCATGGGAAAACTATTTATGGGATTTCTAATATAGCAATCGATTATATTCTTACCCTCTTGAAAGATTTACTTCCAGATGATGCAGATATTCCCTCAAAACACTATATTGCATAGATGTTAGTTGAGGAACATGGATTTTCAAGAAACAATATTCATGATTTCCCAAAAGATTACAATTTATTCTGGGAGGAAACCGCTGAATGAAATGATTGTATAAAATGTGGCACATCCCACTGGAAGTCAAAATCTGATGGAACACCATCCAGCGTTCTACATAAAGTAATGTGGAACATTCTATTGATCCCCAGACTCCAAAATCATTTTATTTCTACTGAAATATTAATAAGAATGAGATGGAATGATACTGAGAGAAAGAAGACTAATGATGAATTGGTTCATCCTACAGATTGATTTTCATGGCAGAGATTTGATACTCGACATCCTGATTTTCCAGCTTATGTGTGTAATGTGAGGCTGGGTATTTTATGTGATGGTTTTGATCTGTTTGGGCTGATGCTTACTTCACACAACACAAGGCCAATTTTTATACACATTTATAATCGTCCCCCATGGTTGTGTATGAACAAACTTTTCGCTTTCATGTGTATACTCATATATGGTCCTTCTGATCCAAACATTGATATTGATGTATACATGCAACCTTTAATAAAAGAGTTGAACATTCATTGGGATGTGGGTGTGCGCACATATGAGGCATGTTCTAAAGACATATTTCAGATGTGTGATGCGCTTATGTGGATGATCCATGATTTTCCAGCTTAGGCAATGATGTATGGTTGGAGCACGAAGAGAAAAATATCATGCCTAGTTTTTATAAAGAATACACGATCCATAAGACTGAAACATCACTGTAGTTTCAGTTTTCTGGGACATCGACGATTCTTGCCAAATGATCATCCATATAGAATGAATCGTCGAAGATTTGATAATACCATAGAGACCGATGCTCCACCTATGCATATGATTGGAAATGATGTGATTAATGAATTGAAAGATTTTAGTTTTTCATTCGGGAAGGGTCAAATGAAATCTAGAAATAGAAATAATGTTTCCACTGAAACCTATTAAAATTGGAGGAAAAGGAGTTTCTTTTTTGATTTTCCTTATTAGTTAACCAATTTGTTACGTCATTACATAGATGTAATGTATATTGAAAATAATATAAGTGATATGTTGCTTTCAGTTCTTCTAAATGTCAAGGGGAAGACAAAAGACGATTTACGATCTTGGTGTGACTTGGTGGATTGGGGGATCAGACCAGAATTGCATCATGTGCGTATCAGGGAAAATAAATAGCAACATCCATGTGCATCTTATGTGATGACACCTATGAAAAAAACAATTTTTGGAAGTATTAGAGACTATTATAGTTCCTTATGGCTATTCAAGCAACACATCCAAACGGGTCAACAGAAGAGAGTTGCAGATAAAATCATTAAAGACTCATGGTTATCACGTTCTACAGAATGAGGTGCTTCCAATAGAAATCTGTCATCTTTTTTCCAATAATATAAGGGTGAATGTTATTCAGTTGTGCCATTTTTTATAGATCTTTGTTCTAAGAGGTTGTCCTAGTCTTTCTTGAAAAAAATGTTGACAGATGCCACATTAATTTTGTGTGAGTTTGAGAAAATATTTCCTCCATCATTTTTCACATATATGCTACATCTGAATGACCATATTCCCACTGAAGTACTTCTCAGAAGACCTATATGTTTTAGTTGGATGTATCCAACTAAATGAAATATGTACACATTAAAGTCTTATTTCCGAAACAGGAATCATCCCGAAGGTTCTATCATGAATGGTTACTTGGGTCAAGAATGTATGGATTTCTGCTCTATGTATTTGTCTGATCTTACTACAAGAATGAACAAACCAATGAAAAATGAAGAAGAACAATATGATCAAATTGAACCCAGTTTTCCATCACTTCCTCAAACAAGAAAAATTCCTAGACCATATACATTGAAGACATTAAGCTATGAAGATCGAGAGATGGCATATCATACAATTTTGTTCTAGTGTGATTTGTTCGATGACTATATCAGGTAACTAAATTGAATATGTATATCTTACATATATATCTGTTAAACTATTCATATTTTTTATCTATAGGGAACATAAAACAATGATAAATAGGAAGCATCTTTCTTTATCATTAAGAAGGAGAGACTTTGCATAGAAATGATTTTTCTGCTTGGTTAAAACTGAAGTTAAAAATATTACTGTTTTAAATAATTATATCAATATTTAAATAAGTTTAATAGTCATTTATATTGTAGGTATTGAGTTTGTCTGCTGACTCTGTCTCTGAGGATATTAGAGCTATAAATTTCGGTCCTAATACTGTGGTTCGTGACAGTAAATCTATTGTTATCAATGGGTACAAATTTATTGTCACTGAATGAGAAAATAACATGAGAACACAACATGATGGTGTTATGGTTACTACCACAACAGATTTTTATGCCAGTGTGTAATGGCCCGGGTTTTTGGGGTCCATTACATTGTGAAAATCCCATGTGGGTTTTCTGGTCTGGGAAATCTCGGTGAAACGGTAGGCCTACCGGTAGCCTTAGCCTACCAGTAGTATGCCTACCGGTAGATCGGTCTATCAGTAGCTGCATACTATCAGTAGCTTGGTCTACCGGTAGCTCGGTCTACCTATAGCTATAGCTATCGGTAGCTCTGTCTACCCATAGCTCGGTCTACCGGTAGCTACGGCCTACCGGTTGCATGGTCTACCAGTAGCTGCAGTAGCTCTGTCTACCGGTAGCTGCAGCTATCGGCATCACTGTCTACCAGTAGCTCGTTCTACCGGTAGCTCGGTCTACTGGTAGTTAAAGCCTACTGGTAGCTCGGTCTACCGTTTGCTGCAGCCTACCAGTAGCTCGGCTACCAGTCACTGACAGCCACTAGTAGCTCAGCTACCGATGGCTCTAGCCTACCCCCACGGGTTCTTTCTAGAGGCTCTCCTTGCGCAATTAGGGTTTTAAACCCTATTTTGACCCCTCATTTTAAAACCCGGTAATGCCCTAATGTTCTAATTAAATATTAATTAAATAACATAGTGTGTGCATCAGATTAAACCACCCGACCCATTTAAGGTCGTGTGGGGGCGTGTGGTCAACCCACTACCCCCGCTCACGCGGTTACACATTCTTATCTCAACTGTCCGCGACCCTTATAACTAAATGGTTCACCATGGGTTTCTTCTTTTCTCGATCACCCTCGACAATTACTTTCGTCTAGACAAGCATATTTTTGTGCATCGGGCAAGCCGCATAGTTATGCATAAAGTTCCGTGCCTGGGCAAAGCATCGATCGTCAATCAACAAGTAGGGACATTATCTTTCACCTATCTCTTTTGTGTATCATGCGGGGTGGCGTGCTTCTGTTCTATAGAATTAGATAAACCAGAACTAAATGATGATAATAAACTAGATTCTATAAATAAAGAAGCGGGTTGTGATTGTTGATGATATTTTATATTATTATCATAATTGTGAACTGCGCGGGCTTACGCCTTCTGAAAATCATGGCCATTGGTGGTCTTTATCTATGCACTAATGAACCCCTGGTGATGGTTTTGTAATTGTGAACTCATGCTGTAAAAAGGAAATTGGTTAATCACGTATATCCAGCCAAATAAATTGAGGCGCAAGGATCAATCCTTATGTGATAACCCCAGTTAAATCACACTGAAATTAAAATCATGGAGTGTGTTAAATCATTTAAATATGAAAATAACGGCATGGTCCTGCCTTGTGTTGGTGGTGGTAGTTTGATTGTTTTCTTTTACGGTCTGATTACTGGAGATGTGTGAGGGGATGGTATCCCCTGTTTTTATGGATTCGGTGGTTGTGAGTTTTAAGACTGGGTGGTTACCTTGTTTATATCACGAATTTGGGTGGGATCCTCAGTTGATGACAAACCTTTTTTGGGGAGGGGACACGGGGCAGTGTCTCGGGGATTGTCTTTGGTTAGAGTACTTCAAGGGATCTCACTTTTTCCTTATTGTTGTGACATTACAAGAGAATCGAGTGTGGATACTTATTTTACGTTTGTGGTTCTTTTCCTTTTTTATGCTTATGTCTTAGTTTCCCAGTAGTTCGTAAACTTATTTGAACATTATTACTAAACATGAAAACAAAGGGCAAGTGGGTTTATTGGCGAGAGCCGTGACTTGGACCTGAGTGATGTTTGTGTCTTTTATGCTGGATGAAGAAAAACCTAACTTTGGGTGAGTGCTTGTTACCTATATTTATATATTTAGTTTTGTGTTTATTATTCATGCACCACCATAGTTGAGAACTTAGTGCTGAACACCCCCATTTCATGGGGGATGGTGTTTTCCCAACACTATTATTAGTGGATGGTTATTAGCTCCTTTTCTTCTCCCTATCCTGGATATCCCAAGTGTCTTTGGGCAGCCTATGATAGCCTGAGGTCAATTATTAGCCCAATAAACTTTGGGCAGGGTAGTGTGGTGGTTGGCCAGGTGTGTCCGGCAGGTGGTTTCCCAAGTGTCTTTGGGATGAGGCCCAGGTGTCTTCAGGTGTGGTAGTGGATCTTCTAGCCCAGGTGTCTTCGGGCATGGTGGTGGTTGTTCTGGCCTAGGTGTTTGTAGGCATGGATATGTATGATAGTTGTGGCCCAGGTGTTTGCGAGTGGGATTCGGCATTGGGATTGCATGTGGTTGTGGCCCAGGTGTGTGAAGGATGGTGTGGTAGTGGGACTGCGGTGGAAATAGAGGGATTGGTTTGATGCGTAGTATGTCTCAATAACCAGTGGGGAAGTGGCGCGGGGTACCCAAGCATCGATGTGCTCTTATTATATATATTACTTGACATGCGTTATTTGGGGAGTGTGCCATGGTGAGGCTTGGGTGGATAGTTTGCATTGATATGTGTTTGGTTTACTCTTTTTCTCACGGGACTTTAGTACGTTCCCCCACTTTTGAACGAGAGTCTTTGTTTTTCCCTACTAAGGGTATTTGTATGCTCACCCAATGTATATAAAACTACTTTCAGATTTCCAGGAGGACATTGGGAATCACCCGGGACCATACTAGCTCGGACCTTTTGGGCAGTTGCAGTTGTTGTTTTCCTTTATTTGGTACTTACCATTGTAGTCACCTTTTGTACTTTGTGGATTTTACTTTTGGAACATGCATGTGGGAATGGGTTACTTTTGGCTTTACTTTTCTTTTACCTTGGTGTTGTTGGGTTTCATCATCCTGTCTCCCGATCCTATTAAACAAAAAGGGGGTAATGCCTTCCATTGTGTGTAATTTCTATACCCTTGGTGCTAGTCACCACTCCGGGACCTATTGAAGGTGTGTATTGGGGGTGATTATCTCTCTTTCAACTTAAAGACGGAAGGTCTTGGAAATCTGTTGACCCTTCCCTCTTTTTGGTGAAGGGGGGTCGTGATAGAATGGTATCAGAGGTGATGGTTGAGAGATAGGATGGAGTCAAGAGTTAGGCATAGTGAGGATTGCATGGGATGGTAATCCAACATTGTTGGGTGACCTCGATGCATGAATTAGGCCAAGAAAGACCGGCTATGACATGGGATTTTAGGGCCCCCCGTGATCCGACGCAAGGACTCTGGACATACCGAACGACCAAGTGATGCCACGCTGATTGCAAAGTAGAGACCCTAGTATAGGTACATGCATCATATTGACTTGTGTTCTCATGTTTCTGGGGTGTTTTGGGGATTAAGAATAAATTAAAAGTTCAACATGTTTTAAAAACAATATTCTACAATACATGGGCTTAGGTATTCCTTGTTTACTTTGCAGCTATGGCACCAAGAAGGTGACTGCATGTGGTACAGGCGATCAAGGCCCCACAGACTACCTTGGATGATCGGCAGAGAGCTGACCAAGAAGAGGAAGACGTCCAGTAGTAGAGGACTCTTCGGTCCTTCTAGCAACAGACCCTCTAGAGGTATGAGGGCAGCACCTCTGACATGAAGATAGAAGGATGGCTAGAGGATCTAGTGATAGCTTTTGTCCTGATTCGTGCCCAGACCGAGTACTAGGTTCCTCTGGCCATTAGCTAGATGCAGGGAGTGGCGCATTAGTGGTGGATGAATTACCTGGGGGAAATGAGAGAGGCTGGGGTGGCATGGGCTGATTTCGAGAGGGAGTTCTGGACGGAATTCCTCTCTTCGACGATGAAGGCAGAAAAGAGACGGGAGCTACTCTCCCTCCAACAGGAGAGTATGTACGTGAGGGAGATAGGGATCAAGTTCAAGGACCTCCTATGTTTTTTTCTAGACCTCTTTCCCGATGAGGAGTCTTAGGCAAGACATTTGGAGGAAGCGCTCCGACCCTCCCTCGAATATGTTGTTACCCCATTCACCCTTCAGACGTACTCGGTGGACTAGAAGAAGGCTGAAGTGGTGGAGAAGATGCATGATCTAGGAGGAGTGTCATGAGAGGGGATCTAGATAGGGCCATCGAAGGGGAAGGCCGTCGGCACCAGGCCTCCAGCGTCAGGACCCTCCAGGTTCCGACTGACAGGGAGCATGCTGCAGTAGTTTCAGTTTTGATCCCTTGGTCCTCGCCCTTTTCCTTCGGTCCTCAAACCACGGTGCTTCGTCTGTGGGAGACCTGGACATCTCCAGAGTCAGTTCCCGGACCGGGTACAGTATGGTGGTGGTGGAAAACCCCACCACCCACCTCAGCAGTAGCTTCCAGCCAGGCCTTTCCACCAGCAGCAGCAGGGACAGCGAGCTCCCGCCCCTCCGAGGGCAGACGTAGGAGGAGGAGGCTGACCTCAGGGCACTCATCAGGGACCTCGACCGGGGCATGGTCATGGAGGTGGCCGACAACCGATGGGCAGGGGAGCTGGGTGTGGAAAGTTACACATTGCATAGGAAGCAGTTTCAGCAGGGCCATAGGTTTTTCGAGGTATGATCAGTTTGTTTAGTACCAATGCTTATTCCTTGTTCGATACCAGAGCTTCTCACTCCTTTGTTGCACCCAGTCTATCTCGTGCTTTGGGTTTAGATGGTGAGAGACTCCCAGTTCCCCTAGTGTTGAGCGTACCATTCGGGGGTCAGACCAACTTGTTGTTTGTTTTTTGGGGATGCAGACTGATGATAGGGCCACATCAGTTAGTTAGGTATCTTCTTCTGCTACAAATACAGCCATACGATGTCATCCTAAGCATCGACTAGCTAATCTCTGTGTGTGCCATCATCGACTGATTCCGAAGAAGGTCGTGTTCTCAGACTTGGGCAGTCGGTGTGTTGTTTTCACCAGTGATCAGAGCAGTCGGAATGGCGACAGGAGAGAGGAACCCCTCCTCTCCTTGTTAGCTGAGCTGTTAGTAGGGTCAGCAGATGCTGAAATGGTGGAAGTACCAGAGATCGTCCATGGGTTTATGGACGTCTTCCCGGATGAGGTGATGACTCTACCCCCTTGATGTGATATCGAGTTCTGGATAGACCTGCTACCCGGTGCTTGTCTGATCTTGATGGCTCCTTACCGGATGGCACCTTCAGAGCTGCTGGAGTTGCGGATCCAAATTGACGATCTGATGAAGAGAGGTTATGTTCGGCCGAGTGTGTCACCATGTGGTGCTCCAGTCTTGTTCTTAAAGAATACAGATGGTGGTCTCAGGATATGCATAGACTACAAGAGGCTGAATTATGTGACAATCAGGAATCGCTACCCACTTCCGAGGATAGAAGATCTTTTCAACCAGCTGAAAGGGGTATGAGGGTTCTCGAAGATCGAACTGCGGTCCGGGTATGACCAGCTAAGGGTGAAGGAGGGGTACATCCCAAAGATGGAATTCAGATGAAGATATAGACACTTTGAGTTCATGGTTATGTCCTTCGGTGTTAGAAACACCCCAAATGTGTTCATGGGGCTTATGTACTCCATCTTCTGGGAGTACGTGGATCAGTTCGTGGTTGTGTTCATCGAAGATATCCTGATCTATTCGAGGTCAGAAGAGGCCCATGCAGAGCACCTGAAGGTAGTTTTAGAGGTCATTCGACATCATCAGCTCTATGGGAAGTTGTCGAAATAAAAATTCTGGACATGAGAAGTGCACTTCCTTGGGCACGTGGTGTCCGACCAGGGGGTAGCGGTGGACCCGTTAAAGGTTGAGGCAGTTGTTTCTTGGGTAGCACCCAATAATGTGGCTGATGTCTGTAGTTTCCTTAGGCTGGCAGGTTACTATCAGAGGTTCGTACCCAACTTCTCCCGAGTAGCAGCCCCTTTGACATCCCTGACCAAGAAAGACCAGGTTTTCGTGTGGAGTGAGCACTGCGAGTCAGCCTTCCGCTATCTGAAGGAGAAGTTGGTTAGTTCCCCTGTGCTGAGATTAACATTAGAAGTGGTGGCCTCTGAGGTGTTCTGTGATGCTTCAGGATAGGGAATGGGATGTTTGTTGATGCAGCAACAAGGGGTGATCTCTTATGAGTCCAGGCAGCTACGATCTCATGAGCGTAATTACGCCACCCACGACCTGGAGCTTGTAGCCGTCGATTTTGCGCTAAAGTTATGGAGGCACTACCTCATCTGGGAACGCTTTGTGGTCTTCACAGACCACAAAAGCTTGTGGTATATCTTCTCCCTGTGGGACCTAAACTTGTGACAGCGGAGATGGGTAGGGTTCCTCAAGGATTACAAATTCGAGATCTCTTATACTGAGGGCAAGGGCAACGTAGTTTCTGATGCCTTGAGCAGGAGGACGCAGAAGGATGATGTCCGAGAATCGGCGGACGCCTGGAAGGCGATGGAGGAGTTGGATGCCTTATACCTGGATTCTAGGATGGATAGAAGTAGAGGTTGCCTATATTAGATGACAGTACAGTCATCATTGTTTCAGCAAGTGGAGGAGTCTCAGTGGGGACACCCGGAGTGCGAAGTGATGCGTGACCGAGTTGACTAGTTCAATGCTCTGAAAGGATGGATAGGGTATGGTCAAAACCAGATGCTTTTCCCGGGAAGGCTATTTGTTCCGGAGGTTATACACGGAAAGGTTCTCAGTGATTTCCACAACTCAGCCCTGGAAGTACACACATGAGTTTCCAAGATGTATCAGGGACTGAAGAGACAGTTTTGGTGGCCTAGAGTAAAGTGAGCATTGGCCGAGTTTGTGGCAAAGTGCTTAGTGTGTCACCAAGTGAAGGCTTAACACTGAGTACCAGGAGGCCTACTTTAGCCTCTAGATGTCCCCGAGTGGAAGTGGGATGACATCTCGATGTATTTCGTCACGGGACTACATAAGGTACAAGGGGGATACGACGCTATCTGGGTGGTAGTGAACAGGTTGATGAAATCGGCTCACATTCTGGCGATCAGGGAGTCGAGTGTAGTTGATACTTTGGCGCGAAGGTACGTGGATGAGGTGGTGCGATTGCATGGGATTATAAGGACTATAGTCTCAGATAGGGATACATGGTTTACCTCGCAAGTCTGGAGAGGATTGCATCATGATTTTGGCACCCAACTACATCTTAGCACTGCTTTCCATCCCTAGACAGATGGATAGACAGAGCCCACCCTCCTGACCTTAGAGGATATGTTGCAGGCATGTGTTCTAGACTCAGGGAGATTATGGGTGTGATACTAGCCTCTTATAGAGATTGCCTACAATAATAGCTACTGATCTACCATCGGTATGGCCCCGTTTGAAGCTTTGTACGGGAGGCCATGTCGTTCACCTGTGTGTTGGACCAAAATAGGAGAGGCAGGCAACATTGGCCCGGAAGTGGTTCAGAGCACGATAGGGAAGGTTTAGCTAATACGGGAAAAGATGAAGGCGGCCTAGGTCCGATAGAAGTCGTATGATGATACCAAAAGGTGGCCCTTGTAGTTTGAGGTTGGAGACAACGTATTCTTGAAGGTCTCCCCTCAGTGTGGGCAGTAGAGGTTCGGCAAGGGGAGTAAGCTTTCTCCCAGGTTCATCGGGCTCTTCGAAGTGTTGCGGCGGGTCGGTGAAGTGGCTTATCAGCTAGCATTACCACCACCGCTATTGAGGATACATGATGTCTTCCATGTGTCTCTGCTCCGTTAGTATCTTCACGAAGATTCACATGTCCTTGATTGGGGTGAGATGGACATCGAGCACGATGTGACTTTTGTGGAGAGACCAGTGATGATCAAGGATCGCAAGGAGAAGGTTATTCGTGGGAAAACCATTACCTTGGTTCGTGTGTTGTAGAGACATGGTGGGATTGAGGAGAGTACGTGGGAGAGGGAAGGATAGATGCGTACCCAGTACCCAGAGTTGTTTTGAGTGTTGTTCTTTGTTGTACCTGTTGTGGTAGAACGTTTTGTCTTTTGGCTATGAAATGTGTTGGTTTTTGTTCTTCTGAATGTGTGTGAAAAGCCCTGGCTATGGGAGAGGAGAGAACCTGACCACTAATCAAGACGCATTAAGGTGGATGCGATTAAACCCGTGTGGGTGAGTCAGTTCCACCCAAAGTGGTTAATATCTTGACATGGGGGGAGGAGACTCCCCAACCCATATGCCTGGGAAGTTTGGCATGGTATGTTGGAAGTGTTTTTGGTTAGCATGGGTTCACTCCTAAGAGGTGTCTTTCGAGGTGGTTGTTCAGACCCTCTCTTTCCATCAGGTTTGTTTTGATTATCGAGGATTAGAATCGTTTAAGAGGTATCTGATGTAATGGCCCAGGTTTTTGGGGCCCATTAATTTTTGAAAATCTCATGTTGGGTTTTCTGGTCTGGGAAATCTCAGTGAAACGATAGGCCTACCGGTAGCGTTAGCCTACCAGTAATAGGCCTACCGGTAGCTCGGTCTACCGGTAGTCGCAGTCTATCGGTAGCTCTGTCTACCAGTAGCTCGGTCTACCGATATCTACAACTATCAGTAGATTGGTATACAGGTAGCTGAAGCCTACCGGTAGCTCGGTCTACCAGTACCTGCAGCCTTCCAGTAGCTCGGTCTACCGGTAGCTGCAGCCTACAGGTAGCATGGTCTACCGGTAGCCGCAACCTTCCGGTAGCTCGGTCTATTGGTAGCGGTTGCTTACCGGTAGCTCGGTCTATCGGTAGCTGTAGCCTAGCGGTAGCTCTGTCTACCAGTAGCTGTAGCCTACCGGTAGCTCTGTCTAACGATAGCTCGATCTACCAGTAGCTTCAGCTATCGGTAGCTCTGGATACCAGTAGCTCGGTCTACCAGTAGCTGCAGCCTACCAGTAGCTCGATCTACCAGTGGCTGGAGCCTACCGATCGCTCGGTCTAGCAGTCGCTGCAACCTACCGGTGGCTCGGCTACTAGTCGCTGACAGCCACCGGTAGCTCCGCTACGATTGGCTCTTGCCTACCCCCGCGGGTTCTTTCCAGTGGCGCTCTGTAACACCCTGAGATTTTATGAAAAATATTTTTTTTAATTTCATTAATGTCTTGTGTTGTATGCTACAACAAGATTACCTTGCGCTATACGCAACACTGTATTAGCTTGCAGTATACGCAACACTATTCTTGGATCGTGTTACACACAATTTTGATAATAGTTATTCTACGCAACATTGAGTATATATATATATATATATTCAATGTATAAATGAAATATGGTTGGATTATGATATACGAAACAACGAAGGATTATTTCATAGCACACAACCCTGACTTGGCTTGCATTACACGTAATCGCGACCTTCCTTGATAGCGTGTGTTGTACGCAATACCGGGTTTTACTAAAAAACGATATATTATTATAATATTGTTATGAACTAGCCGTTATGAATAGTGTTAAATAATTTTTTAATTTTATAAAATTATTATTCATCTTACACATTTCTAGAACATGGTATAAAAACAAAATAAATTTTTCGGGTAAAATAAGTATTTTTAAAAAAATGCAGTTTTCCCCCTTTTGATGGAGCACCCACTTTAAATCTAGTTTTGACATGTTTATAAGTTCAATTTGACAAAATAAAATTCTTTTTTTGAATCAGGATATAAAAATTTACATTAGATAAAGTTTTGATATTTTTCCGATAACTTTCATATTTTAATGAATAGTAAAAACACGCTATATTTTAATAATAAACAACTTTTTTCATTGTAATATCATATGTGGTTAAATTATAATATTGAATGGTTTTAAAGTATAAATAGATTATATTTTTACCATTTAATATAATGTAAGTCATTAGCATTGATTTTACCTTAAATTCGTAGGTTAAATCAATTCAATCTTTTGTAATGTTTTAAAGAAAAACCTGTTTTCTTTCGACAACGGGATTAATTTTAATTTAATTTCTGCATCTTTTGTGTATTGAATATGGAAAAATGGATTCCATATTTGGAATCAGTGGGTCCAAAATTATGTTAATAAGCTACTTTTTATTTTTGGGCATTGTAAATAGTAACTACGGTAATTTTTATTTAATATAGTTAAAAGTAAATCAGGTAATTAAGGGTAAATATAAGATTATAAAATTACCCTAACACTTGGTAAAATCATATTGGATGGCTAAAAGTATACCCATAAAACCTAAGGGTCGGATTAGATTCATTTTGTGGACTTTTTTCCATGAAAATAATTTAATTATTATTAAAACCAAAGAATGTGACAACATGTCACTTTCTTAAATCTTATAAGTATAATAATTTTCATTTACTGATAAACATCATGAAACATCGAACATGAATAGTCTCCAGAAATCTAATTCAAGTATCTACATCATAGAAATTTATCTCTAATTTTTATGTATTAAATAAATCAGATTTATTATGCCACAATGATGATACAGTAATTGTCGTATTAATGAAATTTTGACATAATTGATGTTATAAATGCCCATATAAATGTAATTTGATACTTTTTATGACTTACACAAATTTTCTAGGTTACTATGACATGTTATTGTTTATTTAAGTAACTTGGTTCGAACGTATCATTCTTTTATGAATTTCATAAAAATCATGTACCAAATAGTGTCAAAATTGACATAAATTAGTTTTTAAAACAAATATTATATTATTAATTGTTATTTTATTCCTAAAAATATAAGGTTCAGAAAAATGACTTAGATAAGGTTATATATATTGATAATAAACAACTTGGGGTTCGTTTGGCTTGATTTGTAAGTTTATTAAGCATATAGTGTAAGAAAACAAAAAGACACGGTAAAAGATATATTATTTAACTGAGAGTTAAATCTAATTGATAAGGTTAAAATAATAAACTAAACCTGTCTAAATCCTATTGGATGAGAGAATTTCGACCCATAACCACTTTAATTTCGAAATAAGACCCTTTGGAACCATTATAAACCGAATTTGACCTTAATATAAAATAATATTTTGAGATTTTCCTAAGGTGCCCCTCTCCACCCTTATAAAAGGGCACCTCCTCCCTCTCCTCCTCAAACCAATTTTGAGCATTCAAGATCGGCCAAAACCTACCAAAATCTCTTCTCCACTTCCATAGTATCATCCTAGAGGTCCTGGTCTTCTTCAAAGACCATCCATAGTTCTTTAAGTGGAGGTTAAGTGAAGGCGCGTCAAAAAGAGGTAATATCCATTACCAATCTTTTTTAATTTATTTCTTCTCCAACTTCTTCTTCATTAGTTGTTTCATGATAAATTAATAACATCAGTATTTCATATATACTGATATGTTATTATAAATATGAAAAAACTCTAATTAACCTTCTATCCATCCTACGGAAAAAGGAAATCACCGCGCGTGCGTACGTACGGAATACCGTCTCCACGCCGTGGTGTAATCTATTTTCCTCCACCACCTTAATTGGATTGGTATAATGGTGTAATGAGTAACTATATATAATTATTATAAATTTATATTGATACTTAAATAGTATTCATACACTTTAACACAATTCCATGACCATGGGAATGATATCATCACTCGTGCGTACGTACGGACTACCGTCTCCACGACGCGATGAGATTCATTCTCCATGTTAACCCTTTAAGAATGATTAAAAAGTATATATAAGCAGTAATAATGAAATATGTGACATTATAAAGCTACTGGATTTATGTATATATGTATGTCATATACCTAATTCCATTCAACTCAATAAGGAAACGAAAATAGCGTTCGTGCGTACGTACGGCCTACCGTCTCCATGAACGGTGTATTTCTTTCCATTTATCAATCTATTATATATATGTATATTCTGAAGATATATATTATATATAAATCATGTTTTAAATTCTGGAATTAAGTAACCATGATCTAAGTAATCATATGAATAATTACAAGTTAAAACACGAACGACAAATGAGACGATTTTACCCAAAACGCTCTTTAACATGGAATTTACAAAAGAACGGGTAATATAAAGTCATAAGTGAACCATATATGATATCATAACAATTATTATGATTCTGGAATAAGTCAATGACATTATTTAAATCATTATACATGAGTTTCGGACACATAAAAAGCAAATCGGACCTAAGGTAAGTGAAATATCACAATCTCATTTTTATCCGAGATTGCTTATACTTTGGTATTTACTGGGGTGTATTTTATCATCCACATACATGTTCTTTAAATATTTAATATTATATCCATCCACCTACAATTGTTTAAATTCAATTTTACCCTTCGTTGAGTTTTTAGTAAAGGATATGAAAGGAATCTTTTGTCATTTTTCATACGAGGTACTTTTTGACTTTTCCGACAAAAGTACGAAGAATGTTTTTTTAACTTATACGTCATAAATGGAGTTTTAAAACATTATTTCCAAGAAGCATACTTTACAATTTTTCAAGTTTATTTTTAATCAACTTCTTTTAGTTTAGAATTGTATGACATGTTAAGAAATGAAAAGTGTTTTTGAAGTAGAAAGGATATTTTCCTCAAGAATGGAGTTCAAGTGTTTTATCAAAATTATTTTCCATCTAAGATAATAAAGGGTTCGGGTTCTATCCCTATTATTACATGGATTTTATTATGTTGTGATGGAAATATTTTTATGAATTCCTTTATCTTATATGAATTTTTTTATGATGTCATGTTGTTTAAGAATCCCATTTTTACTACATGGGTTATGCAATGATGTATGATTTATGATTTTGTGGCACACATAAGAATGGTATCATTATGATATGGGTAGGACCTATATCTCCCTCCAATTCATTGGGTAAAGATTTTATATCTCATGAGATAGACATGGCTGGAATGGTAGGTTATACCGGTTCAGTGAAGTAGGACTGAAACGAGGGTAACTCGGTTCAGAAATGGACTTTGTCCACTAAGATAGTCTTGGTAATGAGTCTTGACTAACAAGAAATGATTCTCTATGATTATGTCTGTATGCCAAATAGTTTCATGTTTTAAGTTATGATTATTTGGATTTCATTTCACTACTATGATTTATCCCATGTTATGAAATTATGCTCTCTTTTGCATGTTAAGATTTCCAAAATGTTATGTTCTTATGAATATGATGTGATTGATATTTCTTTTGTTTACACCTACTGAGCATTTGAGCTCACCCTTTTATGTTTTCTTTTCCCCAGGATATAAAGAGAGGTTTTGGGTAAAAAAGGAAGATCTTTACGGGAGATGTTAAAGATCATTCAACACGATTAGAAGATTATATTCCGAGTTTCCAAAGACACGAAACTATTACGATCCTTGTGTGTGTGTTTTTCTTATGTATTAAGTATTCCGCAAAAGTAATGTAATATTCTTGTACGTCAAGCTTCGGGTCTCTACAGTTGGTATCAGAGGAAAGGTTTAGTCAACCTTTGGAAACTAGGATGCGAGAACATTAGTGAGATCCCTAGAGATATTTCTAAGGTAAATCTAGGGATGTCACTAAGGATAAGTATACGTATAGGATATAGTCTTAGAACTATGGTAACGATATTAGATTGAACAAAATTTGTTTGATACTGAAGTTACTTCCCCTTTATTATGATTTTTGCCTCTCACACTATTATTTTTGGGTTTTAGAAAATGGTTGGAAACAAGATGATTCATGATAATGGAGGATATTATGGACAATGGAATGATAGTCTTCATGAGAAACCAAATGAAATGGGATTTGGAAGTCCAAACATCATTATTATGCCGAATCAGAAATCTCATAATATGATTAATAAAGTAAAATTTGTTAGGTTTCCTGACTCGGCTAATAAGAGAAAGATGGAGTTTCATGATGATCATAGAGGAAAGAAAGTTCAATTTCCCCTTTGTAAATCATGTGGGAAGAGGCATCAAGGAGAATGTTTCGAAGGAACTGGAAGATTCTTTGGATGTGGAAAAGAAGGACACAAATCCAGTAAGTGCAAAGGAAATGGTTCAGTTGACACTAGGGATGAGGATAATGGTATTTCTACGACATAATCAATGGTTAAATGTTTTAAATGTGGAATGTACGGGCATTATGCAAACCAATTCCCTAAGGGAAAGTCTCATGAAGAGAATCAGTATGGTCGTATAGGTAGTATTTATGTGGAAGATGATGAAGACACTACAAATGATATGTGAGATGAAAGAATTGTTGAAGCTCGGTCAAGGGTTTAAGAATGTAGTGGAATGATTACATGTTTATCATGTGTAATGTTGTATAATTAATCTCATGGTACTATGGAATAAAGAGACATCTAAGGATTGTTACACTGTTGTCTTTACTTGAGTTTTGAAAGTGTATGATTAATGTTACCAGTATCCATGGAAGGTTATTCAGATATTTTTGGAATGTAGATGATATGCGCATAATGAAGGGATAAGGACAAAATTAAATGTTTAATAGTATTCATGAGCTCATGATTGATATAAAGAATAAGTGATATCATGGTTTGAGTATATAGAATTTTGCGGATTTTGGTATGTGTAAAGTGTTAACTTTTAACTACATTCATGTTTTCACTAAGGTTCAATGGGTATTCAAGAGAATACATGATTAAGGCCTTTGAATGTTTGGAATGTGACCAGTAAGACATATCTTATGATATATGGGGATCAAAGATGTTATTAAATATCTGGTAATCGTTTTAACTATATTATGACAATGGACTGCAGTATTATGGATAAGCCTAAAGACTATAATGGATTATGTTGGACATAAATTAGTATTGTTTAAGGATATAAGTTTTTTTCGATATTATTTATGGGATCTTATAGTTATATAGTTTTAGAAAAAGGAAAACATGCAGGACGGGCGACAGCCCATCGCGTCGGACAAGGTCGTAGGAATCGAACCCACAACCGAATTGCGACTGGCCTTTATCACCTACCACTGGCCTACAGGAAGTCCCTGTTTTGTAGAAACTAGTTTTATTATATTAAGCAGTATTATATTTGAAGTATAAGTCCATTTTAGGAACCATATATGAATAATCTCACTATAGATGGACTTATGTATTTTTTGATAACTTTTCTAACCTTTTGTTTGAGACAGATGGAATGACCCATCATTCTATCACATGATCTGCTAACACATCACGAATGACAAATTCAACTTCATTTCCTTAAGAGATGAAGTGGAAATTGTCCAAATAATGACATACAGTGAGACTATACCAAAATCACGAATGTATTTCTTCTAATTCCAATTTCATCAACTTTAGGGAAATGATCTTGAAAACCAAAAATATTGTCATAGTTCCCTTATATCCTATGAATCAGATGGTACCTTAGATCATCAAAAATCAATACCTTTGTGATTGTTGGCTTTTTCATAGCCATGTTCTCTACCACTCTCCATCAGAACTTGATGGTTTGATTTTTCTTCCATATCCATATTTTCACCTATGTGGAAACCCAGTGATTAGTATATTTGGGTAATCATTACATTTCATACCATAGTTTTTAAAGCCAAGTTTTGGTATTCCTTTTTACGATGTGGGTTTCTATTAAAGAAACTTTCATGTAGTAAACCGTTTATAACCCAGACAAATTTCGAGGGAGAAATTCATTTTAAGGGGGGTAGAATGTAACACCCCGAGATTTTATGAAAAATATTTTTTTAATTTCATTAATGTCCTGTGTTGTATGCTACAACAAGATTACATTGCGGTATACGCAACACCGTATTAGCTTGCAGTATACGCAACACTATTCTTGGATCGTGTTACACACAATTTTGATAATAGTTATTCTACACAACATTGAGTATATATATATATATATTCAATGTATAAATGAAATATGGTTGGATTATGATATACAAAACAATGAAGGATTATTTCACCGCACGCAACCCTGACTTGGCTTGCATTACACGCAATCGCGACCTTCCTCGATAGCGTGTGTTTTACGCAATACCGAGTTTTACTAAACAATGATATATTATTATAATATTGTTATGAACTAGCCATTATGAATTTTGTTAACTAAAATTTTGAATTTTATAACAATATTATTCATCTTACACATTTCTAGAACATGGTATAAGAACAAAATAAATTTTTCGGGTAAAATAAGTATTTTTTAAAAAATGCAGTTTTGCCGCCTTTTGATGGCGCGCCCACATTAAATATAGTTTTTAACTTTTTTATAAGTTCAATTTGACAAAATAAAATTCTTCTTTTGAATCAGGATATAAAAATTTAAATTAGATAAAGTTTTGATATTTTTCCGATAACTTTCAAACTTTAATGAATTTTAAAAACACGCTATATTTTAATTAAAAACAAATTTTTTCACTGTAATATCTTATGTGGTTAAATTATAATATTGAATGGTTTTAAAGTATAAATAGAATATATTTTTACCATTTAATATAATGTATGTCATTAGCATTGATTTTACCTTGAATTCGTAGGTTAAATCAATTCAATCTTTTGTAATGTTTTAAAGAAAAACCCGTTTTCTTTCGACAACGGGATTAATTTTAATTTAATTTCTTCATCTTTTGTGTATTGAATTTTGAAAAATGGATTCCTTATTTAGAATCAGTGGGTCCAAAAGTATTTTAATAAGCTACTTTTTATTTTTGGGCATTGTGAATAGTAACTACGGTAAATTTTATTTACTATAGTTAAAGGTAAATTAGGTAATTAAGGGTAAATATAAGATTATAAAATTACCCTAACACTTGGAAAAATCCTATAGAATGGATAAAAGTATATCCATATATCCTAAGGTTCGGATTAGATTCATTTTATGGACTTATTTCCATGAAAATAATTTAATTATTATTAAAACCAAAGAATGTGACAACATGTCACTTTCTTAAATCTTATAATTATAATAATTTTAATTTAGTGATAAACTTCATGAAACATACAACATGAATAGACTCCAGAAAGCTAATACAATTATATACATCATAGGAATTTATTTATAATTTTTAGGGAATAAATAATTATCATTTATTATGACATAATGATGATGAAGTAATTGTCTTATTAATGAAATTTTGACATAATTGATGTTATAAATGCCCAAATAAATGTAATTTGAGGCTTTTATGGCTTAAACTAATTTTCTAGGTTACTATGAAATGTTATTTGTTATTTAAGTTACGTGGTTCGAACTTATCAATCTGTTATAAATTTCATAAAAATCATGTACCAAATAGTGTCAAAATTGACATATATTAGTTTTTAAAACTAATATTATATTATTAATTGTTATTTTATTCCTAAAAATCTATGGTTCTACCAAATGACATAGATAAGGTTATATATATTTATAATAAACATCTTGGGGTTCGTTTGGCTTGATATAGTAAGTTTATTAACCATATAGTGTAAGAAATCAGAAAGACACGATAAAAGTTAAATTATTTAACTTAGAGTTAAATCTAATTGATAAGGTTAAAATAATAACTTAAACTTGTCTAAATCCAATTGGATGAGAGTCTTTCGACCCATTCCCACTTTATCTTCGAAATAAGACCCTTTGGAACCATTATAAACTGAATTTGGCCTTAATATAAAATAATATTTTGAGATTTTCCTATGGTTCCCCTCTCATCCCTTATAAAAGGGCACATCCTCCCTCTCCTCCTCACACCAATTTGAGCATTCAAGCTCTCCAACCCCTGCCAAAATATCTTCTCCACATCCCTAGTATCATCCTAGAGGTCCTGGTCTTCTTCAAAGACCACCCATAGTTGTTTAAGTGGAGGTTAAGTGAAGGCGCGTCAAAAAGAGGTAATATCCATTACCGATCTTTTTCAATTTCTTTCTTCTCCAACTTCTTCTTATTTAGTTGTTTCATGATAAAGTAATAACATCAGTATTTCATATATACTGATATGTTATTATAAATATGAAATAACTCTAATTAACCTTCTATCCATCCTACGGAAAAAGGAAATCACCGCGCATGCGTACGTACGGAATATCATTTCCACGTCGTGGTGTAAACTATTTTCCTCCACCACCTTAATTGGATGGGTATAATGGTGTAATGAGTAACTATATATAATTATTATAAATTTATATTGATACTGAAATAGTATGCATACACTTCAACACAATTCCACGACCATGGGAACAATATCATCGCTCGTGCGTACGTACGGACTACCGTCTCCACGACGCGATGAGATTTATTCTCCATGTTAACCGTTTAAGAATGATTACAAAGTATATATAAGAAGTAATAATGAAATATATGACATTATAATGCTACTGGATTTATGTATATATGTATGTCATATACTTAATTCCAGTCAACTCAATGAGGAAACGAAAACAGCGTTCATGCGTACGTACGGCCTACCGTCTCCATGAATGGTGTATTTCTTTCCATTTATCGATATATTAAATATATGTATATTATGAATATATATATTATATAGAAATAATGTTTTAAATTCTTGAATTATGTAACCATGATCTAAGTAATCATATGAATAATTACAAGTTAAAACACGAACGACAAATGAGACGATTTTACCCAAAACGCTCTTTAACTTGGAATTTACAAAAGAATGGGTAATATGAAGTCATTAGTGAACCATATATGATATCATACAAATTATAATGATTATGGAATAAGTCAATGACATTATTTAAATCATTATATAGGAGGTTCGGACACATACGAAGCGAATCGGACCTAAGGTAAGGGAAATATAACAATCTAATTTTTATCCGAGATTGCTTATACTTTGGTATTTACTAGGGTGTATTTTATCATGAACATCCATGTTTCCTCAATATGTAATATTATTTCCATCCAACTACAATTTTTTAAATCCAATTTTACCCTTCGGTGATTTTTTAGTAATGGATATGAAAGGAATCTTTTGTCGTTTTTCGTACGAGGTACTTTTTGACTTTTCCGACAAAAGTACGAAGCATTTTTTTAACTTATACGGAATAAATGGATTTTTAAAACATTATTTCCAAGAAGCTTCCCTTACAATTTTTCATGTTTATTTTTAATCAACTTCTTTTAGTTTAGAATTGTATGACATGTTAATAAATGAAAAGTGTTTTTGAAGTAGAAAGGATATTTTCCTCAAGAATGGAGTTCAAGTGTTTTATCAAAATTATTTTCCATCTACGATAATAATGGGTTCTGTTTCTATCCCTATTATTACCTAGATTTTATTATGTTTTGAGGGAAATATTTTTATGAATTCCTTTATCTTATATGAATTTTTTTTATGATGTCATGTTGTTTAGGAATCCCATTTTTACTACATGGGTTATGCAATGATGTATGATTTATGATTTTGTGGTACACATAAGAATGGTATCATTATGAGATGGGTGGGACCTATATCTCTCTCCAATGCATTGGGAAAATATTTTATATCTCATGAGATAGACATAGCTGGAACGGTAGGTTATACCGGTTCAGTGAAGCGGGACTGAAACGAGGGTAACTCGGTTCAGAAATGGACTTTGTCCACTAAGATAGTCTTGGAAATGAGTCTTGACTAACAAGAAATGATTCTCTATGATTATGTGTGTATGCCAAAAATTTTCATGTTTTAAGTTATGATTATTGGGATTTCATTTCAATACTATGATTTATCCCATGTTATGAAATTATGCTCTCTTTTGCAGGATAAGATTTCAAAAATGTTATGTTCTTATGAATATGATGTGATTGATATTTCTTTTGTATACCCTTACTGAGCATTTGAGCTCACCCCTTTATGTTTTCTTTTCCCCAGGATATAAAGAATGGTTTTAGGTAAAAAAAAGAAAGATCTTTATGAGAGATGTTTAAGATCTTTCAACACGATTAGAAGATTATATTTCAAGTTTCCAAAGACACTAAACTATTACGATCATTGTGGGTGTGTTTTTATTATGTATTAAGTATTCCGCAAAAGTAATGTAATATTCATTTACATCAAGCTTCGGGTCTCTACATGCTCCTTGCACAATTAGGGTTTTAAACCCTATTTTGACCCCTCGTTTTAAAAGCCTGATAACGCCCTAATGTTTTAATAAAATATTAATGAAATAACCTGGTGTGTGCGTCGGTTTAAACCACTTGACCACTTTAATGATGTGTGGGGCCACTTGGTCAACCCACTACCCCCGCTCACGCGGTTTCACTTTCTTATCTCAACCGTCCACGACCCTTATAACTAAATGGTTTGCCCTGGGTTTCTCTTTTTCTCGATCACCCTCGGCGATTACTTTCATCCAGATGAGTTAATTTTTGTGCATCGGGTGAGCCACATCGTTATGCGTAATTTTCCGCACCTGGGCTAAGATTCAATATTCGATCAATAAGTAGGGAAATTCTCCTTCACCTCTCACTTTTGTGTATAATGCGAGGTGGGTGTGCTTCTGTTCTATAGAATTGGATAAACCAGACCTAAATGAAGATAATGAACTGGAATCTATAACGAATGAAGGGGGCTATGATCATTGATGCTTTTTTATATTATGATCTTAATTGTGAACTGTGTGGGATTACACCTTCTGAAAATCAGGGTCATTGGTGGTCTTTCTCTGTGCACAAATGAACCCTTGTTAATGGTTTTGTAATTGTGAACTACTGTTGTAAAAAGGAAATTGGTTAATCACGTATATCCAGCCAAATAAATTGAGGCACTAGGATAAATCCTTCTGTGATAACCCCGACTAAAGCACATATAATTTGAAATCATGGAGTGTGTTAAATCGTTAAAATATGAAAATACCAGCATGGACCTTCCTTGTTTTGGTGGTTGTAGTTTGTTTTTTTTCTTTTATGGGTCGATTATTGGAGATGTGGGAGGGGATGGGATACCTTGTTTTTATGGATTCAGTGGTTGTGAGTTTTAAGATCGGGTGGTTACCTTGTTTATATCACAAATTTGTGTGTGATCCTCAGTTGATGAGAACTTTTTTAGGGGGAAGGGACACATGGTAGTGTATCGGGGATTGTCTTTGGTTCCAGTACTTTGAGGGATCTCATTTTTTCTTTATTTTTGTGACTTTACATGAGAACCGGGTGTGGATACTTATTTGACATTTGAATAGTTCTTTTCCTTTGTTGTGCTTATGGATTAGTTTCCAGCAGTACTTAAACATATTTGAACATTATTACTGAACATGAAAATAAAGGGAAAGTGGGTTTTTTTGCGAGACACGTGAATTGGAACTGAGTGCTGTTTGTGTCCTTTAGGCTGGCTGAAGAAAAACCTAACTTTGGGTGAGTGCTTGTTACCTATATTTATATTTTTAATTTTTTCATTCTTATTCACGCCCCACCCAAATTGAGCACTTAGTGTTGAACACCCCCATTTCATGGGGGAGGTTGTTTTTCCCAACACTTTTATTAGTGGCTGGTTATTAGCTCCTTTATTTCTCCATTTCCCGGATATCCCAAGTGTCTTCGGGCAGGATGTAATGGCCTGAGGTCCATTATTAGCCCAAGAACCATTGGTCGGGGTAGTGTGGTGGTTATCCAGGTGTGTGCGGCTGGTAGATTCCCAAGTGTCTTCGGGATGAGGCCTAGGTGTCTTCGGGCGTGGCAGTGGATCTTCTAGGCCAGGTGTCTTCAGGCGTGGTGGTGGTTGTTCGGGCCTAGGTGATTGCAAGCGTGGTTACATATGACAGTTGTGGCCCAGGTGTTTGCGGGTGGGATTCGGTAGTGGTATTGCACGTGGCTGTGGCCCAGGTGTGTGCGGGCGGGTGTGGCAGTGAGACTGAGGTGGAAATGGCAGGATTGGTTCGATGCGTAGGATGTCTCAATAACAAGTGGGAATATGGTGTGGGGTACCCAAACACCGATTTTCTCTTATTATATATATTACTTGACCTGCGTTTTTTGGGGAGTGTGCCTTGGTGAGGCTTGGGAGGATACTTTACCTTGATAGGTGTTTGGTTTACTCCTTTTCTCACGGGAATTTTGTACGTTCCCACACTTGTGCAAGAGAGTCTTTGGTTTTCCTTACTGAGTGTTTTTGTATGCTCACCCTATGTATATAAAACTGCTTTCAAGATTCCAAGAGGACTTCGGGAATCAAAAGAGACCGTACTAGCTCAGAACTTTGGGGCAGTTACAGTTGTTGTTTTCCTTTCTTTGGTACTTAACTTTGTAGTCACATTTTGTACTTTGTGGTTTTTACTTTTGGATCATGGATGTGGGAATGGGTTTCTTTTGGCTTTACTTTTCTTTTACCTTGGTGTTGTTGGGTTTTATCATCCTATCTCACGATCCAATAAAACAAAAAGGGGGTAATGACATCCATTGTGTGTAATTTATATACCCTTGGTGGTAGTCACCACTCTGGGACATATTGAAGGCAGGTCTCGGGGGTCATTATCTCTCCTTCAACTTAATGATGGAAGGTCCTGGAAATCTGCTGACCCTTTCCTCCTTTTGGTGAAGGCGGGTCGTGAAAGAATGGTATCAGAGGTGATGATTCAGAGATAGGATGGAGTTTGGAGTTAGGCATAGTGAGGATTGCATGGGATGGTAGGGAAACAGTGTTGGGTGACCTCGATGCGTGAATTAGGCCAGGGAAGACCGGCTAGGACACGGGATTTTAGGGTCCCCCTTGATCCGACGCAAGTACTCTAGACCTACCGAACGACCAAGTGATGCCACGCTAATTGCAGGGTAGAGACCCTAAGAATGGTACATGCATCATAATGACTTGTGTTCTCATGTTTCTGGGGTGTTTTGGGGATTAAGAATAAACAAAAAGTTTAACATGTTTTAAAGACAATATTTTGAACTACATGGGCTTAGGCATTCCTTATTTACCTTGTAGCTATGGCACCTGGAAGGCGACTGTGTGTGGTACAGGCGACCGAGGCCCCGCAGACTACCTTGGATGATCGGCAGAGAGGTGACCGAGAAGAGGAGGATGAATAGTGGTACAGGACTCTTCGGGCCTTCCAGAGATATACCCTCGAGAGGTATGAGGGCAGCACCTCTGACATGAAGCTAGAAGGCTAGATAGAGGAGCTAGTGATAGCTTTTGGCCAGATTCTGGCCCTAAACGAGTACTGGTTTCATATAGCCGTTAGCCAGATGCGGGGATCGTTGAGTCTAAGGTGGACGCTTTACCTGGGTGAGAGGAGAGTGGCTGGGGTGGCATGGGATGATTTCAAGAGGTAGTTCCGGGCAGAATTCCTCTCTTTGACGATAAAGGCAGAAAAGTTACATGATCCACTCTCCCTCCAACAGGGGAGTATGTCCTTGAGGGATCTAGGGATAAAGTTCAAGGACCTCCTATGTTTTTTTTTCTGGACCTATTTCCCGACAAGGAGTCTCAGGAAAGGCGTTTAGAGGAGGCGCTCTGACCCTCCCTCCAATATGTTGTTACCCCTTTACCCATCAGACGTACTTAGAGGTCAAGAAGAAGGAAGAAGTGGTGGAGAGGATGCATGCTCTAGGAAGAGTGTCACGAGAGGGGATCCAGTTGGGACCATCGAAGGGGAAGGTCGTCAGCATCCAGGCTCCAGTGTCAGGACCCTCCAGGTTTCGACCGACAGGGAGCAGGCCACAACAGTTTCAATTTCGATCCCCTGGTCCT
Source organism: Viscum album (assembly GCA_963277665.1). Classification (NCBI taxonomy): domain Eukaryota; kingdom Viridiplantae; phylum Streptophyta; class Magnoliopsida; order Santalales; family Viscaceae; genus Viscum; species Viscum album. The sequence goes on from OY728133.1 coordinate 448,465,743, forward strand.
AGCCCTTTTCCTTCGGGCCTGGGACTGTGGTGCTTCGACAGTGGGATCCCAGGAAATCTCCAGAGTCAGTGCCCGGACCAGGTACAGTATGGTGGTGGTGGACATCCCCACCACCCGCCCCAGCAGCAGCTTCCAGCCAGGCCTTTCCAGCAGCAGCAGTAGGGACAGCGAGCTCCCGCTCCTCCGAGGGCAGATGTAGAAGGAGGAGGCCGACCTCAGGGTGCTCCTCAGGGACCTTGACAGGGGAATGGTCGGGGAGGTTGCCGACAACCGAGGGGTAGGGGAGCTGGGCATGGTTAGTTACACGCTGCAGAGGCAGCAGTTCCAGCAGGGACGAAGGTTTTTTGAGGTACGATCAGTTTCTTTAGTACCCTTGATTATGCCTTGTTCGATACCAGATCTTCACACTCCTTTGTTTCACCCAATCTAGCACGTGTTTTGGCTCTAGATGCCGAGAGACTCCTAGTGCCCCTGGTGTTGAGCGCACCAGTCGGGGGTCAGACCGACTTGTTGTTTGTTTTCAAGAATGCAGACTGATGATAGGCCCACATCAGTCAGTTAGGGATCTTCATCTAATACAAATACAACCATACGATGTCATCCTATGCATCGACTGGCTGTTATCTGTGCGTTCCATCATCGACTGCTTCCGAAGAAGGGTCTTGTTCTAAGACTTGGTCGGGCGGCGTGTTGTTTTCACCAGCGAGCGGAGCAGTCAGAAGGGAGACAGGTGATAGGAACCCCTCCTCTCCTTGTTAGTTGAGCTATCAGTATGTTCAGAACATTCTGAAATGGTGGAAGTGCCAGAGATCTTCCATGGGTTTATGGAAGTCTTCCTGATGAGGAGATGACTCTACCCCCTCGACGTGATATCGAGTTTGGGATAGACCTGCAGCCCGGATCTCGTCCGATCTCGATGGCTCCTTACCGGATGGCACCTTATGAGCTACGGGAGTTGCATATCAGATAGTAGACCAGGATTTGATGAAGGCGGGTTGTGACACAGTGCATCAGATAGTATACCACAATTTGAAAATGTGGGTTATTATGTAGTCATTGAGAAAATAATAATATTGGATTATTACTCTAATGGGTGAGTCACAAAGATGAAATTCCATTGTATTTGTACGATGATGAGACATGGAAAATTTATTGACGATTGTGGATTTCGAGTAATTAATATGACTCGTACTCTTGCTACTGATGAACCATATGTGTTGGCATCAATGGATAAACATGTTTTTTATTTCAAAGACAAACATCGAACAGAATTTGGTGTCATAGTTGAAGTAATTCCAAGAAATATTTTTGATCATGGTGATGATGGAATTGATACTGTCCCTAGTGACATTGGAACCAATCCATTTATTTCTATTGATGACTTTAATTGCTCAATCTTTAGAGTTGATTGTGAACCTGATGTTTTGATTGAATATACATAGAATCCTTAATACATGTTCTCAATTCTTTTGGTTTACCACAAGTTGGGTTGTTAAGGTTCATAATATTCAAATTGATTTAGTATTGATCGCAAATATGTTTTAGCTGACTTGAACATTATGTGAATTTTAAATGTTTATTGGTTGTAGTTTTATTTTAATTGCATTTTCTAATTTGGAATTGAACTCTATTCAAACCTAGTCAAACAATATTTTTAACATGGTGAACATTACTACTTTTATGATTTATTAAATCCATTCAACATCTTCTAAAAAAATTGATAGATAAATTACCAATGAATCCCTTTATTCCCTTATATATTTAGTTTTTTGGGTTACACATTAGTTTCCTTATTATGTTTGGTAATATTAAAACTGATTTTTTATTGATCACAAATATGTTTTAGCTGACTTGACCATTATGTGAATATTCAATGTTTATTGGTTGCAGATTTATTTGAATTGCATTTTCTAATTTGGAATTGAACTGTAATCAAACCTAGTGAAACGATATTTTTAACTTGGTGAACATTATAACATGTATGATATATTAAATCAATTCATGCTCTTATAAAAAAAATGATAACTAAATTTTCAATGAATCCCCTTATTCCCTCATATATTTTATTTTTTGGGTTACACATTAGTTTCCTTGTTAAGGTTTGTAATATTCATATTGATTAATTATTGATCACAAATATGTTTTAGCTGACATGACTGTTATGTGAATTTTCAGTGTTTATTGGTTGCAGTTTTATTTTAATTGCATTTTCTTATATGGACTTGAACTGTATTCAATCCTAGTCAAACAATATTTCAAACTTGGTGAACATTACAACTTGTATGATTTATTAAATCCATTCAAGCTCTTCTAATACAATTGGTAGCTAAATTACCAATGAATACCCTTATTCCCTCATATATTTAGTTTTTTGGGTTACACATTAGATTATTTTTTCTAATTAATTATATATTTGTTTTCAAAAGTAGGAAATGAAGCCAATTGAAGAGTGACGAAGGATAAAATGATGGAGAACAATCATTGAATGGTGGTGTTGGGAATTCCACAATTAGTGCCTATAGTGAATACTTTATTTCAAATATATTTATTTAAAGAATATATAATGTCATGTGATTAATTTTTTTTAAACCTTTTTTTATGATCAACCAATACGTCGATAGTTATTCGACGAGGAGCCTAGAAATGGTCCTAGTACTCTGGCTGGTGGTACGAGGAGGGTTCGTACCAGAGGTGGATGAGCAGCTGCGTGTACCTGACTAGACCCTGCCTCTCCCACTGACATGTCATCCTTCACACATTCTGATCTTGGTGTGTCATTAGGGACACATGGGATATTTAGGCCTCCCATGTTTTCTCTACATTTTGCATCTTCTGGCCCATCATTTTCACATCCCATGATGATTCACACTCCCCAGTTAGAATCCGTCCATACATCTATCCCATCTTCTTTTCCTTTACTTCTCTCTCTCTCTGAGCTTCTATATTCCATCGTCTATGAATCCTGTTCCACCATAGGGTGTTCCATCAGTTTTTTTGGATCCAACGGCGCTCAGTGATCAGACTGGCTCATGTATATTTATAGAACACTAGCAAATTTTTATAGCAATATTTATGTTCAATATAACATGTTTTGATAAAATATTTGTTTTTCATTCATGACAGATACATCTACTGATAGAAGGTGGGGGAGGGGGCATACACGCATGCATTCGGTGTGGAACCGATGCACACTGGTTATGGTGGATTACAATGAAGACAACCAAATAGTTGAGAAAACCGGGAAGCAATGTCAGAGTTTTTCGGCGATGCTTGACAAATACTCCTACATCATTCTCGTCAGCCCGCTATCATGGAGAAATTTTCCACATGATGTCTAGGATAGATCTTGGGTAGATATATGGGTAAATAAATCTGTTGTATTTAATGCCATGAATTATTTTTGTATTTAAATGAATTAATATTTTGATATCAGCTTTGATTTAATTTTCCCAATGGCGAGGGTGAATGACTGGAATGTCTACAGGATTTAGGTGAGCATTGGAGATCCTACAAGCATGAGTTATATATTAGCTGGCATGATAGAGTTGGCACTTAGTTAGAGGCTATACCAGTCATGGATGATTGTCCTATAGAGTTGTATCATCAGATGATTACTCATTGGATGAGTACCCATTTTAAGGTATGAATTACATTTGAGGTATTTAAATAATAATTTCCATGTTTTTCATTAATATTATCCTTTTAATTTTAAAATTTTATATAGGAATCATCTGGAAAAAATAAAAAAAACATTGATACAAAAAATACCTCCACACACTATGAAGTACTTCGATGCCGGATCATGAGAGGAAGCAGGTATGATAATTGTTTATATGTTTTATTTATAACTTAATTTTTCTTTTGTTTCTTCAATTATTTAATCATTTGATAATTTTTTCATATAACTTTAGTTTTCAATGTCATTTTAGAAGCAAATACAGAATATTGAAGGACGTGTGCCTCGAGAAAAACTATTTTGCTCGAGTAGACAGAAAAAAGGATGGAAGTGCTGTCAGAGAAGTGACTCAGCAGCAGATTGTAAGTTTTAATCTGTTGATTTTATATTTTAATATCTATTTTTAACATAATAATATATTTATATTTGTAACAGGATGATTTAGAGGCCCTTGATTCCCAAGAATCAGTCAATTTTTTGGGCCAATTGATCACTTACATCAGGTGTTGGAAGAGGAGCATCCTAGAAGAGTATGTTGTCAACCTAGGATAGCCCCAACGAGGTATTAGCCCTACGATTTGTAGTGCCACCGAGCTGCAAAAAAGTTAGGGAACATGAATAACAGACTGAGAAAAGGTCCACAGAGATGGCAGAACAGTCTTCTAGGGCAAACAATGCATTTATCAAATTTATTAAAGTTCTATATCCAAAACTTCTAGCAGAGGCCATTCCAACTTTTGATAAATATATATGTCGTCGATACGTTCCATATATGGTGCACCAGGTGGCAGTTCTAGTGGTGGTCACGACGATGTCCTGCTTGACGATGATGACAATGTGGAGTCTGATGCAGAAGAGGAGGGCGAGGAAGAGGGCGAGACGGATGGTGAATGTGAGGGCAAGGAGGAGGGCGAGGGCGAGGATGAGGGAACTAAGGAGGGGGAGGAAGATGATGGAGATGAGGACGAGGGTGATGATGATGGTGATAATGGAGATGGTGATGTGGAAAAAATTGATCTGTTACATTTTTTGACTAATATGACTGAGATTCGATGTTTAATCTATTCTAGTTGATGGTTTTTATCTAGACCTGTAGTATAGTATTGGAGTTGAGTTATTTTTATATATTGTCTATTTTTATGGATGTTGTTGTATTTTTGTGGTTGTGTATTTAGGAACTCCCCGGACAACCCCCTCCTTCCTAGACCCTGGACAACCCCCCACCATCCTCCTTGGACCCCGGACAGCCCCCTAATAGCCCCCTGGACAGCCCCCCATCCTCTTCCCTAAACCCCGGACATCCCCCCAGATAGATCCCAGACAGCCCCCTGGACAGCCACCCGGACAGCCCCCAGAGATCCCCCCACCATCCTCTTTAGACACCGAACAACCCCCCAAACACCCCCCAGACAGCCCCCCATACAGCTCCACCACCCTCCTCCATGGTCCCTGGACAACCCCCCCCCCCCCCCGGACACCCACCATATAGCCCCCCCCCCCCCCCCCCCCCCCGACAGCCCCCCCCCCCAGACAGCCCCCAACCTCATTGATTTCATTTACTACTAGAAAATCTATAATATATATTTTATTTATTTTCATAATGATAATCAAAGTAAATCCCATTTACACATCTATTCAATATCATAGATTCATAGTTTGTTATAAAAGGGATGTATTAATTGGGCATGGCATTGTTATCTCTGAAATGTTTCAAATAGTGTATTTGAATAATGTGAATAAACAACTAACATAATTTATCACAATGATCAATGGGTCATATGTGACTTTTACGATCCAACCCAGGCTCAATCTGAGGCATGGTGTGGCCGACACTACTCATAGTGTCTCTTTTTTGTTTAAAATGGACTTTCTTTTATTTGAAAACAACAATTAGCATACGGAAAATCATCCAAACAGATTTTGATTGTGTCGATACCATAGCACAATGATCCATGGGTCATATGTGATGTGTACGAGTCATCCCTGCCTCAATTCGAGGCACGGTGTGGCCGACAACATTCATAGTGTCTCTCTTTTATTTATAATGGACATCATTTTAAGTGATAACAACAACTGAAATACAAAAAAATTACCAAACACATTTAAAATGTGTTGTTGATTTAAGATAATTATCCATGGGTCATATGTGAGGGGTACGAATCAACCCCTCCTAAAGTTGAGGCACGATGTGGCCGGGATCACGCAAAGTGTCTCTCTTTTGTTTAAAATGGTCAACATTATAAGTACACATGGATAACTAACCAAACGGATTTTTTTTGTGTTGATACTTTAGCACAACTATCCATGGGTCATATGTGATGTGTACAAGTAAATCTCGCCTCAATCTGAGGTGTGGTGTGGCCGACACCACTCAAAGTGTCTCTCTTTTGTTTAAAATAGACATCATTTTAAGTGAAAACATCAACTGGCATACGCAAAACTGACCAAATAGATTCTTATTGTGTCGATATTTTATATAAATGATCCATGGGTCATATGTGACATCTACGAGTCAACCCTTCCACAATCTGAGGTGCAGTGTGGCCGACACCATTCATATTGTCTCTTTTTTGTTTAAAATGGACATCATTTTAAGTGAAAACGACAACTGAAATTATAAAAACTGACCAAACGCATTCTAATTGTGTTGATGCATTAGGAGAACGATACATGTGTCATATTTGATGTGTATGAGTAAGCCCCGCCTCAATATGAGGCACAGTGTGGCTGGGATCACTCTAAGTGCCTCTCTTTTGTTTAAAATGGATGACATTTTAAGTACATATGGAAAACTAAACAAATTGGTTATGATTGTCTTGAGACTTTAGAAAAATGATCCATGCGTCATATGTGACGTGTATGAATCAACCCCGCCACAATCTGAGATGCGGTGTGGACAACACCACTTAATGAGTGTGTCTTTTGTTTCAAAAGGACATCATTTTTAGTGAAAATATTAACTCACATACGGGAAACCGAACAAACACATTCGGATTGTGTTGATACTTTAGGACAATGATCCATGTGTCATTTGAGATGTGTAAGAGTCAACCCCATCTAAATCTTACACGCGGTGTGGCTGGTACCACTCTAATTGTTTCTCTTTTGTTTAAAATGGGTAGGATTATAAGTGAAGAGAACAACTGGCATTTGAAAAACCGACCAAACGCATTCGGAATCTGCTAATAATTTATCACAATGATCCATGGGTCATATGTGATGTGTACAAGACATCCTGGGCTCAATCTAAGTCACGGTGTGGCTGGGATCACTCTATGTGTCTCTGTTTTGTTTAAAATGGACAACATTTTATGTACATATGAAAAACTGACCAAATGGATTCTGATTGTGTTGATACATTAGCACAATGATCCATGGGTCATATGTAACGTGTATGAATCAACCCCGCCTCAATATGAGATGATGTGTGGCTAGAACCACTCAAAGTGCCTGTCTTTTTTTTCAAAAAGACATCATCTTATGTGAAAACATCAACTGGCATACAGAAAACCAACCAAATGCATTCAGATTGTGTTGATACATTAGGAAAATGATCCATGGGTAATTTGAGAGATGTACCAGTCAACCCCGTCTAAATTTGAGAAGCATTGTGGCCGGTACCACTCTAACTGTGTCTCTTTTGTTTAAAATGGATAGGATTAGAAGTGAAAAGAACAACGGGCATACATAAAACCGATCAAATGCATTCATATTCCGTTGATAATTTATCACAACGATCCATGGGTCATATGTGACGTGTATGATCTAACCTGGACTCAATCCGAGTTGCAGTGTGCCTATGATCACTCTAAGTGTCTCTATTTTTTTAAAAAGGACAACATTTTAAGTACATATGGAAAACTGACCAAATGACTTTGATTTCTATTGAAACATTAGGAGAACAATCGATGGGTCATATGTGAAGTGTAATAGTCAACCTCCCATCAATCCGAGGTGCGGTGTGGCCGACACCACTCAAAGTGTCTCCCTTTTGTTTAAAATGGACTTCATTTTAAGTGAAAACAATAACTGGCAGACAGAAAACTGACCAAACGGATTCTGACTGTGTAGATACTTTACCACAATGATCCATGTGTCATATGAGATGTGTATGAGTCAACCCCGCCTCAATCCGAGGCACGGTGTGGACGACACCATTAATAGTATCTCTTGTTTGTTTAAAATGGACATCATTTTAAGAGAGAACAACAACTGAGATACGAAAAACTAACCAAACGCATTCAAAATGAGTTGATTCTTTAGGATAATGATCCATGGGTCATATGTGTTGTGTATGAGTCAACCCCACCTCAATATGAGGCACGGTGTGGATGAGATCACTCTAAGTGCCTCTCTTTTGTTTAAAATGGACAACATTTTAATTACATATGGAAAACTGACCAAACAAATTCTGATTGTGTTAATAATTTAGCACAACGATCCATGGGTCATATGTGACATTTACGAATCAACACCGCCTCAATCTGAGACATTGTGTGACGAAAAAAATCAAAGTGTCTGCCTTTTGTTTAAAAAAGACATCATTTTAAGTGAAAACATTAACTCGCATAATGAAAACCGACCAAACGCATTCGGATTGTGTCGATACTTTAGGAAAATTATCAATGATCATTTGAGACATCTATGAGTCATACCTGTCTCAATCCGTAACGTGGTGTGGACGGTACCCCTCTAATTGTGTCTCTTTTGTTTAAAATGGACATAATTATAAGTGAAAAGAACAACTGACATATGAAAAAATGACCAAACGCATTTGGAATCTGTTGATAATTTATCACAATGATATATGGGTCATATGTGATGTGTATGAGCCAACCCTGGCTCAATCCGATTCGCGGTGTGGTCAGGATCACTCAAAGTGTCTCTCTTTTGTTTAAAATGGACAACATTTTAAGTACATACAGAAAACTGACCAAATAGATTATGATTGTGTTTATACTATAGAAAAATGATCAATGGGTCATATGTGATGTTTAAAAATCAGCCCCGCCTCAATCTGAGATGCAGTGTGGCCGACACCACTCAATGGGTCTATCTTTTGTTTCAGAAGGACATCATTTTAAGTGAAAACATCAACTGGCATATGGAAAACAGACCAAACGCATTCGGATTGTGTTGACAGATTAGGACAATGATCTATGGGTCATTTGAGACATGTACGAGTATACCCCATCTAAAATCCGAGAAGTGGTGTGGCCGATACCACTCTAATTGTGTCTCTTTTATTTAAAATGGATAGGATTATAAGTGAAAAGAAAAACGGGCATACGGAAAACCGACCAAACGAATTTAGATTCTGTTGATAATATATAACAACGATCCATGAGTCCTATGTGACGTGTATGAGCCAACCCTGGCTCAAACTGAGTCGCGGTGTGGCCAAGATCACTCTAACTGTCTCTCTTTTGTTTAAAATGGACAACATTTTAAGTACATATGGAAAACAGACCAAACTCATTCATTTTACTTTGAATGTTTAGGAGAATGATCCATGTGTCATATGTGACATGTACGAGTCAACCTCATCTTAATCTGATGTGCGGTGTGTCCAACACCACTCAAAGTGTCTATATTTTGTTTAGAATGGACTTCATTTTAAGTGAAAACAACAAATGGAATACGGGAAACCGACCAAACAGATTTTGATTGTGTCAATACATTATAACAACAATCCATAGGTCATATGTGATGTGTAAGAGTTAAACCTACCTCAATCCGAGGCGCAGTGTGGCCGGCACCATTCATAGTGTCTCTCTTTTGTTTAAAATAGAGACCATTTTATGTGAAAATAACAACTGACATACGAGAAACTGACCAAACACATTCAAAATGTGTTGATGCTTTAGGAGATCAATCCATAAGTCATATATGATGTGTACGAGTTAACCCCGTCTCATTCCGAGGAACGGTGTGGCCATGATTACTCTAAGTTCCTCTCTTTTGTTTAAAATGGACAACATTTTAAGTACATACAGAATACTGACCAAATGGATTCTGATTGTGTTGATACATTTGAACAACGATCCATGGGTCATATGTGACGTGTACGAATCAAACTCACCTCAATGTGAGACGTGGTGTGGTTGGCACCACTCAAAGTGTCTGTCATTTGTTTCGAATGGATATCATTATAAGTGAAAACATTAACTGGCATACAGAAAACCATCCAAACACATTCGGATTGTGTTTATACTTTAGGAAAATGCTCAATGGGTGATTTGAGACGTGTATGAGTCAACCTCATCTAAATACGAGATGTGTTGTGGCTGGTACCACTCTAATTGTGTCTATTTTGTTTAAAATGGATAGGATTATAAGTGAAAAGAACAACAGGAATATGAAAAACTGACCAAACCCATTCGGAATTAGTTGATAATTTATCACAACAATCCATCGGTAATATTTGACATGTATGAGCAAACCCGGGATCAATCCGAGTTGCGGTGTGGTTAGGATCACTGTAAGTGTCTCTCTTTTGTTTAAAATAGAAAACATTTTAAGTACATATGGAAAACTGACTAAACGGTTTATGATTGTGTTGATACATTAGAAAAACGATCCATGGGTCATATGTGACGTGTACGAATCAACCCCACCTCAATCTGAGATGCGGTGTGGTCGGCACCACTGAAAGTGGTTGTCTTTTGTTTCAAAAGGACAACATTTTAAGTGAAAACATCAAATGGCTACGGAAAATGGACCAAACGGATTTGGATTCTGTTGCATTATGACAATAATCCAAGGGTCATTTGAGATGTGTACGTGTTAACCCCATCTAAATCCGATAAGCGGTGTGGACAGTATAACTCCAAATGTGTCTCTTTTGTTTAAAATGGACATGATTATAAGTGAAAAAGACAACTGGCATATAGAAAACTGACCAAACACATTTGGATTCTATTGATAATTTATCACAACGATCCATGGGTCATATGTGATGTGTATGAGCCAACCCAGTCTCAATCCGAGTTGCGATGTGGCCGGTATCACTCTAAGTGTCTCACTTTTGTTTAAAATGGAAAACATTTTATGTACATATGAAAAACCGACCAAACACATTCAGTTTCTATTGAAACATTAGAAGAATGATCCATGGGTCATATGTGACATTTAAGGGTCATCCGTTCCACAATAAGAGGCGCGGTGTGCCCAAAACCACTCAAAGTGTCTCTCTTTTGTTTAAAATGGACTTCATTTTAATTGAAAACAACAACGGGCATATGGAAATCTGACCAAATGGATTCTGATTATGTCGATACTTTAGAACAACGATCCATGGGTCATATGTGACGTGTATGAGTCAACCCCATCTCAATCTGAGGTGCATTGTGGCCGACACCATTCATAGCATCTCTCTTTTGTTTAAAATGGACATCATTTTAAGTGAAAGCAACAACTGACATACGAAAAACTGACCAAATACATTAGAAATGTATTTATTATTTAATATAATGATCCATGAGTCATATGTGATGTGTATGAGTCTACCCCGCTTCAATCTGAGGCATGGTGTGGCCGAGATCACTCTAAGTGCCTCTCTTTTGTTTAAAATGGACAACATTTTATGTACATACAGAAAACTAACCAAACGGATTCTCATTGTGTTTATAATTTAGCACAACGATCCATGAGTCATATGTGATGTGTATGAATCAACCCGCATCAATCTGAGATGCGGTGTGAACTGCACCACTCAAAGTGTCTCTCTTTTGTTTAAAATGGACTTCATTTTAAGTGAAAACAACTACTGACATACGGAAAACTGACCAAATGCTTTCAGAATATGTTGATACATTAACACAAAAATCCATGTGTCATTTGTGACGTGTAAAAGTTAACCTCACCTCAATCCAAGTCACAGTGTGGCCGGTATCATTCCAGGTGTATGTATTTTGTTTAAAATGGACATCATTTCTAGTAAAAACATATGGTATATGAAAAATCGATAAAATTATGAATTAAATACTGGATTCTATTTTAACATTAGTACAATGATCCATGGGTCATATGTGACAGGTACGAGTCAACCGTTCCTCAATCTGAGTTATAGTGTGGCTGAGACCACTCTAACTGTCTCTCTTTTGTTTAAAATGGACAACATGTTATGTACATACAGAAAACCGACCAAAGGTATTCTGATTGAGTTGATACTTTAGAACAAAAATACATGGGTAATATATGATGTGAATGAGTCAACCCGACCTCAATCTGAGGCGCGGTGTGGCCGACTCCACTGAAAGTGTCTCTCTTCAGTTTAAAATGGACTTCATTTTACGTGAAAACAACAACTGACATACGAAAAACTGACCAAACGCATTCAGATTCTATTAAACCTTTATGAAAATGATCCATGTGTCATTTTTGACATGTACGAGTCAACCCCTCCTCAATCCAAGGTGTGGTGTGTCCAGCACCATTCGAAGTGTCTCACTTTTTTTTGAAATGAATAACATTTTAAGTGAAATGTACAACTTACATAGGGAAAACTGACCAAACACAATCGGATTGTGTTGATACTTTAAGACAATGATCTTTGGGTCATTTGTGATGTTTATGATTCAATCCAGCCTCAATCTGAGGTGCAGAGTGGCTGGCACCACTCAAAGTGTCTCTCTATAGTTTAAAATGGACTTCATTTTAATTGAAAACAACAACTGACATACAGAAAACTGAAAAAACACTTTGATATTCTATTAAAACTTTAGGAAAATGTTCCATGAGCCATTTTTGACGTTTACAAGTCAACCCCTCCTTAATCCGAGTCCAGGTGTGGCCGACACCACTCAAAGTGTCTCAGGTTTATTTTAAATAGAGATCATTTTAAATGAAAACAATAACTGACATACGGAAAACTAACTAAATGCATTCGGATTCAGGTGAAACTTTAGGAAAACGATCCATGGGTTATATGTGACTAGTATGAGTCAACCCAACATATATCCAAGGCACGGAGTGGCTGACACCACTCATAGTATCTCTTAATAGTTTAAAATGGACTTCATTTTAATTTAAAACAACAACTAACATATGGTAAACTGACCAAACAGATTTTGATTCTATTGAAACTTTAGTAAAATGATCCATGGGTCATATGGGATGTGTATTAGTCAACCTCACCTCAATTCGAGTCACAATGTGTCCAGAATCACTCCAAGTGTCTCTCTTTTGTTTAAAATGGGCAACATTTTAAGTGCATACGGAAAAATGACCAAACAGATTCTGATTGTGTTGATAATTTAGCACAATGATCCATGGGTAATATATGACGTGCCCAAGTCAGACCCTCCTCAATATGAGGTGTTGTGTGGCCGACACCACTCAAATTGTCTCTCTTTAGTTTAAAATGGACTTTATTTTAAGTGAAAGAAACTACCATGTAACACTCCGAGATTTTATGAAAAATATTCTTTTCATTAATGTCTTGTGTTGTAAGCTACATCAATAGAAGCTTGCACAACACGCATCCTTGACTTCCCTTGCATTACACGCAATCACGACTTTCCTCGATAGCGTGTGTAGTACACAATACCGAGTTTCACTAAACAACGATATGTTATTAAAATATTATTAAAACTAGCCGTTATGAATAGTAATAACCACTTTTTAAAATTTTGTAAATTTTATTTTTCAAAATGGACTTCATTTTTGGATTTGGAATATCGAAATTAGCTTAGGGTGAAATTTTGGAACTTTTCGGATAACTTTCATATTCTGATGAATAGTGAAAATTACTAAATTTTAATTAAAAATAACTTTTTTAATAGAAATAATTAATAGTGATAAATTATTAATTTGAGTGGTTTTAAAGTATATTTAGAATATTTTTTTACAATTTAATACAATGTTGTTCATTGAATGTAATTTCACATTTAAACCAGTTATAAACAAGTGTCAATCTTTTGATAGTTATTATCTTTTAAAAACATGCTATTGGTTTTGACGACGAGAATTAATTTTTAAATTAGTTAATGGAACTGATATTTTTTGAATTTGATAAAATAGACATCAATTTTGAATCCATAATATTAAATATAGCTTAGGCCTAATTTTTGGTATTTTTTTGAAAACTTACAATTTTTGATGAATAGTAAAACCACTAAGTGGTAGTTAAAAAACTGAATTTTTCATAAAACATAATTTTACCGCTTCTGTGAGTGGAATTTCGAAAATCCAAGTGACACAGTTAATATCAAGGAATAAAATGTGGTTCTATGAGATGAAAATAATTTTTTGTAAATAGTAACTTTTTACTTTTTTTTCCCGGTTAAAAGTAAATAGGATAATTAAGGGTAAAAATGATATTATTATTACCCTAAAACATGTCCTAATTCTATTGGATAAGTGTAATTCGACCAAAAACATCCTTTGGAATAAAATATGACCATTTAGGTCTACTTGGATTAGATTAGGACATTTATTATTAATTTATTTGAATAAGGGTTAAAATAGTTAAAATCAAAGTTTAATAAGTAAATCATTTTTAATATGGGGATATACATAATATAAATTCGACTATAAATACTCATTAGAAAGCTAAAAAGATTTCCTACATAATGGTATTTTATTTGTAATTTTTAGACATTAAATAATTTAATTTATTTATGACACAATGATGATGAAGTAAGTATCTTATTAATGAAATATTGACATAATTGATGTTATAAATACCCAAATAAATATAATTGGAGACTTTTTATGAACTAAAATAATTTTATAGGTTAATAAGACATGTTAGTATTGATTTAATTAACTTTGGTCGAACTAATCATTCTGTTATGAGTTTAAAAAAAATCAACTATTGAATAGTGTCAAAATTGACATAAAATAGTTTTTAAAACAAATATTATATTATTAATTGTTATTTTATTCCTAAAAATCTATGGTTCATCCAAATGACTTAGATAAAGTTATATATATTAATAAAACACAACTTGGGGGTCTCTTGGATGTATATGATTAGTTTATTAACTATCTAATTTAAAAATAAAAAGTGACATGGTAAATGTCAATCTAATTAACTAAGAGTTAAAAATAAAAGATAAGGTTAATATAATGACCTAAACTTGTCTAAATTCTATTAGACGAAAGGATTTCGACCCATCCCCACCTTATCTTAGAAATAACTCAATTTGGATCTATTTAAAACCGAACTTGACTTTATAATAAAATAATATTTTTAGTTATTCCAAAGGTGCCCCTCTCCTCCCTTATAAAAGAGCACCTCATCCCCCTCTTCCTCACACAACTTTGAGCCTTCAAGCTCGGCCAAAACCTGTAATATTCTCCACTACACTTCCCTAGAGACATCCTAGAGTTCCTGGTCTTCTTCAAAGACCAATTGTAGTGCCCTAAAAGGAGGTCTCAAAGAATCATTTCAAAGAAGAGGAGGTTCGGACACGTACAAAGCATATCAGACCAAAGGTAAGGGAAATTTCACAATCTCATTTTTATCCGAGATTGTTTATAATTTGAAATTTACTGGGTGTATTTTATCATCCACATCCTTGTTTCCTCAATATGTAATATTATTTCCATTCACCTACAATTGTTTAAATCCTATTTTACCCTCCGGGTGGTTTTTAGTAAATGATATGAAATGAATTTGTTGTCGTTTTTCGTTCGAGGTGCTTTTTTTAACTTTTCTGACCAAAGTACTAGAAGAATTTTTTTTAACATATATGGAATGAATGGATTTTTAAAACATTATTTTCCAAGAATCTTCCTTTACAAGTTTCCAAGTTTATTTTTAATTAACGTCTTTTAGTTTAAAATTGTATGACATGTTAAGAAAGGAAACATGTTTTTGAAGTAGAAAGGATATTTTCCTCAAGAATGGAGTTCAAGTGTTTTATCAAATTTATTTTCCATATAAGATAATATAGGGTTCTGTTTCTATCCCAATAATTACATGTATTTGATTATGTTGTGATGGAAATATTTTTATGAATTCCTTTATCTTATATGAATTGTTTTATGATGTCATGTTGTTTAAGAATCCCATTTTTACTACATGGGTTATGCAATGATGTATGATTTAGGATTTTGTGGCACACATAAGAATGGTATCATTATGAGATGGGTGGGACCTATATCTCCCTCCAATGCATTAAGTAAAGATTTTATATCTCATGAGATAGATATGGCTGGAACGGTAGGTTATACCGGTTCAGTGAAACAGGACTGAAACGAGGGTGACGCGGTTCAGAAATGGACTTTGTCCACTAAGATAGTCTTGGAAATGAGTCTTGACTAATAAGATATGATTCTCTATGATTATGTGTGTATGCCACAAAATTTTGTGTTTTAAGTTATGATTATTGTGATTACATTTCACTACTATGATTTATCCCATGTTATGAAATTATGCTCTCTTTTGCAGGTTATGATTTCAAAAAGTTATGTTCTTATGAATATGATGTGATTGATATTTCTTTTGTTTACCCTTACTGAGCATTTGAGCTCACACTTTTATGTTTTTTTCCACAGGATATAAAGAAACGTTTTAGGTAAGAAAAATAGGGAAGATCTTTATTGGAGATGTTGAAGATCTTTCACCACGATTAGAAGATTATATTCCGAGTTTCCAAAGACACTAAACTATTACGGTCCTTGTGTGTGTGTTTTTGTTATGTACGAATTATTCCACAAAAGTAATGTAATTTCCATGTATGTCAAGATTTAGGTCTCTACAGTTGGTATCAAAGGAAAGGTTTAGTCAACCTTTGAAAACTAGGATGCGAAAACGTTAGTGAGATCCCTAGAAATATTTATAAGGTATGTCCAGGGATGTCCCTAAGGTTAAGTATACGTATAAGTTATAGTACTAGAATTATGCTAACGATCATAGAATTAAACCTAATATGTTTGATATTTAAGGTACTCCCCCTTTATTATGTTGTTTTCCCTATCTTGATTTTTGCCTCTCACAGTATTCTTTTTGGGTTTTAGACGATGGGTAGAACCCAAAGGAATAGTGTTGATCAATGCAATGGACAATGCAATGATTGTCGTCCTGAAAAAACAAATGTTATGGGAGATGGAGTGCAAAATCTTATTGCTATACTTACACAAGCTATGAATCATTCTGGACTTCCAAATGAGCAGAGAAGGGAACAATATTCTATTGTGTTCTTCATGAGGCAACGCCCACCTTCTTTCAGTGGGTATTCTGATCCACTTGTTGCTGAACAATGGATCAATACCACTGAAAAGATATTTTCAGTTCTTCAATGTTCTGAACATGATAAATTCATCTTATCAGTATAATGTTTGAAAGGTAATGCTGATCAATGGTGGAATCTTATCAAGAATACGAGGCAAAGAGATGAAATTGAGTCCATGGAATGGGACGAGTTCAAGAACTTATTTTTCAATAAGTACTTCCCTCATATTCTTCGAACAAAGATGGAGAAAGAGTTTCTTGAACTAAATCAAAAGGATGATTAATCTGTTGGTATATACGAAGCGAATTTTACAAGGCTTGCAAGGTATGCATCTGGATTTATCATCCAACCTGAAACTAAAGTTGATCGATTCTTCAGTGGCTTAAAACCAAATCTTCGAAGGGAATTAGCTATAAGAGACTTAAGTAGCTATGATGAAATTGTGTGTTGTGCTATCAAGGTAGAAATGGAAGTTGGTGTTACTTATCCATCTCATAGTTTTGACAAGAAACGAAATATGGAGTTCAAGGAGAAATCTCAGAATAATGGTGATAAGAAGATGAATGCTTCCTTATGCTCAAAGTGTGGAAATAAGCATGGTGGAGATTTTCTTAAAGGGACAAGTAAATGTTTCAAATGTGGAAAGGAAGGTCATCGGGCATTTGAATGCAGCAATGATGGGAAGACGATGTATAATGATCCAAACAAAGGAAGGGATACACATAATGAACCTACTATACTTCAATGCTTCAAGTGCAAGGAAATGGGGCATTATGCTAATAAATTCCCTAATCCAAGGGTTAGTGATGATCAACATGAGCAACCACTTAAGGAAAAGGACAAAGGTAAGTCACATGTGATCACTATTAGCAATGTTGAATATGAAAACAATGTGGTGGAATGATTAAGTGTTTATGTAATGGGATTCAAAAGTAATGTTGTATATAGTATCGTGGAATATTGGAATATTTATGTTTTGGTCTACAATAATTGAAATATTTTTGGAAAGCAGATGTTATGCACATAATGAAGGGATAAAGATAATTTAATATGTTTGATAGTATTCATGAGCTCATGATTGATATAAGGACTAAGTGATATCATGGTTTGAGTATATAGAATTTTGAGGATTTTGGTACGTGTAAAGTGTTAACTTTTAACTACATTCATGTTTTCACTAAGGTTCAATGGTTATTCAAGAGAACACATGATTAAGGCCTTTGATTGTTTGGAATGTGACCAACAAGACATATCTTATGATATATGGGGATCAACGATGGTATTAAATCTTTGGGTATCGTTTTCACTATATTATGAGAGTGGACTGTAGTATTATGGATAAGCCTAATGATTGGAATGGATTATGTTGGACATAAGTTATTATTGTTTAAGGATAAAAATTGTTTCGATATTATTGATGGGATGTTATAGTAATATTGTTTTATAAAAAGGACAACCTGCAGGACGGGCGACAACCCATCGTGTCGGACAAGGCCGTGGGAATCGAACCCACAACCGAAGTGCGACTGGCCTTTATCGCCTACCACTGGCCTACAGGAAATCCCTGTTTAGTAGAAACTAGTTTTATTATATTAAGTAGTATGATATATAAAGTATAAGTCCATTTTAGGAACCATATATGATTAATCTCACTATAGATGGACTTATGTATTGTTTGATAACTTTTTTAACATTTTGTTTGAGACAGATGGAATGACCCATCATTCTATCACATGATCTGCTATCACATCACAAATGAAAAATTCAACTTCATTTATTTAAGAGATGTAGTGGAAATTGTCCAAATAACGACCAACAATGAGACTATACCGAAATCACGAAAGTATTTCTTCTAATTCCAATTTCATCAACTTTAGGAAAACGATATTGAAAACCAAAAATGTTGTCCTAGTGCTATTATATATGATAAATCAGATGGTACCATAGATCATCACAAATTTATGGCTTTGTGATTGCTGTATTTTCCATAGCCATGTTCTCTACCACTCTCCATCAGAACATGATGGTTAGATTTCTCTTCCATATCCATATTTTCACCTATGTGGAAACCCAGTGATTATTTTATTTGGGTAACCGTTACGTTTCATACTTTTGTTTTTAAAGATTGGTTTTGGTATTCCTTTTACGATGTGGGTTTCTATCAAAGAAACTTTCTAATAGTAACCCATTTAAAACCCCGACAAATTTCGAGGGCGAAATTCATTTTAAGGGGGGTAGAATGTAACACCCCGAGATTTTATGAAAAATATTCTTATCATTAATGTATTGTGTTGTACGGTACACCAAAAGAAGCTTTCACAACACGCATCCTTGACTCTCCTTGCATTACATGCAATCACGACCTTCCTCGATAGCGTGTGTAGTACGCAATACCGAGTTTCACTAAACAACGATATGTTATTAAAATATTATTAAAACTAGCTGTTATGAATAGTAATAACCACTTTTAGAAATTTTGTAAATTTTATTTTTCAAAATAGACTTCATTTTTGGATTTGGAATATCGAAATTAGCTCAAGGTGAAATTTTGGTACTTTTCGGATAACTTTCATATTCTGATTAATAGTGATAATTACTAAATTTTAATTAAAAACAACTTTTTTAATAGAAATAATGAATAGTTATAAATTATTAATATGAGTGGTTTTAAAGTATATTTAGAATATATTTTTACAATTTAATACAATGTTGGTCATTGGATGTAATTTCACATTTAAACCAGTTATAAACAAGTGTCAATCTTTTGATAGTTATTATCTCTTAAAAACACGCTATTTGTTTTGATGACGGGAATTAATTTTTAAATTAGTTTATGTAAATGATATGTTTATAATTTGATAAAATAGACATCATTTTTGAATTCATAATATCAAATATAGCTTAGTCCTAATTTTTTGTATTTTTCTGAAAACTTTCAATTTTTGATGAATAGTGAAAACACTAAGTGGTAGTTAAAAAAAAGAATTTTTCATAAAATATAATTTTACCGCTTCTGTGAGTGGAATTTCAAAAATCTGTGAGACACGGTTAATATCAAGGACTAAAATGTTGTTCAATGAGATAAAAATAATTTTTAGTGAATTGTTACTTTTTACTTTTTTTACCACGGTTAAAAGTAAATAGGGTAATTAAGGGTAAAAATGATATTATTATTACCCTAACACATGTCCTAATTATATTGGATAAGTTTAATTCGAGCAAACACAACCTTAGGAATAAAATATGACCATTTAGGCCCACTTGGATTTGATTAGGACATTTATTATTAATTTATTTAAAGAAGGGTTAAAATAGTTAAAATCAATGTTTAATAAGTAATTCATTTTTAATATGGGGTTATACATAAAATAAATTCGACTATAAATACTCATTAGAAAGCTAAAATGCTTTCCTACATAATGGTATTTTATTTGTAATTTTTAGACATTATATAATTTAATTTATTTATGACACAACGATGATGCAGTAATTATCTTATTAATGAAATATTGACATAATTGATGTTATAAATACCCAAATAAATATAATTTGAGACTTTTTATGAACTAAACTAATTTTATAGGTTAATATGACATGTTATTATTGATTTAATTAACTTTGGTATAAGTAATCATTCTGTTATGAGTTTAAAAAAATCGACTATTGAATAGTGTCAAAATTGACATAAAATAGTTTTTAAAACAAATATTATATTATTAATTGTTATATTATTCCTAAAAATATAAGGTTCGGCCAAATGACTTAGATAAGGTTATATATATTAATAAAACACAACTTGGGGGTCGCTTGGATGTATATGGTATGTTTATTAACTATATAATATAAAAATACAAAGTGACATGGTAAATGTCAATCTAATTAACTAAGAGTTAAAACTAAAAGATAAGGTTAATATAATGACCTAAACTTGTTTAAATTCTATTGGATGAGAGGATTTCCACCCATCCCCACAATAGCTTCCAAATAAATCAATTTGGAGCTATTTAAAACCGAACTTGACTTTATAATATAATAATATTTTTAGTTATTCCAAAGGTGCCCCTCTCCTCCCTTTTAAAAGGGCACCTCCTCCCCCTCTTCCTCACACCACTTTGAGCCTTCAAGTTCGGCCACCCTTGTCATTTTATCCTCTCCACTTCCCTAGAGATATCCTAGAGGTCATGGTCTTCTTCAAAGACCAATTTTAGTGCCCTAAAAGGAGTTCTCAAAGAAGCACTTCAAAGAAGAAGATGTTCAGACACGTACAAAGCATATCAGACCAAAGGTAAGGGAAATATCACAATCTGATTTTTATCCGAGATTGTTTATACATTGAAATTTACTGGGGTGCATTTTATCATCCACATTAATGTTTCCTCAATATGTAATATTATTTACATTCACCTATAATTGTTTAAATCCTATTTTACCCTTCGGGGAGTTTTTAGTAAAAGATATGAAAGGAATGTTTTGTTGTTTTTCGTACAAGGTACTTATCTTGACTTTTCCGACAAAAGTATGAGAAGAATGTTTTTTTATGTTATACGGCATTAATGGATTTTTAAAACATTATTTCCAAGAAGCTTCCTTGAAAAGTTTCCATGTTTAATTTTAATCAACTTCTTTTAGTATAAAATTGTATGACATGTTAAGAAAGGAAAAATGTTTTTGAAGTAGAAAGGATATTTTCTTCAAGAATGGAGTTCAAGTGTTTTATCAAAATTATTTTCCATCTAAGATAATATAGGGTTCTGTTTCTATCCCTATTATTACATGGATTTGATTATGTTGTGATGGAAATATTTTTATGAATTCCTTTATCTTATATGAAATGTTTTATGATGTCATGTTGTGTAAGAATCCCATTTTTACTACATGGGTTATGCAATGATGTATGATTTATGATTTTGTGGCACACATAAGAATGGTATCATTATGAGATGGGTGGGACCTATATCTCCCGCCAATGCATTGGGTAATGATTTTATATCTCATGAGATAGACATGGCTGGAACGGTAGGTTATATCGGTTAAGTGAAACAGGACTGAAACGAGGGTGACTCGGTTCAGAAATGGAATTTGTCCACTAAGATTATCTTGGCAATGAGTCTTGACTAATAAGATATGATTCTCTATTATTATGTGTGTATGCCACAAAGTTTCATGTTTTAAATTATGATTATTTTGATTACATTTCACTACTATGATTTATCCCATGTTATGAAATTATGCTCTCTTTTGCAGGTTAAGATTTCCAAAAGATATGTTCTTATGAATATGATGTGATTGATATTTCTTTTGTTTACCCTTACTGAGCCTTTGAGATCACCCTTTTATGTTTTCTTTTCCCCAGGATATAAAGAAAGGTTTTAGGTAAGAAAAAAAGGGACGATCTTTATTAGATATGTTGAAGATCTTTCACCATGATTAGAAGATTATATTCCGAGTTTCCAAAGACACTAAACTATTACGATCATTGTGTGTGTGTTTTTCTTATATACTAAGTATTCAGCAAAAGTAATGTAATGTCCATGTATGTCAAGCATCGGGTCTCTACATACCAACATATGAAAAAGCAACCAAACACATTCGGATACCATTGATCCTTTAGCACAATGATCCATGGGTCATTTTTGACATGTACTAGTCAACCCCGCCTCAATCTGAGGCATGGTGTGGCCGAAAACACTGAAATTCTCTCTCTTTCGTTTAATATAGACTTCATTTTATGTGAAGAAAATAAATGAAATACAGAAAACTGACTAAATGCATTCTGATACGTTTGAAACTTTAGGACATCGATCCTTGGGTCATATGTGATGTGTGCAAGTCCACCCCACCTCAATACGAGGATTGGTGTGGGAAGAACCACTCAATATGTCACATTTTTATTTAAATGAACAACATTTTAAGTGAAAACAATAACTCGCATATGGAAAACTAACAAAATGCTTTTAGAATATGTTGATACTTTAGGAAAACTATCCATGGGTCATATGTAACGTGTAAGAGTCAACCCCACCTCAATTAGAGCCATGATGTGGCCGGTATCACTCCAAGTGTATGTATTTTGTTTAGAATGGACATCATTTTTAGTACAAACAACTAGTATATGTAAATACAAACAAACATATTCGGATTCAATTGATACTTATTCTATTTTTTATGTATTTTATTGGTAATTGATAATTAAATGATATATGTATTTAATTAGGAATTGAATTCCAGATTCTATATACAATTGTCATCTAAATTTTGAATTGAATTCTAAATCAATTTTGTATTTTTATAATTGCGTTATGAATTTTGATTTAATTCTGGATGTGTATAGTTCAAGAATGCATTATATTTTAAATGTGTATGAATTTGTTCCCTATATGTATATATTAGTATGTTATTGAAGGTAGCAGAATGGAATGGAGGCTGCTGTGCAAAATTAGAGGCTGCTGTGCAAATTGTAGGCTGCTGTGCAATTTGCACAGTAGAGCCTATGTCAATGGTTTCAAACCATTGGCATTGGCTTATAATAACCCTTTCCCAATGGTTTACAAACCGTTGGGAAAGTATTTAAGGGATTTTTTACCAACGGTTCAAAGAGAACCATTGGTAAAAAACCATCCCCAATAGTTCTAAACCGTTGGGGAAGACTGAATTTTCATTAGGTTTACCAATGGTTTGGTATAAACCGTTGGTAAAACTTATGCCTACGGTTTATCAAAACCATTAGGATAGGTTAATTTTACTAACCTATACCAATGATTCCTTTTAAAACATTGGGATAGGTTTTCCCAAGGACTTACTTCCCCACGGTTTTCAGAACCGTTGGTATATATTATACCAACGGTTCTGCAGCCTTTCCCAACGGTTCAGAATCATTGGGAAAAACCCCATTTCTAGTAGTGACCAGAATGACTCTTTCTGTATATGTAATTATTTCTCATCAAGATCAGAACATTCCATTATTTTATGTTATGGGTCCTCCCTCAGAACCTATAATATCATAATTTCCAAGGAATCCATCCTTTACAACCTTATTTTTTAACATATAAAATTCATTTTATATTCCCATTAGTAGTAAGTTGTTCAACAATACCCATTTTGGTAAAAACCTTCAATCTCTAGGTAAAGGGTGGATACTAAATATTTCACTAATTTTATCATTGACATATATTAACCTTTAAATTTACAATAAAAACAAACATAATTCAAATATTATTTCATTAAATTAGTATATATAATGATCCACTAATGGGAGTTGGATGTTTCTGCAAAAAAGAAAAAGTAACATGTTTCTATTTCTTTACATTGTTTTAGATTTCAACATGGTTTATATTATTGTATATATCACGATATAAAATTTCCATAAATAGAATTTTATATCCACTATATAATAATTAACCTCATTATTAGTGACTATTTTCTGAAATGGTGTTCTTATTCACAACAGTAAAATTTCTCTTCATATGGATGTCAAAAGAGACTCTGATTAAATTAATTGGAACTTCATGATGGATGTTATTCAAAAGTTTAGGTTCAAATACTATTTTTGGATAGTTGAAAATTCTCTTCAACTCTATCTGGATTTCCATAATAGTATATGATACCCTGAAATGGACATATAAACTCATATTTTTGTGTACAAATGTAAAATACAATCACTAAAACAAAAATAAGTAAATAGAAATACAAGATTATAAGAATATCAAGGAATTAGTATTTATAATATTAGTAACTGATACATGAAATAAATTATTACATCCCATGTGGAACACCCAATACTTAATAATTTGTAATATTGTAGATTAAGCTTTAGATTATCACTAGAAATCAATAATCATCCACAAACACCACTATTAAATTCACGAAATGTGAGGCACTGAATTTTTATACATGAAAGGTGTAATTTATAGTGAGTGAGAATTTTATTCTTGGTAAATATCACAATAACATATTTTAACTCAAGGTGTTTGTACAAGATCATATAAATAGTAGTGTAATAACAAAAAGTGTCAACTTCGTTCAAGGATGATTATTATTAGTAAAGAAATCTAGGAATAAATATATATAATAATACATAACATTGGTTTATACCTGAACCCTCATTACTATAATTGTGTGTGTAATTATAGATATCAATATCATATTGAATGTTGGTAAATATTTCGGTCCATCCCATCTAGGCCAAGGATTTGGTTGTCTTACTTCCCATCTAACCCTGTTCAATTATAGAGTAACACCATAATTATGCTTCATGAAAAGGTCTTTATATAGATAAAATTAAGTCAACCAACCATTTTGTGGAATAGGGTAAGGCACATACTCAAACAGGGCTAAAAAAGATTAACCCTTATAATGTACCGGTATGACAATTTTCGACAAATCATCTTTCATAATTTATAATATCAAGAATAGACATTCACATACCCCTTATTTTATTTTCTTGAAAAATTGATGAATTATAATGATTAAATTATAAATCTAGTATACTAATCATCATTCTTATCTATATAAAAATTCATAAATTCATCACAATGATATACAAGATATCATATCATCCTGGTATAGATCATCCACTTTCCTATAATTCGATAACATTTATTCCAAAAAAATATAATATATAAATGTTAATCATATAGAGGAGTAAAAATTATCTACATGATGTAAATAAAACACATAATATACAATTTGATCATCATTCAGTATTCCATTTTGACATTTTCCAAACAAGAATATGAGTATATCATTAATGGTCTATGTTTTCAACATGACCCATAAAGGCATTACAAAAATATTGGTATCCAAAAATCCCAAATTCCTAATTAGAATTTGGCCAAAAAAGATAGATTAAAACTTAACCGAATCCACAGTATAACTCACTATCTTCGATGGTGGTGGATAGAATTAGCCTCATAAAAAGAAATCTCATGTTAGGAAATAATGTGAAAATAATTGAGATTTATCGACTTCTTATATATATTTTATCAAAGAGGGTCTAATTCAATGGATGGTATATTCTTTAAACTGGTTTTTAATTCTCCATAATCTAAATAGACTGGTTAATGAAATATACAAATCAACTACACATTTCTGTATGAAAATTTATTTTAAAAATAATTAATTACAGATTACTACATGTTTGAAAATAAACATAATTTTTTTCCATGTTATATCAATATTTTAAATTTTTATATTAAAAATTGAGTATATTTATAAGAAGGATAGTTTTATATTTGATAAAATTGATTTATTTAATAGGAATGGAGAGAGTGAATTGTGAGATTATTAATATATTCATATAGTTTGAAGCAAATCTTTGGGATAATAAGATCATAATAACTTTTTATGAAACTAAATGAAAACTAATTCAACACTTATCAATTTTGATTAACGAATATGATTTGGTTTTCTATATTTATTATTGAGTAAATTAATTTTTCAACTTAATTAAGACAATTTATTCTAGAATTTACATTGGTTTTCTTATAATTTGAACAAGTACAAATTGTATTTTTAATATGACATACTAGTGATAAAATATATGAAAATATAATGTGATGAATCATGTAAACAATTATGTGAAACATAATAATATATAATATAAAAAATTGATATATATTATTTTGTCTGATTGTAATGGAATTTGTTCTCGTTAATATTCTAGAAGACAAATTTTACAGTAAAATGTTTTATAAAAACCAACATCCCATTAAGAGAGAAATATATATCCCTAAAAAATGATTTATATTGAGTTTTAAGTAGAGGATTAACATATATTTACATATTTAATCCTAATATTAATTTTCAAATGAATATAATAACATGTAGATATTATATTCAATAAATAATCTTATTCATCAACAATACAAAACCACTCAAATTGAAAATTTTTTATGGAAGGAGAATAATTCATATATGTATCCATATTGAAATAAATGTAGTCATCATTGTTTATTAAATTTAATTATTTTTCCAATATAAGGACATTCAAACTAGGAATCCAAAGTATCATCTTCCATCATGTGAAATTATTTTTAAAAGTGGTGAAAATATCAATCAATTTGTTTACATTTTTCAAATTTTTTATTTAAGATAACATTGAGATATATATTGGAATTCAAAATAGGAAAAATATAAAATGATAATGAAACTCTATCATGGAATTTATACACGAATAAATAAAGAAATAAATTAGATTGTAAATAATCAACCAATTTCTTGTTTTACATGCTCTTAAAAACCTTAGGATTGTGATAAAATCCTCTATCTTACAATCCTTATCTATCTAGAAACATCATAATTATAAATTTTCCAACAACTAATTGTATTATTTAGTATATATTGGGAAAAAATAATATCTTAGTAGAAGGAAAAATGAAAAACTACTATTTTGAATTTGGGATAAAAAAATACTATGAAATAGATTATTATATAATTGTCCTAACCTAAAAAAATAAAAAAGAATATTTTATAATGTTCTTTATAGTATATACAATATCAAAAATGTATGGTTATCAAAAAATTCTAATGTTCTATGCTTATAGATCATGTTATATCATATTATTATATAATCATTTGATAGATTGATGTTTTTCAAATATGTCTAAAAAGTTAGGAATGAAATAAAATTAGATTGCACTATATAATTAAAAAAATTCAATAACAAAATTTCAAATAAAAAAATATATTAATGTCAATTATTTTAGAATAACATATTTACTTATAATAAAATGGGAAAAACAACATAACACTAAATGAAAAAATCAAAGTGAAATTACAACATATTGGAAATAAGTATAAAAAAACATTTAATTCAATCAAAACATATAATCCATTGACCAAAGATAATCCACAAATATATATTTGAGATTATAAATTCCATAGAAATATGTCATAGGACCATGTGCATAATCATCAATGCCATTAAATATCAAAATCAATTATATTTTTAATTAATCATGTGATTGATTTTTTATGTTCCAATGGTGTAATATGTGGGATACTGAGATTATATATTATTAAGAAATAGATATTACAAAACATGAGAAGGGAGAGAAATGGGATTACACTATAGTTTTATTAATGTTTCAATTTTGAGATGTTGTTGGTTCAACAAAGTGAGCCATATATTGTAGGGAATAAAATGAGTTGTTTTGATGTTTTAAATGATTATAAATTTGCACCTTGAGTGGATTAAGTGAGAAAAAATATGAAATGTGTTCGATAAAAATATGACAATGATACGATGGTACTAGATTATTATAGAGACTCTAGAATCTTTGTTGTAGGTTGAGATAAATGAAAAATGGGGAGTGGTGAAGGATTGAGGAATCCAAACATGATTTTGATGGAACTTCAATGAAACCCTGTTTGAACTGAGTGATCTGAATCCTGATTGAGGAGAGGTGGGGGTTTTTGGATGGTGGGGTGGCCGCGTCGAAGCCTCATAAGAGAAACGTCGGAGGATGTGGATCAAGGGGAGGTAGAGAGGTCTCTTCGGACCTACATCGAGAAGAAGTTGGGGAGGTTATGTTGGAGCAACATCGGTGGGGAGGTGGCCTACCTATGTTGTGGGAGAATGATTTTTGGGAGAAATCTGATGTTTGGTAAGGAGTGTCATACATCAACTGTAGTGGAGGTGGGTTTGACCATGAGGCGATAGTAGAGGGATCAATTAGGGGAGAGATAAATCGGGGAGTAACTGGATCAACAGGATATTTGTAACCATGGGTTTAAAATAAATCATGGCAGCACATAACCAATTTACATTGATTTAGTAAATTGTGGAAGTAGATGTGGAGTAATAAATTAATTTTCTATTAGTGTAAAAATAAATATGGGTTTTCCAAAAAAACATTCATTTAAACTGTTGATTACATAAAGAGAGTAAAATAAAGGGATGAATATATTCTCATGGATAAAACTTTCTATAATAAAACCATTTGTTTCTCACTATATGCATCATAAGATTATATAATTGGTTACATAGTCATAAATAATCTTAATAAATGATGAGATTCTATCATAAACTCACTACTAGTTTGATCAAATTAAAAATCATGCTCCTTGAAAAAATAAAATTAATTGATACATAGAATATCATGAGGATAAATAAATTCATGATCTTAAATATATTTTTTTATATAAACCTCATAATAGAATATTGGTTCATAATATAATATATGTCTCAATGAAATCATTTTGAGAAAAAAATACATTACGTCTTTGGTAATAAGTGAACTATAAAGTAAATGAAAGGTAGATCCTAAAATGGATATATAAATCCAAATAATTTACATAATAATAGTCATTAAATAAACTATGGGGTAGTATATATTCCACACAAGAGAAATAAGTGGTCATTTTGAATATGTCACTTAGAAATAAAAGAAAGACAAGATATCATTTACCTTAAGTGTTGAATTTCATTGTACACATTCAAACACCCTGAATAATAAATATATTTTTATTATAAAAATATTAATTAATATTATTGGCATATATCATAAAATATATAATTTTCTTACTACCTTTTATTACATATATATTTTTAACTCTTTAATAATGTTATGTTTCAGGTAATAATGACATTCTTTTTTTATATGTTTTGAAAAAATTTATTTTTCCTATTAATTTTATAATGAATCATTCACCTCAATAATGTTAACGTTTATATATATAATATATATATTCATTATATTTGTACATATCCTAATCCAAAAAAAATATTGATATAGAATGAAACAGAATGTCGATGGACATTGTAGGTCCTACACACGCTAGAATGTTTCTTTCATTTTGTTGTCGGATTTATAGAAATAATAGTAAATGATGTATTTTAATTAAAAAATAATTTTTATGTCCTATATATAACATATTTCCATTAAACTCATCCTTATTAACATCCATGTAATGTGAGAACGAATAACCTTCCTTCACAATGTGGCAGTCTAGCATAAACTTGAGCGACATTATCGTATTCCCACAAAATGGAGAGCATGAAGGTATGTGTGATATTATATTTCAAGAAGTATTATAATATCATATATATCATATATAAAAAATAATTTCCTATTTATTTCCAGCCTATATAGGTTGTAATGGTAAATCTAATGACATCGGTTAGAAAGCCATTAGTCCATAGTACATGTGAAAAATTATTTTGTAACACTTTTGTTAGATGTGGAGATAGCTGTATGTAATGAATTTAACACCCAAAATAAAAATATATGGATAATAAATAGTTTATTATATAATAATATTGTAATAATGATTTATGTTTGTGACGTATGAAACAAAAAACTCTAATTGATGAGCGTCATCTCTTCTTCGTGTATCCTCGTTATAATTTCAATGAAGCACTCCTAGGTTGTTTTTATAACCAAACTAATGTTTCTAGGATGAGAGGATGGATTTTGAGAATTTATTTTCCAATTGTTTGGTAATTCAAAATTTCATGAGTGGTTTTAAAAAATTAATGTGTATTGGTCTCCATATATAAGTGGGGGAAAACGAACCCATTTGGAAACTACATGTTAATTTACCAAAATAATAAAAAATAACAAATCCATTCCTGAGATAAAATCATAAAAATGACTATATATTTCCTATTGGATAGAATAATATTTATATATGTCAAGAAAATATTATTTAGACATTTTTTGTGTTATTTTTAACACATATTGTTTTAGTTCAACCATGGTAAAACCATTTTTACCTTAATCTCTATAATTAATTTTTATGGTTTTAACTATTCATTTTGGTCAAATGTTGTGTTAAAATGATAATATAATAGAAATTATGATTATTTGGAATATTGAAACAATTTGTTAAATACAAATCAAACATGTGGAAATAAATAATTTAAAATTAATCGCAAATACTAGACATGAAAGATAGATTTCAAAAAGAAATTGTTCACATGTTTTTAGTGTTTTTAAACCCATTTTCAACATGAAATTAGTTCCAATTAAATAAATTGCATTAAAATATATATAATGGAAATATTCTTATTCTTAAACATATTTATAATATGATTAAAATTTATTAATAAATTTAACTAATTGGATGATTTCCATTAAAATATTATATCATCAATAATTCCTAAAAAAATTGTGTTTTTTCAGAAGATTATAAATGATAAATCCTAAGGTAATTTTGTAATTAAGATTTCAAAAATTAGTTTTATTTTTAAAATAAAGATGATAAATGTTTCAAAATATTTTTTCTAAAAGGTTTTCAAAATGCTGAAAAAATAGTTTTAAAGAAAAATATTGTATTTATCCTAAAATTTAATTTACCCTACTTTCTTTTCTAGAAAACACATAATATGAATTTCAGTCATTTTATTTAATATATAATATAGGAATAAAATTAAAATTACTCACTAAAACTTTTTAAAAAAAAATTTTATTGAGGTAAAATGTGTTTTACTTTATGAAACATGTTTTTATTTAGAAAATGATTTACATTTTAAAGAAATAGTATTTATTATAATATTAATGTTAATTGGTATCCAAATAATTCAATATATATATTTATTATTAAATAATATATTGTCATAATTAACTTAATAGTATTCATACTCCCCATTCCTATATCTATGTGATAATAGTCATATTAGATTGTAATATTTTTGCAATATGCCATGTTTCATTAAATCATAGTGGTGTGTGAACCAGAATCTTATCATGTGTTTCATATAATGAAATATATCAAAAAGGTAAAATTAATTTCAATAAAAATTTCAAAATATCATTGTGATCCAATCAACCAATGTATAAAACTATATTTTGTTACATTATCATATTTCATATCCGTATATGAGTGTCCTACACATGATAAACACAAAAAAATTTACAACCAATAATTATCAATGATGAAAAACAGTAATGGGAAATTTAAATTCATATATTAATCATTTATTTATAATTCCAGTACAAGAAAAATGATTATCCAACAAGAAATAAATAAAAATTTGAGATTTAATTTTTTTATATGATACGTTATATATTCTTAAACACTTTAATTATACTAAAAAATTCATATAAAATGAGTTATCTAATCAAATCACATATGATATACTTAGAGAGGGGCCTTGTTTTTAGTCCACTTTTTTGGTTTTGTTATACACAATAAATCATGATTTATTTCTAGAAATTTATATATATGACCATAAAATAAAATCCTTCCACTAAATTCATTTATGAGTAAGATATATGAAAACGTTTTTTAATAATGGGGAAACATAGGAATCATATTTTAACTGATTAGATAACTGAAAATGGTATTACAACTCCCTTAAATCATGGATTCTAATGATATGTTATTAATTAAATTTTCTATTTATTTATAATACTTTCTGAATTCACCACCATAATCATGGAATATTTTCTTTTAAATTTTTATTTCAGATAATTATATGAATCTAATATTAAATTTTTATAATATTTTACCTTTAATAATAACCCCTAAAATCCTCTGCAATTTCAACTAAAATTCACTTTCAATTCATTCTATAATAAACATTAATTATTTTTACTAAATTTTCATTATATCAATACTCCCAACAACATATTAGAAATAAAATTCTTTCGAGAATATCATTGTATGATGAAAAATGTAGTCATGGTTAACAAAATAATGAATATTTCTTTCATAATAAATATTTAATAAAAATATATTAAAAAGCATACCTCAAATTGTTTGTAATATAATTTAATAATGAAATTAAAATATATAAATATTCATTAATATTTTACACTAATGCTGTTTTAAAATAATTTGATATTATTTTAACATATATGTAAAATAAAATCATTTATCCCGGATAAATAATGTGTTTCCTTAGTTCATTTCAAAAATGTCATAGGATCTGTTAAATCCAAAACAACATATAATAATAATAATATACCATAATATCTATAATAAATAATTATTATCAAAAAAATATCTTATTATATAAAAAATAAAAATAAAATATACATCCTTTATTTATATCCCTCGATGCATGAAATAAAATTTTACATTCCACTACATAATTTATCAACCAGTGACTACAACATTTGAATAGATACTATAACCACCATCTACAATTACCAATATTTTATAAAAATTTATTTCCATAAAATTTTTATGTATACATTATATATCATATATCTTTAAAAATTGAATAATTTTTTTCTATAAAACTAATAAAAAAATTAAATCCCCATAGATTTTCTCAATACAATTCATGCACCCCATGAAAATACATACAATATAAACAATTTAAACCATTCTTGAAAACTATTTTGTGTTTAAAATACATTGTGTTACCATTATATAATCAAATAATTTGTTCCTTATTAAATATTTACCATTTAAAAAAATCAAAATTTTTAAAGATCTTGAACATTTTATAACCATCTAATCCAAACTAAAAAAATACAAAAATGTTTTTAAAAATTTATTAAAATTATTTAAACAATTATAAAATATAAAGTGAATGTTATTAAATGAATTATATAAATATAATAATCCTAAAATTTAGTCCATCAGTATAAAAAAAATATTAATATTGATAATTTTATTATGTATATGAGGTGAGACTAAATTTCTATTGGTCATTGTGTATTTAAAAATGGATTTTCAAAGTTTATGTTAATTAAATTATTTTTCTCATAAGAATATATATCTTCTGTTTGTACCTTTTTGTCATTTGGATACTCAATTGGAGTATTTTTTAACACATCCCCTTTTCATCTCATTTAATACCTATTCTTTTATTTTGATACATGTTATAGAAAATCACATCAATCAAGATTCCTATTCAAAAAAATTTTTCTCAGAGTCACGTTTGATGATAATGATGTTATTTTATCTATTAAAAATTATTTTTATTATTTGAGTATCATTTTTTATATTCATTTAATATCAACTTTTAATCATTGTTATCAGATATATTCAAACATTTATGTGTAAATCAACAATCATTTTAAACATAAATAGGGTAACGAAGACGACGACAATGGTTTATCTATCAATGAGGAATATTTTAGTTTTTTAAGCCCATATACCATTATAAAATATATAAAACACTTAAAAAAACATATAATTCAAATGATAATTCAGACTCTAAATTTTTTTTCATGTTTTATAAATTATATTTAAATTATTTTCATCATAAATATTTCAATAAAAATAAAAATTAATAATAAATGATGATCAATAAATAAAATATGATCTTATTTAATATCAATAATATATAAATAATTTTTTTCAAACAAGTATTAAAAATATATTACGAATGAATCATTATTTATCATTTCTACTGAGAATTGAGAGAAACAAATATAAATCATAGATGGCAAATTTTAAATATGAAAATGATAATGTTGATTTTAAAATAAATTTCAAAAATAATTTTATTTATACATCCCAACCCCAAGAAGATAATAAAACTCAACTTTTAACTAGTTATTAGTGTTGAATGATTTATTGAAGAAGTGAATTGAAACTAAAATACAATATAAAATCAATATTTAAGAACCCAAAAATTAAAAACTATACACTTTGAAATTATTAATCAATAAAATTCCTATAGACGATATACAGTTTAGTATAACTGTCATTTTGTTATATTTTTCATTTATATATTCATGTGGATGTTTTCATAATACAATTAATTCACCATCTAATTTTCCTTTGATAAAACAGTAATTATTCATTAAGAAACCCAACAACATGAAAAACCAGTAAAAATAAAGATATATAGTTGTCAAGAAAACAAAAAAATGTTGACTTCAATATTTTTGTAATTTTATTTTCAATTAAAATAGAAATATTTATAATCACTATATAAAATACATTGTTATGAAAAACATTGGGAATGTAAAATTTAGATAAAAATTAGAATTTTGTTTCACAAACATTACTAGTGTTAAAAAATGCATGAATTCTTAATGTAAATTAATTAAACTTCAGTAGTAAATATTTATTATTTATTTAAATCATATAATACACTATACTTTCAAAATACTATTTCATATTATAGATTCAAATGTAAATTTCAAGGAAATGTGTATTAAAATTCAATGATTTATACTGTTTTACAACTAAATCAGCTATGAGAAATCCATGAACCTAAATTATTTCATCAAAAACTGAAATCACAATTTACTATTTCAATAAAAATATATAAAAAAACAAAATTCATAATTCTAGTTCAAGATGAATAATTTTGAAAATTATTTAATGAATCTGAAAATAGATAATCACCACAAAAAAGGAAGGTATCATTTTTCTAGTTCATTACATTGAAAATAGATCATTATTCAAATATTTACCTCAAGAAAATAGATTTATATTATTTTATCCACAGGAAACAAAAAAATTTGAATCTATCTAAAGTTAATTTTTTTGACCTACATAACATAAAATAAAATTACTCAATTCAGTCATGATAATTGATATTTAACAATTTGTTACTATAATATGTAGATATTTCTTTATAAGTATCTTTTAAAAATACATTTTTAAAGGCTGTGATGTATGAAAAATAAATCAATCAAACGTCTTGTAAAGATTTATTTGTTTGATTATGGTAGGTGAGTTCTAACTTAAAAACAAATGATAATATGGTTAAGGGTTGAAAATTCACATATAAATCATAATTATGTCCATGTTAGGATATTACAATTTTCAAATTCTATTCCCCTTATAAAACGTTTCCTCCAATCAATTTACTCTTTTTTTCTCATTGTTCCTAGTGTTACTAATATGAATCAACTTTTATGATTATTTTCGTATTTTAAAATTTTTTGTTTCGGTTTTTGGACTATAAAATTGCATATTTTTTTCAACAATAACGAGTTATAAAATGAATACCTCGATTGAAATTAATTTTATTCAATTTATTTTTTATCAAGTAGATAACTTATACAAGAAATTGTAATGATTAATTTAATCTAAATTTGTTTCTTAAAATTTAATGTAAAATAATTTCTTTCTTAATTTATTTATGAGAATAGGATGGATTAAATGAAATATAATTATTGATTTAAGTACTTACCATTTATTTCCAAAATGAAATTCATTCCCTCAAAATTTCCCCAAATAGAAAACATACCACAAATGGGGTACATGAAACCCTTTACACCACACAAAATCTAGAATTAATAATGAAATAATATTTTCAATTTAACTATGGTAAGGGATAATTAACATTAACCAAACCTTGAACATAAAATGAAATTCATGGTAAACTGTGGAATCAAAAATGGTTGATATTCAAGATAGGGAAAATGATAAATGTGGAATTTCCATGGAGGTTCCTAAATCAGTTGGTAAATAAACCATGAACTCTAAATGAAAAAAATGAATTATTTAATGTTTCAGTTCCCTGTTATAAATCAATTTCTATAAAAAAAATAGTTTTGGTATGAAGATAAAGGTGATAAAGTAGACTTACCATACATTTCATGATTGATATATAAATTTTGGTTAATCTCTTATGGGATTTGATTTCAATTTAATGTTATAGATCATGGAAATTATTATAAATAAAATACAATAAAATTAAAGACATTATAGAAATAAAAACTAATTTAAATATTTAATAATATAATATTATTCTTAAAATTAATTTATATTTTAATAATTTTCTATATTATATTATTTATTTATAATAATTTTTGAAGAAAACATTCAAAGTAATGAAAACACAATTTTATATTATTCAAAATATTGTTCGTTGAACTAATGAAACAGAATATAGGAACTAAAAATGTTCATAATCCCGCATTTTGATGTTGTAGGTGACAATTTTATAAAAAATGAGGTATATATGTGGGTTCATCTTAGATCATGACTTTAGCACATGATCAAGCTAAAGAGACATCAAAATTAGTCAGTTCCAACATCAACTAAAACCCATCAATCATGTGTCAGCGTCATAGTACACATGAAATGATGAACCATTGATCACCACTATCACAAATATATCTTAAAGTTAGGGCCTCCAAAATGGTTTACATTGATATTTTGAAATCTATATCACTAACACTATTGCTCAAAAAAGCCTCTTGTAAAACCATTAAAATACCAATGGTTGGTGATAATTCAATTCATACCATTCCAAAAAAAAGAAAAGAAATGATCTCATATAGCCATGAATACATACATAATGATAAAACACAAGGGATCTCCCTTACTACATTATGTAAATTCATGATCTAGGATGGAACACCAATCACCCAGTGCAAGTGCCTAGTACATATATCTAATATCATCATTAAAATATCACACCACAAGTATTATGATATAATTGAAACAATTATTATTTAGGCTCCTGGAAGATACATCTCCCCAAGAACACATGTGGTATCCCTTTAGAATTGATTTCCTCAAGCATGATTTTTATTCCTCAGAAAAAAATCAGAATCATGATATACCTATAATGAATCATAAATTCAAATTATTATTTTTTGATATTATATGTATTATTTTTCTGTTAATACAATGAGATGATATGAAATGACAAGGTCTGGTGTGCCCAAAATGATTTATTGAAATATATTAAATATTATATGTGTAATTTTTTCTAAAAAATGAAGAATTACCCCAATACAATTTCATTGAGAAGACATATTAGGGAACCATTGAGTTTATAATGTGGGTTTTAACCACGGTGCAACATAAATGTTATCAGTGGGGGAGGTTTGTGAAAACATTTTCACTGCTACAATGTTAATAAAATATAATAATCAAAGAATGTATTTTATTTTTGTTTGATGCAATGACATGGTTCTTTTTTACATATATAGCTATAGAATTTTTCTCAGGGTTGGCCACTAACCCTTGGGGTACTGGAATCCATTGGAGCAGACCTTTTTTAGAGAAAAAATAGATTGTGATCATATCATGGGTTATTGTGTCAATAGAGTTCATTGATCTAATCAAGTAATGGTAACAACATTTTTTATTAATTAATGATAAATCAAAATCCATGTAGGAATTTATTTTTTGTGATTTCAATCTTTATTATTAATCCTAGAAGAAGGTGAAAAAATTTCAGTAACATAATTCATTCATGGATCATTAGTAGAATTAAATTGATTGAATTATATATTTTTTTCATCAACTTATCCCACATCAACTATCCATTTTATGAAAAAGGTTCTAGTCTAATCAAAAAATGGCTAGGATTTTTTCCTCAATTTTATGTATTTTGGAGTACTTCCTTTTTTATACACACGTTCATCACAGAAAGTTTATTTTGGCTCCTAATTTGATGAATACACGGTATTTGATGGATTCACAAATGCTCTTTAGTACAATAGATCAATACTATCTATTTGGTTCATGATCGATGATGATACCAAAGTGCGATGAAGGTAGTGGCTGAACAGTGGTGGATCCAAAGGGATTTTAGTTATTTGTTCATGATAGTTTTGACATAGGGGAACAGATGAGTCGATGATGGTGATTTTCAAGTGGACTCAGACCCAGATCCTAATGATTGAGGACATAAAGATTTGGCAGACCCCATGTCTACTAATTATAGTGAGATCTTTTGTTCAAGTGATCCATATAGTTACATGGAATATAACCTTTGTGTTCTAAAAAATCCTAAACAACTCAACATTTATTTCTATAGTACACCCATCTGGCCCCACAATATGCGTCATTTATATCCCTGGTGGAGTTAAATATCACGCCCTCTTTGACTCAGTCCACACCTTGTGATGTAGTCACATGCCTTATGACTCGTTCACATTCCCAATTACACCCTTCTAAAAGACTCAGTGTGTAATTGGGAAGTAAACATACATGATAAGAAGAATACTTCAAAGTGGCATGTCATGTACATGGGAACATAAAATTGGCAGGTGTACACCGGTTGGTACATTAACATATCCATCATTCCCAAACATATCTAGGAGACATGGGCATGATGTATTGTGTCTTTTAAGTCCATGTATATATTCTACACAATATGTATATGAGTACATCCATTCAATGTGATTACATTCCATATGAGGATTCATGGGGATAAATTTAAATGTTGTTTACCCCCATGCACATGTTGTGTAACCCTATAAAGACTGTTTTTATCTATTCATTTCATTATTCTTTATCAGTATAAGATGAATGTTTTCACTTTGTACTTTTCCTTGAAGTTGATGTGTGCCATTATATCCACATCACAGGATCGTGATCCCCTTTAGAGATAGAGTCTTAGATTGTGTAGTGGTGGCCCATTAAGAGACTGGAGTATGATCCTCTATAATCCATTATTCCCTATGTATGAATTTTTGTAATTGGTGTGAACCCCATGAGAAGGATTTTTATCCTTCATTTAATAGGCCATATCTGTAGGGTTTGTGGTATCATTGACATATGATCCCCTATATCGAGGGTTAATCAAGATTGGGTAAGTGGTGTCACTGATTAGTTCTAGTAATGAAACCATATCTATGTATCAGAGTCTTCATTGACAACTGAGATTTCATTGGTGGGGCCCAATTTTCCAAAAAAATTCTTTGAGTGTCTTTCATGCTTTCGTGGCTTATGGAGTGGATTCCCCCAGAACATGTTTTTCATTGAGTATAATCTTAACGAAGGTAGTTGGTTATGAAAACAATTAGAGTGGTGTCTTTCTTGATTATATCACGGTGTTTATGTTTTAAATTTATTTTTATATCATATATATAGAAGACTATACAAGTTTTTTTTCTTATTTAGGGATATCAATGTGTCCTACAAGGTATTTTTTACTCACCTCTATTTGGTATTTTCCAATATTTTTCAAGTCTCACACTGATGACATCTCTTTTCATTGCACCTTAGATGAGATGGTTCGAGTGGAGCATAGTTGTATCTTTTCATACATAGTATTTTACTAAAATATTTATTTTGAATTTAGTCCTCTTAATTAGAGTTGTCTAGACACCGTATAGATATTAGTTGGTCTGGTATTTGGTCACATTTTCAATATTAATTACTATATTGATATACTCTATTATAGGGTTTTATTTGTATGCATGGATGAGTTTTAGTTGTTTTACATTTAATCATTGGGGGGGATAGGATATGTATGTGTATAGATATTTTAGGCTATTGCCTTCAATTTTAGGGATATACCAATTAGGCACCGGTTTCCAGCCCCATTCTTATTGGACACATGATTGGTGTAGTTAGAGGTTGGACCTCAATAGGACATATCATAAAAGTGTGGAATTAGATATATGATATATCCTAGGAAAAGAGTTTGTGAGGTTGGTTTTTCGAAGAATTTTTTATTACTTTGAGTTTGGATATCAGTCCAGATACTCTAGTGTTGGTGTGGTAGCCAATATATCCCTACACCTAAACATTGATCTCCTGATTTTGTACTTACTACACGTAATCATTGAATGCATGGAAAATTTTTGGTAAATGATTTTATAAGAATATTTGAGTTTCCAAATTCATTTTGGAGTTATATCCCCAAATATACTCTTTCAATCATGGTATGTCGTATTTTATTTTATGATTCCTCAAAAAGATATCCAACTAGGTTTCCATTGTTTGATCATAAGGATGATTCTCCTAGTGACGAGGCATAGATACATGGGAATGTAATATTGATAGCACCTCCATGTTGTTTACTAGACATACCACCACCAATTGAGTTGTACCAAGAACTTATAGTACTAGTTGAGGATTCA
This sequence comes from Viscum album, assembly GCA_963277665.1. Classification (NCBI taxonomy): domain Eukaryota; kingdom Viridiplantae; phylum Streptophyta; class Magnoliopsida; order Santalales; family Viscaceae; genus Viscum; species Viscum album. The sequence goes on from OY728133.1 coordinate 448,506,290, forward strand.
CATAGGAAGAGTTTTTTTCCAAAATTTCAAAGGTAGCCACCACTAAGTGTTCAGGGAGATGTAAGAGCCCAGGTGGCTGAGGAATGTCAAGAGACAGTGACATTCATTTTCCACCTTGTAAAGATGCATGAAACATAGATGGATGTCATCATAGTGAGTCTACATTAGACATATTGTTTTTGATCGAAGAGTTTACTAACTTCATTTCATGATGAGAATAATCTCTCCTATTCAAACATTGATCATGTCTTTTAGGTGGAGTTCTCTCCTACGACGTTGTACAATGAATGAATACAGAAGCTTCTTCTTCTACAGCAGGGAGAATTGACCATGATGGAGTGTTCAATGATTTATATTTATCTCTATCATTACTCCTTAGATATTGTGATGTATCAGTTATTCATACCATGTAATTTTGAGTAGGTTTTTCTCTCGGACATGATGGATTTAGTGGTATCCATTTCCATTACCACCTATAATACAGTTCATGAGAAATCCCTTGTAGTAGAGATATTTATAGATCAAAATTCAACAGTAGTGGGAGTTAGTTGTGGTAACCTAGTATTTGTGTCCTTGGAAGGAGGCATATAACAATATTTATAGCGATACAAGCATGTTATAATCATCTTTTGGTGATATCAGGACACATGGCTAGTGTTTTAGGGCTCTCGGAGTGGATCAAATAATCCGTGGGAGAGGTTGTGTTTATCCTATAATGTCCAGGGACATCAGATGTGGGATTATACATTTATATATTCTTTTTTTAGGATATTAAATTGAGACAAAGTCTATGTATTGAGTTCATCTAGTAAAATGAATTTGAAATTTTTAATAGAAACTGGGAAGGGAATGTAGTAGAAGATTCTCATTATAAAAGATCATATTCTCAGTTATTGACAAAGGCATTGGAGCAGTTATCATCATTGAAGCTGTACTTCGTGTAAAAAAGTGGTGGATCATATCATCAGTTGATGGTTGTTAATAAAATACTTTTATATTTTTTAGAGATTCTAAACATGGATATACCATCTTTGAGTACTTATGGACTCTAATTTTCACTGGACATGCTGTAGATTTACATTCTAAAGGATGGGAGCACACTATCCTTTTCAATGGACTAATGATTGTACCATTGATATTGTTGGAGGATGTGTTACTAGATTTTCGTACATCCCCTTTGGGAGAATATACAATTGTGAAAAAATACATAAGAGGACCTCTGATATCAGTTTTGTATGCCAAGAATGATGATTGTAGTTGCATAGTTTGTCCATCGTTGCATCACTTTTCAGCAGGGGGAGGAAGAGAAACAGGTTCCACTGATCTTAACCCACACCTTTAATGTTCTATACTATAGGGGGTTTGGGATATAAATGGAATAATTGAGGAACTCACTATGTAAATGCATGGGACACGATATCATATGTGTGATTGTAGTCCAACTCACCATGTATTTAAACTTCCAATATCTTCAAGAGCATAGTTTTGTAGAGATATTGGGATGCCTCTACCTGTATGAGAAAGTCCAAATCCTTGGATTCCCCTCAATGGTATTCTATTACTATGATTCTCACCCAACATATCAGTTATTTAAGGTATTTTCGGAGACATTTTGGACTCAATTATTCTTGATCGTGATGTTACATTACTAGATTAACAACCAAACAAAATTGATCATTTAGGTCTTGGAGGGAATTTTATGGGATAAATATTAATATTTTATTATAGTTGGTTGGATAACATAACCATGTTAGATTTTGTGTTCAACAAGAGATTCCATTCAATATTTTGTTTGGAATAATTTGATTATTTCTATGGGAAACCCTATTGGTCTCCAAAAATTGGTATTTATTAAGGACAGTTAACAGTCATGGTCCCTAAGTTAGTAAAATGAATTATAGAGAATGTGAAGGTCATCCAAGAGTAGATGATGACTGTAATGAGTCATCATAGGTCATATGTAAACATATGAAAGGGAACCCTGAATTTTGAGGAGGGACTCTATGTGTTAATTAAAATATCACCTTGATGTCGATTGAAGAGATTTGGCCACACTGGAATGTTATCTCAGACATTCATTTCTAGCATCCTAATACTGCATATATTTGGTGAGCTAGAAAACCATTATGCTATACTACTGTATCTGTACTGGGTACATGATGTCTTCAACATGTCATAGTTGTAGAGGTATATGAATCCCCCAACATGGGTTATTGACTTCAGTGAGCTAGAAATCAATGTTGGAACTATCATTCATTATAACCTATTAGAGATCGAGGTTCAAAAGGAAAGGATCTATCACGGGTGTTTTATTCCCTTTTTTCTTGTCTCGTGGTAGCATGAGAATATTGAAGAGAATAGATTAGAATCCGAGGCCAAGATGTAATCCCATTGCACTCATATTTTTTGTTGGATTTCTCATTTATAGATGTAAATAGATATGGTTTATGGAATTTAATGACTAGATGATTCTATTTATTATTTTTTATATTATATGGATTATTTTCAAGCTCAGTCGCACAAAAAGAATGTGATTTTGAGGCCCAATGCCCTTGGAATAAATGTATGTAAAATATTAAATATATTAAATAGTAAATGTGCACAGTTCATTGGAAAATGTGCAATAACACTATAATTGGGACCCAGATCAAAAATCTAAGATAACCATTGAGTTTAGAACAATGGTTTTACCCAATGCTTGACATAATTTTTTTCCCATATAGACCTGTCATGAAAAATTTATCGAGGACATGAAATTAATAAAAAAAATTAATTCCAGAATATAAAATATTTTTTTTTCTACATAATGACCTTATTCCATATTAAATATAATAATATAGATTTTTTATCAGGGTTGGCTTCTAAACCACACATTCCTGGTAATAGATAGAGGAGACCTTTCTCAGAGAATAATGGAAGATTGAGATCAGATAATGGATAATTTCACAAACGTAGTATGTGGATTTTTTTAAGCGATCGAAACAGAACCTTTCTTCATCAATGATAAATTCAAACACCATGTATGATATTTTTTCTGATTGACATCTATTTTTTTAATCTTGGATGAATTACTATGAATTCCATGAATCGAATTGATATTCACAACTTTGTTGGAATTAAATAAACAGAGTTATATATTCATATGTTGAGTTTCCATCTTCATTAATATATATCTACACCAAAGCATCAATGAAAAACAAAAAATTATTGAGGATCATTACTCATGTTTTGGAGATTTTGGATTTAGTCTCCCATTATCCACATGTTCATAAATAGCATTTTCATCTGAATTATAGTTAAGTGAATACACATATTTGATCGTTCTACACCCTTTCCACCGTGAAATTGATAAACAATGTTAGAGAATTTTATGATACATGGTGAGATCAATGTGCACTGATAGTGGTTGATGATTGAAGCTGGGTTAGAATAGGTATGTTCTACTTGTTCTGCCTGACTTTGACATGTGGAAACTGATTGCTCGACGGTGGTGATTTCCAAGTGGCTTCAGACCTGAATCATAGAAATCAATGATGTAAAGGGTCAATTGACCATGGATATATGAAGTTTGACAATATAAGTGGTTTAGGAAATGCACAGATTGATGTGGAAGAAAACGTGAGGTTTATGAGAATATCCGAACTACATGGTGTGTATTTTAGGATTATACATTACAGGGGACACCATTGAGGTGGTTCCTTGATTCCAGTTAGAGATAAATATCACACGTGCTATGAATTGATCACCTGTGGTTTGACTCCCATATATAAGGCTAATCATGTAATACAGGATATACATTGACACTAGAAAAATTACATGGGCAAGTGTAATGTTGAATACACACAAATGGGCATGGCTAAGTGTACAATGTCGTATATGTGGACATAGACACCATACATAGACATGGGAAGGTGACACTGAAAGAATTTTGTGTGTCTCTAGATTCCCTATATATTAATACTTACTTGTTGGGTTTTTCCTTTCCACATGGTAAAATATTGGGATAGCTTGACATTCCTTACACCCCCTGTTCACAACATGTGTCCACTTAAATAGTGTTTGTAGCTCTTATTTTATTTTATTTTGGACTAGTATATGTTTTTTTGATCACTTGGCCCTTTCCCTGAAGGGTATAAGGTGAAAATACAACTACAAAATAGGATTTTGATATTATAATGAGGTCAATTCTCAAATTGAGTGTTGATGTCATTTAGAGAGACTGTACAAAGATCCTCTATCATCGTTTGTTCCATTGATTTGGGTTGTGTAATCGGTATGACCCCTACTTTGCAAGGATTTGTTCCTACATATAGTAGGACATATCGGTAGGGTTTTTATATAATTTAAATATGATGGGAAACATTGTGGGTTGATCTAAATTTGGTTTGTAGTGTCTCATAGTAGTTTGGGACATGTATCCCTTACAATGTGTTAGGGTCTTCTCAGACCACTAATAATTTAGGGGAAGGTCCAGAATATCTAAAACCCTTCTTCGAGTGTCTCTAATGTTAGCATGGAAAGTGGATAGTATTTTTTGGGTGTAAGTATTTATTTAAGCAGAATCATTTGGTTTTTATTTTTTCTATGAACTCCTGGTGGTGTGGTGTCTTTCCTGAATATATATATGGGTGTTTCTATTATACATTTGTTATTATAATTTTTATTGAAATTTATATTTGTGATTATTCATGTTTAGGGTTTTCTGGTTATCCTATTGGGTACTTTTTTACTCACATATGAATGGTATTTTCCTACTAGTCTCAAGTATTATGTAGACCATGACCCTTTTGATGTCATCCTAGGAGTATAGGGAGTTGGTGGAGATTAAATTAAGCTTTACAGAACAAATTTTTACTATGATCTTTATTTTTACTTTTTCCTCATTCATGGAGTATATTGTACTCCATAAAATTTTTTATTGGCCTATAATTTGACCCATTTTACGCTTTCAATACATTAATAATTTACTATATTATGGGATGTTATATCTACTCATGAATTTGTTTGAGTTGTTTGATAATTCAACATTGTCTGATCATGGAGGTATGTGAGAGTGTACATGTATATTAATCTAATGCCTTCCATTTGGGGGATATTCATACTTTGTTTTGGTCACCCGCCCTGGGCCAATTAGTGGCGATATTTAGGTAGACACATTTTGGACCTCGATTTGTCTAGTTGAGACAACATGTCTGTAATGTATTTAGTGTTCACCCTGTATAAGGACATTGTGCACTTGAATTAGAAATCAAGAAATGGTTTAAATCACACCTTCCAAACTCACATACCATGTGGTAACCTTTCACTTGATTATTACCCAACCTAATTGTGAATTCATGTTTTACATTGATTCCATGCAACTTTCATTTAACATATATAGATAAAAGACTCAATCATCTAAATCTTGAGTATTTTTTCATCCTTTTCATTGATACAACAATAGGATTAGTATTTTACAATCCTTTTTCCCCTAAAAATTAAAAATACATCATTTTAACACTTTAACTCTATTCCAAACCAATTCATACGCATTCCTTGTATTATATCTCCATATCCACCTATAAATATGATCGAGCCATCTACCCTCTTAATCATTTGTTCTTATGATAATTGAGATTAATATTTTTATTTATTATATCCCACATGTTTTAATGTATAATTACTATGATCCTCTAGGAATGAAAAATTATTTCTTTCAATGACATTGAGTATCCTTATTCTTAAAAGACTAGTATAATTTCTTATGGTAAAATACACTTATCCTTATTATTATTAACTTGTATTTGACACATTGAATCATGTAGTTTTGTTCTGAGGATTCAGATAATTATCCAAGGATCCAAATGAAATTTTTTACATATTATAACTTCACATATACATGGGTATTGTTATCCACCACCTTTGTCTAATTTTTATAGTATATAAAAATTAATGTAAATTGGCCTCTAAACCTGTATAATCCATAAATCATCTTTACATAACCATATAATATATTAATCATAAGGGGATTGATCACGTTTAAGTCCCACACTAAATTATATCTATGCATCCCCACCTAGTAATTCAATCCACATAATCATAAAATTACTAAAAATCATCCCAGATATATGAAGTCAAACTACAACATTTATTTATCATGTCTATATAATTGTTAAAGTATCTCTAATCATCCTTTTTATAAAACCTTTAAATGTATGCATTGTAACACCCTGAGTTTTTGTGAACATTTTTTAGAATAAATTAATTTTCATTGATTTAATCAATTTCATGGCACACTAATTCAATCATTTTTATACACTATACATGGATAGATATGTGCTACAAACAACACCAATTTGTCTTGTGTTACAAACAATAATGAGTATATAAAAAACAAAATTATATTATATTAATTATATAAACGGGATATTTATAACATAGACATTTAAATGGAAATATAAATAGTAATAATTAGTTTTTTAAAATCATTGGTAATGGTTATTTATAGATAAATATGATTTGTAATAATACATACCCTTTTTGGTAATGTCTATATAAATTTGAAAATACTATTTTCTTAAGAGAAACTGATTTTCTAATACTTCTATGAAGAATAATAAAATTAATTTTATAAAATTTTAGACATTGAATTTGATAAAAAATAATTTATTTTTGAATTCATAGTGTCAAAATTATCTTAGGGAGAATTATATGTATTTTTATTAAAAGCATAAATTTTTTATGAATAGTGAAAAATTCTGAATTTTAATTTAAAACTACTTTTTCATATATCTTATTGATATAGTTAAATTTTATTTTATTTTTGTTTAAAATTTTAATAATTTTTTTTGACATAAACTAATACAATTTATTCACTAGAACCAAATTCATATTGAAAATTCATATCAAAACATTCCAATCATTTAAACAATTTTACATAAAAACTATTGTCACAACCCAACTATGGGATTAATTTTAAATTAATTTATTGATCTCATATGATACGAATATGTCGAAATAGATTCCAACTTTGGAATAATAAAATTTTATATTGTATAATAATGTAATATAATATTTTTTTCAAAAAAATAGTTTAAGTGATTATAATTAATTACATCGATGAAGAGAGAAATTATTTTTAACTAAGTACTAATCAATAATTAGAAGGCCCAAAATGAACAAAAAATGTCTAAAAGACAGTTTCTATCCATATTTAGACCCTATAGTCCCTTGGTTTTTATTTTGAACAATATCAGAGCCATTTGAAATAGGAAAAATGTGGGTGGACATCTCAATTTAGAAATGTACATAAATGTCACTCCTCATCCACTATAAAAAATAACTCACCACTACCACATATTAGCAACTGAAATCTAATTATAGAAGAAAAATATCCCAAAATATCCTCAAAAAATCTTAAATTCATCAAATATTTATCCATTATTGAATAAATCCATCAAAGGAATCTCATTGGGGTAAACCAAAAGAAGATACCCAAATAATAGATAACATAATTCGTCAAGATCGTCTATTTATGTTTGATTCTACACCAACAAAAATATTCATATTCTATTTTCATATAATAAAAATATTATCTTAAATATTTTTATATGTTTTTATACTATGTTTTGGGCCAAAAATTACACACACTTTAGTGTAATGGGTAATGAACTTACTATTCTTCTGTATGGAGAACAATAACCTCTAGAAATGATGTTGTTCATTTTTTCATTACCACCTAATATAGTTGGGAATTATGATTGAAAATAAGTTTTATATGATATAAATGGTATTTATTATTTAATTATTTGTTTTTAATTATTATATAACACATACATTCATGGTTTCCATTTTGTTAAATATGATAATTGTGTTTTTGGTCATTTGGTCTACCACCTCCTCAAAGGGATGTGATTCGTTCACACTCTAGATTGAATGTATTAATAATGGATTAAATAATCATGTACGATATATATGTCCTAATATTAGTATTTTAATTTTTATATATATAGATATACATATATTTTTACAATATTTCATTCAATAAGATTGTTAAACAGAAATAGCGTTCATGCGTATTTACAGCCTACCGTCTCCATGAACGGTGTATTAAATTTCATATTTATGTCACTAATAGAATATTAAAAATACTTATATACATATTATAAATGTAATTTTAATTATATTTTAAATTAAATAAATCATTATATAAGTATGAGGACTAAAAAACAACAAATTAAGAAACATGTGAAGAAAAATCGATATTACCGAAAACATAACCTTAAAATGGAAATTTTCATAAGAGGGTGATATAAAACAATGTATGGTAGTATATGAAATAAAATGGTTATTTTTAAGTTTTTAAATAAAACTATTGTTGTTATACATGACATTTTAATTAGTACAATGGGAATCAAGAAATATTTTCGGAGGATTTCTAGTCTAACTTTAATTTCTTTTAGATTTACAACTTATTGAGCACTCAAAAATTTTGTGTGGTGTATATAATTCCTATAAATAAATAATATAATTATTATCATTAAATTTTTGAGTAATTAAATATCCATTTATTTTAATTATTTAATGGGTTTTATGATTCAATTTCCTCAAAATCTATATTGTTTTTGTCTTAGTTTTCCTTCCTTGAGACACATTCCATGAATTTCAAAAAAAACCATGGTTTGAAAAAATAGATGATATTTTATGAAAGTAGATAATAAATTTTTTTATAGTTTTCAAGCTTCTTTTTTATGTCTTCAAATATATTTTCAAAATATATTTTTTCAAATATGTTTTATATTTGAAAAAGAAACTTTCCAATTACATAGGTTATTTCATCATGAAATACAATTAAAATGTCATTCAAAAATATTTTGTATATAAAATAAAATGCATTACTGTTACTCATTCAATTAATATAAATTTATCCAACTATTACATTAATATTATTTCTAGAAATGGTTTATATTTTTATGGAATGATTTTTGAGGATCTTATTTCTCTTTCAGGGGTTATATGATTAAGACCCCCCTTATTGTCACGTATTATTCTCTAATGAAATAATTATGAAACCTGTATTTTTAATATAGGATATGTTATGAATCCATTTTAGTGATAACAACTTCATTTCATGGGTTATTATATCATTGTTCAAGATATTGTGGAATATGTATGTATGGTTTAGTTATTTGTTGGGTGGGACCAATTTCTCCCATAAATGCATTTGGTAATGACTAATATCCCATGATTTATTGATGCAATTCATGTCGACTAGATTGATCCGCTATGGGACGATGGGAAAACCATGTTCACTATAGGATGATGGGTAAACCCGATCTGCTACGAGAAGGCGGGGAAACCCTATCCACTTTGTGCAGATGGAGAAACCCGATCCATTACCAGGAAATTGCTGTGACAAGGGATATTAGTGTGTCCCACCATGTAGGTGTAGTCCCCATGAAGTACCCTGTTATACTTTGTCAATTATCCATTACATATAGTGAATGATATTAATGGTTTATGTATCTACCACAATTAAATGTCTTATTCATATGTTATTCTTTCATTGATTATGTTCTAGATTCCATTATTAATCATATATTATTAATTTCCAATTATTATTACATGATCCATGTTTATAGTATTGTATTTGTTGGGTATGATCTTATAATGATATAATCACATTGTCATACCTATGTGGTAATGGTTTTTCTTAGACATCTCCATTTTTTACCCTTAGTGAGCATTTGAGCTCACCCCTTTTAGTGTTCTCAGTATATATGTTATGAATATATGTATATGTGTGATGTGGCTTATAAGGGATATATTCATGAATAATATATTGGGAGACAATTTAGCACCCCTATATACTAATTTTTACGTTTTGATGTTCCAATGGTCCAAAAATAATATTGTACTTGGATGTGTGTTTATGTAATGTCTTAAGTATTCTGCATAAATAATGTAAAGTTGATTTATTTAATTTGAGGGTAACTATAGTTGGTGTTAGTGAAACATATAATTCCACAATTGGAAATTATCATGAGAAAAAATTTGTGAGAACTCTAAAGAAATTATTAATGATAAGTCTATAGATAAGTAATAGTATAGGAAAATTTCCTAGAATTTTGGTATCAGATGGAGCGAGTTGGTCTCTATAAAATACATCCATTTCTGCATAATATAAGAGGATGTTGTACTGGAATATATTTACAATGGACTAACATCTCCAAAAATGTGTGTATGGCCTGAATCCAGAATATTCAAGTACACAACAATGGGCCATACAAGACATTAGGTTTGAAACTCCAAGGTGATATGTTTAATGAATTAACAAACTCATCATGTACCATCCTGATGGATTTACAAATAAGTTGTATATGAATAACCTTGGATTAATCTAGGGATCCATCAATTAAGTACAGTTTCATAATTTTAATTTATATAAGTGGGTTTTCAAGATTATGTGTGTCTAAATTATTAAAACTATTCCATAATTAATTCTTTTCATTTTAGTCAGTGGATGTAACATAAAAGAACCATGTTAATAGTGGTTAAGATGGAGAATTAAATGATTGTTCTCCTAAGAATCCAAAATATATGTAAGCTAAAATGAAAAACTCATTTCTATTCTCACACATATTTTTCAATCTATGAATCATGATAACTTACAAACAAGTAGTAGAAAAAATAATGTTTTGTTGAGTCCTTCATGAGGCAACATCCACCTTTTTTCAGCATCTCTATAGAAATACTTATTACTGAACACTGGATTAGTTCAACTAAAAAGATATTCCCCATTATCAAGTGTTTGGATCAAGATAAATTCATCCATGTTATTTATCAGCATGAAGGAGAAGTAGACCAGTGGTGGAATCAAATCAATAATATAATGAATTGAGATGAAATGGAATCCATGGATTGGGATGAGTTCATCAACTTATTTATAAGCAAGTAATTTCCATGTCTTCTTTATGTGGAGATGGAAAGTTAATTCCTTGAGTTGATGCAAAATTATGATAAATCTATTAGAACCTACGAGGATAATTTCACAAGACATTCGAGGTACTGTTTGGGTATTGTCATCCAAAATGAATGTTATGTTGATTGGTTCTTCAGTCGAATAACGATAAGTCTTAGAGGGGTGATAGACATAAGAGAGTTTAGTAGAAACTAATAAATTTCATGTTGTGCAATCAATGCATATATGAAGATTTGAGTTATATATCATTCTTATGGTTTTAATAATTAAATAAATATGTAGTTTAATGGAAAATATATAAACCATGAATAGAATAATATGAGCTTTACATTATGTCCCAAGTGTGGTAATGAACATGGATGAAATTCTAGTAGAGGATTTAATACATGTTTTATATGTATGAGGAAAAGTGTTCAGAAAACATATTTCCAAACTGATGGGAGTAAGTGGTAAAATGATACACATGAGGGAAAGGCACAAAATATACCTATCATAATTAAATGTTTCATGTTTGAGGATGATGTGAATTATTCTATACATTGAAAAAACCTAAGGAACGATGGTAATGATCAACATTATTATACACATAAACTGAGGGACAATGGAAAATATGATATGATCATTGTTTCTAATGAGGGTTGTTATAATGATGTGGTTATAAGTACAAAAACTATTAACTTTATAACTGATAATATCATCTTCAATTATGAATCTACACATGCTTTCAAATATTAATAATTTTATATGTGTAATAAGATTCTATCAAAATGATTATGTGTTGAATTAGCATTGACAAACCCTATTGATATAGTCATTTAATCTCATGTTTATGATTCCTCTATGTTGTAAATTTGTGGGAATGTACATTCTAGAAATCTTTTCATTCATTATGTAGTTTCATTTGATGTCATCTATTGAATGGAATGACTTACTCTCAAAAAATCACAAATAAGATGTAGAGGAAAAAAGTTACAATTTTTATTTCAAACCTTATAATGATCATATATAAATGGGGTGATAATTAGGAACATCCTATGGGGAATAAATATAGTCCATCAGTCTTATTTCGCATTCAGAAGTCATGTTTTTCTCAAATGGTTGTAGAAAAACATAACATCGATGATATGCCTATTGTATGGGAATTTGTGGTTGAGTTCCAAATACATTTTCCAAGTCTACCACTAAATAATGAATAATTTTCTACCTGAGAACATTGATAAGGGATTAATTTGTCAATGTGTGTCCCCTTATAGTGCACCTATTCTCTTCATGAAAAAGAATGATGGATCAGTGTGACACTACATTGATTATTGAGCATTGGACAAGATCAGGATTAAGAACAATTATCTTTTTCTTTGTATTGATGACTTATTTTATAAACTATGTTGTGATCCATGATTTTCAATGATTTACCTTCAATATAGATATTGATAATTGTGTTTCATGGAAATTGACATATGATTCATGGATTTTATGAATGTAGACTTTTGATATTAACTCAATTAGTTTTTGGTATTCTTTAAATATGATATTATTATCTATTCATAGATCATGGAATTTAATTTACATACCATGAGGAAGGATACTTTTTTTGTAAAAGTTTACAAATTATGAACATTGTATGAAAATATTTTCATTCATGGGTATCATAATCTCAGGAGATGGTATAACAATAGGTACCTCAATGAAGGAGGCTATAAAATCTTGTCGTAGACTAACCAAGGTGACTGAGATCCATAGTTATTGTTTATTAGTTAAATATTATCAACATTGTTTTTGAGAATTTCAAATTATTATTGAATCTGTTGACATTGTAAACATAATATGGTTCCAAGTTCCTCTTTATATATTAATGTGAGGAATCATTTGAAGAACTAATGAGAAGGTTTACTAGTGGACCTATGCTTAGAATACCATATAGTTTAGAAGGGTTTGTAATCTATATTGATGAATTCAAGATGTGATTCTGATGTGTTATTATTTATAGGAACATGGTTATTTATTATTCTTGATAAATGTTTAAGATCCATGATAAAATTTACCCAACTAAGGATTTGGAGTTAGCAGTGGTAATTTTTTCATTACTAATATTGATGTATTGTCTTTATAGAAAAAACTTTGATATATACATACTAATAATAAAGCATTAAAATATATATTCCCATATAATTATTTTTATATAAACTAGAGAATATTCATAGATATTATAAAGGATTGCAACTACTCAATAAATGACCACCCTATGAAAGAAGACAGAGTTGATTATTCTTTGAGTCAAATGGGTCATGCTATGTTATCAAAGATGATGATTAAGAAAAGGAAAAATATTTCAAGATTAGAAAAAGGATGGATCTAGAAATCATAATGGAAGGAAATAAATATTAACAATCTAAATTGAATTTTCAACACTATATCCATGTGTATATTAATAAGGCATAAAAGGAAGATGTAGAGCTATAAAGGAAGGATTGGAATTTTCCCCAGTTTAACCATGATCACGATGAAATGATAACGTTTATGAAATATTTACGTGTTACCTCCATTCCAAATTTATAGAAGGATATATCAGAATTAGATCATAGTTTTTTATTATATTTCCATTATATAAGTGTGAATATATATTGATATTATAAGAAATGCATCTGATGGGATGGCATGAGGACATATATCATAGTGATTATATCTCGGTGCATGGTAAGCTAGTATGATAAGGCATAAAGAAAAATTTCTAAGGCTATATTGTAGCCATTTCACATACCATAATGCAAATAAAAAACATCATTATGGATTTTTTACTTTGAAATCCCAAATAAATTTTATGTTTTTAATGATATTTGTTTTGTATTAAATTTCTTTAATAAGGTAGTTCATTTCAGTTATATTAGTGAATATATATATCTATATTATCTTTCAAGGATATAAATTAATTAAGTGAAAATGTTACATGTAATAACACATTTCATTGTATATGATTGGTATTTTAGGATTACCTAAATATTTTGATTAATTAATTAGAAAGAACATGATATAAAATTAAGTTCCACCACTTCTTATCTTCATTAGATGGATGATCAATATGAAAAAATAATTCAATCTCTAGAGGATATGAGGAAAAATTGTTCACTGGATTTCAAAGGTAACTGGGATCAACACCTTCCTGAAGTTGAGTTTTCATTAAAAAAATAGCTTTTACTCAAGAATTAATATTGATCATTTTGAATACCACCATGTATAAAAGTTTAGAGATACAAAATTTTGGGATGAATTTAGAGAAAAAAGCTCTTAGGCCCTAGATAGCTGATCAAATGGAAGATAATTTTAGATCCATTCAGTAGAATATCAAGGACGCACAAATTTGGAAGACTAGTTTTACTGATAAGCATGGGTGTGACATAGAAATTGTATTTTGATATACGTTTTTTCTATAAATTACTCCATGGGAGAATGTTATGAAATTTTGGAAGAAAGATAAACTATGTCTTTGGTATATTCATCCATTTGAGATTCTTGAACATATTTGGATTATAGCCTTTATCTTTTCACTTAATTCAAATATTTTCAAGTCCATGATATGTTCAATGTATATATCTAGTGGATTTATATATCTGACCCTTTATATGTACTAATATCAGAGTTCTGCCACAATAAAATGACCTTTCTTAGGAGGAACAACCAATTGAAATTATGAATCATGCAGATAATGTTTTACTAAATAGGAACACTCACCTGGTTGAATGTTTTGTCAATAAATAATTTTTTAGAGAAATTTATGTTGGAACATTATGATATGATGAAGTATAAATATCGAAATTTTTTTTGTATCAAGATAATGAATTTTAAGTCTTAAATTCTTTTTAAGGGTGTAGACTGTAACACCATGATTTTTATGAACATTTTTTCTAATAAAATAATTTTCTTTCATGTCATCAGTTTCATTATACCATAAGTAAAAAACTATTTATATCTTATACCATGGTAAACATCATCTAAATAGAACACTGACATGCCTTGTGTTATAAACAACACTAGGTTTCTACAAAACAAAATTTTATGATATTAATTATTTATAAGATATAATTATAAAATAGACATTAAACATAGTAATATGAATTGTAATAAATTTTTTAAAATATTATTTATAAGTATTTTATATATATAAATTATATTTATAATAATAAAAACAATTTTTAGCTTAGGTGTATGAAAATAATATTTTATTAAAATAACGCCATTATATGACCTTTTGTGAAAAAGTATAAAATTAATTTTAGGAAAATTTATAAATTTAATTTGATAAAATAAAAATAATTTTTGAATACATAATTTAAAAATTATCTTAGGCTAAATTTTATGGAATTTTCGAAAAAATGTCATTTTTTAAGAATACTGGAAAATACAAAATTTCAATTCAAAATTGATATTTCATTTTATTTATTTATTTTGTTAAATTGTATTTTAATTTTTTTAAAGTATAATGCGACTAATATTAAATATATTAATTCAATTTAGTTCACTATAACCAATTTCACATTGAAATTTGATATCAAAACATTCCAAAAATTAATTTTTTACTTTAAAACACCACAGTCGCGTGCCGTTTATAGGATTAATTAAAAATTAATTTTGAAAACTTTTTTGACATTAACATCAAAAAATGGATTCCATTTTTTTAATAATAAAATTTATAATTTATAAAATGTTCATATTATGTTTTTATAAAAATTATTTCAAAAAGTTATAAAAATAATTTACATAAATTAACAGAAATATATGTTTAAAAGTGGACTATACCATGAAAATAAGGCCCAAAATGAATGAGAAAATTCTCTAAAATCCATTGGATGACCCAATTTAAAACCTATACTCAATTTTATAGGATTTTTGATCATTAATAGAGAAACATAAAAAAAGAAAAAAGTGGTTGTAATCCCCTTTTCAAGAACTTACAATAGTTTAACTCCTCATCCAATATAAAAAGGCACTCACCCCTCCTACTTATTCAAAAATACAATTCCTTGTGGATTGTAAAAAATTAGAGAAATCTTCCCCAAAAATTAACATATACATCCTACAATCCTCCTTTTTTCAGAAAAGAATTCAACAAATTCCTTTGGTGAAAACCAAAAAGAGTTACCCAATGAATATGAAACATCCTTCCTCAAGCCATTTTGATAAATTTCCATTCTCCACCCTATAAAATCTTTTTATTTCATGATTATATAAATACCTAAGTATCATAATTATAAAAATATGTTTTTATACTAAGGTTTATATCTAATCATACACACACATCCATCGAATGGATAACCAAGTTACAATTTCTGTTTACGGTGTAATATCACCTCACAGAACGAAGTAATTTGTTTTTTCCTTTACCAACACTCATAGTTTGGAATTTTGAAGAACAAAATATATTTATATTATATATATATATATATTGTATTTATTATTTATTTATTCTTATGAAATTTTTATCTAAATAAACACCTTCTTGATTTCCATTTTTTATAAATATGATAATTTTGTTTGGGGAACTGCGGACTACCATGTCCACAAAATTATGCGATTCATTCACACTCTACCTGGAATGTATTATTGTTAGTTTCAATAAACTTATATTATATATATGAAAAAATATTTCAACTATAATTATTATATATAAAAAAATATATATCTACATATATTTTGTTTATTTTAATTTCGTTAATATGATAATTAGATAGAAACAACATTCAGGTGTGCGTACAACCTATTGTCTCCGTGAATAGTGTATTTAATTTCATATTTAATAATTAATAGTTTATATTAAATACATATATATTTTTTATAAATTATTATTATATCATGGTTTATTTTCTATAAAAATTATATAAGTATGAGCAAAAAACTATATCAAATAATATTCATTGGATGAATAAAGCATATATTACATAAAACATAACAATAACATAGATGTGTTAATAAAAGGGTGACATAAAGACATATATGGTCTTATATTTAATAATATTTTTCTGGGAAATATTTATAGTAGGCTCATATTTATTATATAGTATGTTTGAATTATCACATAGAGAGTCAACACATAATGTAAAGTAATTTTTATTCTCACTTGTATTTCTATATGTGTTTTTTCATATTAACCACTCAAATACATTTTTGGTGTATATAATTCCTATAAATATATTATATAATAATTATACAATAATTTATGTGTATTTAAATATACTATTGATTATATTTCTTTCATGGGGTTTGTGTTTCAAAAGTTATCAAATTGGTGAAGTATTTTGGTGATAATTTTCTTTATCTGACACACATGATATGAAATTCTAAAAATCAATGTTTTCAAATATGTTTTTAAGAAAAATTTTATTATTTTTACACATATGATATTTTAAGAGAAAAGTATTTTTAAATTTTTTTCTTGTTTTTAATACCCTTTTATATGATTACAGTTCAATTTTCAAATAAAATGGTTTCCAAAAATGTTTTATGTTTTAAAAAAATTTCAATGAAGAAAAGATAATTTCATCTAGAATTTTTTTTATTATATCGTATGAAATTATTTTCTATATATGATATAATTAATTACAGTTACTCATTAATTTATTGGGAATATATCCAATTGTTTCATTCATATGCATTCTTAAAATGGTTTATGTTTTGATAGAATGATTTCTACGAAAGCTATTTCTCTTTAAGGGGATGTATTATTAAGTTACACAATTATTTTTAGAGGTTATTATTTGATGAAATGATAATGATACCTATATATTTTCTATGGGTTATGTTATAATTACTTATTTATAACATCCATTAAATTAAATTTTCTATGATATGAATTTTCATTATTTTGTGGTGCATGTATGTGTGGTTTAATAATGATAAGTGTTGGTTGGATGAATCCCTAAAATGCATAGGTTAAAGATTTATATCTCATTAGATAATGAGGATATTTAAGTTAAAATTATTGATCCACTATAGGAATATAGGGAAACTCGATTCACTATGGGAAAATGGGGAATCTGGATGCACTATAAGAATATGGGGAATCTAGATCCACTATGATAATATGGGGAATGAAGATCCACTATGGGAATATGGGTAGACCAGATCCCATATTAGTATTGTTATATGAATGGGGATAGGGTTGTGTCCCTCCCAAAAGTTGAAGTCCCCTTGAAGTTCCCTGTTATGTTTTGGTAATTCTCCATTACATATAGGGAATGATATTACATGTTTATGACTCTTTCATAATTCAAAATCTTATTCCTATGTTATGCCTTCATGGATTATGATCTTGATTTCCTTATAAATTATAACGTATGAAGTAGAAATATTTATTTTATAACTATGGTTTATGATCATTTATATGTAGGGTTTGATCATCTAATGTCATGATCACATTCTCATACCCTTATTATTATGTTTATGCTTATTTATATCCTTTTTTAATTTTACACAGCAATTGAGCTCACACAGTTGTATGTTTTGATGACATGGGTTTCGAAGAAATGTATTATTTATGATTTATCTAAGAAGCCTTGTTGTCTTGATGATCCTAGTGGGAGATAATATAGCTTACTTATGTACTAGTTTTTATGATTCCATGTTGCCAAAAGCAGTCGACTAACACATTCTTTGGGAATATATTTTTGCAATGTGTTGAGTATTACACAAAAATTATGTAAAGTTAATATATTTACATATAGGGACTCTATATGTATATAGGGAGAAAATGTTATACAATTCCCTTTAACGATTATAGAATTCTTGTAGGCCTATCACATTTCTAAAATTTGTGGAAATTTAAATTAATATTGAAGAAAGTCTTTCTAACCATATTGACTCATCTTTTAGAAATATTTTCAATGGACCTAATCCCAATAATGATTTCCTACCAGATGTAATTTATTTCATTGTTATCAATGATGATAACACCTTCCTCACCAATATTTAATTTGATCAAATGATCACCAATACTATTTTTAGCTTGAATCTAGATAGTGCTACTAGGACAGACTTTCCCAAAAATGGGTTATTCCAACATTAGAGGAATTTCATTCATCTTGATGTTTTTATATTTGTTAACGAATTTTTATCTAGTGGAATTCTTCCCAATGGTGTTAAATATCAATTTATATATTTTATTTTCATATTAGAAAATTCCCCTCAGATTCATGATTTCAAAATAAATTTATCCTAATAATACTCTTTATAAAAATTGTTTATAATCACATTGGAAATATACATTCTTCTATTTCTATCAAATTTTTCAAATAGAATCAATTTATTTTTTTCAAGGATAAAACCGTTCAATATTTCATCTGCCTAACCTCTAAATGCAGTAACCTCTCAAGGAAATCTAACAGAGGAGGAAACATTTCCATTGAATTTAAGTTTTGAATAGAATTTGACACCAATAATTAGAATTTTATCTATATCTTCACTCACTATTTTGGTTTTAATGATATATTTATTAACAAAAATAAAAGCCCTATTTAACAATACAGACATTTCTATTATTATTAATGTTTATTCTAAGGGATAATTTAAATGCACCGAAGGTGATAGATATGATGATTCAATTTCTTATATTCTCTTCTTTATTGAAAATAAAAACATAAATAGAATTCCCACTTGTTTAGTGACTCCAGGTAAACATAATACTATAAATGATTCTAGGAATATAGAAGTTTCAACTTATATCTAATATGTGGTTAATATCATTCTTTTCATACATGGGAGTAAGAGAAATATTCAAAATCTTATGCTTAATCTATCTCATTATTAAGAAAACACTAAGAGATCCATGGGTTGGAGTAAATCATTTATTAGAAAAACGATTATTGTTAACACACAAATAAACATCATGAATATTTTCAGTCTAAAATAAGGAACACTCCCCTACATCTATCATCAAATCCAAAACTTTTGGGGTGATCTATGAGTAGTTATTTTTATAAAAATGTTGATCATATTGAAAATAAAATATGTTCTTGTAAAGGAAAATATCTATCTTTGGGAGGTGAAATATTCCATGTTAAATTCAAAATCTTTTCTAAAATGTTTTAATCTTTTACTATCTACAAATAGACTATTATAGTTCTTAAAACAATGAATGTATTCGTAATTTCATTATATTTGAATCACCCTTAAATGACAATTTGTTATTATCTCTTCATAAAAATATTTTAAAACACTAGATATGGTGGTGTTTGAATAAAAAATATTAAATGTTTTCATGATTCATTATATTCTAGTCTCACATGGAAACGTCTAGAGAATGACTCCATGACTCTTACCATCCTTGAAGATAGGTTAATTTATAAAAAAAAGATAGGAAACCTTAATTTAATGGAAACCTCTATTTTTCCATCCATTAAATACTATTTCTCCAATGATATGTCTCACTTTATGTGGATAGTTAGTAGAGAGTATTCTAGGAATTTTTGGTTAGATAAGATGTGTCTCCTTTTATCAATATATTTTTTCCATGAAACATACATGAACTAATTATTTTTTTCTTTTCCAATATTTGATGTTACTAATTACATTAACAAATCAATTTATAATTACATTGCTGCTAACAATGATGATTTTTTTTAATTTCAGAACATTCCGAAAATGGCATTTTAGACTCTAAAATTTTCCACATACCCTATATCGTTGATTCAGATAATGAATTTTCTTAGATTAATTTTTTAATAGGCCTTGAATAATACATTAATGACTCAATATTTCTTGTTGAGTTACTCAAAAGTGGCTTCCCACTGATGAATGTTTTCAATATTGTGGCATTAAAATATGCATTAAATATCACCAATCTAATCAGTCTATAGAGAAACTAAGAATAGTATTCTATCACATGATACTACTATTACGATTTTGAAGAATATTTTTTATATATCTGAACATAGATGGTTTCTTTTGGACACAATCTGACCTCTACAATAACATTGTACTACTGTGGTTTCCACTCAATAGATCATACACTCAATTTTTTGATTTTTTGAACTATTACACATGATTTGGTTTGAAATAAATGATTATATTCATAAAAATAACTTATTCAACATACATGTAGTATGATTCAGTATTTATACTACTATCAAGGATGTTTCTTTGATCAAACATGGGAAATGATAAAAAACTATAAGCAGTTTTAGCATCCTAGAATGTTTCAGATTTGACGGAATATATAACCAACAGTGTCATAATTTTTGTACCTTCTGGTTAAACCCTCTCTAAAGTTGGATAAAATTAAATGATTATTGTTCCTCAAAATGTTAATTGGGACCCTTTAGTTACAAATCAATATATAGTGACCACAATGTGTTGCTGCTTGGTTTCATCTGTAGAACATGGGGCTTTGCCTATTCACTATTAGTGGAAATAATGAGTGTCATGAACACAATTACCATTATAATAAAAAATGGTTGGAACAATATTTAGTAATAATGAGATTCAACCACCATCAATAAGGGTCTCAAAAATAGAATGGGGTATCTTCCTAGTTTGCTTAAAACTCAAGGGATATATTTCTTACACAATATTTTGGAGATCAACCATATTATCACACATACATTTTAGGAAGCTAACTCTTTTGATGATGGGATTAAAAATGAAGGATTAAACTATGACATCACTTAGTTATAAATCCATCCTTCATAATTGTATTCATTTCATGAAAATGATTGTAAAATAACTCCTTCTTTTAGTTAGTTGTAGCGTTTCTATATAAATGTTCCTTGGATTCTTTCCATGGAACCACCTATTAAAAATTCATTTATTTTCAATTGGTAAAAGTCCAATTACATCCATTATATATAGATTTATATTTTGTAAAATCTATCATTTATTGGTGATAGGTCAGTGACATTCATATTCTAATAGTGATTGGCTGAGAAAATCCATCATCGACTAATGATAGGGTGAATAAATTAAACATCCACTATTGGTATTAATGATACATCCATATTTTATTGGTCATCGAAAAGTGTAAATTATTATCCACTTATTATAGATAGATAACATCCACCATCCATTAGTGTATGGATAGAAATGTTCAATTTTTTTGATGAAATTTTTAATACATAAACAATACCTTTGTGGCAAGACAACAAATACTCATCCAATTTGAATATACAATTTTTTGAAACATTTATTATTGAGAAAACATCACAAATCAACCACATTTCTAGAAGATGTTAGACTCTAAATTTGACATATCTCATAGAATGAAATTATTGTGTTGTAAAACTCACATCTCTTGATACTATCAGAATATAATGATTTGTTTTGATAAAAAATATTTTTGTTTTATTGATTAATGAAAACATTTCAATCAATATCCCCCAAGGAATTATGTGATTTAAAAAAAATTGATTGAGAACAATTTCATTACCATATTCTTTAATGTGTAAGTCATGATCTACATAATAATTACCTTCCTAGATGATTCCACCATATCTTCTCATATAAAATAGAAAATATTTTTTTAATACACCATTTTATATTCACCCCCTTTGTAATGTGTGACCATGATGATATTATAAGATAAATTTTTTAAATATAAAAATGGTGATATTCACATGAAACATATTTTCCTACAAAAGATATTTATCATTTATTTTTATTTTTTATAGTGTAAAAATGTTTCATAAATTCTTGTTTATTATTGTTTCCTTTAGAACCCTGGGATAAACTATACTATAAAATGAGAAATTGGGAACCAATGAAAGTGTGGGTGTGCTTTATGAATTTAGGTTTCACATTGACTTTCAAACACCGAATCATAACTTATGAGACCTATATAGACGACATAGATTTAATGACTGTAATTTTATCAATCATGACCAATGGAACATTCTTTAGCTGTATCAAACACTAATATAATATTCCTCAATTATCATCATTAATTATTGATTTTTTTGAAATTATTAAATTCTCGTTTTGGATTTATCCAAATTTAATAGTCCCAGATAGTAGCATAATTAGTGTGTGATTCTCATAATGTTACTAAAAGCCTTTCAAGATTATCTTATGTTAGATTTGTCTCATTTCGTTGAGCGTAGAGAGTGGGGAATCGATTAAAATAAGAGGATACGGTGTGGAAGTCTATATAGTGTTTGTAATATGGTTACAAAATATATTTCTCTTACATATTGACAATTGTATGTATTTGTAAAATATATAGGGAATCACATTTCGGTTTCAACGGATGGTTTTTCACAGATTGGATTAATAATGAATTAAATTCATCAAAAGTTTCCTAATAAAATCATTATTGGATGAGAGGTCTAGTAGTTTTATATTTTTCCCACGTTCTGAAAAGTTGAGGTAGTTACTTGGTTAGTTTGATGATCCTCATTTGGTTATTAAAATAATTGATAAACAATCTGGCCAAACTATACATACTACAAATAATATTATTATTGTGATCCTTTTATTCAAATCCTATCAATTTGAAAATATTATTTAGGATTACTCATCCTTCATTCACATCACTCACCCATGGGTATCCATAATTTACTTCCCCATTCCCTTATCATAGTTATTATGCTCATTATCTTAAATTCAATGTGTTTTTAGGGTTAAATAATTTTTTATCTTCTTCTTATTTCAATTTATATTCTATGATATATTTTAATCCTCTAATTACTCATATGGGACCATTATTTTTATTTCATATCTTTTTTCTAATACATGAGTTTAATGAAGTATGGGGTGTGAACATAGATCCTACATTCCACTTCTATCTACTTTGGGGAATTTATTCAACTCATGAATGACTTGAGTGTGTTTTTCAAAAAAAAATTTCCATGATATATAATGTGATTCTTGTATTGTCTAAAAATATATTCCATAAAATAATTCACATTCTTGAAATCCTTGATGAATATTAATGTAGATTTTCAATGTTTTAGGACTTATTTTATTAGCATAAAGGGGTTTTAGGGTTTATTAATATTATATTTTAATATGAAATATATACTCATTTCTATTGCTTGGTATGGTAACTTTTGGGATTTAAATGAAAATATATTTCCTTAATTGGTGTTTTAATATCTATTAAAATATAATAGTTTTTTTATAAACATATTTTTTTGTTATATAATCTTATATTTACTTATTATTTATTTATTATTGATATTTACAAATTTATTTCCTATATTATTATTTTATTTATGATTCATTTGAAAATATTCTTGATAAAATTATGTTTAAAAAATTACTTTACACCATCTATAGATTTTATATATAAAGAATTGGTTAATGAAATTGTTCACATTAAATTTTAGAACAATAACATTAATATTATTTTTTACTCAATTAATAATAGGTATCATTTTTTTTAATTATTGAAATGATATTTTAAAGCCCCATTTGGAAAATAATTATAAAAATAGATTTCATGTATTCAATCTTAATGGGTTATTCAGAGGCTATTTTTTTATACCATTAATGGTTCTAATAATACATTAAAACCTGTGGAATTCAGTTTCAGTGAGTTATATTTTTATAAATCATGGTCACTATGTGATGTTTAGTGTTTAGTAAAATCCTCATATGATGTATTATATATCCCTAGTATGTCATAATAGACATTTATATATTCTTGAACATAATGAATCATAGTTATTGGTTATTTCTTTATTCAATAATGATATAATTATAATTAATAGATAACCCATGAAGTGTTTTTAATATGAGTACAGACATGCTCATAGAAAATTGTGGCTTCTAGATACCTTATAAGTCTTTTCCAGCATGGGAACATGATTGAACATAGAATCAAGGGTGTTGGGGTTAAATTTTTCCTTTCTGATATGGGACCAAACTAAGGTATAATAGGACTCTACCTAGTAGATCCTATATATAGATACAGAATTTGTATATAGGCATAGTTTATCCTATCCTATAGTCCCTATGATATCCCCATACATGTTCACAACTATATAATTTTTAGTGAATATATTTATTTACATTCCTTATTTTTTTCTAATTCTAGGTTGATACTAAATCATTTATTTCCTCACTAGAATTTATGGTGTCTCTTATTATTTTTATAATTGAATGTAAATTTCCATACTAGAAAACTTTTGTTATTATTATTCAACATTTTATTTTACTAATATATAATTATATTTAAAATTTGGCCTAATCTTTACATATGGTGGGATTTAAATTATATAATTATATTATTTTCAAATATTTGTAGCTATTTTTATAATTTGAATTCCTTATAAATATTAATTTACTCTATTAATTTTTCTCATCCTATTGAATTTTATTATCTTGATCATTCATGATTACTACAATAAATGTCACATTATATTTTTAATTCTATGTTCTACATTATGATTTTATAAATTATTTTATAAATGAAATTTGTACGGTTATTGGGTTATAATAAATAATTTTTCATGATACATAGGAGACATATTAAATTATTCAAAATTGAAATTTTGAAAATTTTTATTGCTTGAGAACCAAGGGAAAAATTTTAAAAGCATTTTTTGAGATTTAAAGGAGAGTCAAATATTGTATGTTTTATTATTTTTGGAAATTTTAAATTCATTATTTCATATATAGTCGTTAAAAATAGTATTTATGGTGTCACATGTTAATGTATCTTCATTGAATATTTTTAGGTAGAAACATAAAAGGAATGATTCACTCATAACCTTAATATTCCAATTGGTATTGGTAGACACATTGGTGTTTTAAGGATTAAGTTAAAATTATTTATGGAAAACTCCATTTTGATTCATTCTATATGATCACAAATTGATCAGGTAAGGTTATGGTATTTGAGTATAGAATTATGTAATGATTTTTTTTAAATTTTTTATTTTTTGAAAAGATATATTATTTTATATTGTGTTTGTGTCATCCTTTTCTAATTTTCATTCTATTTTGATATCATGATTTTTTAATTATTATTCCATTATGTTCTGCATTCAATGAAAAAGTTGTTGAATATATACATTAGTTATTACATATTTATTTCATATATTTGTAAACATTTCATCTTATCACCCATTTTAGTCCATGTTATGAAAACACCATGTTAGATACTTGTTGGTTATACACTTATTTTTTATATATATTTATAGGGTAACATCATTCCATCCCATTTAGTGACCTCTCATAGAGACATCTTGTTAATTTGGAAATATTGGTAGATTGGATAAAAAAATTCAGAAGTTGAGAGATAGGTACATGGAGATCATAGCAACCTATTTATTGTTTTGGGGAAGAAGTTTCATTGGAAAGTCTTGTTATATTGATGTATTTTAAATTCGTTTTTAGTTATTTGGAAATTTTTTATTTTTATTAGTTTTGTTTAGGAAGATTTTGAAGTTATATGGGTTTCTTATACATTATAAATTTTATGAGTTAAAAATGGGAGATAATATAGTAGTTCATGGTTATATCATATAGACTAGAAAATCTTCTAGAGGTCATGTGAATAATTCTAGGTAACATGTGATCAATGTTTCATGATATGTGGATGGTCTACAATGCCATGTTCCCAGACCATTTACAATAAAAAATTATATTTTTATGGAACGACCAATTTATTTTATTTAATTTAGTTTTTGGTTGAATTAAATATATTTTCTATGATTCATTGATGTTACTTTTTTGGGTTTTGTTAATAACTTTTGATGAAAAATTTGGAATAAATTTAAAAATATATCTTTTGAAATCATTTTTTTCAAAATGTTCAAAACCAAGTATTTGTTTTAAATTTGAAAAATTATTTCTATAATGATCATATACAATTGTAATAATTGCATACTATTATTTTAAAAATATTTTATAATTAGGTTTCCAATAAGAGGTAGTTATGATTTATGGTTTCATGGTATGTGATTATTTTCGTGATTTGAATATTCCATAATATTTTATTTTATTTCATTTGGATGGAAGATTCATTAACACTAAGGTGTTATAAAAATTGATTGTTAATTTTTTAATTTAATTATAACTGTTTTTTATAGTATCTAACTTGAATTTTCTAGATGATTCAAGGGATGACTTTTAATTGTTTTTCTCTCGTATTAGTTTCAGTCAAGTTTTTCATGTACAATTTCAAATAGTTGTCCCTCCCTAACCTCTATATATGGTTGTAGATATGCACCCTTACTATATCTTAGACCATTCCAATGAATTCTAGACTCATAATTCACTTATATTTTACTCATATTAATGTACTTGATATGATATAGAGTTTCTTGAGATGAGTTAAGGAATTTTAATTTTATAATATACTATTGCATATCCGATAGTGGAAGATACGTCAATCATGATTGAAAGAATATTTTGGGAAATATTGGTGTTCTTCATTCAAAAGTGGACAATGACAATTATTTATTGATATTATATTAATAAAATGATCATTTAGTTTAATTATATTGACAAGGTGAAAGTGGAGGAAGATATTGAGCCTTTATTTATTGATATACTGAGAGAACAGTGAAGGAATATATTTGATATATTACCAACTGGGTTACTTTCTCCCCCATGTTAGTTGTCATATATTTAAAAAATATCAAATCTATAAAAGGGGTCTTTATTTTTACCTATGTTTAGAAGTGGATTCATATGGAATTTTTTAATTTGAGGATTTAATCTATAAAATCATGATGCTTGAATTTTTTTCTATGGTAAAACGTCTGATGGGAGTTATAATATACCATTTTGATGATTTAAAATGTTTATTATCATATATGAAGTTGATATATTATATACCTGATTTAGAGAGTCTCAATGATATATGTAAACCCAATTAATTTTTAATCATTATATCAATGAAAATAAGACCTATTTTATTCTTCAATTGTGGTCGCATAGGGAATTCAATATCTTATATAATGTTTTTGGAATCCCATATTAGTTTCCATGTGAATATATATATCAATGAAATATTTTATTTTTGATACATTCATTGTAAGGATTTGGAAACATAATTTGGTGATTGTAAAAGTATATTGTGGTTTCCATTATCCCATATGTTTTTATGAACATAATTGAGTAAATAAATTATTAAAGTCCTTAGTATTATAATAATCTATTTAGTGTTTCTTGTGGTCAAGCGTTGTGATTTGTGGAGCTCCCAATTTATAAATGGTTTTGGAATCACATCATATATTAATTTATTTAATCCCAAATATAATATCCATAATTCAATCATTCATTTATTTTATAAAATTATAAACACATAATCCATTATATGGTTTATCTTGGTAAAATAGTATCTATTATTCTTATCCATAAAATTTTGGTGACATTCTAGTTGTAAAAAGTTACATGATAAGGAGAATGTTTACACCTAAGTGTCACGTTCATGTATCAATTTGTATATTTTTTGAATTTATTTGAATTACTGAATTCAAGGATTCATATTTTAAAATATTGATGGTTTTTTCATAGTTTTACATTTGATGAATAGTTTTTACATCATTATCAGTAATCATATGGTGCCCACATGATTTTGATGCTAAGTATGTATTGTTGCATGTGTGTAATATCTTATGCCTTTAAGGTCATGTGAGGGCCTTGTGACTCTAGGACTTCGGGACAATTTGGGCCTTGTATCATAGGCCTACATGTCATGTAAATGTTACCATTCAACCCTTAAAAGAGTATTATTCAAAAATCAATAAAAATACACAGCCTTTGGGATTTTAGTGGTATATAACCTTCTCTTTAATATTAGTAACCTCATATGATAGAAACATATTTAGGGTGAAATCATATAATTTAACATTTCATATGATGCATTTACATCCAGTGTCGGTTACATTATCAAATAATTTTCCTTTTTATTAATGCTTCCATGAGTATTTATCTTATACAAGGAGAAACCTATTTCTGTGTTACAACCTTTTCAAAATATGGATTCAAATTTATATATGTTTTATAATTGTTTATATTATAAGGGTATTTCAAATCATTTTTTATAATTAGTTTACATTTTGATAAAATGTTTTCATAAACCATGATGTAATTCCATGATGAATCTTGTAGAATCTACATTACTGGGAAAATTTTTTTAATACTAAAAGGCAAACCATATATCTTTCTAACACATTATGTTTTGTGAGATTCATAATCTAGACTAATTAATTTAAAACCTTATTTTCGTTTTCCTGCTCCTTTTACAAAAAACATACATATATATACCTAACTAGATTCCCCTTTTGGTCGTCCACTATTTTTTTATCTCCTTCACTTTAATTCTATGTGATTTCATTAAGGTATGATACCAATTTACCCTATATTAATCTCTATTTCTATTACAGTGTTCAATTCATTAGTGTCCTTCTTTTAAGTGGGAAATAGTGTCTAAACAATAATTTTTAATATTTCTAAACACGATTTTTTATGATATATGGGTTGTCCATAATCATTCCTTAATCCATTTATCGTTATTATTATAGGATTTATACCATTTGTGTAGGTTTCTTATTAGGGTTTTCAAAAAATTCATATTAATGAATAATATTATATTGTTTTTATTTTTTTAAAATCCTAAAAAAGTTATAATTTATTTAATACTTGACTAATAAAATTTTAGGTTTTGGGATTTTTTGATTTCATGGATTAATAAGATGTGATTCATGGATTCATATTCTTATGTCTCTATAAATTAATATATTCATCTCTATTATTTTATAAGGGTGTAAAAGGGCCTTTCTAAGAATAAGTACTATTTTAAAGGGCGTGTTTCATTATAATTTAATTTAATAGAGATGTTTCAGGATCATATTGAGTTTGTTATTATTTACAGATGTGTTTGGATAATATTGAATTTCTATTGATCCCTACACATTAATTTTCAATAATATAATGTTTTTGATGATATTTTAGTTCTTGTAATTGTTATAATAAATGTTAAATTAGTATTTTATTCCTTTATATTGTAAATAAATATATTTTATTTATTAAGGTAGTTGGTAAGGATCAATTTTATTATGATGAGATGATTATTATTATTCATCCCATTAATAAGATATTTCACATTTTTTATTATTAGATTGATATTTTTATGTCCTATTTCGAAAACTATTATAAAAATGGATTTTTTTTTATTTCTCTCATAACAGATTATGAGGGGATAACTTGTAACGTACATGATGGTATTTCAAGATAAATGAATTCCCACAATTTTGATTTATATTTAGTTATATTATTATTACATTGGTTACTATAAATAATGTAGTGATTAATAAAATATTTATTTGATGTCTTATATAGATATAGTAATTTATGCTCGACAAAAGATCACAATAGAACATACAGAATCAAGGCTATGTGGATTTTTTTCCCTACTTCCTATTATTCATTTCAGTAGACATTCTTTGTATTTCTTACCTAAAATATGGGTACACTAGCACATGTAGGACCATGGATAGTCGAAACAATATAGTCCTTCCAGAATTGGGTGAACAATATTGAATGGAATTATTTGTCTAATTGATACATTTTTTCTTTTTCTTAACATTAGTGTATGTTTGTTTTTGTTTTGAAAAGACTTATAGAATTATTTATTAATTTATAAATGTCCTATAGAATGTCAGTTTATCAACACCTTGGTTCAATATTATTTTCCCATTCATGACCCAAGATCCATAATAGTTTTGGAATCTATTAATGTTAATACCTTTCCATATTCTAATTCATGGCTCATTATATAAAAAAATTATAAATGTAACCTAAGGTGATTCCCATTATATAAAATATTTTAATTTTGTGCCTTTGGTGTTAATATTTGGTCATTATTTTTTCTTATTATAATTTTACTACTCCACCCAGATAAGTACTATTTGATTTTTACCACAATTTATATAGTGTTTGAAATATGATACATATTATATTTCTAGTTTTTTAGAACAATAATTAATATGATGATTATTTTTAAAACATAATTTACTAGGATTATTATTCCAATTATTTTATTATATAATAACTTTCCCATTCATGTTTACTTATAAACATAAACATTATAACTTTAATTATGCATTCTAACTTATACTATTTCAAATTGGGTTGGAATAGTTATTTCATCGATTTATTCTAGTTTGAATATCATCATACGGTCTTAATAATATGATGCATTAATTTTTTAAAAAATATTTATATTCGGATTATTTCACTGGAACATAGTTCGTTATTTTTAAAATAAATATTTTGTGTTTTAAAATAGATATGAAGAATGGTTATTTTTTATTTTTATAACAACACCGAAGCATTAATTTTTTCTAAATTTTATTATACTAGAATTCATGTGGATACTACTAAAATTAATGACATTGAATATTTTTTTATGTAAAACCTACTAGTAATGTTTTTCTCATATCTTACTTGTACCACTCATTGTTGGTTGACTCACCAGATTTTTATAGTATAAATCTATAATCAAGGGAGGATATTACTTATGTGTAACGACCCATAAATTATTTATATTTCTATTAATTCCAAATTTAAAAATATTAAACATAGTATATAACAAATCCATACCCCAAACGTATAGGTATAATTCCATTTTAAATTAGAAATCATAAACATATGGTTCATAGTTCATCTTAATTTTCCCCATTTTATATCACCATAAATAGACACCATTTTGTAATATCAAACATAAC
Organism: Viscum album; assembly: GCA_963277665.1. Lineage (NCBI taxonomy): Eukaryota > Viridiplantae > Streptophyta > Magnoliopsida > Santalales > Viscaceae > Viscum > Viscum album. The sequence goes on from OY728133.1 coordinate 448,537,910, forward strand.
ACCATTATAACTGACTAGGTGAAATGAAACAAACCAAAGGGTGATATTAGAATCTTAGTAAGGGTAAACAATAGAGATATAGATAAAATAATATTCATAAGACATAATAACATAACATTTAAAAATATAATACTCAATGTGAAAGATCTTGATATAATTCCATATGATTAATCATAAATGTTTATAAGAATCAGTGAATGTATTCCCAAAATTAATAACATAAGAAATTAAATTTGGTAGAAAATATATAATCTCAAAAATACATTTCATATTAGTCATTGCCAATTTCCAGGACCATCAGAGTAGATAAAGTCTATTACTGAACCGAGTTCACACCTCATTCCGGCCCTATACTATAGAAGTGACAAAATTTCTCATTCCACCCATGTATATCTCATTATATATAAATCATTACCCAATGAATTGGAGGTAGATATATGTTACCCCATTATCATAATGAAATTATTCTTATATGTTCCAAAAAACATAAAATATTTATCATAGAAGAACTCAAGGATTACTATTGGTTTTTAAACATACTTTCATCATATCATAATCCATGAAATAAAAATTGATTTCAGAAAGATAATTCCATAATAAAAATAATAAAATCACTGTAATTATAGGGATTTTATAAATAAAATATATCCTTATTAATATATTATATCTGGTATGGAAAATAAATTAAAAAAACATGAAATTAATCCTTGATGAAAATAACATTTCTTCATTAAAAATACACTTCTTTTCATAAAATGATGAATAACTATAAAAGAAATTTTTTTAGTGAAAATTACCTTAAAATCTTGTAAGGTAAACTTCAATGAAATAAGGTTAAATAAAATAATAAAAATATATTCATTCTATATATCTTAAAAAACCTTATCCTTATACCTTTTTATGAAAAGTAAAAAAGTTCCTCATATAAAAAATGGAAAACAATTCCTTTCATACCATCTAATAGAAATTTAAAAATTTGTGAAATTTACTAATTTTTTTTGATTAATAGGGAGAATATTTTTTAGTACATAATTATTAATCATGGACATGGATGATAAATATATCCCTGTAAATAGTTACGTTTAAATAATTTCAGATAATAATGAGATTGGGAAATAATCAATTTCATTATATCCCATTTCCTTTGAAAGTATCCTACAGGCTTATATAATGATTTAAATGAGGTCATTAACTTATTTATGATTCATTGAAATTTTTATGATATCATATATGGTCATGTTGTCATCCATTTGTTAGTAAAATTGTTACTCATTCATCGGTGTTTGACTTCATTATTTTCATAAGAATTTGTTTTCAGATAAGTTATTATTCTTACTACCATGTTATAGTTAAATAATTTATAAAATGATATTAGTATAATATATATCATATTAATTAATTCCATTCATTTATATAATCATTTTATAAGGTATAATGAATCACATCGCATCGTGGAGATGGTAGGTCATACGTACGCACGAGCGACGATATCATTCCCAAAATAGTTGAATGGTATTAATGTGGATGGTGTATAATATTTAATAATAAATATAATTTTATAATAATAATAATATATATTTATTCTTTACATCATTATACAAATCCATGTAAAATGGGGATGAAAAACATATTACACCTCGGTGTAGTGATGGTAATTTGTACGTAAGCACACATGGAGGTATAGTTTTTAAACGGATGGATATAACTTGAAATTTGGTTGTTTAATAGTCATAATAAAATCTCATTATAAAATTTTTAATATAATTATTATTTTATAATTAAATACCTCATTAAGACAATGCACAAGAAGAAATAAGATGGAATAAATCTGTAGAGAAGATTATCTCTTTTTCAACGTGCTCCCTCTAAAAATATGATAAATGCAGTAGAGTTGGTATTTAGAGAATAAAAGAACAAAAAAAAATGGTACTAGGGAATATTATAATGTAATATTTCAAGGTATAGATGAGCTTTAATTCTCAATGTGTTGTTAATAAATGAGGGATGATGTTCCCTTTTATAATTGAGTTGAGAGGCAGTTTTGGAAACTCCAACAATATTAATTAATAACAAAATAAAATCCCCTCCAAAAACATAAAATATGACACATTTTAGAATTTCAGATTACATATGGATTTAATATCATCAAAAAATAATCTTTAGAGAAGTGTCTATGACCATTTATCCACTATTATTTTCATCTAACAATTAGTTATTCTATTTAATTTAATCTTGGGTAACGAATATTTCAATATTAAAAGGGTCATATATTTACTTATTTGATATAAAAAGACCATAAATAAATATTTTATAACATTTTAGATTATATAATAAATAATATAGTGCTTAAAAAAATATGTGTTTTAAATAATTTAATAAGCCATTATTTTGATAAACAATCAATAGTGTCAATTTTCACACTATTCAATTCCTCAATTTTTAAATATATTCCGATGACAAGTAAACATCAAACCAATTATTTTATTATATTCATACGCCTTCATGGTTTACTATAAAATTTATTAGATATATTTATTATCCCAAATTATATACACTTTAATATTTTCCATTTTATCTATTTGATATTTCACTTAATAAAATAATTACCATGATAGTATTGTTTAATTATTTAATATGATAATTTGTTGATAATTAATTTAAAATAAAATAATTGGAAAATATAAATCTCTTATATTTATTAATAACAATTATATTTTAATATATCTTGTATTTAATACAACATTAAAAATGTTATACTTATAAAAAAAGAATGTGACAAGTTTATCACCACTTTAAATGAATTAATATAAGTGTCATAATCTCTTCTATAAGGATTGAAATAGTCAATAAGTTGACCCTTGGATGGTTATCATCACGATTTACTTGACCGATATGATTTGGTCAAGTTATTTGGTCTTTAAATGATATAATTACATTAATAATAAATATTTTATTGATTTCTCATCAATTAAATAATGTCTCTATCATTATAGAATAAGTCTTTAGGTTAATGATTTAGTACATAAAAAATTACAAATAAATTTTAATGATAAATATCAACATTTTATATTTCAAATTATAATTTATAGTCGAATTTATCTTCTATATAAAATTATGTTAAAAATTATTTAGTTATTAAAATTTGAGAATAACATATTTATCGTTTTTGTAAATAAAATAAATTTTTTTCCTAATCTCATCCAAGTGTCTTTCAGTGGAAATAATTCAGACTAAAATATGATTTAGGAAAACACATATTGATCCAATTATATTAGTGAATTTTTTTATATAATTTAATAATATTATTTTTACGCTTAATTACATTATTTACACTTTTACAGTCTTAATAAAAACTATCGATGATACTATTCATATGTTGAAAAATAAAAGTATGATGTTTACATAATTTGGACATATTGATTCCAAATATGGAATCCATTTCTCAATATTCAAAGCATAGAAGATGAAAGAATTAATTTAAAATTAATGCCAATTTTTAAATTAGAAAAGAATTTTTAAAAGATAAAACATTGCAAATAATTGAAATGTTTTTACATCTAAATTCAATGTAAACTTAATTAAAATGAAATAAGTTATATAGAATGATATAAATAAATTATATTTAAAATTTTAAATAATTTGTAATGCCCCGACCCCAGTTACCCAGAGTCGGTTCATTATTACATAACATTGGCATGATCACAAAAGATCAAATCTCGAAAGACCAATTAGTTTAGTATTCTTAGAAACACTAGATATATTCATAAGTCTTACATTACATCATAAAGTCAAAATACTACAACAACATCTAGTCTTCATATACCCATATACTATCCCTGCAGTTCATTCATAAATTACTTCGTTTCATATTGTCAAAAATAAAACATTGAAATGGGTGATTTCAGAAGCTCAGTAAGGATAACAATATCGCGGCAACATTCATAGATATGCAAAAAAAATTAAGGTTATTTATAACTAAAACAAAAGACTTATAAACTTGAACTTTAGTATAATATGGAAACGATAAAATTAAATAATTCCATTTACTTATTCACATGGATATTCTACTAGTCAAATAACTACATGAAACATCAATAACCACTTTCATAATGATGGAATACATAATGCTAGACTATCATAACCACATAGTCACGGGCTCGTGCCAAGACTACAAATAAGATTTTTTCAAGGCCTTGTGACAAGACACTAGTTTGTCTCATGCAACCTACTAATGCATCGAGGAGCTATAGTGAGCTCCACCCATCACTTATTAAGTCCAATGCATTCCTCATATGAACAAGTTTAAACATAACATAATCATTCATATTAAAACTAGTATACGAAATGTCAATACTTTCTCCATAAACCATGAATGGTCTAAAAATAAAATACCCACAGTGAAACATATCACAAAACCTTCAATACAATATGGAATTTTTGTATCATAATAAATCAACTTCAAATAATCTTAAAATCCATCAAAGGATGTTGACATAGATGAAATCAAATCTATTTGAGAGAAATATCTCTTTTTTGAAATCCTTTTAAAGTCACATATTTAAAAAATAAAACATTTACTTTGAAAATATCCTTATAATCTTGTAAGGGAACCTTCATAGATTTTATAATGGCAGAAAATAGCCGCACTCGCTGTATAAGTTAAAAAACATTCTGACCTTAACTTTGTCAAAAAGTTTAAAAGGGACATTTTTTGGAAAATGACGGAATTATTCCTTTATAAAAATAATATAAAAATTCAACAAGGGTATAAATGACATTAAGCCATAGTAATATTGATTTTTAATACATTTTTAAGAAACATGTATGTGGATGATAAAGAGGTCCCAGTAGATAATCACGTATAAACAACCTCGGATAATGAAGAGATTGTGAAATTAAACCTTACCTTGTACTTTTCCTTGGTTGAAGATAGTTTAACCTCCTGTATAATGGTGAAATAATTGTTATTAAATTATACAAGAATAATATACATTAATAAGATGTCATATATGATCTTATAAAATTTCATTGTTAATAATGTCTTAGTATTATCATCGTTTCGAGTGTTAACTTACTCATTTTATTTTATATGTTTTGTGATATAATCCTTGTTTGTTATGTATAGGTTGTGTCTTATTCATATCCAGGATTATATCATGCCCTTAAACATTATTTGTAATCATCAAATGAGAATTATATTTGCATGGATACGATGGGGAATGAATCTCATCGCGTTTGTGGAGACGATAGTCCGTACGTACGCACGAGTGACAATATCATTCTTTTGATATTAAAATAATATATAATTGGATGGTATATCATATATAAAAAATCATTATCATTTAATATTTATTATTTACATGAATTACACTTCATTATTATACCCATCAAAATAATAATATATTGAATAACAATTACACCATGATGTGGAGACGGTAAACCGTTAGTACGCATGTATGGTGACATGTCATTCAAAGAATAGATAGAATACTGAATATGGTTCTACCATATTTATAATAACATCACAGTATATAGAATATACTGGAGTTATTAATTTAGAAAAGAAATAACAATGAAAGGAGAAGTTGAAGAAGAATGTAACTTGAAAAAGGTTGGTGAAAACATTACCGCTTCTTGGGATTCTTCCTTTTCATTTGATCAAAAAGGCTCTATAGGTTGGATATCTGATCAAACTAATCCATCAAGTTTTTAGTAAGGGATGTTGAGAGAATATTTGGGCAGGTTTTGGCCGTGAAAAAAGGCTTTGAAGGTGTGAAATTGAGAGAAGGGGGAGTTCCCTTTTATAAGAGGGGTGAGGGGAACCTTTGGAAAATCCAATAATATTATTTTATAATAAATTCATATTCAGTTTCTAGTGGCTCCAAAGTGGATTATTTATCTTTTAAGCTGGGTATAGGTCAAAAAGCATTCAAACAATATGTTTTAGGTTTGTTTGGGTCACTTTATTAACATTATCTTTTAATTTTAACTCTTAGTTAATTAGTTTGAAACTTACCATGCCTCTTTGTATTTTTATATTATATAGTCCAAAAACATACTATAAACTTTCAAGCGACCCCAAAGTGGTACATTAATGATACACCTATGATAATACAAGTCTATTGGTGGAGCCTTAGATTTTTATAAATATAATATTATTCAATAATATAATATTTGTTTTAAAAATTCTTTTATGTCAATTTTGAAAATATTGGGTATTTTGTTTTTGATAATTTCATAACAGAATTATTACTTAGAAAAAAAAAATATAAGCAGTCCTAATATTTCATATTAATCTATGAAATTAGTGGAATTCATTAAAGGTCTCAAATTACATTTATTTTGATATTTAAAATATCAATTATTTTAATATTTCATTAATTAAGTAACTGTTGCAGCACCATTGTGTCTTAAATGACACAACATATTTAATGTCCAAAGAAGATAAATAGAATACCATTATGTAGGAAATATTTTTATCTTTATAATGAATATTTATAATCTAATATTTCTTATGTATATCCCAATATTAAAAATGTTTTAGTTATAAAACATTGATTTTAACTCTTTTAACTCTTCTTTGAATTAAATAATAATATATATCCTAATCTAATCAAAATGGACCTAAATGATAATATTTTATTCCTAAGGATGTTTTTGGTCGAGATGCACTTGTGCAATATAATTAGGACATGTGTTAGGGTAATATTAATATCATTTTGACCCTTAATTACCCTATTTACTTTTAACCGTGGTAAACAAAAGTAAAAAGGTACTATTCACCAAAAATTATTTTTATCTTATTAAACCACATTTTACTCCTTGATATTAATCATGTCACTTTGATTTTTGAAATTCTCCTCATAGAAGTGGTAAAATTAATTTTTATGAGAATTTCCAAATTCTCCTAGGAGGTGGGTTAAAGACGGTGAAAAGTTCCATCAAATTTTTATATATCTAAAATTATTCTAAACTAAATCCAATGAATTACATTGAACATATATAGGTATTATGTATCTATTTTGACCATAATTATATTAAAATTAAATAAATAATTATTTAAATAAATATTCGGTTTTAAACTATAACTCAGTGTTTTTTCACTATTCATAAAAAATTGAATGTTTTCAAAAAAATACCAAAAATTCACCCTAAGCTAATTTCAATATTCCAAATCCAAAAACGAAGTCCATTTTAAGGATAAAGTTTATAAATGTTTAAAAAGTATTACTATTCATAACGACTAGTTTGATTGGTTGTAGTGTGTGTTAGAACTCGAACTTGTGTGCAACAAACACTACTGTATTATTCAAAGTGAAGCGTGGAGTGGAAGCTTGGGGTGTTAAATTCTCCTCTCCTTTAAATAATTTCTTCCTTGAAATTTATAGAATACTACTGCATGAAAAGACTCAGGTGATTCTTCATCATAAGTTCCTCTGGTTCCCATGTTGCCTCTTCCATCTTATGGTTTCTCTATAGAACTTTTACCAGACGTGTCGTCCAGTTTCTCAGCACCTGCTCTCTAGTATCAAGAATCCTAATGGGCTCTTTGCAATAAGACATATCAGGTTCCAGTTCTAATTCCTCAAGGGTGAGTACATGCGTTGGGTTAGGAATTTATTTTCTCAATAGTTATATGTGGAACACATCATGAACTTTGGTGAGATTTTTTGTTATTTCCAAACGGTAAGCTACAAAACCAATTTGTTGTGGAATTTCGAAAGGTACGATGTATCTAGGACTGAATTTACCTTTCTTTCCTAAATGTATAACTCCCTTCAATGGAGATACCTTCAATAAAACATGATATCCTAACTAAAATTCCAAATCCTTCCTTCGGTTATCGTCATAGCTCTTCTACCTACTTTGAGCTTCTTTGATGTGGTTTTGGATTACCTTTACCTTTTCCATCATTTCCTCCACCAGTTCTAGGCCTACGGATTTTCTCTCACCAACGTCATCCCAACAGGTTGGTGTGCGACATCTCTTTCTGTATAATGCTTCATATGGTGCCATCTGAATACTTGAATGGGATCTTTTGTTATAGTAAAATTCCACCATAGGTAAATATTGATCCCACATTCCTAAAAGGCAAGTGAGCATGATCTCGACATGTCTTCTAAGGTTTGAATAGTTCATTCTGATTTCCCATCTGTTTGAGGGTGGTAAGGAGTACTCAAACAGAGTTCAGTATCCAGGGCTTTCTGAAGACTTTTCCAGAATCATGATGTAATATGGGGATCACGATCTAAAACAATTGATAGGGGTACTCCATGAAGTCTCATAATTTCATTAATATATAGCCTTTCTAGACATTCAAGTGGTAAATAATCCCTTATATCAAGAAAATGTCCTAACATGGTAAGAAAATCAACAATGAACCATATTTCAACAATCCTTTTAGGAGTCTTTAGTAGTCCCATGAAAAATTCCATCGTGATATTATCCCATTTCCACTCAGGTATGGGAAGAGGTTGCATGACCCCTCCATGTTGTTGCCATCCATCTTTCACTTGTTGACAAACCATAAGTCATGACACAAAAACAGCAATCTCCCTCTTCATGTGGTCTAACCAAAAATTTTCTTTCAAATATCTATATATTTTGGTGCTCCCAGGGTGTATAGTTAAATTGGAGCTATGAGTATTACATAACAATTCCCTTTTAGATTATGTATATCGAGAACACAATGTCTCTTCCTGAATTTCAAAATTCATTCTTCATACACAAATCCTCTCAATCTCCCATCATTCTTAGCTTTAATTATCTTTTGAAATTCTTCATCATCGGTCTGATAACTCTTAATCTTTTCTAGTAAAGATGGTTTGACAACCCTTTGAAAAAGCATTGATGTTTCACCTTCAATGGTTATTCCCATGTCCATCATCACTAGATCCATGAAAATTGGATCCATTTCAATTCTCATATTGTTCAAAACTCCATGATCTTTTCTGCTCGAAGCATCTACCATTTTATTTGCCTTATCCGGGTGGTATTGTATCGTACAATCATAATCCATGAGTAATTCAAGCCATTTCCTTTGTCTCATGTTGAGTTCTTTTTATCAGATAATATACTTTAAACTCTTGTGATCGGTATATGTATCACATTTTTCACTATAGAGATAATGTCTCTATATATTCAAAGGAATTATTACAGAAGCTAACTCAAGATCATGAGTAGGATAGTTTTCCTCATGAATTTTAGTTGTCGTCATGCATAGGAAATAACCCTATCACTCTGCATAAGGACACAACTAAGTCCTCTCTTCGATGCATCACAATAAATAATGAACCCATCATTCCCCGATGTTAGAGTAAATATATGAGCATTGAATAATCTTATCTTAAATTCTTAAAAACATTATTCACACTATTTTTTCCAAACAGATTTAACCCCTTTATGTTTGAGCTTCATTAATAGGTTAGCCAATCGGCCAAAATTCTGGACGAAACGCTGATAATAACCTGCTAAACCAATAAAACTGCATACCTTAGTTATACTCGTTGGTGCTGGCCATTCTTGGATTGACTTGGTAATAGAAGGATCAATAGAGATTCTATCATTAGAGAGAATATGGCCAAGAAAGTAAATCTACTAAATCCAGAATTTACACTTTCCAAACTTCCCATATAATTCATGTCTTCTCAGAGTCATCAGGATAATATGCATGTGATTTTCATGATCTTCATTGCTTTTGGAGTATACCAAGATATCATTAATAAATACCCCCAAAATTCATCGAGATATTACTTGAAAACTATATTCATTAGATCCATGAATACAGTGGGTGCATTAGTCAATCCAAAAGGCATTATTGTATACTCGTAATGCCCGTACCTGGTTCGAAATTCTGTCTTCAGAACATCTTCCTTCTCCACACACAACTGATGATATCTAGATCAAAGGTCATTCTTTGAAAAGTATTGAGCTCCCTGGAGTTGGTCAAATAAATCATCAATGTGAGGTAGGGGATACTTGTTCTTTATTGTTATTGCATTGATCTCCCAGTAGTCGATACATAACCTCGTAGATGAATCTTTATTTTTAACAAAAATAACAGGGGCTCCCCATGGAGGAACACTAGGGAGAAAAAATCCGTTATTACTCAATTCCTCTAGTTTTTTAATTTGTTCAACTAATTCCACAGTGGACATTCTATATGGGTACTTTGATATAGGCCTTCATCCCAGAATTAAATCAACAGAAAACTCAACTTCTCGTTCTGGAGGATGTCAAGGTAAATCTTCCAGAAACACATCTACATATTCTTTCACAATAGGTACATCCTCTATTTGAACATTCCTTTCCTCCCCCATAGTCATTTCATTATCTTCCTCCCCAATAATTGAATTTAGTTGAGCTATTGGGGGTGGATCTAGTTATGAATTAGGCGGTGATGATTCCCCTCTAAATATGTTGTGTTCATTATCATCATCATCAAAAATAGTAACCTCTTCTTCTTACAATAAATTTTTTCATCATGGTTCGAAAGCCAATCCATACCGAGGACTATATAAAATTCAATCATAGGTATGATGATGAGATCAGTGGATAAAGAATATTTATGTGCTCTAATGGGGATTTATTCACAAAACATTGTTTCAATGATTCTTCCCATAGAAGTATTAACTGACAAATCCCTTGTTAAATAAAATTGGAAATATTTAATTTTCGTAGACAACTAGGATGATATGAAACAATGCGATGATCCCGAATCAAATAAAGCTTTTCCTAAACATTAGGAAACCATTAAATTACCTTCTACCATGTCTTTCAGAGCATCTACCTTAAAAGAAGAGATAGCATAATCTTGCCCTTGATCCCTTGGCATTTTCTGAGGTAATTTCCCCTGACGCTTAGGAAATTCATTTGGATAATGTCCCATCTCCCTGAAATTGTATCATTAGAAATCGGTAGCTTCCTTATTCCCCTTGCAATCACAAGCTTGGTGGCCTTTTTCACCACACTTGTAACAGACTCTCATTCCCTTCAAGCAAGTACCAGGGTACTTATTCTCACATTTACTACAGGATGGATATTTAATTTTTCCCTTCTTCTCCTTATTTCCATTCCCAGATTGATTAGAAGATCTCTTCTTCCCTTGCTTTGATTTAAAGTCATAAGACATAGAGAATTTCTTTTCTATATTAATAGCACCTGAGATAATGTCTTCATATGACAAGAAGGATTGTGAGACTAATGCTCGACAGAGAAATGGTTTTAACCCATCAAAGAAACGATTAATCGTACTTCTTGGGTTACGTATATAATCTCCAGCATACCTTGCTAACCCTGTAATATTAGCCTCATACTTTGCGACATCCCCATTCTTCTTTTGTCACAGACTCAGAAATTGTCTTTCCATATCTGCTCGATGGTCATGAGAAATGTATTTTTCTAAGAAATGCTCTTTGAACTCCCTCCATTACATATTTGATACTTCATCATCTTCCTTTTTTTTAATCAATGGCCACCATTGATCAGCATCTCTAGTGAGGCGGTAAAATGCCATGATAACTTTTTCCCTTTCACTACATCCCAAAGCATGAAATATTTTATCTAGGGAACATAACCAACACTCAGCTACTAATGGATATATAATCCCATTGAATGTTAGTGGTTGCTGCCTCATGAAGCGATCTAATATTGATTGTCCATGCTGCAGATTAGGGTGCTCCATACGGGTAAAGTTATTATTCACAACCTGTGTGAGTTGTCCCAGTATGGTGATTATCTGATTAGCACCGGTTGCATCACCAGCTCCACTATAATTATCTTGAGTAGGAGTTAAATCCCTACATGGAGTGCATGCATTGATATTGTTTCATATTCATCAACTAGGAACCATTTCTAAAAAATGGAATAATCTAGATCCGTTTATGAATCAAAATACATAATTTCATACTTGTAAAACACCTAACATAAATTGAACTATTTATAAATATAATCAATAATCATAAAAATGTTTTCTTTGAGGAAGTATATACTCATAAACCCTTCATAATGGTTTTCAAAGAAAATGAGAATTATCCTAAGTATATCCTCTAGGAGTGTCGTAACCAAGAGTGCAGCAAGGCCTGTTGTTGTGCACTAGAAACTATTCAAGTCTAGCTCAAAGCGGTGTTTTTGGGTTTTACCCCTAGGTATATCTGTGCCAGAGCCTCCTCTACCTGCTCGTATCTAAATAGGGATTTATTGCTCGAAAAACACACAAAATCTCTACAATAACAAAATTCTAGGAAGTTCTTCTATACTAATACACAAAGTTAATCTTAGGGTTATGTTCTCTAATCAAATTTTACCTAAATCTAGCTTGCAAGGTTTATACTAAATAGCCTCTCATACCAACTGGAATGCCCTGACCCCTGTTACCCAGAGTCAGTGCATTATTACATAACATTGGCATGATCACAAAAGATCATGTCTCTAAATACCTATTAGTTTAGTAGTCTTGGAAACACTAGATATATTTATAAGGCTTACATTTCATCATAAAGTAAAAAAAACAGCAAAGACATCATGTCTTCATATCCCCTCATACTATCCCTAAAGTTTATTCAGAAATTACTTCTTCAAATCCTGGGAAAAATAAATCATTTAAAGGGGTGAGATCAGATGCTCAGTTAGGATAACAATATAGTGGAAAATTTCATAGATAAGAATAAACATTTAAGGAAATGTATAAATAAAACAAAATCCTTTTAAAGATGAACATGAGAATTATATTTCAAAGATAAAATGATATAATGACAGTTACTTATTCACATGGATATTCTACTAGTCGAATAACCACATGCAATATCAATAACCACTATCATAATGATGGAATGCATAATGACAGACTATCATAACCACATAGTCAAGGCCTCGTGCCAAGACTACAAATATGATTTTTTAAGGTCTTGTTCCAAGACACTAGTTTGTCTCATGAGACATACCGATGCATCGAGGAGCTATAGAGAGCTCCACCAGTCACTTATTAAGTCACATGAATTCCTTATATGAATAGGTTTAAACATAACATAAACATTCGTATTAAAACTAGCATACAAAATGTCAATACTTTCTCCATAAACCATAAATGGTATAAAATTAACACAACCACAGTCAAACATATCACAAAACCTTCAATACAATATAGAAGATTTGTATCATAATAAATCAACTTCTAATAATCCTAAAATCCTTCATAGGATGTTGACACAGATGAAATCAAAACTATTTGAGAGAAATATATCTTTTTTGAAATAATTTAAAAGTCACATAATTATAAAATAACCTATTTACATTGAAAATATCCTTATAATTGTTTTAGTTAAGCTTTAAAGATTTTATAATAGCAGAAAATAGCTGCACCCTCCGTAAAGATAAAAAACATTCTTACCTTAATTTTGTTGAAAAGGATAAAAAGACCTTGTTTGGAAATGGACGGAAATATTCCTTTATAAAAATATTATAAAAATTCAACAAGGGTATAAATGAAATTAATCCATAGTAATATTGATTTTAAATACATTTTTATGAAACATGGATGTGGATGATAAAGAGGTCTCAGTAAATAATTACGTATAAACAACATCGGATAATGAAGAGATTGTGAAATTAAACCTTACCTTGTACTTTTACTTTGTTGAAGGTAGTTTAACCTCCTGAATAATGTTGAAATAATTTTTATTAAATTATACAAAAATCATATACATTAATATGATATCATATATGATCTTTTAAAATTTCATTGTTAATAATGTCTTAGTATTATCATCGTTTCGAGTGTTAACTTACTAATTTTATTTTATATGTTTTGTGACATAAGCCTTGTTTGTTATGTATAGGTTGTTTCTTATTCATATCCAGGATTATATCATTAAATTAAACATTATTTGTAATCATCAAATGAGAATTAGACTTGCATGGATACGATGGGGAATGAATCTCATCGCGTTTGTGGAGATGGTAGTCCGTACGTACGCACGAGCGACAATATCATTCTTTTGATATTAAAATAATATATAATTGGATGGTATATCATATATACAGAATATTTATCATGTAATATTTATTATTTACATGAATTACACTTCATTATTATACCCATAAAAATAATAATATATTGAATAACAATTACACCACGATGTGGAGACGGTAAACCATTAGTACGCACGTATGGTGACATGTCATTCAAAGGATGGATAGAATACAGAATATGGTTATACCATATTTATAATAACATCATAATATATAGAGGATAGTGGAGTTATAAATTTATAAAGGAAATAACAATGAAAGGAGATGTTGAAGAAGAAAGTAACTTGAAAAAGGTTGGTGAAAACATTACCTCTTCTTGGGGTTCTTCCTTTTGATTTGATCAAAATGGCTCCATAGGATGGATTTATGATCAAACAATGACCTCTAGGTTGAATTGATAGAAGTTGAGAGAATATTTGGGAATGTTTTGGCCAAGTCAAAAAGATTTGATGGTGTGAAATTGAGAGAAGGGGGAGTTCCCTTTTATAAGAGGGGTGAGGGGAACCTTTGGAAAAGATAGAAATATTATTTTATAATAAATTCATATTCAGTTTCTAATGGCTCAAAAGTGTATTATTTAATTTTTAAAGTGGAGATAGGTTGAAAACCATTCATTCAATAGGTTTTTGACAGGTTTGGGTCACATTATTAACCTTATATTTTAGTTTTAACTCTTAGTTAATTAGTTTGACACATACCATGCTCTTTGTATTTTTATATTATATAGTCAATAAACATACTATAAACATCCAAGAGACCCCCAAGTGGTCCATTAATGATAAACCTATCATAATATAAGTATCATGTTAGAACCTTTGATTTTTAATAATAGAATATAAATTTATAATATAATATATGTTTTAAAAACTCTTTTATGTCAATTTTGAAAGTATTGGGTATTTTGTTTTTGATAATTTCATAACAGCATTATTAATTCGAATTTTTTTTATAAACATTCCTAATATGTAATATTATCCTATAAAATTAGTGTAATTCATAAAAATTTTCAAATTAAATTTATTTTTATATTTATAATATCAATTATTTTAATATTTCATTAATTAGGTAATTACTGCATCACCATTTTGTCAGAAATAACAAAAATTATTTAATGTCTAAAAATTATAAATAAAATACCATTATATCCTAAATCATTTTATATTTCTAATGAATATTTATAATCTAATTTATCTTATGTATTAACCTATATTAAAAATGTTTTAGTTATAAAACATTGATTTTAACTCTTTTAACTCTTCTTTGAATTAAATAATAATAAAAGTCCTAATCTAATCCAAGAGGACCTAAATGATAATATTTTATTCCTAAGGTTGTTTTTGATCAAGATAAAGGTGTCCATTAGAATTAGGACATGATTTAGGGTAATATTAATATCATTTTTACCCTTTATTACCCTTTTTACTTTTAACCGTGGTAAATAAATGTAAAAAAGTTAATATTTAGAAAAAAATATTTTTATCTTATTGAACCACATTTTACTCCTTGATATTAACCATGTATCTCAGATTTTCAAAATTCCACTCATTGAAGTCGTAAAATTTTGTTTTATGAGAATTTCCAAATTCTCCTAGAAGGTGGGTAAAAGACGGTGAAAAGTTTCATAAAATATTTATATATCTAAAATTATTCTAAACTAACTCTAATGAATTACATTGATCTTATATAGGTAATATATATCTATTTTGATCTTAATTAAATTTAAATAAGATAAATTATTATTTGAATAAAAATTTCTATTTTAATCTATAACTATGTGTTTTTTCACTATTCATCCAAAATTGAATGTTTTCAGAAAAATACCAAAAATTCACCCAAAGCTAATTTAGATATTCCTAATCCAAAAATGAATTCAATTTTGAATGATAAAATTTATAAAAGTTAAAAAATTGTGTATCACTATTTGTAACGGCTAGTTTGATTGGTTGTGATGTGTGTTAAAACTCGAAGTTGCGTACAACACATGCTACTGTATTATTCAAAGGGAAGCGTATAGTGGAAGCTTGGGGTGTTACATTATACAATAAAATATTTTAATCATATAACTTATTTTTATGAAAAGATTTTTTTTCAATTAAAATATAGTGTGTTTTTACTATTTATCCAAATTTGAAAGCTATCAGAAAATTATAAAAAATTCACTCAATGTAAATTATTATAAATCAATGCCAAAGAGTAGTTGGACTTTTTAATATAAAAATTATGAATGTTTCAAAATCTCAATTTAAAAATGGTATGCCATTAAAAAGAAGAAAATTATATTTTGAAAAAGTTTAAATTTTTATACATAAAATGGAGTTTATTCATACACTATAAGAAAAATACCTATTGGGTCCATATAAAAAATATATTACTAATTATATAACATATATATTATAATAATTTCATTAAAAAATAGTAACTCATTCAATTTATTCATGAAAAAAATATAATTGAATAATAATTTTCTATAATTAATTAGAACCCAAAGAATTCATTATTATATTTCAGAAGTTAGTTACATTTATTCCACTTAACCTAATGGAATGTTTATAAATGTAATTTTATACTAAGGGCGCCTCAATATTTTTATAACTCAAGATTTCATCAAATGAAATCTATTGAAGAATTAAAAATTTTAAAATTATTTCATAAAAACATTTCTGTGTTTCATTCTACCCACTTAAACTAAATTTCCCCCTCAAAATTTATCAGTTGTAAACAAACAGACGAGGCTAATTCTACCTCATTACATCCACAAGTTCTCACATATCATACAAAAATTTGTGGTTTGTCCATAAAATGTTAACCAAGCAAGTGATTTAGTTTCATATAACATTGGTATATGATCCAAAATATCTATCAGTTATTCTTCATATGATATATATTAATCCATCGGTTTGATTTATATGTTTAGTACATGTGAATGATTAGGTCTATAATTTCTCAAGAGAGATCTATGAAACACATCATGAATCTAAGAATGATTTAGTAGAAGTGCCTATTGGTAATCCACTATCCACACACAATCTATGATTTTAAAATCATCGATAGCTAGGTGTAAGTCCCAACTATCAATGAGGTAATCCTAGGATACCGATCAAATATACTGTAAATTAGTACACCATACAATATTACCACATCATTTAAATATATTAGTGCAATATAATCAGTAGGGATATCCTCTCCAATAGAAATAAAGTGTGTCGAATTTATAAGGCGATCAACTACAACCCGTAGATAATTATAGCCTTTATTTGTTTTTGGATTTCTGATGAGAAATCCAATAGTGATGTTTTTCCATTTCAATTTTGGTATGTGTAATGGTTGTATAATCCCCTTACACTTCTATCTATCATCCGTAACTTGCTAAAAAATATGTACTGAGAGACATATTCAACATCATATATTTTCATTCCATCCTACTAGAAATTCTATTTTAGTTCCATGTACACATTGTGATTTGAGGTTGAAAAGAGAATGATAAACTATGAGACTCGTCCCATAAAACCTTATTTAATTCAGGTGTTGGAGTAAAACAAACAATGGTTCATGAAAATTATTATTCAATTACAATCAACATTGAATTTAGTAAAATTTCTCACCATAATTTGTAGCTATATATCTTCCTTATGCGCCTCTTTATTCTTCACTTGTATAGATGGATTAAAACTCGATTGGAAAAAATATGATTTATCACATTCAATTAGAATTTTAGTATCAGGTGTTGGGGTTATTCACATCGTTCTTTTGAGGGATTCATAAGGAATAATATGAACACTAGAGTAAAACCTATTATTTTAATAAAATTCAACCAAAGCTAGGTGTAAGTCCCAACTACAAATGAAATCCATAGATCAAGTTCTAAACACTTCTCTTGTAGTTATAATGTCATATGAGATTGAATGTTTGTCCGAGGATGACATACAGTGATGAACCATAACTTTTAACCCATATCCTCCTCAATACATAGTCAAAACATTGAGGTAATTCTAGGATACCGATCAAATATACTGTAAATTGGTACACCATGCAATATTACCACATCATTTAAATATATTAGTGCAATCTAATCAGCAGGGATATCCTCTCTAATAGAAATAAAGTGGGTCGAATTTATAAGGCGATCAACTACAACCCATAGATAATTATAGCCTTTATTTGTTTTTGGATGTCTGATGAGAAATCCAATAGTGATGTTTTTCCATTTCAATTTTGTTATGTCTAATGGTTGTATCATCCCCTTACACTTCTATCTATCATCCGTAACATGCTAAAAAATATGCACCGAGAGACATATTCAACATCATATATTTTCATTCCATACTACCAGAAATACTATTTTAGTTCCATGTACACTTTGTGATTTGACGTTGAAAAGAGAATGAAAAACTATAAGACTCATCCAATAAAACCATATTTAATTCAGGTGTTGGTGTAAAACAAACATGGTTATTGAAAATTATTATTCAATTACAATCATCATTGAATTCAGTTAAAATTGTCACCATAATTTGTAGCTATATATCTTCCTTATGTGCCTCTTTAATCTTCACTTGTATAAATAGATTAAAACTCGATTAGAAATAATATGATTTCTCACATTCAATTAGAATTTCAGTATCAATACCTTGAAAATCACTAAATATTGAATCTTTTGTAATCCTCATCATCGATATTCTAGCATGGTCATTTCGACTGAAAGCATCTTCCACCTTGATCACTTTCACTGGTTGGTTATTTATTAAGAATTCACAATCTTTAATCAAATCCCACCATATTATTTGTTTCAAATTCAGCTCTGTTTCTATGAAAATATACATTAATATTTTTTGAATAGTATAAATATCACACCATTCACTATAATGATGATGTCCCCATTTTTATTAAAATATTACAACATCTATCTCCAAATCATGAGTTGGGTAATATTTCTCATGTACTGTCAATTTTGTGAGGAATTATCTATCGCAATGTAATTTTTCATGATAACACACCACAACACCTTCTTGGATGCTTCATTATAGATTACAATACATTCTCCAATATAATGTAGTGTGAGAAAATGTTCACTAGTTGACCTTATTTTTTTCTCTTTGAGATTCTCTTCCCATTCCCCCATCCACATGAAAATAAATCTTTTCTGAGTCAATGTGGTGAGTGGATTATACAATCATGAAAATATTTCACATAACGTTGATAATATCAAATGAATCTAGTAAAACATCGAATATCTGTTGTTGTTAATGGTCTTGGTCAACATTCAATAACTTTGAATTTTAATGGATCCAAATATATCCAATCTCTTGAGATAATGTGACCCAAATATTAAATTTTCTGAAGCCAAAATTTTCCTTTGTTAAATTTTTCATAGATATTGTTTTTATTAGGTTCTTTAGTACAATTTTGTAGTGGTGTAGATTCTCTTACATTTTCTTCAAACTTACAAGAATCTACACTATAAATACTACCACAATTGGATCTATATAGTCTCTGAAGACTCTATTCATTAGATCCCTGAATATAGTAGGGGAATTAGTAATTAAAAAAGGCATAAATAAAAATTTATTGTGTTTATACCTTGTATAGAATGATTTATTTGGTATATTTTCCTTTCTGACTTTTAATTGATTATATGATAAATGAAGATAAATAATAAAAAGGTATTTATCTCTATGTAGTTTGTATAATACCTCTTCAACAGGAGGAAGAGAATACTTTTTCCTAGTAATTATATTATTATGTTTTATATAATCAATAAAAAGCCTCATTGATCCATATTTTTTATTAGAAAATGCTACAGGTGAACCCCAAGGTGTTGAAATAGGGAGTATGAATCCCTTGTCAATATTTTATTGTTGTTTCTTCTCCAATTACATCAACTAAATTGGGGCCATTCTATATGGTGTCTTTATAAGATCTATAACATCTGGTATGAATTCTATTGAAAACAAAAATTCATGATTTAGTGGAAGACCTAGAAATTCATCTAAGAAGTCATCATATGACTCTCTTACATTGTCTGTATTCTTAATTATTAGATTCTCCAAAACAATTTGAGATATATAACATTCATTAATAAGAATTATTCCTTATAAGATGGATGAAATTTCTATTGGAAGGTCATATTAATCAATGAAATGATAGATGGTTATAGATTTATCCATAATAAAAAATGTGACTTCCCTTAATGGGAAATTAATATGAGATGCAAAATATGGACATGATACATCCTAATAATCAAATCAAATTCAACTACAAGATGTATCACAAGATTTTTAGGATGAAGTTTCACACTTCCTTCAACTATAGAAGAATAAGAATTTTTTTATAAAACTGTTATGACATTAGGAGTTGTCACAGATAACTCAATAACTAATTGGCGGGGTAATATAGATATACCATTAAGAAATTATTTAGAAACATAAGATTTTATGGATCTAAATTCAAATAAAACCATTTCTACATTAGAGTATATGATATATGAACCTTTCACCACTTTATTATCATACTCAACAACATCGATAGTGATCACATGTGACTTGGAATTATTATTGTCCTTAAGATCTTTATAAAATTGATCATCATCATTAATCATTAGATTAGTGAATTTACTGGAATAATTTCTCTTTTCTACAAACTTGTAATGTTGATGTGTAGGGGGTTCATTTTGGGTATCCTTTTCTCCATTCAAATTACAAGACATCTATTTCCATCACATTATTATTCTACTACCATAAGACTTTATCTCAAACACATCTACCATTTACCAGTCCATTTAAGAAAGATTCAAATATTCTTCTTTCCATACCTTTAGCATAATGTAAAATCCTCTTCTCTTCTATGTGTTTTTTAGATTTTACTTTTATTTCCATTCTTTTCTTTTTATCAAAAAAATATCACTAATGGGTTACTCTAATCTCCATCTTATCATGGAGTGCATATAAAATTATTTCCCCATATCCATTGATGTCCCTTATGGATAATTCATTTTAGAGACTAGGTTTTAATCCATTATAAAATTAATAAATTTTACTCTGAGTTTAGAAAATAAATCCCGAAGCGTACTTTTTAAGTCCTGTAAAATTATATATTTTGGTAACAACATATTCATCATTCATTTTATAATCTCCAAGAACTTCTTATCTATCCTTGATTGAAGAATACATGGAATTTAGTTATTAAAAAAATATTTTCTCGATCCCATCCAAATATATGGAATCCATTTCATCTTTCTTCCATTTATTGTTGATAAGGTTAAACAATTTATTAAGTTAACCTTCCAAACAATAAACTACTTTTAAGACATTATATGGTTATGAATATTTGAGAACTAAAAATATATTTTCAGTGGTACTCTTCCATTGTTCATCCACTAATGGATCAGAAGAAATGATGAAATAATGTGGAAGTTGTCGTGTGAAAGACCCAAAAGAATGTTGTTCCATCCTTTTCTCCTTACGAAGTCCTACATGATTCATAGCTTCAGAATTTTGTTTCATAATAGCTACAATATTATTATTTTAAATTTCATAATATATTCTTTTCCATGGAAAAAATCATTTCATTACATTTCACATTAATCAATAAAGCGGTTCATTTGATTCCAATCCATTGACTAATACTAATAATAATAGTGTGAGAAACACTAATCATAATTGGAAAACCAAATAATGAATAATAAAATTTCAATTTAGGATACATTGTATTTTATCCTATGATATTCACAATCATTTATAATACAATGTAATTTAACATATACATATACATATCCTTTAGTTTCTTATAACGATATTCTCATCATAGTTTCAAAAGGATAACTATACCTTTCTTTCAGTACCATATTTAGCAGATTTTTCTACATATTTTGATATTAATTCATAATTAAATAATATTCATTACATGACAAAACCAAATCATGAGATGACCACATAGGTATATATTCTTTATAAACTGGAAAACAAATAAATTCATACAAACGATGTATGTACAGTCTCATTATTATTTCAACATAACTATAGCCATTTTGAAATATGTTAATTAACACCCATCCTCATGACATAAGGAAAAGAAAATTATGAAACGGTGAGCTCAAATTCCTAGCAAGGTTATAAAATCGATATATCAATCATATCATAATCATAAGACATTAGAACATAACATTTGAAAATCATATCATGCATATGAATGGTTGTGATATCATGCGATGGGATAATTCATAAAATTCTTAATAATCCATGAATATAATAAAAAAATTAATAAAATAAGATATAAAATTATGTGGAAAACATATAAGAAAATAAAATCCTTTCATATTACTTGAGGATAATTCCAAAACCATCATAGTGGATGAAGTTTATTAATGGACTGAGTTAAATTCTTGTTCCGGCCCTATACTACTAAAACAAGAAAATTTCCCATTCCTTTCATGTCTACATAATGAGATATAAATCGTATCCCAATGAATTTTAGTGAGATATAGGTTACAACTATCAAATAATGTAATAAATTTTACATGTTCCATAAAACCGTAAAACATTCAACATTGAATAACCATTGGAGTATAATAGGGTAATCAGACATCATTTAATCATAACATAATCCACAAAAGGCATATTGATTTCATAATGATAAGTCAATAAAAACATAATCAAACAATAGTACATGTTAGGATAGTATACTTGAAACAAATATTTATTAAATGATGTCATCTTATATGGAAAAATCATTTGATAAAAAACATGCAATTAATTATTGAGTAAAATATCCTTTCTTCTTCATAAGATGTTCTTTTTATTAAAAATCCACCAAATTTTAAAAGAAAATTATTTCATAGGAAATATCCTCGTAAACATGTAGGGGTAAATTAATGTAAATAAGATGTTATGAATGTGTAAAAATTCATTCAATCCATATAAGTTAAAAAATAATTCTCCACTAACTTGATATTGAAAATTCAAAAGGCACCTCATATCAAAAAAGACAAAAGATTCTTTTCATACCATTTAAAAAAATCCAAATTTTGTAAAATTGAATCAAATGTTTTTTATAAGAATAGATGTAATATTTTGAAATACATAATTATAATACATGAACATCGATGATAAATATACACTAGTAAATACATACATTTAAACAATCTCAGATACCAATAATATTGTGAAATTATCCCTTACCATAGGTTTGATTCCATTTTTATATATATTATCCTCTACTATAATTATTTAAATAATATCATTGACTTATTTCAAAATCATATTCATTTTTATGATAACATATATGATCATGTTACCATCCCTTTTAGTAACATTTTTACTCATCTATATGGTTTAAACTTCTTTATTTTCTTAGGTCTGTTTTTTCAGATAAGTTCATGTTCATAATCCTAGTTTATATTTATATCACATACAAAAAGATATTAGAATAATATATTTATATATATCATATTTTTTCATTCCATTGATTTATATAATCATTCATCAATGAATAATGAATCACCTCACATCGTGGAGATGGTAGGTCCTATGGAGGCAGGAGTGACAATATCATTAAACTAATTGTTGAATGTTATTGAATTGGATGGTATATAGTTTTTAATAATCAATATAATTTTATAATAATAATATGTTTTTGTTATTTCCATCAATCTACACATCCATGAAAGTTGGTGGTGAAAAAAAAATTACACCATGATGTAGAGACGGTAAGTCGTACTTACTCACACGTGGTGATTTCTTTTTTCATAGGATGGAAAAATATAGAATATGGTTTTTTCATAATAATAATATGGTCTCAATATTTGTTTGATACAATATTTATTACCTTATAATGAAACAACTCATGAGGAGGACCTAGAAAAATACTAAATTTCGAAATAATCAATAGAAGAGATTACCGATTTTTCAACGTGGCCCCTCAAAATCTACTCTTATGGCACTATAGTTGATCATTGGAGAGGTCAAAACAACTATAATGTCACTAGAAATGATTATAATGAAAAATGTAAGTGGATAGGAAAATATTAAGGCTCAATTATTTGTAAATAAATTTTGTAGGTGGTGTCTTTTATAATTGAGGTGCCCAACAATTTTTGAATCTCCATGAATTTTAATTTATTATAAAATAAATCTCCATAAAATAACCTCTAAAAGGTCCCCATTTAATAATGAGAATATATTAATTTAATATATCAAAAAAATAGAAATGTTTTTATATCCATTTAAATCATATCATTATTATATAACACTCATTTACTCTATTTAATTTTAACGAAGGTAAGAAATATTTCAATATCAAAATAGTGCAATATTTATTATATGATTTTCATAATACAATAAATAAATAACTAAGAAAATTTTAGACCATAAAAAAATAATTTCAAAATTTTAAAAATGTTTTATGAATACTAAATAATTTAATAAAACATTACTTTTATAAATTATCAAAAGTGGAATTTTGAACCTATTAAATACTTTTATTTTTAAAAATATCAATATAACAACTTAAGTTAGAAAAATTTTATTATTATATTAATAAGAGGTATATTTTATCTATAAAATTAATTTTACATATTAATTATACCAAATTATATTTATGTTAATATTTTTAATAAACTCATTTGTTATTTCCCATAATAATATAATTACTACAAGATTTTTGTGTAATTATTTAATATATTTTTATGTTGAATAAAAATTAAAATAAAATAATATGATAAGTAATGATCTATTAGAATTTATAGGAATACTTATAATCCAATATATCTTCTGTATAATCTATAATTAAAAATGTTAAACTAATTAAAATATGAATGTGACATGTTTATCATCATTTTAAATAAAATAATACAAGTGTCATAATCTATTATATGAGACACTGAATGGTCAATAAATCGACCATCTGATACATACGGTTATGATAAAAATGACAAATATTATTTTTTCAAGTGTTTGGTTATTTTAATGGTTATTATCCCTTTAATAATAATAATTTTATTTATTTATCATCAATTAATTAATTTCTGCATCATTAATGTATAATTATTTACGATAATTATTTAATTTATAAAAATTAAATATTTCTGATCATGATCAATGAATTTTTTAAATGATTATTTATAATAGAATTTACCTTATATATAACCATATATTAAATATGATATATTTATTAAAAGTAGAGTAAGATATATTAAACCTTACTTAAAATAAAAAAATTAAATATTCTAATCTCATCCAAGTAGTTTCTAAAGAACACCATTATAAACCAAGTATGATTTATGTCGAAATAAACTCATCCAATGATATTAAGACATGTTTTGAGTAATTTTATAATTTTATTTTTACCCTTAATTACCTGATTTACCATTTTACGTATTAAAAAATATAACTGAAGTTACTATTCGTAAGTGCCAAAATAGATAACTATTCACATAATTTTAACTTACTGATTCATAATATAGAATAATTTTTTAGAAATTCATACCATATATGTTTTAGTAAATCATTTAAAAGTAATCCTATTTTTTAAATTGGAAAATGTGATTCAAAAGTAAAAACCTTGAAAAATATTGAATTGTTTTTACATCTAAATTCAACATAATATTAATTTAATAACATTAATTATATTTAATGATAAAAATATATTATATTTATACTCTAAAACCATTAAATATTATAATTTAACAATATAATTTTTTTTATTTAAAAAGGTGTTTTCATTTAAAATTTACTGTATTTTTACTATTCATTAAATTTTATATGTTATAAGAAAAATAAAAAAATTATTCCAAAGTATATTTTGATATAACTCTATCAAATAAGATTTAAATGTTGTCATATATAAATTATTAATGTTTTAAAATCTAAATTTAAAAATTCTCTTCCATTAAAAATAATACAATAACTTTTTAAAAAAATAGAGGTTTTTATATATCAAATTGGGTTTACTCATAGCCTATGAGAAAAAATATTTATTGAATGAAGATATAAAAATATTTTGTTAATTATATAACATATATATTTAATTAATTTCAATTAATTATAGTAATTCTCTAAATTTATTCTTATATACAAAATAGATATATAGTATTTATTTATATTTTTCCTTAATTAATTGGTATCTACTGAATTCATCATTCATTTTCATAATTTAATTATGATTATTCCCGATAACCTAATAGATATTCTATAATGTTAATTTTATACTATGGTAATCTGGTGGTTTTATTAAAATTATTTTTTCATGGAATGCAAGCTAATGAATAATTAATATTATTTAATATATTTCATAAACGTTTTCTAGTGTTACATTATGGATCCCTTATCTCATGTATCTAATGTATACGATCATGTAATGGTATTATAAGGGGAAATTCTGTCATAAGGAGAAATTTTATTTGTTATATTGTAAAAAACAATTCTGTGGACCATGTGTGTATCATTATTTTTGCATTTATTTTAGATTATAGATCTTTATTATATTTAATATATGTTTTCATGACTAATTTTATGTGAAAATTGAGTTTTATATTTACTTTTTGGGTCTTTTATAAATAGTTTTGATTATAATTAAGTAATCTTTGAATGAATTGAAGTCCATGGTAGTGATTCACTATATTAGATCCTTCTTATGTTTTACATTATAGATTATTGATATTATAGGCTAAAATTATACCCACTCGATTAAATTTTGTTAAAATATTACTTTTTTTAGAATATATTTATTTTTAATATTAGTAAGTCCTTATTGTGTGCCAACTATAGATATATATAGGGTTGACTCGGGTTGGATGGTAACATGCTCTCCCCCACTCAATGAATCAATTTAATGATAATGAATTCCATTATTTAGAGATATATACTTGGATGTTTGATCCTGAAACATGATACTACACAAAAAATACAAATATACTAGGTGTTATAGGAAACACCATGATATTTTATGGAATATTTTTTTCAGATAATTATAATCATTACATTGTGTTACACATAACACTGAGATTAGGTGGCATTACAAGTAACACCGAGATAAATTAAACGTGACATAGAAATAAAATATTAACATTTAATATGATAGTTATCACCAAGACATTTGAATGAATGGTATTATAATTATTAACTAAATTATGAAAATTGATGATGAATTATTCAATATCCAATTTACTAGTAATGAAAATAAAAAACCATCTAAAAAATGTGATATAATTTTCTAAAAAACTATTTATTTTTACATTAAAAAGTTTTAGGTTAATATAATAAATGAAATAATTTTTATGAATAAATTAAATAAAATTAATATATTATTAATTTACTAAAATATTTTAACACCTATCTAATATGGTTTTAGATAGTAGATAATAATGAATCAAATTGTTTTCTAAAAAAATATATTTACTAAAAAATTTGATTTATTTGAATTTTTCCAACATATTTTAATATTAATAATTTAATATTTTATAAATTCTATGAGAAAAAATATTTTTTTTTGCAAATAATAATTTCATAATTATCATGTTGTTAATTTTTGATAATTTTATGAAAAAAAATAATTTATTGACAAATGGTGAAAAATGCGTGTTTTCATTGACAATTATATTTTCATTTAAAACATTTTTAATATTATTGTTGTTATAAAATAGGTTATAAAGTAAAATTATTTCAATTATATATATAAATTTGTCTATTTCATTTCATTCTAATCATTTTAATATTGAATTTTTATAGTAATGTTTTAAACCATAGGACATGTTCTCTTTGTAAAAATAATTTCTCATTGCTCCTATGGGATTAATTTTAAATTATGTTTTTCTAGTTATGTGATAATAGTTTTTTACAAATGGATTAAATAGTTTGGATTTGAATAATTTTTATTATTAATTATATTCAAATTTTTTTTAATAATTAATAGTATTTTTTTAAGAAAAGTATCATGGTAATATTTAAATTGGGTTTATGAAGGGGTTAAATGAAAAAGATAAACATTGATCTCCTTATGAAAATTTATAAGCAGAATTTCATATGATATTTCGACCATATATATTATTTGTTTTATAATGGATAATTTTATATCCTTTTATTCATTGAAAAATACGGTTACAGCTTCTTCTTTTAATACTTTACAAGCCTTCCACTCACAAATATTGTAAATGGCCACAAACTCTCTTGTTCTATTCACTCTCCCAATAGGAAACTATAAAAAACACCAATAAAAATAAAATCTCTACATATATAATATCATACTATAGGCCATTTTTTGGTCATAAATCCCTCATAATGATCATTTTTGTGAAGAAAAAACAAGTTGTCAGAAGAGGAGGTATTGTCCCCAATCGAGCATTTTATTTTATTTCTTCTTTAAATGCTTAAATTATTATTAGACAATGAGGATATAATAAACATAAATATTAAAAAAAATTATATGTTCTGTGTTAATTAAATATCATAAATATATCATTATCCATCAAATGGGTAAAAAAATCGTCCTTCATGTGTCCTACAGACTATCAACTTGCTAAAAAATGTTATTAATTTTATGTGACCACCTATCATGGTTATATATAAAAAGTTATTAAATTATAATTTAATATACTAATGATATTTCTATAATTTTGGATTTATTATATCACAATATCTACACAGTTTTACATTCTATGGGAATATGATAACTTTACTCATGCGTAAGGAAGACTACCACTTTGCGAAGAGATGTGATTCGTTCATGCTTTAGATAGAAGGTAATAAGGAAAAGTTTGAGGAATTTATGTAATATATTTTAAATAAAAATACATAGTTAATGGTAATTAATTATCTATATTTATTTCATTCAATTAATTTATAAAATAGAAACAATAGTAATGAATTTTTTGGCCTACTTTATCCATGAAAGGTGTAATTCATTTTCTGTCTCCAAATATTATGAATAACATAAAAATATACATAATAATTTTTTTTTAAAAATAATTCTAAAAAATATTTATATTTCAAAAATATGATCAAATTAATAGGAACAATAAAAAATAAACAAAATCATACATGAAAAAACGTCTTTATTACATGAAATATTACATTAACATCAATTTATTAATAAAAGGATGATTAATGGTCATAATTAAATCATATATGGTATGATATATATATATTTATGTTTATTTAATAGATTTATAATACAATTATATATATTATACTTGAGTTTATAACATATATGAAAGATGTTGAGACTTATAGTAAAAGATTTATAGTCTTTTTTTCTAAGGGACATATGAAAATACATCACTCTTTTATTTTTTATGGTGTATATAATTCCCCATTGATATTTTAAATCATTAATCTATTAATTTTAATGAAATTTAATTTTTATATTTTCATTCCTTATTTAGTATTAATGTCTTAAATATTACTTATGTGGTAAGGTATTTATGTCTCACATTTTTTTTCTATGAAGAAAATTCGTTATTCACCACATATTTCTTTAATATTGTAGGTATAATAAACGTTATTTTTTTTTGATTTATTTAAATATTAATTAGATTAAAATATCTTATAGTGGAACTCTAATTTATGGGGTTTATAGTTCATATGTTACAAATGCGTTAAGGGAGTTTTTTCTCAATTTTCATTCTTTGAGACATATTTTATGTTATGCAGCTATGTTATTTTAATAATCTTTTATACCACCAAATTTACATGTAATGTAACAAATTTATTTATTCTACTGATATTTTATATTTCATTTAATTTTATTATTTTATAGGGTCTCATGATTCAATGTTACCCAAGTGGTAAGGGTGTTATAATATAATATAATATTTTATCAATATTATATATGTTTATGTTTAAAAAGATGAAATATTATGAAAGTTAGTTCTAGAAACTCATGAATTTTATTCTCCTTCGGTTATCTCATTAGAATACATTTTTTTCATTAAATTTCCTCTCTTTATACTCAATATTTTAAAAACAATATTTTCATGAAAAACTATCTTTTTTCCTATCTTCGATTGAAATTTTTTTCTTCCAAACCATTCTTTTCTAGAAGTTAAATAAAAAAAGTTTTTACCATTCTCTAAATTAATTAATAATGTAATTATTACCAAAGTTTTAAAATGTCTCAATTTTTTTGAAATGAAATATCTTGTCTTTTTCCACGTAATTCCTATTTTGATTTTACCAAAAATGGGAAAGGAATCATGGATTTAACATGTGTGGAATGAACATAATTTCCCTCAAGAATTCTTTAGGAATCCTATTTTATGAGTTTTAAATGTTATTGTCAAATAATAGAATTACCAAATAGTTTTAAGTTATATTTTTTTCAAATAATAAATGATATTTTTTATAATAAATTTTCAAAATTATATTTAAATATTCCATTATAATTTTCCAAAGATATTTTGAACGAAAAGGATTATCAGAAATTTTTATGTTTGAAAATATTTTTTAAAATGTGGAAAGCATATTTTGATCAATAATTATTTTAAATTATTTTTAATGAATTTTTTATAATTTTATGTTTTTCTTTTCAAAAAATTTATTTCCAAAATGTTTCAAAAAAAATTAATAATAAATAGTGATTTTAAAAAAAATATTTTTTCTTCAAGAAAAGTTATATCTGTATTTTCAAAAATCAATTTCCATATAATGTGACACACAATGATTTTAGCTATTATTAATAAGTGATATTATTCAATGATTTTATATATATTATTTCTTTATTTTTTTTATTTTTAGGATTGTATGATGTTTATGATCCCTCTTTCACTTCCATGGGTTATACCATGGAGATATTCTTGTAAAACCCACTTATTTCAATGAATTTTGATATTTTTAGTTGATTAAATGATCAGGAAAATTTTATCATTTACTATATTTATAATATGATGAAATTTTTATCAAACCCATTTCCATTCATGGTTTATGATTCAATAAATGTGAAATGTTCTTGGAACACATAATATTGATTTTTAATTATATCATGGATGATATCTTTATCTCTCGTAATGTATTGGGTAATGATTTACAACTCATGAGATATAAAGATCTTGAATGGTGAGTGAAACAAATTCATTATATTAATTTATCTGTTAAGAAAAATATGGAAGTGAACCTTGACTACTATGGTATATTTAGAAGTAACTCTATTTCATTATGCTATACTTAGTAGTGAGGATTGACTACTATGGAAACAATTTACAATTCTTATGTGTATTCTATAATTCTACGCCTTATGTCAATGTCCTTTTCTCTTGGATCATGTTATTTGATATCCTCATGATTCATGGATCATTAAATACAAATACTTATGCAAGGGATCATGATTTTGATCATTGATATTGAGGGTATAGTTTTTATATGTTATAATCTAGTTCCCAACTCATATGCTCACATTATTCCTATGTATTTTCCATTTTTTAATATTAATGAGAATGTTTTCTCACTTTTTTATATGTTTTATTTCCCCATGATAGTAATATTGTATTTATGTAGCACAAATTTTTAATGAAAACTAAATGGGAGGATAATTATATTAGAAGTTGACGATATTTCAATAATTAAAAATATTTTTTGGATAGTCACCAAAGAAAATAAAAAATTACGACCCTCATGTGATTGTTTATGTAATGTAATGAATATTCATTTAAAAATATGTATGATCTGTATGCGATAATCTGAGAAGGATGATGCTTATATTAAATGATAGGTTTAAATATTATTATGAAAATATGATGCTAAAACATTAGTGAGATACCTATGGAAATGTGTAATGATAATTATAGGAGAAGAATGTATACGAACAATTTCTAGATATTTATTGAATGATAGAGTGAGTGGTTTCCATGAAATTAAAGATCTGTATGGATACTAAAATTGGACTCGATCATCACCTTCTACAAGATAACATGCCTTATTTCACACTAGATTTGAAACACCAAATGAATGTGATTTGAATATCAACATATTATTTATAGACTAAATTGAATGATTTATAAAATCATCGTGAAGAACCAATATTAGCTCTACATTCTCACAGTTTGAAAATAAAAGTTGATGATTTTGACATCTTATAAGTGATTTTTCACTATTATGTGTTTTCCCATAATGAATATTGTAACTCACACTATGTTTATTGGTTTTAATCAATGGTGAGGACTAGAATGAACTTAATTACTATTTATTGTGATAGATAATGTTTTTATGAGAATCAAATTAGGATGATGACTACATTGAAGGATATTATGATTATTATTAATTAATTATCAAGATATATGAATAACAAAATTCACTGTAACCACTTTTAGGACCCAACAATGATGATAAGGATAGAATTCCATGTCATATCAATTGGGGAGAACATGAAGGATAAAAATAATTTCTTATTTGTCAAGAATGTGGAAAGAGTCACCCTAGTAAATATCTCAGAGTAATAAGCATATTTTTTTAGTTTGGAAAAATGGGCACAAAAAATTAATTTCATAGGAAACTGTAACGATTTTCTAACATAATAGACGTTAGTAATTAACATATTTTTTATGATTATGGGACTATAATTAAAATGTGAATAAAAATAATTGTTATGGATTAAGACAAAAGTCATGGATAATGGTGTATGAATAATGTGTACTGTTAATTGTATATATACATATTTGGATTCAATGGATTATATTTTTTTAATTATAATTATGAAACATTAATGGATTATTAAACTTTAGTTTTAAATTAATGAGTTTCACGAATACCAAAAATGGTATCGTTGTCTTAAAATTTTGATTTAATGGTATCTTTATATTTTGATTAAGGTATGTTACCCTTTCATATGTTTTTATTTAGTAAAAATGGTGTTTAGTTTGGATAATTATACGATTGACATGGATATAATATTCTGGATAATGTTGATTATGTATGATCTACTTAGTGATTTTATTATAAAGTGTTTTATGTCTGAATTTAGGGATTTTAAATCATTATTTGGAGTTATGGAATATATTCAATAATCTGTGATTTTATTTAAGGAATTTGGAAAAAGTAATTTTTTATAATGTGGTATTTTTTCACTATTGTTTAATTAAAATTAATGATATTAATATGTTTATTGGATAATACAAGATCAATATATTCACATATGTGGAATGTAAAATTAAGAGTTACTTAATTATTTATTGGGAATAATGATAATTTGATTTTTGAAATTTCATGATGTTATTTCAGTTATTTTGGAATTAAATTGTGGTCAAACATAGATAATCCTTTAGGTTTACAATTTGTGAAATGGATTAAGTTTTATATTGGACGTTATTGGATATCATGTTCATAAAAATATATATTTTATAATATGTTTAGAATTATGTAATTACATATTATTATTGTATGGATCTAATGATCTACTAGTACATTATTCAAAACATATTCTTCTATTAGAGTAAGATATATGGTTTAAATTTATTAGGGAACAACAAAAGTATGAAATTATTATCATTAAATGTAATGTAATTAATTATGTACTTATTTGAATAAAAATTACCCAACATAAAAAATGGTTCATCAAATAAAATTTTATGCTATTACCATTATTTCTGATGAATGAACAGACATTTCACCAATTATGTATTTATCAGTTTGAAGTCATTAACATTTTATAGGCGATGATCTGTATCACACTCATTGAGTGTTTGGGTGTTAGTTTTCTCTTATATGTCAATGTTTTCCCTTCACACCTCTGTTATCCCATTTTGAAACCTATAATTTCTCTTTTTGGATGAACTCCGTGGATCCTATTCAAATTTTTAAATATGATGTTTTATTAACCATTTTTATGATATGGTTTTCCCAAAAAGGGAATTTCCAATTTAAAACCATTATTTACTAAGTATAGAAAAAATTGTCTAGAAGTAATTTACTTATGAGGGGTAAAATGTAACACTCAAACATTTATGAAATTCTTTTATCCAATAAATTTAATGTTTTTAATATATTTTTTAATGAACAACACTATGCATATATTTCATTCGATTCAATAATTAGTTTACATGAAATTTGACAAACTATTAAAATTTCGTAATTTAATATGATAATTATCGCATAGGAATTGGAATTTCATATAGTAATATGATTAATTAAATTTTGAAAATATATGGTGAATTATTTGGCGTCTAATAAAATATAAATGAAAATAAAAAACCATTTGAAATCAAACTATATATTTTTATAAAGAACTAATTTTTTTTACACAAACACAATTTGTGTTAATAAATTTAATAAATAACTTTTAAAGATTTAATTTAATGAAATTATTTTATTATTTATTCCAAAAAAAATATCATTCAAAATATTATTATATATATAGAAAATATGAATAAATTAGAATTTTAACATAAAAATTAGTATTTTTTAAATGAAGTATTTTTATATTTTGAGCAGTTATTTTAAATTTAATTTTTTCTAATTTTATAGAATTTAATATTATAAATTATATTCATTTTTTATGATTTAATGTGAAATTATTAGTGGGTAAATGATTTTGAATTTTCTAAAAATAATAATTTTTTGATGAATAGTGAAAAAATACATGTTTTTATTGACAGAGGTATTTTATATTAAAGAATTAGTTAAATTATTTTTTGTTTTAAAACAGGTTTAAAATTTAAAAAATATAAGTAATAAAAAATTTATTAAATTTTTGTTCATTATATTAATTTTTATATAAAATCTCTATATAAAATCTTTTAAAACATTGGAATATTTTCCATTTGGAGAACCAATTTCTCACAGTGATTGTGGGGTTATTTTTAAATTAAAACTATCCACTTATATGAATGGAATTTGGAAAAATAAATTATATATCTGGAAAAGAAATTATTTATATTATCTATTAAGTTCGAAAAATATTCTAACAATATTTAATAGTAATTATAATAAAAATTCTTTCTTGCTATAAAGGTAAAAATGAGTTTTCCATGGGTTAAATTAAAACTGATATGATGGAAAAATACATATAAACATGTGAAATATACATTTTATTTATATTTTTTCACCTGGTTTTTTATAGGAGTGATAATATTCAATTTTTGAGCATTGGGTGTTGTGAAAAATATGGGTACACATTTTTATTTTAAAAAATTACAAGTGTGTCAATCACCTCACTTATAAAAGACCACAAAAAATCCTCTTCAATTCATTCACCCAAAAACCATTTTTTTGTTACAATACCTTCAAAAATCATTTCTTTAAATTCTCTATTCTCATCTTAAAGTACTTTTTTTTTCTAAAATTCATCCAATTATTGTTTTTTTTTTCATTAATAAATAAGTTGTTCAAAGAAGATGTAATGTCTCTTGCCATACATTTTATTTTATTTATGCCTACATATACTTTAAAAAAATTAATTTCCTAATAATATTACAACATCATTAACATAAATATAATTATATGTAATTATGTTAATTTAATAACCTAAATCCATATCCAATTCAATCAAATATTCTATTAAATCATCATTCATGTGTACGACATGCTACCGCTTCGGGAATAGATGTTATTCATTTACCATATCAACCTAAAAAACTAGATATAATGATGGATTAAATTTATTTATATATTATTTATGGTATTATTATAGTAATTTAATTATTATATAATATATTTTTTATACATTATATTGATCGGTAATATGATAAAGGTCACTCATGTGTAATTTTGACTACCACCTCACGAAGAAGTATGATTTGTTCACGCTGCACATTGAATGAATTAAGTATGTGTTTAAAAAAATATTTGAGATATATATGAAATAATAACTATTATCTAATGTTAAAATATTATTTACATTATTTATCTCAATAATTTAAGAAAATGGAAGTAGCCTTCAAATGTACGTTCAGCATACCATCCCCCAAAATGGTGTATTTCATTTTTTATCCCTAATTCATAATGATTTTTATAATAAAATATATATAGAATATATATATATATATTATATTTATATCATGGATAAAATTATTAATACTATTGAAACCTGATCAAAGTAGAAGGAAAAAAAATAAAAAATCCAACATTAATGAAAAACAATGCGGTTATTGCCTGAAATGGGACATTATCATGGAATTGTTAATAAATGAGTAATAAATGGTCCAATGTAAATAATATATTCTATTATATATATTAATATTCATTTATATATTTAATATATATATATATATATATGTATTATAATAATGGAGTGAACATGTATGTATGAGTTTGATACTTTTTGTATTAGATTTCTAGTCACTATTTTATATAAGGGAGACAAACATAAATTACCCACTCATTTATTTATTTTCGTGTATATACTTCACGATTGAAATTTTTTATAATTAATATTTTTATTTTAGTGATATTTAATTAATTAATTTTATATTATTTATTAAGGGTTACGAACCAAATTATTTCTGAATTGGTTTATGATTTTAGTCTCTTTTCTTACTTCTATGAGACACATTTTATATTCCACACCTATTTGTTTTATGTCAAGTATATACTACCCGTGATCTATTTTTTTTATTAAACTAAAATTATTTTGATTAAATATAATTGTTTTTATCTCTCTTCAATGGGTTTTATGTATAAAAACATTACTAATGAGGTAAGATATATTTTCATCAATTTTCTTCTTGGAGACATATGTTATGTTATCGAATTGTCATATTTTATGAGGTGTATATAAAGAAACGTTATCATATAATTCAATTAATTTATTTATTATCATGATATTAATGTTTCCTTTAAGGTTATTCTTTTATTATATTTTACTATTCTATGATTGCAATGAGGAAAGTGTTTTTTCACTACAATCTCATTGTTTATCATGATTCGTTATGCTTTTAATTCAAGTTATTCAATCTTATTAACTTCCGCTCATGTATCTCATTACATTTATCATAATTTTATTACATTATGGGAATAATTTCATCTATTTATTTTATAAATTTTATGTACTCATGTTTTCAAAATGAAAAATTTAAGGAAAATACTTTTTATTTATCTATTTATTCAAAAACTATTTTTTATACATAAATATTGTTTTCCAAAAGTGCTTCCAATAATTATTTTACCATTAACAAACTGATATCATAACGAAATTGATAATAATTTTTTAATTTATATTAATGTTTCATAAAGGAATATTCATGTTATTTTCTCATCAATTCCCAAATGGATTTTTTGAAAAACGTTAAAGGAATTTTTTATTAACTTGTATAACATGAATGGAATTTCCTAATAAGATTTTCTATGAAGCTTCATTTAGTAGTTCTAAGTGATATTTTTAAATAAAAGAAATTCAAAAGTGATTTATGTTTTTAATACTATTTTTAAAACTGATACTATATTTTTCAAAGAAATTTTTAATTAATTTTAAAATATTAATTTCTAAGTATTCATGATTAATTTTATAGAAAATTATTTTCAAAATGTTTTTTATTTTAAGAAAATAAATTTGTAAATTATACTTTTCTTTTAATAATTTTAAATTGTTTTAAAATAATAATTTATATTTTTCAATATTTAATTTAAAATTAAAATAATTTATAAATTGATTTATGAATTTTTTATGTTTAAAATATGATTTTGAATTAAATGTTATTTTTATAAAGAAATTTTCAATGTGTATTTTACAAAATATTTTTCCTAAACACTAAAATACATTGACGTAACCTATGCCACACTAGTTATATGAACTGATGATACAAATATTTTTCTTTCTCTTAATGTTTTCATTTTATGATAGAATGATGATTGTGAAACCTCTTTCTCTAATTTGGGTATTACCATGAAAACATTATTATTATTCCAATTTTTTTCACTGGTTATGCTATGATGAAATGTGAGAATTATCATGAAACCTATCTCATTTCTACAGGTTATGATATGACGAATTTTCTATGAATCCCAATTTATTTCATTTTTTATAATATAATTAATGGTTTATGATCTTCTGTCACACATACATATTCCATTCATTATATGACAGGTGGAAACTATATCTCTCTACAATGTATTTGAAAATTATTTATATTTCATGATATATATATATATGATTATAATGTGGAGTGAACCATATTTAACATGAGAATTTTTTCACTATAATGGTGTTGGGAGTGAATATTGACTATAATGATGTTTTGGGGAGTGAAACCATTAATATATAATATCCATGGAAGTGAACATTGATTACTTTTAAAATGTATTTCTATGATTATGTGTATTCCAAAAGTACATATTATATGTTAATGTTATTTTCTCATGGATCATTTAATTCTATTTACTTATGATTAATGTCATATAAATCTTCAATAAATATGAAATGATGCAAGATTTTGATCATTGATATGTACGGAATGGTTTTCATATGTTTGAATCATGTTCACAAACACTTATAATCACAATATATTTAGGTTTTTTTCATTTTTTTCATTTACTGAACAGATGAGCTCACCCATAATTATTCATCCATTCCATAGGTTATAAATAATGCCTTTAATAATTAATGTTCTATGACTAGTACTACTTTTTCAGATCTTTATGGGACATGATGTTGATATTTCAAGAAATAAGAATAATTTTTGTATTTTCTCCAAATGTAGTATAAATTTACAATCATTATGATTATGATTTTTTAATGTATTGAATATACATCTAAAAAGACGTAATATTTATGTATTATAATCCTAATTCATTGTATCATAGGCCCACAAGGTATTTTAGGTCTATATTTATGTAGGAATACTCTATTTACAATTTAAACTACTTCAACAGTTTCTCCAACAAGAAATACAATTCCTTCATACCATGAATTAGGGAGGTCCTAGAGGCTCTCATTAATATTAATATAGATTTCGTGAGTGACACATGATTGATCCTACCCTTTACTACCATCTCCACCATCAATATAACCTACTTTACAAAATGATAATTATGGAGTTCTAATTTCATCAATGGTCACCCAAACCCATGTCTGAAATGGATGGTCCCACCATCGGTACATCAACAACTAAAATTATATGGTAATTTACAAAACCAATGATGATTTGGAGACCATTAATGACTAAACCTTTATGAAATAAATTTTAGGATATATTTTCTCAAAATTTTCTATTAAATAAGATATTAATAAAACACAATAGAAGAATAAGATTGAAAATTAAGATTGAGGAATAAATTTATTTATGGAAGTCTCTCTATTTGAGAATTCAAAGAGGAAACACGTTTTGAACATATGAAATTATCATGGAATGGGAGTTTATTTATAGAGATTATACTAACACTCATTGAGGTCAAATAATTTGTAATCACCAGCTAGGAATATCCTTTATGATCACTTAAGAATCAATTAGTTACCTTTGTGGTTTGGTAAGATTAAAAAATTAGATATGAATTGTGGATGTGTAAAATTAAATTTTAACTACATATCAATAAGATCAGATATAATAAATTTTCTTTCTGACCAATTAAAATTGAATTCCATAATAGACCTTTCATATATGTACGGTGAAATAAGAGGAACTCTTGTCAAGTTAAAAAAATGTTTTACATCTCTATTATCTACGACATCGTATAATTTGTGGTTCTAAGGATTAATCAGTTTGTGTCTAGTTATCATTTTCTTGGTAATATTTTAACAATTTTGGGGAATGAGTTTACACACACATCCTCTATAGACTACACAAGCCTAGAACTCATGTTATGAATCATTATACCCATTCACATTTTCTAAGAACAGTTATTCTAAATTTTAAGAACATATATTACACTAGGCATTGAGAAATATGTTAGATTACTTTTGAATACATTATTGTTAAGGGGGAAGGATCATGTTTATTTTCTAGGCATGGTTGGATCCCCTATATAAAAGTTTGATGGAACCTCCCATATAAGTTCATTTTAAATTCATTTTTTCATAGATTATTTATAATTGGATTAATTTAAAAGGATTTATATATAGATACTTCAAATAGAGATTGCTGCATAATACATACATGATTAGTGTGCATGTAAAAACTCATATCATGGTAAAACCTTACCTACAATCATTAAATTGCAATAGTTTTTCAAATTTCAGGTTTCCATTGTATATGTCATATTATTTAAAATGAACAATCTTCAAGAAAGAATTTAATATTGGCTAATTACTTCAATAATATTCCTTATTATGATTACATAAGATCAATTTATAACACATAATTCACTCATGTCATTCAACGTGGAATAATTGATCTGAATGACCTATTAATAAAATTATTGATATAGTAAAAAAATGTAAAATCGTAATCCATTATAGGTCCTCTATAATTGTATAATTTATATTATAATTATAACATGAAAGTATATTTCTATATTTTTGATAATTTAAACCTTTGGTAAATGTAATTTGTCATCTCATGGTAGATATCCACATATTTTTCCCCACAACCTATAGAACCCTCATGATATAATAAATCATGTATTATACTAATAACGACTGTTTGTATCCTTAGGAAAACATTGAAACACCTCCCTGATCAAGACACTCATCCTGGATACTGTGGGATAACCTCATATAACCAATATATAAATGTTTATCTTTTTTGAATCACCATGATTTAGTTGAGTTGAGATGATTTTAGGAACGATTTACTATCTTTTCTTCATTAATCATTCAAGACCATATGAATGAACAAATAATTCCCATCTAATTCTATGTTAGACATCTCTTATGTTTGTTCAATGAGATAAATTTTATCAATAGATTCCAATTTTTTGTAATCCCTAATTTGTACTTATTGAATCACTTTATTACTGAGTCTATCCATACCTTTATATATAGTTTACAATGAATACAGGGGCAATTTTCAAATATAGGCCTCCTATAAAGCGTAATACCATTCCAATTTCACGTCGATTGTTAATATCTTACATGTGACTTATTAATGATATATAACTACCATTATCATTATATTAGTCATAATACTCATCAATATATTCTATTACATTATTACCAAAATATAAAAAACCATAAAGGGTTGACAATTTGTAATTCCAACACACACCCATAGAAGGTACCTTTCACCTCATATTCCATTTTACATATCAGTATATTTTTTAAAATGGTTTACTATTGTATAAATTTAACTATAGGACATTATAGTGTTGATTACATAACCTTAAAAGGAACATCATTAGTAAAGGAAACATGACCTCTAAAGGAACTATGTTTTCTAATGATGTATTAACATAAACTGAAAATCATCACTCTCAAATGAAATATAATAAAAATTAACACATTATTCCTTTTCACATGCACTTAATAGGGAAAAATATAATAGGATTGAAAACTAACTGAAATATTGGGGAAAATTACATACAACTAGATTTTTTTCATTGGTCATTTTGTTTCGTTTTACTATACTCCCCAATATTCCAATATATTTATTGTTTTTAATAAAATAATTAAAACATCAATAATTAAAAAAACTGGTAAAAAATGCTTCAAGACGTAACACTAAATTATGTCATATCAAATTCCATTAATAGGGATATATAGAATTTCTCTATAATATTATTAATCCTTACTCCACATCACCTACAATGTACCTATATGGTGTTAAATTCTAGGTTTCCAAAGGTGTGACATTATTAAATAGTTAATCATTCCATTATGAGAGGAGATCAAGAATAATATTTCTATATATCTGTTTATAATGACATCTTATATTGATAAATCACTTTCTAGACTAATGTAACTAATATCATTATTGAAAATGATCTCAAAAATATTCCATAAATCTAAAAGATAGTCCTGGGAATAAAAATAATATTGTAATGTATGATGAAAACAAAATCCCCCATAACCTCAATGAAAAAATAAAATATCTGTTGGTATATACCTTTGAACTCATATATTGGGAAATAATTTCTGTTAAAAAAAATTTATAGGTTAAAATTCATGGGGGATCATAAATGGGGTACTTTACATAAAATAATTACATGTGAAAGAGAGAATTATACATATAATATTTATAATTATGTTTCACTAACATGTCACTTGCTTGTGGTTTTCCACATCAAGATCTACCTTACCCCCAAATGGAATCTTCTTTCAATTAAATAACCATTTTTGATTACCTGGACGGAATTCGGGCCATGAAAAATAG
Organism: Viscum album; assembly: GCA_963277665.1. Taxonomy (NCBI): domain Eukaryota; kingdom Viridiplantae; phylum Streptophyta; class Magnoliopsida; order Santalales; family Viscaceae; genus Viscum; species Viscum album. The sequence continues at coordinate 448,580,091 of OY728133.1, forward strand.
ATCAAGGGTATAGAACATTACAACCTTGTGATACCATAGACATATTCTTCATCCATAATGATTTTTCTGTCTATTAATATCTAGTAGACACTTTAATTAACCGAATAACCCCAATATTTGGAAGTATACTCCCTCTTATAGGATCACAACCTTAATGGATCTATCTTTACCATAGATATAGATTCTGAAAAACATTAGTGTGTTAATCCTTATAGCATTTATTTTTGTTGAAAGGCAATGAGGGAAAAAGATTCCCTTCCATCCGTGAATAATCACAACAATATTTTGTCCCTAGCACACATTAAAAAAATTCCATTTATCTAATTATGATGATGGAGGATATAATTTATTTCTTTACCACTATTAAAGTGTTTTCCAAGAGATATAAATCCAGTTGTAATCATCGCCATCATAGGCTTACCATGGATACTCATGAATATACTATAGAAGATAGATTATAGACACCATACTTGTGTATGTTGTAAATTACACCTAGGATGCGATATCACTATTAAAAACATACCATTTATGGTATAGTGTAGGTTCACACTATGGTTCACATATAATAGTTCAATTGTATTCAATATAATGATAATATCTAAGGATCCACTTTTATGGTGTCCCACTAATAAAGGTCGTATCACATATTGCATGACCTCAACTATTAATAAGGTTTCCATAATGGTTAATTTTTCAAAATAATTTATAAATAAATATAATTATGTGTAATTTCGGATTACAACCCTCATTTATTTCCCTACCCAAACTGTGAATAACACCATTGCATCTCATTTTCATAAACTAGTTATTGATCAATGATTATATTATGTGACCCACTTCATGAATACTCAAATTTTTAGAAGTTCATTAATTATTCCATTTTCTAGGCTAAACTCATTTACTAATGAAAAATTATATTCATATAGAAGCACTCTCTTTGGTTTTATAAAAATGACTTTACTGGTCCTCCCTATAACACATCATATATAGGTACTCCTAATTATTTTGAACATATCATTTGTAAATGTTCCAAATAGATTAATTAAAATGACATTATCTATCATGGAGGACATCACCATATTTAGGTGATACTATGAATCTCACAATTCTCTCCTGAGAGAACCTTCAATGGAGTCTCCCTTGTGACATTGATCATATAAATTTACAATGGACTCATCATAATATTAAATAAGAAATCATTATCTATTATGGTTCTTCCCATGTTAGTGTGATATCAAGATTATATATCGAAAATACTCCTATCAAAATTCATATTGATCCTCCCCATACTAATGTGAAGATCAATCATGAAGGTCAACCTCATAATTATAGTTTTGGAGGTCCCACCGTTAGTCTAAATATTGATTGGAAAGGAGGTCCACATGATAGTAACACCTCCTAAATTTTAAATATTGGAGTTTCTCCCCATGGTAATCCTTCTAATAACTATGCATCCCCATCCAATAAAATATATTTTATACATTTTCCATGATTCATATCATTCAACTTGAATATATTTCCTCCCAATAATTAAAAATAAAAACTAATGTATGGATGTCAACCTCATGGTATTTTTTTGGAAATCACTCTTAAAAATTTAAAATCTTATAATGTTGAAGGAATTCAATGTTTCGTTGTTATTTTTATGTTTTCCTTACATACTGAGGTAATATTAAACAATTTCCAAATATATTAGGAACCTCATCATTGATTAGAATTGTTTCACCCTATACAATGTATAATTTTAGTTAATTTTTTTATGTCTCCTAACACACTTCTATCATAGGGTATCGAAAAATGAAGTCTATTTTTTACTTATTCAATTTAGATTCTCACTAGATTCATCTCACATGAGGAGCAGCATAGTCATTTCATGTCATGACCCATCCTCGGGACCCGTGTTGTTACTTCCCAAAGCCCACCTTCCATATGCCAGGGGCTAGAAACTATCACCAAAGACATAAATCCCTAAGCTGGGAAGGCATTTCCTTAACAAGAAGTAGTCACACACAATCAGAGTACACAACTGGAAGAAAAACACTATGTAAAACTGAATACAAAGGTAGTGCTGAAAGTCAGTGGGCCAGTATACAAACCAAACTGAACAACAAGAAAAAGTACAAGTAAAAAGGGAAAACAACTCTGAGATTTTCAACCGTGGAATACTATAGGAAGGGCAGGTACAGATGTCAAACAACATTTCCTTGAGGTATGTTATGTCTAGTGCAGCTCCTAGAAGCCTCCTATCTGTCACCCTCATCCTCAATCACTACAGATCATTGTATGAACAGAACACAACACTGTGCGGGAAAAGACCGTGCAAGGGTGAGTATAATAAGACTTAGTAGGGGACCACGAGACCCCAAAGGTATCTCAAAATCAACTAAGGAAAAACCATAGAAAAAAAGATACAATCAAATAGTATCAACCATCCTTACGTAGGTATATTCACATACATATACCTATGTTACTAATCAAAACTTTCTCCAACTCTTGATAATGACCACATTCTGTTCCATAAGTATAGAAACACTCCACAAATAAATTACAACACAAGGTGTATCCCATTGGTACAACACACATATGAAATCCACGTGGACTTCACCACAATACATCCATGAATAAACATCCACAAAGAAACATCCAACCTTACATTGGTTTATTCCCATACTAATACCTAAGTCGTCAAGAGTACACATCTCAAAAATGAGGTAAACACGAAGGAAATGACTCTTATCACACCAGATATACACAACATAAAAGAGAGCAAGAGATTATTAGTTGTATCCACTGAATCATCTTTCACTATTGAATGGATGATTTCAGTATAAACCTAATACAACATTATGTTGAAATATTCCATCGTACATGGGATCTCGGTACAAAAGTCATCGTTGTCGAACCCACGGAGGATACTGGTCCAGTCTCATTACTGTTGAACCCATGGAGGATCCAGGTCCACTCTCATCACTGTCAAACCCGCGATGGATCCAAGTCCAGTCTTATCACTGTTAAACCCACATAGGAACTAGGTCCAGTCTCCTCACTGTTGAACACACAGATTATCCAGGTCCAGTCTCATCACTCTCAAAACCACAGAGGATCCAGATCCAGTCTTGTCACTATCGAACCCACGGAGGATCCAAGTCTAGTCTCATCAATGTCGAAGCCACGAAGGATCTAGGTCCTGTCTCATCATTGTCAAGCACACGAAGGATCTAGGTCCAGCATTCTCAATTCTTGAAGGGTCCGCTCCTTGAGCCATGTGTCGATACATAAACTACCATGAAGTCTCATGTTCATGTATCTAATCGTTTTGTCTCATCATAATGAACCCAACGCAATAAGTGACTCGTCAATCAGATGCCCAGTCTATGATTTATTGGTATTTCCATTCTAGGGCCTGGTTGGTTTTTAGGTTCAATCCAACCCGGCCATACCCCAACTACATCGAAACCACTACTGGGGTATGCCAAAATAACCATCATGTTCTATTCCTTCTGTCTCCGCTGACGGTTCATCGTTCAGACACTTGTAGCCCAAAATATGCGCTAAAATATGTAATCTGGACAATGCGGGTCCGGGTCTGGTCCATCCCGGTCGGACCTACCCGTCCCAACCCGGTCCTTGAGTTCAACCCGGTCCAAGGAGGAGGCCCGTTTCGAGAGGTCGGCCCTACCCAAGTGGTCGGCCCATCTCGAGTGGGCGGCCTGATGCGAGGGTGCGGCCCGACCCGAAGGGACGACCGGTGCAAAGGCGCGGCCCAGCCCAGGGGCGGCCCAGCCCGAGGCGGCCTGGTTCAGTCTACCTGGGGCCCAGTCGGCCTGGAAACCCAGTTAGCCTGGTCACCCGGCGGCCAGGCAGTGTTCTGCCTTATCCATGGCCAGGGGGAAACGCGTGCCCAATGGTTCTCAAACAAAAAAGATGTTCGGGTAGGATCCCAAACTGGCACCAGGTGGTGTCGGTCCAGTTCACCGCGGGACCCATCGGGTCATGCTTGTAGAGAAAACCAGTGTTCAGCACTACCAGACGCCTTCCTCTATCTACTGCGACCTATGGATGTGGTTCTTCTCTTTCGCGGTGCAATGGCTCCTCGCCCAGCCCGTTCGACTATCACGGCTTGCATGGTCACAGATCTTTCTTTCGGCGCAGTACGAAAACCATGCGCTCCTACATCACCACCACGACACGGTTATTTATGCAGCGTGACACTATCGTGCCCCTTTCGTGCCCTGATGACCCTTGCACAGCCATCTTCATCCACGACCATCTCGGTGCTGGTCTCCACATGTTTCGTCATGACCATTCGGCTGAGGCTCATTTCATCACTGTGATCCTCTCTTCTAGCAGCATCGTTGCACCACCTTCATCATCAACAAAAAAGAATAAAAAAGGGATATGATTAGGCCATGTTCGTGTGGTTTGAGCCCTCCTCGTTATGGATTTATCAAATGTCAAAACACATTTCATACATTCAATGAAGTAAGATAGGAATAATAAATCAACTCAGACCCCCTACCTTAATGAACGTCTATCGTTGATGAAGTTGCAGAAAGGCGGCGTCGATTCGTTAATGTCGGAAAAGGAAAAAAGGGTACTCGTCATTGGTGAACAAGCGTTCAAAGGTAACGAATTCAAAGATGACATAGCCTTTCTTCGTGGCAGTCTTATTCTCTTTTGAAAAGGTTAAAGATCGATGATGGAGATTGACGATCATTGGTGGATGATAAAGAGGCGTTCTTCGCATTCTTCATTGAGAAGATGATGTTCCCCAAAATCTCCATATCTCTTTAATTCTCCCAACAAAATATTATGCCAACCCCCACAATAATAAAATATAACATCTTATTATAATGTTGGCATAAATAATTCCAATTAATTAATTAATGAACCATTAATTAATTATGGTGGAGGGGCACCTTAATGAGGGGAGGTCAAGAGTTTTCCCCCACTTATGGGGAGTTCATGGGTTTAAATGTCGTTTGGTCCCCACATATTTGATTGTAAGAGATGTTTGAATTATGAGTGGGCCCCACCAAATAATATCATCTCAAGGAAGGTTATGTGCAAGTGGGAATCACCTCTAACCTCCACTTGGAGGTTTTAAACACCTCAAATAAAAATAATGTAACACATTATTTTTAACTAAATTAATTAATAAACCCCAAAATATAACTTCCATTCTCATTAAAATTCAATTGTGTTGCGAGTTCAAGGGTACCCTCATATTTCAATTCCAAGCACTGGTTAAGAAGTTATAAAATGCCGCTTGTGCGTTTATTGAAAGTACCATAAAAAAAGTTTGGAAAATTATTATGAGGCACCCTCGACTCGTGCCGGTCATGTTTAGGCTCATACTATGTGAAATATGCCCCAAAAAAATCAACGGTACTCTCAGATTTTTATTCCGAGTTACCTTTTAAAAGTTATGAATTTTACAATAATATAATTGTCATTAATTATTTTATTTTCAGCAAAAAACTAGCTTATTCTGGTGACCCATGCATGTAGAATATAGTATCATCCTAAAAAAATTTCCCTCAATAGTTTAGCAGTGGACTCAAATTTTAAATCTAAGAAACCATTTGTGAGTTATAAGCATATGAAAAATAAAATAAAATATTTAATTATTTTATTAACGGTTATGCCAAATTTGGGTTTTTTCACAGAAGGCTCTCACCGTCTAATCTTATGTCGTTCATAGGGTAACCCCGGCATTACAAGGGAAAATGTGCCCTCAGATTTCTCATTTGAGTTACCGTTTAAGATTTATTCCACTTTTTCAGGAAAACTGCTTACGAGCGTTAACATAATCTTAACAAAAACTTTGACAGATCATTCTGGGCACTCCGAGCCTTGGAATCACATGCCGTCATATTTCGCAGACCCATAAAATTCATATTTAATTAAAAAAAATTACATGGAAATTATGGGGCTTTACATTCTTCCCACCTCAGGCCTATACGTCCCCATAAGCCACAACTCACAACTAAGGGAACTAGTGGGGTACTGGGAACGCATCTGAGAATCCCATTCCCATGTGATCTCTTGGAGGATTCTATGCTGCCAAAAAACGCGTACCAGAGGTAGTGGTCGTCCATGAAGAACCTCCTTCTTTAGATCTTCAATATCTACTGGAACCACCGTGAAAGTCTCCCTATCAATGTTGTCTAGCTATCCATGTTTGATGATGTGAGAAGTGTCATGCTCATATCTCCTCCACTGAGATAAGTGGAAGATTTCGTGAACCTAGTGAAAATGAGGTAAAAGAGCAAAGCAGTAACCCAGCACTCCTACTCTACTGAGGACCTGGAAAGGTCCGATTAATCACGAAGATAATTTTCCACATAATACAAATCTCCGTATACCTCATCAAGATCAGTCCCATAGAAAGAGGTGGTCGCCATACTCAAAATCTATTTGTATTAGTCTCCTGTAAGCATAATACTTTTGTATGCTCTTCACAGTCTTCATGTACTCCTGGATGACCTACACCTTCTCCATGGTAGCACGTACAATCTATGGTCAGTAGGAAGTTTTCCAACTTGTTGAGTCGGTCGATGATCATCCAAATAGAGTCTTGTCCCCTGAACATACGTGGAAGAACCTTCTCAAATTACATGGATATATCATCCCACATCTACTTTGAGACCACTAAAGGCAGTACCAAACCTGCAGGTACATGGTGCCCTACCATCACTTGCTGACAAGTGTAGCATCATGAGACAAACTCTTCTACCACCTTATTCATACCTAGCCACCAGTGCTATCATCGATGGTCCTGATACATCTTCGCCACACCTGGATGTACCGCAAGAGGGGTAGTGTGTAACTCTCTCAACACATCCTCCTGAAGTGAAACTGCTACCAAGGTACATCCTCTGAAAAGAATGATGTACTCTCCACCTTCAGAATATCTATCAGGTGCCTACCCTATGGATATCTGAGAACACCGTGTCTTGCAATCACCTTCCCCATGCTACACCTCCCTAACACACTGAATAAGATGAGGAGTGACTGTAAGAGACTATAGCTAGGCTGATCCATCCCAATCCTCAATGGATATCTGTAACACGGCCAGCTACTCCGTCACCTCTCTTAGCAGCTGAATTCCTCATCTCCTACTCATATCATCCACAACAACATTCCCCTTCCCAAGAGTATACACTATCTCAAAGACATAGTCCTGGAGAAAATCAAGACAACCACACTGTCTCAGGTTTATTCCTTCTGAGAGAAGATATACCTAAGACTATTTTGATCAAAGTAAACCATAAACCGTTCACTCAACGAACTATGGGTGAGACTGGCCAATTATAAAGAAATCGGGTGCACCCTTCTTCGTCTACATCCTACAAGAGCTGCTAAGATTTATCCTTCGACGAAAAAAGTAATTTGGTCTCATCCACTTGATGAACCACATCGTTTGCCTAATACAGTAAATTCGTAGATGAACGGTATTAATTCATGCCATGGACGACGTCGTAAGCCCTCAACGCTACTACCAAGAGATCCAACCATTACTCTCACCTCCAAGGGATGAGTCACACTGTCAGAATTAGTGTGTGGTCATTGGGTCTCCTCCAGTAGGAATCTAGAATGTGAGGGTCAAGTCCATGGTTTAAACCGGAACCTCACAGTATCATCCACACAAAAAGGAGGGAAAAAGAATCATAAGGAAAAATTTCATTTATTACTGCAGCTGAAAGTACAGACACAAAGACAGAACAAACAACGACATCAATGAAGCTAGAACATCAAGAAAAATTTCTATATGCCTGGATCTAGTCCCGGTCCTATCCACCTACTCCCGATGTTCGAGTTGAACCGTCTAGAGGTGGTGGTAGTCGTGTCAGATGACTATGACCACCATCCACTGAAGGACTTGATCCACTGCCTCATCCACCGCTCATATGATGCTCATTCTCATGTTGCTGCCTCTATCTCGCTGGCTCCTCTAAATCCTACTGATCAACTATGGGGGGAGTCAGATAGTCACACGCTCTCTGACCTCGTTTCATACAGGAATAACATACCATTCTCCGTTCAAAGCTCCCTCGACCTCAAGTGCCCGCACCCCTGATGCCACATATTGGGGTCATCTAACAGTAGATATGACCCACTTGTGCCCCTGTTTCATATGCTTCCTGCCTGGTACAGATGACTCTACTACTGTCGGAATTCCCTGGGGCATGTGCAGTGGCTCCTGAGTATGCACAGTGCGTAGAGTCGCTGGTACAAACACCACCCTGAAAAGACCCTCGATGTTCCCCCAGGTTAGGTTCGGCTCGTCATAAAACTGGAGCTTCCGTCTCCACCACCTCTCGGATACTCCCTGGAAGAGACTAACAGCTAGGTGCACTATCAATCTAGTGAGTGTCCCAACTGTGTGTAAAACTCATGCTATAAACTCCAGCCAGTATCCATCCATCTGAAAATCTATCTCACCTCGAATCCTTAGAGGCCTCTATCATAGGAACCCATGAAACGCACTCAAGAGGAACTCACCTACTGTTGTTGGGGCTGGTAGTAATGAAAAAACAATGGTTAGTGGTACTGTTGGTGCATCTGCTATGATGGGGCCTTACATCGAGGCCTCGTTGCTCGGTGGGCTACCATCGCACTCTCCACTAGGAACCCACACTGAATGACTAAGTGAAGACATCCTAAAAAAATAGGTGTTCCACTGTCAAAAAAAATGACATGGTGATTTGACACAAAGTAATCAAAAAAAACTTTTCAAAGGAAACACACACGCAATCGGTGTTTTCGTGCACGGAGCTTCAAATCAGAAGCCAGAGTCCTCGTGTATGGATACATCAGTCGCTGAACAAACATCGATTTCCATAAACTGAAAACCAGACTCTGTACCCTTATTACTATTGCTTTATAGAAAAAAAATATCAAAGTCCAATGTTCTGCGGTAGAACCGACTCCTCTAATATCAATTGTCACAACCTGTTCTCGAAACCTGTGTCGTGACTACCCCAAGACCGCCTTCCAAAGGCCAGGGGCTGGCGACTAGCACCGAAGGCGTAAATCCCTAAGCTGGGAAGGCATTGACTTTATAAAAAGTAGTCACACACAATCAGAGTACACAACAAGTGGCAAAACACTATGTAAAACTAAATACAAAGGTATTGTTGAATGTAAGTGTGCAAGTATACAAACTCAACTGAACAACAAGAACAAATACAAGTAAAAAGGGAAAACATCTCTTGGATCATCCACCAGGGAATTCTACCTGAAGGGTATATACAGATATCGAACAACTCATCCCTGAGGTATGTTCCATCTAGTCTAGCTTTGAGCATCCTCCCGTCCTTCACCCTCAGCCTCGATCACTGCTGACCATCGTCTGAACAGAACACAAGAAGGTGTGGGCAAAGACCGTGCATGGGTGAGTATAAAAATACTCAGTAGGGGACCAAGAGACCCTCTATGGCCTCCCATAATCTAGTACATATAAACCATAGATGAAATAAACAATCACAATGTATCAACCATCCTCACTTAGGTATATTCCCAAACATATAACTAAGTTACCAGTCACAAACCATCTCCAACTCTTGAGATCAACCACATTTCGTTCCCCAAGTGTAGAAACACACCACAATGAAAGTAAAACACTAGTTGTATCCCATATGTATATCTCATATAATAATGCCATGTGGGATCCACCACAACACATCCACGAATAAACATCGATGAAGAAACATCCACCCTTACTTATGTATATGCCCTTACATATACCTAAGTTGTCAAGAGTACACATTTCATACATGAGGTAAACACGAAGGTAATGACTCAACTCATACCAGGTATACACATCTTAAAAGTGATTAAAAGATGATTAGTTGTAGCCACTAAATCATCATTCACTATCGAACGACAAATATCCGTAGAAACCAAAAACAACTCTCTGTCAAAGTTGTCGATCTTTCATGGGATCTCAGCACAATAGTTGTTGTTGTCAAACCCATAGAGGATTCTGGTCTGGTATCGTCATTTTCAAACACATGGAGGATCCAGGTCTATTCTCTTCACTGTTGAACCCATAGAGGATCCAGGTCCAATCTCATCACTATCAATCCAACAGAGGATCCAGGTCCAGCACTCTCGATTCTCAGAGGGTCTGCTCCTCGAGCCTTTTTTTGATTCATCAACTACCATGAAGTCTCTAGTTGATGTATATCATAGTTCTGTATCATCATAAAGAACCCAATTAGAGAGACAGCGGTTCAATCAGATGCCCAATCTATGAGTTATTGATATTTCCATTCTAGGGCCCGATTGGTTTTTAGGTTCAGACCAACCCGGCCATACCACAACTGCGTCCAAACCACTAGTGGGGTATTCCAAAAGAAACTTCATTCTCTATACCTTATGTCAGTGCAATCTGGTTCATTGTTCAGACACCCATAGAAAAAAATGTAGGCTAAAAGTTGTAATCAGACTATAGTGGGTCTGGGTTCGGTCTGACACATTCGGACTGACCCGACCTGACCCAGTCTAAGTGGGCGGCCCGAACCTAGTGGTCGGCCAGACCCGAGTGGTCGGCCCGACCTGAGTGGTCAGCCAAGCCTGAGTGGGTGGCCCAATGCGAGGGAAAAACTCTGACCGAAGGTGCGGCCCGGCCTGAGGCGGCCGGGACCATGGCGGCCCAGCCTGACGCAGCCCAGTCCAGTCAACCTGGCGACCCGGCAGCTCGGTAGGGGTCCGTCTTATCTGCGACTAGGGGAAATGTTTTCCCCATAGCTCTCAAACTGAAATTTCATTCAGGTAGGATCCCAAACCTGCGCCAAGTGGCACTAGTCCAGGTCACAGCAGGACCCTTCGTATCCCGCCTGCAGCGCGAACCGGCGGCCCGCTCTGCTGGCCGCTGTCCTTTGTCCGCCATAGCCTTTGGCTGTAGTTCTTCTCTAGCATGACACGACAGAACTGTGCCACGCCCGTCCAACTACTGTGGCTTTCGTGGTCACGAATCTTTATTTCAGCATGGTTTGACAGCACTAGGCCCCTCTGGAACCGCCACGACCTGCATGGCCACGACCCGGTTCATTGCGTGGCCTGATAGTGTCGCGCCCCTTTGGTGGCCCGGTAGCCCTTGCGCCACTGGCTTCATCTCCAACCATTTTGGTTCTGGTCACTTCATGTTCCATCACGGACCATCTTCTGTATCCTGTTTCAATGCTATGATCATATCTTCCAGTGGTGATGTTGCGCCGTCATCATCTTCAACAAAAGATAATAAGAAAGGGGGAGGGTCTGGTCGTGTTCGTGTGGTCCGAGCCCTCCTCGTTATGGCGTTATCAAATGGAAAAAAATATTTCATACATTCAATGATGATGGATGGGAATAATAAATAAACTAAAATCCCAATACCTCAACTACTGACGATCGTTAACGATGTCATTGAAAGGCATTGTCGATTTGTCGTTGTCGAAAAAGGAAAAATTGTACTCATTGTTTTCAGACGAGCGTTTAGTGGTGACGAAGTAGAAGATGATGTCAGTGTTCTTCATGGGTGTCTCCTAATCTTTTGGCGAGGTTGAAGATCGATGAAGGAGTTCTTCGATCTTCAGTGGACGATGAAGAGTCATTCTTCACGTTCTTCGTTTATCGGATGAAGTTCTCTATAAGCTCCTCCTCTCATTAAATCTCCCAACAAATGATTATGCCAACCCCCACAATAATAAAATATCACATCTTATTATAATTTTGGAATAATGAATTAAAATTAATTAATTAATGAACCATTAATTAATTAATGTGGAGTGGCACCTTAATGAGGGGCACTCAAGAGTTTTCCCCCAGTTATGGGGAGTTTAATGGTTTAAAGCCCGTATAGTCTTCACGTCTTTGATTTCAAGAGATGTTTAAATTTAGGGTGGGCCACAACTAATTATATCCTCTCAGGGGAGGTTATGTGCGGGTAGGCCCCACCTCTAACCTCCACTTGGAGGCTTTAACGACCTCAAATAAAAATAACGTAACACTTTATTTTTATCTAAATTAATTAAGAAACCCCAAAATCTAACTTCCATTATCATTAGAATGCAACTGCGATGACGGTATCCTTAATTGAATTTCAGTTCTGAGAGTTCAATAATTCCCTCAGATTTCAATTCCAAGCACCGTTTCAAAAGTTATAAAATGTCACTTGCGCGTTTACAAAACATACCCGAAAAAAGTACGTAAAATTATTATCATTCACCCTCGACCCGTGCCAGTCGAGGTTTAGCTCTTCCTAGGTGAAATACGCCCCAACCAATACAACGGTACTCTATGATTTTCAATCCATGTTACCGTTCAGAAGTGATGAATTTTACAATAAAATAATTATCACTTATTTATTTGTTTTACGACCAAAAATTAACTTTTTCTGGTGACGTGCGCCAGCCAAAGTAAGTATCTGCTTAAATAAAGCATACCCTTATGAGTTCAGTGGTGGTATCAAATTTTTAATTCGATCTACCATTTGTGAGTTAGAAGAATATGAAAAATAAAACAATTTATTTAATTATTTTATTTACGGTTATGCCAAATTTGGATTTTCTCACATGAGACCGGAACCGACTAATCTCAAGTCGCGCATAGGGTAACCCCGTCATTCGAAGTTCAACGATGCCATCTGATTTCTAATCTGAGTTACCATTTAAGAGTTATACTAATTTTTCAAGAAACATGCATTGGTGCCTTATCATAAGCTCAAAAAAACTTCGACGGATCATTTCAGGTACTCTGGGCCTCAGAATCACGCGCCATTATATTTCACGGACATGAAAAATTCCCATTTATTTGAAAAAAATTAGTTGGAAATTCTGAGTCTTTACAGTTCAAGAACTAATTCTATTCCACGTTATCCGGATTTTTTTCTTATTTAAATTATTAATTGAAAAAATAGACTTTTCATTTAACTAAATTAATGAAATTCATAAAAAAACTCTGCTAAATAAATATTCAAACTTATAAATAATGAAATTAGTGAATAAATATATTGTTGATAGTGTTTCATACACATGTTCATTATTATTTTTAATTTTATCCTAAATTTTTTTAGAGAACTCTCTTTATAAATGTGTTGTTAATCTCTTCCTTGAGTGAATCTTTTTCCATCAAAGGATAATACTTTTAAAAAAAATGTCAACCCCCCTATTATTATGTATGAATTAATTTAAGATTCAATTTTGGTGGAATTTTACTAACACGAAAATTTCAACCTTTTCCACTATAAAAATAATTATAGCATTAAATAATTTCTTGTGAAATAATAAATAACACTTTAAATCCTCCTTCAGGTCCAATACATAGCTAATTAAGTTACAATTATAAAATTGAAAAGAGAACATTGCGGCAAGAGAGAAGAGGGAGAAGATGTTTTTAGTGCTAGAAGAGAAAGACACATGGAAAAAGGTGAAAACATTTGAATTGAAATTTAAATAAATTGTTTACATGGGAAAACAGATTTAAAAGTAAATCAAATAGATCCTAAATAATCAACATTCCTATATCACAGTAAATCAGTAGATCCTCAAGATCTGGTGCTTTCTCCTATGACATAGAATTGTACATAAAGGCCTTAGTTGGCTCATATGGTTCTATAAATGGAGTTATAAATGAGTTAAGAATTTATCTTGTTGGGACTTGGAGTCTGAAATGTGATTTTCTTCATTAATGAAATCATATATAAGAATTTCTTGTTCTATCTTCAAGTTTCATTTCATGTATGTGGGAATCAAGATGTGTTATGTGTCTGACTATCCCCATTATTTAAAAAATATTTGCAGTCATTAATAGTTGATTGATTATGTGTAATGTGTGGGGATGGAATTTTAGTTGATTGTTATCATGCTTTGTAATTATTTATGGAACACATCATGAATGACATACAAAAACATGAAAAAAATATTTCTAGCCATTTTCACACATTATTATCCCAATTCATCATTTTCAATATTTTAACATGGCCTTATACATGTCTCTTAATCATGGAACACCATAAACATCATAAAATCATCATCATTTAGATTCAAAAATCTAGTTTTGGGGTTCACCGTTTCAAGAAATAGTGTGAAGGGTGTGTAGTTTACTCTTTTTGTTCATTTTTTTATCAAAAACTATATCCCACCCCCAAACATTAATATAATTTAATATTAGAAGAATTTAACATTTACTAATTATAAATAATATTAATTATATTAATATGATTTTAAAAAATCTAGATTTTTTTATCTCCCCTAGGATGTGATCCCTAATACCTAACTATGGAAATTTAGAATTATCAAATTAATCTTGATAAGAAATGGTGGAATGGCCTTTATTTTCAGATCATATTGAAAATTACTCCATGAAGATAATGAATTTCCCATTTTCATATTGATGGAATTAGGTGAAGATTTAATTTGAGGCATCTTCTATCCAATTTCCACTCCATAGTATGACATTACAATGAAATAATAGGTGAAATTCATGTATTGTATTCTAAAAAATTATTGGAAACTCAATTTGTAATCAGGTACAAGAACCAGCCTTATAGATATTTCAATTATCATTTCATGGAGATAAATAAATTGTGCTACCATTTTGACCCATCAATCCAATCGGTATCCCAAATTACAAAATAGGGAAGATTGTGTGAGGGCATCTACATACCTAAATTTGTAATTTTAATATGCTTTACCAAATATTCGTTGATACCCCCACCTAATTTGTGTGTTAGATGGTGGGATGAATATGGAGATCTATATTTTTATGTTCTTATAGGGAAGTCATTGTCATATTTGAGGTCAATATATAATGTTATTTTTTGAGGAAAATTTATTGTCCTTGGATTTCCATAAACTAATTATTCTGACCTATATGGGTTTTCTAATCTAGAAAACTAAAAAGTAATAATCAATCAAATGATCTATTGGTATGATTCTATATAATGAATCATGGAAGGTAAAATATGTCTCCCGTTTTATGATTCCAAATCCTAAAATCCTAGATAAAACATTGAATGAAGTCTCCTATCACATAGAAAATACACTATAAACAACTCATTTGGGGATTAAAACTTGAATGGATAATAATCCAAGAGCACAATACCAATTTAAATTAAAATGAATGAACCAAACTTCTAGGGAAATGTTTTTTTACCTCCACCACCACTCTTGGAATCATAATATCTAGAGTAAGGAATGGTGTTGACACTATTAATGGAGTAAAAAACAGGGCACTTAGTTGCACACTGATGATGATGTGCCTGATGTTAGGAGTCAATAATTCATGATGTTGCTGCTTACAACCCCATTGATGGGATCTCATCAATGAATGAGAATTCTAATTTTTCTATGACTGTGGGCTCTGGTGCTCAGATTATAAATAACTTAGTTATTTAGGACTCCCCCTTGGGAGGACGTAAGTTCGTACAACCCACTAAAGATCCAACAAGATAATTCTCAGAAATAACTTCATCTGAGGTTTCAAGAAGAAGGTAGAGTTTTCCTTGTCAACTATGTCATCACTTCTATATTTGTTTACTCATTTTTTTATAGATGGCTAGTAGTTCTTCTTATGGAATTGAGTGGAATGATACGGAATTTTATTTAGATTGTCTCAACTAATCATAAGAAACTTGTTACCATTTCTTAGAAAGAATGTATAAAGCTAGTTAAAATGGGTGGAATGGGAATTACGGATGTCGGAATATTTAATAATGTGCTCCTTCAGAACTTCACTTGGAGGCTTCTTTCCAAGGATGGCGTTTCTCTTGAATTTTTTATTGGCAGGTTTGTCGATATACTTAAAAACAGTAAGTGTATTTACATGAAATACTCTTTGTGTCCTTCAATAATGAGTTCATATTCAAACATCATGTATCAATATATATGGTTGGTATGTCCTGGTTCTCATCTAAATTTCTAGAACAACCCATGGATGTCTTCCCCAATAATGGATTCCATTAATATCCCATATTCTCTAGGAAATTTGTCTATCTCTGATCTGCAAGAAAACTTTGATTCTTATGATATCATTCATAGTAATATTTGTATAAATATTATTAACTGTGCTTATGTTGATACTGATATATTAAGCTGGAATCCTTCTCTTAATGGCTCCTTCTCCAGGTGGGATTATTATAATTTATAGTGTGATGTTCCTTCTGGAATTAATCAATGGCTGGAAGGTGTTCGTCAGCCCTACATACACCAAAATGATGCTCTGTTGATCTGTAAAATTTGGAAAAAGAGACTTCCCATTCACTGTGTGTTACAGCGTTTATGCCTTAATCTGGCTTCGTTATGTCATTTATGCATTAACAGTGATGAATCTCTATCACACTAGTTTTTCCAGTATGCATTTTCTATTCATTTATAAAATTATGTGAAATCAACATTCCACTGCTGCCTTTATTTCTACTCTGTTGAATTATAGCTCAGTTCAGCCTTTAAGAATGATTTAAGTGATCAAGTGAAATCCTTGTTTATTGCTTCCATTGTCTCGATTTTCTCCTATATCTGGAAATCATAGAACAACATTGTTTTTAACAATGTTAAGCCTTATTTCCAGGGTGGTGTTATGGTTATGCATCTAATCATTAAACATGTTTTGATTAACCAAACTAGGACCATGAACAATGATGTATCTGAATTTGAACTTTTGATAACTCTTGGTGTTAGTTGCAGTGAAATGAAGCCCAGAATGGTCAAGTACATTCAGTGGATTCCACCAATTTCAGAATCATTGAATGTGAATGTGTATGCGGCGGCCTCTGGTGCATCGGGTCCTACTGGGTGTGGTAGAGTCTTCAAAACTCATTGGGGCTTCTTTAAAGGATGTTTCTTCAATTATGTTTGGTATGGTCATGTGATTGATGCAGAAAAATGGGATATGATCAAGGCTATCAGGTTTACATCGCATTATGGTTGGCGTAGAATATGGTTAGATTTAGACTCCTCTATTGCGATGCAGAATTTTAAAAGATCAATCTTAGAATGTTCCTTAGAGGACGATGTCTGCTTGTATCTCCTGTCTTAGTCTCTCTAAATGATTTTTCCTTAATATTTCTCATGTCTATCGAGAAGATAACCAGGTTGTTGATGCTCTCTCCAAAAGGTCAATTATATACGTTGGTTCCATTTGGTCATTTTTTTACCTTATATTTTGACAATTTGGTTAGTAATGATAGGTATGGTTTTTGGTATACACGGCTTTGCAAGGATTCCTGTTTCTGAGTTGTATTGTACTATTTATCAATTTGTATAATAGTTTTTTGGGAGAAGGTTTCTACCTGTCTCTCAAACCTTTTGGTTATATTATTTAATACGGATAACCAAACTCAGAAGTATTGTGAAATATTTAATTATAATAAAAAATGAAACATTAGATAATCCTGAATATGTTATAATAATTCAATATGAAATGTCATATTGAAATGTACAAGTTCAATACATCCATAAATAAAAAAATTTCTGGAAAAGGGAAAAAGTTGTGGTTTTCTATAAATATTATAAAACTAAATAGCACTATATAAAAGATGATTGTCATTAAAAATATAGTTGAAATGAAGAGAGAGAATTGGATAGGATGAATGACTTTACTAATGTATGAAAACACACACACACACACAGATATATATATATATATATATATTAAATTTTACATTTATATATATAGTAATTAGAAATATAGTGGTTGAATATATATTCATCTTCTATTAGATATTTGAGTAGATTGTGTTATTGGAAATATTATAGTAATGAATGTAGGAGATGAACAGAAAATATTTAAATAATGAACATCTCAAAAAATGTTTTTTATTAGTCATATATTCTTAATATTATTATTATAACAGAATGAATTTAATTGAAAAAATAAGTGAATTTTTTTAATAAAATTTTAATGATAAATTAAATTTTAAATAGATGAATAATTAAATGTAATTGGATTTTTTTATAATTATTAAATTTTAAAAAATTAAAACTTTCAATGAAATATATTTTATGTATTAAATATTTTTACAATAAAAAATTTAATTGATCTTTATTTACAAATATTTTAATTTATTTTTTCAATGAGTATTAAAAATATATTGAAACTAATTTAAAATAATAATTGATTAGAAACATGAATAAGAATGCTTAAAGGTTATTGAATACCTTTTCTATTAAAACAGTTTTTATTTTTAAGTTAGGTTAATAATATTTTGAAAATGAATTACATTAACTAGTGTATATTTTTAGAATTACCAAATTGAAATTAGTTATGATTGTTAACTAATATATTGGATAAAAAATTTAACAAGGTAAAAAAATTAAACAAGGAAAATTTTGGGTAATATGTCGAAAATATCCACGGATAATATTTTATATAATTAATATTATATTTATAAATTAGAGAATGATTTTTGTGTGTGTGTTTTCCCTAATACTGGTACCAACATTTTTCGACCTGACATACCATACTCCCATGGGAATTCATCTATAACATTACCAAACATTAGATTGAAAATAAATTTACCTCATTTTAAACAATAAAATGAGCTCTCATCGTCTACTTTCAAACCCCTATATTCATTTCAACGTATGTTTTTTAGAAAAATATATTCTATAAAATAAATAATACTATCATTATTTGTAGCTTATAATTTTGATATGGATAAATAAATACTTTATTTAACTAGGACTTTTGTCTAGGAGTGAAATCATCATTTATCTGGAATCTTATCAAAAAAATTCGATTCCCTTTTCATATCCACTATTCCTAACCTTCATCCTACAAAGTAATGATTTTATATTTACATAATTATTAAAAAAAATAATAAAATCAATATATAAATCATAAATTTTACTGAAATAGTACTAAAACAAGTTTTTTTGGTTGGTTCAACAAATGCCATGTAAGAAATGATACCGACATGAGTATTTTTTATTAGGAATAAGTATGAAAGATTAATGAAATAAAATATTATATTAATAATTAATACTTTTAATGAATAGATTTCAGGTCACAAGAATAAAAATGAATGATGTAACACCATGATATTTGATAATAAAATTCTCTTTGATAAATATTATTTTTTTGATAGTTTTTGTCACATTAATAACTATGATTAATAAAAGTGTATATTTATATTATTTAATAGTTATCACATGGACATTGGGTTACTAGGTATGGGAATGAAAAACCAAAATATGAATCATATATGTTTTGAAAATGAGTAAAATAAATTCATTAATTATAAATTTATAAAAAAAAGGCTATAATGAATCGATTTCAAAATAATAGAAATGTTATTTTGAAAAACAGATTAAATACGCTCAATATCGGGTTATCTTAATAAATTTAATTTACCACTAAGGGTTAATAATTTTTATAAAATTTCTATTATATATATTCAATCAAATTTTTTATCATTCATGTCATATTTTTTTAGAATGTTAGATGAATACAAATCTAATTGTATGCTTAAAAAAATAATATAATTATTCATTGCATTTTGTGACCTTATATTGTAATTAATTTCTTACACAAGTATATATTTGATTTTATAAAATGGATTCATTATTTTGAATCATTATTTTTTAATTTTGTAAATAGGTCCCTTTTTCGGCATTATGAATAGTTATCTTTGTAATGTCAATCACATCTATAAAGAGTCAATCATGTTAGCCTCCTATAAAAACATGTGATAAGGTCATAAATTTGCATCCTCATTCATATTGGTTGAAATTAATTATACCCCTATGACCACATTCCCTTTTTTAATTTCAATGGACATGTTTCCATGATGATAACCAATATTATATTTATATAATAGAAGGTGCAAAAGGAAAATCCCTTAGATTTAAATTTCTATTCTGTGTCCACATATAGAAAAACAAAATTTATTAATGAATAAAAATTTCAATTTATTTAATAATAATATTCCATCCATGAAAAAAATTATTTATTATTTTTATTAATTATATAATTACCTTAAATTATTTGAAAAACATAATATAGTACTTTTTCAATTAATATAAAAATAAAATTATTATTAAAAGTGATAAAATTTTTGTTACTAATAGAGTAATGATAATCTAATTGATTGATATTCCATAATATTGATGTTTAAATAAATAATCTTCAAAGTAAAACTTTTATTGTAGAATTTGAAGTCAAATTATAGTAATTGTCTCAAAATTGACATTAATGATAATATAGAAAATAATTTTGAATTAAATTAATAAAAAAACAAATAAAATATTAAAAAGGTACAAATGGTATAATATATAGTAAATATTCCATCAATAATCCTTTTCTATATCAAAAAATTCTATATATGTAAAATTATAACCCATTATGAGTGAAAAATATGTTATCAAGGTTATTGTTAAAATAGGCTAACTAAAGTGTTAAACCAAATGAAATGTTTTAAATCACAATAAAAATGAAAAAAATTATTTTTTGATTACGTTTAAAACAAATCCTACCTTAGGAATGAGTACCTGGAAATTTGGATAAATTATTGTAGAGATTGAATTTATTATTACATAATATTTTATGAATTTACAAAATTACCCCTCACCTATATTATAAATGGGTACCTCTTCATTCACATATCTACAACATATTGAATAATAAATAATGATGTAATTCCTAAAATTAATCTTATTATATTAATTATCCTACTTCTAGAGGTTAGTTTTATTAAAAAATACCTATATTATGTCTCAAAAGAACGAATCTTAAGGAAGTATACTTATGAAGAGGTAATTGTCTTTACCTATTTGTTCGAGTTCATTTATTATTCTACTCCATCATAAAGTTTTGTAACCTAAATATTAATATATATATATATAATCATTTGTAGAATTATATGTTATTATGAATATTTTACAACCGTATCACATCTTATTCCCATTCCATGAAAAGTGAAAATATTTCTCATTCGTATGTAAGATATATCGTGTCCACATAGAGCTATAATTCGTTTACATCATGACATTACATGGATGTTTATAATGATATACATAATGAAAATATATGTTATTTTGGTAATAAATATTAATCATTAATTGAAATATCATATATTTATCTTATTACCATCAAATAATTTAGAAACCGAGTTCGTCAGTCATTCATACATGTGGACTACCACCTACTCCAAATGATGTAATTCATTTTTCATTTACACATTACATGGATGGTAATATCAATGGGTTTTGAGTATATATTTTATTTATATGATATAATAATTATTCTATAAATTATAATTATTATTTAACTTTTAATTTTGGACATCTTCCAAAAAATGATAAGAATGTTCATTCGTATGTGTGGTCTAACATCTCCATGAATGGTAAAATTCAATTTTATATCTACAACATTAATATATGACTATAAATATTTATATTAAGAATATAAATGATATTTATATCATTATTAACATTATTTTTATTATACTATAGTTATCAGGCTATAATGAACAAATATACTAATCCAAAACATACAAGTATAAGGAAGTAGTTATCACCTGAAACAATCTTTTATATAAGGAATTAGTTATAAATTGATGATAAAATATTATAGTTACAAAATATATATTATGATATATATAATTATTTTTGTGTAATATATTTATTATAAATATATTTTATTTGAGGGGAGGTTTATATTCGTATGAAGGAAATCATACATGAAATAAGGTTTTCACATATCAATTTTACTTATATAATATATATTAAAAATTCAGAAATTATTTATTTTGTGAGGTGTAGATACTACCACTTTTATATATTATATAATTAATCTATTTTTAGTAATATAAATTAATGTTCATTTTAATTTATTTCATTCATGTATCTTATGATTCAAACGATACACATGTAGTAATGGTTTAATTCACAATCTCATCATTTTTTGGGATTATTTATGTTTATGTCTGCATTGGAGAAATGTAATTATATAATTACCATATCTACTAAAAATATTTTAAAATAAATTTTAATCATTTTCCAAATAATTTATTAAATTAAATTTTGCCCATGATAGAAAGTTTACAAAATAATTTGGAAGGAATTTTCTTATAGTCTTCCCAATGATTTACTTTTTAGTAATTTTAATAAAAATTGTAAATATATTAATTTTTATCATATATAATAGGAATTTATTTTATCAGCTTAATTACAAAAATTTTATCTGAATAATATTTTAAAATTTTACAAGGATTATTTCAATTAATTTTTCTCATTATTTTAACCATGTATTTAAATAAGTGGTTTTAATGTAAAGTGGTTATTTACATTAATAATATTCCAATGATAAATTAAGTTTTTTCCTAAATGTCAAGATAAATTATTTATTATTATGCATTATTGAGGTTATTGTCTTATTTCACCATCTACCATATTTTTATGTATTTCTTTTGATTAGTTTAAATTAGTTGAGTATTTATATTTCATATGTTACTAAATCCAATAAAATACTTTACTTATTTATATGGTTGTTGATTATGTTGTGTTATATATTCATATTTGGAATTTATTAGACCTATTATGTGATTGGTGTGTCCTATAATAATATACCCCCTTCAATTCATCTAAATGTATCATGACACAAATAAGTTGGGTATTTTTATGAGGCCTTACTTATTTATGTAAGAAGTCTCCAAATAATTCCTTAATAGTATGATTAAAATATCATTAAATGAGGCCCAAAATATATGATTAAAATGATCAAAATGATGAATTTTGTAATTATGAAAACATTTATTGATTTCCATTTGATTATTTCAATAGTTCATATATCAACGTATAATTTTTAGCTCAAAAAATTATTAAAATATAATTATTTTATTATCCTTTATTTTGAAACATATTATTTATAAAAAAATTTGATACTATTTTATACATACCCTTATATATCATTTGATCTCACCCCTTTCTTTTGTTTCTATTAATTTGGATAAAATGAAGTGTTTTACAATTAATACAATGTGATATTCTATAGGGGAAAAATAATTTTCTAAATGAAAAAACATTGTTGTGATTTATTTTTTCAAATTTAAATATGAATTTTTTTGATAGTTCACAAAGACTACTAAACTATTTTTTCCATTAAGATAAAATTTCATACATATAATTCTTATGAAATTATATAACCACCAGATCTTTAATACCTGGTTTAGGGTCTTTGTATATGGAATCATATCAAGTTTACTAGAAAACGTTGGAACAAGATATAGTAAAACATATATTAGGGAAGGAAACGTTATGGCCAACATTGATAATATTCCCAAAAAAATTATGTACATGATTATGAGATTATCTATGGATAAATTTTTCAATTAATCTCAATGGTTTCATTTGTTTTGGAATTATATATTTTGTTTCATAATGTCATGATCTAATGCAATGTATTTAATTATATTTTAAATGGATCTTAATAGAACGAATGGGAATCAAATCATATGCACAGAATCTAAGTTGGGATTTACCTCCTAGGAATCATAATGATTCTTAAACAATATAAGTAGTCAGAAATGATAAAAAATATAACTGTATTGAGGTATCTGACTCTTCTTATATAGAATAAACATTCCCATATATGCAATCTTGTTTATACACAATGTTGTATAACAATGTTAAACTTCTTCATGAGGTATTAACCACACTAATTCAATGGGATTTAAAATGGATTTTAAGTTGAGTAATTTATATTTTCCGTAGAGAGGATATATCATGAATTTTGAAGAAATGAAATGGAGAAGGTTTTCATTGATGTTTATCATCTCTAAGGTGATGAGTATAAAAGGGGGTTATTTATTCAAAACACTATGTATACAAGGGAAATATTATGATTTGTGTGGAAGGATTATATAGATATTTTCCTAGAGAATTAATTTCCTCATAAATAATGATAAATAAAGAAAAGATTTTATTTATACTGAGAAAAATTAATGTTTAAAATATTTCTAAGTATAAATCTAACATTTCATGGTTAGGAAAAAATTTTAGCATATGTATGGATTGAAAAGAGATATATTGACTATTTCACTATTGGGTTCAATAAAAATGCTTTAAATGGGAATATAATCCAAAACATTTTCAATATATGAGGATATAGTACGATGTTCAATCAAGACATATATATAATTCTAAAAGTATTATAGATACAAAATAAAATAAGTGAACAAGATTATTGGAGAGAAAAAACATATTAGTGAAAGACAAAAAATAATATCAATACAAAATGTTATACCTGTCAAAATAAATGACTTGTTACATGTCTAAAAATAAAATAATTTTTATTAATATTACAAGAACATGTTCATCATGATCATGAGTTCATAGTTATGAGAGAATACACCAAATTATATTGAATTAAGTATCAATATATGGGGCTAAATTCCAAGCAATTTCCTAATTTTCAATGGTATTTACAATAGTATAATCCAAGGGATGGTTTCCAATATTTTGTAATTCTATTTTTACTCTCCAATTGGATTCTGTGGGAATATACATCCAGTAAATCTTTTAATTACCCCAAATTAAATATGATGTTATCTTATGCATATAAAGGATTTGTATAGATAAACCCAACAATATATTATGATAAATGGAAACTATAGTTTATATATTTATCCAATCGATGATAAACTAATAGTGTGATGAAAAATGTGAACATCTTATTGAAGTCACATCAATATTATGGGTCTTGATTCATTTTCAAAATGGTTTTTATTTCATATGTTTTGTAATAAAATCTATAATAATGACAAGCCAATGGTGGAATATTTTTTCAATGAATTTCTATAAGTATTTTTTTTTATTTCACTAAATCAAGAAATTTATTTTTTATAGAACACATACCTACTGATACACCTATTTCAAAGACTCTATATTGAATAGATTTGATTGAGTTGTAATATTTGGAGAAGAATCACTTTGAGAATATTGATAATGAATTGTTTTTTTAAGTGCATCACCTTGGGGTTCACATGTTATTTTTCATAAGAAGAGATATGGATCAATGAATTACGTAAATGATTATCAAGATCATAATAGGATAAAAATCTAGAAGAAAATATCATATATTCTATATTTATTTATTTATTTATCAACTTAATAAAGCTCAATATTTTTCCAACATTGACCTTTATTTTGGATATCTTCGATGGAGGGTTAACAAAGAGGATATATTGAAGAAATAATTTGTTAAATGGTATTGAAACTATGAATTTATATTGATTCTATTTGTTCACACATATTCCCCTACAATAATATTTTATTTAATGAATACAATTGCTATAATTTCCTCTATCATTTTTTTAATCAATATTGATAATATTATTATATATTCAAGGAATAAGAAAAATAATTTAGATAACTTGAGGATTGTATAGAAAACCCTATGGAGTAAAAAAATATATGAAACAATTTACTGATTGTGAGTTTATGATACGAAAATCATCATTTTTGGGTCACATTATCTCATGTAAAAAATACAGTTGGGTCAATAAAAGAAATAAATTATTAAAAATATACATAGACCAACCCTATTAAAAATGATCTGTAGTTTCCATGGTTGGGAAAGTTATTTCAAACTTCCTTTTAAGAATTAATCATGGATTTCTAAACCACTAACCATGTTAACAAATAAGGTACCCATGTTCATTTAAAAAGATCAATGTGACAGAAACATTAATGAACAAAAGGGAAGGTTAGTAATATTACATATTCTTAATCTAACTTATAGTAGAGAATTTTTTATAATCTAATTTGATTCATAAATTAATGTATTGGGATGCATCCTCATGGAAAAAAATAATTGGGTAGCTTATACATCACACCAACTGAAGGTGCATGAGAAAAATTACACAAATCTTGTTTTAGAGTAAACAACATTATTTCTTTCATTTATGATACAAATTCATGATATCTAAGAATAATGATTGGAAATATAAACTAATAATAAAATAATAATAAATATTTTTTTACATAGAATGTGTTCAACATGACCTAGAGAAGATGGATGGATCTGATTAATGATTAGGAATGCTCAATAAATTACCACCCTAAGAAAGATAACAAGGTGGTAGATGCTTCTCCCAAAGGATCATGAAATCATATCTATGATGGGTATAAAAAATGATCCAATAATTCTAAACATGAAAAGGATGGATATTTAAATCATGATGTAATGGGTCAAAATAATATATTTCTCAAATAAATGTGAAACCATATATTCATGTGTGGATTAAAAAGTTAGATATAGAAGATGCGGTGATTCAATAGAAGGTGGGAAATATTCATTAATTCAAACAAAATTATTATGTATTGATATTGTTCAAGAACAATGTCTATATCTAATCCCCACCATGTTTAATGAATGATATATTGGTTGAATATCATTGTTCTTCAATATATATTCATCATGGAAATATGAATATTTATAGATAAATTAATTGGTATTTGTAGTGGAAAACATGACGATTGATATTGTAGAATATGATTCTTGGTATTTGGTATTTCATCGTGTTAATCCTAGTAAATAAAAATTTAATGGTACGTCATAACGATTACCCATACTCGAATAGAAATGGGATAACATCATGATTTATTTCATCATAGGACTCCTCAAAATTTCTAATGTGAATAATTTAATTTGGAATATTGTTGATCACCTAAAGAAGTTAACAAAATTAGTTTCTATCAGAGAAGACTTCTATCTTGATAATTTTTATAGAATTAATGTTATGGAAGTAAGAAAGATTCATGGAGTACCACATTATATTTTATCTAATCATGATCTAGGGTTTTCCTAAATGATATGGAAATGTATTAAATATGTATTAGACACATAATATAGTTATTGCACCAGATATTATCCTAAGATAAATGGTCAGTCTCAGAGGGAAATTCAAACTCTTGAATACATTTTAAGATATTTATCAAGGGATTTCAATGTATATCAGTGTCATAACATTTCGTAAATGTAATTTTTTTATAAAATAAAATTCCACATGGATATTTAGATGGCTCTTTTTGAATCTTAGAATGAAAAAAATTTCATAAGACCATCATGATTGAATAAAATTAGATAATAAAAATTATTTAGACTATATCTCGTTAGGGAGATGTTAAAGTATGTTAGAGCCACTCTGAAACACATAGTATTAAATCAAGGTATATTATTTTATGTAGATCATTGAAATTATCTCAGTTTGAAGTTGGTGACAAGGTATTCCCATAAAGTTACCTCTAGAAGGGGGTGATGATATTTGGAAAGGCAAGTAAGTTAATCCCTAGTAATATTATTACCTTAAAAATTATAGATCATATCAGGATGGTAGTTTATAGATTAGTGCTTCCACCGAATCTATCTCAATTTCATGATCTGTTCTGTGTACCTATCTAACAGTAGTACATACTTGAGACATCATATGTACTAAATTAAATTGGTTTAAAACTATAGGAATAACATTCTAATGAGGAATAATTAGTAGAGATTCTATATGATAGAGAAATGTTTCTACGAGTTAAGATCTCTCACCTAATCAATTTTTCATGGTGAAAATTCTAATTCTATGAAGCCAATTTTGAATCTAAGAATGTGATGAGGATGAAGTATCCTCATTAATTTCAATTAGAGTATTATAATTTCAAGAATAAAATTCATTTTAGGTGGGTGAATTTAACACCATGAGTTTTATGATATACTTCACATTAATAAATTTCATTTCTTCTATATATTATGATAACATATCATTTAGCCTAAAGAAACTCTAATATTTTATTATATAATAGTTATGTCATTGATATTCAGCTTTGGGGAATGAATATGACTAACTAAATTAATAAAATTATGTGGTTTACAAATTTATAAATTAAATTAATTATTTATAAATTAAAAAAAATGAAAATAAAATCATATTCCTAATGAAGGAGTCATATTTCATGAAAAACTACTTTTATGTACGCACTGTGTTTTTAAAATAAAAATTTAAAATTATACTCATAGGTGATTTATTTAGATGAAATTTATCTTTTTGGAAATCAAAGTAATGTTTTATCATTTATAATAATTTTTCATAGATTGAGGAATGAATATGAACCCAATTTTACCATTGAAACATTATGTTTATAAAAAATGGTTTCCATCATATTTTTGTACATATATTAATATTAATTTACTCTATTTATAGTATTTAATTTTTTAATATATATTACAAATTCATAATCAGTATTTCCAAATACTGTAAATAATATCCTTTTATTTTTCGGGAATTATTAATAGAAGTAATGGTAAATTTTATCCCCTCGATAAATGGTAAATTTTTTTAACCAGGGTAAAAAATAGAAGATAAGGTCCAAATTTTTCATCATAATCCATAATGGATGAATTTAATACAATGCTTATAACCTTCATCTATAAATTTAGTTTTTTAATGGATATATTCAATTGAAATTCACCAATAGAATGTTTACATCCATGAAAACTACAAAATGCCACTCTCTTAGTTTTACATTTGTATTCGTTGTCCACATTTGGTCCAAAAAAGATATCAAAGAATATAAATATAAATTTTTTCGTAATAATATTATATTTAGGTTGATAAATGTTTTTATAAATTTTATTAATCATACAATTTCTGTTAATTTTTCACAATGATAATAATGTATTTATTTAGTAAATAGAAAATTTAAATAACTGAATATAAAAATATTAAAAGTAATATAATTAGAGTGATTTAAAGTATTTAATAATTTTTTCAGTTGAATATGATAGATTAGTGAATTTCAAATATAATATATTCTAAATCCAAATCATTCTTGATGTAGTTCATGTCAAATAAAATTAATAGTGTCAACATTTGTATTAATGAAAATTCAATAGAATGATATATTATTAAATTTCATAAAAATAATTAAAAACATTAAAAATGAAGGTGAGAGTATGATATGGTCTATAACGTCATCTATTTTTAATTTATATGTAAATTGAATCCTTATATATTAAATTATTACTTTAGGAGTCAAAAATATGGGACCATAGTTAATGTTTAATGTTGGTTAATTAAGTTGTGAAACTAAATGATAAGGTTAAAAAACCTATAAAAATTGGCAAAACATTTTTTATTTGATTATGTTTTAACATTAAACAACACTAGGGAATAATACCTTTATATTTTTATTAATTTATTCTTATAATGTCATTATTATAACATAATCCTTTCGAAATTTCCAAAAAGTCCCCCTCTCGTCAATTATTAATAGGGAACCTCATCCTTCACTTTGTTATGAGACTTTGAGCCATATTTATAAAATAAAACCAAACTATTACTCATCTAAAAAACCTTATAATTTATATATAGTTTCATTTTATTCCAAATAACTACTCTATGTCCCTTAATAAGTGATTTAAAGGAAGGCTACTGAAAAAGAAGAAATCATCTTTACAAAGTTCATCATTTTTATATGTTTTTCTAATTAATTTTAAATTGTTTTAATAATTCTAATATAATATATAAAATTACTTAAATTTAATAAAGTTTTACTTTGATTATGGAACAACCATATTACTTCTCTCTTCAATCGTATGAAAATTGAAATCATCACTGATGAAAACGTACGGCTTACCGTCTTCACATAGCATTGTAATTTATTTTTTATGAACTTTTCACATGGATGGTTTAATATAAAAATTTATATATATGATATGTATGACAAAAATATTTTCCATGAAGGAAAATATCGCATTAATTTTTTTCCTCCCAATCAGCTGGAAAATTCCAATGTCGTTCGTGTGTATGTGTTAAGTACCAACTCCATGATGATATGTGATCTATTTTCAATATATGATTTATTTGATTTATAATAATATTTAATTTTATTAATATATATAATTTATTTGATATATTAATTATTTTTAAATTTATTATTATTATTCTTTTCTTTTCTTTCATTACATCTGTTGTAAAATGAATACATTGTTCAAGCATTTGTACAACATACCATCTCCATGAATGATATAATACATTTTTTTCTATATAAACTTTTTAGACAACCTAAATATGTATCTAAGAAACCTAAATTATAATGATATATTGATTAAAATATTAGAGATGATAGAACCATGATCAATATACATGGTCAAATACTTGTAAACCAAATCATATGTGAAAAACAAAGCATCAATCACCCAGAAGAGTGACATTAATAAGGAATTATTTATAAATATGTGGTAAACCATTATAAGTAAATCATATTTGGTATAATATATATGATTATGGTTCTCTAATATATTTATAAAGAATCTGTTTATTATATTGTACGTTAGGACACAT
Organism: Viscum album; assembly: GCA_963277665.1. Lineage (NCBI taxonomy): Eukaryota > Viridiplantae > Streptophyta > Magnoliopsida > Santalales > Viscaceae > Viscum > Viscum album. The sequence goes on from OY728133.1 coordinate 448,610,410, forward strand.
ACGAAGGAAATTTTACCTGAGGTATGGATTTCTCATTTCACTTTTACATCCATAAAACATATAACATATTAATCAATTATTTCTTTTCTATGATTCATATAATTTCCCATTTATATATTATATAATTAAAATATTTTTTTGAAATATTTTTAATGTTTCATTTTATTTTATTTATTCCATTGTAGTTCTTTTTCAAAATATACCAAAGTGAAAAGAGTTAATTTCACGATGTCATTATTATTAGATATTTTTTATATTTAATTCCCCACTATTATAATTTTTCTCCCATGTACATGTCTAATAAAATTATTATCATTTTGTAAATAATATCTAACATATTTACTATATACATTTTTACTCATGTTTTTATGTCTTAATAACAGGATTAAGGAATCTTTTATTTGTTGATAGAATGATGTACATTTCAACAATTTTTTATAAGTGTGAAAAGAATGATTTTTTAACTTATACAGCATCTATGAATTTTCCCACCTTCATAAAAAATATTTTCATATATTCTCATTTTATAAATTTACATGTATTATTTTTTTTAAAAAAAATCCTTTATATTTTTTCAGTCTTTAAATAAGTGATTCCAATGTAAAAAAGTGTATTTTCATCATGAATTTGCAATTCCCTTTTAAAGTTATCTTCTTCTATCAAAACATACATTACTGAATAATTTTATTTGTTTGGATTATTATATAATTATAAGTCTACAACCTTACACATTACTTAATATTGAATTAAATTAAAAATTTGCATTTAGGATCTTTTCAGGTTTAGAGTTTTAGAGAATTAGACCATAATTTCTACATCTCAAAAGATTACACAGAAGACACTTCTACAAAGATTCCTTTTTTTCAAAACATGAACTCAAAAAAAATTCATTTCTAGTTCCATATTTAAGAAAGAATGACTTTTCTTTGATCCCATACTTGACCCTTATTCCACATTATGTCATTTGAAAAATATTTCAGAAAAACTTGGGGTGGGCATAAAAAGCTCAGTAAGGGATACACAAAGAAGGAAAACTGTTAGTTTTTCAAAACATCAAGTAAACCATGAAAACTTTATCAAAGTAAATCATTTCACCTTTATGGAGTAGTAAATACACTTCACTGAATAAAATATCATTACTTACCCTTTTAAACCAAAATATTACCATAAAACCCATATAAATAACACATAACATATAAAGGTAATTTGGGACATAAACATACTTAAATGAAATAACCATACAGTAGACTTCCACACATATCACTTAACAGAATAGCCATATGGCCGACTTCCATACCCAATGCATTGGAGGTTATAATGTAACCACTCATCCTAGTATTCACAGCACCACCCGTCATATGGTTTATCACATAACCCCCAGTCAAATTTCCATGTACTATTATAAAATCATAAGACATAAAACAAATATAATGGAAAGAAAACATTTCCACACTTTGATCACAATATATAACATAAATACATTGACATAAGAAACCCATTTTAAAACCCATTTTCAATACCAAAATACATAAATTAGTATAAGGTATTTATTTCATTTTAAAAACATTACAGCTTGTTGAGGAAGCCAAAGACCAAATAATACTTGTGGCGGCGGAAAAGGTCATTGTCGCCACGTACGTTAAATGAAACATTCCTTTTTTTCGTTTTGTAAAACCCTTCGTAGAAAAATATTTATTTTATATAAAATTATAATTAAAAGGGGTTTATGCACCATATAAAAGAAAGCCTTGTATTATAATGAAATATGCCTCAATGACAGGAGATTGAGATGAAATCCCTTACCTCATGTCTGACATGACTTGATTGCCCTTTAATCTCATAAATAATAAACTAAAGATAATTTATACTTGCTTAAGAACCTTTTTAAATCTTAATATTCCTTTTATATCACTTATTTAAATGTTATAAATATTATGTAAACATTTATGTTAATAATGTTTGTTTTGTCGATATCTGGTTCATAATTCAAAAATGGACTTCTTACAATTACATGTTGTTTATGTTGTCAAAGGTTCATTATATCCAGATTGATATTCATGATTTGGATATCATATATATCATATATATCAAGCATATACATGTATTTATAATAGTACATAACATTTAGAGGTAAGAAATGAAATGCACCGTTCATGGAGACGGTAAGTCGTACGTACGCATGAACGCTAGTTTCATTTCCATTTAGTATTTAATGGACTGAAATAATAATTATATAAGGGTATATGATATTTCCAGTATAAAATAATATATAATAACATTAACTCAATCCTTTATACATCCCACATATGGCATTAACAAATCAAATCACTTTGAGGGGGTAGTAGTCCGCACTTCCTAAAATGAAATTATCGTGTTTACCCACAATGGAAACCATAAAGGTATGCCACAAATGAAAAATACAGACACATAAGGACAACATAAACATAATATATATCATATAAAAATAGAGTGACCTCTTAATGGCCACCATGAAAGGTGTTAATAGAAGATTGAATAATCATCGTTTCGTGAGGCAGAAAATTGCCAACCATAGAAACATTATGTTATTTAACCATTAGGTGATGGTGTGTGTAGGTGTAGCTCTAATACTTCTCATAACAACATCCTAGTGTATTTAAGATACTGGTGTTGTTACATAAGAAAGTAATTAAAATATTTTATGGGGATGGAGAAGCAAAATAAAACTTAAGAACACAAGAGAAGACACTCCCATTAAATTGGGTAACTCTTTTTGATTTGAGCTCAAAGGCTTACTTGGAAAGACATCTACCCAAAGTGAGGATTCAAGGAGTAATAGAGGTATTTGGAGAGACAATATGGTTAGGGGTTGGCCGAGCCTAAGGCTTCAGAGTTGTGGGTATGGTGGTAAAGGTGGGGGCCTTTTATAAGAGGAGAGGAGGGGCACTCTTGGAAAGTTATAAAAGGATACTTTATTATAAAATGAGATTCAGTTTTTAAAGGTCCAATAATTATATATTTTGAGGATATGGTAATAAGAGTTCGAAATCCATGCATCTAATAGGTTTTTGACATGTTTAGGTCCTAGATTTTACATTACCTTTACATTTTATTTAAATCGTTACATAATGAGGTAATCATTGCATCATCATGGTGTCATAAATACTTTAATTTATTTAATGTCGAAAAATGATAAAAAAAAATCTTTATGTAGGAAGACTTTTTATCTTTCTAATGAATATTTATAGTAAAAAATAAGACTTGTGTAACCCCATTTAAAAATTGTTTTAGTAAAACAACACATGTTTGTGACATTTTTATTTTAACATTAAATAAAAAGTTATTAATGTCATTTTCATACGAAAGTGGCTCCATGGGGACCACATGTTGACCCATGGATTTTCATGGTCGGAAATGACACATCAAATAAGGTTAGGACATGTTCCAAGGTTATTTAATATTATTAAAACAATATTTTTTCCTTAAATTACACTAATTACCTCTAATCACGATTAAAAACATAAAAGTTATTATTCACCAAAAATTATTTTAATCCCATTGAACCTCATTTTACTTCCTAATGGAATCCATGTATGTCTGATTTTTGAAATTCAAAACACAGAGGTGGTCATATTTCATTTAAACGAAAAATTAGTTTTTTTAAGTACCACTTAGTGGTTTCAGTATTCATCAAAAAATGAAGTTTTTCAGAAAAATACCAAAACATCACCCTAAGATATATTTGATATTCCGAATTAAAAAATGATGTCTATTTTACAAAATTCAAATCAAATATGTTACATTAATTAATTTAATAATTAATTCCTGCTGTCAGAACAAATATCGTGTTTTTATGAAATAATATATATCAGAAGATTGATAGTAGTTTAAGTCCAATTTCAAAGTAAAATTAATTCCAATTACCACTATTGGATTAAATAGTAAAAATATATTCTAATTTCAATTTATAACCAATTCAAAAGATAATCTAATAATATAAATAAATTATATTAAAATAGGTTTTGAATTAAAATACTACATTTTTCACTATTCGTTAAAAAATGAACTTTATCTGAAAAAAACAAAAAATTTCACAAAGTAAATTTTGATGTCCTGATTTTAAAGAATAATTTTATTTGGTCAAATAGAATGTATAATAGTGACCAAAACTATATTTAATGACAGTTCACCATCAAAAGGCGATAAGTGGACCTTTAGTGAAAATTAGAGTATATATGCATCAAATTGAATTATTTTTATATTTTAAGCTTTTATCCTTTATTGGATAAATGTAAAAACATTTAGCAAACATATATAATCATATTTTAGTTATTTATATTCATTCCCGCCAATACAACGGCTACGTGTTAACTACCATATAAAATAATTTTATTTTATTACTAGTATCAGGTACTCTATCGAACATTGTAACCGCTTTAACGTAAAATTAATATTTAATTCGTAAGTATTAATAAATATGAAAATGTTTTATTCTTTATTTACCTGGGATGTTACATCCTTCCCCCCTTTTGGAAATTTTCATCCTCGTAATTTTATTCACTTATCAAAATAAGTGGGGGTATTTATCCCTCATAGAATTTTTAGATTCCCACGTTGCCTCTTCAACCATATGGTTATTCCACAAAACCTTTACCGGGTGAATAAACTTATTCCGCAACTCCTTCTCTCTATGGTCAAGAATTTGGATTGGTTGTTCTTCATAAGAGATATTCTCTTCTAACTGAACAACCTCTGGGCTCAAAACATGAGATGAATCTGGCATATACTTTCTCAATATCGAAACATGAAAAACAATCTGTACCTTAGATAAACTCGGAGGTAAAGCCACTTGGTAAGAAAACGATCCAACATTCTCTAGAATTTCTTATGGTCCAATGAACCATGGAATCAGTTTTCTTTTATTACCGAATCGCATCACACTTTTCCATGGTGAAACGTTTAAAAAAACATGATCACCTACCTCGAAAGATAAATCCTCCCTCCGGTTATCTGCATAACTCTTCTACTAGCTTTGAGCTATTATCATGTGTTTTTGAATCAACTGGTCTTTTTCTTCCATCTCTTCTACCAATTATGGTCCCATCAGCTTCCTTTCACCCACTTCATCCCAAAAAGCTGAAGTTCGACACCGTTAAACATATAATGCTTCAAAGGGAGCCATCTATATACTGGAATGAAAACTGTTATTATATGATAATTCAACCAAATTAATTTGTTGGTCCAAAATTCCCTGATAATCCATCGAACAAGCACGTAGAATATCCTCTAAAGTCTGAATTATTTGTTCTGACAGCCCATCTAATTGAGGATGTAAAGCTGTACTAAAATATAATTCAGTACCCAATGACTTCTAAAGGCCTTTCCAAAAGTTAGAAGTAAAACTGGGATCATGATCAGATTCAATGGTTAGGGGAACTCCATGCGACCTAACTATATCGTTAAGATACAATCGAGAATATTGATCTAGAGAGAAAGTATCTCGAAGAATAATGAAATGAGCAAATTAATCAAGCGATCAACAATAACCTAGATTGCATTATTACCTCAAGATGTCTTCGGTAATCCCACAAAAATTTCCATGGATATATTTTCCTATTTCCACTCTGGCATTGGTATAGGCTGAAGCATCTATTTCAGTAACTGCCACTCTACTTTAACCTTCTAACAAGTCAAACACTTCACAGTAAAATTAGCAATATCTCTTTTCATTCCATCTCACCAGTAATACTCCCGCAGAGCTTTGTACATCTTAGTACTGGCAGGATGAACTAAAAATGGGGAACTATGAGCCTCAGATAACAACTCATTCTTCAACATTGAATCACCAGGAACACATAATCTCTTCCAAAAACTCAAAACACAATCATTATCAATATTAAATTCAGGCAACTTACCCTTCTGAACCAGCACTACCTTTTTCTGCAACCCACTGACTTTCCTCTACGCTTGATTAATTCTATCTGATAGAGATTATCTCACGGATGCATGAAACAAAACAGAATAACTTCCTGCACCAACAAATTCTAAGACAAATTTTATCAAATCAAAAACCAAAGGTTCTCGTTCCAAATGTACCATGGTTAATGAAGCATTACTTTTTCGACTCAAAGCATCAGCCACTTTATTTTCTTTTTCCAAATGGTAATGTATTGTACAATCATAATCCTTGATTAATTTTAGCCATCTCCTCTATCTCATGTTAAATTCTTTCTGAGTGAATATATACTTTAAAATTTTTTGATCAGTATATATTTCACACTTTACTCCATACAAATGATGCCTCCATATTTTTAGAGAAAAAACAACATCAGCTAATTCCAAGTCATGTGTAGGGTAATTTACCTCATGAGTTTTCAACCGACGTGAAGCATATGCAATTACCTGATCATTCTGTATAAGGACAAAACCAAGTCCCTTCAACGAATCATCACTGTATATAACAAACTCACCATTCTTGAAAGGAAGTGCCAAACTGGAGCATTCACCAATATTCTTTTCAAATCCTAAAAACAATCATCATATAGTTTTGTCCAGATAAACTTAACACCCTTCCGAGTTAGCTTAGTTATTGGACTAGATAACCGTGAAAAATTTTCAACAAACCTTCAGTAGTAACCTGCCAAACCAAGAAAACTATAGATCTCAGTAACATTTGTGGGTTTTTTCCATTCTTCAACAACTTTTGTTTTATCAGGATCAACAGTTATGCCATTTTTTGAAATGATGTGACCAAGGAAATAAATTTGTAGTAACCAAAACTCACACTTGCTGAATTTTACATATAGTTTATTTTATTTTATGGTTTGCAAGATAACCCTTAAATTACATTCATGCTTCTCTTTACTTTTAGAAAACACAAAAATTTCATCAATTAAAACAACTACAAACTTATCCAAGAACTCATGCAAAATTCTATTTATAAGGTCCATGAATGCAGCAGGTGCATTGGTTAACCCAAAAGGCATAACTACAAATTCATAATGGCCATATCTAGTACGAAACACAGTCTTTGGAATGTCTGCTTCTTTTACATTCAACTGATGGTACCCCGACCTCAATTCAATCTTCGAACAATACTGAGCTCCTTGGAGCTGATCAAACAAATCATCGATATGAGGCAAAGGATACTTGTCCATAACAGTTATATTATTCAAGGCTCTATAATCAATGCAAAGTATCATTGAACCATCTTTCTATTTAACAAACAAGATAGGTGCACCCCATGGTGATGTGCTAGGTCAAATGAAACCTTTATCTAATTATTCCTGCAATTGATTCTTTAACTCTATAAGTTCAAATTGAGCTATTCGGTAAGGGGGTTTTGAAATTGGCTTAGAATCAGGAACTAAGTCAATAGTAAATTCAAATTCCCGATTATTAATAATACCAGGTAACAAATTAGGAAATACATCAACATACTCATTTACCACGGACACATCATTAATCTAAACAGTTCTTTTATTTTCATCAATATGTGCAAGATAACATCCATTTACATCTTTTACTAGTTTCTCAACTTCCTGATATTTTATCAAAAGCAAGGGTTCATTCTTGTACACAAACTAAAACTCTTTCTGAAAAGAAACCATTTTAGCTGTACAGTCAATCTTAGCATGATAAACAGAAAGCCAATCCATGACCGAAATAACATCAAACTCTACTAGAGGCAAAATAATAAGTTTTGAAGGTAGATTCTTCCTCCACACAAGGATATGAAGGTTCTTATAATTTCTTTCTATCTCAACGTTTCCTCCGGCTATTTTTACCATATGTTCATGATTCATATCTTGAGATGGAATTCCCAATTTACTATAAAACTTCTCAAAAATGAAAGAATATGTAGACCCTGAATCAAACAACACATTGGCATAATCTGAACAAACAAACAGTGTACCTGATACTACTTCATTCGATGGCCCAACATCTGCGGAAGTAGTTGCAAAGGATTTCACCGCCCCTTTATGCTTGTAGTCTCTCTTCTTTCCCCCAATTGAGTTCTTAGTTAGACACTCATTTGCATAATGACCCATTTCATTACACTTAAAACATCTTACCGCTGGCTTTTCATTTACTGCTTGATCATCTTCCTTATAGTTACGAGAAATATGACCCAACTTACCACACCGAAAGCACTTTCCAGACTTGGATAAACGTTCTCCAGGATACATTTTACCACACTTCTCAGAGGATGGATATTTGGTTTTCATACCTCCTTGTTTCTTTGATGAATTCTTCTGCTTTTCCTACCAACTAAACCTATTATTTTGTTGTTTTTCAAAGAACTCATGATCATCGGCACACTCCATTTCCACCTTCTCCGCACATCGAACAAGTTTTTCCTAACTTCTGAACACATGAGAAGCTAAAGCCCTTTGATATTTTGCCTTTAACCCTGAGTAAAAATGGTTCATTTTACTATCAAGATCTCGTATGAAGTTTGGAGCATACCTTTCCAGTCGAGTTAACTTTTCTACATAAGTAGCCACTGAGTCATCCTCCAGCCTCAATTCTAGGAATTGTTTTCCATCTTAAGATGAACCACCTTAAGAAAATATTTCTCAAGGAACATACATTTCAATTATTTATAGTGAAGATCATAAATCTTATCACTATCGGGGATATTTTTCATCATCGACCACCACTGATCTGCTTCACCTTCAAAATGGTAAACAGCAAGACTCACCCTTTTGATGTTCTGAACACCCCATGACATCAAAAATCTTCCCCAACGCTTTAATCCACCCTTCAGCTAGCACATGGTTAGATGATCCTCGGAATGATGGGGGATGTTGCCTTATTAAATATTCCACCATTGACATGATCTTATATGGTTTATATAGCTGATATCGTGCATGGATACCACCACCATTTATAGCCTATTCTAATTGTGCTATCACTGCAACAAACTATTTAGTTCCAATTCCGACCATCTCAGGTTGCTGATTTGGAAGGTTGTCTTCCTACTGATGTCGTCCCAACATAGCCTCCTTGTTTCCTCTGTGAAAAACCATTCTGAACACAAAAATATATTAGGAGAATCAACATTCTAACCTATAAATGCAATATCATTTCAATCATACCATAAATTAATTTATAATTTAACAATTTTCTATCTCCTAAACTTGTCTAAACCGACCTATGATACCAACTATAAGGCTCCAACCTTAAACATTACTTAACAATGAATTAAATGAATAATTTACATTGAGGATATTTTCATGTTTAGAGTTTTATAGAATTAGACCATAACTATTACATCTCAAATGATTACACAGTAGACACTTCTACAGAGATTCCTTTCTTTCAAAACATAAAATCAAAAAAAAAATTCATTTCTAGTTACATGTTTAAGAAACCATGACTTTTCCTTGATCCCATCCTTGAACCTTATTCCACATTACTTCCTATGAAAAAAAATTTAAAAAAACTTGGGGTGACCATAAAAAGCTCAGAAAGGGATACACAAAGAAGGAAAATTGTTTGTTTTTCAAAACAACAAGTAAACCATGAATACTTTAACAGAGTAAAACTTTTCACCTTTATGGAGTAGTAAATACTCTTCACTGAATAAAATATCATTACATACCCTTTTGTAACCAAAATAATACCATAAAACCCATATAAATAACACATAACATATAATGGTAACTTTTGAAATAAACATACTTAAATGGAATAACCATACAGTCGACTTCCACACATATCACTTAATGAAATAACCATACGACCAACATCCATACCCAATGCATTGGAGGTTATAATGTAACCACCCATCCTGGTATTCACGGCACCACCCGTCATATGGTTTATCACTTAACCACCCATCTAATGTCCAAGTAAAATTATAAAATCATAATACATAAAACAAATATATTGGAAAGAAAACATTTCCACACTTTGATCACAATATATCACTTAAATATATTGACATAAAAAAATCATTATAAAAACAATTTTCAACACCAAAATACATAAATGAGTATATTGTATTTATTTCATTTTAAAAACATTAAGACTTGTTGAGGAATCCGAAGACCAAATAATACTAGCGGCAGCGGAAAAGGTCGTTGTCACCGTGTACGTTAAAAGAAACATTCCTTTTTGTCATTTTGTAAAATGCTTCATATAGAAAGATTCCTTTTGTATAAAATTAAAATTCAAAGGGGTTTATACACCTTATAAATGAAAGCCTTGTATTAGAACGAGATATGCCTCAATGAAAGGAGATTGATACGAAGTCCCTCACCTCGTGTCCGACGTGACTTGATTGCTCTTTAATATCCTGAATAATAAACTACTGTTAATTTCCACTTGCATAAAAACCATTTCCAAGCTTACTATTCCTTTTATATCATTTATTTCCATGTTATAAACATTATTTAATCATTTAAGTTAATAATGTTCATTTTGTCGATATCTGGATCATAAGTCAAAAATGGACTTCCTACAATTACATGTTGTTTATGTGGTCAAAGGTTCATTATATCCATAATTATATTCATGATTTGTATGTCATATATATCATATATATCCAACATATACATGTATTTATAATAGTACATAACATTTATAGGTTATAAATGAAACACACCGTTCATGAAGACGGTAAGCCGTACGTACGCATGAATGCTAATTTCATTTCTATTTCGTATTTAATGGTGTGAAATCAAATTGATATAAGGGTATATTATAATTCAAGTGTAACATAATATATATTAGCATTAAATCAATACTTTTTATTTCCCACATATCTCATTAACGAATCAAATCACATTGAGGGGGTGGTAGTCTGCACTTCCTAAAATGAAATTATCATGTTTACCCCAAATGGAAACCATAAAGGTATGCCACAAATGAAAAATAAAGAAGCATAAGGAAAAAATAAACATAATATATATAATATATAAATATTGTGAAATCTTAATGGACACCATGAAAGGTGTTAAAATAATATTGAACAATCATCATTTCATGAGTGAGAAAAACACCTACCACAAAAACAGTATGTTCTTTAACCATTAGTAGAAGGTGTGTGTAGGTGTAGTTCAAATCCTTCTCATAAAAACATCCTAGTATATTTACAATACTATTGTTGTTACATAAGAAAGTAATTAAAAGAGTTTAGGGGGTTGGAAAAGCAAAATAAAACATAAGAACACAAAAGAATACACTACCATTAAATCAGGTAAATCTTTTTGATTTGAGATCAAAGGATTCCTTGGAAAGACTTATGCCCGATGTGAGGCATCTAGGAGTAATAGAGGGATGTGGAGAGGAAATATGGGTAGGGGTTGGCCGAGCCAATGGCTTGAGAGATGTGGGTAAGGTGGTAGAGGTGGGGGCCTTTTATAAGAGGAGAGGAGGGGCACTCTTGGAAAGTTATAAAATGTTACTTTATTATAAAATGAGTTTTAGTTTTTAAAGGTCCCAAAATTATATATTTCGATGATAAGGTGATAAGAGTTCGAAATCCACCCATAAAATTAGTTTTTGACATGTCTAGGTCTTATATTTTACATTAACTTTTCATTTTATTTAAATCGTTAAATAATGAGGGAATCACTGCATCATCATGGTGTCATAAATATTTTAATTTATTTATTTTCTAAAAATTAAAAAAAAATAATGATTTATTAAATAGTTTTATCTTTCTAATGAATATATATATTCAAAAATATGACTTGTACAACCTCATTTAAAAATTGTTTTAGTAGAACAACACATGTTTGTGACATTTTTATTTTAACATTAAATAAAACTTTATTAATGTCATTTTCCTACCAAAGTGGCTCCATGGGGTACCCAAGTAGATAATTGGATTGTCTTGGTCAGCCATGACATATCCAATAAGGGTAGGATACGTTTCAAGGTCATTTCATATTATTAAAACTTTATTTTTACCTTAAATTACATTAATTACCTCTAATCGCGATTAAAAACATAAAAGTTACTATTCACCAAAAATTATTTTAATCTCATTGAACCACATTTTACATCCTAGTGACAACCATATAAGTCGGATTTATGAAATTCAAAACAAATAGGTGGTAAAATTTTATTTAAACGAAAAATTAGTTTCTTTAAATACCAATTAGTGGTTTCACTATTCATCAAAAATAATGTTTTTCAGAAAAATACCAAAACATTACCCTAAGATATATTTGATATTAAAAATTAAAAAATTATGAATATTTTTAAAAAATTCAAAACATAAAAGTTACATTAATTTATTTAATAATTATTTCCCACTATTAAAACAAATAGCGTGTTTTTATGAAACAATATATATCAAAATGATTGACACTAGTTTAATTCCAATTTCAAAATGAAATTAATTACAATGGCCAATATTGGATTAAATAGTGAAATATATTCTAATTTCAATTTATAACCAATTCAAAATATAATCTATTCATATAAATAAATTATATTAAAAATATGTTTTGAATTAAAATACAACATTTTTCACTATTCATTAAAAAAATGAACTTTATCGGAAAAATACCAAAAATTTCCACAATGTAAATTTTAATGTCCCGATTTTAAAGAAGAATTTTATTTAGTCTAATAGAATGTATAAGAGTGACCAAAACTATATTTAATGACAGTTCATCATCAAAAGGTGATAAGTGGACCCTTAATGAAAATTAGAGTATATATGCCTAAAATTGAATTATTTTCGTATTTTGAGACTTTGTACTTTATTGGATAAATGTAAAAACATTTAACAAACATAAATAATTATATTTTAGTTATTTATATTCTTTCCTTCTAATACGACGACTACGTGTTAACTACCATTTAAAATAATATTATTTTATTACTAGTGTGCAACTTAAGATTTCAAAGAAACTCTTTGTTGCGTATCGGGTATGCTATCGAACATAGTAACCCCTTTAAAGTAAAATTAATATTTAATTCATAAATATCAATAAATATGAAAAAGTTTTATTCTTTATTTACTTGGGATGTTATAATAATTTTACCATTAATGTTTTTTATGGATGGTTTAACATCAGTTTTACAGAGAAAACTATTATTATTTCAGATACTACATCATCTAATATTGATATTTATTGATTTTTTAGGTATTTGATTAGGTTAAGATATTAATACCTATATAGAATTTAGAATAAATTATACGATTCATGTGGGAAAAATAACTATATATCCACTTGATTAATTGTTAGGTGTCATGAGACAAACTATTTTTGGTTTTACAATGAGACCTTACCTTTTTATGTAGTTTATCATAGCATGAGGCCTTGACATTGTGTTTATGATTACATGGAATGAGCCGCCTATTGAAATTTTCTGTTTTAGATCATTATTCAGTCCATAATTTTGTACTCAAATATTTATTTCCATATTTTTTTTAAATATTTTATAAATTCATGTATACCTTCTATATAATGGGATTATTTATATGGTATTATTTTATTATCATTTATTTTATGTCATATTAATCAATAATTATTTAGATTCCATAGTAAAATAACATTACTACGATTTTTTGCTCACCCCATTATATATTCTATTTTTCCATGGATTCAAAGATGTTTTATATACATAATACATAGGGATATGATAAAGGGTGAGGTGATATTGATAACAATAATACTATGTCATATTTTATGTTTTCAAATATAAATGTGAAATTCTGATTAATGTCTAGTTCAACTAGACTAGTAAGCTATTTTATCCATCGGGATATGATTTATTGACACTAATTATAATATAATAAAGTGACCACTAGATCGGGGATACTTGGTTCATGTTTTTTTCAAATGAAAATAATAAATAATTTTGATTCTATGAGTAAGTTACATGAAACATGCCTTTCATTAATCCCATTCACATAAATTACACCAATAATTTCAGATAAATGAACCTAAGGATTAATAAATCAATGAAGAAATTAATTTCTGTACCATTTAAAATATCGAAATGAAGAACTTATTATCATAGAACAAGGTCCGACATCAATATTATGAACCATAAAATAAATATAAAGAATTAATAATATCTAATGATGAATATAAACATTAAAAAATTCATTTATGTGTATTGAATGATTTTAATTACATAATTTAAATATAATGTTTTTAATAAGTATATAAATAAGTTATTAATATTTTTATATTTATTATACATGAGAGTAAATTGATTTAATGGATGTCGAGAGTAAAAGGTAAGGGTGTATTATCTCAATTATGATGGATATATTCATATTTATAGTATATATAATAACATTTCAATGTTTTTGTCATAATTTTCATTTGACTTTATAGATATAAAATTAAATCCCAATTTCAATCTTTAGAATTTTTTTCATTCAAATGTTACCAAATTCCTAATTGTTTTCATTTCAATTGAATTTTTAATTAATGGCTATGATTATTATGATTATATCTGAGGAAATTATATTATCATTACATCTAAATTTACATTTTATTTATTTAACACTATTTTTTGATAATTGTTTTATTTCCTCCCCCATTTCACATCCCCTTTTTTCATAAGCCACATGGAAGTGATTTTTTTAATATTAACCAACCTTATCGCTTCCTTTTTTTAGAATATTTTTTCAACCTTGTTCATATTTTTTTTTTGTAGACATATTTATGTCCAATTTTAGGATTTCATAAGGCTTATGTCATTTTATATCATTTTATTTAAAATGTAATATTCTTGAAATATTATATGTATGGATTTTTTCAATAACTTTTACCACCCTAATGAAATATTAATGGAATTTTAATTTTTAATGTTTTCCGTACTAATGTATTTTACTACTATCATTTCCAACCCTATTTAAAAAATAAACACATTATGATCTCAATATTTTCGAATTAATTTTCTAATCCATTTTTATTAAAAAATATTCATTTAATTTATAATGTATCAATAATGTAGAGGTTTTTTCTTCCTCATTCTCGAATAAAAAGTTAAGGTTATTATAAATTTTTTTCACCAAAATGTCAATATACTTTTATATTTATTTTTACATGATATGAATTTGATATATTGATACCATCAAACTCATTTCTATAAATTTATTAAGATATATTATTATGGATGTTCTTAGAAAAATTGTTTCTTTCATAGGGGTTGATTAATGTAGGACATAATTAAGAATGTTTTAATGTGTCACTTAGGTATATGGTTTTTAATATGTGTCTGGTGGGCCTAGGATTATATATACTTATAATGGATTGGGAAAAACAACTATAATATGTGATTATTTGGGATTGGGATTGACATAAAATCCCTAAGAGACTCTATCCACTAATTATTTTGTGTTTCCATAATAATGTATCCCTATAATGAATTGGGTAAATTAGTATACCTCTTCAATAGAAATGATTGGTATTGGTTATAAAACCCAATAAATTATGGGACTATATTTACTATATTATGGTTATATTGGTTATTCTCTATTAAACATGAATAATTTCCTATACCTATCTATATGAAAAAATTATTATATCTATTTCATCATATCATATATTCTGATTATTGAATCATGTTTCCATACTCTTATTGATAATGAT
The DNA here is from genome assembly GCA_963277665.1 of Viscum album. Taxonomy (NCBI): domain Eukaryota; kingdom Viridiplantae; phylum Streptophyta; class Magnoliopsida; order Santalales; family Viscaceae; genus Viscum; species Viscum album. Next base: position 448,625,964 of record OY728133.1, read on the forward strand.
TTATATTATTCCAAAATCATTATTCAATGAATACTTATTATTGATATTTTATTCTCTTAGTATTCTTATTTAATATTAAGTACATCCATTTATATTTTTTCTCATTCCCACATGTTTCTCTTATTCTCAAATATGATTTTAATTGCCTTTTATAATGTTGACCTCTACATAACATATCATCACACCGTTTAATATGTTTCCATACCGTAGTTTATGAAGGATAATATAGTGTATGATATTTAGAAAATCATATCATGTTTGAATATATTTTGGCGATATATTGAAAAATTTGAAAAATTAATTGATTATATAACTATTCTCTAATGACATTGGATATATAGGTTTTGAGGTGTGATTTTTTATGAGGTGAAATGGATATTCATGTTAAATTTTTTAATATGTTTAAAATAATTGATTATATCATCTTTTTTAGTATCAAAACAATAATTATATATATTTTGTTGTTTTGGACATAGAATATTTAGTGGATACAAAAAAGTAGATAAATGATCCTAATTAGATGAAAATAGGGGTAACAACCCTAATAAAGAAATGTTGGGTATTATCTCAATACTGACTCATTGGTCTATAAAAGATCCTAACTGAACCCCTATTTTGATACCCTTATGTGACATGATTTGGTAAATTTATATAATTTTTATGAACTATTTTGATGAATATCAGTTAAAAAACTAAAAAAATATATGATGAACCAAAATTGATTTAGAATGAATGTAAAATGTCACATGATTAAATAATGGTGTAATAAAGTAGGATATTATAGGATTTAGGATTATTTTCATATGATTCCACAATCTAATTATAGTCTCTAGAAACTCATGAAAAACAATTTGGATTTAATAAGAGATGAATTATAGAATAATAAAAATTATGTGGTAAATGGTACACTAAATATCGAGAAATGTATATTTTATCATCATTAAATGAATTATTTAAAATCATAAAAATTATCTATGAAAATATATTTTTACTGTAAATTTATGGGTATCATATTATTATTGAAAACTCTTAACTGTGAAATTATTTTCTCCCAATTATGTAATTATTCTAAAATTGAATATTCTGTGATTTTATTACATACAAAACTTATTATTCTCTCTATCGATGAATTTGATGCAATTTTGGGTTTTGATTGAATCTATCATTAAAGAGAAAATTTCATTTGTTAGGATTATAAAATCACAATTCATGTATGAAGTCCAGCCATGATCATCTATTAGTGAATATAATACCACAAAATCTTAGTGGAAATTAAATAAATTATATTTTTCATAATAGTCAATCATGAGGGGTATTTACCTCAAATGGTTAGAAAATATATTGATATTGTAGGTATAACTATTGTTTTAGAATATGTCGTTGTATTCCATGAATAGTTTCACATAATTACTCTTGACGGTGATGTTTATTTTCCAATAGAACTCAAATCTAGTTTCATTCCTATCTCAAGGAATCCTTATATAATTCACATGATTGAAATGATATAATTGATGAAGAACCTAAAATATATTGAAGATATGTTTTTTATACTCCGAAGTGCATCAAAATGGGTTGAAATTATACTTCTTATTATTAATAAAATGTGGATTAACAAAGCCTCCATTTATTTTTATGAACATAAAAATCATGATAAACAACAAGTATCAAATACCCCATATTAATAATTTTTTATCTAACTTGAGGGGATCCAAACACCTCACAGTTTTCCATTCGATCAACATATCATCAATTTTGGGTAAAAATATAAGATATAAACAATAAAACCATTCGTAAATGATATGGGAACTATTAATATACAGTAATTTATTTTTGACTCACAAATTCCATTATTATCATTATTAATTAGAAGAATTAAATTATTAGAGATTAAATTCAGCAATTTGTGGTTGTCCATGATGATGAAATTATCTTATATTACAAGGAAATGGAATTGTATCAATATTATTTATGTATTTTTATATAGACCATGGGAATGGAGAAATTTCATTATTTTTTTTATGAAGTATGAATATAGATTGAAAAAGTATCATTGATGGGTCCCATAATCACAATGGAGAAAATATATATGGATCCTTCAATGATAGGGGTTACTGAATAATGGTATATAGAAACCATTGTAATAGTGATCGGTAGTCCTCTTAGATTTGAATGATACTATAAATTCATTGTGAAAAACTTCACACAAGTTTTAAATCCACTAACCATGTTTACCCAAATGTGGGTGAACTTCCTTTATAAAGATGAATGTGAATAAACTTTCATAGTGCACTAGAAGGGATTTATCAATATACTTTTACCCACACTTACTTTTAGTTGAGAAATATTTTTTATATATAGTGATAAATTATATAAGGTATTAAGATATTTTCTCATACATAATGGTATTCTCGTAGCTTATACCTTACATAAATTAAATATTATTAAGAAATATTATCGAACACATTATTTAGTGATATATATGGTAATATTTTCGATAAATAAAACAAGGAAGTAACTCTTAAAAATGAATTGTAAAATAAATACTTTTCAGAATGGAATAATGTATATATTTATCTTGATAGAGTTAAACATTCAATAAAATGGTTTTTTAATGTTGATAATGAAATATAATTGCGCGATATATTACGTACATATGAGAAAAAACTGGGGTATTGAATATATGATTAAGAAAAATCAAGATACCTTATATGTGGTGGTGATTGAAAAATTTCCAATATTGGTTTATTTATATAGTATATAACTTTAAATCATATGGTATGGGGGGAAATACTATCTTTCCCAACATTATACTCAACTATTAATACATGTAATGATCATGGATAAATATATTGATAAAATGGAGCTATAGAAGATGGTATGAAATGTTCGTGTTTTGAATATTGATAAAAATTGAATTAAAATATTCATAAAATGAATATGGCCTCTATCAATAGAATAATTCGAGAGATATCTATTTCATAATTCACATAGAACATAATTCTATATAAATATTATAAGAACTATGATATATAAAGATATCAATAATTACATTTGGTGGGGTAACATGGAGAGGAATATTATAGAGAATGTATCTCGATACATGGTATATTAAAAAATTATTGTGGAATAAAAATATTACATGAGGTGATGTGACTATTACACATAATATTTTTTAAATATGAGATAATCAATATAGAATTCATTTAATATGACATGTAAAAATTATAATATTAATTTGGGAATAATTTCTCACATAAAAAATTCAACACGTTTTATAACTATTGAATAAGGCTTATTGGTTTGTCCACCTTCAATTATGTACATAAATAAAGTGGTAAGTTTTTATATAGTAAGACTCTCAATTATATATATTAAATATTATAGTATTTCCAAACATTATTGAGAATTATTCATTAATAATTTGATACATAGGCAGAGTATAACATTAATAATCATACTCAGAATAATGGATGACATTAAGGGATCATTTATATTATATAAGATATGTTAACATCATAACCAATAAATTTAAAAAAATATGGATCAACACCTTACTCTGTTTGAGTTATCATATACCAAATGTTTCAATTATAACATTCAAATGTAACCCAATGAGTGTCAATATTGAATGATTTGTCGAACTCTAACATAGTGGGACAATGTCAGAGAGTATAAAAGAAATGGTACTAGAACATTCTCAACAAATCGTATAAAATATTCAAACTATTCAAAATTATATTAAAACTACCTAGAGTCATCATAAGAGTTATCTTGATAATCATCGATGAGATATATAGTTTGATGATAGAGATATGATATTATTATGAAAATCACCACATAAAGTGGTCGTGAGATTTTGGAGGATTTGAATTTTTACACAAACATACTTTAGACCTTTTGGAATTTTTTGTTGTGTCGGGATAATATCATACAATGATGAATATCAGCTAATCAGCTCCCAGGATTCTAATGTACTCCATATATCTTTCTTTAGGAGATTAATACACAAACCATTACATGTTCTAAACATAGAGGTTGTATAATTGGAAAATGATATTTCTTATAATGTGTAACTAGTAGAAATTTGGATAATATTTTTATTTTATAACTAGAAATACCAAAAACCAATTAAATATTACAGAGGGTAATCATAATAATGAAGATGCAATGTAGGAACATAAAGGTATAATTTGGCAGAAGTACATCTATTTATTTCACAAGATTAAAAGTATTGTAAGTAAAAAATTAAATAAAACGGTATATATTATAACACTATATGATTTTGTTGTGTATTTGTTCATTTTAATAAAAACATTGATTAATATATTATTTCACGTGAAACAATAATAAAAATTTAATAATCATACATTTTATTAAAACAAAATATAACAACATATGATAAAAATATAAAAATTTGAGAATATAATATGAAAAAACAACATGATGAGTAAAATCAGAATAAATTAATTTATAAATAAATATAATAAAATAATAAAATGTAATTGTTCTTGATTACTCACACGGATTAAAACCCCATGTGTGAATATGGAAAGGGGAAAAGCTATAAATAGATTATATAACTTGAGACATTAGTAAATAAGATGAATGATTTCAGTTTTGTATATAATACTATATATTACATTCATATCAAGCTTTTTTATACAATATTGTTGTAAATATAGTCAGGGGAAAAATTCATTGCGTATATATAATGGATATATTTTGTTTTTGGAAATAACATACTGATTCAGAAAATAAATAAATTTATAATATTTAATTAAAATTACATAGTATGAAAATTTATTTTGAGGATTTAAATTATTATTATTATTAATGAATTATTTTATTTCAAAAACCTAAAAAATATTTTAATAATAATATATTTTATAAATAATGATTTTAAATGATGAAAATTTATTTTAAATAGGATGTTGTTAGAATTATTTAACAATCATAATGAATTTTTTTTAATTAATTATTTATAAGAAAAATGTATTTTTAGATTAATAAATTAAATTTTACACTTTTAGTCATGGGTATAATTAAATGATTAAATTTATACAAAATAAATTAAAACCTATTTTTATTGTAAATTTATATTAAATATTAACCAAGACACAGAAACTTTATATAATACAATTATCTGCAAAAAAACATTTTTAAAAATATTATTTTTATTTCCAATTTATATTAATCATATTTATAAATTAGATTATATTAAATAGTGAAAAAAATTTAAATCATAACATCAAAATTAATTAGTATGCATCGTCTTATAATTTTGGATAAAATGATAAGAACGGTAAATGACCTGAATAATTGTTATATTATTAATCGATAGCACTTTTATAATTAATATAATATATATGATTTATTTAATTATATTATTAGGTATGTAAATCATACATAATTTTCTTACCAATATTACCTCACCTAACATACAAAACTACCTTGTGATTTCAAATTTACCGTTCACCTAACATATGTTTCTAAATAACTGTCCGTCTTGTTCACCATTAAATGGTCTCTATTTTACACCTTCCAAATAACAATATTAGTTCAAAAAAATATAAAATAAATTCATATATTAAATTTTATAATGACTTATAATATTCTTTGTAGATTCTATATTAAGGTATGAATCCAAAATCATTCAGTCCAATGGATCTAATATTAGGACGGAGCGAATTCATTATGTATCACATTTCTTCACTTACCATGTCAATTTAAATCTCATATCCACTCTTCATAACCCTCATCCGACTAGAAAATGATTTAATAATGAAATTATTGTACTTTTTATAATATTTTAATAATTTTACATAACTCCAAACTCTTACTCCACTAGTATATCTTGTTCTTCTTTAGTCATTTTAACCACCAACATAATTTAACGTATACCAACATCCCCATTTTCAATATATAATTAATTATCATTATATTAATATAAATAATATAATATATTAAATATTAATATATATCATGAATATGGTTTTATAATATTGTCACATAGAAAATGAATAGTCCTTAAAAAGAAATATTTTATCAATAAATTATTTTAAACATGCTCTTCATGGATTCCATTCCCACAAACAGCTAACCTAATTACAATAAAATGAACATGGTGATACATAGATCACTAAAATAATAAGTATTATAATTAATTTTATAATATTTCAAATTATGTACATGGTCTGAATATAATGGTCCCAACTTCATCATTATGAAACATGATTGAAATAATCAATATTAAAAATACATGATGGTTGGATTGAACATTATCTGAATAATGTTTATGTAATGAATAGTTATAGTTGATGTATTTATAAGGGATATAGTTATGAATTATGTTATTTCAGAAGTTATTTATATATTCATTATTATTATTATTATTATTTATGTTAAATAACTTTTTTAGAATTTGATAGTATAAGGTAAGGGTTTGTTATCTGAAATTCCCTTTAAATAAGATATGATCCATTTTCACCTCATACTTGCTTTTATGTCGTGTATATAATAAATTTTTGTTGAATATTAAAATAATTTTACTAAAAATTAATGGTCCTATAATTTATATTAATTTTTCTCTTTCAAGGTTATCTTATTTAGAAGTGTCAAAAGTTATTAGCATTTTTATCCAATATAACATTAAATTTGAGATAGTAATAGATATTCATAAATATAGGAAATATATATGATACTTCAATATAAAATCAAAAATATTTTCTTATACTATTTATTTTAATGATTTAATCAATTCCTCCTACCATATCACTTCCCATTTGGTTCCCCATTCACTCAATGTGATGTCAGGGTAGAAATTGACTGGTACCACATCATTCTAAGATAAATTATTTTCCACAATATTCAGGTCATTTATTATATATTATAGAGACCTTTATATTTACCTATATTATCTATTTAGATATTTTTTAATTTCATTTTATTTTAATAGATATAATATATACATTTATCCTTATCTATTTTGTCATTTTCTCACAAATTTTACCTTCTTTATATATTTTTAAAAGATTTATATTTCAAAAAAATCGTATGTAAATTTTTCCAAAGAATATATATTTGTTTTCAATAATAAAATAAAATTCCGGTTTTAGAGAATTTATCAAAATATTTCTCATTTTTTTGAAAATATATAATTTTAAATCAATAGATATCAAAACTGTAAAGGGTATTTATTCTTCTATCTCAAAGTACATTTTAATTCTATTATAATAATATTTTGAACTATGTTAATATAATTTAATTTTTTTATAATACAATGAGAATAAGGTCTAATGATACCATCATAATTCTTTAACGTGATGCATGATGATAATATTTTATGAATGTGTTCATTGAACCTATTACATTTAGACATGTTAATTAATCAACATTTAAATTAAAAATATATTAATGTGAAAATTATATGTATGGATTTCATTATCTAATGGATGGATATATAATTATATATTTCTCTAATATAATTGTTAAAGAGTTATATAATTTGATGATTGGGAATGGGGAGTGAAAATAAAATCCTAAGGGACACATTCTACTAATGTATAAGTGAGACATGAATTATATATCTATAAAATTAATTGGGTAAAAAAAATTTCTCATGATCTAAAATATCATTGATTTGGGAGATATTTGAATCCATTAAGGGAATAATTCCAATGTATGATTATGGTATTACCTCTGCACCTTACCTTATGTAGTAACATTATATTATTATGTATATACCATATTATTATGTGTTTGTTTTATTTTTAGTGTTCATGAATATTGAAACATGTTTCCACACTATTATTGTTCATGTATTATTTTATTCCAAAAATACATATCAATGATCGATGATTTAGAATTTCATATTTTTAGGTATAATTCAATTATGTTATGTCCTTTACCATTAATTTTGTCCTCTACCCCACATTTTTATTTTATCCTCAATTTTTATATTTGATCACTTTCTTTAAAGTTTACCCTTACTAAGAATATGATCTCATAAATTATCTTATTTTTATTCCCAAGGGCATGAATGTTAATATTATGTGTTATTTTTCTTAATGGGTATCATATTGCTGTAACATTTATGGGATATGGTGAGGAAGTTGAAACATAATGGGATCAAGTGTATAATCACTAAAGACACTAAACTGATAGGATCCATGCTAATATTTATTTTGAGAAAAATAAATTTTCATACAAAATGATGCACTATTCATGAATGAAATTATTTGGTAACCTTAGAGAATTAGGTATATGTGACTAATCCTTTGAGTGTCTTCAAGTAAAAATGATCCCCCATGAAAATATATATCATTGGATATTCTTCCCTTTCCTTTAAAAAAATATTTTAAAGATGAAGAACCCCTTTTATAATTAGACAAGAATTAGGATTTGATTTTTCTTTAAGATTCACATAAGTTTTTTTTAAAATTAACCCATTAGATAACACAGATCATGACACCATCATAAGATAACAAAAATATGAATCACAAATTACAAATATAATTCCAATTGAAATTTATGAAGGGGGAATATATAATTTAAATCATAGGAAGGCTTATGAGTGAAGTATTTATAAAAAATTATGTTATCGCATACATAGGGAGATAAAAATAATTTTAAGCAAACATTGTTTCAATATTTATTCCCCAACCATCATTTTTATTAAGTTAAGTCTCTTTTTTTCTATGTGTAAGATTACATTATACAAAGTTGAGTTTGAGAATCAGAGGTAAAAAAATATCTATTTAATATGAATAATTATATTTAATAATTAAAACACTAATAAAGGGTCAAATATATCATTTTTAGTAAATAAACTTCAACTAAAATCAAGTTCTCATCCATGTAGAGTTGATTTGGGCTGTCCAATCAACTCCAGTACCAAAAAACTAGTCTACTTCTCCCAATGGTGATTGATTATGAAATGTTCCCTCCACTAGGGTGTACCCTCCCCCATTTACATCTAGTTACACCAGATAACATAAGATGATCATCAATATTTTTCACAAATGACAAAAACTTATTACTTTTTTCCCACATCTTACATTCAAGCATCAACCTAAGTAATAGTTACACTATAACTACATTTCCACATTGAGTAATTTAATTCATAGATGGAATCCATTGTACGGTGGGACTCTATATTTTATCTAGTGGGGAAACCCTATTCTATTAGGTGTAATTTTATCCCCCTCCACCCTTTATTTGGTGTACTAATTTCATGGTATTCAATGGTACGAATTAACCGAACCAACACATCAATGATTTTTTCTTTAAGGAACACGAATAAGAGGAACACCATATTATATGGAGGTCGTAAATACATTGTTGTTTTTTGGAATCATTGATATGTAAAACGTTTTTCATTTATAGAAATAAACCTTCTAGGTATATCATTAGTTATGAATATCATAAATTGTTTCTTTTTTACCAATTAAATTCCACACTATGAAATATTACATTCCTTGAAAACACAAATTAAAATTGATTTGAAAATGATATAGTTTCATAATATATCTTTAATCATAAACGATTAAACTATTCTCTAAATTTATATCTTTCACTAGAGGTGTTATTGGATCATAGAATTTATTGTCTCGAATATGAATTTTTTACAACTATGTTTTCCTATAAAATACCCTATTCTACTCAAGGAGCTTGTATTAGAATCCAAGTATCTATAATATCATATTCTATATATAAAATACCAATTTCATTTCATTCCATTGACATAAATGATGAAATCCATCGATGCTTATATATTGATTTATGCAATTTATCAGACATATATTTTTCACTATCATGAGCATCCGACTTCTAAACAATAATAAGAATAGAAAACCTCTCTTGGGGATGAAAATAAGGAGATAAATAACTAAAATATTGAAGATTATTAGAACTATGACTATTTATAATTAGAATTGTAGGATAAATGATTTTTAATCTCTAACGAAAAGAAAAATATGGATAAATTTATATAGATAAATAAAACTAGTTAAATCAGTCTAAATGATAACCCCTATTAATAACCCATACATTGGGTGTTAGGTAATTATATTTTTGAATGTTTAATATTTAATGACATTCTCTAAATTATGATTGATACTAGGAACATAAATTTTACCAAAACCTGAACTCATGTGACCTATGTCACTTTTTTTCTTCTAGAAAGAGATAGATATTTTAATGAATATCTGAATAGACATTTGATGATGTTTAATGAATTAATAACCATGAAATTTTTCAAACTAGAACATGAAATAATCATTTCATGACTAAATAGATTATATATTACCATAGTTCCCTCTATAATACCAAAAATCTAATATCTGTCACTAAATTATTCTACGATCCTTCATAATCATCATCTATTGAGAATGGAATATGTAATATAGTCCATCTAGGCACAAAATTCAATAAAAATTACTTTAATTTCATACCCTAATCACAGTGAGGATAGAAACCAACTAACCAAATGGAATTTTAATTTAATGATATGACACGATACACCTTATTAAAATATATTCACTTTATATTCCCCTATAAAAATGTGTAAGACTCATAATAAGTGGTGTTCCTGGATAATAAAAAATTAGAATGTCATATAGGAAAATAAGATAATGTTTTAGTAGAGCCTTATAGTCTATTTCCATTATCCTTAAAGATATACATGTAGTGGAGACTGAATGGTAGGCACTAAAACAATCTCAGATGTATAATCAATTTTATCTAAATATTCTAACCCTATGATCTATTATAACAATACTAGTAAACTAATTAAAATATACATAATTTTTTTCAACCCTAATTTATAGTGATTTTAGTTCATCCCAATCGCTATTTTGTAAATACACACCAAATTCTAGTAAATGAAAGGATTAATTATCATCGTTAGCTTTAAAACTAACCCTCATGTAAGGGTGATGACATATTATAATAAACACATACACATGGTCTAATGTATATAATATTTTTAATTTTATATCTATAATCCATGGTTGAATAAATATATTGGATTTCATTAAACTTTCAATAGAATATCAGGAATACAATATTGTGTGTCTTTTAATTCCCTAATATTTTTATACTTAATTATATACATCCAATAAAAAAATTGGAGACTATTCCTAAAGGGAGAACGAAAATAATTTCAATCTAAGAAAAACATTAAAATAAAACATAAAATGGAAAAAATAAATGTGTTTATATCTATAAGTCCTCATGATATCAATATATGTTAATCCTTGATTGATAATGGTTTTTTAATCAATTCCCATTGAGGTATATAACCAAGTTATGTTCAATTTTCGCCCACAGACCAAACAATTTTTTAGCTCGATAAAAGTGAAAATATTACACATTGAAGAATTAAGTTGGTAGCCTAATATGGATATTATGTATCAGATTCAGAGTTTAGAGTTATTTTCCATGAAATGAAACTCAATGGAGTTGTGTGAATCCTTGGCTCTATAAACCCATAAAAATTTCCATATCTTTTAAAAGATACAATAATACCTTATTGTGAGTCAGTATGGACTAAATTATAGTGATATCTCCACTTTTCTGACATTATAATATAAATATATTTAAATAATGTACATTAAAATGGGTTAAAGAATAATTCTTATAAAACACCATGTGTAACACCCCGATATTTTGTGAAATATTTTTTAACTAATTAAATCATTTGATATTTTTCATTTAACACAACACTAAATATATTTTTTATATATTAAATCACTATGTATAACATTCCTATCAGATGGTGCTGACTTGGTGTATGTAACATGGAACATTATCTTGTCTAACATTACATTCAACACCGTCTTGTCATATGTCACACTGAAGACCAACTTGGCGTATGTCACACAAAACATTTGATTTCTATAAAACATAATTTTATTGTTAAAATTATTTAAAAAATTAAATTATAACCTAGACATTTATATAAGTAATATAAATACTATGAAATAATTTTAAATTATGACTTATAATGGTTTTATTTATAACAAATGATATAATTGTTTGGGTAAAGCCTTTTTATGTTTAAAAATACTATTTTCTCAAATAAACTGTTTTTTGTTTCCTTCTATGAAAAATAATAAAATTAATTTTGAACAAATGTAGAAATTTTATTTGATAAATATAAAAAAATTTGAATTTATAATTTTTTAATTAACTTATAGATTATTTGGGTGATTTTTCTGAAAACATTATTTTTTGGATGAATAGTAAAAAATCTCAGATTCTAATTATGAATTTCCTTTTCATATTATTTTTGATAATGTTAAATTATATTTTAATTCGGTTTAAAAGGTAAATTAAATAATATTTTTATCAAGTAATCCATCTTTGATCATTCTAATTAAATTCACTTTATATTTGGTAGAAAAAAGTAGCAATCCTCTTGTCGTTTTCATTATAAAATCTCGTAATGTCTTCCCGTTAGCGTGAATAATTTAAAATTTATTTCTAAAAATTATGAGATTATAATTATAAAAATTGGATTATATATTAGGATTAATCATAATTAATTAAGTCTAATTAGGACAAATTAGTTTATGACAAAAAATATTAGGTAAAGTGTTAAAAATTAATTTCAATCATTGACAGAAAAATTAGGTTAATATTGTACTAATCCCTAAATTTAAGACCCATGACGACATATAAATTCATCCAAAACCAATTTTATAGAAATTATTCTAAAATTAACATTCCATTATTTTTTTTGATGGTATTTTAGGAATTTTTTAGGTAAAAATATGGGTACACCTAACTTGTTTTCAAATATGTCATGTGTGTCCTTTACATACTCTATAAAAGGCCACCATATATCCCTCTTATTTAAAATTATCAAACCACCTAGGATCAAAAAATAACTTCAGAATACACTTCCCAACATACATAACTTCCTCATTGAATACGATCCTTGGGAATAAATCAACCAAAGGATGCCTTTTGGGTGAATCCAAAAGTAGTTACCTTATTAAGATGTAATTCTTCGTCTCAATATCCTTTCTCTTATTTCTTTTTTCTGCCAACCACACTCAATTTATTAAATAAATTTATAAAAAAATTATATTTAATATTTTAGGATGTTTTTATGCTTATTTTTCACCGATAAATACACACACATCCATATAATAGTTAATGAACATAATATTTATGTGTACTGTGAAGTAACACCTTATTAAACAATGATTGTTAATTTTTCTTCTATCCCCTATCATGGTGGAAATTTAGATGGAAAATATATTTATATAAGTAATATATTATTTTTTAGGTGTTTATTATTATGTATTAATCTTAAAACACATATATTTTTACTTTCAATTTGATGTTAATATGATAACTGTTTTGAGGAAGTTTGTACTACCGCCCCTTTAAAGCAATATGATTCATTCAGAGACCACATGTATTATAATAGATGGTATTAGTAAACATATATGACATATGTTATATTATAAATCTTATGGAATAATAATATATATTCATATAATAATAATTATATTTTATTTTATTTCTTTCATTTAATAAGGCTATAAAAAAGAGAACTGACTTTCATATGTATGTATGACATACCTTCTCCATAGGTGGGGTATTCCATTTCAAATATATTTATTATATATATTATATTAATTAATATATAGAATATATATAATCTATTTATATTATTTTTTAAAATCTATAAATCATGATAAATGTATAAGGATCAAATATCTTACAAATTAGGACACATGCGAAGAATGAAGGGAATATTACCTGATGTGAAAACATAACATGGGGTTGTTTAAAATCCTGTTACATAATGTCTTAATCAAACCGTATATGGTAATATGTATAATAAAATTATTCATTAAAGGATTTCTATGAAACATTCATTTATTATATAGAAATATTGAATGAGTATGAAGAGATTCAAGACACAGTTTAAGAATTTTGTCTCACATTTTATTATAGTGAGATGAATGTATTATTCTACAATCATAATTATTTTTTAGTGTATAAAATTACCTTTTAAATAAAATATAATTAATATAAATGTGTTCATTATATTATAATATTAAATAAATTTCATTTTCGTACATGATAATAATGATTTTATGTTACAATTATGTAAGAGTCTATTGAAACACTCTCAGCATTTATCGAGATTGTTTATAATTATGCTTCAACAGATGACATATCAGGATCTATATCATAATAAAACCTATCAATTTACATCCAATATCATTTTAAATGATATATTAATGCACTAGAACTATTTTAAACTCTATGGTACTTTATATAACTACGAAAAAGTTTCAATGAAAATATGCCATTATTTCTCCTTTCAGTCAAAAAGCTAAGTTCATTGAAAACCACGACATCTAAAGAAAATTAAAAAAAATTTCTCTTTTATCATATGATGTTAAATAAACTTCTTACCCATTACTACCTTCAATGTTCTTATAAGTATGCTTATTTTTATTTTTTTAATAAGGTCACTTTTCGTAACATTTAAGTTAAAAAATGGACTGTTCAAAATTCATGGACTTAACACTATTGTGACTATCATTTCCATAAAGCTTAAATTATACATTTAAAAGTTTATTTAATGGATAAATGAGTTTTTAATATTCTGGACATTTAATTTAAAAAATTTTAAATTTAATAAGGTTTTCAAAAACATTCTTTAGTTTCTGAATTCTTCTTTTAATATATTTCGAAGATATTTCCAAAGAAAATGGTTTTCAGGAAATTTTTATGTTGATAAAATATTTTAAATTCTTTCCATAATTCATCATTTTATTCAAATTAAAAGGTTTATAAAATGAATTTAATTCTTTGATTATATTTTTTCATGTTTATTGTCAAGGAAATGGTTTTCAAAAAGGATTAATGTTTTAAAAAAGAATTTCTATCAATGAATAAACTATATTTTCCTCAAGAGTTTTTTTCGAATGATATATCAAAATTATATTCAACTTATGATGAAATCCATTGATGATACTAATTCCATTATAGGAAATTATACAATGGCTCTATTTATATTATTTAAATGAATGGTATATACTATGGGTTTCCAATATTTATGGAACTATTTTCTCTTCCATTAGTTATATACTTTTATATCTCAATTTATTTATAATTTTTTCTTGAATTACACTCCTAATTCTCTTATTATACATGCCTTATGAAGTGAAAATATTAATTATGGACTATAATATTTATTGTATGATCTTTATATTCTATACTCAAATTTCATAGCCTTTTGATCATGTTATACATATGCATTTCCTTAATTTACCCATACTAATCATATGAATTAACCACTTTCTAATGTTTTCTTTTCCCCATGTTATGAAGATAGGGTTTATGTAGAATTTCTAATGGTGAATATATTTTTTGGAGTTTTTAATACCTTTTACAATGATAGATCATTTTATCCATTTTTACATAGAAACTAAATTATCATCGTCTTTGGGCATGTATTTTCATAATGTACTAAATATTCATCTAAAAGTATTTAATATCCATATATGAAAATAATGGGATATTGAAGATTGTATCAGTTGATGGATTTAGTCTACCTTTTGAATCTATATTGATAATACTTTTGTGATATCCCTAGGTATATTTCTAAGGATATTTATAAGGATGTCTCTAAGGATAACTATTTGAAAATTTAGTTTTTAAGAATAATTTATAGGATTATTTTTAAAGTATAGATTTAGTGGTTTCATAGTAATAAATACATATATTTACACTACATGTAAATTTGGATCTTTCATAGATTTATCTATGAGTAATAACTCAAACATGGGTTTTCGGGTCTAAATTGGGGTAATCTGGAACACGGAAATGAGCTTTGATCTAAACCCAGTTTGAAACTCTAGTGGGATACACTTTAGGAATTCGTAACTCATCAAGAAAACTCATAAATAATTAAAATAGATATTGACTAAGGATTGTAACATCCCATGTAAATAAAGAATAAAACATTTTCATATGTATTAATATTTATGAATTAAATATTAATTTTACTTTGAAGGGGTTTCTATGTTCGATAGCTTACCTGATACGCAACAAAGAGTTTCTTTAAAATCATACGTTTTACACTAGTACTAAAATAATATTATTTTAAATGGTAGTTAACACGTAGTCGTTGTATGGGAAGGAATGAATATAAATAACTAAAATATGATTATATATGTTTTTTAAATGTTTTTACATTTATCCAATAAAGGATAAAGGCTTAAAATACGAAAAAAATTCAATTTTAGGCATATATACTCTAATTTTCACTAAAGGTCCACTTATAGCCTTTTGATAGAGAACCGTCATTAAATAGAGTTATGGTCACTCTTATAAATTCAATTGGACAAAATAAATTACTTTTTTAGAATCAGGACATAAATTTACTTTGTGTATATTTTTGGTATTTTTCGGATAAAGATCATTTTTTAATGAATGATGAAAAATGATGTATTTTAATTCAAAACAACTTTTTAATATAATTTATTTATATGAATAGATTATATTTTTAATTGGTTATAAAGTGAAATTAGAATATATTTTTACCATTTAATCTAATAGTGTTCATTGAAATTTATTTCACTTTGAAACTGGACTTAAACTACTGTCAATCTTATGATATATATTGTTTCACAAAAACATGCTATTTGTTCTGAAGGAAGAAATTAATTATTAAATTAATTAATGTAACTTATATGTTTTGAATTTTGTAAAATAGACATCATTTTTGAATTCTGAATATTAAATATACCTTAGGGTGAAGTTTTGTTATTTTTCTGAAAAACATCATTTTTTGATGTAACTTATACGCAGCGATTACCTCATTATTTAATGATATAAATAAATTGAAAAGATAATGTAAAATCTAAGACCTACACTTGTCAAAAACCTATTAGATGGTTGGATTTAGAACTCTTATAACCTTATCCTAGAAATAAATAATTGTGGGTCCTTTAAAAACTGAAACACATTTTATAATAAAGTTACCTTTTATAACATTCCAAGAGTGCCCCTCCTCTCCTCTTATAAAAGGCCCCCACCTCTACCACCTTACCCTCATATATCAAGCCTTTGTCTCGGCCAAACCCTGCCCATTGTGTCTATCCACATCCCTATCTTACTCCTAGAAGCCTCACATTGGGCAGAAGTCTTTCCAAGGAAGCCTTTGAGCTCAAATCAAAAAGAGTTACCCAATTTAAAGGTAGTGTCTTCTCTTGTGTTCTTATGTTTTATTTTGCTTTTCCAACCCCCTAAACTCTTTTTATTATTTTCATTTGTAACAAAACCAGTATCTTCAATATACTATTATGTTTTTTTGAGAAGGATTAGAGCTACGCCTACACACACCTTTGTCTAATGGTTAAAGAACATACTGTTTCTGTGGTTGGCAATTTTCTGCCTCATGAAACGATGATTGTTCAATCTTCTTTTAACACATTCCATGGTTCCATTAAGATGTAACTCATTTTGTATATGATATATATTATGTTTATGTTTTCCTTATTCTCCTGTATTTTTCATTTGTGGCATACCTTTATGGTTTCCATTGTGTTTAAACACGATAATATCATTTTAGGAAGTGCGGACTACCGCCCCCTCAAAGTGATTTGATTCATTAATGCCATATGTGGGACATATAAAAAATTGAGTTAATGTTATTATATATGATGTTATACTTTAATTATAATATACCCTTATATCATTATGATTTCACTCCATTAAATACGAAATAGAAATGAAGGTAGCGTTCATGCGTACGTACGACTTACCATCTCCATAAACTGTGCATTTCATTTATTATCTCCAAATGTTCTGTACTATTATAAATACATGTATATGCTGGATATATATGATATATATGATATCCAAATCATGAATATCATCCTTGGATATAATGAACTTTTGACCACATAAAAACATGTAATTGTATGAAGTCCATTTTTGACTTATGAACCAGATACCGACAAAACGAACATTATTTACTTAAATGTTTACATAATGTTTATAACATGGAAATAAGTGATATAAAATGAATAGTAAGCTTGAAACAGGTTCTTAAGAAGGTAGAAATTAACTTTAGTTTATTATTCGGGAGATTAAAGAGCAATCGAGTCACGTCGGACACGATGTAAGGGACTTTATCTCAATCTCCTTTAATTGATGCATATTTTATTCTAATACACGGATTTCATTAATATGGTGTATAAACCCCATTGAAATTTAATATTATACAGAAGAAATATTTCTCTATGAAGCGTTTTACAAAATGACAAAACAGAATGTTTCTTTTAACGTATGCGGTGACAATGACCTTTTCCACCGCTGCGAGTATTATTTGGTATTTGACTTCCTCAACAAGCCGTAATGTTTTTAAAAAGAAATAAATACCATATACTATTTTATGTATTTTGGTATTGAATATGGTTTTTATAATGTATTTTTATGTTAATATATTTATGTGATATATTGTGATCAAAGTGTGTGAATGTTTTCTTTCCATTATATTTGTTTTATGTCTTATGAATTTATAATGGTACTTGGAATTTTTATGGGTGGTTACATGATAAACCATATGACGGGTGGTGCCTTGAATACCAGGATGGGTGGTTACGTTATAACCTTCAATGCATTTGGTATGGAAGTCGGCCGTATGGCTATTCCATATAGTGATATGTGTGGAAGTCGACCGTATGGTTATTCCATTTAAGTATGTTTATTACCCAAGTTACCTTTATATGTTATGTGTTCTTCATATGGGTTTTATGGAAATTATTTGGTTACAAAAGGGTAAGTAATGATATTTTATTCAGTGAAGAGTATTTACTAGTCTATAAAGGTGAAAATTATTACTTTGATAAAGTATTCATTGTTAACTTATTGTTTTGAAAAACTCATAGTTTTCCTTCTTTGTGTATCCCTTACTGAACATTTTATGCTCACCCCAATTGTTTTTTTGAAATGTTTTTCGCAGGACATAATGTGGAATAAGGGTCAAGGATGGGATCAACGAAAAGTCATGCTTTTTTAAACATGGAACTAGAAATGAATTTTTTTTGAGTTCATGTTTTGAAAAAAAGGAATCTTTGGAGAAGTGTCTACTATGTAATCTTTTGAGATGTAATAGTTATGTTCTAATTCTCTAAAAATCTAAATCTAAAAAGATCCTCAGTGCGAATTATTCATTTAATTCAATATTAATTAATATTTAAGGTCGGGACCTTATAGTTGGTATCAAAGGGAGGTTTAGATAGCTTTAGGAGTTAGAAAATTGCTAAATTATAAATTAATTTATGGTATTATTGAAATGATATAGTATTTAAAGATTACCATGTTGCTTCACCTAAGATATTTCTAAGTTCAGAATGGTTTTCCACAGAGGAAACATGGTAGCTATGTAGGGACGACATCAGGAGGAAGACAACCTTCTAAATAAGAAACCTGAGATGGTCATAATTGTAACTGAACAGTTTGTTGCAGTGATGGCATATTTGACTCTGTCTATAAATTGTGGTGGTATCCATGCATGAGATCAGTCAGATCAACCACAGAGGAACATGTTAGTGGTGGAATATTTCACGAGGCAACATCTCCCATCATTCAGTAGATCATCTGATCATGTGCTAGCTAAAGGGTGGATACAAGCATTGGAGAAGATTTTTGATGTCATGAGGTGTTCAAAACCTCAAAAGGATAGTCTTGTTATTTACCGTTTTGAAGGTGAAGCAAATCATTGGTGGTCAATGATGAAAAATATTAGAGATAGTGATGAGATTGATGATCTTCACTGGGACGAATTCAAAGGTATGTTCCATGAGAAATATTTTTCTAAGGTGGTTAATATTAGGATGGAAAAACAATTCCTAGAATTGAGGCAGGTGGATGACTCAGTGGCTGCATATAAAGCAAAGTTCAGTCGACTGGAAAAGTATTCTCCAAACATCATATGAGATTTTGATAGAAAATCAACCATTTTTTCTCCGGGTTAAAGCCAAAGTATTAAACTTCTTTAGCTTCTCGTGGGTTCAAAATTTATGAAAAACTTGTTCGATGTGCTGACAAGGTCGAAATGGAGTTTTCCGATGATCTGGTGTTCTTTGAAAATCAACAGAATAAGAGGTCTAGTTGGAAGGAAAAGGGGAAGAATACATCAAAGAAACAAGGAGGTAAGAAAACCAAATATCCATCCTGTGAGATATGTGGTAAAATGCATCCTAGCGAATGTTTATCCAAGTCTGGAAAGTGATTTCGGTGTGGTAAGTCGGGTCATATTGCTCGTAACTGTAAGGAAGATGATCAAGAAGGCAATGAAAAGCCAGCGGTAAGATGTTTTAAATGTAACGAAATGGGTCATTACGCAAATGAGTGTCTAATGACGAACTCAGTTGGGGGAAAGCAGCCAGACTACAAGCAGAAAGGGGTGGTGAAATCCTTTGCAACTACTTCAGCAGATGTTGGGCCATCAAATGAAGTAGTATCAAGTACACTGTTTGTTTGTTTAGATTATTCCAATGTGTATTTTGATTTAGGGTCTATACATTCTTTCATTTCTGTGAAGTTTTCTAATAAATTGGGAATTCAATATAATGATATGAATCTTGAACTTATGGTAAAAACACCCGGAGGAAACGTTGAGACAAAAAGAAATTATAAGAACCTTCCTATCCTTGTTTATGAAAAAATCTACCTGCAAGCTTTATTGTTTTGCCTCTAGTATAGTTTGATATTACATTGGGCATGGATTGTCATTCTGTTT
Source organism: Viscum album (assembly GCA_963277665.1). NCBI lineage: Eukaryota > Viridiplantae > Streptophyta > Magnoliopsida > Santalales > Viscaceae > Viscum > Viscum album. Next base: position 448,646,746 of record OY728133.1, read on the forward strand.
ATCATGCTAAGATTGACTGCAGAGATAAAATGGTTTCTTTTCAGAAATATTTTTAGTTTGTGTACAAGAATGAACCCTTGATTTTGATAACATATCAGGAAGTTGAGAAACTTGTAAAAGATTAAAATGAATGTTATCTTGCACATATTGTTGAAAATAACAGAATTGTTCAGATTAATGATGTGCTAGTGGTAAATGTGTATCTTTATGTTTTTCCTCATGAGCTTCCTGGTATTATTCATGATTGAAAAGTTGAATTTACTGTTGATATAGTTCCTGATTCTAAGCCAATTTCAAAACCCCATTACGGAATGGCTCAAGTTGAACTTTAAGTGTTAAAAAAGCAATTGTAGGAGTTATTAGATAACGGTTTCATTCAACCTATCACATCACCATAGGGTTCTCTTATCGTGTTTGTTAAAAAGAAAGATGGTTCAATTAGACTTTGCGTGGATTATAGAGCCTTGAATAATATCACTATTAAGAACAAGTATCCTTTGCGTCATATCAACGATTTGTTTGATCATCTCTAGGGAGCTCAGTATTTTTTGAAGATTTACATGAGTTCAGGGTACCATCAGTTGAAAGTAAAAGAAGAATACATTCCGAAGACTATGTTTCGTACTAGATTTGGCCATTATGAAATTGTAGTTATGGCTTTTGGGTTAACCAATGCACCTTCTCTATTTATGTACCTTATTAATAGAATTTTCGATGAGTTCTTGGATAAGTTTTTAGTTGTTTTCATTGATGATATTTTGGTGATTTCTAAAAGTAAAGAGGAGCATTGAAGTCATTTAATGGTTATCTAGAAAACCTTTAAAGAAAAGAAACTGTATGGAAAATTCAGCAAGTGTGAGTTTTGGTTACAACAAATTTATTTCCATGGTCACATTGTTTCAAAAAAAATTCATAACTGTTGATATTGCTAAAATAAAAGATAATGAAGAATGTCCAAGACCCACAAATGTAACCATGATCTGTAGTTTTCTTGGTTTCGCAGGTTACTACCGATGGTTTGTTGAAAAATTTTCATGGTTATCTAGTCCAATGATTAAGATAACTCAGAAGGGTGTTAGGTTTATCTGGACAAAATAATGTGATGATTGTTTTCAGAAGTTGAAAAGAAGATTGGTGAATGCTTCAGTTTTGGAACATCTTTCCAGGAATGGTAAGTTTGTTATATACAGTGATTCTTTGTTTAAGGTACTTGGTTATTTCCTTATGCAGAATGATTAGGTAATTGAATATGCTTCATGTCAGTTGAAAACTCATGAGGTAAATTACCACACACATGACTTGGAATTACCTGCTGTTGTTTTTGATCTAATAATTTAAGGGCATCATTTGTATGGAGTAAAGTCTGAAATATATACTGATCACAAAAGTTTAAAGTATATATTCACTCAGAACGAATTTAACATGAGACAGAGGAGATGGCTACAATTAATCAAGGATTATGAATGTACAATTCATTACCAACCAAGAAAAGCAAATAAAGTGGCTGATGATTTGAGTCGGAAAAGTAATGCTTCATTAACAATTCTACGTTTGGAACAAGATCCTTTGGTTTTTGATTTGATGAACTTTGGAATAGAGGTTTTTGGTACAGGAAGTTCTTCTGTTTTGTTTCAGGTATCACTTAGATCATCTCGATCAGTAAGAATATAGCAAGTGCAGAGGAAAGATAGTGGGTTGCAGAAATAGGTAGAGCTGGTTCAAAAAGGCAAGTTTCCTAAATTTAATATTAATAATGATTGTGTTTTGAGATTTGGGAGGAGATTATGAGTGCCTGGTGATTCTTAGTTGAAGAATGAGTTGTTATGTGAGGCTCATAGTTCCCCGTTTTCAGTTTATCCTGGAAGTACTAATATGTACATAGATCTGTGAGAATATTACTGGTGGGATGGAATGAAAAGGGATATTGATGATTTTACTGTGAAGTGTTTGACTTGTCAGCAGGTTAAGGTAGAGCGGTAGTTACCGAAATGGATGCTTCAGCCTTTACCAGTGCCAGAGTGGAAATTGGAAAATATATCCATGGACATTGTTGTGGGATTACCGAAGACATCTTGAGTTAATAATGCAATCTGGGTTATTGTTGATCGCTTGACTAAATATGATCATTTCCTTCCTATTTGGGATACTTTATCTCTAGATCAAATTTCTCGATTGTATCGTAAAGAGATTGTCAGTTTGCATTGAGTTCCCCTATCCATTTTATCTGGTCATGATCCCAGGTTTACTTCTATCTTTTGGAAATGCATTCAGAAGTCATTCGGTACTGAATTAAATTTTAGTACAACTTTTCATCCTTAATCAGATGGGCAGTTAAAAAAAATCAGACTTTGGAGGATATGCAACATGCATGTTTGATGGATTATTAGGGAAGTTGGGACCAACATCTTTATTTAGTTGAATTTTCATATAATAACAGTTTTCATTTCAGTATAAATATGGCTCTGTTTGAAGCATTATATGGTAAATGGTGTCAAACTCCAGCTTCTTAGGAAGAAGTGGGTGAAAGGAAGCTGATGGGACCAAAATTGGTAGAAGAGATGGCAGATAAAGTTCAGTTGATTCAAAAACACGTGAGAATAGCTCAGAGCAGGCAAAAGAGTTATGTGGATAACCGGAGAAAAGATCTATCTTTCGAGGTAGGTGATTATGTGTTTCTCAAAGTGTCACCATGGAAAAGTGTGATGCTATTTGGTAAGTAAGGAAATATGAGTCCAAGGTTCATTGGGCCATATGAAATTCTGGAGAAAGTTGGATCAGTTTATTACCGAGTAGCTTTACCGCCGAGTTTATCTCAGGTACATAATGTTTTTCATGTTTCGATGTTGAGAAAGTATATGCCATATTCATCTCATGTTTTGAGCCCAGAGGTAGTTCAGTTGGAAGAGAATATCTCTTCTGAGGAACAACTAGTCCAGATTCTTGACCATATAGAGAAAGTGTTGCAAAATAAGGTAATTCACTAGGTAAAGGTTTGTGGAAAAATTATATGGCTGAATAGGGAATGTGGGAATCTGAAAATGCTATGAGGGATAAATAACCCCACTTATTTTGATAAGTGAATAAAATTGTGAGGATGCAATTCCCAAAAGGGGGGAAGGATGTAACATCCCAGGTAAATAAAGAATAAAACATTTTCATATTCGTTAATATTTATGAATTAAATATTAATTTTACTTTAAAGGGGTTTCTATGTTCGACTGCGTACCCGATAGGCAACAAAGAGTTTCTTTGAAATCTTACGTTGCACACTAGTAATAAAATAGTATTATTTTTAATGGTAGTTAACACGTAACCATTTTATTGGAGGGAATGAATATAAATAACTAAAATATGATTATATATGTATGTTAAATGTTGTTACATTTATCCAATAAATGATAAAGTCTTAAAATATGAAAAAAATTCAATTTTATGCATATATACTGAAATTTTCACTAAAATTCCACTTATCACATTTTGATGGAGAACCGTCATTAAATATACTGTTGGTCACTCTTATACATTATATTGGACCAAATAAAATTCCTCTCTAGAATTGGGACATCAAAATTTACTTTGTGTAAATTTTTTGTATTTTTCTGATAAAGTTCATTTTTTAATTAATAGTGAAAAATGTTGTATTTTAATTCAAAACCTCTTTTTAATATAATTTATTTATATGATTAAATTATATTATTAATTGGTTATAAAGTGAAATTAGAATATATTTTTACCATTTAATCCAATATTGGTTATTAGAATTAATTTCACTTTGAAATTGGACTTAAACTAGTGTCAGTCTTTTGATATATATTGTTTCATAAAAACACATTATTTATTCTGACAGCGGAAAATAATTATTAAATTAATTAATGTAACATATATGTTTTGAATTTTGTAAAATAGAAAAAATTTTTGAATTTGTGATATCAAATATAACTTAGGGTGATGTTTTGGTATTTTTCTGATAAACTGCATTTTTTGATGAATAGTGAAACCACTAAGTGCTAATTAAAAAAAATGATTTTTCGTTTAAATGATATTTTACCACCTCTGTGTTTTGAATTTCAAAAATTCGACATACATGGTTGTCATTAGGAAGTGAAATGTGGTTCAATGGGATTAAAATAATTTTTGGTATATAGTAGATTTTAAGTTTTTAATCGCGATTAGAGGTAATTATTGTAATTTAATGTAAAAAATAATATTTTAATAATTTTAAATGACGTTGACACATGTCCTACTATTATTGGATGTGACATGGCTGACCAAGACAATCCATGGGTAATCTTGGGGACCCCATGGAGCCACTTTGGTAGGAAAATGACATTAATAACTTTTTATTTAATGTTAAAATAAAAATGTCACAAATATGTGTTGTTTTACTAAAACAATTTTTAAATGGGGTTATACAATTCATATTATTGACTATAAATATTCATTATAAATATAAAAAGATTTCCTAAGTCATGATTTTTTTATAATTTTTATACATTAAATAAATTAAATTATTTATGAAAGGATAATGTAAAATATAAGTCCAAAACTTATGAAAAATCTATTTTATGTGTGGATTTCGAAATCTTATCACCTTATCCCCGATATATATAATTTTGGGACCTTTACAAACCGAAAATCATTTTATAATAAAGTAACCTTTTATAACTTTCCAAGAGTGCCCCTCCTCTCTTCTTGTAGAAGGCACCCACCTCTACCACCTTAACCACACCTCTCAAGCCTTTGGGTAAGCCAAACTATCCCCATATTTTCTTTACACATTCCTATATTACTCCTAGAATCCCCACTCTGGGAAGAAGTCTTTCCAAGTAATCCTTTGAGCTCAAATCAAAAAGAGTTACCCGATTTAAAGGTAGTGTCTTCTCTTGTGTTATTATGTTTTTTTTTGCATCTCAACCCCCTAAACTCTTTTTATTCTTTTATTTTGTAACAACACCAGTATATTAAATATAGAAGTATGTTTTTATGAGAAGTATTAGAGAGAAACCTACACACACCTTCTTCTAATGGTAAAAGAACATACAGTATCTGTGGTTAGTGATTTTCTGCCTCACAAAATGATGATTGTTCAATATTCTTTTAACACCTTTCATGGTGGCCATTAAGATGTAACTCTATTTATATATGATATATATTATGTTTATGTTTTCCTTATTCTTCTGTATTTTTCATTTGTGGCATAACTTTATGATTTCTATTGTGGGTAAACATGATAATTTTATTATAGGAAGTGAGACTACCGCCCCCTCAAAGTGATTTGATTCGTTAATGCCATATGTGGGATGTATAAAAGATGGAGATAATGTTTTTATATATGATTCTATACTTGAATTATAATATAAAATTATGCCATTATGATTTCACTCCATTAAATATGAAATATAAATGAAAATAGCGTTCATGCGTACGTACCGCTTACCGTCTCCATGAACGGTACATTTCATTTCTTACCTCTAAATGTCATGTACTAATATAAATACATGTATATTCTACATATATATGATATATATGATATATAAATCATGAATATCATTATGGATATAATGAACCTTTGAACACATAAACATCATGTGATTGTAAGAAGTCCTAGTTTGACTTATGAACCAGATATCGACAAAACAAATATTATTAACTTAAATATTTACATACTGTTTATAACATGAAAATAAGTGATATAAAAGGAATAGTAAGCTTGAAAAAGTTCTTAAGAAAGTATAAATTAACTTTAGTTTATTATTTAGGAGATTAAAGAGCAATCGAGTCACGTCAGACATGAGTAAGGGACTTCGTCTCAATATCCTTTCATTAACGCATATTTTGTTCCAATACATGGCTTTATTTTATATGGTGTATAAACACCTTTGACTTTTATTTTTATAAAAAAGGAATTTTTTTCTATGAATCATTTTACAAAACAACAAAAATTAATGTTTCTTTTAATGTACGTGGTAACAACATCCTTTTCCGCCGCTGTGAGTATTATTTGGTCTTTGGCTTCCTCAGTAAGCTGTAATGTTTTTAAAATGAAATAAATACCATATACTCTTTTATATATTTTTTAATTGTGAATGGTTTTTATAATGGATTTTTTATGTCAATATATTTAAGAGATATATTGTGATCAAAGTGTGGAAATGTTTTCTTTCCATTATATTTGTTTTATGTCTTATGATTTTATAATGGTATTAGGACTTTTGACGGGTGGTTATGTGATAAACCATATGATGGGTGGTGCCATGAATACCAGGACTGGTGGTTACGTTATAACCACCAATGCATTGAGTATGGAAGTTGGCCGTATTGCTATTCCATTAAGTTATATGTGTGGAAGTCGACCGTATGGTTATTCCATTTAAGTATGTTTATGTCCCAAATTACCTTTATATGTTATGTGTTCTTTATATGGGTTTTATGGTAATATATTGGTTACAAAAGGGTATGTAATTATATTTTATTCAGTGAAGAGTATTTACTACTCTATAAAGGTGAAAAGTATTACTTTGATAATGTATTCATGGTTTACTTATTGTTTTGAAAAACTAACAGTTTTCCTTCTTTGTGTATCCCTTACTGAGCTTTTTATGCTCCCCACACGTTTTTTTGAAATGTTTTTCATAGGACATAATGTGGAATAAGATTCAAGGATGGGATCAAGGAAAATTCATTCTTTATTAAACATGGAACTAGAAATGACTATTTTTTTGAGTTCATGTTTTGAAAAAAAGGAAACTTTATAGAAGTGTCTACTGGGTAATCTTTTCAGATGTAATAGTTATGGTCTAATTATCTAAAACGTTGTACCTTAAAAGATCCTCAATGAAAATTATTCATTTAATTCAATATTAAGTAATGTTTAGGGCCGAGGCCTTATATGGATAACATCGGATAACCCTAAGGTATCATAGATTAACAAATGTGTAATAATTTGGACATCCTTGATGTGACATTTCATTATTATGTGGTTCCTCATTATGATAACTATTTATTAATATATGATTTTAGTTAATATTTGAATCATAAAGGGACCCTAGTGGTGGACATTATAATAGAAAATTAATTGATTTCTCTCATATATATACAAATGCTATGGGGTATGGAATATAAAACCCCATTGATTACTCTCATAGAATTCTCAATCTATAAATCTATCTCAACATAAAAACAATGACAAGAGTGAACACTATTGTGTTGATTTTTTCATGAGGAAACACACACATTCATTCATTGGGTTTCTTAATCCACTTATTTCTGATCACTAGATCAATACCACAGAAAATATATTTTCCAATATCTAGTGTTCATATAATGGGAAAATAACTCTGGATATTTATTTATTAGGAGGCTAATAAGACTATAGAAAGACTCTTATTATGTATATAAAGATGGAATATGAAATTGATTCAATGGATTGTGATGAGTTCATGAAATTATTCTTCAATATTTTCTATCTTCATTTTCGTTGTATGATGATGAAAAATGAGCTCTTTGAGTTTTTGAAAAATTATGATGAATCATTTGGTACATAAGAGGATAATTTCACAAGACATTTGAGTACACTTCTAGTATTATCATCTAACCCCAGTGTAATGTTTATTGGTTTTGTAGTGGCTTAAATCCATCTCTCATGAGGTATTTGGTTGTAAGTGACATTAATAGCTATGAAGAGATTTTTAATTTTGAAATAAATGTTGAACATGAGGTTGGATTTATATATCAATATCATGGGTTTAACATGAATATGAATATTTAGATCAAAGAGGAATCTAAAAACCCTTTGATCGATGAAAATTTTCAAACTCCTACGGGAAAAAATAGAGGGAGAGGGATTTTAAGAGAGTGACTAAAAGTAACAATAATGTGTTTAATGTTTGGTAAGATTAACCACTGAGGAAAATAATGTAGTTATGATGAGAAGAAGAATTTCAATAAATGAATGGAGAGAGAGAGATTAGCTGAATGAACCACCCACACTTCAGTGATTCAAGTTCATGGTGTTGGGAAATTTTGTGAATCAAAGAAACAATGCACTGGAAAATTTTATTAATAAGACACAACAACCTCTAACGAAAATGGTTACTGTAAAAGCTAGCTAATCATAATTGATTAAATGAATATTTAAAATTAAGGATTAACATATCCCCCCTAGTTGGGAAGATCATATTTTATTTTATTTTAATAATTTTTATGATATTATTTTTTTCATTATTTTGTGAGGATTCATGTGATTATATCCCTGTAATTGGATTTCGGATTATTGAAATCACATATAATTTTCTATCAGTGTTGGTATGGACCCATATATCTATTAAGATTTTTTTGGAATAAAATATTATAATACTTAAATTAGAAATGGTGAATTTTATTTGGGACAGGTTGTAAGGTTGACCGTTTAGGGAATGTTTATTTAAAACATATTTTTTTTTGAGATTAATGTATTATCTCACCACATGAAGACTCATGTATATTGGATAATATTTTATTGGCGATGATAAGAGAGGATAGATATGGGGACTTATCAGGGATATCATGATCTGTTTTTACATTAAGAATGAGAAAAAAGATCCCACTCATTTCATTAGGTAAGAGATGATGTTGAAATATATTATGGAACAACCAAGGGGTGATATTGTTCATATTAACAGGAACCAAATAATGTATGTATTAAAATTATTTAACTCTATGGAAGGAATCATAATCCTAATAGGCTATCTCAGTTCTTCAATTTCTAATGAATCAAAATGACCCTGACATCATTATATATTTAAGGATTTATGATTTCTATCATTCTATAATCGAGTTCAATATCACACTATATTAGATCATGATAGCTATATTTCTCTTCCATGTCAATTTTTTCACTTTCCATTTATGTTCTTATAGGTATAATCCTTATGATTTAATACATTACGTAAACATTAGGTTTACAAAATTCCTTTTTAAAAGGATTTTTTCAAATTCATTTTTGTGATGTGGGTTTCTATGAAGGAAACATTCATGTATTAATCTTTTGATAACACAAAATAATTTCGTGGCTGAAAAATATATAAAGAGGTGTAGAATGAAACACCTATATATTTTCTGAAATATTCATTTTAAAATTAACTAAATCATTTCATATTTTTCATTTCAATTAATACTAAAAATTGTTCATTATATTAAGTCATAAAGTCTAAAATTAATTTTATGTTACACCTAATTAGTGCACATTAAACATAAAATCAACTTTTCACACATTACACACAACAATTACTTTTAAAACATTATACAGATCATCAACTTGTTATTTGTTACACGCAAGATTGAGTTTCTACAAAACATCATTTTATTGTTATAAATATTTTAATGGGATTATTATAACCTATAAATGAAACATATTTATATGAATATTAATAAATAATTTTATATATATATTTAATGGTTTTATTTATAATGAAGGATATAATTTTTTGGTCTTGTCTTTATATGTTTGAAAATAATAATTTATAAAATAAATTACTTTTTATGTCCTTCAATGAAAAATAATAAAGCAAACTATAGACAGATTTAGAAATTTAATTTTATAAAATAAACATCAATTTTTAATTTATAATGATTAAATTATCTTAGAAAAAAATGTGGATTTTTTTTGAGAAATTAATTTTTTGATGAATATTGAAAAATGCATAATTTTATTTAAGACTACCTTTAATATTAATTATTTATATTAATAATTTATATTTAAATTTTTATTACTAGTTTAATTATATAATTTCTTATATGTTAACCCAATATAGGTCATTGGAAGAAATTTCACATTGAAATTGGGTATAAAACTTAGAAATTTTTTTGAATTTTCAACATTAAAAACATACAGTGTCATCCCATCAGTGGGAATAAAGTCATATAAATTTCTACAACTTATTGGATTATAATTTTGAAAATAGATTCCATATTTGTATTAATAATATTTAATAATTTATAATAATTTCAACATAGTTTTTTTACAAATTTTATTACTAAAATTGATTAAAATTATTTACAATGGCAAAGAGCACAATTAAGAAAATAAACCCTAAAACATAAAATTTGAGACCCAAAACGACTTATAAATTTTCCCAAAATCTATTTTATATCCATTAATAACCCATTAAACTTCCAGTTATGAGTTAGGTAGGTTTATAATGTCAATTTTTAGGTAAAAATGTGGGTACACATATGTTGTTTTTAAAAATTCCATGTGTGTCCCTTCGCTTCTCTATAAAATTCCACCACCTATACCTCTTCATTACACCTCTAAAACCACTTATGTTTGCGGTACATATTTCTAATATACATACTAACATACCTTCATGTATCCTTGAAGTCCTACATTCGGAAGAAATAAATCCAAGGAATCTTTTTCAAATAAACCATAATGAGTTACAAGATCAAGAGGTAATGCCTTCTCTCAAACTCATTTCTTTTGTTTCCTTTATAAAGCCCTCGAATATAATTTTTCCATTGTTTTTAACAAAAATAGTTTCTTAATTATAGAAGGATTATTTTATTCTAGGTTTTATACCTACACATACACACAAATCTATCTAATGGGTGACGAATGTAGTGTACATTTGTACGACGAACAGCCGCCTAACTAAACAATGATGGTTAATTTTTTACTTTACTACCTATCATGGTGAAAATTATGATGGAAAATAAGTTTATATATGTAATATATTATAATTTATATGGACTTAATCTTATTTATTACATTTAAAATTCATTCCTTTTTTACATTAAATTAGTTTTAAATAAGACAACTTTCTTAGAGGAAGTATAGACAACTACCCACTCAAAGCGACATGATTTATTAACAAACTACATTGAATGTATTAACGACATGTTTAATTGACTGATATTATATATATGATATAATAATTCTATTTTGATAATTATATATATACATATACTAATATATAATAATATTCCATTTTCATTATTTCTTTTAATATGCCAATAACAATGGAAACAATGTTCATGCGTACATCCAGTTTACTGTCTCCATAAATAGTTAATTTAATTTTGTAATTATATATTCTATAGATTATTATAATTAATTAATACTTTATATAGATGAATTTTATATCTAATTTTACATTCTATAAATCATTATTTATGTATAAGGATCAGATATATAAAAAATTAAGGCACATTTGAAGAACAACGTGAGTATTACATGAAGTGAAACCATAATATAGGATTGTTATCAAGCAAGTAATTTATGGTCTTAATATAACCATATATGTTATTTGATTTAATATTATTTTTTTGGAATGTATTTATAATAATCCTAAATTTATTATATAGTAATATTGTAGGAGTACGAAGAAAGTCAATACACAACGTACTGGAATTTCATCTCACCTTTTATTATTGTGAGATACAAGCCTTATTCCCCACTCACATTTACTATGTCGTAATAAACCTAGTATTTGAAATTTTATATCATTGATATTATTTTTTTAATGATATTATATTTTTAATGAAATTTTAATTTCATACATAGGGATTATGATTCCAATTTACCAAGTGGTAAGAGTCTATTAGAACAATCTCATTATTTATCAAGACTGCTTATGATTATTCGTTAATTGATGATGTTTCATTGTACATCTCTCAAGAACACCCATAAAATATCATATCTTTATTTTGTAAATAATATATTCATGTATTAGTTCAAATTTTCACTATTTTTAACTTAATGTAACTAATATATTTGTTAATGAAAATATCACATTATTTTTCTTTTTAGTCAGAAACCTATATACAATAAAAACCATGATTTAAAAATATGATTTCAAAAATAATCTACATTTATAATATGACGTTAATGGAAAATATTACACATTTTTTCCATCCCTTGTCATATAAGTAATCTCCATTTCATTTTCATATCAAGGAATTTTTTGGAACTTTTATGGTAAAAAAAATGAAATGATTGGAACGTTTGGAATTACCACCATTCCAACCGTCATTTCCATGAAGCATCCAGTATACATTTACAAGAATAATAGATAGGAAAAAATTATGCAAATTAGAGAATTTTATTCTTTTTAAAGTTATTTTCATTTATAATGTTTTTTCAAAATTTATTTATTGTTTCTTATAAAATCATTTAAAATATTTCAAAACTATATTTAAATAATTCTTTTTTCAGGAATGAATTATGATTAAGAATTGTTTTAAATATCTCCAATTATTATTTATATGTTTTTAATGGAAAAGGATTCCAATATGATTTCGAATCATTCTTTAACATTTTCCAAGTTTATTTTAAATGAATTTATAAAATATTTTTTATTTATTAAAAATTATTTTCTTCAAAGATGAATGGATTTTTCACCAGGAAATTTTATCAAAATTATCTTCAATATAAGATGAAATCTATTGATTCTACTCATTATTTTCTTGTAAATTGTCTATATTTCCATTTATATAGTATATATAATTTTTTTATGATTTTATTCCATGATATTTATGAAACCCATTTCTCTTCTATGAGTTATATACTATTGAAACACACTTCTTTTTACTGGTTATGTTGTCATAATTTTATTATGAACATATATCTTATCATAGTTTCATATTTCATTAAATGATAATGATAACTATTTCGTTTCATGGTTTATGATATGATATTTATAAAAACTTTTTATTTTTAGTGATCATGATATGACGAACCTTTTTTGTGTGTAAATTGTGTGAATAATTATATTATCAGATTAGTGGGACCTATATCTCCCTCTAATGCCTTGGGTAATGATAGAGGACTCATGAGTGTATATATTTTGAGTGAACTAGATATCATGTTCACAATCTTATGCTTGAACCAGATTACATGTTCACAATGTTTTTTATGATAATAGTTGCATGTCCATAAGTTTTTTCAAGAACATGATTTCATGTTTACAATGTTATGAGTGAAACTTATTATTTTCAAAGTATTATGGATCAAATTACTTGAATGTTCATAATATTATGTATGAACCAGATTAAATGTTCATAATGTTATTTTTGATCCTGGTTACTAGTTCAAAATGTAATGCATAAAAATATTGTCATGTCCATAGAATTGTGAATTAACCTAATTACATATTAACAATGTTATGTATGGACCTGGTTTCATGTCCATAAGTTTATGAGGGGGAATTATTTCATTTATATTACTTCACAAGTGAATCATTCATTAAATGTACATTTTGAAAAAATTATAAACTAATGTCCCTGAAATACATTCCATGATTTATTACTATTTTATGATTTCATGAAATATCCTCTTAATTATTTTATGAAAAATGTATTATAAACTGATTATCATTTTTACGATCTCTAATATGCAGGATATGATCTTCAAATGTTATTCTCAAGCTCCATAAAATGTCTTTTAATTTTATTCTTACTAATTTCATTTATTTACCATTAATGATCATATAATATCACTCCATTATTTTGTTCCTTTTCCCCTAGTTATGAAGAATTATTTTAAGTATAATTACAAATGGTGGAGATATATATCGAAATTGGTGAATATCTATTACCCGGATTAAAAATTTTACTTTGAAGTTTCTAAAGACACTAAACTATTATGGTCCTCATGAATGTATTTCTGTAATGTACTAGATATTCATAAAAAAATGAAGTATTATAAATGTATTCTCTGACTCAGTGATTATATATTGAAAATTTCCACCCCTAATGGCCTATAAATTATGCATATCAATACATGAAATAAAATCAATGTTGATTTTTTAACCATTGTGATTAAAAAACCTAAAATGATGACTCGTCTTATTATTCAAGGAAATATAATTGATCCATTGATCATTTTCATTTTCTGTAATGGTAATATAGAAATATTAGCGGAAAAAACACTATCAATGGAGGAGAGGATCCACATTAATCAAGTTTTCATTAGTATCAAACCCCCACAAAATCTCAATCATAATTCATTTTTTCATAATATTTTGTTAAAATATACACATATTTTTCATAAGCTAGTTATGATATCTAGAATATGATTATTGGTAATTGTAAAATTTTCATTCATTTATATGATTTACGTAAACAATATGATCTTATAAACTACATAGAATGATATAATCCTAGTTTAAATAGTGATAACCCAATATAATCTCATAGATAATAGTATTCTTGTTCTAAAAATGTTTTATAGGAAGAGAATGAAATCAAAGATGATTCTACAAAATTCAAGAAAGTATTCTCACCCACTATTGATGAAATCATATAGTTGAATCATGGTATGGATGAATATATTTTGAATATTTTTATTAGATACACTATGATCAATAAATAATATAATAAATATACTTATTTGATTATGTAATTTTGAGTTTTTTTCAATAAATTACTCAAAGTACTAGGGTAAGTTCCCCATGTCCCTCCACATAATTTGTTTCTTCAATACAACCATCTTGAATAAAAATAATCATCATGTTTAATAGATCTAACTCATGTATCAATAGTTATAGACAATGATTATAAAATAATGAAATATAACGTCATATAAGAATTTTATTACATAAATTGCCTCTTTAATATCATCCACCATGTATTAACTCAAACCATATATGCCAAGATATAATGTCTTCTTTATTACATATTCATAAGATACAATGAAAAAAATCCAGATATACTTTATAGTTTAGTAATATTTGAATTAAAAATACATACATTAATCATATATAAAATATATAATATAGAAAAAATATATAGAATACCTCTATACCTCTTACGATATACATTTGTATCAATAAAAAATCCAAATATTCTAGGGAAAATAAAAGATATGAATGCAGTGATCTCAGAAACTCAGTAAGGGTATGCGTACATTGGAAGCTATGAATTAATAAGGATTAAGAAATATGGAGCAACAAATTGCTGAAAACCTTTCTATTTAATAAATATTTTGGGCATAACATGTCACGAATAAATGATGATAAAATAATTCCATATATATAATCACATGATCATGAAACATAACAATAAATATTATAACTAATCAGATAATCCAATAAAATATCAATTAATAGAATTCAAAGTGATTGAACATATAAGGATTCACAATTAAAATGTATTATTGAAGACACATTTTATGATATCTATTATCATGGATGCTTCATTCCATGACATCAAATTACATCGTGTCCTCTTGATTAAAAATCTATATAATTTTAGTAGGCCTTAGCCAAAACCAAATATGTATTTCTTTATGAAGCCTAATGATACCTTGAGGGGAGATATGGTTCCCCACCCATCAAATAAAAAGGACGAATTCATTACTTATATTAAAGTGGTGAAACAGAATCAATATAAACATTCATATTGAAAAACTATCATATAAAATGTTAATACACACCCTAATCAATAAACATAATAATATACCATTAGGAGTAAAATGGGGAGTGATTGTACAAATTTGTATCCTCAATCAAACAAATATTAAATCATAAAAGTATTAAATACGGGTTATATGAATACAAAATGTCTAAAATGGAATATATATCCATTATAGGGTTAATTTCATTGATGTATAATAATATCTATAAAACATTCTTGAAGATAACATCTTTCACATTTTGTAAATCACAATTTTAAAGTAAAATTTCAAATAACATCTTAAAAACAATTTTTTTAAATAAATATTTAATCATAATAACAAAAATTTGAAACATTAAGTGGTCATAATGTATTCGAAATTATATATATGTGAAGTATGTTAAAATAATGATTCCTTTTGAATTTTTGGTGAAATAAAAATGGGAATTATTTTTGAAAATTACATGAATATTATTTTCCAAATGAAATTAAAATATAAAAAAGGGTAAAATTTTATTTTCTAAATCATTTTTAAATGGCCATAATTATTAGTGATTTTTTTAGAATATGAAAATAGATTTCTAACCAAATAGATAAATACATATAGATTTTCATGAAATAAATTTTACAATTTTTTAATATATAATGATTGAATTCATTTTCCTATTACATGAAAAAATTCATGAATAAAAATATTATTATAAAAATTAATGATTTTATGTTATAAATAACAACTAATTCAAACAATTGAGACTTAAACAGAACCAATCCATGATAATTATGAGATTTTGATATAAACCATTACCAATTTTGTAACCTTTGTATCATAGGGACCATGGAATAAATAACATTATATGAAACATTAAATTATATAAGGAAAATTGATTTCAAGATATAACATTCCAAAAGATTGTATATAACCCATGAAATAGAAATAATTCTCGAATATGGAGTATTTTATTATAGAATTAAAAGTGATATGGGAAACCCTTACCGCACCCATTCTTTTAGTCAAATTTAAACTAACCTCATTTACAGTGGTTATATAAAAAAATAAAAATAATAAAATTTATTTTATCATATTGTATCCTTTTAAAATATCTTATCACCTATTAATTAATAATCATTAATTATTTTCAAGGTTTTCATTGTTAATTACAATGAATATTAATGTGTGTTTTGTCATTAAAGATATGATTCTTGTGAATATTTAATAGTTTAATCATATCCATAATAATAATATTGAAATAATTGTCTTATTTATACATCAATTTACTTGTAATAGAAATCAATAAAGATTGTTTTGTGGTGTGGAGTATATCTAGATCATTGAGACTATAGATCATACATATGCTTGAGTGAAAGATCCATTTTTCAATGATCATTATGGAAAATAAGTATGTAAGATATTACATTAATATATTTACAATATTATAATAATATTTATTTAAATATAATTGTATATAATCAATTTGGTTTCGTGATGAAAAGAGAGTCACATCATTTTATTAGGGAAGTAGTGCACAAGTAGATGAATGACATTATCATCATTCATTGAGTGAAAAGGTAAGAAGTAATATGATATATAATATCTTTTAATAATGATTAATATTTCACGAATATTATAATTATTCATCCATATAGTATATAATAAATAAATATTTCCAAATCACCATTCATGTGATGCTTTAGTGGAAGACAAATCACATCACTTGTGTGGCGGTAGTCTGCTATATACACGAGCAATGTAATCATATCTCCTAAAAAATTATGGTAATAAATTTATATATTATATACTGAATAAAAATGTAAAAATATGTTATAAATAATATATTTATACATATATAATTTATATCCATCATTATACCCATCCTTGAAAAGAGGTAACATAGGAAATATTGACATCTGCGACATCAATTGTTATACTATGAGGTATTTTCTATTTTATATTTTGTATTATCTTGGAAATATGGTTTCAAAAGAGTATTTTAATGACAAATATTTATTTATGGACTTAAAAGAGGTGGTGAATTATTGTTTCATGATTTCTTTAAATTATGGGCTAGCCCATGGGAACCATGTTCCAATTATAGTGGCCCTATCAAAGGCACATGATCAACCACATTGGAATGTTCCCCCTCTAGTATGACCATGTATGATAAAATTTTTATAATAATTTGAAATTAAAAATTTTAAACTCATCAATTTTAAGACCCTTTTCTATCCTAACTCACCTCATTCAGCCTCCTAATCCAATTCCATGCCTCCCCCTCCCCTTTTCTGCTTCAGACCTCCATTTCATTGGTCATTTTCCCTCTATCTAGTATTCTCTTACTTGTATCATGGGTTATTCCATATCTTGAGAATTGTTTACTAAATGAGTCTTGAAAGATGATTAATTGGGTTAAATCTTGATTGAGGTGGTGTGTTCTTTCATCTATTGGATTCCTCACAAGTGAGGTTGTGGTTTCCAACATGTTTCCTAATGATTCCAATAAAGTTATAGGTGTTTCTATGGGTTATCATATTTTTATTCTTCTATTGTGCTTGATATGGTTTCTAAATAGTTTATTTGGATTTTTAGTCATATAGAATCCTCAAATATTGGATAAATATATTGAAAATATAGAATTGATTTTCAGGTTTCACGATAATCCTATGGATGTTAATGTGAAATGTATTTCGTTCTTTTTTAAATGTCCTAGTCATAGATGGTATGACTAGGTTGTTTAGGTTGGGAAGCACAAGAAAATTGGTTGGAAGGACTTCATGGAAATTTTGAATGAAATGTATTTCCTTGAGAACATGGGCTTTTTCAAAACTATTGATTACCTAGATCTAAACTAGGGCCATCAGACAATGTTGGAGTATCCCAAGTACATTGAATATCTATTTTTTTCACACCTGACATAGTTTCTAATGAGAAGTTAAAATATCAATAGATTTAAATGGGGCTTACTCTAGATATCTGATATTTATTATTCCTAATGAATTTGAATAACTTTGTTGAGGGGGATGGTAATCCCATAATGCGGTAGATTTATCTGAGTAGGTAATATGGTTTTTCAGGGGATGTTTTAGTAATTGGAAATGCAAGCTATTGTTCATCGAAAAATATGATTATATGTCAATAATATGAGGTGAATGGAATTTTTAACTATTGTTAAATATCCCAACCATATTCATCAATGGATTAAAGCTTTGGATTAGTCCTATGAAATCATTTTGAAAGACCATCCCATGTGTGTTTAGCATGTCTATTACAAAATAGAGGATTCCATCAGTGTGGACATATGAAGTATTTTAAGTAGTTATTCACAGTTTCATTACCACATCATGTTGTTATAGTTTTTTCAGTATCTATGGGAATGATAGACTAGTAAAAAACCATTACGATAGTGGGATCCCATTTTGTAAGATGTTCAGGTAGGGTTTGATCCAAAAATGAAAATGGTTTTCTTAAGGAAGAGTCTTATGTCATTAGTCATTCTCAATCCTAGGAAAAGAGGACGCACCTACATGTTATGGATCTACCAGTGGGGGAATCAGACAATGTACTTGAAATATTTTGTGGAATATTTTATATTAAAATATCCATTGTTATTTCTTTTTTTGATATAAGTTCATTTATCAAATTTATCTATTCCCATCTTGTTGATTTGTTTAAATTTTAACCGATATCATGTTGAATGCAACGTATATGGTGACCCTTGTTACTAAGATGAGATATCAGGTTTTAAGTGTCCTTCTAATGATGTATTCTTCTTAGGGGTTGATCAAGAATTGGGTTTATTGGTTCTAAAATTTAACCTATTTGATGTGATCCTATATAGAGATTGAATTGTGTGTTTCAAGAACATATTTATTGTTATTTACATTTATTGAGAATTAAGGAACCTTATTGAAGAATTCATTATTTTTAGGGTCAATGGGATCATCAATCAAGACATGATGAACCTCCACATATAGAGTTGGGAAATATATTTTTTCATATCTCATTAATCATGTTATAGGATAGTGATATGGGTTCATAGGGTTTATTTCCTCCTATAGTGGATGTGTTTCCATACGTATTTCTCAATGATTACATAGTATTTACACTAAAGTGGGATGTGGAGCCTACCATCGATTTCTCACTAGGAATGATGTTTATATCTATTTCCTCCTATCATATTTTCCCCAATGACAAGATAGAATGAAACATATAACACGATGATTTTGAATCAGATGGATTCATTAGCCGAGTGTCTAATGAACCAAGATTGACTTACATGGTCATTACATATCTTTTGAAAAATACTTAATACAAGACACTAACAGACTCCCAATGACCGTATTAGTTGAGTGACTTTCAAAACTGGAAACACCATCTTCTAACATGTTGAAATATCTTCAATGTATCACATAAATATCTTCCTTTTTTGTTTTCCTACCAAAAACAATTATTTATATAAAGGGGAAAATAAAACAAAAAAAAGGTGACCTTAAATACTTTGTAAGGTTAAAAATTGATAAAATAAGACAAACCATAATAACGTGAATATAAAAACATAAAAAATAAAAGACATGAAATAAATCATGGTAGTACATAAGGCTAGGATCATAAAGGGAAATTAACTATGAAAGAATAGCATTTTCATAAACCATATAATTTTGGAACACTAAAAATAACATAATATTATTTCCATAGTATACAAGTCTTTGATAGAATGATCATCATAGTGGAAAAAATCCATTACCGAATAGGGTTTACCAGTTGTTCCATCCATATATTACTAAACCAGATTTACATGAAATTATAGTAATGTCTATCTCATGAAATATAAATCATTACCCAATAAATTGGAGGGAGATGTAGGTCTGAACCATCTCATAATTAAATCATTATTAAATGTTCCAACAATACATAAATTATTCATCATAACATGACCCAAGAAATACATTGGGATTCTTAAAAATCATTTCTTCATAATATAATCCATATAAAATAAATGGACATCATAAAAATAATTCGATCATAAATAGAATATAATAAATGTAATAATATATATTGAAACATTACTATATGCCATCTTGTATAGAAAATAATTTTGATAAAACAGATGAACTAAATTCTTGAGGAAGATATCCATTCTCTTTCAAAAAAGGTATTCTTTTCTCAAAATGTCATGAAATTTTAAATGAAAATAATTTAATTGAAAATAAATATCACATATTATAAAGTAATATACATGTAAATAAGGAGTTATTAATATATACAAAAAATATTTTCATACTGTATAATTTAAAAAACATTCACCTCATACTTTTGTCGGAAGTGTCAAAAAGTAATAGTATGGTAAATGGAATAAATATTCCTTCCAAACCATATAGTAAAACTAAATATGGATAAAAATGAATTTAAAAATAAAAATAAGAATATTAAAAAAATTTGAA
This sequence comes from Viscum album, assembly GCA_963277665.1. Lineage (NCBI taxonomy): Eukaryota > Viridiplantae > Streptophyta > Magnoliopsida > Santalales > Viscaceae > Viscum > Viscum album. The sequence goes on from OY728133.1 coordinate 448,667,554, forward strand.
ATTATTTTTAGAAAAAATTTACATGCATGATAAATATACCCCAATAAATACTTACAAATAACCAATCTCAATTAAAAATGAGATGGAAAAATTATCTCATACTGTATGTCTGATACTCTCCATATGATTAAAAAACTCCTTTATCTTTTAAACATATTTTTAACTTATTTAATTTACATAATAGTTTTTTTGATATCTTAAATGTTTCATTTATGATCTTATGTTACTGGTTTATTAATAATTGTATGTTAATGCAACATTTCGGGTAATATCACATTGTTTATCATAAATGTTGTGACTTGTTATACATGTTCATATTACATAGATAATGATTTAATTAAATCAATTATTTATAATATGATTTATCTTTCATATATATTCATTATATAAAAGATAGATAAATTAAATGGAATACACCATTCATTTACATGGTAGGTCATACGTACGCATGAACGATGTTTCTGTTTTCTTATCGTAATAAATTTAAACAAGTGAATGAAATATATTTACATATATATATATATATAATTCTCAAAGACTTATTATGTCATATATTTAATAACTATGAAAAATATATATATAATCATTCTTGGATGTTTAAAGTGGAGAATGAATCTGATCACGTTGTGGAAATGGTAGGTCGTACGTACGGACGTGCAACAGTATCAATCTTTTCATGGTAAAATTGTTTTTAATAGGATGATATATTAATTATCATGTAATATAAATTATTTAGGGTCATTATACTCATCATTATACCCATACTAATAATGTATTTTTGAATAACAAATTACATCATAGCATGGAGATGACAATCCATATATACGCACGCATGATGATTTTATTATTCATAGTAAGGATAAAATGATTAATATAATTTTCCCATGATTATAATAACATATAAGTATTATTTTTATACTGGATTTATTATTTTGGCATGGAAACAATATAGAAAGATAAAGTAGAAGAACAAAAATAACTATGAAAGAATGATAAAACGATTACCTCTTCTTCAGGTGTTTCATTTTGATTTGAACAAAACAGTTCCATAATATGTCACTCTTATTAGAGGTATTCTTATAGAATGATTTAAAGGATGTTGAGGGTAGATATGGGAAGGGTTTTTTTGTATCAAAAGGATTTAGAGGTGTGAGGTATGGAGGAAGGGAGGTTCCCTTTTATAAAAGATGTGAGAGGAACATCCGGAAAAGTCTTAAAATATTAATTTATTATAAAATGAATTTTGGCGTATAATTTATCCAAATAGTCTAAATTTGAGTAAAAAATTACTATTTATCAAAATAAACTCAATAAAAAGTTTTTATTCATGTTTATGTCATAAAATTAATCTTAGATTTTAGATTTAACACTTAGTTGACTAATTTAACTCTTTCAACGTCTTCTTGTATTTTAATACTATATTGTCAATAAATTTACTATAAATTTCCAATATAACCTAAAGTGGTTCATTAATGAAATTTTATACATTATCTGAGTCATTTTATAGAATATTAAACTTTTAGGACTATTATATCATTTAGTAAAGTATTAGTTGTTTTAAAAACCGATTATGTCAATTTCTAAACTATTCATATCATGACATTTTTAAAATCCATAAGAAGATTAATATTTGGAAAGAACATAATTAATTAAAATTTAACAAGTCATATTAATCCATAAAATTCGTTTATGCAAAAAAAAAATTTGAGAATATATTTATTTTAATATTTATAATCATATTTTTTAAAATCATTCATTAATAAGGTAATCACCGCATCATTATTATGCCGTAAATAAATTTATTTATTAGGTGTCTAAAAGTTATAAATAAAATAAAATGATCATTAAATCTTTTTATATTTAAAATTAATGTTTATATTTGAATTTATCATATGTATAACAACATATTAGAATTGTTTTATTAAGAAGATATATGTTTATGTAATATTTCTATATTCATTAGAATAATTCTTATAAAACATCATTTTCAAATCCATGTTATTTCATGTGTTCCCAAAACATACCCACGGATGTCCATGGTCATAAATATCTCATAAAATAGGATTATTACTTTTTTTGGTGTATTTTAATATTATTATAATATTATTTTTTACCTTTATATCAATGATTTACAATTTAACCATGGTAAATAAAATAATTACTGATGTTACTATTTATAATATCGAAAAAATAAAAGTTATCTATTTATGAAAATTATAAACTTATTAATCCAAATATTGAATCCATTTTTCAAAATTCTAAACATATAAGTTGTAGTAATTTATTTAAAATATATTTCATTGTTGAAACAAAAAATCTGGTTTTTAAGTAGTAATATCTATCAAAAGATTGACATGTGTATATGTCGAATTTTAATGTTAAATTAATTACAATGAACAAAAATAGATTAAATGATAAAAATATAATCTATGTATACTTTAAAACCAATTAAAATTATAATCAATCTATATAAATAAATTATATTAAATAATAGGTTTTGAATTAAAATGAAGTTTTTTTCAGTATTCATTAAAATTTAAATGTTATTAGTGGAATTCAAAAAAATCATAAAAAGTAAATTTTTATGTCCCTATTTAAAAAAATAAGTTTATTTTTTGACATTTAACTATTAAATGTATCAAAATCTAGATTTAAAATGGTTGCTCCATCAAAAGGAAGAAAAAATGCATTAAAAGAAACTAGTATCCAAAAATTAATTTTATTGTCATTATATGTTCTATAAACATTTCAAGATGAATGATAATCATATAAAAAATAATAAGGTTAGTTAATACTATTTGTAACAGCTAGTTTATATCCAATTAAATAATAATAATGTTATAATATATCGTTGTTTAGTGAAATGTGGTATCATGTACAACACAAGCTATCGAGGTAGGTCGCTATTGCGTGCAACGCAATCCAATTCAATGTTTTGGGTAGTGAAAGCTTCCTTTGGTGTTGCGTATAACATAATCTAATCTTAGTTCATATATTCATTGAACAAAATCTATACTCAGTGTTTTGTGAAATAAATTATATCAAAGTAACATGAAATTGTGGGCAACACAACACAATAATACAATTGTTTATACTGCAAGATATTACGATGTTGTATATTGCGCAAGATGATCTTGGGTTGGAATAACACATTAAAAGAGTTTATCTCATAAAATTGTGAGGTGTTACATTCTATTCCCCTTAAAATTAAATTAATACTCGAACTTTTTCTGGGTGATAAATCGATTTTTACGTGAATGTTTCTTTCATGAAATCCCACATCGTAATAGGGGATAATAAAACCTTATTTTGGAAATGGATAGTTTGAAACACAATGGTTACCCAATGTAAATCATCACTGGGTTTCCCCATAAAAGAACATAGATGATAAGTGAAGGCATCTATATGGAAGAGAAATCTAACCACCATGCTCTGAGGGATAGTGATAGAGAATAAGGATTTGAGAAAGATGACTACAAGAAATCCAATATTATGTGATGATTTCAAGGACAATATAATACATCAGATAAGTAGGTACTAGGATAAATTTTTTGTTTTAAAGATATTTTTCCTAAAGTTGATATATTTTTACATTATTATAAATACTTACATGATATTAGTGTATCATTACCAGTCAACATTCACTGAACAATTTCTAGTTCATCTCATATTTAAAAAAGGTAAGATTAATTTTTCATTCATTAAATGTAAGTTGATCATACGACTGAATTATAGGTCATTCTGTCAATATCATCTAAAATGTTATAACATGTGATCAAATATGCATAATTCATCCTATAGTGAGATAATAAATTAATTTCATGACCCGTCCTCAGGGACCGTGTCGTGACTAACCCAAGACCGCCTTCCATAGGCTAGGGGATGATGACTAGCACCAAAGGTGTAAAACCCTAAACTGGGAAGGCATTGCCATTATAACCTGGAACAAACACAACAGAGTATGCAACATGAAGTATAACACTAAGTAAACTGTATACAAATGAGTATGCTGAAAAAGTAAAAGGGGTCGTAAATACAAGCCCCCAATAGTTATATACAGTTACAATTGTAAGAAAGAAATGTAAATCAGCCACTGGGTCATCCTCCAGTGTTCCAACTGAAGGGTATGTAAAGATGACCTCCTCAGCACTCCCCGTCCTTCTGTCCACTCTGTGTACCATATCGTCGAGTGGTCTACCTCCGGGTACTGTCCAATCCTGCCACTCTTTGCCTCAGTCAGTGTTGTCCGTCATCTACAACCAACACAATGAGGTACTGACATAGCCCGTGTAGGGGTGAGTATAACAATACTCAGTTGGGATCCTGAGACACTCAAGGTCTCACAAAACCCAACAAGGATAAACCAAAAGTATGAAATCAACAGATAATTATCACTTTGGTATATACGCATACATATAGATAAGTTTTCCATTAAACCATATGATTTGTGATGTAATCATAAAATTCATTAACTCAACTAAAACCAGGATTTTATTTAAGGGGTGGAATAAAGTAACAGATGCAGTCACTCTGTCGGAATCCTTAGCTGATGGTGTACTCCCCTTCTTTTGAGTACATTTGGTCTGTCGCGTCACACAGATGTGCTTCCCATCTTCATGGACTATTGTGGTACTCCTCCTGTCGAGTATCATGGGTCTGCTACATCACATAGAGTTGCTCCCCAATGTGGGTCTCCTGAGCACAAATAGAGGCGCTCCCCCTTGTATCCTGCTGAGCTACTCCTCTTGTCGAGTATCATGAGTTTTCTGCGTTACACAGAGGCTCTCCACACTATGGTCCTAATTCTCTCACCATGAGGCGCTTCCCACTAGGCTAGTCGAATCACTCCAAGTTGAAAGGTCACCAGTCGTCAGGTCTTATCCAGGTACTATGTCACCGAACTATGCACACTCATCACCGGGAGGATCCGCTCCATTATCTATTGGTCGATACTCTAGCTGTCATGAAGTCCCAAGTAGAAGTATCTCAAAGGTCTGCCTCGTCATTGATGTCTCAACGCAACAGATGACACATCAATCGGACGCTTGGTCTGTGAGTTATTGGAATTTCCGTTCTAGGGGCCCGATTGGTTTTTAGGTTCAAACCAACCTGACTGTACTCCAACTATGTCCAATCCTCATGTGGAGTATGCCAATAGAACCGTCACACTCAAAACATTCCGTCTCCATAGACGGTTCTTCGTTCGGACACCCGTAACCCATGATATAGATGAAAAAGTGTTAACTGACCAAACGACTCTGCGTCCGGTCCGACCCAGTAGGATAGACCTGGTCCGCGGGTCTGACACAGTCCAAGTGGGTGGCCCTACCCGAGTTGTCGGCCATGCCCAAATGGGCGGCACAGCCAGAAGGCAGCTCGGTCCATGAGCGGCCCGGCCCGGCTGGCTGGCAGCCCACGTGGACGGCCGGGTGGCGGGCCGAGCGGCCGGGTGGCTGGACGGCCCGATGGCCCGACCGGACACTTGTGGGGGGGGGGGGGGGGGTTATACCCCCTTCCTTCTGATCATAATAAGCACTAAGAACCAGTTCAGGTATCCCGCGGGACCCGAGGGGTCCCGCCTTTTTCGGCTGGCCGAGCGGCCAACCGGTTCCACACCACCGGAATGGCATCCTATCTCCGCGCCCCTCCGCTGCGGCCCACCCTGGCGATGACCTGATGCTGGACCCCACACGGCGTGATGGCGTCATCTCTCTTCCGACCGCTACGGTCCTCTTAGCCACGGTTCTTCTCTGATGTGGTGTGATGGGACCGTGCCCCTCCGGCACTACAGCAACCCACCTGGCCGCGACTCGGTTTTCTTCATGGCATGATGGCATCACCCCCCTCAGGCATCCTGATGGCCCTTACGCCATCGGCTTCTTCTGTGGCCAGCTCATTCCCTATCCTGTTTCCCCACTGTGGTTCTTCCTTCTGGCGGCGTCATTGCACGGCCGCCGTCATCAGAAAATGTGATCAATGAAAGGGGAGGGGGGGTTGGGCCATGTTCATGCTATCTGATCCCTCCTCATTATGGTGATAACATTATGAAGTTCTCAAACCATAATTTGAATGATGAAGAAAGAAAAAAAAAATTAACTAAAACCCCTACCTCAATTTTTTAAGATTGTGGATGATGTCGTAGGAAAAGGGTAGACGTCGATTTATTGACGTCGGGAAGCGTCATGCACTCCCAATTCTCAAGCTCGTGTGTTGGAAAGTGTTTGGAGGTAACGAAGTCGAAGATGGAATTCTTCACGTTCTTCGTGGGAGAGTTCTCCTCTTTCCCCACGCTCCACCAAAAGATTATGCCAACAAAAATAAAGTAATAGCATAACCTTTATTTTAATGGTTGGGATGAATTCAACTGGATTCAACTAATTAATTGTAAGGATTAAATTAATTGAGGGATTTGGAACATTAAAATAATGGTCGAAGTTGAAGAGTCTTCATCCCAAATTAATGGGTGGTTAGAGGGGTGTTAATGACCATGTGGGACCCACCAAGGATATCCTCCCAAGGGAGTTTATGCGCGGGTGGGCCCCACCACCATAACCTCTCATGGAGGTTATGGTGTGGTGGCCCCCACCTCTAACCTCTTCTTGGAGGTTTTAACCACCACTTAAAAAAATAAGATACACTTATTTTTTTCTCTTAATAAAAACCCAAAATCTAACTTCATTTCTTATTAGAACGCATCTGCGGTAAAGGTATCACTAAGAAATCACCGACGCTGCAAGTTCAACGGTTCCCACAGAGATCAATTCTGAGCACCAGTTCAAACTTTATAAAATCCCACTCACCCATTTACTGAACGAACCCCATGAAATCAAGTGCCATAAATCATCGTAGACTCGTGAAAATACCATTAATTTAAGAAAAAACGTTTCCATGGAATTTTTGGGTCTTTTAATTCTCCCCACCTTAGGGCTTTACATCCCTGTAAGCTACAAATCGAACTAGGAAAACAAATGGGGGTATTGAGCACACATCTGAGCCTCCCATTCCCATGTTCTCTCCTAGAGGTTCCCGTGCTGCTAGTGAACATGCACCAGAGGTATCAACCATCCATGTAGGACCCACTCCTATTGATCCATAATCTCTACTGAAACCTCCATGAAAGTTACCCAGTTAGCAATGTTTAGCTCCCCGTGGATGATGATGTGGGATTGGTCATGCATGTATCTCCTCGGATAAGATACGTGAAAGACGTCGTGAACCCAGTGCAACTATGGTGGTAGAGCTAAGCGGTAAGCTACCTCACCTACTCTGCTGAGGACATGAAATGGTCTGATGAATCATGGAGATAACATTCCTCCTTGGTCAAATCTCTGTAGACGTCATCAAGGTGAGACCCGTAGGAATACGTGGTCGCCATCCACAAACATTAGAGCCCTCCGTCTTCTTTTAGCATACGACTACTACCTGCTCTGTGCAGTCTTCATCCACTCCTGGATGATCTTCACCTTCTCTGTGGTACCCTGTACTTTCTCTGGTCCCACTAGTACTGATTCTCCTGGGGTTTTCCAGCATATTGGCGATCTACATGGTCGACCATAAAAGGCCTCAAAAGGTGTTATACTGATGGTGGAGTGATAGCTGTTGTTGTAGGTGAACTCCACCAAAGGCAAGTGATCCTACTAGCTATGGAAAAATTCTATGACACATTCATGTAGCATGTCCTCATGGGTCTGGATGGTCCACTCTGTCTGACCATCTATCTGAGGATGGAAGGCGGTGCTCAAGCGAAGCTATATCCTGAAATCCTCCGATAACCCCTTTCATAGTAGGGAAGTAAACCTTTTGTCACATTAAGATACAATAGAAGAAGATACTCCGTGAAAATGCACAATCTCATGCATATAGAGGCATCCCATGGTCTCTACTGAGCCCATCTCTCTGATCGGTAGGTAGTGGGCCGACTTGGTGATTTAGTCAATGATCACTCAAATCGAGTCGTGAATCCTGGATGTACATGGAAGACCCATCATGAAGTCCATGGATATCTCATCCCACTCCTACTCTGGTTCCTCTAAGGTCTAAACCAAGCATACTGGTACCTGGTTCTCCGCCTTCACATACTGACAAGTAAGGCATCATGAGAAAGACTCCGCTACTGCCTTCTTTATACTTGGCCACCAGTGTTGTCGTCTGAGGTCCTGATACATCATCACCACCCCTAGATGTATAGTTATAGGGGAGGTGTGGAACTCCATCAACACATCATCCTGTTGTTCTATTGGTACCATAGTACACTCTCTGAAGAGGATCACGTGATCCCCACCATCAGAAAATCTATCAGGTGCCTGCCCTGTAGATATCTGAGCACGTCATGTCTTGTAGTCAACATCCCCATATTGTGCCTCCCTGACTCATTGAAGAGTGGAGGTGTGACTCTAAGAGACGGTAGATATACAACTCTATCCCTATCCCCAAATAGATATCTATAAGTCAGCAAACTGCTTTGTCACATCTCCTAGCAGTTGTATACCAGATCTCTAACTGAGTTCATCCACAACAAGATTCCCCTTCCCAGGAGTATAAACTATCTCAACGGCATAGTCTTATAGAACTCAATACAATACTATTGTTTTAGGTTCATGTCCTCCTGGGAGAAGATATACCTAAGAATCTTGTGATCAGAGTATACTGTGAAACGCTCTCCCATCATATAGTGTCTCCACATCTTTAAGGCGAAGAACGATGCTGCTAACTACAGGTCTTGGTTAACATAGTTCTTCTCATGCTGTCTCAACTGCTAAGAACCATATGTGATCACTCCACTCTCCTGAATTAGGACACACCCAAGTCTGGTCCCTAATTCATCGCAGTAAACAAGGTACCCTACACCCTCCTCTGAAAGCCTCATGTTTGGGGCACTTGTCATCCTCTACCTTATCTCTTGAAAACGCTGATGGAATCTCTCCAACCACACGAAGGGTTTCGCCTTATTCATCAAGGATGATAGTGGTGCTAAAACTCTATAGATGCCTGGAACAAATCTCTGGTAGTATCCAGTGAAGCCTAGGAAACTTCATACCTTCGGCACGCTCCTGGGTGGCTCCCAAGCAAGTACTGCTTCAATCTTAACTGGATCCACAATAACTCGATCCTCTGAGATGATGTGTCCCAAGAATTGAACTTCTAGAATCCAGAAATAGCACTTCGAGAACATACAGTAATGCTGGTCCTCTCGGAATGTGTCTAGTTCTACCCGGAAATGGTAGGCATGCTCCTCCTCAGTAATCAAGTAGATCATAAGTTCGTCCCTGATGAATATGACAAAGAGATTGAGTATGGCTGGAAGATCCTATTCGTGAGACACATAAACACTACTGGGGCATTGGTTACACCATACGACATTAACAAAAACACATAGTGGTCGTACCGACACTAGAAGGTCATCTTCTGTAGATCCTCTTCTTGAACTCTGAGCTGGGGATAACCTGATCTTAGGTCTATCTTCGAGAATAATCATGCTCCCATGAGATAATAAAAGTGGTCATTGATCCTCGGGAGTGGGTACTTGTTCTTCATAGTCACCCGGTTTAGGAAATGGTAGTTGACACAAAGCCAAAAGCTCCCATTTTAATTCCCGGCGAACATAATCGAGGCTGCCCAAGGAGAAACACATGGCTATATGAATCTATTCTACTGCAATTCCTCTAGTTGTACTCGCAGATCACGGAGCTCAGTGGGAGACTTACGATGTGCTAAAGTAGGTATCAGTGTCGTCCCGGGTTACGAATAAATGTTTAAGTCCACCTCTCTACGAGGAGGTAGTCTTGGAACATCGTTAGGGAAAACATTTGCAAACTGGTCCACCACTACAAGATAAGTCGGATTCTCCACATCAACTATCTCGAGGGTAAGGCAAGCCAACTGGTGAGTGATCAGCTGTACCCTACTACAAATAAGTCTGTCTTGTGCTGCAAAGGTTCCCTTCTGGCCAGTGAAGGTTAACCTGGTCCCATCCATGAGTACACACCGCACTTTTCGCTTAATACAGTAGATCTGTGCATGGAGAGTAGATAACCAGTCCATACCCAAGATGATGTCGTAAGGCCTCGATGCCTCTACGAGGAGATCCAATCCAAATCACTCACCTCCTATAGTAAGCTCACACTATCGGCACCAGTGCATAATCATCGAGTCTACTCCTTTAGGAGTCTCTAGCCATAATATCGAGACAACGACTCTATCGGAATCTCCATGCTCCGAATGAGGGTAGTGGAAATGAAAGAGTGATTGGAACCTATGTCTATAAGAACTGAAGCTAAGGTGGAGTATACATAGATAGTACCTCGAATCACCTCTAGAGAACTGTGGTCATATGCCTTAGCTGCCTAAAGATGATATGTCCCCTGTCCACCTGCTCCCTGCGGTCGGGGTGGACCTCTTGTTGTTGGTGGTGGTAACACCTCATAATGTCATCCACCACCAGCTGCATGACTAGTTAGTGCCCCGAGGGTCATACGCTCTGACATCCCACTAAGTGATGAGTCCTTAGTGCAGGGCCCCTTTGAAATGGAGGCACCAACAATACTATTTCCCATTGGGCCACCGATGCCAGCAACCCTAGAAGCAGACGATGCTGGCTGCTTGAGTGCGTTGCATGAGTTCCAGTGCAAGAGGCCACCCATATTTTGGGGAGAGGCGAACCCACAGGCAGTTGAGGATTGGTTGGAGGCTATAGTGAGAGTCTTCAGGATGGTAGGGAAACCAACAGACCTTATGGTTATTCATTCTACGAGTCTCGTTTAGGTATCAGTAGGCAGATGGTGGATCCTAATGCTCCAGGTCCATGGCGAGGTGACACATCATTGGATAGACTTAGAGATCTTGTTCTGGGTAGAGTTTGTTCCATCCACCCTTCGAGTTGTGTGGATATAGGTGTTACATCATCTAAAACGGGGCAACATGATAGTAGCACAATACTCGGTGTGGTTCCCCAACCTCTCTCGCTACACCAAAGATATGGTGTGAGACTCATTCATCAGGACCCGGACCTTCGAGCAGGGGCTCAGGTGAGAGATCAGGGCATCGATGATCTCCTTACGCAATGTAACAACTGGGCCCCAATGACAGCATAGAAACCCTACCGTAACATGTCTTTTGGGTCCTGGCCCACCAGGTGCCACCAATTGCACCGCAAACACGTGGTCCCCACCCAAGGGTCCATCCACGTGCCTGAACAGATCATCTGACTAATAATTGTTCCCACGGGGCAACACATGTCCTTTCTAATGTGATTTGTTTTCACTCACAGACACCTTGGGAAACATCCCAGAAGGTCAACCATCCTAATCACTACTCCAGGCCAAGCAAGCTTAGCTACGGAGTTCTAATCAGACAGACTCTTGAAAAGAATGGTACACCTTGTTGATATTAGTCACATCATTTAGTCATTTAACGCTTTATCATTCTGGGGTGTTATAATCACTCCCCCTTTTGAGCACAAAGTCCTCGTTGTGGGCCCTACATGTCAACCCATGTAGTGAGCTGCACTTAAGTCTAGGAACCACATCTAATACCAAATGTAACAACTGGGCATCAGTGACAGCACATACACCCATCCTTAACATGGTCATCGGGTCCTGGCCCACCAGGTGCCACCAATTGCCATGCAGACTCGTGGTCCCCACCCAAGGGTCCACCCACGTGCCTGAACGGATCATCTGACTAATGATTATCCCCACTGGACAACACATTTCTTTTCCAATGTGATTTGTCCTCACTTACACAAACCCTAGGAAACTTACCAGAAGGTCACCCATCCTGATCACCACTCCAGGCCAAGCACACTAAACATTAAAGTTCTAATCAGATAGGATCCCAAAATGGAAGGTAAAACATGTTGACATGAGTCATATCATTTAGTCATTTAACTGTTTATCATTATAGGGTTTTACAATTAATCTAACAAACTGCAATTGGAATATAACATATACTATAAATAAATGGATAACATTACAATCATTCCAGAAACTGAAAATATAAATATTTAGAAAAAGTTGAAGTAAATTGAATTCACATTTGTCTCCCAAATCTTATTTATAAGACATTGGTTTTGACATTCCAAATTTCTGAATACCTTACTTATGTATTGTCTTGAAACATGATAATAATATAAATTACCATATAACCATAGGGACAACACGAATTATATCAAAATTAACTCTTTCCACACACCAAAAAATACAAAAAATTATATATACTCAAACCATGATATAACTTTGTACTTGTATCAGTCATGAGATCATTAATACTACAAAACATAACCTTATCTCTGCATCTCTTCATTATGTTCATATCATGTGCCTTCTAGAAATATTTAAACCACTTTTCAGTGTTACCATTACCATATAATTATAGAAAACTACTATAGATCATTACATATATATTCTAATAATCCCTAATACTATAAATGGGATTCCACAACACTATTTTGGAATCCCATTACAGAAACACTAAATCATTCCACCACTTCATTTTCATACTAAAAATTATCAATAGTGTATGCATGTTACTTCCCTATGAATTTTTCGATAATAAGTTTATGACTTTAATCATAAATAACCATTGAATTAAGGAAATCGTTAGCATAATGCCTCATTTCCTTACACTTGTAGCGTTGATATTCTTGTGGTGAATTTTATGTAGTAGTTTCTCAATTCAAATAATTAAAATCCTTTTTTGCATTACATTGGAAATCATCTGCTCAATGATCATCTTTTCCACAATAGAAAAATTATCTAGTACCTTTATGAAAATCACTATATGATTCTATCCACACTTTGAGCAAAAGTAAACATTCATCTTCTTTTAACCATTGTTTTTAGATTTTCCATTGAACTCAATGTTTTTGTTTCTGGTCAAAACCGTGTGATGGATATGTAACACCAAATTCTAGGTCTACCTTGATAGAACAATGTAAAATATATTTATAGCTATTGATTCCACATATAGCTTCTATCCTTGAAGACTTGGTTTTAAGCCACTGAATAATCAATCAAATTTACTTTCATGTTGGATGATGAAGTTAGAAGCATACCCTGAAAGTCTTTTCAAATTCACCTTATATGTACTAAGAGCTTCATCATCCTTTTGATTAACCTCAAGGAACACCTTTGACATCATTGTTCAAACAATATAAGGGAAGTACTTATTGAAAAATATGTTCTTGAACTCATCCAAGTCCATTTAATCAATTTCATCTTGATTCCTTGTATTATTAATTAGAGTCTACTATTTCTCTACTTCACCTTCTAAATGATATACAACCAAAATGAATTTTTCATGTTACCAAAAATGATGGATGGATAATATATTTTCAATTGTACTTATTCATTTTCCCATGATAAGTGAATTAAAAGACCCACTTGAAGAAGGTGGGCATTTCCTCATGAAAGACTCAAAAAACATTATTCCCTTCTATAATAATTTTGAAGTCTATAATGATTTATAGGTTTTGTAATTACAGAAATTATAAATTTCATTTCATATCCAATAACATTATGTTGTTCCATTGAACAATCATTGAATTTTCTAGTGCATTGAATAGTAACATGATTCCTTCGAGTTCCACACATCACCTAAAACCCAAAAAGAATAGTGTGAGGGAAAAATCATACTTGGAAAACAACATAATCAATGAAGATTACATTCTGTCACTGACATATTAGTTTTAATACATGGTTATTCATGATCTTTACCATAACTCTTGGACTTTAAGCTATAGTTATATTCAACCTTATAGAAATCCCTAGACATACCTTAGAAATATCACTAGGTATCTAACTAAATATTTCTCGACCTAGTTTCCGAAGGATAACTAAACCTTCACTATAATACCAAATCTAATGACCAATAATTGATGTTCAATGAAATTTCATTTTTTGTGGAATAATTAATACATGATAGAAACAAACACCCGTAGACCGTATTAGATTAGTGTCTTTGGAAACATAGAATATCATCTTCTAAGATGGTGAAATATCTTTAACATCTCCCATAAAGATCATCATGTTTTCTTTTCCTAACATAAAACATTATTTATATCATGGGGAAAAGATTACATAAAAAGTGTGACCTCAAATGATCAGTAATGGTAAACACGGATAACATAAAAAAAATAATAAATATTTGAACATATAAACATCAATATCATGAGACATAAAATAAATCATTGCATTACTTATGGAATAGATCGTAAAGGAAAAAAACTATGATAAAATAATAGGAGAAAAAACCTGTAATTTTTGAAATATAATAATAATAAAATATGATTTTCATAGTATCCAAGGCATTTCTACCAAGACCATCATAGTGGAGAAATTATATTACTGAACCGAATTTGCTGGTTGTTTCATCCATTTATTTCGGAACTATATTAACTTTACCTTCCAGTCATGTATATATCATGGGATATAATTCTTTAACCAATGAATTGGGGTGGGGGAGATATATGTTCCACCCATCTCATAATGAAATAATGCTTACATATGGAACAAATATATAAATCATTCTTCCTAGTATAACCTAAGAAATAAACTGGGATTCGAAAACATTATTTCAACATAAAATAATCAATATAAGATAAATGGATTACATAAATAAAATAAAATAAATTTAATAATAGGGATAGAAACATAACCCCATGTAATATATCATGAAAAATAATTGTGATAAAACAATTGAACTTAATTCCTTAGAAAATATCCTTTATTCTTCAATAACGTTTTCTTTTCTCAAAATGTCGTGAAATTTTAAAAGAAAAGAATTTAATTTCAAATAATAATTAAATATTATAAAAAATCTTCTTGTATATAAGGATTTATGAATATGTTAAAAAATACATTCATGATTTATACGTCAAAAAAAATATTCCCCTCTTACATTTTTCGGATAATTCAAAATGAAACACATATGGTAATTGAAGGAAAGATACCATCTAAACCACGTAGTAATAGATGAAATGGGTAAAAATGAATTTAAACATACATAGATGAAAAATGAAATTTTATGGAAAGAAATTAGAAATCAGGGTGATGGATGATCAATATACCCCAGTAATCCTTACAAATAAACAATCATAGTTAAAAATGAGATTGCAAAATTTTCCCTTACCATAGGCCTGATACTCTTCATATGAGTCCAAAACTCATGGATAATGTTTTTAAACATGTTATTAATTTATATCTGAATAATAAAAATATTTATGATATCATATATGGTTCTTTTATGACTTTATATTACCCGTTTAATAACAATTCCTTGTTAATGATACATTTCGAGTAATATTGCTTTGTTTATCGTACGTTTTTGACTTTTTATTCTTGATCATATTACATAGATCATGCTCTAAATACTTCCATAATGTAAAATATGATTTATATATGTTATATATTCATAATATAATAGATAGTTTAATGAAATATAATATATTATTCCTAGAGACGATAGGTCGTACGTACGAATGAATATTGTTTCTGTTTTCATATCGTATTTAATGGAAGTGGATGAAATATATGTACATATATATACATATAATTTCCAAAATATTTATTATTTCAAATAATTTAGAATTTAGAATTATATATATATATATATATATATTATCATTCATGGATGGTTAAAGTGGTGAATGAATCTCATCGCATTGTAGAGACGATAGTTTATACATACACACGAGTGATGGAACCATTCTCTTTATGGATAAATGTTATGTAATTAGATGTTATATTAATTATCATGTTATATTAATTATTTAAATTCATTATAATCATCATTATATCTATCCTAATAAATCATTTTAGAATAACAAATTACACCACGGTAAGGAGATTGTAAGCCATGCGTACGCACACATGATGATATTATTATATTTAGTATAGATAAAATGTTGAATATAATTGTACCATGATTATATTAAAATTTATGTATATGGATTATACTGGATTTATTACTTTGGTATGAAAACAGTATATAATGATGAAGAAGAAATAGAAAAGAACATTGGAAGAAGGGATAAAACGATTACCTCATTTTCTAGTGTTTTCTTTTGATATTAAAAAAATAGTTCAGTCGGATGTCTCTATTCCCAATGTTATTTCTCAACGATAAATTTATGGATTTTGGAAGGGTAATATGATAGTTTTTGGGTGATCCAAAAGGATTTAGAGGTGTGAGTTAAAGATAATGGTTGGTACCCTTTTATAAGAAAGGTGGGTGGCAATTGAGAAAAAATATTTTAATATTAATTTATTATAAAATAATTTTCAGTTTCTAATAGATAAAAAATGATTTAATTTTAGGATAATATGTGTATAGATATAAATACTCTATACCATTACTTTTTATACATTTTTAGGTCATTAATGTAACCTTATCGTTTATATTTATCCCTTAGTTATTTAATTTATCTTTTACCATGTCTTCTTAAATATTCATATGATATGATTAATATAGATAATATAAAATGATAATAAAACCTCCAGTGGATCATTAATGAATTGTTTAAAATTATTGTTGACCTCACCTATTTTGATAATCCCAATTATGCTTTCACATACTTTAATAATCACAAATAATGTTTATCTATATATTAATTCTTTTAATCGATGACATTCTATTTGATTATAACATAAAAATAATATTTGAAAAATGTTAATCAATGTTTATCCATGTTATATGTCTTTTGAAATTTTTCTAACTCAATCAGATAAGCTTTTCAAGAAGCAGATAAGTGTTAAGTCACTGATATGCTTATAGCTACTGATATAGAAAAACAGCTCTACCGGTATGTAGTCTACTAATAGACATAGTCACCGATAAGCAAAGGTCACTGATACGCAGAGCTACCGGTATCTATAAGTCCACCAGTAAGCAAATTCCACTGATATAACATGTCCACCGATACAGATAGCTACCGATAGGAGTTAAGCCACCGATAGAACAAGTATACCAGTATGCATAAGTCTACCGGTATACACTTTACTGGTACTGAACAAAGCTATCGGTATACACGAGATACCAATAAAAAGTTCACCGATATAGAAAGTCACTGATACAGATAGTCACTGATACACCAAGCTACTGATACAAGCAAGTTACTGCTAGAACAAACAAGCTACCGATAGAAAGAGTTACAGGTACATAGATCAACTGATACACGGAGTAACAACTATCGATACAAGGAACTACTTGTACATGATCAAAGAGATACCTATAGAAGCTCACTACTATCCAAAGTCCACCGTTATATATAAAGAACAAAAATATACTTATAGAATTACCAGTCAATGATTCCTAAACTCAACTTTTGTTAATATTATTTATTTTTTAATAAACGACCATATTTGATGATTTTAATGCAATCAATGTTATCTAATGTGGGTTGTTGGCATGTTAGCAAACCGTACCTAGTACCAATGATAAGGTAATCATTCCTATTGTAGGAGCTGAAAGCTATAAAATGAAGGACAAAGACCGAGAACAAAGGGAGTGTGAAATGTAGTTACATTAAGATTACACACAATGGGAAAAATAATGTTGTAAATTGGTGCATAAAGAACTTACTACTTCCATACTCGAAGATCACTGGACATACACGAAGCCATTCATTCTAGGGAAGAAAAAAATCTTCACCTTAGTAAAGGAGTGAATAACTACAATGATATCTTCATGTACTCATGTTGATAAAACTGAACATGAATAAAATGACCCCATGTTTTTCAGAAAAAAATCACAGAAGGACTTAGAGATTCATTTACATCAATACAAGGACTCTAGAGCTTCACTCACAACACATAAATCACTCTCAAATCATCTCTATATGTTTAGCTCTATTGTGTTTTATTCATTTACTTTTTTAGCAGTGTATTTACTGAATGACTCTTGGACTAAACTGGAGGATAGTAAATCCTCACTCAAAACTTCTACACATTACTATATCCCACTCTGAATTGTGGAAGAGATCAAGTGAGACCTAGATAGAATGTGTTCTATTGTTTTTTCCCACGAAGAACTGCGGTAGAGGTCATAGTACCTGGATAATATTTGCACTATTGCTTACCCCGATCTAGGGTGTGGATCTAATTTATATAAATTGTTTTGAGAGGACTATGTCTCAGCTTGAGATTGAACATAATGGTTATATCTGATGTGCATCACAGTTTAAATCTAAATTATATTATATATAATTTATATTGTACAGCTAATTACTTTGAAATACAATTTGATTTAAAGTTATTTTGATAGTTATACTATCAGGTTTTTATACTTAATATTTACCAGTATGTTAGTTTCAAAAGTTAATTTAATCTTCTGATTAAATTAACTGAGACCTAATCAATCTTTGAAAAACTAATTGAACATTTACACACTGTATAAATTCCCTACAGTTTAACCTGTTTCTAAATTAGGGTATTTTAAGAGAAATATTTTTAACAGAAATTTTAATTGGAACTCAATTCACCCCCCCCCCTCTTGAGTATCCTCTCCGAACAAAATTTGGTATCAAATGAGTAAATATATTATAAAGTGTTTTCAAAACACTCTCTGTTTCAACTTTGATTTTAGTTGTGTCATAAATATCTTAAATCTCTGTTTGTTATAAATTTTATATCTTTAAATATTTTTGCTAAACTCTTTCTATGGATAATAGATTAGAATGTGATGCTACCAACATGCCACCTTCCTTTAATGTTACAAATTATGCCCAGTGGAAACATAAATTAAAAATTCATTTAGGGAGTATGGTATTTGATATCTGAACAGCTATAGAAACTCAATATACGATTCCAGAGACTGTTATAACTACTTGGGAATAACCTTATAATACATCTTATAATAATAATTGTAAAGCAATGAATGCCATGTATTGTGCTTTAGGTGACGAGGAATTTAATAGAATATCTTCTTATAAAACTGCTTATAAAATTTGGAATACTTTGTCTATACCCCATGAGGGACAACCAATTTCAACGAAATGAGATTGAATACTTATACTATTAAATATGATAATATTAAAATGAAGCCTGATGAGCCTATTTCTGACATGTATATTCAGTTAAATGAAATTTTCAACACACTGAGATCACTTGGAAAAGCTGCTCCTGTAAAGGAGAAGATCATGAGAATACTAATATGTCTGCCAGACAAGTAGAGGGGAACATCAGTTTCAATTATATAGTCATGTGACATTGGTGCTCTGCCTGTCAAAGAGATAATTGGTAAGCTTATGATGTATGAGGAAGAACTCATGTTCAACAAAGAAGAGGATGATAAACCAAGGAAAAAGTTAGTATCCATCGAGACATCTTTTTTAAAGACTAAAGGGAAAGGAAATGTTCAATGTGATAGTGATAGTTCAAGCAGTGATGAGAGTGCATCTGAAAATGATTTTTCCATGGCTCAAATAGCCAGAAGATTCAAGAAGATCTATAGGAAGAAGAAATTCTTTATAAAATCAAATTACAAAGGAAAATATGATAAGAATGGTCATTGAAAGAAGGACTAGAAGAAGATTGATAAAAGTGATGACATTATCATCTATGAATGCAAAAGGAAAGGATATGTAAAGGGAAGCTGTAAAAAATCGAAGTTCAAAAAGAAATATGAATACACAGGAAATAAGTACAACAAAGCTATGAAAGCTACCTGGAGTGCTTCAAAAGACAGCACAAGTGAATCTAAAATTTTTGACTCTGAAAATAATCATGCTAACATGTGTTTTATTACAAACACATCTAAGGGAATTTCCTTAAAGAGTTCTCACAAGAAGGTATGGTAGTTGGATAGTGTATTTTCAAAGAATATGACTAGAGATTACTCATGATTCAAGCATTTAATAAAAGTTGTTGGAGGCCAAGTCACCTTTGGTGATAATTCTAAAGGAAATATCATTGTCCTAGGCCAAATTGGTAACATTGACTTAGTTTTAATTTATAAATTTTTATTTTCTGATGGACGTAAATATAATCTATTGAGTATTTCACAGTTATGTGATGGTAGTTTTAATGTTAAATTTGAAAATGATTCCTGTAATGTTTTTACCTATAAAAATACTTTAGTATTTTCTGCATTGAGAAATAAAAATGTTTATCTAGTTGATTTGAATTCTCTATCTAAACAAAATGTTACTTGATTAAATGATTTTAATAAAGAATCTTGGTTGTGGCATTGAAGGTTGGGGCACTGCAACATTAAATCAAATAGAAAACTGACTAGGAAAAAATTATTTAGAGACCTACCTAAGGTTGAATTCCTATCATAAAAAGATTGTAATACCTGTCAAAAGGGAAAGCAACATAATGTTTCTTTTATATCAAAGAAAGAAGTTTCAACTTATCAACCTCCTGTGTTGGTTCACATGGATTTGTTTGTACATTTTAGAGTTTCTAGTTTAAATGGGAAGCACTATGTCGATGTCTTAGTAGATGACTTTTCTAGATATATCTGGGTATACTTCATAGCTCACAAAAGTGAAGCTTGTTCTTACTTTATTACAGACTCCAAGTATATAGAAAACCATAGTGGACTTAAGATTGAGACTTTGACAAGTGATCATGGTTGTGAGTTTGAAAATCATGAGTTTGAATCATATTTCTCACACAATGGCTATCGTCATAATTTCTATGATCTTAGAACACCCAGTAGAATGATGTAGTAGAATGAAGAAATAACACCATTCAAAAAATTTCAAGAATCATTCTTAATGAATATGACATTCTTATTTATTTTTGGGCTGAAGCTCTAAATACATCTTGTAATATTATTGATAGAGTCTTGATTAGACTCGTTCTCAAGAAGAACCCTTATGAGTTTTTGAATAATAGAAAACCTATGGTTAGTTACCATATAGTATTTGGTTTCAAAGTAATTATTCTCAATACAAAGGATAATCATGAAAATTATGCACCCATAAGTGATGGTGGAATTTTAATTGGTTATTATTTAACTAGAAAACCCTATAGAGTCTTTAGTAAAAGAACCAGATGTGTGAAAGAATATGTTCATATCAAGTTTGATGAAACTGATCCACATGATCCTAAGTCTTCTCTTGAAAACATTGATGAAGATTTGTCTATTCTGGACCTTATTGATAAAACCATTGAGCATATTGTAATGATTTCCAATTCTGGACATATTCTAGAATCTGCTTCTATAGAACCCAAACCTAGAGAAGAGCCTAAAAATTCTACTTCTACCATTACCAGACCAACTAGGATTCTAAAGAATCATCCTTTAGATGTTGTTGTTGGTAATATTGAAATTGGGACATAAACTAGAGCTTCACTAAGAAACCAGGTTGAACATCAAGCCTTTCATTCACAAGATAGAACCAAAAAAATGACAATTATGCAATCAATGATGAATTTCGGGTAATGGCTATGCAAGAAGAATTAAATCAATTTGAATGAAACAAAGTCTGTGAATTAGTTGAAAGCTCTAAGAACACTTTGACCATAGGAACTAAATGGGTTTTTAGAAACAAAGATGATGAATCTAGAAATATAGTTAGAAACAAAGATAAGAAAGTTGCACAAGGGTATGATCATGATGAAGGAATAGACTATGAGGAAACCATTCACCCTGTGGTTAGATTAGAAGCTATTAGGATCTTACTTGACTATATTACTGATCTGAATTTCAAGTTATATCAAATGAATGTTAAAAGTGCTTTTTTAAATGGGTTTATAATTGAAGTGTTATTTATTTAACAACCACTTGGATTCACTAATCCCCATTTCCAAAATCATGTTTTTAATGTTTCTAAAGCTTTATATGGTTTAAAACAAGATCCAAGATCATGGTATGATAGACTTAGTAATATTTCTTATTTAAAAAGGTTTTACTAAAGGGATTGATGATCCAACTCTTTTTATTAAAATAATTTCTAATGATGTTTTGATAGTACAAATATATGTTGATGATATTATTTTTGGATGTTCTAAACATTCTTTATGTACTGATTTTTCATAGAGTATGAAAAATGAATTTAAAATTAGTTTAATGGGAGAACTCAAATATTTTCTTGGATTTCATGTTTTTCAAAATGAAAATGTTATTATTTTGAATCCAGGTAAATATACAAATGATATTTTAAAACGTTTTGGCTTGGATAATATTTATTAATGTGAAACTCCTATGAGTATTGTATGTAAAATGGTTAAAGATGAAACTAGGAAACCGGTGGATCAAACCAACTACAGAGGTATGATTGTAAGCTTACTTTACCATTGTGCTATTCGACTGGATATTAGGTTTAGTCTGTGCATGTGTGAAAAATTTCAAGATAATACAAAAGAATCTCATTTACATGCTGTTAAAATAATTTTCAAATATCTTAAACATACTGCAAATTTAGGTTTGTTATATCCAAAAGGAAAATCTTTTGAATTAATGAGTTATTCATATGATGACTTTTCTGGTTGCAAGTTGGATAAAAAAAGCACATCTAGAACATGTCATCTTTTAAGAATGTCCTTAATATCATGGTGTAGTAAGAAACAGAATTTTGTTGCATTGTCTACTACTGAAGCAGAGTACATAGCTACT
The DNA here is from genome assembly GCA_963277665.1 of Viscum album. Classification (NCBI taxonomy): domain Eukaryota; kingdom Viridiplantae; phylum Streptophyta; class Magnoliopsida; order Santalales; family Viscaceae; genus Viscum; species Viscum album. The sequence goes on from OY728133.1 coordinate 448,690,114, forward strand.
GGTAGCTGAGGTGCACAAATTCTATGGATGAAACACACTCTTTTGGACTATGGACATAATTTTATGCATTTTTTAATTAACTATGATAACACCAGTGCAATTAACATTTCATATAACCCTTTTTATCACTCTAGTACTAAACACATTGCTGTAAGTCACCATTTCTTGAGAGATCACTACCAAAAATGTGATATTACTCTTGAATTTATATGTACTGAACATCAATTTGATGACATTTTCACAAAACATTTATATTCGCACAGGTTATGTTACATTAGACATTAGTTAGGAATGATTAACCTTAACTGGTAGATACCTCACCGATGTACCTCACTGATGTACCTCACTGATGTGATACCTCACTGATGTACCTCACAGGTGTGATACCTCACCAATGTACCTCATCGATGTACCTCACTGATGTGATACCTCATCGATAAACCTCACCGATATAAAAAATCACTGATAAATAATTCTCACCGATATACCCTAATGATAACTATGCACTATTTTAAACTTCTACCGCCAGAATCTGTATCATTTATTCTTTACTTTTTATATGTTAATTATTTATGATTCCAAAATGATAAAACTAAATCTTAATCAATTGTTGATCCACCTCAAAATCTTTTCCCTCAAGCCTCATCTCCTGAATCTCTCGAAACCCTATGTTCCCTGAACCAGAGATGGAAAAAACCAAACTCCCTACTGTTAGAGATGAAATTGAAGAGCCGAATGCGAAGAAGTAGAAGACTGACCAAGAAATAAGTAGTAGTGTTGGTAGAACAAGGTCTGAAAGGTTACCAGTGAACCCGCACTTACAAAGTAGAGTTATTGTGATCGAAAAAGAGCTATGCGTGGAATGGCTATTGTCTAGTAGATCGTTAGTTCTTGACATGCTAGAAGATCATAAGTGGGTGGAATGCTTTTCGAACAACAATGGCCCATATAATATGAAGCTGGTGAAACAGTTCTACGAGTTTATATGATTTGAGAAATCAGAAGATGAGAACCAAATGATTTCACTTGTAAATGGAATGGAAATAGTTTTTTTCCATCTGTTGTGTTGGCTGAATGCCTGAAGGTTCCACACGAAGGGGTGTCTAGATATTTCTCGAAATCAGTACCACCTACAAGTGATATATTTGACTATAAAACTGCCTTAGAAGAGCTCATGGGCAGTGGCAAGCAAAGACAGGTGGTGGCTGTTGAAATGGATGGGGAGAACAGATTTATGTTCAAGATTGTTCAGCATGTTTTAATTACAAGGAGAAGGGACTTTGCGAATTTAAGATATCATGATATCTATCTTTTACATCTCTTGAGACATTGTGTTAAAGTGAATCTGGGCAGATTGCTATTGATTCAAATGGAGGATATGACCAGGCCTAAATCAAAAACCAATGCCTTATTCTTTTCCAATTTGATCTCAGTGATGATCAAAGTGAAAGGCGTAGCTATGTCTCAAGATGGGAAAATAGTAGTAAGGAATAAATTTTTTTATCACAAACATTGTTTTCAAATACATGAAGATATACTAGAATCCATGGAAAATAGAGTTGGTTAATGATGACAAGAATCTATAGGATATGTTTAATCCTGAGGATCATCCTTCAAGGCCTACAGATTTGAGGAATCTAATTCTAGGACCCGATGAAGAAGAACTTGAGTACAGTGATGAGACTGATGAAAATGAGACTTCTATGGCTAATGGAAGGGATCCATACATTCCACATGTCCTGTTGCTGAAATTATATCATTAAGAAAGGAAACTTTATTAGAATAAGAAACACATGTTGATAAAGAAGACCAGCTAGCCCATGAGAATGAAGAAGAAAGAGAGAATGAATCAAAATCATCTTAATCTCTCTGCTTAAGTCTGAGTCCGTTGATTGGAAGCTCAATTATGCTTGTTAACGATCTAGTGGGTGAGATGGAAGGACCTATGCCTAATCCAGAGGAGCCTCTTTCTATTACATATATGGAGTTGATTGTAGAAGATTATTCTGAGGAAGAAATACCTACATAGAATTTTGTTGTTGTACAAGAGAATGCACTAGTTGAGGGGGAGCATCCAAGCAGGTTTGGCAGTGTTTCAGTGGTAGTTGAAATTGAGGATTGGATAGAAGACCCAGGTTATGTGGTTTGTGGATTGGATTATCCATATTTTGATAATGAGACATCCATAAATAGACCAAAAATAAATTATAATATTCAGACTAAGTTGTTACCGGAAGATGTGGTCAGAATTCATGATCTGGATAAGCTCAAGTCTGATCTCAAAATCATTTTTGTGGAAGAAATAATGAAAATGGTTGCTTCACTAGTCTCATCTATTCAATCTATTATGAATGATTCTGTGGCCAGTATAGTATCTTAAAGATCACTAGTTGTGGTTACACCTGCTGATATGATCACTAGGGATGATCCTGAATCTTTAATGAATGAGCTGAAAGAGTCTTTTAGTGCCGATTTTTTCAAGTTTAAGCACTGCTTTGTTGACGAGATGAGGAATTTTGAAAAGTCCTTCGAAATCTCTCTTGGATGTAATGTCTCAACCTTTGTGGTAGAGATGGTGGATGAAGTTACAGCATTCAAAAATCAGATGTCTATCCTGGAAGAGGATGTTGACGTTCTAAAGAAGTTTGATATCTCTTTAAAATCATATATGAATTATAGACCTCAATAAGACAAGGACTTAGCTTATGTAAAAAGTGTTGTGAGCCAGATGGTATCAGTCTTTGAGGGATTTAAAACATCCTTGAACGATCATGTCTACAACCAGGATTCCCAAGTGAAAAATCTTATTAGCGGGTTGAACAAAAACATCAAAGAAACAGTAACCTTCTCTCTTGGTTTTCATACATCCAAACCTTCTGTGGATTTGGATCATATTAGAGCTTTGATGAAGAAGGAGCTTGGTTCATCATCAAACAGTGGCTCTATGGACTCATCAGATCTAAACATAGTGGTGACTTCTACTCAAGGTACCATTATAGATATTATGAAGATTGTTCAAGACTATATGAGAGAATCTTCTACTTCTCATAAAGAAGTGAAAGAAAATGTATATTACTATTTCCAAAGGGTGTACACCAAGCATCAGCTTAATAATCATTTCAATCTTATGTTACAAATCATGAAGCTACCTCCTGTCAATCAAGCCTTCAGAGAGAAAGTAAAGAAGCTAAGAGAACTGACTCCTGCACTGGAAAGTTTTTTGGAGAACAAGGATGATTTCATTTACGCTATGGAAATATGAGGAGGAATCAATATGGATATAATAAATCACTTGTTTCCTTCCTTGCATGTTGATTCTAGGCTAGTTATTATACCTCCAGCTTTACCTGCTTCTGCCTCTGCTACTTCTCTTGTTCAGATGACTCCAGGCCATGCTATCAGAAGACTTACTCATATGATCACTCAGAGAGCTACACAGTACAGACCATGAACAGTTTCAGTAGCTCAACCACCTCTAATCATCTATGGAGTTCCTAAGCCTTCACCTGTAACCACCTCACCTGAATCTTCTTCTGATCCAAAGGGGAAATTTCATGCTGAGGATGTGGATTAATTAGTGGCTAGGATTTTTTATAGGAATCACCTGTATCTCTCTTTGTATTTCTTTGTATCTATTTTCTCCATGAAATATATATGATCTTAATTTCTTTTACCATCTATTAATTCTATTCTCAAGTGTTTTTCCTTCTTGTCCCACTTTTTTATTATCACAAAGGGGGAGAAATATTATCTACGGGAATCATATCTGGGATATGACAAAGTGGATAAATACTATCTTTTACGATCATCATTCATTTTCCTCGGATCCATTTCTTATATTTTATATTTTCTATATATGCTTTATAATACATCGTTTTAACTCATACAATTCAATATAATGCACTATCTTATGATACTTTACTAATTATCTTGGGATTATAATATCATAAGATGTGATTATCAAAAAGGGGGAGATTTTTGAGCTCACCTATTTTGATAATCTCTATTATGCTTTAACATAGTTTAATAATTTCAAATAATGTTTATCTATATATTAATTCTTTTAATATATGACATTCTATTTTATAATAAAATTAAAATAATCTCTGAAATATGTTTATCAATGTTTGTCCATGCTTATATGTATTTTTGAAATTATTATAACTCAATCAGATATTTTTCGCATAAAGTAGATAAGTCTTAAGTCACTGATATGCATATAGCTACTGATATAGACAAACACCTCTACCAGTACTTAGTCTACCGATAGACATAGTAACCGATAAGAAAAGTTAACTGATACGTAGAGCTACCGATATGTATAAGTCCACCGGTAAGCACATTCCACTGATAGATCAAATCCGCCAATACAGAGAGATACTGATAGGAGCTAAGTTACCGATAGAACAAGTCTACCGGTATGCATATGTCTACCGATATACACTTCACTGGTACAGAATGGAGCTACTAGTATGTACAAGCTACCGATACAAAGTTCACCGATACAGACAGTCACTGATACACCAAGCTATCGATAAAAGCGAGTTACTTCTAGAACAAACAAGCTACTGATAGAACGAGTTATCAGTACATATAGCAATTGATACATTGAGTAATATCTACTGATACATGTAGCTACTATTATAAGATCAAAGAGATAACGATAGAAGCTAACTGCTATCCAAAGTCCACCATTACATATCTACAAACAAAAAGCTACTTATAGACTTACCATTTAATGATTGATAAACTCTACTTTTGTCAACAATATTTAATTATTAATCTATGATCATATTTGATGATTTCAATGCAATATATTTTATTTAATGTGGGTTGTTTGCATGTTAGGGAACATTACATAGTACCAGTGAAAAGGTAATCATTCTCGTTTCCAGAGATGAATGCTATAAAAGGAAGGACAAAGACCGGGCACAAAGGTATTGTGAAAAGTAGTTGTATGAATAATACAAACAACAAGAAAAATAATTTTGTAAAGTGGTGCATATAGAAAAGACTACATCTATACTCAAAGATCACTGGACATATAGGAAGCCATTCATTCTATAGAAGAACACAAGCTGCACCTTAGTCAAGGAGTGGAGAACTACAACGAGATCTTCATGCACTCAAGCTGATCAAACTGAAATTGATGAAAATGACCCTCTATTTTTCAGAAAAAAAACTAGAGAAGGACACAGATATTAATTGACATCAATCCAAGGAGTCCAGAGCTTCACTCACAACACATAGAGCACTCTAAACTCATCTATATCTGTTTAGCTCTTTTGTGTTTTATTAATTTACTTTTTGAGCGGTGTATTTATACACTGACTACTGGACTAAACTGGAGGATACTAAATCCTCCATCAAAACTTCTACAAATTTCTATATCTCACTGTGAATTGTGGAAAAGGTCAAGTTTGACGTCGATAGCCTGTGTGCTATTGCTTTTGTTTTCCCATGAAGAACTGTGGTAGAGGTCTTAGTTCATGGACAGTATTTATATTGTTGTTTACCCCAATTTGGGGTGTGGATCATATTTATTTAAATTGTTTTGAGAGGACTAAGTCTCAGCTTGAGACTGAACCTCTTGGTTATATGTATTGTGCATCTTAGTTTAAATCTAAAGTATATTATATATTTTTTTTATTCCGCTGCTAATTACATGGAAATACAATTTCTTTTTAAGGTTACATTAATCGTTAAATTAGAAAGTGTTTATACTTATTGTGAACTAGTAAGTTAGTTTAAAAATTTAATTTAATCATCTAATTAAATTAACTAAGACATAATAAATCTTTGAGAAACTAATTGAATATTTACACTCTGTAAAAATTCACTACAGTTTAACTTGTTTTTAAATTGGGGGATTTTAAGAGAAAAAATTTTCAATGAAATTTTAATTGGAAATCAATTCACCCCCCTCATGAGTATCCACTTCGACGAACAATTACTTAAGTCATTTTGCCGATTCATAGATTTTTCAACTATTATATAGTATAATAAAATAGTATGTTTTTTAAAAACTCAATTTTTTCAATTATTTTAAAATTCACATTGTGACTTAAAAAATACATAATAACTTGATTTATTAAGAGAAACTGCCTTAATTAAATTATAAATAGTCATAGTCAACAATAAATTTTTTGGATAGCATAAAAAAATTCAAAATAAATTTATTTTAATATTTATTATATTATTTATTTAAATCATTCATTAATAAGGTAATCACTACATCATCATTCTGTCATAAATATTTTTATTTATTTGTTTTCTAAAAATAATAAATAAAATACAATGATGTAGGAATTAATATTATATTTCCAATAACTATTTATAGAATATTTTATCTTACATATAAACCCATATTAAAATTGTTTTATTAGAAAGCTACAAGTTTTTGTCATATTTCTCTTTACTTTAAATTATTTATAATAAAATTTCATTTTAACATCCAAGTTGTTCCACAGGGTCCCAAAATCTACCCATGGATTCTAATGGTAAGAAATATCTCATACAATAGGATTGGAACATCTTTATGGTAGTTTATATTTATTATAAGATTAATTTTTACCCTTATTTACCAGATTTAACCTTTGACCATGGTAAATGAAATAATTACTGAAGTTAATATTCAAAATTCCATAATATAAAAGGTATCTATTTACATTATTTGTACCCCTTGATTCAAAATAATTAATCCATTTTACAAATTCAATATATATAATTTTCGGTAATTAATTTATTATTAATTTCTCTTGTCGAAACCAAAAATTGTGTCTTTAGGAAGTAATAACTATCAAATGATTGACATGTGTTTATTTCCAATTTAAATGTGAAAATAATTAAAAAGTCTAAAATTGGATTAAATGATAAAAATATAATCCAATTACCTTGTAAAAAATATTAAAAATATTATATATCTATATAAAAAATTAAATGAAAATGCTATTTTGAATTAAAATGCAGAATTTTTCACTATTTATTTAAATTTTCTTTTTATCAGATTAATACCAATAATTTAAAAAAGAAAATTTTGATGTCCTTCTTCTAATAAAGAAGTTTATTTTTTAAAATTTAACTTTTAAAGTTATCAAAAACTATCTTTAAAATCGGTGCACCATCAAAATGTTGTAAAACATCATTTTTTTAAAAATAATTCTTTTATATGAAAAATTTATTTTGTTGTCATACCATGTTCTAGAAAATGTGTAAGTTGAATCATAATGTTATATAAAATTCATGTTGTGGTTAATATTATTGATAAAGGATATTTTATATCCCATTAAATAATAATATTTTAAAAATATATCATTGTTTAGTGATACTCAGTATCACATACAACCCAAGCTATAGAAGAAGGTCATTCTTGCCTGTAATGAAATCCATGTCATAATTATGTGTAGTGAAAGATTCCTTTGGTGTATCATATAACATAATACCTACATAGTTTATTTACACAATGTTGAAAATCTATACATAGAGTTGTGTGAAATATATTATATAAAAAACATGAAATTGTGTCTAACTCAAGCGAAGAAAATTGTTTCTCATAATGTAGGCTAATATGGTGCGGTATATATCACAAAATAATATTGATGTAGAATAATAAATTATATGAATCTCTCTCATAAAATATTCGGGTGTTATAGAGTGTCTGACAATGGGAGTCCATAGTACTCTTTTCAATGAAGGCCAATGGAAATATTTAGTTACTCATTGATTACAAAAAGATGAATAAAGTAACGATTAAGAACAAATACCCCTCAACACACATTGATATACAATTTATTATATCAAGGGTGAAATGTGGTTCTTTAAGATCAAACAATGTTCTAGGTATCATCAGGGCTTGGTCAGATAGTCAGATATTCCTAAAGCAAGATTCTAATATGGGTATGGCCACGTGGAGTATTTTTCATGTTGTACAGGTTGAATAATAATTTAGTAGTCTTCATTGTTCTTATAAATTAGGTATTTTATAAATACCACTACTCCTTCATCGTGGTATTTCTAAAGGATCTTATGGTCTACATTGGGACAATAAAAGAGCCTTATAATCAGTTGAGGGTTGTGATTTTAACTCTTATAGACCATTTTACCTATTATAATCTCTCTTGGTGTTTCTTATGGACTAGGTATGTATGGTTTCTAGAACTTGTGATATCGAAGCATGGGGTTATAATAAATCTTGTTATTATAGAAATTGTGATCACATGGGAGAAACTGAGGAATGTCTTCAAGACCAAGAGATATTCGGGATTGAATGGGCATTGTAGGAGGTTTGATAAAGATATGTATTAGATTATCCCCATTAATTAACATACATATAACTGGGTATGGTTTTAATGGATCCCAAAATGTCAGACTTCCACTTTGGATCTCAAGAAGAGTTTGGCAACTTCACCTATTTGTATCATGCTAGAGTTGGTGAATGGAAATGTTGACTTTTGAGATTCATTAGTGACATGTATTTAGTAACTGTTGATGTTGGATTCTCATGTGTTGGAATATAGTCCTCTAAAAAATCAATCACATGAAATGAAATACCCAACCTACAACCTATAACTAACTGCAGTAATGCATTCTTGGAATACATGGATGTGTTATCTCTTCGTGGTGAAATTTTAGTCCACTCTAATCATAAGATCATAGAAAACATTTTCACCTAGAAGATTGTAAATATGAGGCAACACCATTGGTTCATGCACCTTCATGGTTTTGATTTTGATATTGTATGTACCCCAGGTAAAGTGAATTTGGTAATATATTACTTGAATTGAAATGTAATAGTGAAATGTACAAGTGAGTAGAGTGATGAGTGCTGATTGATGGGGAATTTCATCTAGATGCACCTGGATAAGAAGATATCAAATTAGAGGTATTTTTTATGAAGTGTATGCATTAATTCCTCCATTATAGAGATGAATCAGTAGGAACAACCTAGTCAGGAGTTGACTTAGAATTCGATGCAGCTTCTCAATGGTGGGGAGGCTCCCAGAAATTAGTCCATATCATTGGATAGAATATTTTACTTCATGGTCTTTTTCACCTTGTCATTATCATAGTGAAGGGTGATGATAAAGGATTGGAACCATCCATAGAGAGTATTTCATCCTGGAACCACAATGATATTTTATTATGTGTCTCACCAGTTCAAGAGGCCTATTATGATGTGAGATATTACTGAAAATTTTATATCAGTGTTATACATGTCAATAGGTTAAGGATTGTCAACCTAGGCCCTCTGATTTTTTAATCAACCTCTCATTCCTACTATAACATGGGATGTGGTAACCATAGATTATATGATTTTATAACCTCTTACAACCCATAGGAGGAACAAAAATTGGGTAGTGATTCATTGTATCACCAAATAAAACAATTTTATTCTGATTAGGTACTCAAGCAAGGTGGATGAGTTGGGTTTCTTATATGTACATGTGATATTAATGATTCATGATGTGATATCAGCTGTTGTTTTAGGAATGGTCCCAATTTTACCTATCAATTATTTTAATTCATTAATAGTTAAATGGGGTCACATGTAAATCTCAATACAACATACCATGATCAAACAGATGGTCAAATGTTGTGGGAAAGTCATTTTCCAGAAGACATGCTCAATACAGGTGTGTCAGATTTTAGAGGTTCATTGAATAAACCATTAGGTTTGGAGGAATTAATTAATAATAAAAATTACCATTAATCAATAATAAGTCCTCCCATTGGGGAAATCTATGGTTAGATGTATCAGTCTCTTCTGGGTTTGATTTAACTGGTTGAGGCTTCCTTGCAAGGACTAATCATTGTGAAAGAGACATCTAAAAATGATAGTTTGATGATGTAGTGGTTATAGATGTCATATTTAAACTCTAAGTATTATTCTTATAAGTAGTATCGAGCCATATAATTCTAGTTCTGGAACTACTGCTTCAATAGGGGGTCCCTTTCATTGGTCACTATCATCTTGTAAAACATTGGAATCTTACAGCAAGGTATGTCTGACCATTCAAGATTGCTATGAGAATTGGTAAGGTGGCATGCTAGCTAACTTTTCTAACTATGTTGACAAAAAATCATTCCATGTTCCATGTATGAAAACTGAATAAGTATAATCTATACAAGTCTTACATGTTGAATTGGGAGGAATTGGAACTGAAGTACAATGTTTTAGTGCTAGAGCGGCAAGTATGGATTGTAGACTCAAAATAATGTTTTTGGGGAAGCCCATTTTTTTGTTACAGGTTCATTAGTATCTTGGGAATATTGATCATGATACTTGGGAGTGTAAATATCTTATAAAGAATCAATTATCATTTTTGTTCACTGATCAGGCCTCATATTAACTTTTTAAGAGAGGAACCTTTCCAGGGTGGATAGAATTAAAACATAAGTTGTTTTATTTTGAGGTTCTATTTCTTTTATTTTAAATATTTTCATTTTCATTTTGGTTTTATATATTCTTATAAATAGTAATTTTGGACTAAAATAATGTGTTTCATGGTTGACACATTTTCACTAGAAGTCAGGTACTATCCCATGGTGAACTGTGCACCCCAAGCAGTGGCATTATCTAGGTCGCACAACCTACCACATGGGTATTAGAGATTAATATGTTCTCAGACTAGTGGACCTATATATGTTTCATGGTAAACTTCACAGGAATGGACCCCCTCTAGTATAATAGTCTGTTGAATTTTCCATTTGAAAATATGTGTCATATGGTTTGGTCATGGTCTTTCAGACCATTCGGCCTTCCACATATTTAGACATTATTAATTTTCTCTTTTTTCACTAATATATATTAAGAACCTAGATAATATTTAATCTCAAATTTTTCCATATCATCCCTAAACCAACCTCCCCCTTCCTCATTGATCAATTTCATGGTTGATTTCACTTTTTTCCTTCATGAAATCATCCTGTAATCCTATGCTCTTCTCCTTTTATCATAATTCCTGGTCTTTTCTTTATTATATCTTGGGTTATCCCTTATCCATAATATTTTTTACCCTAAAGTAAATAATTATTCATTGGATTAAATATTAATTGATGTGGTATGTTATGGCCTTTCAAGGATTCCTCCTTGGTGCAGATGTGGTTTCTAACCAATTTCCAGAAATTCACAAGTAAGAGGTTGGTGGCTCCCTAATTTAACATTATTTTATGTGTTTAGTGCACATGATATTGTTTATAAATGGGGTTTATAGATTATGTGTGTGGTGTGGGCTATATTTTTAAAGGGTATTATTTTTCATAAGGAATTGAAAATTGTTTAGCTATGGAAATGGTTTCATGTATTTGGTGTTTCAAGTGTTTGATGTTCGTTTGGGAAGGAGGTGGTTCAATGTACCTAAGATTTTTAATTGAGCATAATGGAACCATAATAATATTGGTGGTAAGATTATGTCTATTACATTAAGTGAATTGGTAGGGTAGAGTCATGGTCCCCCCTTGAAGGATACATCCTATGATAACTACTAAACATATTATGATGTTTGGGGCACAGTAGACCTTGGGAAATGACTCCCCTATAGTGGCTCATACTCAGGGACTCTATGGATTCTGTATATTTCTACCAACAAGGTATATGGATCACAGTAAGCCACTAATCCTAGTGTCTTAAGGATTTCTAATGGCACTCATGTGATAATATTTTTATCGAATTTACTTTCGTTTTAATAAATTTCATGCAATGTTTTTTTGAATTGTATCATTCCATTTCATAAATCCTTGCATGTTATTTTTTCATAAAATGTTTTATCATTGAACCTGTTTTGAGAGAATATTGCTGGGATTTTTCCCACAGCCTCTACACAACATTAAGTGTATATATTAATTGTTATGATTGAACCAGTTAATATCAAGTCATATCATCATGGAGATTGTTGATATGGTTGTTAGGAGTTCATTCATTTAGAAGGTGTTGGTTGATGTGGCATTATAGTGTTGACCCTCTTATTTCATGTAGTATTTTTCAGGTAGTTGTTTCACCTTCTCAGTTGGTAAAAAATATTTTGATAAAAATATAAATTGTTTATCACTTTTTAGATATGCCATTGGTTTTGACCGATATTGTGATTTCATACCTTATTGTTGTGGATTGTATATGGATATTTTCCATGGATAAAATTTTTCTCTTAATGTAATGTTTGATTTCCATGAACTACTTTCTAGCTCATGGGTATTGGTAATTCACTATGGGCTATGCCACATGATGGGTTGTGTGTCAGGTTTAATGGAAACCAAACACTATTCCTAACAACATTGGTTCGAGAGGGGTTGTCTACTATACACACAAACGATGATTTGTAACCCATTTTATAGAAGTTTATATGGTTGTATGTCATTAAATTATTATAAAAACATCATATTTTATGTAATATACTTTTTCATTATATCATAATGGATTCATAATAATTTTTGGAGGAGTAGGTTGAAAAAAATATGGATTCTTGTTTAATAAAATTAACTCTTCTTCAAGTATCATCCTTAGGATTACACTACACACTTCCAATGTTGGAATTTTTAACAAAATATGGATTCTATTATTATAAGATATAATATTGAAAGTGATTTGGGTAGATATTGGTCAAATTAATATTGTGTAATGTTTTAAATAAGATAGGGTATGGGGTGGCCTTTTATAAGTGAGGTCAATGGGACAGTTGTAATGTTTTCAATTGATACAACCAAACCAACATTTTTATCATTCCATGGGCATACAAAATGGATAATTCTAGAACCTATAATATATTAGGATTAAATATAATCATTTAAGGGGTTTTTGATAAGTGTTTGAGGTAATTTTTAACCATTTTCATCATTATTTAACTCCCAAAAAAAGCATTTTACCTTACCCACAATAATTATTAATTATAATTACATGATTAGTTTTGTTAAAAAATTAATATGAAAATATTATAAATTATAATTTATCATAATTCATAATTTGGACTCCATTTTATCAAATTCATTTCATGGATGTGGGAGCATTTTATTTTAAATTAATCTCACCGATGTGATGAGTTGGAATATTTTTATAGTGAAAATGTTCAAAATATTAAAATGTGTTGATTTCAAAAATCATTTTGGAAATTATTAAAATGAAGTAAATTTTTTTTTATTGATTTGAAATTGAACTATTATTACATTACATCCAATTTAAAATATAATTAAAATTTATAATAAAATTAATCAGATGGTAGTTTTCAATTAAAATTCTTTATTTTTCACTATTCATAAACAATAAAACTATTTTGAAAATAACCAAATATTCACCCAAATATAATTTTAAATATTTTGGTTTGATAAATGATTTTTATTTTGTGAAATGTATATATTAACTTGGAAAATATTAACTTTATTTTATGTGTCAAAAGGGTGTTTAAACTATCTTTTAAAAAAACATAGTCTTTTAAAATACATTATTTTTTAAATTTAATGATTATTATTTCATTTCAAATAAATCTATTTGAATAGTATTTATATTTTATTTATTAATATTAGTTCCATAAAATTTAACTTATAAATTATAAATAATTTATTAAATAATAATATATTAATAACATTCCATGGTTCTTTTAAACTCCATATTCTGTTTAATACAACCTAAACTCTGTGTTGCATATAATGAAAGATAAACTCATGGTTGTTGGAAAAACAAAATAAACTCATTATTTTAAATAATTAATTATATTTAAGTTAATTAATTAATTTCAAAATAATAATTTCGTAAATTCTTGGTTTGTTATATTTGTTTATGTTAGATGTTTCTTGTAACATACAGTACTGAATACATAGTTCTATTTTTGAATTTTTAGTGTGTTACAATCTCCCAACATTATATACATTTTGTTATCTCAATTTACAATTTATCATTGTAATAAATGTTTTGATATTTGTTAATTACATTCTAGAAAAACCACACATTGTTAAAATATTTGATAAAATATCTTTTTCAAAAGAGATATGGGGAAGTAAAAATGGTATATGAAAAAACAGATAACTATGAATTTATGTAAGATAAATTTGGTGGAAACCGATTATTGGGACATGAAATAAAGAGATAAAAAAATTTAGACATAGGTTGTGGTAATTGATCATATTTATGTGATTTATCGATGGAATTTCAAGTGCCACAAAAAACATAAATATGTGATGATTTAAATGACCGTATTATTTTTTAGAAATGCATGTAATATGACAACATTTTTGTTTCATGATCCTTCCACTAAATATAAGGAATTAGTTTAGTCTCTAATAAAATAATAAAATATAATTACATGATACAATTCTATGTCATATGAAAATTTTCAATATTTGGTTGTGCTTTGATAAATTCCCAATCCATCACATACCAAATGAAATTCATACCCCAAAATGAATTTTTAAACCTGAATAAAAAAAACACTACTAATGTATCATAACATCTATAATATAATTATATTTCATCACTTCAATCCCTATTTATTATTATAAAATAATTTTCATAACATTTTATCCAATCTGAATAAATTTTCCTTTAGTTATTATAACGATCCATACTTTATATACATTGTTAATACTTAAAAATTGAAGCACACTTATAACAACATATGACAAAACCACAAAGGACCGTATAGGTATAGTGTCTTTAGAAACTGGGAAACATAAACAACTGGTTCATAAATCTTCTACAGTGTATCCCATTTATTTCATCATATCTAGGGTCCCTTTTAGCATATTCTACTTAATATCCATGTTCCTGACCTGGGGAAAAGAAAACATAAAAGGGTGAGCTCAAATGCTCAGCAAGGGCAAATAAAGGAAATAAAAATCATATCATATCTTTTTTTAAAATCAAAACCTGCAAAAGAGATCATAATATCTTATCATGGAATAAATCATAGAAGTGAAAATGAGATCCCCATAATCATAACATAAGACTTGAAACTTTGTGGCATGCACACATAATCATGTAAAATCATTTCTTGTTAGTCATGACTCATTGCCAAGACTATCTTAGTGGACAAAGTCCCTTTCTGAACCGAGTTCACTCCTCGTTTCAGTCCCGTATCACTGAACCGAAATAACCTTCCGTTCCTTCCATGTCTATCTCATGAGATATAAAATATTTACCAAATGCATTGGAGGGAGATATAGGTCCCACCCATCTTATAATGAATCCTTTCTTATGTGTTCCACATAATCATAAAACATACATCATCACATAACACATGTAACAAAAATGGGATTCTTGAAACATCGTGACATCATAAATAAATTCATATAAGATAAAGGAATTCATAAAAATAATTCCATCACAACATGATCAAATCAATGTAATAATATGGATAAAAATAGAACCCTTTATTATCTTAGATGGAAAATAATTTTGATAAAACACTTGAACTCCATTCTTGAGGAAAATATCCTTTCTTCTTCAAAAACACTTTTCTTTTCTTAACATGTCATACAATTATAAACTAAAAGAAGTTGATTAAAAATAAACTTGAAAACTTGTAAAGGAAGCTTCTTTGAAGTAATGTTTTACAAATCCATTCATGCCGTATAAGTTAAAAAAAACATTCTTCGTACTTTTGTCGGAAAAGTCAAAAAGTACCTCGTACGGAAAAACGACAAAAGATTACTTTCATATTCTTTACTAAAAACTAAACTAAGGGTAATATTGGATTTAACCTATTTCAAGTGGATGGAAACAATATTAAATATTGAGGGAACATGGATGTGGATGATAAAATACACCCCAGTAAATACTTACGAATAAACAATCTCGGATAAAAATGAGATTGTGATATTTCCCTTACCTTAGGTCCGATTTGCTTTGTTCATGTCCGAAGCTCCTGTATAATGGTTTTAATAATGTTATTGACTTATTCCAGAATCATACATATTGATATGATATCATATATGGTCATATTATTAGCTTCTTGTTAGTAATATTTCATTGTTACTTGTTACTCTGGTCTTTATAACTTTTTGTTCTTATGCGTGTTTTGTCGAATAAATTCTTATTCTTATATTTAGGTTATAGATAATTCATTTCCAGAATGGTATTAGTGTAGTATATACCATATTCATTCATTCAATTCATTTATATAATCATTATTAAATGAAGATCATGTAGAACGAGTCGCATCACATCGTGGAGACGGTATTCCGTACGTACGCACGAGTGATGATATCGTTCCTATGATCGTGGAATTGTATTGAAGTATATATATATTATTTCAGTATCAATATTACTTCATAATAATCATATATAGTTACTCATTACACCATTATACTCATCCTTTTAAGGTGATGGTGGAAAATAGATTACACCATGGCGTGGAGACGGTATTCCGTACGTACGCATGCGCGGTGATTTCATTTTTCCGTAGGATGGATAGAAGGTGAATTAGGGTTGTTTCATATTTATAATAACATATCAGTATGTAAGTAATACTTATGTTATTACTTTATCATGAAACAACTAATGAAGAAGAAGTTGAAGAAGAAAGAAATTGAAAAGATCGGTAATGGATATTACCTCTTCTTTGGAACGCCTCTTTGAATCCTCCACTTAAAGAACTAAGATTGGTCTTTGGAGAAGACCAGGACCTCTAGGATTATTCTAGGGAAGTGGAGAGGTGAAAATGGCAGGGGTTGGCCGAGCTTGAGTGCTCAAATTGGTGTGAGGAGGAGGGGGAGGAGGTTCCCTTTTATAAGGGAGGAGAGGGGCACCTTAGGAATATCTCAAAATATTATTTTATATTAAAGTCAAAATCGGTTTATAATGGTTCCAAAGGGTATTATTTCGAAGCTAAAGTGGGGATGGGTCGAAATCCTATCAACCAATAGGATTTAGACAAGTTTAGGGTATTATTTTAACCTTATCAATTAGATTTAACTCTAAGTTAATTAATTTAACTTTTACCGTGTCTTTTTGTTTTCTTTCACTATATGGTTAATACACTTACTATAACATTCCAAACGAACCCCAAATTGTTTATTATTAATATATGTATCCTTATATAAGTCATGTTGCCGAACCATAGATTTTTAGGAATACAATAACAGTTAATAATATAATATTTGATTTAAAAACTATTTTTTTTCAATTTTGACACTATTTGATATATGATTTTTGTGAAAGTCATAACAGAATTATATGTTCGAACCAAGTTGATTACATAAACATTAATATATCATGGTAACCTAGAAAATTAGTGTAATTCATAAAAAGTCTTAAATTACATTTATTTTGGTATTTATATTATCAATTTTGTCAATATTTCATTAATAAGATAATTACTGCATCATCTTTGTGTCATAAATAAATTAAATTATTTGATGTCTAAAAATTACAAATAAAATATCATCATGTAGGAAATCTTTTTATCTTTCTAATGAATATTTACAATTGAATTTATCTTATGTATAACCCCATATTAAGAATGATTTACTTATTAAACTTTGATTTTAATTATTTTAACCCTTCTTTAAATAAATTAATAATAAATGTCCTAATCTAATCCAAGTGGGCCTAAATGGTCATATTTTATTCCTAAGATTGTTTTTTGTCGAATTACACTTGTCCAATAGAATTAGGACATGTGTTAGGGTAATATTAATATCATATTTACCCTTAGTTACCCTATTTACTATTAACCGCGTTAAAAAAAGTAAAAAGTTACTATTCACCAAAAAATTATTTTTATCTCATTGAACCACATTTTACTTACTGATATCAACCGTGTCTATAGGATTTTCGAAATTCCATTCACAGAAGCGGTAAAATTAAGTTTTATGCAAAATTCAGTTTTTAACCTACCACTTAGTGGTTTCACTATTCATCAAAAATTGAAAGTTTTCAGAAAAATACCAAAATTTCACCCTAGGCTAATTTCGATATTCTGAGTCCAACAATGAAGTCCATTTTGAAAAATAAAATTTATAAAATTTCAAAAATTGGTTATTACTATTCATAACGGCTAGTTTTAATAGCATATTGTTGTTTAGTGAAACTCGGTATTGCGTACGACGCAAGCTATCAAGGAAGGTCGCGATTGCGTGTAAAGCAAGCCAAGAAAGTGTTGTGTAGAAAAAGATTCCATCAAAGTCTCGGGTGTTACATTCTACCCCCCTTAAAAAGAATTTCGCCCTCGAAATTCGTCACATTGTAACAAACAGATGAGGATAATTCTCCCTCATCATATCCTCAAGCTCCCATGTAGATTCTTCAAGTTGGTGGTTCCTCCATAAAACCTTCACCAAGCGAGCTGTCTTGTTTCGTAGGACTTTTTCGCTACGATCCAGAATCTCTATCGGCTGTTCTTCATAAGAAAGATCTTGCTCCAGCGGTACAACTTCTGAGCTGAGTACATGTGAAGGATCTGGTATGTACTTTCTCAGGAGAGATACGTGGAACACATCGTGAACTTGAGAGGGATTCGGTGGAAGCGCCAATCGGTAAGCTACCTTCCCAACACGATCCAGTATTTCGAAAGGACCGATATATCTAGGGCTCAACTTCCCCTTCTTTCCAAATCTCATAACCCTCTTCCAGGGAGATATTCGTAAGAACACTTTATCACCCACTTCAAACTCTAGGTCTTTTCTTCGGTTGTCGGCATAACTTTTCTGTCGACTCTGAGCTGCTCTTATGTGTTGTTGAATAGATCTAACCTTTTCTGCCATTTCATCAACGAGATCAGGTCCTAATATCTTTCTTTCCCCAACTTCATCCCAGCAAGTTGGAGTCCAGCATTTCTTTCCATAGAGAGCTTCATAAGGAGCCATCTGAATACTGGAGTGAAAGATATTATTATAAAAAAATTCCACCAAAGGTAGGTGTTGATCCCAACCTCATTTGAAATCCATAGAGCAAGCTCTCAACATATCTTCTAGGGTTTGAATTGTTCTCTCAGACTGACCGTCTGTCTGGGGATGATAAGCAGTGCTGAAACTCAACTCTGTATCCAGTGTATGCTGAAGACTTCGCCAGAACATCGAGGTAAATCTCGGATCCCGATCAGATATAATAGAAAGTTGTACTCCATGCAATCTTACCACTTCCTTTATATATATCCTGGCAAGCTGATCTAGAGAGAAATCCTCTCTAATAACAATGAAGTGTGCAGACTTTGTAAGACGATCAACTATGACCCAGATAGCATTATTGCCTTTGGATGTTTTAGGAAGTCCTGTGACAAAGTCCATAGTGATGTTTTCCCATTTCCATTCGGGTATGGGTAATGGTTGTAACATCCCCTTAGACTTCTGTCTCTCAGCTTTAACTTGTTGACAAACCAAGCATCGAGAGACATATTCAGCAACATCTCTTTTCATTCCATCCCACCAGAAGTACTCTTTCAGGTCCCTATACATCTTCGTGCTTCCAGGATGAATAGAGAATGAAGAACTATGAGCCTCATCCAGCAGCTCTTTCTTTAATTCGGGGATGGGAGGAACGCAAACCCGATTCCTGAACATTATTATCCCATCACAATCAAGTTTGAATTCAAGAACATTTCTCACCTTCTTTTGTAACTCGACATCTTCTTTCTGTGCCTCTTTAATCTTCACATGTATAGATGGTTGAACATTCATTTGAGAAAGATAATATTTTTCCCTTTCCATTATAATTCCAAGATCCATCCTTTGTAAATCCATAAATATTGGATCTTTTGTGATCCTCAACATGGATAAACTAGCATGGTCTTGTCGACTTAATGCATCTGCCACCTTGTTTCCTTTCCCAGGGTGGTAATGGATTGAGCAGTCATAATCCTTAATCAGCTCCAACCATCTTCTTTGGCGCATATTCAGCTCCTTTTGTGTGAAAATATACTTTAAACATTTATGATCAGTATAAATATCACACCTTTCACCATAAAGGTAATGCCTCCAAATCTTTAATGCAAAGATTACCGCATCCAACTCCAAATCATGTGTTGGGTAATTTTGCTCATGGATTTTCAACTGTCGTGAGCCATAAGCTATCACCATATCATTTTGCATAAGAACACACCCCAATCCCTTCTTGGATGCATCACTGTAGATCACAAACCTTTCTCCACTACAAGGCAGTGTGAGAACAGGTGCACTGGATAACCTTCTTTTCAACTCCTTGAAATTCTCTTCACATTCCTCTGTCCAGACAAACTTAACTCCTTTCCGAGTCAACTTGGTGAGTAGATTAGATAATCGTGAAAAATCTTTTACAAAATGTCGATAATATCCAGCCAAACTAAGAAAACTTCGGATCTCAGTTACTGTTGTTGGTCTTGACCATCTTTCGATAACCTCTGTTTTTGCTGGATCCACAGATATCCCCTCTTTTGAGAATATGTGACCCAAAAATGCAACTTTTTGAAGCCAAAATTCACACTTGGTAAATTTGGCATAAAGCTTCTCCTTTCTCAGGGTCTTCAATATAATTCTCAAGTGATCTTCATGCTCTTCCTTGCTCTTTGAATAGAAAAGAATATCGTCTATAAAGACTACCACAAATTGATCAAGATAGTCTCTAAAGACTCTATTCATTAGATCCATGAAGATAACAGGGGCATTAGTAAGACCAAATGGCATCACTATAAATTCATAGTGTCCATACCTTGTACGGAAAGCCGTCTTTGGTATATCCTCCCTTTTGACCCTTAATTGATGATACCCTGAACGAAGATCAATCTGGGAAAAGTATTGAGCTCCGCGTAGTTGGTAAAATAAGTCAACAATGCGTGGGAGAGGATATTTGTTCTTGATAGTGATCTTGTTAAGTTCTCGATAATCAATGCAGAGTCTCATTGATCCATCTTTCTTCTTAACAAATAGAACAGTTGCTCCCCAAGGTGACGCACTAGGGCGTATGAATCCCTTATCAAGATTCTCTTGGAGTTGCTTCTTCAATTCCTGCAACTCAATTGTGGCCATTCTATAAGGTGTCTTTGAAATAGGCAAAGCACCCGGTACGAGTTCTATTGAAAACTCAACTTCACGATTTGGTGGAAGACCCGGCAATTCCTCCGGAAAGACATCATCAAACTCCCGTACAATGGGCATATTCTTAATCGTGAGTTTCTCACCAACCATTTGAGATAAATAACCTTCATTTAGTGGAATCAATACCCATAAGATGGAAGAAATTTCCACTAGAAGGTTATGTTCATCCTTGCATTGATAGACGATCGTAGATTGATCTGGAATATGAAATGTGACTTCCCTTCTTTGGCAATCGATATGAGCTCCATGTAGAGAAAGACAATCCATGCCAAGAATCACATCAAATTCCACTAAAGGAAGGATCACAAGATTTGCAGGAAGCACTTTCCCACAAACTTCGATCAGAGAAGAATTATAAACTTTTGATGCGATTGATGTGCAATTAGGTGTTGTCACAGCTAACTCAACATCTAATTGTTGAGGTAATACGGTGATACCCTTAGAAAATTTTTCAGAAATAAAAGAGTGGGTGGATCCAGAATCAAATAAAACATTTGCTACTTTAGAGTGGATGGTAAGTGTACCTTTCACCACATCGTTATCGTACTCCACATCGCTGATAGAAATTGTATGTGACTTTCCTTTGTCTTTAGCCTTAAGAGTTTGTTGACGTCGACCATCATCATCAACCCTTGGATTTGGGCATTGATTGGCATAATTCCCCATCTCCTTGCACTTGAAACATTGAAGTGTAGTAGGTTCATTCTGTGTATCCCTTCCTTTGTTTGCGTCATTAGACATCTTCTTCCCATTATCACGGCATTCAAATTCCCGATGACCTTCTTTTCCACATTTAAAACATTTACTTGTCCCTTTAAGACAACTCCCTCCATGTTTCTTTCCACACTTTGAGCATAAGGAAAAGCTCATCTTCTTTTCCGTGTGCTCTTTAGATTTTTCTTTGAATTCCATCTTCCTCTTCTTATCAAACCCATGTGACTGATGGGTTACTCCAATCTCCATCTCGACTTTGAGAGCACATCGAACGATTTCCTCGTAGCTATTGAAGTCCCTTATGGCTAACGCCCTTCGAAAACTTGGTTTTAAGCCACTAAAGAATCGATCGATCATACTCTCAGGTTGGATAATAATACCAGAAGCGTACCTTGCATGTCTGGTAAAATTTGCTTCATAGGTACCAACAGATTCATCATCCCTTTGCTTCAGTTCAAGAAACTCTTTCTCCATCTTTGTTCGGAGAATACGAGGGAAGTACTTATTGAAAAATAAGTTCTTGAACTCGTCCCATTCCATAGACTCGATTTCATCCCTTTGCCTCGTATTCTTAACAAGATTCCACCATTGATCCACATCTCCTTCCAAACGATACACTGCTAGGATGACTTTATCATGCTCA
Source organism: Viscum album (assembly GCA_963277665.1). NCBI lineage: Eukaryota > Viridiplantae > Streptophyta > Magnoliopsida > Santalales > Viscaceae > Viscum > Viscum album. Next base: position 448,712,462 of record OY728133.1, read on the forward strand.
GAACATTGAAGAACTGAAAATATCTTTTCAGTAGTACTAATCCATTGTTCAGCAACTAATGGATCAGTAGACCCGCTGAAAGAAGGTTGACGCTGCCTCATGAAGGATTCAACAGAATGTTGCTCCCTCCTTTTCTCGTTTGGAAATCCTGCATGATTCATAGCTTGAGAAAGTTGTGTGAGCATGGCTACAAGATTTTGCATTCCATCTCCCATATCGTTTGGTTGCTCAGGGGGACAATCATTGCATTGCCCATCGCATTCCGCATTAACACGGTTCCTTCGGGTTCCAGCCATTGACTAAAACCAAGAAGAATAGTGTGAGCAACACTAATTATAATAGGAAAACCACATAATTCAAGAATAAAATTTTCATGCTTAAGGTCTTATCCTAGGTTATTCAAGGCCATTTCTAAAACACTAAGATTGTGTTCTATGCTTAGACTTATCCTTAGGGTTCTTACTAAGGCTTTCACATCCTAGTTTCCAAAGGTTGACTATACCTTTCCTCTGATACCAACTATAACGACCCATACTTTATATACATTGTTAATACTTCAAAATTGAAGCACACTTATAACAACATATGACAAAACCACAAAGGACCGTATAGGTATAGTGTCTTTAGAAACTGGGAAACATAAACAACTGGTTCATCAATCTTCTACAGTGTCTCCCATTTATTTCATCATATCTAGGGTCCCTTTTAGCATATTCTACTTAATATCCATCTTCCTGACCTGGGGAAAAGAAAACATAAAAGGGTGAGCTCAAATGCTCAGCAAGGGCAAATAATGGAAATAAAAATCATATCATATCATTTTTTTAAATCAAAACCTGCTAAAGAGATCAAAATATCTTATCATGGAATAAATCATAGAAGTGAAAATGAGATCCCCATAATCATAACATAAGACTTGAAACTTTTTGGCATGCACACATAATCATGGAAAATCATTTCTTGTTAGTCATGACTCATTGCCATGACTATCTTAGTGGACAAAGTCCCTTTCTGAACTGAGTTCACTCCTCGTTTCAGTCCTGTATCACTGAACCGAAATAACCTTCCGTTCCAGCCATGTCTATCTCATGAGATATAAAATCTTTACCCAATGCATTGGAGGGAGATATAGGTCCCACCCATCTTATAATGAATCCTTTCTTATGTGTGCCACATAATCATAAAACATACATCATCGCATAACACATGTAACAAAAATGGGATTCTTGAAACATCATGACATCATAAATAAATTCATATAAGATAAAGTAATTCATAAAAATAATTCCATCACAACACGATCAAATCAATGTAATAATAGGGATAAAAACAGAACCCTTTATTATCTTAGATGGAAAATAATTTTGATAAAACACTTGAACTCCATTCTTGAGGAAAATATCCTTTCTTCTTGAAAAACAATTTTCTTTTCATAACATGTCATACAATTATAAACTAAAAGAAGTTGATTAAAAATAAACTTGAAAACTTGTAAAGGAAGCTTCTTTGAAGTAATGTTTTAAAAATCCATTCATGCCGTATAAGTTAAAAAAACATTCTTCGTACTTTTGTCGGAAAAGTCAAAAAGTACCTCGTACGGAAAAACGACAAAAGATTCCTTTCATATTCTTTACTAAAAACTCACCTAAGGGTAAAATTGGATTTAAACTATTGTAAGTGGATGTAAACAATATTACATATTGAGGGAACATGGATGTGGATGATAAAATACACCCCAGTAAATACTTATGAATAAACAATCTCGGATAAAAATGAGATTGTGATATTTCCCTTACCTTAGGTCTGATTTGCTTTGTTCGTGTCCGAAGCTCCTGTATAATTGTTTAAATAATGTTATTGACTTATTCTGGAATCATACATATTGATATGATATCATATATGGTCATATTATTAGCTTCTTGTTAGTAATATTTCATTGTTACTTGTTACTTGGGTCTTTATAACTTTTTATTCTTATGCGTGTTTTGTCGAATAAATTCTTATTCTTATCTTTAGGTTATAGATAATTCATTTCCAGAATGGTATTAGTGTAGTATATACCATATTCATTCATTCAATTCATTTATATAATCATTATGAAATGAAGATCATGTAGAACGAGTCGCATCACATCGTGGAGACGGTATTCCGTACGTACGCACGAGTGATGATATCGTTCCTATGATCGTGGAATTGTATTGAAGTATATATATATTATTTCAGTATCAATATTACTTCATAATAATCATATATAGTTACTCATTACACCATTATACCCATCCTTTTAAGGTGATGGTGGAAAATAGATTACACCACGGCGTGGAGACGGTATTCCGTACGTACGCACGCGCGGTGATTTCATTTTTCCGTAGGATGGATAGAAGGTGAATTAGGGTTGTTTCATATTTATAATAACATATCAGTATTTAAGTAATACTGATGTTATTACTTTATCATGAAACAACTAAAGAAGAAGAAGTTGAAGAAGAAAGAAATTGAAAAGATCGGTAATGGATATTACCTCTTCTTTGGAACGCCTCTTTGAATCCTCCACTTAAGGAACTAAGATTGGTCTTTGTAGAAGACCAGGACCTCTAGGATTATTCTAGGGAAGTGGAGAGGATAAAATGGCAGGGTTTGGCCGAGCTTGAGTGCTCAAATTGGTGTGAGGAGGAGGGGGAGGAGGTGCCCTTTTATAAGGGAGGAGAGGGGCACCTTAGGAATATCTCAAAATATTATTTTATATTAAAGTCAAAATCGGTTTATAATGGTTCCAAAGGGTCTTATTTAGAAGCTAAAGTGGGGATGGGTCAAAATCCTATCAACAAATAGGATTTAGACAAGTTTAGGGTATTATTTTAACCTTATCAATTAGATTTAACTCTAAGTTAATTAATTTAACTTTTACCGTGTCTTTTTGTTTTCTTTCACTATATGGTTAATACACTTACTATAACATGTCAAAAGAACCCCAAATTGTTTATTATTAATATATATATCCTTATATAAGTCATTTGGCCGAACCTTAGATTTTTAGGAATACAATAACAATTAATAATATAATATTTGATTTAAAAACTATTTTGTGTCAATTTTGACACTATTTGATATATGATTTTTGTGAAAGTCATAACAGAATTATATGTTCGACCCAAGTTGATTTAAAAAACCTTAATATATCATAGTAACCTAGAAAATTAGTGGAATTCATAAAAAGTCTTAAATTACATTTAGTTTGGTATTTATATTATCAATTTTGTCAATATTTCACTAATAAGATAATTACTGCATCATCTTTGTGTCATAAATAAATTAACTTATTTGATGTCTAAAAATTACAAATAAAATATAATCATGTAGGAAATCTTTTTATCTTTCTAATGAATATTTACAATTGAATTTATCTTATTTATAACCCCATATTAAGAATGATTTACTTATTAAACTTTGATTTTAACTATTTTAACCCTTCTTTAAATAAATTAATAATAAATGTCCTAATCTAATCCAAGTGGGCCTAAATGGTCATATTTTATTCCTAAGATTGTTTTTGGTCGAATTACACTTCTCCAATAGAATTACGACATGTGTTAGGGTAATATTAATATCATATTTACCCTTAGTTACCCTATTTACTATTAACCGCGTTAAAAAAAGTAAAAAGTTACTATTCACCAAAAAAAATTTTTATCTCATTTAACCACATTTTACTTACTGATATCAACCGTGTCTGTCGGATTTTCGAAATTCCATTCACAGAAGCGGTAAAATTAAGTTTTATGAAAAATTCAGTTTTTAACCTACCACTTAGTGGTTTCACTATTCATCAAAAATTGAAAGTTTTCAGAAAAATACCAAAATTTCACCCTAGGCTAATTTCGATATTCTGAGTCCAAAAATGAAGTCCATTTTGAAAAATAAAATTTATAAAATTTCAAAAAGTGGTTATTACTATTCATAACGGCTAGTTTTAATAGCATATTGTTGTTTAGTGAAACTCTGTATTGCGTACGACGCAAGCTATCGAGGAAGGTCGTGATTGCGTGTAAAGCAAGCCAAGAAAGTGTTGTGTAGAAAAAGATTCCATCAAAGTCTCGGGTGTTACAGTTATCTAATAAAGTAATCACTTAAAAAACATCCAAATTTCAACTTAAACCATTTCATAAATAGTTATTCTTTTTACCCTTACCAAATATAAATATCCAAATATTTATAAAGAAGGGAACTTGATATGCCAAATGAACATACAATTTTTTTACATAGTTGTTATTACTATCAAATTTACCATATCAATATAAATAATATTTTTATACCAACATCATTAGTGCAAAATCATGAACATATAAAGTGTTATATATCCTGATATCTTATTTTGATGATGAATTCAATATTTACACTATATCATTTTTATTTTTCATCTATACCATTACACAAGAACCATCAAATCCTCAATGAAAAAACTACAGTACAATTCTTATACATTTTTTTGTTCATATAAATAGGATATCACTGATCAAATACTCAAAGGACATAATTAATGAATCTAAAAATAAGAAAATTATTCATTCCACTTCATTTGTGGTAATAGAATAAGAATAACATTGATCACCTCAATTATTCTGAGGGATATTTCCTTAACATTTGGGGAATTATTTTTCATAATACCTCCTATCAATACAGTTGTTTCATTAAAAACTCAAATATTATTTATTTCAAATTTATTCAAGATCATGGTGTCATTTTTCTCCATGTATGAATAAAACACATTTTCATTATATATATTTACCAAACCATTTCCTTTCAACATTATCACATGTTAGGAATGATTTATTTCCCTTCTTTATATTATACATCTTTTCTCCAGTCGTCCACTACCTATCATTCTACCCTTAGAATCCATATTATGTATATAATTATTTTTCTATATTGATATTAAATGATATTATGTCCTTATATGATATGAATTTATGATCGACTAGTTAGCATAGAAATACTAGATTTATAACATCATTGAAATTACCATTCTTACCCTTTAGATTATGTGCATTAATGCAGTTCTCATTCCATCTTCTAGGAACCATTTCTAACTTATCGCGTACACTATTTTAGACTATATCATTATGAAATATAATTTATAATCCCAAAACTTATGAAATTCATAACATAAATTGAAAATTTATTCATAGATAATATTATAACAGTAAACATTGATTCTTTGGTGATAAAATTATTTTGATATCCTTTCTCATGTTTGATTAAGGAAATGCGAATTATACCATTTAAAGCCTCTAGCAGTGTCAAACCATATGCATAGTAAGGTTCATTTTTGTGCACTATGTGATGATCGGGTTAAGTCCAATGTTCCCTTTCAATGTGATTACCCCTAGTGACCTCTATTATATAAAAAATTCCACTTTTATTATCCATAAAGGGATGCATTTTTAGGTTAAACCACATAATATATAACAAATAATTTTGTTAGTAGGACCTTATACACATATCCTCATGTTATATCATAAGGTTATGTTAGATAATCTATATTTTAAAAAATCTAGTTCCCAAGGTTTTTACTATGCTTCCTACAGTACCAACCATAATGTCCCAAACCCTAGAATCCCACTACTACTGTATTCATAATTACATTCACATAATATAAAAGGAATTACATCCCAAATTATTAAATATTTTAGTAGTATAGGTAAACTATATACATATTTGAATCAAATATACATTATATTACATAGAATACATTCATTTATTTTCATGATAACCCTATTAATTTCATTATCAAATACATGTATATCAATAATAAAATACTTCTTTGTATCCTGGGGTTAACAAATAATGGAAATTGGTCAAATCTGATACTCAATAAGGATATGGGTAATTAAAAAGATATTAATAAATAAATGATATTAAATATGTAATTTTAAATAACTTAAACACAATCAATTTTATGAATAACATGGTCATAATATGGAAGGAATAAATTATGATCAAATAATGTCCAATTAACAATCACATGATTAAGAAACATAACCATCGATGATGTAATGAATATAATTATAACATGAAATATCAAGAAATGAATTTATAATTATAAAATTCATAATTATGATAATATAGATAATATAATCATCACCTCATTCAATGAAATATAATATTGTTGAGCCATCGTGGAATGACATATTATACTATTGAACCCTTTTGTAATACATCTATTAAAATAGGGAAGCTCTCAGCTTAATTCATTTGTTTTTTGTTTCAATATACCTACTGATGTATCTAAAAGATATATAGTTCCCCAATAATAAATTTAAAATGCCCTATTAATTATTCATATGAATCAGGTGAAACACAATAAACGTAGAAAAACATATAAATAAACTCACAAAAAAATTTAATACTTATAACAATCAATATTCATAATAATAAAAAACACAGTGTTAAATTGTGCTTGGTTAAATAAGTGTACATACTCAATTAAATTGAAAAAAAATAATTGAACGAAAAAATATGTTTTATATAAATAAAAAATATACCACAATTCTCAAAAGTACATTATAGGGTAGATGCCAATGATGAATAAAAATACTAAAACAATTTATGTAAAAACATTTTTCAGAAGAATATGCTATTCAATTTGAAAATAAAATTTTAAAACATGAGGTTCTCAAAACGTTTTTAAAAAAATTTATATGAAAATATCCTTTGAAACATATAATGGAATATTTTAATCATTGATTGGTAATGAAAATATGTATTTCCATAAATGTTGATTATGTTAAAAATGAAGAATCCTTTCATATTGTTGGCACACGCCAAATAATAATTGTTTTTAAGATAATGAAGAGTCATTTTAAAAAAAAAATTCAAAATTAAAAATGGGTAAAAAAAATTTTTTAGTAATTTTTTTAAATGTTATTAAGAAAAAATAAAACACATTTAGAATATATGGATTAGGATGAAAATAGAATCTCGATAAAAAAGAAGTAATAATGTCAGATTTTATTAGATCATTTAATCAATAATTTTATGTATAAAATATTGTAAAAGTGATAATATTTATTAAAAAGGTTCGTGAATATATATATGAGTAGAAACTAGATTTATTTTTAGATGTAAATAGAAAATAATTCCCCTAATGGAGACTTGAGAAAAGAGTCCTGAGTAATGATGAGATTTTGAAATAAACCCATATGACATTTGTAACTTTTGTATCATATTATCTATTAATTAAATGACATTAAATGAAAAATTTAATATAATGAATAAAAATAAATTGATTATATTAAATAATAAAGGGTAGTATTACCACCACACAAATGAAATATGTGGGGAATAGGGTGTATATTTCATTGAAGTAATAGTGGGATAAGAACCCATTGTCTCACATCTTCCTTTACATGATTGTTCTTAAACATCATCTATAGTGGTTTTAAAATTTTTATTAACTTAATTTGGAACTATATTACTTTTTATTTTATCACATGTGATCATTTAAAAAAATACCTTATGTTCATTAATAACAGTCCATTATTTTAATTTTGTGTTTTAATTTCATTATTTTATTATGTGTCATTTGTTATTAAAGAACAATTTATTGAACATATTACATAAGTTCATAATATATAGAATAATAATCCTAAATAAATTTTAAATTTATATACATACATTTCACTTTTTAAACCAATCTGGAATTATTGTATTTAGAAATGATGTATGTTTAGATCAAAGAGACCATATGCCTTTTATATTCATGAGTAACATCTTAAATTTCTAATTATCATAACATAAATAATGTATGTAATATTTTATCAACTAAATAATTATCATAATATCTTATTTATTCTTCAAATATAATAGTATAAAAACCATCAATATCTTGTTTTATTAGAAAGAGAGGCACAATATTTCATAAATTTAATGGTTCACACGTATATGAACAATGTTTCCATCCTTTTATATTAGAAATTCTACGAAATAAAATAAAATATTTTATATTATAATAGTGATAAATATGTCATTAATATTTTAATTATTTAATTTGGATCACCTATAATTATTAACATTATCCATATCCTCTTCCATGTAATATATAAGTGAGAGATGAATAAGATCGCTTCATTAGCTGGTAGTCTACTATAAACACGAGGGTTGTTATTGTATATCCAAATGATTATATATTAGAAAATATATATTATATAATTAATCAAGAGGTATAAATATATTTGAAATAAAATATATATATTTTAGATCCTTTGTCATACCAAACTATGAAAGGTGGTAATAGATGAATGAATGGAACGAGTTCATGAGGTGGTAGTCTGCCACACATATGACTGATGATTTCATAACACATATGATGGATATAGAGATGGTTTTAAGTCATTAACATATAATAAAAAACCTAATTTATGAATAATATTTTTCATATTATTTCATCTTGTTAAAATAAGAATTGAATTAGTTGGATAAATAATTAAAATAAAGATGCATGTTGAAGATAATTAACTCTCCTACAGGTATCCTCCTTAGGTTTGCAACAATATCTTACTAGGTTAAATTTGTTGCCAAAATAAGGATTATTTTATGACATGATGTAAATTGGTATGTTGTTTTTTTAGGTTATTTCTGATCCAATGTGGCTTGGGGGTGTTAGTAAGATATGATAGGGGGTGGCCTTTATATATGAGGTGAGTGGAATAATTGTAATATTATGAAATGATTCAATAATACCCACCTTTCTATAGTGAATAAATCTATAAAATTGGATATTATACCCCTATAAGAAATATGGTTGAAATAAAAATTATAAATAGGTGTTTTAAATGTTTTAGGTCATTTTTAATCCCTATATTCTTAGTTTAACCACCATTAAATCCATATTTACCTTATATATTGAAATTAATTTTTATAGATTTCACTATTCATTTTCTCTAATAATTATGTTATTCTTGATAGAATTATACATTATACTGATTAAAAAATGAAATACATTTTAACAAATAAAATTCAAAAAAATGGAAAATTTTAATTTAATGTCAGTCCAACAGATGTGAAAAGATGATAGGGTTTTAATGTGAATTTTTTTTAAAATAATTCACTATTTTTATATGAAAAAACATCATAAAATAGTTTAAATTGACATAAATTTGGGTACATTATATATAATTGAAATAATTATAAATTAAAATAAATTAAATTAAAATTTATTTTATTTTAACAAATTATTTTAAAAAACTGCATGTTTCAATTAAAATTTTTTATTTTGAACTATTCATGAAACATGAAACTTTTCAAGAAAAAATATTCACCCTACGATAGTATTGATATTATTATCTATAAATTTAGATTCATTTTTGCATTTTAATTTTTATGAAAGTAGTAATAATTAATTTTTTATGGTTGTAATGTGTCATTAAAACATTTTTGTAGTAAAATACAGTTTATTCCAAAAACATTCATTTACATTTAAATGTTTATTATATCTTTTATAATCAATATATATCTATAATGTTCATAATTTAGTTAGTAATATTAAATCCCACCAATTTATTTTCTAGGTTATAACTATAATATTAAACATTTATATTTTAATAACATGTTAGTTTTTTTATACTCATTATTTCGTGCAATGTAATATAAACATTGTATTTCTTGTAATGTAATCAAAAATAAATTTTTATTGTAAGAGGATATTTTTTTTATTTAATCATAATTATTATATTTAATTTATTTATAATTAAATATATAAATAATTATTAGGGTGTTCTATTTTCTTCTAATTTTTGTGTTTTATGTTACATAGGATATCAAATACAGCGTTTTTATTTTAAAATCACAATGGTGTTCCGCCTATAAAAAATGAACATGTATTTAAGGTATTTTATTTAACATTGGTATCAAATATACCACTACTAAAATTCATATTTTCTAATCAAAGTCATTAAATTTATCATTGAAACGACCAATATTTTTCAGATCAGCCCCGTTTTAGACATGTATTTTTGTTATTATTAAATTTAAATGGATCTGGAGGATGAATATCATAGAAAAATTACTCTATAAAAAGGGGTATAATATTAAAGAGGAATATACAAATTATTTATTAATAATGAAACTACCTACCAACATGACATACACCATGTAACACCTTGATATTTTCGATTATAATGTTTCTAATTTGATATTTTGTTTAATATCATTCTATAAAAACAACCCCAAAAAATAAAAATCTAAAACATATGAAATTAATATTATTAAAAAAAATTAGAATAATAAATAAATTTTTAAATAAAATGAAAATAATCAATTATAAATTTATACAAATACGATTAACTACACTGAAGTCATAATCATGTCATTTTTCAATAAATTATTCTTTTCTTTATATAACTTATTTTTTATTTAAAAACTAAATGATTATATTAATAAATTATAATATTTTTCAAATGATTTTAATTTTTAAATCCAACATGAAAATATTAGCATAGTGAAAAATTGTATTTTTTCTAAAATTATTCACTAAAATGATCTGTAAAAATATTTATTTATTAATAAAATCATAGCATTTATGGGAACATTAATATATATGAAAATAATAATAAAAAATTCAAAAACATTCATAAAAAATTATTAATTAATGAGTAATACAGTTCAATTAAAAAAATATGTTAAATTATATAAACCGAGGATTTACATTTTAAGGACATATGTATTATTTTCTAATAATTACTAGTTTCATTATTTTTATATTTTTATATTATTTCCATAAAATTATATTTTTTAATTTAGTTTACAAAAAAAATTAATTAATTTTTATGTTAAACTAATTCATATGATTAGTGTAAACTAAAATCATAATTTTATCACACACATAAAATTTAAGAATTTGTTTTTTCAAAAAAAGTGTTTTAACACACTCCATGAACTACTTTATAAAATAATTTCTATTTCACATAAAAATATTAATATTATAAAAATTATTTTATATTTTTAATGAATAGTAGATGTTATGTAATCAGGCTCATTTTACTTTTTTCAACATAATAGATTTACTTTGGTAAAAATATGTAACTGATGTAAAAGATAAAATGGAAAAAATGGTTAACCTAAGGAGTAAAATTCCACACATGTTAACAAACTAATTAAAAAAAATTAGGGTAGATTAAGTAATTTCTTTGCAACTTTGTTATCATTATTTTTTAGTCTTTTTTACATTTCAAACATGTTCTCACCTTATATTAAAATGAAATAATTTAAAAAACTCTCAAAAAATAAAAAAGGCGCCTCACCCAAAACCTTCGATACCCCTTCGTAACATTTTCCCTCTTGAAATTACCCCACCATCCATCCCCTAAAATTGAATTTCACTTACTTTTGATTCATCACACAATATTGTTTTCTTACATCTTCACATTTTGAGAAATATTCCAAGGGATTTCTCAAAATTTTCATTGTTTGTAATATCTTTTATCTAATGTTGTTAAATTTTTCTTTCATTCGTAAATATATATTTACCAATAATAAATTATATATTATTTATTTTTAGAATATTTATTTTTTTTGTAAGAACCAGTAATCCTATTTCCATTTTTCCAATAATACTAAAACGGTATTCATGCATTTGTGTGGACCACCACCTCTTCATAGATACAACTTCCATTTTACACCATTGTCTATATAAATTGGTTATAAGGTTGGATTATGTAAATAAATTTGAAAGATATATAAGTCTATTATTATATAGAAGAAAATTATAATCCACATTTATTCTCTCACATTATTAAAGTACTGTATACTTTCATCATGTGTTGGTATGTACAATCACCTCCAAGATGTGAAATATCTCATTTTTCATCTATTTTATTCATTACATATTATAATATCCTAAAAAATCATTATATAACATAAAAATATCTCAATAATATCAGTATTGTTTAGTAATAATGATGTTATTTGCAAATATACCACTATATTAACTATACTAATCAATTAGTAATGGTTTGTTCATGTATGGGTTTGTCAAACCATTTACTTAAAAAAAAGTAATAAAATAATACCGTGGATTAATAGGAAAAAATAATTAGAAGTAAATTATGATAAAAATTAGTAAATAACTATTATATTTTCTTCTTATAATGTTAACATTAATATTTACCGAATTAATGAATATAAAAATTCCCATTCAGGAAAAGTAATTGAAACATACTCGTATCAAATTTCATAATTAATGATCAAAACTAAAAAATAACCTAAAATAGAATTATAAAATTATAAATAATTTTAAATAATTAATTAAAATACCATTCTTGATATGTTAGTGATGAACTTTGGAGGAAGAACAAGTAACCACACCACCATTAAGGTACTCGTTCAATGCGATAATGATTTCTCACAACTGATATTTTAAAAAGATAATAACTAAATAGTATAAAATTATAAATTAATAATAAATTAAATAAAAAAGTTTATATATTTAAATATTTTTATGATATATCAAATTGATATCGTTATTTTTTGATATAAGATATTCATGTTCTCTGGTGGAATTCTGGAAATAAGATACATGTTTCATTTACCCAATTTCAAATACATGAGATATATTTGATATTTTATACTGTACCTTAATTAATATGATTTATTCAGAACCAAATTTAGTTTAAAAAATTAATATATCTTATTTTGTGTTATTTTAATATCTATTTGATGTATCCCCTCTCATTCTTACATTGCAATTGTCGTATGGGTTTTCAAAAATCCTTAATGGATTTCACTATGTTTTGAGTATTACTCTTTATAATATTTTATATTAGATGGGGAAAATAAGAAAATTTATTTTATTATGTGAATTATTTTCTTTTCGTATTGGGTAGTTATATTTTTACAACATAAACAACATTCCAAATATTCCTTTCAAAATGAATTAAGACATAAATAAGAAATTTCATTAACAATGATTCCCATTCACTGAGTTAAAAAAAATTCATTGAAAAAAACTATTCTATGTTCAATATTTTTTAATATTTACTATTTGATAGTATATATAAAATTCCTTTTATGTTTCAAATGATGTTTTTTCTTTGGATATTCTGTCATAGTGAATTTATTTCTCATAAAGGTGAAAACATTTTATGAAAAAAATAGAACATCCTTTAATGATTCATTTTCATCTATATCCATTTAATATTTCCCAAAAATATATTTCATCCATCATTTGAAACACAATATGTGGTTAATAATGTGTCCTTCATATTCTATTTTATAACTTTTCAAATTTATGTTTTTCTGTCTATTTTTTTGATATCGGTCTTCAATAAAGTTATTCTTAAAAGATTAAATGTTTCTACATTATTCAAAATAAAATGATTTATTATCAACAAAAAAATATTTTTGAAAATAAATTATTCCTTTTAAAAGAACTATTATTGAATATTATTATTAAAATTATAACATTTCAACAAATACACACTATACATTTTTGAATCCTTTATGTCCTTTTCAAGGATACATAATAATATTTTTAAAACTAAATGTTTTCAGCATATTTTAAATTTATTTTCTAAAATATTATTATATTTTTCAATGTTAAACTATTTAATGTTAATTTTAAATCAATAAAAATTAAAAAAATCAAATAACCTTTTAAAAAAATTATTCCATGGTGACCGGAACTTCATCATTTATTCATAGATAATTTGATTTTCTTAAAATGGATATGAAATTTTTCATTAACTTATCTCTTTGTATCTATAGGATTTATTTAAATTGTTTTTAATTTTATCAAATCATTCAATTATTTTTTTGGAATTATATTTTAGGGTGATTGAATTTGGTTATAAACCCTTTATATTCTTATGGTCATTTTTGGTGATACCATCTTTAAATGTTTTGAACCCCATTTTTCATTCAAAGAGTTATTTATAATGTGATAGATGATTGTACATAATTGGAATAAATATTTATTTATAAATTAGGTTTGGGGTACTATATATCCCTCTAATTAATAAGTTAAGGTTTCATAAATCATGATATAAAAATGGAACAAGAGATATGATGCTTGAGTCAACAATGGGTTGCGTGTTATGATGGTTGAGTCATTAAAAAATCACAATATTTTATAATAAACATTGTAATGGACCAATAATTATGATACGTGAGTCAATAATGGACATTGAGTTATGATATTTGATTCAATAATAGAAAAGCTGTTTTGATACTCACATCACTAATTGGATGTGAGTTATGATTTTCATGTCAATAATTTGTCACAGGAAGTAATATCACAACCACTATATAATGTTTTATATGGTTTTGATACCTAAACCGCATTTTTAGGATTACTTATTATTGCGATTCTTGTGTATTTCTTCATTATGTTTTTCACTTCATTAAAAAAATTCCTATGATTATTCCTCATGGATCGTGTTTATTATTTCAATATTCCACACACTTTTCCCTAGTATATATATATTTTAGGATTTTATGTCCTTACACCATAATAAATAGGATATTCATATTTTTAGATATCATATTTGATGTGATATTACCCTTACTCATGTTTTCTCATATTAGTTTACCCAATCACTGATAGATTCCTTATGATTATTTCCCCTTACTTTTCTTTGGAGGTCACCTAATTCTTATATTGATAATCCCCATGTTATGAAGATGATTTAAAACACTATGAAGTATATTAGAGAGTCTAGTGTCTTTTAAATGAAGAGAAATTTATAAATGTATCCTTATAAAATTATCTTATATTTGTGATCTTTATATACAAAAAACATTTTGTTTTAGTATTAGTATATTATTTTTGTGTTATAACATTTAAATTATTGAATTATAAAAATTAATGATACATTTTTATTTTTTGTTATATTTGGCATTAGGGTAGTGTGTATTAATTTTTACGTATTATTTTAGTTAATTTTGGGGATTAAGATATGAGAACAATTTTTACAACCATAGGGATTTTTGTGATCTATAACTTTTTTAGAGTGGACTCGGAATTGATTTTAGTTACTATTTTTTACCTTCATTGAGAACATTATTTTTGTTATTATATTTGTTTTTGAGTGGGTTAAAACTGATAAAAATGGAACAAGTAGTTGTTTTTCATGATGGGCACATGGTTAAGGAAAAATGTGAAACCTCAGACAGTTGGAGTGTGCATAGATTTCATAATTATGTTCCCTAAAAAAGAAAACCATGCACCATAGAAATAATTGGTGAACAGTTGGTGCACAGTTAGGGAAATCTGGGTTCCCATAACTAAGAAATAATGAATCAGAATTAAATTAGAAAAAAAATTATTTTTAAGTTTTCATAATCCCCAAATTAAGGAAAATATGTCCCCCACTTAACCCTTGGTGGACTTCCATGATTTAATAGCTCTCTAGAGAAATTGCATACCCAACCGACTACCAATCTCCACAATCCCAACATCGTATCAGTGATCTTATCTTATCTCAGTATGTTTATTTCACCATGATCTTTTCATATTCATCCTATTTTCTTATCTATTTATTTTGATTGATGTTCTCCACATTTTTATAGATCTAAACCAATTTAGCAAGATATAGATCTATGGGTTTTTATATATACAATAATAATATGTTGATGTATATAATCCCGATTTAGGGTTTTATATGTTTATTCTAATATATGTCAATGGGATTCTCAATATTTGGGATGTATTTTGGGAAGTCATTCATCAATAAATTTAGTTAGGTAGTTTATCATTTAAATACCATAGTCATGATTTTGATTATTTATGTCAATGTTATAAAATAGATAGAGTTATTTAGAAATTTATATTCTTATATTAAATTAATTAATTTGGTCAACTATTTAATTAGATAACTCTGAGGTTTAGGGACTGTAGAATTGGATAAATAATTTTGGAATCAATTATGAGATTTTAGGATTTCATATTAGACAATTAATTATTTAAATGATTATGGAATATTGTGATTTTTTAATTTTATAAGTTAATTGTGGAATTAATTTATGAGAATTATTGAATTTTAAATTTTTGTATAATTAATTTCATGAATTAATTTTTAGATGTATAATTTAGGAATTATTAATTAATTTTTGAATTAATTAATGGAAATTGTTTAATTAATTTGTGAATTAATTTATGGATGGTTATGATGGTTATTTGTGATAAATAGATTGATGTTGATTTATCACGTTGATGTAATATGTGATATATGTAATATAAATTATTTTATGATACATGTGTATGGGATATTTTCTAATGCTTCTAAAGACCCTATTGATAAGTTGATTGATTAGTATGAATGGGACAAGGTTTTCTACTTGCAAAATCCCACGTTTATGGGACACGGTATGTTGCTTCTGAACCCCATCGTGATATATATATTCTTGTGTGTGTTTGTGTGAATGAATGATCTGTTTCTTATAAAGCCCCTTTTATGATATAAATATATATATATATATTTCGCTGTGTCTCAGGGACATAGTCTTCTTATTCCCATTCCCATAGGGTCCAGAACATGACCATCTAGATCCCAATTTTTAGAATTTGATTATGGTTCCAATTAGAAGTTTTAATAATTGAAATAGATTTGATAATAAAATCCCATTTATTTGATAAATTTTTAATTTATAATATGGAATGGTTCAGAATATGGAACAAGATAATGTAGGTATTATGGTTGGAGTATACATTGGAGCCTTGGCGTTTATGTAGTTAAATAATGATTAATTGGTAATGTGATAACTGCTTACTTATGCATTTTAATTATATCTTTATAAAACTTTATACACTATTAATTGATTAGATATTGTATTATACAACATTGGTGTTGGAAAACTTATTTTTACTCACACCCTATATTGGCTAGCTAATCGATAACTGAATATACTTTTAATTTTATAGATAGGTTAAGGGAAATAAACCTATGTTTAATGGATGATTTTGGATAGAGATTGGATGAGGAAACTATATATTGTTCAGGACCATCCTTCAAGTCATCAGTTTACTTAGTTTCAATTCTCATTTTAGAAACTAAAAACATAGATTATTAAGGTGTTTTTTCTATTTTAAATTGATGTAATATTACATGAATTTATTTTCATCAGATATTGGTATTTTTATGTCTATTTATGATTCTTTTATGGCCTATTTAATTAAAATGTTGTTTTAATCTAATAAAATTTGATATAGTTTATACCAGACTAACATATATGACCCTCACAGCATGTTGGGGGCCACTAGCATATAGGGAGGCACACCTGAGGTTTTGGTACTAAGAGAATATGGGAATTGGTGCATGGAAACTCGATCGAGAAGATACAATGTGGTATCATAGCTTTAGTTTTATTTTCTTCTCTGTTTGTCTTAATATTTGTGAAATGTAGATAAGAGACTTTGAAGAGTCGGTGGTTATTATTGATCTCATGTGGGGGATTTTCAAACCCATTTATGCGGTAAAACCCAATTACTCTGTGTGGGATTGTTGTGATTTTTATTTTCTGTTATAGTTGAATATTAATTCACCATGGGTGATGCACTTGTTTTGTGATGTAATTTTTTATTAATTTGTTGAGATTGACATATATCCTATAATGGAATGAAATTTGAGTTTCTATGCTTTATTTTAGGGACAAGTAATTACTTTTTGAACATGAATCATTTAAGGCATGCACGGGAAAATGAGTATTATGTATGTTTTTGAACATAAACTAATTTCATGACTTATGTAATTGAATGAAAATGCCACCTAATATGATATTGATAACATTAATACAATTATAAATTATATTAAATGGGTATCTAAATTTTTAATATAATATATAAATGTGTTTACCCTTCTTTACCAAGACAACCGTGTAGGATGGTAAAGGGAGGTGATAGAACCTTGGTTTTGTCCACTTGGTTAGACATAGTGAGAAGACTAACTATGGATTGTTATGATTTTCCTCTTACATAAATATAATATAGTTTTGTAATGAGTCTAAGAGTGTGTGTTTGGAATTACAGAGATATGAATCCATGATGAGGCATGTTGAGAGAACTGCAGGAGGGGTTGGATGGTTATGGTCTACCAGTAGTGGAACATCAAGCATCGATAATGTCATGTGAAGAATACGGTAGTAGTTATTAAAAAAATTTCCTTGATTCATGAAATTCATGGAATGATTCCTATGGTGGGTTGTGAAGATCATGTGTAACCTAAAGAGGGATTTTCATTTGTATCATTATTTGTCTTTTACTAGAGATGGTGGACGTAAGGGATTTGAGTTCTGGATTGGGTCTTTCTTGACTAAACTTGACCACTTCGAGACTCCTTCTAATATGAGGGTCAAGTTATATGATTACAGGTTACATTGAAAATATAAGCATTTGAGGGACATTCAGACTTGGGGTGAAAACATATTGACTATGTATTGTAAGGGCGTCTAGAAGAATTTTTTTGAGCACATTTATTTACATACTCTTAGGAAGGAGAGACAAGATGAGATCATGAGGATGACCTTGAGGAATAGGCCTCTGATGTACTATGATATACGCTTTATTGATTTATGTTCATTACTATTGCAATGGAACGAGAAAATGATAATGTGGATAAGAGGTTATAGGATAGACGTAAGTGTAAAATTATTTCCATGGGGAATATCGTAAGGGTGAATATGTTTACAGAAGTGGAAAATTGGGCACTCTTATCCAAGGGGAACCTAAAAGAGAATTTTAGTGACAGAAATGTGGTTTATTCTTCTTGTTATTGGAGGTGAGAGTACAAAATGAAAGAAATGTAATTATGATAATTTCTCTCAGTGTATTTGGAAAATTGTTGTATGGGGGAAGAGTCAGATTCAAAAGTCCTTAAAATTTTATTTTCTAGTAGTTTGGTAGGACGAGACAGTTCTGAATACATTTTTTCTGACAACTAGTGGAGTGTAGAGCTTGCAGATAGTTGGGAAATCTATAGTGGTTCTGCAAGAACCCAAGAAATATGGCTAGTGATGGAGGTTATATATAAATATATATAAAAGGTATAATGACAGTATCTTATATATATTATCATATTAGTAGCTAGGAATCTACAAGCTGAGGTGGTAAAGGTATTGAACATGGTGATTCTAGGAAAGAGAAACCACGTCATCCGAGTGGTGCAACTGAGGGGAGTCAGATGGCGTCATAGGTAAGAGGGTCAAGATAGTTTTATGTGGTGCATCCTACACTTTAGGATATAGAAAAACTTGTTAATGGTTTAACCTTGGTGGTGGAGTTTGTGTATGGGATTATGATGATTGATACACTATTGAGAGTGAGGTATAGAGGCCAATGTTTTTTGAAATGATGTTCTCTATAAATTAGGAAATATATCATTCTTTGGGATATTTATATTGTTTATAAGTCGGCCTTCGACCAAATCATGGTTATTGGCTAGTGAGTGACTGTTACATCCAAATTTTTTTTTTGAAATATTTGATTTAAATAATTTTTATTCTTTAGTATCATTCGTTTCATGCAATTATGGGTTTAAAGGAACTGTGATACACCCTTATTAGGAAATTCCCATTATATCCTAGCCTTTAGGTTATCAAGAATAATTATATATAACTTATGAAAATACATTTTTAATTCATTACCTTTCAATTATCTATGAATGATATAAAGAAGTATTTGTATTTTTTGAGTGAATTACTTTTGGTAATTAAATTTATGAGATATATATGTCTTATATACATAATAAAATGATTTTTATATTCATCAAATGTATATTTTAGTAATAGGTTATGAATAAAATCATATTTGATGTATAAAAACTTATTTTAAAGGATAGTTTTACAACATTAAATTGTGAACCCCTTTTAAATTAATATTTTAATGCATTAAATTTTTTTCGATGATAACATAAACATTTTATTAGGAAGAGAGTTGTAAAAATTTACATTAGATGGATTTATGATATTTTTCTGATAACTTTCAATGTTTGATGAATAAAAAAATATTCTAAATATTAATTGAAAGTAATGTTTTTCATTGAAATAATTTATATGGTTAATGTATATTATTTAATGGTTCCAAATTATAAATTGTATATATATTTTCAAATTAATCTAATTAATGTCATTGGAATTAATTTTTCATAAAATTCAAATGCAAAAATCCTTTCAATATTTTAACTTTTAAAACATATTTTGTCATTTCAAAAATGAGATTAATTTTTAATTAGTTACAAAAACTTATTTCTTTTGAATTTTGAAAAATGGATTTCATATTTTTAATCATTAGTTCCAAATTTCTTAAATAGAATTATTTTAATTTTGGGAATGATGAATAGTAACTTTAGAAAATTAAATTCACACGGTAAAAGGTAAAATCATTTAATTAATGGAAAAAATAATATTTTAAAATTACCCTAACTCATGTTGTACTATAATTGGATGATAAAAGTTTTCACTAAAATAGATATGGGTTGAAATGTTTTCCTATGGTGCCCACTTGGACAGTATTAAGACATTTAAATTATTTTATATAAAGAAAGTGAAATATGTCTCACTAAAACATTAATAATTAAATTATTTTTAATTAAAGGCTATACAATAGATAAATTATATTATAAATACTTCTCTTAAATCAAATTTGTTTTGTTAATCATGATAATTTATTTTTAATTTTTTGTAAATAAATAATTACATTAATTATGTATACTTAGATGATGAAAAAAATAATTAATTATTGAGAAATAAATACTAGAATTTTTATTAAAATATTAATAATAATTAAAAGCCCCAAAACATGACCAACACTTTTTAGTCAATTGTATATCAAAAATAATCATCTAAGGGGTGACTTACTGACTATTTGGAGGGTTATATAAGATATTATAATAGTTATGTTATTTTATTTAATGTAAAGACAAATTTGTTACAATCATGTTTTAAAAGAGTAAAACATATAATAATGTTTGGATTTCAAGATGATAAAGCCTAGTA
Organism: Viscum album; assembly: GCA_963277665.1. Lineage (NCBI taxonomy): Eukaryota > Viridiplantae > Streptophyta > Magnoliopsida > Santalales > Viscaceae > Viscum > Viscum album. The sequence continues at coordinate 448,733,441 of OY728133.1, forward strand.
ATATTATTATTAAGAAATATAATGGATTTATCCTCATCATAATATTTTATATGGAATTGTTATTGAAAAAATTAGTATATTAAATAATTACCCAAAATTGAGGTAGTATTTATTTCACTAATAAAGAGAACAAATAAATGAAATTAAAACTATTTTAATAAATAAAACATAGGATAATTATTTATTCGAATGAATTTTATATTTTACGTTGATCCATTTGGGTTATAATAAAATATTTTTATTTAGGGTCACATTTTATTTCAATATTTTAAAAACCCATGAAATAAATAGCGTTAAAATTAACACTATTGATATTTTTTTTTCTAAATAAGGATTTCATTATTTATTTTAAATTAATTCATTTTTTTAAAAAAAACATAATAATTATGATATGGTGTAAAATATTATAAATAAATAATTTTTTCGTCTAATTTACTTCAAATAAGTAAATATTTCACCCGTTTAATATTGAAATATTTGATACCCAAGTTAAAAATTAAATTGAATAACTAAGTGATAATTAAAATGAAAATTATTAAATTGACCAAAAAATGTTTAAAATTTATTTTCTAATTAAATTACAACACTATATCATATAATATTCCACAATAGGACATTTTTATGGTTTTATGTGGGGTTTTAATTTATCAGAAATTAATATTTTTGAGGTTTCCAAAGGTGTCCCTCAACTAAATAATAAATGGGTACGTTCTCACATAAATATTTACAACATTTTGAGCCTTCAATCCCAACCATCCCCTGCCCATTTGTCTTCTAAAATTACCTATAAAAATTCTAGATGTTCTAGTATTCTTCAATGTCACCCTCTAATTCTCTGAGAGGATATTTAGAATAGGCACACCAAAGAAGAGGTAATATCATTTACATATTCTTTCAAACTTATTTTTTATTATACTTACACCTCATGAGGTGTTTCATTACAAATTAATAACTACAGTATAAAATATATACTAAGAGGATATTATTATTCCAAAATAACCATATTCCACCTTCTAATAATCCAATGAAAAATAAAATCACCACGTGTGCGTACGTATGACTTATCGTCTCCCCGTCGTGGTGTAATCCGTTTTTCACCACCACAATACATAGATGGGTATAATGATGGTATTAATATATATATATATATATATTCATGATAAATATAAAATTATATCAATTATGATATACTATACACCATCCACTTCAATACCATTCAACAATTATGGGAATGATATCGATGCCCATGCCTACGTGCGGCTTACCATCTCTACAGTGTGTTTTGATTTGTTCCACATAAACACCATCAAAGAATGATTATATAAATTAATTTAAGGAATAAATATTTATATATTATACTATAAATTGATGTAAATGATATAACAATAACCAAAAATGGGAATAAGATCTAATCCAACAAAACATACATAAGAACATGAAGCAGTTTATACCCGAATAATGAGTAAGAAAGAAATGTTACTAACAAATGGATGAAACTGTGATAAAACATATTATCATATAAGATAATATTATTCTAGAATAAATAATTAAAATTATTGAAATCGTTATACATGAGGTTTAGATACATACAAATGATATTGGATCTATGGTAATGGATAACATTGCAAATGTCATTCTTTTTCGATATTGTTTGATCATAGATATTTAATGTGGTATAAATATCATCCCCATCCATGACTCCAAAATATGTATTTATAGTTATTATTTATAAAATTCTATAATGGTTTAATAAAAAGTTTACCCATTGTTGAATTTTTACTCAATGATATGAATGGAATCTTTTGTTGTTTTCGGTACAAGGCACTTCTTGACTTTTCCAGTAATAGTATGAGAAAATGTTTTTTAACTTGTAAGGAATGAATGGATTTTTATGCCGTAATAATGCCTTATTTCCTTGAATCTTCCAATAAAATCATACAAGGTTATTTTTCTATAAAATTATTTCATCTAAATTTGTGTGGAATTTTGAGGAAGGAAAACATTTTCAAAGAAGAAAGTATATTTTCCTCTGGAATTAAGCTCAAGTGTTTTATCCAAGCTATTTTCCATCGATCATGACAAAGGATTATATATATATATATATATATTATTTATTTTATTTGATTTTTGGTTATTAAGGAGTTATTTTTATGAAATCTATTTAATTTATATGTATTATGTTATAATGGAATGATGTTTAAGAAATCCATTTTCTTGATTCATGTGTCGGTGAATTGCTTATATTTTGTGGGACATGTAAGAATGATTTAATTATGAGATGGGTGGGACCTTTATCTTAAAAAAATGCATTGGGTAAATATTTATATCTCACGAGATAGACATGAATATAATATCAATTAAATCTGGTTATGTAATATAGTATAAGAATGAGGAGTGAACTCAGTTTAGTAATGGACTTTTTCCTCTATGATGGTCTTGAAAAGTGTCTTGACTAATATTAAATGATTTCTTATCCTTATGTGTGTATGCCAAGAAATTTCACGTCATAGTTAATGACTATTGGTATTACATTTATCTTTTATGATTTATCATATGACATGATATTATGATCTTTCATATTCAGGAAAATATTTTTAATTGTCATGTTCTTATGATTACGATATGACAGATATTTCCTTTGATTACCCGTACTGAGAATTTGTGCTCACCCTTTCATATTTTTCTTTTTCCTAGGTAATGTTAAATAGTATTAATAAATATATGTCAAAAAGGATTCAAGGTTTCAAGAAATAAGCTATAGACAATGTAGATGTTTTATAAACCAGTTCTTTATGTTTTTTAGTTTCAAAAAACAATAAACTTATATGGTCCTGGAATGGTTTTTATTATGTTATGTAATAAATATTTTTTGAAGATGAGGTAAAATCTATATATAATGTATGGTCCATTATAGTTGGTATCTGAGAAATGTTATATTTACCCTTTGGAAATCAGGATGAGATAACCTTAGTATGAATCATAGGGATATGTATAAATATAGGTTACAATCCTATCATAGTATTTTAGATATATTCACAAATAATTTTGGATAATACCTAAAGTCTACTGAATTGAAGTTTTATTCATGAATTATGTGGTTTTCATATTATGATTTCTTTTTATCACACTATGCTTCTTGGATTTATTCAATGGATAGAATCTGAAGGATTTATGTTAATGCTCAATGTTACGAGATATGTAGTGATTGTTACCCAATGAAACTTAATGTTATGGGAGCTGGAATGAAAAATATTATAGCATTGTTCACATAAATTTATCATGATAGGAATCATTCTAGAATTCCTAACTAAAAAAGGATAGATAATCATTCTGTTGAATCCTTCATGAGGCAGCGTACACAAAAATTCAACAGGTGTTCTAATCTATTAGTGGATGAAAAATGTATTATTACCACAGAAAAGATATTTTTAGTTCTAAAATGTACTAAATATGATAATTTCCTCTTAGTAGTATATCATCTTGTAGGTGAAAATGATCCATGGTGGAATCATATCAAGAATATGAGGCAAAGAGATGAAATTGAGTGCATGGAATCGGAAGAGTTTAGGAACATATTTTTTAGTAATTAATTTCCTAGTATTCTTCAAATAGTGATGGATAAAGAAATCAATTAACATAATAAAAAGGAAGATGAATCCATTGGTACCTATGAATATAATATACAAGATTTGATGATATGTTTCTGGAATTATTATCAAACCTAAGAATAAAATTTATTGATAATTTAGTGGATTAAAATCTAGTATATGAAGGTCATTATCTATAAAGGATGCTAATAAATATGAAGATGTTATTCAATATGATCTCATGTGTGAGATTGAAATTAGGGTAACCCATCAATCATATAGGTTTTATAAGAATATAAAAATGGAATTCAAATAGAAAATCTAAATACCACACCGAAAAGAAGATGAATTTTTCGTTAGCTCAATGTGTGGAAATAAAAATGGAGACAATTGTTTTAAAAGGACTGGTAGAAGTTTTACGTGTTTAAAAGAAGTTAGTTGGGTAGTTGAATACTAAATTGATAGAAAAAACGATTTATAATAATAAGAAAAATGAAAAGGCTACATAAAATGAACTTATTACACTTAAATTCTACAAGTGTAAGGAAATGGGGCATTGTTCCAATCAATTACCTAATACAAGGGTTAATTATGATGGTCAACAAAAATAAACACGTATGGTCAGAGACAAAGGAAGGTCACATGCAATCATTATCGGTGACATGGAGGAAGATAATGAAGTGTTTAAACGTACAATTACCATCAAATATAAAGTACCAAATATTATATTTGAATATGGATCCACCCTATTTTTTATTTTTGAAAAATTTTCTAACTGTATGATTTTATTACCTAAACTATTAGATGCTGAGTTAGTTGTGATAACACTTAACAAAAAAAAGTCACATGAAATGATTATAATTCTTCTCTAGTTTGTGTTTGTGGGAATATGCTTCCTTCAAATCATGTGATCCTTCTCATATTGGAATTTGATGTGATTATTGACTTGGATTAGATTTTTCTATATGGATATCATATCAATTTCTATGTAAGTGATGTCAGACTTCATATTCTATATCAATCAATGATCATATATCGATGCATGGATGAATATAACCTTCCAGTTAATTTTTTTTTCATTTTATGGGTCTTGATTCCAATAAATGAATGTTATTTATCTCAAATTTTTGGGGAGAAAATCATGATTAAGAATACACACATTGTATGGGAGATTTATGATGTCTTTTCTGAGTAATTTCCAGGTGTTCCACTAAATCGTGAAGTTGATATTTCAATATAACTGATACTAGGTTATATTCATATTTCAATGAAAGCTTATTGAATAGACCAAATTGAGTTGTTGAAATTGAGGAAGCAACTCCCAGAGAGTCTTGATAATGGATTCATACATCGTTGTGCATCACCTTGGAGAGCACCTATTCTGTTTGTTAAGAAGAATGATGGATCAATGAGACTCAGCATTGATTTTCAAAAACATTAAATGATCACTATCAAGAAATAATAACATCTTCTCTATATTTATGACTTATTTGAACAACTACATAGAGCTCAATACTTTAACATGATTTTCTTTTTTCAGGATGTCATGAATTAAGGGTAAAAAGGGTGAAATACCAATAAAGGAATTTTGTACAAGGTATAAACACAATTAATTTATATTGAATCTTTTAGGTCTTACTTATTCCACCTCTATCTACATGGATCTAATTAATAGATTCTTTAGAGACTATCACGATAAATTAATGGTAGTATTTATAGATGATATTATTTTCTATTCGAAGAGCATATAATAACATGATGAAAAATTAATAATTGTACTAATGTCCTGGAGAAATTAAAATATTTATGAGAAATTTTCCAAGAGTTAATTTTGGATTCAGAAATATTCAATTTTGGGACACATAATCTCAAGAGATGGGATATCTATGGATCCATTGAAAAAATATGTTTTTAAAAGTTGGCCAATACCAGAAACTATAACTATGATCTGAGGTTTTCTAGGTTGGGCTGGATATCATTGATGTTATTTGAATGATTTTTAATGAAAATACAATACAGTCATTAAGTTACCTTAGAATCAAGTAATGTCATTTTATAGGGGGAATATAAAGAGAATTTCCAAGAGGTAAACAGAATGTTAGACAATGATCTTGTGCTCACACTACATTTTAGTGGGGAAAGGATTGTGGTCCACCGTGATGCATCCACGAACGGGTTGGTTTGTGTTCTCATGAAAAATGATATGGTGATAGTTTATGGATCACGATATTTGAAATTCCTTGGAAAAAACTAACCAACCCATAATTTGTAGTTAGCTTCAGTAAAGTTTTCATTAAATATATGGAGGTATTATATTAATGGTGAAAGGTGTGATATCTATGCGGATAATAAACTTTTAAAGTATATTTTCACACAAAAGGAGTTAAATATGTGTTGAAGAAGACAGTTGGAGTTGATTAATGATTATAATTTCTTATTATATTACCACTATGGGAAAGTGAACAAGGTGGCCGATTCGTTGAGTCAACAAGACCATGAAATCCTATAAATGATGAGGATCACAAAAGATCCAATATTTATGGATTTGAAATGAATGGATCTAAATTTTTTGAAAAGGATGGGTGGGAATATTATCATTCTAAAATGAATGTTAAAACATTTATACAATTAAAGATTAAAGGGGTGAATAAGAATGATTTATAGCTAAAAATGAAGTTGTTAAATGTTACTAGATTCAACATTGATTATTATGAAATAATAAGGTCTAAAAATAGGCTTTGTATTACTCCCATACCATATTTAAAGAAGATGTTATTGTATTAATCTCAAAGTTCTTCATTCTCTATACACCCTGGAAGCACAAAGATGTACAAGGATTTGATAGAGTATTTTTAGTGGGATGGAATAAAAAGATATGTCATCGAATATATCTTTTAATATATGGGTTTTTAGAAAGATAAGACTGAGAGATAGAATTATATGGGGATGTTAGAATGGAAATGTGAAAAAATCACTATGGAATTTATTGTAGGACTTCTCAAAACATTTAAAGGCCATAATTCTATATGGGTTATAGCTGATATCCTTATAAATTTGGCAAACTTCATTACTATTAGATATGATTTATCTCTTGATCTACTTTCCAATATATATATAAATGAATTGGTAAGATTACATGGAGTACAACTTTCCATTATATTTAATTGGGGTCTGAGGATTACCTCAAATTTATAGAAATGACTTTAGAATGCTCGTGATACATAGTTATGTTTCTGAACTTTTTATCATTCTCAGATAGTTGGTCAGCCTAATAAGAAATGTAAATATCTATAAGTCATGCTGAGAGCATGATCATTGGATTTCAATGGTGTTTAGGATCAACACCTACCTTTGGGAGAATTTTCTTACAAAAACAACTTTCACTCTAGTATTGTAATTGATCCTTATGATTCCCTCTATAGAAAGAATTATAGAACCCAAATTTCTCAGATGAAGTTGGGGAGTTAAAGCTATTAGGACATGATCTTGTTGATGAAATTTAAAAAAATTTATGATCTATTCAGCAACAAGAAAGAGAATCTTAGAGTCAAAAAAATATACACTAACAACTGAAGAAAGAAACATGTGTTGAAGTGGGTGATAAGGTATTCCTACAAATATCTCCCTGTAAGAGAGTAATCAGATTTGAAAAGAAGGGAAAGTTGAGCCATAGATATACCTATCCTTTTATAATTATAGATCATGTTTGGAGCATAGTTTACTAATAGGAACTCAACCAAATCTCTCTCGAGTTCATGTTGTGTTCCATGTATCATTCCAAAGAAAGTACATAATTGATCTATCCCATGTACCAAGGTCAGAAGTCATACTACTCGAGCATGATTTTTGTTATGAAGAACAACTGATAGCGATTATGGATCATTGTGAAAAAGAATCAATGTAGATAGACGAATCTATTGGAAAATGTTTTATGGAGGAACCAACAATTTGAAGAACCTATAGGGGAATTTGAGGATTTGATGAGGGTGAGGTATCTTCATCTGTTTGTTTCCAATTGAAGAATTTCGATGGAGAAATTTATTGTAAGGGGTTCGAATGTAAAACCCAGATGATTTCATGAACTAATTTTTTTAAATAATTTTTAATACTTAGTAACATTATTCAAATGAAATCGTGGGTTTAAATAAACGACACGATTCCCTTATTATAAAATTACCATTGTAGCCTAGTTTTTAGGTTAGCAGAAATAATTATAGCTAACTTATGAAATTTCATTGTGAATTAATTGGCAATAAATTATTTATGAAAAATATAAATAGATATTTCTCTTTACGAGTAAATTAATTTTGGTAATGAAATAATGGAGATATATATGTGTTATATACTTAATAAAATATTTTTTATATACATCCAATTCTTATTTTAGTCATAAGGTTGGAATAAAACCCAATTTGATGTATAAATACTATTTTTTATGTTTGATTTTACACCTTTAAATGTTTAACACCTTATAAATTATGATTTTTGACAAATTAATATTTGTTATATGATAGTATAGACATGTTATTTTAAAGCAGGATATAATAATTTACATTGGATGAATTTCTGATATTTTTTTGATAACATTCATGTTTTTATGAATAGTAAAAACACGGTAAATTTTTATAGAAAATATCTTTTTTTCATTGAAATAATTTATATGGTTAAATTATAATATTTAATGGTTTCAATGTATAAAAATAGAATATTTTTACAGTTTAATATAATGTAGTTCATTGTAAATAATTTTAATTTAAATTTACATGTAATAATCTTTTGAAATATCTTATCTTTTAAAATCATTTTTCTTATTTCAACAATGGGATTATTTTTAAATTATTTACCGAAACATATGTTCTTTGAAATTTAAAAAATGGATTCCATATTCAAAATTAGTAGGTCCAAATTATTGAAATAGGTTTTCTATCTTTGGTCAATATGAATAGTAACAATGATAAATTATATTATCACAATAAAAAGGTAAATCATGTAATTAAGGGTAAATATAATATTAAAAATCACCCTACCAATTGTATTAACATAACTAGAAGATTATAATTTTTCCCTAAAACATACATTGGTAGAAATTGTATCCATTGGAACCCACTTAGAAGAGATTATGACATTTAATTTATTTTATTTAAAGAAATGTGAAATATTTCTCACTCATACATTAATAATTATTTTTTTTAATATAAGGTTATAAAGATGATAAATTCAATTATAAATACTCATTTTAAATAAATTTTTTTCATTATCATGAAAATTTAGTTGTAATTTTTAAGAAATAAATAATTAACTTAAATACTTGTACATCGATGATGAAAATATTAATTAATTGATAAGAATTCCATAAATCACTTTTTATTTAATTAATAATAACAATCAAAAGGCATAGACACATGACCATATATCATATGATAGATCTTTGAATGTCATGTTTTATGTTTTTTTAGATTGGATTCTTCTTTTGGGAAAGATAAGTGTTTCTCCATATTCATGAGATGACCCTAGGGTGTTCCGGTGGTTCAGGGAAGGAAAGAAGAAGAAAAAGAAATATTAGGGAATGTTTCATGGTTTGTACATGGTTAGTGAAAATCATGTGAAGCATCCATGGTAGCTGTACAGCCTTGGATAGATCCTTACGCATGGTTGGTGCACATTTAAGGAAACCATGCTGAATTCCTACGAATGTTTTCGAAGGGAGTGATTTTTGGGTAGTAGATTACGCATGGTTTGCGCACAGTTTGGATAACCGTGTAGGTAAACCGTATTTCCAAGTAACATGTAAAATTTTTACAAAATTCCCACTCTTGGATTTTTAACCCCAACATGGTTTTCTCCTCAATTTCACCCCCTTCAACCCTAGAGACCAACTGGGATGACCCACGCATCAAAGATGTGGTTTTCCTTCAATTCAAGGTTGTTTGAAGCATCTTTGGTGGCGGATTGAATCCTACAGTAAGTCTAACACTCATCTTTCTTCATTTTTTGATATTATGGATTGTGGATTCTCCAATATTCTCCCAAAATCCTAAAACCCTCTTTTCCGGGGGAACAATGGTTTTGGATTCATTGGATGCATGGATCTGTATCTATGGTTGTGACTAAGAGTTTGTTCATTATCATAGTCGAGGTAGGAGGTCTACAAGTTATATCCAATAGTTTTGATATATATTTGTTCATGTTCGTATGTATTTTCCCTATCTCATGTTGTGTATTGGTGTACATATGTCTGATTGGGTAAATATGTTTTCTAAATGATTTCCTTGGAACCCTAATGATCCTCATGGGATGTGTAGGGGATGGATTTACCATTTTAGGGCCACACATGGGGTGAACCAAAATTTCCAAACCTAGAGAGTGGTAAGGGTAAAGTGAATGATTGTGGAATAATAATGTAGAAACCATGTAGAACACGTTTTAGCGGTTGATTAATTAGTAAATAAAATGATGATAAATATAGTTACCCCACCTTTTCATATATTACTATTACATCATTATAAATATAAAAAATATAATAGAATTACACCATGTGGATCCATAGGTTTAGTGTCTTGGGAAAACTAGGATTGTACTTAACGTTTACAAAATCAAACATGAATATTTTTTAATTCCTTATTCTATAGCTTCATTTTCGCATTTGAACTCTCTTTATTATATATATACATTTGACTATATAAAATAAAATGGGGTGTGATAATATCCCAGTAATATGGTAGATATGAACTATACCGCATGGGGTGAGCATAATTATAACATCATCATCAAAACCCTGAGAGGAATCAATATTATAATACTTGAAATGGGGCAATGCATAAAAATGAAACATCACATCTTAGTGGTAATATAACACACATAGTTTTGAACAATTCTAGCATCATTTTCATGAAAATTTTCTTTTTTAATAATTAGATTCATCACTTTCCCAATGCATTGGAGTGCTATATAATTCTGGGTGCACCTGCCACATTTAGACATTCATATATTGTAATATAATTCTGGGCACACACGTCAAATCCAAAAATTTTCATTAACATGCTTTCAACACAGAACATATATAAATAATTACCTTTGAAAGTAATGGGTTTTCACTGAAAATAAATAATTCATGATATTTGGGTTCTCAAAATAAATTGGGAATACCATACATGATACATGAACCATCATCCTTGAGTGAAAATTAAAAGGTGTGTTTTTAAAGAAGGGTTCTTATGGAATATATTTTTTTAACAAAAAATTCAGTGTAGAAAATTTATATACCATAATAGGAAATATACTGATGAATAAATTATTTTTATGGAGTAACCATACAGAAAATTGAGTGAATGTGGGAGAACCTGATGAAAGAACGTTGGGTTATAGAATTTCAACTTACCATGAATCTGAACACTTAACTGACAGTAATGTCATGAAAACCATATTATATTCCACAATTTACAATTCATGAACCTTTTTTAAATTAATATGGTTCTTTATTATTTCATTATGTTATTTTATGGTGCATTGGATGAGTTATATTGTTTTAATATATTGTTCTGGAATGTTTGTCTTTATAGTTTTCTTAAACAGCTCACTTGTATTTATGAATAGAAGTTTGTGTAGAACATGTATAATCATCCATAAATGATATTTTATTTTGTTAATGAAATTATAAGATAATTAATGATATTATAATATATTATATCATATACCATGTGGATGAATCATTAGTTAATATTTAATGATGATCATTTTAGGTTAATTTGGGTGGTGTTTTTATCACAACAATCATGTTTTGATATATTATATAGTAACATGTTCATAAGTTAGATCTATAAAATTATATAAGATATAATAAGTATAACCTAATCTGGGTAAACTATAAATATGGGTTTATAACTAGATCGGAAGGCAGTAAAAGAAATTGAAATCATGTCATTCTGGAAGGTGATAAAATAACACCTCATGAACAAAGTTTTCATTTCAAAAATAAATAGAAGAGGGGAGGGGGTTGGATGATGTAATATTACATTAGTCTCATAAAATTACATTATATTTATAATACAACAGTTACAATACCATTTGTATGAGTATATGTGGACAAATATTAGAAATAGAACAATAAATTGAGAAAAAAGGAAAAGACTGAGAGGGAAATTACCTATTGAATCCTCATCATGAGATCCTCCTTAAGGAACATATGCTTGGGCTTTTGGGGAGACCAGAAGCTCTTGGACGTGGTGGAGGGGGTTGGTAAAATTATTCAATGTATTTTTGACATGCTGTGAATCTTGATAGGTTTTAGGAAATGAGGTTTCCGAGTGTGGTTTTACTAGTGGAGGGGAGAATGATTTTCTTAATATTTATTTCACTAGATTATTAATTTCCCACAAGATAATAAATAGTGATGATTCCATGAAAAAGTAAATTAAATAAGGAATTTGAGTTTGTGATTTGGGTGCTTATGTAACTGGTTTTTTCGGGAATAGTTTACTTCAATTATAATGTATTTATATATTAAAATAATGAATTTTACTATTCAACAAGAATTTGTGTATTTTAGAAAAATCCACAAAAATCACCCTAATAATTTTGTGATTGTAGATTCCAAAAATGAAGTACATTTTCCAAAAATAATTTTCAATATATTATTAATTTAATTATTAATTAAAATCATAATTAAATGAAAAATGCACTTTTTAAAACATTACATTACAAATTCCAAAACATATGTACATCTTGATTTCACATAAATCCAAAATATATACTATCATAGGTGAGATAAAATTCATAAGGGTATATTGCTATTCATAAGGGTAATATTACTATTCCTAGGTGTAACATTGCTATTTATAATGGTATGATACTATTGGCCAAAAATTATGTTTGTAAAAATAGACTCCAAACATCTTACTAATCACAATCATGTATGTAAAATTTTAGAAATTCAAAACATAGAAGTGGAAAAATTATGTTTAATGGTCACATATTATTTAGTATCATCATAATTCATTGTACTTCCTAATGTGATTATACTATATTGTAGAATTATTAGAATGGATTTCCATAGACAAAATATTGCGCCATTACATTATTCCCCCATATGAAGCTTTTCCCTTGAAATTTTGTTTTACACTAAAAGGTTAGGGTACTTCTCATTAATCACTTCAATTGTTTCCCAAATATCCTCTTCAAACTTAACATTCTCCCAAAACACTTTTACAAGGCGTGTTTTCATGTTGCGTAGATACTTATCTCTTTGATCCAAAATCATAAATTGCTGTTCTTCATAGGAAAGATCATCTTACAACTGCAGCACCTCTGAGGTCAATAGAAGTGAGTGATCAAGTTTGTACTCCCTCAAGAGTGATGCATGAAGCACATCATGAACATGATCCATATTTGGTGGAATTACAAGCAAATAAGACACAACTCTTACACGGTCAATGATTTAAAATGGGTCACTGTACCTTGGAATTAGATTACCTTTATTTCCAGACAACATGACTCTCTTCCATGGTGGTATTCGACGGAAGGCTTTATCCAAAACCTTAAACCTCAAGTCCCTTCAATGGTTGTCAATATAGCTCTTTTGCTGACTCTGAGCAGCATTAATGTGTTTCTTGATGAGTTGATCCTTCTATGTCATCTCTTGCACAAAATTGTGTCTATGTAGAATATTTTCACCTACTTCATCCAATATGTTGGAAATCTAAATCGCATTACATATAGAGCATCATATAGAGACATCTGAATACTTGATTAGTAGCTATTGTTGTATAAGAACTCAACCAATGGGAGATGCTGATCTCATCTACCTTTTAATTTTAGAGAGCAGGTTCATAGAATATCTTTAAGTTTCGGAATAGTCATTTTAGATTGGTCATCAGTTCGGGATTGATAGGACTTGGTGAAATTAAATTCAGTACTCAAAGCATATTGAAGACTTCTCTAGAATTTAGATGTGATCATTGGATCACGATAATAGAATATTGATAGTGGGACACTATGCAGTCTCACCACTTCCTTCACAAATATCTTTTCAAATTGTTCAAGTGATAGGTCTTCCCAAATAGAGATAAAATGAGCTGTCTTGGTGAGCCAATGAACCACAAACCATATCGAATTATTTCCCTTCGACATCTTCGGGAGACCAATGATAATGTCCATAGTAAAATTCTCCATTTTTTACATTTTTATAGGAAATGGATCCATCAACCCTTTTCACCTTTGTCTTTATACTATAACTTACTAAAATAATAAGAAAATTGAGATATATTATATTATCTCCATCTACATGTTATCCTACCAAACATGTTCACGGAGATCTTGGTACATGTTGGTTATACCTGGATGGATAGGAAATGTTGAGCTACATAACTTTTACAATTGCTCTTTCTTTATCTAGTGTGATGAAGGAAATAAAATCCATGTTCCAAACCAGATCACTCCTTCATCATCAATATAAAACTCTTGTATCTTCCCTTCAATTACTACATTCACCTTCTTTTGTAACTCCATATCATCCCTTTGTTCATCCTTAATCATATATTGGATTGATTGTTGTGAAATCATATCGGAAAGGTAGGATGTTTACCATTCCCTAATGACTTCCAAATCCATCCTTTGAATATCCAAGAAGATAGAGTCCTTCTCAGTCCACAACATGGATAGTGTAGCATGTAATTTTCGACTAAGAGCATTATCAACCATTTTCAGCTTTCCAAGAAGATATAGAATTGAACAATCATAATATTTGATTAACTCTAACCATCGACTTTTACGAATGTTGTTCTCAATTTATTTTGAATATATACTTTATGATTTTGTGGTCGGATTATATGTTACAGTTCCCACCATAAATTTTGTGACACTATATTTTCGATTCAAAAATCATGGCTTCTATCTCTAGATCATTAATTGGTTAGTTCCTCTCATGTGCCTTCAACTACCATGGGGAATAGGATTTTACATTATCATTTTTCCTGATTATACAACACAATCTTTTCTTTGAATCATTTCTCTATATCACAAAACATTCTCCACCTTTAGGTAATGTGAGTACATGGGAAATGATCAACCTTGTCTTTATCTCCTTAATGATTCCCTCACATTCCTCAGTCCAAAAAAACTTTACCCCTTTCCATGACAACTAATTTATCTGGATTAAAAATCATGATTAATTTCTCAAAAAACGTTTTTAGTACCAAGAAAATCCAAGATAACTGTAGATTCGTTGACACTAGTGGGCCTAGGACATTCCTCAATTGTTTTTGTTTTTTAAGGGTCCATGTAAATTCCCTCAAATGTGATCAAATGTCCAAAGAATTTTACTTGATTCGTCCAAAAGTCACACTTTCTAAACATGGTGTACAACTTATCCTTTCTCAATGTCCCCAACATAAGTCTAATATGTTCTTCTTGTTCCTCATAGATCATGTAGTAGATGAGAATATCATCAATAAACACTACAAAAAATTTGTTGAGGTAATGTCTAAAGACACTATTCATCAATTCTACAATGATTATAGGGGAATTAGTAAGTCTGAAGGGCATCAATAGAAACTCATAGTTCCTATACCTTTTATGGATGGGAGTCATCTGAATATATTCTTTATTCACATTTACCTTATCATGTCCAGAACGAAAATCCACCCTTGAGATGTATTGATCTCCACATATCTGATCAAACAGGTCATCTATACATGGAAGTGGATACTTTTTCTTTATGGTGATATTGTTGAGTTTGTAATAATAAATACAAAGCTCCATTTCCCGTCATGCTTCACAAAGATAACCAGTGCACCCCAAAGTGATGCACTAGGGCGTAACAACCATTTTTCCAAATGATCTTGCAACTACTTTTTTAAATCCTCCAGGTCAATAAGATCAATCATATAGGAATAAATCTAGATATGATTTTATCAATTTATGATTTCTATTGATAACTATACCTCACTTTCTAGTAGAATTTCAGGTAACTCTTTAGTAAATACATCACCATATTCTCTCACGATGGAAATTTCATATAGGATGACACTTTCATTTGAATAAACCACTACGGTGAGTTATTTATTTACATAGGGCATCACACACACAATGTTGAAATAATTTTCAATAGATATTCATGATCTTCCATGAATTTGAAGAAAAACATGTGACTGTTCGGAATATGAAAACATATTTTCTTTTCCCCAATAGTTGATATGTGATATATATTACGAGAGCCAATCCATTCCATTTATAGCGTATAATTACACAATGGGAAGTAATATTTGATTCTCTGGAAGAATCGTCCCATATACTCCAATAGGAGAAGATTCAAACACATTATATTCAATGATTGCACCACATTGTGTTTTTATAGATATTATAACTTCATGATTTCAGGGATTCGATTATACAGTTTTAGAAAGCTTGCAAGATATAATGGAATGCATAGAACCAGAATCAAATAATACTTTTTCCTTTCTTGAGTGAATATGAAGTGTACCTTGTACAACTTCGTTATCTTTCTCCACATCCATATTATTGATAGCATAATCTTTCCCTTTTTCCTTGGTCTTTGATGGCTGCCGACATTGATCACCCTCGAGGACTCTAGGTTTAGTGCCCTATCTTGCATAGTTCCCTTGTCCTTATAGTTATAGTATTGAACCATGGGTGGTTTTCTCTCTTTTCCACCACATTCTCCTTCATTCTCTTTTCTTTTCAACACTCTTGATAATGGTGTCCCTTTTTCCAACACATGAAGCATTTCACTGTACCATTGAGGTAGTTCTCATAATGCAACTTCTCGTATTTTTTTTCCATGTGTGTCATTTAATTTTCTTCCCACCATTATCATTATATCCTCTAGCTTGAAATTCAATATTTTGTTTCATATAAACTTATCCATGTGACTATTCTCCAAAATCTATCGTTACATTGAGAACACATCTAATAACTTCTCCATTACTACCGATGTCTCGAATTGCAAGAGCCTTTCAATGGTGTGGTTTCAATCTACTAAATAATATAACAATTTTGATATCATTTTTTATAACAATATCCAAAAATTACATTGAAAGCCTTGTGAAATTGGATTCATAGGTTTTGATAGATTCCCTATATTTTTTCATGAGATCAATGAATTCCCTCACCATCTTCGTACAGTGAGTTTCTGGGAAATAATTTTTAAGAAACATGATCATAAATTATTCCCATTCCATTTATTCAATTTGTTCTCTTTTCTTGGTGTTCTTAATCAGAACCCACCATTGATCAGTCTCTCAATATAAATGATAAATGGCTAGTGACACCATCTCAGTCTAGGAATACTGAATCACCGAAAAGATCTTCTCCATGGAGTTAACCCATTGTTCCGCAACTAGTGGATCGAAATATCCACTAAACATCAATGGTTTTTTCCATATTTAAGACATGATAGCTAGTTTCTCCCTCTTTGGTGAAGGATGAAGTTCTTCATTATTGTAGTTATTGTTCATAACCTCATATAGTTGGATAAGCATCACCATAATGATTTTCCCTACACCTCAAAAAGCATTGGGGATGTCATTTGAGAAATCTTTGCATAGGCCCTCACATGAGTTATTGGACTAGTATCTCTTAGTTCACACCATTATCTAAAATAAAAAAGGTTAGAACAAAACATAAGTCAATAATTCATGAATATGTTATTTATATGCATAATTTACCCAAATATCATAACTTTTGGGATCCCTATGTAAAACATCTTGTGTGAATATTTGTACTCAGTCTCATGCTAGAAGTTTTCTCTTGGGTTCACTAATCCAAAGTCCCAAATTAAATAAACCTTTCCTTTGATAAAAACTATAGAGACCCTACCTTTTCTGACTTTACTATTGAAACATTATAATGGTAAAAAACATAATAGTATTATACCATCAGGAAGTTTCATGGTAATTCTAAGACCATACATAACATTTACAACATCAAACATAAACATTTATTTAAATATTTCTTCTCCAACATCTTATTGGCACAAGAAATCCCCTTAGTACATGTATTCAAAAAAGTATATACATAAAAAGGGGTGAGATAATAGTCTAGTAAGAGGGTAGATAGTAACAATACATCATGGGGTGATTATAATCATAACATCATCCTTAAAATCAAGAGAGGATACATTATTAAGAGGCTTGAAATGTGGAAATGCATAAAAATAAAACATAATGCCTTTATGGTCATGTACCTCACATATTTTTGAACAATGATATCATCATGTTCATGAATAATTTCCTTTTTACTCAGGAAATTCATCACTTTACCCTATAAATTGGAGTTATGTATAGTTTTGGGCACACCAGTTACATTTAAACATTCATATTGCGCTATATAATTTAGGGTACATCCAGTCACATCATAACATTTTCATTAAAATTAATTCCACACATAACATATATCCATAATATCCAAGGAATGGAATGGGTTTCCACTAATTAGAACACATTCATAAACATTATGTTCTAAATAGAAATATGGAATACCATACTTGATACAAGAACCATAAACCATGAAGGATAACTAAGAGGTGTTTTTTTTTTTGAAAGAATAGTTCTTTTCAAAGACATTTGTTTGAAATAAACACCATTGGAGAACATGAATATCCATGAATATGAAAAATAATGTTGAAAAAATTATTTTTATGGAGTAAACATATAATAATGTAGTGAAAGAGGGAGAACCCGAAAAATAAAGTGGGGTTCCAAAATTTCCCCTTACCTTGTATCTGAAAGCTTCCTTCACATTAATGTCATGGATGGCCTATAATATTCATTAATTAACAATTCCCAAACCTTTTGTACATGAATATGGTTCCTTATGGAATTATTAAGTAATTTTATGGGCCTTTTATTGAGTTATATAGTTTAAATATATTGTTCAGGAATTTTTTTATAGTCTTCTTGAATGGTTCACTTGTATTTATGAATAGATGTTCGTGCAGAACATGGATAATCATATGGAACAAATCATACAAGTTATTAATGAATAATAGGAGGTCAAATGATCTTATAATTAAATATGTTACATTCCATGTGGATGAATCATTAGTTAAGATTTAATGATGATCATTTTAGGTTAATTTGGGTGGTTTTTTGGATCAGTACAATCATCTTTGGATTTTTCATTTAGTAATATGTACATAAGATAGATCTATAACAGTAAATTGGATATAATAAAAATAATATAATATGTTTTAACTAAAAAAATGGATTCATGACCATATCTTAAGGCTGTAAATGAAATTTAAACCATGTCGTTCCTGAAGGTGATAAATTGGCACCTCAGGTACACCGTTTTCCTTTATAAAATATATAGAAGAGGAGATGGGGGTTAGATGATGTAATATCCCATTAGTATCATAAAATTACATTATATTTATAATACTAGTGATAGTATACCATTTGGATGAGGATATGTGGGGATATAATAAGAATATAACATGAAATTTAATGGAAAATAAAAGAAAAGAGAGGGAAATTACCTATGGAATCATCTTCTTGAGATACTCCTTATAGAACATAGGCTTGGTCTTTTGATGAGACCATAATTTATCTGATGTGGTGGAGGGGATAGGTATGTTTTCTGAGTAGATTTTATACATGGATTTAATCTTGATAGGTGTGAGTAAATGATTTTGTGTAGTGTTGTATTTATAGTGGAGCGGAGAGGGGTTTTCTTAATATTTAATTCATTAGATTATTAATTTCCCTCATGATAAGAAATAGTGATGATTTCATGACCCTGAATAGTAGAGGGAATGAGAGTTTGATATTTGGGTTCTTACATCACATTTTATTTCTTGATTAGTGGATTTAAATTATACTTTATTTATATGGTAAATTAATGTATTTTACTATTCACAAAAAATTCATGTATTTTAAAAAAATCCCAAAAAATCAACATAACCATTTTTTGACCTGTAGAATCTAAAAATGAAGTCCATTTTTCAAAAAAAAATCTTATAAATATGATTTATTTAATTCTTAGTTAAAATCTTAATATACTTGAAAAATAAATTATTTGAAAACATTTGTTTACTTATTCCAAAACATAGGTACATCATGCTTTCACATAAATCCTACATATATACTATCATAGTGAGGTCAGAATTCATAAGTGTATATTACTATTTATAAGGGTAAAATTAATATTCATAATGGTAACAATATTATTCATTATGGTATGTTACTATTCACCAAATAAAATATGTTTTTCCTATTAGACTCCAAAAATCTTACTGATCGCAACCGTGTAATTCAGATTTTTGAAATTCAAAACATAGAAGTAGAAAAAATATGTTTAATGGTCACATTTTTTTTAGTATCATTATATGTCATTGTATTTCTTAATGTGATTATACTATAAGACATAATTATAGTATTGTATTTCCATTTGGAAAACATTGGGTCATTAAAATAAATATTTCTAGGGATATAATGGCATAAGATGTCGTTGAAATGAAAAAAAAAATTGGTAATTGGATTTAAAGAGATTATGTCTATTATTTCATGAATTTTGGTTACAGATTCCTAAGGGGATTAATTTGTATTAAAAGGTGAACATTTAATTGGGTAATGTAATGGGAAATGAGGATTATGTTAATGTGATGTAATAAGGGAATGGATGAATTTGTGAAATGGTTTAATACATGCGAATTAAGTGGTACACCTAAATGATTGAATTTAATAAATGGATTGTGTTATGTGATTTGAGAATTTTACTTGAAATTCATAATTGGATAAATGCTTGTGAAATGATAAATGGCCCTAGTGGGTAAATGTATGGTCAATGATTAATTTGGAAAAGGAATAGAGTATGTTGAATAAACATAAAGGGTTAAGTCACGATAATGAGAATTTGGATAAATGACTATGAATTTTTAATTAGAAAAAATGTTAATGGGTATGAAATAGTATTATTTCCTATGTTTTTTATTTTGTATTGTGATTTCCAATGGAATTTTTTATTCTTTGTAGTGTTATGGTATGATTGTGTTGATTTGGATACATAAGAATGTGAATATGGCTTGGAAGAGTGGGGTATTGAATTGAGGTTCTATGCCCAATGGGTTATGTAAGACTCGGGCTCTAAAATCCACCCCAAAATTCCCGAGTTAGGTAAGGGGACGAAGGCTCTATTCCTCTAATGGTTGCATTCCACCTAGAATGAGGATTCGAGGTTATGATAATGCGTTGATATTATATCTGTGTCCCTAGTGAGATATGGAATTGAGTTATTTTCCACTATACATAGTTATCGATTTCTTAAGACCCATGGATATATTATGTATATTCCAAACTGAAAGAGAATGTGTTAATAATGGATTAATTTGAGAAGTTGGTTTATGAAATGTAACTGTGATAAATGGTAGTCATGAATTAAATGAACCATGTTAACATATGGCACATGAACTGTCCTTTGTTTACTTGCCATTAATCATGTACTTGCATGCACTATCAATTAGACTGGATCATTGGTAGACATTGTCGGTGGTGTCTATCTATGTTCTTTACCCACACCCTACATGGGTCGCCATTGGGTACCCGAGAAGATCTATTGGTTGAAGGTGAGGAGGAGTGAAAGAGCTCTACTGTATGATTTTGAGTTGGTCTCGAGATGTACATATAGAAGGATATGAACATAGAGTCAGGACCCATTCATAGATTTAGATATTTGTTTAATTTTTGTATTTATTCACTTTGCACCACTAGTATGGAAAGTCGTGGTTGTATCTAATTTGTGGTATGTACTCCATTGTGAAAGGTCTGGTTATGTATGTTTATTGGGTGTCTCATATTGCTATCAACATTTTTATTGTGTTCCATTGAGGCATACTCTAGTAAAGAGTGCACAATCACCCCACATGACTTATTAGACCCTCACCACTAGTCGGTAACCTCTACCGTATAGGGAGGTGCTCTTGAGGTCATGTGATGAACCGGATCAGAGAATCAGTTTAGTGGCTTCTGGGTCTGGGACTTTATATTGTGGTATCTGAGGATTTCTTCACTCTTTATTTCTTTATGGGGATGGTAAACAATAGATTAAGATATTTCAGGCCATGGTAATGATCTTTTACTTGGGAGTAGCTGACCCATGTACTATGGAAAAACCAAGTCACTCTATGTGGGAATTATTGTGATTGATCTATGTTATTATAGTTGGATGATATTTCACCATTTGGTGATCCACATGTTTTGTGATTTGACTGATTTATGATATTTTTCTCATTTTTTGAGTGGAATAAGGTTTTGAATTGATTTATGATTCTAGGAACCTGAGGATATGGGTAACATGAATCACTATAGGCACACACAAAGGATAAATGTGCAGGGAATAGAGAGTACAATGAATTTTACTTCCATGATAAATCTGATGAAAATTGTTCCTAATAACGGTAATGTAAGTTAGTGAATTAAAATAATTCTAATGAATAGTTAAGTAATATAATGTTTAAATAAATTTAATGAATAGGAAAATAATTTGGGTTGTGAAAAATTGTAAGACATGATTTGGTATCTTAAAGAGAATGATTGTATAATGATGGTAAAATAGTTAATGAATTTTTCTTAATGAAAGGTGTTAACGAGATAATATGATGATTTGAACTAGTTTTTAAATGGTACATACGCCTAACTAGAAAGCATTGTGTTGTAAATTAAGAATTAGATTGAATAAGAATTGATGAAAGACTTGAGATTAAGTATATTGGTTACCCCGTGTAGACCATGAACTGCAATATGTATGTTGGTGGGTAGGGTTAAAAGTGTGATGTTGACTTCTCAGATATATTATGAAGAATTGTTTGATTAAGGTTGATAGCATTTGATTTTTTCATCTATCGGTTTGTTGGCCATGGTTGTGTGTTTAGGGAACCCCTAGTAGGGTTTTGGCTATTGGGTTGTGTAGAGTAGTTCGGTAATGCGAGTGTGGAAACTCTTATGTTCTATGACTGTACAAAGTGCATGTTGGACCCTATGTATGGTGCCTAGGTCATGGTGACCCTATGAGTAGAGACATTTTTTGTCATATTTTTAATTTTGGAGGGGATTTCTGGCTCATAGTATTGATGAATATGCACACATTTGGTGTGGACCCAAGATAAAACGGTTTCTTAGTGGGCTAGGAATAGTGTTCATTGGAACTGGGGTGAGAATTTCCTTCGTGAGCATTGATTTGTTTGTATCATGATATGTATTTTCTAGAGAGGGGAAAATATATTTTCATGGTTGACTCCAATCTATGGATTTGGTTACATCATATGTTTTAGGTGACCTATGTGAGAGGTCAAACGGGGTCTCTAGAACTTTTGGGTGTGTCTCGCACATGTTGATGTTTTGGAATTTGATAGTGGAACTCAAGTTGTTGTATGGTGTGGATTTCACCTAGAGGGTTAAGTGGGAATTTTGAGTGTTCATGGTGCTACTCATGTAATGGTTATGCACTGATTGTTCTGAAAAAGCATGGGTGACCATGTGGGAGGTTAGCCTAGCAGTGCATGTACATTAGAATATGAACCAAGGGAGATGCTTTATAGGTGGTGTTAATGTGTACTGAGTATGACCATGTTTTCGTAAATGGTATAGTTATACTCGGTATTTTCGTAAGGGCATCCGAGTAATCTTTAGAGGATCTAAGGTTTGTTTTGAAGGGTTGTATCGTATGGATTATTGAATCATTTATTTGGATGATGATTAATTGAAGATTGAGGTTTTTTGAGTAGAAGAGACCAAAGTGGCTGGAGTGTGGTTGTATGCAGTTACTTGATGGTGACACCTGAGGTAAGGGTGGTCATGTTGAAGAATGTATTTTTATGAATTGTTTTCTTGTTGAACAAGACTTAGAGGATACCTCAAGGTTGATGAGACTAATAATTAAATATAAATGGGTAGTTAAGTAAGAAGGTGATGGGATATTTCCAATTTAAGGTTGATTTGTGGGAGACATTTGGTTTTATTAGCGTGGTATACCATTGTGCTTCAGTTTTTAGTTGTAAGAGATGCATTGGAAGGACTTGACCGGTGTGGTGGAAGAAGTTCCATATGAAATATCTGTTCACAATTGCTTTTTGGTTTAGTTGTGGAGTGATGGTTGAACCTAGTTGGCAATCACACCTACGTGGTGGTGGTTATGTGATGATGAGACATGTTTGGTAGGGATGAATTTGATTTTTTTCAGGTCATGGTGTCCCATAGATTGGCATCTAAAATGGATAAGTTGGTGGTGGTTTTCATCGATTACTTCTTATCATACCACAGTTAGTGGTGATCCTACCAAATATCTTGACATTATCCCAGGCACATTCAGAAGCTCGAACTCATGCCGAGATACATAAAGTGTCTGGTTGGATGAGAGACGCCACGAGGTTTAATTGCATGGAAACGATAGTTGTGGAGCTTGATAATGGGATTCACACCCTCTATGTCATTGGGTGAGGTCCCAATGATGGACTGAATGTTGAAAATGTCATGGGTACCATTCATGAAAGCTGGGAACAGGCACTGGGTGACGTTTGTTTTCTTGTTTTGAAAAAAATATAGAGTTCCATGTCTATGTTTTGGGTTCTGTTTGTGACCAGGTATAAGATATGATGGTTGTAATTCATCTTTAGAGTAGTGGTGACAACATTCTTAATATGGGGAGTGATGAGTCATTCTTATATGTGGAGTGGATAACATTGAGCTGATGTGGTGGCATCAGGATGACTCTGAGGAACCTATAAAGTTTTTTAGGTTCCATAATGGGGAAATATGGGACATAGATGTGGTGACTGATGAGACATGTTTCATCTTCTGTATGAGGGTGTTTATGTGTTAAGCTTGTGATGTTTGTGCTGAACTCGTAGAAAAATGTGGTTAGCTATGACAGCAGGTTTTGGAAAGTGGGATTGGGTTCTATAACTCCAATGAAGGTTGGGATAGGACATGGGAAATTTACCCTTGTGTTTTTTCGGAACATCTTGAACTTGGGTGAACCTTAGACATGTGATGTGGTGTCATGCCAATGGTGAAGTCAATGATACCCTAGAGGGAGGTAACACCACAATGATGGAATTCTACTATAATTTAAGAAGTGTCCTCAGTGGGTGTTGAAAACGATAATGATACGATTCAAGTAAATAAAAACCTTAGGATTATGAGAAAGGGGGTAGCATACCATCAGTGGAGAGTGTGTGCTCCTGGGAAATCTAGATTTCTGTGGAACGACCAGAGATGAAAAAAAATAAAGTGTGTAGTGGGAGTGACCCACCTCTTTGTTCATGTTGTGGTGGAAAGTTCCATCTTAGATATGACGGTGTGCCTGAGTGAGGTAGTATCGATCTATGTCCTCGAAGGGATATTGTAGGAATGTGCTTTCGAATGATTTAAATGGAGTGGATGGATGTCAATATAGGGAAATTCCCCTTTGTATTCTTGGGTGCAGTGAGTTGGAACATGTTAGCTGGTTGGAATGTTTATTTGAGTTCTGGTGGTCCTTCGTCAATGGGGGACGTGCCATGTAACTGAAAATGGTGGATATAACCATTCCAGATAAATGGTTTGTTGATGACATCATCATAGATTAGGATGGAAGAACTCAAGTGATCATCATTTGGGTATGTCACACTTGATAGAGATCCTTGGTATGAGTTCAGGTAGTCGAGTACCTAAGTGTTTTGGGGGAATTGGGTTGTATAGTTATGGAGATAAGTAATCAAGAAATGTGGTTGTAAGGATCATGTGTTTTCCATTAGCTCATACTGGGGTTTGTCACCATTAGAGATTTGGGAATAAGAAAATGATGAAAAGTTATTTAGTTCATGAGTTGTGTATTGGATTAGTCTAGTGGGGGCCGATTAATTCCCCAATGACGATGTGATGATGAATGTTTGTTTTCCATGTTTTTTTTGTTATTTTTCACCTATGTTTTCCCCATTAATTTCTCATGGTGAGAATTGTTGATGTGGATGTATCTTTGAGATTTTTTCTGGTTTGTGTTGTGGGTTGTAGTGAGAAAGCCTTGAGGGGAATGTATGTGCCCATAGTCTAAGTTTTGTGTCCTTGTGATGTGAAACCATGAACATGGAATGTTGGAATGGATATGAAGGCCTTTTAGAATCCCCCCTTGTTATGGAAGACAGTGATTCTCAGAATAGAATCCTTAGGATGAGTCGTTATAACATGGGGAGGTCATAAGATCCAAGATCACCATAAGGAATGTTTTTTGTTTAAGAGTTTGTTTGGATACTTCTTTTTGGATAGATAAATATTTCTCCATGTTCATTGAAATGCTAGAGGGTTTTTGGGGGGGTTCGAGATAGGAATGTCTAAGAAAAATAAATTTATCAGAATTTTTCACTGTTTGTGCATGGTTAGTAGAAAATGTGTGGAGCATGTCGGGTAACCATATTGCCTTGGACAGATCGTTATGCACATTTGCAGCACGGTTAAGTTAACCATGCGTAATTCCCAAGAAATTGTGGAATTGGGGTTATTTTTAGGAAGTACCTTCCATAAGGTTGGAACATAGTTTGGAAAACCTGATGGGTAAACTGTGCAGCCTAGTAACTTTGGAAAATATTACAAAATTTTACTCCTATATTTTTAACCCCAACTCAGTTTTCTCCTCCATTTCACCCCATGAAACCATAGTGACAAACATGGATGACCCATGCTTACAAGAGGCGGTTATCCTTCAATTCTTGGCCATTTGGAGTGCAGTTTGTTGCGGATCGAAGCATCAGGTACGTCCAACACTCCTATTTCTTCTCTTTTTCAGATTGGGGATTATGGTTTCTACCATGTTATTATGAATTGCTAAACCCTTTTTTCTGATAGAACCATGTTTGGGGATTCATGGGATGTTTGAATCTAGACTTAAGTATGTGATTAAGAGTGTTTTTATCTTCGGATTCGAGGCTGGCTGTCTACAAGTTATATATATATATATATATATATATATATATTTCTTCATGTGTGTTGTGATATTTCATATCTCATGTTGTGTAATGGTTTCATTGAGTATTATTGGGTAAATAGGGTTTCTAAATGATTTCCCTGAATCCCTCACGATCCTCATGGGATGTGTATGGAATGAAATGACAATTTTAGGGCCAATCATGTGGTGTGCCTGCATTTCCAAACATAGAGAGTGGTAAGGATTAAGTGAAGGATTATTGAATAATAATGTTGAACACATGTAGAACATGTTTAATGATTCATTATGTTTTAAATGGAATGATTATAAATATTTCTTAGGGGATAAGGGAATAATATTTTTTTGGAATGAAATAAAAATGGTTAATTTGGTTGAAAGAGATTTTGTTGATTGTTTCAGGAATTTTGGTTGGAATTGCGTAAGGGGGTTACTTCATATTAAATGGTGAGCTTTTAATTAGGTAATGGAATAGGAAATGGGGAATATGATAATGGGATATAATATAGGAATGGATCAATTTGTTGAATCAGTTAAGACCTAAGAATTTGGTGGTACAACTAAATGATTCAAAGAAATAAAGGTATTATGTTGTGTTATATGATTATTGTACATAAAATTAATAAGTTGGTAAATTCTTGTGAAATGGTAATTGGGATCAATGGGTAAATGTTTAGATAATGATTAATTTGGATAAGGATTAGAGATTTTTGAATAATCATACAGGGTTAAGCTATGAGAATAGAAATTTGTCTAAATTACTATGAATTTGTAATTTGTTAAATCATTAATGCGTATGACATAGTATTATTTATCTATTGGTTGTTATATATTATGATTTACAATGTAATTTTTTATGCTTGGTTGTGTAATGTTATGTTTTTGGTGATTTGGATAAATAAGAATGTGCAGATGGATTTGAAGAGTAGGTTATTGACTAGAGGTTTTAGGCCCATGTGTCACTTAGATTAAGGATTTAAACTCCACCCTGAAATGCATAGGTTAGGGATGGGGTTGAAATATCAATTCACAAAATGGTTAAATTCCACCTGAAATTTGCCTTCAAGGAGAGGATAATCTGTGGATGTGATATATGTGTCCCTAGTGAATTTGGAAGATGAGTTATTTTCCCCAATGCCTAGTGACTGATTACCTTGGACCCAAGTATATATTATTAATATGCATATCCCAAAGAGAATGGGTTAAAAATGGATTATGTAGTAAATATGGTTCATGAAATAGGG
Organism: Viscum album; assembly: GCA_963277665.1. Taxonomy (NCBI): domain Eukaryota; kingdom Viridiplantae; phylum Streptophyta; class Magnoliopsida; order Santalales; family Viscaceae; genus Viscum; species Viscum album. Next base: position 448,761,195 of record OY728133.1, read on the forward strand.
CTGGGATAAATGGATTCATGAAATTAATCTACCTTATTAACTTATGTAACCCACTAATCCCTTGTTTACTTCCCATTTACTTAGTACTTGCATGAACTCTCTATTAGATTAGATAATTTTTAGAAACTGTTTGTGCCGGCCTACTGAGTTTTGTACTTACACCTGACTTAAGCAGCTAGTTGGTACCTAATAAGATCTCTTGGTTGATGTTCAGAATGATAGAATGGTCCCTACTCTAGTATGTTGAGTTGATTTTGGGATTTACATGGAGAAGGATTTTCACTCAGATTCAAGACCCATTTGGAGATTTGGCTATTTTTTATTTTGGGATTTAATCAATTTTCTCCACTAGTATGGAAGGACATCATTGTATCTGACTTACAGTCTATATCCCATTGGGAAACATTGGGTTATGTATGTTTATTTTTTGTCTCATATTTCTTCTGTTATTTTTATTATGTTCTAATGTGTCTTATTCTGGTAACGAGGGTATAATCTCCCCATGTGACTTATTAGACCCTCATCACTTATCAGCAACCTCTTCTATATGAGGAGGCATTCTTGAGGTCATGTGATGACCAGTCTCGGTGCACCTGTTTAGTGGCTTTCAGGTTGGATATGTTACACAAAACCTTTTTGGACAAGTATTTCACAACTATAAGAATACAAGGATTTAACTATTGACCATTTTGAGACTTAAAGTATATATTATGATTCATATTTTATTTTATTTAATGTGAAGAAAACTTTTTCACATTCATGATTGAAAAGAGTAATAAATTATTTAATGTTATGTTTTTTAGAAGATAAATTTGACTAAATGTATTGCGTTGAAATTTAATGGATTTATCTTCATGATATTATTTTATTTTCATTATCTATTCAACAAATAACTATTTTAAGTAATTACACTAAATTTATGTAGGGATTATTTTATTAATGAAGATATCAAAGAAATGTTATTAAAAATATTTTCATAAATACAATTTGGGATAATTATTATATCAAATTAATTTTATATATTACCTTTAACCATATTGATATAATAAAATATTTGGATAGGGTTACAATTCTTATTTTAATATTTTTAAAAATCCATGAAATACATAGTTTCAATATTGACTATATTGATCTTTTGTGAAAATAAGGTTTTCTTAAATTATATAAAAATGATAAAACATTTTAAAAAATGTATAAAAATTGTGATATGGTAGAATATTTTATAACATATTCATTTATTGTCTAATTTACGTCCATTAAGTTAATATTTTACCAAACTAATATTGAAATATGTGTTACCCTAGAAAATCATTAAATAGAATAACTAAGTGAAATTAGAATGATAATTCTTATATTTACATAAAAACATGTCTAAATTTTCTTGTTTGATGAGATTACAACCCTATATCATATAATATTTATAATTGGGACATTTTATAGGATTTTATGTGGTGGTTAATTTTTTATAAATTAATATTTCTGTGGTTTCAAATAGTGCACCTCAACTCAATTATAAAAGGGAACCTCCTCCATCAACTTTTATATTCATTTTGAGCCTTCAAGATCAACCTTACCATTTCAATTTCCCTTATTAACTTTCCTAGTAACATTCTAGTGGTCCTAGACTTCTTCAAAGACTCTATCTAGTGCTTTAAGGGGAGATTTAGAGGAGGCATGCGAAGAAGATGTAACATCATATAACAATTCTTTCAAAATTAATTCTTCTTCTACATGCAACTAATGAGTTGTTTCATTAGAAAGTAATAAATCTAGTTGTAAAAATATACCAAGATGTTATTATTATTATGAAACAACCATTTTACACCATTTACTCATCCAATAAAAATGACATCATTACACATGCCTACAAATGACTCACTATCTCCACACTATGGTGTAATCTATTTTTATTTCCACCTTCAATGGATGGGTATAATTATGTAATTAATTAACATATATATGATTAATATTAAATTATATTGATTCGGTGATACTATACACCATCCACTTCAATACCATTCAACAATTATGAGAATGATATTGTTGCTCATTGTACGTATGACTTACCATGTCCACGGGGTGATATGATTCGTTCAACATAATATTCATTAAATCTTGATTATATAAATTAATGAAATGAAAAAATATGATATATATTATAGAAATAACATGTTTTAAATGATATAAATATTTCCAAAAATGTGAAATATGTTTTCGACGAAATATACATAAGAATATAAAATAATTAATACCCGAATAACAAGTAACAATAAAATGTTACTAACAAAAAGAAGAAAATATAATGATATAGGTTATCATAAAAATTATTATGATTTTGGAGTAAATAAATAACATTATTTCGATCATTATATAAGTGGTTCAGATACATATGAAGCATATCCGGCCTAAGGTAAGAGCTAACATTACAAATCTTGTTGTTATTCGAGATTGTTTATTCAAAGTATTTAGAGGGGTATATTTATCATCCACGTCCATGTTTAATAAAATTTGTATTTATAAATATTTTTTTTATACCTATATAGTTTTTTAAATTACATTTTACTCAATGGGAAATTTTTACTAAATAGTTTGAATGGAATCTTTTTTTTGTTTTCGTACGAGGAACTTTTTGAATTTTCTGGAAAAAGTACGAGAATAATATTTTTTTAACTTGTATGGAAAGGAAGGGATTTTATACTTTCATAATTCCATATTTCCTTGGACATTACCCTATATAATTATATGTTTATTTTCAAATAAAATGATTTCTTTAAAAATTGTGTAGCATTTTGAGGAAGGAAAATTTTTTTGAAGAAGAAACGGTATTTTCCACGGGAATTTATCTCAAGTGTTTTATCAAAATTATGTTCCATCTATGAATTCATAGGTTTATGTTTCTATACATATTATTTCAATTTTTTTATTGTGTTTATGATTGAATTATTTTTATATAATTCATTAATCATATATGGATTATGTTATGATGGAATAATGTTTATGAAACCCATTTTTTTCCATGGGATATTCTATAGTGAATGATATATGGTTTGTTCCACAAATAAGAATGATTTTTAATTATATTATGGTTTTGAACTATATATCTTTACAATTCATTGGGTATTATTTATATCTCACGACAAATATACGACTGGATTGACAAGCAAAACCGATTCAGCAATACCTGACTGGAACGAGGTGTAAACATGGTTCAGTAATGGACACTTTTCACTATGATGGTCTTTGAATCGATTGTTGAAAATTATGAAATGATTTTCTATGATTATGTGAGTATTCCAAAAATATTTATTCATATATTAAGAATATTTGGATTATATTTCAATTTTATGATTTATCCCATGACATGATGTTATGATCATTTATATGTATGATATGATTTTCAAATTTCATGTTCTGAAGATTAAGATATGATTAATATTTCCCTTGTATATACTAACAATGAATTTGACATCACCATTTCATATGTTTCTTTTCCAGAGTTCATGAATAAGGGTGTTAAGTTTTATTTTTAAAAAATGATTCTAGTTATGAAGAAATAATAGGGAGACAATTTAAATGTTTTATGAACCAGTTGTTTCAATTTATCAATATCGAAAGACACTAAAACTATATGGTCCTCAAATGGATTTTGTAAGGTTATGTAATAAATATTCATTAATGTTGAAGTAAAATCTACATGTAATATATCGGTCTTTATATTCACATACCATTCTCACATTGATTTTTTTTGTATGAGAGTAACTTTTACTTCTTGTAAGGGTGATAATTACACTCACCGTAGAGAGTGGGATATCCAAGAAGGCTGAGTGTGGCCAGTAACATAGAAATAGGGAGATCTCACCAACCAAGTTTATGATATTTTTCTGGATGACATAGTATTGAAACCAGATGTTATTCTATCCATAGTGGAATAATTTCATAATGTTTTTAATGGATTCTTATATGTGCGACCACATTATAGGTATGTGGAATTCACTGTTGATATCATGATAGGGGAAGTGTTTGTATCAATTCAACTATATATAATGGCACTGAAATAACTTTAGGTTCTCAAGACTCAGCTAGTGGTGTTAGAGGATAATTTTTTTGTGTCCATATACATCACCTTGGGGATCACCAGTATTTCTTTTGAAGAAGGGTGATGGGAATTTTTTTATTTGATTCAATTAATATATGTTCAACAAGATGAATTTGATGATCTTGTATCATCTTCCACATATCGACAATCTATTCATCCAGTTGTGATAAGCATAGGTGTTCTCAATGATTAACTTGAGATCATGATATCATCCGTTCAGTGTTTGGACATTTGACATACTAGGGACCACATTATGATGTTAGTATAACCTATATGAGTTTTTTGTAATGAATTTGTGTTGAGAAATGTAGCATAAGTGTTTATTTCCATGATGAACAAGGTATTTGATCCATACCTAAATCAGTTTGTGTTAGTGTTCACATATGACATCTTGGTGTAATCCAAGTCTCATGATGATCATCCCCAACATATTTACACCATCTTGACTATACTGAGTGAGAATTGGCAATATGTCAAGCTATCATTGTGTCAGTTTTTGGCTGACATGGTATGATTCTTTGGATACATAATATCAGATAAAGGTGTGTCAGTGGACACAAATAAGGTTCATGCAACATTTTCTTTGAAGAATCCTATGAAATGTATTGATATACATAGATTTATTGGGTTAGATCGATACTATAAGATATTTATCCAAGACATTTCTCGTTTGGAAATGCCTCATTCAGGCTTAAAAAAAATTGATATGGTTCTAATGGAAAAAATATTGGAATAAGGACATCTAGGATATGGATAATCACATAATATGAACAATAATATTGATCCTATATTATGCATGTGTGTAGTATATAATGTATTATGATGCTTCTAGGGAAAGACTATGATTAGTGATGATTCATGGAGATCAAGTTATCGCATAAAAGTCCTGGCAGTTTAAGAATATTTAATGGAACTACCCTATGTATGACCTCATGCTAATAGTAGTGGGTTATGATTTAATGTGTTGGTGGAATTAACCTTTGGGAGAAAATATTATTATCTATATAGACCAAAATAGATTGAATTATATCTTTTTATAGTTATATTTGAATATTATTCAATGCAGATGGGTCGAGTATATGTAGTCTTTTGATTTTGAGATAACATATTTTCCATGAAATAGAAACTGTGTTATTGATTATTTGGGTAGGAAAACAAAGGCTCAAATCATTATGAAAGAAATACTAAGTGGAAGATGACTACCTTTCAGGAAGAAATTCATGTGGTGGTTTGAGAGATTCGGGAACAAATGAATCTTATATCAGGTACAATATAATATACACTCTTAAGATATATCTGATACATAATGTATGAAGATCCAGAGTTTTGGGCCTTGAGGGAAAGACTTGATGGTGGGGAGACACCTTCAGACTGGATAATAAATAAGGATGAGGTCATCTATTTTAGGAATTGTATTATTGTTCTTACGATCATGAAAGAGAAGGTCATATGATAATTTCATCCCACTATAGTGGGAAGTACATCCATATGTGACAAAAATGTACCATGAACTATAATGAATGTTTTAGTCTCAATGTATGAATAATGAGGTAGCATGGTCTGTGATATATACATCACTTGTTAGTAGTTGAAGATGGAGAATCAACAAGCATATTTTTTTCTAATGTCATTGTCTATTCTGAAATAGAACTCAGATTCATTCCCATGTATTTTGTGGTGGGTATCTTAAAGACACTAAAGAAGAATGAACCTATATGGGATGTTATGGATCGACTAATGAAAGTATCATATTTAATTCCAATTCTCCAAACCTTCATGTTAGGGTAGTTTTTATATCAATATGTTCTGGATATCATTCGTCTTTATGGGGTACCACAGAATAAAGTTTCAAATCACAACTCGTGATTCACATTGTGCATCTGGTAGGGCTTACATATGGCACTTAGAACCAAGGTTTTATTAGAGTGGATTTCTACCTATAGACATATGGGTGGTCAGAGCATAAAATTCAGATTCTTCAGGTCATGTTTTGGGAATTTTTTCATGGCTTTCATGGATATGGGGAGAATCACTTGGATTTAGTATCATTTTACTGTAAAAAATGTTATTAGTAAAGGATACAGATGGAACCATAAAAGGATATTTTATATCACATGCAGATCACTACTCCATAAGATGAAGGTAGGTGAGTTAGTGTTATTGGGATTGAATATCATGTAAAAGACATCAGAGCAGGTAATGATAATTTTGAAATGTATGGATATGTAATAGATTATGTATAAGTCATATACTAGAAGATGAATATGACCACTACAACTTACAAAGTATGATCATGTATTCCTTTGGGATTCTTATAGTCCGGGTTTTTGTAATATATGTATAAATGTATTGTCAGCTCCTATGTTTTATTGGGAATTTTGTGGTTTTTGAGAGAATTAGGCAAATGGAATACCCATAGAATCTTCCAAAAAAATAATGTTTTATGCATGATGTTTTCCATGAATCACAACTATGTGGGTATCACCCAGACCCTTATCATGTTATCTATGTGGATAAGGTTGATCTTGATATATATTCATACATTGATGAGCATTTGATAAATGTGTTGGATCATATTGAGAACGTGTTTTGGGAAAGACCATGCTGATAGTTTATGTATTGTGGAAACATAGAATTTTATTGGATAAAACATCGGAAGGAGAAGATGATATATAGGCTAAGAGGCCTAATATTCTTGGCTATAAATCTTTGGGAATCATGGGAGTGAATCTCAATGATGACCTATTATAAGGTGGGAGATTTTAAGATCTCAACCTTTTTTGGTGTTGAATTAAATACAATTTCATGTATTCATTTTTTCTTGTGTTTAATAATATTCATTTAGGTTTTACATTGGGGTGTGTTTGGGTGAATATTGGGAAAAAAATGAAGAAATAGAGGTTGTGAATGGTTGGTGCATGGTTATGGAAAACTATGCATCCAAACCCAGGAAACCCTACAGCCTTGGATAGTGGGGGTTCACATGGATGCCACACGTTTTCCAAAATATGATCCCTAAAAAGGTAAATTTTCCTCCATAGAAAAAATAGGTGGATGGTCGATAGTCAGTTTTGGAAAACCGTGCACCAATTCCCATGAAACTGTGCACAAGAATGAAATTAGCCTATATTTTTTTAATAAAAATTTCCTAACCCCCCTAATTAAACCTAAGTGGACCCCCCACTCAACCCTATTTGGTTATTCAGGTTATGTGAGCTCCCCAAACGAAATACATGTCATCCTGACCTTTTTCCTTCAAGAAGTAAATATTAAATCAATGATATTGTCTTCTCCCGGTAAGTAGATCTCATCCTGATTTTTTCCAATTAATATTGTTTTTTTCACACAACATTCATGAAATTTATCCACTATTTTATTATATATGAACCTATTTTTTTGAGATGTGGATCGAGGGTTTTAGATCTTGAACAAGATTCACAAGATCATCATGTCTTTAATCATTATTTAGGATTTTAGATCTAGAATCTAATCAATTTCATTATCATGCTCATATTTTGGATTTTCTTTGGGTGTTCATTCATCAATAAATCGATCTAGGTGGTATAATATTAAAATCTCATATTCCTGATATTGATTACATATGTGAATGTTGTAGATTTTATAGAGTCATTTAGTAGTTCACGTTCGAAGATATAATTAATTAACATGGTTAGATATTTAATTAGTAAACATTTAGAAGTAGGGATTGTTGAATTAGATAAATAACTGAGGAAATAATTATGAGATATTAGGATTGAAAATTATATATTTCGGTTTTTAAATGAATATGGAATAATGATATTTTATAATTTTATAAGTTGATTGTAGAATTTATTTAAGAGAATTTTTGAGTTATGAATTTTGGATAATAAATTGGAGAACTAATTATTAGATTTTGAATTGATGAATGATTAATTAATTGATGAATTAATTAATGGATTGGGATTAATTAATTCATTAAATAATTATTTGAAGATTGTGGTTGCTAATTCTGATAAAAGGATTAATGTTGATTAATCGTGCATGATGTGGAATGGGATAAATTTGATTTAAATGATTATGTGATATATGTGTATGGGGCAGGGTTTTCTACTTCCCAATCCCATAGTGATTAATTTTTTGAAAAATATGTGTGGGACATGGTATTCTACTTCCAATTGCCCATGTTTGTAGTAAATTGTCTACTATTTTTGAAGTCCATAATGATGTGTGTGTGTGTGTGTGTGTTTGTGTTTGTGTCTGTGTGTGTGAACAGGACATGGTCTCCTAATTACAAAACCCATTGTAAGAAATATATGTTGGGGAATAGATTGCTATTTTATAAGACCATAGGGTCCTAGAGATGAAAATCTAGACCCAAACTATTGGAATTGGACTATGGTTCCAATTAGCAGTTTTAAAAACTAAAATTGAATGTATAATAAAACAAAATTTATTTAATAAATTGTGAGTTAATAATGCAGAATGGTTTAGATTTCGACATGGGCGAAAATAGGTGTTTAGGTTTTGGAATGCACAGGAGACCAAGGTACAAAGCCCATTGTAAGATATACATATATATATATATATTTGTGTGTTGGGCGGGACATGGTTTACTACTACGTAAGACCACGAGGTCCTATACATTAGGATCCAGATCCAAATTGTTGTCATTTGACATTGATTCCAATTATACAATTTAATAATTTAAATTTGACGAATAATGAATGCTTATTTATATATTAAAATTTGACATGATAATATGGAATGGTTCAGACTCTAGCGTGGAATGAATTATATATTGAGAATTGGGTATCCATGGGAGCCCATGGGTTTATGTAGTTAAATAATGATTAATTTATAATATGATAACTATTAAATTATGCATTTTAATTATTTATTTATACAACTATGTATACAATTAATTGATTGGTTACTATTTTAGACACCCTTGGAGGAGGCCTACTAAGTTGTACTCTCACCCTAATTTTGATTCTGACCAGTTCCCTAATATACTTTTTTTGGTTTGGTTTGGGGTAAAGGCCTTGAGTTAGATGGATAGTTGGGATGAAGCTTCGATGAGGTAACTAGACATGGTTTGGGACCCTCTTGGTAGTCATCGCTGTCCATACATTCAATTTTTTTACACACTTCACACTTATATTAGTATAGAGTGTTTCTTATTTTAGTTAAATATTTGCTTTCCTGAATTAGTTATCATAAGATATTAGTATTGTTTATAGGTACATATCATTTCACTATTGTTTATTAATTTCTTCTACAATTTTACTATCGTAAAAGATGGTATTTTTCCCCCATTACAAACAAACAAGAACCATACTTATAGTTAGAAACCTCTGAAATACGGGGAGGCATACTAAAGGCCATGTGGTTTTCCTGCTTGGGGCAGAAGTGTGTAGCACCCATGCTAGAATGTTTTGGGATTACAATAATGGGTAAGTCTAACTATTGTCCAACATCCCATTGTTTTGTTAAAATAGAGATTACTTTGTTTTATTTGTAAATAAATCACTATATATATATATTATCATGTTGATGTCTCTTTGGATGATATCATCCTATGAGTAATCAAACAGAAAAAGTGTGGTTGATTATCAACTAACTTATCACTCTAGTGTGAGATGAGTGGGATTATGACTACACACATGGCTTGAAACTGTTTGTGGATATTATTTATATGATAAACTTTTTTATGAGCCATTAATGAATGATATAAATGTATTGTAATTTAACAATTAGTAATGATATAAAATGTAAAATAATAATTAATATGTATGGCCTAGGATAATGTATTGGAGTTACAAGGTGATCCATTAATATTGGATATAAAAAAGTACAATATTGTCATTATAGAAGACAAAATTGGATTTAGTTTTCTCCTTCACAAAATAATTTTCATTGATTTTAATGGGAATTATCATAAAATTCTTTGTCTTAGTATTTGTTTGAAAAAGAACCACGAAAATGATGTTTTGATGATATGTTCCTAATAAATTATAAAGTTTAATATTTGTGATAAATTGAATCAATATTTTACCATGGAAGATTATGCAAATATTTTATTAAAATATATAAACTGACGTTATTATGCATCCCTTAGTTTATACCTTTAGTGAAAATTAATAAAAAATTAGAGGATATATTTATTTAGTGGGAGAATATAATACCTTGATATTTTATAATGAATATTTTATAAATTTATACTATGTTTTATGGATTTTATAATATGCAACACCAACATAAACTAATACGCAATGTTCTAGATAAATAATTTTAAAAAAATTAATAATAATAAACCCCATTTTAAATAATTTTTTTGTTAATTATAATTGAATGAAAATAGGATTAAGAACACTTAAATCATAACCTATTCATTTTTTCATTAAAATCACTTCTTCTTTATAAAAAAAATTTCTACTTGGAATCTAAATGTATAAATTATGAAATCTATTTTTTTAAAATGAAATTAATTTATATATATATATATATATAATGTAAAAATAATCATTGGATTAATTTTTATGGATTTTTGATAAGTAAATGAACTTTATAAGAATAATGAAAAATAATTTTTTAACTAAAACTACAATGTTTCAACCTTTATCTTTATGTAAGTGTGAATAAAAAACATATTTAAAATTTATTAGTATTTGATATGAATTTTAAGAGAAATATTATCTATTTAAAAATAAAAATTTGAATTTTGAATCACTGTGATTAACCTTTTAATGACATAAATATAATTTTCTGATTAATAATTATTTTTTTCATTTAAATAAATTAATTATTATATTTCTAAAATTATAGTTTTATTGATTTTAAATTCATAATAAATTTATTATTTTTATAATAAACCAATTTATATAATGAAAATCACTTTTATGGATGATTATATTCTTACATATAAATTTTCACAATGAAAATACACTTTAAAAAAATAAGTTTTTATGCATTATATATTCTAATATGAATAATTATTATTCATAAAAATATATATTTTATCTGATAAAATTTATTTACTAATTATAATTACTATTTTTAAATGATTTAAAAATATATATTTTATTTTAAGGTAAAAATGAATTACATTGGTAAAAAGAAGTTGTTGTTGAAAAATATAAAATGGTAAAAGTGTTGTCCAAAGATATAAATGATCTAACATATTATATAAAGTGTTTCCCTAAATTTTAAATAATTTCCCCATTTTCATTAAGAAAAAATGATAATATAATTTTTCGTTTCTGCGAATTACCACATCCACAAAGTGATGCATTACTTTTTTCACTACTACCTCTCATAGATGGGTAGTGGGATGAAATTAATGAATAAATTAAGTATATATAATAAAATTATAATTATTATTAAGATTAAAATTATAATCCACCTATATTCCATCGTTCCTAAATAAATGGAAATGTTGATCCTTCATTTATGAAAGCTATCAGATAAACGAAGTAACATATATTATTTTGTATTAGGATTCAATAATAATTTTTAATATATATTAGCATTTCTATAGAACTACTTAATAATATACATATAATTTCATTATACATCTTTAATACAGATTTTATTCCCAAATAATGCATTTCCAAGACCATACTTATCAATTTATTATGATATGTTTATGTATATTTTTGTCTAACCAAATACTTCATCATTTCAATAGAATAATATATCGGATTATTATTTGGACATAACTAATTATAATATATGATATAATAAGTAAATAATGATTTAATATTGTTATTATAATGGAATCATTTATATTAAACTCGTGTATTATGATACCAGCACCCATTCATTAAAAATCATTGAAACATCCTCATCATCAATTTCATCCTTATGTTTGAAAATGAAGACTCAAATAAAATTGAATTATATTATTATAACAAATTATAAATCATCAATTTGAATAGCCTTTCATGATATGGTAATGATGACATTTTTTATAATAGTGATGTACAAAACCACATTATGAAACTACTTTAAAAGGATTAAGATTACTAACACCCGATAGTGAAAATAAATTATAACTAACTAGTATAAAATTATATAATAATTATAAATAAATATCATAAAATTTTATATATCTAAATATTTTTCTAAAATATGTCATTTGGATATAATTTATATATATGATATTCAAGTTCTTTGGTGGAAGTCATAAATTATGGTAAGTTGTTCCTTTGACTCAATTTCAAATCAATGTGTCATTATTGATATTTAGCACTATACATTCATTTTTATTTTATATTTACTAAAAAATTTCTTTTAAATCTACTAAATATTTTTCATTTCATGATATTTAAATTTCAATTTCATGTAAACCCTATTTCTTTTATGTTTCAAATACTATAAGTGCTTCTAAAAACCATTATTGCAAATCATTGAGTTTATATTTTCTTCTTAAGCATATTGATTATATATTGAGGAAACTCTTCTTATTGATTTTATTATGTGTAATATTAATATTAAATAGTATTGATTTATATTCCATCCACTTAACCCCTTCCCAAATATATTTTGACTCAAAAATTATTACATCCATTGGAGATTTGGTTTACTCAAATTGTATTTCGTTCAGTTGAACTATAATTAATAAAGAATCATTATTCTATGTTTGAAAAAATAATTCACTTACAATCTTATATTATATTTATTAATTTATCTCTGGGAAAAATGATGTATTTTAATCAAATATTCTTCTCTATAAATTTGTTTCTTAGAAATATGAAATCATTTCATTGAAAAAACAACCGATTTTTATAGATGAATTTCAATCATTTCAATGTTCAATATTGTAATTAATTCTGATTCAATATTTTAGTACATTGAATAATTCCATATATATCACTATATTTTTTTTAAGAGAACCAGCATTATTTTTATAGTGTCGCAAGATTCTAAAATTAATATATTTAAAATTTTAATATATATTAATCCATGCATTAATATATTTTTAGAATACATATTTTTTCAAATTATTAGGAAATTATAATAGAAATATTATGTTGTGGTTGTTTATAGAACATAGTATTTACCCAAGGAATGTCATTAAGTTGGTTGGTATTGGTTTTCCGGTAGACAGAAGCTGTTAGCAGGTGTGTTAAGTAAAGAAAATAATTTAATTATTTTATTCACAAATAAGATAAACCTTAATTCACCTGAATAAATGTGTTTTAATAATGAATTTAATGGGTTAGATGAATTTCCATTGATATTAGAGAAGTAAGTGAAATAATTTTTTATGTTAGAAACCTATGAATCTGGATCGAAAATAATGATCCAGAAGAATCACAAGATGAATGAGGATTGAAACATGATCTTTTCCATAAAATTTAGTTGATGTAATATTTAAATGGGATTTATCTATTATTGATTTAAGACTTGTTATTTTTTGGATTTCTTCCTTCGAATAATTTTTTATGTATGGATTTTATAATAATTTATTATTTTGATTTTTTTTATTCTTTACATGAGACAAATTTTATTTTTCTTCTTGAACCAAATTGTTTATAAATATTTCGGCTATATTTCACCTTTTTCTGAAATTTATGATCATTATTCGTGGTTATATTGTCCCTATTAGTCTTTTGCTTCATTTTTGTGGATTTATCACCACTTTCATTTCATTTTTCCTTACTAGACCATGGGGTCGGGATTCAACATTTCTTATAATGAATTAATCACGATCATATAACAAGATTCATGAATAATGTAAAATGAATCTAAAAAATTAGTATTTATAGGATGGATCATAAGGGATTTGTATAATTGGGAGATATATTAACTGGTCGGAATCCTAAATGATGATAGGATTGACAGAAGCTACACAATGTTGTTCAAAACTCTAATTTATTTCTACCAAAAGCTGAATATCACAAATCAGATACCTTCTCCAATGGATTTTAGAATTTTGGGTGAGTCCAAAAATTTTGTAATAAGTATAAATGAAATATTTTGCATCTTTCTAAATACATACATTCACTTTTTTTTTTGGAAAACATTATTACACGACATGTATCCTATTAGAACACACTCAATATATTATGGGTTCATATAGTCGCTAGGGTTTTAGGCCAAATTATATATAAAAATCTTTATGGTATGGACCCCAATCAGTAAGATCCAACCTAGGTATCCATGTAATGTTCCAATAATACAAATTTAGGACCTCAGGTTAGAATTCAAGCCATTTAAAATGAGGGAAATGTCATGTGTGGTATATTGTATGTTGATCCATAGGTTGCAATCACAAACCCTTGACCCTCAGTGGTAATACATGTCATCTTCCCAAAGGGAAAATCTATTTTAAGTCACATGAATGGCCAATAATTGTAAAATTGAGTATATTACCATGTTTTTAGTGACTTCAGAAATATGTTACACTGTATATACACCAAGGAATTTTCCTAGAAACTTCTAATATGTGTATAACATTCACTTGGAATAATATTTAGGTCTATGAGAAGCTGATCCAATGTGGGTTTCTTCCTATGAAATTATGGTATCATTCATTTTATAAATTTATATGTTTAAGGTTTGGTGAGTGAGAAGCTTCTTTATACAATAATTTGTTAATGTCAATAATTATGAATGGTATTCATAGAGAAGTAAATGTTAGTACCAAATGTAACACCAAATAATAAGTCCCTCCACTCTATAAATATAGATTTGGTACTCCCTATGACTAAAAAAGGTACATTAATCATAAAAATAGTTTTTTAATCACATGTATTCGAGATCACGTGGAAGTTAGGTCCTCCATTTTATTTTTTTTCTCTTAATTGTTGGGTGCAGTGTTGAGGTTTAGGCCCTCCCCACTGATTCACATGAGGCTGTGTCCATTACATAGAATCAATGAAAAGACATTTTGAGATCTAGGATGACTCAATAATAATATATGGTTGCAAATTTATAGAACATATTTCTCTCTTCGCTTGGGTTTCTTTTGAGATAATTTTTTGAGATACTTTATCCAATTTATTTACGTGTTTTGATGACTATTGTATGATTTTTCTACCATCTTAGTTTATTGGGTTTCTTATTAGGTATGTACATAATCACCCCTATATGGGAGATTTCTAAATTAGTTGTGACTTATGAATAAGACTAATTTATCATTGGTGACTTTAGTGGACCATGTATTGGAGGAGAATAGTAGTACATGTAAGTGCAGACTATATTCAGTGGTTAGGGTTAAAGATTATGCATTGGGATCTCTTATCTCCATATTCTCCTAATATATTTCATGTTAGGACTTTTTTTGTTTGGGAATGTATTTTTTCCTTTTATATCCATTTCTTTTCTTGTCTCACTTTAGTATATTTCATATAGGTTATGGCATGAATCGATTACGTCCTATATGTTTCAGTCCATATAATGGAGGTAGTTGTGTATGTATGTATAGGTACATTAAAATAAATCCTAACATTTCTATTATATACCAAGTCAGAACGTGTCTCCTTCCCAAGGCCTTGTTGAAGTGGGCATTGGGTTTCAACCTCAACTTACATCTTGCCCAAGTAGGTTCTTAGTTGGATAGGGTGTGAAAGAGTCATATCAAAGGCGGTTATTCATGGAGTAAGTGTTTTTATTTGGACTTTCTATGTGGTTTTTTTGAGAAAATTTTGGAAATTATGTAATAGTTTCTCAATTTCATATCTTAGGCTTTGGAGTCAAGTGATGGTGTGAGGAAAAATGAATTAATACACCTAGAGTATGAATTCCTACTTACTGACATGACATGTTGTGGAACTGGTAGTATGGAACCAATTGAACAAGAATAATATAATATCGAATCATTTTAGTTTCATTTACTTCTTGATTTGACAATGTATACATTATCATATTAACATGGTAAAACTTTTTATCATTCGGGATGTTTTAATAACCATAGCCAAAATGAATATTGATATACGGTTGTGAAGACGACCAATTCAGTGATGATGGCTTTGTTTAGGAACATGTTCATGAGGGGGTTCATCAATGTGATATGGGACCACTTATTACACTATATGGGTTCCACGTGGATCCACATATTGTGGTTTAGGTAGACGATCTTATATGTACTGGGTAGTCTATAATTCTGATAGGTTGGGATGCCGATACAGACTATATTATAATGTTTTTTTAGTAATAGTTATAGAGATTATACATGTTTCATAGTGATCTATACCACCAGGAAGTGGATGATTGGATCAATGCATTGTTATAATTTTTGGGTCTTTTTGATCCCCCAAATCAAATTGTTATGCTTACAAAAAATAGTTTTCATGGAGTAGTTGTACTCTTGTGGGTTATGGTCACATAAAAAAATGATGAGATGAAACTATAATGGACATAATTTTAGTATCTATTCCCTGAAGAGTATTACACCATTATCTTGAACTCTATGGGGATTTCATATGTTTATTTTCTATAGAAGTGAAAAATTTCAGTTTTCAAGGATGTATCATGTTTTACTGACATCACATGTTTCTCCATCTATATAGTTAGTGATGGATAATTTCGTATATGGATTTTTGAGAAGGAACCCTAATAGAGTCATATGTGGTAGTTTTGTCACCTTATGTATTATCATTTATGCTGGAGTGATGGAGTCAGATTTGGTTGGAGATAATATTTTAGAATATAGACATCGAATACCTAGATTTTGTAAAATTGATCATGGGGATTATAAATCTACAGATGAAAATAGGCATCAATCTTCAAGGTCTCATCACAAGAGACATATTCATACAGAGTCTTAAACATGTGTATTTACATCACATGGTTCGTACAAATGGTACAATCAAACATGAGAGTTTAATGTTATTCTTGTGTCAAGAGAGGTCATATGGATTGTGACTACCTATACTGACATTCTAAAGCTAGTTGAAAGTCAGTTTATTAACATAAACAATATAGAAAACTTCATGATTATGGTTCTCCTTGAAATGTTTAGGGTTTCCCCAAGTGAGGTGATGTTGATTGATTGGGTGGTGATTCGAAAATATGAGTTATATGTGTAAGAAAATATTTTGACTTATTCCCTTCACCACTACTATGTGTCCCGAACCATTCCTACTAGGCAAGAGGTTAAGGGTGTATTAGTTAATGGACATTTAGAGATATGATCAAGTTATTCATGATATTATTCAAGGTAATATTTTCACTTTATCTACACTATCATCAGTACTTATAGACATATGTGGGAGTAATTCAATTATCTTCATGCCCCTTGTGTGTGATCCGAAGCTCATAGTAGAGACACATTCCCCATATATATTTATAGAGGATCATAGAGGGAGTGATTTACCTATATCGATCTTTTATCAAAAGTAAATGAATGCTCTTAGTATAGATAGGTTTCCATGGGACATATCAGTGTTTTTAATGAATCCTTATGAAGTAATCTAGGTTAGGGATTGATTGTCTATGGCATGTTCCCATTTAGAATTTCTTCATTAGAGAGGTAGATTTATACAAGAAGCTATAATGTGATTTTCTTTTATAGGTGAGAGGGATCATATGGTTTGATGAGTGGGGCTTGGGAGTATGAAGTTAAAACATATAACCCATGAGTTGGAATGTTTGACCCATGGTCTAGTGTGATCTTTTGGATTCTTATATATATTGGTAATGAATTGTAATAAAGATTTATTCATTGAAGATTTCATGATACTAAAACTATGGTTTTATATTCAATTAGATATATAATTAAACCCTGAGATTGTAGTGATAACTGATAGGGTATAATGGATAGACCCTCCTAAAATTTGGGAGCTGGGGGTGTAGTTAAAGGCTATAGATAGAATATTTTTATCATACATAGTATATCCAATAGGAAGATTCAATGTTTTCTCTGAAAAAAATGAAAGTGAGAATTAGGTCCATTACAATAATTATTTGTCACCTGAACATGGTGATAATCAAGAAAAAGTACCACATTATAAGGATTGATCACCATTTCTACTAGTTGAAGGGTTTGAGACAATTTTAAAAGATCGATTGTTGGAATAAATACCATAAATTGATGGTTTGAGAGTATTAAATATGAATGAATTTATTTCAATGTTTCTATGTGAACTATGATTTTTGGGTAATGCCTTTTGGTGTGACTAATTATCCTTATATGCTTATGGATCTTATGTACTAAAGATTCCATCCATACATGGACCAATATTTATAATTCTTTATCAATGATATTTTCATATTCTATTAAGGTTAATATGATTATGTAGATCTTTTGGTTTGAGTCCTACAATTAATCTAGGAGCCCCATCTATAATTTCATTCCTCAAAGTGCATCTTTTGGATCCGAGATTTTCACATTTTAGGTATTTTTATCTCTGAGAATGGTTTAGTTGTGGATTTGAGGTATAATAATGTGTTTAATTCTTGGGAGACACCCAAGAGGGAATCATAAGTGTAGGGTTTTCTTGGTTTTGATGGGTATTAACAAATAATCTTAGAAGAGTTTTCTAGTATAGTATCCCCTTTAGGTGCCATGAAATAGAATGGGAATACATTTTTTGAGATTTAGTATTGGTAGGTTCCCAATAATAAGCTAAGGTAGAGGTTGATCAGTGATTTTGTTTAAAGAATACCATAATAGGTAATTGTTTTTGTCATTTTATAGAGACTTTAGATCATGACTCAGTTGTTTATTAATGTAGATATAGGAAATTATTTTCAAATGTTAGTGGAAGTTGAGACCCCATGAATATAATTACGTGATCCATGAATTAGATATTGATGTAGTAGTATTATCCCAGTGCTTTTGATACATTATATTATTATTAATTATTTCATTTTTTACTCAGTGTCCCATGATATATTTACCAAGATATATCGTAAACTAAGATAGAGGCATTGGTTTTTTTTCTTATAGGACTAAATTTTGGAGGTTTTGGGCACTATAGGGATGTGAAATTTACTCTATGAATCAAAATTCATGAAATCCAAATATTTCATAGTGGACGAGTATTCATAGTGGTTGTATTTTTTGGGAATTTTCTAGAAGATGAGGTGGGTGGATCTTATATATATTTTATGTTTTTATACCATTTCATATTATTCTTGTCAGAGAGTATGATTTGTGAAATTTTGACTATGAGGATTAATTTTACTAGACATCCTCAAGAGATGAACCAAATATATTTTATAAAGGATGGTATAATTTCATCTTTTTTGAGATGGGTGGTAGTTCCTGTCACATTGCATAAGGTGGTTTAATGGGAGTTTTATACCTCTCCCTTTGTTATGCACCCATCTGTTGAAATGTTTTTCAATGACCTTAAATGTATGTTTTTCAGGGTTAGCATGAGGGAGAGTATTGTTGAGTTTATTTGAAGGATTCTCACATGTTAGTAGGTAATGGTTTAACATCATGTTCATGCACATTTGAATCAAAATCTTGATATTTTTTAATGGAAGTGAGATGGAATATCAAAGGATTTTATGTTGGGGATTCCATAGAGAGTGAGAGGTTGTGATTTCATAAGTTGATTTTTGACTAACTTACCAAGTTAGTAAATATTCTATTCATTATGTAACTTATTTTTATGGAGAGTTTGGGGTTTTTTACATCTATGAATTCATCCAACATCATTTGGTGCCCATAAATATAATCAATGATCATGATTATTTGTTGAAATCATGGTTATGGGGGGGGGGTATATAAGCTGATTTAAAGACATAGAAATGGATGATCATAATGCTTCACCCATGGATAGTTGGATTGACTAAGAAGACAACCGAGGTTTTGGAGGAAATATTTAGATCCTGTATGTTGGAATTCAACTGGACATAGTAGGATCACTAAATATTTTTGGAGTGTTCATATAACTATAGATATCAATCTATTATTGGCGTGTCACATTTCATCTCCCAATTTGAGAGATATGCAGGTCACCCATAGGTTACACTAAGATTTTGCGAGAAATATCTTATTGGTCCAAACTAGCATTGATGATGATGGAGAAGGTTTTTTTGATCCCCAAGGACTTGAGGAAATACCTGGCCTGAAAAAATATTATATAGACCAATATTATAGTCTATTGGAGTTTTATAAGGGAATAATTGTTTCTGAGAGTCACCCCACTTTCATAATTTTAGAGATTTGATTAGGGAAGTAATCTGTTACCAAGGATCATAAGTCCATTCTACATCCAATGGATGGTTAACGATGCTCCCTTCTCCATGGACATACCCCCACATTGGGACTGAGTGTATGAAGTCATCCATTTGTTATGACTAACGAGATATATTCATGGAAAATCAAAATTAATTGAATATGGTGAAATGAACATCGAGGATGGATCCAATTTTTTTTTGTACATGGTGTTTTTCAAGGATCATTTGGAGATGATCCTATCTAAATGGAAAACTCCTCTAGTCTAATTGTTTTTGACATATAAGTGAATTTAAGAGAGATCTTGGGAGTTTGATAGATAATTTTGGGCTTACTAACACTAACTTTTTTGGAAGATATTACATTTCATGATGAAATTCCTTGAAAGTGGTAAGAATTTAAGGAAATTTCATTTTATAGTATGATCCTTTCAATATAATATATATATATATATATCATAGTTTTTTTAGAGTTTGTGCTATATTTTGGGTCCCACTAGACCATGAAATTAATATATTAAAAATATTAATATATATTAAAGAACACACAGACACTATCTTCGAATAAATATTTTTCTTAATGATCTGATCATTATTTGGAAAATATGATATTATAGTTTTAGTTGGAATATGGTGTTTACCCTGGGAATGAAAAAAAGTCGGTTAGTGTTGAATATTCATTTGAAGGAAGATGTTGTATGGTGAATTAATTGAAAAAAAATAATTTATTTGTATTATTTATTAAATGGATAAACCTAATTACACTTAATAGATATGTCATTAAGATGATTCATCTGGGTAATTCAGGTAACCCGGGGATATTAGAGGAGGAAGTGAGAGCTTTATTGGAATTAGAAACCAGAGATCATGGATTGATGTTAATGATAAGGGGAATGATTACCTGAATGATGGAAATAGAGGTATAATCTATATCATCACTGGATGATCTTATCCCTTATGGATTTCTATCCTTTTGTGAGGTACGTTTTTTTGTGTTCTTATGGCTTAAATTATTTTTTATGGATGGATTTCATATAGACATATTATTATGAAACTTTTTACACTTTTAATGGGTATAGTTTCATATTTTGTTATCAAACCAACTTTTTAATAGTTTTTATACATGTAGGTCACCATTGGTTTATTAAATTTATGATTTTTTTGGGTCACATCGTCCATGGATTAGTTTTTCATCATTCATGTTCTTTTACAAACATTTTTCTTCATGTATTTCATTATCTTCCAATGGAGTTGGTGATTCAACATTTTTGGGTCGGATTCAAGCATGATAAATACACACGATTCATTAACAATGAAAAAATTATATCAGAATGAGTTTACATAAATGTAATGAGATGTCGTTGTGGATCAAAGAGATAAAATCATTTATTTGGACACTGAACTGAAATTACAGGCATTATGTTTATTCACAAGTGACAAAAATAATGTTTTTTGTCAATTGGTTGCTAAAAATCACCAATTAGAGAACTTTTCTCATTGAATTGCAAATTGTTTTAAATTTTAATGTTTTTGGAAGTAGATGAAATTATGGATCCTGCATCTATGTGATGAAAGACTTCACTATCATTGAAACATGCTACTACACATCATGTATCTAGGAGGAACACACATCGTGTTCCACAGGTTCTCACTATAGATAGTGTTTGGGAAATAATAAAATATCACATATTTTATGGATGGGACAACACACCATTTGAAGCTACCTTGGTATCCATGCAATTTATTGAGAGTACATGATCAGGATATCGGGTGAGAAGACACATAGTGTCCATGGAGGGACATGACATGTGAGGTATAGTGCTTGTCAAGTTGTGTGTTTCAAGGACAGTACTGGGACCCCAATATCCATACATACCATTTCCCCATATGTATGTTTCATGTGAATCCACATCATTGTCCATTGCCCAGTCTATGGGGGGACATGCCCAAGAATTTCTGTCAGGTCACATGTTGTGTGAAACTATGTACACACCATTTACTTGTCCCAGAAAATTCTACCATGTATATTTGTATTGATAGAACCTAGATTTAGGCATATGAGAAGACTATAATATAAGTATTTATGCATTGGATTAAATTTTAATAATTATTATAGAAACATAAATATTTCATGAGGTGTGATGTGTGAGAGACATATTCAAGTAATGATTGGTCGATGTAAATGATCAGGTTTAGACATCAATGTGATGTCAGGGTCTGTACTCCCCAGACACACCATGGTGCTGGTCCATATTCTCATTATAATAGTAGATTAACTACTCCCCTAGAAATCATAGTCTGAGGATTAAACATATGAATAGTTTTTATCCCCCATTTATGATCCTTAGTGAGGATTAGATCATTCTCTAACGTTAGTGCTCCAACAGTTGTGGAGAATTGTTGTGAGGTGTAGGACCCCCACAATGATTATCATAATGATTCATCTAGAAATAGACTTATGACATGTGGAGATGAATGAATTCTTGACTTTCTTATCTTCATATAAAGATGGATAACCCAATCTTTCTACCCTTGGGTGTTTTATATCATATATTTTGTTGGATTCAATTACCCTCTTACCTTATTGGTTAATTTTATTGTTTTATTCAATTAATTCTCTTTTGGTTTTGGGGTATACTATTAGGTTTGTATATACTTACCCCTATATAGGGTTATCCCACATGTGTTTTCCCTTGTGAATATGACAGATAGATGAATTATGATTTAGGTGGACCAATCATCCAAGGATTATAGCGGTACATAGAGGTGCAGACCATGTTCGGTGGTCAACATTGAATATTATGACTTTAGATCTATTCATTACCCCATTCCAAGTAGTGTTCAGGTTCATACCTCACTTCCATTTTAGGAATGTATTTTCCCATTTAATATAATTTTTTTTTCATTGTTCAATATTAATTTACTTCAATGATATTGTTTTATGAATCAATTGTGATGCATATTATATTTATTAATTGTTTCAACAATCTTGTTGTGTGTATATGTATATGTACATTAATATGAGGCCTAATATTTTAAGGATAATATAATATGTCCCTTCTTACCAACACCAAGCCCTATTTGACGCGGGCTTGGGGTTTCACCCTCATATTACTATCAACCCAAACTGTGTCTTGGTGGTTCAGGTCATTATAAAAAATCCCAAATATATTCATTTACAATTTTAAAATATAAATATATGTTTACTCATGTGACCTTACTATTTTTCATTAACAATTTTTAAAATTATTTTTACTAGATCTTTTGATAATTTGAGTTTTATAATATGGTATTTAAAAACATTAAAAACCATTCACATCTTTTTTAAATCAAATTTTTTATCATCCACTCCATGTACTATTTTTAAACCATTATATATTTTCATATAACTATTCATAATGATTATGAATAAATTTATATTTTATGAAAAAAAATTCCCATAATGTTTTTCAATCCTTTATAATGTTTTCATGGATCCATTATAGAATATTATTTTAAAAAGAAATATTTATAGAATTTTTCACTTAACATTTTTGATATATTCTTTTTTCAAATCTATATAATTGAATGTTCTTTTTAATGAAAATGACATAAAAACACTTCATATTTTGAAAACTAAAATTTTAACGGAACAACAACATTATAATTGATACAAATGATAAAAGAATTATCTCAATATTGTTTCATGATTTTGATTTAATTTTTTTGTTTAACTCAAAAGGATTAACTTATTTGAAAATAATATTTATTAAAACACACTCTAAATGTTCCATATAATATCACATTTTTTGTCATTGAAATTTGGGTACAATGCTTTTATATTTTGGGGGTCATATTTGATGATACCATATTGAAATTCTATGAAACCAATTTTTCATTCCTAAGGTTATTTCTTATATGATAAACTGTTATTTTCAATTAGAATACATATATTTTAATGATTTATGGGTGGAGTCCTATATCAACCTCTAATGATTTGGTTATTGTTTTCTATATTTTTTTTATAAAAATGTGCTCGGATTTATAATACTCAATTCAATAATGGAAAATGAATTATTATAATCATGTAAATAATAGACTAATAATTGTGATAAAAGAGTCAGTAAGGGAAAATGAGATGTGATGCTCACTTCAATAGTTTAATGTGATTTTTATACATGAGTCAATAATAAATTGTGATTTATGAGACTCAAGATACTAATTATTCTTTTGTAATGATTCTTGAGACTTTAATGGTTCATATGAAGTAATGTCTAGTACATTAATTAATGGGTCTCTTAAATTATATAACTAAACCACGATTTAATGACTTATTAGGATTATGGTAATATCATATATCCATATTATGTTTCCACCAGATTATGTAATATGCCTATGATTATTCCTCATTGGTCATGTTTATTTTTTATTGATTATATACTATATTACTCGGGTATATGTTTATTAATTTCATATTTCATGCCCTTATAAGATGAATAATGAAAAAATCATGTCATTATATATCCTTTTTAATAAGGTATTCCTCCCTTTCTATTATTTTCTCATATCCATATTGTTTAACCCTTGATGAAATGCTCTATTTTCCCCCCCATTGAGTGTTTGAGATTACACCATTCAAAGTTTTACATTCCCCATGATATGAAGATGAGTATAAGCAATGACCAGTCAATAAGGGAATCTAGCATGGAACTACTACAGGGAATCATTGAAATGTACTAAAAACATAGTCAAATTCATAGCACATCCATAAAGACATTAAACCTTAAATTCATGGGATTATATTTTTATTTGTAAGATATAATCATTAACTTATGAAAATAATGTAAACCTTATATATTTTTTCATGTGTTTTTATAAAATGGATTTTGAATTCCTTCATGGAAAAAAATGTAAAATTCAATGAAGATGATCTAGAGATCAAATATCAAAAGTGTTATGATCACCTTGGTGATCATAGGAATGTTTTTAGAAAAATAAATAAACACAACATGAATTTAAATTCACTGAAATGTGATTATACAGTAAATATAAAAAAAATAATTCAGGATATGCCATAGAATAATTGAAGTCTACCCTGTAAGAAAATGGATGTATGTTATATTCCACCTGCTTAAAACATTAATTTTTTCAGAGGATTCGAGGAAACCTTAAATTACTGTAGACTATTTTAATGCAACCACAACTAAACAATTATTTTATTTTAAAGGTGATTGTGAATAAATTGACTTGTAAAACCCTAAAAATTTATCTATTTTGAACAATTTTTCCTATATTTAAAATTATAATATATTAATATTTTAGTAAATTCCATGTATGTCCTCTCCCCCAATAATAAAAAGACACTCTTAAACACTATTCATTACACCCCTTTGAGCCTCGTAGATGCTCTGAAGCCTACCCAATTCCCTTATAAACACACCATGATATGAATTATAGGTGGTGGAATTTTTGAAACACCATTATAAGGGTCATTATGAATGGATGTCATGGAGTACAAATGAATAAAAGTTAATTATCCCACCCATCCTCTTTAAATTTATTTTTTCTTATACCACCTATAAATAAATGTTGTTCATAATAAAAGAATAACTTCAGTATCAATAATATATATGAGAAATTTGATTATGTTAGCACTATTATTCACTATCTTTTCCATCAAATGGGATGTGATAGTACATCTCATGCATTCGTATGGACTAATGCCTACACGTAATGATATTATTTTGTCTCTATCACCATTTCTATGGGTTATTTTATTTTTATTTTATTTATATTATTATATTATATTTATTATTAAATTAAAATATTATATCTTCCTCCAACCCATCACATATATTGGTAATTGAAAACATTGTTTGCATGCACGTGTGGACTTTCACCTCCATAAAGTGAAGTTATTCATTTTTTTCATTTATTCCTTACATTGATTGTAATAAGGATAGATTTTACTAAAATATATTATATATAGGGTATAATAAACTTTATTTAAAGGAAAATTAATATTGGACTTTTTTTTCGACTTTTGAAAAGTGAAAATAGTGTTCGTGTGTACGTATAAATGACCTTCTTCATAAATGATGTATTTCACTTTTATCTCACTACTGTTTTTGGATGATTATAAATATATATATATGAATATATATTTATATAATTATTATTATTATAGATATTATGGAACCATGATAAATATAAAATTGAAAAAACTGTTAATGTTAAAGTTACAAGTAAAATTAGATAGTTAACACACAGAAAGGATGATTTTAATGTGAAAGTATTAATAAATGGGTATTCAAGAGTCACACGTAAATAATATATGATATTATAATTATAAATATAGTTCTATTATATAAATATTATTAACATAAAATTATCATGAAAGATGTTATATTTCTTATGGAGACAGTTATTAATGTGGTAAGTGATTACATCATAATTTTCATTCATTGGCGAATGTTTTAATGTTATACAAATAATTTATAATTATATTTCATATAAAAATATAGTACAATTTATATGATGAATATTTCGTAAATAATAGTATTTTATATTTCCATTCAAAAAACTTTTACCATGATGATTTCACATCAAAGTTACATTGTGGTAATAAGTCTCATAACTATGTATCATTTAATTTAATTATATCACTTATTCATTATAATTCATATTCTTACATTATTTTTGTAATAAGATATTTTTATTAAAATTTGTTTTCATGTTTTTTTGTTTATTAAATGTTTTTACATGTAATCACATAATTTATTATTTATCACTATAATCGTTGTAATGGTTTTCTCATCGATTTTTTTTCAATGTGACATAAGTCATATTCACCAATTTTTTCTACATGTGGTGTCTATAATATCCCATTTATATCTTATATCTTGAATAAACGTATATTCATGTTTTTTAAGGTTTTATTTTATTTTATTTATTTTCTGAGGGATGTGATTAAAAAATGCTAATGTAGTAAGAGGTTTCTTTAATAATGATATTTTATTTAAAAATATTTTTTATTGGATTTTCATTAGAGAATATAATATAAATAATATATAATAATACCATTTATTTTCTAATACTTTTGTTTTTAATATAATTTTCATTAATATTACCATTTTCATGTCCCGTATAATTAAAACTATTATGATTTTTTATAAGAAATTTACTTTATTTCTTATTTATCTGGAATTATTTTTATTCCATGACCATGTTTTCAAATATGTTTTTCAAGATTGATATAAATATTACAAGAATATTGTTTATATCTATTGGTTATCATTTTTTAGTTTTTAATAAAAATAAAAAAGTAATGTTGTTGTTTTTTCCCAAATGATGTACTAATGAATTTTTACTAAATATGTCAAAAGAGCCTTTTTAATGTTGAGTACATAAAAATAATTTTCCTAAACCATGTAGACTCAATGATTTAAATTTTTGTTTAGACAACTACTATGTTATTTCTAATAAAATATTTTTAATTTATAATATTGGAATTTATTATTTTTTATATATGTGGCTTCAAAATAAAGATGGTATTTTCTTCAAGAAGTAGACTATTGATATTTTAAAAGTACATTCTGGTTTTAAGACAACTATTAATGAGTTATATTATCTATATATAATATAATGAATTGATACCATCACAAATATGTCACTAGATGGTTTATAATAAGTTTGAATAGGGAAATTATAGACATTTCAAATGTTATCTCATCCAATAAGGATAACATTATAACAACCATTCTCTTTATTACATACTTAAAAATGATTTATAATATAAAACCTTCACATGATACAACATAGAATATCGAGAGGTCAAGAGTCTTTGGGGATTAGTAACAATGCATAACAACATAAAGCATATAACACAACATCTTATAGAAAACATCCATTACATGACCACTATATCCTCTCATACATAGCATTTCATAGGATAATCTAAGGACAAGCATAAGAAAAGGGTGACCTATAAAGACTAGTAAGGGAATAAAAATGGAATAAAATAAGGAATACAATATGTGTTATGAAATTTAAATATCAACGGAGAATAAGAGAAACATGAAAATAATGGTATGGTAATGCATGATAATTATAACATGGAAATGTGGCAACAACAATTTACATGGAATTAGCCTGAGCCAAGGCCCATTCCACAAGGAGAATTAGTAAACCCTCATTAAAAATGAAGCACGAGTGAACCCTCATTTCACTTTAATTATCCTGATCCAACACTATTTGCACATGATGTATCATGATACTATACATTACCCAATTCATTGGTGCGCTATCAGGGTACACCCTTCTTGAACATTTCATTTCAGCATAAGTGTGCCACATGAATCATAAAACATAGATTCACTAAACATCATCAGTTATTCAATAATAATGTAACGTGGGATTTATACATTAAACTATATAATCAGTATTTAAATGTGCATAAAGGTGAATACCCTTTCTTGTGAAATGAGCATGATATTCACTACACAATGACTTTGGCTAGGAAAAACATGGTGCAATTTCAGAAACATAACATCATGACATAAGACTTCATAAAAATAATTTTTCAGAGGGAAAGGGGTGTCTCATCATATGTAAATTAAATGGACAGTAAGGGGTCATATATACACATTTCCCAAGAAAAGTAATGGAATTTCGATTCATAATACAATTGAATTACTTGGATTTAATTGAGGTGTGAGAAATCCCTCATGGAATTTTGGCATGGTAACATGCGTACATGGGAGGAATTAATGAGGGATAATGGGGTCTCCCATAATCGAAACACAAATATGGAAGTATGGGAGAGGTTTGAAATCATACACCAATAATTTTTTCATTGAAAAAAGGACATGCCAACTTAATGAAAATTGTATAAAAATAAGAGAGGAATAAATCCCATACTTGGAATTGTGATCCCATTGGCTTGGAGTGGATTGACAGACGCTTCTTGGGAACTTGGGTAACCTTGAAAGGAGTATAGAGCAAGTAAAAAAGAGGTTGGATGAACTCCAAATCCATTTAGTGAAGATAAAGTGGGAGCATGGGTGTGTTTATATAGGAGAGGAGAGGGGATTGTTTATTATTTAGGTTTGGGACACCACACATTAAACTAATCAAAACCACAAAACAACCCATGGTTTTTTACTATGGTTTTTCCCAAATATAATTGTAAACAAATATTTTATTAGGCCAATGAGAAATATTCTTAAAATAATAGGGTTGTTTATGTGGAGGTGAGTCACAATCTCAATGAAAACAATTTTAAAAGACAAAATGTTATATTATCATTGAAGGGTCTACTAAAGCTTTGTAAAATTAATCAAACAAAAAAATTCACATTATTTTATTGGAGAACATATATAGTCTGAAAATAATGTTTATTGTTTTTTATTACATCACTACTGAGTCATTTAGATGTCATAAATCACATTATATATTTAAACGGTATTTAATTTTTACCCAAAAATTCGACTGTATTAGAAAATTATAAAAATTTAACTATTGGATATTTTTGATTCCTTGATTCCAAAAATAATATAAATTTTCTCTAAATAATTTTCTAAATATGTGAATTTTTTCTTAAGAAATAAAAATCGACATTTATCGAAAATTTATGGGTTTTGAAAAAAACAGCTTTCAACCCAAAATAAAAATTACAATTTCTTTCATATAAATATGCGATAATTTATATTTAATAAAAAGTAATTTAATAATATTAAAAATAATTTAATAAAATATCATTTATTTCAAATTTCTATTAATTCATCAAAATATATTTCTTAGTTTAATATTAACTAAAATTCTTATTTGTGCTTTAAAAACTATTTACAACGTAACAATAATAGAATGATTGTGTATTCACTATACATGAATAATGTAAATAAGTATATTACTAGGGTGTTATTACATAACCATTTAAAACACATGCATAAGACCTTAGGTTATGGTGCTCGATGGTGTCAGACTCTTCGGGTGGCTCAAATAACATTACTCAGGTGATAATCTCTATCAACTTCCACTTCTCTCATAGGAGGTTCCATTTGAGCATAACGTATTCAAGCTCAGATTGGGATTGGTAAAGAGCGAAGCCCAATGATTTCACCTCCATTTAGATCCTTGAAAAATGGGGTCCTTATGGGGAAAGCCTACTGGATGAGGTCATTACATCATTTTTCTGATTAAATTGGTTTTGTTAAAGCCCTATATTTATACTAATCAATTGATCATTGATCAACAACTATATATGCAATAACCAAAATTTATAAAGGTATTTTAAAATACAAAACATAGAAGAAAATAAGTTCATACATTTTACATAACCATAAGAATAAATTAAAATAGACATAGAGGAATTTTCATTAATGAATTATTGGATAATTGTAATATTCCCCCTTAAGAAATTTTTCCCTAGAAATTTCATTTTCCCATAATAAAACCGTTTTGGTAACTATGTTTCATCACTTATTCTAATTCCAATGTCACTTATTCAAACATGTGGTTTTTCCACAACTCCATGATGAGGGGCTTTGTCTTATTTCATAGGACATTTTATCTATGATCTATGAAATTCACTAGTTTCTCTTCATAAAAAAGACCATACTATACATGTACTACCTTCGAAGAGAAAAAATGTGAAGTGTCTGGTATGTACTTCTATAAGAGGGATACATGAAATACATCATGTACATTGGCCATGGTAGGTGGAAGTTCTAGTCGATAGGCCACATCCCTGACACGATCAAGAATCTCGAAGGGGCCGATGTACCTAAGACTTAACATCCCCTTCTTTCCAAACCTCATGAACTTCTTCAATAGAGATATGCGTATATATACCATGTCTCCAACTTTAAACTCAAGGAGTCATAAATGGTAATCTGCATAACTCTTCTATCAACTCTGGGCTGCCTTGATATGTTGCAAAATGGGTTTCACCTTATTTACCATTTTTTTGACCATTTTTGGTCCTACCATCTTACGCTCAACGAATTCAACCCAACATGTCGGTGTTCAACACCTCTTCCCATATAGAGTTTCATAATTTGCAGTTCAGATGCTCGAGTGAGAACTGTTATTATAGGATAATTCAAACAGAGGAGTTTGTTGATTCTAACCTCCATTAAAGTCCATTGAATATGATCTTAACATATCTTCCAGTGTCTGAGTTGTTTGATCAGATTGGACACCAGTTTGACGATGATAGGCCTTAATGAAGTTTAGTTCAGTATCTGGACCATGTTAAAGAATCATCAAAAACATAACGGTGAATCTTGGATTTCGATCAGATAAAATAGATTGTGGTACTCCATGTAGCCTTACCACTTATTTGATATGTATCTGTGCCAGTTGATATAATGAGAAATCCTCCCGAATTTTAATAATCTGTGCACACATTGTAATATGATCCACAACAACACTAATTTCATTATTTTGGTTAGATGTATTTGGATTTTTGGTGACAATTTTCATGGTGGTGTCCTCCTATTTCTTGGATAGTTTGGGTAATGGTTGCATCATCCCCTTAGACTTTTGTCTCACGACCTTCACTTGATGACATACCAGGAACATTGATGTAAATTCAGTGATCTCCTTCTTCATATTATCTCTCCAATAATGCTCTCAGAGATCTCTATATATCTTTGTGTTTCTTGGTTGAAATGAGAAATTTGAATTTTGTACAGCATCCAAAAGTTCCCTTTTCAACTCCAAACATGATGGAACACATAGTTTTTTTCCAAATCTCAGAATTCCATCTTCATTAACATTGAACAAAGATTATATGCCTTTTCTGATAGCGTCCACCTTCTTCTAAATTCCAACAGCATCCTTGTGATCTTCCTTTAACCATTCTAAATGAGGTGGTTGGGAAATTCTGTGAAAGTATTGATGATGATCCCTTCATTATGATTCCCATGTCCATATTCATCAAATCTAAGAAGATTGGATCCTTCTCAATTATCATCAATGATAGAAGCATTGGTTTCTCTGTACATAGAGAATATGCCCCTTGTTCAGTTTCCCATGGTGGTAATAGATTTAGGAGTCATAGTATTGGATCATCTGTAACCATATTCATTATCAAATGTTTAACCCTTTCTATGTGAATATATATTAGATAATTTTGTGGTGCTTATCTATTTTACAATTCTCCCCAAAGATATAATAATGCCTAATTTTTAAAGAAAATATAACTATAACCAACTTCATATCATGTGTAGGATAATTCATCCCATGAAGATTCAATTTCCTTGAATCATAGGCAATGATTTTTTTATTTTTCATCCATATGCAGCCCATTCCCTTCTTCAAAGAATCACCAAATACAAAAAAATTTCTCCACTTGTGGGTAAATTGAGCTTGGGAGTAGTGATAATCCTCTTTTTCAAATCCTTGAATTTTACATTGCATTCATCCCCATAGGAAAACTTTACTACCATATGAGTAATCTTGGTAAGAGGGTAGGACAATCTTGAGAAGTTTCTCACAAATCGTCGATAATATCTTACTAACCACAAAATGCTACGGATATTGTTGGGAAAAAATCCCTCAAGGTTTCATTGAAGCATTTTTGAGGTGATTGTGTTTGTTGACAAAGTGGACATCTGGGTGGTGATTGTTGACAAAGCAAAACAATGACATACAAATTTGTTGACAAAGAGGATTTCATGATGGAATGTCAAGTTCAAGAGATGTGTTCAATGATCCATGTTTGATTCATGAACGTCGATAAAAAGAATGGATGATCTGGAGGCGGTAAAAAAGAACAGATACAAGGTAGAACCATTTTCCAGTGTTTGCCAAATTTTTGGGCCTGAAAATGGACAAATGAAGAAAAGTGTTTTTGGAAAAGGGACTAGCGCGCCGAGGACTTAGAGTATAGGAAACTTGCGTGCCATATGTTTTTTAAGTACAGAATATCAAAATATGGCTATGGAAAAAGGTTAACGCAAGTTTAGGAGTTGGTCGCGCAAGTCTCTAAAGGACAGTAGACTTGGGCGCCAAAACTGGGTTGCGCGGGTGGCTTGCGCACCGTCGTGCAGGGTGGTCAGATTGCCTAAAAATTCTGGACCACCCCTCCTCATTCTTAACCGGAGTTCAACTCTTTGAGAAATCAGAGCTCCCGTAATGCAGGTGTGGTGGTCGCGCAAGTGGTGTGTGTGGTCAAGCAGGTGAAGTTGCGCGCCAGATGTTGAAGTTGTGCGCCGATGTGAGAAGTTTCATGCCAGTTGGAAGTTGCGCGCCAATATTGGTTTGGTCATAAAATGAAGTGAGTTGCACAGGTTTTGGGTTGAATAAGGTTGTGTCGTGTAGGTGTTTGCAGTAGACTTGTGTGCCAGTTGTGACTTACGCACCGATACTTGTGCGCCTAGATTAACTTGTGCGCCAAGTAAGGTTTTGTTCCAGTAGTGATTTTCAGACTGCGTGGAAGCTGGTAGTTTTCCCGATACTTTCGGTGAAAATAGAAATTCATCTATGGGTGAATGCTGGGCTTCAACAGAGCATCTACACACAGAGGAAGATTCATTCCTTCATTCAAATGAAGAGACCTTAACTTCTATAAACTGTGAGTGGTTTTCTTTCAAAAGCAGTGAGATTAGGTAGAAGAAGAAGGTGATCCTCTCCACTGGTAGTGAGCCAGAGTGAGAGAAATAGGGAGTGACCCTTGGGAAATCAGTGAGCTGACACTAAAACATTGTGAAGTCAGTGAGCCTGGGAATAAAAGTGATCTATCCCGAACTTTGTATCCACATCTAGTGAAGAATAGTGGAATTTGGTAGGGCCAACAACTTGTCGGCGTATTCTCCTTGGACGTATCCCAGTGAGGGTAAACCAAGTAAAAATATCTATGTCTATGTGTTTTCTTCCCTGCATTGCATTCAAAGCATCATCATTACATAAAGATGTAAAGAAGTGATCATAGTTTACACACAAGAGAAAACAAAGTGACCCTTGTAATAAAGAGGTCAAGATCCAGTGGGGTAGGAAGAACTTTGAAAAAGAATATTCATACCCTGATTCACCCCCCCCCCACTTAGGGTAGATAGGCCCCTATTGTTCCTAACAGATATCCATTACCGATGTCGGAAATGACCATCCCTCTATTATAGATGTCTTGGAGGGATCCACATACCTCACATTACTTATGATGATATGGGCCAAGATTGAGACCTCCTTCAACAATAACTCACAGTTATTGTTGTTTTCATAGATCTTCTCCTCTAGTAGGGTCTCTAGTACAGTTAATGGATGATGCTCAAGATCCTCCTTGGTTTTGAAGTTTATTAGAATATCATTTATAAAGACCACCACAAATATTTCAAGGTAATATCTAAAGACTCTATTCATCATGTTCATAAATATTGATGAAGAATTATTTAGTTAAAAAAAATTACTATGAATTCATAGTGTCTATATCTTGTTCAAAAATCATTCTTGGTGATATCTTTCTTTCATACCCTTACATGATAATATCATGACTGCAAATCTACCTTGGAGAGATATTGTCCTCCACACAGTTGATCGAATAATGCATCAGTTCTTCGGAGAGGATACATTTCATTTTTCATGATTTTTTTAAGATCATGATAATCGATGAAAAGCCGCATTTACCCGCACTTCTTCTTGATGAAGAGGACTGGTGCACCCCATGGGGAAGCACGTGGGCGTATAATCACTTTTTATGGATTCTCTTGTAGTTGTTTCTTGATATCATCAAGATCCACAACAACCATTTTATACGGAGTCTTGGATATTTGAAATTCCTCATGTATAATATCAATTAAGAATTCAACATCTATTATAGGAGGAATACCAGAAATTTACTTTGGAAACACTTCATGGAATTCCCTCACAATAAGAATTTATTCAAGGATGTTTTACTCCTTAGACTCAATCATCAAAGCCAGATATGCATGCTCATAGGGAAGTAATATCCACGCATGGGATGATGGATCTAAAGAAGATTCATCTTCCTCGTTGCACTTGTACAGAATCATGGGTCGATTATCCCCATGGAGAGTGGTTTCCTTCTAATGGAAGTTTATATTCACTCTTTTTTGGGAAAGTCAATCCATTCAATGAAGTGCATCAAATTTCATCAGAAGGAGTATGATGTGGTTCACCAGGAAGTTCAATCCACCGATTATGACAGGGATGGAGTTATATTCATGGGATGAAATGATTTCCCCATTTTTTGTACTCACTAACTTATTTACTTCCATTAATTTTGGTGGTGTTGGGTTTGATCTACTAAAATTTCAGGATATAAAAGAATGTGTAGAATTTGAATCAAAAAATTATTTTCACAATTATGTAATGAATAAATAGAGTACATATCACCACTTCAGTTTCGGTGTTCACATTAGCGGTAAAAATGGTAAAATCTCACCCTTTCTACCTCAGAGGTTAGTGGTTGACTCCAAAAACCATTGGCTTAGGGAACTGACTTGCAAGATGCCATAGTTCTTTGCATTAGAAGAAATAAACAATGCTTTGAGAGTTGAATGTATTGTTCCTCTCTAATGTTACAGTCGTAGGGTTTTCATGGAGAATGTTAATACTGTTGAGAAAAAATCTTTAACGACCCGTAAAATTAAAATAAAATTTTTTCTTAATTTTATTTGGGATTTTACAAGAACGCAGTTTCTGACGGCACTTGATTCCAAGGCCCAGTGTGCCAGGAATTTATATCCGAAGTTTAGCTCAGGTACGTTCAGTGAACGAACGAGCGGGAATTCCTAACTCTTGATCTAGTGCTCGGAATAGAATTCAGAGGGAACTGATGGAACCGTGACACCGGTAATTTCTTAGGAACACCTATTCTGGAGTTTTATTTTCCTAAGAGAGGATGATAAAAAATTGTGGATGTTAAAATAAAAATTAAGGTACAGTTTTTTATTTTCTTTAAGTAGATTTAAGCTTTGGGTGGAAGTTGGGTAACTACCCAACATCCCAAGGGAGGTTATGAGGGTGGTGGGGCCCACACGAACCCCACCCCTTCACATTCCTTAACTCCCTCAACTCTCATTTATATATGATAACTTAAGTATTAATAACTTATGTTATTAATGAAGTGAGTTTAATGCGAGAGTTTGAATTTCAAACTAATGTCATGTTAATAAATTAAGTGTGGGATTATTTTATTTTTGGTTGGATTCATGTTGTGGAGTCTTTGGGAGAAAAGGCTAAGGAACTTGAGGAACTTCTTCGTCTTCGACGAAGAACGTGAAGAACACATCGATCTCGGACGAAGAACGTCGAGTCCTCGGAGACCGACTACGTGACGCCTTATACCGGGATGTCGACGACATCTTCTTTCATGACATCTCATTCTATGAAGGTCTTTCCATGAAGAATACTCATTCGATGAACCTCTGATCAAGCTACGCTCAAGGTAGGGGTTTTGTGATTTCTTTTCGTGATTTACTCCGATTAATTATCCACATATAATTGGACTGCATGCTATCAAATAACGGGAGGAGGTCGGACAGCACAAACACGGCCAACCCCCTCCCTTTATTTTTTTTTATTGTTTCGGTTCGAAGGAGAGTGACGTGGTTCTGTCGCACCGCAAGGAAACAAAGTAAAAGGATGTGCGATGCCGTCACGCCACATTTTTAAAATTTTGAACCAAGTCGCGGCGCCGCCGCGGTGCGCCAGATAACTGCAAAAACATAGCAGCCGGAGCGGGGCCACGGCGGAGGGGTGCGGCGCCGTCGTGCTGCACCAGACGAAATAAGGCCAAGGCTTGTATCGGGCCATGGCGGAGCATGGGAAACAGCGGCTAGAAAGGGGCCGCCGGTGTCGGATCAGGACCGGTGGCCGGAAACAGGCCACCGACATCGGAGCAGGACCAGCGGCCGGAAACGGGATTTTGGCGTCAGACAGGGAAGGGACCGGCCGTCACCGGTCCCGTGGCGGCAGAAACCGGCCGGCCGGGGCGGGCTGGCCGGATAGAGGAAAATCTAGGGGTTCAAACCCCCAGTCGGCCAAATGAGCAGCCCCCATTATGGGGGGCCACGGTTACAAATCACAGGGGGAAGCGCCACCCCCCCCCCGCTAATTGAACAGCTTGGTCGTTCTGCCAAGCCAGCTGGCGCCGCGCGCCAGCGCGCTGGGCCGCACCCAGCCGAGCTAACATGGACCTGGGTTGGGTTTCCCTGTTCGGGCCGACCCAGGGGGTCTTGGGCCGTGTCGGTCTGGGCCTGAAACCCCCGTTTTCGGACCCTCTTCGGTCTTTTCCCATATCATGGGTTACAGACCTCCAATCGATGCACCGTCAGTTGCGATGCGATCCTTGGATCGAGATGGTCGTTTTGACATATTACATTCAAGGTTTTGGAGAACTATGGGTTCACCCGGGTTGGTTCGTACACGAAACCAATCGGGCCCTCGGAGCGGAAATGCTTATAACATGAGCTCCGGACGCCCGTATAGCGTGTCGTCGACTTGGCTGGATTCCTCTTAGTGAGACGGATCTTTTGGATTACTCTGCCCAAAGTTTGGACCCATGTGGTGTATTTTCGGGTTGTTTTTGACTTAAAACCCAACCGAGACCCTGGGAAAAAAAATCCAATAACTCTCAGACCGAGCGTCCGATTGACGTGCCGTCTGTTGCGCTGAGTTCCTATTGACGATACGGAACTTTTGGATACATAAACTCTGGAGTTTGTGTCAGTTGATGTATCACCCTCTCGGCACGTGGAGCTGACCCTCCCAAACGAGCATTCTGTTTGCGGGAACCCTAGAGCTGGCTGCGACTGCGACGACGATGAAGACTATACAGAGATCCTCAGTGGATTTGACAGCGACGACTACAGCACTCAGCGATCCTACAAGGATCAGTGCTACAGATCCTATGTGGGTCTGATCCTGTGTGGGTCATTGTGGGGGTTAGTTAACTATCGATCCTGTGTGGGTCAGACCCTTCCTGGGTCATTGCGGGGGTTAGTACCTATCGATCCTTTGTGGGTTTGATGACTTAGATGAATCAGTGGCTATATCTGATCATCATTATCGTCATACAACGAATTATACCTATTTGGGAAGAAAACTGTTTTTCTTTCCTTTGTGGATTGTGATGTGCTATCCTATGTGGATTACGAAATGCATTCCTGTGTGAACTGTAATGTGATTTCTTGTGTGGACTGGGTTTTGCATGGGCTCGGAGGTTGGAGCGAACTGGAATTCGTAACTTAGGTATATGTATGGGTATATACCTAAGTAGTGTCGGTTGTTACTTCATGATTTTATATTTCCTTTGTGGGTTATCCTTTGTGGATTCTGGGAGACAATCGGGGGTCCCGGGGTCCCTACTGAGTAGCTTATACTCACCCCTACAAAGGGCTATGCCCGCACTACATTGTGTTGGTTGCAGACGATGGACAACACAGATCGTGATTGAGACTTATGGAGCAGGACGATACCTGGAGGTGGACCACTGGGCGGGTCGTACTTTGAGTGGACGGCTGGACCGAGGAGCTGTGGAGGCTATCTGGACCCACCCTTCAGGTGGGATTTCCAGTGGACGAATCGACTCTGCGGCTTTTCTTCTAGTTGTTGTTTTCCCTTTTGAGTTGTACTTTACATTCAGTTTGGGTTTGTATTCTGGTCCACTTACTTTTCCGCACTTACTGTTGTACCATGTTTTTACTTAGTGTTTACTTCTACTGCTTGCTTGATCTGTGGTGTTTGTTTACTTTACAAATGCAATGCCTTCCCCTTTTTACCAGGATTTACGCCTTGGTGCTAGTCTCCAGCCCCTGGCCAATGGAAGGCGAGTTTGGGGTAGTCAAGGCACGGGCCCCGAGGACGGGTCGTGACAAATTGGTATCAGAGGTGTTCGGTTCTACTGCAGAACTCAGGACTCTAATCTTTACCTATTTGAAGCAATAATGTTAAGAGTATTGAGTGTGGTTATCAGTCCAGGAAATCCAGTATTGGTGCGGCGGCCGATGTATTCGTACACCAGGACCCTGACTTCTGATTTCCGACATAATGCACGAAACGATTGATTGCATGTGTGTTTCAAGTTTTCTTTGTGATTACTTAATATCAGCTCACCAGGTATACTGTTTAAACGTGGCACACCTGTTTCTTTTCAGTATGGACCCATGACGGCAGCCAGCTAGGGTTCCGAGAGTTGTGCGCGACAATAGCCCACCAAGTGACGAGGCCTCGGTGCAGGGCCCTTTGACAGCTGAGGCACCGGCGGTACCTATACCTGCCAATCCACCGAGGCTACCAACCCTAACCACTGACGATGGACGTCGCCTTAGCGCATTGCACGAGTTTCAACATTAGCGACCGCTGAGGTTCCGTTGGGAGATGGACCCCCAGGCAGCTGAGGATTGGATGGACACAGTGGTACGAGTTTTCAGGTTAGTGAGGACACCAACAGACCTCATGGTGATCCTCACAGCGAGCCTACTACACGCTGCAGCAGGCAGATGGTGGAGCTTGATACTCAAGATGCCCGAAGAGGAATATCTTCTCTGGACGGACTTTGAGAGCCTCTTCCGCTCGGAGTTTGTCCCAGCCACCCTACGTGTGGTGCGCATCCAGGAGCTTCTACAGTTTCGTCAGGGCATCTTGACAGTTTCCCACCACTCAGTTAGATTTAACGATCTGTTGCGCTACTCAACAGACATGGTACGAGACCCATTCATCCGGGACCGGACCGTTGAGTAGGGATTGAGGTATGAGATCAGGGCATCGCTGATCTCCCTCCGCATTCCAAAGCAGGCAGGAGTACTGGAGAGAGCCCTTTTGATCAAGAGATTTCTTGCGGTGTCTACACCAACGGTGAGACCCAACACAGGGTGGCATGTAGCAGAGTCTTCTGCAGCAGGCAGTCGACAGATGACTCATGGGTCCAGGCAGACCCGACCCTCAGGCAGACGACCTCAGGACACAGGCTCAGTAGTGAGGGTCACTTAGCGTGGATCCAATCTTTTGAGAGGCAGACAGTGCTACACATGCGGCGGGCAGGGCCACATGGCTCGTGAATGCCTGACCCAACGTGCAGAGGAGAAACAGACGGTTGTGGGACCACCCAGGCAGAGTCAGAGGGTTGACCGTGGCGGTCCGCAGGGAGCATGTGGACAAGGAAGAGGAGCTGGCCGAGCAGCAGGTGGTGGGCGACGCTTTGAGGATTTACCACCACCACCACCAAGAGGTCCACCCCGACCACCGGGAGCTGGCGGGCAGAGACAGGCACAGCTCCAGGCAGTGGAGGCCTACGACCATGGCATGCCCGAGATGATTCGAGGTACTATCTGTGTCTATTCCACCCATTCTGTAGTTATTATAGACACATGAGCGAGTAATTCATTCATAGCTAATGCCTTTGTTCGGAGCCCGGAGATTCCGACAGCGCTGTTGGCTCGATCCATACGACTAGAGACTCCTACGGGAGTAGACTCGACGATTACGCACTGCTACCGGCAATGTGAGAATACTCTAGGAGGCGAGAACTTCAACTGGAATCTTCTTGTAGTGGCGTCGAGTCCTTACGATGTCATCTTGTGCATGGATTGGTTATCTACGGTTCATGCTCAGATCGACTGTATTAGGCGCAAGGTTTGATGTGTACGCACCGACGGGAGCAGGTTCACCTTCACCGGCAAGAAGGGAGCCTTAGCAGCATAGGATGGACTCACACAGAGAAGAGGACAACCCATCACTCATCAGTTGGCTAGCCTCATCCTAGAAGCAATTGATGTACGAAGTCCTGGTTTTCCTGCAGTGGTGGATTACTATGCGGACGTTTTCCCTGATGACGTCCCTGGACTACCTCCTCACAGAGAGGTAGAGTTTTATATTGACTAGTACCCCGGGACATCCCTGATATCCACCCCAGCATATCGGATGGCCCCCGCTGAGCTTCGAGAGCTACGAGTACAGTTGGAGGACTTTTTGCGCAATGGATTCATCCGACCCAGTGTTTCACCCTGGGCTTCCCTGATTTTGTTCGCCAGGAAGGCGGACAGGAGCTTGCGACTATGTGTCGACTATCGTCGCCTGAACCAGGTGACCGTGAGGAGCAAGTATCCACTACCGAGGATTGACGACCTCTTCGATCAGCTCAAGGGAGCACGGTGGTTCTCGAAGATAGACCTCAGGTCAGGCTATCATCGGCTCAGAGTTCAGGACGAGGACGTGCAGAATATGACCTTTAGATGTCGGTATGGCCACTATGAGTTCTTGGTTATGCCATTCGGCATAACCAATCCTCCAGCAGTGTTCATGGCCCTCATGGACTGGATATTTCATCCATACCTCGATCAAATTGTCGTGGTCTTTATCGACGACATTTTGATTTATTCGACGACTGAGGAGAAGCACGCATACCACTTACGGGTTGTACTAGACACACTCCGAGAGCACCAGCTTAATGGTAAGCTCTCAAAGTGTCAGTTTTTATTACAAGAGGTCCACTTCTTGGGATACGTTATCTCTGAGGCAGGAGTTGTGGTGGATCCCACGAAGATCGAGGCAGTACTAGCTTGGGAGCCACCCAGGAGCGTGACAGAGGTGCGGAGTTTTTTTGGACTAGCTGGATACTATCGGAGATTCATGCCAGACTTCTCCAAGGTTACAGCGCCACTCTCAGTTTTGAAGAAGAAGGGGAAACCCTTTTTATGGTCAGACAGATGTCAGTAGAGCTTCTAAAAGATGAGACAGATATTGACCAGCGCGCCTATCTTAAGGTTGTCGGAGGAAGGAGTAGGGTACGTAGTCTACTACGATGCATTAGAGACCGGACTCAGATGTGTCCTGATGCAGGAGCGGGCAGTGATCACCTATGGATCACTTCGGTTGAGTATGCATGAGCAGAACTACGCTACCCATGACCTAGAGTTAGCAACAGTGGTCTTTCCTCTAAAGACGTGGTGACACTATCTGATGGGAGAGCGCTTTACAGTCTTTTCTGACCATCAGATTCTCAGGTACATCTTCTCTCAGAAGAACCTTAACCTGAGATAGCGGTGATGGCTTGAGTTCCTCCAGGACAATGACTTTGAGATAGTCTATACCCCTGGGATGGGGAATGTAGTAGCTGATTCCCTCAGTAGTAGAATAGGCATTCAACTACTTGGGGAGGAGACAGAGCTGCTAGCCGCTTTGCAGATATCCTTCGTGGATTGAGATGAAGCATCCTTCCTTCAATCACTCACAGTCACTCCTCTACTACTACAGCGGGTCAGAGAGGCACATCGTGGGGACACAAACTGTGAGACACGGCGTGCGGAGATATCCTCAGGATAGGCACGTGATGTTTTCTCATTATGAGGAGAGCACGACATTCTATTCAGGGGATGTACCTTGGTACCAGTTGATTTGCAAGAGGAGGTACTGAGATAGTATCACACTTCCTCATTTGTGTTACATCCTGGAGTGGCAAAGATGTACCAGGATCTTAGACGACAACACTGGTGGCCGGGCATGAAGAAGGCTGTGTCAGAGTTTGTTTCTCGATGCCTCACCTGTCAGCAGGTGAAGGCAGAGCACCAGGTACCCGCATGCTTGGTACAGCCCTTGGAGGTCTCGTAGTGGAAGTGTGACGGGATATCTATGGACCTCCTGATTGGACTTCCACGCACTTCCAGAGGTCATGACTCCATTTGGGTGATTGTCGACTGACTCACCATGTCGGCGCACTTCTTACCCATCAGAGAGCAGGGCTCAGTAAAGAGCATGGGACGCCTCTACATTCAGGAGATTGTTCGGCTTCATGGTGTTCCATTATCTATCATCTCCGATCGAGATGCTCGCTTTACTTCCCGGATTTGGAAGGGGTTGCAGGAGGAATTCCGGACGCAGCTACGTCTGAGCACCGCCTTTCACCCTCAGACCGATGGTCAGATGGAGAGGACCATTCCGACTCTCGAGGAAATGCTCCACGCATGTGTCCTTTACTTTGGTTTTAGCTGGGAGGACCACCTACCCATGGTGGAGTTTGCGTATAACAACATCTACCACTCCACCATTGGGATGGCACCATATAAGGCGTTGTACGACCGACCTTGTAGATCACTGTTGTGATGGACAGACCCAGGAGAGTCAGCACTTGTGGGACTGGAGATGGTCCAGGCCACGACAGAGAAGGTCCAGGTCATCCAGGAGCGGATGAGGATAGCTCAGAGCTGGCAGAAGTCTTATTCGGACTGGAGGTGGAGGCCACTTGATTTTGAGGATGGCGACCACGTCTTCTTGTGGGTCTCACCTCGACATGGATTACAGAGATTTGGCTGAGGCGGTAAGATGTCTCCATGCTTTATCGAACCATTCCAGGTCATCAGCAAGATTGGTGAGGTGGCTTATCTCCTGGCTCTACCACCTCAGTTGCACCGGGTGCACGACGTCTTCCACGTGTCTCAAGTGAGGAGATACATGCACGACCTGATGCATATCATTGACCATGGGTAGCTAGACCTTGATGATGGGGAGAAGTTTGGGGGGTCCCGGTAGACATCAAGGATCAACAAGAGAGGGTCCTACGTGGACGGACTATCCCTCTAATGTGCATCAGATGGCAACATGGGAATCTCCATGAGAGTACTTGGGAGTGGGAGGCTCAGATGCGTGCTTAGTACCCACATTTGTTTCCCTAGTTATGATGTATCTTTATGGGGACATAAATCCCTGAGGTGGGAGTAATGTAAAGACCTATAAAATTAAAGAAAATTTTTTTCTTAATTTTCTTTGGGATTTTACAAGAACACAGTTTCTGATGGAACTTGATTCTGAGTCCCGGTGTGCCTGAAATTTCTATCTTAAGTTTAGCTCGGGTACGTTCAGTGAACGAACGAGTGGGAATTCCTAACTCTTGAACCGGTTCATGGAATCGAATTTTGAGGGCACCATTGGAAC
The DNA here is from genome assembly GCA_963277665.1 of Viscum album. NCBI lineage: Eukaryota > Viridiplantae > Streptophyta > Magnoliopsida > Santalales > Viscaceae > Viscum > Viscum album. The sequence continues at coordinate 448,805,278 of OY728133.1, forward strand.
CATAGCACTAGTAATTTCTTAGGAACACCTATTCCGAAGTTGCGTTTTCATGAGAGAGGTTGATAAAAAATTGTGGAATTTAAAATAAAAATTAAACTACAATTTTATATTTTCTCGAAGTGGATATAAGCTTTGGGTGGAAGTTGGGTAACTACCCAACTTTCCAAGGGAGGTTATGAGGGTGGTGGGGCCCAAAAAAAACCCCACCCCTTCACATTCCTTAAATCCATCAAATCACATTTAAAGATGATAACTTAAGTATTAATAACATATGTTATTAATGAAGTGAGTTTAATGCGAGAGTTTGAATTTCAAAATAATGTAAAGTTAATAAATTATGTGTGGGGTTATTTTAATTTTGGTTGGATTCTTGTTGTGGAGTCTTTGGGAGAAAAGGCTAAGGAACTTGAGGAACTTCTTCGTCTTCGATGAAGAATGCGAAGAACACATCGATCTCCGACAAAGAACACCGAGTCCTCGGAGACCGACTATGCGACGCCATATACCGTGACGTCGATGACATCTTCTTTCGTGACATCTCTTTCTGCGATGAATTCTCGTTCGACAAACCTTCGATCAAGCTATGCTCGAAGTATAGGTTTTGTGATTTCTTTTCATGATTTACTCCCGTTCATTATCCACGTATAATTGGATAGAAAGCTATAAAATAACGGGAGGAGGCCGGACTGCACAAACACGGCCGACCCCCTCCCTTTTATTATTTTTGTTGTTGCGGTTTAAAGGAGAGTGACGCGAGGCCACCGCACCACGTGGAAACGAACGACCAGGATGCGTGATGTCGTCGCGTCGTGTTTTTAAAATTTTGAACCATGTCGCGGCGCCGTAACACCGCACTAGAGAACCGCAAAAACACCGCGGCCGGTGAAGGGCCGCGGCGGAGGGGTGCGGCGCCGCCGCACCCCTCTGGACGAAAGAAGGCTGCGGCCAGTACCGGGCCACGGCGGAGCATGGGAACCACGACACGGAAATGGTCCGCCGGCGTCCGACCAGGACCGGCGGCCGGAAACGGTCCACCGGCGTCGGAGTAGGTAGGGGACCGGTCATCACTAGTCCCATGGCGGCAGAAACCGGCCCGCCGGGGCGGGCTGGCCGAACAGAGGAAAATCCGGGGGTTCAAACCCCCGACGGGCCAAATGAGCGGCCCCCATTAAGGGGGGGGGGGCGCTGTTACAAATTGTGAGGGGCAGCCACCCCCCCCCCCCGCTAACTGAACGGCTCGACCGTTCGGCCGAGCCAGCTGGCGCCACGCGCCAGCGCGTCGGGCCGGGTCGGTCCAGGCCCGAAACCCCTATTTTGGGACCGTCTTCGGTCTTTTGCCCATATCATGGGGTATGGACCTCCGATAAATGCACCATCAGTGGAGATGTGATCCTTGTATCGAGACAGTCGTTTCGACATTTTACACTCAAGGCTTCGGAGAACATTGAGTTTGGCCGGGTTTGTTCATACACGAAACCAACCGGGCCCTCGGAGCGAAAACGCTTATAACATGATCTTCGGATGTCCGATTGACGTGCCGTCAACTTGGTTGGATTCCTATTAATGAGACATATATTTTTGGCTCACTCCGCCCAATGTTTGGATGCAGGAGGAGTATGGTCGGGTTGGTTTTGACTTAAAAACCAACCAGGCCCCTTGGACGAAAAAGCCAATAACTCTCAGACCGGGCGTCTGATTGACATGCCATCTATTGCGTTGAGTTCCTGTTGATGATACGGAACTTTTTGATACATCAACTACATAATTTGTGTCAGTTGATGTATCAGCCTCTTGGATCGTGGAGCGGACCCTCCCAAATGAGCTTGCTGTGTGCGGGAACCCTAGAGATGGCTGCGACTGTGACGACGACGACGACTGTATAGAGATCCTCTGTGGATTCGACAGAGATGACTACAACACTCAGAAATACTACTTGGATTAGTGCTACAGATCTTGTGTGGGTCCGATCCTGTGTGGGTCAGCGCTCAGCAGTTCTGTGTGAGCCAGCGCCTACAGATCCTATGTGGATCCGATCCTATGTGGGTCATTGCAGGGGTTAGTTACCTATTGATCTTGTGTGGGTCAGACCCTTCTTGGGTCATTGCGGTGGTTAGTACCTATCGATCCTTTGTCTGTCCGACGACTTAGATGAATCACTGGCTATATCTGATCATCTTTATCGTCATACGAAGAAGTATACCTGTGTGAGCTGAAACCTGTTTTTCTTTCCATTGTGGATTGTGATGTGCTATCTTGTGTGGATTACGAATTACTTTCTTGTGTGGACTGGGTTGTGATTTCTTGTGTGGATTGGGTTGTGCTTGGGCTCGGAGGTTGGAGCGAACTGGAATTGGTATCTTAGGTATATGTATGGGCATATACCTAAGTAGTGTCGATTGTAACTTCGTGATTGTATCTTTCCATTGTGGGTTATCCTTTGTGGATTCTGGGAGACCATCGGGGGTCTCGTGGTCCCTACTGAGTATATTATACTCACCGCTGCAGGGGCTATGCCCTCACTACGTTATGTTGGTTGTAGACGACAGACAACGCTAATTGTGATTGAGGCTTCTGGAGCAGGACAGTACCTGGAGGTGAACCACTGGGCGGGTCATACATGGGGTGGACGGCTGGACCGAGGAGCTGTGGAGGCTATTTGTACCCACCCTTCAGGTGGAATTTCTAATGGACGGCTCGAGGCTCCGGCTTTTTTATTAGTTGTTGTTTTCCCTTTCGAGTTGTACTTTACTTTTAGTTTGGGTTTGTATTCTGGCTCACTTACTTTTCCGCAGTTACGGTTGTACCTATTTTTTACATAGTGTTTACTTCTCCTGTTTTCTTGCTCTATGGTGTTTGTTTACATTACAAAGGAAATGCCTTTCCCTTTTTACCGGGATTTACACCTTGGTGCTAGTCGCCACCCCCTGGCCTATGGAATACGGGCTTGGGGTAGTCACGGCACGGGCCCCGATGATGGGTCGTGACAAAATCTGTTAAAGTATCATTGATGAATTTTTGATATGATTTTTTTGTTGACAGTGCAGGACACCATTTATTATTTGTTGACCAAGCGATTCTCAATAAATCACACTATTGACGAAGGGGTTTTTCCTGGAGAATGGGGAAAAGTGTTTTTCACAAATGGATTTGTGCTCTTGTGTTAAAGAGGTTTCTAATGTTGTGCGCTTGGTATTTTTTGAATTCAGAACATCAAAAACGTGGCAGTGGAAAAGTGGTGTGCATGTCCTAAAGTGGCGCGCAAGTGTGGCACGTAAGTCCAAATTTGGCACGCAAGTCCAAATTTGGCTTGCAAGTGTGGCGCACAAGTCATAAAGTGGCTCCCAAGTGTGGCGCGAATGTCATATTTCAAAAATCATCATATAAAAATATGACAAAGGAAAGAAAGATGCGCACAAGTGTGGTGCACAAGTGTGGAATGAAAGTCCCCAAAATTCAAATAAATAGACTAATCCTCTCCTCATTTATCAATGAGCACAACATTTAGTGAATATCCGAGCACTTAATGCGCAAGTGAATGTGACGTGTAATGTTCAGCGTGCACGCATGTGGGGAACACATGTGTGTCATTCAAGTGTACCGCGCTAGTGTACCACGCATGTGTACCATACAAGTGTGTCGCGCAAGCTGTGTGTTGCCCATGTTTGGTGTGCTAGTGTGGCGCGGAAGTTGGTTTTTCCACAATGAAGGCAGAGGTTGTGCACTAGTTAAAGGGGCACACAAGTCACCCTAGGGATGCATGAATGTTATAAATTTCCCAGAATATCTGTGGAAAAGAAGAATTCATCAGTGGATGAAATTTAGACTTCAATAGAGAATCTACATACAATATAGGATGTATTCATTAGTGACAATTAAGAGACCAACAAGTCTATAAACTATGAGTGGATCTTCTGAAGATGAAGTGAGCTCGCTTCATTTGAGAGAGCAGTGAGTTCTCAAATTTTGAGTGGTTGTAAACCCGGAGGGATAGTGAGTTCACATCGAACATGTAAATAGTAGTTCACTTATAGTGGAATTGGTCAATCATCACACTACCAGTGTATGCTCCTTGGATTTAGCCTAATGATGGGGAACCAAGTAAAAATTGTTGGGTCTAATGAAAGCTTTATGTTTTATTCAAACTCTATATTAGGAAGGAGAAATAAGTGTGTATTGTCTAATAGAAAAACATGATCAAATGTGGTAATTTTTTTAATCTGTCATACCCTAATTCACCCCCCTATCAGGGTACCTAGCCTAGTAGAACTAACAATTGGTATTTGAGGGAAAGGATGATATCAGTGTTTCTCTCTCGAATGGAAGTCACTAATACTAAAGGATTCCGATCTTCGATAGGAATAATTTTTAGCTATGTAAGAATTAGATTCAATAGTACTTCCGATATTTGGGAATGGATGTGTTTACCGAAGCCATGAAAGTTATCAAAGCTGATCTTAATAGCATTGCATTATCAGAAGCTAAGCGAAGAGAATTTTATGTTGATCTAAAGGGAATCAATGCTTTGGGAGGAGCCCTATCCAATATATACCAAGGTGAAGTCATGAATAACATCACATGATATGTGGGAAAAGTTGTTGAACATATATGAAGGAGATACAAATGTTAGAGAAGTGAAGCTGTATGTATTATGGAACAATTATGAAGATCTAGGAATGAACCCGAATGAGTCTATTAATGGATTCTATGATAGGGTAAATGTTGTTGTGGATGATATGCGAGGTCTGGGAGAATTCATTGAAGACATAAAAATTGTAATACGCATCTTGAGGAATCTTTAACCTCGGTTTAATCCGAAGGTTTCAGTACCAGAAGATAAAGATCCATACTGAGCTAACATTGAACAATTTTCACACATACCTTGGTTGCATATGAAATGTGAAATGATGATAACGAGGCTGTGGAAAAGGGGAAATCTAAATAAGTGGAATTCAAGGCCATGAAGAGGCACACCATTGAAGATTCTCAGGAAGAAAAAGAGTAAGATGATGTGATGTCATTCTTCTCCCCGAATCTTCAATGAGGAAAATGATTGTTTAAAGGGAAACTTCCACTATCCTGTTTTCGATGTTGAAGGGTTAGTCATCTTGAAGCAAGGTGTCCCAAAAAGTTCTAAGAAGATGATGATGTCGAAGAAGTCGAAATTCCCAAGATAAAGTCATTAGCCTATGGGAAAGGAATGAAATATTTCAATAAAAATTTATTTAAAAAGAAAAATTCCCTTTCAAAAGAATGTGACAGTTCAGATGAGTCTCAGGCTGTGGTGGTTGAGGAGATAGAGAACTGCAAAGATCATGGAGATAATTTAACGGTGGCAGTTGTTGGTTGTTTTCAAGAGTAGATATAAACCAAATGTGATGAAGAAGAAGATTAATTTGAAGGAAGAATAGGGATGCAAGCTAAGTTAGAGGATGCTATTGAGGATATAAATGTTTGGAGGGCCAAAACAATGAAGAAAAACAAAGTTGTTGGTGATTCCAATCTCTACATGCAGTAGTAAGAAGAGGAGAAGTCTATGTTGAGGGAAGAAATTGAGAAACTCAAGTCATCAACACTAGAGAACTCAAAATCAGTTAGTGAGTCTAAAATAAAGATTGAAGAAAAAAATGGAGATTTATGGCTTAAAAATACAAGAAAATATCATGTTAAGCCTATCAAAGAGTGTGATATGGATATTTTTGGTCTGCGGAGAAAAATTAAATACCAGGAAAAACCATTTATTCCCAACACATTCTCAGGAAATCAGGTCATTCCAAAGAATAAAAAAATTAAAGATAAGTCTAGTAGGTGATCAGGAAAAAAGAAGCAATTGAGTTCAGATGTTAAGGCTCAATGAAGGCTTCATTAAAAAAATAAATATATGAAAATTGAAGTCAGATAGAAAGCACCAATCAAGAGATTGATGGTTGATTTGGGAACAAAGCTGAATCAGAATATTCAATGATCTCGAGGGGAAACTCGTAGTGAAGAAGTAACACAATGGAATTCACATTATATCAGGTGTTATTGTTGTGGAATGATGGGACATTCACAGTATATGTGTTCCATAGCTAAGAGATATTGAAGGGAATAATAACAAAGGTGGAAACCAAATAAAGAACGGTTCCCCAAAACATATTTTGAATGAAACTATTTTTGGTGCAGATGATTTGGTCATATGGCTAGGTATTGCACTTCAACCATATAGAGTAATGTGCCAAAGCAGTATAAAAATGCTTTCACGTAGTAGATCAATAAACCAACAGGTGAGTTAAAAATGTAAAATCAATTTGCAGCATTGAAAGATGAAGCTGGTCCATCATACTCTGAGAAAGAACGTAAGTATCAGTCCATGCCAAGTGTGAAGGAAAAAATATAAACCAAAAAGAAGAATGTTGAGAAGGCCGTGGTGGCAGAAATTACCCTTAAAGCATCAGATCGCTCTGGTGTGTGGATCCTTGATAGTGGTTTCACATCTCACATGACAGGTAATAAAGATATTGTTATAGGTGTAAAATATGATAAAGAAGGAGTTTCCAAGATTGGAAATGAAGAAGGCCTGAATATTATTTGGGTGAGAAATGCCACGTTTAGGGGAAAAGAGATGAGATGTGCTGATGTCTTAATAGTAGAAGGCCTTAGTCACAACTTCCATAGCGTCAATCAACTATGTGACTCAGGACATTATATAAGGATTACTAAAAAGATGGGTGTCATCAATTGAAGAGATGAGGTAGTAGTTCTATAGGGATAAAGAACAAAGGTAAATCTTTACCTTTATGTGGAGAAGAAGATATGTGTTTTCTGTCTCGAGAGGAAGAAAACAAGTTGTGGAATAAATGACATGGTCATATTTTCCAACTATCCCAATAAGATCTGGTGAAGTTTGATATAGCAAGATACCTCCCTATGATATCATGTGATCGTACTCACACGTGCGATGCAAGCCAAAAAGGGATTCTTATTAGAAATACATATTAGGAAAATGAAACGAAGTCAACAAGAGTGCTCGAATTGGTGCATGCTGATGTTTGTGGTCTTATCACACCAAGAGAAATTGACAGAATGAAGTAATATGTTATTTTCATTGATGAATATAGCATAATGGCATGGGTATTTGTCATTTCCCATAATTTGGATGTGTTCAGCTGCTTAAAATAGTACCAAAGAGAGTGTGAAAGGATGCATGGATAGAAAATTTGGAAGCATCGTACTGAAAATGGAACAAAATTCACAAACAGTCAAAATTAAGGCTATCTCGATTAACACAGGATAAGGCATCAAGTTTTCCCAGTAAGAACTCCCCAATAGAATGGAGTGGTTGAATGGAGAAATCAGATCATCAATAACATGAATAGAACGATTCTCATTGAAAAGGACCAACCAAAGATATTTTAGAAGGAAGTAGTTTTGAAATTGGTCTACATTTCAAACTGGGATTTGTTGTTCCTGGTGGAAGGAAACACTCTGTACGAGATGTGGTATAGAAGGAATCCAACGGTGAAATACTTTCAAATATTTGGAAGTAAGTGCTTTATCCTCAACAAGGAAAAACAATGGAAATATGAGTCACAAGGAGATGGAGGGATATTCCTTGGCTAATCAAGAAAAAGTAAGGTATAAAAATGCTTTAACAAAAGGATAGAAAAAGTAGTTGAGAGTAATTATGTCACGATAGTAGAGAATGAAGAGATCATTCAACAATGTAGTGAGCAATTTCTTGATGAGAGTGATAAGGAAGAAAGCAAATCAGGGGGGTTATAAGTGAATGATGTTGATTCAGAAATAGATAGTGATGTTGAGCATGAGGAATTAAAATATGTAACTGCACAAAAGCCAAGATGTCGAGCTGAAATTGAAAGGCAAAATATCATTGGTTATCAGTCATCTCTAGTTCAGAGAAGATGAACGAAATCACTATAGCCGAAATCTTTACCATCACAGGTTGAGCTGAAATGCTTCGCTGATGCAACTGAATATGGAAACTGGATTCATGAAATGAATGAATAGCTACATCTGATTGAGAAAAATCAGATTTGGGAGATTGTTTCAAGTCCAGCAGATAAGAATTTCATCAGGACTAAATGGTTCTATCATAACACGATGAATTAATATTGAACAGTTATTCAGAACAAAGAACCACTAGTGTGCAAGGGGTACTCCCAGATATAGGGAATAGATGATGATGAGACATTTGTACCGGTTGAGAGAATGGATATAATCAGATTATTTTTAGCCATAATAGTGCAAAGAAAGTTCAATGTGCTTTAGATGGATGTCATATCTGCATTTCTAAATGGGTTTCTAGAAGAAGTGGTGTACATTGAGTATCCAGATGGTTTTCTCATTCACGAAGATGAGAATAAAGTTTGTCAGTTAAAGAAAGAAATATATCGGTTGAAACAATCACCAAGAGCATGGTACTCAAGGATGGATCAGTATTTGAAGAAGCATGGATTTTCATCATGGTGGAGTTGATTACAATCTCTGCATCAACAACTGCAGTAATCAAAGGAAGATGGTGCTGGTTTATGTTGATGACATAATATTTGGTGGATCTGATGAAGCTCAGTGCAAACAGTTTTATGAATTCATGAAATGTGAGTTCGAAATGTCCATGATTGGTGAGATAAAATTTTACCTTGGTTTACAGGTGAAACAAGGAATTAATGGAACTTTAATTTCTCAATAAAAATATGACATTGAGGTTCTGAAATGATTTGGAATGGAGAATTCCATGGAGATGAATACTCTAGTTTCTACCTGGATGATATTATCAAAAGATGACAGCGGCAGGGTCGTTAATATCACTGAATATAGTCATATTATCGATGTTTACTATACCTAATAGTTACAAGACCTGATATTGTTTTCACACACATGCCAAGCAGCATGTTACCAAATAAATCCAAAGGAAATCCACAAGCTCTTAGTAAAAGTAATTCTTCGGTATATCAAAGGCACCTTGTATTTCAGTGTGATGTATAATGACAAATATCAGCCAGAGTTATTGGGATATGCAGATTCATATTGGGTTGGATCATCGGACGATAGAAAATCAACATCATGATGTGCATTCTATCCTGGTAGATTGTGTATTCCATGGCTAAGGAAGAAGCAATATTTCATTTCATTGAGCACCATAGAGGCAGAGTATATTGTGGAAACACTAGCATGCACACAGTTATTGTGGATGAAGTAGCAGCTTGAAGATATAGGAGTTGAAGTGATGTCTCTGCTCAGAATCCAGTGTGATGACTCAAGTGCTATCAATCATATAAGAAATATAGTTCATCACTGAAGGAAAAAAGAACATTGAGATCAAATATAATTTCATCAAGAAGAAGGTGGAGAAAGGGATTTTGATGTTGGAGTATGTGCCTACAGAGCTACAGGTTGCAGATATTATGACAATGGCCTTACCCAAAGAATCTTTTGAGAGGCATTGACTGGCTCTGGGAGTCTAGTCAACTCATCACACTTGAAAAGTGTGGATGTGGGACCACTCCAATATCCCTGAGTTATGTTTAGTTTTTCCCTTATGTTCTTATATGTGTTTTTACCCTACTATAGAGTGAAAAAGAGTTCTCATTGGGTTCATTGACAAAGGTGGAGAAAACATGAGAAAATGTGATTGTTCAAGGGGGAGAAATTGTGTTAGTAAAGACACGGGAAGAAGATAACTGGTGGATCAATGATATATGGGGAGAAAAAAGATATGGGAGTTAAAATTAAATCAAATGATGATAGATGCAATCGATCGAAGAATATATATCATGACCGCTAAGGATCGTGATAAAAGTAGAAGTGTGGTTGGTATCATTTCGGTAATCAAATTTCAATTGATGTATGGTTGGTATCAACATTGGTGTCATAAACGATGTGACTCATAGATGAATGTATCATGATACTCTTGTTTCTCACACTGATCATTGCTCACGTGGTCTTGGAGTATGTTTTCACTAAATCTTTGATCACTATCTATATCAAAAGAGGCGAATGTTGGCTAAAGATGAATGAAGCCTTATTGAGGTATCAAATAATAGATAATTGTTTTGAGAAGAGTTTTCAACAAACCCTAAGGGGGTATTATTTGGCAAAAATTCCTTAAGGTATCATTGATGTATTTTTGAGATGATTTCTTTTATTGACAATGTAGAACTCCATGTTGTGTTTGTTGACAAAGCGAGTCTCAATGACTAAAACTGTAGACAAGTGGTGTTTTCCTAGAGAATGTGGAAAAATGTTTGTGGAAAAAAGAGTTGTTCTCGTGTGTTAAGGGGGTTTCTAATGTTGTACACTAGGAATTTTTTAAATTCATAACATAAAAAATTTGGTAAAGGAAATGTGGTGTGCAAGTCCAATAGTGGCATGCAAGTATGGCGCGCAAGTCCAAAACTGGAACACAGGTGTTGCGCCCAAGTCCTAATGTGGCACGCAAGTGTGGCGCGCATGTATGGCATGAAAGTGTGGTGAAAATGAAATAATTCAAATATAATCATATCAAAATATAAAAAAGGAAAGAAAGAGGCATGCACGTGTGGCGCATAAGTGTTGCGCGCAAGTCCTCAGAATGACTATAAATAAAGCTCCTCTCCTCATTTATCAACGAGCTCAACCCTTAGAGAAAATACAGGCTCAAAACAAGCAAGTGAATGTGTCGTGAAATGTTTAGTGTTAATGCAAGCGGGATGTGCATGTGTGCCGTGCAAGTGTACCGTGCAAGTGTATCGTGCATGTGTAACGCACAAGTGTGTTGTGCAAGCAGTATGGTGCGCATGTTTGGCACGCTAGTGTGGTGCGCAAGTGGGTTTCTCCACAACGAAGGCAGAGTTTGTGCACTAGTTAAAGGGGTACACAAGTGAACCTAGGGTTGCGTGAAGGTTTGAAATTTCCCAGAACATCTGTGGTAAAGCGGTATTCATCAATGGGTGAAATTTTAACTTCAATAGAGCAACTATATACAGTTGAGGATTTATTCATTAGTGATAATGAAGCGAACTAGAGCTCTATAAACTATGAGTGGATCTTCTAAAGAAGCAGTGAGCTCACTTAAATTGAGAGAGTAGTGAGTTCTCAAATTGTGAGTGGTTGTAAACCAGGAGGGATAGTGAGACCACTTCAAACTTGTAAACAGCAGTGCACTAATAGTGGAATTGGTACATCATCACAATGTCGGTCTATGATCCTTGGATGTAGCCCAGTAAGGGTGAACCAAGTAAAAATCATTGTGTCATGTGCATGATTTATATTTTATTCAAACTCTGCATCAGGAAGGAGAGAGAAGAGGGTTGTTTCTAACAGGAAAACATGATCAAACAGGGAAGTTGTTTTAATCTGTCATACCCTGATTCACCCCCATCTTAGGGTATCTATCCTAGTGGACCTAACAAATAGCCAGGTTCCCTTCTCTTCCACACCTAAAGAATTAACTCATCCCCTTCAGGAAATTTTCGGGGATCCTCATTCTCCAGTGTTGGAAAGTGGGTTGCTGGATTTTCATATTATCGTTGTATTTATGCATCGGACCACTAGAATTGATGTTCACCATATGGTTCCTATCCCCATGATACTCCTGAGATTGTCTAATCTCCATTTTAACCTTGAGGAAACATCAGATAGTTTCCACAAAGATTTCAAAGTCATGGATCACCAGGGATTTCCATAGGTAAGGTTTTATCACACCAAAGAAGCGGTCAACAATGCATTCAGGGGTAACGAAAAAGGCAGAGGCGTATCATGCCAAACTTGTGAAGTTTTCCTCATACGTTCTAATAGATTCTTGTTCTTTTTTTCTTAAGGTCTAGGATGTCCCTTTCCATTTTAAGCTTGAGGGTGCATGGAAAATATTTATCAAAAATCATCTTTTGAAAATCATTCCATTGGCACACCTCGATCTCCTCCTCAAGATTCATATTTTTGATCAATGTCCACCATTAATTAGTTTCACCCACTATACAATAAAAAACCAGAAGAATCTTCTCTTGTTCAGAATATTGAAGGATGTAGAAGATATTTTCAGTGGATTTGATCCATTGTTCGGCGATTGAAGGATTAGGCGATCCATTAAAAGTAGGATTCCTTTGTCTCACGAAGCTCTTGATAGAAACTTGTCCTTTCTAATGGTGGTTTAACATTCCTCTTTACCCATTTTTATTCAATTATTGACATAATTGATAGAGAATCATTACAAAGCTCGTGATTCCTGCTACCATTGGATTTGACATCTAATAAATACAGTCATCACATTGATCTTCACATTAGTTTTTATCCTGATTCCACCTATTACCGTCCATTAGATGAAATAAATGGAAATATAGGGGTAACAAAAAAATGGTAATCCAAGGAAAAAAATGTATGACTTATAAATATCGTGTATTTCCTTAAATTCTGAATCTATAGGATTCAATCGATGTTATCCATGATCTAGTTTCTATCATATATTCTTAGGGGAATTTTTTAATCCCTTAATAATGGTTCATACTAAGATTCTGAATTTTCCAATGCATATCCCATGGGAGTTCCATAACCAAGTGTGCATCAAGGCCCATTGTCGTGTACCATGATACACAGGGTCAAGCCTGAAACAACTTGTTGTGGTTTTCACCCCTAGGTACATCTGTTCCAGAGCCGCCTCTACCTTCTCGTGTCCTAAAATGGATTTATTTTCTAGATAAACCACTTACTCAATAATAAACAAAACATAGGTATTTATTTATTATACATAGTATTGTCTCTAAGGCTTTACTAAGGTTTTCTAATCCTAATCCAATTTTTTACTAAACCTCTCTTCTGATAAAAACTATAACAACCCAACTCTTTATTACAAACTTAAACATGATTTATTACATAAAAAATTCATGTGATACAACATAAAAGATATAGAGGAGTAGTGTCTTTGGGGATTAGAAACATTACATAACAACATAAATCATAGAACACAACATATTTTTGAAAACATCCTTTATGTTACCACTACATTCCCTCGTACTTAGCATTACATAGGATAACCTGAGGACATGAATAATAAAAGGGTGAGCTATAAAGCCTATTAAGGAAATAATCATGGAATAACATGTAGAATTCAATACGTGTTAGAAAATAGGAATATCAATGGGGAACTAGAGAAACATGAACATAAAGGCATGATAAATCAAGAAAATCATAACATGGAAATGTGGCAACAATAGTTTACATGGAATTTGCATGAACCAAGGCCCATTGCACATGGAGCATGAGTAAACCCTCATTGAAAATGAAGAATGTGTAAACACTAATTTCACTTGAATTAGCATGTTTCAACAGTAATTTCACATGACATATCATGATACTATACTTTCCTCAATGCATTGGAGCACTATCAGGGCGCACCCTTCTTAAACATTTCATTTCATGCATAATTGTGCCACATGGATCATAAAACATGGATTAATTAAACATCAAAATTTATTAAATGAAAAGGGAATGTTGAATTCATACATGAATCTTTATAATCACTACGTAAATGTGAATAATGGTTAATAACCTTGATAGAGAAATGGGCATGGTATTAACGACACGATGACTTTGGTTTGGAAAAAATGTGGTGCAATTTCAGCAGCATAACGATGTGACATAAGAATTCATAAAAATGATTGAAGAGATAGAAAGAGATGTATCATCATATTTATATGAAGTGGGCCGTAAGATTCCATATAAATACATTTTCCAACAAACTTAATGTAATTTAGATGCATAATACCAATGAATTACTTGGATGTAAATGAAGAGAGAGAAATCCATCACAGAATTTCAGGATGGTAATAGGCATACATGGGAGGAATTAAGGATAGATAAATGGGTCTCCCATCATCAAAACATAAAGAGGGATGTTTGGGGTGTGTGATAAATCCAAAAAAATCATTTTTAATAGAAAAAAGGGTATAACAAACTAAATAAAATTGGACAAAAATTAAAAAGGAAGAAATACATTACCTGGAAGTGTGATCCCAAAGGATCAGGAAAGGCTTGAGAGGGGTTTCTTGGGAGTCTAGGGCGCCCTAGGAGGATTTTAGATTTAAGAGGGAAGAGTTTGGACAAGATAAAAGTCTTTTAGTGATGAGGGAGTGGGATCTTGTGTGTGAATATATAGGAAATGAGAGGGAGTTCTTTATTATTTAGGTTTGGGACACCACACTTTAAACTAATCTAAAACACAAACCATCCCATGGTTTTTGCCATTGATTTTTTCCAAATTGGAGTGGAAAAAATATTTTATAATTACAATGGCTGAACATAGTAAAACAATAGTGTTTATTATTTTGAGGTGAGTCACACTCTCAAGGAAAACAATTTAAAAAGACGAAATGTTTTATAAGCCTTGAAGGGTCCACTAAAGCTCTGTAAAAATAATCAAACAAACCCAAGATCACATTATTTTAATGGTAAAACATATATTGGACTAAAATAATGTTTATATTATTTTATTAAATCTCTATTGGGTCATTATGATGTCATACACAACATAATATATTTAAAGTATAATTAATTTTTATCCAAAAATTAGACTTTCTCATAAAATTATGAAAAATTTACCATTGGATAATTTCAAAATCCTGTTTCCAATAATAATATTCTTTTTATCAAAATAATTTTATAAATATGTGAAATTTTACATTTTAAATAAAAAATGAAATTTAATGAAAATTAATGGGTTTTGAAAAAAAATAGCTTTCAAACCTAAGTGAAAATTACAATTGAATTCATAAAATTATATGATAATTTATATTTAATAAAAAGTAATAAAATTATAATAATAATAATTTATTAAAATATTATTTAATTCAAAAATCCATTGATTCATTATAATATATTTCTTAGTTGAATATTAACTAAAAATATTATTTGTGCTTTAAAAACTATTTACAAAGATAAAATAATAGAAATAATGTATATTCTCTATACAAGAATAATGTACATAATTGTGGTTCTAGTGTCTTGTTACATAACCCATTAAAACACCCGCATAAGACCTTAGGGTATGGTGCGTGATGTTGATGTACTCTTGGGGTGGCTAGGATTACTTTGCTCAGGTGGAAATCTCTATCAGCTTCTAATTCTCTCGTAGGTAGTTTCACTCAAGCATAAAGTATTCAAGTTCAGATTGAGCTTAGTCAAGAGTAAACACCAATGAATCCAACTGCTTTTTGTGCTAAAAAATATGGGCTTTATATGGGGAAAAGTCAACCGGATGAGGTAATCGCTTCCATTGCTTGATTAATTGGATTTGTTAAAGCCCTATATTTATACCAATCATGTGACCAATATTCAATGGCTATATTAGCAACAATAAAATTCTTAATGGTATTTTAAAATCCAAAAACATAGAAAAAAAATTAGTATATACATTTTAAATAACCACAAGAAGACATTTAAATTGACCAAGTGGAATTCTCATTAATGAATTTTAGGGTCATTACAATCATTGATTACTTATGAATGTTGATTATGTTTTTTATTCACATGATTAATGCATTGGACTTGTTATGTGATTCATAAGACCTAAAATTATATATTCCATTTTATAATTTTTAGGTATCATGAGGTGAAACAGGTTGGTTATTTTGTTATGGACTTACCCATATAGATAATATGAATTAGCATGAGGTCTTAATTTTTTCATCATAATGTATTAGAGAATGCCTTGGATAGAAAACATAAGATGTTAAACACTACGAATTGCATCATTGTTAATTTAGTTACTAATTTCTTTGTGATTATTTTAATTGTAATTATATTACATTATATGTTCTATGATCAACTTATTATTTATTAGGAATTTTTTGATCAATATTTATTTATCTCATATTATTCTTCATGCCATAGTTATCGATTGACTAGAATTTGTTTTTAGTTATTTACCATGAAATATTTATTATACATAATTTACACATGATAGCTTCAACTATATGTAACCTTTATTGAGGATTTGATAAGAACCTTATATGGTTTACTTTTCCTAGTATTGGAGGAATTAATCCCTGAATGGGATCAAGGATGTAGAACATTTTACATCACTTTGTTGTATTTTATATTTTCATATGTCATGTGATTTTAATGTATGTATCTATTTTAGCAATGCAACTAAACTAAAATGTACATTGGTATTCAGTCATTTATATCTTATGAAAATATAATAAATTAAACACCACATCCTTACTACTAGAGTTCAGACATTTAAATTATTTATCAAATAATTCTTTGTAGATTCCAGGGGAACAATATTTATCAAAACATAGATTACAGAAAATAATCCTATAGTAATATTTAAGTATACATATTAGTATAGAATAACAATATTATGTTTTGGTATGAAGTATATAAAAACATATATGTCTATATATATTAATTAGACATGGTTTTGGAAGAGATGAGTATAAGGGTTGTAATGAAAAAAAGAGTAGGTAAAATATTTCTTAGACATAATTCATTTTCATATTGGGGGTTCCATTACAGTGAACTTAGTTTTATACCCCTAGGTGATATGATTTAGTTAATTTACATTTTCTTAATGATCTATTTATTGATGGAATATAGCATATGGATAGAAATTATAACCAACAATTATATGGGATGAACCCAAAGTGTCTATGGTAGATAATACAAAGGATGATAATTATTATAAAAGGCACAAATACCCCTTTTGATGTTTTATATAATGGTATTTTAACATGATTAATGATATTTTGGTGTATATTCCATAGAATCGAACCCCTTGGAATAGTATAAGAATTAGTGAGAATTTTATTTGAAGAATAATTAATTTTTATTTTGTGAAAATAAGATTAGTCATATTGATAAGATTTAGTGTTAATATGACCATTGATGTTTATGGTTGGATTATGGGAATATATAGCTTGTATATTTTCAAAATTTATTATAGACATTACCGTATGATTGAAAAGTGATTTGGTGAAGAATTTATTAAGGATAAGTATACTATATTCATAAAATTATATGATTAATGTAAAAATAATAATTATAATGAAGAATGAGTTAATTTATCAAATAATATATGACTTTATTCTGATTTTATATTGATTTTGGATATTTATTGATATAACTAGCATATTTCGAGGAATATATGATGTGGTAAATTCATTTTTATAAAACTATCTTATGAGTTACTGATATTATAAATAATAGTTAGGTCAATCATGAAACAATATGGTCATTTATTTCTAAATATTATTCATTGAATTTCATTAGACATATTTTAGAGAAAATATAAGGTCTACTTTTCACTGAATGTTTTAAGATTATCATTGGGGGTTATTGTCGAAGTTTTAGATATTAAATTATTGATCCATACAGGATAACATGTGATAAAATTTTTGGGTTTCTTAGTTATATTGGAAAATAATGAATGAATTATTAGTCATTAATAGATTTTATTATCCATTAAAATTAAATTGTAGTGCTTCATGAAATAAAAATTCATCATGAATATTCATTAATTGGAAAAAATATACTATTGAGATTCATGAAATAACAATCAAAGAAAAATTTTAAATAAATGGAATAAAAAATCAACCAACTAAATTTTCCCCTATTCAGAAATTTGTCCAAGAAATAATCCATCAACATTAGGAAAATTATATCAAAATAACACATTTTTTCCAGTACCTTTATTTTTTATAAATACTAATTTTTTCACCACTCATTGATGTATGGTTTTCTGGTCGATAAAATTTCCATAACTATGTTCTTTGCCACACTCTATTAGTACATGTATCTATGATTTCTCATATATTAATATATTTTAAATTCTTATATTTAGTCTCCTTATATGAGAACCTGATATTCGGTTATTCTAGGTATTATTTATCATTTCCACTTCCCCATATTAAAATACTTCATCTCATCCATACATACACTATGGGATTTCAACAAATTTATATTCAGATATTGATCCATTGATTACATAGATAAAATTTAAAGGAAAATATTATTTGAGGATGGTAGAATGTACCACCCAATAAATTTTGAATATTATTCCTGATAACATGCATAACTCATAAAATTGATCATCATGAGAACCAAAATATACTATTAAAATATTTTTTTATTTGATATATATCATACAAAAATTATTTTTTTGGTTATTTAGAATATTAAAAGCATTATGAGAAATATATAAAAATGATTAATATAATTTATTGATTAATAAAAAACTGTCATCCATTGGTCATTAAAGTCATTTTATAAACAAAAATATATTTTCCACAAAAATATTTTTCATTTCATTCTATGAGAAAATAATATAATTAATTTATGCCATGCTTACAATGATATTTTTAAAATAATAACTTCATAATTCAAAAAAAAATTTCAACATTATATTAGATATAATTTATAATAATTTTCACAGAAGCATGCGTTTTCAATGAATAGTGAAAAATAATTATATCTATTAATAATACCTTTTTATTTAAAGAATTTTAAAATTTCTATTTTATTTAAAAACATTTTCAATGCAAAAATAGTTCATTTATATTACAAATAATTCAATTATTTTAATTGCAATCAATTTTAGGTTTTATTTTAGAATAAATTTTTTTCTTAATACTTCTTTTTTCATGGAAAAACTCTATTCAAAATATTTTTCAACATTGATTTTACATCATATTATGAAAAAAATTCAATTGTATTTGATAAAATGTATCCCATATTTGGAATCAAAATAATTTATTTTAGCTAATATTTAAAATTAAGTTTTTTCATAGTTTCTTATAATGATGGTTTGGTGGCCTTGGATTATAAGACAATATTTCTAATGCCAAAACTGATTCAATTATTCTATCATTACATGATTTCATACATTATTCACAAATTTAAGTTCCTTATTTAGGATTCAGTATGTGATGTTTAGTTATGGGATTAAAATTATTTATACTTTCTTCAGCATTTTCATCCCTTGTAGAATTTCCAACAGCTCCCACATTCATAACATGGTACATACCTTATTTGAAATGGTAGGTGGTAATTTAGGGTTTTAGACACATTTAAACTTAAAGAACACATGTGGGTCTAAAATATGTGATATTTGGCTCATAAATAACTTCGTGGGTTCAGGGGGGATGGGATAATATCACATGTTTTTGAACTCTCTTATAATTTTAAGATATGTTTGTGAATGTCTTCCAAATTCCAATCTGTGACTAGTTACACAAATAAAATGATCTTTTCTTAAATTATTCAATATGTAAAATGAGTTATATTAATGATACCAGATGTAGGTATCCAAGGATCACACCACATTTCATGCTATTTTCATGAAATTGGTATTGTTTGTATTTGGAATCGATATAACCAGGCACATTAGATATTTTTATCTATTCAAGTAGGTTATTATGATGGGATTGAACATTCATGAGGTCTCCAATATATCCAATCCATAATTGGATATATATTTTTTTGTATTTTTCTACCTCGTTTATTTTTTTAATAATTGGTGTCTGAGTTTTTTTCAGAGAGGGTGATCCTTTGTTTGGTTAAATTACCTAACATTCAGGGATGTATTCTCATTTGAGATAATATATTCTCGTTATAATATAGACTATGTGTTAATATGGGTTATTGGTATGTTAAGAAGCATTTCTGGTGGTTGGGGTAGTTTAAAAGGATATTGGGATGAAAAATCAACTGAAAAAAAATTAAACACAGTTCAAAGGGATTAAATGTCATTTAATTAGTTGAGGGTATTGATAAATTAAATTTTATTAAGTGGTGTTTTCAGTATATTCCATTAAAAATACTTACATGATATGTAATCATGTTACATGATCTGTAAATGTGAGAATTGAGATTTTAAACTTGTCCAACGGCTAAATTATGATGTGTTTTGACACCAGCTCCACTCTTCTCGCCATTAAAGAATTATTCATGTAATTTTGGATTTCCAAACTCCATTCAAGATGTTACATGTGTTTTCAGTCCTGAGTAATTTTTTTGATGGGTGTATTCTTTATTCACTTTGGTTATCAAACTATTACGATGAAAAAATTTGACAGATTACATTGTTGGTTATGATATTGATTTTTTTTATCTAGGGACTGCCTTTTCAATCATTTTCACATTCCTACTGATGGTTTTAAGTCATTTCAATAATTTTTCGGACATTTCTTAAAGTTAGGTGTCCAAATATTAACCCTATAGATTGGTATTTTACATTTTTATGATATAACATTACCGCACAATGGTTTTGTTTTTATGAATCAATAAAATAATTTAATGAGATTATTCATTGATTTTATTTAGTTTCAAATTAATTTATAATAGGCTGATGTTTTAATGAATGTTTAGCATGTCATGTGACTTAGGTTGATTTCAAGTTATAGAATCCATAAACTATGGATTAATGCTTGTTAATACAGTTGTTAAACAATTTTGAATAAATTGAAAGTGGCATCTGAATAATAATGGTAATTTTCATAAATGAAATTTGAGATATATTATCTAATCTTGTGAAATCTAGGTTGTATGATAGGAATTTTGTTCCATGCTATGATTATTATATAACGGACTGGGACAAAGAATATGAAAACACATATGTTGTACTGCAAATAGTTACAGAATTTGGCTAAATCCAAGCTGTAATTGTTATAGACAGTGATGAATTCCCAATCACATAATTTAATTATTATAAGGATATTTCTTGGATTTGTTTTTATGATGATACATTGGTAAAATTGTGGTGGTTGTCCTGGTCAAAAGATAGTCTTGGAGATATTCAATCCCAGTTCCAAATTTTATTTTTACCATGGTTATATAGTAGTTATGGTCTTTGTTGTAGGACACATTTAGAGATATTCATTCGTGGTTCCAAAGGAGGTTTTATACCATGGTTATATGTTAGTGGTAGGGATGGTCATAAGACATGCTCAGATATATTCTATCATGGAGTCGAAGCATGTTATGGTTGTATTTAATTAATTTATCAATCAGTTAATGCCATAATTTATCTCTTTATTTCATACAGTTCTTATCAAAATGGTTTTTCATACAAGGTGGTTGAGTTATACGCACAGCCTATTCAGTCAATTGTTTGGCACAAATGAGATATACGTGGTTGTGTGATTAGAATAGGAAAAAGGACCTTGTTATGGATTGCTAGTTTTTTATTGAGTTGGAGTTTTGATATAGGACCAGTGAGGGATTCTAGACCCAAGGCTTTTAATATTTAATTTGAGTCTACAACCATTTTTCATCTATTATTCTAGATTGACATGTAGTTATATTACAACATGCGATGAAATTATATCATTATTATTATTGGATTAGTCAGTTGTATTTTTTATTATCTTCTGCTATCGATTTACTTTGACTATTATTTCAATTTTATTATAAATTATTCTAATACTACGACACTTCATAAAAGTGGGGAATAGTCACCCCACTATACTTTTCACACCCCTGATACTAGCCTGGAGCCTATGGCATATGTGGATGTAAGCCTGGGGTCTCATAACCAAACCATTATGACAATGTGATACATTGTTAGACTAGGGGATGGAACATAGTGGTTTTAAAGAAGAATGTTTTCTATTCATAATCCTTACCATTTGGTAAAAGGTAGAAAGTACAATAGTATTTGTTGGGAATGGTAACGAGTTTATTTATGGGAGTCTTGATCCCATAATCAATGTAAAATATTACTATACATGGTATGATATTGTTGTTGTTGTGTGTTCTTGTTAAAGATTATGTTATTTTACCATGGTTGATTCACATGATGTGTGAAGTTGTTAATCTATGATATTACTGATTTGTGAGGTCTTTAATCATGGCCCATTAAGGAATGACATAAGAATACATGCATTTTAATAGGAACATACAGATATATTAACATCTATTATTCATAAAAGGGGCATATCTATTTTTTCATATGATATATACAAGAATGTTGACCTATAATAAGAGATATATGTTTCACTTTATAAATAAAATGAGTTTTCGTGCCATGCTATAATACATATAAACCATATCTAGATAGACTAAGAGTTAGTGGTTCTCTTTTATAGTAATATTTTGGGATTTTCATGTTTATATCCATTTCGTTAAGGTGATCATTTGTCTTGTAAAGAAAATTCAACCTTTTAATCTTCTACTTGAGAATATGGAGAGTTGAAATCACAAGGCTCTTAACACAGTTAATGTAAAACATATTTTTAGTTCATAAGGATTATATGTACATTTATCATCATGAAGTAATTTTGAGGATCATGCAATCCATAGTGAGGGAGACTATTTGTATTGGTCCTTCGATGTCAAATATGACCAGCGAAACTCAGCTTCGGTAGCCACATGCGTATATAGTGGAATGGGGATACCTGTAAATTGAGTTCGGGATTGATTAAGAATAGAAAATAATATCTCATCGGGAGATACAAATATATAATAGGGTAAATAATGTTTTTATATGCTTCATGGACATACCAAGAATTGGAGGGATGTTAGATTTGAGGCTTAGTAGTATAATGAGCTATCATAGTTGGAAGTCAACACTATGTTCATGATCAAATAATATCTTGAAACATTGTGGGATGGAAAAGTTCGTGAGTTCATGCATATGTTGTTGGAGGGTTTAACATTGTTAAACCATTTCGAAAATGTTACCGACCTACAGTTTATTGTTCAATATTTGATAAATGATGAGATCTCAAGTTCAATACGTTTCTAGGAAGTTCATCATTATGAGATTAGTTGATAGGTAAATTTTTTCTTTTTAAAAAACATTTAATACATGATGAATCATGAACTCATCATGGAGGGGAATCTAAAAGGGGCCCTAATAAATGGTAAAGATATTTTATCACATCAATCTAGAATTTCTTATTCTAGTTATAATAAGAGTCATTATTTGAATTTTCACCAAATTAACATTGGGGAATTCATTCCGGAAAGAGGATTACCATATCAAGACTGTATTCCATACTAGTGCTATTAGTGAGGCATGTCTAACGAAAAAACACCCATAGTGTCCATACCCCATAGTATATTTTAATATATGTGGAAGAATCTATCATCTTTAGAGGATCTGTGGGAAATTTCCAAAGTAGACCAGTGGTAGAGGATTTGGATACACACTAGAGTTGGAAAGGGGCTTTCCTACACTGTATCTAGATGGTAGTTGGATTTATATAGACTATTTTGGCTGGGGGATGGGGATTTGGTACCCCGGTATATGAGAAACATTACCAACAAAAGGTATGTATCTCAT
This sequence comes from Viscum album, assembly GCA_963277665.1. Classification (NCBI taxonomy): domain Eukaryota; kingdom Viridiplantae; phylum Streptophyta; class Magnoliopsida; order Santalales; family Viscaceae; genus Viscum; species Viscum album. Next base: position 448,828,535 of record OY728133.1, read on the forward strand.
GGTAGTAACACATGTGTCGAAGGAAATGGGGAATGTTAGTTGCACGTTATGCAGACTATTCGTTATATAGTGTATGTTGGACCATCTACTATCAGTGTTATGATTCTTGTATCATCTATCTTATGTTGTATTTTATTTGATACAAATGTATCTCATTCATTATTTATTATATTTTAATAATTTTTTTGGGCTTAGATGCATACATGTTATTTGGTGTTTTAAAAATTGACACAGTACTGGGAGTATAGTCATAGAATATCAATCATTGGAAGGCATGTTCTCTAGAGATTGGTGGTTATCATATCTCTTGGAAAACATTCGGGTTGGAAAATGGAAGGATTTGATAGGATTCATGTTAGGGACTGGTTAGTTCTTTTCAAGGATCATATCAACTATTATAAGAGGATAATTACCTTCCTATCATCATAAGGTAAAATATATTCTCACAAGGGTGAGTGGGATCTTTAGGTTTGTTATGCTGAACCAATTCAGTATAGATTGGATTTTCTGATGTATTGAATCATCTTACATTCTATAGATAATTTTGCAATGAAGGAGGATTATTTTCGTCAAGGGTTTCACTATCTTGGGGATGTTTTTCAAAAAAATGTTCTACGGATTACCGATTGAGTGATAGATCGAGTTCATGATTGATTTAGTGTCGGGAGGAGAGCAAGTTTCTGTAATTCCTTACCAAATAGAACAAGTAGTGCTTCTACAGTTGAATGTTCAGCTGGAATTACTACAATCTAAAGGATTCCTATTTACTAGAACATATTCTTGGGGTTCTCTAGTTCTCAATAAAAGAAAACATTGATGGATATTTATACATATGTTTGGATTATCAGAGGTTGAACCAAATGATAGTCAAGAATTGGTATCCTCTTCCATGCATTAATGTTCATTTCGGTCATTTTATAGGTTTCATGATCTTCTCCGAGATTTATTTGAGACTAGGATATCGTCATTTATGTGTGAGACTATTATACACACTTGAATCATCTTTTATAAGGTATGGCTTGTATGATTTATAGTGATGTTTTTCGGGGTAACTAATAGGCCTATGATATTTATGGCATTAATGAAAAGTATCTTTTATTCATTCCTGAATATTTTTTTGGTGGTTTTTGTATATGATATCTCAGTTTACTCTAAGTCAATAGATGGTTATGCCAGACATCATTACATTGTACTCAGTACAATGAGATATCTTCATCCTTATGCTAGCATAACTAAATGAAGTTTATGGATAAATGATGTGCACTTTTTAAACAATGTCATCTTAGAGGAAAGTGTATAGGTGGACCCATTAAAATTAATATCTATGGTATCTTGATTACAACCTATGATGTTTTTAGAAATGCATTAAATTATATTTTTCCTGGTTATTATCTGCATTTTATCCTTGATTTCTATCATTTGGAACAGAAATGTCTAGGAATACAAAAAAAGTAGTGAATTTGGATTGGTGTGATGCATGGAATATATATTTTAAAGAGATGAAAATTAATATAACATCATTACATATCCTAACTTTATATATGTCGGGTAATGAAAATAATGTGTACTATCACCCATTGATAGATTGAAATGGAGATGTTCTAATGTAAAAGAATTATACTGTTTCTTATGGCTCTAGGTAGCTAAAGCCTCAGGAGATGAGTTAACCTACTCACGATATGGAGTTAGAAGCTATGGAAACTTCCCTCAGATGATGGATAAAATATCTCATGGGTGAATGGTTTTTTTTATACATGGAACACAAGAGACTTATGTATAGTTTTATTAGTGATATTTTAACCATTGGTAGAACAGGTGAGTCGAGTAACTGCAGTCATTCAATAATGAATTTTATTATATACCAGGAAAGGCAAATTTCATTGCTGAATCATTGAGATGGATGACATAGATATTGGATATACATGGGTCTTGGGATGAGTGGCATAAAATGGGGCTTTTTTCATTAATTTATTTTCATCTTCATGAATCTCATGGGAGATTAGCATCAACTTCGACATCTATTATACAAAATATTTTGGTCAGAACTAATACTGAGAAGCTGGATGATCTCGAAAGCTCTGTTATAATAAAAACATATGGTGTGGAGCATCCATCAGGATGGTCTATCGGTAGTGTTAATTATCTTATTTATTATGACTGAGTATGAGTTCTAACTTTCATGTGTGAGGAGATGATGATGGAGTCTCATGATTTTAAATGGTTTATGGATCATAGTTTAATTAATATTTATCATGATACCTATAGATAGTAAAAGTGGTTAGGAAATAAGTTGAATGTGTCAATTTTCATGACTAGATGATCACCTTTATGAAGGTTAATGCTGATCTTCCAAGGCCTTCATGGATATTACAGCCTTTACCCATCCTGGAGTGGTAATTGGATGATGTAAAAAAGGATATTGTGAAAGAAATACCCAGGATAACCTATAAGAATAATTATGTACGTGTTTTTTGGATCAAATGACTAAAGATTCTCACTTATTACATATTATGGAAACCATTACATTAAAAGTTATATGTAATCATTACATAGATAAAGTATTTTAGTTTTATGGTGATCTGTGGTGTACCATTTAAGATAGAGATCCTTGTTTTATGTCACATTTATAGAAGGGTCTTTAGAATGATCTTAGATCATGAGGACTTATAAGAAAATCATACCATCCAAAGGCTAATGGCCAATCTGAGCAGGCAATTTAGGTTATGGAAAATATTCTATATGCATTTGTATTTTTTTTATCATGGGAGAAACATATAGAAACTCATGTAAATTTCATATAATAATTGACTCCAGGCATCAATGGAAATGAACATTTTGATGATTTTTTATTGTAGGTTGTGTAACTCACCTCTTTTTTGTATGGAGGCAGGTGAGTCATCACATGTTGGGCCTAGCTTGTGTTGGAGGAATTCAAACTAGTTTAGTTGATCAAACAGTGGTTTGTGACCACACCGAGTAGACATATGTCATATGATGACAATCAGAGACAACCTATTGAATTCAAGGCTATATATGTTATTTTAATTTTTGTGATTATTAGATTGAGGAAACAATGAATTAAGAAATAGGTAAGTCTAGATCCTAGGTTTCTCAAGACATTTGAAATAGTGGAAAGGGTCTATCCAATAGAGTACCATTTATCCCATCCATAACACTACAATTTTAGGAATGACATGTTCCACTTGTTTCAATGATAAAGATATAATACAAAAACATCAAATGTGGTTGACAAAAAGAGATTGTGGTATTTTATCATGTGTCCTTTGAAGAGTATCTGATATTATTTTTTGATCATAGTGAGAAATATCTAAAGGTGGGATTATAATGATGGTTTATGTGAAGTTGAAGCATGTGAAAAATTGGGAGGAAAATTGGGAGAGGGAGTCTGGTATGTGAACACCATGTCTAGATATATTCACTAACACCTTGTAGTTATGTATAGGGAATATCCAATAAAATATATTATAATGTGTTTAGGTTGTTATATATTTCTTTTTTCATGTATGTTTCCCTCAATGTTTTTAGTTAGAGCCTTGGTGGTCGAGTCTAGTTTAGAGATGAAGAGACTTTTTAGAGATAATTACCTAATGTTTGGTGATGAAATCCCATTTGATTTAATGGAGTATAGGTATAAAAGGGTCTAAGTGTTAATATAGGCCCACGGTGTGCAGACATGCTTTATAGGTTTTTTGGGTTGTTCAAAATGATATTGAGATGAAAAATCTATTGAAAAGCATTTACACATCATGTAAAGGGGTTACATGCCTTTTAATTTTTTTAGGATTTTAATAACATAAATCATAGTTTATATGCCCTTTAGAACATTCCATTAAAATGATTTCACAACATGTATTCTTGTTACATGACATGTAAATTCACAACCTACTATTTTAAACATATTGTGTGGATGAATTATAATATGTTTTGGCTGAAACACCTCTCCACTCAACCCTATGAAATTTTTCTGGTGTTTTTGGAGTGCCAACCTCCCTTCCATACATTTTGTTTGTGTTTTCAAACATTAAGAAGATTCTATGGTTAGGTTCCTTCATTCTTCCCTTTTCTCCTCCAACCATTATGGTGAAATATGTTAGATAATTGTGTTGTTGATTTCCATCATGATTAATTTTGAACTATAAACCACTATTCATTCCTCCAAAACATTTTCATCATAGTATTTTTACATCAGAATAAGTTTTGGATCTTCATGTGACACCCTAAACCTTATTCATGTATAATAATAATATGTTATTGTTTTACATCATTTAATTTATGTGTTATCCAAAAAAATGATTTAAAAAGACCTGTTTTATTCAATTAATCAATAAAATTAATAAATTGCATCAAGGCCAAAAGACCATAGATATCACATGAAACTATTGGAAAATCTAAATGGAACTACTAGGATTCCTCCTAGAACTATAATGAGACCATGTAGGTAGCCCTCATCCCTTGGACTGACTGTTGGGAATATTGTAATCAATAGCATAAAAGAACTTTTACTAATAAGAAAAGGGATGTAGAGAACCATCATTGAAAGACAAACTAAGTTAGAGGTATGAAATTCCATAACCATTTATTTTTAAGGGTCTTCTTGACCATTAGAAATACATGTGACAGTTATTATAACCATTCAAGCTTAAAAATAGGATGAACATTTCTTTTTGAATTTTACTGGAAGGTTTGTGAAGTAGCGCTCTTGGTTAAATAAAACCACGTTTTTTGGTTAATTAAATAAACAAATTCTTTTTAATAATATGAATTATAACTATATAGGTTGAATCAAGTGACCATTGACATTTCATATTTGATGTGTTTTGATATATTTTAAATATATAGATATTATAAATGTTTTGAATGTTTTAAATGATCTATATAATATATATTGATTAAATTATAACACAGTTTTAAGATATATTTTATATTATATTTGTAAATGTATAATTACCATAATAAGAAATAATTATCATTTTAACATATTTATGAACGTCTTTATATTTATAAATTTTTTTAGAGTTAATAAATTGTTCGGTATTCATTGTTTATCTAAAAAAACTCTTATGTATGATGTTTTAATAGAAAAATTATTATTACTTTGAATCACATATATATGTAATATGAATATTTTTTTATTTTAAAATTACTAATATTTTGTATAAATTATGACACTTATAATATTGATTTTCAAGATAATACATTTTCAAATTATTAATTTAATTTATAACATATTAAGTATATAACATGAAATACATACATATATATATATATATATATATTTGAATTTAATAGTAATAACATTATCTTTTAATAATGTATTGGTAAAATAATTTTAATATATCATTAGATTTATTAAACTTTTGATTTTTTTTAAATTATTAATAATATAATATATGATAATAGTATATGATAGTAAAGATAAAAAAGTATAATGAAATAATAATTATCTAATAAAAAAATATTTTAATAATAATATGGGAGGAAATAATACAAAAAAAGAGAAGATATTCCTATAATGGGACCTGGGTAGTCTGTGATTTAGGGTGTCGCACCGCGATGAGGGGAAGGTGGAGAGGTCGTGGCAGTCACACTCAATAGGGGAACCGTCAGGAGTCACACACCGTGGCTGTTGTAGGCCAAGTCGGAGTGGGTTGTGATCCAAGGTTTTCCATTCATTTTCGAGGCTTGGTGTTGCTTTGGAGTCACACATAGCGGCAGTTAGAGTCCAGTCATCTGGTTGTGTTCGTTAGAGTTGAAGTCTTCATAGGTGATCGTGAGACATGGAAGAGGTCGAGTTTGTCGAGGGTAATGTAATTGGTGTGAGGTGTATGACCATGGATTTTTAAGACCATCTAGGAAACCTCAACTTGTCCGAAAAAGGTGAGGGTTTGTATTTGCGACATGTTAGGTTCTATGTTCGTGATCTTCAAATCATTGATAGATAGGTTCCCTGTTTCCTTTCTAGGTATTTTTGTTGAATATTTCCTTTTTTTAAAATCTATTCCATGGTGTTCTGGTTGTCTACATTTATACGGACTTAATAATATTATTCTCAGATTAATATATGTGATTAATTTTGTTCTTAGTCATAATTATGTCATTGTAAATTTTATTGCATTTGTATAAATCTTTCAACTATTTTTTTTGGTTCATTCAATCAATTTAGATTATACTCTATATATAATTTAAAAATGAATATATCAATGATTTACTATTTTAACGAAACATTATTTGATTATTAAATTTATGTATTTTAGTTTTGTCAATTACATTGTTCTAGTTTATCATAGGTTGGTTATATTAGAGTAATTAATGGGTTTGTTCTTTTCAAATTTTATTATTATAATGTATTTCGGGTAAGTTTCATTTAGTTTTTAAATATTTACAGCATTTAACCCATTTTTCCACTATCAATCTATGGATGAGTTTTTCACTTTCCCCTGATGTTTTATTTTTGGATTTTCAGTCTCTGGGTTTCGTTATACTTGTTGCTCAGGTTATTTCATACCATGCTGCTGCTTTCGTGCTTAGTGTATCCATGCATAACAATCCATTTAAGGTTTTTTTCTTTACATGTTTTTTATCTATTCTTCCAAAACAATATATATACACAATTTGTATATACTAATATGTATATGTTCACATATATATATAGTTTTCCATTCTAAACCTATTCAAGATTTCTAATTGTTGTTTATAAGTACTTAACTGATCCGAGCAGTACTTGTCTGGTTGTGAACTACAAAACCAATTCACTTATTTATATGTATAAAGGCTTTATATATATATATATGTGTGTGTATTATTTCTAAGGTGAATCTAGGTTCTGAAAGGTTAAAAGTTTGTGTGTATTAATATTTATAAGTTTGATAATGATATAAAGGGGTTTTTTATCATGGTTTTTGATTATGAAAATATCAAATATACACTTATTTCATATTCAGACATATACATTTAATTCATTTAAAATTATTTTTATGTTATTAAATATTAGTTTCAATCAATAAATAATGACATTGACGCGAATAATGTCATTGGTTCAAACAGATTTATATAATTATGAGAAAAAATTATTTTTAATGTATGTATGTCCATGAGTATATGTTCTTTAAAACTAACACGAGTTGTGATTTATAATCTATTGATTTTGGTGATTAAATAATGTTATGATGTTTTTATTAATTGTAAAGGATCATAAACCTTGTCTCGGTTACATAAAACTAATGCATACACTATTCAGATATGGATATATATATATATATATGATATTTCAAACCCTAATTCTCACGGAATTGGTAACATGATTTCATTAATGTCTTTAAGAGATTAATACATAAATTATTTACGTAAGTATTAATATTGATTTTGATAACCAATATGTGTTTATAAGAATGTAATAATACATAAAAAATTTTATAGGATAATATGATGTGTATAATCATTTTATCATGTTATGCTTACTTAATGTTTTATTTCTTGATGAACATGCTACAATAATTGACTGTTAGTTAAAAAAATTATTAATTAATCTATTTTCAGGTTCCCTTGTACATTTATCAATGTATTAAATGGAATTAATTTCTACAATGTATCTATTTCCATGAATCAAGGATTTTAAAAATTAAGAAATTATTATTTTATGTGACAACCTCATTCATTAATTACATATGTGTTTTAATCATTATCACATGTGAAAAATGTTTCCTTGTTTATGCATGTCATTGTGAAAATTATTATCTAATAGTTAATTGACATATCATGATAATTCATTAATAATAAATAAATTATTCAAAGTGGTATGGAACACTTTGATGAATAAGAAATTTGAAATTTAATATTCAAATTTGTATGAGACAAATTTAATTTATAACCTTAATTGGACTTACGAGGAATTTATTGGACATAGTATGTGTTGTGTGGGGCCTGCTATAAACCCTCGATGAATCGGTAGGTCTCATGTGACAAATAGACATGGAATTGGCCGAGGACTTTCCCAATATGATATATGGTTTTGGAAGAGGCCATAATAAGTTTTATACTCCTTGGTTGGGGCCTTGACCAAATTTTACCGAAGGTCTGGCATATGCAGTTCCCTCATTAATTTTATAATATTTATGTAACCAAGTGAATATTTTTCTAGTAGAATATAGTTGGTTAAGTGCCTATACATATGAGTATTAGAATAAGTACATGTACATATAATTATTTTTATTCAGCACTCACTTTCTGATCTTTAATAAAATATGCTAGAAATTTATCTACCAATTTATGATTTATAGTTTGTAAGGAGTGAAATTAATGTTTTTATTTTATACAGAAATATGATTATGTATTACATTCATTAGTAAATTCTGTACTTGTACATTCTCATTTCACAATTAGTATAGTTAGAATAACTCTTGATTTATATGGTTCACAACATATATTTTGTGTTTGTATGTTTATTATTGGAACATTTTTTATTACAGATCTGATAATGCTCCTTAAAATGTTCATTGTTAATTCGTGGAAAACTGTTATGTTATGATTCATGTATTGCAATTTTAATTAAAAATATTTCGTATGAATTTTTAAAAGGGAAGGTTTTAAATGCCTTAAATATATATATTATTCTTTAAAACTCTCTTTCTGGGAATTCTTATACTCACCCAACCTTTTAATTGTATTTTTATAGGGTTATTAGTTTTGAGTTATAGTGATAGTTGGAAGCCTTGTGGAGTCTTTCTCATTTTATTTTGAAGAAGTGTAACACTTGTATCTGGTTTTCTGAAATCTAATCTGTTAATATACTATGTATGGAACATGATTTTTAATTTATCAGTATTTCTATTGATATAAAATATTTACACAACATGTTTATTAACACACCGACAACCAGGACTTCTGGAGCCGAGGTGTGATAGATGGTCTTAGTGGTCGGTTTAGAAAACCCTTGAAAACATGAAAAACATTGAAATCATGATTATGTATTTCTAAGTATAATTATTCTTAAATTTTTCAGATGAGGGATAAAACATGTATTCTATCTTTCCCAACCTAATGACTATAACAAATAATTGTCGAGTGATGTTCGGGGACATAACAACTATTTTTGAACCTATTTCTAACCTGTAAACGCCTTTATCAAGTGTCTAACAACCCAAATATCTTTCAGCATTATCAAGTACTATGTCAAATTTAATACCCCATGTTGGAAGAGTAAATTTTTTTTATGTACAAAAAATAAGGTACTACGAAAAACTATTATTTTCTTCCACACTATCTGAGGGTTATCAGGCCCTAGAGGAGTTCTAAGAAGCTATCGAGGAGGGAGACCACCACGTAACAAATATGTTTGATGTCTTGAGTTATAGCAGGCATGATAGGATTTATAACATCTGGTTTTTATAAAACCTAGTCATCTAATTGTTCTATCTGAACCAAATTCTTTCTGAAATCTCCATACTCTACACCTCTCATGCCATCCATTCAAGGACCTAATGCTAACCGCATGAGTTTGACTCTAGATGTGAGAGATCTATCTATATGAATTAAATTTAGGAGTTTAAGAACATTTTGTTGATCAATATAATAAGAATAACCTACCAAGAAAGTCTCTAATAATGGTGGACCTGGTGATGGGACATTATGGGTGAAGTTCATTGTTGGTAATTGGAAGATTAAGAACAAGAAGGAATTGTGAGGAATTTTTTTTTGAGGGGGGGTATTGTGAAACCCCAAACCTTTTTCATGTGTAATAATTATATTTTATGGTATTAATTCATATAATTTTTGTGTTACCAAAATTAATGATTTAGAAATACAAAAAAACCAAGGAATTTTTTCTTCACGTGAACTCTGAAATGAATAAATTGAATCAATTCCAAAAGACCATATCTAGCATATGAAAATAATTGAAAATATTAGTAGTGTCATTGAGAGACCTTATAGCCCCACAATGATACAAAGATGGTAACCATCATCCCTTGTACCAACTGTAGTGAATAATGTAATCACTAGTAGAAGGGCACTTGTACTATGTTGCAGGGGGATGTAGAGAACCATCGTGGTAAGACAAACTGACTTAATGGTGTGAAATACCATAAAATGTATTTATAAAAGACTTATGGTCTGTTAGAAATACATTAGACTATTATTATATCCGTTGATCTTCAAAATTAAAATGATCGTTGTTTGTTGAATTTTACCACTTGGTTTGTGAAATAATGATCTTGGTTAAAACCATTTTGTCAGTTAATTAAATAAACAAAATTATTTTTTTAATATGAACTATGATTATGGAGGTCTAAACATGTGACCATAGGTATTTTTTATTTCATGTGTTTTGATATGTTTTAAATATATAGATATTTTAAGAGTTGCGAATGTTTTAAATGATTTAAATTATACATCCCCATTAAATGATAACTGAGTTTTAAGATATAATTTTATTATATTTTTAAATTTATAATAATCAGAACAAAAAATAATTTTCATTTTAAGGTATTTATGAACCTATTTATAATTATACACTTTGCTTAGTGTTAAAAAAAAATTTGTAATCATTTTTTTAATACAGTTAATTATGATGTTTTAGTAAAAAACTATTGTTACCTTGAGTCACATATATACATAAAAAGGAAATTTTTTTTGTTTCAAAGTTACAAATATTTTCTAAAAATTAAGATAATTATTATATTGATTTTAAAGGTAATACATTTTAAAATAATTAATTTAATTTATAACATTTTATATATGTAATATGATATATATATATATATGAATATAACAATAATAAATTTTACTTTTTAAAAAGTATAGATAAAATAATTTTAATAGATTATTGGTTTTATTAAACATTTGACTTTTATAAAAATATTATTAATAATATAATATATGATAATAGTAGATGATAATATAGATTTAAAAATATAATGAAATAATAATAATAATTATATAATTATAATAAAAAAGTTATAATAATCATAATAATGGAGGAAATCAGACAAACAATGTGTACAAAATCTCGTAAAGGGATTTGGGGATTATGTGATTTAGGTTGTCGCTCCATGAAGAGGGGAATAGGGAGACGCCACTGAGGTCACACTCTACAAGGTCTTCGTCGGGAGTCACACGCCATGGATGTTGCATGCCAAGTCAGTGAGAGTGACATGCTGAGGTTGTCCAGTCGAGGCTAAGGCTTGGTGTCTCTCGGGAGTCACACGCTGCAGCCATCGGTGTCCATTTGTCTTGTTTTGTTTGTTGCAGTCGAAGTCTTCACCGTGGATTGCGAGCCTTGGTAGGGGTTGAGTTTGTCGAGTGTATCATAACTAGTGTGAGGGGTATGACCATGGATGAGGGGGACCATCCAAGAGACATCTACTGGTCCGAGAAAGGTATGGGTTGATATTTTTGGAGAGTTACCTTCTCTGTTCATGATCTTATAATCATTGATTGATCGGTCCATTTTTTCCTTTATAAGTTTTATTTGTCAAATATTTCATTTTATTAAAATATATCTATTTGAATTTGTTTTTCTGAATATTTTTGGTATGTTGAATATTTTTTGTCAGATTAATATATGTGATTAAGTATATTCCTAGTCCTAATTCTATCTTTGTAAATTTTACTGTATTTAGATAAAATTTTAAACTGGTTTTTTGGTTCGTTCAATAAATTTAGATTATACTGTAGTGTTAATTTAAAAATGAATCTGTCAATTTTTTATTATTTGAATGAATATTTCTTTGATTATTGAATTTGTGTATTTTATATCGGTCAAATGTTTTGTTTTGGTTTATCAAAGGTTGGTCATGTTAGAGTAATTAGGAGTTTGTTCTGATATTCTGTTTTTATTACAATGTATTCTCGAGTAAGATTCATTGAGTGTGAGTGTGTGTGTATATATATATATATACAATAAAAAACCCATTTTCCCTCTATCAATCTATGGTTTAGTTCTATACCAACTCCTGTTGTTTTATTTTTGGTTTTCCATTCACTGGGTTTTGTTATACTTGTTGCTGACGGTATTGCATAACCTACTTCTGCTTCCTTTTTTAGTATATCCAATCATTAGAATCCCTGTAAGGGTTTTTATTTTTATTCATTGTCTTTGTTTTCCATAAAAAATATATATACACACATTGTATATAGAAATATTTACATGTTTATACAAATATAGTTTTCCATCCTAAACCTATTCTATATTTCTCAAGGTTATTAATTAGTGTATAACTGATTTGAGTAGTACTTGTTTGTTTGTGAACCACAAAACCCATTAATTTATTTATATTTAGATATGATTAATATATATGAATATATATATCATTTCTATGGTGAATCTAGGTTTTTAATTGTAAAAATATTGTGTGTATTAATATTTCAAAGGTCGATAATGATATAAGCATTCATTTAACACAGTTTTTGAATATGAAATACCAAATATACACTTAGTTGATATTTAGACATATTCATTTAATTAATTTCAAATCTGTTCTATGTTATTAATGTTTATTTTCAATCATTAAATAAATACTAGGGTGTGAATAATGTTTTGGCTTTAAATGGATTCGATTATTATTCAAAACATTATTTTTAATGTATGTATGTTCGTGCGTTCATTTACTTTAAACCAATCATGAGTTATGGTTTTCAATCTGGTGATTTTTGTGTTAAAAAATTTATTTGAAGTATTCTTTAATTATAGAGGATCATGAACCTGGTCTTGGTTATTTAAAACTCATACATACACATTGTGGATAGGGATAAATATATATATGTGATTTTTCAATCCCTAATTTTCATGTGATGGATAATAGGATTTCATTAATGTCTTGATGCAATTAATACTTGAATGATTTTAGTATGTATTAATCTTTAGTTTTCTAACCAAAAGGTGTTTATAAGTATGAAATAATACATAAATATATATTATAGGATAAAAGGATGTGTAGAATCATGATAACATGTGATGCTCGCTTAATGTTTTAATGCATGTTGAACTTTTTGCAATAAATGATTGTTACTTAATTAACTTTTTTATTTAATATATTTTCATGTTCATTGACACATTTATTAGTCTATTAAATGTCTTGTATTTCTATTAAATATTCATTTCTGTGAATCAACGATTTTGAAAATTAGGAAATTATCATTTTATGTGACAACATTATATATTCATTACTTATGTGTTTTAATCATTATCACATAAGAAAATAATGATTACTAGTTTATGTACATCATTGAGAAAATTATTATATAATTGTTAATTGACACATCATGATAATTCATTAAAAAGAAATAAATTATTCAATGTGGTATGAGACACTTTTAATAATAAAAAATATGAAATGAAATATTCAAATGGGTTGGAAACATAGAATATATGACCTTAATTAGTGATATAAGGAATTTATTGGACATAACACGTGTCGGGTGGGGATTTCTATAGCCCCTAGATGCATCGATATGTCTCATTAGAAAAATAGATGTGGAATTTGATGATGCCTTTCCCAATTAGATATATGGTTTTGGTCGAGGCCTTAATCATTATTAGATGTATTGGCCAAGGACTTCAAAAAATGTTACTAAATGTCCTACATATGGACTTCCCTCATTATGTTTATAAAATCTATTTAACCATGTGAATACTATACTAGTAGAATATACATGGTTTAGACCTTGTACCTATGAGTATCAAAAGAAGTAAATGAACATGGCATAATATTCATTCCTCAGTCCATATCTGAACAATAATAAAAATGCGAGAAATTTGTCTGCTAATTTTTTATTTATAGTTAGTAAAGAAAATAAATTAATGTTATCATTTTACGTGCAACTCTGATAATATATTACTTTAATTCGTAAATTATGTACTTTCACATTCACATGTCAGACATTGTATAGTTATAATAACTCTTTATTTATATGATGCACACCATATATTATATATAAGCATGCTTATGATTATAACATGTTTTATTGTATCCCTGTTAATGTTCCATAAAATGTTAATCGGTAATTCGTGGAAAAAAATTATGTTATGCTTCATGTAATGTGGTTTTCTTTAAAGAGATTTTTTATGAATGTATTTTAAGAGAAGTTTTTAAAAAGTTTCAATTGAAATAATAATTTATTAAAAACCCATTACTGGGAATTCTTATGCTCACCATACGTTTTAATTTTTTTTACAGATTTAGTAGTTTTGATTTACACTTAAAGGTGGAAGATTTGTGGTGTCTTTATTATTTTGTTTTGATGAAGTGTAACATCCATATATGGTTTTATAGAACATAAACCACAAATATCCTCTATATGAAACATTATGTGTAATTTTTCATCATTTATTTTGACATAAAAAATTCACACACCATGTTTTTTAATGCACCATCAACCATGGATTCTGGAGTTGTGGCGTGACACATCAGTTAAATGTAGGGGTATAAATAATAACTATATGGTTTGATATTTTCTAATTTTATGAAATATCATGATTGCACTATCATGGTGTGAGCCCAAAATTAATTAAATAATTGAATCATATTATTATGTGACGTCCTTTGGGAGGAATTTTGATATATGATGTGATATTGTGATATCCATGTTGTATGGGAGGAATTTTGTTCCCTGATGAGATGCTAATATAATAGTCTATGCCTAGGAACGTTGAAACTTATATGTTGTACTATTCATAGTGAGTGGTATCAAATTAGTCCATGATATAATGATTATAGAGAGTGGGATATTCCTAGTCCCATGTGAAAATTATTATATTGATTTTAACAAAACATTATGTAAATAATATTGATATTTGAAAAAGATATTTTATTGTTATTCTACGATGGTTTTATGGTGGTGGCTAGCTTGGTCATAAGACAATATCAGAGCTATTATTACATGGGACTAAAGTAGGTTATTTACTTTAGTTATACGGTGGTGGATGTCCTGGTCATATGACATGCATAGAGCTATTCCGACTTGGCCTTGAAGAAGGTTGTATTCCCAAGTTACATAGTGGATGTTTGAATGGTCATAAGACATGATAATAGATACTCTGGAATAAATTTGGAACATCTTATGGTTGAATTTTATTAATGTTTTTGTTAATTAATGTTCCTATTTATCCCTGAATTTCAAACATTCTTTTGATTTTTTTTATATTTTGGTGTCGACCACCTATGTTTTACTCACATACTCTTTGGGATGTCTTTCGGAACCCAAGACTATATAATATATACTAGATTAGATATGGTAAAAGGAAATGGTTGTTGATTTATTTTCTAACATTGTGATGGGGATCAGAGATATAACTATGATGGGATTCATGACACAAGACTTTTAGTATTTTATTAGAGTCTACTACCCTTTTTCATGTATTATTATTGCATGAGATTCAGTTATACTTGAGTAAATCAATACATTATTCCTGTATTATTCTTGGATTATTTAGTTGGATTATTTAGTTGTCTTACTATATGTATTTAATTAGATTATTATTTACTTTTTATATTGAATTGTTTTACTTCAATGACACTTAATACAATGGGTATAGTATCCACACAATAATTTCCACTCTTATCCTCCTAGTTGGTCTCCTCTAGAATATGGGGAAGCATGTTTGAAGCCTCATAACCAAACACTTCCAGACATGTGAGAATGTTATAGATTGGGGGATGTTATATCCAATTAATAATTGGAATCAAAACCAATGTTGTTCAATTATTTTGGAGCCATGCAGTTTTACACCACACAGAAATGATCTTTTTAAGAGAAATTCAGAGTCAGGTACAGAGATCAATCAATTTTTGGGAATCATCTGTATCATGTTTATTATGGAAATCTGAGTCATCATAGTTTGATATTCCCTCAACCAACTGATGGGAATTAAAATATAATAATATGTTTTTAAGTGTTATTTCACCAAGGTTTTCTAATATGGAATTTCTTTAAGGACATGCACTGAGGTGGATTCCCATGTGTAGAGTCAATCATATCATGTCAGTAAACATGACCTATACAAAGAGGAATCCATAACATTGATAAATTCATGATTTTAGTGGTGTGACCATTTCTTATCTTCAAGACCATGTGAGACATTCTATTTGTGATAAAAAAGGGATTGAAAGTGATCATAGTCACCATATATTGATGCATATCTGATGCCCAAGTGTACTAGGCCTTAGGAAGGCATCATATGTATCCTACAGATATTAAGAATTAGAGTCCTTATAGTTCAATTTATTTCTTGACCCACTTATGTGTGTGGAAGAAATGTTAACCTACATGACAATTCATTCCCATGGTTTAGAGTATATGGAGTATAGAATGGAATACACTAACGTTGTTGCCCAATCAAAGCCATGTTCATGGGAAAGGATCCTACATATCATGTTTGAATAGAAATTTTTTTCCTATACTTTTATATTTTTATAAACCATAGATGTGTTGGAATGGGTTATTACACTTGTAGATATTATTATAATTCATTAGCTACATGAATGTAAGGGTCTTATACAAGTGTGGGTTCCCAATTATAGCACTATATATAGGAAGGTGTCCTATGTATTATTTTTTGGAATGAAATTAGATTCCTTATAGTTTAAAATTCGTGTTTCCATGATTTTATTATATATATATATATATATATATATGTTTACCATTCCCAATAGATTATTTCATACATTCTTGACATGTCGAGGTGTCTATTATTGACACGTTAGACATTTTGGTAACATATGATCTAAATTTTCAGGGATCACTTCTTGACATGTTTTAGGAAGTCTGGACATGTTATAGTTGTCTTCGAAAAGATTCAGTTATCTTTTCTAGGTTCCACTAGATGACTAGGTTGACATTTACAAGGTGAGTTTCATGATTCAACATACAAGTTAGATGGCTTCTACCTGACTCAGATGAATCTTATTTAGATCATTCATGTGATCAATACAAAATCATCTAAGGTTATAAAATGATAAGGGTTGACATGTCCATGAGCTATTGTATTATTTATCTAGAAATTTTATTGGGCTTCATCTGAGGTTTCTTGCATTACTATAAGACTTTGTGTGATTCAACAGACATGGATGGAGTTCCCTGTGTAACTCATCGGTGATGTCTGGAAGACCTCTTGTGACTTGGATGGCATGTATTTAGGAAATATCATAACCTGGATAACATGTTTGGAAGCTTTTATAAGACATCGATTTTGAAATACTCTATGTTTTTAGGAAATACAATTTTCAAATGAACTTAATCATACTGATATTTTTTTCACATATAACCCTGAATTTAGATTTTGTTACACATAACCCATATTTAAAAAAATACCATATTTTAAAAATCATATTATATCATAATTATCATCTATATGATCGAATTGTAGGTATGAATATGACTAACTGAAATATGAAAATTAATTTTTCACATTTTTATATAAAATGAATTCTTTTGTCAAAAATTCATAAAATTTGAAAATAAACTATATGTAAATAAAGTAAAATGTACAACGAAAAAAACTATTTTTATGAAAATTATAACTTTTTTCCCAAATAAATTAAAAAACCACTTTTTATGAATGATTATAAATAAATCTATATACTCTAAACTCAATCAAATATTTACCATTTAATTTATGTGTGTTCTATACAAGACATGATAGTAAATCCTGTTTTTTATAAGAAATTTATTTTTTTAAAGAGTAGTTTCATGACATTTTTAAAAAAATATTTACAAAAAATTGAGAAATATTTAATAACCTTATTTTAAATAATAATTATAATTTTTAAATAATCATTTGTTAAATATTTTATAGTTATTTTTTGAAAATTTCCTAAAAATATTAATATTTTATAAATAGTGAAAATATATAATATTAATTGAAAATTTCAAATATATTTATATTAATTATAAAGTTTAATTATATTAAAATTTTTTCTAAAATTTATATCATTTAAAATATATATATATATTGATCCAATTTTGGTTAATTGTATCAGTTTAATTATTTATTTTGAAATAAATATTTTTTAAACAATTGAACATGTTCTCTATTGAAACCCTGCTTTCTCAACTCTGATTAGAGGTTAATGTTGAATTAAATTTTCCCAATAATTATAATGTAATCTGAAAAAATGGATTACACATTTTTAATCTGAATAATTTATATAATTTAACAAGATAAAATTAGTTTTTTTATAAAAAATAATTATAAAAATACAAAAAATTATTTACCACGATTAATGTAAATATGGGTTTACTGGGGGTGCAACTAAATATATATGAGTTAAAATTACCTTAAAACATATCTAAAACATATTTTATAGAAATATTTATACCCTATAATTTCTAAATCTCAATAATACCCCATTTTGGACACTTTTCCTACGAGAAAATTAGAGTACACAGTTTTCCTTTTTAGACATTTAAATTATGCCACTCTCTTCACATAAAAAAGGATACACCTATTGTGTCTTATTCACACCTAAAACCATTATTTTTCAAACAATAAATTACTAAATAACTTCAAAAATTCCATAGTCTAATCCTAGAAGCTTTATTAATATCAAAGATATATCCTTATATGAGATTTTTTTTTAAACATAAGGAGGTTTCTGAAAGAAGAGGTAATGTTCTAAAATGGTCATTTTTATTATATTTATTCTTCCACATACATATATTATTATTAAAACATTTATATATAATAATATTAGAATATTACCTATAATTAGACATTTTATATTAATTTCATGAACTAAAACCATATGCACTTCGATCAAATAGGTTACAAAATCATCATTCACGTGTATGGAGGTATATAGCGTTAAGAACCGATGCCATTCGTTTTCCATTACCATCTCTCATGGTTGGGAATAATAATGGAAGTAAAGAATGTAACGCCCCGACCCCAGTTACCCAGAGTCGGTGCATTATTACATAACATTGGCATGATCATAAGAAAGATCAAATCTCGAAAGACCGATTGGTTTAGTAGCCTTGGAAAATGCCAGATATATTCATAAGTTTTACATTACATTATAAAATGAAAAACTACTACAACAACATAATGTCTCAATAGACCACACTATTATCCCCTCATAAAATCCCTGCAGGTCATTCATAACTTACTTCTTCACATCCTGGGAAAAATAAAACATAGAAAAGGGGTGAGGTCAAATGCCCAGTAAGGATAACAATATAGCGGAAAGAATAAACATTTAAGGCAATGTATAACTAAAACAAAAGCCTTTTAAATATGAACTTTCAACATGGTATGGCATAAATAAAATGAAATAATGCCATTTAATTATTCACATGGATATTCTACTAATCGAATAATCACATGCAAACATCAATAACCACTTTCATAATGTTGGAATGCATAATGCCAGACTATCATAACCACATAGCCAAGGCCTCGTGCCAAGACTACAAATAAGATTTTGTCAAGGCCTTGTGCCAAGACACTAGTTTGTCTCATGAGACCTACCGATGCATCGAGGAGCTATAGCGGGCTCCACCCGTCACTTATTAAGTCCTATGCATTCCCATATGAAAAGGTTTAAACATAACATAAACATTCGTATTAAAACTAGCATACGAAATGTCAATAATTTCACCATAAACTATGAATGGTATAAAAATAGCACATCCACAGTCAAACATATCACAAAACCTTCAATACAATATAGAAGTTTTGTATCATAATAAATCAACTTCAAATAATCTTAAAATCCATCAAAGGATGTTGACATAGATGAAATCAAAATTCTTTTTAATGAAATATCTCCTTTTATTTTGAAATCATTTAAGATCCATATAAAATAAAACAGTTTCTTTGAAAATATTCTTATAAGCTTGTAAGGAAAGCTTTGAAGATTTTATAACGGCGTAAAATAACCGCACCCGCCGTATAAGTTAAAAAAACATCTTACCTCAATTCTGTCGAAAAGGTAAAAAGGACCTTGTTTTGAAAACGACGGAAAGATTCCTTTATAAACCTCTTATAAAAAGTCAAACAAGGGTATAAATGACTTTAACCTATATTCTTGTAAATAGTAAAAATGTTTTGAAATACATTTTTAAGAAACATGGATGTGGATGATAAAGATATCCCAGTAGATTATTACGTATAAACAACCTCGGATAATGAAGAGATTGTGAAATAACCCTTACCTTGTACTTTTCCTTGGTTGGGGTAGGTTAACCTCCTGTATAATAGTGAAATAATTGTTACTAAATTATACAAGAATCATATACATTAATATGATATCATATATGATCTTTTAATATTGATTTGATAATAATATCTTAGTATTATCGCTGTTTCGGGTGTGAACTTACTTGTTTGCTTTTGTATGTTTTGGTACGTAAGACATGTTTGTAAAGGATAAGTTGTATATTATTCAAATCCAGAATGGTATCAAGTCCTTAAACATCATTTTTAAATCATCAAATGATAATTATACTTGAATGGATACGATGGAAAATGAATCTCATCGCGTTCGTGGAGACGGTAGTCCGTACGTACGCACGAACGCTACTTCCATTTAATTTTTATTTTAAAAGAATCGAATAAAAATGATACATAGGTATATTACTATTCCAGTATAATATAATATTTTATATATGTTACTTAAGTTCATTAACACCATCCTTTATACGTTCCATGTGTGGTATGAACGAGTCATATCATTTTAAGGGGGCGGTAGTCCGCACTTCCTCAAATGAAATTATAGTTTGTATATACAACATGAAACGAATAATGGTATGAAATAAAATGGAATTACAGAAGCTTATATATAAAATATATATCATTAACATCATATTTAATTACAGTTCCATCATAATGGCCACCATGAGAGGCGGTAAGATGTATTTGAACAATCATCGTTTCGTGAGGCGTTAGTTTTCCATCCACAGAAACATTATGTTCATCATCCATTAAGTGGAGTTGTGTGTATGTGTAGTTTGAATCCTTCTTATAACAACATCCTAGTATATTGAGGATACTGGTGTTGTTAAAAAAGAAAGGAAATAAAAAGAGTTTGGGGGTTGAAGAAGCAAAATAAATGAAAATAATTTAAGAGAAATCGTTACCTTTAATTTAGGTAACTCACTTTGGTTGGAACCAAAGGACTTGTTGAAATGCTTTCTGCCTAAGGGGAAGCTTCAAGGAGGAGGAGAGGGATGTGGGGAGCTTAGTTGGGCAGAGTTTGGACGAGCCAAGTGGCTTGAGAGGTGTGAGGAATGAGTAGAAGTGGTCTCTCTTTATAAGGGGGAGGAGGGGCTCTTTAGGAAAGAGTGAAAGTATTACTTTATAATATAATTATATTCGGTTTATAATGGTCCAAAAATCATTGAGGTCGAAGATAACATGACTCATATTCTAAATAACATCAACCAATAAGAATTGGACAGGTTTTAGATAATATTTTAATCATTATAATCTTATTTATTTAAATGATTTATTAATGAGGTAAACATTGCATCATTATTGTGTCATTAATAATTTAAATTATTTGATGTCTAAAAATTATAAATAAAATATCATTATGTAGGAAATCTTTTTAGCTTTCTAATGAATATTTATAATCGAAAATTCAACATGTATAACCCTATGTAAAAATTGTTCTTCTAAAAGATGTAAGCTTATGCCATTTTTATTTTTATTTTAACTTTATTAATATAATGTGTCCCTACCACATACAAGTGGATCCAAGGGGTCCCCAAATTGACCCAAGGATTCCCATGGTCGGTTATGTGTACACTAATAAGGTTAGGACACGTTTTAGGGTAATTTTTTATTATTATAATATTATTTTTTAACCCTTATTTACCGGATTTACCCTTTAACCATGGTAAATAAAATATTTACCACAGTAACTATTCAAATTGTCTAAAAATAAAAGTTACCTATTTACACAATTTGAACATCCTGATTCCAAATATGGAATCCATTTTCCTAAATTCAAAACACAGAAGTGGCAGAAATTAATTTAAAATTAATTCCCGCTGTCAAAACAAAAAGCGTGTTTTTAAGAGGTAATAACTATCAAAAGATTGACACTTGTTTATGTTCGGTTTAATTGTAAAATTATGTCCAATGACCAACATTATATTAAATGGTAAAAATATATTCTAAATATACTTTAAAACCACTCAAATTCACAATTTATCACTATTAATTATTTTGATTAAAAAAGTTGTTTTTAATTAAAATTTAGTAATTTTCACTATTCATCAAAATATAAAAGTTATCCGAAAAGTACCAAAATTTCACCCTAGGCTAATTTTGATATTCCGAATCTAAAAATGAAGTCCATTTTGAAATATAAAATATATATGATTTCAAAAAGTATGTATTACTATTCACAACGGCTAGTTTAATTAGTTGTGGTGTGTGTTAGAACTCGAGGTTGCGTACAACACACGCTATCGCATTATTCGAAGGGAAACGTACCGTAGAAGCTTGGGGTGTTACATTCTCCCCTCCTTCAAATAATTGCGTCCTCACAATTTCTAGGGTATTACTGCATAAAAAGACTCGGGTGGTTTTTCATCATAAGTTCCTCGGGTTCCCACGTTGCCTCTTCCATCTTATGATTTCTCCACAAAACTTTTACCAGACGCGTCGTCCGGTTTCTCAGTACTTGTTCTCTCGTATCAAGAATCTTGACGGGCTCTTCGCAATAAGACAGATCGGGTTCCAGTTCTAATTCCTCATAGGTGAGTACATGCGTTGGCTCAGGCATGTATTTTCTCAACAGAGATACGTGGAACACATCGTGAACTTTGGAGAGACTTGGCGGCATTGCCAATCGGTAAGATACAGCCCCAATTCGTTCTAGAATTTCGAAAGGTCCGATGTACCTGGGACTCAATTTACCTTTCTTACCAAAACGTATGACTCCCTTCCATGGAGATACCTTTAGGAAAACATGATCACCGACTTGAAATTCCAAATCCTTCCTTCGATTATCGGCATAGCTCTTCTGCCTACTTTGAGCTGCTTTGATGTGATTTTGGATTACTTTAACCTTTTCCACCGTTTCCTCCACCAGTTCTGGGCCTACAAGTTTTCTTTCACCAACGTCATCCCAACAGGTTGGTGTACGACATCTCTTTCCGTATAACGCTTCATATGGTGCCATCTGAATACTCGAATGGAAGCTATTGTTATAGGAAAATTCTACCAGAGGTAAATATTGATCCCACATACCCTGAAAGTCAAGTGAGCAAGATCTCAACATGTCTTCTAAGGTTTGAATAGTCCGTTCTGATTGTCCGTCTGTCTGAGGGTGGTAAGCAGTGCTCAAATGAAGTTCAGTATCCAGGGATTTCTGAAGACTTTTCCAAAATCTTGAAGTAAAACGGGGGTCACGATCAGAAACAATCGATAGGGGTACTCCATGAAGTCTCACAACTTCATTAATATATAGTCTTGCTAGACGTTCCAGGGGTAGATCTTCTCTTATAGCAAGAAAATGTGCTGACTTGGTAAGACGATCAACAATCACCCATATTGCATCGTTCCTTCTAGGAGTCTTTGGTAGCCCCATGACAAAGTCCATCGTAATATTGTCCCATTTCCACTCCGGTATGGGAAGTGGTTGCATGACTCCTCCAGGCTGTTGCCTTCCAGCTTTCACTTGTTGACAAACCATACATCTTGACACAAAATCAGCAATCTCCCTCTTCATATTGTCCCACCAAAAATGTTCTTTCAAATCTCTATACATTTTGGTGCTCCCAGGGTGTATAGAGAAATTGGAACTATGAGCATCATCCAGCAATTCCCTTTTTAGATCAGGTATATTGGGAACACAACGTCTCTTCCCGAATTTCAAAATTCCATCTTCATACACAAAGTCTCTCAATCTCCCATCATTCACATCTTTAATCTTCTTCTGAAATTATTCATCATCGTTCTGAGAACTCTTAATCCTTTCTAGTAAAGATGGTTTGGCAACCATTTGAAAAAGCATTGATGTTTCACCTTCCCTGGTTATTCCCATGTCCATCTTCACTAGATCCATGAAAATTGGATCCCTTTCAATTCTCATCATGTTCAGAACTCCATGGTCTTTTCTGCTCAAAGCATCTGCTACTTTGTTTGCTTTCCCCGGGAGGTAGTGTATCGTGCAATCATAATCCTTGAGTAATTCAAGCCATCTCCTTTGCCTCATGTTGAGTTCTTTTTGTGAGAAAATATACTTCAAACTCTTGTGATCAGTATAAATCTCACATTTTTCACCATAGAGGTAGTGCCTCCATATCGTCAAAGCAAAGATCACTGCTGCTAACTCGAGATCATGAGTAGGATAGTTTTGTTCATGAATTTTCAACTGTCGTGATGCATAGGCAATAACTCTATCATTTTGCATAAGGACACAGCCAAGTCCTTTCTTCGATGCATCACTATAAATAACGAACCCATCATTCCCCGATGGTAAAGTCAATATAGGAGCATTGACTAATCTTCTCTTCAGTTCTTCGAAACATTCTTCACACTCTTTTGTCCAAACAAATTTAACCCCTTTACGTGTGAGATTCGTTAATGGGTTAGCCAATCGGGCAAAATTCTGGACGAAACGTCGATAATAACCTGCCAAACCAATAAAACTGCGTACCTCAGTTATACTCGTAGGTGCTGGCCATTCTTGGACTGCTTTGGTCTTAGAAGGATCAACAGAGATTCCATCTTTAGAGACAATATGGCCAAGAAAAGAAATCTCCTGAAGCCAGAATTCGCACTTGCTAAACTTCCCATATAATTCATGCCTCCTCAGAGTCTTCAAGATAATGCACAAGTGATTTTCATGATCTTCGTAGGTTTTTGAGTATACCAAGATATCATCAATAAATACCACCACAAATTCATCGAGATACTCCTTGAAAACTCTATTCATCAGATCCATGAACACAGAGGGTGCATTAGTCAATCCAAACGGCATTACAGTAAACTCGTAATGCCCGTACCTGGTTCGAAATGCTGTCTTCGGAATGTCTTCCTTCTTCACACACAACTGATGGTATCCAGATCGAAGGTCAATCTTTGAAAAGTATTGAGCTCCATGCAGTTGGTCAAATAAATCATCAATACGAGGTAGGGGATACTTGTTCTTTATTGTTATAGCATTGATCTCCCTGTAGTCGATACATAACCTCATAGATCCATCTTTCTTTTTAACAAAAAGAACAGGGGCTCCCCATGGAGAAACACTAGGGCGAATAAATCCCTTATTACTCAATTCCTCTAGTTGTTTCTTTAGTTCGACTAACTCTACAGTGGCCATTCTATAAGGGGTCTTCGATATAGGCTTTGATCCAGGAATCAAATCAATAGAAAACTCAACTTCTCGTTCTGGAGGATGTCCAGGTAAATCTTCCGGAAATACATCTACAAATTCATTCACAACAGGTACATCCTCTATTTGAACATTCCTTTCCTCACCGACAGTTATTTCATTCTCTTCCTCCCCAATAATTGAATTATGTTGAGCTATTGGGGGTGGATCTAAATAAGAATTATGTGGTGACGATTCTGCTCTAAAAATAAGGTGCTCCTTATCATTATCATCAAGAATCGTAACCTCTTTCTTCTTACAATAAATCTTCGCATCATAGTCCGAAAGCCAGTCCATACCGAGGATTATATCAAACTCAATCATAGGTATGACTATGAAATCAGCAGATAAAGAAAATCTATGTGCTCTAATGGGGACTAATTCACAAAACTTTGTTGCAACGATACTTCCCTTAGGAGTTTTAATAGACAACTCCCTTATTAAATCAAATTGGAAATATCTAATTTTCTTAGCAAACTGGGAAGATATGAAACAATGCGATGATCCAGAATCAAATAATGCATTTGCTAAACTTGAGGAAACCATTAAATTACCTGCCACCACGTCTTTCGGAGCTTCTACCTCAGCAGTAGTGATAGCATAAGCCTGGCCTTGATCCCTTGGCCTTTTCTGAGGTAAGTTCTCCTGACGCTTAGGGCATGCATTTGCATAATTCCCCATCTCCCTGCAATTGTAGCACTGAACGTTGGTTGCTTCCTTCTTCCCCTTGCAATCATGAGCTTGGTGGCCTTTTTCACCACACTTGTAACAGACTCCCATTCCCTTCAAGCAAGTACCAGGATGTTTCTTCCCGCATTTACCACAATATGGATATTCAACCTTTCCCTTCTTCCCCTTATTTCCATTCCCATATTGATCAGCAGGTCTCTTCTTCTCTTGCTTTGCTTTAAAGTCATAAGACTTAGAGAATTCCTTTTCGGTCTTGATAGCACATGAGACAATGTCTTCGTACGATGAAAAGGATTGTGAGACTAATGCTCGACGGAGAAATGGTTTTAACCCATCAAAGAAACGATCAATCTTACTTCTTGGGTTGCGAATATAATCTCCAGCATACCTCGCTAACCTTGTAAAGTTAGCCTCATACTTTGTGACATTATCATCCTCCTTTTGTCTCAGACTCAGAAATTGCCTTTCCATATCTGCTCGATGGTCACGAGGAAAGTATTTTTATAAAAACAGATCTTTGAACTCCCTCCATTCCATGTTTGATACTTCATTATCTTCCTTCATGTTTTGAATCAATGACCACCATTGATCAGCATCTCCAGTGAGGCGGTAAACTGCCATGGTAACTTTTTCCCTTTCACTACTCCCTAAAGCCTGAAATATTTTCTCTAGGGAAAACATCCATTGCTCAGCTACTAAGGGATTTGTACTCCCATTGAACGTTGGTGGTTGTTGTCTCATGAATCGATCTAACATTGATCCTCCACGCTGCGGATCAGGGTGCTCCATACGGGTAAGGTTATTATTCATAACCTGAGTAAGTTGTCCCAGTACGGTGATTAGCTGATCAGCACCAGTTGCATCACCAGCCCCACTATAATTATCTTGAGCAGGAGGGCAATCCCTACATGGAGTGCGTGCATTGATACGGTTTCCATTTCTTCCACTAGGCGCCATTTCTAAACAATGGCATAAACTAGATCAGTTTATGAATCAAAATACATAATCCCATACTTATAAAACACTAAACATAAATTGAACTATCTATGGATATAATCCATAATCATAAATATGTTTTCTTTGAGGAAGTATATACTCATAAACCCTTCATAATGATTTCTAAAGAAATTGAGAGTTATCCTAAGCATATCCCCCGGGAGTGTCGTAACCAAGAGTGCAGCAAGGCCCGTTGTCGTGCACCAGTTCCCGTTCGAGTCTAGCTCAAAGCGGTGTTTTCGGGTTTTACCCCTAGGTACATCTGTGCCAGAGCCGCCTCTACCTGCTCGTATCCAGACAGGGATGTATTGCTCGGAAAACTCACAAAGTCTCTACAATACCAAAATTCTAGGAAGTTCTTCTATACTAATCCTCAAAGTTCATCTTAGGTCTATGTGCTCTAATCAGAGTTTATCTAAATTTAGCTTCCAAGGTTTGTACTAAACCTCCCTCTGATACCAACTGTAACGCCCCGACCCCAGTTACCCAGAGTCGGTGCATTATTACATAACATTGGCATGATCATAAGAAAGATCAAATCTCGAAAGACCGATTGGTTTAGTAGCCTTGGAAAATTCCAGATATATTCATAAGTTTTACATTACATTATAAAATGAAAAACTACTACAACAACATAATGTCTCAATAGACCACACTATTATCCCCTCATAAAATCCCTGCAGGTCATTCATAACTTACTTCTTCACATCCTGGGAAAAATAAAACATAGAAAAGGGGTGAGCTCAAATGCCCAGTAAGGATAACAATATAGCGGAAAGAATAAACATTTAAGGCAATGTATAACTAAAACAAAAGCCTTTTAAATATGAACTTTCAACATGGTATGGCATAAATAAAATGAAATAATGCCATTTAATTATTCACATGGATATTCTACTAATCGAATAATCACATGCAAAAATCAATAACCACTTTCATAATGTTGGAATGCATAATGCCAGACTATCATAACCACATAGCCAAGGCCTCGTGCCAAGACTACAAATAAGATTTTGTCAAGGCCTTGTGCCAAGACACTAGTTTGTCTCATGAGACCTACCGATGCATCGAGGAGCTATAGCGGGCTCCACCCGTCACTTATTAAGTCCAATGCATTCCCATATGAAAAGGTTTAAACATAACATAAACATTCGTATTAAAACTAGCATACGAAATGTCAATAATTTCACCATAAACTATGAATGGTATAAAAATAGCACATCCACAGTCAAACATATCACAAAACCTTCAATACAATATAGAAGTTTTGTATCATAATAAATCAACTTCAAATAATCTTAAAATCCATCAAAGGATGTTGACATAGATGAAATCAAAATTCTTTTTAATGAAATATCTCCTTTTATTTTGAAATCATTTAAGATCCATATAAAATAAAACATTTTCTTTGAAAATATTCTTATAAGCTTGTAAGGAAAGCTTTGAAGATTTTATAACGGCGTAAAATAACCGCACCCGCCGTATAAGTTAAAAAAAACATTCTTACCTCAATTCTGTCGAAAAGGTAAAAAGGACCTTGTTTTGAAAACGACGGAAAGATTCCTTTATAAACCTCTTATAAAAAGTCAAACAAGGGTATAAATGACTTTAACCCATATTCTTGTAAATAGTAAAAATGTTTTGAAATACATTTTTAAGAAACATGGATGTGGATGATAAAGATATCCCAGTAGATTATTACGTATAAACAACCTCGGATAATGAAGAGATTGTGAAATAACCCTTACCTTGTACTTTTCCTTGGTTGGGGTAGGTTAACCTCCTGTATAATAGTGAAATAATTGTTACTAAATTATACAAGAATCATATACATTAATATGATATCATATATGATCTTTTAATATTGATTTGATAATAATATCTTAGTATTATCGCTGTTTCGGGTGTGAACTTACTTGTTTTCTTTTGTATGTTTTGTTACGTAAGACATGTTTGTAAAGGATAAGTTGTATATTATTCAAATCCAGAATGGTATAAAGTCCTTAAACATCATTTTTAAATCATCAAATGATAATTATACTTGAATGGATACGATGGAAAATGAATCTCATCGCGTTCGTGGAGACGGTAGTCCGTACGTACGCACGAACGCTACTTCCATTTAATTTTTATTTTAAAAGAATCGAATACAAATGATACATAGGTATATTACTATTCCAGTATAATATAATATTTTATATATGTTACTTAAGTTCATTAACACCATCCTTTATACGTTCCATGTGTGGTATGAACGAGTCATATCATTTTAAGGGGGCGGTAGTCCGCACTTCCTCAAATGAAATTATCGTATGTATATACAACATGAAACGAATAATGGTATGAAATAAAATGGAATTACAGAAGCTTATATATAAAATATATATCATTAAAATCATATTTAATTACAGTGCCATAATAATGGCCACCATGAGAGGCGGTAAGATGTATTTGAACAATCATCGTTTCGTGAGGCGTTAGTTTGTCATCCACAGAAACATTATGTTCATCATCCATTAGATGGAGTTGTGTGTATGTGTAGTTTGAATCCTTCTTATAACAACATCCTAGTATATTGAGGATACTGGTGTTGTTACAAAAGAAAGGAAATAAAAAGAGTTTGGGGGTTGAAGAAGCAAAATAAATGAAAATAATTTAAGAGAAATCGTTACCTTTAATTTAGGTAACTCACTTTGGTTGGAACCAAAGGACTTGTTGAAATGCTTTCTGCCTAAGGGGAAGCTTCAAGGAGGAGGAGAGGGATGTGGGGAGCTTAGTTGGGCAGAGTTTGGACGAGCCAAGTGGCTTGAGAGGTGTGAGGAATGAGTAGAAGTGGTCTCTTTTTATAAGGGGGAGGAGGGGCTCTTTAGGAAAGAGTGAAAGTATTACTTTATAATATAATTATATTCGGTTTATAATAGTCCAAAAATAATTGAGGTCGAAAATAAGATGACTCATATTCTAAATAACATCAACCAATAAGAATTGGACAGGTTTTAGATAATATTTTAATCATTATAATCTTATTTATTTAAATGATTTATTAATGAGGTAAACATTGCATCATTATTGTGTCATTAATAATTTAAATTTTTTGATGTCTAAAAATTATAAATAAAATATCATTATGTAGTAAATCTTTTTAGCTTTCTAATGAATATTTATAATCGAAAATTCAACATGTATAACCCTATGTAAAAATTGTTCTTCTAAAAGATGTAAGCTTATGCCATTTTTATTTTTATTTTAACTTTATTAATATAATGTGTCCCTACCACATACAAGTGGATCCAAGGGGTCCCCAAATTGACCCAAGGATGCCCATGGTCGGGTATGTGTCCACTAATAAGGTTAGGACACGTTTTAGGGTAATTTTGTAATATTATAATATTATTTTTTAACCCTTATTTACCGGATTTACCCTTTAACCATGGTAAATAAAATATTTACCACAGTAACTATTCAAAATGTCTAAAAATAAAAGTTACCTATTTACACAATTTGAACATCCTGATTCCAAATATGGAATCCATTTTCCTAAATTCAAAACACAGAAGTGGCAGAAATTAATTTAAAATTAATTCCCGCTGTCAAAACAAAAAGCGTGTTTTTAAGAGGTAATAACTATCAAAAGATTGACACTTGTTTATGTTCGGTTTAATTGTAAAATTATGTCCAATGACCAACATTATATTAAATGGTAAAAATATATTCTAAATATACTTTAAAACCACTCAAATTCACAATTTATCACTATTAATTATTTTGATTAAAAAAGTTGTTTTTAATTAAAATTTAGTAATTTTCACTATTCATCAAAATATAAAAGTTATCCGAAAAGTACCAAAATTTCACCCTAGGCTAATTTTGATATTCCGAATCTAAAAATGAAGTCCATTTTGAAATATAAAATATATATGATTTCAAAAAGT
This sequence comes from Viscum album, assembly GCA_963277665.1. Taxonomy (NCBI): domain Eukaryota; kingdom Viridiplantae; phylum Streptophyta; class Magnoliopsida; order Santalales; family Viscaceae; genus Viscum; species Viscum album. Next base: position 448,859,496 of record OY728133.1, read on the forward strand.
AGGTATTACTATTCACAACGGCTAGTTTAACTAGTTGTGGTGTGTGTTAGAACTCGAGGTTGCGTACAACACACGCTATCGCATTATTCGAAGGGAAACGTACCGTAGAAGCTTGGGGTGTTACAAAGAAGAATTTTTTTTTAAATATTTATATATATGGAATCCTAATATATTATATACATTTTCAATTTCTATTTCTTAGGTGAAACGATATTGTTTCTCTTGTGTCTGTTGGAATACCACCACGTGTTTCAATGCCATTTGTTTTCCACTAATGAATTACATTGAATATAATAAAGATAATGTTAATAAATATAAATGAAAAAATGAAATAAATATTATTTTAACGAAATACTTATCATTATAGAATTTAATATATATATATATATATATATTTATTCTATCATTTTCAATCACTTTAATATGATAACATCATTCATGTTTTTGTGGACTACTTCCTTTACAAAGAGATGTGATTATCCCATTTTATCACCACACCACATAGATGACATTTGTAAGTATATTTAAGGAAATTATATGTTATTTATGATAATTTTATAATTAGGTAAATACAAAATATTTTCATTACCACATTTTTATATGGATGATATTAAAAAAATAATACATCACTCATGTGTGTGAATAAGTTATCGTCTCCATGAGTGTAACACACATCATTTTTTAAAGCAAAATTTTATTATTAGACGTAAAATTATTATTGATTTGTTAATATTATTATTATTTCATGATTAATTTTTTTCAAGTGAGGGAAAAATGATCAAATTATTAGGCCCAAAATTAAAAAATCCAAAAATATATGAAAAACCAAGTGGTTATTACCCGAAACATGATTTTAACAAGGAATTTCTAATAAATAGGTAAAAATGGTAATAATAAAATTATATATGGTATAATATATTTAATTATGGTTCTATAATAGATTAATAACAGTCTTATTTTTGTTATACAAGAGTTCTGTACATGTACAAATGATTTATAGACATAATCCGAGAGATTTCTAGTATCACTTTTTTTAATCGAAGACATATGAAATTTCAACTCATGTTTCATTTTTTTATTATATACTAACCATATTAAATTTTTTTTGATTAACATTATTAACATCATTATATTTAATATTTCATTTTATATTATTCTTTTTTGGGGAATAATATTCAAATGACCACTATAACATATTTTGGATTTCTATCTCACCAATTTCTTCTAGGAGACACATGCATTTTTCTAGAACTATTTTATTTATAAAGTGTATATACTAACTAATAATGCATATTATTAATATTCATCTGAAAATTAATTGAATTGAATATCAATTTTAGGATCTATCTTTCATGGGGATTATGTTTCAAAATATTACTGATATAGTAATGGATTTATGTTATAATCTGATTCTTTATCGTGATTGTTTATGATTATGTCTCCAATGATGAAATATCATTGTCTTCATCTTAATAATTCACATAAAACATTTTATCCTATGGTTATTCATGACATTTTCATGTAATATTACCATTTTTTCACACATAGGTATCTAACATAATTTAGAAAATGTTTTCAAAAATAATAATCTTTATTTATCATTTTAGTCGAATGTACTTTTTATTCCAAAACCATATTTTCTAGAAAAGAATTTAATTTTTTAGTAGTATTAAAATAATTTATAAGAAAAAATTACCCATTTTTTATTTTATTCCAAATTTTAGGAAAAAATATTCTTCATGTAATACTACAAACAATCCTCATATGTGTCTAACAAAAATATAAAAATGAATCATTATTTTGACATGTACATAATGAATAGAATTTTTTTCTATCCGAATCATTAATTTATTTAAATATTACATTAAAAATTTGATTTTTTTTTTCAAAATAAGAAAAAATTTCAATAAAAATTTCAATTTTTTTAAATAATATTAATTTCCAATGAATAGTTATTTTCCTCAAAGTAAATTGTAAAAAATATATCTAAAGATAATTTTCCATCTATGATTATATCCATTAATGTGAATTATGATATGATGTGGATATAAAAAAATATATAATTCTTATTATTTCTATGTATTTTTAATCATCAAATGTTGTTTATGAAACCCATTTACCTTCTATTGGTTATACCATGATAACATTCTTATGAAACCCGCTTCTTTAACCCTGGGTTATGCAATGATAAAATAATGAATTTATATTTAATCTAGCCTATTTTACATAGGTTATGAAATGATAAAATGTTTGTAAAACCCATTTCATTTCATGGGTTTTTATCTGATGATTTTTATGATATTTTGGATCACATAAATATGATTTTCAGTACATGTTGGGTAGGACCTATATCTCACTCTAATGCATGGGGTAAATATAGATAAATCATGAGTAAATGTATTATGTGTTAACCTAATTATATGTTCATTGTTTTATGTGAGAACATAATTATAAAGTTCACAATATAATCCATGAACATTATTACATGTTCAAAATGATATGTATAAACCATATTACATATAAACAATGTTATCCCTAATCATGATTACATTTTCATGGTGTCATGTATGAACCTGATTACATGATCACATTGTTATTCATAAACCTATCATTAATATCCATTGTGATATGTGTCACACTATTTTAATTTCCACAAGTTCGTATGAGGTCCTCCTTTCATGTCCATAATCTGGTGAGTAAAAATTTATCCTTTTATACATGTTCACAAATATATAAATTAATGTGTATGCCACAACTATTTGTATTATGCCAATATTATGCACACATCTCTCAGGTTATTTAGTTTCATTTTGATTCATGTCTTATGATCTTCCAATATTCAGACCATGGATCAATATTATAGTCTTTGATATATTGGGTTTGTATTTCAAGTGTTACACACATGTTCTCATATCCTTATATTTACATTATTCTTATGTATCTCTCTTAGTTAACCATAAATATAATATATTTGGACCCATTTTATATTTCTTTTCCCTAGGATATGAATAATGGTTTTAATTTTTGTATGTTTCTAAAGATTGAAAAATGGGAAGATAATTATAGGATATGTTGATTATCATTCCCTGTATTAGAATATTGTGTACAGATTCTCCAAAGACACTAAATTGTTATTTTCTATGGGCATGTGATTCGGTAATTTTTTGGAAAATCATCTAAAATGATATAATATCTATGTATGAGAATCATGGTTCATTGTAGTTGGAATCATAGGAATGGTTTAGTAAATATTTAGAAAAAGATGAAAAAAATAGTTAGTTCCCAGTGGATAATTCAATGAATATGTTTTGGAATGTCACTAAGGATTATTATTTGGTTTAGTGAAGGTGAAACAAAATTCTATTGAGTTTTTGAAAAGTATAGAAACTGTGGTATCCATGAAATTAAATCAGTTCTAGACAATAAAAAATGATGTTGATATAGAACATTGGTACATACAGGAAATAAATCTAGGACGGGAACATTGACCTACACTGCACCTCCACCACATGGTTAATAATGGTCCATGACACATAGATTCATTAACAACCCATATAGATATTGCATGGATATATAAAAACACCTTAAAAACTATTAAAAATGAATTTAATAGATGATGACCACGAATAAAATAGAATAAAATTATTGTGTCATAGATATAAAAGACTATGTCATGATTTAGGCATACTAGAAGTGAATTTTTTTATGATTATGTGATTTACCACAATTATTAGGGTTCATCGAACTATAATTTTTTGTTTTATTTGATTGTGGTCACCTGACAGAATACAGTTAAAATTAAATGTGATGAACATTTTTTTTCAAAGAATCAAAGTATGATGACGACTGCAGTGAACAATATTTTGATTATTCAAAATAATTTATCACAAAAAATGATATAAAACATATACCACAACCATCTCTCTGACTCACAAAGGAAGAGATCTTTTGAGTTTTGTAATTGTTTGCGAAGTGTAGAGTGTGGAGAAAAGAGAGAGATTGTTTCCAATATATTGATAATGTTGGATTAATAACACTAGTGAATGTCTAAAAGGTATCATAATATGTCTTTTGTGTTTAGAATAAGGGCTTAAATTAATCAATTTCTGAGGTAAACCCCAAAGTTACCATAATTAAATGGATGGGAATGTATGTCTCCCTAAGGTATTGTCAATGGATCAATGCTTTTAAAGAGTAATTGATGAGAATTAAGGAAATTAATTTTGTATATAGAAAGATATTTAGGAGAATCAACAAGGTCATATGATAAATCGTTATTTTTCTAATGAAATAGAGTCCAAGAACAGCACATGAGAGGTCTATGTTTTTGTAACAGTATTATTTACATTAAACATTAAAAGCATGATTTAATTGAGTTTGATGAATTTTAATAAAATATTCATATTTTATATTTTAGGAAAAATTTGTTATGGAATTATATTGTGGATCGTTTCTAATAGTTTTAAAATTAAAATGGATGATTGAAGAGTCTATGTATTATAATTCTAGAATTATGTTATATGAATCAAGAAATATATAAGGAAATTTTGGTATATTATTTTTTATTTGGGATTTGAAAATATATATTAGAAGGTACTGATGGTCTATAAAAATGATTTAATAGAATGGTGAAATTTTGAATAATGTAATATACACCAAAATATGTTCTAGATATTGAGATAATGATATTGGGATAAAGAGATATCAGACACTCATATGTAAACTCGATAGTACAAATTACCTTGTAATTGATTAATGATTTGTTGAAAAAGTGGTTTATACTATCATTGATGGAATTTATATCATTTTTTTGTTTTATATTAAATAATGTATTATTTATTTAGAGTTTGAGGAATAATTTTTGTTTCCAATACTGTTTTATGTTAATTTTTTCATTACCATGTTTCATGGGAATGCATGATGAATGTATTAGCATGTTTGGTATGTGACAATAAAGAGATAATTCAAAATATATCAAGGATTAATGTTTTGTTGATTCGGAGAAATTTAGTGGAAATCCATATATTTTTTGAAATTTTGATGTTCTAATAGGTTAACCACTTAGTGAATGGTTCATATTGAAAATTATAATATGCTTTATATAATCACATATTAATCCACCATATGAAGATTTTCCGTATTTGATACTCAAATTTTAACATTTTATTTAATAGATATGTAAGGAATGATTTATCATTCGACTGTGGAAATTATTTAAAGATTCGGAAAGGAAAACAGATCAACTCTAAAAGTAAGAGATAAAGTGGTAATTAATCAAGGCACCACAAAAGGGTGAAATTGTTCCTATGAAATATATATATATCATGTAGGTACATTATCATATGTTATCAATCTTGATGGAAATGGAATTACAGAAATAATTGGAAAATGATCTTAAAATATTTTTCCCATGTTATCATCATTTTTATGAAATCAATGACACTTTTCATACCTATTTAGATTATAGTATTATGGTCACTAACCTTCTCCTAACATGTTATCTATCACTCTCCATCAATATTTGGTTTTTAGTTTTTTCTTCATGGTCCATGTATTCATTTATGCATATGTTTTCATATATAGAAATATAATATGTGTCATTATATATGATTGATATTCCTCCATTTTACTTTTTTCAAGAGTCTATTTTCTTAATCCTTATTACGATGTTGATTAATATAAAATAATTTTCAAAATTTTGAATGAAATCATTCTCTGAAAAAATTAATTGAAAATAATGGAAATCATTGTCAAAGAAAAACAAGTTTTATGAAAACAAACAAGTATTAAATCAAACAAATAAAAATAAAATTTTATTTATATTATAAATTATATATATATATATATTATTCAATAAATTAATTATAACTCATCATACTTTTTTATACTAAATAATGTAATTAATCAAATTTTATGCTGAAAAATTTTAATTTTTTAAAAATAAGAGATTGAACATAATTAAGACAATCTTTTAATTTTTTTGGAATCTTATTGAAATATAATTTTATAGGAGAAATTTAATTTTTTAAATCATCATGCAAAAATTATCATCAGATTAAATTTTTTTAATTATCAGAAAACATTATTTTTTGATGAATTGTGAAAAATAATAAATTTTAATTAAAAGGTATCTATTAATTTACGTTATTTATAAAGATAACTTGTATTTTAATTTTTTCAGTTTTAAAAAAAATAATTTATATATCTATTTCTTCAGTTTTTGTCTCTATAATAATATTTAAGCAGAATATACATAGAGAGACTATATAAACATTGGAACATTTTCTCTTTGAAAAAATTTCCTTATAGTCCCATCTGCGATATTAAATTTAAATTAATATTTTACACTTCTAGTAAGCGAATTTTTTAAAAATTATTTCATATTTGGAATCGTTATAATTGAAATTATATAATATTTTTATCAAATTTTATGAAAACAATTAATAATAAAAATAACAAAAATTATTTAACAATGTAATGGTTAAATTTGGGTTACTAAGTCTTAAACAATAAATAGCAGTGATAAATGAACCAAAAACATGTTTAACATATATTTAATGTCAATATATAGAACCAATAATATATATTTATCTATAATACTCAATTATGGACAATTTTTCATCTAATAAATTTTGGTATACCATTTTCTTTAAAAAAATTATAACGATTCCCCTCACATCACTAACAAAAGACAACCCATCTTCCCTTGAATTCACACATACAAATCCATTTTGATTGGAGAATAAATTCACAAAAAAACTAAAATTTCTTTATGATAAACTATAATCCTTAATTTTCTCCTAAATCTAAACATGGAAGGATTTTGGGGCAAACATAAGGATGTTGTCGGAAGAAGATGAAACGTTCTTCAATGTGATTTTTTATATTATTTAATCATAAACCTTATTAAATAATTATTAAACTATAATGATATTATAAATTAATTATATTACATAAAATAATATGTTTTTTCTATTATGTAAATGATCTAAAACCATATATAGTTTCATCAAATTTATTTCTAAATCATCATGCTTATGTACCACATACTACCACACTATGAAATTATGTAATTTGTTTTCCCATTACCACCACTCATAGTTAGGTATGATGATTGATTTAAAGTATATATTTGAGATTTTTATTAAATAATTCTACATATGTATTCATTATATAATATGTACCTTTTTTATTTTATATTTTTTAGGGTACACGATGACGTAGCTCGTGTGTACGGCGGACTACCACCTCAGAAGGCAATGTGATTAACATTTCACTAATATAATTCAAGAAAGATAATATGGAAAAAAAATTAATATATATGATATAAATGAAATAAAAAATTGATATTAACGAAATATTTATAAATCTGAAAATATATTATATCATTTTCTTTGTTACTATTTCACTCACGTAAAATGATAATGTTGTCCGTGTACGTGTGGAAAAGTGCTTTCATGAAACTATGTGACACAATATTTTTGTTACCACACCACATGTATGATATGTATATAAATATTTAAATAAATAATTTTTTAGATATTATATAATTATCATTATTTAAATATCAAATATTACTTACATCATTTCCGTAATAATCGTTGAAAATAGAAACGTCACACATTCGTATGTACAACCTGCGATCTCCATGATCATAACATACTTCATTTCTAAAAACTATAATTCATTATTGGACATAAAATTTTAATTTTATCTCCAAAGGCCTGAAGGCCTTCATTTTTTTTATTTTTGATTATCTACCTTTTAAGGGGTGAGGTGGAACCATTACAAGGCCCGTAGGCCTATTTATTACATGGCCCGTAGGCCTTATAAGAATTCATTTCCCATAGGATTCAAACGTTACATACAATCCAAACTAACTACTTGGAACAGATCCTACCCATCATCATTATCGTGAAATCGGCTCTCCACCGTCTCTTGGCTGTTCAGCTAGGCTTTCTCATGCATGCACAGTCTTGTCTTGATGGGAGGTTCCACACCCTCCCATTCATGCAATCCATTTATCTTATACTATGGTGAATGCTCCTTGCTCCTCCTCCTTCTGATGTTTGTTACTTTGTAGGTTTTCTGGTTATCATCTGCACTTATGGTGGCCTGAAGGAATTGAGGTGTCCCAAAGACTTACTGACCTGATGTCCTTGGTGGTCCAAATGCCTTAAAAGAATTTGTGACCAAAACGGTGCCCCGAAGGCCCAGAAGGGGGAATATTCCCAACTGCTATAGTGCCAAACAAAGTCTAATACCGTTCTTTCTACAGTAATGCTACAATACCTGCTATAGTACCCAGAAAATTAGCCTCAACAAAGATTTGATCCCAGGTCTCCTAGATTCACTTAAGGTGTCCTCACCAACTAGGCTGAGGCTCATGTGCACATGAAATTTTAATTCATGTTTTAAATATAATAATTATATCATGATTATTTTTCACTATATTATGAATCAATGATTAATGTTATAGGACAAAAAATAAGAAATAAAAACATATATGAAAAATGAGGCATATGTTACAAGAAAGGTTATTTTAACAATGAATTGGAAATAAATTTCTAATTTGTTCGTATATATAATGAATATATGGTATAATACATATAATTTTGGGTTGATGTTCTGGGAAGGATTTCAATATCTATTGAATCAGACTTCTAGTCTCTCTTTAATATATGGGTGACATATGTAAATTCAACACTCTTTTCTTTTGTTTAGAATATATAGTATTTCTTTTATATTTTATATCATTAATTTAATTATATTAATGATATATAATATTTAAATTTATGTTCTCTCTCATTGGTTATTATGATTCCATATATTACTAAAGTGCTAAGGGATTTTAGTCTAACTTGTTTACATCTCTAAGAGACATTCCACATTCACCACTGAATTTTATTTGTGGTGTGGGTACATTCCAAGAATTTATTTTATGATTCTTATCCTGAATATGACATGTATTAAATATCCATTTTATGATCAGTCTTTCATGGATATTATTATTAAAAATAATACCAAATTTGTAATGGATTTATGTAAAAATCTCATCATATATAGAATTTTTTTTAAGTATAATTAATTGAGATATTATGATCTATCCAAAAATAATTTCCATTAATTTTCATAATATTTTGTACTTCATTATATTTTCAAGTAATAGTACCATTTTTCAAATATTTATTATTTTAATTAATTGAGATACTTTTTTTGGGAGAAGTCATCTTTATTTATCTCTTCGATCGAATGTCCTTTTTCATCTAAAACCAGGTTTCTAATAATGTCTTCCATTTATTTAAACATTATTCAAATTATTAAATAATGAAACTTTTACCAATATTTATGTTTTGAAAAAATTATGAAAGGAATCTTCATATCATTTTCTAAACAATTCAATTTTGGGTTTTACCAAAAATGAAAGAGGTATTTTTTTAATATATATCAAATTAAATAAATTTGGTTTCTTCACATCCATTATATTAGATAAATCTTCATTTATTTTTAAAAAAAATTATTTTCAATGAAAATTAATTTAAAATTAATTAATTAATTTCTTTAAAAAACTTATATTCCAAAAAATATTGCAAGTGATCTTTCAAAATTATTCTCCATCTACAATGATATAATTTAATGTAACATATGATTTACTAGGGATATGAGCCATATTAACATTTTTATTATTTATATTAATTTTTTGTCATGGAATGATATTTATGAAACATGTTTTTCATTCACAGGTTCAACCGAGATAATGTTTTTATGAAATACAATTATTTTTCCATTGGTTATACTATGATGAAATTTCTATAATACCAATAAAATTTCCCTTGGTTATGGTATAATGAAATTTTTATAAATCACTTTTCTTTTCAGGGGTAATTATATGATGCATGTTTTAGGATCTTATATCATATATACATATGATTTTCAATATTTGAAGGGTAGGACCAACAACAAACTCTACTGAAAAGGGTAAATATTGAAAGATTGTGAGTAAATATGTTACAAATAAAACTAATTTCGTGTTAACAATGTTATTAATGAACCTACATACATGTTCAAAATGTTATGTGTGAACCTGATTGTATGTTCACAATGTTATACCGTGTAGCGCCCCGACCCGAGTTACCATGATTCAATGCATTATTACGTACATTGGCATGATCCGAAGGAAATCATGTCTCAAAAGACCGTTCAATTTAGTATTATTTGAAACAAGATTCATACTTTTCAACATTACAACTTGAAAGAAATACAACACTAATTTATTCCATTAGAAAATCCAACACTCTTATATTAAGACTGCAAGTCACTCATAATCAACTTCTACGCATCCTGGGAAAAATAAAACATAAAAAGGGGTGACCTCAGATGCTTAGTAAAGATAAAAATATAGCAGAAATGTTCATTAATAAGCATAAACATATAAGGCGATGTATAAGACTAAAACAAAAGCCTTTTAAACATAAATATCAGCATAATATGGTAAAGATAAAATCAAAATATTGCCATTTACCTACTCACATGGATATTCTACTAGTCTAATAATCGCATGCAATATTAATATCCACTTTCATAATGATGGAATGCATAATTCTAGACTCTTATAGCCACATAGTCAAGGCCTTGTGCCAATGCTACAAATATGATTTTGTCAAGGCCTTGTGCCAAGACACTAGTTTGTCTCATGAGACCTACTGAAGCCTCGAGGAGCTATAGTGGGCTCCACCCATCACATACTAAGTCCAATGCATTCCTCATATGAAGAGGGTGAAAAATAACATAAACATTCGTATTAAAACTAGCATACGAAATGTCAATACATTATCCATAAATCAAGAATGGTATAAAAATAACACATCCACTGTCATGAACTCCTCCCCACAAAGAGTACCCCTCCTGGGCTGGCAATGTCAGAAAAGAGATAATGACCCCCGAGTCCCGCTTCTAGTAGGGCCCTTATTGGTGACTAGCACTGAGGGTATAGTACCACACAAATGGGAGGCATTACCCTCTAAGAGAACACATGTAGAAGAGAGAGATATGATAAACACCAATCAACACCAACTCAGAACTGGAAATATAAAAGAAACCTGAGTACACAAATGAAATGTGATGAAAATGTAATAAAAATAAAAGGGGAAAACTACAAGTACCCAAAAGAAAATAAAATAGCTGCAACCACAAGCCTGAACAGCTCCTCCAACCCCAAGCTAGTAGAAACCAGCTTGATCTCCAATCTTCTCTAAGTGACCTGAAAAACAGTTTATATATACATATGGTGAGTATAACTGTATACTCAGTAGGATCATCCCCGAAGCCTCTTGTAAAAAAGTAATGAAAGAATGCTAAATCACAATGAACAACAGGTGAAACAGTATTGTCACCTAAACAGGTATTCAAATTTCCCAACCTCACCATGGCTACACTCACCATGTAACTCATAAAAGAATATAAAATGTAGTAAAGAATATCAACGATAACATGTTATTACTTCCCCACTAGTTTTCCGCTTTTCCCCAACGTCGCACGTCCTAAGCATCTCTCTTTAAAAAGGCTTTCCTGTAGACACTAGGGCGAAGCACCACAGTCTACCCCTCGTGCACCACAAAGGCTTGCCCGCAGAGACCTGGGTGAAGCACCACACCATCCTCACAACCAAAAGTAACCAGGTAGTTTCAAGGATCCACCACAGCTCACATAACATGTATCATACGTCGAGTATTATACCTCAGTCAATTACAGACCATGCACCCAGTAAGAATCGTCAAGCAATCACAGCCTATACACAATACACCTATAGTTGTCCATTGGATACTATATCCAAAATACATGTGTATGAATAACCACAAGACATTACATCCCTCTACACAAATATATGGGGAAAACTAACCATTATGCATAACAACACATGTATCTACCATGAGAAGAGATCGGGGCCAAAGGGGGAAGTTATCCATTCCTCCTCCCACCTAAATGTTGGGGAAAACACCCCTTAGGGCTCAGAATCCCCGGGGTGTCAGTTTCCGTTACTGATAAGGTGGAGTAGCATATAGAAACACAAAATGACCAAAAATATACTATAACTCACAACCACACTATGGGCATAACCCAGTCTTAGAAACAAATGTATCTAACGTCTCTCAGACTCCAGGCTACCACATCCAAGACTAGGATTTATATAAGCACACAACCATTTAAGGAAATTTATTAAATTAACTCATTCCCTTTTTATCAGTTTCACTTTATGATAATTAATTCATTAAGCATTAATTAACCATGAACAATTGCACATTATGATTCATTAGCATCACACCCAAAGTCAATTGTTCCTTCAAAAGATCACAACCTCATTATTATGTTCCAGATACTCCATCTCCATGGTTTGACACCATTTATTCAATCATTCATTACAAAAAAACATTCCCATATTCCCAAGAATTCTAGAAAATCATTCTATGATTCTATCAAAAGAGGATCAACATAGTGAGTAGATGTACTACCCGTCGAGTCTTTGCTGCCTACAACAAGAGAATAGACCTATCCTCCCTAGAGAAGCTGAACACTGAAAGCACGTGGCGTAACCCACACATCTTCTCCTCTTTCAAAAGAAGGGTAAGCAAGACCAGTTTCCTTGAGCAGTGGGGAAATGTAAATCAGACAATCATCCAAAAGAAATAGTAAGAATCCAACGATCACATCCATCCAATTACATCATCCCTAGTGTCCTCCCCAACACCCACATGCATAAACTGATGCATCTCACAATTATAGGCATCATCCGCTACCACAACGAAAAGGCCTATATGAATCCATGTATCACAACACCCCTCTAGGGACACACCTCAACACAAGTAGTAGGAAAAACATCCATAACATAAATTAGGCTATGGGCCTTCAACAATCAAGAGGGTAACTAAAACCCCTTCAAGGAATTATCAAACAATCAAATTATTAAATCATTCTTGAATTAATAGATTTATAATCTGTTGGTTCCAACATCGGGAAACCTAAAAATTAAGTTATCACAAATGATTAAACATTCATACTACAGAAATTTGATTAACATAAAATTACCACAAGAACTAGTTACATTTTCATGCCTCTTTATCTTTAGCCAAACAATTATAAATAAATCCTGATTTAGATTCTTTACCAATTTTATCATGAACAACAACTAATAAAATCAAACATACATATCACACTATCTAGAAAAAACATGAATAAATTTCATACAGTCGATAAAATTTGTTTATCTGGTTCAAAATATTTAATATGTAAATTACATTGTCATCTAGTGGGATTAAACATGCTAAAAATACATTTGAACATAAAATAAAGAGAAGAAATGAATCCCCTACCTCCAATGTTTTTGACGAAAACCCCAACAAACGAAGAACACACAAGAAAATCCTGGTTGATACTCCAAGAATCCTACTTAGATCTCTTCAACTAGAAAGATCAAGACCAAATCTCACCATTATTGGCATCCAAACAAATATATCTACCCATAACAGGCGTATATCTGAGAAACCGAGAGAAGAGGGAGAGTAGATCTATGTAGATCTATGAAACAAAATTATAATGATCACATCCCTCAATAAACTTGCTTCGATTCGCTAAGATAAGCCCTCATATCGCTTCCAAAATGATTGGGAGAGTTTCTCCTATCTTCAAGGAAGGGTAATCTAGAGTTATGGCTGCTTAGGAGCATAAACATGCAATTTAGTGGTGAAATGGTTGAGATCCACAATTTTAGGATATAATTTAAGTGCTCGCATGGTTTGCTCGCATGGTTAGACAAACTGTGTGCTAACCGTGCGGTCTCTACTGCAACGTCAAACACTCCTCGCACAGTTAGACTGCATGGTTAGACAAACCATGTACTAACCAGACATTAGCCACTATATCCAAGGCCAACGTCACATAGTTTGGATGCACAGTTTAGACAAACCGTGCACCGCCCATGCGAAAGATATTTCCCATTATTCTTCCATAAATAATTCAACCAACGCACCCCAAGTCACCTTAACCTCCGAGAACACCTCTAACACCACATTTTCACAAAGTATTGGACTAGGGAGGTCTAGTCCATTACTTCAGATACCTCTCAAAACATTCTCTTCATTGAGAATCCAAAACCCACCTTAAGTGAAAATGAAATAGTGTCCGAACAACCACTCATTGAGATACCTCTCAAAAGAGAGCAAGCCACAAAAAAATAAAGGGAGCCATCACATATACATGAATGTTTCATAAACAAAAATGTTACGGCAATACATGTAAAGAGTTAAACATCAAACAACTCTAGGTACTGGGCACGTATCTGTGATTCATGTTCCTAGGTACTCTCCTCCAATCCACAATGTTACCACAATAAACGAACTAAAGGAATAGAACACCCACGCAACACCTTATCCTTGCGGTATTGGATCTCCACAGGTCGCTCCTCAAAGGTTGCATCATCATCAACATTGATCTCTCTCCAATCGATGATGTGAGATTCATCATGAAGATAACAATGAAGCTGTGATACATGGAAAACATACTGTATCTGACTCATCTAAGGGGGAAGTGCTACTCAATATGGCACAACTCCAACATGAGATAACACCTCAAAATGCCCAACGAACCAGAAAGAAATCTTACTTCCATGACCAAAAATTTGTTGTTCGTGATGGGGAGCCACCTTTAGAATCACATGATCCACAACATTAAACACTAAGGGTCTTATTATTTGATCAGCATATGATTTATGACGATCTTGCACTGTCTCAATCCTCTCACGAATCACCTAAACCATCTCTGTTGTTTTTTTCACTTGTTCCGGTCTGAGAATTTCAGACTCTCTGACACCAGTCCAGCACAACGGAGAATGGTAAGGCCGACCATACAAGGCTTCAAACAGAACAATACCGATGGTGGAGTGAAAACTATTATTGTAAGTGAACTCCACCAAGGGTAAGTGATTCATCAACGATCCTATGAAATCAAGAACAAAAGAGTGTAACATGTCTTCATGAATTTGGTTGGTTCGCTCTATCTGACCATCCATTTGAGGATGAAAAGCAGTGCCATGGTATAGTTGAGAACCAAAAGCATGTTGGAGACCACTCCACACTTTAGAGGTAAAACAAGGATCTTGATCAGAAATGATCGTCCTAGGAACTCCATGAACTCTCACCACCACCTGTTGATATTTCCTCGACAAAACTTCCACCGAGAATGACTCCTTGATTGCTATAATGTGGGATAATTTTGTTAAACGATCCACTACCACCGAAATAGCATCATGTCCTCCCAGAGCTCGAGGTAAACCAGTAACAAAGTCTATTGAGATATACTCCCACTTCCACTGAGGAATCTCTAATGGATGGAGAAGACCACCTGGATCATGGTGATTGGACTTTACCTTCTAGTAGACTAATCATCGAGACAGAAACTATGCAACCGCACGCTTCAGCCCAGGCCACCGAAACTGACTCCTCTAGGATCGGTACATCCTTGTTACGCCAGGATGTACTGTTAAGGGCGAACTATGGAACTCTTTGAGAACTATCTCACGCATCTTCAAGGGATCAAAAAGCCTTCCATGATACAACACTCCGTGTTTTTCGTCCTCAGACCAACCATCAGGGGCTTCACCACAAACAACCCGGTCTCTCCAAGCCTCCACCTCAAGATCCCACAACATTGAATCTTCCACCTTCTGCACCAGGTATGATCGTACCGTCATATGAGAAATACAACCTCTAACCCCAACTACTCCCATATCAATATGTAATGCTGACAGTTCTTCCATTACTCTCCATGAATCACTGGATTCACGCACATCATCACTACATGACTTTCGACTCAGTGCATCATCTACAACATTCCCCTTTCCAGGTATATATGATATTTCAATGTTTTATTCATCTAAGATCTCCATCAACCAAAGTTATCATATGTTGAAGTTACTCTAGGAGAAAACATACCTCAATCTCTTATGATCAGTGAAAACCAAATTACGTTCACCAATGAGGTAATGTCTCTAAAACTTTAGGGCAAACACAACGGCTGCCGACTCATGATCATGTGTTGAATAGTTGCATTCATGGGGACGTAACTGTCGAGAACCATAAGAAACAACTGACCTCTACTGCATGAGAACACATCCTAAACCCAGATGTGAAGCATCTTAGAAAACATCCAACTAAACTCATTCAACTAGAAAATAAAGGACTGGAGCACTTACTAACTTCTCCTTTAGATACATGAATGAATCTTGGAACTGATCAGCCCATATTCATTCCAAATACTTCCTAGTGAATGCTATCAGAGGAGTCGCAACTCATGAGAAATTGGATACGAGCATCATGTTGTATCCTGTGAGACCAAGGAAACTTCGCACCTCTGAAACTCTCTTAGGGGTTGTCCAAGACACAACTACTTCTATCTTTGATGGATCCACTACATCTCCCTATTGGGACACAACATGCCCCAAGAAATGGACTTCTTGACTCCAAAACACAAACATTTAAAACTTCTCAAATAGACGTCGTTGACGAAGAACTCCCAAAAAAATCTTGTAGATGCCGCACATGCTCCTCTTTAGATTTAGAGTACACAAGGATGCCGTTGATGAAAAATACCAAGAACATGGATATGAACTCACGGAAAACAGCATTCATCAATCCCATGAATACAGCTGAAGAATTCTTCATGCCAAACGTCAATACAAAAAACTCATAATGCCCATGACGACAATGAGAAGCAGTCTTCAGAATATCCTCATCCTTCACACGCATTTGATGATATCCCGACAATATGTCGATCATTTAGAACCAACTTGCACCCTTCAGTAGATTGAATAAATCATCAATTCGAGGAAGAGGATATCAATTCATTATTGTCAATTTGTTCAAGTGGCGATAACCGACACACAACCGCAAAACGCCATCAGACTTCTTCACAAACAAAACAGGTGCACCCCACGTTGACACACTTGGCCGAACAAAACCGCACTGTAACAGACCATCAAGATGTATACGTAGCTCTCAGAACTCAGAAAGGGGCCATCCACAATGGAGACATAGAAATAAGAGACTCTCTTGGCTGTAGCTCAATCCCAATCTCGATCTCTCGTCGTGGGGGTAATGCTACAACCTCTTCCAGAAAGACATCAGGGTACTCCCTTATGACCCTAGGAAACACCAACTGCTGAACCTCTGATGAACTCAGCATTATCTCAGTCACCATGAACGATAAGGATGGGACGCGTCTATGACCCATCTGAGGATCTCGCTCACCAACAAACACAACTTGTTCTCCATCTACACCAAAGAAAACTACCTTCTTCTTCAATCAATCCACGATATCCTCCACAAAATACAACCAATCCATGCCGAGGATGAAATAATATGGTTGTATTCATAAACATAGGAAATCCCCCCAAGAGAGGTGTTTCCCCAACACTAGCTGACACTCTCTACATACTACAAAAAAAATTGATCAACCTCCAACTAGCGTAGTCAATGCCAAGGGAAATGGAAGCCTCTCTACCTCAAGTCCCAAAACATGGACAAGGGTAGGTGATATGAAGGAGTGTGTCCCTCTTGAATCAAACAAGGAATACACGAAGGTGGAATACAAGCCAAGGGTACCTCGATCGACATTTTCCTCGCTTAGTCTTAGAAATGCTAGGGCATGAAGGTGACCACGACCTCCTCCACGGCCTCTCTGACCCTAATGATGACCACCACCACTGTAACAGCCCAAGATTTTATAAAAAAATATTCTTTTTAATTTTATTACTGTCTTGTGTTGTACGCTACACCAAAAGGAGCTTGCACAACACGCATCCTTGTCTTGACTTGCATTACACGCAATCACGACCTTCCTCGATAGCGTGTGTAGTACGCAATACCGAGTTTCACTAAACAACGATATGCTATAAAAATATTATTAAAACTAGCCATTATGAATAGTAATAACCACTTTTTGAAATCCAGTAAATCTTATTTTTCAAAATGAACTTTATTTTTGGATTCGGAGTATCGAATTTAGCATAAGGTGAAATTTTGGTACTTTTCGGATAACTTTCATATTCTGATGAATAGTGAAAATTACTAAATTATAATTAAAAACAACTTTTTTAATCGAAATAATTAATAGTGATAAATCATTAATTTGAGTGGTTTTAAAGTATATTTAGAATATATTTTTACAATTTAATACAATGTTGGTCATTGGATGTAATTTCACATTTAAACTAGACATAAACAAGTGTCAATCTTTTGATAGATATTGTTTCTTAAAAAAAACACGCTATTTGTTTTAACAGCGGGATTTAATTATAAAATTAATTAATGCAACTTTTATGTTATGAATTTGGTAAAATAGACTTCCTTTTTTAATTCGGAATATGAAATATAGCTTGGGATGAAATTTTGGCATTGTTCTGAAAAACATCAATTTTTGATGAATAGTGAAACTACTAAGTGGTAGGTTAAAAACTGAATTTTGCATAAAACATAATTTTACCGCTTCTGTGAATGGAATTTCGAAAATCCGAGAGACACGGTTAATATCAAGGACTAAAATGTGGTTCAATGAGATGAAAATAATTTTTTGGTGAATAGTAACTTTTTACTTTTTTTACCGCGGTTAATAGTAAATAGGGTAACTAAGGATAAATATGATATTACTATTACCCTAACACATGTCCTAATTCCATTGGACAAGTGTAATTCGACCAGAAACAAACTTAGGAATAAAATATGACCATTTAGGCCCACTTGGATTAGATTAGGACATTTATTATTAATTTATTTAAAGAAGGGTTAAAATAGTTAAAATCAATGTTTAATAAGTAATCATTTTTAATATGGGGTTATACATAAGATAAATTCGATTGTAAATATTCATTAGAAAGATAAAAAGATTTCCTACTTTATGGTATTTTATTTGTAATTTTTAGACATCAAATAATTTAATTTATTTATGATACAACGATGATGCAGTAATTATCTTTTTAATGAAATATTGACATAATTGATGTTATAAGCACCAAAATAAATGTAATTTGAGATTTTTATGAATTCCACTAATTTTCTAGGTTACTATGATATATTAGTGTTGATTTAATCGACTTGGTTCGAACATATAATTCTGTTATGACTTTCACAAAAATCATATATCAAATAGTGTCAAAATTGACACAAAATAGTTTTTAAATCAAATATTATATTATTAATTGTTATTTTATTCCTAAAAATCTAAGGTTCGGCCAAATGACTTAGATAAGGATATATGTATTAATAATATACAATTTGGGGTTCGTTTGGCATGTTATAGTAAGTTTATTAACCATATAGTGAAAGAAAACAAAAAGACATGGTAAAAGTTAAATTATTTAACTTAGAGTTAAATCTAATTGATAAGGTTAAAATAATACCCTAAACTTGTCTAAATCCTATTGGTTGATAGGATTTCGACCCTTAACCACTTTAACTTCGAAATAAGACCCTTTGGAACCATTATAAACCGATTTTGACTTTAATATAAAGTAATATTTTGAGATATTCCTAAGGTGCCCCTCTCCTCCCTTATAAAAGGACACCTCCTCCCCCTCCTCCTCACACCAATTTGAGCACTCAAGCTCGGCCAACCCCTGCCAAAATCCCTTCTCCACTTCCCTAGCAACATCCTAGAGGTTCTGTTCTTCCTCAAAGACCAATTCTAGTGCCCTAAGAGGAGGTCTCAAAGAGGCACTTCAAAGAAGAGGTAATTACCGTTACCAATTCTTTCATATTTATTTCTTCTTCCACTTCTTCTTCTTAGGTTGTTTCATTATGAAGTAATAACATCAGTATCACTCATATACGGATATGTTATTATAAGTATTAAACAACCCTATTTCACCATCTATCCATCCTACGGAAAAAGAAATCACCGCGCGTGCGTACGTACGGAATACCGTCTCCACGCCGTGGTGTAATCTATTTTCCACCGCCACCTTACATGGATGGGTATAGTGGTGTAAAGAATAACTATACATAGTTATTACAACATAATATTGATTCTGATATATTGTATAATCCACTCCAATTCAATTCAATATTTATAGAAATGATATCATCGCTCGTGCGTACGTACGGACTACCGTCTCCACGACGCGATGAGATTCATTCTCCATGTTAACCATTTAAGAATGATTATAATGTATATATAAGAAATAATAATGAAATATATGACATTATAAGGCTACTGGATTTATGTATATATATACATATGTATGTCATCTACTTACTTCCATTTCAAGACAATAAGGAAAGGAAAACAGCGTTCATGCGTACGTACGGACTACCGTCTCCATGAACGGTGTTTTTCATTTTATTTATCTAACTATTATATATATATATATATACTGAATATATATGATATATAAATCATATTTTATATTTTGGAAGTAAGTAAATAATGATATAAGTAATAATGATGTCAAGAACAACAAGTCAAAACACCTATGATAAATGAAACGATTTTACCCAAAACGCTTCTTTAACATGGAATTTACAAAAGAACGGGTAATATAATGTCATAAGTGAACCATATATGATATCATAACAATGAATATGATTCTGTAATAAGTCAATAACATGATTTAAATCATTATACAGGAGGTTCGGACACTTACAAAGCAAGTCGGACCTAAGGTAAGGGAAATATCACAATCTCATTTTTATCCGAGATTGTTTATTCGTAAGTATTTACTGGGGTGTATTTTATCATCCACATCCATGTTCCCTCAATATGTAATATTATTTCTATCCACCTACAATTGTTTAAATCCAATTTTACCCTTCTATGAGTTTTTAGTAAAGGATATGAAAGGAATTTTTTTTCGTTTTTCGTACGAGGTACTTTTTGACTTTTCCGACAAAAGTACGAAGATTTTTTTTTTTAACTTATATGGCAAGAACGGATTTATACTGTTTTATAAAGCCTTATTTTCATGAAGCTTCCTCTAAAAGATTTCATGACTATTTTCAATAAAATTTCTTTCTTTTAAAATTGCATGTTGTTTTGTGAAAAGAAATTGATTTTGAAGAAGAAAGGATATTTTCCTCAAGAATTCAATTCAAGTGTTTTATCAAAATTATTTTCCATATAAGATAATAAAGGGTTCTGTTTCTATCCATATTTTTACATTGATTTTATTATGTTGTGATGGAATTATGTTTATGAATTCCTTTATCTTATATGAATGGGTTTATGATGTCATGTTGTTTAAGAATCCCATTTTTATTACATGGGTTATGCAATGATGTATGATTTATGATTTTGTGGCACACATAAGAAAGGATTCATTAAGAGATGGGTGGGACCTATATCTCCCTCCAATGCATTGGGTAAAGATTTTATATCTCATGAGATAGACATGGCTGGAATGGTAGGTTATACCGGTTCAATGAAACAGGACTGAAACGAGGATTACTCGATTCAGAAAGGGACTTTGTCCACTAAGATAGTCTTGGCAATGAGTCTTGACTAACAAGAAATGATTCTCTATGATTATCTGTGTATTCCACAATGAGTAATGTTTTATGTTATGGTTTCATTTTCACTACTATGATTTATCCCATGTTATGAAATTATGCTCTCTTTTGCAGGTTAAGATTTCCAAAAATGTTATGTTCTTATGAAAATTATGTGATTGATATTTCTTTTGTTTACCCTTACTGAGCATTTGAGCTCACCCTTTTATGTTTTCTTTTCCCCAGGATATAAAGAAAGGTTTTTAGGTAAAAAAAAGGGAGATCTTTATGGGAGATATTGAAGATCTTTCACCACGATTAGAAGAATACGTTCCGAGTTTCCAAAGACACTAAACTATTACGATCCTTGTGTGTGTGTTTTTGTTATGTACTAAGTATTCCGCAAATGTAATGTAATGTCCATGTACGTCAGGCTTCGGGTCTCTACAGTTGGTATCAGAGGAAAGGTTTAGTCAACCTTTGGAAACTAGGATGCGAAAACGTTAGTGAGATCCCTAGAGATATTTCTAAGGTATGTCTAGGGATGCCCCTAAGGATAAGTATACGTATAGGATATAGTTCTAGAACTATGGTAACGATATTAGATTAAACCAAAGATGATAGATATTTAAGTTACTCCCCCTTTATTACGATTTTTTCATCTAACACTATTCTGTTTGGGTTTTAGAAAATGGCTGGAAACAAGATGATTCACAATAATGGAGGATATGATGGACAATGGAATGATATTCATCATGAGCAACAAAATGAAATGGGATTTGGATGTCCAAACATCATTATTATGCCGAATCAGCAATCTCACAACATGATCAATAAAGTAAAATTTGGTAAGTTTCCTGACTCGACTAATAAGAGAAAGATGGAGTTCCATGATGATCATAGAGGAAAGAAAGTTCAATTTCCCCTATGTAAATCATGTGGGAAGAGGCATCAAGGAGAATGTTTCAAGGGAACTGGAAGATGCTTTGGGTGTGGAATAGAAGGACACAAAGCAAGTAAGTGCAAAGGAAAAGGGTCGGTTAACACCATGAATGAGGATAATGGTATTGCTACGACATCAAAAATGGTTAAGTGTTTTAAATGTGGAATGTATGGGCATTATGCAAACAAATGCCCTAAGGGAAAGACTCATGAAGAGAATCAGTATGGTCATATGGGTAGTATTTATGTGGATGATGATGAAGAGACTACAAATGATATGTGAGATGAAAGAATTTTTGAAGCTCGGTCAATGGTTTGAGAATGTAGTGGAATGATTACATGTTTATCATGTGTAATTTTGGAATAAAGAGACATCTATGGATTGTTACACTGTTGTCTTTCCTTGTGTTTTGAAAGTTTATGATTAATGTTACCAGTATCCATGAAAGGTTAATCAGATATTTTTGGAATGTAGATGATATGCGCATAATGAAGGGATAAGGAGAAAATTAAATATTTGATAGTATTCATGAGCTCATGGTTGATATAAGGACTAAGTGATATCATGGTTTGAGTATATAGAATTTTGAGGATTTTGGTATATGGAAAGTGTTAACTTTTAACTGCACTCACGAAGGTATTCAAGAGAATACACGATTAAGGACTTTGAATGTTTGGAATGTGACCAACAAGACATATCTTATGTGGGGATCAACGACAGTATTAAATCTCTGGTAATCGTTGTCACTATATTATGAGAGTGGACTGCAGTATTATGTATAAGCCTAAAGATTAGACTGGAATATGTTGGACATAAGTTAGTATTGTTTAAGGATAGAAGATTTTCGATATTATTGATGGGATGTTATAGTGACGTAGTTTTAGAAAAAGGACAACCTGCAGGACGGGCGACAGCCCATCGCTTCGGACAAGGCTGTAGGAATCGAACCCACAACCGAAGTGCGACTGGCCTTTATCGCCTACCACTGACCTACAGGAAGTCCCTGTTTAGTAGAAACTAGTTTTATTATATTAAGCAGTATGATATATGAAGTATAAGTCCATATGTGATTAATCTCACTATAGATCGACTTATGTATATAATTTTGCTAACCTTTTGTTTGAAACAGATGGAATGACCCGTCATTCTATCACATGATCTGCTAACACTTCACGAATAACAAATTCAACTTCATTTATTTAAGAGATGAAGTGGAAATTGTTAAAGGCACGAACAACAGTGAGATTGTACCAAAATAAAGTAAGTATTTATTCTAATTCAAATTCTTTAACTTTAGGGAAATGATATTGAAAACCAAAAATTTTGTCCTAGTTCTCTTATACCTGATGAATCAGATGGTACCTTATATCATCACAAATCTATGGATTTGTGATTACTGGCTTTTCCATAGCCATGTTCTCTATCACTCTCCATCAGAACATGATGCTTAGATTTCTCTTCCATATCCATATTTTCACCTATGTGGAAACCCAGTGATTAGTTTATTTGGGTAATCGTTACATTTCATACTTTAGTTTTTAAAGCCATATTTTGGTATTCCCTTTTACTATGTGGGTTTCTATTAAAGAAACTTTCAAATAGTAAACCATTTATAACCCCGACGAATTTCGATGGTGAAATTCATTTTAAGGGGGGTAGAATGTAACAGCCCAAGATTTTATAAAAAAATATTCTTTTTAATTTTATTAATGTCTTGTGTTGTACGCTACACCAAAAGGAGCTTGCACAACACGCATCCTTGTCTTGACTTGCATTACACGCAATCACGACCTTCCTCGATAGCGTGTGTAGTACGCAATACCGAGTTTCACTAAACAACGATATGCTATAAAAATATTATTAAAACTAGCCATTATGAATAGTAATAACCACTTTTTGAAATCCAGTAAATCTTATTTTTCAAAATGAACTTTATTTTTGGATTCGGAGTATCGAATTTAGCCTAAGGTGAAATTTTGGTACTTTTCGGATAACTTTCATATTCTGATGAATAGTGAAAATTACTAAATTATAATTAAAAACAACTTTTTTAATCGAAATAATTAATAGTGATAAATCATTAATTTGAGTGGTTTTAAAGTATATTTAGAATATATTTTTACAATTTAATACAATGTTGGTCATTGGATGTAATTTCACATTTAAACTAGACATAAACAAGTGTCAATCTTTTGATAGATATTGTTTCTTAAAAAAAACACGCTATTTGTTTTAACAGCGGGATTTAATTATAAAATTAATTAATGCAACTTTTATGTTATGAATTTGGTAAAATAGACTTCATTTTTGAATTCGGAATATGAAATATAGCTTGGGATGAAATTTTGGCATTGTTCTGAAAAACATCAATTTTTGATGAATAGTGAAACTACTAAGTGGTAGGTTAAAAACTGAATTTTGCATAAAACTTAATTTTACCGCTTCTGTGAATAGAATTTCGAAAATCCGAGAGACACGGTTAATATCAAGGACTAAAATGTGGTTCAATGAGATGAAAATAATTTTTTGGTGAATAGTAACTTTTTACTTTTTTTACCGCGGTTAATAGTAAATAGGGTAACTAATGGTAAATATGATATTACTATTACCCTAACACATGTCCTAATTCCATTGGACAAGTGTAATTCGACCAGAAACAAACTTAGGAATAAAATATGACCATTTAGGCCCACTTGGATTAGATTAGGACATTTATTATTAATTTATTTAAAGAAGGGTTAAAATAGTTTAAATCAAAGTTTAATAAGTAAATCATTTATAATATGGGGTTATACATAAGATAAATTCGATTGTAAATATTCATTAGAAAGACGAAAAGATTTCCTACTTTATGGTATTTTATTTGTAATTTTTAGACATCAAATAATTTAATTTATTTATGACACAACGATGATGCAGTAATTATCTTTTTAATGAAATATTGACATAATTGATGTTATAAGAACCAAAATAAATGTAATTTGAGATTTTTATGAATTCCACTAATTTTCTAGGTTACTATGATATATTAGTGTTGATTTAATCAACTTGGTTCGAACATATAATTCTGTTATGACTTTCACAAAAATCATATATCAAATAGTGTCAAAATTGACACAAAATAGTTTTTAAATCAAATATTATATTATTAATTGTTATTTTATTCCTAAAAATATAAGGTTCGGCCAAATGACTTAGATAAGGATATATGTATTAATAATATAAAATTTGGGGTTCGTTTGGCATGTTATAATAAGTTTATTAACCATATAGTGAAAGAAAACAAAAAGACATGGTAAAAGTTAAATTATTTAACTTAGAGTTAAATCTAATTGATAAGGTTAAAATAATACCCTAAACTTGTCTAAATCCTATTGGTTGATAGGATTTCGACACTTCCCCACTTTATCTTCGAAATAAGACCCTTTGGAACCATTATAAACCGATTTTGACTTTAATATAAAGTAATATTTTGAGATATTCCTAAGGTGCCCCTCTCCTCCCTTATAAAAGGACACCTCCTCCCCCTCCTCCTCACACCAATTTGAGCACTCAAGCTCGGCCAACCCCTGCCAAAATCCCTTCTCCACTTCCCTAGCAACATCCTAGAGGTTCTGGTCTTCCTCAAAGACCAATTCTAGTGCCCTAAGAGGAGGTCTCAAAAAGGCACTTCAAAGAAGAGGTAATTACCGTTACCAATTCTTTCATATTTATTTCTTCTTCCACTTCTTCTTCTTAGGTTGTTTCATTATGAAGTAATAACATCAGTATCACTCATATACGGATATGTTATTATAAGTATTAAACAACCCTATTTCACCATCTATCCATCCTACAGAAAAAGAAATCACCGCGCGTGCGTACGTACGGAATACCGTCTCCACGCCGTGGTGTAATCTATTTTCCACCGCCACCTTACATGGATGGGTATAATGGTGTAAAGAATAACTATACATAGTTATTACAACATAATATTGATTCTGATATATTGTATAATCCACTCCAATTCAATTCAATATTTATAGAAATGATATCATCGCTCGTGCGTACGTACGGACTACCGTCTCCACGACGCGATGAGATTCATTCTCCATGTTAACCATTTAAGAATGATTATAATGTATATATAAGAAATAATAATGAAATATATGACATTATAAGGCTACTGGATTTATGTATATATATACATATGTATGTCATCTACTTACTTCCATTTCAAGACAATAAGGAAAGGAAAACAGCGTTCATGCGTACGTACGGACTACCGTCTCCATGAACGGTGTTTTTCATTTTATTTATCTACCTATTATATATATATATATATATACTGAATATATATGATATATAAATCATATTTTATATTTTGGAAGTAAGTAAATAATGATATAAGTAATAATGATGTCAAGAACAACAAGTCAAAACACCTATGATAAATGAAACGATTTTACCCAAAACGCTTCTTTAACATGGAATTTACAAAAGAACGGGTAATATAATGTCATAAGTGAACCATATATGATATCATAACAATGAATATGATTCTGTAATAAGTCAATAACATGATTTAAATCATTATACAGGAGGTTCGGACACTTACAAAGCAAGTCGGACCTAAGGTAAGGGAAATATCACAATCTCATTTTTATCCGAGATTGTTTATTCGTAAGTATTTACTGGGGTGTATTTTATAAAGCCTTATTTTCATGAAGCTTCCTCTAAAAGATTTCATGACTATTTTCAATAAAATTTCTTTCTTTTAAAATTGCATGTTGTTTTGTGAAAAGAAATTGATTTTGAAGAAGAAAGGATATTTTCCTCAAGAATTCAATTCAAGTGTTTTATCAAAATTATTTTCCATATAAGATAATAAAGGGTTCTGTTTCTATCCATATTTTTACATTGATTTGATTATGTTGTGATGGAATTATGTTTTTGAATTCCTTTATCTTATATGAATGGGTTTATGATGTCATGTTGTTTAAGAATCCCATTTTTATTACATGGGTTATGCAATGATGTATGATTTATGATTTTGTGGCACACATAAGAAAGGATTCATTAAGAGATGGGTGGGACCTATATCTCCCTCCAATGCATTGGGTAAAGATTTTATATCTCATGAGATAGACATGGCTGGAATGGTAGGTTATACCGGTTCAGTGAAACAGGACTGAAACGAGGATTACTCGATTCAGAAAGGGACTTTGTCCACTAAGATAGTCTTGGCAATGAGTCTTGACTAACAAGAAATGATTCTCTATGATTATGTGTGTATTCCACAATGAGTAATGTTTTATGTTATGGTTTCATTTTCACTACTATGATTTATCCCATGTTATGAAATTATGCTCTCTTTTGCAGGTTAAGATTTCCAAAAATGTTATGTTCTTATGAAAATTATGTGATTGATATTTCTTTTGTTTACCCTTACTGAGCATTTGAGCTCACCCTTTTATGTTTTCTTTTCCCCAGGATATAAAGAAAGGTTTTTAGGTAAAAAAAAGGGAGATCTTTATGGGAGATATTGAAGATCTTTCACCACGATTAGAAGAATATGTTCCGAGTTTCCAAAGACACTAAACTATTACGATCCTTGTGTGTGTGTTTTTGTTATGTACTAAGTATTCCGCAAATGTAATGTAATGTCCATGTACGTCAGGCTTCGGGTCTCTACAACCACGGCTATGCTCTGCTCTCTAAGGAAGGGGAGCGTCATGGGGTTGTCCTCTACCTGTCCCATCTACCATCGGCTGATCTAAAGTTGGTGCAACTAGCTACTGATGCCTTGGCTGGAACTACATAAATAGAGGAACCTAGAACATAGTGCCCGGTGCAGAATTACCACTCTTAAAGGTCAGGAACTCCCGCTGGTTATGACCATGACCACCACAAGAAATACAAGAACCCAATCCCATGGTATAGACCTAAGAGTTGCTACCTCTGGAGAAACGAGATGTGAAGGGCTAGGAACTACCCCCGAATGAATGGAAATTCTTCTACCCTGATAACCAGGAACCCGATCCCATAGATCTGCTTCGTGAGGGATCATGAAGTTCCCCCTCTTGTTATTATCTTGTCCTGGATAAAGACCTCCTGACAACCTCTACCCTCACCAGCTCTTAAAATATGTCTTCAGCATAAATGGGGTGACCTGGCACTGGATATCTAGAAGCAAAGACTCCTCGAATTGCCTCACCCTGGCCTCCTCATCTGGTAACTGGTCATAAGCATATCATTAAATGTTCCTGAAACTGATTCCAAACTCTCTAACAGTAGAGATCCCCTGACGAAGGGTAAAATTCTCTTGGCGACTTTACACCTTCGGAGTAAAAGAATGGAACTCAACTCAAAACTTGTCTCAAAACTCCTCCCATGAGGTCATTGATACCTCACGGTCCGTGAGGATCAAGAACCACCACTGCCTCTCTGTGGCGCATAGCATCATCACAACTAAGGCCACCCAGTCCTCCTTCCGAGCACGGATCGAACGGAAGCCTATCTCGACATCCTCTAACCAGTCTTCCATGACTGCATCTGAAACAGAGCCCTCATACTTCTGCAAACTCAGTCACTGAAACTCTCAGAGTGTCTTCCTCTAAGTGTCGTCGCCTACAACCTCTACCCTAGGACGACCTACTAGAACAACCATCTGGACATTTACTATGAAAACCTAATGAGGACGTCGACCTGGAACTATACTTGTAAAATAAAAAACTATTAGTGCTCTTAAACCTGGAATATAGAACACTCAACATTAATTAATTTATTATTTTCATTTATTCATTTTAGGTTAACATATCCCAAGCTCTACCCATTCAAACAAGAGCACAATGAAGAATGATACATGATCAATTCCTAGGTATCCACCCTGAAAATAGTATCACCTTGTTTTGTAGACATTGTAAACTTAAAGGTCCGTACATCAGATCGTAGGGGTCCTTAAACACTTACGTCTCAGATGGTCTCCAGTGTTTAGCTCACTTTCTAAACATGAATGACATTGTTTCCCTACCAACCCATGCAACCTCACCTATGCCTAACTACATGATCCATCATATCCGTCATCCAGACCTCTAATACCACCCATTCCAGACCCCCACCCCATAAAGAGTACCCTTCTTGGGCTGGCAAAGTGAGAAGGGATATAATGACCCCCTGAGTCCCACCTCTAGTAGGCCCCAGGTTGGCGTCTAGCACTGAAGGTATAATAACACACAAATGGGAGCCATTACCCTCTAAAAGAACACATGCAGAAGATAGAGATAAGATAGACACCATTCAACTCCAACTCAGAACTAGAAATATAAAATAGAACCAATTGCACAAATGGAATGTCATGTAAAATTACTATAACTGATAGGTGAAAAACTGCAAGTACCGAAAAGAAAGTAAAACAGCTGCAACCACAAGCCCGAACAACTCCTGCAACCCCAAGCATGTAGAAACCATCTTGATCTTCAACCTACTCCAAGTGACCTAAAAATAGTTTATATATACATAGGGTGACTATAACAGTATACTCAGTAGGATCCTCCCCAAAGCCTCTCATGTAAATGTAAAGAATGCACGTTAAAGCACAATGAACAAAAACTGAAACTCACTCGTCACCTAAACAGATATTTTATGATCCCAAACACACCATGGCTATTCTCACCAAGTATCACATACACGAATATAGAATATAGTAAAGAATATCAAGGGTACCCCACTACTACTTCCCCGCCAGTTTGCCGCTTTTCCCCAATGTCGCACATCCTAAGAATCTCTCTCTAAAAAGGCTTGCCCGCAGACACCTGGCTGAAGCACCACAATCTGCACCTTGTGCACCACAGAGGCTTTCCCGCAGACACCTAGGTGAAGCACCAAACCATCCTCACAACCAAAAGTAACCTGGTAGTTTCTATGAACCACCACAGCTCGCATAATGTGTATAATATGTCGTGTATTATACCTCAATCCATTACAACCCAAACACTGAGTAAGGATCCTCAAGCCATTGCAGCCTATACACATTACACATATAGTAGTCCATAGGATACTATATCTAGAATATATGTGTGTGAATAACTAAAAGCTATTACATCCCTCTACATGCATATAAGGGGAAAACAAACTGTTGTACCTAACGGCTCATGTATTTAGCAAGAGAAGAGAGTGGGGCCAAAGGGGATTGTCAACCATTCATCCTCCCACCAGAATGTTGGGGAAAACACCCCCAGGGCATAGAATCCCTAGGTTGTCGGTTTCCCTTACTGACAGGGTGGAGTAACGTATAGAAGCACAAAATGTAAAAAAAAATATTATAACTCACAACCTCACTATGGGCATAACCTCATTTTAGACACAACTGCAGTTAATGTTTCTCGGACTCCATGCTACCACTTCCAGACTAGGATTACTACAATCACAAAACCATTTAAGGAACATTATTAGATTAATTTATTCCATTTCTATCAGTTTCAATTTATTTTAATTTATTCATTAAATATTAATTAACCATGAACAATTCGACATTATGTTTCATTAGTATCACACCTAAAGTCAACTGTTCCTTTATAATATCACAACCTCTTCATTTTTTTCCAAAAACACCATCCCCATGGGTTAACACCATTTATTCAAACATTAATTACTGAAACACTTTCCCAAATTCCATGGTATTCTTGAAAAACATTGTAGGATTTTAACAAAAGGGGATCAACATGGTGAGTAGGTATACTATCTGTCGAGTCTTTGTCGCCTATAGCAAGAGCGTAGACCCATCCTACCTAGAGAAGCTAAACACTGAAAGAACATGGCATACTCCGCACATCTTCTCCTATTTTGGAAGAAGGGTAAGCAAGACTAGTTTCCTTTAGTAGTGAGGAAAAGTAAAGCAGACAACCAACTAAAAGAAACAACAAGCATCCAACAATCACATCTCTCCCATTCCATCATCCCTAGTGTCCCCCCGACACCCACATGCATAAAATGATGCGTCTCTCAACTCTAGGACTCATTCGCTGCCACAACCAAAAGGCCTCTATGCCCCTACATATCACAACACCCCTCCAGGGCCACGTCTCAACACAAGTAGAAGAAAAAACAACCATCACATTAATTGGGCTATGGACCTTCAATAATCAAGAGGATAACTCAAAACCATTCAAGTAATTATAAAACAATAAAATTCTTTAATCCATCTTGAATTAATAGATTTACAATATGTTGGTTCCAACATGGGGAAACCTAACTAGTATGCTATCAAAAATGATTAAACAATATTACTAATACAATTTGATTAACATAAAATTAACACAAGAACCGATTCCGTTTTCATGCCTCTTTATCTTTAGGAAACGATTTTCAATTAATCCCGGTTTATGTTCTTTACTGATTCCATCAAGAATAGCAGCTAAGAATAGCAAGCATAGATATCACACTATCTAGAAAAAAAGATTCAATATCATACGGTCGATAGAATTTTTTTATCCGGTTCAAAATATTTATTTTGTAAATTCCATTGTCATCTAGTGGGATTAAACATGCTAACAATACAGTTGAGCGTAAAAGAAAGAGAAGCAATGAATCCCCTACCTCCAAGGTTTTTGACGAAAACCCCTACAAACGACCAACTCAGAAGAATGTTTGTTTGATACTCCAAGAATATTCATTCGATCTCTTCTCCTAGAATGATCAAGACCAAAGCTCACCATAATTGGCATCCACAAACATCGATATACCCATAAAAGGCGTAGATCTATGAAACTGAGAGAAGAGGGGGAGTTTATCTACGTATATCTATGAATCCAAATGAGAATGATCACATACCTCAAGAAAATATCTTCGATTCACCAAGAGAAGCCCCTGGATCGCATCCAAAATACTTGGGAGAGGTAATATTATCTTCAATGAAGGGTAATATAGAGTTATGGCCACTTGGGAGCTTAAACGGGGAAGTTAGAGGTGAAACGATTGAGATCCACAATTTTAGGATCTAATTTAAGAGCCTGCACGATTTGCTCGCATGGTTAGACAAACCGTGTGGTCGCTACTGCCTCAAAAATCACTCCTTGCATGGTTAGACCGCATAGTTAGACAAACCATGCGCTAACCATGTGTTAGCCACTGTCTCCAAGACCAACCTTACACGGTTTGGCCTCATGGTTTAGACAAATCGTGTGCCACCATTGCGAATGTTATTTCCATTTAGTCATCCTTAAAAGATTCACCCAACACACCCCCAAGTCACGTTAACCTCCCAGAACACCTATAACACCGCATTTTCATAAATTAATGGACTGGGGAGGTCCACGCCATTTCATCCATAGTCAAAAATATCACAAAACCTTCAATACAATATGGACGATTTGTATTATAATAAATCAACTTCAAACAAGTTTAAAATCTATCAAAGGATGTCGACATAGATAAAAATGATTTGTAAAACTCTTTGATAGAAATATCCATTTTTCATTAAAACATTTAAATGTCACACAATTTATCAAGGAATTCATTTAAATACATTTTTGAATCAATGTGTCCCATACCACTTTTAAACTTCTTAAAGTATTTGACATTTTCAAAACATTAATGTCCATATAAATAAATTGTTAAAAACCATTTTGAATACATGGAAATTAATGAGAATGATATAGAAGAATAAATATCTAAAAAATTTAAAATGATGTTTTTGTAAAAAAAATTCCTTTAAAATAATCCCTTTGAAAACTCTTTCCTGAAACATGGACCGAGATAATAAATATTTCCCATTAGACACTTACGAAAAAACAACATAGGATAATAAATTGACTGTGAAATTAACCCTTACCTTGTAATTTTCCTTGGTCGATGGTAAGATAAAATCTTTTATAATAGTGAAATAAATTTTATTAAATTATACAAGAATCATATACATTAATATAATATCATATATGCTATTTTAACATTGTTGTGTTAATAATATTTTAGTATTATCATCTTTTATGGTGTTAACTGATTTGTTTTCCTTTATAATAATTATTAAGTATGTAATGTTAGTTATGGATCGGATGTATATTATTCATATTTAGAATGATATTAAGTCTTTAAAATTTATTTATAATCATCTAATGAAAATTATTCTTGAATGGATACGATGGGGAATGAATCTCATCGTGTTTGTGGAGACGGTAATCCGTACGTACGCACGAGCAACAATATCATTTTTTTGAATTAAAATGATATAAAATTGGATGTTATGTCATATATAAAGACTAATTATCATATTATATTTATTATTTACATAAATTTCACATAATTATTATAACCATCCAAATAATAATGTATTGAATAACAATTACACCATGATTTGGAGATGGTAAGCCGTACGTACGCATGTATGGTGACATGTCGTTCAAAGAATGGATCTAATAATGAATTTGGTTGTACCATATTTAATATAACATCAAATTATATAGAATATACTGGATTTATTATTTCAGAGTGGAAACAACAATGAAAGTTGATGTGTAAGAAGAAAAGAACTTAAAAGAGGGTTGTGAAATTATTACCTCTTTATCAGGTTCTTCCTTTTCATATGATAAAAAGGGATCCATAAGTATGATTTCTGACGAATGTATGGCCTCTAGAATGAAGTGATGGATGTTGGGAGGATATTTTGGTAGGGTTTGTATGATCCAAAGGATTGAGAAGTGTGAGAAATGGGTAGGAAGTGAGGTCTTTTTATAAGGGGGAGGAGGGGCTCTTGAGGAATGTTTGAAACAATTATTCTAACATAACCTCATATTCAGTTTAAAAAGGACAAATATTCATTAATAACAATGATATGATGACTCATGGTCGAAATAATATAATTCCATAAAAATTAGGCAGGTTTTGGATATTGTTTTAAAATTTATAATCTTATTTATTTAAATCATTTATTAATGAGGTAAATATTGCATCATTATTGTATCCTAAATAATTTAATTTATTTGATGTCCAAAAATTATAAAAAAAATAACATGATGTATGAAATATTTATATATTTACAAATAATATTTATAGTCAAAAAGATAACTTATATAACACCATATAAAAATTTATTTCCTAAAAGATATTTGTTTATGTGTTTTTTGTCATTACTTTAAATTAATTAATATAAAATATCATTATTACTCCCATGGGGCTCCATGGGGTCACAAATTCAACCCACATATTCCCATGGTCGGCTATGTATTAGAAAATTGGATTACTGCACATGTTAAGGAAATTTAATATTATTATAATATTATATTTTACCCTTATTTATTATATTTACCTTTTAATCATGGTAAATAAAATATTTACCGAAATAGTTATTCAAAATGTCTAAAAATAAAAGTTACATATTTACACAATTTGGAACTCCTGATTGTAAATATGGAATCCATTTTTCTAATTCAAAAAACAGAAGTGGCAGAAATTAGTTTAAAATAAATTCCTGCTATCAGAACAAAAACTGGGTTTTTAAGAAATAATCAATATCAAAAGATTGACACTTGTTTATGTTTAGTTTAAATGTGGAATTACATCCAATGAACAAAATTGGATTAATTTCTAAAAATATAATCTAATTATACTTTAAAACTACCAAATAATATATTTTATAAATATAAATTATTTTGATTAAAAAAAATTTTATTTAAAATTTGTTATTTTTCACTCTTCATTAAAATATGAAAGTTATCATAAAAATTCCAAAAAATTATCCAAACTATATTTTTATGTCCCTATTATAAAGAATAATTAAATTCCATTAAATTAAATATATAAAACTGTTAAATATTGGTTTTAAATAAGGCTTGCCATTAAAATGTAGTAAAATTGCATTTTTTTGAAAAATAATTCTTTTATCTAAAAAATAAATTTGTTCATATATTATGTCTACGAAACACATAATAAAGATTCTATAATTTTACTTACTATATAAAATTTAAAATTCAGTTAATACTATTCACAACCACTTTTTGAATGGCTAGTTTAGTATGTCATGTTACGCTCGAACTCGGTGTTGCGTGTAGCGCAAGTTATTGAATTACTTTGAAAAAATAATGTACTATGAAATCCTAAGGTGTAACATTCTCCCCTCCTTCAATAAATTGTGTCCTCGTAATTTTAAATTGTTCTTTGAAAATAGATGTATGAAAATAGAAAATACCTTTTGTGGAAAACCCACATTGGAAATATTGTTAACAAAATTTAGACAAAATAAGAGTGAAAGGGAAATGAAAATTCACCACCAAATTATGATCTCTATTAAGAGGAAATTTGTGGAAATTTGTGAAATATAATTAGAGGAAAATTGTAAATATTTATAGGGAGTGATTGAGATCATCAATTCCAAGTAAGTGTAAAATTGAGGGCCTCAAATCATCAATCTATAATCATTTAAAATATCATCAGTTCAACAAAACATAAGGTATTAGGATAATACATTTTTTTAAGATTCATTATCTAATGATTAATAATTAAATTCCTCATATAATAATAGAAAAAAATTATACTTGACATGTAAAGTTCTATCCTTTATATAATTTCTACCACAAACTCATCTTTAACTCTAAAAGAGAATAGAACATAAAAATACTCTATTTATCTTAATCGTATAGGCTTAAAAAAATGAATTTATAATTAATTAGTGAGATTATTAAAAAGATTAAATTATACAAACTAGTAAATCACGTAGGCAAATGGTAGGTGGTCCACCCTTGTCACCCTTCGATTGCAGGTTCAAGTATCGCGGCCTTGTCGGACACGACAGGTTGTCGCCCGACCTCCGGGTTTTCCTTTTTATAACAATACACAAATAATATTAAAAAAATTCTTTATCCATAATAATAGTATCCAATGTAAAACTTAATCCATTTAGACCTTTATACTTATCCAAAATACTTCTGTCCAAACTCACAACCCAAAATTTATAAGGAAGGTAAACACAATGAAGATACTTTTTACCATGTAATAACATGTGTATAATTTCATCATGAATTTTTTCAAAACATGGTAACAACCATATTTATTACATTAATTCTCCTTTATTCCATAGAGAATACTAGATATATTCCTTATATGAAAAATTTTGATTACACCAACAATGATGGTATAAACAAACCATTAATTAGTTCCAAGGAAGTCATGAATATACCATATAATTTCTCAAAAACGACCATCTTTTATTCCAAAATCACTACCTCTGTATCAAGACCATATTAAGGACAACCTTTCCTCAAACCATGTATTTTTCAAAAAAATTAACTTGTTGTTGAGTCATATTTCATTGAGCCATATAATCTCAAATCCTAAATGAAATAGTATCGCAGTACAATTCTTTATTTATTTCCATAATTCATATAACCAGTACATCAATGATATAATACTCACATGAAATAGTTCTTTAATAACAAAATTAGAACACTATTCAATCCTCTTCATCTGTGGTAGTATCATAACTTCATTATTATCTAATAGCCTCATTTGTGGTATACTGTGATGACTATAACATTGATTCTCATAGTGTCCAAACTCTTTGCAGCTGAAGTATTGTATATTTGAAACATTTTTCTTACCCTTTCAATCACATACTTGGTGTAATTTTTCTCCAAACATATAAAAAACTCATATTCCCTTTAAGCATTTACCAAGGTGATTCTTTATATAGTTATCACATATGGGAAAATCGTTCTTTCCCTTCTCCCCTTTATCCAACTTTCTCTCTTCCATCCTTTGCTTATCTTGCTTCCCTTCAAAGCCATAGGACTCAGAGAATTCTTCACTTATCTTATTATTAACACATTATACTATTTATTTATTTGTTTATAATATGAGGGAGACTATATACGTTTTAAATTTTGGCTTCATTCCATGAATGATATGATCTATCTTACTTTTTGGATCACACGTATTGCTGGAGTGCTCATTCCTTATAGTAGGTGCCATATATAAACAATGGCATAAACTGGGTCAGTTTATGAATCACAATGAATAATTCCAAAATTTTAAAATACCTAATATAAATTTAACAGTTTATTCATATAATCCATAGTCATAAAAATGGATTATTTGAGGATGTATATACTCATAAACCCTTCATAATGGATTGGGATGAAAATGAGAATTATCCTAAAAATATCCCCCAGGAGTGTCATAACCAAGAGTGCAACAAGGCCTGATGTCATGTACCAGTTCCCATTCAATTCTAGCTCAAAGCGTTGTTTTTGGGTTTTACCCGTAGATAAATATGTGCCAGAGCCACCTCTGCCTGCTCATATCTAGATAGGGATGTATTTCTTGGAAAACTCACAATATATCTACATTATCAAAATTCTAGGATGTTATTCTATAATAATCCTCAATGTATATCTTAGGGTAATAATCTCTAATTAGAGTTTATCTAAATCTAGTTTCCAATTATTGTACTATACCTCCCTCTAATACCAACTCTAACTCCCTGACCCCAGTTACCTAGAGTTGGTGTATTATTACATAACATTTGAATGATCCCAAGGAAATCATGACCCCAAAGACCGATCAGTTTAGTATTATTGGAATCAAGATTCATACATAAGTTTATATTTACAACTTGAAAAGAAATTCAACACTAATTTATTTCATTATAAACATCCAAGCCTCCCAGATTAATCCTGTAAGTCACTCATAATTAACTACTTCACATCCTGGGAAAAATAAAACATAGAAATGGGTGAGCTCAGATACTCAGTAAGGATAAAAATATCGAGGAAACATGAATAAATACGCATAAAAATTTAAGTAGATGTATACGACTATAACAAAATCCATTTAAACTTGAACTTCAGAACAATATGTCAAAGATAATAAAAATATAATTCTATTTACTTAGTCACATGGATATTTTACTAGTCAAATAATTACATGCAATATCCATAGCCACTTTCATAATGATA
Organism: Viscum album; assembly: GCA_963277665.1. NCBI lineage: Eukaryota > Viridiplantae > Streptophyta > Magnoliopsida > Santalales > Viscaceae > Viscum > Viscum album. Next base: position 448,897,889 of record OY728133.1, read on the forward strand.
GAATGCATAATGCTAATCATTTATAACCACATAGTCACGTCCTTGTGCAAAGAATAAAAATAAGATTTTGTCAAAGCCTTGTGCGAAGGCACTAGATTGTCTCATGAGACCTACTGATCTATCAAGGAACTATTTAGGGCTCCACCCAGCACATACTAATTCCAATTCCTTCCTTATATGAAAATGGTGAAACATAACATAAACATTCGTATTAAAACTAGCATACGAAATGTCAATAATTTATCCACAATCCAGGAATGGTATAAAAATAACACATCCAAAGTCAAACATATCACAAAAACATCAATACAATATGTAATATTTTTATCACAACAAATCAACTTAAAACAAGTTTAAAATCAATCAAAGGATGTTTACATGGATAAAAATTATTTTTAAAACTCTTTGAGAGAAATATACCTTTTTCATGAAAACATTTAAATGTCACACAGTTTAGAAAGGAAGAAATTTAAATAAATTTTTGAATCAAAGTGTCCCATACCACTTTTAATCTTTTAAATGTAATTAACATTTTAAATACATTCATGTCTATATAAATAAATTCTTAAAAAAAATTTTGAAAACATGGAAATTAATGAGAATGATTTAGAAGAATAAACATTTAATAAATTTAAAATGATGTTTGAGTAAAAAAAGACATTTACAAAAATCCCATTGAATACTCTTTCATGAAACATGGACATGGATAATAAATATGTCATAGTAGATACTTATGTAAAAATAAATTCAGATAATAAAGAGATTGTGAAATTTACCCTTACCTTGTACTTTTCCTTGGTAGAGGGTAGGTTAACCTCTTCTATAATGGTGAAATATTTGTTATTAAATTATAAATGAATCATATAAATTTATATGATTTCATATATGATCTTTTAACATATCTTGGTTAGTAAAATTTTTTTTATTATCGTCGTTTCGGGTGTTAAATGATTCGTTTTCATTTATATGCTTTATTACGTATGTAATGTTTGTTATGGATAGGATATATTTTATTCATATACATAATTATATTAATTATTAAAAAAATATTTGTAATCATCTAATGAAAATTAGTCTTGAATGGATACGATAGGGAATGATTGTCATCACGTTCGTCGAGACGGTAATCTTTACATACGTACAAGTGACAATATCATTATTTAAATATTAAAATAATATATAATTGGTTGGTATATCATATATACACAATCATTATCATGTTATATTTATTATTTTCTTCAATTAAACAACATTATTACACCCATCCAAAAAATAATTTATTGAATAACAATTTCACCACGATGTGAAGACGGTAGGCCGTACGTACGCATGTATAGTGACATGTCATTCAAAGGATGGATAGAATAATGAATTTTGTTGTAAATTATTTTTAATAAAATCATATTATATATAATATACTAGATTTATTATTTTAAAACGCATAAAACAAAAAAAGATGATGTGGAAGAAGAAACGAACATAAATGAGGGTGGTGAAATTATTACCTCTTCTTCGGGTTCTTCCATTTGATTTGATCAAAATGGATTGATAGGTTGGATTTATAAATAAAGTAAGGCCTTTAGAATGAAGTGAGGGATGTTGAGAGGATATATGGTCAGGATTTTTATGATCCAAATGCTTGAGAAGTGTGAGAAATGTGTAAGAAGTGAGGGCTTTTTATAAGGGAGAGGAGGGGCTCTTTAGGAACGTTTGAAACAATTATTTTTTATAACCTCATATTCGGTTTCAAAAGATCAAATAAGGGTTAATAACTAAGTTAATATGACTCATTGTCTAAATAAAATAATCCAATAAGAATTGGACATGTTTTGGATATTTTTTTAATATTTATAATCTTATTTATTTAAATCAACTATTAATGGGGTAAATAATGCATCATTAATATTTCATAAATAATTTACATTATTTCATGTCCAAAAATTATAAAAAAATAACATGATGTATTAAATATTTTTTTCTTTCTAAAGAATATTTATATACAAAATTATATCTTATATAACCGCATGTAAAAATTTATTTACTAAATGATATTTGTTTATGTCATTATTGTCTTTACTTTAAATTAATTAATATAAAAATGTCATTATTACTCCCATGTGGCTCCATGGGGTCCCAAATTCAACCCAAGGATTACCATGGTTGGTTATATATCACTAAATAGGATAAGGGAATATGTTACTATAAATTAATATTATTATAATATTACATTTTACCCTTATTTATTATATATTACCCTTTAATCATGGTAAATAAAATATTTACCGATGTAATTATTAAAAATGTCTAAAAATAAAAGATATATATTTACACAATTTGGAACTACTAATTCTAAATATATAATTTGTTTTTCAAAATACAAAACACAGAAGTGGAAGAAATTAATTTAAAATTAATTCCCGCTGTCCAAACAAAAAAACATGTTTTTAAGAAACAATAACTATCAGAAGATTGGCATTTGTTTATGATTAGTTTAAATGTAAAATTACATACAATGACCAACATTAGATTAAATGGTAAAAATATAATTTAATTATACTTTAAAACTACTCAGTTTTATAATTTTGAACAATACATTATTTTGATTAAAAAAGTTTTTTTAATTAAAATTTAGTATTTTTCACTATTCATCAAAATATAAAAGTTCACAGAAAAATTCCAAAAAATTATCCAAAATAAATTTTTATATCCCAGTTATAAAGAGGAATTTAATTTCATTAAATTGAATATATAAAAGTTTCAGATATTTGTTTTAAAAAAGGTTCTCCATTAAAAGTCAGTAAAATTTCATTTATATGAAAAATGATTCTTCGAATGGCTAGTTTAGTAAGCCGTGTTACTCTCGAACTCGGTGTTTCATGTAACGTACATTATTAAATTAATTTGATTAAATAGCATAATATAAAATACGAGGGTGTTACATTCTCCCTTCCTTCAATAAATTGCATCCTCACAATTTGAAATTGTTTTTGAAAACAGATGGTTGAAAATAGAAAATACCTTTTGTGGAAAACTCACATTGGATATAGGGTTAATAAAATTTAGACTTAATAAGAGGGAAAGGGAACTGAAAAGTCAAAACCAAATTATAATCATTATTATGTGTAAATTAGTGGAAATTAGAGATATATAATTAGTGGAAAATGTAAATATTTATAGGAAGTGATTGAGGTCATCAATCCCAAACAATTGTAAAATTGATTTCGTCAAAGCCATGAATCCATAATGATTTAAAATATCATCAGTTCAAAAAAAAAGGTATTAGTATAATATATTTTTGGTTTTAAGATCACTTAACTAATTTTTAAGAATTAATTAATTCATATAATAAGAGGATAAAAATATACTTGTCAATTAAAGTTCTATCCTTTAAATAATTTCTACAGAAACTCATATTTCACTCTAAAAGACAATAGAACATAAAAATACTATATTTATCTTTATTGCATAGGGCTACAAAAAATGAATTTATAATTAATTTGTGAGATTATTAAAAAAATGACATTATACAACCTAGGACATCACATAGGCTAGTGGTAGGTGATGCGCCCTTCTCACCCTTCAGTTGCGGGTTCAAGTATCACGGCCATGCCGGGCGCGATGGGTTGTCTCCCAACCTCCATGGTGTCCTTTTTATAACAATCCAAAAATAATCTTAAAAAATCATTATCCATAAGAATTGTATCCAATGTCAATGTTAATCCATTCCATCTTGTATACTTATCCAAAATACTTCTGTCCAAACTCACAATCCAAAATTTATAAGGAAGGTAAACACAATGAAGATCCTTTTTACCACGTAATAACATGTGTATACTTTCGTAATGTATTTTTTCAAAACATGGTAACAACCTTATTTATTATATTCATTCTCTCTTATTCCTTATATATTACTAGTTATATTCCTTATATGAGAAAATTTTGAATACTCCAACAATATTGGAATAAACAAATGATTAATCAGTTCCAAGGAAGTCAAAAATATCCAATATAAGTTTTCGAAAACAAACATCATTTATTCCAAAATCACTACCTCAATATCAAGACCATTTAAAAGGCTACCTTTCCTCTAACCGTGTATTTTTCAAAAAGTCTAACTTGTTGTTGAGTCACATTTCATAGAACCATATAATCTCAAATCCTAAAAGAAAAAGTACTACAGTACAATTTATTATTTATTTCCATAACTCATATAACCAGTACATCATTGATACCGTACTCAATTGAAATAGTTCAATAATAAATACATAATTACACTAGTCAGTCCTCTTCATCTGTGGTAGTATCATAACATGATTGTTATCCAATAACATCATTTGTGTTTTACTCTGATGATTGGGTCATTGATTCGCGTAGTGTCTCATCTTCTTACAGATGGAACATTGTACATTTGAAACCTTTTTCTTACCCTTGAAATCACATACTTGGTGTCCTTTTTCTCCAAACTTATAACAAACTCCCATTCCCTTCAAGCATTTAACAAGGTGATTCTTTCCACATTTATCACATATGTGAAAATATTTCTTTCCCATCCCCCGTTTATCCATATTTCTCTCTTCCATCATTTTCTTATCTAGCTTCTCTTCAAAGATATAAGACTACAATAATTATTTAATTATCTTATTAGAAGATGATATTATTTCTTTATATATTGAGAATACATGGGAGACTATTTCCCTTCTAAATTTTTCCTTAATACCATGAAAGATATGATCTATCTTACTATTTGGATAACACGTATTTCTGGAGTTCTCATTCCTTTTATAGGATGAAATTTCTAAACAATGGCATAAACTATGTCAATTTATGAATCAAAATGTATAATTCCAAAATTATAAATACCCAACTTATATTTGAAAGTTTATTGATATAATCCATAATCATAAAAATTATTTCTTTAAGGAAGTATATACTCATAATCCCTTCATAATAGATTGTAAATAAAATGACAATTATTCTAAGCATATCCCCTTGGTGTGTCGTAACCAAGAGTGTAGCAAGGCCTGTTGTCATGAACCAGTTCCCATTCGATTCAAGCTCAATGAATTGGTTTCGGGTTTTACCCCTAGGTAAATCTGTGCCAGAGCCACCTCTACCTGCTTGTATCCAGATAGGAAAATATTTCTTGGAAAACTCACAAAATCTCTACATTACCAAAATTTTAGATTGTTTTTCTATACTAATCCTCAAAGTCTATATTAGGTTAATGTATTCTAAGAAGATTTTATCTAAATCTAGTTTCCAAGGATTGTATTAAAACACTCTCTAATACCAACTGTAATGCCCCAACCCATGTTACCTAGAGTCGGTGCATTATTACATAACTTTGGAATGATCACAAGGAAATCATGAACAAAAAGACCGATCAGTTTAGTATTATTGGAAACAAGATTCATACATAATATCAACATTACAACTTGAAAATAAATTCAACACTAATTTATTCCATTAGAAACATTAAATCCTCCTATATTAAGCCTGAAAGTCACTCATAATTAACTCCTTTTCATCCTGGGGAAAATAAAACATAGAAAGGGGTGAGCTCAGACATTCATTAAGGATAACAATATAGTAAAAACATTAATAAATAATCACAACCATTAAGGAAATGTATAAGACTAAAACAAAAGCCTTTAAAACTTGAACTTCAGCATAATATGGAAAATATAAAATGAAAATAATGCCATTTACATAGTCATATTTATATTCTAGTAGTTTAAAAATCACATGCAATATCAATATCCTCTTTCAGAATGATGGAATTCATAATTCCAGACTTTCATAACCACATATTCAATGTTTTGTGCCAAGACTACAAACAAGATTTTTTCAGGGACTTGTTCGAAAACACTAGTTTGTCTCATGCGACCTACCGATGCATCTATAAGCTATAGTGGGCTCCACCCATCACATACAAAGTCCAATGCAATACTCATATGAAAAGGGTGAAACATATCATAATATTTCCTATTAAAACTAGCATATTAAATGTCAGTACATTACCCATAATTCAAGAATAGTATAAAAATAACACATCCACAATCATACATATCACAAAACCATCAATACAATATGGAATATATTTATCATAGTAAATAAACTTCAGACAAGTTTAAAATCCATTAAAGGATGTTGACATAGATAAAAATGTTTTTTAAAACACTTTGAGAGAAATATCCCTTTTTCATGAAAACATTAAAAAGTCACACAATTTAGAAAGGAAGAAATTTAAATACATTTTTGAATCAAACTGTCCCATACCCCTTTGAAACTTTTTAATGTAATTAACATTTTATAAACATTCATGTCCATATAAATAAATTCTTAAAAACCATTTCGAATACATGAAAATTAATGAAAATGATTTAGAAGAATTAATATTTAAAACATTAAAAATGATGTTTTAGTAAAAAAAATTGCTTTAAAATAACCACTTTGAATACTATTTCATGAAACATGGACATGTATAATAAATATGTCCCATGAGATACTTACATAAAAACAACCTCAGATAATAAAGAGATTGTGAAATTATCCCTTACCTTGTAATTTTTCTTGGTCAAGGGTAGGTTAACCTCTTGTATATTGGTGAAATAATTGTTATTAAATTTTACAAGAATCATATACATTAATATGATCTCTTATATGATCTTCTAAAACTGATTTGATAATAATATTTTAGTATTATCATCGTTTTAGGTATAAATTTATTCGTTCTCCACTATATGATTTATTATGTAAGTAATATTTGTTATGGATAGGATGCATATTACTAATATTATAAATTATATTAAGTCTTTAAACATTATTTTTAATCATCCAATGAAAATTATTCCTTAATGGATACGATGGGGATTGAATCTCATTGTGGTCATTGAGACAGTAATCCATACGTATGTACGAGTGACAATATAATTATTTTGATATTAAAATAATATATAAGTGGATGGTATGTCATATTTATACCAAAAAATTATGATGTTATATTTATTATTTACATCAATTACACATCATTATTATACCCATCAAAATAATAATGTATTGAATAACAATTACACCACGACATGGAGACGGTAAGCCGTACATACGCACGTATGGTGACATGTCCTTCAATTGATGGATAGAATAATGTATTTGGTTGTACCATATTTATAATAACATCACAACAACTAGAAGATACTGGATATATTATTTTATAATGTAAACAACAATTAATGATAAATGGAAGAAGAAAAGAACTTAAAAATGGGTGGTGAAATAATTACCTCTTCTTCGGGATCTTCCTTTTGAAAAGGGATCCTTAGATAGGCTTTCTGACTAATGTAAGGTCTATAGAATGAAGTGAGGTTTGTTGGGAGGATATTTGGGTAGGGTTTTATGAGCCAAAGGTTTGAGAAGTGTGATAAATGGGTAGAAAGTGATGGATTTTTATAAGGGAGAGGAGGGGCTCTTTAGTATAGATTGAAACAATTATTTTATTATAACCTCATCTTCAGTTACAAAATGTCAACTATTCATTAATAACAAATTAAAGATGACTCATGGTCAAAATAATATATTACAATAAGAATTGGACAGGTTTTGGATATTGTTTTAATATCTATAATCTTATTTATTTAAATTATTTATTAACGTGCTAAATATTGCATCATTATTAGGTCATAAATAATTTAATTTATTTTATGTACAAAAATTATAAAAAAATACCATTATGTAGGAAATCATTTTAGAGTTCCAAATAATATTTATAGTCAAAAATATAACTTACATAACCCCATGTAAAAATTTAACTATAAAAAAATAATTTTTAAATGTCATTTTTGTCTTTACTTTAAATTAATTAATATAAACTGTCATTATTACTCCTATATGGCTATATGGGGCCCCAAATTCAACCCAAGGATGACCATGGTAGGATATGTATCATAAAATAGGATTAAGAAACATGTTATGGTAATTTAATATTTTTATAATATTATATTTTACCCTTATTTATTATATTTACACTTTAATCATGGTAAATAAAATATTTACCGAAGTAATTATTCAAAATGTCTAAAAATAAAAGTGTCATATATAAAAAATTTGGACCTCCTGATTCTAAATATATAATCTATTTTTCTATATTCAAAACACAGAAGTGGATGAAATTAATTTAAAATTAATTCCCGCTGTCAAAACAAAAAGTGAGTTTTTAAGAAATAATAACTATCAAAATATTGACACTTGTTTATGTTTATTTTAAATGTGAACTTACATCCAATGACAAAAATTGGATTAAATGGTAAAAATATTATATAATTATAATTTAAAACTACTCAGTATTATAATTTAGAACTATAAATTATTTTTATTAAAAAAGTTGTTTTTAATTAAAATTTAGTATTTTTCAATATTCATCAAAATATGAAAGTTATCAGAAAAAAATCAAAAAATTATCCAAACTAAATTTTTATGTCCCAACTATAAATAAGAATTTTATTTTATTTTATTTAATATATAATAGTGTCAAATATTGGTTTTAAAAAGGTTCACCCTTAAATGGTGTTAAAATACCATTTTTTTGAAAATTAATTCTTTTATATAAAAAATTGAATTTTTTCTTATATTATGTCTAAGAAAAAAATAATATGGATTATAAAATTTTATTGACTATATTAAATTCAAAATCCAGTTAATACTATTCATAACCTCTTTTTGAATGACTAGTTTACTAAGTCGTGTTGTGCTCTAACTCGGTGTTTCTTATAGCGCAAGTTATTGAATTATTTTGAAGAAATAATGAACTATGAAATTGTGGGGTGTAACATTATTGTTCCTGAATAAATTTTGACAAGGATATGTCTAATCATAATTACATGTTATTTATGTTTTGTGTGAACCTAAATAAATACTCAATGTGTTATTAATGAACCTATCATAAATTTACATATATTTATGTGTATACCTTATTTCATGTCAATAATTTTATCTGAGGGCCTATTTTCATATCCTTCACATTATAAGTGAACATGTCTATATTTACACAAGATAACAACTTTATAAGATGATGTGTATTCCATTAATATAGGAATTTTTCCAATGTTATGTTCTAATAGATCATTTTATTTTATTCTTTAGTGATTCAAGTCTTATGATATTCGAATATTTATTCCATGAATCAATATTATTATATTTTATATGAATGTTATGGTTTTCAAATGTTTTTCTAGTGTTATCACACAATTAGGTTAATGTTATCCATACATGTCAACCATATTTAACATTATTTGTCATATAATGTCACCCTTTCTTATGTCTCCTATCATTATTTTGTGATGATTTTTTTATATTGTATATGTTTTTAAAGAGCAGTAAAGGGGAAAAATTTTATGGGTGATTTTGAAGATCATTCACTGAATGAAATAATTGTGTGACGAGTCTCCAAAGACACTAAACAGTTAATATCCAAAGATATGAGTTTGTGTAGTGTTATATATATTATTATATTGTGATTTATTATATATGAATGAGAATCGTGGGTCAATATAGATGATATGATTGGGAACCATCGAAAAATATAGCTGACATGCTCAGGTGATGTCTCATGCTCCAGATGACATGTCATGTATACCTCCCAAGACCCATCTTACATGTTTAGAGGGATTTTAATGACTTTCGTGACATGTATTGTGGCTTTCACATTATTTTTATCACATGATGAAATGCCTTGGTGTTACTTCGATTACATTTTTGGGCACCATCATATAATCAATTTGACAATATAAGCTGTTGTCACATGATATAGACATGTCATGCGAATTGCATGATACCTTCATGTGAAATTAATTATATCCATATCTATGTAAATATGACACATTTTATAAAACTTTTATTACATAAAGAACTCAATATTTGTTAAGAGTTATATTTTCAAGACTTCTTATGACTAATTCATCATGATCCTTAGCATAATCTTACCAGTGCACCAGAATTCATTCATTTGATCAATAAGGTGATCACATGAAGAATATATAAATTCTTCATAATCCATTAACTTGTTCCCATAGTTCTATATATTGGTTGTCTCTTGAGATTGCATTTCTCTCCCCTTAGAGAATTCCACTCTTTCTTCTAGGCTTTCGTGTGTCTCCTCTATCTCATATGTATATTTTTCATGGGAGGGGAATTATAGTAAAATATACATGAGATCTATGACACCTTTATTAGTGAGTGTATCACATATATGGGATTGACCCAGTGTAGAGTGTATCCTATCATGTATTATACATGATCTTACATCGGCCCATTAATAGAATAGAATGATAAATGGTAACAACGAAAATAATCCTTCATTTATATATTTACTATACCCATGGACTATCAAAGGGGTTCCTCATGATCATATAGACATGTAAAAAGTATTTCCCATGACCTGTCTGACATGTATGGGAGTCCTTGGGGGAAAGGTTTCCTATAGAAAATGATTTCACATAATTGAGGGATACATGTATGGGTCCCTTCTCAAGGTCATATTGGATTGTATAAGGTCCTTCATGCGAATAAGATGGCATGTCCAAGGGACTTTATGTGATCCGTGTTAATCAGATGAGGCACGTGACCTCATATCATAAAAAAATAACATAAAATCATCTCACATGAGGCTTCCTCATTTTTTAACATTTAATCCACCATTTTCTATGACCTACCCATTGGGTTCACATCACGAAATCACTGGATATATAATAGTTATTCTAACAACATGTTAGCATTTTCATGGACAATAACTATACTTTAATGTGGTGTGTTGTATGATAAATTATTTATCTTGAGATGGCGTTTGATTATTGTAATGGATTTTTACTCCACATGTTTATGGATCAAGAGGATAATGACTAATCTAAAGTATGTGTACATGAGCCATCTCATGTGGAAGGTGAGATATCGGATGAATTCCACAATATATAATAAAATCTCTTCAAAGCCTTCGTGTGATTATGAAGTTTTATCAGAGCAGGTTGACATGATAATCATATAATTAGAAAAATAGGATGAATCATATACGTGATCATATGATGGTCATGTGATCACATGCCTTCTTGTGGTCATGCCATCGAATTTATTTCTAGGGGCCATGAGATCCTACAATCATTCATTAAATAAAACTAGTCATTGAGTAATTATAGAGTGTTTTAAGGCATCTATATGTTTCTGTTGGGATTACTGAAGTTATCTCCCATCGGTATCCACTACATATATAGATTCTGCAAGGATATGGCCAAAATATTGGGATCAACCTCACTTGTACCATCCATATTATCCTTTTCTTATGTGATATAAATCTCTAGATCCTTGGTTTGGTATAGGTAACTCGTACATTGATGATTATTTATCATTTATAGAATGGATATGTTAATTGAACTACGTCAAATGAAAAAAAATGAGATATTCATCAATTAAGGTATTTATTTAGTATGTGGTCACCATTATCTAGATTTTGTAGGTAAGAAGTAAAAAAGATTCAATGATTTTTTGGGAGTTGGGTGTAACTCTTAATCTTGTTTATATTCTTGTATAAAATGATTATAAAAACATATGGGAGGTGTACTCAACTATTCCTCTATAGGTAATAAGAATTATTTTGGTTACATAATATGTTCAATCTGGTATGGGGGGCTCCGTAAACTATATTTTGAGTCGTCTAATTATTGAAAATCATGCCATTTGTGGCCAGAACCTCTTTATAGTCACCATTTTCTTTTGGTTGGGAGATGAATAAATAATGCACATGTTCTAGGAAATTTTCCATTGTCACCTTTCCAAATCCAATCCTTATTTTGAGGATTTGATAGAAAAAACAATCATATATGGTGTGACCAATCCTTAGGTTGAAATGGAAATAATAAGGACATTCAATAAGATTAAACTCATCGGGTTTACTAGGATCAAGAAGATTCAATAGATTCTATAATAATAATGAATGAAAATAAAAAAGGACCTTCTCAATTTATAAATAATACTCTTTATTCATCTAATCCTCAAATTATGGGTGAACCTGATGTCTGTTTTTCTTCTAGTCATGGGATATTTTGTTAATATTGCTGCTCAACATGATGTACCAGAAGATTCATGTATATCATAGTACATTAATAGGAATTGATACTAGTTTGATGGTAATAAAATAATTTCCTTCCATACCTATCATTCTTTAACTATATTGATTAAATAGGTTATGATTTAGCTCAAATAATTTAAATATCATCTAATATACATTGCATTATTTCTAAAATCATACAAAATATTTATGTATACATCATTAGGATCAAATGTGTTTGCAGATCAACCCACATATTTTTAATATAGATTTATACGAGTTTCTATTATGATAGTGGGGTACTGAGTGAATAGGTTAAACCATTCCATCTAGTGGTATAGTTAAAGACCCTCTTATTTTTACATTATTTGTACTTTTTGAGGTAGAAAATCATTTTTATTTATATTAGAGCCATTATGATAATTTAATTGATAGATAAGGTCTTATCACCCCACAATGGATCCATCTTGATGGATATTGTACTGAAAAATAGAGTTCGCTATCAATGTTCGTAAAAAAACATCTCACCTTTGTCACCTCATTATAATATTGAGGACTTATCCTTGGTCTTCATCAGGAGTCAAATATCATGATATTTTATTGGATCACCCATTCAATTAATGGTTTAGAATATTTTATTTCCAAAATTTTGTATTGGAAAATTTTCATCCACCACTTCAATATATGGATTCTTTTTGGGAAACATGAGTGCAGACCACCATCCCAAGGCTTCCATTAGGGAAAATAGAGGTTCCAAGGTATTTAGGTGTTTGGGAGGTACCATTAAATTAAAAAATACATATATACGTATAATTTGAGTCATGATGAGGTGTCTTATTCTCCTATGACATTAATTTAGGATTCATTCTATGAATGAATGATCACCCAGATAAGGGAGTGCTTCATTCCATAATGGATGAAAGTCATGATTATCCTAAAATTTATCATTTATTAAGAATAGTTTCGTGGATCTAGAAAAATCCCGATTCTCAAATAATATTCTAATAGGTGGATTTTATCTCTAATGATGTATATGATGATGGATATTAACTTTTATGTAATTACTACTCCTAGAAGTAATTTTTACCTAATTATTTCATCAATTTTTTGTTTAAGATTATTTATCTTATTCTCATATTGTGCATGTCATTCTTACATGGAGATAATTTCAACTTTTATGGGTAGTGAGTGGGATGTAGCCACACCCTTATGTTTATCCATGTATATTTTCCACTATTGAGGTAGAAATTTGTCATTTTTAGGTGCCATGTTGTATATACTTCCCTAATTATTCTTTTATATAGCAATAGTTGGTGAATACATATCACTTACCACTTGAGAAATGAATTATTAATTTTATTACTCTATATATTTTCATATTCTACATAATCTTTTTTGTTTATGTTAAAAAAATCACTACGATATATATGGATGTTTTAGTTATTCCATTACTCTCATTGCAATCGGGTGATTTTCCATGAATAACCCTTCGATAAAGGGCTGCATCCGAGTTATTTCACTAACAACTTGAAATATTGTATAATTTTTTCTTAGGAACCTTTTAGGGGTTTATTTCATCCATTTTTCTTTCCTTATATATTGTTCTATAGATAGTGACCTTAGGAGAGTTTCCAGTAATTCTTGCTGAATGAGCTCCAAAGATAAAAGATTTTTCCCATGGTACGAGGAAGTAATTGGATGTTGGACATCAATATTTACCTCTCAACCTAGAGAAGAATAATTATATATGGGGTGGTTATAATGATAAAACATTCCATAGTCTCATTGAATATGGATGATTGGGGGCCTCTATTGGCACTTTCTGATCCTATTGTTTAGGATTTGATGATTCCAGTAGAGTATTTTATTGTTCATAATATAGAAATTTAGACACAAATTCCCCTATCCATTATGATGACCTTGATCTGGAACATCTATTGATTTCTCCAAGACCCTCTTGTGGTGAGATGAATCCAGTGAGGGATATTTATTTATAAATTCCCTACGAATTATGGTATGGTTTTGTCTTGTGGCTTATACTGATATTTATAAAATACTATAAGGGGATGAGGACCCGAGGTGTGGAGAATATGGTAAAAATTCTCTAAACCTTGTGATATGTGTCCACTCCAAGAATACTACTATATTATATTCTATTTTGATACTTTTTATTTTCATAAATGTGGTTTTTGTATGAACCAGGTGTATTGGATTACTAGGTTGGAGTCATCTTCTATGGGAAGTTGTTAGGTTATACACAACATCATCTTATGTATCTAAAATGTGTTCTAATTTGATTAAGGGGCTCAACGTAATGTTATATTGGTATCTATATCCATTATTAAATTATGCATTTACTCATTTGATTTAGGGATATTTTAAAATATTTACCCATTAGTCCATGCATTACTTGGTTACCAGATCTCTCATTTGGATATAATATTGCATGATATTTTTAATAATATAGAGACATAGTGAAATGAAATTGTCCATATTTACCCAATTCACAGATACTTAGGTGTAGTGGGACCATGAAATCAGTACACTTTTGGTTTTTATGGTAAAAGTATGAAGATAACATAGGATAATTTCAAGCCCTTCTATCCTTGGGTTCCAGGATATTGAGAATGTTTCTATATCCACCTAAAAATGTACTTATAAAATATAAATTATTTTCATATTCATGATAAGGGGGTGTTTGAAATTAAAACATTGATTTTCAAACCACATGGTTTTTTATAGGTAATCCATGAACTAGTTCTATAACTCATATGTGATTTCATTATAATAAATAGTTATAATCTATATCATTGTTGGGTGTTGTTTCCATCTAAATATCTCTAGATATCCATCCCATCTTCTTGTAAATTAAATTATCATGCCTCTACCAAGATATAACATAATAGATGATTCTATGGGTCTCATGTATATCACAACTCTGTGGTGTTGATATTTTATGGGTCACTATATAATTTTAACATTATTATATCAAGATCATATATATAATAAGTGCCTAATGTTTTATCCCTTCTCTCTATTAAGGTCCACGGGTAAGGGTATCATTCCACTTCCCCATATAGATATCACTTCAAGAAGGATATACATGGGGGATGTAATGAGTATAGTTCATTTAGTCTATATATACACTACATTGATTAGGAATATTGTTTTGGTGATCATTTTTTACTATAGATGAATAGTCAATAGAACCTTGAGGTGTGGTGAATATGAGTCTAAAAGTCTCAAGGATATTATCATTGTGATTATCAGATATTTGGGAATCATTTTATGTTATGGTCGGAATATTCCGACTAACATTTGGGGGTTGATAAGAGAAATGAGCCAATCAAATAATGATTTTCATAATATGTTGAAGTGGATAAATAATCCCACTTATTTCCTCCTAATTCTAATGGAATATTCCCAAGGGATTCATGTGAGGGGGAAGGTATATGTTCCTTTTCTATACTTTCTCTAGGAAAAGCAATGTGGACTTGAACTGAGTGAGATAGAATATGATCATGCATGATAGCTACTTCTAGAATATGACAATGTGATTCACTAGTTTAACTGGTTACATGATCCCTCTATTTTTATCCATAACATTCCAATCCTTTTGAGACCATTATGGTACCCGTGTATAATTTTCCAAGGAGATAATTTTTTTTGTGCTTCCATCCATATGAGACTAAGGGGAGCTGTCATGATGATTTTGGTGAAAAAGGTTTTTATGTGACCTTCTAGGTAGCAACCATGTTATTATGGAGTTCTAATCGTCTCCTTGATCCACCTTCCTATGATATGAAAGGTTCTAATTTTCACACTGCATGGGTATGCCTCTGATGTGATTGGTGATGGAAATCAGTTTAAGGACCCATCCTTTAAAATTTAATAATATTTAATTATGTTAATAATTTGATATTATTTAACACTAAGGATATTTTCTATGTTTAATATTTAGATAATTGGGCCATAAATTATACAGAAATAATTAAATATTACAAAGTTTTCACTTCATCTCACAATCAATTTTTTTTCGTAAAATAGAAACATTTAAAAAGACACAAGGTTTCATTTGAGGTTTAATCATAACTTTTACTTCATCGCATCCATGAATCTATTCTAAATTAAATCCCATGAAAAATATTTCAAAAAATGGGATGAGTGTAACGATATCAATAAGGGATACACAATGAAGTAATACTGTTAGCCTTGCGAAAACATGTAAACTATGAAGACATTATCATAATTTAATACTTTTCATTGTTAAGAAGTAGTAAATACACTTCATTTATTATAATATAATTTCTTACCATATTTTTAATCATGAAATTACCTGAAAATGCGTAGAAAGAAACATATAACATATAAAGGTAACTTAGGACATAATCATACTTAAATGGAATAACTATACAGTTGACTTGCACACTTATCACACATACAAATGGAATTGTCATGTAACAGAATTCTATACCCAATGCATTGGAGACCTAAAATGGGGATGACCCTTTTTATAAGCTATATCAGGCTCCCCTGTGAGCTCTAATGGGGCCCAACCCTTCGTATATTCAATATCAGGATCACCTATGAACAATAATGGGGCTCAACACATTGTATACGTTCTATCAAGATTAAGCATGTGCTATAATAGGGCTCAACCATTCGTATGAACTGTATCGGGCTCACTATTGAAATATCCAAGTAATGATATACATTCATAATAGATAATATCATACAATTCTCAACATATCACTCTTTAAATTTCGTTTTCACTCTTAATTAGAAATTATAGGTTATTTAAATTAACAATCCATTTTAAAAAATCAATTTAATACATTTATAAATGATATTTTTGAATCATTGTGTCCCATACAACATTAAATTTTTTAAATAAAATCAAGAAGTATCATTTTAAAAAAATTATTCCCATATAAATAAATCTGTAAAATCATTTTAAAAACATGCAGATGAATTAAAATGATTTATAAGAAAAAGTCATTAAAACAACTAAAAAATGTTTTAGTTAAAGTGTCTTATAACACTTTTAAAAATTTAAATTATAAGAAACATGAAATTTTACCATTATAAAAATCATTATATATAATTATTATAAAGAAAATATGGATACAAAATGTCAATGGAGCTGTATACACTCTTTATAAAATAATTAAGGTGCATATCCTCAAGAAATGTCTTAATGGAATGAGATTGAGATGAAGTCCCTTACCATGAGTCTGAATCATTGCATACAATCATTATATTCCAAAATAATAAGAATAAGTTAATTTTTAATTTCATTAGAACATTTTTCATTTTTATTATTCCTTTTATATCACTTATTACTATGTTATTACAGTTACATGTTTATTTATGTTCATATTGGACATTTTGTCGTTACTTGTTACTTGAGTCAAAAATGAAATTGGTACGATATCAATAGTTCATGTTGTCATAATTTCATCATCTCTAGAGAAATATTCATGACATAATTATCACATTTATACATATATTATTCTTTAAAATCCATAAATTATATATTTATGATAAATTAACAAAATTAAAATCATTGAGATGATAGGTTATACGTACACATGAGTAACATCTTCATTTTCACTGATAATTATAAAAAGAAATTAATTACTTATTTGTAATGAAAAAATTATAATAAAATAATTTACATCAAATTAATAATTTAAATATTCATATTTAAATAATACATGTGATTTAGTGAATAAAATTGAATCATATCGCTTTGTGGAGGTGATAGTTCACATGTATGCACGAATGGCGTTATCATTATTATTTGCATTGAAAGTAAAAAAACATAATTGATATATTATTATAATATAATGATTAGTATGCTGTTAATATCAAATATGAAAATAAATTCCATTATTAAAACTAGTCATGAGATACAGTTATGGAAAATGAATTACATCAGTTCGTGGAGGTGATAGATCACACGTTTGGAAGAATGATTAATTACTTTCTTATTTAAGGGGTGTGGAGATATATTTAGGTGTTGATATTAAAATAATAGCATATATATATATATATTAAGAATACATTATTAATTGTTTCATTAGGTTTGGTGGATATTTTTAGGATGTTGAAGAAGAAAAAAAATAGAAATACTTGAAGAAAATGACACATCTTGTAATGTTGATCACCATTTAAGAATACCTTAACACCTCAACAGAGGGTGTTCTTCCTAAATTAATCCCTCAACAATATGGGGAAGATCATATTAATTGGTTTTCCAACGTTTTTCTTCACCAAAATGTTTTTTAAGTGTGTTTAATAGATATGAATGATTTCCATTTTATAGGAGAGGGGAGGGGCACACTTGGAATTTTTAAACATAATAATTTCATATAAATTCAATTTTAATTTAGAATGGTCCAAAAAAAATTTATTCTAAATATAAGATGATTTTGGGTTGAATAACGATCATAAAATTAATATTATAAATGCTTTTAATCATATTGTGGTATTCTTTTATTTATAATTTTTCAGTTAATGTATTTACCGTAACATTTTAAATGACTCAAACTATGTCATTTATGACATATTATGAAATATTATAACAAGTTGGCTGAATATTAGTTTTTTAGAAATTTTATTATATTTATTAATCTATTTTATAATTAAGAATACAATTTTAGTCAATTATAAAACTATTCATTGGTTGACTTTTATAAAATATAATAACACAAAGAAAAATTCCATGAAAACTAATTTATATCATAAAAAATATTAAAATATGTACATAAAATTTTTGGATGGAATAAATTATGTCAAATAATATTTATTTTAATATTTATAGCATCATTCATTTTATTAATTCATTAATTATGAAATTACGACATAATTTTATGTCATAAATAAATTATTTTATATACTTTATAAAAGTTAAAAATAAATTACCTTGATGTCTGTAATATTTTTATATTTTAAATTTTTATTTATTGAATAATATATCCCCTAAATAACTCCACATGAAAATAAATTAGTTTCTAAAATGATAACTGTAAAAAATGACTATTGACTTAATATAATATTAAAAATGTATTGAAGAAATAAACTTGGCCCCATATTGTCCTAAAATAGACCCATGGATGCTATGTGTTGTAATAATTTAATCCAATTAGATTAGGATACGTGTTAGGGTTGTTTTATAATGTTATAATAATATATTTATATTAAATTACTTTATTTACCTCCAACTATAGAAATAACAGTAATTACTAAAGTTACCATTCATAATGTCAAAATATTAAAGGGACCTATTTAAATAACATGGAACTTGGATTCCAAATATAAAATAAATTTTTACAAATTCAATACACATAATGTTCATAAATAAATAAAAAATTAATCCCTGTGACGAAATAAGTTAATGAGTTTTTTAAGTAAAATGTTCAAATGTCCACAATGTTTTTATATTGAGATTCATTGTAAAATTGATTCCAATGATAAAATTTTTATTAAATGATAGAAACTAATATTATTATACTTTAAATCAAACCAGATACAAAATATATAAATATTAATAAATTATAGGAAGAGGCAATTTTGAATTAAGATTCAGTATTTTTCATTATTCACTAAAAAATTAATTTTATCAGAAAAATACCAAATTTAAACGAAATTAAATTTTGATATCCCAATTCCAAATAATAATTTCATTTTTTCATGTATAATATATAAAAGTTTAAAAAAATAGAATAATATTGGGTTCACCATCAAAAGGCGGCAAAACTGTTCTTTTTTTTAAAAAAAATACATCTTTTATATGAGAAATTGTATTTGTTATTTTATCATGTATAGAAAACATAAAATATGAATTTTAAAAATTAAATTAAATATATTACATATATAAATAATTAATAAAACCCAACAAGAATTAATTTATTATTTTATAAATTTACTTATTTTCATTTAAATATTTTTTTAGAAATAGGTTTCCTTTTATTTCAAAAGGGTTTTATTTTCATTTATAATTAATTTTAAACAATAGAATTAATTATATACATTTTTGAAAGGTCTTTTCATCAATAAATCAATAATGATCATTATCACATTTTCAACATATTGGTTATAAGGTTACATAGTAATATTTAGTTTTTTGGTTAAGTTTGATGAGGTGTATTATGTACACTATCGAACATAGTGTCTCTTTTTAAAACACTCAAGATGTTACATTATCCCCCTCATTTTATAAATTGTGTCATATAAATTTGAATTTGGGTTTGTTAGCTATGGTATGAATTCTAAAAGTACATTTACTTAGATCCCACATCGAAAAGAGGATTAACGAAAATATATATTTAAACGAAAGAAAGGTGATTAAGAAGGGAACTGAAGATAAAAAATATTAGGAATCCATGTAGGAAAAATTAATATGGAATAAAAAATAACCATCATGTTCTGATTTATTGTGTTCAAAACCTGATTATGAAAATGTTAACAATGAAAAATCATTAAATTAGTGATGGGTTAAATGGTATTTGACTTTTTTATAGGAAAATTAAATAGGAATCATTTTTTATAAGACCATTTTCATAATGTCGTGGAATTAAAATACCTTATTGTATAAGAACATAAGAAAATACACTTACTAGAAAATTAATGTTTCATACATTAATCAATTACAACCACAAACTCATATTTTTCTCAAAAAGAAATTAATTCGAGATGAATAATCTTCTATAAAATCACATAATCCACAAAAGATTAAATATAAATTTCTCCTATCGTCAACAATAACCAAAACCAACATCATTAGTACAATATAAAATAATTCCCAAAAGAGAATAATCCTTTATAAGAAGAAATACTAATTTTAATATCCAAAATTCAACAATTGTACCCAATGTTCTAAATAGATAATTCAACAAATTACTATCCTCAAAAATTTTCAAAATAATCAAAATTAAG
Source organism: Viscum album (assembly GCA_963277665.1). Lineage (NCBI taxonomy): Eukaryota > Viridiplantae > Streptophyta > Magnoliopsida > Santalales > Viscaceae > Viscum > Viscum album. The sequence continues at coordinate 448,918,920 of OY728133.1, forward strand.
ATTGAGTCCCAAAATTGAAAAGGATTTGATCACAAAGTCTTACAAGATAAATTTTTAAATTTGTCTCTAAATAACCAAAATCAAAATTAATGTCGCATACAAAAAAATAATTAACCAAATCACATATTCTCTATCAAAAGAAAATTATTTCCCTAAATAACATGAATCACTGTAACCCCACAATTGAAATAAAATATTCTTCAAAAATATAGTTTAAACATTACTCTTACATATAAATATCATATTATTCTATATACCATAATCATATAAAGTTCCCAAAAATAGTTAACATCTTCAAAATTAATATTATACACATAATCATCAAATACTCTTCCAATCATATAGTTATCTATTCGATTAAATATATGACTCCCAAATGAACTTTTCCATAAGCCATAAAATCATTTAATGGAAAATAATTATGTCATTATAACTATGTACTTCACATAATCTAGCGGTGATAAAACTTTTTTACACTACGGTTGTCTGTTAGATTCTTGTAAACTTGTCTGATACGATTGGTTTTCACCCTTCCGATGATTTTTCCTTTTTCTAAAACTATATAACTCTAATAAAATTCCCAAAATTCGATAATATACTAAAAAATTACATTAACATATTTTTAAAAAAAAATTTATCTCATTCATTTCAATTTTTCATCACAAAATTTAATAACACATAATTACCTCCAAAATAGATGTCTCCAAAAATACCAATAATCTCATTAAAATTATTGAACATAAAACCTCAATGAGAATTTTTAATACATTAATATTATAATAAACCATAAAATTATATACTTATTATAATATCCATAAATATTAATAAAAATCACAATCTTTAATGTTGTGTAAACAATCATCTCATACCCACTGTACTGCCTTAGCCTTAAATGATACATAATCGTGATTTAAGTTAATCATTTAAATTTATTTCACATAGACAATCTTTTTAAATTTAGAGATTTAGAAAACTAGCACATAACTCATACATAAAAAGTAAAATATTATAAATAGAAACTTCTCTTCATTAACAATTTTATAAAAAACAATGATATTTAATATGAATCATGGTTTCATTTCATGTTTATTCATATATTCTCCTTAATACCATCAGGGACACAATTATTATATAAATCATGTGAAGACATTTAATAACGTCTGATGAGAATAAAAACCTATGTAAGGTATACACAATGAATTAAAATTTTTATCCTTTTGAAAACAATAAAACCATCAACAATTTATCATGAATTAATACTTTTAAACATTAAGATGTAGTGAATAAACATCACATAATATAATATCCTTGGTTACCCTTTTTATAATAAAAAATTGAAAAAATACACATAGAAAAAAACATATAAAATATAAGGGTAACTTGGGACATAAACATAATTAAATAGAATAAATATACTATTGAGTTCCACACATGTCACTCTTATAAATGAAATAACCCTACGGTTGACATCTATACTCAATGCCTTGGAGATCATAATGGGGATCTCCATTATTATCGATTTAACTTCAACCTTGGTAATAAAAATAATTACTAAATTTCTTATTCATAATATCCATAAATAAAATGGACCTATTAAAAATAATTTCTAATTTATAATTACAAATAAATAATCCCATTTTTCAAATTCATAACAAATAATTGGTAGAAATTAATAAAAAAGTAATCCCATTTACATAATAAAAAAATATTTTTTATGTAAAACATTACAATGATCACATAGTGTTTACATTTAATTTCCTTCTGAAATTGATTAATATTACAAAAACTGTTTTAATTTATGAAAACATAATCTAATTATTCATTAAAACGATTTAAAGAAATAATCTAGCAATATAAATAAATTTAACGAAATGGAATTTTTAAATTTAAGGGAACTATTTTTAACTATTCATTAGTAACATAAATTTTATCATAAAAAAATAATTTAAAACAAATTAAATTTAGATGTTCTTATTACAAATAAGAAGTTTATTTTCTCCACTAAAAAGTATAAATGTGTTAAAAACTATAGCTAAAATGAATTCACTATTAAAAGGCAGATAAAGAACAATTTTTAAAAAATACTTATTCTATTTAAAAATTGAATTTCGTTTTATATCATGTATAAAAAATATATAAGATGAATTTTAAACATTAAATTAAATGTATCAAATATATATTTTATTAATAAATTCTGAAAAGAGTAAATTTATTATTTTATAAACTCTCTTTTATTCATTTTAATAGTTTTTCAGACATACATTTCCTTTTATTTAAAAAGGGGTTTATATTCTTTTAAAATTAAATATTTAAAAAAGAATTAATTAAATAAATGTGTAAATAAAATATTCATATAACAATTAATATTGTGCATTCCCTTCATTTTAACAACAACATTATAAGGTAACATTATATTATTTAGTTATTCTCTTATGTTTTATGTGGCGTATTATGTATGTTATCGAACATAATGTAACTTTTTTAAAAACATGGGATGATTTGACATGTAAAACATGTTTCATTAAAACATTCCCTAACTAGGATGGATTTTTCGGCTTCACCATCTAGAAACCTCTACATGGAGCCACATGATTCTCAATCAGACCTTGTTGGGGGGGGGGGTATTCTTGAGCCATTTCATTTTACATTCTAAGGTAAAGACATCTGGTGGGTAATATTTATGGAACATTTAGAGGTTATTGCTGAAGCTGATGTTTTAGACCATTCTGTTGATGAAGACATGACCAAGGTTCATGATATCTATGAGAGAACATTTTTTATTTCAGAATGAAAATAAGTAATAATGTCACTAATTAGTGCATCATGGAATTTGTGAAATTTGTCAATAATCTATGTATAGGTAACAAAATAGTTTTATCTTGTTTCTTGTTTGACTATTTTTCATGTATTTCATTTTAACAGTGAGAGTTGATTATCTCATAGGAACCCCTGTAATGAGGGATTTCAAGTTAGACATCCCATTTTTTTGTGTAGGGGACACAAAAAATTTCTTTATTCTTAGTAAACCTATTGTTTTTGTTATTTGAGAGGATTACTAAGGGTTCACAATTTTTTATTACAATGGAGATGGTGTAGTGCCCTGGGTTTTGAATACTATTTTACACATGCCTATATAGATTCATTTATTCAATCATTACATTATTTTACACATTTATAACCATGTTTTTCTAATATATGATTGATTTTGTGTGGTTCATGTATGGCTGCACAATTACTCACACCAGGTTCACCATTATCATATATTATAGAAGCATACAATGCTTCCCACATCCATAACAGTGACCATTCCTACTTTCAACATATAGAAAATAATATGGGGATTTACAGCCAAAGAGACTTACAAACTCACATCAGTCAAAATTTAGGGATTTACAACTCATGAAAATGTTTTTGGAGGGAATTATTTCCTCTTCTAGAACTCTATTATAGATTAAGAAATGTCCCTGAATATCTTCCAAATCCCAATATAGAACTACTTACCCTAAAAAAGAGTTTCTTTTGAATCTTACAAATATATAGTGGGTTCTATTAATGATACAATCTATATGTATACGAGGTTCTATATTTTTTCATGTTATTTTATAGAATTGTATAGTTTTTTATATATTTGGATTCTTTATAACTACAAACTCATGTTTTCTCAACCATCCAAAAAGGTTTTGTTTGGGATAGAGACTTAATGAGGCATACTATATATACTATTTATAACAGGAATGAATACCAATGTAGTGCATATAAGCATAAGAAATATATTATATTGTCAAGATGAAAGGGCATATATGAGAGAACTTAGGCACTTTGTATGAATTTAGATCCTTATAAACATTTCTATGTATTCTAATTATAGTGTGAATAAATGTCATCATATTTCAATCGTTCATTAGCCTATGTAGATGTGGCGATTGATAATTAATTCTTATGAAGTTTATTTTCCTAGGGTTTATCAATATTTGATTTTCTTTGGGACTCAAATTGGGGAATATTTCAATGTATAGAGTAATTCATATCATTCCAATTAATGGGGACCACACATTGTGGATATGTAGTTTTGGGTACTTTTATAATGTTAGTTATATTATCATTTAATATACCAAAGCCATCATGGGTAATGAGTAGTGGGAGAAACAAGGGATATGAACCAATTATAATCACTACATATTGATAAGGTACTTAAGCACTGAGTAGGATTTAATAGGATCTTATATATAGATATTGTGCCTTCATATGGATTTCTACTTATCGTAGATATAATACCAATTCATTTCCTTATAGTTCAATTTTATTTCTAAATCCATTCCTGGATGACAAGGAACATTAAAACCACATAATAATTTTTGTCTCATGCTTTATAGTGTATGGAATTTTGAGGGGCTTACAAAGAGGTGGATGCATAATTATATCTTATACCCTAGAAAAGATGATATATAACCTACTTGAATAAGAATCCAAGTTCTCATTCCACAATTCATTCATAACCCAATGTTTGGTTTGAATAGGTTATGAAACATAAATAAATTATTATTATTGTTGAGGTTTAGGAAGGCTATGGGATTATAATAGTGCGTGTTCCCAATTAGAGTTCATAACATTAGAAGTACACCTATTTATCTTATTTGGACATGAATCAGATTACTGATATATGATAAGTATATATCTATGTGGGTCATTTAAACAAGGTTTCGATGCATGAGAGGGTCTTCATGACATGTATAATTTTGGGGGGGGGGGGTCTATGCATACCATGGTTGACATGTAGGGGATTTTTATTAAAAATATATTGGTTATCTGCCCAAAAATCATGAGGATTTTTGGATATATCCATCATGTTTGATACATTATTCAACTTTTTTTAAACGGTCCACTGGCTCATAAGGATGGAATGTTGAAGGTTATTCACATTATTGAAGCAGACATGTCAGAGGGATGCCACATGAATCAAATTACTCATCCAATGAGACTTAATGTGATTGATGTAGAAACGTCAAAGGTTGTTTTTTGATCAGAGTTGACATGTCAGATGAGTGACACATGACATTCCTAGAATTTTTAGATGTATTACTGTGATGTGGTTGACATGTATTGGATCATGAGTTACTCAGATGTCAGGTTCATAGGACCTAGGGTGATAGGGATGACATGTATGTGGGATTTTACATTACATTGATAAAATTTTGGGAGTCATTCGTGTGAATTTTCTATCATTTATGGGAACCATAACATGTCTTGGATGACATGCCCATAGTATTGTCTCATGATCTGGATGATTTTTCTAGAGGACCTCGAGTGACTCGGATGAAAAGTATGGAGGCCATTGCATAAATGGATGATTTTTATATGGGGATTATAAAGAAATGGAAAAAATTATGGATACCTTATTGTGACATGGTTTACATGTCATGGAACTATCATATGATATGGTTGACATGTCCATGTTCCATCGCATGGTTTGGAAGGCATGTCTATGTTACTTTTCATGACTCAGATGACATTTCTATGATATTTCATAAGCCCTAGATAGGCCACAAAACTCACATGGTGACAATTCATAAAAATACAATTATCCATATTTTCATAAGTATTCTATCCTATATCATATTTTATTTGATTAATTACTTAATATTTTTTAATCATTTTCCTATCGAGACCTCATGTGACCAAGTTGATACGTTAGAACTCCATAATGTAATCTGATCAGTTCACCATAATTCTTTCACATGATCAATATGCTAATCATGATAATCATAAATACAAGAAAATAAGTCATTTTTCTAATTTTCAGATTTTACTTATAGGAAGACTCATATGAGAGTGTGGCTCTCCACTCTTTGTATTCCACTCTAACTTCGTCAATACCATGTTTCTCCTCTCTCTCATTTGAAATTATATATTGTGGGGGGAAAATTAATTAGAATCACACCATATATTTACACCACCATTCATAGAATTTATACCATATATATGATCAAGATTTTGTGGTGTGATAATTGCATCACACACTTCAAATAATCCTCATGTGAGTCTTTCATGGCATCCCATAACAAATAGAAATCATGAGAACACTAAATCATCTCCATATTTATTGGACCCAAATATTTTGAATGGGATTAATAATGATAAAATTAAAATATTAATATTATTTCAAAATATTTGGATGACATGTAGGAGAGTCCTCATCATATAAGGCAACCTGTTGATATGGATACAACATTATTAATGTATACATGTTAGAAAACCTTCATGAGATCATGTTTTCTGGTTTGAGGGAATTCATGACATCTGGATGGTATGTCCTATGGACTTCATGTGATCAGCGGTTATCACAGAAGGTGTATAAAATATTCTCTTGAAAAACATAATAACATTCTCTCACATGATTTTTATCCCTTCTTCATCTTTGAATCCTCTACTTTCTCGAACATTTCAATTGGTTGTATTTAATGGAAGAACATTACAAATAATGGGTATCAAAATGGAATTACTGGATTTTCATGAACTATAGTTCTTTTGGTTTGTGTTACTTTAAATTATCAATGCTAGATAAAATTAAAGAGTTAAATTATTATTAAAGAAAGTTGGAACACTTTTTTGTAGATGTGGAGGTGATTTTCATGATTAGATGGATATGTCTAAATGCCTTCACATGATGATAGTGACATGTAATATGGATTCCACGTGATCCGAGGAAATCACCAAGAATACATTATTTGATCATTGAGACTTTTTTAATGGATTTTTGGGATTTTCAACTAATAATGTGATGGTAATGACTCATCTTTGTGACTATCCTAGGGTCATACGATCATATTTCTTCTCCGAGGTCATGTGATCCTCTATCTTATTGAGGGTAAAATGGTCTATGTTACATTTCCACTTAATATCCATGTATCATTTATTCTCCTTTATATACCATGTATAGAAAATAATTACTATGTTTTTAGTATTTATTACAATCCTAGAATAGTTGATGCTCATTTTATATGAGTAAATGGCCGTAACCTATAGTAAAACAGTATAAAAATCAATTGTGAAGATATGATTAAAACATGTTAGGGAGAAATACAAAAATATAATGTGGTGTTTAACAATTAAACTTATCTAAATCTTGTTGGATAAATTTTTTGAACCCCTCTTTTCCCAATATTATTCATTTGAGAATTTGGAATCATTTTTCTTGGCTGTGAAATTATTATATTTTTATCTTTTAATTAATTCAATGAATCTCCTCTCCCCAACCAGTAAAAGGAAACTTGTCCCCTTTCTTATATAAACAAATTTGAATAATAAATCTCAGTGAAAACCTTTCCGATTATATTTTCAATTTCTTGATCAATAAAGTATACCTTTTGGTCTTCTTAAAATAACATTTCCATGCTCATTAATAAAGGATCTAAAGAAAGAAAACTTCAAAAAGGTAATCACCCTTACCAACTTATTTCAGCTTATTTCTTATTTTATATATCATTAGTCACTTGTATTAATCATTAAATATTTATTTTATATCACATATGGGTCGAAATTTGTTTTTGTGAATTTTTCATACCATTATTCTCCCATTTTTCCATCATATGGGATGTGAAAATATCATTTGTGCATATATCAGGACTACTGCCTTCATATAGAAATTCAATTCATTATTAATCCCCATTTTCATGGATTTTTATTTTGATGGTACTTGTTTTTAACATAATATTAATTATATAATTAATCATTGGGAATTATAATATATTATCTTCAACCACACATTTTGATATGTTCAAAAATGATAACTCTTATCATGTGTGAATGTGGACTACAATGTTTACAAAGAAATGAGGTTCATTTTTTCATTTCATAAATACATGTATATTAATAAAGTAATATTTGTCCAATAAATATAAAATATATGATATTAGAATAATAATTTAAATATGAATTATTATTTACTATTATTCGGTTCCATCCATCAAAATGTTAAAAATATTTTTCATCAATATATACGTCATACCATCTCCATAAATGGTGTAATTCGATTTTATATCTCTAATTTTTATGGAATATTATAAATATGTATATAAAAAATATATGTGTGTCTATAATTATAATAATTATATAGATAATGAAAAATATATAATTTCGAATGGTCCAGAACTAACATACTCAGACATAAAAAAATGACATAGTTAATAGAAGAAAATGAGGTTTTTAATAAGAAATTAATATTAAATGGGAGTAGAAATGTTATAATAGAGAATATATGATATTATAAGTATAAAAATGTTCATGATATATTATTATTATAAATTTTAATTTATAAAACATGAGGTTATATCACTTACAAAGAATTTCAGACCTGGGGTAAGGGATTTCATCTCAATTTCCCCTCATTATGGCATGTTTTAATGTTATACACACAATTATTTTATATTGTTTATATATATCAATATTAAATTTTAAGTAAAATATAAAAAATATTTAATTTTATATTATGATTCAATTCAAATTATTCCATCCAAGGGGGTTTGAATAGATGGTTACCAAGTGGTAAGGGGTTTCGTTACTCATTTTATTTTCATTAGGTTATAATACTAATTTATTTTATTTCAAATACTATTATTGTTTGTGAAATTATAAATTATTATTATAGGATTTATTTAATGTTTTTTAATGTGTATTTATACTTTTTAAAAATAATCACTTCATTGATTAATTCCCACTACAGTATTTTTATCTATTTTCCCACATATCTTTTCTTTTCATGAGACATGTAGCATATAAACTACTTACTTCATTTACATGGGGTATATTATTTCTCTCTGATATGTTATTTAATTAATACCATTATTTTCAGGTTATTGAAATTTTTATTTTAAATTATTTATTTCACGGGGGTTATGGCTTAAAATATCCCTAATCCTTTAGGGATTTATTTTACAATCTGATTTATTTTCTGAATTATTTATGTTTGATGTTACATTGTCAAAATTTATATGATACATATATTATTATAACCATTAATTATATTGTCTTATATTTATTCAGGTCATTTTAAAGTAATTGTAGAAATTCTTTGTCTTTGTAAATTATGAATATTGCTAAAAAATATTAAATATATTCAATATTTCTTCCATAGACGTGAATAATATTTTTACATGTCCATGTTTTCTAAAAAAGTTTTCAATAATTTTTTTACTATTATCCCATGGAAATTTAAAATCAATTTTCATAATGTTTGAATTTTAAAAAATTGTTAAAAAATAAATCCTCTAAATGTTTTCTAAACTACGTTTTTTAACCTTTTTAAGAAAATGAAAAGGAAATCCTTGTATTAATATACATGACATTAAAAAAATCCCACCATTGTGGGAACTAAATTCATATAATATTCTTTATATGTTTCTATCGTTTGTTTAATGGAAAAAATTTTACTTCATATTTTGTAAATTTTATGATTTAATATTATTTATATAAAAAAATAGGATTTCCTTGAAGAAATGTTACAGTGATACATTTAATGTATATTTACCTTTTTCAACATAATTTGATGAATATAATTAAATAATAAAGATATATTATAATTATACCATTCAAAATAATTATCTAGATGGTTTACGATCAATCTAATAGGGGAATATTTTTACATTCGATATGCTAGTTCTTCTAATATTGGTAATTATTGATTATTAAAGAATGTTGACTGAGTTATTTCATCATATTATAAATAAATTAGACATATTATGTGAATGTTGTTATTATAATTACATATCCCTTCAGTGTATATTTAGGTATCATGTGGTAAAAGTGGTTGGTTAAATTTTTAAGGACATACATATTTATATAATATTTCATAGTGTAAGTATTTAGGGTATGTTTATGATTCCATATTACAAGGCATTGAAAGAGAGGCTATGATTTCCCAAATTATGAATTCCATAATTACTAAATCACTTATTAATTTATATGATATTATTTGAATAGTTATGATTTATATTGATACAATTTTTATATCATGTAATTAATCATAGTGATTGTATGATTAGAATTAATTCACTGCACATTATTCTTCAGCCTTATGTTATTGGTTGAGTGTAATGTGTTTTCTGTTATTTAATTTTTCAAATTTATTATGCATTATTTATTCATGATATATTTCCTTGTAGAGAAACCACACAGATTATTGTTTCTAAACTCTATTTTTCTTCCATTCCAAAAGATATGAAGATGGAATATTTTATTGATTTTAAGGATATAGGATTTTTTAATTTCACTATGATGTATTTTCTGATTTCAAATGTAATTTGAGATCATTGTTTATATATAGATTACCATGACCACTAAACACATATGTACTTTTCATGCAATAACGTCAATTATAAGCCAATATAAAAATTTAACCACCAACTCTGGGATACGAGAGTTGGTGTCATCCCATCACCAATAACTATAATTAAAAATGTTTACGAACATTATATTATCTCAAAAATAAATACTATAGCCACATGTCATGATGTTTCCCACAGAAGAAAAATCTTGCATTATTTATGTATTATCCCTTGGATGGACATTTCGTTCCTAATTATTAAGAAGGGTGATATAGATAAGGATAATAGTCTATATTATCTCATATTTACAATAATGGATAGTAAAAATTCATAGTCCTATATTTAGGAAATCTTCTATAAATTGAGTATTTAGTACAGAAAGGGGAAAAATATTTGTAGCACAACCAATTATACTTGGTATCTTATGTTGATTAGATCAAACAAATATAAATTAATATTAATATAATCGAAAACTAAGTATTATGATAATACATTCTATATTTGTTTTAAATTTTCTTAAATTCTCAAAAATGTAATCATGGAAAAATATTAATCATATTTTTATATAAAAAACTTATACTATATAATATATATTGGAATATGTTACACCAAAATATTCTAAAAAAGGAACATCATATTTGATAGAATATATTACATGAGACAAAAAAATTAAAAGATAATATAACACCATGAGGATTTATGATATACATTTTTTAAATAAATTCAATCTCTTTGAAATATTGTAATTCATGCAACACCGAGGTGAAAATAAACATCATACTCTATTAAAATATTATTCGTTAAACCTGACTATTATATCAATCTGTTAGGTTGGTGAGTTTGAATAGAACTAAAAAAATTATGAAAATTATATTTGTCACAAATTTATTGAATATGTTCATTTGTTATATAATGATTATAAATAAAATAATGATCACTTTAATGAGAGGAAAATGTTTTCGGAAAAAATGGTTTTTCTAAAAGGAGTAATATTGATTTTTTTTCACAACTAATTTAAATTAAAATTTTAACACATTTATAAAATTTATTTTAAGTAATATATATAATTTTTTAAATATGATTTTCAAAATTATCATTTGGTGTTTTTTGGTTTTATTCCCAAAATATTAATTATTAGCGGAATAGTAAAAAATACTAATTTTTATTGAAATCATAATTTTAGTTTTAATTTTTTAAATAGAAAAATTATATATATTTTAGGTTTTAAGTAAAAAATGTCATATTATATTACAAGATAAATATTTAAAGACATTTTAATTATATTTTCATTGAATATTTATATTAAATCAATATATACTTATGATATTGTTCTTTTTAGTAAATCGATATTTCACCACATATAATATTTAATTCTAAATTAAATTATCAACATCTATGAATTTATTTTTAAAAAAATTAATACATATTTGGAATAATGATAATTTATATTTTCTAATATGTCGACCTTTTTTTCTATAATGAATAGTAAAAACTATTAAAAATAACTACCCTAGATAATGAAAAACTCGGTTCACTATTGGTTAAACAATGAACATAAGTGTTTAAATGACCTAGAAATGGATAAACTTCTATTTTATGGACATATTTATACCCTAATGTCACTAATTATTAATAATCACACAAATTTGAGTCTTTTGTAATTATAAAAACATGTGAAACACATAATATATTTAAAAACTCTTCATGTTTCCCATCTCTTTTTATAAATGGACATCCCACTCCATAAGTATTCACACTCACAAAACCATTAATTTCAGAAAATGACAACCCAAATAATTTTTATACATCCATACCCACACCATATAGTCTCTAATTAGATAATAAATCCAATTTATAAAGGGATTTTGTTAAACTTAAAGAGTATTACTGATTAATGTTTAAAGATTCTAACACTGTGTTTTTAGTTTAATTATTCATCTAAATCTTTATAATATTATTTATCAATGTTATTATATTATCACATGTATAAAATATATAATTATATTTTAATTTTGTTGATTTCATAACCTAGATCCATCTCCACATCTATCAAATGGAAAAAATAACTACCAATCTTGTGTCCAGAGGAACACCACCTCAAGAACTGATGTAATACATCTTACATCACCACCTCTCAATAATGAAGAGAATTATTTGTCTAAAACATTTATGTTTTATTTATGAATTTATTATTATTTTGGAATTATCAAATCACATATTCAATCTTACATTCTATTTCATGAGGGATATGACGAAGTCTCTCATGTATAAAATATTCTACCGACTTTTGAATCAGTTTGATTTATTCATTACTAACAAATTACACGAATTTTATTAAGGATAAATATAATTAATATATGTGATTATTATTACCAATTTTTTTTAGAAAAATAATATCAAACTACACATATCCCCTTTAAATCAATCAGAAAACAATAACATTGTTGGTGTGTACGTGTTGAGTACCACTTTCACATAGCAACGTGAAATGATTCTCATTTTTTTTACATGGAAGGTAATATGTATATATTTTATAAATAAAAAATATATATATAAAATAATAAATATTTTTTATATATAAATTAATATTTATTTATCATTCATTGTATCCATTGAGATAAATGGAATCAATGTTCAGGTGTAAGTACGACCTATAGTAACCATAAATAGTGTAATCCATTTATATCTGTAACATTAATAGATTACTATATATACATATATAATTAATTTATATGATATTTAATTCTTGTTTAAAATTATATATATGATGTAACCATGATTAAATAAAAAATACCAAAATTAGACAATTAAAACATATATGGAAAACGTTGAAATTATTGAAAAAAATAGCAATTTTGAGATTGATGGTTAAATAAATGGGTGACAAATGACTATATGTAAATCATATATGGTATTAAATCTAATTTAATGGTTATATAATATATTTATAATAAATATGTATAAATTATATTATAGGATCAATCAAATATAAATGATGTCAAACCTGGGGTAATGATTTCAGTTCCCACTATAACTTCCAAGCCACATAGCCCATATTCGTCACTTATTCCATTGTGTTATGCATATTCCACCCATTTTCATTGTTATATAATTAATATATATTACATGATGTTATTTAATGTTTCATTTTAATTTGTTTCATTAATGGTTATTATGATTCAAATGCAACTAATGTGGTGAGGGTGTATTTCACAATCTCATCATTATTGAGGATTTTTTATTTTTAGGTATCCCTCAAGAGAGTAATTTGATATTTCTTATGCTCAAAATATTATATTCTAAAACGATTTAAAATTATTTTTTTCAATTACAAGTACCATTTTTTTCTTTCAATGATAATTAAAATGATTGAGAATTATATATTAAAATAAGATAAGATTTTTTACATCAGTTAAAAAATATTTTCTTAAAAACCATGTTTTCTAGAATCATTTTCCCATATTTATTTTAAATTAACTTAATTATTTATTGTAGTATTTTTTACCAGGGATTTACTATTTGAGATAAAAATATATGGTATATTTCTTTCATTTTCCAAATAATTCATGTTTAGATTTTACAAGAAATATGAAAACAATCATTTTTCTAACATGTACGATATGATTTGACATTTTTTCTAGATGGCCACTGATTACATAATGATATATTTTAATTTTATTTAAATGTAATTTTCAAATAAATTTATTTTAAAACTATTTTTAAAAATATTAATTTGAAATTAGAAATTTTATTTTCTTTAAAAATGTTTTTTATAGATTTTTTATAGTATTTTCATTTATCAATACATGATCCCTAAATTTTAATTATGATACACTGATTAAATATTTTATTTATATCATATTTATTATTTATTTGTATGTTTTATAGTCAATTTTATTGACCACAAAAAAGTTTATTACCATTAAAAATATTTTCATGGATGGTTTATGATTATGTTTATTTTCATAAGGTATATATTAACTTTTTGTATGTTAATATTCCTATAAAAATGATTATAATGAATATGTTTCAACTATTTAATATAATTTATTCGTTAAAATTAATATGTTATTAGTGGGGACATGTTATAGATACCCATTTCTTGCATCGACATGTCTCATGAGAGAAAAAATAGGATAAAATAAATATGATTTTACCAACATATTTAAATTACATTTTGAAAGGTCATGAATATATGGTTTTAATGATTAGAAATATGCATTAACACATTATGAGATTATTTATTTCCATGTGATTATTTGATTATTTATAATATTAATGTTCATGATTTAATAATATTTGATTATTTATATTGATTTAATTGGGAATCATTTATTTCAAAAATATTATTCTATTCATATTGATTAAATAACATGTGTTTCGATTATTTACCGTGACATATTGAAAATGATTATTCATTCCTGAATGTATCCATTATACTACTTCGCTTACCAATCATCTATTGTCACCACATTATTATGTTATATATTAAATGGGATACCAAAAAGGGTTTTATGATTGATATTTAGGGATAAAACATGAGAAATAATAGAGTTCTGAATGAAATCACATTGTGTATTTTATATTATCCATTATATGTTAAATTTAATAATTTTATCAATTTAATAATTATAATGAAAAATTTCTTCCATTTTGATGTTATTCCTTCTATACTATTATAATTTAATAAACTATACACCGACTCTGGGGTACTATAGTGAGGATTATGTACATGGTGTTAAATAAACTTTAGTTGAAACCATATGAACTATATTTAATAAAACACTGAATAAGGAACCAAACCATATGATATACATTTTGGGAAATTATAAAATATTATTCTAATGTCTTTGTGTGACAGTTATTTTAATTTTTTTCCTTGACATAAATCCATGTCTAAATTCAATAAGTCAATGTTGTTTTGGAATACAAGTACATAGGGGAAATATATTCAATATGGAATTTTCGGATTAAATCAAGAGTTTTCTGGTATATGACAATGAGCCTTACTATTCAACTCGTTTCACAATCCAAGGGGAATTCATTACATATGTCACATTTTTTAAATAAAACATTATGAATAGTTTGAAATTATATTTTTGATTTTAAAACATTCCAAGTAAAACTATGTTTATGGTTACGAGATTAGTGAGGAATAATTTTTTCAGTTTATATTATTTTTTTATATTAATGGGATTATAAATTATGTTTCAAAATTTTATAAATTAATCTTGCGTGTGAATGTATTTATAAATTATTCTAAATGGATGGAATTAAAATTGTATCAAGGAACACATTCCAAAGAATAAGAAATTTTTTTAATTTCTTTGGATTAAGAAAATATTTAAAATTTAAATAGTCTCCAAAAAAATATTTTCCTATATTGAAATGGTATCATGTGATATCTAAATAGAAAAATAATTATCTATGTATTATGGTTGTTAAGGTATGTCAAATAAAAATAGGTTGGAAGAGAAAAAATTGAAATTATGTGGAATGGAAATAATTTTTTTTCACATGTGATAATTTTGGAAAGAAGCTCCTTGGTACTTTCTTGAAGGTAATGTGAGTTTTTATCATGTGTGGATAAAAAATATTCCATAATCATAATTGAAATGGTAAGAAAGAAATTTTCAATGTTCAATGCTTCAATTGTAGGGATATGGGTTAATATGAAAATGAATTCCAAACTACTCTGGGGAATATACCTCAAAATAAGCTAAGGGATCATTTTCAAGAATATTATTTTAAAAAATACGATGTGGGATGATTTATGATCTTATTTACGGGTTTTTTAATTTTGTTATTATAGTATTTTATCAATTATATAATGGTTATTAGAATCATGATATGTATAAAGACTATACAACTGTACTTTTTCTTAAATGATTTGGAATCATATATTGAATCGTACCATTAACATATAAAATAGATTTATAGACAAGTTTAAGCTATTGGAAAAAAATTATTAATGGAGGATAACCCATAATATGTTTTTAATTTGGAAGAAATAATGAGTTACTTATAGGACAATATTGGTGGGAATGAAATTGGATAGTGTTTAGATTAATTATTTCATTTCTAATAGAGGTTTATGATAGTATTGATTTATATAAAATACTCATCATCATGAGATTTAACTTTTGTATTAATGTATGTTTTCCTTTTGATTATTTAGTGATTGAAGTATTTCCACATTTGAAAGGTCATAGTAAAATAAAGAATATATTTTATGGGAAATATATTGTTGATATAGCATCCATATTGAAAAAATTTTGGACATTGAATTTGATAGTCATATTTTGGATAAGTATTGAGATTAAATATTTATGAAATTTATTAAATCTAACATAGGGAGTTATTAGACTAAAAGTGGTAATCATTTTGGTTTCAGAAAATATCATTTGTCATAAGGATTAAAATATCTTTTTGACAATATATTTAATGTTTTTTATAATTAATGTTAATTTTGAATATTCATTTCATTGAGTAGTAAATGATTTTTGAATTTATCGAAAAAAACAAAAGGATAAAATTATGTCTATTAAATAGAATTATAACATGTAATTTGAAATTCGAATATACTAAGTATAGATAGTAAGGTAATTCCTCAACGTTAAGAAAATGGCCTTTAAAAAATGTATTCTTAGTAAATAAATTTTAGACGAAAAAAATGCACCCCTAAATCGTAAAAGTTTTATATTTTTGGGCTGTTGGATTTCTATTAACCATTCAATATCTTCTGATCAATTAAACATGTCATCCTCAATATTTATTTGGGTGTTATTATTTTCTTCTATGTTCATGTATCCACAATCATCTTATGTTCTCCTATGTTGGAAAATTTTTATGTGATTATTCAAAATCATCGTATTACACATAATTCTCTATTATTAAGTCCATGTTATATTAACACTTCTTAAATTATTTAGAATCAATTTTCATTAGGGGGTTTAGAATGTAACATGAAGAGATAATAAAATAAGATCATAATATTTGAAAACATATGTGAAATGAAACACTAATATCTAAAGAGAAGTTAATACCCTAATTATTTATAATATATTTTATTTTAAACAAAATCAATGAAATTGATACCTTTAAATGTATGCAACACAAGGTTTAAAAATGAAAAAATTTATTAAAAAATTATAATTAAAAATGAACTATATAAATTCTATGTTTATATGGTGTGAATAAATATGAATGATTAAATTATGACAATTATATGGTTTACAATTAATAAAATATATTAAATTGTTATCTATTTATTAGAAATAAAATACAAATCATTTTAGAAAAAATGATAGGATTCCTTAAAAACTATATATTTCTAAAAGGTAGTTTATTCACACATTGCACACAAAAATTAAAAAGAATTTTCACAACTTGTAGAAGAATTATTTTAAAATAATAAATTAAATTTATATATCCATATGAAAAAAATTATATTTGGTCGATGTTTTGGTATTTTTGGAATAATAGTATTTTTTTGATGAAAAGTGAGAAATAATAAATTTCATTGAAAAATTTGATTATATTTAGATTGTTAAAATTTTTAAGATATATTTCAAAATGTTTTTAAAGTAATATTAGCTCAAATATATATCAAATTAACTTATTTATGCCATTAAAATTTATATTTTATTTAATTTGGGGTGTAAAAAATTCTACAGTTATGAGAATTTTAACTATGGAAAACTGCTCCATCATCAGGTCTATAGAGTAATTTTAAATTAAAAAAATTATACTTCTTCTGTAAAATGATTTGGATAAAAATGATTCTATAATTATAATCATAATAATTTATCTTATCTAATATATTCAAATTTATTTTTTTCCAAAATGAATAATGAAAACATAAAAATATAATTTCCATAGTTAATGAAAAAATAGGTTAATCGGGGATTAATATAATATAATACGGGGTTAAATGACCTACCAGACAGTACAAAAAAATTATTTTGGACATATTTATACCAAATAATATCCAATGTTAGAGTATTACCTGTTATGGAATCTTTTTCATGAGAAAAACATGGGTATCACTTTATCATTTCAAAATTTCCATGTCTGTCCCTTCCCCAACTAATAAAAGGCCCCCCTCTCCTGCTTTATTCAGACATCCATAAAAATTTGGTTTATACTTTCCCTAAAGAAATAATAATCATCTTCTTTAATCTTATATTAATTATTTATATCAGTATGTAAATATTTAATGTCTTTATGTTAAATAAGAATAGGTTTCCTAAATCAGAGGTAAACTTGTTAACTATGCATTTTCATTTTACATCTACTTATTACACCATATACTATTCATAAACAATGAGAATATAATGACACTAGTTTCACATATTACTAGTATGTTTTAACATTAATTTAATTACATATATATATTTATCCACTTCTATAAAATGGAGAATGAAATCATAAATTGTTTTTATGGAGGACTACCACCTCATGAATCGATGTAATTTTTCTTCCATCGCCAATTTTAATGTCTTGATATAATTAATATTTAACAAATTCAGATTATATTTATGATATTTTTAAAATTATTATGATTATAAAATTACTTATAACTTATCACATTCAATTCCATGGGTGATACGATAATGTCTCTCATGTGTACGGCAGAATACATCCTCACAAAGTAGTGTGATTTGTTTTTCACATATCCATTACATGGAATTTAGTAAGGTTAAAAATAATTAATTAATGATATATATGTGATATAATATTGTTTTTTTCAAAAATAAATATCGCTCCTAAATTCTTACCTACGACAATTCTCTAAAACAATAACATTGCTTAACTGTACGTCTGGATTATCGTCTCCACGCTGTGATGCGAAATTTTATTCATTTTATTTTAACACGGATGGCAATAATGATTTATTTGATTAATATAAATTAAATATATTAAATAATAATGATTATATACTGATGAATAAATATTTAATTTCCTTTCAATACATCTTTCATGAAAAATTGAAACAACATTCTTGTGTTTGTAGGATATACCATCTCCGTGAATGGTGTAATACATTTTCTATGAATAACTTTAATAAATTACCATAGATACATATATAATGAATATATGATATTTTTATCATTTTTATGATTCATTTTGTTATGTAAACATGTTCAAATTAATGAAATTAAAATTAATGAACTAAAATATACATGAAAAATGATGCACTTATCACTTAAAGTAGAGATATCACCAATGATATATGAATAAATAGTAGATGAAAGTCTATAAGTAAATTATACATGGTTTTTAATTTATGAGTTCAATTATTTACTATCCATATAATGTCACTTTATTTATATTAATTAAGGTGTTCACACATATGAATGATATTGAACCTACGGTAATTGTTTGTCGTCTCACATTACATCAGTGAGGGATACACGATATTCCGTACCTAACCCATATAATGGTGTATATAATTATCATTTGGATATATTATATCATGAATCTATATAATTTAATGGTATATACTTTTTCATTTTATGATTTTTTTTTTCATTGGGATTATGATTTAAATGTTACGAACGTTTTATGTGTTAATTTCACAATAGCGTCATTATTCGAGATTGTTTATGTTTAAGTCTCCCTTGGGTGAAAAATTTTATATTTGATAATTGAAATATATTTTTAATATTATCTTGTTATTAATTCAATTTTTATGTAATATTACATTTTTATACTATTTGAAACTTAAATTGATTCATAAAACGTTTATAATAAAATAAAACTTTATTTCCTTCTTCAGTTGAAAATCCATTTTCATCCAAATACATTATTTATAAAAAAATTAATATTTATTTAGAATTATCTAAATGATTTATTAATGGAATTTTACCCATATTTTAATTTTTTTAAAAATATTCTTAATATAATATTCATGTCATTATCAAAACTAAGTCCCTTTTACTATTACAAAAAATGTTAAAGGAATCATTGTATTAACTTGAACAACATGAATATAATTTTTTTCTGTAATGAGTACATTTTTTAAGGATAATTTTACATGTTTTCAAAGATAAATTTCAATGATAATTATTTTGAAAATATTTCATTAATACATTGTTTTGAAAAACTATTTTCCATGTGAAAATATTATTTTACTCAAATAATGTTTTCAATGTCATTTTTATGATATTTTAATTCATCAATGACATGAACCCTTTATTATATCTATGATACACTTTCTACCTGTTGTATTTATATCATGCATATAATTTCCTTAGGTATTTTATGATAATTTTTAATGGGGATATACTATTTTATTACTATTATCATTTTTAATCGGGATGAATTATAGTTATGACTATTTTATTATTGTGTGTATTGGGATTTTTTATGATTATATTTTAATAGGAATTATTATATTTATTATCTCTAACATCATTATATGAGTAATGAATTAGAATTATTAATTGAATGATGTGGTCAGGTTTTTGATATCCCCTCGATGAATCTTCAAGTCTTATGAGAAAAATCCATTGGAAAATTTTGATGCTTTTATACTCACATATTGAAACTATGTAATGAATGTCCTTGACATTATGTTAAAGATGTCTAGAATTCTTCATTCCCGAATTATGATATCAGTTACTTTAATTTTATTATTTGATTATTTAAAATATCCATGGAAAATTTCCAACCATATGTGATTATTTATATGGATTTGTTTATCATCATTAATTTCTAAAATAATATGATTAGATTATTGATTAAATGGAATGTGTTTCTGATTTTTACCTTTCCATATTTATTATTATTTTTTAAATTTTTTATACCATGCAGTGTTTGATTACCCGAAATGAGCATCTTATATCTCCCCTTTCTTATGTTTTATTTTCCTCAAGATACTAGGAAGTGTTTTTAATTAATATTGAAGGATAAACTATGGATAATTGTTCTGTTCTCAAATAAAACACTTTTTAATTTATTTTTCATCAATTGTATTGGGACTTTCAAGTATGTATCTAGTTTTCTATAACTAACAATCTATTTTAATCATAGGAATTTTTTTTGCATCTTATTCCATTGTAATAATGTGGAATGGAACTTTGGGTTACTAGATTCATGATTATTATATGAATAATGCTTCTTATTGAAGACGTTTTGCCTACTCATGAATCTTTTATAACATGGTAAAACTATTTTAATTGTTATTATAGAACTATATTTACATTAATATGTAATATCCTGGTACTCAAACAAGTTGGGTTAAGGAATGATTTTCTATTTCTAATAAAATAGGTTATCCTTAGTTTTTTATATTGATAGATAGATGTTATAATAAAATGGAAAATTACCATTCCCTCATTATAGGATTATAAATGTTCATAAAACCAATATTCAATCAATTAAACATAATGGGTGAATTTTAATTGGAGATCTAGTAAGTGAATTATGATTCTGGAATCAATGAAGTACACTTGATTCCCTTTATTTATTTTATATCAGGGTAGATGTATAAATCGAACTCCATGACAAGAAAATCAAACCTTGTGACTTGATAAAATCCAAAATAATTTAATATTGGAAAAGATGTTATAACCCAAGAAGCTCTAAATCAGGGTGATACATTCATTCATATCTAAAATAATATGGTGGCCACTCCATTTAATAGTAATTATATGGATATAATAAATCAAACTAATCTCTCCTAAAACCATATGGGAAAATTTCTTAAATTACCTAATATAAAAATTATAATTATTTATTCTATTGTTGAATACAGTAAAGATAATATTCTACAATAGCATTGATCCCAAAATGAATATGTCCATCGATGGTAATAAAATTTTATAATTTATGATCGTATAAATTCAAATAAAGTAATATAAAATATTCCGTTGATGGGGTGATTTAAGAGGATTCATAGGCACATATAACTTCACTGTTCAATTGGATTCCATACTGGCATCTATTATTCCCACCAACAATAAAACATACTCTTCCACCATATATAATGAATTATACTCTAATTTACATAATTTATAAATAATTTCCTCATAATTTAAAAAGAAATTATAATATTTTTATATTTACATCCATTGAATTCACCAACCCCCAATTTTGTATGTCTCTATAAAATATTATTAAACATTTTAAATTAGTATAATAGATATCATGTGTCCATACATAGGAATCACTGCAAGGGAGTCTCAATTAATTCTTACTTGAACCGTATTCGTCTAAAAATGTGTTTAATAAATTCCCAAAAAGGAATAAATATCTTTATATATCATCAATTTCCTGAAATTTAAATATTTTTTTAGACTTAGAGAACCTCCAACAAAATTTATAGATAAAAACACCATATTCATTCTTTTAAATTTATTATGTTATACAATGAGAATAATATCTTATCAAATCATTCATCCTACTATCATATAGAGGTAAAAAATATATAGAGTCATTGAAAAAGAAAATATCTGAATTCTTTCATATGATGGTGGAATTAAATAATAAACCTATGATTAATAAACTCTATTATTTTCAATGGGTTTTTCACACAATGACTTATGCTACCACACATGACACCCCATACTCCAATGTGTATGATAACTATGTAGTACAACTCGTTGATGTTCTATTTCCATTGCATCATTTCTACATTAGTGATCCAATTTATGAATATGTAACATATGAAATATGGTTGGGAGAATTTGAGAATATTTTTGAGAAAATTTTAATTATTCTTACAAAACCATTAATTCATTAGTATTTTGTTCCATGATAATTTAATTTTATTTTCCACCTTTACTCATTAATTCTAGGTAAAGTAGTGTTCTATCTAAGAAATACTATGATACATTATATGAAAATTTTGATTCCTAAGAATAAATTGGAATGACCTTGCATTATATACAAGATATACTAAAATAGATCATACCCTATTATTACAATAGATAGGTATTGTATAATTCTTAAAAGAAACATAATATTTCTCTATAAATACATTGTATAAAAAATTAAGGGTTTGTAGAATAAAAATTTTCATTAATTTAATTAGTTTGGTGATTTTCCAAGTCATAGGAAATTAAACTAATATATACAATGGTCTCTATCATATGAACCTAAATTTTATTATAGCTAGGTCCTTGTTAAATGAAGTTAAATTGTACAACATATATAGTATCTTGATTAAAATTTTTTACTTCATTGAGAGATATATTTTATATCACTTAATTTATTAACATGAAATATAGATATATTTAAATCTACCACATGTATTGTTACTTATCTATAAACTTAAACACGGATAAAATCATTACACTTCCACACAAGATGCACTATTTTTTATTTTTAAATTCTCAATGAGAATTCCATTATATAGCTAGACACTAGGGAAAGGTTATTATATCATTCCATTGTAAATGAATTAGATTCATTCTTAATCAACATTTAATAGAAACTTTTTTATTTATTCCCATTTAATTTTTGGACACATAGTGATGTTTAGAGTTCTCAATAAGTGTCTAATCACCAATCTGTAGAAAAACATCTCGGGATGACCTAACATATCACATGAGTAAATCCTACATAGGGATCATGGTGCATTCTATATAACCTTGTGCAGATTAAAATATATAGGGTATTATAATAGATCTTGTAGTAATGATTTCACCCACATTGGAAACCATGATAAATGAGATTCCCATCTAGGAAAAGAAAATGAGGTCTCTTTATATTAAATGGTCATTCCAAAATAAAAGAGCACAACCAGAAAACACACTAACCAAACAAAGAATTATAATAAATAAAATAAAAAATATTATATTAATTGTTTCTCCCATTTTAATGAATCCATATTCAATCATTTCCTCTATGTTTCAGTTAAATAGAAATTGCACGAAACTAAAACTAAGAAGGTATTCTATAAGACTAATAGACCATGAATATAGAATGGATGATTGAATCCATGTTCCAACCCCTAATATCTCCATGTAACTCTCAGGTCACCACCAATACAGGAACAACCACTCTTTCCAAATGTACTGTGGTAACATGAAAACATTCAATTATTAATATTCAAACCTTAACAAATATTTTTTACCCACCAAATTGAGAATATAGGATGTGATCCAGAGTCTAGTAGGATAATACCATGAGTACTATATTCCATTTTAATAAATAATAAATGTATTTTAGATTCAAAATTTATAAAAAAAATTTGTATTTCATTTCTTTTAAACGAATAAATCATCAATTTAACCCTTATTATTATTTCACTCAATAGACATTATTATATATGCATCTATTAGGATATACCAAGGTAGTGTATTGTTTTAAAACCAATCAAATTATATTTCAAAAAAAGATAGTTTCATTTAAAAAATAAAAATTTAAACTTTTTTTCATAAAAATACAACATTGAATACAAACCCATTAATAGTTTTAAAATTTCATTTTAAAATGTAACTCTATTCATTGAATAAATATTAAAAAATATGTGTTACATTTTTTTAAAAAAAACATGCACAATAATCATTAGTATATGCAGAGTAAACCATAAAACAATGGAAATAATTAAATATTCAGAAGAAAATGAAAATAATATGACAAATAAATCCTTACCACAACAATTATTTTGCATAAAAAACTGATACATCAAAATAGGATAAATAAAAAAGATAAGAAACTCATATTCCAACATAAATTAATTTCTTAATATATGATATATAATATAAGGTAATAAAAATGGAAACATTTTTGGATTAAAAGATGTTAAAAAGTTGAACAAACTTTCCCTAGCTAAAAAGACGCATATCTGTTCCCACAATTATCTCAAAACTAGTCTCATCTATGAGAACCCCTTATTAATGAAGTGACATTCAACAAGGGGAAACTAGTAAATGTGTAAATCTCAACATGTAGGTTTAATATCCCTTTACTCCATAATTTATATCCTTTTTCTCCCCATTTCAAAGATGATGGAGGTGGACCACTACAAACCCCATTTCAGTCATAGGAAAAACATAAATTGCAAAGGAATTAAATATCATAAATCATTTAGTTTCCACCACTAACAAACCATTTTCCATAAAGATAATCTATCCATATGTCATAAAAATGAATCAAAATTCATATTAATTGATCAAAATACACACAACCATAATAATTGGTAAATAATCAGGTGAAATTAGGTTGTCATAAATTCATCCTTATACCACATTCCCTAAATGATCCAAATGATCTATCACTTTATAAAAAGGAAATACATTAAATTTAAATACATTTTTACACCAAATTAATTCATCTAGGAAATGAAACTTCATTGAAAATGAAAAAAAGTCCAGTAAATATGATACTTCATTCCAAAATGAACAAATCAAGAGGAAACACAGAAACCACTTTTCAATAACAAGTTTTTTAAAATGCACCCCACATTGGGAAAAACATTTGTTAAATAATGTAAGTCCCTTTTTTGGAGTTATAATACCGTTTAGTAACAAGTAAACTTCTTTCAAAAAATGGGACCCTATTTTAATATGATAACCTCTATTAAAAAAATGCCACTTCACATTATAAAACAAAATTTGTTCAAAATGAAATGAACCAATTGATTTTTTGGTACACAAATATCAATGAAATTTTATCAAACCCCTAGGAATATTCCAATTCCATTTCAAACTAAAGAGTTATTGATTGAATCATTTCATCCACTTTTCTTAAAGGAAATACCATACATGACATGAAATAAATTAGATAAAATAAAACTTTTTACCATATAAATCTATTATTTGATTCTAGAACTCTTTCAAAACATCTAAATACAAAGGGAATATTAAATAAAAGTATATATAATGTAAATAAATACAAAAAGTGGTGAAATATCTTCACCATTAATTGATACCACAAAAATAGACTTCTTAAAACGACTCCCAACCATTATAAATCAATACACAAATATTATCACAACCATATACTTTATAATCATCCAAAAATACCATTAGGGTTACTGTAAGTGAGTGAAATGATATTAAATTATAGAATAATGAATGATATGCCCTTAAATTTACATTTAGAGATGAAAACACAATGAATTAACTATAATCCCACCATGGAGATGGTTGCTGGAGTAATATAGGGCTATGATAGGTGTCACAACCATGAGGATCAAGTGAGTGGAGAGTTTGGAAAAACCAAAAATAAAAATAAACCCAAATAAAAACATAACAATACTAGAGCATGCCATATGGTTTTTTAAAATGGATTACCAAATAATGTGTTGGGAAAATTAGGTTACTCAAGAGGGGGGTGATTTGATTAACTATTAAAATTTCAATCCAAAACAATTATTTAATTATTCAGTAATTTGAAATAAAAAATTAACCAGTTAAACATAGATACAAATTTATAAATGTTTCGGTATTTTATATGATTTCTCAAAGAGTTTTTAGCTATCAGTTAAAAAAATATTGATTATTATTTATCTTTTGATATCAATATACTACATCAAATTATGAAATAATCACTATCTATTATTAACTAAATATGTGAATGAAAAGTTTTTTTTTCAAAAATAAATACCATGAAACAAAACATTGAAAGTCACAATGAATTTAAAAAAATATGTTTTGTCTTAAGTGGAGACTTAATCCTTCCCACATGGTGATCACCTACCACCAAGCAGTATACATAAAAAAAAGAATGATCCACACCCTAGATCATGGAAATTAATACTATATACACTACCCAGGTCCACAAGTCCTCATCCAAAATTCTAATGGGAGTGATAAAACAACCAGGCCACTCATGAATCTCATCCACTATTATCCATGGGGGTAGTGTTTTTAAACGATGAATTATGAATATATCATTATATATTCTAGTTTGGGACATGATTTAGTGTGTCTGTGTGTATATAATAGAGGTAAACACAATTCAAATAATGTAAAAAATGTACACAATCATAGTATACATAATGAGATAAGAGTTTCAAGGCCATGTGTGATTTTAAATGTATCTTGTGATGCATGTATGGTGTGTTTAAAATCTACATGAGCCAATATATAGAACGATTCATAAAAATAGATCGTTGTGAGAGCTTATATCTTCTGTTTCTAGTGATGTTGTAATTTGATCGAGTATTGATTCTCCTCTCAATTTTGGTTACTAAAATATGTTCTTCTTTTAAATCTCCCAGATATATATTCGAATTTCTACAATTTCCAATTCTTATGTTTTTCTAAGGTACATGAGCATCTTTTCTCCTCTTGTCATGACTATGACTCTTTGATCTTATATTCTATTTATATATTTTAGATAGCAAGATCCATGTTCCGTATTACCCCATACATCATACTACTCTATGAAATATCTATTAATGTTGATTTAAAAATATATTCAATGACATTAAAATACATAATGTTACTATGTTTCACAAATACGACCATTAAAAATAAATTTAAATTTAAGTGACTAAAGAGGGATTGGTGGTCTCTCAGATCACTAACATGGTATACTAGTCTATCAATAATGGTATGTCATGAATGGGGTCTCAATCTTAAGGCATTTAGTAATTTGGAATGCTGAGACAAGTATTGGTGACTCATGATTTGTAGGTTTTTCTGAGGATATATCTACTTGGTAGTAGGTCCCCTTAACATTGACTTGTGCTATTAGTATCTCAGGCTGGTAGCTCATACATAGTTATAAATCTAATGTCATCAGTAAGTTGAACTATTCATAGGTTGTTGAAATGGTGACTCGTACTTAGTAAATTTTCTATGTTTAGTCTTATAGTAGGTCAAAAAATGTTGACTCAGTGCATCGGTGACATAAGTGATTGCCTTTCATCCTTTGTCAGAATTTAGTCTATGTTCCAACGGTTAGAAATTTCATAGTGACATACATTACTCATAGGTCCACTACAATGGTATTTTATACATATATTATTTTTTTCATCAGTAGGATTTCCTATAGAGATTTCATCTTAACAGTGGCAGATGCTTTGTAAAATATTGAAAACATGATTTATGTTGTAAAATACTAATAGAATATATTAAAATGAAAAGTAAAAATGACTAAATATATGTTTACACAATTAAACAAAATTAAGAATGATTTTTTAGAATTAAAACTATAGTAGGCCAACACTATAGACAAACTATGTGACCAACACTTCCTCAGAACCACAATGGTAACACAGTTTTCCATATCCTGCACGGAACATATGATTATATCTGTCCAAAACATTAGGTGGCATGAGATTTCTACTATATGATTTCCAAAAATTGTTCACCTAACCATGAATACATTGAAATAAATAAAAAATATCATATTTATACTTTAAAAACACTTAATCCATATGATAAATCAATTGAAAATTTTATGAATGATATATTCATTTTGAAATGTTATAATTCTCCCCACCATACAACTTTTGGTCCCTATAATTTCCACTTCCATAAATTTTTTGATTACCCAAATAGTAGGTAGGGTCAAGAAAAAAAACCATGGATAAGTATCTAGCCAAAAATCAAGTTCTCAAATATAATAAGAATCATAGGACCTAAACAACTGACTCCATTGGAGAACCACACAAAACAATGAGTGAATTTTTGACCACTTCAGAATTATGAGTCATTAGGGTGGTTTCCTCACACAATGAAATTTTGGAATGGATACTCCCATGGATTCCATTAATCATGAGGGAACCTAAAATATCACTAATGATATTAATTCTATGTCTCATGTAAATCAAGATATTAAAAAAATCATCTGGAGCAACCACGTCCGTAGGATCGAGAACAATGGCAATTCATTACCAAAAACCTCATGGATTAAGCTCAACAATATAGATGAAGCATGGAGACCACATAAAGTTCTACCAACCATTTTGAATTAATGTAAAATGGTTTCTATTTTTTATGTATAAAGTGTTTTAAAGAAATATTTTAAAAGAACTCCCTTTTTTGATAGCGTACAGAATATGCAACACTAGCATTAGACAACTCCGGATATATTATTATAATTTAATTATTATAACATGAATGTTTTAAAATATCAATTCAAATGGGAATTATGAATAGGAATGAAAATATTATTAAATTATCTCTATATTTTTATGTAATATCAATATACTAATTAATTCACAATAAATTAATACTTAAATTTTACTATAAACATTTTGTGGTTCAAAAAAATAATTTTAAAATTTAATTATTTCTTATTAGATAAATATATTATTTTATATTTTTGAAATTTAAAAATTTTTATTATATTAAACTAAATGAATTTTTTAAATCAAAATACAAAAATATCATATGGTAATGTTTTGTGATTATTTTGAAAAAATATTGATTATGTTGTGAATAGTGACACATGAATTTTTTTTTCAAACAATGATCATTTTATCATATTAATAGAATAAAATGAATCATTATTATTTTTAAATTAATTTTAATTTTAAATAAGTATTATTTATATATATTTAATATAATTAATAATATTAATAACATCTTTATCGTCGATTCTTTAATAATTTCGTTCTTTGGCTTAAAATTGAATTTTTTTGAAACCTAATTCAATGTGAATAATATTTCTCCATTTTAATTACTTATAATAAAATATAATGAGGAATGATTGAAATATATTATATATATATATTAGTTAAATTAATATAATTATTTTTTATATTCATGAATTTAATATAAGATTTTATTTTTATTGAAAATATATTTTTTTAAATCCATTTTCGTCATGCTAGATGATTTCTTTTTAAAATAATTTTTTCTGATACTATGAATTTAATATTATAAAATGGATTCAAATGTTCTATTAGAATAATTTATATTACATAATATGTTCAAATTAAATTTTGGTCATAATAATTTCTATAAAGAGAAAAAATGGTTACAGTGGTAAGAAATTAAAATTGTGAAAGTGAGTAACCTTAGAGTTAGAGATGATAAAATGTCCAAAACATGTTTTTTGTGTTATATGTTTTTGTGGGACTTTAATATCTGCCACAATGTATTTTCATATTTTTGAGGAACTTTAATTGAGAGTTACTTCCCATTATTGAAAAAATTTGGTCATTTTTAAAAATGTCTCTCTACCTCAATTATACCAGAAAACCCCATACGCTCACATATTCACTCCTAAGTCATTTTAATCAACCAAACATAAAAAATAAAACCTAATCATCCTTATCCACATTCTAGAGTTTTTTTTCTTCACAAAATATCAACCTTTGGGTCTATAATAAGTTATCCAAAGGATGTTCTTCTAATAGAAGGTGATCATCTCCCCCATGATCCTTATTTTGAATTATTTATTTAGTTATTAAAAAATAAATTAATAATTAAAATATAATAATAAAAATATATTTTATAAAATAATATGTAATTATTCTGTCGGAATAAAATTCATCCTTCCCCTCTACCATAAAATGGGAAACAAAATCATCTTTTTTGTGTACAGTGGACTACCGCCTAGCGAACCATTGTAATTAGTTTTCCATCATCACGTCTCATGGATATTCAAGATAATTGAATTATTTTTCGTATATTATATCAATGGAATACTATTAGTTCAGGAAAATTAAAATATCATATTCATTATTAGTATCCTATGTGTTGAAAAATGTTCACATCATTCATGTGTACGGTGGACTACCATCTTGTGAAGCGAAGTTACTCTTATTTTATTATCACAACACCTTGATGGTATATTTTTGTGAAAATCATGATATAATATTATATTTTTATTTTTATTATTATGTAAATATAAAATAACAGTTATCTTATTTTATTCATGATAATTAAAAAATGTAAATGTTACACATGTACATATACAACATACCATCTCAATGATTGTAGCATAGTTCATTTTTCATAAACATAATTCAAGGTTATTTTTAAAAGTATAATTTATTTATAATAGTAAAATAACTTAATTATTATTATTATATATATCATGGAATAATGAATCATTTAACCATGGTCAGCACACTGATTCCATTTTTAAATTTTAAACTGAGCGTCCTCAAAAATCCCGATGAAGAAAAAAACGGGGTAATAAGTTAAAACGGTCACTAAAATTAATGATGTAAATTCTTTTATATTATGGTATTAAACAAGAGAAAATTAAATATGAAAAAAATATTTTTTAAATGTTATTCATATTATAGTTAATACCCCTACATGATAAATTCAGTACAAAATGTTAGGCTTTTATCTCAAAACATAATTCATTGAGACAAATATTTTTTATGCACATGATTTATTTAAAATGGTATATATCATCCTCCTTTACATATTTTAATCTAAATCATGAACACTTTACTATATTTTTTTTATCAATTCAATTACTTCATTTATGTTAGTTATTATTGAATATTTACAAAATAGGTAAGTGTTAAAATTTCAATCTCACTATAATCGAGATTGTTTATGCTTTAGTATTTATTGTAGGAAAATCATTGATAGTTGTATAAAGAATAGTTTAATTTTATTATAATCAGTTTATTCAAGAATTATTTACCTATTAGTACCATTTTTACCTCTATGGTGATTAAATATAATGAAACAAATTTCTTTTAATTAAATATTACTTAAACTCAAACTTTAGTCAACTTTCATTTTTGATCTATATCCGTGTTTCCTAAATATATATGAATGAATATTTTCATCATCAAACATAATATTTATTAAATAAATCAATATCAATTTTTTTCTTATTAAATAACGTTTTAAATTGATCCACCTTTTCATATTAATGAGGAACTTAAACCATTTTGCAATAATGTGAACTGAATGCTTCATTTAACATATACAGAGTGTACGTAATTAGCATCCATCAAGACCACTAAAATCATTGAAACATGTTTTATAAGTTTCCATGGGTCATTTTAAATAATAGTTTTTTCGAAAATATTTTTGAAATTTTTAGATAATGAATGATTTGTTAAAAATTGAATGTTGTATTATTTCTCATGATGTATTCCTTGTAATCAATAAATTTCATTTTAATAAACTATTTCATACACCAATGTTAATTATTTCTTTCAAATTATGTATATATATTTCTCTTATTGTATTATATATATGCCTAAATTATTCTCCATTAATTTGATTCTGTAATAATTATCTTATGTTCATCTATCCAATTTTTTATTTGTGATATTTCCATTGATTATGACATGAGGCAACATTATTCATCTCATTTCATTCAATAGGTACTTATTATGTTTTTTTACTTAAGATTGATATTCATACATAGAATAGATATGAATATACATGACAAGAATGTGATTGGGGGACATGAAACTATATTTCCCTCAAATTAATTGGATAATTACAATGTTTCATGATAAAACATATTTGGGAAAAGGGTGTGAAATTAATCTATTATGGGTATATATTCTCTATGGGATATTGGCTTAGAAATTATCATGACTTATGATATTTCCATGTTTTATATTTATTATTTGTTTTATATGATCCCATTATCTTATAACTAAAAGTTATTAACATAACTCTCTCATTTTATTTCTCATCTACCTTCTCTTTTATGGTATTATATTATAAAATTAATCTATACATGTTATACTTTTTTATCATATCTATACCTGTACGGGGATTTTTTTTCTCTCCTATTCTATATATATATTCTTTGTTATCCCATTAGATTTTTTAAACATGGATTTATTTATTATCTCATTATATAGAATAAAATAAATAGGTTTTATTTTAGTCTCACATTGATGTACGATAAACCTAGCCTTACAAACACACAAGACCGTATGATCATCGAGTTGTTATAAATGGATTTTTTTTACAAAAAGCATGTAATAATATGTATAAAAGGTTTATGCAATTATAATTATAATGAAAGTATCCAATAAACCATAAATCCACTAACTAAAATCTACCATCTCAAAACCCCAAAAAGATAACTTCCTCAAGAATCATCCAAAGATCACTAGAAATAGATTCATAGATAACATAATCCACTAAACCTAGAAAACCCAAAACAAAGAACATGCTTAAATAAGGATTGTAATGTCAATTAATTCGTATAATAAGACTAAATGGAAGATAAATGCATGAAAAACTCGTTGAATAACTACCCACAATGATCCTAAAAGGAAATCTCACCTTATCATCTCTCACGGTCTACCTTGAAAAAAAATATCCATGATACCCCATCTGACAATTAAGTAATTACCATTTAATCAATTTAACCTCAAACCACAGCCTAAATAATACACAATGATGACATGTTAGAAAATAATTTATCTATTATCATCTAAAAATATAATAACACGATACAAGATAATAGTTATCCATTACAATAAAAGAAATGATGTTAAAAATGTGATGAAACAAAGACACAAATAACAAAATTTATAAAATATGATGTAGAAAAAACCACAAAACAGCATCTAAATATCCAAATAGAAGAAACACCAATTAACATATTAGAAATAGAATCTAAGTCTTGGACTTATTTTTCATATGATTTCTATTTGACTTATAGTTTCATTAGAGTTGATTAGAGTGGAGAAAATGATGAATGGTTCTTATAGATATAAAATAATAGGCCATAACCTAACAAAATTTCCCACGCTAGTAACACACAAAAGGATTCCACTTCTTTCTCATTGGAATACCCTTACTGAGACAAAAATAATTCTCAACCTCAATTGTTTCACGTTTCCCTTGACACAAATGTTCAGATATGAATGAATTATTCAACAATTCAGTGAAATTATGAAAGATATATTGAAACATTATAGAACTAAGACCAATATATGGTTTGTAGAAAATTACCAAGAATTCATTGAAACTTTAGAATCATCCTTAGTAGAAAATAGAATTAGTTAAGTGAATCATTTGACATAAGTCATCACTGATTGATCTCCCCAGTGGATACTCATAAACATATGCTCCTTCTAAAATCTAACATCCCAGGGATAAAAATATTGAATTAAGGTAGCCTTTAAATATCCCCCAAAAAAATCTATGAATATATTTTCATGGATATAGTAACTATGAAAATTATTACCCACCTCTATAAACTATGACTTTTTTCACCTCACATTATAGGATTCTAGAGTTCTTATAGACTCGAAAATCACAATGACCTTAGTTAGACACTACATCACCTAATTAGATCTATGATAACCATTGAACACTAGTGGATTCCAATTTAAAACTATCACATGTGATCTATAAAAATAGAATCACAGGATAATTCCTCTCCGATAGTAGTTTGGTAATTTTTTTGTTCTATAAAGAAAAATAATTAATCACTAAGAAAACTACCAATGATATTTACCTCCTGAAATGTAAAATAATTTATGCTGGCCACATTATAAAACAACACCAAAGGAAAAAAAATTATTCATATCACCATAAATCCAAATACAATAGATACAGAGCACAATTAAAATAAAATAATATTAAAATCACACATTGAATCATCTTTTAAAAAATTACTATCACAATCGTATTCCAATTATTACTCTCCAAATATATTACAAACATTTAAAAAGTCTAAAAACCAATAGTAAAAAATATTTATTTCACAATAATCAATATCCCTGTTAAACCACACAATAAAAACCATTAAAAGAATCATATCACTCAAAAAAATAGAAATATTTATTGTTAACGGCCAAATTACCAATATCAATGGTGTAAATTGTTGGTCGGAGTGGATACTCAAGAGGGGGGTGAATTAAGTTCCAATTAAAAGTTCTGTTTTGAAACTGTGAGTTAAAAAATCCCCCAAAATGAATATAGAATTAAACTATAGTGAATTTATATCACAAAATATGTTCTGTTAGGTTCTCAAGGGATTGATTAGTTCCCAGTTAATCAAATCAGTAGACTTGATTAACCTTTGAAACTAACTTACTGGTTTACAACTAATATAAACGCTTGCGAGTTTAATTATCAATGTAGCATTAAAACAATTTTGGTTTTAAAGTATTAGCAGTGGAGTTTTTGAAAGATATATCACAAATAATATAACCAAGAGGTTCAGTCTCAAGCTGAGACTTAGTCCTCTCAAAATCTTTTATAAAAATATGATCCACACCCTGGATCGGGGATAACAACAGCAACCAGCTGTCCAGGTCCAAGACCTCTACCACAGTTATTTGTGGGAACAAACACAACAGCAACCAGCTGTTCAGGTCACACGACCTCTACCACTATCCCCGTGGGAAAAGCAAAAAAGGCAAGGAGTTTTGTGAGGATTTGGAAATCCTCTAGTTAGAGTACAAGAGATAGTGTGTGGGTAAAATACAGCATAAAACACACACTGCTCAATATGAAAACAAGGATAAATCACAGAGCAAATATTTAGAGTTTAGAAATGGCTCTAGTGATTGTCATTCAGTTCTGGACTCCTTTGATTGATCATAAATAGCTTTGAGTCCTCTTCTGGTTTTTGTCTGGAAAACAGAGTATCATCTATTTCTTTGACTTCTAGATTCATAGAATGTTGAAGAAGCTATTGAGTTGATGTTCTCTTTTTGTTCTCAGCTATTTTCTGATACGCACGATTGTAGGTGATCATCGTGTAAGCTCAGACGTCTTTCTTTATGTGCACCATCTTGAGTGTTCTTCACTTGTTCAGTGCAGCTGCAACCTCTTCACAATACGCGTTCAACTCTATTATATATTCGTGTTTATACGCGCATGTGTATCTGTCTTTGAGTTCGACAACATCATCCTTTTAAAGCACGAGCTCTGGTAAAAGATATGATTTCCTTTTTGCAGGTATGAGTAACGGTTTCCTGACATCCGACAACTTTTATTAAATAAATGTCAGTGCATTAAAATATACCTAATATGACCGTTGGTTAGATTAAATAAAGATAAATATAATGAAATTCAAACGATTGTTTATGAATGTTGATGAGTCAAGTGATCGGTAGGTCATTAGAATCAGCATCGGTGGCTAGACATCGGTGTGTCATTTGATCAGCATCAGTGTGTCATGATCGGTGAGACAGACGATCAGCATCGGTGAGACATCTTCGGTGACTCATTATGATCAGCATCGGTGAGACATCTTCGGTGACTCATTTTGATCAGCATCGGTGAGACATCTTCAGTGACTCATTTGATCAGCATCGGTGAGACATCTTTGGTGACTCATTTGATCAGCATCGGTGAGAAATCTTCGGTGACTCATTTGATCAGCATCGGTGAGACATCTTCGGTGACTCATTTTTATCAGCATCGGTGAGACATCTTCGGTGACTCATTTTG
The DNA here is from genome assembly GCA_963277665.1 of Viscum album. NCBI lineage: Eukaryota > Viridiplantae > Streptophyta > Magnoliopsida > Santalales > Viscaceae > Viscum > Viscum album. The sequence goes on from OY728133.1 coordinate 448,955,503, forward strand.
ATCAGCATCGGTGAGACAGTTCTCTTTCGATACGGATCGGTGCGACCGTTCTCTTAAGTGTCTGTTTGATCCAGAAGACTTCCAGACTACTTGTAAATCAATAAAAGCATAGATAAACACGATCCAACAAATATAAACAGATTTACTACAAGATTGTGATTAAGTTTATGAGAAATCCAACCGGATTAAGTAACAATGATTTTTTATTATTAAAACATCAAACATAGGAAGAATTCATCATTCTCCCAGAGGGCTCAACAATCTCCCCCGTTTTGATAATCACAAATCTTAGTTCTCTAAAGAAATATTATCAAAAATAGTGACAAAGCATAACAATAAGAATAAACACAATAAGGTATAAAACTCCCCATGAATGCATGCCTTGATATATTGATGAAAACATTGCATCCCATGCCATAATATGTTCCTCCCCCATTGATATAAAAACATAAAGATAAATGATAATCTCCCCCTTAGATATCTTGTAGATATCTCCCCCTTAGATATCTTGTAGATATCTCCCCCTTAGATAAATGATATCTCCCCCTTTGTGATAATCAAAAAGGAGGGAAAATAGAGAAATAAGAAAGTAAAAGAAGGAAACACAAAGAATAGATATAGAGAAAAGGGTTTATAAAGAATATTGGAATACAAGAAGTACAGTGTTCACCCTATCAAAAACAAGACACAACTATTTCTGGGGATACAAAGGGGCTTTGCCTTTGTATTTAGGATCAATAGTTCGTAAGATGGAGGGTGTGGAGACAGGATCAACTGGGCGAATCTGAAGAGGTGGTAAGTTGACTCTGGAAGGTGGAGGAGAGGATGCCACAGAGATCTGGTGTTGAGTAGCAGTAGCTGGTTGAGAATATGGTTGAGGAACTGGCCGGAGTTGAGATACAGCTTGAGCAACAGAGAGCTGATTTGGAGCAATAGCAGAGGCACTGAGAGGGTCAGCAGTAGGAAGCACAATGGCAGTGGCTTGGGCATTCAGATAAGGTTTCAGAAGATTGATGACGTCCTAAATAACTTCTGCACCATACTTCATAGATTTCTCAAAGTCATCTTTATTTTCCATGAACCGTGCCAACGTAGGGGTAAAACATTGCAACTGACGAACATGAGCCTTGAAGGCTTGAGTGACTGGAGGTAGTTTCAGATTCTCTGCCAAGATCTTGAAATTCACATCCATCTCATGCTTTGTATAAATCTTTGAAAAGTAATGATCAAACTTTTCCTTAATCTCTTTCAGGGCCTTTTTGGCATCTGCTAAATATACTGTTGCCATGTTATGACTGTGATAACATTGCTCTTTCATTCTCCTCAAAGAATCCAAATCAAGAACATGTCTAACGGCTGCCAACTCATCATGAAAAACCTCTCTTAGAGCTTCCAGCTCAAAGGTAGTGATTTTGGTTACTTTGGCAGTACTGGCTTGACTAACTATATGAGTTATCTCAGCTTTCAACCTTCGTAGATCAGACTTGTTTAGATGTTCAATCAGATTCCTCAAGACTTCCATCATACCAGAGATGGTTGATCTAAATTCATTTGATAGAGAAACTAAGCCAGTTTGGAGATCCTTCAAAGTCTGATTTAGAGAGGCTATGTGCCTACCAATAAACTCACCAGTATTGGCCAGGTCTGGCTTGAGAATATCTGAGATTGTTGTTGAAAAGGCTTTCAAGGAATTATCAGAAACTTGCAGAGACATTTGAGTAAGAGCAGTTGAAATCTCCTCTCTGACAGTATTTCTCACAGAAACAAGCAGATTAGTCTTGAAATTATCATGATCAGATTTGGATACAGCAGGGCTAGGTAGATGACTATCGGCAGGATTAACAACAGGAGCATACTTTGTCGCAACTGTTTGGCTTTTCATCACAACTGTAGCAGATTCTGATGTCTCTTCTTCTTCTTCAGAATAATCTAAACCTAACATAGCAAAACCAAGATAATCATCCCAGACAGCAGCACATAAGGTATATTTCGGTTTTTCATAACATGATTTTCCACTGTTTTTGAGTGAATCACTCTTGCCACTGGGAATTGTTTCATGCACAGATTGATGTGGGTCTGTTGGAGGTACAACACGACTAACCACGGGTAGGTTATCATCATATGCATTATCCACTCGTTGTTGTGGTTCTATGAAAGGCTCAGCAGGACCATCTTCAGGTCGGTTAACACCATCAGCATCATCACCATCACCATCATCATCATTATCATTATCATCATCATCCTTCTCAGACTCATTACTAGCAGATACTTCAGTGTCAGTATCTTCTTCATCACCAATAATTGGTTCTGATTCAGGTAAGCCCAAAGGTGGACTAGCAAGTCCAAACTCTATTCTTTTCTTAGGACTCACAGTATCGGGATCACTCCTATCATCTTCAGTTTCAGCTTCTTCCATCCCTTGTGCTTGGGTGACCTCATTCCTTTCTTCTTCTTCTTCTTCATCATCAGAATAAACTGGGTCTTCATCTGATTTCAAACCAGGGTCTCTCAAACCCTTCGGCCTCTTTCCATGATCACTGGGATTGTAGGATTCATACAACTTGTCTTCATCAGAAATCTAGAATTTTTTCCATGGATTCCAATTTATCTTCATCCTTTTACAGATATCTTTGTTAAGACACAAATCATTATCAGTTTCAGCTACCTCATTAGTGTCATCAACACATTCTAGCTGTATTAGTATAATAGAGATCATCTTGGAAAAAAATAGGGCAGTGGATTTCTTAGATGGTTTCATCATTCCAGCTATGTGTACCATCACATATCTACACAGATTGATCTTCTCATGGGTCTTCTGGAGAAACAATAGAAAAAGGTCCTGGTATCTTACATCAGCAAAATATCCATTCCTAGGACAAATTTGGTGCTGAATAAACTTAAAGAGAAGTCTACATTCTCCATCTAATTCTGAAGCTGTGATTCTCCGTAACTCTCAGTTTTCAGTCAAAAGTTCTAAAGCAACCTCATACGAGAAGTAATCAGATGTTGGAGGAATATTTCCAGCATAATCCTCATACCGACCCTCATGGGGTACATTCAGACATTCATCCCATTGCTTAGATGAAAAAGAGATTTTTATTCCTTTCACTATAGAGGACATTCTGGAAGCCTCTATACCGTCTAAAGTGATTTGCAGATTCAAATAAAACTCATGGACCAACTTCAAATAACTCATACAACTGTTATCTGAGAACCAGGCTAACCATCCTTGTGATTCTAGAACGTGCAACAACAGCAACTTACTTGATAGAAGCCAGGCAGAGCTGACTTCCTTCTCTACAGCAACAATCCGAGTTTCCATGTTCGGATTTACTGACTATTGAGTGGTACTACTCGATTCGCCTCGAGCACGCTTCGGAGGTATAAGACTATCTGTTTCTTTTCTTGGTCTCTTTTGTTTAGCCATTTGGAGATTCTGGGGAATGCAGGAGTTCGAAGGTTCGAAGTAGAGGAGAAGAGAGTATATAAGGTTCGGCGGGAAATGAAAGGTCAATGGTTTGGGGAATAGGAATAGCCGCATATCATTTATTTTATCATTTAGGGTTCCCTTAAAAAGGTTAGAAGTAATTAATGACATAACATGAAGTAAGAGAAAAAGAAAAAAAGAGAGAAAAAAAAGTTTGATAGATCAGTTTCACAGATCGGTTTCACAGATCGGTTTCACAGATCAGTTTCACAGATCAGTTTCACAGATCGGTTTCACAGATCAGTTTCACAGATCAGTTTCACAGATCAATTTTACAGATCAGTTTCACAGATCAGTTTCACAGATTAGTTTCACAGATCAGTTTCAAAGATCAGTTTCACAGATCAGTTTCACAGATCAGTTTCACAGATCGGATTCACAGATCAGTTTCACAGATCAGTTTCACAGATCGGTTTCACAAATCAGTTTCATAGATCAGTTTCACAGATTGGTTTCACAGATCAGTCATACACAATTCTTGTTTAATAAAATTCATTCTTTCAGAGCATAAAGGTTTTGTAAAAATATCATCTAATTGATGTTCAGAACTAATAAATTTTAAAGAAATATCACCTTTCTGATAATGATATCTTAAAAAGTGATGTCTGACATCAATGTGCTTAGTTCTAGAGTGAGACACATGGTTCTTAGATATGTTGATCGCACTAGTATTGTCACAGTTAATTGAAACTTGTTTAAATCAAATCCATAGTCCAATAATGTGTGTTTCATCCACAGAATATGTGCACAGCAACTACCAGCAGCGATGTATTCTGCTTCAGCAGTAGACAATGCAACTGAGTTCTGTTTCATACTACACCATGATACTAATGATTTTCTAAGTAAATGACATGTTCCTGAAGTGCTTTTTCTGTCTAATTTGCAACCAGCAAATCCAGCATCTGAATAACTTATTAACTCAAAGGATTTTCCTTTTGGATAAAATAAACCAAGGTTAACAGTATGTTTGAGATACTTGAAAATTATTTTAACAGCAAGAAAATGAGATTCTTTAGGGTTAGATTGAAATATTGCACAAATACATACACTAAACATAATATCTGGTGGACTAGCAGTAAGATAAAGTAAACTCCCAATCATACCTCTGTAATTGGATTGATCAACTGGTTTCCCAGTTTCATCTAAATCCAATTTACAGGTGGTAGTCATAGGTGTGTCACTTTCCTTAATACTATTCAAACCAAAACGTTTTAATAAATCTTTAGTATATTTACTTTGATTTAAAATAATTCCATCTTTAGTTTGAAAAATTTGAAAACCAAGAAAATACTTATGTTCTCCCATTAGGCTCATTTCAAATTCATTTTGCAAAACCTTTGAAAAATCAGTACATAAAGAATGTTTAGAAGATCCAAAAATAATATCATCAACATAGATTTGTACAACTATAACATCTTTAGAAATTATTTTAATAAAAAGAGTTGGATCAGCAATCCCTTTAGTAAAACTTTTTTGAAATAAGAAAGTTGTTGGGTCTATCATACCAAGGTCTTGGAGCTTGTTTAAAACCATATAAAGCTTTAGAAAGTTTAAAAACCTGATTTTGAAAATGAGGATTTGAAAAACCAGGTGGTTGTTCTAAAAAAACATCTTCAATAATAAAACCATTTAGAAAAGCACTTTTCACATCCATTTGATATAACTTGAAATTCAGATGTGATGCATAAGCAAGTAAGATCCTAATAGCTTCTAATCTAGCTACAGGGGAAAAGGTTTCCTCATAGTCAATTCCTTATTCTTGATTGTAACCTTGTGCAACTATCCTAGCTTTGTTTCTGATGATGTTTCCATATTCATCAACTTTGTTTTTAAACACCCATTTTGTGCCTATGGTTATAGTGCCCTTAGGTCTTTCTACTAATTTCCAGACTTTGTTTCTTTCAAATTGATTTAGTTCCTCTTGCATAGCCATTACCCAAAATTCCGCATTGATAGCATCATTGATATTTTTAGGTTCTAGCTGTGACAGGAAGGCTTGATGTTCAACCTGATTTCTAAGAGAATCTCTAGTCTTTGTTCCTCTATCTAGACTTCCTACGACAGCATCTAAAGGATGGTTCTTTAGAATCCTAGTTGGTCTTGAAAAGATAGGGCTAGAGATTTCAGGATCATCTGCAGGTTGAGGTTCAACATAAGGAGGGACTAGAAAATTTCCAGAACTGGATGTTTTAACTACAGGTCCACTGTTTTTATCATTAAGGTTCAAACCAGAGAGATCATTTTCACGATTTTCAAGAGATGTCTTAGGTTCATGTGGATCAGTTTCATCAAACGTGATGTGAACAGATTCTTCCACACATTTGGTTGTCTTATTAAAAACTCTATAGGCTTTACTGGAAGTTGAGTAACCTACAAAAATTCCTTCATCACTCTTGGATGCAAACTTATCAAGATTATCTTTAGTGTTAAGAATAATGAGTTTTCAGCCAAAAACATTGAAGTAGTTAACCTTAGGTTTCCTATGGTTCCATAACTCATAAGGGGTCCTCTTAAGAACATGTTTGATCAGGACCCTATTAATAACATAACAAGATGTATTTACAGCTTCAGCCCAAAAGTAAACGGGTAGGTCATTCTCATTAAGCATAGTTCTAGCAATTTCTTGTAGGGTATTATTCCTTCTTTCTACTACACCATTCTGTTGAGGTGTCCTAGGGGTAGAGAAATTGTGACTGTAGCCACTGTGTGAGCAGTAAGATTCAAACTCATGATTTTCAAACTCATGACCATGATCACTTCTTAGGGTTCTAATCATAAGTCCACTAAGGTTCTCTACAGACTTGGAATAGTTAACAAAGTAAGAACAAGCTTCAGTTTTGTGATCTAGAATGTATACCCAAGTATATCTAGAAAAGTCATCTACAAGAACATAGACTTAATGATTCCCATATAAACTAGAAACTCTAGAAGGTCCAAATAAATCCATGTGAACCAACTCGAGAGGTTGAGAAGTTGACACTTCATTCTTTGATTTAAAAGAAACTTTATGTTGCTTTCCCTTCTAACAGGTATTAAAAACTTTGTCTGCTAGAAATCCAAGTTTGGGTAGGTCTCTAACTAAGTTCTTCCTAGCAAGTTTTCTAAGTGAATTCATATTACAGCGTCCTAATCTTCTGTGCCAAAGCCAAGACTCTTTATGAAAAGCATTTAAACAAGTAATATTTTGCTTAGCTAATGAATTTAAATCAACAGCATAAACATTTTCATTTCTCAAAGTAGAAAACACTAAAACATTTTTAGAATTAAAAACATTGCAAGAATCATTTTCAAATTTAACATAAAAACAATCATCACATAACTGAGAAATACTTAACAAATTGTATTTAAGTCCATCGACAAATAAAACTTTAGAAATTAATACTGAGTCAGTGTTACCAATCTGGCCTAAGCCGATGATTTCCCTTTAGAATTATCACCAAATGTGAAAAAACCTCCACCAACTCTGACTAAGCTTTTAAAGCATGAGAATTCTCCTGAAATATGTCTTGAACATCCGTTGTCCATGTACCAGGTCTTTTTACAGGATCTCTTTAAGAAGGTTTCCTACAAAACAGATTTAAATAGGAAATGATTTTGGTACCCAGATTTTTTGGGTCCAGACAGGTTAGCCAATAACACTTTAGGTACCCATATCTGTCTAATGGGTCTCATAAAATTTCTAGAATCAACAGATTTTGAAAGATAAACCATATTAGATCCATAACTAGGAATATAACTCGTTTAAGCATATAAAGTTCCAGAGCTAGCTACATTCTGTTCAGATTTAGGAATGAATCTAGTTTGGGTAATTTTTCTTTGTCCAGGTTGGTAACCTATACCAGTAGTGTATCTAGGTGCTATTTTCTTACCTAGAATCTGAGTAAGAGTATCTTTTCCATTGGTAAATTTCTCTATGTCTTTCTTGAGTTTCTCATTAGATATTTTAGTTCTGTATTTTCCTTTAATAGTTGATCATTCTTTTCCTTTTCTATATCAATATCATATTTATGCTTAACAGTTAAAGCATACTGTTTCTTTAAACCTTTGTATTTATCTTTTAGCTCATTACAAGTTTCTTCTAACATATCACAATATTCAACCAGTTCAGATTTAGACATGTTATCACATTCAGAATCATCTCCAGAATAATATGAATTAGAAGAAGGATTTTCTGAAGTTACCTCAGCAGCATTTGTCATAAAGCACATGTTTGCCTTGTTTCTGTGTTCAGTTTCAGAAACTTCAGATTCACTAGAACTGTCCTCAGAAGCACTCCAAGTAGCCTTCATAGCTTTCTTATACTTGTTATCCTTTTATTCATACTTCTTCTTATATTTCAGCTTTGGACAGTCTACTTTTATGTGTCCCTTCCTTTTGCACTCATAACAGACAACTTCATCTGATTTGTCAGATTTCATCCAATCCTTTTTCCAATGTCCCTTGTTGCCATACTTACCTTTGTAGTTTTTCTTTCTGAAAAACTTCTTCTTCCTATAAAATTTCTTAAATCTTCTAGCAATGTGAGCCATCTCAGCATCACTGTCAGAATCACTCTCACTGTCTTCACAGCTTGAACTTTCATTGATATCTTGAAGCTTTTCCTTATCATTATTCTTTGAGGTTGTAGTTTTGAAGGCAATAGACTTCCTTCTAGGTTCATCATCTTCTTCTTTGTTCAGTTTGAGTTCTTCTTCATACATCATCAACTTTCCAATTAGTTCCTTGACTGGTAGTTCACCAATGTCACATGATTCTCTAAAGGAGACAGAGGTTCCTCTCCATCATTAAGGTAGACATCTCAAAATTCTCATGATTTGTTCCTTTGCTGGAACATCCTTTCCCATAGAAGTCATTGTGTTGACAATTTCATTGAACCTGAGATACATATCAGAAATGGGTTCATCAGGCTTCATCATAAAATTATCATACTTAATAGTATAGGTATTCAATCACATCTCCTTAACATTAGTTGTTCCTTCATGAGAAACATCCAAGGTATCCCAAATTTCATAAGCAGATTTACAGGTAGATATTCTATTAAATTCCTCATCTCCTAGATCATAGTATAAAGCATTCCTAGCTATATAATTATTATTGTAAGCTGTCTTAGTATCTTCATTCCAAGTAGTTCTAACGGTAGTAGGAATTTTATATTCAGATTCTATAGCAGTCCAAATATCAAAACACATGCTCTCTAAATGAATTTTCATCTTGATTTTCCACTGAGCATAGTTAGTGCCATTAAAAAATGGTTGTCTATTGGTAGAAGCACCTTCAAGTCTATTATCCATGATAGAAAACTATAAGTAAAGATTTTAAAGAGATAAAAACTTAGAAATAACAGAAATTTTAAGAACTTTAAAATACAACTAAAATCACAGTTGAAAACCAGAGTACAAAAATATTTTAAAACAACCTCTGATACCAAATGTTGGTCGCAATGGATACTCAAGAGGTGGGTGAATTGAGTTCCAATTAAAAGTTCTGTTTTGAAACATTGAGTTAAAAAAGCCCCCAAAATGAATATAGAATTAAACTGTAGTGAATTTATATAACAGTAAATGTTCTGTTAGGTTCTCAATGGATTGATTAGTTCCCAGTTAATCAAATCAGTAGACTTGATTAACCTTTGAAACTAACTTAGTGGTTTAGAACTAATATAAACACGTGCGAGTTTAATTATCAAAGTAGCTTTAAAACAAATTTTGTTTTAAAGTATTAGCAGCAGAGTTTTTGAAAGATATAGCACATCAAATATAACCAAGAGGTTCAGTCTCAAGCTGAGACTTAGTCCTCTCAAAAGTTTTTATAAAAAGATGATCCACACCCTGGATCGGGGATAACAACAGCAACCAGCTGTCCGGGTCCAAGACCTCTAACACAGTTATTTGTGGGAACAAACACAACAACAACCAGCTGTTCAGGTCACACGACCTCTACCACTCTCCCAGTGGGAAAAGTAAAAAAGGCAAGGAGTTTTGTGAGGATTTTCAAATCCTCCAGTTAGAGTACAGGAGACAGTGTGTGTGTAAAATACAGCATAAAACACACACTGCTCAATATGAAAACAAGGATAAATAACAGAGAAAATATTAAGATTTTAGAAATGGCTCTAGTGATTGTCATTCAGTTCTAGACTCCTTTGATTGATCAGAAATAGCTTTGAGTCCTCTTCTGGTTTTTTTCTGGAAAACAGAGTATCGTCTGTTTCCTTGACTTCTAGATTCAGAGAATGTTGAAGAAGCTGTTGAGTTGATGTTCTGTTTTTGTTCTCAGCTATTCTCTGATACGCACGATTGTAGGTGATCTTCTTGTAAGCTCAGTCGTCTTTCTTTATGTTCACCAGCTTGAGTGTTCTTCACTTGTTCAGTGCGGCTGCAACCTCTTCACAATACGCGTTCAACTCTATTATCTATTCGTGTGTATACGTGCGTGTGTCCTTGTATTTGAGTTCGACAAAATCATCCTTTTAAAGCACGAGCTCTGGTAAAAGATATGATTTCCTTTTTGCAGGCACGAGGTACGGTTCCCTGACATCCGACAACTTTTATTAAAAAAACATCAGTGCATTAAAATATACCTAATATGACCATTGGTTAGATTAAATAAAGATAAAGATAATGAAATTCAAACGGTTGTTTATGACTGTTGATGAGTCAAGTGATCGGTATGTCATTAGCATCAGCATCGGTGGCTAGACATCGGGGTGTCATTCGATCAGCATCAGTGTGTCATGATCGGTGAGACAGATGATCAACATCGGTGAGACATCATCGGTGACTCATTTTGATCAGCATCGGTGAGACATCTTCGGTGACTCATTTTGATCAGCATCAGTGAGACATCTTCGGTGACTCATTTGATCAGCATCGGTGAGACATCTTCGGTGACTCATTTGATCAGCATCGGTGAGACATTTTCGGTGACTCATTTGATCAGCATCGGTGATACATCTTCAATGACTCATTTTGATCAGCATCGGTGAGACATCTTCAGTGACTCATTTTGATCAGCATCGGTGAGACAGTTCTCTTTCGATACGGATCAGTGCGACCGTTCTCTTAAGTGTCTCTTTGATCCAGAAGACTTCCAGACTACTTGTAAATAAATAAAATCATAGATAAACATGATCCAACAAATATAAACAGATTTACTACAATATTGTGATTAAGTTTATGAGAAATCCAACCGAATTAAGTAACAATGATTTGTGATTATTAAAACATCAACCATAGGAAGAATTCATCATTCTCCCAGAGGGCCCAACATAAATGATCAAACATATTTTACCAAAGTATCCCCAAAACCCATTTTAAAAATAAATATATAATGAAAGTAATGAAATATTTATTTTCCAAATAAAAAAACATTATAAAATTTACAAAAAAACACTAAAATATTTATAATAAATCTATATAGATACAAAGAAGCAATATTAGAAATAAAGGACGTGATATAAAAAAAATAATTTTTTTTACATGAACGATAGTTTTGATACATGGTTTGTTAGATCATGAGATATCTCATAGATTCCATTGTAGTTTTTTAGAATAGTTTTTTGAGGTAGCACAAGCATTTATTGACCATTTTCTTAAACCGTGATCCATTGGAATTCCCCTAATTTTAATTTGAATGCATACATTCCCAATTAAATCTCATAGAATCCTTTTATTACTCATATAGTAAACACATTTGATAAAAATATTTAACAAAAAACCACCAAAAAACAATGAAAGGAAACTAGAATCCCAAACACCCTTGGAACCTCAATGTCTAGTATGATGTATAGTTGGAACTCATCAATACCCACCGCTCAAGATCAAATGGTGTTATTCCCAATATTCCATTAACCTGAAATAAAAATAAGAATATTTTAACATTTTTATATAACTATCCCAAGACCTCCTATAGTGTCACCATATTAATTATACCTTAATTTTAACAGTGCATTCTCGATCACCCTAGTATATATAAAAGCATAACAGTTTAATAATTGAGAAGATGCAAATTATTTCAACCTTATCAAAAACTAATTTCAAAATTGTTCCAAACTGGTATCCCAACAAAAGGTGTTGTCATATTGTATGACCCAGAAAAATATTGTCTTGGAACTAAAATGAACTATAAAAAAACATGAATATTCATTAATAATAAGAAAAAGTAACCAGAAAACAATTTTACACATATTTACAAAACATTTTTACCTAAATATATTACATTTTGAAAATGAAAGTTATAAATAAAACTATAATAAATTAATTTAGGGGTTTAAGAGGCTAATACACCACAAGACCCACTGGTTAAACCTAAAAGGGCAAATAAACCCAATATCTCTATTTAACTATCATATCACCACCATAATCAAAATAAAAAATACTTTCAAATACAGGGTGGTTTCAAGTGAAAATAAAATTCATTTCCTAATAACTGATATAAAATAAAAGGATTTTGTACCCCTGAAGGTGATCATGGAGGGTGACAACCAGAGGCCAAATTGATATAACCATGAGTCCATTATATTCTTTTTCCTAAGAAAACCATGTCCACTATTTTGAAAAATTATAACCAAGTGGGAGTCTTATTACCTTTATATAGAACATAAATAAACATGTACAACCATTTATCATCTTTAAAGACACAATCATTAAAAAATGTTCTCGAATGACGAATTGCCAAGGTGATACATTATATAAAAACCAAGCAACATATCTTTTTAATAAAAACCCTCTTTAATTTCTCAAAGAAAAAGTTAAATAAATTATTTTAAAACGTATTCCATTGAAACCAAACAAACACATTATTTAGAAAGTAAATTATCCAAAGAAACTCTTTTCTAGAATAATATATATGAATAAATATATTTTCTCTTCTTAAGACACAACACACACACAATAAGAGAATAGGTATTTTAAAATTAAACAATGAAAAACAATAAAGGGTTTCAAGAAGATGGTAGTAAAAAATAATTAAAATATCAATTACCAAGCATTCAAGATAAATACACCAAAATTGGCTCAATTGAATAGATAATGAATTCAAATGATAGTATTAAATAATAGTCGTAACATTTAATACACAAAATGAAGCAATAACCTTGAAAAAATGGTAGGATTATGAGATATGAAAATGTGGAAACAACCATAGGTAGCTTAATAGACAAATATTTCATCCTTTAAAACCACTCTTAACTAGAGTAATCACCAATGAAAACATAGTCAGGTCATAAAATTCAACTAGAGTCTACTAGCTAGTGAATAAATTTTAACTTGGATAGCCAAAATCCCTTGACTCATTAAATTGTATCCTAGTGAACCTAATGTCATGGATAATAGAGGTTAACCACTATACAACCAATTCTAATCTGAATAAATACACAAAACCCAATGGAAATAAAGTACATAAATAATATAATTTTCATCTTTAACACATTCCCTACAGTAAAGATACATATTCCAAACTAGATAATCATAAAACAAAATTTATATATATTTAACAATATAAAAATGTCAATAAGAAAAGGATCACAATATGGATCAACAAGGGTGTTAATAATTCAACATTAAACTAGTTCTCTTGATTCATAAAATAGATGTTCCCCTTATATATAGAAAAACATTCGTTATAAATACCTTAAGAATTATTTTTTATCCGTAATGAAATTTGAAGAATAAAAAATTAACACCCAATCACAAAAGTCTAAAATAATTAAAGTCATCATTCCAAAAATACAACTCAATATGACACACACACAAACACTCACAACTTTTTTGAAAAATTGATGTCCGCTAAATTTTATACCACCATTATTAAAAAGGAAAACATATAAAATTAAAGGACCCCAATTTAATAAAAAAAAGACCCTCCTTCGTAACCAATAATATTAATTTAATATATGATAACACACTCAAAAATGGATAAAATATTAAAAAAAATAACATTTCAATTTGTAAATTAAATATTTTTCAAAACATAATGCACATACTTTCTTTCTAATACAAAACTATCTTTTCCATTATATCACAATACCTAGAATATAAAAAATGATATTTGAGATCAAAGTGACATTCATACAATAATTTAATCTACTTTTGAATAAGTAAAAAAAACAGAAAATTGAATAACATTGATTAAAAAACTATATATCATATATATCATTAATTTTATATATGTACATTTAAAAAAAATATAGTAATCAAGGAATCCATTAACAAATGCAGATTCAATAGAAACAACATCCTCAAGTGGACAAATAATGTCTTCTATGATAGAAACTATAGTAAAATACTCCTAGGATGGTTAAAAACATTTACAAAATTGAAATATAATTTTAGCACAACCCTAACCATTAAAATTGTCAAATGTGTCCATTTTGGTTAGTGTAAAATTAGGTGAAAGGAAATTTACATAGAAGAGATGGAAGGAGAGGATATATCCATATGATTCATGGAATAATCCAATAAGAAATAAATATAATACCACTTTATATTATATTTTTGGAGAAAAAATGGATGATAGGGGTGCCAATGATAATGGGTTAAAGTGGGGGATATTTTGGAAGAAACCCCAAATAAACAGAAACCAAAATGGAAAAAATCACCAACATGAGTCGGTTGTGCGATTGTTTTACCTAATTTACCAAACCATAAAACAGACATTACATAACCACTCCTATAATATTAAAAAGGATTCATGGTGGTATCACGTGGTTTAGTACAATTTGAACATATCATTTTATTTCATCTATCCAGAACAATAAATTGTGAATATACTATAATACATGGTTTTCTAAACAATGAACCTAACTAGGAAGCCCTATAACAACCACAAAACATATGTATTTCCACATTATGACACCCTAAACTCAAGGGTGAAATAAAAAAGATAAATTATGAATGAAATTGATATTTTGGGCTGTTATAATTATTATTAATTATTATCTACTCATCTAAGTGTTTTTTAAATTATCCTACCACATGTAACGTTTTTCATAGTCTCCATTCCTAAGGATGATTTTTTTTCATAATTTCCCATACGATGGAACTAGATATATTGAAATTATTTTTAGTACTATGTGTTGATTTATTCTTATTCACAGTGGGTATGTAGTTATTTCAGGATCACTAATCTAAGAACCAAATAAATTTTTTTATTATATTGAAACAGTCTTAGTATAGTATATGTATATTCACATCAATTTATATATAATTTCTCAAGACTATATATATATAGAAACTCAGATCTCTAATACTAAGTTAAACCAAATAAAATCTTCGTGTTCTGGTCATTTATCATAATAAATCTTTCACTACTAAAAATAATGTACGATTCAGTTTCTTGTCTTCTATGATATATAGTGATATCCTGATTATCAATATAAGACCCAATAATACACCATATAAATTTAATTCATATTTTTTCCTTATGTTTAGTCCCTTATATCATTCTTGTTTGGTCTTCAAATATCCATGCATTAGGATTGAACCATTTCAACTGATCATAGTGTTAATACATCAATCACACCTTGTTTCCTTCTTTCCCACTATGTCCAGGGTGCATATTATATGTCTATATAGAATTTATAATACATATATATATAATTTTATTAATTTTATTTCATGATATGTATTGATATCAAGGTATCTCAACTATGAATCAGCCTCAAATTCTATTTCCATAATACAATCCCCATAAGCCTAGTAGTTTTTCATTCTATAAATGTTATTTATTACCCAATTAACCCTATGATCGGATGATAAAATCCCATAATATATTTATAAAAATGTGCAGAATGATTTTTTTATCACATAATACAATACGGAATAAAGATGTTGTAACCCATGTAATGTCATGGATACCATAAATTATAGTCCACATCTATATCTTACATTCAATCCCTCTTATTTACACATGTTTCAATAATATCCTTACATTATGATGAATTCATTATATATTTTCCTTATAAAAAACAATATTTTTACAATGATTTTTATGAACATTGTGATGCATGATTCCACTTATTATAAGATAATAAGTCACATTTGAATCATGTCTATGAGAACTATTCACAAATACTCTTCCACTTTCATTCCCCATAATATTATATTTGTCCAGTTTTAGAATGTTCTATACTAAAGTGTTTAAATAACAATTTTAATATATTATTCCCACATAAATATCATTTTAACATAATGGTCAAAATCATAATAAATTTTTAATAGATCTTTTAAATTTTAGTATCATACTAAAAAATACCACTATTAATGGTTACCACTTATAAACAGAATATCATGATCACTAGTAGCTAATAAAATGATTATTTTTTCATTTTTTAAAGATCCTATATATGAAAATTCTTTCAAAAATCCTATTTTAGAACATATTATTAAAATTAAGGTTGTGATCTTCCTAAAAAAATTTATTCTATTTCACTACATTAATATTTAGATTACTGAATATGTAATTCACATTGCTTTCAATTCTTGTCCAATGGTATTGAATCATGCCAATATTTTATACCCCATTTAGTTTAACACACTCCACATCATTTTTATTTAATTAATATGATCATAAATTTTACATAATTTTTTTTTTGGTTTTATATAATGATATATATCCCCACCAATTAATTTTTATCTACTATTTCATGTATCTTAGATATGAAACACCACCCATATTTTATGATAATGTTGTATGAAATTAAATTTTTTTCTAATTTAAATCAATGTTTCATGACCTCAAAGAACATGAAAATTTCATCAAATGATATTGAAACATAAAAAAGAGGCTTCATTTTAACAGCCTAAAATTCCTTAAACATCTAATGGAGAAAGGTAATATACAAATCAGAATTAAATCCTATAAAAAACCTAAAAAAATTGATCCTCTCATTATTATTTTTGTAACTCACATATCCTAGGAATCCTTTTAGTGTTTAATTTAAATTAAAGGGAAAAATTATTACATGGTGTAAAACCCATAAACAGAAATCTAAGGAAAATATGAGTTACTTCCCACCGCACTTTGCTCCTTTTGGAGTTTAGGAGAACTTATGGGATAAAATATGATGAAAAAAGCTGTTATGGATCACTATGTTACCCTTGATAATGTATATCAATGCTCACTAGATACATAAACTTTTGATAAAGTCGGGGTTCAAATTTTTATCGCATATATTTTTTCTAATGATTTGTGTGGAAGACATAAGATTTAACTATAGGGTATTTGAGACCTATTGTGCTTTGAATTCCATTTGAAAAACTAATATTCATAACTTCTTTTTTGATGATTAATTTAATTTTTCATTTCAATATAATCTATCATTGGATTATGGTGACATTAAATTCCTTGTATATCTGACATTATTTAACCTTTTTAAGAGTACATATTCATGATCAAATTTAACACAATAGTATTTAGTCTAGTGGATTTTCATCAAATTATGGTGATCATGTATTTTTCACATAATTATCTGACCAATAACTCTTTTAGTGAGTAAGCATTTATGGTAATGGATTTATTTATATATTTCAAATTTAAATAATGTGTTTGTAAATTAAAAATATTCAATTTCATTTTGACGTAATTTATAGGTGGATGTATGTTTTATGATGTCCCACTCGAGGTGATTCAAGGATAATCATTGATTGATGTCCAATTAAATATGAAATATTGATATATCGAAAATATTATGATAAAAAATTTATTTCAAAAAAAAAACAATACTATAATCTATAATTTGGAGTTTATAATTATCTATAACAAAAGGGATGATGGGTTTGAATGTTTTTATAAGACATATTCAATGAAATTTCCATGTTGAGTCATTTATTTCCACATTTCATTGAGTGATTTATGTAATTCAGCTAATACTAAATTGTTGACCTTTTCATCAATGTGCAGTACCTCTATACCTATCAAAACACACATCATTACCATTTAAAATTTCTCGATTAGCTTCTATTATTCCTATACATTTTCATAGTGTTATAGAACTATTGATGAATCCAGTTCTCCAAGTTCCATCCTTCTATGACTTGATATTTTTTATATTGAAGTTACATATCTATATACTTCATAAAGATTCAGAATCATGATATTTATGAAACATTCCATAGATTCTAATTAAATAAATTTAACTAGAGTTCCCACAATCAATCCATAGTAATAATTACCTCATTGAAAATGGAAGGGATTATGAGGTATTGATAATATCCATAACCCATTATGGATAACTTTGATGGAAAGTGATGTAATTAAATACTATACTAATTAATTGAGGTCCCATTAACCAACATCAAAACTTTTTACATACATACTTTTGTATCATATTTTGATGTTAGGAGTGTATTATTATTAAGTTATAGTCGAACCTAGAAAGTAATATATAGTATAGAACCAAATCACTCAGATCATTTCTGGTTTCAATATCTATTGTGATCCTTGATATTAAACTGTATTATACCCCCTATAGATTTTGTTTTTTAAGACACAAATGTAGTGACCACATGTGTTTAAATTACTTGTCATAAGGATATCAACATGTGAATTCATAACATATTAGATATAATGAATGATAAATTTATGAATTTAAATAAAACTCAATACCCCCATATATAGTAGGGTATATAACCATTCCGACCACTGTGCCTTTGTAGAAAGGTAAAACATACAGATTTACTTACTCAATTCCCTAGAGACAAATTTATAGACTGGGACCACCTGAGAGGGTATACAGAATTTGGTGGAATTGTGAGTACCTAATGTTTATTTTTTCCTAATCATCCTTAATTGGAAAATATTTATTATATTGAAAAATAAAACATTATTAGTATAATAGTTAAAAAATATATAGATTTTAGTATATCAAACCACCCAATAGAGATACATTGAATATTTAAATCACTAATTCAGAATGGTAAAATATTATTTTGGAACCCATAAAATTTTTTACTGATCCAAAATGACCCATAAAACTAAATAAAATGTTCATGTTGATACAAGATTCTATGCTCAGTTGAGATTCTCAAGATGATGATTCTATGGAACACTTTTCGGGGTGTATATATACCAGGTGCTCTTGTACATCTAATTTCCCCTAATCCATGAGAGGTATATCATATAGGAACCTGTTTCATTATAATATATTTTTCAATATAATATTATTTTTGAATATATTATTTAAAACATGGCACAAAACTGAAAAATAGTAAGATTCATTTTCTACTTATTATATATGAATATTATAATATCATGAAATTCTATTTAGGGTTGATAAAAACACCTTGTAAGGAGTTGTATTAGAAATTTACTATTTTTAAAAGTTAAATAATATTATTTAAATATATAACCCCATTTAAATATGAATATCTATTGATGGTTATGATAGTTGGTTTAATTTTCCATTTAACCAAGTAATCACTGTACATGAAATGTAATTTAAAAAAACCACGAGAGAATATTGTATATAAATTGTTCTTCTTGAAATACTCACTCTATTCCTTGATTTTTTCACATCCCCACTCATGGATTGACCACTATAAAAAATCTCCTTTTTCAGTGGGTCTAGTATATCCCATATATATAATTTCTTATATTCCCCTATAGTTTTATTTATATCTCACCATTATAGTTATTATAAGTGGTTCTGTCTATTGTTAAAGTGTCACAACATGATCTCCATTCCTACACTAGTCCGTGGAGGTTCTATGTCTTCCCACCATGTATAATTAGGCGGTTCTTTATTTATCCCCCATATAATTTGATCCCTATATCTATATTGGATTTATATACACTCGAGATATTAGAATAAATTTATATCAGAATATGATATGTAGATACCTCCCTTTTATAATTTTCAACATCATAACATAGATCATATTTAGAGCTATGCATTAAAATATTATATGGATTCTACAAATCTGGTTTCATAAGTAATGTTTTGATATCATATGTTTAAATTTGTCTAGAAGATTCTAATTTTTGGAAAGCATCGATATAACATAAATGAATTGAAATAATGTAGGTCTCTCACTCATCTTATTCTAATTCATTGTTCTTCATCTAATCATTATCTCACTAATCTGGTCATTGATGGATTGAAAATTCTTCAATAACGTTCACCATCAAAACCCATATGATATCATTATCGTAAATATTTTATGGGTTCCTAGTTTTCACATTCGAGAGATGTGTTGATTATTTCACATAGTATAAAAACTCCAATATTCGAAACTGGTTCCTCTCTTAATTCTATTTAATTTTTCATATTTTTAAAATAAATAAAATTTTAAATATTATAAATATATTAAATATATTTAAATAGTATAGTTTCATTAACCCACATATTCTCAATTACATCCACATGAGTTATTTCAAATGAGTTCATTTCCTTTCTCATCCAAAAAACATAAGATAATTCTTCATGTTTTTAGTAATTCTTCTTTCCTCACATAGTTATATCTTATTATATACCAATACAACCCATAGTTTATTTTCAATTTTAATTTTTAAACTCTTTAAACTATTAGTTATTATAGAGTCATCCAGTAGTAATCCATTATTCTCATCTCTTCATCATGGAATACTAAAATTATCCTTAATACAAAAACATCTGCCCACATTGAAAGTACTCATAAAATAATCACCAAATAAAAAGTATGGAGTGGTCATGAGGTGACTCAAAAATTTCATTCCTAAAATAATACGCCTTCTTAGCAAAATAATCATTACATATCATTACTATACATGGATAAATAATAAATGTTAGGTGTATTTGGAAACATGTATATATAAAAAACCTATAAATAAAATATATACATGTTATGCCACTGATCACTTCACCTCTAAAACCCTACATATATATATCACATGTAAAAAAACCATATCATGTCAAAAAGAAAACATAATAATCAGTGAAATTAGATAATCAATATATGTAAACAAGGGAGATATCGATGATCATTGAGAACAAGATATTAATATTTGAAAATCATATTTAGTATTACATAGTTCATAATCATGATTTATGGACTAAATTATGTCATATCATAATACATATGTAATAATAAAATCAAAGAAAATGATCCATCAGAGCGTAACATTATTATTAGAGCATTTCTTAAAAAAGTGTTATGAAGTGTTTCATAATCATAGTCATTGAAATATTTTTCATGGTTTTCCAATATGGAAATCATCACATGTTATCATTTGGAAAACCACATGTGTAACTATTTTGGTATTGTTATAATCTCACATATATACATATTGGGATTTGTATAATCTCCAATGTTACATTTGTTGGTATTTTGGTAACCTACAAAATACCCATTGATCTCTAAAAAATTTAAGTCATTACCCAAATTATTGGAGTTCAATATCAAACCCAATAGGTACATGATAATAATCTACTCATTTGTATTCCATAGGATAATGATAACATTTATCTTTTCATCAATGAATTACCAATGGTTACGAAAACTAGATTCAGTAATATTTCATAATCATAATCACTAACTATCTAGGGAGAGAACAATGATGGTGATAGTGGATCTCTTCCCCAGTTATGTATAAGAAATATCAATTTTTTTATACATAAAAAGAACATTAAAATATAACCAGAATACATCTTATTGAATATAATAACTTCAGTTTGAAATCACATATATAAAATAAATAAATTTCCAAATTAGTGCGGAAAAATTATTGTATATGTTTTAATTAAAATCTTGAATATATATATATATATTGCTGACTAAAGAGGGAAATAAAATATTTTTTCTTAATAATATTCTATTAATCTCGTGAGTACTTATTGAAGGGGAAATGAAAAGAAATCATGTAATTAATAGAAATAACTATAGGAGAATATAATTATTGATATTATAGGGATATAAATCATATAATTTCATCTTCAATAATTTTATAATTAAATTTCTAATTTGAAATGTTGTTAAATCATAGAATGATTAGATCATGTCAGATTCTTATTGTAAGCCCATTGACCTTCTCTTCATAGAGAAACCAGATTTGTTTTACACCATAATCCATAAAATGATTGCATTATATTAAATATAAGACCTCTAAAATATGGGTGTGATTAAAAGAAATTATTTTGATATTTTTGGATAAGCTAAAAGGCTCAAACATTATAAATAATGGTAGAAAAAAGATACAATTTATAATAAAGGGAGAGGACATGGTAGGTATTACATTAAATATTATAATATAATGAATGAAATACTCAAGTATTATTGATCTAAGTGGCTAGGTATATGATGTTAGTTTCTTAAAAGGTAAAATTATCTCCATACCATAAGTGTTATACATGTTTATGTGTAAATATTTCCATTTTCTCATGGATTTACCCCACCAATAAACATGACATAAGAGCATCGATGGTAAATTTTTTAATGTGTTTTACTATTAATTATTTCCAAAAAATAGGATGTTCTCTATTAAAATATGTTTACATGATGATTAAAAATATAGATTTAATTTTACAAAATCAAATTTATATAATTGGATGAAATTAATTTAATGTAGGTTTAAAAAACAAAACCAAAAACTTTTTTTAGAGAATAAAATTATCCATTAAACTATATTTACATTCTTAGTTTACTAGTAAAAAAATTGAAATTAATAATATGAATTTTTAGTGAATATATAATCTATAAAATTGATTGTAACATATATTTATTATTAATTGATTGATTTAATTATGGTATATAATCTTCATGAACATATGTAAACACCCCAACCCTAGAATCCTGATCCAATTGATAGTCCATTACATTGGAATTAAATTGATGAAATATAACCCCAAAGGGCCAAATTGCTTGGTGATTTTAGTGAACTAGACAAATACATGAATTTAATATTTACATTTGAAAACATAAAATACAGCAGAGTATTTTCATGAACAACATCACTATCCCCTTTAGCATATCCCAATGTATTAATCATAAAATTCTTCATGGTGTCCTAGGAAAACGAAAACATTAAAAATGAGTGATATTAGATTCTAATTATGTGTATGTGTAAAGTGGATTCTACATTAGGCACAAATAATATTTAATGAAATAAATTATAACCAAATCATACCATTTAAATAATCACATGAATTAAAAATTATCTCTGAATATACAAAATATTCAATTAATCACTTTTACATACATAATGTCGTTCATAATTATGTAATACATAATTCCAAACATTTGGAACCAACTATAGATAATTTCTTCTTATATATCATAATCATAATATCAATTACACATTCCAGTAGATATTACAAAGATGTGTATGGCCTTATCCAAAAAAATCAATCATTATTTTATCACGAGACCTATAGATTCATTGAGTTTATATGTAAATAAAGGACCCACACATCACATAATATTTCCAATTTATTCTTTACATAAATAAATAACACGATATAAAAAACGAAAAAACTAATTTATTATCCATAATGGAATAACTAGAATACATAATATTAATAATTTCCCTTTTTAAAATGATCATAAATCATCCAAAAAAATTGGTTTTTTGGTAAAAATAATATAATAACCTCAATAAATTATAAGATTGAATAAATTATGCTGATAATAATGAAAATTATAAAAAAATATAATTTGAAAATTCTAGAGGAAAATACCCATCTTAAATTAAATTCAATTATTTAAAGAGTTCAAAAATATAAAGGGAAAAATTTTCATTGAAATTAAAAATTTAAACATTTAATTAAATATTTTATAGAAATATTTTTCATGGTTGAATAAAAGGTCATTCATATAATATAAATTAAAAACCTTTACATTCATACTTTTATAAAATGTTAAAAAAGAACCTCATTCAAAAAATGACAAGAATATTTATATCTAACTATTTGATAAAAATAAAACTGTTGGAAAAATGCCTTTAATAAATCATTTGCAGAATTCATAAAAACAATTGATGATACTTTTTAATAATAAGGATATAGAAGGAAAAAACTCCCCTATTGCGACTTAACCATAAACAATCATGATCAGTGATGAGATTGGGATAGAAAACATTTCCACTTGGGTATCTTTTGAATTATAAGCCCTGTAAAAGAAGTAACATCAAATGACACATTCAATACCATTATGAAAAAAAGACTAGATTTATTTTATATCAAATGGGTACACTATATGAAACAACCTGATATTTTAAAATAATATCATTATGTTTGATAGTTCCTTCAACACGTAACATAGAGCTTAAACAACACATGAAATATTTAACCAATATAACCTAGATGATTAATTGGATGGTATGAATAACAATAACTAGTTAATGAAATATATACATATACATATCATTGTCAATATAAATTATGGATAAAATTTCTGTAACTAATCAATCAATGATTATTAAATTAACTTCATTCTTCAAATTTATATTTTCATCCAAACATATTTTTGATCATTTTTGTGAAAAAAATATTATAATTATTTTTTAGAACATTTATAATGTAAGAAATAAAATTTCTTAAACATAGGGGAACATTATTTTTTTTGTATGTTTTTTTATATGAGTGCCCTCTTATTAGTAATCATGCAACCCCTATGTAGAGTCATAAAATAGTTTTTACAATTGGTAAAATTGTATGCCTCTACCAAAAAAACCATGTTCATGGGATGAATTTGAAAGAAAAATTATTTTTAAATTTCAGAGTCCTTGGTTTTAAATATGGTTTTCCAAAGATCAACCATAATTTCATTCTTCAATTTTTTTATCTCCCAAATAAATTACATTTCTCCTTGAACTCCAATATAGATGAATCAAATATATTATTGAAGGATATGCACGTCTTTTAGTATATAATATATTCCCATGTGGTTTTCTATATCTCTTGTTTTTATTTTTTGGATGAAGATGATGATTTATTCCACTTTGGGAATTGTTTAGATCTAGGTTTTTAGTGAAATGTCATATTGGATATTGATTTTAGGTTTTGGGTTCAAGATATCCGATGGTTTTGAAATTTAGGTTTTTGCACAACAATTTTTTTTTTATTTTTAGAAAATGTCCATCAAGAACCTTGACGTATGTGGTCTAATTATCAAGTCCCCTAGTATTTATTAAAAGATACAGTATTTAATTATGAAATATTAACAAACGCGTTAGGAAATTTTATTCTTAATTGAATTTATTAATGGAATTTACATGCGATAATTAAATGGGTTGATCATGACAAGTAGAATTCAAAAATTATAGTCATACAATTTAAGATTGATGTCACTATAATTTGATTTATTATGTTAATTATTGGATGGTTGAATTAATCTTGAATGGCTAATTTTTTATATGAAATTTTTTTATAAATAGTCTAATGGTGACTTATTAATATTATTCAATGTGATTAAATTGATGAATCAAGATTTTTTTGATAAATTAAAATGATGAAATATGTTGTGAATAATGGATAAAAGGTGTTAAGGGTTAATAAAAATGTTAAATGTGATATATGTGATCTAGTTATAAATAATTGAGATAAATGAATGATTCTCCAAATAACTATTTCTTATTTATTGATATATGGGTGTAAGACATGGAATAAGGCTCCAAATAACCATGTCCAATTGATTGATAAATGAGGTATGGGATATGGACTAACACTCTAAATGCCCATTGGGATCCATATATGATGTTCTAGGAACATTATATTACAATTGGACTATGGTTCCATGTAGTTTTGATGTTAATATTATATTAAATGCATAATGGAATCCCAAATTATAATGAATGTTGATTACTGATTTGACATAGTTCATACACCTACTTGGGATGAAGAATATATCGATGGTTCATGTGTCATCATGAACCTGGAAATCATTTTGGATAAAAATTAATAATTGACTATGTAATTTTTTTAACTTTATATCATGTACTCTATCAATTATAAAAATATAAAAGATATTTTCTGAATGATATTATTTTATACATAGTTGGTGGCGGCCTATTGAGTTGTACTCCAACCCTACTTGGGTGGTCTGATCAGTGTGTCTTTATTTTGGGATTTTCATATTGAAACAGGAAAAACATGTGACATTAAATAGCTACATACATAGATGGATATTTTTTTTCCATATTTTGGTTCAACATGTGATACTGGTCTATATTGGTTATGGTATAGTTCTTTTAATTAGATAGATTATTTGGTTATCAATTTATTTCTTCTATTGTTATTTTTTGATAATGATGGTATATTTAATTTAGGTTTGGTATTAAAAGAAAATTACTAGTAGGTATACTCTATTATAAGGGCAGGGACACTTGAGTTCACATAGCAATCTAGCTGAGGGAACCAACATGTGTAACCTAGTCCGTGATGTTAGAAAGTGATATAAATTTGATTTTCAATTCATTTTAGTTGCAACGTTATTTGGTAATGGTACATATGAAACATGGATGACTTGGTATTTGTTTATAATCTAGTGGATAATATTATCCTATATATTCATGGGGGTAAAATTCTTATACCATGGTAGTAATTGTTTTCACTAATGTGTTCTATTAAAGTTGGATGTTATTTCACATTGACTGATGCACCTTTTGTGATGATATTATTTTATTGTGATTTATTTCATATCATGGAAATACATGATAGTGTTTATATATGAATAATTCTATAAATTTAGTATGTATTATGAGATGCATCATTTTATGAACACAAGAGAAAGATGGTTTTGGATAATTTGTTTAAATGAAAATGATTTTCATTACTTTTTAAACATAAATATAAATGTTTCTTAATATTAAATTTATAAATTTAATGTATTTTAAATATCATAATTGAATTAAATAATGTATATTTTATAATGATAACAATTTCTTTTAAAACAACATTTAACATACATGAGACATGACCAATATGATGAACAGTTGAGGGTAGTGATAGCGCCTCAGTTTTGACTGTGTGATGGGTGTATGGTGGATGACTTGTTGTGGCATTGTGTAAAAAACTATTTTTAAATTTTTTTAATGTTTAGTCATATTTCCTAAGATATGTTTCTGTAACTATTGATATATGTCTTCATAATGATGCTTCATGATAGGATGAGTGGAGGACATGGTTGTACATGTGCCACCAGTAGTGAAACTAGAAGTACGGTATTTTTAGTTGAAGGTTTAGGAGAGAAGATCTATGAGATATTTTATTTCTCTATGCAGTTTATGGAATGAGACAGAGAGTTTCTTATCAAGATTATGTTTTAATTTCCATGGGTGTTCTAGTTGCATCACCCTATGAATTGACCATAGTTTTTAGACTTGGGGTAGTTGAGTTCTTGATTTAGTCTAACAAGATAATCCTTGACCACCTAGAGACTCATAAAGAGAATTGGAATTAATTGTATTCTCATTTATTATGATTTCAGGTGAAATATTGTTGGTACATTCATTCTTATGATGGATAGATGGATAATATGGTATGAAAGGACTTTTTGAATAATTTCTTGGATTACTTTTAACCTTGTATTCTTTGGTGAGAGAGTGAAGCTATGTTTATGAGGATAACCCTAGAGGTATATTTTTTGATGGACTATGTAGGATTATTTAGAAATTATTTTTTATTTGTTTTAGAATTGTTAGGTGATGATGATACTTCATAAAAATGTTTTCATGATGGAAAAAATGTTATTTAATGTTTTTTGTTAATATATTTAGGCTAAAAGATGTATTCTAACATCCCGAATTAGGCTATCACATTGGAGGTGAATTTGAAAGAGGATTCGAATGATATGTATGTTGTTTATTCTCAATGAACATGAGGTAGATCTTATAAGGGTTGAAAGTATCATTATAATAATGATTACTAGATAAGTGGAATACAAAAATGGTTAAGGGGAAGGAATTTTTACTCAGTACATTACATGATTGATCTACCACTAGTGGGTTAGGTTTTATCATTTATATAGAATGTTCCCCTGACTACCTATATAGTGACGATCATTCAAAAGTTTGGGACATCAATATAGGTTCTTCAAGAAAAAATGTTATTTGGGTAATGGAGGTGGATCAAGGTAGAATCCGAGTGCATGAAGGGGACCTCAAACACATATCAGTGTGTTAGTTGGAGGTATACAATTAATGGGGGTCAAGTTAGTGTAAAAGGTACTTCAATGAAATAGAAAGCATATCATAAGGGTAGTGTAGCTCAAGGGACATAGACCATATCACACGGAAGAGGGGTAAGATAGGTACATGTTTTTCATCATGTACATGCAGACAGAGATTCTAGAATCTCAACAATTAGAGGTACTGTTCTTGTAGATTCTATGTTTTCTAGTTCATTATTTGATATTGAATTCTCTCATTTTTTATATCCTCTAAACTTGTGAACGTTTTGAATCTGAATGTGGAATTTTTGTGTGGGGTTATGATGATTGATATACAACTGGGATTCTAGCCGAGAGATATCTATTTATGGAAAATGTGTTCTCTTAGGTTTATGGAGTATCATTTTCCATGGGATTTATACGTACTCGACATGTCACGATTTGCCATTATTTTTGGTATCAACTGGTTAGTAGCATACCAAGAACATATAGATTGTTACCATAGGATGGTGACCATTATTTTTCTTAAGGGTAATAGTTATATACATATTGGGAAAGGGATATCTAGAAAGTCCACACAGGGCCAGTTTTACAGCCAATAGGGGAGCTCACAACGTTGTTTTGAATTCATTTGTATGATGATGCTGGTGTGGCGTATAATTTATTTCCACTTATAGTGGATTAATTCTAGTATGTGTTTTTATATACATTTTAATGAATCCACCAAAGATGGATTTTAATTTTATGATTGAGAACATTCCTAGAGATGAGCCATTTTCTATTCCACTATACAAATTCTCACCTATAGAGCTTCGCCATCTCATCTCTCATTCATAAGAGTTGAAGGATACTATATTTTTCTATTCGAGTATGTCGCCTAGGGGATACCTAGTATTGTTTTCTATAAATAATGAGGAATATTTTTATTTATATTTAAATTAACATATGTTGGATTGGATGATAATAGAAAATCTATATCCTCATCATTGTATCGGTGATCAATTTGGCCAGTTGAAGGGATCTTGTGTTTTCCACAAAATCAACATGAGTTCAGGGTATCATCAGTTCAATGTTAGACCTCATGATACACCATGGAACGTTTTTAGAAGTAGGTATTTCTTATATGAGTTTGTTTTCATGTCGATTGGGATGATAGATACTCTTTTTGTGTTTATCTCCATGACGAGCCAAATATTCCTCCTAATAATGGATCATTTCATTGTTATTTATTGGATGAAGTATTTTAGTAATCCAAGAATCATGATGATAATTCCCAAAATCCTAAATCATCTAGAGTACACAGTGATAATATCTTATATAAAGCAATATATCTATGTGTCAATTATGGATCATCAAGGTAAACCTATGGGGTCCCATAATCTATGAGAAAGGTGAGTCAATGGACCTTGTGAATGTATGGGAATATGTTTCATAGGATATTCTTAAGATTTTTTTCGATAAAAACTATTTTCTTGGTTTAGGGGGGTATTATTTGAGGTTCATCTAAGAATTTTTAAAATTTCAGTATTCACCAACATGTGGATAATTTATTGACAGTCTAGAGAATGTGAGAATTGCATCCTAGAGTTTAAGAAGTGTTCAACTACTACACCAATATTTATCCAACCCAAACTAGGTTAGGAGTACATGGTGTTTTATGATTCTTTAGGAGTAGGAATCAGAGAATTTTATGATGTAGGAACATAAGGTTGTGGTTCATGTTTCAAGACAATTTAGGCCTTATGAACAATATTACCATATTTATAACCATGGGTTAGCTAACGTGGTATATGATTTGAAGTGTTTTCCACATCATTGGTTGGGTGAGAAGTTTACATTGTATACTATCTACAAGAGAATAAAGTATACGTTTTTATTAATATCGTCTTTTAAAGAAGATGATATGGGTAGAATATATGAAATTATTTTATTTTGATCTATCATATATGTTAGGGAATGGAAACAGTGTTGTTGATTCTTTCTGAAGGAACACTCCAACATAAGATGTTTATTAGTCTAGTTCTGAGCTGAAGGTGACGATGTTTCTAGATGAGAGGAATGCTATGGTTTAGTAGGGCCAGGGGGTGATGATACTCATATCAGTAGTAGTTGAATCCATACTTCTGATATGGATTAGAGAACAAAAATATGTGGATATGGATTTTCTTGACATGAGGGAAATCCTTTAATGTTGGGATCCACCTTTAGATTAGATTATAAATGAAAATATGATGATCAATATCATCGGTTTTTTATTTTAGATATTTCTATGTTGTAGTAGATGATGTATGATTATTATGACTCTAAGTGGTAAATACATATGGGTCTAACCAAAATTTACAATAACCTTTGATAATAGTATTGGTGGTCGGGAATGAAAAATCAAACTGTAGGGTTTGTGACACTATTGTACAACTATTAGTAGGTTATATTAAAGAATTAATGAAACATTGGTTAATTACAACCAATTTCCATTCCAAAATTGATGTGGAATGAAGTGAACAATGATTTGGTAGTAGGTATAATTTGGGAAACTCAGAATAATAACTCAATTTGGGTTAATGTGTATTGACTGATGAATGTGTAACATTTTCTACTTATTCATGATACTTTATCAGTGGATCAGTTGGGGGATATTTTCATTTTGGAAACAGTATATCTGCATAGGGTTCCAAAGAGAATAATTTTAAAACTGTGACTCTTGTATTACTTATCTCATCTAGAAAATATTTTAGACAGATCTTGTTAAACATTTAGTACAGAGTTTGGATTTATACCAACCGATAGATAGTCAGTCAGAGAATACTATTTTGTTTTTAGAGAACATTTTACAAGATTTCATTACATACATTAGTGTGTACTTGGAGAATCATTTATAATGCATTGTGCTTCACTATACCAAATTATATTTAAGGACTATTCCGATGAAAGCCTATGAGTCTCTTTATGGTAGCTCATTAGAATCACCACTATATTGGATGGATGATGGGATGTTATAGTTGATGGAATCGAGTCTCATACATTAGGCATATGAGAAGGTCATGATAATATATAATCATATATATATGGAATTGAGCTGGAAGAAGTAATATAACGATCGATGTTGATTAAACCTAGAGTTTTTAGAGGGTGATCATGTATTATTTTGTGTTTCTCCAAGATTGGTTCTCTGTAGTATTCATAGACTGAGAGATTTGACACCATAGCTTATTGGAACTTTTGAGATTGAAGAAAATTAGTCTTGTGAAATACATATTTTCCCTTACATAGAGGTATAGTTTTATGTAAAAAAAATTCATATGTCGTAGATTTGAAGGTATCACCCCAACCCTTTTTATAAAATAAATGTTGATGATTTTGAGATTTAGATTGATTCATCCTTTTATGGTGATCTTATACATGTTATGGATCACTGGGAGAATGTTTTTTGGGGAATGTTCATGTTGATAATAAATGTATTGTGGTAGCATAGATGTGTTTAGGAGAAAACAATGTAAATATAAGTAGATATATGGTCTTGTTGGCACATTATTTTTATCTCATTATCTTAGGGATTCTTGGGAGTACAACTCATCGAAAAGATCTTATAAGGTGTGGATATTTTAAGATCACTACCATTTTGGAGATGCCTTGTGCACATTTTCTCGTACTCTGTTATCATTTTTTAGTATATTTAGGTTGGGTTTATGTTCAAGTATTTTTCATAAGAATTTGGATAATTATAGATGTTTTGTATGGTTCTTGTGTGGTGCACTGTTAGAAAATAGCATTCCAATACCATGTGTTCTTCCCCAAGAACATGTTCATTCCCACACAGGAGGAGATGCATAGTTTGGGCATTATTTCCAAAACTGTTCACCCTCTTAGTATTATTGATGTAACCCATAAGGAGAGGTTCACGGTTAGGGAACACTATTCAGAAAACTGTGTTCCCCTACCTCAGAAAATTTTGGTGTGAGATTAATTTCTCCAAAATAATTATTTTAAAATTTATGAACCTATGGGTATTAACACTAATTCAGCCCGACATAGCCATAATGTTTGTCATTTTTTTGGAGATCTAAGTCATATTTCAATGCTCCTAGAACTCTATTATTAGTTAATAAAAGACCCAATTTATGGATCTAAACCACTTCAGTTGTCTAATATATTTATATTTTTTATACTATCTCTTGTCTCCCTTTTTTGATGAAGAAGAATGATTTATTACTTATTATAATAGGTTTAGATTTTGGTTTGGATGGTTATGTTCCATTGGATATTCATCATAAATTTTGGGTTATAGATCATTTTCACTATTGATATTTGGGTTGTTTCTCATCAAATTGGGGTTTTACGTCTAGTGAACTTTTTTCAACAACCATGAAGATGGTGGTTTATTTTCAATTACAATTGACACGATATGAATTTTGTATAAGTAATTGGTCATATGAAATATCCATGTGGGAAATTAAATTCAAAATTAAATTTATTAATTGAATATCCATGTCATTTTTAAATTGGTTGAACATGGAAAATTTAATTGGGTAATTATTATTATGAAATTGATGACTAATGTGACAGTGATTTAATTGTTAATTGGAAGTAAGGGGTGAATAACCATTATGAGTAAATTTTTTATATGATTAAGTGTTCATAAATGGTTTATTGATGAATTATTAATACAATTCTACTTGATTATTATGATGACACTTGGTTGTTATGATAAATTGAAATGTAGAGCTGTGATGTGAATAATGGAAAAAAATATTCAATAATGATTTACCGTGTTAAAGGAGATATATGTGATTGATAGATATATTAATATGGGGAAAGGGAAGATTATAACAATTCTTCTCTATATTTCATATATGAACTTGATTTATTACATAAACTTACAATTAATTAAAATCATTATATTAGGAGGTCTCGTGTATTTGGAGATTAGGAACATTACATGAGAAAATAAAAATATAAATACATCATCTTTATAGAAATATTATTTTATATGAATAGAACATTACTTTTTACATAACACTACATGGGATAACCTGAGGATTTAAACCAAAAATGGGTGATCTATAAAGTTCATTAAGGGAGTAAACATGGTGTAACCTGAATAATAAAATTCATTTTATGATATAGTCATATCAATAATGAATAAGATAAAAATGAACATAAAGGAATGATATAGGATGATTATCATTACATTGAAATGTGTCAATAACATAAAACACAACATTATAAAATAATGGAATTAGGTTACAGCTATTCCAAAATGGAGGAAAAATTTCAAAAAAATTAATCTAGTAAACACCTATCCCAACATGTTGTATTATGATACTAAACATTACCCAATGCATTGGAACGTTATATAATTCCATGTGCACCCATCACAATCACTTCATTCTCTTGCTTAAGTGTGCCAAATAGATCATAAAACATAGATTAATTCTTTAAAATAAATAATTCTATTATCAAAAGAGTGGAATAAAACATTTAAGTCTTCAATAATGAATGTATATGTGCATAAAAGTGAATACGTTTAATAGAAAAATTGTTATGGTATTCACTACATGATGATTTTGGAATGGAAAATCATGGTGCAATTTCGGTAGCATAATGTTGTAACATATAAATTCATAAAAAGAGTTGATGAGAGATAAAAGAGTGTATCATCATATATAAATGAAATGGGATGAAATAGGGTGATATAAATATATGTTGCAACAAATGGAATTTTTAAATAGAAGGTGTATTATAATAGAGAAACAAGAAGAATGTGTAGGAATGAAATAAGTCTTTTTAAATTGTGGCCTGGTAACAGGTGTACATATAATGGATTAATGAGAGAGGAAGGGGTCAATAATTATTCAAAATAAATAATTGCATTATGTTGTGGTGTAATAATATACCCAATCATTATTAAAAAAAATAAAAGGGTGTAACAATATATGGAAACATGGATAAAAAGAGAAAGGAAAGAAAACCTTACATGAGTGTGTGACTTCAAAACAATTAGGAGGGGATTACTGTGAGCATGGGGTGACATGAAAGGATTCTATAGAAGGGAGGAATGTGTAGGGACGTGATCCATGTATTTTTAGTTAATGGAAGTGGGAGCATGGTTGTGTTTAAATATGAAATGGGAGGGTAATTCATTAATATTTCACAAACCTAGATTTTGGAATGAATATTTTTAAATATTCAAAACCACACACATTTTCATGGTATATTCTCATAGATTTTTAAATGTGGAGTGAAAATATTATTTTATAAGAAATGGGCCGATGATATTAAAACATTATCCTTGCTTATGTAGAGGTGAGTTGCAGTATTAATGAAATGAACGTAAAATCATTGAATATGTTATACATTTTAGAGGATTCACTATGGTATTCTAAAATAAGTTAAATAAATATATAATCACATTATTTTAATGTTAAAAATTATATTTTCTAGAATATCATGTTATGGTATTTATTACAACACTATTATGTCATTATGATGTCATAAAACACATTGTATATATATATATATATTATTTTATTTTCACACAAAAAATTCACTCTCATAAAATTATGAAAAATTCCTTATTTGAAAATTTAGACGTCTTGATTCCAAAATTAATTTTAATTTTATTAATTTTTTTTCTAAATATGTGAATTTTATCTTTTAAAACGAGAAATACTATTTAATGAAAATTGAGATGTTTTGACCAAAACAATTTGTAAAACTTAATAAAAAATTACATTATACATTGTAAAACATATATACTAATTTATTATTAATAAAAATAATTTTATAGTAATATTTTATTAAAAAAATAATTTTCTCAAAAAATAATTAATTTCGTAATATAAATTCATTTAAAATATACTTTTGGTTTTATGGTATAAAAATTTATCACTTATAAAACTGATTACCAAATCATTTAAAAATAATTAACTAACATAATATTCATTTGTAAAAAAAATTATAATATTATTAATAAAAATATCGTTTAACAGAATAATTCATATATTTATTAAAATTACAATTTTACCCAAAAAATAAATTTATCAAATTCATCATTTTTTAAGAAAGAACACTCTCATAATGGAATGGATGGAAAAATAATTTTATTTATATTAATGGATTACATAATAATTAACTAATACCTTGTTATATAACCGCTTATAACACCCGGATATGTCCTATGGGTAAGGTCTGCGATGGTGAAAAACTCTTGGTTTGGCTCAGATAACATCGTTCACGTGGTTATCTCTATTAACTTGAACTTCTACAGTAGGAAATTTTGTTCAAGCTTTACATTTTGAAGATGAGATTTTTCTTAATCAAGAGATAAAACCGTTGATTCTATATCCTTTCCAAGATCCAAAAAATGAGTTTCATACATCTCTAGTGTACTGGATAAGGCCAACATCTCCTTTGTCTATGTAGAAAGGATTTGATAAAACCATATATTTATATTATTTTTGTGGTCACTATTCAATAGTGATAGAATCAATGATAATGATAGATAACCATCACATAAACCCCACAATAATAATAATGTGTTCATGTATTTTCTATAACCATAAGACATTAAAATAATAGGAATTGTATTAATAAATGATAGGGTCATTACAAACATCCCCCCTTAAGAAATTTATCCCTTGAAATTTCATATTCCCACACTAAAACAGATGAAGGTAACAACACCTCATTCCATCATCTGGTTCCCGTGTTTTTTCTTAAAAAATGCAGTTTTTCCACAACACTTCGACAAGGTCCATTATCATATTTTGTAGAACATATTCATTACGATCTCATGTCTTCACTGTGTTCCCATCATATGATAGGTCATATTCAAATGGTACCACTATTGGTTTGAGTATATCTGATGTTTATGGTTTGTACATCCTTAAGAGTGATACATGGAAACATCTTGTACTTGAGACTGGATTAGTGGGATTACTAGTCGATAGGTTATTACACTAATGTGATCAAGGATCCCAGAAAGGTCGATGTACTTTGTAATAAGTGTTAACTTCTTCCCAAATGTCAAAAATATCTTCCATGGTGAAATTCTGAGGAAATCCAAATATCCAACATCAAAATATATGTCTCATCAATGGTTTTCATCATATAAATTTTCTCATCCCTAAGGAGTTTTGATGTAATGCTGGATGGTCTTATCCATCCCTAGAATTTCATTGACCATATCTAGACAGAGATGTTTTTTCTCCCTAACTTCATCCCAAAATTCCACTATTCAACACTTATTCCCATAAAGGGATTCATAAGGATCCATTATAATGTATTATTGGATTATTTTATTGTATGGGAACAAAACCAGAGGAATATGATGATCCCATCCTCCTTTATGTCTATTGAGAATTATATCAACATGTCCGTAATTGTTCTGATAGTCTGCTCAGATTTTCCTTCAGTTTGAGGATAATAAGACTTATTGATGTTAAGATCAATATTCATAGTGTGGCGGATACTCTTCCTCAACATAGAGGTAAATCATGGATCTTGATCAGATAAAATTGATAGTGATTCACCATATTGATTTACCACTTCTCTAATGTATATTCGTGCATGCTGATCCAATTAAAAAACCTCTCAAATAGAAATTATGTGTATATTCATTGTAAGATGATCCTCTAAATACCAGATATCATTGTTTCCTTTCGATGTCTTCAGAAATCTACTGACAAAGTCAAAGGTGATTTTCTCCCATTTTTTTGTTTGTATGGTTGATGGTTGCATCATCCGATTAAACTTTTTCCCATCTCCTTCACTTTCTGACATACCGAGCACATCAATGTATATTTAGCGATCTTCTTCCTCATGTTATCCCACAAATAATTCCCTCAGCAATCCTAATACATCTTTGTGTTTCCTGGGTGAATGGATAAATTAGAACTATGTGCATTATATAAAATTTCTTTCTTTAATGTTGTATTTAATGTAACACACAATCCTGAACCAAATATCACAATTCCATCTTAATTAACATTTAACTCCATGTGTATACCCTTTTTGATAGATTCCCCTTGTTTTGAATTCCCACATCATCTTTTTAGTATCTATTAACCTTTTAAAAACATATGTTTCAGAAATAATTTTTGAAATTATAGATGCTCTCCCCTTACTTATGATTCTCATGTCCATCCTCACCAAATATATGAATATTGGATCCTTTTCCATTAGTATTAATAATAGAATTTATGTGTATTTTCTAATTAGATCGTCCACCACCTTGTTCTATTTTACAGGGTGGTAATGGATGGAGCATTTGTAATCCCTGATGAGCTCTAACCATCTTTTTTGGCTCATGTTCAACTCCTTCGGCGTGGAAAATATATTTGAGACATTTGTAATCCATATATATTCCACACATTAACAGAAAAAGAAAATGCCTCAATATTTTCAATGAAAAATAACAAATTCTAACTCCATATCGTGCGTGTGATAATTCATTTCATGAATTATCAACTATCTTGAGGAATAGGTAATGCATTTTCCATTTTGAATCAAAAAACAGCCTAGGCCCTTCATCCACAAAGTGTTGAATATTAAAAAAAATCCCCCCACATGTGGGTAGTGTCATTACAGATGTATTTATTATCATCTTCTTCAACTCCCTTAATAATTCTGCACATTCATCATTCCAATAAAACTTGAATCCATTTTGAGTTAGTTTGTTAAGAGGGTTTGAAAGTTTTGATAAATTTTCCACAAATCAGTAGTAATATATAACTAACCCCAGGAAGCTATGGATATAAGTCAAAAATTTTATCCTCATCCATCCATCAATTGATTTTGTTTTTAAGGACCCATATATATCCCATTTATTGTGATGATATTCTCTAACAATTATACTTTCTTTGAAATAGAACTCACACTTTCTATCCATTTCATATAGATTCACCTTTCGAAAAATATCTAGTACAGTGCTTAGATGCTCTTCATGCTCCTCCCTTATTATAGAGTATATTTGAATATAGTTTTTAAATACTATCAAAAAATTTGATAAGGTAATATCTAATGACTATATTCATCACGTCTAAGAATATTTCTGGATCATTAGTGAGTTTGAAACGCATTACAATGAATTCATAGTGCCCATACCTTGTACATAAAGTAGTCATTAGGATATACTCTTACCTCACCCTTATGTGGTAATATATCGACCACAGATCCACCATATAGATGTATTTTAATCCACATAGCTGATTGAATAAGTCATAAATATGTGGAAAATGATACTTGTTTATTATTGTGATTATTGTGAGCTCAAAATAATCAATGCAATGAGGCATTAGCTGATCCATCTTCTTAACAGGGAGAACCAGTGCACCCCATGTTGAAGAAATTTGTCATATAAACCCATTATCTTGAATCTCTTATAGTAATTCATATAAATCCTCATGATCCACAAAATCCATTCTATAACGAGTCTTTGATATTATAAACTCTTCATGTATAAGATCAATCAATAGTGCATCATCTCTTATTGGAGGAAGACCATGTAGTTCCTCCGGAAACACATTAGCGAATTCCCTCAAAATACATATGTCTTCATGGATGGTTCCATCCATATAATAATTAATCTAAAAAAGATATGCGTTCTTATATAGAAATAATATCTTTGCTTTATCTAAGGGTTCTAAATAAGATTTATCATCCTCCTTACACTTGTACAGAATTGGGGGTCAATTCACTGTATAGAGAGTGATCCCCCTCTCACAAAAATTTTGGTTGGAACAATATAGGAAATTCCAATCCATTCTAAGAATTTCATTAAATTCCACCAAGGGAAGTATGATGAGGTTCACCAAGATGTTAAATCCACAAATTTTGGTATCGGAGGTGTATAATTTTTGGGATGCAATAATTTCCCGATT
Source organism: Viscum album (assembly GCA_963277665.1). Lineage (NCBI taxonomy): Eukaryota > Viridiplantae > Streptophyta > Magnoliopsida > Santalales > Viscaceae > Viscum > Viscum album. Next base: position 448,993,947 of record OY728133.1, read on the forward strand.
TTCCATTTTCACTAACATATGTACTTCTATTCTTTGTGGTGATGTTTGTATTGTTCTACTGCACATTTTTTGTTATAAAATAATGTGTTTTATTCAAATAAAAAATTTTATTCATGGTTCTAGTATGAATATCAAGCGTACCTATCACCACTTCATTTTCAGGATTCACTTTGGTAGATGTGATGGAAAAATATATCCCTTTATTCCTTGGAGGATATTAATTGCCTCTAAAAAACCATTATCTTAGAGAAATAGTTCTTAAAGTGACCTGGTTCTTTGAAGTAGTAGAAATGAAAATTGAGTTGAGGATCGAATGGAGAATTCTGTTCATCTTTCATAGTATCTTGTTGCCTTTGCCGATAATCACTGGCTAAGGGTCCTTTTTTACAGTACAAAATATATCCTCAACCACTTTAAATAATTTTCAGGGTGCTTCATTCTGCAACATTGGAAAGTGGGATGTTGTAATTTTGTAGCACCGTCAGATTTCTCCGTCAAACATCCATAATTAATGTCCACATCCCAATTTATATCACTACGATACACCTAATATTCTCAGATATATATTTATACATTGAGGGATCATTAGAATATCTACTCATATTTTTTCAATTTCAAGGATCGCCAGGGATTTCCATTTTCTAGGTTTTATTCCACCAAGGTAGTGGTCAACCTTACATTCAGGGGTAATGATAAAACTAGAGGTGTATCGTGAATATCTAGTGAATTTTTCCTCATACACCCTATTATATTCATCTTTCTTTTTCATGAGTGCATGGAAATCACATTCCATTTTAAGGCATAAGGTCTGAGAAAAAATATTGTCAAAAAACATTTTTAAAAAATCTGGCCATCCCATCACCTCGATCTATTCCAATGGAATCATATTTTTTTATCAATGTACAAAATTGATCATGTTGAATCTCCATATGATAATCATCCAAAATGACCTTCTCTTGTTTAGTACATTGAAGGATTAATAATATCATCTCAATGGTTTTGATCTAATTTTAGTCAATTGAGGGATCTTATGATCCATTGAATGTTAGAGGCCTTTGTAAAATGAAGCTCTCAATTTCAAGTTGTTCCTTGGAGGGGGGGGGGTAGATGTTCTTATTGACCCATGTTTCTATTCAAAACATGAGTTAAATAGGAGAGTATCATGAAAACGTTCTTGATTCCTACCAACATTGGATTGGGAATCTCATTATTATAGTCATCAGATTGATCTTCACATTGGTTGTTAGACCGAGTCCTCATAATATCATCAATTGGATATAATAAAATGACAATTATGGGTAATTATTTTAAAATAAAAAAACATAAAGGAGAATACAATTACGAAAGGAATAACTTATAAATAAAATTTATTTCGATAACTTATGAATTTCTTTATTTCAATCTATGTTATACATGATTTATTTCCTAACATATATTCTAATGGGGTTTTTTTATTTCTCCCTTCATAATGGTTCATACTATGCTTATGAATTTACCAAATCATATCCCCTAGGAGTGTCGATCCTTTGAGTTTTGGTAGTCTTATTGTAATACACTAGTTCCTATTCTAGTATCTCTTAATGATGTGTTTTTGGGTTTTACCCATAGATACATTTGTGCCACAGAAACCTCTACATGTTAGTGTGAATACATGGATGTATCCGTATTATAAAACACCTAATATATAATCAAAAAAATTGGATGTTTTTATTTTAAATAATCTTATACCTATTGATTTCACTAGGGTTTTCTAATCCTAATCCCAGAAATAAATAAACCTTTCCTTCGATTTCAACTATAGCAACCCTATTATTTATTTCATATTTAAACATGATTAATTACAAACAATTGAAATAAATAAAACTCAAAATATCTTTTGGTCTACTTTTTTGGGGATTATTTAAATTAAATGGAAACTTAAAACATGAAATACAATATCTTTGTTGAAATCTTCTTCTACATGACCACAAAATTCTTTCATACTTAACACTGCATCAGTTAAGTTATGGATGTACATAAAAAATGGGTGAGATATAAATAAATGTAAGGGAGTTAAAAAGGAGTAACATGAATAATAAAATACATGTAAGGAAAGATGCATATTAATGTATCACAATAGAAACATGAACATAAAGTCAAGGTATATCTTGATAATAATAACTTGGAAACATGGAATCAATTTAAAATAACGCATCATTAACATTGTGCAATTAGGTAACCCATATCCTATCATGGTTGAAAATTTCCTAAAATTAATTAATTAAACCTCTTTTCCAATATGAATTATTATGATACTAAACATCACCCAATGCATTAGAGCGCTATATATTTCTAGGTGCCCCAATCAATTTCCCTTCATTTTTTGGCTTAACTGTGCCACATAGATCATAAAACATGGATTCATTATTCATTATAAATAATTACACAATAATGAAGTGTGAAATAAATACATGTTAACTTCAAATAAAAATGTTATATGTGTATAAAGATGAATACCCATGATATATGAGAGTGTATGGCATTAACTACACAACCATTTTGGAAAGGAAAAACAACATGCAATTTCGGCAGCATAATGGTGTGACATAACCATTCATAAATAGTTTTTATGAGAGATAAATGGGTATATAATCATTTATACATGAAATGAGATGTATGGAGGCCATATAAATACATTTTCCATCATTGTTAATTATGAAATAGCATGCGAAGCATAAGAGAAATACTTTAAGAATGAGGATGAAATAAATAAATCTAATGAAATTTTGTCTTGGTAATGGGTGTACATGGGAGGGATTATTGGTAGAGAAATTGGTATCTAATAATTCAAAAAAATAATGGATTTACGGGGGAGGTTCAAAAACAAATCCCATCATTTTTAATTTAAAATTAAATTTTGTAACAATATAAGGAAACATGGATAAAATTTAGAAAGGAAGGAAACCCTTACTTGTGTGTGTGACTTAAAAAGATTGAAGTGGGGATTATTGAAATATTGGGGAGACTTGGGGAAATTATAGATATGGGGGTATAGATTAGGGCCGTGATACAAGTATTTTTAGTGAAGGGGAGTTGGAGATTTTGTGGGTTTATATAGGAAATGTGAAGGGAATTCGTTAGTACTTCACAATCATTGGTTTTGGAATCTATATAATTTAATACAAAAAACCAAAAACCATCCCATGGTTTTTGGCTATGGAAATTTCCAAATTATATAGGAAAGTATTTTTTATATGGCCATGGGATGAATATATTATCTCATTATCCTTCCATATTTGTAGGTGAGTCACATTATTAAGTAAATGAACTTAAAATCAAAAAATATGTTATACATTTGGGATGATTATCTAAGGTAGTATATGATAAGTAAAATAAATCTAAAATCACATTATATTAAATGTAAAACATATATTTGGTCTAATATTAATTTTATGATATTCATCATATCCATATTAGGTTATTCTGATGTAATAAAACACACTATGCACTTATATATTATTTAATTTTACCAAAAAAAATCACTATCATATAAATTTATGAACAATTCACCATTGAATAATATAAATATTCAAATTCTAAAAGTAATATTCTCTTTATCCAATTAATATTAAAAATATATGAATTTTCACATTCAAATAGAGAACCGATATTTATAGAAAATTGGAGGGTTTGAACTAAAACATTTTTTAAACTGTAAAATAAAATACATTTGACTTAATTAAAAATATAAACACATTTATTATTAATAAAAGTAATTTGATAATAATATTATATTAAAATATTTATTGTTTAAAAAATTCATTAATTGCATAAACTATATTTTTTAAAAATACAGTTTTTAATGGAATAAAAATATAACTCTTATCAAACTAATAACCTAATCATTTATAGATAAGGAAAAAATATAATCATTATTTATTAGAATTGTTTTTATGATATTAATAATAAAAGTCTAGTTAAATTTTAAAATTGATATATTTCTAAAAATTACAAATTTTACCTGAAAAACAAATTATCAAATTGATCATTTTTTATGAATGACTACCCCATAAACAAATATATGGAAAAATTCTTTTATTTATGGAAATGGATTACACAATAGGTATCTTATTATTTGTTACATATCCCCTTATAACAGTTGTATATGACATATGGGATAGATGTAATATAGTGATAGACTCCTGGGGTGGATCCGATAACATTGCCTGGGTGGTAATCTCAATTAAGATGAACTTATCTCTTAGGCATTTCAATTTAAACTTAACGGGTTGAAGTTTGGCTTGGGCGTGATCAAGATCAAAACCTGATGATGCTGCCTCCATTCTGAGCTCCAAAAAATGAGCTTCGTATGGCCTGAGTTTACTAGATGATTCCATCATCTCTTTTGCCTATGTTAAAATGACTTCTCAAAACATTATATTTATATTAGTTGCGTGATCACTATTCAATAGGTGTATTATCAACAATAATGATACGTGAAGGTCATTCGAACCCAATAGAAAAAGAGTGAATGTTTTTCTATATATATAAGACATTAAAACAATGGTAATTTTATTCATAAATGATCAGTTCATACCACATATACCCCAAATAACCATATTTTATTTATTAATAATTGTGTGTGGGACATATACTGATGATCAAAGTACAAATTTTTGATTGATTGATAAATGAGTTTCGGGAAAGAGACTAATGCTCTCAATACCCATGTGGTTACATACATTAGGTTATAGTCCCATGATATTAGAGTATGACTATGGTTATATGTGAATTTTATGGGAATTTAAAATTAAATTAATAATTTAATTCCATGTTATAAAGAATTGTGATACCCTTTGTGGTATAGTTAACACTCTATCATGTGGATAAGTAAGTATTAGTGGTTTAGGTGTCATCATGAACACAAGAATTTATACTGATAAATTAATAATAATATAATATGTAATTTTTTTAATTTCACCCCTATGCATTATCTATTATACAATTGCATGCACTATTTTATACTTTATATTGTTTTATATTCTATTGGTTGTGGCCTACTAAGTTTTACTCACACTGTAATTGGGATACATTAGCAATACTTGAATAGTCTTCATGTTTAAAATATAAGAAAATTGAAGATCCCAATTCTATATGGATATGATGGGTTGTATCGTGTATAAGTGAATTAGTCATGGTTTTAGAACCCTCTTGGTAGTTTTGAGTGTGTCCTTATTTTGGGTTTTTCATATTAAAACTTGACATACATGTGGCATGACATATATACTTCTTATATTGGACATTATTTTACATGTCTTGGATTATCATGTGATAGTAGTTGATAATGGTTAGGAATCTATTCTGGTTATTGTTTATATCCTCTAGATGTTTTAAATTTATAAACTTTATTGATATTCTTTGATAATGAGTGTATAGTATCCATATAAGGACACATTTTATGAGCAACTGTAGAATTTCATGGGAATTACCATTTTGGAATTTGGAGGGGGAGATTTTATTTGAAAACATATTTGGAATTAAATTCCAATAGTTAGAGCACTCAAAAGGGTTGTTTAATGACATGGTGGATAGCTTGATAGGTACAATATGTGGTCATTTTATTATCAGGAACATCATTACCCAAAAAACAAACGTTTGTGTGGATTAGTAAGGGTGCTCAGTTTTTCAATAACCATGAAAAAAAACCCTTGAAATTCATGTGATAAATATAGGTGAGATTAAGTGTTCCATGAGGGATACAAAGAGTTACCAATACCACGATCCTAGACCACATGCTCATTGCTACATAGGAACTATTTATGAAATTATTGTAATATAGTTGGTGCATGATTCGAGAAAACTGTGTTGGACAACTAAGAAGGATTATGATTCCTAATAATCGGTCTTAGCATGGTTGGATCATGGATTTTCCATCATTGTGACCCAATTTTAAAGGTGAAATTTCTTTTTTTCCCTAATGAAATATTAAAATCATTTTTCTTCTTTTCTTCTTTTCATCTTGCCTCGTGAGGGTACTCCTTTTCTCATTTGGTTCATCCTCATCCCTCAGCTACTATTGGTGATATCTACTACATTTTATGTTCAACGGAAACATAGTTGGTAACATTGGTTCATATCAGTATGATATCAATTCCACTTTCTTCTTTTAATGTCTCTCCTCAGATATTTTTTTCTATTTTGGATTGAGCTCATTCCCACATGTTTCAGGGCCGATATTTATTTCATCGATTTCTTCCGAACTGGACTGAATCAATCCTTGATATTCGATTAGTAGATCATCTAAATAATAAGGTTGGTGGTTTATGGATATTTCCCTGATATTCCATTGATTTATTAATATTTTTTTTTTGTTTTTCATGTTGTCCATTTCCTTGCATTGGCCAAAAAAAAATTCCCTCATCATAAATTTATTTTTTCACCTTGTTAACTCTCATTGATCATTTTTTACTAAGTTATAAGAATTTTAGCATAGTTATGGATACCAATTCATTGTTTGAACATTAATATTCTTTTATAGATAAATTATATTTTCCCATATATCCTTCTAGGAATTATTATTAGATTATAAAATAAAATGACTAAGATATATAATTGATTAATGAACTCAAGGGACTACCTATGTGCTTTCCCCAAGTTAAAATTGGAATTTATCATGTTGGTAATTTCCGCTATGATTGTAAATATATTAAAATGAATCTATGAGGCTTATAAATTATAAATTACATTTTTTGATAGCATCAATGTCATATACTATATTTAATAGTATTTTCATGGTGGTTTTATTTACATATAAGGATTTGAATGTTACATATATTTATTTTGATAAAAAATAATGGTTTAAAATAAAACCACTCTAATGAGGTGGATTGTTTTATAAACTAAGATGTATTAATTCATGTTATAAATTATGATTCTCCTTATTGTATTGGTGATTTATTAAGCCTTATTTTTATTGGTAAATTTGTCTCATTATTATGAATTGACAATTTTGATATTATTAAGTGGATTTAATTAATGGAAAAAACCTTCATTATGAGTTCTATTTCAATGACAAACCATCTTCATAGTGGGTTGACATTCAATAATTATAAATTACAAAATTTGGAAAAATGAAATGTAATATAATAATGTGAGGGACTTGTTAATGATGATTTTCCTTCCATAATCGAATTAATTTTTTTTTAAAAATGAAATTGAATAAGTTGGTATTACCCTGCATCATTTTATGTTTAAATAACCATGAATTATGTATGATATAGTAAATTTCATTCCTTTTGTTGTAGTTTGGTTGATGAATATATTTCAAGAGAGGTTATTTATCATCTTTAATATTATAAAATCGATTATTCCATTGTAATGGGTTGTGGAATGATGGTAAGGGTATGTTGATAATGATGATTCATACTCACATACCGTGGGTGTTGACCATAATGTCTCACACCATTGATGTTATTTAGATGGTGGGCATGACACATCATTCCCCTTTATTTTAGTGTTAACATGATGAAACATTCACTATATTTAAGTTTTGAAATGATTGCACTCTCCCAATTTTGAGTGATGAGTAAGATTTCTTCGAGTGATTATGACATGTAGGGAATATATCCACTGTTTAAGCATATATTCTCCTTAAAACATGTTTTAGATGTATATGTTACTCCCTAATCCATCCAACACCTATTATTCCAAGTATTTGTCCATTTATGTCCTCACATAATTAGTCCATATATTTGGATGAAATATATAACTAAATTATGTGTATATTATTACTAGAGGAATATGGTTAATGATCAGGTCAACCTTCTATCCATCGACCAAAGTATGTAGAGTCATCTAGGTGTCCTATTGGAACATTATGTGAGAATTATTTATTTATCCAGCATTGATTATTATTCTGTTTACCTTTACATTTTTAAAATTTAAACTCATGGATTGGATTTATCAGTTGACACCATTTGTGGAGGATTGCTAGGATTTTATCCCACACATTTCACGAGACACCATTGAACTAAGTTACACTTGAAAAATATTATGTTCACAGGACCACGGATTAATTCGTGTAATATCACTATTATACATGGAAGTTAAGAGAACTCCACTAAGATCTATCTTTGGATACTCGAGAGTCCCCCCTTAGTTTTTATAGATCGTTCCATATTAATGTACTTTATTTTATCATGATTCATACACTATGTATATTGTTTCACTTTATGTATCAGCATCTAGATATGCTTAAATTATTGTATATTGTTGTGGAAATTTTATATTTATTTGATATTATTATTTCATTGTTATGTCTTTATTGTATTAGTATATCTGGTGTTGTTTGTTATTTATTTTCTATTACACTATTTTTATACACTATCCATGAGTTTATATTCTACCATTATCACCTCCTTAGACTCTTATTTCTAGTACGAAGCCACTAGAATATCGGTAGGCATATTGGAGTCCATGTGGCGACTGGTCTAGCCACTCGTTTAGTGGTCAAAACTTCCAGGATGTTACAATGTGGTATCTCAGCCTTATTTTTCATTTTTATTACTATTTTCGGCTAGTATACAAGAGACTAGGAATGTGTTGGTTCTTAATAAACAATTATTTCGGTGATTGATCACCCCACCCCTTGGGAAAAGTCTGGGTTTCCAATTATTGGGTTGTTTTTGTGATATTTTGTATTATATTTTATTATGGTTTCACCTTATGTTATTTTTGTACTATCTAATGCTTATTTATTTATGACATTTTGTGTAATTTTCCCTTCGTACAGTAAGGTATGGATGTATAATTTTGTTAATAATTATTAGAACATATATATTAAAATTCCATGCATATATCATTCCATATAGTTACATCTGTAGGATTTATACAAATTGAGATGATGTACCTTGTGTGTTTATTATCCAGGATATTATATATAATTCTAGGTAATATATTGACACAATTATTTTTTACCTATTAAGGTATTTCTTTATATTTCATGCATATGTAACATGATAGGGTGATTTATTTAACATGTATATCTAATTCCTTGATTAGGCGATTATATTCAATGATTTGAGATTATTTTGGTCATCATGTCTATGTATCGAGCTCTCATGCTTATTATCAGGTTCCTATGTGATTTACATATTATGACAAAAATCTTTGTTATGATTTTAAAATATAACACATTCATGGGATGAACATATTAGTTTCAATTAAATATGAAGTAGTTTTGAATTGTATGTTCGGTGAGTGGATTATAATTTTGAAAAGATAACCAGTCTACTAAAACAATATTCTAAGATTTATATATATATATATATATTTAGATACGATTGAAAATGTAGAAAAGCTAGGTTAAGTAAAATTTTTTAAAATTTAATTAGTTTTCATTAAATGGTAGCTAGTCTTTAATCTTTAATGATTATGGGTGCATTATAAATTTTAGATGGAAACCCATATTATATAACTATAATATATGTTTGTGATATATTTTTAAATTCTTATAAAGGTAAAAAACTGTTTAAATATCCATAAAAAATGAATTGGTTACCTCTATAAAAAATTATGACTCTATCACACAAGAATGATGATCCATATGATTGCCTTATGAAATTCACAAGTAAAACCATGTATGCTAGATGGAGAATGTTTCCATTAAAATAACATTCTATGTATGTTATTAAACATTAATAACAATACAAATTCTTTTTGATTGCATTTTGATAATCCCATGTCTACTTATGGGTTACCCCTAGTTCTACCTATCTTTTACAAAGCTTTTTGTCTTATATTTGGTACATTACGTTATTTATAGATCATTTATATATTTAAATATTTAATTTAAATCAATTAAATGAATTGAAAATTGAATCTTATGTTGTATCCTATGTTTATAACCTCTTGGAAGGTTATTTTAAACATCTATTTGAGTCTCCTTGGAAATGAAACAAGAGAATTTTCCAAATTTATTTTTTAATATCAAAGGAGCTTAAATGAATGTAATTCGGCATTAAATTTTTTTTGTTTAAACCAATGGTTTTCTCAATGCTTATTCATTCGTTAAGGGCTATCCCAATGTTGGTAGCACCTTTAGAGCTTAAAATTACATACTAAATGCCATGATATTTATGAAATTTGGTACTATTATGGTGTCATTTTTCCTATAGGCCTCTTATATTGTGAGTCATAGCCTTGTTTGAATAGGTGGTCATGTTATCCAATACCCTTGTTACCAATTTGATCATCAAGTAATTCTTGGTTTCATCTTGTTAGCCATCTCCAGGTCATGGCCAAACACTTACAATGTCATTTAAGCCTCTCTTCTACCTTAGTGGGGGATGAATTGGTATGCCAACATCCATGTTAATGGTTGTGTGGGAAAATATCACTATGGGATAAATATATTGTATAGAACACCTGATAATAGTATCCAGAGGGATGACACACACTGTATAGTATTAAGGTTTTTTCGTATTTCTTATGAACCACCTAGTGGTGTGAATTCATGTACACAGAATCTGTCAAGTTTCTAAATGGTAAAATTAATAATTTTGTTTTGGTGGAATCATGAGCATTCTGGTTTGGAGAGAGTTCACATATCATCTTCAAAGTAGAGAAACCTGAGTGTTAATGTAATCATGTTCATCCCAATAATCAAGATATTGTTCCATAGGGATGAAGTAATTTTACATGACAGTAAGGTTGGTTTTCTATTTTATGCCAAATAAATTGATGTTTATGATCATAAATATGAGAAGATTCATACCTATGAGCAAGTTGAATCTGGTCTAGCATTCTTATAAACATCTATTCTATCATTACTTCTAATGATTGAAACACTCTTAAGCTATAGAGAGTCATGTATTATCTCTTTAATATGTGTTCCATCTATGTAGAATGAACATAACCAAAGAGGACTATCAGAAATTATTTCTCTTTGTTGAATTCTATAGAGAATTTTAGGTTTTTAATCATGTTAGTTCTTTCATGGGATCATGATATTTGTGTCTATGGCTATGTAATGAACAATTTTGAATGAAAATTGGTCTTGGAAGGACTTTCGTGTGTATATTTTAGAAATAATTAGATGACTTGGGTGAAAAATGCCTCACATTCAGGTTGGTGATGAATCGGTTGGTGATGTTGAGCTTCTTATAATAAGATAATCAGTAGTGGATCATCTTATATCATTCTAAAAATTGGTTATAGTTGGATAGAAACTGTACTGAGAACATAATCATGGAAATGATATAAGTTTCTCTATTATTTTCGTAATTCTTAGTACCCTCTTAGTGTACTCTTGTATAGAGATGATCATGTCACCTATATAGATTTCATCCCTGATGAACCAAGATAGTTTCAGTTATATGTCCGAAAAAATGTTCCATGTGAACCTCTGATTCAATAAATAGGATTTATCAGAGTTACACATTGGATGCATGGTTTTTATCTTGTAATGGTTATTCCATAGAAATAATTGGTTTCTCGAGTAGGAAGAACATAGTTAAACTCTTGGAAACCAACCATTTTTCATCTTACATGACCTCCATGAGGATGATCCTATGTTATTATTTAATGATCAGATGTTGAATTCTTGGCCTTGTACCAACATCTCACTAATAATGATGGAATTTAGAAAGAATTGGGTTGGTACTATTGACTATAGTTTTATGAAATTACGGTTTTTGAGGAATTTTTTTTCTAGCTTAGAGGTGATGTTCTGAGGGTAAAAATTCATATAGGATGGATATGGGCTACACTGTCAATCATGATGAGGCAGAATATATTAAATAATAAGATTGTGATTTTATCAGGGAACATCACTGAATTTCGGGTATGGGTTTCATTGAACATGCTCGAAGTAAATGAAATATATCGTGGAATAATGAAATTATACTTCTGTTGTAATATTTCATCCTTATAAGCCATTATTTTTTAGATAAGTTGGATAAAGTGGATCGACCTGATTTCTTTTATAATTAGTAATACAATTTTTAGAGAACAATATTTTGAACATTGTTAGGAGGATATGAGTAGGTTGTGTTACACTTGAGACCTATTCATTAAAATATTGATCTAACTAGCTAAATATGGTTGATGGAAAACAAACTATTTAGATCATTCAAAATAACTTGAGGAGAGTTACTAGAAAACATGGGGTATGACTTGTAAGGAAATTATGATGGGGGTATGTAATGTGTCTCAGAATTGTTACAATCATAATAATAATAACTATTTAAGAAGATCCATTATCTGTGTGTTATATGATATAAAGGAGTGAGCATGAATCATGATAAATTGTGTTGGGTAAGCATTGTTTTAGTGTTTAGTCTGAAATATTGAATTAGAATGAATTTTCATAGCTTAATTTCCATATGATTATGTAATTCATAGAGGTATGTTGGGTAATTTAAAATGAAACGTGATCATATGAATGATACTTCAGTAACCATATAGGTCAGGTGATGTTTTTTGTTACCAAAGACTATCTCAGAGATGATAATTTCAGTTTTGGGGAGGTTGTAATGGCTTTGAGGGAAGGTAAAATACCAAGGGAAATTAAATTTTACTGTTTGGTCGATTGGTTATTCATTGAAACGTGGTTTGAAACTTAATTACAAGAGTTGGAACACTAAAAAATGTTGTTTTCTTGACTAGGTTGGAGGCCTTATTAATACCACATGTGGTTCATTGTGTTTTGAGGGAACCAGCACCAAGAAAACACATGTTTTCATAGACTGGTAAGGGCACACATTATGTTTAAAACCCTACGTCTTACTAGTGAGAATTGTGTGATGCCTATATTTGAGAAGAAGTGATACATATGTGTCTCACAAGGTTTATAAAACCTTGTTCCCATCGCACATGTTAAGTACAACATAGGTAGTTTCTGTGATATTTTTTTGAATAGTTGGCCCATGGTTCGGGAAAACTGTATAGGACACATGTGCGGGGTTAGGTTTCCTATATTTTTGTGTTATCATGGTATGTGCATGGTTTGGACAATCATTAGTCAAATTATTAGACCATATTTTTAAGGTGAAATATTCATTTTGACCTTAATGTAATTTTAAAACATATTTTATTCTTTTGTTCTTCCCCTTATTCCATATGAGGCTCCCCCTTTGCTCTGGGGTTTTTTATTCCTGCATCCTCTTTGTATAGTGATATCTTCATTGTATGATGTCTGATTATAATGTTTTCAGTGTTCTTAGATCTGCATCAGTATGCCTATGATTCATATTTCCACATTTCTAAGTAGCTCTTATGATATATCTATCTATTTTTGTGTGAGAACATTCAACCATTTTTCATAGTGAATGTACATTTCTTTGATTTATTCACAATAATAATTAGTCAAACCATCATAGTGGATTAGTAAATTATCATATGCACAATGTATGTTGTCTGTGGATATTTTCTTAATTTACATTTGATTTATGAATATTTTTGTTGGGTTTCATTCCATCTATTTCCATCTATTTCCATCTATAACCCTTAAATTGATTCATTCAATATAAATTGATTTTTGAACATTGTTATAATTTTTATGATCATTGTTTAGTAATTTATAAGATTTTAACCCCAATTATGGCCACCCCATGGGTGTTCCATATTGAATGGATCTTATTAGTTAATTTTTTATATTATTTTAATTCCTTATAATAATTCAGATAAGATTATAAATGAAAATTCCTCTTCTATATAATTTAATAATTAATTCAATGCCCAAATTAAGTTCTTATCCCAACTTTTATTTCAACTTCCTCGTATAGGCAATTTACCTTATGACAATGATACCATCAAAATGATTCCTATAGACGGGTAAATATTAATATGTATGTTTTGTTAAAATAAATGGAATATAAAAATTTAAATGTTTATTATTTATTTTTTTATTAACCTCATTTGAGTTGAATGTTTTAAATTAGTTTTTATAGAAATTTCTTTTTTATAGTAAAACCCCTCACATGAGGTGTGATTTCTTCTAAACTAAAAATTAGTGATTAGTGGTTTAAATTATGATTTATAATATTGATTTGGATTTGATAAATTATATTATATGATTATTTTATATTTGGAATGCATAGTGCATTGACACTATTTATACTCTAATGTGGATTGAATTAATTAGGTCAACATACCTTGTGATTAGTTGTTTTAAAGACCAGCCACCTTGTATGTGGGTTAAATGACTCGATTATAAATTACCATGAATTGATAAATTAAATTTCATTTAATAATTTCAGTGGAGTGTTCACACAGTCTATCATTCTTTAGATGAATTAAATTATTAATTTAAATATAATTGGATTTGATGAAATAAACACACCTCTTTCTATATTTTGAAAATAATGGATAATGAGAAATATAATAAATGTGGTTCCCTTTATAATATTTTTTTATTTGTGAATATAATTCATGATAGGTACTGACTATTGTATAATATTCAATATCTGATACCCCTTTGATATAGGTTGTGGAAAAATGGTAAGAGTTCTGTTGTGAATAACAATTCACACATTCGTACTTCGGGTATTGATCATGATGTCTCACACCATAAAAATTATTTTGAAGGTTGGTATGGTGCACCACATACCATTCATTGTATACTGAAATGATGGTGCATTCACTATTTTCTAGTGTTGACCCTATGGAATAATCACCATCTCGAGTGATAAGCATGACATATCCCACTCATTATGAGATGTAAAACCACAAAATTCTAAAGTATGAACATATATTTGATAGCATATAGGACACAAAACATCCAGCACAAAAGGGAATATAATATCTTGAGACATTTTAAAATATTTTCTAATTGATATAAATTCATTCTATGGTATAAATTTCAAATCAAAAAATTATGAGTTAGCTTGCATCACTTCTAACAATGTCTTTTTTGATGACTTATGTTACACGCAAGACTGAGTTTTACCAAACAACAATATGTTATAAAAATACTATTTTTAACATAATATGACATAACATATCCATTAAATTGGAGGTTAGGAATAATATTAACTAAATTATAATAATATATGGTTGAATTCATTGGTTACCCAGTAATTAAAAATTTATATTTGAACCAATTGATTATAAAAAATTATCTTTTTAAAAAATTATTTTTATGTTCACAATGGTGTTTTATCCTAGTAAATTAAATTTATTATTATTATTGAATGATATCAATAAAATTATTATATATATATATATGATATAATCAATCAAATATTTTTTTCATTCATCTAAAAAATTTAATACAAATTAGATATGAACAAACCTAATATTTAACAGAAAACCTATATTTTTATAAACATAATTTTAAAATATTTAAATTGTGTTAGTATTTTAAAATATTTTTTTTGGAATTTATAAGATTAATATTACAAAAATAATCTTCATTTTTTAAATAAAAACATCAAAATTAAGTTAGTGTTAATTTTTTAATTTTTCTGTGATGTTTCAATTTTTTATGTAAAGTGTAAAATACCCAAATTTAATTGAATACTAATATTTTGTCTAAATTATGTATATGGATATATTTAAATTTTTATTGTTCTTAATTTTTTTTAAATAAATTATACATAATTTATTCTAATTTATTTTATTTTATTAAATTTTACATTGAAATTTTATAATAATAAATTTCATGCTTTTTGTCATTTTTTTCTTTAAAAACATGATTTTTCTTCCCGTCTACAGGATTAATTATAACTTATTTCCTTCAACATATATTATTGGAATTTATAAAAATTGATTCCATATTTTTAGTCATAAAAATTTATCTTGGATAATATGTTCAAATTATTTTTTCACCAAAAATATTAGTGAACATAATTAAAATTAATTATAACAATGACGAGGAAAATAAGCATAAAAATAGACTAGAACATTGTAATAAGGGAATAAATTACCTTTAAACTTGTCAAAAATAAATTTTATTTCCTTATTTTGATCATATCCTAAATTTTATCTTTTTTTGGGCCATTATTGGAGCCACTATGGATGGGAAAAACATGGGTGGAATTACCGTTTCCAAAAATTTACCAGAATTCCACTCCTCCTCCACAATGAAATGGAGCTCTTATATCCAAATTATTCACACCTCTCAAGACCATCATATAATACAAAATTATACAAAATATAATTTCATCTTACCTCCCCTAATCCTAGAAGCCACGCTTTGGGTATAAGTAAAATCACGGAATTCGTTTGGTGTAAACTTAAAGTAGTTACCTGAATAATAGGAAACCATATTCAATGATCACATTAACTATATTCCCTTATACACCCATTAAATTATGTATATCACATTATTATTAAAAATAAATCAGTACAATAAATAGTCTAATATGTTTATATTTTAACATTTTTACCTACACCTACACACATTTCTATCAAAAGGGTAATGAAATCACCATTTGTGTGTACTGCTATCTATCGCCTCACAAAATGATGGCGATTTTCACCATAACAACTCTCAGTGTTTGAAATTATGATGAAAAAGTGTTCATATGTTATATATTTATCATCTATGTTTTCCTAAAAATTAAATAAGTTTAATATAACATATACCTTTATGATTGACATTTTGTGGGAATATGATAACTACATTTGTGGACATGTGGAGTATCGTCTCCTCAAAGTGACATGATTCGTTCACGCTATAATATAGTTCATTAAAAATGGCCTTGGCATAAATTTTTTATATAAATAAATTTAATATGGTAATAAATTATAATATACATATATAAATATATAAATCATTATCATTTAATTATTTTAAATAAGCTAATGAAATCGATGTAGAATATATGCGTATGTATGACCTGCCATCTCCATTAACAGTACATTTCATTTCCTATCTCTAAATATTATGGATTATTATTAATAAATATAAAATTAATATGTTTTATATATTAATACTGTTTTAAATTCTGAAGACAATGAAATCATGATATAATTAATAGGAATGGCAAGTAACAAGTCAAAACAAACTCAAAAAAATAGAAAATAAACTCCCAACATAGTAAAAAATATGAAATGTTTTTAAAAACGTGTAATAGTATATTTTAAGAAGATAATTTATCACATCATAAAAATAATTATGCTTAATTTATAAATTTTTGTCATTTTTAAAACTATTATATAGTATTGAGAGGATGTTCACCCGAAAAGTAATGCAATGTTAGGGATTCTAGTCTCACATTCTTTGCTTTGAGAAATACAACATTTTAATAAATTTATATTATTATGTTTCGAATATAATTTCCATATTTTATATTATATAATAAAATAAATTACATTCATGTTATTTTGATGTTTATTTCAAATTATCTCTTTCGCTAGGATTATAATTCAAAATATACCTTATAGTGAGGTATTTCATCTAATTTCCATTACTTGAGAATTACATTATCTTTGTGCTCTTAATTATTTATATATGGTGTACATACTACCACTTTTATGTATAATATAATCAATACTTCTTTATTCATGGTTTTTTAGTTTCATTTTTTATTAATTTCATCTAATGGTATTGTAATATAAAATTACAAAGAGGAAAATAAATTTCAAAACCTAATTCCTTTTTATTATGTTATATTACCTCCTCATTGTCATTAATATAATACAATTACTTGAATAATTAAATATATATTTTGTTTAAATAATGTTGATACACATAATAAATTTATTGATTAATTATAACCTCAACATTATGATGATTTTAAGGGATTGTTTCACAATATCTTTCTAACCGAGATTGCGTATTCATCAAAATACATTGACGGAATTTATATGACCATTGATAAGTAAACTATTTATATTTATTATTATTTTTTACTCATGAATTATTTTATGAATTATAAAAAATTTCCACTCTTTAGTTCTCAAAATGAATTAGATTTTTTTTTGTAAAAATCAACCATCATTTTTTAATTTTGTAGAAGAACTTTTTTTCCATTAAAAATCATAATTTAGTAAATGGATTGAAAACTATTTTTTTACATTTAAAAAATTATTTAAGATATTCATTTTTAATCCTTTTTTCTTTTAATTTTTTTTCAATGTAATCATCTTCTCTCTTTCAGAACAATGCATTTTTCTAAACATCTTACAGTGAAAAAATAATTTTCTTTTTACTATATACAACATGAATACATTTATTCAATATCATTTCATTAAAAATCCTTTTCATGTTTAAAACGTTACTTAGTAGAGAAAACTTTCTCAAATTTTTATTAAATGAAATATTTTTCTTCAAATGATTATAAAAAATGAACTTTTCCCCAATATTTAATTTAAATTATTTTTTATAATATTTTCACTATTCAATATCAACATCCCAAAATATTTCTCTACTTCGTATCTGTCATATAAAAACTGTCATTATTCTTCCTTTGTATGGTTATGGTTGATTTCAATATGTATATTAATGTCACTAACTAACATTATTCCTTTTCTACCCCTATTTAAATATTATATTTCCTCTGATCAATAGATATTGGAATTTCCATTACTATTCATATCATTTATCTTAGATATGATATCTTCTAAGTATTATATAATTTTAAAATATGTTTTTTTACTAGGACATTTATTTTATATTCTAGGGAAATATTGATTAATCTAATCATTTATTCAATATTCATAATTGATAAGGCAGATTGAATATTAATTAAATTGATTACTATATATGAGGAATTATTTTTACATGAAATGATGGTTGGGGTTCAGACTTTATATAGGCCCTCAATGCATTAAAAGGTTCTCATAATACAAATTAGATGCTAAAATTAAAGAAGTTTCAACATGTAGTTTTAAATCGCCTTGTAAAATTTATTAATGGTATATATTTCTGTGTTCCACACACATGGTGTCTAATAATTAATCATTTCATTCATATATAATTAAATTATAATTTTTTTTATCCATGATATTATCATGTGATATAATATATGGAGGAATTTGATTCTAGGTTTATTATCTAAATGCAGTGTGTTTTGGTCATTTAACTTTATATATTGATTATTTGTTATTCAGTAATTTAAATGGTATGTGATTTCATTTATTTTCCATTAAGTATTCTTTATGAACTTTATTTTTTGTTAATGATTACCTAGAATGCGTATGCAGGTATCTACCATTATATAGTGAATATTCTCATTGATTCATTATTTCTTCCATTGCACGTACCATACTCCAAATTTTAGATCACCCATATTGTTTTCCCTCACTCTATAAATCCAAGAAGTGAATTAAGAATGATATTAATGGATATTATAATTGGGAATGAAGTGATACTAAAAATAAAATAAAATTATGTTTTAATTAGTGCATTTATTTTTAATACAAGACTCATGTATGTATCTGGTTTACTAAGTATACTAAATTCAGATATCCTTCAGGATTAATTTACATAAATTAATGTTGATGTAATGGTAGTAGACATCATCTACAAGATTTCTGGTGTTGGGGTGCTAAAAATTTTATCAATGGATGTTTATTATGAATCAAGGGAACTAGATTTTGGAAAATATTGTTTGGGGTATATAACTCTAAGATATAATTTGAGGATTATTGTAAAAGAACATATTTCTATATTTAATTAAGAGTTGTGGATGAAATCATAAGAATGTTATATTAATTTTGAGTATAATTAATAATTCTTAGAAATATCTTTTTAGTTTTTATATGATGGAATCCTACAATTAATAAGCATATTATAGAATAAATTTAGAGAAATACACCTCACTATTTTAGTACATGTTCTTATAGAAGTGTTATTTGAGGAATAATTTCATTAAATTTTAGAGACATTAGTTTAATGGTATTGAACAACATTACTTTTATTATTATCATTATTGAAATATCATTAATAGTAAAATTAGATATTTAGGATTTTAAATAGAGAAATATATAGTTTTCAAAATCATTGAGAATTGTGTTTTTAATGTGTAAATTTGTAGAGTAACCACTAATATTTTTTGGAAATGTTATAGAAATTATATGAATATGGTTTTAGAAAAGTACAACATGTATGTTGATTGACGAAACATCATGTCGGAAAAGACCATGGACCACGAAACCATGAACAAAGGACAATACAGGTTACAGTGAACCATTAACATATTCAATGTCCATGTTCATATGTTCTTGTTTTTAGTTAAACAATTTTTTGAATAAATAATAATGATAAACCAACAATTTTAATTGTTTGTTTATAGAAAATTGTAATAAACATATTTGTTTTTGGATACTTAGTGAAAAATGTAAAGATTTGTAACTTTTTTAAGGGCCTTATAATCCGTTAAATGAAAACATGAGTGCCTGAAAAATGGTTAATTATAGGATATCCATTTCATGTTTTAAATAAAGAATAAAAATTTTATTGAAGTACTATCGTAAGAAGAAATTTAACATTTAAAAATTAAAAATATCATGTATATTTCATTATATTATTTTTCAATTAATTAATTCCTCAACATTATGAAAAGTATCCTAAAAATTATTATCCGAATAACTTAGTTATATTGAACTGATGGTCTATTATATACTCATAGATTTATTAATTTGTGTCCCTCATCATACCCCTGATCATTAACATATTTTTGACTAATGACCTTAATAAATCCATATAATAATTCATGACTTTCCTACTAATTCAAAGATCTAATTGCCACTAATGTACTCCTAAATATAAACACGGTTTTATGTTATTATTTGTTACCTATGACCTATCATTATTTCTTAGCAGGATATTATTTTATTACAAATTATCATGATTTGGGATTTAAAAAAATATCGAATATCACATCCTATATGGCTGAGATCATGTTAAAATTTTATAGATGCAAATTAATTAAGGAAGGGAGAATGTAATGCCTCAAAATTCAGATATAAGAACATTTTATTTGATAGAGTGTATGAAACACAACACCAAGCATAGAAGAGAATATATTATCTAGAGAAAATATAATATATTAAATATTTAAATAAAATTAAATCTAGGATATATATTACCACGAACACAATACTAAGTTATCTTCGATCATAGAAACTGATGACTCTCTTCTATGACATGCAATACATGCAAGTCCTTGTTTTACCGAACAATATATCATTAATATACTATTATTTAAAATAATAAGATATAAACAAGATATTAAATATAAAATTATGAATATAATTAACTAAATAATAATAATATATTGTTGAATTCATTATTTACCTTGTAATTAGTAATCAATATAAGAAACAATTGAATATAAATTGTCTGTATTTATAAAAAGATTATTTTTATGGTCATTAAGATGTTTTGTCCTAATAAATTAAGTAAATTAGAATTATTGAATGATATTAATGAAATATTTATTTTATATATTCACTAAAATACTATTTACATCCATATAATAGATTTGGTAGGCACAATACAAATACAAACCCAATACTGCACATCAAATCCTATATTTTTATAAAAGAAGTTTCAGCACCTCTTAATAGTGCACCTTTTTTAAATATGAAATGTTAATATTATATAAATAAAATATGTTAAAATAAACATTATTTCCGAAATATATACATCAAAATTATTTAAGGGTAGTTTTTTTATTTTATGTAAAGATTCATTTTTTGATTAATAGTGAAAAAATAGCGATTTTTAATTTGCAACTCCTTTTTTATAATTTATCTATAAAGAGAAATTATATATTTTTTTGTTTAAAATATTAATTATATTCATTATACATGATTAAATAAAATTTAGTTCATTTTTGTTTATTTGATATTATAATTTTCTATAAAACATTTCTATTTGTTAAACATTTTTACTTTATAAACATACTTTGTCTTCTGGTCAGCCAGATAAATTAAAAATTAATCTCATTTTCTTCTGTGACTGAAATTTAGATAAATTCATTCCATATTTGGAATGATAATAATTTTTAATTTATCATTTGTTCAGATTATTATTTTACCAATAATATTAGTGAATGTCATTAAATTAATTATTGAGATAAGAAAATTATAAATAATCATTAATACTTGATTATATAATGTAATAAGTATCATAAATAAAAAAATAATTTCTTATGTTAATGGTTATACATACCACTAATCATACTTCTATAAAATGGTTTATGAACTAGCCATTTTTTGTACGACGAACTACCGCCTCACAAAATGATGTCGTTTTTTCCATCAGCTCCTATCATGGTTGAGAATTATAATGAAAAACATTTTAATATGATAAATGTTTGATATTTAATTGGTTCTATTAATTATATAACTTTTATATAATATAAAACTTTATGCTTTCAATTTTTTTGAGAATATGATAACATTATTGGTGGATGTGTGGACTACATCCTCCTCAAAGCAATGTGATTCATTCATGCTATTCATGGAATGTATTAAAGATGTTTTTAATAAAAATAAATAAAATACATGACTTAGATATTACAATTTTATTAAAATATACATATATATATCATTTTCATTTAATTATTTTAAATACGACAATGAAATGAAAGTAGCATTCATGCGTGTGTACAACCCACTATCTCTATAAACAGTACATTTTATTTCATATCTTCAAATATATTGGATTATTATAAATAAATATACAATAAATATATTTTATATTTATATAATTATTTAAATTATAATTATGTTTAATATTATGATCTAACTAATATGTACTAAAAGTAATAAGTCAAAACATCCACGAAATATTAGGCAATTAACACATGAAATAGTGAAAATAAAAAAAAATTACTATGAAATGGGTGATAAGATATAGAAAAAGATAATATATGATATTAAAAATATTATTATGGTTTTTAATAATTTAATGATACATTTAAATCTGTTATACATGAACATGTAGGATGTTCTCTCGAATGGAAACGTTGTGTAAGGGATTCTTGTCTCACTTTTCATTCCGTGAGGCATACACCATTTCCTCACATAATAATTATGTATGGTGTATATACATCTCCTATTGTAATTTATATCATCAATATGATTATATTAAGGATATTTTGATTTTCATCTTAGATTATTTCTTTAATTCTGATTATAATTAAAAAGCTACCAGTTTGTAAGGGACTTCATCTCAATATAAATTCTTTGAGGTATAATTTATCATTGGGACCTAATTTTTTATATTTTGTGTAAATAATGAAAATTTTACATAAAATACCATTAATAATTTATTATTAATTTAATTTGGAGCTTTAATTTGTATTATATCATCTAAGGGGATTTGAACATAAAATAACTATGTTGTAAAGAAATTTCATATCCTAATTACTTTTCAATAGGTAATATTACATCCTCATTATAGTTAATATTATATTAAATTTTTTACACTAACGTTTTTTATATATTTATTTATTTCACAAATTTAATGTTGCTTTAAATTTGATAATCATAATAAATTATTTTATTAATTCTCACTTCAATTTGGTGACTATTTTAGGGGTTTATTTTGTAATCTCAATTTAATAGAGATTTATTATTCATAGAATTAAGTTAAAGATATTTTTATGATAAATATTAAATAAGCCCATTACTATTAATCTTATATGGGTATTTGTGACCTTTTTCAAGTAATATTACCATTTTACAACTCTTTGTTACTCAAAATGTTTCTGAAAAAGTCTAAGAATACCCAACTTCATTCCTATCATTTTTTAGAGATATTTTTTTCTTCTAAAAACAATATTATTAAAAAGTTATTGATTAATTCTTTTATACATTATAATAAAATTTATTAAATTAATTTTTACCCCTTTTTCCATTCACCAACTTTTTTTCAAATAATCATCATGTCTTTTTCCAAACATAACAACTTTCAATTCATTTTATTGTGAAACAATAATGGTAATTTTACCCTGTAAGACTTGAATAAATCTAAAAAATATAATTTTTTGAATATTCCTACTGAAATTTAAAAGGTTACATTGTAATGAAAATTTTTTCACAAAATATTTTAAAACTGTTTTTTTTCATATTTTTTTCAAAATAAAAAGCCTATTATTTCTAGTATATGTTTAAAACATCTTTTATCTTATTTTCATTACTAATAAACAAAAAAGCTTTATTTTTATTCACATGGGATATGTCATTTGGTAAACATAATTAGTCATCCTCTTAATGGTGTATGAATGATTTTTTCAAGGATATTATTAGAAATCACTTCCTGATTCCTTTGGAACTCCCCTTGAAATATTAAATTTCGTATGATTATTAGACATTGAACTTACCCTAATTTTTTCTATCATTTTTTATGGATATTTTTCTTTCATAAAATGTATAACATTTTTTAATATTGTGTTTAATTCGAAAATTATTGGATTTTATTTAGAAATATTTATTCATATGTATCTATTATTAAATGTGGATATTTGATAAGGAATATTTTTTATTAATTAAACGGAATACTAATTATGAGTAATTATTTAGACATGTTGTGATGGGTGTGGACATGAATTTATATATCACCTCGATGCATCGATAGGTTATCATGATACTAATTAGCTCAAGGAAATTAATCATGTTTCTACCAATAGTATTAAACCATATTTTCAAAGGTCTGGATGGTATATGTTTTCATTTGTCTCATAGGTGACGTCCAATGATTACGAATTTACATCAAAGATAATTTTGTTATCAATTTTGTAATCTATGATATTTTCATATGATAAAATCTATTGATTCTTCTTGTAATTAATTTAGTGACTAAATAGAATCTGTTTTGGTTGTTTACCTTTCAATATTTATTATTCCATACCTAGTTATATAAATGTTATGTATTTTCTTTTATGTTGCTATCTATTTTGTTTAGGCACTTATTTATTAGTTTACTGATTAAATGGCATTTCTGTTCATATATTGACCTTTCTATAATGATTATTCTCATAGATTCATTTTTTATTCCACATTACACACCCTTACCGAGATTTTTATATTCCCTTTATTATGTTTCATTTCCCTATTAATCCAAGAAGTATTATAATAAATATATGTAAGGATATTATTTTTGGGAATACATTTATCCTCAAAAGAAAAAGAATATATAATTAGTCTATTATTTTTTTAAGAATAGCACATCTGTGTTTCTGCTTTACCAAATATACTAAATTTATTATTCCATGTAGATTGTTTTCCATGTAATCATTTAAATGTAATAGTAGTATACAAAAACTCCATGATTTCTAGGGTTTCATTCTTAAATATATATAGGGAATTACCCTCTGTTTGAACTTATAGGCTTTCTTAGAGTAGTTAAAGATTACTATGTCATTTCCACGTCCTACCTGAAACTAGTATTCCTGATACATGGATACTTATGCCATCATGTAATTAGTCCATATAGGTTGATGAAATATATAACTAAACTATGTATATATTATTATTATATGCATATCGTAACTAATAAGATCATTATTCCAGCTATGGTCCGAAGTAGGGAGAGTTTGTAAAGATTCCTATTAAAAGAGGTGTGGACTTGTATTTATTTATTCAATATTGATAAATATACAATTTAACTAAAAATTTATATACTTTCTATTCACTTACTGGATTTTACTATAAAAACTATTGGTGGTGTCCTATTGATGTTTTATCTCAAACCCTCCCCTGCTATCCATTGCACTAGTGGTACCCAAGTAGATCTCATGATCACATGATCATTGATTATTTCATCAGATTTCATGCATGTACTTGGAAATTTGAATAATATGACTAATTTGGAGCTTATGATGATCAGGGAGTTCTCCATTGAGGATTTGAGATTTGTTCCTTATACAAGTATTTTACATTATCTTTCTCCCCTTTGTTTATCATCTGTATTAGTTTATGTAAAATAATTTAACAATGCATGAATTATGGTATATTGGCCTTGGATATTAATATATAATTAATATTAATTTTCTACTTATCTATATTTTATTTTATTTATTATCCCCTTGTTGTTTTATTTATTTATTTTTCGTTACATTGATTTGATACTCTGATCATTATGTTATATTCTCCCCACTATCATATCATTAGGTCATCATTGATTTTTAGCCGACTTTATCATACAAGGAGGAATGCATGTGTCCATGTGTTGAACAATCTATATACTAGTATAGTGGTCCCCCAAGTCAAAATAATACACTTTCCATTTTATTTAATAGTGCGTTGATGCTAGTAAGAAACCTTTAGAAAACAGGGAGGCAGGCCACATGTCTTGTAGCCAACTAGATGGGGTCACCAGAATGTGTCACTTGGTTCGGGATATTGCATATAATTATTATAACATTAAAATATTTTTTTTAAATTTGAATATTAAAATTACCATATGCTGATTTTTTTAACTTTCATAAAATATTAATTTTTTCACTGAATTGAGGAAAATACTAATTTTTGTAAAACATATTTTTTTTAAATAATTTAAGCAATTTTAGAGAAATATTATTCTATTAATATTAATTGAATTAAAAAAAGAAATTTTCAGTTATATTTAATTAAAATAATTATATTTGAATCGAATTTATATTGTTTTTCTGTATAAGATAGTTTTGTGGTTGAACAACAAGATTTATCTAATAACATTTTTAAATAGTGTAAGTTTTATCCTATCTAATTAATTTAAATATTCCCTAATTTATAAAATTTAAAATTAAATTTATATATTTTATCTCCTTAATATAAATTTATATTCATAATATAACTATTTTTTGTCATAGATTTAATATAAAATCATATTTCTCATATAAATATCACTTCTTGAAAACCAACTATTTCATCACATATGCATGTTTGATATTCAATTACCTTTTACAAATTGCATGAATTTATTTTGGTAAAATATGTTATAAATTTTTATTCAGTTTAATACATATTATCTTATAAGGTCATCTTATTTTCTAAAAACAATGAATATTGAAAATAGTAAAAATAAATAACTACAGATAAGGTGAAAACAAGTTTTTTGATGGCTAAACTATACAGATGCGGTTAAAAGTTTCCTAATACTCTGTATAAAATCAATTTTATTGAAATATATAATCCTTATAATGTTTAATTATCTATAATGGTCCATTTTTTGGAGCCGTGTGTCATGTGAAAAACATGGGTACACTAATTTATTTTTAAAAATTAAAAGAGTGAAACTCACCAAACTTATAAATGGCCACCTCTATAATCTCCAAAAAAACATAAAATCTTTTGGTATCTTACAAGACTATCCCAAATTCCTTCCTTAATTCTACCCCCACAACCTGAGCACTTATTTTTATCATAAATATATTCTATGAATGGTTTTTTTTCTTACTTGAGATGTTTGTTTGAAAAATAGGTATTGTGCTTAACAGAGCATTTTTATTTTATTTCTTCTTTAACCATCTTAAAATATTCATTAATTATTATAATATATAATACAGCTATCTAAAATATATGTATATGTTATTAAATTAATTTCTCACCATAAATACCTCTCCTCTTCTATCATATGAGATATGAATCATCATTCGTGTGTATGGCGAGCCACCTCCTCATGAACCGATGTCATGCATTTTCCGTAATCTCTTATCCAGACTTCTTATAATTGTGGATTTAAATAATATATATTATAATTGTAACATATTTTAGTAAATTTATCCCCAACACAATATAAATTATGTAATACAAATGATAATTGTATCATATTTATATTTTTGGATTTCTGATATCGCATATACAATCATTGTTTATCTTATGTGGGGGATATAATAACTTCGCTAGTGTTTCTGGATGACTACTAACTAACAAAAAAGTGTTATTTTTATTCTAACAATTATTTTAATGAAATCTATTGAGGATAAATTTAATTATTATATGCGATATAAATGAAATAATTATGATATTATTGAAATATTTACCATTCATAAATGATGATATATCATTTTATTTCTCACACTAAAAAATTATGATGTCACTTCTGCCTACGCGTAGACTAATGCCTCAATAAAGAATTTGATTTTTTATTCACCACAACTCTATGATGATATATATAATTATATTTAATTTAGTAATATAGTATATATTATATTATTATAATTTATTAATTATAATATTGTACTTACTTTATATCCATAATGATCATTGAAATATAGAAACATTACTTATGCATATGTACAACCTACCATCTACATTACCATATTATTATTAATTTGTGAAAACCATAATTCAATATTTTTTTAAAAAATTATAATTGATGAATAAATATTATTTTTATGTAATTATTATTATTCTTTATTTTTTTAAAAATGAAATCTTTGACCACGATCATCAATCCAAAGTCATTTTTGAATAATCAAGCGAACATCCCCAAAATACCCGATGAGGACTTCATTGATTAATAATTTTAATTTATGATTTTAAATAATTTAATTTTTTTTATTTATATGTTATTAAACCTTTTATTGATTCCTAATAAATAAATTATTTCATATATTACTATTATAATATTTTTAAAGGATAAACATGGAAAACCTAAACTCAAGGTAAGGGTTTTCACAGGTCACATTTTTTCTATACGAGAGATATGCCCTATTCAGAAATTTTTCTATTGTGTTGTTTATATAATTCAGATGAATTTATTATTATATTATTAATGTTCATATTATTGGGATTTATGAATTTATATGAGGTTATCACTTTCATACTGTTTTAATCTAGAAATTAAAAAATGAATAAGGGATTTTTTTCTCAATTTCCTTACATTAAGACATATATTATAATTCTAAACGTATATTAGTTTACATGGTGTATATACATACATTTTTTATGTAATATAATTAATCCTCCACCAATATTTATATTTCATGTTTATATTGTAATTATTTCATTAAAGGGGAATTAAATTGAAATTTACCATGTGATTATGAATTTATTAACACAATTTCATTTCATTGGGTTTTATTACGTCATCATAATCAAATAGAATGATTAAATGTGTAATGAAATTTATTTTATTATTAATTATTTAATATTATATTATATATATTTACATTATTTATATGTAGTGAATCTTTTTTAACTCTCAAATTCAATGTTCTAATTTTACTAAGGGTTATTCATCTAAAACCCTCATTCTTTCAGACATATGTTTTTTATATGAACATATATTCATTAATGAGGTACAAATACTAACATTTTGAAATTTTATATCAGAAATATAATTATTTTCTTGATATTTAAAATATCCTTTGAATGTATTCTCTCTCAGGGATTATTAGTTAAGAGATACCAGTTAAAATTGCCTAAAATTAAAATATCCAACATTTGAGATACATCATGTTCAAGGATCTATTATAATACATAATAGGAAATTATCTCTAGAGCCATATATTTTTCTTATAAAATATTTAAGAATGTGGTTCACATGTTTAATTTCTATTTCCTCCATTGTAGATTGATAAAACTCCACGAATTTTTTTTGTAAGTTGTATTGATATCGTATCATCATTTAAAATTTAAAATTATTGTATTCCTTATCCATATTTTCAAAAATGTTTTCCAAAAAAACATTACTTTGAATTATTTATTTCATTTTTTTCCATAATTGTTTTTTTAAAAAAAAATCAAAGGAGTCTTCCTATCATTTGTGGAACAAGGGAAATTTTATATTTTCTTTCAAAAATATATAATGAATATTTTTTAATGAATTTGGAAGGAACAAAATATTCTTCCCTCAAGAACACTAAATTTTAAAAATATTACTTTTTAGGTTTGAAAGGTCATTTTTAATCAAAATTAATTCTTTATTGTTTTATATTTTGAATAATGTATTTCAAAAATGGGAAGGTTATTTTCATAAAGTTATATTAAAAAAATCAATGTTTTATTCCATTACTGTTAATAAAAATTAAAATAAATTCCATCTAAAATATTTTTAATGATATTATTATGTCATTTTAATTAATCAATTTTAACAATCCTTGAGATTACATATTATACATCATGGAAATTCTGTAATGATTTCATTCAAATTATTTCTTTGGATTGATTTTGATTATTTCAAAAAGATTATTATGAAACTTGTTACTTTTACAAGGGTTATTTGTATTTCAAATATATAGTTCTAGAACATGATTCTATTTAAAATAGTAATGACGATTCAAATATATATCAAGGTTACCCTTTTATTTTCTGTTAGTAAACCATGATATAAAAACTATAATGGAATTTTTATGATAATATGTTGAAATAATATTTTTATATTCTATATTCATGAAAATGTTCATAGAAAGTGATAATAATGCATTTTTTCATTATAAAACATGGATGGGTGGTTATGTTGTTGATGAAATATGGGAAGTTCGCTAAATAACTAATGTCCTTTTTTTCTATGATAACCCAATATTGGTTGGTTCAATGATGTACCGATAATGTATAACATACTCTTGAGTAGGAAGTTGAAAATACTAGTTATTACATTTTTAAGAGTGATATAATGATAATATTACACGATAAATATATATTTTGGGTATAATTTTCTGAATTTTAAATGGTTTATTTGATCAAAATTGACATCATGTAGCTCATTATTAGAAAACATTCATGAATATTTCCTTTTTAGTTCCTTATGCATTGCCTTGATTTTATTGATCCATGTATTTATGGGTCTTTATTTTATAATTTTCTTCGAATTAACATTTATTATTTCAAAATACTCTTATGTTCATCTTATTCTCACTGATAGAAGTTAATTTTTAATACTTATTTTTATAATTAATGCACATTTGATATTACCCTTCATAGGTCTTCTTTTCCCTCTATTATCAAATTTTTTTCAAATGAATTATGTATATAATTGTTTAATATAGATGATTATTATTTCAAAATTATAAATAATAAACATGGGTTATGTGAGGAAAATTTTCATTTAAATACATGACTGTTATTTTTGGCATCGTCTGTCCTAATTCTAAAAAGCGCTAAACATAAAATGTCTTTAAGAATAGAACAGTTTCAGAATTTCCATTAAATGTTTTATATTTAGGATAATGAAAATTACTTAACCATCATTAGTATCAAATTTGTAAATGTAATGTCTTCTTTATATGTATTGGATCTGAGAGTCCAAGTTTGGTGCTGTAATAGTTGGTATAAGAGGATGTTTTATATAACACATCAACATTTTGTGGAAAACAATTTCAAGTATATTTAACATTATATATGTAATTTTATCAAATAAAATATAATGTTAATGTATTTTACATGTAAAACATAAATTTTATTTCCTTATACACAACACCATGTTAGTATTGTTCTGCACGCAATAATAGGTTGGCTTAGGTTACATAGGAGATATAATTTTAGAAAAACCATGAGATGTTATAGTAATTTAAATGTGGGAATTATATCCTATATATTAAAAATATAAATTTGAATATTAATAAAATAATTAAAAATATTAATTATAAAGATTTTATATACATAATACATATTTATTAAAATTAATAAATATTCGTTAAAGTATATATATGTATCAAAAGTCCAATTTTTAAAAAAATAATGATTTTCATATCTTTTTTTGAAGATTAATAAAATTAATTTGTCAAAATTTTATAAAATATATTCGATAAGATACATTTTATTTATGAATTCAGAATTTAGAAAATATCTTATGTTAAATTTTAGTTATTTCTCATAAAAGTTTTATTTTTTGATAAATAGCCCAAAATACTGAATTTTAACTAAAAACAAGCCTTTATTTTTAATTAATTATAATGGAAAAATATATTTTAAAATTTTAAAATGTTACATTATATCAATTATATTTATTAAACAAATTTAAGTAATTTAAATCAATTAATATTTTAAATGGTTTTAAAAATATTAATAACTTTTTATCAATTTCACTAGGAAAACTCATTTTATATGCGTGCCTTTATGAATTGTTTTAAATTAAAATTTCACACTTATGTAAGTGGAATTTATAAAAATGTATTACATACTTAAGATTAATAAATAATATTATTATCAAATAATTAAAACTTAATTATTTTCAAAATTAATCATGAAAATAGTTAAAACAATTATTATCCAGGTTAAGGTAAAAATGGGTACGTCGAGGGTCAGACTGTACGTTTAACAGTTAAAAATGAAAAATAATAAATAAGTATCAATCATATTTTATAAAATTATAAACATAATATACAAATTAATATATAATAAAATAACATTTTTAATCATTTTTTTGAATTAATTGATTATGTTGGACTCTTTTGTGAACAATCCTTATAGTTTCGTTGTGGGTTCCTTTCCCCCACTAATAAAAGGACACCATAATCCTTCACTAATTAACATGTATAAATATATCTTTTTGAACGAAATCATACCTAATAAATATAAAAAACCCCTAATATTATCATAATATGCTTATTTTATACAATAATCATACATATTAAGGCATTTGCTACAAACCAAATGAGGATACTGGTAGAAGAGTTAACCTTCATAATCTAGAATATTAGTTTAATTTCATTATCCACATGATTAAATTATTATTATAACATGATGTAATAAAAAACTACTTATCATCCATAAAATAATATTTTATTCTGTTTTGGTAATTTCTTAAACCACCTCCACTAACACCAAATGTGTTATGAAATTATAGTTGTTGTGTTTGGAGAACTATAGCCTCGCGAAATGATAT
This sequence comes from Viscum album, assembly GCA_963277665.1. Taxonomy (NCBI): domain Eukaryota; kingdom Viridiplantae; phylum Streptophyta; class Magnoliopsida; order Santalales; family Viscaceae; genus Viscum; species Viscum album. Next base: position 449,026,636 of record OY728133.1, read on the forward strand.
CATTATATTTTCCATTACTACCAATATCGTAAGAATAATATGATGTATATAAATTATATATACATATATATATTTAACACATATTAATACATTTTAGACCCTTATATCATATATTTCTTTTTTTACATTCCATTTTGTGGGAATATTATAAAATCCTTCATTTCTAGGGTGGACTACTACCCTGTGAAGTGGTTAGATTCAACCATGATTTAAATAGAATGTAATTAAGATAATTTTAATTAAAATATGTGATATCTATGAAATATAATTTATTCTCTAATGATAATATATCATTTAACTTTCTTTTTTATATTGGACAAGAAAATGAAAGAAGAGTTCATGTGTACATACAGCATACCATCTCCATGAACGGTTTATATAATTTTATACCACTATTTTTTATTGATTAAAATAAATAAATAGATAAATAATATATATGATATATATAAATATATATAATTTTTATAATTTTTTATATAATGATATAATTATCAATGAATGAGGACCAAAAATATAAAATAAAAAAATATAAGAAAAACAAAGGAGTTAATATCTAAAACATGCCTTTAACGTTGATTTGTTAATAAATTTCTTATAAACAATAATATGTAAACCCTTTATGGTTTGATATATATATATATTCATGATTTTTTAATATTTTTATAATAATATTATATTTATTATATTTGAATTATTAACTTTTAAAAATAATGGTAAGATTGAATGTAAGGGATTTTTTCCTCACATTTAAATTTATTGAGACAAAAACCATAATCACTAGATATTTATTTCATGTAGTGAAAATTCATTCCATGAATTTATTTTATATTTATTTATTCTGAAATTTTTTTATTTAAATATACTTTTCTATCTCTATTTTATTAGGTCTATCTTTCAATGTTCTTCGTATCGGTATGCGATTTTGTGTCAATATTCCTTCTTTGAGACATATGATTATGTTATACAACTATATTCTTGTACATGGTGTATTAAAATCACATTTTACTTTTCATATCATTATATTATTTTTCGTCATAATATTTTATGTTCCATGTATTTAATTCCATCATGTGTCTTTCCTTTCAATGTTACTAGGGGTAATGATTATATATTACATTCTAATCATTAATAAAAATTATTTATGTTATTTTTTTGAAGATAAAATAACATAACACATCTACTAAGAATATAATGAATTTATTTATCCTATATATATTTAATTATAATAAATTCTTCCACTTAATTTTACACTCTTTATTTACTCAAGAGTAAAAAATATGTTATTAGATAAAAAATCATCATTATTTTTCTATTCAGTCAAAAACAATTGTTATAAAAAAATTATCTGTATTTTTTTGTAGAATATTAAAATTAAAATTATTTATTAAAGTCATTTTTTCCCATTTTATACTTTTTACAAATTGTTTTAAAAAGAATATTCTTGTTGTATTGAAAATCAAGGACAATTTATATTTCATCCAAATCATGAAAGAAATATTTTTTTACACATACAACATGAATAGAATTTCTTATATTATGAAAATTATTATTTATAATGATTTTTTGATAAGTTTTGATGTTAATTTTCAATGATATTAATTTTCAATGAAAATTATTTTAAAAGAAGATTATTTTCAAAATTGATTATTTATTAAGTAATTATTTTCATTATGGAAAGGATATCATCCTAAATAAAATTTTTAATTAATTATTAATCATCATTTATATTATTATAAAATTATTTTACATGGAAATGAATTTTCAATTGTTTTATGTTATAAAATATTTTTTCCAAAGAGGAAATAATATTTTCCCAAAGAAATATTTTAAATTATTTATAATGTTTCTTTAATATTTTTAAATTATTATATTCAACGAAAAGGAATTTAAAATAGTTTTATGTTTTACAAAGTGATTTTCCAATAAATTTTATATTTTCTATAGAAATGTTGCACAAGTTTTTTATTCTGAAATAATTCTCCATATAATATGACATTAATTGAGGATAGTTATAATTTATTTGGGATATGATCTAATGATACCATTATTATTTTTCATCTAAATATTTTTTTTGATGAAGTAATTTTTATAAACCCTATTTCTCTTCTATGGATTATAACATGATAAAATTCTTATAGAACCCACATCTTTTTTATTGATTTTGACATAATAAAATGATGAAACTATTATGAAACATACATATTCTCAATTAGCGATGATAAGATTAACCATTTATTTAAATATTTCTAGGGTTATGATATGATAATTGTTTTATGGTCTAATGGAACAGATGTGTATGATTTTCATTATGCGAGGGGTGGTATATATATACAATTATAATTCATTGGGGGTTGAAAATGTTTCTTTCATTTGATATGGTACACATATGGCTAGATCAATCCCAAAGGGGGGGGGGGGTACACTAGTGGTTCTCATAATCTAGATATATAGGGTACATAGGTGGTTAGACAATGCATGAAGAAGATGCATGGGTGGAAAGAAAATTCTTAACATGTTTTGAATTTATTGGTTTGTAGCCATAAAAAAATATTTTCCATGATTTGGTATATGAAATATTTTAATGTATTATGATCATGTTTTGATATCATGGTTTATTTAATTTTATTCCCTTAAGATTCATTCCATATGAACTTAAGATATTTATTCCATGATTATAGATTATAATCTTTCATAAGAGGGGTATGGTTTTCAAATGTTATTGTCGTCATCTCATACTAGTATTCCCATTGTATGATTATGTTTCCTCATTTTTACAAAGGATAGGAATTTGACTTCATCTTTTTTATTTTTTCTTTCCCCGAGTTGTAGAGAGTTGTTTTTGGTAGGATTAATATTGGGGAATATCATTATGGGATACAATGAAAATCATTCATGAAATATGAATTTTAATTCCATGTTTCCAAATAATTTAAACTATTATGGTTCTCAAGGATATTTTGGTGCATTGTAATAAATATTTATCAATGAAAAAGTAACATATGTGTATTAAAATATTAGTTTTCTATAGAGTATATTAAATTAGATAGTATGTTGTTTTCATATCAGGTTATCTTAATAGTTATGCATACAATCGTATGTATTTAAGATTAGGATTGATCATATGATGAATGTAAAAGAATACACCTTTTAGGTTTTATGTGATGATATCTTAATGTGATAAATTAAAATGTAAGAGATGTATTATTAAATTTAAAAAAATTTAATGCTTTTATTTAATGTGAATTATTACGTTACATTTTGGAATCAAAAATTAATGTATTGATAAATTTTTGGGTTTTTATGATATTAGATATTGAATTTATTTTAGGAACACATATATTATCACATAGATGACCAATATATTGAAATGTCATTCGCCAACTAAGTGGTTATTGTTATTTCAAAAGAATATCTCTTTATTTCATAACATGTAAGTTAAAAGGTATAATATACCCTTTGAGGTTTAAACAGTATATAATTTTGATGTTATTAAGGCCATTTTGGAGATAATTATATATATATATGGGAATGATTTATTTTCATATTTTGGTATTCCAATTTAATTTTTATGATTAATGTATTATTTCATCATATGTATGTATATTCATTCTGTACATTGACCAATTTAGTTTTTTGGTTTTGGATAATGTAATAAATACTTAGGAGACATTTATTATCCCTTTTATAATTATGTGGTCCAATAAATGTTTCTTTCAGTGCATCATGAATGAATAATTAGTCGTTAATACACATAGTTTTAATCAAAAGAGTACATTATGGTCAAAATTAATTTAAGGAATGTATTTTAACTAATTAATTAAGTAAATTTCTACTTTTATTTAGTATAGATAGTAAATAAATCCTCAAAATTATTAATTTTACCTTGAAATAAAATATTTTCCCATTACCATCATTTATAATTATTTCAATTACCATTTCAAAACCCATTGGTTTTGGTCTTTGGGTTGTTGATTTTATTATGATCAATCAATGATCAGTATCAATATACTTCATTATTTAGAATTTACTCCATTATTCTATTTGAAACTATTCAAATACCACATTTTTTCACATATTTCTAAACCTAGTATACGTTATTTTAGATGACCATTGTAATTACTTTTTTCTCTTGTAAAGAGGATGTTTTAGTAACAATTAATAAAATGAGGGGTTTGAAAAATATTATTTAGCAACGAAAAAGAATAATTATTACAATGTTCAAGTTCGAATTTTGAGGACATAATTTATTTGGTATGGAGGATAAAACAAAATATTTTAAATGGATAATATTATATTCAACAACATCTTTGACATACAACACCGAGTATAAATAACCCACAAACTATATAACTTTTATAAACTATAAATTAAATTAGTTGGTTGGAATCATATTAATTAATTAATTATATATATATATCCTACCATATATAAATTTTTGATAAATTTCATATTAAATAATCAACCAATTTTTAGTAAAGTAACATTAGTCATTGAAATTATGTCTTCTTAAAAAATTATTTTTAGTTATTTTGTGATAATATATTATAATTAATTTTTGGAACATTTATAAAATTAATTTTATAAAAATTATTTCATTTCTATAATATCATCATTAACATAGGGCGATTTTTTGGATTTTTTAAAAGGTATTTTATTTTTCATAAAACTATAAGAAATATGAATTTTTGTAAAACTATCATCTCATTTCAATAAATAAATAAATTTATAAGTACCATTATGTTATGAATATTATTTGAATAATAATAACTATTATTTAATTTTATTTATTTCACTTAATTTCATTTTAATCACATATATATTTTATTTTCATATAAAATTATTTTTGGATTTAAATTTTTTTTAAACTGTTCTAAATTGAATAATATTAATTATTTTATATAATTAAAATAATCACTAATTATTAATTTTAAAAATATTTATATATATTACATATAAAAAAATTAATTTATATTTATATACTAATTATTATTTTTCATAGTGTAAATATAAAATCACACTTTTCAAGAAAAATTATTTCTCCAAACCCAACTTTTATATCAGGTATATAAGTATTATTTTTAGTTAAAATGAATGTATTCATTTAACTAATTTTTCAAAATGAATAAAAAAAATTAAATATTTCTAATTTAGATTATTTAACATATTAACCATAACTTTTTACCATAATAAATAGTTAAAAATGTAAAAATAAATTACCATCGTTATGATGAGTATGTGTTTATTGGGGGTTAAAATAAAATCAATGGTGTATAAATGACTTAATAAATTATCAAAATTACATTTTATAGACACATTTATACCTTGTTATTTATAATTCTCATCAATGGATCATTTGGATACTTTTGGTATGTAAAAAACATTGATTCACCATTATCATTTCAAAAATTTCAATGGCACATCTCAAATCACTAAAAATTTGGATGCCCCCTATCCTCTCTATTTTACAACTTATAACCACCTTGTATAAACAACTACATTAACAAATGGTTTCATTAAATACCTCTCCACATACATATATAATTTAATTTAATTATAAATCCATCCTTAAAATGACTTTTCTTCTTACTTTAGTAGGTTTCATCAGGATGATATATCAAACATAACCAAGCCATCTTACGTTTTCTCCTACCAAATTCTTATAATATTTTTAAATTATTTTAATAAAATATACATAGTATTTACTATATATTCATGTGTTATTATTTTAATTTCATAGATTAAATTGACCTCTTCTTATATCAAATGGGGTATGGAATCATCATTCATGTGTACATCTGACTACCGCCTCTCAAATGAATGATTTTAAGTTTCTATCATTGTATCTAAAATCATTTCATAATATTGTATTTAAATAATATATATTATTTTATCATTATAGATTAGTATATTAATATTGGAAACCCTTTTTCAAAAATATGTTCTTGAAAGAACACCGATATCTAACCATAGAGAGGTAACGTCAAACATTAATTAAAACACATTATTAACTATATTATATATCAAATAGTATAAATAGAGACCAATACATGAATATTTAATGAATAAGTATAGAAGAATAAAATTCATTAATGTCTTGAGAGACAAAACATAAAAAATATCAATGGAAGAAAAAACATAAAAAAACTCGAAAATTAATTAGATTGTTTTAATAAACACTTACAAATTGGTAACATGAGATCATACACTACATGTATAAAAATAACATTAAATTGATCGTAAAATATCATGAGAAGAATTAGTATTATGATATAACATGTTAAATCAAAGTATATACACCAAAAATCAAATTTAGGTGTATAACAAAACCTGAGTCTCAATGATGGAAAAGTTAAATTACACTATTTCATTGATTTGGTAACTTCTGAATCAATTACCCCATAGAATAAATCTCATTCAACGTATATGTAAATAAACATAAATTTAAATTTAATAAATATTCAAATCATCTAATGGAAATATACACACCTCACAAAAGGAGTGGGTGGTGAATAAAAATGAATATTAATGAATTAAAAAGTTAGATGAAATCACATTATCATTTTCCTTGAATATAACTGTACAAATTCAAACCAGCTATATAATTAATATAAATTTATTAAAAATAAATTATAGAACAATATTATAACATATAATACTATATATGTTTTTATTATTGCCATATATTACCCACTTGTTAATAATCAATTTTTAAGGATTCACATTGGGTAATAATAAATTTATTCATTGCATGTGTCTTAATTTGATATATCATTGGTATTTATAGTATATATAATGATTTAAATAATATAAAACAAGATATAAATATAACATATAAATATTTTAGTTTTATTATTATAATCTATGGAATATATAGGTATGAAACAGAATACACAATTCATGGAGATAATAGGCATTTCGTATACATGAATGTTATTTCTGTTTAATTCTTATATTGAATGAAATAAAGTAGAAGAGATATGTATACATATGTATATATCATTATTAATGTCTATTTATGATATCATATATATAATATATTTACTAAAACCATCCTTAATTATGTTCATGTTGTGTATGATTGAATCATATCTATTTGAGGGGGTGGTAGTTCACACTCCCTAAACTAAAATTATCGCAATAACACCAAACGAATAGTAAAAATTTATGTATTTTAAAAGAAATAAATTAAATTAATGAACCAAAAAATATAATATCTTACATGTATAAAAATATTCACTATCGTAATTTCCACCAAGGAAGGTGTTAATGGAAAAATGAGCAATCATTGTTTTGTGGGGCAATAGTTTGTTGTACAGAGAAACATTATGTTCATTTACCATCCGATGGTGGTGTTTGATAGTGTATGTCAAAACATTTAAATAAAAAATTATATTATATTTATGATACTGGTTTATTTATATAATCATTTAATTAAGTTACATTTATGGTGGATATGGAAAATAAAAAAGAGGTTTTGGGATATGACGTTACCTCGTAATATGATAACTCTTGATTTGTGCCAAAAATAATTATTTGGATTTCCTTATACCCAAGGAAAGTATTATACAATTAAAGATGGTATTTTTTATGTTTATTGGGAAGATCTTGTATGATATATAGAAGTTTTATATTTGTGATGAAGATGGTGATTTTTGACCTTTTATAGGGAAGGAAAAGGACTCAGTTGGAATGTTTTAAAACAAGTTAGGTGAAGAAATTTTATTTCATAAAAATGTCTTTAAAAATAATGATAAATAAATAATATAATGTTTATGGTATAATAATTTCCATATAATTGGTTTTTTACAAGGTAATAGGTCATTTTCCCCTAATATTGAAGTTTAGTCCCTAATTAATTTTCAATTGAACATAATTTCTGGGATTAATTTTAACCACTTTTACAAATATTTATTATCATAGTAAAACATTTTATAATTAGAATATAAATATTATACATATTAAAATGGAATATTTTTGTTTTTTTATAAATTTAAATTATATAAACAAAAAAATTAATATTAATTTTAATTCAGTAGATGGAGTGAATTTATGGGTCATTAAATTATAAAGAAGATCGAAATATTGTTAATTTTATTGGTTTAATTTCAATGTTAAATTTAATATAATGAAGATAATTGTATTTAAATAGGTAAAATTGATCTACTGTTCCCGTACAAAATTTTTAACATATAATTTTACAGTAATAAAATTTTTAACAAAAAGGAAATTATTAACTAAAACACAGTCTTTTTGACTATTAATCACAAAATGATGTTTCTCAAGATGTACCAAAAATTCACCCTAAGATAATTTCATAATTATAAATTCAAAAATTATCTTTATTTTATCAAATAAAATTAATAAATGTGTCTAAAAAAATTTTATTATTGAAATTGGTTCATTTAGAAAACAATATTTTTAAACAGAAAATGACTTTACAAAAAAACATATCATTCATTACCAATATGCTTTATTTATATAAAAATATATAAAATAATATTTGAAAATTATTTATCACTATTAATATACCTAGTAATAATTAAATGGTTATAATTATCTCATTTAAATAATTATAACAATAAAATGTTGTTTTGTAGAAACATCAGTGTTGTGTGAAATTCACATCAAGGTAGTGTTTCTAGCAGCATAATCCAAGGAGGTTTTCCATGCACTGAAATCCATGTTGGTTATGTGTATAGGGCAATCCATGTTGGTCTTGTGTGAAAAAAATATTTGACTTTGGTTTTTAATATGTATATGTATATATATATATATAATGAACAATATCTAGTGTCAAGTGAAATGAAAAATATCAAAAGGATAAATTAATTCGAAAAAGTAATTCCCAAAATATTAGGGTTGTATATTCTACCCCCCTTAATATGAAATTTTCCATAAATATTCTTCAGGGATATATATGATTTAATATTTGAATGTTTCATTTCTAGAAGCCCACATAGGAAAAATAAATAATGGAACTTCCCTAAAAATAGTAAAGTGTAATCCATAATGGTTACACAAAGTACCTCATATAGAGATTCCAACATAGGAGAAAATGGGTGCGGAGCGAAAAATTGGGCATGGATTTGAAATATTAATATCATGTTCTCATGGAGAGTGACAGGGAACAAGGTAAAGAGAAAGTTAATAATCGCAGCCATAAATCATCATTGAACTAAGGGACCTTCTAATTCATCAGAAATTAATGTACTAGAAAAAAATTTCATTCAATATCCTTATTATTAAGGTTTAATAATTCACATGAAAATATATTCTTGAATAATTTCTTGAAAACCTCTCCCTTTTTTTCCATGATCAACTTCATCTATATCTATAAAAAAGGTAGGTTATGTTTTCATTCTTGACGTACTCTATGATCAGTAGATCCATGATATTCCATCCCATTTGACATAAATTATCATCACCCAAAGTAGTTTTTTAGGATATCCAATATGCATAAATCCTCTTATAGAGAGATAACACATTAATCTTACTGACATCATCTGATGTTTAACTAAGACATTCCACAACTGTTTAACCTTATAAACCTTCTAACAGATGAAAATTTAATGAATTGGAATGAATGTCCTGAAATTTGATTAACATTTATACCCCATATAACAAAATGTAGCTCCTGGTTGTCACATTCAAAACATGTGAATACACTCATCATATATTCTCTTGTAACATGTAAATAACATAAAGGACAATAAAAACTTATAGATAATATGAATCATTATTTATTCAATAGAATATCGGATATATTTCATAATTTAAAGATGTTGTAAACTCCATACATGATAGCACAATCTACTAGTCAACAAGTACATAATTACTTCCAAGGTAATTAGTATCATCCAAATTACTTGTTTATATCCCATGTATCATTAACCAAAAAAAATTTTCATAACATAAGGAACATATTAATGGTTTCCCTTACATTAATCTTCTGTTTTTCAAGGATATAACCTTGACAATATATCACTTTTCAACTCCATCAAAACCATTCAATGTGTTCTTGTAAATCCAAATTGAAAAACATAAACTGAATAATCATTATATATATCACCTTTCATATAACATAAGTCATGAATCCAAATACATAAACACATCGATTACATCATATTTAATCTATTGACTAGGCTACCTCATAATTAAACCACTCTGATTTTATCTTTCATCTATAGTCTATTCATCATCGACAACGTAACCATTACTTATAAGACCCTGATTATCATTTTTAAGAGATATTATCCTAGGACACTCAGTTTTATATTTACCCTTTATTAAAAACATAAAATGCATAACCTTCGATGAAAAATATGCAAGGCCAATGTTATAATCCATTCCACAATCTAAACTATTCATTTTTTCCTTTCTTTTACTTACTTTATTCCATTATTCTACATAATCAAAACATCCACTTTAGCCTATAATACATTAACATATGTGATACACTGCAAATTTTCAAAAAAAAAGGAAACAAAATATTCTTTACTCTATGGATTACATTAACAAAACTATAATATAACTTCTTCTTTCACTTCCTTAGTGAGTCTGAGAGCTGTTTATGGTATACTATGTTAATCATGTTCCTTGAAAACTAATTAGGCATGACCATAATATATCACATTACAGTGATCATCCGACATGATTTATCATCATCAAATCATCCATCACATTTAACATTAATCCAGTTCCTTAAGGTTATCACCATTGGATAAAATAAGAAACATATTGTAAACATTATATTCCATCTAAAAGACCACATATTCAAAAAATAATAATTACTTATTGGATGTCAAAATCACTATACATTATTTAATATATAAAACCATATGTTCATTATCAGTTATTCATTGTTTAAATATACTTATATTTTTCATAATGGTTCATGAATTTTTTATGAATCCACAAATCATATCCCTCAACAGTGTCAAAATAGGTTTTTTTCAAGACCCATTTTTGTGTACCAGATTACCTCTAGTCAGGCCTGGATCATCTAGTTGGATTTGTTACCCCTAGTTTCATCTATTCTAGATCCACATCCTCTTGTAGTATCTAGACACAGATGTATTTTTGGGAAACCAATCACTCTATCCGTCACCAGAATAATATGAAATTTTACTCTAAGTTAACTTATCCTTATTCATATCCTTAGAGAGAAACCTATACATATCCTTATAAATAAACATTTGGATCTCAATAAAGTATTCACATAAATGTTTCAAAAGGAGGAAAAATCATTTCCCTTTATAACAACTATAGGGACCCTTAATTAACATCATGTGATATTACATCATTTTAGATGATTATTAATTACATTACAAAGATACATTCCTGAGGACCAATATAGTTTAGTGTATTCAGAATCATAAAAACAAAATATTCTATCATGGTAGAGTATCTTAAACATTGGCTATAAAGATTTCCTCCTTTAATTCTTATACAAAAACCTTACATTATAACATGGGGAAATGAGACATAACAAATGGGGGATATGAGATTCTCAATAAGTGAAAATAAAGTAAATTCATTGTCTAACATGATCAAAAGGGTATGAGACATGAGAATAAAATTTAATTATCATACCTTCATAGTAGGGATCAGAAAAATGATTTGCAGATCATAAGACATGAATAATAATGAAATAAATAGTACAATCCAATAAAGAATAACATAGAAAAAAACATGGAATTATGGTAGAAAAATAAGAATATAATAACCCTATGTCAAGGAATCCTACCAACGACTTTTTAACATGTTATTCTTGGGATTACCACCCCTGTACCTACTATGGGCTTGAGATGCCCTCCTGTGAACCATACTGCTTTATGCATGGTATATCTTCTCATGTACCCTCTTTTTTTGGTCATGGGATGTCCCACTATTTATCCTCTATTTTCGAGCTCGATATGTCCTCCCGTTTACCCTCTTTCTCTGGTATTTAGATGCACTCTTGTATATCCTATTATCTTGGTCTTGTGATGTCCTCCTACTTAACCACTGGTTTTGGGCATGTGGTGTCCTCTCGTGTATGATCTTATTTTGGGATTCGAAAGTCCTCCCATTTTAATATCTTCTTTCAAGATTGGGATGTCATCCCATTTACCTGCTTTCTTCAGGTACGGTATTTCCACCCATTTACCCTCTTTTTATAGGGGTGAAATGTTCTACATCTTACTCTATTTTTTGGGCTTGGGATGTCCTCACACTTTCATTCTTGTTTTTGACTTGGGATTTCTTTCTGTGTAACCATAACTCATAAACAATTTATCATTACCCAATGTGTTAGAGAGAGATATAGACCCACCCATCTAAAAATTAAATCATATATATATATATCTTTGTTACAAAAAATCAGAAAATATCATTTTATATCCCATAAATATAATGGGTTTTATATATACACAATCATATCATAACCTGGGAAAAAAGATAATGGTTTCTTAATAATATAATAACAATAATAACCCATGACTCTGAAACAAATTTCATAAAAATATACATATGAAATAGAATTATATTTCATAAAAATATGACCTTTAAGAAAGAAACATGTCTCATAAATACCATACCATTAATCATAACCCATTCATAAAAATAATGCGAATGGAACCTTTAGATCATTTCCTAGGAAGGCATCAGTAAAATCAACAGATGAAATCTTATATTTAATGTAATTTTGAAATATATTTAAACAGTAATTTTTGAGGAAAATAAATTTTTTATTTGAAAAAGTATTTTGAATACATAAATCCATTTGAAATCAATTTCATATAAAATACCATTATAATTTACAAGGAAGACTTGAGAACATTTGAAATCCTTTTTCCTTGAAAACATATAACATAAGTTTCAAAAAAATTTAATAACATTTCATTGAAAAGATATTGACAAATAATAAAAAATTATTGCAATCGTTATGAAAATTATTCCCAATAAGATACTATGAAAATTTATAAATAGGTCTTGAAAACATTTTTAATCCCATTTTCCATGAAGTCATATAAAAGAATCCTGAAAATGTTCTGAAAATAATTTTCTTTCAAAGCATATAAAATATGTTTGAAATTGTTTTGAAAAGGACATTCCTTTAAAAAATATAACACAATATTGAAAACATTTTTAAGACTATATTCTTCAAAAAATTATAAACTAAGTTTGAAAAAGATTTTGAAATCCATTTTCATTGAAAAGATATAAAAGAATCTTAAAAATGATTTCAAACCCATTTTTCATGATAACATATAAAAGAATATTGAAAAAAATTCTTCAATAGTCACTATTAAAAATATTTTTTAAAAAAAATAAAAAACTCATTAAAAATGAAAAGAACGCTTCAAATTATTATCAAAGGATAAATCTGTACAGGTCGTACATGGTAAAAAGAACATTCCTTTTTCCTTCTAAAAAATATATAATATTAACTAATTTTGAATGTGACAAGAATATTCGTTTTAAAAAATTGTTTAAACTGAAAAAATGGTAAAATTTTATTTTAATTATCATCAGATATTATTTGAATATTCTTGGAAATCGTATTTCAAAAACATGGTTTTGAAGGAACACATGTTTTTGTCTGAAGAGAGGTAATGATATTATTTCTTAAAAAAATTATAAACTATATTATGTCACAAAAATTAAAAAATTGAACCAATAAATTAATATATTATTAATAAATATAGGATAACAAATTTCTTGAATTTAATGAGATATGGAACATAAAAATTCATCAATGGTAGCATAAAAACAAACAATCTCGAAAAGTGATTAGATTGTTTCAATAAACTCTTATCACTTGGTAACATGATATCATAATCTCCATGTTAGTTAATAATATTTCATAAAGCATATAATACCATGAAAATAAGGGGGTTCATTATATAACATGTTAAATTGAGTTATATATATATATTGGGAGGGAATTTATGTGGATAACAATACATGAGTCTTAAAGAAGGAAAATTAAGAGAAAACTATTTCACCGATATGGTATGTTTTGAAATATAAACCCTGTTAAATAATGGGCATGAAACGAATATGTAAATTCCCATAAATTTAACTATACGAAACATTGAAGTCAACAATGGTCAGTAAACACACAACACAAATATATGTGAATAAATCATATCTCTAACTAAAACCAAATTTACGATTTAATCCCCTTATATTGTGTCGTGAGTCACATCATATTCATTAAAACCAATGTATAGTAAATATACATTTATTATAAATATTTTAAATAACCATATTATTATATATAATACCATATTAGGTTTTATTATTAACTTATATCACCCAATTTTTAATAATCCAATGTTATGGTTTCATTTCAGGTAATATTTACTTTATTCTTAGGATGTGTCTGAATGTTTTTATATCTTTTTGTATTTATACATTATATAATGATTTATATAATCTAAAAAAATGTAAATTTTAATTTATATATGCAATTTTTTTATTATAAAAATCTATAAAATATATATGAAAGAAATGGAATATGCCATTCTTGGAGACAATAGGCCACACATAGACATCAACACTATTTTCGTGTAATTTTCATATTGAAAGAAATTACATAAAAGTATTATATGTAGATATATGTCTATATAATTATTAATTTAAATTTATGATAACATATATATATATAATTTATTCACTAAAACCATCCTTAATTCAATCCATATACTATATGAACGAACCATATCACATTGAAGGGGAGGTAGTCCACACTTACTCAAACAAAATTATCGTTTAAACACTAAATGAAATGTAAAAATATTTGAGTTTTAAAAGAAATAAAAATTATTAAACACATAATAAATATAATATATCAAATAAATAAATATAGGTTTCATCATAATGGCCACCATGGTAGGTGGTAATGGAAAAAAGAACAATCATCATTTTGGGAGGATGTTGTTCACCTTACATAGAAACTGTATGTTTGTTATTAATTTAATGGGTGTATGTGTTAGTGTAGGTTAAAAAATTACATAAACATGTATTAATATATTGATGGTACTTATTTTTTTATAAAAAAAATGAATAAATATAGTTTTTAGTAGTGTACATGTAAAATAAGAGAAAGGAATTGAGAGAAGAAGTTAACTCTTAATTTTGTAACTCTATTTTATTATTAATATCACGGCCGAACCTATGTGGTTTTGGTGGTGTGAATTTGGGGGATATGTGGTGAACTTTTATGAAGAATCAAAATGACTCATATGGAATTTTTTTAAAATAAGTTTGGTGTACACCTTTTATTACATAAAAAATTTATACCAATTCAAAATGAATCAGCAATATAAGTATTTGTTTCAGATGAATTTCCATTAAATGGGTTTTCGAAATGTTGATAGGTCATTTGGGTACCTAATATTGAGTTTTTATCCATATCTAACCTTAATTTGACCATAATCATTGTGATTAATTTTATTAAATGTTTCTAATTTTTTTGTAAAAAAGAAACATGATATAATTAGAATCTAAATACACTATAGTTTAAATAGTGGTATATTTTTTTTTTAAATTTACATCATAGAATTGGAAAAATTAAGATGAATTTCAATCTTTGAGACTCGATGTAATTACCTGTATTAAAATTAGAAAGAAGTTCACATGATTATTATGTTTTTATTTTCAATTTTAATGTGAAATTGATTCAAATGACCTAAATTGTATTTATAGATGTATAATTGATCTAATGTTTACCTAACCATATTTAATGTATAATTTATCATTAACAATAATTTAATGGAATTTTAATTATTAACTACAAATGTAGTATTTTCACTATTCATTAAAAAATGATGTCTCTATGAAAAATCCCAAAAAATAACCTTAAGCTAATTTCAGAATTATAAATTAAAAATTATTAGTATTTTATCAAATTCAATATCTAAATGTTTCCAATATTAAATTTACAATTAAAAGTGATTCATTATTGGAAATGGAAATTTTAAACATTAAACGGAATTACAATAAATCATATCTTCTATTAATAATAAGTTTTATCTATATAAAATATTATAAAATATTATTTGAAAAATAGTTATTAAACTAAATAAAACTATTTTTAATTCCAATGTTATAATTATCACATTTAAATAATTATAATAATAAAATCATGATTCATAGAAGCATCAATGTTTCTTGTAACTTATGCCAAGACGATTTTGTCGGTAGCGCAAGCAATGTCTGTATTGCAGATAGCGTTGGCCATTATGGTAAGACCTGAAGAAAAAGTCATGTTAGTTGTATTTGAAATAAATATTTATCTAATTTTATTAATATATATATATATATATATAACTATTTTTAGTTTCATGTGAAATAAAAAATGTCCAAAAGATAAATTAATTCAAAAAAAATTCACAAAATCTCAGGGTGTTACAAGTGGAGTTGTGCCTAAAAAGAGTTATACAGAAAAATTAAATTTTTTATAAAAGAGGGTTTTATGATATATTTTGAGAAGATGGGAGTTCTAAACCTATTTTAAAATGTTGTGCATAAAGTGTTAATGTAACATGAATATCATGGCAAGTTTACAAAGAGGATAGACGTTTCTTAGTAAAACTATGTTTAGGTGATATTCATAAATTTTATGAATGTTAGACTTCAAAAGAAAATTTAACTAAAACTAATTATGTATTCATTAGTGATAATGAATGGACCTCTAATCCATAAACATTGGAGTAATACCTTTTAATAGTAGTGAGTAATTAATGGGAAATAAGTTTATCATTTCCACTAGTAATGAGTCAATGAAATAGAGTTAGCGATTGCCATTGTGAAAGCAGTGATCTAACCCCAAAGCTTGTAATGATAGCGAGTTTGGGTATCGAAGTGATCTATACTGATCATTGTAATTTTTAGATGATATGCAGTGGATTTGGTATATCCTTACATCTCTGATGTATGCTTCTTGAATGTAGCATAGTACAGGTGAACCATGTTAAATTTATGTTTATAGTGGATGATTTAAATTTTGTTCATACATTGATTTGGGAATGGTATAAAAGAGTGTCTTGTTTAATGATGAAACAAGATATTGAAGGTTCATTTGTTTTAATCTTTCAAACCCTGATTCAACCCGTAGGGTATTTGACCTAGTTGGGATAATAATTGGTATCAGAGCTTAAGGATAGTATCAGTGTTTCTCATTAAAGGGTATCAACGTATGTTGTCAATCCCAAATGGATTTCAATATTCGATGTTAATAATATTCAGTTACGAAAGAATCAGATTTATCACTACATCATGTCTTGAGTAATGTTTGTTATTACAACAATAATACATGGTACTTCAGTAAATATTTAAAGCGGTTCATTATCAGAAGATTAATGAAGTGAATTGGATATTTATTGTAAATGAATCAATGATTTATAGAGATTTTTATTTACACAATATATATAAAAGAAATTTGATTAAATTTTATTTATGATTTGTGAGAAATGTGGCTAAATATTTATGAGGGTGCATCAAAAGTTAGATAAGAAAAAATTTATGTTATATGGAAGACATATATGTAAATCAGAATTCACTCAAATGAGATTATCGAGGTGTTCATTGAAAGGGTTAATGTTGTTTCGGAATACATTTGTGGTCTATATGAGATATTATTTAAGAATTAATTATTGTTATACTATATTGTGAATAAATATATTTAAGTTCAATTCGAAAGTTTATGTGTTGGAGGATAAAGACCAGTAGTTACTGACATTGGATAGTTTGCACAATACTCTTATTACATATTATATGAGAAATGATTATAATCAGTGTATAGAACATTGGAATTCCAATGAAATTGAATTCATGTATGTGAAGAAGCTGATTATTGAATAAGACTACCATTAAGAAGATAATTATGATTTTATGTCATTCATTTCATCAAACCTATAAAGATAAAAATGGGTTTTCAAAGTGAAACTCCCACTTTTTTCATTCAATTTGGAATGGTTGGACATAATTCACTGAGGTTCTCTAATTAATTTTGTGATGATGATGAGAATGAAGTCCAAATTCACAATAATATGTCTTCAACCTATAATAAAGATGAGAATTTTTTTAATACATTTTCATTAAAATTTAAAATATGATTCCAAAATATGGTGACATTTGAAAATAATTAGAGGCTAATGGGTTGGAGGACTACATGAATAATTAATTTCATTCTATGTTGGACTTTTTTGGTAACTCATAGATATGGTTTTTATAGTGACACTGATGATGATGTAGTTAATGTATGTTTATATATTCATGCCGAATTAGAAGATGCGCTTGAGGGAATAAATTTTTTGAGAGAAAAAATGATGAAAGCCAATGAAGTGGTTTTTGATTCCAATAAATATATATTGTATTTGTAGTATGAGATGTTTGAGGCGAATGATAAAATTGAAAAAATAAAATATTCAATGCATGAGATCACAAAAAAGGCTATTTAGTACAAACTCAAAAGTGGTGAATAGAAAATAGAGATCAATAGATTCACTAATATATGAGTAGACCAAATCAGATGCATCAAAGAGCTTTAAGAAGATGTTTTTAGAATGTTTAGAATAGTGAATGATCAGGAGAAACCGTTGAAATCAGCAACACAGAATAGAACAGAAAAAAGAAAGGTTAAATTATAGTTTAGAGTTCAAGATAAATAGAAAAAAGGGATCTGGGAATGGAAAATGATTAATTATAATGATATAGCTGTTATGGGGATTTATCGCAAACAAAAATAAAAAATAGTTGTAGATAAATCACATGATCTCAATCTGTGGTTGAATATTGATTTTGGAATGAGTCATAAAAAAAGATTCCAATAATGTAAGGGAGAATTTATACTATAGTATTGCCACGCAGTAATCCACCTTGCATGAGATATTAGTTTCATGAAAAGATGGGATAGTCTCAAAATGGTTTTCCATATCCAAGAGGTAATGAAGGGAACAAGACAAACAGAGGTATCCATACATAACTCAAAATTCCATAACATCATTTAACAGTAACTATTTCTAGTATAGAGGATTTGGTCACCTGGTCGAATACTTCTCAATAGAAATATTGATAAATGTATAGATGCAAAATAAATGTAGTGATAAGATATAATTTATTGTATCATAAAATGAAATGAATATAAAAAAATAGTTTTCAATGTTTCAAGATCAACATAGTCCATCACACTAAAAGATCCATACAATTTTTGATGTCAAAAACATGTATAAAAAGAGTAGATAAGATTATGATGTTGTGGAAGTGATTTATTTTAAAGCATCATATCACATTGGGATAATGTTTTTTAATTGTGGGTGTATCACTCATATAATAATAAATAAGGTTCTAGTGACAGGAATTAGGTATATTAAGGAAGGTATCATTCAATTTTGTAATGATAAAGGCATGATGATTATTGTCTCAAGAAAATATATGTTTTGCAGAAGATGCATAAGACGTGATTATGTATTTATTGTTAAAGGTGTGAGTCACAACTTTTATAGTGTCAGCCTACTATGTGACTCTGGACAGGCCATACGATTTACCATGAAATTATGTGTCATTATGGAATAAGATGTTATAGTGGTTCTGTAATTAGATTTTGACAAACGGTATCTATACCTTGTTAGTGGTGAAAAGGATATGTGATTTTTGTTTATGGAATAATAAAAAAGTTATGTAAGAAATAACATGATCCTTTGAGAAAAAAATCATAAGATTATCTAGTGAAAAATGATCTTTCTTGAGACCTCTGTTGATTATCACATGATCTTACACATACGTTTGATGCTTTTCAATGAAGGAAGATAATTCAAAATACATATAAGGTAAAAAGAATGGTTTTATAACATTTATATGATTGATAATATTGATTTTTTATTACCTATTTAATCAATAACTATTGATGGGATGATATACTATGTTCACATAAATGAATATTTTAGTAAAATGTCATGGGTTTCAATAATAATAAAAAAATCCTTAGGTGTTCAGTTTCATAAAAACTTATTGTAGTGAAATTGAGAAGATGTACGGTCAATGAATGACGAATATCTGAATAGATAATTGATGGACTTAACAAATATCAATGTGGAGGATTATCTTGAGAAACATTAGATAAGGCACCAACTAATAGTAGAACGAACGACATGGAAGAATGGAGTAATTGATATAAGAAATTAAATTATCAAAAACATTATTAGAAAAATGATAGTTTAGTAAGAACTTATAGGGTTATTTTAGAAATAATACGTTATTAAATTAGTCTACACATTAAAAAGATATTTGTTATTTACAAAATAAGAGGCACTCCCTATGAGTTATGGTATGGAAGGAATCCCACAATATGTAATATTGAGTACTATGAAGATAGTGTTTTATTCTCAATAAGGATAAACAGAGAATGTTCAAATCCCATAAAGATGAAGGGATATTACATGGATACTAAATGAAAATAAAAGATCATTAATGCATTAATAAAATAATGGGAATGATAGATGAAATCCATGATTTGGCTATAGTAGAGAATAAATAAAATCTTTAAAAAATACGTGATCTGTCTCAGGAGGATATTGATGAATAGATAAGAATATTAAGGGACGTTCTAATTCAAAATGGTGATTTTGAGGAAGATTCAGATGTCAAGAAGTATGAGTACAAACTATTCACCTTACACTTATCGTAGAGTTGAGCTAAAATATATAGATAAAACATTTTCGGCGATCAGACGACACCAATGAAGACAATAAGGATAAATAATCTATATATGATTTGTTCTTATCATTGGGGGAGCTTAATGTTTTTGAAAAAGTAGTAAAAGATGAAAACTAGGTCCAATGTATGAATTAATTTTTCGAACCAATTGAGAAGAACCATACATGGGATATTTTTTTGTGGAAAAAAAATTATAATATCATCAGGACTAAAAGGGTCTTTCACAACAAGATATCTGAATATGGCACAATGATTCTAAATTAAGAACATAAATTATTCAAAGGGAACTCCCAGATAGTGGGTATTGAAGTTCATGAAAATTTTTAATGTTTCTCATGTCCTGATTATATCATAATATTTTTAACTATATTATTGAATGTACAGATAATGGTTTTCTATATGGATTTCACATCCACAATTACGAATAGGGTACTAGAAGGAGAAGTTTATATTGAAAATCCATTTGGTTTTCTCAATCATAAAGATGACAATAGTGTTTTTTTGGATAAATAAGATACTATATGGGTTTAATAAATCCCCAAGAGAATGTTATTCAAGGCTATATCTATTTTTGAAGAATATTGAATTTTAGTATAGGTGAGTTTATTAAAATATCAATGTCAATAGTGACAGAAATCAAAGAATAATGGTTCTTATATATGTTGGTGAAATACTTTTTGGTGGATTATACGTATAATATTGTAATCAGTTCATGGAATTCAAGAAAATATGATTTTTCATGTCAATGATGTGTGGGATAATGATTTTCCTTTGTTTACAAGAGACACATGGAAATAATGGAACATTTATTTATCAATCTAAATATTCCAAAGAGGTTTTGTGAAGAATTTTAAAGGACAATTATAAGGAGATGAATACTTCATTGGGTAAAAAATTGAAACTACTATAGGATTGTAAAGTCAATGCTATTAATGTAACTTAATATAAGAAAATCATTACAATTCTACTATAATTTATAATGATAAGACTAAATATTGTTTTTTGCACATTCTAGGAAGCATGTTATCTTATTAGTAACATGTAAATTCACTTAATTTTTGTGAAAAAAATACTTTGGTATTTCAAAGGAATGATGGATTTTAGTTTTTTATACAATAAAAAATCTTAGTTAGAGTTATTGGGCTATTCAGATAAATATTGGGCAAGATCAGCCAATGATAGTGAATCAAGGGCAGGTGGTGCATTATATCTTGGTTTATTGGGTATTTCATTTCTAGGAATGAAAAAATATTTCATTCCATTGTGACCAAAGAAGCTAAATATATTTTATTATCTCAATAATGCATGTATCTATTATGTATAAAGAAACAACTTTATTATATGGGAGTTGTTGTTAATTCTTTGATTGGAATCCATTATGATAATTTGAGTGCAATAAATATAAGAAAACAAACTCCATCAATGGAGGAAAAGGATCACAAAAATAATGTATAATTTTATAATGGAGTAGGTGGAGTAAGGGCATGTGTAGTTGGATCATGTGTCTACAGACCTACAGGTTGTAGGATCTCTCACAAAAGAATTACCCAAAAGAAGTATTTTAACTTCATGTACTAGCACATGGAGTTCAATAAAATCCATGCAATTGGAAAAGTGTTGTTGTAAAACCCTTATCCCAAATGAATAATCTATTTTCAATAATGTGTTATTATATGTTCTCTACCTTATATCTAACCTAAATTATTTATCCATTTGGTTCACTGATAATTGGTGAGATATTGTTGCTATAAAAGGTAGAAAACATCTTATTTAGGATATGGAAGATGATGACAAGGTAATCTATGGTGTAGGGGGTATACCATAGATTATATTGGACATGTTTAATCATTCCAAAGTCGAAGAACACAATAATTTAAGTTGGGGGAGTTCAAATTTGATGATGATAAATCTGGTTGATCAAAGGATATTTATCAAGACATATGGTGTTCATGATGAATGTTGTTGAGTGGGTTCAGGAATTAAGTGTTCATTAATGAATATTGCATTGTAATATGTTTTCTCATTAAGAACATGGCTCATGTGGCCTAGAGTATATGTTGACTAAATCAATGATCTCTATCTGAATCATAAAATGAAGATGTTGGATGATAGTGGAAGAACCATTAATTAAGTATCAAAATGTGAATGGTTTTTAACAAACCAAAATGGGGAGATTGTTGGGAAAGGACTATCAATGTATCATTATGGTGTTTTTGGGCTAATTGCATTTTTGACAACGGAGGTTTCCATGGTATGTTGTAGAATTATAGAGATATTGTTGACAATTTATTTTGACAAAGGTCAAATATAAAGTAAATGATGCACTGGAGTCTATATAAAAAAGTGTATATAAGGTGGAATCATTTCCCCATTATTAAATAAGTATTGGGGTCCAAAATTGGAAACATAAGAATGGTGTTTTTGGAAAAGTATGTTTCACGAAAAATTTTAGATGTATTAGAATTTTTCACATATTTTATGTTACATGATTGTCTTATAAAAATATGTCTATATGAAGAAGTGTGTGAAATATTTGAATTTTCATGAAAGATAAGTTTGAATGTCAATGGAAGAGTTTCACATGTCCTTAAAATTTAGATAAATGTATTTTTTGAAAGCGACTTAGCCACCAATGAGACAACAAATTGGTTTTTCATTATTGTGTAAAATTTGTGCACAAAGCGATTGGTGGAAGATAAATTTTTACATAAAGTCGAAAATGTATATATATAAGTGGTAACCCCCCACACCCATTATGTAGTTCAACTATTATATAAAATTATTCATCTGAATCATGAAGTGGGTGTTCCTAATGAGTGTTTCACATAAAGAATAAAATTTATGTGCATGAGGTTCTTTAGTGATATTGGGAGAAGCTCAGAGATTTTCACTTATACACATATGTTTTGTGAAAAGTGTTAATGTTTCATGAAAAACATCCCATGTTTGATTAGAAGAAAATTTTTCAACGAAAAAACATTGCTAATGTGGTATTCATCAATTGGGTGAACATGGGACTTCAACAGGGCATCCATCAAAAACTAATGATTTATTTATTGGTGATATATAAAGGACCTAAAAGTCCATAAACTAAGATGAACCCATTTCATGATATGTAAGAATAGAAAGAGGAATAAAATGATTCATTCCAATAGAAATGAGACAGTGATATAGAGTTAGGGGTGACCCTTTAGAAATAATTGATGTGATCCTAACCCTTGTAAAGGAATCCAACATGATCATTACGGTGATCTATCCTAATCATTGTAATTTGGAAATGGCCCATAGTGCATTTCGTATATCATCACATAATCATTATATGGTCCTTGGTTGTAGCTCGGTGAGAGTGAACCAAGTAAAATTATTGTGTACCATGGATGATTTCCATTATTTTTATACATTTTTAAGGGAAAGGGAGAGAAGTGTGTTTTGTTTAATAAAGAAACTAGATCTGAGAGGGGAAGCTATATTAAATACTCATATCCTGATTCACCCCCACTATTAGGTAATTTATCATTGTTGGGATAATAATAATAACCTCTAGAACATGGAATAAAATTTATTATAATTGTAACAGTCGTGGTTTGATATATCTTTATTTCTAAATGTGGTCTAATTAAGTGGTGGTGGTGGTTCCCATTTATAAATGAGGTGAGGGGAACTATTAGAATTTATTAATTATTAAGTTAATGTTAAGTAATTATCAATCCAGATGAATCCTATTAGACATGTATTATAACCTATAGTATGATATGTTTGAAATAAAATTTAAAAAATTACAATTTTATTGGTTTTACGGTGTTCTATACCATATAATTTAGTTTAACCCCTAGGTTTTAATAATTTAAAATTAACCATAGTAAAAAAAATTTCACCCTTCATGGGTAGTAATTTTTAATATAAGGTAACTGTTGATAAATAATTGGAATTAAAATGAAATTTTCGACTATATAAGACACCATTTATCATTTAAAAACATTTTAACCATTTAATAATAATTTAATATGTAATATTTAGAAAATTATCATTAATGTCAGTTTTGACACAATTCAATTATTTTGACTTCAAATACATCAATATAATTTTATAATTATAATATATTTAATATACGCATCACTAATATGGTATATTCATAAAAAAATAATTTATCACTATAAATTATTAATATTTTTATCACTACTAATATTTTTAATATCATTCATTTTATTTATTTATTTATTTAATAAATAATTTATTAGTGATGCTGAAAAATTTTAAGTAGTTATAGAATTACTAAACATGAGAAATATATTTTAATCTGATGTATAACTTTATTTTTCACGAAATTGATATTGAAATTATTTTATAACTTAATTTTTTCCCTATGTAAATATATTTAGCACTTAGTGAGTGACATTTTGTTATATTTATTGATTTTAATATTATATTTGTAATTTTCTAGGATGAATTACCATTAAAAAATCAATTTTTATAAAAACGATAAAAGGGTATAAATAAATAAATACAATAGTAATTGGGATGAAAAATTATGTCCATATAACACTATATTAATATAGGTTAAATAGATTTACCCTTTACTAAGGTGAAATAGTTTTCAATGGTTACAATTCATAATGCCTAAAAATAAATGGGGCATATTTTCTACGTTTGGATCTCCTTAATCAAAAAATGTAATATTGTTTTTAATTAAATCACTAAAATTTAATTAAATTAATTTATTTTAAGTTCATAAAATGTGATGGATAATATTTTCATAAAAAAATATTTTTTTAAGAATTGAAGTTTATATATTTTTTATTATCATTCCTAGAATAAAAATGATAAACGTTGACACATTTGGTTTAATATATAATATATAAATTTTAAAAAAATAAGTCATCCTTATTGATAAATCTAATTTATTATGATAAAAACAAATTTTTACAATACAAATTGTATTTAAAAAAAATCTCAATTATTTACAAAGTTATTTTTTTCATTTCAAATAAATTAATAATAGGGAATTAATTTAATAAATATGTAAGCCATATATGATTTATAATTATTTATTATTATTCATATCCACCAAACCAATGGATATGTGATATGAATTAAATTATATAGAATTATATTTTTTTTCAAAATGGTGTTGCATATAATGCAAGATATCAAAGAAAGAAAATTAATTACAAAGAAATATATTGTAAAATATCAGGGTGTTACATTCTTCCACTGTGAAAATGAATTCCTCCTTGAAAATAATATTACTCTTTTATTAAAATATGTAAATAGTTATTTAGAATCATATCCTCATGTTACTATATATATTCCAAAAAATTGATGTGTGTTTTTACAAAATATTTACCATGTGAGTGTTATTATTTATTGAATACTTATCTCAATGGTCCGAAATAAAAACTAGTTATTCCTCATAATAAATATATTTCAAAAATATTATTAACTATGATTTTAGTATATTTTAACTATCATGTACATAATACCTTAAGAGATAAAAACAAAACACATTATAAACATTAGAGTGAATTGGTGGATACACTAAAAAATAAGCTACCATACTAATATAACAAATAATTTGTAAAGACCCGAAGCCTGACGTACATGGACATTACATTACTTTTTCGGAAAACTTAGTACATAACAAAAACACACACAAGGACCGTAATAGTTTAGTGTATTTGGAAACTCGGAATACAATCTACTAATCGTGGTGAAATATCTTCAACATCTCCCATAAAGATCTTATTTTTTTTATCCTAAATCCTTTCTTTATGTCCTGGGGAAATGAAAACATAAAAGGGTGAGCTCAAATGCTCAGTAAGGGAAATCAAAAGAAATATCAATCACGTCATATTCATAAGAACATGTCTTTTGGAAATCTCAACCTTCAAAAGATATCATAATTTCATAACATGGGATAAATCATAGTAGTGAAATGTAATCCCAATAATCATAACATAAAACATGAAACATTGTGGCATACACACATAATCATATAGAATCATTTCTTATTAGTCAGGACTCATTTCCCAGACTTTCTTAGTGGACAAAGTCCCTTTCTGAACCGAGTTCACTCCTCATTTCAGTCCTGTTTCACTGAACTGGTATAACCTAACATTCCAGCCATGTCTATCACATGAGATATAAAATCTTTACCCAATTCATTGGAGGGAGATATAGGTCCCACCAATCTCATAATGATACCATTCCTATGTGTGCCACAAAATCATAAATCATACATCATTGCATAACCCATGTAGTAAAAATGGGATTCTTAAACAACATGATATCATAAAACAATTCATCTAAGATAAAGGAATTAATAAAAATATTTCCATTACAACATAATCAAATCCATGTAATAATAGGGATAGAAACAGAACCCTTTATTATCTTAGATGGAAAATAATTTTGATAAAACACTTGAACTCCATTCTTGAGGAAAATATCCTTTCTACTTCAAAAACACTTTTCATTTCTTAATATGTCATAAAATTATAACTAAAAGAAGTTGATTAAAAATAAACTTGAAAACTTTTAAAGGAATCTTCTTGAAAATAATGTTTTAAAAATCCATTCATTCCGTATAAGTTAAAAAAACATTCTTCGTACTTTTTTCGGAATGTAAAAAATTACCTCGTACGAAAAAACGACAAAAGATTCATTTCATATCTTTTAATAAAAACTCACCGAAGGGTAAAATTGGATTTAAAAAATTGTTGGTGGATGGAAATAATATTACATATTGAGGAAACATGTATGTGGATGATAAAATACACCCCAATAAATTCCAAAGTATAAACAATCTCGGATAAAAATGAGATTGTGATATTTCCCTTACCTTAGTTTCGATTTGCTTCGTATGTGTCCAAAACTCCTGTATAATGATTTAAATAATTTCAATGACTTATTCCAGAATCATACTCATTGTTATGATATCATATATGGTTCACTTATGGCTTTATATTACCCGTTCTTTTGTAAATTCCATGTTAAAGATCGTTTTGGGTAAAATCGTTTCATTTGTCGTCTGTGTTTTGACTTGTAATTATTCATATGATTACTTAGATAATAATTACTTAATTCCAGAATATAATACATGATTTATATATAATATATATTCAGAATATATATATAATATATCAGTAAATGGAAAGAAATACACTGTTCATGGAGACGGTAGACCGTTCATACGCATGAATGATGTATTCTTTTCCTTATGGAATTAAGTAGATGACATAAATATATATATACATAAATCCAGAATCATTATTATGTCATATATTT
Organism: Viscum album; assembly: GCA_963277665.1. NCBI lineage: Eukaryota > Viridiplantae > Streptophyta > Magnoliopsida > Santalales > Viscaceae > Viscum > Viscum album. The sequence continues at coordinate 449,054,623 of OY728133.1, forward strand.
CATTTTTACTTATTATATATACTTTATAATCATTCATGAATGGTTAATGTGGAGAATGAATCTAATCGTGTCGTGGAGACGGTAGTCCGTACGTACGCACGAGCGATGATATCGTTCTCATGATCGTGGAATTGTATTGGAGTGTATGTATACTATTTCAGAATCAATATAACATTAAAATAATCATATATAGTTATTATTAACACCATTATACCCATCCAAGTAAGGTGGTGGTGTAAAATAGATTACACCACGGCGTGGAGACGGTATTCCGTACATACGCACGCGCGGTGATTTCTTTTTTTGTAGGATGGATAGATGGTGAAATAAGGTTGTTTCATAATTATAATAACATATCAGTATATAAGTGATATTGGTGTTATTACTTCATAATGAAACATCCTCAGAAGAAGATGTGGAAGAAGAAATAAAGATGAAAGAATCGGTAACGGACATTACCTCTTCTTTGAAGTGCCACTTTGAGATCTCGTTTTAGGGCACTAAAATTGGTCTTTGAGGAATACCAGAACCTCTAGGATGTTGCTTGAGAAGTGGAGAAGAGAAAATGGCAGGGGTTGTCTGAGCATGAAGTCTCAATGTGGTGTGAGGAAGAGGGGGAGGATGTGCCCTTTTATAATGGAGGAGAGGGGCACCTTTGGAATAACTAAACATATTATTTTATTATAACGTCAAGTTCGATTTTAAATAGCTCCAAATTGAGTTATTTAGAAGATAAGGTGGGTATGGGTCGAAATACTCTTATCCAATATAATTTAGACAAGTTTCGGTCATTATATTAACCTTATCTTTTAGTTTTAACTCATAGTTAATTAGATTGACATTTACCATGCCACTTTTTATTTTTATATTATATAGTTAATAAACATAACATATACATCCAAGAGACCCCCCAAGTTTTGTTTTATTAATATATATATCCTTATCTAAGTCAATTTTCTGAACCTTAGATTTTTAGGAATAAAATAACAATTAATAATATAATATTTGTTTCAAAACTATTTTATGTCAATTTTGACACTATTTATTAATTGATTTTTGTGAAAATCATAACAGAATGATTAGTTAGAAAAAAGTAAATTAAATCAATAATAACATGTCATATTAACCTAGAAAATTCGTGTAATTCATAAAAAGTATCAAATTAAATTTATTTTGGTGTTTATAACATCAATTATGTCAATATTTCATTAATAAGATAATTACTGCATCATCTTTGTGTCATAAATAAATTAAATTATTTAATGTCTAAAAATTACAAATAAAATATTATTATGTAGGAAATGTTATTATATTTCTAATTAATATTTACAATTTAATTTATCTTATGTATAACCCTATATTAAAAATGTTTTAGTAAAAAAACATTGATTTTAACTCTTTTATCTCTTCTTTGAATTAAATAATAATAAATGTGCTAATCTAATCCAAGTGGGCCTAAATGGCCATATTTTATTCCTATGGTTGTTTTTGGTCGAATTAAATTTATCCAATAGAATTAGGAAATGTGTTAGGGTAATAATAATATCATTTTTACCCTTAATTACTCTATTTACTTTTAACCGTGGGAAAAAAAGTAAAAAGTTACTATTCATCAAAAATTATTTTCATCTCATTGAACCAAATTTTACTTACTGACATAAACCATGTCTCTCTGATTTTTTAAATTTCACTCATAGAAGCGGTAAAATTATGTTTTATGAAAAATTCATTTTTCTTAACTACCACTTAGTGGTTTCACTATTCATCAAAAAATGAAAGTTTCCAGAAAAATACCAAAAATTAGGCATAAGATATATTTGATATTATGAACTCAAAAATGATGTCTATTTTACCAAATTCAAAAAATATCAGTTGCATTAATTAATTTAAAAATTAATTCCCCTCGTCAAAACAAATAGCGTGTTTTTAAGAGATAATAACTGTCAAAAGATTGACACTTGTATATGTCTGATTTAAATGTGAAATTACATCCAATGAACAACATTGTATTAAATTGTAAAAATATATTCTAAATACACTTTAAAACCACTCAAATTAATAATTTATCACTATTAATTATTTCGATTAAAAAGGTTGTTTTTAATTAAAATTTAGTAATTTTCACTATTCATCAGAAAATGAAAGTTATACGAAAAGTACCAAAATTTCACCCTAAGCTAATTTCGGTATTATGAATCCAAAAATGAATTTCATTTTGAAAAATAAAATTTACAAAATTTCAAAAAGTTGTTATTACTATTCATAACGGCTAGTTTTAATAATATTTTAATAGCATATTGTTGTTTAGTGAAACTCATTATTGTGTACTACACACGCTATCGAGGAAGGTCGTGATTCCGTGTAATGAAAGGCACGTCAAGGATGTGTATTGTGCATCTCATTTTGGTGTAGCATAAAACACAAGACATTAATGAAATTAAAAAGAATATTTTTCATAAAATCTCGGGGTGTTACATTCTACCCCCCTTAAAATGAATTTCGCCCACGAAATTCGTCGTGGTTATAAATGGTTTACTATTCAAAAGTTTCTTGAATAGAAACCCACATCGTAAAAAGGAATACTAAAAACAATCTTTAAAAACAAAAGTATGAACCGTAACGGTTACCCAAATAAACTAATTACTGGGTTTCCACATAGGTGAAAATATGGATATGGAAGAGAAATCTAACCATTATGTTCTGATGGAGAGTGGTAGAGAACATGGCTATGGAAAAGCCAGCAATCACAAAGCCATAGATTTTTGACGATCTAAGGTACCATCTAATTCATCAGATATAAGAGCACTAGGACAACATTTTGGTTTTCAAGATCATTTCCCTAAAGTTGATGAAATTGGAATTAGAAGAAATACTTTCGTGATTTTGGTATAGTCTCACCGTTTTTCGTTCTTTGGACAATTTAAGCTTCATCTCTTAAAGAAATGAAGTTGAATTTGTCATTCGTGATGTGTTAGAAGATCATGTGATAGAATGTTGGGTCATTTCATCTGTCTCAAACAAAAGGTTAGAAAAGTTATCAAAAAATACATAAGTCCATCTATAGTGAGATTAATCATATATGGTTCCTAAAATGGACTTATACTTCATATACCATACTTATTAATATAATAAAACTAGTATCTACTAAACAAGGACTTCCTGTAGGCCAGTGGTAGGCGATAAAGGCCAGTCGCACTTTGGTTGTGGGTTCGATTCCCACAGCCTTGTCCGACGTGATGGGCTATGGCCCTTACGGGAGGTTGTCCTTTTTCTAAAACTGCATTACTATAACATCCCATCAATAATATATAAAAAAAGTTCTATCCTTAAACAATACTAACTTATGTCCAACATAATCCATTCCAATCTTTAGGCTTATCTAAAATAATTCGGTGCAAGCTCATAGTATTAAGAAAATGATTACTTGAAATGTCACATAACAATCACATGAATGCCATCATTTATCCCCCATATATCATAAGATATATTTTGTTGGTCAAATTAAAAACATGTGAATAACTTAATCATGTATTATCTTAAAAAATGAATACCTATTTAACCTTAGTGAAAACATGAATGCTGTCAAAAGTTAACTCTTTTCCACATACCAAAATCCCAAAAATTCTATATACTCAAACTATGATATCACTTAGTCCTTATATCAGTCATGAGCTCATGAATATGATTAAACATATCATTATCTTCTTATCGCTTCATTATGCGCATATCATCTTCTTACCAAAAATATCCCAGTCACTTTCCATGGTTACCGGTACCATAGAATTATTGAAAACAACAATAGACCAATACATAAATATTCCAATATTCCACAACAATATTTTGGGATCCCATTACATAAACACTTAATCATTCCACCGCATCGTTGTCATATTCAACATCGCCAATGGTGATCGCATGTGACTTCCCTTTGTCCTTTTCCTTAAGTGGTTGCTCATTTCGATCATCACTAACCCTTGGATTGGGGCATTTATTAGCATAATGCCCCATTTCCTTGCACTTGAAGAATTGAAGTGTTGTTGGTGCGTTCTCTGCAGTCTTTTCTTTATTCACATCATTAGAAACCCTTTTTCTATTACTTCGATACTCAGCCGCTCGAGGACCTTCTTTTCCACACTTAAAACATTTTCTAGTCCCTTTAATACAATCTCCACCATGCTTCTTTCCACACTTTGAGCATAAGGAAACATTCATCTTCTTTTCACCATTATTTTGAGATTTCCCCTTGAACTCCATCTTTCGTTTCTTGTCAAATCTATGAGATGGATAAGTAAAACCAACTTTCGTTTCTACCTTGATAGCACAACGCACAATTTCTTTATAGCTACTGAAGTCTCTTATAGCTAATGCCCATCAAAGATATGGTTTTAAGACACTGAAGAATCGATCAACTTTACTTTTAGGTTGGATGATAAATCCAGATGCATACCTTGCAAGACTTGTAAAATTCGCTTCGTATATACCAACAGATTCCTCATCCTTTTGCTTTAGTTCAAGAAACTTCTTCTCCATCTTTGTTCGAAGAATACGATGGAAGTACTTATTGAAAAATATGTTCTTGAACTCATCCCATTCCATGGACTCAATTTCATCTCTTTGCCTCGTATTCTTGATAAGATTCCACCATTGATCAGCTTCAACTTCCAAACGATATACTTTTAAGATGACTTTATCATGTTCAGAACTTGGAAGAACTGAAAATAACTTTTCAGTAGTACTGATCCATTGTTCAGCAACAATTGGATCAGAAGACCCACTGAAAGAAGGTGGACGTTGCCTCATGAAGGACTCAATAGAATATTGTTCTTTTCTCTGCTCATTTGGAAGTCCATAATGATTCATATCTTTTGTAAGTATAACAATAAGATTTTTCACTCCATCTCCCATAACATTTGTTTGTTCAGGAGGACAATCATCGCATTGTCCATTACATTGATCAACAGGGTTCATTCGGGTTCCAGCCATCGTCTAAAACCCAAAAAGAATAGTGTGAGAGGCAAAAAATCATGCTAGGGAAAAAAACATAGTAAAGGGGGAGTACCCTTAATATCTAACATCTTAGGTTAAATTCTAAGATCGTTACCGTAGTTCTAGGACTATATCCTATACGTATACTTATCCTTAGGGACATCCCTAGACATACCTTAGAAATATCTCTAGGGATCTCACTAATGCTTTCGCATCCTAGTTTCCAAAGGTTGACTAAACCTTTCCTCTGATACCAACTGTAGAGACCCAAAGCCTGACGTAGATGGACATTACATTACTTTTGCGGAATACGTAGTACATAACAAAAACACACACACAAGGACCGTAATAGTTAATTTCTTTGGAAACTCGGAATATAATCTTCTAATATTGGTGAAAGATCGTCAACATCTCCCATAAATATATTCTTTTTTTTAAACCTAAATCCTTTCTTTATGTCCTGGGGAAAATAAAACATAAAAGGGTAAGCTCAAATGCTCAGTAAAGGAAAACAAAAGAAATATCAATCACGTCATATTCATAAGAACATGTCTTTTGGAAATCTTAAACTGCAAAAGAGATCATAATTTCATAACATGGGATAAATCACAGTAGTGAGATGTAATCCCAATAATCATAACGTAAAACATGAAACTTTGTGGCATACACACATAATCATAGAGAATCATTTCTTATTAGTAAAGACTCATTTCCAAGACTATCTTAGTGGACAAAGTCCCTTTCTGAACTGAGTTCACTCCTCGTTTCAGTCCTGTTTCACTAAACCGGTATAACCTACCATTCCAGCCATGTCTATCTCATGAGATATAAAATCATTACCCAATGCATTGGAGGGAGATATAGGTCCCTCCCATCTCATAATGATTCCATTCTTATGTGTGCCACAAAATCATAAATCATACATCATTGCATAACCCATGTAGTAAAAATGGGATTTTTAAACAACATGACATCATAAAACAATTCATATAAGATAAAGGAATTCATAAAAATATTTCCATCACAACATAATCAAATCCATGTAATAATAGGTATAGAAACAGAACCTTTTATTATCTTAGATGGAAAATAATTTTGATAAAACACTTGAACTCCATTCTTGAGGAAAATATCCTTTCCACTTCAAAAACACTTTTCATTTATTAACATGTCATCAAATTATAACTAAAATAATTTGATTAAAAATAAACTTGAAAAAGTGTAAAGGAATCTTCTTGGTAATAATGTTTTAAAAATCCATTCATGACGTATAAGTTAAAAAAACATTCTTCGTACTTTTGTCGGAAAGTCAAAAAGTACCTCGTACAAAAAAATGACAAAAGATTCTTTTCACATCTTTTACTAAAAACTCACCGAAGGGTAAAATTGGATTTAAACAATTGTAGGTGGATGGAAATAATATTACATATTGAGGAAACATAGATGTGGATGATAAAATACACCCCAGTAAATTCCAAAGTATAAACAATCTCGGATAAAAATGAGATTGTGATATTTCCCTTACCTTAGGTCCGATTTTCTACGTATGTGTCCGAACCTCCTGTATAATGATTTAAATAATGTCATTTACTTATTCCAGAATCATACTCATTGATATGATATCTTATATGGTTCACTTATGGGTTTATATTACCAGTTCTTTTGTAAATTCCATGTTAAAGAGCATTTTGGGTAAAATCGTTTCATTTGTAGTCCGTGTTTTGACTTGTAATTATTAATATGATTTATTAGATAATGATTACTTAATTACAGAATATAATAAATGATTTATGTATAATATATATTCAGAATATATATATATATATAATAGATCATTAAATGGAATGAAATACACTGTTCATGGAGACGGTAGACCGTTCGTACGCATGAACATTGTTATCTTTTCCTTATGGAATTAAGTAGATGACATACATATATATACACATAAATACGGAATCATTATTATGTCATATATTTAATTATTACTTATTATATATACTTTATAATCATTCATGAATGGTTAACGTGGAGAATGAATCTCATCGCGTCGTGGAGACGGTAGTCCGTACGTACGCATGAGCGATGATATCGTTCTCATGATCGTGGAATTGTATTGGAGTGTATGTATAATATTTGAGAATCAATATCACTTTACAATAATCATATATAGTTATTATGTACACCATTATACCCATCCAAGTAATGTGGTGGTGGAAAATAGATTACACCACGGCGTGGAGACGGTATTCCGTACGTACGCACACGCGGTGATTTCATTTTCCATAGGATGGATAGATGGTTAAATAAGGTTGTTTCATAATTATAATAATATATCAGTATATAAGTGATACTGATGTTATTACTTCATAATGAAACAACCTATGAAGAAGAAGTGAAAGAAGAAATAAAGATGAAAGAATCGGTAACGGACATTACCTCTTCTTTGAAGCGCCTCTTTATGATCTCCTTTTAGGGAAATAAAATTGGTCTTTGAGGAAGACCAAAACCTCTAGGATGTTTCTAGGGAAGTGGATAAGAGAAAATGGCAGGGTTTGGCCGAGCTTGAAGGCTCAAAGTGGTGTGAGGAAGAGGGGGAGGAGCTTCCCTTTTATAAGGGATGAGAGGGGCACCTTTGGAATAACAAAACATATTATTTTATTATAAATTCAAGTTCGGTTTTAAATTGCTTCAAATTGAGTTATTTCGAAGATAAGGTTGGGATGGGTCGAAATCCTATTATACAATAGAATTTATAAATGTTTAGGTCATTATATTAACCTTATCTTTTAGTTTTAACTCTTAGTTAATTAGATTGACATTTACCATGTCACTTTGTATTTTTATATTATATAGTTAATAAACATACCATATACATCCAAGAGACCCCCCAAGTTGTGTTTTATTAATATATATAACCTTATCCATGTCATTTTGCAGAACCTTAGATTTTTAGGAATTAAATAACAATTAATAATATAATATTTGTTTTAAAAACTATTTTATGTCAATTTTGACACTATTTAGTAATTGATTTTTGTGAAAATCATAGCAGAATGATTAGTTCGAAAAAAGTTAATTAAATCAATAATAACATGTCATATTAACCTAGAAAATTAGTTTAATTCATAAAAAGTCTCAAATTACATTTATTTTGGTGTTTATAACTTCAATTATGTCAATATTTTATTAATAAGATAATTACTACATCATCTTTGTGTCATTAATAAATTAAATTATTTAATGTATAAAAATTAATAATAAAATACCATTATGTAGGAAATCGTATTATATTTATAGGGAATATTTACAATCTAATTTAGCTTATGTATAACCCTATATTAAAAATGTTTTAGTAAATAAACATTGATTTTAACTCTTTTATCTCTTTATTGAATTAAATAACAATAAATGTCCTAATCTAATCCAAGTGAGCATAAATGGTCATATTTTATTCCTAAGGTTGTTTGTTTTCGAATTACACTAATCCAATAGAATTAGTACATGTGTTAGGGTAATAATAATATCATTTTTACCCTTAATTACCCTATTTATTTTTAACCGCGGTAAAAAAAAGTAAAAAGTTACTATTCACCAAATATTATTTTCATCTCATTGAACCACATTTTACTTATTGACATAAACCGTGTCTCTTGGATTTTTGAAATTCCACTCACAAATGTGGTTAAATTATGTTTTATGAAAAATTCATTTTTCTTAACTACCACTTAGTGGTTTCACTATTCATCAAAAAATGAAAGTTTCCAGAAAAATACCAAAAATTAGGCCTAAGCTATATTTGATATTATGAACTCAAAAATGATGTCTATTTTACCAAATTAAAAACATATCAGTTGCATTAATTAATTTTAAAATTAATTCCCGTCGTCAAAACAAATAGCGTGTTCTTAAAAGATAATAACTATCAAAATATTGACACTTGTTTATGTCTGGTTTAAATATGAAATTACATCCAGTGAACAACATTGTATTAAATTGTAAAAATATATTCTAAATATAGTTTAAAACCACTCAAATTAATAATTTATCACCATTAATTATTTCGATTAAAAAGGTTGTTTTTAATTAAAATTTAGTAATTTTCACTATTCATCAGAAAATGAAATTTATCCGAAAAGTACCAAAATTTCACCCTAAGCTAATTTCGGTATTACAAATCCAAAAATGAATTTAATTTTGAAAAAAAAAATTACAAAATTTTAAAAAGTGGTTATTACTATTCATAATGACTAGTTTTAATAATATTTTAATATCATATTATTGTTTAGTGAATCTTGTTATTGCGTACTACACACGCAATCGAGTAAGGTCGCAATTGCGTGTAATGAAAGGCAAGTCAAGGATGTGTGTTGTGCATCTCCTTTTGGTGTAGCATACAACACAAGACATTAATGATATTAAAAAGAATATTTTTCAAAAAATCTCGGGGTGTTACATAATTTCTAAGGTAATGATATACCTAGGGATTATCATTAAATTTTTTCTAAATATATTCACCTTCATTTAGAATGAAATTATTAATAATAATTTTTAACAAAATTTGATCTCATGAAAATTTCGATAATTGGAATCATAAGTTTTTTTGACATTGCGATTATCTTATGAGTTGTTGAATGGCTCTATCCTTTTAATAAAGTTCCTCAGATAGGTCATTCCCAAGTATCTTTCTTTATATAATAAAATTCTATAATATTGGTGTTCTAAATAGCTATTCATATAGGGATTCATAAGGATATATCTTATTGCTTGAGTGAAATCTATATAGATAATAAAAATCTACCAAAGGAAGGGGTTAATCTCAACCACCATTGAAATCAATAGAGGGAGATCTAAACATGTATTATGTAGTATGAATTGTCCTATCAAAATGATCATATATCTAAGGACAATATGATATTATGAAACATGACTCTTTGTCAAATTTTCATTGAAATTTTTTCCAAAACATTGATGTAATCCTCATATCCCAATAAGATATAATATAATGTGGCACTCCATCAAAACATACCACTTCCATGATATAAATTATCGAAATATGATGAATAGAAAATTATTCATTGATGGAAAAAAGTGTACTAACTTTCTAGGTGATCTAATATGACCCATATAGTAGTATTTTGTTTATATGTTTTAGGGAGTCGATGATAAAATATGTTGTAATGTTTTTCGATTTCCATTCTAGTATGGGTAATAGTAGAAACATCCAATTATATTTAAATCTCTAAAACTTATCTTTTTGATATACCAATCACTAATAAATATAGTTATATGATATCATTCTTTATGTTGTCCCATATAAGTAATCATTAAAATTTATATACATGTTCGAGCATGCAGGATTAATAGAAAATGAAGAGTTGTGGGATTTTTTCAATATCTCCCCCATTAAATATTCTATAGAAGGGACACATAAAAAAATTTAGATCCTTATCATTCAATCATAATCAATGTTGATCTCAAGAAAAATTCTCAAATTCTTCTACATCCACATAATCTCCTTAATTTCTCTTTAGTCATTACATAGATTTTTAATTGTACTATAATTTGATCAAGATTTGATTTCTACCCATATTTAATGATATCAAAATACATCCTTTTTTTGTATATAACTGTTGGATCTTTTTGGATCCTTACTATATATTAGAAAAATTTATCTGTTCGACTAATTGAATCTACAATCTTGTTCACTTTTCTGTTGTAGTAATATGTTTAGTATTCATAATCATTGATCATCTACAATCATATCCTATTTATCATATTCAACTATTTATTTGTGGAAATATAATTAAAATTTTTATTATCGGTATATATGTCACATAATTCATCACAAAGATAATTCCTTCATATTTTAATGCATGAATTACCACATCTAACTCTAAATCTTGAGGTGTGTAGTTAAGATAATAGACATTTTGTTTACATGATGAATAATATTTTACTACATCATTTTTCCAAGGGATGCATACAAATATCTTATTCATGGAATCACAATATATTTTTAAAACATTCTCCACTAAATGGGGGGGGAGGTTAATAATAGTTATGATGAATAACATTATCAATAATTTCTTGAGGTTTTCCTTACATTAATATCCAATGAAACAAGGATCCTTATGGAGTTAAATTGGTTAGTGTGTTAGAAAACCATGATAAATTATTCACATATAGTTAATAAAATCTATCCAAAAAAAGAAAATATGGAACTTAGTTAGAATGGTTATTCTGGGTGAATTTGATTTATATTATAAATTTTATAGATCCAATGACATCTCCTTGATTTATATTATGTGACCCAAAAAATAAAATTTTGTAGAAAAAATTCATAGTTGGAAATTTTTTCATTAATATTTTCCCTCTATAGTGTATTCTATATACTCCACATGTGATATTCATGATTTTTTATCTCATTAAATTTATAATAATATCATTTATAAATACTACCGCAAACTGATGAAGGTAATGTCTAAAGACACAATTCATTAAATCCATGATGATAGGAGAGGAATTTCTATGATCCAATGGTATCATTACAAATTCATAATTATTATCCCTTGTATGGAATATTTTCGGGGATATATATTCATTCATGACCCTAAATTGAGGATATTCAATATGGTGTTTAATCATGGAAAATAATTGAGTGTCATGTAAATGATTGAACTAGTCATCAATATGGGTAGAGGATATTTTTTCTAGATATTGAAAATGTTATGTTCATGATAAATAATGCAATGACTGATTGATACACCTTTATTATTAACAAAAAGAACATGTTCACCCCATGTTGTTGAACGATTCCATATGAATCCCTTATCAGGATTCTATATGAATTTATTCTTCAATTACTATAACTCAATATAACCCAATATATATAATGTCTTAAAATAGGTGTATCACCAACAATAAGTTAAATGGAAAAATCAATTTCATTATTCTGTGGAATAATAGGAAACTCTTTGATAATTACATCTACAAACTCCCAAATAATTTGAATATCATTGATATTGAGTTTTTCCCAAACATATGAGTTAAACAACCATTTTTTAATAGAATGAATACTGTTAACCTGGATTTGAATTATATAAAAAATCATTTTTACTATCACATATATATAAAATCATATATTGGGTCAAAATATAAAATGTCAATGCCCATTCCCTAAATTTTATGATGGATTTAAATAGATAAATCCAATCCTTGACTATTATTATATGAAATTTTACTATATGAAGAATAATAAGTTTTCCATGGATCACATTCCTATAGAAATCAATTATAAAAGAACTAGAGTCTTGCAAAGTGATCATCATGATATTTGGATTTTTCCCTGTGAACCCAATATTTATTCATTGTGATATAAAAGTGTGGTTTAACCCCAAAATAAACAAAAAAGTTAATATTATTGAGTGAATGTTAATTTTACCATTCAACTTGTGATTAAAAACCTCCATTTTTTGTAGTAATTGAATAATATTTACCATATACCATTGGCTTCTTTTATGACATATTCCCTTGACACTTGAACAATTTGATGGAATTGTTCCCCCAACTCATTATATCTAATGTTATCTATATTGATGGTGTAAAGACCCATCTTTTGGCCTAATAAGACTTTTAAATATTTCTAAGAATATTTCCAAAGAAGTTTACTAAGACGGCGTGGAATTCTGAGGCCTGGTGTGCACAGAATTAATTTTATAAAAATGTTAAGTGTTATTATATTACGCACGTAAAGTTAAGTAAAGAAAATGGGATATCTCATAAACAGTTTATCAGATCAGATATCCGAGACCACGGTTGGATCCGGAACGTAGTGTTTCCCCTAAGAGCGATATAAAATAAGTCATCACGAGATGTTTGGACCCCTCCCTCGTTGGCGATGTATTGAATGGATAAATTAAATTATTAATTTATTCATTTAATAGCTCAAACCCGAATATCCCTAAAACAGGGACTCAGATGAAACATTTGAGGCTACCGATGAGCTCAGAATGTAGGTTTTACCCTTTGAAAGGTATAACCTTTGTCTGCATCAGGTGTTTGATATATGCGCCATCACGGGAGAAAAATTAAATAATTAAATAATTGTTTATTTAGTTATTTAATTTATTTCCTTTAACTTATCGAGAGGTTATAAATTCATTTTCTAGAGGGGGTTGGCCTCATATATAATTTTGTCCAACGACGGTAAACCCTCCCCTCCCCTCCTCTCTTCCCCTCCTCATTGATGAATGACGGACGAAGAACAACAAAGCCTCGAATCCAAGCGAGTCGAAGAGTGACGAATGGAACATCTTCTTCTCATCATTGTGGAAGTGTGATACTCATCAACACCGATCGGATCATGATGAACTCGATCTTCACCAACGATAGATCCAAACATGTGGTAGGATTTAACTTTGTGGATTCCTTACCCTGGTTTAATTTATCATGATGAACGCTGATTAAATAAATTAATTCGCAGATCGATAAACAATTGATTGAATTAATCTTCTTATTGTTTATCATGGATTTCAAATTCATAAAGCATGATAAATATTTAATTTCCAATCCCCCATGTTCTTGATTCTCAAAAATTATGGCCAAACTAACACGGCTAAGGATCTGCACTTAGATCGTGATCTTTCATTATTCTTTGTCCGCACATTCTTCGCGTGTTCTTCATCCTCAAATAATTAAGCACACTGGAAACTCGTTGTATAGTTGTGTGTGGCGTAAGAACGTGAAGGCCTTGACCCAAGGATGATAGATCCCCTTACGTCATTTTTTCTGAGTTAAATCGATGTCGGAATAATGCGCGGAAGGATCTCGTAGTGCGGGTACGATGAGGGTTTCTACGGTTCAAGGCAATGATTCAGTTGAGTGAGGTGGTCTGAGGAAGCACGACTGGTGCATGCAACAAGGCGGAAAGGTGCTCGGTCGTTCAGGCAAGTGGACCAGAGGTGAAGCTGCGTTGTAGGCCGGAGGCGGATGAGGCTTCCGTGTGAAGGTTTGGGTTGCCAGAGAAGAGAATAAAATATGAAAATCATTGAAGAAGATGATATTGGAGAGATACAAAGAATAAAATATCATATTGATATTTTAATACAAATAAATGAAAATTATGGGCAGTGCGTGATTGAATGGTTGGCCGCTAATAAGGGATCTGCGGGTCATGCGCCATGCATGATGAATAGGAGGGCATGACCCTCTTTTTCATTTTTGATAATTTTGTGATTAAAATAATAAAATGATTAGTAAATAAAAGAGGGAAATGATGGTGATTGGATCCATGCACACCAAGGGGAATTTTGTGTGTGGAAAGAATTTGATGTTTTGAAATATTTAAATAAATAAACAATTAATAATAATAAAAAAACATTCCTATTATTAATTTTGTTGATAAAACACCATTCTGTCTGTAACATACCCGTACGATCTCAATTTCAAGAACCATTAGCGGCAGTGTGACCCTGACATCAAGACATAATTTATGAGTCCAATATTGTATATCTTTCTCAGGTTTTTGGATAGGGTACCCAAAACGCTCGAAAAATAATTGATTTATATTATTATTAAATCTTCGATCTTCCATAACTCATGCGTGCGACGCCCGACTGGCATGCCCTCAGTGGTGATGTATTCCTATCTTTAATATGTTATATTCAACTATAATGTTGAATTCTAAATTCTGGTTCGTGGCTCGGGTCCACGAAACACCAAATAATAATAATATTATTATTATTACGGGATCTTGTATCTGACATATCTCCCTCGTACGGTGTCAGAATGACGAACCTTTTGCGACATTGAGACCCTAGAATTAAGACGGATGTTTCAAGACCAATTTATGATATTTAATTCGAGGTCGAGGCATGTTCACCACGAGGACTGGTTCGCGCGTGTTGCAGTGAAATGCAACTTTTTCACTGGCTATCCATTTTGGACCAATGGGTAGTCCATCTCGTATGTTTTTCCATAAGGATCGCAATGGTGTGACCGATTTGGTTAACCTATGTCGTATGAAGTACGACCGAGTAGGATTGAGCATGAATCAAACTAGGCCCTCGGTAATAAAAAGCATGTAACTTACTAACTAGGCGTCCAATTCACGCACCAGCTGTCGGGTTGGAAACATTATGAAATGGAGGTCTTTCGGGCTTCTCCCTTGTGGAACTTCATGGTGGTTTAGGTATGACCGATAACCTATTAAGCAAAACTAGGGAATTTTTTTAGTGATAGCTAGGATGACTAAACCCTTGATGACTGAAGCCGTGAGTATTCCTTACTCCTCTGCCCCAGTAGATACTAGACTCCCCACCTCATGAGTGTGGGTTTGTTTTCCTCTAAGATGGTTTCTCTATCTTTGGAGTTGATACTCCACCACATGGCCTGACCATTCCGGTTGCATGGGTCACCATGTGTTCCAATTACACATGTAGTACCCAGTGTCAAGGAAGATGGTGTGTGATCCAAATACACATCGTGTAACTTGTTTTACATGGCATGAGGCATTTGTCTTATATGACTTGGACTAGCTTTCTTAGGGTTCATATCTTTGGTATTTCCCCTAAAGGTTTTTGGTATCATTTCCTATGTATAGGAGTATGATTCCTTCAACAGGACTTCCAGAATAGAGTTGTTGGAATCCCCTCTATGATACTTGGAGTTGGATCCTCTATTTCATCTTGGTACCCTAGGTAGAGTTCATGGTATCGATGTGACCAACATTACCTGGGTGCCGATCCTCTGCATAGTGGATTAGTTCAGACTGAGTTGTTGGAATCACCCTGAAGCTATTAATTATGATCCTCATCTGAACATTGCATTCCTAAGCACTTGTTGAGTGAGTTCACCTGGAATGAGTGCTCTGTTTCTCTCTCTGCAGACCTTGGAGTGTCTTCTCCCTATTATGAGTACATCGTGGAAATATTTGGACTGGATCTCTAGCATGGGTATGTAGTTGAATAACTTGTATCTAGACTACGAGTTTGAGTTATGAGTATATCTAGTTGGCCTGGGTATATGTATGGGCATATACCTAGTGTGAGCTGTGAGATGAAGATCCCCTTACTATATCATTTGGGTTTCCTTGAGCGATCTTATCTATTACTGGGTGGAACTGTACTCTTTTTGTTCACTCTTGTTATACCTTGTTCACTCTTAATGCTCTCATATTCAGTACATCTCTTGTTGCTCCCTTGAGCCTTTAGGGAATCCTGCTGAGTTTTTATATACTCATCCCTACTTGGGCTTTGCCTGCCTTTGGAGTGCCCTTGCAGACGACAGATAGGTTTATCTTGACGTCATAGGAGCTTTGGGATATGAGGTACATGGACCGCGTGCGGTGGTCGTAGCTTGGGATTCGGAAGTGGGACTCTTCTAGCTATATTACTTTTTAATCTATTGCCGAGTTGTGGCATTTTTCTAGTTGGGTATGTATTTTTTCTCTTTTCCCTTTCCCCTTTACTTTTCCTGTACATATACTGTTAGAGGTCGATGCATATTTGTTTGGTTCCCTTTTTATAGTAGTGTGGAACCTTGCTTTTTTTTCTTTCTTTGCACTTTTTCATTGAGTTAACTATGTGTGTATGTATAGGTTCTATGTAAAAGGCCTCCCCGAGTTTTTTATGCCTTTGGCGCTAGTCGCCATCCCCTGGCCTATGGAGGTGGGCTTGGGGTAGTTGCGGCTCGAGCCCAGATATGGTTCGGGTCTTGACCGAGTGGTATCAGAGGTGGTTCGACCCTTGGGAAGTTGTTCAGACGTTTCCCTAAAATGGTCTTGGTTGGGTTTAGGGCAACAGTTTCGATGTGTCTTGAGACCTGATCTCAGGCCAGGGAGTCCAGTGATGGTGCGGGCGGCCGACATATCCATTCACCAGGACCCTGATTACCCGCTTGTCGAATCGACACCCTGAGACACATGTTGCAGGGAACATTGTTACATGCATCATATAGGATTGAGTCTTTGACATTACTTCTCGAGTAAGAACCCCATCATTGTTGATATATATAGATATGCTCATTTGACTGTGGAACCCCTTGATAACATTCAAGATATCTCCACGATTATAGCCATCTAGGATACTAGCTACGGTTCATGGCGATGATTCTGTGAGAGACCAGATCTCAATTTAGGAATAATCATGTGAGCCCCTTTCTCTAGGTGGGTAGGTAGCATCACCCCTACCCATGATAAGAAGACAAGCCCAACTGAGTAGGCTGGGGACATGCGCAGGTTTGGCAGACCTCACGAGTTCCAGCGTCGGAGATGGCTGAGGTTCCTTAATAAGCCATACCCTCAGATAATAGAGGATTGGCTAGAGTCAGTGGTCTGTTGGTCTATAATGGTATCTTCTAATAATAGGCGTTTGATTAGGGACTCATTAAAGATATATATGTTTTCATAGTGCTCTTGTTCATCAGCACCTATGTTGAGGTGCTAGAGTAAGCACTGATGGTATAGAGCTTCCTGTCACGCCATACAGTAGGTTGTGATAGTGAGCGTAACAGAGATAAGGCATCTACTGTATCTAGAAGATGCCAGATGATGAGATCTCAACAAAGAAGATCTTCTCATGATCAGTCACGGGCATGTGGTCATGTGGGACCGAGGCAGCGCAGCGAAATCATGGTGGAAGAATCTTCCGGACTTGTGCAATCAAGGTTCAGTTATGTAGAAGGTTCCCGTAGCAAGAAGTGCGGGAAGTCCCAGAGTCACCTAGTGCGGGATGTTTCAGAGCAGTTAACTTCCCTATAGCTAACGTAAGTGGAACATGAGGGTATAAATTTTCTTCAGTCGATGGTGTTGAATCCTTCACTTCTCGAGCATGTAAGAGAGTCTTGGTTGAGATTCATCGATTGTGAAATCCTGTGTGATCAGATATCCTTAAGTCTTTCACCATATGGATATTCTAAAGGAGGGAATCAAGATGCTTTGACTTAGTGGCAAACCATGATTCAGTTGTGACATGGGATATAGAGGTTCGGTTAGGGAGGAAAACTTTCCCCCGAGTTCTATCAGGTCGTTTGAGACTGTTCATGAAGATGGAAATGTTTCAAATCCCCTTGCCTTCTCCGAAGTAGTTGGAGAGGGTAAACGATGCCTTAAACTTGTCACAATTAAGAGGATATTTTTACGTTCCTACACACGTTATCAGCTGAAGAAAGTCTAATGAGGGTGGACCACCGCTTTGGTCTACATTCCTTGGTAGCACAGAAATGTACAATCTTCCTTAGGAATGGGAGAGCTAAGTGCGAGCTCAGAATCCCATGTGGTTCCCATGGTTTTACTTTTTGAGGACAATAAGCTTGAAGGAGGGAATAATATAGTGACCCATCTTTTGGCCTATTAAGACTTTTAAATATTTCTATGAATATTTTTGAAGCTGGTCGCTATGACGACATGCAATTCTGAGTCCCGGTGTGCCCGAAATTAATTTTATAAAAATGTTAAGTGTTTTTATATTACCCTTGCACAGTTAACAAATGAAAATGGTATATCTTTTAAACGGTTGATCAGATTAGAAATACGAGACCATGGATGGATCCGGAACACATTTTTTCCCCTAGGAGCGACATAAAATAAGTCAGCGTGGGATGTTCAGACACCTCGCTCGTTGGCGATGTATTGAATGGATAAATTAAATTATTGATTTATTCATTTAATATTTCAAACCTGAATATCTCTAAAATAGGGACTCAGAGTAAAATATGAGGCCATCGATGAGCTCAGAAAATAGGTTTTACCCTAGGAATGGTATAACCTTTTCCCGCATCCAGTGTTGGACATATGCCCCATCACGGGAAAATAATAAAATAATTAAATAATTGTTTATTTAGTTATTTAATTTATTTCTTTTAACATAGAAATAGGTTATAAATTATTTTTTTAGAGGGGGTTGGCCTCATAATTTATTTTGGCTGACAACGGTAAACCCTCCCCTCTTCTCCACATTGATGAACGGCAGACGAAGAACAACAATGCCTCGGATCCAAGCGAGTCGAAGAGCGACAAACGCAACAACTTCTTCTCATCGTTGTGCAAGTGCGATCCTCGTCAACAATGAGTGGATCTTGATGAGCACGATCTTCACCAACGATCGATCCAAACTTGAGGTAGGATTTATCATTGTGGATTTCATACCCCAGTTTAATTTCTCATGATGAACGCGAATTAAATAAATTAATTCTCTGATCGATAAACAATTGATTGAATTAATATTCTTATTGTTTATCTTGGATTTGAAATTCATCAAGCATGATAAATATTTAATTTCCAATCCCCCATGTTCTTGATTCTCAAATATTATGGCCAAAATAACATGGCTAATGATCTGTACTTAGATCGTGATATTTAATTATTCTTTGTCTGTGCATTATTCTCGTGTTCTTCATCCTCAAATAATTAAGCGTGCTGGAAACTCATTGTTTCATTGAGCGCGTCGTATGGACGCGAAGGCCTCGACCCAAGGATCACATATCCCCTTATGTCCTTTTTTCCTAGTTAAATCGTCGTTGGAATGACCTGCGGAAGGATCTCGTGGCGTGGCTCTAATAAGGGTTTCGGCGGTTCAAGGAGACGGTTCGCTTGGGTGAGGTGGTCCGAGGATACATGGCTGGTGCATGCGGCAAGGCGGCAAGGCATTCGGCCGTTCAAGCAAGTGGACCAGAGGCGTAGCTGTGTTGTAGGCTGGAGGTGGATGAGGCTACTGTGTGAAGGTTTGGGTTGTCGGAGAAGATAAGGGAACTTGATAATCATGGAAGAAAAAGAGATTGGAGAAAAAAATAAAATAAAATATCACAATGATATTTTAATTAAAATAAATTAAAAGTATGGGTGGTGCATGATTGAAGGGTTGGCTACTAAGAAGGGATCCGTGGGTCATGTGCCACGTGTGAAGAATAGGAGGGCATGACCCTCTTTGTCATTTTGGATAATTTGGTGACTAAAATAATAAAATGAAAAGTAAATAAAAGAGGGAAATGATGGTGATTGGATACGTGCGCACCAAGGGGAATTTTTGTGCGTGGAAGTGATTTGATGTTTTGGAATATTTAAATATATAAACAATTAATAATAATAAAAAAATATTTTTATTATTAAATTTTTTGATAAAACACCATTCTGTCTGTAACATACCTGTACGATCTCGGTTTCAAGAACCGTCAGCAGCAGTGCGACCCTGACTTAAAGATGGAATTTATGAGTCCAATATTGGATATCTTTGTCGGGTTTTTGGATCGGGTACCTAAAATGCTCAGAAAAAAATAGATTCAATAATATTATTAAATTATTGATCCTCGATAACTCATGGGTGCATTTCCCGATTGGCTTGCCGTCAGTGGTGATGTATTCATGGCTTTAATACGTTAGATTCAAGTCTAATGTTGGATACTAAATTTGGGTTCATGGATCGGGTCCATGAAACAACGAATAATAATATTATTATTATTATTAAGGGATCTTATATCTGAATATCTCCCTCACGCTGTGTCAGAATGACGAACCATATGTGAAGTTGAGACCCTGAAATTAAGACGGATATTTCAAGACCAAGTTTGGATTTTTAAGTCGTGGTCGAGGTGGAGGCTCCATGAGGACTGGTTCGCGCGTGTTGTAGTGAAATGAAACTTTTTCACCAGCTATCCATTTTGGACCAATGGGTAGTCCATATCGTATGTTTTTTGGTAAGGATCGCAATAGTGTGACCGGTTTGGTTAACCCGTGTCGTTTGAAGTGCAACCGGGTTGGATTGAGCATGAATCCAATAGGGCCCTTGGTAATAAAAAGTCTATAACTTACAGACTAGGCGTCCGATTGATGCACTGTCTGTCGTGTCGGAACCTTTATGACATGGAAGTCCTTCGGGATGCTCCCTTTTGGATCTTCGTGGTTGTTGAGGTATGACCGATAACCTGAGGAGCAGAAAAAGGGAATTTATTATATTGATAACTAGGATGACTACTCCCTTGATGACTCAAGGCACGAGTATTCCTTAATCCTCAACTCCAGTAGAGATGGGACTACCCACCTCACGAGTGTGGGTTCATTTTCCTCTAAGACGGTTTCCCTATCTATGGAGTTGATACTCCACCACATGGCCTGACCATGCTAGTTTCATGGGTCACCTTGTGTTTCGATTACACGAGCAGTACCCAGAGTCAAGGAACATGACATCTGATCCTAATACACGTCGTGTAACTTGTTTTAAAAGGCTTCAACCATTTTTCTTCTATGACCTGGACTAACTTTCTTAGGGTTAATACCCTTGGTCTTTCCCCTGAAGGTTTTTGGTATCATTTCCTATGTACAAGAGTCTGTTCCCTTCCGTAGGGCTTCCTGTATAGAGTTGTTGGAATCCCCTCTGTGAGACATGGAGTTGGATCCTCTATTACTTCCTAGTACCCTAGGTAGAGTTCTTGGTATCAACATGACCAACTTTACCTCAGCGTTGATCCACTTCTTAGTAGATTAGTTCAGAATGAGTTGTTGGAATCACCCCAAAGCTATTGGTTGTGATCATCATCTAAAAATCGTATTCCTAAGCACTTTTGGATTGAGTTCTCCTGGAACGAGTGCTTCATGTCTCTCTCTTCAGACCTAGGAGTGTGTTCTCTCTATTATGAGTACTTTGTGGAATTATTTGGACTGGATCACTAGCATGAGTATGTGGTTGTATGACTTGTATCTAGGCAATGGTTTTGAGTTACGTGTATATCTGGTTGCCCTGGGTATATGTATGGGCATATACCTGGTGTGAATTGTGAGATGAAGATTCCCTTACTTTATTGTTTGGGTTTCCTTGAGCGATCGTATCTATTACTAGGTGGAGTTGTACTCTCTTTGTTCACTCTTATTGTAACCTTTTCTCTCTTACTGCCCTCCTCTTCAGTACATCCCTTGTTGCTCCATTGAGCCTTTGGGGAATCCTACTGAGTATTCTTATACTCACCCCTACTTGGGATTTTCCCGCCTTTGGCGTGCCCTTGCAGATGACGGACAAGTTGATCATGACGTTAGAGGAGCTTCAGGATACGGGGTGCTTGGACCACGTGTCGTGGTCATAGCTTGGGATTCAGGAGTGGGACTCTTCTAGCTATTTTAATTTTTCACCTGTTGTCGGGTTGTGGCATTTTTCTAGTTGGGTGTGTATTTTTTCCCATTTCCCTTTCAGCTTTACTTTTCTTGTACTTGTACTATTAGAGGTCGATGCATTTTTTGTTTGGTTCCATTTTTATAGTAGTGTGGAACCTTGATTTTTTTTTCTCTGCACTTTTTCATTGATTTGGTTGTGTGTGTGGGTACCAGTTCTTAATAAAAGGCCTCCCCGAGTTTGTTGGGCCTTCAGCGCTAGTCGCCCGCCCCTGGCCTATAAAGGGGAGCTTGGGGTAGTTACGGCTCGAGCCCTGATACGGGTCGGGTCGTGACAGATGGATTCTCCCTAACCATATCATTTATGAGAATGATGGAATTTTAATCCACACATGAAGAAAACTATTTTTCCTTTTATGAATTTACTACGATTTTTATTCCCACTAGTATCAATTGTTTTAAAAATATTATTTATCATTTTTATCCTTATGTATTTTTTCTATGTTGTCTTATTCTTCCTATTATTTATTTCAAATACATAATACATGTGGAGTAATTTCATTATCTGTATAGTACATGTTACCATATCAACATATTATGAGAATGATTGGGATATTAGTTCCCTAATAATTGACGGTCTGAAGCCATATATTAAATTGTCAATATTTCCCTATTAAATAAACATATATTTTGCAATATTCCATTATAACCATATAATGTTAGATCCATTATTATAAACATTTACACCATCCCTTTGTCTCAGACTCAATAATTGTACTTATATATCTGCTCATTATTCATGACAAATTTTCTTTTCTAATAAATTTTTTGTAGAATCCTTCAACAATATGAATTTTATTTATTCCGCATACTTCTTGATTTGGATTAATGACCACCATGGATCTTCATTCCCTATGTGATGATAAACTACCTTACAAACCATATCCTTTTCATTAATTCCCAAATAGTGAAATATCTTTTCTATGGAATAGATCCAATACTCAACAACAAATGGAATTTTATTCCATTTGAATGTTAGAGGATACTTATTCTTGAATGGGTTGAACATTATTAGACCCTATTATGGATAAGTTGGCCAAAATATATTGGTATGGTTATTGAATTTCATATTTACATTTAAAAACATAAAATAATACATCATATTTTCACAAAGAACATAACTAAATTATTTAGAATATCCCATCATATTAATCATAAATCAATTATTATTACAAGGTGGAAAAGAAAACTAAGAAATTGAAGAGTTATAATTATAAGTAATTTTATATCTATTGATGTAGCTAAATAAGGAATGATTAATACGGATGAAAATAAATTACAATCAAATCATTCAATAGAAATAATGAAATGAGATAAATCATATAAATAGAAATGAAACTTATTTTAATAATATATTGAACATAAAATTATTATTTCATGATGATGAAATTAATAATTTTAGATATCTGAATTCTACATTCAATTACTCATGCGAATATGTCTTTAACATATCTTCATGGCCTCATACTATAAGAATTTAAATTTATGGGTAAGGCCGCAGCAAAAGAACCCAAACTACATTGTCTCATGAGACCTACCAATGCCTTTAAGGATTATTTAATTCAATTCCACACCCATGACTTAATTTGTTCAATGAATCCCCCATATGAATAAATAACACACCATAATCAAATTCATTAAAAATCAATAATTTTCCATATTTAAATAATTATCATAAGGAATATAAAAAATATCCACAATAAAACTAATAAAAAACCATCAATAGATATATGGATAATGATATAGAAGATAACAAACTAAATTA
The DNA here is from genome assembly GCA_963277665.1 of Viscum album. NCBI lineage: Eukaryota > Viridiplantae > Streptophyta > Magnoliopsida > Santalales > Viscaceae > Viscum > Viscum album. The sequence continues at coordinate 449,078,526 of OY728133.1, forward strand.
ATAATAATATTCAATTAAGGATGTTGACATAGAAGAAACTTATTTATAATTATCATATGAAAATAATTGATGAAAATAAACTTTTTCCTTCAAATAACTTAGTTAAAGTCATCATAAATATGTAAGAAATAATTTTATTTGAAATGAACTTTTAAATATTAAAAAGAAGCATCAAATAAACTATTATTCCTAACATGGTGAAAAACTATTCATGTTTTTGAAGTTAAAAATTCATTCCTTTCACACTTTTTTTCATTGCTCTCATCTTTTTGTTTCATATTTATTCCATTTTTAATAAATTTAAATCACTTCAGAAAACAAAATTATTTCTTAAAATAGGTTTTAGTATGTTCATTGAGAATTTTTTTTAAATTATCAACAAGTAAGTTTTATTATTTTTATTTGTTTTGAAAACTAATTACCAGAGACAATAATGTGATTCGATGAATTTTTTTTAAGAATATATTTTGGGTTTAAACGTATATAAATGGAAATCATTTTAATAAATTGGAGAAAAGGGTTAATTCTTATGAAAAAATGGAATATTTTAAAACTATTTGTATAGTGTTTTTTTAAAAATGTTATTGATTTATAGCATGATTTATCAATTTTAATTGAAGAATTATTGTCTTATAAATTGTGAAATATTTTTCATTATGAAATAAATGATGTTTTGATTAATTTGGTTTGTAACCTTGATTAAAAATATTAGTCATATTTTTTTTCTATTCTATCATTATTGAGTTGTTATTTTAATGTTTTGTGATGTTAAGAACTGCCTGTCATTAATTCCTTCAGTAAATAGAATATTGGTACTATGGTTTATTCCTCAGGATTGTTCATCATGTTTTCCTTAATTTTAATTCCTTATCAATTACTCTACATAGACATTATATCCTGTGGTGGATCATCTTACCTTCCATCCATTAAATCCTATTAGTGACTTCATAAATTTTCTTGCAACTTATTATATAGAAATAAATGGTTATCTTTAGGCATTAAATTTGATTTAAGAAGTTGATGATAATTTTTTTTGTCGAAATATTTCTCATACTCCAAAGGATATGTTTATCGAATACTTATTTGTGGACCTAGTCAGATGTTGTAGAAATTGGTGATTTCCACTTGTCTGTCTGAATTAATTTCATAGTAATTATTTAATTCAATAATTTATCGATCGTTTTATCCTTCTAATGAAAAGAATAATAATTTGTATGGATTCATGGGTGTTTGTAAAGATGTTATTTCAGTTGAGGAGTATTCCAAGATGTTCTAACATTAGGTATGTTTTATACTTGGTCTTCTTGGTAATGAATTTACTAAGACTTTCTCTTTTAGAAACATTTTTCACTAAGAACATGTAACTACTAGATTTGTCAAATTGTTGATCTCTTATATATTTATTCATGGAAGGGATATTTCAAATGATGTCGATCCAAAAAAATAGATGGAATTATTAATAACAAAATCCTAATTGAGTATATTCATTATTTTTTAAGAAAATTAGAGAACTAATATGTGTTTGCAGTGTTTAAAATCATTTCATTCTAAGAATTTGTATTGGAAATCTACAAAGGGGTTTACATGGTGTGGATAGAGAGGTTTCATTCATAGGTTTTGTACATTTTAATACTGAAAATGAAAATTTCATTGATGAATATTAGTTTCTAACTACAGTGTAAAGATCATTAATGATAATAATGTTTATACATAGGCCCTGGACTGAATATTTTCATTTAGTGGAGAAGACTATGGTTGTCACCTATTAGATTCTAGTTTATAATGGAAAATATTGATCTAGAATTTTTTTCTAATTTCCAAGTTGAAATAGTTTGGGTTTTTTCTTATAGTTTATTTCCTTTTTTGAAAAACGTATTGTTTTAAGATATTGTGGATGATATCGTGTGGCCCGTGTTTGGGATATTTCTGAATTTCTTTGAAGATAATGGTTCATTTTCGTGATATCTTATTTTGGGTTCCACAGTGGTCCTCAAATTTTTATTTGATAGTTACATCTCAATTTTGAAATATTGGATGATTTGCCTTGATAGAGTGTATTTCCCTATATTTCACTGACATGGATGTGTGATATCTTTCTTATTGGTCATGGATTGATCATCATAATAAACTATGTTAAATTGGATTACATGTACTTTTGATAGACTAGGAACCTGATGATGTTGGATTTTTGGATGGGATCATCGATTTTTGAGGCTCTTCATAAAAAGTACAAAGATACCATCCGGTACACACCCCTGGTAAAAATACTTTATAGTGTTTTAATTTCTTATGGATATTTATCATATTATTTTCTCCATTGTTAGTGGTTAAATACTATTATTTGTCTCTAATAGACCATATTTTTTTCTATGTTATACCATTTTGGTAAATCATTAAACAACAGGGAGGCCTATTCTTGGTATCTAGTAGTTATCCTATATGGAGACATGTTATAATCATGGTGTGTTGATCATAGGGTTAATGCGTTTGATGTTATCCTATGGGTGGGTTTCACTAATGGACTATGGACTGTTCACCTCACAAGATAATTGTGGGAGTTTTTACTGTGTCATTTTATTATATATTTCGAACTAAATTATTTATATGGGAATAATGTCTTATGGTGGAGAGTTTTTCACATCATGTTACTTGATTTTTATGTGTTTTGACCCATTCATTATATTACCCAATTATTGTATGTATTTTTTGGTTGTTATTTGTATTTTACCTGACATTTTTTAAATTTTTTTGGGCATTTTCATTTATTGATAATGGTTTGTGCATGGTTAAGAAATCTGTGCAACCTAGGTTTCATGGTTTTAGAATGGATAAACAAAGTGTAAAAAATCATGCATGGTAAAAAAAATTATGAAACATACTTCACAGTTTTTACTTGTTTACCACATGGTTTAATTGATATGTTCAACCTGGGTAGAATGGGTCACATGATTTGTGCATGGTTTGTAATAATAGTACTCCTGGGCCAAGGATTCATTTTATATGGTGATAAAAGCTATTAAAATTTTAATTGAACACCATAACCCACAATAATTAACCATATACTTCTCCCACACTACCAAAATCCGACCCTTTAGGATTTTGGGAGCCCTTCGAAAGTATTTTATCAACAAAAATTATCTCTTGGTGGATCAAAGTGCCAGTAAAAGTGGGAATCTTATATTTTAGTGAGTTCATTTATTATTAATCATGGATCTACCTTATTAACAAGATTCATTATTCCTTATTGTTATGATCAAATTATGTTTTTTAAATCATTGTAGATTGTTATAGGATATCAAATATATGATCACATTCCACTTCTCTGAAGACATATTTATAGATCAGGAGATATCCATCAAAGACGACACATATTATATTTTTTGTGGTTTGAATGCATAATTTTCAACTATGGGTTTCAATTATTTTTCATCATTTTTTATTCATTGTTTCCTAAGAATTCATATATACATAACTCTTTATTTATAACACATTTTAATGATACTTTTACATTAAATTTGATAAGAATTCTTCATTGACCCTTTTCACTCCAAATTTAATATGGAATGAACTAAATTGTTATGGAATTTATTTATCTCTCATTTTTGTGAATTGGTAAATGAAATGATTATTTTGATTAATTTTTACAGTGATTTTAATGGTTGTTTTAATGAAATTGGGGGAATTAGATTAGGTTTGAATTTATATAATAACATAAATGATTTGAATTAAATTTATTGACCTATTTTATGTTTTAAAAATAGATTATAATACTTTAATTTATCAAATGATCATGAACCCCCTTGGAATGATTTTAAAATTTTTTTTCAATTGGTTTTCAGGGGATAATTTAAATAAATGATTGTACATTATTTATAGTGTGTGTAAACCTATGTTTTGAAATGTATTCACACCTTTTGAAAAATACAATACTTATTTTGAAGGATTTATGGTTTCTTTGAAATAATGTATTATTTTGATGTCCCATTTGGTATATTATGATGAATTATGACAGGTGGAGGGTATTATTACCCTATTGAAAATTGAATTAAAAAAAATTGAAATTGATGATTCTTGATAGCTCAGATAGCACTTTGCGATTATTATACCATGTAACAATTGTTTAATTTTAAATTATTATATTATTATAATTCTAATTATCGTGGGAGATGTAAAAGGGATTATTTACCTTGAGATTCTTTAGGGGTGAGAGTGAGATATTGATTATTGGGAACCCCATGTGGTCCTCATAACTTGTTTATACCACCCCTTCTTCTGACTCATCATAGGAACCTGGATAGTTATATTCTATGACCTAAATATACGACTCATTAGAGGACTCACAGGCGTCTAGTGGATCCATTGAAAATGTGAATGGATCAGGAAATGGATGTGTAATCATGAAAGAGGGGGCACATGGAACTGGTTTATATTAGACTTGTGATACTAGATATAAGCATTGAAATTAGTCATTTGATTATATATTTTGAGGTGGACTAACCATCATACCTAGGTGGTACCAATTAAATCCATATATATGATATCAATACATGATAATGTTCTTTTTCATTATTTGGAAACATAGTTTCCTTGCTTACACCAGTTCATTGTTATCATGTAATGTGAGTCAGTTATATTGAATCATATTTATATTTCCAAAGCAGGTGAATATTCCCACATTTTTTGGATTAATTGAATTTTGGATTGTGAAATTATTTTTAAATCTGTTCAATAATTTTTTCCATTTTTAAAAGGTGGAATTTATTCATCTATGGGTTTAGATTAATAAATGATTTCAAATGCTAATTAAACTATTCTTAAAATAATCCTCATAATCTATTATGTATTTCTATTTTAACATATTTGACTTTACATATGAAAAAATTGTATAGAATATTTGGTGGAATCCTTCTGGGATCGTTAGTTCACACCCTATTTTTGTCTTTTGTTGATTGCATTGCATTATGATATTATAGATGGTTTTCATGATTTGTTGTTTTTATTAAGGGATTATTCCTCGGTTACCATGGGTGGATGACTTTTGAAATAGTTGGTGGTCAAGGAACACCATGATATGGTTTTTAGTGGTTATGTTCCTCTTTCATTTTACGTAGTGACTCTTTGTACATGATATGTATTTATTGATTTATATATCTAATTATGTTTCAATATTTTAATTTTGGTACTGTCATATTTTAAGGGATAAATCATTCCAAATGTTTATTATTTTATTTCTAGGTTGCTTTTGTTAGTCCATGGAGATCTGGAACTCTCTTATAGTAAGTGGTGTATCGTATTGGGAATCAATTTAGATGGTATTCTGTGATAGTTCCTTATAGATTAAATAATTGGGTTAGATATCATTGATATATCACAAAAAATTATTAGTTTTTTATAGTGTTTAAAACCATTTTATTTGGTTTAACCACATAATTAATATTCATTAACATTAATCTAAGTACCATAATTTACCTCTTAAATGATTATAATTTTACACATAAGGTAACTGTTTACTCATAAATGGAAAAGGGGTAAAATTTCTAAACCTTATTTTACAGTGTCTTTCATTTTTCATACATTCATGGTTTTTAAGTAATCTAGTAATAATTTATTTTCATAAATTATCATTAATGTCTATTTTAAAACTTTTCATTTCATTTCAATTAAACTATATCGAGGGAAGGTTTTATTTCAAATCTAATTTATTTAAATATCACTAAAATTTCATATTAATCTTAATCCATTTTGGAACACTATAAATCACTCATATTATATCAAATTTAATTTTTTATATATCATTAATTATATGTTTATATCAATTTAATAAATATTGTACAATAATATCACATGAAACATCATGAATATAATTCATTTTCACACATTTTATATTTATATTCATTCCTAACTATATTTATTTTCTTATGAGGAAATAAAATATTTATTTAATTCTATGAGTGTGATAATTTGTAACATTATTTGATTTAAATATTATATTGTTCATTCCATGAATATATTCCCATTTAACATATTAATTTTAAGGCTAATGTGAAAATGGATAATTTACATTCATTAAATAAGAGTTAGGATAAAAAACTATTACACAATCAGTTATATTTAACATAGGTTAACTTGATTGACCCTTTTCCAATGTGATAAATTTTACTCTAGTGACCATTCATAATTCTCAAAATAAATATTGGCATAATCGATAAATTTGTAACTATAGATTACAAATATAGAACTTATTTTACCAAATTCAATACCAATAAGTGGAAGAAATTAATTTTAATAAAAGTGAAAAATTTTAGATGAATATCATTTTTTAGAAAATTTCAATTTTTACGCATAATACAAGATTTATATTCTTTTACCCTTCTTAGAAAAAATATTTGATGCATGATATATCAGTTTATTGACTATTTAATATATAAAATTAAATAAAATAGGACACCCATAGTGATAAATTTATTTTATTTGGATAGGAAATACATTACATGTATAAAAATAGGTTTTTTGAAAAAAAACACTATTACAATAAAAATAATTTACATTTCCATTTCTTATCAAATGATAACTAGTAATTTTAATTTATAAAAGTACAAACTATATATGTTTAATTTTTTAGTTTGTTCTATTAAAAACTACATACCCATTATATATATTAAATAATTGAATAACATAGTCAGTTTGCACTCAACATTTCATGTATTGTATGCAATCGAGGAAATAAAATTATAAAATAAAAATATATTTTTTAATCTTATGGTGTTAAAAATAAATACTATTATTATGAAGAATAAATCTATTTATCATTATATTATTTTAACATCATTCCAAAACCATAATACGTATAATGTATGAATTATCATACACTAACTCATATGAATTATCAATATATTTCATTGATAATATTTTTAAATACTTATCAATGTAAAACATTTAGATAAAAATGCATATAATGTATAAATTTAATCATCAATAAAAAATTTATATTTTAATCAATAAATTAATTTTTTAAAATTGAGTACATTGCAATAAATTTTTATAATCCAAAACTATACACTGAAAAATACGGTTAATCTTATTCATACTAATCAAGTAAATGAATAGGTTTTGATGGTTAATTATGTCATGAGTTCATTTATATTTAGATATTTCTATAAATAATGTTATCAAATACATCATTTTAGTTTCGAAGGAAATACATATATAGAATTAGGATGTTTAATTCTAACACCCAAAAAATGAATTTCCACATAAAAATTCCATCACTACAATATAATAAATTACTATATCTCTAATTTATTATATACTTAGGTTATTATTTATCTTCCATAATATTTTTATTCCCCGAGATAACATTAACTAGGTGAGTAGTGTTGTTCTGTTTCACTTTTGGAGTGAGTTCTCCTGGAACGAGTGCTTCATGTCTCTCTCTTCAGACCTAGGAGTGTGTTATCCCTATTATGAGTACTTCGTGGAAATCTCTGGACTGGATCCCTAGTGTGAGTATGTTGTTGTACGACTTGTATCTAGACAACGGGTTTGAGTTACGAGTATATCTGGTTTCCCTGGGTATATGTATGGGCATATACCTGGTGTGACTACTGAGATGAATATACCCTTACTATATCGTTTGGGTTTGCTTGAGCGATCGTATCTATTACTGGTGGAGTTGTACTCTTTTTGTTCACTCTTGTTGTACCTTGTTCTCTCTTACTGCTCTACTCTTCAGTATATCTCTTGTTTCTCCCTCAAGGCTTCAACGAATCCTATTAAGTATTCTTATACTCACCCCTACATGGGATTTACCCGCCTTTGGCATGCCCTTGCAGACGATAGACAAGTTGATCGTGACGTCAGAGGAGTTTTGGGATACGGGGTGCTTGGACCACGTGCGGTGGTCGTAGCTTGAGATTCAAGAGTGGGACTCTTCCAACTATTTTTCTTTTTCACCTGTTGCCGGGTTGTGTCATTTTTCTAGTTGGGTGTGTATTTTTTCCCCTTTCCCTTTCGGCTTTACTTTTCTTATACTTGTACTATTAGAAGTCGATGCATTTTTTTGTTCTTTTTTTATAGTAGTGTGGATCCTTGAATTTTTTCTTTCTCTGAACTTTTTCATTGAGTTAGTTGTATGTGTGGGTACATGTTCTTAGGAAAAGGCCTCCCCGAGTTTGTTGTGCCTTCAGTGCTAGTCGCCAGCCCCTGGCCTATGGAGGCGGGCTTGGGGTAGTTGCGGCTCAAGCCCTGATACGGGTTGGGTCATGAAAAATGGATTCTCCCTAACCATCTCATTTATGAGAATGATAGAATTTTAATCCACACATGAAGAAAACTCTTTTTCCTTTTATGAATTTACTACGATTTTTATTCCCACTTGTATCAATTGTTTTAAAAATATTATTTATCATTTTCACCTTCAGAATTTTTTCTATGTTTTCTTATTCTTCGTATTATTTATTTCAAATACATAATACATGTGGGGTAATTTCATTATCTACATAGTACATGTTACTATATCATCATATTATGAGAATGATTGGGATGTTAGTTCCCTAAAAATTGACTGTTTGAATCCCATATATTAAATTGTCAATATTTCTCTATTAATTAAACATATAGTTTGAAATATTCCATTCTAACCATGTAATGTTGGATCCATTATTATAAACATTTACATCTTCCCTTTGTCTCGGACTCAATAATTTTCCTTATATATCTGCTCATTGTTCATGAAAAAATTTCTTTTCTAAGAAAATTTTTGTAGAATCCTTCCACTATATGAATTTTATTTCTTCTGCATACTTCTTGATTTGAATTAATGACCACCATTGATCTTTATTCCCTATTTGATGATAAATTACCATACAAAACATATCCATTTCATTAATTCCCAAATAGTGAAATATCTTTTCTATGGAACAGATCCAATACTCAACAAAAAATTGAATTTTATTCCCTTTGAATGGTTGAGGATACTGATTCTTGAATGGTTTGAACCTTATTAGACAATATTATGAATAAGTTGGCCAAAACATATTGGTATGGTTATTGAATTTTATATTTACATTTAAAAACATAAAATAATACATCATATTTTCACAAAGAACATAACTAAATTATTTAGAATATCCCTTCAAATTAATCATAAAACAATTATTATTACAAGGTGGAAAGGAAAAAATAGAAAGTGGATAGATCTAATTCAAAGTAATTTTATATCTATAGAGGTAGCTAAATAAGGAATGATTAAAATGGATGAAAATAAATTACAACCAAATCATTCATTAGAAATAATTAAATGTGATAAATAATATAAATATAAATGAAACATATTTTAATAATATGATGAACATCAAATTATTAATTCATGATGATGAAATTAATAATTTTAGACATCTGAATTCTACATTCAATTAATGTTGAGAATATGTCTTAAACATATTTTCAAGGCCTCATACTATAAAAATTTACAATTATGAGTAAGGCCGCCAAAAAATAACTCAAACTACATTGTCTCATGAGACCTACCAATGCCTTTAGGGATTATTTAATTAAATTCCACACCCATCACTTAATATGTTCAATGAATTACCCATATAAATAAATAACACACCATAATCGAATTCATTAAAAATCAATAATATTCCACATTTAAATAATTATCATAAGGAATATAAAAAATATCCACAATAAAACTAATAAAAACCATCAATAGCTATATAGATGATTATATAGAAGATAATAAACGAAATTAATAATAATATTCAATTAAGGATGTTGACATAGACGAAACTTATTTATAATAATCATTTGAAAATAATTGATGAAAATAATCTTTTTAATTCAAATAATTTAGTTAAAGACATCATAAATATGAATGAAATAATATTATTTGAAATTACCTTTTAAATTTTAAAAAGAAGCATCAGATAAACTATTATTCCTAACATGGTGAAAAACTATTCATGTTTTTTATGTTAAAAATTCATTCCATTCACAGTTTTGTTCTATGATCTCATCTTTTTGTTTCATATTTATTGAATTTTTAAAAAATTTAAATCACTTTTGAAAATAAAATTATGTCTTAAAATAGATTTTAGTATGTTCATTGAGAAATTATTTAAATTATCAACAAGTAAGTTTTATTATTATTTTTGTTTGGAATACTAATTACCAGAAACAATTATGTGATTCGATGATTTTTTTTAAGAATATATTTTGGGTTTAAATGTATATAAATGGAAATCATTTTAATAAACTGGAGAAAAGGGTTAATTATTATGAAACAATGGAATATTTTAAAACTAATTGTATCGTGTTTTTTTAAAATTTTATTTATTTCTAACAAGATTTATCAATATTAATTGAAGAATTATTGTGTTATAAATTGTGAAATATTTTGCATTATGAAATAAATGGTGTTTTGATTAATGTGGTTTGTGACCTTGTTTAAAAATATTAGTCATATTTTTGACTGTTCTATCATTATTGATTTGTTATTTTAATGTTTTTGGATGTTAAGAATTGTGTCTCATTAATTCTTTTAGTAAATAGAATATTGGTACTATGGTATATTCCTCAGGGTTGTTCTTCATGTTTTCCTTAATTTTAATTCCTTATCAATGAATCTACCTAGACATTATATCCTGTGTTGGAGCATATTACCTTCCATCCATTAAACCCTATTAGTGAAATCATAAATTTTCATCCACCTTCTTATATAGAAAAAAATGGTTCTCTTTAGGGAGTAAATTTGATTTAAGAAGTTGATGATAATTTTTATTATCGAAATATTTCTCATACTCCAAAGGGTATGTTTATTGAATACTTATTTGTAGGCGTAGTCAGATGTTGTAGAAATTTGTGATTTCCACTTGTCTGTATGAATTAATTTCATAGTAATTATTTAATTCAATAATTTATAGATCGTTTTATCCTTTTAATAAAAAGAATAATAGGGTGTATGGCTTCTTGGGAGTTTGTAAAGTTGTGATTTCAGTTGGGGAGTATTCCAAGAAGTTCTAACATTTGGTATGTTTTATACATGGTCTTCTTGGTAATGAATATACTATGACTTTCTCTTTTATAAATGTTTTTCACTGATAACATGTAACTACCAGATTTGTCGAATTGTAGATCTCTTATATAGTTATACTTGGAAGGGACATTTCAAATGATTTCGATCCAAAAAAATATATGGAATTACTAAATGACACAATCACAATTGAGTATGTTCAGTATTTTTAAGAAAATAAGAGAACAAATATGTGTTTGCAGTGTTTAAAATTTTTTCATTCTAAGAATTTGTATTGAAAATATACAAAGGGGTTTACATAGTGCTGAAAGAGAGGTTGCATTCATAGGTTTTTTACATTTTAATACTAAAAATGAAATATTCATGGATGAATATTAGTTTCTAACTACAATGTAAAGATGATTAATGATAATAATGTTTATCCATAGGCCCTGGATGGAATATATTCATTTAGTGGTGAAAGGTATGGTTGTCACCTATTAGAATCTAGTTTATAATGGAAAATATTGATCTAGAATTTTTTTTTCTGATTATCGAGTAAAAATAGTTTGGGTTTTTACATATAGTTTATTTCCTTTTTTTTGCAAAACATATTGTTTTAGGATATTGCGGATGATATCGTGTTGCCCCGTGTTTGGGATATTTCAAATTTTCTTTGAATATAATGGTTTATTTTCTTTATATCTTATTTTGGGTTCCCCGGTGGTCCTCAAATTTTTATTTGATAGTTACATCTCAATTTTGAAATATTGGATGATTTTCCTTGATATAGTGTATTTCCCTATTATTCATTGACCAAGATGTGTGATATCTTTATTATTGGTCTTGGATTGATCTTCATAATAAACTCTGTGAACTTGGATTACATGTATTTTTGATAGACTGGGAACCTGATAGTGTTGGATTTTTGGATGGGATCATCGAGTTTTGAGGCTCTTCATAAAAAATACAAGAATACCATGAGGTACACACCCCTGGTAAAAATAATTTCGTCTTTATAATTTCTTGTGGATATTTATCTTATTATTTTCTACATTGTTAGTGGTTAGATACTATTATTTGGCTCTAATAGACCTTATTTTTTTCTATGTTATACTATTTTGGTGAATCATTAAACAACGGGGAGGCCTATTCTTGGTATCTAGTAGTTTTCCTATATAGAGACATGTTATAATCATGGTGTGTTGATCATAGGGTTAAGGGTGTTTGTTGTTATCCTATGGGTGGGTTTCACTAATGGACTATGGATTGTTCACCTCACAAGATAATTGTGGGAGTTTTTGTTGTGTCATTGTATTATATATTTCGAACTAAATTATTTATATGGGAATAATGTCTTATGGTGGAGAGTTTTTCACATCATGTTACTTCATTTTTATGTGTTTTGACCCATTAATTATAGTACCCAATTCTTGTATGTATTTTTTGGTTGTTTTTTTTATTTTAACGGACCTTATAAAATTTTTCTGGGCATTTTAACTGATTGATAATGGTTTGTGCATGGTTATGAAATGTGTGCAACCTAGGTTGCATGGTTTTAGAATGGGTAAACAAAGTGTAAAAAATCATGCATGGTAAAAAAATTATGAAACATGTTTCAAAGTTTTTACTTGTTTACCACATGGTTTAATTGAAATGTTTAACCTGGGTAGAATGGGTCACATGATTTGTGCATGGTTTGTAATAATAGTACACTTGGGCCTAGGATTCCATTTAAATGGTGATTAATGCTATTAAAATATTAATTTAACACCATAAGCCTCACTAATTAACCATATACTTCTCCTAAAATACCAAAATCCGATCCTTTTGGATTTTGGGAGCCCTTTAGAAGTATGTTTTTCTAAAAAAATTATCACTTGGTGGATCAAAGTGCCAATCAAAGTGGGAATCTTATATTTTAGTGAGTTCATTTATTCTTAATCATGGATCTACCTTATTAACTTGATTCATTTTTCCTTATGGTTATGATCAACTTATGTTTTTTAAATCATTGTATATTGTTATAGGATGTCGAATATATGATCACATTCAACTTATCTTATGATCTATATTTATAGATCAACATATATCCATCAAAGGCGACACATATTATATTTTTTGTGGTTTGAATCCATAATTTTCAACTATGGATTTCAATTATTTTCCTTCATTTTTTATTCATTGTTTCCTGAGAATTCATATATACATGATTCTTTATTTATAACACATTTTAATGATACTTTTACATTAAATTTGATAAGAAGTCTTCTTTGAGCATTTATGCTCCAAATTTTATATGGAATGAACTAAATTGTTATGGAATTTATTTATCTCGCATTTTTTTGAATTGATAAATGAAATGTTTATTTTGATTAATTTTTATAGTGATTTTAACGGTTGTTTTAGTGAAATTGAGTGAATTAGACTAGGTTTGTATTTATATAATAACATCCATGATTCGAATTAAATGTATTGAACTATTTTATGTTTTCAATATTGTTTATGATACTTTAATATATCAAATGATCAATAACACCCTTGGAATGATTTTAAAAACAAATTTGCAATTGTTTTTCAGGGGATAATTTAAAAAAATGATTGTTCATTATTTACAGTGCGTGTAAACCTATGTTTTGAAATGTATTCAAACATTTTGAAAAATACAATACTTATTTTGAAGGATTTATGGTTTCTTTGAAATAATGTATTGTTTTAAAGTCCCATTTGGTATATTATGATGAATTATGACAGGTAGAGGGTATTGTTACCCTATTGAAATTTGAATTTTAAAAAATTGAAATTGATGATTCTGGACATCTCATATGGCACTTTGTAATTATTATACAATGTAATTATTACTTAATTTTAAATAATTATATTTTTATAATTCTCATTATCGTGGGGGGTGAAAAAGGTATTATTTACCTTGAGATAATTTGGGGGTGAGAGTGAGATATTGATGATAGGGAACCCTATTTGGTCCTCATAACTTTTTTATACCACACCATCTTCTGACTCATCATAAGAACCTGGATAGTTATATTCTATGACCTAAATATATGATTCACCAATGGAATCACACGCGTCTAGTGGATCCATTGAAAATGTGAATGGATGAGGAAATGAATATGTACCCAAGAAAGAGGGGGCACCTGGAACTGGTTTATATTAGACTAGTGATACTTGATAAAAGACTTGAAATTAGTCATTTGATTATATATATTGAGCTGGACTAACCATCATACCTATGTGGTACCAATAAAATCCAAATATATGATATCAATACATGATAATGTTCATTTTCATTATTTGGAATCATAGTTTCCTTGATTACATTATTTCATTGTTATCATGCAATGTGAGTCAGTTGTATTGAATCATATTTATATTTCCAAATCAGGTGAATATTCCCACATTTTTGGGATTATTTGACTTTCATATTGTGAAATTCTGTTTAAATCTGTTCAGTATTTTTTTTAATTTTTAAGAGGTGAAATTCATTGATCTATGGTTTTAGATTAAAAAATGACTTCAAATGTTAATGAAACTATTTTTAAAATAATCCTTATAATCTATAATGTATTCCTATTTTATCATATTTGACTTTACATATGAAAAAATTATATAGAATATTTGGATGAATCCTTCTGGGATCTTTAGTTCACACCCTATTTTTACCTTTTTTTGATTGCATCGCATTATGATATTATAGAAGGTTTTCATGATTTGTTGTTTCCATTAAGGGATTATTCCTCGGTGACCATGGGTGGATGACTTTTGAAATAGTTGGTGGTCATGGAACACAATGATATGGTTTTTAGTGGTTATGTTCCAATTTCATTTTACTTAGTGCCTCATTGTACTTGATCTGTATGTATTGATTTATATATCTAATTATGATTGAACATTTTAATTTTTTACTTTCATATTTTGAGGGAGAAACCATTCCAAATGTTTATTAGTTGCTTTCTAGGTTCCTTTTGTCAGTCCATGGAGATCAGGAACTCTCTTATAGTAAGTGGCGTATCGTATTTGGAATCTGTTTAGATGGTATTTTGGGATAGTTCCTCACATATTAAATAATTGGGTTATATATCATTAATATATCACAAAAAATTAATAGTTTTTTATAGTGTTTTAAACCATTTTTTTTTTGGTTTAACCACTTAATTAATATGCTTTAACATTAATTGCAGTAACATAATTTACCTCTTAAATGATTATAATTTTACACATAAGGTACATGTTTACTCATAAATGGAAAAGGGGTGAAATTTCCAAAACTTATTTTACAGTGTCTTTTATTTTTCATACATTAATGGTTTTTAAGAAATTTAGTAATAATTTATTTTCATAAATTATCATCAATGTCTATTTTAAAACTATTAATTTCATTTCAATTCAACTATATAGAGAGAAGGTTTTATTTCAAATATAATTCATTTAAATATCACTAATATTTCATATTAATCTTAATCCTTTTTGGAAAACTATAAATCACACAAATTATATCAAATTTAATTTTTTATATATCATTAATTATATATTTATATCAATTTAATAAATATTGTACAATAATATAACATGAAACATCATGAATATAATTCATTTTTACAAATTTGATATTTATATTCATTCCTAACTATATTTATTTTCTTATGAAGAAATAAAATATATATTTAATTCTACGAGTGTGATATTTTGTAACATTATTTGATTTAAATATTATATTGTCCATTCTAATGAATATGTTCCCATTATACATATTAATTATAAGACTAATGTGACAATGGAATATTTACATTCATAAAATAAGAATTGGGATAAAATACTATTACACAATCAATAATATTTAACAGAGGTTAACCCGATTGACCCTTTTCCAATGCGATAAATTTTACTCTAGTAACCATTCATAATTCTTAAAAATAATATTGGCATAATCGATAAATTTGTAACTATAGATTACAAATATAGAACTTATTTTACCAAATTCAATACAAATAAGTGGAAGAAAATAATTTTAATATAAGTGAAAATATTTAGATGAATATCATTTTTTAGAAAATTTCAATTTTTACACATAATACTAGATTTATATTCTGTTACCCAACTTAGAAAAAAAAATCGATGCAAGATATATCATTTTATTGACTATTTAATATATAAAATTAAATAAAATAGGTCACCCTTAGTGATAAATTTATTTTATTTGGATAGGAAATACATTACATTTATAAAAACATCTTTTTAGAAAAACAACACTATTACAATAAAAATAATTTTCATTTTCATTTCTAATGAAATTATAACTAGTAATTTTAATATATAAAATTTCAAACTATATGTGTTTAATTATTTAGTTTGTTCTATTAAAAACTACATACCCATTATATCTATTAAATAATTGAATAAGATAGTCATTTTGCACTCAACATTTCATGTATTGTATGCTATCGAGGAAATAAAATTTATAAAATACAAATTTATTTTTTAATTATATGGTGTTAAAAATAAATACTATTATTATGAATAATAAATCCATTTATCATTATATTATTTTATCATCATTCCAAAACCATAATAAAAATAACGTATGAATGATCATACACTGACTCATATGAATTATCAATATATTTCATAAATAATATTTTTAAATACTGATCAATGTACATCATTTAGATAAAAATACATATAATGTTTAAATTGAATCACCGATAAAAAATTTATAATTTAATAAATAAATTATTATTTTTAAAATTGAGTACATTGCAATACATTTTTATAATCCTATACTATAATCTTCAAAATATGGTTAATCTTATTCATACTAATCAAGCAAAATAATATGTTTTGATGGTATATTATGTCATGAGTTCATTTATATTTAGTGCTTTCTATAAACAATGAATTCAAATACATCATTTTTGTTTTGAAGGAAATACATATATAATATTGGGGTGTTTAATTCTAACACCGAAAAAATGAATTTCCACACAAAAATTCCATCACTACAATATAAGAAATGATTATATCTCTAATTTATTATATACTTAGGTTCGTATTTATCTTTTTTAATATTCTTATTCCCCAAGATAACATTAACTAGGTGAATAGTGTTGTTCTATTTCACTTTGGGAGTGAGTTCTCCTGGAACGAGTGCTTCATGTCTCTCTATTCAGACATAAGAGTGTGTTCTCTATATTATGAGTACTTCGTGGAAATATTTGGACTGGATCCCTAGCGTGAGTATGTGGTTGTATGACTTGTATCTAAAAAATGGGTTTGATTTACGAGTATATCTCGTTGCCCTAGGTATATGTATGGGCATATACCTGGTGTGAGTTTTGAGATGAAGATCCCCTTACTATATCGTTTGGGTTTCCTTGAGCGATCATATCTATTAATGGGTGGAGTTGTAATCTTTTTGTTCACTCTTGTTGTACCTTGTTCTCTCTTACTGCTCTCCTCTTCAGTATATCTCTTGTTTCTCTCTCGAGCCTTCGGGGAATCATACTGAGTATTCTTATACTCACCCCTACATGGGAATTTCCCGCCTATGGCGTGCCCTTGCAGACGATAGACATGTTGATCGTGACGTCAGAGGAGCTTCGGGAAATGGGGCTCTTAGACCGCGTGCGGAGGTCGTATCTTGGGATTAAGGAGTGGGACTCTTCCAGCTATTTTAATTTTTCACATGTTGCCGGATTGTGGCATTTTTCTAGTTGCGTGTGTATTTTGTCCCCTTTCCCTTTCAGCTATACTTTTCTTGTACTTGTACAAATAGAGGTAGATGCATTTTTGTGTGTTTCCATTTTTATATTAGTGTGGAACCATTATTTTTTTCATTCTCTGCACTTTTTTATTGAGTTAGTTGTGTGTGTGGGTATATGTTATTAGGAAAAGGCCTCCCCGAGTTTGTTGTGCCTTCGGCGCTAGTCGCGAACCCCTGGCCTATGGAGGTGCGCTTGGGGTAGTTGCGGCTCGCGCCCTGATACGGTTCGGGTCGTGATAGATGGATTCTCCCTAATCATCTCATTTATGAGAATGATGGAATTTTAATCCACACATGAAGAAAACTCTTTTTCCTTTTATGAATTTACTAGAATTTTTATTCCCACTAGTATCAATTGATTTAAAAATATTATTTATCATTTTCCCCTTCTATATTTTTTCTATTTTGTCTTATTCTTCCTATTATTTATTTCAAATACATAATACATGTGGATTAATTTCTTTATCTATATAGTACATGTTACTATATCATCATATTATGAGAATGATTGGGATATTAGTTCCCTAAAAATTGACTGTCTAAAGGCCATTTATTAAATTGTCAATATTTCTCTATTAAATAAACATGTAGTTTGAAAATATGAAATTCTAAACATATAATGTTGGATCCATTATTATAAACATTTTTATCTTCCCATTGTCTCAGACTCAATAATTGTCCTTATATATCTGCTCATTGTTCATGACAACATTTCTTTTCTATGAAAATTTTGGTAGAATCCTTCCACTATATGAATTTTATTTCTTCCACATACTTCTTAATTTGGATTAATGAACACCATGGATCTTCATTTTCTATGTGATGTTAAACTACCATAAAAACCATATCTGTTTCATTATTTCCCAAATAGTGAAATATCTTTTCTATAGAACAGATCCAATACTCGACAACAAATGGAATTTTATTCCTTTTGAATGTTAGAGGATACTGATTCATGAATGGGTTGAACATTATTAGACCCTATTATGTATAAGTTGGACAAATCATATTGGTATGGTTATTGAATTTCATATTTACATTTAAAAACATAAAATAATACATCATATTTTCACAAAGTTCATAACTAAATTATTTAGAATATCCTTTTATATTAATCATAAAACAATTATTATTAGAAGGTGGAAAAGAAAACTAAGAAAGTGGAGAGTTCTAAATCTATGTAATTTTATATCTATAGAGGTATCTAAATAAGGAATTATTAATAGAGATGAAAATAAATTACAATCAAATCATTCATTATAAATAATGAAATGAGATAAATCATATAAATGGAAATGAAACTTATTTTAATAATATGTTGAACATCAAATTATTATTTCATGATGATGAAATTAATAATTTCAGACAACTGAATTATACATTCAATTACTCATGTGAATATGTCTTAAACATATTGTCACGGCCTCATACTGTAAAAATTTATATTTATGGGTAAGGCCGCAGCAAAATAACCCAAACTACATTGTCTCATGAGACCTACCAATGCCTTTAGGGATTATTTAATTAAATTCCACACCCATCAATTAATATGTTAAATGAATTACCCATATGAATATATAACACACCATAACCAAATTCATTAAAAATCAATAATTTTCCATATTAAAATAATTATCATAAGCAATATCAAAAATATCCACAATAAGACTAATAAAAAACCATAAATAGATATATGGATGATGATATAGAAGATAATAAACTAAATTAATAATAATATTTAATTAAGAATATTGACATAGAAGAAACTTATTTATAATTATCATTTGAAAATAATTGATGAAAATAAACTTCTTCCTTCAAATAACTTAGTTAATGACATCATAAATATGTAAGAAGTAATTTTATTTGAAATGAAATTTTATATTTTAAAAATAATCATCAAATATAATATTATTCCTATCGTGGTGAAAAACTATTGAAGTTTTTTAAGTTAAAAATTCATTCCTTTCAAACTTTTGTTATATGCTCTCAACTTTTTGTTTCATATTTATTCCATTTTTGATAAATTTTAATCACTTCAGAAAAACAAATTATGTCTTAAAATAGGTTTTAGTATTTTCATTGAGAAATTTTTTTAATTATCAACAAGTAAGTTTTATTATTATTATTTTTTGGAAATCTAGTTACCAGAGACAATTATGTGATTCGATAAATTTTTTTTAAGAATATATTTTGGGCTTAAACGTATAAAAATGGAAATCATTTTAATATGTTGGAGAAAAGGGTTAATTCTTATGAAACAATAGAATATTTTAAAACTATTTGTATATTGTTTTTTAAAAATGTTATTGATTTATAACAAGATTTATCAATTTTAATTGAAGAATTATTGTCTTATAAATTGTGAAATATTTTGCTTTATGAAATCAATGCTGTTTTGATTAATGTGGTTTGTGACCTTGTTTAAAATTATTAGTCATATTTTTTTCTGTTCTATCATTATTGAGTTGTTTTTTTATTGTTTTGTGATGTTAGAAACTACCTCTCATTAATTCCTTCAGTAAATAGAATATTGGTGCTATGGTTTATTCCTCAGGGTTTTTTATCATGTTTTCCTTAATTTTAATTCCTTATCAATGACTCTACCTTGACTTTATATCCTGTGGTGGTGTATCTTACCTTCCATCCATTAAACCCTATTAGTGACTTCATAAATTTTCATCCACCTTCTAATATAGAAAAAAATGGTTCTCTTTAGGTAGTAAATTTGATTTAAGATGTTGATGATAATTTTTATTATCGAAATATTTGTCATACTCCAATGGTTATGTTTATCAAATACTTATTTGTAAGCCTAGTCAGATGTTGTAGAAATTTATGATTTCCACTTGTCTGTATGAATTAATTTCGTGTTAATTATATAATTAAATAATTTATCGATCTTTATATCCTTCTAAGGAAAAGAATAATAAGGTGTATGGCTTCTTGGGTGTTTGTAAAGATTCGATTTCATTTTAGGAGTATTCCAATAAGTTTTAACACTTGGTATGTTTTATAATTGGTCTTCTCGGTAATGAAATTACTAAGACTTTCTCTTTTAGAAAAGTTTTTCACTGAGAACATGTAAATACCAGATTTGTCGAATTTTTGATCTCTTATATAGTTATTCTTGGAAGGGACATTTCAAATGATGTCGATCCAAAAAAATAGTAGGAATTACTAAATGAAACAATCCCAATTGAGTATGTTCAGTATTTTTTAAGAAAATAAGAGATCTAATATGTGTTTACAGTGTTTAAAATCTTTTCATTCTAGGAATTTGTATTGAAAATATACAAAGGGGTTTGCATGGTGTGTAATGAGAGGTTGCATTGATAGGTTTTGTGCATTATAATACTGAAAATAAAAAACTCAGTTATGAATATTAGTTTCTAACTACAGTGTAAAGATTATTAATGATAATAATGTTTATCCATAGGCCCTGGACTAAATATTTTCATTTAGTAGAGAATAATATGATTATCACCTATAAGATTCTAGTTTATAATGGAAAATATTAATCTATAATTTTTTTTCTGATTTCCAAGTAGAATTCGTTTGGGTTTTTTCTTATATCTTATTTCCTTTTTTTGCAAAACATATTGTTTTAGGATATTGTGGATGATATCGTGTTGCCCCGTCTTTGGGATATTTTAGAATTTATTGAAAGATAATGGTTAATTTTTTTGATATCTTATTTTGGGTTCCACGGTGGTCCTCGGATTTTTATTTGATAGTTACATCTCAATTATGAAATATTGGATGATTTGCCTTGATAGAGTGTATTTCCCTATTTTTCACTGACCAGGATGTGTGATATATTTCTGATTGGTCATGGATTGATCTTTATAATAAACTTTGTTAACTTGGATTACATGTATTTTTGATCGACTATGAACCAGATAGTGTTGTATTTTTTGATGGGAACATCATGTTTTGAGGCTGTTCATAAAAAATACAAGGATACCACCAGGTACACACCCCTGGTAAAAATACTTTATAGTTTTTTAAATTTGTTGTGGATATTTATCTTATTATTTTCTCCGTTGTTAGTGGTTAGATACTATTATTTGGCTCTAATAGACATTATTTTTTTCTAGTTTATACCATTTTGGTGAATCATTAAACAACGGGGATGCATATTCTTGGTATCTAGTACTTATCCTATATAGAGACATGTTATAATCATGGTGTGTTGATCATAGGGTTAAGGGTGTTTACAGTTTTCCTATGGGTGGGTTTCACTAATTGACTATGGACTGTTCACCTCACAAGATAATTGTGGGAGTTTTTGTTGTGTCATTGTATTATATATTTCGAACTAAATTATTTTTGTGGGAATAATGTCTTATGGTGGAGAGTTTTTCACATCATGTTACTTGATTTTCTTGTGTTTTGACCCATTTATTAGAGTACCCAATTTTTGTATGTATTTATTTGTTGTTTTTTTTATTTTACCGTACATTTTTAAAATTTTCGGTGCAATTTCATTGATTTATAATGGTTTGTGCATGGTTAAGAAATGTGTGCAACATAGGTTGCATGGTATTAGAATGGCTAAACAATGTGTAAAAAATCATGCATGGTAAAAAAAATTATGAAACATGTTTCACAGTTTTTACTTGTTTACCACATGGTTTAATTGATATGTGCAACCAGGGTAGAATGGGTCACATGATTTGTGCATGGTTTGTAATAATATTTTTCTTGGTCCTAGGATTCCTTTTAAATGGTGATTAAAGTTATTAAAATTTTAATTAAACACCATAAACCAACCTAATTAACCATATACTTCTCCTATACTACCAAAATCCAATCCTTTAGGATTTTGGGAGCCCTTAGAAAGTATTTTTTCAACAAAAATTATCTCTTGGTGGATCAAAGTGCCAATCAAAGTGGGAATCTTATATTTTAGTGAGTTCATTTATTCTTAATCATGGATCTGCCTTATTAAATTCATTCATTATTCATTATGGTTACGATCAACTTATGTTTTTTTAAATAATTGTAGATTGTTATAGGATATCGAATATATGATCACATTCCAATTCTCTTAAGATCTATATTTATAGATCAAAAGATATCCATCAAAGGTGACACATATTATATTTTTTGTGGATTGAATCCATAATTTTAAACTATGGGTTTCAATTATTTTCCTTCATTTTTATTCACTTTTTCCTGAGAATTCATATATACACAATTATTTATTTACAACACATTTTAATGATACTTTTACATTAAATTTGATAAGAAGTCTTCTTTGACCCTTTTCACTCAAAATTTAATATGGAATGAACTAAATTGTTATGAAATTGATTTATCTTTCATTTTTGTGAATTAATAAATGAAATGTTTATTTTGATTAATTTTTATAGTGATTTTAAAGGTTGTTTTAGTGAAATTGAGGGAATTAGACTAGGTTTTTATTTATATACTAACATCCATGATTCGAATTAAATGTAATGAACAATTTTATGTTTTCAAAATAGTTTATAATTCTTTAATTTATCAAATGATCAAGAACCCCTTTGGAATGATTTTACAATTTTTTTGCAATTGGTTTTCAAGGGATAATTTAAATAAATGATTGTTCATTATTTATAGTGTGTGTAAACCTATGTTTGAAATGTATTCAAACATTTTAAAAAATACAATACTTATTTTGAAGGATTTATGGTTTCTTTGAAATAATTTATTTTTTTGAAGTCCCATTTGGTATATTATGATGATTTATGATAGGTAGAGGGTATTATTACCCTTTTGAAAATTGAATTTAAAAAAATTGAAGTTGATGATTCTGGACAGCTCAAATGGAACTTTGTGATTATTATACCATGTAATAATTCCTTAATTTTAAATTATTATATTATTATAGTTCCCATTATCGTGGGGGATGAAAAAGGGATTATTTACCTTGAGATACATTGGGGGTGAGAGTGAGATATTGATGATAGGGAACCCTGGGTGGTCCTCATAACTTGTTTATACCACACCTTCTTCTGACTTATCATTGAACCTGGATAATTATATTATATGACCTAAATATACGATTCATTAGAGGACTCACACGCGTCTAGTGGATCTATTGAAAATGTGAATGGATCAGGAAATGAATGTGTAGTCACGAAAGAGGGAGCACATGGAACTGGTTTATATTAGACTTGTGATACTAGATATAAGCCTAGAAATTAGTGATTTGATTATATATATTGAGGTGGACTAACCATCGTACCTAGGTGGTACCAATTAAATCCATATATTTGATATCAATACATGATAATGTTCATTTTCATTATTTGGAATCGTAGTTTCCTTGCTTACATAATTTCATTCTTATCATGAAATGTGAGTCAGTTGTATTGAATCATATTTATATTTCCAAATAAGGTGAATATTCCAAAATTTTTGGGATATATTGACTTTTGGATTGTGAAATTCATTTTAAATCTGTTCAATAATTTTTTTTTCATTTTTAAATGGTAAAATTTATTTATCTATGGGATTAGATTAATAAATGATTTCAAATTTTAATGAAACTATTTTTAAAATAATCCTCATAAACTATTATGTATTCTTATTTTATCATATTTGAATTTATATATGAAAAACGTTTATAGAATATTTGGTGGAATCCTTCTGGGATCTTTAGTTCACACCCTATTTTTACCTTTTGTTGATTGCATCACATTATGATATTATAGAAGGTTTTCATGATTTATTTTTTACATTAAGGGATTATTCCTTGGTGACCATGGGTACATGACTTTTGAAATAGTTGGTGGTCATGGAACACCATGATATGGTTTTTAGTGGTTATATTATTCTTTCATTTTACTTAGTGTCTCTTTGTACTTGATATGTATGTATTGATTTAATATCAGATTATGTTTCAACATTTTAATTTTTTACTGTCATATTTTGAGGGATAAATCATTCCAAATGTTTATTAGTTGATTTCTAGGTTCCATTTTACAGTCCATGGAGATCGAGAACTCTCTTATAGTAAGTGGTGTATCGTATTAGGAATTAGTTTAGATGGTATTCTGGTATAGTTCCTTATAGCTTAAATAATTGGTATAGATATCATTGATATATAACAAAAAATTAATAGTTTTTATTGTGTTTTAAACCGTTTTATTTGGTTTAACCACATAATTAATATGCTTTAACATTAATCACAGTAACATAATTTCCCTCTTAAATGATTATAATTTTACACATAAGGTAATTGTTCGCTCATAAATGGAAAAGGGGTTAAATTTTCAAAACATATTTTACAATGTATTTCATTTTTCATACATTAATAGTTTTTAAGTAATTTAGTAATAATTTATTTTCATAAATTATCATTAATGTATATTTTAAAACTATTCATTTCATTTCAATTCAACAATATCGAGAGATGGTTTTATTTCAAATCTAATTCATTTAAATATCACTAATATTTCATATTAATCTTAA
This sequence comes from Viscum album, assembly GCA_963277665.1. Lineage (NCBI taxonomy): Eukaryota > Viridiplantae > Streptophyta > Magnoliopsida > Santalales > Viscaceae > Viscum > Viscum album. The sequence continues at coordinate 449,103,782 of OY728133.1, forward strand.
TCCATTTAGGAACACTATAAATCACTCAAATTATATCAAATTTAATTTTTTATATATCATTAATTATATTTTTATATCAATTCAACAAATATTGTACAATAATATCACATGAAACATCATGAATATAATTCATTTTCACACATTTGATATTTATATTCCTCGCTAACTATATTTATTTTCTTATGAGGAAATAAAATACATATTTAATTCTACGAGTGTGATATTTTGTAACATTATTTGATTTAAATATTATATTGTTCATTCTCATGAATATATTCCGATTAAACATATTAATTTTAAGACTAATGTGACAAAGGAATATTAACATTCATAAAATAAGAATTAGGATAAAAAACTATTACACAATCAATTCTATTTAACATAGGTTAACCTGATTGACCCTTTTCTAATGCGATAAATTTTACTCTAGTAACCATTCATAATTCTTAAAAATAATATTGGCATAATATATAAATTTTTAACTATAGATTAAACATATAGAACATGTTTTACCAAATTCAATACCAATAAGTGGAATAAATTATTTTTAATATAAGTGGAAATTTTGAGATGAATATCATTTTTTAGAAAATTTCAATTTTTACGAATAATACTGGATTTATATTCTTTTACCCATCTTAAAAAAAATATTTTATGCATGATATATCATTTTATTAACTATTTAATATATAAAATTAGATAAAATAGGTCACCCTTAGAGTTAATTTTATTTTATTAGGATAAGAAATATATTACATGTATAAAAATAGTTTTTTAGAAAAACCACATTATTACCATAAAAATAATTCTTATTTTCTTTTCTTATCAAATGATAACTAGAAATTTTAATTTATAAAAGTTCAAACTGTATGTGTTTAATGATTTAGTTTGTTCTATTAAAAACTACAAACACATTATATCTATTAAATAATTGAATAACATAGTCGGTTTGCATAGAACATTTCATCTATTGATTGATATCGAGGAAATAAAATTTATAAAATGAAAATATAATTTTTTATCTTATGGTGTTAAAAATAAATACTATTATTATGAAGAATAAATCGATTTATCATTATATTATTTTAACATCATTCCAAAACCATAATAAGAATAATGTATAAATGACCATACACTGACTCATATGAATTATCAATATATTTCATTGATAATATTTTTAAATACTGATTAATTTACATCATTTAGATAAAAATACATATAATGTATAAATTGAATGATCAATAAAAATTTAATATTTTAATCAATAAATTATTTTTTTAAAATTGAGTACATTTCAATACATTTTTATAATCCTAAACTATACTCTTTAAAATATGGTTAATCTTATTCATACTAATCAAGAAAAAGAATAGGTTTTGATGGTATATTCTGTCACGAGTTCATTTATATTTAGTGATTTATATAAACAATTTTATCAAATACATCATTTTAGTTTCAAAGGAAATACATATATAGTATTGGGGTGTTTAATTCTAACACCCAAGAAATGAATTTCCACAAAAAAATTCCATCACTAAATTAAAAGAAATGACTATATCTCTAATTTATTATATACTTAGGTTCCTATTTATCTTTTTAAATTTTTTATTCCCTAAGATTACATTAACTAGGTGAGTAGTGTTGTTCTGTTTCACCTTATCCTTATGAACATAGGTTTCTACTAGTTGTTATTTATAAAAAATATTATGATCCAAGGGTATGACCTTTGATATCATTACTTGTGATGCATCAGTTATTTTTATCCTTGGGAAAAATATGTGGAACATTTTAGCAACTTTATATAGGTTCGATTAAAGTGCCCAATGATTATCTATAGTCTCTACATGATTATCTTTGTTTAACGGACCAATATACCTTTTTATTAACATTATCTTCCTTTTTAATTTCACAAACATGTTCCTAAGATAAATTTATATGGATGACTTCCTAAAAACATTTAATTCCTTATATAGACCATGATTTATAAAATATCTCTTCTGTCTACTCTAATATTTCATGATATGATTTTGGTTGGTTCTAAACTTATTTACCATTTATCTAGGAAGCTATTTTCCAAATATATTTCTTTCTCAATCTTCATCCTAACACATTGGGCTTATAAACATACTTTTATTGGGGTAATAGTAAAGATATATTATAATGATTGAGTGAAATCCATTATTATAAGTGAATTCATAACGTTGGAGGTTTTGATATCAACCACCATCGAAAACCTAATTATATGATTTCAAAATAAATTGTAGGGTTTTAAAGGAAATAATTTACTTAAAATATATTTAAGAATGATATGTAGTACTAAAACTTAAATACGTATCCAAATCATGGAAAATAATTCTCCATATTATTAAGGATGTCATTGGATCAAAATAAGATACAATAAAATATATTACTCCATGGTCCAAAAACACTTTATTAATATATATCCACGAAATATTATCAACTAATAATCTTTATATAATATTAATGATGTTTGAAAACTATTTCATGAAATAAATTAAAAGATACATTGAATTATGTTGTTTCAATATTTTGGGGTATTTGAAGAATAAATTCATGGTGATTTTTTCACATTTTCATTCATTCATCGTTAACAGTTATAACACCCACTGATAATTTTAACACTCAACCATAACTTTTTGGTATACCATTCCCCGATATAGAACCCTTAAATTTATTTCTTCATTTTATCACATTATAAATACTATTTTAGATCTCTATATATCTTCATAATTCAAGAATAATAGGGAATGATGATCTATGGGTGTCCTCATATATCTGTAAAAAAACTATTATTGTTGGGAAACAAAATTAGTTCCTAAAAATTATCATTCCCTCACAATTATGGCTGAACTCATCATCATTTCTCACAATCATTTATAGTGGTGTATCTTTCTTCCAAACCAATTTAATATTCACATGGATAGTTGGTAGAAAACTATCTTGAGAATGATAAATTCTTCCCAGTACTTCACTATTTCATGGTTCATCGAGTACAAATAAGAAATTATTATATATTTTGTAATTCAAATCAATATTAATCTAGTAATATCTTTTCCACTCAGCGCATCAGCTTCCTTGATATCATTCGAATGGTGGTAATGTATCAGGAAATAATAATTTCTAATCATCTACTATCATATTATCTATTTCATATTTATATATTTTTGGGTTAATATAGACATTACAATTTTATGATAATTATATATGTCATGAAATTCCCTATAAAGATAAATAACCCATATAATTAATTTAATTATTTCCTCTTCTATATCTAAATCATGAGTCTGGTAATTTTCTTCTGAACCATAAATTATATTGAGGTATAAGATATCACCATATGATTCTATAATACAAAACATCCTAGCCAATTTTTGTTTGCATAACGATAAATTAAAAACCCTTCTCAATTGTATGGTTGGGTGACAACATGTTCTCTGAACAAACATTTCTGTAGATCCTTGAAATATTTTCACATTAATTATACTCATGTAACATGACTCCATTTCATGTTAATTTGGATAGTATAACAGATAGTATTTAGTTTTAATAGAAAGAGTTTATAATATCCATACAGTCAAATAAACAATGGATCTATGTCACAATAGTTGGTATGGGTCAATTTTCAATAACTACTCTCTTTTATGGAACAACCAACATATTATTTAATGAGGTTATATGACTGAAAAATGGAAATTTATATTTCAAAAATTCATAATTAATAAATGTTTCATGAAAATTTTCTTCTTTAGGATCATTAGTATAATCCTCAAGTGACCTTTATAATATTCCATTACCTTGTAATATATAATAAAATCATTTATAAATGATAGCGTAAAATTATTATATTTATATGAAAATAAAATATTTATTAAATCTACATAGATTAATACTGGAATTAGTATGACCAAATGTAATCAATATATGTTCTCATTGTTCATACCTTGAATGGAAGGATATTTTGGATATGTATTCACATTTCATCCATAATTTATAATATCCATGTAATTCATTAATCATGGAAAACTATTGATCTCACTATAACTAATCAATAAAATTATCAATATAGGGAATCTGATAATTATTATTGATTATAAACTTGTTAATTCCAAAATAATAAGTACATAGTCACATTGATTCATCTTTGTTAGTAATAAAAAATAATTGTTGCAACCCAGGGAGATGTGCATCAATGATTGAATCACTTATAAATATTCACCCATTTTTCTCTTCAATTTACATAAACCAATCGGTCATCTATGTACGGAATATTTGAAATGGTTGTAGTACCAGAAATGAGTTATATTGAAAATTCAATATCACAATTTAGATGAAGTCTAGAAAACACTTCCGAAAAGTCATCAACAAACTGTCACACATTAGTAATGACTTTAATGTTATGTCTCTCCATAATCATCTAAAATAAATAGACCTTTGAATATTAATTAAGTCATATACAATGAATGTAATTTTAATTTGAATCTAATATTAATCCTCACTCTAATAAATAACAATGGGTTGGTTCGTAATGAAAATTTTGACTTCCCATCCAAATAAATGGAATTGGTATTTATATAAAAAATTCTTATCTATAACCAAAATAACATAAAATTTAACTAGATAAATAATATTGTTTTTTGTAGGAAGAATATTCCCATAAAATTATATCATAGAGGAGCTATATTCCTGATATTTGAGGATTATAAAATTATTATTTTTATATAATAATTCATCATATAATAATTGTGGTGGAAATATGATACCCTACACAAATTCGTCATATATTAATAATTGTGTTGAACTATAATCAATTAACACATTAGTTATTATATATTTGATGGTAAGTGTACATTTCACCACTTCATTTTCATACCGCACATTGGCAATAATGACCAAATGATATTTACCTTCATATCTTGGATTAGTAGGTTGATAAAATTTATTATCATAATTATCCATTAGATACAATAACCATTTAGAATGATGATATTACATATTGGATATGAAATAATAGAGTATGTAAATTTTATTCTAGAGAGAATTCCCTCAATTAAAATCATTAGATAACTTATTGTCACAAATTCAATATTCAATATCTCAATTACTATCCTTTATATAGTTAATGAATTTATTAGTCCCATAATAAAATTTCTTTCATGTTTCAATCCATACTATTATCATAATACAAGACTCATATCCATCCCCATTTGGTATTTATTTTTAAAAATTACATTTGAGATCATTTTTTATTAAACAATCCATGACATTAAAACTAAAATATAATATTAATTTCTACCTTGTGATCAGAATTATTGATTTTATTATATATATTTAATCTTATTAGGGATAATTTTTTTTAGAAACATTGTTTGTATTTATAATATCTAATATTTTTATTTAATGCATGTTGTTCATTTTACTTTGTTTTTTATTTTTATAATTTAGTTTTTCATTTAATTTTTGAGATATTTGGAAGTTATTGGGTGATTAAGATGTGATTTTGGTCATCTGGGTGAAAAATTGTTTAGCCTAATGACTAGGGTTTTGGTGGTATACCTTCAAAGTGAAATAGTATGGAAAAGACAATATAAACATTTATACTAAAGAAAAATAAAGATAATGGTTTCTTTTTAATCACAACATACTATATGGATTTCATTGGTTTTACCAACAAAAACTGGATTTCATATCTATGCTAAAAATGATCAAGGATTCTTTAAGAGGGTGCTTCCTAGGGAATTGCATGGGGGTTTAAATTTTGGAAATGGTGGAATTATCGTTCTCTATTTTCATATTATTACTAAAATCATATTATTTTTTAATTTATGGATATATTTTTTATATTTTGTTATTTTCCTTCTATTAAATCATTAAATCATATTCTATTTTCATTTATATCATATTTGGATCATTTATAAATAGTCTTTGTGAATTCTATATTTATATCTTAGAGAATAAGTTCCTCTCAATTCTATCATTTTATTTATTATTAGAGATGAGTAAAAGGAAGTTAGTATTTTTTTTCTTTGTTGATCATTGTTTTTTCCTCTTACTATACATACGATTCCATTTTCATTACTAGCCTTTGATTATTTATTGTGTGTTGGAATATTCAGTTCTTAAGATTTATGATTTTATAATAAAACACATAATATTGAAATAGTTAATGTTTTTTTAATTGTATTTCCAATTTGTTTTTAAATAATGTATTAATCCTTTGATAAAATATATTTAAATGGAATTATGTGTGTATGTGTTGAAACCTCCTAAAAATGGGGATTTCAATAAAGTTTTATTTCTAAAAAAGTGATATCGAATTAATATGAATGACTAAAGAATGATTTTGATGAGTTGAATTGCATGAACTGATTTTTTATTTCTACAAAAAATTATTTGAAATGAATGTAATGAGTATTTCATATTAATCATTTTGAAGTGGAATTTTAAAATAAAATGAAATGTTTTGGAACATTAACCTAGGGATGATTTTAAATACATGATTTCATTATTTGTAAATAGATAAAATTTTTTACAACACCTTATTTTATTCATGGATTCCTTGATTCCCATGGATGATATGATACTTATGTGGGAAGAATACATGCTAGGAATATATTATTTTGACATAAAAATAGATTAATGTTGAATATTATAAGATAATTATATTTATTGAACTGATTAAATTAATTTTAAATTTCTCATATTTCCTCTTGGCCTGGGATACAAGGGGTGTAAATATACCTACATCCATAAAATCATTAAAATCTGTAATAATACTTATAGAAATATTACCCAGGGTCTCTTAGGAATGATTCTATGATTGAACATTATAATACAATATTATGATTTTTTATAAATCATTTAACTAGGTATATTTTAATATATATTATTATGAATAATTTTTTTCATAAATATGACTAAATTTTCACAATTTGATGGAAATGCACGATGAAAAATATTTCTTATTATCCATTAAAATGTATTATCAAGTATGTTTTGATAAAACTAAAAAACATATTTCAATTTCATATTCTTTATAAAATTGAGAAATGTTTATATATTTGTTATTAATTTCATATGAAATCCCTTTTGGCATCCTTCTAGACTATTTTTTACCACACTCTACCTTTTCCATTTGGGAATTTTTCAATTTTATTTTTTTTAGTCTAGTAAAGCATAAAGAAATTTTCATTGGTGGTGGGTGTACGTGATTTGTTGGACTTTGGATGATGGATGTTGTCAGTGGAGAACGTGATAAAATTAGTGCATGTAGCTCCAGATTTGATGTCATAGTGGTTCTATTTGATTATTTTGGATGTCATGATGATTTGATACTTCTTTCCTTCATTTTCAGTAAATTTCAATATAACCAATTTTATGGATTACTAATTATTAATTGTTAAATATATGTTTTTGGGATGTGTTATTTTTTGGAAAATTGTTCCCAATCTTATTATTTTAAATAGAGAGTCACAACTCAAATTCCCATGGGGAATTGAGAACACCATTTGGTCTATGTTAAAATAGATTCAGGAACATTTTATGTATTTTTACATGGATTTTTAATGAAAAATTATTATCAATGGCGGGAATGCCTCTTATTTGATGCTAGTATGAAATTTATGATGTATAGGTAGACATGAGAAAATATTGTTCGGACATTATGGTTATATTATTAGTGATTTCTTGACCAAATCTCTATATAATGTGCCTTATTATTCCATGGAAGATTTTGAAAATGTATCATTTATGGTGGTTTTTACCTAATCATATACTTTTTATAAATATTTTTTGAGACTTTGTTTCCTAGTTGACTCCTGATAGACATTTTTTGTGGTCTCATATCTAATGACTGACGTTTCTATTATTATTTATTGATGTTTTTTAGTAACATGACCCTAAGAAGATGTTTTAAAAGGCCTTAATAGGGATATATTTATGGACCATAGAAAGGTAACCCTCTAATTTATAAAAAAATTATGATGGTTTTTGTTCATGATATTAAATAGTTATCCAACTAATCTCCACAAGTTCACAGTCATACATTTGTGGTTATCACTCAGATGGAATATAATATAAGATATTCTTATGATTTAATTTTTATAAAAACAAATTATTTTTGGGCCCCAATGATAGTCATGAATAAATATTATTAGTTAGATAATGTTGACTATGAATTTGAGTTTTAAGAGATGATCAATTTTGTAATGGTTAAATCTGTATTCTTTAAACAAAAAGGTCCTTGAAGAAGGTAGTGTGATTCAATAGTTATGAATAGAAAAAAATTAGGATTCAATTAGAAATACCTTAGGGATAACATCTTGAAAAATTTATGTCTAGAATAATTTTTTTATGATATGTATGTGTATTTCCATAAACATGATCAAGGTGATCAAAATGTGATTCTTTATGTGAACCATTTTTTAAGGAATTCCTATTTTAGAAATGAAAATTATGGAATAAGAAGTTTAAAACTCATAGGTTTGAGGTGTGTCTTCAACCAGATAAGAAATCATTAGTTTTACAACTAAATCAAACATGCTATTAAAATGTTATGGATAGATAATTGATTGTGGAACATTACTAGGATGGTAGGTTTGTTTTGAAAGTAGTTCCTCATACTTTCAGTTGTTGTTCAAGTGGTCCTTTTATAGGGGATAGGATACGCGAAGTGTTTCATAGGGTAACCTATAGTGGAAAATCATGATATTTGAATTTTTATAAATATTCTAGAGTATATGGTATGTTAATAATAAATCGTTTCATGTATGGTGATGTTTTTCATTCATTGAAAGAATGCAGAGAGGCACCAACCATTTTTATATCTTGTGGATTTTTAGGACACATACAGTAAAATATTTAGATATTTATAACTATGTATTGAATTAAATCCACAAAATAATAGGATGATCCTTAGTGCAGTCATATGTTTCATGAACAATTGGGTTCTAGAAAATGTAATCAGGCGTGAAGACTATTCACATAGGGGATGGATCTCTATGAGAAGCCAATGCTATTATAATGATCATGAGAGGCACCATTACTAGTTCTTAATCATTATTGACTTCTATATTGGATAAAACTATATATATCCTTCATTTCATATTGCATTTTATAATTATTTAATACTTATTTAGATATCATTCCTTATGGTATGGATATTCGTATGCCTCTATGTATAAGGAGAGAGAATGGCCATTTAATCTCATATTGAAATTTTTCATTAATGTATGTTGAAAATATGTGTTACCTTTTAGTTATTGATATGAAATCATTGGATGAAACTCTATAGATGGAATAGATGATCTTTTATATATCTCATATTAGCTGTTATCTTTGACATGTCACCCTTACTTCCCAAATTCGCTGTTTCATGAATTTTAAAGAAAATAGGACATAAGGATAAGTCATGTTGAACATCATATTATAGAGTTATATAGGATAATATCAATGTTCACCTTTTATTTAGGACTTTATTATTTGGATGGTTATCTTCTTCCATTATTCAATTTGATTACCAATGTTTTCTATTCTTAATGTTGTCAATATTCCCCATTGAATTAGGTAGAGTTTTCTATTGAAATGGTTAAAGGTTCGAAGACCTTTTTATTCCCTCATAGAATAAAACACTACCAAAAAAATATGTAAATAAACTGATGGATGAATTGATGTCCAAAGACATCATTAGATCCAGCTTTTCAAGCTTAGAAGTGTTAGTTAATTATTCTAAAAAAATATTAATGACCCTTCACCTTTTAATTTATAATTTAAATCAGAAATAAATCACAATCATGAATAATTATACATTTTTCTCGAATTGATTATTAATTTAATAGATGTATGTGTTGAATTGGTTCTAAAAAAATTATCTTTATTATGTTTATAACCAAAAAAAGCATCAAGGAGCCTAATATCTATAAAACTATTTTTGGGAGAATGTATCATAATTATGAGTACCATGTTAATCAATTTGGGTTGGGATGTTTCCCTATAGTTTCAATGGAATTGATTAATAAGATTTTCCATGAGTAGCATGAATCATTTTCATTGTATTTATAGATGGAATCTTGGTCAAGTCTAAGACTAAGGAAGAAAATTTGTTTCATTTGAGAGATATGTTAAAAAGACTTGAGAAATTATATATGTTATTCCAAGAATTATAAATGAAATGTATATATTACCATGGTAAATTTAATAGAAAAAAAGGATTTCATAAATGGAATTTTAGATGATATTGAGAAAGTGATATCTATTGTGACGTATGAGGAACTAAATAATGCCATTGATATTCATATAATCATAATATTGGAAGGATATTATCACCTTTTTTTGAATTATTTCTCGATATTGTTATTTGAAATGACCTCCTCCCATAAAATTAGGTAAATTGTTTTTTTTGTATTGGATATTACATTATTCCTTTGAATATTTTATGTGCCATTTTAATTCATCAATATTGTTGACTCATTAAAAATATAATTAGGGATGTGTGGTCCTTTGTAATGTAACAAGTTTAGTTTTGTCTTGGGTTCTGATTAAGGGTGATCACATTGTGTCTTATTGTTCTCATCAAAATTTACATCATTAATATAATAATCCAACATATGATCTCAAACACGTAGATATGATTCACCATATGAATGGTTATCAATATTTCTTTTTCAAGAAGTTGTATACAATCTACATTGAGCATAAATGTTTTATTAATATATGTTTTCAATAAAATTTAACCTTATATATAGGTGGTTGGTGTAGTACCTAGAGTACTTCAATTTGTACATTTCATACACCCATGGTAAGGTGAATGTCATATATAGAGATTTAAGAAACATTGATTCCCATTAAATTAAATAATATTTTAAGGACTGGAATCTAGTGGACATATTTTATTTTAATCACTTACATTTTTGAGTAGATTATAATAATGATGACCCATTGAGTGATCTTATGAAATTCTCACCTATCCAAATGATTCTATTGAAATACCTATGTGATGAAAAGTAATTAGGTATTATAATAATTTTATAGGGATTGAAGACTATTTAGGATGGGTATATATCTTTTGAGAGTATACTATATTTTTTGATTCATTATTACATTATTTTTCCCATAAGGAATAATGTGTTGGAGGATTTACGTCATTCCATATGGTGGTATACCATAATAAAATATATATGTTTCATGATAAAAGGATGGAGTTTTTGGGGCATAGATTGAAATAAAGAATTAATGATTTTACTTATCATTTTTATACTTGTAAACAGATTAAATATTTTAATTATATGCCTATAGTTTTACATTATCCCTTTTTCATGATGACCTGGAAGTGGGAAGAAATATCAATAGTCTTTTTGATAGGGTTTTAACATACACCTTGTGGGAAAAACATAATTTGGGTTGAGATTGAAAACTTTATCAAATATTATAACATTATACTCATTCATGATATAACTAATGTTTAGGTCTTGGGAAATATAATTTTGTAGGAAATTGACCGATTTCATAGTGGTTTTTCTTCCATGGGTACTAAAATGTATCATATATTCCTTGTTCATATGTAGTGAGGCCTCAGTGTAACATCATGTTACTGTGATGATAGGTAAATTGTAAACTATTTCATGGTTTTTCCCTTCATTAATAGATTATGGATGATTTTGAGTTAATAGGATGATTTAAATTTTGATGTAACTGTTTAGTTATAATATCACATTATTTTTTATTTCAATAGTATGATTCCTGGGAATTACACATCATGTATCATTGTTAAATGATGTGTAAGTTTTAATATGGTACATACTATGATAGATGAATTCATATTGTTAATGGTTTCACATCATAAACCACGTTTTGAAATTTTGAAAAAAATGAAAGATCACTTATTTGACTAACTTGTTGTCCTTTAATACATGGAGACACATTTTCCTCCTGTGGATGCATTACTTATGTATTTCATGATGTGTGATGGATTATACATGCTATAATACCCTATATGGTGCTGATTAAAGTAGAAGTGTGATTGAGTTTTATCTGATCATCTTCTTTGGTTTCCTCTCCCTCAACCTAATGCCCTCCTCAGGCATTCTTGGATTCTTCCAACCCTTCTGGATCCATTCTTTTTGCATTTGATTGTTATTTCTTTTGTAGGTGATGTTTGGGTAATATTTATACATAGTATTTTATCTATCTATCCTTTTCCTTATTTGGAATTTCAATAGATCATCCTAATGTAAATGGATATGTCCCCCATGATGTTGGATTTAACATTCAAGGTTGAGTATCGATATATTATAAAACATTGTTCTCATTGACGGGTGTCGTTGAAAGTGTCAGGTTTTGGAAAAAACAGAGGTGGATCCATCCTTATTAGTCAAATGTATTATTCCTAAATGGAATGATTTATTGAAATTGTTGATTTAAATTCAATTTCTCAAACATTATTTCAATTAAAATGATAAAAACAGATTCCAATGATTGTGTTTATAGAAATTGGACAATTTAAATTATTTAGATTATATTGTGTACTTAATATAAATATAAGAAATTAAATTTATGAATTTAATTATGAGAATTAATTTTGAACATGATGGAATTAATTTTGAATGTAATTTAAACTAGTGAAAATGGATAAAATTTATTTGGTAGAAACCCATTGTTTTTATCTTGTAAAAAGGTGAGGTTTTGAGTAAAACCCATTTTGGTTTTATATGAAATAATTGGAATTTTGAAATGGAATAATGGTATTTTATTTTATTTTAAGCAGCCTTAAAATAAACATCATTTCATTTACGAGTGCAAGCAAGCCATTATTAGTTATTGAGTTATTTAAACACACTTTATGCTTTTAAAACATTATAAAACATACCTGTGGTGAGTCACATCCCCAATTATAGGGTGGCATGTCGTTTTTTCTAGTGTCTAGGTGATGTGAGTATACTCATTTATCTATGATCACCAAGATAATATAAAGTCGAATTTTTTTATAATACTTTTTTACCTACTAGGTAAATGACCTTGTTTCTAACATGTTAATTTATATATGAGATAGAAATGTAATCCAATGTTGTAAAACTAATTTAAATTAATTTTCTATATTTAAATAAATTTTTTATGTAATTGTTTTATTTAATACATCATTTTAAATATTAAATCTTCTGTAAAGTAAAATCATATGATTTAAAAGTATTATCTATCATTTTATAAAAGTGAAGAATATTTTTTTAAATTTGATTTGTAATTACGAAAATGTTTATTTTAAAAATCCAAATCATATATTAGGATAATATATATTTGGAATCTGTTATGGAATATTTTGTGGTATCCTACTAGGATTTGGCACAGAAGATACTTTTTCTTTTGGGTGATTGTAGAAATTATCTTCCATGATTAAGAAATGATAAGGGATCCCCTGAAGGTGGATCTATCTATTGATCTTTGTACAAAGTGATTTATGTGTTTAGAAACCTTAGAGATATTTTCACAACATTTTGTAATTGGGTTTTACATACATTGGTCTCTTATTTCTTGGTTTTAAATCATTACATTACTCTTAGTAGATCTTCCGTTGTAATGAATGTTGTCTTGTTTATTTTTCATCTGCTATGTTTTGTGGAAATTATTTTACCACATGGATGTTTTATGATGTCAGGTTCAGGTCCCCAACCCATGGGGATCAATAATTACCCTCATTCCATGTCAGGACCAGCTCACTTATCAGGCTACTAGGGTACCAGGGATGGTTTTTGACAAAGTGGCATCAACGTCAGTAGTATAGTTTATGTCTTTAATTAAGTATTCTTTATTTTGAAATCTTTTCAGCTCTTAGGAGTTATTTGAAATTGGGTGTTTTTACAAATGTCACCACAATGAACCATAAGTCTCTATGGGTGGTTAGGTACAAGCATTTTAAGGATATGTTCTAGTAATTTTCATATTTTAATTTGGATATAGTGGAATCCAAATCTATTTTTTTGAACTACAAAGAATAAATTATTTTGATGTTCAGTTTGAGTGTGAATCTCATGTCTTTACAATTATTTGATGATTTTTTGTTGCATTATTCCTTGGAGAAGATGAAAAAATAATATCCAAAAGGATGCTACTGCTGAACCATGGTTATAGAATCCTCTATTGGACCCGAATCTAGTTGATATGATTGTGCACATAGTCTATGCTCTGGGATATGCACCATATCTAGTCCCCATTCTGGATGCAACTTTGGATCCTCATGGGGATTCTCTTATAAATTGTCCCCATGATTTCATTAACCAGAATCCAACACTTTTTAAATGATCCCATGATCCTCATCATGATGAAGAATGCTAAGGAAAAATAGAATGAATTTTTGTGTTCTTGGAGACATGGGACGTGTTAAATGTGAAGTGTTCCAACTTCATGATGGAGGTAACAAAAAAGAGGTAGTGGGACACGATGTTGACATCAAGGAAACATGAGGGATTAGTGTTGAAGGACTTCAGGTTCCTTTCATTACATTGGTTTCTCCTGAGTCAATAGAGTTGGATGAGGCTATGGAATTTTTAAAACATGATCAGTATGATAGAACCATGACTAAATATTTAAATAATTTTGCTGAGTGGGTACATGTTTCTCTTGAGATTGTATCTCATTATAAATCATGGATCAATAGTTTGATTTGGTACTTCGATCAGATATTGATCTCAGTTATTATGGATAAATCATCCCAATTAATCTGATGTGTTGGATATGGCGATGATGGTTGAGATGGAACTGGATCATAATTTAGGATTATGAGGAGTTTGATTATCTCGTAGTGGTGGTGTTTGTTAATTCAACGTAATACATATGTGTGATGATTAACATATGAGTTCTTGATATAATGTTCACTCAAATCATCTTATAGCACTAGGAGTATGTTTTTTGGATTTCTAACAGTGTGGAATGTGAGGAAATTGTAATAGGGTTTTCCCTAAGGCACCTAAGAACAGAAGATCCTAGCAATGCTCAGGGAACAAACATAGATTATACGATCACTTATCTACTACACATAGTGTAACAGGATCATCATCTCGTAAAACTGTGGGGAAGTTAACTTCTTCGCATATAAAATAGTTCCAGCCACATGTAATGAAAGTAAAGATTCATCACATATTGGATGAGTATCCAGAGTAATAATACATGGTTTATGTGTTTGTGATAGGTACCATTACTAAATAATCTTCATTGGTTAGTGAACTATTTGATACTGGTTCATCTCACTCACTTATTTCGACTCGTATTATCAATATTCTTAATCATCCTATGGTGCTTTTATCTTATGAAATGGATATTACTCCTCCACAGGTAGGAAGAGATAAAAGGGTATATATAGTCCCGCTTATATCTTATATCTTTTAGACATCAATCTTGCTCGGAGATTCTGGTTTCTTATATGAAATCTAATGACCTCATATTTAGGATAGATTAGCTCAATACCAATTAATCCTAAATTGATTATTATATTCGATGAGTCTACTTAAAAACACCTAGTGGCATACCTCTTGTGTTTCAGGGAAAATGAGACCCATGGTCATGTAGTGTATGAACCTCTTATCTAGAGTTGGGGAATGTGAAATCATATTTTTATTTTAATCTAGAGTAGAATTCAGTGAGTGGGGATCTTCCTCCAATCATCGTCGATAGTCGTGATGTGTTTCCTTATGATATATATGGTTCTCCAACTAGTGAGTGAGGTTGAGTTTTGTATTGAATAAATTCATAATACTCAAATAATTTGAATTACCTCTTACTACATGGCACTAGCATAACTGAAAGAGATGATGTCCTAGTTTTATGATCTTATTGATAAATACTTCATATGATCGAGTGGGTCACATTGGGTGGTTCCAGTTCTCTTCACTAAGAAGGCTGATGGTTATCTTCTCTTATGTGTTTATTATTGAATGCTCAATAGATTTATATTAATGGACAAGGATCTATATCCATGTATTGAAGATCTGATTGATCAATTGAATGGTGAGAAGTGGTTTTCAATGATCATTCTTCGTTATGGTTACCATTAGTTAAGGATAAAGGAAAATAACATTCATTAATCCACCATTTGAAGCAGGTGTGGACTTTATGAGTACCCTATTATGCACATTGGTCTAACAAATGATCATGCAATTTTCATCGATTTAATAAAAAATAATTCACAGGAGTATCTGGATAAAACTGTTGTATTCTTTATAGATGACATCTACATTTACTCTAAATCAATGGAGGATCATGTGAAAATTCTGAGAATTGATTTGGGTCTAGTGAAAAATCTTTATCATTATTCCAATATTTTGAAGGGTGATTTTGGGATTTGGGAAGTGATATTATTAGGGAACATTATTTCAAAATAGTGTATATCAGTTGATCTATAGATGGTATAGGATTTTATGAAATGGGAGAAACCACGAAATGTATTCGAAATTTAGTTCTTATTGGGATTTTCCAGATACTATCATAGGTTCGTGATGGACTTTTTGAGGTAGGATTCTCCAATCACTAATCTATCTCATTTGGAGGGGATGTTTTTTTGGGATGATAAATGGAAGAATTATTTTGTAGATTTGAACCATCTCTAGAATACTGTGATGGGGTTGCCTCGTCTAGAGGCTGAGTAGGGCCTAAAGGCTTATGATGCGTTCTTATTCAAGGATACAATGTAGTTCCATATAGATCTCATCAAATTAGGTCACATGAGATGAATTATCCAATCCATGATGTTTAACATGCAGTTGTGATGCACATGGTTAATATTTGGGGGCAATAACATTATTGATAAAATTTTACCTTGTTTTCAGACCAAAAAGATTAAAATATACATTCTCTAAGAAGTATATAAACCTTACCTAGAGGTGTTGGGTGAAGTACCTATATTATTACATAATTGAAATCACCCATACCCCAGGGAGAGTGAATATATTTATAAATCCATTGATTGAGAAAAATCCAACATTGGATATGAACGATTCTTTAGAGGATATAACATGATGGATCTTTTGGCATAGTTTCAGATTAGAGTTTAGAATAAACGGTATGAAGATCCATTGACCAAGATTTTATTGATAACTACTCTTATTAAGATGATTCTTCACTAACAGGAGCCTAATCATGAAATTTATAGCATTACAGACTCTCTTTATAGTGGGAGATTGAATCATAGTAGTCTTTCTCCATGGAGGGTGTTCTATCTTACCAGAACCATTACATTGTGTCACTAGTGATAAGAAAGACTGTAATGGAGGATTTCCATACTTCGAAGTTGGATATCCATCAATGAAAAAATATAATTTTCTAACACCTGAGGAAGAGGTTAATGTCGACAGGAATGAGATGTGACATTGATGAGTTTTTTACTTGTTTCCATACGTGCCAACAGGTGAAAGGCAAACACCATAGTCCTTTTGGTTTTCATCATCCACTTCCTATCCCAACTTAGAATTGGGATGAAATATCTATGCACATTTTGTGGTTGGGTGGCCTCATACCTAGAAGAATAACAATTTTATATGGGGTGTGATCAACATGCCTCCCTTATTGGCTCACTTTATACCCATTCGAGATATAATCAACGATGATGAGTCGGGCAGCATATATGTAATTATTATTTGATCATTTGCAAAGATTTTCATCTACTATATATCCTATTAGTGATCGTAGAATTATATATCATTTTTTCAAGGGCCTTCAGGATACACTGGGGTCTTAGGTCTATCTGAGAATGGCCTACCATACATAGTATGATGGCCAAGTATAGAGAGCTATAGATATTCTTGAGGGTAAGCTTCATGCTTGTGTTCTAGACTTTGTTTGGTCTTGGGATGATTACATGTGATTAGTAGAGTTTATAATAACAAAAGTTACCATTATATGGTCAGAATGGATTTTTTTGAGGCCATGTATTGTCTTCCATGTAATTCTTAATTATTATGGTCAAAGACTAGTGAAAGTTCCACAGTAGGACGATGTTTTTTTCAATAGACGAAATATAGGATTCAGTTGATTCTTCAGAGGATGTTGAAAGCACAAAAATGATATATGTCTTATACTGACTATCTCCATAGACCGTTGGTGTTTTAAATCATTGAATAGGTGTTCTTGAATGCTTCACACTGGTTGGGTCATCGCTAGATTGGGAGGAAAGGGATGATTTCTCCTCGATTTCTGGGACATTTTGAGGTTTTTTATAAGGTGGGGAAAGTTTATTATTATTTTTCACAAATAGAACAGCTGATATCCATACATAAAATGTTCCATGTATCACTAGTAAGAAATTTTGTATATGATCCATATCACATTTTGAGATGCTGTGATATTTAGATTGAAGCAGATTTATCTGTGACTAAGTGACTATTTCGTATTTTTGATTCTGAGACCATGGTACTTCATGGGGGGTGAGGCCTTTGGTTTTTGTGATATGGCAACATGGTTTTGATAGTCACGAGATGTGGGAATGCGTGTAATTTATTAGAGAAAATTGTTATCATCTTTTCCCATGGATAATTTTTTATATGCATTCTGGGGAAAGCATTTTTTTATAGTGGTGAGTTTTTATCATTCTGTTACTATTCTGACGGGTAATTTATGAACCTTTTTACAGGGTTTCCCATTTGTTAATAGAGTAGGGTTGAGTTTTATTTGAGAGGATTATTTAAATGGTGAAAAAAAAATTTGGTTGGACTCTCACTTTATTTTGGATTTTAACTATAACAGACCATATTTTACATGTAGATATTACTTCAACCATGAAGAATATTTATTACGTAAAATAACAAATACCATGACTAGACACTACAGGTTTAGTGTCTTTAGAAATGGAGAGACAAAAAATGGTTCAAAAAATATCTACTCTTTCTCTCGCTTATTACTTCAAAACTAGACTACTTTTGGACATATATTGCTCAATACCATTCTTCATGACCTTGGAAAAATAAACATATGAAAGGGTCATATAAAATGCGTGGTAAGGGTAAAAAATAAAAATATCAATAATATCATAATCATAAGAACATATGATTTGAAAATCTCATCCTCTATATAAAAGATCACAATAGCCTGTCATGGGATAAATTATAACAATAAAATATAGTCACAATAGTCATGACATAAGGCCAGAAAATTAAATGTCATACACAAATTAAAATATAAAAAAATTTCATATTAGTCAGGGATCATTAATAACACAGTCATAGTTGATAAATCCATTATTGAACTTAGTTCACTCCTCGTTCCAACCCTGTATTACTGAACCAGATTTATTTTTTATTCTGTACATGTCTATCTCATGAGATATAAATCTTTTCCCAATGCATTGGAGGGAAATATAAGTCTCACTAATCTCATAATGAATCCAGTATTATGTGTGACACAAAAACATAAATCATTTATCATTACATAACCCATTAAATAAAATATTTTTCTTTAACATCATTCCATCATCATTCATATTAAATAAATGGATTTCATAAAAATAATTCCATCATAAACACAATAATATTAAAGTAATTATAGGTACATAAACCTAACGATTTGTCATCATATATAATATATAATTTTGATAAAACACATGAACATAATTTCTGAGGAAAATATTCTTTCTTTTTAAAAACATTTTCTTTTCTCAAATTTCCACATAATTTTAAAAGAATTGAATTCAGTTGAAAGTAATATTGAAAACATGTAGAGTAAGATTCATGGAAATAATGCTTAATGAAACCATAAATATTAATTCATTCCAAATATGTAAAAAAACATTATCCTCGTACTTTTTCCAAATATGCCAAAAAGTTCTTTAAATCGAATAATGACAGAAGATTTCATTCATTTAACTTATCAAAAATTAAAAAAATGGTAAAATAAACATTAAATTTTTTTATATGAATATAAATAATATTACATAATTTATAAACATTGTTGTGGATGATAAATATAGCCTAGTGAATACTTACGTATACAAAATATCCATTAAAAATTAGATTGCAGAATTATCCCTTACCTTAAGTCCGAAATCCTTTTTATGTATCTGATCCACCTGTGTAATGATTTAAATAATGTTATTTAAATATTCTAGAATCATAATAATTTTAATGATATAATATATGTTTATATTATCATCTATTTGTTAGTAACATTTCATTGTAACTTGTTAATCAGATATTAACTACTTTATGTTCTTATTCACCATTTTCAGATAAGTTCATTTTCTACATCATATGTTTTTGTTAAATAATTTACATAATGATATTAGTATAATATATATATATATGTATTCATTAAATTCATGTATAAAATTATGGTTTAATGAAGATTATATAGAATGAATCAAATCACATCATGAAGACGGCAGGTTGTACGTACGCACGAGCGATGATATTGTTCCCAAAATGGTATTATGGTATTGAAGTGAATAGTGTATAATTTTTCATGATTATTAAAATTATATAGTAATCATATATAGTTTATATTTTTATAATTATACCCATCCAATTAAGGTGTTGGTGGAAAAAATATTACACTACAGCGTAGAGACAATATGCCATACGTACACACGCCCGTTGATTTCTTTTTTAATATGATGGATAGAAGGTGAAATATGGTTTTTTAAAATTTATATTATCATATAAGTATATTAGTGATACTGATGTTATAACATTATAATGAAACAACTAGTTAAGATGAATTTAATTAGAATTAAGTTTGAATGAATCGGTAGAAGAAATTACCTAGTCCTCGACGTGCTTCCTCTAAATCCATTCTTAGAGAACTAGAGTTGGTCATTAAAGATTACTAGAACCTTAAGAATGAAAATGGTTAAGTTGAGGAGGAAAACATGTAGGGTATTTCCAAGCCTGAAGTCTCATTATGAAGTGAATATTTTTTTGGAGTAGGTGACCTTTTATAATTGAGTTGAGGGGCACTTTGGGAATCTCCATAAATAATAATTTTATATAAAATCAAACCCCAAAAACCTCTAAAATGTCCAAATTTTAATGATAATACCAGACATGGTTGTAATATCATCAAAAAATAAAATTTATATATGTTATTTTTTCCATATCAATCATATATTTTCAATTGACACTTATTTATTCTATATAATTTTCAATTGTGGTAATAATATTCAAAATTTCTAATTGTTATAAATATTTACATATATTTTGTTAATAGACCATAAATGGTTATATTATAATAATTTAGACCTTATAATTATAAATTTTTAATTTTTAAATTTTTTTATGATATTAAAATAATTTAATAAAATTTTATTTTTATAAAATACCAATACTGTCTATTTTTACACTATTCATTTATTTGTCCTCAAATATAATCCACAAAATAGAGAAATTCAAACGAAAATATTTAAAACACTCAAAACATGTCATATTATTTTATAAAATTCATAGTTCAAATTAATTAGTTCATTTGATATTTCATTTAATATTATTAAAGCCATTTTTTGATATTTCTATTAATAAAATAATTTCTACATCCCTATTGTATCATCATCAATTATAATATTTTAATCTCTAAAAATTATAAATAAATTTCTTTGACATAATTAATTATCTTTTATTTATAGAGACTATATATAGTGGATATTATATCCTACTTATCTATATATTAAAATTAATACACTTATATAAAATAATATTTTGAAATTTTGTCACATTCAATAGTTTATATTATATTTAGGTCATAATCATAGGTATGTGGCCATTAAGTTATACCATTTTAAAAAATATAGTATAAGTGTCTAATTTAGTCATCAAATCTGATTATTATAGGTGTTATGGTAATTTTATAATATTATTGTTACCTATAATTACTTGATTTACCTTTAACCATGGTAATAATGATAATTGCCAGAATTACTATTCATAATGACCACAAATAAAAAAAGAAAATAAAAATAATTTGGTCCTACTGACTCCAAATATGAAATTCATTTTCTTAAATTTAAAAACCCAGATGTTGTAGTAATTAATTTAAAATTAACATCGTTGTTGTAATGAGAAATTAGGTTCTGAAAGTAGAAATATTGCAAGAGATTGAACTGTTTTTACATCTCAATTTAATGTGAAATTAATTCCAATAAGATAAATTATATTTAAGTGTAATAATATATTATTTTTTTAATTTTAAACCATTCAGTAATAAAATTCACCAATATAAATTATTTTAATGAAATAAAATTTATTTTAAATTAAAATTTAACCTATTTTTACTATTCATCTAAAAATGAATGTTATTAGAAAAATATTAGAAATTCATCCATTACATATTTTTATATCTCGCATCAAAATAATGTGTTTATATTTTCATATAAAAATGTTTAATATGTCAAAATTATAATTTAAAATGGGTTCTTCTTTTAATGGGGTAAAATTAATGTTTTGTGAAAATTAGTTTTTATACCCAATGACTAAAATATTGATTAAATGAATATAAATATATTTTATTAAGTACATAACACATATATATCACATTAATATCAATACGAAAAGTAATTTACTGAAAAATAAAAATATATAATTTATTTATATTTATCATACATAATTGATAGACACATTTTTCACAATGCATTTTTCATATGTTATTTAAAACTATTCCCACAATCCTAATGACTATACTATAACATTAATATTATTATATGGTCATCTTGTGGTTCCATTAAACCGAAGATTTTTTTACAAATCAAACTACTAAGTAACAAAAATCATTTAAGGAAATTTGATTATAAAAAAATTGATTGTTTCATTTTTCCCCATTGAACTAAATTTCACCATTAAAATTAATCAGTTGAAAACAAACAGATGAGGATAAATCTCCCTAATCGAATACTCAAGTTACCACACATCTTCTTCATATTGGTGGATTCTCTATAAAACATTATCCAGGAGAGTGGTATTTTTTCGTAGAACTTTTCCCCTACGATCGAGAATCTCTAGCGTTTTTTCTTTATAAGAATGATCTGGCTACTGCAGTACGCATTTGGAGATTAGTACACGTGAAAGATCAGTTATGTTCTTTCTCCATATAGATAGATGAAACACATCTTTAACTTGAGATAGATTTATTGGAAGTGCCAATTGGTATGCTTCTTTCGCGACACAATCCGGAATTTCAAAAGAATGAATATACCTATGGCTCATATTTCCATTCCCTCCAAATCTCATTACTCTCTTTAAAGGAAATTTTAGTAAGAAAACCTTATCATCCTCTTAAATAACTATGAATTTTCATAGTTTTTTAACATAACTTTTTTTCGACTCTGAGCTGCTATTCTGTGTTGTTGATTAGATCTAACCTTTTCTGTAATTTCATTAACAAGATAAGGTCATAATAGCCTTGTTTCCCCAACTTCATCCTGGAATGTTGGAGTTCTACACTTGTTTCCATAGGGGGATTCATAAGTAGGCATCTGAATAATAGTTTGAAAGATATTATTGTATAAAAATTCTAAAAATGTTAGGTGTTTATCCCAACCAACGTTGAAATCCCTAGAGAAAGATCTTGAAATTCCTTCGAGAGATTGAATTTTCCTCTCAGACTGAACATTAGTCTGAGAATGATAAGTAATTATAAAACTAAACTTTGTATCCATAACATGTTGAATACTTCACCAGAACATTTAGGTAAACATTTTATCCCCATCATATACAATGGAAATTGTTATATCTAGAAACAATTCCTATTTCGTTACATATATCTTGCCAAGCTGGTCAAGAGAAAAATACTCTATAATATAAATGAAGTGTGAAAACATTGTGTGTAAATCATCTATAACCCAAATATCATTATTTACATTGGATGTTTTGGGATGTCTGATGACAAAGACTACAATGATTTTTTCCCAATTCCATTCTAGTATTGGTAATGGTTGTAAACTCCCCTTA
Organism: Viscum album; assembly: GCA_963277665.1. NCBI lineage: Eukaryota > Viridiplantae > Streptophyta > Magnoliopsida > Santalales > Viscaceae > Viscum > Viscum album. Next base: position 449,127,703 of record OY728133.1, read on the forward strand.
TACATTTGTTTCTTAGCCTTATTTTTCAGAAGAACCATAAATTGGGAGACATATTTGACAATTTCTCATTTCATACCATCCCACCATAAGAACTCATTCATATCCTTATAAATGTGTGTGCATACATTTTCAATAGAGAATAAAAAACAATGATCCTCATTGAATAACTACATTTTTAATTTTGGTATAGGAGGAACACAAACTCGGTTCGTAAACATTATTATTTCTTTATAATCAAGGTTTACTTTAGGGAAATTTCACCACATATTTTATTTCTCTACATATTTCTTCTACACCTCCTTAATTATCACATATATTGATTGTTGAACATTTATTTGTGAATGATAATACTTACCCCTTCCTTTAAAATTTCAAGATCTGTTCTTTGCAAATCCATAAATATTGTATATTTTGTGATCCTCATCATATATAAGCTAGCATTGTCTTGTCGACTTAATGCATCTTCCACCTTTATTGCTTTTCCATGGTGGTATAGTATTGAGCAGTCGTAATCTTGAATCAACTACATCTGTCATCTTTTGTTCACATTGAGATCTATTTTTGTGAAAATACACTTTAATCATTAATGATCAGTATAAATTTCACACCTTTCACCATAAAGAAAATGCCTCCAAATCTTTTACTCTAATATTACTGAATCTTACTCCAAATCATGAGTTGGGTAATTTTTTTCCTGGATGTTGAACTTCGATGAAGAATAACATATCACCATTTAATTTTTCATGAGAAAAAATATCATCCCCTTCATTGATGCATCACTATATATAACAAAACATTATCCACTACAAGGCAGTGTGATCATAGGTTCACTGGTTAATGTTCTTTTAGTTCATTGAAAACTTCCTCACATTCATCCATCCAAACAAACATAAATCCTTTCTTAGTCAATATGGTTAGTGTATCAGTCAATCGTGAAATATCTTTCACAACATGTTGATAAAATCAAGACAAACCAATAAAACATTGAATCTCAGTTAAAGTTTTTGGTCTTGACCATATTTCAATAACCACTATTTTTTCTATATCCGTAGATATTCCCTCTATTGAGATTATGTAACTTAAAATGAAACTTTATAATGCCAAAATTCACAACTGGTAAATTTGGAATAAATATTATCATTTATCAGGGTCATCAGTACAATTTGCTAGTGATATTCACGTTCGTCCTTCCTCTTTGAATAGATAATAATATCATTTATAAAGACTAAAACAATCTAATCAAGTTAGTATCTAAAGACTATATTAATTATATCCATGAATGTAGTGGGGGAATTACTAAGAACAAAATCAACATTATAAATTCATAGTGTACATACCTTGTATGGAATGTCACTTTCTATATATCATCTTTTTTGGCCCATAATTTATTATATCCTAAACAAATATCAATCATTTAAAATTATTGAGCATCGGGTATTTGGTCAAATAAGTCATCAATGCGAGGAAGATAATATTTTCTCATGATAGTTTTCTTGCATTGTTTTCAATATTCAAGGAAGAGTCTCATTGATCCATCATTATTCGTAACGAACATAAAAGGAACATCCCAAGATGACACACTATGGTGTATGAATACATTACCAAGATTCTACTGGAGTTGGTTCTTAAATTTATGCAACTCAATTTGGTCAATTCTATAAGGTGAATTTTAAATAATAATAAAAACTGTATGAGTTATATTGAAAAATAATAATCATGGTTTAGTGGAAGGCCTGGAAATTCCTCTGGAAAAAATCACCAAACTCCCACACAATGTGTGTATTCTTAATCATTAGTTTCTCCATATAAGTTTGAGATTAAAAAAATTCATTGGTAAGAATAATGACCTATAAGATGGAAAAAGGTTATACAAGAATGTTATATTCGTCATTTCATTGATAAATAATCATAGAATAATCTGGAATATGAAATTTGATTTAACTACCGTAGAAATTGATGTGTTCTTTGTATAGGGAATTCCAATCCACTACATGAATCACATAAAATTAAACTATAGGAAGGATCACATGATTTTCAGGAAGCACTTTCCCACAAACATTAACCAGATAAGAATTATAAACGTTCAATTTAACCACTGTTCTGCTATGAGTTTTTACATCTATGTCAACGTCTAATTGTTGAGGTATTATGGGGATACCCTTAGAAAATTCTTCACAAATAAAAATGTTATTGTATCTAGAATCAAATAAAACATTTTCTACACTCATGTTGGATGATAATTAATGAAGATTACATTGGAAGTCTTGTTAAATTTTCTTTGTAGGAACAAATGGATTCATCATCATTTTTCATAAGATCAAGGAACTCATTATCGATTTTTGTTTAAAAAATATGAGGAAAGTACTTATTGAAAAATAAAATCATGAACTCTTCCAAGTCCATGGACTAAATTTCATCTCTTTGCCTTGTATGCTTGATAAGACTCCACCATTTTTTTGATTCACCATCTAAAATATATACTACTAAGATGACATTATCATGTTCAGAACATTTTAGAACTAAAAATATCATTCCAGTGGTACCGATACATTGTTCAGTCACAAATGTATCATCAGTCCCACTGAATGATGGTAGATTCTTCCTCATGAAGGATTCAATGGAAATTTTCTTCCTCCTTTTCTTTTTTGGTAGTTCAATATGATACATAGCTTCAAAACATTATGTGAGAATGTACACAATATTTTTCATTCTTGGTCACATAACATTTTGTTTCTTAGGGGGATAATCTCTTAAATTCCTATCTTAATCAGCATTAATGCACTTCCATTGGGTTCCAACCATTGACTAACATCAAGAAGCATAGTGTGAGAAACACAAATCTTAATGGAAAAAAACACATTATTCAATTATAGAATTTCAATTTAGTACACATTAGTTTTTATCCTAGGTTATTAATGAACATCTTTAAAACACTAGGATTGGATTGTACCCTATACTAAGACATATCCTTAGGATTTTTACTATGGCTATCTCATCCTTATTTACAATGTATAACTATTCCTTTAATATGATACCAACTGTAATGGCCCATACATTACATGTAAATATTTGTTCAACATTGATGAATATTTATTACATAATATAATAAATACCACACCAAAACAATATAGGTTTAGTGTATTCTGAAAATTGGAAACATGAACAATTGGTTCACCAAACATCTAAATTATCTATAACTTATTTTTTCAAAACTATACTCTTTTTTGACATTTCATACAAGATACCATTCATCATGAACTATGAAAAAGAATCATATGAAATTGTGAGAGAAAATTCTCTGTATGGGTAAACAAGGGTAATATCAATCATATCATAATCATAAGAATATAACATCTTAAAATCCTATGTTGTACATAAATTATTTGAATACCATGTCATGGGATATGTCCTAAAATTGAAATGTAATCAGTGTAGTCATAATATAAGACATGAAATTTTATTCTAATACACACATAATAATAGATAATCATTTCAGATTAGTTAAGACTCATTTCCAAGACCATCATAGTGAACAAAGTCCATTACTTAACCGAGTTTACTCCTTGTCCTAGCCCTGTATTACTGAACCCAATTTTCATGTCACTCCAGTAATATCTATCTACTGAGATTTAAATATTTACCCATTGAATTTTTGGATATACAGGTCTCACCCATCTCATAAGGAAACCATTCTTATGTGTTCCACAAAAACATATATCTTTTATAATATCACAACCCATTAAATAAAATTGGTTTCTTATCCTTCATTCCTTCAAAATACATGTAAAATAAATGGATTTCATGAAAATAATTCCATCAGAAACACAATCATATCAATTTAATAATAGGGATAGAAACATAAACTTATTTCATCTTATATGGAATATATTTTTGATAAAACACTTATGTTTTTTCCTGGGGAAAATATCCTTTCTTTTTAAAAAACATTTTCTTTTCTCAAAATTCCATGTAATTTAAAAAGAAAGGAATTTAGTTGAAAATAATATTCAAATATTGTAGATGAAGTTACATGGAAATATGGTTTAATGTAACCATAAATATCTATTAATTTTGTATGATTTTAAAAAACATTCTACTCGTACTTTTTCCAGAAAAGTCAAAAGTACCTCAAATCTAATAATGAAAAAATATTCCATTCATATCATTTAATAAAAATTCACCAAATTCTAAAATTAACATAAATAATTATTGTGTAACATAACTGATATTAAATAAATAGTAAACATAGATGTGGATAATATATCTAGCGTAGGGAATATATACGTGTAAATAATCTCAGATAAAAATTAGATTGCAAAATTATCCCTTACCATAGGTCTGATATCCTTCATATATATCATAACATATTTTATAATGATTTAAATAATGTTATTGACTTATTCCAGAATCATAATAATTTTTATGATAAGATATATGATTATATTATCATATTTTTTTGTAACCAATCATTGCCACTCATTATTCAGATATAAATTGTTTTATATTCTAATGAAAGATTTATCAGATATGTTCATGTTATAATTCCTAATATATATTTAAATAATTTAAAAAATGATATTACTATAATATATATAATATTTATTCATTAAATTCATGTATATAATCAATGTTGAATGCAGATCATGTACAATGAATCACATCACATCATGGAGACGGTAGGTCGTACATACGCATGAGCGATGATATCATTCACAAAATTATAGAACAGTATTGAAGGGGATAGTGTGTAATATTTCAAAATTAAAATTCTATAATAATAATATATTGATTATATATTCATCATTATACCCTTCTAATTAAGGTGGTGGTTAAAAAATGATTACACTACAATGTGGAAACGGTTAGCATATGTACGCACGTGCAGTAATTTCATTTTTTATAGGATGGAATGAATGCGAAATATAGTTGTTAAATATTTATAATAACAAAACATTTTATTTTTTATACTAATGTTATTACTTTATATTGAAGAAAATATTGAATCTGAAGTATAAGAAGAAATAAGTTTGAAATAATCAGTAGAATAGATTACCTCCTTTATGGTGTGATTTTTCTAAATCAATTCTTAGAGCATTAGAGTTGATCATTCAAGATGAAAAGTACCTATAGAATGAAAATTGGGAAGTTGAGAAGGTAAAAGGTTAGGGTATTGATGATAATAAAGCAAATATTTGAAGTGAAGAGGTGATGGAGGAGGTGGCCTATTAAAATTGAGGTGATGGTTTTTTGGGAAAATCCATAAATAATAATTTATAATGAAATCAAGACCTTCTAGAAGTTCTCTATAATGTCCCAATTTAAAAGATAATATGATATAAGGATGTAATCTAAAAAATAAATAAATTTTGGAGATGTAATTTTGTGTATTTAAATCACATCCTTTTAATTAACACTTATTTATTCTATTTAATTTTTAATTGTGCTAATAATAATCTCAATGTTTAATGTTTATAAATATTGACTCATATGATGTTAATTTTCCATAAATGGATATCATATGACAATTTAGACCTTATAATTATTAATATATAATATTTTATATATTTTTATTATTTTTAAAAAATTTAATTAAATGCTATTTTTTAAAAAATATCAATACGGTCAATTTTGACAATATTCATTTATTTGACATTCGTTTAAAATCATAACAGAATATAAATTTAATAAAACTTATTTAATAAATTCTTAACATGTCATATCTACCTTTAAAATTCTTGGGGAATATTGATCAGTTAATTTGATATTTATTTTCATATATATTTATATTAATATAATAATTTCTACATCACTATTGTGTCATCATTAATAGTAATTATATAATCACTAAAAGTTATAAATAAATTATTTTGATGTAGTTAATTGATTTTATATTTCTAGAATCTATCAGTAGTCTATATTATCTCCTAGGTATCCATATATTAAAATTAATATAATTATTTAAAATGTGATTGTGACATTTTGTCATATTAATTAGTTTTTTATATTAATTTCATATTCATAGGTTCATGGCCATTAAGTTATTACATTTTGAAAAATAAATGATAATGGTCGAATTTAGTAATCCAATTGAATTTTTACACATGTGATGGTAATTTTATAATATTATTTTTTTCTTTTAATTATCTAATTTACCTTTAAAAATGGTAATAAAAGTAATTACCAAAGATACTATTCATGATTCCCAAAACTAAAATTAGTATATTAATATAATTTGGACCTATTGAATCTAAATTTATATTACATTTTTCAAAATTCAAAACACCTAATTTTCAGTAATTAATTTGAAATTAATCCTATTGTTGATATGAGAAAATGGGTACTAAAGGTTAAAATATTGATAAATATTGAAATGTTTTTACCTTTGAGTTTAATCTAGAATTAATTCCAATGACCTAAATAATATTAAATGGTAAAAAAATTATCAATTTATACATTGAAACCATTCAATAATATAATTTAACCATAAAAATTATCTAAATGATATAAATTATATTCAATTAGAAATTTTCATATTTTTATTATTCATAAATACATGAATGTAATTAGAAAAATATAAAAAATTCATCCAAATTAAATTTTTATATAAATATTCAATATAAAATTTATATGTTGTCATATAAAAATAATTAATGTTTCAAAACATTAATTTAAATGGTGTTCTCCATTCAATGGTGTAAATTTTAACTTTTTTTAAAAGAAATCGGATTCTATTCAACCAATAGGGTGTTCTTCAAACTCTATAACAAAAATATCCATTGGATGGACATCAAAAAAATTATTGTAGTATATGACACATATATATTCTATTAATTTCATTACAAAAAAACATTCAATCAAAATAAAAAATAGTCTAATTGATTTATATTTTTCCTAAATAATTGATAGGCAATGAATCCAGAATTCTTTTTCAAAAGATAGTTATAATTCTTCTCTTTAACCTAACAGCTATTCTATAATGGAAATTTTCTAATACTAGAATCTGGGAAATTTTTTCTCACATTTTTGTTCAAAACAAGCTAATGAAGAATAAAATTAATTTAAATAAAATATATCATAAAAATACTATGGAATTACATTAACTATAGGATTCCAAGGAATTACGCATCATGAATCGGTGATACATGACATGTATGTGGTTGCATCTTACATGATTTGGAAGTTGAATTCTTGATGTGAAGGGTTTCACATTGTGAAAAAAAATTACACATCATGAAAAAGTGACATATCACTCATTCGACTCACATGTTGGCCATTAATGCATGAAGACATGTTTTATTCTTGCAGCTATGTTACATAAATATTTCACATCGTGTAATGGATTTCAAATCATGTAATTCCCCATAAAGAGCCTATAAATGTAGTTGTATGCTAGTATTTTCTCTCATCCTTTTTCCCATATTTCCCCTCCCTCATCCCAAACCCTTACCTAATTTTTTTTGGAGTATTCATACCATTATGGATCTATTACAATATTTTTTGCTTAATATTTCATTATTATGGGATATCCAAGTAATATTTTATTTCATTATTTATATTTCTATCCATACCCTAATTTTTAATTTCAAAAGATCATCCCAATATTGATGGATATCTCCTCCGTTATATTGGATCACACATCTTGGTTTAGTTTTGAGAACTTATACTCATTCATTATCATTTATGGGTTCCATTGTGAGTGTCAGGTTTCACGTAAAATGGTTGTTATTCTTTCATTATTAGCCAAATTGTTTATTCCTATATTTTATGATTTATTTCAGTAGTTTATTTTAATTAAATTGATCAAACTATCTTTCAATTAATTGGATAAAAATGATTCAACGGAATTAGGACATTTGAAATGGTTTTGGAATGGAAATTTGGAAAACACTAAATTCCATTGAATTAGGGAGTGTTTATTGAAATTGGTGTATTTAAATTATTGTATTTAATTTTTGGATTTGATGGAAATTTTTTTTTAAATTGATTAATTTAATGAGAAAATTATTTATGGAAATGGTGGAATTTGTTTTTAATAGATTTCAAACATGTGAAAATCAATTAACATTATTTTATAAAAACCAAATAGTTTTATCTTGTAAAAAGGGAATGTTTTATATTAAAACCAAATTTTGTTTTAAATTGAAAAAATATCATTTTGAAATGGAATAATGGGGTTTAATTGTTTTTTAAGCAGTTTTAAAATAAATTTCCCAACATGTAACAGTTTATGAATTCTTTAGTTAGATGGTGAGTTATTTGGACACAATATGTACTATTACAATTTTCCAAAACATACCTATGTAGGGTCACATCCTTGATAGGAGGGTGATGAGTCTTATCAAGCTAGTGTGAGGGGGACATGAGTATACTCAATTTTTTGTGATCCCTTAGAGATTTTGGAGTCCTATAGATATATAATAATTTCGTACATACTTGAAAGATAACCATGTTGCACACATGATTATTTATATATGATATATAAATGTATTAGAATGTTGTAAAGCTACTTTACATGCCTTTTCATGATTTACATAAACTATATTTTGTAAATGTTTTATTTAACCCATTAGTTTAAAAAATCCATATCTTGTAAAGTAAATTCCTATGCTTTAAATGTATTTTAAATATTTTTTAAAATGTAAAGAATGTTTCCGTTAAATATTTTTTTGAATTTCCAAACTTGTTTATTTGAAAAATTTAAATATTTTTTTTTGATTACCAATAGTTGGAAGCCGTTATGGAATCATTGGGGGAACTTAATGGGATTAGAATCATACGCTAATTTTTCCTACAAGTTTTTGTAGACATTATTATTCCATGTTTAAAAAATGTGAAGGGATATCTTGGAAGTGGATACAACTACAATGTTTGGGACATGGTGAGTTGGAACATTAGCGACCGTGGAGATGAATTCCCTACTTTTAGTACTCAGGTTTCAGTGTTGTTGGGATCTTCATGCCTTGTTGTATTATATTACTTTACACCCAGTGGATCTTCTATTGTAATGAACACTATTATGATTATTTTTCTTCCACTATATATTGTTAAAATTTTGTTCCCAATTGAATGTTTTACGATTCCATGTGCGAGTCACTAAACCGAGTCGATCCGGAATGACCTTTGCACCATGTCAAGTATATCAAGGTTATTAGGTTCCCATGGTGCTGGTGATAGTTCATGACAATCAATGATGATATGGGATCACTAGTAAAGTTGATCATGACATACCATCTTCATACATACAGTTATATAGAACTAGATAATTAAATTCATTAGTTATTGATTTGTTTTTGTTTCCATGATAAATGTGGAGACTGTGAATCTCATCCAGACTAGTAGATTTTTCTTAAATTAATAGTTAAAATTCATTCATCAATATTCCAATCATTTATTCCTTGTATAGATGACCATTTATATCATTTCTTTATTTTTCAGGAATTGATTAATGATACCTTTTTAGGATTAGTTTGGTCTAATAGATGATGTAATAATGTTACATTATTTATTTGAGAATGGTAATGAATCAGATCCATTATTAATACTATATTGATTATCATAAAATACCTTTGGATTTCTTGTTTTATGTCCTGGTTATTTTATAATATCACATTGGATGTGTCAATAATGCATTGGAAAATTGGTTATATTTTCCCTAAGATACATTGACCATTTGATATTGTTGTGAATAATGGTATAGTGTAATACTATTTGGGTATTACACCACATATGTCATCAATCTGTAACATGTACCATGTTTCACAACTCAAAAATCTTTTCCTAGACTCGTCTAATTTCGTGAGATGGGAAGACCATAATGTCAAACCTGGTTTTTCCAAGATCAAGATGTCACTTTTGGATTTTTTTTCATTTCATATAATTTTTCATTATTGAAAATCCTAACCTTCATTCATGTGTTATTGAATCCTATTTCTGATTCACCTGAGATTTTGGAGCATCAGTCATTTATGAGGATGAAATTTCATTATCTTCATTATATTAAATCTTCTTCAAAGGATTTCCAGGGGAAGAAACAATTTTTATTATGGATAATTAGAGAATCCAAACAATATATTTAATGTATTTTATATTTTTAAAATGTTTATTTTGATATTTGATTTTATATTTTTAATTTAAACAGTTTTAGTGGTCTTTATTGGATTGAAACCATATTTTTATCATTTTGTGAAAAGTAGTTAAGACAATAACTCGGGGGTGGTCCTAATCTATCTTCAAGGTGAAATAGAATATAAAAAATTTCCTCAAATTCTACATCACATTTTTCTATATTGAAAGGAATCCTTTTATCTACCCTATCCACTATCTCAATCACATGCTCCACTAGAGTGTGGTGGAAGGTGCAACTAGACCCAAAACCCTCTTGATCTCTACAGCTGTGCATTGTCTAGTTTTTTCAAAAAGGTTTACATTTAAGAAATAGTTTAACAACCATATGATTTTATAGGATGGTGAATATACTGATTTAATCAATTAATAAAATGATTCATTTCTTATTTTAATCCATTTTCCGTTCATTAATTCATTATATCTCTATCAATTTAGTAAAATCGTAGATCTCGTAAGTTCCTTAATAGATTTTGTGTGTTTAAACATCAATTCTTGGGGATTTTTTTCCTCAAGGATCATTCATTTTCATCCTTAGAGATGTTCGGTTAATGGGAGTTATAGTATGTTCATCCTTGATCACTATGATATTCATCATATTTCATTAGTGTCTTATTATTTTGAATTATTTATTGAATTATTTTTGGAAGTTTGAAAAAACCATTATGATTTAAGTGTTTTCATAGGGTAGCCTCAATCATTGAAATTTTTGATTAAATTTTAATTCAAATGAGTTTAAAAATTTATTTATATACCATGAATCGATACATTCATAATAGAATTTTAAATTGATGGTGTGTGTTTGATTATGATGAATGTCATGATAAAATGGTTTTCGAAATAATATGTGATTTAGATAACAATGTTTAATTGAAATAATTGATTAAGGAATTATATTAATGATATGAATGAAATTAAATGATTTTTGATTTGAATATTAATGATTTGAAATGAAAGAAATTGGTTTTAATAAAAAAAATATTTGTTTTTGAAATGAAATTTCATGTTTTCCAACATAAACATATGGATGATTTGATTATATTTATTGAATGATTTGAGATTGGATAAAATATTTGGAAATCATTTTTTTGATGGATATATTCCATAAAAACATGGGATCCTTTGGTGTTAGGTGGGAGGAAAATTCTAAATGAATGTATTTTGTTTGAATAGAAAATGAATTATGATGGAAAAGCTAATAGAAATATCTTGAGGGAGGGGAGTCTATTCTTTTGTATTTACTTCTTTACTGCCTAGGATTTTGATCTAGGGTGTGTATGAACTCTTGAAGATGTATCTTCATTTAGATACATTATAATCACAATGATAATCTTACTGTGGTTCTCTTAATCGTGTTCTTATTATTAAAGTTGATTATGCATCCCAATGGTTATTTTTAAATGTTTTAAATTTGTAATTTTGTAGAAATTTTTATATTACTATTTGGATAAAGTTTCTTTTATTATCAAGCCTTTATGGAAATACACTTTATAACTCTATTATTATGATCCATTGTATTATTTGAACAAGCATGATGTGATATGAACTAGAAAAATATTTTCATTCAATGTCTTATATAAAATTGATAAAATATTGATTATTTGTAATAAATATATTATCAAATTCCTTGTGGAAACATACATTGGGGTTTTTTCTCAAAATAAAACTTTTCATTTGACTATTTAAAAATCTTCTTATTCTTGGTCCAGGAAAAGGGAATTCACCACTCATAGGGTGTGGTTGTACATGTATTTTTGGGACGTAGGGGCCGATCGTGACTATTTAAGAATTTTTTCCACTTATGTCATGGAGATTCAATGTTTACACCACTATAGTTTTATCTGATGATTTTAGTTGATTAACCACTTTGGGTCTTATATCTGTCTACATGTAGTAATTTATCTAATTTTTAGTGTTTGGTTTACCAATAATTTATTTTTTTTATCCACTATTTTTATGTCTTTAAGTAAAAATCATTCCCACTCTATATTTTTTTCTTTACATGGTGATAGTCACCAATCCTTAGGGATTTGGGAATTCCCTTTTATTTCATGGCCTAAATGATTGAAGCATTTATTAGGGGTGTTTTTTGTTTAGGTTTGTTATATTGATCTACTAAGGAACCATTCAATTATATATTTATGATGGATTCTAATACCAAAAGAATAAATCACAAGTCATGTAAAATTTTCCTCATAAGTACTAATGTATTCATTATCCTATTAAATTATCTCGAGGAATTATTTTTCATTTTAATATGGATAATGTGAGTAAGGTACATGTGAAAAAATAATATTATAATACCATACCACTAAATTATATAAATATATTTATGTTTCCTTATGTTCCAGATATGTGTATACCATTGACATGCTTCTCCTAACAATGATAAACAACAAAAATAACTTTTTCATTCTACAAAAAAATGGATAATAGAAATTTTTATATTAGTTGTACTAATATATTTCTCAATAATTATTGGACCAATAGACCCACTATAAAAAGGTATGTGTTTCCTATTGAATAACTTAACATTACAGTGTTCCCCAGTTTTATTTTAAGAATCTCATCACAAATCATGGACTGTGAACATTACACAAGGATAGTAATTCTATTTTGAATTACAACCCTAATTAACATTTGGTTAGTCAGGAGTATAATCCTTATGTTTTATGTCATATTTTTCATTAACATGGTTCCATTATAAAATATACATTAATGAATACCAAAAAACATATTATGCGAAATATAATAATTCTGATGAATCATATAACCATGAAAATTACATATAGTATATCTAATTCATGACACCTTATTTTTAATATATATCACCATTGTTTTATCCTAGGATATTCTTGATTACTATTTATTTAAATCCATAATAATAGTTCATAAGAATTTTTTTTTCCAAAGAATACCCCCCCATGTGTTTCTATCCTTGCGTATAGTCATAGGACAAATCATCATTCACTAATGAAGATTTATGTATTACCCAATTATCCATATTCAAAGTTGTTACCTCTTGCTGAATCTATTCCATAGATGTAACCATTTTTTATTATCTATAAATGTATATATTTTATTTGAAGACCATAAAAATTTCTTCAACATAACATAACATATGATATTATATTATAATTATAACTACCCTTAGTTTCCTCATCCTTATTTCCAAAATAACTGAAACATTCTCTAATACAAACATAGGTGGCTGAAACATTTCATGCATAAATGTGATGTATTATCATATTAATGTTCATTACATAATAATATCATACATTGCATCACTAATAACTTATTTTTTGTAGTTAGAAACATAGATACCAAACTACTAGTAATAAAATATGTACATTATCTCCCTTATAGTTATTTTTAACTAGAACCATTTTTAGAAACATCATACATAAAAAACCTTTCATCATATCACATATAAATTGAATCGTAATAAAGGGTGATATTATATTCTTAGTGAGGGTATACAATGAAGATATCAGTGAATATTTAATTACAACATTATCATAAGGGTATTAAAACATAAGATCATGATTTAAAAATCATAAAAATCAATTTAAATGTCATAATCATGTGTTATGTAATAAATCATTACTGTTCATAAGACATGCATCAAGAAGGTATCAAGGAATATGATTCATTAGAGTATACCATGGAAAATGATCATGTCAAAAAAGAGTTAAATAAAGTGATTAATCTTCATAATCATATATATCTTATTTTAATGATACCCACCATGACATTCATCACATATTTGGAATTTTTTAACAACATGTGAACATGCTTTGTGATTGGGATAAGCTCTAGTGTACCCTTATTGTGCTTTGGGATAACCTCTTGTGTTTCCCCTATTAGTTAAGGTGAAACCCCACATACAAATGTTGAGCTATTAAAACATAAAAATTTAAAAAATTAGTTAGAGTTCTACAATATACCCACCCATGACATTATAAAAATCTATTAATATGAATACTACAAGATCATGGAAAAATCTTCATTTCAAAATAGCATAAATTGTGGAATAGAAAACTTGTTTCATTAATATTTCATCACCGTAATAACTAACCACCTCAATAATGAATAAAAATATTAATAATTGAAAACATCTCCAGTAAAAAAATTATTATGGAAAGGTTTTCTAGATGAAAATAAATTTAAAATATCATATTATTTTTTTGGATAGAAATAAATTTTTCATTTTGTAATTTATTATTTAAAATATAAAAATATCCTCAAATATTATAGAATAAAATTTCGGTGAAAATAATTATGAAAACATATTATATAAAATTAAATTATAGTTATATTTATAATTTAAATAAAAAATGTTCATAAATATTATATTAAAACAAATATTCCATTCACATTTGTGGTAAAAATTCCAAAAGTAATTAGTTGGGAAGATGACTAGAAGAATCCTATTATACATTTTCAATGAAAAGTAAAAAATGGTTAAAAATGAATTGAATAAATACTGAGAAAATAAAAGAAAAACATTATTTAATATATTTTAAGGAAATTATTTACGTGGAATAAATCTATTCCAGATTGACGAGAAAAATAAATTCAGGTTTTCTTTAAAAAAACATCCTCATTCTCTTTAGTACTTAATGAGCAGAAAGGGATTAGAAAAGATTTAATATCCATAAGTAAATAAAGGATTAGAAAATTCATGATATATTGAAGATATATATCCTATAATTTAATTCTGAAAAATTAAATCATTACTAATTCTTATGAAAATAATTGTTTGACTTAAAACAATTACCTCAAGTCTTACATGCAGTGTAAGTGCTCTAACTGCTACATTGTTGACATCCCTCCTTTTTATTACACCTTAATACTCTAAACGATAGTATTATGCTAAAAAAATCTCTATGAAATGGGGAGGGATGTTAGTAAATAATATTCAAGGCCTAGACTGAGCTAAAATGCATAAAAATTGTGAATAAGTGTGAAGAGGATGTTTCATTTTATAAAAAACTGAGAGAATATACTCTTAATTACTTAAATAATTAAATTTATTTAAGATATTTCTCAAGTATAATTCATTCGAAAAAATATTATTCAATTTTATTATAATATATTCTCTAAAAATATCTATAATATTATAATTATATATGTTTATGTTGTAATAACACACTTATCTCTAGGTTGGGTAAAAAAGATTAAATGGTAACCACTGTAAGAAATTTGTATTGTTTTTACATTTAATTTAGACCAAAATTGAGGGTGAAAACAATAAAATATTTTTAAATTATTATTGAAAATATTTAATCCATTTATCCAATTAATTATATATTATTTTCATACATTTATAATAAATTTTGTCCAAAAAACATAATGCAAATCAATTTTTAGAAAAAATAACTATCTATATACATAAAGTGAATTTAATTGCATTTCATTCCTAATAAAATATTTTAAATAAAATATAAAATAATTTAATGAATATATAATTTATAAATTTTAAAAAAATTATTTACTTATTTATAAGGTTAAATAATATATTGTATTAAAACTATTCTATAAAAAATATATCATTTTACATTTTCATGACTCTAACTTTATTTATAACTATTGAATAAACTAATTTATGAAATATTATTAATTTTTTAATATAAATTATTATTATAATTTCTATAAATAAATTTTAGATATTTTTTAATATACTTTTTAGATACAAATACATAACAAATATAAAATTACATTTTTTCAAAATAGTTCATTTCATCACCAAATGATTTTATTCAAATTGAGTTATTACCAATATATTTTCATTAATATAAATTATATATTTCATAATATTTGTAGTCAATTTCATACCTTCTAATAATACAAATATGTTATGAAGGTATACAATATTAAGTGTGTATTATTACTGGATGTGTTGTGTAAATAATGATATCAAATAAATCATGTTTATTTCAAAGGAAATTGAAATTTAATATTTGGATCTTATAGGTCCTTTACATTTTTAATATCTAACATCTAAATGAGAAGAAAATTTATTCCCAAATTACAAATTCTTAATAGTTTTATCTTAATGGATTGTTTCTTTTAAGAAACATTCAGAAAAATGGTTATAGAAAATTCACTATAGCATGTTCACCATAATTTTTTAGATCCAATAGTGTGGTCCCCATTTCTTATATGTACAACATCTCAATCAATCACAATATAATCTACTATAACTCAAATCTCAAACAAATTAATCAAAATAATTTTCTATTATTTTTATATTCAATTTTATGAATGATTAGTTCAATTAATATTATGAATTCATAATTATTTTGAATACACATTTAAGATATCTAATATCTCAAAAATCAAGACATTTACATAGATTGTGATTATTCAGTGGGGCCTTTACACATGTTCTTAATTACCCTTCCATTAGTATTATTGACCATTAAATATATCTAGTTACACTTATAATAATTCAAATCAAATATATATTCATATCCAAGTAAACCAATATTGAGATCAACAACACTATCACAACTTCATACAAACCTATAAAGAAACCCAATAACTCATACATATTTTTCTAAGCACACATACACTGAAACAAAAACACAGTTACATATATCCTTCTTCAAAAATCAAATTCATTTCGTCTTTTATCGGTGATTATTTTAACCTTCCAAAAACAAAATCCACTATATTTGAACATTGATATCTCCATTGTTTTACATCAATACCCATATGATACTTTTCTAATCACATATGATATCTCATCCCACGAGTTAGATATGTTTTTTATTTTTATTAAAAACTTAATAGACTTTCAAAAAAACATGATTACTAGATATATTCTATTATATCCAAGTCATATCAATAACATTTTAAAAGAACATAAAATTATTATATAAATTACAAGAATAATTCAAAAGTATTTCAACTCAATTTAAATGTATATTATATAATATATATAATTATCCTTCATTACTTTTGATGAAATCCACTACATTTAACATTTTTTTCTTTAATTGATTATTTATAAAACATAATCAAATTTAATGTTAACCATGCTTTTAGATGTAAGTCCAAAAATTACACATGGATATACCATGAAACAATTATCTAATTAATAAATAAATATATGTTATTTTTAACTATAAAATATAACACAATATAAAATATTTTCACCCAGCCAACATTTCATATCCTCTAGTAATGTTGTAGATAACATTTAAACACGCCTTAGAACATTTCCTGAACATGAGGTCTATTTTTATAAAAATATCATATAATGAGTTTCTCACCATGAATCCTTCCCTACATAGTTTTCTTTTCTATTGTATTTCCAATGCATCCGTGAATTTTTTTAGTACATAAAACATATGGGAAGAATGTTAACTTTTTATTTAATGGATGGATAATCAATCTATCCATAGTGGAATAAGAAATATGTTAAATTGAAAATGGACAAAAAACACAAAAATACCAATTGTGAATTTTTAAAATAAAATTAATTAAACGTTCTAAATAGAACGAATTACATTGTAAAACCTATTGCAATGGAATCAATAATTAGAAGTCATCTTTATGAAGTAAATTTTTATTGAAAAATTTCATGTTTCATTATTTTTATACCTTGTAAATATAATCAAAACCATCCTAATATAAGTTCATCAGTATATTTAGTATACTAAAATTATATTATATTTATGCAATAACCACTACCTAACATCATAACATTTTTTATAAAATAAAAATACCAATCAGGTTCTCTTTGAACTAACACCAATATATAAACATGTATTTAAATTTTCATAATGGCCTTAAAAAGTTAATTGTAAAAAATTTACTATATAAATGTAATATTTATGACATGTTTATGATTATATATTGTTAATTTCTATGTTACATTAATTTTTAAAGAAATATTGGTCATTAAAAATCTATCCACTTGAAATGAGATAACGAAGATTCCATTAAAAAAATATAATATTTTTTCTTAACAACCTATTAAACTGTCTATTATTTGATATTATAATGATAAATGGTATACTTATCTATGCTCATGTGGAAATTTAAAACATCAATAAAACAATAATCCATGTTCAACATACTAAATCATTTTTAGAGGAATAGATAGAACAACCCCATTTGGTTGAGGAGAATGAAAACAATAAAACGAATAAATGAAATATGATACATGATAGAAAATAAAAATGATATATTCTAAATAATGTTCTTAAAAAATTATTTATTTAACTTAATTTAACAATTTAGGTGGTTTGATAGATATAGAAGGTGATTTGGTAGTTGAGGATAGTGTTTTCATATTACATTAACTTCATTGAGACATGTTTAATTAATTGAAACTATATTAATTTATGTTATTTATAAAATACATATTGATATGTTATATCAATAATTTATTTTTAATAATTATATAATAATTTCCTTCTATATTTTTATCCTTCAAGGTTGTATTTTATTTTTAAATTCAAATGTTTTTTTAATACATGGTTTATATTTTTTTAAATTCTTTTACCCAAGTATTGTAACAATATATTAATATTAGTTATAGTACAACAAAAATTGTCTCATATATATTTAATTTATTTTATAATATTATTTGAAACAATCTAGCAGTTTTCATAATACATAAAAAATAAATATTTTGAATATTTTTTTGAGTGGTTAATTTTTGACATTATTTATTATATTTTTTTGTTAACATATAATACTTGTATGCATATTAGCAGTAAAATTTATATTACTAATTAATAAAACTACCTTTGAAATATAAATGATCTTTTATTGAAAATTCAATTTCTATTTTTTTTAAATTTTTTAATTTTTAATAGTTTTCATATTAACTAGATATTTCTTCTTGTTTTTAAATTTATTTTTATAATGAATTTTGAAAATTATTTTTCATCTATATAAATATCCCATATTTATTTTTACGAATCCTTGTTGATATAATTTTATTATAAAATCTAGAATATTTCTTGAGATGTATAAAATAAATATTTTGACCTAACTATAATGAAACAATTTCTTTTCCATGGGTTAAAAAATTTATATATGAAATATGAATTATGTTATGTTCTTATGAAATAAATTCTTATTGTTTATCATTATGTGATTGGTGGGTTCATATATAGCCCTCCAATGTATCAGTTACAGTTTTATATCATATGTGACTGAGATGTCCTCAATTGTGATGATTTCCATTTTTTTATGATTGAAACATTTTTCCTGGTCATGATTATAGTTTTTTTATGTTTTAATTTTTTTTGTAAATGAATACATGTATCTATATTAACAATTTCATTATTTCAAATTCCTATGATTATTATCAATGATAATTTTTTGTTTTCATGTAATGGTAAATTTTTTATGCTTCTATGATGAAATATATTGGATCCTATTATTATATTCCAGGGTGATTATTTATTATTATTTATGGATACATTTAATTATATATTAATTCCATGATCAAGTTATATCACATGATTATGATATATCCATTTAATAATCATTGATACATATCCCCTTACTAAGTATTTAATCTCAATCCGAATTTGTTTCCTCCTCCAAAATATTTTAAAATGGACTATGTTGAATGATGTTTTAAGAAAAAAAATTTGTGGGAGATATTAATGTATTAATGTGTCATAAGTAGTTTTAAAATTCAATCTCCAAAGATGTTATACCTTTTGGTTCTAGAATTATCACCATATTGTGAGATACAATTTTAAAATTTTAAAATGATATAAAATATAATCATGATTGGTTCTAATTGGTACAAATTTTATCAAAGATGGTCTTAGTTTTTATTTTATATAATTTTTTTAGATGAATAAGATAAATCAATATAAAACCCCCTTGGTTGAAAAAAATTGATATTGGTCAAACCAAAATTGAATCAAAACTATACTTGTCATAGAATAAGGTGAATTATGTTAAGACATTCACAAGAAATACTATTAAAATTTATAAATTTTTAACCATAATTATCATAAGATATCATAGTTTATTTATCATATCAACAAATTTTAAATTTATTTAATTAATGGAACCATGAAAAACTGAGTTAGAAATTGTTTCAAATGATATTTTAGTAATTATCCCACAAAGAAACCAAATGGTATGTGATTAGGATTATAAAACCCAGTGTAACATATAACTCTACTATATCATGAAATAAACAATAATGTGAATCATTTTATCCTCTTGAACATGACATGGAAGAAAAAAATTACAATACATTCATTTGTGCTGCAACATCGACCATCTATTAGTGGATTTTCATACACAAATAATTGATTATAAATATATTTTTACGATTTATATGGTATTATTTATTGTCATGTGATCAGTCCATGAGAAGGTTGTTTTTTCCATCTATCCCTAGGAAGGTCAGGTTTACCAATAGTGTTCCCTCATTAAGAATATAATGAAAACGTAAATTTTTTACTTCATGGAATGAGATGAAAGAGACAAAATACTATTCAACCAATATTTTGATGGACCACTTCACAAAAAAAATTGTTGAGAATTATTAGTGATCAAAAATAGGATGATCAATCCATAGGAACATATTATGATTACATCATGAGACAATTTAGTAATTCCCCTAGTTTTGTTAGAAAATCTAATATAATCATCAACTGGTAATTTCGTGTTTTAAAAAAATTCTCAATGAAGAAATTTATATAATTGACAGAAGTTGATATGAAGTAATTATGCGATGAGTTATTATGGTAAAAATAGAAACTAGGGTGTATAAACATTACCGATTATATTTTTAGAAGAATCAAAAAAATGTAAATTAATAGAAAAATGAATAATAAATAACATGGATGAAAAAAAATTTCATCCACAATCAGGCTAAATAAAATTGTGGAAGGAACATTTTATATTTTCAAAAAGGATTAGGAAGATACATTTCATGTGGTAGAATAGTCCATATGGCACACAATTTCTAAAGATATATAAAGGGACAGATTTATATAATATAGGAGAATAAGTTCTAAAATAATGATCTACTCACACCTTGATGCTTAAAATGAAATATATTTTGAAATTATTCCAATTATTTCCCCAATAGAAGGGATAATTTATATAATAAGTTTTATAAATATCATAGAACAATAGAAAAACGAATATCATAAGAAATCACTAATATTATAGAGTATCTTGATAATAAATTGGTTTAATGTAAGGGAACACTCCACTAAACACCTACACATTTATTAATTGATTATAGTTTTACACAATTTTTTATATCTTGAAATTTTCATAGAATTATTATTCACTAACACAGTCATTTTTAATGAATTATTTCTGAAAACACCTAATGGTTCATTGATTACATAAAAAGTGTACAATTTTTCATTAATAAACAGTTGTTGGAAGATATGTTCTAGCAATCTAGTTTTTCTTCAGTTAATTGAATTCCATATCTTATTGGGTAGGATTTTATCTCCCTATATAAAGATGATATTAATTGTTGGGACAAGGAACTTTCATTTTATATAATCAATAATCCCAAAATAAAATATAAATTAAATAATTATTGTGAACTCCCTTTGGATATAATTTCAATAATATGAGTCTTGATACCAATAATGAGTAGTAGTTTTCTCAAACGTATGGGGATAAGAAAAATAAAAAATATATTCCTTGGGAAATAGAGCATGTTGAATTACAATAATTAATGAATACACTTATATAGAATCAAAATTAGTGTTTTGTAAAAATTAGTTTCTTTTTATGGGGTGAACTGATCATCATTGTCGGAAATAAGGATGGATAAATATTTTATTTCATTTATTATGGTGAACATAACAATAACAATCTATAACTATTATTGATTACACGTTTGATCAACTTATAAGAGAAGAATACTTCTCAATGATTGACCTTAAATTTTCATTTCATCTATTATGTGTAAAAATGTGTGTGTGAATACTCATGAAAATCATATGTATGAGGTATGGAAAATATTATTTGATATTTATTGTATTAATAATTAATAATTCTTATAAAATCACCATGGATTTGATGAACATAGATTTTAGAAACTCCCATAATCAGTTTTTAATAGTATTTATAAATGGGATTATAAGATATTAAATGAGAAGGTGGTTTGAGTATTTTGTGAAATTCATTTAGAGATAATGAAATATTTGAATAATATAGTAATTGTGAATTATTGAAACAAATATAATCATTCTTGTGTAATTTAATCACTAGAAAGGTTGTATTTTTGGATCTTTTATAGAAAAATGTTATTGAAGACTACCCTAAACAAACCACTATAAAATAGATATATAGTTATCATGGTTTGGAATTATACTATCAAAACATTGTGAAAAAATTAAAATGGGTACAGAAAAACAAACAATGATCTCAAGGAAGAGAGAAAATATCATCTGGACTGAAGAATGTGAAAAAATCTTCAAGGTATTTAAAACGGGTTGTTCATTACAAATGAACATTCATTACCCTATTATATGAATGGGTTGAAATATATATTAATTATTTAAAGTTATATTTGTTTGAATCCACTTCCAATGAGTTATCGTAAAAGCTTATGCATCACATCAACTAAAAAGTCAAGAGAATTTTTTTTTCTGACACGCGATCTTGAGATGGGAACTATTATCCTTCCAATAATTATTTTTCTTCATTATCTATGTGATGAAATAATATGATATAAATATATACTGATCAAAAGTTCATCAACAATATATTCACACTATTGATATTGAACATGAACTGAAGCAGATTGATTTAATTGATAAAAATTTTTGATTCAATACATTACCACCAAAGAAAAAAATAAGATAGGGAATTATCTATGTAGAAAGGATCATACTACCCTACCCATAATGTGGATTAAAAGGGACCCAGTATTTATATATATTATGAGTAAAAATAAAAAAATCACAATGTATGGGATGAAATCATAAAATTACAAATCTAAATATAAATTATCTAATTATGTAAATATTAAGGATTCCAAAAATGGTGATATTACACAACAAATAGGGTATAAAATATTATAGAGTTAAAACATGATACAATTAGAATGATATAGTTTGAAATCTAGATATATTTTCTATAAAAAAATTGACTAATGATATTTTTTAATAATACATAAAACATGTTATTATTTTATCATCAATGAATCATTATGATGTATAGGGATATAAAGAAATACTTCTATTATCATAAAATTACAAGGGATATTGAAAAGTATGTTTCCTAATGATATGTTTGTTGACATGTAATGTTTGAATTAAAAAATAAACTAGATTATGAAACCATTTGAACTACTAGTATAGAAGTGGGATTAAATAACCATATATTTTTTAATTAACCATCCTAAGACTCCTAGGGGAAAAAATCAGTTTGGTAATTTATGGGTTGACTCCAAATGTTTTATCACATCATTTCTATCCATGGCGATTTATCACTCAATGAATATGACATGATATACATTAGGTATGTATTAAAGATGAAGATAATTCCCCTCTAAATTGAATTAGATTGAGATCATGTGTTCACATTAAAAAAATTTAGTTCACTTTAAGAAAGTCGTGATACATAGATAAACATTATTATATTCCATTACCTTTATAACAATGTTTTTTTTGAAAGGTACATTCAAACACTTGAATATATTAAATTATACATCATAATGAATTTCAAAATAATGTACGATCATGCTATACATGTCCTTGAGTTTTCAAATTATAACATTTTCTACTCCAGTATATAAATGGACCCATATTGTACTCTATATGGGAATGGATGTAGGACAATAACATATTGTGTAAAATTTGGGGATAAAAATTTATCAGAAAATGATCCTATATTGGAATTGATGGAATATTATTTATTTATTATGTGCCATATTAAATTAACTCAAAGTAAATTAAAGAGCTATATTGATAATCATTGATGATATCTAGAGTTCAAATTTTGTGTTAAGGTTACTTCATGTGTATCTCCTTGGTAGAAGGTTTTGTTATTTTGGAATAAGGATTATGGGGGATAGTGGAATAGTGTTCTCCTTTAGATTTTCAATTGTGTCAATGTTATATCATATCACTTTGATCACCCTTGAAATCCTTCATAAGTACACCATGTGTTCCATGTGTCAGTTCTGAGGATGTTCATACTAGATATATCACATGTAAAAACATTTAAGTTTTAATATGGTAATATGGTCTCTCTTAAAATGAAAAACCAGATTATACATTATCTTAATGGATAACGCACTATGGAATAAGGACACCCACCTATTCATTGTTTTTATGTATAAATCTTACGTTTTAGGAACCTATGCGTAAATATGATGATTCAATGAGCTAAAAGTACCAACTCAAGTTTTCATATATATAATATAACATCATGGACGAAATTATTTTTAATGCGGGTAAAATTAAACAACCCAAGATTTTACTCTATATTAATCCTTAAATAAATATTTTTAAATAACGTTTTTCCTATGAAACTCCATTCCAAAACAACATATGTGATATATTTATATGTATGGAATATGGACATTATAATATATGCATTCAATGAAACTGTATGAATATAAGTAACTGCTTTATAAAAATAATAACAATGAAAAAAATTATTGTTCATCCTTATGAGGCTCATTTTTCTGATCAGGAAAATGTGGTATACTCATTTGGGATTATTCAAGACCATGCCCAGTCCAAACATTGACAAGTGCAACTCGTGTGAAATTACATGAGGGTGAAATTCAATGGTGTGGAAATGACTATGAAATCCATGCTTGTTAAGATTCCACAAAAAATCATTCAACATCTCATATTTTAAAATCATATCATATAATAAGGTCGTCATGGGTTCTCTAATTTGATGTTAGGATAATATAATTATTTTTTTATTAATTAAATTTATTAATTTATATAATGTTGCTAAAACATTCATTTTATCCAAAAAAAATTGTCTAAAATTTTATATCCATAAAATATGTTCATATATAAAAATTAAGTATCATTACATTAAAAATATTAATTTGACAAAATAATCACCATTTTGGGATTATTCCTGTTAATATTATCATTATGTGATTTTTTAGGTATATTTTATTTTAAAATTATATATTTAATGGGTATTGAGAATAATTTTTTAATTTTTTTTTATATTTTATGAAATAATTATTAATTAAGAATTACTTAAAAATATATGATTCATTTTTATTAAAAAAATATTTTTTTTAAAAAATAATTTATAAATATTGTATTCTCTTTAGAAATTTATCCTTTAAATTCTGTGAGCTAAGTATTTTTCTTATTTTAATTAAAATCTATATAGGCACTTTTACATTAATTAAGTGCTCAAACTGATCCATTTGGTTTTAGATTTTGTTTAATTTCATATAATCATCATTTTAAACAAAAATAAATAAATTTCAATTGAATTAATAATTTAAATATTTTAAATTAAATTTTATGCCTAAAAATAGAAATTTATTACAGTTTTTTCATTTACATTATAATAATTGTATGACAAATATTTATTTACCACAAAAATAAATTCAAAATTTATAATGATTTCAAATTATTAAATAATAATATTCAAATTGGTTAAATAATATTCTTTTTAGAAAAAATAATAAATTTACCATAATAAAAGTTAGTCACCTCGATAAAGGATTAAATGGTTATGAAGGGGATAGAATAAGAGATAAGGAAACAATATCGTAGAAGCATTTTTATAATTGATTTGATGAGTGTATTATTGTAATAACATACCTAAATTTTAAATTTATAAATATTGGTGAATCATGACTTGATTGTGAAATTTATTTTATTTCAATAAATATGTATTTCCATGAGTTCCTCTCTAATCATCTAAAAATGAACCCTTTATAACATTAATTATCCTAATAAATATACATTCATAGATTAATCAAATTAATAAAAACATCTCCAAAACAATTTTCCCCCTAACTTATAAAATTTTTATCACCAAATCCAATCTAATAATGTCCGTGAAGATCCATAATCGAATGTTTCCCAGTAATTTGTAATTATACTTATTGATTTATTCTAGGATTCATTCTTCTTAGGAATCATACAAATATTCAATAAATATCTCAATATAAATAAATAAGAATCATTATTATAGTGAACTATGGTTATATTAAATTAAAAAATTAACAAACCTTCAACTCAGACCATAGAAAATGAAAATTGCACTGGGGTTACATGTGAACAACTACCTCTATAAAATTTTCCATTACATTTTTTATCCATGAAATACATAAATGGTTAATAAAATGAATTTGATAAAGAATAATGATATTTATAAAATTATTATGATAATTTAATTATAATTTTCTATTATTTTAATAATATTCAAAATTAATGGTCATTCTAAATGTAATTAAATAAGACATGTATACTGAGACAATATTAAAAATCTAAATACATTTCGTAACAACACAATGATGCAAGAAAAATATTTTCATAATTTAAAAATATATTAAAAAAATCTATAAATTATAGAGATGTCGTAATTATTTTATAAACAATATAACAATTTCCATTATACGAAATTTGTTTTGGGTAAATTGATTTATCCTATCCAAGTGGTTGAAGATAGAAAAAATGATACAGTAAATAAATAAAATATGACACCAAATTGACAATAACAAATAAATTAAACCTAACAAGTTTCTAAATAATGTATTAAATAAAATTAATTTTGTTATTTTGGATTTTAGGTCTACACACCAAGTAATTAAAGACTTAAGTTGGGTGATTTAAATCATAAAATAACTTCATTTAGACATGATACATATTATACACATATATGAAACTATATATTGTATATAGTAACTCTCTATATAATCATTGTATTTTATGTTCCTTTTCATTTTTTTCTTTAATGTTGGTTTTCAATTTTTAATTCATTTTTTATTCATTTAAAATTATCTTTAAAAGTTTCTATGAATTTCATTCAACTATTTCCCCTCGATATTCATATTTTGTATATTATATTATGAATGAAATTTTATATATTTAAATTAATTTTTAAGGTGATATTACACTATAATTAAAAATTTTAAAAATCATTAAAATGAATTTTTTTTACTCTATATGTACTAGTCATTTTGACATTTTGTAGAAGTTTAGGTGGAGTTTTTTTACATTTTATGATTGGCCAAATAATCTAACCATCATGTAAATAAATTATTATTGATAATATGTTTCATGATTCCATGATTTTTTAATTGAAATCTTATATCCATTGTTATTTATATTATAGATTTTTAAAATTTTACCAAAATAAAACTATATTTATTCATTTTTTCGATGCATTTTTGTACTTCTTTTTTAAAAGTAATTTTCCTCGAGGCCAATATGTTTTAATTATTTTTATTCATAACTAGGTATATTCTAGTAAGATACCATTCAAATTATTACTTTTGATAGATTATTTTAACATCCCAAGTAAATAAAGAATATTACATTTTCATATTTTTTAATATTTGTGAATAAAATATTAATATTACATTAAATGAGACACTATGTATGATGGCGTACCCAATACGCAATAACGAGCTTCTTTGAAATCTTACAATGCATACTAGTAATATAATAATATTATTATAAATGCTAGTAATCTCCTAGCTGATGTAATGGTAGGAATGAACAGAAAAAACTAAAAAGTGATTATATATTCTTGTCAAATATTTTTCCATTTATTTAATAAATGTTGGATGCTTAAAATGAGAATGAATCCAATTTTAAGCGTAAATATTTTAATAATATTTAAAAGGTGGATTAACAGCCTTTTGGTGGCGAACCCTGTTTAAATCCACTTTTTGGCAATTTTATAGGTTATATTTGTCCAAATAAGATTATTTTATTAGAATTGGGACATCAAAATTTAATTTGAATAAATTTTAGGTATTTTTCTGATAAAGTTCAT
This sequence comes from Viscum album, assembly GCA_963277665.1. Classification (NCBI taxonomy): domain Eukaryota; kingdom Viridiplantae; phylum Streptophyta; class Magnoliopsida; order Santalales; family Viscaceae; genus Viscum; species Viscum album. Next base: position 449,155,789 of record OY728133.1, read on the forward strand.
TTTTTAATGAAAATTGTAAAATATTGTATTTTAATTCAAAACTACATTTTAGTCTCATTTATTTATATGTTCTGATTATATTTGTAATTGGTTTTAAAGTTTAATAAAAATCTATTCTTATCATTTAATCCAATTGTGGTCATTATAATTAATTTAACTTTGAAATTGGTCATAAATAAGTGTCAATCTTTTAATAGATATTGTTTCATAAAAACACGCTATTTGTTTTGACCATGGGAATTGATTATAAAATTAATTAATTCAACATATATGTTTTGAATTTTGTAAAATGGATATCATTATTAAATTTGGAATATAAAATATAGCTTAGGGTAATTTTTTTGTATATTTCTGAAAAATGTTCATTTTCAATGAATAGTGAAAATATACTGCATTTTAATTCAAAACGGCTTTTTCATCCAATTTATTTATACAGTTATATATTCATATTAATTGGTTTTACGATGTATATTAATTATGTTATTATCATTTCATTCAATTTTGGTCATTGGATTTAATTTCACTCTTAATTTGGACGTAAAAACAAATCAATTTTTTGATAGATTTTACTTCTTAAAAACTCGTCTTTTGTTTTGACAACATAAATTATTTTAAATTAATTACTACAATTTCTTGTGGTTGAAATTTGATAAAATTAATTTCATATTTTTAATCAGAAGGTCCAAATTATGTAATTAAAACTCTTTTGTTTTTGGAAATTATGAATAATAACGACGGTAATTATCTTTATTTATCGTGTTTAATTAGTAAACAGGTAGTTAAGGGTAATAAAATAATATCATAAAAATATATAATGACCCAAAAATGTGTCATAATTTTACTGGTGGTGTAATGGCCTACAATGGGATGCCTTGTGCAAACCTTGGGACCCCAAGGAATAACTTTAGTTTGATAGTGAGCTTTTATCATATTTTTTTTAAAGAAAGGAATATGTAACCAAAGTATGTAACACCTAAGTAAAACGATTTTAGTTTTGTCTAAATAAACAATATATTACACTATAAATAATCATTGGAAATATAAAAATATTTCCTATATCATATTATTTTTTTAATAATTTTTAGACATTATATAAATTAATATATTTATGACACCATGACGATGTAGCGATTAGCTCATTAATGAAGGATTTAAATAAAATGAAAAGATAATATAAAATATTAGACATACACTTGTCAAAAACTAATTGGATGGGTGGATTTAGAACCATTATCACATTATAGTCGAAATATATAATTTTGGGACCTTTGATATCCGAAAAGAATTTTATAATAACGTAACTTTTCAAGACTTCCCAAGTGTGCCTCTCCTCTCTCTTATAAAAGGCCACCACCTCTACCTACTTACCCACACCTCTCAAGCCATTTGATTGGCCAAAATATTCTCATTTTATATCTAAAAATCCCTCTATTTATAATATAATCCTTACCTTAGGCACAAATCTCTTCAAGAAACCGTTTTGGTTCAAACCAAGGGGAGTTACCCAAATTAATGGTAAAGTCTTCTCCAATGTTCTCTTGTATTATTTTTCTTCTCCAAGCCCCTAAACTCTTTTTATTACTTTATTTTGTAATAACACCAGTATCTTAAATACACTAGGATGTTTTTATTAAATTTATTAGAGCTACAGTTACACACACCTCCGTCTAATGGTTAAAGAACATATTGTTTCTGTGGATGGAGAATTTCTGCCTCACGAAACGATGATTGTTCTATCATCTATTACCACCTATCATGGTGGCCATTATTATGGAAATATATTAATTTATGATATATTATAAATTTATTTCCTCTCTATTCTTCTGTATTATACATTTAAAACAAACCTTTATGCTTTGCATGTTGAGAAAATGTGATAATTTCATTTGTGGAATTGTGGATTACCTCCCCCTCATGTGATGTGACTCATTCATGCAATACATGGAATTTATAAAAAATGAAATTAATGAAATAATGTGACATATATAACATATATATAATAATTTAATTAATATATATATATATATATACTTCATTTAGTTTTAATTCCATTAATGTGACAAAGAAATTAAAGTAGCGTTCATGCGTACGTACGGTCTACCGACTCCATGAACGGTGAATTTCATTTTATTATCTCCAAATGTTATGGAATAGTATAAAATGAATATATAATGGATATATAGGATATTTAAATCATTAATACTATGCTGGATATGGTGTAATTATAACTACATGGACAATTCTTTTCAAACAAGTTCCTTTTTTACTCATGTACCGAACATCGACAAAAATGTCTGATATGAACTCACAAAATTAAATAATTATTATAAAATTATTATATGTGATATGAATTGAAATATAAACATTAAATAAGTAACATAAGAAATTATAAAATTCCCAAATTTTATTATTCAGGAATATAATGAAATGAATAGGACAAGTCGGATGTGAGGTAAGGGATCCTACCTCTCTCTTTTCTTTTAAGTACTCTCTTTTATGTAATTTATTTTAAGCTCCTCTTTATTATGTTGGGGGATGTCATTTTATATTACTTGTACATTAAATTTCATTTTCATATGATTAGAGACCCTAATTGATCTTGTCAATCAATTTTTGGACGTTTTATGTGGCGCCATTAGGCTACCGAGTTTTCATAAGGGATGTTTCATCTCACTTTTATTCCCGTGAGATTCATGCTACATTGGAAACTATTTACTTTTTTGTGGTTTTTTACTTCCCATTATTGTGTTCTTTGTGTAATATAATTTAATTTATGGATATTCACATATTCATGGTATGAACCTTCTATCATGGGGTGTACGTTTCTAAAGTTACCCAAATCGGTAAGGGAACCATTCACCCTCCTCTTTTTAAAAGACTTCTTTTGTGATGTCTATTAATTTAAATCTTATTATGTTGGGATATGTTATTATATATCCTTATTGATGTAAAATTTATTTCCAAGTGATGATATACCCTTTTTTTCTCATCAACTCATTTTATGAATTTTCAAGTGACGCTGTTAGGGTGTCGAATTTTTAAAAGGGAACTTCTTAACCCAATTTCGATTTCATTGGGTTTAGTAGTTATTGAATATGTCATCCTATGAATATGTGTGAATGACATTTTATTGTTTTAAACTTAATATTCACTTATATTTGGTGTATTTATATTTGTCACACATAATTATGATATTGATTTATCCTTAATTTAAGGATACATTCTTTATAAGGGATTTCGTCTCATTTTACATTTCTATTTAGACATCATAGTTTTTATGCACCAATTCACTCTTATATGGTGTATATACTATCCTTTGTAATATTATATCATTAAAACCTTTATTCTCATTATATTATAAATTTATGATTAAATGTTATTACTCAATTATTTGTTTTCAAGTGTCTCTAATTTTGTTAAAAACTCTTTAACTAAAATATATTTTTAAATGTTTTATTGATTTATTATTATAAATATTTCTCATTAATATCAATGTTTTAAAAATGGTTTTAAGTATTTATTTATATGGATATTAATGGTTTAAAATGTTAAAAGCTTTAAATTGGAATGGGACACTTTGATTCAAAAATATCTTTATTAAATGTTTTAAATGGTTTTGAAAATGGTTTTTAGAATGGATTCATTATTTCAATATCTTAAAATGTTATATTGTTAATGCAATGTGGGAATGTTATGATTACTTTATACATGTTTTATGTGATATGATTATTTTATTGGTCTTGGGAATTGTTTATGAAGATAGGTGGTTCCCTGATAAACTAAGGGCGGGTGAGCCCGATATAGATCTCCAATTCATTGGGTAATGTGAAAGAGTTAAACGCTATGGTTTCTCTGATGAGATTTAGGGAATATACTATGTTGGGTATTCCAAACGTAACCATGATGGTTTCTTCCTACATAAGAATGTTATGAATTCCTCATGTTCCCTTTATGTCTTATGATTTCTATGAGTTATTCATTAATCTTATTATTTCATGAGGTATGATGAAGTGCTTATGTTTTCTGAGTAAAGTATGATTTCATTTATTATTATGTATTAATGGACTAATGTTTTCATTCCGAATTTTTATATCCCTTACTGAGCTTTTTATGCTCATCCCATGTTTTTGAAATGTTTTCCACAGGACTGAAAGATGAATTGGTACAAGGATGGGATCAAGGAAAGAAATGCTATCTAGAACAAGGAACTATACATGGTTCTTTATAATATTTTTTATTTTGAGAAAAAAATGGATACTGAGTAGGAGTGTCTACTTTTTAATCTTTTGTGATGTAATAGTTATGTCCAAATTCTCTAAAATTATAAACCTGAAAAAATCCTCAATGTGAATTATTCCTTTAATTAATTATTATGTAATGTTCTACGGGCGGGTCCCTTATTGTTCATATCAAAGGTCGGTTTAAATAACCTTATAGGTAAGGGTATTCTTTAAGCATAAGTGACATTACCACAATGGTTAGGATTTCAGAAAGATTCATAGTTTTTAGATAATTGAATGGGTAGGTATATCTTAGTGTTTATTCTCCTCATTAGTATATGTTGATTTTGTTGTTATACTCACACTGAAATTTTTGTTTTAGTAAATGGATGGATCTAGAAGGAACCAAAGTGACAATGGGATTGAAGGAAACTGTGGTGGTTCTCTAATTAAGAATCTGGATGAAATGGGGAATTAATTGGGAAATCTTGTGGTTATTCTAAACAAACTATCAGGAGTCATGATCAACCACTTGAACCTTGGCGAGTTCTCTAACGCATCATGTATGAGAGAACCAACTCGATGAGGAAGTTCAGGTAATAATTATAAAGGTACCTATTAGGGTTTATATAATCCTTACATTTAAGGTAATTATGGGTTACTATATGTTATGATAGAAAATGAAAGGCATGAGTTAAACTTGAGTTTAAATTATGTTATGGATATTTTTGATGATTTTATATATTTTTGGGTAATGTTTTTAGAATTATATAGTTTTGGAAAAAGTACAACACGCAGACCGTGTGACAACCCATCGCATCAGACAAATCTGGGGGAATCGAACCCACAACCAAAGTGTGACATGCATTTATCTCCTACAACTGGACTACATGAAGTCCCTAGTTAGTATGACTAATTCTATTTAGTTAGACGATCTTATGAATCTGGAATAAGTTGATTTTGGGTTATCTATGGAAATTATTGACATATCATAGTGGTTATATAATTAGTATAATTACTTTTCAATATGAGACTTTAAGATCAATTGATGTTATTTAATGAAAAATGTTAATATTTACCTTGTAATAATATGTAATTAAATCCTTCAATGATTTGGGTTTCAATCTTAGTTTGGTTTACTTTGTTGAATTTTATGGAAAATTGTTTATCGAATGGTCTTCGTTGAACTTTGGATTTTTTTTGACAAATTTTGGAGATTATGAATAGATTTTTATTATAAAGGATTATCCGTTTTGGGGATTATCTGATCTTATAATAAACCTCATGGTTTTGGTTTTGGATAAGGTATAAAAACAAGGGAAATATATAGTTATCTTTTATGTATTAGGTGATTTTAAAGAATTTGATTATAGTACTCTTAATATGAACAAGTCTTCCTATATACTTATTTTTTGGAGAAAATATGAGTTCGTGTAAGAAATATAGTAAAATTGGAAAGTAAACATGACAAGTAAGTTTGTTTCCTTATGTTTTAGTTAAGCTCATAAATAAATTACTCAATGAAAAGTAATATAAAACAAAAATGTTTTCTATTTATTTTTCTTACTGGGGAATCAAATACCGTTTAACCCATCACAAGTTTGTGATTTTCTAGTGGTTAAATTTCTCCTAAACATGTTTCTATCACTCTCTATCAGAACATAACCATTTTTTTCGTCCATTTCCTTTTTTTCATGGAATCCTAGTACCAATTTTCTTGGGTGACCTTGTAACTTTTCTTTCATTCTTTTAAAGTGATAGTTTAATTTACTCCTTTTCTAATGTTGGGCTATTAATGAAGTTTCCAAGAACAATTTTAAAATTGCGAGGACACAATTCCCAAAAGTGGGGAAGGATGTAACATCCCAGGTAAATAAAGAATATTACTTTTTCATATTTATTAATATTTGTGAATATGAATATTAATATTACTTTAAAGGAGTCGTTGTGTTCTATGGTGCACCCAATATGAATCAACAAGCTTCTTTGAAATCTTACGACGCACACTAATAATATAATAATATTATTGTAAATGGTAGTAAAATCCTAGCCGATGTAATGGCAGAAATGAACAGAACTAACTGAAAAGTGATTATATATTTTTTGTCAAATATTTTTACATTTATTATATAAATGTTAGATTCTTAAAATGTGAATGAATCCAATTTTAAGCGTAAATATTCTAATATTATTTAAAAGGTCGATTATTTTCCTTTTGTTCGCGAACCCTTTTTTAAATCAAAATTTTGAAAATTTTATATCTTATAATTGATCAAATAAAATTCTATTTTTAGAATCGGTACATCAAAATTTACTTTGTATAAATTTTTGGTATTTTTCCGATAAAGTTCATTTTTTAATGAATATTGTACAATATTGTATTTTAATTCAAATCCTTTTTTTAGTATAATTTCTTTATATGGTATGATTATATTTTTAATTTTGTTTTAAAGGGTAATCAATATATTTTTTTACCATTTAATCTAATAGTGGTCATTTGAATTAATTTCACTTTGAAATTGGACATAAACAAGTGTCAATCTTTTAATAGATATTGTTTCTTAAAAACACGCTATTTGTTTTGACAGTGAGAATTGATTATAAAATTAATTGATAAAACTTTTTTGTTTTTAATTTTGTAAAATGGATATAATTTTTGAGTTTGGAATATCAAGTATATCTTATGGTGAATTTTTGTATATTTCTGACAAATGTTCATTTTCAATGAATAGTGAAAAAATACTGCATTTTAATTCAAAACTGCTTTTTCATACAATTTATTTATATTGATACATTGTCATTTTAATTAGTTTTAATCTGTAATTTAATTATGTTATTATAATTTAATACAATTTTGGTCATTGGATGTAATTTTACTTTTAAATTGGATGTAAAAACAAATCAATCTTTTGAAAGATTTTACTTCTTAAAAACTCATCGTTGGTTTTGACAACAAGAATTATTTTAAATTAATTTCTAGTATTTTTGTGATTGGAATTTGATAAAATGGATTTTATATTTGTAATTATAGGGTCTAAATTATGTAATTAAAAATCATTTGTTTTTGACATTATATAAGGCCCCAGCATTAAACCTTACTTAATCTTGAGTTATTACAAGATTTACACATTGAGGATCTTTTCAGGTTTAGAGTGTTAGAGAATTAGATCATGAAACTTGCATTACATTCCACATTTAAACAAAGTTGCTACATAAAAAACAGTATTCATTCTTCCCATCAACGGAAACATATTGAAAATAAAACATGGATACTTTCTTGACACGTCCTTGATACTATCATCACATCATGTACCTTTCCCTTGACCTGTGAAAAACATTTCAAAAACTTGGGATGAGCATAAAAAGCTCAGTAAGTGTTATAAAAAATATGGAAAGGAAACATGAGTTCATATATAAATAAGAATGAAATCATACTTTACCCATAAAACATAGGCACTTTAACATACCTCATCAAACCATGAATAAATCATAGAAATCATAAGACATAAAGGTAACTTGAGGCATTCATAACATTCTTACGTAGGGAGTAACCCTCTTGGTTACGTTTGGAATACCCATCACAGTATATTCCCTACATCTCTTCGGAGAAACCTTAACGTTTCACTCCTTCGCGTTACCCAATGCATTGGAGAGCTATATCGGGCTCACCCGCCCTTAGTTTATCACGGAACCACCGGTTTTCATAATAGTGCCCAAGAACCATAACATAAACGTATCACATAAAACATGCATAAAGGAAACAAAACATTTCCACATTTCAATCACAATATAAAATTTTAGTATTTTGAAATAATGAATCCATACAAAAAGAAACCATTTCCAAAACCATTTAAAACATTTAATAAGGAGAATTTTGAATCAAAGTGTCCCATACCACCTTGATGCTTTTAACATTTTAAACCATTAATATCCATATAAATAAATCCTTAAAACCATTTTGAAAACATGGATATTAATAATAACAAATCATTAAAACATTTAAAGCGATATTTTGGTCAAAGGGTTTTTACCAAAATTAGAGACACTTGAATATAATAATTGAGGAATAAGAACTTTATAATATCATGAGAATAAATGGATTCAAGATATAATATTCCAAAGGACAGTATATACACAATATAAGAGTGAATTGGTGCATAACAACAATGATGTCTCAATAGGGATGTAAAATGTGATGAAATCCCTTATAAAGAAGGTATCCTTAAATTAAGGATAAATCAATATCAAAATTATGTGTGAAAAATATAAATACACCCAATATAATTGGATATTAAGTGTAAAACAATAAAAGGTCATTCACACATATTCAATTGATGACATATTCAAAAACTACATGTTGAACCCAAAGAAATCGAAATTGGGTTAAGAAGTTCCCTTGACAGCCTACCAGCGTCACATCAAAATGAGTTGATGAGAGATAGAATGTGTATCTCATCACTTGGACATAAAATTTACATCAATAGGGATATATGATAACATATCCCAACATAACAATATATAAATTAAAAGACCCAACAAAAGAAGTCTTTTAAAAAAGAGGAGGGTGAAAGGTTCCATTACCGACTTGGGTAACTTTCGAAAAGTACACCCCATTGAAGAAGTGTCATAAAATGAATATGTAAATACCCATAAATTGAATTATATTAAAAAAGGAGTGTAATAATGGGCAGTACATAAACCACTCAAATGAAATCGTGGCAAATGTAGCATAAATCTCACAGGAATAAAAGTGAGATGAAAAATCACTTACGAAAACTCTGCAGCCTAACGACGCCACATAAAACTTACAAAATGGATTTATGAGAGGAAATATGGTCTCTCATCATATGAACATAATAATTACATTGGGAGTACTATAAAATAACTTCCAAATCATAAGAAATATGAGCTTAAAAGGAATGACATAAAAGAGTGTACTTAAAAAGAAAGAGAGGTGTAGGATCCCTTACCTCGGGTCTGACTTGACTCGATCGTTCTTTAACGTCCTGAATAATAAACTTGAGTTAATTACCACTTTATTAAGAACCGTTTTATAGTTCATTATTCCTTTTAGATCAATTATTTCAATGTTATAAACATTATTTAATCATTTAAGTTAATAATGATTGTTTTGTTGATATTTGGTTCTTAAGTCGAAAGTGGACTTCTTACAATTACATGTTGTTCATGTGGTCAAATGTTCATTATATCCAGAATTATATTAAAGATTTGGATATCATATATATCATATATATCCATAATATACATGTATTAATAATATTACATAATCATTTAGAGGTAAGAAATGAAATGCACCGTTCATGGAGACGGTAAGCCGTACGTACGCATGAACGCTACTTTCATTTCTTTGTCATATTAATGGAATTAAAACTAAATGACAGGTATGTATATTTTAATTCCAGGATTATATTAATCATTTATATGTATCATTCATCATATATATCCATTATATACATGTACTTATAATAGTACATTACTTTTGGGGATAAGAAATGAAATGCACCGTTCATGGAGACGGTAAGCCGTACATACGCATGAACGCTACTTTCATTTCTATCTCATACTTTAATGGAAAGAAATAATAATGATATGGAGGTATATAATAATTCCAGTATAACATAATATATAATAACATTAAATCCATCCTTTATACGTCCCACATATGGCATTAACGAATCACATCACTTTGAGGGGGCGGTAGTCCGCACATCCTAAAATGAAGATATCGTGTTTATCTTAATGGAAACAATAATGGTATGCCATAAATGAAAAATACCGAAGAATAAGGAAATAATAAAAATATTATATATCATATATAAAAATAGTTACATCATAATGGTCACCTTTGAAGGTGTTAAATGAGTATTGAACAATCATCGTTTCGGGAGGCAGAATTTCGCCATCCACGGAAACCGTATGTTCTTTAACCATTTTATGTAGTTGTGTGAGAGTTTAGCTTGAATAAATCTTATAACAACATCCTAGTATATTTAAGATACTAGTGTTGTTACAAAAGAAGAAAATAAAAAGAGTTTATGGGGTTGGAGAAGCAAAATAAAACAAATGAACATGAGAGAATGAATTACCTTTAAAAGTGTAACTCCTTTTGATTTGAGCATAAAGGCTTCCATTGAAAGGATTATGCCCAAAGGGAATCCTCTAGGATGAGGATAGGGATGTGGAGAGAGTAAATTGGCAGGGGATGGCCGAGCCAAAGGCTTGAGGAGTGTGTGAAATGAGGTAGAGTGGGGGCCTTTTATTAGAGGAGAGGAGGGGCACTTTTGGAAAGTAAGAAATATTACTTTATTTGAAAATTTGTTTCGGTTTTAAAAGGTCCCACATTGATATAATTAGTGGATAAGGTTATAAGGACTCGAAATCAACCCCTCCAATAAGTTTTGGACATGTTTAGGTTATAGAGTTTACATTATCTTCTCATTTTATTTAAATCGTCAGATAATGATGTCATCGCTGCATCATTATGATGTCATAAATAATTTAATTTATTTAATGTCTAAAAATTTTAAAAAAATTACTATGATGTAGGAAATCGTTTTATCTTTCCAATGAATATTTATAATGAAAAATATGACTTTTATAACCCCACTTAACAATTGTTTTAGTAAAACATATCATGTTTGTGTCATTTTTACTTTTACATTAAATAAAAAGTTATTTATGTCATTTCCCAACCAAAGTGGCTCCATGGGGTCCCCAGGTTGACCCATGGATTTTCATGGTCGGCCATTACACATCCAATGAGGTTAGGACATGTGTAAAGTTTATTTCATATTATTAAAACATTATTTTTACCTTAAACTACAATAATTACCTCTAATCGCGATTAAAAACTTAATAAGTTACTATTCACTGAAAAATTATTTTTATCCCATTGAACCACATTTTACTTCTTAATGAAAACCATGTCTGTCGGATTTTTGAAATTCAAAACACAAAGATGGAAAAATTTCATTTAAACGGAAGAATCAGTTTTTATAAGTACCACTTAGTGGTGTCACTATTCATAAAAAATTGATGTTTTTCAGAAAAATCCCAAAAATTCAACCTAAGCTATATTTGATATTCCGAATTCAAAAATGAAGTCTATTTTACAAAATTCAAAACATATAAGTCACATTAATTACTTTAATAATTAATTCCAGCTGTCAGAGCAAATAGCGTGTTTTTATGAAACAAAAAGTATCAAAAGATTGACACTGGTTTAAGTCTGATTTCAAAGTGAAATTAAATCCAACCACCACTATTGGATTTAATGGTAAAAATATATTCTAATTTCACTTTAAAACCAATTGAAAATATAATCGAATCATATAAATAAATTAGATTAAAAAGAGGTTTTGAATTAAAATACAACATTTTACACTATTCATTAAAAAAATGAACTTTATCGAAAAGATACCAAAAATTTACACAAAGTAAATTTTGATTTATGGATTCTTAATAAGAGTTTTATTCAGTCCAAAACAGTGTTTAAGAGTGAACAAAACTATATTTAATGACATTTCACCATCAAAAGGTGAGAAGTGAACCTTTAGTGAAAACTAGGGCATATACGCCTAAAATTGAATTCTTTCCGTATTTTAAGACTCTATCCTTTATTGGATAAATGTAAAAACATTTAAAATCATATATAATCATATTTTAGTTATTTCTATCCATTCCCGCCAATACAACGGCTACATGTTAACTACCATTTAAAATAACATTATTTTATTATTAGAGTGCAACGTAAGATTTCCAAGAAACTCGTTGTTGTGTGTTGGCTACGCCATCGAGCATAGCGTCCCCTTTAAAGTCATATTAATATTTTATTCACTAATATGGATAAATATGAAAATGTCATATTCTTTATTTACCTGGGGTGTTACACATTATGAATAGTAATGACGGTAATTTTCTTTAATTTTCATGTTTGATTAGTAACCAGGTAGTTAAGGGTAATAAAATAATATCATAAAAACATAAAATGCCCCCAAAATGTGTCCTAATGCTATTGGTGGTGTCATGTCCATCCATGGGATTTTTTGTTCCAACCTTGGGACCCCATGGAATCACCTTAGTGTGATAATTACCTTTTATCGTATTTTTTTAAAGAAAGGAAAATGTAACCAAAGAATATAACACCGAAGTAAAACGATTTTAATTTTGTCCACATAAACGATATTTTAGACTATAAATAGTAATTGGAAATATAAAAATATTTCCTATATCATAGTATTTTTTTTATAGTTTTTATACATTAAATAAATTAATTAATTTATGACACCATGATGATACAATGATTATCTTATTAATGAAAGATTTAAATAAAATGAACAGATAATGTAAAATCTAAGAGTTACACATGTCAAATACCTATTGGATGTGTGGATTTAGAACCATTAACACCTTATCCTTGAAATAGTTTATCTTGGGACCTTTGATATCTGAAACTCATTATATAATAATGTTACTTTTCAAAACATTCAAAGAGTGCCCCTCCTCCCTCTTATAAAATGCCCCCACCACTACATCCTTACCCACACCACTCAATCCATTTTCTCAGCCATAATATTCTCATTTTATCTCTCCACATCCCTCTCTTCATCATATAAGCCTTAACATAGGAAAAAATCGCTTCAAGGAACCCTTTTGGGTCAAACCAAGGGAAGTTACCTGATTTAAATGTAAAGTCTTGTCTAATGTTCTTTTGTATTATTTTGCTTCTCCAACCCCCTAAACTCTTATTATTCATTTATTTTGTAATAAAAACAGTATCTTAAATATACGAAGACTTTGATATTAAATTTATTCGAGCTACACTTACACACACCTCCGTCTAATGGTCAATTCACATACTGTTTCTGTGGATGGTGAATTTCTGCCTCATGAAACGATGACTGTTCTATCTTCTCCTACCACCTTTCATGGTGGCCATTATTATGTCACTATATTTATTAATGATATATATTATATTTATTTTTTTTCTATGCTTCTGTATTTTACATTTAAATCATACCTTTATGCTTTGCATGTTGTGAAAAAGCCATAATTTCATTTGAGGACGTTTGGACTACCGCCCTTCAAGTGATGGGACTTGTTCCTGAAATACATGGAATGTATAAAGAATGAAATTAATGAACTTATGTGACCTATATAACATATATATAATACGGTAATTATACTATATATATCTCTATATCTCATTTCTTTTTAATTCCATTAATGTGACAAAGAAATGAAAGTGGCGTTCATGCGTATGTACGGTCTACCGTCTCCATGAACGGTGCATTTCATTTTCTTATCTCCTAATGTTATGGAATAGTATAAAGTTTATATATAATGTATATATATGATATTTAAATCATTAATACAATTCTGTAGATGTTGTAATTATAACTACATGGACAATTCATTTCAAACCAGTTCATTTTTGACTCACGTACCGAACATCGACAAAAACATCTGATATGAACTCACATAATTAAAAAATTATTATAACATTATAATATGTGATATGAATTGAATAATAAAATTTAAAGAAGGTACTTAATAAATTATAAATTGACCTATTTTTATTATTCAGGAATATAATGAAACGAACAAGACAACTCGGACTTGAGGTAAGGGATCCTACCTCTCTATTTCTTTTAAGTACTCTCTTTTATGTCATTTCTTTTAATCTCCTATTTCTTATGTTTGGGGATGTTATTTTATATTAATGTAACTTTAAATAATATGTTAATATGATTAGAGACCCTATTTTATTTTGTCAATCCATTTTTGGAAGTTTTAAGTGGCGCCGTTAGGCTGCCGAGTTTTAATAAGAGATTTTTCATTTCACTTTTATTCCCATGAGATTCATGATACATTAGCCACTATTTACTTTTTTGTGGTGTTTTAATTCAAATTATTGTATTCTTTTCGTAATAAAATTTAATTTATGGTTATTCAAATCTTCATTGTATGACCCTTCTTTCATGGGGTGTACGTTTTGGAAGATACCCAAATCGGCAAGGGAACCTTTCACCCCCCTCTTTTTAAAAGACTTATTTTGTTACAACTTTTAATTTACATATTATTATATTGGGATATGTTATTATATATCCTTATTGATTTAAAATTTATTTCCAAGTGATGAGATACCCTTTTTGTATTATCAACTCGTTATCTGAATTTTATAGTGACATCGTTATACTGTCGAATTTTTACAAGGGAACATCTTAACCAAATTTCGATTTCATTGCGTTCAACTTGTAGTTATTGAATATGTCATCTTATTAATGTTTTTGAATTACATCTGATTGTTTTACATGTAATATCACTTATATTGGGTGTACTTATATTTTTCACACATAATTATGTGATTGATTTATCCTTAATTTAAGGATACCTTCTTTATAAGTGATTTCATCTCATTTTACAGTTCTATTGAGACTTAATTGTTGTTATGAACCAATTCACTCTTATATGTTGTATATGTTGTACTTTAGAAAATTATATCACGAATACCTTTATTCTCATGATATTATAAAGTTCTAATTAAATGTTATTCCTAAATTATTTGTATTCAAGTGTCTCTCATTTTGTTAAAATCACTTTAACTTAAATATCGTTTTAAATGTTTTATTGATTTACCATTATACATATTTCTCATTAATATCCATGTTTTAAAAATGGTTTTAAGGATTTATTTATATTGATATTAATGGTTGAAAATTTTGAAATATTCAAAGTGGTATGGGACACTTTGATTCAGAAATATCCTTATTAAATGTTTTAAATGGTTTTTAAAATGGTTTTTAGAATGGATTCATTATTTCAATATATTAAAAGGTTGTATTGTTATTGCAATCATTGAATGTTATGTTCCCTTTATGCATGTTTTATGTGATAATATTATGTTATGGTTCTTGGGCATTATTTATGACGATGGGTGGTTCCGTGATAAACTAAGGGAGGGTGAGACCGATATAGCTCTCCAATGCATTGAGTAATGCGAAGGAGTTAAATGCTAAGGTTTCACCGAAGTGAAATAGAGAATATACTGTGATGGGTATTCCAAAAGTAACCATGAGAGTTTATCCCTATGTAAGAATGTTATGATTGCCTCCAGTTACCTTTAAGTCTTATGTTTTATATTAGTTATTCATAAATCTTATGATTTCATGAGGTATGTTGAAGTGCTTATGTTTTAAGAGTAAAGTATGATTTCATTGATTCTTATGTATACATGGACTAATGTTTTCATTCCGTATTTTTATATCCCTTACTGAGCTTTTTATGCTCAACCCATGTTTTTGATATGTTTTCCATAGGACTTAAATATGAATTGGGTCAAGGATGAGATTAGGGAAAGACAAGCTATCTAAAAAATGGAACTATATATGTTTCTTTTTAAGTGTTTTTATTTTTTGAAAAAATCGATACAGAGTAGGAGTGTATACTTTGTAATCATTTGAGATGTAATAGTTATGTACTAATTATCTAAGACTCTAAACCCAAAACAATCCTCAATGGGAATTATTCATTTAATTCATTATTATGTAATGTTCTAAGGATGGGTCCTTATAATTATGGTGATTTTTTAGAAAAAATTGAAGAAACAAGATTTTTTTTATGTTATAATTAAGATATATTGGAATGTTTAATGATCTTATGTTATTAAAAAATATATAAGTATAGTTTATCATTATGTTATGGGTTGGAACATATATGTACATTAAATTAATTAGTTAATTTTTAATACCTCATGAGATAAACTACTTTTTCATGAACATTATTTATTTTTAGCTATGTTTTAAACCTTGTATATAAACATGATTGCTGTTTTCTTCAATTCATAGAATTGTGTGTATCCATGATTGTTATTTAGTTGTTTTCAGAACAATTTGTGTTGATATTATTGTTTTTAGATATATTCAAAATGTTATTATTTCTTATCTGTATGCTCATTCTACACAAAAGGTTATGTTCTCAATCAACAATATATGTTTTATGCCTCTATAAAGATCCTATGTTATCATTCCATACTAACAATATCATATGATTAAATGATCATTTCAATCATATATTTATCCACAACCCCTTTTATCACCCCTTATTGTGATATAAACCTTTATGACATGCTAATAATGTTTCCTCTAACTGAGGTTTTGAACTCACTTCTTCATTACTTTTCCACATCACCAAGAAATCATATAGAGGACTACATATAGAAAGAAGTTATAAATATATATAAGACTGTAGGTGATGTTTAATAAATTAATTTAAATAATAATTTTATATAAATAGTACATAAATTCAATTAATCATTATGGTTTGCAAGTATGAGAATATTTTGATATGTAATGTTTAAATTTTTAAATATATGAAAAATATATTAATATTTCCCTCAGGACCCTTGTGTTCTCTAGTGATATTTTATACTCCCACATGCTGATTCACATTAAAGATAGATCAATAATAAATAAAACTAGTTATGATATTTGATGATATCTAAAGGGGTCAGATTCCACCACTCATATTTTTTCTACTGAGGTATCAGACAGTTCTTCTTGTACCCTATTTCTCGATGAAGTATTAAGGACAACCATTGTACCTCTTGGTAAATTCAATGGGGATATATTTGATGACTCCATCCCTCTAAAATATAATAATGGTTAAGGTAGAGTACAATTGTGATGTCAATAATAATATGTAATGTGAAAATAGGACCAAGATCGACCTCTTCCAAGGACAAGATTTGATGAGTATCTTCTTCAAAAAAATCATGTCCCATTTCGAGGAACCTACAATATTCACAAGAAATGACATTATTTGAAAACCCCCATACTCATAACCAAATGAATGAAGACTCATTATCTTTACAAAATATATTGAGAAATAATTTATACCTTATGATGGGAGGATCAATGCATTAAAATATTTGATATAAAAAACCACTTCATAGGATGATTCTTACTAGAGATATCAATGGTTAAGTTTAAGTATTTATACTCAAGAATATATAATTAATCAACAATGATGGAATTATAGAAATACATTATATATTATGTTATTATTTTTGGAATATAATATCCTCTTGGACTCTCCACATTGAGAAATATAAACCATATGTAACAAAAGAACCAAACCACCAATTAAGGGATACGAGTCAATGTGTCTAAATTATTTCTCATAAATTTTATTAATCAAAGGATTCTTCATCGTGATCCATATATTGGTTCACACTGAATAATATATCTAATTTTACTTTTCCAATCCCATGGTAACTAGTGAAACTCTGACCTAGGGCACCAAGTCAGCCATTTTCCTTCAATAGATTATTTGGATTATAGAATTATGATGGTAATATGTTTTGGGAATAGAACATCTTTGACTATTTCCAACCAACTGAGAAACCTCAAAAATCTGAGAATTAATAAAAAACATCTTGAAGTGAAATCATTATGGTGGTGTTGGATAGATCTTTTTCATGTAGTGAAATAGTTGGACAAAACATCTTGTGGAATATACCTCACTTAATGTTTTCCCATCAATCCTTGTTATCAGATTATCACCTCTCAGGGTGATGGAAAATTTTCATTATTCTTTAGTTCTTATTACATTCTCAATTATCACTATGACTAGAGTGTAATACAATGTGATGTTAATCAATTGTGGATTTTTTTCTGGTTTTACATATACTATTCAAAAAGTGATAGTGGAATTTCTCTCACTAAGTCTTGGGAGATGATCCCTAAATTTATATTTTCATATTAAATTAGCATTTATGCCTTAACTAATTCCCATAAATTTTGAGACCTGGTGAAATATTATTTAAAGGGGATTGACAATTATAAATTGTTTCTAGTCCCTAAATAAATAAATGGGATCTGTGTTCATAGATTGATCACTGGTTTACATTAAAACAATTTCGCAATAAAAATGCCCTGGTCTGGACCCCATTCTATAACACACACTCTTTTAGGATATCACTAAAAAATAGAATATAAAATAATGACATTTGGTATATTCAGGGATTTATTCTATGAGTAAGCACCGAAAATCACTATGTACTAATCATCATCTAGTGTGTGATAGTAAACAATAGAAATCATATTGTTCATATGCGTTCAGAATCGTCATGGAATTTTTTCCATTGATCTCAACCATTGGACATAAATAAATTTTTTGTGACATATACATAATTGTATTTCATCCCATGGATGATGTTATTAGTCCATTGTATTCCTTTAAAACATAAAAAGTTATTTTAGAGTGAAGGATTCCTTTTCTTCTTTATGACACTTGAAATGTGGAGTGATAATCATTTAATACATTTATCCTTAAATTTGATCCCTGATAACCATGATTATATCTTGAAGTGTTTTCTTAACATTTTTTTTACTAGAGAGAATATGTTTTTATATAGAATTTATCTATAAATTAGGCCTAGAATTACCATGCTATTATGATATGATAATTGTTATGATACTCACCCAACATTATATATCCCTGTATCCTTTAACTTCCATTAAAATTCTTGAATAATTGACATGCCTAGAATGGATACACCTTGTTAATAACCTAGACACCCGAATGTAGAGTCCCTAATAGATTTTCATCCTAGTCATTGTCAACATGTGGTTCATCATTTAATACACATATATTTTTAGATTTATGGAATTATAGGATTAATTCATTACTCTATAGTTAGTGATGTATATACCAAAACATACCACTTTTATCATTATAATCTTTTGATAACATATCATGTTGTATAAACATTGTCTTCTAAATTATCACATTGGTAGTTGATCCAATGATATAGTAGGTCCTCAGTTGGTTAATATTTTGGAAATGATAGTTTCCACAGTAAACCTAAAATATAATTAGGTATCCTATTTGATGTTAGATAATCTCTATTACCTCCCCTTATCATATAATAAATATACCTTATGAAGATATTATTTTAATTATTAGATTTGTTCTATTGACCATATCTCATTGTGGTATATAGGTAATTTTCATCCAAATACATTTCTACAAACATCCAAAATATCAGACGAGAAGGTTGAATCTGTTTAATGAAAGAAATCTTTTCTCATAGATTAAAAAAATAGCAATGTTAAAATTATCCCATAGAAACTATTGGATGATTATAATAAGAAATAACATTGGAGCCAAATTGAATCTTCTTGAATAGTTTATAAATGGTTCATAAATAATATAAGTTGATCTATTTTGATTTAAATATTTATGAATGATTATATAGATATTATTTTTAGTAGATAAGTTTTTCTATATATTTTAATGAAATAGAATCATATTTATCTAGGAGATACTTTTATGTGACTAAAAATACTATATAGGTCACCTGGAACCTAGATATTGGTATGGTGATTTTATGAAAACCCCAAAAAAATCATATGTTCATCCTTTTTTTCAATATAATTTGATCCTATACATTTTTATAATATTTAATTATAATAGATATGTTTTTGTAGAACCTAGAAAATATTATTGGAAATTCTAAAAATATAGGGATTTATGAAAAATGGCAGTTGAACTTTTTAATCAATAATGATTCATTATTTTTTGTCGAGGGTTATAAATTTGTAGAAGTATATGCATTTTAAATGTAATAGGTAGAACCCATTATGCACATAATATATTTTTTGTGTCCTAGGAATTTATTTGGGGAGATGAGGCAAGTATGTCGTTTGACTATGTATGATTTAAACTAAATAATATATGATCCTGAGTGGTTGTCTCAGATTAAACAAATATACTTTCAATGTATGTAATATTTAATCATAAGATATTCTAGATGGTTATGTAAGATTAAATTCTATATAATTTAGGATAAAATTATATTCAATTATTGTCCATTGGATCCATATATTATTAAATAATTAGAAAAATATTAAATCCATGTAAGAATAAATATGATGTATTGGTCATTGTGTTGCATTAAAAGTTATACCACAAGGTTTTCTAAAGTATGGTGTTTTTATAGATCTAAAGTGGAATACCTATGCGATCATGAACCTAATTTTTTGATGCAGTTCTCTAAATTTTGTGGAATAAAATTACACAAACTTTAAAAATGGACCCCAATTAAAACTTCTAGGGATGAATAATTCCAATATATCTTGAGGTTTCAACAAAATGACACCATCCACGAATCACATTGTAATGTAGATCTACCCTAAACTATTCAAAAATTCCCAATCTTGTTTCCTCTTCATGATATCAGGGATGGCTCCCCATGTTTTTTATGATTTTGAGAAATAGTTATAATCTTGGGTGTTACAGTGAGGTTACTAGACCCCTATATTATAGTGAATAATATCATGAAAAATTATAAAAAAATATTTACACACATAATAAAAGTTGTACCAAATAATAATGTAGTATAAGGCAATAAGAAGTTGAATTAAACATAAAAACCTATGTTCATACAATAACACACCAACATATTATCTAATGGTTTGATCACAAACATAATAATCAGATAAAAAATATTTATACGAGAGGCTAGACACCATCCCCAAGACTCATCATATCTAAGTCTCCATACTCCATCCAAGATATCGAAAACAACTATACAACATTGGTCTCCAATTCCTCTTGAACCTATGAAAATTTTGTTTTTATTTGGTGCCGATGTTTCAGGGCCAACTTAGAAATGTTAGAGTGAATATCATTTGTAAACCCTCAAGGAGGTACTAAATATAATATGTAAACACAATTTATAAACATGTGATATGCTTAGTATAATAAATAAATATAGAATAAATAAATAAATACCACAGTCTCTCGTGTTTTTATCGTACACCCAAGATTCACCATACCTAGTTCTACCAGCGTCAGAGTCTCTTTAAGAAAGTAATGAAACATTGGTGGGTGACAAATATCCTTACCTAGAATCTCATAAAATTGATAATTTTGTGGGAATACAGTAAAAAAAGATCATATAATGGGGAATATTCAAGAACCAATGTACACCAAATAATGATTCACAATAACATTAGGGGTATGTTTCAACCAAATGTTATCACATAGCATGATAAGGGACAAACATCCACACTATTTGTCAAATTAATATTAGGGGTCTACATCCACATGGTTGAATCACGTAACACCATTGAGTGACATCATCTACAAGGTAGTATCACATAAATGTTGGGATACTTCATCCTTTAGCTATTATTATAGAAATATCACTGGATTTCATCCACCTATTAGTATGACATAATATCATTAGGGTTCTACATCAACCTGTTAGTTCCCATAAAATTAGTGGGGGGCTTTTTGTACATGGTAGTATTTGTTATAATCATTAGAGACCCTCATCCACCCAATAATATGTAATATTTAAAACCCACTAGGTAATATCTCATAAAGTCATAAGGGTCCATCATCCACCTAGTAAAATATCATATAGACATGGATGGCCAAAATCCACCTAATAATATATCATCCTGTTTCTAGGGTCTAGAATAAACCTGTAAATATATAATATAATTATTTGGGTCCATCATACCCCTAGTAATATCTTATAAAACATTCTTGGTCTATCTTCCACTCATATTTATTACATATTATATTATTATTAGTTTTTTTATTTTTATGGGTTATCATTACACATAAACCCATCACACATACCCATTGTCTCCCTTTAAAGTGCATAATATATATAAATCACTAAATCCATGTCAAGATCCCAAAAAATAATTTTTTGCCCTAATATTACACTTGAAATTGTAATACTTTATTTCTTAGGCTAGCCATATATAGGGTCCCAGAGATACATGATCACCCATTGTGGCCCCTAGGTAATATCCCTAACCTAACACCCTATATGTTCTCCTCAATCTAATTTTTTTCTCTTGATATTTTACCATCACATGAAAGAAAAAAAGTCTCTCACATCAATATGATCATATCATATACTTGTTAACCTCATTAGATAGACCATAGTTGTATCACTGTAGAGGGATTTAACAATTCCCAAGTCACATCCCAAGAATTTATTCATTATAACCTCTTACACCCAAATGATACAAAAATCCTACACATGTATTCCCTCTAGAGTACTCACATCCATGTGTGGGAGGAAAACATTTTCTGCTCTCTAATAAAGAAGGAAATAGGATGTAAGGTATCTTGTTGTTCAATCGTGTCATGTGTGGGATAATTATATTTTTCTATATCTATCATTTACAAGAGTTATCTATGAGAATCAATACCACGATCAACTGTATTCATCCATTTATTTCATCTATATCCCTCTATGTTATTAAATATAATTATAGACATTTACGACTGATCCTTTAAAATAAATGGTCTGAGAGCTAACTATTGTACAATGTTCTATATTAGTAAAAGTCTAAAATTTTTTCATGGAAGTTGAAAGAAAAGTTTCAATTTTAAATAAAATTTCAATCACTCAAAAAGTTGATACCATATATAACATGGTATTGAATAATATAAATAATCATAGCTATATTTTTAAGTTACCACCTACCTCACACAATATTATTTCCTTAAATAAATTTTATTCCTAATTATCTATGAATATCCAAGTATCATATAATCTAATTTTAACATATCATCTCATATACCATGATACAATACCAAGCCTAATAAATTATAACAATTTATATTTAATTATAAAATTTAATATAACAAAGAATTGTGTCTAAAATATCATAGAGGAACATATTCTCATAATACTATAGAGAATAAGGTGTAATGAATTTTAAACATAAAACAATACCAAATATACTTAAATACCCAATTTATGTAAAACCCAAAAGAAAATTATCTATTCAAAATAAAAAAAGGGATTTATGGGGTGTGTTCTTATACTTAGTATGTTCACTTGACACATAAATACAAGTATACATCGTATTGCGATTATTTAACCTGTTTTTGGTGGAATATTTTACAAATAATTATGTTCGGACATTTTTTATCAATAATAAGAAATATGGGAAAAAATAAAGGATAAAGAGAAGGCAACTCTCTTTAATGGGTCCCATAAATTATTATTACACATTCCATGTAAATGGTATCAGAAGGATATAGAAGGGGAGTTTTCCATTGGCTCTACTTCACATGATAGAAGATGAGGATTACTAAGGGATTTAGAAATAAAAATGTCAATGTGGTAATTTATTGAAATTTTATTTTAAGATGGATAATCTCATTGTTATGAAGTGTCTTTCCAAAACATGAACATAATATGTGGTTCGTAATGTCTCCACCCACACACCCTCACACAGTTTGATCATATGGTTTCCAACCATGATCCAACCATTATGATCCCCCTGAAACACCCAAAGTATATTTCCAAACATTCCTCTAAAACCATGCATTAATAACGTGAAAACTCACCATGAATTACCACCTCACATATTTTAACATCAGAAATGTACATAATCATATGGTATCCATCTATTACAGTAAAACCCTTTCAAAAAAAAATTTCTTACCTAAATATCCATTAATTCTCAGAGAAATAATAATCTCTCCCAAACCATGTATATTATCCAAAAACATCTTCTTAAGATGTTCCAACTCTTAGAATTATGATCTGAATCTTGAATATGAAAAAGAACTCTAATCTAGAGTCCAAAAATCTAATTCCACCTAAAAATAACATCCTGTAAGAAACCGAGTATTTAAAACCTCCCTTCAAGAATAATTCATCTCTATAAAAAGTATCAGTGGCCCTCAATCCAACAATAATGACCTTAATCAGTCATTAAATCTCCCTTAACTCTCAATATTCTACTCTAGAATATGAAATTATCTTCCATTACACAAATCTAATCATAACAAAGAGTATTCATCCTAATTTTATAAACCTTATCTCCTTTTCACTGAATCAATGTGGTTGTGCTTACAAGTTTTCATCTATCATAAGACAAAATATTTTCATCAAAACAAATTTCTAAGAATATGGTCCTCCCCTCTATAAGTCTCATATATGAAATCCTTATTTTAATCCATAGTGATTCCCACTAATGGAGTAAACTACTGAAGAACATTTTCTGGGAACCAACAATGTGATCGATATGATTTCAATCTCTTAAAAACAATAAATATTTAAGAATGTAATATAATAACCCTACGGATGAATTTTCCTAAGAGAATCCATGTTATACATATCCACCCATTATCACAACTACCAATCCTGATGCCGAACCCTTATAAGAATTAAAATATCATTGAAACATCCACAATGATTACAGAACATGAATTTATATCAAATTCCATGTTTTAATTTTAAAAAGAAAAATAGTTGTCATTCTCTCCCCACGATCATTGGCCTATCCCTGATCTGATATAGTAATGGATATTATCAATCCATCATAATCTTGATACCAATACGTAAAACTCATTCAACATTACATCTAGAAATAAATTTTTTGTTCATCATGGTAGTATATTAAAAAAATTTCACATGTGCACTATAAATATTGTGTCATTTTTACCAACCATCAATAAATGTTGCTATATCCATTACCCATCCTATATGAGGTTCACACTTCAATGATTGATTTATTAAACCCCACCAAAGGTTAGACCTCATCAATATTCCACTAAATCCAATTCAAAAAATATTTATGTCACACAATATTCCATAAAAGTATGTAATTATTGGATATAGTTGGACCATTTACAGATTTTTTTAAATAAGAATCATCCACTATTACTCATTCCAATTTCAATAGGAATTTTTTCTTTGGATTCTAATGATATTCCTTCTACAAAAAGGGTAACACCCTCTAATATATAATGGTGAAATCCCTACTATAAGGCTTTCCTTACACCACTCTATAATAATAGAATAAATAGATTCTAATATTAGATGAATGTTAATAATCTATATTCATTATGTCACATAACTATGAATGCTTTTCAGGAAATAAGATTCTACTAACCACACCACTGCACCTTGATCCTTTTCCAACATCACCTCTGACAACAAATGAACAACATACCATTTTCTTTAAATTTATTGGAAACCAATATTACACAAAAATGTCTCAATATACCATCTACATGTGGCATTTTTGGTGAAACCAACTTATTAAATCATTTCATAGATGCATCCTGACACTTCACAAGTCTCCCTTTATAATTGTGCTCAGTGTCCCCTACTGAAAAAAGATTGATTTCTCATGTCAGTGTCCACTCCAATGCCTTCTTAACAACCCATATGACTTATCCCACCCCAGATCATATCTCATTAATCCTTACTTCATAGTGCTAAATCACTTTTCATGCCCAATTTATATATTTTATCATGCACAATAAACCTTATGATATCTTATTCATAATGAATAAATGTTACAAATTCCATGGTATATCACTATATTACCCACCACCCAGGTATCATTCCCAAAATTAGAAGATTATACTCATGCTCTCATTGTTCTATAAAATGAACAACCATAATGCAAAAGAATATCTATCTCATTGATCCTACTATAAAAAATATAACATTATTCTAAAATAACTACAACTCTATGTGATATTAATCATAAATGTTCAATACAAGTCACATGCCTACACTACGTACCTAATAGAACCTCCCATGAATCATTTATAAACAAAATGTTTCAAATAATTATTTCAATTTATAATTATACTATCATTATCATGATAACCAATATCTAGGATTACCCTTATATATTGTAACCATATATATTAATAATTTTAATGTGTCCTACATTTTATTAAGAACACATAGCTCATCAATACCCTTAATTGTATTTCAAACATACTATGATCTCCCAATAATACTATAAATCATACCTCTAATAAGGGTCGAAAATTAATTATAAATTCTTTTCCCCCATAGAAAAAAATCGTACATCAACTCACATTTCAAGACACTCATTAAATGTCAAAAAAACATATACATCAAACATCACCTACAAAAAACATTGCCCCTCCAATGTATCAATCCTCACCGATCTGTAGTATAATGGATTTCCAACTAAATGACTAAAATTTCATCAACATGTGAAATCTTTCGTCTCCCTATAATGATATATGTTGAGAAATCTATAGTTAAACATAATGGTTATGTATAATTACAAATGGTAACAATATAGTAAATCACCATATGTGTTTTTATAGAATATTATTTAAATGAACATACATACATAGTGGAACTTGTACCGAGGAATCATGTTCATATGCCAACACGGTTGGTGTCACTACAAATTAATTATTTTATGGACTAAATTTTTGTAACCAATGGGAGTCCCTATCTCGAATCCATGTGACCTATCATTAGGGATAATATATCATGGGTATGTTGTGTATAATTCCACAAAATATATATATATATATATATTAAACACCCATATTATATTGTTGATTATTTTAAAAGATAAACCCTCCATTCTTTTGTGAAATAAATAAAATGAAAAAGTATTATATTTTATTGAGAATTCAATATGTAAAATATGATTCTTATACTGAATAATCTCCTCTGTATGGGCCAATCTCCAAAACCATTAAGAAAAATATAAAACTCACACATAATTTTAAAATGAATTTCTAAACACTAGTAGAGAAATAAAAAAATCTAAAATATTGGTAACCTAGACATTAAATTGGAATGGTTTTTCACCCTGCACCATAAAATGATATCTCACTAGCTATTCCACAATCTAATATCACTAATCTACTATTATTTTATATAGTAAAAAAAATAGATATAACTCAGATACTTATTTTTAACATCTCATCACCCTAGACTTATCATCATTGGTCAAACCTACAATGGATACCTGACCTTAATTGTGCCTCCCTATACGCCAGAGGTTACATACTAGTAGTGAGGGTCTAGATTGTTTCCATGGGGAGATGAATCCCTCTTATCTGAGTGGTAATTGTCTTTGAAAATAATCATAATAATATCATACATAAAAAATATTAGTTATATTACTCATAATGGAATATAGATGAATTTTCATAGAAGAATATATCAACTAATCATTTATTATTCAAATAACATTTAGAAGGAAAAAAATGTACAAGGGAAGATATACATAAATCCATTAGTCATATAACATGATATTCACCATATTCCATCCATGATAACATTCCATGTCATACAACACTATCTATATACCCAACGAAAATAATGAATAATGAGGTCATGTTGGGTAACTATGTTCCTTGGATTCAAAACTAGGGTGTTCATATAACTCTGTAAGGTAATTATTCTAGGGTCCCAAACATAACTAGAAAATATAGCACATACACAAATGATTTGATTATAGGAATAAATAAACAAATGAATAAAAATAGAAAAATATGGTAATTATTTTGGGATTAAGGTGACACCCTTGATAAATCAATCATATTGATGAGGTGTTTGAGTTTTAATAAGAATACAACGTAGCCTCAGGGGGGATTCATGCCATTCCTTGTAATCTAACATATTTATTCACACAACGTAAATTTTATTCACTTGTATCATCTTTTTGGAAATAGATGGGGAAGAATAGTAACCTGAAATCACATCACATAAACATCAAAGGGTAGAATACTCTAGGTGATATTGTATTGAATCCCTAGTGACTACAATCTATCCTATAGTATCACCTATGAAAATTGATGGTAATTATCCTCTCAGTAGTAACATATAAACATCAGATACTTTGATCAACTTCATATAACTGTACAAATATCAAGGGATCGTTTCCACATGATATTACCACATTAAATCATCTAGGACAATTTAGACATTGTAGTATCTCAAAAAATCATCAGGTGTTATAATTAACCTTTTTTATATTATATAGTATATTGAGTCTATCACCCAACAGTTAATATCTAGAATATTCGTTCGGGGATATTATCTAACTGCCAATATCTTCTATAGTCATCAAAATCAATAATTCTCTATATAATATATCATATAGTCATTTAGGGTTTGTATCTACTCATTAATATCTCATATGGGCATCATGGGACAATATCCACTCTATAATATCTTAATTAGTCATCAATGGAAAGCATCCAAGTGATAATATAAGTTAAATTAATCATGGGACAACATATACAATATAATATCTAATAAAAACATTAGGGTCCATCATCCACATGGAAATAGCTTATATATTGAAAATAAAAATAAAAATAAAAATAAAAATAAAATTATAAGAATAATGGTAATAGTAGTAACTATAGGGTTTAACCTTCAACTAATACCCATAACCCCTTCCTTACGATTTTCTTTTTGAGTGAAAGACTAATCCCTATCACTCTATCCATATTGATCTCACATAAAAAAAATGACTTTCTAACATGACACCTAAAATAAATAAAACATACTTGTTTTCACTAACACTTTTTAGGGACATAATGAACATTAAGAACCCGACTAGGTATCTACTACACAAATCTACCTAGACACCTTTCATTTGATCATTGATATCAATCTCAAAACCTTGGATGATCTCATCCCTCAGGGGGAATAACATTCCATAAATCTCTATGATCATATCATGGACCCATTAACATCATAAAAAGTTCCATAACATTTTTAGTCTCGAGATATTGAGTAATGATATCTAGCATACCATGTAATCATTTTTCATCCCTCTTTTACCTAAGTGATACATAATTCCAACTTCGGTATACCCACTCTGGTGCTCACATACATGTCTGCAAGGAACACTAACCCACTATCTAATACATTTTAATGGGGGGATATGTGGTGTCTTTTATATTCATAATGACATATATGAGACATAGTTTTTTAGTTTGAATCATTATTGTACACAGAGAACTCTATGGGAACCTATACCAATGCTTACAATATAAATCCACCAATTTAATTTATACCTCTATGTAGTCTTACAATATAATTTCCCACATTTATCATTGAACCGTCTAATAATAGATGATGAACTACAAACTGACATAGAAGGATTCCTCTTGGACTATGTCACATATTTCTTTCATGGAGTATAGTGGAAAAAATTTAAATTCTATATAAAAGTTAATTTTCACAAAATTAGAGAGATCACATGTAATATAATACCAAAAACATATATAAACATTAGGATATTATAAAGGTAACACCTAAATCATAGTAAAATACCTCCACTAAAGAAATAAAAAACTTCTCCTCCCAAGTTCAACAAAGAATCATTCAATATCATATTAACACTTGATCCAATATATCGAGCCATAATGCACACATTAATAAATTGTAATAAGATATAAATAGTTACTAAATTTTATTTAGTTAGGAATAATTCCTAAAATATCACTCATAAACATATTCTCATCAAAACAGTAAATCATAGGGTCATTGACCTCTCTGGACACATACCCACAACTAATCCATATAGAATTCTTAATTTAACTTTCTAATTCAATGGAATAATTGATACAAATTTAACAATAACCCTGAAGAAATTCATAGAGAAATGTTCCATCAATGAAACAATGATCAATTGTGTGTGTTCTCAATATCAAGTCCTCTTATAGACACATTGAGAAAAATCTCAATCACGACATCATGATTTCACTATACCCTAGAAGAATTGGTCAATTAAATTTTAGTCTTGAACATATGAAATCGTAGGGATAAAAATTGTAACATGAATGGAATGATAATTTTATTTATAATATATTTTTTCACTACTAAAAAATCAAGGTATCCACCTTATTTCAATTGTTGTTGGAGGAGAAGGAAGTGAGAAGGGTCCCATTTAATTCCAACAGACAAGGGAGAAGGAGTATGAAGAAGGTTCTGAAATTCATAATTTAAAATCTTAATATTCAATTTCTATGAAAATATGGGTAGTTTTCTAGTTATTACACATTTTTTCAAATATCAATGAACAACCCCAAGAAGTGGATGGAATCTTGGTTTTCCAAACAATTAAAATCCATCAAAAAATGAATTTTTAAAAATTTTCCACATCAATTTTAGACAAACAATGTTCCAATAACACTATAGAACCCACCTCACATGGTTTAAGTTAACATGTTATCTAAGAATGATAAAAATCAATGACATGGTAAAACCCTTTCCAAAAATCTAAATCATAACCCAAATCATTCATCATTGATATTAGAAACAACAAAACATTTATTTATTGATATAACTCCAAAATAACAACCTTTATATTATATAAATCTTGAAATTTTAATCAAAGGCCTAAATTAAATCTCCCCTCCTCAAGATTCATAAATTCAAGTTCCTCTTAAAAAATTATAACACATCGTAACATGAATAATTACAGACATACTATGTGTATGTATTAAATAATTATATTTGGTATATTTTGATTCTATTTCATGGAAGGGGGGTGGCTACAAAATAAATTTTATGTTGTCATTTTACCCCCAAGTAAAAGCATTATGACACCTCGTATAATTGATATTTTATGAAAGATTCTTATTTAACTTCATCAAGGATATATTCATGGGTAAATAATCCAATAATTTATCATCATTATGAAATTTCAATATAATTATTCTTCTGTTAGAAACCATTAAACTCTTATAACATTTTAAAACCCTAAAAACATCATTAGAACTCTAATTGTATATAAAATTAATCTTTTCAAAAGTACATATTATTCCGAATTCTAATGGTATGTCCCCATTAATTATTTGATATATAGTTAGATACATCCAAATGGAACCGTTTTATTATACTTAGGTTCCCTTTACACTCCTTCAGCAACCTAGGTCATCTATTTAGGTAGAATCTATTCGTGTGACCTCTTAAACCAATTTATTGTTTGGTCAAAACCCAGAATCTAATTTTATTCATTCCCTCCTCAAAATATACTATAATTGCATCATCAAATTACCTTTAATGTGTATGTGCCAAAATTTAATAATATATTCCTTTTGATAATTTTAATTGGGAATCCTCTACCGAATAATCCATTGTTTTCATCAATAAATGATAAGATCCTCGACATATAGTCAACAACATACTCAATTGATAATGAGGGTCTTTAACCTTATGAAAAATAGTGAAATATTTCCAATTCCATGAGAAACACAATGAATTCTCTATGATAAGATCTTATAAAAATCATATAATTGTCTATCATCTATATGAATTTTTTTTGGATTGATTGGAGTTTATCCAAGGCTATATTACCCAAATGTTATCCTCAACCATTATAGATTATCAACAAGATCACATTACAGCTATCTAATCCCTTGATCTCCATCCCTTATACATAATAATTATGACTAATAAAAATATAGGCTTCTAATATAATTTATGTAACAACCCTAGGTCATTGGGTAATATATTCAAGAGTTCAATCATTAATCTTTTTTTATTTACCAATATATATGTGGTATATTTGTATATATAGGAAACCCACAAGATGTAATACTACCACTTACACATTTATTATATCATCCTTATTCACTATAAATCACCAAAAAAAATACCATAATAATATAATTATGTTTATTCCAAAACCATTCACTCTTCTATGAGTTGCCAATATATAAGATGTACCTGAAAAAGATAATCAAGGAAAGTCCCCATAGAAAAATTTATATTCTCTTCCCATAGTAGTCAATTATTCAGGACATTAAACATCATAAAATCAGTCCTCATCTTATAACCATAATATAAATGATTTGATGGTCCTATACACAAATCCTTAAATGAAAAAAAGAATTATCATGGAAACAAGAACGTAAAATGATATATCATAGTCCAAGAGAAATGAAACTAATAGGTATTTAATCTTTTGTGGTTTTAGGTCCTTAAAATTCCCAAAATGTTTAGTCACATACTAAATTAAATGTTATTAAACGTCATGTTCAATGGAACTACTTTAGGTGGGATCAATACCTTAAAAGGTTTATGTAGGAATTTCATCTAATAGATAAACAAAAGACCCTCACTAATTATTCCATCATTAAAAAGTTATACATTTATAATAGTAGCTTTGATACCAATTGATACAATAAAGTATAAAATTTCAAAAATTTAATATTATAATTACGTCTCAAAATACATTCACACAACTTGTAAAACCTTTTTTAGTATCATTCAAGTCTAAATACACATGAAACTATTTTTACAAAACATCATAAAATTTTTATTTAATTAAAACACTCTATAATTCCTTTTATAACTCACATATGTTACACTCATCTTAAAAACCTATGGAATAAAAATACAACAAAGGGGGATAATTTATTCTCAGTATTGGTAAAAAAAGGTAATAACAACAAAATATATTAGGTAATAATAACCTGAGAAAATGGGTATAATAAAGAAACCAATAAAAATTAAACCTAATTTATCATAGATTATAAATCATATTATATGATGAAAATTCATGAATTAAATTAGTGTGGAAATATTAGTCAATAAATATCAACCATGATGTTATAACATTAGGGTACATTAGAAGTTTTTTACAAACAATAGTATGGGTAAAATTACATTCATGAGCTACAGATTCATATCATAACACGACAACATAGAAAATATTTGAATTTAGAATATACATTATAATATGGATCATTTCATTCATAAGACACACCATAAATACTCATTCTGATAAGAAACTAAAATATACTGACAAATACTTCTTCTCGTGAGATATAAATTATCAAACAATTAATTGGAGCATGATATTGGAACACACCTATCATTAATCCATACATACTTATAACATAACAAATCAATCCATCATCACATCATAAAAAACCCATGAAAAGAAAATATGTTTTATTCAACACATAATAATGAACCCATGTAATGGTAATGAGTTTCATATCCCATTTAAATGAATTACCATTAGAAAATAATTCATAATTACATAAATAATAATAACATGATAATACCATATAAAATAAATGGTAATCTAAATATATTTAATTACATTATATGTGAATAACCATTAATAATGATAATAAAGAATATATTGTTTTCATGATAGAGAGAAATGATATATAGATAAGTCAAAAAATCCATAATTAGTTGATGTATGACATTGAGGTAAACACACAACAATAAAACTATGTAAATATATTGTATTCATAATGAAAATGATTCAAAGTGAATGTTATGAATGTTCATGTTGTATAGTTAGGTAAGAAAAGTTTGTGATTAATTATATCATTGATTAAAAAACAATTAAATAATGAGTTTACAAAAATAATGTACTTAGAATAATTTGATAAATATACATGACTATGTATAATATGTTTTAATGGAAAATAACTTTTATTAGACAAAATATTTATGCAGTTTTATAAAAATTTGATTATAAATAAGAAATATTCTCATTCTTTTGAAACCATTTTAAAAAAAATATTTTTTTTAAAGTGGAAGAAAAATGATTTCTTTTAAATCCCATTAAAATGTGTGAAGATATATTAATATAAATTAATAAAGGAGTTAAAAATATGTAATCAAGGAAAAGAAAACAATAAATAATCTTTTAAAAAATATATTTAACATTGTCATAAAAATATTAAGTTAGGGGTCATTTCAAAAATCAATATTCACAAATATTATGTGAAACTTCTTATAACACATTTATATTTTTTGAATAAGGGATTATAATAATTAAACAATGAAAAAATTCATGTTTTTAAAAATAAGATTATTTTTTTAGTTAATTTTTTTTATTGAAATGATATAATTCCATTTTATATATTTTGAAATATTTTTTTTGAAAACCCTCAAAAAACTTATAAAACGCCATTTTCAACATTGGATAATGAAATTATTGTGTGAACATTAGATAATAGATAAAAAAGTATTTATATATTTGGTATTATATTTGAAGGAAGGTAAAATAATGATATTTAAGAGAATCTATTGTTAATGTGTATTGAAATTATTGTAAATAAGTATATTTTTTAGAAAAGAATTAGTCAATGAAAATTTTTTATAATTTAAAAGTAAATTTCCATCATAATATAATATAAATGAAAATTAATTTCAAATAATTCAATATTTAATGAAATATGTAAAAGAAAAAAGTTATTTTAATTCAAAGATGGGAGTTGAGTTAAAAAAAATACTCTTACAGTATGGGTAATGTACGAATCAAATGGTATTTTCATGAATATATTGAAATGAAAATTAAAATCCCCAAAAATGGAATTTATATTCATATAATAAATAAATTTGAATTTAATAAACTATATATATTAAGATTCGGTGTGTAATAACAAACATGTGACATGAAGTTGAAAATACGATAAAGAAACCCTTACATTATAGGTCCTTCAATTTATTCCTACACCTAAATTAATGAATAGTAAAATTAATTTATTAGATAAAAATTTAAAAACACTATTCATATATATTTTATTTTACATAAACCATCATATTATATTTATTTATTATATACATTCTACCCATGTTTTCCTAAAATGAATCATAGATGGCTAATATTGTTAATTTTTGTAATCAAATGTGATATTTTAATAATAAAATAAAAATAATATAACCACCCAGGAACCATGAAATGTACTTATTTTCATGATAAATTATATTAAAATTAGTATTAATGTTATGATATTGATCCACGACTTAATTTTACAGTATTATTAAGGTTTTTGATTAAACAAACATACATAAACACGATGTATCTCGATGAGTGACTATGGTTTAGGGAAGATATAATATCATTATTATAGTGTAATAGTGATATTATTACTTATTTTTTCAATAATATTTGTTTTTTGGATAAATAATAAAAATTATCATGAGAACATTAATCATTTTTTAGGTGAAAGTTTACACAAC
Organism: Viscum album; assembly: GCA_963277665.1. Taxonomy (NCBI): domain Eukaryota; kingdom Viridiplantae; phylum Streptophyta; class Magnoliopsida; order Santalales; family Viscaceae; genus Viscum; species Viscum album. The sequence goes on from OY728133.1 coordinate 449,190,823, forward strand.
ACACAATTAACATTATTTGTATTTCAAAGTGAACAGATTGGAATAAATAAGACTTCATTCAATTCATATAACAAATATAACATATAAAATTAATACAAATATTAAAATATATTTATTTATAATATAGTTCATGATTGTAAAAATTAATTATAAAAGGTACAATATATGTAATACTAACATTGGTACCTTGAACATTCACTTTATAGTCTACTTATAGATAAAGTGATTAAGATAACATATTGTGATAAAGTAAATTAGTTAATGAAATGGAATTCATGTAGTGGAAAACATTGAAGGTTGTAAATTTAATTTTTAAATTATTGTCTATCATTTATATGATTTAAGTGAACCTCATTTATATGTGAAGAATAATAAACTTTTTTGAGCACCAATAGTTTTTCAATAAAAGATTGTCATTATTCATGGGTCACTCATTTAAAAAGGGATAAATAATGGATTTTGGGGTTCTATATGGTCTATAAAAACTCCAAATCATTTTTCCCAAAATGTTTTAATCAATTTTCAAGCCTTTTATGACTAAATTTTTTTATATTTTATGAATTTGGCATTTACCTTGGAAACTAGTTTTTACCCAAGTAGTTTTTGATTTATTAAAAATAAAGGGTAACCATTCAAAAAATAGTTTTATTTTATAAATATAATATTCGGCTCCATATTATCTAAATAAATTTATAGATATGAAAAATTATATTCTTAATTAAAATATTTAATATATAGAAAACGTCACTTGGGATAAAAGTTTTTTTACCAGTATGATTTCTTAAGAACATACATACTTATTATAAATTGAATAAGTGATATTATATTTTTATATATTCATAAAATATATATAAAATTTACTATATATTATTTATTGATTTAATTTATTAGATTAATATTAAAGAACATTAATAAAACAACCCATTGAAAATAAGTCTTTTTTCATTAGCATGATCATTGAATTTAATAATAGTAAGCATTATTTTATTCATAAAAATTAAATTGAACATATAAAATAATAAGATAAGTATGAAGTAAAATATTAATTTTATTTTGTTTAATGTAACTTCTATAAGTGATGAAATGTAATTATTAATATTATTGAATAAAAATTGTACTTTTGAGTAAAATATTGCTTCTATTTCATAAATGATACATTTGGATTTTTTTAATTTTTAATATATTGTTTAAATATTGTATTTCAATTGGTAAATTTGTAAATTTATAGGGAATTGAATTTTTTCATGAATTCTATGTTATTTGGAAAATCATTATTCATTCACTATTCACTTAGAAATCAATTATTTTTAGAAAACATTAAAAATTAATAGTATAATTATTTTAAAATTATAAATATAAAAATGAAGAAATATTTATCAAAATAAATATATAAAATTTATATTTTTGGTTTTTTATGGATGTTAAAAATATAGAGAAAATAAAATTTTATTGAAAATTGTCCTTTTTAAAGATTAATTTTTTAAAAAATTATTTAAAAAATAAATATTAAAATAATTTTAACATAATAGTTATTAAATTAAATTATAATATATTATTATAACATTAACATAAAATTGGTGAATTAAATTTGTTATTGTAAATTAAACCATATTCTAAAAAACTGTTGTATTAAAAAATAATCATTTTCAATATTAGATATTTAACCACTAAATATAATCATTTGAAAAATATTAATATCTTCTAATTTAATAGTGGTTTTTTATTTATTATATTTCTATTAATAATTAGAATAAAATATTTCTGAACCCATTTTAGTTTATCATTTTCTATTAATTATTTTATGTATTAAAATCTATCAAATTTACTATTAATTTAATGAATCCTAAATCTGGATTTGATACATTGTACCCCCATAGACCAATTGGGACCCTAAAATTTTTAATTATTAATCTCTTATAAATGTAAGTTATTGTATTCTTAACATATTATTCATTTTTGATATAGCTTCTATGATAAAATATACATTACTCACTTAGGCTAAATCATGTTACTTATATTTCCTGATAAAACATTAATAATTCATACTATTATATACACAATTATGTTTATACCCTTATCATACATTAACAAAAATATATCTTTTCCAAAATATTTTAATCTTCAAGACACTCAACTAAAAAATATCATATGTTCCTCCATAAATTTAAATTAACTTAAATGCTCATTTGTATTAATCATTGGTACATACTATCAAAGACTAGTAAATAAATATATCCTAATCATTGAAATTAGAAAAAAAACAACAAAAATATCATGTAACTCTTTTTTATTAAACAGATAAACTATTAAAATGATATCCAAACTATATAAATAACTTTTAATAAAAAAATCAACCCCTTAATACCTCAATATCGGAAATATTTAAAACAAAATAGTTTTCATACCCTAACCATATATTCCATAATATTCATCACTAAAAATATAAATTTTCAATTAAATAACATTTGTAGGTTATTAAATATATTTTCTCCAATTATTAAAGATAAATTACTAAATAAAAATCCACAACTGATACACATAATTTACATAATATTTAGAATATATTAAAATATCATAAAATTACATCATTCATTAATGAAAATACCTAAGAGATTCAAGATTAAATTTTTTACAATACAGAGCTCACTACCTTAGGTTGGACAAGGAAACTCACATTTTCCATCATAAGATGGATATACTAATTTTCTAAAAAATAAATTTATAATCCCTTATTCGGTTATAAAAAATAGTGGTTTCAATATATATAACATCACCTCTTTAAATTTAACGGTCTTAATTCAAAAAAAAGTTTTGATAATATAAATAATGAATATCATAAAATTAATCTAATTATTTGTTCCACTATGACACCATAGTTTATAACATATGATACTTATTGTTAAATAGATGAATCTATACATTTAATTCTTGGGTATCTAGTACTATTTTAATATTATGTTCTCTGACATTAATTTTTAGTAAAATACATTATAATCATTAAATATTGACAATGTGTATTAACCATATAATATTCCCTAGTGCATCAAACAATGTGTGTAGTAAGAACACTTTTTTGTTCACTAGTTGACTATTCAGTTAATACCTAACACGCCATTTTTAATATTGTTACCCATTGGTACTTTTTTATTGAACGTGCATCAACATGTATTGTCCAAATAGAGATATTATTTCTATGAAATCCTTGTAATATCTTCTATATCATAATTTTAGGATGTTATAAAATAATTAATCATATCTCTTATATTTATTTACATGGATTCACTGCAATTAAATTATTCTAATAAAAAATAGTTATACAGCACATTGATACAAAGTTTGGCACACAAAAACATACTCTTAGTTCCACTAATAAAAACACAAATTTTGAAATAAACATTGATACCAAGTCCAATTATTCTAGGTAAACATTAAAAAATATTTTGTTACTATTATATATCACAATAATCACACAATAGATACGTAGCCTTTCGGTTATGTGTCATTGAGGGCCTGATACAGATGATATTTATTTTGCAAAACATGTGAACATTTCTCATTAATATAAACATATTATAATCCCATCTATAGTTAACATAGTTTATTTTAATATTCATAACATAAGGAAAGGATAAATTAGAAATGTGTTAGATTATGTGCTCGTTAAGGGTAAACATTGGAGATAGTAATCAAATATCATAAGTGATCGTAAAAGTATAAAATATTTATAATAAACAAAAAAAATATACCCAAAATATTATAGATCATAAATCATGACCTGTGTAAAATCTATGGAATCAAAGGTGTATAGAAACATTATTCAATAAACATGATCAATTAGAGAATAAAATTAGAATACCTTTGAAATTTGGCACAATCATTAGTATATGGTTCATTACATTGCTATAAAACAGAATGATTGAATAATATAATAATTTAAATATTATTTCAAACATGGAAAAACAATTTAAAAGTTAATATTACATATTTTTTTCACACAATTAGGGGTCACACATACGAGAAACTAAAATATAATAATGAACAATTTTTCTATTGAGATATAATCCTTATTACAATTAATTAGAGGGATAAATATCACCACAACTATCATTTATCCATACTTATGTGTGCAATTTTAAAGTAATCATTCCTCATATCATAAAAAAACCTATTGAAAGAAAATGTGTTTCATTCAACACAACATAACAAACTAATGGAAATTAAATTTGTTTAATTTCATTTCAAAATGGATTCATATGAATAAATACGTCAAAATTATATCAATTATAATGACATGAAAATCAAATGGAAAATATATGTGTATCAAAAAATACTATGTAACTACCCTGGTAAATACACATCAATCAACATATTAATGTATTTTTAACTCACAAGAAGATAAAGGGTATATTTCTAATAAAATAATTTACACAATTCATTGATATATAGAATCTATCTGAATACCCTTCAATCAAAGGATTAACACAAATTTTTTCATAAATAATTAAATTCAAAAAAATATATTTCCTATTTACGGCGGATTGTTATGAAATAAAACGATAGTGATGGATTATATATTTGATTGAAAATAAAATTTCATAATCCATCAATATAAAATAAGTGTATAGTATAGTTTTATGTATAACCATTGTCATTAAGAAGTTATATCAAATAATAATTAGTTATATTAACAATAAGTATTTTTATATTTAGACAATTCACATTCGAAATAATAGAATTCTTTGATCATGTAAATAATTTAAATTAAATATTTTATAAAACTGATAGAAAAATAATTTATTTTAGAAATAATGAATATTTTGAGATACAATTTAATATAAACTTTTAATGGAGGCATAAACATGTGTTCACAATTAAGAAAAGAAAAAATGATTTTAGAAATCATTTTTAATATCATTTTAAACTTATTGTGATAAGATTATTCTCTAATCTTATTTTCAAAATGCTAATGTGAAATATTTAGGAGAAATTAAATTTTTTAAATTCAAAATTCAGCAATAGTTCCAATAAAGTTTTTAAATTTTATCCACATATTTTTTATGGAAAATAATAAATTTCATTTTACAAAAGTCAATTACTTTAAAATATTTTAAAATATATCTTTAGAAACCCGACATCATAAAATGTGTATGAAAACATAATTTTAAAAGTGAAAAAGGGAAATATGAATGTAACATGAGATAACACATGAAAATGTATCCAAATATAAAGTATAACATTGTTGGGAAGTGAGTTCAATGGAATGGAGGATAATCCATTGTAAAATATAATTTGAGTAATCTATAATAATGATATTTTTTTGGGAGTAAAAATCAACCAGATTAAAGATTTTAATTTTAATGACATATTTATCAAGAGAGGGAGAGAAAGTATAGTGAACTTTAATCTTATGGTGGATGAAATAAATTTTGTATGAATGGAATTTATGAAATATAATATTAACATAATGACTATATTTTGGTTAATAATAACCCTTTAGGTATTGTTAATATTAGACTCAATTGATTTTAGAGGGAGATCGGGAGAAAAATTAAATTCTCATGAAATGAATTATAATTTAATGACTTATATTATTAAGTTACGAAATATCACAAATAAAATCAATTATGATTTGTAATATCAAACATGTCATATTGAGTTGAAAATAAGACAATGAAATTCTTATATTGATCATGGCTCATTTAGTATATAAAACAATCATCATAGATATTCAATTTAATTGCACTATATTCATTTTTATGAATATATTTCATCTATATTTTATTTAATATATTCCATTTATTATCATATTAATTTTTATATATATATTTTTCTTATTTTTATTAAAAAAATACACTTTTATGTATTTAGATTTATGTGATTTTTCCAATCACAGATGATGTTTTAATAAACCATTAAACAATTATTGTAAAATTTTTCAAAATATAATCCTATAATTATTTTCTTATTACCTTATACTAACATTATTATTTATGTTCATATAGTTGTATCACTTGAGTATTATTAATAGTATGTGAACCATTTATAATTTAAAAACTGTTATTCTTTGAACATTTCAATATTTCATGGAAAAATATTCTAATTTTACAAGATTAATATCTATTTGGATCATTCTTGTTCCAAATAATCCTAGAATGGATTTTTGAATTTTTTCCCACCGAAATAATATATTATGAATAATTTTAAATATTTTATTTAAAATATACTACTTATATTTATAATAATATGTTATAATAAATTTAATAAACCATTTATTGAATATCAATTTGATGTGAAATAAAGATAAGATCATATAGAGATAAAAATGGATATTTTTTAAAAAATGTTTTTTTTGAAGATTGATGTCACACTATTTTAATTAATTAATTTAATAATTCTAGAGGAATGATTTAAAAAAATTTATTATTATATATCTATATCATGAATTTATATCCATATATTTATTATTAGTTATATAGTGAATGTATGATCCTTTTATTCTAGAAAAATGAATTTCATGAAAAATCATTTTCTGAAATGTTTTGTAAGATTATTTATAAATAAGATTCTTTAAATTATTTAAATTTAATTTGATAAATTGGTTCAATAAGAGGAATCATACAATTTATTATTATTTAATATTTTTAAAAATGTTTTGACCATAAATATTATGAATAACAAAAACAATTAATTACAATAGTAAGGTTGAAAACGATATTACCAAGGTGTAAACCTAAAAATATAAGCATTAAAATGACCTAAAAACATTCATAAACAAAATTGATTATGGAGATTTAATATTTAACCTTATAAAAATATAATATGATCTATTTTGGATGCATTTTTTAATAAGTCAACTTAACATTATTTTAAAACATTGATAATTACAAGTGTTCCAATAACTACATTTATAAAAGGGATCCTCTTCCCCTCATTTCTTCATGCCTCTGAAGTAATTTATCATGAAAATACCATAAAAAATATCTCCCCAACATTATAATATATATTATAGTTATTATGGTTTTTCAAAATTAAAAAACCTGAAGTCCATAGAAAGAGATCCAAATGAGGTTTTTCGTGCAGATGGAAATTTTTGTTACTAGTATCTTCCCTTTTGATTCTTCTTTTACAACATTCAATTATGTTTTAAAAATTAAATTATTATATGAAAAATATATCATATAAAAATGTGTTATTTTATATATGTAATAATATTAATCCATCTCCTTCTCTGTCAAAATTGAAACAAAACAATAACTCATGTGAATGGAAAACTACCTCATCACAAATAGACATAATTTCATTTCCATCATCGAATCACTTGGATATTATAAGTGATCATAAAAATGAATATATATTATCATTATGAAATAATATTGATTCTGAATATTTCATTTATAATCTTTTTCATAACCATTTCACCAATAAAATAAATTATACTATCACTCATGCTTACAAATGATGTACCCTCTCCACAAATTAATATGATTCATTTTTCATTTTCAAATTTTATTTATGATTCAAAAAATATTTCTGTTGAATAAATATAATATTTCTGAATTTAATATAATTATATATATAATGTAACTATTTTATTTCCACAATAAATTTAACCCCAAAAATAAAAAACACATGAGAAAACAAAGAAATTAGCACAAAATACAATTATAATAATGAAAAATTATTATCCAATGGGTGATCAGATGTTATATTATGGTAATATACGATATTAAGAAAATTAATGTAATTCTAGTATATGTAAATAAAAATTTGAAAACAATTATATCAAATGTTATATGATGTTCAACTATAGGTAACTGTTAGGTGAGGGATTTCATCTCAATTTCAATTTCATTGAGATATGTTTGATATTCTGAAAACAGTTAATTTAATGTGGTGTATAAACTACTCATTTAATATATCTAAAATGAATTTTTATTTATTATTGTTGAATTATTATAAAATAATTTTTATTATTTCATGAGATTTCAATGTAAAAGTCAAAATATATGTAATTTTTTGTTTTATAATATCATTTTTTGGAGTTGGTTCAATAATATTTGAAATAACAGTAAAATTCAACCTTCGTAATATCTATATATTTTTCTTATCATCATGATATTTAAAGATAATATTTATTTTCTTCAAAATTTCACATTCTTTTGAAATTTTACATATAAAATAAATATTTAAAACAAACCCTCAATTTATATCCCTTTTAATCGAATATATTTTTCCTCCATGACAATATTTTTCCAAATTTCATTAAAAATTCCTTTTTATTACTCAAATATTATTTTAACTAAATTTTCTCTATCGAATAATATTTTAATAAAATTTAGAGAATCATTCAAAAAATTTCCAAAAGATAATTTTCTATCATTCTTTACAACATGACCAAATTAATTTTCCTAATATATAAATTTTTAATAAAAATTCTTATCACCATAACAATTTTAAAATATTTGTATTCATATAAATATTATGAATTTATTTATGAATAAAAAATGTTACTAAGGTATTATTTAATTATTTCAATTACAATTTCATTATATCACAAAATAAAATAATTTTACAACAAAACCTATTTTTTATGAACTAATGGTAATTGATTTTATCTTATATTTTTTTTGCTCATTAATATGATATTGAAAAATTCACATTCTTATAATAAATTGAAATTAATTTTCTATCATTTATCAACATTCATTAAATCATTGATATGGTTATCTACTAAACTATTTATCATTTTTTATATAAGGTGTTTTAGGATGATAATTATTTGACAATGTGGGGAAAATCAAGATAAATTCACATTATTTAATAAATTTGGATATTTATTGATAATTAGTTATGTTGATGAATTTTATTGATAGTTAATTGTTTGATAAATCGATTTTAAATTCAGTGATCGATTGGTCTTGGTTCTAGATAGCCCCTCGATAAATCAACTGGTCCCATGAGATAAATCAATTTGTCAAATTAAATTGGTTCTCAGTGCATGCCTAACTATATATTAAATTAATTTCATAGAATTATATAATAGTATTTATGACATGATATCAATGATCATGATGTGTAATGTTATAAATTCACTTCATTATGTATTAGGTTATTATTATCCATGAAATTGTTGAACTGATATTATCAATGGATTTAATTCGTGCTCAAATTATTAATTAAATACAAAATGTTTTCTATTATTTACCTTCATAAATTGAGCATAGCTTATTTAATAATGACATATTCCATTATATGTAACTATTAAAGATAACCTATTCCTTATTTAATGTTATTTACATTCCCCTTTTAGAAATAAGATATCATTGAATGAGTTTCACGGATGAGGAGCATCCAATTTTTATATGTTTTAGGCATTATTCCCAATGTAAAATAGGTATTATATATGAATGTTGATATATAAGACTACTAAAACAATAATACATAATGTATTATATCACTTATACATATTCAACTATAGTAAATTAATCATTGGCTCTAGGTAACGACGGTCAGTGTTGTTATAGTTAGTATTAGTGAAAGGTAAGTAGATACCATGATAACTATATATAGGAAAACATATGTTTGGGAGTAGAACCCTAAGTCATACATTGAGGATATGTATAACAATAGGATAATTTCATAAATATTTTCGTGATGTTGAAATTATTTGTATTATAATATCAGTACAACAATGTATAGATAATATACGTGGACTTTGTTCTGGGAAAAAATATTTATGGGTAACAACCACGAGAATAGTAAGTAGATTATCTCTCATCTTTCATTCTAGTTCATGGAGACACTACCATTAATTTTGATCTATTTTGAAACTGTCATAGGATATAATAGTGTAATACATATTTTTTCACAAACTATTATGAAATATTTAAACAGAATTTCAATATATTCTCAAAGAAACCATGTTTATGATTACATGATTAAAATCGAAGAAATTTTTTATTTATGTAAAATGTTTCATGATATTTATAATTATATGTTATTATTTAGAATTAATATTGTTTTTAGCTAATTCTATATATTCAGTTGTTTAGAAATGGCACTTGATGAAATAAATGTTCTCAATACTCATGTACAATGTATAAATTCATTTTTCAAGATAATCAATTAAACTTGTTATGGAGCTGAGAAGCTCATGTATAAATTTGGATAGCTGACCTAGGTTATAAAAAATAACATTTAACACATATATCCACATTATGTATCACTAAATGATACAATTATAATTGATTTTTTTTGTTAGAACTACAAACCCAGGGGTAATAGAGAATTGTATTAACTCCCTTGAAATGATAATTATTGAATATGGGTGTAATGAAAATAATTATATTTTAATGGATGTATACTTTCATAGATGAAATACTGATCAATATAATTCATTTATCTATATCACTATGGGAGAAATAATAAATTTAAACCACCCAAAATGAGATATTTCAATGAACAATTATTTGGTAATTACTCCACTTGTAGCCAAGGGACCGAAATAAAAATAATGTTACACTATTTAGAAGAAATGGAAGAAAATAGTGAAGTGGAGGATAAGGGTGAATTTATTATACTGTCTAGGTATACTATATATTACATTTGTATTAAGAAATAAAATATTAAACATTTATTTTAATGGATTTAGCTTAATATCTAATGGTAACTGGTTTACCAAACATCAACAAATGATTAAATAATTAGATTCACTTTAAGAAAAAAATTATTTTTCTAGATTATATATATTCATGGATAATAAATTAAAAAATGGTTTATTTTAATAAAAATAAATATGAATGCATCAAGAACAATATGTAAATAAAACTATATTCATTATGTGAAAATTGTAGAAAAAAGCATCTGAGAAAACACCTGGAAGGAGTTGGACATTGTAATATGTATAGAGATAAGGATCATCTGGATACATAATTTTAGTGAAATATATAAAAAATTAATACCATGTTCTTCAGGTAAAATTAAGTGGTAATTATTAAAACCAATTTCCCATGAAGCAATGTAATCTACTATAGAAGAGTCTAAGTGAAGAAGGGCATATTTTGTGATCACAAAATATGTGGCAAAAGTTTCTATAGACTTAGTTGAATGTACATTAATTATAGAGTTTAATTTAATTATTTATTTGATTCTATATCCTTACCCTATTTTATATCTTTAGTTTTTTCCAAGAAAAGTTTATTTTTTCATAGTACCATAAAAATATTGATGTTTTTCAAAACATATAGTGTAAATCACACAATAACAATGAAGTGTTAAGACATTCTCATTATTACATATAATCTTTCTCTATTTATTATATTTATTAACAAAACTATGTTTTAATTTTATATTATCCTTAGTGGAATAGAATTAAAAATATGATGAAAATTTTATTTCATTGATAAAGAAATTTAAATTAATTAATATGTTATTTAATTTTTTATCCTCCATGTGGATACATCATCATCAAGTTCATATAGTTATCCACCAAAGATATATCAATTGGTTGATAATATTGGTATAGAAGTGAATACATAATCTATATATGGGAAATGTGGAAATCTAATTTATTTTTTACAAATTGTATTGGAATTCATAGATGTGTTTCCAAAGTAATTACTTAGAAATTATCTATTGTGCGATGTTGAGTTTTCTATTTATTTAATCTAATATAAACTATATTTAATAAATACAACATATAGAATGGCCATTGTGTAATTAGTGTAATTAATTAATAACATGAGGAGTTGTGTAATAGAGGACGTATACTAAAAAGTCTATCAACATAGGGAGATTGTTGTTCTTTTATTTAATAATAAATATATATCTATTAGTATATGAGTTTATTATAAGGAAATAATTTCTATTATAATAAATAACAAGTATCATCTTCCTCGCATTGATGAATTATTCTCTCAACATTATATAGATTAATATTTCTCAAATATTGACCTTCATTTTTGAATTCATTAATTTAATATATAAATGTTAGGTATATTATAATCCAAATTTTTTATTACGTATGTACATTATGAATTTAATGAAATTATTTTTTGATTAACTGATGAAGCCTCTTTTTAATGTATCTAATTGATAGAGTATTCAAGTAATTTAATGACAACATTCATTGGGTGTTTATTGGTGATAGAATTTTGTATCATAATATTTATGATGATGATGATAATAATAGTAAAATCATTCATGATAATATAGGAAGAAAATATTTTCATTGAAAATTTAGAAATTGTGAATTCTAGATTTGAAAGGACTATTTTCTAGATCGTATTTTTTCATGGGATAGAATCATAGTGAATCAAGTGTAAAAAAATCCCTCAAATAATGGAATATAGTAAGGAATATAATCTTGTTATTTGGTTTCATTGGTCTAGAATTTCACTATCAGTGATTTTTTCAAAAAAATCATGTTTTGATAACCCATTATACATTCATACACATAATGGGTTTTTTATTTGTTATACAATATAATGTGAATAATTTTTCAAACAATTGAACATGAGATTTTTCAATTCCCCGATTTGGTATCTACCATTATTAAATGATAGATTTTTGATATGTAGTAATTCATATAAGAAGGGTATTTGTTACATACATAATAACAATGATAATTTTATTGACAATAGATCAATGTATTTAATGTCACATGAACAAAACTATCCAACTAATGATCTTGATTTGGTAGCCCTAATCTTTTATTAGAATATATAGGTACATTATCCTTATGTTGAATGGTGTGAGATATACACATAATTTTTTTTTGAATTAATATTTTCATATATATATATATACATATTAGGCAAAGGGGATGACTAGACCTACTCATGGGTTATTATTGATCAACACGCTGCCTCTCAGGGAAGGTAGATAAGTTATCAGATGCATTGAGTATGAAAGATCAGGGATTTTAGACCAAAATGAGTATTGAAAAAGATCATCTATTCATGTATTTTGTAATTATGGATATGGTAATTATTAATTAGTGTGACACATTTCACCGTTTTAAATATTTTTAAAACCATATTTATTGGAAAAGATAATAATTTATCATAATAATGATGATATTTTTTAAAAAGGTATTAAGTTCATGAGTGATATTTAATTGTAAGAATTCATTTTTGAAGATGCTGTTTTGAAAATTGGAATGTGGTTTTGTGGTCCATATATACCTGGGAAGAATGGGATTTATTGTATAATTCACATTGCTCAGGTTTTTTTATTCACCTTCGTGTTGAGTCAATAAGGTTTTCCTTATGACTTTTCCATTCCTTCTTGTTTTGAAAATCACAAACACGTTATCTTAAGGAAAATTTCTTTTATAAGAAAATTTGCTTTTATAAGTAAAATTGCTTTTATAAGGAAATTGCTTTCATAAGGAAAAACGCTTTTGTAAGAAAAATTATCCTAATCATATTTTCATTTATATTTTTCCGAAGTATCAAATTCGGAGTCATTTTTGTTTTCTCAGAATTTCTTAAAACCTCGATATAAAGTATTCTGTTTTAGGATCCGAATTCTGGATAAGAACTGTGATATAGTTTCACTCCGAAATCCAGAATGAGAACTGTGATAGAGTTCCATTCCGAACTCCGGATACAAACTCTAACTAATGTCGATTTCAGATTCAGGATACGAATCCTTATGAAGTTCGACATTGTATTCTCATTATAAATTCTGATGACGAATTCCCATTACGAATTCTAATGAAAAATTCTCATTATGAATTCTGATGATAAATTCTCATTACGAATCCTGATGATGAATTCTCATTACGAATTCTAATGAAGAATTCTCATTACGAATTCTGATGAAGAAATCTCATTACGAATTCCCATTCCGAATTCTCATCCCGAAATTCACCTATTAAACAAAATCTGATTATCTTTGTTTGATACACTCTGAATTTATTCAGACTCCGAATCTTCACTCCGATATTTTCATTCCGAAATTTTGAGTTAGATTTTAAAACGATGGCGTACATTCTGTTACACTTGTTTTGTTATAAAACGATGTCGTCTATTTTGTTATAAACTAACCGTTGTCTAAGTGAAATGTGTATAGGTCCCTCCGAATTTTAAGGAAGATATGACCGTTGGGAAGGAGGCCGACCTTACCTATAAATAGGAGCTCATTTTAAAGAGCTCGATACTGATGACAGATGAACAACTTGGTTTTGTGCATACATGCTGTTGAAGTGATTTCTAGAGAGAGAGAGGCTCTTATTAAATCTCAAAGCTTCGTGCGACTCTGAATGTTAGTGATTACATTCGAGGGCTTCTGGGGATAGGAAGACAGAGGTGCCGACTACCTTAAAGTTCGAGGTCTTCCTTGCTGAGGAAGACAGAGGTGCCAACTACCTTGAAATTGAGGGCTTGCAGGGATAGCAAGACAGAGACTCCGATCTTCGTATCGAGGGCTTACCCTGGTGTGGGTAAGACAGACATGCTTGAAAGTATAAATCAAGGGACCTTTATCCAAGGTGGTTGGATACCCTTCTCTTTGGGTTAAAAGACTTATATCTTGTTACTTGTAGTTTTACTACTTGTTTACATTCCGCTGCATATTGTATTGTAAGGAATGTATAACTTTCTTATACATCCTTATTTTTACTCTGTTTCATTTAGATTCTATACGCTTTAAGGTAGAATCTCATATTGTAATATTTGTTATGTTTCAATCTCTGGAACCATATTTCCGGAACCTACTTTTGGAATCTCTTTCCTAGTTTGCATTCTGTGTTAGAGGTGTTGTGAATTTGCTTAGTTTAATCTTTGTTAAACTTAGCCCTTTCCTTTTCTTAAGGAAACTATAGTTATTCATAACTAACTTTAGAGGTTCCAAATGAATTTTTAAAGTATACAATTCCCCCCCCCCCCTCTTGTATATTGAGCATCTCATACTATATTTCGATCCTACAATTGGTATTAATGGTTGGAAACCTCTTACTCTATACCAATCTTACATTTGGTATCAGAGAAGGTCTCTGAAATACTTATACTCGCGAATAAGTTTTTCTTGCTCATTTTATCATTCCGAACCTTCCATTCCGAAATTTGTCATTCCAAACCTTGTTATTAAGAACATTATCTACTAACAATTTTGTGTGCAATGTTATATTAATCATGGCAGGAGTTAATGTTGGTTCGATTGATAATCTGAATCCTACAAGACCACCTATCTTTGATGGTAATGATTATGAATATTGGAGAGATCGTATGAAGACTTTTGTTATCAATAATGGAGTAGACAACTTTGTCCTGCTTACTGGAGATGATAAAATTCCCGACAAGGAAGTCAGAACTTTCACTAACCAGGAAAAGCAGGAATATCAACTCAATTATAAGGTACACAACACTCTACTTTGTTCAATGACTAGAAATATATATAGCCAAATTTCTTCTTGTGAAGCAGCTAACTGTATCTGGAAGAAGTTAGAAGTTACACACTTTGGGACTTCTAAGGTAATTGAGACTGGAAGATCTATGCTTAGAGATGAATATCATGGCTTCAACTTTCCTTATGGAGAACCTATCTATAAAGTTCAACAGAGATTTATGACCATCGTCAACAACCTACAGTCTATGGGAGAAAAAGGTTTAGATGATGAAGCTCTTGTGGATAAGATAATTGATATTATGCCCAATGAGTGGGAATATAAGGGAACGGCTATAGATGAGAACAGGAAGGTCACACAAATTACTCTTGATGAGCTATTTGGAACTCTTCTACAACATGAGACTAGAATGAAGAGAGATGCTGACAACATCAAAAAGAAAAATGGAAATGGTGCTGTTGCTTTTACAACAACTTCAAATCAAATGAAAGCTAAGACTCCTGAGTGAGTAACCAGATCCAAGTCTAAGAAAGTCATTTTCCAATCCGAATCCAGTGAAAGTGAAGTTTCAGAAAATGAATTAGCAAATCTTGCTCGAAGGATGAACAAGATTGCTGGACAGAGAAATTTTCAATCTATGTATAAGAAAAAGGAAAGGAAAGATAAGAAAGATGGAGAAGTTACTTGCTATGAATGTAAGAGATCTGGACATATAAGACCAGACTGTCCTTTGCTCAGAAAGACAGAAAGAAAATAAAGGCATTCAGATAGGAATAGAAAGAAATATTATAAATCCAAAGCTAAGAAATTCCTGAAAGCTAGTGACACCTGGAGTGCCAGTGGTGGTGACTCTTCAGATGAATCTTCTGACTATGAATCCTCAGGACAGAAGAATATTGGTCTTATAGCCAGATTACCTATTGATAATCATTGTCTTATGGCTAAGGTACGAAATGCTAAATCATTGACCAATGTTTCTTTAAATTCTAATGATAGTAATTATTATAACTCTTCTGATGAAGAATCCTCTTCTGATGAAGAAAATACTTTACCTACTTTTGAAGAAGTCTCTAGGTTTGTTGAACTTCTTGAGATTGAGAACTCCAAACTCGATAAGAAACTTGATAAATCAAACTCTAGGAATACTATTCTTACGAAAGAGATATCAGATCTTTCTAAAGATCTTGATAAGAAAAATGCTGATTTTGAAAGTATTTCAAAAAATCTTGGGGAAGTATGTTCTGAGAAGAACAAACCTTCTAAAGAATTAAAAAAAGTAATTTCTAAGAAAAATGTTTTCGAGCCTAACTCTAGTTCAAAAACTAATGATTTTGAGGATAAAAACATTGTTGTAAAACTCAAGTCTGAAATTTTTTCCTTAAAGAAGTGTTTATCAAACATTACCCATGGTAAGGAAAATTTTGATAAGATGTATCCCCAAATACGACCTTTAAAAAATAAATCCGTATTTGGTTATACCCATGCAAAACCCGTTTTCAGTAATAATTATTTTGTTCCTCAAAGTGCCCCATTTTGTACTAAATGTCAATGTGGTGGTCACTGGGAAAAAAATTGTTCCTTAAACAAAACCCAATCCTTAGGTTTTCATAAAGCTTACTTTTCTACGAAAATGTGGGTTCCTAAAATTTTATTGTCTGGAAATCTCGGATCCAAGCAAGTTTGGATTCCGAAAATCTAAGGTTTTTCTTATTTTCAGGAAAATAAAGAAAGTACCAGCAACAACACATGCTACATGGATAGTGGATGTTCCCGGCATATGACTGGTAACAAAAGCTTTTTTGAAAAGATTATCAAAACGAAAGGAGGAAAGGTAACTTTCGGAGATAATGCTAAGGGAGAGATTGTTTGTATTGGTAATATTGTTCTTCTTGGTAAAACATTGATTTAAAATGTTCTTTTTGTAATAGGTCTTAAGAACAACCTCATTATCATAAGTCAGTTATGTGATGAAGTTTACCTTGTGAATTTTAGGAATGATAAGTATTTAGTTCACAATTCCAAGGAAGAATTTATTCTCTCAGCCAATAGGCAAGAGAATGTCTACACTTTGAACCTAGAAGACCTCAGGAGTCAAGATTTACCTTGCCTAAGTGCAATAGAAGATCATTCCTAGTTATGGCATAGAAGACTAGGACACTGTAATCTTAGAAACCTATGTAAACTCTCCAAGAAGAAACTAGTTAAGGATCTACCAGAGCATAGATTTGATTCTTCTAAAGTTTGTGATCCTTGCCAATTTGGAAAGAAACATAAATCCAGTTTTAAATCAATCGGTGAAGTCTCAACAACTGATGCATTACAGTTAGTGCACATGGATCTTTTTGGTCCAACACAAACTGGAAGTATTGGAGGCAAATACTATGTGTTTGTTCTAGTTGATGATTACACTAGATTTACTTGGGTCTATTTTCTAGCAAAGAAATCTGAAGCTTTTTCCTATTTCAAAAGTTTTAGAGCTCAAGTTAAAAATGGGAATAACCTTCCATTAAAAACTATTCATAGTGATCATGGAGGAGAATTCCAAAATTCTGATTTTGAAACTTTTTGTAGTAAAAAGGTATTACTCACAATTTTTCAGCACTTAGAACTCCTCAACAGAATGGTGTGGTTGAAAGAAGAAATAGAATTCTTCAAGAGATAACTAGAACCATGTTGAGTGAATATTTTATTGCTAGACATTTCTAGGCTGAAGCTGTAAGTACTGCTTGTTATACTATAAATCGAGTTTTGATTAGACCATTTCTTAATAAAACTCCTTATGAGTTATGGAATGGTAGAAAACCAAGACTATCTTACTTCAAGGTTTTTGGTTTCAAGGTATTCATTCTGAATACTAAAGATAACCTACATAAATTCGCACCAAAATCTGATGAAGGAATTTTCTTAGGCTATTCCACAACCTCTAAGGGTTATAGAGTTTTTAATAAAAATACTTGCACTGTTGAGGAAACAGTACATGTAAAATTTGATGAGTCAGATCCTTTTGTTTTCAATTCATCCAAGCCTACATCTTCAGATGTGTTTTCAAAAACAGATTATCAACCTTTGATAGAAGAACCTTCTGATAAGGAAATTGTTCAAGAAGATACTTCTGAAACATTTACCCCAGAAGAATTTCTACCCTATGTTGATGAACAGATTTTACAAAACCCAAATCAGGTGTTTCATAAGAATCATCCCAGTTATAGTATCATTGGTGATGTAAATCAACCTCTAAGGACTAGAAGTTCCTTAAGAAATGAAATAGAACATCTAGCATTTCTTTCCCAATTAGAACTTAAAAGCACTGATGAAGCTTTAGGTGATGATGATTGGATCAAAGCAATGCAAGATGAACTAAATGAATTCAAAAGGAATAAAGTCTGGGCCTTGGTTGAAAAACCTAAGGAAACTTTTTTTATTGGAGTAAAATGGTTTTTCAGAAATAAATGTGATGAAAATGGAGTCATTGTAAGAAATAAAGCTAGACTTGTTGCTAAAGGCTATAATCTGCAAGAAGGAATAGACTATGAAGAAACCTATGCTCCAGTAGCTAGACCTGAATTTATCCGTATTCTACTTGCCTTTGCAGCATTCTTTAATTTCAAACTTTTTCAAATGGATGTGAAATGTGCTTTTCTTAATGGTTATGCTCAAGAGGAAGTGTTTGTTAAACAACCTCCTTTATTTGAAGATACAAAACATCGGGATCATGTTTTTAGACTTACCAAAGCTTTGTATGGCCTTAAACAAGCCCCACGAGCATGGTATGATAGACTCACTGGATTTTTGCTTCAAAATAACTATGTTAAGGGAAATGCAGATCCAACCCTTTTTATAAAGAAAGATAAGAAAAATGTTTTGATTGTTCAAATTTATGTTGATGACATCATATTTGGATCAACTCAGCAATCTTTGACTGACTCTTTTGCTAGTCTAATGAAATTTGAGTTTGAAATGAGTATGATGGGTGAGTTAACATTTTTCATTTTATTTCAAATTTCTCAAAAACCAGAAGGAACCTACATATCTCAACATAAGTATATTAAAGATCTTCCTAATAAGTATGGTTATGACAACACTAAAAGTATAAATACTCCCATTAGTACCTCAAACTCTTTAGATCTTGATGAAGCTGGGAAACCAGTAGATCAAACATCTTTTAGAGGTATGATAGGAAGCCTACTATACTTAACAGCTAGTCGACCAAACTTAATGTTTTCAGTATGCTTATGTGTAGGATATCAATCTAATCCTACGGAATCTCACTTAAAGGCAGTAAAAATAATTTTTCCCTACCTTAAGGGAACCATGGATCTAGGATTATTTTATACTTCTGGAAATGATTTTGTTCTTATAAGCTTCTCTGATGTTGTCTTTGGTGGATGTATAATGGATAAAAAGAGTACATCCGGAACTTGTAATTTCTTAAGAGATTCGTTAGTTTCTTGGTCCTACAAGAAGCAACATTCTGTAGCACTTTCCACTGCTGATGCTGAATATGTAGCAGCTGGAAGTTGTTGTGCTCAAGTATTGTGGATGCAACACACACTCACAGACTATGGTTTGAGTTTTACCAAAACTCAAATTTTGTGTGATAACACAAGTGCCATTGCCCTTAGTAAGAACCCTGTACATCACTCCCGTGGAAAACACGTAGATATTAGGCATCACTTTCTTAGGGATCACACACTCAAAGGAGATATTATTCTTCAGTTTATTGGAACGCAAGATCAACTTGCTGATATTTTCACAAAATCTTTGCCTTCTAATAGATTTGAATATATTAAACAGAAGTTAGGAATGATAACCGTAAGGTAATCCTTCTTAATTAACATTCTGTTAAAAAAAATCTCCTTACAGTAATACACTCCTTTTCATAGGGGGAGTACATTTGTTTGATAAAATAGAAAAGTTTTTTTTTCAAAATTTGTTTTCAAACTTTTAAACTTTTCGGAACTAAAATTCCAGAATGGAATTTCCTGAACCACATTTTTTCCATAATGGAAATTTTTCATATTGAATACTTCTGGAATGGAAGTGTTCGTATTAAAAATTCCGGTATGGAAAATTTCGTGCTGGTATTTTCATAACCGGATTTTCGTACCAAACCATTATAGTTTGTTTTTCGTACTTAGTTTTTCGTACTGACTTTTTCGTACTGAGTTTTATTTTGTACTAAGTTTTTCGTACTGAGTTTTTCGTATTGTGTTTTTCGTAGTGACTTTGTTTCCCGTAGTAAAGTTTTGCGAACTTTGTCTTTTCTTAATAATGTTTTTTTCCCGTAGTCATTTTTATATTACCAATTACGAATAATCCTCCTAAGACAATCCGAAAGGTATGATTTCCTTACTCAAGTTTTCGTAGTCAAATTTTACTTGCTGGAAATTATTTGTATATTGTTTTCGGATTATAGTTTTTCTTAATTCTTTGTCATAATAAAAACCTCAAAAAGATCGGATTCAAGTTTTCAACCATTAGATTTGATCTCAGCTTATCACAACAGTTAGATCAACTGAGGAAGTTGAACTGTCGCTTCATTGCCTATATAAAGGGGACCCAAATACTTGTCCCACATCGGTTCTCAAGCTCTCGCGTCTCGAATCTCTGCCTCTCTCTTTTAAAGCCATTCCGAACATCAGATTTCTCCGTTTCGAACTTCTCAGAGGACTTCAGATCCGAATGTCTGCGGAGTTAGCATCTCAAGAGATGTCAACAACCAAACCTATTTCACAATGGTTAGTTTACAGAGAAAGGTTAGTCCATCCGGATTTCTTCAACAACTATGATTCTCTTGTTTCAAAGAACATTAAGTTGAATGGCTGGGAAGATATTGTTGTATCCAAACCGGGGAATCAAGACGATGTTTTTATGGAGTTACTTATTCAGTTCTATGAATTAGTTTCTTTCTTTAAGGAAGAAAATATGGAGAAATTTTCTTTTAAGTCTTATGGTAAGACATACAAGCTTTCTTATACCAAGGCAGCAAGCTTGGTAGGGCTGTCCTATGAAGGAGAAGTCGAATTTATTTCTCATGTGTTGCTGGACTCTAAGGGTAGCTTCGACAAGGAGAAATCCTTAGAAACTCTCGGATTGGATGATGACAAGGCTCCGAAGATTGATAGTTTTCCTACAAATTTCTAGATTCTAGAGTTGTGGGTGCAAGGGATTATCATACCGAGGAAAGGTGATAAAGACAGCTTGAAGAAGAGTGAGATCTATATCATAGATTTCCTGATAAATCTAAGGAAGTTTAACTTCATGAGGCACATTCTTATAACCATTGAGAATATTAAGAAAAGAAATCTCAGAGCCCAGATCGTAATGTACCCAGCGATTTTATCTAGATTAATAGTCTGGTGCCTTGAATATTTCAAGGAAGCTTGCAGATCTAATCTAAGGGTATGAAAAATTTTGTTTCTCAGTGATGATACACTTAAGAGGATGGATGTGGCTTTCAACAAAGAGACTGGTGAGTTCTTCAATTTGCCTAGTCAAGAAGAAGCGGCTCTGAAGGCTGCCGAACCGGAATCATCTTAGCCAGTAATGAAAAGAAAGTTGAAAGAAGTTGCACCTGAAGCTGAGGATCCTAAGTCTAAGGAAGTTCAATCTGCACCTCCCAAACCAAAGAAGAAGAAGGCCTATCCTGATGAGGTTGTTGCAAAGTGGAGAGCAGATAAAGAGACAAGGAAATAAGGGGATCCACAGTTCGGATTAGACCCTGCGGAGGCTAAGGCCTTGAAAGAGAGAACTGCTGATGAGCTTGAAAAACAAGTAAAGGAAAAGAAGCTCAAGAAGAAGATGTCAGAAGCCGAGGCTGTCCAAGCATTATTGAAATTTATTGAGATGGTATCCGGAAGCATTCCAGTTCCGAGATCTTTCTCCTTGGAATCTCTACCTGAGACTCCCGGAAGAAACCTTGATTTTCCGGAAGAGACTACAGCTGAGCATGTTGACCAACTTGAGCAGATTCAGCAAGTGGGAGAGGAAGAAGTAGTTGCTGAAGGAAGTGTTGAAACATGAGATCTTTTGAAACAAGTAGATGATTATAAAGGATCGCCTTCAGAACACATGTTGCTCCGAATTTCAGAGGCTGAATCCTCTAAGTTACTAACTCCAGAGAAGGATAAGAATGAGGAAGATTTTGTTCAAAAAGTTGTTGATGATATTGTTTAAGTGTCTACTAGAGAGAAAAAAACCCCTGATCAAGAATCGATTCCGAAAAAAGACAAGGGAAAGCAACTCCTTGTTAAGACTCCGAAATCAGTGGCTAGCAAGAAAACAGAATATGGTGATTCATCTAAAAGTAATTTGGAGCTTATTGAGGAAGAAAATTCTCCTAGCAAAGTTTCAGATTCGGAGTCATCCTCGTTGGGGCATGATTTTGTTGTTCAGTCCTTAAAGAAGTTGGTGGGATCCATTCCGACCTTCTCAAGTATTGACTCAAGGCGCCAGATGCTCCAACATTATCTAAATCAGAAAACAGACTCCGTATCTATGGTTATGGATAAGTGCGTTGAGATTGAGGCTCAGTTGAAAACCTTCTTTGTTGGCTACGAAGCTCATAGAAGATCTTGCAAGAGGATGACATGCTGGTCTAAGAAGACTGTGGAAGAGATGAGGCTATTTGATGAGTTTCAAGACAATGTTAAAGATGCCTTTGAGACCGAGGACAGGAAGATAAATGAGCTGACTTCCTCCTTTGAAGAGAATTTGACAGATGAAAAGAACTTCCGGATACATGAAGTCAGGGATCTGAATGGCAAACTGAATTCTGTTTCTCAGAACTGAAAATTTGAAAGGGATCATCGGATTGAGTTTGAAGAAAGGATGAAGGCTCAGGAAGAAAAGATCCAAGCTCAAGAAGAAAAGCTGAAAGCCCAGGAAGAAAAGATTGAAGCTCAATCCGCAAGAATAGTCGTCATAGATAAGCAAGCTGAAAAACATTATAAAGACCTGAAGAAGATCAAGACTATTCTTAAAGGGCTCATGTCGAAGGAAAAAGATCTGAAATAACTAAATCCGATCTTTTTGTTGTATTTTTTTTGTTGCCGACATTACAAATCTAATGAAAATTGTGCTTCTCGGTTCCTTTTTTGTTATTACTAATTTTTTCAGGTACTTTGATTTTTTTCCATCCCCTAGATTTCTTTTTTAAAATCACAAAGGGGGAGAAGGAAATGATCCTTAAGAAAAAGAAGAACTCTAATAAGAGTTTATATAAGGGGGAGAAGGAAAATATCCTTAAGGAAAAAGAACTCTAATAAGAGTTTATCTATGGGGGGTTTTCCATTAAAGAATCCTTTCTTATTCGTAAATGGAATGTCACTCTGGAAATATAGAATACGATCCTTAGAGTTTCAAAGCCTAAGGGGGAGTTAGTCGTATTCATCAATATCCTTAAAGCAAGGGAGATAAGCCTTAATGTGTTTCTTTCTTCTTAGAATTTCTTTTTCAAGGATGTTTGTGCTTTCCAAAAAGGGGGAGATTGTTGAGTCAATAAGGTTTTCCATATGACTTTTCCATTACTTCTTGTTTTGAAAATCACAAACACATTATCTTAAGGAAAATTGCATTTATAAGGAAAATTTCTTTTATAAGGAAAATTGCTTTTATAAGGAAAATTGCTTTTATAAGGAAAAATACTTTTGTAAGAAAAATTATCCTTATCATATTTTCATTCATATTTTTCCTAAGTATAAAATTCGTAGTCATTTCTGTTTTCTCGGAATTGTGTAAAACCTAGATATAAAGTATTCTGTTTTAGGATCCGAATTCTGGATAAGAACTGTGATATAGTTTCACTCTGAAATCCAGAATGAGAACTGTGATAGAGTTCCATTCCGAACTCTGGATACAAACTCTGACTGAGTTCAATTCCAGATTCAGGATACGAATCCTTATGAAGTTCGACATTGAATTCTCATTACGAATTCTGATGACGAATTCCCATTACGAATTCTAATGAGAAATTCTCATTATGAATTCTGATGAAAAGTTCTCATTATGAATCCAGATGATGAATTCTCATTACCAATTCTAATGAAGAATTCTCATTACGAATTCTGATGAAGAAATCTCATTACAAATTCCCATTCTGAATTCTCATTCTGAAATTCACCTATAGAACAGAATCTGATTATCTTTGTTTGATAAACTCTGAATTTATTCAGACTCCGAATCTTCACTCCGAAGTTTTCATTCCGAACTTTTGAGTTAGATTTTAAAACGATGTTGTACATTATGTTACACTTGTTTTGTTATAAAACGATGTTGTCTATTTTGTTATAAACTAACCGTTGTCTAAGTGACACATGTACAGGTCCCTCCGAATTTTAAGGAAGATATGACCGTTGGGAAGGAGGCCTACCTTACCTATAAATAGGAGCTCATTTGAAAGATCTCGATACTGATGACCGATGAACAACTTGGTTTTGTGCATACATGCTGTTGAAGTGATTTATAGAGAGAGAGGCTCTTATTAACTCTCAAAGCTTCGTGCGACTCCGAATGTTAGTGATTACATTCGAGGTCTTCCGGGGATAGGAAGACAGAGGTGCCGACTACCTTAAAGTTTGAGGGCTTTCTTGCTGAGGAAGACAGAGGTGCCAACTACCTTTATGTTGAGGGCTTGCGGGGATAGAAAGACAGAGACTCCGATCTTCATATCGAGGGCTTACCCTGGTGTGGGTAAGACAGACTTGCTTGAATGTATAAATCAAGGGACCTTTATCCAAGGTTGTTGGATACCCTTCACTTTGGGTTAAAAGGCTTATATCTTGTTAATTGTAGTTTTACTACTTGTTTACATTCCGCTGCATATTGTATTGTAAGGAAAGTATAACTTTGTTATACTTCCTTATTTGTACTCTGTTTCATTTAGATTCTATACGCTTTAAGGTAGAATCTCATATTGTAATCTTTGTTATGTTTCAATCTCCGGAACCATATTTCCGAAACCTACTTTCGGAATCTCTTTCCTAGTTTGCATTCGGTGTTAGAGGTGTTGTGAATTTGCTTAGTTTAATCTTTGTTAAACTTAGCCCATTACTTTTCTTAAGGAAACTATAGTTATTCATAACTAACTTTAAAGGTTCCAAAGGAATTTTTAAAGTATACAATTAACCCCCCCTCTTGTATATTGAGCATCTCATACTATATTTCGATCCTACACTTCGTAGTACTATGATGCATTGGGATTTGAAGAAATATTTTTTTTGGAATAATATAAAGTGTGAAATTGATGATTGTGTATCAAGATGCTTTGTTTTTCAAACCATAAAGGATACGAGATATAATCCTAGAGGATGTTTGAAACCTATACCCATTAATGAATAATAATTGGATTGATATTATACATAGTGTTTCCTTTTATTATCAAAGAATTAAAACAATAATGAAGAAAAATGTGTTATTGTTGTTCTTGTATACCAAATATACATATTTCATCATTATAAGATATGAGTTTTTTATTGAGAACATTATAAGAAACAATTTTACTGATTATTTCAGTCTTCATAGAAGACCAATTTTAAATTCTATCTTATCATGACTCCTGATAAACATTGATAATTTTTAAAATTTTCAAAACAATCTAAATACTAAACTTCATTTCATCACCACTTATCACCCTCAACCCGATGGACCATCCAAAATAACTATTCAAAATTTTGAAGTATTATTAAATTCATTCCGAAAATTCTTTAGGGGTATTGGGGATCAATATTTTATTATTTTTAGAGTTTAATTCTAATAGTATCTAACATTAATGTATTAAAGCGTAATCATATAAAGAATTATATGACAAAAATGTCATTCTAAAAGTTGTTGGTTTAAATCTTTTGAAATAAAGAATATATGACCAGAACATAGTGAGGAGAAAATGATAAAGGTAAAAACTATTCAAAATACAAATACATTATCTCAATGAAGGGATGAAATTTATTGGAACCAATGGAATGATTTTTAATTTCAAGAGATCATTTCTCATGAATTAATCTTCATATAAGTGAGTAATAATGATTGGAATGAATGGAAAATTGAGACCTAGGTTTATCAAATCCTTTGAAATTTTGTAATGAATTGGATTTTTGTACTTTCATTTAGATATTCCACCATGTATCATTGGTAACTCCCTGAACCTAGTTTCAAAGTGTGGGGGAATTATTACATAACATTGGCATGATTAGAAGATATCAATCCTCGAATGACCGATTATTTTAGTAGCCTTGGAAGAACTAGATACAAACATGAGTTTTACATTACATCATGAAATTAAAATAACATGTTGTCCCCATTGAAAAAAATAATATCTGTTAGCCTATTACTACATGTTAATCCTAATATACTTCTTTTCATACTAAGAAAAATAAAACATAGAAAGTGGTGATAAAAAATTCTTGATAAGGATAAAAATATAGTGAAAATTTCTTAAGTAAGAATAAACATTTACGGAAATGTATAAGACTAAAACACATGAATTTTAAACATAAACATAATCATAATAAGGAAAATATTAATCAAATAATTTCATTTACTTCTTCACACTTATATTCTTGAAGTCGAATAATCACATGTAATATCAATAGCCAACTTTATAATGATGGAATGCATAATTACAGATATCATAACCACATAGTCAAGGACTCATTAAAATACTTCAAATAATTATTTTGTCAACGAATTGTGACAAAACCCAATTTTGTCTCCTGAGACCAACTAATGCATCGAGGAGATATAGCGAGCTCCACCCATCAATTACTAATTCCAACACATTCCTCGTATGAAAATGTTAAAACATAACATAAACATTCCTACTAAAACTAACATAAAATTTTTTAATACATTATCCATAAACCATGAATGCGATAAAAATAACATATCTATAGTCAAACATATTAAAAAATTATCATTATAATATGTGAGATTGTATCATAATAGATCAACTTGAAAGAAGTGTAAAATCCATCAAACTATGTTGACATATATGAAATTAAAACCATTTGAGAGAAATATCTGATCTATTTTAAAATAATTTAAAAGTCATATAATTATAAAAGAAAATATTTATTTTTAATATATTATTATAATCTTGTAAGGTAATCTTTAACGTTTTTATAATTACAGAAGATAGACACACTTTCTGTATAAGTAAAAAATATTATTTCCTTAATTTTTTTGAGATGTTTATAATGTAACTTGTTTGGAAAATGACTGAAATATTCCTTTCAAAAAAATTTATAAAAAGTGAAAAAGGCTATAAATATCTTTAACCCATAGTCTAGGAAATGGTATTTTTTTAAATACATTATTAAAATACATTTATGTTGTTGATAAATAAGTCTAAATAGATACTTACGTAAAAACAACCTTAGATAATAATGTGTTTTTTAAATTAATCGTTAACTTGTAATTTTAGTTGGTTGAGGATTAAATAACCTCTTGGATAATAGATAAATCATTGTTATTAAATTATAAAAGAAAAATTTACAAAAATATGTTATCATATATGATCTTATAACATTTCTTTATTTGTAATATTTTTGTATCATCATTTCTTCCGTTGTTAACTGATTCATTTTCCTTTATAAATCCTATTATGAAAGTCAAGCTTTTAATGGATAATATGTAATTTATTCATATTTAAAAATATATTAAGTTATTAATATTTATTTTTAATCCTAAAATGAAAATTATTCTTGAATTGTTATGATGGGGAATGAATCTCATCGCGTTCATGGAGACGGTAATCCGTATGTACGCACGAGCGAAAATATCATTCAATTGGAGGTGAAATAGAATATGTGTAATTTATATTATATACAAAGAATTGTTGACATGTTATATTTTTTATTTGCATAAATTATATGTTATTATTATACCAATCCATATAATGAAGTGTTGAATAACAACTACGCCATGACGTGGAGACGGTATGCCATACATACACATGTATGGTGACTTTGTCATTCATATGATAGATAAAATAATGAATATCATTGTAACATTTTTATAATAACATCACCTTATGTAGAAGGTATTTCAGTTATTATTTTTGTATAGAAACATCAAAATAATGTGTATGTGGATGAAGAAGATAACTTCGAAAGAGGTGGTAAAATTATTACCTCTTCTTCAGGTGATTCCTATTTCATTGATCAAAAGTTCTGTTTAGGGTGGATTTATGATCATAGTAATTCCTATAGAATTATGTGAGGGTATTTGGGAGGATATTCTAGCAGGGGTTGGCTGATCAAAATGGTTTTGGATGTGTTAATTTTAAATACGGGAAAGTACCTTTTAATTAAAGAGGTGAAGAGAACCTTAGTAAAATCTTGAAATATTATTTTATAATACTCATTTTTTGGTACTAATGGATTTGGAAGGATTTATTTCGTGGATAAGGGGGTATGGGTCTAAAAACTATCATCCAATTTGATTTAGACAGGTTTAGCTCATCATATTAACATTATCTTTTAAATTTAAATCTATGTTATCTAGATTGACATTTACCATGTCTCCATGTAGTTTTATATTATATTGTTAATAACATACTATAAACTACAATGAGAACCCCAAGTGGATAATTATTGAAATATCTACCCCTATCTTATACTTTTGGCTGATAATTAGATTTTTAAGAATATTATATCATTTAATAAAATAGTATTTCTTTTTAAAATTCATTTATGTAAATTTTTACACAATTCAGTATTTTATTTTTTTAATGGTCATAAACACATTATCACTTAGGAAAAAACATATTCAATCTACACTAACATGTCATGTTAAACAATAAAATATGTGGAATTCATTATAATGCTAAAATTACATTAATTTTAATAATTATAATTTCAATTATTTTAGTCACTCATTAATAAGGTAATTACTGCACCATCATTGTGTCATAAATAAATTAAATTATTTAATGTCAAAAATTTATAAATAACTTACCATGATGTTGTAAATATTTTTATATTTCTATTTAATATTTATAGTTGAATTTAACTTATATATAACAATATATTAAAAATGGTTTAGTTATTAATCATTAAATTTTACACTTTTTTCTCTTTTTTAATTAAAATAATTATAAATGTCCTAATCTAATCCATGTGGATCAAAAAGATCATATTGTATTATTATATTTTTTTTTGGTCAAAATACACTAATCCAATATAATTAGGACTTCTATTAGGGTAATTATAATATCATATTTACCTTTAATTACACTATTTATTTGTAACCGTGGTAAATAAAAGCCCAAAGTTACTATTCACCAAATATTATTTTCATGTCATTGAAAAAAAATTTACCTAGTGATGTCAACCATGTCTCTCAAATTTTGTAAATTCTATTCACAGAAGCATTTAAATAATTTTTTATGTAAATTTTCAAATGTTCCTAGAAGGTTGGTAAACGACTGTATAAAGTTCAATAAAAATGTATACATGTAATCTTATTATAAAATTAATATAATAAAAAAATTGAACATATATAGGTATTATGTATCTATTTTGACATAAAATGAGGATAAATAAATAAATAATTATTTAAAAAAAGATGTTTTTATACAATAACACAATGTTTTTCACTATTTATAAAAATTTTAAAAATTTCAGAAAAATACAAAAAATTCACCTTTAGCTAATTTTGATATTCTGAATCAAAAAATGAATTCAATTTGGAAAATTAAAATTTTTAAAATTTTAAAAAGTGGGTGTTTCTATTCATAACCATATTTATAACAGGTAGTCTGATTTTTCGTGATTAGCAAGAACTCAAAGTTGCCTATAGTGCAAGCTATTTAATTATTCAAAGAGAAGTATACTATGGAAGCTTGGTGTGTAACATTCTTCCATCCTTAAAATAATTTCAATCTCAAAATTTCAAGAATATCTCTGCACAAAAATACCAAGGTGGTTCTTCATCATAAATTTCTCAGGATCCCATGTTGCCTCTTCTGTTTTATGGTTTACCAAAAGAACTTTTACCAGACAAGTAATCTGATTTCTCAACACTTGTTCCCAAGTATCAAGAATCCTTATAGGCTCTTCACAATAAGAAAGATTAGGTTCCAGTTCTAATTCATCATAGTTGAGTACAAGCATTTAGTCTAGCATGTATTTTCTCAACAGTGATACATGGAACACATCATGAACATTGGAGATAGTTGTAGGCATTCACAAATGTTAAGCTACAAATCTTCTTCTTTTTAGAATTTAGAAACGTCTGATTTACATGGGACTAGATTTTCCCTTCTTACTCAAACGCATAACACCCTTCTATGGAGATGCATTTAAGAAAACAAAATCACTTACTTGAAATTACAACTCCTTCCTTCGGTTATCAGTATAGCTCTTATTCCTACTTTAAACTACTTGGATATGGTTTTTGATAATATTCACCTTTTCTCTTATTTTCTCAACATTTTTTGGGACTATGAGTTTTATTTCACCAAAATCATCCCAAAAAGTTAGTGTGTGACATCACTTTACATTTAATGCTTCATATGGTGCCATCTAAATACTTTAATAGAAACTATTTTTATAGAAAAATTTTACCAGCGGTAAATACTAAACATGTATACGTTCAATGTGAAGTGATCAAAATATCAACATGTCTTATATGGCTTGAATAGTCTGTTCTAATTTTCCAACAGTTTGAGGGTGGTAGGTTATGCTTAAATGATGTTCAGTATCTAGGAATTCTGATGAATATTACAGAATCTTGATGTAAAATAGGGAATACGATCCGAAACAATCGATAGTCGTACACCATGTAGTCTTACAACTTCATTAATATATAGTCTTTCTAAACGTTCATGTGGTAAATATTATCTTATAGAATCAAAATTTTCTAACAGGGTAATACGATCAAAAATGACCCATATTTCATCATTCCTTCTAGGATTACTTGGTATCCCCTTGACTAAGTCCATCATAATATCATCACATTTACACATTGGTATTGGAAGAGGTTGCATGACTCCTCTAAGATGTCATCTCCTAGATTTAACAAGTTTACAAACCATAGATTTTGACACATAGTCTGCAATCTCCCTCAACATTTAGTCTGACCAAAAAAATTATATCCAATCTCTATACATCATTGTGCAACAATGGGGTATAGAGAAATTGGAGATATAAGAGTCGTCCAAAAATTCCCTTTTGAGATCAGGTATGTTAGGAACACAATTCCTCTTCCCAAATCCAAAATAACAATTTTCTACACGAATTCAATCAATATCCCATTATTAACAACTATAATTTTCATTTGAAACTCCTCAAAATTAGTTTGAAAATATTTTATCCTTTCTGTTAAAAATGGTTTGGAAACCATTTAAAAAATTATCTATTCTTCACCTTTTATGATTATTCCCATGTCCACATTTACTAGATCAATGAACATAGGATCCTTTTCAGCTCTCATATTGTTCATAACTCCTTGATCCTTTTTACTCAAATCACGTTCCCCATTATTTTCCTTCTCCAGATAGTATTGTATTGTGAAATCGTAATATTTGTGTAGTTTAAGCCATCACCTTTTAACCATGTTGAGTTATTTTTGTGAGAAAACATACTTCAATCTCTATTTATCAGTATAACTATCACATATTTACACCATAGAGATAGTGTCTCTATATCATCAAAGAAAATATTACATCTTCTAACACTAGATCATGAGTGGGATAGTTTGTTTCATTAAATTTTAGCTACTGTAAGTTATATTAAATAACTCTATCATTATTTATAAGGATACAACCAATTCCATTTTTTGAAGTATCACTATAAATAACAATCCTATCATTCCCCAATGGTATATTCAAGATAATAAAATTCACTAATATTCTATTTCGTTCATCAAAACATTCTTCATATTATTTTTTCATAACAAATATAAGCCCTTTAGATGTGGGCTTCTTTAATGGGTTATCCAATCAGGAAATATTATGAAAAAAACCCCAATAATAACCTGCTAATCCAATAAAACTGCATACCTCAGTTTTACTCATCGGTGCAAGACATTCTTGTAATGATATTATATTTAAAGGATAAATAGTGATTCCATCCTTAGAGAAAATATTACCAAGAAAAGAAAACTCATGAATCCAGAATTCACACTTGCTAAACATCCCATTTACTTCATTTCTTATAAGAGTATTTAGAATAGTGCACAAGTGATTTTTATGATCTTCATAGCTTTTAGATTATACCAAGATATATTCAATAAATACCACTATAAGGTCATCAATATATTCCATGAAAACTCTATTAATTAGATCTATGAAGAAAGAGGGTGTATTTTACACACTAAATGGAATCACTATAAACACATAATGCTAAATACCTCATATGATATTTTGAATTTGGAATGTATTCTTTTTTCACACATGACTTATGATTTCTAGATTGAATTCCAATCATTGAAAAATATTATGATCCAAAAAGTTGTTCAAATAAATCATCAATATGAGGTAGGTGATACTTGTTCTTTATTGTTATTTTATTGATCTCCCTGTATTTAATGAACTACCTCATAGATCCATATTTTTTCATAACAAAAAAAATAAAAGATCCCCATGGACAAACACAAGGAAGAATAAATATTTTAATACCCAATTTCAATAGTTGTTTGTTTAGTTCTACTAATTCCATAGTGGCTATTCTATATTGGGTATTTGATATGGGCCTTGAACAAATAATTAAGTCAATGGAAAACTCAATTTCTCATTCTAGAGGATGTCTAGGTAAATCCTCTGGATACAAATCAATATATTCTTGATCAATAGGCACATCCTCTATTTGAACATTCCATTCCTCACCCATCGTTATTTCATTATCTTCCTCCCCAATAATTGAATATTGTAGAGCTACTAGGGGTGGATCAAGATAAGAATCAGATGGAGATGTTTCTACTCTAAATATAAGGTACTCTTTATCATCAATAAAAATTGTAACCTTCTTATTACAATAAATTTCCCCATCATAGTTTGAAAGTCAATCTGTATCGAGGATTATATCAAATTCAATCATGGGTATGATGATGTGATCCACAGATAAAGTACATTTATATGACATAATGGGAAACAGATTCACAAAACATTGTTAGCATGATACTTTACTTATGAGTTTTTTTTGACAAATCCCATGTTAAATCAAATTGGAAATATCTAATTTTCTTACCAAACTAGGAAGATATGAAATAGTACAATGATCTAGAATCAAATAAAGCATTGGATAAATTTGGGGAAACCATTAAATTACCCGCCACCATGCCATTTGGAGCTTCAACTTCAGCAGTAGTGATCACATAATCATGGATTTACTCCCTTGGCCTTTTTTGAGGTAAGTTTCATTAAATCTTAGGGCATTTATTTGTATAATCCCCCATTTTTCTACAATTATAGAATTTAACATTTAGAGAATCTTTTGTTCTATTGAAATCATGTGATTGGTGGAATTTTTCACCACACATGTAACATACTCCAATTCCCTTCATGAAAGTACCACAATGTTTCTTCATAAATGTTTTTCAATATAGAAATTCAATATTTCCGTTATTCCCTTTATTTCTTTTTCTAGAGCGTTCAGTATATCTCTTCTTCTCTTTCTTTTCTTTACAGTTGTAAGACATAGAGAGTTCATTTTCTACCTTGATATCACATGATACAATATATTCATATGATGAGAAGGATTGTGAGACTAATTCTTAATGAATAAATCATTTAAACCAATCAAAGAGTATATCAATATTACTCAATGGGTTACATATATAATTTCTTGAGTGAATTTTAAACCTTTTAATGTTAACCTCATACATTGCGACATTCTCATCCTCTATATTCCTTAGACTCAAAAGATTTCTTTCCTTATATGCTCAATGGTCATGAGGAAAGAATTTTTCTATGAAAAGATCATTAAATTCCCTTCATTTCATATTTGATACTTCATCATCTTCCTTTGTCTTTTGTGTCAATGACCACAATTGATCTGCCTCACTTATGAGGTGATAAATTACCAGGGAGATTTTTTCCTTTTCACTAATCCCCAAAGCGTGAAATATTTTTTCTAAGGAACTTATTCATATCTTATATACAAATGGATTTGTAGTCCCATTTAATGTTGGTTGTTTTTGCCTCATAAATCAATCAAAAATTGATCCTTCTTTGTTGTGGATCAGGGTGCTCCATATGGGTAACATTATTATTCATAACCTGAGTGAGTATTCTAATAATGGTTAGAATCTGACCAGTACTAATTTCATTACCATATCCACTATAATTATCTTGACTATGAGGGACGTCCATACAGGGTTTACGTGTTTTGATACAATTTCCATTCCTTCCACTAGGGTCCTTTTCTAAACAATTGCATACACTAGATTCGTTTACGAATCACAATACATTATTCTAAACATGTAAAACAGTTAAAATAAATTGATGTCTAAGGATATAATCAATAATCAAAAAATTGTTTCCATTGAGGAAGTATATACTCATAAATCCA
Organism: Viscum album; assembly: GCA_963277665.1. Classification (NCBI taxonomy): domain Eukaryota; kingdom Viridiplantae; phylum Streptophyta; class Magnoliopsida; order Santalales; family Viscaceae; genus Viscum; species Viscum album. Next base: position 449,225,680 of record OY728133.1, read on the forward strand.
TCATAATAGATTGTGAAAAATATTTGAATTATCTTATGAATAACCCCAAGGATTTCCATAACCATGACTACAACAAGTCCCATTGTCGTGTACCAGGATACCCCAGGTAAATCCCGAAACTCCTTCTCGGTGTTTTCACTCCAAAGTACATTTATTCCAGAGCCACCTCTACCAGCTCATATCCAGATATGGATGTATTCCTTTGAAAATAAATTTTATATCTACATTACCAAAATTCATGGAATTTATTCTATAATAATCCACAAACTCTATCTTAGGGTATTGTTCTCTAATAAGAGTTTTCTAAATCGAGTTTTGAAGGATTGTACAAAATATCCTCTAATACTAATAGTAATGCTCTGATCCTAGTTACCCAGAGTCGATGCTTTTTTATATAACAATGGCATCATCACAAAAGAAAAATTCTTGAAATACTGATTAGTTTAGCAGCCTTGGATTTACTAAATACATACATGTGTTTTACATTATATCATTAAATAAAAAAACATTATATCCCATTTGAAGACACTCATACCCATTATCATATTATTGTAGGTTAATCGTAATATATTTCTTCACATCATCTGAAAAATAAAACACAGAAAGGGGTGAGCTCAGATGTTCCATAAGGATAATAATATAGTAGAAGATTTCATAAATAATAATAAACATTTAAGGTAATATATAATAATAAAACATAATCCTTTTAAACATAAACATCTGTATAATATGGAAGAGTCCAATAAAATAATTATATTTACTTCTTCACTTGGATATTATACTATTAAAATAGTCACATGTAATATCAATATACAAATTTATAATGATGGAACGCATAATGTCGGTCATCATAACCACATAGTCAAGGCCTCATTCTAAGTCTAGAAACAGTGAATTTTTCATGGCCTTATTCCAAGACAATAGTTTTTCCCTGATACCTAATTATGCATTAATGATATATAATGGGCTACCCCATCAGTTACTAATTCCAATGCATTCCTCATAAGAAAAGTTTGAAACATAACCTAAACATTCATATTAAAAAAGCATTTGAAATTTCAATACAGTAACTCTAAACCACAAATGGTAAAAAAAAATCCATAGTCAAACATATCACAAAATCTTCATTTCAATATAAGTTATTTTATCATAATAAATCTACATCAAACAGGTGTAAAATCCATCAAATGATGTTGACTAAAAAGGAAAAAAATATTTGAGAGAAATATCTTTATCTATTTTGAAATCTTTTAAATATTGTGTAATTATAAAATAAAACATTTATTTTTAAAATATTCTTATAATATTTTAAGGTAGTTTTTGATGTTGTTATAGTGGAGGAGAATAGCTGCAACCACTATATAAGTTAAAAACAACATTCCTTAATTTTTTCCAAAATGTCGTAAATTAACTTGTTTGGAAAATGAAAGAAAGATTCCTTTGAAAAAATTTTATAACAAGTAAAAAAGGTTAAATATGATTTAAACCCCATAGTGTTAAAAATTGTAAGGTTTTTTTGAAATAAATTTTTGAGAAGCCTGAATATTGATGATAAAGAAGTCTTAGTAGATACTTACGTAAAAACAATCTTGGATAATAAAAATATTGTAAAGTTAACCCTTACCTTGTACTCTTCCTTGATAGAGGTTATGTTAAACATATGTATAATAGTTAATTAATTATTATTAAATTATAAGAAAACACAAACATAAATATGATATCATATATGATCTTCTAATATTGCATTGTTAATAATATATATGTAGTATCATTGTTTCATGTGTTAACTGATTCGGTTTTCTTTATATGTGATGTTATGCAAGTCATGTTTAAAATGGACATGACATACATTATTCTAATTTAGAACGACATTAAATTAATAAAAATTATATTCAATCATCATCTAAAAATTATTCTTAAATGATTACGATAGAGAATGAATCTCATCATGTTCATGGAGACGACAATCTGTACGTACACACGAATGATAATATTACTCAATTGAAGATGAAATCATATATAATTGAATGTTAAATCATATATAAAGAATTATTAACATGTTATATTTATTATCTAAAAAAATTATACATCATTATTATACCCATCCAAATAATTAAGTGTTGACTAATAATCACCCCATGACGTGGAGACGATAAGTAGTACGTACGCATGTACTGTGACATGGTCATTCATAGGATGGATTGAATAATGAATATGGTTTTAACATTTTTATAATAGAATCATAGTATGTATAAGGTAATAGATTTATTATTATGGCATGGAAATAACAAATAAAAAGGAAGTGGAAGAAGAAGATAAATTTGAAAGAGGTGATTAAATTATTATCTCTACTTTGGGTGCTTCCTTTTGATTTGATCAAAAGGGATCCTTATGTTGGCTTTTGGATAAATTTAATGACTCTAGGTTGAAGTGAGGGTGTTTGGTAGGATATTTGATCATGTTTTGTCCCAGATAAATCACTATGGATATGTGAATTTGAGAGAAGGGAAAGTGAAATTTTATAAGAGAGGTGAGGGGAACATTAGGAAAATCTTGAAATATTATTTTATAATAAAATAATTTTCTGATTCTAATGGGTCCAAAAAGATTTATTTCTATTATATAGTGGGTATGGTTTGAAAAAAACTCATCCAACAGGTTTTAGATAGGTTTTGGTCCCCATATTAACCTCATATTTTATATTTAACTCTTAGTTAAATAGGTTGACATCTACCTTATCTCCTTGTATTTTTATATTATACGGATAACAAACATACTAAAAACTACCAAGAGATCCCCAGTTGGTTAATTATTGAAATATCTAACCTTATATAAGTCTTTTTACACAATCTTATATTTTTATGTATATTATATCATTTAATAATATAGTATTTGTTATAAAAATTCAATTTTGTAAATTTTAATACTATTTAGTATTTTATTTTTGTGAAGGTAAAAACAATATTATCACTTGCAAAATTTTAATTTAATCTCCAATAACATGTCATATTAAACTAGAAAATCTGTGCATTTCATTAAAATGGATAAATTACATTTAATTTAATATTTATAATATCAATTATTTTAATCATTCATTAATAAGATAATTACTACATCATGATATTGTTTCAAATAAATTTAATTATTTATTGTCTAAATATTTTAAATAAAATAACATTATATATAAAATATTTATAGCTTTCTAATTAATATTTAGAGTTTAATTTATCTTATATATAACCCTATATTAAAAATGGTTTAGTTTTTAGACATTAAATTTTAATGTTTTAACATTTCTTTAAATAAAATAATAATAAATGTCCTAATCTACTCCAATTGGATGAAAAGGATCATATTTTATTCTTGAATTTTATTTCGGTCTAAATACACTTAGTTAATAGAATTATGACATGTTTTAGGATAATCATAATAAAATCCTACCTTTAATTAATCTATTTACTTTTAACCATTGTAAATAAAAGTCAAAAGGTAATATTCACCAAATATTCTTTTCATCTTATTGAACCACATTTGACATACTAATTTGAACGATGAATCTCAAATTTTTAAAATTATATTGACAAAAGCGATCAAATTAAATTCTATGAAAATATAGAAATGTGCCTAAATGGTCGGTAAAAGGCTGTAAGATGTTTAATTAATTTTTATACATCTAATATTATTATCAAATGACTTCAATAAATTATATTTAATATATATAGGTATTATATATCAATTATTTATGAAAATAATCTAAAATTAAATAAACAATTATCTAACTAAAATGTCGGTTTTAAAAAATAATGCATTTTTTCACTATTAATTAAAAATTTGATGTTTTCAAAAAAATTACAAAAAAATTAACCCAAAAATAATTTTGATATTCCAAATCCAAAATGGATTTCCATTTTGAAAAATAAAATTTATAAAATTTTAAAAATTGGGTATTACTATTCTTAACATCTTTTTTAAATGGCTAGTTTGATTTTTTTGGGATGTGGTAGAAATCAAAGTCGCATACTGCACAAGCTACTGTATTATTCAATGAGAAGTGAATCCTGGAATCTTGGGGTTTACATATTCTAGGTACATTATTGTCTCTATATATCAATGTTATGGAAGTATATGTCATAGTTAACTCATATCTTCACCTTTGAATAAATAGAATTGGAACTCGATCTATGTAAATGTGAAGATGACATCCTAATTCATAACACTCGAATGACAATATTAAAAAAATTTAAAATCATACAAGTAAATTTAAATTTTAGAAATCATAAAATTAAGGAAAAAATGTGGCGACCATAGGATGTTATGAAGAAGAACTGCCATTGTTTGTTTAGAATGTAATATCAATAAAAATTTCGATGATAGTATTTTTAGGGGGAAGAATGCAACACCTGAGATTAAAGTATAATAACTGAACAGTATATTTAGTTAAATATTTAATACAATTAATATTTTTATATTTCATTGAATAATGATTTTATGTTTATAGGATTAATATCACTTTTAAATGAAATAGTAAAAATATCCTATAGTAAATTTTAAAAATTTTCCCTTATTAACCAGATATATAAAAATACCATATATGAAATTATAAATATTAATATGATTCTAGTATTACATAGAATCATGTTTAATGCCACAATACATATGGTTAAATCATGTTCAAATAAAAAGAAGTGTGAGGTGAGGGATTCCATCTCAATTTTTATTTCATTGAGGCATATTTGATTTTATTTACCTAGTTAATTTTTTGATGTGTATATAATACTCATTATATCTATTTTACATGAAAACATATTTATTCATAATTATTAATGTTTAAATTAATGTTTATAATTTCATGGTATTACAATTTAAATGTTATAAAAAATGTATGTATTTGTTTTAGAAATCTAATTTTATAAGAATCCCATAATTCCAATTGAAGGGATATTATAATCAATCCATCATAAATTAAATATAATTTATTATCCTATGGATATTTAATAAGATTCTATATTTTATACCAAATTTAATGCTTTTAGGATCTTTAGTTAGGTAATAAAAAATTTTATAGAAAAACTGATTTTATTTCTCATTTAACTGGATATATTTTTCATCTGTGTCCTTATTTTAAAAATTTCCAAAAAATGTCATTTTATTAATGAAATTTACTACAATATAAATTTTATGTTATCAATTTATTAAAATTTTCAATGTCTTTTTAGAAATTTATGCTTTTAATTTTCCTTGGCAAAATTCAAAAGGGTTGTTTTTGACTTATACAGCATTAATAGAATTCTCCTCTAATGAAATTTTTTTATAGTATTTTGATTATTCTACCCATTTTCTATTTTATTAATATAAATCTTTTTAATAAAATTATTTTGTTAATTTTAAATTTAATTTTATTTATTTTTAAAAAGATCATGATTTTATCACACAAACTATATTTCTATTGAGAAAATGGACATCTCTTATAACTAATTAATTTTGTGTTCATTAAAGTTATCAGGAAAATTTACATTATTACAATCATTTGACATATATTTTTACATAAAAAATAATATTATTTATATCTGGGATATGATATTTGACTAAACTATTTTCCAATTTTAAATATGGTGTTTTAATATGAATTTTTCCCCATGAGTGGGAATAATTTTGATAAATTATTATACTTTAGTCAATATAGATATTTGAAAATAAGAAACAATTTTTATGAATTTGATTTATCATTAAATATATAATGAATTAATTATAAATGAATTAGTGGGTTTGACTTGGTTGTTGATAGCCCCTCGATGAATTAACAGTTCTCATGAGAGAAATCAAACGGTCGAATTTAGTTAGTTATTATTTTATACATACAAATTGATGAAATTGTATTGGAATATTTATTTCAAGGAATGAATATTATCATGTCTAATATTATGAATTTAATTCATTTATAATTCCTTAATTATTATCTATGTTATTAATACATTGATATTATGCTGGGATGCATTTTCTGGTCAGTTAATTTATTAAATAGAATGTATTTTAAGTAATTTACCATTAAATATTTACTTTCCCTTATCTAATCATGATAAATTACCATGTATGTAACACATATAGATCTTATAAAATCTTTATTATATTGTTTACATTCCCCTTGTTTTGAAGAAGAAATCATTGAATGAGTTTTGATGATGTAGGATACCCACTTTTTATATGTTTTATACATTCTTCTATATGTAAAATGTATCCCATGTATGTATCTAGAACTCCATGAATAATAAACCAATATATACTCCTCTATTATATCCCATATCTCTATATTAATATAATAAATTAATCACTGGCTCGATGTTTATGGAGTCAGGGTTGTTTTCATGGTATCATAGGATTTTCAGAAGAAACTGTAAGAACATCATTTGGAAAACATTTGTTTATGAACAAAACCCTATGATTAAATTTTATAATATACCTAATTATAGGATAATATCATAATTTTTTGGGTAATCAGTATATTATGTGGTTTATAGTATCAATATAGTCATTTCTTGAGAAATTAAGTGGACTTCCCATATTTACCTAGCTGTAAAAACCAGGAAAAGTATATTGGACCTCATTCTAGGGAATGGATATTTTACCCTTAATTTTAGACTACTGAAACACTATTAGGGTATATTATTATGTTCATTAACATTACCATTACAAACCATTGTTAAATATTGAAAAATATTTTAATTATATACCCATAGAAACAAATTTTATGATTTCGTGATTAATAGTGCATAACTACTCTATTTATGTAAACTAATACACCATATTTAGAATTTTAAACTATGATTTACAATTATTAAATTTGATAACAAATTGAATATATAACTTTTTGTATAAATGGTTACTAATGAATATAATGGTATCAATACTCATGGTCATTTTTCAAATTTTTAGACTGAGAAAGCCAATACAACTGAGAATAGAGTTGAGGAGATCTGGTATATATTATGATATTTCGCCTAGGTTATGGAAAATAACCTTATACCTATAGATTTACTTGACGATCTATGGTAATATACAACTATATTGAATCACATTATGTGATATAACTACTAATCTAGTGATTTTTTGTGAATAGATTATGTTCACTGAAACCATAAATATGGACATGGGGTGTGATGAAAAAGAATTATTATAATGGAAATATATTTTCATAAATGAAATGTCTATCCATTGTGGTCATTAATCCAGACTACTAATAAGTTAGAAGAAATAGAACACATGTGAATGAGGTCATTGAAAGAAAACATATTTAATAAATACAATCCTTGTGTCGAAGAAACTATATTTATTATATATTTCTTCACCTTAATGTATATAGAAAATTAAATTGTTATAGAGGATGAGTCTACCATTATAATTGTATCCTAGTATTACATGGATTTAATTTTTAATAAATAGTAAAATACTGAACATTTATTTTATTGTATTTATACAATTCAATAAATTTCAATAGTTTCTCAATAAAAATAGACATTTGATGAATTTTGTAATGAATTATATAAAGAATGAATTTTATAAATACCATAAAAAATGGAAATTTAGTGAATAATAGTTCATCTAAACTCCATGAAAATTAGAATGTATCAAATAATATTAATATAATGAAGCAATTTTCATTATGTAAAAATTTTGGATAGAAACATACTATAAAATTCTTGAAGAACATGTTATTTTGTTATTAGTGTGGAGATAAGTGTAATCTGGCTAATAAATATATGTGACTAAAAGCGACATTATTATCCAATGATTCAGCAATAATGAAATGAGAATTATTCAAACAGATTCCCCTATCATTAATGTAATATACAATAAAAGAGGAAAATGGTAGAAGGGAAATATTCTTACGACTATAAATTTTGAGGATAATGTACCCATTATTATAGTGGATTGTATTATAACCAAATAATTTAATTTAGCTTATTATTTATTTGTTTATAGATCCTCACCCTATTTCTTATCATTCATTTATTCCAAGAAAATAATTTATTTCCATTGTTCAATAGGAATAGATTTTTCTATCAATTCTCCTAGTATAAACCTCACTTAATCAAGGATGTGTTTGAATGTTCACATTATAACACATAAACATGGACTGTTTTTTTCATTTTTCAACTTATGGTATAATTTGAAATAATACTTTGTGTGGAGTGTCTTTAAAAATATTAAAAAATATTTTATTTTGAGGAAAATAAAATTGTGATTCAATATTAAGATATTATGTTATTTATATTTTGTGTGGAGACATCATCTTTTGGTTCATATCTCTTTCCACACCCAGCAGCTATTATGAATAACATTATTGGGGAAGATGATAAGAAAGAGTATATGTTTGGAAATGTTAAAATTAAAATTAATGATGTACCTATTCAATATGAATACATGGATATATTTTCATTGGAATTACATATACATACACCAATGTGTGATGTTGAGTTTTCCATTGATTTAATCACTAATGAAAGAAAAATATCAAAGACTCCGCTTCGAATGGCCACGGTAAATTTTTTTGAATTACAGAAACAACTACAAGTGTAATATAATAATAGATTTATACTCTCTATTTTCTGATATTTGGGAGAACCATATTCATTTAATTTATAAAAATTAGGGATCAATAAGGATATGCATTGAATTTAGAGAAACTAAAGATATTAAAACAACAAAAAGTATATTACATATTTGACCAACATATTAGAGGTCAATATTTTCCCAATACAGACCATCATTATGGTTAAAATCAATTTTGAGTAAATGTGGATGATATTATTAAGACATCATCTGATATGATTTATGTACATGACATGTTTATAGTGATTTTTTATGGATTGAGAAATGAACCCTTGGTTTTAATAGATACAATTAATAGATTATTAGAAACATATATTGCTGATTATTTTTTATTGTTTATAGTTGATATCTTGGTTTATTCTAGAAGATAACAGGGCTATTATAATCACTTGAAGATCATTCTTAAGACTATCATAAGTAATGGGTTTCATGATAAATATATCAGATGTGAATTATTTCTTCAAACAGATTATTTTATGGTACATATTGTCTCAAATTATGGTATATTAGTTGATATTGTGAACAATAAGTATGTTAGAAAATATAGTACATAATTGAAATTAACTGAGGAATGTAGATTCATTGGTATTTTAGTTTACTGTTTGGGTTTCTTCCCAAAGAAAATCATCTTGGAAACCCCATTATCCAAGTATACATATAAAGGGGGTATGTTTTTATAGAAAAATTAATTTCTATAAAGTTTTGATGATATGAATATGAAATTATTCAATGCTATGATTTTAACTCTACCATTATGAAATGGTAGACTTGTGATACATACTAATGTATTAACGAATGAACTATATTGTGCCATTATAAATAGTGATTATGTTATTTTACGTGAATCAATGAAATTAATGATTGATAAATAGGGAAATAATCGAGTTGGTAGTAATAATCATTCCTTAGAATAAACAGATACATTATATCTTTGGTCAATGAAGTGAGATATTCATGGATCATAAGAATTTGAAATATATATTTTTAGAAAAATATCCTAGTATAAGGGAAATTATATGGATTAACCAATTAAAGGATTATTATTTCTCAAAACACTACTACTCAGGGAAGGAAAATAAGGTGAAGGATGCATTGACACAGAATGATCTTGGAGTTTGAACAAGTATAATGACTAATATAGATCCTATGTTCATGGATTTTATGATGATGGTTATGGAAATTATTATGGAAGGGTAAAAATTCCTTATTTTTAAAATTATTTTCAATTTTTTTTATAAATGATAAACAGTTATTAATCTAAGGATGATAATTTTTGGAAAAACATTCATGTCGTGAATGGAATATTAGCAGACATCATTTTTGAAGATGGAGGTTTGAAATTGGGATTGAATCAATGTGTTCTATCTATAACAAATATTAAAATGTAATTATTAGATTATTCTTTGAGCTAAAATTTATCTATACACATCATAACACCATGATATATAGGGATTTGAATCTAGATTTTTGGTGGGATAATATGAAGTGATAAATTGATGATTATTTTTCAATATTATAGGATTATTAATTGGTGAATGTTGATAGATAAAATACTAGAGGAGTCTTTAGACCTATACTTATTCATATATGAAAATGGGAAAACATTACATTACACTTTTTCACTAGATTACAAAGGGACTTCTATAAAGAATGACACACGATGTATTATTATTAGTCCCCAAAAATAATCGTTATATATCCTCTGTAAAAGAGAATTTTTTCTTTCTGAGAGGTTTTCATGACTATATATAAATGTATTTTTAAGAGTTCGTGGAATAAGTTGTTCAATTTTTTATAATCATGATCCATGATTTACATAAAAATTATGGAATCGTCTTTATAAGACACTTGAAATATAGCTTTATTTTATAACCTCTTATTTCACTACAATGGATGGATAGACATAATAATATTCAAATTCTATAATTCAGGATGAGTTCATGCTCACTTGGATTTCATGTTATGATGGATTGGAATTTACATTATATAAATTTTTCCTATAATAATATATTTCATTCACATATTCAAATGGGGTCGTATGAATCACAATATGGCAAGAGATGTCAATCTAAAACTTATTGGGCTAAATATACTGAAATAAAAAAAAAATTAATAGAACATTTTTTCCTACATTGATAAATTTATGACTATTAAAATAACTATTAATTTACCATCATGAAGGAAAAATATTTATTCTGGAAACCAAAGGAAATATAACGAATTTCATGCATGAGATAATGTTTTTTTGAAAGTATCTCCACATAAGGGTGTTATAAGGATTCATAATAAAGGAATATTGAGCCCCAGATTTATCAGATGCATTGAAAATTTTGAAATAATTAGAGTTATGTCTTACAGATTGGAAATTCCACCAAGTCTCTCTAATGTATTTTATGTGTTACATATATCAATCTTAGGTAATTACATTTCAGACTCAACTCATGTTCACACCTATGAATAAATAGAGTTGTATCATCAAAAATAATAATAACAATACAATGAAGATCCCATCTATATTATTAAAATTAGGGATATATTATTAAGTAATTAGATAAATTTATAGGTAAATTAATTTTTTAGAAATGTTAAAATCAATTAATAAAGGTGGGAACATGGGGATGTTATGAAGAAAAACTGCCCACATCGCGACCCACACTTTTTATAGATTATCATTTTTTCACATTTGTGGAATACGTAATACATTACACACAAATACACCCAAATACAATACTATCCTAGTTACTTTATAAATATAGAAATGTAAACCCTGGTACATATGTGAGCTAAAATATCAATCACTAGGTTATTTATGAATATAACCCTTCTTAGACTGATCCAATATAATACATATTAACATAAAATGGGGATGGAAAACATAAAAAGGGTTTAGTTTAGATTCGTAGTAAGGGTAAACATGGGGAATATGTAAGAAAAAACATGATCATTTGGGTATGAGATCATGATCATAACAATATAAGATCCTACCTTTCATATAAAAGTTTATAAACATAAATCATGGACTAAATATTTGAAGGCCATAAGACATGAATAACAAGGGAATCAAAATAATTATAAATTAAATAATTACATAGGAATAAAATATGGAATTATTACGGAAATATAAATTTATAATATCATTACATATAAGTTTGGGAATGCTTACATAAATTATTTGGTAAATTTATGGGGGCTACACCTGTATGGAGGGACACACCACCATCCCTTGTCGTATTCCATTCTATTTAATGGATCAGGTTTCTCCATATTTCCATAGAGTATTGGGTTTCTATATATTCCCATAGTGTATCGAGTTTCCTGATCTTCTTAGAGTTGATCAACTTTCCTCATCATCCCATAGTGGATTAGGTTTCCCCATCTTTCATTGTGGATTATTCTTGTCTACATGATTCCCATCATTATATCAAGATATAAAAATTATTACCTAATTAATTTGAAGGAGAAATATATCCCACAAATATCTTAATTAAATCGTACATACACGTTCAGGAAGATCATAAATAGTTATATTTTATCCCATGAAATTAAATGATTTTCATAAACATAAAATTATATTAATGTATAGAAAAAATTAATAGGTTTTATAATTATTTCATGAAATTATAACCAATGAAATTAGGACAATTTCATAATCATATAACTTGTGTAGAAGAATTGGGCTTTATAAAAGTATAACCTGCAAAGGAGAAATGTTTTTCATAATCATCATTCCATCAAAACATAATCCATTTAGATGGAGAATATAAATTGAATCATTGGATTAATTCCCTAGAAATGAATGAGTTACACTAATAGATGTCATCTTAGATGGAAAATAATTTTAAAATTATATTTAAAAATACTCTCTGAAGAAAATATACATTATTATTTGAAACATAAATTGTAAAACATAAATTTTTTTAATATTATTCTATTAAAAATAAAATGAATACTTATAAATAAATAAGGAAAATTTTCTGAGATTCATTTCATTGAATATATATTTAAAGCTTATAAAAAATAATTCATAATTTTTTGGAATCCATTTCACTGAAAGAACATTGAAAAAATATAAAAGATTATTTAAAAACCATAAAACATTTTTAATATCCTATTTCAATGAAAATTTTGTAAGAATTTCATTTTTTAATAAAAAATACAAAATTGGTTTTTGAAATTCATTCGATGTGTGTTAGTGAAGGAAAGTTAAGACCAAACTATATTACTGATTTTTTAACATTTAAAACATAAACCACATGAAATAGAGATCATAAAATGTTTATGTAGGTACCGATATAATTTTGAATAATAACCATAGAATATATTTTGTTTTGAAAAATGTACACCCCACAAAAAAATGAGATTTGGATAAGTTATAAATCTCAAAGAAACATATGTGAGACTAAAAATCCTTTTATAATATGTCTTGATTCTCCTAATACTAATACAAAGCACTTATATAATAAATATATGTTAATTATTCATCTTTAATAGAACCATATAATTATACCTGAAAAAACATATAGATTACTTCTTGAATTATATTTACCACTTATTTACAATGACATGTTATGTTTTATTTTCAATTAATATCGTCTTTGTTCTTCATAAATGTTTTGACACATTATTCTTGATAATCATACAAAAATTGTTATTTATAAATTCAAATAATGTAAAACATGAAAAAAATATCATATATATTAATTATATATATGTTTATTAAAATCTGAAAAATTATATAATTATGAAGTGGAATACACCATTCTGGGAGACGATAGGCCGTACATACGAGTGAATGTTGTTTCTACTTTATTTTCATATTTAAAGAATATAGGTAGATTAAATATGTGTATATATAAATAATATCAACATGTTAGTATTATTATCTCATATAAATGGTATATTTTTAATAAAATCATCCTTAAAACTTTCCATGTTATATGTGAACAAATCACATCTCTTTGCAGTGGTGGTAGTACATATCCCCCAAACAAAATTATCGTATTAAATAAAAATGGAATGCATAATCATAAGTGTTATATTATTATTACATAAGAATAAATACATCATAAATATCACAAATATAATATAAAAATATTGACTCAGTCATAATTACCAACCATGGGGGGTTGTAATGAAAAAATGAACATCATTTTGTGAGGATGTAGTTCATCGTACACAGTAAAAGTAAGTTTGTTACCCATTAGATGTAAGTGTTTTTAATTATAGGTTGAAACCATATAATGAAAATTTCATTATATTTAGGATTCTAAGGTAATTATATAATCCTAGAAAAATATTATTTTAGGTGATTGATAATGTAAATAAAACAAAAGATCTTGATGAAGGTTGTTACCTCTTTTTTGGGTTACTCCTCTTGGTTTTCTCGAAAGTGATTCCATCTATTGTTTTATGTCAAAATAGATGATTATATTCTGAGGGGACCGATTTTGAACTGTTATTTGATATTTTTTTGTTGAGAAAATTGTCTTTATATGTTTGAATAATGTGTAGGAGTGAGTGCCTTTTTATCGTGGTGGAGTTGAGTTTCTGTAAATTTTTTTAAAGGGATCTTCACCCACATGTTTTCCATTACAACTAGATAGAAAAATTATCCCAATTAGAGAAAATGGTGGATAACATAAAAATAATTAAATATAATATATTTTTAACTTGTTTCTACTTCTTTTGTATACTTAGTATTAATTAAGAGTATTTTATTATATTATTTTTTTCCTAAATCGCTATAATTAATTTTAATAAACTTATCCAATATTATTAGTAAAAAAAATAAGCTAATAAAACATTAAATTAAAAACTATAATGATTAAAAATATGAAATATAATTTTTAAAATTACTATAACATAATTGGAAAAAAATAATTTAAATTTAGTCTCATAGATGTGTTTTGATTGCAGGTTTTTAGAAAAAAAGAATAACATTTTTGAATGTTTTGATATCCAATATAAATGTGAAATTTATAATAATGACCTAAATTGGATTAATTTGTTTACCATTAATATCATAAAACCTTAAAACCAAATTAAAATATAATTTAACTATAAAAATTCATTATATAAACTATATTTTTTAATTATAATTCAGTTGTATTAAGTATTTATCAAAAAATGATGTTTTAAAAAAATTAAATAAAATTGAACCTATAATAATTTTGAAATTCATAATTCAAAATTTATGTTATTTTTGTCAAATTTAATTCCTATAATTGTTTGCAATTTATTCAATAAATTTTCACATAAAGACATATAAAAGCAATTCATTTGAGAAAATAGTCTTTTTCAATGTCTAAAGACATTAAAAATATTATATGATTTATTATCAATTTTTTATTATTTATATAAAACTATAATAAATAATATTTAAAAATTATTAATTAATTTTTATATTACTATTTGTAACATCTAGGTTATAACTATTTAATTTATATATTTATATCACCAAAATGATGTTTCATATATATATTGTGATGCATGTTACAAAATCCATTTCATAGTTGTTTGTAGAAAATTATTATCTTAGTGAAGAGTATAATTAAATTTTCATATAGTGTACTGTACAACTTAATAAATCAATGAAAATTAATTTATTTGATAAAAAATGAGGCTCACAAAAACTTATGGTGATTCATTCTTTATAGAAACCGTGCTTTTATTTCATTAATTTTTCATAATTTTAATGATAAACTACATAAAAACTTTAAAATATGAGGATTCAAAGGGTTAGTGTCTTCAGAAAACTATGACAATACAAAACATTTACGACATAAATAGTAATCATTTATTTAAATCCTTCTTCTCTAGATTCTTATCGGTCCTTGTGAAATCCTTGGTAAATGAAGTAACTTGATGATATACATAAAAAACAATTGATCTAAAAGGACCATAATATGAAATATAAGAACATTAAAAAAAATGAAACATGGGATTAGAATAAAAATAACATCATTTATGTAATATCATGGAATGTGGTAATTCCTAAAAAGGAAACATCATGTCGTAGTGGTTAAACACTTCACATTATTGTAACCAAATCTATAATCATGTTCATGCATCATTTCACTATAAATAAATATATTCATCAAATTACAAAATTCATTCGATCTATTTATAATTCTAGGTGCACCCTTCACATTCAAACATTCGTATTGAACTATATAATTCTGGGTGCACCTGTCACATCAAAATATTTAAATTATCATGCATGCCACATCAAAAATATGGAAAAAATGGAAATAAAGTATTCCATGGATTTAAATGTGTTTAAATTCATAAATAATTCAATCATAAACATTTGGTTCCCCAAATAAGGATGGAATATCAATCTTGACATAGAACAATTAACCATGAGTGAAGAGTGAATCAATCTTCCAGAAGTTAAAATGGTTTGTTTATTTGAAAGAATAGTATTTTTGGAAAACATTAGATTTTTCATTATGTTTATTTGATAACATTTATATCATAGAAAATGTAATATTATTATGGATAAGTTATTTTTATGGCATATCCATATTGAAAATGGGTTGATGAGGGAAAATCTAAAGGAAGAGAGTTGGGTTCAAGAATTTCCCATCACCTTGTGTCTGAACACTTTCTCTACATTAAAGCCTTGTATAATAACATTATATTTATTAATTAACAATAATGTAACAATTGATTCATTAATTTTATTCTTTATGATTTTATAATGTTCATTTGTATACAATTTAATGAGTTATAGAGCTTAAATTCATTGTTCAGGAGTGTTAATTTTCATAGCTTTTATGAATGGTTAAATGTATTCATGAATGTATATTCATTTGAAATGTAGTTAAATATACATAATTGTTAACATATATCATTAGTAAAATTTTAAATATATAAATGATCTTATAATTAAATTTTTTATTTATCGGGATAGTGAATCAATAAATAAAATTTTAATGATAAACAATTGCATTAACTTTGCTGTTTTTCACACAATGAAATAGTTATGTAATATTATTATTAATTTCATGAAAATGTGTTGATTAGAAAACAATAAATATGATAAAATAAAAATACTTTGATCTTTTTCAATCATTAAAATGTTTTCATGACTTGTGTCGAAATGAGCAATGGAAATTGACCACAAATCATCCTTGAATGTGATAAATTAACACATAATGGATGGTGTTTTTATATAAAGTATAAAAGGATAGGGAATGTGAGATAATGAATAAAAATACCATTATAATAATATAATTATTGTAAATATATGTTATGAGATTTATCATACCATTTGGGTGAATCTAGAGTGGAAAAAAACCAATAGATCTTAAATGATAAATAAATGAATTGGAAAAGGGAATTTTCATCTTGAATTTATCTCCGTTGAGAGCCTCTTTAGGGGGAAGGATTTGGTATTTTGGAAGTAAAAAACGCCTTTAGTATGTGTATAAGGTGAATTTGAGGATATTTGGGAATAATTTAGTTTAGTCTTGAAGCTTAAGAGGTGTGATTACGTTAGGGTGTGAGGGGAGGTATTTATAGTGGAGGGGAAAAGGGTTCTAATATTATATTCATTAAATTATTAGTTCTCAAAACAAGATATAGTGAATTTTTTTTTGACTAAATTAGCAAAATGTGGATTTGAGTTTGATTTAATTTCCATTTCGACTATCCAGGACTCATTCATGAAGAAAAAACTCATTTATTTATCATATTTTGTAAATTATCAAATTTCACTATTCACCAAATATTAAATTAATCTGGAAAATCGCAATAATTCACCCTAACCATTTTTTATCATGGAGAATCTAAAAATGATTTCCATTTTTCAAAAATAATTCTCTACATATGAAGACATTATTTTTTGATTAAAATCAATATTTATATGAAAAATAATTATTTAAAAATTAAAACTGATTTTATAATGTTTTCAAAAATTCCATAAGGTCCTATAAAATTATTTTAAAACTAGACGACATAATGTTTTTAAATTATGACCATATTTTATGAAAATTAATTTTCTTTTAAATTTATTTATTATTTACTACTTAATTATTCATGGCGTACATAAACATAAATATGTTTACTATGGTTATATTATCACTTATAAGATGACTAAATATTATTTATACATTCATGGGTGAGTTTACTATTCATTTTTACAATTTAATATTCATAAGAGTCATATTAATATTCATTAGGTTGTGATAATATTGTTAATGGGTTGTTTTTTTCACCAGAAATTATGTTTTCCCTATTGGAACCCAAAAATATTATTGATTGCAATAGTGAATTTCAGATATTAGAAATTCAAAACACAGAAATGGAAAACTTATATTTAAAGGTCACACTATTTTTCATTTATGCATTATATAGAATATTTTTTATTATATAATTTAATATGGTTATCAAATTACTACAATAATAGAAAATTTTAATTCTTAAATGTTTGAGTCATCACATTCTTCCCCCCTTTTGAAATTTCTCCATCGAATCATCTTTTTACATAATTAGTTGGTGGTACTTATCCTTCACCACATCATATAGTTCACATGTTTATTCTTCATACTTATGGTTCCTCTACAACACATTAACAAGGTTGGTTATCTTATTTCATATAAACATATCTATTTGGTACAGAATCATTACTAGCTTCTCCTCATATAAGAGGCCATCTTCCAACTATACCACCTATGAGTTAAACACATGTGAGGGATCTAGTATGAAATTCATCAGGAGTGACACATGAAACACATAATGAACATGATCCATATTTGGTGGAAGTGAAAGCTGATAGGTCGTGGCTCTTATGCTGTCAAGGATCTCAAAGGGGCTAATGTACCTATGGCTAAGCTTCATTTTCTATCTAAACCACGTGACTCTCTTCCATATTGATATTAGATGGATGAATTTATCTACAATGTCAAAATACATGTCCCTTTGACGGTCATCAATATATCTCTATTGCTAAATTAGAGAAGATTTGATCTATTTCTGTATGACATGAGAATTCTTTATCATCACTTGTATAAGATCTGGTCCATGTAACTTTATTTTTCTAACATAATCCCAACATGTTGGGGTTCTACATCGCATTCCATACAGACCTTCATATAGAGCCATCAGAATACTCAAATGAAAGATATTATTTTAAGAGAACTAAAACAATGGTAGATACTGATCCTATCCACCTTTTAATTATAAAGCGTTGTCTCTTAAAAAAATCGAGTTTCAAAACTTTCTTTTCACATTGTCCATCAGTTTTGGGGTTACAATTCATGCTGAAATTAAATTTATTATTCAAATAATGTAGAAAAGTCCTCCAAAATTTAGATCTAAACCTTGGATCATGATTATAGACAATCAATAGTGGACCACCTTGTAGTCTCACCACTTCCTTCACATATATCATTGAAAATATTTCATGAGAGAGACCCTCCTGATTAGTGATAAAGTGTCCAATATTGGTGAGTTGGTCAACCATAACCTATATCGCATAATTTCCCTTGGACGTCTTTGGGAGACATGTGACAAAGTCTATAGTGACATTCTCCCATTTCCATATGGTAATACACAATTTTTTAATTGACACTTTTGAATTTTGTCACCAGGATTTATCTATCAAGCATGTCAAGAACCATGAGATATATTCATCAATCTCCTTCTCCATGTTTTTCCCCCACAAGTTATATTATAGAACACGATACATCTTGGAGCTACCTGGATGGATAGAGAAATGTGAGATATGTGCAATATCAAATAGATACTTCTTTATCACAAGTGATTAAGGAACACAAAGTCATGATCCAAACCAAATCACACCATCATCTTCGATATGGAACTCTTGTATCTTCCCTTCGGTTACTGCATTCACCCTCTTTTATTTCTTTACATCATCCCTTTTTTATTCCATAATTTGTCTTGGAAAGATGGTTAAGAAATCATTTGGTTAAGGTTTGATGTATTGCATGACATTATGATTTCCAAATCAATCCTTTGTATATCTGTCAATATATGTTCTTTCTCAATTCGAACCATGGATAGAGTAGATGTTTCGTCCTTACATAGAGCATCAGCTACCTTGTTCACCTTTCCGGGATGATAGTGAAGAGAGAAATCATAATCATTGATTATCACTAACTATATTATTTGATGCATGTTGAGATCTTTTAGTGTTCATATATAATTTAGACTCTTTTTTGGTGTATATGTCACACTTCTCACTATATAGGTATCCCCACCATATTTTCAAAGAAAAAATCATATCTAGTAGCTCTAGATCATAGATTAGGTATTTCTTCTCATGGATCGTCAAATTGTAGTGAGGTGTAGGCTATCACATAATCAGTTTTCATGAGTACAAAACTGAATCCTTTCTTTGAAGAAACATTATATATCACGAAGCATTCTACACTATTGGGTAATGTTGGTACTGTTTCTGTGATCATCCTTCTATTTAGATCTTCGAAGCTTCCCTCACATTCTTCAATCTAGACATACTTTCCACCTTACCTTGTTAACAAAGTTATAGGGATTTTAAATTATGATAACGATTCCAAAAACATCAATATTACCCCAATAAATCCAATAAAACTACATATTTCAATGACACTTGAGGGTGTGGGACATTCCTCAATCAATTTTTTTGAGGGTCAATATAAATTTCATCACTTTTGATCACATGTAACAAGTATGTGACCTTATTCATCCAAAAATAACACTTGATGAACATGGCATACAACTTCTCCTATCTCAATGTCCCCAAAAAATGTCTTAAATGTTCATCATATTCCTCCCTAATCTTGTATTACATGAGAATATCATCGATAAAGACCTGATTTTATTGAGGTAATGTTTATAGAATTTATTAATAAAATCCATGAATATTACAGGGTAATTAGAATGTAAAATTAGAGTCACCAGAAATTCATAGTTTCAATACCTTGTACAGAAGACACACTATTGAAGAACATACTTCTTCTCCTTTAGCTGGTGTTATAAACAATAAATATCCACCATTTAGAAGTATTGAACATTTCGTTGATGATAGAACAAGTTGTGAATCCATTGGAACTGATACTTGTTCATTGTAGGGATCTTTTTGAGTTCCAGATAATCGATATAAAGTCACATTAATCCATCCTCTCTTCTTTACAAAGAGAATTAGCACACCCAAGGGTGATGCAATATGGTGTATTAAAACCTTGTCAAAATTCTCTTAAAACTACTTCTTTAACTCTTCCAGTGCTATACGATCCATCCAATTGGGACCCAATGAGATATGAGTAGATTTGGGTATGTGTTCTATGGATAAATTAACCTCATGATTTAGGGGAAGTCTGGGATACGTCACCATATTCCCTCATGATGGGATTTTCCTCTTAGTTAAATCTTTCCTTTGACTCCAACATTTGAGAGAGGTATGCTGCTTCACAGGGAATCAACACCCACACCGTTGAAGGATTTTTCAAACAATATTCATGATCTTTCTTGAATTTTTATTGGAGAATGGGATGGTTTTGAATATGAAAAGAAATTTGCTTCTCCTGACAGTTGATATGTGATCTTTATAAAGAGCGTCAATCCATTCTCATTATATTATTAAATTACACCAATGTAAGTTGACAAGATTTTCTATAATAATTTTCGCACATATGTCCATGGGAGAATATTCCAACACTTTTTTGCAATGATTTCACCACTATGAGTTTTTATAGATATCACTTCATCATGTTTTCGGGGATTCGATTCCATCATTCTAGAAATATTTAAATATATAATGGAATGTGTAGAACATGAATAAAATTACCTTTTCCATAGATGATATAATAGTATTTGTACCTTGTATGACCTAATTTTCATTCTCAACATCCACTGTAGTGACGGTATAAGTCGTCCCTTATTCCTTTGACTATGGTGGCTGTTGACGCTGATTACCCCCATGGGAATGTGGTTTAGTTCACTGGCTTCCATAGGGCTCTTTCTTTATACAGTTGTAGCATTCGACATTGGGTGATGCTTTCATTTCTTCCACAACATTCTCTTTCCTTCACATGTCTTTTGGTCATTCAAGAGCATGGTGACCTTCTCTTCTACACATTAAAAATTCCCCCATCCCTTGGAGGTAATTCACATGATTCTTCTCCCCAAATTTTTTTCATGTGGGCTATTGAGTTTTCTTCTCTCCTTTGTCATTATATCCTCTATATTTAAACCCCACCTTTATGTTCTTATCACCATATCCATGGGACCATTATTTAAGCACCATCTCTACTTTAGCATAACATCGAACAACTTATTCATAAATCTCAATGTATCAAAATTTAAAATCCTTTTGAATGTTTTGTTTTACCCACTAATGAATAAATATATTTTTCTATCATTACTGTTAATAAAACCTGAAGCATACCATCAGGCCTTGTGAAATTTATTTCGTAGGCCATGAAATATTCTTCTTCGTTTTTCTTGAGCTCTATGAATTCTCTCCCAATATTTATACAAAGAGTTCATGGAAAATAAATGTTAAGAAACATGATCTTAAATTCTTAACATTCCATCTCTTTAATTTCATCCATTGACATGGAGGTTCTTAATAAAATCCCACCATTTATTGGCCTCTCTATCGAGACGATAAATTTCTAGAATCACCTTCTCCGTATTATAACAAAGAATAATAGAAAATATCTTTTCTATAATGTTGACACATAGTTTTGAAGCTAATAGATCACAAGTTACAATAAATGTTGGTGGTCATTGCAACATAAAATAGTAGACATCATGTTTATCCCTCTTTGGTAAAGGAGGATGTTGCACATTATTTAGGAAATTTCTTGATAGCATAAGAAATTTGGGTAAGCATCACCATGTTGTTTTTAATTCCACATCCTAATGAATTGGGGATATTGTTTGGTAAATGGTTGCATGGGCCCTCGCACGGTTTGTTAGCATGGTTTCTCCTGGTTCCCACCATTTCTTAATATTTAAAAGGTTATCACAAAACATAAGTCAATGAGTCATGAATAAATAGATTATTAATTTGTGAAATTTACACTAAAATCATATCTTATGGGAGACTTATTTTTTTAAAAACTTATTATGTTTATATTTGTACTTAGTCCTATACTAGAGTTTTTCTCTAGGGTTTACTAATCCTAATTCCCCAATTAACTAAACCTTACCTCTGATACAAACCATAACGACCATGTTCATCATACATTACATTTACATAATTTTAATTATAAAAATATCCAATAATTACTCAACAATTATCCGAAGGATTATTTTCATGGTAAAACTAGGTACATACATAACATTTATAAATTAAAGTATAAAAATTTATTTAATTCATTCTTCTCTAGCATTTTTTTAACACTTGTGAACTCCTTTGTACATGTACTCACTTAAGGATATACATCATAATGGGGTGAACTAAAAGACTAGTAAGAGGAATGATAAAAACTAGATTCAATTTAACAATGATGGAGTATAATCATAACATAATTTATATAATATCATGGAATTTAAAAATTCATAATAATGAAACATCATGTCTTAGTGATAAACTACCCTACATAGTTTTGAACAATGACAGAATCATGGTCAGGAATATCTTAACTCTAACTCATGAGATCATAACTTTATTCAAATAATTGGATAACTATATAATTCCAGGTGCACCCATCACATTCGATCATTCATATTGTGCTATATAAATCCGGGTGCATCCGTCACATCATAAGAGTTACAATATCATGCATGGAATATTAGAAATATGTAAAACATGATCATAATACAACACATGGAAAATGCTGTTTTCAAAACACAAACCATACATTCATAAAAATCTTGTTCACAAAATAATGAGGGAATATCAATCCTTACATAGAACTATTAAAATTGAGTGAAGAGTAGAACAATCATCGAGATGTATAAAGGGTGTGTTTATTTGAAAGAATAGTTCTTTTAGAAAACACTATTTTTTTTAATAAAATACATTATTGATAATTTATATCACCTAAATTGTAATAAAATTATTAATAAAATATTTTTAATGCTTATCTATACTGAAAATGTGTTAAAGAAGGAAAACCAAAAGAAACAGAGTTGGGTTCAAGAGTTTCCCCTTACCTTGTGTCTGAACACTTTTTTCACATTAAAGTATTTCATAATGACAATAGATTAATTAATTAACAATTAAATATTCTTTAATAAATTAATTAGGTTCATTAAGGGTTTATTAATTTCATTGTTGGACCTTTCAGTGAGTTATAGAGTGTAAATTAATAGTTTGGGAGTGTAAATTTTTTTAGCTTTTAAAAAACGGTTCACTTTTATTCATGAATGAATGTTGATTTGAAATCTGGTTAACCTTAAATAATTTTTGATATATATTATTAGTGATATTCTAGATATATAAATGATATAATAATAAATTTGGTTTATATACTATGAGGAAGGATCATTAGATAAACATTTAATGATAAATACTTGGATTAATTTGGCAGTTTTGCACAAAATGAACTTGTTTTCTATTATTATTTTATATCATGATTGAATAAGGATTAATGGACATAAAGTAAGTTAAAATAAATATATTTTGATCTGGTTAAACCATTAAAATGGTTTCATGATCAGTCTCTAAGATGTTAATACAAATTGAAAACCCTTCGTCCTTGAATGAGATACGTTAAAACATCTGAGATGGTGTTCTCATTTTTAGTCTAAATTGAGAGGGAAGGTGATATTATGATGAAATATCCCATTAGAAAAATATAATTCAGTAAATGTATCTTAATGGATTTATCATACCATTTAGTTCAATGTAGGTGACAGATTAAAAAGAAAAATAAAATTTTATGAATGAAAAATAATAGAATCGGAAAAAGGAATTTACCTCTTGAGATTATCTCCATTGAGAGCCTCTTCAGATAATAGGATTTGGTATTTTGATGAGACCAAGGGATTATGGATGTGGTGATGTATCTTGGAAGGGGGATATGGGATTAATTTCTTCAATTCTTGATGCTTGACTGGTACGAAGAAGTTAGGGTGTGAGGGGTTGTATTTATAGTGGAGGGTAGGAGGGGTTACTTAATATTATATTCATTAATTTATTATTTCTCCACCAAAAAAGATATAGTGATGATTTTTTCGAGTAATAATACTAAAAAGTTCACGTGAGTTTAAATCAATATCCATTTACATCATCCATGAATCAAGAATGATGCATAAATTCATTTATTTATCATATTTGGTAAATTATCGAATTGCACTATTCACAAATATTAATGTATTTTAGAAAATCAACAAAAATACAGCCTAAACATTTTTTGATTTTTAGAATTGAAAAATGAAATCAATTTTTTAGAAACCATTCTCTAAATATGTATAATTAAATTTCTAATTAATATCATATTTTACTCGAAAAATACATATATTAAAATCGAAATTGAATTTATATGGATTTAAAAAATTAAATAAGGCATTATAAAATTTTGTTAAATCCCGATGGTTAAAAAATGATAATTTTTTAACATATGTTTGGAAAATAAATTTTCATATAAAATAATTAATAATTATTATTATTAATTTATGACTTAAAAAAATACAAATACTTTAACTATGGTCATATTATAATATATGATGTGCCTAAATTTTATTTACACATTCATGTGTGAGGTTACAATTATTTTTGGATGATTTACTATTCATAAGGTTATATTACTATTTATAAGGGTAGTTTAATATTCATAAGGCTAGGTTAGTATTCACCATAAATTATGTTTGTCCTATCGGACTCCAAACAACTTACCGACTACAACAATGAATGTCAGATTTTTGAAATTCATAACAGAAAAGTGGAAAATGTATGTTTAAAGGTTACATTGAATTTAATTTAAGCATGGTATTTCATTGTTATTCCTAAAGTGATATTATATGATTTCAAAATTACTATATGAAGGGATAAATATAATTGATAAAAGTCTGGGTTGTTGCAATTTACCACCATTAAAAAGAATTTCTCCATCAAAATTCTTCATTGTGATACAAAAAAATGATGATATTTAGTCATTATCATATCCTAAAGATCCCATGTAGATTTCTATAAATGGTTAGTTTTCGGAAGAAATAAACAAGGAGACTGATAATGTTTTTTATATCTTTCTATGTATGATCTATTATTTTAACAAGTTATTCATCATAAGAATGACCATTCTCTAGCAGTTTGATCACAGAATATAGTTCATGTGAAGTGTAAGGTATGTAATTACTCATTAGAGATTCATAGACTACATCATGGACTTGATAATGATTTATATGAAATTTCAAGTAATATGATTCCGTTATTATATGATAAAAAATCTCTATGGGGATGATATATCTATTTTATAGTGTCTTTTCTTATCAATCCCCATAACCTTCCTCCTTGTAGAAATACATAGAAACACCTTGTAACCATATTTAAATTATTAGTCTTTATAATGGTTATATTCATAAAATTTCGGTCGATGTTTTTCTTCCTTGAAATGATAATTAATGGTTCTAACACTCTTAACCATTTCGTCAACTATATCAGTTCCCAAAAACATGTTTTCTCCAGCTTAATCCAAGCATCTTGGAGCTCAATATATACTCTTATAAGGGGATACATAAGTATCCATATGAATAAATTAGAGAAATATATATTGTTAGAAAAGGAAACTAATGTAAAGTGTTGATCTAAAAAACATTTTAAATCCTAAGAAAAATATCTAAACCTATCATACAGGGGATGATATGATGGTCTGTGTAACACCCCATGATTATATCATGTATTATTTTTAGAATTTATATATTAATTTTTATTTATTTAATTTCACACAACACAAAAAATAAGTTTTTTATTAAAGAAATATAGTTTTCTTGCACAATACATGAATCCAAGTTAATCATGCACTACGCATAACATGAATTTTATTTTAATATACATATAACACTGAGGTTATCTTGCGTTACACGCAATAATGTTGTTTCTTGATAGCTTGTCTAACATAAAATACTTTGTATAATTACGTAAAGATATATTATTTAAAATAAATTAAACATTAAATTTCTAAAAATTACTAAATTATGAAAAATATATGGTTTTCACTGATATAAGATGAATAAAAAGGTCCCTAATTAATTAGAAATAAAAATATTTAAACGAATTGAATATAAAGATATATTTTTATTTTTATGAACCCAGCTGATTTTTGACTTAATGATTCAATTAATTAGTGAGTGATATTAATTAAATATATTTTTTATATATTAAAACAACTATTTTTATATTCATCCAATTTTTTATAGACATAATATATAAAAAAAGTTAATTTTTTGGATAAAACTAAATTTATATAAGGGTTGTTTTACCACATAGTAAATGAGAACCCATTTTAAATACTATTTTTGGGACTTTTAAAGATTTAATATGTCAATATAAACATTATTTTTTAAATATAAACAATCCAATTTTGATAGGATAATTTTATTGTCATTTTTCAGTAAGGTTTCATTTTTTGAGTAAAGAGTTAAATATGTTTAATATAAATTCAAAACTACTTTTTATTTAATATATTTTTAGAGTAAAATAATATTTTAAATTTGTTTGAAATAATAATTATTTAATATTTTTATCTATTAATAAAATGTAGGACATTGTAACAAAATTCACGTTGATATTGGGTATAAAAAGTTAGCATAGTTTTGTACGTTTTAACATAAAAAACCTGCAGTATCGCCCCTTCACTGTGATTATTATAAAATTAAATTTTACCTATTTTATGATTATAATAAAGAAAAAATTGATATTATATTTTAAATAAAAATTATTTATAATATATATTAATTTCAACATATTATTTGACAAAAATATTAGTGAAAATTATTAAAATTAATTACAATGATTAAGAGAATAATTTGGATAGAAAAGTACTTAACATTAAATTTAAGACCCATAACGACCTAAAAACTTGTTCAAACCCTATTTATAGACATTTTAACTAATTAGAAACTTATATTATTTAATTTTTTGGTTTTTATATATTTCTTAGGTTAAAATGATGGCACACATAAAGTTTTTTTTAAAAAAAATCAACGTTTCTCCATTCTCTTCCCTATAAAAGGCCACCACCTATCCCTTATCTTCACACCTCTAAAACTTCACAGGTTCAGAAAATATATTCCCAATAATCTTAATGAAATCCCTACCTTCCTCACAGAATAATACCCTTAGTAAAAATGAAATCCAAGTTTTCATTTTCTCACAAATCCAATGGAGTTACCCGATTAAGTGGTATCATCTTCTCTCAAACTCCTTGATTTTATTTTATTACTCCACCCCTTGAATCTATTTAATATATTATTTTATTTTAAAAAAATTATATGCAATATAATATGAATTTTTATTTCTATGATTTCATCCTACACTTACGCACACAAATATCTAATTTGTAAAAAAAATGTATTGTTTACTTGTACGATGAACTACATCCTCATTAAATTATGATTGTTATTTTTCCCATTATAGCCTATCAAGGTGGAAATTATGATAGAAACTATAGTAATATGTGTTTTATATTATATTAATTACTAATTCATTATTCTTAAATCATGTTAAAACACAAATGATTATACATTCCGTTTGGTGTAAATACGATAATTTCGTTTGAGGAAGTGTGGACTACCACACTGTCAGAGTAAAGTGATTCATTCATACACTACATGGAATGAATTAAGGTTTATTTTTGTGAAATTACATGATATATAGGATTAATATTTCTATAGTAATAATTTTATACATCATATATATATATATACATGTATTTAATTTACATTAATTCTTTCAACATGACAATTACATTGAAATATTGTTCATGCATTTGTATGGCTTACCGTCTCAATAAATGGTGTATTTCATTTCATAATTATATGTTATATAGATTATGATAATAAAAAAATAATTAATATACATTATACTTATATAATGTTTTACATTATTTAAATCATTATATAAGTATAAGGACCAAATATATAAAAAATTAAGACACATGAAAAGAAAAAAGTGAATATTTCCCGAAGTGAAACCATAACATTAGATTATTATAATAATGGTAATATAATGTCATAATATATATATATATATATTTTTTATTAGATTTATTAATATGAGTACATTAAATATGTTTAATAAAAATTAATATATAATATATTATTCTTGTATGTTTATGAAGAGAGTCAAGACAAAAGATAAGTGTATTTCATTTCACTTTTTATTTCTGTTAGATAAATGATTTATTGATCACCAAATAATTTATTTTGGGGTGTATAATTACCATGGATATATTCAATTATTATTATAATAAAAGTAATTATTATTTTTTTATATAATCTATGATATTTATTTCATGGATTAAATGTTTCAAAATCAACCAAATCAATAAAACAATTTTGTCTCAATTTTCCTTCATTGAAACATTTGATTTTTTATAAACCTAAATTTTTTTAGGTGTATATAAATCTATTTTACATGTTAGAAATTGAGTATAAATCATCTCATTTTATTTTTGGCTTCATGTAATTTTACTTTCTCACGCATGGAGTATGGTTTAATGATACTATGTGATAAGAGATTGTTGAAAAAAATCTCATCTCTTTTCGAGATTGATTATGATTATTAATAATTTTTTTAAATGATATAAATCATGAAGAACATTCATTGAAATTATTATTCTATGGTTATTCCTGATTTATTAACGTATTATTAACCTTTCTATATAATTTTCAAAAAAAATATACTTTATAAAGTGTTATTATGAAAGCCCGACATTATCCTCTCTTTGGTTGGAAATATGTATCCCTCTAAAACCATGTTTTTGTAAAAATAAATTTTTAGAATATTATACTATTATCCTATAATATGTATAATAATTTTTTCCCATTTTTTTATAGTGTTTTCAAAGTAATCTTATAATATCTATCAGAACAAGTCATTTTTCTATCATTTAACGTTCAAAATGAATGTTCTTATAACCTTGCATGGAATGTATAGATTTACCCACCATCATTTCTATAGAGATTCCTCTTAATTTTAAAATGTTTTATTTTTTAAAAAATAATTTACATATATTTCTGAATGAAATGGGTTTCAAACCATATTCAGTATTTTGTTATAATATTTTTCAGTATTTTTCATGTAATGTGTTTTTCAAAATATTTTTAATATTATGTTAAATTTTTTTATCAAAATCATTTTTTAAAATAGATTAAAACATTTCTTTTTATGTTTCAATATTTTTTTCAAAATGGTATCGAAAGTTATTTTATATGTTTTTGAGGATAATTATTTTCAATATATTTTCAAACCTACCATTAAAATATTAAAAAGGAAAAATGTTTTCAAAATTATTTATATATTTAATTATAAGTTTTAAATGTACATTATAAATATGTTTTTTTAAAAGTTTCAATGCCTATTTAATAAATTTTCAAGGAAGATTATTTTCAAAAGGATTTATGTTTTTAAAAAATTATTTCTCTTGAGTATAGTAAATTATCCAAAAGAAATTATTTCACAATATATTTCCAAGTTATATTCAATGTAATATTCCATATATTGATGTTACTCATTCACTTATAGAAAATGATCCAACAGTTCCATTCTTATTCTTCGTTGAATGGTTTTTGTTTTGATGGAATGGTGATTATGATACTTGTTTCTCTTATATGTGATGTTTTATTTTTTGACTCGCTTACTTTGATGCTTTATTAAATGATGAAATTATTATGAAACATACATTTTTCAATTGGTTAAGATATTATTACAAGCTTATGGTACTGATTTCATTTCATGGATTTTGATGTGACTGTTTATGAATTTTTTACACATATATATATTATTTCATTATGATATGGAGGAACCTATATCTACATCCAATGCATTTTGTAAATATTAATATGTCATGGAATAAAATAATATTGTCTTTAGAATGAACCTTGAATACTAATATGGTCAGCGGAGTGAACGATGAAAACCAAAATGGTACAAGGAGTGAACTAATCCAACTATGATATCTATGATGGTGAAACAAAACTACCATAATGGTTTCGAGAGTAAACACATATTACAAATATGGTCATTGAAGTGATTTCTTAGGTACATTAGAAATCATATTATATGTTTATGTGTCTTCCAAAAGTACATTTTTTATTAATTTTTTAGTTTTTAGGGATTATGTTCTCTATTTACATATGATTAATGCATTATGAACTATCAAGATATATTCCATGATTCAAATATACAATATTTATATATACCGAGTATAATCATATGATTTTATCATCACATTCCTATTCCCTTATTATCATGTTTATGCTTAGATGTCTTCCTTTTTTTACCATTACAGAGCATCTAAGATCACCCCTTTTTATTTTTCCTTTCCATGTTTATGAGGAATTGAATTATGTATGATGTTCCTAAAAATGTTTTTAGTCATTAATAACCTCATCAAAGATAATTTTGTTTACTTTTGTACCAGTTTTTATGTTTATATGTTTCTAAATGCACTAAACTAATACAGTATTTGGGATTCTGTTTTTCTAATGTTATAAAATTATGAAAACGTAATGCAATATCTATGTATTTCAAGAATGGGTCTCCATAGTTGTCATAAATGAATGTTTTTAGTAATCAATTATAAGATATGATGATAAATCCGTGAGAACCCTAATGAAATGCAAAGGTGTAAGTCTAAGGATAAAGAAAAATATACAAAAATATCCTAGTATTTTGGTAAAGGATATTGTAAGTGGTTTCCTATAAATATATACTTTTTGGGATACTACCATTGGATGTCACTATGGAAAGGATATGCCTTGGAGTAATAACTCTGAAAATATTTTTTGGGCTAGACTCAGGGAAATTGGGTATACAAAAATGGGTCATGCTGGACACCTGGTCTGACACTCCCAGGTGATATGATTTGGAAATCCACAAACTAGTCATAAACCATCATAAAGGATTTAAATATGTGTTGAATATCAATAACAATGGATAAACCTATGGTGTCATATATATAGGAATTTATTATGATTTATACAACCTATTAGTAATTATTTTCATGAATATGTTTCTTTCGGCAATGATATGTAATGCTCACACTTTGATTCTGGTTATAGTCAATGGCAGGAACTGGAATAAACAAGAGTAACCTTGAATGTGATGGATGATTCATTGTTGAGAAGTTATTTGGATGGTTACTGGAGTAATCGGTTTTTTGATAATTCCTAATATATTTTCAAGGAAAATGATTAACAACATGTAACTTAACCAACTCTTAGTCTCACCAAGGAAATGACAGAATGAGTTTCTTGAGAGTTTTTGTAATGGATACCATGGAGGAAATAAGATTTTGTTTCATTTGGGTTTATAATTTGGAATGAATCACCTAAATTTTTGTTTTAGAGTAACAATAAGATGTTTTTAATGTAGAAAAGTAGGACACAAATCAAGTGAATTCAAGGGAGAAATGAAGAGTTCAGTTATAGAAATATTGGATAATATTGAACACCTTAATGAATTGTTGAATGTTAGGTGTTTAAAATTTAGAATAAATAAACATTATGAAACTAAAATTCACATGAGAAATGGTCCTAAATAGAATCAATAAGGCAGTACATGAAATGGTTAAATTTCTAATGATTTTGTGACTATAAATGAATTATCAAATGAAAGAGTTAATAATAAATAAGATAATCTATCTTTCTTATTTATTATGGTATAATTGGAATAATGAATGTTTTTATGTATTAGGGAATCAAGAATTTTTTTATATAAATGGTTAAATAATCAAGGATTGTCCATGTTATGTTTTATGAGAAGGATTTATCTTATTCTATTTAATGTTTTTGATGGACTAGAAAAGTGAGTTAATTAATAGGTCATATTTTAACTATGAAAATATATCAATTAATATTTTACTTATGTAAAGAAAATTTTCCCTGTATATTAAATATAAACATGTAAATTGGATTGTATTGATAACCTCCAAACTAATAAAGGATCTATTTCAAGCGTAGTTATGTTTTCATGGATGGATTTTACATCATCATGGATTTACTGGATATATCCATTAAACTTTTGAATAAGTAATAATAGATGTTTTCAATTACTATTTTGGTAATAAAGGTAAATTCTATGATTTAAGGGAATTTATGTAGAAGATATTCAAGTGTTTGTTTTGTAACGACTAAAAGGTACATTAAGATATATGGGTATCAATGCTAAACTAATTTACAATAATTCTTTATAAAATAATGTATTTTTGTCATTCATAAGGGTTATAGAGTTAACCATTATGGGATATTTAAGTTAGAAATTAAATAATGTTTTTGAGATTAAATTATTATTAGAAAACATGGGGACATATGCATATGGGACAACTAACACTAACAATTCTGTGTTAATGGTAACTAAATAGAGATGAGATGGCTTATAACGGATATCATGATCTATTAGTGCATGAGGAATGAAAAAATATACATACTTTTCGGAGAAATTGGTAAAGTGTAAATTGTTCATGACATGACTAGAGGTTCATATTTTATATATAAAACGGAATGAAATAAATTTTCTATAACATATTATGAATATTATCCTTAAAATTATTCAACATTAAGAAAAGGATTTTGAAACCATATGATTATCTTATTACCTTATTTTAGAAAATTTAAATGAATCACTAGATAATCATAGATTTATTGCATTCTGATTATTAACTTTCTCTTGAACAATTTCTTTATCACTATCCTTCGGAATAAGATAGTAATATTTCTCTTCCATGGTCATGATTTGACATGTAACATTTGTTCTCATATGAGGAAACCTTTCCATATTTTCGTTTGGGTAACCATTTAGGGTTCCAACAATCCATTTTTAAGGAAAGTTTAGTAATCATTTTTTGATATGGGTTTATACTAATGAAAAAATTATGTATTAAACCTTTTATAACATAGATGAATGTATATGGAGAAATTAATTTTAAGGGTTGTTGAATGTAAAAACCTTAGAATTTGTGAAATATTATTTATTAAAAATTAATTTATTATTTTTGGTCATTTTCTTTTCATAAAACCCTAAATATGTGTTCTATTATATTAAATAACATTGTTTTAATGGAATTATATTTAAAAACAAGTTAATAATTCACTACACAAAACATTAATTTTAGAATTCTATATACATCACACCAGGGTCATCTTGTGTTACATGTAATAGTGTGTCTCCTTCTTGGATTGTGTAACCTAAATGATTATGTAACAACAGGGTCCTGGTGATAGCACAAGCACCCCTCCATAACATGGTCGTCGGGTCGTGGCCTGCCAGGTACCACCAATTTCCCCACAAACACATGGTCACCACCCAATGTTCTACCCACATGCCTGAATGGGTCATCTGACTAATGATAGTCCCCACAGGCTGACATATGTCCTTTCAAGTGTGCTAGTTTCTCACTCGCACACACCCTGGGAAACATCCTAGAAGGCCATCTATCCTGATCACAACTTCAGGCCAAGCATTCTTAACCATGAAGATATAATCAGGTAGGCTCCTGAAAAGGAAGTTTCACCTTGTTGACATGAGTCATATCATTAATTCATTAAACCCTTTTTCATTCAGGGGTGTTACAATCCCCCCCCCCTTTAGAGCACAACATCCTCGTTTTAGGCCCTATATCTCAACTCAGGCAGTGCACCTCACTTAAGGATGGGTACCACCATTGATACGAAATGTAAAAACTAAGTCATGGTGATAACACAAACACCCCTCCTTAACATGGCTGTCAAGTCATGGACCGCTAGGTACCACCCTTTGACCCGCAGACACATGGTCCCCACCCAATGGTCCACCCACATGCATGAACGGGTCATCTGACTAATGATAATTCCAACAAGACAACACATGTCCTTTCTAGTGTTATTTTTCCTCACTAGCACACACAGTGGAAAAACATCCCAGAAGGTTACCCATCCTGAACACTACTTCCGGCCAAGAACGCTTAACTGTGATGTTTTAATTATATAGGCTCTCGAAAAAGAAGGTTCACCTTGTTGATATGAGTCATATCATTTAGTAATTTATCCCTTTGTCATTCTCTGGTGTTACAGATTATGTCTCACAAAATAATGATATAATATTTAATATAAATAGACAATAAAGTACTCATTGAAACTAGATTATAAAAAAATATATATTTTACAAAAAATATAAATTGAATTCATAGTTTACCAATTAATTAGAACTGAAAATATATGATCTTATTAAATATAATGAATATATATTTATTTTCATAACACCAAATGATTTTTTCATTAATAAACTAAATTATTTAGTGATTTATATAAATTTAATATATGCGTTTTCTATTCAGTCAAATACATTGGATATTCATCCAATAGATTTGATCGTTATAATATAGGGATCATCGTAGTTATATACTTAGGGAGTATATTTCTAAAAATGATTTTTTACCGCCTTTTAATGGAGAACCCATTTTAAATCAAATTTTAGAAATTTTATAGTTATAATATGTCCAAAAATCATATTTGAACCAAAAAATTAAAAACTAGGTTATGATAAATTTTTGATATTTTTCTATAAGGTTTCATATCATTACTGAATAGTTAAAAATATTGACTTTTAATTCATGACCTTTTTCATATAATTTATTTATGAGGATAAATTATATATTATATTTTATTAAATCTATAATGAGATAATATTTTTATCAATTAATTCAATGTAGTTCCTTTTAATAAATTTTAATTTGAAATTGGGAATAAAAATATTGTAATCTTTTTGACGTTTTTACGTTAAAATCCAACAGTATCCTCCTATTAGCATGATTATTTTTAAATTAATATATGCCTCCTATGTGATTAGATTTTGGAAAATTGGATTCTATATTTTTAATCATAATAATTTATACTATATAAAAATTTCATCTTATTATTTGACAACAAAAGATTAGTGAATTAGATTGAAATTAATTATAACGATTATGAAAAAAATTTGGATAACAAAGTACTAAAAAATAAATATTAGACAAAACAATAACCTAGGAACGTGTTTGACGCCCATTTATGGTCATTATAAGACAATAGAACTTGAATTCATTATTTTAGATGGTTTTTATGAATTTTTTTTGTAAATAATGGGTACCCTTAACTATTTTAAAAAATGCCAAGGGTGTCCTTTCCATTCACAATAAAAGGACACAAATTATACCTCTCCTCCATCCCGTTCCAACCACTTAGGATCAGACAATATCATCCCAATAAACAACCCAAAATAACTCCATTACTGATACAGTCTTTCAATTTGGAATAAATAAATCCAAGGAAGACTTTTGGAATAAACCAAAAGTAGTTACCTGATTAGGAGGTAACACCTTCTCTCAAACTCTTTTCTCTTATTTTATTTCTCCACACCTCTACTATATTTATTCAATAATTTTATGAAAACATATATATATTAAATATACTAGGATATCTTTATTCTATTAGTTCAATATATTCTTACACACACCTCCTTCTAATGGGAAACAAACAGACTATTTAGGTGCACAACAAACTACTATAACACATAATGATGATTGTTCATTTTTCATTTATCAACACTCCCAGTGGAACATATTATGTAAAAAATACTTTAATATTTTATATATTATTTTTATTATTTTTTAAATCTCCAATAATCCTTTTAAAACCCAAATCATTATACATTCCATTTGATGTAAATATGATAATTTCATTTGAGAAAGTGTGGACTACTGCCCCCTTACAAAGATGTGTTTCATTCAAACACTACATAGAATGTACTAAGGATAGGTTTTGTAAAATTATATGTTACATAAGATATACAAATGTTACTATAATAACAATATATACATATATATAATCATATTTCATTTTTATTGTTTTTTTATCATGATAATTAAAAGAAAATATCATTCATGCGTACGTAAAGCTTATCGTCTCCATGAACGGTGAACTTCATTTCATAATTCAATATTGTATAAGATATTATAAATAATATATAATGAATATAAATTATATATATATAATGATTATAATTATTTAAATCATGATATATGTATAAAGACAAAATAAATAACAAATTAATATACATGAAATGAACAAAGAGAATATTACCTGAAGTGAATCTTTGACATAAGATTACTAATAAGAAAGTTATATAAGGTAATTATAATACCATATATGGTATTTAATATAATAATATGATTCTTTATCATATGTATAATAAAATTTCATTTATTATAATGGAATATTTTACTAGTAAGAATAGATTCAAGACACATGGTAAAGGGATCTCATCTCCTATATTAATTTAATAAGATACATGCTTAATTAACCTCTGATTACTTTTCTATGGTGTTTATACTACCCATGGATGTATTAATGGATTAATATACATAAATTTATTGGTTTTTACATATCCATTATATGATATTTACTTTATGGGTTGAATGTTCCAAATGATACCAAATTGCTAAGAAGCTTTGGTTTTATTTTCCTTTCTTTGATATACTTCTCTTATTATGAACCTAAATTCATCTTCAAGGTGTATATACTTACATTTTACATGTTATATATTTAATATAATTCATTTCATGATATTTTAATGTTCATTTAATTTAAATTTATTACATGGGGTGTATCTTTTAATTCTATAATGTGATAAGAGTTTATTGAAACGATCTCATCTCTATTTGAGATTGTTTATGATTATGATTCCTTTATTGAAATCATGTATTTCCAATCTATAAAAAATTCATGAATATTCATATCTTATAGTTATTAATTTTATATTAATGTATTATAACCATTTTTCACCTCTTTAGTAATCTAGATATTTAAGAAATTGTTTTTAAGAAAGCTTATATTTACCCACTCTTTGTTCAGAAATCTATATTCATTAAATACCATGTTATCTAAAAAGGCCCTCCAATATTATTCTAATATTCTTGTTTAGTATTTAAAATAATTACTTTCCCTTCTATTCTCATACTAATGTTTTTAAATTAATCTACTTTTTTCTTGTCGAACAATTCATTTTTCATAATTTATATCATGAAAAATGAATGTTCTTCTTCCCTCATACGGAATGTACACATTTACCTGCCGTCATTTCTTTGAAGCTTCTTTTGCATGTATAACATGTTAATTTTTAAGAAAATGATTTCAAAAATAATTTATATGTAACTTTTTTATGTTTTTAAATGATTTCTTTATTTGTTTTCAATTATTTCTTAAAAAACATTTTTTAGAAATTTATTCCATATTTTTTATGGAATTTAATGGAAAATTATTTTGAACGTTTTTTCAAAGATTCATTAATTAGTTTTCAAGGTAATTTTCTTTAGAAATGTTAAAAATACTACTTTTTAAGTTGTCGAGGAATATTATTTTTAAAATGATATCAATCAAAATTAATATATTTTCAAAGAAAAAATTTTTTTTAAATGTTTTTAAATATTTCATATTGATTTTCCAAAATATATTTAATGAAATTATTTTCAAAACATATTTAATAATATATTATAACTTTTCAAGTAAAATGGTTTTTAAAGAGATTTATGATTTTAAAAAATTATTTTTCAGAAAGAAATGATATTATCCCTAAGAAATGTATTCAAAATATATTTACATGTCATTTTCCATCAAATATTCCATATGATGATGGTAATCTTAAACTTATTAGAAATGATAAAAAGGTTCCATTCATATTCTTTATTGAATGGTTTATGTTTTTCCTAGAATGATGCTTATGATAACCGTTTCACTCTCACATATTATATAATTTTGAAACCCTCTTCCTTTCATGGGTTATTAATTGATGAAATTAATATGAAATATTTCTTTTTATATATTTTTAGGTATGATTTCATGTTTTGGGCATCGATTTCATTTTAGTGGCAATGAAATTATTGTTTAATAATTCATAGAAATTTTTTGTATGATTTTATTATGATATAGGTGGAACCTATATCTCCCTCCAATGAATTGGGTAAATATTATATATCTTGAGGAAGACTAAAATATACATGGAAATAAACCTTTTCTTTTATTATTATTGTGGGAGTGAACCATGAATAATAAGTTTTAATTGTATGTAATCCCATTTTACCTTGATGTACTAGATAGTGATTCTTTTCCTATTAAGTAAATAGTATTATATGATTTTGTGTCTTCCAAAATTCATTGTTTTATTACTAGGTTATGCTTTCACAGATTATATTCATTATTTACTTATGATTCATATATTGTAAAATTCCATGATATATGATGTAATTAATGTTTATAATCTTATTATATTTTTTATATGGTTATTTTCTCCTACCAATATTCTCATGTTTATGTTTACGTGTCTCTTTTTTACCATTACTGAGCATCAGTGCTAACCTATTTTTATTTTTTTACTTTGATTGATTATGAAGATATTTATTATGTAAGATGTGTGTAAAAAAGATTTTAACCCTTGTAGGAGATCTTTTATCAGTTATGTACCATGGTTTATGTTTGTATGTTTCCAAATTCACTAAACTAATATGGTCATTGGGTGTCAATTTTTGTAATGTTAAATGTATTCCCCCAATGTTATATAATTTCTATGTATGTCAATAATAGGCTTCTATATTCTAAAACTCAATTATGTATAAAGGTATTTCTTAATTCAACTTCATAACATTGAGGTAAAACTAGGATCCTAAGTAGACTCAGAGGAATGTGGTACTCCCTAAAACATTACCAATTCATTAAAGTGTGACATGGGAAGCTAATTGAGAGAGAATTAATAACAGATAAAAATGAAGTGTATTGAATTATTTTACTAATTTACTAAAACCAATATAAAATTAAATGCATTAGAGTTTTTTTTACTCCCATGAAAAATTCTATAGTAAGGATCTATCATTAACATTATTCCATG
Source organism: Viscum album (assembly GCA_963277665.1). Taxonomy (NCBI): domain Eukaryota; kingdom Viridiplantae; phylum Streptophyta; class Magnoliopsida; order Santalales; family Viscaceae; genus Viscum; species Viscum album. Next base: position 449,265,299 of record OY728133.1, read on the forward strand.
GCTAAAAAATGAAACATCCCTATAGACATTTGTCTTTCATTCTTAACATGTTGTCATGCCATGAACTGATATACAAACATAGTTATATCCCTATTTATTCCATCCTAATATTATTATTTCTTCAAATATCTATACATATTTGTTCTTATAGGCTGAATTAACAATGGATATCTATCATCTTCCTCTACAAACTCATTTCTTAAATCCAGTATGGAAGGAATGTATACACAATTCTTGAACCTTATAATTTCATCCTAATCAAGGATAAACTCATGAATATTTTTTTCTTTATTTTTCATCTCTAAATCATCCTTCTATGCCTCTTTGATCATCACATGGATAGAGGGTTTAACATTCAATTGATCAACATAATATTTCTCCTCTCCCTTCATGATTTCATGATACATTGTTTAAAAATTAAAAATGATTGGATATTTTGATATCTTTTTAATGATTAAGCCTACATTATTATTTTGACTCAATGTTTCAGATGGCATGTTATTTTTCCCATGATTGTATGGTATTGAGAAGTCATAATCATTTATCAGATCTACTTATATTCACTAGTTCATGTTCAACTCCTTCTATGTGAATATATATTTTATAATTTTATTATTAGTATATACACAACAATTATTTTCATGATGATAATTCCCTTATATATTATATGAAATAATTACCACTTCTAACTCCAAATATGGATTTGGGTTATTTTTATAATGGATCATAATCAGTTGTGAGGAATATGTAATAACCATGTTATTCTTTATTAGAACAAATCCCAAAACCTTCATCGATGTGTCACTATAAATTTAAAATCATTATTTATTATAGCGTAACATAATATCATGCTTGATAACCAACCATTTACCCAGTTCCTTGAACTTTTCCTCACATTCAGCTATATATAGGAACATCAAACCCTACCAATTTAAAATTTTTTAGAACATTTTATAGTCATGATAAATATTTATAAACCGTTGATAATATCAAGAGAATACAATAAAACTTTATATCTCAGTCATTGTGACTTGTCTAGTCCCACTTTTAATTACTTCTATAATTGAAGGATATTATACTATACTATCTATAGAGAGTATATCAACAAAAAATGAATCCATTTACAACTAATTTCAATCTTTATAATTCATTCATACATCTTCTCTTTCAATAGGCCCTTTAGTAATATTATCAAGTTGAATTAATGTTATTCATTATTATTTTTATCCATAAAAATATCACCGTTAAATAATACAAAAAACTATATGAGGTAATTTATAAATAGTATATTAATGAAGTCCATTAATATAACCAGGGATTTAATAAGACAAAAAAGAATCAATATATATTCATAGTGTCCATAATTTTATGTAATATTATCTTAGGTATATCTTCCTTATTAAACCCCAATCAACTATATCCAAATTCAAGGTCTATCTTAGAAATGTATTCAACTCTGCTAAGTAGATAAAAAAGTCAACATTTCAAGGAAGTGGATACATGTTCTTAATCAAAATATTTTTCAACTACCCATAATAAATGTATAGTCACAATGAACCATCTTTATTTATCAAAAAAGTGGACATGATCATCCTAAGGTGACCCACATGGATGAATGAATACATTTTCGTGGTATTATTGGAGTTTCTCCCTAAATTCCTAAAATAAATTCAGGGAATTCTATGTGAAATCATTTAAATTAGTGTGGAAAATGTTATGGGAATTATTTATAACTCAACATCACATTTTGGTGGAAGGATAAAAAACTCTTCTCATAACAAATCCTCAAATTCTTAAAAAATGTCATACAAAAAATATTTAGTTTCTATAAAATAATTTTAGATAGACATGCCTTTTTAATGGGAATTAAAACCCATAATCTAAATGTAGTTTCTATAGTAATTTCATACATCTCATAAAATTTAATTCAAAAATTTCGTTGGTTTGAAATATAAAATGTAACATTCTTTTTCATGATTATTGATTTGAGATTTATGAAGAGATATCCAATCCATTCCCAATATGACCTAAAATTAAACCTTGAGAAGAATGATAATATTTGAAGGAACAAAATTCCAAAAAAATTCAACCAGATAAGAATCATACACATGAGATTCCAAAATCGTACAATTAGGGGTTTTTTATTCTATTTACATATCTAATCATTTCTGATGAATCATAGAAACCATATAAAATTCTATTGATATGATTGTGTGGGTAGTTCAAAAATCTAATAATACTTTAGATGTTATATAGTGGATGGTAAGTGTACCATTCACTACATCAATATAACCCCCTCAAATACATAATTATGACATGATATTTCCCCCTTTCCCTAGGTTTACGAGGTTTCTAACTCTGATCATCATCAATAACCCTTGGGTTCTGGAACTGGTAATCATTATTCGTATCTTCCGGACACATGAATCACTAATGTGTGGGATGTTCATTTTGTATTTATTCTCCTATATTAGCTTCTTCCAATATGTGTGATAAATGATTTACTAATTTCATTCCCTTCCACACATAAAATACTTATTTGAACCCAAAAGCAATTCCCTATATTCTTATTTCCACACATATAGTATAACTTAAGGATCATCTTCTTATCTCAATGGTTTTTAGATTTTTCATTGAACATCAGGTTTATTTTCTTATTAAAACTGTGAGAGTGATAGTTAACCTAAACAACCGTTTCCACATTGATAGAATAATAAACTATCTCTTTTTAGTTACTAATTTCTCTTATAAAAAATTCCCTTCTATGACATGGAATTAAGACACTGATGAACCTATCAATATTACTTTCCGGTTGGTTGATAATACTAGAAGTGTACTACAAAATTATTGTAAAATTACCTTCATAGGTACTAATGGATTCAACATTATATTTATTTAATTCCAAGAAATCATTATATATATTTTTATAAAGAATAAGAGGAATTTACTTATTGACGGAAATGTTATTGAACTCATCCCAATTCATGGTTTCAATTTCAAATTTCATCCCCATATTCTTGATTAGAGTTATTCATTGGTTTGATTCACCTTCCAACTGATAAACAACCAGAAATAATTTCTCATTTTTCTATACACTATAGAATAGAGATTATATTTTTAGTGGGACTAATCATGTGTTCATCAAAAATTGGATCATAACATTTGATAAAGGATGATGAATGTTTCTTTATGAATGAATCAACATACCATTGTTCCCTCTATTGATCATCTTGAAACTTTGAATGATTCATTGATTGAGAATGTTGTGTGAGAATAGAAATTATATTTTTTTCGTTATAGATCCCATAAAATTCAGATGATCATGACGAAAATCATTTTATTCTCTATTTCAATCACCATTAAATTTCTCCGTTTGGGTTCCATCCATTTATAGAAACCAAAAAGCATAAAGTGTGAAATGATTTTCATAGTGAGGAACCCCAAAATCATGAAAAATCACTTATAGGATGTCTTAAATATGAATCCTTCCCTACTGGAATAATTTCCCTTACCAACTATTTCAAACCATTGGAAATGGCCTGAAAATCGTTGGCATAAACTATACAAACTTTTGTCCAAATTTCTGGCTATGGAGCCATGGGGATAGACATAACCCAACAGTTCTATGTGTTGTTTTGGTATATTGATGAAAAATGGATAATATACCAACATTTTCTTGTATCTATTGGTATAAATGTTTTCCAACGGTTTAAAATTGTTAAAAATATCAGAAATCATGTCTATACCAATGGTTTCCAAACCATTTGTATAGATTTTTACCAGTGGTTTCTCCAAAACCGTTGGGAAAAGTAATGTAAAAGGATCTATACCAATTGTTTGTAAACCGTTGGTATATACTTTTAACAATGTTTTCACATAAAAAATTTAGTATATGTTCTATTTTCACACATATGCCAACAGTTTCCAACTGTTGGAATATGCTTTATACTGTAACAACAAGCCTGCCTCCCCCTGTGCACCTGCAACACTTCAACCAGTAGGCCAGCCTTCCCATATACAGAATTTATATAGAATTATGAAAATCTAGAAAATACATATATAATTATTTAAAAATTCATACATAATTCATACAACACATAATTCATAATGATTTATGAATACCTCATATTAATTATTTAATTACCCGGTAGAAACATACAAAATTAACACATAATTCATAATGTAATTATAGAAAGTATACACATACAACAAGTATACCGATACAATATTAACACATAATTCATAAGTTATTTAAATACATAAAGAATTTAATTCAGAATTCAGAAGTCAATTAACCTATGGAATACATAATTTTAAATTGCATACCAACAATATTTAATTCTCTATAACACATACAGAATTGAATTCAAAATTCAGAATGTAATAACCCCTAAAAAAGAAAATCTTGTTTTAGATTTTGAATATGGAAATGTTTTTCATAGGCGTGGGTAAATTCATATGAGATTTTAGTTTTTGGATAATGTGGTCTGACATGCTGTAGAAAGGGCTAATGTGACATGGGGGAGGGGGATGTCCAGGGGGTTTGGGGGGGGGATCCAGGGGGTTTTTGGTGTCGAGAGGAGATGGGGGGTCAGGGGTGGTGGCTGTCTAATAAGGTAGGGGTGTGTCCAGTGTGTTCAGTGTCTGGGGGGATGGGGGTGTCCCGGGGGTAGGGGTGTCCCGAGGTGGGGTGGTGTTATAGTGGGGGGGGGGGGGGGTTGCCTAGGGGTGGGGAGCCTAGGGGGTGGGGGCACTCTATGGGGGTGGGGGTGTCCAGGGGGTGGGGTTGCCCATGTGGTGGGGTGTTGTCTGTGGGGGGGGGGGGGGGGTTGTCCAGGGGGTTGGGGGTTGTCTAGGGGGTGGGGGGTTTCCATGGGGGTGGGGTGTCTAGGGGGTCTATCCATGGTGGTGGGGGTGTCAATGGGGTGGGGTGTCCTGGGGTGGGGGTTGTCAAGGGGGTTGGGGGTGTTGTCCAAGGTGGTAGGGGTGTCCATGGGGTAGGGGATCGAAGTGGTGCGGTGGCTTCTAGGGGGGATGTCCAGTGGTTTGGGGAGCTATCCAAGGGGGTAGGAGTATCTAGGGGGTGGAGTGGTGTCTAGGGGGGTTGTCCAGCGGGGGTGGGGTGTCGAGGGGATGGGGTGTCCAGGGGGTGTGGTGGTGTCCAGGGGGGTTGTCCAAGGGGGTGGGGTGGTGTCTGGGGGGGGTGTCCAAGGTGTTATGGGAGTCCAGGTTGGTGGGTTTGTGTTTAGGGGTGGGGGATATCCAGGGGGTTGGGGTGGTTGTCCAAGGGGGTAGGTGGTGTCTAGGGGGTGGGGGTGTTCAGGGGGTGGTGGCTATCTAGGGGGTGGGTGTTGTCAATGGGGCTGGGGGTGTCTAGGTGGTGGGGGTTGTCTAAGGGAGTAGGGTGTCCAAGGGGTTGGGGCTGCTCAGAGGGTTGGGGGGTTGTCCAGGGTGGGTGTACAAGGTGTGGGGGTGTCCAGGGGCTTGGGGGACTATCCATGGGGATGGAGGTGTCCAGGTGGGTGGGGGGTGTCCCAATGGTGGGGTGTTTAGGGGGTGGGGTTGGGGCTGTTTAAGGGCTGGGGTGGTGTCCAAGGGTGTTCGGGGGGGCTTTATAGGGGTTTGGGGTGGTTATGCAAGGGATTTAGGGGTATTTCCTGGGTGGTGGGGTGTCCAAGGGGTGTGGGTTGTCCAGGGGGTGTGGGGATGTCCAAGGGGGAGGGGTGTCCAGGGGTGGGGGTCCATGGGGTGGGGGGTGTCGATAGGAAGGGTTTATCAGTCATAGAAAATCATCAAGACATGTTTCATTATTTATAGACATAGAAATAATTATTACATGACCTACCTAATCATACAAATATTCAGCCACAAAAAAACATCAAACATTAAATGTGTGTTATATTAGTCCAAAAATGTAACAGGTTAATTTTTCCCTCGTCACTATCACTATCATCACTATTATTTGAAGCCTCACATTCATCCTCATCATCTTCACCATCATCATCCCCACTATCCTCAATTCCCTCTTCCTCTCCCTCGTACTCTACCTTGGCATCCTCCTCAACCACCTCCTCCGCCTCAGCCTCCTTCTCACCCTCCTCCTCCTCCGCCTTGGCCTCTTCCTCGCCATCCTCCTCCTCCACCTCAGCCTCCACCTCGCTTTCATCTTGAACACCACTAGAACTGCCACCTATTGCACCATATATAGAACACATCGATAGAATTTATTCATCATACGATGTGCTAGCCTCTGGTATATGATTTGGGCATAAAACATCCATCCATTTTATAAATACAGTGTTTGCACAGATAGACTATTTTGTCTTCTTTGTGGCTCTTTTTTTCATCACGTTCTACTTTTTCCATATTCTACTAGAACTCAGTGGCACTACAACTCGTATATGAGTAGGGCCAATAAATCATCGGTACTATACTATTCCAAGGACGGCAACACACTCTGTCAGGGTTCTCATCTCCCAACACATGATATAAGTGATCATTTGGTACAAATCTATCAGGTTATTGGGAATCAAGGGCCTCTAAAGCATCCTGTTAAAAGTATAAATAGATTATTAAGTTAAAAATAGTTTTTAAACTTTTACATCAACAAAGTATAACATATAATAATTAGTTGAGTTTCTTTATTAACCACACTTCCATATTTCTTCCTTCAACTCGAGAAAAAAAGTTTTTCTCAAGGAAATTATCATTCAATATTCATTTTTTTCATCTATAAAGACATTGAATTTAGAAAACCATAATTAAAAATAGGTTACCGAAAAATAAATTCCTAATAAAAAATATATAACATACTTATCAATAAAATAAATTATGGAGGAAACAATAGGATGTGAAAGTCTTAAAGAAAAATTATAAAAAACTATCATACCTTCTTCCTCTCATCATTTAGCATCATAGTACCCCCCAATGTGTGGATGTAATTTTAGCAAACATTTTATTATATCTTCTGAATGTTTCATAAATTAAATCCAATAATACAAAATATAGTATTAATGAAAAACGTTAAATTTTTCATTATATACCTAAATTTGATTAATACCTTAAACTGAGTAGTCGTCTAATGAGTAATCATATTCTGATACTGTTCTATCAGATAATCATCAATAAAATGAACCAACACTAACTCTTTTCCAACTCTATCATGAAATCGAATATACAACTTGTTCTTATAGGCTCTCTAAATCTCACTTAAATCCTCTAGACGTGATGGTCTTGCACCCTCAACATTGGGAAAATTAAACCAATGTTGAAACAAAAATATTAATTCATAGTGCATTAAATAAAATAGATTTTTTACCCATATCCACGCCCAAGAATTATCCTTTAATCTATTTGGATATTGTCCCCTTGAGAGAGTAATGACACCAATGATGGTAGTATTTTGGGAAAGCGTCACCAAAAAACACCGACATTGCTTCCATATTATTTAAATCATTTGTCTTTCATCATTATAGTCCACAATCAACTACGTGCGGATGTTCCACACCACACACATGCATGTATGCCCCCTACCAACCTCTAATAAGTAGATATATCTATTATGAAATAGAAACTATGATTTTATCAATTCATATTATAATGAAAATAAATAATGGTACAAAATTTTCTTAGGGTTCTTTAAATATACTTATGGCTGTCTGATCAATGGGCACTACTAGATATACATAAACTGAAGGAACACCCTGTGCAGGTGGAGTGGGTCCCAATGAATGCTCAGTATGGATAGAATCGAGTGGAGAAAGAGTCATAACATATGGAATATAGAAGTTTCGAGGGAAAGAAGTTTAAGTAAAATAATATGGCATGGATGACTGGACGAATGCTAGATAGGGATTGAGAATCACCATCTGATATGGTAAAGATGGGTGAGGGGACACAGATGTAAAGGGTTGTGAAAACATGGGAGGCCTAAATATGCCATGGGTACCTAACGACAAAACATTATCATAATGTGGGATAAATGTTATTATTGTGAGGTAAATTATCTAATCGGGTACGACAACCATATTAGCTATCTCTCGTACCCCCCCCCCACCGCCACGTACGAACACCCGGAGTATGAGGATGACTACTATGGTGCTCATTAAATAATTGTCTCCTAAGAGGAGGATACTTCCAAAAAACATTAATGAAAAATTAATCATAGGACATTATATAATATTTAAATGTAAGTATTTGAAATAGGAAACTCACTACACATACTAGTGGTGCACTAACTATCATAGCCATGTGACAATTGTTGTCCATGATCATTTTTAATCACATCTCTTCTATTGGTTGCATTTTTTTCATTTCAAAAATAATATATATGTAATTATAAAAAGACAAGTAATGTGTAACCTAAAAAACCAAATAAATGAGAGGGAATTGGAGGATTCATCGATAATTTAACTATCCCTTGTTTTAGGTGAGATTGAATAGATATATAATGAATTCAAGAAATTGTACAAGAAGTAATAAATAAAATTAAATTATTATAGGATAGTTATTTATTAAGAAGACAAGACATCATGTTCATAAGCGGTAATGAACTTTTCAAATTAAAGGGAAATTTTAATTTCTTTAGCCCTAGTAAATGATGCAGGTTTCAATAAATGTTTTGCAGAAGAAGAAAAACCATCATGTTCATTTTCTGGTGAAATGTTAAATGGATTTCATAGAGATATACTAATTTTATACATGGTAAATAAGGAATTAAAATTTTCATCAAGTTAGAATTGTTGGTTTTGTAGGTTTGAATACAGTTAAATTCCAAATTAGAAAATTCATTTCAAATATAATTGCAACAAATAATCATTAAAAATTTATATTATGGTCTAGTCAGATAGAACATATTTTTAATAAATATTAAATAAATTTGAATAGTACCAACCATAAAAACCAGTGTTTAGCTAAAACAATATAATTGAGAACATGGATGGATGATTTTTTATATTTCCCACCACAACATCACATTCATAGTCAACTCTAGAAATTGAGATATTAGCGTCATAAAAATTAATGAATGAATCATTTCCCGTGGCAGTAGGGATTGTATCCATTTCTTCATCACCATAATAAAAAGTATATCGTGGAATTACACCAATAGTGACACCAAATTTAGGCCTAATATGGTCTTTGACATAAAAAAATTTGTTTCGCCATTTATGCCAATACATATGGCTCATCGATAATAAGAGTGCGAGTCATATCAATTACTCAAAATCCACAATCATAAATAAATGTTCCATACCTCATCATCAAATCAAACCACTATAATTTCATCATTGTGACTCATCTATGAGAATAATAATCTAATATTATTAAATTTTCAATGAATCTATAATTACTTACATTTTTAAATAAAATTCTACTATCTGATGCACTGGTATAACAATCTATTTTGGTAGTAACCATAACACCATCTTGTTTTGTTATCATATTATTTTCTTGTTCATTGATAATAAATCTTTACCCATTGATAACAATTGATTTAAAATCACAAACAATATTATTAAGACTAAAATACCAAGCTCTTAATTCCTCATAGGAAAAGTCAGCAAAACAACTCAACACCTAAAAAATATATGAATATTAAATAGAATTATTTATTTATTTTAATCAATAATTTTTTACATTCAATTTTTACCATAGGGAAAAATATTTTCTTTTCAATGTCTCCCTCATTCCAAAAGATAAAGAACGATGCTTTCTATTTATCATGGATTAATGTTCCCTATATATAAAAATAGGAATACATTAACAGATATATATTTATGATATAAATATATTCAATTTACTTACATGATGCAGTAATCAAACTAATCCCAGTTGAAGAAAACTGTGTGAAGTGCCATCTCTCACTCTTCTATGCTTAATGTTGTCAATGTATTTGATCCAAGAATTCCTTCTGTTTGTGGAAGTGGTAGAAATATATGATCAACTTTCTCATATTATTCTTTTTCATTTATGATTGGTTTGTTCATTCTTGTAATATGATATGACAAATAAATAGAGTAGAAGTCCCTAAATTCGTGAGCCAAGTAAATGCTCAAAATAGAACCTTCAGGATAATTCCAATTACAAACATAATATTTAATGTGTACAAATTTCTTTTACTTAATAGGTACTCCAAGAATTATTTTACTAGGAATATGTATAGTCAGATGCAACATGCCTGTGAAAAATGATCGATGAAATATTTTCTCATACACACAAAATATTAATAGGTCATATGCCAACATTTTTTCAAGAAATACTTGGAAAAATTCATAGCACAATGGTCTCTAATAATATGGAAGAACCCAATAATATCCACTCATACATTGTTGGATAAAAGATGACGAATTGAAATTTTAATCAACTCATTGATATGGATGTGATAATCGAGGGTCTTCAGTGATTTTAGCTTCAACACTCCTCTATTGACCCATTATATATGTTTCTTGAATACCCATAATGAACATTAATAGTCTCTGGTACTTCTAGAAATTTCTCATTTTTTTAAGTGTCATCACATAATAAGCACATAAAACATGCAATTTATTTTCACTGATACAGACAGGATGAAATTAAGGTTTGGTGCCCCAATCCATAATGTCACGCTAAGACCATAAATCATCTTTTGTCTTTCCCTTAACATTTAGGAGAATTTAAAGAAGCATTTCACAAATATTTTTTCAATGTGCATTACATCTATGAAATGACATAACAAATTGGTTGACCAATAAGGAATATTAAAGAACATACTTGTCTTCATCCAATTGTAAAAGGTTTTAGTAGAAACATTATTTTTCATTCCATATTTCATTTAACCATTACCAAATGAAAAACTGAAATATTTCATTTCATTAAGAACATCAGTTCTAGAAATATGCTGAGGTGGATCATTTGTCTCCATGGTATTGTCTTATTTTTTATGACTATTTCAATATGGATGGTCTATTGGAAATAATTTACAATGCCCCATAAAACTGAAACTAGAGAGTTGTATCCCTCTTCTGGATAGTATATTCATTATAAAAACATGACATAATATTTTTCCCTTCATGCTCCCTCTATACATCATTGCATAAACCTGAAAATCATTGATCATCCACATAAGCACATAACGCTTCTAAAATATGTGTTTTGAATATTCATTGTATGTGTACACACCCACATCCCAAAGAATTGTTAACTCTTTTATTAAAGGTTGCATGTATACGTCTAAATCATTGTTGGGATCAAAAGCTCCATATATGAGTATAATCATGAGTGAGAAAAGTTTTTTCATACACAACCATGGGGGAAGGTCATAAATGTGTATAAAAAATGTCCATGTGTTGTGCGATGTATGCATCCTACAAATGTATTAAAACATTCACATGAAAGACCCAACCTCACATTACCCACGTCAGCAGAAAAATCAGGTTATCAAGCATCATATATCTACCATGAAAATCCATCTGCAGGGTGAACTAACTCATCATTAGTCTTATATCTCTCAGTATCATTACATCACTATTTTTTTTTAAATTTTATCAGACATAAATAGAATCTGGTGTCTGGGGAACAATGTAAAGTGACACATTACTTAATGCGGAACACATGATGGTCTTTTCTAAGCTTTTGGTTTCTAGTGGGATGATCGACATTTTATAAAATAATTACATTCAATAGTTTCCTCCTAGAATAAACTACAATCATTCATGAAAGTAAGAATTTTGTTTCATGAAAATCCACGTTCCTCATCTAACTGCTATTTCATAGAGTTGATTGAGGGAATATATGCATCATCGGTAAGTGAAGAAGGTATGAATATAATCGATGGCAGTATTATAAATCCTATATGATGTTTTCCTATGTAATAATCAGATTAAATTTTTTAGATTTTTTATTTCTCTGCATTATCGATATACTGGAGTCATGGAAGCATAATTCACTTTATTCACCCGGAAAACATCATCATTTTAATTATACATGTTATTTGTTCTTATATAGAAGTCATCTTGGGTTGAAATCCTTTCTTTTTCCATGATGACGAATAAACGTAAATTGGTCATATAAAAAATTCTCTAATTCTGTCATCTCATTTGGATCATCAGAAATTTGAGATTTCATTTTCTCCCCATTGGGATACCACACATTGTAGTTTTCTTGAAACCCTTATTTGTTTTATGTGGTAGATGACTTTTTCACGGCTCAACCATGGTCCTAAAATAGAATTATATTATGTGCATTGTATGTCACCACTATCTTAATCATCATGAAATGAATAATCTAAAATACCCTCCAAATTGTTTGAATATCTCTTGAGATCTGATCGATTTCATACTTCCAACTTCTATCCATACAGAAAAAAAAAATTATAAGTCATTTCATCAAAATCAATTCAATAAGATTGAAGTTTCATAAAAAATATATTTATGAATACGATAATTGTTCACATTATATAATACCAAAACTAACACACTACTCTATATTTGAATCACAATATAAAATCAAAATAATATTATATTTTTAAAAAAATATCTTCGAATATCTATAAATGAGTGTACAAGATAATGTACACTTGTGGAGGAGAATTATTATGGAGTTAAATAAATTTCAGATCGATAAAATTTTACATTTAATAGATTATATGAGTGATCAAATACATTTTCAAAGGGGGTGGGGTGTCTATGGGGTTGGGGTGTCCAGGGGTTAGGGGTTGTCCTAGGGGTGGGGGAAATCTAGGGTTGGTGGTGTCCAGGGGGTGGGGGTGTCCAAGGGGTTGGGTGGTGTCCAGAGGGCCTTTCCAAGGAGGGTAGGGGATGTCAAGGGGGTATGGGATAACAAAGGGGGAATAGTGTAAAGGAGGAGTGGGTTTCTAGGTGGTGGCGGGGGGGATTCCAATTGGTGGGGGTGTTTAGGGGTGGGGTGGTGTCTAGGGGGCTGTCCAGGGTGACGGGGGCTATTCCTTAGGGGTAAAGGATTCCAAGGGGGAGGCAGTGTCCAGGGGGTGGGGTGGGGTCCATAGGAGTTTTCCAAGAGGGTGGGTGTCTTAGGGGAGGTGGGGATGTCCAGGGGCTGGGGGCTATCCATGGGCATGGGTGTGGGTGTCAACGGGGGGGTGGGCGGTGGGGGTGGGGGTTCATGGGATGGGGGTGGGGTGGGGGTTTCGAAGAGGTTGGGGTGTCCACCTCAAAACTAGGGACTTAGAATCCAATCTCTTTCCAATTGTAGCATGACATAAATCCTATTATAGACAAACCATAAGACTCTTGGGGTAAACCACGAATATCATACATATAAATCACAACACACCTAATTGTAAACATACCTCTAAATATCATATGTGGATTGGATTTTATCTTCCACACTAAATATCATAAATTAATTCAACAAAAACACACCTGATTGTAAACCCCAATAAAAATTTTAATCTATGTACCTAGCTTATTGATTCCTTGCAATGCTAGTTGAGAGGTGATTCCAGGATGTGACATAAGGTTTAAATATGGTTTTTTCTATGATTACAAAAAAATTATGATTTAAATATGATCCTTTCTACAATTTTTTGGAATATGAGCCATGTTTTGATGGGCACTACACGTGAGATTATGATCCTTTTTATATGATTAGGTGATGTGGAGTTGTACGAATGTTAAATTTTTATGATATCAATATAGAAAATGGATAAGTACTCCAGTAATATTTCATTTCATAGATCACTTCTTCATTAAAGGTTAAGAGTGAGTGTCGGTATGGATCTTCAAGAAAGGTCATAACATGTGAAAAAAATATACAGTGGTTATATATAATTTCTATTGTTTTTTAGAGTATCAGAGTGGAAGCCCCCTCTAGATAGAATAACCCCAAAACCCTGAAGCCTTTACCCCAAACAGCCACATGGGACAACCCCCCCCCCCCCCCCCCATGGATAGCCCCCACCCCTCTTAGATACCCACTACACCCACCTGGACATCCCACACATCCTCCCTAGACATCCCACAACCCATTCCCCCACCTGGACAACCCACCCCCACCCCATTGGATAACACACCCCCTGGACATCCCACTCCCCTCCCCCACCTGGATAGCCCACCCCCACCCCCTGACAGCTCACCCCCTCCATGGACAGCACACACCACCATCCCCCACACCACTGAATCACCCTACCCCCTGGAACCCCCCCCCCCCACCCCACCTGGACGCCCCCTCCTTCCTAGAAAACCCACACCCCTCCCCCACCTGGACAGCCACCCCCACCCCCTTGGACATCCCACCACCTAGACAACCAACCCCCACCTAGACAGCCCATCCCTACTCCCCTCAGACATCCCACCCTCTCCCCCCTCCCCCATACCCCTGCAGCCCATACCCCACATGCAGCACCCCTGAACACCCCCCACCTGGACATCCACATTCCCATCCCACCTCACCCCCACCTAGACAGCCCCTGGATATCCAACATCCATCCTCAATTGTACAACACACTCTAACGCCCACAGACAACCCACAACCCCCTCCCCCACCTGGACAACCCACCCCCAGCCCCTAGACTACCCACCCACTAGATAGACCACACCCACTCCTGCACCTGGACAACCCAACATGACCACCATGTTAGTCCACACCCCTCCTTGGATATCCCACAACCCTTCCACCACACCCCTGATGCCCTCCCTACCCCCTACATCCCATTACACCATTGACAACCCAACCCCACCTAGACACCCCAATAACCTAGACATCCTCCCACCCCCTCTAACCCCTCTTAAGGTAATTTTATTTAAATCAATTTTATTAATTAAGTAGTGAAACCCATCATGCATAATCCATTTTGTTAAATAAACACATTCAATTTATCAAAACATACAAAATTCAATTTTTAAGGATCTATGGGTCACAGAGTAAAAGCCATTGGGGAATTGGGAAATCACCTACATGGTTAATTATAATTTGAAAATATGTCCAAGAACTTAGAAGGTGGAGTGGTTTTTAGGAGGGGCAGTTGTGTTTGGGGGGGCTACTAAGGGTGTGGGGGTTGGTCCAGGGGGTGGGGGTTTTCATTGGGGTGGGGGGATGTCCAGGTGGTTGGGGAGATTTATAGGGGTATGAATTTCTAAGGGGTGGGGTGGGGGATTTCCATGGGGTGGGTGGTGTCCAGAGAGTGGGGGCTTTCCAAGGAGTTAGGGGTGCTGTCCATAGGGGTGGGGTGGTCCATGGGGGTTTCAGGGGGCTGTCCAATGGGTGGAGGGGTGTCCATGGGGGATTTCAGGGGTGGAAATACTGATTTAATACCTTAAAAATTACCTATACCCAATCCAACCAAAATCATAATTCTAATCCATCACCCAACCAAGAGCCTATTCATCCTCTATATCACTAACCTTACCATTATTACCTAAAAAAAACTATAAATAAAAAATCCAAATCCAAATTTCAACTAAACTAAAGTCCATCAAAACTACCATATCAACACACTAAAAAATGGAAATCCACCAACACCACTACCCCAACAGCCCCCAATCCCTTCAAATAGATTATCCTCATATGCATTACTCACCTCGAGACCACATGAATAAACAAATCCATTACAATAATTAATGTTTAGAACAAAAAATAGAAACGAATTCAATGTGTTTTGTATACAATGCCATAGACATCATAGAACTCTGATTTATGCCTTAGCAAAATCGGAAATAGAAAAAAGAATATATGTTGAACATTAAGATTATGGTACACTTAAAATTTTGAAGTGTAGAAATAAAATATTTCGTGATTGAAGAAGGATCTATCTAGAGGATGTATTTTCACCACCTAGGGTATAGAGAGACATCCGAGAGCATCGGATTAGGGCCCCTAAAATCAAGAAGACTGGGAGATAGGCTACTGTGTATTTTGGGGAATTATTTCCCAATGGTTTTTTAAAACCCATTAGGAAATATACTATTTTCCAATGGTTTTAAAAAACCATTGATATACCTAATGATTTCATAACAATTTACTCCATCCATTGGAAAATCATAATTATAAATAGACAATTAAAACAGTTTGAATAAACTGTTGGGAAATGTTACTGTTTTTATAGTATACAAATGGTTTCATAAAACTGTTGGTAAAAAACAATTGTTGGAAGAGCTATTTTGAGAAGTGATTATTTAATCTATGATACGTTCGGTTCATCCTAGATTATTAATACCCAAATTTTATTTATATCCTTCATTATTGTTCATGAATATTTTGTGAATTCCAGAACAATATCTCATTAAAGTGTCAAAATAGTAGTGTAGTAAGGATTTTTTTCATGTAGTGGGTGACACTTGAGTCTGGGCCAAGATAACTTGTCAGATTGTTTACTCCTAGGTACATATAAGATAAAACAAATACAAATTTTAGGATCCATACATGGATTTATTTCTAGGAAACCACAAACTCTCTCTATTACCAAAATTTCTTGACATTTTCTTATACACATATTTATCCTTATACTTATCCTTAGACATGTCCTTACTGTTCTCACTATAGATTTATCATCCTAGTTTCCAATCATTAAATATACTTTTTCACTAATACTTTCTATAGAGACCCTATATTTGCATTAATTAACATTATATCACATTCATGGAATACTAAAAACATTAAATAAATATACAATCAAAGTCTATACTAGCGTATTTCCTTTGGAAACATGGAATAATAAACACTTTTACATAATTGAGATATATTAGCTATCACATGTTCTTCATGTGTAATACCCTTCATAGAGACATCGTACATAACACATATTTTCTTATGTTGGGGATGGGAAAAAATGGGTGAGATGAGACACATAATAAGGGTAAAATGAATATATTTGTATGATTAGACATGAGTATAAGGGTATAAGAACATGATAAAAAAATTTGAGTATCAAACTATGTATATCAAATATTATCAGCATAAATAATGTAACAAATATTGGAATTTCATAATACATTAATCATAGGGGATTCAAGAGCATGATCCTTTATAAAATAATATAAGAATAAAAAATATTATTATTTAAGATTCAGAAACAAGTAATGTCATTCCCTATAGGCCATATCACATTGAAAAAAACTAATATATAACTTCATAGGGAGTACACCTTCTTGGTGGGACACACCACCATCCCTAAATTCAGTTCATTAATTGTAAGGGATCGAGTTTCCAAATTATCCAATAGTTGATTGATTTTCCCCATATTCAAATAGTGGATTGGTTTTCTCCATCTATCAACTATGTATTGGTTTTCCCCATATTCCCATAGTGAATCAGGTTTCCACATATTCTATAGTTGATCATGACCATTTACCTGATTCCAATAAGAATCAAGTTATATAGATATCTTAAACCAATGAATTAGAGGTAGATATAGGTCCTACCCATGATATAATGAAATTATACATACATGTTCAATAATATAGTTAAGATTCATAATATTGTTCATGAAATTTATTGGGGGTCATAAACATGTAATCATATCTTAACTGATGTAAAGTAGAACAGGTTTCATAGTCATATCATTAAAGAATAAATCATGAAAATAAGTGGGTTTCATAATCATATAACCAATGAGGAAGAAATAGGTTTCTAGAACATATAACTCATTTAATAGAAATAGGATTCATATAAATAATTATATCAAAACATAAACCATTAAATGAATTAATATTGATATAAAATTCGTATCATTTCCCTGGAAAGGCATGACTAACACTAATGGATGTCTTTTTAGAAATAAAGTAATTTTAAAATATCATTTAAAAAATTTCTTAAAGAAAATAACATTTTTTTTGAATTTTTTTTTTCAAAAAATAAATCCTTTTGAAAAAAGTTTTAATTGAAAATAAACATAGAAAATTAAAAATAAATATTGAATAAATTTGAAAACCTATTTATTTGAAAACTCAATGAAAACATCTAATTAAATCTTGATAACATTTTTAAAACTATTTCAATGATAACACATTGATAAAATATTATAGATTTATCAAAACCATAAAACATATCTAAAATTATTTTTTCATTGAAAAAAGAGCTTAAAATAAAATATTTAAAAAAATGAAACATTATTTAAATCATTGTTTTTAAATTTTTGGCATATGTCTCAAAGAAGAAAATTATGGACACACCAACTTTTTAAATATGGAAAATTGTGAATCATTAACCCCATAAAAGAGTGATAATAAAATTATAATGAAATATACCATATATATATGGAAATTAATAATTGAATATATTTATGTGATGTATATACCCACAAAAAGGAAAATAGTGGTGAATAGGGAATAAAACTCAATGAAATAAAAGTGAGACTAGAAATTCCATTATCTTATGTCTTGACTCTCATTCTACTTGTACAGACATCCTATATAAAAAATATATGTTCATTATAAATATTTTTTAGAAAATTTTTATTATATCTTATACAATTAATGATATTATTATGGATTTATATTACCTTCTTATTGACAATTCCATATTATATTTTTTCCCCATTTAATATCTGCTTTTCTCCTCAAACATGATTGGGATTTTTATTATTGTTCATCTTATATTGATAATGGTTTCATTATTTATATAAGGTAAAAAATGATATAAAATTCATATATAATCATTATATATGCCTTTACAATAATAATAAAAATTAGAAAGATGAAATGGAATAAATCGTTCATTGATATGGTAGGAAAAACAAATGCATAAAAACAATTTCTATTTTACTATTGTATTAAAGGAATGAAATTAAATGACATATATGTATATGTTTATATAATAAAATATTATTATAATTATTATATCATATATATAATATAAATTTAGTAAACTCATAATTAATTCATTCAATATTATGGGTGAATGAATCACATTATTTTGAGGAGGTGATAGTACGTAGTTCCCCAAACAAAATTTTTGTATTTACACAAAATGGATAGCATGAAGTTTTGTTTCATATAATAATTATAGAATCATAAATACATAATAAATATCATATATATTATATAAATAATATTTTATATTATTATTCTCAACCATAAGAGGTTCTAGTGGATAATTGAACAACATCGTATTGTGAGTCTGTAGTTCTCCGCACTCATGAAAGGTAAGTTCATTATCTACTAAATAGAAGATTTTATAAGTTTATGTATAACCATAATAATAAAAAATAATATTGTAAGTATTATTTTTGGTATATTTTTGAATTAGGGAATAAAAAAATTTTTGGTAAAAAGGAATTAAAATAAGACAAAATATATTGAGGAATGAATATACCTCTTCTCTGGGTATCTCCTCTAGGTTTTCATGATAAGAATTCCATGGATGGATTTCTTCCCAAATGGTGTATTCTAGGATTATTGGTGGAATATGGGAAGATTATTTAATTATATTTCTGGCAATACAAATATCTACACTATTGTGAATAATAGAGAGGGTTGAGTGTCTTTATATTATGTAGGAGGAGAGAGATTCTTCTATATTTTTGGAAATGTAATTGAAGGCATTATTTCCAAAGAACATATATCCAATTATAATCCCAATACAATAAAATGGGGTATATGATCAATATTTGAATTTAAAATGGATTTTTGACAAGTTTCTAGGTCATTTTTGGCCTTATGTTTCGTATTTCGTACTTTATTATGATAATCATTCGCATATTCAATTTAACTAATTCTAATCGCTTACAAAAAAGTTTTGGAAATGAAAATTAATTTGAAAATATAATAATTTATTCCAAATATGAAATCAATTTTTCCAAATATTAATCCCCTAGGTGGAAGAATGTAATATAAATTAAACCCTACATATGTGTGGAAACAACATGTCTTTTCGTAAATAAATTAATTGTTCTTAATGTTTTGATATCCAATTTAAATTATAAATTCATTATAATGAGCTTATTTATATTAATTGATGTAAAATAAATTTAATTATACTTTAAATATAAATTAAAATTTAATTGTAAAATATAAATAAATTAAATGAAAAAGATTTTTTGAATTGATATTAAATATTTTTCAAGATTCATCCAAAAATGATTATTTCCAAACAAACCATTAAAATTAACCAAATGAAAATTATGAGGTTATAAATTAAAAAATTAATATTATTTTACCCAATTAAATTTCTAATAATGTAGAAAATAGTCATGACCCGTCCCACGGGGCTCGTATCATGACTACCCCAAGCCCGCCATCTATAGATCAGGGGCTAGCGACTTGCACCAAAGGCGTAAATCCCTAAACTGTTAAAAAATTGCCTTTATAAATGTAAACAAACACAACAGAGTATACAACTGGAAGCAAAACAATAAATAAAATTGTATACAAAAAAAGTGTTGAAATGTAAAAGGGGACAGAAATACAAGCCCAATAGGAAAGTACAAGTATAACTGAAATCATGTACAACTGAAAAAATGCAAAGTAGCTATTTGGTCATCTTCCGGGGTTCCTACCAGAAGGGTAGGTACAGATGGCCTCCTCAGCACTCCTTTCGATCTATCTCCTTCGTCTACCGTCACACCAAGTGGTCCACCTCGGAGTACCATCCAGTCTAGCTACTCGCTACCTCAGTCAGTCAAGTCCATCTTCTGCAACCAACATAATGAGGTGCGGGCATAGCCCATGTAGGGGTGATAATAACGATACTCAGTAGGGACCCCGAGACCCTCATGGTCTTACAAAATTTAACAAGTATAAACCACAAATTATGAAATCAATGGATAATAATTATTTAGTTATATTCCCGTAAATATACCTATGTTATCTACTAACCCATCTCAATCCTGAGGAAAATACAAAAGTCATTGACTAAGCTCAAACCAATATTTTTATTATCGAAACCAGAACGGGTGGTGTAATACTCCACTATCGAGTACCGTGGGCCTTCTGCGTCACACATAGGCACTTCCCACTAACATCGGACTATTGAGGTACTCCTCCTGTCGATTACTGTGGGTCTGATGCACTCACACAGATGCTCTCCCCACCACGGGTCTGACGCGCTCACATAGAGGCACCCCCCCTCGTATCCTTCTATGGTACTCCTCCTATAGAGTATCATGGGTCTGTTGTGATCACCTAGAGGCTCTTCCCACCATGACTCTGCTGCGTCACAAAGAGGTGCTCCCCACTGGGCTAGTCAAGTCACTCTGAGGCGATCAATCAAGCTGTCGTCAGGTCTCAGCCAACTACTGGGTCTCCATACTCTGTCTGCTCACCTCTAGAAGGATCCACTACAAGAGCTACTGGTCGATACTCCAACTGTCAAAAAGTTCCACGACGAAGTATCTCAAAGGTCTGCCACGTCATAGGTGTCTCAATGCAAAAGATGGCGCATCAATCAGACGCCTGGTCTATGATTTTTTACCCTTTTTGTCCCGGGGGCCCAGTTGGATTCATGTATAATCCAACCTGAATATATCTCAACTATATCTCTAACTCCAGTGGTGTATTCTCAATGGGACGACTTCACTCCATGAATACCAGCGCCGCTGACGGTATGGCCAATGGACAACCAGTGCCCATGATATGGCCCAATAAGTAAATCGGGTCTATAATGGGCTAGGGCCAGATCTGACCCTCTCAGACCATCTCAGTCCGAACTAGACTGGGTCGATCTGGTCTGAGTCGACCTGGTCTAACCCACTAGGTTTAACCTGGATTATTGGGCGGTTCATCCCACTATGTTTAGCTCGGTCCACTGGTCCCAGCCCAGCAGCCTTCGAGGGAGGTTCGGCGTGGAGGACAAATGTAGGAGACTTGGCCTGAAGGGAGGGGAAGCTTCGTCCTACGCTATGAGGGGTGCGACTCAGGTGACACAGACTGGGAGGTCAGTCCAATTGGGAGGCAAACGGTAAGGCTGTGGGCAGTGCGCGCGGGGTGCGTACTGGCTGCGGGTGCACTGGGTATGGTGTGACAGGGGAAGGGTGGGTCGCGGGGGTGCCGATAGGGCCCCGAGCGGGGTGCAGGAAGGCAGGCCGTGCACCAGGTAGAGCATCGAGAGCCCGCAGGGATGCAGGTTGGGTGTCGCTCGGGCCGACAGTGGTCGGCCGGAAGCATCGGTGTGTCGAGGGGGCAGTTCGATTTTCAATGATCACGGGTATCATGACCTTCTTCATTGTCAGATTTGTCGTTGTCACCTCATCATCAAACCATAGAACGCCATAAGAAGATAGAAAATGACGGGGGATGTAGGGCCATGTTATGTTGGCCGGCACCCTCCACATTTAGGAAGGTATCATTTGGCTCATCATTAGTGGAAGATGATCAATAATACGTCTGCAACAATCCCTTATTTTCATTTGAAGAAGATAAGGAAAAGGTACAACTTCAACAAGAAATAAACCACATACCTATTGTTTTTTGTTCGTTGGTGGAGTCCCGGTAAGAAGATGATGAATACCGTTGTTCATTTCATCCTCCTCAAATCCCCAATTCTGAGCTGTGTTGGTTCATTGATGATGCTGTAGAGGGTAGGATTCAAGGAATGATGTCGAAGAAGAAATCATCACTAGAATTTTTCTCCTTCTTCATTGGAAGAACGGTTCTTCGTCAAGAGATATTCTCCCTTATTCCAAATTCCACCAAAAGAGAATTCCAACCAAACTAATAATAATAGATGTTCTATTATTGTAATATTGGCACGTAATTCAAAAATATGAAATGAATTACTTAGTCTCACATTAATTAAACCGCAGGTGTTGGCACAATTAATTAAAAGGTGAATGTGGCAGTAATTAATGGTAAAGGAGGTCAAGGGGCTCCCCTCTAATTAATGAGGGTAGTTGGGAGATTTTCCATCCTCCCATTAATTGCAGTGTTTCAGACTCGTGCGGTCCCCATGACGTAACCTCTCGTGGGAGGTTATATTCAGGTGGGCTCCACCACCATAACATCTCATTGGAGGTTAGGGTGTGGTGGCCCCACCTCCAACTCCCAAGTGGAGGTTTTAACCATCAATCATATACATGATAGTTTAAAATAAAATATTTTGGTGTACACATTATATTATTATTTTTTATAAAATCAAAAAATAATAACTTTCATTCTCGACCATCTGGCGTCGAGGTGAAAGTCTTACTAATTGAATACCGATACTGCGAGTTCAATGATGTCCTCAGATTTCAGTTCTGAGCACCATTTCAAAAGTTATAGATTCTCACACATACGTTTACTAAAAATACTGGATCAAAACATCAGAAATTTATTCCGGCCACACCCGGCCTTTGAATCAAGCACTGAAAATTTTCATAGACTAGTAAAAATCTCATGTATTTAAGAAAAAAATATTTCACGGAATTTTCGGGTCTTTAAATTCTCTTCACCTCAGGGATTTACATCCTCATAAGCTACAACTTGAACTATGGGAACAAATGGCGGTACTGAGCATGAATTTGAGACTCTCACTCCCATGTGCTCTCTTGGAGGTTCCAGTGCTTCCAGCGAACACGCACCAGAGGTATCGACCATCCATGTAGGACTCGCTCTTATCGATCCTCAATAACCACTGAAACCTCTGTAAAAGTCACCCCATCGTCGATGTCCATCTCTCCATGGTCGATGATGTGGGAAGGGTCATGCACATATCTCATCAACTGAGAAATGTGAAAGATTTCGTGCACCCATTGCAACTGAGATGGAAGAAATAACAGGCATTCCACATAGGCTACACTACTGAGGACCTAGAAAGGTCCGATGAATCTCATAGATAACTTTCCACCTCGGCCAAATCTCCGTAGACCATGTCAAGTTGAGACATGCATAAAGATGTGGTATCCATCCTCAAACTCCAGTGGTCTCTGTCTCATGTCATAATATGACTTCTACCTGCTATGTGTAGTCTTCCTTCCCTCCTTGATGATCATAACTATCTCTGTAGTAGCTTGCACCACCTGTATTCCCACTAGTGATGACTCCCCTGGGTTAGTCTAGCACAAGGGTGATCTGCATGGTCACTCGTACATTGCCTCGAAAGGTGTCATACCGATGGTGGAGTGAAAGATGTTGTTATACGCAAACTCCACCAAAGAAAAGTGATCGTCCCAACTATGACTGATGTCGAGGACACATGCACGTATCATGTCATCAAGGGTCTGAATGGTCCGCTCAGTCAAACCATCTATCAGAGGATGGAAGGTACTTCTCAAGAGAAGCTGTGTCCCTAAAGCCTCATGAAACCCCTTCCATAGTATTGATGTAAATCATCCTTCACCATCAGAGAAAATAGAAAAAGGTATTCCATATAGTGGCACAATCTTCTGCACATAGAGGCGTCCCATGCTCTCTACTGAACCCTGCTCTCCAATCGGTAGGAAGTGGGATGACTTGTTGAGTCGGTCGACGATCACCCAAATCGAGTCGTGACCCCTGGATTCATGTGGAAGACCCGTCATGATGTCCATGGATATCCCATTACACTTCTAATATGAGACCTCTAAAGGCTGAACCATTCTTGCTAGTACCTGGTGCTCTGCCTTCACTTATTAACAAGTGAGGCATAGTGAGATAAACTATGCTAATGCCTTCTTCATACCTGGCCACCAGTGCTGTCACTGAAGGTCCTGGTACATCGTTTCCACTCGTGGATGTACCTATAGAAAGTATGTGTGGAACTCCCTCAACACTTCCTCCTAAAGTGCCACTGATACCAAGGTACATCCAGAAGAGGATGATGTTCTCTCCACCATTCTAAAATCTATTAGATGCCTACCCTGTGGATATCTGAGCACATCATGTCTCGTAGTCAGCATCACTATGTTGTGCCTCCTTGACTCACTGAAGTAGTTGGGGAGTGACTTTAAGAGACTGTAGGAATGCTTCTCCATCTCTATCCACAAAGGATATCTGTAAAGCAGCCAGCTTCTCTATCGCCTCTCGTAGTAGTTGTATACATGTTTTCCTACTTAGTGAATCTCCAACAATGTTCCCCTCACCAGGATTATAGACTATCTTGAATTCATTGTCTTGGTGGAACTCAATCCAATGTCGCTCTCTTAGTTTAGGTTCTTTTGGGAGAAGATATACCAGAGACTCTTGTGATCAGAGTACATGGTAAAATGCTCGCCCATGAGATAGTGCATTCACATCTTCAAGGTGAAGACCACTGCTGCTAACACTAGGTCATGGGTAGCATAGTTCTGGTCATGTTGTCTCAGCTGTCGAGAACAATATGCGATCACTGCTCACTCCTGCATCAAGACACACCCAAGTCTAGTCCCTGATGTGTCGTAGTAAACTATGTACCCTAAGACCTCCTTTAAAATCATCAATATTAAAGCACTAGCCATCCTCTACCTCAACATCTAAAAGCTTTTATGGCCTCTCTCCGACTATAAAAAGGATTTCCCCTGATTTTTCATGGCTTATAGTGGTACTACAACCTTGGAGAAGTCTTGAAAAGAACCTCTTATAGTATCCCATCAATCCCAAGAAACTTCGTACCTCCGTCACACTCCTCGATAGCCCCCAAGAAAGTACCACCTCGATCATCGCTAGATCCACTACAACTCTAGCCTCCAAGATGATGTGTCCTAAGAAGTGAACCTCTCAATTCCAAAACTGGCACTGCGAGAGATTTCCATAAAGATGGTGCTCTCAGAGTGTGTACAGTACTACCAGCAAAAGGTAAGCATGCTCCTCCTCAGTAGTCGAGTAGATTAGAATGTCGTTGATGAAGACTATGACAAAGTGATTGAGGTAAGGCTGGAAGATCATATTCATGAGTCCCATGAACACTGCGGGAGCATTGGTTAGGATGAATTTCATACCAAGAACTCATAGTGGTTGTAATGAAACCTGAAGGCCTTATTCTGCACATCCTCATCTCGATTTATGAGCTTGTGATAACTTGATGTAAGGTCTATATTCAAGAACCATTGTGCTCCCTTTAGATAATGAAAGATGTCATCAATACTCGGGATTGGGTACTTATTCATCACAGTAACCTGGTTCCGGTGATGGTTGTCAACACAAAGCCTTAAGCTCCCATCTGCCTTCTGGGCGGACAGAATCGGGGTTCCTAATGGAGAAAAACTGGGTGAGATGAATCCCATCCCCTGAAAGTCCTCTAGCTATACCCGCATCTCACGAAGCTTTGTAGGAGCCATATGATATGTTTTAGTAGATATCGGTTTCATCCTAGGGTACATGTCAATTTAGAAGTCCACCTATCTGTGAGGAGGTCGTCCTAGAACATCGTCAGGGAAAACATCTGTGTACTGGTCCACCACTATAGGATAAGTCGGACTCTCCACATCAACTGCTCCGAGGGTAAGGAAATCCAACTAGTGAGTG
The DNA here is from genome assembly GCA_963277665.1 of Viscum album. Lineage (NCBI taxonomy): Eukaryota > Viridiplantae > Streptophyta > Magnoliopsida > Santalales > Viscaceae > Viscum > Viscum album. The sequence goes on from OY728133.1 coordinate 449,291,584, forward strand.
ATCGGATGGACCCTCCTCTATGTAAGTCTGTCCAATGCTATAAAGGCTCCCTTATTACCGGTGAAGGTAAACCTGGCCACATCCGCCCCGAAACAACACACTTTTATCCTAAAACAGTAAATCTGAGCATAGAATTTATATAACCACTCCATACCCAAGAAGATGTCGTAAGGCCTCAACCCCGCAAGTAGGAGATCACAGCCGAATCTCTCGCCTCCTAGAGTAAGCTCGCACTGCCAGAACCAGTGCGTAATCATTGAATTAGCTCTCGTATGAGTCTCTATCCATAAGGATCGAGCCTATGGATCCATTGGAATCTCTGAGCACCGAATGATGGTAGTGGAAATGAATGAGTGATTGGAACCTGTGTCTATAATAACTTTTGCTAAGGTGGAGTAGACAAAGATCGCACCTCAAATAATCTATGGAGAACTGTGATCATAGGCCTCAACTACCGGATGATGAGATCTACCTTATCCACCTTCTCCCTGCGGTCTAGGTGGTCCTCCTAGTGGTATTTTTTGTAACACCTTGTAACATCATCCACCGCTAGTTGCACGTCAAACTCCTCTGCCATGTCCACCTACTCCTTGTAGATCGCCTCATTCAAACCTCTCCCTATGCCTGGGAGGTCCTCCAATTGTCTATTGATCATCTGAATGGCGGATCGGATAGTCATGAGCCATGTGACCCTGCCCACCGCATGAGTAACGCAGCATGCTCCTGGAATGTGTGTCTCTACTCCGTGTTCCCCGAACAACCGATACTAAGTCATGTGGTTGACCACCCATAGGTATAGTCCTCTTTGACCTCTATGATATATGTCTACTACCAACTACAGAAGACTCCGTCGTGTGTCAGCTAGTGGTGGGTCTCACTACTAGAGATTTCTTAGCAAGGAAACTCTCCACCAAGAGGGCTCTCTCTAGCACCACCATCTGTGTTGGGATACTATGTGAGATAATCGGAGCTATGATCTCTTGCCTTAGCCCCTACTCGATGGTCCGGGCCCCGAATAATGGGTCTTGTACCATATCTGTTAAGTAGCACGAGAATTCGGTGAACCTCACTGAGTACTATTCTAATTTCATGCTGCCCTGCTTCAGATGAAGTAGATCCTGTATCCGCACTGTGTGGGGAGTTGCTGGGAAAAACTCCACACGAAACAGGATCTCGAAGACTACCTAGAGTAGCATCGCCTAGTCATGCACCTAGATCATCAGGCTCCACCATCTGCCTAATGCTGCCTAAAGGAGACTCCCGAGAAAGATCACCATGATGACTTCTGGTGTCCCTACTAGCCTAAAGACTGTCACCACAACCTATAACCAATCCTCTACCCCTATGAGTCCATCTCTTCCCTGAAACTAGGTGGCCACTAGTGCTAGAACGCGTGCAATGTGCTCACGTGGCGTGCATCGTCTACTGCTGGGGCTGGTGGCATTGGTGGCCCATCGGGAAGTAGTATCATTGTTGCCTCCACTGGTAACGGGCTATGCACAAAGGCCTCATTTCTCGGTGGGATGTTAGTACATATGACTCTTGTGGATCTAACTGGTCGTCCATGGGGAGGCATCCTGAATTAAACAGATGCGACTTGATCAAAATATTATACCTGGTGAGATGACTTGGTTGAGCTGACATAAAGATATATTTTGAAAACGCGCACGCAATCAGTGTTTTCATGCACTGAGTCAGAAATCAAAAGTCAGGGCCTTGGTGTATAGATACGTCAGCCACCCGCACCAACACTGGTTTCCCTAAAAATAAAACCACACTTATTACCATCAACACTATTGATTCACAGATATGAACGACTAGAGTTCAATTTTCTGTGGTTGAACTGACTCCTCTAATACTAATTTGTCATGACCCATCCCTCAGGGCCCGTATCGTGACAACCCCAAGACCGCCTCCCATTGGCCAAGGGCTGGAGACTAGAACCAAGGGTTTAAATACCTAAATTGCGAAGGCATTACCTTTGTAACTATATACAAACACATCAGTGTACAAAACTGGAAGCAAAACACTATGTAAACTGTATACAAAAGAAGTTTTGGAATGTAAAAGGGTTTGAAATACAAGACCAACATAAAAGTACATGTACAACTGAAAGAAATTACAACTGAAGAATAGTAAAGCAACTATTGGGTCATCATCCGGTGATCCTACCTGAAGGGTAGGTACAGAAGGAATTCTCATCAATCTCATCCTTCGGTCTCCTCCGTGTACCATCACACCGATTTTTCCACCTCCAAGTACCATCCAGTCCTGCTACTCTCTAACTCATTCAGTGTTGTTCATCATCTACAACCAACACAATGAGGTGCGGGCATAGCCCGTGTAGGGGTGTGTATAATGATACTCATTAGAGACCTTGATACCCACATGGTCTCACAGAATCCAACAAGGATAAACCACAAAGTATGAAATCAACGGATAACCATTAAAAATGTATATACACATACATGTACCTATGATATCTAGTAACCCATCTCAATCATGAGGGAAATATTTTTCATAACTCAGCTCAAACCAGGATTTTTATTATCGAAACCATGACTGGTGGCATACTCCTCACTTATCGAATACAGTGGCCCTTCCTCGCCCTAGAGTGGTGCTTCCCACTAACCTTAGACTACTGAGGTACTCCTCCTGTCGAGTAACGTGGGTTTGATGCACTCACACAGACGTGCTCCCCACCATGGGTAATCCACGCTAACACCGAGGTGCTCCCCACTGTGGGTATTCCGTGTCATATAGAGGCGCTCCCCCTTGGTCTAGTCGAGTCACTCCGAGTCGAATCAGTCAAGCAGTCGTCAGGTCTCATCCAGCTACTGGGTCTCCATACTCTATCTGCTCTCCTATAGAAGGATCTGCTCCACAAGCTACTGGTTGATACTCCGACTTTCATGAAGTTATATGAATAAGTATCCCGAAGGTCTGCAATGTCATAGGGGTATCAATGCAACAGACGGCGTGTCAATCAGATGCCTGGTCTGTTAGTTATTAGCTATTTTTTCCCGGGGCCCAATTGGATTTGTGTACAATCCAACCTAATCATATATCAACTATACCCCGAACTTCAGTAGAGTATTAACAAAGTGATGGATTCACTCCAAGAATACCGGCACCACTGATGGTTCATCAAACAGATGTCTGGTACCCAAGATATGGCCCATGAAGCTAATGGGGTCGGTAATGGGACTGTGCCCGATCCGACCCAGTCTAACTGTCTCGGCCCAACCCAGAGTTGGCTGACCTGGTCTAGGTCAACTCGGCCAGATCTACTAGGTCTGATCTGGCCTATTGTGTGGTTAATCCCCGGACGTTTGGCCCAGTCCACTGGGCCCTGCCCAAATGGACTACGAGGGAGGTTTCGCACCGAGGTTGCCTTGTAGGCGAATCATCCCAAAGGTCGAGGCCAGTTCGGTCAGCGCCGCGAGCGGCCCAGCTCTAGAAACGTGGCCTGGGAGGTTGTGATGATCTAGAGGGCATATTTCTGGCCACGTAGAGCATTGGCAGGCCGCAGGCAGAATGCCCGGGGCATGGGCTGGCCGGCTGGATGCTGGGCAGGCCCCGGGTGCACTGGGTAGGGCGCGACAGGGGCAGATCAGGCCGTGGGGCCACCGGGAAGGCTGCTATGGCACTTGACAAGGTTCCGTTAGGGCCGAGAAGGCCCATCAGGCACCGAATGGGTGCCGGGCAGGGCGCGGGTAGGCCACCGGTAGGTCTCGGTTAGGTGGGTCGGGCGCTGCTCGGGCTAGTGGTGGTCGGACAGAAGCAGTAGTGTGCTGTAGGGGTGGCACGATTTGTAGATGCAATAGGTAGCGTGGTATTTGTCCTTTTCTCCTTTATCATAGTTTCCACATCGATATTCCATAGAATGCCACAAGAAGATAGAAAATGAGGGAGGATGGCGGGCCATGTTAGGTTGGCCCGCACCCTCCATGTTTAAGAAGGTATCATTTGGCTCATCATGAGGAGAAGATGATCAATAATACATCTGAAACAATCCCGTATTATCATTTGAAGAAGATAAGGAATAGGTACAACATAAATAATAAATAAACTACTTACCTCTTGTTCTTCTTTCATTGGCAGATTTGCGGAAGGAAGACGATGACGACCATCGTTCGTCGCGTCACCACACGTCCCCAATTCTGTGCATTGTTGGTTAGTTAATGACATTGTGGAGGGTATGATTCGAGGAAGGAACGCGAAGAAGAAATTGTAGCTGGTGTTCTTCGTGGTCTTTGTTGGAAGAACAGTTCTTCATTGGGAAATTTTCTCCCTTCTCCCAAATTCCTCCAAAAGAGAATGCTAACCCAACTTATAATAATAGATTGTCTACTATTTTAATGTTGGAACATAATTCAAAAAGGAGAATTAAATTACGCAGGATCCCCTTAAGGAAACCACAGGTGTATGAACAATTAATTAAAATGGGAAGGAGGCAACAATTAATGGTAGAGGAGGACAAGGGACTCCCCTCTCATTAATGAGGGGATATGTGAGATTTTCCACCCTCCCATTAATTGGGGGGTTTTAGTCTCGTGTGGTCCCCACGTCGTAACCTCTAATAGGAGGTTATATTCAGGTGGGCTCCACTACTATATCCTCTCTTTAGTGGTTAGGGTGTGGCAGTCCCACCTCCAATTCCCAAGTAGATGTTTTAACGAACAATCACACACATGTCAACATAAAATAAAATAATGTGTTGTAAACCTTATTTTTTTTAAAAAAAAATCCAAATGCTATCTTTTATTCTCAACCATATTCCGTCGATTTGAATGTCGTATTAAGCGAATAATAATTCTGTGAGATCAACAATGCCCTCATATTTCAGTTCCAATCACCATTTCCAAAGTTATAATATTCTTCTTGTACATTTACTGAATGTACCTGAAAAAAACTTCATAAATTGATTCTGGGCACACCAAGCCTCAGAATCAAGCACCGTAAATTTTCACAGGCTTGTAAAAATCTCATGTATTTGAGAAATAATATTCCATAGAATTTCCATGTTTTGAAAAAAATTGTCTAAAAGTAATTTTATTATTGATCACATAAGGACATAAATACCAATATTTTGAGAAAATACAACTTTCAAAAATATAATGACTGTATAATGTTCATGTTTTTTTAAATATAATCTTAATTATATAAAAAAAACTATAAATAATATTTAAAATTTGGTTACTACTATTCATATAAATAATTTTAACCTCTAGGTTAAGACTATATAATTTAAATAATTATAATAATAAAATGATTTTTCATCGAAATTCGGTGTTTTGTGTAATGCAAGCCATGTAGGTTTTTTATGTAGAGAAATATTATCATCATGTATCGTATAATGAGAATTTGAATTATTATTGCCTGAAATGAAATACATCAAATAAAATAAATTTATTATAAGAAAAAAAGAAGTTCAAAAATACATAGTGTGTTATAACCCTCATTTGTTTAGAATGTAATATACATGAAAATTACATATATGAAATTCTTAGAGGGATGAATGTAACACCAAATATTAATTTAGATTGCGTGACCATCATATTTTCATAAAAAGACAATAAATTGAATATTTTAATATTTCAGATAATATTTTATATTTTTTATCATTAATATCAATTTTGAACTTAAATAATCAAAATATGTGAAGATTATATTTTTGATATTTTCTTTTCAAAAAAAGATTTTATGATTGTATTTAACTAATAATATTTTTATTTATAATTATATTATATAATATTTATAATTAACCTTGTAATTACTAAACATTTTATAATAAATTCAGATAAGATAATTCGGAGGTAAAAAGGGATATTTTTCAAAGAAAATATTTATTTAAATCATAATGCCATTACATTTTAATTTATATAAATAATTTATAATGAATAATTATTTAAATAATATATATATATATATATATGTATGTATATATATTATATATCGAAATATATGAATTTAAATCCATATATTGATTATTAATAGTAATATATTTAATGTAATATCATATTATTCATGAAAATACATTTCTTGAAACCCCGTTTTTTGACACATTTTCTGAGAATATTTTAATTTTTAATTCAACCAATTATATAAATATAATTTTTTGAAATATATTAAATATATATAATATTTATAATAAATATTATTTGGAATGTTCAATGTAATACTTGTTCATAATGAATTGCAAAAACAACAAAATTTATCTTCAATGGTTAAGGTAAAAACAGTTATACAAGGGGTTAACAAAATAAAATAAGGATTGAAATGAAATAAAACCATAATCGACCCCCGTTTGACAATTTTATTTATATATTAACTGTATAAAAATAATATTTTTACTCTCTCGGATCCATTTTTTGTAATTTCACCTGACATTATTTTAAAACATTGAAAAAATAGAAGTGCTCCACTCACCACATATATAAAAGGGAATCTCCACCCCTCATTTATTCACATATTCTATGGAATTTTCAACAATAATCCTCCAAAAATATTTCCCAAAAATCATTATAAAATTTATAAAGATACAATTATTTCAAATATTCCACCCCATGGGTTCATTATAAGATATCCCAAAGATGTTTTTCAAAGAGAATCTAATCATCATCACCAAGATCATTTTTGAAATCATATTTTATCACTATAAATTATGTATCAATAAATAAAATATAATTATTTTATTATATAACATTTAGTTATATTTTATTTTTCTTATGGAATAATATTCATCATTATCCTTCTCCATAAAAATTAAAAACAAATCCATCGCTCATGTGTAAGGTGGACTACCAACTCGTGAACTGAGGCAATTTTTACCCACCACCAACTCACATGGATAGTAAATATCATGTAACCAATATATATATATATATATATAAGAAAATTGTGATAAAATATTTACACCATAAATTTAATATATAATAGAATACATTATCCTTTCATCCAATAATGAAATTATAATGTTGCTCTAGTGTACATACAACCCACTATCTGCATGAATTGATGTGGTAAATTTTTATTTACAAATATCGAGAATGGTTTTAAACATTTCTATAATGAGTAAATATTATATTTATAACATTAATATAATTATGGATATGATAGAATTATATTAAATTCACATGAACATGAACCCCAACAACAAAATACACATTAGTAAACAAAACGGTTATCAACCGAAACAATTGCAATAATGAAAAACTATTATAAATTAATTGATAATATATTATAATAGGATAATATATGATATTATAATACAAATAAAATTATGGTATCATTTTTTATCATATTTTAAAACATTATATATAATTTAATATTGTGTTCAATGAAATTGAAGCACGAGGCATGATAGTTTATCACAATTTTAATTATATTGGGGAATAATTAATATTATGTACATAACTACTTTTAGGTGCTTTATATAATACCAATTTTATATATTTAACATCAATACATATTTATTCATTGTGATTGATATTTGAATTCCAATTTACTCTTTCAATGGGTATCATTTTAAATGTTTCCAAATATGTAAGGATTACATTTACAATCTCATTTTTTTTCAAATTTATTAATTTTCATTGATGGAATATTAAAAACAATAAATCATAAAACCTATATATATTCTTATACTATGTTTATTTTAGTATTTTTTACATATTTTTTATAACCTATATTATCTTTTTAACATAAATAAATCAAATAAATGTTTGAAATAAAAAAGGATTTTTATTTCAATTTTAATTCAATATATTTTTCTTCCATGTTAATAAAATTCAAAAAATCATTAAAAAGCCTTTTATGTTAAAAATATATATTATTAGGGGATTTTACATTAACCATGACATTATAAAATATTTTACTGTAATATTTATTATTTTTTACTAATGTTAAATATTTCAAATTCTTTGTAAAAATATGAAAGAAATTTATATAATTTATATGGTGAAAAAAGAATTTCCTTCCAGCATAACTATTCTATGGTATTTATCTTATTAAATAACCTCTAAATATTTCTAAAATTAAAGTCTTTAATGTATATTTTTTAATAATTTCACTAATATTATCTTTATTTTTTAAAATAACACATTTTTATTACAAAACCAATATTTTGGATGTACTGATTTTAATATCTTATCCCTTATTAATTACATTGTAATTAAATTTATTTTGAAATATTAAATTTATTATGATCATTAAACATTAAATTTCAGTTAAATATCTATATTTTTTACAATGTATATGATTATTTTCTATAAACTATTCTATTAATACATATAGTTTCTTACTATGAATGTTATTATACTGACTAGGTGAAATCATCATAAATCTACATTCAATACACAATATGGATATTTATTGATAAGGACTATTATTTTTAAATTGAATTGATCTTTAAATATATGATGAATTAATTTTAAATAAATCAACAGGTGGGGCTCAATTATAGATATACCATCGATGAATTAACAGGTCTCTTGAGACATATTTTTTGACCTAATTAAATGGTTTTCTAGTTTATACCTTCAAATGGATTAAATTTTATTTTCATAAAAAATATAAAAAATTGATATAATGATTTATGAGATAATTATTCCTAATAATATGTAATCTATTTATATATTATTTATTAATTACTATCCAAGATATTATTAAATTTATGTTATTTATTGATAGATTTCATATAGATGTTATTGATTAATTGATTGTGTTTCCATTTATTTACATTGACATATGGTTATGACCAATTTACTCATGGTGTCTTATAATGAGAGTAAACATTACATATAATATGAGATCACTATTATTATTTTTCTATTCCCCATGTTAGGAAGAACAAATAATTTATTGAGTTTCATGTATGGATAATATTCAATATTGTTACATTTTGTATTTTATTCCCATTGTAATATGGGTTTCATATATTTATCTAGATATTCAAGAGTACAATATTGATTATTAATTCATGATTTGATACCTTGTATATATTATATTATAATAGAGTAACCACATTATCTATGTAACTAGATTTTTTGTTCTTATAATAGTCATCAATGATTAATGTATATAACATTTTTAATGTAGCTGACTAAACCAACCCAAACATGAACACACTATTTTTCAATTGGTGAATGTGGTTAGGGAATTATATAATATAATTATAACATATTAATAATGATATTATTTATATCATTTATTTTTTTTAATAATTTTTTTTTTGGGGGAAATAATGAAAATCAATATAAAAAATAAATAATGATACTTCATGGAGGTAGTAGTCTACACAATGAATGATTAACATTTTTTTGTTTTTCTATGTGGATGAATAGGAAAAAAATATGATTTTTCTAATGAATATAACACTATTTTAGTATAAAAATGATATTTAGTACATTATATTGCTATTTATACTGTGAATTTGGATGTAAAATTTGATGAATAAAATGTTATGTAATATGTATTAGTCAGATTGGAACCTCAAACATTCTCTAGAAAGTGTAAATAGAAATGAGTAAAATAAAATATCTTATGGTGAATAGGGAATATAGGTAGTTTAACATACTTGAATGTGATTAAAATACCAAATGGGTTCATGGAACGTTTTAAGGCAATGTGTAAATTTTAGAGTGTGGAAATGATCCCCAATTAAAAGTGAAAAAATGTAACTTATGTGAAAACCTATTATTTTTAAATAATATAATAAAATTATTTAATGGAAAATTCATAAACATTGGAAAATAATTTAAATTAGGTTTAAATAAGTTCAATGAATCCAAAAAATTAATTTTCGAATTTTTAATCATTTTTCATGACTTTAAAATATTATTTTCATATTTTACCATTTTTGAAATTGAAACCTATCTTTTGCACAGGTATTTAATAATTTATTAAAGCTATAAGGAAACCCATATTACCCTGTTTTGATTTTTAAAACATAAATTTGAGATCCATAAAGTCAAATTAAATTCCTATATAATATAAAATTAACTTTTAAATGAAAATAAATAATATAAATATAGATTGTTTTTTATGAAAATGTGTTACTTATATGTATGTTTTCTAAATCCCATTTATCGTTGATTACAATTTTAATTAGTTATAAAATATTTTTTATAAGTGAAAAATAACAAAAATGTTATTATATAAAATATATCAATTAATTTTATTTTTTATATATTATAAAAAGTTGATAAAATAGTTCACTAAAAATAACAATTTCATAATTATCATGGCCACCAAATTTAATAATAATAATCCTACATTTATACATAAATTTTTTATTAAAATTATTACATAATTTTATCAAATTGATCTAAAATATGAAGTCAATTTTTTTCTTTAGTTTATTTAAGTTGTGAAGAATAGTTTTTAATATATGTGAATAAAAATAGTTGTTTACAGTAAAACAGTTCATTATTTTCCAAAATTTTATACATTGGTTTTATAAATTGATCATATTATTTTTTAAAATTTTTTTTCTCTACAAATAATTTTATTTTATAAAAATGTTTTCTAATATTTTTATCTCATAAAAGTGATGGTATTAGAGAATTATAATTTTTCCAATATTCATTAAAAACTCGAATATTTTAGAAATATATATAAAAATAACCCTTTAAAAATATTAAAATTATTAAATAAAATATTTATATATTTATAAAAATTTTATTTTTTAGAATATATAAATTTTTTTTAATAGAAATATAAAATAAAAATGAAAACTAATTTTATTAAAATTTATCAATTTTTAGCATTGAGTGTTTTTTATATTATTTCATACATATTTTTAATATAAATAATAAGTCTATTTCAGTTATTATATCAAAATATACTCAATTATTATTAAAATATTTTAAAATTGGTGAATCTATTTTATTATGTTAACTTAGAAATATTTTTAAATTAATATTTCGAAAAAAATTATTCTAATGTTAATTATTTATCTTCTATATATAAGAATTCTGAATTTATTTATATCCTTATACTTACAATAGAATATATTGTTCCTATAGGATCATTATAAATAATAATCTAATATGTAATTTATCGTTTAGTTTTCTTTTGTGTGTCCGATGTTGTGTGTGATATAATTTGTCGAAGATAATATTAATTTAAAAAACCTATAATCTCTAGTGGTTACACTTAGGGTACTGATTGTGAATTAACATGACTAACCACCTCCCTATATTGAGATAAATTCTATATTGTGAAGTTAGGTGTCATTAAACCATGGAGTAACTTACTAATAATAGAAAATACTTTGAAACTATTATATATAAGTCCATTCATATTGAGTAATAGTAATGATCATTCACATCAATTAATAGGGTAACTAATGTTAATACAATGAAGGACGTCGTGAATATGTATTAAATTTGTAACTAAGAGCTATAGTATTTATTAATACTATCATGAGATGTATTGTGCCCATATCATATTTCCTCAATGTATAGTTTATGGTGTCGGTGGAATATCCAAATGACTTCTTGCCTTTAGAAATAAAATATATTCTAAAAAAATAAATCATTGGTTTGAATGTTTGGAAGGACCAAGATTCCTTATGTTGGAGTTGAGGTGGCCCTACTGTCTATTTATTCTTCCTTATAAGAGGAGAATTATTGGGGTTTCTAAACATGTCTATTCTTGAAAATATGGTCTAGAAAAAAAATATTGCCGATGAATAAATTATTCATGGATAGTTTACCTATTTTCATGTCATTTATTATAGATTTAGAACATATTAACACATCATTGAGTACTAGAGTGAAATATCTCTGAAAAATGTGAAACAAAAAATAATAATTTATTGATCTAATCATGCAATAAATATATATGTATCTAAATGACTCTCTAGAAGTAAATATTTAATGAATGAAAAATGAATATATTAGTAGTGAGATCCATTTGTACTAAAGATTCAAACTCTAAGATCATATATAAAAATAAAAGCTAATAAGTAAATTTGATGGTCGTTGGGAATAAACCATAATATCATGAGATTATTATAATTTTATAACCTTCCACAAGGCTCATGTCATAAAATAGGGAATACTTATCACTGAAAATACATATTTCTCTAATACAACAAATATATATATATATTCCACCATTATATTATATGATATTTATTATAGAAGAGTATTCCATGAGAAACCCATATTTTCCTAATAATTCATTTGGGACATAACTAATTCGAGTAAAAAACCTAGTTGAACCATATTTGGAATGTTAATCTTGATTATATATATTTTAAAAGATCTAGATGAAGATAAATAGCCAGCAATGTTGTATCCCTTTTTCATAATTAATTACAAGATACCAAAAATGATAAAATAGGAACACAAACCCTACCTCTCTTAAATCTATTAGAATTATAAAATCACTTAAATCATAATTTAATACTATTCAATTGATAAAAAAACATCTCATCTTGATAAATTTATAGTGTAAAACTGTTGATCTTGAAATTTTGCCAGTAGTGGAAGTCCTATAACATGGAATCCTCACAAATATTTTCATTGAAATCCTCATGTTGATATTTTGAGTAATGAAATAGGCCTCACAATGCATACATATTTATTATTGATTAAATTATATATTCCATTACAACACCTATCTAATTCATTATTGAGATGATTCATGTAATCTAATTCAATCTTCTAAAATACAAATACTAATACTTGTGGTATTCAATGTTGTATCCTTTGATGACACTATAAATCCATGAATTACCACTAGTTGGACTTCTTCACCAATTCACCCAAAAATAATTGCTCAAAAGAAATGATATCTATTATATAATTCCCTCAAAACTATCTTCCACAAATCCATTTGAATAAAATATCATGAAATTTTTTAAAAATAAAAACTCATTATGTGCAGACAACCCATAATAAAAGATAAACCTTGGTCAATTTTTTTCAAATCAAAGTCACCACCCAAACATTATTTTTTTCATTATTATACTAAAATATTGTCATAGGCGGTGTAGAGGGTCACATATATTTCATAAAATACATCAAATAAAAACCACCAACCCATTGGAAATGTGTACTTTATAAACCAACCTTTAAACTATAGACTATTGTGTTAAGATAATTTTAATCTCAATAACAATCCTTGTATACAACCCTTATGATAATAATGGTGGTATTAATGGAAATATTAGCCCCTTCATAAAGGAACTGAATGTTTTTACTAAGAGTACACTAATAAACAACCAACTGACCAAAATACATCCTAATGTTTCATTTAGTAATGATTTTTCAGGATACCCATAGGAGTAGGTTGTCCATTTATTCCACATGCATTATATAAAACATCTATGTCTAAGAAAAAGTTAAACATAGCAGGATCTATGAACAATTTATATCTTCCCACCATCTAGTTTCTATGACTAAAAATAATAATTTATATGAAGGGTATTTTGATCAATACAAATCTATATACTTCACTGATGCTAAATTTTGTATAACACCCTTGAGGTAAGAAGTATAATTTTTTATTATAGATGATATCACTAAATTAATCCTCAATAATGACAAATAGAGGAATAATCACTAATAAAGAAACATCATTATTCTGATTTAGAAAAACAATGACTGAAAACCCTATTTAAAAGGTATATGGAGAGATTATGGTCCCTATTACTGATTTTCTTATTGATCAATCAATGAATACCAATCCAAATTAGGTGTATGGAATTTCTAAACCATCAATACCTCCCCACCTAAATCTATTGATATATTGATATTTATGGAAAATAATTCTATGAATAATCATAAAATTGAATGACTTTAATGAATTAATAGAAAGATCCCTTCAAGATATTTTCCTGCACAATTAATGTATATGATCAACCCCTACCTATTCGTGATCTTACATACTAGGAGGAAAATTATAATCCAAAAATGATATAATATTTCTTTAAAATTTTCATCATGTCACTATTTCCCATCAAGCTGGATTTTCCCCTAAAGCAGACTTGTGTATCAATTAATCCAATTTTTGTACATCACCAACTTTGGGGAGTCTCCCAAGGAACACTACAATGTAGGTAGTACGAACTATGAAATAAATGTATGAATCATATTATTTCAGATCATATGTAAGGGGAGAAAATCTATAAAATATAAAACTGAATAGGATTATATATCTAGAGTTAGTTGATTTCATGCCTCCATATCAATGATATAGAAGCCCGTGTTTTTTAAATTCAACACTATATTGGATTGATAGAAAAACCTCACTCACTTCATTTCTCGATGCATCCTCATTTTGGGAACACCTAAATATTTGTATATATCCATTCCACATCACATTGTTTAATAATTGGAATGGATAACCTTCCATTATAATAGAAACATTCAGTTCGGGTCAATGTGTTACTAGGAAGACTTTATTTTCATATTCATAAATCATTTGTACTCAGATTTTAGAATAATAAATATAAGATCCCTATCTATAAATAAAAAAAGTATGAACAATAGAGTTCAAAAAACAATTCTGGTGTAATAGTTTCACAAACTCTGTATACCTGAAAATAACCAAAGATAAAATTCATAAAATCATTGATAAGTACTTAGAAGATGAAATAATCACTATAATATATCATAGAATTTATCTTTAGTATTTTAGGAATTTATTGATAAATAATACTCATCAATGATTAAAACCATCAAAATATGTCAAAATATAAATCAATAATTTCATAGTAAAATAATCAGGTATGGAAATGAAAAACTAATAATATTCATAAAATTAAAAAACAACACCTATATAGACTCCAAAGCTAGTTAAGTTACAAAAAGAACTTACTTGTGAAACACAACCTCATAATAGCAACATGGATTCTTTATGAAAATAACAAAGTATACAAATTATGGTTATAGGAAATTTGATTACGATTAAAGGAAATATAAATTATATCCTTTCCAAAAAAATTCCCCCAACATCATTAAATCTATCCAAAATAATCACTTAATTATAATTTCTTAGGCTAGATTGCCCAATTATGTGGTCCATAATAATCAACTTAATTAATTTCCTTTACATATGATATTGAGTAATTTCATCTAATTATTAAAAAATTTCATGGGTTACTTCCGAAAATTGTTTTTGGATGGTGATTTGATGATACATATTTAAAGGTAACACATGATCCACTTAGACATCGCCCGTTCTAATGTGGTAGAATATTGGAAAGAAGAATCATGTAAAAAGTTCATTTATGTTTTCCAACTATATTTTTTGAAAATATATTATTCATACCTATGTTACTTCCATGGAAAAAAATTAACTAGATTATCATCAACACAATTTCCAAAATTTACCTATTTATGAATACATCAACATCAATATCATCTCAGATTCGATACAAGAATCACTAGCGTTATCAGAAGGAATAATAAGTACCATTATGGATTCCTAAACTACTTTAATGCATTTTAAATTTAATGTGCCCATAATTGGTGGGATGGGTACCACCCACCATAATATTACCTTCTTCTAATAAGGAAATGAAATATGATTAAGTCAATATGTTCATATAACAGAGAAGAAGATATATTTGTGTTGGATAATTCTTATTCCATGAATGGTATAGGGTGTTGAGGTCATGGTAGATTAAGAAATAAATAAGTATCACTAATGAATAATAAAATGTCCCGATAACATATTATTCATATAGTTGAGGACATAAAACAGAAATATAGAAATCTCAACCAATAGAATGGATGTATGATACCTGACCTTATAGATCCCACATGGCTCTTATCATGTTTCTAGAATATGTATATAGATTATCACTATATTAAAAGACTCAATAAATTGTGACTTCTAACTCTTCCAGCCTATGTATAATGAAGGTTACATGCCCTCAATATTCATATGAATTTTCCTTTAACCACTAAATATTGTTCCTTTATTAATATTTAATTAGATTTAGAAAATGAATCAAAGTTCACTAGTTAAGAAATATCGTATGTTCAAAAAATTGGTAATTGAATTTTCATGAATATAGATATTTGATTCTCTTCTCCCATCCAAGGAGAATAATGATTACATTGTTAAAACATTTAAATATTCTCAAGAGTTTTAGAATATAGTAGATTCAACTGAGGCCTATTATGATAATAAGGAATTTTTTTCCATACATTGATTTCTTTTAAAAATTAAGATCAAGGGACCATATTAAAAACGTTCATCATACCCATCTTCAATTATGGTATGTTCAATGAAATATATTCTCATCATGTTTCAGTTAATAATAAATATCGAATTAACCTCATATTATATCAAATTATTTAGTGCCCTGTATTAAATTGGATGAATTGACCCCTTATTGGATTAAAATGATAATATATGATAATATGTATTAAAATAATGGGTAAAATCAGGATAATGACCTAATATATGGATTTTTATCTAACATATATTTCAATATCATCAGTTTTAATATATAATCCAACACCCTAATCAGCTGATCTGAGCTCTATATACAGGTGGAATTGACATCAATATAAAACCCATTCTAAAAGGTTATTTAAAATAGTCAAAAAAATTCTTCATAGGGATAGTTCAACATTTGATAAATTTAAAACTAAGTATATCAATATTTAATTTTACAAAGGGAGTGCAGATAATTTATAGTTGAGAAATATGAAAAATTGATATCTCTAAATTGATTAGAAATCAACCCATCTATTTTGTCAAATTATTTGAAATAAATATTTTTATTTCCCATCTAGCATAGTGAGGAAACAAACCCCAGAATATGGAACTATTTGGTGCACCCATAAATTAACAATTCTCCCATAAAAACATTTTCTCCTATAATGGGAAACTATATATAATCAATGAACTGCACTATACTATAGTAAGACTATACCAACCAATTCATGCCATGGGGATAAAGCCACATATTAAGAAACACAATTGAAAGGATATAATTAATAAATTCTACTTGAACCAATCAACGGTGTTTGATGGAAAACACGATCCTTATAATAAAAAATATGTAAGGATTTAATATGTATTTATCTAACCGTATGGTATCTATAGAAGTGTAAAACCCTACATTAGACCCCACTATCAATTCTCTCATTTATAATATCCCCATTGAATAAATTGTAGAGGTACCCCTCGTCTAAATCGAAAGGGTAATATTAATAGTTCATTTCTACTTTCTTCAATAATAGAATCAATGATACTCCCTATACTTTTGAAGAAGTAATCATGAAAATTTTAAATGATTTTTTACTTATAATCCAAGTCACTAACAGTAACACATTACCAGCATTAATGAGTGCGGATATGACTCTTAAGAATTAGGATTAGTAGAACACATTCATCCAAATAGGCCAGGATTTATATTCATTGAATTAAATGAACATAGTTTTCTATAAAAACATTGTTTCCTTAAACCCCCTCAGTCTCATGACTAAGTAACATGACTACAAATTGTCCACATAGAGGATGTATCCACCTCATAGTGACACAGTTTAGGATATTTTGTATTAAATAATATTACATAATTTTATATAAAAAGTTCAATACCCACAACGGTTGGAAAAAATATTTATATTTAAATATATTAACATAAATATTACACTTTTTATATACTTCATGAAGATAAATTGATCTTTTTTAAAGATTGATTTCCTGATAAAAATCATGGAATTTTTTATCAATGAATTGAATGTTTTTGGTGATATTTTCATTATGGTGAGATATTAATGGTATAAAATAAATTGATGGCTATTAATGATTATTAAGATACTACTCTCTAGGGACGTTAAGGAGTGTGCCATTTTCTGTGGATTTACATTCCTTTCAAACACATAGTGGTAACATATTATTGTGAAATACAAAAATTATTCATTACCCACCAAATATATATAATATATTGATTCATGGAATATATGGTGGTATATTATTTCAATTGATAGTACTACTTCGGTTATCTATAAATATTATCTTATATATTTTGATTCCACAACCTAAAGATGAATCCATTTATTTCCACCTTGGGGGTTAAAATTGTTAAATTACTAATGGTAATTATCTATCATATATTATTGAATTTAAAATAAAAAATCATATTGCATTTATGATATTGACCCTCCATAGAATCTTTATGAGATATGATTCTTTTTTTGTACCACTTCATTTTAAATATCCTTATCAATTGCTTTTCCTTTTTAAAAATTATGAAAAGGAATGAAATGTACGTGATATAATGAGTGAAACATTACTTCTCATAACCTAAAAATAATAATAATATATACTATATTATTAATTATAATCATATATTATCTCTATATAATTATATTTGACATATCCCTAGAGTGGTCTCTATATACTTTTTTGGTAAATGAGAATGATTATATAAATGAAAACAATATGTATGACCACATTAACTATATTAGAGATTGAGAGATGGTATAACATAGGTGAAAATAAGTGTATATAATTTTCCTTTATAATTTAGATGTTTCCCCACTACATGAATCCTTATGACTACCATAGAGTTCATCGTATCAATCTGCTCAAATAAATTCAAAAACATTGGATGTTGACTTGGTATTTATAGTGAAGTGTAATAAATATACAATTCCTTCGTATTAAATTTTTCTCATAGAAGGAAAATGAGGTTAACATTCTTAAAAATCACATATTTTCCCACTCTTCGTCAGATGTATTATCTCTTAATATAGAGTTTCAATATGAATTTATTTTTATTATTTTTTGGGAATCAAAAACCATGGAGATACAAATTGATGGAACCTCTGGGAGCCCATATATGAGATGAATAGAGGTCCCAAAATCTAATATGTTTTTTTATTTGTTTCATCTCCCATGTAAAGTCATTCCTTCCATTTTTATTCCCCCTATCAGAGATATACACTAAAATGATGAATTTTATTAGACATTGAGCTTAGGTTTAGATCATTCCATAAAAATCAAGATCTCTAGCCTAAATATTAATATGTGATTTACAGTTGGTTATCAAGAACATTAATGGATAATATACCACTTCTAAAAAAATATAAGGCCCTCTACAGATCATTCTCATTCTATAATGATGTAGTTTCATAAATAATTGGTGCTATTATGTATTTTATACTCACAAAGTTTACCATAAAATACATTATCCATCATGGTTGTTGGCCAGACTAATATAAATTAGTTTAAAATAGTCCTATGATTGAACCATCAAAGTGTAATCTATTTCCACGCAAATAAAAATTTTATAGGGCTGATAAAATCTTCCAAAATCCTCCCAAATAAAAAGTTATTCCTCTAACTCAATATATGGATATAACTGGTTTAATGTATAAATAATTTGAGTATCATTCTTATGGAATATTGGATCTAAAACAACCAAGAAAATTATAGTATACATAGATGAGAAGTGAATTTTACCCACCATTATATTTGACGTTCCCTATAAATAATTTATAATTGTTGACATGGTGGAATCATCCTCAGAAACATTAATGAATGAGTTATAAAAGAAAATAATTCCATATAGGATCATGTGGTTCTCTCTATAGAGGTCCCAACCCCCTTCGTTAATGCTGAAGGCTCGTATAATTCTTGAAATCAATGTTTCAATAGTGTTCCATGTTTACAATGAATTGTTACATGAGTCAAGTCTATATAAATTTAATACATTAATTATTTGTGTGTTTGAACTCCACCACATTCATCTGACCATATTTCACAAGTGGATTAGTTTTTATGTGATAGTATACATCATAAATGATAGAAATTATTCTATAAATGGGATAAATAATTATACATAATGGTGGTTGAGATGAAATCTATGGTCATCCAAAATTATGATCCTAAATGTGTCATCACTAATAATGGAATCAATTTTTGTGCATATGAGTTGTAGGGATTCTAATCAAAGAAAAACTTTGATTTCAATAACTCTTCCTACCATTATGAGATAAATAATGTATTGATAAAGTCATTAATGAATTCTATGTCAAATACTCTAACAATGATAGTGAACAATGATAAAAAAATTTCTAGAGAAGCTCATTAATCTATTATGGTTGTATTTTATCACTCCATTCACCCCTATATAGGTGACTCTGTATTCAACAGTATACAAGATGGTGGTGGTCTTTCCAATAGTGGTTAATTTATTGTCAATTAGAACAAACATATATAATAAATTAACTAAAGAAGAATAGATGCAGAATTAGCTAAATGATTTGGATATTCTTGATGACGATGGATTAAAAATACTATACCATTTAGTACCTCAAAAAATAGAATCTACGACACATTCAATAATTGAGTTCATATTTAATCATTCATTTAAGGAGAATTTGTATTATTTAAATAGATTCAAATGATAAAAGTGAGGAAACACCGAATATTGTTGCCTAAATGGGTGTGTAATGAATAGAAAGTGAATACCCACTCAAATTGATATCTGGACTAATATGATACAAACTCAAAGGGCCTTCATGATCCCAAAAAACCAGAAAATATCCCCTAGAAATAAAAAAGAAAAAGGGGATACAATTTTTACCAACGTGATGAAACAACATAGAAGAAATGTACAACATATTCTTCGTCAAATTGATAAATATATTCCATAAAATGAATCAAACAATAGAAAATAAACACCATAAGAGAAGATCACAATTCTGTCTATAAGTCCAACCAATATAGACTACCAAAATTGGAAAAACAAATACTACATGTTATACCATGGGCATGCTCCCAACATCTCACCACCAGCTACCCCTCCTAGATCATAAAAACCATCTCCACATCACTCTAGTTTGTCTCTTTTGCTACATAAAATTACATAACTGAGTATACGCACCACTAAAGAGGTAAAAAGGGTGTCAGCTAATAGGCTCAGTAGGGTATGACCCAGATGTTCCATGTCCATACTTTGAATAATAATCTAAACAATATTAACATTAAAAAAACAAAGCATGATAACATCTTAATATATCTTTTATTAAAATAATTAAAAATTATATTGATTTAACCTTTTCCATCATTTCTAAATCCTTAAGGTATATAAAATTAATTGAATTTCATATTCATATTCAACACTAGATATATATATTCCAAAAAAACCAAGCATGAATCATTTCTCATTTCAAGTCTATGAAAGCATACAAAAATATTACAATTAAAAAGAAGATTCATAGGTAAAATAATTTCAGGGATCACACTAGGTCATGATAGCTAGGATACTCATACCTACCATAGACAATCACATACACATCAGGTATTTAGAATTAGGAATTGTATTTAGAGGTAATAATAACACTCCAGAAACTAAACACCAAATAAGTATATTAATTTCTTAGAATAATATGACTATATATAATGGATATGTTGCATGATAAAGTCTCCTAATAGTGGGCATGGTGTATTTCTATTCCTTCCTTCATAGTAACAGAGGATTCAATGTGTTCCATTTTCCAAAAAAAATCATCAAACTACCTTATAAAACTATTTCAAAATTATTTAAAACCCCTTTTCGTTAACCCAAAACTGTGGTAAAATCATATTTTATAAAAACTAAGTTCCACAGACACCTTTTTTTTCAAATCATGCAACATAATTTAATAAAACAATTTATCAAAAACAGAATAATTATTTTCACCAACACATGTTAGAGACATATCCACATACCTCACAACATGGCGTCACACATTCCCGTAACAGATCCACATATATGTTGAAATAAATAATGACAATGGAGTCCCTATAGTCAATATATATAACTTTTAATATAAAATAATTTGAAACATATTGTAGGAAGCGAAAAGGAAACAACATATTCCTCAAATATGTACCCCCTCCACTACACAAAAAACAAATGAACTCCCATAGAACAATATCAAACCATGGATTTAGAAGAAAAAACACCATAGATGAATGAATCTGATAATGTAATAATGTAGCACTATCGTGATCAATGAAATAAATAAGAAGAAGGTCCAGATCACTTAAAGAGATGAAACCCAAATTCAATGGTGATCAATCACCAAACAAATAAATCTTAATCAAATGGATAACTAGAGAAGATTTATAGTTAAGGATCCAAAGGAGATGAGAATGAATGAAATAACATATCACTCATAAGCCTCCCTAAAACACTTATATGTGAAAAATATAAGGATTTTAATCCCAATACATGTCTTTTAATCCATGGGGATCGCATATTACAAAACACAGATCACCAATGTATTTAAAACCAACATTTTATTATAACATGACATGGAATCATTACATGGACTATTCTATATTCACTCAATGCACCAGATTCATGGAATCTACCCTAAAACACACAAGGTTCATTCCCATTAAATAGAATGTATCTTTATTATAAAATACATAAAATATTGATTCTTAAATGAAAAACCAAAACTAAACTGGGAATCCTCTAAATACAATGATAATCCCACAAATGCATTAGACATTTATACTTGGACTCTGTTAATTATATCAAACAACCATCACTAAAAATTTATTCATTTTCCCCCAAAAATGTTACCCATCCTTGGGAATAGAAAGATGAACCCAATTTAAGAGAAAAGTAACAAAAGCTAAGTGGATTACTTTAATTTGGGTAACATGATGATACAAAATCTCCACCACAAGACTTTCCATCTTTATAATTTCATGTGGAAGAATGGTTTTTTGGAAAAGCTATGAGGCAACCACTCTGTCAAAAATGAGTCGCACTCCCAAGTCTTATTAGAATTTGATCTGCGATTTCTTAACACACTTTACAATAGAATAGACTAAAAATTCCATTCATTCACCTATGATTCCAAGATTTCATCATGCATCTCCATAATGGAATCATATGGCACCAGCTCAACCTTTTTCCAATATAGAACGTGGGAGAGAATAGGATGTTATTTTTTGAGCTGTGATATGTGAAAAAAATTAATGAACTCTTATAAATTGATCTCGATATTAAAAATGGAAAAAAACCTTCCCAATATTCTAAATGATCTCAAATGGTCCCACATATATTGAAGACATCAATCTTATATTTACATGTTGATGGTCACAAAACTCAGTAGAGACCATAAGGAAAACCCAGTCACCTATAGAGAACTAAAAAGGACAATTTACATGATCTACATAAGACTCCAATTGGATTTTCACAATAATCAGATGCTGGAATATATCATAAATCCATACAGATATCTTATCAACCAAACTCAGTCCAACCAAAGAGTCTCCACCCTCGGTCAAACAATAAGGAGATAATAAACATGGATGACAGTACATGGCTTCAAAAAGAACCATTAGGGTCTATTATTAATAAATATTTATATATGAAAAATACCCCAATCCCATATGGATAACCTAATATCTACCGAATTCTAAGGCATTGGGATAAATCCTATCCTGCAGAGTCTGAATAGCATTTTATGTATGACTATCTATCTATGGATTATAAGTTGTTGTAAATTTGACATGAGTTCCCATCACCATTTGGAGACATCTCTAAATCCTCAATAAAATCTAAGTATCCATGTCCAAAAAAGGAACCATGAATCCTCACAACTTTCGGCACTTGTACCTTACCCATATATTTTTACTATAGTGTATTCCCTGATCGAAATGAAATGAAATGGCATTGTCAACTAATCATTCCCCCCAATATGGAATTACTCTCTTTGGGATTCCATGGAAATCGCCAAAAATATCCATTGATACCTCATACCATTTCCAATGCAGCTCCATAATATGCTAGATAAATTCAATGGTTTTAGTTGCTCTAATTTTGTCACTTGGAAGGTCTAATAGCGTGACAAATAATCCACAATTTCACACTTCATACCTGGCCACCAGAATCATAGACACATTTCATAATAAATCTTTGTAGCATATATATAAACAACCCATGTATATCTATTAATAAAACACATATTTTTACAGATGTTGGGATGATAAACCAACCCAGAAACTTAGAATACCATCAAAAGAGAGAGCCAACCAGAAACCGTATCCTCGCTATATATGGGTTCTTTAATTCTTATGAAAAATCCATCTTTCTACTAATAAAATTGAATATAATCAAGGAGAGAGGATGATGACAAACAATTTTTCATAAACATAAATGATACATACCTCTTGAGCATCCAGATGTAATTGAGTAAAAACCCTCATAAGGTTCCTCTCTCTAACTGATTCCAAAATATTCTGCGATGACACTTTTATTCTAGGAGCATCTTCAATGACATTTCCCTTTCCCAGGGAATAAGTGATATGAAATTCAAAAAATAGAATATATTACCCCCACAAACTCTATTTATGATTTAAATATTTCTATGAAGAAATTTATCTCAAACTCTTATGGTCAGAAAATATTGTTATCATTTTCCCATAAATATAATGCTTCCGAAAATTATGTGTATTGATAACTATGAGATGAACTAATTCATGTGTTGGTAAATTCTACTCATTCGGTCAAATATGGTGAGAGTCATATGTAACCAAATGATCCTCCTATATGATTAAAAATGTAAAACTAGAACCATATGTATAAAAAAACCAAAAATATATTACCTGGTTCTGGTAATATTAGAGTAGGATTTGGTGTCAAAATGCATTGAAGCTCATCAAAAGAAGACTGGAACTATTCATTCAATGTGAATTTCACCCATTCCATATTATTATAAATCAAAATGTTATTCTTACATTGGGTGATATTTAATGAAAATTCTATATTACCTAGAAAGGCCAATTAAGATCTTAATCTCAAATTCATTTTGTGTCTCTTCCCATGAAAACACATCCTTTACCATATCAGGATAAATTGATTATCCACGTTCATAAATCATATGACCAATGAATTCCAATTCATGATTCCAGATGTTTCACATAGAATGTATTCCATAGAAATGTGGGATTCTCATGTTTTCCAAAAAAATACTCATATAGTACTCATGCTCTCACATATTATTTTTGATCAAAAATTAAAAAAATTTAAATATGGGTGTGAAACCCAGGAACCAAAAGGAGTCACGATGGCCTAAAGTGATGGAGCCCAAGGGCATCCCCTTGTACGAAATTACTAAATTCCTTGGGTAGTGATCCCAGACTCTCAAACACCAACAAAGGATCCTCCAAACTACTCTCCCGTGACAGGGAGTCTGCAGCAAAATTTGCCTCTCTGTGGGTGTGGCGAACCAAGCGACTATGTCTTATTTCCAAAGAGAAACTTCAAAAAACGTAATTCATGTGCCAAGGGGCCTCCACATACCCATTTAATAGTCGAACATATGTATCAAAATCCAAATCCACTTCTAAAAAACTCAATAAAATATTCCTGCAATGGATAACATCGATGTGAATTTCTTTCATTTCCGAACCCAAAGAGTTCCCCAGACCATAAAAGCTGCTGAAAGAGAATGTCACTAAACTAAATCTATCCCTCAGCAAATTGCCCCAGGCATCTACCCATGCATAAACAAGGCATCAATATTCTATTTGAACCCTGACAGTGGGAGATTCCTTTTGATCCAACAACCCTGGAGACTGTTTTGTACCAAAGGCATGTTGAGCATTCTGCGACAAAATAGGAGACTAATGTCTGCCTCTATTCAAGGAACCCAACTTGTGGATAAGTGACATCATCCTCACATGTAGATAAGCATGTGAATGTTGTGTACTATTCCTCAATTTGTTCCTTGCCTCCCACAACGTCCAAAACATAGCAATGATAATGATGCTATGAATCATGACATCTAGTTCAAGAAGTTCTGAACCCACGAACCAGCTAATGATAAAATCATACATAGAGGTTCTTGCAGTGTTGGAATATCTCCAAATTCCCACAGCAGACCAAAGCCTATTAACCCATTCAATTTTAATAAAAAGATGAAAGATCGACTCTGCCTGGGGATTGAGACATTAAACGCAATGTGATTCCATGGAAATATCCTTCATATAGATATTATCCTCTTTTGGTAACACATGGTTTCACTCCCTCCATACAAAGAAATTCATCTTAGTAGGAACCTACCTACACCAATGTCGTGTGGCCCATACGTCACCCTCTCCCCCTGGTTGTAACAACACCTGGTAGTCACTCCCTCTAATGTGACCTAACAGTGAGCCTATGAAACAGAACTGATCAGACTCCTTTGAAAACACCATCTCTTTAAGGGAGGACAACTGATTTGTTCTTGAAATTTCCTCATAAAGGCTGGGGATGTGTTTCGCCTCCTTCACTATCATCCCCAGAATATGACATCATGGGAAAAATAACTTCTCACCAATCGAGATGTCCCTCTAGAATCTGATATCCGCTCTCCCTATCACCCAACTTAATGCATCCTGAAGGATCTCCAAATGGCCCAATATGGTTTTCGCTAAATTGGATAGTTTCTGTCTGTCCCACTCCTCACAGTTCTGACCATATTTTTTTTTGAGGAATTATTCCCAGAGCGACTTCCCTTCCAAGACATCCCATTCCTTACGGACTTGTATTGCCTGCATTGATAAGGACACATCTCTAAGGCCGAATCCTACGTCCTCAACTGGCTTCACTAGATGGCTCCATACAGCCCAATGTGGCCTACATGTAGCATTGCCATCCCAAAGAAATAAGTTCATGAACATTTACATCAATGAAATAACTCCTTAGGGGGGGTGTAATGATGGATTAAACAAGAATCATAATTGAGGAGAGGACATTTTTTATGATAAAAACACGTCCCCCAAGTGAAAGGTACCTATTTTTTCCTCTAAGAATCCTCCTAATTAATTTGTTGATGAGCTCATTAAAAAATATCTTTTTGACATGGCCATTAGAAATAGGAGTTCTGATGTAGTTCATTGGAAATTTTCTTCGCTGAATTCCCAAAATATCTTGAATGATCTAGGCCCTCCTTGATCATTAATTGGAAATGAATACCCTTCTCTAGCCAACGATGATATACTGACCGCTAAGGCTGCTATATATCTCCATAGTCCTCGCAAAGTTATGAATAGAAGATCTCCTACCATTTTAGATGACTAGAATATCATCAGAAAACATGAGATGTGAAAATGTGCCATCTGAGTCATTGGAGTGATATGTCCAAATCCTTCTTTCCTCAATTCCACGGAGAAAATTCTATTAGAATGCCTCCTGGGAAATGATAAACAAGATGGGTGATAGCAGATCTCCTTTTCTCACCCCCTGCACACTTTTGAAATAGCCAATGCCTTTAACCAACAGAGAGATGGAGATCCATGGTGAAGAATAACACTGAAGGAAAAGATCTCATACCCATTCGTGAAAGCCGAGTTTCCTCATGACCTGAATAATAAAGCTCCAATTGAGCATAACATATGCCTTATTCATATCCACCTAGACAATAAGAATATATTTGATCACCGTTTTATTAATATCTTCTGCAAATTACATTAAAATACCAATCCACCATGAATACCCTTCCCCTTGATAAACCCATGATGCTCCTAGGAGATCAACTTTGGGATCACCATGTTAAACCTCCTAGAAAGCAAGGGTTCCAATGATTTGTAAGACACATTACACAGACAAATGGGACTAAAATGATCAAAATAAGAAGGATCATTGATTTTAGGAAGAAAAATAACTCTAGAGGTGCATGTACTCTTACCAATATCTCCACCCTTGAAATAGTCTTGAATAGATTCAATCACATGAACCCCCACAACCTCCCAAGCCTCCATGTTGAAAATCCTTGGAAAATTGTCCGGTCCCGGAGTGTTTTCCAGAGGAATGATAAAGATATTGTCCCAAACCACTACTACCTCCGAATCAACCATGAGGCTATTGTTGTTGTTAAAAACAATCATTTTGTAAATGCAACCCTTGAAAAATTCTCGCTCCTCCTCCGAAACACTATTCAACATGTTCTCTAGGCTAAGGTCTGCCCGCAAGCACTCAATGTGCTCCAATGCCAACCATCCAGAAACCTTAATATCAGAAGTGAACAATCCATCCTAAAGTTTGATGTCAATTTTCATATTCTTGTGCACCTTCAAACAGGAATGAAAAAATGTGGTATTCAAATCCCCCTATTTAATCCATTTGATCCTAGAACATTGTCTATAACCTCTTTCAATGTCCAGCATCCTACCGTCCAAGTAAGCTTGTTTATCATATAAAACTAGGAAAACACCCTCTTCCCACCTTTGCTGAAGCTTATCCTACAAACTATCAATTTCACCCAGGAGACCCTCCACATAATTGTCCACAATGGGATTACTAGACAACCAACGTGATATGTCCGCCTTGAGGTGTTTCAACTGCCCCGTGATCCCAAGCCATGCCCTCCTATCAACTTCTTGCACCCAGTAGTCCCTCATCATTTACATGAATCCGTCCAGACAATGCCAGTTGGAGGAATACATGAACGCCTTATATTTCTACCTCCCTTGCTTGAGCACAACCAGGAGGGGAATGTGATCTGACAATGCTCTGGAACGGTGGGAAACCAACGTCTGAGCGAATGAGTCTAATCCCTGAATATTGGCAGAGCATCTGTCAAGCCGACTCCATATCCACATAGCCCCCTTTCAGTTATTACACCAGGTAAACATGCACCTATTAAAACCTAGATCTTGGAAGCCCTTATTAGCCATGAAACTATTGAATTCAAGCATACCATTAGAAGTGTTTCCCACTCAACCTCTTTTCTCAAAAACATCAGCAATCATGTTGAAGTCACCACTGATAATCCAAGGAAGACCTGTTGGATAAAATGACACAAGGTCTTCCCAAAGCTCTCTTCTTTCCTACATATCACTACTGGCATATACGATGGATAAATAAACTCATATACCTTTAACCTCGAGCTTCACCTAAACTCATTGGCAAGTAACATGAATCATAGACACCTGAAGATTGTGCTTACAAAGAATCCAGATATTCTTATTAATCGGTTGGACATGCAAAAAGTACCTGAATCCCATCTTCTTCACCAATAACCAATTCTACTGATATCATTATTAGGCACCATAATGACAGACAGTTCAACACCATATCTCCGGACATCAGATGCCAGAAAATAACACATTTCATGTTATCCCAAACCACGTGCATTCCAAATATTCAACGAGAGCATTATCATATAGGGTTCTTGGCCTTACAGTCATTGTTTCTTGTCCTCAGGAGAAAACGATTCTTACAACACTCCTATTTTGACATCGACCGAGTGGCAAGTCTGGACGAACCTTCAGAGTGAGAGCCCTTCTTCGGAACAAGAATCTTCTTTTTCAGCGGGCTGTCCACTTCTTCCAATTGAGTGATTCTATTTTCTATGGGAGAATACAGTGACACTAGGGTCACCTTCTCATGAATCATGGATAACAGCACCAGAAGATAAGGTTAACTATGATAAGAAGCAATCTCATTCGCCACCCCTATCGGCATATGAGGCCTCGATGATTATTCAGAACTAGCTAAAGGGCGAACCTTGGAGGCCAAGAATGATGTTTTGAGGTTTTCTGGATAAAGAAGAGTGGACATATGGACACCTAGTAAAGGTGGAACTACCCCTTGGGGATACCTGGATCGACCCACGAAAAAAGAGTCCCTTTCAGAAGTTATCGACTGAAGCCAGAGTCTGATCCATCAAACCCACTAACGCACACAGCAATGCGGATGCATCGGGTTGCATCAATAATGATTTGGCAAGGATGAGTTCCTCCGATAAAAAGTTTTCCTCTTGAGCCCTTTTTGTAATTTATTTAACATTTCTGAAAAATGGGAAATAAGATTAAATAAATACAAAAGGTTTGATATACCATTAACATTTTGCAACACCACTAAGGGAGACAACGACCTATCCCGATCTTCTGGCACCATGCCGACGACACCGTGTAAGGTCTTCCTGCCCCCTGATCCATCCATGGCCTTGGATGAAGAAGAACCCATACAATTTTTAGGGGCACGCTGGGACCCTTAAGATGAGGTCTCACTTCCCCTTCATGAAAATTTCCACCGAATGGCCTTGGAAGTTGCAAATCGAGGAAAACATGGGAGGTGTAAGGAACACCAACCGTTGCCACAATTTGAATCCATTAGGAGATGATATGAGTAGGATCAAGGGAAACATAACTGAAAGATTCATTTCCACACAAATGTGGGGGCTGGTCGCTTCCAACAACTTCTCCGTATTCAGGTCTAAGAAAAGGTAGCTCCCTGGAGCATTTTCCACCACCGCTATAATAGTATTGTTTTGAAATGGAAGGGGAAGCCCTCAGAGCTTTATCTAGACCGCAACCCTGTGTGACTCTCTTCCATAGTTACACCCTTGATCCCAATGAGACAATGTGAAGTGACGGTCACCACAACTTCTTTCCTCCCTTGGACAAGCATGAACAAAGCCTTGTTTGCTGAAGAGATGTATGCCGAACGCAAACTGAGAATGTTCCGAGACCGCTATAGGTTGTTGAAGACTCCAAGAATCCACAAAGGATAGAAAAACCTCTAGAGAGGCTTTGAAAAGTCCAAACCAATCCCGAAAAGATAGGTTATGGAATTCAAAAGCATCCTATATCTCTTGACCATAAATCCAATTTATTCCCTCTAACTGATCAAAAGCATTATACACTCAATGAATGTGATACTTGTTCTAAATCAATACCCTATTCAACTTTCGGTTAAGCATGCACTAACATAGGTAACCATCTAAATTCTTGGAAAAGAGAACCGTGGATATCCCAGGTTAAACACTAGGGAGAACACAAGTTTTTTCTACCAAATAATTCAACTAAATCTTGTTCACATTATACACATCTAGTGTTATATGATAATATGGTATCATTATTAGTTGTTCTCCAGGAAAAAGTCAATAATAAACTCTACCACCCTCTCTAAAACAATTATAGAGAAATTATTTGGTCAAAAATTAGGAAAATACTGAACTATTCATGTAAGATCAACAATAAGTTATATTTTATTGGGATTAACTACACCCATATACAAGAAACTCTTAATCATTGGACTGGATGGTCTTCCATGACAAGACCACTTATCCAACTACACTAAAAGCACTTGGTGGGTTACATCGTCCATAAAAAACATGAAATATTTTTAGTAACAATCAAAAAAATCTCTAAGAGAGATAAAGAAATTATATTATATTGATGATGTCGAATAAATTATGATTGAGAACAAGAAAATACAAGAATAGATTTGTTTTCTCTATCAATAGTGCACAAAAAGGAGACGAGAACCCCTTATCTTTCCTATTATCAATAGTTTTTACTAAATCTATGAACAAGTACATGATATCAATTGTAATGTATATTATATCAATAAAATATCTAGATATAAATCAGTGGGAAGCACAATTATAAAATAAATTAATCGGTACTAAGGATTCAATGAAGAGGGTACCTTTGACAATTTCTAGACATTCATATACCTCTACTAGAAAGTGATGCGCTATGTGATGGTCCTTAACTCTTATGTCATATGTATAGAACCCTCTATCCATTTAATTATCGAACTACATGATAGTATCCATTATAGATAACAGTCATTGACCATATCGATGAGTATAGATATCCTAAAAGAGAAGTTGTATATGACCATACTTCCAAAAAATGTTACACATATTATTAGGTGAAAGAAAAAAACTCACATATATCCTACATTTCTGCAATAATATAATGTTATAGAATCACCACTAGGTGTAAATAGAGGTATTGAAGAGGCATGAAAAAGAGAGGCTGCTCCACAGCTCTTACGATGTTCATTATGCTTCTTCGTTTTCCCTGGCATTCCCATAAAGCTACCACTATGTGGAAGAAAAAGGGTAGAATATCGACTTAGACTTATCTATTTACCTCTTATATCATACACATGTATAATATCATCACATAGAGAAAAAGCATAAACCTAAATTCATATAATCTGATATCTGTTCATAATCCTAGTATGTAATTATGAGATTTCAGATGGTCATTCTTTACAAAAAATAGTGAAAAATGAACCAACTCAGAAAATTGATTGGTATATGCAAAAACTGAGATATCTCTATACTGAAAAGTTAAAAACTGCCTAGATTAACTTATTATTTGTGATTAAATAAAAAAACATCAGAAATATGAAGTTATTTAAATAATTAAAGCCCAAGGCCACAAACCTATCTAAATATAACAGAAATCCAAAAATTTCTTTCTATGACCCTCAATTAGGAATGTTAGACACTTCTGCTTTGGATTCTATGGGGTTTATATGATTTAAATAAATTGATCGGTGCTTTAAATTCAACAATCCACATCTCAAGTTTCATTCATGACTTTAAAAGGTGGTGGATTCTCAACCAAGACAACCAGTGATTGATCTGTTTCTCAAATAGCACCAAGATGCACCTCAACAAATGTGTTCTGAATTTCTGTCACATTCTAGAAAATATAAATAACATCATGACTAATATCTTCAATAATTTTCTAATCCATCATAGTATTACCTTGGGAGGAATCAGATATACACTCCGAGGGAACTCATATATCACATTTCAGAGGCATACCAATGAACAAAGAAATATAATAAATTTTTATAAAATAAAAAATATTAGTTTAAACTAGAAACCCCATAATAAAAACTAGTATTAAAATTAAATAATAAAAACATGAGACACACATCCTAAAATATAATGGATATATGGGTATTATCAAAGAAAAATATTGCCAGACACTCACCGCAACATACCTCTCCACCCTAGATATTCGTATCTCAATTCTAATAAATTTTCCAAGACAATAAATGTTTACTATAAACACCTTATGCTTGTAATTTTTAATAAACCAACCTGAATAACCTCTCAAAGTGGTATCTATACCAATATTCTACAGTCCCAAATAGATTTATCGATACCCATGGGCTGACGACTAACACTGAGGTATCAAAAAATAGATGGAATGATTTTTCCCACTCTAAATAGACAACATAGAGTATATATATAGAAGATAATATAGTAGAAAAATAAATATATGCTATATATAAAAAATAGTGGAAACCAAATAATGAAATAGAGGAACTAACATTTAAGTTTAATTAAATCCACAATGGACAACCAAAATAGGAACACCAACTTCTCTATGTGATAGATTGGGAAGACTCCCACCATCTCACTACTAGATACCCATCACAGATGACGAAAAACCTCCTCTCCCCCTCACTATGGATCATTTATATACATTGCATTGAATGAAATAACCATGTATACACATCACTGAATTGGTATGTAGGCTGTGATATAACATTATTGGTAGGTTCCACATAGATATTCCATATCGATTCTTTGAAAAATAATCCCAGTTTTCTCAACAATAATGAATACAAGGCATGATAACAATTGAACAGATTTTATATCAATGTCATTCCCAACAGATTAATTTACACATCATCCAAATTTATAAATAAATAAGATAAAAAAAATTTAAAGCATTATATATATATATATATATCAGTTGACAGATTAAGTAAAAAAACAAAACATGCATCATTTCACATATCATGTCTATTGTAGTAAAACAAAATAAGCGAAAATACAATTATATGCATAGGTAACACTATGCTAGGGATTCCACCAGGTCAGGATATAAAGGAAACTCATGAATAACATAGACTATTGAGTATGTATCAGTCCACTAGACATATGCATCAAGTCTAGAGGGAATATGAACACCACCAAAATGTTAACCCCCTTAACTAGCATCACAATTCCCTAAGAAGACATGCTAGAAGATCAGATATAGGACCCCTCAGAATATATCAAGATATTGGAAAATATAAATGATTTTTCTTTACAACTATGTACCCTAGGATTCAATTATTTTCTACTTTTTAAACCCATTCAACAAAGCATTTCATAATTTCATTTAACAATGTGTTAAAATCCCATTCCATTTACCATAAAACTAATAAAAAACCATATTTAATAAGATTATAGATAAAAACAAATAAAATAAATAGTAATTTCAAATTATTTATTCTAATAAAAAAATTATCAAAATAAGAGTAGTTTTGTTCCCTAACTAAGGCTATATATGTAAACACCTTCCATAAAACATGGGGTCAGACATTACCACAAAGGATTGATGAGAATGAGGAATGAAAAAACAAGAAAGATGAACTGAAATCAATCTACACATCCTTCAATTGATAAAATTTAGACAAGGGGTTGTTTGATAAGAGGAGACAACACATACATCAAATACGAA
Source organism: Viscum album (assembly GCA_963277665.1). Classification (NCBI taxonomy): domain Eukaryota; kingdom Viridiplantae; phylum Streptophyta; class Magnoliopsida; order Santalales; family Viscaceae; genus Viscum; species Viscum album. The sequence goes on from OY728133.1 coordinate 449,325,826, forward strand.
CACACATCAAACAATAACCTAGAAAGGAAGGACCCTCTGAACAATATCACACCACGAATCTAGAAGAAGAGAAAATTAAATGTCAAAATAGATTAATGGATGTAATAACACAACAAAGAAGCTCTATCAATAAAAAACAATGAAAAAGTATAAATTCTCACTAACCAAGTGAGATACTTCCCAACTACAAAAATGATTAATTTCCAAATGAATCAATCCAGATCAAATGGAGACTCCCACAATTGTCGAAGATTCTTTATACATTGTTATTCAAAAATGATATGGGACAATAAAATTACATATCACTCACATACGACCCTAAAGTCCCTCCTTGGGAAAATTAAATTTTTTTTAATCTTTCTATACTTCTTATAATCTGTGGGGATCACATACATAAAAAAACGTGACACTTTTTTATAACAGAAATCGATTATTAAACAATATGTAAAATGTACATGACATGTACTCACTACACACTATTCAATAGAGACACCACATCTTCCCTATAGAACTTACGTGGAATGTAATCCCATTACACAACATGTATCATTCTTGTAGACTCTATGAATTTTATATTCTTACATGAAAACCCAAAACGAATTCAGGGGTTCTCTGTATATGGGGGGAAATCTGAAAAACCATTACAAAATTATACGCAGAATCCATTATTTCAAACTAACATCTTACCCACAATATTATTCAATTTTACCCAAAATTTTATCTCCATACTCAAGATCACCAAGATGCGACCAATTTAAGTGGAAAATAACAAAATATAAGTAAATTACATGAATATGGGTAATTGGTTGTTACCAAAAGGGGACTTACAACAAACAAAATTTTAACCATAATGGATGATTTTCCTTGATCACCCAAGATAGATGATTTATGAAGGCTTCAAAAAATAATATGATCAATGAGAAATACTTTTCCGGAGTATGTATGGACCTAAAATTATTATCATTTGACTACAGATTACTAGACATAAAACTCATAGTGAAAAGACTATAAATAATGTGGAATTTATTACTTATCAATGAAAGTAAAACTAATTAAAATACTATCAATCTTATATGATACCTATTTTTTTCATTTTTCCATTTATCATATCCATTTTTTTAAATGTGATAGATTAATTTTCATAAGAGTTCCAATTTTTTGCACTCTCTATCTCATTTAGGGTTTATTATACGGTTGAAATTTTACATTTTCAAAAAATACACGTGGACTGAATCATGTTTTCATACTATACATAGTGATTCTTATATCTTATTTTATTGTCCCAGATTCTAATTCCTTTATCATTTTATTCCCCATATCACCATACTGATGCAACACATATTAGTTCGTGTTAGGATTAATCCTTCCTCCTCACACAAAGAAACCCCATTAAAACACATAATTCTCTGATGAACATAAACAAACTATGGATAGAGACCTTTCCCCAATAATATATGTCACTTTATTATTATTTTATAAGAAATATAGATATTCTTAGGTCTCTAGTCCCACAACTAGCTATAAATTTCATCATTTCAAATTATCCACTCTTTCAAAAAATTTAGCCCTTTACTAATTAACATTGGTTTATCTCCATGTTCCCTACATTAATTTGGTTCATTTAATATTCTATTAAATATGGGCAAGTACTATGCATAAATCTCATTTTCGAGACTAAAATTTTATTAATTTTATTAATAACACAACACTTGCTGATGAATGAATCATCCATCATTGGAATATCTATAAATATCACCCCCACTACAACATAGTGTTATTTATATTAATTTTTTACATATATTTTCCTTCAATTTCATTTAACTAGGATTAAACCAATCCACCTTGTTCTCTATATTGAGTAAATATATATAAAAGAATTATAGGATATCCATGTATCCTTTAAAAAATCCTTTATGGTACTATTTTATAAACCAAAGAAAATTTTAAAATCCATGGGAATTTAAATTTCAGCATTGTTTTGGTATAAGATCTATGAAATAATATTAATATATTCCATTGATCGATGATTTATGACATGAATCACCATCACCACATTTTAAAAAATTCAAGACCCTAATCAAATAAACAAAATAATGAATGTAATATAATATCACAAAAATCATTTCATTAATTTTTGACATATTCTAATTAAAAAAAGACTATTATAATAATAATTCAATACAAAAGACTAATTTCAGAAAACTATGTCATGTTAATTTTTATTTTCAAGGGATTATGCCTAAGTTTTTTCTTTTATGATAGATATAAATTCTTTTTCTAATATTGTTTCACAAAAGAATCTAAGTCTGTTAAAAATAAAAAAATTAATATGTTTCTCTTGGGAGTAGTTATCTATCACAATAGATTATATTTTATAAATAAATAATTATATCATAAAAATTAATTTTCAATGAAAAATTATTTCTATCATAAAAAATAGGAAAAAATTATTTATTAAAATATATATAACATTTAATAAAAAATTAAAAAAAATTAAAATGTTGTATGTTTATAAAAATATTTCCATAGCGCTTTACGGGATTGTGATATGTTGAATAGTAAATAGGAGGGAAATTCATGTATAAACTCTAAAAAATTCATCTTATTTACACTATAATGTGTTAAACTATTGAAATTTCTTCACACGATGTTTCTCATTATACCAATGGTTCTCCTTAAAATCTCCATGAATTCTCTCTATAATCTAATCTTATTCTCACAACACTTCCTCATAATCTACAATTGATGATGACTCTGAATGGATTCTCTTTGAGATTTATGATGAAAAATAATTAGTTATATAACATGTAGTACGCATCATTTGTAAACCAATACTGACCACCCATATTTTCTTGATACCCTCAATGGTTGTCTACATAAAATATTCCTCACTGAATCCTGACTCAAAGGAGGCCACTCCATCAATCTCAAAATTAATTTCCCAAGCATGATAGCCACATAAAAATTCATTTAATGTAATAAAAAAATAAAATTTTATGGAAATTAAATTTAGGTAAACTTTGTTGACAAAAAATACTAACAATAATCCAACATTATATGTCCCTAAAAATATATCATATAATATAATAGATTTATATCATGTTGTAGATATCATACAAAAATAAACTAACATGATCATTGGACCACATAATCATAATATTGATATTTTACCTTTAAAGTAAATATTAATTAACCAACTAAATTACCTTCCATATGTCATCCATGAGTAACAATAATTTGAAAATCATCCCTATATGTGACTTCTTACATCCTCTAGTTTTTTATACCTCAGGAAGAACTCCAATAAAAATGAATTACAACTCAGTATGAGAGTATATAATACCAAGCATTTGATTGGATATATTTATGTCGATAATAGGAGAAATATGGTTAAAATGTATAGAAGAATATCTCTCTATGAGACTGTTAATAAGATAAAGTAAAAACTGATGAAAACAGTCATATTGAAGAATATATCATTCCATTAGGATGGTAGATATCATCTAATCATTGATTGGAGACTATACGCCATAAATATTATTCCCTATAACATGTTAATAATGAAATATTGTTAATAAAATTATTATTTATTTACATACTGTCCTATGATCAAACATATGATGTTGATGATCAATGCTAACTAGTTACCATGACATCCAAGACCAAGAAAAATAATTTTGTATACTCTCACTCTGTTGTTGAATATAAATATGTGAATAATTATATAAAATATAATAAATATAAAAAAAATTAGTGTATATATAATTCGATGAAAATTGATTAAAATAAATAACAATAAATCCAACAAAAACATGTTGCAAATTCATGAGATAGACATCGATCAAGAATATAGCATGGAATTATCAATATCCCTAGAGTATGACATATCCTAGAAAATTGTTAAATGGTAGAATGATGCGGGTCTCCTGAAGAGTCATTGGTATGATCCCCAAGATGCATGGAATTTTCAAGGGCATGCCACAACACAAAAATATCATTTCCATAAATCTAAAACATAAATATAATATTACCAAATAATAATATTAAATATAAATTAAAAAAAAGAAAACACACAAATACGTATAGATTGACTATATCCAAAATGTAATTTCATCATCATATATCTTAATAATATAATTTATTGGTATCAATGTTTTCTTATTACTCCTAAACATCATCAATTTCAATACGAGATTCAATTTCATCTTCCATTGTTACTTAAAATTTTTTGATTATATCATTAAAATTATCTACACCATCATTTCTTTTCATTTAGGATTTATCATTGATATCTGTATATTATCATATAAATTTTCTAATTAGGCACTTCTCTTAAACAATTTCCATATCATTAATTTAATTATAACAATAATAATTTTTCAAAAATTCATTTTAAGGAGATTTCATTTTTTACACTCCACTAACCAGTTGTATCTCCCAAATCAGCAAAATAATAATTTAAATAAAAAATATGATTTTCTTTATGTGACAATATAAATAGTTAATTTTATATTATAATAATTTCATATTTATTATCAATAGATTTTTTTAATATAAGAAAATTAAACCCTCAATTAATATCAAAGAAATAAACATTGAACATTTTCATATTATTTTATCTTATATAATATAACAAAAATATTTCATCCACTGTTTAATAAAAGTTATTTTCATATTATTTTATATGATATCCTTTCCAAAAAAACACAACTACTCATCGATTTTCTTTATTCACCATATGTGTGTACAGGAAATCAGAATCCATTAACTATATAAACATTATAAGATTTAATCATTATAGATGGTTGGTTACTCATTATTTATTATTGATTAAAAATCATTTTTATTTTGTGACACCTTGAAAATGAAATAATTTTTATGATAACTAAGTAACGAAATTATTGCATATGTTCGACAAAACATATTTTAACATATCAGTCTTTTGAACTAGTTGGAAGAATTATATTTTTGACATTATTCAAGAGTATCCAATGTTATTTGTGTGATTTTTTTTATTACGATCATCATATTATATAAAAAATAATTATTTTAAACTTAAATTAAAAAATATAAAAAAAATTAAATTATTGAACTATTCATGACATTTTTTAACAATTCATGAGAATATATCATGTAGTTTTATAATGTTCACTATCTTAATTCCATTATTCATGAAGATCACTAAAACTAAGCATATAGTAGTTAAATATTGATAAAAATGGATTATGGAATCATAAAAAATTTCCATAATTATGATAAATTCCAATATATTATAATGATATTAATATGGAAAAAATATTTATAAAAATTATAAATATCCACTAATAAATATATTTATGTAATTTACTTTTCAATAAAAATATTTTTCTTAAACATTATTCTTTACTTTTCGCATGATTTTATTTTATGCTTATATCAATAATAATTGAATTATACCTATATTTTTTTATGATGAAAATGTATTTGTAAAAGATCCATCAAATAAAATAATTTTGGAACAATTTAATTCTATTTTAAATAAAATTAAGAAAAATACAATGTTGATGCAAAATCTATGCCTCATAGTCTAATTTCAGCACAAAAATATTTGTTATATTTGATATTTTCATATGCACATCACAATTATATTATTTCAACATCATTCAAATGCTAATTAGAAATAGTATTTCCACTATGAAAAGGAAATTGTAACTTCTTCATCTCGTAATTTGACCATTAATTATATCGTAACCTAAATTAGTAGCAAATCCATCTTTAAAACTCAAATATACTATCCATATATAGAATAAAAAACTAATTTCATAAGAAAGTTCATAATATTATTTTGGATTCATTAATCTATGGGACAAATACATTTTAAATAAGTCAAGTTCGGGTTGACTACACATTTCATAAAAAAACTATCAGTTTCATTATACTATATTTAGTCATACTAGGTGAGTCTAACAAAATATAAAAAATGATATTATATTATTTCATTAATTATTCCAAAAATACAACTAGTTTCATGTCTATATATAAGAAATATATGGAAATTTCCCTAAAATAATTTTTTTATCCATTTGGGATCTCTCTGAAAGAAACCTATTTTATTAGATTATGGTTGTCCTAAGGGTAACATGAGATAATGATGAAATCATATATTATACCTAAACACCTAATAGAACTATTAGTTTTCTATCTGATTTAATTATAAACTTTATAAAATTATTACAATATCCATAAAAAGGATGATCTTAAGGTAAAATATATAATTGAATGTTAAAAAACAATGCTTTAGTATCCAACCTCAAAAACTATCAAGATGTTCCCCGATATTATTAGCTACATGAACTAAATCATTCTTCTCCATTCACTAGATGCTACTAACTATTGATGAGTTCTTATTGTGTGTCAATGGGAATACTATGGGACTATTTATAAGATAATGTAAAAACTGATGAAAACAGTCATATTGAAGAATATATCATTCCTTTAGGATGGTAGATATAATCTAATCATTGATTGGAGACCATACACAATAAATATTATTCCGTATAACATGTTAATGATGAAATATTTTTAATAAACTTATTATTTATTTACATAATGTCCTATGATCAAACATATATTGTTGATGATCAATGGTAACTAGTTACCATGACATCCAAGACCCAGAAAAATAATTTTTTATACTCTCACTCTGTTGTTGAATATAAATATGTGAATAATAATATAAAATATAATAAATATAAAAATAATTAGTGCATATATAATTCAATGAAAATTTATTAAAATAAATAACAATAAATCCAATGAAAACATGTCACAAATTCATGAGATGGACATCGATCAAGAATATAGAATGGAATTATCAATATCCCTAGAGTATGACCTATCCTAGACAATTTTTCAATGGTATAATGATGCGGGTCTCTTGACGAGTCATTGGTCTGATCCCTAAGATGCATGGAATTTTCAAGGGCATGCCACAACACAACAAGATCTTATCCTTCAATCTAAAACATAAATATAATATTACCAAATAATAATATTTAATATAAATTAAAAAACAAGAAAACACACAAATATGTATAGATTGACTATATCTAAAATGTTATTTCATCATCATTTATCTTAATCAAAAAATTAATTGGTATTAATGTTTTCTTATGACTCCTAAGCATCATAAATTTCCATACGAGATTACATTTCATCTTGCATTGTTACTTAAAATTTATTGATTATATCATTGAAATAATCTACACCATCATTTCTTATCTTCCAGGATTGATCATTGATATCTGTATATCATGATATAAATTTTATAATTAGGCACTTCTCTTAAACAATTTCTATATCATTCATTTAATTATAACAATAATAATTTTTCGAAAAATCATTTTAAGGAGATTTAATTCTTTACACTCCACTAACCAGTTGTATCTCCCAAATCAGCATAATAATTTAAATAACAAATATGATTTTCTATATGTGACAATATAAATAGTTAATTTTATATTATAATAATTTCATATTTATTATCAATAGATATTTTTAATATAAGAAAATTAAACCCTCAATTAATATCAAAGAAATAAACATTGAACATTTTCATATTATTTATATTATATAATATAACAACAATATTTCATCCACTGTTCAATAAAAGTTATTTTCATATTATTTTATATGATATCCTTTCAAAAAAAACACAACTACTCATCTATTTTCTTCATTCACAAAATGTGTGTGCAGGAAATCAGAATCCATTATCTATATAAACATTATAAGAAATAATCATTTTAGATTGGTTGGTTACTCATTGTTTATTATTGAATAAAAATCATTTTTATTTTGTGACACCTTGAAAATGAAATAATTTTTATGATAACAAAGTAACGAAATTATTGCATATGTTCAACATAACATATTTTAACATACCAGTCTTTGGAAGTAGTTGGAAGCATTATATTTTTGACATTATTCCAGAGTAAACAACGTCATTTGTGTGAATTTTTTTATTACGATCATCATATTATATAAAAACTAATTATTTTAAACTTAATTTAAAAAATGTAAAAAAAAATTTAATTATTGAACTATTCATGACATTTTTTAACAATGTAGGAGAACATATCAAGGAGTTTTTTAATGTTCACTATCTTAAATCCATTATTCATGATGATCAATAAAACTAAGCATATTGTTGTTAAATATTGATAAAAATGGATTATGGAATCATAAAAAATTCCATAATTATGATCAATTCCAATATTTTTTATGATTTTAATATGGAAAAAATATGTATAAAAATTATAAATCTCCTCTTATAAATATATTTATGTAATTGACTTTTCAATAAAAATATTTTTCATAAACTTTATTCTTTATTTTTTACATGATTATATTTTATGGGTATATAAATTATAATTGAATTATACAAATATTTTTTGATGATGAAAATTTATTTTTAAAAGAACCATCAAATCAAATAATTTTGGAACAATTTAATTCTAATTTAAATAAAATTAAGAAAAATACAATTTTGATGCAAAATCAAAGCATCATAGTCTAATTTCAGCACATAAATATTTTTTATATTTTATATTTTCATATTCACCTCACAATTATATGATTTAAACATCATTCAGATGCCAATTAGAAATAATATTTCCACAATGAAAAGGAAATTGTAACTTTTTCATCTCGTAATTTGACCATTAATTATATCGTAACCTAAATTAGTGGCAAATCCATCTTCAAAATTAAAATATACTATACATATATAGAATAAAAAACTAATGTCATAAAAAAGTTCATAATATTATTTTGGATTCATTAATCTATGGGACATATACATTTTAAATAAGCCATGTTTGAGTTGACTGCACATTTCAAAAAAAACTATCCGTTTAATTATACTATATTTAGTCATAATAGGTGAGTCTAACAAAATATAAAAACTGATATTATATTATTTCATTAATTATTCCAAAAATATAACTAGCGGCATGTCTATATATAAGAAATATATGAAAATTTCACCAAAATAATTTTTTTATCCATTTGGGATCTCTCCGAAAGAAACCTATTTTATTGGATTATGGTTGTCCTAAGGGTAACATGAGATAATGGTGACATCATATAGTATACCTAAACACCTAACAGAACTATTAGTTCTCTATCTGATTTAATTATAACCTTTCTAAAATTATTACAATATCCATAAAAAATATGATCTTAAGGTAAAATATATAATTGAATGTTAAAAAACATTGTTTTAGTATCCAACCTCAAAAACTAAAAATAAGTTCCCCGAGATGATTAGCGACATGAACTAAAGCATGCCTCTCTATTTACTAGATGATACTAACAATAAGTGAGTTCTTATTATGTGTCAATGGGAATACTATGGGACTATTTATAAGATAATGTAAAAACTGATGAAAATAGTCATATTGAAGAATATATCATTCCTTTAGGGTGGTAGATATCATCTAATCATTGATTGGAGACCATACGCCATAAATATTATTCCCTATAACATGTTAATAATGAAATATTATTAATTAAAATATTATTTATTTACATACTGTCCTATAATCAAACATATGATATTGATGATCAATGGTAACTAGTTACCACGACATCCAAGACCCAGAAAAATAATTTTGTATACTCCCACTCTATTGTTGAATCTAAATATATGAATAATTATATAAAATAGAATAAATATAAAATAATTAGTGCATATATAATTTAATAAAAATTGATTAAAATAAATAACAATAAATCTAATAAAAACATGTCGTAAATTCATGAGATGGGCATCGATCAAGAACATAGCATGTAATTATCAATATCACTAGAGTATGACCTATCCTAGACAATTGTGCAATGGTAGAATGATGCGGGCCTCTTGACGAGTCATTGGTCTGATCCCCAAGATTCATGGAATTTTCAAGGGCATGCCACAACACAAGGATATCATATCCATCAATATAAAACATAAATATAATATTACCAAATAATAATATTTAATATAAATTAAAAAAAAAGAAAACACACAAATAGGAATAGATTGACTATATCCAAAATGTAATTTCATCATCATTTATCTTAATCATAAAATTAATTGGTATCAATGTTCTCTTATTACTCCTAAACATCATCGATTTCTATACGAGATTCGATTTCATCTTCCATTGTTACTTAAAATTTATTGATTATATCATTGAAATTATCTACACCATCATTTCTTATCTTTCTGGATTGATCATTGATATCTGTATATTATCATATAAATTTTCAAATTAGGCACTTCTCTTAAACAATTTCTATATCATTCATTTAATTATAACAATAATATTTTTTCAGAAATTCATTTTAAGGAGATTTCATTTTTTACACTCCACTAACCCGTTGTATCTCCCAAATCAGCATAATAATTTAAATAACAAATATGATTTTCTTTATGTGACAATGTAAATAGTTAATTTTATATTATAATAATTTCATATTTATTATCAATAACTATTTTTAATATAAGAAAATTAAACCCTCAATTAATATCAAAGAAATAAACATTGAACATTTTCATATTATTTTATCTTATATAATATAACAAAAATATTACATCCATTGTTCAATAAAATTTATTTTCATATTATTTATATGATACCCTTTAAAATAAAAACACAACTACTCATCGATTTTCTTTATTCAGCATATGTGTGTAAAAGAAATCAGAATCCATTAACTATATAAACATTATATGATTTAACCATTTTAGATGGTTGGTTACTAATTTTTTATTATTTAATAAAAAATATTTTTATTTTGTGACACCTTGAAAATGAAATAATTTTTATGATAACAAAGTAACGAAATTATTTCATATGTTTGAAAAAATATATTTTAACATACCATTCTTTGGAACTAGTTGGAGGCATTATATTTTTGACATTATTCAAGAGTAACCAATGTTATTTGTGTTAATTTTTTTATTACGATCGTCATATTATATAAAAAATAATTATTTTAAACTTAATTTAAAAAATGTATGAAAATTTAAATTATTGAACTATTCATGACATTTTTTAACAATTCAGGAGAACATATCAAGGAGTTATTTATTGTTCACTATCTTAAATCCATTATTCATGAATATCACTAAAACTTAGCAAATGGTAGTTAAATATTGATAAAAATGGATTATGGAATCATAAAAATTTCCATGATTATGATCAATTCCAATATTTTTTGATGATATTAATATGGAAAAATATGTATAAAAATTATAAATCTCCTCTAATAAATATATTTATGTAATTGACTTTTCAATAAAAATATTTTTCCTAAACTTTATTCTTTATTTTATACATGATTCTTTTTTATGTGTATATCAATAATAATTGAATTATACCTATATTTTTTGATGATGAAAATGTATTTTTAAAAGATCCATAAAATCAAATAATTTTGAAACAATTTAATTCTAATTTAAATAAAATTAAGAAAAATAAAATGTTGATGCAAAATCTATGCATCATAGTCTAATTTCAGCAAAAAAATATTTTTTATATTTGATATTTTCATATGCACATCACAATTATATGATTTCAACATCATTTAGATGCCAATTAGAAATAATATTTCCACTATGAAAAGGAAATTGTAACTTTTTCATCTCGTAATTTGACCATTAATTATATCGTAACCTAAATTAAGAGAAAATCCATCATAAAAACTCAAATATACTATCCATATGTAGAATAAAAAACTAATTTCATAAAAAAGTTCATAATATTACTTGGATTCATTAATCTATGGGACATGTACATTTTAAATATGTCAGGTTCGGGTTGACTGCACATTTCCTAAAAAACTATCAGTTTATTTATACTGTATTTAGTCATACTAGGTGAGTCTAACAAAATATAAAAAATTATATTATATTATTTGATTAATTATTCCAAAAATATAACTAGTGGCATGTCTATATATAATAAATATATAGATATTTCCACAAAATAATTTTTTTATCCATTGGGGATCTCTCCGAAAGAAACCTATTTTATTGGATTATGGTTGTCCTAAGGGTAACATGAGATAATGATGACATCATATATTATACCTAAACACCTAAAAGAACTATTAGTTATCTATATGATTTAATTATAATCTTTATAAAATTATAACAATATCCATAAAAAGGATGATCATAAGGTAAAATTTATAATTAAATGTTAAAATACAATGTTTTAGTATCCAAACTCAAAAACTACCAAGAAGTTCCCCGAGATGATTAGCGACATGAACTAAATCATGCCTCTACATTCACTAAAGGCTACTAACTATAAGTGAGTTCTTAGTGTGGGTCAATGGGAATAATATTTCCTCATGAGTCAAATTTTATCTCAAGGTTAATCGATATAAATAAATAGAATACATAGATAATAACTTGTAGTAGTGGAGTAATGAATATAAAACATCCATGAATATAAAATTTGTGGACTTCATTTCATAAATACATTCAAAATGATGATGATAATCATAAAATCTATTCTGAAAAAATAAGGTTGATGGGATAAAGGTGAATAGACATATACCACAAGCTAAAAAAGACCAAAATATGCCTCTACTAGAATATGACCATGGGCTCATTCCTCCTCTCCCTTACACTATACTAATATAGTAGACCAATCATTGGAAGCTGGACACTTCCCATTATCTATTACTACAATCAGGATTATATCATGGGTATGAATGGTGGAATAATAAGGGAGTGACATAAAATCAATTGGCCATCACCAATGGTGTCATGATCAAACCAAAATCTTCATATAAATTTAGTAGTGTTCCAATAATAATAAATTAATGGAATAAATAAATAAGTAAATGCATCAGACTACTTTCATCATGGGATACTTGGCCGACTCTACCTTATTTGCCCTTTTAAGGACATATCTGATCCCAAGTGGAATTTTCATGTGTGATTTAAATATAAATGAGTAATCATTTATAATGGATTAACGGTAGTGTCATCCTAAAGATTGTGATTTGGATATGTGGATGTGTCCTTGTAATTTCAGATTCAAAGTATTAGTCATTAATTTAAAATCCCTATTTAGAATTTATGAAGAAAAAATATATTCCCATATTTTTAGATTTTAAAGGAATCCAACATATCGATCTAGGGGAACTATAAAATTACAATATATTACTATTCTATTTAATGTAATTGATAAAAAGAAATCCCTACAATATATCATTGCATGGCCAGAAATCATCCCCCTGAGCACATCTGTGCTATAACACATAAGGGACAAATCATCCCTCATGACCAATTCTAACCATCTATCCACCACTCTTATACATGGTGTCTCAACTAGGTAACATATATCTCTCCGCGAAGGTATGAAAAATTCTTGTTGATCCCATCAAAGACATACCTTTTATTTCTCCTAGTTTTTATACATTCTATATACCGGTTCAAATTATAAATCAATGTGATCTTGTACAACGTATCCCATAAGGATCTATCAATCTCTATGGGATGGGTATGATGTATGACTAAGATTTAACGATTCAATTCATATAGAAAGGCATGGAACCTATGGTGATTTAATTCTACTATCCTATCATTCTGTCAAGATATTTATTTATGGTTTGAATTTTTAAAAACATACTCATGGCCTATCATTCCATTAATTCAGCCAATACTTAAACACATCTATAAAATGAAGATGCACCACATGATGATTTATTGGGAAAATTAAGGAATTGGGAAATAAGGATATCAAGGAAAGGAAAATCTATATGGGTGGATGATGTCAAAAATAATGACATTGGATTATGTTTCCCCACTATCAAGGTTTACACGAAGCATGATAAACAATTTAAATTATTTTATTAGTAATTTTTGGTGTGTTTCCAGAATGGTCCATTGCACAACACAAAGATTCACAAAATTAATATAACTAAACATGAGGGGATGAATATAAAAAAGATACATTAGAATTCTAATTCTCTCATGACCTAGTTTCAGCCCTTGAGTTAATCTAGAATATTAGATATCAAATGAATCAAAAAATTACATGAATATCAGGAAATGAGATCACACCAAAATGGAACAACAAATAAGAATTGAAACTATTAAATGAATGTAGTGGAATATAAATATTATCGAGAGGGATCCAATGAACCAATCAGTGATTGAAATAGAGATCACCTGATGGATATAATATCATCCCATCATGAGAAGGGTTGGAGGCCTTCAGAATCCTACCAAAGAAGAAATACAATATGGGGGAGGGTTTGAGTTTATATAATCTTTTTATTGGGAAAGTGAAAAATCACCCTCAAATAAGGAGTCCCAGGGTTTTTTATAGGGTTGTCAAAACTCTTCACCAATAATGTGACATAAACTTCCCCCAAAGTCCCCTATCATGAGCTAGGAAAATGGTTTGACTAACCATGTATTGTCCATGTGAAATGAATCTTTCAATATTGTCAACAATTTCCCATGGGAATGGCTCATGGCCCACCCTATTGAAGAAAAACAGTGTGGCCTCCTTCTATGAATATGGGTCCCACAAAGTTGAGTCTCATAGTTAGGATGAACCATATTCTAATCGTGTGTCTCATTATTCTTTCCCAATTTTAGATCTTTAGGCTCTTAATGAGCCCTAGGATCCCCCAAAATAGTTTATATCCCTTATATTATATTACTATCAGTAAACAAGAGGGTTTTAATATTAACATAAGTGTTTTAGACTATCACAATTTTTGTTATTCTAAAACCTCCCCTTATTAATACAACTAGTCTATGAGTTTCCCTTTTGAGGTTGTCAAGGTTTCATATGAGAAAATATTCAAACATTGTGCATGTAAACCACTCTACCACTCCCAATTCTCATCTATCACACACATGTGCATCCAAATGAAACAAAACATTTGAAATATCCTACAACAGATATACTTTATGATTTGATCAATGGTACATATTGGATACTCCTAAAAACATTTATCCCCCTTTATCTAAACATCCTTGGGGTCAAACAAATGAGATAGGTCATAATGATATCATGGAAGATATTATATTTGGATGAATTCATTCATGTAATAGTACCTCAAATGTAACTGTAAAAAATATTATACTAGCTTAACTCTCCCCATGATATCGAATTTCCTGAAATAAGGTTGAGATATGTTGATGAGTCCCATTATTTTTTTTATGATCCATTTTAGGTGAAACTCTATGAAGGACCTAATGTATAACCTTAAACTCTAAAGGATGATAGAGGTGAGCAGCATAATACTTCTTCTTATAATGAGTTGAATATATACATTTATTAATAAATTGTACTTTATTTAATGTCTCTAAAGCAATTCCCTGACCCAGTAGTGATTCCTTGTCTGCATCTAAATATAAAAGAGGTGAACAGAACAACCTATCTTATAGGGCCTTATATAGATCCATATGAATCATTTCATTAAATCTATTATTGTCAAAAAAATATACCAGTGATATATGATTTTTACATTAAACTCCCTAACCAAGTAAACATGGAAATATTATATATATAACACCCTAATTATCAACATGGACATCCAATCATTTTGAGATTGATATTTTGTACTCAAGAGAACCTATGAACACCGTGAATTATTCAACCACATACTAAATCATGATGTAAACCGGGAATCAAGTTCTGAAATGATTAAATAGGGAACACCCTAAAGCTGCAAAATATATGGGTTATAAAGAATCGTCATATAATCATCTAAAAATATATCTTATATAGTTATGAATTATGCATCCTTGTCCAACCAGTCAATGATCACTGATACTACATCAATGCCTCAAGGAGATCTCGATATAAATTTCAAGAAATACCGGGTCATGTTGTTTCATTTCTAATATATAATTTATAGAGTCTATATAAGTATATCACATCTCTAGATCTTGACCATCAATAGATAATAGGTGGAACACCTCATGGGGATACCTGCAATCTACCTCTCCATACCAATCCACCAATAGTAAGGATGTATGCCTCAGTACATATTTGTAAGACTAGGATGAACCTCTCACACATACTAATGTTATTACAATAAAAAATATCCCTTTATTTATGAGAAAAAAACATCTATAGATTTTGGATATCTCATTCTCATCATTAACCCAACCAAATAGTGAGTTCTTACCTGACACACTCTCTATCATGATGAGTCCCTCTGGATTATATAGTTGTCTTAGACACACCCATTTCGAATGGAAGGAACTCACTACCAGAGCTTCTAAGACATACTAACTATGTTTTTTTCAAACATATATGTGCATCTGAGAAAAAATATCCAAAAAACTACCACTCACTTATGCCTTCCTATAAATCCTTTGATTGATTCATTCAGCTCTGGGTTTCATCCACTACATTACTTTTTTCTAGGTGTATGAAAAAGATAAAAGTCAAATGAATACAGTTACACAATCAAAAAGTCTGGACTGATATTCATGTTTCATTGTGTGGTGATGTATTTGAGAAATTTTTTGATTCACATAAACATAAAATTATTCACCAAATAGATAAATCCAACAAAAGTGTATATCATGAACCATGAATGAAAACATGAGGTATTGGGTACGACAATTCTTTCCATTGTTACCTAGGTGGTGTTACCTGTATACTATAATCCAATATACAAGCCTCATAACCACCACATGTATTATTCTTGAAGCATTGTTGTAAATGGTATAGATTCATCCATTCCCTAGCACAATCAGGATCGTCAATGAATTCAGTCTCCTTTTCAAATCAGGAAAGGTGTTTTTATATGATTTTGAAAAATCTAATATCACAACCTTCTTATTCAATTCCAGTATAGGTTCTTCTAGGAGTAATAAATCATATATAAATCACCTGTAACAACAATTAATCCCTTAAAAAATACATATATCAAATACATTCTTGGGAATCTCTAAGGAAACCACAGTTCTCATCCTCTATGGGTCAATTGATAGATCTTCCTTTGAAATGATATGAATCAAGAAGTGAACTATAATGATCCTAAAGTAGAATTATATGATCTTAACAGAAATATGTGCCTCTCTTAGTGCATTCAACATGATATCAATATGAGAGGAATGGTTGTTTCTTTTGTGAGATTGCAAGAAGATTTCATCTACAATGACCACCCCAAATGAATCTAGATATCCCTAGAAAATCTAATTCATCAAGGCCATAAAATTATTCATTGCATTATTCAGGAAAAATAACATAATAACATAATCGTATAAGTTTTATATTCTCTAAAATTATATATGTGGTACATTTTATGGTCTTGCATGAACATGATGGTATCCCCACCTAAAATTAGTCATAAAAAATACTGTCACCACTCAATGATTATCAGATTGATTATATATTAGAAGAATTTGATTCCATTTCTTAATAATAAGTCAGATCAACAAGATGTTATCCATGAACAAACTTTGAGAAATGTCGAGGTTCTTGGCGAAAAGGACAGGTGAACCCGATGTCGAAGTTCTAGTTCAGAATGAACTATTTCCTCAAAATATTCTAAATGTTTCATGATTTTATGGAGATCATTATGTTTCATTAAATAGGGAGAAATAGACACTAGGTCTGTATAGTGATATATATCAATAGATAAACCCACCTCTCTTATAGGAGGTAAGCCTAAAAAATTATTAATAAACACCATAAATGATATAACAAAGAATGGAATTCCATAAACTGCATTCTCGGGTCGCACATAATGGGACTATCCATTGAGATTGTCATCCAACATATCCCATGATTCTCATGTCCATATCAACTCACCTTTATATCCCATTCTCCATTGTAAATATATGAAATTACCCTTGGTGAGATAAACGACTCCCACTAGTGATATCAATAAACATGATCTTGATAAGTTACTATTCATTTCATATGGATATTGGCATCAAAACTAGTCATCTAATGAATAGTGAAGATACATTGAATAATTTACCAACCTATCTCAAGGATTTGTTCCTTACACTAGCATATACCCTCTGGTGGGACCCCTAACGGTGTTTCTAGAGTCATAAGCCTATGGAAGTACTCTATGTCTACCAATAAAATTTAATTAATTAATGTTGATAAAAAGTAGTCTAAGGAACCAATATTAAATAAATAAGAAACTAATATAGTGGCTACCAGAATAGTACCTCATGATATAAAAGTATATAGACTCTACTTCTCAGTTATAGGATACACTACATAGATGTGGCCCAAACTGGGGCCTTGAGATGCAACATATCTGAACTGGGTAGGTCCACTCAGCTGATGCTAGACCTCTCTGTTCGAATTAACATGGACAAGACCACCTCTTTGGATTGTTTGACCTTTAGTATAATGGATACTAGCTTATTATGGAGCAGCTGATTATGTTCCAGAGAGCAATGTCTTTACATATCAGTTATTTTGAGTTACCAGAGAGAAACATTGGAATGAACTGTTGGGACCACTTTTTGTATAAGGTTTTATTTTTTGTCAATAGTTGTCAATGAATATCTAAATGAAGGAGATAAATAAGTACTCCAATGAAATGGAGGAATGAAAATTTAGATGATTGTTGTACTGATCATAAGTTCAATGAACACATGTCAAAGGTGAAACATTGTTTACAATAGTTAAGAATGGTGAGTTACAATTCATCTGAGGTTTCTTAAATAAGAATGGGGATTTGATGAGGACCATGAAATTCTTCATGGATTCATGAGAACCATGCTAGAGCCTACTTGAGGAGTTGAATGATATGAATTGCATGAAGTAGATAATGATGGTTGAAGAAGAATACAATGTGGAAGGGATTGGAATTCTAAGATGGCCATGAACATCACATTGTATCAAAATATGATGATGATAAAGATGATCAATCAAAGGATATATATCACGATAGTGGAGTTTTTGTTGAAAGAAGAAGAGTTGATGAAGGATACAATTCACCAGAAAGATGTGTTTTTTGATGTGATCGTTCTTGTTTACAAAGAAAACAACGAAATAAAAATTTGTTGATAAAGGAGATTTCATGGTGGCATGTTGAGTTTAAGGGCTATGTTTAACGATAAATGCTTGATTAAAGAACTTCGACAAAGGAATGGATGATCTAGAGATAGTACAAAAAGAGCAGATACAAGGTGGCACTGTTTTCCAGTGTTTGCCAAATTTTTGAGCCTGAAAATCGACAAAATGAGAAAAGTGGTTTTTGAAAAGGGACTTGTGCTCCGTCTACATGAAGGAGAGGGAACTTGTGTGAATATTGTTTTTCAATATTAGAACATGGAAATATGGCAAAGGGATAAGGGTCGCACAAGTTTTGGGTTTGGTTGCGCAACTGACATGCGTGCCAATAAAGGACATGTGTGTTGGTGCCTAGGAGGTTTGAAAAAATGCGCTCCTGTAGTTTTTCAAGATCAGAACATCAAAATATGGAAATGGAAAGAGGGTCGTACGAGTATCGGTGGGGTTGTGCAAGTGAGTAGGGCGATAGAGGCTTGGGCGGTTGGACCTGCGCGCCGAGACTTGCGTGCCGAGGGGAGACTTGTGTGACGTCGCACAGGGTGTCAAAATTCCTATAAATACAGGTTGACCCCTCCTCATTTTTCATGATCTCAACACTTAGAGAATATAAGAGCTCCCGTCACGAAGGTGTGGTGTTCGCGCAAGTAGTGTGTGGTCACCCAAGTAGAAGTTGCACACCTGTTGTTGGCTACGTGCCCAAGGAGGTTTGGGAGAGAAAGGAAGTGTGTCTTACATGTTAGAAGTTGAAGTAGGAAGTGTCTCACAGGTGGTTTGGTGATACATGCGTTCCAGTTTGGACTTGGGTGCTGAAGACTTGATCTCTATATTGGGACTTGCGCACCAGGATTGGGGAAGAGCACTAGGTGCTGTTGCAGTATGCCTGTCTTTTTGGAGTTGCATGAAAGATGGAATATTTCTCGATACCTTTAGTGCAAAAGATGATGTATTCATTTGAGAAGATGGAAGAACAGTGAATGATTTAGTTTTGTGAAGATAAGTGGTATTGTAAACACTAAACTGGTATTTAACACGCTCGATGTGCTTTGCGAAGAGAAGAAGAATTATTCATGAAAATAAACTCATATATGCACAGAAATAGGGGAATATATCAATACACTCAGGTGTCCATTTTGGGAATTAAAGGAAGATAAGAAGAAGATTTAGTGCATTCAGTTATTGAACTAAAGTTAAATAATGAATACAATAGAGCATCAACTCAGGACTCTAATGCAAGAATTTTCACATATTGAACAGGAGACAAAGAATTCAATAGAAATCTATTTAAGAGACCTTCAAGTCTATAAACTGAGTGAGACTTCACCAAAGGCAGTGAGCTAGGGGGAGTCAATAGGAGTGACCCGAGGGAAGCAGTAAGCTATCTATGAACCTTGGTAAAGGGAGTGATCCTGGGACACAGTGACTATGCACGAACCTTTGTAATCCACAACAAGTGAAGAATAATGGAATTTGGTATGATCGATAACCTGTCGGCATATGCTCCTTGGACGTAGCCATTAGTGGTGAACGAAGTAAAAAAATAGCTTAGTTATCTCTGTGAATGTGAATGTTTCATTGAAAATCATATCCATTATGAAAGTTTAAATAGTTCCTACCAACATTGGAACAATATCCAAAACATTAAAAAGTAAAAAGTTGACACCCTGATTCACCCCTCCCTCTCAGGGTGTCCCGGGGTCCTACACAAACAGTACATGAGACCCCATACTACTTCATTCTTGGTACTTTATTGGGAACCTCATACACCGAGGCTCCTTAGGACCAGTCCTACAACACTATTTGAGAATAAAATATATTTTGGTGTATGTCTTATAGCTAAAACTACCCCCATATGGATAATCGAAGTTATGCTTCCTGACACTAGATAAACCATCTCCCTTCCTAGAAGCTAAACTTCATTTTCACACATTTCCAACATCCTTCCAAATTCACTATATGATGAGGGATTGGTTCACTATTTTTTTTTAATTTTGGTCAACCAAAAAACATTCAAATATATTTGGATGGTGTATTCAAGACCATCCACAAAACCTCTCACAAATTCTGTCAAATCAGAGATCAATGTAAAAATGAAATTTTTTACCTCGGTGAAATGATATGAATATTCCATCATTGACATAACAACATTTTCAAGATTCACAATCTCCTAGGAATGATAATTTCAAAATTCCTTTGGAATATAGTCTTCAAAGACTATATGGAACCCCTCCCAGTCCATTACGAGATATTTTCAAGCCTGGGTAACCACTTACAGCAATGTTGACCATAATCATTAATCAAATAGGTAGAAATATATATATACACATCTCTGGAAGAGTCTACAAGTTTTACAAGATTGAAAACATGCGCTTAATCCATTATTCAGTACCATGAAGTCTTTTATCCATTGAGAATATTGTAGGACATTTCTTTTGGAATTTATGGGCCAGCTCCACCATAGTAAGAGTATGTCACATAGTTCCCAGTGTAGTCTTCAGGAAGTGGAAGATGAAATCTTGGAACTAAGCATTAGTTCCCAATTGAATATTTGAATGATATTCCTCATGTTTCACTATAAGAGGTAGTACTACTATCTTAGGACCCATATCCCCTATATCACTATCTTCTCCAGAATATTAGTGTACAACATAATTAATTTTGACTCATCATTATTCTATAATTTCTGAGCTCTCCCATTAGATAAGATTTAAATTTGATAAAAAACAAAACATATAGGAAATGGTAATTTAAAATCCATCATATAATAATCAAATAGTCCTAGATAGATCCTATATCTCTGTCAAGGTGATGAGGAAAATCCTAATATACCACAAGAGACTTACCCTACTACCCACTACTAAGGTTTGGTCAAGGACAAGGTATCATATAACACATCAAAGGTTCTATTATATTGAGTTTCAATAGTAAGGTAAAGAGGAAACAACACTTTATATTTAAATAGGAATTATATTTAGTTGTAACCAATTAATTTTAAAACATTAATCTGTTGAAGTTATTTCTTACATTTATGATTATAGATATTCCAGTCAAGTTTATTTGTTCAACACTTCGAAATTTATAAAGGCACATACTCTTTATATGTTACAATTGACATGTTATATGGTGGAACATAGAAGTTATGTTCATTAAAAGTATATAATAGGTCAAGAATGGTTATTTTATAGTATTAATAAAACAATAAATTGATATAAATAGTTTATTCATAAATTATAATAGGAATTCATCATCCAACTCAACTAATATTTCTGCATGTGAAACAAGTGGTTCTTCACTCAAATGTGGTATAATAAGTTATTTAATTTGAAATAATGAACTTATCTGTGAAAATTAATTTATATATATATATATATGAACACTAATTAATCCAAAATAAGATAACACATTTTAGTAAATAATAATCAAGGATCACACAATAAACAAATGAAATGAAATTAATGCATGAATATTTATATATATGGAATGGAATAATGAATATTATTTATAATAAAGTTCCTAGAATAATGCATGATATTTTACTCCCTTTTTTTATCAAGACAAGGTCTAGAAACCCAAAATAATAATAACAATTGTTATAACAATGTCACAAAACATGTGTGCCACCCTATGGTGACCTCAATTTATCATTAAAATGACTAATATAATAATAAAAATAATCCAACACATGTGGTTTATGTTTCACCAATATGTGGGTTAGCTACACCCATACATAGGCTCACTATGAAATTCCATCACATCATAGTATCAAATATAATACCCAAAAAGTATGAAAAAAATGAAAAATAAGCTCTGATACTTGTTTTTAGTGCGCTTCACCAGAATCGACCAAGTGGTGGCCCAAGACAATCAGCTGCATGACATCAAGAATGCCTCCCCATATGGAAGAGGCTACCGACTAGAAGCGAGGAACTTGGGTGTTTTAATAGGGATACTATTCTATCATGAGTCTTAGTTATTCATAGTGGTAATCAATATGAATAAATATTGTAAACAAATAAGAATATCTAGTAGTGAAATAATAAATATAAATCATCCAAGAATAAAAAATTGGTATAATGTAATACGTAAATAGAAACTGAATAACGATGATGTCAATGATAGGTAACTAAAAAATAAGGTATACATGATATAGGTGAATATGCATATACCAGAATATAAGAAAACAAAAAAAAACTAAAATATACCTCTATTATATCATGAGGATATGATTAATCATCTAATCTCTTACTTCATCCTAAAATTTTATTTCAAGAATCATAAGTTTGGTGCCTACCATGATCTATTCCTAAAATCAAGAAGTGTTATTGGTTACCAAAGGAATCCAAAAAATATTTTGAGATAGACTCGGTAGGTCACCATCAATGGTGTCTAGAACAATTCAGGCCATGCATATAAAATTAGAAATAATCCAATAATAATAAAAGCATGGAATAAATAAATAAGTAAATTCATTGGATCAGGTTTCTCATAGGATAACCAAACAACTCTACCATTTTCAACCTATGCTAGAAGACTCTAAACAAATTAAAAGATTACAAGTGTGATATAAAGTATAATTTTCTTTTTCATAAATAACATATCCATGGGTTGACCATCCCTAAGAATGTGAGTTATCTTTAAAGATTCATCCCTGAAATTTCAACTACACATTCATAATCCTTAACTAAGAAGTAAAATTTTGCATTCAAGAAGAAGTATCCTGATCCCATGCAATGTGATTTAGAAGGAATCCCATGTATCACTGAGGAGGAAACATAAAATTCCAATACCATATGAGTTCATCCAAGGCTATCCAAAAATGTAATACATAGTATCACACTCTTTGTGACGGGAAATAAAACCTTTGTGGCCATCCCTTCTATCTCACATAATTGACCAAATAACACATGAGACCTAGTCTAACTATTTTTCTATTGATCTCATATATGATGTATCATCTAAGGAATTATATTTCTCATAAGGAGGTAAGGAAATCACATGGTGAGTACATACCATTCACACCTAATATCACTCCTAATGTGTATAAATTCCATATAAATTTATAATTATATATATTAATGATACTGTCAAAGGTATCCCATAATTATATAATTATCTCTATCATATTGGATATGAAGTATGACTTAGCTATAATAATTCATTTAATTTATAAATTCATGTAATTTAAGGTTCTTTAACTCATCTATCAAATCATTTCTTCCAAAAAATCATTTGTGGGAGGAAATGTTGGTGCCTAACTCATGGCCTAAAAAGAATATAAACTAAAGGAACACCCATAGTGGTGGAGAATGTCAAAGAAAAAACCTGAGATGGTGGTTTTCCACTAGATAATATCACATGAATCATGTGAAACCATTTAAATTTATTTAAGATTAATTCTATAGGTTTTATTTGAAATATCTAGTGTGTAGCTGAATACTGTATAATATAACTTCTTCAAAACTTGTGAAAAATCTTCTATACCCCATTCTTTAGGTTTTTAGTAGTATCTTAATCTAGGGTCGACCATTGAATTGATCTTGAGATGGAGATGTTGGATGAATCCTCAAATTATCATAAAATGTGGAAAATTATATCACACAAAAATTGTACAATATAATGTAGAGGAGAAACTACGGAAATAAGGAATTAGAGATTTGATTTATTTGAGATAGATTTAATGCACCTCATGGTGATGGAATCTGAGATTGCGTGAGGGATATACAAAAATGCATACTTGAGGGCAGGAGGAGAACATTGAGAGGATTGTGGAGAAGAAAAATATGGATGAAGAGGGATTTATGTTTTAAAAAATTGATGAAAAAGATTAAAATCATCCTCAAATACTGGGACACATGGTTTGATCGCTTGGTTAGCCAAACAGTGCACCATCCGTGCAATAGCCATTTCTCACGGAAACCCCTTACATGGTCTAGGATCATAGTTTTACTAACCTCATAAATTACATGAAAAAAATACTATTTCAATATTATTTGGAATTCTATATAGGAGTGTTTCCTAACTTCCATGGTTATAGAAAAATAGTGATGCCTTTAGTTGTGCACTTAGGGGCTCGAATAATTGAAAAACACGATTAAAACTAACTGTGCGCTGACTGTGTGGCTATTTCTACCTACCCAATTCCAGAGATCATGGATCAAAATTATCCCTAGACTCTCCCAAACTATTCTATATCCCATATAGTACATTAATAGAATAAAATTGAAGGTTTTTAATAGTAAAATAATTTTCCATACCGTTATGAAAATCTAGTACATTGAAAATGTTTTCTTTAATTGATAAGCATAAAAGTATTGTTGTCACCCTTATAATATGGTCATAATATTTGACCATACATTCTTCATATGGATATAATTACATGTACTATTAATCTATTTATTTTCCCCATTATTTATTATTTTGATTTAAAATAATATTTTAAAAACAATTTATATCTATTTACTTGGCCACTTCAAGGAAAAGATTTCACACAAATTATGGGATTTAATTAGAAACTAATATTCTTATTTAAATTACATATAATTATTAATGTAAAATAAATAAATGTATCATTATTCAATATTTAATGAGCTAATTTTTATGGAGTTATAATGATATGATATTAATAATATTCAATTTTGTAAACACTTCATCAATAGAAACCATCAGTATGAAGACATAACTCTATATTGCATAGATCCGATAAAAAATGTTGATTAAGTTGATCAATGAGTTTCCATGAATTACTAGAACAAGAAATGAATAAGATTTCATTGATATAAATTTCGGATATATTCTACCTCATCAATGTGGTTTTTAATTGAGACATAAATAGACTTATAAATCTATCGGTAAGTGAAAATAACTCAATTATTCAACATGAAAAAATGGGCTTTCTTTGTTATTCCTCTATAAATGTCAATTATATACATATAATAGAATAAAATAATTACTCCTAGTCAATAATATAATAAGAAATTATTTTCAACTTCAAATACATTCTGATAAATAAGGTCCAATTTATAGAACAACTTCTTATGTTTATAAAAATATAAATCTGTGTATTTTACTCAGGTAATAATGATGCATCAAATGAAAATATTAGATCAAAACAACTAATTCACATTCCATAATATTAAATAATATCCATAAAAGACTATCCACTTCAAATTTTCTTATCTTGCATCTAGGATTTGAGTCCTCCTTAGATTATTTTAAAAACTAATAAAAATATATGTTGTTCCTATTCAATATTAGAATTATCATTATATATTAATTTTTACTATGAGGATGAGAATATTACCTCATATACCATACATTAAAATTATGATACACGTGAACCCAAAAAATTATATGATAGTTATCCCTTCTATCATAATTTTGATACCAAAAATCATATACTTTTCTAAAACATAATATATAGATGAACTATAACATTTTAAAACATTAAAAATATATAAAGATTTAATTTATCAAATAGATAATTAGTATTACCTTCTCAAATAAATATGAAATTTGATGATGTATATAATATAAACCTTTCAATACCCTCAATATAAAAAAGATTTATTATAAGACCTTTTAAATTTCAACGATATGTTTTCAAATTATAATATTATAATAAGAACTGATTTCAATATTATGGTTATATATGGTTATATAAAAATAAAAAATAATTATAATTGTACATAAAATATATAACAAAAATTCAGACAAAATAATATTAATTACTTATTAATAATTTTTTATTCATATTAATTAACACTAATTAAAACTTATTCAATATAATTGTAACAAATTAAGATTGATTATCACTAATTTATAAAAACATTAACTATTTATCCATAATAAATATTAATTAACACGAGTTAACACTTTCAAGTACTCATTGAAATAAACATTTTTAGTCAATTAATATATAACTATAATTTAATAAAAAATATTGGGTAAAATTAATCTGATATAAATGAATTATTCTATAGGGATGACCAGAGAGATTTAGAAAATTAGTGACTAAAAAACATATAATATTTAATATGGAAGGAAATATGAATAATTGGTAAAATAATATTTTTTATAATTAATCAAATATAGTATAATTATTTAAGAATAAAATAGGAGAAATTTCTACGAATTATTAATTATGAATAATTCAATAATTATGAGTAATTTTAGTGGTATGATTCATAAATTCTACTAATTTATACACATTATTTATAATTTATACAAATTATTACAACTTTATATTAATTATTAAAAATTTATACTAAATTTATACTAATTTATCAAAAAAATTTCTATTTTCTGTTGATTATTTTCAAGTATAATTTTTTTTGTAATTTTGTTCATTTTATTACAAATTATTATTATTTATTGCTAAATATTACTAATTTATTCTAATTATAACTAATCTTTACTAATGTGTTTGAATTACTACTAGTTTATTCTAATTTACATTAATTTCTAATAAGTATTACTTGTTTATATTAATTTTTACTAATTTCATAAAATTTAACTAATTATTATTATTTATTACTAATAATTATTAACTAATTATAATTACTACTAATTATTCATAATTATTTCTAATTATTACTAATAATTACTTATTATTACAAATAATTACTACTTGTTAAAATCATTTACATGTTGTTATGAAATATAAAAAAAATATTAATATTTATCACTTATTATTACTATATATTATTAATCACTACAAATTATGATTATTTCATAAGAAATATTACATATGATTAATATAATTTTAAATAACGATTGAGAATTAAAATATTATAAATTCATAATAAATATTGGATATGCTTAATCTAGTGGAAATGAATAATTATTGATGGATTGTCTTGAAATTTTACATATTATTACAAATTTCTAACAGTTTCTTCTAATTTCCAATAATTATTACAAGTTATTACTAACTATGGATATTTATTAGAAATTATAACTATTTATTTTTATTATATCCACTTAATAATATTTATTTTGTTACTTATTACTAATTATTACTGATTATTACTAATAGTTTATAATTATTTCTTCTTATTACAAATTCTTAATGATTACAAATAAAAATTTCATTTGAATAATTAGGTAAAAGAGAATAACTGAGGAATAAAAAAGATAATTTCATCAATGATATTTTTAATGAATAATTAGATAGAAATAAATAATTTCAGAGTGGGGGTCTATAATTTTTATAAATTTCAATAGATTTCAAAAATATTTTAGAGTGATTTTTTACAAATATTAATAATTTCAACCTAATTATTTCTAATTGTTTATATTTTTGATGCTTTTTACTATTTATTACAAAATTTACTCATAATTATTTATTATTTGTAAATATGTATATATTTCAATTTTTATTTCTTATTTTTCATCATTTTTTTATAATCTGTTACATTTTTAAATTTTAGTTTATAATAATTATATTATTATAAAATACATGATTTATTAACCTTTAATTTAATTTTGAAACTATATTTAAAATGTACCATATTTTCTTGTTTACAAAATTCCAAAAAATAAATATATAAAAATATAAATTAAATTAAAATAAATAATATGAAATACAAATAAAAATAAATACAAATAAAATAAACAAACAATTAAATTATATTATATAAAAAATAATTAATATAATAAATAACTATTTTTAAAATGTTTTAAAAATATCATATAATTGATTTTTGGATTGAAAAAATTATACATATTACCCAAAAACAAATTGTTAGAAACACTATAAATTTTTAGAGGGATGATATGTTGAGATTTTGAGAGGGTGAAAGAGTTTAATAATTGATGTTGAGTAAGGTAGACATTTATGATGTGATTTTTTTGTTAATGGTGATTTACGACAGATCATTTATCACAAATAATACATCATTTGGAGTATTTTTTTGGATATTTGTAATTAAATCAATTTTTATGATACTTTTTTGTGAATGACTCAATATATTACATAATATATTCCCACCACATAATATTTTCAAATCTATCCAAAATTTTTTTTCAATATAATCACTCCGTCATTAGGAAAGTATTCAAAAATATATAAATGATATTCATTTTTATCCTCTAAAAATATTTATTTCTTCCATTTTATTTATGAAATACTCTCAAAAAGTGTATCCAACAATCTTTACCCGCAATGGTGTGCAAAGTGGCACCAAATGTATTTGTGATGCGAAATATGGTTATTACAAATATTGAGTGTGAAAAAATATTTTATATGGAAATGTTTTTCCATTGAAAAAAAAGTTGAAAACTATTTGGGATGATCAAGATGCCCATTGAAAATTGATGATCATAAAAATAAAATTTTTATTAGTGGCGTCTTATTTAGTAATTTTATAATTTTTGTATTATAAAAACTTGGATTTTTTCCTTAACATGATGGAAAATTGATAAGATTACTAAAATGGTAAGATGATAAAATAATAAGTCAAAAAATACTATAAGACCAATATTAAGAAATCAATTATCAAAATAAATTTGCAAATGTTCTTACCATTGTAGTTAATATTTAGAAAACAATACTTCTTTATACATATACACAACTTGTTATCATAAGAATGGATGAATGAGTGTTTCTTTCGGGTTCCCAAACCCATCTTGCATAGTTTTTCTTCTTCAAAAACTCAATTTTATGGTCTATGATTCATTGATCTAGTGAATCGCTTTCTTACCCAAATGTACTTACACAAGTCTATAGTGACATGAATATTCCATTTAATGGGGAATGGAAAAGAAAAATTTTATTACCTATGTACACTTTGGTTGTTAATAATAGTTAGTCTCCCAAATAGAAGAGCACCAAAAGGGTTTTATATATTTTTTTTATTTTTTATTGGAAAACTAATTTTGGTTATATTTTTGAAATTTTTTAGATGAATAGAAGAATAATTTTTCAATTGAAATCAATTGATTATAAGCATTGATCAGATTGGTCTTGGATAGAAGTAGTGTAATGCCATCACATTTTTAAACTTATTTCAAATTCTTCATCTACTTTTCATTAAGAGAGAATTTACTCTATTTATTCATCTTTCCATCTTTTCAATATGTAAATAGTTCTAGAGACCCCATTTTTTCCTTATAATACATTAGAATATTAGAATATATTTTTATAGATCTAGACGATGAGAGAGAATTCACTTCCAAGTCCTGATGTGCTAGGTATAAATTATATAAAAAATAAAATAATTTTGTACTATTCATGTGTCGAAATTTTGATTTCTCTTAAACAATAGAATAGATAAAAAATATGATTCTGTGGATGAGGTCGAAATGTGATTTTTATCTTAAGTGGGGTATAAACATTTTTGGTGTAGGGATTTTGTGATAAAAGTAACCCTGTGGAAAACCATAAATAAAATAATTAAATTATATTATATTATCTTGAATTCCAAAAACAATAACATTCAAACGGGGACTCGAATTAAAAATTTGAGTCCAACATTGATTTCTGAATTGGGTGTTTTCCTAGGCGTGACATAAAATGAGTGGGTATGTATTATAGTTGGTGGCCTAGAACAAAATACTTTTTACTTTATGAAATATTATTATTCAGGGATTTGAATATTAATAAATACCTTATCACCATGTTTATTTTTACTCTGTGGGAAAATGCGTGTAATAATGTCCTATGGATATAAGTTCCACTAATGGGTCATAGTGGTTACCTACTATGATGAGAACCTAAAAGTTCCATAACATTATTCATGAATATATGTTATATGGATGGATGATGTTATTTGGGGGACAAAAATAATACTATTCATTGGGGGTGAGGAGTCAAAAAAACAGGTGGCACATTCTCATGGTGTGCGCCCTTGGTAATATCTGGGAGGATATTATAATAACAATACCCGCCAGTAGGAAATATTATTTTCATAGTGTCATTTGATGTTACTATCTGTGGACGTGTGTAATAGTGTATAGACGTATTATTAATGGGTATTGAAACTCGTGCACTTAGATGTATTTATGAAAACTGTGGTGAGACACCGTTCGCAATGAGGTAGGATATATTGGGTGTGTCTTGAGTAATATTGCATTAATAGATAATGCAAGAAAATATTTTTTCCTTATATTCTTTAACATAAGTTGATATCTACAGCCCTTTGATGAAATTGATATAGCTTAAATAAATCCATGTCCATTGTGAGGAATAGGAAATTTCAATTTCGGGAGGTCAAAGAAGGAGTAATCGATCACATGGTTTGATGAAAATAGTATGAAACCCACTTGATTCAAGATATTTTGACAAGAAGATTATATCACATGGTATGAATTCGTAAGAGGTGACAGATTATTACAATGTTAACTTCATTCTATATGGGTCCTTTGTCATATTGTGAGATGCTAAACATAAAATTTAGGTAGACCCAACCTAATTCAACTAATAAGGAATACTAGAGGGTCACAATATTAGTGTATCAAATTTTTTCCGTTAAATATTCATTTAACAACATGAATATTGATTATTCCCAATTGTGGTTTAATAATTATTCAAGGATGTTTGATCACATTTATATTAACACTAGTTATTTGAGAGAATATATAATGGAAAAAATAGTATATTTAACAATGAATAATGTAGTGATAATTATTTAATATATAAATAGTCATTATTTATGGTGTAAAAAATAAGGTGGAAGAAATACAAGAAAATAGAAAAACAAAATTACATGTCGTTTATATTAATATAAACACCATGTGGGTTTTCTAATAATATATAAGAATAAATATTATTTATTTAATTAACTAATATTAAATGTAATTCACTGGGAAAATTTAATGTAATAATAAAATCCAAACATAACTATTAGACATGGGGTCAAACAATGAATTAAATAAAATAAATAAATAACTATGGGTATTAATTTTTTTTTAATATTATATGTATTATAAAAACCAATTACATTATTCTCATTAAGCCTGTCAATTGTTTGTGGAAGTGCATATCACATCTAGATAAAGCTCTCAAGCCAAGAATTAATTCCTTTACTCCAAGAAAAATGTTGTGTTATGAGAGTGATCCTCCTCCACCAGATGAAGGAGAGCGCTTTGGAAGAGGCTCTCAAAGAGATCGAATGCCGACATCACAAGAGAAGGTTCTTCTATAAAAGCATGAAAATATTATTTCGAGGATATCCAAAGATATGTGGACCATGTGTGGATCACCGCTAGAGGAGTGCTATAGTTGTCTTCTACGACACAATGATAGATAATGTGGGATCATGACCAGAATCATCAACAGATAAATAATTCCATCAAGGAAATTCATTTATTTTAAATAAATTTATATGCAAGATTTGTCGATCCTATATATGGTTCTTGGACTTCCATGTTTCATTTTCGTTCTTCATTCTATTCTGATGATCTGGAATTTTATCATCATGACAGTTCTTGGATTGATTTTGATAGTGTTAAAATTAAATTTGGTAACATCCATCCACGTGATATCACTGCGCTCAGAACCAACAAGTGGTATTAGATAGGTAATATCATTGGTTATAATTATTTATTTTTTTGATGATTATTTATGCATTTAATAATTTAGTTTTTTCAATTCACATTAATTGTTCTATAAATTAGAATATCGATATATGTTCCTCCACTTTCATTTCTCATTCACCTTATAGAAACAATATTATTCTTTCAATTTTGATTAAAATAAAAAAGAGGATCTCATCTGTAGGTGGAAAAGGTTTCTGGCTGTAAAACACTAGAATAATCGTCATGTTAGTTGGACAAACACACTATGTTTTTGTACTCACACGACATGTATTCTACCTAAAACTCTCTATAGTCAAGGTTTAATGCTTCGAGACTGGTCTACGAAACCAAGCCATGAGTTGGAGTTTATCTTAGTCTTTATGACATCATGTGTTAAATAGGAATATGTGGCAAATAGTTTCCAGATTACACACTGTTTGGCCCACAATAAACATCATTTTGTCCCATCGGGTTAGGGTTGGACCATGTACCCCAAACACAGCTTGAGTGGCTAGAGACATTGTAATTCTTATACTACATGGAATGCGGCCTACTAGAAATGTCATGTATTCTGAATATTTCTTAAGTATATCTACATGTTGTGTCCCCACGAATGTAAATTATATGGATTGTGAATGTTAATACACGTCGTGTAATAGAAACTAGACATCGTGTAATCATCAAAATTACATTTATTTATTAAAATTTATTACATTATTATACAAACCTTTGAGATGTGTACGATGGTGCGAGCGTAAATCTTGGTCACAAAATGTGATTTGTGTTTTATACAGATGTGATTAATTTAACATCTGTGTAATGCTCATTTCAACATACTGTGTAGTTATGAACGGGAATTCATCAAATTTCTTCCAAGTTCCAAGTGATGTAAAAAGATAATTTCAATTGAATTTATTTGTTTAAGATTATGATTTATGGAAATCTAAAGTAAATTCATAAAAGGGTTTAAGATAAAAATATTAACTACATATAGATTATAATTAATTTATTCCAGCATGATTTATCTTAAACAGTATTGACTAATGAATTTAATGCTAGAGTATTTATGCATAAATATCATTTCATATATGGATGATCGTGAGATAGACCATGACCATTGTATGTGGATGGTTTATTTTAATTAATTTTTTTTAATTAATTTTTTTGGCCTACAAGCCTTCTCATCTTTCATATATAGGTACTATATGCACATGGTTTCTTTAAAAAAATACACATTTCCCCCTTACATCTGTGTGAGATAGAAGCATATGTAATGGATGGATCTCCTATGCTACTGGAGTCGACTTAAGTTAGGAGCCATGGAAAAACCAATCCAACAATATACAAATGTGGACAGGTGGAATGATGTAAACACAAACCCAAAAGTATCACTGTGTTTTAGCCCCTAGGCCATGGGATAGATTATCAACCACTAGATAAACTAACCAATAGAACAATCTATATATCATTCCATTTATTTTATTACTTTCTATTTCATGGTTTATTTATTGTGGGTGTGTTTTCACGACCACATAAATAATGAATTAAACAAGAAAGCAACATATAACTATAATATGATATGATTATTCATAAAACTATCATAAACATGGGTAATAAGTTAAATATATCCCACGTAATATTAAAAATCATGTAATTATGATAATAAAATGGAAATTTATATATAAGTATAAAATCACTCAAGGAAATGTTATGTCGGTATATCATTCCACAAACTTGGTTAGAATCATACCATAGTTCAAAGTGATTGACCAACCATAGCTGCGGTGCATTTAGTTGTCGAGAAATTCTAATTCTAGGTTTTCAGTTGAACTTACTTGGTTCAAATCAAGGGTTTACTTCTATAGAAGAACATGGTGAGACCTATAAAAAAGGTTGATATATTCCAAAATAAATAGATTTCATGTTTCAGGAGTCCACTCAGCATATCAAGGAACTACGAGTAAATTTAGTTGGAATTTTGAATGCCTATATCAAACCCTTGATGTTTCTAGACCAACCCCTTTTGGGGTAATGCAAAATGTGATATGGATCCTTGCTATTAGAATATTTAAGAAACTGAATACTTTGAAGTCAATGGTGAGGGATATTGGATTTTTATAATCTATTGGTAGACTAATAATTATTAATTTATTAATTTTTATTGACTTTATCATGATAAGGTACTAAATATTTTCTCATCATAATTTGTAGTTATGAAAAGAACGATGACATTAATCATATAGTTTAAAACTGTAATCGAGATGGAAAACCATCTCATTGGCACCAATTTCACTAGAATGGATGATGCAATTACAATTCATCCTTCATCATGAGAAACAATTGTGTGTCCTGGAGGATCATGTTCCATCTATTCCTGGAAATGAGGCCAATGATGGGGAAATAACAATATATATGAATCATTTGGGTGATTCCACATATTTCCAGTGTTACATGCTATCGTCTATGTCTAATAACCTCTTGAATGAAACACGATAAAATGGACGTGTATATCATGAGGTCTCGCCTTAAGGATCTCTATCTAGAGAAGGAGATATAGGATAGATATGAGATCTTCAACATGTTTTTCACAACTATGTTTGGAGAGTATGCAGAAGAATAGCCTCATGTAGTCAATCTTATTAGCTACATTGAATGACTGGGCATCTTAGGGATAATGTTCCCAGATGAGTAGCATACAGATCTCATCCTATCATCACTACCCAATACATTCACTAGATTTATTTTAGACTGCAACATGATTAATAATGTGAATATTATCTCAGAACTTATTACATTTATTCTCCATGTAGATATGGACATGAGGTGTAAAAAACCTGCAGTTCTTATATTTAATAAGAGGAGGATGGAAAAGAGGAAGGGGTTATGGATTTAAAAATGGTATGAGGCCCCCAAGAACCATTCCTCCATGAAGGGGACGATTCAGAGGTTGGGAAAGGAACGAGAGGCAGTATGTTTTGCATTTGGAAAGCAATGACACTAGAACAGAAACTCCACCCAAAAGTTGGGGGATGCTAAAGGTGTTTTTGTTATCGAGTGTAATCTTTACATTTCTATACATTTGGTAGTATATACAGCATGTGGGGATCTCATTAGTATTAAAATGTTTGAACCATGTAGATTTAGAATAAATTTCAAAGGAGAGGTTGATCTTTGAGATGTGAATTGCGTGAGGCTAGCAATGTTTTCCATTGGCGATTACCATCTCACATTTCCATCATGAATGATTTTGGCATTACATAACTTTTATTATTTACCTATTATTACCATGAATATAATTTATAAATCATTTTTCAATATGGATGGATTTCTTTTCATGTTTGGAAATGAGGGTTGTTTCTATTATAAAAAAACATATGTTATTCTATGGTACATTTAAATAATGGGTTTTACATATTAGATTATGATAACCATGTAGTGGACATCCTTAATAAAAAAAACTCACATGAATTATAAAAACCCAATTATGGAATCACTATCCCAGTCATGTAAATGTGAAATACTTGACAATGCTCCGAGAAGATGGTTATTTAGATTCTAATGAGCTAAAATGACTCCATATATGTCATTCTAGTTTACAAGAGAAAATGACCAATCCACCATTCAATGGATAGGGTGAAAGGGACATAGAGATTCTAGGATTGGTACACAGAGATGTTTGTGGACCATTTCCAGTAGAATCTAGAGGTGGATATTCATACTTAATTACTTTTACTAATAATTTGAGTATATGTAGCTATATATATATAATGAGGTATAAGTGAGATACCTTGGAGAATTGTAAGGAATTCAAGAATGAATTAGAATATTATTTTGGTAAGAATGTAATGAATCTTTGATTAGATCATTGTAGAAAATATGTAAAACAAGAGTTCATCAAATGTTTACCGAAATATGGGATTCCATCTAAACTCACTTCTCCTTATAGACTATAGTTGAATGGTCATTTGGAAAGGGATAAATACACCATATTGTACATAGTGCGGTTGATGATGAGTAATGCATATTTTCCATTATCCTTAAGGGATATGCATTATAAAATACATCATACAAATTAAACCGAGTACCAACTAAGGTAAAAATGGAATTCTCTCTGTGTTGTGGAATGTAATGAAACCCATTTCTATCACACACACATGTATGGTAATGGGAGGAATTTGGCAAGGGTTTATCAAGAAACAAACTAAAACCAAATGAAAAAATGTGTATCATTATAGGATATCCTAAGGAAACGAAATTATATTACCTATATAACCCTTCATAAAAGTAGGTGACTATCACCAAACAAGTCATATTTATTGAGAGGGGGAAATCCTCAAAAGCATAGTGGTATAAATATTGTCCTCAAAGAAGTTGATTATCAAGATAAATAGGAGTTAGTACTAAAAATATTTCTATAGGTCCCCATGGAATAGGTTCTAGAAACACATGTACTGCATAGGAGCTCAAGAGAGGTAAGGGAATTAGAGAGATTTAGTTTCCTAGTCACTAAAGATGGAGAATAATTATTTTTGGACAATGATGAACCTATATCCTACAAGGAAGTTGTAGAGAGTTATAAAGATGCATGATGTCTTGAAGCCATGAATTTTGAGATAGAATCCATGTATCTGAACTTATTCTGGGTTCTGGTCGATGAGCCAGTTGATGTGAATCTTGTTAGATGCAAATGAGTGTTTAAGTAAAATCTAGACATGAAAGGTGAAGTTAGAAACAATAAAGCAATGATAATGGCTAAAGGATTTAGAAAATGTCAGTTACTTTACTAAATTGAATCCGTCTCTCCTATTTCTCTATTTAAATCCATGAAATAATACATTCCATAACAGCTTACCATCAATATGAATAGTTATAAATGTAATATTTTTATCATTTTTGACATTGGGTGAAATATATTTAAAATAAGAAAAGGATTTAGATTTCATTTATAGAAAATAAACATATAAAAATATAGTGTAATCATAAACTAAAAATAATACATTGTATTTTAATCCAATACATCCATTTTTTGTTGGACTGAAAAGATCCATATGCACTAACTATAATGCCTCAAAAGTTGAGATTTCATTAATTGATTTAATGATTAACTTATGTTGCTATACATATTAACAAATATTAAATATTTTTTAATAATTAAATATTATATGTTGTATATCATTACCATATTCTTTCTTTTAGGGTTTTGATAAGTTCCTAAGGTTATAGTGTCCTAGTGTTCTAGGCCATAACCATGATTAATCATCTGTTGGACTATGGAAAGGTATGTCCTGGATCATATGGTATTCTATGATATTTTTTTAAATATTCTCAAGCCTATGGTAAGAAATAATAAACTATTAATTGGAATTGTTTACTAAGAAATTATCATTCCTAAAATTCACAAGGTAACATTCACCACATAAATGACATATGCATATAAGGTTGTTCTTATGACCTTTAACAAATATAAAATTTGGAATTAATGTTTTTCCAAGAAGAAAAACATTACCCAAACTAACAATTTCTCCTTGATCATTATTAATAAATGTTAAGTTTTCACATTTCATCTTAATAATAGATTCAATGAAGTTTTTGTTTTTCTACATGTCCTGGGAACAACCTCTATCCTTTTAACTTGTGTTTTTGGAGACACTTCATTTTTATTCCTTAAAATAAAATGTTAAACATTTAAAATCCCAACATTCTTGGATCTAGAAATTTTTTAAAAAAATATCATAGGTATCCATATTTTCACAGAAGAATGTGCTTTATGAAATCACAAGTATTGGGTTTTATTCAGAGAACAAATTCTCTCCCAATGTATACCAAATTAACAAATTATGAAAAAATGATCACATGTGGGAAGAAAATAGTTTGGAATAAAAAAGTGTTTCGTATAAGAATAACATAATCCAGAACGATTTCTATGTGGATGATGTTGTGAATACATTTTTTCAAAACCATATTTTCAATGAGTAATGTATTACAAAAGAATAATTAATTAAAATATTCTAGATCTTAGTTTGATAACTAAATTATTCTCCTCATAGTTATTTTTTTTATAATTTCATTTCGTCTCTAAAAAAATTTTCTTTTAAGTTAATATTTTCAAGATCCTTATAATTTTTATACATTTCATAATTTATTTCCCTATGATTTTTTGAAATATTTTCATAATCAAGAGTATTTTGATCTATATATTTTGAAATATTCGATACTTATTTTTTTAATATAGATATTCTAGAATTTTCCTTATCATGTTTCATATGGAACATACTATTTTCATTCTAATGTAACTTGGAAAACTAAGACACTTGGTCAAAATAAGATAAAGTATTATATTTTGTTGGGGAATATTTTTATCTAAAGATTCATAATATTATTCATTCGGGTAATTATCACTTAAATAAATGTTGGATAACGATTCAGCTATATTTACCTTAGCCATGAGAAATTGATTTTTAGTAGTCATTATGGCTATAAGACAAATATTCTTCTATCCAGATGATTCAATATCAAAAGATTAATTGGAATAATAACCACCTATAACACTCCAGGTGTCTTTATCATTCAATTTTTTCTCATAATTATACATTTAGAACATCTTCTTGTTTCATTCAAAATGAATATGCATTCTTTCATTCTTTTTGAGCATAGTAGAGTCTGTTTTGATATTTCCTTCTCCCTCATATTCATAACAAGACACCTGTAAATATTTATAATCCTTTCTGTCGTTCCTTTTGAATCTCTATTGGAAATATTTTTTCACCCTATATTGTTCATTATTCAAGCAAGATTTGAATGTTCATTATTATAATGATCACTATCACTTGATTCAGATATAATAGTATCTTTCTTGGATTTTATTGTAGTAACTCTTTCAAGAGTGTAATATTTCATATGATTTGATGAAGTAGAGAAAGAAACATTTCCATTTCTATTCTGTTTCATATTTGTCTCTAAATATCTCTTCATTACAGCTTCATAGTGTACAAGATTTCCAAATTACTCATAAAGAGTTATGTTTGAATCATTCATATTCTCATTAATCAATTTTCTTTTGGATTCCCACTCATTTTTAATAATATATTTTATTTTATATATAATAATCTCATCATCAATTACGTTTTCACCCATGGACTGAAGGCTATTTAAAATACTCAAAAAGCATTGTTGAACATTGAATATAGGGTCTCCGTAAGGAAATATAAAACCATGATATTCAACTCTAGGAATATCTCTTCTTGTTTCAATAACCATGGATGTGCCAAAATTTGTAACATCTAATTTCTTCAAGATTCTATTAGTAGCATCATAAGAAATATATGGCAATAGATATTCATAGTCATATAACATAATTAAGTATTACATACATTAATGTTAAGATGATTATCTAGTTTTCAATTATTGGTGAATTGACTAATTTCCTTGTATAGAATATTATAGTCTCATATTAACATTAAAAAGTTATCCAAATTGGTAATTATAATAAAAGTATACATCCTATCTATCCATTTTTCATATTCATTATCAAAAAAACAATTTGGGGGGGAGGGACTATTAGTATTTATGTTGTCTATTGAATCAAGGTTCATTATTTTTACTATTGAAATAAATTCTTTTACACAAAAAGGATTAGTTAAAAAAGATTATGAACAATGAGTTTAAAAGTATAAATGTTAATTAATTTTTGAACACGTAAAGATATGTAATAAAAGGTTGAGTAAGTCAAATTATATCCATGTATATTTATTTCAGATACCTCCTATGATACCAATTTTATGATTTAAATTTATATGTAGATATCTAAATTACAAATGGGGGGAATTGTAGGTTTCAGGATATTATTTTTATCCTTAATAAAATATATGATTAAAAATATTAAAAAAGATGAATTCAGAAACCCAATTCGGTTCATAACAAAGATACTAATATGATCAGTTCCAATAATATGAGTCTCATAAAGAAACATAATAAAATTTTACTTAGTAATGATTATACCATTATGAGTATATAATCATATTTATATCAGAGTATATAATAATAAAAAAGTTTAAGAATGTTACACTTCCTAACATTAACAAAGTATAGCATAAATAAAACATGTAACAAAATTAGGCAAGTAAAATAAATATTTTAAACCAATGTAAAGGGACTCCAGAAAACTAAAATACAGGTCCCTTTATTTATATTTTCAAGATATTCTGTATTAATCACACTAGGGTAATACCTCTATATGAAGATTTATATCTGTCGTGTTATCCCCATAATCCCTTGATCTCTATGGGGATCGACACCTTTGTCTTCATATCCATATAGGCCCTCGATTGATAAAAAAAAGGATTCACAATAGGTATTATTGAGAAAAAATTTCTTAGCTTGAACAATTTTTTCTCAACATTCATAAAATGTAGATCGAGCGGAGATCTCGCAAGAAATCCACACATCATAGAGTTCCACAGGAATGTTGTTTTTTTAATGTTGGAATGGCTGGGAATTTATAGTAATGATTTATAATAAATGAATTCTCCAACAATGATCATATTTTTCAATAAATTTAATAGGGACCTATTCATGTGGCACTCACTAAACAATATTTTAAAATAGATTGGAAGAAATTATTTTGAATAACAAAATATAAGAAACAAAACATTTCTTAATAAAAACCATCACATTGAGGATCTGAAAAAAATAAATGTTACATTAAGGAAATTTGATAAATATTAGAAAAAAATTGGATCATATTCATAAGATATTGGAAAATGGAGTTTGGAAATATTGAAAATCGGATTATGAAGTTATAGAGAGTCAGATTTCGATTTTTGAAGAAATCAGAGTCTTATTTCAGAATAAATCGGTTTTTGATTTCAGATAAAATTAGAGTATGATTTCTGGTGAAAAAAGATTCTGATTACAGTTGAAATTAGATTC
This sequence comes from Viscum album, assembly GCA_963277665.1. Taxonomy (NCBI): domain Eukaryota; kingdom Viridiplantae; phylum Streptophyta; class Magnoliopsida; order Santalales; family Viscaceae; genus Viscum; species Viscum album. The sequence continues at coordinate 449,367,324 of OY728133.1, forward strand.
AGATTTAAAAATAAATTTGAGTCTGATTTTAGAACAAATAGGATTTTTATTTCACGAGAAATTGGTGTCTAATTTTTAGAGAAATCAAATTCATGTTAACTGTAAGGTTATGAGTTAAATAATTATACAATATTTTGTATTAAATAAAGATAATATTCTGTATGAAAATGTGTTTCTGATTTTCAAAACCTAAACAAATAGAAAAGTCATAAGAAAACTATTTGACTCAACCAAATATAATACATCATTATATAAAACAAAATGGTAACACCACTATATTATCATAAATATTTACTCATCAAATCACATAAATAAAAATGATAACAGATTAACTAGTACATCATGTAGACAAATGGTTGGCCTTAAACCCTTATCATCCATTTATAATGGGTTCAAGCCCCATGATGAAATTTCAAGAGATTATAGCTTGTCTCAAGTTATGTGGATTGTCATTTTTTGTAAAAAATATTATAATATAATACCTATAATGTTTTGAAAAAATATTATGGACATCCTTAAAATGAAATTTATAATTAAATAACAGTTTTACTATGGGTGTCAATATAATTTTCTTTCTTCCTCAAAATCTATTAATATTATTTTACTATTATTGAAATTTAGTTAATAAAAATATTAAAACTAAAGTAAATAAATACATTTTAAATTACATCTATAAAATGTAAAATAATTGTTCCTAAAATAACATTCCACTAAAATATATACATTCAATAAATTCATCCTAAATATCATTAATATTGGTATAATACAACCACATATAACCAAAAAACATTGTTTAAAACATTGAACATGTGGTCCACCTTCAACTCATAAATCTATGATGGTTTTAATAACTCCTAATTTAATGAAGATATTCATGATTCTAAAATTAAACACAATCCTTAAATGTTTCATAATTCTTATCACCAGAATACCATTAGTAAAAATACTTCTAAAATTTAATTTTTGAATCCCAAATCATAAATACATCAACAGTTTTATTTCAAAATAATCCCTTCCAGGGATGAAGGTTTAGTCATTACATGAGGTGATTGATTCATATAATTTGAAAATCTATTAATTTAATAAAACAAACTATAAAAGGATTCATAGGATGATATTTATTTCTTTCCAATATAAAATTCATTTTTCCTCATACATTCACTCCATTATTCCATTATTTTACACACATAAATAATTTTTTATTTTCTTTATAAGCCATTTTTTCAATCTAATTAACTTTATCATAATACTAGATCATCTATTTCCATCATAGACTCAAATAATTCACTATAGATTTTAATGAAAATGCGAATCATCGTAAGAATATCCCCCATGAGTGTCATGATAGGTGTGTAGTATGGCCCATTTTCTTAAACCATATGATGATTAAGTAAATCTCAATACACCATTTTCAATTTTATTACCCATAGGTACAATTTCCCCTGAACTATTTCCACCTATAATGTCAAGTTAGTGATGTAGTGAAAGGAAAAATTCACTTAATATATTTCTTAAAAAATATTAGAATGTATTTCTACACTTATCATAGAAGTAAATCATTGGTTTATGATTCACAATAAATCTTTTCCCAAATCTAGTTCCTATGGATTCTAATAATAATCCTCAGATAAAAATTTTAGTGACCCTGACCCCATTATCCTGGTGTAGGTTTCTTCTTTAATACACTGTAATAAGATAAAAGAAATCACATACCAAAGATAGAATAGTTTAATAGTCTTGGTAATGTATATTCTCAAATCATTCCCATAATAAATTTTTATACACATGTCATAATATAATTTTCTTCGAACATAACATTATTATATATATATTATCCTTAAAAATAAATCATAGTAAACATTGTGGATTCCTAGGAAAGGGAAAAAATAATGGTTATCTCAAATGCTCATTAAGGGTTAAGTATAGTTGGATAAATCATGAATCAATAAGAATAAAAAATATGGGAAGGTAAAAAACTAAACACTCATTCTATAAAATCAATAAACTAAGAATGAGGTGAATCAATATATAATATCAATATGAATATTATTTGGATAATAATAAATATTAAATGGCAGATAAATGAACACACATGACACTTTAATTATCATACTATCATGAAATTATAAGGAATAATAAATATGGAAAGGTATATAACTAAACAGACATTCCATTAAAATAATAATATTTTAATGGAATGTATACAAAAATAAAATCATTGAGAAAATATCCTTGATAATAATAACTAAATTTTAAATGAAGGTAATGATTAATTATTTGTTTCCAATATCTCATTTTCAATGATACATCTACCATTAATGCCTTCTCTAAGAAATTTTAAAACATCAATTAAAAAATATTTAATCATAGCTTACTAATTTTTCTCATGAATACAATTGATGCATTGAGGGGATTTGTAATACTTATCCCCACCGATAACTACTGGTCTAATGAATCCCTCATATATCAAAAAAAAATATTTAATTTATTTAAATGAGTGGTGTATCATCATGAATCCATATTTAGTAATGAATAAAAATTTATAAATATTTTCACATATATAAAAATAGTATTCAATGTAGAACACCCTATGTAAAAATGACAAATAGATTAAGAACATAACATATTCATGATTAATGATATGGATAATTTGGTAAAATTTAATTTTCAATGATCACGAGAACGATAATATTTCTATGATAAGTTAATGAATAATTAAAATAATCATTTAAGTTAATGTCAATACTATACCCAGGCTTAATATATATAAAACATCCATATAAAGAATAAGGATTGTTTCAGTTCAATATATACCCATTAGAGTGTGAATAATGGGTTGTTTTAATTTATGAATAGAAATACTATAAAAAAGACTTTGAAAAAACATTATTAAAGGAAATATCTTTTTTTGGAAAATAATATTATAAATGATAAAATCATTTGAAAATTCATTTCTTTAAAAAAAATTAAAAACAAAGAATTTATATAATATCAGGAATAAAATTTCCTTAAAAAAATTATAATCTTGAAAAGTAATATTCAATTAAATGATGGTTCGTAATCTTATACATGTCATTCAAGTTAAAAAAACATTCATTTTTCAATGTCTTATAAATTAAAAAAAAATTCTAAAAAAATAATATTCTTCTACAATAATTATGTAAAAAGTCAAAATGGGTGGAAATTTACTTTAAAAATTATAGTTTAATAGTAAATCACTTTTAAAAAAGCATGGTTTTGAAAAAACATACATTTCAGATAGAAGAGGGAAATTAAATCAAATTTTAGAATATTTTTTTCTAAATCTATTTATGTACCAATGTGTGGGAAAATGGTACTGTTAAATATAAATAAAATTAATAACTAAATGATGATAAAATTAAATGGTTTTATTATATAATATTAACATAATTTCCTTCAATTTAAATACAATTATGGATAATCTTGATTAGAATGTGATTATTAAATAAAGGCTCACATAGATCATGATACTGATGTGAGAATTACTCGATGAAATAATTTTCATTAAAATATTAAATCTACATAAAAAATTATAAATGAAAAATAATATATTAAATAATCATTACACACATAATCCTATAATAACAAAGGAAACAAATAAATAATATAACAAAATAAATAGAAATTTAGTTAGGAAATTCTTTACCTATTGGTATCTTTTATGTCAAATACCATTATATGAAATAATTCAAATTGAAATGAAATATAATAAGTACACTGAACTATTCTAGAAATTACATGCCAAAGTCGAAGTTTATACAGTAGATAAAAACTAGGTTTATAACATTGCAATATTCTATAATGAAATGTAATTGATATAAAATTTATTAACTATAACTTTTTCTTGGTTCAACATGAATTAACAACATGTACAATGGTTTTAAGAAGGTTATTATTTTATGAAATAATAATATTCTTATTTATAATATCATATATTATCAATTTATAACATCTTATCACTCATTCATTAATAATGTCTCGTTATTTTTGTTCTTTCTGGTGTTAATTACCTTATTCTCTCAGTCATTTGTTTTGAAAGATATGGTTCATGTTAATATTATAAAGTTAATAATATAAAAACATTAATCATAAAAAAAATATTAATATTTAATAATTATTTACACCTTTAAAACCAATTGTGAATTATGGTTTTGGGAAATTCGGAACTTGACAATCATAGAGACGGCAGACCGTACATATGCATGAAAAACATTTCCATTTTTCAATGATCCTTGTGAAAATATGTTAAGTAATATTTTAGCATTATATAATGATCATATTATTGTATAATTTATATAAAAATTCCAATATATATCATCTTTGTGTTCTGATGATGAAAGGAGAGTCAGAACCCTTAATGAAGGTTGTAGTCCACCAGTATGAGAACATTGTTACCTTCTTTAAGTGAGTGAAACTATAAGAAATAAAATGATATATTATCATTTTTAGCCTTATCAACTTTTATTTAAAGAGTTAGTGAGATGTATACATGTGTGATGTTATCATATCACCTTTGAAATGGAATCTAATATATATATATATGATATAATGAATCCATAAATATAATTATTTTTTAAAAATCATATATATAATTTATATAAATCATCATATCATACCGTAAGATGTGGTAATGAAAAAATGAATGACATCTATTCATAAGGTGGTCGTCCACTATACAAATGAATGATGATTTTGTAACACATTTAATGGAAAAGGTGATGGTTGTTGATAATTACCTTAAAATAAAATAATCTATGTATATATAATATACTTATAGTATTATATCCTAATGGTATAATTCAAAATTATGTAGGTGGTGGAATAAATAAAATAAAAACACTCGTAAAAGAACATCATCTCTTCTTTAGGTATCCAGCATAGGTTTCCACCAAAACCTTCTTTTGTTGGATTTATGAAACAAATAAGTCATATTATAGGAGATTAGGTATGTTTTCAGGTTCCTGGGTAAGTTATTAACGAAAATAGTTATGGTTTAAGCTGTGAATAGTAAATGATATAGGTTGGCCATCTATAAGTGAGGTAAGGTGAAAACTTGTAATTTGTTTAAAATATCCAATCACACCATTATTTTCATAATGCCAAAACCCTCCACTTTGTTCCATTATAGAAACTATAAGAGAAAAGGCATATTAATTTCTATTAAATGTGTGTTTCCAATGTTTTTAGAACATTTTAACTCATACCTTATTATTAAAACCACTCAGTAAATCCATGTTTACATTAACCATGATAAATATTATTTATTGTTTTCATTTTTCATTTTCGTAAAAAAATATTTTTAACATATTAGATAATAAAAATTATTATGATTTAAAATATGAATTCAAATTTTATAAATTTTATTAAACTATGTTAAAACATTAATTAAGAATTAAATATTCTTATGCTATGAGAACATGGGTTTTAAATGAAAAAATGTTCAACTATTTTCCAACGAATTTATATGATAATTCAGTATTAAAATTATTCCAATGTATTAAATTGGATTAATAGATATGTAATTTAATTAATTTCAATTTAATAAATTTTTTTACATATTTAATCTGTATAAATAATTTTTAGGAAAAGTCAGATTTGAATTAAAATTCAGTATTTTTTACTATTCATAGAAAAATAAAATATATCATAAAATTTTTAAAATTCATCTTAATATAAATTTTATCAAATAAAAATTCTAAATTATTTTATATGTTAATTTTAAATTACGTACTCAAATAATGACTAATCGTTCTTTTTGTAAAATAATATTTTCTTTTATAAAATTTCTTTTTATTTTAAACTATTCTTATATTATTTCTATTCAAAAAATAACTATATTTTTTAATTTTTTTTATTACTAATCAGGCCCCCCAATTTAAATACTAGATTATAACATTATATTGTATTATGTTTCCTTTGGACTCATGGTTATGTGTTCTACAAGCTTTCAAAAAGATTAAATTTAAAGAAATAATTTTTTCAGTTGTTTAATATTGATGTTTAGTGTCACATACAATATAGAAACCATTGTATTTATTTTCTAACTTATGGGTTCTGATTATATAGTTACAATATGAAAAAATCACCAATATGTCTTTATATTGTTAGAAACCTTAATTTTAAACCATTCTTGGTTGTGGCCTTTATGTCTATGTTTTAGCATTAACATCCACATTTGAATTCATGATTATATGAGATAACAACACAAATTATTCTCTAATTTGTGTATTATTCATATTTTTTTATTAAAAACTTATTTAAAAATATCATCATCATTTTAGATGAAATTTAGGGAATAAAATTTTTCCCATTTACTATTCAACTTAGGTTTCTATGTCTCCATTTCAGTTTATGATCTTTAGGTTAATAAATTTAGTTAACTCAGTATGAATAATTTATTTACAAGGATATAAAATTTATGTCTCATCTGTTCTATTAATAATGTTTCCTCTAGGATCTTAAGAATTGAGATCATAATATCAAGTGATTTCTAAATTATGATTGAAGTGTCCCTTTTTATGAAGTTATAACTGAACTTTTCCTAATTTCTTTATCCAAAATCTCATTCCACAATCCTTTATTATTGACTTTATAACTTCTAGAAACCTCTTAAATAAATTTTTATCCCATGGTGAAATTATTATATCATTGAAAAAACATATTTACCCATTTATCACATGATAAATGGTTTATAATTGTAGATATAACCATTATGGTGTCTATTTTTATAACTATTGTAAACTATATTACCCCTACATCAATTCCTCACATCGTCATATACATCCTTAATAACTTTTAAGAACCAGAAATTCTATACTTTGTAAACATAATGATATGTTCAATTATATTATTTATCCACTTCACTGAATTTAAATGACGTGAAATGACTTATAATAATTTTTTAATAAATATATAACGATCATTAAAATAGAAAAAACTAAAAACTACTACCTTTAAATGTTGAATAATTATTAAGTTTTATTATTTAATATTTTATCTTTAAAAGTTAAATTCCATATACAAATTTTTCCATTTAGAAATTAGTATTTTAAAATTTGACAATTTTAATCTATTAAAATAAATTTATTTTTTGAAATTTCCATATCAATAATTACTTAATATAAATTTCTCATCTTCTTCTAAACTCATGTAATTTTAGTTAAAATCCATGGTTTTTAGGAAAATTTTGATTTTTGGGATTTAATCAATATCTAATAATGACATAAAATATAAAATAGGTAATAAAATCTTTATTCAATGATTATAATTAATAATTTTAATATATTCCTTGAGTTTATAAAGTCACATATCTAAAATTTTTATAAATATATTAAATTTTTATATAAATAAAAAATGTTATATATATTTTTTTCAATTAAGTATTCTCGTGATAAATTTTAGTTTTTTCATTTTTATAAGGCCTCATAAAATATATTTAATTTATAATAATTAAATTAGTTTCCTTAAAATTAGTAAAATTTTTAATTTTTTTTTACTAATACATTTAATGTTGGAAAACATTATTTTTCTAAAAACTATTTTTTTGCCACTATATGTGTTTATTTTAAAATTAAAATTTCACATATTTACATATATTATAAGATAAAATGATTTCAATATATTATAATATAATATTGAAATTTTTTAATTAGTAAATTTTTTATTTTTTAAAAAAATTTAATTACTATGGATAAAAAATTTCATCACATTAAAAGAAAAAAATGGTAAAAAAATGTTTTCCACCATAAAGATAGGGCCCAAAAATGTTATAACATTTTTTCAAATGACTATTTGATGTTATTTTTACACTAATCCTACATTACCCTCCGATTTGCTTCCATTTTTTTCCATTTACCCTTCAATAGTTTCATTAAATTTTAAAAAATGTTAGTGTTATTTCCAAAACTACCCTTCTCTTCACTTATAAAAAACAAACATGTACTCTAGTTCAAGAATCTCTATACCATAAATTTTATCCATACACTCTAAATATTATTTCTTCCAATAATCCTCCCCCATATACATAATCTTCTTTTTAAATTTATGATTTCTATATCCTACATCTCTAAGGATATTTTCAATAAAAACCCATACATCTGATGCGATTATTACTTTCTCTTAGTCTTTTCTATTACATGTATACTTAATAATATTCTATAAGATTATTTACAAAGTTAATATTTTATAATTTGTAAAATATAGTTTAATTATATTAATTTATGAAAAATATTTATCATTTTATCCACTAAGAATAATAAAAAAAGTGTATCCTGTGTTGTACAAACTACCACTTCTATAAAGTAATGTTTTTAATTTTTAACGTTTTTTCTTTTTTTTTAAAAATCATAGAAAATTATATTAATAAAAATATGGAAATATAAAAAATATCATTATTATTATTTTATTATGAAATTTCATATATTATTAACCTTACCAAAGTCTAGAGATATAGAACATTCATGTTTACATTGACTTAACCGTCTACAAAAATATATTCTGTAGAACTTATAAAAAAATAATCAATGGATCATTAATAATAATAATATCATAATTTTAAAATCATTTATATATTATTTTTTGTTCTATAATGGTTATTATTTATTAAACATATTTTTAAAATATCATCTTCTTTCACTAATTTTTTTAGAAGTCGACACATATTCAGTTTTCACACAGACATATGAATAAATAATATATAAATTTAATATTATAATATATATCAAATATCAAATTAAATATTGAATAATATATTTCTTAATAATATATAAATTTATCTTAATTTAATTATATGAAAATTAAGTATCTGCATAGAATGAATCTGTAACAAGATAAGAGTTTAGTCTCAAAATTTCCTTCTTTGAAAAACATTTTTATTATGAAAATAATTATATTATTTTTTTGTACCAATTTGATATATATTAGCAAATAAAATCATTTTTTATTTAATTTTAAATTCAATTTAAATATCACCATCTTTTCTTGGGGTTTTATTAGAATGATTCACAACCCAGAAGAGTTTTTCCATCTCAATATATCTTCATTGAGACATGTTTTAATGTTATTCACACCATTATTATTTTTATGGTGAATATATTACATAAAAATTAATTTTCTAATAATATATGGTTTAATCCATGGAATTTTCATATATATATTATGTTTCATCATCCTTGTCCTTTTTAATCAACTATTCCACATGTAATAATGATTTTAAGAACTACATTACCTTTCATTGAGTAATAATTCAATTAATTAAAATATATAAATAGATTTTTATTAAAATCATACATATTATGATACTGTGTAATAACACCATAATATTTTTTGGGGAATTGTTTTTTATATCCTTGTATTTTTATATTATTATTTCATATATAAAATGCAAGATTGCAAAATATAATTCTTGTATTTTTTAATTAACCCCTATTTTCTATGTCTATATTTTCCATTTAATGTGTAAATTTATTTCTTATTTCGATGGATATTATATTTTCTCTCTCATAACCCCCTTATCTCTCATTATAATTTTTTCTAAATAAGTTTTATCAACTACTAAAATGATTTATATTTCGATTAATGAATAATTTAATGATATAAAAGGATTCTAATTTCATGATTTATTATTTTATCCTCGAACCAACATTTTCATATTCAAGAAAATAATTATTTTAAAATTCATTATTTCAATAGATAATTTTTTAAATTTATCTCTTATGATTTGTGAAAAATATTTTATAAATTATTTTAAGCAATATTTTGCAATCTATTACATTGAAATTGTGGATATTATTTTTTAAAAGCTTTTCATACAATTTATTCTCCTTATATAAAATATTTAATTTCAATAATTTTTATTATTATTAAATGTTAATGTTTTCATAAAATGTATTTAATTTGGATGAACTAGTTTTGCTATAATTATATTTTATTTTTGAATCCATTTTATGAGATACAATTTGACATTGTCATGAATGCCATTTTTTAAGTGATTTATGTTAGGATGTGATGATTTATTTATGTGGAACAAGATTTTACATTTTATGTTATCTTTGGGACCAATATATCCTTGTAATTAATTTGTTAAATGATTACATCTCATTAGATATAAAAGATAAATAAATAGGTTAGCGAGTTGATAGGTTCATAATGTCAGAGTATTATGGAATTTACCTCCACTCAAGTTTTCTCATTTGAACTATTTAGTGAGTATCTAGGTTCGTAAGCTGTGAGTATGATTTCATTTAGAGAAAATCATAATTTTTCAAATGAATATTATGGAGGCTATTCAAGTTTAAAGTTGTAATGAATCATATTTATATGATTTTACTAATATCTATACTACGTTCTATAGATCATTTTATATGCTTCATGTTTTATTTTCTCGAGCCATTATAAAATATATTTTACATTATTTTATATGTCTATCCGTCATGAATATAGTTAATGAATATTCATTTCTGTTATGTTAAAAAAGATATTCTTTTTTATTCATTATTTACAATATGTTTATGTTCTAAACATTATGAACATTGATAAATTATCTCTTATTGAGCATTTGAGAAATATAATTACTTTGTTTTCCCTTCAATAATATTTGAGGATGATTTTGTATCATGGAATATCTAATAGGGGGTATAGATTATAGAAAATAATTTACATAATCCAAAATAATGGTTTTTATTTTTATATTCTCCAATACACTAATCCTTTCAGTCCATGGGTTTTCCAACTATTTTAACAATTTATTATTTAAATAATGAAATTAGTTTATTTTTATACATGTTTATCACGGGTCATTCACTTGGTATCATAAGAAGGTGATCTTATTTTTGGATATTAGGATAATCAAAAATTGAAAACCCCTAAGGGTAAGTTTACGATAACATATATATATATATATATATATTTGTAAATAATGTACTATATTGTTTTCCTAAAAAATATATCCCTATCTAGATATTTTAATGTGGAAGAATTATATGGAATTATATTAACATGGGGTAATTATAGAGTTATAAGGTTTGGAAACTAAAAACGTATACCACCAATACCAAAATTTAAGAATAATCTTTTGCATGATACACATACCCCATCATTCTATATCCATCATATATCACAAAGATAAACAGATATATAACAAAAAACATCTGGTTGAAAAGCATGAATAGAGAAATTGTTGTATATATATATATATATATATCAAATATTGGTTTTCCAAAAAGTTAAGGATTGATGATGAATGTATAAGGGATTTTCACAATAATTACCTATACTAGAATGGAAATGAGGAAATATCATCATAGACTTCATATTATGACTCCCTAAATTTATAAAGGTCGTAATGAAATATAGGTTATAATATATCATCTTACAAAGTTATAGAATTTTATTTCTATAAGATAATATTTCACATTATATCATCATCACAATATATAATGTAATGTGGTTGTTATGATTCAAAAATTTTATATTTATTATATCTTATTGAGATATGAGTATTTTATCATGATTATAGAAATTTATTATGCTCTTTTTTAGGATGAGCTAAATTTACTCTGCACATATCACCCTCAGATATATAGATAGTTTGAAAGAATAATTCAAACATTATAGCATATGATGAAAACTTTTTCAATGAATTTCAGATTACTATGGAATAAATACTTGCGTCTAGTATAGTAATCATATAAAAATATTTTCCATTCTATTATTTAGACAGCCCCAAATGAGGCTCCATATAGGTATATATGGTGGAATCCAATATTCTAGGATGAAGTTGAGGAAATAAAGTTGATAGTGAATGAATTTTTCCATGAGATGGTGGATAATATCAGAATCATTTGAAAATAGTGTAAAGTATTCAAAATTTATATGTTTTAAATCAACCAAAAGATCAATAATTTCATGATTGTAGTAAGGTTTCTTTCGGAATATCTGTATGGAAATATGTTATGGTACTTGTGAAGATAGGGAAGTTGATCCCTAAATACATAAATCCATTTGAGATCATTGTTCAAATTAGGGTCTTAGATTATCACATAGTACTCCCTCATCATTTATCCAAAGTTATTTGTTTCATTCATGTCTCATTTTTCAATAAGTATATACTAGATCCATCACATTTTCTAATCTAATATGTTCAGAAACTGGAACATAACTTCTCCTATGATGAACAACCATCAGAGATACTGGATTGAAGAGAAAATTTTAGTCGTCCACGACCACCCATAGATTCAAAGATCTATGGTGGAACCAAAAACTCGATGAATAAATTTGAGAACCCAATGATCACATAAGGAAAACTTTTCCTACCATTTTTCATCTTTGAAATAAAATTTTCAGGATAAAATTTATTTAAGGGTGTAAAATATTACATGCTATAATCTAGAATATATAGAATTGATTGTATTTTAGACATATTTATATAAATACCCAAATACAAAACAAGTATTAAATCTTATATAAATATTATTTATAAATCTATAATAAAGGCTATGATGATAAACAATTAAAAACTATTTCTATAAGAGCAAAAAATGATATGTTTTATTTTTAAAAATGTTTATTGTTAAAAATGAGTTTCTAAATTCTTATAATGTATTTTAAAAGTTAAATTTTCAAATTATATAATTTGATTTTTGAAAAAAATAATCTTTTTTTGATTTCATTATCTGAAATATACATAAATTAAAATTTTTAGATTCTATTGAAGATGTTGATTTTCAGTCAAAAAATAAGATCCTTATTAAAATTAAAATTTATATGATTTTATAATTATGTAAGTAAAAACATGGAAATTATAAAACAATATAATTAATAAAATATTTATTAAGTTGTTAACATTAAAAATTGTAATATAATATTTGTGTATATATAATCCTATGACCAACAATTTTATTATAGTGTTAAAATGTTAGTTTAATAAAAAGTACTTTTTATCTTGTTGATGAAATAATTATTTACAATATGATTTATGATTTTGGGTTATATATAAGGCCTTATAAAAGAAATTAAATTTATAATGAATAAATTTGTGTCATTAAATTCAGTAATGATGACAATTCCATCTAACATATAAATTTGTAGCTGGAAAACCATATTTTTCTAAAAACTATATTAACATGAATAAGTGTATTTATTTTAAAATTTAAAATAAATTATATTTATACTAAGATAAAATATATAAAAAAATTTAATATGAATTTTGAAAATAGTTTATAAGTTTAATATAAATTGTTTTTATAAATTATTTTCTTTGAAAAAAAAATTGCCTAGTAAAAAATTAAAAAGGGTTAGAAGTGTTATATTATAGATAAATGGAAAAAAAGTTTAAAATGTTTTAAAAACAATTTTTTAGATAATTTAAGACCCACAAACACTTTAACTTCATCTTGTTTCTATTTTTCTTCCATTGAACCCAGAATAGTGACCTTACATTATTCAAAATGTTAGGAATGCTTCCAATGCTATCATTTTATCCACCTATATAAAATCAGCACTTCATCCACTTCAAGACTCAAATTCTTATAAAACATCTCTTCTAAACTAATCTAATTTTAACATCATAGAAAACAATCACCCAAGAATTATATTTTTGTTACCTTTATGTTGTTTATGGCCTTTATCAGTATATAGTTTTCCAATAAAAAACTCAAGCATCTGACGTGTGTATTAAATTGTCTTAGTATAATCAATTACAACACTCATTCAAAATATTCTATAATTTTTTTGATAAAATTAGATTAGTGTCATTATTACAACTGAGTATTTTTATATTATTATAACAATATTTATTCAATCCCTTCCATCCACATAAAAATATTAATTTTGTGTTTTGTGGACTACCACCTCAATAACGTATTTTTTGTAATAAATACCTTATTTTTCAGAATTTTGTAAAATTCACTTATAATATGAATCAAATAATTTTAGAAATTATAAATAATATGATTATTCTTACATTATAATAATATTATACATTTCCTTAACCACACTAACACATTATGATAGAGTGTGTACATGTTTGGGTTCTTTTAACTACCATCTTCAATAAATTCTATAAAACACTATCATGGATAACAATGAGAACATAACTAGTAAAAAATTATGTTTTAATAAAAATATACATATTGTATTTTTTTAGTGTGATGTTTTTAATTTTTATTTAGCCTATTAAATTATCATCATCTATTAAATAAATTACCAAAAATAATATGTTGACCCAAAATCATTGTTTAATATAACAACTAACAATATAATATATAAATCATATAATATAATATATATTCTATATTTAATTTAATATTTAAAATAATTTTCCTAAAATATTATTTAATAAAATTAATAACATTATATAGGATGATTTGGGTGTACACATAAGAATTCTCAAACAATATAAGGCTTTTATCTTCATATTTCCTTTTTGAGACACATTTTATTATATACAAATAATTTCATTTTAATGGTAGGTATAATAACAATTGGATATAAATTATCATGAATTCTATTTTTTCTTGGTATTTTTACATCAATATTAATCTCTGTATCTTTTATTCATGAATTTTTTATTATAAAATTCATTAAGTCATAAGAATTTTCTCATCTCAATTTCCAATCGTTGAGAAATGTTTTAATATTATACACCAATTTAATATTTATATTTTTTAAATACTTTAAAAAAAACTTATTTTTTTCATTTTCCATGATTTAGATCATTTAATTAATAGATTTATATGAATCTCAATCATTCAATTAAATTTATTCAAAGATTACTAAAGTTGTAAGTACTTTGATAACAGAATTAACTTCTATTGATTTAGAATCCAATTTATTGAACATTATAATTAATATTTTTTTTTATTCTTTCCTTTAATGAATTTATGATATAAACACTTTTTATTTTCTTTGGAATTATGTTTTATAACAATTTCTTCTTCTATGATGATTTCACAATGTGTAAGGTCATAAAGAATAAATCTAGTATTTTATAAGGATCGTTTCTTTTCAAAGTTCATATTTTCCATTTCCTCCAATTATTTATTTATTATTTTAAAATATAATATGATTTATCTATTCATAACCTAATAATTATAAATTTATCTTTTAAAAATTATGTTTTATTGACTGTTAAAATGAAGTTGGTTTTAAAAAAATTTTTAATTATTTTGAAAAAAAAAATATTTTAAGTTAAACAACATATATTTTATCTACTAAAACACATTTTATTTTAGAAGAAAATTATACATTCGAGATTATTTATTTATTAATATAATTTAATTAAATTAAATTAGAAATATTATAAAAAATTGTGAATGATTTTAAAATCGAATTTAGATATATTTTTTCAACGATTTTAATTAAATACATTTTTAAATGTTTTTTCCAAGTTTCCTCTTATTCTGTAAATTTTTTACTATTAATAGAGTTGTTGTATAAAATTTATCTTCTAAATTTTCATATAAATTAATTCATTTTGGTGAATTTTTTTGGAAGCATTTGATTTTATTTTTTTATCTATTTTACAATATAAAATTTTATAATTCTATATAGAAAAATTTTATATCAATGGGTTATTTTATAATGTGATGATTATTCATAAAATTGAACAATTTTTTTTTCTTATGAGATAGTGGGGTCCGATGTTTCTCCAAAATTCATTATATAATGTTTTATTTACAATGAGATAAAAATGTAATGAAAGCAGGTTAATGAGTAAGTATGTTTTAAAATGGCGAGTGTCATGGTGTCTATCTACACTCACATTTATTAATTTTGAATAGACTGGAGAGTATATAGGTTCACAATGTATGAGTGTTTTGTAATTTCGGTCTACCCTCAATATTAAATGAGAAAATATTGGTTGATAGGTAGGTTCATAATTATAAGAAATAATATGTTTATAATTTTTCAAATTTCCATCTTATCTTCCATTGCTTATGTTATAGGACTCGTGTTTTATTATCTCATTCCAGGGAAAAATTGTTATCATTTTGGTTCAATTTTATCTATTTTAATCTTATATTTTACAATTATATATATGTGTGTGTGTAAATTTAAAAAATTGATTTTACAATTTTCATTTCTTAACAGATTTGTTTATCTAACTATTATGTCCATTGATATATTATCCCTTACAAAGAATTTTGGATCACCCTACCAAATGTTTTCCCTTATAATGGATTTCAAGATCATTAAATTTTACAAAATATATAATTATGGATATAGTTTATGGATAAATATTCAAAAAAGGTTAAAATATTCTGTTTTATAATCTATGAAACGAAAACATTTAGTCTCCATTTTGTCCAGCTTTATGACCGATTTATGAATTAAATCCTAAAAATAATAGGATATTTATGTACATATCGCTTGGGTTTCTTCATCAAAATTTAAGTATCCAATCATCCTCATAGTTATTAAACTCTATATTTGTTGTATCATCCTCTATAGTTTTTTCAAATTGACCGTAAGGTCCCACTATAAATGGTTTCATTATTAGAACAGCTTTGAAGAACAATGAACCAGCCTATTTAATATTTCATCTATGAATTTTATTATTCCATCAATAGTGATCTTCAATAATTTTGGTCCATTTATTTAACAGTATGGAATACTTTTAAAAGGAATCTCTAAAATATTTCGATAATCATCATCCCATAGATAGATCTAGTTATTAAAAAAGTATTAGTCATTTATCATAGATAGATTTTAATAAGTTCTTGTTAAAATAAATGAAAAAAGATGTATTCCACCATTAATATAACTGACCACACATCTTGATATAATTGATAAAAAAACATCATATTATACTATTAATAATTGTATTGTATAGGATAATCATGTTGAACATTCTTATAATCATGAGTATTCTCATATATAGAAATCAAAATAGAATCACAGATCTTAGGGGGAATGGTCTCTGTCACAATATATCTATATGTTAACTTAGGAAAATTCAATCCCACATAACGATACATCAACCATATAGGTGAGTGTTTCCTATTTATGAGACTAAGAGATATTATATCAATGTGATTTAGAGACACTATATTTCTATAATTACATTAATACATATATTAAAACATACCAATCATCAATCAATGGACATTTTCTCACTAAAACATGATAATAACTTTACTGAATATGTGATAAATAATCGTAAGAGAATAAATACTAACGTCATGAAAGAAAAATTACAACATTAAAACACATGAATTCAATTCCATCCTTGATTAGAATAGCCTTGACGACAGTCTTATAAAATTACACTACAATGAAAATGTGTAGCTCAATAGAATGACCAAAAATTTTAGACATGATTTTAAAACTCAATAAAGTGGCCAACATTTCATGAATTTGAAGGGCAACAGAATTTTGGAATAGGTGTAGAAGAAATGTGAAGAATACACATATCATTGGGGTTGGGGTGTCCGTATACACTATAAAATAATACGATAATATAAAAAAGGTGAATAAAAAATATTGATGAGCTAAGTATCCTCGGACTATGAAAAGGTGAGGTCCTTCACAACCGTAAAGTGAACTAGAGAGTTTTGTGAATATAGTAGACTAACAATTTTAATTTTTTTAATACCTAAGAAATATTTACCAACCTATCATAGGAATCCACATTTTCATGTAATAAGACATTCAATCTTTGTGAGATGGATAAAAAAATATAGGAGGGAATTATGGATGCTGAATGGTTAAAAGGATCAATGTGAGAAGAAAATGATGTGAAAATCTCACCCCTCGTGGCCTAGATGGCCATAATCTCTATGTAATCCAAGGATTCTAGGATACTCATCACAAATAAATTTTTTTTCCTTACCCAAATTTCAAATATGTTACACATTGATAATTTTTTTAAAACATTTAATTATTATCATGGATATATATAATGTTCTTGAATCAATGATTCTCCAAATTTACTCATGTTGCGTATTTTACTAGCTTTAATAGTGGCTTCCACTAATCAATTGAACAAAAAAATAGAACCATGAGCCACTTATTACACACCTATAATTTTTAATCAACTTAAATTATATGGTATTGATATAATATTAAAATGATTTTGGGTAAATACATGCATGTATAATGTAGACAGAAAGGTTTTAATTATTAGAACTAGATGATTTATAATATAAACCAAGGACTAGAGTTATATCTATAAGATATAATATTATATAGAGTGTTTCTAGGAGAACCTCCACCTGACTATCTATGTATTACTCACTATATAAAATATATGAAAAACACGATAGTTAGCTTTTTAATAGGGTGTTGACTGATATAAAATGATCGCATATCATCCATAGGTGTTCTCAAGGACTCTAAAATACTTCCACATACAAGATTTTATCCTATTATTCCTCATCATTGGCCACAATAGCATTATCATAACCCTCCGTGGAGCATGATTCGTCAAAAATAATATTTCCATATCCATCATCATGGCAGCGAACTTATTCCCAAACATTTTATTCTTTTTTTACAAAAATATAGTATATGGGTAAATCTAACTGTAATATATATATATATATATATATATGGTAAAATATCTTGAGTAAAATTAATATCTAACTTTATTTATAATCATTATGAGTCCAATTTGGGATGGATATATCCCATCTCAAATCAATCTTGAAATCAATTCAATGCATCAACATTATTTTTGTAGGGCTTATGTCTCTTAATTTGTTGGTAAAAATATTCTTCGTAAATATCCTTGAAAGAAGAAGAATCATAGAACCCTGGAATATTTTTGGATCATTTGTCTTTCCAAAACATATTTTATTGGAATTGGGATACATGGATATATCCTCATATATTAATGTAAAATTCCAATAAAAAAAGAGAAATTTATCTTTTTGGAGGTATAAGGCATGTTGAAAGAGGTTGCATCGGGTGTTTATAAAGGAAAACCTCATATGGATCAATTAGAGGTTTTATTTCCCTCACCACTTGCTCAATTCTTTAACCATTATTTTTTTCTACATATTTTAATATTTAGAATAGATACTAGGAAAACCATCTATCTCTGTAGAGAAAATTTTTAGGTAGTTATAAATATTTAAGAATAAACCCATAATAATCAAACCAAAGTAGTAATTAGTGGATTCAAAGCAATCAAAAAAATTTTATTTCCATGAAAATAATATCTAATGTTTCTATAGGAACATTTAATTCATCTAATTAGAAAATAAAACATAAACAAAAATAGTATTATTTAATAGAAAACTATACTATCTAGTTAATCATTATGATGTATATGTTTTGGAAATCATCACCCCATCAAAATTGTTCATAAGAACCCCATACCATAATGATAATAAATATGTTCACTCCTTGATTATCCCTCAATGGTCATTAATAGGATCTCCCATATGATGTAAACAAAAATAATTCATTATTTTTTAATGTAAATTAATTTATCTCCCATCATTTTCATGGGTATAATGATAATGATGTTCAAATTTTATTACATAAATACAAAAACTAAGGCACTTGTGGATTTTTTATATTTTTATCCTATTATATGTTGAATTATTTAAATATATATCAATTTTAAAATGGCATTGATATGAAACATACACTATACATAAATTATTTGGCCACGTTCCATACGAAAATTACTTTTTTTTATTCAAATAAGGGTGTGAAACCCAGTAACCAAAGGGTGTTCACGGTGGCCTGAAGTGGTGGAGCCCAAGGGAGTCCCATAGTACAAAAATAATACATTACTTTGGAATAGCTACCAATATATCAAACACAAAAAATGGCTCCTCCAAAAATCACCCGGTGATATGGAGTCCGCAGAAAAATTATCCTCTTTAATCAAGTGGTGAACCGAGCATCCATGGCTTAATTCCAACAAGCATCTTTGAACAAGGTATGTTAGGTGCCAGAGGGTCTCCAAATGCCCATTTAACACCTGAACAGGCATCTCAGAATTTGAATCCACTTCTAAAAAAATCAACGAAAGACTCCTACAAAGGGTGACACCAGTCTGAATTGCTTTCATTTCTACACCCAAAGAACTCCCCAGACCATAAAATCTGGGAAAAGTGAATAACTCCAAACCAAACTTATCCCTCAGCAACAACCCCCATGAATCTGCCGCTGAATAAACGAGCCATCAACATTCAGTTTGTACCATGACATGGGAAGACTCCATTTGATCCAACAACCCATGGGAAGGTTTTGTTCCAAAGCTATGTTGAGCAGTCTACAACAAATATGGGACTGCAATCCTCTGATCAAGGAACCCAATTCGTGAATGAGTAATTTCATCCTTACATGAAGGTATGATTGCAAAGGCTGGGGACCATTCCTCAATTCGTTTCATGCCTCCCAAAACATCCAGAATAGAGCACTAATAATGATGCTACAAATCTTAACATCCAGTTCAACTCTTTCCTAATCCAGGAACCAGCTCACGATAAAATCATGCATGGAGGTACATGCATCATTGAGATGTACCCAAATTCTCACAACAGAGCAATGACTATTGGCCTAATCACTTTTAATAAAAATTTGAATGATTGACTCTGTCTGAGGATTAGAGCATCAAACACAACAGGACGCCAAGGAAATCCCCATCCTCTGGATATTATCCTCTATTGGAAGCGCCTGGTTGTGCACCCTCCATACAAGGAAATTAATCTTAGTGGACACCTCCCTAAACCAGATTCATGGGCCCAAAACGTCGTCCACTCTCCTTGTATGTAACAATGCCAGGTAGTCGCGCCATCTAAAATGACCTGTCAGTGAGCCTGTGAAACAGCACCAATCCGGATCCTCAGCATACACTATCTCTTTAAAGGTGGTCAATTGCTCCATGTTTAAAATTGCCTCAAGCCAGTTGGGGAAGCGTTTTTTCCTTCTTAACTATCATCCCCAGAATAAGACATCATGGGAAAAACAGCTTCTCACCGATCCAGATGACCCTCCACGGGCTGATATCTCTTCTCCCTAACACCAAATTTGACGTGACTTGAAGGATATCTAAATGGATCAAAATGTTTATCGCACAAATGGAAAGTTTCCTTCTGCCCCTCTCCTCCCAGTGCTGTCGATATTTTGTTCAGAGGATTTTGGCCTAGAGTGACTTCCCTTCCAAGACCTCCCATGCCAGATGGCCTTACATTGCCTGCATTGATAAGGATACATCTCTAAGGTCGACCCCTACGTCCTCAACAAGCTTCTCCATAAGGCTCCATTTAGCTCAATGAGCCCTACATGTAGCATTGGCATCCCAAAGGAATGAGTTCATGTGATTTTCCATCAATGAAATAACTCCATTGGGGGGAGTAATGATGGATAAGAAATACATCAGAATTGAGGAAATGACATTGTCGATGATCAAAAAACATCCCCCAAATGAAAAGAACCTTGTTTTCCTGCTGAGAATCCTCCCTAGTAATTTTTTGATAAGCTCACAGAAAAAGTTCTTTTTGACCCAACCATTATAAATAGGCGCTCTGAGGTAGATCATTGGAAAATTCCTCTGCTGAATTCTTAGAATATCCGGAATGTTCTGGGCCCTCCTTCTTGAACATCTGTTAGAGATGATGTCCTTTCTTTTACCAACATTGATATGCTGACCACTAAGGATTCCATAGATCTATATAGTCTTTGAAAAATTAATAATATAAGAACTCCTTCCATTAAGGAAGACAAGAATATAATCATCAAACATGAGATGTGATAATTTGTCGTCAGAGTCTTTGGAGTGATACAGTCAAATCCTTCCTTCCTCAATACCATGGAGAAAATTCTGTGAGAGAGCCTCCTGGACAATGATAAACAATATGGGTGAGAGCATATCTCCTTGTCTCACCCCCACACACAGTTGAAGTATCCAAAGCCTTTACATAACGAAGATATGGAGAGCTTTGGTGAAGAGTAACACCGAAAGAAAAGATCACATACCCATTTGTGAAAGTCGAGTTTCCTCATAACCCAAATGATAAAGCTCCAATTGAGCTTATCATATGCCTTATTCATATCCACATAGACAATAATATTGGATCTAATTACCTTTTCATCAATATCTTTTGCAAATTCCTTTGCAATACCAACTGAACCTTGAATAACCATCCCCTTTATAAATCCACGTTGCTCCTGGGAGATCACCTTTGGAATCACCATGCTTAACCTCCTATCAAGCAATGAAGCCATAATTTTGTAAGACACATTATATAGAGAGATGGTCATAAAATAATCAATAGATGAAGGATATTTGACTTTAGGAAGCAGAATAACTCTAGAGGAGTAGGTACTCATGCCAATGGCTCCACCCCTGAAGTACTCTTGAACAGCTTCAATCATATGAACTCCCAAAAACTCCTAAGCCGCCATGTAGAAACTCCTTGGAAAATTTTCCGGTCCCGGAGCGCTGTCTAGAGGCATGCTACGGACAGTGAGCCAAACCTCAGTGCCCTCCAGAACAAAAATGAGGCTATTTTTGTCCTCATCAGCAATCCTGTTGGGAATACAACTCATGAATACATCATGCTCATCCTCTGAAACATTATTAGACATGTTCTCTGAGTTAACGTATTCCTGCAAGCATTTGAAATCCTCTAATTCCAACCTTCTAGAAACCATGATATCAGAAGTGTACGATCCATCTTCGATCTTGATGTTGAATTTCATATTCTGTCACTCCTTCAAACAGGCTTGAAAAATGACAGTATTCCAATCCCCCTCTTAAAGCCATTTGATCCTAGAACGCTATCTATATCCTCTTTCAATATCCAGTAGCCTACAAGCCATGTAAGCTTGTTTATCACATAACACTAGGAAAACACTATCATTTTTGCATTGCTGGAGTAGCACTTCCAAACTATTAATTTCACTCTGGAGACTCTACACACAATTCTCCATGACGTGATTACTAGAAAACCAATGTAATATGTCTGCCTTGAGGCGCTACAACTTCCCCACGAGCCCAAGCCATGCCCTCCCTTAAACTTCCTGCTCCCAGGATATCCTCATAATTTTCATGAATCCCTTCCGGTAATGCATGTTGGGGGAATACAAGAATGCCTTAGATTGTTTCCCCTTTCATGAGCTCAACCAGGAGTGGATTGTGATTGGACAGTGCTCTAAAATGGTGAGAGACCGATGCCTGAGCGAAAGATTTTATCCCCTTAATATTGGTTAAGCATCTGTCCATCTGACTCCAAATTTGTTAAGCCCCCTTGAGGTTATTACACCAGGTAAACTTTTACCCATTAAAACCCAGATCCAGCAGGCCCTTATTATCCATGACGCTCTTTAGGTAAATCATACAATGAGAAGTGTTACCCACTCCACCTCATTTCTCATAAACATCAGCAATCGTGTTGAAGTCACTGCCGATGAACCAAGGAAGACCTTTTGGTTCAAGGGACTCAAGGTATTCCCAAATATCCCTTATTTCCATCATATCAGAACTGAAATAAATGAAGAAGAAATAAAAATTATACCTTTGACATCGAGTTTCATCGAAACGCATTGGCTCGTAACCTGAATCATAGATACCTGAATATTGCACTTCAACAGAATCCAGATGTGCTACCATACATAACCTATATAAAACTAACTCTTCAAATTATCCTAATGGATATATGAAACAATAGTCAACATAAAATTATTACCAAAAAATAGACCAGTCATAGATGGTTTATATTTGTTGGGGAATATAGAATAACCATTTAGTATTTTTTCTACCTTATAATCTGATCCAATATTATATTTCTATTTTAATATATAATATATCTTGATACCAATTTTACCTAATTAATTATAGATTTTCTCATATGGAAACTACGAGGGGATATAACCATTCTAAAATGTGGTAATCTAGATGAAGGAGTCCACCCTCTTATATTTTGTATTAATGTATCCTAATATTCTATTCATCAATTTCTAGTTATGTTTTGTATAACCTCGTATCATTTCTGAAATAAATAATTGTGTATACATGTCTCCTAAAATGAAAAAAACCCTCAACTAAGGGATATACCAAAGGAAAATAACTACATTTCCTTTTATCATGTTGAAGCTATTTGTATCTATACATCGCTCAATAATCAGTTTTGAATAATATTTAATATAAAAAGATCTTATTTATTTTTATTCCGAAACTACCTCATATATCCCTATGTGTTTTAGATAGTTCATGAATTAATTATGTGTGTGTTGGTCCCCAAAGGGTCATTCTCAATCACATAAAATGTTTCTTTTAGGGTGATGATCATGTCACTTGTATTAGCCCTTACATTTGTCGATGATTTAGATTCTTAAAATGGAAATGTGGTTTATGATATGTGGTTTCAAAATTTTGATTTTATAGAATTATTATTTTGGGTAATTATTAATATTAAATTCTTTGTTGGGGGTGTCCATCACCCAGGAGGTGAATGTTGGACAACACATTTGTGTAAATAGTGTTAGATTATGAAAAATACCATATGTTCTATTAATTATATGACAATTATGGTTGTTTCAAAATTTTCAAAATGATATAAGAGAAAAAATTTAGAATCATCAAACATGGTTACAATAATTCTCCTTCAATGAGGAACTTGAATAATCAATAATTATTTGTAAAAATAAGGTGATCTAAATGTGTACAAAAATCATTGGCCATTTCAGTTATGCATTCATATGGGAATTGACTTACATAACGAGTAAAACATCAATTAAATTCCTATAAATAGGAAAACATAATGGAGTAATTATTAGAAATGTTGAAAAAATTATTTTATTTAAAGAATATAAATTTTTATCAGAATTCATTTACTCATACCAAGATGACTGACATTCAGTAGGTGTATTAAAATTCAATAATAAGGGTTAAATGGCTTATGTCTCAATTTCCATCATGGTCTAATACTATTACATATATCTATGTTAGTGAAAAAATTAAAATTTCTTAATATATCTAAATTAAAAAATATAATTGGAGTATAAGAGGCCCACTTAAGTAGTAGGGCCCCTATATAATATGGAATAAGGTACCTTCCATCATTGTTGACTCCATGTAATGTCATAAAAATTCATCTTTCCTATAGTTAGATTTTATTCATTAAAATATATTCATATTTTATATTGGGAATTTATATGCAAAAAAATGTTCTCAAAGACTAAATTTGAATATTGATGTAATAATATTCATTAAATTAAAGAAAAGTCATGTGGTGTGCCAAGATTATTACATCAACATGTAGGCCCAATCTGTGTCCCCAGAAAAATATTTCAGCTTCAATATTAATTGAACCACAACCATATCATGAAAATTATATAGTGTGCCTTAAATAATTTTCCACTATCCATTTAGGTTTATAATATTTCATTAACCTATCCCATCAAGATTATTACATGATTCAGATTTAATTCTTATATCCCTTCTTCTAGGAAACCTACCTAGTTGACTATATAAAACCCTAAAATACAAAAAAATTACAATGTTTCTCTTAAAACCATCTATAAAACTAAATAAGTATACCATTGATGAAAAATTAAAATCTCTAAAATTATACACATATTGGAATTCGACTTTAGGTCATGAACAGAACATTTATCCCAAAATCACTAAGGTACATAATAGATCAATTTGTTACAACCCATCACCTGGGACCCATTCCATGACTACCCCAAGCCCGCCTTCCATTGGTTGGGGGATGGTGACTAGAACCGAAAAGAAATATCCATATAATGGAAATGAATTGTCTTCAAACCTATACAAAAACCCAATCCAAGAACACAATAAGATGAAACCACGATGTAAACTGTTGTAGTAAAATGTTTACTATGAGTATAGTGGTCAGAATACAATCCCAACTAGAATGTACAAGTACAAATGAAAGATGAAACAGCTCATGGAACGTCCACTGAGGATCCTACCTGAAGGGTAGGTATAGCTCACGATTAATGGTCACTGCATCATGTCACGCCAAATGGTTCACCACTAAGCACCATCCAGTCATGGCTCACTCAGCCACGATCAAAATTGTTCTTCATCTACACAAAACATAACGAGGTGTAGGCATAGCTCGTGCATAGGTGAGTATAACAATACACAGTAGGGACCTAGAGAACCCCAAAGGTCTCCGAGAGTTCAATAAAGGAAAAACCACAAAGCAGGGCCTCAATCAAAAAGCATGAAGAATTCATCAACTCTACTTAGGTATATTCCCATACATATAACTATGTTATCAAAATATACCCATCTGATACATTTGAAATAATAGGGCTCTAACTTCTAAACCATTTGCACAGCTGTTCCATCAATGAATAATACCACAATGGTGACACCACGAAGAAAACTCCACGAAGGTAAAAGTACCACAAAGGTAAAGAATCAGATCACACTCGATATAACTGAAGCAAAGAAGTACATATGATCAAAAGTATCACTAGATCATCCTATTCTATTGAGAGGCTCTACTGTGGACCCACACAGGATCTATGTGTGTTGACCCACATTGGATCGCTGAGCACTAACCAAGACATGATCAATATGCACTAATCCACACAAGATCATTTATTTCTGACCCACACATGATCAAACCAACACAAAATCGGTATGCACTATCCCAAATAGGATTGATGAGGGATGACCCATACAGTATCAATAGGAACTAACCGACATATGATCTCTATTCTTTCTTCACGTCATAGCCAATCTTCTATGCCTTACTTCCAGCCATTGTATTCTCACTCGTAGTACGCTTGATTCAGGTAGGACCTCTAATAAAGACATCTTTCATACTTCAACATCCACGAAGATCCTAGGAGAAGTATCCCAAAGGACCGCTATGTCTTAAGTGAGCCAAAGTGATAGATGGTGTGAAAATCGGACACCCAATCTATGACTTATAAGAATTTTAGTACAGAGGGCCCAATTGGATTCAGGTTCGATCCAACCTATCCATAATCCAACATTCTCCAAATCTCATGTAGTGTATACCCAACGGAATGCCTCATCTCATGGATTTTAGTGCCACAGACAGTTTTCCATTTCGACACTATATCAGGGAGGTATGTAGGATACATGATCCCTCAATAACAATACTATTATAATTATTGGGTGTTTCATGGACCCGAGCCACAACCTAGAATTTAAAATTCAACATTTCACTTAAATCAACCATATTAATGATAGGATCACATCACCCCTGATGGTAAGTCAATCATATATCAAAATAAAAAGTTATAGAGGGTCGATGATTTAATAATAATAATAATAAATCTATTAATTAATTAGATATTTCGGTACCCAATATGAAAACCCAAACCAGACAGCCATTATTGGTCTCAGAATGTCCGTCTTGAAGTCAGGGTTGCACTACCGTAGATGGATCATGAAACCAAGGTTTCATAGATATGTTACAGAATAAAAATGGTTTTACAACCAAAAATAATAATAATTTTTTTATATATTTTCATCTCCACATGAAATCTCAATTGAGATTCACGCATGGGTATCCCTTGCTACATGAG
Organism: Viscum album; assembly: GCA_963277665.1. Taxonomy (NCBI): domain Eukaryota; kingdom Viridiplantae; phylum Streptophyta; class Magnoliopsida; order Santalales; family Viscaceae; genus Viscum; species Viscum album. Next base: position 449,394,840 of record OY728133.1, read on the forward strand.
GGTACACATATAACCTCCCCCTTGAATTTATCTATTCATTTTAATTTTAATTTTATTTCTTTAAATTCTTTTATCTATCCAATTAACATCTTTCACAACGTTCCAGCTCCATGAACAAGGTAAAATCTTGACTGCTAGCTATCTATCACACTTCCAATATGATGAACACAACACTACTCGCACCTCCCTGTACCTGCATCTGAAAAACTACAACCCGCTATTTGCATGCACTAACTGCACCAGACTGCGCCGCTCTGCAACATTGTTCTTCTGACCCGATAGCCCCTGGCCGACTCACCCCACCATTGTGGTCACCTGTTTCTCACAGAAATTGTGCCCTTCATAATTCACCTGCTTTCCCACGTGATGACACCTCGACACTCCGCATGGATTGTTGTCGCACTACCTACATTGCCAGCAGCTGCGCCCCAAAGACACACCAAAATTGCACCTCCACATTTCCCCTTCTTCAGGCCACTACATCTTATTTCTAAACCCAAAAAACATGACAATCAAATATTTATGATCCTCAGGCTGACATCTCTGCATTAGTATGTAGCGGTCAAGGGAACATTTTTTTAGCACGCTTAATTATTTGGCGAGGAATAATGCCTGATGAAAATATTATAAAAGATCATGGTATATGTGCACATCGATGGCCATGTTCGTTTCGACATTGTAATTAAGAATCATGAATATGAGGAATCAACAAATAGATATTTATCACAGTTCAAGATTTTCAATCTCAAGATAAACGAGAAGAAAAATTTATTCAAACCATTATTTTTAGATTCTCAAATTAAATAATTTAATTCAAATTCATCTTGAAAATATAAAACCCGGGTATGGAATCTGCCAATATAAATCCTACCTCATAAATCTAGTGGACTCACGATTGAAGGTGGGTCGGTGTTCATTAATCCTGAAACAAGCTTCAAACGTCACCACAGGAATGACGATCTTCGGTTCTTGATTGTGAGATCTGTTCTATGTCAAAAGCCTCAAGATCCTCATCATACTTTTTCCAAAAAAAAAAACAAACACCCAACCCCAAGGAAGAGTTAATATAACTCCTAATATAGTAGGTGATTCATTTATTTAGAATTAATGAATCCTATTAATTAATGGGATTGGAGGATACACCTTTTGTGTAACCTGGAATTTAATTCCCTTCATTAAATGATCAATATCCCCCATGTGGTCCCCGCCACCAAAAATTAAAAGGAGAGGTGGGAAGATATTTTTTTATAATAAAACATATTTATTTTATTTAATCCTCTAGGAAAAATGCAAAAACCATATTCTACTCTTGACCATCTGCCGTCGAGGTTAAACATCCCTGACGCGAATATGGGAGCTATGAGTTCAACGATGCCCTCTGATTTCAATTCCATGCACCGGTTAATAAGTTAGGATTTCCCACTTGAAAGTTTACTAAAAATACCTTAAAAAAGTTTAGAATTATATTCTGGGCACATAAGACATTGGAATCAAATGATGTTATATTTCATATCCGTGGAATTCTTCTATATAATTAGAAAAATATATATAATTTACGTGTCTTTACATTCTCCCCACCTAAGGGTCTTTTATTCTTGAAATCCAAAACAAATGAAAATCAAATAAATTATGGTACTATGCTTTAATATGAGCCTCCTGCTCCAATTTTCTCAACTAGATGTTCTAGTTATACACATAACACAAACCAATGGGGTCATCCTTTCACAAAGGACTCACTCCTGTCGATCCTCTATCTCCAATGGAAACATCGTAAAAGTCGCTCAATCATCAATTCCCTCCTCGCCCCAGTCAATAACGTGTGATGGATCATGAAATTACCTCCTATGTTATGACACATGGAAAACATTATACAACTCATTCATCTTTGGGGGATGAGAAAGATGGTATGCCACATCGGCTACTCTGCTGGGGATCGAGAAAGGTCTGATGAACCTCAGAGATAGCTTTCCACCCAGGACAAATCTCCGCAATCCTTATCTGGGGGAGACCCGTAGGAAGACATGTTCTCCATCCTCAGACTCCATGTGTCTCTGTCACCTATTGGAATAATGCTTATTCCTAATCTGTGATGTCTTCACTTTCTGAAAAATGAGTCATCGTGATACAAAATATGCCACTGCCATCTTCCTCCCTAGCCACTAGTACTGACGCTGGAGGACTTGGTACATATTCTCCGTACAAGGATGTACCACCAAATATAATATATGGAAATCCCTCATCAAATCATACTAAAGCGTCAATGTTATTGTGGTACATCCCATAAAAAGAATGACATGATCCCCACCATCTGAAATTCATTCAGGAGTCCATCCTATGGATATCAAATCACGTCGGGCCTCGCAGTCATCGTCCCAATGTTGACCCTCCTGAACATACTGATGAATTGGGGGAGTGAAAGTCCTAGACTAAAGGTAAGATGCTCTATCTTTATCAACAAAGGGTATCTGCCGAAAAACTAGCTACTCTGATGCCTCACTTAGCTGTTATAGGTTAGACCTCCTACTGAGTGCGTCTGCTACCAAGTTCCTCTTCCCAGAAGTATATACAATCTCAAAGTCATAGTCTTGGAGGATCTCTTTCCCATGTCTCTATCTCAGGTACCAGTCCATCTAAAAGAAGATATACCTAAGAATCTTGTGATCAGAGTAAATAGTGATCCATTCACCCATCAAGTTGTGCCAACACATATTTAGCTCAAAGATCACTGCTGCTAACTCCGGGTCTTGGGTAGTGTAGTTCTACTCGTGTTGAATCAAATGATGTGAGTCGTAGGTGATCACTTCCTACATATGAATTAGGATAAAACTTGGTCAGGTCCCTAATACGTCACAATAGGCTTCATACCCAACTCCCTCTCCTAGTATCCTCTTTATTTGGGCACTCTTCTGTCTCAATCTCAGCTCCTAAAAGCTATGATGAAACTTTTCCATCCATAGGAAAGGCGCCACATTCATCATCAAAGCTCAAAAGGGTTCCTCTACACAAGAGAAGTTAGGTAAAAATCTCTGTTAGTACCCAACCAAAGCAGAAGTACCTCTCCCTTAAAGGTGGTATACATGGACACATCTTTTGTAATGGTGTCCCCACACTCTTCCAATACTATTATGAATTGAAAACCCAAAACTCCTACTGGAACTAGGGTAAATCTGGCCAACTCAAGAGTGATCTATTGTACCCACCTATGCTTTAGTTTATCCTATGTTGTATGTGTTCCCATTTTTGTTTACCATGGAAAACCCATTCCAACGTTGTAGATATACTACATCCTATTATCCTAAAATAGTTAATCTGAGTACAAACTGTGGATGTCCTATCCTTACCCAAACTAACTTCGTAAGGCCTCAACGATACCACCCAGAGGTTATAATGAAAACTCTCTCATCATGGGTCATATCAAACTGTCGCATAAGTGTTATTATCAAGTATCCTACAAAAGGAATCTCAAGATGTAAGGGTTAAGTAATCAGTTTAATAGGAAACTCTAGGTCTTGAATAAAATTCTTGGTAAGAAAGAATTATTGGTACATATGTTTATTAATACGAAAGCTAGTAGTAGACACATACCATACCACGAATCATTCTTAGAGCCCTTGGAACTCACTCCTTGACGGAATACACCTACTTCCATATCCTATCCTCCAGCTCCCTAAGCTTGGTGGGGACCATGTTGGGGTGGTGGTTGTAACATTCCGAAATGTATACCACCTCATTATTCTCTCTTAGATCCAATTCCCCGTCTACTGCCCTATAGATTCATCTGTCCCTATCACTTCCTCTTCCCGAAACATTTTACATGCCTATGTCTCTATGATGGGTGTTAGTTTCCTACTATCCCAATACAAACATTCACCGTTTATATCCGCTCATCAAAAGAAAATTCAACCACAATGGTTTTCTCTAGCACCCAGACATAAGTAGGAATGCATAAAGGAATAGTGATGGCTTAGATATCCCTAAACAAACCTCACTCAGAGGTCTGAGCCTTCATGAATTGATTGTACTATATATATCGAGTACCTAGGATGGTAGGTACGCCTCAATGAATACTTAGCTACCGACATGTCATCCTGCCGATGTGGTAGATTCTCTGGGGAACACTCACCCTTTAGATTTTTAGGGCATTAAACCCTCCACTTTGAGGAAGGATATTATGATTTTCCTAGAAAGGACATATCTTCACAAGAGTAGGATAATCTGAACAATGTCATCATCTTGCTGAGCCATATAGAATGCTCTATACCAACACATTCATCTGATCGAATGGTGCCCTAGCTAGATTGAAAAATTGTCACCTCCTCAATCCAGTCCTTAGACACCTATGAGTCAGGCTCGCCTCCGAACCAGATGGGTATCTGATGCTGAAAAACATGTATGGAACTAAGCCTACATGTTTCCACTATTGGTACTGTTGGTTGTAACTGCTGACCAATGGGCAGTGATATAGATTGTACACTACTCGAAGGTACCATCTCGGACAACGGTCCATATAATGATGCCTCATCACCATATAGACCATCATCATGGTCACACACTGATAAATAATAGAATCTAAGATCACCATATGTTCTTTGGGTCTCCCAACATGGTAGAAAACTCTTACCATAGCCTCCAACAATTTCTCAGCTACATGGGGATCTGTCTCGCCTCCAAACCATAGAAGCCTCTTACCTTGGAACTTATGAAACTTGCTCATTCAGTGTGCACGGTCAACTACTAGAATATTTTTTTCATCCACGCAGGGTTGTTAGAATGCTAATCCACATAGGATATCTCAGTGGGCCATCATCGTGTACTCTCTCGGGAATCCTAGATGGATGTCTAAACAGCAGCATCCGGATATCGAATTGATGCTCCATGGTCATTATGTCATACCTGGTGAGCTAACTCAAATGAAAATACGGAAAAACATTTCCAAAACACAAACAATCATTTTTTTCATGAAGTAAGTTGGAAATCAGAATATAGTTTCCTGGTGTATGGATATGTCGCCCAACACACCAACACTAGACTCACTAAACTGAAAACCACACTCAGAACACTTAACACAATTACACCATTTAAAATATCATTGTCCTAGTTCTTTGGTAGACCTGACTCCTTTGATACCACTTTTTCACAACTCGTCCCTCGAGGCCCGTGCCGTGACAACCCGAAGCCCTCCTTCCATAGGCCAGGGGCTGGCGACTAGAACCAGAAAGGCATATACCTACAATAGGAAGGTATTGAATTCAAACATGTACAAACATACAATCCATGAAAACAAGAAGAAGAAATCACGAAGTAAATGACTATAGTAAAATGTGTACTGATGGTAAAGAGGCATGAATACAAGCCTAGTTGGAAAGTAAAAGTACAACTTAAAGGGGAAACAGCTCCTGGAACACCCACCGAGGATCCTTCAAGATGGATTGGTATAGCTCACGATCAGTAGTCACTATGTCACATTATGTCAAGTGGTTCACTACAGAGCACTTTCCAGTCCAAGCTCCCTCAGCCTCGATCAATTTTTTCCATCTTCTTCACATGACACAACAAGGTGTGTGCATAGTACCATGCATGGTTGAGTATAACGATACTCAATAGTAACCTCGAGACCCCTAACGGTCTCCCAGAGATCCGAAAAGAAAATCCACAAAGCAAGACCTCAATTACAAAGTATGTACCAGTCATAAAATCTACTTAGGTTTATTCTTATATAGATACCTAGGTTATAAAATTATACTCATCTCATACATGAGGCAACATAGGGCTCATTCTTCAATGCCATTTGAACAACTGTTCCAAGAAAAACAAATACCAAAAAGGTAACACAATGAAGTTAAAACCATGAGTGTAAAAGAAATAAAAAGATAAATATATAGAACAAACTAGGTATAACTTAATTACAGAATTGCAGATGATCAGACGTATCATTGGATCATCATATTCGGTCGAGAGGCTCTACTGTTGACCCACATATGATTGGTATGCACTGACCCACAAAGGATAGATTAGCGTTGAACCACACTGGATCAGTATACACTAACCTATACAAGATCACAGAGCATTGACCCACATAGTATCTGACACATACAGGATCGGTATGCGAAGAACCACATAAGATCGATGAGTGTTGTCCCACACTAGATCAATAGGTAATGACCCACACAACATCTCTATTCGTTCATCATGTCACATCCAATCTCCTCTACCTCACTACCATCCACTGGATTTCTGCTCATAGTATGCTTAATTCTGGGAGAAATGCTCCTCAAACCATTTTTCATACCCCAACAACAACTATGTTCCACGAAGATGTATCCCAATGGACTTCCATGTCATAAGGGTTCCAACGTGAAAAAATATGTGTCAATCAGATGCATGATCTATGACTTATAAGTGTTTTTGTACTGAGGGCCTGGTTGGGTTCAGGTCCAATCCAACCTGTCTATATTGCAAATTTCTCCAAATCTCATGTAGAGTATACCAAATGGACGACCGCGTCTCAAAGATTCTAGCGACACAGGCGGTTCGTCATTTTGACACTTTATGAGGGAGGTATGTCAGATACCAGATATTGCAATAATAATACTATTATTATTGTTGGTTGCTTTGTGGACCTATTCCCCAAAACATAACTTAATATTCATCATTACACATAAAACAACCGTCTTAATGATAGGATCATCTCACCATAGAAGGTATGTCAATAAGACTTCGCACAAAGGAGTTATAGAGGGTCAAAGATTTATTAATATTTTTAAATCTATTAATTCACAAGTATTTCAAGAACCCAATATGAAAACCTAAAAAAGAAAACTAATACTATACTCAAACTTTTTTCCCTGAAGTAAGGGTTGCAGTGCCATTGACAGTTTGTGAAACTAAGTATTGACAGATAAGTTACAGATGAAAAATGGTTTTTCAACCAAAAATAATACTATCTTATTTATATTATTTTTTTTTATTTTTTTTATTTTTTCTCCATATGAAATATTAATTGATATTCATGCATGGGTATCCATTACTGCATGTGGGTCCACATAGGGAATCCCTATTTAATTTCTCATTTCATTTAACTTTTAATTTTAATTTCATTCAAGTCATTTCTCTCTCCAATTAACCACTTGCATGATTTTCCAACTCCATCAGCAATGTACACTCTCAACTTCCATCCGCCAATCATGCTTCTGCTATGATGAACATGGCCCTGTACACATCCTCGTACTCGCATAGAAAAAAATACACCCCACTGTCTGCCTGGCCATTGGGCAGCCGGCACCGGCTGCACCGAATAGACAACTACAATCTACTGCGTCGTTCTGATGACCAGACATCTCCTGGCTAACTCACCCCACCACCGTGGTCGCGTATTTCTCACACACAGGCTTCCCATCAGCCTGCCACCTATTTCCCAAATAATCCAACCTCTACTCTCCACATGGAATATCATCTCACATCTTATCTCTCCCAGAGTTGGTACCAAAAGACACACCGAAATTACACCTCCACATTGCCCCTTCCAAGGGCCACTACATCTTCATTATATACCTGAAAAATGTTTCAATCAAAGATTCATGATTCTCAGGTTGAGAACTATGAGACTGTATGTCGCACTCAACGAATTTTTTTTTTATAGCTTGCTTAATTATATGGAGATGAAGAACGAATGAAGAACTTATGAATAAAAGAATAGAAAATATCATGGTATATGTTCGGGTTTATGGCCTTTTTTGTTTGTCCATCGTCATTGAGAATGAAGAATATGAGGAATCAACAATTAGATATTTATCACACATTAACATTTTGAATCTCAAGATAAACGAGATTAAAATTTGATTCAACCAATTTTTTTGAAACACAAAGTAATTAATTTAATTTTCATTTGTCATGAAAAATTAAATTGGGGTAAGGAATCCTCAAAGATAAATCCTACCTCATAAATCTATTGAATTCATGATTGAATCTGAGTTGGTGTCTCTTGTTCCCTCAATAGGCTTCCAACGATGGCACACAAACGTTGATCTTCGGTTCTCAATTGTGTGATTTGTTCATCATCAAGAGCCTCAATATCTTTCTCCTCCTTTTTCCAATGAAAAATAACACCCAACCCCAAGGAAGAATTAATATTACTCTTAATTTAAAAGGTGATTCATTTATTTATGTTAATGAATCCTATTAATTAATGGGATTTTTGGTTACACATGTTATGTAACCGGGCATTTAATGCCATGCATTATATTCTCGACCATCCTCTTTGTGGTCTGCAACACCAAAAATTAAAAGGATAAGTGAGATGATATATTTTTAAAATAAAATATTTTTATTTTATTTAATCCTCCCTAGAAAATAAAAAATCATCTTCCCCTCTCGGCCCACTACGGTCAGGGTTAAACCTCCCTTAAGAGAATCTTGGCATTTTGAGTTCAATGGTGCCCTCAAATTTAAATTCAAGAATCGGTTCATATGTTATGATTTATCACTCACATGTTTACAGAACGTGCCTTATAGAATGTTTAAAATTCCATTTTGGGCACACCATAAATTAGAATCGAATTCCATTAGATTTCATACCTTGGAATTTTTCTATATAGTTAAAAAATTATATAGAATTTCAATGTATTTACACAAGGAAATAATACCAAAAGGTTAATGAATTGTGAATTATTCTAGATTTCTGTTAAATCCTGATATAACTTCACCAGACCTACTTTAGTACTCATTTTTCCAATAACAACTGATTGACCTGGGATTCCTCTATACCCATCCAAATATGTAAACTTTATTGAGAATGGTTTTACCCATATATATAGCACAACACACAATAAATCTAATGATTTATATCTATAACTCATGAGTAAATAATCCAACAATAACATTGAACATTGATCTTAAATTGAATATCACAACCTTCCACTGATAGAACATCCTAATCCCTTATATTGTGGAGATAAACATTTGAATTGTTTTTCATTTCCCATGAATTATGTTATTCGAAATTAAACTTATATATCATGAATCACTAATTATACATCGATGTACTATGGGTTTAACCAATTAAGTTTTAAATAATTTATCAACCATTTTCTTATTCCCATAAGATACTTCAAGTTAATGTAATCCTATATGACTAAATAATAAGTTTTATTTAAAAATGGTTAAAACGTTGATATTGTCATTCTTCACATGCCTTCACACAACCACTAAATGGTCATACTCAATCCATCCACTATAATAATGATGATTTATATTAATAATAATTGTTGACTTTTTTTAAATGATATCCAATTAGATATCCTCGCTAACAAATATTGTCCTCTAGGTACATGAAATATTATATTCCATTGAATATGTGGATCCCTCTCTTTAGGAAACCTATGGAAAGAATCCTATCCAAATATAATCCTCTTAAAAATATTTTATTGACATCCAATCTCTTCATGTATCTGACCAGATTAAATGAATCAACTTAATAAACCAAGGGTTTAAATGTTATATTGATCTAATGTAATCCCAAATATTTTCTTCATATGACATCTCACACTCATCTGTCCATTCATGAATATATATATCTTTTTAGTTAATAATATATATAGTATGAAAATAAATTCACCTCCTACCAAGTATAAGTTCCAATTTAGATTCTTAATATATGAATTCTAGCTTATCTCCATAATGGTAGTTAATTTGAAATTCACACACAAAATAATTACTAGAAATTTGTTTCATATTAATCCATATCATATGAATTTTATATTATTTGAAATTTTAATTGATACATGTGATTAAAATAAATGATATAATATAAATGGATTCACAACCATGAAAGAAAACAGAAGGGTCTTTTCACATAAATATTAAAGGAATTTGTTCTTAGTAAAATTGAATTAAACTATATAAATATTCATACCACTCATAGGGATATACGATAATCTTATCTCAATTAACTAACCAAATTTACGAAATATCTTCACCACCTATGGTAGTTATATAATTTAATAATGTACTAGTGATTTCTTAAAAATATAAATATATTATTTTTAATTGGTAGGGGACATCTATCATCTACAATAGATATTCCATTTACATCTATATTCCTTATTTTAAAGGGTGATTATATATATCATTTATATGTGGAATAAATAGGAAGTTCATAATACTCTAATGAAAGGGAAAATAAATCCACAAACATCAATAGGTGGACCAAAAACATAAAACATTCCTTTCTGAATTGATCTTTACATACATCTTTCACTCATGAAAAGTCGATAACATCAATCTTTCACCTTTTAACGTCATATAATATCTATCTTCCACTGGTGATAGTCCAATGACATCATTCTTCCACTAGTGATTATAAAACTAAATACAACATTAACTGGTAAAAATATAATGATATATATCTTATACTCTGGATTTTAAGAAAATATAAACCATATATTTCTAATCATCCAATTGAAAACCATCCACTGGTTATGTAAAATATAAATTTAATACTTCTTTCTCAGGATGAGTGCACACATAAGCCTTATCGGTATAGAGTGTTAAAAAGTATAGTTACCCAATCATATTGAATTAACATGTAATGTTATCATATGAAAATGTATTTAAAAATGATCATAAATTAATTTCCTTTTATTTCTACTTTTGTCTAATGAATTTATTTATAAACCCAATTTTAATTTGTATTTTCCAAAATAAGGTGGAATATTATTTAATCAAAGATAAATTTTTTCTTAGAATAATTTTTTAACAAATGATTAATTATATCAGATGTTGCTGGACTAATAATAAAATCCTACATAATATGATTCAATGTATCATTCTCTAGGTTTCAATGTCTCATATTCATAGCTAAAATAATGAACCACTTGAAAGTATCCAACCATTGAAAAGTGATATTTTTAGATGGTGGGTGTTAAAATGGTAAAAAAATCATGATAAAACATTTAATCATAATAAAATATGTAAAATATAGAAATCATGAATTACCACCACCTCGATAAAAAATATTTTAAAAAATAGTTAGAAAGTATCAACAATTTACATGTTGTTGAAAAATGATTTCTATGGGATAACAAAAAAAATGATAGTTTTGAAATAAATGATATGGATGATAGTTATTCATGGTGACAAAATATATAAATATTTTGATTCATAGTCTAATGAGTTCATTTGTTCTTAATTATGTTTCATTATCTACCTTCTAATTTGTATTCATCATAGAAAACATAATATTTAATAGTTTATTGAAAATGAAAACCAAAAACACAAAATTTTGGATCAAAGAAAGAGAAAAGAGTGATATGTATTTTTTTACTTTACATTGATAATTGTCCTTTTTATTATATTTAATCTATAGATGTATGAAATTTCATTTACCTAACAAAACACATCGTTAAAGTTCTTAAGTGATCCTAAAATGATATTTTAAGGTCACTTTATCTATTTTATAGTGTCTCCACCTCCCCTTCTTGATCCTTAGGGTATTTGGGCCACGATGATCGAGGAAATAAGATGAATGTATATTTACTATAAGCAAGAGATTTCATGTTTTCCTCTCAGATAATATTTTTATTTTTATTTTGTGGCTCATATTTTAGGTTAACGTGGAAAAATATTTCTTTTTTAATATCCAATACTATTCCAAATCCTTCATCATTGATTTTGAAAAATGATGTTGTTATAATAACTTTTATTCAAAATAATACACATACCAATCGTATTTTCTATTACCTCTCTTCCAACCAAGGTAGGAAGTTCAAGTTAATCTAGCAATTCAAGAGTGGGTGTGTGATATTCAAATAAATTTTAGTAAAAAAATAGTTAAATATAGTTAAATATATATTATCCTCATAGAACTCCTTTGTTAAAATATAATATTCTCACTTCATTTCATTTGAAAAAATAATTCATATTTATTTAGCTATGTATCTTAAATTTTTTTTATACCGTACACTTCTTCTATTTTAGTTTTTTATTACTCATCCTTAAAAATAATAGGTTCAGTATAATCTTGAATATTAAAACATGTAACATCATTAGACAGTTATTTTTTTACATTATTAAAATATAAATAGTCTATATTATATTTATCTCCCACTACATTCCAACTACATGCTCTAGTTATTTTTCAATGATGCTTGAAATTCATTTATAGGGAATAATAAAGAGTTTTCTTTTGAATTCTCATTAACCACATCAATTTAAAGGCGATATTTTCTTCTTATTAATATTATATATATCTTTTTGACCATTATATAAGGATTTTTTAAAATGAAAAAATGTGATTTCTTATCCATTAAATTTTTTCTTTATGTCGTCGTTCCTCTATTCCATCATGTTATTCAATAATTTATTACATTAGAAGAAATAAATTTTTTGATATTTTTTTCACATCAACTAAAAACAGTTCGTTTTATATTTAATGTTTCATAATATATGTAAATTAAAATTTTTATTTATATTATATTCCAGTGTGATAATAGAGTAATAATTTTGATGTTTTGTTGGATTATTATATCTAACATATGTAGTGAGTTCATCCAATCTTTTTAACTAGGTAAAAATATAGTAATTCATTAAAAAAGGATCACTTAATGTTATTATACCATAAGGAAATAAAAATTAAAAAAACATATGAATAAGTGGAATTAATTTGAAGGAAAATATGAATAAATTGTGATAAACAATTCAGTATTAGAATAACTGAACACAAATGGTTCCATATTGGTACATTTTCACCATCATGACTTCTTCAGTAATGAATTTTAATGCCAAGGTTGAAGATAATTTTCCATCTATTGGTTCACTATAAAATATGTGTATCTCAATTTTTCTTGCCCATTTCCAATTATAAATAATAAAAAGTAGTTTATCCACTACACAATTCAAACAGAAATTAAAATAATAAATATCTTTAAATACGTTATATCAATTAAATACAAATTAATTTCTACATGAATAATTTTACCAAAATAAAAATAATAAAATTATAAAGTGATAAAAAACAAGATCATATAAATTAAAATCCAGAATATATATAGAAATAATTTTAAATATTTATTCAAAATATATTTGTTTTTTTATTCATGACTTTATAATTCAACTAATTATAATGTGGAATAATTATAAACTCAAATTTTGACTTTTAAATTTTTTATTCATATTTGGTGAAATTGAAACACATGTTTAGATAACAATTTCACTTATAATCAGAAAAATCAAGAAGACATGAAAATATCAATTTTATATTATTATTAAAATGTAATAAGTTATTAATGTAGTAAGGTATGGCAACATTTTATATGAAAAATATATTCTGTCATTCCCTTAATCAATTTATAACAACCCCTATATTCATTTCTTATTAAAATTTGTTTTATTAAATAATAATACACTTAATACAACCTTAATGGTCCTGTTGAATAGTTTATTTCGGAATTTGATACCAAACATAACATCTTTAAGATGGGATACAACAATATTATGAATTTTTTATGACACGATCATAATGTTCCAATGAACATAAAACATCATGGGGTACCCTTGGGACAAACATAAGAAATGAGTGAGCTATAAATCCCAGTAATAGAAATAAAAAAGGCATAGAATTAGTATGATAATAAATTCTATAAAATTGGGTTATCAGTGGATTATAAAAGGACTAAAATAATAATCCATAATATTTGTTGATAATCATAACATGGTAAATGTGGGAATACCTTAAAACACTGCATAATAAACATAAGTCAAGGATAAATCTGACAAGTCATCTAAGGGGAAATTAAAATAATGGAATTGTGTAACCCTCAAGTCCCAACATGATATATAATAAAATTAACTATTACACAAAGAATTTGAGCACTATATAATTCTAGGTGCACTGATCACATTAATTTCTTTTTCATCCTTTAGTTTTCCATATAGATTAATCAACATGGATTCATTTATCATCATAATTTATTCCTTGATCATGCAGTGTGGAAAAGATACATCTATGTCCCCAATAAATTAGTATATGTGAATAAAGGTAAATAACCAGGATAGAAAATGGTCATGGTATTCAATACACAATTGTTTTGGAATAGAAAATTGTGGGGTAATTTCAACAACATAATGATTTCATATAAAAATTCCTAAAATTGTTTTATGAGAGAGAAAAGGTGATATAATTATTTATATATTAGTTTTAAAGAAATATGGACATGTAAATACATTTTCTAACATCTGAAATTTGAAAAATGATTCATAACAAAACAATGAAACATGAAGAAAAATGAGAAAGAAAAGTATCCTTACCAATTTTCATCATGGTATTGGGTGTATAATAAGATTATTTAGAAAGATAAATTTTAGTTAAAAGGGTATAATAATTTATAAAAAATTGGAATTTAATTGCAAAATTTATGATCATATCCAAAGATATTAAAATGTAAATTAAAAGTCATAACATAAAAGGAGTGCTTGATAATAGAGGAGGGTTGGAGATCCCCTACCTAAATATTTGAATCCAATTTTTTAGGGGCTTTATAGGAGCTTTTAAACTCTATGGTAGGACTATGGATATATATTTCAGAGTTTAGTCTATCTATATGGAGTTTTAGTTAATAAAAATTGGAGCATGTGTGAGGTTATCTTAGGAAGCAGGGGGATTTCTTTATTATTTTGGATTTGGACTCTTCATAATATGATATTCCAAATAGGAAACCATCTCATTGTTTTTACCATGATTCATGAAATATGAGATTGGTTTAAATTTTTATATAAGTCCATTGGTTTATGATAATAAAATAATTTACCTTCTAATGTGGAGGTGAGTCACACTCTAACAGAAACTGTTTTAAAATTGTAAATTTTATTTTAAATGATGTAGGATTTATCAAGGCATTATTAAATAAATAAAATATACATAAAATTTAATTATATTAAAGGTAAAACATATATTAGTATTAGGATAAATTTATATTATCTATTATATATGTTTTGGGCCGTTATGATGTCATAAAACACAACGTATATTTATATGTTGTTTAATAATTACCCAAAAATTCATATGTCTCATAAAATTATGAAAAATTTACCATTGGATAATTTCAACATCTTGAGTCCAAAAATGATATTAATTTTATCTAAATAAATTTTTTTAATATGTGATTTTTTACTTTTTAAAATAAAAAGAGATAAATTATTGAAAATGATGGTTTTTTGACAATAACTGTTTTTGAACCCTAATAAAATTACATTTGAATTCTTAAAAATTATATGATAATTTATAAATGATGAATATTATTTACTAATAATATTAGATTAAAATATAATTTATTTAAGAAATTTATTAATTCCTAAAATCATTAAATGTATTTGAATATTATACAAAAATAAAATTTCTTCATTAAATATAAATTATAAATAAAAAAATAGAATGAAAATATTGTCATTATTTTATAAACAATAATTTATATATTTCTAATTTTAGGTTCATTATACATATTTCTTTAAGACATCAATATACTTCCTTAGATTAAGGTTCATGATGGTGGGGCTTTCATAGGGCTGTTAGGGGAACACAATTTGGGTCGTGAACTCATTGAGGTTGAAATTATCTACTAAACAGTTTCACTCATTCTTATGTTGTTGGATATCAGCTTGGGCATGGTCTAGGTAAATTTCCATAAATGTTATCTCCCTTCGAAACATTGATAAATGGGCTTTATAGGGTATGTTACTACTTGTTGAGGCCATCACATCCTTTGTCTACACCAAATTGATTATCTAAAACCATGTATTTTTACTTGTATTGTGATCAATATTCAATGGATATATTATAAATAGAAATGATATATAATGGTCATTTAAAATCCAATTTGATATAATAAAAAATCATGCATTCTCTATAACCATAAGACATTTAATAAATTCAAAAAATATAAATTTTATTCATAATAGGCCGGGTCATTGTAATATCTCCCTCTAGAAATTTGTCCCTTGAATTTTTCTTTTCCCACAATAAAAATGATGAGGGTAACTCTGATTCATCACCTCCTCATGTTACCTTGTCAGTTCTTTAAATTTTTTGATTCCCCATGACACATTGATGAGGGGAATTATATTTTTCGTAGAACATTTCTCTATAATCTAATATCTTTATCAGATTATCCTCATAGAAATAGTCATTCACTAATGGTAACACCTCTGTATTTAGTACATGATAGTGATTTGGTATTTAATTTTTCAATATGGATACATAAAATACATCATGTACTTGAGGTAGGTTCAGTGGGTGTTCTAGATTATAGGCCTCTACTCCAATATGATCATGGTTCACAAAAGGGATGTTGTGCCTTGGATTCTGATTTACCTTCTTCCCAAATATCAACACTATCTTCCATAGAGATATGTGGAGTAATATCCTATATCCAACATCAAAATCTATGCCACATCAATGATTATTAGACTATATATTTTTTCAACATTGGGTAGCCTTGTTTTGTTTAGGAATGGTCTTAACCTTTTCCACCATTTTATCAACCATTTCAATACCTATAAGTTTTTGTTCCCAAACTTCATCCCAACATGCCGGTGTTATTCACCTATTCTGATAAATTTATTCATTATGATTCATTTAGATTCTCGAGTGGAAACAATTATTATAATAGAACTCAACTGAAGGAAAATTTTTGTCCCATATGACTTTGAATTCCATAGAACAAGTTTGAAAAATATCTTCCAGTGTTTTAAATGTCCACTCATATTGGTCATTAGTTTAACGATGATAGTAGGTAATTATGTTTATCTCAGTGTTTCAGTAACATTAGAGAATTTTCTATAAATTGGAGCAGAATCATGGATCTAAATCAAATAAAATACAGAGTGGTACTCTATACAGTCATACCCCTTACCTTATGTATATCCATTCTATGTGATCTAGTGACCAATCCACTTAAAATAAAAATGATTTGTTTGGTCTATATAAGCCAATCCACAACTACCCAGATAACATTTTTTGCTTTGGATGTCTTTGGATGTTCGGTGATAAAGTGCATGATCATTTTTCCCACTTCTATGTTAGTATAGGTAATGGTTGCATCATCCACTTAGACTAATTCCATTAATCCTTCACTTGTTGTCACACCATCTACTTTGATGTATAATAATTGATCCCTTTATTCATGTTATACGACCAATATTTCTCTCAGATGTCTCAACTAATCTATTTGTTTCTTGGGTGTATGGAGAAGTCAAACTATATGTCTCATTCATTTGTTCAATCATTAACCCTTGATTTTATGGAACACATAGCCTTGAACAAAATCTCATAATTCCTTCTTCATTAACACTAATATTTATGTATTTCCCTTTACCTTATAGCTTCCAAATTATTCTGAATTCACACATAATCTTTTTGAGCATCCTTTATCCTTTTGAGAAGTGGAGACTGTGCAATCAGTTGTTAAAGGATATTGAATTCTTCCTTTATATATGATTCCCATTTCCATAATCTTCAATTATACTATGATATAATTATTTTCAATTCACATCAATGATATAACCATTTGGTTCATTCTATATAGAGAGTCATCAAACTTATTTTCATTACCAGAATGATTTTGCATTGATTTCTCTAATATATGATAAGATAAATCGATATTTATTAGCTCATATATTCTATGTGAATTTGTATTCTAGGATATTATGATCGTTATATATATCACACATCTCCATATTTATGAAATTCGTCAAAATATTCAACACAAATATCTTGTCTTTTAACTTCAAACCAAGTGTGGGATTGTTTTTCTCATGAATATTTAACTACCTTGAGGAGTTGGAAATTACCTAATTGATGATCTGAAAGAGATTTACCATAGTTGTCAAACACTATTACCATGATAATTCAGAAGGGATTCAATCTATCTATGAATGATGAATGTGAATAAAGCATTATGGAGTATAAAAGGAGGCTTCTCACAATTAAAAAACCCACTAATACAAACAATTACAAAAATGATCTTAATATCACATTAATACATGATTTATTACATAAGAATATATTTAATAAAACCAATATGATGGAAAAATCTAGTGTCTTTGGTAATTAGGTACAAAACATAACATCTTTAACATCGTAAATAATAATATAAATGCAAATATCCTCAACATGATCATAACATTTCAAAGAACTAAAAACTCCATGTGATATCCTTGGGAAAAATATGTGAATGGTTTAAGCTATAAATCCTATTAATAGTAAAAAATGAATAACATGAATAATATAACAAATTTCATACAACAAGAATATTATTGGATAAAATACTATCTTGAATAATAAGAAAGAAAAAAACATGAAAATTATAACCCTTGATATGCCGATATAACTTAAAACACTACATCATATACATAAGTAAATGATAAATCCACTAAACATATTGTTTGAAGAAGTTACATAAATGAACTATGTAATTCTCTTTTCCCAATGTGGCGTATCATAAAAATAACCATTACCCAATGTATTGAAGTGCTATATAATTATGGGTTCACTCGTCACATTCATGTCGCTCTTATGCTTATGTGTGATAGAAATACAAATAAACATGAAGTAATTAATTATTATAAATTATTTAACGCTGATTTAATTTTTGAATAAATAAATTTAATTCCCAAATAAAATAATTATATGTTTTTAATTGTTAATACACTTGATATAAAATGGGTGTGGTATTCACTATACAATTTTTTTGGAATGTAAAATCACTGTGCAGTTTATGCTGCATAACGACATCACATAAAAATTAAAAAAATGGGTTGAGGAGAGAGAAAGTCTTCTATCGTGATTAATTTATTAAATTTATATTAAAATAGACATTTAAGGACTTATCACAATATATGTAATTTAAAATGAATGCGTAACACAGTAATGAGACTTGAAGAAAGAGTAGGAAGGAAAGAACCCTTACAAGTTTTCATCATCATAACAAGTTTAAATTTAGGTTATTAGGAGAGATAAATGGTTTTTAAAGGTCATATACTTATTTATATAAAAAAAATTAATTTTAGTTGAATTAATAATAAAATATCATTATATATGAATAAGAAAATAAAATGACATAACATAAAAGAAGTGCTTGAAAAAAGATGTGGGTGGAAGATACCTTACTTGATTGTGTGACTCGAATGGATTAGTAGTGACTTGTTGGGAGCTTGGAGGCAACCATTAGGACTTTAGAGAGTATAAGGGGAGAGTTTTTCAGTCCAAAATAATTTTTTTAATGAGAAATGTTATATTGGATGGGTTTATTTAAGAAAAGAGGTGGATTTATTTATGTTTTATATTATGGACTCTTCATAAAAAGATATTAAAATAAACAAACCATACCATGTTATTTTCCAATGTTTTCTACCAAATGGTAGTGGATTACATTATTTTATATGAAAAAGGCCTAATATAATAAAATTAATCCCTTGTTTATTTGGAGGGGAGTCACACTATCAAGGCAATGATTTTAAAATATTAAAAGAAATTATTAGTCTAACATGACTTATTAAGGATTTTTAAAATAAAACAAATAAACATAAAATGAAATTATATTAAAGGGAAAAATATATTTATCCAAGGATACATTTTATATTAATTATTATGTCACCAATTTGGAAATTATAGTGCCATAATACACAAAGTATATTTATAAGATATTTAAATTTTACTTGAAAATTCAATTATCTCATGAAATTATAAAACAATAACCATTATGTAATTTAGACATCCAGATATCAAATATAGTATTCATTTTATCAAAATGATTTTATAAATATTTTAATTTTCTCTTTTAAAAATAAAAAATGACATTTATTGAAAATTACTGGTTTTGACAATAAAAGTTATCAAACCCTAATAAAATTTCATTTTCCTACCTAAAAATTACACGATTAGTTATATTTCATAAATATTATTTACTAATAATATTAAATTAAAATATTAATTATTTCAAAAATATATTAATTTATAAATTCATCATTAAGTTTGAATATTAATAAAAAATTCAAAGAGTGCATTAAAATGATTTAAAAAGTAGAAATTATAGGATGAAAATATATTCCTTATTTAATAGAAAATAATGTTCATGTTTCTATTTCTAGGTTCTGGATTCCAATCCCTTTAATAAACATTCATATTATATATGAGTAAGGTCTATGGTGGATGGGCTATCCTGTGGCCTTTTGCTGAACATGGTTTCGGTTGTTATCTCTATGAGCTTGTACTTATCCCATAAACAGTTTCAACCTTGCTTATGTTACTGGATATAGTCATGGTATTGGTCTAGGGTAAAGCCTAAAAATGGTAAATCCCTTAGAATCCATGATTAATGGTCTTCATAGGGTATGATCTTACTTGTCCATTCCATTACATCCTTTTTCTATTCCAAAATTATTTGTTAATATCTTATATTTATTCTAGTCATGTGATCTTTGTACAATGGAAATATTATAAACTGTAATGATACCTAGAGGTCATTTAAAATTAAATATGATATAATAAAACAAAATGCATGCATGTTTTTTATAACCATAAGTCATTCAAGTAAATCAAATATGGGTATTTTATCATAACAACTTGGGTTTTTATACAATTGATGACATATTTTTGTGACAACATATACATTTTTGGGTTAGGATAAATTGTTCACTAAGCTTTTGGAAAATTTAGATTTCATCCAATTTATATTCTATATACATAGAAAATATTTTTGATTATATCAGAGATTAATCTATGAATGTTAAAAGGATGAGTTTATGTCCTAATCCATAAAATCGATTCAATCAACATTTTTCTTTATGTATCATAATCATATTAAGGTCTATAGGAGAATTTAATATTTATGAATATTCTAAAAAAACTAATGTTATTAGTGTCACCCATTATAAGCCTACCTAATACAAGATAATGCATAACCACCCAGCTTTGGCAAGAAACTACCTTATTATATGATTGAGGTCGTAAAATGTGTCTTATTAGGAAGGAATATTATACATATTATTTTAAAAATTGATTTAATATCACTAAATTATTTCTTGTATTACATTGAAAAGGATTAATTCTAATTATTTTTCTTGTAATCACTATTTCATGTACCAAAAATTAGTTTCACCCTTATTGATGTATAACAAAATAAAAAGATCATGAAATTTCTTATTAATAAAAACTAAAAGGAAACAATATTTATACACATCCTAATTCATCTCAAGAATATGGAACGTCAAAAAATTTCAATTTAAGCATTATTATTTAATAAAATCAGTAATCCACATAAGAGTATGTATAGAGTAACTAGTATCTAACATTGTTTTTCCAGGATAAGGGAAGAAATATTGGCATGTGAGTGGTATGAATAAAAGGGTATATACTCTATGATTTTTTTACTCTGGGGACATTAATTCCCTCACAATTCTAAAAAAAATATTTATAATCTATTATTTACTTCATTATTCAATCCCATAACTCACTAAAACCCAAAATAATGGTTAGATAAAATATAATCAATAATAATACCTAGTACGTAACTCATTAAATGCATGAAATATAATTTATGAAATATTTTTAAACCCTATAATCTTAAGAAAAACGCAATTCATAATATAAATAATTTATTTATGAATAATAAATATAATAGACAATAATAAATATATAATTCATAAAAAAAGATATGACCAAAAATTTTAAAAAGTACGTATCATTAAATAAAATTATATAAACATTGTAAATTTTCTTTGATTTATAGGGATAAAATAAAATATAAATATAAATACACTATATTTATCTCAATATGGCCTCATTCATATATTAATTTATATAATTTAATAATAAATATTTTATATTAAAATACATGTTACATTATATGATCACATTTTTCATCAAATAATAAAATATTATGATATATATTGATTTATACAATTAAGTATACCCTTACCCCACCTTCCACAAAACCCATATGGTGTCTGTAATGGAGAAATATATATAATGTCCTCCATAGAACACCATCAACAGTCCATCAGTTAGAGAATATCCCCCATGTTATATAAATTACAAATATAATAGGAAATACACTCATAATGATCTAAGGATAAATCGAAAAATATAAAATACTGATCAACTATGTATTGTGATTAGAATATAATTCCACATTATAAATGAATTTCATGTTATTAAAACTATTTTAATAAAAATAAAAATAAAAATAATTATCATTGATTATGAATCTCTAAAAGTTCTTGAATATCTCCCCAGACTAGTAATCAATTTATAAATCAGCAACCAACTATTGTTGACTTGAAAAATAGATAACACATATATATAATGATAAAAATATTCATACTCAAAAGTATCATCCCTGAAACAATAGATGCATAATGTGAAAGAATACTAAATTATAGTGAATAAATAAATAAATATAACATGTCATGTAAATATGTATATTATTATTTTCCCATAGTCATTATGGATCACACACTAAATAATTAATATAGGTACGACAATCATTATTTGAAATCATATATGTATAAATGAAGGCAACCTATTATCCCTTCCAATTTAGCATTTCAGTCTAACACCCAAATAACACTGATGTTTTTTCATTACGCCTTACATAATTCATGTTATCCCTAATGTGAGTGAATCATCGAACCTACAAACATCAGTCCCATGTGGGGCCCAATATCTATGGTTGGCATCAGTCCATACATCCACATCATCATCATCATTACCCCATCCATAAACAAGTGTATCTATGGAAGCTATTATGAACTATATAGATTAATTTCACTTAATGTAATTACATATAATTCATATATACTCATGGGAATCCATATCCACCATGACCAGATACAAGTATGTGAAATACCACAATCATTTACAATGTGAAAATAAAAGTAAATTCAAACGGGGATTCATCATTATCATAGTAGGAAAAGACCCTATATTGTAATCAATTAAATCTAAAGATATTCCTATATATATATATAGATATATAAATATATTGAATGGTAGAAACGGAATTTATCTATATATTTTCTCACCAACAATGTTATTGGGGAAACCCATCCCCCCTAACAAATGTTGGTATCTATTGCCTTAGCAATGAAAGTAGCGAAATGTTTGAAATTAGAAATTATATAATATGTCATAGAAACTAATTCTAAGAGAATCTATATTGTAATAAAATCATCTAACACTATCATCATATAATACCCCCATCTTCCAGTACTATGTTCTAGGTCTCAAAAAAGAATTAAATAATCTAGTTATGTTACACCTGGAGAAAATTGAGAATTAAATGAAAAAATGTTACCACCTATTTCAACAATGTGTACTGTTATTTTTGGGATCCTACCTAATTATTAATTGACAACTAAGTGTTCATGGACTGGATTAGTGATTATGATGGGTGACCTTGGGGATGTTACCTAGGGTGTGTGTTAGTTAGGGAAAGACACATTGAATGAAAATGTGTTGGATTGTATGCATAATCATTAGTCTGATAAAAGGCCCCAATAATTACCAGGATGGGTGAACTTCTTGGATGTTTAAGATGGTTTGACTGAGGAAAAAACAAAAAATTAAAAAGTGTTAGCCTATGAAGAAATTATTTGTCTGATTATTATCCCTAGAGAGTATTGTCATGTGGTGTGCTAAGAAATAAAATAACATATTTTAGGATACCCATGGGGTCAAATGACTAGGGTCATGGACAAGGGAATGATTGTTAAAGTAAAATTAATTATTAATTAGTAAATTAACAATTCATTATGTTATATACTATCTCCAAACAGATTCGAAATTTCCAATGTAATTTGAATGGTCATTACCAGGTGGGTGGAATCTTGAATTAAGACTCAAAATTACATATTAATATTTTCAATTTCTCAAAAGGATATTTTAATATACGGATTTAGGATATTGAGTTATCCCTGATGTTTGGTTTATTATTGGAGGATTCATGTTATGTTTTGAATGTTTTTAAGGTTTTAGAGAAGGGGTTCATTGTTTTTATACACGGGTTACGAGAAAAAATTTGAAAAAATGAGGGTCTATATGTTTTTTTTCATTTTTAACTTATTATGGTAGTGATTCATGGTTAGATCATGGTTTTAGATAAACTGTGTGGTAAAAAAGTAGAAATCATGAAAGGTAATGGAGGTCTCAGACATGGTGCACAGTCTGAACAATGTTTCATAAGGACTATGCTCCTTACTACATGTGAGAGGAAGTGTTGTAAGCACGGTATATCCATACAGTGTGGTACATCAGGTGTTTGGTAGTAGTGGTGAATAAGGTTGGCACATGGGTTGTGAAACCGTGTTGAAAAATTGTGTAAGTGGTGGATTCGTACAGAACCAATGACACAGTTGGAGCAAGATTTAGAAAACCATATGGCCAAACCATGTAGATGACCTGAATGACTTTAAAATGTTATTTTTAACATTTTTCGTCCAAGATTCTAAGCTACCACTCTTTTTCTTCTTTCTTTTGAATCAAAAAACCATAGGAGAGTGATCCTCCCTTAATTCATTCTTCATGCCTCACCAAGTATTGGATTTAGTGGCATTCCATTGGAATTGAATGTGAGATTTCTGTTCTTCCTCATTCCCATTATTTATTAACTTGGTTACATATAATTTATGATGTTTTGGTTTAGTATTTTATTCCAATTCCATTGGATCATGGTTTAATCATCAAAGAATTTTGGTTATTTAGGTAACGTTGTATAGAAGAGATCGTGAAATGGTTTTTGCAAATCGTTGCATAGAATTTAGGTATGTTATGTGAATGTGATGAATATTATTAGGTTTTATAAATGATTTATTTTTTATTTGGTTATTTGGTTTGGAATATCATATAAGGTATTTTCCAATGAATGTTGTTGAGTGTCTTTTGGGGACACTCTGTGGTAGTTTCATGGAGTTTTAATAATTTTTTATCAACCCCATGAGTTTTCCAGTATTATTAAAAGTTTGGTTTTAGACAAAATATTAAATAAGATTGTTATAATTAATTATTTATTGATGTTGCCATCAGGTTTTGTCTTGGGTGATCTAGATTATCGTGGTTTTGTTTCAATGAGTTGATACAAGACTTGTATGTTCCTTTGGCGAGGCTATTGTGTTTTCAAAACATAATGGTATGTTTCCCTAATGTTGAAGGTGGTCTAAAAGATTTTCAAATAGTCTTATTAATTGTTTTATATATGTGGTTTTGTGTAGGAATCAGATCTCATGTATATTATGATTGTTTTCCTCATAAAGTATATTGGTTTTGGAAATATATTTATACATTGGCCCTTCCGTAGATCTCATTGGATGCTTAGAGAAGCAAGACATGACCTATATCCACCCTTGGGGTTTTGCAAAATTTTAAAGTGGAATGATTTATATGTAATCTAATGTGAAAATTTCTAGTATTCATTGAAATTTTTTTAAAGGTGGGAAGTAGTTGTGGGTGTCAAAGTGGGAAAACAATGTTTTCAAATGATTATTATTTTAAGATGAGGTGTTGACTTCCTGGTGATTTTGTAAAATGGGTTTCAAATGGATTTAAAAAGGTTATTTGAATTGGGTATGTGGTGATGTATTTAGTGAAAATGCATCAATGGATGTCATTAGGGATTTAATGGTATTGTTGGACATGGAACATTTTTTCCAGTGAGAAAGACTCATATTAGTGAATATTTATTTTTGAAATTTTTGGTGAGGGTCTTTTATTTAGCTTCTTTTGGATTATGAAAAAGGGTTGTGGTTAGTTGAGGCATGTTGTAGTTTTTAATGACTCTAGGGACGTTATATGGTGTGAATAGTTAAAAAGTTATTTTTCTTTTAATGTTTTTCAAGGTCATGATTTTGATCATGTAATATAATAAATGATGTAATGGTTCATGTGCTAAACTGATTCTCTGATAATAGATAATTATGAAATGATGGAATGGTTTGGGTACTGGAATGATTCTCTAGGAAAAAAAATCATACTATGCATATTATGTTAAAAAATGGCTCCATAAATTGACTTTATAGTTCATGGATTAAGCTCTAGAATACGTATCTACATGATGATGTTAAACCATTTGCAAAAACGACGTTGTATTGACTCTCCTCCTGCTTGGGTTAGGCTGGATTGATGTTCAAGGAACCAATGATGTATTTTTATAGATGGATGATAGGTTAATAATCTAATAACAATAGTTATGTAATGAAATTTTGGTTTTAGAAATTATATTCAATATTGGTACCGATAATTTATAAAATTTTTAGGGGATGCACAGAGGCATGAGCCATAGTTGTATGATAGAATGGTATTTGACTTAGATTCTAGACTAATGTTATTGGAACTAATTAAATAGGTCCATGAGAAAGGTACAATGGATTTAATATTTAATTAATGTATATTTTAATGAATTAAAAAAGAATTTATTATTGATTTAGATGAAAATTACTCAACGATTATTCCTTAAGGGACTTGTGAGGTTGTTACATTCTTTGTTGGTCTACTATCACATTGGTAACCATAGTGCTAGTGAATACAAGTTGACTTTTTTTCACTATTTATTTACTCATTTTTTATATTAATACAATGTTTATTTGATTCGTGTTTTCAATAGAATCAATTGGTTGTAGCCTACTGAATTTTATTCATAAACTGATCATGCCACCATTGCACTTGGGTACACAAGTAGTGATCACCTGGTTATTGCATGAACCTGTTTGGGATAAGACCAATTTTTAGTATTTATTGGTCAATAAAGATTTATTATCTAGTATCAGGTGGTTGCAGGCGAATTTGTAGATAATGTTTGTTTTCAATTATAGTATCTGTTATATTTGATATGTTATATAATCATCCCATTATCTGGTTTGTAGTATATCTGACATGGAAAATCAAGAAATTATTTCATTTCATTTCATTGTATAATGTTCACTTTATTAATTCTCCCATTTATTATATTATGTATGATATTTTATTATTCAAACTCTTGGTGTGCACTCTGATATTGGGGTATAGTCTCCTCGCAACTCCATTTTAGAATCCTGGTTCTTGTCTGTAGCATATGGCATAGAAGGAGGCATGCTTGAGGTCATATGGAGAACCAGAACAGGGTACCATTTTAGTGGATTACTATTTAGGATGATGCTATGTGGTTTATGAGGAGTTTCTTTCTTGTTATATAACAATTTGTGGTTTGGTAGAATGAGGATATAGGGATATGTCCGAACCATTATTGGTTTTAGAGTCAGAATGTGGTGAAAACCTTTTCCGGTTGTATGTCTATACTACCAATGGTTGGGGTTGATGTTCTAGATTTTCTATTTTATGGTTTTATAATATTTTTTCTTTATGTTATGAACTTGGTTTTTGTATTTGATGGTTTTGATGTATTTTAGTATCTCGGCCCATTGGAAAAGAACCAAACGACGTGGTTTTTGATATTGGAATGTAGTGGTATCATGCATATAATTATTTTTTCTAGACACATCTGATCCACATTTAATAGAACTGGTAGTATGTGATATTATGGATTTTCATCTTATAGCTGGTTATGTGTATCAATGATGAGGAATTTAATGATAAGGATTTTGATGTTGTCCTCTTGTGCAGTTGGGGTAATGACCCTTGTGGGATAACGTGACATGAGTATTGGACCATTAATCATGTATGATTAGTTTATTTTTGATGTTAATTGAATATTTAGTTCCTACATGGTTTGTATTATTTGAAGATTCGTGAGAGGAAAACCACCCTAGTTATGGGTAGTTTTTTGTTATGACACCTATATAGTATGAGGCCTAATAAGAAAATTTTTTGTTATTTTTTATGCAATGTCATGATGAGACATGTGTATATTGATTCCCTATTTGATATAGACATCAACAAGTTGGCATAGACCATAGGTTTCTTGACCTATAGTCTTGAAGTGAGGCATAAAAGGTAGGGCTTGTTCGGAGACTATAGTTAAATTTTTTTACATGGCTAAAACATGAGGGTGATGATGTGTGGTTTCTGGGGGTGATATATGAGAGAGTGGTCTTCTAGTTTATGTCTGTTTTGGTGGTAGGGGAATAGATGGATGATTAAGATTTTTTAAAATGGTAAATAATTGTTTCTGCTGAGTTTGAGAATTAAACACATAGGATTCCAGGGTTTTCAAAAAGATAACTTTAGTGGCAGTGTTTTATATTTATGGTTGGTTTCTAGAGGGAAAAGAATATTTGGGTGATTCTCCTTGTTTATAGAGGTTAATTTGAGTCATTTATAGAGGTTATCAGTTTTATTAAGAGTAAAATAGTTGTATAGTAAATTTTTTATTTTTATTTGTTAGTTATCATTGGGTGACGAATGTGAATGTGAGTGTTTTCTTGGGTTGTGTTACATGGAGATGAATTGTTTATGTGAGATTAAAAGGTAGTTGGAGCACTAATTCATTAGTAATGGGGTAAAAATTCAGGTGATTTTAGTATAACATTTAACAACACTCGTGTTTTATGGTATCAAGCAGGTGATTTTGGTATTTAATTTTTCTTTTGGTATTTGAATGCACCAAGAGTGATCTATGAATAGTGATAAGGGAATTTTGGGTTGGAATGGCTAGAGGATAGGGAATCAAAAATGAATTTTTATTATACATGTCTCACTGAAGTTCTAAATAAGTTTTATGGATGGTTTACATACGGATCTGTAATGGTGACCTATTAATGGGATCTTAGAAGTGTGAATGTTTGGTGATGTGTGGTATCATTTGATTTTTGATCAGACATTACTAGAGTATATTCCATAGTGGCTTTTGGGAGTAGGAATCCATGAGTGGGATGAGAATTGATATCGCAGGGAAGATATTCTTATGGGTAGGGGGACCAGGACCATTTAAAGGGGTTTTAGTGGTTTTTAGAAAATATTTTCATAGACAATGTTAAACGAGGATAATACAAAATATCATGAAATATTCATTATAAGACACTGATATCTCAGTATGTATACCTAGCTACCCAAATGTATTTGGTTGGATATGGGGACACTAGGATATTATGGTCATGGAGAGGAACATTTGGAGCCGTATGGTGGGAATTTCACCATCTATAATTCTGAGGTGAGTTCCACGAGATGGGACATATGTATAAAAAATACATTTATATTGTTATCATATGTCTTGAATTTCTAATAGTTAATTTCTCTTTTTGTCACTCACGTGTGGAGGACATGGTGGTTGGGGTGTAAGCCGGACTAGTTAAAGTTATTGGGTGAGTCAGTGATTATGAGACTCCTATGGTGGGGAGTGATGTATCAGGTATGGAATAATGGAACTTATTATAGATGGGTAGAGTGTGTGTGGAAATTTTCATGGATTGATCATTGTGGCACTATGATATCAGGTAAGAAAGATGTGTTCTTTCAATAGTGATGGATGGAAAAGCTTGGAATTGTATTTGGGCTCAAGGTGGCCCATGAAATAATTTCTCGTGTGGAATATGGTAGACATTTTTGGGTGATTGTGGAAATCCATTGTGTTAGATGGCATGATGATCAGGTGGGTGGGTGACAGATTAGTAGTTTAGATCAGACACATTGGAAATGATTCACCTCAGGATAGTATGACTGGTGTTTCCACACAATGGGGATGTATAAGATTTAAAAATACATTTGGTATGTCATTTGGGAGTGATGGATTTTTATCTGGTTTGATTTGTTCATTCAGGGAAAATTTGGTTTGTTTTTAGTATGTTATTTTTTAAAGGGTATTAATCTAATTCGGTTGGTTTTTGATGATGTGTATGGTGGAAAATATTTTTTTCCTTCTCATGGGTGTTAAAGTGTTTTAGTTTCAAAACCATTATAGGTTCTTGCTGGGAGTGTGAGATTGGGTTTAGTCAGGATTCCCTACTGAAAGGGGGTTTAGTATTAGATGTGGCTGATAATAATTTGATTCTTATGGTGTGGACTACAATAGATTGAGGAATAATCAAGTAATTTTTTAATCATTTTTTCTGATTTGAGGGTTTGAGTATCTTCCATCAAGTTGTTTTAGTGTTCATAATGAGAGTTAGTTTATATTTTTGACTGGTTAAGGTCCTTGAGATGGCTATTATGGCATGGTAGTGTATTGGGATATTAGAATATGGAAAAGGATGTTGACTGAAAATGGGGTGAGTGACATAGGATAAGTGGTGTCTATGGATGACCAATTAGACATCTCGAGGAATATAATTATTTTGTTGGTTATGTTCTAAGATCTCATGTCAGAACATATTAGATATTTCCAATTGGATTTGAATTTTCATTACTGGATGGGACAAATAATGAATTATCATATGGAATGATATTTTGAGAGTTTGAATGTCTCAAAACGGGGTTTTGAGATGATGAATGAGGATAGGGAGGTAGCCTATCTATTTTTTACATTTGGAGGCTTCATATTATGTTTTATATGCTTTGGAGGTTTTATAGAATGGGTGAATGGTTTTTGGGTATAGGTTTTATAAGAAACGGTGAGACGCCTTAATTCTCGAGAGTTTTCTAGTTCATTTTCAATAGAGCATGGTTTGGTTTCAGGGTTAGATAATGTCTTGGGGTGACATGTGTGTGTAAAATGTTGAAACATTTCTTTTTAAAGAGGGATGAGACATAGCACATGAGATATGAATTGTTTTAGAGAAATAGTGTACCTCATTGCAGGTGTGAGAAATTATATCATCAGGGTTGTCTCATGGTTTTTCATGTCATGCATTCTTACCATACAGTGCATGGGGTTCTTTATAGTAGGGGTTCACATGGTTTTCAAACATTTTGGGAAACTATGTGGACATACTATCTAATTGGTGCCTTTATATAGAACCATATGAACGGTTGGTGTATGGTTTGGCACATCATTAGTCCAAAACTAGTGGGTTCCCAAAGTGTCATTAAAATGGTTTTACTTACATTTTTTCCCTCTAGAATTTTATGTTACCCCTCCCCTTTATTATTTCCTTAGTGCACCCGAACCACCGGTGGGTTGTCCTCTATTCCTCCCTTCTTCAAACCTTATCTAGGACATTATTTTTTGTGTTTGTTTATAATTTATGGAGAGATTTCAATTCATACTCCTTACCTCTCTCCCTTCCATCAGTTACATATAATTTAAGATTTGAATGTTCTGTGTTTTCTAATTTAATTTCACTGGATCACGGTGGAATCGACCATGATGTTGAGACTTCTGGACTACTTATGTAGAAGATATTTTGAAATTGATTCCACAATTTGTGACATATTTTTTTGTTAATTAATGTCACCATAGTGAATATTCATATGTTTTTTCGAGTTTTTTATTTTTAATTTGGTTGTTGATTTGGTAATTTATCTTAGGGATTTGTCCATGCATGGTTTTGGGATTATATTGTGGACCCTCTATGGATGTTTCTCATAATTTTGAGAAGCTTTAATTGACACTGTTTTTTTTCGAACATTATGTAATTATGGGTTATGTTTAAATAATTAATTATAATTTTTATAATTACATAATTATTGATGTTTTTATAAGGTTAAGTCTTGTTCTAGAAGAGCTGGATTGGGTGTTGATTTGTTGGGATGAGACATATATAGACCTTTTGTGAGTTTACTATGTTTTTGGAAACGTAATGGGAAGCTTTACTAATTAGGTATGTGGTAAAAGCGATTTACCCGCAATCTTATTTTTTATATGATAATCATTATGTTTTTCTAATATACCATATGTTTCATTCTCATTTATGTAATTTATGAAATTGGGTTTGGCATTAGATATATTTTTTGGACCTTCTTGAGATAATGTTTGGCCATTAGAGATGATATATTAGACCAATGGCCATCCATGGTGTGTACTAACATTTGAATGTGTAATGTTATATGGGTAATGTTTAATGAAGATGCATATTATGTTTTGAAATGGTTTTAAAGGTGTGTTGTGTTTTTTGCTGGGGTGAAAAACTATCTTATGAAATTATTCTTATTTTGAAATTAGGTATTGACCTTAATGTGTTTTTTAAAATAGGATTCATATGTATTAAAAATATTATTTCAAATGAGAATGTGTTGATGCCTTTTCGGAAAATGAATTAATTCATTTTGTGATGGTTTTAATAGAAATATAAGCAAGAGGATTTTTTTTCAAATATAATCACCCTTGTTTGAGATGGGTGATTTTGAAATATTTGGAAAGGGTTTCTAGTATACATTCATTTGTATTATGTAAAAGGGTTAGGATTTATTGAATAATTTCTTGGTTTTGATGCTCCATAGGGACATTAGATGGTGTGGATTGTTTAAAAGTGTTGTTAAATTTTCATTGAATTTATTTATGGTCATGATGTTTGTATTGGTATCTAATAAACGAGGGAATTATTTAGGTTCCTTATTGATTCATCAAGAATGTTAATTAAGAATAAATCGAATGGTTATGGTGCTA
The DNA here is from genome assembly GCA_963277665.1 of Viscum album. NCBI lineage: Eukaryota > Viridiplantae > Streptophyta > Magnoliopsida > Santalales > Viscaceae > Viscum > Viscum album. Next base: position 449,427,293 of record OY728133.1, read on the forward strand.
GATTGGTGCTCTTCAAAAAATAAGTATGTTGAATATTGGGTTAGTCTGAGGGTCTAGACACTAATAGTATAATTCATGATTTTAAAAACATATTGGTGAACTATAATATGATATATTATTTCGAAAAAAGATGTTGGAATGATTCTCCTTCTCCTTGGGATGGGTGAGACGGATACTCTAAGTGCCACTAATGTTTTGTATATATGGATGCATTTATAAGGATTCATACACTATATTTAGGTTCTATAATTTGTTTATTGTACATAGTATTCAGTATATATACCTATATTTTGGTAAATAATTAGTTGATATAAAGAGGCTTCAACCACGATTGTTAGATTTGTGGATATTTGAAATAGATTCGTAACTGACATTCTGGGCACAAATTTTATGTGTACATGATTCATGTATTGTGGATTTAATATTTTAGAATCCATATGTTTAGTGAATAATTAATTCCCATATTTATGTTTTTGATGTTAATTACCACAATATAAATCTTTAATTTAATGGTGTGGTTGTTTTATATTTTTTTAGTTGGTGTGTCCCCTCAAAACCCTTTGGTCCATGGGATAGTAGTTGAGATTTTGTGTTCCTTGTATTCTCTCTTTTTTGTAATGTTTGTTTGTTCCCATTTTTATCTACATTCAATGTTTCCCAAACTAGTATTTTCTTTCAAAACCATTGGTGGTGGCCTACAGGGTTTTACTCAAACCCTGAGTGAGATACCATTCCACTTGTGTACCTAAGCTGTGATCACATGGCTATTTTAGTCACAGGATATGGTTGATGCCCATGTCAGTTACTATTTTTCCATGAAATATCGTTCATGTGGTATTAAGTGACTGTAGGGACTTGGATATAGGAGACCATAAATCCCTTCTAGTTTATTTATTAGGTTATTTAATTGGCCCACTATGCGGTTTGTTGTATATTTGACATGGTAATTTGGACCTTTATTAGATTCCATTTTATTTTAGCATGTTTACTTTATTTATTCTTCCACATACTCTATTTTTTACGATATTTGGTCATTTAAATTAATTATTTCACTCTAATATGGTGGTATAGTCCCCCCATATTTCCCGTTTATAACCTCACTGCTTCATGGGTGCCTCTAAGGTATGAGGAGGTTCAAATGAAGTCATGTGGAAAACAGAATCAGGGCAAATGTTTAGTGACATATGTGATGGGATGATAAAATATATTATTAGTACATATTTTTTTCAAATGATTATTCATTAATAATTGAGTTAAATTTCTTCAGCACAATAACACTTGCAAATATACTATAATATATGTCTCCATCATTTTAAGCATCATGAGATGAACACAATTTCAATTAACTCTATTTTTCATTTTATATTTATCATGTTATTCTTTGACACATAATATGCTACGTCATCAATGATTCACAATTCATGAATATAATCAAACAACTTTGAGGATTTTGAAAAACATAAATAACATCTGGTTATCAAACCATAAGGAAAGAATCAATTAAGATTATGATATATTGATGAGAATTACCCACTTTAAATTCATATCAACTACTCAATTCCATTCCAACACAATTAGGTATAATAAAATATCTCCCATATTTTCCATCATTGACCAACATTTAAACATTAGGCTCTAAGACATTTGATCATCATACAATTAATTGTTGATATATCAATAGTCCTCAATCCCATTTCTTAACAAATCATTCCAACTGAACATTTTGGTCAATTGAACAAATTAGGGATTTAAATCCATTGAAAATTTATACATATTTAATTTATTTTAATTATACAAGTTTAAAGGGAACTATAGATAGATAATCTTTTTATTAAAAGTACCCTATAAACAACGATGATCTAATTAATCCCCAATCAATTGTTCTTTAGAAAAAAACCATTTTATTTCCCATTATGAATTAACCATTATATCATTAATTGTTAAATAACATCAAGAAAACTATTGGAAATAACAATAATTATCTTGAAATATTTTACAAGTAGTTTATGAGATTTATTCCTATAATGGTCAATGTTTTATGAATTATTTTAATGAATATTATTCCTCATCCATCAATTACAAAATATTACTATTAACAAGAGGAAACAAAATCTAATCAAATTAAATGATGATCATAATTTATCAACCATTTATTTAAAAAATCATCTAATATGAAATAAAAAATAACTATAGAAGTAGTAATTATTCCATTTCACTTATGTAATTGCAATAAATATAATAATTACTAACTATCTGCAACATTTTATTTTTGACATTGTCAAATACAATATTTAAACTAGACATGTTAATAACTTATTTCTCTATATCTTGTATTTCTTATAAACTATTAAATATTATTATTAAAATGTATTTGTAAAAAATACGTATATATTTATTTTTTGTCCTTCTTAAAAAAGAATAATAAATATAATAATAAACTACCATGAAGTAATTCATCAATTATCTAATTTTTAAAATTTTAGATCATGAAATAATAATAAAAAACACCATGTGTTAACACTTTCTTTATTTTAGTTAATCCTATATTATTATAATCTAAAAATAATATATTTCATGTGATATTTTCCCTAAATTAATTAAATACTTTATTAATCTATAAAATAATAATAATAAATTATTTATATATATATTTAATCCATTTTAATTACATATTTTAACAACAAAAATAATATCAATAGTTTCATCACATGAATGTATTGTTTTTGTATTTCTATGTAATTTCTATATCTTGAAATAATAACTCACAAAACTATCGTTAGTGATTATTCAGATAATATTATTAAATAATTATCATGTGATATAAATTTTTATATATATTATCAAATATTATTTAGGAATTATATGAAATCTATAATATAAAATATTACTTAAACATCATCAGATAATATTTATATATTATTCATTAATTCCCACATAACTAAATAATCATTATCAGTCTATATTAGGTACTAATTATTCTCCAAATAATTATTGTAAATTATATTTTTATATTCAACCACATATATTCTTATAGAGGAATATACAACATGATAAAATAAAATATTCTCAATATAAAAATATGATATTAGATCTTCTACCTGGATGTTGTGCTCTGATGTTTTCATGTGATACTTTGATTTTTATTAACCGCATACATTACAGAATTATTAGAAATTGAATTACATATAAAATTTTAAGGGTGGTACTATGTGGGAACTCATAATATTTGATGATTGATTATCATTTCATATGTGGTTGAGGAAATGAGATTATGAAAAGTGAAGGGGGGATCTAAATTTGCAGAAGTAAACTAAGAGGAATCGAGTGTGAATATGGGAGTAAAGTGGGTCACATAGAATTTCATGGGTATGTTACACATGAATTTGGGGGAATATATCCCTATAGTAAGCTAGAAATAACATTCATGGATATAATATCATTCTATAAGAATAATCATTACATTGAAAAAATAAATCCCTAACGTCCATAACAGTTTAATGTATTTCAGAACATGGAACAAAATATTCTAACTTGGAGAAAGTGCATCATTGCTTCAAAAAAATATATTCCCTATTAGTACATAATATTAAATCATTTATTCATAATCTTGGGAAAGTAAACAAAGTAAATGGGTGTTCTCAGATGCTCAAAAAGGGTATAAAAGGTTATACATATAAGTGATAATGAATATAAGTGTATGAGAACTTGATCATAACATTAGAAGATCATAAGCTGTATAAAAAATTATACACATGATTCATGGAATAAATATTGTATGTTTATAAGATAAGAATCATATTGGAATCATAAACTTAATATGTAAGATCATAACATAGGAATAATATATATACATGTGTCAGAAACATAATAATATTAAATGATTTCAATAGTAGTCATGGAATATCGTCTAAATACATAATAGTAGTTTGGGTTCATTGCCAATTCTGTTGTGGTATTAATGGTTCACTCCCATGTCCATTTTGGTAGTCATGTTTCACTCCCCAGACCATCATATCAGACAAAGTCCTTAACTAAACTGGGTTTACTCCCTGTCTCATTCGTATCTATCTCATGAGATATGAATCATTATCCAATGCATCATAGAGAGATATAGGTCCCACACATCTCATAATGAAATCATACATACATGTTCCAATATATCATAAAAATCATATCATAACTCATGAAATGAAATGGGTATCATAAAACTATAATCATATCAGAACTTATAGAAAAGAGACGGGGTTAATAATAATTTCATCAAATCATAACCAATAAAAATATTTCATTTTAAAAAAAACCCTTAAAAGAGAAATGAGTTTTATAAATATATATCCCAGGAATGATCCAATGGGTTTTATAAACATAATTCCATCAAAACATAATCCATTCAAAGAAAATGTATGAGTGGAACCATTGGAAAATTTTCCCAAAATGTAATGAGAAATACCAACAGATTTCAACACAGAAAGAAAATAATTTTAAAATATTAATTAAAAAAATATAATGAGGAAAATAAATTTCCTACATTGATTTTTTATAAAATAAATACATTTGGAAACAAATATCCATTAAAACATATTAAATAATGTTGGAAACAGGTTTAAAATCATTTCATTGAAAATATCCTAAATCATATAAAGGATTCTTCAGCACACATTGAAAACCATTTTCAAATATAGTAATTTGAATTTATTTTAATAGCAATAAATCATTGAAATATATTTATTTCAAAAAAACGTTTTTAAATGATATAAAGAATCTTTGAAAACCATTTGAATAACTCATTAAATATAAAATGATTTTTTCAAACCATTTTTCTTTAAAATCAGTTTTTTTAAAAAATAAGAATATTTGAAAAATATTTTCTTTAAAAAAAAATAATAGAATTACAAATTTTGCATTAAGGAAATTATTTTCATGATAACCGTTAATTCCATTAGTGTCGAACATTCCTTTTACTACTTAAAACATTGAAAATGTGCCTTGATCGAAAAATGATAAGAACATTAATTTTAAACCAATTTTGTAAAATGATAATAAATTAGAAAAAAATATCCTACAAAAATCATAGTATAATATTAAAACATTCTTGAATACATTTTTAGAAAACCATATTTTTAAAGAACATAGATTTCGGAACTAAATGATAAATAATATAGGATTTTCATAAAAGTTTTATTAATTATCTTATGTTCCAAATTGTGGAAGGATGGTAAAATTACCAGTATATAACATGAAAAAATTGGGATATGAAAATTCAGGAGTGTTTGTGAAATATTTATCATAACATTTCATCTTGGGAAGCACAATAACAAACAATCTTGATACACAAAGAGATTATAGTAATAAAAAGTTACCACTTTGTTATCTTTGGCTCATAATAAAATTAAAATATAATATAAAAAAGTATTTAAAATATCATTAAATTATGCTGCTTCATGATAAAGCCTGCCAAAGTCATTATATACACCTCAAGAAGAAAAATATAGGTGCGTAACATGGATGGTCTTATAAATAATTAAAATAAATAAAAAATTACTTTTCCAAGTAGGTATCTTTTGAAACATAAACCACAAAAAAATGATCATAAAATAAAAATTTATATAAAAATATATAAAAATATAATAATCATACAATATATCCATGTTTATTATACACACAACTTATAAGAAATATGAGGTTAACATTGCTTGTGTCTCACAAAAAATAAAAGTCAAATAAGAAAACTCTAACTGTATATATTGACTCTCATCGTACTCATTAAATCATAATATATAACATGAATATGTTTATTAAAAATTAATAACAAAACCATATTCATATATATAATATCATATATGATTTACTAATGACATTATATTAAACGTTCATTAGTAATTCCGTGTTGATGTTATGTTTATGGGGATAACATCCTATTTTATACATGTTTTGACTTGTTATTCTTGGTCCTCTTACATAGATAAAAATTTAGTTATTTATAGAATTGAAAAAAATAATATAAATATAATATATATTAAGTATATGTATTGTAATAAAATTTTATATAATACATATGTTTGAATTGAAAGTCACTGTTGATGGTGACAATAGGTCATACAAATGCAATAATGTTGTTTCCGTTTCATTATCATATTGATTTAATGAAAATGAAATATATGTATATTTATTTATTTATATATAATATAATTAGTATATAATTATTATTTAATATATATCATATACATTTACCAAATTCATTCCTAATACATTCCATCTCATGTGTGAATGGATCATATCACATTAAGGAGAAGGTAGTCCTCACTCCCACAAAAGAATTTATGAAATTTACAGAAAATGAAAAGAATGAATGTATAAATTATGTAATACTAATAGAATAAAAAATAAATTATATATATTATATTTTTCATATAAAAATAGTGTTTCGATCATAGGTCCCAACCATGATAGGTGGTAATTGAAAAGGGAACACCATTGTTTCATGAGGCGGAAGGTCATCGTACACAACAACGATAAGTTCATTAACTATTAGATGGGAGTGAGTGAAATAATATATAAAACACATATAATAACAAAATAAAATCATATTAAGGATAATTTATTTATTATATTATCATTAAACATGGATATTCGAGTGGTTAAGGAATGAGAATAAAATAACAGTTTTGGTGGAAGGATGTTACCTCTTCTTTGAATAACTAATTTTGGATTCCACCAAAAAAGATTCCTCAGTTGGATTTCTTCCGAAATATAGGATTATAATATTATGTGTATCATTTTGGGAGTTTATTGGATAATTTTTTATCAATTTATATGTATTTATAGGTGTTTATAAGTGTGAGGGGTGAGTATCATTTTATATATGAGGAGGAGTGTCATTCTTGTAAATCATTGAAGGAGGGAAAATCACCAACGTTTTCCTAAAGTAATGTGGCTACAATAGTGGTGAATATTAATTAAAATTTGTGATATGTACTATAATTTTTAAAAATTTGATTTTTAACCTATTTATACGTCATTTTGACCCTTAAGATTAGGGCATTGTCTTTTGTTATGCTAATTTTTCTCTTCATTGGTGCAATTATTTTTAATTACTATCCCTGTTATTTTTTGTCAATATATAAAATGACCTAATTATATATTATAAAATATTATTATTACAAATATGGAATCCATTTTCTAAATTCCAATCAGTGATGTTCCAGAAATTAATTTATATTTAACCACGTAGATTGGATGACAAAGGGGGGTTTTAAAGAAAAAAAGGTCAAAAAGATTGGAATCCTTTTTCTAGTATCAACCTGAAATTGATTTCAATGACCAAAATAGGATTAATTGATGTTTATATTACTTAATTCAACATGGAAACAAAATTATAATATAATATATCTATATAAATAAAATATAAGTAAAATCTGTTATGAATTAAAATTATCTATTTTCCATAATCCCTCAAAAAATAATTTTTCTAAAAAAATACCAAAATATCACTCAAAGTAAATGTTGATATTTAGATTAAAACACAAAAAATTATTTTTTAAAATAAAAAATATGAATTTTTCAAAAATCATATCTAAAATGGTTCATCATTAAAATGAGGTAAAATTACTATTTAGAAAAATACATATTTTTATTCAAAAAATTGAATTTATTATTATATTTTACTTATGAAGTCTATTGGATGAGTATAAAATTTATATATTTAATACATAATATATAAATTTTATTTAATACATTACTCAAAAGTTTTTTTTCTATTTTATTTACATAAAACCATCTTTTTACATAGAAAATTTATTTTCTTGTAGTTGTAATTTCATTATTTTAAAATACTTCATAGATTACCTGTAAAAATTGATATCAAATGAATTTTTTTATATACATGAGTAAATAATATTTTAACAACTTAATAAACATTATTCATAAATTCACTTACAATTGTTAGGTTGTAGCTATATTGATATTTTAATAATGATGTTTATAGTATATTGTAGTTCGGTAAAAACTCAACATTGCTTGTTATGAAAGAAATTGTAAATACTCAAAATTGTGTGGAACAAAAGAAAAGAATATTGTTTACTCTACTAAAATAAAATCTAAGTGTTTCATGTGGATCAAGAATAAATTTTTTATATATAACATAATCCAAAAATATTTATTTTATGGAAAAATATATTTAGTTTTTCATGAATTGAAAAATATCAAAATTTTAAACTAATTCCAAGAAAAATAGTTAAAAAAATATTATGGTGTTACATTATACCAATCTTGAAATAAATTTCAACATAGATTTATTTTGGTTTATCAACATTTTAATACATGGATGTTTCTTTTACAGAAACCCATATCCTAAAAATTAATAATTAAACATTCTTTAAAAATGGAATGATGGAAATGTAACGGTTAACCAAAGTATTATATGAATAGGTTTACCCATAGGTGAATATAGGTGGAATTTTAAACATTGAATGGAAAGAAAAATATTACTATCACGTTTTGGAAGATATTAGTAGAGAACATGGTTAATATAATGTTTACAATAACAAAGTTATAAATTTGTGATGATCTAAAGGAAATATAATTCCTTAGAAATGAAGGTACTGGGATAAAATTTTTGGTTTTAGGATACATTTTCCTAAAGATGATGAATTTTCATTAAAGAAATATACTTTTATGATTTTAGGAAATCCATAGCCTTTTAATGACATGATAAAGGTCAAATTAATCTCTATGTCCAAGAAATAAAGCATAATTTCTCATCATTGAATATCTAATGGACATTGAGATCAATTAATATAATGAATGGTCATTCCATCTCTTTTTATCACAATAAATAGTTCATATTATTTATCTAATATGCATAATTACTCATTTGGTAAGATACTACTTTTATCTATAAAACCATTTCTAAATATTAACATAAACCATTTAAAATGGTTTACCTTATTACCCTTAAGGAATGTGAATTTCCAAAACAATATAAATAAGGACATTAAAATTATCAAAATTACCTTAACATTCATCCCCCATATGTCATACAATAGCTCTTATCTTTCACATACCAAACTAGTGAATACATATATCATGTATTCTCTTGAAACATAATAATAACCTAAATTACTAAGAATATTTATGGAAAAATTGAATGTTTCCTTATTCCAAATGTTATTGGATGTCAAACATAAATCAAAAAATGTTATAAAATGAATCAATTATATGATGAACCACTTTTCAAAAAGTACTTAATTTTATCCAATGTAATTAGTACCATCCAATTTAATTATTCATATTCAACATATCTCCATCAAAAAATCATTATATAAACATCAGGTACGTATTAATAGTTACCTTCTCTTAGTCAAAATGTCTCATTCCATTTAAATCACATTTTTAGTACATCTAATACATTCAACATAATATTATAAATTCTTAGAAAAAAACATAAAATAAACATTACTTACATAATTTCCCATTAATAATTATTAAATTAATAAATAATTAAATTATCATAATTTTTTCTTAAGCCATAATATGGCTCCCTCATCCTATAATTTAATATCTCTTTTCTTTTCACATTTCATCTATAGTTCCATTATGATCAGAAATATAACCATTACATTTACCACCTTGAAGATTCTGTTCAATATACTTCTAATTAGGGCATCTAATTTCATAAAGACCATTCATTCCATAGTTAAATAATTTAACCTATGATTATATATTTGAGGGGTAAATATTCTCATATATTTCATTAACCGAACACTAAAATTTTCCTTTATGGATACTTTCTTCATGTATTTTTTTCATAGAAAAAACATATTCCTGTGCAGATAAGACATTCACGGGGAGATTCATTCCACATTATTGACACCAAAGTAAAAAAATCATTTTCCTTCATGGTCCCCATTAACCAAACTCTCAAGTAACTCCTTCATTCCATTATTTATTGAATCATAGATTTTTATGGTACACATTTTCAATTATGATTTGTGAAAACTGAGTGGACATGATCACAACATCCTTAACTCTAGTGACTATCCCGTTTGACTACCCATTTTATAATTATTGATCATTTTTATCGTTAAGTAAGTTCCTTATTGGTCAAACCATTAAATAAATTCTCAAATAATAGTGTGATTAACATTTATCATATTTTGAAAACACATAATAATGAAAAATAAATTATATGATATATAAATTATGACACTTATTATAAATCAAATACACTATAAGTTTATTGTTAGAGACATCCCTTGGAATTTTATTTGAAATATCCCATGGGATCTCAATAAAATATTCTCATTATTATTTCCAATAATTGACTAATTCTTCCCATTTATAGTAACTATATAATACCATTCTTAACATCCATTGACATTTCATCATTATAATTGAATATTCAGTACATAAAAAATTCATGCTTATGGACGATAATATTTTAGTGTCTTTGCAAAAATTAGAAAAAATCTTATAATATGGTGAACGATCATCGATTTTTCCTAGAAATATCATCACAATTAGTACATTTACATAAAACCTTTATTCATTATCTCGTGAAAGAAAATATATTAAAGAGGTGATATTAGAAGTACTTTAATGGAAAACAAAAAAGGTATGTCATCATAATCATGAACATAAGTGTATGAAAAAATGAGAATAAAATTATAGGATCATACCCTATATATCAAAGATCAAACACATGATAAATGGAATAAACATTAGTAGTTTAAAAGACAATATTAATATGGGAATCAGGATCATATCTTGTTAAATCATAACATTGGAATAAGACATTGAATTTTTTGAAGATAGATAAACATATAGCATGACTTTCATAATAGTCATGGAATATTTTTTAAGTTCATATTAGTATAATTTGTTCACTCCCATACAATATTGGTTTTCAGGGTTTACTCCCATGATAATCTAAGAGGCCAAGGATCACCTCCAAGACCATCTTAGTGGACAAAGTCCTCTAGTGAATAAATTTTAATCCATGTCCCTTCCATGTCTATCTCATGAAACATAAAAAATTACCTAATTCATTCGAAGGAGATATAGGTCCCACAAATATAATATGAAAATCATACATAAAAGTTCCTAATGTTCATACAAAATTTTATCATAACCCATGAAATTAATGGTGCATCACAAAAAAGTTTTCATACCATTACCTTTGAAAAATATACATGTTTTCCAATCATATATCTCATAATAACCTATTAAAATATGTGGGTTTGATAAACATAAAAATAATCAATGATAAATAGGTTTTAGAATTATATATCCCATTACATAAAAAGAAGATTTATTAACATTATTCTATCAAAATATAAACCAATCATATAAATAATATGAATGGATCCTTTGGATCAATTTTCCATAAAGGCATGAGTTACAATAATAGATGTCATATAAAATGGAAAATAATTTTGAAATATCATTTAAAAAATTGAATTTGTAAAATATTCTTTCATATTAGAAATTTTATTTAAAATTTTAATTATTTTGGAAATATTTTTCTTTTAAAACATGTTATGGAAGAATTAATAAATGTTGCAAACAATTACTTTGAAAATAGCCCAAAACATAAAAATAAATCATTAAAATATTTTGAAATCCATTTTACTGAGATTCTTTGAAAACATATAAAATAAGACATAATTTTTTTGAAATAATATTCCATTAAGTTTTTTTGAAAACATATAAATGAATTATTGAGAATTATTTAAAACACTTTTTAAAACAATTTTTTTTCAAAACCCATATTCATTTAAAACCATTTTAAAATAAACTATTTATAAAATATTTTGGAAAAAAATTATATTAAAAAATAAAATTTATATCCTATAAATGACTCCCCAAGTAAATTAGGTTCATGATGGTGGGTTAGTCAATACATGTTGAACATTCCATTTTCACATTAAATGTATTGAAAAGTGTCTTTATCAAAATAAATATAAGAATATTCCATTTAAACCAATTTTTTAAAATGTAATTCATGTGTAAAAATATAATCTAAACATTAATGGATTATTATAAAATATTTTTAAATAATTTTTAGATAATTAGTTTTTGAAATAACAATTATTTCAGACTGAAATGGGAAATGATGTAAGATTTTCAAAAAACCATTTTCATAATTATCTTAAGTAAATAACAGTGAAAAATGGTAACATTATTTGGATATAAAATCAATTAACAATTATTAATATAATTGAAGATATTTCATGAGATATATATCATAATATTTAATTAATGGATGTATAATCATAAAAAATATTTATAAAATAAAAGATTATATCAATAAACAATTAGCACATTTTGTAAATTTTTATCAATATAAAATAGAAAGAATAAAATTAAATAAATCATAAAATATAATTAAAATAATTATATTCAGGATATAACACATCAAATATATTATATACCACCCATAAAAAAAATATTGGTTTATAACAATGTATGTGTCTCAAACAATGCAAATTGAGAGAAAATTACTTTACCCATTTTGTAACATTTGAAAAACAATCTCTATTAATGAAGAAACATAAAATGTATATATAAATACCAATTACATTAATTATTATATACATAGAATATATCAATTTCCATTATATACACTACATATAAAAATAGGTGGATATGGATCTTGTATCACGAAAAATAAAAGTGAGATGTGTAAACCCTTAACTTATGTCTAGACACTTTTTGTACACATTGAAACCCCATGTATCATAAGTGTATGTTTTTTTATAAATCCATAAGATAACCATATTAAAATATATATATCATTTATGATTGAATTATGATATTATATTACACGTCCAGTAATAACTCCACGTTAATATTTTGTTTTGATTGATAACCGCCTTGTTTTTGTACATGTTTTGACTTGTTATTCCAAGACTTTTGAAATAAAACATGGTATAATTATTTATAGAATCTAAAAAAGGTATAAATATAATATTTACACATTAATGTGCATCTATTAGAAAATATATAATAGATAAGTATGAAAATTAATACATCATTCCAAGAGATGTTAGTTCGAACATACGCAAGAATAATATTTCTGTTTTATTATTGTATTGAATAAGAGAAATTATATAACACACACATATATATATAATTACATTAAAATTTATATTTCATATGTATCATATATTATTACCAATCACATCCTTAATATATTCCATGTAATGTGTGAATTAATCACATCATAGTGAGGAGGTAGTAGTCCATATGTCCACAAATGAAGTTATCTTATTTAAACAAAATAGATAACATGATGGTATGTTTTATATAGTAGTCCAATAATATTAAATAAATCATAACAAATCATTTATCTATAATATAAAAATAGTTTCTCAATTTTAATTCCCAACCATGAGAGGTGGTAAAATAACCATTAAGAACATCATTTTATGAGGTGGTAGTTCTCCGTACACTAGAATGGTCAATCCATTTCCCATTAGATAAGAGTGTGTGTAAGTGTAGGCTGAACTGTGAGATGAAAAATATCATTTTTGAATAAATTATATCATGGTTATTATATAAACATTCAATATTAATATTTTTGGGGTGTAGAATGAAAATAAAACAATAGATCATGAGGAATAATGTTATCTCTTCCTTGGGTAACTATTTTGGTTTTCACCAATAGAATTCCTAGGTAGAACTAAATAAAATAAATTTTTTTCAATTGAAGATATTTAACATATATCATATATTTTGGTAAAAATGACAAATTCTATCATATATTATGTTTTGTTGTTATTAAATTTAATTACCAAAATTTATTTTTACCAGCACATATATATGATGGTATTATTTATTTAATACCAAAAAACACTTTACCTCAAATTGAATATGTCACTTTATTATATTAATACAAATAGTATTTTAAAACAAAATTCAATATGTATTTGATATTAATTATTTCCAATACTTTCATTAAACATAAAATTTTAGCCTTTATTTATTCAATACACACAAATAATTTGCCAATAATTGTTTTTAAAAATATTTGTTAATAGTTTACTATCAAATTATATTAATAATAAAAAAAATTAGATAAATGTATAATACTAGTTTATAATATAATCATAGAACATTATGTTATCATTAATAAAGAAATATATCAAATATTAAGAAGAAATTATAAATTTTGATCTAATATAAATTATATTTGAAATATAATTAAAATTATATTATAAATACATTTCAAAATAATATATTGTAAAAAAGAAATATTATTTAGTAATATATCCACCAAAATTAATTAAAAAAATATTCTTACCCTCATCGCCAAACTACATGTGCCTCCACTCTCCTTGCATCATTCTGCAGTGTCGGTGTTGCCTCCCAAATCAATGATCCATCCCTCTACTCACATACATGTTTCCTTGACATTAACCTCGCCCATAACAACACCTCTTATGATTCCTAATCATCACCTAAAACCCATGTATCCTGATGTTCAGTTTATTTATTTAAATTTCAACTAAAAATTTTATGTATTAGGAGTAGCTTAACATAAACCCATTTCTTATTAAAAAGGTCGATAATTGATCCTATTATTTGGTAAACACCTTTTCTGTTCACGTTGAATCCTTTTTAATCATTGGCTTCTTGTTTCTGAATTGAAAAGTAGTTAGTGATTCAGTGAAATATAGATGAAATTGGTTTTCTATTTTTTTGAAGATTTTTTTAATTGCGTGACTCTCTAGATCCATTCCAATTTGTTGATTCATTTCTCTATATAAGTCATTATCAATTATGTTTTCATAATTTTTCATTTTATTCACTTGTAGTAGAAATATTATATTGACCTAGAGGATACAAGAATATATATCTTTATATTCATCCCAAACAATGATTTAGATAATTTAATATCATAATGTTCTACTTTTTTAGTATATTTTAAATGTTCTATTTGATTAATACTGTTAAATATGAGCTAAAAATATATATAAATGGATAGATAATTTGATAGATGATACAATACCATACATTATTTAACCATTTTCATTACTATTTAAAAATCTACATTAATTATTTCTCAATATGAGTCATCTGTTTATAGGGTAAGAAATTGAAATTAAAATATTATCTTGTATGAGATCAGTTATGCTTTTGGATGTTTTGTCGGTTGAGATCATCCTTTTAACAACTTATGAAAATATTAAACTGTCACATGGAAAGAACCATATAAAGTTATATTTGTTTTTTCTTTTCATGGCCTTTATTATTCACAAACTTGGTAATGTGTAGAGTTACATGTTATGTTTTCCATAGATGGAGAATATTTTTTAATTGATTTTAATATTACTGGTATGTGAAATTAATTGAATTGGAAATTGGAGCAGGTAAAGATAAATGCTTATATTTATTTTTAATGATTCTATCATACTACTATATAAAACTTTATAATCATTATTTTTTATGAGTAATTTTAAACACATATAGCATATAATAAGTAGTTTTAATTGACTAGAAATGTTTCTTTATGATGTAGAACATTCACACATAAATTCTTGATGAAAATAACTTTGTGACAAAAAAAATTATAAGAAATACTGGAATACTAATATAGAATGTATAACACACATTACTATGAATTAAATGGATTCAATAAAAAATAAAAAATGTACTGATGATCTAGGTGACATCAGATCAAACCAACCCACTAGACAAGCTATAGGTATTTATTCTAGTAAATCTTCACCAAAAGCTAACCAATCCCTAATAATTTGTTCATTATAGTGACTTTTCCCATGATAGATGTAGAGGCCACTAATATTCTTATCAATAAAAAACTTTACTCCAAGATTTTATTGAAATTATATTATAGGATGACCATAGTCACCAAAATCAAAACCATAATCTGATGTTTTCTCTTCCAAAGAATCAATTTTTTTATCGGTGATGAATTTCACATGATAATAGTAACAATAAGAGGGTCTTAGTTGAAATAATTACTTAGAATTTAGTTTTCACCAATGCATCCATGGTTCATAAATCATCTGGTATTGCCATATAATTTTGCATGCAAACTGAGTTTCTTTTCATCTATTAATAATTATTCTACACCCTAGTCTAAATCGATTAAGATAGGGTATGTATATCTTAATTGTATTCACATCTAATATCGCTTCCATAACTAAATTGTAAAATGTTTTCCAATATAATCATAAACAAATCTATTTTGGGGTAATCCATCAAGCATACATACACCCCATCTCGTTACGTAGTGAAGAACACCAACAAATTACATATGATGCCTCTATGTGAAACTCAAAAATCACATTGAATGTTACAACCACACATTCTATTACACACTGATAATTTTTATCATTCAATAGTATTTATATAGTCCATACACTTTTTCAACAAACACCCACATCAGTAGATAGTTTTGATAATAAAATTACCGAAGCTTTATGTTTTCATTGACTTAGGGAAATGAAATATTTTAGGAATTATTTTCTTCACAAACCTTATTGATTATAGGAAATCACTTTTATCATTTTACATACACATCCACATCCACGTTCACATGGAATTGGAAATTAAATACAATAAACTTTATAGTTTAGAAAATAATTTTCACCACTAAACTAAGCTAACGTGAATGGTAAATATGAATTTTGATTGAATATTTTTTTAGGATGAAAAAGAATATAACCAAGAAACCAATATAATATAATAATAAAAATTTAACATTTTTGAAACCCAATAGCATATTATTGGTCTTTTAAAAGTACCTATATTCATTTGAATTAAATTTTTATTAATGATAAGAAATCGAACTAGGTAAATTTTAACCTAATCAATTATGATATGGCCAGATTATTAAATTCCATGTAATGTTCCATGTACAATGTTCTTATCAAGGATCAAGAAACTAAAATTATTTCCTATACTTCAAATTGAATTCAATCTAATATTTACAAAAAAATGAAAAGAATAAGGAAATTTATATTGAATAAATTTTTAGTTTTATTCATCCTATATTCAATTTTCCGTGTTTTCATTTTTTATCCTCATAAATTTGAAAATTAATAAAATTTTAGTTTATTAGTTTGAATGTTTATTGAATATTTGGGTAGGGGTTTCCTATTATATAATGAGGGCTTCCAACCTAGTTTACCTAAAAAAATGTTTGTTCTCCCCTGCAAGTAATTAATAGTCAGTTGTCCAATATAATTTTGATGAATGATATTATAATAAACATTATCATGGAAGGATATGAACATATTGAATTGATTAAATACATCATATTATAGAAAATTTTCCAAATGTAGTGATCCCAAAGCGTTTTTTTGTGATATTCGATTATGTTAGATTCTCCTGTACACGCTACAAGGAATCTCCATGGCTTTGAGTATTGATTGTTTTTTCTTGTAATGGTCGGGAATGGTTTTTCCCATGATATCAATGTCTTAACCCATAAATATATGCATCCAAAAGGCAGCATGAAAGAAAAATTTCAATTATTTTGATTAATATTTTATGGACTTTGATGAATAGTTAAATGTCACCCAGTATTAATGATAGTAAACTACTAGTGATAAATTTTCCTCCTCTAGTATGAACTACTCTTTGTAGTTGTGAATTACTACAAATATATTACTAACTACGTCGTCAAAGTTCTATAAGAAACTCCATCAATTTGAACGAGTAAAACTCAAGTATTATAAGAGATTTTGATTACTCAAATACTAGAATTATTTCAAGAGCTTGAGTTCTCCTATCAGAGAATTTCTAAGAGTCATAAATACTACTTTGGTAAAAATTTCTCTTTTAAACTCTAATGTTTTCATAATAAAAAATAATATATTTAAGTGATTTGATAGAGTTTTTTACCATTAATCAAGATTCTCAAATAATCTATACATATGATTTATGAGATATCATGGACCCCATAGTGTCCCTAGAATATCTCTACTATCATAATTTTAATTCCCTCATAATTATTTCTTATGATGTCTTGGTGGTCAATTTTTAGAGGTTAGGAGTCATTGTACCTCCTCACTTTAGTCCTCGTATTTACATGATGAATACATACCACATAGTCATAAGTGAAACTAAAGACAAATGATAAGAAAATAATGAAAAAAATTCAACATAACCATTCATATATGTAGAATTAATGGGGGAGTTTTTATATAAAATTTCACTCATTTATGTCAAAATCCTTCTAACAATAAACCATTAGAATGATATGATCACCCATTACCTTTATATTAAGATTTTAAAATGTCACATTATCCATAAATATTTATCCTTTATCAATGTTCATTTATGGAACCCATGTTGTTCTATTATGACTATGATATAGAGTGGCTCGTGTCTTCCATTAGGGATTCTGGCCTAAATTTTGTACACAATTTTCATATGAAAATCGTTCATGATTTTTTAGATAGTTGGTTTGATCATTTGAATGAGTATGAGGGAGTAAAGGGAATATTCTTTTAAAAACAATCCACCCCAAATGTAGTATTAGAAAAAATTGATGGTATTTTTTTTATAATGACTCATGCTACAACAATGAAGGATCGTGTAATGAAATCAAAATCTGATTAATTTTATAGGATAATTTTTTATAGCATCCATAATGAAAATTTCCCTTGGGATGACTTTGAGACGGGAATTGATCAGAACTGTGATAAATGAGGGGATGAGATTAAAAAAAGCTCTCCAAAAATTGTATCCTAGGTATCCTCTCATATAATCAAACCATTCCATAGGTTCAATAAGAAAATAGAATGTGTGATGTGATTTCAAAGGTTATGTGACATTGAAGCTATCAGAAAATAATGCTTCCACTTTTTTCATGACGAGGTTCCCTAAAAACCACCACTCTTGGATACATGGAAGAATATATTAAATATTTTTATCTAATTACATAACCTATAAAAATTTTATTTCTCATGTTCCAATTATTCATCCTAAGAGAAATGGTAGTTCAACTAATTTCTTTTGACATCCTTGATTTGGAAGAGATCAACATCCCACAATTGTTGAAAATCAATTGCCACTTTCAATATTTTGTTTATGATTACATTCTTATGGGATGGTTGTTTAATATTATTAATTTATTATTATGTAATGGGGGTTCTTGGTAAAAAAAGTAATCTAAAGGATGAAAAAAATACTAGACATATAATGGATTTTATATTTATTACTCATAACACTATTGAAATACCGAATCTATATACAAATATTTTTCAAATATATGTTATTTTTAAACATTGAGAGATTGGTGTGATGTATGTTTTTCTAGTTAAGGGAAACAATACAATAGAGTCTCTGTAATGGCCAGGACCTCTCTGGTCCATTACTTTGTGAAAATGTGCTGTTGGAGGTGTTCCAGGAGGTCATGGTGACTTATCCCCAACACATTGCCAAATTTCAAGTTCTGTGAACAGTGTTTCCAGTTTTATGAACAGTGACGGATCGGTTTCACAGATCGGTGTGACAGATCAGTTTCACATATCGGAGTGACAGATCGGTTTCACAGATCGGTGTGACAGATCGGTTTCACAGATCGGTGTGACAGATCAGTTTCACAGATCGGTTTCACAGATCGGTGTGACAGATCGGTTTCAGAGATCGGTTTCACAGATCGGTGTGACAGATCAGTTTCACAGATCGGTGTGACAGATCGGTTTCACAGATCGGTCTGACAGATCCGTTTCACAAATCGGTGTGACAGATCGGTTTCACAGATCAGTGTGACAGATCGGTTTCACAGATCAGTTTCACAGATCGGTGTGACAGATCGTTTTTACAGATCGGTGTGACAGATCGGTTTCACAGATCAGTTTCACAGATCGGTGTGACAGATCGGTTTCAAAGATAAGTTTCATGTACAATAACGGTGGGTGAATAGTGTTTCCAGACTCCTACAGTTTTCCCCCTTTTGACGTTTCCTTTGACGTAAAATACATTTAAAGCCTTATTTTAAGGACTCTTAAGGCCGATCGAAATGCCATAAATCCTATATTAATTATTCCTAATGCCAGGATGTATTTAATTAGTCAAACCACCTGGGTTAATGAGATCCGTGTTTAATGGAGAATTAACCAGATCTTAAACTGTCGCCCCATCAAATCTTTTAAAAGGAACGAGATATCATTCTACCATGTTCTTCCTCTTTGTTCTCTATTATGAGACGCTAGAACCTTTCTAAACTTCTTCCAAGAGTTTCACAGTCAAAATTTACTCGGATCAGTTCCACTTTTTTTCGATGAAACCAATCTGTGTCGATCAATCTTCGATATAAACATCCTCCGGTGGATGCAGTTGTCGCGAGAGGGGGATCGTGACCCGTTGTGTGGATAAAGAACGTGAGGAACTATTTGAGGTAGGGGATTCATGGCTTATCTAATTGAATATGTGCAATCGTAGAATTAGCATGATTTATCC
Source organism: Viscum album (assembly GCA_963277665.1). Taxonomy (NCBI): domain Eukaryota; kingdom Viridiplantae; phylum Streptophyta; class Magnoliopsida; order Santalales; family Viscaceae; genus Viscum; species Viscum album. The sequence goes on from OY728133.1 coordinate 449,447,729, forward strand.
CTTTGGATCACAATGAAATTGACCAAATTAAATACTTGAATCGGATTAAAATGATTGGTTGATCGCATGTTGTTGCTTTATACCGTGATTACGGTTTGCCTCATGTTTTCATAGATATAGTGATATCTATGTTTTTTTTGATTAGTTGTTCTTTCATGATAGAAATTGATAATTAACGTAAAGCCGTAATTAATTGTTAATTAATTGGCTAAAGATAAAGAGGCATGTAAATTAATCTGGTTGTTGTCGTTGTTGTAGTTGTTTTAATTTGAGGATAATCAAATTAGGAAATTAAGCATGGTTATTTAATTGTGATAGCTTACTGATTAGGTATCCCGTGATTGGAACCTACTCATAAAAAATCTGCTAATTCAATATGGATTAAAGAACAAATTATGTGGGAATTTCTAAAAAGGGTTCTAAGTTACCCTCTTGTTTGTTAAAGGGTCAAGATCCCATGGTTGTTATTGTTGTTTTCTTACTGCTTGTGCTGTGATGTGAGCCTGGATGGCTGTTATGATATGTGGAGGCATGGAGGCCTTGTGGTTGTGGCAGTGGATGATGCCTAGAGTGGTGAGATGCATCAGTTATATATGTTGGTGTCAGGGAGGTCACCAAGGGTGATGGAATGTGATGGATGTGGTTGTTGGATGCTTGTGGTTTCCTTGAATGTTTATCTGCTTTTCTTTTCCCCACTACCCAAGGCAGTTGGTCTTGCTTAACCTTCTTCCGAAGGAGGCAGATACGCGCGGGGTATGCCACGTGCTTTCGGTGTTTAGCCTCTCGATGGAGAATGGGTCTAAGCTCTTTCTATAGGTGGGAAAGACTCTACGGGTAGTATATTTACTCACTGTGTTGAGCCTCCTTTGTGTTTAGAAGCATTGGATGCTTTTCTAGAATGCCTGGGAATATGGAAAAGTAATTCTGTAATGAATGTTTGATTAAATGATGAAAATCCATGGGGATGGAGATGCTAGAATTTAAAGGTGATGTGAATCTTGAAAGGAGCAGTTGATTTTTGAATGTGATGCCAATTCAGTTTAAGGTGGAATTGTTCATTCTTAATTAATGTTTAAAGAATTAATTAACGTACAGTGGAACTGATAAAATATGAACTGAGTAATCTAATAAAGATCTTCAAATGTTTGTGTGCTTATAGGATACCTAGTCTTTGAAGTAGTAGCCTGGAGTCTGAGAGACGTTAGCTGCAGTTGTATCTAAGACTTGGTAATGCCCATAGTGTGGATGTGAGTTATATATATATTCTATACTTTTTGTGTTTCTATATGCTACTCCACCCTGTCGGTAAGGGAAACTGACACCCCGGGGATTCTGAGCCCTGGGGGGTGTTTTCTCCAACATTCTGATGGGAGGTTGAATGGCTGATTACCCCCTTTGGCCCCGCTCTCTTCTCTTGGTAGATCTTTGTGCTGGTAGGCACAGTGGTTAGTTTTACCCATATATGTGTGTAGAGGGATGTAATGGCTTGTGGTTATTTCACACACATATATTCTGGATATAGTATCCTATGGACGACTATAGGTGTAACGTGTATATGCTATAATGGCTTGAGGATCCTTACTCGGAGTATGGGTTGTAATGGCTTGAGGTATTATACCCGACGTATGATACACGTTATACGAGCTGTGGTGGCTCCTGGAAACTACCTAGTTACTTTTGGTTGTGAGGAAGATGTGGTGATTTTCCCAGGTGTCTGTGGGAAAGGCTTTGTGGTGCACGAGGTGAAGATTGTGGAGCTTAGCCAAGGTTTCTGCGGGCAAGCCTTTGGAGAGAGATTCATAGGACGTATGTCGTTGGGGCAAAGCGGCAAACCAGTGGGGAAGTAGTAGTGGGGTATCTTTGATATTCTTTACTATATTCTATATTCTTTTATGTGTTACTTGGTGAGAGTAGACATGGTGAGGTTGGGACCTTAGTATACCTATTTAGATAACGAGTTAGTTTCACTTCTTGTTCACTGGGCTTTAGCATGCTTTCTTTACTTTTTCATGAGAGGCTTGAGGAGGATCCTACTGAGTATACTGTTATACTCACCCTATGTATATATATAAACTATTTTTCAGGTCACTTGTAGTAGGTTGGAGATCAAGTTGGTTACTACTAGCTTATGGTTGGAGGAGGAGTTGTTCGGGCTTGTGGTCGATGCCGTTTTACATTCTTTTGGGTACTTTTAGTTTCCCCTTTCAGTTGTAGTACTTTTTCATGACATTTCATATATTTACATGGGTTTCTTTTATATTTCGGTTATGAGTTGGAGTTGGTTGGAGTCTATTCTATCTCTCTCTTCTGCATGTGTTCTCTTAGAGGGTAATGCCTCCCATTTGTGTGTGTATTATACCCTCGGTGCTACTCGCCAAATCGGGGCCTACTGGAGGCGGGACTCTGGGGTCATTATCTCTCTTCTCACGTTGCCGGCCCAGGAGGGGTACACATTGTGGGGAGGGGGTCGTGACAGAGTGGTATCAGATGTCTGGTTGAGGGATAGGATGGAGTTTGGAGTTAGGCATAAGTGAGGATGCATGGGATGGTAGGGCAACAATGTTATTCTTGTTTAGAAAGTTGGGTAAACACTTGAGACAGGAAGAGGCATAGGCATTTAGGGACCCCTATGATTTGTTGCACGGACCTTGATGTTTATGATGGCTACTAAACAAAGTGATACCGGTTGCAGGGTAGATACCTAGGAAAGGATCATGCATCATTATTCTTTGCGCTTGTGTTTGAATGGGTAGACCTTGGGATAGGTAAACTAAAATTAATAAAACAAAACAATTAATTAATTAATGTTGAGTCTTCCATATTCAAGGCTTAGGAGCTCTAACATTTGTTATTTTGAAGGTATGGATCCAGGTCGACGTCCTCTTCTGGTCTGCGCAGAAGATGCCCAGCAGGCTATTCCAGCAGATCGCTGCCGGGTAGAGGTTGACGACGATGACACTTGGAGGAAGTCACTCCGAGAGTTTCTGCTCCAGAGTCTACAGAAGTACAAGGGCTCCGTTTTAGATGCAGTCATAGAAGACTGGTTGGAGGAGGTCGAGATAGGATTTAGTTCGATTCATACTCGGAAGAAACTCTAGGTGTCCGGGGTTGTGACGATGCTACGTGGGGCAGCGAGGATGTGGTTGTTCTGGTTCCTTGGGGATCGCGAGGAGTCAGCGATCTCATGGGAGGAGTTTCGAGATAGGTTTAGAGTCAAGTTTCTTTCTTCGACTATGAAGGAGTCCATTCGTCAGGAGCTTCTTACCCTTAAACAGGGGAGATCTAGTGTTCAGGAGTTTGGAATCTGTTTCAGGAACCTTCTACGATATGCTTCAGACCTATTACCAGATGAGGAGGCTAGGGCAAGGCATTTCGAGGAGGCGTTGCATCCAGAGATCGAGCTCCAGGTCACCCCATTTATGTTAAAGACATATCTTGAGGTGCTAGCGAGGGCGGAGGTTGTTCAGAGGAATTTGGCTAGGACCGGATCGTCATGAGAGGGGAATCGTCATGATTCTTCACGAAGCAAAGCTGTTGTCCGGGGATCCCGGTTTTCAGGGCAGAAGTGTTTTTGTTCACCAGGGGGTAGGTCCCAGCCCTTTCCATCTCGTTTCTCCGGAGGCAGCAACTCTCAGGACTATGCCAAGGGATCAAGTGCTTGTTTTTCTTGTGGTGGTCGTGGTCATCAGCAGCGGGAGTGCCTGACTTTTCAGAGCAGTTATCATGCACCGGGCGCTCCGCTCCAGGTTCCTCCATTGAGGCAGTTCCGCCGAGGCAGCAGCAGCAGGTTGCACCAGCTTTAGATCACCTAAGGGTGGATGGAGAAGGCAGAGGACAACCCCGTGACGCTCCCCGTCCTCAGAGAGCAGAGTGCGGCCGTGGTGGTGGTCGTCATCAGGGTCAGAGAGGCCGTGGAGGAGGTCGTGGTCAGCTTCATGCTCTAGCGTTGCCAGCCCCAGGAGAGCCTGATGTCGTTCGAGGTACCCTTTTTTGTTTTCTACCTTGGTGTATGCCTTGTTTGATTCATGAGCATCACACTCCTTCATATCACCTACACTTGTCCATGCTTTGGGACTTGAGGTAGAGAGTCTTTTAGTTCCCTTGGCGTTGACTACGCCAGTTGGAGGTCGATCCGACTTGTTTGAAGTATGTAGAGACTGTGAGCTAGTGTTGGGGGAACACTGCTCTTGGGGAGATTTCCTATGTTTACGAATACAACCATATGATTTCATACTCTGCATGGATTGGTTATATTCGGTGGAGGCTGTTGTGTATTGCTACATGAAGAAGGTCGTTTTCTTTGATGAATATGGAGAGAAAGTGGTGTTTGTTGGTGAGAGAGATCCTCAGATTAGTCATAGAAGAGTTCCATCCTTATCATCCATGATGGCTGGGATGACGCCGAGTTCTTCAGAGATTCAACAGCTGGTGTTTCCTAGGGTCGTAGAGGAATACCCTGATGTCTTTCCAGAAGAGTTTTTATCCTTACCCCCTCAACGAGAGATTGAGTTTGGGATCGAGCTACAGCCAGGAGCGTCTCCTATCTCTATGTCTCCGTATAGGATGACCCCTTCTGAGTTACGAGAGCTACGTATTCAGCTCGATGGTATGTTGCAGCGTAGTTTTGTTTGGCCAGGTGTGTCACCGTGGGGTGCACCAGTTTTGTTTGTGAAAAAGGCTGACGGCAGTTTGCGGTTTTGTGTCGATTATCGTCGATTAAACAAAGTGAAAATAAAGAACCGCTATCCTCTTCCACAGATTGATGACCTATTCGATTAACTGAAGGTTGCAAGTTGGTTCTCAAAGATTGATTTGTGGTCAGGATAACATCAGATGCGTGTAAAGGATGACGATATCCCAAAGACTGCTTTCCGTTGTCGTCATGGGCATTATGAGTTTGTTGTAATGCCATTCGGCGTGACGAATGATCCAGCTGTTTTCATGGGGTTGATGAATGTTGTGTTCCGTTAATTCCTGGACAAGTTTGTTGTGGTTTTCATCGACGACATCCTTGTGTAATCCACATCTGAAGAGGAGCATGTAGTGCATCTACGAGCCATTTTGGGAGTTCTTCGCCAACATAAATTGTTTGGGAAGTTGTCGAAGTGTGATTTTTGGGCTTGAGAAGTTCGTTTCATGGGGAATGTTGTGTCCTAACAGGGAGTAGTTGTGGATCCTTCGAAGATAGAAGCAGTGGTGTCTTGGGAAGTCCCCAAGACCGTGTTAGAGGTTCGAAGTTTCCTTGGTCTCGCAGGCTATTATAGGAGGTTTGTAGCCAATTTCTCCCGAGTTGTGACTCCTCTGACAGCTTTAACCAGAAAGGATCAAGCGTTCATGTGGACTGATCAGTGTCAGGCATCTTTCGAGTATCTAAAGGAGAAGTTGGAAAGTGCTCCAGTCCTTTGTCTTCCAGTGGAGGGAGTCCAGTTTGATGTTTTCTATGATGCTTCACATCTGGGGCTAGGCTTTGTTCTCATGCAGCAGGGGTCAGTTGTTTCTTATGGGTCTCGGAAGTTGCGTCCCCATGAATGCAACTATGACACCCATGATCTTGAGTTGGCAGCCATTGTGTTTTCTCTAATGTTTTGGAGACATTACCTCATTGGTGAGCACTTTGTGGTTTTCACCGATCATAAGAGTTTGAGGTATGTTTTCTCCCAATGTGACTTGAACTTGAGGCAACATCGGTGGATGGAGTTCTTGCAGGAATACGACTTTGAAATATCATATACACCTAGAAAAGGAAATGTTGTAGCTAACTCACTATGTCAAAAGTCACGTAAAGATGTTGTGCGTGAATCTGGTGATTCCTGGAGTGTGATGGAAGAGCTATCAGCTTTGCATCTTGATATGGGAGAAGTTGGGGGTAGAGGTTGTCTTTTCCAGATGATGGTGCAGTCATCCCTGATACAGAAGGTGGAAGAGTCTCAGTTGGGTGATCTAGAGGTGGATGTTTGGAGAGATAGAGTTGTTTGTGATGAGGCCCCTGATGGTTGGTCTTAGGATGAACAACATCGAGTATTGTATCATGGAAGGCTTTTTGTTCCCTTGGCGATGCGCGAGACAGTTCTCCGAGAGTTCCATAGTTCAACCTTGGAGGTACATCCTGGTGTGATGAAGATGTACCGATCCTTGAAGAGTCAGTTTTGGTGTCCTGGGATGATGTGTACAGTTGTAGAATGTGTGTCTCGATGTTTAGTCTGCCAGAAGGTGAAGGCCGAACACCGTGTTCCTGGTGGTCTTCTCTAGCACTTAGAGATTCCTCAGTGGAAGTGGGAGGACATCTCAATGGACTTTGTTACAGGTTTACCTCGAGCTCTGGGAGGACATGATGCTATATGGGTGGTATTGGATCGTTTAACAAAGTCGGCCCACTTCATAGCGATAAAGGAGTCGAGCTCAGTGGAAGTTTTGTCGAGGCAGTATCTAGAGGAGGTGGTGAGACTCCATGGAGTACCTAGGACAATCATTTCTGATCGTGATCCTCGTTTTACCTCCAGGGTGTGGAGAGGTCTCCAGCATGCTTTTGGCTCTCAATTGTGCCTTAGCACTACTTTTCATCCTCAAACGGATGATCAGACAGAGCGAACCATCGAGACACTTGAAGACATGTTGCGCTCTTGTGTTCTTGATTTTGGAGGTTCATGGACGAAGCACTTACCCTTGGTAGAGTTCGCATACAATAATAATTTTCACTCTACCATCAGTATGGACCCATTTGAAGCCTTGTATGGTCGGCCATGTCGTTCTCTGTTGTGCTGGACTGGGGTCGGAGAGTCAACAATTCTCGGACCAGAACTAGTTTAGAATGCAACAGAGATGGTTCAGGTGATTCGTGAGAGGATGAAGACAGCACAGAATCATCAGAAATCTTATGCTGATCAAAGAAGGAGACCCTTAGAGTTTAATGTTGGTGATCATATGTTTTTGAAGGTGACTCCCCGCCGTGGGCAGCAAAGGTTTGGTCGTGGAAGTAAGATTTCTCCCCGGTTTGTTGGGCCTTTCGAGGTGTTGGCTCATGTTGGAGCTGTGGCTTATCGAGTAGCACATCCACCTCAGATGAGTCGGATACATGATGTTTTCCATGTATCACAACTCCGTCGTTATCTTCATGATGAATCTCATGTTATCGATTGGGGAGAGATCAATATTGACGATGATGCAACCTTCGAGGAGCGACCTGTGGAGATCCAAGACTGCAAGGAGAAGGTGTTGCGTGGGCATTCTATCCCCTTAGTTCATGTCTTGTGGCGACATGGTGGCATGGAGGAGAGTACATGGGAGCGTGAGTCACAGATACGTGCTCAGTACCCATAGTTGTTTAATGTTTGACTCCATTTTTTTATAATGATGTTTCCTTTATGGTTAGACCTTTCATGTTTTATTTATGTACCTTTGATGTGATGTTAAGATTGAGTTGTTTGGATATGGATTGTTTGTTCCCATACTCCCGGATGTCATAGTTTTGTTCCAGCTTTCGAACAACTCGTGGTGGTTTTCCCCTAAGAGGTATCTTATGGGGTGGTTGTTCGGACCCCTCTTTTCTTCTAGGTTGGTTTTTTAATTCTCGAGGAAGAGAATGTTTTGAGAGGTATCTAATGTAATGGCCCGGACCTCTCTGACCTATTACTTTGTGAAAATTTTGTGTTGGAGGTGTTCCGGGAGGTTAAGGTGACTTATCCCCAACACTTTGCCAAATTTCTAGTTCTGTGAACAGTGTTTCCAGTTTTATGAACAGTAACGGATCGGTTTCACAGATCGATGTGACAGATCAGTTTCACAGATCGGTGTGAGAGATCAGTTTCACATATCGGTACGACAGATCGGTTTCAGAGATCGGTGTGACAGATCGGTTTCACAGATCGGTGTGACAGATCTGTTTCAAAGATTGGTGTGAAAGATCGGTTTCACAGATCGGTCTGACAGATCGGTTTCACAGATTGGTGTGACAGATCAGTTTCACAGATCGGTGTGAATGATCTGTTTCATAGATCGGTCTGATAGATCAGTTTCACAGATCAGTGTGACAGATCGGTTTCACAGATCGGTGTGACAGATCGGTTTCACAGATTGGTTTTACAGATCGGTTTCACAGATCAGTTTCATATACAGTAACGGTGGGTGAGCAGTTTTTCAAGACTCCTACAGTTTTTTCCCTTTTTACATTTTCTTTGACATAAAATACATTTAAAGCCTTATTTTAACGACTCTTAAGGCCGATCCAAATTCCATAAATCCTATATTAATTATTCCCAAGTCCAAGATGTATTTACTTGGTCAAACCACGTGGGTTAATGAGATCTGTTTTTAATGGTTAATTAACCGGATCTTAAACCGTCACCCCATCAAATCTTTTAAAAGGAACGAGATATAATTCTACCATGTTCTTCCTCTTTGTTCTCTATTATGAGACAATAGAACCTTTCTAAACTTCTTCCAAGAGTTTCATATTCAAACTTTACTCGAATCAGTTCTGCTTTGTTTCGATGCAACCAAGCTGTGTCGATCAATCTTCGATATAAGCATCCTCTGGTGGATGCAGTTGTCGCGGGAGGAGGATCGTGACCCATTGTGTGGATAAAGAACGTGAGGAACTGTTTGATGTAGGGGATTCATGGCTTCTCTAATTTTATATGTGCAATCGTAGAATTTTCCAGATTTATCGCTTTGGATCACAATGAAATTGACCTAATTAAATACTTGAACCGGATTAAAAGAATTGGTTGATCACATGTTGTTGCTTTATACCGTGATAACGGTTTGCCTCATGTTTTCCTAGATATAGTGATATCTATGTTTTTCTTTGATTAGTTGTTCGTTCATGATAGAAATTGATAATGAACATAAAGCCAGAATTAATTGTTAATTAATTGACTGAAGATAAAGAGGCATGTAAATTAATCTGGTTGATGTCGTTGTTGTAGTTGATCTAATTTGAGGATAATCAAATTAGGAAATTAGGCATGGTTATTTAATTGTGATAGCTTACTAATTAGGTATCCTGTGATTGGAACCTACGCATAAAAAATCTGCTAATTCAATATGGATTAAAGAACAGATTATGTGGGAATTTATAAAAAGGGTTCTGAGTTACCCTCTTGTTTGTTAAAGGGTCAAGATCCCATGGTTGTGATTGATGTTTTCTTGCTTCTTGTGCTGTGATGTGAGCCTGGATGGCTGTTGTGATATGTGGAGGCATGGAGGCCTTATGGTTGTGGCAGTGGATGACGCCTAGAGTGGCGAGATGCATCAGTTATGCATGTGGGTGTCAGGGAGGACACCAAGGGTAATGGAATGAGATGGATGTGGTTGCTGGATGCATGTGGTTTCCTTGAATTAATATCTTCTTTGCTTTTCCCCACTACTCAAGGCAGCTGGTCTTGCTTACCCTTCTTCCGAAGGAGGCGAAGACCCGCGGGGTATGCCACGTGCTTTCCGTGTTTAGCCTCTCGAGGGAGAATGGGTCTATGCTCTTTCTATAAGTGTCAAAGACTCGACAGGTAGTATATTTACTCACTGTGTTGAGCCTCCTTTGTGTTTAGAATCATAGGATGATTTTCTAGAATGCCTGGGAATATGGAAAAGTAATTCTGTAATGAATGTTTGATTAAATGATGAAAATCCATGGGGATGGAGATGCTAGAATTTAAAGGTGATGTGAATCTTGAAAGGAGAAGTCTATTTTTGAATGTGATGCCAATTCAGTTTAAGGTGGAATTGTTCATTATTAATTAATATTTAATGAATTAATTAATGTACAGTGGAACTGATAAAATGAGAACGGAGTAATATAATAACGCTCTTCAAATGTTTGTGTGCTTATAGGATACCTAGTCTTTGAAGTAGCAGCCTGGAGTGTGAGAGACGTTAGCTGTAGTTGTATCTAAGACTAGGTAATGCCCATAGTGTGGATGTGAGTTATATATATATTCTGTACTTTTTGTGTTTCTATACGCTACTCCACCCTGTTGGTAAGGGCAACTGACACCCTGGGGATTCTGATCCCTGGGGTGTGTTTTCCCCAACATTCTGATGGGAGGTTGAATGGCTGACTACCCCTTTGGCCCTGGTCTCTTCTCTTGGTAGATCTTTGTGCTGGTAGGCACAGTGGTTAGTTTTACCCATATATGCGTGTAGAGGGCTGTAATGGCTTGTGGTTATTTCACACACATATATTCTGGATATAGTATCCTATGAACTACTATAGGTGTAACATGTATAGGCTATAATGGCTTGCGGATCCTTACTCGGAGTATGGGCTATAATGGCTTGAGGTATTATAACCGACGTATGATACACGTTATACGAGCTATGGTGGCTCCCGGAAACTACCTGGATACTTTTGGTTGTGAGGACGGTGTGGTGCTTCGCCCAGGTGTCTGCGGGCAAGCCTTTGTGGTGCACGAGGTGAAGATTGTGGAGCTTAGCCCAGGTGTCTGCGGGCAAGAATTTGGAGAGAGATGCACAGGACGTATGTCGTTGGGGAAAAGCGGAAAACCAGTGGGGAAGTAGTAGCGGGGTACCCTTTATATTCTTTACTATATTCTATATTATTGTATGCGTTACTTGGTGAGAGTAGCCATGGTGAGGTTGGGAACATAGTATACCTGTTTAGATAATGAGTTAGTTTCACTTGTTGTTCACTGGGATTTAGCATGCTTTCTTTACTTTTGCACGAGAGGCTTGAGGAGGATCCTACTGAGTATACATTTATTCTCACCCTATGTATATATTTAAATTGTTTTTCAGGTCACTTGGAGCAGGTTGGAGATCAAGATGGTTACTACTAGCTTGTGGTTGGAGGAGGAGCTGTTTGGGCTTGTGGTCACTGCCGTTTTACATTCTTTTGGGTACTTTTAGTTTCCCCATTAAGTTGTAGTACTTTTTCATGACATTTCATATATGTACTTGGGTTTCTTTTATATTTCGGTTATGAGTTGGAGTTGGTTGGAGTCTATTCTTTCTCTCTCTTCTGTATGTGTTCTCTTAAAGGCTAATGCTTCCCATTTGTGTGTGTATTATACCCTCGGTGCTAGTCGCCAACCCGGGGCCTACTGGAGGCGGGACTCGGGGGGTCATTATCTCTCTTCTCACATTTCCAGCCCCGGAGGGGTACACTTTTTGGGGAAGGGGTCATGACTGTCTCTGTATGGGGAGTGTCTTAACGCAATGCATGATATACAATGTTATGTGTACACAGTTGGATCAAGAGATGTATTATCTATTTATATGACGTTCCTTTTAATATTTCCTAAGACCTTATGGTTTATTATTATGGGGGATCTAGATTTATCTTCCATCAGATGCATGTTAATCTCATGTGGGCTCTGGGTAATCATATATATTTTTTAATGATGGATCTAAGGATCTATCGGACTTTTATTTGTCATTTTTAGCTGATGGGAGAATCATTTAATATGAACTTTTTGAGCATATATTGTGGATACTATGGGATGTGACCTATTACATATGATTTTATGACCACCATCCACCTATTATGGGTTTTTACAAAAAAATATTTCCATCTAGTACATTCTAGAGAAACAGGTCAGTTCAATAAAGATAATACCATCACCAAACCTAGAGTTCTTCATCCATTAAAGGAGCATGTCCCAATACCCTTGTTAGAGTTGGAGTCTATTGGGGATTCAAAACTACTATAGAGGATATCATTACTCAGTTATTTTTGAAATTTAAAAATTCATAGATGATAATTTTTTCATTCTTGGATCTTTTAGAGAGTTGGAAAATAAGACTGGCATGTATGTTTCTATGCTCTATCTTGAATATTATTTCTTGAATTTGTTCTCCTGTATTGTTTTTATCATTATTGACTCAACAATTATTTATTATATCTTATACCATATTTGATCAATAATAATATTTAAGATGTGGTAATATTCTTGTCATGAGATCTACAGTATTTTAACTATATTCAGAGAGCATCTCCATACTGTGATATGTGGATGGTTGACTTTATTATAAAATAACATAGTTCATGCAATAAGTTTTTTTGGTTCATTAATTATTTTCTTCTTCTGAAACAATATAAATGAATTTTTCTGTCATTGATTAAAATCATGATTTTTTTTTCAATTGTCTACATGTTTCACAATCTTGGTTTCAATTCTCACTTATGCATTTTATTCATCATCTTTCTAAGAAAGGTAAACAATTTTAGATGATCAAGATTTAGATTTTATACTACAATACATTGTGATAATATATTTTTTTCCATCTATTTTCCATGAGTAATAAAAATTTTTAGAGGATTGTTCCTAACAATTTTCTTCTTATTTAGTGTGTGGGAAATTATTTCACATTGTCATTAAAGGCGCATAATATGGATGGTTTAAAACTTATGTTTTTGCATCTTGTTTAATTACATTTGTGATAATTTTAATGATGCAATTTAGTATTTTTAATGATTTTATTGGCATATCATATGTCAAAAATAAGTTTTCAATGGAACAATTTCTTTTGTGTTCCTTGATCCCCAATTCAATCTATGTAGGTGGATAATGGGGGTCATGATATTTCTGACGGCATCATGAATAATACAAAGATGAATCACCTTGAAAATCATTATTAATTGGAAACTGTCTTGATATAAGTTGTAGGATTCTCAGAGAAAACATTAATATTGAAGAAATGATGCCATTACTATTTAATGTAGTTTTATTTTTTCATGAATCGACTTGCTAGTATTTCAGAGAAATGTGTTTGTATGTGTATTAATGATGTATTATAGTTCATATGAATGTTTTTTCTCTATGATAATTTTTTTATGTTCATTATTATATAAACTTTCACATTCATATTATGTTTAAAGTGTTTCCAATTTATTGACCATATCAGGACTCCATTAATATTTAATTAATTGTCTACAAAATATATATCTATACAGAATGTGTATTTTTTTCAAATATTTAGGATTTATATTTCTATTAAACTTTACATCTATAATGTGTTTCACTGTATTATGTATATTGTTCATTCCATCTATGGAAACATGTAATCCCCAATAATCTGCTTCCATATTTATGTAAGAATATACTTTATTCCCTATAATTCCATAACTTCATTCACTATGTCAACTTCTTTACTATATTATTTTCTACTCAACACATACATTAGGATTTAAGGGGGGTTTTGGTAACTTCTTCCCATCCCCACATGGGTGAAATAATATTTTATACTAATCATACATTTTATATGTGTTATTATCTATATGATTATTGTGTATCATTTTGAAAATGACATTATTCATATATACTGACCGTGTGTTGACTATGTATGAATTTTAAATATAGCCCAACACATACAATGGGATTTAACTATATGATTTACTGTTATGTCATTTTTTAATTAGGTCAAAAATTCTATTACTTTGTACATGAATATATTGTATTATATTTTAAAAAAATTATTTATATATATCGAATGTGTATGTATTTTACATACAACTATACTCATACATTGGGATTTTCATGTTTCATTATTTCTGGTTTTTTGGATATTCTGTGAATCTTTTTTTAGTCTGGATTGTATTTTCTTTAATGCATTATTTGGTTGAAATGTACACTTGGTTTTTGGTCATTAGGTTTGGTTTAAAAATTAGAAATTCTTTTAAAATGGAAACCCATTATTTTTTTTCAATGTGGATTTTTGAAAATCACACTTATTTGATTGAAGATAAAAATAATACTTTCTAATAATTATGTCAAACTATATTTTTGAGTTTTTTTTTGGAAATTCATTTATGTATTCATTTGTGCATACCTACTAAACAATTTATACTCAAACCCTAATTGTGATTCTTAGAACCAGTAGTTTAATAGATTTAGTTATGTCGAGGGTTTTATAGAGAGAGTGCTAGTTTTGGAGGATTGTGAAAACTAGGGGTTCAGATGGAAATTTTGTCTAGTTCTAGTTTTGTCCATTTCTGTTTTTATTTTATTTTCTATTTTTTATTGTTTTAGTTGTATTTCTTATTAGTTAGGAATTTTGATATATTGGTTTATTGAATTATCATGAATTTATTGTGTCATTTTCTTTGTTTATTTTTTGGTTCTGATTGGGATAAATAATGTCAGACAACACATTATTTATGAATATTTTTTCCATAAGTTAGTTCAAAAGGATCGTTTAAGGAATCATAAATCAATAGATAATGTGTGGTTAAACTAATGAAATGAAGGTACACCATATCTCTCAATGTATCTCAGGATAAATTTTACATTTATGGATATTACATGACATAAATAAATAGTTTAAAAAAATGTTATTCAGGAATTTGTAGAACATAGTTGATAAAAAAATCACTAGCATGGATGGATAATGGATTGTTGGTGTTGGCATGATTTATTGGATGGGATGGTGCTGGAGTTGGCTCGATGGCATTGATGGGTTGCTAGTGCTCAGGAGTTAAAGGAGCAGACTCGCTACCGATGATGGGCTGGAGCTACTACTTCAAGAGCTACCTCGATGTCGATGATGGTCTAGAGATAATGGTATTGAAGCTGACTCACTGGAGGTGTTCAATGTGGCTAGGGTAGAGTTGGGTTGGTGGATCCTATTTGGGTGGGTGCCCAATGTTATTTTATTGATTCATTTTGTAATTAATTTTATTATTAAAATAATGAATTTGTTCATATGTATGAACATGTATCAATATCATCTTTGAATTTATAATTAAAACAGATGTATATTATGGGATAAATAAATTCATAAATAAAATATTAAATTTTATAAGTAAAAAAATTGCTTTTTAATTAAAATATAATTTAAAAAAAGAATTATATATTGGTAATAATAATACCAAATAAAAATTTGTCACAAAAACATATTTCTAAACACATTAACCAACATATATTTTATATGTTTGTATTATTATAATTGAAATAAATCTATTTAATTTATCCCAAATAAATTTAGTGATAGAGTCTTTTACTAACATTTTAGTGATAGGGACATATATTTTGGGAAAACCTTTTATCGACATAAAATGTGCATTCACCATCAGATAATCCCCCTTTCAAAAAAATGAAATTTTTTTTATTATAGGATTTCATCCAAATATAGTCATATTGAATTAAATTAGGGATGTGAGAAGGCTATTTAATAATATTTAGGGTGAGAAAAATGGATTGACAGTTGTTAATAAGTGGGAGGGTGACTGTATTTTTATAGTGTAGGTGGAGTGGAATTCATGTAAATTTTAAAAATATGGAATACCATGCATGTTTTACCCAAGTAAAGTGTTTCCAATAATTGTGAATATTAGAGGCCAGTATGGATATGGTTTAAATATGGCCATAAAATAGCTTTTAGAAAATTTTATAGGACATTTTGGGACATAAAATTAGGGCATAGTCCTTTGATATTATTATTTCACAAATTATGTTTATTTTTTAAAATAAATTTTTATAACATTTCACAATTAGGATTCTTATGTCTTATCTATTTAAAGGTGGTAAAATTTCCATTTTAAAAAATACAACATTTTATTTATAGATTTTGATTTCTTCATATCTCATATAAATAAAATATAATTGATGACTATAAAAAATATTTATTGACTATATAATACATAATTTTGTTTTGACAAAATTAGTCAAATGTTGTATGTTTAATTTATCGACATAAAAATCCATTGGTACATAGTAAAACAGTTTTCTTTGATAAATAATTCATTTATTTTAAAATTGGTCTTTCATTCTCATACACTAAATGGTTACCAATTTTTTTTAACGTGTGTAAATAATGTTTGAAATTTTTAGTTAGAATTATTCTTATGTTTTTTTCCAATTCCTAGGTGGTAGTTATAAAAAATTTTAATAATTATGTTAATACTATATTGTAGTATGTTAAAAACTAATCCATGTGTGTTTCATAAGCTATCGAATGAACTTGTCATTGTGTGTAACAAAAGAAAAACATAGTAATCTGTGTACCATATGATAATCTATGCATTGTTTGTGGAACACCATAAACATTTTTTTCATATAATTCAAGCCAAACATAATGATTTAATTAAAAACAATATTCACTATTTTATGAAGTGATAAATATAATAGGATTAAATTAATTTTAGAAATAATAATTCAAAAAATAAAGGATGTTACAATCCACATTATCCATTTTAATCATAATAAATCCATTCATTCTAAATCATGGACTTGTTTCCTAAATTTATTCAATTTTGTTTACCCATGTTTTTAATATCCCATCATTATAAACATATTTATTATCCCATATATAACATTTTTATTAAAAAAATAAAAAAAATAAACCAATGTTTGGATATTATTCATTCCATTCACATAATTGTTTATATGTTTATAATTTCATTCTTTTCAAATATTTTATTTTCCTTCTATTAGCACAATCTATAGAATCACACTTTCACTCTCCAAACCCCTTAGTTCTTCACTCTCTCCCACACTCACTATATTCATATACAATCAAGATTTCCATTTTGCCCCCAAATTTCCTCTATCTTTATCCAATATATTAATGAGTACCCTACTTTTATTAATTTACATATTTCACATAATTCTCTCACACATCCCTATACTTTTATTTGAAAATGTTATATCATTTAACATTTTACAACATTTTTTCTTATTCTAATCACCTGATTTATTAGAACTTTGATTGAATTTTTTTCAATTAATTTTGATCAAAAACATTCCACACATTTTTTTCAAAGTATTTAATTTAATTTTTTTCAAATACATTTTTAAAAAATAAAAATTGTAATAATATATAAATACATATATATATATTCCAATGTAATATATAAAAACATATATATATATATATATATTGTTTCATAACAATTTTTTTATAAAAATGTAATATGTATATATTTATAACCTCTAATATAATTGTAATGTAAATTATTTATAAAAAACACAATGCGCAAGGAAATACAGATTACATGTAATAGTATATATATGGTTTAAATGATTTGATACTTACTAACAATAAATAATATATAGTTAAAAATATTCATATATTAATGGAAATATATCTAATATTTAATACTATTTAATTATTCATAGGGTATAAATAATAAATTCATAATATAGTGCACTTGATTAATATCATGTATTTTCATAAATGATGTTACCAGTAAATAAAATATATTTTCACATTTATAACCTAATCATAAATCTATATAAACACTCTATTATTTCAATAAATTTTTATTTAAAAAATAATTAAATTATTCACCATGTTAATCCACATTCAACCTAGATTATATATACTAAAAACAATTTATAGTATAAATCCTCTATATATATTCCCATTATAATGATGGGTTTTTAGAATTTTAACAAAAAACTATTTTTCATTAAAATTATAATAAAAAATATTTACAATATTTTGAAAATGTAGTAAAATTGAAATAAATATATAATGTGGTGGTATTAAAAACCTAGTGGAAATCCTATAGAATATTTTTCCATATAAACCAAAAAAATATCTTTAATGAATTTAATCCATCCTCAGGTCTAACTAATGACCTTGGAATATATAAAATGTTTTTATTATTATATTAGTTTTTCTATCCCATCAAGAAAACGACATAGAACAAATTGTTCTGAAAATCATAGTTTCTTGATCCATGAAATACTGATACAACGAACATCACATATATATTTTAAATATGATTCTTTATTTTCTATTATTTCCCCTTCATCCCAAGAATGATCATTTTGTTTTAGACGATAATGAGGTCTCTTACCATTAATAAGACTCAACCTATTTATAATAGGACTATGTATTGGTCTTGTAAAATCCTAATTTTAAATTCATTCATTGGATTTGGTTATGTTGTGGTAAAAAAATTCATTTCTTGAGTTTACCATCAATCATATTAAAATATAAATATCCATTAATAGATAATGTTTTAAATTAATATAAAATTTTAAAGGGTAAAAACATTCCTTAAAAAAGAGGAATATAACACCAAAACCAATAAAATAACCGAAATATATTAATATTTTTGGAATGGAAATTGATTTAAACAATAGTGGAATACCTTGTACAAGTTAAATAACTATTTTCCAAAAGAGTTTGATATCGATCATTGTGGATCAAATTATGAGTTCCCCCTGATAATGCTTTTATGAATCAAATGAATCTTATAACTGTCAAGAATGATAGACCTTCAATTTATGGTCTTATAAATCCCTTATATGGATTGATGAATTGAATGTGGGAAGTAAATTAAATTAAAAATGAATTTTCACTATTCCATAAAAAAATACACGTGGGTCAAACAATCCTTATAAAGGCATCATGGACATAAGAAATTCAATGGAAAATTTTTCAATTAGAATAGTTAGAAAAGAATCCATACATTAACGCACCTGAAAAATATTATGAGTTTTATTCATTTACTATTTAATGTTCAAAAAATCATGAATCTGTTAAAAATAATATAATTAATAATGAAATAATTAATCATTGATCATGATAGTATTTGAAAGGAATAATTTAAAGAAACAACATATCATTAGACATTCAGACGATTCCATACACGATACACCATGAAAGAGTGTCCTTCACATTATCATGGTGCACAAATAGATAGACCATATTATATCCTAAACCACTATTCCATATTCATTCAAAATTGTTCACAATTTTTTCACTCTTAACATATAATATATAAATGATATGGTTGGTCAATAATATCTATTTCTTACCATTCCGTTCAGAAAATGTTTTGGATATGTTGTAATAGTTATACCACACATCAATGTTTCATGAGGTTTGGCTATGTCTCTTTTATATGAGGTTATGGTATATATTTTTGGTACACATATGTGGTATGTGTCTATGTTATGAGGTTTTTATATGAATCAATGGATTGTGGTTATAATATATATATTTTGTATGAAAATTTGTAAAAAGATGGTGGTATATAGACTGGGAGGAATGAATGTACCAAAAAATATTTAATTTCGACATGAGGGTGACTAGACCAATAGGGAAATTGGTATATGGTACCTCTATTGCAAAATTTTATTATCGCATACTATGTTATATTATCATGTTTTTATAGATTATTCCCAAATGAGGTGGATTTTTAGTTAAAATGGGATGAGAAAAAATTTGGTTTCACTATTTATTGATTGAGGCTTTAGTATGTTCCATCTACATTCTCACAATTGTTTCTGGGTAGGAACCTATAGAGTATACATGTATAATCACCCCTTATTCTATTTTTTTACATACTCATAGTAAAAGGTTGGTGATTGGGAATGATATTACTTACTCATTATGTGATAATTTTTTGGGGTTGATTTTTCTTCCCTTGGAGTTTCTTTTATGAAATCCAATGGTTACATTATCTCATCTGTATATATGAAATTACATTCATGGTTACATAATTATTAATGTTCGGATGATGGGTTGTTTTAATATATCGATTTGGTGTTAATAATTATATTATATTTGTATTTATCGGATTATATAGTGTAATAATTCCTAGGTTGTGTATTTTATAACCCCAACTTCTTGTCAAACCATTGGACTATTATAGGTTGGATTTATGGTTCACTAGTGTCCTTTAAAATTTCCCATAATTAGATAAAAGGGGTATGGGCCATAACAGTGACAAAAAAATACACTTTATTATAGAATATTTTTAAAGCTAGCATAATCCATAACTATATGTGAATATTGTTATCAATAAAAAAAGTAATTATACAAAAGATACAAATGTATCTCTAATTATCTCCATCAAATAGATATATGTAAATACTCATTTCCACTAGAATTATCAATTAATTATTTTATTAAAATATAGTCCAATTTCTTAAGACACCAAGTGATTTTAAGAAATTGAATATGTCAATGCCATGAATATTACTCATATATTTTCCTTTTTTGAACTATATATTGACCATATTGATAAATACCACACACAACATTCACTCAGTTGGATGAATTAACCACTTGTCCCTCAACCAAATAAGAATTTGAATACCATGTATCTTATCTTAATATTACTATACACTTACTTATTTTATCATAATAAATGGAATAATTTAATTTCTCTTTATGAATGTGTAAAATTTCATTCTTGTTTTAACCTAATACAATGACATAATCAATAAAATACCCTACCAGAATTGAATATCCTAACCTCAAGGATGTCATAAAAAATGTATAATTGAATAAATGTTCTTATGATTTTTATTTTTTCAACCTTATGTAACTATGATTCAATATTAAATATTAATCCCTAAAATACCTAAGACGAATTTCATTTCACTCTATGTGGTATACTGGGTGGGTTATCCAACACAAAAAATGTTTTCTGGTGTCTCATGAGATAATTTTATATTTTATACTAATAAAATCACAACGTAATAATCACATGTCACTACAACCTATAATACTTCATCAAGATCATCGATTAAGAATAACCCAATGTCATACATTCCAAGGTTAATTATCATCCTATTTCTGTAATATATAAATCGAAAATCAATGAAAGATAAAGTACCTACATCATTTTTTAAAATAAAATACATATGTATAACCATATATATATATATATATTCTTAATTTTTTTAAGAATACCATTAGAACATTATATAGGTTTATGTCTAATCATATCACATATAATAGACTGCTAGTTGATTGACCACTTTTTGGATATAATATATTGACTTTTATTCATTGATGTTAAAAAAGTTATGGAGGTACATATTTAATGTATATAGGATTTATTCTTGAGGTATGCTGGTTTTTTGGTGAAACAAGGGTTTATAAAAGGATTTTGAAGACAAGCGTATCAAACATATCTTTAATTTACATCATTACCATAAGTTAAACATTAATTCTCAAAGTAATTTCATAAATATTGAAGACCAGTTTATTAGTGTTTTTGAGGAACGATTAAATAAGAAATTATTTTTATAAACTTGTATACCATTATCAAAACTTGAACTCTTATAGGCCCCCTTCTAAAAAATTATAATTTTTTATACTTATATTTATAACCCGAGGAAGGTCAAAATATTAACGTGGTGATATCCATAACTAATTAATGTAAAACTAATCAACTTTTCAATATGGTAGAGGTTACAATCCAAGGAGAAAGCATGTGTATGAGAAAAATTTGTTATTTAATAGTATATTGGACAAAAATTGTTGTCTACAATTCCTAGAGGAAAGAATTATATTTTCAAAATAACAAACACGTATGATGACATAAGAGTTTGATACAGTCATGGAAAAATGGAATAAACAAATTATATTATATGATCATGGTATCATTGACATGTGAAATCAACATAAATATTTTTATCATAAGAATATGTTGATGTTCACTTCTAAGACCATCATTACATAATGGAATATGCCCCATGGTGGATTGGGTACACCCCCGTTCCAATTAAAATTTTATTAAAAACATTCCTATTGATTGGGTTCACCTTTCATTCCCTTAAAAAATTTCTCAAGAGATATAATTATTTACCAAAATTAATGGGGGACTATATAATTTTGGTCTCATACATCACTTAACAAAGTGTGTTTGGCCTAATCACTCATTCCCTATAGCTAACGTATCATGAGATGATAATAATTATGAAATTAATTATATTGATATATAATTGTAGTAACACCAATAAAATAATAAAAAATATTATGTTCTGGTATACATTTGCCACATGAAACATAAACCATTAAAAAAAATATTCATGATAAAAGCATTGAGAAATAAGTGTCCATTATAATAATGTATCAAAGAATATATAAAGAATATATCATAAGTATTACCTAAAAAAGATAGAATTAAATCATTTATGATTATAATATTTTAATAAATAAAAATATTTCTTAATCATTGAGCTCCAATGTAGGAAAATTCATCGAATAGATCAAGGATTAGTAGTAATAAAAATAAATTGAAAAGGGGATACTTTTTGAAATGATCATACGATCTTTTATTGATAGAAATGTATAACTATTTTACATTAGACATAAATTTATGAAAGATGGTATTCCAAATAAATATTTTCTTTTCAAAATCTATTCATGGTGAAAAATATTTTTTGTATGTCAAGCTTTTCACAAAATAATAATTTGAAAAGTTTTATTTAGTCGAGTTTATGTAAAACATGGAATTTCCATGGGAAATCAAAACATGAATTAAACCACCAAAAAATAAATATTTAGTATACTATTTATTCATATATGTAATATAAATATACATCATATTTATTAAATACATGAAAATACGATATAAAAAATGGATATAAAGAGATAATTTATAACACAAAGTATGATGGTCGGTTCGGAAGGTCCCTTTTTATATTTTAAAACTCCTTTTGTTGAAATATCATATCCAAAAAAGGGTAATGAAATCGTATTTTTTAAAATAAGAGACGGTAAATACGAATTTCACATGATATGGAAAATAAATATTTTTTCAATAAAAAGTTGAACATTGTAGGGGATATAAATAATGGACCAGGAGGGGAACCCTTCATTATAGTGGATGGGAATTAATCTCAACAATTATATAATATTTGAGAGATAAATTTAAAAAGTTAAATATATGAATAAAAAATATTATTTTAACCATATAGATAATTTATGGTATCATCATAGAATAAAATAAATTCATATTTTAAAAACATAGTAAAAAATGAATAATTATGAATTGAGAAAGAAGTTGAGTCCAAGAAAACCCATAATTATTTTAAATTTTTAGAGTCAAACCCCCAAGAGATAATGATTTTTTAATAGAGTCTATAATATCTTGAGATACAATAAAATAAGTATTCAAAAATATCAAATTGAATTATATACACCACTATAAAAACCATTTTTATAATAAGAAATATGTCTTAATTGGTGAAAATTGAGTCAAAAACCCTTTCTATGGTTCCGATTCAATATTCACATGCACTTAACTACCTAAATAGTAAAATTAATTTTCATATATACCTTCATAGAGAAAATAATCTTATAAATTTAATTTAATATGGTTTATTTATGAATATATTCTATTTTTTTATAATATTGTTTTTTTCTATATTTTTTTAAAATGTAAATCAGTGTTGGATTATTTCGAAAATATTAGTGATGATATTTTAGTAAAAAGTTAAATAAATAATATAAATATTAAAGAGAAAATAAAAAATAATTACTGTATTATTAATTTATAATAATAATATTAGTATTTGATTTCTTATATCCATCTATAACTGTGTTTCATATCATTATTCAGGTCATTGGTTAAGCCAACCCTAAACGTGAACATGCTATATCTCAATGGGTGGGTATGGTTAGGGAAGTGTATAATATAATTTAAATCTAATAATAATGATAATATTAATATTATATATGTTATAGAGTCTTGTTTTAAGTGTTTTATAAATAATAAAACTCAATAAAAAAATATAAAACATTACTTAATGGGTGAGGAAATCCAATAACTAAATGATATACATTCTATTATTTAAATAAGTTGATGGAAAGGTATAAATAATGGGGATTTACATCAATAAAATATCACAATATTATAATATTGATATGAACTTCATTACCGTACACTTTTAGGGAAGTATTTTAAAGGGATTCTGAAGATGAAAATGAAAGAAGTAATAAATGCTCACTTTTTACCTTCAACATTAACTTTAATGTCTACTTATAAATGAATGTATTAAAATATATATTTGAGAAAATAGGATTATAATAATCATAGTTCATTATTAAAGAATAATTATGGGATATTTTTTGGATGTAACTCATATGAATTAATATGTCATGAAGGGGTGAAAATGAGCCCTTTTATATGTGAATAAAAAGGAACTTTTGTTAATACCCATTACATTTCAGTGATATCATTACACTTGTGATGGGAAAATGACCCCAAACATTGAAAATAATAGAATTTAGTCCGATCTTGGGTATATAAATTATCGAACAAGAATTTAAAAACAATTTTTAATACTGTTCAAATTCATTTTTTCTTATATTTGTTACCTTTAAATTTTATTGTTTTTATAAGGGTAAAATATTTTTATCCAAGTAACTATTTCCTACTAAATCTATAAACAGACTCCTATTAAAAATACTTTTTTAAAAAACATAGATTCATTACCCAATTAATCTTAATTAATTTCTAATTGATTGAATATTAACTTTTACAAGAAAACATTTTACATATAAAATGTTTTGTAGAAAATCATTATATCCAAGATTAGGTGTTATTACAATTTTTTCTATCTACTAACAATAAAATGAGTTATGGCTTACTTAAATATTGGATTAAATATTTATTTAAATTCAAATTTTTGGTGATTTTAATTTTATATACTATATAGAAATTACACAATATAAATAAAACAATTATTTGAGAGTAATAGTTTATCCATTATCATGGTCATTTACATCAATATTAGTAAAAATATTTTTATGCCTAAAATAATAATATAAATTTTATAATACTTGGAAAATCATTATTTTTCAATGTTTATCTAAAAATCAATAATTTATGAAAAATATGAAAAATTTAACTTAATATAATATTCAAATTCTAAATATAAAAAGATATTAGTTTTATAAAATTAAATTTTTAGAATTTTAGAATTTAACTTTCAAATAAAATTAAAATATATTAAGAAAAAATAATTATAGGAAAAAATAATTTTTAAAGTATTAACCATTCATATACATAGTTTTTATCGATTACTAATAATAGAACTGTAAATATATTATTGATATTAAAAATGATTTTTATTCTTTTAACCAATATACCTTTTCTATAATATTTTTAGTTTCTCAAAATTAATCACATTTTAAAGTATTCTATAAAATATATATTTTCAACAATAGCATGATCTCATTAGGTATCATACTAGACCAAAAATATTTATTTTAATTTATATATATTTCACGAAGTGGTTTCCTCAATTTATACCAAACTATGTAAATGATAAATTATAATGTTAGAATAATTTTTTGGGTTTTTTGGGTCGATGTTGTATGAGAATAATGTATTGAACATATAAATTTATAAAGGGGTGTGATGTTTAAAATATCAAGATGTTACTTTCTCAACACATAAAGAAATTTCACCCTTCATATTTCAATTATAACATACTAATTAATGTTTCTAATGGTATATATTTTATAGGGATGACTCAAGATATATATTCAATAAAGTTATCACCCATACAATTTTAGGAACATAACCTTTTCCATAGAATAGGGATGACCCAAATATTTTATTTTTCTCCAACCATTTTTTCTAAGTGTCGATCATTATTCATCTGAATACCCACATTATTTGGTTTCATTTTAAATGATTTTTATATAAGTTATTTATTTAAAAAACTATCATAGGATGATATGAAATGTTATTTACATATTCAAACAAATAAAATTTCTTATATCTATATATAAAAATAAATACCCAAAATCGCATTAAATTTATCTAAACGCAGGAAAAAAAATATCTTCATGAATCAAAACACAAAAATAGATATGAAAAATACATATATTGTTGATAAAATAATTATACAACAATATTTCTAATTAAATAGATGATCGATGATGAAAACATAAATGACATAAGAAATCTAAAAATTTAGTGTGATGAATAAGTGTACCCAACACCACTTAATTATCATTATCAATTTAAATAGTTATCGTTTCATGCAAGTTTCCTTATTCAAATAGTTTATAACGTTTTTGGACAAAATTTAAATCTCCATTCCGAAAATTAGTGAACTAGTTCGCATTGTTCACAAATTAATTACATCTAAAACATCATATCATTAGTAGATTATTAGGAAAAACACCATTTATCGAAATAAAATTTATGAAACTATAAATTTTTTCATATCATTTTGTTTATTTTTCATTTCCACTACCAAATATAGTACATCTTGGTCCTTTTCATACATTCCCCTACGTGTCTCTTTAAATGTATTTAACACAAACCAATTTGATCAACTTTCATTCAACATCTTCATCACTTGAACATCAAAACGATACTAACCATATAGTTTCAATAGAGATTGTAAAGTTAAATAAGTCGACTATTTTAATTTGAATTCATGGTATCAGTTTGGTAAAATCAGATGACATCATACTCTATCTCTTATCCAGTTGTTTTATTTTTGAAAATGCCTTCTTACTCTATTGGACTCGGTTATTAAAATGGTTATTTTAGTCTTAAATCATTAAAAAAATAAAAAGGTTATAATGTAAACATTGACCATTTAAGATTGTAATATAATTATAATAAATGATCATATTGGAAACCTAACCATGAATTGACTTACTATTTAAAAATATTACAATACCATTAAAATAATCTCAAATCACTCTTATTTGAGTATAGATTTCTTTTAGTTGGCTTCTATCATTCTCCTATGCTAGTTCTTTGACATAAAAAATCATTTATAATGGATTTTATTGATAATATGATAAAACAAATAATATCCATTGTTTGTGTCAAACTGGGGTTGTAGTAAGGCGTCCATTTCCTGAACTATGTATAAATTGAGTTAATACCCAACACACCAATTTTAGGGTTATTCCCCAATGTACCTTTCATTCACAACCTCCATATAGATCCAGACTTAATAGTCATCGATATAAGATCATTTTAGATGAATACACATTACATTAACAAAATTCCGTCCCCAAACCATAATAGTTTAGTGTCTTTGGAAACATGGAAACAAAATCTTCTATCCAAGTGAAGGATCATCAAAATATACCATAAAGAACTACACCTTTAGTACTTCTTACTAAAACATATCTTCATAACCTAGGGGAATGAACTATAATAAATGGGTGAGCTCATAATCTCAGTGAGGGTATATAATGGAAATTTGTAAGCATAATATGAAATAAAATGATATGGCACGTGATCATAACATATGTATATCATACCTTATATATTAGAGATCTTATTAAATATTGTATGTTCATAAGACATGTATTATAAGAGTATAAAGATCATAGGTCATGAAATCATAACATAGAAATAAGAAAATTAATTTTTGGCATTCCCATTGGTTTATAACGTTATAAACATGCATAAGTTAAAACATGTTCACTCATTAGGTTAAGGACATCAAATCAAACCCTTCCATCAATATATGGACATGCAACCTAGTCCACACATATCATTGTGAACGTGTAATATTGTTCATGAATAAACTTGTGGACATGAA
Organism: Viscum album; assembly: GCA_963277665.1. NCBI lineage: Eukaryota > Viridiplantae > Streptophyta > Magnoliopsida > Santalales > Viscaceae > Viscum > Viscum album. The sequence continues at coordinate 449,474,959 of OY728133.1, forward strand.
ACCTGATCCATGTATGACATTATGAACATGAAATCAGGTTAATACATATCATTGCGAACATGTAATCTAATTTATGAATAAACATTTGGATAAGAAACTAGTTCTATTCATAACATTGTGAATATGTAGTCAGGTTCAGATGTAACATTGTGAACAAGTAATAAGGATCATGCATAAACTTATGGACATTCAATTAGGTCCATTCATAACCTTGTGAAGATGTAATTAAGATCACATATAACATTGTGAACATATATTCAGGTCCTTATATAAACTGATGGACATGTATCCATGTCCATGCACAACATTGTGAACATGTAATCCTGAAAATGCATATCATTTATACTCATGAGTCTCCATCATTACCCAATACATTGGAAGAAAATATAGGCCCCACCCCTAATATAATAAAATGATTCATACATGTTATATATTGTAAAAAACTTCATCATATCAAGACCCAGAAAATGATACCGGTTTTATAAACGTTAAATCAAAACATATGAAATGAAATGGGAATCATTAAAATTTCATTTAATCACAACCTGTAGAAAATAGATAGGTTTCATTTTATAAAATTATATCCTATGAAAGGAATGGTGTTCCCATAGCATATACCCCATGGAATATAAATGGGGCTAACAAGAATCATTCCATCCAATCATAAACCAATCAATATTGTATATCAATAGAGCATATTTTTGATTTCCTATAAGAAAATGAGTTACGTCAACAGATGTCATCTTTGATGGAAATTAATTTTAAAATATAATTTGGAAAACATTTTTTGTGTAAAATATCCGTTCATCTTTGAAAAAGGATTTTTGTTATATAAAATGACTTAAAAATCATTTTCATATAAAATACCTTGAAAATTTATAAATGTGACTTAAAATCATTTTCAAATCATTTTTCCTCAAAAACTAAAAAAATATGACTCAAAACATTTTAAAAACCATTTTCCCTGAAAAATATTTTAAACAAATAAATAAAGGTAGAATGATTTTTTAAATCCATTTCGTTAAAAATACCTTGAAAACATATCAATAAGGCTTGAAAACAATTTGAAAACAGTTTTCCTCAGAAACTTATAAAATATGATTGGAAATATTTTGAAAATAATATTCCTTAAAATTGAGTTTTAATAACATTTTTTTAAATAACATTTTAAAAATAAATAGAATCATCAATTAAATGATAATGTATAAATATAAACATGTAGTATATTGTAAAACGAACATTCATTTTTCAGGGTAAAATGATAGAAAAGTACCTTGTTCAGAAAGAGATATAAATATTCCATTGATGAGATTGGAAAAATAAAAAAAAATATTAAAAATTTCTTTTAAATATTATAGGATAATCGTTTAATAATAATGGAAACTATTTTTATAAAACAAGTTTTGAGTGAACATATATTTCCGACTGAAGATATAGTAAATTCTACCTTTCAAAAAAACACATTCATAATTATCTTATGTATAGAAGAGTTGAATAATGGTACAAATACATGAGTATATCTTGGATAACCATAGGGGAAGAAAATTCACGAATTTCATTAGGATATGTATCATAATATTTCTTCAAAGAGAACATAATCCTAAAAAATCTCAATATGAGATGACATTGCTACAATAAAATCTTAACATGGTAACATTGCATCATACTCTCCATGTAATAAATGAAATTACATGATGCTTAAAATATTAGGAAAATATTTATATTCATGATATAAAATGTAAAACATAAGTATATATGTTACTCACTGACCTGGAACTTCACAATCATGATTATTTTATCTAAATTTTAGGCATTTTTTAAATGTTTAATATATTATAAATAAAAAAATAATTAAAGAAAATAATATTAAAATGAAATTATTTTTAAAAAATATTGATAATAATAATATTATTATGTTTAGTTTTATAAAATTTATTATTATTATTATTATAACTAAAATTATTATTATGGTTTTAAAAAATATAAGGATCTCTCTATTTAGCCTATAGCATGTGATACCCCCTTTCCCCCTTCCTCATTGTGTTATACCTCCCTATAGCACACCCTCTATGGCGGCGACCATCCTCCCTTGGCCAAGTTCCCTATAGAATGTCCCACACCTTGAGAGATCCTTCATCCAAACCCCTTTGGTATGACCCTACTATGTGATACACCCCACCCCCTTAGATATTAATGGTATACAACTCCCCCCCCCCCTCTTGAACTCCCTCTTTGATCTCCGATCTCACCGGATCCCTTCTTGTTTTGCATACGATTTGACGAGGTATGGTCCCTAAATACCTACTCCTACCTTGATTTGGAAAACTTATCATTTCTAATCACTTGATTTGTGTCTAGCCAAGCCTTTCTGCTGGGTTATTCTGCTTTGTTTTATTCTTTCAGTTTCAGGGATTGATTGGGCTATCTTGGGACCCATTTGTTCACGTTCCGAAATATTCTGCAGTAGGGGATGCGGTTCGGGTCCATTCGGCCTGTCGTTTCTGATTTGAGGTAAGGTTTTATAATTACGAATTATTTATTACCCTTTATTTATGGTTTAATGGTGTTTACGATACCTGAGATAATTGATGTAGGTTGTGGGTATCGATTACAAGGGCTTGCATGCTTGTTATCAGGTATGAGTGTGTGTGTATATATATATATATCTTCTATGTGTGGGTTCCCTCATAATGTGGGGAACATATTCATTTGTTTAACGATATATATATATATATATATAACTTTTTATTTTCAATAATACATCTATTTGTGTTATAATGTTTGAATTCCAAGCATTGGGTTAGTCATCTTGAGGTAGAATCTCTATCATTGAATCTTTATTTAGAAATTACTTAGTTTTTTCTTTAAAGATGTTTTTTATAATATTCCTAGTATAATGAAACTACACAACTTGATTGAAATAATTAAATGAGATAAATTCCTTGTTGTTTGATAAAGTCTTGTTTTATAATAAAACCTCTCCAACAGAGGTGCCATGCCTCAACACCAATGTGTACTGATATATATTATATTATTATGCTTAGTGTGGGTTTATTTATTCATCTTTATTCCTTCTATATTTGATATATGGTATGTTACTACCTAGCACATAAATTTTGTTATATGATGTTTCCCACAAGAGTTATGTCAAATCTATATTTTCTGTGATAGTTTGTTAAACTGGAAGAATACCTTGGGTTTTCTTGTTAAAAAGAACTTGAATAGCTTTGGCCTTGGAAACCCATATGTGTGATTTTTTACCCCATGTCATGGGATTTTAATTATGAATTTTATTTAAATAAAATGATGAATTAAATTTATTTATTTTGATGGGATTTTTTGATATTTCAAAATTGTCAGAAATGATTATAGGGTTTGTTGGACCTTGCTACAGTTGTTTTGGGCAGCGAGTTTCAAGAATACCTATTTGTACATGCATATGGTAAGGAATATATATATACTCTCTATTTGTACATATTCTTTCATGGAAAAATAAATGTTTGCAATGAAACTATGGGTATATATATGTGTGTATAAATTCTTCGGTGTGTATACAGTAAGGGTTGGTTTGTGTGGTCATTGGAAAATATCAGCATGTATGTGGTAGCTCCCCTATTCCTATGACTATAATTTCAATCCCATGATTTCATTATTGTTTTAAATACATGTTTTCTATTTATTCCATATACACATTAAATGAAAATATTTTTTCAGTTGCTAAAAATGATTATGACTTTTTGTTGTAAAAGGAAATGTATTTATAATGCCAATTTAATCTTAAAGAACTTTTCTAGAAAATTGATTTCCCATGCAGTTTAGAATTGGTAATGAATATTTCCAATGGTTTTGGCCATTTTGATGGTTAATTTATTAATGTGTAAAGATATGTTTTTTTCCAAAAAGCATCATTGTGATTTCATAAAATGGGTTTTGTTGTGAACATGAGGATAAGCGGTAGTTTAACATTCCAGGAAGAATTTCACTATTCGAAGAATGTGTTAAATCTAGTATCTAAATATATAGTGCATTGTTTGTTCAATTTATCTATCAAATTATTTTAAAAAATTAATGTATAGGGGGATTATGTGTTCAAAAAATAGATGTATTCCTTGTAGATAATTAATCATGTTTGGAACTTTTTGAATGATTTCTGTAAAGGGAAAAATCATTATGAGAAAATCCACTTATTTTAGAAATTATTTTTTGTAGTATATCAATTGTGGTATGTTCCTAGTAATGTGACTTGTGCATTTTTTTATGTAACCGAAAAAAAGAGGGTATTCTCAAGGAGGTAGATCGGTTGTGAGAGGGTGAGTGTGGTTTTGAAAAAATAGAATGATGTATTCATGTATGTTAGTTTACTGAGAACTCACCACACCATGAAATAGAGAACATGGGAATCCATGGGTATCTAGGTGGGTGGACTAGGACAAGTACGATATATGATTTGGCTGTTGTTCTCCCCAGTTTCATCTAGCATGATTGGCGCTACAATTCTAACTATATATGGATGATAATTGGAGACCACTACTATTACGATAATGTTCCCTACTAGTGGCTTGTTCATGAGAATGAAGTTAGTCGTGGTTTCTATACCACATTGGTTGGTTGTTGTTACTATACTACATTTCACTAAGGTTCAAGGTTTTAGGGTATAATTTGTTTTAATTACCAACAAGAATTGACTATGGTGCTCCCTTATGACATGGTGTTTGAGAAATGACATCATTTTTAGTCCCTTCAAGCCCATTTCCTCCTTTTAAAGTATATGTTTTCAAATATAATATATTTGGTTTTCATTTTTAAATTACAATGAAGGTCTGTAAACTATTTAGTAAATTTGAGTAAAATGGAGTTGTTTATCATGTAAATAGATTTCTTAAATTTGTAAAAATGGTAAACATTATTTTTAAATAGTTATATTTCAAAACTATAATTATTTGGGTATCTTATTAACGATAAGAGAATATGGAATTATTATTATTTGAAATTCATAATTATCATATCAGTTCTCACACCAACATTATTTTTTTAGTTTCATGTTTCTCTTATTTTGGTTCTCTCTTGGATCGAGTTTGTTTTATGTTTTGTGGTGATCCACGAGGTCACCTAAGGTATGTCTCATTTCAGAGTTTATTTGATTTTCCACTGCAAGTTTGTTTTGTTTATTTTATTTATTCATCTGTTTTTCTCAATATATTTCTATTTACCTATCATTTTTATTGATGAAATCATTCCCACACCATTTATTTTCAATCCTGATACATGTTTCTAGCTTATGGGGTTTGAGAAGTCCCTTTTGGCAATGTCATGGGCTTACTCGGGTTACTGGTTCAGGGTTTACCCAGGATGTATCAGGAAAAAAATGGTTTCATTGGAGGCTTTTTTTATTGGGGGTTTCATGGAGATTAGAAATTAGGATTTTCACGACTCAAGCGGTACGTGCGGGGAGGAAATTGTGAACCCTTTTTCCTCAAAAGCTTTGAGTTTCCAAGGGTAGTTTGAGATTTTAATTTTTCTTTTCATTGGCCTTTAATGATATGGGATAACATGGAATGTAATTCGATGGTACGTGACAAGATTGCATAGTGTACCGAACCATGTGTAGTCCAAAAGAATAGTTCAAGATTCTTCCTGTGGTTTATTCTCACACGAAGCATGGTATTTTAATCAATTTTGTAACGATGTCATAACTAGTAGTTCTTTATTAATGAAAATTTTGATGTGATTTTCGTTTGGACATCATTTTGGTTGTGGTGAGAGGATTTCAAAAATAAAAAGGGCTTTTAGTGGAAGTTGTATAAAAATATAATATGGTTATTTGAGAGGAAACATGGTTTTTGAAATGTAAATTTTTTATTTTAATGGAATTTTTTTCAAAGTGAAGAATAAAAAGTATTTTCAAAATCATTTTTGGGTTTTAGAAATACTTTTTAGAAGGTGAGATGAATGATTCAAGGGAATTTGTGGTTTATCTTGAATGAATTATTTTGGAATTAAGAAATGTTTTAGATTGACCACTGGTAATTATATGAATAATCACATATATGAATGTATGCATATGGCACATGATTAATTTTTGGTATGTTTGGATGGGTTCTTTAGTTACAAAGAGTGTATATACATATGTGATACTTCATGGAATACCAATTGTGGATATTTATGTTTTTTTGTTAGCTAAATTTTTTTTCCAAAACGGTAATTTAAATGTTTCAAAAATTGAGCAATCATTTAATGTTTTCTTTTCATGTTTGGTATCCTTTCTCACTGGCTTTTGGTTTTGACATGTTGAAAGTGGTGTTGAAATTGTTTTCTGAGTTTGAGTTTTTGTTTGTGATTGAAGTGTTGGATTTATGATTTTGATGAGTTTTAACTCGCCTTTGTGCCTCTTTTTTCTATAAATTTTGTAGAAAAGTCCATTGTGGAGTGATAAATTGTAATCTATGATGTATTTCTCCATGTTTTGTTGAAGGTCAATTTTGGGAATAAGTGTTGGTTTACATTTAGCAGTTTGAATTTATAAAAACTGAACTGGTTGTAGTTTTTGATGAAATTGTGAATGACTCTTTCTCAGACTATTATCATTGAAATCTCTACCCAGGATCTGAACTGAGCAGTGAAGCCATAGTACTTCCTAGCATTTGACCACACCCAAGACTTCTGGGATTTTCACCCACTTTCGTTAACTAAAAAACAGAAGAATGTATCATTCATTGGCAGAAGATGTTATATTTAGCGTGGTTTCATGGGTCATTTGAAAGGGATTAGTAAGTCATTGTTCTGAATGAGGCTGTTCCATTTGTTAATTATTAGCTACTTACTACAGGGGTATAAGATTAATCATGACATTATATCTCTATCCATAGGTCTCAATGTGATGTTGTTCATGCAGGCAGGAATAATTGTGTGCAGAGGTCCTTGGTCTGTGTTTTGTCTCTAGTGATGGAATGGGGTCAGTTTGCATTTCTCTATTATAGTATTCTTTTTTTATTAAGGTTCTGTTTTGTTTGTAAGATGGAATGGAGATCTAGTTCATTTAATTCTAGTAGTTGTTCCTCCTCAAATATGAGTCTCTGAATAGTTATCTCTCTTATGTGGTTCGCCATTTTTTTTCGAGCATTCTTGTTTTATAATGTGTTCATCTAAGATATACACTTTCTATGTGTAAATGAAGAATCTTGGTAAATTTATCTATTTGGTTTATTCTCTTTTGGTGGTTGATCCCATGTTTCGTAGGTTTATGGTTTGGGATAGAAGTTTATGTTTCTGTATGTGCTGGTTAGCCTATTTGGTTCAGTTATTAAATGGTAGGGAGACCCACCATGGATATTTTATACCTTCTTTTACAGTTATTATTTTGGGAGTTTTGGTATGTGTTTGGGTTTTCATCTCTGGTTTGTATTGGTAGCTCTAGAGTTATCCCCTACTAAGAGTCTCAATGCAGTTCATTCTAGTCAGGTTCTTATGTGTAGGAAAACCCTCCTCATTTCTTGACGGTTGTTATCATTGTAGTTTCCTTTAGAGCTAGTTGGGTGGGACTGGTAGAGTGAAAATACACTCCGAGTTTGTGATTTTGTTTTCCACATTCAGTTTTGATCTTGATTTTGATACCTCATTTTTCATGTGACATTCTTGGGGTATAATGTTTTTGTGGTGGGGAGAATCGTCACACCCCGACCAGTCTCTATGCACACGTGGTTGATTTATTTATACTTGAGTTTTTTTAATTATTAAAATATTATAAATTTAAATCAAAACGAAATAAAATAAAATTAAAAGATTCAATTAAAAAAGTAGATTATACTATTTTAATTATTAATAATATTATTATAAAGTGTTTCATTATTATTATTATTAGGGTTTTTAAAAATCCATGGATAACCCCCTTATACTCAAGAATGTGACACCCCATTTCCCCCTTCCTCGCTCTGCGTGACCTCAATACATCGCACCCTCATTGTCCATGACCTTCTTCCCTAAGACAATATCATAATTGAATGGCCCCCCTCCTCAGGAGCTCCCTCGACCGAACCCCTATGGTAAGATCCTCCTCCACACGACACCCCCTCCAGGGACATGATCAGTCTGCAGGACAAATCTCTCTCTTGTCCCCTCACATTGATCGCTAATCTCACCTGATATATTCATGTTAGTTGTTTGATTATTGATGGAATGTTCCATAGATACCTTCTTCTCCCTTACATCAGATATCTTATTCCTTCTTGTTACTCAACACAAGTTTGTCCAAACCCTAGTGTTGGTCTAATCCATTTTTTTTATTCTTCCAGTTTAAGGGTATGCAAGGTCTATCCCGGGACCCATTGGTCTGTGTTTTGGAATCCACAAGTGAGGGGGAGGTGGATTGGGTTGATTTAGTCTAACATCAATGATTATAGTTATGTTTTTATACTATTAACTGTTTTATCACCCTTTGTTTTGGTTATACTGGAGCTTATGTGACTCGAGGTAAATGTAGTAGGATTGTTGAAACCGATTCCAAGGGCATTCATGCATATAAACACATATGAATATATATATATATATATATATATATATATGTATTCTATTTATGGATTCAAATATGGTGCGGGTAATGCGTTAATAATCTTAAGGATATATATATATATAGATTTATGTGTGTGTGTCTGCAAGTGCATGTATGTGAGTAGACTACTTATTTGTTAAAAAGTGATGAATGTCAAGCGCTGGCTTGGTTTGATTGTGGTAGGGTCCCTATCATTGACTCTTTTTTTAATTATTCCTTAGTTTCTTCTTTAAATAAGTTGTTCTTATGATAATCCTTGTATTATGGAACATAATAGATTAATTAATATAATGAAATACGATAAATGGAATATTCTTTAGTAAAGTCATCTTTTTAATAAAACCCCTACAATGGAGGTGCACTAACATCAATCCTAAGAGTAGTGATAGATGTTATATTGTTATGCTTAGTGTGGGTTGATTTCTTCATATGTTTTCCTGCTTAAAATGTTATATAGTATGTTATTTGTTGTCCTTTAAATATTGTTAAATAATGTTTCCCATGTGAGTTATGTTAACTCTATGTTGTGTCTGATAGTTTTTTATAATGGAATAATCCTATATATTTTTTGTTAAATGGAACTAGAATGGATTTCATCTTGGAAACCCTTAGGTGTGACTTTTTACCCCATGTCAATAGATGTTATTTTTGTAATTTATTTTTATATCAAAATATGAATTAAATGAATTAATATGGATGAATGTTTTTAGACTTTGGTGTTTTAGGTATTGTTTACAAGGTGTGTTGGATCTCGCAGTGGGGTTTCAGGCCGTGAGTATCATGAATTCCTATATGTACATTAATAGGGTAAGGAAAATATATATATTCCATCTTTGTACAAATTCCCCATGGTACATGGAATATGTGAAATGCAGATAGTAGTGTGTGTGTGTGTGTGGGTGTGTGTTTATATATATATTTATATATATATATATATATTCATGTGTGTGTATGCACAAAGGGTCGGTTCGGGTGGTCATTGAAAAATAGTGGCATGTCTGAGGTAGGTCCCCTATTCCTATTCATTTAATATTAATCACATGATTGATTACTTGTTTTAATTACTAGATTATTATTTATTCAATATACATATACTATAGAATTTGGTTGTGGTTTCTAGAAATGATTATGCCTTTGATTTGAAAATTAAAATTTACTTCTAATGCCCATTTATCCTATGTGACTTTTCATGAATAGTTATTTCCGAGGTGGGTTGGAATTGGTAATGAATATTTCCAAACGTTTTTACCTTATAAATGGTTTATTTATAAAAATATTATGACATGATTTGGTTTTTCAAAAAAGCTCAAATGTGATTTCCAATAATCGGGTTTTCTGTGAACATGAGGTTAAAGGGTTGTTTGAATTTCTTGGAAGAATTTCCTTGTTGTATACAAATAATCAATATTGTTTTTAATTGTGTATTTCTTTTGTTGTTTAATTGATCTTGTATATGATTTTTGAAATTAAAAGTGTTGGGTGATTTTTTTTATAAAACAAAAAGTATTCCATGTAGATAATTAATCTCATTTGGCACTTTAATAATAATTTTTATAAAAGGAAAATCCCTCTTGAGGAATGCCCCTTGTTTTATAAATTATGTTGTTGAATGTTTGAATTGTTATACATTTTTAGTAAAATGAATTGTGCTTTTTTGTGTCAATGGAAAAAAGGGATGTACTCAAGAAGGGATATCAGTGGTTAGAAGTTGAGTGTGGTTTTGAATAAAGATAATGATGTATTCATGTATTTCTGTTGGTTAAAAACTCACCACCTTTTGTAATATAGAAGATGGTAATCCCAAGGTGTCTAGGGGGAGGACAAGGAATAGTGTCCTAGATGATTTTAAAGAGGTTTATCATATTTGTGTCTCTAAGGATTGATGCTACAACTCTAACTAAACATGGATGGTGATTGAAGAACACTAGGGTTATGAGGATGTACCCTACTAGTGGATCATGAACAAGAACGCATTTGGTCATGGATTCTAAACCAAACCAGTTGGTTGTGGTTATTATACCTCTTTTCACTAATGTACGAGGTTTCTAGGGTCTCATTTTCACTAGTAACTTATAGGTATTGATCATGGTGCTCTCTTATGAAATATTTTTTGTGAAATATCTTCCATTTTAGTTTCTTTAAGCTCGTATCCACAATTCTAAAAATACATGTGTTAAATTTTAAATAATTTTCTATTCATTTTTAAATGACTATGCATGCTTATAAACTATTTTTGAAGTGTGATAAAAAGGAAAAGGGTTTTCTTGGAAATATATTTTCTAAATCTGTAATAATGTTAAACATTATTATTATGCGGCTGAATATCCAAACTAGGATGATTTGGGGTTTTAAGGTAAAGGAATATGGAATTTCAATTCTTTTCCATTCCAATTGATAATATCAGTGCACATTACTACATTATTATTTTCTAGTTTTAGGTTACTGTAGTTTTGGATCTCTCTTATGGTGAGTGTGATTTATGACATGTGGTGACCCGAGACGTCACTTGAGGTATGTCTTCTTACTTAGTTTAATCCTTTTCCCATTTCTAGTTTGTTTAGTTTATTTTATTTTATTCATCTGTATTGTTTAGTTTATGATTATTTATGAGCCTTTTTAGGGGCCATGTCGTTCCAAACTGGTTTATTTCGATACCCAGCACTAGTTTTTAGCCCATTTGAGTTTGGGAACACCCTTTAAGCCTTGTTGCGGGCCGAAATGGGTGACCATTTCACGATTCAACATGGTCAGTTTATGATAGTATACACATAGAAGAAAGAGTTTACGTGTGTAACAAATAATGAGCCTCATGGAAGGAAAATTAAGAAAAAAATATTTTAATAATTTGGTTACTTTTGAAACACAAACCCAATAAAAAATGATCGTAAAATATACATGTGAATTCCGATAAACATAATTATAAGATATATAGAATAAATTCATGGGGATTAAATACACCAAAAAAATTAATATGTGTAGAACATAACATTTATCTCATGGAAATCAGAAATGAGTTGAAACCCCCCTTACCTTGTGTCTTGACAGTCATTGTACTCATTTAAACCACATCTTATTCAAGTAACTCTTTTTGGTTTGTTCTAACAGATTCCTGGGATCACCTTTTACCCAATGTAAGGCTTATAAAACTAATAGAGGGATGTTAGGAAGTGTATTGGGTATATCTTGGTCGACCATAAAAGTATTTATAGGTGTCAAGAAGTGGGATAAGTGATGGCCTTTTTTCGGGAATGTAAAGGACTCACTAGGAATTTTTTAACTCATGTTAGGCTTACACATGTTCTTACCTAAACAAAGTCGAACCAAACCAAAATAAATCGTGTATAGAAAGTGTATGTAATAATAATTTCTGACGAATGGGTTTTGGATAGTTTAATAGGTCACTTAGGCCCCTAATATTGAGGTTTTGTCCCTAATTATGCTCTATTTGACCTTAATCTTTGTGATTAATTTTCATCACATTTACAAATATTTTAAAAAATATATTTAAGTTGATTTTTTGAGAATATAAATATTATAATAATTATAATTGTTTATATTTTTTTTCAAAATTCAATTCACAGAAATGAAAAAATTGAGATTAATGATAATCTCACACATGGGATGAAATAAAAGGATTTTAATGTTTAAAAAATGTTGAAAAGTATGTTACATTTTTATATACAATTTCAAAGTGAAACTGATTATAATGACATACATTTTATTAATTTAGGTATAATTGATCTGATTTTACAATTAAAAAATTAATGAAAATTGGAAACTAAAAATTATTTAAATGAATGATAGTTATTTAACTTTAATGCAGTATTTTTCATTGTTCATTAATAAAGAATTTTGTTAGAACAATCCCAAAATTTCACTTTAAGATAATTTATGCATTCTAAATTAAAAAATGAATTTCTTTTTCTAAATTTAAATTTCTCATAGTGTCTATAAATAATTTTATTGTTAAAATTGGTTTATTTGAGAAAATAATATTTTAAAACATTGAAGGGCTTAACCTAAAATCATATCATTAATTATCAACATGATATATATATATATATATATAAATTATAAATAATATTTTGAAATTATTTATTACAATTAAAATAAATATTTTTATCATCATTGATATAAATATCTGATTTAAACAAATATAACAAAATATTGATGTTATGTAGAAACATCAGTGTTGCATGTAACGTACTCCAAGTCTATATTGTGTGTAGCACAAGCTAAATTGTTATTATGCGTAGTGTAAGCCAAGTCCGTATTGCATATAGTGTAAGAAAAGTCTGTATTTAGTGTAGTAAAATACAAGTCAGTATTTTATGTGAAATGAATATTTGACTTAGTGTTTTAATATATATATATATATATATATATATATAATAAACTATTTCCAATGTCACTTGAAATGATAAAAATATTCTAATGATAAGATAATTCAAAAAATAATAATTCAAAAAATCTTGAGGTGTTACAACCTCCATCCAGATGTTGTATTTGGATTAAGATTTTATTTATAGTAAAACCATACACTAATAAATTTGATGAATTTTTTTAGGTAGTCCTATACATAGAAATATACTAAGGGTGTTTAATAAATTAATCTAATCATATTCCCCAAAATGGAAAAACTAAATAAAACATGAGCAAGAAATCATCTAATACAAACTATGATGATCTTAGATAAATATATCATTAAATTAAATAATTACCAAAAGATTACATTTACACCTCACAATAATCTCACTGAGCATGAAGAAACATTTTTTATAGTTTCATTTTCGACTAATTTCATATGAATACTATTTTTTGACTTTTAAACCTTTATCTATACTATTAATATGTAACACCAACATCAAGAACATTCTCATATGTTATACATCTCTCCAAAACCTAGGAAATGGTATGATATGAATAGTGTCATCTCAAATGCTCACTAAGGGAAAACATATAAATATCTTTTCAATATTTTAATAAGATAAATATCATAGAACATACTCGTAATTGCTTTTTCATAGAAAAATAACCTGGTACAATAAGAATTTTCAATATATCATCAAGGAAAGACATGTAATCTCAAAAGAAAAATCTTGTATCATGAAATAAGAGTGTAAGATAAGCATGGAAACATAAAATAAAGAAATGAAATTATAATATCATGGAATAATAATCATGTTTCATTAAAATATGTCACAATATAATATTCATAGTTTAATTTTAACACTCAAAAAATCATCACACTATGGACAAAGTCCCATAGTGGATTAGGTTCACTCCCTATTCACATAAACCTCATAAAAAAGGTTACATTGTATATTAGGATCACTCCCATTTCTTTAAACATAATATTCTTGATATATAAGGATTTACCAAATGAATTGGATTGATATCTAATTCTAGTGCCATGAATCACATAACATAGTGTTCATTGGCTAAATGGATAAGCATCATAAATGGTATCTCATGAAATGAAAACATTTCCCAATACAATGGAGGGATATATAATTCTATACCAACCAATAAAATAATGAAAATAATAATATATATATTCATATATATGGAACATAAAAAAATTAAAACAATTAATAAATAATAATCATGAAAAACCCCTTGTGATAAAATGTGGTTTAAATATTTTCTAAGAGAATAAACAAATGTAATAACCTAACTATTCACAATATAAGAAAGAATTAAATCGGTTTGTATGTTCATATCATAAACAATATACTTCGGAATTTAATATATAGTCCAAATTTAGGAATATTTATTCAACAAATGAACGATAAGTTGGAATAAAAGTGAACTACATAAGTGATGGATTTCTAAATGAGGATTTGATTTTTTATGGTGAGAAAAATAATATTATTTAAATTTAGAAAAATAAAACTAAAATGGTTTTCCAAAAAATAATGTGGGTTTTTAGAATACTTTTTTGGGAAATGATTTTACGAAGGTGATATTTTATATTAAATAATAAATCATAAAGTTTCTTTCAGACGACTTTACTAAGCATTAGGAATTTGAAGGGAATTTAAAAATATTAATTATATATAATTAAATGGATAGTAAAATATGTATATATTTAAAGAACATACATAAATTATATACAATAAACACATGATAATGTTATAGTCAAAAGGGTATACAAATAATGATAATTTTTAACAAATAATTTATGATGGTGGTCTTAGAATTTCTTTATTTATGTTCTAAAAACCCCTTTCTTTGAATTGCAAAATTCTAAAATTGATAATGATATTTTATTGAATAAATAATATAATGAAAATTTTAATATATCGTGATATAAAAGATAATTAAGTTTCAAATTGAAATGGATAACTTTTGTGATAATGGGAAATATGGACAAGGTGGGGAAACCATTGTAAAAATAAATAATAATTATTCTCAAGAACATAAATATATTGAGAAATAAATTAATCAATGTAAATATTTAAATAAATATTTAAATTTATAATTGAAATTTTAATTATATTATAATCATTGAATAAAAAATTATTCATTTAAAACTATAGTAAAAAATTAATCGTTAGTACTCAAGAATGAAGTCGATTCATGAAAACCCCTGGTGACTTTTTGATTTTTCTAGTCAAAACTCAAGGAGAGAAATAAATTTGATTACATAATTGAATATAATATGGTATAATATTATAAATAATAAAAAAAATTAAAGGGAATTATATTTACCATTATAATTAAAATGGTGTTTATAATAAGACATATGTCTCAATTTTTTAAATTGAGACAAGAAACACTTACCTTGGTCATGATTCACTACAAAAATGAGCATAAATTCATGAATAAACAAAATAAATTTACAATATAACTTATTTGAATACTTTTTATTTTATATTTAATTTAATTTGGCCCATTTATTTTCATAATCTATTTATTTATTACATTTTAACTTATGTTATTAGGAAAAATTTATCATTGTCGTTTTATTTTGGTAATTATTGTAATCAAAGTTGATATTTTAATAGTTCGATTAACACATTATATAACCATTAAGAAATAAAACATAAATAATTAATTTATAATTAATTTATAATAATTTTATTATTTATTTTTCCATACACATAAATTATATATTTTTCTAGCAGTATTCATGTTAGTGATTAAATCGACCCCGAACATGGAAATGTTATATCATTGTTGGTGATAGTTGTTAACGATATTAATTACATTATTAAAAAAGAATAGTAATTAAATTATTTATATTTTTTAGTTATTGAATCATATTTTATGTGTTTTTCATAAATAATGAATTACAATGTGAGAAATGAAAAACATTACTTCATGGAAATAGTAGTTTCTACAATGCATGATTAACATTCTATTTAATTATAACTTGATGTAAATGAGTAAATAAATTTTTTATATATAATATAATAATATTTAATTATACTAGTGATACTAAGGTCAATATTATACTATGATTATAGTAGTTTATTATGACAAATATTAAGTTCAAATTATCAAGAATAAGTTATACTCACTCTTGTACCTTGAAATCTCTCTTGAAAAAATTATTGTAATGGAAAGGATTCTGCTCAATAAAATTTTCCAGAGGATTATGAAATTGTTAGTGTCATACTTGATGAGGAAAATTTTGATATTTTTGAATGTAATTTTTGGGAAAATATCGGTTATATCGTGGGTGTAAATTTCCACTCATTTTTTTGAACAAAAGATGAATTCATTAAAAACTGAGATCAGTGGAAGTACAAGCGTGGTGCCATGATGGAAAGTGGTCCATCCAGAGATGGTTATCATTAAGAGGGACAGAGGCCTCCATCTGGTGGGTAGCATTGTTACCTTCCCACATAATGAAGGAGAAAGCGCAGTAAATGAAATAGTGACGGAGAGAGTGGATTTTCCAAATGGGGGGCCATAAGATTAAAGGTTGTCGTCGTTGTGGTTGATGGCCTTGATAATAGTGACATAGTTCGATTCAAGGTGGATCATCTCCCATCTATGATCTTTGGATAATGTATTCCTAGAGAGGATGGAAGTGTCTTTGGCAACAAAGGGATCCAATAGAGCGTGATGGGATCCATGTTTGGCTGCAATGATTTGACAAAAATGATCCTGGGCCAGCAGACCAAGGCCGACATGACCATCCTTGGGGAGAGACGCATCCAAATTAATCTTGTGGATGTCTTCTAGTAGAATACACCAATGGGAGGAAGGTGGGAGGGATCCAATGGTCTTATGTTGACCATAGTGATGCTGCAAACCCTCAATCCTGGATGATGCCCATTCAATCTAGAAATCGAGAGGTTTGAAGACATGGTCGAACACTGCATCGTTACGACGGACCCAAATGATCCAAGACATGATGCAATGTGAGCTCGCAAATGTTGGAAAAGAGGAAGAGCACCAACAACTCAGGTGTGAGGGATGTTCAGAGGCCAAATCCATTGAAGAAGCTGTGAATGAGCCTCATTTGTTCCAAATCACCTTTGCCCCCGAACATTGGATGATAGCGTGGAGGGGAGATTCTAGGACGTCCGGGCAGAAGGGGCATTACATTTCACTAGAGAAATGTCTTAAGGAAAGGAGTCTCGTGGTAGGGAGGATTCATGAGCACACCTGCCACCATAAGTGGTGGATTTTTGTGGGTACGTTGAGCTTCCACAGTGATTCCCATAGCCCCCTTCCCTAATGTCTGACTGAGTACAAAGAGTGAGTCGGTAGCCGTATTTCACCGTATAGGTTCTTGAGATGTCATTGATCTAAAAGAGGTGGTTGGGGCCTACATTCAGAACACATGGTATACTCTGGATAATCCTTCTGTCTCTTTCATTGAACCATGATTGAAGCTTTTCCATGCACCACCCATTCCCATGATCAGTAAACAGGCACCGGACGGTGGCACCTTTGATCCTAGGTGGGGCTAGGGATGATGCCCGCCTTCCGTCCTTGCCCTATTAAAGTTAAATGACTCCAAAATGTTAAAAAAACGTAATTATTCTAGATATTGGGTTGATATAGCCTCATAAAATATTTCTCAAAATGCTTTGAATATCTTCGAAGTCATTTAATATTAATTTTTTTTCTTTTACCTTTTTTTATCAGGGTAACTTGTTTTTACCATAGTAACATGTTTTTTATAAAATATATAATGGAACCCATATAAGAAAATATGGGTTTAATTTTAATAAATTTAATCAAGTTAAATTTTAAATAAATAATAAATTAACATTAAAATGAAAAATTTTACATTTAGAAAAATGGTATTGTAGAAAAATGTTGTTTTCACAATTCAGTGTTCCCAATATTATTTATTATTGATTACATATTGAATTGATTATAAGTATAATAATTTTAATTATATTATATTATAATTTTATAATATATTAATTTGTTGTTTTCGATAAAAATTGCACAATATTAATAAAAATATTCAATGTAAATAAAAGTTTTACCATTATAATCTTAGTAGTCATAATTTTATGTAAATGAATGAAAATATAGATATTATAAAAAATTACAAATTTTATCTAAATTATATAATCCAATTAATTATATTTTATTTCTACATTTCATGAAAACTATTTTTTAACATTAGAAAATAAAACAGCTTTTGAAGAGAAATATTACAAACATTTTTAAAATATTAAAAATTGGTTTCATAAATAAAAAATATTAATTTAAATGATTTATTTTAAAATATATATATATGTTATAAGATGTTTTAATATAATTTTAGGCATTATTTTACTATAATAATGTTATTAAACTAATTATTTAGAATAATAAATATTTTTTTTCACTATTTATCTAAATATCAACTATATATGAAAAATCAGAAAAATAATAGTAATATTATATTGAAATTATAAATACAATATTTTTTTAAAATTTTATAAAATTTGTAACATAAAATTTGAGAAATTAACTTCAATTTGAAATTATGATACATAATTAAAACTGTTTTTCTTGGAAAAGAACTTTTTAAATTATTAAACAAACATATTCAAATTTCCCACAAATTAATATAAAAATTTGGGTTACTATTTTATTTATATAAAAATATAAATTATTTATATAAATAATATTAATTATCTATAATATATTTATTATTTTGAAATAAATCACATTATGAGAAAATTTTAGAAAAATAAATTTTTAACCATATGGTTACCATATTAGTTATCTAGATAAACTAAAAATAATTATTCCCATTTCAAAATATATTTCATAAATTGGATACTTTAATTTATAAGATGAAAAAGTTACATAATTATAATAGTTATATAATTTTTTGTGTTTTATTTGGGTTCAGTGTTGTTCGAGGAATAAGCAACTGAATACATTAGTTTTTGAATGGAAATTTAATTAAAACATTATTATGTTATAATTTTAGTTTTATTCATTGGTATGTTAATGGAAATGAATCAATTTACAACTCATAAGTGGGTATTAACGTTATATTTTTTGGAAGAAGAAGAAAATATATTGTTAAAATCTTGGTTATGGTGACCGTTCCAATCGACCAAGCATATTGAGTAAACATTTTAGTATGAAGTAATGGGATTTTGTATAAGAATTGAGATTATATATTTTTTCCATATATTCTTCTAAAATGGTATCTCATCCCACTATTATTAACGCCTTTGATTTATTTTTTTCTCATTCTCTTCTTTGGATGTGGTACACTCAATCATGTGTGACTTGGTTACTATTTTGGTTATTTTCCTCCTCTAGATCACTCCCCCTCTTAAATAATTTTATGTTTATATACATGGTAATATTAATTTAATCCACTTTTAATATTATCTTCTTAAAAATATTTAATCTAGGAATTTAATTCCCCGGTTTTATAAAGACCTCTTGAAATATTCTATTTGGAATGATGTTTTTAGGAATTCCACAACAGGAAAAATATGGATTTTTCATAATGATATTTCATCAATTCATATTGTTACATTTCTCGATATTTGTTTTTCATATTTTTATTGATTCATGTATTTTGAAGTTTATTTTTTTAGAATAAAATTGGGACTCATTTTTGAGGTACAAAATGACTTTGGCAATGATAGATACGGGTTAAAATAGATTTTTACAATAATTTTGATGTATGTGGTCTCTCAAACACACTATTATATGATAAATATTATTAATTTTATATTTTATTTTATATCCACATGATATCTTTATTATAAATTCAATTTTAAATTTTGTTTAAAATTACTGATTCATGGATTTAGTGTTTTTTTATTTCAATGAAAAGAAAATCTTATTTTTTTGGTTGTGTTGGTATATTTTTAGGAAAATAAAATTTATAAAATATTTTGTTATCAAATTATTGATTATTTCTAAGAAAATATTACATTATATATTAATATGATTATTTAATTTTGAAATAATTTATATGGATTAGTGTAAATTAATTTTATATTAATCTTATTTTTGAAAACTCTACTTGAGTATTAAGGAATGATGGCTTTACCAAGGTTTTTTGGAAACACTATTTGTGAGGGGGTGACTCATTATGATGTGAATGGTTTGTTTAGGAAACCCCACATGAGTATGGATACTCATTAGATAATGAATGGTTAGTTTGATAAACTATAACTTAGAGTTGGTGACTTATTAGTTTAAGATTGGTTTGTATAGGAAACTTCAATTGAGTTTGGGGGCTCTCAAATGGTTATCTGAGGTCGGTTTGGAAATTACAAATTAGTGTGATGTTAATGAGGTAGGATTGGAAATATCTCTTGAGTGGGAGGGTTATATATAATACAATGAATGTATTGGACTATTTTTATAGCTACCAGATTATAGATAATGAATTGTATGAGAGATAATTAGCCTCAAATTTATTTTGGTATGACATGTTTGGTTTTTTTATAAAAACATTTTTATGTTTAATGTGGTGGATATATGATTTATATTATGAGATTTTTCCATTAATGGGACTTTCTTAATATAGCAAATATAATTTACACAGTCTTCACATTTATGGTGTACATGAGAATTAATTTTATTAATCCTAATAAGTTATAACACTCCCCCCACCTGTTGGGGTATCTTTGTGGATATACTGATTGCGTTTGAATTCAGTTTCTTGTTTCCATGATCATTACTTTATTAGTTTTGGAAAACTATTCAGGGTTGTCTAGTAAAGTTCAGTTGAGGTTATTACAATTGAGTAGTTAAGAATATATGCGGGGTTGTTTTTTTATTGTGGTTTATTTGTATATATGTTATACATAAAAATATTATTATGTATTATATTCACTATTTTTTATATATGTTATAAAATTATGAAGATGTGGGGTGTCTATGTTAATACAGCAATCCCCATGAAATAAATATTTGTTATGTAATTTTACTATCGATATTTTAAAAATATGTAGATATTTCTATTGGTCAAATAAAATTTTGACTCATCTCGAGGTCATATTTGAGTTAACAGATAGGGGTTTGATATTAAAAAATATATATGTTTGATTTGAAAAATTATTACTAAAATTCTATAGTGGATGAATTAGGACTCAGGAAGAATAATGTAATATTTTGTGGTAAATATTTTTATATGTAGAAAAATTTATCCATGAATTATTTCAATGATGTCATGTCATTAGACGTGGGATGATTTTATTTTATTAGATTCCCCATGTGAAAGTGTCATAATTATAATTCCCTAGCCTTAAACCTTACTTAATCTTGAGTTATTACAAGATTACACATTGAGGGTCTTTTTAGGTTTAGAGTTTTAGAGAATTAGATCATAAAACTTGCATTACATTCCACATTTAAAAAAAATGGTTACATAAAAGATAGTATTCATTTTTTCCCATCAATGGAAACATATTTAAAAATAATGCATGGATATTTTCTTGACACTTCCTTGACACTATCATCATATCATGTACCTTCCCCTTTACCTCTGAAAAAAATTTCAAAAAAAAACTTGGGATGAGCATAAAAAGCTCAGTAAGGGTTATAAAAATATGGAAAGGAAACATGAGTTCATATATACATAAGAATGAAATCATACTTTACCCATAAAACATAGAGATTTTAACATACCTCATAAAATCATGAATAAATCATATAAATCATAAGAAATAAAGGTAACTTGAGGCATTCATAACATTCTTACGTAGGGAGTAACCCTCTTGGTTACGTTTGGAATACCCACCACAGTATATTCCCTAAATCTTTTCGGAGAAACCTTAACGTTTCAATCCTTCATGTGACCAAATGCATTGGTAAGCTATATCGGGCTCACCCGCCCTTAGTTTATCACAGAACCACCTGTATCCATAACAATGCCCAAGAAACATAACATAATCTTATCACATAAAACATGCATAAAGGAAACTTAACATTTCCACCTTTCAATCACAAGATATCAATACAACACATTGATATAAAAACATTATGAAAACCATTTTCAATACCAAAATAAAAGAAAAGTAAAACATTGTATTTATTTTTCTTTTTAAAAAGAAGGTATGGCTTGTAGAGGAAGCTGAAACTCAAATAATGGTCACGGCGGTGGAGAATTCGTTGTCGCCGAAAACATTCTATTTTGTCATTTAGTAAAACGCTTCGTATAAAAAAAATTCCTTTTGGATAAACTTCAAATTCAAAGGGTTTTATACACCGTATAAAAGAATGTTTTGTATAAAACAAAATATTCCTTAATGAAAGGAGATTGAGACGAAGTCCCATACAAAGACATTATCCTTGGATTAAGGATAAATCAGTTACATAATTATGTGTGACAAATGAATACATGAAATATAAGTGGGTATTAAGTGTATAACAATCAGAGGACATTCAAACATAATCATATAATGACATATTAAAGGTGTACAAGTTTATCCCAAAGAATCAAAATTGGGATAAGAAGTTCCCTTGAAAAAATTTGACAGCCTAACGGCGTCACTTCAAAATTCAAAAAAAGAGTTGATGAGAGATAAAAAGGGTATCTCATCACATGGAAATAAAATTTAAATCAATAAGGATATGGAAGAACATATCCCATCAAAATAGTATGTGAATTAAAAGACATAACAAAAGAAGTCTTTTCAAAAGAGGAGGGTGAAAGGTTCCCTTACCGACTTGGGAATCTTTCGAAACATACACCCCATGAAAGAAAGAAAAACACAACATTGATTTAAATACTCATAAATAAAAGTATATTACACAATGAGTTAAATAATGGGAAGTACATACACTACTCAAAAGAAATTGTGGCAAATGTAGCATAAATCTCACGGGAATAAAAGTGAGATGAAAAATCCCTTACGAAAACTCGGCAGCCTAACGGCGCCACTTAAAATTTCCAAAAATGGATTGATGAGATCAAATAGGGTATCTCACCATATTAACAAAAACTTTAAAGAAATAGGAATATAAAAGAACTCTCCCCTACATATAAAAGAGAAGATTTAAAGAAGTGACATAAAGGAGAGTACTTAAAAAAGAGAGAGGTTGGATCTCATACGAAAATTCATGAGCCTAACGACGCCACTCAAAACTTCAAAAATGGATTGATGAGAGAGAATAGGGTCTCTCATCATATGAACATAAAAATTACAGTAATAGTAATATAAAAGAACATCCCAAAAACAATAAAGATGAGCTTTAAAATGAATGACATAAAATATTGTACTTAAAATGAAAGATAAGAGTAGGATCCCTTACCTCGGGTCCGACTTGACTCGATCGTTCTTTAATCTCCTTAAAATCGGGTAACACCCTTTGGTTTGATCTCAAAGGCTTCCTTGCGAAGAATTATGCCCAAAGTGAGGATTCAAATAGTTATAGAGGGATGTGGAGAGACAAAATGGTCAGGGGTTGGCCGATCCAAAGGCTTTGGAAGTGTGGGTAAGGAGGTAGAGGTGGGGGCTTTTTATAAGAGGAGAGGAGGGGCACTCTTGGAAAGTAAGCAAATGTTACTTTATTTGAAAATGAGTTTCGGATTTAAAAGGTCCTACATTGATATAATTCGTGGATAAGGTAATAAGGGTTCTAAATCCACCCATCCAATAGGTTTTGGACATGTTTAGGTCTCATATTTTACATTATCTTTCCATTTTATTTAAATCGTTAAATAATGAGGTCATCACTGCATCATCATGATGTCATAAATAATTTAATTTTTTTAATTTCTAAAAATTATAAAAAAAATACTATGATGTAGGAAATATGTTTATATTTCCAATGAATATTTATAGTCAAAAATATGATTTTTATAACCCCATGTGAAAATTGTTTTAGTAAAACATTTCATGTTTGTGTCATTCTTAATTTAACATCAAATAAAAAGTTATTTATGTCATTTCCCAACCAAAGTGGCTCCATGGGGTCCCCAAGTTGACCCATGGAATTTATTGGTCGTCCATTACACATCCAATGAGGGTAGGACATGTGTCAAGCTCATCTCATATTATTAAAACATTATTTTTACCTTAAACTACACTAATTACCTCTAATCGCCATTAAAAACTTAATAAGTTACTATTCACCAAGAAATTATTTTAATCCCATTGAACCAAGTTTTACTTATTAATGAAAACCATGTATGTCGGATTTTTTAAATTCAAAACACAAATGTGGCAAAATTTCATTTAAATAGAAAATCAGTTTTTATAAGTACCACTTAGTGGTTTCACTATTCATCAAAAATTGATGTTTTTCAGAAAATTACCAAAAGTTAACCCTAATCTATATTTGATATTACAAATTCAAAAATGATGTCAATTTTACAAAATTCAAAACATATAAGTTGCATTAATTAATTTAATAATTAATTCCCGCTGTCAAAACAAATAGCGTGTTTTTATGAAACAAAATGTATCAAAAGATTGACACTAGTTTAAGTACGATTTCAAGGTGAAATTAATTCCAACGATCACTATTGGATTAAATGGTTAAAATATATTCTAATTTCACTTTAAAACCAATTCAAAAGATAATCTAATCATATAAATAAATTAGATTAAAAGTGGTTTTGAATTAAAATACAACATTTTTCACTATTCATTAAAAATTGAAATTTTTACGAAAAATACCAAAAATTTACACAAATTAAATTTTGATGACTCGATTCTAAAGAAGAATTTTATTTTTTCAAATTTAACACATAAAATTGTCAAAAAGTGGATTTAGAAGAGGTTCGCCATCAAAAGGCGGTTAATCGACCCTTTAAAGAATATTAGAATGTTTATGCTTAAAATTGGATTCATTTGCATTTTTAATCCTCTAACATATATTGTAAAAAGTAAAAAAAATTTACAAAAATATATAATCATTTTTTAGTTACTTCTGTTCATTCCCGCCATTACAACGGCTAGGCGTTAACTACTATTTAAAATAATATTATTTTTTTATTAGAGTGCAATATAAGATTCCCAAGAAACTCGTTGTTGCGTGTTGGGTACGCCATCGAGCATAGCATCCCCTTTAAAGTAATATTAATATTTTATTCAAAAATATGGATAAATGTGAAAATGACATATTCTTTATTTACATAGGGTGTTACATCCTTCCCCCCTTTTGGGAATTGCATCCTCACAATTTTGAAATTGGCCTTGGAATCTTCATTGAAAACCCACATCGGAACAAGAGACAGTAAAAAATATCACCTCAAAATAAAGAAAGAGAAGTACAGAGGTCACCCGAGTTAACAAATACTAGGATTCCATGTAGGAAAGCATGGACAAGGAGGAGAAAACATAGGGTCATGTTCTGATGGAGAGTGATAGAAAACATGTTTAGGAGAAAGTTAACCATAAGAAAATTACAAACATGTGATGGGTTAAACAATATTCAATTCCCCAGTTGGAAAAAGTTAATAGACAACATTTTTGTTTTATGTTACTTTTTATTGAGGAATTTATTCATAAGGAAACATAATCACTTATTTTGTTGACTTTCAACTTTTATTAGATTCCTTAATCAAACTCATATTTTCTCCAAAAGACGAGTTTTTAGGAAGTCTTGTTCGCATTAAGAGTACTATAATCAACTTCTAGAGAATCTCCTAATCCACAAAAGAGAACTATATACTTCCCATGTCTTTAGACTCTAACTAAAACCAAAAACAAAAGGGTTATTACAAGATTAGATAATCCTGAAAAGTATAATCCTTTATAAAAAGAAAACCTATTCTTAATCTCCAAAATTTGTCCCCAAAAAAACCCAATGTTCAACGAAGACCATTCGATAAACAATTTGCCAATAAAATTCTTCAAAGTAAACCAAACGATGATTGAAACCCAAATATTTGAAGGATTTAGTCACATAGTCTTCCAGGTTAAATCGTAACATTTATCTCCAAACAACATCAGTTGCTCTTAATGTCTCCTATTGAAAACTAATTAACCTAATCACATATCTTCCATGATAGGTTAATAAATATCCATAGATAACCCAAAATCAACATAATCTTAATTCATAAAATCATCTAACTAAAAAGAATCAGTCAAACTAACCAGGGACTTCACGTAGTCTAGTGGTAGGCGATAAATACCAGTTGCACTTTGGTTGTGGGTTCAATTCCCGCAGCTTTGTACGATGCGACGGGTTGTCACATGGTATGTGTGTTGTCCTTTTTCCAAAACTATATAATTCTCAAATCATACCCCAAAAAGAGATAAAATAATCAAAAATGACCAAAACATAATTTAACCTCAATTTTATCTCATGCCTTTCACTTTCATCATAACATATATTAACCCATAATTACCTCAAAAGTGAGGATCACATAAACCCAAATGGTTCTTTATAACTATGTCCACAAAAGAATAGATAACTATTCCTTGAATAAAATTTTTATATATTAAACATCAGGGTTACACATACTATAAAAAGTATTCTAATGTAACCCCATCACCAAAAGAGAATTAATACTCTTAAGAATTTCACCATAACTCTTGAAGCCCTTATATGTTGACTTCTTACTCATTCAATATTCTTCATGATCCATTAACCATTCCTTTCCAACTTATTCTGAAAATACTTCTTTCCAATAAACAAAATCAGGAATCATATCCTAAGATTCCAAAATAGGAAAACAAGAGTTATGAAATAATCCATACCTTTGATTGGTCATTGTCAGTTTCTTCATCCTCAATCGGAATGGCATTAGGTATTGGTAACCAAATATTTCTACAATCTTGGTGATCCCATTCCCGAAACTTCTTCATAGGACATGTGTTTTCATAATGACCATGCACACCATATTTAAAACATTCAATTGATCCCTCAGAAAGAACTTCTTTCCCTTTCCTCGAGACAACTGGATGCTTCCTTTTTCCATGGAAGGTTCTTGCTTTATGACCTTCATTTCCAAATCTATAGCATATTTATGTCCCTTTGAAACATTTTCCTAGGTGTTTCTTTCCACATCTTTGACACATAGGTTTTTGAACACACTTACCTTTATGATTATTACCCGTAGTTCCGTAGGGATTTTTTTCTCGCATATATGATGCCTTATAGAAATCACCAAGGTTTAGGTGTTCAATCATGACTCCAGATAGTTGGTTGAGGATAAACACAAGAGTTCTTATTGCAAATCCCATATCATTTAGTTGCTTGCTCAAAAAACATTCACAGTTTCCTTCACATCCACTGTTACTTTGGTGCCTGCTAGATCCAGCCATTTACTAAAACCAAAAAGGTCAGTGTGAGTATATCAAAAAAACCATCATGTACTAATGAAGAAGATAAACACAAAGATATACTTAATCATTCACTTTATCTAAAACTAGGACTCTTTCTGAAATCCTATCCATTATGGTACTGTCACTTATGCTTAGAGAATACCCTAACATCTAAAGTAATATAAACCGACCTTTGATACCAACTATAAGGCCCCAGCCTTAAACCTTAATTAATCTTGATTTATTAAAATATTACACATTGAGGATCTTTTCAGGTTTATAGTTTTAGAAAATTAGATCATAAATCATGCATTACATTCCACATTTAAACAAAGTGGTTACATAAAAGATAGTATTCATTTTTTCCATCAACAAAAACATATTTAAAAATAAAGCATGGATTCTTTCTTGACACTTCCTTGACACTATCATCATATCATGTAATATTCCCTTGACCTGTGAAAAACATTTAAAAAAATCATGGGATGAGCATAAAAATATCAGTAAGGGTTATAAAAATATGGAAAGGAAACATGAGTTCATATATACATAAGAATGAAATCATACTTTACCCATAAAACATAGGCACTTTAACATACCTCATAAAATCATGAATAAATCATAGAAATCATAAGACATAAAGGTATCTTGAGGCATTCAGAACATTTTTACGTAGGGAGTAACCCACTTGGTTATGTTTGGAATCCCTACCACAGTATATTCCCTAAATATTTTGGTTGAAACCTTAACGTTTCACTCCTTCACGTTACCCAATGCATTGGAGAGCTATATCGGGCTCACCCGCCCTTAGTTTATCACGAAACCACCCGTATTCATAACAGTTCCCAAGAACCATAACATAATCTTATCACATAAAACATGCATAAAGGAAACATAACATTTCCACCTTTCAATCACAAGATATCAATACAAAACATTCATATAAAAACATTATGAAAACCATTTTCAGTACCAAAATATAAGAATAGTAAAACATGGTATTTCTTTTTCTTTTTAAAAAGAAGGAATGACTTGTAGAGGAAGGCGAAACTCAAATAATGGTCACAACGGCAGAGAAGTCGTTGTCGCCGAAAACATTCCATTTTTTCGTTTAGTAAAACACTTCATATAAAAAAGATTCCTTTTGGATAAATGTCAAAGTTAAAGGAGCTTATACACTGTATAAAAGAAAGTTGTGTATAAAATAAAATATTCCTTAATGAAAGGTGATTTAGACGAAGTCCCATACAAAGACGGTATCCTTGGATTAAGGATAAATCAGTTACATAATTATGTGTGACAAATGAATACACGAAATATAAGTGGGTATTAAGTGTATAAAAATCAGAGGACATTCACACATAATCATAGAATGACATATTCAAGGTGTACAAGTTTATCCCAAAGAATCAAAATTTGGTTAAAAAGTTCCCTTGCAAAAATTCGACAGCCTAATGGCGTCACTTCAAAATTCATAAAAAGAGTTGGTGAGAGATAAAAAGGGTATATCATCACATAGAAATAAAATTTAAATCACTAAGGTTATAAAAAAACATATCCCAACAAAATATTACATGAATTAAAAGACATAACAAAAGAAGTCTTTTAAAAATAGGAGGGTGAAAGGTTCCCTTACCGACTTGGGTATCTTTCGAAGCATACACCCCGTGAAAGAAGGAAAATACAACATTGATGTAAATACTCATAAATGAAAGTATATTACACAATGAGTTAAATAATGGGTAGTACATACACCACTCAAAGGAAATTGTGGCAAATGTAGCCTAAATCTCATGGGATTTAAAGTGAGATGAGAAATCTCTTACGAAAACTCGGCAGCCTAACAGCGCCACTTAAAATTTACAAAAATTGATTGATGAGATAAAATAGGGTATCTCACCATATTAACATAAAATGTAAAGCAAGATTAATATAATAGAACTTCCCCCAACATATCAAATAGGAGCTTAAAAGTAGTGACATAAAGGAGAGTACTTAAAAAAGAGAGAGGTTGGATCTCATAAGAAAATTCGGCATCCTAACGACACCACTCAAAACTTCCAAAATGGATTGATGAGAGAGAGTAGGGTCTCTCATAATATGAACATAAAAATTACAGTAATAGTAATATAAAATAACATCACAATAACAAGAATGATGAGCTTTGAAAGGAATGACATAATAGAGTGTACTTAAAAAGAAAGAGACTAGTAGGATCCCTTACCTTGGGTTCGACTTGACTCGATCATTCTTTATTCTCCTTAAAATCGGGTAACTCCCTTTGGTTTGAGCTCAAGGAATCATTGGGAAGACTTCTGCCCAAAGTGAGGCTTCAAGGAGTTAAAGTGGGATGTGGAGAGACAAAATGGGCAGGGGTTGGACGATCCAAAGGCTTTGGAAGTGTGGGTAAGGAGGTAGAGGTGGGGGCCCTTTATAAGAGGAGAGGAGGGGCACTCTTGGTAAGTAAGCAAATGTTACTTTATTTGAAAATGAGTTTCGGATTTAAAAGGTCCTAAATTTATATAATTAGTGGATAAGGTAATAAGGGTTTGATATCCACCCATCCAATAGGTTTAAGACATGTGTAGGTCTCAGATTTTACATTATCTTTCCATTTTATTTAAATCGTTAAATAATGAGGTCATCACTGCATCATCATGATGTCATAAATAATTTAATTTATTTAATTTCTAAAAATTATAAAAAAATACTATGATGTTGGAAATCTTTTTATATTTCCAATGAATATTTATAGTCAAAAATATGACTTGTATAACCCCATGTTAAAATTGTTTTTTTAAACATTTCATGTTTGTGTCATTTTTACTTTAACATTAAATATAAAGTTATTTATGTCATTTCCCAACCGAAGAGGCACCATGGGGTCCCCAAGTTTACCCATGGATTGTATTGGTCGTCCATGACACATACAATGAGGGTAGGACATGTGTCAAGCTCATATCATATTATTAAATCATTATTTTTACCTTACACTACAGTAATTACCTCTAATAGCGATTAAAAACTTAATAAGTTACTATTCACCAAAAAATTATTTTAATCCCATTAAACCACATTTTACATATTAATGACAACCATGTATGTCGGATTTTTGAAATTCAAAACACAAAGGTGGAAAATTTTCATTTAAATGGAAAATCAGTTTTTATATGTACCACTTAGTGGTCTCACTATTCATCAAAAATTGAAGTTTTTCAGAAAATTACCAAAAGTTCACCCTAAGATATATTTGATATTCCAAATTCAAAAATGATGTCAATTTTACAAAATTCAAAACATATAAGTTTCATTAATTAATTAATTAATTAATTCCCGCTGTCAAAAACAAATAGCGTGTTTTTATGAAACAAAATGTATCAAAAGATTGACACTAGTTTAAGTCCGATTTCAAAGTGAAATTAATTCCAATAACCACTATTGGATTAAATGGTAAAAATATATTCTAGTTTCACTTTAAAACAAATTCAAAATATAATCTAATGATATAAATAAAATATATTATAAGAGGTTTTGAATTAAAATACAACATTTTTCACTATTCATTAAAAATTGATCTTTTTCGGAAAAATACCAATAATTTACAAAAAGTAAATTATGTTGTCCCGATTCTAAAGAATAGTTTTATTTTGTCAAATATATCACATAAAATTGTCAAAAAGTGTATTTAAAAGAGGTTCACCATCAAAAGGCGGTTAATCAACCCTTTAATGAATATTAGAATGTTTACGCTTAAAATTGGATTCATTTGCATTTTTAATCCTCTAACATTTATTATAAAAAGTAAAAATATTTTACAAACATATATAATCATTTTTCAGTTAGTTCTGTTCATTCCCGCCATTACAACGACTAGGAATTAACTACTATTTAAAAAAATAGTATTTAAGTATAAGAGTGCAACATAAGATTCCTAAGAAACTCGTTGTTGCATGTTGGTTATGCCATCGAGCATAGCATCCCCTTTAAAGTAATATTAATGTTTTATTCACAAATATGGATTAATGTGAAAATTTCATATTCATTATTTACCTGGGGTGTTACAATAATAATAGTGGTCCATGGACAGATTTTCATCTCATGCTTCAAATAATACCATGATAGGGATATCATAAAATATTTTGAAATAACTTGTATTTATATCAATATATACATAATAATGATCATTGAATTTTTTTAAAAAAATTATTTCCTTATTTTTGTATTTTCATAAATAATGCATTTAGAATGTAACATATTTTAATTTTTTGTTTTAAAAAAGTGAAAAAATAATTTTTAGATCAGGAATATGGATATGAAATTTTACTTGGGGTTGTGGAACTCGTAAAAAATATTAATATATTAGTTAGTGTAATATCTTTAACATTGTTTTTGATTTCATAGATTGTTCTATAGATCAATGGTATTGAATTCGTGGGACTAATGTAATGATTGGGTAAAATGGTTTGGAAATAAAAAATATATATATATTTGAAAAATTATGGTATAGTAATGACTAAACTATTTGTTTATTGGAAACATAATTTAGTAATTGTCGCGAATAGAATTTATGGGATGAGTATGCTGAATTTTATAATCATACATGTGTGAATTTTTTCGATTTTTTTCTTGATGTGTAAAATATATATTTTCCATTTAAAAATCAGGAAGAATATTATAATAAAATGATGTTTTGAAAAATAAAAATTTCATGTTCCATTTCCCTTCTTATTTAAATTTTTTTAGTATAGACTATTTTAAGGAAGGAAATGATGATTTTATTTTTAGATATATTTGAATGCAAATGATGTTTTATTATTTGAAAGGTTATTTATATTATTATTTTATGGTGTAATTCTATTTTTAAATGTATAATGGGGATTTGTCATCACACAATTTTTTTATTAATAGTTGTTGTAAATTGTTTTTTTATAATTTGCATGTTCATAAATGAATGGGTTTTAATGGTTTTAGATCTTTTACACATTTTTGTGTGAAATGTTTTAATTTTAGGAGTTAAATACCTATATAATGAATTTGAATAATTGTTTTAAATTTTATGTCATGATTGTAAAATTATATTTCTCATGCTAAATTACTATGGTAAATCTTATTTTTTTATTTATATATAAAATAATGTTCAAAAATACGTAATGTTAATATATTTTATGTGACATGTTGTTTTGTGTTGGATTTGTGAAGTTTAAATGTGTGTAGATTAATAGAAGAACATGAAATGATTTGGTGTAAAATAGAAATATTTTAAAACTATTATTACTTTAAAATTATTGATTTCAATTATTTGTAAATGTATATCATAAATTTATAATTATTAGCTTCCATAAATGATAGAATATTTGAATATTATGCAAGAATTGTTTTTTATAAATATGATTATTTTAAAAAGAGTTTTCTTTCATTGTATTTTCAGAAATTATAAATGGAAATTTATGATTTATTTAAAGAAATAAATTTTTCTAGTAATGAATTATATGTAATGATAATAATAAATATTAGTATCCATATTTTTAAAACGTGACTTGAGTTTTCATCTTGAATTTATTATAAATATTTTTTCATATAATTCATTTGAGATTGATTTGAAGAGGTTATGAAATAGACCATTTAGTGTAGATACTCAATGATAGATGTTGGGTTTGTTTGGTATATATTAGCTTCACAGTCCTAGAATCATGAAAAGTTTTGAGCATTTTTTTTATTGGCAATGTAATTACACTACTTAATTGTGTGTCCCTTTGGAGAAGGTTTTTTTAATGTATAATTTTTTTCTATGGGATTATTAGGAAATGAACATAATTAATTATTATGTTTTTAGTTTTTATATTCTTAGGATGGATTCATATTAATATACTGGTTGATCATAATTTACATTGATTTAATGTTATAGTTCTATTATAGTTATTACATCTATGAAATAGAACTTATTCCAGGGGAAATATAATTAGAGTTGAAAATTAAATGGTTTATTAAAGGTATATTGATACATAGTGGGATACTCTAGTTCATGTCTAACATATGTGAGGTCAAGGGTTATAATATTTGAACTATTCAATGTCCGTGACTATTGACCTTTGAAACATGAAATTATTATTGTATGTATGGAATAAATTAGGATTATAAGGATGGTGTAGTGTTATATATGTGTTTTGATGTTATTTAGAACCCATTTTAGAGATATGTGTTTTGTGGTTATGATGGTAATGAATCAATGTTTTTTTGAATTGTAACTATTTATTCAAGAATAAGTCAACATTAGCTTAGTTATTACATTGGGTTTTGGTATGTTTAAGAGTGGTATAGTGAATTATGATCATTGATTAATTAAGATAAAATTCAATATTTTAATGGGATCATTCATTTTTGGAGAATTTGGGTAAGATTCATAATTATGAGTAGTCAAATGGAGTGCATGTGACATATTAATTGAAATTTTTTTTCAATTTTTCTATGACACAAATGACACAAAAATCATTTAGGGTGGAGGTGTGGATGACTATGTTTTTTAATATGTTTTTGACCATGATTTGAAAACCAGATTATTGAGACTATGAGATTTTGATGTAAATGGGTTTCAATTAATGTTATTTCATAGATTTGGAATCTATTTTTCAATTGGCATGACATACCAGTGTTTAAATGATTTCGTTATTGATATTTATGTTTTGTTATTGTAATTATTAAATGGTTACATCATTTTTTGATTATTAATACATTTTATTTAGCTCAAAATAATGTGGGATGAGGTTCATATGGTTGGATAACACCATGGTATAAGAAGAAGTGTGAGGTGATTATGTTTTTTCAAATAAAAAATGATAGAGGTTGTACAATATTAGATATATTTATGAAATGAATCAGAATCATTAATTATATGGAGTGGGTAGCTATGTATAATTATAATGTGATAAAAATGGTTGGATCATCATTGCAGAAATGTTTTTGGAGGTGAAAATTACTGTGGAGGTGATATATTATTGACTTGCGTTTTTTAATATATTTAATTGTACATAATTTTTTTTTGATTAAAAATGATTAATTAATGTATAATTATAAGGAATGAGTTTTTACAGAAGAAAAATACTAAGTTTAATTGATTTTAAAATGTTGAATAAGAACATTATTTGAGTTATATAGTGACTATACATAAGGTATATTGATGTTTAGGATGAAAGAGGGTGAAAATTTATGCTTAAGATACTTTTAGGGCCATTCATGAGAACATTTAGAGTTATGTATCTATGAATTATTCCAATGTTTCGATGTATTGTTTTGTTGGGGTGGAAGATAATTCATGGTAGAATTAATTTGTTTGGGGACCATGCTTGTTGAATATTCTTATGAAGAAAACATTCATGCAATCGTTTCATTTTAGGTTTCACTATCACCTAGAATGTGTATCCATGTTGTGGATTCACATAAAATGGTACTCAAAACAAGTAATTTTACATGTTTTTATTTAATTATATAATATTATGTTTCTTGTATGTGGGTATCTTCTCATATGATGATCTAGGGGTATTTTTGTGGATTTATTTCTTTATATATCTTATCTCATGGATCTTTATACTTTTTAGAGATACATATAAGTTATATTATCCATAAATGATATAATCATCTTATATGTTTCAAGATTTAGAAAATTAATTTATTAGTATCATATATACATTAAAAATACAGCTTTAGGATGTCGATATTTTATGAATTATATAGGAGAAAAAATAAAGAGTATTCGTACTTTTGTTTCATATATCCGTGTCATTTTACTAATAACTATGTGATTATCCATTATTTATCAACTTATGGATTTATTAGTTTTTTATTATGGAATAAAATTAGGGATTTTATTTAACAATTTTAGAAATAAGGATGGTGATGAACAGTTATGTCTATATTGGATGTTTGAATGTGAAAAATGGTAGGTGGCTTCTCTTATAAACTATTATTTGGTAACATAATGGGATATAATTATGTATTTTAAATTTATATTTTAAATTTAATTTAAATGTGTTAATAAACATTTTTTAAATATTATTATTCCTTGTTTTGGTATTTTTGTATTTTTTGAATGTGTGAGAGATTTTATGAAATTATGAAATTTATGGATATGAATTTGTTGATTATTTTTAGGATTATATGGTGTGAAATATTTTTATGATTTGTTGAATTTCAAATTATAAAGTGGATTTTAGTATGATTTTTTTGGATTTAGGTTTGTTATGGGGAAATCCACTTTATTGTGGGGTCCACATAGAGTTATGTAGGGTTCATTTGGTAAATTACACATAAATTTGGGTTCCTCATTATGATAGGAATTATCCATTTTGAGAATCCTCATTAGTATATGGGACATAACAATTGGTTTTAAACCTCAATTGAGTGTGGTTTGTATCAGAAATAGAATGATAGTTGTGGCATGGGTATATATTTACCTTGGTCTTATGGTGGAATTTTTTACTCATTAATTTATATTAATTAGTTATGGTTTAATGTATTTTTTTTATTATATGAAAATGTGTTTAAATTAATTATGACTAATATATATGGGAAATGTTTCTAGAAAACACATATGAAATACATGGTTTTTATTCGGAGCGGGTATATGGGAAGTAATTAGAAAATTCCTACCAATTTATTCTACTAAACCACGTTATATGAATCATTTAACACATATATATGATGTTTAGGGTGATTTTTTAGTTGCATGTATAATTTAATCATAGAATTGGATAGAGTGGTAGAGGTTAAATTGTGAAAATTATTGTACGTTTTGATAAATGGATACTAGGTATGTTATATGGGATTTTAAATTTATTATCTAATTTATATGTTATTGTTATACATATGTTTAATTTTTTGCAATAAATTAAAGATTCTTCAATTCATATCAGAAAATCATTTCCATGTGATGTGTGTGAGTAGCTAAACCATGAATTGCAACATATGTGATTCTAATGTAATTATATTATCAATATTTTTATAGTTTATTGATGAAATGATGTGTGTATAGAATTATAATTTTGATCGGATTTAATTTTGAGTGGTCAAACTATCTTGGGATATAAAAAAGAGAGCCCTTATGATTGCTACACTTTTGGTGTTTTGTTAATCTCATTAAATCAGAGTTTAATTCTTTTCACATATCTTTGTAACTACTTATAAAATATTCCCACTAAATTTCTTTAATCAAATATATATATATAGTGAAATATTATCTTAATAACATATAGAATAAGATTCATAATCCTCATGTTTTACTCATTCATCATAATAATCAATATTATTTACATCGTATCAACTGATGTTACTATGTAAATTTACTTTTCCATCTTAAATACTTAGAACGAATAATAATTTCATCATAATTATATTTTATCTTTTACATTTAAACAATTATTTTAACTAATTTCTTAAAAATGTCACTCTTTATTTTATGGTAATTATTTACCAAAAAATATCAAACTATTTTAGGAAATATAGTGACATTACCATTAAATTATATAGGTGTAATTATTTATTTTTAACTCTTTAAACTTCTCCAAGAATAAAAATACTCAAATTCGCATATTAGAAATTATATATTTCATCAAAATAGTATTCTAAAATTAAATTTCCATTGTGTTAGTATATATCACCTACTTTATTTTTGAAATTAATTTAAATATAGAATATTTAAAAGCATATCATATAATGTATTCTATATTTATTTTGGAGATGTATTCTAGAGAGAACATTTTATTAATTAAAATATGTCACTGTAGAGTGGTGGGAACCCTTTGCCTCATATTTTTGAAAATACCATGGATAAATTTTTTTTATGGATGAAACTCCTTCAATGCATGTCCTATTTCAAAATTATATAAAACTAGATAAGTAATAAAACATGTATATTCAATCAAAAATATCATATTATTCAAAACTATTATTTTATTATAAATTTTTTACCATAAATGAAAATAAGACTAAAATAAAATCCTTTATTTCATATTCATTTGATCTTTGATGAAATCCATTGAATCAAACTCCAAGATCCAAATTTTCTTTAATAAATCAATTATACACAAACTCTAATCTCTATAACTAAACTATTTATCACTTTTTAAATAAAACTTTTATTCAAAACACCTTATAAATGAATAATTGATATTATATAGTCTTCTACAAAAATATTTTTTTACATAACATCAATAACTCATGAATAATATATATATTTTTTCATTATCCTCTTTATGTATTCTGGGAAATTTATATTCCAATGATATAATTTTAATTTTAGAAAACTTTTACTTACATAAAAACACATATTTTCATTTAGAATGATGTTAATATAAAAATTATATAAATTATTTTCTTCTCGTTATCAAAATCTAATTACTTATCATTTTTTGAACCATCATATTGGAAATTAATAATGGACCCCCTCCGTTCCTATTTTAACAATCCTCAATTTGTTATAGTTATCTGGTAAACATTTATATAACACATTTATGTTGTAACTCAAAAAAATATGACATAAACATTAAAAAACAAGTTAAAAAATATTATAATTTTATATATCAAGCCTTAACATCATATCAATCTCTCCAATTAATTTACATTACCAATAATGTTATGTAATTTCATAGAGATAGAATTATCCCCATCGATATAACACTAAAACAGTTTTTTTCAATCAGAATATCTCTCATGCATAATTTTTCCTTATATATTATTTTTTGGTTATCCACTATCCCAAATGTGTTTCTATTCACATTTTTCATCTGTATATATGGATAAATAAAAACAACCATAAATTCATAGATACTTATGAAATATTTACTATACATTAGTGATGTGTTTTCTAGTGACCCTAAATTTACATACATATATTACATCATTTTAAATGAACATTAAATATGTTTCATGCTAATACCCCATTGTGTACCATAATGGTTCTTTGTCATTGGAATCTTGAATAAATAAACACCTATTTTGTAAAATATCTACATCATCTCTAAATTTTTTATTCATAAGTAGAACCCTTTCTAGAAATATCATATATAAAACATTTCTTCCCATACTTAGAAAATGAATAATAAGAAAGGTTGTGTTAAAATGTTCAACAAGGTAATCAAGGAACATATCATTCAATGGTCATTAAAGTTAATAAGATATGAAAAATTTTATTAGAGCATGATCTTAACATTAAAACCCTATATGAAAAAATTGATATATCATAAAATTTTATCATTTTATAATTATTTTTTTTGTTTATAAGAATTTAATATTTGGAGAATAAATTATCACATTCCATGAGACTAAAACATTTTTTAAAGAACATGTTATATTAATGTTGGATAAAGTATTGTATAATAATAATCATAGAAATTTTATGTCAAAGATAACCACCAAGTCATTAATATGATATTTGACATCGGATAACCACTTATTTAACTAAATCATTGTTAGGATAGCCACCCATATACCCTCTTTTAGGATTTCAATAAACATATGTGTACCCTCTTCTTGGATGGGGATAACAACTTCTGTATTCTCTTTTAAAATTGGTATAACCTCTAGAGTAACCTTTAAAGTCACAAAACATTAGTTGTTAACCAATAAATTAGAATTATATAAATAACCCACCCTTTATATAATCATAATCCACTCATATATATTCCACAAGTTCATGAAAATAAATTCTCATTTCAAAATAGAATAACCCATGGAATATTAAATTTTTTTAGTCTTCATTTCAGCATAATAATCATTAATCATCCATAACTAAATAAATATAGTACTATTTGATCAAGTCCCCCAATAAATAAATAAAAAATTACTATATGTTTATATATATGGAAGTAAATTTAAAATATCCCTGGAACATTTCTTAAGGGAAATACATGTTTAATTTAGGATTCACTTATTTAAAATCTAGAAATTTCCAGATCATCAAGGCTATCAATTTAATTGAAAATTTTTATTAAAACATGTTATGGAATATTAAAAAAAATATTATTCCTAATGACATGAAAATATTTTCAAGTGGTCTATGTTAAAAGAATATTCATTTCACATTTTTAGTAATATATCAAAAGTAAGTCTTCAATAAAATTACTAGAATATTCAATTCAAAATTTATATTGAATGTAAAACATAGATAATAATAGTTAATAAACCCTTTTAATATAATAAAAAGATATGGAAAATATTTTATATAAATGCTGGCTAGGGAATAAATGTTTTTGCCCAAAGATATAAAAATATGATGGGTTTCCTTAAAATCATTATTTGAATCTCTTGAGTACATAAGGAGAGGGAAATGAATCTAACAAAATGTAATCTCTAGAAATAACTAGAGGAGAATAAAAGAAGTAATATTTTGTAGGGGTATGTTATATAATTAAATAATAAAAAATCCAATCCTAAATTTTCCTAGTAAAAACTAATATTTTAATGAAATAATCTTACCACATCGATAACTTTTAGTCATAATTCACATTAAAGGATAAATATCAAAAGAAACAATGAATACCAATATCATAATGATTTTTAGGATAAAAATATCAAATGGTTCATATATAAAAATCATAAAAAAAAATTTTATAACATGAAACGTGTCTCAATGAAACAATATTGAGATAGAGAACCATTTCCTCAAGTATGTATTAAGTCATAGGCACCCGAAACCACCTCTTATTTTAGATTTCTCATTTGAATTATTTATTAAACCATGAAATATTAGCTTTAGAAGAAGAACATAATATATAGGATTTTGATAAGGAATATTGTATGGATTTAGAGTTTGTATTAACTAAGTTAGAAGGATAAATTTGTTTGAATAAGGGCGAAAAATAAGTTCCCATATAAAAGTTAGGGGAGAGACACACATAGAATGTTTTTAAAAAATCAATAATATAAGGTCAAATTCAATTTAATGTGTTGAAAAGTTGAAAATAAATATAATGTGTTATAAAAAATTGTTGAAATATCTTCAAAAAATAAGAATTAGATTGATGTGGGTGGAATTTCTTCCCTTATCTCTTAGTTTAACCCCTCAAGTAAACCAGTTTTATCCTCAAATATGGTAATAATATTTTTATATATTTACAATTCACTATGAAAAAAAACAAGTTACAAATATTAAATTATATTAACTATTTTTTTTCATATTAGTATTCCATTATATCATATTACATTTCGTTAATTGGTGGAATTTAATTTTAAATGTGCGTGATAACCGTTATGAAAACCAATTTCTGAATAATTATTTTCATAATTAGAAAACTAAATTTACATTCATTGATTTCCCTTAAAAAAATCCAATGAACGTTTAAATAATTTAATGAATATATAATACATATATTTTATTAAAAATTTAATATATATATATATATATGTATTAGCTAAATTAATTAAAAACACATCGGGAAACTTAAAAACAATTTTTAGAAACAAAATTGAGTTCTTACGAATAAAAATTAACCTTATAAATTTTATATTGATTATTCCTATGTAATAAGTGATATTTTTTCTTTTTTAATGATATTTATATTACGTTAAGACCAACTTTGAAACATAATATTTCTTTTACTTGAAAACAAATGACATTTTTTACAATAAAAATATATTTTATACTATTTAATAAAAAATAAATACTTAAAGAGAAATAAAAAATGTAACATAAGATAATATTGAAACTATGAAATAAAAATGATATTAATTTCATCATATAAAATTTGTAGAGATTTTATAAATTAATTATATTATTTATTTTGAAAATGAAATAAAAACTATTTTTGAAAAAAAACCATATTTCTGAATCATAAAAAAAACAATACTAAACATTGAGTAGTTATAATTAGTAAATTTTTATTCATTATATAAAACATTTATAAATATTTTTTATTATGATATTATTACTGAGAATATCTTATAGTTTGGTTTATATGTTATTAAGGATTACTATACTGGGGTTTATTTAGACCATGGTCGTGTCTAAATCTAGTCGTCAAATAACTCATGTTTTTCTAAAAGGAAATGAATATAAAATATTGGGGTGTTATATTATATACCCATTAAAATTAATTTTTTATGGTAAATATCAACACTAATATATAGAAAAATTACATTATATATATTCTATCACATAATTTGGTTTCCATGTAGGTTCTAGGAATTTCTGATTCCTCCCAAGAAATTTACATGGTGAGAATTCTTGTTCCATAGAAATTTTACTATGTCATATAATTTTTTTATTAATTTTTCATAATTAGAATAATCATGATCTATTAGTACAAAATCCTAGTTCATTACATATGAATGTTTGGGTATATACTTCCTCAAAATAGATATATTGAAAACATTGTGAACTTGAGAGAGGTTCAATGGATGTGACAGTAGAGAAGCTAAAATCCATACTCGATCAAGAATATCAAAGTGAACAATATACCTAGGGATCATCATTACCTTATTTTTTAATATCATAACATTCCTCTTTAAATAAATTCATAGTAACACCTCCTTATAAATTCTGAATTCCAAATCGTCTCAACAATTGTTAGCATAACCTTTATATCAACTATAATATTCCTTGATGTTATGGGAAATATATGTAACCATTGATTCCATTTCCTCAGTCATATTGGGAACCAATATATTTTTCCCCTAATTCAAATAATTGTATCAATTTTTTAAACGTCTTTCCATATAGGTATTCATAATGATCTCTCTAAATACATTACTAAAAACTATTGTGTTAAGAGAATTTCAGGAGATGATTTTGTTAATCCAAACAACATTTATAATCTAAATAATGTGATACTATCATATAATATAGGCTTTTAATTGTTCTGTGAAACATTCCATATAACTAAGGATGATACTTAATATTGAGACACAACTCTGAATCACGTGATTTCTGATTACTTCAACAGAACATCAGGGTAAGCATAAAATAACATTCATATACTATAGAATGTGGAACTATATGAAACCATAATAAATATTAAACATATATATGTTAATGGTTATCAATTTAAAATTATTCTATGATAAAAGTGAAGTGCTCTAAATTCCCAACATGATCAATTATGACAAAAATAGCAGTATGGTATTTTGATGTTTTATGGAGTATAATAATGAACTCTATGGTGATTTTTTCCAGTATCTATTCATATAGGGTTAACAATTATATATTCATCCTATAATATTTTCTCTCTACCATAACTTGGTGAAATATAAATCCCAAATATACATACTCTATAATTACTATATTCATATTTTTTCACCAGAAATACTTTTATAGATTTTTATATGTATTCTTAAATCTAGTATTTCTAGAGATTTTTGATCAGTGAACTTCTGAAAATATATCATTCATTTGGACTTTTTAAAATGGGTTATAAAACTGATAAATTAACTATACCATTCCATCTGTAGGAACATTTCATATCTTTATATATATATACACATATATCCTTCTTTTATGGACCTTTAATTTTCTCATAGACAGATGGTTTCAAGCCCATTTTAGAAAGATAATATGCATTCTCATACATAAAAATTCTTACTTCCATACAATTCAAATCAATAAATATTGGATATTTTGTTATCCTCATCTTAGATAATCCAGAAAGATATTTTTGACACAACGTATTATCCTCCTTGTTCACTTTCTTAGAGTGATAATGTATTGTGTAGTTTGAATGTTTAACCAAATCTAACCATCTTCTATGGCATGTATCAACTCTTCCTAGGTGAATATATATTTTAAAATTTATAAGTTATATATATATGGAAGCATTATATATAAATTCAATTAATCCTTATAGTTAATAAAAAATATGAGTTATAGTAACTCCAAATCATGATTTGGAAATTTCCCTCATAAAAAATCATATGAAATGAGTAATAAGAATTCAACACATCATTATACATGAGAACATAATTTATCCTCATATTTAGTACATCTATTTAAGCCAAAAACCCATCTCAACTCTAGATTTTTATTTTTATAGGTTCACCGGCCAACCATCACTTTATTTCATTGAAATATTAATCATATTCATCAGTATAAAGGAATTTAACTCCCTATGGAGTTAACATTGTGATTCTATTAGATATATATGAGAAATATGTCCCAGTAT
This sequence comes from Viscum album, assembly GCA_963277665.1. Taxonomy (NCBI): domain Eukaryota; kingdom Viridiplantae; phylum Streptophyta; class Magnoliopsida; order Santalales; family Viscaceae; genus Viscum; species Viscum album. The sequence continues at coordinate 449,518,308 of OY728133.1, forward strand.
ATCAATAATATCAATCAAATTGAAGATTACATTGAATATCTGTCATAATGGTTTTTATAGGTCAATGTTTAGTGACTTACATCATTGAGGGATCAACTGATCAACTATCTATTTAGATTATATGTCCCAAAAATTACTATTTTTATAACCAAAATATACACATTCTAGAAAAAAATACAATTTATTCGTCTTTATAGTCTTTAGTACTGTCCCCATGTGATATTAACACTCTTACTTAATCATGGAATATACAATAACATCTTATATAGAGACTACGATATATAGATCAATGTTATCAACCAATAAATTCATCACATGTTAGTCTTGGGAAAACCAATCGTGAACCTTATTTGGGCTTGTGTAACCTATTAAATACCCTATTTTGGATTTGAGATAACATATCATATATCCTTTAAGATAGTAAAATACTATTATTTATCCAATGGATAATATCACAATGATAGACCTACGCATCATATAATCATAATTCATTCATAAATATGACACATGATTATAAAAACAATATAATTTCAATAGAAAATATCCTATTTATATGAGAAAATTGATTCATCAATATGTCATTATCAAACTCAGAAAATCTATTAAGAAAAAATAAATATAGTAACATTTCATCTTATACCATTAAATAATAATAATCAAAAAAATATATTTGTGGTCAATTAAAATACATTTAAAAGTTCATTGTAACATTTCTTTAGAAAACACCCTCTTCATTTTAAAATAACTTATTTAAAATAAAAAAATACAAATTTTCAAGGAAACATTTTAATTGAAAATAACTCTATACTATTTTAAGGAATATCCAATTAAAATATTATCAGTGAAGGTGAGAATAGTTGTTCAGGAGGTGTATATTAAACCAAATAGTCAATTCACATTTCTGTTAATAAATCAAAAGTACCTCATTTGGAAATATTTAATATGATTTCATTAAAATATTTTTATATAAATAAAAACATAAGTATACGTGACTTCAATAATTTATTGATCAAAATTAACAACATTATTGTATATATTTTAAATAAATAATGAACAACGATGAAAATATTCCTAAACATAGATAAAAATAACATCAGTTTTATTCAAAACATTATTTTGGTCTATTGAGCACTAAATCGGATGAAAATGAATGGAAAATTTAAAATCATCAATAATATACCAAAGTGATTAATATATGTAAATTTTTGGAGAGGTATATAAAAAAATTTCTTGATCCAAAATTTAAACAAAACCTCTCCTAATATAAAATGATATTGTAACATAAAACCCTTAATGAATGAGTAACTTACGAGTACTAGTTCCAAAGAATGTAATAACCTCACATGAATATTTGAATACCGTAATCATATAGATATTAATTATACAATATACTAAATTTGAATTAGATACACCATATTAAAATAAATAGGTTCATAAAATCAATAATGTCTCAACAAAAGAATATTTAGATGAAGAACCCTTACGTAATGTTTGTTTTGCATCGAAAGCACTCTAACGTCGTATTATTTAAGATAACTCATTTGGATGAATCCTTAATATATGATATATTAGTATTAGTGGGGGAAATGAATCTTAAATTTTATGTTACAGAATATGTGAATGTTTTTTTACTGAGAGTGTTTGAGATAGAAGGATGAAATTGTGTGAATAAGTTTGGAGAAGCAGTTACATTTTATAAGTGAAGGTAGGGACCCATAATAACTTTTATGAAATATTTCAATAATATATGTCCACTCACATGTGAAATTGTTACCAATTAGCTATGAATTTGAATTCATAACAATATAAGTTGAAATATCTTCAATCAATAGAAATTATAGAAGTATGGGTTGTATTCTTACTCTTATCTATTGGTTAAACCCCCCCTGATAAAACTGTTTTAACATTAAATTTGGTAAAAAATCAATTTTTACTATTAGATATGAGAAAAAAGTGTCTTTACCCTAATGAATTATATTAATTATTATGATTGAAATTATGGAATCCATTTTACTATATTAAATTTATATTTTTGGATGAATTTAATTTTAATTTAGTGGGAATGACATAATGATTTTATTTGAATAATTCAGTTTTCAACCATCAAATACAATTTTCCTCCATTAAATTCATTATAATACCATAAAAGTAATGATGATATTTTTTATTGAATTTTTTATCCAGGGGTATTATTATTCCTTATCTTATTATCTATGAATATTCCATTATTCTATTCTTACATGGTATTAAGAGGAATATTCAGAACCCTAAAGATATTCATCATCATTATGAGAATGTATTGAGACTGAATATTATCTGGGATAATTCATTGATCATCCTTGGTAATATTTTTACCCTTATAAGAAATTATTAGTTTCAGATGGATGTGTGAAACTGAAATGGGTCCACTCATTTCATCTATCTTGAGGTCATATTGTTTTAGGGAAGTCCAAAGGCTAGTTACATCCTTAATAGTGCTGAATATATTATAATTAATCTATTATCATTTAATGTAATGGCTCTCTAATTGGATAGTATTATATATCTTACTAAATCAACCATCATCTCCATGTTAGTCCACTAAATAATTATCTTTAAATACACCATGATAACTCTCAAAAATTATAATTTATGTGTAGTGATTTTTTTGGAATGGAAGTATTATTAAAAAAGAATGTGGTAGTGATTCCTAAGAAAAATTGTCATAAATATCATATCAGTTGTTAAATTGGTCTCATGAATATTTACAATTTTAATAAATCTCTATTATATATAATTACATAGAAAATCATCAATAGAAACACATTGGATTGGGTATTTCTTATAACTAGACTCCATGATATGTTTAATAAATAGAATATTACCCATATGGATTCTTCCCTTTAGATCGTAATTATAAATTCATTTTCTAATATCACAGAAAAATTCAAATAGATTGCATGTAGAAATTATTCCCCTAGATTCTACATGGATAAAAGGACTGGTTCCCCATATACATATTATTCTCATCCTCTAACTAACTCTCCAGTATCCATTAAAGATTTCATTGATTCCCCTTCACTGATCATGATTAATGGTTTTAAATAATTCATCAAAAAACCATTCCATTACGACATATGAGAATGTTTTAATTTTGGAGGTATCCATAAAAGGTGCTCTAGATAACATCCTTTACTATAATATTATTATTGATGAATCCCCTCAAGATTTTAGCTGGATTAAAAGATTTAATGAGGCCTGGATTCAGCTATTGGGACTCAAAATAATATTTTTTATGACAAAAAATATAATTCCATTAGTTTGTTGTTAAAAAATTATTGATGTTTCTCTTTTCCCCATGTGAATATTATTTAATCGGTATTAGGAAGTCTTATATCATCTATTTTTAAATTTTTCTACTACATAGGAACTATGGAGGGTGATACATAACCAGTTTGAAATCCCGTATAAGAATTTTAAATACTATTGGGTTATATGGTTGTATGATGAGGGGTAAATTTCCACATATCTATCCAACTTGTTTCACATGGTAGTAGCAGGACGGTTGCACACTATCAAATCCAACCATAATATGTTAATTTATTGAAACAAACACTTGAACGTGAAATCATTTATAGGAAATTTTATTATTCTCATTAGTAATTCAAATGTCGCAAAATAATATCCTTGTAGTAATGGTATCTATGAATTCCCTATCATGATAATGTTGGCTATCGCTAGGAGTTTCAAATCGCTAATATAGACCATGGATGATATCTTGTATCTTCTAAACCAAATGTTTCTCAAAATTAATTCTAATAGTTCCTCTAAAGAGAATCATGTAAAATTGGGTTTTGGTGAATTTAATTTTTATAATAATTAGATAATTATTGGTTTATTCTATATTTCATGTGAATTTTCGTCATATATAGAATCTGGAATTATTGGGATCAGTAACATAATGTTTTTTCTAAATCCATGGGCTAGAATAACTTGTACCTTTAATAGGGTTCTGTAAAATTGTATAATATTTTATAAATTATATCTTGGACCATTCATGGAGGATTATGTGTCGATGGATGTAATACATAAAATATCAAAATAGCATCAATCACATCGTAAATCATATTTATCTATAGCAGAAATTATTGGAAGATTCTATGGCCAATAAAGGAATTTATATGAATTTTACTTGTTTAGATGACCATATTTTTTAATTTATCTCTCTCTCTCTCTCTTCAATGTAAACTATTTTAAAATAACATCATTCATAGTTTTGTAATAATTTTTTTAAAAATCAATAATCTTTTTCCACATTGTTCGAGGTACCTCTTCGAAATAAGATATTTTTCACTATTAACTGAAAAATAATTATTTTTATGAAAAACCATAAACTTTTTCCTAATATGATATTGACATGATGATTAAAAATATATATAAATTTCCTCAAATAAAAGTTCTAAAAAATAAATAAATTTATTATAATTGTAATGAAAATATCAATAAAAACCATTTTTGAAGAAAATATACTTTTATAGAATAAAATAACATTATTGAAAATTGATTATTTCTGAATTAATAACTACATTTCTATTATGAAACTATTTAAAACATATTTTTATGAGGTAATTATTATTAATCATACCTTACAATTTAATGGCTAGGTATAAGAGGATTACTATGTCATTGAATTTTTTGACCCTAGGTTTCATGTAATCCAAGCTATTGAATACATAGAGTCTATTTCAAAGGAAATACTTATAAAATCATCGGGTGTTGCATTTTTCATCTTGACTATATTTCTTACTATGTTCAATAATAAAATTTTTTCTCTCTCACACAAAGAACATTAATTTTTTTAGAATAATTCTTATATTATTATACTAATCATGGAAGCTATATGTATTAATATTTTATTTTTCTAAAATTGAAATTAATGTTAATTTTTTTAATGTTTATTCAATTTTATCTAAAAATTTATTAATTATATGAGTATTATGTACTAATATATTTTAATAAATAATGTTACTAATTTTGATCCCATTAAACATATTACCTCTTTTAATTTTGTTCCATATCCATTAACGGTTCATGATATATATTTTACAAATTCTTTGAGTTATATTTTTTATTTATTTAATAACATAGCTATTTGTTAGTCCATAATTTCAGTAATATCCTATATAACTCAATTATATATAAGAAAAAACAATTTACCTCATCCTTAATATGGATAATCATCATTATATACCCTGGATATGGGTTCATTTCTATGTGTGAAAAAACGATCACAATGAGATTTTTAAATTTCTTTTAGTATTAACCATTTAAACAATTTATTACAAAATATACTTCATTAGAACCCTACATTTATAGATATTCCCTTTTTGGATGATCAAGAACATGGAATGTATATACTTTTTAATATCCTATAAATTCAACAAAAATAGTATATTCAAATCATATTAATCTATAAATCTTTATAAAGCTAAGGATTTGTGTTACATACCGAAAAATAAACTCTAATTATATTAAAACATATGCAAATTCAATTCACAAATAAGGTAATAAAACACATTCATGTAATTCTTTAACATTATATGAAACCAAAATCACCAGAAGGGAGCGTATTGTTTGATAAATATTCAAACCCCACTTTTTTAGATCTGAGCCTATGCTTAAAATGCTTGGAGAATTATGACCCCAACACTCATTATCCAAAGAACATAATATCACTTTATAATTAAACTAAATTTATTAATATTAAATTATTAAATTAATGAGAATAATTTATATTTAAAACCAAACATACTCTATTATATTGTCAAATTTCATGACATTTAATATGAACTCCATTATAATAAAAATTTATTATTTTAATGAAAAAATTATAATCATATTTAATTTAAATATTTAATATAATCATGTTATTAAAACTAGATATCACATATTTCATTTTACTTAAACCTTTATTAAATTATCACAAAAATATTTTTTTCTTGTTTTAAATAAATTTAGAAATATTTCTTTATACGGTAAGGCTTTCATAAATTAATCTTATTATAACTCATGAATGATGAACATTATTATAGTGAAATCTTCATACTTGATTCTTATTTTCCATGCTAATACTCCTCTGGAACTACTTCATTATCACCAATATGATGCATTTAATATTCAATTTGTAATGAAAGAACATATCCAATATCAAATAGTAGAGAAACTGGGGATCATCTCTTAATCCATTAATTTTATAAGAACCATGGGAGATAAATTCCTTAGTAATATATCTATAAACCTTGATCCCTAGGTCCCATGTCTTCCCTGTGTAAAAAATATTTCATTGTCTACTTAATAAAATATTGGGAATATTTGGTTCGTTGTCATTTGTATAAATATTTTTACACCTAAGATATTAAGTATAATCGATATGGAAACCCATATTACATATTTTTTAAGCATTTCATGGAATTAGAGGAGAAACAGTGATATGATAATAAAAGTACACGCTACTTAGATGGACAAATAAAGACAGACATTGAAAACCATGGGTCAAATTTTCTGATAAATATAACATGATGGAGGTAGTGTGAAAAATATTGAAGTGGTTAATGGATTGTATATATTAATGTGATTTTTGTAGGGAACAGAATCGACCTTATCTAGGGGTTGTGGTAGTATGAGTCTAAGGACGAACCGAGGATTATCTGTAGAGATAAGAAAAGGGTGATTGTATCCTATGAATTTCTGTGTGTATAGATTACTGGATGCTCTGATTTGGTTGTTCTACTTAATTTTTGGGAAAATCATTTGTTTGAATATATAAAAAAGGGAATAACTATATTAATCACTCTTCTATTTCCCTAATGTAAATTTAAATTAGTGATCCCATATGGATAATCATTCAAGTATAAGCCACATATTTTTTATTCCTTCCTTTTTTTTGTTTCTACCATTTATTATGATAGTCCATAAATGAGATTATCTATAATTTTTTCATTTTGGTGATGATATTCAGTTGTATCTTTTTTCCCGTTCTATTCCTTATAGCATATTCTGTTTCTATAATTTTGTTTCCCACTTTCATGAGTACAACTAAATATCATATTTTGTTTTATCAAATGGTATCAACAATCCAAAAAATGGTATTATAACATTGGTTTGAGTTTCATACATTCATCAAATAGTGGAGGTTTTTTAGAGATCAGGTTAGTAGAAATATTCTACTTTCTATTTTAAAGAATAATGTCAACAATTATTCCCTAGTATCATTCTATGATTTCTATTCTATAGTGGGGACCAAACGTTCAAATAGTATGAAATCTGATGAGGGTATATTTTGCGTATATATGTTCCATGGAATTTAAATTTTGATTTAGAACATAAAAATGTGATATATTTTTCTGCAAAAGGACATGGATATTCAATTAACAAGAACTGTGCCAGAAGTGATGAAAAAGAAATAATGTGAGAGGCTAAATATGAAAGTAGTCTCTTTAATATGGATTTCATTAACCTATAATATTTATAATGATATCTTGTAATTGAATATTATATTGCAACTCTTGATGACCCTTGATTATATATATGATAACCCAATGAAAAATAATAATTTGTTATTTTTGAGTAGATTGTTCTACATACATACATTGGAATGAAGGACTATTTGAAATCATATATACATGTTCAATATGATTCTAATCCAGTTGAGTTAATTGATGTTATACTTCATATATCATAAATAGGTGATTTTTTAACACTCCTCACCCCCAGGATCATATAATACAATTGGTACCATAATGAAAAATTATAGCTAAAAGAGTGGCTTAATGTTCACTGATTTTACAGACTTCATATTCAATGAATATGTTTTTTTGTTTTAGATTCAAGAATATTTTGGAAATTCTTATAGATCACTGAGAATGAATTTTTTTATGCAATGAAAAAATTACTACTATATTGAAGGAAGGAGGAACCGATGCCAGAGTATCCCATCTAAAATATCTCTGATGTTTTGGATTTATGTGATTAATTTACACTATAATAAGGATTGTGATGATAATAGATTAAAATAAAAAAAATAATCTTCTAAAATTTCCTCTTTAAAAAATATATTAGATTATAGGATTGAGGTAATCCTCTGTACATCAACCTCACTTTTATCATGGGTGGGAGACATTGGTTCTTTGATTCACTCAATTTTCAAGTGGGGAAGTGTAAAAAACTAAATTTCCCGATTTTTTTCACTACACTCATAAAAATGAAAGAACATATAAGATAAATAGTATGACATACTCGTATATCCTAACATGTAATGGATTCATGATGGTGTTTCAAAAATTGCAACACATAATACGAATATGAATGAATGAAATCGTGGTAGGGTAACTTAATGAATCAAAATTATGCACAGCATTCATGTATAACAAATCAGAGATCCTTTACAGATCCATAGTTTTATCTACAGTAGTGAAGGATGGTATGTTATACATAATAATAGTTTTAAATGTTGAAAATCATGTCATAAAGTTAACTATTTATAAACATTGTCCTGATTTTATATGATATCACAGTGAGAAATGGATGATCATTTTTACTGATAAATTTATATTGATGGTTGATTTCCTTGTTTATAAAAAAATTAAATGAGTTTATCATTATGAAGAATCAAAAGGGTGTTTTCTATAGGGTAGAAATGTCACCAATGAAATGAAATTTGGAGTTAGTTTACATTGTTGTTCAGAGGCTATGTTTGTAGTACACTCAAGAATGCCGATTCTCCTATATAACATTCATTGATTCTTAAAAAATAGGTTATTGATTCAAATTCATAGGAACAATTATATGTTATTATGTAAATTCATATGATCAATATAAATTATAGATAAATTAGTACTATTTGATGTTATATTCAAATAATCAATCACCAGTGGTGAGTGTGGAAGAAGAAAATTCTAAAGATAATGCTAACTAAAGGGTATCCAGGTTGAGAAGTCATTGATGTGGAATTTATAATAAAATGATTTTATTTAGAGAATGAAAATTTTGTTAGTGAAAATTAAAAAATATTTTGATTAATGGAGGGTTAAAAATGTTGTTATCATTAGATGCAGTGAATTTTCTTCTGTACCTAATTAATGAAACTATACAATCACTAACTGGACAAGAAAATATAGTGATCTAAAAATTTATAAGGATAGATGACCTTCACTATCTCAAAATTATGGTGGACACACCCCACAGAACTATATTAGTTGGGGGTCAATTAATGACAATGTCCCTTTATTGGACTTGGTAATGAAGAACGTGGCTTTTGGAATATTTGACAGTGACTCATGAATGGTTATCAGAATGAAAAATACTATCACCAATTAAGATATATCTTTGAAGGATAAAACATAGTAAAATTAAGATAACATTAAAGTTTCATCATATGCTGATATATAACTAGATGATAATCTAGAAATTATAGATGATTTTAAACATACAAAGATCATGTTATAACTGAATGGACAAGACTGTCTACGGGATTTAATGGAATAGAATAAAATTTCAATTTTGTTTTCTGGGATCAATGTGAAAAATATATCAAGGACTACTGTATCTTAAGAAAAATGTTTTGAATAATAATTTCTGGAGGTGGGAGTAGAAGTAGTATATGATCATCATGGATATTTATGGTGGCCTTCTTGTAGAGACCCTAAGCATGACGTACATGGACATTACATTACTTCAGCAGAATACTTAATACATAACAAAAACACACACAAGGATCGTAATAGTTTAGTGTCTTTGGAAACTCGGAATATAAACATCTAATCCTGTTGAAAGATCTTCAACATCTCCGATATTGATCTTCCCTTTTTTTTACCTAAAACCATTCTTTATATCCTGGGGAGAAGAAAACATATAAAGGGTGAGCTCAAATGCTCAGTAAGGGTAAGCATGGATAAAATAAAACAAATCATATACATTTGATCTTAAAAACATGAACATAATGTTTAAACATCAAAAGCTTGAGCAATGACAGAAAACATGGAAGTACGTATGGCATAGATCATAAAGAAAAATTAATCTTGATAAAATAGCATGGGATTAAAACATTTAATTGTGGAAACCATTAAGCACATGTTATGATTTCCATAGTAGCCAAGGCATTGCTTCCAAGACCATCTTAGTGGACAAAGTCCCATTCTAAATAGATTTCACTCCTCGTTTCAGTCCTGTAACACTGAACCGGATTAACTTACTGTTCCAGCCATGTCTATCTCATGAGATATAAATCTTTACCCAATGAATTGAAAGGAGATATAGGTCCCACCCATCTCATAATGAAATCATTCTTACTTGTGCCACAACATAAACATAAAACATTCATCATTACCCAAAGAATAAAATGGGTTTCATAAACATCATATCATCATCACATAATCCATATAAAATAAATGGATATTTCATCATAAGAAAATTGAATGCATGTAAATCATAGAGACATTATACTTGAAACATACACATAATTTCATCTTATATGGAAAATGGTTTTGATAAAACACTTGAAATGAAATCTTGAGGAAAATATACTTTCTTCTTGAAAATCATTTTCTTTTCAAAAAATTCCAGGCAATTTTAAAAGAAAGAGATATTGTTGAAAATAGTCATGAAATATTTTGGAGGAAGCTTCATGAAAATAAGGCTTTATAAAACAGTAAAAATCCATTCATGCCGTATAAGTTAAAAATAACAATCTTCTCGTACTTTTGTCGGAAAAGTCAAAAAAGTACCTCGTATGGTAAACAAAAGAAAGATTCCTTCCATAGGATGTGGTAAAAATAGAAAAGGGTAGAAATGTCTTTAAACATACATGGAAGGAAAGTAAACAATTTATGAAAACATTTTGATAACATATGGACATGGATAATAAACATAACCCCCATTAAATACTTACGAATAAACAATCTCGGATAAGAATGAGATTGGAATAATTATCCCTTACCTTAGGTTCGATATGCTTCATACGTATCCGAAACTCCTTTATAATGATTAAAATAATGTCATTGACTTATTACAGAATCATATTCATTGTTATGATATCATATATGGTTCACTTATGACTTTATATTACCCGTTCTTTTGTAAATTCCATGTTAAAGAGTGTTTTGGGTAAAATCGTTTCATTTGTCGTCCGTGTTTTGACTTGTAATTATTCATATGATTAATTAGATCATGATTACTTAATTCCAGAATATAAAACATGATTTATATATAATATATATTCAGAATATAAATATATATAATAGATCAATAAATGTAAAGAAATACACCATTCATGGAGACGGTAGGCCGTACGTACGCATGAATGCTGTTTTCGTTTCCTTATTGAGTTGGATGGAATTAAGTAGATGAAATACATATATATACACATAAATCCAGTATCATTATTATTTCATATATTTCATGATTACTTATTATATATACATTATAATCATTCTTTAATAGTTATCATGGAGGGTGATTCTCATTGCGTCGTGGAGACGGTATTCCGTACGTACGCACAAGCGATGATATCATTCCCATGATCGTGGAATTTTATTAAAGTGTATGTATAATATTACAGAATCAATATCAATTTACTATAATCATATATATATTCATTACTTTCACCATTATACCCATACATGTAAGGTGGTGGTGGAAAATAGATTACACCACGGCGTGGAGATGGTATTCCGTACGTACGCACGCAAGGTGATTTCAATTTTCGTTGGATGGATAGATGGTGAAATAGGGTTGTTTCATACATATAATAACATATCAGTATATTAGTGATACTGATTTTATTACTTCATAATGAAACAACCTTATAAGAAGAAGTTGAAGAAGAAAGAAGCTTGAAAGAATCGGTAGAAGAAATTACCTCTTGTTGGATACGCCTCTTTGAAACCTCCTCTCAGGGCACTAAGATTGGTCTTTGAAGAAAACCAGAACCTCTAGGATGTTTCTATTTAAGTTGAAAAGATAATTTGTCAAGGTTTGGCCGAGCATGAAGGCTCAAATTGGTGTGAGGAAGGGAGGTAGAAGGTTCCCTTTTATAAGGGAGGAGAGGGGCAACTTTGGAAATCCTAAAAATATTAATTTATAATAAATCTAACCCCACTTAAAAACCTCCAAAAATGACTCATAATCTAATATTAGATAATATAAGGCTGTAATCTCATCAACCAATATAATTTAGACATTTTAAGATTTTATTTTAATCATTATCAACTTGATTTATCCTTATTTAATCAATTTAATTTTATTTGTGGTAAAAACATTATAAATGTTAAATTATAACAAATATTTACTTATTTGTTGTGAATTGTCCATAATTGGATACCTAATAAAATTATAGACCATTTAAATTTAAATTTATACTTTTTTAATATTTTTGTGATTTTTAAGAAATTTTATAATATGTTATTTTTATAAAATAACAATAGTGTCAATTTTGACACTATTCATTTATTTGAATTTAAATAAAATAAATACAGAAGATATGTTCGAATTAAATGATTTAATAGATTCAAAAAATGTCATATGTATCTATAAAATTAGTGTAGCACTTTAAATAGTTCATATAATATTTATTTTATTATTTTTAGAACCATTTATTTGGTTTATCTCTTAATAAAATATATACTACAACATTTTTGTATAATTATTTAATATACGTATTTCTTGCATAAAATTGAAACTAAAATCCTATGATGAAGATAAATATATTACCTTTCACAATAATACTTTTACTCTAATTTATCATCTTAAAATCACAATATTTAAATTGTTATATTTATTAAATTAAGAAGGTGACAACTTTGGCATCATTTAAAATAAAATAATATAAGTGTCATAATCTCTTTTATAAGGCTCCAAATGGTCAAATATTCGTTCCTTGGATGATTATAGTTTACATTTAAATTACCATTAAGTTTTGGTCAGGGTTGTGTGCATTTTATGGTCACTATTAGTTTAATAAAAACTATATTCGTGATTTTTCACTAGATAAACAATTTCTGCATCATTATTGTGTCATAATTAATGATTATTATTTAATCCCTAAAAATTCTAAATAAATTTATATGATGTAGATACATTCATTAGATTTCTGGAGACTATTCATGTTTGAAGTTTCATGAAGTTTATCACCAAATTAAAATTATTATACTTATAATATTTAAGAGAGTGACATGTTGTCACTTTCTTTGGTTTTAATAATAATTAAGTTATTTTCATGGAGAAAAGTTCCTTAAATAATTCTAATCCGACCCTTAGGTGATATGGGTCGACTTTTAGTCATCCAATAGGATTTTGGCAGGTGTTAGGGTAATTTTATAATTTTATATTTACCCTTAAGTACCTGATTTACCTTTAACTATGGTAAATAAAATTTACCGTAGTTACTATTCATAATGCCCAAAAATAAAAAGTAGCTTATTAACATTATTTTGGCCCACTGATTCCAAATATGGGATCCATTTTTCCAAATTCAATACACAAATGTTGCAGAAATTAAATTAAAATTAATCCCGTTGTCGAAAGAAAACGAGTTTTTGTTTAAAACATTGCAAAAGATTGAATTTATTTAACCCACAAATTCAATGTAAAATCAAGGATAATGACATACATTATATTAAATGGTAAAAATATATTCTATTTATACTTTAAAACCATTAAATATTATAATTTAACCTTATAAATTATTGCGATAAAAAAAGTTGTTTTTAATTAAAATATAGCGTGTTTTTACTATTCATCATAATATGAAAGTTACCAGAATAATATGAAAAATTTATCCAAAGTAAATTTTTATTTCATGATTCCATATAAGAATTTTATTTTGTCAAATTGAACTTATAAACATGTCAAAAACTCTATTTAAAGTGGGTGTGCCATCAAAAGGCGGCAAAACTGCATTTTTTTAAAAATACTTATTATACATGAAAAATTTATTTTGTTCTTATACAATGTTCTAGAAAATGTGTAAGATGAATAATAATGTTATAAAATTAAAATTTTAGTTTATACTATTCATAACTGCTAGTTCATAATAATATTATAATATATCGTTGTTTAGTAAAACCTGGTATTGCGTACAACACACGCTATCGAGGAAGGTCGTGATTGCGTGTAATGCAAGCCAAGTCAGGGTTGCGTGTTGTGAAAGAATACATCGTTGTTTCATATAATAGAATCCAACCATATTTCATTTATACATTTAATATATATATATATATATATATATACTCAATGTTGCGTAGAATAACTATTAACAAAATTGTGAGTAACACGATCCAAGAATAGTGTTGCGTATACTGCAAGCTAATACGGTGTTGCATATAGTGCAGGGTAATCTTGGTGTAGCATACAACACAAGACATTAATGAAATTAAAATAATATTTTTCATAAAATCGTGGGGTGTTACATTCTACCCCCCTTAAAATGAATTTCGCCCTCGAAATTCGTTAGGGTTATAAATTATTTTCTACTCGAACGTTTCATTAATTGAAACCCACATCGTAAAAAGGAATACCAAAACATATCTTTAAAAACTAAAGTATGAAACAAAATGGTTACCCAAGTTAACTAATCACTGGGTTTCCGCATAGGAGAAAATAGGTGAAAATATTGATATGGAAGAGAAATATAACCATCATGTTCTGATAGAGAGTGGTAGAGGACATGGCTAGGAAAAAGCAAACAATCACAAAGCCATAAATTTGTGATGATCTAAGGTACCATCTGATTCATCGGATATAAGTGCACTAAGACAATATTTTTTTTGATTTTCAATACCATTTCCCAAAAGTTGAAAATTTTGAATTGGAAGAAATACTTGCTTAATATTGGTACAATCTCACTGTTATTCGTGCTTTAAAAAATTTCCACTTCATCTCTTGAATGAAGCTGAATTTTTTATTCGTGAAGTGTTAACAGGTCATGTGATAGAATGATGGTTCATTCCATCTGTTTCGAACAAAAGTTTAGAAATTCTTATCGAATATAGATGATTCCAAAAATGATCTTATACTTCAAATATCATAACGCTTAATAAAATAAAACAAGTTTCTACTAACCAGGGACTTCCTGTAGGCCAGTGGTAGGTGATAAAGGCCAGTCGTACTTTGGTTGTGGGTTCGATTCCCACAGCTTTGTCTGACATTATGGGTTGTCATCCGTCCTGCAGGTTGTCCTTTTTCTAAAACTATATTACTATAACATCCCACATTAATAATATCGTAACAGTACTAACTTATGTCCAACATAATCCATTCCAATCTTTAGGGTTATCTAAAATACTTCGGTCCAAGCTCATAGTATAAAGAAAATGATTACTTGAAATGTCACATAACAATCATGTGATTGCCATAATTTATCCCCCATATAACATAAGATATATCTTGTTGGTCAAATTACAAACAGGTGAATACCTTAATCATGTATTCTCTTGAAGAATGAATACCCATTTCACCTTAGTGAAAACATGAATGCTGTCAAAAGTTAACACTTTTCCACATACCAAAATCCCAAAAATTTTATATACTCAATCCATGATATAACCTACTCCATATATCATTCATGAGCTCATGAATACTATCAAACATTTAATTTTCACCTTATCCCTTCATTATGCGCATATCATCTACTTTCCAAAAGTATATGAATAACCTTTCATGGTTACTGGTACCATTCATCATACACTTTCAAAACATAAGGAATGAAAATAGTGTAACAATCCTTAGATGTCTCTTTATTCCATAGTACAATTAGATTACTTATATAACATTACACTTGATAAACATGTAATCATTCCCCTACCTTCTTAAAACATTGACCGAGCATAAAAAATTCTTTCATCTCACATATCATTTGTAGTCTCTTTATCATCATCAACATAAATACTTCCCATACGACCATACTGATTCTCTTCATGAGACTTTCCCATAGGGAATAGGTTTTCATAATGCCCGTACATTCAACATTTAAAACATTTAACCATTGTTGATGTCGTAGCAATACCATTATCCTCATCCATGGTGTTAACTGAACCTTTTCCTTTGCACTTACTTTCTTTGTGTCCTTATTTTCCACACCCAAAGCATCTTCCAGTTCCGTTGAAACATTATCCTTGATTCCTCTTCCCACGTGATTTACATAGGAGAAATTGAACTTTCTTTATTCTTTGGTTATCATGAAACTCCATCTTTCTCTTGTTAGCCGAGTCAGGAAACGTACCAAATTTTACTTTATTTATCATATTATGAGATTGCTGATTCGGAATAATAATTATGTTTGGACTTCCAAATCCCATTTCATTTGGTTTCTCATGAAGAATATCATAACATTGTCCATCATATCCTCCATTATCGTGAATCATCTTGTTTCCATCCATTTTCTAAAACCCAAAAAGAATAGTGTGAGAGGCAAAAATCATGCTAGGGAAAACAACATAATAAAGGAGGAGTACCTTCAATATCTAACATATTAGGTTTAATCCTAATATTGTTAGTATAATTCTAGGAATATAACCTATACGTATACTTAACATTAGGGACATCCCAAGACATACCTTAGAAATATCTCTAGGGATCTCACTAACGTTTTCGCAACCTAGTTTCCAAAGGTTGACTAAACCTTTCCTCTGATACCAACTGTAGAGACCCTAAGCTTGACGTACATGGACATTACATTACTTCAGCGGAATACTTAATACATAACAAAAACAGACACAAGGATCGTAATAGTTTAGTGTCTTTGGAAACTTAGAATATAAACATCTAATTCTGTTGAAAGATCTTCAACATCTCCCATATCGATCTTCCCTTTTTTTACCTAAAACCTTTCTTTATATCCTGGGGAGAAGAAAACATATAAAGGGTGAGATCAAATTCTCAGTAAGGGTAAGCATGTATAAAATAAAACAAATCATATACATTTGATCTTAAAAACATGAACATAATGTTTAAACATCAAAATCTTGAGCAATGACATAAAAAATGGAAGTATGTAAGGCATAGAAAATAAAGAAACATTAATCTTGATAAAATAGCATGGGATTAAAACATTTAATTGTGGAAACTATTAAGAACATGTTAAGATTTCCATAGTAGCCAAGGCATTGCTGCCAAGACCATCTTAGTGGACAAAGTCCCATTCTGAATCGAGTTCACTCATTGTTTCAGTCCTGTAACACTGAATCGGAATAACTTACCGATCCAGCCATGTCTATATCATGAGATATAAATCTTTACCCAATGAATTGGAGGGAGATATAGGTCCCACCCATCTCATAATTAAATCATTCTTACTTGTGCCACAACATAAACTTAAAACATTCATCATTACCCAAAGAATAAAATGGGTTTCATAAACATCATATCATCATCACATAATCCATATAAAATAAATGGATATTTCATCATAAGAAACTTGAATGCATGTAAATCATAGAGACATTATACTTGAAACATACACATAATTTCATCTTAGATGGAAAATGGTTTTGTTAAAACACTTGAAATGAATTCTTGAGGAAAATATCCTTTCTTCTTGAAAATCATTTTCTTTTCACAAAATGCCATGAAATTTTAAAAGAAAGATATTTTGTTGAAAATAATTATGAAATTTTTTGGAGGAAACATCATGAAAATAAGGCTTTATAAAACCATAAAAATCCATTCATGCCGTATAAGTTAAAAATAACAATCTTCTTGTACTTTTTTCGGAAAAGTCAAAAAAGTACCTCGTATGGTAAAAAAAAGAAAGATTCCTTCCATACGATGTGGTAAAAATAGAAAAGGGAAAAAATGTCTTTAAAAATAAATGGAAGGAAAGTAAACAATTTATGATAACATTTTGATAACATATGGACATGGATAATAAACATAACCCCCAGTAAATACTTACGAATAAACAATCTCGGATAAGAATGAGATAGGAATAATTATCCCTTACCTTAGGTCTGATATGCTTCATACGTATCTAAAACTCCTGTATAATGATTAAAATAATGTCCTTGACATATTCCAGAATCATATTCATTGTTATGATATCATATGTGGTTCACTTATGACTTTATATTACTCGTTCTTTTGTAAATTCCATGTTAAAGAGTGTTTTGGGTAAAATGGTTTCATTTGTCATCCGTGTTTTGACTTGTAATTATTCATATGATTAATTAAATCATGATTACATAATTCCAGAATATAAAACATGATTTATATATAATATATATTCAGAATATACATATATACAATAGATCAATAAATGGAAAGAAATACACCGTTCATGGAGACGGTAGGCTGTACGTACGCATGAACGCTGTTTTCGTTTCCTTATTGAGTTGAATGGAATTAAGTAGATGAAATACAAATATATACACATAAATCCAGTATCATTATTATGTCATATATTTCATGATTACTTATTATATATACATTATAATCATTCTTTAATGGTTATCATGGAGAGTGAATCTCATCGCGTCGTGGAGATGGTATTCCGTACGTACGCACGAGCGATGATATCATTCCCATGATCGTGGAATTGTATTAAAGTGTATGTATAATATTACAGAATCAATATCAATTTACAATAATCATATATATATTCATTACTTTCACCATTATACCCATACATGTAAGGTGGTGGTGGAAAATAGATTACACCACGGCGTGGAGACGGTATTCCGTACGTACGCACGCGCGGTGATTTCATTTTCCATAGGATGGATAGATGGTGAAATAGGGTTTCTTCATACATATAATAACATATCAGTATATGAGTGATACAGATTTTATTACTTCATAATGAAACAACCTTATAAGAAGAAGTTGAAGAAGAAAGAAGCTTGAAATAATCAGTAGAAGAAATTACCTCTTCTTCGATACGCCTCTTTGAAACCTCCTCTTAGGGCACTAAGATTGGGCTTTAAAGAAGGAAAAAACATCTAGGATGTCTCTAGGGAAGTTGAGAAGATAATGTTTCAGTGTTTTCTGAGCTTGAAGGCTCAAATTGGTGTGAGGAAGGGAAGTAGGAGGTGCCCTTTTATAAGGGAGGAGAGGGGCACCTTTGGAAATCTAAAAAAATTAATTTTTAATAAATCTAACCCCACATAAAAACCTCCAAAAATGACTCATATTCAAATATTAGATATGATAAGGTTGTAATATCATCAACCAATATAATTTAGACATGTTATGTATTTATTTTAATCATTATCAACTTGATTTATCCTTATTTAATCAATTTAATTTTATTTGTGGTAATAACATTCTAAATTTTAAATTATAACAAATAATTACTTATTTTTTGTGAATTTTCCATAATTGGATACTTAATAACATTTTAGACCATATATATTTAAATTTATACTTTTTTAATATATTTGTGATTTTTAAGAATTTTTATAATATGTTATTTTTATAAAATAACAATAGTGTCAATTTTGACACTATTTATTTATTTGAATTTAAATAAAATAAATACAGAAGATATGTTCGAATTAAAAGATTTAATAGATTCATATAATCTCATATTTATATATAACGTTAGTGGAGTACTTTAAATAGTTCATATAATAATTATTTTATTATTTTCAAAACCATTTATTTGGTTTATCTCTTAATAAAATAAATACTTTAACATTTTTGTATAGTTATTTAATATACTTATTTCTTGCATAAAAATTAAAAATAAAATCCTATGATGAAGATAAATATATTACCTATCACAATAATACTTTTACTCGAATTTATCATCTTAAAATTACAGTATTTAAATTGTTATATTTTTTAAATTATGAAGGTGACAACTTTGGCATCATTTAAAATAAAATAATATAAGTGTCATAATCGTTTTTATAAGGCTCCAAATGGTCAAATATTAGATCATTGGATTATTATGGTTTACATTTACATTACCAATAAGTTTTGGTCAGGGTTTTGTGCATTTTAAGGTCACTATTAGTTTAATAAAAAATATATTTTTGATTTTTCACTAGATAAACAATTTTTGCATCATTATTGTGTCATAATTAATGATAATTATTTAATCCCTAAAAATTCTAAATAAATTTATATGATGTAGATAATTTCATTAGATTTCTGGATACTATTCATGTTTGAAGTTTCATGAAGTTTATCACCAGATTAAAATTATTATACTTATAATATTTAAGAGAGTGACATGTTGTCACTTTCATTTGTTTTAATAATAATTAAGTTATTTTCATGGAGAAAAGTCCATTAAATGATTCTAATCATACCCTTAGGTGATATGGGTCGAATTTTATTCATCCAATAGAAATTTGGCAGGTTTTAGGGTAATTTTATAATTTTATATTTACCCTTAAGTACCCAATTTACCTTTAACTATGGTAAATAAAATTTACCGTAGTTACAATTCATAATGACCAAAAATAAAAATTAGATTATTAACATAATTTGGACCCACTGATTCCAAATATGGGATCCATTTTTCCAAATTCAATACACAAAAGTTGCAGAAATTAAATTAAAATTAATCCAGTTGTCGAAAGAAAACGAGTTTTTGTTTAAAACATTGCAAAAGATTGAATTTATTTAACCCACGAATTCAATGTAAAATCAAGGCTAATGACATACATTATATTAAATGGTAAAAATATATTCTATTTATACTTTAAAACCATTAAATATTATAATTTAACCTTATAAATTATTGTAATGAAAAAAGTTGTTTTTAATTAAAATATAGCGTGTTTTTACTATTCATCAAAATATGAAAGTTACCAGAATAAAATGAAAAATTTATACAATGTAAATTATTATTTCATGATTCCAAAGAAGAATTTTATTTTGTCAAATTGAACTTATAAACATGTCAAAAACAAGATTTAATGTGGGTGCGCCATCAAAAGGCGGCAAAACTGCATTTTTAAAAAAATACTTATTTTACCCAAAAAATTTATTTTGTTCTTATACCATGTTCTAGAAAATGTGTAATATGAATAATAATGTTATAAAATTCAAAATTTATTTAATACTATTCACAACGGCTAGTTCATAATAATATTATAATATATCGTTGTTTAGTAAAACCCGGTATTGCGTACAACACATGCTATCGAGGAAGGTCGTGATTACGTGTAATGCAAGCCAAGTCAGGGTTGCGTGTTGTGAAAGAATACTTCATTGTTTCGTATAACAGAATCCAACCATATTTCATTTATAAATTTAATATATATATATATATATATATATATACTCAATGTTGCGTAGAATAACTATTATCAAAATTGTGTGTAACACGATCAAAGAATAGTGTTGTGTATACTGCAAGGTAATACGGTGTTGCGTATAGCACAAGGTAATCTTGGTGTACCATACAACACAAGACATTAATGAAATTAAAAGAATATTTTTCATAAAATCTTGGGGAGTTACACTTCTAGAGGGTGGCTCTATGTGTCGATGTATGGTAGTGATGTACACTAAATTATTCTAATGGATTATTGAAAGAAACAAGATATCAAAATACTTAAAGTTTTTTAAAGACATCAAATAGTTGGATTAGTCTATGATGGGTGAGAATGATACCCTCCAAGTGACCAAAACATGGGTGCTAATGGAGATACATTAGGGGAAGAAATTTATAACAAAATATTAGTTTAGATTTTCTGGAAGAAAATGGATGGTAGAGATATTTATATTTTTTGGTAATAAGGAAAACAATTAATATACAAATGAAATTTATTTATTTAATTACAATTCTCTATTATTGAAACATATTACATTTCAAATGGTGTTGTGTATGGGTTAATTTAATGACTTTATATAATGTAGTTTGATGTAATGATTGAAATCTCTTATGGGGTAATAGCTGATAAAATCCATATACAGTAACTAACTAGGTTAAAATATAAATAAAAGTACAGAATTTTTTATATTTTGAATTAGATACTTTAATGATTGAATCATGTTCTGAGATAATGGATTCAAAAATTAAACAATTTAATAAATTAGTGTAAGATCATCTAAATAAAATCAAATCAATTCAATTACCGAAATGTGTTTAATTATAAGAGATCGATCATCCTTCTACATTGTATTAATGATATATTTACTGAGGGTTTGTTAAAGGAAAAGGTCATAGATATGTGACATTAACTTTTTGGAATTTTTGAGATAAAGGAAGTCAGTCTGGATATTAGATATCCGAATTGTAAGTTACTAATGTTTTAATACATTTTACTTAACTAGATGATATTATATGTGGATGTTGGTAGATTAATTTAGAATAAGTGAGTCAATGTTGGTGACCACATCGCAATATTTAAATTTCAATCTATGTAAAATCCAACGCAAATTGTATTTGAGGTTAAGTATATGGTAGTGATTTTATATGTAGCAATAATCAGAGGTTTGATATATGTTAATGTTTAAACATTTCCATGAATTTCCTATGATGTTGGCGCTGTAAAAAAGATTAATTAAAACTATAAAAGAGTTAATAGGTAGGTTTTGATGTTAATACTCATATACTAGAGAGGTTCTAGAAAAATTACACTTCTCATGGAAATGAATGATTTAATGTAGGGTATTTTGTACTTTAACATTAAGGTAGTCATAGATATATAAAGGATCATATAAAGAGCTACCTTCAATTTTCGGAAGATTAAAATGTGTTTGATTACAATGTTTTATCCAGAATTTTCAATCATTAAAAATGTAGTAGAGTACTACAATTTTACAGAATTTTGGATGGATTTATTCTTATTGAATGTATTGAGAGAGTAACATGGATGGTAGAAAGAAGTTGTAATATATTCATTGATTCATAGAGTGAAATCCATTTACCCATAAATTTGATATTTAATTTTGGAAAAAATTATATTCCAATAAAGTACTACTTCATCTAGAATATTCTGTAGTACAGAGTGTTGGTTCAATGAAAGATCTATGAAACTCAAATTCTTAATAGAAATTAGGATAAGTATGGTAATCAATGATGTACTTAAGAGATATCATTCCAAAATTAGGTTGGGCTAACTGGAATCATGTTTGGTAACCATATTACCCCTGACAAATTTTTATAATATATTGTGAGGTTTGTTGAGGTTTATGGTGTAATTTGTTTTAGAAACAATAAAATGATTCTCATATTTGAGACTATTGGGTTGCTTGTGTAGAGTAAAAACCATTTTCTAGATATGAAATTAATACTAGAATAAAGAGAAACTCTAGGTGCTAGAATTCCAAATCATTATATGTAATCATTATATTGATAATAATATGTCCATAATTACAAAATTTGTGCTGACAGACACAATTAGATAGATTATGAAAACGAATAATCATATTATTAACCTAAAAACCTCATATGGAGGTAGTTTGTAGAACAAATAATGGGTTAGTGTAGTATATATCTCTATGTTATGTTCATTAGGATCGCAGTTATATGGTTCGAGAGGTTGAGGTTGTGTATGTCCTTTTCTGGTCAAAGGGATTTCATCCAACATAAGTGCAGGTTCAAATAATTTAGTAAATATTAGTGGGATATTATTACAATTTTCAATGGTTTTGTACATCTATTTAATAGAGGGATAATAATTTTTTTATTATATAAACAGTTATTAACAGTTATAATCACTCGTTTGTTTACCTAATACAAAAGTAAATAAGTGTTCTCCCATGGATTGAGATGCATGTATAAACCACATATGTTATTTTTCTTATACCATATAGTTTAATTTTTTTCTCGTTTCTTCATATAGATCATGTCTAAGAGAATCTAAGAGTTATTAATTTTAGAGAATTTATTTTTCGTGATAATGTTATTCTATTTTATGTTCATCCTATAAAGGGGTTATTCTTTATTTTCATCCACATTCATAAATTAATTTGGTTTATCAAATGGTATATTTGATCACAACATGAATTTTTGAAAGGCGTAACATAGGATGATCTAGATAAAAAAGAAGTTGTAGATTATCTCACAGTATATTAATCTTACTAGAACATAGGAATCATTATTAAATGAGAGGTGTAACTATAATCTTTTATCCACAGGTCCCTAGGACAGAAAATCATCAAATGTAGCTGCACAACAATGTATGGAAAGAAAATGAACAATAAAAGTTAGACATATCCCATTACCTACCACAAAAGTATCCATAAATCACATCCCTACTCTCAACTATAGGTTAGTGAATATATGAAATATCCCTCCCCTTATCATTGTCTTAATATGGTGGGGATATGTTACATCTCTTCAAGAAACATCCCTAATATTCCAAAGGCTGGCAATAAATGACAATGTAATTCCGTATACATGGGGTTGGTCTTTCCTTTCTTAAATAAAACTACCTACAAACTATCCATAACAAAAAAACACTACATGATGCATGATAAAATTAATGAAAACTCAATTATTTCAGTTATATCAATCCTAAAAAAATCTACCACATAAGAATAAAAACTAACTTCAATTTCAATAGTGGATGAAAAACTATTAAAACTCAAAGATAACCACATCACTAAAAAGATCCAAATGCTTCAAGCTCCATCACCACCAAACAATATTAGTGTCATGATATTTTTAATATGTGTGATAAATTACCTCTTCCTATGTTAAATATATAACATATATAAAATCACCATAATTTCAAAGCATCGGTGAGTACTAAAACTCAGTAGGTTTTCCCCAATCACATCCATACTCATTCCCCTATCAAACAAAAGTAAGAAACATTTATATATAACATTTTATATAGAAAAAATTCTATAGTTGTTTATAACTTAATATAAACAAGTTTCATATCAACTAGTTTTCCAACAAAATACATATATTCAAATAAAGAAACCAAACAATGCTTTAAAACCATTTTGTGATTTCCACTTTTAGTAATGATTCCATTCTGGATATATAACCATGAATTGATCTTTATGATATTTCTATACTCATGAGTAGTTTCTCATCGATCTAATAATTCTTAAAAAGGTAATAATATCCCTTGATCCATTACAACATGGGAACTGAGCACAAACCATATTCATCCAATCCTCTTAATAAAATATGAATACACAACACCTTGTTGGCCCAAAATACATATCAAAACAATCATTCCAAAAACCATTTCAATTAAAAACTGTTTTATTGATATCCTTTTACAAAAAATAAATTTCAAAAATCTAGTAAATCCGTATTTTAAAATTTAAATTTTTAAATAAAAAAAACAAATGACATTACACAACCAATTAATATGATTCAATAATTTCACCTAAAACCATAAATTGTCACCAAAGATGTTTTATATCAGGCTTTACACCATAATTTTACAATCAAAATCAGTCTATGAAACCAATTTTAAACTAACACAATGGGTTATAGAAAGAGGATTTGAGAGTGAATCCACCAAACATGAGTGTTCTTGGAAAAAATGATAAACAACATGAAAAACAACCTAAAACTAGGTTTAAAATCCATGAAACCACCTTATATCACTTCCCCTTTCTTAAACCAATACAAATCTAATAATATTTGGCATCCATATCAATTTATCTACCCACATCAGTTGAATATCTATGAAACAAATATAGGGTCAAATTAGTTCTAATAAAAACCCCATGAATGGCCAAGAAATATCACATACCATGAGGAATAAGCTTCAAATCACCACATGAAGAATTTGTATTACCTAAAGATCAAATTCATATCCTTCCATTACTTTATGGAGATAAAACCCCAAGGTAGGGTTGCATATGAGGAAAAATGGTGGTATTAGGGGGATAATGAGTGAGATCCACTTTTTAAGGAAGTAGTTTCTTATCATGCATGGTTTAGGTGCATGTTTAGGAAATTCATATGAAAAATTATCAATATAGAATTCCGTATAAAAGAAACTCACATGGTCATCTCTGAAGATTTCCCAATTTTCAATCAACATTGTGGAAGCAACTACCTCAAAAGAAAAAAATTCATTTTTTGAAGATCACACTTTATCTTTAGTTGATACATGGTTTTGGAAAACTTAGTGCCACTTGTAGGCCTTCTATTTTTCACATGTCTCACATTGTATGGTTTCTTAAAAATGTGGGATGGTTTTCTTAAATTATTCATTAATCATGCACTTGTAGAAAACTAAAAAACACAAAAAAAATTCTCCAACCCCTCCAAAACATCACCCATATACTTTACATAATTACACATCATATTTCAAGGGTTATGTACTAGAAAATAGTTTTGATAAATTCTCCCCACATTTTGAATTTGTGTCCCCAGAAAGTATCAAAAAATGATTCTATGAAAGAGTTTCATCCAATACTCATTCAATTCCTAATCACCTTCCCAAGTCACATTATAAACCAGACTATGTCACCACCAAACCCGCAGTAGACTGATGTTTTTTCCACATAAAACTTTCTCCTGCCTATCAACATTCTTCCTTGAGATATATACCAAAAATTATCTATATCTAGGATAATTTGATCCCATATGATCACATGGTTAGGGACAGGATGATACCTATTCAATTAATATACATGGAACAAATTACACACCACACTGAACTATGGTGGTAATTCCAAATGATATGACACCTCACCAAAAAATTCCAATATATCAAAAAGGCCTATGCATTGAGGAGATATCATTCCTGGTTTCTAAAAATTTTGATGTCCAAACCATGGATAAATACTTAAAAATAATCGATAATGAAAAGGATTACCATTTATGATGAATCTGAGCTTTCTGAATCATCATTCTAATCCATATAATGTTCCATGTTGTTTCTATAACTAGGCTCGACCCAACTAGTTATGTCTCTCAATTTTCCAGCAAAAACAATGGATAATGAAAATAATTACCATAGAATACATTAAAAGAATCCATATGTATCGACGCATACTAGCTTCTTTTATATGAGAACTCCACCAATAAAACATGATCTTTCCTTATTCCATGAAAATCCAATACACTAGCCTACAACATGTCATCCATTATTTGTATCATTCATTCATATTGGCATTCCATTTGATGATGAAACATTATACACATAGTCAACAAACCCCCATGGTTTTTCTATAAGGATTTCTAAAA
This sequence comes from Viscum album, assembly GCA_963277665.1. NCBI lineage: Eukaryota > Viridiplantae > Streptophyta > Magnoliopsida > Santalales > Viscaceae > Viscum > Viscum album. The sequence continues at coordinate 449,545,402 of OY728133.1, forward strand.
ATGAGATGTAAGCCTTGTATCTACATCTGAAACTATTTAAACTAGTATGCCATGTGTCTTTTCCACTTCCTAGATATAGATTTTGGATAGATCATCCACCTTATGAGTTTCATTAATAGGTATTAAGTGAGTAGACTTGGTAATATAATCCACTATCACCACTATGGAATTGTGTTTCAGAACCATTCATGGCACAAATCTAACAAAATCCATAGTTCCCAACTCACATTTTTAATGGGGATAGACAATGATTGTAGCATACATACTAGTCATAGATTTTCTTCCTTATCATGAAAAAAAAATTAAGCTTCTTGAACCAAACGTAGATATATTTTTTTCTTACCAACACACAAAAAATGTGATTTAAATGCCTTATACATCTATTCTATTCCTAGATGAACAACCCTTCTGAAATGGTGGTAATAATTTTGAACTTTTTCCTGAAAATCTATAGTTATAACCATAAAATTATTGAGCCACAACATTAATCACTCAATAATCTTCCATCTCTTAATGGTGTCCCCACCATTGAGATTTGAACTGATTGTAAGAAATTATGAATCGAACATGAGTGCATCTTTTAACATCTTGAAAAAATCAAGAACATGAAAAAATGGAATGAAAACTACAACATCACCTCAGTATTCAAATTCAACATACATGTCATCATAGAATGACATCCGATGCCACTCATCTAAATCTTCTTTTTCCATCAAAGCATATGGATTTTTCCACAATTCATCCACCACCAAATTTAACTTACTCGGTGTATAAATAATACCAATGTCAAATAATGGGATATACTACAACCATCTATTTTTCCTTAGATTCAAATTTCATTGTTAATAATTATTCCTTAATCTCTTATGATCCGTAAATATAATAAATTTTCCCCAAATAGTTAATGACACCATGTTTTCAAATCATGGATGAATGAAGCTAACTCCAAATAATTTTTTCGGTAGTTCTTATCATGAACACTTAAGTACATTGAAATATAAGAAGAAATATGTTGTCCTTGAAAGAGAACAAACCCCAAATCAAATCCAGAAGCATCAAAACACATCACATGGCCTTTTCCAAATACATGGAAGTATAAAGATAAGTGATGAAGTAAAACAACATTCAAATAATGAAATCATTTTTAGAATTCCTCAGCCCATTGGAATGATAAAATAATCAATTTCAAATCATTCATAAGTGAAGTTGGTCATGAGAATTCATGAAGATTGCATTATTAATATTTAACTAGACCCAGAAAACATTGTTTCCCAATGACATTATTCAGTGGATTCTAAGAGATAATAGATTCTATCTTTAATGGATTCTCTAAAACAACTCACTGAAAAATTACATGGAAAATAAATCATTCCTCTTGTATGGAAAAATCACATTGTGATAATTATGCACAAAAACTATAGTCTCTCAGGATTTCCAACCTTGTCACACGTTTTTGCACATGCCTAGCCATATTCCATGAATACAAAAATATTTCATCCACAAAAACCACAACAAAATAATCTATATATATCTAAAATATTTGATTCATCAATTCCATAAATACAACTAGTGAATTCAAAATACTAAAAGGTATTACCACATATTCATAATGCCTATATCTTCTTCTGAAATCTTTCATTTAAATATCCTCCTTTAAAAGTCATAATTAGTGATATCTAGATCACATTTCATTTTAATAGAAGCATTGAGCTACCCATAATGGACTGAACAGATTGTTAACGCAAGAAAGTGAATACAAGTTCTGTATTATAACTTGTTTAATCTTATGATAATCCTCCTACAACCTTATAGTTCCATCTACATTCTTCATGAACAAGACTGGTGCTACACATGGAGATATTCTAGGTTGAATAAAACCCTATCTTTCTATCTCTTCTAACTACACTACCAAATTGATTAATTATTTTTGTTCCATTCATTAGGATTAAAGAGAGATAGGACTAGTCCACAAAAGGATTTAAATAATAAACTAAATTTCCATTATCGGTGGTAAACAATAGAAAATTTTAGGAAACACATAGGAAAATTGATCCATGACTGCTATAAAACATCTAATATCAATAACTTCCATCGATCCCAATTTCAAACCCACAATCTTGTTTGAGATCATTCCAACTTCTAGTTCCGAAAATCCATTTTCACCTATCTTAACTTGATTTTGTCCTTTAAATATTTTCTTGTCTCCATCCATAGTTGTTAAACTAACAGTTCTTCTATAACAATCAATGTGTGCCTTGAATGTTTTCAAGAAATCCATACCTAGGATTACATCATAAACATCCATGTCCAGTAAGGATAATCACCATTTAATCTCGACGCCATCTATGGTTATAGAACATTCTCTACAAAAAAAGGCTTGACATTCTCTTTCATCATGAAAAGTTTGATATTTTATCATATAGTGAATAATATCAAGTTTTAATCACATCAACTCAATATCTTGAGATGCAATAATGTAATCTGATGTAATCAAAAAAAATCTTCCCTAATGGTAGAATTCAAAAGAATCATACCTCTCACCATAGATGGTCCATACAAATCATCCAAACTCACATACTAATCTCCCAATAATTTCTTTATTACTGGATGTTTTTCTTTAGTGCCCTAATGAGATTTTCCTTACAGAGAAGACATGTTTTTAATAGAATCAGGATGGATTGATATGTTCTACAGATGATATTTATTCTTCTTCCCCTTCCCCATCAAAGCATATAGCACCTAAGATACCTGGGAAATGTATCAAGCACCCGACCTTAGAGCACTGGGACAATAACACTGAATATCTCTCATCATGATTCAATTATGGCATGATCTTGGTGGTTTTATAAACTCTATATTCATGTGGTCAAAGGAACCACATTGGAAATATGCAGCTTCTTTCATGGGTGATAAAGGAAGATTCATTGACCCAGTCATTTTATTCTGATTCATGTTCCCACCTTATAAGTAGTTTTCCCTCTTTCTATTTCCCCCTCTATTAGGGTTCCCACCAATTTACATGGTCATCCAAATATTATTCATCCCAAAAATCCAATGATTTCCCTTTTATCCAATGTCACTCTATTCACTATCTCAGTATAATCTGTAATGCAGAGAACAACTATCTTTAAGAGAATCTCTTGTCGTCGCCCCATTAAAATATTTGTGCATTCAAGGATAAACTAGTTGTAACCTCAGGTGAAAAGAGCACTAAATTCAATAATTTACGGGAATATATTTTATTGACATATTTTAACAATTCATGCTGAAGAAGTCTAGTGTTCTTTAAATCATGAACTTGTGCAGATATAATTACTTATTGAATAATTAATCCAAATCTTCCAAACCAAGGCCTTAATAAACATTATCAAATATTGTTAGTTCTATTCACGAGCATGAAATATCCTAGATCATATACGTCTCTATATTTTACTTCCAGTCTTCTGGTGTGCTGATGAAATCAATGATACGATTTATCTTGGTCATCCACTCCTCTTCTTTCTTATAGTTCATAGTCACCCGAGAAAATGGGTGGATCTCTCCTTAACTGAACTAAATGATCCACTTATCTTGTCTCATCCATCTAGTTCCTTGTTTCCACAACCTAAAACAATGTGATGATACACTAAAACATTTTTTAGTTTACATTTGGATTAGGTTCGGCTACATTCACAGTATATTCTTCTAGTTGGTTTCTACAACACCTACCAGGGTCCATTTTCTATAACCAAAACAAAGATAATAAATTTACCTCTCTATCAATTGATGGATTATCATTTAAAATTATATCTCTACAACTATCACAAAATTTTTTTCCAAAATCAACCCTTTCCATGTTCCAATATTTTTGAATAATCTACACTTTCTTTTGAAAATATAACTATTCTCAAAATTCCACATTCATGTTCTTTTTCAAAATCAGTATTTTTAAACAAATAATCATTTTAAAAAAATTACATTCCTTCAAATCATATATGACTACTAAAAATGAAATATACATTCCTAGTTAGAATTTAATCATCTAATACATTTAATTGTCATCTCATTGGCTAAACCTATGACAATGAGATTTCATGTCCTATAAGTGTCTTCAAAACACTAATGTAACCGACTACCTAGTAATTTAAATTTTAGTCTAAAAATTTTAGTTAATCCTTTTATGATCTATACTTCATGTCCATAAATTATACCCATTTATATTTTCCCATTTGAAGGATTAAATAAGAATTAATTCAACTGTATGACTGACAAAAGTGATGACCACTTGTTGGTCATTGTCTTATCAAGTCGATGCCCCTTGTCTCAAACATACAATTGGCTGAACAAAAATAATACCATTTATAATTTTCCACCCATCTCATTAGCTTCAGAGGGATGTGATTTGTTACATGGCCTAAATAGACAACCTAAAGATTCGAAAGTATAGAATTAAATATTGAAAGAATTCAATATATGTGGGGGGGTAATGTCCCCTTTTTAAGATAAAGCAACCAAATAAAAAAATAACAAAAAAAAATACAGGATACATGAAATAATTAAAGACAAATTAATCATTTCGTTTATAAAAAACCAAATAAAAAGTACAAAAAATGATGAAATATTAATTTTAAACTTAACAACATAAGGAAAACTATTAAAACATAAAGAAAACTACATGACTCTAACTCTTGACATGCTCAATGATACAACTCCAACAAACAGTCCCATTATCGGGAATTAGTGAAAAAGATTAGTGATACATTACCATTTCCCATTTCCTGGTGGATGACAGCTATATAATAACCTATGACACAAAGTGGTGGGGACTACTAAAACTCAATATGTTTTCCTTGATCAATTACTTACTCACACAACCAGGATAGAATGTTTTGTAACATTTCTATAATAAAATTTATAAAAATCCTATTATAGTTTATAACACAATAGAAACTACTATGATATCCACCAGGTTTCTCAAAATATCAAATTTTCAAATAAAGAAACCAAACGATTCTCTAAAACCCATTAACAAGTTCCATTTCCAATAACCATTCCATTCCTCACAACCAACCATTCATGATGCATTTTGAAAATTCTATACACATGAGTGGTTTCTGGTCGATATACCATGTCTTCATGAGGAAATTATATCCCATGTTCTAATACACATTTTTCACCTAGTTCAAGGTCATTTTTCAACCAAGCCTCATAATGAAATATGAACTCATACCAAAAATTATGCCCAAAAACCATGCCAATACCATCATTCCAAAAAAATTCTATAAAACAACCATTAATTGATTTTTTTTTCCAACAAGCCATTTCAAAAATCTAGCAAAGCCAAATTTTAAAATATAAATTTTTTAATCAAGAAACCAATTTACATTGCACAACTGATTACTATGATTCTAAAATTTCACCAAAACCATAAATCTGTACCAAAAAAGAATTATATCATTATTTTCACCACAATTTTAAAATCCCAATGAAGTAATTAATCCAATTTGACACTAAGAAAATAATGTCTCACTTGAAGAGTCTAGATTGAAGCCACCTAATTTGATATGTTTTGGAGAAAATGATAAACGACATAAAAAAACATCAAAAAACCATGTTGAAAATCCATGAACCCACCATATATCTATTCTCCTATCATTAAACAAGCCAAATATAATCATATTTGAAATCTAAAACCTTAAAACTACCTACTATGTGTGTAGATATATGAAAATGAGAGAGGATTTACATCTAATAAAAACATAATGAATGACCATTAATGATCACGGAGCATGATGAATGGGCATATAATCACCATGGGAAGCCTTTAAATCACATTCAAATAAGTGGGAAAACCTTCCTTGACATTTTAGAGAAACAAATCCATGCTAGGGCCACATAAGAGGGAAAATGAGGTACTTAGAGGTAAAATGTTTGAGATCTACTTTTTAAAGAAGTAGTTTCAAGTAAAACACTATAAAGTTATACTACCAGTAAAATATTGAGCTAACTATGGGCCAATCATAGCCATAAGTACAATACTCATATCGTCATATCAAATGGTTTGTAAATAAAGTTCCAACCGTGTCGAAGCTACTACCTCAAAAATACAAAAAACAATTCTCAAATCACAATGTTTTTCCTTAGTGGACACATGGTTTGGGAGAACTATGCACCACCTGTGCACCTCCACTTGTCTGCCTATATAACTGTGCATAGTTTCTTATAAGTGTTTCATGATTTTCCTAAACCATTCAACTAATGAAAATCCCCAAACCAGATAAAATATTTTCAAACACTCCCAAAAATCACTCATATACATTATGTACTAAAAAATCATAATTAAATGGTTGCGTACTAGAAACTAGGAGTTCTACAATTTATCTCAACATAAAATGACCTAACCACCCTCATAGTCTATATCCATCAAATTAATTTGAAAATTATCCACCAAAATGTTGATCAAGAGCACGTAATCAATATTCAGCTAATAAAAATGAACAATAGGTCATAAAATTCCAATTTAAGAAACTAATATTATCTTAATTTTTAAATCCCTATATGTTCACAAAAGAAATATTTACAAATTTATACCCACATAATAACTCAATACATATACTAATAGCATTTTCCTAAGGTCTAACCATATTAATCATCATTCCTACACAATCCAATTCATTCAAATATTAATTTAATTATTCCACGATCATACCCTGATCACATCTCACATCCATGTGTTCTCCAGTATCAAGATTTCTCTTTCAACTAATTAATCTCCAATAAGTGCTACTGGGAATTCCTTAATGATTTGTTACTGACTCCCGCAATCCAATCACATAGACATCAAAATCAAAAAGACTCAAAATTAATCAATAGACATGTTCCTATATTCCTACTACTATCACAATGTTCTTCAAGGATCTAAAGTTATTTACATAGCCTTTACAGAATAATTACCAATCTCTAAAACTAACAAGTACCACCATGTAATGTCTAACAACATGGAATTCCATAACCAACTCACTTTGGATCATCAAAGCCACTTTTTGGAATTCATCATTAGACAAAACCATATAGGGATCCCTCTAATAATACACTACAGAAAACCTCTGAGAAGAGAATCCATTAAACTTATAAAAATTACCATACTTTGTGTGGTACACCTAGATAACTCCTAAAAGTCCTCACACAATCTTGAAATAAAATATAATACCCTAAAAATTAATTTTAAATTATTGAACCCATAATTCCATGGAACACTCATAAAATTTACATACATTCTCATTATTTTTGTTATACATTAAAGTGACCACTTATCAAGATATTATAGTTACTATCCGTAATTGAAGAACCCCAAGATTCTTCAAGGCCTACATTGATTATCATCATTATCTTGAGTCTCTATACCATTAAACAAAATATTATTAATTAATTAAAAATATTTATAACAGAAAATTTTGAATTAATCAATCTTCTATATACCTGTCGTGAACCAAGTTGGGATTCTATCCACCATTCCATGAAACTATGTTTGAGACACCGCCTTAATGGAATTCACAACCCCCACAGGCTAGAAACTATTGTAGAGAATCAAAGTAATCTCTAAGTGAATGATTTTTCAAATAAACTACGATAAAATATACAAACAGAACAAAAAAACCACTATTAAAAACTGAATCTCATGTAAATATAAAAACTAATCTAAATAAAACAACTACTGAACAAAACAAAACGGAATATGAAAACTAAAATTTGACTATTCCAACAAGATCTCAATGTGACCTCTTGGTTACCACCAAACCCCAAGACCAACCTGGTCCAACAAAGAGCATACAAAACTGAATCCTTCACCTTTAAATTATCTCAGGTCTAATGACATCGAGTGGCACAAGTAGGGTCTGAGGTAAAATAGCTTAGTATGTAATCATCATTGAATCCATCCTTTTCATTCCTAAAACGGTCCAAAAACACTATTTTCTAAAACATTTATAAAATATTATATTCATTATTTTAAGAAAACAAACCCAACCTTCCATAAGGTACATTTATTTTAAATCAACACTCTCTTCTTTCATTTTTAAAAACATTTTCACTTCCCACAACCCATTTTAGAACAATAACTTGAATTCCAAAATCAAAACCATGTAACCAAATAGGGATATACAAAAACTAAATGGAAAAAACAAGTAGGAAAAATATAGTAATGCTAATATCCATCATTAAACTGAAATAAAACGAACATACTGATACTAGATCAATGGAATTTCATACACATCCCTACGTTGATCCCTTGATGTACTCGATTTGGAATCACTTTTCAGCATATAGTTCATCTTCATAGTTAATAACCAACATGCTGCTCCATACTAGCAAATCTAGTAGCACATCACAAATAGCCCTAAAAATTCAATTGTGGAACCAATCCTTCTGATCCGGGTCGACAATAATCCATCAACAGAATCTCTTCAATATTCTCATGAATCCATTGATAATAGTACATAATTAAAGGAGGTTTCCCTCTCAAGTGAGGCTCACCTTACCTGCCACCACTACACTTACCTAAGACAAAACACTAGTACCAACATTGGGATACCACTCTCTTTGGGGAATCCTATAAATAGGTTTCCACCTCACAACATGCCATTAAAATGTTCCAAGTAGGCCTTCACATTATTTGAGTTTCAAATCACTTTCCCAAACATTATAAAATACCAGTTATTCCTTCACATCAAATCACATCAAAACTAACCATCTCAATGAAATAGAAATTTCCAAACATTCCATTAAATTTCTCATTTAAATACACTTTCCAATTAACTCTAAATTTTTTTAAATTACAATATAAAACACTAATTTAATTTGGGAAACTCCATGAATGCCTCTACATTTCATATATAAACACATAACTAAACTAAAAAGAGAACATGCAATAACCCGGATCCTTTATACCACATTAATAACTCATAAAATCCAATTAAATGACATAAAAATTGTTCTATATAATAAAAAATTATAAAACCGTCATTCATCAAATGACTACCTCCAAAACTCTTTAAAACATATTTCATACATTTCACACAACCAATTAAACACATTCAAAAGGAACCATAAGAGGTAATACATGATACAAAATAAATTTATTTTACAAAACCACTCCCCAACACACACAGACAATTTGATTCATTTTAAAAACAACCTTTTTAAAGAAACAACACATACATTTTAAACCAACACAATAAGTCACACATAATAATAACATTATAAAAATAATCCAATACCACATACGACATATAATTCACAATCCAATATCAAAAAAACAAAACAAGGATAAATAGAACCCAAGGAAGACAATTTTATTTTAATATATCAATCAACAGTGTATCAATCATGAGGTGTTCCTTGAAAATTGGAATAATTAATGAAACCCCTTTTATACCATTTGAAACCCATTTCGATCATTAAAATGCCAAATCATTTTTTGACAACATACCAAAATAAATATTAAAATACATTATATGTAATTAAAGTAAACATTAAGAATTAAGAGAATGTTCTTCAAATGAAATGGATGGAAACACCAACCTCAATGAAATGAGAACACAACGAAACTCTTGTAGACTCACAAACAAGTCCAAATGGAAAAAACAAACAACCCAAATTCGTAAAAATCAACCCACATCAGCCAAAACAATCCTTATAGTTCACCCAATATGTATATTATCCAATAAAAACAAGGAAACTATGATATGGAGAATAGATGTGGTAGAAAAGGTAGATATTTGATGAATAAATCAATAATAATAACTATCCTTTGGTGAGTAATAAAATGAATAGTGGCCCAAGATGAAGCAGAATGAAGGGGGGTTTCCTCTGATCGATTCCAAATTAATATTGCTTCAAATGGATAGTGGAATATCTTAAATATGGTTCCTAGAATATAGGTCTTTTATTTTTTAATGGGCGTAATGTTTTTTCTGAAAAGTTTTGTAAATCGTGTGCAAACCATGTGACTACTAATTTTTACATTTTGCAAACATATAGGTTTAATTTTAACATGAGAGTCCAACCGATGATCCATTATTGATTTAAACATAATTTTGTAACACCTTGGCTTTTACAACCCCCCCCCCCCCCCCCACAATTCCAATTTCTCCCAATACCATTCGTAATAACCATGCATAATTCTACAAACAATTTCAAACCACCAAATCTCAAATGACAAATGTTGGAAACTAAACTGAAAATTTATCCAAAAGAGATTGCATGAATAAGTGAAAAAAATAAAATAAGATTATGGTTAGGGTGTGAAAATTCTCCCCACCAAAAACAATTTCTACCTTCATAATTCTACCCTTTTGAACAGTAAATATAAATGATCATGAACTCAAAAGAACCCAATTGAATCCATGATCCTCATCATGAACATTCAATTCAAAAATCACTCCCGATGTACTCTAAGAGTGTCCAAATCATGGTGGAATATGGGATAACATGGGAGGGTTCTCCCCACAACAAGAAAATAACAAACACTATGGAACTACTTCAGACTGGTCCATCACGTAAACTCCTAACACAAACTAGGAACCCCACCAGATAAAGTAAAACCAGAATTAGGATGAAAACATCAACGGGAAAGAGAGGTAATTAAGATTTTTAATGATCTTGGATAGTCACATAGTTTGGACACAATGTTTTACAATATGTGTGCCAACCATGTGTACCCTACTAGAGAAGAGGGGCACCATGCACCAGCATGATGAACAATTTCCCAAAACATGTTCTAAAATTTAATATCCCATCACCTGATTCCTAAACCATAATGTATTCTTTCTATATGATTTCTATAAACATGTGTAGTTTTTTTGTCATCCCAATAATCCTAATCTTGAACTGGATGGTAACCTAGGTGAAGCACCAAGGATTCCAAAACTATGTACTAACCATGTGCCACCTACTACCAATCCCAAAACATCCACTTTTCTCCAAGAACTCAAATATTCAAACTAGGAACATGCAATAATTCCACCATGGAAAAACTAGCATACGAACTACCAACACGAACTAAAAAAACTCCCACACTATGTTTTTATCTGAAACCAATCCACTTAAAGGGTGAAGGTACCACTTGAAGGGACACAATTCAATGACTTACTCTTAAAAGGGAACCATTAAACAGAAAAAAACAACCCCAAAATGACAATTAAAAACACGATAGTATAAAACCGCAATGAAAACTACAAAAATGAATTTAAACCATTGCCCTCCATATTTGGGGAAACATTTGGGCATGTTTCCCAGGACCCATGCAAATTCTTGAATGTGTGAGAGCTTTACTCCAATCCTTGTGGATGGAGCCCTGATGACTAAAGAATCCACTACCTCACAGTCTGTATCTAACAACCTCTAATCAAAACATATGTTTATTTATGTAATTACTCTAAAATAACATCTTAAGATTATCCAAATGACCACAATGATGAAAAATCCTCACAGGATTTGGAGAAGTCAGCTTCGAGTGCCCAAACCGTCCTCTTTGAAAACATATGAGAGAATGGTCTGAAAAAATGGAACCCCAAACCAAAGAAATAAGATTTTCAGAAATAGGTTCCTATAGAATACAAATCTCATCTTATGGGGAACATTTATGACTTGAAAGAGATAATGTATTTCCATTTATTTGTGATCCATAAACCAACATGGAAAAAAATCATCCTCCAACAACTATTCATAATTAATATCTTTGGAGGAGAGGGATCTCTCTTTGATATGTAGAGAAACACCCACAATGAAAATAGTATACTTCTATAGATCCTAAGATTTCATTTCTAAAAATAAGGAAATAACTCCTTGAAATGTTCAACATATGCCTTCATTTTCTACTGTCCCCATTGAATACTCTTGAGCTCTTCCACCTTCTTATTCTCCTCCTCCTTTGTTATAAACCATAAACAAAACAATATTTTACACATCCCATGTCATACAGAAATTAATCAATGCGGGGGAAACCACCATCCACTTATCCAAATATGGACCCTCAAACAATCCCAAAACAACACAGAATCTAAAAGATTCTAGATTTCCCAAGGATTGGAATACATGCTCAACTTCCTCAAGGCATTCCACTGCCTCTAACAGACATCAATCATCAAGGAATATGGGAAACAAATAATAAGACCTAGAAATAGTCCGAGACCCACTAGAAACCATTGGGAAATTTCTAGGAGGCACATTCTGAAAAAACAAAAGTATTAAAAATACATAATCATCATCAATCTGAAACAAAATTTGAAAGAATATTTAAATCCATAACAAAAGGATAACAAGATAAACTTTTCAAGTTCAAAATAAAATACTATGAAATAAAATCATTTCCATTTCAATTTCAAGACACTATTCTTCCCAGGATACTATCCAAACACTTAAATAAATTTTTCAGAAATGAAAACCCATTATTTAATGAAAACATAACTCCCAAAATCATTTTCTCCTTCAATTTTTTTTTGACAAAACCAAGCCAAATTTTCAGGTCAAACACTCACCCATAGAATCATACAAACTATTTTATATGAAGTCATCTACTTCAACATATATTATACATGAACATGTTTCAATATGAATTTTATATACATTATCGTTCATATGTGATAATTTACACGGAATTCTGAGGTTTACAATTACCACATTATAATCAAACCCAAATATTTTCCAAATTCTCAATTCAAATCACTTTCTCTTTTAAACAGTATTTTTTCAATATCAAACCATTTAAAATAATGAATTTCCATTTCGAAACCCATTATCATTTTAAACAATAACTTACACCGACTTTAACCAAAACAAATTAAAACTCATACCAAGCTGCCGAAATGAGGAACAATTGTCCTTGCCTAACTTTGAAAAATGATTAGTGGGACATGCCCGAGGTCATCATAACAAACTAATAGGACCATGAACAATGCACTCAGACTCCACATGGGTCAATAATCAATTTTAGATCATGACATGAAACCGCCTCACCTCCAATTTCATTCCTCAATCCAAATCAATGTCAAAAATCCAATCTTGGACTACCCCTATCAACTCAATGATCATAACGAGAAATGATTCATTATTTCCATCTCGTACATACCTCATTAGTTCTGACCATACTTGTCTCTTACTACCTAACATCCGAAATAAAATAATTTCCCTCTATATCCATTTTGTCACAAACTAAGTATGTCTTCCATCCCAACAAACATCTGACCTGGTCTGAGACATAGACCAAAGGCTGATCCTGAGCCCAAAATTCGTACAACTACTATCAACAATCAATGTAATTATAAAGGGAAATATTTGTGTTAATAAAAAATGATAAAATAAATAACTTGAACGTATAGAAGCTCTTATAAAAACTAAATATCAAAGAAATATACAAATAGATCAAAATACAACAACCTGTGAACAAAACCAATCTAAATACAAAAACTAAAACTGGACTACTTCATAAAGACCTCCTGAGGACCTCTTAGTCCCCACCAACCACAAGGCCATTTTACTCCAACCGTGAGGACATGAACCCAAAAACATGAACCTACAAAACAATGTGTGTCTACCGATTCCAAGTGGGATATGTAGGGTGTCAGATTAAACATCTCAGTATGTAATCACAAAATAATCCATAGATTTCTTATCTTAAATCAATCCAAAAAGCTTTCTTGAAAACAGTTAATAATATTCTTTTAGACATTTTTAGAAAGAAATATCTCCTTCCATAAGTTCACTTTTTTTAAATCAACACATGTAGCGTAACATTTTAAAAATTGTTTCACATCCCCCAACCCATTTCAAAACCAAACCCCAAACACCCAAATCCAAACCAAATAAACAAATATGGATATAAGGAATGTAAAATGAACAGAACAACCATTCTAAATATAGAAGTGGTAATATCAAACATTCGATTGAATTAAAAAAACGTACTAATATTAGATCACTGAAATTTACTAAAAAACCCTAGATTAATTAGTGGATGTAATCAGTTGGGAATCTGATGCTACCATATGATGGAACTCCAAAGTCGATAACCAACTGGCCACTCTAAACTAGACAATCTAGTGGAACATCCCACATATCCCTATTAAGTCATGGGGGTACCAACCAATATATTCTAGGTCAATAATAAACCATCACTAGATCGTCTAAAATAAACCAAATAATCCCACGTTAATAATACTATAATGACCTGAGTAGTAATAAATAAAATTATCTTATGATTTAATTCTTTATTATGTAATATGGTCGTAAAAAAACCTGAACAGGTTTTCTTTTATTATATCCAATTTGATTGAAAATGATAGTTGAAAATATTAATGTTGATGATATAGTCATTAAACATTGATCACATAGATATTATAAATATACAACTTTAACGAATCCTTTTGATAAAGAAAATGAAAGTGATGGCCTCATCCAATAGCATTATACCACACTAACCACATTTATCAGAGTTACTAGTTGATATAACATCAATGTGGTTTTAACTTGACCGATCCCAAGTCGATATCCAATAAATTATGCCTGATTAAAACCATTTACAAGTTAATTTCATGCTCATCGAGATCATGTCCCAAACCATGTTTGTCAAGAGGCTCCATGAAAGTCTCACCATCACACACCTTACTCTTAAGGTCATAAACAAGTGTAATAATGGGATATTTATAATTTTCTTACAATACTAATATGTATATTGTATTGAAAAATTATTTTATTTTTATTTCGTATTATTAGATTGTAAATGCTATTGATTTTGATTTAATTAAACACAAATTTTATTTTCAGGTCATATTCAAATTCAATTATGTGATTTAATTTGATGAATTAATGTATTTTATAAATAAATAGTATTATTTTAATCTTATTAATAATTTTTTTTATTAATTATTAATGGTCATATAATTTTTATGAAGTGAAATGTACTTTTTATAAGGGTTTAAAACTATTATTTTCAAAATCGATCATTTTTCAATAGATGTCGAATATTTTTTAATAAGTCAAAATTTACATAATTATGAAATTATTTATATAATATAAATATTATATTTTGAATAATAATTTCTAATTTATCTATTGGTTAATTTTTCATAATATTATGAGACAGTGAATTTTCAAGTAAAAAATAAATACCGTATAAATATATGTTGTGTTATAGGACGCCAAAATAATCCAAAATTGATGTAATATATACTATAATGATTATACTAGTACAAATATGGTTTTTTCAATTAATATAATGTCACTTTAGTTATATTTTATTAATTTTATTATTCTTACTTGAATCCCCCAAAATGTTTAATATATTTTAAGATTTTAAATTTTTTTATTTAGATGAAAGACTCAACTCCAAATAAAAAAAGGGTAATATTTAAAAATAATCATCCATTTTTATAATAAAATAATATAAACTCCCAAAATATTCATAAACTATGGGAGAACCCATGGTAAGGTTTATGGTTTGAATATTTTAATATATAGAGTCCAAAACAAAAGGTTGTTAAATATTATAGAATTACAATGTAATATTGTATATAAACCCACCCAAGCCCTCACTTGTCATCAATAAAAATACTTCTAAAATTTTCTTAATCCTCCATCCCCTCCCTATAATCCTCCCATGGTTCCCCATAATCTCATGAATCTAATTTTTCAATCTTTTGGATCCACACACTAAAGTAAGCGTTATTTCCTTTCACATATTTATCTAAATTTCATTATTTTTTAATGCAATTCTATTTCAATTACTAATGATGGTGTATGTTTCCATAGCAACCCCATATTTAAATTATTATGTTTAAATTAAGAGAGACACTTTCCCTTTGATTAAACCATACCATGTACACACATTAACATGCCAAAATATCATAACCATTCATTCCTTTCTCTTTTGATTCAATATTATTTATTATTATATGACTTATATTTCTAATAATATATGTGTTGACATTTCCATACATGTTCATATTACTTTACACTTCACTTAAAAATGTTATATATTCATTTCTCTCTCATAAACTCTTTTTATGAATTTTTACATGACATCATTATAGTTCCCAATTTTAACTATGATTTTCCATGCAAAACCAATTGTGTAGTGAAATCCATACCCAATTTATATCAATGGTGTTAAATTTTATGAACAAACACATTTTTATTTGGAACATAAATTTATATATTTCAAACTACTTGATCATGGAATAAATCATGATGATGAATGAATCCATATTTTAGGATCTATGTGGCACACTTAAGCTTGAGAATGAAATGAATTTGACATGTGGAATAATAATTATTTACTCCTCCAATGCATTGGGTAAAATTTATTATCATGATACATTATGTTGTGATAGGGGTGTACCTAATTCATTTATGTTACTTTATTCACCATGAATTAATGCTGGTTTATACTTAACCTATGTTTGTCATGTAGTGTTTTATGTTATTTCTACATTTTCCTTTTTATGATTATCATGTTATTCCATGCTTTAGTATATGTTTTACTCTATTTTTATCGATTTTTATTATGTAAAATCTATTATTATCTTCATTTTATTCCATTCCTACGGACTTACTGGCCTTTATGGATTACCCCTTTATTATGTATTTCAAGAGGATATCAAATGTAGTTTGAAGCATAATCATGTTAAAGAATTTCTCAATAAAGATGTTATCATTCTTGTTTAATGTTGTAATGAAATGTACCTTATTCTAAAATTCACTATAATTATCTATATTTCAGGTTGTATTAATTTTAATTTTATGTAATTAAATGATGTATTAATGTTTAATAAATATAAGTGTTTATATACTATGTATCATAGGAAAAGATTATTTATTTTTGGGATTATGATGAGAAAAAACTATGAAAAGAATTATGGATAAGACTAAGTAAAAAAATATCCCTAAATTTCTATTAGTTTAGATTAAGAGGTTTCTCACTAAAATACATAAATTTTTGGATACTATAATTGGATTTGGTTCAAACACAAATTTACCTAGGAGTAAAAACATTAACAAGGTGTTTTGGGCCTAACTCTGGGTAACCACATACATGATAATGTGCCTTACTACACACCCGGTTTGAAAATACCATGGGATATGGTTAGGTAATTAATAATCTCATTATAAACCATTATTAATGGAGTAATAAAATTCCCATTAGTGTGTATGCTAGAAAATAGACTAGGGGTAACAAAGACTGAATCTTGGAAATCCATAAGTTAATGAAATATATGTATGTTATACATTATCACATAATGTTATTAAACTCACATTTATGTGATTAAATGTTAAATATAATCATAAATAAGTTTCCTTTTATTCTATGTAATGGTAAGAAATAGGAGTAATTGGATAAGAAATAAATGTAAATATAATTGTGATGTCATCGCTAATGAGATGCACAATTTGATCAGAGTAGGAATTTCACCCCTCAAGATGAACCTCTCATGTATGGCTCTAGTTCTGAATAGAATACTAAATCAATAAGATCATCCAAACCCCCTAAGAGAGAACAATTTTCCATCAAGATCATTATGAATAATTGGAATCCTACATTCAATGGGTTATCTGATCCCTTAATTGCAGAAAAGTTGATCAACTCCAATGAAAATATATTCTCAACTACTCAATGTTCTTAATAATATAAGGTTGTACTTTAAATTTATTGCATGTAAAGTAAAGCTGATTAGTGGTGTAAATTGATCAAAAATATTAAACTTGATGAACATATCGAAGTAATAGAGGGGAAGGATTTCTGAAAAATATTTGTGGATAAATTTTTTCCTTGCTATATTCATATTTATATGGATAAGGATTTCCTTTCCCCATGAAAATTGTTGATTAATATATTAGGGCATAATATTCAAACATCACAAGGATTTCATGATATGCCTCTAGATTTTTTTAACCCATGAGTGCATAGTTTACACCTTCTTTGGTGGGATAAAACATTTCTTATGAAAAAAGCTTGAAATATGTGACTCTGATAGTTATTAATAAATTTTCTAATGTCCCCTCAATGGAAAAGTGTATTTCAAAGACTCTTAGGGATGTCATGAGGATAAGAAGAAGAAATTTGAGATCAATTCTCATTTAATGTTAGACGGATCTAAATGTTTCATGAAATTTCAGAAACATGGTTTCTAAAGGAGGGAAAGAAGAACTGTATAAATTACATGAAGAGTAAGAGGGAATTATTTATGTGTGGGTAGGTATGGCACCTAGATAGTGATTTCCAGTAGGAGAAACATGATACTTTGATAGAGGAAATGAATTCTCTGATCAAACCGGTCCATATTTTTCATTACTAAAACATCATGGATACATGTCACTTTGAAAACTAATGCACTAATACAAGGGTAATTTGAGAAAACCAATGATCTCTAAGGAAAGAAGGGAGAAATTTTTTCATCACAATCACTGAATTAAATCTTGTCCATAAAGTGTTTATAAGTACAATAATTATTCATTCAATAATAAAGAAAATGCATTTTGATACTTGTTCTACGCATTCCTTAATATCAAGAATGTTTTTCTGAGCTATCCAAACTTCAGCACAAATCATTGAAGTAGAGTTTCTATTAAAAATAATAAATGGGGTAAATTATTTCATGCTTGGTATATAATTCTTAACCTATCTAAAATTGTGGGGTGAACATCCCAAATTACCATTTAATACACTCTTTGGTAAAATTTGTTACAATTATAAGCATGGACTGGCTTCACCTATAGAGATCCATCATAAATTTCAATGAGAATTAAATCAATCTCCATACTGAGAATCAACCCCTAATTCATTACAAGTATAAGGAGAAGTATGAATCTTCATTAGAATTAACATCTCAAGAAAGGACATTATTACACTATGATCCATCATATATAGATTAAATGATTGAGTGTAAGTAATGCATCATCCTTGACAACATTCTCATTGTTAGAGAATAAAATTATTTGTTTCTACGGGAATTTTCTTGCCTTCCTCCTAGCCAAGATGTTGAATTATCAATCGAGCTTATAAATGGGGTGTTACCATTATCCAATACTATATATAGAATGAATTTTTTGGATCATGGGGAGATTAATAATCAACTACAATAGAATCTGGATAAAGGTTTTATATACCCAATTTCCTAACCATAGGGTTCCCTAGTCCACTTCGTTATGATGATGGATGTTTCAATGTGCCTTTTCACAGATTATTTTGATCTCAGAAAGATCATGCTAAAGAACAAGTATCCCCTGCCTCAAATTTATTACATTTTATATCATCTATGTCTATCACAATACTTCGTCAAGGAGGATTTTTATTTTGGATATTACGATGTAATGGCGAAGAAGGTGGATATCCCCAAGACTTCTTTTTGAACATGGTACGAGCACTATGAGTGCATAATGACTTCATTGAGACTCTGTAATTATCCCAACATCTGCATGGACATGATGAATGGAATCTTTAGATAATACCTGAAAATATATTTAGTAGACTTTATAGATTATTATCAAATATAATCCAAAATAAAGGTAGATTTGGAGAAGAATTTGTACACTGTGAAAAATACCTTCTGAAAAGAGAATATTTATGAGGAGTACAAAAAGTGTGAGTTCCGGTCGAATAAATTATCATTATTGGGGAATATCATCGTAGGAAATGGGATATTTATAGACCCTACAAATACTTATGGAATTGATTGACTTCTAATGTAATCATTTGTGACATATATCCATATATTCATTAAGTTAGCTAGGTATCATCATTGATTTGTGAGAAATGTTTTAATATTTTCGGTATGTCTTACCAAAATAACTCAAAAGGGTGTAATGTATTCTTTGATAGAAAAATGCGAGGAGAGATTAAAAGAGTTGTAAGGGAAGCATATCATTGTTCATGTGCTCACACTACTAGCGAGTTTAGATATTTTCATTGTATTAAAAGATGCTTTGAAGAAGGTCATAAATGTGTGTTGTTGTGAAATGAACAATTCATTTCCTATTCATCATGGTAGTTAAAAGCTCAGAAACAGAACTATGAAACACATAATATGGAGATTATTGTAGTCATATTAACATTAAAAATTTTGTGAATTTATCTCTTCGTAGGGAAGTGGGAAATATATACAGATCAGAAATTTCATAGCTATATATTCTCATATAAATAGACGAATATGAACCAATGAACATTGTAAGATCTGATCAATGAATATAACTTTTTAATCCACCAATATAATTGGAATGTTAATAAAATTTAAGACACTCTATGCATAAAAATATAGGAATTTGTTCATATATGTGAATTTAGAGGGATTCAGTGTTTTTAGATTTGGAAACGTTGGAAATGGGAATAATAAAGGAAGGAACATCATCAATCCAATCACAAATGATTGCTCAAACACATCTTCTAGAGACTTTAAAGGATGATAAAATAGTTGATGTAGAAATTCAATAGAAATTAGAAGCCAAAATGGATGGTAAATACTCAGAGTTCAATGTTATTATGAATTTGTTGTGTGATTTTGGTCAAAAATATGTGTACCATAAAAATAGTTAGTTAAATAAGGAGTTATTGGATGGTGCACATTCGTTAACCTTCCCCATACACGCAGTAATCACAATGATATATTGATAAATCTTAGAACACTATAAGTGGGACAATATGAATATAGAGATCGCCGAATATACATCCAGATGTCTTGTATATTATCAAGTGATAGTGGAAAGGATAAAATCCAAGGGGATATTGAAGCCATTACCCATGACAACATGGAAATGAAAAAACATCACCCTGAACTTTTTTCAATGATCATCCAAAGTAATTAAGAGGGAATAATTCTATATGTTTTAGGGTGGATCTTCTTACAATGATGTTAAACTTCATTGTTATATGATACAAAGTATCATTGGATATACTTTCAATATTACACATCAATGAAGTGGTCTTGTTTCATGGAGTTCCAATATCGATAAAATGTAATTGACAACCATTATTCACCATTATGTTTTGAAATTCACTCCAAGATGCTCTGGATATCGAGTTAAATTTCAGAATGAACTATTTCCCACAAACTAATGGACAATCTGAGATGACTCTATAGACACTTGAGGACAT
The DNA here is from genome assembly GCA_963277665.1 of Viscum album. Classification (NCBI taxonomy): domain Eukaryota; kingdom Viridiplantae; phylum Streptophyta; class Magnoliopsida; order Santalales; family Viscaceae; genus Viscum; species Viscum album. Next base: position 449,566,517 of record OY728133.1, read on the forward strand.
ATCGAGAGAATCTTAAATAGACTTCGAAAAATGATGATATCATCATCTTCCTCTGGTTTAGTTATCTTACAATAAAATTCCACTCAAGCATCTAAATGAAACCCAATGTATCCCTTTATAGGAAGATGTATAGAAAACCTACACTATGGGATGATGTAGGGTAATGAAAACTACTAGGTAGTGAAATGGTCGTGGAAATTGGGTAAAAGGTTGAGATCATTCAGTAATACATCAAGGATGCTCAGTGTCAACAAATTACCTATGATAAAAATCATAAACGATATGTGGAGTTTTATGTTTCATACATTTTATTCCTCAAAATATCTCCATGGATGAAATTGAGTAGATTTAGGAAGAAGAGAAATATTAGTCTTGGATACATCATCCCCTTTGTGATCCTTGATCGTGTCAGAGCGGTGGCATATGGAATTTCAATCTGACCAAAACTATCATGATTTCATGATGTATTCCATGTATAAATCTTGAGGAAGTACATTCTTGTCCCATCACATGTACTCAATATAGAGGTGGTACCATTGGGGAAGGATACCTCCTTTGAGGATCAAATGGTGAAGATCATAGATCATAGAGAGAAAGTTATACAAAATAAGATAATGAACCTTTTAAAAGTGTTGTGGAGAAACTAAATGTTTGAAGAAGATACGTGGGAAATGGAGTAATTGATGAGACAAAATTACCCACAAATATTTTAAGTGGGTGAACAGAATGTTTAGAGGGTCAAATTTATCAAGGGGAATATTGTAAATACTTTAACAGTTATAAATAATATTCACATATTATTTAACATTTTATTATGTAATATGGTTCTGAAAAAGGCATGCACTTGGTTTTTTATTATATCCAATTGGATTCAAAATCACATTAAGAATATTTACTATTTATAATATATATGTTTAATAGTTATCACATGGTTATTATTAATATATGTCTTTAACGAATCCAATTTTCATGGAAAAAGGTTGTGACTACCTCATCCAATAGGATTATACAGTGTGATTTTTGATAATAGTAGATTCCAAAAGAAGATACAATCACTAGGATTTTTACATTACCAAGACCAAGATGATATCAATCAACATAATCATTAGGGAAGCCATTTATGGGTGATTTCAATCTCATCAAGATCACGTTCTAAGCCATGTTTTCTTAACAGTCCCCTGAATGTCACACTGTCACACATATTACTTTTAGGGCATATGCTAGTGTAATAAAGGGAAATATATCATGATCATAAAAATATGAATATGTATATTTTATAAAATAATGATTTTATTTTCAATTATGTATTGTTACTTTATATGTAATTTTTATATTGATTAAATAAACAAAAATTGTATATTCAGGTAACCTAAAAATTCAATTAGGGGATTTATTTTTTTGAATTAATGTATTTTTGAAATAAATATTATTTTAGTCAAATGTAATTATTAAATAAATTTTATTAATTATAAATTGTCATATAATTTTAATGATGTGAATTTTACATTTTATGAGGGTTCAAAACATGTTATGGTAAAAAACCCAATATTTTTCCATTTATGTGGAATAATATTTTCAAAATGAAAATTGACATGTTTAGAAAATTATATAGATAAAATAAATATTATTTTTTGAATTATATAATTGAAAATTTTCCAATGTTGAATTTTTCATAAACTTCTCAGTCACTCGAATTTTTTGGCAAAAATTAAGTATCCAGTAAATATACAATATGTTTTATAACATTATAATGATTAAAAAATGTTGAAATAAATACTATATTGAGTATTAACTTCCAAATAAATTTTTTTAACATAATATAATGTGATTTTAAGTTTATTTATTAGTTTTCTAATGAACTTGTGATTTCTCCAATATATATATTATATTTTATGTTTTTAAATTCTTTTCATTAAAAGATTGACTCACCACCACATAAACCAAATTAATATTTTAATATGTTCGGCCATTTTGAAAATAAATGTATTTAAATCTCACCACTTTTTAAAAAACCCATAGGTAAACCATGGGTTGGTTTTCGGTTTTAAATTTTTTATTATATAGAGTCCAAAAACCTATGTTTGTAAAATATTAAATAATTCCCCTATCATTTTCTATATAAACCCATCCAATATTCCACTTATCCTAACTAAATATAATTGGTGGACGTCATTAATGGTTCCAAACCTCTATAGAATCCTCCAAAGGTTCCCCAAACACTCAATAAGCCGCTTTTAATGCTTTTGGTGCTGCACAATCAATTAAGGGTACTTTCCATCCTCATATTTATCCAAGTTTCATTATCTTATTATGGCATTTTATTTACAATTACTAATGTTGGGGTACATTTTTTCATCTACCCAATACTACCCTTATTATGTATAAATGATGAGATACCTATTTTTCTCAAATTATTCCCCCCATGTACACTTGTTACAGTGCTGAAATTTCTATAAGCATCCTTTCCTTTCTTGTTTTATTAAATCATATTTATTATTTTGTGCCTTATTTTTCTATTTATATTTTTGTGGACATGTCGTTATATTTTTTGATTACTTTGAAATTCATTTTAAAAATATGAGATCTCCATTTCTATATCATCATCCCATATTATTTATTTTTATGTAACGTTGTTATGCTACCAAATTTTCACCATGATTTTCCATGGCAAAGCAATTGTGTAGTGAATACCATAGTTATTTCCTATCAAGGCTGTTAATTTTAACAAATATATACATTTTCATTGGAGACTTACATGTATATATTCATCACTCATTTATCATGGAATAAATTATTTTGATTAGTGAATCCATGTTTTATGATCAATGTGGGAAACATATGCATTAGAATAAAATGAAAGTGATGGGTGTGCCCAGAATTATGTAGTGCTCCATTGCATTATGTATTACTCTATGTCACTATACATCATGTTGGGAGAGGTTTATAACTAATTCCATTATGTAACATTTTCATCCTGAATTCATGGTGGTCTATCCTTGACATATGATTATGATGTAGTGTTTAATATGTTTCTGCATTTCCCATGTTATGATAATCATGCTTTATCATGCCTTATTATTCATGTTCCTTTATACCTCATTAATATTCCTTATCTAAAATTTATTATTACCTCCAAGTTATGACATGTATATTCCCTAACTAGGCCTCATGGATCACCCATTTCTTATATATTTCCCCAGGTAATCCAATGTAGTTTCATCCTGAAGCATGATAAATAATTTTTCATAAAGATATTGTAATTAATATTTAAAGTTTTAATGAAATGTACCTAATTAAGAAATAAAATTGGTTTATTGATCTTTTGGGTCTTATGAAGTCTAATTTTATGTAATTATCTCATGTATTAAGGTTTCATAATGATAAGGTTTTTTATATGTTCATAGTGAAAGGAGTAGGCCATCACACGTATCTCTTCCCTTACCTTTCTCCGCTGCACTTGCCTAACACAAACACTGATGCCAACCTTGTGATGCCACTATCAATAGGGAATCATCCATAGAGGTTACCATATCATAAAAATACATTCACAATTTCATACCAATCATTCACATCTTTTTAGTTTCAAAATCATTTCCTAAACATTAAAAAACACCAACCGGGCATTTATGTCACATCACATCAAAACTACTCATCTCAAGGAAATAAAAAGTGCCTATTTTACCATTAATTTTTTCATTTAAATACTCTTATAATTCATTTCAAAACTATTTCTAAATTTAATATAAAACACCTCATTGAAGACTGAATTTCCAAATAGTCCTTTACATTTCATAAAAAACAATTCTCATTCTAAAGGGAAAACATGAAATTACCTAGAAAGTGCCAAAATGAGACTTTAAACCACTTTAAAAACTCATGAAATCCATTTGAAAAACATAGAAAGGGGAACATGAGAAATAAAATCAAATTATTTAGAAAACCAACAATAATAAATTTGGTACCTCATGCCTCATTAAATCATATTCTACACCTTTCAAACATACCATTGAACACATTCAAAATGGATTACATGGTGTTATACTGGAAACAAAATCAATTTTTATTTTAAATCAATTTCCAACAGAATCAAAATTTGATTTTTTTAACCCCATTTTTAAAGAAACATCCCTTGCATTTTAAACAAAAATAACAAGCATCAAAGAAGAATCATACTATAAAACCACCCAATTCCACTTAAGACACCCAAATCACAATCCAATTCTAATAAAAAACAAAAACAAGGGTAAACACCAGCCAAGGAACCCAATTCCATTTAAAAATATCAATTATCATTTTATCAAACACCTCAATTTAAATTCAAATGGCAATAACTAACCAAACTATTTTTAAACCATTTTACACATATTGTTCATTATGAAAACACCAAAAAATTTAATAAATCATCATAAGAATTATTATAATATATTTTAATTTTTTAATGGAAATATGAAGCATTAATAGAATGTTCTGGATTAAAATGTATCAAAACACCATCCTCAATGATGTTCTAATGAAACGAAACTACTAACGAAGGCAGAACAAGTCCAACTAAACAAATTCTACACCCTAGAATAAATTAAATAAACCCACATCAGCCAATCCTCAAACTAGGGTCCACTCAATAGGAATCTTACTCAATAGAAACCAAAAAACCAATATAGGGAAAAGAGAATAATATTAAAAGTATAGATTTGATGAAAAAATCCGGAAGATTCTCTAACTCTTATTAAAACTACTTTTAGAATATGGATCATGATAAAGGACAACGAATGGGATGGATACCTATGGTTGACACCCATCAAAAACGAATTCAAATGGGAGGACCAATCACTAAAATAAGTTTGTTAAAAAAAATTATTTATGTTTTAATGGGATATATGGTTTAACATCATAGTTTTGTAAACCATGACCAATCTGTGTGACTGCTACTGGTTAAATTATGAAAACATATAGGATTAAGTTCCACAGATTGGGAAAACAATGCTTAAACCATGTGACATAAAAAATTATTCAAAACCCTCTAATGACGCTCAAAAACTATGAGATCTCACCCTATGATTCATGAGTTGTTTAAATATAATTTAGTGACCAAGTGGGTATCATAAACTCCCAACCATGCCACATTCTCTGAATTCCATTCACAATAACCATGGATCGGGCTACAAACAAACTAAAACCACCAATACCCAAACAATAATGCCTGACGTTCAACCTGAACCTCAACCAAAATATCTAACATTAAGAAATAAATTAAAATATAATATAATCCTTGTTGGGGTGTGACAAAACCAATAAATATTATAGAGAATCCTCCCATGGAAAAAACGTTTATCAATTACATGCTGAATACTCATTGAATGCCTCCAGTATTTCTAGATAATAAATTCCCACAATATGATTACCAGAAAATAACCTATTAAAATGAAAATTTGTTAAAATTCAATATGAAACCCTAGGTGAAGTACAATTATTGAAAATAATAGCATCATATGATTTTTAACCTCTCCAAACATCCTCTATCCAGTCTCTAATGAAGCCCTATAATTCGTAGATGATTAACCCGAACATTGTAAAAAATATTATAGCCCCACAGCCCAACATTATAAGAAGATAAAGTGTGGAAAAAAATGGGATGACTGGGGAGATTTACGTTGAACTATCAAGGTCAAATAATCCCATATCTGCTCATATCAATGGAGGGAAGGTGGGGTATAAGAATAGGGGAGGAGTGAATCCCTCCCATTGATTATATGTGAGGACAATAGAAGTATAATATTGGAAAGAAGTAAGGGGTATGTGAATTACCCCAATTATTTTCAAAAAATATAAAACAGGATTGACAATATGGTTTGCCTATAGGAATCAAAGTGTAATTCCCCACCCTCAAGGGAATCTAATTGCATGATAAAATGGTTCAAACCCCCATGTAAATCATAGGGGAAGAACCAACTGAACTCAATGGTGTGAATAATAGTGAAATCCAGACATTATTGGGTGGAACCTTAATATCATCTATAATCATTATTACACTACCACTTCTCTATGACTAATTCCTCATATTACAACATGACCTACCACCTACTCCTAGAACCTTCACCCTATTAATACTAAACCTTGAGATAGTCCAACCCACCATGATGTAATATCAATAAGCCATGTGTTGATTCAACTTGTTGTGGCATGGTTTGGATCCTCAAAAAATCATCCTATCCAATGAAATGTTACATTAACAGTATCCAAAAACTTTGAAACCCCTAAGGACGATTGGTAACAACCTCAAATTAATGCACCAAGGATAATATATCAAATATATTTCACCAAATTAGAACTACAACAAATTTAAATCTATGAAAATTGAAATAACTGTATAAACTATAGACCCATTACAGCAAAGATCAATATAAATTTCCATCAATAGGGACTCTCATCAATAAGAATCACCTATGATGAACTCTAATTTCAAATTCATACATTGGGACCCAACATAGTTTTTAATTTTACATTTATTTATTTTCTATTTTACTTTGACGTATACCCCCAATCATTCCAAACAATACTTTTACTAAAAACACACTCTCTAATTCACTTAATGATCTAAACATCATTCAGATTATGTACTAGATGTCAGAATGGACTTTCTATACCAAATTATGTGTGAAAAGTAATAGTCGGCTCCCTTTTGGATGAATTCATCAAAATAGACACAATCCAACCACGATAATAACCATGGACCAAAATGTGATGCATCAACCTATATGAAATTATGTATCATACAATATTAATAGTTCTCATTCCAAAAAACGTACTCCGTATAATGTTTCAAATGCACTAGTTGTACCCAAATCCAATAGATTTTTCACTGAACCAAGTATGATTCTATCTCCGATCATGTGTCATGGCTCAGAATCCCCAAACTAGGAATCCTAAAGATCATAAACACATACATCACATATATTGGATCATCAATCTACATTTCATGGGTGCTGGTATGGTACATTTATGTTATTTATGATGTCCCTTTGGTTTCATGAATAATGTGGTCTTGATCGAGAAAGTGATATTGACCCAACATACTTCTTCCTTCACAATCTCTCTTTATAAATTTGAGAGGATGGGATAAGAGAAATCCTATAAATAAATTTGACGAAATGGTAGAAATTACTCTTAATGTGACTAAATAGAGAATTTATATCAAGTTTATACATTAGAAAATTGCAATTTGGTACCTAGAATGTAAAAACCTTCATTTTTGACCTTTGATAACACGTATCTCATAATAAACTGGTCATAAATGTTTTAAAATATTAACTCAATTCTTATGATATAAAATTATACATGATAAAATATGAACCATTAGCTCAGCATATAAGCTCTCCAAATAATTTAACCCCCCATGAACATCCTATGTTCATTTGAAAAAATAAATTTTATTATATTAACATTTATTATCAAACAAATTCTGAATATCTTCATAAATAAACTCAATAGTAAATATTCTAAATCTAAATAATATAATTGAATTATTTTTACTTGGGATTTATCATACTCAAACATTAATCATCCCAAACATTTGGGGCACACATCATCCTACAATAAAATTCATTAGAATAGGTGGAGCTTGTGGATACACTGTGTGTGTAGACCACTAGATCCTTATCTCAATAGCAGTTATCCCATCCCACAATCTAGGAGAGAGGTCTATAATCCCATCATGGACTCTAAGGAGATAAATAATGGAATTGATTTGACTACCTCATTCAAACATGTTCTATTAAATATAATCTCTTTGTCTCACCATTTCTCATAAATATGGGTGCACGCTTGGGTTATCATCCTTCTGTTCATTTATATACTTTTTTACCATACTTGAGTTACATACCTTATTATACCCTAGAAATGAATTTAATGATTGTACTTCCATCCAGGTAGACCTAGTCTCTCAATATGTCCCTACATCAATATAGAAAAGAAAAAAATCTTGATTATTCAATCAATTCCACACAACCAATAAGTCACAAAAAGAAGCTACATTTCCATGTCTCCAATTTCATGGTTTAACCCATGTGTCAAAGTACGTGATTAAATTTTAAACATTTATAATGATCTCATTTCTTGAAAACAAAATACATATTTTAAAAGATACTGACAACAAATGACTCCTAAAACATCTGATTTTTCTATTGATGGGTCAGTCATCATGATCTCATCTAGTCTATATCATCATGTGCATACATTATGAAAATATGACTGAATTCTTATAATCCCACAACACCTAGTGGTTAAAAATCATATCTGTTGTTTCAATATGATGTATCTAGACCATAAGTCTTATATTTAATATTATTATCATAGTATATCAAGGTTATAATTATATCATAGAACTTATATAACCTTTTTATACAACATTTAATCTATAATCATTACCATATATAAATTGGATGTAGAAGTAACCCCACTATTTTGGTAAGAACAAATACATTTATCCATATAACCATAAACATGTAAGGGTCATTAATGCAAGAAAATGATTCATTTCTAGGGATCCCACTCATATCACTCCCATATGAACTCGAGTAAATTACAAACAATTATTAACCCACTAAAAATCAACTCAGTATCATGATTTGTTTAGATATGGATTTTATATGGGGGTTTTCACATTATCCTATTTGTATAATATATCAACTATGACTTATCGTCTCTAAATAAAATCTTTCAAGAGATGAAAATACTATAGTTTATGCGTCTTCCTATTGTGTGACCTTGGATCCATGGAAATAACCACTATCATAGTATTTTCACAGCATACTTTAATAGGATATAATCTACTATATACAACCCCTATCTGAAAAAAAATATGTTCCAAACTACTTCCTTAGGTACATTGGAATCTCCTATATACTCTAATTCTACTATAATATTAGAATCCATGGAGTGGTTTGAGCTCCTACAACTCACTATATAACCATTCAAGAAAAATACATAGCCTAACAATGATATCAGATCATATTTATCTATCTCGAATCTACCATCAGTTTTACCCCTCACAATTAACTCCCAATATCAACCATTCACTAATAAAATATTTTTGTATTTCTCATGTACATTAGTACTTTTTTAATATCTTCCCAATACATCACTCCGATATTGGATTTATATTTTCCCACTATGTTTAAAGAAAAGGAATCATAATCCCTACTATATATAATTGAATACATGATAGATCCCACAACCTCGGAATAAGGGGTTATACTCATTCTTTAATTATTATCTTTTTTCTAGGGATGAATATTCTTAAAGAGATTAATTCCATGTGACACTGGAAACAACCCACTCTTGTATTTATCCATATTATATCTTTTTAGTACATTGTCAATATATATACATTGACTTAGACCAAGAGTCCTATGATAAATATTGGGAATGATATCTCCACTTAGATTATAGGATTTTTCAACTAATTATTTCATGGAAAATCATCCATTTATCACTTCTTCACTGACTCTAAAACATAGAATTTTCTTCCCATTAATAAAATTTCAATAACATATAATACTAGGAAAATAATTTCAATTACACTAACCTACATATTTTAAGAGGGATCAAATTAATTATTAATTAAAGAAAACACTCTAATAGCCACATTAAAATCTATATTCCATGAACATGGTGCTTAATTCAATATAGAAATAGATCTCTACATCTTTTTCTCTTTATTGGGACTCTTCATAATAAACCCTTATAGCTGTGTCATATAGATATCTTCAACAAACTAATCATTTATAAAAAGATATAATTATATCCATTTTATAGTTTTCATGATCATGGTATTCTATAATTTTTGGTAATATTATAATCAATTTTATCTTTACAGTCAGGGATAATGTTTCATCATAGTCGGTTCCTTGATGTTTCCTAAACACCATTTCTACTATACATGTTTAATAAGTTCTTACTTGACCATAAATGTATAACCTTTTCATATATACCAATTTACAAACAATAGGTTTTTTTATCTGATTTTGGGTCTAAAAAAATAAAAAAATGATTTTGGTCTGTGGACACTATTTTATAATGCATGGATTCATTCCATTAAGCAGCATAATTAACATCTAATACTTTTATATAAGTTATAGGTTCATCACTATCAATGACTAATGATTAACAGTACTCAGAGACATAAAAACCATATCTCTCTGATTCTCCAACCTGTGTATTACACCTATATAGTATTGGTCTCTCAGGAACATATTAATCATCCACTTTTTCTTGTGGATATTTATTTTATACATACACTTGTACATTTAGAGCATAAACTACATCAAATTTATAATCACTACACTATTACCATTGTAAATGTATTCCTATTATAGAAATTTGTAATTTATCCTTATAATAACCTTTTATCAAAATATTTATTTAATTAATATCCTTTAGTATCATTAGGAAAACCTATATATATATATTTTTCTCTAAGATGATAATTTGTAACTAGTTATAGTCTAGAAAAAATCTCATCCTCATATATGTATGCTCAATATATTGGGTTTATTTTCAGATCTGAAGCCATATATAATCACATACACTAATCTAGTGGGTACATTTTTAGTGTATATTTTTTATTCTAATGTTTGTTTCCCAAAAAGGATGGTGGTCAATTTCCATGTCTTATCATTGATCTAGCCATGTCAAGAAGGGTATGATTCCTTCTTCAATGAAAAATTTTCCACTAAGGTTTATTAGGAGGGGTGAATAATAAATTATCCCACACTACTTTATATTATCTATGAAATCATGGTGAATACATTTTCTACTCTGGAATGAGAATATTTTATTAATATTTTTACCTTTTTCATTATTATTATTATATTTATATTCTTTAAAATTGAAAAAGAATTCTGAATTATACCTAATTAATACATAAATCTATATCTATAATAAATATTGTTAAAATTAATGAACTATGAAAAAACATCACTTCCCTAAATAGTAAATATAATAAATACATCTATAGGATCCAATTATAATGGTTCTTCAGATCTTACTCATTTCCTTTTGAAAGGTGATTTCGTCATTTTACATTATAAAAAATCATCACATACATCAAAGGTTTTTAAATCCATGGAGTCAAAATATCCTACGTGAGGTAGTTCATATAAATACTTCACATCTACATTACCTTTCTTGATGTTCTATAGGTGGGTTCGATATGATCCATTCTTGTTGTATTTTTCATTGAATTCCAAAAATGGATTTTATAGTTCTACTATATACAATGAATTTTTAATAAGTACCATGACATAACAAATTATACAATTATACATAAGAATAAATTTATTAATAGAATTGAAATAAAATCTTATGGTGTCTAAATTCATCACAGATATTATGCTTCTGGAAATAGATGGTACTTAATAAAAATTATTTTCTACAGGAACCATAAAAAAAGGAAATGAAAGATGATCATCCCACAAGTCTAATGCATTTAGTCACACACAATTTTTTTCTTGGAGATCAACTTCATCTTTTTAAATTATAGTGAATCTACTTGGATCATTAATTTGAATAAAAATTTGTGATCCACATGCAGTATCCAACACCCATCTTGTAGAAATAATGAAATTCAATTTAATGAAAAAAATCCCTAAAGCATAATTATCAACATTCTCATTTTTCATAGTTGTGAAGTTATTATTTTAGTGGACATTCCTACTACCTGAAAGGGATACTACCTCTATTTTTATATACCTCTATATATCTAGCTTTATCAATCTTTGGATCATTGGTGTCTTTGAATTAGACTTATCCCTTGAAACTTCAACATTTATTTTCCTCATCTTGATCAACCAAAGGACCAATTCTTTGGAATATTTTATATAATTATCTACATAGAAAAAAATCTATTAAATCTAAGAGTGACTTATTCATGTTATTCACATTATTATTAACAATTAAAGTCAAGTAGAAATTTGGTAGAGGCAATAATGAGTTCATTTTCTAGATATTTGTTTATTTTGAACCCAAGGGTCTACACTCTCTCAATATTCCCAATCATATTGTGTACATGAATTCATTCTTGATTTCCTTTCTATCAAATGTACCTATAAAGAGTACCTGAAATATCTTATCAATTTTTCTAATATATCTCCTGGTATAACTCTTAGAGATAAGACATCATTTTGAAAGAAACATTGTCCACCTTCATTTTTGTCAAATCACCTTATATATATGAAAACATAAAACACTAATCATCTAGTGAATCATACACATGATTCTTGTATTTATATTTATCCACTTTTTATACTAGATTGGCCTCTATGATAAGGGTGGATTCCATCACATAAATATTCCTCTCTTGGTGTGGTACTATGAAAATTTGATTGTACCACTATTAGAAGTTATGGAATGATAATATATTCTATTTAGCTGGTAAGATAAAATAAAATTACTAGTGGTTTCCATTTGATCTTAAATAAATAAAATTAATTTATTATTAAATTATCATGATTTTTAGTACAAATTTTCATCTTTTTAATTTAAAATATCTCCCACTATTTTTTCAAATCAAAGTAGCGTTCAACTAATTGATTTGAAATACACTGTCTCTTGAGTATTTTATTTTAAAGGGTCCTTTAAACCTCTCCTCATAATCTAAAAGGTATTATTATTTCACTACTCTAGAAAATTCATGGTAGGGATTTTAATGCCCAAGTGAATTAACTCATGGCTTCATTGATATGTTGATTGGATTTTCATCTCCAATGAAGAATTACTTTTCATGGCTCAACACTTTCCCAGTAAATATTCTTGATGATAACTATAGTTACTCATTATATAGAAACATTATTAAGGTATGCTCTACACTATAATAATAAATCCTTGATAGTAAGAGGATCCATCTTCTATGACTGATGATCAACTCAAAAAATCGGCAGTGGAAAAATTCCAGTGATGGAAGCTATTTAATAAAATAATATTTTCATCGATAATTTTGTTAAGTTAATCTCTGCAAATGAAAACATTCATTTATTTTACATTAATGTATTATGTTATCATTCTAAAATATAAAAATTATTTCAATCCGTAAAAAGTCACAAAACATATTCGTTTTATTTTTGCTTGTTTTATTATTATTATAATATGTGAATGCATGTAATAAATACACTTTAAAAAAATAATTCATGAATATTTTAAAGTAAATAAATAATGATGTGGTCATGAGATGTAAACTATTGGTTAATCTATAAAGATAATAATTAATTAATAAAGACAACAGATAAATTCATTAATTCAAAATAATAATTTAATTACAGCACCTGTATGTTCGGTTCATTTCATATTTTTGGTTTACATTGGCTCCTAACTCGAACTGCTTGGTCAAAAACTCATCTGATCCTTACAATGTACAATCACATGTAGGTGAGGGGAACTTAGGGTGAGAAATTAAATATTCTCTCTTATATTTGGATGTGCATGCCCTTATAAAAATTAATGATAGAGGGATTATGTAAAAAACATCAAAATAAAATAATTATTACATTAAAAAAATAATATTAATAATTAATTTAAATAAATGAAAATACAATTATATATTTTCCAATATTGGATAATAATTTATCAACAAAAAATTTTATTGCATAAGAAAAGGTAATGTTCGTAAAAAAATTCTAGAGGTTATTTTTCATGCGTTAACGTCCATTAAAATTATTTAATTGACTGGCCGAAAATTAAATTTTTGTTATCAAATAACTATTAAAGGTAAATTGAGAAATGATGTAGTCCATCATAAAATAAATAACAACCATTATAGAAAATTACCCATAAAAAACAATAGAATCAACTCCTCCCCAGCAACTGCATCATGACGATATGTTTTCACCAAAAAATTACCCTTTAGTAAGAAATCTCGTGGGGAAGTGCAAAAGTATGGTACTGGTGTCAAAGTCATTCCCTCTCGACATCCAAACCCGAATTTCATGATCTGTAGAAGACATTGTGCTCTGATACCCTTCTGGAATGGTTCAAAGTAGAGTACTAGTTGCGTTACACCCATCTAAATAGAGTCATAAAGGATCAACTTGAGATTACCAAAATCCGCTTCCCTACACAATTTCCAATATAAATATGAATCATTAATGTATGATACCTCCATCAAATTCTTTTATAACTTATAGGGATGCTGGTCCCAGGACTGTATGTACTCCTCCATGTTGATCTTCCATTTATTGAAACTTCATACCAAAATTAGATCATGATTGTCAATCCATGAGTATTTATCATCATTGAGAGGCACTCTTATAGAACTACCCTTAATTTTAGCTACCTTGTCTTCAAATGCATTATCCATCAACACATGATCAATTTATTCTACTTCAAAACTTAACATAATGTCCATCGGTTGATTCCCTAGTACCCTAGCTACAGATGACTCAAATTATCAATGAATATCTTCTTTTCCATTAACATTATTACAGAGGGAGTAACCAAAGGAGGTGGTAACGAGGAGTAATAATTCTTCCCATTCCTCCTCCTAAAACTCATGTTACTCATCAGTCTTAAAGCTTCATCTACTGAATGGCTTGGTTCACTACAAATGGGTTCCTTCATGCAGACCCCATCTCTCTCAACCGGGCTCAATCATATCTATACAAGCCCTTCATACCTGTAACTAAAGTGGACTAGGTTCTGGAACAAAAAATATGAACCCCATGTTCTCCTAGATCTATTTCCTCAGCCACCTCAATATAATACCTATGCTTCCCCTTAATGATGTCTCTGTTGTGAAACATTAACACTAGAGCAATTGAAATAGCCTCATCACCACCCATCTTCTTTACTTTAACCACATTACTTTGATTTCTCTATATATCCACACAAAAAGCCTCCTTCTGAGACCTCTCATCATCCTTTTGCGTAGTATAGTTGGATGGGCCCCATGCATCAATGCCATGAGACTCATTATGCATAGACCCATAAAATATTTCTAGTTGCACAGACCCACATCCCATGAATTGTGGATACTGATTTTTATACACATCCTCCATATAGAAAGGCACTTCCCCACTGACGTGCCCATCCATGATTACTGCATTCATAGACTCAAAGTCCTTAGGCCCAAAAACATCACCCTTGAGCTGACCATCATCCTTCCTACTAGTTTCTAAATTCATAAAAATAGCTTTCTCATGTTGATTAGGAGTATCCCCTACAGCCACATAAACACATGAGGGACATTTCTTGCCTCCAGTATGATAGGAACCCTTGAAAATAGTCTACATCACACCCCCTATATTCAGATCAACATTAATCTAAAAAACACTATAAAATCGAACGGATTAGAAGGATCCCATACATGTTTTTACAATGATGGTGCATCCCACCTCACCAAACTAGATGTGTTTCCAGGATGATCAACCATAGAAGCCATATTATTTTCATTAAAGACCTTACTCAGCCTCCCATACAGACCAAATTTCCTCTTGTTCATGTATTCACTATGATATTTAGGGGCAAGATTCCCCAATCAATAGCAGGTTAATCAATAGTCAACCCATGATTAAAAAACAACAGCCTGCTTCCATCTAAACTCCTCACTAATCATAATCCCAATCCAATCCACCAGATCCATTGATAAATCTCCCTTAACATAAAGGTGGGGGTTGATCGGGTGGCTCCTAGTAGTTGTTTCAATATCATTACACAGAAAACGACACACATATTCCAAATCATATAAATAATTGGTGGGTTTTGAAAAGGGAAAAGAAGTTGAGGGAGACTTACCCATTTAACAATGGAAATTGGGACGTAATTCATTCTGAGGTAAAAATCCCATTGGAGAAAAAAGAAAATGAAACTATTTAATTGAAGGGGAGCACTGGACAAAGCCCTGACCAGATCCTCTTCCTAATTTAACCAGATCATTAAGTGTCCTTTAATAAGAATATCGATGACCTATCAGTCTTGAAAATCCCATTTACCTAGAATAATATGGTTGAAATCATCAATCAATGGCCTTGGATAGGTTAAACGATCCACCAGTGTCAGATCTAGATAACTCAACACTTCAGAGAACTCTAACAGTGAGATCAAGAGATGAGGATCACCTAGGTGAAGATCAACAGCCTTCGGGCTTAAAGAAATCACTATGAAATCTAGGAGGAATATAGGGTTATAGTAGGGGATAAATGGTTTATGCAAACCTAGAGGCGGAAAAATCAATTCATTGCCTACCCTCCAGCCACTAAAAATGGGTTAAAATATTCTTCTGTCATCACCAAAATAATTTATTAAACCCTAGAGAATTAAATTTATGTTTGGAAAAAAAATAAAAAAAATTTGAGTCTATTATAAGATAAATATTATCTTTTCAAATTAATTAAGGAACTATAAAAGGTAAAATGGGTCAATTCGATCACACCCACATTGAATTTTTCTTGCCTGATATGGGGCGTCCTTTTAATAGAATATGTATACAAAAACAGTTTATCTATATAGTGATATGATATCTATATAATATAATATATATATATATATATATATATATATTATTTTAATTTATATTATTTTATATTATATATTGAAACAATAGTCAAAACATGTCATGTTTTTTTTGTTTTTATGTAAGCTTCCCATTGATTATTTTTGTAATCTTCTCATGTAATATTTATGTATTATTCACATGAAAACTTGTTAGAATAATACAATGGAACATTTATATTCTTTATTTTTATTTTTAGAAAATATAATAAACTTACAAAACAAGTTTATATTAAAAATATACTACCATAACTAGAAATCATTATATCCATAAAACCTACAATTTACTGACACCACACACAAGATAAAAATGAGTCACACTAATATCCATTAAAGTTAATAGAAATAGTAAAACATTATTTTTCATCACAATCTTTACAAAAAACCAACAGATCTATGATTAGTGATATCTCGGTGCTATAAAATCAGATCGATAAACAATCTATTGTGTTTTGAAAATATCAAAACCCAATTTTCAGATCAATGTTATTTTCCCTGAAATTTCATAGTTTTTTACTCAAATAATTACATGTTCCCTTTCATAAATTTTCAATAAACATGGGGAATTTCTAATGTGTGAACAATGAACAATTTGAAATTTTATTTTTTTATTCGTGTTAAAAACCAAAATCCACAAAACTAATTTCCTAAATTTTTTAACGGACATTGTGTAATTTAATTTGAGTTATAAATATTAAATCAAATTATGGTATAAATTGTACCTTATTCGATTGATGTATTATCTTTAATTCTCTTACCATTGACATGTCGTGGATCAAAAGCACCAAGAATATCGTTCTTAAGTGAGTCCATAACTTCACCACAACCCCTAGATTTTTAATCTACAGTTCATGGGTTTTAGTGTGGGAAATTAAATAGATTTGTGGCATACCATTGATCATGGAAGAATGTGGGCTCAATCGAGAAAGCATGACTGATCCAACCTTTTTATTCCTTCAGAACCTCTCTCTATGAAATTTATAGGAGAGGATACATGATATTCTTTCAATAAATTCTTCCAAATTGGTTATTCATATTATTAATTAAGATCAAATGAGCATTTATACCTAAGTTGTAATTTCCAAAATTACAGTTTTGTCCCAAGAAATAATAACCTTCACTTTAGACCTCTGTGCACATGTTTTTCTTAATAAACTTTTCATAATTGTCACAAATATTTACCAGTCACATAAAACACTATAAAATATTATGTGATAAAATAAGATTCATTATCTCAACATGAAATCTCCCAAAATTATTTAATGATCCTAGAATATTCAATGTTCATTCAAAAAATTATATTTTCCTGTATTCACTATTATGATCAAACTACTTCAAAAAATAATGATAAATAAATACCATAAAAATTATTCAGAACATCAATAATATAAATTGATTATTTTTACATGATATTAATCAGACTAGAACATTCACCAGCCCCAACATGTGGGGTTTACATCCCCCTAAAATCATAATAATTATAATCTATATATCGTGTTGATACACATAGAGTGTGACCCTCTTAGACCAAATCTCAATAGCAGTCAATAAAACCCATAGACTATGAGTAGAGTCTAGAAACCCATCACGACCCCTAAAGAGATATGGAATGTCATAGCCATGACTACATCCTATGAACACATTTTGTGTAATATATTATTTTTGTCATGATATCTCATATATAAAGATTCACTCATGAGTCATCATCCATTCATTGCTTTATATATTTTTTGGCCTTATTAGGTGTCATTACCTTTGATAACATGTCCATGGCTTTAATAAAAGTACTAATATATTGGTCAACCTATGCATATGAGATATCACTTCCTAAACTCATATGTGGAAAATTATATCTTAATCATTCAACAAATTCCATAACACCAATTATACTCCCATCTCAGGTTTCCTCACCATGACATCAATGACACAATTTATTCTTACGATAAATTATATGATCAAATGGTACACATTGATACTGATCTCATTTCAGAGACTTGTACACTTGTTTAAATATAGGAAAAACTAATGAAGCATAAATCATTTCTTGTTCCTATTGGAGTATCGGTCCTCATTATCTCATAAAATCAAGATCACCTTGTGCGAGATTCATGTGAAGAGGTACCAATGCTTATAAACCCCCAACACCTAATGCTCAAACATTCTCTATGTAAATTTATTATTATGTCTCTATAATATATGACATATATTTAAGATTAATTTCATATTATCTCAAAGTTATAAATATCGGTGGAAACTTCTATAACCATTTGATACAACATAAAATCAAAAGATATTACCATTTAAATAGTGGATTCAAAAGTATCAACACGATCATGGTAAGAATAAACACATGTATATATCATATTATAAAAATTTAATGGTATTTGAATTATATAAAGAAGTTGGGTCAAAGGAACCCACTCACAATATATATATATATATTTATATATATTATGTGTCTATATAAATATAGATATGTATGTGTGTGTGTTTATATATATTTATATGTGTTTATATAGATATATATTACAGAAGGGATTATATAACAAAACTAACAAACATGCCTTGTAAACCCAATGGGTAAGCGACATCCCTCCCAAAAAAATAATGAAAATCACCCACTAAATATATTTTATTAAATATATATAGCCTCAAGGCTCAAGTTCATTATAACCTGAAGGCCCTAACTAAAAGTGGTACAAAATACCTTGAACCATAGTTATTTTTTAAAATAAAATAAGTGAACCTCATTGTGAAGTGCTCGGATCGATGAAAGCATTATATCAAAATTTCAAAACATTTTATATCACTTAAAAAAGTTCTATATAATCTATTAGATAATTGTTTTCTTAAATTGGTTTATCATCAACAACTAAGTCAATTGTAAATACAACCTTCATATTGGTTATTGTACCAATAAAATTATCAGAAAATACATTCTTATAATCATTAACCATTATAACATAACTAATCCATAAAATTTCATTCTTTTCAAAAATATGTGATAGTTAACTGTCACAGTAATCATTAATTAATTTATAAACATCTTGTTATGTTATAAAAGGTATAAAATTATTGATTATAACATTACAAAATCTGTAATCGATTTTATAATGATAAATTTTTCTCCCGTCCACTTTTAGAATAATATAAAACTCAACAATGATTAGTTCAGAAATATTTGTAGAAAAATCCATCCAATTGATAGTAATAATAATATTTATATTAATCATGGTATCTATAAAATATCATCCATGAGTTTTCACCAAAATTATTAACTTCTTTTCATTAGAGGATATTCCAATTTTGTTAGATTTTTTTTGAAAATGAAGGAATTTGATGTTCTATAGTCAAATAAGTCATCAAAGTAATTTTAATAAACCTGAAAAGTACCACTAATTGCATAATTTTATGTCCTAACATGAACCATAGTAATAGAAATGATTTTTCCACAACTATTTAACTTCGATCTTGATGGGTTCGACCTTGTGTAATTATCTTGGGAAATAAATTATTATTATTCCCCAACTCATTACAATTAATGTGTCTCATAGTTGGATATATATCTGTTACACTATTCATGGGTCATTAAAAACCCTTTTCTCTACATCCAAAATCAATATGACCAATCATACCACACCAATAAAAATTTCCTAATCCATTGAAATATAACCTAAAATATTTTTCACCACACTTGGAACATGTATGGGAATTACCTATATATTTCATATATGAATTTGTATACATTTCATGACACATTAACAACATTTTTATCGTATAATATCAAGAAATATATTTGTAATAAAACTCCATCTCAAAATTCTCATCAATATGAATATCTTTTTCATTACATTGAAATTTCAAAAAGGTTAATTACCATCATAAATATACCTTAAATATTTATTAAATTCTATTAAATTTACTATTAATGAATGAAATTTATTTTTGGGAATACATAGAAAATCTTGAAAAAAAAAATTATTCATACAAAGCTTATAAATCACGCCCCTCTCATATATTTTCCATGAATTCATTCTATATTATATATTGAACAACCTTAGTGATTTTTTTAATAGATAATATTAATAAATATATCTCATTCCATGGTACCAAGATATCATATATCTATATCTCTTTTATATTCTTAAATAATAACCACTGTTAATCCTCTTCACATTTAAAATGGAAAAATAAATAGTTTTCATTGGATGTTATGAAGATCCCTTGAAATTAAATATCTTTTCAGAGACTTGAAACATCATTATCTTATTACTAGATATGATATTACATAAAAATTAGGAGGTTTAAATTTCATAAAATTTAATACTATGGACATGTTCCTTTATTTTAAATACAAATTATATTATATATATCTTACGCCACCACTTACATATTGTGTCAAATATTCAATAACTACAAAGAAACATCTTAGTTCCAATTATAAGCATTCTTGGATGATGATTGGGAATTATAATGTCCTATTGATATATTATTACTTCATATTTCATGTTTCCTCTATTGAAAACCATTATAGATATTCAATGATTTGATTAAACTATATGGTAATAATCAAATTATATATCTTAACTAAAAATTATAATCTCCCAATAGAAATGTAATAATAATACTTAATCCTCAATATTTATCTAATATTTTAATGTGGTACTAAATATCAAGTAACATCCTTAAAAATTTACTCAATTTAGTGACTTTAGACTATAATTTAATTACTTTCATTCTAAAAAACCTTTTAGGTATATATTATTAATAAATTAGGTCATAAATCATATGTAACAAAACCCTTAAATTACCACATGGAAACAAACACTTAGTATCCATTTTTACCAAAATATAAACCATTTAAAATTAAATAAACATTCGTTTCATTAAAAATAATTAAAAATTTCAACTTTCCTTCTTAATTTATAAAATCAACCATAAAACCTAGTGTAAAAACATTCGAAAAGGTGGGTTGAGCACAAAAAAGTCATTATGAAATATAAAATAGTGAGATCTTTTTTTCTACTGAAAAACATAAAAATCAATAATGTTAATATTTATAAAATTATTAATTGAGTGTATTAAATAAATCATATCCATTAGAAAACATAATTTTTCTAAAATATAACCATTCAAAACAATATCTTGGAAACTAAAACCTTTATAGGAATATCTGAATATTATATTCATATCTTATTTTAATTCATGTTATATATTATTAGATCCTAGTAAAATATGTAGGAGAAACCTCTCTGGTTAAATCCCATATTCATACATTTAAAGATAAGTAAAATTACCCAATGCATTGGATAACTATATCAGTCTCACCAATCAGATAAATTGTTTCGTGCATAACAGTTGTATAAGTTATATCAGGATTACCCATCTTTTAATCTATACTTAGATCACTCATTATTATCTATAATTCTCAGGTACCCAATAATTAACAACTAATTTTTAATATTCCAACTTTTATTTATAAAAAACTTTAAAAACACTTTTTAACCCATTTATAAAACCCTTTCAAATTCTAAAGAATATATACAAGGAAATTTCAATTAATTTTAAAAATTATTTAAAATGAATGAAATGAAAAATATTTTTGAAATGATGTCATTTTTAATTTAGAAATTGAAACTTTTAAATTTAACTTGAATGTAATTAAAATTAATGATGGTGGTAAATTGTTTTCATGAAAATAGAGATAAAATAATAATTCATTTTATACCATTGGTAAAAAGACCACATATAGAAAATGATAAGAATATTATTTTTTTAAACAGATAAAGAAATTCAATGGTAGAAGAAAATAAAATTTAACTTCTTATGAATTATAAATTATATCATTCTTAAAACATTATAATGAACATTGATTGTTTTGAAAAGGATTTGATATGAATACATTAAAACTTTTTAAATAAAAAATTTCACATCTTCAATATCGTCTACCAATGTAGGTTTAAAAGTTCTTGAATAATAAAATTATATAATTTTTTTAACTGGTTATGAAATATTTACAAATCAATTATATTTTAATTATCTATTTTATTTCATTTATGAAGCTTTTTAATATAGTTACCTAATTAATTAAGTTCATATTATTCATTTTGAAGATGTTTATTTCTTAATCCCATACCTGCATTGAAATGATGACCTCAAAAAAGGTTTATTATTCTATAGTCAAAAAATATCAATCTTGAAATTATTTTTTTAATACATTAGATATTTTTTCAAACAATTCATGAAAGGAATGCATGGAAAAAATAATTGCATTGCTTCATGTTTGTGTAGTCCACATATATGAATGAATATTGTTATCACTGTCCAGTGGATGGAATTATACAAAAATAGATAATATATTATCTTTAATGAGTGATAATTATTCCATGAATAACATATATATTAATTAATTACAACATAATAACCACCCTTGAGAGGTGTTAATGAAAAAAAACACATCTCTTTATGGAAGTGTTAATCCAAAATTATGGATGAGAGATGGTTTCATTTCCCATTGGATGGAAAAGGACATTAAAACAATGTTTTTTATATTAATAATATTATTTTTGTATATTTATAATAATGATTCATTATTTAATAATATTAAATTAATAATTCAATGAGGTAGAATAATAAATACATTTAAACCAGTCTGTTATAACTTATACCTTCTCTCGGGATATCCTTTCAATGATACACCTTAATCCACTAAGGTTTGGTATTTTGGTGAGATACGAATGTATGATACATTTTGAGTGACATTGGAGATATATTATTTTAGGTTTTCACTAAGCTAATGTTCACAAAAGGTGTGATCAATAGATGATAAGAGGTGTGATTTTATAAGTGAGGGGAGGGGCACCCGTGGAATTATTTTTAATTATTAAATTTAAATAAATTAATTTTCATCTTCAAGTTGAAAAATTTTCAAAATTTAGAACATACAATTACTGTGAGTTGAAATAATCACATTAAATATAATTTATATGATTTTTTTATCTTTTAATACTTATTTCTCATTATTAACCCTTTATAAACCCTTTTTATGATTATTATATTGTCATTTTTTTTATTATTTAGTGGTTAACAAAGATAAAATATAATGAAAACTAATACAAAAATGGAAAAAGGTTGATATATAATACCATATTCTATTCCCTCGGCAAATGATAATATGTTTATAAATTTTATATCAATAAATAAAATATTATTTAACATAATATATTATTAAAATCATATTGGGTCAGCTCAAATAGTTTGGGTTTAATGACATAATGATAGTAAATTAATTTGAATATAATATTATGAAACATCATTATTAAGTTATATTTATAAAAATTATTCATTTAATAGAATAAATAAACACAATTTTATTACATTTAATTGTTTTATAAAACAATTACTTGAATTTTCTTCTGTTTGTAAAGGCATTGTGTCACCATTGTGTACAAATTTAATCTAATTTTTTAATAAATTAAAAGTAATAAAATTTACACGATAAAAAATAATTTATCATCAAAATAAATAATTAGAACATAACATAACAACTTTTAAACATAATGAACATTTTATATTTTGAAACCAAGAGAGTGGTATTTTCTTTTTATTCTTTATTTAAAATAATATTAAATTCATTATAAATGAAATTTGACATGAAATTGTTAAATTTTTAAAATATGATATTCTTTGTGAAAATAAATTATTAAAAAATAAATATATGTTTTTGGATAATTTTAAGAATTATCACATTATTTTTACCCATAATTACCTGATTTACCCTTGTTGAAGTGTCACAAATTAACTACAACTGCTTTTCAAAAAGACAAAAAAAGTGTACTATTTAAAAAACTAAAACCTCGTGATTTGAAATATTGAAATCATTATTTATTTTTAAATTTCGTGACGTGGACTAAATTCGTTTAAAATAAAAATAAAAAATCATGGAAAATGTATTTTAGATAAATGAGTTATAAGCACCAAAATTAACTAACACAAAAAACATATATAATGATGATTTAAATGTAATTAATCAAATTATATATATTTAAAAGATAACTACTTTAAAATAAGATAAAATGGGGATATTATATTTCTTTAATAATTAAAATTAATGACAACTTTATAAAAATTTGAATTTTACACTATTCACAGAAAAAATCCATCCATTCCAAATCATTCCAAAATTTTACCATTAAAAATTTGTATATTATTATTTAAACATTGAATTTTTTTTCAAAATATAATTATAATTTTTAATGAATAATACTTTAAATAAAAACATAGAATACATGAAAAAAATTAATAAGAATAAAATAATTTCATTTTTGATAGTGAAATTGCATAATATTATTATAATGAATATACCTATATAAAATATAATTAATGTATTTTATTGAAGAATGAAATATATTTACTATTACCTGGTTTTTCACAATCATGGGTACATTTAATAGTGTGTCCGTAGAGTTTATGGAAGAATATCCCTCCCCAAGGAGGAACGAACAAAACCTTTGACGATGCTTCACAAAATAACCCACACATTTAGAACCCTAAATGTTTTGCACACAATACCATTATGATTATGATATTTTGTTACCCACATGAATATATTGGATTATAACAATTTATAATGATAAAGTAATGGGTATCTCTATGTTCCATAATATCTTTCCTACACCGAGGAATGTATATTCCTAAAAAATATTGTTCTAATAAAATGTTTAGGAAAAAACATACAAGTTGTAGGACATAGACATCAACTAATAATTAATACATTTTTTAAAAAAAAATTAAGACCAATTTTATTGGATGTCTTTGTAACACCCTCAGTTATTTTAATTTTTATTCTTCATGTAAATTGTATTACTTTATGGGATTGTGTTTATGATACACAAAGTAAATATTTCATTATGTGTAACACAAAATTAAACATTACCTAGACATAATAATAACAATATTTTATGTTATATTCAACACAATGTCTACTTTTTTTACAGAAAATACTGAGTTCCTTCTATAGTTTTTGTTACACACAAGACCGAGTATTACTAAACTATAATATAATAATAATAATAATAATATTTAGTATGATAGTCATAAAATAGTTGTTGCAATGGAATGCATGAAATATATTAACTAAATTTGTAAAATAAGTTTTACAAATATTTATTTAATTATTTGGTGACAAATTAATTATAAATGAATGTAAGAACTATTTAAATATAATGAAATTCATCTTCTGAAATATTATTTCTTTCAATGTTCCAACATGTTTTATCTTAATAAATTTTTCAAAAAATTATATATTAATTATTTTTAAAAAAATTATATATTATATAATCAATATACTATTTTACATTCATATTATTTTTTTCTAAACATGAGATACGAATAAATCCAATTTTATGCTTAAAAAGTTTAATTTTTTTTCTAAAAGGAAATTATGTCTCCTTTTAATAGAACATTTATTTGAAAATTCATTTTTAAAACTTATATAATATCTATTTTAAAAAATAAACTTCAATTTTTCATTTTTCATTTTAATTTATCTCTTGTATAATCTTTTGAAATTTTCTTAATATATTCATTTTTTTATTAATAGTGAAAAATATAAAATTGAAATTGAAATGTTCCTTTTAGTTTGAATTATTTATAGAGTAAAATTATATTTTCAATATTTTTTAAGGATTAACTAGAGAAATTATACATATATTAATCATATTTCTATCATGATATTTATTTTTATATCGAAATTTAATATAAAATATTGTAATTTTTTGTAATTTTTTTCATAGAAATACTTATATCTCAACACATCTACGGGACTAATTTTAAATTAGTGTTTTCCCAATTATTTGAACTAAATTTTTAGAAAAAGCATTCCATATATATAATATAAATAATTTCTAAATCCTAGTAAGGTAACATAATTTTTTATCAAAATTATTTGAGAATATGGTTTAAATTAATCACAGTGATTAAGAGAAAAATGAGTTTTTCCAAGACAGTAAACATTAATATTAATGAAAAAAACATAAGAAATTTTCTAAAACCCCTTTGTACGGATATATTTTGGACATAAAACACAATTTTTATAATGTTCTGAATTATTGAATACTTTTTTTTGTAAAAACGTCGTTACACCTATGTTATTTTCAAAAATGAAAAGTGTGTCCCCTCCCTCACTAATAAAAGGCAATCATATTTCCCCGTCATTGAAACCCCAAAACCCAATTTCATCATCCAAAATCTACCAAATTAAATTATAAAATTCAATCCATGTTTCTTAGAAGCCTTAATTTTTCAATAAAGAAAATAAGGAACATCTTTTTCATAATCAAAAAATAGATACTCGAAAAAGAGGCAATGTTTATCAATTAAAAATTATATTTTATTCCTTCACTAAATTCCTTAAATTTGATTTTATATTTTTTTTATATAATAAAATAATTTTGAAATATATAAATATATGTTATTAATCTATGTTTATGAACTTCAACCACAATCACTTCAATCAAACGGGTTAGGAAATAATCATTCAGGTGTATAACGACCTTTCATTTAGAAAATTGATGTCATTTTTTTCCCATTACCAGCATTCATGGTTGGTAATAATGATGTAAATAATTTTAATATATGTTATATATTACCTTTTAGATGTATTTATTCTTCAATAATTAGTATATAACACCTATCTTCATTCATTCCATTTTATGGGAATACAATATTCTCGTTCGCGTGTGTGGAAGACTACTACCTCATGAAAAAAAGTGATTCGTTCATTTTTTCACATGGAATTTATTAAGGTTGGGTTTAATGATCATATTTGAAATATATTAAATAATTTGTAAAGACCCGTAAAATTCAAGGGAAATTTTTTTCTTAACTTTCTTTGGATTTTTACAAGAACGTGGTTTCTGGCGGCACTTGATTCTGAGGCCCGGAGTGCCCGGAATCAATTTCTGAAGTTTGGCTCGCGTACGTTCAGTGAACGAACGATCTGGAATTCCTATCTTTTGAACCAGTGCTCGAAATTGAAATCATATGGCACCGATGAACTCGCAATGCCGGTAATCTCTTAAGGGAACCTTTACCGTAGTTGTGTTGGTGCGAGAGAAGAAGTTAATTTTTGGGGTTTAATTAAGAAGTAAATAAAATTTTTGGATCAATTTTATTTATTTATTTATTTTGTTTTTTTATCAAAGGTGGTTAATTTCTCCCGTGGGAAGTTAGTGGTGGGGCCCACATCCACCCAACTTCCCATGTGTGGATAATTGAGAGGTGGGGCCCACACGAGCCCCAAACTTTCACCTTACACCTTTGTATAACTCCTTAACCCCCCATTTAAGTCTTGCCAACTTAACTCCTCATTAATTTATACAACTCATGTTAATGACTTAAGTGAGTTAAGTGTGGGTTTTGGTTTTCAAACTCTTAAAATTTCAGAAGCCTTTTTGTGATAATAAAATAAGTTGGGAACATATTTTATTTGGGTTAGTTTTGGGTTGTTTGAGAGCTTTTGTAGAGAATGCTAAAGGAAGTCTTCTTCATCTTCAACTTCGAAGGAGAATGTGAAGAACACCTCAGACTCCAACGAAGAACACCATTTTCAAGGAAGAATATCTCTGCCGAAGAACGTAGCGTCTTCTTCCAAGGACGTTTCCTCTTCGAACGCACCTTGACGACAACGGAATCAACGTTCGTTTTCCGTGACGCCTGACATCCGCGACGCTCGTCTTCCGAGGCTCATTGTCCTACACCGTTTTTGAAACCGAGGTAGGGGATTATTTTATTTAATTATTTCCGTTTATGATTCTAGTTTGTTGATCTTCGTGGATATTTGACTAAATGTTATCATTTAACGAGAGGGGGCCGGACCGCACAAACACAGCCGAACCCCTCCTTTATCCATGTTTGATTCTTTGTGGATGGAACGGAATGGCGTGGTGTCGTTGCACCACGCGGGAATCGCACGACAAGTATTACGCGACGTTGTCGTGCCACACCGTGAAGTTGAACGAGGACGTGATGTCGTCGCGCCGCATCGAAGAAAACCAAAGACACTATGGCCGGAGTGGGACCGCGGCGGAAGGGCGCGGTGGCGTCGCACCGCGCCGGACGACAAGTGATGCGGCCGGTTCCGGGCCGCGGCGGAGCAGGGTGACCGGCGGCCGGTACCGGGCCGCCGGCGACGGAGCTGGAAGGGGACCGGCCATTTCTGGTCCCGTTAAGCAGGATCCGACCTGCCAGGTCGGGCCGGCCAGACAAGGAGGAGCCGAGGGAATTAATTCCCCCAGCCGTACTTCAAAGCGGCCCAAATTAAGGGGCCGCAGTTACAAGAATCGGGAGGGGCAGCGCCCCCCCCCCCCCCCCCCCCTGTGAGCCGCAACGGCTCGGCCAAACGGGCAAGCCAGCTGGCACTGGGTGCCAGCGCACCGGGCCGCCTGGCCAGGCACTAAGTCGGGCCGCGCCGCGCCGCACCGGGCCGGGTCTGGCCGACCCAGGGGGTCTCGGGCCGGGTCGTTCCTGGCCCGAAACCCCCGTTTTCGGATCGTTTGGGTTCAATTGCCCATAACTCGGGCTACAGACCTCTAATAGAAAATCCTTCAATGGCAACACAATCCTTGGAACGATACGGTCGTTTCGACATATCGCAATCAAGGTTTCGGAATACTTTGAGTTCGGCCGGGTTGGTTCGTACATCAAACAACCGGGCCCTCGAAGCAAAAACACTAATATCATGAGCTTCGGACGTCCGTTTGATGTGTCGTAGACTTGGTTGAGTTCCTCTTAGTGAGAGGGATCTTTTGGAATACTCCACCCAAGGTTTGGACGCAGGAGGAGTATGGTCGGGTTGGTTTTGCCATAAAAACCAACCGGGCCCCTAGAACGAAAAAGCCAATAACTTTCAGACTGGGCATCCGATTGATGTGCCGTCTGTTGCGTTGAGTTTCTATTGACGATACGGA
Source organism: Viscum album (assembly GCA_963277665.1). Classification (NCBI taxonomy): domain Eukaryota; kingdom Viridiplantae; phylum Streptophyta; class Magnoliopsida; order Santalales; family Viscaceae; genus Viscum; species Viscum album. Next base: position 449,596,021 of record OY728133.1, read on the forward strand.
ACTTTTGGATACATCAACTCTGTACTATGTTTCAGTTGATGTATCAGCCTCTTGGCTCCTGAAGCGGACCCTCCCTAGCAAGCTTGCTGTGTGCGGGAACCCTAGTGCTGGCTGCGTTTACTACTGTGACTACGACGACGACTGTGCAGAGATGATCAGTGGATTCGACGACGACGACTAAAGTACTCAGAGATACTATATGGATCAGTGCTACTGATCCTGTAGAGACCGGTATCTTGACGTACATGGACTTTACATTACTTTTGCGGAATACTTAGTACATTACAAAAGCACACACACAAGGACCGTAATAGTTTAGTGTCTTTGGAAACTCGGAACGTAATCTTCTAATCGTGGTGAAAGATCTTCAATATCTCCCATAAAGATCTTCCCTTTTTTTTACCTAAAACCTTTCTTTATATCCTGGGGAAAAGAAAACATAAAAGGGTGAGCTCAAATGCTCAGTAAGGGTATACAAAACAAAAATCAATCACATCATATTCATAAGAACATAACTTTTGGAAATCTTAACCTGCAAAAGAGAACATAATTTCATAACATGGGATAAATCATAGTAGTGAAATGAAATCCCAATAATCATAACTTAAAACATGAAACTTTGTGGCATTCACACATAATCATAGAGAATCATATCTTGTTAGTCAAGACTCATTTCCATGACTATCTTAGTGGACAAAGTCCCTTTCTGAATCGAGTAACCCTCGTTTCAGTCCTGTTTCACTGAACCGGTATAACCTACCATTCCAGCCATGTCTATCTCATGAGATATAAAATCATTACCCAATGCATTGGAGGGAGATATAGGTCCCACCCATCTTATAATGAATCCTTTCTTATGTGTGCCACATAATCATAAATCATACTTCATCGCATAACCCATGTAATAAAAATGGGATTTTTAAACAACATGACATCATAATACAATTCATATAAGATAAAGGAATTCATAAAAATATTTCCATCACAACATAATCAAACCAATGTAATAATAGGGATAAAAACAAGACCCTATTATTATCTTAGATGGAAAATAATTTTGATAAAATACTTGAACTCCATTCTTGAGGAAAATATCCTTTCTTCTTAAAAAACATTTTTCCTTTCATAACATGTCATACGAATTTAAAATAAAAGAAGTTGATTAAAAATAAACTTGAAAACTAGTAAAGGAAGTTTCTTGGAAATAATGTTTTAAAAATCCATTCAGGCCGTATAAGTTAAAAAAACATTCTTCGTACTTTTGTCGGAAAAGTCAAAAAGTACCTCGTACGAAAAAGCGACAAAAGATTCCTTTCATATTCTTTATTAAAACTCACCGAAGGGTAAAATTGGATTTAAACTATTGTAAGTGGATGGAAACAATATTACATATTTAGGGAACATGGATGTGGATGATAAAATACACCCCAGTAAATGCCAAAGTAAAAACAATCTCGGATAAAAATGAGATTGCGATATTTCCCTTACCTTAGGTCCGATTTGTTTCGTATGTGTCCGAACCTCCTGTATAATGATTTAAATAATGTCATTGACTTATTAAAGAATCATATTCATTGTTATGATATCATATATGGTTCACTTATGACATTATATTGCCCGTTCTTTTGTAAATTCCATGTTAAAGAAGCGTTTTGGGTAAAATCGTTTCATTTATCGTAGGTGTTTTGACTTGTTGTTCTTGACATTATTATTACTTATATCATGATTTACTTACTTCCAGAATATAAAATATGATTTATATATCATATATATTCAGTATATATATATATATATATAATAGATAGATAAATGAAATGAAAAACACCGTTCATGGAGACGGTAGTCCGTACGTACGCATGAACGCTGTTTTCCTTTCCTTATTGTCTTGAATGGAAGTAAGTAGATGACATATATATATATATTTATACATAAATCCAGTAGCTTTATAATTTCATATATTTCATTATTATATCTTATATATACTTTATAATCATTCTTAAATGGTTAACATGGAAAATGAATCTCATCCCGTCGTGGAGACGGTAGTCCGTACGTACGCACGAGCGATGATATCGTTCCCATGGTCGTGGAATTGTGTTGAAGTGTATGTATACTATTTCAGTATCAATATCACTTTATAATAATCATATATAGTTACTCATTACACCTTTATACCCATCCAATTAAGGTGGTGGTAGAAAATAGATTACACCACAGCGTGGAGACGGTATTCCGTACGTACGCACGCGCGGTGATTTCCTTTTTCCGCAGGATGGATAGAAGGTTAATTAGAGTTGTTTCATATTTATAATAACATATCAGTATGTAAGTAATAATGATGTTATTACTTTGTCATGAAACAACTAATGAAGAAGAAGTTTAAGAATAAAGAAATTGAAAAGATCGGTAATGGATATTACCTCTTCTTTGAAACGCCTCTTTGAATCCTCCACTTAGGGAACTATGATTGGTGTTTGAAGAAGATTAGGACCTCTAGGATTATTCTAGGGAAGTGGAGAAGAGATTTTGGCAGGGGTTGGCCGAGCTTTAAGGCTCAAAGTTGTGTGAGGAGGAGGGGGAGGAGGTGCCCTTTTATAAGGGAGGAGAGGGGCACCTTAGGAATTCTTAAAAATATTAATTTATAATAAATCTAACCCCACTTAAAAAACCTCCAAAAATGACTCATATTCGAATATTAGATGATATAGGGTTGTAATCTCATCAACAAATCAAATTTAGACATGTTTGGATCTTATTTTAAACCTTATCATTTTCATTTATCCTTATTTAATCTATTTAAGTTTATTTGTGGTAATAAAATCCTAATTTTTAAATTATAACAAATAATTACTTATTTGTTGTGAATTTTCCATAATTGTTTACTTTATAACATTATAGACCATATAAATATAAATTTACAATTTTTAAATATTTTTGTGATTTTTAAACAATTTTATAATATGTTATTTTTGTAAAATAACAATAGTGTCAATTTTGACACTCTTCATTTATTTGATTTTAAATAAAATATATACAGAAGATATGTTCGAACTAAAAGCTTTAATATATTAATAAAAGGTCATAGGTATCTATAAAAGTAGTGTATCACATTAAATAGTTCATATAATATTTATTTTATTTTTTTTAAAACCATTTATTTGGTTTATCTCTTAATAAAATAATTACTACATCATTTTTGTATAATTATTTAATATACTTATTTGTTGTATAAAATTTTAAAATAAAATCCTATGATTAAGATAAATATATTAACTTTCACAATAATACTTTTACTCTAATTTAGCATCTTAAAATCACAATATTTAAATTGTTATATTTATTAAATTATGAAGGTGACAACTTTGGCATCATTTAAAATAAAATAATATAAGTGTCATAATCTCTTTTATAAGGCTCCAAATGGTCAAATATTCGACCATTGAATGCTTATGGTTTACATTTACATGTACAATATGTTTTGGTTAGGTATTTGTGCATTTTATGGTCACTATTAGTTTAATAAAAACAATATTCTTGATTTTTCACTAGATAAACAATTTCTGCATCACTATTGTGTCATAATTAATGATAATTATTTAATCCCTAAAAATTATAAATAAATTTATATGATGTAGATAATTTAATTAGATTTCTGGAGACTATTCATGTTCGAATTTCATGAAGTTTATCACTAAATTAAAATTAATATACTTATAAGATTTAAGAGAGTGACATGTTGTCACTTTCTTTGGTTTTAATAATAATTAAGTTATTTTCATGGACAAATATCCATTAATTGATTCTAATCCGACCCTTAGGTGATATGGGTCGACTTTTAGTCATCCAATTGGATTTTGACATTTGTTAGGGTAATTTTAAAATATTATATTTACCCTTAATTACCAGATTTACCTTTAACTATGGTAAATAAAATTTACCGTAGTTACTATTCATAATTCCCAAAAATAAAAAGTAGCTTATTAACATAATTTGGACCCACTGATTCCAAATATGGAATCCATTTTTTAAAATTCAAAACACAGAAGTTGCAGAAATTAAATTAAAATTAATCCCGTTGTCGAATAAAAACGGGTTTTTGTTTAAAACATTGCAAAAGATTGAATTGATTTACCCTACGAATTCAAGGTAAAAGAAATGCTAATGACATAAATTATATTAAATGGTAAAAATATATTCTATTTATACTTTAAAACCATTCAATATTATAATTTAACCACATAAGATATTACGATGAAAAAAGTTGTTTTTAATTAAAATATAGCGTGTTTTTACTATTCATTAAAATATGAAAGTTATCGGAAAAATATCAAAACTTTATCTAATGTAAATTTTTATATCCTGATTCAAAAGAAGAATATTATTTTGTCAAATTGAACATATAAACTTGTCAAAAACTATATTTAAAGTGGGTGCGCCATCAAAAGGCGGTAAAACTGCATTTTTTTAAAAATACTTATTTTACCCGAAAAAATTATTTTTTTCTTATACCATGCTCTAGAAATGTGTAAGATGAATAATAATGTTATAAAATTCAAAATTTAGTTAATACTATTCATAACGGCTAGTTCATGACAATATTATAATAATATAACATTGTTTATTAAAACCCGGTATTGCGTACAACACACACTATCTAGGAAGGTCGCGATTGCGTGTAATGCAAGCCATGTCAGGGTTGCGTGTTGTGAAAGAATCCTTCGTTGTTTCGTATAACAGAATCCAACCATATTTCATTTATACATTTAATATATATATATATGTATATATATACTCAATGTTGCGTAGAATAACTATTATCAAAATTGTGTGTAACACGGTCCAAGAATAGTGTTGCGTATACTGCAAGCTAATACGGTGTTGTGTATAGCGCAGGGTAATCTTGGTGTAGAATACAACATAAGACATTAATGAAATTAAAATAATATTTTCCATAAAATATCGGGGTGTTACATTCTACCCCCCTTAAAATGAATTTCACCCTCGAAATTCGTCGGGGTTATAAATGGTTTACTATTTGAAAGTTTCTTTGATAGAAACCCACATCGTAAAAAGGAATACCAAAACTTATCTTTAAAAAACAAAAGTATGAAACGTAACAGTTACCCAAATAAACTAATCACTGGGTTTCCACATAGGTGAAAATATGGATATGGAAGAGAAATCTAACCATCATGTTTTGATGGAGAGTGGTAGAGAACATGGCTATGGAAAAACCAGTAATCACAAATCCATAGATTTGTGGTGATATAAGGTACCATCTGATTCCTCAGGTATAAGATCACTAGGACAACATTTTTGGTTTTCAAGATCATTTCCCTAAATTTGAAAATTTGAATTAGAATAAATACTTACTTTATTTTGGTACAATCTCACTGTTGTTCGTGCCTTGAACAATTTCCACTTCATCTCTTAAATAAATGAAGTTGAATTTGTTATTCGTGAAGTGTTAGCAGATAATGTGATAGAATGACGGGTCATTCCATCTGTCTCAAACAAAAGGTTAGCAAAAATTATATACATAAGTCGATCTATAGTGAGATTAATCATATATGGTTCCTAAAATGGACTTATACTTCATATATCATACTGCTTAATATAATAAAACTAGTTTCTACTAAATAGGGACTTCCTGTAGGTCAGTGGTAGGCGATAAAGGCCAGTGGCACTTTGATTGTGGGTTCGATTCCCACAGCCTTGTTCGAAGCGATGGGTTGTCGCCCATCCTGCAGGTTGTCCCTTTTTCCAAAACTATATTACAATAACATCCCATCAATAATATCGAAAAAAACAAACAATACTAACTTGTGTCCAACATAATCCATTCCAATCTTTAGGCTTATCCATAATACTGCAGTCGACTCTCATAATATAGTGAAAACGATTACCAGAGATTTAACACCATCGTCGATCCCCATATATCATAAGATATGTTTTGTTGGTCACATTCCAAACATTCAAAGGCCTTAATCAAGTATTTTCTTGAATACCCATTGAACCTTAGTGAAAACATGATTGCAGTTAAAAGTTAACACCTTCCACATACTAAAATCCTCAAAATTCTATATACTCAAACCATGATATCACTTAGTCCTTATATCAATCATGAGCTCATGCATACAATCAAACATCTCATTATCGTCTTATCCCTTCATTATGCGCATATCATCTACTTTCCAAAATTACTGGTACCATTCATCACATACTTTCAAAACTTAAGGAAAGACAACAATGTAACAATCCTTAGATGTCTCTTTATCCCATAGTACCATGAGATTACTTATACAACATTACACTTGATAAACATGTAATCATTCCACTACATTCTTAAACCATTGACCGAGCTTCAACAATTCTTTCATCTCACATATCATCTGTAGTCTCATCATCATCATCAACATAAATACTACCCATACGACCATACTGATTCTCTTCATGAGACTTTCCCTTAGGGCATTGGTTTGTATAATACTCGTACATTCCACATTTAAAACATTTAACCATTGTTGATGTCGTAGAAATACCATTATCCTCATCCCTGGTGTTAACTGAACCTTTTCCTTTGCACTTACTGGCTTTGTGTCCTTCTTTTCCACACCCAAAGCATCTTCCAGTTCCTTTGAAACATCCTCCTTGATGCCTCTTCCTACATGATTTACATAGGGGAAATTGAACTTTCTTTCCTCTATGATCATCATGAAACTCCATTTTTCTTTTATTAGGCGAGTCAGGAAACTTACCAAATTTTACTTTATTGATCATATTATGAGATTTCTGATTCGGCATAATAATGATGTTTGGACTTCCAAATCTCATTTCATTTGGTTGCTCATGAAGAATATCATTCCATTGTCCATCATATCCTCCATTATTGTGAATCATCTTGTTTCCAGCCATTTTCTAAAACCCAAAAAGAATAGTGTGAGAGGCAAAATAATTCTAGGGAAAACAACATAGTAAAGGGGGAGTAACCTTAATATCTAACATCTTAGGTTAAATTATAAGATCGTTATCGTAGTTCTAGGATTATATCCTATACGTATACTTATCCTTAGGGGAATCCCTAGACATACCTTAGAAATATCTCTAGGGATCTCACTAAAGTTCTCGCATCCTAGTTTCCAAAGGTTGACTAAACCTTTCCTCTAATACCAACTGTAGAGACCCGTATCTTGACGTACATGGACTTTACATTACTTTTGCGGAATACTTAGTACATTACAAAAACACACACACAAGGACCGTAATAGTTTAGTGTCTTTGGAAACTCGGAACGTAATCTTCTAATCGTGGTGAATGATCTTCAATATCTCCCATAAAGATCTTCCCTTTTTTTACCTAAAACCTTTCTTTATATCCTGGGGAAAAGAAAACATAAAAGGGTGAGCTCAAATGCTCAGTAAGGGTATACAAAACAAAAATCAATCACATCATATTCATAAGAACAGAACTTTTGGAAATCTTAACCTGCAAAAGAGAACATAATTTCATAACATGGGATAAATCATAGTAGTGAAATGAAATCCCAATAATCATAACTTAAAACATGAAACTTTGTGTCATTCACACATAATCATAGAGAATCATATCTTGTTAGTCAAGACTCATTTCCATGACTATCTTAGTGGACAAAGTCCCTTTCTGAATCGAGTAACCCTCGTTTCAGTCCTGTTTCACTGAACCGGTATAACCTACCATTCCAGCCATGTCTATCTCATGAGATATAAAATCATTACCCAATGAATTGGAGGGAGATATAGGTCCCACCCATCTTATAATGAATCCTTTCTTATGTGTGCCACATAATCATAAATCATACTTCATCGCATAACCCATGTAATAAAAATGGGATTTTTAAACAACATGACATCATAATACAATTCATATAAGATAAAGGAATTCATAAAAATATTTCCATCACAACATAATCAAACCAATGTAATAATAGGGATAAAAACAAGACCCTATTATTATCTTAGATGGAAAATAATTTTGATAAAATACTTGAACTCCATTCTTGAGGAAAATATCCTTTCTTCTTAAAAAACATTTTTCCTTTCATAACATGTCATACGAATTTAAAATAAAAGAAGTTGATTAAAAATAAACTTGAAAACTAGTAAAGGAAGTTTCTTGGAAATAATGTTTTAAAAATCCGTTCAGGCCGTATAAGTTAAAAAAACATTCTTCGTACTTTTGTCGGAAAAGTCAAAAAGTACCTCGTACGAAAAAGCGACAAAAGATTCCTTTCATATTCTTTACTAAAACTCACCGAAGGGTAAAATTGGATTTAAACTATTGTAAGTGGATGGAAACAATATTACATATTTAGGGAACATGGATGTGGATGATAAAATACACCCCAGTAAATGCCAAAGTAAAAACAATCTCGGATAAAAATGAGATTGCGATATTTCCCTTACCTTAGGTCCGATTTGCTTCGTATGTGTCCGAACCTCCTGTATAATGATTTAAATAATGTCATTGACTTATTACAGAATCATATTCATTGTTATGATATCATATATGGTTCACTTATGACATTATATTACCCGTTCTTTTGTAAATTCCATGTTAAAGAAGCGTTTTGGGTAAAATCGTTTCATTTATCGTAGGTGTTTTGACTTGTTGTTCTTGACATTATTATTACTTATATCATGATTTACTTACTTCCAGAATATAAAATATGATTTATATATCATATATATTCAGTATATATATATATATATAATAGATACATAAATGAAATGAAAAACACCGTTCATGGAGACGGTATTCCGTACGTACGCATGAACGCTGTTTTCCTTTCCTTATTGTCTTGAATGGAAGTAAGTAGATGACAGACATATATATATATATACATAAATCCAGTAGCTTTATAATGTCATATATTTCATTATTATTTCTTATATATACTTTATAATCATTCTTAAATGGTTAACATTGAGAATGAATCTCATCCCGTCGTGGAGACGGTAGTCCGTACGTACGCACGAGCGATGATATCGTTCCCATGGTCGTGGAATTGTGTTGAAGTGTATGTATACTATTTAAGTATCAATATCACTTTATAATAATCATATATAGTTACTCATTACACCTTTATACCCATCCAATTAAAGTGGTGGTAGAAAATAGATTACACCACGGCGTGGAGACGGTTATCCGTACGTACGCACGCGCGGTGATTTCCTTTTTCCGCGGGATGGATAGAAGGTTAATTAGAGTTGTTTCATATTTATAATAACATATCAGTATTTAAGTAATACTGATGTTATTACTTTGTCATGAAACAACTAAAGAAGAAGAAGTTGAAGAATAAAGAAATTGAAAAGATCGGTAATGGATATTACCTCTTCTTTGAAACGCCTCTTTGAATCCTCCACTTAGGGAACTAAGATTGGTCTTTGAAGAAGATTAGGACCTCTAGGATTATTCTAGGGAAGTGGAGAAGAGATTTTGGCAGGGGTTGGCCGAGCTTTAAGGCTCAAAGTTGTGTGAGGAGGAGGGGGAGGAGGTGCCCTTTTATAAGGGAGGAGAGAGGCACCTTAGGAATTCTTAAAATTATTAATTTATAATAAATCTAACCCCACTTAAAAAACCTCCAAAAATGACTCATATTCGAAGATTAGATGAGATAGGGTTGTAATCTCATAAACAAATCAAATTTAGACATGTTTGGATCTTATTTTAAACCTTATCATTTTCATTTATCCTTATTTAATCTATTTAAGTTTATTTGTGGTAATAAAATCCTAAATTTTAAATTATAACAAATAATTACTTATTTGTTGTTAATTTTCCATAATTGTTTACTTTATAACATTATAGACCATATAAATATAAATTTATAATTTTTAAATATTTTTGTGATTTTTAAACAATTTTATAATATGTTATTTTTGTAAAATAACAATAGTGTCAATTTTGACACTCTTCATTTATTTGAATTTAAATAAAATATATACAGAAGATATGTTCGAAATAAAAGCTTTAATATATTAATAAAATGTCATAGGTATCTATAAAATTAGTGTATCACATTAAATAGTTCATATAATATTTATTTTATTATTTTTAAAACCATTTATTTGGTTTATCTCTTAATAAAATAATTACTACATCATTTTTGTATAATTATTTAATATACTTATTTGTTGTATAACAATTTAAAATAAAATCCTATGATTAAGATAAATATATTACCTTTCACAGTAATACTTTTACTCGAATTTATCATCTTAAAATCACAATATTTAAATTGTTATATTTATTAAATTATGAAGGTGACAACTTTGGCATCATTTAAAATAAAAGAATATAAGTGTCATAATCTCTTTTATAAGGCTCCAAATGGTCAAATATTCGACCATTGAATGATTATGGTTTACATTTACATGTCCAATATGTTTTGGATAGGTATTTGTGCATTTTATGGTCACTATTAGTTTAATAAAAACAATATTCTTGATTTTTCACTAGATAAACAATTTCTGCATCACTATTGTGTCATAATTAATGATAATTATTTAATCCCTAAAAATTATAAATAATTTTATATGATGTAGTTAATTTCATTATCTTTCTGGAGATAATTCATGTTTGAAGTTTCATGAAGTTTATCACTAAATTAAAATTAATATACTTATAAGATTTAAGAGAGTGACATGTTGTCACTTTCTTTGGTTTTAATAATAATTAAGTTATTTTCATGGGCAAATATCCATTAAATGATTCTAATCCGACCCTTAGGTGATATGGGTCGACTTTTAGTCATCCAATTGAATTTTGACATTTGTTAGGGTGATTTTAAAATATTATATTTACCCTTAATTACCTGATTTACCTTTAACTATGGTAAATAAAATTTACTGTAGTTACTATTCATAATTCCCAAAAATAAAAAGTAGCTTATTAACATAATTTGGACCCACTAATTCCAAATATGAAATCCATTTTTTAAAATTCAAAACACAAAAGTTGCAGAAATTAAAATAAAATTAATCCCGTTGTCGAATAAAAACGGGTTTTTGTTTAAAACATTGCAAAAGATTGAATTGATTTAACCTACGAATTCAAGGTAAAATAAATGCTAATGACATAAATTATATTAAATGGTAAAAATATATTCTATTTATACTTTAAAACCATTCAATATTATAATTTAACCAAATAAGATATTACGATGAAAAAAGTTGTTTTTAATTAAAATATAACGTGTTTTTACTATTCATTAAAATATGAAAGTTATCGGAAAAATATCAAAACTTTATCTAATGTAAATTTTTATATCCTGATTCAAAAGAAGAATATTATTTTGTCAAATTGAACATATAAACATGTCAAAAACTATATTTAAAGTGGGTGCGCCATCAAAAGGCGGTAAAACTGCATTTTTTGAAAAATACTTATTTTACCCGAAAAATTTATTTTGTTCTTATACTATGTTCTAGAAATGTGTAAGATGAATAATAATGTTATAAAATTCAAAATTTAGTTAATACTATTCATAATGGCTAGTTCTTGACAATATTATAATAATATAACATTGTTTATTAAAACCCGGTATTGCGTACAACACACGCTATCGAGGAAGGTCGCGATTGCGTGTAATGCAAGCCAAGTCAGGGTTGCGTGTTGTGAAAGAATCCTTCGTTGTTTCGTATAACAGAATCCAACCATATTTAATTTATACATTTAATATATATACATATATATATATACTCAATGTTGCGTAGAATAACTATTATCAAAATTGTGTGTAACACGGTCCAAGAATAGTGTTGCGTATACTGCAAGCTAATACGGTGTTGTGTATAGCGCAGGGTAATCTTGGTGTAGAATACAACATAAGACATTAATGAAATTAAAATAATATTTTCCATAAAATCTCGGGGTGTTACAGATCCTATGTGGGTCTGATCCTGTGTGGGTCAGCGAACCGATGTGGATCAGTGCTCAGCGGTTCTGTGTGAGCCAGCGCCTACAGATCCTGTGTGGGTTCGATCCTGTGTCTGTCATTGCGGGGGTTAGTTTCCTACCGATATTGTGTGGGTCATTGCGGGGGTTAGTACCTATTGATCCTTTGTGGGTCCTATGACTTAGATGGATCTGTGATCATCTCTATCGTCATCCGAAGAGGTAAACCTGTGTGAGCTGAAACCTGTTTTGCTTTCCTTAGTGGATTGAGTTGTGTTATCCTGTGTGGATTACATTTTGCTTTCCTGTGTGGAATACGTTTCACATTCCTGTGTGGACTGGGATGTACTTGGGCTCAGAGGTTGGAGTGTGTTGGAATTGATGACTTAGGTATATGTATGGGCATATACTTAAGCAATGTCGGATGTTACTTTGTGATTTATCTTTCCTTTGTGGTTTATCCTTTGTGGATTTTGGGAGACCTTCAGGGGTCTCGGGGTCCCTACTGAGTAGCTTATACTCACCCCTACACGGGCTATTCCCGCACTTTGTTGTGTTGGTTACAGACGAGGGACAGTGCCGATCACAGTTGAGGCTTACGGAGGAGGTCGGTACCCAGAGGTGGACTTCTGGGCGGACGTACTCAGAGTAGACGGTGGGACCCGAGAAGCTGTGGAGGCTATCTATACTCATCCTTCAGGAGGGACTTCCAGTGGACACCTTGAGGCTGCAGTTTTACTTTCAGTTTCTGTTTTTCCTTTCAGTTGTACTTTACAGTTGGGCTTGTATTTCCGGCCCCTTTTACTTTCCGCACTTACTGTTGTACTCAGTTTTTACTTAGTGTTTACTTCTTCCGCTTGTACTCTGTGTGATTTTTTACTTTTATAAAGGCAATGCCTTCCCAGTTATTGGGATTTACGCCTTTCGTGCTAGTCGCCAGCCCCTAGCCTATGGAAGGCGGGTTTGGGGTAGTCACGGCACAGGCCCTGAGGACAGGTCGTTACATAATTATTATACATAAATTATAATATATATAGATATATAATTTACTTTTCTTTCATTCACTATGGTTAAAAAATTGAAACAATGTTTATGTATACATGTGGTATAACATCTCCATGAAGGTTGTATTTATTTTACAATCCCTAAATATTATAGAATATTATATATACATATATACTGAATACGTATCATGTTTTACAATGTTGCAATTATTAACTAAGGATCTAACTAAAAGGAACATAAATAAGTCAAAATATATTGGAAAACCAAGAGGATATTACTAAAACATAACTAATACAATGAGTTGTTAATAAACGGGTAAATTTTTTTAATGAAAACATGACTTCATTTCTCTCTTCATAAAGAAATATGTATTCTTTCAAAAAAAAATATAGATATTTTTTCCAACAAAAAATTCCACAATATATTATAATCTCATATTTATGATAATTTATTTCGAAAATGTTTTATATTTTTTGAAATATTAAATTATATTAACATATTCCATTATATATTTTCAAAGTCATTTTCTATCAAAAAGGTTTCCAAATATTATTAAGTTTAAAAAAAAATAAATTATTTAAATGGAATAATTTACTTGTTTTGAAGATTATTTTGAATGAAAAAAAATTTCAAAATGTTTTATCTTTTAAAACGTTTTTTAAAATTATTTTCAAATATTCTTTTATATATTTGAAGGTTATTTTTAGTGAAAAATGTTTTCAAAAGTATTTAAATTTTTTAAATAATTTATCAAATAGGATTGTATAGTTTCCTCAATAAACCTTTTAAATTATTTTTAATGCTTAATATATATATTTTCAAATTTGATTTTAAAAAAATAATTTTGAAAATGATTATTGTTTAATTTTTTTTTTCAATGAATGGTTATTTTCCTTTAAAGATTTTCTAAGTGATCTTGCAAATTCCTCCTCCATCAATGATCAAATCTGAGGATATATTTTATGATTTTCTGGGGATATGATCTATGGAAACCATTATTATGGTTTTCTATGGTTTACGTTTAATATTAGTTGTTTTTTATGAGACAATTTTCTCTTCCATAAGTTAACCATGTCATAATTCTTATAAAATCGACTTCTTTACATGGTTTACTTTATGATTAAATGATTATGAAACATATCTATTTTCCATTGGTTATAATTTGATAAATTTTCTATGATACCAATTTAATTTCGTGGGTTATGATATGATTGATGTTTAATATCTTGTGGACCACATATGTCTAATTTAATTATGTAATGGGTGGGGACTAAATCGTCCTCCAATTAATGTTGTAATGATAGATAACCCATGAGTATATATGTAATACATGAACCTGAATACATGTTAAAAATTCCTGGTTTGAATGTTATTATGTGTTTACAATATAATTTTTGAACTCTATAAAATTTTCACAATGTTATGTGTGAAACATAGTAAGTGTTCAAAATGTAATGTATGAACCTGATTAAATGATAACAATGATATGATTTAACCTGATTTTATGGTCACAATATTATGTATAATCCTTATTAAATGTTTAAAATGTCACTAATGGACCTATATTTGTTTTCCATAATGATATGGTTGTTCCCTGTTTCATATCCATATATTCTATTTGAGGGCACAATTTGATGTCCTTAATTTAATGAGTAAACTTGTTTTATTTATACATGTTCACAATGCTTTAAAATTTTGTATATTCCATAAATATATGTCTTATTCCGATTTTATTATCTCAATGGTAATTTAATTTTACTTTCATATAATTCATGTCTTATGAAATATAAATTTTTATTTCTTCATCCAGGATTAAGATTTTTGATATTCATGTTATGGTTTTAAAATGTAATCACCATGTTATCAAACACTTATATACATATTATGTTTACATATATCCTTTTTTACCCATTATGATCATTTGAAATCACAAATCCATATTTTTCCTATAGCCATGTTATAAAGAAAGGTTTTATATAGGTTATGTCCATGAAGGGTAATAAATGGTAAGAGCATTATAGAAAAAAATTAATCATCAATCGCCATATTAGAATATTGCGTTCCATGTTTCCAATGGAACAAAAATATTATGGTCTTCTAACATGTATGTCTATAAATATTTTAATATTTATCTAAAACGATGTAATATTCACGTATAAGATTCCTGGTTTTCTATAGTCTGTATCAATGTAAAGGATTGGTCGACCTTTTCAAACTAGTATGAGAAAACATTAGTGATATGTATATCGATATTTATAAGGATGTGTATAGGGATGTCTATGAGGATAACTATATGTATGAGTTGTAGTATAAGAATGTTTCATAGAATTTTGGTATAAGATAGAGTGAGTGGTTTCCTTGAAACATATCCTTGTCTAGATACTACAAGTGGATGAGGATCTGGCATAGATTTACATAGCGGTAAAAACCATGAAAAATTCTTTTTGAGTTAGACTCAATTGGGAAATGGTACAAGATAATGGTCATGTTGCACATGAAGTTTATCACTCTCCTAGGATAACCTTTAGATACTCACAAACAATTTATGAACCATCATAAAGGATTTAAATATATGATTCATATTAATTAACTAGGATAATAGTTCAGGGTCATAGATTCAAAATATGTTCTCTTTATTTGGAGATCCTAAATGATTTTTCAGAATATGTGATTTTTGAATATGATTACCATTTTTCACATTATTATCTCTAATCGAATTCAATGGATGAAACCTGAAGGATCCATGATAATTAATATTTCATTTCAAAATGAAATTATTTCCATCCTCACCAACTTAAGGTAATGGGATATAGAATGAAATACCTCGTTGATATAATTTATCGACCTTCTCAAGCAATAAAACATGTTGATCTTCTAAATAATCAAAAGAGATGTCAAATTTTATATAATCCATGATTAGGTATCTTACACCCTAATATATTGAATTGATAATAAACTAGTTTATGATAATTATATCTATACTATAAGAATATATTTTATTTTCTCCATTATTCAGAACATGGAAATGTTATTTTTACAGCCTATTTCTTGGAAAGGGAGGAAAATCAATTGTAAATATTTATCTTTGATATGAGTTAATAAGATAAAATTAACTCTATATATTGGGATGAGTATGAGAAACTATATTTATATGAGCACCATCCTAATATTTTTTCTAAAAATTTATATTGTTGTTTCCCATCAATATCATGGTTTTTTTAAGAAAATAAGGATATTATTCAAAGGAAACTCTAAATACAATAGGAAAAATAAGATTATTGTTCCGTTATTCACAAAGTGTGGGAAGAAACATGGATATAATTAATTAAAGGGGCTGATAAATATTTTAAGTGAATATATAAGGGGAAACAAGCTGATTAATGTTTGTCTAATGGGAATAAAGAGAAATATTCATAGAATTCACCTCCCATAATTTAGTGTTTCAAATGAAAGTAGTTTGGGAATTATTAATATTAATGTCTCAGGTTGAAGGATCATAAATTTAATCAGTAATTTCTTGTTAGTAGTTGTTATACTATTAATAATGAATAGACTACCAATGGTATAGGTTGGGAAAGAGGTATTACGGAATAAGATGGGGAATCATAATTAATGGCTTAAGGATGGTCTAGAATAATCAAAGTGTTTATGTATTTGAATTAAAAAAATTTGTAATATGGATTGGAAATTTTATATTTATTATTCAATATATGTTATTAATTATTTATTTTTAAAAATATGTTTTTGGGTGGAAATGTAAAAGAAAATGTGATTAATGCTACATTGATTTTTTTATTATTGGAGGGTACCCCATAATATATTCCGGATACTAATAAAATATAATTTAGTTGGGATAAAGAGATGATTTATTTGTGTAAATTAAAATGGATTTTATCAATTCACATAGAAATGATAATGTTTGTTTTTTGAAAAATTATTTTGTGATACTATTGATGTATTTTAAAAATTTATAGGATCTATATATGATATTCAATGATTTGTGTTTTTATAAACAAAATAAGGAAGAATAACAATTTTCCTTAAGGTTATATTTTAATTCAGATTATTACCTCATTTAAAGAGAATACATGATTAATGATTTATCTTGATGTGGATATGACAATCAAGATATTCCTTATGATATATGGTGGATTATTGTTATGTTTATTTTGAGACATTTAGTCACCTTCTTTCTCATGTTTTTTATTTAAATCACTTAAAAGGTTCACGAATAAAACCTTTTATGAAATGGTTAATTCTAGAAATTTTTATGGATTCTTTGATATTAATGTAGTACATAACCATATTAATATTTATTCATATTAGATAACATGTGAGTATAATACATTTAGCAAACCCAGTTTTAAGTAAGTAATCCTTATTTTATGATTTTTAGGTATTTAATGTATTTTGGTGAAGTTTGGGAGGGTTTGGAAATCTTTTTTCTTGTTTATAAATACTTTATAGTTGTTTAAGATTAGTGAATTGTTACTTGAAACATGTAACTCATATAGTAAATTGTTCATAATGAGATGGGGCTAAGGGGAAGGTTCATGGGTTTGTGCACAGTTTGTCCAAACTATGTGGCCACATAGGATAAACTATTTAAACTAGGACAATGAGATGTATTACATTTAGTGCATGGTTTTTTTAACCATTTAGTCACACTATGTTATGTTCACCTTGAGGTAGATATTTTAGCATGGTTTGGGTAGGGTTTACCTAAGCATGTATGGTTCAGAAAACATATGCTATAATTGTGGACCTTATTCTGGGTTGTTTCTTAACATATTTTGTTTAAAAAAACAGCCTTAACTCAATATTCTCTCATATGAATGGAAGTAGATTCTTATAAAATTAATACAATGGTGATATAAACTCTTCTCTTAGTTCCTTGAAGCCTACTTCTCTTTTTATATCTTCATTTATGGTAGTTGTTTGTGGTTTTTATTGTATTTATGCCCCCTATCACTTGGTTTTGTAGATATATCCCTATAATGATAGATATAATGTATTTTATTCCAATAACGTTTTGTTTTGAATTTTTTAATGATAGGGGATGTGATCTAAGGTTTTATTTTGGAGTTTAAATCTAGATTCATTGGAATTTCAGAGTCGTACAATGTGTTCACTATAAATCTTGAGGTATATGGATTTACACTCAAATTCTCTTATTAAAACATGAAGGATTAGTTTCAAATTGATTGTATTGATTAGAATTGGTTGTGAAATTATTATTAATTTCATGTTAGAATCCCACTTTGGTGATGGTTTATATAATTGTGGATATTTTAATTTTTTGTTGAAAGTGAAATTGGAAATTTGATTTTAAAATGATGCATTTTAAATGAATTAATGTTTATGATTCGTTGAAATGTGTTTTTAGTATTCAGTTGGTTTTGTAAAAATGGTTTGATTGAAAGGTTTTCTACAAAAGTATTTATTTATTGAAATAGTTGGAATGGTTTTTTTTTCATTCATTTTTGGCACAATGGGTGTGTTTGTCCTAATGCATTCAGGGAATATAGGGGTAATAATTCTCCCCCATCATTAGAGGGTTGGATAATGCTCCAAAATTTCTACCGTAAAAATGTATCATTATGTGACGTCATAGAGAAAGGATGTCTCACAACTCATGAGTATATGGAGGTCCATGTTTCATACATTTTTGGCTTTGTGGATATGTGTAATGGAATTATTTATTCTGAAATGTAACATTAGAAATGGATTTAAATTGATGTTTGGTTTCTTTCCATAGAAATTGGTTGGTTTTGAGAAATTGGTTTTATTATGGAAACTGTTTTATATTATTATATAAACCATTTGAAAGTTTTTTAAATAAATTTTTTAAAATAAATGTGTTATCATTTTTAATCCTTGTGGTTTGAGTTGGGACGTCATTTGGGAGAAACCTATTGGGTTTCATTACTCACTCATGATTTGTACTTTTGGTTCTTTTTCATATATCATCTATCATTATATTGGTCAAGGAAAATCATCATACTTATTTAGTGGTGATTAATTATATTTTGGATTTATTGTGGAGTTTTAGAAAAGTGGAATGTTCAAAGCTTGGATTTATTTCATGGAGACTTTGAGTTTTATTGATCCTTTTTTATTTGGTGTACTTTGAATTTATATGCATCTATTATAGTACTATTTTTTAGTTTCTTGTTATATATGGTATTTCCTTGATTGTTTTGTGTGATTATGAAGCATAATGTATTTCACATTTGGTGATGGAATTCTTGGTTAGGTTGATTTATTTTCTAATGTAAAATAATCCCCCAATAATTCATGAATACCTTGGAATTTATTGCTAGCCTTTAGCCTCTTGGGAAATTTTTATAAGTCCATGTAACATTCCACCGCCTTCTCAAGCCAGTGGGGAGGGGAAGGATATCACAAGTGGAATCAGCTCATTCGGTCCTAAACTAACAAGTGGTTATCAATTTTATCAGCCTTTGAGTTGAAATTCATTTTGAATTATTAATCATGTTGGGATGGTAGAAATGAGTAGGAATATTGGGTCTTGAAATGTAGAGAATAAAAATGCATATCTAAAATTTTTTATTTAAAACATCAAGTTACTAGGGAGTTGTGTAGATATGTTTTTTTGAGACACTTTTATTATTTGATATATTATTCTCATGGGTTCATCCAATGAGTTAAGAATGACATACATTTTAGAAATGGATTCCCAATAAGAGTGTATATTTCTTTTTGTGTAATTGTATTCAATTGTGTTGAAACATGTTGTTTTTTAAAGAATGAAATTTCATTCATATCTAATATTTTAGAAAGAGTATGGTTATGGTATTTTGAAAATGGTGTGATTGTAAAAAGAATGGTAAAATTATTCAAAATGGTTGAACATATTAAATTTTGAATTTTGGAATGAAGAATTGTGATATTTTTTAT
Source organism: Viscum album (assembly GCA_963277665.1). Taxonomy (NCBI): domain Eukaryota; kingdom Viridiplantae; phylum Streptophyta; class Magnoliopsida; order Santalales; family Viscaceae; genus Viscum; species Viscum album. Next base: position 449,615,884 of record OY728133.1, read on the forward strand.
TTGGTAGAATTTAAATTTTTTAGTCTTCCGTTTCTAGAGAGTGAGAATTATGGTTTCTATTGTGTTTCCAGAAAATGAATCCCGGTGATCGTTATAGGAATGAATTGGAGGAAGACGATGATAACATGGTTGCACCTGACCCATAAGTGAACCAATAGCTTTTTTAAGGAATTTTTAAATCCTTTCAGGTTTTGGATAGAGGTAATCAATGTGATGAACCAAGGAAAGTGGATTATTTTTTACAGTCCCAGAAGTAGAGTCTGCACATATTTCGGTGTGATTAGGAACTAGAAAAAATAGATGTGTGGCTGAATAAGATGATTAGAATCCAAGATTTCATAGGAACACAAGTGGAGATAAATTTCAAGATAGTGAGGAATATACTATAGGATTGTTGACTTTAATGGTGGTATTTATCTATCCAGTATAAATTAAACAAAGGAATTTGTTGGGAGGATTTTGAATAATTTTTTAACAAAAACGTTGATCCTCAAATGATGAAAATTGAAAAAATGATGGATTTCATTCTCTTGATGTAGTAAAGTCTCATAGTAATTGAGTATGAATCTAAATTCATGAATTTAGATAAATTTACATGAGAATTTTCTATTAGTGAACCTTTTATGGAACACATCTCTAAAATATGGAAGAGGAAGGAAATTATCTTGAATATTTTCATGATATTTTTAATGTATTATACATAGATGGTCAACAGAGATAATGTGTTAGAATGGGAAATATCAGTAGCTATGTCTAGAGGAAGTATTTTGATACCTATGGGAAATTGTGGGAACTCTAATACGAGGAGAAAGAAGATAAGGGACACTTATTTCCAATGTCGGAGTATTAATCAAAATAAAAATGTGGGATAAATGAATCTTCCTCCAAAACCAAAAAGTTATCCTAGATATTTTCAATGTGGTATTTATAACCACATGAACTCACATCATACATCTCCCCCTAGAGAATGAAACAACTAGAATAATATGGGGAATATTAATCTCTATTTTTATAGTGCATCGAGGACAGGAGTTCAAGACACTCCTTATGTGTCAAAAATGATATATTCTTCAATGGGGTGAGTATAACAGAATTACTCTTTTCAACAAAACAAAGCCTACACTAAGGATTCTTGGAATACCATGACTCTTTATAAAGGTAAATCAAAATATGTCCAAAAGGAGAAAAGCTTTGAGAGAAAGGAATTATACAGAGCTAAGAAATTTATTTCGGATTATCAATCAAGAACATCAACCATGAGAGGTTGGATTTTTTTGAATTATTCCCTTATGAAATATTTTTTCAATATGTATCAGTATTATTATTTTAATGTTTCTCATGTTGTTTATTTTTTGTGTTTAAAATTAGATATGACGCATTCTATGATAAAACATCAATCTCCTCTCCTATAATAAGAATATTGATCCTTTCTATGATGTTAATGTTTTATAATTATTGACATAGATGAGTTGATATATGATATCTTTGTTATTGAGATGGATTTCTATGATAGAATCTAGATTAAGGATTGGTTGATGAAGCTCTACGATCACATTGATTATTATTTATTAAGAGTTAGTTTTATGAATGAGGATAGAATGAATCATTTCTTTGTAGGACCCAGGAATGTAAAGGTTAGTGAAACATGGTTATTGGTACTAGTAGTGGGAACAATATCATAAAAGTTTGGTAGGATTAATATTGGAATTGAATGAAGATATTGATGACAATAGTTTTCCCATAGTGGTGGATCAGTTTCCTAATGTTTTCCTGATATATAATGTAGTGCTATGACCCCATATAACCAAAAGTCAGTGTCTGCTACTAATTACATTGGCATTATTACAAGGAATCAAATCTTGAAGGACTGATAGTATATTAGTCTTGTAAAAACAAATATAATAATGAGTCATGTATTACAAATGAATAAAATAATTACAATATATTTTATTTTTATTCTCTCTAAATAAATAACATCAAGGATGACATCATTCCATCTAGTAAATACATGTATAGCATTCATAGTATGCTTCTGGATTCCTGGAGAAATAAAAATAATAAGGGTAATCTCAAATTATAATTAAAGAGAAAATATATTAAAATAAATAATTAATCAATTAGAGTAATAATTATGGCATGGTAAATAATTGAACACATATACCTTGTAATCAACAAACAGAAAAGGAACTGAATAAACAATATGGTAAATTAGTATCCCGAAACACATTACATTTAAAAAACTATATAAGAAAAAATAAATATATATTTTTAGGAAACTAAAAACACATTCAATTTAATCAATGAAATAAATGGAAATGTATCCTTAGATATGTCGACGCAAAATCTCATGGATAAATAATAACTGAACTAATTTTGGAAAGTTCTTCATTATTGTACTTCATGTTTCTGAAGTACATAGATTCAGTACCATCTAGATGTTTCATTGGATGGTTTATATATTGGGTAAACCCAACATATATGACAAGCCTACTATTTTATATCATGATAATACTGATTCATTTAGGGGATTTCATTCACCAGTTCCCAACCTATAGTGATAAAAAATAAACTGTCCACAACCCTTGTCTTACCTGTCCAAATCATTCCCCATATCAAATAAATAATATTCCTGATCAAATATATGAATTGAATAAATTATATGGATCTATCAATATTTCCAAAAATACTCAAATAAAATTAAATGTAAACACAATATTAAATATGGTATACATTTTAGGAAATAGTAATATCTATGATAAATGATATTGATAATTAAGAGAATTTCAATTCTTAATGATTATATGATATTGAATACTTAAAGGGGAGTCCTACAATAAATCATGTAAGTGAATGTAAATAATATACTTGGTGTAATAAATTTCAATCTTTCTAGAGGAATAATTAGTTTGTTATCAATACAAAGAATCCAAAGTGTAGTAAAAATAGAATGTTATTATTGTTGATGAAATAAAAGAATAACTTTTAAAAAATATTCTAGAGGGAAATATCATTATATTTTTAAAACAATTTTCAAAATATATTTCTTTAATAATCTAATTTAAATAATTTTTTAAAATAAAACGTTAATATATGAATATTATTATTCAATGAATTGACACCTGATAAATCTGTACAACTTGTACGAGGTAAAGTGCATAATATTTCCATTGTAAAAATGTTTAAAATTGTACTCTATTTGAAAGGTGGAAAAAAGATTCCTTTTAAAACATATGTAAAATATAAAAACGGTAGAAATTATATTTTCCATTATATTATGGAATCAAATTATATAAAACATTGTTTTTAGAAGAAAATAGGTTCTCTAACTAAAAAGTGAAAAAATTTCAGGTTTTCCTAAAAAATATTTTCTATAACAATTTGAGTACGAAAGATTGGAATAATAGTATGAATGAATTAAAATGGTTATGAATAACCTGATAATAATTAAAGTCATTTTTAATAATGTTTATTTAATTTCCTCAAATAGAAATACCATTAAATGATTATTAGTGTTATTTTTGAGTAAAATAATATTTAAACATTACAAAGGGACCCATATGACTTTGAATCATCTTAAATAATAAAATCATGAAGGATTAAAATTAAATGAAATTTATAGAGTCATGAGAGTAATAAGATTCATGATATATCATGTTAAAGGGTAGTATATAAACCATATAATAGAAACTAGGTGCATAACAACAAGTAAGTATCAAGGGAATATCAATTGAGATGAAATCCCTTTAAAACATAGTAATAAATGAATTAAAAGACCCAAATATATTAATCATTAATTAAAACATATAAATAAAATAAAAATTGTATACTTTATAATATTATATTTCAATGTGATCGTATGTAGACCATATATTAGAAATTAAGACCACAATAATAAAGCACGCCTAGTGGAATGAAATTGAGACTAGAATCCCTTCCCATGTCTTTCATTGGATGAATTCCCTTTAACATCAAGTACAATAATTGTATAAAAATTATTTACTTTATTAAGAACTTTTTCATGTTTATAATTACTTTTATTTCACTTATTACAATGTTTTTTACAACTACATTATTAGAACCATGATCTTCATTTCGGGTATAGGGTTTTTCATTTATGGTGTTTTTGGGAAAAATATGATAATCTAGAAGTATAAAGAGTATACACCGTCCCCTTTGGAGTACATTCCATGCACCTGGTTGTCGTGGGTGACCGTGTGCTGACCTTTTAATGTCCAAGTACATGGATGTTTGGGGTTATAGGGAGACCACCAAAAGCCGAGGCTACTTAAGAAAAGTACACACTATGTACTTTTTTAAATTGTTATGTCAGACTGGGGTCCCTCCTAATTGAACGAAACCTATTCTACTAGGTCTATATATACTAGGGGAAAAAGATACTGACAAATCATTTCTAACCCTCTAAATCATCGTCCATTCTTAGAATTGAAATCTATCAGTTGCATTGAAATCACATGAGTGATTTCTTAATTCTTACAGTTCCTCGTTCTTTGATTTCTCATCTTTCTTGAGACATCCATGGTAGATAATTTTTTATGTTTATTAGATATGTGTCATTCTAGGTCGATTGGAGGTCAAATTCAATAGAATATCGATCATACAATGCCTTTGAAGGTGGTCTGATCCTTTCCGTAGTTAATCATTGAATTTTATTTGAAAAAATACCAAATACACTAGAATAGTGTATTGCATGTTTAGGGATTTTAGCCCATTTATTGTCTTTTATGCCCTGTGTGCCTGAGTAGAGGTTTTTTGGTTGTAAATATGTTTATTTATTCATGTTATGGATGTTTTTCCCATGTTTTTTTGATATTGGTCATTTGGACTTGTTTTTCCAATTAGGATGCTTGTTTTCCATTCCTAATGTTGTTAGGATAGAGTAATTCTATCAAATATTGTTAGTTTATTATAGAAGTTTAGCCAAGAAGTTTTAAAAAACTATTATCCAAGTAGATCATAAGGTTCACTTAGGTTTTTAAACATCGTTGTGCACGATTGACTTAGACAGGTCTGTGGGAACCGAGTTTAGTGTAAAACTTAGGAGGAATTGATGCTGATGGAATCCCTGGAGTGTATATTTACATTACATTGTGAAAAAATAGGGGGGATAAATGTATGTTCCACCTTAGTTCATTTGTAGTTCAACGTTGTGAGACCATAGGGGGAATTGGATTTTGAGTGATACCCTAGTGTGTCTTTAGTTACCAATAAAAGACCATAGAGGGAATTGACGGTGAGTTTTTCCATAGAGAGGCTTTGCTAGAGATGAACCAGAGGTGTTAGACGATATGTTCTTCCTAGAGGGTAGCTTGTGTTTGATTGGTTGAAACAGATCAGATAGGCTGTGAGTACTTCCAAGAGGGTTACTTGTTCTTGATTAGCTACTTACTTGATATATGAAAGTGACTGAAATTGAAATAGTATAATTGTTTACTTCTGAGTACATCCTTGTTATTAATTTATTTTTTTATTTCCTGCCATATATGTTCACTGATTGTTAGGCACAGATCATTGGTTACATGCCTACTAGGATTCATCAAACACACTATTTGGGTCAAGCATTTTTTCCCAAACAGATTATGTTTATTGTAGGTATAGATAAGGGAAATCGCCCTTCTACATCAGGTACATGACTACTGTGAAGCTAGAGAGCATGGGATCAAGATGAGGCTTGAGATGCTGTTTGAGTTTATTTTCTTTCGTTTTTACATTGGATTATTATTTTATTCCATAATTGTCACTTCCTTGAAATCTTTCCTAGACATATGTATCGTGAATCATTTATATATGTGCCCCACATGTTTACTACTTTCATAATTTGGTGGTTTACTATTTCATGGTATTATTGTTGTTTCCTATATTGTTATATGATTGATAATCCATTGTGTTACTCTTCTAATGAGAGCATAGTTTCCTCACTATTACTCCATAACCCTCACTACTAGTCGGCAGCCTCTGGGGTTTGGGAAAATGCACTTGAGGTAGTGTGACCAACCTAGTATGGGGAACCTCTGGGTGGCACCCAGAACAAGGGCATTACAAAGTGGTATAAGATGAATTCATATCTTCTTGACTTACTATTTTCAGCCAATAGATAGGGATATGAAGGAATATATACTTGGTAATATGTTTTTCCCAGTAGTAGCTAACATGTATACATGAATAATCCAATCTACCTTGTTATTTCAATTTTTATGATTCTTCTATTATTACACAGGATTATATTTCACTGTTGGGTGATTCACATGATTTTTTCTATAAACATTGATAATATTGAGGTTATATTTTTATTGAAACTCTATTAGATGAGGTTATTCCATCTCATGCATCATATATGCACTTTTAAGAGATAATATTCTATGTATTTTTTTCATGCATTTAGGGTGCATTACTGATTTCATGTTGTGCTTGATAAGCATGTTGTTGGGACATATGCCTTGATAGAATACCTTCTATATGATAGGTTACTGGATTGTGTAAGTTTTCATTTCAATAAATGTCAATCATTGGTCCTTGAAGTGTTATGGGCCCTCATGGATCAGAATTTGGTTGATCATTTGGTTGATTGCATGGTTATTCCATGTTATATACATTAATAAGATGCCAAACATCGATTCGTTGGGAGTATGGCCCCCCACAGACTAGAATTTGTGACATTAATGTTTTTTTAGTGTTTGTATGGGTTCTATAGTAGTTTTTGAGAATTTCTATCTGGAAAACCCCAAAATACAAGGTCTGTATTGCTGAATACACACCATGTATCCTTATTTTCAAGAAATAACTATTTTTTATGTACATACCATGTACTATATGAACATGCCGAGTACTACCTAACCGTGTTTTAATCTATGATGGAAGAGACACAGGGTTGGTAAATCATTGGTAGAACACGCTATGTAACGAATGTACACCCCATGTATATAGACCATGTGTTCATATATGTGACCAACGACATAGAGGAATTATGAAAACACATCGTGTAGTCTTTCCCTAGGAGAACCATATGGATAAACTGGTGTTGAAGAACTCAGTTAGGGTAAGAGGATTCAATTACATGCCGTGTGTAGGGACAAAAGACCGTGTTTATGGGGTGTTACATGACTAGGGTTAGAATGAGTACATAACCTTGTAAAGGATTAATGGAACACTCTGTATAGGGGACATACATATCGGGTATCCATGTTTTGAATAAATTTAATGCTTTATTTCTGATGTTCATTCCTTTGTCCTATGGGTTTCAATATATGGTATTAATTGTCTAAGGTGTGTGCTTGACATTGTAGAGTCACCCCACCAAGACATCCATTGATGGTACTCTAGATGCATTGTTGTGACCAGACACCTGACATTGAAGATCTAGAACTACCAGCAAATCATCTAGTTGTGCTTATTTTAGAACCAACTATTATCCCAGATAAAGGTCATGATGTACAGTTATGAGAAGGCTTGATGAGTTTTATTCATACCATCTCGGGAGCACCGCATACTGCCCTCTCTATGGTAGAGTTGACGTGGATCTTTCAGCAGTAGCATCCTCCAACTTTCTTAGGGGGTGGAGGACCTCAAGATCCTGAGTCATGTATAGAAGTCATTCTATCTATCTTTGAGAATATAGAGACACCTCCAGAGAAGAGGGTGAAGCTCAATGCGTATATGCGTTGGGATTCCACCAATAGATAGTGGGATGTGTCCTCACATGCGGTACTCCAGCAGGTCTTGGCATGGGATGATTTACAGGGTGCATTCAACAATTACTTCTTCTTAAAGTCATTGTGGGCCAATTGAGCCTGAGAGTTCATGAGTCTCAAGTAGGGTACTATTTTGGTCATGGAGTATTCATCTTGCTTCACAGATCTATAATGCAACACACCCATTCCAGGGGTGATTAGTTATTTCTAGCAAGGATGTTTGAGGATGGTCTCAGGGATGACATTTGATCTAAGGTGAACATATTAAGGTAGACTGCCATCACCACTATATTCAATCAAGCTCTGATCATGGAACACAAGCTGAGGGATTCAAGAGATATGATATAGGTTTCCTCAGCATCTGAAGTTGGTACCCTCCCCTCCTAATGACTATAGGAAGCACCATAGAGAGTCTACCCACGGATATTTAAGGAGGAGGGATACTTCTTTTGTTAGGAAGCTTGTGTGATACTAGTGGGGGATGAGCGGGCATACAAGGCCACATTTCTAAATAGACTGGGTGGAATGCCAATATTGTGGCAATATGGATCATCTTCAGCATTTCTGTCAGTTATTCTCACCATCATCTAGTGATAGAGGTTTTTCTATGACTCCTCGTTCAGGAGTATGACCACCAGTTACTCATCATTTTGGGAACTAGAGTTCATTCGACTACTTAGGATGAGGTGGAGGTCATGGCTGTGGTATCCAATTGGCAGGATTCTTTCTACAACAGTGTGGATCAACTTAGGGTGGTCAACTAGGGTCACATGGCTGGGGTGCAAGCCAGACATTTGTGATAGAGATGATTCTCCAGGGGAAGGATCTTGAACCCTCTACATTTCAGGGTACGATACTGGTTTCCTCTTTTTTGTTTTATTCACTTTTCAATACAGGTGTTCCCCATAGATTCATGTATTTTTATATTTTATAGAGCCTTGGGATCTATTTCATTACTTTTGATGATTTCTTGATGCTAGACACACCATTGGAGAAATTAATCGTTTGTGTAACTTAGTGCAAGGAATGATATCTTGATGTTAGTGGGTATCACTTCCAATTGGACATTTATATCTTATAGATGATGAGATATAATGTCATTCTCAGGAATAATGGGTTAGTTTTCTTCTATGAGGATATAGACTATTATCATAGTATGGTGAGTTTAATATCACTAGATAGCAGTTTTTTAACATAAGGGTGAATGGGATTTCCAGGAAAGCGGAGTAGGAACCAAGCATCAGGGGTTGAAAGGAGTTATAGCTCAAATTTCTAGTATATATCTGGATGACTAAGGGAATTCACAACTGGATGTTCCTCCAGTGCTGGATTGCTTTATGGATGTCTTCCCAGAGGAATTTTTAGGATTTCCTCCAAAGCGATAGGTGGACTTTTCCATTGATCATATGACAGGAGCGGCACTGGTGTCCATTATTCCTAATAGGATGGCTACACCAGAGTTATAGGAGCTCAAGAAGTAGTTGAAGGAGTTTTAGGAAAATGTTATCATCTAAACCAGTACTTCTCCTTAGGGTTTTTCTATCGTGTTTGTGAAGAAGGAAGACGGTAACCTCTGACTTTGTGTGGATTATCATAAGCAGAACCAGTTGATTGTGAGTAGAGACCCTAAGCTTGACGTACATGGACATTAACTTACTTTAGCGGAATACTTAATACATAACAAAAACAGACACACAAGGATTTTAATAGTTTAGTGTCTTTGCAAACTCGGAATATAAACATCTAATCCTGTTGAATGATCTTCAACATCTCCCATATCGATCTTCCCTTTTTTTTCTTACCTAAAACCCCTTTTTATATCCTGGGGAAAAGAAAACATATAAAGGGTGATCTCAAATTCTCAGTACGGGTAAGCATGGATAAAATAAAACAAATCATATACATTTGAGATTAAAAACATGAACATAATGTATAAACATCCAAAGCTTGAGCAATGACATAAAACATGGAAGTACGTAAGGCATAGATCATAATGAAAAATTAATCATGACAAAATAGCATGGGAGTAAAACATGTAATTGTGGCAACCATTAATCACATGCTATGATTTCTATAGTAGCCAAGGCATTGCTGCCAAGACCATCTTAGTGGACAAAGTCCCATTCTAAATCGAGTTCACTCCTCGTTTCAGTCCTGTAACACTGAACCAGATTAAGTTACCGTTCCAGCCATGTCTATCTCATGAGATATAAATCTGTACCCAATGTATTGGAGGGATATATAGGTCCCACCCATCTCATAATGAAATCAATTTTACTTTTGCCACAACATAAACTTAAAACATTCATCATTACCCAATGAATAAAATGGGTTTCATAAACATCATATCATTATCATATAATCCATATAAAATAAATGGATTTTTCATCATAATAAAATTGAAAGCTTGTAAATCATAGAGGCATTATACTTGAAACATATACATAATTTCATCTTAGATGGAAAATGGTTTTGATAAAACACTTGAAATGAATTCTTAAGGAAAATATCCTTTCTTCTTGAAAATCATTTTATTTTCACAAAATACCATGCAATTTTAAAAGAAAGAGATTTTGTTGAAAATAGTTATGAAATAATTTGGAGGAAGCTTCATGAAAATAAGGCTTTATAAAACCGTAAAAGTCCATTCACGCCGTATAAGTTAAAAATAACAATATTCTCGTACTTTTGTCAGAAAAGTCAAAAAAGTACCTCGTATGGTAAACAAAAGAAAGTTTCCTTCCATACGAAGCGGTAAAAATAGAAAAGGGTAAAAAAAATTTAAACATACATGGAAGGAAAGTAAACAACTTATGAAAACATTTTGATAACATATGTACATGGATAATAAACATAACCCCCAATAAATACTTACGAATAAACAATCTCGGATAAGAATGAGATTGGAATAATTATCCATTACCTTAGGTCCGATATACTTCATACGTACCCGAAACGCATGTATAATGATTTAAATAATTTCATTGACTTATTACAGAATCATATTCATTGTTATGATATCATATATGGTTCACATATGACTTTATATTACCTGTTCTTTTGTAAATTCCATGTTAAAGAGTGTTTTGGGTAAAATCGTTTCATTTGCCGTCCGTGTTTTGACTTGTAATTATTCATATGATTACGTAGATCATGATTAATTAATTCCAGAATATAAAACATGATTTATATATAATATATATTCAGAATATACATATATATAATAGATCAATAAAGGGAAAGAAATACACCGTTCATGGAGGTGGTAGGCCATACGTACGCATGAACGCTGTTTTCGTTTCCTTATTGAGTTGAATGGAATTAATTAGATGAAATACATATATATAAACATAAATCCAGTATAATTATTAATTCATATATTTCATGATTACTTATTATATATACATTATAATAATTCGTTAATGGTTATCATGGAGAGTGAATCTCATCGCATCGTGGAGACGGTATTCCGTACGTACGCACGAGCGATGATATCATTCTCATGATCGTGGAATTGTATTAAAGTTTATAAATAATATTACAGAATCAATATCAATTTAAAATAATCATATATATATTAATTACTTTCACCATTATACCCATACATGTAAGGTGGTGGTGGAAAATAGATTACACCACGACATGGAGACGGTATTCCGTACGTACGCACGCGCGGTGATTTCATTTTCCATAGGATGGATAGATAGTGAAATAGGGTTGTTTCATACATATAATAACATATCAGTATATGATTGATACTGATGTTATTACTTCATAATGAAACAACCTTATAAGAAAAAGTTGAAGAAGAAAGAAGATTGAAAGAATCGATAGAAGAAATTACCTCTTCTTCTATACGCCTCTTTGAAACCTCCTCCTAGGGCACAATGATTGGACTTTGAAGAAGACCAGAACCTCTAGGATGTTTATAGGGAAGTTGAGAAGATAATTTGGCAGGGGTTGGCCTATCATGATGGCTCAAATTGGTGTGAGGAAGGGAGGGAGGAGGTGCCCTTTTATAAGGGAGGAGAGGGGCACCTTTGGAAATCTTAAAAATATTAATTTATAATAAATCTAAACCCACTTAAAAACCTTCAGAAATGACTCATATTCAAATATTAGATAAGATAATCTTGTAATATCATCAACCAATATAATTTAGACATGTTAGTAATTTATTTTAATCATTATCAACTTGATATCTCCTTATTTAATCAATTTAATTTTATTTGTGGTAATGACATTCTAAATTTTAAATTATATCAAATAATTACTTATTTGTTGTGAATTGTCCATAATTGGATAATTAATAACATTTAAAACCATATAAATTTATATTTTTACTTTTTTAATATTTTTGTGAATTTTAAGAAATTTTATAATATGTTATTTTTATAAAAAAACAATAGTGTCAATTTTGACACTATTCATTTATTTGAATTTAAATAAAATATATACATAAGATATGTTTGAATTAAAAGAATTAATATATTCATAAAATGTCATATGTATCTATAAAATTATTGTAACACTTTAAATAGTTTATATAATATTTATTTTATTATTTTTAATAAAATTTATTTGGTTTATCTCTTAATAAAATAAATACTAAAACATTTTGTATAATTATTTAATATACTTATTTCTTGCATAAAAATTAAAAATAAAATCCTATGATGAAGATAAATATAATAACTTTCACAATAATACTTTTAATCCAATTTATCATCTTAAAATAACAATACTTAAATTGTTATATTTATCAAATTATGAAGGTGACAACTTTGGAATCATTTAAAATAAAATAATATAAGTGTCATAATCACTTTTATAAGGCTCCAAATGGTCAAATATTCGATCATTGGATGATTATGATTTAAATTTACATTACCAATAAGTTTTGGTCAGGGGTTTGTGCATTATATGGTCACTATTAGTTTAATAAAAACTATATTCTTGATTTTTCACTAGATAAACAATTTCTTCATCATTATTGTGTCATGATTAATGATAATTATTTAATCCCTAAAAATTCTAAATAAGTTTATATGATGTAGATAATTTAATTATATTTTTGTATACTATTCATGTTCGAAGATTCATGAAGATTATCACCTAATTAAAATTATTATACTTACAATATTTAAGAGAGTGACATGTTGTCACTTTCTTTGGTTTTAATAATAATTAAGTTATTTTCATGGAGAAAATTTCATTAAATGATTCTAATCCTACCCTTAGGTTATTTGAGTCGACTTGTAGTCATCCGATAGGATTTTGGCAGGAGTTATAGTAATTTTATAATTTTATATTTACCCTTAAGTACCCGATTTACCTTTAACTATGGTAAATAAAATTTAGCGTAGTTACTATTCATAATGCCCAAAAATAAAAAGTAGAATATTAACATAATTTGGACCCACTGATTCCAAATATGAGATCCATTTTTCCAAATTCAATACACAAAAGTTGCATAAATTAAATTAAAATTAATCCAGTTGTCGAAAGAAAACGGATTTTTGTTTAAAACATTGCAAAAGATTGAATTTATTTAACCCACGAATTCAATGAAAATCAAGGATAATGACATACATTATATTAAATGTTAAAAATATATTCTATTTATACTTTAAAACCATTAAATATTATAATTTAACCTTATAAATTATTGCGATGAAAAATGTTTTTTTTAATTAAAATATAGCGTGTTTTTACTATTCATGAAAATATGAAAGTTACCAGAATAATATGAAAAATTTACCCAAAGTGAATTTTTATTTCATGATTCCAGAGAAGAATTTTATTTTGTCAAATTGAACTTATAAAAATTTCAAAAACTAGATTTAAAGTGGGTGTGCCATCAAAAGGTGGCAAAACTGCATTTTTTAAAAAATACTTATTTTACCCGAAAAATTTATTTTGTTCTTATACCATGTTCTAGAAAATGTTTAAGATGAAAAATAATGTTATAAAATTCAAAATATATTTAATACTATTCATAACGGCTAGTTCATAATAATATTATAATATATCGTTGTTTAGTAAAACCTGGTATTGCGTACAACACACGCTATCGAGGAAGGTCGCGATTGCGTGTAATGCAAGCCAAGTCAGGGTTGCGTGTTGTGAAAGAATACTTCTTTGTAACGTATAACAAAATCCAACAATATTTCATTTATACATTTGATATATATATATATATACTCAATGTTGCGTAAAATAACTATTATCAATATTGTGTGTAACACAATCCAAGAATAGTGTTGCATATACTGCAAGCTAATACGGTGTTGCGTATAGCTCAAGGTAATCTTGGTGTAGCATAAAACACAAAAAATTAATGAAATTAAATGAATATTTTTCATAAAATCTCTGTGTGTTTCATTCTACCCCCCTTAAAATGAATTTCGCCCTCAAAATTTGTTGGGGTTATAAATTGTTTTCTACTCGAAAGTTTCTTTAATTGAAACCCACATCGTAAAAAGGAATACCAAAACTTATCTTTAAAAACTAAAGTATGAAACGTAACGGTTACCCAAGTTAACTAATCACTTGGTTTCCACATAGGAGAAAATATGTGAAAATATGGATATGGAAGAGAAATCTAACCATCATGTTCTGATGGAGAGTGGTAGAGGACATGGCTATGAAAAAGAGAACAATCACAAAGCCATAAATTTGTGATGATCTAAGGTACCATCTGATTCCTCAGATATAAGTGCACTAGGACAACATTTATTTTTTATTTACAATACCATTTCCCTAAAGTTGAAAATTTTGAATTGGAAGAAATACTTACTTGATTTTGGTACAATCTCACTGTTATTCATGCTTTAAACAATTTCCACTTCATCTCTTGAATGAAGCTAAATTTGTTATTCGTGAAGTTTTAGTAGGTCATGTGATAGAATGATTGGTCATTCCATCTGTTTCAAACAAAAGGTTAGCAATCGTTATCAAATATATATGATTCCAAAAATGAACTTATACTTCATATATCATACCGCTAAATAAAATAAAACTAGTTTCTACTAACCATGGACTTCCTGTAGGCCAGTGGTAGGTGATAAAGGCCAGTCGTACTTTGGTTGTGGGTTCGATTCCCACAGCTTTGTCTGAAGCGATGGGTTGTCGCCCGTCCTGAAGGTTGTCCTTTTTCTAAAACTATATTACTATAATATCCCACATTAATAATATCGAAACAATACTAAGTTATGTCCATCATAATCCATTCCAATATTTAGGGTTATCTAAAATACTTCAGTCCAAGCTCATAGTATATTGAAAATGATTCCTTGAAATGTCACATAACAATCATGTGAATGCCATCATTTATCCCCCATATATCATAAGATATATCTTGTTGGTAAAATTACAAACAGGTGAATACCTTAATCATGTATTCTCTTGAAGAATGAATACCCATTTCACCTTAGTGAAAACATGAATGCTGTCAAAAGTTAACTCTTTTCCACATACCAAAATCCCAAAAATTCTATATACTCAAACCATGATATAAACTTCACCTTATATCATTCATGAGATCATGAATACTATCAAACATTTAATTTTCACCTTATCCCTTCATTATGCGCATATCATCTACTTTCCAAAAGTATCTGAATAACCTTTCATGGTTACTGGTACCATTCATCATACACTTTCAAAACATAATGAAAGACAACAATGTAACAATCCTTAGATGTCTCTTTATTCCATAGAACCATTAGATTACTTATATAACATTACACTTGATAAACATGTAATCATTCCACTACCTTCTTAAACCATTGACCGAGCTTCAAAAATTCTTTCATCTCACATATCATTTGTAGTCTCTTCATCATCATCAACATAAATACTTCCCATACGACCATACTGATTCTCTTCATGAGACATTCCCATAGGGCATTGGTTTTTATAATGCATTTACATTCCACATTTAAAACATTTAACCATTGTTGATTTCTTAGCAATACCATTATCCTCATCCATGGTGTTAACTGAACCTTTTCCTTTGCACTTACTTGCTTTGTGTCCTTCTTTTCTACACCCAAAGCATCCTCCAGTTCCTTTGAAACATTCTCCTTGATGCCTCTTCCCACATGATTTAAATAGGGGAAATTGAACTTTCTTTCTTCTATGATTATCATGAAACTCCATCTTTCTCTTGTTAGCCGAGTCAAGAAACTTACCAAATTTTACTTTATTGATCATATTATGAGATTTCTGATTCAGCATAATAATGATGTTTGGACTTCCAAATCCCATTTCATTTGGTTTCTCATAAAGAATATCATTCCATTGTCCATCATATCCTCCATTATCGTGAATCATCTTGTTTCCAGCCATTTTCTAAAACCCAAAAAGAATAGTGTTAGAGGAAAAATTCATGCTAGGGAAAAAAACATAATAAAGGGGGAGTACCTTCAATATCTAACATCTTAGGTTTAATCCTAATATCGTTAGCATAATTCTAGGACTATAACCTATATGTATACTTAAACTTAGGGACATCCCTAGACATACCTTAGAAATATCTCTAGGGATCTCACTAACGTTTTCGTATCCTAGTTTCCAAAGGTTGACTAAACCTTTCCTCTGATACCAACTGTAGAGACCCTAAGCTTGACGTACATGGACATTACATTACTTCAGCGGAATACTTAATACATAACAAAAACATACACACAAGGATCGTAATAGTTTAGTGTCTTTGGAAACTCGGAATATAAACATCTAATCCTGTTGAAAGATCTTCAACATCTCCCATATCGATCTTCCCTTTTTTTTCTTTCCTAAAAACTTTATTTATGTCCTGGGGAGAAGAAAACATATAAAGGGTGAGCTCAAATGCTCATTAAGGGTAATCATGGATAAAATAAAACAAACCATATAAATTTGAGCTTAAAAACATGAACATAATGTTTAAACATCAAAAGCATGAGCAATGACATAAAACATGGAAGTACGTAATGCATAGATCATAAAGAAACATTAATCATGAAAAAATAGCATGGGAGTAAAACATGTAATTGTGGCAACCATTAAGCACATGTTATGATTTCTATTGTAGCCTAGGCATTGCTGCCAAGACCATCTTAGTGGGCAATGTCCCATTCTGAATCGAGTTCACTCCTCGTTTCAGTCCGGTAACACTGAACCCGATTAACATATCGTTCCAGCCATGTCTATCTCATGAGATATAAATCTTTACCCAATGTATTGGAGGGAGATATCGGTCCCACCCATCTCATACTGAAGTCATTCTTACTTGTGCCACAACATAAAGTTAAAACATTCATCATTACCCAAAGAATAAAATGGGTTTCATAAACATCATATCATGATCACATAATCCATATAAAATAAATGGATATTTCATCATAAGAAAATTGAAAGCATGTAAATCATAGAGGCATTATACTTGAAACATACACATAATTTCATCTTAGATGGAAAATGGTTTTGATAAAACACTTGAAATTAATTCTTAAGGAAAATATCCTTTCTTCTTGAAAATCATTTTCTTTTCACAAAATGCCATGCAATTTTAAAAGAAAGAGATTTTTTAAAAATATTCATGAAATAATTTGGAGGAAGCTTCATGAAAATAAGTCATTATAAAACCGTAAAAATCCATTCACACCGTATAAGTTAAAAATAACAATCTTCTCATACTTTTGTCAGAAAAGTCAAAAAAGTACCTCGTGTGGTAAACAAAAGAAAGCTTCCTTCCATAGGAAGTGGTAAAAATAAAAAAGGGTAAAAATTTCTTTAAACATACATGGAAGGAAAGTAAACAACTTATGAAAACATTTTGATAACATATGTACATGGATAATAAACATAACCCCCAGTAAATACTTACGAATAAACAATCTCGGAAAAGAATGATATTGGAATAATTATCCCTTACCTTAGGTCTGATATACTTCATACGTATCCGAAACTCCTGTATAATGATTTAAATAATGTCATTGAATTATTACAGAATCATATTCATTGTTATGATATCATATATGGTTCACTTATGACTTTATATTACCCGTTATTTTGTAAATTCCATGTTAAAGAGTGTTTTGGGTAAAATCGTTTCATTTGTCGTCCGTGTTTTGACTTGTAATTATTCATATGATTTCTTAGATCATGATTACTTAATTATAGAATATAATATATGATTTATATATAATATATATTCATAATATACATATATATAATATATCAATAAATGGAATGAAATACACCGTTCATGGAGACGGTAGGCCATACGTACGCATGAACGCTGTTTTTGTTTCCTTATTGAGTTGAATGGAATTAAGTAGATGAAATACATATATATACACATAAATCCAGTATCATTATTATTTCATATATTTCATGATTACTTATTATATATACATTATAATCATTCTTTAATGGTTATAAGGGAGAGTGAATCTCATCGCGTCATGGAGACGGTATTCCGTACGTACGCACGTGCGATGATATCATTCCCATTATCACGGAATTGTATTAAAGTGAATGTATAATATTACAGAATAAATATCAATTTACAATAATCATATATATATTAATTACTTTCACCATTATACCCATACATTTAAGGTGGTGGTGGAAAATAGATTACACCACAGCGTGGAGACGGTATGCCGTACGTACGCACGCGCGGTGATTTCGTTTTCCATAGGATGGATAGATGGTGAAATAGGTTTGTTTCATAAATATAATAAAATATCAGTATACTAGTGATACTGATGTTATTACTTCATAATGAAACAACCTTATAAGAAGAAGTTGAAGAAGAAAGAAGATTGAAATAATCGGTAGAAGAAATTACATCTTCTTCTATACGCTTCTTTGAAACCTCCTCTTAGGGAACTATGATTGGTCTTTGAAGAAGACCAGAACCTCTAGGATGTTTCTAGGGAAGTTGAGAAGATAATTTGGCAGGGGTTGGCCGAGCTTGATGGCTCAAATTGGTGTGAGGAAGGGAGTGAGGAGGTTCCCTTTTATAAGGGAGGAGAGGGGCACCTTTGGAAATCTTAAAAATATTAATTTATAATAAATCTAACCCCACTTACAAACCTACAAAAATGACTCATATTCGAATATTAGATAATATAATCTTGTAATCTCATCAAAAAATAGAATTTAGACATGTTAGGAATTTATTTTAATCATTATCAACTTGATTTTCCTTATTTAATCAATTTAATTTTATTTGTGGTAATGACATTATAAATATTAAATTATAACAAATAATTACTTATTTGTTGTGAATTTTCAATAATTGGATAATTAATAACATTTAAGACCATATATATTTTTATTTATACTTTTTAATATTTTTGTGAATTTTAATAAATTTTATAATATGTTATTTTTATAAAAAAACAACAGTGTCAATTTTGACACTATTCATTTATTTGAATTTAAATAAAATATATACAGAAGATATGTTCGAATTAGAAGCATTAATAGATTCATAAAATGTCATATGTATCTATAAAATTATTGGAACACTTTAAATAGTTTATATAATATTTATTTTAATATTTTTAAAACCATTTATTTGGTTTATCTCATAATAAAATAAATACTAAAACATTTTTGTATAATTATTTAATATACTTATTTCTTGCATAAAAATTAAAACTAAAATCCTATGATGAAGATAAATATATTAATACTCAAAATAATACTTTTAATCTAATTTATCATCTTAAAATAACAATATTTAAATTGTTATATTTATCAAATTATGAAGGTGACAACTTTGGCATCATTTAAAATAAAATAATATAAGTGTCATAATCCCTTTTATAAGGTGCCAAATGGTCAAATATTCGATCATTGGATGCTTGTGATTTAAATTTACATTAGCAATAAGTTTTTGCCAGGGGTTCGTGAATTTTATGGTCACTATTAGTTTAATAAAAACTATATTCTTGATTTTTCACTAGATAAACAATTTCTGCATCATTATTGTGTCATGATTAATGATAATTATTTAATCCCTAAAAATTCTAAATAAGTTCATATGATGTAGATAACTTAATTAGATTTCTGGAGACTATTCATGTTCAAAGTTTCCTAATGTTTATCACCAAATTAAAATTATTATACTTCTAATATTTAAGAGAGTGACATGTTGTCACTTTCCTTGGTTTTAATAATAATTAAGTTATTTTCATGGAGAAAAGTATATTAAATGATTCTAATCCTACCCTTAGGGATTTGGGTCGACATTTAGTCATCCAATAGGATTTTTTCAGGAGTTATAGTAATTTTATAATTTTATATTTACCCTTAAGTACCTGATTTACCTTTAACTATGGTAATTAAAATTTACAGTAGTTACTATTCATAATGCCCAAAAATAAAAAGTAGCATATTAACATATATTGGACCCACTGATTCCAAATATGAGATCCATTTTTCCAAATTCAATACACAAAAGTTGCATAAATTAAATTAAAATTAATCCCGTTGTCGAAAGAAAACAGGTTTTTGTTTAAAACATTGCAAAAGATTGAATTTATTTAACCCACGAATTCAATGTAAAATCACGGCTAATGACATACATTATATTAAATGGTAAAAATATATTCTATTTATAATTCAAAACCATTAAATATTATAATTTCACCTTATAAATTATTGCGATGAAAAAAGTTGTTTTTAATTAAAATATAGCGTGTTTTTACTATTCATCAAAATATTAAAGTTACCAGAATAATATGTAAAATTTACCCAA
The DNA here is from genome assembly GCA_963277665.1 of Viscum album. Lineage (NCBI taxonomy): Eukaryota > Viridiplantae > Streptophyta > Magnoliopsida > Santalales > Viscaceae > Viscum > Viscum album. The sequence continues at coordinate 449,636,350 of OY728133.1, forward strand.
AGTAAATTTTTATTTCATGATTCTAGAGAAGAATTTTATTTTTGTCAAATAGAACTTATAAACATGTCAAAAACTAGATTTAATGTGGGTGTGCCATCAAAAGGCGGCAAAACTGCATTTTTTAAAAAATACTTATTTTACCCGAAAAATTTATTTTGTTCTTATACCATCTTCTAGAAAATGTGTAAGATGAATAATAATGTTATAAAATTAAAAATGTATTTAATACTTTTCATAATGGCTAGTTCATAATAATATTATAATATATCGTTGTTTAGTAAAACTCGGTATTACGTACAACACACGCTATCGAGGAAGGTCGCGATTGCGTGTAATGCAAACCAAGTCAGGGTTGCGTGTTGTGAAAGAATACTTCTTTGTATCGTATAACAGATTCGAACCTTATTTCATTTATACATTTAATATATATATATATATATATATATACTCAATGTTGCGTAGAATAACTATTATCAATATTTTGTGTAACATGATCCAAGAATAGTGTTGCGTATACTGCAAGCTAATACGGTGTTGCGTATAGCTCAAGGTAATCTTGGTATAGCATACAACACAATACATTAATGAAATTAAAAGAATATTTTTCATAAAATCTCAGTGTGTTACATTCTACCCCCCTTAAAATGAATTTCACCCTCAAAATTTGTTGGGGTTATAAATTGTTTTCTACTCAAAAGTTTCTTTAATTGAAACCCACATCGTAAAAGGGAATACCAAAACTTATCATTAAAAACTAAAGTATGAAACGTAACGGTTACCCAATTTAACTAATCACTTGGTTTCCACATAAGAGAAAATATGTGAAAATATGGATATGGAAGAGAAATATAACCATCATGTTCTGATGGAGAGTGGTAGAGGACATGGCTATGAAAAAGAGAACAATCACAAAGCTATAAATTTGTGATGATCTAAGGTGCCATCTGATTCATCAGATATAAGTGCACTAGGACAACATTTTTTTTGATTTTCAATACCATTTCCCTAAAGTTGAAAATTTTTAATTGGAAGAAATACTTGCTTGATTTTGGTACAATCTCACTGTTATTCTTTCTTTAAACAATTTCCACTTCATCTCTTGAATGAAGCTGAATTTGTTATTCGTGAAGTGTTAGCAGGTCATGTGATAGAATGATGGGTCATTCCATCTGTTTCAAAAAAAAAGGTTAGCAATAATTATCAAATATATATGATTCCAAAAATTAACTTATACTTCATATATCATACCGCTTAATAAAATAAAACTAGTTTCTACTAACCATGGACTTCTTATAGGCCAGTGGTAGGTGATAAAGGCCAGTCGTACTTTGGTTGTGGGTTCGATTCCCATAGCTTTGTCTGAAGTGATGGTTTGTCACCCGTCCTGCAGGTTGTCCTTTTTCTAAAACTATATTACTATAACATCCCACATTTATAATATCTAAACAATACTAACTTATGTCCAACATAATCCATTCCAATATTTAGGGTTATCTAAAATACTTCGGTCCAAGCTCATAGTATATAGAAAATGATTACTTGAAATGTCACATAACAATCATCTGAATGCCATCATTTATCCCCCATATATCATAAGATATATCTTGTTGGTAAAATTTCAAACAGGTGAATACATTAATCATGTATTCTCTTGAAGAATGAATACCCATTTCACCTTAGTGAAAACATGAATGCTGTAAAAAGTTAACTCTTTTCCACATACCAGAATCCCAAAAATTCTATATACTCAAACCATGATATAAACTTCAACTTATATCATTCATGGGCTCATGAATACTATCAAACATTTAATTTTCACCTTATCCCTTCATTATGCGCATATCATCTACTTTCCAAAAGTATTTGAATAACCTTTCATGGTTACTAGTACCATTCATCATACACTTTCAAAACATAAGGAAAGACAACAGTGTAACCGTCCTTAGATGTCTCTTTATTCCATAGTACCATTAGATTACTTATATAACATTACACTTGATAAACATGTAATCATTCCACTACCTTCTTAAACCATTGACCGAGCTTCAAAAATTCATTCATCTCACATATCATTTGTAGTCTCTTCATCATCATCAACATAAATACTTCCCATACGACCATACTGATTCTCTTCATGAGACATACCCATAGGGCATTGTTTTGCATAATGCTTGTACACTCCACATTTAAAACATTTAACCATTGTTGATGTCGTAGAAATACCATTATCCTCTTCCATGGTGTTAACTAAACCATTTCTTTTGCACTTACTTGCTTTTTGTCCTTCTTTTCCACACCCAAAGCATCTTCCAGTTCTGTTGAACCATTCTCCTTGATGCCTCTTCCCACATGATTTATACAGGGGAAATTGAACTTTCTTTCTTCTATGATTATCATGAAACTCCATCTTTCTCTTGTTAGACGAGTAAAGAAACTTACCAAGTTTTACTTTATTGATCATATTATTAGATTTCTGATTCGGCATAATAATGATGTTTGGACTTCCAAATCCCATTTCATTTGGTTTCTCATAATGAATATCATTCCATTGTCCATCATATCCTCCATTATCGTGAATCATCTTGTTTCCAGCCATTTTCTAAAACCCAAAAAGAATAGTGTGAGAGGCAAAAATCATTCTAGGGAAAACAACATAATAAAGGGGGAGTACCTTCAATATCTAACATATTAGGATTAATCCTAATATTGTTAGCATAGTTCAAGGACTATAACCTATACGTATACTTAACCTTAGGGATATCCCTAGACATACCTTAGAAATATCTCTAGGGATCTCACTAACGTTTTTGCATCCTAGTTTCCAAAGTTTGACTAAACCTTTCCTCTGATACCAACTTTAGAGACCCCAAGCTTGATGTACATGGACATTACATTACATCAGCGGAATACTTAATACATAACTAAAACAGACACCCAAGGATCGTAATAGTTTAGTGTCTTTGGAAACTCGGAATATAAACATCTAATCCTGTTGAAAGATCTTCAACATCTCCCATATCGATCTTCCCTTATTTTTCTTACCTAAAACCTTTCTTTATATCCTGGGAAAAAGATAACATATAAAGGGTGAGCTCAAATGCTCAGTAAGGGTAATCATGGATAAAATAAAACAAATCATATACATTTGATATTAAAAACATGAACATAATGATTAAACATCAAAAGCTTGAGCAATGACATAAAACATGGAAGTACGTAATGCATAGATTATAAAGAAACATTAATCATCAAAAAATAGCATGGGAGTAAAACATGTAATTGTGGCAACCATTAAGCACATGTTATGATTTCCATAGTAGCCAAGGAATTGCTGCCAAGATCATCTTAGTGGACAAAGTCCCATTCTGAATCGAGTTCACTCCTCGTTTCAGTCCTATAACACGAAACCTGATTAACTTACTGTTCCGGCCATGTCTATCTCATGAGATATAAATCTTTACCCAATGCATTGGAGGGAGATATGGGTCCCACCAATCTCATAATGAAATCATTCTTACTTGTGCCACAACATAAACATAAAACATTCATCATTACCCAAATAATAAAATGGGTTTCATAAACATCATATCATTATCACATAATCCATATAAAATAAATGGATATTTAATCATAAGGAAATTTAAAGCATGTAAATCATAGAGACATTCTACTTGAAACATACACATAATTTAATCTTATATGGAAAATGGTTTTGATAAAACACTTGAAATGAATTCTTGTGGAAAATATCCTTTCATCTTGAAAATCATTTTCTTTTCACAAAATGCCATGCAATTTTAAAGGAAAGATATTTTGTTGAAAATAGTCATGAAATCATTCGGAGGAAGCTTCATGAAAATAAGTCTTTATAAAACTGTAAAAATCCATTCTCTCCATATAAGTTAGAAATAACAATCTTCTCGTACTTTTGTCAGAAAAGTCAAAAAAGTACCTCGTATGGTAAACAAAAGAAAGATTCCTTCCATACGATGTGGTAAAAATAGAAAAGGGTAAAAATGTCTTTAAACATACATGGAAGGAAAGTAAAAAATTTATGAAAACATTTTGATAACATATGGACATGGATAATAAACATAACCCCCAGTAAATACTTACAAATAAACAATCTCAGATAAGAATGAGATTGGAATAATTATCCCTTACCTTAGGTCTGATATGCTTCATACGTATCCAAAAATCCTGTATAATGATTTAAATAATGTCATTGGCTTATTACATAATCATATTCATTGTTATGATATCATATATGGTTCACTTATGACTTTATATTACCCGTTCTTTTGTAAATTCCATGTTAAAGAGTGTTTTGGGTAAAATCGTTTCATTTGTCGTCCGTGTTTTGACTCGTAATTATTCATATGATTACTTAGATCATGATTAATTAATTCTATAATATAAAACATGATTTATATATACTATATATTCGGAATATAAATATATATAACAGATCAATAAATGGAAAGAAATACACCGTTCATGGAGACGGTAGGCCGTACGTACGCATTAACGTTGTTTTCGTTTCCTTATTGAGTTGAATGGAATTAAGTAAATGAAATAAATATATATACACATAAATCCAGTATCATTATTATGTAATATATTTCATGGTTACTTATTATATATACCTTATAATCATTCTTTAATGGTTATCATGGAGAGTGAATCTCATCGCGTCGTGGAGACGGTATTCCGTACGTACGCACGAGCGATGATATCATTCCAATGATCGTGGAATTGTATTAAAGTGTGTGTATAATATTACAGAATCAATATCAATTTTCAATAATCATATATATATTCATTATCTTCACCATTATACCCATAAATGTAAGGTGGTGGTGGAAAATAGATTACACCACGGCGTGGAGACGGTATTTCGTACGTACGCACGTGCGGTGATTTCGTTTTCCGTATGATGGATAGATGGTGAAATAGGGTTGTTTCATACATATAATAACATATCCGTATATGAGTGATACTGATTTTATTACTTAATAATGAAACAACCTTATAAGAATAAGTTGAAGAAAAAAGAAGCTTGAAAGAATTGGTAGAAGAAATTACCTCTTCTTCGATACGCCTCTTTGAAACCTCCTCTTAGGGTGCTAAGATTGGTCTTTGATGAAGAGCAGAACCTCTAGAATGTTTCTAAGGAAGTTGAGAAGATAATTTGGAAGGTGTTGTCCGAGCATGAAGGCTCAAATTGGTGTGAGGAAGGGAGGGAGGAGGTGCCCTTTTATAAGGGAGGAGAGGGGCACCTTTGGAAATCTTAAAAATATTAATTTATAATAAATATAACACCACTTAAAAACCTCCAAAAATGACTCATATTCTAATATTAGATAAGATAAGGTTGTTATATCATAATCCAATAGAATTTAGACATGTTAGGAATTTATTTTAATCATTATCAACATGATTTATCCTTATTTAATCAATTTAATTTTATTTGTGGTAATGACATTCTAAATTTTAAATTATAACAAATAATTACTTATTTGTTGTGAATTATCCATAATTGGATAATTAATAACATTTTAGACCATATAAATTTAAATTTATACTTTCTTAATATTTTTGTGAATTTTAAGAAATTTTATAATATGTTATTTTTATAAAATAACAATAGTGTCAATTTTGACACTATTCATTTATTTGAATTTAAATAAAATAAATACAGAAGATATGTTCGAATTAAAAGCTTTAATAGATTCATAAAATGTCATAAGTATCTATAAAATTAGTGTATCACTATAAATAGTTCATATAATATTTATTTTATTATTTTTAAAACCATTTATTTGGTTTATCTCTTAATAAAAAAATGATTCAACATTTTTTTAAAATTATTTAATATATTTATTTCTTGCATAAAAATTAAAAATAAAATTCTATGATGAAGATAAATATATTACCTTTCAAAATAAATCTTTTACTCGAATTTATCATCTTAAAATCAGAATATTTAAACTGTTATATTTATTAAATTATGAAGGTGACAACTTTGGAATCATTTAAAATAAAATAATATAAGTTTCATAATCGCTCTTATAAGGATCCAAATGGTCAAATATTCGATCATTGGATGATTATGTTTTACATTTACATTACCAATAAGTTTTGGTCAGGGATTTGTGCATTTTATGGTCACTAGTAGTTTAATAAAAACTATATTCTTGATTTTTCACTAGATAAACAATTTATGCATCATTATTGTGTCATAATTAATGATAATTATTTAATCCCTAAAAATTCTAAATAAATTCATATTATGTAGATAATTTCATTAGATTTCTGGAGACTATTCATGTTCGAAGTTACATGATGTTTATCACCAAATTAAAATTATTATACTTATAATATTTAAGAGAGTGACATGTTGTCACTTTCATTGGTTTTAATAATAATTAAGTTATTTTCATGGAGAAAAGTCCATTAAATGATTCTAATCCTACCCTAAGGTGATATGGGTCGACTTTTAATCATCCAATAAGATTTTGGCAGGTGTTATCTTAATTTTATAATTTTATATTTACCCTTAAGTACCTGATTTACCTTTAACTATAGTAAATAAAATTTACCATAGTTACTATTCATAATGCCCAAAAATAAAAAGTAGCTTATAAACATAATTTGGAACCACTGATTACAAATATGGGATCCATTTTTCCAAATTCAATACACAAAATTTGCATAAATAAAATTAAAATTAATCCCGTTGTAGAAAGTAAACGGTTTTTGTTTAAAACATTCCAAAAGATTGAATTTATTTAACCCACGAATTCAATGTAAAATAAAAGATAATTACATAAATTATATTAAATGGTAAAAATATATTCTATTTATTCTTTAAAACCATTAAATATTATAATTTAACCTTATAAATTATTGCGATGAAAAAATTTGCTTTTTATTAAAATATAGCGTGTTTTTACTATTCATCAAAATATGAAAGTTACCAGAATAATATGAAAATTTTATCCAAAGTGAATTTTTATTTCATGATTCCAGAGAAGAATTTTATTTTGTCAAATTGAACTTATAAAAATGTCAAAAACTAGATTTAAAGTGGGTTCACAATCAAAAGGCGGAAAAACTGCATTTTTTTAAAAATACTTATTTTACCCGAAAAATTTATTTTGTTCTTATACCATGTTCTAGAAAATGTGTAAGATGAATAATAATGTTATAAAATTCAAAATTTAGTTAATACTATTCATAACGGCTAGTTCATAATAATATTATATTATATCGTTGTTTAGTAAAACCTGGTATTGCGTACAACACGTGCTATCGAGGAAGGTCACGATTGTGTGTAATGCAAGGCAAGTCAGGGTTGACTGTTGTGAAAGAATGCTTCGTTGTTTCGTATAACATAATCCAACAATATTTTGTTTATACATTTAATATATATATATATACTCAATGTTTCGTAGAATAACTATTATCAAAATTGTGTGTAACACGATCCAAGAATAGTGTTGCGTATACTGCAAGCTAATACATTGTTGCGTATAGCGCAAGGTAATCTTGGTGTAGCATACAACAAAAGAAATTAATGAAATTAAAAGAATATTTTTCATAAAATCTTGTGGTGTTACATTGTTAGGAACCAATATCCCTTTCCATGGATTGATGATCTATTTGATCAGCTTCTTAGAGCCAGGGTGTTCTAAAAGATTGACATGAGATCTGGTTATTGACAGTTGCATATTAGACCATCTGATATACCTCGTATAGCCTTTTAGAGTAGGTATGTCCTATATGAATATGTGGTAATTCCATTCAGTCTCTCAAACATGCCTATAGTTTTCCTGCCACTAATGACCTGAGTGTTCAATCAATAATTGGTTTCATTCATGGTAGTCTTCGTGGATGATATCTTGGTGTGCTCTCACACCTAAAAAGACTATGCCACACATCTTGAGATCGTTTTGAGTACACTGAGAGAGCTTCAGTTATATACTATTCTCTCAAAATTCCACTTTAAGTTGGACCAAATTCCCTTCTTGGGACATGTTACATTATATGTTAGAGTATTAGTAGATCCAGAGAATGTGAGAGTAGTAGATTCCTAGGATCAGCACAAGAATGACTTTGAGGTATGAAGTTTTCTAGGGATGGATGGTTACTACAGACATTTTATAAAAGACTTTTCATGCATAGAAGCGCCACTAACAGGGCTGAATAAGAAAGGAGAAAAGTTCCAGTGGATATATTCTTATGAGTCATCCATTTAAATGTTAAAAGGGAGGTTGAATTCAGCACTGATACAAGTATTAACATAGTCTGGAAAGTTTTATACTATATATTTTTATGCTTTAGGTATCGAGCTGGGATTAGGGCATATGTAAGTGGATGTGGTCATTGTGTATGAGTCTTGGAAGTTGATACCACATGAGAGTAATTACCCGACACACGATCTTGAGTTTGCAGTAGTTTTTCATTCTTTACGTTATTGGAGACATTATCTTATGTGAGAGAATTTTTGGGTTTCACCCATAAAAAATCTCTCAAGTATATCTTTACACATCACAATCTGAATTTGAGACAGCGAAGGTGGGTTGATTACCTTTAGTTCTTTGACTTTGAGCTTCCCTACATGCATGGTAATGGCAACGCCGTAGCTAATGTGTTGAGCATAAGGACTCAAATATAGGCAGTTCAGGAAGCTAGCAGTGTGTGGTAGCTCCTACCTCGATTCTCTGAGATAAATTTTGAGGTGAACTAGAGGAAGGGGTATAAGTTTATTTCATATGTAACTATTGCCTCTACTATACATGATCGAGTGAAAATGAGGCTTCTATCAGATTCTGATGTCATAGTCATATGAGAGAGTATGTCAGGAGAGGACCATATTCCTGGATGGACTATAGATAAGGATGAGATCTTGTGTTTTCATGGGCGCATATAGGTGTCAGAATACATACACTAGGAGCTCATAGGAGGCATTAATACCTCAGTTTGGGTAGTTCATCTTGGAGTCACCAAGAAATATCGAGATCTGCACTATCAGTATTGGTGTCCATGCTGGAAAATAGATGTTTCTGGTTTTGTGATGAGATGTTCCAACTGTTAGCAGGTGAAGGCGCAGCATCAGTGACCATCAAAGATTTTGTAGCAATTACCAATTCCCGAGTGTAAGTTGAATGATGACGCGATGGAATTCTTGAATGGTTTACCAAGATCGCACTTAGGTAATGATATAGTTTGGGATGTCATTGATAAACTCATGATGGTTTCTCACTTCTTTCTGATCAAGGACACCTATAGGGTCGATGATCTGGGATGCTTGTACATCTGAGAGATTGTACGTTGACATGGAGTTCTACACACCAATGTTTCAAATAGAGTTTCCCATTTTACTTCTCTGGTATTGAAGGGATTCCAGTGGGATTTGGGTACATAGGTACTTCTGAGTACAACTTACCATCAATAGATAGATATCCAATCTGAGCATACAATTCAGGTGCTAGAGGACATGAAACAGGCATGTGTCATAGATTTTGAAGGTTATTTGGAAAAGCACATACCTTTTGTGGATTTTTCCTAAATTAATAATTTTCTAGAAACTATTCAGACGGTACATTATGAGTCTTTGTATGATAGGTCATGCTGATCATCCATGTGTTGGATAGAAGTAGGAGATGCATTTATGTTGTGACCTTGTCATATCCAAGAGACCACGAAACATATAGAGTTTATTCCAAAGACGATGGATACTGCACAGTCATGAGAGAAGTCTTATATAGATCGACAGAAATGTCCTCTAGTGTTTGAGGTTGAAAATTGTTTTTTCTTACGTGTCACACTGAGGTTGGTACACAGGATGATTAGGAGATAGGGAAAGCTTTCGCCAAGATATGTTGGGTTGTTTGAGGTTTTGGAGAGAATCAGGCTAGTTTCCTATCAGTTGTAGTTACCTCATAAGTATTGAGATATTCATGACATGTTCCACATTTCTCTACTATGATGTTACTTCTCAAACCCGACTCATGTCTTTCAACCCGAGGAGGTTGACCTAGAGGTGGATGCATCATTCGAGAAGCATCCTATCAGGATTGTTGATCGTAGTGTGAAGGTTCTATTTTGATGGTCTGTTCCATTGGCATGAGTGCTATGGTAGCATGGGCGAGTACAATATGAGACTTGGGAGAAGGGGGCCGACGTATGATCGCAGTGCCCAGAGCAGTTTGAGGATTCTTCATATACGCTGTCTTGCAAGGGAAATTTGAGGAAAAATTATTTAAGGGGGAATTTTTATAAGAACATGGATCATTGATTCCAGTATGGGTTTTCCTTTTCTAGTGTTTTTGAGAAAAGGAGGAGAGTATATAAATTTAAGGAGTACACAACATGTACATTGGAGTACATGTTGTGCACCCGGTTTCTACGATTGACCGTGTGCTAGCCATGTAATGGCTGTGTACATGACTGTGTGGGATGACCTAGAGACCGCCTAAACTGGAGGCCGATTAAGGATAGTAAAAACAATGTACTATTAAATAACATGATATGTAATTTTTTTTATTGTCTTATCAGACCGAGGTCGTGTCTAATCAACAGATTCCTCTTCTTCTAGGTTTGTCTCATCCACGAGCGATGGATACCGATGAATCTTCTCCAGGTATCTGAATCACCGTCCTTTCACTGAACCATACTCTTTTGGTTTCATTGAGATCACATCAGTGAGTTCTTCATTCTTATAGTGCCTCGTTCCTGGATTTTTCCTCTTTATTGAGATGTCCTTGGTTGATCATTTTTGATATTTTTTTAGATCTACATTGTTCTAGGTTTATTTAAGGACCGATTCTGATATATATCGATCGTACAATGCCTAGGAAGGTGGTTTGTGTCTTTCAATAGTTAGTCTTATAATTTAATGTCTGAAAGTGCCCAATACCCACGAACATGGTATTGCATGTTTAGGGATTTTATCCCTTTTAATGCATGTTATTCCATGTGTGCCTGAGTAGAGGTTGTTTGGTTGTATATATGGTTATTTTTAATGATATGGATGTGTTTCCCATGCTTGTTTTGTTATTGTCTATTTGGTATTGTTTTCCCTATGAGGAAGCTAGTTTTCCATTCCTAGTGTTGTTATGATGGAGTGATTTTATCTGATGATATTATATTCTCGTAACTGTTTATCCAAGTAGTTCCTCAAAAGTATTAGATAAGTGGTTTTTATGGTTTACTTTTTTTGAACATCATTGTCCATGATAGACTTACATAGGGATCTGGGAACCTGGTGTACTGTAGAACATAGGGGGAATGGATGTTGAGGGCTTCCCTAGAGTATCTGTTCACTTTATGTTGTCAGACCATATGGGGTGGACATATGTTCTCCCTCAAAGTGTTTTTAGTTCCTCATTGCGAGACTATAGGGGGAATTGGATGTTGAGTGCATCCCCAGAGTGTCTGCTGTTACAGATAAAATACCACAAGGGAATTGATTATTGGTGCTTCCTTATAGAGTCTATACTAAAGCTGAACTAGAGGGGTTAGACAGTGAGTGAATCCTATAGGGTTGCTTGTTTTGGATTGGTTGATCCAGAGGGCATAGGCTTTGAGTACTTTTCAGAGGTTCACATGTAGTTTATTAGCTTCTTAATTGATCTATGAAAGAGAATGAAATTGATAGTGTAGGATTGATTACTTCTGAGTACTTCCATTTTATTTCTTTATTTTTCTTATCACCTTCCATATATATTCACTGACTGTTAGGCACATATAATTAGGTGTTTACCTACGTGTATTCGTCTCACAACCTATTTGGATCATGTTTTTGGGCCCAAAATGATTTTATTGTAGCAGTTATAGATAAGGGAATGATCTTTCTATGTTAGGAACTTGACTACTGTGGGGATAGAGAGCATGGGACCATGTTGAGTCTTGCGATTCTACTTTAGTTTATTATATTGTTTTTATATTGGATTAGTATTGTAATTTAGCATTGTGAATTCTTTGGATTATTTCTTAGACATATGTATCATGCATTATTTATATTTCTTCTCCAATTGTTTACTACTTTCAGACATCCTCTGTTTACTATTTTTTGGTATTATTTATTTTTCTACTATTTTCTTGTGATAGATATTCATCTGCGTTACTCTACTAATGAGGGTATAGTTTCCCCAATATAACACCGATGTTGTAACACCCGAGACTTTTATGTTATATAAATCATCAAAAGAATCTCTTTCTACACAACAGTTGCTTGGCTTGCTTTACACGCAATCGCGACCTTCCTCGATAGCTTGCGTTGTACGCAATACCGAGTTTCACTAAACAATGATATACTATTAAAATATTATTAAAACTAGCCTTTATGAATAGTAATAACCACTTTTTAAAATTTTATTTTTCAAAATGGACTTCATTTTTGGACTCAGAATATCGAAATTAGCCAAGGGTAAAATTTTGGTATTTTTCTGAAAACATTCAATTTTTGATAAATAGTGAAACCACTAAGTGGTAGGTTAAAAACTGAATTTTGCATAAAATGTAATTTTACTGCTTCTGTGAATGGAATTTCGAAAATCCAACAAACACGGTTGATATCAGTAAGTAAAATGTGGTCCAATGAGATAAAAATAATTTTTTGGTGAATAGTGACTTTTTACTTTTTTTACCGCGGTTAATAGTAAATAGGGTAACTAAGGGTAAATATGATATTAATATTACCCTAACACATGTCCTAATTCTATTAGAAAAGTTTAATTCGACCAAAAACAAACTTAGGAATAATATATAACCATTTAGGCCCACTTGGATTAGATTAGGACATTTATTATTAATTTATTTAAAGAAGGGTTAAAATAGTTAAAATCAATGTTTAATAAGTAAATCATTTTTAATATGGGTTTATACATAAGATAAATTCGATTATAAATATTCATTAGAAATCTATAAAGATTTCCTACATAATGATATTTTATTTATAATTTTTAGACTTCAAATAAATTAATTTATTTATGACACAACGATGATGCAGTAATTACCCTTTTAAAGAAATGTTAACATAATTGATGTTATAAATGCTCAAATAAATTTAATTTGAGACTTTTTATGAATTCCACTAATTTTATAGGTTACTATGATATATTAGTGTTTGATTAATCAATTTTTTTAGAACATATGATTCTGTTATGACTTTCACAAAAATCATATATCAAATAGTGTCAAAATTGTCACAAAATAGTTTTTAAATCAAATATTATATTATTAATTGTTATTTTATTCCTAATAATCTAAGGTTCGGCCAAATGACTTAGATAAGGATATATATGTTAATAATAAACAATTTGGGGTTCTTTTGGCATGTTATAGTAAGTGTATTAACCATATAATGTAAGAAAACAAAAAGACACGGTAAAGGTTAAATTCTTTAACTTAGAGTTAAATCTAATTGATAAGGATAAAATAATACCCTAAACTTGTCAAAATCATATTGGTTGATAGGATTTAGACCCATCACCAATTTAGCCTCGAAATAAGACCCTTTGGAACCATTATAAACCGATTTTGACTTTAATATAAAATAATATTTTGAGATATTCCTAAGGTGCCCCTCTCCTCCCTTATAAAAGGGCACCTCCTCCCTCTCTTCCTCACACAACTTTAAGCACTCAAGCTCGGACAACCCCTGCCAAAATCCCTTCTCCACTTCCCTATAATAATCCTAGAGGTCCTGGTCTTCTTCAAAGACCAATCTTAGTTCCTTAAGTGGAGGATTCAAAGAGGCGTTCCAAAGAAGAGGTAATATCCATTACCGATCTTTTCAATTTCTTTCTTATTCAACTTATTCTTCTTTAGTTGTTTCATGATAAAGTAATAACATAAGTATTAATTACATACTGATATGTTATTATAAATATGAAACAACCCTAATTCACCTTCTATCCATCCTACGGAAAAATGAAATCACCGCGCGTGCGTACGTACGGAATACCGTCTCCATGCCGTGGTGTAATCTATTTTCCACCATCACCTTACAAGGATGGGTATAATGGTGTAATGAGTAACTATATATGATTATTATGAAGTAATATTGATAATTAAATAATATATATATACTCCAATACAATTCCAAGATCATAAGAATGATATCATCACTCGTGCGTACGTACGGAATACCGTCTCCACGATGTGATGCGACACGTTGTACATGATCTTCATTTCATAATGATTATATAAATGAATTGAATGAATGAATATGGTATATACTAAACTAATACCATTCTGGAAATGAATTATCTATAACCTAAATATAAGAATAAGAATTTATTCGACAAAACACGCATAAGAACAAAAAGTTATAAAGACCTGAGTAACAAGTAACAATGAAATATTACTAACAAGAAGCTAATAATATGACCATATATGATATCATATCAATATGTATGATTCTGGAATAAGTCAATAACATTATTTAAACCATTATACAGGTGCTTCGGACACGTACAAAGCAAATCGGACCTAAGTTAAGGGGAAATATCACAATCTCATTTTTTTCAGAGATTGTTTATACATTGGTATTTACTGGGGTATATTTTAACATCCACATCCATGTTCCCTCAATATGTAATATTGTTTCCATCCACTTACAATTGTTTAAATCCAATTATACCCTTCGGTGAGTTTTTAGTAAAGAATATGAAAGTAATCTTTTGTCGTTTTTTTCGTACGAGGTACTTTTTGACTTTTCAGAAAAACGTACGAAGAATGATTTTTTTAAATTATACGGCATGAATGGATTTTTAAAACATTATTTACAAGAAGCTTCCTTTACAAGTTTTCAAGTTTATTTTTAATCAACTTCTTTTAGTTTATAATTGTATGACATGTTAAGAAAAGAAAATTATTTTTAAAGAAGAAAGGATATTTTCCTCAAGAATGGAGTTCAAGTGTTTTATCAAAATTATTTTCCATCAAAGATAATAAAGGGTTCTGTTTTTATCTCTATTATTACATTGATTTTATTATGTTGTCATGATTTGTTTTATGATGTCATGATGTTTCAAGAATCACATTTTTGTTACATGTGTTATGCAATGATGTATGATTTATGATTATGTGGCACACATATGAAAGGATTCATTATAAGATGGGTGGGACCTATATCTCCCTCCAATGAATTGGTTAAAGATTTATATCTCATGAGATAGACATGGCTGGAATGGAAGGTTATTTCGGTTCAGTGATACAGGACTGAAATGAGGAGTGAACTCAGTTCAGAAATGGACTTTGTCCGCTAAGATAGTCTTGGAAATGAGTCATGACTAACAAGAAATGATTTTCCATGATTATGTGTGCATGCCACGAAGTTTCATGTTTTATGTTATGATTATGGGGATCTCATTTTCACTTCTATGATTTATTCCATATTAAGATCTCTTTTGCAGGTTATGATTTTCAAAAAGATATGATATGATTTTTATTTCCTTTATTTTCCCTTACTGAGCATTTGAGCTCACCCTTTTATGTTTTCTTTTCCCCTGGTCAGGAAGATGGATATTAAATAGAATATGCTAAAAGGGACCCTAGATATGATGAAATAAATGGGAGACACTGTAGAAGATTTATGAACCAGTTGTTTATGTATCCCAGTTTCTAAAGACACTATACCTATACGGTCCTTTGTGGTTTTTTCATATGTTGTAATAAGTGTGCTTCAATTTTGAAGTATTAACAATGTATGTAAAGTATGGGTCGTTATAGTTGTTATCAGAGGAAAGGTATAGTCAACCATTGGAAACTAGGATGTAAAAGCCTTAGTAAGAACCCTAAGGATAAGTCTAAGAATGGAACACAATCTCAGTGTTTCAGAAATGGCCATGAATAACCTAGGATAAGACCTTAAGCATGAAAATTTTATTCTTGAAAAATGTGGATTTCCTATTATAATTAGTGTTGCTCACACTATTCTTCTTGGTTTTAGTGAATGGCTGGAACCCGAAGGAACCGTGTTAATGCGGAATGTGATAGGCAATGCAATTATTGTCCCCCTGAGCAACCAAACGATATGGGAGCTGGAATGCAAAATCTTGTAGCCATGCTCACACAACTTTCTCAAGCTATGAATCATGCAGGACGTCCAAACGAGCAAAGGAAGGAGCAACATTATGTTGAATCCTTCATGAGGCAGCGTCAACCTTCTTTCAGCGGGTCTACTGATCCATTAGTTGCTGAACAATGGATTAGCACTACTGAAAAGATATTTTCAGTTCTTCAATGTTCTGAACATGATAAAGTCATCCTAGCAGTGTATCGTTTGGAAGGAGATGATGATCAATGGTGGAATCTTATTAAGAATACGAGGCAAAGGGATGAAATTGAGTCCATGGAATGGGACGAGTTCAAGAACTTATTTTTCAATAAGTACATCCATCGTATTCTCCGAACAAAGATGGAGAAATAGTTTCTTGAACTGAAGCAAAGGGATGATGAATCTATTGGTACCTATGAAGCAAATTTTACAAGACTTGCAAGGTACGCTTCTGGTATTATTATCCAACCTGAGAGTAAGATCGATCGATTCTTTCGTGCATTAAAACCAAGTCTTCAAAGGGAGTTAGCCATAAGGGACTTCAATAGCTACGAGGAAATCGTTCGATGTGCTCTCAATGTCAAGATAGAGATTGTAGTAACCCATCAGTCATATGGGTTTGATAAGAAGAGGAAAATGGAATTCAAAGGAAAATCTAAAGAGCACACTGAAAAGAAGATGAGCTTTCCCTTATGCTCAAAGTGTGGAAAGAAACATGGAGGGAGTTGTCTTAAAGGGACAAGTAAATGTTTCAAATGTGGAAAGGAAGGTCATCGGGCATTTGAATGCCGCGATAATGGGAAGAAGATGTCTAATGATGCAAAAAAAAAGGAAGGGATACACAGAATGAACCTACTACACTTCAATGTTTCATGTTCAAGGAGATGGGGCATTATTCCAATCAATGCCCAAATCCAAGGGTTGATGATGATGGTCGACGTCAACAAACTCTTAAGGCTAAATACAAAGGAAAGTCACATGTAATTTCAATCAGCGATGTGGAGTACGATAACGAAGTGGTGAAAGGTACACTTACCATCCACTCTAATGTAGCAAATGTTTTATTTGATTATAGATCCACCCACTCTTTTATTTCTGAAGAATTTTCTAAGGGTATAACCGTATTACCTAAACAATTAGATGTTGAGTTAGCTGTGACAACACCTAATGGAACATCAATCGCATCAAAAGTTTATAATTCTTCTCCAATTGAAGTTTGTGGGAAAGTGCTTCCTGCAAATCTTGTGATCCTTCCATTAGTAGAATTCTATGTGATTCTTGGCATGAATTGTCTTTCATTATACGGAGCTCATATCAATTGCCAAAGAAGGGAAGTCACATTTCATATTCCAGATCAATCTATGATCGTCTATCAATGCAAGGATGAACATAACCTTCCAGTGGAAATTTCATCCATTTTATGGGTATTGATTCCACTAAATGAAGGTTATTTATCTCAAATGGTTGGTGAGAAACTCACAATTAAGAATATGCCCATCGTACGGGAGTTTGATGATGTCTTTCCGGAGGAATTACCGGGTCTTCCACCAAATCGTGAAGTTGAGTTTTCAATAGAACTCGTACCAGGTGCTTTGCCTATTTCAAAGACACCTTATAGAATGGCCCCAATTGAGTTGCAAGAATTGAAGAAGCAACTCCAAGAGAATCTTGATAAGGGATTCATACGCCCTAGTGCGTCACCTTGGGGAGCAACTATTCTGTTTGTTAAGAAAAAAGATGGATCAATGAGACTCTGCATTGACTATCGAGAACTTAACAATATCACTATCAAGAACAAATATCCTCTCCCATGCATTGATGACTTATTTGACCAACTACGCGGAGCTCAATACTTTTCCAAGATTGATCTTCGTTCAGGGTATCATCAATTAAGGGTCAAAAGGGAGGATATACCAAAGACGGCATTCCGTACAAGGTATGGACACTATGAATTTATAGTGATGCCATTTGGTCTTACTAATTCCCCTACTATCTTCATGGATCTAATGAATAGAGTCTTTAGATACTATCTTGATCAATTTGTGGTAGTCTTTATAGACGATATTCTTGTCTATTCAAAGAGCAAGGAAGAGCATAAAGATCACTTGAGAATTATATTGAAGACCCTGAGAAAGGAGAAGCATTATTCCAAATTTACCAAGTGTGAATTTTGGCTTCAAAAAGTTGCATTTTTGGGTCACATAATCTCCAAAGAGGGGATATTTGTGGATCCAGCAAAAACAGAGGTTATCGAAAGATGGTCGAGACCAACAACAGTAACTGAGATCCGATGTTTTCTTGGTATGGCTGGATATTATCGATGTTTTGTAAAAGATTTTTTAACGATTATCTAATCCACTCACCAAGTTGACTCGGAAAGGAGTTAAGTTTGTTTGGACAGAGGAATGTGAAGACAATTTCAAGGAGTTGAAAAGAAGGATATCCAGTGCACCTGTGCTCACACTGCCTTGTAGTGGAGAAAGGTTTGTAATCTACAGTGATGCATCCAAGAAGGGATTGGGGTGTGTTCTTATGAAAAATGATATGGTGATAGCTTATGCCTCACGACAGTTGAAAATCCATGAGAAAAATTACCCAACACATGATTTGGAGTTAGCTGCGGTAATCTTTGCATTAAAGATTTGGAGGCATTACCTTTATGGTTAAAGGTGTGATATTTATACTGATCATAAAAGTTTAAAGTATATTTTCACACAAAAGGAGCTGAATATGCGTCAAAGAAGATGGTTGGAGCTGATTAAGGATTATGACTGCTCAATCCATTACCACCCTGGGAAAGCAAACAAGGTGGCAGATGCATTAAGTCGACAAGACCATGCTAGTTTATCCATGATGAGGATCACAAAAGTTCCAATATTTATGGATTTACAAAAGATGGATCTTGGAATTATAATGGAAGGGGAAAATTCTTATCTTTCTCAAATAAATGTTCAACCATCTATACATGTGAAGATTAAAGAGGCACAGAAAGAAGATGTCGAGTTACAAAAGAAGGTGAGAAATGTTCCTGAATTCAACCTTGATTGTGATGGGATAATAAAGTTCAGAAATCGTGTTTGTGTTCCTCCCATCCTTGAATTAAAGAAGGAGCTGCTGGATGAGGCTCATAGTTCTTCATTCTCTATTCATCCTAGAAGCACGAAGATGTATAGGGACCTGAAAGAGTACTTCTGGTGGGATGGTATGAAAAGAGATGTTGCTGAATATGTCTCTCGATGCTTGGTTTGTCAACAAGTTAAAGTTTAGAGACAGAATTCTAAAGGGATGTTACAACCATTACCCATACCCGAATGGAAATGGGAAAACATCACTATGGACTTTGTCACAGGACTTCCTAAAACATCCAAAGGAAATAATGCTATCTGGGTCATAGTTGATCGTCTTACAAAGTCTGCACACTTCATTTCTATTAGAGAGGATTTCTCTCTAGATCAGATTGCCAGGATATATGTAAAGGAAGTGGTAAGATTTCATGGAGTACCACTTTCTATTATATCTGATCGGGATCCGAGATTTACCTCGATGTTTTGGAGAAGTCTTCAGCATACTCTGGATACAGAGTTGAGTTTCAGCACTGCTTATCATCCTCAGACAGACGGTCAGTCTGAGAGAACAATTCAAACCCTAGAAGATATGCTGAGAGCTTTCTCTGTGGATTTCAATGGAGGTTGGGATCAACACCTACCTTTGGTGGAATTTTCTTATAATAACAGCTTTCACTCCAGTATTAAGATGGCTCCTTATGAAGCTCTCTATGGAATGAAACGCAGGACTCCAACTTGCTGGGATGAAGTTGGGGAAAGAAAGCTATTAGGACCTGATCTCGTTGATGAAATGGCAGAAAAGGTCAGATCTATTCAACACCACAAAAGAGCATCTTAGAGTCGAAAGAAAAGCTATGCCGACAACTGAAGAAAAGACCTAGAGTTTGAAGTGGGTGATAAAGTGTTCTTACGAATATCTCCCTGGAATAGGGTTATGAGATTTGGAAAGAAGTGGAATTTGAGCCCTAGATATATCGGTCCTTTCGAAATAATGGATCGTGTTGGGAAGGTAGATTACCGATTGGCGCTTCCACCGAATCTCTCTCAAGTTCACGATGTGTTCCATGTATCTCTCCTGAGAATGTACATACCTGATCCTTCACATGTACTCAGCTCAGATATTTTACCACTGGAGCAAGATCTTTCTTATGAAGAACAACCAATAGAGATTCTGGATCGTAGCGAAAAAGTCCTACGAAACAGGACCACTCGATTGGTGAAAGTTTTATGGAGGAACCACCAACTTGAAGAAGCTACATGGGAGCTTGAGGATATGATGAGGGAGAAGTATCCTCATCTGTTTGTTACAAAGTGACGAATTTCGAGGGCGAAATTATTTTTAAGGGGGGTAGAATGTAACACCTGAGACTTTTATGTTATATAAATCATCAAAGGAATCTCTTTCTACACAACACATGCTTGGCTTGCTTTACACGCAATCACGACCTTCCTCGATAGCTTGCGTTGTACGCAATACCGAGTTTCACTAAACAACGATATACTATTAAAATATTATTAATACTAGCCGTTATGAATAGTAATAAACACTTTTTAAAATTTTATTTTTCAAAATGGACTTCATTTTTGGAATCAGAATATCGAAATTAGCCTAGGGTAAATTTTTGGTATTTTTCTGAAAACTTTCAATTTTTGATGAATAGTGAAACCACTAAGTGGTAGGTTAAAAACTGAATTTTGCATAAAACTTAATTTTACCACTTCTGTGAATGGAATTTCGAAAATCCGACAGACACGGTTGATATCATTAAGTAAAATTTGGTCCAATGAGATAAAAATAATTTTTTGTTGAATAGTAAATTTTTACTTTTTTTACCGCGGTTAATAGTAAATAGGGTAACTAAGGGTAAATATGATATTACTATTACCCTAACACATGTCCTAATTCTATTGGATAAGTTTAATTCGACCAAAAACAAACTTAGGAATAATATATGACCATTTAGGCCCAATTGGATTAGATTAGGACATTTATTATTAATTTATTTAAAGAAGGGTTAAAATAGTTAAAATCAAAGTTTAATAAGTAAATAATTTTTAATATGGGTTTATACATAAGATAAATTCGATTATAAATATTCATTAAAAATATATAATTATTTCCTACATAATTATATTTTATTTATCATTTTTAGACTTCAAATAAATTAATTTATTTATGACACAACGATGATGCAGTAATTACCCTTTTAAGGAAATGTTAACATAATTGATGTTATAAATGCTCAAATAAATGTAATTTGAGACTTTTTATGAATTCCACTAATTTTCTAGGTTACTATGATATATTAGTGTTGGTTTAATCAACTTGGTTCGAACATATAATTCTGTTATGACTTTCACAAAAATCATATATCAAATAGTGTCTAAATTGACACAAAATAGTTTTTAAATCAAATATTATATTATTAATTGTTATTTTATTCCTAAAAATCTAAGGTTCGTAAAATTACTTAGATAAGGATATATATATTAATAATAAACAATTTGGAGTTCGTTTGTCATGTTATAGTAAGTGTGTTAACCATATAATGTAAGAAAACAAAAAGACACGGTAAAGGTTAAATTATTTAACTTAGAGTTAAATCTAATTGATAAGGTTAAAATAATACCCTAAACTTGTCAAAATCCTATTGTTTGATAGGATTTCTACCCATCCCCACTTTTGCCTCGAAATAAGACCCTTTGGAACCATTATAAACCGATTTTGACTTTAATATAAAATAATATTTTGAGATATTTCTAAGGTGCCCCTCTCCTCCCTTATAAAAGGGCACCTCCTCCCTCTCTTCATCACACAACTTTGAGCACTCTAGCTCGGCCAACCCCTGACAAAATCCCTTCTCCACTTCCCTAGAATAATCCTAGACGTCCTGGTTTTCTTCAAATTCCAATCTTGGTTCCTTAAGTGGAGGATTCAAAGAGGCGTTCCAAAGAAGATGTAATATCCATTACCGATCTTTTCAATTTCTTTCTTCTTCAACTTCTTCTTCTTTAGTTGTTTCATGATAAAGTAATAAAATCAGTATTACTTACATACTGATATGTTATTATAAATATGAAACAACCCTAATTCAACTTCTATCCATCCTACGGAAAAATGAAATCACCGCGCGTGGGTACGTACGGAATACCATCTCCACGCCGTGGTGTAATCTATTTTCCACCATCACCTTACAAGGATGGGTATAATGGTGTAATGAGTAACTATATATGATTATTATGAATTAATATTGATACTGAAATAATATATATATACTCCAATATAATTCCACGATCATAGGAACGATATCATCACTCGTGCGTACGTACGGAATACCGTCTCCACGATGTGATGTGACTCGTTCTACATGATCTTCATTTCATAATGATTATATAAATGAATTGAATGAATGAATATGGTATATAATACACTAATACCATTCTGGAAATGAATTATCTATAACCTAAAGATAAGAATAAGAATTTATTCGACAAAACACGCATAAGAACAAAAAGTTATAAAGACCCGAGTAACAAGTAACAATGAAATATTACTAACAAGAAGCTAATAATATGACCATATATGATATCATATCAATATGTATGATTCTGGAATAATTAAATAACATTATTTAAACCATTATACAGGAGATTCGGACACGTACAAAGCAAATCGGACCTAAGGTAAGGGGAAATATCACAATCTCATTTTTATCCGAGATTGTTTATACTTTGGTATTTACTGAGGTGTATTTTATCATCCACGTCCATGTTCCCTCAATATGTAATATTGTTTCCATCCACTTACAATTGTTTAAATCCAATTTTACCCTTCGGTGAGTTTTTAGTAAAGAATATGAAAGGAATCTTTTGTCGTTTTTTTCGTACGAGGTACTTTTTGACTTTTCCGACAAAAGTACGAACAATGTTTTTTTTAAATTATACGGCATGAATGGATTTTTAAAACATTATTTCCAAGAAGCTTCCTTTACAAGTTTTCAAGTTTATTTTTAATCAACTTCTTTTAGTTTATAATTGTATGACATGTTAAGAAAAGAAAGTGTTTTTAAAGAAGAAAGGATATTTTCCTCAAGAATGGAGTTCAAGTGTTTTATAAAAATTATTTTCCATCAAAGATAATAAAGGGTTCTGTTTTTATCCCTATTATTACATTGATTTGAATATGTTGTCATGATTTTTTTATGATGTCATGATGTTTCAAGAATCACATTTTTGTTACATGTGTTATGCAATGATGTATGATTTATGATTATGTGGCACACTTAAGATAGGATTCATTATAAGATGGGTGGGACCTATATCTCCCTCCAATGCATTGGGTAAAGATTTATTTCTCATGAGATGGACATGGCTGGAACGGAAGGTTATTTCGGTTCAGTGATACAGGACTGAAACGAGGAGTGAACTCGGTTCAGAAATGGACTTTGTCCGCTAAGATAGTCTTGGCAATGAGTCATGACTAACAAGAAATGATTTTCCATGATTATGTGTGCATGCCACGAAGTTTCAAGTTTTATGTTATGATTATGGGGATCTCATTTTCACTTCTATGATTTATTCCATATTAAGATCTCTTTTGCAGGTTATGATTTTCAAAAAGATATGATATGATTTTTATTTCCTTTATTTGCCCTTGCTGAGCATTTGAGCTCACCCTTTTATGTTTTCTTTTCCCCTAGTCAGGAAGATGGATATTAAATAGAATATGCTAAAAGGGACCCTAGATATGATGAAATAAATGGGAGACACTATAGAAGATTTATGAACCAGTTGTTTATGTTTCCCAATATCTAAAAACACTATACCTATACGGTCCTTTGTGGTTTTGTCATATGTTGTAATAAGCGTGCTTAAATTTTGAAGTATTAACAATGTATGTAAAGTATGGGTCGTTATAGTTGTTATCAGAGGAAAGGTATAGTCGACCTTTGGAAACTAGGATGTGAAAGCCTTAGTAAGAACCCTAAGGATAAGTCTAAGCAAGGAACACAATCTCAGTGTTTTAGAAATGGACATGAATAACCTAGGATAAGACCTTAAGCATGAAAATTTTATTCTTGAATTATGTGGTTTTCCAATTATAATAAGTGTTGCTCACACTATTCTTCTTGGTTTTAGTCAATGGCTAGAACCCGAAGGAACTGTGTTAATGAAGAATGTGATAGGCAATGCAATGATTGTCCCCCTGAGCAACCAAACGATATGGGAGCTGGAATGCAAAATCTTGTAGCCATGCTCACACAACTTTCTCAAGCTATGAATCATGCAGGACTTCCAAAGGAGCAAAGGAATGTGCAACATTCTATTGAATACTTCATGAGGCAGCGTCTACCTTCTTTCAGCGAGTCTACTGATCCATTAGTTGCTGAACAATGGATTAGCACTACTGAAAAGATATTTTCAGTTCTTCAATGTTCTGAACATGAGAAAGTCATCCTAGCAGTGTATCATTTGGAAGGAGATGCTGTTCAATGGCGGAATCTTATTAAGAATATGAGGCAAAGGGATGAAATTGAGTCCATGGAATGGGACGAGTTCAAGAACTTATTTTTCAATAAGTACTTCCCTCATATTCTCCGAACAAAGATGGAGAAAGAGTTTCTTGAACTGAAGAAAAGGGATGATGAATCTGTTGGTACCTATGAAGCAAATTTTACAAGGCTTGCATGGTACGCTTCTGGTATTATTATCCAACCTGAGAGTAAGATCGATCGATTCTTTAGTGGCTTAAAACCAAGTCTTCGAAGGGCGTTAGCCATAAGGGACTTCAATAGCTACGAGGAAATCATTCGATGTGCTCTTAAAGTCGATATAGAGATTGGAGTAACCCATCAGTCATATGGGTTTGATAAGAAGAGGAAAATGGAATTCAAAGGAAAATCTAAAGAGCATACTGAAAAGAAGATGAGCTTTCCCTTATGCTCAAAGTGTGGAAAGAAACATGGAGGGAGTTGTCTTAAAGGGACATGTAAATGTTTCAAATGTGGAAAGGAAGGTTATCGGGCATTTGAATGTCGTGATAATGGGAAGAAGATGTCTAATGATGCAAACAAAGGAAGGGATACACAGAATGAACCTACTACACTTCAATGTTTCAAGTGCAAGGAGATGAGGCATTATGCCAATCAATGCCCAAATCCAAGGGTTGATGATGATGGTCGACGTCAACAAACTCTTAAGGCTAAAGACAAAGGAAAGTCACATGCAATTTCTATTAGCGATGTGGAGTACGACAACAAAGTGGTGAAAGGTACAATTACCATCCACTCTAATGTAGAAAATATTTTATTTGATTCTGGATGCACCCACTCTTTTATTTCTGAAGAATTTTCTAAGGGTATCACCGTATTACCTCAACAATTAGATGTTGAGTTAGCTGTGACAACACCTAATGGCACATCAATCGCATCAAAAGTTTATAATTCTTCTCCAATTGACGTTTGTGGGAAAGTGCTTCCTACAAACCTTGTGATCCTTCCTTTAGTAGAATTCGATGTGATTCTTGGCATGAATTGGATTTCTTTATACGGAGCTCATATCAATTGCCAAAGAAGGGAAGTCACATTTCATATTCTAGATCAATCTATGATCGTCTATCAATGCAAGGATGAACATAACCTTCCAGTGGAAATTTCTTCCATTTTATGGGTATTGATTCCACTAAATGAAGGTTATTTATCTCAAATGGTTGGTGAGAAACTCAAAATTAAGAATATGCCCATCGTACGGGAGTTTGATGATGTCTTTCCGGAGGAATTACCGGGTCTTCCACCAAATCGTGAAGTTGAGTTTTCAATAGAACTCGTACCAGGTGCTTTGCCTATTTCAAAGACACCTTATAGAATGGCCCCAATTGAGTTGCAGGAATTGATGAAGCAACTCCAAGAGAATCTTGATAAGGGATTCATACGCCCTAGTGCGTCACCTTGGGGAGCACCTGTTCTGTTTGTTAAGAAAAAAGATGGATCAATGAGACTCTGCATTGACTATCGAGAACTTAACAAGATCACTATCAAGAACAAATATCCTCTCCCATGCATTGATGACTTATTTGACCAACTCGGATGAGCTCAATACTTTTCCAAGATTGATCTTCGTTCAGGGTATCGTCAACTAAGGGTCAAAAGTGAGGATATACCAAAGACGGCATTCCGTACAAGGTATAGACACTATGAATTTATAGTGCTGCCATTTGTTCTTACTAATGCCCCTGTTATCTTCATGGATCTAATGAATAGAGTCTTTAGAGACTATCTTGATCAATTTGTGGTAGTCTTTATAGACGATATTCTTGTCTATTCAAAGCGAAAGTAAGAGCATAAAGATCACTTCAGAATTATATTTAAGACCCTGAGAAAGGAGAAGCTTTATGCCAAATTTACCAAGTGTGAATTTTGGCTTCAAAAAGTTGCATTTTTGGGTCACATAATCTCAAATGAGGGGATATCTGTGGATCCAGCAAAAACAGAGGTTATCGAAAGATGGTCGAGACCAACAATAGTAACTGAGATCCGAAGTTTTCTTGGTTTGGCTGGATATTATCGACGTTTTGTAAAAGATTTTTCACGATTATCTAATCCACTCACCAAGTTGACTCGGAAAGGATTTAAGTTTGTTTGGACAGAGGAATGTGAAGAGAATTTCAAAGAGTTGAAAAGAAGGTTATCCAGTGCACCTGTGCTCACACTACCTTGTAGTGGAGAAAGGTTTGTAATCTACAGTGATGCATCCAAGAAGGGATCAGGGTGTGTTCTTATGCAAAATGATATGGTGATAGCTTATTCCTCACGACAGTTGAAAATCCATGAGCAAAATTACCCAACACATGATTTGGAGTTAGCTACGGTAATCTCTGCATTAAAGATTTGGAGGCATTACCTTTATGGTGAAAGGTGTGATATTTATACTGATCATAAAAGTTTAAAGTATATTTTCACACAAAAGGAGCTGAATATGCGTCAAAGAAGATGGTTGGAGCTGATTAAGGATTATGACTGCTCAATCCATTACCACCCTGGGAAAGCAAACAAGGTGGAAGATGCATTAAGTCGACAAGACCATGCTAGTTTATCCATGATGAGGATCACAAAAGATCCAATATTTATGGATTTACAAAAGATGGATCTTGGAATTATAATGGAAGGGGAAAAATCTTATCTTTCTCAAATGAATGTTCAACCATCTATACATGTGAAGATTAAAGAGGCACAGAAAGAAGATGTCGAGTTACAAAAGAAGGTGAGAAATGTTCCTGAACTCAACCTTGACTGTGATGGGATAATAATGTTCAGAAATCGGGTTTGTGTTCCTCCCATCCCCGAATTAAGGAAGGAGCTGCTGGATGAGGCTCATAGTTCTTCATTCTCTATTCATCCTAGAAGCACGAAGATGTATAGGGACCTGAAAGAGTACTTCTGGAGGGATGGCATGAAAAGAGAGGTTGTTGAATATGTCTCTCGATGCTTGGTTTGTCAACAAGTTAAAGTTGAGAGACAGAAGTCTAAAGGGATGTTACAACCATTACCCATACCCAAATGGAAATGGGAAAACATCACTATGGACTTTGTCACAGGACTTCCTAAAACATCCAAAGGCAATAATGCTATCTGGGTCATAGTTGATCGTCTTACATAGTCTGCACACTTCATTGCTATTAGAGAGGATTTCTCTCTAGATCAGCTTGGCAGGATATATGTAAAGGAAGTGGTAAGATTGCATGGAGTACCACTTTCTATTATATCTGATCGGGATCCGAGATTTACCTCGAAGTTCTGGAGAAGTCTTCAGCATACTCTGGATACAGAGTTGAGTTTCAGCACTGCTTATCATCCTCAGACAGAGAGTCAGTCTCAGAGAACAATTCAAACCCTAGAAGATATGCTGAGAGCTTGCTCTATGGATTTCAAAGGAGGTTGGGATCAACACCTACCTTTGGTGGAATTTTCTTATAATAATAGCTTTCACTCCAGTATTCAGATGGCTCCTTATGATGCTCTCTATGGAAAAAAATGCAGGACTCCAACTTGCTGAGATGAAGTTGGGGAAAGAAAGCTATTAGGACCTGATCTCGTTGATGAAATGGAAGAAATGGTCAGATCTATTCAACAACACATAAGAGCAGCTCAGAGTCGACAGAAAAGCTATGCCGACAACTGAAGAAAAGACCTAGAGTTTGAAGTGGGTGATAAAGTGTTCTTACGAATATCTCCCTGGAAGAGGGTTATGAGATTTGGAAAGAAGGGGAAGTTGAGCCCTAGATATATCGGTCCTTTCGAAATACTAGATCGTGTTGGGAAGGTAGCTTACCGATTGGCGCTTCCACCGAATCTCTCTCAAGTTCACGATGTGTTCCATGTATCTCTCCTGAGAAAGTACATACCTGATCCTTCACATGTACTCAGCTCAAAAGTTGTACCGCTGGAGCAAGATCATTCTTATGAAGAACAACCAATAGAGATTCTAGATCGTAGCGAAAAAGTCCTACGAAACAGGACCACTAGATTGGTGAATGTTTTATGGAGGAACCACCAACTTGAAGAAGCTATATGGGAGCTTGAGGATATGATGAGGGAGAAGTATCCTCATCTGTTTGTTACAAAGTAACGAATTTCGAGGGCGAAATTATTTTTAAGGGGGGTAGAATGTAACACCCGAGACTTTTATGTTATATAAATCATCAAAGGAATCTCTTTCTACACAACACTTGCTTGGCTTGCTTTACCCGCAATCGCGACCTTCCTCGATAGTTTGCGTTGTACGCAATACCGAGTTTCACTAAACAACGATATACTATTAAAATATTATTAAAACTAGCCGTTATGAATAGTAATAAACACTTTTTAAAATTTTATTTTTCAAAATGGACTTCATTTTTGGACTCAGAATATCGAAATTAGCCTAGGGTAAAATTTTGGTATTTTTCTGAAAACTTTCAATTTTTGATGAATAGTGAAACCACTAAGTGGTAGGTTAAAAACTGAATTTTGCATAAAACTTAATTTTACCGCTTCTGTGAATGGAATTTCTAAAATCCGATAGACACGGTTGATATCAGTAAGTAAAATGTGGTCCAATGAGATAAAAATAATTTTTTGGTGAATAGTAACTTTTTATTTTTTTTACCGCGGTTAATAGTAAATAGGGTAACTAAGGGTAAATATGATATTAATATTACCCTAACACATGTCCTAATTCTATTGGATAAGTTTAATTCGACCAAAAAAAAATTTAGGAATAATATATGACCATTTAGGCCCACTTGGATTAGATTAGGACATTTATTATTAATTTATTTAAAGAAGGGTTAAAATAGTTAAAATCAAAGTTAATATGTAAATCATTTTTAATATGGGTTTATACATAAGATAAATTCGATTATAAATATTCCTTAGAAAGCTAAACAGATTTCCTACATAATGATATTTTATTTATAATTTTTAGACTTCATGAAAATTAATTTATTTATGACACAATGATGATGCAGTAATTACCCTTTTAAAGAAATGTTAACATAATTGATGTTATAAATGCTCAAATAAATGTAATTTGAGACTTTTTATGAATTCCACTAATTTTCTAGGTTACTATGATATATTAGTGTTGGTTTAATCAACTTGGTTTGAACATATAATTCTGTTATGACTTTCCCAAAAATCATATATCAAATAGTGTCAAAATTGACACAAAATAGTTTTTAAATAAAATATTAAATTATTAATTGTTATTTTATTCCTAAAAATCTAAGATTCGTCAAAATGACTTAGATAAGGATATATATATTAATAATAAACAATTTGGGGTTCGTTTGGCATGTTATAGTAAGTGTATTAACCAAATAATGTAAGAAAACAAAAAGACAGGGTAAAGGTTAAATTATTTAACTTAGAGTTAAATCTAATTGATAAGGTTAAAATAATACCCTAAACTTTTCCAAATCCTATTGGTTTATAGGATTTCGACCCATACCCACTTTAACCTCGAAATAAGACCCTTTGGAACCATTATAAACCGATTTTGAATTTAATATAAAATAATATTTTGAGATATTCCTAAGGTGCCCCTCTCCTCCCTTATAAAAGGGCACCTCCTCCCTCTCTTCCTCACACAACTTTGAGCACTCAAGCTCTGCCAACCCCAGACAAAATCCCTTCTCCACTTCCCTAGAATAATCCTAGAGGTCCTGGTCTTCTTCAAAGACCAATCTTAGTTCCTCAAGTGGAGGATTCAAAGAGGCGTTCCAAAGAAGAGGTAATATCCATTACCGATCTTTTCTATTTCTTTCTTATTCAACTTCTTCTTATTTAGTTGTTTCATGATAAAGTAATAACTTCAGTATTACTTACATACTGATATGTTATTATAAATATGAAACAACCCTAATTCACCTTCTATCCATCCTACGGAAAAATGAAATCACCGCGCGTGCGTACGTACGGAATACCGTCTCCACGCCGTGGTGTAATCTATTTTCAATCATCACCTTACAAGGATGGGTATAATGGTGTAATGAGTAACTATATATGATTATTATGAAGTAATATTGATACTGAAATAATATATATATACTCAAATACAATTCCACGATCATAGGAACGATATCATCACTCGTGCGTACGTACGGAATACCGTCTCCACGATGGGATGCGACTCGTTCTACATGATCTTCATTTCATAATGATTATATAAATGAATTGAATGAATGAATATGGTATATACTACACTAATACCATTCTGGAAATGAAGAATCTATAACCTAAAGATAAGAATAAGAATTTATTCGACAAAACACGCATAAGAACAAAAAGTTATAAAGACCCGAGTAACAAGTAACAATGAAATATTACTAACAAGAAGCTAATAATATGACCATATATGATATCATATCAATATGTATGATTCTGGAATAAGTCAATAACATTATTTAAACCATTATACAGGAGCTTCGGACACATACAATGAAAATCGGACCTAAGGTAAGGGGAAATATCACAATCTCATTTTTATCCGAGATTGTTTATACTTTGGTATTTACTGGGGTGTATTTTATCATCCACATCCATGTTCCCTCAATATGTAATATTTTTTCCATCCACTTACAATTGTTTAAATCCAATTTTACCCTTCGGTGAGTTTTTATTAAAGAATATGAAAGGAATATTTTGTCATTTTTTCGTACGAGGTACTTTTTGACTTTTCCGACAAAAGTACGAAGAATGTTTTTTTTAACTTATACGGCATGAATGGATTTTTAAAACATTATTTCCAAGAAGCTTCCTTTACAAGTTTTCAAGTTTATTTTTAATCAACTTCTTTTAGTTTATAATTTTATGACATGTTAAGAAAAGAAAAGTGTTTTTAAAGAAGAAAGGATATTTTCCTCAATAATGGAGTTCAAGTGTTTTATGAAAATTATTTTCCATCAAAGATAATAAAGGGTTCTGTTTTTATCCCTATTTTTACATTGATTTGATTATGTTGTCATGATTTGTTTTATGATGTCATTATGTTTCAATAATCCCATTTGTGTTACATGTGTTATGCGATGATGTATGATTTATGATTATGTGGCACACATAATAAAGGATTCATTATAAGATGGGTGGGACCTATATCTCCCTCCAATGCATTGGGTAAAGATTTATATCTCATGAGATAGACATGGCTGGAACGAAAGGTTATTTCGGTTCAGTGATACAGGACTGAAACGAGTAGTGAACTCGGTTCAGAAATGGACTTTGTCCGCTAACATAGTCTTGGTAATGAGTCATGACTAACAAGAAATGACTTTCCATGATTATGTGTGCATGCCACGAAGTTTCACGTTTTATGTTATGATTATGGGGATCTCATTTTCACTTCTATGATTTATTCCATATTAAGATCTCTTTTGCAGGTTATGATTTTCAAAAAGATATGATATGATTTTTATTTCCTTTATTTTCCCTTGCTGAGCATTTGAGCTCACCCTTTTATGTTTTCTTTTCCCCAGGTCAGGAAGATGGATATTAAATAGAATATGCTAAAAGGGACCATAGATATGATGAAATAAATGGGAGACACTATAGAATTTTTATGAACCAGTTGTTTATGTTTCCCAGTTTCTAAAGACACTATACCTATATGGTCCTTTTTGGTTTTGTCATATTTTGTAATAAGTGTGCTTCAATTTTGAAGTATTAAAAATGTATGTAAAGTATGGGTCGTTATAGATGTATTTTGATGTTTGTTGGCAGCCTCTTGAATTCATGAAAATGGGCTTGTGGCAATGTGTTCAATCAGATATGAGGAACCTCTAGCTGGCACCCAGAACCGATAAGTCACATACATAAAAAATTAAGATTATGTCAGATGTTTTGACCACATTCGGATTATGTGTCAAAAACAACTTTGGTAGGTCAACTATATTCAAAGAGTACATTATATAGAAAAATCCTAAATAATAACAATGACATCATTATCATATTTATTTGTAAAATATAATTTTTAAAACAATAATTGAATATGGTCATGAAAAATGATGTAATGTTACAATAATGCATATGGTAGACCGTACGTACACATGGGAAACGTTCTCAAATTTTTATTATAATTATGTATGGAAGAAAAATAAAATTATATATTTCAATAATTATAATTATATAAAAAATAAAAAATAATTTATTCATATATATATTTATATATAATTCTTATGATGTAAAATGAATCACAACTTTTTGAAAAGACAGTAGTTCACACATCCACGAATAACGTTATCACTTTTTATGTGTGTGGAAGGATTATAATGAAAATGGTATATATTATATTTATATAAATATAATTATTTAATTAATATGAAACTATTTTTTTATATCACATATGTTTAATTAAAATCATCCTTCATAGATTACATTTATAATGTGAATGAATCAGATGTCTTTGAGAGGGTGGTACTCCACACTTCCACAAACGATGTTATCGTTTTTACAAAAAATGAAATGTGTATGGATATGTGGTGTAAAATAATTACAGAAGCTTATAGTCATAATAAGTATTATATATAACATATATAAATAGAGTTTCAATAATAATTTCCACCATGAGTGGTGGTAATGGATATTTTAACAATCATCCATTAGTGAGGCGGTAGTCTGCAAACATGTGAATAGTATGTTCGTTACCCATTAGATAGTCGTGTGTGTAAGTAAAGGTAGATTTATTCACATAAAAATAGAGTAGTTTATTGAGGATAATTATGTTCATATTATAATGGATTAATTTTAATTTATAGAGTGGAGAATGAAAATAAAAATAATGATCTTTTGGAAATACGGTACATCTTAAGAGAGTAACTCTCTTCGGTTTTCACCAAAATACTTCATTGGATGGATTTCCTCCTAAATGTAATCTTCAAGGAGAAACTAAGGTATTTTTTGATAGAATTTTGTAGTGTTTTTCTAAACCAATGTTTATTAAGAGGTGTAAGGAATGTGTGGTAAGGGAGTCCTTTTAAAATGGAGGAGGGGTGTCAGCCTTGTAATATTTTATATGAATAAAACCACATCCTCGTATATTTTAACTAATTATGGATAAATAATGGTCTATTGTAGAGATAAGGGAGTATAGGGTCTAAATGAGGCTATAAAATTTATTTTTTCGAATTTTAATCACATTAGTGGATGAAATTAAATTAATAATTTTCTCACAAGCAGGATGACATTGTGGGTTTTTAATGTGAAGAAGTCTGAATGCTTGTTATGTTTTTATAGTCAATTTCAATGTGAAATTCATTCAAATGACTTAAATTGGATTAAATTATAAAAATATTATCTAAATGAACATTATAACAAATTATATGTTTTATTTATCCTTTTAAATAAAATAGATGAGAATGTTCTTTTGAACTAAAATTCTATATTTTTAATTATTCATTAAAACTGATATGTTTCTGAAAACTATAAAAAATGTACACTAAACTAATTTTTATGTTTCTATTTTAAATATAAATTTTAATCTTCCATATTAAATTTATAATTTTGTAAAAATTCGTATTTAAAATTGGTTCTCTATTAAAAGGTGAAAATGTGCCTTAATAAAAATGTAGGGTTTTTATGGGTAATATTGATTTTATTCATATCATATGTCAATTGAATATACTGTATAATTATCAAAGATATTTAATTGAATATAAAAAATATATATTTAATTAATATTAATCACTAATTAATTTGATTTATTAAGAAAAAAATCATTTATGAGAATAAAAATAAAAATATTTCCTTTAGATTCAATTGGTTTATATTTTCATATCTAATTAATTAATAACCTATTAACTCATTTTATATTTTTTTAGACATTATATTTTTATAAATTTGTTAATACAAATAGTTGATGTTAATTTAATATCTAGGATAAGTATTATTATATTAATAAACAATATTTTAAGAATATATTAGTCTTTGGTAATACTCGGTCTTGCGTATAATAAAGGCTAGAGAATAAGGTCATTGTTTTGTGTGATGCACACTAACTTATTGTCCTATTCATTACTAGCTATAAAATATATTTAATTTATTGTAAATATTGAATATATTATAAATACTTGGGGAATTATTTCCCCTTTCGTGATTGGTGTTGTGTGTCACATAGGCTATTGAATAAAATGTTTGTACTTATGATTTTCGGTGAATTGAATTCCCCCCAACTTATTTAAATTGAATTATCACATTATAAACTCGATCATGGTGATAGATTATTAGATATTTATTTTTCTTTTTTGAAATCCCACTTTTTGATAAGGGTTCATAAGTAATCCTCTATAAAATAGGGAATGAGATGTACAATGGTTACATGGAGTACCATGTAACTAGGTATCTTGGTAGGATAACATTATTAGAATGTAGAGATATTTACATATAGTAAATGCATAAATATTAAATTTAGAAATTGAGTTCATCATGCACAAACTAGTGAATGATCATTGGAACCTTTAGGGCCTCAAATCCATAAATATGCGATGATTTATTAGACCATATATTCAAAAAATGTATTAGGAAGACATTTTTTTATTATTTTTCAAATATTCGGTAATTGTTTTACTAAATAATAATACAAGGAAACATAATTTTTTGATACATTTCAATTTCAAAAAACGTATTTTTTCCATTTGGGTTTTCTTTGATAAAACTCCAATTCATCCCTTACTTCAATAAATTTGTATCCAAAATTTAACATTTATCCTTAAAGAACTATACATTTTTTTTCCAATCATAAGGCCTATAAATGTGTGAAAATTATATCTATTTGTCTTTAATTCTATTCCAAAAATAATATGTTTCATATAATAATTTATAATCCTAAAAAGATATAATATTTATTCAACATTAAGATTTATTCGTCAAATTATTTAGCTAAAAGAAATAAAAATTAACCAATACATTTCATAGGTTATTATTTAGATTCATTAATTGTTTCAAGACTTACAACCTTTAGGGATCTGATTGGTTTCCACCCGGATTATAGGTTTTCCTTTTCTAGTAACCTATTAATATACATTAGAAATAAATCTATTGTACATCCTCGAAATTTAATCATTAAATAGACTATTAA
Organism: Viscum album; assembly: GCA_963277665.1. Taxonomy (NCBI): domain Eukaryota; kingdom Viridiplantae; phylum Streptophyta; class Magnoliopsida; order Santalales; family Viscaceae; genus Viscum; species Viscum album. The sequence continues at coordinate 449,672,092 of OY728133.1, forward strand.
CTACATGTTTCAATATAATAATTTTTTCACAATGTATTATAATATTATTTGACTTTTAGGAAAATAAAAATACTAATCATATGAAACCTAAAATTTAATAATACCATTAAACATACATCTATAAAATTTAACGGCATTATTCCTCAAATAAAATTCTTCATCCAAAACATATGATTTTAAATTGAAGCATAGTCCTTATATGTTTCTAGATTATTATAATAAATGTACCAATAGTGAAATACTTCTAAAGTTTAACTAATAACTCCCTAAAATTATCTTCAAAATTGGACCTTCATTAGTCTATATTTTAACCACAATATCATTTATTGGATTTCCTAATCTAGACTCAATATATTTAATCTAAAACATCTTAGGTTTTAAATATGTAATTAATTTTCATTATCTATTCAAATTATTCATAATTATTTATAAAGAAAATTTGTATTATCCTAAGAATATACCCCATGATTCTCACAATAGTTTCACAATAAGGCATGTTATCATGTACCAGGTTACCCCTAGTCTGGCTAGAAACACCTTGTTTGATTTGTTACTCCTAGGAACTTATATGCCAGAACTACATACATTTGTAGTATCTAGATATGATTTTACTCCTAGGGAGACCCACATAATCTATACGTTACTAGAATTATAGAGTATTCATTTATACTTATCCTGAAATTATATCATAGGGTTATGTTCTCTAGTTTATGTATACCTTAATCTATTTCTCAATTATTCTATTAAAATTTTTATGATACCAACTGTAGTGCCCCAGTCCTAGATATCTGGAAGAAGGAGCCTTCTACTAATTTATTTGGAATTATTTTAAAGAGTAAAATCTATATTGACCAAGAGTTTAGTTTTTTAGAAAACTAGATACATAATTGAGTCAAGTATTACAAATTAATACAATAATTAAAACATAATTTTTTGCTTATCTCTAAATAAATAACATCTATGATAACTTTATAACATATAGTAAATCCTTTCATATCATTAGTTTTATTATTCTTGGATTCTTGGGGAAGAAAAAATAATAAGGGTGAACATAAATTATTGGCAAGGTAGAAATAAAACGAAGAAATAAAGAATAAATTAGAGTAATAATTATGTAGGGGTAAATAAAATAACACACATACCATGTAATCAACAAACTGAGATGGAACTGAATAAATAATATACCAAGGTAATAACTAAGAACACATTCCATTAAAATAAATAGATATGTGAAAATAAATATTTCATGGCAATAAACTAAATAAAAATTGGATTTAAACAATTAGCTTATTTGAAATGTATCTATATATATGTCGATGCAAAATCTCATGGATTAAAAATAACTAAACTAAATGAGGGAAGTTATTTATTATTAGACGTCATGGTTCTAAAGTATATGGCACCATTACCATCAAGACCCTTTATAATAGTGTTTGGTTATCTTGTAAAAACACATCTAAAAAGGATAACCAACTACTTAATATCATGATACTATCAATGTATTGCGGTTCATTCATTCATCAATCCCCAACCTTAAGAGATTTTTTTAAATGGTCCCCAACCTATGTCTTAAATATCCAACACATTGTTCATATCGAATAAATAATATTCCTTTTCGAATATCTGTATTGAATAACGTATACAGATTAATCAATATTTCACCAAATAATCAAATAATATTAAAAATAAACACTTTATGAAAATTCGTATATGGTTTAAAAAATAGTAATATCCATGATAAATGATTTAGATAATAAGGATAAATTAAATTCTAAATGATCATATGAAATTGAATATTTCAAGGGGAATTAATGAATAAATCAAGGAAGTGAATTTGTATAATATCTTTATTCTAATAAATCTCAAACTATCTAGATGAATAAAGTTGGTGGTATCAAAGCACAAAATCCCATGTGAAGTATAAATAGAGGTTTGATTCCATTGATGAAATAAAAGATTAATTTTTAAAAATAATCATTAGGAAAATATCTGTTTCTTTTGAAAAATATATTTACAATATTTATCATTGAAAATCAAATTTATGTTTTTTTAAATAATCCTTTTATACTTGAAAATGAGGCCTCAGTGAAATGATAGAGGATAAATCTGTACATGGTGTATGAAGTACACTAACATTCTTTTTTGCAACATAAAAATATTTTAGAAGTACCTAGTCATGAATGAGAAAATACAATTTATATAAAAATAACTAAACAGAAAAAATGACAAAAACTTCTTAGAAAATCATTTATGAATACAATTTTATAATAAATGGGTTTTAGAGGAAACATTTTCTCCGAATAAATAGAGAATTAAGACCATGTTTTCTTAGAAAAATCTAAAATATATTAAGTACCAAAGAGTGGGAAAATGGTTTGAATATTTAAAAATTTTCATGAATTACTACAAAAAATAAAAATAATTTTTCAAAAATGGTTATCTAATTTACTCAAATGGAAATACCATTGAAATATTATAAGTATTATTTTTGAGGAAAATAATATTTAGAAATTACTAACAGTCTTATACCACTTTGAAGCATTTTATGTCATAAAACAAGATGAAATACAATTAAATTAAAGTTATAATATAATTATATTAGTTATATTCAAGATATATCATGTAAAGGGTCATAATATAAATTATATAAAAGCAATTAGCTTCATAACAACAACGAAGCCTCAATTAAATTTAAATTGAGAAGAAATACATTTGTAATGTAGTAAAAAATGAATTAGAAATCTTAAACCTAATAATACATAAATAAAACATTTAAACACCATGAATATAATAGAATTCCTTGTTTTATATTTTTATTTGGTTGTATGAACACCATATATAATAAATTAGGTGAAAAACACTTAATTATGCCTTAGTGAATAAAAATGAGAGATGAATCTCGTACTTTGTGTTTCCTTTTAAAGAACATCCTTTAGCTTCCTATATAATAAAAATATGTTAATAATTTATATTATTGAGAAAAAAATTAGTATTTATAATTAAACTTATTTAACTTCTTACAACATTGTATACAACTATTTAAACAATTACGTTTAAGTCGGGTTTTTTGACCAAATTCGGATTATGTGTCAAAAACAACTTTCATATGTCAACTATGGTCAAAGTGGTCATTACAAAATACATATCCAGAATAATAAACGTGAAATAATTATCCTATTTATATATCAATTATAATTTTAAAAATAATAATTTAATATGGTTTTTGGAAAATAAACCAATGTTATGATCATGGAGATAGTAAACTTTAAATAAGCATGAGTAACATTCTCATTTTTCAAAGTTCATTACAGAAATAAGTTAAGATGCATTATTAATGAAATATTATGTTCCCTAGACCCAAATATATATTAATTTTTATTACTATATAATAGATAATGTTAATTATGCATGATGTTCACTTACCATTATAAAATAGATTTATCAACCTCCAATATTGAATGGTAATTTCCTAGATTAATTGTCATGTCAAAAGGTTATAGTAGACCCTAGAATATAATTATAACCTTGAGATACTATGAAATTAATCTTAAAAAAGGTAATATGGTATGGATGCATCATATTTATTCGACGCAGTTGATGTTAGACTATCATGTGTTGGGGGTTAGAAGCATTGTGGCTACTTCTCATGATGTTTGCACATGGTGATCTCTAGTTGTGAGTTCATGAGAAAAGACTCACCAATAAGAACACCAAATGTTTTGTGTGTCATTTGGCATTCCTATCTACCGACACATTTATCAGCCACTAAACACGATACCATTACCAATGTGTTATATTTGATTGTGTACATTGATGCTTAGAAAAAAAGTGATTTTGAAAACATGTGGGGTATCTTTTGTTGGGTGCATCAATGGTGGTGTGACAATGGTTGAATGGTCAAGAAAGTATTTGTCACTTGTAGGGTGTGGATGTTTTATATCTCAGGTCTAGTTGATCATGAGGGTGCTACCATTATAAGTCCTCATCCAAAGTATTTGAATGGTAGATTCGTCCTATTATATCGACAACTAATAAATGAAGAAAAGTACGATGACACAAGTGTGTGTCATGGTTTTTGAGATAATTAAAGACAATGAGAATGTATTTCACAGTACATGTTGTAGGTTTGTAGTTTTTTCTATGACTATCCTTATCTCTTTAGGGAAATTGATTGGTTTTTTGACTCCACTCTTGGTCTATGGGTTTTATTCACTTTTATTGAGATAAGGGCCTAGAGGGTCACAGAAAATAGTTTATTAAAGAACCATACCATTTTAGTTGAATATGTAAATTAGACATGGTGGGCCCCACCATTGGGTTCAACTGTTTTCCAAGGCATTGATCACTAATAATTAAATAAATTCATTATTATTCAAGTTATGATTAATTGGTATAGAATTTATTTAAATTTATTTACAGGTTATGTAAATACATGAAAATATTAAGCGAATTAATACTATCTTGATATTCAATCTTTGTTTAATATTTTTTAGGATTCAATTTTGAGTTAATGACTCTTTTTTATTACATAATATATATTTTATATATTAAAATTATGTGATAAAGTAATAAATAGTGGTTATATAGTTTAGTTTTTCATAAATATTTATTTAGTGGATGTTGAAATAAATTGGGTTTAGGAAACCCACCTGAGTATTTAGAAACTCCACTATAAATAGAGAAAGTTTCTCCCTCACCATGGATGATTAATGTAATTTTTCCCAGATCATCTCTCTAATTTTTCTTCTTAGAGAGAGAAAAAGATGATCCAAGAGCTCAGATCATGTTTTCCTTAAAACATTGACGACATGTCAATACGATGATCATCGGGACATTGAAGACATCATTGGATCTCTATGCTAGCACCCAAAATCTGATGATCAATGCTCTCTTAGGATTTTTAAGTATGTTCTATCGATCTAAATGGATCCTTATAAGGATCCATAATGTTAAGATCATCAACGATGATTTGTAGTCAGTTGCACCTTAAAATCAAAATAGGTATGTTTTCAGTTTTAATTTATATTCTCTTTTAATTTACATGAGATCATCGAACCTTATAGGGGCTCTGATCATCATCTATGACATGTTATGTCATCCTATTAATGAAAACTTTTAACATCCTCATCCCATAGGCTTCCTCTATGGGCCTAGATTCCTGAAATTTGTATCAAAGTTATTGTGTAAATTTTTTGAGCCAAATAAAACTATTTTTAAAAAATTGTTGTAGTGTGTTTGAAAATAGTTCCATCAATCCAAACTGCACTACATTACTACTTCAAATGACTATGTTATGGCCATTTCAAATATTAGGAATGGATTCAGTTCATGGTTCGATATTGGGTTTAGAAATATTCATTCAATTAATTTTGATTTAGATCCAATCATTTCTTATCATTGTATTTTTTGGGTTTTTATTAAATGCTCAAATAATGATGTTAATAATAATTATTAAATAATAATTTTTATCATTATAAAATAATATTAATGTTTTATTATAAATTTTACAATAATAAATATTTGTATAATTATTATTATTATGTTTAAAAGGCTATTTATTTATTCTTTATTTTTAAAAGGAGTGTGTTGAAATAAAAACAAAACAACAAAACCTAAAAGAGGGTGGGTATCTAGAAATAAATTCCTTAAAAAAAATAAAAAAACCTAATTGGATAAGGGTGAGGAGTTGTAAAAAAAAATGGATCCAAATTAATAAATAAATGGGGCCAAAAGGGTGTCCTAGTGGACCACCTCATCTTCCCCGTGTAACATCCTTGATTCTAGAGCATAGGCCACATAGAACGCCACTTCACTACCTCTCTGAGAAGACCACGCCTCTATACTCTCGGATCCAACCAACTAAGGACCATCGGACATGGCGATGGACTACATCCCACCACCCTTCCAGCTCGCCTCAGTCCCATCCTACCACCCTAGCCACTCCTTTAAAACAGTCTCTATCCTCCACCTCTTTTATCCCAGTCATGTTATATCCAAGAACCTCACCTCACCGAAGTCGTCCACCCCTTTCCTATCACCCTCTAGGTTGACCTGCATCAGCCAGATCTCATGCCCTCCTCCGACTTGCCATGTAGCCTCATCGTTGTAGTGATGTCCTCCCTAATCCTGACTAGCTCGAGTCCAGAAAAAACCCCATCTATAATGTACCATAATTTCCATGTATTTTTTTATTTATATAAAATTATTTCGAGAACAAGAACTGGGATGACATATGATTCCAAAACACAATGTTCCCTAAATGATCCATCAAAAAATGTTATTCTTTAAAAATCATGTGTGATTGGTTTTCTTGAAAAAGTGTAATAACAATTATATGGTTTCCCATATCAGTAATATGAGTGCACCATTGCATTCAGAATTGCATGTTTACCCTATGTGCGACATAAGATTAGTTGGCATAGGCCTCCTGTGAGAAATCTGAAAATGGAATAACGATAAATTAAATTATTACATAAAATTATTTTATTTTTCAAATTCTTATAACTCAAGAATGGTTACTCAGATTAAATATCTAAGACCACTACTGAAATCAAGAGGTTATGCTTTTGTAATGAAGATCCTAACGTTGGCTGGTGCGGGCCAGTAGTGGAAGTCAGTTTTTGGCCCTAAATAAAATAATCAGGTAAAAATTATTTTATTTTCAAATCCTTATAAATCCTAAACAGCAACACAGAGTGAAAATATAAGAACATTGTTGAGCACATGGGGGAATTTTACCCTTTGGAAGAGCCAATACATGACCATCATGGGTCGAGGATGAATGTTAATTATTGAACTTTTGTAAGGTTCAGATAAATAAATGTGTGAGTGGGTATTTATATATTTTTAACTAGTGCTCAGATCAAAAATATGGGGCACCACTGAACTAAAAATTACAATATTAGCATAGAAAGAACAAAACTTCAGTAGGAAAGGGCTGAGTAGATGAGTTAATTTTTGGACATTTCATGAAAAATAATAAAATATCTTCAAAATATATTTTATTGATTTCATAACCAACGAGAAGAAACACGGTAACAGTAAAGTTAAGAGATGATGTGGTGATGTTCCACATTAATGATACTCATTAATGGAATGTTAACTCATAAAATATCGATGATTTAATGTCCAATAATAGAGAATTTGTTTCAGAAATGAAATATCTTAACGACACGACCATGCAGCGTAACAAAAATGCTTCGACATGTTTCCTTTTAAATAGTTTGTCACGTATGTGGAATGAGAATTAAAATACAAGTTTTTTTGGGCAAACATCAGGAGAATATCCTCTCAAATGAATAATTTCAAATGCCAACGAATACCAATATCTTTAATGCCCTTCGAAAAATGATATCAGAAGTGACGAACGACTTTGACGTCTTGATACCTCGAAGATGTAACACTATAGAAAGGAACATCAACGAGGTAGGGGTTGTTTTATTTTGATTTTATTCCTCGTTATTTTCTAGAAATGGAAAACACGGATCACCCAACGAAATGGTTGATCTGTGTTTCGTGCATTTCTATTGGAGGGTAACTTTCTTTAGGGATTTTCATTATTCGAGAGTTGAAATTTTTATTTGTGAATTGAACGGAAACACATAGAGCTCTAATGTTCTTGAACCTCTAACATGATGTGCGTGGGCTAATACGAAAAAGTCTTGAGCACCTATGTCATGTGTGTTCATTGTGGTTATATCCTGGAGGTGGTGGAAGGAGAAATTTTGGGCCAAAGAAGAGATGAAAGGGACCCAAGAATCCATAGGCACATATATATGAGGAAATAAACCACCAGAGAAACTCTGGTCCCCCATAGAAGGGGCCGCTAACATGGTGGAGGTCGGACCACACCGATCATGTGGATTGTGCGGCGATAACTGGAATCGCGACAGAAGAGGTGGAAGGACCTTTTCGACCACATTGCAGGATAACAGTGCGATGACATGACGCTAAGCTGGTACCACATGGAGGGGTGGCCCTCATTCGAGCCACCTAGACGAGTCAAGCGTTGGTTTCTTGACTGCGGAAGAAGGGGCATCATGTTTCTTCAAGGCCAAAAGGGGCCTGATGCGGCTGCCTACGGCGTCCCAATCAGACAGTACACCACCATCCCACACAGCAGAGGTCGTGCCCCTAGCCGGCGGGCCTGACCCACGGTCTGGTGGACCAGACACATTCTGGTACGCCATACTCCCACCCTTCAGGCTGGGATGGACTAAAATGGGTCATCGGGTGACCAGGAGGGCTGGAGCCTCTGCCAAACTCGGTAGAGTCCATTAAGGCACATTAGGCCTAACCAACTATCTAGCCCAGACCATAACAACCTATACCAAAACCGGGTTAGGTCATGTTAGTTGATTTTAAACTACTATATGTGGTACCCTCAGACTGGGTTGGTCGTGTTAGTCCAACCAGTTCAGATAGGGCTTAGATGAAACCGATACCTATTTTCTAAGACACTCGTATCTTGCAAACAAATCATCTAATTAACAAGTCGTTTATGGAATTGGCACCCTCTCGATGATGAAATCCTTTTGAGATACTCCACATGTGTTTTGAGAGATGTTAGAGTATGGAAGAGTTGGATCAGACTCAAATCCAACAGATCAATTTTTACTAAAAGCCCTATAACTTACTGATCGGGTGTGTGGTCAGTGTATCTTCTATTTCATTGGAACCCTTACGAAAATATGGCCTTTTTGGTTACCTCTATGTGAGCCTTCGTGGCGATTGAAATGAAACGGATGGCTTGAGGAGAAGAAAGGTCATAACTGATATGTAGAACGTGCATGAATCCAGTGGCAGGGTGTCATGTGAAGAGTGACCCTCCATGGATCGTCACGAGAGTGACCCCCATGGATCGGAAATGGAGAAATCCAATGTGGATAGGAAACATAGAGACCCTACATGGATCGAAAAATGTGTGACCCTCCATGGATCGACAAGAGGGAAAACCACTGTGGATCGGAAATGGGAAGGCCCTTCCTGGATTGGAAAGTGAGGGACCCTCTATGGATCAAAAATGAAGTATCCCTCCATGGATCAGTATGAGAGAAACTCTATGTGGATCATTAGTAGCATGACCCTCTATGGATCATAAATAGCACGACCCTCCATGGATCAACATGAGAGTGAACCTCTATGGATTAGTAGGAGCATGACCCATCGTGGACCAGACATAGAGATACATGTTGTGGATGAATAGTAGCACATTGCTTTGAGGATCATCAGTAGAGCAACACATCTCGGATTATCAGTTGAGCCCCTCAACAGAATAATATGATATATATTATTCATAATCAATGTTATTCATATCTTTCTTATTGTATACTGGGTGTTTTCTATCTTTTTTCATGATTTACTATGAGGATTTTGGTGTGGAATTTAGTTTGGGTCCCTATTTAGTATCCTATTAATGACCGCTGCAGAGGCTCCCTCCACTCGTGATGTGTCCCGTGTAGGTGATCATCGTTTCGACATATACTTTTTTGGATGGGGACCATGGGTAACTCAGGTAGAAATGATCGACGGATGCTACGAAGGTGGACTTGGGGTCCTTGGACTATGTGGGTCCTAACATGTTTGTGTGGACAAGACATTCTACTTTGGCTTCTAGTAGCTAAACTACTCTCATGATTAGGTGGGGTTTTCCATGGATGGACAACAAAGATTCACTTTTTTATCTTTTATGTTTTTAGTTATTTTATTAGGATTGTATTCTTGCCCACTTTTGTTAGTTTTACATGTACATAGAATTTTTTCAGGGATACATGTCTCCTCTCTGTGTGTGGGACTTAGTTGGGAATGGGTGTACATAAAGGTACTAAGCCAAATGCCTCCAACATGCATGTTGACAACTTCGGGGCTAGTCGCCTTCCACTGTCTTATGGTAGGTTGGCTTGGGGTAGTCATGGAACATGCCTTGGGGGATGGGTCATGAAAAAGTGGTATCAAGGGGTGGTTTTTCCTACGACAAAGACCATGATTCTTTGTTTTGTTTTACGGAAACCGTGTGACGTGTTGCGAGTATGACTATAAAATTCAGTGAGTCCAGTGTTGGGGTGGTGTTCAACGTATCCATACACCCGGACCATGAATTCTACGTTTCAGATCAATACATGAAAGTATTGTTTTCATAAGTGTATCCTTATGTTATTTTGAATAATATACAACTAAGCAAGTATATTGTTTTGACTGTGGTTCATCTTGATTCTCTTTCAATATGCATCCACATAGATAATAAGAAAGAATTATATTGTGTGACCATATGGATTCTCCACAGAGTGATGTGGATTTAGTACAAGGATTGTTGCATAAGATCTTACCTTCAAGTGGTGTCCCAGAAGTGCCACTACCCATTGGTCAGTAGTTACTACCAACTCTTCTAGTAGAGGACACAAGTATCCTCAGTGACTTAGATAATTTTCACCGACAGATAAACAACAGGTTCTAAGGCGATCTAGACTCATAGGAAGCTAAGGAATCCCTTGAGGTGGTGAATATTTTTCCCCTATCTATATCACCATTAGATTAGATGGTGGTCCTAGATGTGAACCTTCTACGTGGCTCAGTAGGGAGATGGTAGGGTTTAGATTACCCCAATCTTACGATGATGTAATTTTTCTATGGACAATGCATTATAACCTTTCTCAGATAAGGGGTTATTTTGCAAAAGGCTATGGGGTATGTGTTCCCAAGAGGTTCTATATATTTGGCCGAATGACATGTTAGTATGGGAATATTCATCGAGGCATACACATTATTCTAGGTACTCAATGACTACAATACGACCTATGCTTCAGGGCTCGGACCTCTGAGTGAGATGTGTTTAAGGACATTGAGCCATCACTATTCCTCTAAAAATTCCTACATTTGTTAGGGTGATAGAATGAACCGACATGGTTTAATGTTATTTGGTTTAGTAGATACAACAAGTGATTTTCAGTAGTGGGAAAGAAGGAAACTGACGTCAGTCTCAAAGATTTGGACATATAAAATGTTGTTGTAAGAGGATGTGATAGGAACAAATTAATCATCAGGTCATTATATGTGGAAGAAGAGCTAGGAGAGTAGTATGAGGATATATACATTACGACATGTTACAACAAACACCCCTATGTTGTCCCCACTGGGCTCAAGGAGCTAGAGGATATAATAAGGAAGTAGTTAAATAAGGTCAAGGAGTATGACTGAAGGTCTCCATGAATGATTAAAGGTATGGTCTATTTCTACTTCTGGTACCATATAAATAGACATAGGTACTAATAATTCTTTCTTTTCACAAATCTTGTTCAATACCTAGTGTTTTTGGTTAAACTGTTTACATATTCCAGACATTTTTAGATACATATGGGAGAGGACATGATAACCACGGTTATGTAGATAGTGTGATCAGAACCTTGTGGAAAGATTCACGGTTGGAACCTCTTAGTGGCAGCATCAAGATCTAATGACAATAGTTTTGGTATGCACTGGTGATCCACAATTCATGCTCAGATTGACTATTTTAGGAAAAATGACTTGGTATATCCGCAACATTGGAATGGGGTTTTCCTTGGTTGGAGAAAAAGGAAACCCATGCAACATAGACTAACCTCAAGCATGTGAGGGTTTAGTTTATCACTCATGATTTGTCCAACCATACCCTCATAGTTTTAGATTTTTTGATTTTTCAGTTACCTATAGTAGAGGTAGGGTGTAGGAACATCCTTTAAAAAGATGATTCTAGGATTACCTTCCTATAGGGTGGGGGACTTCATTATTATTCTACACCCCGATATGGAACTAATAACAACATCAAGAATATAAATGGAATTTAGAAGAGCATTACAAGAAGTGTAGTATGTGGGGGACTTGTAGATGAAGGGCTTATTAAGACCCAGTGATCGAGGTTATGTGTGTATTATCAACACTTTAACCAAGTGGCTGTGGAGAATGTGTACCCACTACCAAATAGATGATGGCCACATCGATCATTTAAAAGGAGTATCCTTTTGTGTTGATGGGAGGGTTCTCATTGTCCGATCATAATTTGATACAATTACTATGATTTGATTTCCCCTATGACACTGAATTTGAGATAGTATACCCTCCTAGGAAGGGGGACGTGGGATAAGACGTGCTCAGTAGGAGGTCTAGTTTATAGCTGCTGAGTGGGGTGATTGAGCATCTAGCTGCAATTCAAATATCTTTAATAAATGATAATGGAGCATCTTACCATTATTCAATGATTGTCACTACCCCACTCTTACAGAGTGTTAGGAAGGTAGAATTTGTGGTTGTTGACTGTGAGACCCGACATGCTCAGTTATCCACATGACAAGATCCAAATGGATTTTCGATGGGTGGGGAGCATGACATCCTTTTCATAGGATACATATTAGTACCTATGATTTTATGGGAGGATGTGTTTATAGAGTTACATACATACCCTTGGGTAGAACATCCTCGTCTGGCGAAGATGTGACAGAGCCTCTGACGATAGTACTGGTAGCTAGGAATGAAGAGAGCGGTGGAATAGTTCATTTCAAGATGCATCACTTGTCAGTAAGGGAAGGCTGAGAATCAGGTCCTAGAAATCTCTGGAATAGCCACCTGAGGTGCTAGAATAGAACTAGAATATTATCTCATTGGAGTTCGTAAAGGGGTTACCATGCACATCCCGGGGGCACGATTCTACCTGGATGATCATTGATTTTAGTAGTAATTTGTAGGACCCCATAACCCTAGTATAGTTTGAATAGAACAAAATATATCACTCTACCATTGGCATGGAACCATTTGATTCCTTGTACGGGGGTCATAATAATAAACAATGTGCTTGAAATACTCAGTGGAATCATCACTCACGGTTCCAGAGTTGGTATGGGATACCAACATAGAAGGTTTAGGTCATCTAGGAGTAGATGATGACTACATAGATAATACAAAAGATTTATGCTAATAGGATACTAATACCCTTGGAGTTCTAGGTGGGAGACCATGTTTGCCTTCCATTCTCACCCCGATGGGGGTTACAAAGATTTGTCCCATCTGGCAGGCTATCTCTGAGGTTCATTAAACCCTTTTGAGATCATCAGCAAGTTTAGTGAGGTGGAATACATCTTATCTCTCCCCGCAAAGATGCACCAGGTGCACGATGTTTTTCATGTGTTGAGGCTGAGGAGCTAAGTTCATGATCCATCCCATTTCATCGACTGGGTGATATAGACATTGATTATGGGGTGAAATTTGGTGAGTTCCCTGTAGAGATTGAGAATCAACAAGAGTGGGTCCATCATGGATTATTGATTTCTCCAGTTCGTGCTCGGTTGCAGAACGTGAATCTTTAGGAAGGCATGGGAGCAGGAGACTCATATTTGTGATTAGTAACAACTTATTATCAATTAGAATTTATTTTGGAATTCTTGGAAAGAAATCCCATAGGTTGATTTAATTTAATATAATTGAATTTCTGTGTAATCATTTTTATTTATATAGATTTATTTCAAGGCCAGTCACTGAGACAGTGTGCGATTCAGAGGCCCAATGTATCCAGAATGATCCATCAAGAAATGTTATTCTTTAAATAAAGTGGATGAGAGGTAATCTAGAAAAGGTTGAATAACTATTAAATGGGTACTTAGATGATAAATCTAAGGGTAGATTTGTGATTGGGATATATTTTTTACCCAATGTGTGACAAATATTTAGTCATCGCAGTACTCTTGTAATAAAACGATAAAAAATGGCATAACCATAAATAAAATTATTTTATTTTTCAAATTCTTATAACTCACGAATGGTGGCTCGGATTAAAAATATGAGACCACCTTTGAACTCATGAGGATATTCTTTAATTAGGAATATCCTAAATTGGTTGGTGCATACCAATAGTGGAGGTTAGTTTTTGGATCTAAATAAATGATTTAACAATTATTTTATTTTCAAAACCATATAAATCCAAAAAAATTAAATGGGATTGAAAATATGAGAGTACCTTTGTGCTCATGGGGGAGTGTTCCCTTAAGGAGGATCCTCACCATCACCTACGCGGGTTAAGGGTAAATGTTAATTTATGAACTTTTTTTAAGATTTATTTAATTAAATGTGAAAGAGAGTTTTCTTACCTATTAAAACTATTCCTAAATTGAAAATATGTGTGCACCATTCAAATCGGAATGCTCGTATTCTTTTAAGAAGGACTTAACATCATTTGGTACGACCCAAATGGAAAAAGTTATTTTTTTGGTGTTTTTGAGAAAAATAAAAAAAATGACATTAAATTTATTTTATTTCATTTCTCAAGAACGTGTAGCGACACAGTGACACTATAGTGCAACAACAAGTTTGTGACGAGGTGCATTAATGAAAATCATTAATGGCTTGCTATCTTGCATCGTATCTATGATTTAATGTCGCATAATGGTGACGTTGTTTCATAAATGATATAGTTTAATGACGTGACATCACCGTGAAACAAAAATGCAATGAAATGTTTCCTTTTTAATAGTTTGTCATGTTGATGGAACAAGTTTTAAATTACAAGGATTCTTTTATGATCCTCTCTTGATTATCCTCTCCATATAATAATGAAAAACGCAGGCAAACACCAGCATCTTCGATTCCCCCCAATGAACAGGGTCAGAAGTGATGAACGATGTTGACGTAATGAACCATTGTGGACGTAACACTATGGCAAGGAATGTCAAAGAGGTAGCGGTTGTTTTATTTTGAAGTTATTCCTCGTTCATTCCTAGAAATTATGTGGGTAGATCATCCCATGAACCGGTTGATCCGTGATTCTTGTGTTTTTGAGAGAGGGTAACTTTTATTGGGGTTTTTCATTATACGGATGTTGAAATTATCATTTGCTGATTGAACTAAAATCCATATACCTCCCATCTTCTTGAACCTATAATTCATAAAGCACAAGATGATAATGAAAATGCTTGAGAAACTCCTATGTGTGCACTCATTGTGGCTATATCCTTATACAGGTGGAAAGATGAATTCGGGAGCAAGGCAAGGATGGAAGCGACCCAGGAATCCCATAGGCGCATAAAGATCATGAAATGGACCACCAGAGGAACTCTGGTATCCTGTGGAAGGTTCCCCCGGTGACCAGCGGTGGAGGTTGTCTCAGACCGGCCACAAAGAGGGGGAGACTCCAACTAAATCCATGGGAGAGAAGGTGGCCAACTCTTGTGGACCATGCTGGATGACAGCAGTGTTCCCGTCATCGTGTTGTAGGGGTGGGAGGTTGTGCCTGGCTGGTCGTGGAAACTGTGGGATGACATTTGGCAAGAAAAATTCCACAGGGAGGGGTGGACCATGTTCAGGCCACCTGGACAAGACGATCTGCACTCGATCGACTACAGAAGAAGGGTTCCAGTACATACGTGGGGCCAGTAGGGGACAGATGTGGCCGATTGCTACATCGTAGCCAGGCGACGCACCATTAGCCCACACTACATGGGACTTGCATTGGGTTGGAGGTACAGATCCCCAGCTAGAGGGTTGGACTCTCACCGGTGGGCTGAACCTATAACCAGCATGTCATACCCTCATTGGCAGGCCAGACTCGTGCCCTTCACGCTGGGCCGGATTAGATCGGGTTGTCAGGCGACCCGACGGACTAGACCATTGATCGAACCGGGCGACATCCAACAAGGCCCACTGAGCCTGACCCCTTTTCCATGGTGGAGTGAACCAACCCAGACTCGAACACAGTCAGGTCATTTCTGTCGATTTTAAACTGTGGTCTTTGGGACCCCCGAACCATTTTTGTCGGGTCAGTTTGACTGGTCCTAGATGCAACCATTCTTTTCTTACTAAAATGCTTGTATCTTTCAAACCCAGAGTTTGATTAACAACACGTTTATGATGTTGGTAATCTCTCAATGAGGTGGTCCTTTTGAGATAATTCACTTATATTTTAGAATATGTTGGAGTATGGCCAGGTTGGATCGGACTCGAATCCAACCGGACCCTCTTTACTAAAAATCCAATTACATAATGATCAAACTTCTGATCGACATGTCGTCTATTTTATTGGATCCTTTATGATAATAAATTTTTTTAGGTTTCATCTAAGTGATACTTTTTTGTGGCTGAAATATGAATGATGGATTAATGTACATTACCATTGGAACCCATACATACAAGGTGCATGAATCTAGTGGTAGGCTATCATGTTTAGAGCGACACTCCATGGATCGGAAAAGGAGCCCCACTCTGTGGATTGAAAATAGCATGACCCTTCATCGATCAGTAAGTGAGAGACCCTCCTTTGATCAGAAATGGTGCGGCCTTTCGTGGATCGACATTAGAGAAGCCCACTGAGGATCTATAGTAGTATGACCCTCCATTTATTGGAATTAGAGAGACCCTCTATGTATCATCATGTGGTCAACCATCTATGGATCAAATTTAGCGTGACTCATCATGGACTAGCTGTAGAGATACCCCATGTGGATTAGCGAGAGAGCGACCCTTTGTGGATCAGTATTGGAGAAGCACTTGTTGGATTAGTAGCTGATCCCATCAATAGAATAAGATGATCTAGTTTATGAATAACCATATTTATTCCTCTTCATTAGTTTTTATACTTGGTGTAAGATATCTTCTGTTTCATGGTTTACATTGAGGATTGTTGTGTGGTCATTACTTTATGGTTTGGGGTCCCTACTGAGTATCACATTACTCTCCTCGACATGGGCCTCTCTAAATTGTGACGTGTACCTTATAGGTGATTACTGTTTCGACCGAGACATTGGTGGACCGAGACCTAGAGGTAATCATGATGATGGGACTAACAGGTGATACAAAGTTTGACATGGTGGGATAAGACTAGGCGGGCCTAGCAGGATCATGTGGACATGAAATTATACTTTTTCTTCTAGTAGCTACAATACCCTCACGATCATGTGGGGCATTCCAGGGATGGCCATTAGAGTTTCCCTTTTGTTTCATTGATGTTTTCAGTTCGTCTATTGGGTTTATATTATACACCACTTATATAAGTATGAATGTACTCAGTTTTGTTTTTAGTTATACCTCTTTCCATTTCGTGTGGGGGACGTAGTTGTGCTTGTGTGTGCATACATGTTCTAAGGAAAATTTCTCTCACTTGTAGGTTGATTTCTTTTGTGCTACTCACCTGACCTTGGCCTTCGGGAGGTGGGATTAGGGTTGTCATGACACAGGTGATGTGGGACAGGTCGTGACATCATCTAGATATATGTCGCCTCTCACGTTGCCTACTAGACCTGAGCGTCGCTCACCCTGGATCTCTATAGTGGCAGGACTCCTCCCTCAAACTCTAGCGGACCCAAAGCTGACTGGCTTTTCGATGGAGATCCATAATCCAAAATTCAGTGGCCAAGTACTTGTGATTTGAGGGATCTGAAATTCCCAAGAAAAGGCTTTGGTAGGTTTTCCCAAAATGAAAAGGGTTTGGGTGGACCTTCCGGGTCTAAAAATTCCATGAACGGGCTTTTGCTCTGCCCAAAATGGGTTTTTGGGGTTACGACATGACCCATTTTGGACCTGCATTAGTTTTTCAAGGCTTGAGATTATTAAATTAAAATAATTTATTTATTTATTGATTTATAAATATATAAATTAATATATTTATTATGGTTGAAGATAATTAATTTTAACACACCAGAATCATTAATTTAATTATTGTAGTAAATTATTTAATTAAATAATTTCATTTTGGAATTAATTTAAATTAATTATCAGATGGATAAATAGTTAAATTATTTGAATTGATTAATTAATTAAATTAAATTAAATAACCCTCATTCTTATTTACTGTAATTCCATTTTATCACTCTTTTTCTTACCCGCATATTGGTCTTGAACACAGACCTGTGTGTCTGCAATTAGTTATTAATTAATTTATGTAGTTAACTATGTGAAATGTTTTTAATAAATTAAATGGTGGTCTCACATCATCTTTATTTTTGGTTAATTTTTATAAGGAAATACGTGCATATTCCATCTGATGTACTTTTACACCCTAAACCCCTCTCATATACACATGAGTATTATTTTATATAAGACGAATGTGTTGTACATTGATCAATATGGTGAAAGACGTGACGTGGGCCCTGCCATGACTAGGTAGTACTCTAATACATGACACCGAATTGGTCAAAATGAGGTGATACATCAGTCGAGAAATATACATACTCGACAAGGGTGAGCTACATCTAGAGTCAAGCTTTCACTTAGGTATATTTCCCTTAGGTCATTTGTTTGCTCAAGAATAGTTGGGTAGTATATTACCTTTATGAATTTATTTATTATTTTATGCACTATTAAAATAGTAAGAAAATAAAATAAATAATAAATTACAAAATTCAGAACCAAGAAATGTGTGTTTTCTTATTAATGTTTATTTTTGAGCATGGAAACAAAGATGAAAAGGATTAATATAAATCGATTACATTCATCAAGAGAAAAACAGAAAAATCCTCATAGAAATTTTAATTCTTTACCTGCATTGATTATTTAAATTTGAATAAACTATGTGTTTTGTTGTTCCAATCATGCCATTATTGAGGGTGACTCTTACTACTATGGAGTACCTATGAGAGTGGTGGGTTGACATAAATAAAGAGGTTGTGAGGATTAGTCATATCAAACTTTCTATAATATTAGATTCAGTTGTTCAGTAAATAATGATTTTATTTTAAAAGATAGGATTTCACTCAATAGATAAAGGAACCATAGGTCAATGTAGTTGTCCAGTCAAAAGGCTACCTTGAACCCTCCAAGTAGTGGCATAGCAATACCCTGTAGACAATGTAGGG
Source organism: Viscum album (assembly GCA_963277665.1). Classification (NCBI taxonomy): domain Eukaryota; kingdom Viridiplantae; phylum Streptophyta; class Magnoliopsida; order Santalales; family Viscaceae; genus Viscum; species Viscum album. Next base: position 449,690,895 of record OY728133.1, read on the forward strand.
AGGATCATGCATAATTTCCAATTAAATACTCATGAAATATAGTATTTCGATTCTAGTATAGAGGGTTCCTAGAATTTGATAAAATAGTGGGTGACATTTAAGGATTTAATTAAGTAATCAGTAAAGTCTAATTTGGAAATAAACATTAAACACTAATCTTCTAATGTTTTATTGTACACAAATTGATTGTAATACCTCTAGAAAAAATGTGATAAATATTGGACAATGTTGATGTACAAACTACCATGAATTTCCCTATGTATTACAGGTGCTTACGCACATTACTACAATATAGTAAATTCAATTTTTCTCTGTAACTTCCTCTTACACCACCTCGAGAAGCCTGGGTGTGAACATGGATACATGAGACTCATGTTGAAATCATATGTTAGTTCTTTCATAATGATATCATCAATGATGGATGTTTGTTGAATATTGAACATTGGGACATTGATGATATCACATGTAGTCTCATATTGAAGAAGTTTGCAATGAGAATGTGAAGTGAGAGTTAAATGTTATTATTTCATTAGGTTTGTGTAGACATGAAATACAGATCATGATATTTCATGGAATCCCAATATTATTATTTTCAACCCAATTAGTGTAGTTTCATATCTAGATACAAACAAATAGTATGGAGTAATGGCTTCATTACCTTTTATGTTAAGTTCTCAATGAAATAAGAAAATTAAATAATGTATCATCCATAGTTATTATGGCTAATATGTTGGAAGACAAAATGAAATGGCCAATGAAACGTTTTGAAATAGGAACCTTCATCATGTCCATCAAAAAATTGAGGTTGGTTATTGAATAGGAAGTTATTTTCACCATATGACATAAAATATATTTAGAGAAGTTCCAAACAGAAAAAATTGAATTATAAAAAGCAAGTACTCGCTTCTCGTTCATGTATATTCATCAACATAAAATTAATGTTTCTAACATACTTCTTTGATATTGAAAACAATATGAAAATAACATAAGTGTATTGAAATACATTAATGAGGTATGTATTGGAACATTACAATAATTATGGTGTATTCTCCAAGTATATGAGAAAAGTAGATTTCTATGTCAGTGGTGAGAATCACATAACATCTAATTGCAATGTGATTGATTCTTGTTGAACAAGTTGTTATGTGTAACCAAAAAATATATCCCACATGCCCTTTGGACATAATTATGCATTATTCCAAGTTCAAAAATGAATTGTTTTGGTGGGGTATAATACTTATCAAATAGTTTAGTGGTACCTAAATCATATGCAATTTCTGATGAATATAAAAATGTAATACTTTTACCCAATTGTGGAAAGATAATTCTTTGTCAAGGAAAACTAAATTTGGAAGTATCATATATACCCAGTATGATTTTTAGGTTTGGTACAACTAAACACCTTTTGTATAGTTGACGTACTTTATTTATACATAGAAACCTTTAGAAGTAAATGTATTTCACAAAGCTTATAGAATTAGTTCAAAAAGTGAGAGTAAACTATTCTGAGGGATTGATATTGCTAATGATACATTATATGATTCAATTAAGGATGTGATAGTTATGTATAAGAATGGTCAGAATATCATTTTTTTGGATCGATGAACCAAAGAATATATTAACTAAAAATTCATCGATCGTGATAATGTAGTATGGAGTAATTCTTGAATTCACAATACCTTATCTACATAACGACATTTATTTTCATAAATTTGATCTATGATGAGTCTTACATATTAAAAATGATCAACAAAAAATATCATGGAGTCATTCCTAAACACACATTTTATAGATCACAGAATGTTGTAAGCAGTATCAATGTAACAACCATCAATAACTACCATTATATTTCAAGACGTGTTATGAGAATGATGGTAAAAACCCATAACTTATATTCCATCTGATAATAAAAAATGTATATCATAAGAGTCTTAGTTTGATGGAAATGCATTATGTCACAAGGCTTGTGTTTATATGCAATGAATTTGTTAATATAAAAAAAACATGCATCAAGAGAAAGACTATGTGAATCTACGTTAATTCTCCTAATAGTTTTTAGGATATTAATTAAATTCTTATTATAGAAAAATTATAGTCTAGTTATAGACAACATTTATAAAAAAAGAGTGCACATCTCCATTATAGATAGTGGGAGCTAGAGTGACTTGGACTTAGTCAATGCTCAATATACACAAATGGTTGGCATAGAAACAAGATCCACTAGTTCATGTGAAAGAGGAATGTTCTAGAGACATATAATTCATAGGAATTTTTAAAACCACTGTGATGGTTTTTAGTTCATCATGGGCAGTGATATGTTTTTCATTATGAATAATAAATCCTACATGTCTGAAGTATATAAAAATTAGATAAGGTTGAAAAGAATTATAAAATTAAATAATGGATTCATTGAATCAAAGTGAAATGGGTCTTATACATTGAGTACTACAGCATATATTCAAGTGAATTGATACATGTGTGGTACAAAAGCAGCACTAAGAAGTATTGATTAGTTATACCAAATCGGAATGCCTAAATCTATTAGAATTTTACTTGTTATAGGAATCATCTAAGATTGTTTTATTATCCATTACATGTCAAAATCAAAATTCATGGAAGGTGTCTTTATGATGAAACCAGATAAAGATAGTGAAATCACAGGATGCAAATAGGGGTTTAAAGTTACTGAAATCAAATTATAGATTAAATTAAGTAACATGGTCTTAGAGATTTCTTTGTTAATAAATACTTTCCTTATTTTTGGAAGATATTAGTGGGAGAACTATAGTTTTCTGAGGGAAATATTTTGGGAATCATATGGAAAAATATTTTGTCATATATTTAGTTAAGACAAGGATAAAACTAATACTCTAGTGTTATAATTTACGAAACAAACAAAGTTATTTGGAACAAGATCTACTGAGGTAGATGATATGAATTCATGGACCAATTAATTCATACATATAGTGACATGGTATTGATAAATATAGGTTGGAACACTTTAAGATAAGAACAATTTCCAATGTTATCTGGCATAGTCTCTCTAGTTTGACATGTTCAGAACATGGGAAGAGATTAAATTAATGATTTGAGCTCCACATGCATCAACAATGGATCAATCACATATTCCATGATATGTAAAATAATTTATATTTTTAGGATATAATTTATAATAGAAAAATATCATTTATATCCCAGATCATGGTAAGTGTTCCAGTCAAAACAATAACATTGTACTTTAGAATGTAAAAATGATATGATCCATGTAATATGAGAAGAAGAATTCCAATTCTTGTGGGACACAAAATATTCTTACATGGGTCAATATGATCTAGTATAGTAGTTATACTAAGATAATGATTGATTCATGCTCATAAAATACAGTGGTAGTTGTATCTACAAATACCAAGTACGTTGGAGCTTCAAAGGCAGCTAAGAAGTAGTTAAAAGCAACAAATTTTTCATGTTCATGGTATCACACCTAGAAAAGTATTATCATGATGTAAATTATGATATTTTGAAAATAATAGATTTAATGTGTTGATAGTGGAAAAAGTTATATACTCATGGATACCATCTCTTGAGCAGTTATTACTCAGGGATATTAGGTCGCATATAGCAGAATAACCACACGACAGAAACATGGTAAACCCAACAGTGAAAGTCATTACATAGATGGAACATGATATTTATCATGTGAGTATCTATAATTTATGGTTATAATGTCAGTTCTAGTTTAAGTGGGAGTTCCGAAATAGTGGGTTCTCTAGAACAAACTATATAGTAAATTTTATTACCATATCATGCATACAGTAATTTATACATGATGTTCACATACCATTATAATATATATTTATCTATGTCCACTATTTGATGGTAATTTCATATATTAATTGTCATATTAAAATTTTATAGTATATTATAGGTTATAATGAGAACCTTGAGATTCTATGACATTAATCATAACCAGTGGTCATTTGGGATAGATGCATTAGAATGATTAGACACAGTTGATTTTTGACTATAAGGTGATGGGGGTTCATAAGCATTGATAATTATTCCCATAATGTTCTCACTAGGTTATATCTATTAGTGAGATAATTAGAACATAATCTCCAATAAAAAACCACATGTTTTGGGTGGCATTGGTTCGTTCTATCTACAGAAATGTGTATTGGTCTCCTGAACTGAGACCATTAGCAAAGTGTGGCATTTAACTGTGTACTTTGAAAAAAGAAAAAAACAATGATATTTAAGTCATGGAGAGGTAGCTTGTGTTGGGTCCATCATTGGTGGTATGACATTGGTTTAATGGTCAAGAAATGATTTGTTAATATTAGGTTATGGAAGTTTTATATATCCGGCCTGGTTGATCTAGATGGTGAAACCTTTATATGTCTTTGGACAACGTAATCGAAAGGTAAATCCATCTGGTTAGATCAATAAATAATATATCAGGAAAAGGATTATGACACAATTTACCTTCCTATTTTATGATATATTTAAATTCAACAAGATTATAGTACACAGTACATGTTCATAAGTTGGTATTCATTGTTCTGACTATCATAATCTATTGAGGGGACTTGATGGGTTTCTATACTCATCTCTTAGTCCTTGGATTTTATTCATTACAATAGAGATAAGTAACTTGAGGGTCACACAAAATAGTGTATTCAAGAATCCTCACTATTCAGTTAAATATGAATATTGGACATGGTGGGCCCTAACATGATGTTCGAGTGTTGTCTAAGGTATGGATCACCAATAATTAAATTAATTCATTGCTATTAAATATATGACTAATTTGGATTTAATTTATTTAATGGAATTAACTAGTTAAGTATATACATGAAAATAATAAGTGAATAATATTATACTGATATTCAAGGTTCGTTTAATATTTTGAAGGATTCCGAGTCGAGTTCATGATTCAAGTTTATCACGGGAAATATATTTAATATATTACAAGTATGTGATAAAATAGTAAATAGTAATGATGTAGTTTACTTCATCATAATTATTTATTAAGTGTAAATGTAAATAATCGATGGTCTGGGAACCAAACCAGGTATTTATCAACATCACTATAAATAGAGTTATATTCTCTCTCACTAAGGATGATTCATTGAATTTTGGAAAGTGCCTCTACCTCCTCCTATTTTCTACAGATAGAGGTAGACAATCTAAGAGATCAGATCAAGATCTCTATCAAGCATCCAATGCATATAGATGTTTTTAGTTCTTGGAATTTGATGAAATCATTTAATCGCTACTCTATCTCCCAAAATTCGACGAAGGGCACTCCCACATATTTTTTAGGCACATGTGGAAAATCTAGAGGGATTCTACAAAGGATCCTTCAAGGGATGAGCACCAATAAAGAGTTCCAGTCAGCCACCCCTTCAAATATTTATAGGTAATTTTTCAGTTTCATTTTTTGTTCTATTTTTATTTTACTGGATATCTACATACGTTACCAAGGATCAGATCGACAATGACAGATGTTCTCTTAACCCGTTAATGAACAATTTTATAATCCCTGACCCATCAGCTTTCATTATGGGACTTATTTCCTACAATTAAATCATTAAATCATGATAATTATATCATAAATAAAATTTTATTTAGTTATATATACTTTTATATATAATTCTTTGGATTTAAGATGTATCACATAGTATGGAGGAGGCTATATTCTACATTTCCCCAAATGACAATATCCATTTTTATGTGTGTGAAAGAATAATAAAGAAAATGGAATATATTATATTTCCATAAAGATCATTATGTCATTAATGTCATATATATGTTGTTTATTTGACATATGTTTCCTTAAAATAATCTTTTACATAGTCCATGTATGGTATGAATGAATCACGTTTATTAGAGAGGGTAGTAGTATACACTTCCACAAACGATGTTATGATTTTTAGAAAAAATGAAAAGTAAAAAAGATATATGTTGTAAAAGAATTTTATAATATAAAAACATAATAAATAATATATATAAAATATATAAATAGATTTTCTATCATAATCATTAACATGATTGGTGGTAAAATAAAATTGAACAATCATCATTTAGCAAGGAGGTTGTCTGCCTACACATAAACAGTATGCTTGTTACCCATTACATGGAAGAGTGAATAAGTCCATGTCAAATACCTAATAACATCCTATTATATTTAGGTTTCCTTGATTTTATATTATACTGAAATAAGTATAATTGGTGGATTGTACAATGGAAATAAAAAAAGAACATTAGAAAAGATGGTGCCTCTTAATTAGGTAACTCTTTTTGGTTGGCACCAAAAGTCTTCCGTGGATTTCATTATTTCTAAATGGTGGCTTCAAGAACGAAGGAGTGATTTTGTGGATTGATATGGGCATAGTTTGGAAGAATCAATGTGGCATTATATGTGCGAGGAAGTGGGAGTAAAGGAGGCCTTTCATAAACGAGGAGGGGTGCCACCCGTGTAATATTTAATATGAATGGAACCCCACCGATGTTTTTTTATTGATACTGAAAAACTAACAAACCAATGTGAAGAAATGATATTATATGGTCGAAATATGGCTATTAAATGGCTTTTGTAAAAGTTTATGGTTCGTTTTGAGAAATAAGGTCATGGTTTAGTCCCTTTTTAAACATAATTTAACATTAATCTTTGTAATTAATTTTAGTTAACTTCACTAATATTTTGGTAAAAAACTAAGTTTAGATTATTAAAAATTATAAATTACAATGATATAAAACATTTAATCCATTTTACAAAATTATAATCAGATAAGTGTAATAAATTAAAATAAAAATGATCCCACAAGTAGGGCGATAATGCATCGTTTTAAAGTAAAAATGTCTGAATATTTACTGTATTTTTATAGTCAATTTAGATGTAAAATTAATTCTAATGAACAAAATTAGATTAATTAAAAATAAATATTATCTAATTAATCATTAAAAGAAATTATAATTATAATTTATCATTTTAAATAAATTAGATGAAAAAGAAGTTTTGAACTAATATTTTGGATTTTTAACTATTCATTAAAAACAAAATGTTTCTAAAAAATATCAAAAGTTATTAGTAAACTATTTTTTATGATTCTATTAAAAATATAAAGTTTATTTTGACATATTTAATTTATATAAGTATCATAAATTGATTTTAAAATTGGTTATCCATTAAAGTGAGATAAAATATCCTTAATAAAATAGAGCTTTTTTATATGTAATGTTGAGTTTATTCTTATATTATGTATTTTAAATATGTTGGATGATTATATAAAATATTTTATTTAATATATTAAATATATATTTTAATATAATTAGTCACTACTTAATATAATTTATTATGAAAAATTCATTATGAACATTAAAAGAATAATATTTCATTATATTCAATTGGTTTATATTGTAATTTATAAATAATTAATAAACTATGAATTCATTTTATATTTGTTTATACCATATATTTTCATAGTTTATTTAATATTATTCATAAAATCTAATTTAGCATCATGATTATGTATTGTTATATTAATTAATAATATTTTAATAAAACAGTATTGTCTAAAAAAACTCGATCTTGTGTATAACGTTTGCTATCGAAGAAGGTAGTTATTTTATGTGATGCACGCTAACTAAATAGTGCATGAATTTATAGAAATAAATTATATTTAACTTATGTAGAACATTAAATATATTTTAAATAATCAAGAAATTATCATCCCTTATGCGCTTGGTGTTGTGTGTCACACTTTCTATCAAATACAATATTTGTACTTTATATTTTCGGGGTGTTACAATTTGTCTTTATTCCCATATATAAGGGAAGAGGGGTGTAAGATTTTTCTCCTTCTAGGGACTGGACCAATTTCTCTTTAATCTCATTGAATGTATCTTAATTAATTATTGGAATTGAATGTGAAGTTGGAAGAGCCAGAAAGAAAAGGGTTCATTTTTTCAAGCATGTCTTCATGGGTAGCACCAGTCTTGTTTTCAAAAATAGGGTAGAACCCTTTGTTTGTGTGTATATTTCAGTAAGACAAATAAAGTTATGATAAATAGTAGGTATACACTTCCATGAATTGATGATACATTTCATCAATTGGGGTGATCTCATTGGACCCTTAGATTCATATTCACTCAACAAATATCCATCTGTGGATTTAGAATAATGATATCCAAAACACAACTTCAAAAATAATATATAAACATTTTGAATATGTTATTATGCTTTTTGGATATAAAATTTCAAAAAAAAACATTATGGAGTTGATGAATTGGATATTTCATAGGTATCTCGATTCATTTGTAGTTGTGTATGTGGATGGAATGTTGGAGTATTCAAGGACAATGGATGGGCATGATCAACACTTGGCACTACTTTTGGGAATCTTAAGGTATCATTGGTTGTATTCCAAACTATAATAGTGTGATTTTTTGGATACAATAGGTATGTTTCCTTGGCCATGTAACACATGAAAAAGGTGTTTCTATAGGCCCATAAAAGACAAAAGTTTTTATATCTTGGTACCCGCCAATGAATTTTTCGAGGTACCGAGTTTCCTTGGTCTAGATGGCTATTATCTTTGAATGGTTCATTGTTTTTCTTTCCTACATTCACCTATTATATCATTTATTAATATTTATGTTCTATTTTAATGGAATTAATAATTTCATATGTCTTTTCAAGAGCTTAACTTTCTCCTTACATCAGCACCAATATTTATTTTCCTAGAATTAATACAAGTGTACATGTTGTATGGTGATGCTACCATATTAGTGTTTGGATGTGTTCTAATGAAAGTACATCATGTTTATTTATATGGCCCAAGGAATTTTTGGTAACATGATAAGAACTACCAATACACAATTTAGAGTTATATGTCAAAGTGTATGCTTTGAATACATAGTTTCATTATTTAATTTGTGATAAATTCAGTGAGTTTATGTAACATATGTGCTTGAAAATAATTTTCTTAAAAAGGTATTTGAATATAAGACAACTCATATGGATGGAGGATCTCTAAATATTTTACATTGACTATATTCATACATCGAGTAATGTAGAATTTTGTGGCATATTCATTAAGAAGAAAGTTGTATTCTCTGTTGGAAAATGAGGCATCAGTCTAGGGGCAGTTGATAACGATCATTGCTGAGATGCAATTTTAATGTGAAAAAACAAGGTGATTTTTTTTCTGATTTGGTTAATATTGTTAAATAGTCATAGACCATTAATTCCCAATCTTTGTCTATGAGGTCAAAATTCTATGGTGGGGAGACCATTTGAGGGATGCGAGATGGATGAGAGTTTAGTGTTGTTGTTCACAAAAAGGATAGTCAAACCTATGGCTTGTTAAGATCAACTTATCCTTGATTACCACCATTCAATATGGTTTATTAATATTTTTATTCAAATGATTTATAAGTCTTTGAATGAATACTTTTTTTTGGGATTTATAAAAATGTATGTTCGTGATTTTGTTTCAAGATGCTTAACTTATCAGCAAGTTGCAGTATGACATCATCAACCAAAATGTATGTTGTAGTATGTGCCTATTTCTAATTCAAAATGGGAGTATATAACTATTAATTTTATATGTGGTCACTCAATAAAGGTTTGGAAACATGATTCCATATGAGAGATAGTGGATTGGATCACAAAGTTGTCTCATTTCATTCCCATATGTGACTGTCATACGGTGGACGAATTTTTAAAAATGAATATCCAAGAAGTTGAAAATTGACATGGCATACTGGTTTCAATAGTGTCAGATAGAGATCAAAATATTACATCATGTTTTTTGAAATCCATTTATAAATACCATAGGAGTCCATAGTCCAGGATTACGGCGTATCATCCTCAGATAGACATATAATCATAATGGATGGTACAAATGATGGAAGATATATTGAGGACTTGTGTATTAGATTTTGGTGGCTCATTGGAAGAAAATGTACATACTCCGGAGTTATCATATAACAAAAACTATCAGGACATGATAAATATAGATCCTTTTAAAGCATTGTATGGTCATCCTTATCATTCTCCACTCAATTGGTTTGAAATAGTTGAGACCCCACTTGTTGGGTGGAACCTTGTCCAATAAAAAATGGAGAAGATTCAGTTGTTCAATAAATAGATGGAGAAGGATCATATTTTTCATAAATCATATATAGATCATCATTAATGGTCATTATTAGATTTGATTAATCATGTAGTATAGAGGATCCCTCCAAGGCTTGGACATCATCATTTTTGAATGCAGGTCATGTTATATTCTTGATACATAGGACCTTTTGATATACATCAATGAGTTGGTCAGGTGGAATTTCATTTGACTTTTCCACCATAGCTATATGTTGTGAATAATGTGATTCATTTATATCAATTGAAAAAGTATAATCTTGATCCTAAACATTTTATTCTATGAGAACACATAAAACTAGAGCTATATTTATTGCTAGAACATATCCCAATATGGTTTTTGGATAGGAAAGAGAAAGTCTTGCATGGAAATATCATTGGTCATGTATGGGGTTTTTGGAAATATGGTCAGATTCAAGAAGATACTTATGAACACGATATAGATATAATAAATAAATACCATAAATATTTTCAAACATCTTATTTTTTCTACATTCAAGGGATGGAAAATCTAATGGCAGGGAAAATGTAGCACCCTTTGTTCTAGTATGTAACCCTAATTTTATGAATTTTAAGTAAATAATGTCGTTGGGTTATGTTTGAGAGGGATTATGATTCTTCAAGAATGCTTTTTGGACATTATAAATTTTCATGGTTTTTGAATGATTAGTGAAAACATTACAACTCCTACATGAAACCATTGACAATGAGAGAGTGGCTAAGGGGACGACATACCCACAGGTGTATAGTCGGTCCAGACCAAGAATCCACTGAGGAGTAACCGTGAAAAGTATTACATTCATCTTATTCATGGTTGGGACATGGTTTTTTAATCATGAAAGCCCACTCAACATGGGTACCCTTGATGATGAGTCTGGGGATCAATTAATGCATGGTTGTCTTAACTGTGTGACTAACAATGCACAACTTAAAAAGATGATTTTATAATTGTGGATCAAGGATATTATCATGTGTGAGCCCCTATTTTTTCTTTAATTTAGACCTAAATAAATATTTTCTCCTCCCAAAGGTAGTACATGATTTACCTATTGATCTAGATGTGACCCGATGACTGCTCTTAGTGCGTTGAAGGAAGATTCTCTTTTTAGATTTATTTATGGTAGTTTTTTTATTAGATCTACTTCCCTCTGCCTATAAATTTCATAGATCTAGCCCGATATGTATTGATCTAAGTTATTTCATTCCAATAATTATAGTTGTTCATGTTTTTATGAGAGTGAAAGAGATTTATGGAGGGTTTTTGGATTTTCAACCTAGTTTCATTAGCATTTTACTAACATTCTTCATTTTATTCATAAATCTAGAGGTGGTTGGCTTCAATATCTACTCCTATTATTATTTTATGAAGGAAAAGTTTTAAATTATTGGTTTTTATTGAAATTGGTTGTGTAATATTTGGGAATTTCTTTTTGGTAACCCTCTATGGTGACAGTTTATGGAGTTGTTGAAATTGGGAATTTATTTGGAAATTCAAATTGGTAATTTTATTTTATAATAATGATTTTCAAATTATTTCATGGTTTTGATGCATGGAAAAGTGTCTTAATTAAATGTATGGTTTATTGAAATGGATTTTCTGTTTTTTTAATTAATGTTCATTTCTAATGAAATAGGTAGAATGAGTGGTTTATTATTTATTTTGGCACAATGGTTTAGTGGGTTCATGTTCATTTGGGATGGATAAGGCTAAAAATTCTCCCCCATCATTAGTGAGATGAATAAAGGTCAAGAGTTTCCCCAATGAAATTGTTTCATTAATTAATTATTATTGAAAGGATGACTCACCTCTCATGAGTATAGAGAGGTCTAGGTTTTATACATGATTTGATGTGTAGATATGTTGAATGAAATAATTTTTTTGGAAATGGAACATGGGAAATGGTTTTAATGTATTGTTTGGTTGATTTCAAATGAAATCATTTAAATTTCATAAAAATTAGTATGGAAATTATTTTATGTAATTTTATAATGTCTATAATATAAATGTGTTAACATGTTCTATCCTAATGGCGTGAGTAGGTAAGTTATTTGGGGAAAACCTACAGATTTTCATTACTCACCCCTTCTCTGGAACGTTGGTGTTTTTTTAGATATCAACTATCAGGATATTTTTAAAGGTAAATCATCACAATTATATAGTGATTCTTATTGATATTTTTTTTATTTTGGATTTGGATCAATTGATAATATTGGGATCTTGAGTTATGTTATAGGGAAATTGAGTTTTATTGATATGGTCTTCTGTTGTGTACATTGATATTTTAGTCTTCCATTGTGGTACAATTTTCTATTTTAATTTATATATAAAAATTATTTCATTTATTGTTTTATTTTATTACCGTTCATCATGTATTGTTCATGTAGTTATGTAATATTTGGTTATGTTGTTTTATTTTTAAAGGGAAAATTTTCCCCTATGAATTCATGAAGTCCTTGGAATTTATTTTCAGTATTTAGAATCTTGGGGATGCCCCTAAAGTTCACTTAATATTTCAACTCATTCTGAAGAAAATAATGAGGGGATATATGTTAGAATATTGGTTTTTTAAAATTGTAAGGGACAAATAAAAAGACATTTTACTGCATTATGGATCATACAATTTATTTAAAGTGAATTTTATGCTTCATGGAAAACAATCATTCATGTTTATTCATTTATATGAAGAATGTATGAACTATAATTTGATAAAGCGCAGAAAAAGTATGAAATTATTCATATGAAATAGAAATTTTTTAGGAAAGTAAGCTTCCTTATATTCAAAGAACATAAAATAATTTATCATCCTTATGAGAAGGGTCTTGAAAAAAATGTTATCCTTATACCTTCATTTATAATGAACCTATTTTAATTATAATCATAATATATTTAAGGTTTTTAGCCTCTTAAATTTACATTGATAATTTTATTTGTTGGGATAAATGGACTATATCACTCTCTATAATTATTTATGATTTTTTTTCATATCCACATGTTAACATTCCACCTATGTTCTTATATGTGGAAACATAATTGTGAGTTACTTTTGGTAACCATTAGGTTTCCAAAATTCCCTTTTAAAATTTTATTTTAGTATCAATTTTTAAGATGTGGGTTTCTATGTAAGAAACATTCAATTATTAAAAAATTAAAGTATGAATAATTTGAAATAAATAAATTCCTCTTTTGGAAAACTTTTTTCCCCTACACAAACATGTTTTATCATAATGAATTAAAACATATATTTTGATGAACTCTTTTAATTAAATTTATAAATTATGTATTCAATAAAATGTTTAACATTCAAATTATGTGTTTTCTATACAATATATAATAACAAATCAAATTTTACATATTAAAAATGTGGTTTTCTAAAAGGGAGTTTAGTACATTTAAATGGCGCACATATTTGAAGATAATTTTTTATAATTTGTTAAAAAATATTCATCAAAATAAACAAAATTTTTTGGAATATTAATGTTAAAAATATTTTAGGGTTATTTTTTAGTATTTATCTCATTTGAATAATATTTTTTTGGAATATTAAAAATACATAAATTTAATTGAAAACAATATTTTTTTGAATTATCTTTATAGTTAAATTATATTTCAATTTTTTTTAATGTATAATTTAATAAAATATGAATATATTAAACCAATTTATATCATTTTAATGAATTTAGTAATTAAATATAATATAAAAACATTGTATGCTTGGAAATTTTTTAACATTAAAACCCATCATTCTCGACACGCCTGCAAGATTAATTTTAAATTAAAGTATTCCACAAATGTAATTTTATTTAATGAAAATGAAATAATTATCGAGAATATAAATAATATATATTTTATAATAATTAATATTTGATTTTTTTAGAAAATAATTAGTGAATGTGGTTTAAAGTAATCATGATGATTAATAGAAAAATGAGATTACCAAGGAACATACTTTTAAATTAATGTAAAAATGTGAAAAAAGTTGTAAAAAACCCATTGCAATGAAATATTCCATCCATAAACCTTTATTGATATAATTGTGTTCATTATATAATCCTTTTTATGTAAAAACATCGATACATTTAGTTATTTTAAAAAATTCCACATGTTTCCTCTTCTTCACTTATAAAGGCCACGACCTCTACCATTCTCTTCACACTATCAAAACCAATTTTTTGGGAAACTACCAAAAAATAACTTCTAAAATTACATTTCCAAAAACATAATCCCTAATTTTTTTCAAAAATCACTCTAAGGAATTCCATTATGGAAAACCAAAATGATATTCTCAAAGAAGAGTAAGAATTCATTAAGTGACATTTTTTATTTATTGCAAAAATAAAGTCAATTATTTTATTATCTTGATTATTTAATTACCTCATTATCAAATATATTCCGAAATTTTTTTCTAATTTAAATACCTATAACTAAACACACTTACATCAAAGGGTTTATGAAATCATCATTTGTGTGTATAGTGGACTACTGCATAATGAACTGATGTTGTCCATATTTTCATTACCACCTTTCAAGGTAGGGAATAAATATGTTCATACAATTTATATATGATATTTATGATATTTATTATGTCTCTTTTTTATGTAATTATATAAAACACATACATTCATTCTTTCAATTTTGTGGTAATATGATATTGTTGATCATGTGTACGGGGAACTATAACCTCCTGAAGTGATGTTATTCATTCACACTTCTCACTGAATATATTAATAATGTCTTTAATAAATATTTGTGATATATATTACCTAAAAATTGTATTGGAATTATAATATATATATATATATATCATTTACTTTTCTTTCTTTCAATATGATAAGAAAATGGAAATAGTGTTTTAGCGTATGTACAGCGTACCATCTCTATGAACGATGTATTTCATTTATATCACAAAATTTGATAGATTATTACATATAAATATATACCGAATATATATCATGTTTTATGTTATGTTTATTATGAAATAATGATCTATGTAATAATATTTAAAATAACATGTCAAAATATGTACAAAAAATTAAGTGGTTATTAAACGAAGGAAAACATTAACATGTAATTTTTTCTTAAAGTGTAATATAAAGTCAAAATAATGTGGAATGATATATATGAATATGGTTAGTTGATATATTTTTAATAATATTATATTTATTATTCATGAATTTTTAATGAGTAAAATGAGACTCAATACTTAAGGTAAGTGGATATCTATTCTCACTATTATTTCTGTGAGACTTATATCATATTCACTGATCATTTCGTTAGTGTAGTGTATATAATTCACTATGAAATTTAATATAATTTATTTCATTTATTGAATGATATAAAATTTTTAAATTTAAGATAATATTTCACGTATCCAATTAAACAAATGTTACTCAAGTAGTGAGGGATTTTTGTCTTGATTTTTTTTATGAGGAGCATGTTATATTTACCACTTCATTATTTTATATGTTTTATAGACATAACATTTATTTATTTTATGAAAATAATAATAAAATTTATTGGTATTTAAATATCTATTTGAGTACCTTTATTTCATGGGGTTTACATTTCCAAAGTTACAAAATCGATAAAGGATTTTGGTCTCAATTTTATTTCTTTCAAACATATGTTATTATATGCACCTATATTATATCATGATGTGTATATACAACCAATTTTACATGTAATATAATAAACTATTCTATACTCATAATTCTTTAAGTTCAATTTTATGTTATTCCATCATAGGGATTATGATTCAATTCTTTTGAATACATAAAAATTTATAATACAATCTCAACATTTATGAGGGTTGATTTTGATTAGATGTCAAATATTAAAATATCATGATCGACTTCTAAATATTTCTCTTGAATTTTATTATCATATGGTTATTCATGGTATATTCATGTAATTTTATGATTTTTCAACACATTAGTACTTAATATAATTAATAATGTGTTTTTATGAAAATTTGAATTTATTTATATCTTCTGTCAGAAATCTGTTTTTTTTTTAAAATAATGTTTTCTAAAAATTATTTGAAAAGAGATTTGTAATTATATTTTCAGTTCACATTCAAGGAAACATATTTTGAAAATACATTATGTTTTAAAATAAATCAATGTTTTACCAATATTCCTTTTTATGTTTTCAATGTTATTTTCAATGAAAGGTGTTTTCATTGTTTATTATGTTTTTAAAAGATGTTGTAGTGGTTTTTAAAACATAATTTATATGTTTTCAAAGAAATTATCAAAGAAAATACTATTAAAATTGTATTATGTTTTAAAAATAGTTTTAAATTATTTTCATATATTACTTTATGTGTTTCAATGTTATTCTAATAGAGAAAGTTTTTCAAAAGGTTTTTGGTCTTAAAACTTATTTTTCAAAGTGGAATGTATTTTTTACCAAAAAAATGATTTTTAAAGATTACATTATATTTATCAAAATGGTTTTAATAAAATATGATTTTTATTTCATTATTTTTAAATAAGTTGATTTCTAATGAAATGCTATTATCCATAAAAATTGTTTAATGTGATTTATCAAACTATACCTCCATCTATGATGACATACTTTGATATAGATTATTATTTATTAAAGATATTATCGTAGGAAACAATTTTTATTTATTCATTGGATAGATTATGTTTTAAATGAAAACCTTTTTATGAAACTTGTTTCTCTTTCATTGGATATACCACGTTAAAATTCCTAGGAAATCTTTTTCTTTTTATGAGCTATTCTATGATGAAATTATTATAAAATAAATATATTTTCCAAAGGTAATGATATTAAGAAATTTTTTATGATACTAATTATATTTCGTGGGTCATGGAGTGATGATTTCTTATTATCGTTTGGTACACATATGAATGATTTCATTATATGATTTTTGGGACCAATATCTCCATCTAATGGAATTACTAATGATGGATGAATCTTTATTTGTTGTGTTATGTGTGAACTTGATTACATGTTAAGAATATTACGCATGAACCAAATTTCATGTTCATAATATTATGATTAAACATGATTACATGTTTTAAAATTTATGGGTGAACCTTATTACTCGTTCGCAGTGTTATGCATGAACCTGATTACATGCTGAAAATGTCTTCTGTGATCTTGATCACATTTTTACAATGTTAAGTGTGAACAAGATACATTATCAAAATTTTCTGTGTGGACCTATCATTAAAATTCATAATGATTTGCATTTACCTGGTTGTGTGTCTATATTTTTATGAGAGGTCCTGGTTTTATGTTCTCGAATTAATGAGTTAACCTAGTTATGCTTATACATGGTGAATATATTATAAGATGACATGTATGCCAAAAATATATTCCTTTTACCAATGTGGTTCTATCATGGCTCATGATTTCTGATTATCATATGAATACTGTTTTAAGAATAACCAATATTTATTCCATGACTCTGGATTATGATCTTTGATATGAAGGGAATGGTTTTCAAATATTATGATCATGATTTCGTATACATTTGTCTATGTTAAGCTTACATGTCTCATTTTTTTACCCTTATTTTGCATTTGATGTCCCATTTTCTTTTGTTTTTAATCCACAGGTTTTGAATAAAGGATTTATGTAGGGTATGAGTACTAAATAGGAAGAATTGTTTTGGAAGCATTAAAGATAACTCGCCTTATTAAAATATTGTGTTCCACGTTTTCAATTTAATTAAGTTGTTACAATACTTGGGAACATGTTTGTGTATATTTTTAATATAAATTAAAAAAAATATCCATGTACAAGAAGCTTGGGCTACTATAGTATAACCTATTTTAAACCAAAAAATTATATAAGATAACTTAACATCCACGAGAATATCTTATTTAAAATCATTAATTTGATAGCTCAACATGACAAAATGTACTCTTGGATCAATGTTTGGGTCCATTTCTAGTTTGTTTTAATTTTATAATTAATGAAGATTGTATAGGAAGTGAAAATCATGAATCCAAAAAATAATTATGATGGAGAGTGAATCTTGTGAGTAGAGAAAGTATATCACTTATAGCCACTAGAATTTTACCTATACCATGGTGATTTTTAGTTTAAAAATGAAAATCTATTATTGAAACTAGGATTTTATGTGTCCCAAAATCATTTGAGACATGCAAGTAGTGATTTCATGTGACATATTAACGTTTTTTAAAATTCCCACTCATTTGGGGTGATATGGGGGTGATTTCCTGAATCTTCAAATATCATATGCAGCCATGAATATTTTATGTAGTCTATTTACATGCATTTCAATGATTAAAAATGTCCATACATTACTTATAAATTGGCCTCCTGCCATGATTTTTTAGGAATATATATTTTCATAGACACAAAATTCCAAAAATATCATTTTTTAGATAAAGATAGTATAGAGTTATAGAGGAATAACTTACACAAGGAGAAATTAAATCCACATATGAAAAGTGAGGTTGTCCCCTATGTAAGAAATTCATTGTAATTTCTAATGTACCTCAATACATTTTTGTCTCATTTACATAATTCCATTGATAAGGGTCCCAAGTAAATACTTTTAAGAGGGGTTATATTCATATAAAACCCTCGTGGTCTCCATATTTATACTATAGTATCTCTTGTGGGACACATTAGTGTGCATAAAGAATCAAATATTATTGGAAATAAAATCCAATTAAAACACATATTTTAGTATTTCTAATAGTCTATCTCAAATTAATATTTTTCTAGGGTAACCCACTTCATGTAAGATATATTTTATGAGTATGAAATCCAAATTAATGTTATAAAAGTCCTCTTTGGCGTGATTTTTAATGGGTTAAATGATCAAAAAACCAATTTCTTCTTGTCCTATTCCATAATTACACAATATACATGGCCTTTTCATTAACAACAACTTAATTAATCCCTTTTAATCTTGTATTCCTTTGATAAAGATAATTTACAAGGTATTCCTCACTTTTATTATATACTCTATAGTGCAATACAATATAATTTCGAAATTATAAATTTATTTATATGTTTAAAAAATATTTTTATTATTTTTAAATGCATTATTTTACACATTAAACCCAATTCATGTCGTTCAAAATGATACATAATTAATTGGTTGATTTTTATATCATTATGATGTTAGAAAACATGTGGCATGAACAAAGAAATTATTCATATAATTCATTCCTAATTAACGTTTTTATGAAAATATAAAAAAATTATACTAAGGTAATTTAGATATGGTGATTCTAATAAAGTGTTCCATTTTTTCTAAATAATTCAATAAAATATTTAATTATAATATTTGAATTTTAATAAAAAAAATTATTTTACATAAATAATTAAAAATTGATTTATTATAAATTCATTATTATACATATTTTGAGATACACGTCTTTAAAATAAATTTTTATTCATTTTAATATTTTTATTTACATGTTTTACCAATTTTATATATTATTTGTGATATATTTTGTTATGATAAATTAATATAAATTATTCCAATGATATATTAACCATCATAATATGTTTAAAGATCATATCACTCCCTCTAATATCATTTATTCATCATTTAAGTAAATCTTAAGGTTATAAATTATTCTTTTTCAAAATTTTGATTAAGTTATTACATTTTTTATTATTTTATAAAATGATTTTTGTAGTTGGGATAATTTTCAGAGACCATGGTGTTCATGAATTTAATTTTTTGATTTTTGGTTTACTTATTTCCCTATTTTATTACTTTTAATTTAATGGTGTATATTATTTCTTCTTATGTAATTTTTTATGTTGTTGAAATAAAATATTGGTTTTATCTTTTTGTGATTCCATCAATTTATTTATTTTAATCCTTTTATTTACCAAAATTACTATTTATTATATACATTACTAGTTAATTATTTAATTAAAATCATTAATTGGTAATGTTTTAAAATTTAAATCTTTGAAAAGAATATAATAACATAATATATAATTTAATTATGAAAAAATTAATTAAAATAATATTTCAAATTAAGGGATGATACATTCTACCCCTCACCTAAATAAATTGTTTCCTCCCAATTTTCAATCATCAAATTTTTTTTATTAATGTTTCTTATATTTTCAGGGACTATGATATTAATATATAATGTGATTATAAAATTTAACTATGGTATGTTTAGAATAAAATTTCTTATAAATTCATGAAAAAAATTATACTTATGATGTCAAATTAGTTGTAGTTAACCTAGTAATATATGGATTGTGATTATTTATATATAGATTTATAATCATATTGGCGTAATCTTCCTTTTTAAAAATTTCCAAAATATGATAAAAAAGAAAATGTGATACCCAAAAACCCATACATCTTAATTAGGTGAAACATATTTATACTTTTACGCATAACATTATCCTTAACACAAAATACTACTATAAAAATTTTGTAACATTGGTGCTTTGTTATATAAAACATCAAAAACCTATTAAACACAATTAAATTATTCAAATTCATCATCTAAGACCACGTATATACAAACCACACTCACTTTTAATCATATGATCACCATGGAAAATTAGAATCAGAATAATTGGGTGAGATAAAATGTACATTAAGGTATAAATCACAATAAATGAGACAAAGAGTAGGTATTTATAGATCACAAACAGGTGAGATACAAGGTCAACAGAGAAATTTTATTATTGTTCAAATTGAAATCATTATAATTAAAAATGATACATGATTACATATTAATAAAAATGATCTACTAACAATCCATCGAATGGAAATATATCATAATATTCATTGTTTTAATTTATCTTGGTAATCATGAGAATGAAATAAATATGGTACAAACATTTAGAATGTAACAATTCAAGGATCACTTTTAAAACAAAATATCATAATGTGTCTGCCATAATTTATATAAACGAAACAAATTAAATCCGGATATAAGTGCATTGCCGAATTTTTTTAGAGGGTATATCATTCCACACACTATCAATGTGTCATAATATATCATGCATATGTCTGCCACATGATTATGAAAAAAATCCATAAAAATATGAGGAAGATTAACCTAATGAAATTAAATGGTCATCTATATAAATAATGTTTAAATAATCATTATTAACCTTTAACCAAGATAATGAATATTAGGATATTCACATGATATAAAATCATTGGTATACAATCAAGTCAATAATTTACTCAATTAGTCAAATTTATAGGTGGTTAGCCAATAATAGTTGTCAAAATTCATTTTTATTATTATATTATTAATGTGATTCAACGTATATAAACACTTGTACTAGTGAATTTCATATCATGAACTTCATTTCTTATTAAGATTGTAATTCCTTTTTAAAATTGAGTATTACATGGTAAATCATTAAAAAAATCCTAAACACCCAATGTTCTAGATTTAAATTGGTTATTTCATTTTAAAATCTAACATTCTATGAGTATCATTCATTCTTTCTAGATTTATTAGTGATTCATTTCAGATGATGACTTATGTGCACCTTAAAAATCGGAAATTCTAGGAGATATGAACTAGATGAAATCCAAAAAATAACAATATATTACATGATAAAAAATAAATGAATATAAAATTCTAAATTTATATAGGGGAATCATGGGTAGAATTCCATAAAACTGCGTCCAGAGCTAATTCATAGGTTCGAAGGGAGTTTATGTGGTCCAATTTGAAGAGAAATTCTTTTCCATTATCTATGGCCCATAATGATAGCCAAAAACATTGATCATATCTTTAAAACCAACAATAAAATTGGGTTTCAATAATTCATAATGTTATAGTGCATACCTAGATTCAATTTCATGTTTTATAGACCTCCCAAATTATAATATCTAGAAAAACATTTCGACACCACTTTTTGGTGAATGAAAACTGGCTCAGATTTTTCTCAAGGGTGGAAAAAAATTTATACATTAAATTACAACACACAAATTCCTACATTCATTAATTAGGGTGACTTTAACTTTTGGTTTCTCATCCCAAGGCTTAAAAAAATTCTTTTTATGGAATTGATACTGAATTATTATGGTATAGTTTTGAATATTTTAATTTTAATGTTATGCTGTTAATATGATGTTTTACTCACATTTCATTCTTCCGTAATTTAATTTAATGTGATATTTTATAATAAAATTTATTCATTTTATATTTTTATTCCTATTCTTATAATTTTTATACTTCTTTATTCAAGTATAGATAATATTTTTCACTTCAGATTTTGTGAAATTATTCACACAATGGTGGAGTGACCATTATTTCATTATTTTTACATCATCAATTTTTCCCAAATGAGTATAATCTCAACATCCTTTGGAAGGTCTGCATCAATGGAAGGATCAAACTATAACTTTTTGATCTATGGTAATATAAATGGGTTGGATTGGATGTAATTTACCACTCTTTAAATGTTAAATCATAACATTTATTTTTGTTTTTCATTCAATGATTTTCCTTCTTCCTCTTACTTTTTAAATTTTATCCCCACACTTTTCACATTCTTCAGTTGATTCATTTAATATGTATGTCTTCATGTATTGGGACTTATAAGAGAGGGAGACATTGATTTTTATTAAAAAACGTATTATAATACAACTTACATCAGGGGATTATTCAATAAGTACATACTATAGTACTCCTCGTATTTTCCATAGATCTTGGTTATACCTCGTTAGATGGAAATATGACATTTATATGATTCTTGATACCCATAAAATGAATATTTGGGTGATTTTCCCAAATATTACCTTATTTTTTCTAAATCCATAGGTTATTAGACTTCTTGGTAGCCTGATGGGTATATAATTGTGCTCATACATACTAACTCAATCTATTTTCCTCCTATTAACCCCTGAGTCTGTGTGAGAGTGGAAGTGTCCTGAGTACCTTTAGAATATTCTTGGATGACTATTAGTGAAGCGTTTCGGTGAAAAATAATGTGTTCAATAAATCATGTTTTTTTGTTCTATGTATAATTTTTTGGACATTATATAGAAACATTTCAATGGGGGTATAATAATATCACCAAGCATATGGGTTTGTATAGTGGTATGGAACCAGAGGCTCATGCTAAAGCAGGATTGTATAGACATAAGCATATGGGTGTGTCTCTATGTTTAAATCTATAATATATGCGAATTTTGGATCACATGAAATGATTCCTTTAGTAACTGACATCTTAAGTCACTTGAGGAATGATATGGGTGAACCTTGGTGTCTTATGTATGCTCCTTTGAAAAAATAAGGTTATGTTTTGGTGTAGGAGTGACCTGGAAGTGGACTCAACTTGGTGGATCCCGAAATGGTGGATGAAGGAGCCTCCAAGACAACCACGGATGCTTTATATGCCTAGTAAATGTGCTCCGAAACTGGTAATTGTACCAATAGTCTAGACAAGGATTATAAAAAACTAATGTAGGTTGAATCCTAGGGTTTTTTAGTGTTGAAGTGGGTTTTAGGGAGTAATCCAAGTAATGATGTGGATAAAAATTTGTTTTGGAATATTTTTAAGGGTTGTCAAATGATACTCTAACATAGGTGGTTGGAATCATTAGTCCCTTATGGGATGACCAAGAGGCCTCGAGACTAAATCATGTGATTTAGATTTTGAGAACATATCAGGTGATATAGAATATGACATTTAGAGTGATCATCTTTTATGCCCGAGGTAAAGTAATCGATGGATTGTAATTTGAAATGAGAGAAAGGACTATTCTTATTTCCCACCACCAAAGGATATCAGATCTATGAAGGAATAAAAATCCAAGATGATGGTTAGAGATCCTCACCCCCATCACAACGCTAATTCTGGCTAGCAGCGGGAGTTTGTTGTGGTGATCAATGATTCTTCTAAATTTATTATGCACTCGGGAGATGAAATGGTCGAAACTTTTTTGATGATTAATTCCATGGACAAAGAAGATAGAAGGATGATGGGAGGTCTATTAAGGATTATTACAAATGAGGATAATAGTTACTAGATTGATAAAAAATATTTGATTCTTATCATGATATTAAATTTTGTGATGATTATCCAAGAAGAGTACATTCAGTCTTGGGAAAAGATAGAATATCAATTCTTAGACCTTTTAATAGTTGATCCAGATACTTAGGATAACATTATCTCTTGTAAACTAGTTAGGGATATCATGTTTGATACGCTTAAATTGTACTATAATGGTTCTGTTATTTTATTTAGTGTTAAACTATTGGTTTCTCAATTTATCATTAAAAGTGTTTCTATAATAAAAAAATAATTTTTAGTCAACCAGATAATTTTCCCAGGAGTGTTCATAAAAATGAACCTATAATTGGATAGGTGACTACCATGGGTATGTGATTTTTTTGACCTAATAGTTTATGAGGATATGTTGATTTCATTGAATAAATGATTCTTGAGTTAATGAAATTGAAGTACTTTAGAAATTATTTCATCCAATCCATCCCTCGTAATAATATATCATTAACCCTTTCTCATAAATTGAGTTCAATTAGGTATCTATGTGTTCATTTCAACAATCTAAAAACAAATGTTCCCCACATATTTTCATAATCCCCCTCTTATAATGTATTTATCTTTAGGTTTATTCTTATATCTTTATGAATTTGACATCCCAAGCTACTCTAAAAGTGACAACATCAACCCTAATTTGGTAAATTTGGGTGAGACTAGAATTTGGAACACTTGTCAGGAACCCATGTAATTAATATTCTAAACTCATTCTATTATCCCCCAGTTATCTCTTCCAATCCAATTTCTCTTATCGCTTCCCCTTTATATTTTTTAATTATCATTGTGCATATCCACCAATACCCATGACAAGTCAATTTATTATATCAAGGTGGATTGTTCTAGGGTTGGGGATTCATGCACACATTGTTGTATGTCAAAATTGGACCCTAATATCTCTACTACTCTAAATTCAAAATTTGATCCCATTCCAATGGAGTGTCTTCAAAGAAACCAAATCATAATGTTTGGTAGTAACCAAAATAGAAATCCAAATGAGGCATCCATATACTTGGGGAAAATGGTATATCAAACCATGAGTGAATAACTTACACCTACATAAACCAATAAACACTCTTACAATAAAGATGTTTTGATAGAGTATTCCTACAATTTATTCAAACCAAATTTCCTAAATAAAATTACAACCTTCCATGGGGTGGACTCATAAATATCATAACATTATGTCAAATAGTTCAATGACATTTTTGAAACTATGCACCCACCACATCAACTTGAGTCATCTTTGGGGAGGCTCTTTCCATTAACATTAAAGGACATATAATGGAATTTATTTAAAAAATTGAAATTAATAATTCCACTCTTTATGTTAATTGTAAATAGAATTATACCAAAACAAATTAACTCATTACAAAATAGTGTCACATAAAAAGGGTGTCCATTTTTTTTTAAACAAGGGGCTACATTTTCTAAAACATGGGAAAGGTTGAAATATGCACTCAACATGGAATCACACCATAGATTTTCAATCACATTACCTGTTAGAATTTTCTATGAATTTTTGGTTCTAGGAAAAAAAATTCATTGACAAGATGTGTAATGGAAATTTAAAAAACAATGCACCAAATGATTCTTACGAGTATTTGGATGGTATGTATGAATAAAACCAAACATCGGGAACATCACCTTAATATTAAACTCCAACCAAATATAGTGTAATAATCACCTTCAGAAAATAATAATTACTTATTAAATACACATTACACTTACTAAAAATGTCAAGGAGATCGATCATAGGATGTTACAAGAAATTTAAATAGTTTGTTGTCTTTTCTCAATTTGAGGGAAATATGACCTTATGATTGGAAACATCCAAAACATTACATAACTAATATATTTATTTTATAAGGATATCTAGTGGAGTTAAATTATCTTAAATTTCAAAATTCATAGTGCCAAAACACATTCAATCCAAGGTACAATGACGATATAAGATTTTGTTGGGAAGATAACCAACAACACACACAACATCCCAACCATCCACAAGGACATAACCCAAACCCTTATCATAATTTTCAATCATATAAATAGTTCCAACCACAACTAGTATAATACCAATACCCTCTTATTCAATACAAACCCCCATCCAAAAACCCATTCAAGAGTCAATCCTACTACTAATGTATCCTCCTCGTAAAAACCATCCAACACAAGCCCCTAACCAATTTTTCCATCTTCAAATCCTTACAAAATTACGTAAACAATTGGAAATAATAAGTTATTATGTTTTATCAATTAAACATGAACTGTAATCCATTAAGATAGGTATTGAACCTAATCCCGCTAACGAAACCAAAACCCTGATTGGAGAATCAACCTACAAACAATTATCACATAAATAAAAAAAATTAGTGGAAGTCATAAGAAGTGGTAAATCCATTAAAGACCTTATAAAAACATTAAGGGACCAATAGAATCATAATAATCACCATAAAATTTCAAATAAATACCCTTTAATTCTGAAAAAATCTAATGAGAATGTGAAGAACCACAACCACACAAAAAAAACAATTATCTCCCTTACTTTGATGCAATAGGGGAAAATATAAACTAGAACTGAATTTGACATTGAGGGAAAAATTCTTTAATTTATGTGGAACAATCCCATACAAGATGAAATAAAAACCATACAAACATAGTTTAAATTAACTTAGGTATTTTTCACTACTAATAAAAAAATTGCATAAAAATTCATTATGGCTATTAATGTGTGTACCACTATTCAATAGACCTTTCTTCCTAAGTTGAATGCCAACAGATGTCCATACATCAATGTCGAGTTAAGAGATAATAATGTTTACTAAGGCATTTTTGATATAATAATTAGTTTAAATATCATTACTTATGTAGATTATTGTATTTTAGAGTTCTGTGAACACTATTCCACATTCTCACTCTTCAACTTTCTTATCATAGTGTTCGACTTCCTAAAAAGATCATAATGTATATTTTAGTGAAAGTTAAAAATATTATTTACCCTTCTTAATTAATTTTCCTTGACTATAACCCAATCTTAATTCATAGGGATAGAAACCCCATCATACATGGTTGGACCTTCATTGTAGCAATCAACTAACTCATCCAAGATATGAATGTAAAACTGACACTAATCTTTCATAACATAAGCCTCAATATGATCATTTTTTATGAAAAATCTCAAATTGGGGATGATTAATAGATCCATTAGGTAAATTTTATATGTATATTTGATATTTATCCAAAAGAACATCATAGAATTACTAATTAATTTTTATGTCAAGATGAGATTGATTTTCTTTTTTCACATTGGGTAAATTGTTATATTTGGATTGAATCTCATTAGGATAGATCGTTTTATGATTCTATTGTATCAAAAATAAGTGAAACCATTGGATAAATTAAAATCAATGATTTCATACTCATTCATGAAATCGATATTGCAAAAGTGGTGGAATAAAATTTTATTCAAAATAGATTACTTCTGGCAGAAAATTTCAAAAAGGAAACCATGTTCGATGAACATTATTATCATTTTTTATTAGTATTAAGCAAAATTATCTGGAATTTAGTTTAGTACTTTCATAACTCAAGTATTAATTCTTAGGATATAATTATAACATCCCAATTTTAATTTCATCTTCTCTTGAATCTAATCAATAGATTATTCATTTGTATATCCTTTGAAATCACAAGAAATCAACTGGATGGATTGTATTTAAAATTCTTTGGATTAGCCCACTTATTGGAACTCAATGGATTATTCAATAATTTTACTACAAATACTGTTGTAAAACTCATTTAATACCCAATACTAATCTTATGGATTTGGTAAAGAAATAATTTTTATATTTTTTTAAAAAGGTATCATCTACCCAATTAGTGAGAGTGAATGGGTAACCCCTATTCAACGTCTTCCAAATAAGGATGGAATCATTGTTGTTACCAATATGTATTGTGATATTCCACCCACAGCGGTGAGTATTTGATGGATAGTGTGAATTTTTTACATGAGGTTAAAATCATGTACCATGAAAGACCATTTCCATTTTCAATACATTGATCTAGTCCTCATGTGAGTGGTGGGTAATCAATTCTACTGTTTCTTATATGGATACTAAAGGTATAATAAAATTTTTGTTACCTTATATGATCAATTAAAAACAATATTCACCTATACATTTTTTACTCTTTCCTTCATGTAAATTCCCTCGAGGTTATATAATTCTCTATTACATACATACTATAAATTCATGTTGAGAATCATCTCTAACATAGTGGATGATTTTATAGAGGTCATTATATTTGACTTGTCCATCTTCGAGGATACATTTTAGGAATTCCTTGATTATTTTAAAAGGATTTTATTTATATGTTAGGATAATAATAGAATCTTAAAATAGGTAAAAATTCATTCCATGGTAAATTATTGAATTGTTCTAGGCCATATAGTATCAAATTGAGGGATGGATGTGGAAAAAGCTAACTTTTATATCATATTCACCTTCCTAATAAAAAAATGTCTAGTTAGTGTAGTCCTTATTAAGATAAAATATTTTCTGTAGAAGGATCATTGATATTTTTATCTCTATTTCATGGCCACTTTGTGCACTTCATGTGAAATTTATTTCGTTAATATTGATTGAATATTGCATGGAATCATTCTCTACACTCAATTAACCTCTTGTTTATCCATGTATAATTAAATCTCTCAATTGTAAACTTCTATTTGAACTCATATGTGATTATTTTTATTTTTTTATATGAGCTATATTTGGAAGTAATTGTGATAAAACAACATGTGTCATTTCTTATGCAATAAAATAATAAAAAATGAATAAAATCAACAACATGACACCTATGAAATATTTTCCTACTATTTGTTTACCTTACAAATATTTAGGCTATATCTTTCAGGATACCTCATAATTGTCATCAAAGATAACTCAAGTCTAAAATAACTTTTTAAAAAATAAGACACAAGTTCTAGATGGAATAGGTGGTTTTTTATACATCAAGAGGTTGATATAACTATTAATAATAAAAAGGGGTTAAAAGTTTATAGTTTTCCACCTATTTATGATAAAATTAAAAGACAAATCACATAGGCTTTCTATGCTAGATTCATTTCATGATGATCACCCATATTTTGTGACTCGTTGCCTATCATATGCTTTTATAAAACAACACATTATTATAGGTTTCATTCGATAATTATTTGTGGCTCAAGATAAGATGAAATTCCTTAATGATGCCACACAAAGTGTTTTATGAACCTTAACTCTTCATGTTATATCCAAATCAATTCATTAGGAGATGTGTTTAGGATTCCGTGCTCGAGTCCATTATTATTTTCTTACATAGAAAGGCATGTGGGGGAAAATATTAAAAAAACCCACTTAAAAGGTCAACTAAAGTCATTAGTTCTATCATACCCTATGTAAGTATTACTACAATGTTTTCTGAAGTTTTCCTTAGTTTAAACAATTATCATCCATAGCCCAATGAAATCAAATTTTTCTTATACTTGATCTCATTGTCAGAATATTTTATTGTCGAGGAATTTATTTTATGGGACCCTTCAAAAAATCAAGCGGATATCTATAAATACACTTAGATATTTTTATTTGTCAAAATGGGTAGATTATATTTCTACAAATTTTACTGACCATCCTATTGTTATCCAATTCTTGAAGGAACACAATATTTATAGATTTGGAAATCCTTAGACTATTATCATTGTTCATGGAACCCATTTCTGTAAACATTCATTTATGAAAATCTATTATAATTATGTAATTTATCTCAAAGATACCACAACCTACCATCCTAAAACTAGTGGACTAGATGAGTTAGAAAATAAATAATGTAAGCAAATTTTTGACACAAGTATTAATCCCTCTATGAAATAATATTCTAAGAAACTCTTGGATTATATTTAGTAATATCATATTGCATTCAAAACCATCCTAGTAATGTCACAATATATGTTTTTCTATTTAAAATTATTCCATGTACATATTGAAATAGAATAAAAGTCCATTTTACAATTCAAAAAATGAATTCTAACATTTATTTGGACTGAAAAAAGAGTAAATTAGACCATAGGAAACATGGGGGAACTTGTGACGGAGGATTATGAGAATTCATGTATCAATAAATCTTGATTTCAAGCATACTGATCTAGGAATCAAAAAGTCAAAGGAATTGAGACGGGACAATTAATGCTATTTTATAGTTCCAAACTTCATCTGAACCCATGAATGTTACGTTCTAGATGTTCATGTCCATACAAAGTGTATCATGTATACCCTAATATGAAAGTGTATATTTAGGATCCCACTAGTGGTAATGTCATCAATGTCAATGATCATAAGTTAAAACCATTCATTTAATCTTTTGAAAAAATAGAAATAGATTTTTAATTAACCAAGACAACCCATGAACCAAATATAAATTGATAAATTTAGGGTCTTTGTTAAGATGACAACATTAAAAAAAGTTCTTTCTTGGTGGCAGTATAGCCTTTTCTTATAAATTTACTCAGTTTTTGGAGTTCAAAATAAATATGAACATTGTTTTCATTCATTTTTTATTTTCTTTTTAATTTATGAGAACCCAAAGGGGTGTCCATTATGTTCTAATTATTTTTTTTGTATGTTTCAGGGGATGTAGAGGTTGAAGTATTTTAATGATAATTTTATTTTCTTAATATTTAAAACATAATATTTTGTTATTTATGAAGTTTCTCCATGTTACACGAAGGTTAAAGGAATAATTAGAAGTATCATAATCATCAACATTAACCACTAAGTGAATTTGTATCATGTTCCTTATTTTAATTTCTTTTTATAACACATTTTAACTTCATTTAAACACTTACAAATTTTATTTTATTTTAATAGTGGTTATAGTTATATTGTATATTGGGGGTAAAAAAAACAATTCATACCAAACAAAATTAGTCTTCATAAATGGAATAAGACCTTTATTAACATTGAACATTATAAAAAACATTGGACACATTAAAATTGAATATAAAATAAATTTGCATGACTAGATTTGATTTTAATACATTTTTATGTTCATGATCATATATTTAGGAAGTTTTGGTTATATCAATGATTTTTCACAGAATATATTTTCATCCATTTAGTCAAAATATAACTCCTCATGTTCATTAGATTGTGTTGGTATTAGTTTTATTTCATGGGGTCCAACAATAAATATTATATGTTTTTTGATAATTTTAAATTTAAAATGAGTTTTCAAAAAAAATATCAGTGAATAATATGTAAATAAATAAATAAATTTTGATAAAGAGTGATGGATAGACCAATTTTTTGGATGTCGACACTAGGGGATCTTCACTCTTGAGTTTTCTATCGCATATTTGAGAATTCAATCACTATTTTTTGTTGTTTGAATTTTTTATTAATTAAGTTAACATGATATGATTCATATGTATGTGAGATTCACTTGGTCGCGTAAGATGTTTTATCATGGGAGTCATCTAAAAATTCTTTCTTATACAGGTTGACTCGATTTAGTGAAATTTCAATTACGGTAGAAAAATTATAAAAAAAAAATTAAATTAAAATAAAATGAATTAAAATTAATTGAGAAATGATAATATTAATATTAAAATTTTATTCCACCTAGAACATTAATTTTTTACTTTGAATAAAAAATAACCCATGTGTTTATTGTGAAACAAAGTACATCATTATGCTTAATTGAAAAATGATGAAATGTGATGATTAATTTGAACCTCTAAATGAGATTGAGAATTGGATATTATTTTGGACCTATATTGTTTTAAATGATTTTGACAGGTTTGATTATTTATTGATGAGAATTAAAAATGATAACTATTATATGACAAAACATATATGGAAAAGGGAATTCAATTTTAATATTTTTGATATACTTTTTTTCAGATAGTAGAAAAAAACAGTTGGGGGTATTATTATTCGCTAATAAAATATAATAATCATTGTTTTTATTATTAAAATAGTTTGATTCAATGATCATAAACTCATTTTATAGTTAATTTCAGTATTGGAACTTCATTTCTTAATATGTTTTTAATTTATTTATAAAATTAAATATTACAAGATATATTTTTGAACACCTCCAAAAACACATGGTGGAATTAATTTTATTTTAATATTTCATTATCAGGTATCCCATTCAATGAAGAACATTATTTTTTAGGGATCTATTAGAGATTAATTTTCGATAATGACCATTGTTTTCCTTGATCTGAAGAAATTCTAGGTGATGTGAACTGGAAAACATCCCAATAAAATAAATTTACCAGACATAATTCAATCCAAAATAATCTCCAATTTGATATAGACATATGTAAATTCATGGGTAATATTTCCTTATACAACTTTTCATGAAAATTATGAGTTCTTAATGGAGTTAAGGTAATTGAAATCCTAAATTGTAATTTGGGTCCAAAATCTGTTGTAAAGAATAAAAACTCACCATTTTAATCATATCTACAAAACAAAAAATCCAATTCACTTTAAATATTTTATAATTTTATATTGATTCATAATATTTAATTTCTTTTACTATGACCAACCGAAATTTCTAAATCTAGAAGTACATTTTGGTGCCTTTGATGGGTGGATAGAAGCCATCTTGGATTTTTTTCAGGGGTAGAAATGTCCACACTATATATTAAATATACACCCACCAATACCTTCCATCATTAATTATGATGATATTCTCTATTGACGGATCTAGATAAGGTTTCAAAATTATTAATTAAGTTAATGATATTTCATTACCTTTTTATAATTCTGTAGGGTTTTCATTTTAATGTTTTTCATCTAATTTGATGTTGTTATCACATTTATGTAATTTTTTTAAATAACCATATTTTTTATATATATTATTCATTTTCACATATTATATTATTATTCATATTATGATGATAATATTTACCCAGGTATTGAATAAATTAAAATCATATTATGATAAATTACTCACATAAAGGTGGAGTGATCGTTATTTTATTTTTTTAATTATTCAATTTTAACCATCTGAGTACAATCTCATTTCTATAAAAAGTCATGAATAAATGAATGGATAACTCTAAAATGGTTTGATCTAAGGGATTTACAAGGGGATGGATTTTATTTTATTGAATACTCTTTAAATGTTTAAATATTTATTTTATTTGATTTGTTAGATTATTTTCTTTCTAAATCTTCCTTACATAAATTTACTACTACACTTTTCATGTGATGATAAGATCCTTTACTTATTAGAGATCAAGAAAAGGATCCCCCAAGTGTATTGGTGATACTAATTTTATGTGAAATTTTAAAAATAAAAACTAATAATGTTTGAATGGTTTTATCAAATGAATAATTATCGGGTTAATGAAACTGATATAATTTACAAAGGATTTCACCTAATTGATCCCATGTAATAACCTATGAGAAACCATTTCACATGAACTAAATTCACTTAGGTCTATTAGTGTTAATTTAATCTATCTCAAAATTAACCCAATTCGGCCACTTAATAGCCAAATATCCATCTAATATTTAATGTTACTTTAGGATTCCTGTTAGCTATCTGAGAATTTTATAACCCAAGATACACTAAAAGTGAATCTAGAAACCCTAAAAAGTTAGTTAAATTTAGGATAGAAAATAAGTATCTAGGATAACACCTTAATATAAAAAGATGTTTGTATTTATTATAAATATATAAAATTAATTATTTTAAATAATATCATTATTTATAGTTGATAAAATAATAATATAAATGAAGTGATGGATCATTCATCTCATAGATATTTTACTTCTATTAGATTGTACGTATATAGAAACATAGAAAAATAAATAGAGGATTATTTTAACACAATATCAATTGGTGTAAAAAAACATTGAAGGAATAATACACAATAAATTTGGACATATTTAAATATGAAATATTTTTGAAATAGATTAAAATATGTCAAAATAATATTAGAAACTAAATATTTTTTTGATAAATAAATTGTTTTGTTTATTGTATTATTTAAATAAATAATAAAAACCTCATTTTTATGGACGTAAATATATAAAAAACAATTTAAAAATTAATAATGAATAAAATATATAGTTTAAATAAAGTGTTTGTAAAATAAATTTTATATGAAGAAATTATAAAATGGAATATTAGTCATGAAAAATATATTTATGAATTATTGTGACATTTTTTGGTAAAAAATAATTAAATAAGCATCATTCAAAACTAATTTAAATAATGTCGTTCAAATTATTTAAAAAAAATTTATTAATAAAAAAATTTATAAATAATAGAACCTTTAAAAATTAATGATAAAGTACAAGAAGAATTCAGTGGAAGATAAGAAATGAAAAAGATTCCCTTACTATCTTCATAGGGTTTATATTTTCAGCAAGAAAATTAGAATTATTTTTATTGAGGAAAAAGGAAAGAAATTATCAAAAAAATAAAACATAAGGATAAAAATCATAAATAATATAGAGGAATTGTCTTATAATTATGGTAAGGGTAATAGAGAGATATAAATGGTTATGGAGTGTATATTATTATGAATACGAAATAGGAGGACAACACCCTTACAAAAAATTCATGCTTGGAACATTGAAAATGATTGATAAAATAAGATAATATTAATTATAGTAAATTAAATTGAAAAAGATTATATATAATTTAAATGTTTTTTATATATATTAAATAAGTGAATATGTAAAATAGAAGAGTAATTCTATAAATGAATAATGAATTTTTATATACTCTCCCTACCTTGAGTCCCAAATCATTTCAGATGTACACTAACTTCCTGAATGTTTCAATAAAATAAGATAATTAGACATTATGGAACCAAATAGTAATTTATTTCATATTTCATGATCCATTTATCAGCATATTTTATATATTTATTTGTTTCATGTTGATCTTGTTGATCATTTAGGGTTTTTATGTCTGTTGTTCAAAAGTATCTTCATATAACTGTATTTGTCAATGATATGTGTTACAAAGTTTTATATGATTCAAAACATTCAAGTTAGTACTCTTCATATCACTATAGTGATCAATAATATCTATATTCAATCGTTATTCCAAAGTATTTTCACTTTCTGAAACAAGTATCTATAAACATTATTTATAAGATTATATTTACTATCATTGATGATTTGTAATATAAAATATATTATTCCAATTCATATCATATAAACAATCGTATAAATAATATATTAATATTATTAATATTATGATTATACATAAAAATAAATTTTTTAAATCCATAAATGAATATTTGTAATAAAAATTCAACACTCACATACGTGGAATAAATCTATTAGGGTGTGAGTGGTGTTTTCTAGAGAGTTAAAAAATCAATATATACATTTCATAAAATATTTATAGTAGTATTATACTATTTTTGTAATTTTATAATTAAGATTATTTTGTTTATTATGTTATAAAAGAAAAAATAAAAAAATACTTTCTAATTTTGAAGTCCTGTTGTGCTCTTCGAGAGACCTCCATTGAGATTTACCTAAATGATTCTAACAGTGATGTATTTTTAGAACTAAAGTTCATGGTTTTTTTAAAAGATTTTGAGGATTATATTTTTCATGATATCATACTTAGTATAGGATTTACTGTGAAGAAGAATTATTGTAGGTGTAGTGTATTTATTGGTGATGAAATCGAAATTTTTTGATTGATTTTTTATTTTTATTATTTTAATGAAGACTGTAAATAGTAGTTATTGTTATAAATAGTAATAGTGTTTCATTATAAAATATATTTTCTCCATTTGAACTCTTTCAAAACCAAATTTCACCATTATATTATTTTATTTGATTTCATGAATTAAAAATAGTATTTTATTAGAATAGAATATAATTTTGACATACCAAATTAATTTATATGATTGAAAATATATTTATTGTTTCTAAATGATTCATTTTACTCATGAAACAAATTATAAGTCATTAAAATTGTTTTAGATCCCATTAAGTCATCTGAAAATCATTATAATGTTCTAAAATATATAGTAAAAAATAATATTTTTATTATTCATCAAAATTTTAACTTTATCTGAATGAAACGAAAATCTCACAAAAAGATGATTTTATTGTGATGATAAAAAAATAAGGTTAGTTTTACCAAAATAATTATATGATATGGATAATTAAAAAATTTAAAGTATAATGATAACAATATTTTATTAGTAAATATGTAAAAATTGGATTATAATAAATTCACAGTAATAAATAATTTTACTTATATCTTTTGAGAAATAATTTAAATTTATTTCAATATATATATATATATATATATTTATATTTACTTATTATATCTGTGTTAAATGTTGTTTATTAAATTTTATAATATTCTCAACTGTAAGTTTCTATTTCAATGGTCAACAATTGTTCTCGTAGGTCATTTACTATTTCTAAAGGTAATACCATATTTAAAATTCCTATAAATACCACTTATTTAAGACATTGATCACTTAAATTCATGTCAATTATATATATTATTAATTTTTAAAATGATAATTACAAAACAAATGTTTTTTTATTTATATGGATATTTTTGTAGGTGTGATAACACTTGGAGACCACGTCATTCCATAATTTCAACTTATAGTTTTTTATTTATTATCATTTATTACCCCATTTTATTATATTAAAATTTATACAATATATTCATAATTCATATATAATGTTTTTATTGGTAAATAAAATGATAGTTGTAAATTTTTTGTCCTTCAAATAATTTGTTTATTGTATTACTTTTATTCACGTGAAGTACTATGTATTATGTATAACTATGTATTTAATCATACCATTTCATGGAGGTTACGAGGAACAGAAATAATGCAAACACCCCTGGGCCTGCATGGACAGGAAACACCCCCTCAAATGGATGACCCACTCAATAGAAAAGTCATTACATAGATTTTCCCCAAGGTCAGGTGATATGAATGTGATTACATGGGCATGTGCCCCTTCTTGCATCACTCATGCTTACCTATATAGTGACACCAACTATGTTATCACCTTCATATTTGAACACATACATTGTTATATATATCATAAATCCCATAAATTGGATTCCCATGTTTAAAACGTGGTTCCTTGTATGTGGTGGTCTGTGATGAATATCACTTGACATCATCTCAATCAACAAATAATAATGTATTTAATAATTCCATGAAAACTAATGAACTTTTAATTATTATATATTCATATGTTTGAAATAAAAATAAAACAAAATCAAACAAATTTTTAGAATGAAAGATTCTTAAAATAGTCATCTAAAATATATGATTTTTAAGTGTGTGTGTGTGTGTCTAGGTTTAGATATATCTATTTGTAAATATTTTCATATTTTTATACATATTTTTGTGTATATATACATGTTTACACACTCACATATATATATATATATATAGCCACGTAATTATTACTACTGAGTAATTATTAACTAATAATTCAAAATAGGTGTTTACTTATTACTATTTACTAAATAAGTACAATCATATGTAATTTATATTGAATATGAAATATTTATTAATTAATTGTAAGAATTTTATAATTAATAAAAAAATAAAATTTTAAAATTATTAATTATGAAATATAAATGAGAATTTTCTAATTATTAGTTAATTATTTTATAAATAAATATGTGTTTATAAATTATTAAATCTTAATTTATTGTCATTTAATACTAATAAATTTACTAAATTTCTACTTGGTATTTAAAAAACCCACAATTATAAATAAAATACAATAAAAATAAAAATATTAATTACTATTTATTAATGGTTTGAATCTCTACAAAATGAAAATTACATTTTAAAATACGTTATGAAAATTAAAAGAAAAATAAAATTAGTATTTTAAAATTGTTTAATCCATAGTTAAATGATATTTTTCATATAGTGTAGTATCAAAATCAAGAGATTTAGTGTAATCAATTTAATGAACAATTTCCTATAGATTTTTTTAGATTTATTATTATGGAAATCTCTAATTTTTCTCCTAAGGTTAATTGTGTGGAAATTGTACCCAAATAGTGCGCATGGGTGTCCATAATTTCATAAAAACATTTATGTACTGTATCATCATGTAGAAAAAAATACATCATAAGATATAATTACTTTTGAATAAACCAATGTTTTATTCACTCAATGAATCTATATAGTGAATTTTTAGGAAATGATACACATGTAGTTAATTTAGGTGTATGGGTTTTTATGAATAAATTTGTCATGACCCTCATTCAATATAAGGGAAGGGATCACAGAGTTCAATAAAATTATCTATTCATAATGATAATGATATAATGACCCCATTTCCTGCCTCCAATAGGCCTAAGGGTGGTGACCATCACCAAGACTAGAAGATAATATGTATCAACCTCATAATAACTCCAACAAATATATATACGAAAAAAAAAAAAAATCCATCCCACATGTATGTTATAAGTTAAAAAGATATAAATACAATGAAAACTCTAATGGAAATACCAAAATGGAATGCTATGTTCCGATATAACAATTATCCTCATTCCGATCGAGTATGGTCTAGTACGGTCTGCATAATCTCCCTGGAAACCTGAAAATAGTATTATATACGTAGGGTGAGAAAACAAGTATATATAGTAAGAAAACCACATTCACTCATGTGTAAGTGGGAGAAACATACTAATTCCCTTTTGAGAAAAACATCATAATCTCAAAAGAACCTAACAAGGTATACTATCCACCCCAACCTCATCAAGTAACACTCACCAAATAAGGTTAGGAATGTAAATTAAATTAGTAAGAACGTCAATAATTGTGTACCCCACACCACTTCCCACTAGTTAATAGCTCATCCCTAATTGAGAATGTCCTAACGCTAACACGCTCTTCCACAATCCCCACTGTTAAAACCTAAATACACACACCCAGGCACAAACCACCACACATGTCTTCCCACAGACACCTCAACCTCATCCCAAAGTCTACTAAGAATCAAACCCCACCTGCACACACTTAGGACACTCTACACTACCATAACCTTCTCGAAGATACTTGAGATAACAATTCCTTGATGTGGTAGGAGACAAGAGTCAATAACCATCTATCCACCCTCCCACTGGGTTGTGGGTAAAGGACACCATCCCCCATAATTATGGGGGTTTTCAGCACATAGTGCTCTACATAATTGGGGTATGTAAAAATAACACATGCGACTATATGAATGTATGTAGGTATGAAACATTCATCCCAACCTATGATTTTCTAAAGAACAACTAACCCACACCTAAACATCCCTTTCTACCAACCCTAAATGCACTCACCACCATGAATGATAGTCACTTTCATAATTTGATAATTTAAGGCCACTTAAATAAAATCCACAAATTGATACATTCCTCATACCAATTAATTTCACCAGATGTGATTAGGTATTATAAATTAATTTATATTTGTATTCCATCCCATCCAGGGAAACTAAAAAACCCATCACATCACAAGTAACATCATAACCTACACCAACTTCATGAATGTCCTGAAACTCTTAAATAAAGGACCACACTAGGTAACAACATCCTTATTCAAAATTATTCATCATAAATAATCATCAGTAGCCCCACTACACCAAAAACACCACATATATCTGAACAAAAAACCTCAAATATCTTGTAGTTGCACTGAAAACATACCTTTCATAAACACCTACTCAAACAATGCCACCATCATTCCTCATTTTATTCCTCCTTGTCCTTCCTCTCAACAAGATAACCCCAATACGCTCATGCAAACCACAATCATCATCCTCATAAAAAAACAAGAACCCATTGAGAACTCCATGTAATAAAACATAACCAAAGGTCTAACTGGACCATACAAAACACAAAAATCCACCAAAAAACAAGGTGTATTAAAATATAAAAGCATTCATTATTTAATTCCACTTTACATATCAAAGGTTGATCACAAAACATGTTTGATCATGGGAAATCGATATATTTAACAGAATATACAAGATTAATTAAATTTACATTCAACAGGGAAACAACATCAAATATTCAAAAGTTATACATGTGTGAAAATAGAGTCGACCAATGGCCCTGTCTTCAAAAGGCATATATCACTTAAAAATCATCACAAGGATCAAGGAGAGCATATAATAAAAATTGTACAACTTCATCATCTTCCCAATCCCACATTTATTACTTCTTATTATTTTCATTAAATTGG
Organism: Viscum album; assembly: GCA_963277665.1. Classification (NCBI taxonomy): domain Eukaryota; kingdom Viridiplantae; phylum Streptophyta; class Magnoliopsida; order Santalales; family Viscaceae; genus Viscum; species Viscum album. The sequence goes on from OY728133.1 coordinate 449,731,338, forward strand.
ATTCAACCATAACCAAAGGATGATATCAGTATACCCACCCTGCATGATACACAAATAAAATAGTGGTGATGAGATCCCTACTGGAATAACATACAATCAAAAATATGTCGTTGTGACAAAAAGGGGTTATTCAAGACATAAGAAATACTCTAGGAGAAAACTAAATAGATTTCTACACTATAGGTGCATGACTCCTTGGGGTAGAAAGGTTCTCAGTGAACTTGGTGAAAATTGAAGGATTCATAAGAAGAGTTGATCTTGACATTAGAATTTACAGATCCTAAATCTATAGGGAAGTAGTTTCAACTTCCATTAATGCCATATGATGACCAATACCACGTGGTTGAGGAGTCAAAGGAAGATTTTTGTTGTTAGGATATAAATACCATTTTAAATGGTCCAAAAACTCAATACATATGTCACATAACTCATTTTACATAAAAGGAAACGTCAAAGGCGGAAACTAGAAATAATAGAGAAAACATGAAATGACTCTCTGATGGGGAGTCACCAACATGAGTCACTGAATGTTAGTCACTGATGCAGGACTCACTGGTGCATGTCACCGACATGACTCGTCAACAAAAGTCACTGACAAATGACTCACCGACATGATCCACTGACGTGACTCACTGACATGAGTCGCTGATGCCACTCACTAATGCTTGTCCTACCGACACCTTGATCTACTGATGCCCTGAGTCACCGAAGCCCTGATTCACTTATACTGAACTACCAATAAAAGCTACTAACACTAACCTACTAATGATGACTGATAGACGCGACCTACCAATGCCAACTTACAGACAGAAAAAACAATAATTTTGGAAAACACTTATAATGAGCTACCATTTCCTCCCACAACACCGAAAAAATTAGATTTTGATAAATTAATTGACCATGGAGTTCCTGTCCACTACATCAGATACCTATCAAACTATTATTGGCCTCATAAATTCAAAATTAAACCCATAAGAAAGAGTGGTCTGAACAAGAACCCTATAAGATACTAATCAATGATAAAATATCTTGTATTGTTAGATAGATGGAGTGAAACTTCATCATCCAAGAGAACCTCTTCCAACATCTTCCACCCCCAAAAAACCACATAACCACTAGAAAATACAGATACCATACTATTTAGACACAAGGATCAGGCAATACATTCCTCCATGTTATGATATTATCCTCTTTGGGTGACATTGAATCTCCCAAAATGGTTTAATCACATCTACATTATTTCACCTCGATTAGGGACATGGTAATACTCTCCTCATAGTCAGGACATTAACAGACCTCACATAACAAAGAAAAAACTCATCTCATAGATAGAAAAAATAAATTTTTACATAAAAAGGGGAAAATAACAAGGAAATACTTAGAAAAATTCAGGGTACTGGGCATATATTTGTGTCTCCCGTTCCAATGTACTCTCATCCAGGACACCATTCCTACACAACACACGCTACAAGAGAATTTACCATCCACATATAACCTTCTCCTATTAATCCTAGATCTTAAATGGTCACTCAACAAACATCACATCATCTTCAATATTCAACTCTCCCCTGTCAATGATGTGGGAGTCATCACGAAGATACCAATGAATCTAAGAGACATGAAAGAGTTTGTGGACCTTCTCTAACTATACCAATAATTCAAACTGATATTATACCTCTCCAAGATGTCCCAACACCTCGAAAGGTCCAATTGACATAGGATAATGTTTTCTCTATCTACAGGACCTATGTTTCCAACGACGAGGGGAAACCCTAAAGAAGACATGGTCTCCATACTCTAACTCCAAGGGCCTTATCCTGCAATCGGCATAGGAATTCTTCCAATCTTGTTCTACCTTCGTCACGTCAAATAAAATCTAAAAATTCTTAGTCATACTCTAAGCCATGTTCGAACAAATAAAATATGTCTCTTGAACTTATATCCATCACAAAGGTGAATGAAAAGGTCTCCCATACAAGTCTTCAAACGAAGCCATGTTAATTTAAGAGTGATAGTAATTATTGTATGAAAATAATTATAAAGGCATGTGTCTCAGCCAAGACTCACCCAAGTACAAAACAAACTCCCACAACATGTGCTCTGACATTTGAATGGTATTATCTATAAGGATAAAAAGTAGTTTTGTGGTGTAACTGAGTGCCAAAGGAATGAATCAATACCCATCAGAATCATGAGGTAAAATTTATATCCAATTCTGAGATGATGGATCGTATAACCCCATGTATTCATCCCACCTCATCCACTTATCTCTACGCTAGGACATCCACTGTGCTTGACCCCTTCATCGCTAATACGTGAGATGATTTCGTCAGCTGGTTAACTACTACCTCGATTGAATCGTAGCCTCCTGAATCCCACAAATGACTTATGAATAAATCAATCATGTTCTCATCCCACTTACAGTAAGGTAAATTTAAGGGTTTCAATAAACCATTGGGAACATGGTTCTTAGCCTTCCCCTACTGGCACACTAAACACTTCTCCACAAACACTGCCATAGCCAGCTTCATCCTGAGCCACCAAAACTACTTCATTAATATTTAGTAAATCTTAGAAACTACTGGGTGTACCTCTAACATTGATATATTAAACACAAAGAGGACTCCCTGGCACATATCCATTGGAAAAAAACCACTTCACATAGAACAACATCTGATTCTGACCATCCACCGAACATCCCTCTGAATCATCACCATGGTAAATGAGATCACACATCACCTCCACCTTCATGTATCCCCCTGAGACTCGACCACTAGTTTCCTTATATATGAATACACATTCATCTACAATAGACAATATCTTCTTCTATCCTTTCATGAATCTAACTGCAGGGCGTCCAACATCTATTTACCTTCCAAGCATCTGTAGACTCTCGAATGATGTCTCTTTGAAACTTATTACACAAAGAATCCACTACAATATTCCCTGCTTTTGAGGTATAAGAGATACCAAAATAATATTCTTGAATAAACACCATCCACTCCACTGGTGCAATTTTATATCTCAGTGGGAAAATATATACCTCAGGCTCTTCTGATATATGACAACCATAATGTGCTCTCCAATGAGGTAATGCATCCATAAATTTAGTGAAAACATGTCCGATATTAGCTCACAATCATGGGTGGAATAGTTATGTTCATGCGGTCATAACTAACTATAACCATAAGAGATCATTCCTCATTGATGTATGAGAACACACCCCAATACCAATCAAGATAAATGAAAAAATACCTCATACATCACCCCTTCTTCTATAATCCTAGGAACTGAAGCTCTAACAAACATTCCCATAAGATAGTTGAATGTCATCTATTACATATCAATCTATTCTAATTGTTGGCCTTTTGTGGATAGAGCCATTAATAGAGCTGATACACTAGAGAAATCGAGTACTAATCAATGGTAATAGCCTTATATACAGAGAAAATGGTGAACCTCTTCCACATTATTGGGTTCTTCCCAATAAACGACTGTGTTGGCCTTCAATGGGTCCACTAATACTACCTAATAAGACAACACATGTCAATGAAATTGGAATTAATGTGTCCAAAACATGATCTTGGGAAACATTTCATATATATTATTGCATCGAATAACTACTAGAATATTATTCAGATTCTCTATTTACTCCTCCCATGACATTGAGTAGATCAAAATTCCATCGATGAACATCATGACTATATGGTCTAAGAACTGAATAAGGATACAGTTCATATGACTAATGAACACGATTAGTGCATTTGAAACACGAAACAACATAACTATGAACTCATCATTCCCATAACTACACGTGATATTAGTCTTTAGGATGTCACCCTCCTTCACCCTTAGCTAGGGATACCCAAACCGTAGATCAACCATAGAAAGAAAACTTGTTCCCCCCATCTAGTAAAAAATATTCTCTATCCTCAAGATAGAGTAATTTTTCTTGTTTGTTACCTAATTCATCATTCTATAGTCTTTTCACAGCCTCATAACATCATTTTATTTCTTTGTAAAAAACATAGGATAACCCTATGGTGACACACAATACTAGATAAAGCTTCTTTTCATCAGATTTTCAATCTGGATTTTAAACAATCGCAACTTAAAAGGATCTATCTGATAAGGTTCCATCGAAATTAGATAAGCACTGGGCTGAAATTAATCCCCAAATTCAATGTCACACTGATAGGGTAGAGTCACAACCTCCTTGTAAAAATCATCCTGGAACTCTCTAATAACCCTAGTAAGCCCCACCATATCAGTATCCACTTATTCCACTCATAGATTTTTTAACAAAGAAACAAGAGGCTTCATATGTTGGAACCCCACCTAACTACTCATCTTGCCAACAAAATCTACATGCTGGTCATTCACATATGAAAATAGAACTCTTACGTATAAGTAGTTGATAATATACTGCACATATTACAACAAGTCAATTCCATGGATAACACTATATGGTTGTGTTTATAGCCAAAATAGATATCTATAGGACTGATGCAGCCTCAACTTCAGTCTACATCCCTGGAAAATATCAAACAAGCTGCCTCTGACACTTATAGTTAACATAAGGGGAACAAACATTCTCTCTATGTATAGTTTTAGATCACGGTCTATTTTTTGTGTGGAAAAAAGTAGTTTAAATCTCTTGAATAAAACAAGGCACAAACAAGAGTACAAAACAATCTGATTATACCACAAATTATCACTGGCCCAGTTGGAACCACAACCTTTGTGGTGTGACACTCACCAAACCTAGCTCTTCTACCCCGTGATATTAATCGCCTCTCTAACCATACCTGGGTTTGGTTCTTTGAGGTATACCCTAATGTTGGACTCCACTGACTTTGTCTCCCCTTAGTAGAGTAAGGACCTTCTATCCTTGCTGCTGAAACATCCTGGCCGACAACTATTGTTGAGGTGGGCACTGAACATTCCCGCCACCACCATACTGAACTCGAACTGGGTACTAAATCTAAATTTGGCTATATACTCTATAATATGAACACCTCTGTCCCAGACCTATGTGAAGGGATGATGACCAGAAAGTCTGAATTGAAGCTGCTCTAGTTGGCTCCCCGTTAAGAGAAACTTGTAAGGTCTTGATGTTGGAGACCTGCTGGTGACGACCTTCCCCTTTGAGGAACTCAGTTGGATCATCTCGCATGGTAAACATCCTCAAGAGATTATCCTTTCAATTAAATCATCCATCTTATAAACCTCTAAGTGTGTTGGTATGGTGAAGGGAGTAACTGCGCACTAGAGAGAGGGATGAAGTGCATCCTCTAAATGTCTTTCCCAAGGTTTCTCATCCATAAAGAGATTCAAAGAAAAGAGGATGATTTCATTGAAATTTATCCCCATCTCTGTTACAGACATACTCCCCAACTAGAGGGAGAGTAGCTCCCATTTTTTCATAGCCTTCATTGTCAATGAAAGGAATTACGCCTAGAACTCCATATCGAAATTGACCCATAGAACAATGGTCTCCTTCATCTCTGCCAGGTATAACATACAACATTGAGTAAAAATACCCCCCATCTATCTTATAGCCAATTTAGCCTAGTAATTTGTCAGATCCTAGATCAGGTTGAAACTAATCACCATCTCCTCAATCCAACTCTTCATCTATGTATCTGATATGCTACTATTGTACATCCCCATAGTTTTCCTCTAGAAGGAACAAAGTGTCTACATACATTGGATTTCTTCTTCCTATGGATTAACCCTTCTCAAATAAGCTAGATTAGACTACTAATATTCCACTTCTCATTCAATAAACAGACAATGACTGGGTGTCATAGCTTAAAATTAAACACGGAACTCCTAAGTCCATGTATAAAAGATTTTTTAGGATTCATTTTTAACCCATAGTTTGTATTTATTTCCTAAAAAATTCAAAAAGAAACTGGAAAAAATCATTATTGTGTATGTAATTTTCCTAGGGCCTCTACCCCACGAATGATGTAGCCTCACATGGTCGTTCAGTAAGCTCAGAGTGCTTACATAAAATCATGGGGGGCCATAATATCTCGTATCCTAAGTGTTCTTCCCTGGTCTATGTCATACACCCAGATCACCAATCATTTTTTCTCTTCCATCCCATGAAATCCTTACTATTCCTAACTCCAATCTCCATCATATATTATAATTGGAAGCTCCGATACCATTTTGTCACAACCCTCTTTCTACAAGATGATGTAAAGGATATAAAAGTTTCGAGACCTTCCACCATCAAGATGAAAAATACAAAATAACCCCAAGCCCCACATCCAATCGGCTTTGTGGTGGCGACCAGCACCAATGGTAAACAAAACACACAAAATGGCATGAATTACACTTTTCTAGTAACCCAGATTTGGAGTTAATATGTATCAACCTAAAAAAACAATAATATATATATATATATATATATGAATCTAAAAAAATTAATCCCACATGCATGTTTAAAAAAACTGCAGGAAATACAATGAAAAAATCCAATGTAAATACCAAAACGACACGCTAAGAAGTGAAACAACAATTATCCTAATGCCCGAGCAAGTAATGGTCATCATGGTCCATGTAGTCTTCTAGGAAACCTTAAAATAGTTTTATATATGTATGGTGATGAAACATGTATACTCAGTAGTAAAACCAAAGCCACTCAAGCACAAGTGGGAGAAGCATACTAATTCACCTTTAAGAGGAACATGATAAACCCTAAATCAACTAACATGGTATAATATCCATGCCATCCTCACCATGTCATGTTTGAAAAATAACACAAGTCATGTAATGTAAAGGTGTAATCAAATCAATATTTGGGTACCCCACACCACTTACCATTGTTTAACTACTCATCCCTAACAGTAAATTTTTTATACTACCTTGCTCTTCCACAAGCCCCATAGTCACAACCTAACAAACACACATGGGCCATAAACCACACCACATTCCTTCTTACAAACACATCAGACACATCTCGAAGACAGCTGGGAAGAACACCTTTCCTGCACACACATAGGCCTCATAACTGCATCATATCCTGCCCAAAGAGTCTTGGGCTACCAATGACTATAAGAGGTATTTTAAAAGAAATAATGACCATCAATCCATCCCCCAATGGGATGTTGGTAAATCGCACCCTCCCCCATAATGATGGGGGTGTTCGGCACATAGTTCTCTGAACGAGTGGGGTGGTTATAGAATACACAAGGAACTACATATATATATATAGGTACAGAACACTCATCCCAACCTATGGGTTTTCAAAACAATAAATACACCAAACCGTCACATCCCTTGCTGCCAATACTTCATGTACACACCACCATGAACGACCCTCTCATTCATATGTCAATAAATGAATGCCATTTCACTACAGGCCATAACTCAAAAAATACCCCCAAACCCATTCATTTAACATGTTTCCATTCTACATTATAAATTCATATATTTATTTATTCCATCCCTACATGGGAAACTATCAAACACAACACACCACTAGTAACATCATAACACACACCCACTTCATGAATGTCCAGAAACTCAGGGCGAATGGCCGATGCAATGTAACAACATACTTCTTCAAAATTATCCACCCTAAACCATATTCAGCATCCCCGCTACAACAAAATCACCATATCCATCAAAACAACAAAACTAAACTAGCTTGTAGTACCACTACACACTCCCCTTCTTGAACACCCACTCAACCACTACCACCACCATTCCACATGTATTGTTACCTTGTACCTCCTATCAACAACAAAACCACCAACACACATATCCCCAACCACACTTGGTAGCCCCGTTTCATAACAATAACATTTAACCCATCACTCCCAGTAATAAAACATAACCCAAGGACAAACAGAACCATACACACCACACAACACCACCAAACAGCATTGTGTATTCAAATTTAGCAGTACTCATTATTTAGTTCCAATTTCATTATTCAAGGGTGATCACAGAAAATCATTGATAAAAAAGAATCAATATATTTAACCAAATATATGTGATTAATCAAATATCCATATTATATCTATTCAATAGTGGAAGTACATAAAATAGTGAAAATTTAGACATGTACACAAATAGGGTCCACCAAAGATAATGATTTTGAACAGGAATACATCCCTTAAAAACATGACATGTATCAAGGATAACATATAAAACAATGTGATCATCATCAGCATCATACCATCCCATCATTTATTACATCATATTATCTTCATTTAATTGGCTTCAACCGTAACCACGTGGTGATATCAGTACCCCCAACCCTCTTGATACACAAATAAAAGTGAGAAGAAGGGATCCCTACTTGGAATAACCGATGATCAAAAATACCGCCACATGCTAAAACATTGGGTCACATGATTAGTAGGGAAGAATCTAGGGGAAAATGTAAAAATATACTAAAACATAAGAACATGAATCCTCAAGGAAGAAATGTTCTCAGTGCACCAAGAGAAAATCAAAGGGTTCAAAGAAAGAGATGATCTCAGATTTAGAATTTCCATATCCTAAATCTATGGGGAGACGGTTGCAAATTCCATTAAATTCAGATAACAATCATTACCACTAGGTTGAGGAGTCAAATTAAGCATAAGGTATTTAAGAGACTAATATCATTTGACACGGCACAAAAACTCATTAAAAACAGAACATAACTCATTTTACCTCAAATGAAACTTCAATTAGGTAAAACTACAAAAAAGTAGAAAACTGGAAATGATTCACCATAGGGTGAGTCACTGATAGTGATTCAACAATTCTTGACTCACTGATGTGAGTCACCCACACAACTCACTAACAGGAGTCACCGACACCTGACTCACCTATGCGAGTAACTGATAAAACTCTGTGAAACGAGTCACTAACTCCATTCATTGAAACTGATCCTACTGATGCCCTGACCAACTGATGCCCAGATTCACTAACACTGAGCTTCCGACACAAGCCACCAACACCAACCTACTGATTCTAAGCTATCGATTCAGGCTACTGATTCAATCCTACTGACGGAAAAACCAGAATTTTGTAAAACACTTGTAATGAGATTTCATTGCCTCCCAGTACACCCCAAAACTGGATTTTGACAATGTAATGGAACATTTATGATAGGGAAATTACAACAAAAAATCACTATTATGATTGTGATAAATGTTATGTCCATAAAGAAAGGATTATTTGATTATCCACTAAAGTAATTAATTCATTATGTCTATAGTTTTTTTTGAAATAGTCTAAGGAACATATAATGGAATAAATATGTGATTAATGTGGTGTATGAGTTGAATGAAATATTACCGTACTCATTTTCCATTATTTTATAGCAATGAACCTAAATTTTATGGGTTTTGGGTCAGATTTTGAGCTATGGAAAATTTTATTATATGTATTTTCGATGTCATTAATGATAATGATTTGTTATATATATATAAATATTTTGATTTTATATTTAATTATTATTGAATAAAAAATATAGAATGATAATTTTACTAAGATAAGTGATAACTAAATCTAACATTGTGGTCTGATGGTATAAAATACATCATTGTTTGTATTTTCTAAAAGGGTAGGGCTGAAGCCTCATTTTTTTTATTAAAGAAAAGAAAAGATCTCTATAACTAGGTAGAGGGATACCCATTAAATATCCCATAGGCCTAGTGGGCATTTAGACCATTACATAGCCCGTAGGCCCAAATTTTAGGCCCAATACTCATTTTGTGAATAGTACTCCTATAGTACCCAACTACATCATTGTTTGTGAAAGTGTAAAAAATTAAAAAATGAAGGTTACTATATCATGAATTTATAAATGAATTTTTTTTCATTAGACAATAATTCATATTGATTCATTTATTCTCTTAGTATAAGATATCATATTCAGATAAAATTTTATGTGATAATTTTTGAGTAGTCAGAATTGTCCTAAATAAGTTACCAAAAATTATACAATTTAAAATCATATTTAACCAACATTATAAAGAGATGAAAATTTTGAATTATAAATGACGTGATTCATCATTAGGCCAATTTTTTAGAATTTATTGATACTCTTAGAGTTCTGTATAAACAAGTTCAATGTTTTTATTTGGTATGCCACTCAAATAAAAGATTAAAGTTGTTAAAAAAACCTTGAATTAAAGCTCGTTGTTTCCCTCATTTTTTATTAATACTTTTAACCAAAGGATTTAAAATATTGTGGTTTGAAGTAATGCCTTCATAAGAACTAGAAGATTTAATAAAACCAATAGATACACTAATAGGAAATAATTTATTGGATTACTCTAAGCTATCCATATTAAACATCTATATATGTTATTAGATAGATCATTTTATCATAGATGAGGTTTTTTGTTCATTTATATTAAATTTAATTTAAATTATTTCATGGAACTTTTATAAATATAATATTATTTTAACTATTTCCACAGTGATTAGAAATGAGTTTTTCTTTCTGAAATCATTCAATGTTTCTAAATCCAATTCCATTATATTTGGATTTAATTTATATATATGGAAAACTAAAATATATAAATTTTAAGAAACAATGATGTGTTTCATAAAAAATATTAATCATTATTCATGATCAATTAAAAATAATTAATTTTATTTAGAATCAGTGTGGTTTTATATAAGTTATCAAACAACAATATGGTTTATAAAATGGATAGAAGAATGCTTTTACAAAATTTTACACTCCAAAATGACAATTTTACTTCATGTATTTATGGAAAAATATTTATAGATATTATAAAATTATTAATTCCCCAAAAAAATGTAAAATTTTAAAGAAATAAATATATATTTTAATGGAAGGACATTAAAATGTTCTGTTCAAAATTAATTTAATTATAGGGAAAAAATGTTTCCCTTGCAGAATGTTCTTTCATGGTGTAAACCCCAATGAAACTCCAATCAAGATTTAAGAAGGGCTTTAAAGCATACAAATTTTTTTAGATTTGATTTATAATTAATTTTTATTTAAATTTTATATTAATTTATAAAATATATATATATAATTTCATAAGTTAAATGTAAATAAGTTTATATTACATTGGTAAATTTTTATAAATGATAAGAATAAATGTTTATATTGAATTTATTTGTTTTGAAATATCTACAGACAATTCCAAATGGGTATTTTTAACTTTGATAAAGTTTTAAATAAAATGAAATAATTTAATTTTTTTTGAAAAATTTTAACATAGAATATTAAATCATTATATGATTATAAATTGTCTAATATATCATATATTTTGAATATAAAATTTTACATATTAAATTACTAATAAATTGATTATATGGAAGAGATCATATTGAAATAAATATGCAATCCCCACTTAAATATATAAGTTCCAAACATGGTATGATTGACATGATAGTTTACCAAAACAACTAAATGATGGTAGAGATAATATAGTGGCATAATCCATAGTAAAAAATGGATGTTAGAATACTCATGAATATGTTAGGATTAAACAGTTCTGTCACATAAGAAAGAATTTATTTAACAAAGTTATTTATTAAATTATTTTAACAAATGGATCTCATTTGATAAAAACATTTTTTAAATAAAATAAAATCATTATAATCAAACATGACATTGTTATAGATTGTGGAAAAAGATAATTTTAATTAAAATAATTCTTACAGTGGTATAAAAGCATGTAAAAAAATTAATTAAGAAGTAAAATTCAATATATTATAGAAACCCCTTCTTATGTTAAAAAATGGTTATGTTAATTATCAAAAACAATATTTTAATAACCTTCATAGTATTATCTTTATGTGTTCACATACCTTTATATTTATGGAGTCTAAGTTTACAAAAAAAATGAGAACATGGATACATTCGAGATAATATATAAACTGAAAACTCTTTATTAGGACCAAACATAGAATAATAGGTAAATGATTTCAAGAACAATTATTAGATGAAATATGGTTAATGGAACATTGATTATTATCCTGGAAAATAATATGATATGGTATGTTAATGAAATGGAGTGTATTGGGTATCCTTTACTTCTTTATATGTCTACGCACATCACTCTAAAAAATGAATTTTTTATAAAGCATTATAAACTACAATATGAATGTTTTTAGCATAAGATTATGATATATAATCAATATATTGAGAAAAATATAGTAGGAAATGGGTGGGCTGAGCTCTTGTGTTTTATTGATATTTCAAAATGGAAAATGATTAAGATATTAAAAGAGTTTTTAATGATCCAACAACTATCCCATGTCAATTAAAACAAAATGTGGGGTTATAAATGAGGGTAAAATCATTATTTTTTTAAACTAGTCAATAGATGAATAATTTCACAGAACTCCCAAATCACTATAAAAATTGGACTGTACACATCATGTATTACTATTATAAATTCCTATTCACTTTCATAAAATTGTAGATTCCTTAAACATTAAAATTTTAATAATTATAAAGTATTCCCAAAAAAATAAGTAATTTACGGTTGGATCTTCATGTTTACTTTAATTGATTATTCAAAGTGAATATACATTTAATAAGTGCATAAAACATATTAATTATTAAAAAAAATTATATGTATTATAAATATTTTTATTAATATTTTATAATAGTATAATAATTTTAAATATGTACTTATTCTAAATAATATTACTTGATTATTTTAATATACATTTTTTATTAATGGCCCAATTATATAGATTTTTTTTAATAAATATGATGAAAAAAATGTTTCATATAGTATGAAAGAGATTAGCCATGATATTTTTTAAAATATTATGAAAAGGGATTCCACACCTATATATTATCATATTTAAAAAAACTATTTTAAAAATAATACTCCGTAAACATAAAGATGTATAAAAAATATATTAGTATATATTTTGTTATTTAAATTATTTAATAAAGGAAATAAGTTTTATTTTTCAACACAAAATATTTTTTATATATATATTTTTAGATAAAATATTGTTCTTATGATGTTGTGTGATAATGTTTTTAATATATAGAGGGTCAATATTTAGAAAATAAATTTTTATACAAGATTATTTCTAAGTAAAATTTACTTTATGTATTTAATGTATTAACAATATATTGATATAGAAAAATATTTTTTTAATGTATTTTATAAAAAAATTACAATATGATCTGAAAAAATTTTGAATAAAATTATTCTAAGCTGATGATGATGATCATTGAATGGGTTTTATTTATTAAAAATAAATATATGTTATTACCATCACCACATTGGATATTTTAATGAAAATATGTTTGTATAATTTGTCAAAGGATTTGAACATGAGGGTTATAAATCCCAATTTTTTCAATTTGCAATGATAATTTACTCAATTATTTTAACTAATAAAATGGGGTTTGTGGATGAATTTATTAAATAGTCACATTTATATGTTGTAGAAATTACATGGAGATGTGAAAATTTCAACTAATACCTCTATTTATAGAAAAAAATCCTCTCTAGTGTTTTATAATACATGATATTATTAGAGTGTAAATTATAGTAATACCCTGGCTAAAATCACCCAAAAAATATCTTAGTTAGTTGTTTTCTAGGGCCACAACCATGCCTCCATATATTCTAGTAGTTTTCAAAAAAAAATAGAGAGTATTAAATAATGGGAAACTATAATCAAAGCATCATCATATACAATAACATATATATAATTGAGTCAACTTAGAACATCAAAGTAAGAACACTGATTTTTCTTGAAAATATAACCATCACCAATAAGCAATATCAACATGCTTAATAAATAATATATCCTTGCTAATAATACATTTATTATTTAAGGGTGATACTTAGGAAAACTATATAGAAAAATTTATACTAAAAAATATATTGGGAGGCGGAAATATAAAAACGTTATTCCCTCCTAAATATAGTCTCTTAAATATCCATCTTGATACTAAAATTAGATCTCCAATTGAACATACTAACTAAAAATAAATAATTATCCCTTTATAAGCACCACGGTTTCCATATAGAGTCTGATAAATTTTCATTGTTAGGAACTACAAACAGGGTTCCTCAAATATTCATAATATGTAGTGTGTTTACGCAAAAACAATGTCGATGATAGAACCCTAGTATACATTCATGGCCATAATTTCTTAACCTAGACATCGCAAGGCCTTAAATAACCAGTTTTGGATGTGCTAGAACAATGTGTCACCCGAAGCTACATATTGATATGATGAATCATTTGATGTTTCAATAGGGAGGGAACAAATTATCCATTAACTTGAAAATATCATCAAACACCCCATTAATCAAGGTATAGTCTACAATTGAATCATAATACAACACCCTATCACTCAAGTTATATACTAAAATTGACTTAAAATCCAACACTGTAACACTCTATTTGATGTTCCATAATCATGTTCCAATACATTTCCTATTACTAAATTTATCTATAATTATACCCCATAACTCAAGGTTGGGTCATATACCTACATCTTGTAACATCACCATAACACATTGGGACATAACTCCCCATTATCACTTAGTGCTTGGCCTTGTAATTACATCCTGAACCACCACCCTCTCAATCACTGTGAGAAATCATGTTATGTATCATCATAAGCTAAATGAACATAGTAAGTATATGAAATAAACACATAGAAAAAATAATAGCAATTATGGATCCAACTAGACATGTATCTATACATTGAACAATATTATTGTATAATCATTAACAACACATACATGACCCAACCTAAACAATCACTTTGTACTCAGTGATATCACCTTTTACTTAAATCTGAAAAGTATTCTAAAGTGGTCCCTAAGACTATTGGCTTTAATAAATCTATAACATAAAATTTTAATAAAAATAATTCAATCCATTGTATAAGAGCTCTATTATTCAGTACCCTAAACAAAATGCCATAAAGAACCCATACCTTCATTACTATATCTATAAATAAAACATATAGTTCAACATTATTGAGTAACCCAGTACTGAGAACAAAATAATACAATACATTCCATGAAATACATCTATAAAGGATATATGGTATTAACAAACATTAAATTTCCCAAAGGAAACAACACAATATTAATACTCAAGATAAAAAAACTAATGGAACAACACAAATAAGGTAACAAAGCATCTTATAAGTACCTCACATGTCAACATACCTAGATGTTATCTAATAAATGACACTCATCAATCCTATATAAACACATTACACATTCCATCCCTCTTAATGACTCTTACCATGTATAACCAATTCGTGTTTCGATACACAAAAATCTAAAAACCAATGAAATCACCTAAATATTACTTCACCCCAAACTGAGGGGTTCCTTGTCCTATCATGTACACTAGAATAACTTTCCATACCACTCGTGTGGTACATCACATTCTAAAACATTTACCCTAGGACCTCTTCCAACAAGAGACTATAAACCATCTAATGAAAACTCAATATCATCCATTTATTACTAATTACACAATTCCTAATCAATATGGGGTGTTTTGAAAGATACTTGAGATCATTACCCTTGGTATAATAGTTTTATGGGCAATCTAAGATCACCATACCGTGCAATAAATTTAATTTTCACATCATAGAAAATGTACCCTATCCTATCAAGAATCTTGATACTCAGCCAAACCATTTTTAACATTTTTGAACCCAAATCCCCTGAAAATTTAATGAATTATACATAAAAACAAGTACTATATGATGAAATATTAGAAGAACCACCAATATCAAGTATATAGTAGTTAACCAATTTAATAAAATAACTTGGTTTGACATTGTTTCAATGAAATTTATATCTCAAAAAATAGGCCATAAAATGTGATTTCTACTAAAATATGAATTAATAAGAGAGATATAAGGAGAGATACCTTAATTATTTCTTTATATATTAAAAGAGGATAAAATTTATTAATAAATAATTTTGATACATATAGAGATTGTGATCTGAGATATACATGAAGTGGAAAATAATTGGGAAAAGTAACATAGTGAGAGGGGTAAGGGGTGATGTGTTATTAAGGAGAAATTATTTATGGGATACCAAATATAAATGAAAAAAAGTAAAGAATATTTGTTAAAAAAACTCTCGAACTACCCACATCTTCCCCATTGGGGTCCAACTGGTACCCACATTCACCCCATAGGAATGATGATTCTTATGGTTAAACTTGGTGTACCATGACACAATACATAGGTTTTCTATTTAATGAAGAAAACCCAAAACTCCATTAATACCTTATTGATTCCATTACTCACCACTAGAAGGGATAAACAATAAGTTAAAATTCCTTATAGGGACATCCCACCACATATAATTCCAACACGACTATGTACTCTCATAACATCGACTACTCTTTGAAAAAATTAAAATTCTCATTTTATTCTCCAATCCCGAAAAATATGGTTTATTAAAACTGTCTCCATTATTTGTTTTATCAGACATAATAAATGTTTCGGGTTATCTCTTGATTCTATATTTATCCATTGACAAGTAAATCCAAATCATAATACCATTTTGTGAAAACATTCTATCAAACCATCCCCCCTGAAACCCCACAAATATGGATTATCCCTAAATACATCCAGTTTGATCCTTGTTACTCATCAGTTGTTTCCTTAACGAAACATTCAATATAAAATGCAACTCTCTTTGGAAAATTTCACACAACAATTTTTATAGCTCTTTTATTAACAAAACTTCTACAAAACCACAATGTACTACCATAATTTCAATTCATATTCATAATATCATGCTTTATCCCTGGTGACATTTTCTAATTAAATTGGCTCCATATAGCCCATACATCATAAAATATCCGAATAATTTATTCCCTAGTTCTTTCACACACTATATGATATATCTAATTTTGAAAACTTTATCTTATGATAAGCTCAAGAATAGCACCTAGATTAATTTATTGATATTTAATAGTCGTTTATTGCTCTATCTCGATTTCCAACACATCCTTCCAAGACCTAAACATAATTTTCTACCTCTAATCATATTCTAAATGTACAAATGGATATATAAACTATATAATAAATTCAGGACATAGTGTAATCCTGGTACCATACATGACTCATTCTAAAGCACCCTTATGATCATAGAACTTATCTGTGTACCCTTCATGATCACCATCACACAATCCCTATGGCTGATCACCTCCAATGACATAGGTTCACTATCATGAATCTATTTATATACTCAACAATAGGGGATTTTTCATTTCATCCCATCACTAACACCATTGTACCCAAAGAAAATTAGAATAGATGGGTTTTCACAATCAAGAATTTCACATAAAACCCTTATATCATTAACCTATGTCCACCATTTATAGGTCCAAAGATGGTATGTTTACCTTAAAATATATCACTAACCTGGATGACCAATGATCAATACCACTAAACAATAGAATACATTGTTATATATGATACAGAGGCACTTTACCACATGGATTCTCCAATCATTGTTAACCAAATAATTAATATTCTTAGTAACCAAATTACTTAACCATGAAACCTCACAAAAACCCATCACCAACATCCTTGAACAATTCATAATTTTTTTATGATTTCCATGGGAACTAAAATGAAACACTTACCATCTCTCTACAACATGAATTCTATTTATAGCTCTAAATATTCAAAATGCACTAATTTCATGTGCAGTTTCACTAGGAAGTACAATTGGATACATTTCCTAAGTGATTTCCCCTCAATATTCATCTTAGTTAACCACGATACTCGCCATATAGTCATTTTCCATGAACCATCCCTAACATCAATGTTCGTTAAACCCATCCACAAAACCTTATTAGAATTTAAGGAATTATTACCTTATAAGACCACCATTTCATAGTAATATTTTTTAATTTATGAGTCATATTCATGGGCCTCACCCCATATAAGGCTTAATATTTGTTTTATGTCACAAACCATGTTAAAATATATCTCTTAACCCATTTTCGAAATTTCAATGTGTCCCGCATGAAGTACCTTATATGACTTTATTTCCAATTAACTTAATATGATTCCTAAAAAATTGAAAACACAATCCCATACCTCCTTAGAATTAATCCACATAAAAATCATCCATGCGTTCATTCCTTGACCTATGTTACATCCTTTGACACACTTCACAAAAAAATCATATCAAACACACTTTCCCATTGGGGAATGAGATACTACCAACTCACCTATAAGGCTTGTGAAGCTTAGCCATCGTACCTTCCAACCATTCATAAACTAGCTACTAAGAAGAATAATCATTTACTCAACCCAGCTACTAAAATGAATCCCAATCTAATATTTCTATCTCCACACCCCAAGGTAATATCCAAAAACAATCCAACATACTCAGGGGTCCATATATTATATACTGTGCTTGTTTCAAAATAATTAATTTGTTCCAGTCAAACTCAAAATCCCACACCAATCTTCCAAAACCTATATAAACATCTCCCACTTTAGACAAACCAAAAAGTATCTCACCGTAATAGAAAAAATACCAACCATTATTTTTCCCAAATTTTCATCTACTCAGTCTATATAGAGATAAACCTATATTCTAAGGTAATTTCACGTGCTACCTCGACTATTTCAAGAGTATCATATCATATAAACATCACATGATAAAATAGAACACATCCTTATTTCAAAATACCTATACCATCTATACTAGGTAATACACCACACAAACCTACCCACTACAAGAAAATAATATATAATTATTATGACTATATAAGAAATAATCCATCCAAATCACAGACAAAAGTCACATTCTATTTTTAGATAATTAATGCACGGATAATATGTTAATCAGGATAATAAATAATAAGTTATTAATAATAAATTAATTAATCTAAAATGACTTCTCAAAATGATTAAATTTTTTTTCTTTAACATAAAAAAAATTTTAACATGATTTAGAAATTTGAAAACCATTTCTGATTGAAAATAAATAAAGCACATGTCAAAATATACCTAAGATCTTGGTATTACATAAGAACACAAAAACTTTTGACACCCCAGGATAAGAATAAAACAATAAAATAATATAATAATCCAATAATGTCATTCTTCAATAAATATGATAATCACAATAGTGAAAACTAGTAAAAATATTCACATCCCTCTGGTAATATGGACATCCACCATAAAAGTTTGTCACAATGAAAATGGTATGTGTACATCCTAATACCTGACTACTAGTATCTCCATCTACCGAGTCACCAAATAGTAAAACATCCAAAAAAATAATACTATAATTTTTTATACTTTCTATGATTAAAGAACCCATATGGTAACATAATCGGAAATTTTATGGGACATAAGGTATTCCTCTCCACACTATTGAGTCTATTTACTAGTGATTGGAGTCTATGATAAACATTTGTATAGTATAAACTAGGTGTCATGATATATTATGACATACAAATAACTAAATCGACTTTAAACATCATAGTAATCAAAATAAATTTACATAAATTGTCGACTATCAATAATTAGTAATATCATCAAGATATAATAATAATGGATCCATTTTTGGCATATAAACATAAATCTAGATTTTTCCTTGGGTGAAAAAAAAATTAAATAAAAACAACATGTAGAGATACAATAATAATAAAACTATGACCCACCTATGCCTATTCTCATAAATCTCCATCATACCATTCATGAAAGATCACTCATGCATTATATTAACTAAAAACTAGACAAGAGTTCTTTGTATATGCATAGTTTACCGTAAATGGTGTCAAGAATAATTTATTTAGAGAAACACCAATTAAGATCTATAGATATTTCATAATATGATGTATTTTATACATGAAAAATTAATAACAAAACACATTAATATGTGTCAAATCAACTTGTGCTTACCATGTCATATTACACCTTAATACATAGGTATCAACAAATCCAGAAGAAAGTGTCACTCAGAAACATAAATAATTCCAAGGAAACATTGTAAATGACATTGAGTGTAGTGAAATATAGAATACCTGTAAAAAACAATGTCTAATACCCTATTAAATTGTGTGTGGTCAATAATTGAGTCATAATCCAACACCCTATAACATAGGGTATATACAATAATCGAGTCAAACCCCAATACCCTAGCACTCAAGGGGAGGTTGTGAAATAACATCCCAATCCAAAACACCCGCACATAGGATGAATAATAAGTCCACCATATCAATCAACGATTTTTATAATAAAAAAATCATGAAAAAATGCACTATAACTCATGGTGAGTTGCACTGGATCCTTATCGCAAAGGGTTAATCCATATAACTACATGTTGGACCAACACCCTCTCACTCCGGATGATTTATCAAAAAAATTCATGAAAAAAAAATTCGGAACTCATTTGCAATATAAAAAAAATGGTAGGAATTTCCTCAATACCTAATCCAGATTAGAATTTTCATTACTACACCCTAAATAGATATATTGGGACAAATCATACATGATGCACCTTGACCAATATCTTTAAACTAATACATCTTAATCATAATATATAGGTGGAAAATATTAAACTATGATCCCTAGGAGTATATTTCGAGGTCCACTTATAACCGAATATATTTTTTTTATTTAGTTACACCCATGTACAACACTATTATTAGGCATTTCCATGTCCCTAAGGGAAAAAAGAACGCACCTTATCATTCCCACTTATATCACTATAACATAAAACCCCACTATAAGGAGTAACTCGACACTGAAAAAATTATTCCACGTATTCCATTAATAATAATCAAAAGGGACCTACGGTATTTTCACAAGTTTTACTACACATAAAAAACATCCAAAATAATGTAAATTCTAAGAATCACTAATCCACTATCATGACCTAGGAAATAAGGGAGTATAAATATGTTCCACACATCAATATACCTGAGTTATTTAATTCAAAATATACATTAATCATATATTAATGAATTACACATTCCAACCTCTATTGGGACCATTCACTTATACAACCAATTACATTTAAATGAGATAGACTTCTAAACCTAAGGAAATGATGTAACTATAACTTCACCCTAGGAAACTATGTTTCCAAATCTATTTGACACTCTAGAATTCATTTACATACTACTATAGTGGAACTTCACTCACTTAAACCTCTACCTATATCCCTAATCACATGATAAACCATAAAAAAATCACATAATATATGTACATATGAAAATTTTAACTAGTTATAAAATAAAAAATTAATAAGGGTCTAACAGACCTCACAAGAGGTCACTAACCAGGGTAGAAAATTCATCAATGCCCTATAGAAACACAAAAACACGAATGAAGCTCACTATTTAGAATAAAGAGACATTACACTAGATTATCACACACCTCAAGATACTCTCAAACCATTCCCAAAGTTCTCAAACATGAAACTCATGGAACCCAAATGAATATATCACCATCATCTACTATATTAGAGTTAGTTCACTTTATATCAATACTCAATTAAAAATTGTTTTCTTGAAATAAAAAATATGATAAATAGACCATAAATGGTATTTATAAAAAAATGATGATAAGGGATATATATAGAGAGATTCAATAGTTTTTAACTATGAATTTACAATAGGGGCCCCCTAATTCAAATGTAACTCTTATATGATGGAGACTATGACATTGGATCTCCATAAAGTGGAAAAATATATGAGATAATGATGTGGGATAGTTGGTATTGGGTTTGGTTGAGAAGATAATAAAATATGTGGTGAACCCAATTTAAAAATATTAAGATAATATATTTTTTGAAAAGAACCAATGATAGAAACCATGTATGTGGTTAGGGCCCACTATATACCTCATGGCTCGTTAGGGTTTTACATCCTTCTAGGGTGACATTCGGTACCCAATATAACCTAAACAGTTACCAAGGTGGTTTTTTTCCCTAATAAATTTCACTAATAACATCTTATACCGCAACCTAACTCCCTATAAAACTATTAAAAAACTAAAATTTCATATAAAAACCTACTAAATCTAACCAAACTCTCTTAATTATTATCTAAATTCAAATTTTCTAAACAAACCCTTCTCTAGTAGTCAAAATTAAGATTCCCCCTAATTTTTTGAACACGTAAAAACATGGTTCATTACAATTATATATATTTCTATATTTATTAATAATGTAATTCAATAATATTTAAAAAATTTAATGGTAAAAGAAATATAGAGTGCACATTATCATTCTTTCCTATTGGTTTCCTCTTTTATATGAATTGAAAATATATTTAACCTCTAAATATATGGATCTGAGTTACCACAGTCAATTTTTATGATGGATTATTATAGTTTATCTTGTCATTTGAAGGATATCATGTGGTTATTTGTTTGAATTGATGCATATAAATATCTCATGATACATAAAAAATAGTGACTGTGCACTAGATGCCCCACTATGTATATCATAGTAAGATTTATGAATTATGAATATGTTATATTTGGGATGAATGTTTCATGTTGGATACCCATTACATATAAATAACAATATACCCATCATGGGAACCATTTCACTTTATTAACTTTCTAATTCTAACCACAAGGCTAGGATTATTAGGAATTTTTTGGGTCACATTATGATCATGTTAGTTGTTGATATTTTACAAAATATGATATTTTTTCTATAAAATAATGATTATGATATTTATATAATTCTATGGACATACCTTGGTAAGTAAAATGTGATTTAACATTATCAGTTCATCCATATTATTGAATACTATGTGATGTATTCATCCTTCTAGTTAGTATATACTAATAGAATCGAAAAAAATTAGAGTAGTCTAAATGGAATATACATATTATGCGACTCACTATCCCTCAAAGTCTTTATAAATATATTATTTTATTTTATATATTTTATGTAATATATCTAGTGAACCTAGGTTTGGATATACATGCTTTTGATGGAGAGAACATCATTTCATTTAGTAGTTTGATCGGTAGTGATGTTTTTCAAGAAGATGATCATTGATTTTAATTATAGATTTCAGAATCCATTATTTTATTCAATTTAATAATTCCCCCAATATTCACACTTTATGATTTCATGAAATTGGATTATGTGTTTTTTACATTTTTTATAAAACATTGAGAGCTACCCTAGAAGAGTTTTTGTGGATATCCCAAACAATGTATCTCATGGATTTTCACAAGTTGTCACATATGATGAAAGATATTGTCAATATGAATAAATTTTTTTATATTATTTTATAAAAAAATCTAGATATTTTTTTTAAACCCCATTTTTTTAAAAATATTTCATTTTCATAATTCTTATTTATAGGAATTATAAACATGTTCAACTAAATAATTCGTATATGATATTTGTTAAATTTAAAGGGTATAAAGCCATTGAAGATTATATTATCATTATAGATTTTATTGTTTGTATTTTATGTAAATAATTTTTATTTAGATGTAAAATAAACAAATTCTCATTATAACAAGTTTATTTTAAATAAAATAATATTACTAATTTATTTGAGAAAATGAATTTTATTCGAAGAAATTTTTTTGATGTATGCACGTTTTTACAATTGAGGACTAATTTAAACTACATGGAGTCATAGATACAAGTAAATACCGATAAAATATGTAAAAGAATGTAGTCAGAAATAATGGTTTTATTTAACATATAAACATTATGATACATATAAATAGAAATGTGCTTTATTTGAAATCGTTTTTTTATTATATAGAGTATATTTTTTATTTAAAATATGTATCTAAGATTTTTAATTATAAAATTTAATGAAATGAAATAAATATATATAAATGAAAAATAATTGATAAATTAAACGTAAATTGGTTATGAATAAGCATAAAATCATTTAATATTATGAAAATGATATTTATTTAGAAAATGTTTTTAATGTGTAATGTTTTTTATCTTAAAAATTAAATTAATCTATTCTAATGAAAAATTTGATGAAAGTTATGTATTTTATATATAAGAAAATATATAAAAATTAATATAACATTTATTAACTAGAATGTAATAAGAAAGAATTCATTTTTAATATTGAAAATATAGTTTTCTAGAAAAACATTTATTTTTCATGGGTTTCTATATTAATGTTAATTTTATATGAATTAAAAAATGAATCCAATAAACATTATTTAATATTTGGAATAAAATTTTAAAAATTATATAATAAGGGAAATATCTCTTTTTGGCATAGAAATGATTTACCAGGAAAACGTTAAGCACCATGGTAAAGGATAAAATAAGGAAAATGTGTTAAACTGAGTGATAAAATCACAAAATATCACACACACTTCTCATTAAATATTTGGGTGAGGGTATTATAAACTTAAGCTCATATTATCCTCTCTAATTTTAAATTTTTGATATAATTTTCTCGAATATAAAATCACATTAATTTTAATGAATTAATAATTAAAAAATTTAACCCCTCTGGTTTATAAAAGGATCCCTTCCACCTCTCTTTATAAGAAAAACCAAAAATTTAAATTCTTACATTTAATAAACCATATTACATTTACCTTATTATCTTATCCATTATTAGGTATGTTTTTATGTCAATATATTTATTTAGTTCCTTCAAAACCAACAAGGCTTCTAAGAGAAGATACAATTTCTCCTTAGTATGTAAAAACATATTAAAATTCATTTTCATTTATCAACTTCATAAACATATTATGGAATATAATTTATTTATTTAATATTGATTATACCATATTCATGGTTTGGTTGGTTTTACCACATACATAAATGATGATAAAACATTATATCATGGAATACTAAAAAACATAACTACTAGTGTGATATTATGTAAAAAATAATTAATGTTTTTTTAAAGGAGTGTTAATATTAATATTTTAATCATTAATAATATACATCCATTAATCCTCTAAAATTTACTAAAACTACCATGTTATGGATTTCATCTTTGAGATTCCTATCATAAACTCCCAAGGAATGAACCTAGAACATCATAACTAATTATTGAACATATATTATATTTCCTTAAAACTGAAAAATGATGCCATCATCAAACCTTTCATCCAGGTGTATTGTAAACTACTCCTCCATTTCCTTCCAAGCATCCACAGATTTCTAAACAGATTCCCTTCGCGACTTCCTTATCTAGGAATTATCCACAACGTTCCCCTAACGTTCAGTGTAAGAGATCTCAAAGTTGTAGTCCTAAAGAAACTCCACCCACCTTCGATGTCTCATCTTCAGGTCCCACTGTGTAAGGATGTGCTTCAAAATTTTCTGATCTGTAAACACCACAAAGTGCTCTATGATAAGGTAATGCCTCCATAACTTCAATGTGAACACTACCGATGCAATCTCTAGGTCATGGGTTGCATAGTAATGTTCATGAGGATATTACTTCCTAAACACATAAGATATCACTCCTCACTGTTTCATCAGAACAAACCCCAAGCCAAGTCTAGAAGCATCACAAAACACCTCAATCAACAGCCCTTTTTCTGGTAACCTCATCGCAGGGTCACTAACCAACTTCCACTTTAGATAACTAAAGGCTTCCTGAAACTGATCAATCCACACGAAGGATTGGTCATTTCTGGTCAAAGTAGTCAAGGGAGATACAACTTGAGATATGACGGGTACAAACCTCCAATAATTTCCTGCCAAACCTAGAAAACTACGAGCCTCGATTACATTATTCGATGCTTCAAAAGAAAAAACTGCTCCAACCTTTGACGGATCAACCGCTACCCCTTGCTGAGACACCAAAAAACCACAGAAATGAACTTCTCATGTCTTGAACATACTCTTGGCTAATTTACCCTAGATTTGGTGGTGTCGAAGGATTTTCGAGACCATATTGAGGTGAATAATATGATCCTCATCTTATCTTTAGTAGATCAAAATTTCATTGATGAACACAATTAAGAAACAATCTAGAAACTCACGGAAAATAGATTTCATGAGCCTCATGACCATAGTAGGTGTGTTTGTAACACCGAACGACAAGACTACGAACTCAGAGTGACCATACCTGCACCTGAAAGCAGTCTTCGGAATATCATTGTCCCTCACCCTTAATTGGTGATACCCATACTACATAACGATCTTAGAGAACCATCCTTCTCCCCTCAGCTGGTAAAAGAGATCATCTATCCTTGAAAGAGGGTAACAGTTCTTGACTGTAACTAATTCAGTCTCTAGTAGTCTATGCATAGCCTGATACCACTAGCTTCCATCATTGTGAACAAGACCGGAGCACCCCATGGTGACAAGCTAGGTCAGAAAAAACCCCTCTTCATCAATTTTTCAATATAAATCCACCAGTACCGTAACTCAGAAGGCACTATCTAATAAGGTTCCATTGAAATCGGATGTCCATTGGGTTTAAAGTCTATCCCGAACTCAACATCATGTTTAGGGGGTAGAATTGCAACTTATTCAGGAAAGATGTCCATGAACTCACTAACATTCTCCAAGGATTCCACCATCTATGTATCTATCGACTCCACTGATAACTAAACTATCATGGAAAGGAGGGGCTAAACTCACCAGCTACCTTCCGGGAAACCCCACTCACCGGCAAAGGTCACATGTTGGCCAACCTAATTGGAGAACATTACTCTTCTTCGAAAACAACTGATAACAACATGTATAAGAAATAGCTAGTTGATTCCTATGAAGACATCATTTGGTTGTATCTACAATAGTAGAAGATCCCTGCTAGACTTTTGTGGCCCTATCATCAGTGTACACCCTCAAAAAATATAAAACAATTTGTTGTGAACTCATATTGGAATACTCAACACTAGGGGCACTGGAAATCTCTCAACGTCTAAACCCAGAGCAAGGGCTAGACTGGGTGCATCAAAAGAGTGAGAAGCTCCTATATCAAACAAGGAATAGGAGAGAGTACTAAACAAGCTGATCATACCTCTAACAACATTGGGCCTTGTTGGAACTGCTGCCTCTGCGGTGTGTAACTGCCCACACCTAGATCCTCTACTCCTTGGCTGATGGTTGCCTCCCTGAACAAGCCCTGGTCAAGGTCCCTGAGGAGTTCCCTAATGCCGGACTCCACCTATAAAATCATCTCTTGGAGGAGTAGGAACTTGATGTTCCTACTGCTACTACGGAAAGAGCTTTGCTGAAAACTATTGCAGCTGAGGCGGGTGCTGAAACGGACTACCCCCATTGCATTTCACTCAGTCTAGGAACTGATTTTGAATGTTCCCATGGTTTCCACAGATGAATTACCTCAGTCTGGGGTCCACAAGGAAAGGGAGAGAACTGGGAGATCGAAACATGAACCACTGGGGGCTGCTCCCCACTAGTCGAAACCTAGAAGGCCCTGACACTGGAGGCATGTTTATAGATTCCTTCCCCTTGAATATCCCAACTAGATTCCCTCCCACAACACACCTCCCAGCATGTGCATCATTTCTACCACTTCATCCTTCTTCTGAACATCCATGTATTCTGTAGGGTGAAGGGAGTGACAACATATTTAAGAGAAGTTTGAAGTGCATCCTATAAATGTATCACCCAAGACTATTCATTTGGAAAATGTTCAATAAAAAAATGAAGGATATCATTGAACATGATCCCCAATACCCTCACTAACATGATCTCTTTCTAGAGGGAGACAATATCTTTCCTCTTCTCAGCCTTCATCTTGGAAGAGATGAATTCTACCATGAATTTCATCTCAAACTCAGTCCATGTAACATCATCCTCCCTCTTCTCTCCAAGATAGAGATTCCACCACTAATGCACCACTCCCCACATCTATATTACATATATAGGAACCTAGTACTTTGTCTAAGCTCGAATCAAGCTGAAATCTATCACCAACTCTTTGAGCCAGCTCTCCATTTCCTTGTCAGAGGTGCTTCCCCCATATTTCTCGAGGGTCTTCAACTAAAAATAATATAGTATCCTCTACTACTAATCATCCTCCTCCCCTTGGTCAGTCCTCTACTAATCACCAAGTCAACATCTTAGACCACGATCTCCCACACTAATCATGGTCTTCGTCTGGGTGACATAGCTTCAACGTAAACTAGAAATGCCTAAGGCCAAGTAGTGTAGATGATTACATTATGTTTACTTATACTTATTATTTATTTAAAATATCTAAAACACCAAGGAAACACAAGAACACAAGTCTTTATGGTGCAAGTACCTTTCCTAGGTTCTCTACCCTATAATCAGTATGGCCTCACTTGGATGTTCGATAGGCCAGAGTCCTTGAATTGGATCATGGGGGCCTTAAAATCCCTTGTCCTAGCAGGTCTTCCCTTTCCTATCTCACGCACCAACATTATCTAACATTGTTTCCCTAACTTCTCATGCAATCCACACTATTATTAATTTTGGATTCCATCATATCTCTTGACCTCCTCTGATACAATTATGTCACAACCCGCCTTCACCATGATGTGGGAAGGGACATTGGAATTTACAGAACCTTCCTTCATCATGTTGAAGGACATATAATGACCCCTGAAACATGCCTTCAATTGTTCTCAGAGTGGCAACTAGCACCAAGGGTATAGAATCACAAGCATGATAGAAGGAATTAAATTTTCATTTAGTAGGATGATGAGATAGTATGGTAAATCCCAACAACAATATAATATTAAGTTAAAGTAAATCCAAAAGCAAACTATTCCCATATTCAGGTGAAAAAGTAAATTAAAAAGTACAAGAGAACCCCCAAGGAATGTACCAAATAAATGAAAAGAATCAACTAAAACTGTCCCAGCGTCAGAACTAGTACTGTCCTGCACAATCCCTAAAGTCCTCTTGGAAACCTGAAAGTAGTTTTATATACGTAGGGTGAGTATATAGGTATACTCAATAGGGATGACCAAAAGCTCTTGTGCACATGTGGAGAGACATTCTAATGACCATAAAAAAAGGAGATAACCAGAGCACCAGCAAAATAAATATCCACCCCAACCTCACCAAGGCACACTCCCAAAATAACGCAAGTCATGTATTGTAATAGTAATCGAACAACGATATTTGGGTTCCCCGCACCATTTTCCAACTGGTTATTGAAGACATATTAGGCATCAAACTACTCCCGCCATTCTCACTGCATTCCCACTACCACACCTCGCCTGCACACACATGGGCTATCACAACCATACATCCCACCCACAAGCACATGGGGTATCACTACCACACATCCCGCCCATAAACACCTTGGCTATCACAAGAACACATCACCACTCCCACAAACACTAAGGTCCGAACAACTACAGCCACTCCCAAAGACACCTAGGCCCCATCCTGAAGACCCTTGGGGGAACCACCTACCCGCAAACACCTTGGCCAACCGCCACAATGTATACTTCCAGAAGAATCTAGGGCAATAATGGATCTCAATCCACCACAGACTGTTCGAAGAGACTTGGGCTACTTGGGAAAGGGAGCAAAAAATGAGCTAACAAGCAACTACTAATGGGAGTGTTGGGAAAAACATCCTACCCATGAAATGGGTGTGTTCGGCATAATGTTCTCAACATGGATGGAGTGTGAATAAGAAACAGAAAAAAATAATTATACATATTGGAAACAAGAAATCATCCTAGCATAGGGGTTCCATATGTAGCCTATACATAAACAACCTTGTTACAATTCATAAACCACACAACACCCACAACCAAGTTTCAACTCATTCCCGAAAAGAGATTATCAATTAACCCTTTCTTGTTTTCATATTAAAGAAAATTCTATTTATGTATTTCTTCAATACTAGGAAACTGATAGGCATGACCATAAGACAAAGAAGGAGAAAATAGCCAAACACCAATTTAAGCATTCAGACCCGGTTCTCATGTAATGTAACAAGAACAAAATGGATTTGTGAGATACCTCGAAAGTACTGGAGCCAAACCAATCCCCAAAATATGGGCACAAGATCATAAGAAAAAAACAGAACCAAAGTAGGGGATCCCATCTCCATCAACGTCACCTCACAAGAATCAACCATAATCATCACCAGAACAAAGCAAGTGAGTTTTCAAATTTGAATATACCATTCATTTAGTTCTGTCTTTATGTTTGGTTAACTGAGGTGATCACACAAGGATTCTTATTCGTTGGGATTCCATTTAATCAATCAAGATTATGTTATTTACCAATTTCAATATTTCACCCATTCAATCATATAAATAACCAGGAAAAAATGATAATTAGTGTGCAATAAAAGACCACCAATAGCCATTATTTTCATTAGACATATCCCCATACAATCCACAATATATAAAGAGGGGTAAAAGAGTACACTAAAAATATCAAACACACCCCTTCATCCCTTATTTATCTATTTATTATCTTCAATAATGTCGGGTTTCATCCATCTTTATAAGAAACATTTTCATACCCACCATGCATGATATACAGTAAAGAAGGACTAAGGAAAACCTTACATGGATGATCAACGATCCACGTTTTTTTCTCCTCATGCTAAAAACAAGGATTCACAAATTACAGGGGAGGAGCTTGAAGGACTCCATGAATGAGCAGGAAAGGCTACGTCACATGCACACCACTAGCCTTAGGAAAGGAGACTCCAAAATCAGAAGGAACGGAAGAAACCAGCCAAGAATAAGAAATAAGGAAATCATGTACGATAAAAATGTATGGTCCTGGAGTTACAAGATAATAACATGAACGACATTACGACTTGGTTGTGTTTTCACCATGTGGTAGGGTGTTTACACAAAAATGGATTAATTGTTATTTAATTTCTCATTGGGGAGGTGGTCATAATAGTTGTGGGTTAAAATATTTTATTTAAAGAGAGGAAACGGGTAATTCTGACACACAATATGGGTCTATTGAGAGTTTCCCCACTCTTAGGGGACATTAGATATCATTTATGGGCTTTAAAAACAGCCTTGAACCACTTTAAAAGGTTAAAATACTTAAAAGTGGAATTTCCGGGAAAACTGGGGGAAAACCCCCTAGAAGAACCCCCCCCCCCCCCCTATGGCACTGATCGGTGACACACAGATTGGTGACACACCGATCTGTGAAACACCGAACAGTTACACACCAATCGTGTCACACTGATCAATGAAACACCTGTCTGTGACCCACCGATCGGTGTCACACCAATCCCTAACACACCAGTCGGTGACCCACCGATCAGTGACACACAAGTAAGTGACCCACCGATCGGGGTCATCGATGTTTGACGCCGAGATGACGCCCTGCCACCGATAGATCGCCCATTGGATCCGGACATGATGGATCCAAGGCGTACCAAACACTGGATATTTGGAAAAGGGATGAACCAGGAGGTTTTGGGCCATTACAATAATATATAATATATAACATATAATATATATGTAATTTATATATAATAAATTAAATAAAAAAATTAATATACGATAAATAAATAACAAATTAGTTAATCATAGATATATAAAATAATTAATAATTAATAATTAATAATTAATAATTACTATTAAATAATAAATAATAAATTGTAAATAATAAATAACAAATAGTAAATAACAAATAAATAATAATTACTAATTAATAAATAATAATAATTAATAACTAATAACAAATAAATAATAACTTATCCTTAATAATTAAGTATTCATGATTAATAATTACTATTTTAAAATATAAAAATAAATAATAAATCATTAGGAAATTATTAATAAATAAAATATTATATATAACAAATAATGAATATATAAAAAATAAAAACATAGATAATAAGTGAATAGTCGACTAAAAATAAAATAATATTCAGTAAATTAAGAAATATTTAATATACAAAATATAATAAATAATAAATAATAATTAATAAATAATAAATAACAATGATTATGAATAAATAATAACTAATAAATAATAAACAGTGAAAAAATGAATAAATAAATAGATAAATAATTAATTAATAATTAATATGTAATAAATTAGTAATAAATAAATAATTAAAAATTAATTATTTAATAACGAATAAAGAATAAAAAAATAATTAATGAATAATAAACTAATAAAAAATAATTAATTAATAATTAAGTAACAATTTAAAAATAAATTAACAATTAATGTGTATATGATAACAAAATATTAAAAAAATACAAAAATACATATTAAATACTAAATAAATAAATAAATAAATATATCAATATATCAATAAATAAATTGATAAATAAATAAATAAAAATAGATAAATAAATAATAAAATATAAATAAGCTTTAATTATTTAATTAATTAACTATTAATTATTATTTAATTAATAATATATATATATATATATATAAAAATAAACAAATAATTAATTAATTAAATAATTAATTAAA
Organism: Viscum album; assembly: GCA_963277665.1. Classification (NCBI taxonomy): domain Eukaryota; kingdom Viridiplantae; phylum Streptophyta; class Magnoliopsida; order Santalales; family Viscaceae; genus Viscum; species Viscum album. The sequence goes on from OY728133.1 coordinate 449,763,686, forward strand.
AAATTGGGTACAACCGCGAAAGCGGCACACAACGCAAGGATGAAAATTACGTTAAATTGCAAGCCTAGGGACTTGACCCCATGACCAGCCCCTCACCCCCCAAACCCTTACCACCCCACCACCAATGGTGGGCTAATTAATAAATTAATTAAAAAAATAATAAAACATTATGAACCACTAAAAACCCTAAAACATTGAAATGACCAGAAATTCTAAAACCAGACACCTTTTTCTATGAAACAACCAGTCAAATTGAAGATCATAAAATGATATTTGATATGATATGTTGTACATACCTAACAGACACTAGGATCGAAAGTTATAATCATTTTAATTTTTAAGAAATCTGGATCTCCTACTAAAACCTCAGTTTCAGAGGTCTTCATGGACTTTCGAGTTGAATAAAAATGGGGTATGATACTCAAAGAGGGAGTTCCAGACCAATGTGGCAAATATCTTGTCATGAGATTTGTTTTTATATGTGGTAAAGCCCGTAGAGACACCCGGATTAAACGTTATGACCATTTGAAGTTCGAGTTTGATTTTAAACTTTTAAAATTAGAATATATATTTTTCCCTTCATTATCAGATTATTAAAATATCATGCTTTGAGTAAAGTTGTTGTAATGCTGAAATGGACTCCCATACCAGAAGATACCTTCATTTGATGTCAATGTTTGTTTTTCAATATACTGAAGATTTGTTATGAGTTTAAAATATTATTAACTAATAACAAAAAAGGTTTAATAGTTTAATCATTATAAATAATTAAAATTATGAATAGTAAATAATATTTTATTATAAATAATAACTAATAAATAAATTTTTTATTAATTTTTTTTCAATTATTTGATGATTTTGAAAAAATTGCGGCAATTTAACGACAGTTTTTTTAGATACCATCATGAAAAAATTATAAAATATTTTGGAGAAATTTGAAAACAATAATAAAATATTTCTAAAACATTAATCATTGGTGTATTCATGGTGGTTTTCCATTCCACTGCTATATTTTTTGTCAAAAAAAATGTAGCGGTGCTTTTGAAAACCACGCCAAAATATTGTTTTCTTGTACTATGTGATCCATTTTTCACTAACATGTTACCTGGAATGTAATAAAGATAAATTTAATTAATATTTGTGATATAAATTAAATAATTATTATTTCAATAACATACATATCATAATTATAATATAATATATAATTTTATATCTTATACTAAAAAATGATAATGTTGTTCATGGACGTGTGGACTACCGCCTCCAAAATGTGATGTGATTTATTTTCTATAGAAAGTCACATCAATGATATATATAACTATATTTAAATAAATAATATGATATTTATGAAATTATAATTCCTTTTTAATAATAAAATGATGCATAACTTTTTTATATACTGGTCATTGAAAAATGGTAATGTTACTCATGTGAATGTACTACTCACCATCTATAAGATCATAACATGGTTAATTTTTCATATATTTCATGATTATTTTAAATAATATAATTAATTTATAAATATAATAAATATTTCATGATTAATATTCTAGATATGTTCAATAATTACCTCTTTTTCTAATTTTCATCCCACCAAGTCATTTTTGAAACATATGCCAAATATCATCAATACAACTGATCTAATCTTACTTGATTATGTAATTGTATATAATATGGTTATATTTGAATGAAAATTACTAACAATGATAAAAATGCTTCTCAAGAAAATAAATAATTAACATTATTTTTTTTCTTAATGATGATAATTGACATATGTTCCATGTTAAACTCAAGGTAAGGGACTTTGTCTCAATTTCATTTTGTTGATACATATTTTGATGTTATTCCCATATGTTGTTTTAAGAGGTGTATATACACTACCTTTGACATGTTGTATCATTTATTTTTCTAATATCATGATATTTGATGTTTTTTTAAGGTTACCCTTCATGGGTCTTATGATTTACATACTTCCAAGATGATAATGGGCATTTGTTTTAAAAACTATCTTTTATTGTTTTCATTTTGGGTCACCTTTTTCTTCCATGTTCATGTTTTAATATGATTTTACAATGTAAAATAGATTTTTAAGAGGGATTTTTTTTCTATATTTAATATTTTTTGAAAAAATTAATCTTCTTATTTATTTGTTTCACTTTCTTTACAAATAATTACAGAAATGTCCTATTTTCACATATACGGAATTAATGAAATTTTTAGCCATCGTAACTAGTATTCAATTATCATATTACATTATAAAATTTCATGTTTTCATTAAATAATAAATCGAATTACTTTATTCTTTGTAATTTGTTTTTAAAAAATGGGTTTTAAAATATAATATATATATATTTGATATCTAAAAGTTCTCAACAAATGGGCTTAAAGAGAGTTTCTCAAGGATTTTACCCTGAAAAGTTATAATATTAAAATATTTTATTCATTATATAGTACATAGAAATTTTTTATGATGGTTGTGCCCAAATACATAAATTGGTATCATTACAATTTAATTGTTGGGTGTACCTCTATAGTGCTTTAATGGATTGGGTAATGATTATGTTATTTAAAGAATTATATTGGAAGTTGGTAATATGGTTATTATAATTTGTAATTTTCATTTAAGTGTTATATGAGGTTTCTATGGGATGATGTCCCAAGGATCCAATATTAAATTTATATTTATTCAAAAAAATATTTCCGTGAAATAATCTTTTAGGAGGTAAAATAAATGATCTTTTTAAAATAATGATATTTTTATTTATTGGTAAAAAATTAATTCTTTTGAAAAGTTTATTGATGGGTTTTTATATTTTTCATTAAACCTCTGATTTTCATCATTTTATATTCCCTTCTGATCTTTTAGTTATCATCCCATGCTTGAAAAATATTTTTCACAAAATTTATTATTGGGTAAGGGAATATAAGAGTTCAATTTGAAAGTCATAAAGATTTTTCATAATGATAAATCAGGTTTTTATGTTATATATGGAGTTAAAATGGGTACAGATCAGAAGTTCCCACATTGTATAATATAGTTTTGTTAAGTTTGAGTTATGTCCTAATTCTCAAAAAATATAAAACTAAAATGATACCCAAATGTAAGAGAACGAATTATTATATTAAAACGCAGTATTGTGTCATGTTTAAGGCTAGGTTCTTAGAGTTATTATCAGAGGATGGTTTATATAAATTTTGAGGTTCGGATAATGATAATATAATTCCAATGAAATATTTTACTCTATTATTAGGGTGAAATAATATAGAATTTGTAATTATTAATGTTTCTTCATCTATAATATATATGTTCCGAATGGTTTTCCATAGAGTAAACAAGGAAGTTAGAGTGGGAAGGCATCGAAAGATAAATACCCTTCCAAATCATATTTGTAACACCCCAGGTAAATAAAGAATATGAAATTTCATATTTATCCATATTTGTGAATAAAATATTTAAATGACTTTAAAGGGGACACTATGCTCGATGGCGTACCCAACACGCAACAACGAGTTTCTTGGGAATCTTACGTTGCACTCTAATATTAAAATAATATTATTTTAAATGGTAGTTAACATGTAGCCGTTGTAATGGTGGGAATGGATATAAATAACTAAAATATGATTATATATGTTTTTAAATGTTTTAACATCTATCCAATAAAGGATAGAGGCTTAAAATACGGAAAGAATTCAATTTTAGGCATATATGCTCTAGTTTTCACTAAAGGTTCACTTATCGCCTTTTGATGGTGAACCGTCATTAAATATAGTTTTGTTCACTCTTAAACATTCTTTTGGACCAAATAAAACTCTTATTAAGAATCGAGACATCAAAATTTACTTTGTGTAAATTTTTCGTATCTTTCCGATAAAGTTCATTTTTTAATGAATAGTGTAAAATGTTGTATTTTAATTCAAAACCACTTTTTAATCTTATTTATTTATATGATTAGATTATCTTTTGAATTTGTTGTAAAGTTAAATTAGAAAATATTTTTACCATTAAATCCAATAATGGTCGTTGGAATTAATTTGACTTTGAAATCAGACTTAAACCAGTGTCAATCTTTTGATACTTATTGTTTCATAAAAACACGCTATTTGATCTGACAGCGGGAATTAATTATTAAATTAATTAATGTGACTTATATGTTTTGAATTTTGTAAAATAGACTTCATTTTTGAATTCGGAATATCAAATTTAGCATAGGGTTAATTTTCGGGATTTTTCTGAAAAACTTCAATTTTTGATGAATAGTGAAACCACTAAGTGGTACTTATAAAAACTGATTTTTCCGTTTAAATGAAATTTTGCCATCTTTGTGTTTTGAATTTCGAAAATCTGACATACATGGTTGTCATTAAGAAGTAAAATGTGGTTCAATGGGATAAAAATAATTTTTTGGTGAATAGTATCTTATTAAGTTTTTAATCGCGATTAGTGGTAATTAGTGTAGTTTAAGGTAAAAATGATATTATAAGAATGTGAAAACACCATGACACTTGTCCTACAGCTATTGGGTGAGTCATGGCCGACCAAGACAAGCCATGGGCCAACTTGGGGACCCCATGGAGCCACTTTGGTTGGGAAAATGACATAAATAACTTTTTATTTAATGTAAAAGTAAAAATGACACAAACATGATATGTTCTACTAAAACAATTTTTAAATGGGGTTATACAAGTCATATTTTTGATTATAAATAGTAATTGGAAAGCTATAAAGATTTATTACATCATATTATTTTTTTATAATTTTTAGACATTAAATAAATTAAATTATTTATGACATAATAATGATGCAGCGATGGCATCATTATTTGACGATTTAAATAAAATGGAAAGATAATGTAAAATATATGACCTAAACATGTCCAAAACTTATTGGATGAGTGTATTTCGAAGCCCTATCACCTTATCCACGAATTATATCAATGTGGGACCTTTTGAAACCGAAACAAATTTTCAAATAAAGTAATATTTCTTTACTTTCCAAAAGTGCCCCTCCTCTCCTCTTATAAAAGGCCCCCACCTCTACCTCATTTAACACACTCCTCAAGCCTTTGGCTCGGAAAAGCCCTGCCCATTTACTCTCTCCACATCCCTCTCCGCATCCTAGAGGATTCCCTTTGGGCAGAATCCTTTCAAAGGAAGCCTTTAGGCTCAAATCAAAAGGAGTTACACTTTTAATGGTAATTCATTCTCTCATGTTCATTTGTTTTATTTTGCTTCTCCAACCCCCTAAACTCTTTTTATTTATTTATTTTGTAACAACACCAGTATCTTCAATATACTAGGATGTTGTTATAAGATTTATTCGAGCTACACTCTCACACAACTACATCAAATGGTTAAAGAACATACGGTTTCCGTGGATGGTGAAATTCTGCCTCCCGAAACGATGATTGTTCAATACTCATTTAACACCTTCAAAGGTGGACATTATGATGTCACTATTTTTATATATGATATATAATATGTTTATGTTTTATTTATGCTTCTATATTTTTCATTTTTTTCTTACCTTTATGGCTTCCATTATGGGTATACGTGATATCTTCATTTAAGGAAGTGCGGACTACCGCCCCCTCAAAGTGATTTGATTCGTTAAATACCATATGTGGGATGTATAAAGGATAGAAATATGATATTATAAATGATATTATACTGGAATTATAATATACCTTTATATAATTATTATTCCATCCTATAAAATACGAAATAGAAATGAAAGTAGCGTTCATGCGTACGTACGGCTTACCGTCTCCATGAACGGTGCATTTCATTTCTTACCTCCAAATGATTATGTAATATTATAAATACATGTATATTCTGGATATATATGATATATAAGATATCCAAATCAGGAATTTCATTCTGGATATAAAGAACCTTTGACCACACGAACAACATGTAATTGTAAGAAGTCCACTTTCGACTTAAGAACCAAATATCGACAAAACAAACATGATTAACTTAAATGATTAAATAATGTTTATAACATGGTAATAAGTTATATAAAAGGAATAATGAACTTGAAAAAGGTTCTTAAGGAAGTATAAATTAACTCAAGTTTATTATTCAGGAGATTAAAGAACGATCGAGTCATGTCGGACCCGAGGTAAGGGATCCTACTCCTCTCTTTCTTTTCAAGTACACACTATTATGTCATTCCTTTTAAAGCTCATCTTTATTGTTATTGGGATGATCTCATATATTAAACTTACTGTAATTTTTATGTTCATGTGATGAGAGACCCTATTCTCTCTCATCAAACCATTTTGGAAGTTTTGAGTGGCGCCGTTAGGCTGCCGAACTTTCGTAAGAGATCTAACCTCTCTCTTTCTTTTTAAGTACTCTCCTTTATGTCACTTCTTTTAAGCTCCTCTTTGTAATGTTGGGGGATGTTCTTTTATATTCCTCTTTCTGTAAATTTTATTGTAATGTGATGGGATACCCTATTTTATCTCATCAATCCATATTCGGAAGTTTTATGTGGCGCTGTTAGGCTGCCGTGTTTTCGTAAGGGATTTTTCATCTCACTTTTATTCCCGTGAGATTTATGATACATTTGCCACAAATTCCATTGAGTGGTGTATGTACTGCCCTTTATTCTAATCTTTGTGTAATATACTTTCATTTATGAGTATTTACATCAATGATCTATTGTCCTTCTTTCATGGGGTGTATGTTTTGAAAGATAGCCAAGTCGGTAAGGGAACCTTTCATCCTCCTCTTTTTTAAAAGACTTCTTTTATTGGGTCTTTGAATTTACATATTTTTATGTTGGGATATGTTCTCATACATCCTTATTGATGTAAATTTTATGTCCAAGTGATGAGATACACTTTTTATCTCTCATCAACTCATTTGGATGTGATGCCGTTAGGCTGTCAATGGAACTTTTTAACCCAATTTCGATTTCTTTGGGTTCAACTTGTAGTCATTGAATATGTCATCCATTGAATATGTGTGAATGACCTTTTATTGTTTTACACTTAATATCCACTTATATTGGGTGTATTTATATTTTTCACACATATTTTTGAGATTGATTTGTCATTAATTTAAGGATACCTTCTTTATAAGGGATTTCATCACATTTGACATTTCTATTGAGGGTTCATTGTTTTTATGCACCAATTCACTCTTATATGGTGTATATACTGTCCTTTGGAGTATTATATCATGGATACATTTATTCTCATGATATTATAAAGTTCTGACTAAATGTTATTCCTCGATTATTGTATTCAAGTGTCTCTAATTTTGGTAAAACCCCTTTAACCAAAATATCGTTTTAAATGTTTTAATTATTCGTTCTTATTAATATCCATGTTTTCAAAATGGTTTTAAGGATTTATTTATATGGATATTAATGGTTTAAAATGTTAAAAGCTTCAAGGTGGTATGGGACACTTTGATTCAAAAATCTCTTTATTAAATGTTTTAAATGGTTTTGGAAATGGTTTCTTTTTGAATGAATTCATTATTTCAATATACTAAAATGTTATATTGTGATTGAAATGTGGAAATGATATGTTTCCTTTATGCATGTTTTATGTGATACGATTATGTTATGGTCCTTGGGCATTTTTATGAAGAATGGGTGGTTCCGTGATAAACTAAGGGCGGGTGAGCCCGTTATAGCTCTCCAATGCATTGGGTAACGCGAAGGAGTGAAACGTTAAGGTTTCTCCGAAGAGATTTAGGGAATATACTGTGATGGGTATTCCAAACGTAACCAAGAGGGTTACTCCCCATGTAAGAATGTTATGAATGCCTCAAGTTACCTTTATGTCTTATGATTTCTATGATTTATTCATGATTTGATATGCCTATGTTTTATGGGTAAAGTATGATTTCATTCTAATGTATACATGTACTCATGTTTCCTTTACATATCTATATATCCCTTACTGAGCTTTTTATGCTCATCCGATGTTTTTGAAATGTTTTTCACAGGTCAAGGGAAGGGTACATGATTTGATGATAGTGTCAAGGATGTGTCAAGAAAGAATCCATGTTTTATTTTAAATATGTTTCCGTTGATGGGAAGAATGAATACTGTCTTTTATGTAACCACTTTGTTTAAATGTGGAATGTAATGCAAGTTTCATGATCTAATTCTCTAAAACTCTAAACCTGAAAAGATCCTCAATGTGTAATCTTGTAATAACTCAAGATTAATTAAGGTTTAAGGCTGGGTCCTTATAGTTGGTATCAAAGGTCGGTTTAGATAACTTTAGAGTTTAGGGTATTCTTTAAGCATAAGTGACATTACCATAATGGTTAGGATTTCAGAAAGAGTCCTAGTTTTAGATAAAGTGAATGAGTAAGTGTATCTTAGTGTTTACCTTCCTCATTAGTACATGATGGTTTTGTTGATATACTCACACTGACATTTCTGTTCTTAGTGAATGGATGGATCTAGCAGGCACCAAAGAGACAAGAGGGTTGAAGGAAACTGTGGTGGTTCTATGATTAAGATACTAGATAAAATGGGGGATTCAATTAGGAAACTCGTGGTTGTTCTAAACCAAATATCAAGGACTCATGATCAACCACTTGAACCTTGGTATGATATTTAATGCATCATGTACGAGATGACCAATCCATGTGGAAGTTCATGTAATAATTATAAAGGTAACCGTTAGAGTTTATATGATCCTTACATTTGAGGTAATTATGGGTTATTATATGATATGATGGAAAATGAAAGGCATGAGATAAACTTGAGGTTAAAATATGTTATGATCATTTTTGATGATTTTATCTCTTTTTGGGGAATTATTTAAGAATTATATTGTTTTGGAAAAAGGAAAACACGCAGACCGTGTGACTACCCGTCGCGTCGGACAAAGCTGCTGGAATCGAACCCACAACCAATGTGCGACTGGTATTTATCGCCTACCACTGGACTACGTGAAGTCCCTGGTTAGTTTGACTGATTCATTCTAGTTATATGATTTTATGAATTAAGAGTAAGTTGATTTTGGGTTATTTATGAAAATGAATAACCTATCATGGAGAATATGTGATTAAGTTAATTACTTTTTAATACGAGACTTTAGGAGCAACTGATGTTGTTTGGAGATAAATGTTAAAATTTTAACTTGGAAGACTATGCGACTAAATCCTTCAAATATTTGGGTTTCAATATTATATTGGTTTACTTTGAAGAATTTTATGGACCAATTGATTATATAATATTCCTCGTTGAACTTTGGGTTTTGTTGGACAAATTTTGGAGATTAAGAATAGATTTTCTTTTTATAAAGGGTTATCCTTTTCTGGATTATCTGATCTTGTACTAGCCTTTTTGGTTTTGGTTTTAGTTAAAGTATAAAGACATGGGAAGTATATAGTTCTATTTTGTGGATTAGGTGATTCTCTAGAAGTTGATTATAGTACTCTTAATGTGAACAAGTCTTCCTAAATACTCGTCTTTTGGAGAAAATATGAGTTTTTGTAAGGAATCTAATAAAAGTTGAAAGTCAATATGATAAGTGATTATGTTTCCTTATGAATAAATTCCTCAATAAAAAGTAACTTAAAACAAAAATGTTGTCAATTAACTTTTCCTACTGGGGAACCCAACACCGTTTAACCCATCACAAGTTTGTGATTTTCTTATTGTTAACTTTCTCCTAAACATGTTTTCTATCACTCTCCATCAGAACATGACCCTTTTTTTTCCTCCATGTCCATATTTTCATACTTGGAATCCTAGTATGGGTTAACTCGGGTGACCTTTTTACTTATCTCTTTTTCTTTTAAAGTGTTTGTTTTACCGACTTTTGTTCCGATGCGGGACATCCAAGGATGTTTCCAAGCGCAATTTTAAAATTGCGAGGACACAATTCCCAAAAGGGGGGAAGGATGTAACACCCCAGGTAAATAAAGAATATGCCATTTCATATTTATCCATATTTGTGAATGAAATATTTAAATGACTTTAAAGGGGACGCTATGCTCGATGGCGTACCCAACACGCAACAACGAGTTTCTTGGGAATCTTACGTTGCACTCTAATATTAAAATAATATTATTTTAAATGGTAGTTAACATGTAGCCGTTGTAATGGTGGGAATGGATATAAATAACTAAAATATGATTATATATGTTTTTAAATGTATTTACATTTATCCAATAAAGGATATAGGCTTAAAATACGGAAAGAATTCAATTTTAGGCATATATGCCCTAGTTTTCACTAAAGGTTCACTTATCGCCTTTTGATGGTGAACCGTCATTAAATATAGTTTTTTCACTCTTAAACATTCTTTTGGACCAAATAAAACTCTTATTAAGAATCGAGGCATCAAAATTTACATTGTGTAAATTTTTCGTATCTTTCCGATAAAGTTCATTTTTTAATGAATAGTGTAAAATGTTGTATTTTAATTCAAAACCACTTTTTAATCTAATTTATTTATATGATTATATTATCTTTTGAATTGGTTTTAAAGTTAAATTAGAAAATATTTTTACCATTAAATCCAATAATGGTCGTTGGAATTAATTTGACTTTGAAATCAGACTTAAACCACTGTCAATCTTTTGATACTTATTGTTTCATAAAAACACGCTATTTGATCTGACAGCGGGAATTAATTATTAAATTAATTAATGTGACTTATATGTTTTGAATTTTGTAAAATAGACTTCATTATTGAATTCGGAATATCAAATTTAGCTTAGGGTGAATTTTTGGGATTTTTCTGAAAAACTTCAATTTTTGATGAATAGTGAAACCACTAAGTGGTACTTATAAAAACTGATTTTTCCGTTTAAATGAAATTTTTCCATCTTTGTGTTTTGAATTTCGAAAATCCGACATACATGGTTGTCATTAAGAGGTAAAATGTGGTTCAATGGGATAAAAATAATTTTTTGGTGAATAGTAACTTATTAAGTTTTCAATCGCGATTAGTGGTAATTAGTGTAGTTTAAGGTAAAAATGATATTATAAGAATGTGAAAACACCATGACACTTGTCCTACACCTAGTGGGTGAGTCATGGCCGACCAAGACAAGCCATGGGCCAACTTGGGGACCCCATGGAGCCACTTTGGTTGGGAAATGACATAAATACCTTTTTATTTAATGTAAAAGTAAAAATGACACAAACATGATATGTTCTACTAAAACAATTTTTAAGTGGGGTTATACAAGTAATATTTTTGATTATAAAAAGTCATTGGAAATCTATAAATATTTCCTACATCATAGTATTTTTTTTTATAATTTTTAGACATTAAATAAATTAAATTATTTAGGACATAATAATGATGCAGCGATGACATCATTATTTGACGATTTAAATAAAATGGAAAGATAATGTAAAATCTATGAACTACGCATGTCCAAAACGTATTGGATGAGTGGATTTAGAAGCCTTATCACCTTATCCACGAATTATATCAATGTGGGACCTTTTGAAACCGAAACACATTTTCAAATAAAGTAATATTTCTTTACTTTCCAAAAGTGCCCCTCCTCTCCTCTTATAAAAGGCCCCCACCTCTACCTCATTTAACACACTCCTAAAGACTTTGGCTCGGCCAACCCCTGCCCATTTACTCTCTCCACATCCCTCTCCTCATCCTACAGGATTCCCTTTGGGCAGAATCCTTTCAAAGGAAGCCTTTAGGCTCAAATCAAAAAGAGTTACACTTTTAAAGGTAATTCATTCTCTCATGTTCATTTGTTTTATTTTGCTTCTCCAACACCCTAAACTCTTTTTATTTATTTCTTTTGTAACAAAACCAGTATCTTCAATATACTAGGATGTTTTTATAATATTTATTCGAGCTACACTCTCACACAACTACATCAAATGGTTAAAGAACATACGGTTTCCGTGGATGGTGAAATTCTGCCTCCCGAAACGATGATTGTTCAATACTCATTTAACACCTTCAAAGGTGGCCATTATGATGTCAATATTTTTATATATGATATATAATATGTTTATGTTTTATTTATGCTTCTGTATTTTTCATTTTTGTCTTACCTTTATGGCTTCCATTATGGGTATACGCGATATCTTCATTTAAGGAAATGCGGACTACCGCCCCCTCAAAGTGATTTGATTCGTTAAATACCATATGTGGGATGTATAAAGGATGAAAATATGATATTATATATGATATTATACTGGAATTATAATATACCTTTATATCATTATTATTCCATCCTATAAAATACGAAATAGAAATGAAAGTAGCGTTCATGCGTACGTACGGCTTACCGTCTCCATGAACGGTGCATTTCATTTCTTACCTCCAAATGATTATGTAATATTATAAATACATGTATATGCTGGATATATATGATATATAAGATATCCAAATCAGGAATGTCATTCTGGATATAAAGAACCTTTGACCACACGAACAACGTGTAATTGTAAGAAGTCCACTTTCGACTTAAGAACCAAATATCGACAAAACAAACATGATTAACTTAAATGATTAAATAATGTTTATAACATGGTAATAAGTGATATAAAAGGAATAATGAACTTGAAAAAGGTTCTTAAGGAAGTAGAAATTAACTCATGTTTATTATTCAGGATATTAAAGAACGATCGTGTCAAGTCGGACCCGAGGTAAGGGATCCTACTCCTCTCTTTCTTTTCAAGTACACACTTTTATGTCATTCCTTTTAAAGCTCATCTTTCTTGTTATTGGGATGATATTTTATATTAAACATACTGTAATTTTTATGTTCATGTGATGAGAGACCCCATTCTATCTCATCAATCCATTTTGGAAGTTTTGAGTGGCGTCGTTAGGCTGCCGAACTTTCGTAAGAGATCTAACCTCTCTCTTTCTTTTTAAGTACTCTCCTTTATGTCACTTCTTTTAAACTCCTCTTTGTAATGTTGGGGGATGTTCTTTTATATTCCTCTTTCTGTAAATTTTATTGTAATGTGATGGGATACCCTATTTTATCTCATCAATCCATATTCGGAATTTTTATGTGGCACTGTTAGGCTGCCGAGTTTTCGTAAGGGATTTTTCATCTCACTTTTATTCCCGTGAGATTTATGCTACATTTGCCACAACTTCCATTGAGTGGTGTATGTACTGCCCTTTATTCTACTATTTGTGTAATATACTTTCATTTATGAGTATTTAAATCAATGATCTATTGTCCTTCTTTCATGGGGTGTATGTTTTGAAAGATACCCAAGTCAGTAAGGGAACCTTTTACCCTCCTCTTTTTTAAAAGACTTCTTTTATTGGGTCTTTGAATTTACATATTTTTATGTTGGGATATGTTCTCATACATCCTTATTGATGTAAATTTTATGTCCAAGTGATGAGATACACTTTTTATCTCTCATCAACTCATTTGGATGTGATGTCGTTAGGCTGTCAAGGGAACTTTTTAACCCAATTTTGATTTCTTTGGGTTCAACTTGTAGTCATTGAATATGTCATCCATTGAATATGTGTGAATGACCTTTTATTGTTTTACAATTAATATCCACTTATATTGGGTGTATTTATATTTGTCACACAAATTTTTGAGATTGATTTGTCCTTAATTTAAGGATACCTTCTTTATAAGGGATTTCATCACATTTGACATTTCTATTGAGGGTTCATTGTTGTTATGAACCAATTCACTCTTATATGGTGTATATACTGTCCTTTGGAGTATTATATCATGAATCCTTTTATTCTCATGATATTATAAAGTTCTGACTAAATGTTATTCCTCGATTATTGTATTCAAGTGTCTCTAATTTTGGTAAAACCCATTTAACCAAAATATCGTTTTAAATGTTTTAATTATTTGTTCTTATTAATATCCATGTTTTCAAAATGGTTTTAAGGATTTTTTTATATGGATATTAATGGTTCAAAAATGTTAAAAGCTTCAAGGTGGTATGGGACACTTTGATTCAAAAATCTCTTTATTAAATGTTTTAAATGGTTTTGGAAATGGTTTCTTTTTTAATGGATTCATTATTTCAATATACTAAAATGTTATATTGTGATTGAAATGTGGAAATTCTATGTTTCCTTTATGCATGTTTTATGTGATACGATTATGTTATGGTCCTTGGGCATTTTTATGAAGAACAGGTGGTTCCGTGATAAACTAAGGGCGGGTGAGCCCGTTATAGCTCTCCAATGCATTGGGTAACGCGAAGGAGTGAAACGTTAAGGTTTCTCCGAAGAGATTTAGGGGATATACTGTGATGGGTATTCCAAACGTAACCAAGTGGGTTACTCCCCATGTAAGAATGTTATGAATGCCTCAAGTTACCTTTATGTCTTATGATTTCTATGATTTATTCATGATTTGATATGCCTATGTTTTATGGGTAAAGTATGATTTCATTCTTATGTATACATGTACTCATGTTTCGTTTCCATATATATATATCCCTTACTGAGCTTTTTATGCTCATCCGAAGTTTTTGAAATGTTTTTCACAGGTCAAGGGAAGGGTACATGATGTGATGATCGTGTCAAGGATGTGTCAAGAAAGAATCCATGTTTTATTTTAAATATGTTTTCGTTGATGGGAAGAATGAATACTGTCTTTTATGTAACCACTTTGTTTAAATGTGGAATGTAATGCAAGTTTCATGATCTAATTCTCTAAAACTCTAAACCTGAAAAGATCCTCAATGTGTAATCTTGTAATAACTCAAGATTAAGTAAGGTTTAAGGCTGGGGCCTTATAATATTCTAGATTGGATGGAATTATAACAGAACAGTTTATTTTAGTGATGGATAAATTTACTCATTATATAAATAGTGGTGATATCCAAGATAAATAGGTACCTAATCTACCATTAAGGAAAATTTCTATTATGAAACATTTTATGGGGTAACATATCCTATAATTCAGTGGTTCATCAGACCATGTGGTACAAAAATTATGGGTCAATGCTCTGGATAAGAGATTTCATGTCATGGATTATTTGGAATGTCAATAGGTAACTCATTCCATTTATCATTTTCATGGTTAAGATTATCAATTGTGGTACGTAGTTAATAACACTAATGGGTAATATGATATTGATTTCATCGAACAACATATACCTCTAGATGGAAAAAATCCTAGAATTAATGTAGAAAGGTGAATGTTTTGTGGCCACATTTAAAGACAGTTTTATGAGACTGACCACTTACAAGTTTCTTTTTAGACATTGATTGTAAAATTATTATATTTTACTCAGTATTGAAACCAATTCTATGAAGATCTTTTAACACATGAGAATTTGAAATCTATGAGGATGTTGTTTTCTGCTGAAAAGGTTGAGGTGGCATTTTTTGAATCTTAGCTTCCTCATGATGATGAAATTAATATTATGACATAATAGTGGTTGTAAAATCCTCAATATCTAATTGATAATTATGCCCAAATTTTACTTACAACTACTTTTGGTGTGAAAATTTATCTTTTCAATAATTGTGTTTATTATGCATTTATGAAAGGAAAAAATGCTCAATTAAATATATAGAATATTTTATGGAATATTTTGAAATATAGTTTTTGAGTTTGTGGGATTTTGAGGTTCGTAGAACCACAACATTGATAGAATTAAAATATTATTTATATTTTACTACCAAACATAAATTTATTTAAAAAATTAATTACCTCCAAAACAATGCATCGTATGAGAAATTAGAGACTTGAGTTAGGTTCGAGATTATGGGTTAACCCTTAGAATGAAATAACATTTATGTGAGTTAATTGTATGGTAACATTGTACGTAAGGGTAATAATAATTGTTTTATATATTTTTGTTGGGATACTTGAAAATATTATTAATATTTGTGTTGAAGACAAATAATGGAAATATACTTGAAAAATTAATTATGGTATATGGCTGAAATAATTAGTGGGAAAGTAATAATTTCCATATTATTATTTGTTATAAATAAACTTTTTTAGGTGACTAATAAATATTTATTAATATTTTAATATTTTTAATTGAATATTACTATTTAAATACTTTAATAGAAATGATGGTGGTGATTTAATACTATTGAAAATATATTGATATTATTATTTTTTTATTAAATTGGGAAAATATTTTCAATGTGTGTGTATATATGGGACAAAAGTTTATTGCATATATAAACATGTTCGGTTGTATATTAGTTTATATGGAGGTATATATATATACAAGATATGTATGTGTGCCATATATAATAATTTATATATGTAGGTGTATTTTTCTATATGCGGGATTCTGTGTGTATATAATGTGTATATATAATTAATAAAGTATTTTAATAAATGGATTAATTTGTTTATAAGGGGAAAATTACACATAAAAACATTTGAACGGTAATGGGTGAAATCATGAAATAAATATGACTTGGAAACTAAACGTTTAAGGAATTAAATGTAATAAATAATGATTTAAAAATACTCATTAAAATGTAGAAATTAGGGGTGGGTGACAAAAATGGTGTATAAGAAATCCCTCACACTACTCTCTATCCTTGTCTCCTTTTTCCTCTCTCCAGTATTCATTATTATAATTTTAAAACATCAATCATGGGTATCTTTTAATGTTTTGAAAGGATGTATTCATTATCGATATCATTGTGTTCATCTCAATAAGAAATATTTTAAGCCTACTTTTATTCTGAAGGTATTAATATATGTTTACATATTTAATATAATCCTTTTAATTAACATTGAAAATATTTATGATGGTAATAATTTAAAATCACATTGAACTAGCATTGGTTCTAGGATTCGATTGAGCAATATAGCTCAAACATCATCCTTTTCCAAAAATTTTCATTTCATATAAGTTATGAAGCCCTTGAATTTAGCGCATATTCTATCATGGGTTATATATATGATTTTTTAGCATTGGTTTAGCCATGAGACTTATGCTTGATTCTTTAACAAATGAGTTGGGTGTGTATAGTCCATGACCCGTTCTTTTGTGTCTTGTATATGGATTGTGATGTTTATGTATACTTCATGACTTGGTGTGATATTTATCTCTAATTTACATTATGTATCGAATATATTGTATTTCTATCTACTATATTTTAACATTTAGTACTGGGTTATTTTGTAATCATGTGTGATGTGACACATTTATTGGTCGACATTGGATGATATGTGTGATATATCACATGATTTAGAACATTTTTTCTTGGATGGATGTTTGAGACTATCCTCTATGGGGGATGTTCTATGATTGGGTTGGAATGTACTCAGATTTTTCATAGCAGTGGGATGTTTCATAGGTTATTGGATATCTATATAGAAGATATGTGATAATATATTGGTCAACATGTGATATTTGGTGCATGCTTTTGGATATCCACTTATGATAGGTGTGATAAGACAATAGTGGTCAAATTGTACTTAGAATACCCTGCCCAGAAGAATGTGTCATATGATTGGGTGTGTCCACTTAACAAGGATGAGTTAGGCTAACAACCGATGTTACATTTGACATTGTTCCAAAGAAGGTATGTTTCTCACAACATGGTGTTGAAGCTGGGAGATCCAATCCTTGAAGACTTAAATATGTTAATTACTCATGTGATATAATGTTTTTATATCTATACCATATTTATCTTCATACAATACACTTGTGTATTATGTTCAATGGTTTTATGGGTCGTTTTTGGTGTCTTACAGAATCCTATATTAACACCAAACATAGTAATTTTGGTCCACTTTTAGACATCATGAACATTTACCTGATAATGGGAAAGAGACCAATTACAGATGGTTGAGAAGTTAGAGATAGGGGATGTAGATATTGTTGGATATAGTTTTAGTGGGATTTTAGCTAGTGATTTTATTGACTAGCTTTACCCCATACCATGGATCATTGTTTAGTTTTTTTATTTCTCATAATACACATATTCCCTTTTTAGTTACTACACATGTTACTAAAATTGTTTTTTTATTATATTCTTATTATTTCATCGGTTCACACTGATGGAGGGTATAGTCTCCTTACTATTCTACTCAAGATCCTCTCTACTATTCAACAAAATATTACATATAGGGATTAATGCATTAATTCATAAGGAACACCAGCTTGAATGTGGTGGTTTGGTTCGAGATGTTACAAAATTTTATCAAAGTAAAAGTATTTAATAACTATTATATTCACTTTTCATTGATATGGGATAATATTAATAGAATATATGATGGTTGGGACTTAGTAAATGGAACTGTGATAGTGTCTAATCAGTATTTCATAGGTGACCTCTTAGTTTAAATAAATTTGTAATTTGTCTTTTGTTACCATTGATTAAAATAAGCTTGGGTGATACACATAATTTTGATTTGTGGTTTATGGGTCTCGGAGTTTGTTCATGAGTTATAATATGCACACAGTTTCACATGCCATATATACCTGTTTCTTTCATTTGATAGAGCCCAAATAATTAAAAATCTATTCAAATAATGACATTTTACTTGGTGCATTATTTTTAGAATTCCTTTATTTGATCATGATGAATTTTATGCTTGACTATACATATGTGGATGTGGATAACATGAAGATGTTTTTAATGTGGACTTAATACATGAATAGGTAGTGAGTAGTTTTTGTGCTCTCTTAAATGAGATCGAATGGAATTAGTATGTATTCATTGTAAACATCAATGGTGGTATATAAAATAATAATAATTTTATTATAAAAGTTATAATTTTAATATGGAAACACCTATGTTGGGGATTAGTGGTTCAATGATTTGAATCACTTCTCTAGGATGTCAAAAATTATGGCAGGGAGAATTCTAAAATCCTCAATTTTATATCATAATAAAATTCATATATTTAATTACAATTATTATTTTTTTTAAATTTAATTTTTCAATAATATTGTTTATTGTAGATTTTAAATGGGTAATATGACTGATTATGAGTATTAAATATTCTGTGGAATATTTTTTATGTTTGGAAATATGATATCTTTGGATTCTAAGGTCCTTATAGCCTCGATTTTGATTGAAAAAATATTAAATTTATTTTATTCACACACATATATTTTTTCCAAAAAATGTAATATCTTCAAATAGGTGTCCCAAATCAGAAATATCATACCATTATTTGGTTTAGGATTGTTAGTATACCCTTGGTGAAACATAAAATTTATGTGTGTTGGTCATTTGGTCAAATTTCATCTATGTGAAATTTATTTAATATTGTTTTTAATTGTTTTTTTGAAAATATAGAATATCTCTCAAACATTTTTTTATAATAAATACATGAGTGAAATTGGGTCTCAGATGGCAGTTTTACCCATGGTGGGACATCAGTTTTGTGCACATCAGTCATTTGGAAACATAAAACATATGGGTTATAATAATTGGTTTATAAATTTTTATTGGGAAGCTAGAAATAATAAAGTTAATATTTTATTATTAATATTAATATTATTTATTTTGAATAAATATGGAAATATAATTATGTATCTAATTATGATGTTATGGTTAAAATAATGAGTGGGAGAAGTAATATTGTGGATATTGTTATTTTTTCTAAATAAATTTTATTATGTGAATAATAAATATTATTAATCTGTTGTTAGTTATTCATGAATGTAACTATTGAAATATTTATGGTGGAAATTATGTTTGTGATTTAATAATAATATATTTATGTTATGTTTTCTTTTATGTTCAAAAACTAATTTTGAAGTGTATTTATATTGGATAAATATATGTATATTTATATATATGTATAAGTGTATATATGTATATAATGATGTATATTATATATATATATATATATAGAATTTATAAAAATATAAATATGTGTAGGTGTATATATGTATTTGGGGGAGTGTGTATATATATAATGAATATATATATATATATATATATATATATTGATGGGTTTCAAAAAATGGTTTAACGTGTTCAAATTAGGAAAATTAGACAAGAATGTGTGAATGGTAATATGTGAAACATATTTAATAAAAAAAATGGAAAAATAAACGTTTGAGGAAGTAAATTTAATACATTATGATTTAAAATAATATCATTTAAATGTTGAAATGAGGGGTGGGTTCCCAAAATGGTGCTTTGGAAATCTCTCAGGCCACTCACTCTCCATCTCTTTCCCATACCCAATCCGTTATTATTTTTTTATTTTATTTTATTATTATGTTCAACATCAATCTGGGATACTTTCACCAATATTCATCAAATTGATAAATTTTTTGCTGTTATTGGGTTTGAATTGAGAAGAATTATTTTAATCCTAGTTTTTTATTTGAAGGAAGATAGTTATTTTTATAGATATAATTTAACCCTTTTTATTCATCATTAAAATATCATGGTTGTTGATAATTTTCAACAAAACTAAATTTGGAATAGTTCTTGGATTCGGTGGTGTAATTGAGCTTAGACGTTAATTATTGTAAAAAATTATCATTTCACATAATTTAGGAAGCCCTTTACTTTAAAACACATTTTATTTTAGTTTGTTGGCATGATTGTATAGAATTCTTGGGTATCCTTGAGTCCTAGATTTTATGCATGAACACCTAAGTTATGTGGGTGTGTATCCCTTGACATATTCTTATGTTTCATTAATATGGATTTTGATGAATATTTTTACTTCTATAGGTGATGTGATATCAGTCTTTCATTTTCATTATGAATAATATATGTTTTATTTTAGTTTATTTTAATGGGGCATGAACGTTTAGCCTATATAGACAATATGTGAGATGCGACACATATATTACTCAATATTGGATGAAATTTGAGATATGAAACATGATTTACGACGTCTGAGATTAAATGCAAGTATGATATTATCTACATAGAGGGATATTCTAGATTTTGGATGACATGTACATCGACTATTCCATTCTATGGGATGTATCACATTCTTTTTTTAATTCATAAAGAAGGGATGTCCTAATACATTGGTCATCATTTCGGATTTAGTGCATGCTTTTGGATATATACATGATATTTATGTGTTAAGACGATAGTGGTTGGTGAGTACTTGCACTATCCCGATCGAAGGAATATGCCACAAGATTAGGGATTTCTACTTGAGAAGGATGTGTCAGGCTGGTTATCGATGTAATATACTATTGGAGTTGGTCTCTTATAACAAGATTTTTTTACTTTGATTAAATATATATTTAATTTACTGAATATTGATAAAGACTTCTTAATATAAATTTTTCATTATTCTGCCATACAGTAATATAATAATTACCTTGAGTATATGTCACATTGATAAGTCCATAGATGTTCCCCACTATAATGAGAACCTTGATGTGTTATGATGTTATTATTAAATAATATTATATTGTTAGATAAAACACTATGATGGTAGAAATAGTTAATAGATTATTTGGTGTTAGTCATTATAAGTGGATGAGGATATTTATAATGAATTTTTCACTTGTTGATCTCTAATAAGGGAGAATATGGGAATAGACATGCCAGTTGGAATTCCACTCATTTTGGTGTCACTAGATATTCCTATCTTTGAGTGTGCTTAATGGTCCTTGGACATTAATATTAATATTAATTCATGTCATGACTCACGTACTTCAATGTATTTCATAAACTATGAAGATAATAGTTCATAGCTTACTTGGATACATAGGTTGTGTCATGACTGACATGTCATTAATGGATTGGTTGGGGAATGATTTTTCACTTTCATATTTATAGAAGTAGATTTTTTATCCCTTTGATTTGAATAGAACAATCACTCTAAATTTTATGTTAATTATGTAATTACATGTTTATTTTAGGTATTCAATGAAATACATATCGAACATATAGGTTGGTGACACATATGTGAAGCCAGCTGGGTGGGATATTTCAACAAAGTTATTATATTACACAGTGATTATTCATATGTGGTTGTCGATGTTGTGACATTAAATTCATTATCGTGGGTTTCTTGACTCATTGCAAGACAATAATCTTTGAGTTAGACTATCCCACCAAGTTCCAATGAGAAATAATCCTAGAGGGTTTCAAATTAAGGGTTTCAGATTTTATTGATTAAATGATATTTGAATTTAATTAAAGAAATAAATATTATTCCAAGACTGAGAATAGATTTATCCAAGTTATATTTATTACATAAATTAAATAAATGTTTATTCAAAGATATGTGAATGAAATATTTATTTGTAAATATAATATATATTTGGTTATTCAATAATAAAAAAGGAGTTCAAATGAAAAAAAACTATTTCTGGTGATAAATAATTGTTTAAAAGTTGAAAGATATTCTTTATCATTTGTGTAAGATGTATCAAACCAAAAAATACAAATTATTTTATTATTATGTATAATTGGATTTATTAATGGTTTTATTATTTTTTAATGGATGACATGGAATTACAAAATATTATAATGTAAAACATACCACTATAAATAGATCGTTATTTCTAATGTATGTTAAATTTAAAATAGATAATTGTTTCTCAAAATGAATTATGTTTGGACAAATCCATATGTCTCAATCCCAAGCATAAGGAACATTAGAGATATTTCTTCAATATCAAGGAATGAGTGGTCAAGAAAAAAACACAAGACATTTGATTCCATATGGTGAAATGTGAAGCTCATTTACCATTTCTCAAAGATCAAAGGATCACATGTGGATCACCTATATAGGGTTTATATCCCATGATCCTATAAATTCATAATGAATGAAATCTGAAAGGGTATTTTCAAGCAGCCGACATCTACATTTATGAACTGAATTTAAGACATGTTAATTTCATTATTCTGATATAAGTAAATTAATTATAAATTTGACATACATTATCCTTACTCGTGGTTTTAGGTATATAAAATTTAAAAGGAATTTTAATATATCACCCACCACTGTAAGCTTCTACTATTCCTAGAACTGTATAGTTGTATTAGTAGAATCATGTTTAAATATAAATTTATTTATTTTTTTGTTGATATATGAACAATTTTGGTTATATTTTTATTTCGTGTTACTTATTCTTTAGTAAAAAATTTATTTACCATGTTCTAACATATTAATCATATTCATTCTATGTTTAATTTTTTTAAAGTTATATTGGAAAATTAATAATCATCATATATTTCACATTAACTACCAAATACATGTCCAGTAATACATGGTTTCACAACATGTACTCTAAAATTCACATTGTGAACCCGATTTCATAATATCAACATTCTTTAGTGGATACATGACATACCACATTGTTACAACACAAGGATCATTTATATCACACCATGTGTTGAATGAGCCAAGCTGGAACATGGGTTATCAAATTACACAGTGTGTATCAGTGTGCATATTGTGTAGGCTACACTGGCTAGTGGCATAAATCATACAATCCATGTGGTCATTATTCATGGTGAAATCATTTGATATTGAAAACGTAGAGAATGAATGAGACACAAAACATGTTTATGATATACATGATGTGAATTTCATTATTTAACACATTCAAAACACACATAGAATTCCTAGGCATGCATCCTGAACACATTGAAATCATAACACATGATGTTTAAATAGTATGTATACATTGTGTAATCTGGATGATGTATACACCACAGACCCAGGCATGTACCCTAGATACACAAAAACTGAGATACACTACATGTAGAAAGTCTGTACATGCAGTGTAGTCTCCCAATAGAGGGTATAATGAAAATTACATTAACTTGTAAAGTATAGAATTAAAATATTATTCGAATGACTGTCATAACAATGTGTGTATGAAAATTTCATAGTGGATTTTACTGAATATTAAATTTTCCATTAATTTATTGTAATAAATATATAAATATTTGTTTTTTTATTTATTTCACATGAAATTATATAAATAATTTTATATATTAAATTATGTTTATATGATCGTTAAGATGAAATGAAGTTAATTAATACACTATTTAATTAATGTAAGGGAATTCATCGTAATAATAAATAACGAATAAGGATACTAATGATAGCTAGTTAGTTTTTCACATTTTTTTTATTTTGTGACTGATCACGAACTTGATCAAGACCAAGGTATGTGTAGGATTTTATATTATTTTATTAATTATATGGGTTTGAAATTATTTTATATTAGATTAAATGATGGTTGGTGAATCACCACGCCTTCCATTATCGTATAGAACATGTGTGTCTAATGATATTTATATAATCCTATATAACAATTAATTAGGTTCCCATAACCAATGTGTGATTAACAAATACCTATAATCAATTGTGCATCCCAAGGTGTTTGGAGGTGGTTCTAGATAGAACCATGATGATTCTAACTCGATGATATAGAAGTGTACCGTTGTAATGTGGTAACTTATGTAAAGACTAGAAAATGGAGTTATTCTCCTATTTCATATATTGTTTTAATGTCCAATAAATAAATAATCTAATATATAATATAATGGCTAGGTCATTTAAATTATTTATTATTTATATTTAATATTTTAGTCACCTAAATTAATGAATTAATACCCAAATATGGAATTTAAACAAATTGATTAGGAATTAAATTTTATTTCCACCATGGATCATTAATTGAGAAAACCCCATTTAATATTAATAATAAATGTAAATGATAACATCAAATACAATTTATTCATAATAAATTAAAGTCCCTCAATTTAATATTATGTTGGTATTAGCATTATATTAATTAATTAGTAATGAAACCAATAGAACTAACTATATGACCGTCCATTATTGAGACAGTTACTTTTATAAGGTGAGTTGTTTTGTAGGTTTTTGTTTAAATTAAACATTATACATGAAGAGGATGAGGACATTCTAGACACAATTTAATTTTAAGTCATGGTTTGAGAAAAATTTATGTCATTATTTCACGATTGGGGGGTCTAATGTCATAATCAAGATGTTGAAATCATATAGTTGGAAAACAACTACATACCTAATTATATTCAACTGTCTTGACCAACCCTTGTTTGGTTAATAAAATGGATAATATGGATCATTCCCACTAGCATTTTCAAGAAACTATACATTCCAATTTTAATGGTGATATCTATTGGGACATGATAAAATAGTGTGAGATTTAATAAAAATAATCAATTTAATATTTTTCACATATTTTTATCAAGAAAAGAACAAGTAATATACTCTTAAAATTGTAGATCAAAAAGAAAACTTATCATCTAGACTGTCCCTACAATCTATATTGGGGAAAGACCATCTCTTAGCTGGAATTAACTTCTATGAATGGAACACTGGCCTTCATATTGTTTTTATCTATGAACGGAAACCATACAAGCAATAATCCTCATATCCTGATTCTTCTACTAAAGAATCAAGTGATGGAGAGATTTTAGTATATGATAAACATGTGAATGACATTGTCTATATTCAATGTTTTTTCCTTTCATCTATGTATAGTAAGCTCATGAAGTCTCATGAAAACATGTATGCGTATATAATTCTCGAGCTACTCCATGGAATATATAAAGAGATACCTAGACAAGAACTATTTGGGATTACCTTGGTGATATTTTAAAGAAATCTTGGAGTGTTTTTTCTAGCCCAGCCTTGTTTAGTCAATCTCATTGGGTATAATGGGTTTATAGATGTTTAATGTGTTAAACACCATGATGAACTATGAATAAATATCATTACATCATCAATCCCTCATAGCTTCTCTATCATTTTATGGAAAATAATGTGAGAAACATTGAAAAGTCACTTCAATATATTCTAAATCTTCTTCTCGATGTGGATAATGAGAATAAGTGTAAAAAACAGTTGCTACCTATGGTTAACAAATGGAATGTCCAATATAAAATCCCTATGGCCAAGTCTTCTTTTAAACTCAATTTTATGAAGTAGAATATCAATGGGAAAGTAAGGTAAAATGACTATTTTATTTCTTATGTGACAATAAGGGTCACTATAATAAAGAAATGCCCATAATAAGAAATGGTAATCTTCAGGTATGTTTGTTATCAATTGAAATTTATATGTTTCTATAAATTTTTTTATAGATACAACTTATGGTTCTGACATATGTAATCAAATATAAGAACCAATTTGATTCAAAATAATTGAATGAGGTGAGGTAGATATATGATTTTGAAATAGAGATAAACATTCTGATGATGCTATCATGGACCACCACCTCACATTTCTGAAAATAATGATCTAGGTTTTTGAATGTTTATAATAAGGTGTTATCTTTTACCAAAAAAAGTATAAAAGTATCCATACTAGATATATATGGTTTTAATTTCAAATTTTTAAATAATAGTTTGTTCTTTACTAACGATTTATTTTTTTATAGTATGAAATATTTGAATAATGGGATTTATATTCTGGAATACACAAACAATGTAATGGAAATATAAGACAAACAACCTCCAACGAATCATACTACACCAATATTTAGAATAAATGTATAAGTCATGTATATGTATTGAATTTGAGTAAATTACACAATGATGGTTATTTAGATACTTTTTAACTAATACCACGTGGTTTATGTTATTCATGTTTAAAAGGAAAAATGAAAAAAACCCTTAGTGGAAAACGTGAAAGGGAAAAATAGATTCTATAAATAGTTCATAAAGACATATTCGGGCAATTTCTTATTGAGTAATGTGGTGGGTTATCATTCATAATAAATTTTACTGATGATTTTAGTTTGTATATATATGTTTACATAATGAGGTATAAGTTAGATTCCCTCAATATATTTAAGGAATACAATATTGATGTTGAGAACCATCTTCGTTAGTAGATTAAAAAACTCATCACTGACCTTGGTACAGAATCTTTTCAATAAGACTACATTGATTACCTATCGGATTTTTGGATTTTATCTCAACTCACTCATCCATTTACACCTCATTAGAAAAATATGTGTTAAAAGAGAAACCAAGCCTTGTTTGGAATGGTGAGGTCAATGATGAGTCGTGTGAGTCTTTCATTAGGTTTTGGGAATATGCATTACAAATAGTAGCATACATACTAAAATGAGTTCCAACTAATGTGAAATATGGTATAACATAACAATTTTTCAGTGTAAATATAATTTTTGTTTTCATACATATATTTATGGGGTTAAAAATATTTTTTTGATACCTCTTTAGGTAATAAGATTTCACCCCAAGGAACAAAGTGTATCAATTTTTTATATACCAAGGAAATGAAGGGATATTACCTATATAATTCTTTAGATAAAATTTAAATCATCGACAGACATCACAAATTCATTAAGGAAATTATCTTTAAAAAATAGTGGGAAAACAAAATACTTTGATGAATTCTAGGCTCCAGATACACAACAGTCGGCACATGAAATAATTCCACAAAGTCTCATGGAAGAAGTATTTTTTATAGGAAAAAAGTACAATATAGGGAGAATTTTGGAGGCTATAGAACCAGTACATTATGGTTTTCTATTAATCAATGATATTGACTCATTATTAGTAGATAATAATGATCCTTTAATATACATAGAAGTAGTAGGTGGCCCATATGTTTCCAAGTGGAAAGAAATCATGTATTCTGAAATGGATTCCAATTAATCCAAACTAAGTATATATTTTAGGGATCATATAGTAGATTTAAATCATGTTTGTTGTAAATGTGTATTTAATAAATAAATAGAAATAGAATTTTGAGTCAGTACCTATAAGGAATTGTTGGTTAAAAAGGGTTTAAAAAGTGACAAGGAATTGACTATGTAGAAACCTTTAATGAGTTGAAATGATAGAATCCATCAGAATTATACATTTGTCCTTACACTATGT
Organism: Viscum album; assembly: GCA_963277665.1. Taxonomy (NCBI): domain Eukaryota; kingdom Viridiplantae; phylum Streptophyta; class Magnoliopsida; order Santalales; family Viscaceae; genus Viscum; species Viscum album. Next base: position 449,791,441 of record OY728133.1, read on the forward strand.
TTCATAATGGTGGATTTAACTGACATTTAATATGTTTCATTGATAAGTTCATTGAATTTACATGATATAATGTTAACCATAGTGTAATATGGCAATATTTATAAATAATGAAATATTATTGGATAATGTAAAAAGATTGAAAAAATAGTATACACACAATCAATTGTATATTTTGGTGTCATCAGATATTCCTATCTATGAAAATGTGTACAGGTTCATAGAAATTATTATTAATAATTCATTTTATGACTCTCTTACGTAGTTGTATTCTATAATCCATGAATAAATAAATTTAGTGAAAAGTTAGATAGAATGGGTGTGTCATGAGGGAATTTTCATTAATGTATACGTCAAGGAAATTTCCCCTTACATCTTTATAGAAGATGATATCTCATTACTTTTATTGGAATATAACTATTGCCTAGAATTCTATGGGCATGGTGTAACAATGAGATTATATCAAATAGTCAAATAAATTTGTATCAAGCATATAGGTTGGTGACACATTCTTGAAACCAAAATGATGATATATTTCAAAAAAAATATGTTATAGTACACATTGAGTGTTAGAATGTGGTTTTGAATGTTATGAAATTATGTTCATTCACTTGGGTTCCTTGACCTGCTTTTAGTTAATAATCATTGATATTAGAAAATCCTACCTAATTCCAACAAAAAATAATCCTACTTGGTCACATAGTTTGTGTTTTTTATCTTTATTAATTCCTATTTTAATAAAATTTATAGAATAAATAATATTCACAAGATTGAAGACTAATTTTACTCAATTTTTATTCATATAATAAATTAAATAAATATATATACATATATATATGAATGAAATTTTTTTATGAATAAAAATTTATTTATATATTAAATAAATATTGAGGGGTTTGAATGGATCATGACTATGTGTGGTAATAAAAAATTGTTTTCAAGCTGGTAAATATTATTTATCATTTTAACATGATAGAATAAACTGAAGAATAATAATTATATTTTTATCATGTGGCATGGGGTTTATGAAAGGTTTTAATACTATTTATGGGTTGGAATGAAATTAAAAAATATCCTAACCTACAACATACCTATATAAATATCTCATTGTATCTATTATGTATGAAATAAAAATTAGAGAATTTGTGTGCACAATGGATTATCTTTTGGCCGCTCCTTTACTACCTCTCAAGAAAGATAAATGCTAGAGATATTTCTTAAATACTAAATAATTAGCAATCAAGAACAATCATGTAAAGACAATTGATTCCCCATTCTAGCACCTGGATATCCTTTTTCAATTCATGGTGGTAAACGGAGAACGTGTGGATCACTTCTAAAGGTAATCTATCCTTATATCCTCAAAAGCACAATGAAGAAAAACTGAAAGAGACTTTTTAGATGATTAACATCAACATAAAATAATGAAAAAAATATAAGGTAGTTTCCTTCTTCTGATGTAAATAAAATAATTATAAATTTGATGGGAAATATCATTTATCATGGTTTCAGGAATATAAATATTAAAATAAATTTTGATATATCTCCCACCACTTGACACTTCCATTACACCCATAACCGTCACATCCAGCATGGTTCTAAAGCAGATATGTTTCATCGGACAATGTATTAATGTTGGTAGAGATGGACCCCAAGGAACCTACATGTTTTTTGTACTAGTGTGATATATATTTTATATATATTTTCCCTATTTATGTTCAAGGAATACACTTATATATTTTATTCACTAGTTTTATGGTCTGTTGGGGGTGTCCTATCAACTCTAATACTCACACCATACTCTGGCATTTTGATGCCCATAGAGAGATCCTGATCCAAGACCCGATGAAGGGAAAGGTTCCTAGGGTAGATGGCTGAGAAGTTATTATTGTAGGATACAAATATTTATAGATAGAGTTTTAGTAGGGAGTTAGCTACTAATTTTATTTATTGGATTTACCTCATACATTGGATCCTTATTTAGTTTGATTATTTATTTTAAGACATGCCTTACATATTTAGTTTATTCATATGTTACTCCAATTATTTATTTATTAAACTATTATTATTTCTTCTTCACACTCTAATGGTGAATATATGAATCCCATGGTTCTACTTTATACCTTCTCTATAAGTCAAAATCCTCATATATACAGGGTGGTGTGCATAAGGACTTATGGAACTCTATCTCAGACCTAGTGGTTTGTGCATGGATGTTACCATAAATAACGGAGAATCGTACAACAATTAAATATGGAGGTAAGAAAATGATGTTACCATGTTGTGGTAATTTTAGTAAAAAAGAATAATGGGGAATTTATTGTTAACTCAGTAAAGTCTTACTTTATTATAATGTTTTCCAATATATTTTATGACTGTAAGGAAAATAATTATGATGAATCAATGAATTGGGTCACTGATATCCATCCAATATTGAGGTTTTCCTGTTGTAAAGAGTTGGGTAATTTTGATAACACATTCCCAAGGATAGTAAATCAAGCTAAAAATCATCATGATTAGAAGCCAAAGGATGTGAAAAAATATTTTAAAATTACTATAGTTGATTTTTGGATGTCAAATGAACCGTTAAAATGTATGTAACTTATGTATTCAAATTATTCCAATACCCTATTTGAATTTGGATCATTACATTATTTAATTTTTAATAAATTTAGATGTAAATTGGGAATATCACCTCATGATAGTGACAAAATTACATTTGGTGAATACACCGGGTGGAAGTATTAAAAGAATATGAATATACATGAAACTTCATGTTTTTTTAGTGGGATGGTATTTCCTGAAAATGTTATCTAAATGTCCACTATAGAGCTTTATATCATTTTGGGTGTGGATAATCATTTAGTTATCATGATATGATTGATTTTAGAGATAATAAATTTAAATTCAATGATATAAATCCTATGATAACATAACAAGAAGTTGTGAAATTTATTTGAGATGGTAGAGAATGTTACGTAGATCATATTATTTAAATGAAATAAATTATTCAAATTAGTGATGTGTGAGTCATGAATGAATTCATGGATTATTTTTTTGATGATTTTATTGTTTTCATTCCTGATCAAGAGATTGAATTTATTGTTGACATAGTTCCTAATATTAATCTTATTTATAAACCCCCTTATAAAATAGATCAAGTGAAACATTTATAATTGAAAATCATATTGCATGATTTATTAGATACAGGTTTCCTTCAACATAACACTTAACCGTCAGTTGATCCTTTAAAAAAATATGGTTCTACGAGACATGGAATTAAACATACAGCCATGAATAATATTTCTATTATGAATAAGTGTCCTTTTCCTCATATCAATGATCTGTTTGATCACATCAAGGGAGAACCGTATTTTTAGAAAATTGATATTAGGTCAGGGTTCCATCAATTGAATGTAAAGCAAGTAGATATTATAAGTACTATGTTTCAAACAAGATTTTGGCATTATGAGTTTATAGATATTCTGTTAGGGTTGTTTAATGCACCTGTTGTATTTATGGACCTTATGAATGTATTTTTTCTTTAGTTCTTGGTATAACAACCCTGATCATTATTACACACATTAACATGATTTATTAAAAATAAATTCACTAAATACGACTCTGAGGTTCGAAAGGATTAGTGTATTTGGGTCTTAGGAACATTACAATAAAACTTAAGACACAAAAATACAACATCTTTATTGAAAACTTCTTTTAGAAGACAACAACATTCCTTTGAAATTTGCATTGCATGGGATAACATGATGCATACATGAGATAAGGGTGAGATATAAATCACAATAAGGGATTAAAAGGGAATAACTAGAAGAAACAATACATTTTAGGTTATAGGAATTTCAATAGATCATAAGAGGAATATGAACATAAAGGCTTGATGTAGGATGATTATCATAACATGGAAATGTGGAAGCAACATTAAACATGATATTAGCATTATACAAGCCTCATTTCACATGGATCATGTGTAAACCATTATTGAACTTGAATTAGATTTAGTAAAACCCCATTGATCATGATGTATCATTATGCTAATATTTACCCAATTCATTGAAGCGCTATCAGGGTGCACACTTCATAAACATTTCATTTCAAGCATAAGTGTGCCACATAGATAATACCCTTGGGATTCATTACACATAAACATTTATTCCACGATAAAGGAATATGGAATTAATACATGAATCTCTTTAATCAATAAGTAAATGTACATAAAGTTGAATACCCTTGATAGAGAAATGGACACAGTATTCACCAAAAAATGACATTGTCTTGGAGAATCATGGTGCAATTTTTCCAACACAGTGGTGTGACCTAAGAACATATATAAATGGTTGATGAGATAGAAACATGTATCTCATCATATGTACATTAAATTTAAAATAATGGGGAATATAGATATATTTTCCACAATATGTAATGAAATTTAGTAGCATAATTTAAAATTATTTTCTGAAATTAAATGAGAAGAGAGAAATTCAATATGGAATTTCGGCATGGTAATGAGTGTACATGAGGGGAATTAATGAGAGTGAAATAGGTATCTAATCATTCAAAAATATGTAGGAATGTATGGGAGATGTTTTTAGTAATACCCTAACATTTTTAATTTAAAACAAAAGCATATAACAATATAAATTTTTTTTGACAGAAATAGAAAAGAAGAAATCCCTTACATGGAAGTGTGATCCCAAAGCCTTAGGAGAGTTCTGAGAGAGGCTTCTAGGGAGGTTGATATGACTTTGGGGGATTATAGAGAGAGTAGTTCAGAGGTTGGTCGAGCCCCCAAATTTTTTAGTGAAGATTAGTGGGATCTTGGGTGGTTTTATATAGTAAAGGAGATGGAATTCATTATTATTTAGGTTTTGGACACTACACATTAAACTAATCAAAACCACGAACCATACCCTGGTTTTTGCCCATGTTTTTTGTCAATGAACATTGAAATCATTATTTTATAAGGCATGTGTCCTAACATTGTAAAATATTAGGCTTGCTTATGTGTAGGTTAGACACGCTCTCAAGGAAATCATTTTAAAAAGCTAAAATGTTTTATATGTATTGGAGGGTCCACAAAGGCACCGCAAAATTAATCAAACAAATATAAAATTAAATTATATTAAAGGTAAAAAATATATTGGATGAATATACCTTTTATTGTATATTATTATATCACTATTGGGTCATTATGATGTCATAAAAACATTATATATTTAATCGATATATAATTTTTACACAAAAATTCAACTATCATAAAAAAATTATGCAATATTCACCATTAGATAAATTCGATATCTTGATTCCAATAATAATAATAATTTTATCTAAATAATTTTCAAAATATGTGAATTTTTAATTTTAAATTAGAAACCTCCATTTATCTAGAATTTATCTATTTTCACAAAAAAAATCTTTCAATTCATTATAATAATTACAATTGTACTAATAAAAATTTTAAAATAATTTGTGTATAATAATTTTTTATTTAGTAAAAATATTTTATTAAAATATTATTTTATTCAAAAATCCATTAATTCATCAAAATAGTCTTCTTAAATGAATATTAACTAAAAATACTATTTTTATTCTTTAAAAACTATTTACAGGGTAAAAATAATAAAATGAATGTATATTATTTATAAAAAAATACTTCACATAATCATAGTGCTAGGGACTATTTACATAACCCCTTATAACACAAGCATAGGACCTAAGGGTAAAGTGTGTGATGGTGATAGATGTTTGGAGTGGCTCGGATAACATCACTCATTTGGTAATATCAATTAACTTCCACTTCATCCATATGTAGTTCCGTTCAAGCATAATGTGTTGAAGATCATCCTGGGATTGGTCAAGAGATAATCCTAGTGATGCTATATTCTCCCATATCTCTGAAAATTGAACTTTGTGTGGAGAAATTATACTCGATGAGGCCATTGCTTCCTTTTTCTTAGTAAAATGGATTTGTTAATGTCCTATATTTATACTAATCGTGTGATCACTATTCAAAAACTATATTAGCAGCAAAAATATTCACAACATTGTTTTGAAATCTAAATAACATAAAACCAATGCAGTTAATATTTTTTATATATCCATTTTAAATAATAAGACATTTATTTAAATCAAGAATAATTTTTTGTAATAAATGTTTGGGTAATTAAAATATTCCCCCTTAGGAAATTTACCCCTCAATATTTCGTTTTCACACACTAAAATAGATGATTGTAACTCTTCTTCTTCGCTTCCTCTAATTCCCACGGTGGTTCATCAAACTAGTGAATTCACCACAATACCTTGAAGAGGAAAATTGTCTTATTTCGTTTAACTTTTTCACTACAATCTGTGATACTCACCAGCTTCTCTACCTAAGAGAGTTCATTATCAATTGGTACCACCTCTTGATTGAGTATATTTGATGGGGCAGTTATGTACTTCTTCATTAGTGCTACAAGTAATGAATCATGTCCTTGATATAGGTTTAGTGGGAATGCTAGTCAATAGGTCACTGTTCCAATTTGTTCAAAGATCTCAAAAGGTCTGATGTACCTTTGAATAAGCTCTACCTTCTTCCCAAATCTCATAACACTCTTTAATGGTGATATGAGAAGGAATACCATGTCTTCAACATTAAATTAAAGGTCTCATTGACAATTATCATCTTAGCTCTTTTATTGACCCTGAACAGCTTTAATGTGATGTTGGATGGTCTTAACCATATCCACCATATCTTCAAAAATATCTATCCCAATGAGTTTCCACTCCCCAAAATCATCACAACATACCAGTGTTATGCACCTCCTACCATAAAAGGGATTCATAAGGATATATTTGTATTCTTGAGTGGAAACTATTATTGTAAGAGAATTCAACTACAAGAAGATGTTGATACCATCCAATTTTAATGTTCATTTATAATACTCACAAAATTTACTCAAGTGTGTGGATAGTCTGCTTAGATTGGATATTAGTTTGAATATGATATGCCCTACCAAAGTTCATATCAGTTTTCAGAGAATGTTGGAGACTCTTCCAGAACATATAGGTGAATCATGGATCTTGATCGGATACAACAGATAGTGGTAATCAATACAGTCTAACCAATTCTCTGATTTATATTCATGATGGTTGATCCAATGATAAATCCTATTAAATTTCAATGAATTTTTTATTCTTTATAAGATATTCCATAACAACCCAGATAGCATTGTTTTATTTGGATGTCTTTGTAATTCTGTTGACAAAGTCCATGGTGATGTTTTATCATTTCTATATTGGTATGGGTAATGGTGGTATCATCCCCTTAGACTTTGGCTTCTCATCATTCACTTACTGACAAACCAAACACATTGATGTATACTCAGAGATCTTCTTCTTCGTTTTATCCCAAAAATTAAGCTCCCGGATATCTCAATAATTTTTTTTGTTTCCTAGGTGAATAGAGATATTTTTACTATGTGAATCATCCCAAAGATTTTTCCTTCACTCCATACTTGATGGAACATATAGTCTTATCCAAAATCTCACAATTCCTTCTTCATTAACATTGAACATTTAGGATTTATCATTTCATATAGTTTCCACTATATTCATCAACAATTTTTTTTCCATTCAAAAAGAGATGTTTGAGAAACCATTTGTGAAAGTATTAATAATTTTCACTTCTTTATGATTCCCATGTCCATATTTATCAAATCTAAGAAGATCATATACTTTTAAATTCTCATCAATGATATAATTGCAGGGTCTTTTCTAAATAGAGAATCATTCACCTTTTTCAGATTTCCAAGGTGGTAATGGATTGGGAAGTTGTTGTCTTCGATCAACTCTAACCATCTACATTGCTGCATGTTCAACTCTTTTTGTTTGAATATATACTTGAGGATTTTTTTTATCTGTATATATTTCACACTTTTCCCCAAAGAGGTAATGCTGCCAAATTCTCAAAGAGAATATTACTTCATTCAACTTAATATCCTATGTTGGATTGATATTCTTATTAAAATTTCAATTTACTTGAATCATAGGAAATGAATTTTTCATTTTACATGACCACACAACCCATGCCCTTCTTTTAAAAACATGGAATACCCAATAAATTTCTTCACATGTAGGTAGTGTGACCACGGGCACAATGATAACACTCATTTTCTACTCCTTACATATATATTCAAATTTATTACTCCAAGAAAAAATAACTACCCTTAATGATATCTTGGTAAGAGGGTTTGAAAATCATGAAAAATTTCTCATAATTCCACGATAATATCGATCTAATCTTAAGAGCTACAGATATCCTTCACTGATGTTGGCCTTAACCATCCCTCAATTGTAGCTATCATGGAGGATCCATAAATATATCATTGCATGAGATGATATTACCCAAGAATATGACATCATTCAACCAGAAATCACACATGATATACTTTTTATAGATCTTATCCCTTCATAAGTTCTCTAGTACAGTGCATATTTGCTCCTCATGCTACTACTTGGTTTTAGAGTATATTTTTTTATCATCTATAAAGACTACCACATATTTGTCAAGGTATTCTCTAACGATTTAATTCATCAATTAAATAAAAATTTATGGAGAATTAGTGAGTCTAAAAGGCAATGTTATGAATTTATAGTGCATGTACCTTGTTGGAAAAGAAGTCTTGGGGATATCCCCCTTCTTCACCCTTAGTTGGTAATATCCCGACTATAGATCTACCTTGTAAAAACATTTTTCTACAAATAGCTGATTGAACAAGTCATCAATTCAGGGAAGAGGATACTTTCTCTTTATCGGGGTTTGGTTGAGCACATGATAATCAATGACAATGCTCATTGACTCTTCCTTCTTCTTGGCGAAGAGGACCGGTGAACCCCATGGTGATGCAATTGGGCATATAAACCCTTTCTCAAGATTCTCATATATTTGATTCTTTATCTCTTTAAACACCACAACATCCAATATATATAGAGTATTGTATATTTGCAACACCCTAGGTATCAGATCAAACAATAATTCAATATCTCTTCTAAGAGGAAGTCCAGAAAATTCCATGGAAAACACATTAGCGAATTCCCTCACAATAGTCTTATAGTCAAGGATGGTTTCTTCTTTAGACTCAGTAATTTGAGTAGTATACACATGATCATAGGGTAGTAATATCAATTCTTGAGATGATGGTGCTAATGAAGATTCATCCTTCTCCTTTCACTTGTATAGAATCATCGGTTGATTCGCCATATAGAGAGTGATTTCTCCCTCATGGAAATTAATGTTTTCTATATATAAAGAAATCCACATCATGCTATGAATTGTATCAAATTCCACTATATGGTATATGATGAGGTTCACCGATACATTCAAACAAAAAATTGAGACAGGAGAGGATATCTATTTATGGTTTGTGATGATTTCCCCAAATGTTTCTCTCACTAACATCTTTACATCTATGATTTGCAGTGTTGTTGGGATTGTTATACTAAAACTTCAAGATATAAAAGAATGTGTAGAAATAGAATCGATAAGTATGTTCTTTATTATTTAATGAATAACTAGAATACTTTTCACCACATTATTATCAGGGTTCATTTTAACAATAATAATGGAAAAAATCTCACCCTTTCTGCCTTAGAAGTATTTGGATTCATTCGAAAACTCCTTGATTAGGAAAATAGTTTGTAAAATGTCTTGATTATTTGAAGATTAAGAAATTAAATGAAATTTGAGGGTCAGACATAGAGTTACTATCCTCTATCACAACGGCATGCTTTTCTTGTTAGTAGTTAATCGCAATTTGCTCTTCTCTTCCACACCTAAATCATTTCCTCAACCCTTTAAGAAATTTTCATAGTGTTAATTTCCACACCATTGGAAAGTGGGGTACTGTAATTTGTTATCTCCATTTGATTTTTTCATCGGACCATAATAATTAAATTCAACTTTCCACTTCTTGTTCTCATGACACCCCGCAGATTCACTGATCTCCATTTCTACCTTAAGGGCACATCGAACAATCTTCTCATAGCTATCAAAGTCATAGATCACTGGTGATTCGTAGATTATGTTTTTCCCCATGAAATAGGTTCTCAACCATTAATTCATGTGTAACTACAAAGGGGAAGGAATATAATGCAATACTTATGAATTTTCCCTTGTATAGTATGATGCATTAGTAATTTTTTTATTTGTGGAATAGAAGTCCCTTTCCATCTTAAGTTGGAGGGTGCGTGAAAAATATTTATCATTTTTTTTGGAAATACTTCCATTATAATTACTCAAATATCCTCTTTAAGATTAATATTTTTTATCAATGTCCACCATTGATCATATTTACCCTCCATACAATAAGCAGTCAGAAGAACCTTCTCTATATCAGAACATTGAATGACGGAGAAGATCTTTTCAATGGAGTTGATTCATTTTTTGGTAATTGAGGGATCAGATGATCCATTAAAAGTATGAGGCCTTTGTCTCATGATGTTCTAGATTGTGACTTTTTATGTATTATGTGGGGGGGGTTTAATGATCCTCTTGACCATCTTTTCTTTTCAAAAGATGACTTAATTGAGGGAGTATCGTGACAAAGTTGGTGACTTCCACTCCCATCATATTGGTAATATCATTAGAACAGTCATCACATTTATCTTCACATCAGTTGTTAGACTGAGTCCTCCTATTTTCGGCCATTCGATGGAATAAAAGGAAAAATAGGTGTAACACATAAAGGGGAATCCAATGAAAAAAGTGATAACATTTATATTTACTTTTATTTGATCAACATAAGAATTTATAGGCTTAAATATATGTTATTCATGGTCTATCTGCTAACATATATTCTTATGGGATTTTTTCTCCATTAACATTGGTTAATACTAGACTTATGAATTTACTAAAACATATCCCTCAAGATTTTCACAACCAATAGTGCATCAAGACCAATTTTTGTGTAGCAGTTCTCATTCGAGTCTAGCTTTAAGCGGTGTTTTTGTGTTTTACTCCTAGATACATATGTGATAGAGACACCTCTACTTGTTCGTATCCATATAGGTATTCATTTTCTTGATAAAACACTTAATATATACTCACAAAAATGTAGGTATGTTTTTATTATACTTATTCTTATCCCTAAAACATTTAATAGAGTTTCCTAATCTGAATCCCAAAATAACTAATCTTATCATGTGATACCAATATAAAACAAATTCTCCTTATTATTGTCATTTACATGATTTATTACTTAAGAATGCACTTAAGACAACAATTATGATCAAGAGTCCTAGTGTATTTGGGATTAAGAACATTACATGAAAACATAGGACACAAAAATAATACATCATTATGAAAAACTTATTTTACATGACCCAAACATTCGTTTGTATATATAATTTCATGGGATAACATCATGACATACGTAAAAATGGTTGAGATATAAATACCAGTAATGGATTAAAATTGAACAACAAGAAGAAATAATAAATTTTAAGCAATAGTCATATCAATTAATAATAATAAAAACATGTAAATAAAAGCATGATATAGTGTGATTATCATAACATGGAAATGTGGCGAATTTTTTTATCATGATATTAGAATTAACCATGGTTCATTGCACATAGATCATGAGTAAACCCCCATTTCAATTGAATTGGATTGAGTAAAACTCGAATTCACTAGATGTACCATGATAAAAATACTTAACCAATTCATTAGAGCGCTATTAGGGAAGATCCTTTTTAATCATTTCATTTCATACATAGGTGTGGCACATAGATCATACAACATGGATTCATTAAAAATCGTTATTTATTCCACAAAAAATGAATGTGTAATTCATACATGAAGCTCATTAATCAGTAATTAATTTTTCATAAAGGTGAATACCGTTGATAAGATAAATGTTCATGGTATTCAAAACACAATGGCTTTGGCATAGAGAATCATAGTGCAATTTTGGCAACATAACGACATAACATAAGAATTCATAAAAAAATTAGATAAGTGAGAAAGGGTTATCTAATCATATGTACAAGAAATGGACAGTAAGTGGTTCATATAGATACAGGTCCAAACAAGTTTAATGAAATATAGATTCATAATGTAATTGAATTTCTTTAATGTAAATGAGAAGAGAGAAATTCTATACAGATATATGGCATTGTAAAAGGTGTTTATGGGAGCAATTATTGAGAGATAAAGAGGTATATCATCATTAAAACATAATGAGGGAATAATCGGGTGGTTTTATATCATACCCCAACATTTTTAATTGAAAACAAAAGGGTATAACTATATATAGAAATTTGGACCAAAATAGAATGGAAGAAATACCTTACTTGAAAGACTGATCTCAAAGCCTTGGAAGAGGCTTAAGAGAGGCTTATAAAGAGCATGGGGCACCTTGGGAAGATTCCAGAGATATGAGGGAATAATTTTTTCGTGCTTCAATTGTATTCAGTGATGATAAGTGGGAGCTTTCGTGGGTTTATATAGAAAAAGAGAGGGAATTATTTATTATATAGGTTTTGGAATCAACACATTAAACTAAAAAACAACAAACCATCATATTTTTTTCTCCAAATGAGAGATGAAAAAATTAATGTATCCGGCCAATAGAAGAACGTTTTAAAATATTAGTCTTTCTTATTTGAAGGTGAGTAACACTCTCAAAAAAATCATTTTAGGAAATTAAAATGTTTTATAAGTCTTGGATTGGACACTAAGGTACCCTAAAATTAATCAAACAAATATAAAATAAATATATTTTAATGGTAATTAATATATTCTAAGAATATATCTTTTATAGTATTTTATTACATCACTATTGGGACATTAGGATGTCATAAATCATATTATATATTTAATCGATATTTAATTTTTACCCTAAAATCTGATTGTCCCAAAAATTATGAAAGATTCACTATTGGATAATTTCGACGTCCAGATTCTGAAAATAATATTTATTTTATAATAAACTTTTTCTAAATATTTCTATTTTTAATTTTAAAACAAAAACACACATTTCTAAAAACCTCAAGCGTTTTGGAAAAAAACTGCACTCAAACTTTAATAAAAATTATAATTGTACTCAATAAAATTATACGATAACTTCTATTAAATAAAAAATTGTTTGGTAATAATTTTTTATAATTATATTATTTCATTAAAAATCCATTAATTCATCAAAATTGTTTTCATAATTTAATGTTTTCAAAAAATACTACTTGTTCTTTAAAAACATGTTACATGATAACAATAATAAAATGAATGTATATTCTTTATACTAAAATTGTGCACATCATCATGGTGATAGGGTATTATTACATTACCCGTTATACCACTCTCATAGGTTCTAAGGGTAATGTGTGTGATGGTGAAGAAATCTTGGGGTGACTCAGATAAAATCGATCTGGTGGTAATCTCTATTAACTTCCACTTCTGTCTTAGGCGGTTCCATTCAAGATTAACGTGTTGAAGCTCATCTTGGTCTTGGTCAAGAATGAAGACTAGTGACACTACCTCATTTCTGAGCTCCAAAAAATGGTCTTTATATGGATCAATTCTACTGGATGAGGCCATCGCTTCCTTTTTCTAAGTAAATTGAATTTTTTAAAGCCCTATATTTTTACTAATCGTGTGATCACTGTACAACGGCTATATTACCAATAGTAAAAATGGTTAATAGTATTTTGAATTCCAAAAAACATAAAACCAAGGATATGAATATGTATTATATTAAAATTTTACTTAATAATACATTTAATCATATCAAGTGTCATTTTCATTTATGAATGTTTGGGTCAGTACACATATATTTTATGGTATTGTTTATGGGTAAAATATTGACCGATTCTAAAATTTAAGAGGCCCATGAAATAAACAGAAGGATTGTTCATAAATCCTTAAAATAAAATAAATCTTATGGGAAATTGTATATGTGATAATTTTATTTGAATAAATTTCTTTCCTTGGAATCATTATTTCTAACGATGGAATAACTATTATATCTACTAAAAATGTTGTTGAATAATGTCAAAGAACCAAAAATATCACAAATATTCATATTATTCTTGAATAATTAGGTTACTACTAGTGGTTTGTTGAAAACATTAATTGGTTATCTGTCCCACTAATTTAGTAAACTAAAAAGGAGTTAAATTCATCTACAAAAATGATGTGATGCGTGTTTTTAGGAACTAAAAAATTATTAATCAATCATCTATTTTTTCACCTGCCTTCAAAAAATGTTGAATACATCATCTATAGTGATGTTTCATTGATGGTATATGGTTATTATGTATTGTGGAATGATCAGGTAATTTTTTATGCTTCACAATAGTTGAATCCACACAAGTTAAATTACCCTACACCGGATTTGGAATTCATTGTGGTGGTATTTCTTCTAAAAAAATGGAGGCATTATTTTTATGCAGTATACTGTGAAATATATACTAATAAAAAATGATTTATGTATATATTTTCATATAAAAATTTAATAAAGAGATAAAGAACATGGATGGAAATAATGAAGGATTATGATTAAATTATTGATTACCATCCTATAAAATCAAAAAAAATTCTTAATTATTTGAGTTGAAAAATATTTCTAAATTAACACTGCTTTGATTAGAACATTAATGATTTGGTTAATGATTTGATTAATATTTTCTTTGTTTTTTTAGATGCAGGTACATCCTTTTTTTGTTTTTGATTATAGTGCAGTCAACATTATTAGAATGAATAATGAAAGTTGATATAGAGTATCATGATTAGAAGAAAAGGTATAATCAATTTCGAATGATAGATTTCCTAAATTTAATAGTAATGAAAAAGGTATTTTACAATTTGGAAAAATATAATGCATACCTTTTGATTCTCACTTAAAGAAAGCGTTTTTGAGTGAATCTCCTAGTTCTCCATTTTAAAATCCCCTAGATAGCCCCAATATATATAGATACCATCATTAGTACTACTGCTATAATATCCCATCATTTTCAGGTAAAAATATCTCTGAGTTTTAATTCTTAGTAGAAACGGGTTAAGAGTTTCATGTGTTATTGGTGAGATTATAAAAAATAAAATAGGATTGAGTTGTTTAAAAAGGAAAATTTTATGAAAAATCGACCATTTAAAATTTACACACCTTATAAATGGATTACATTTCATTTATTTATTCAACGGTATTAATTAAATAAATTTAAGGTGATTGTGGTTTTAGCATATTCCATTTAAAACATTTACATGACGTGTAATCACATTAAATTCTATGTAAATTCCTAACTTTCTGATTTAAACATACTATATGACGTTATTAGAAATTATTTTTTTGGATATAGATCTCCTCCCCTAACCCGTTGGAAACTATTAGAGGATTTTTTAGGGATTTATTCATCTTTGATCATTATGGAATGATGCTAGATATCTTCAAAGTACTTTTTTCTTGGGTTCCCTTAAATTCCTTCTTCTCATGAAGTGGTGGAATATTTTATAGTTGTGGGTTTTGGGGTTAATCTTGAGCATAGGTTTAGGTCTAGATCTCTTCATCCATATCTGATTCAATCATATTACATAAATTTTGGATTACTATTGGGTGATGATGAACCAATGAATATATATATGTGGTATGGGATTATACATAGTCATTATTTCAATTACATGTATTTAATTATAGAATTTATAGGATGATTTAGAAATTGGGTTTCCTAATTGAATTATATATTTTTTTTATTTAATTAATTAAGGGATTTTGAATAGAGAATAATTAATTATGGAATTAATTATGTGATATTGGGATTTCTAAATTGACGTAATTAATTTTTGAATTATTTTTTTGAGATATTTTGATTATGTAAGTGGATAGTTAATTATTAAATAAATTATCTGATATTGAGATCATGAATTGAATAATTAATTGTTGTAATTTTGATATTAATGTATAAGATTAATTAATTATTGAAATAATTAATAGAATAGATGATATAAAATAGTTATTGAGTTAATTAATGGAATGATGTGAATATGAAAATTTTAAATTTGGTTAATTAATTAGTGATTTAAATAATGGTTTTTTTGATACATGTAACAATGTTATATATATATATATAAGGTATCGTGATATTGTTATATATGTGACATTAAATGGTGAATGGTAACACAGACATTCAGAAATGTATTATGAAGGGTAACACAAAAATTCAATTATGAAATGATTAATGGTAATAGTGGAGACCTATAATGTATTATTATATATGAATGGTAACATGGTCATTCAATTATGAAATGATGAATGGTAATAGTGGAACACAATATTATTATTAAATATGAATGGTCACAATGGAATTCTGTTATGAAATGATGAATGGTAATAGTGGAATGCAATCATGTGTTATTAAATAGGAACTGAAATATGGTCAATTAATTATGAAATGGTGAATGTTAATAGTGGAATTCAGATATTTATTTCAAAATATGAATGATAACATTTTCAATCAATTTTGTAATATTGAATGGTAACATAGAAATTAACCCATGAATTATGAAAATATAATTGGAAACAATGTGTAACATCCAAGGTAAATAAAGAATAAATCAATTTCATATTTATTAATATTTACTTATTAAATATTAATTTTACTTTAAAGGGGTTTCTATGTTCGATAGCGTACCCGATACTCAACAAAGAGTTTCTTTGAAATCTTACGTTGCACACTAGTAATAAAATAATATTATTTTAAATGGTAGATAACACGTAGCCATTGTATTGGAGGGAATTAATAGAAATAACTTAAATGTGATTATATATGTTTGTTAAATGCTTTTACATTTATCCAATAAAGGATAAAGGCTTAAAATACAAAAAAGAATTCATTTTTTGGCAGATATACTCTAATTTTTACTAAAGGTCCAATTATCGCCTTTTGATGGAAAACTGTCATTAAATATTGTTTTGGTCACTCTTATAAATTTTATTGAACCAAATAAAATTTTTCTTTATAATCAAGAAATCAAAATTTACTTTGTTTAAATTTTTGGTATTTTTCTGATAAAGTTCATTTTTTAATGAGTAGTGAAAAATATTGTATTTTAATTCAAAACATTTTTTAATATAATTTATTTATATGATTAGATTATCTTTTGAATTGTTTTTAATGTGAAATTAGAATATAATATTTACCATTTAATCCAATAGTGGTCATTGGAATTAATTTCACTTTGAAATTGGACATAAACCCATGTCAATCTTTTGATAAATTTTGTTTCATAAAAACACACTATTTGTTTTGACAGCGGGAATTAATTATTAAATTAATTAATGAAACTTACATGTTTTTAATTTTGTAAAATATACATAATTTTTGAATTTCTTATATCAAATATAGCTTAGGGTGAATTTTTGGTATTTTTCTGAAAAACTTCAATTTTTTATGAATAGTGAAACCACTAAGTGGTACTTAAAAAACTAAATTTTCGTTTAAATGAAATTTTACCACCTCTATGTTTTGAATTTACAAAATCTGACAAAAATGTTTTTCATTAGGAAGTAAAATGTGGTTCAATGGGATTAAAATAAATTTTTTGCGAATAGTATGTTTTAAGTTTTTAATCGCGATTAGGGGTAATTATTGGAATTTAAAGTAAAAATAATGTTTTAATAATATTAAATGAACATAACACATTTATTTCCCTTATTGGATGTGTCATGGCCGACCAAGACAATCCATGTGTCATGTTGGGGACCCCATGGAGCCACTTTGGTAGGAAAATGACATTAATATCTTTCTATTTAATGTTAAAATAAAAATGTCACAAACAAATGTTGTTTTACTAAAAAAAATTTAAATGGGGTTATACAAGTCATATTTTTGACTATAAATATTCATTAGAAAGCTAAATTAATTTCATACATGTTGATATTTTTTTATAATTTTTATAAATTAATTAAATTAAATTATTTATTACACCATGATGATGCATCGATTACTCATTATTTAACGATTTAAATAAAATCAAAAGATAATGTAAAATATAAGACCTACACTTGTCAAAAACCTATTTTATTAGTGGATTTAAAACTCTTATCACCTTATCCTCGAAATACATTAATGTGGCACCTTTAGAAAACAAAACTCATTTTATAATATAGTAACATTTTCTAACTTTCCAAGAGTGCCCCTCCTCTCATCTTATAAAAGGCCCCCACCTCTACCATCTTACACACACATCTCAGGCCTTTGACTCGACCAAACCCTACCCATTTTGTCTCTACACATCCCTCTATTACTCCTAGATGCCACACATTGGGCATAAGTCTTTCCAAAGAAACCCGTTTAGCTCAAATAAAAAAGAGTTACCCATTTTAAAGGTAGTGTCTTCTCTTGTGTTCTTATGTTTTATTTTGCTTATCCAACCCCCTAAACTCTTTTAATTCATTTATTTTGTAACAACACCAGTATCTTCAATATACTATGATGTTGTTATGTGAAGTATTAGAGCTACACCTACACACACTTTCATCTAATTGTTAGAGAACATATTGTTTCTGTGGTTGGTGATTTTCTGCCTCACGAAACGATGATTGTTCAATCTTCTATTAACACCTTCCATGGTGGCCATTAAGATGTCACTCTATTTATATATGATTTATATTATGTTTATGTTTTCTATATGATTCTGTATTTTTCATTTCTGGCATACCTTTATGGTTTCCATTATGGGTAAACACGATAATTTCATTTTAGGAAGTGCGGACTTCCGCCCCATCAAAGTGATTTGATTCGTTAATTCCATATGCGGGATGTATAAAGTATGGAGTTAATGTAATTATATATGATTTTATACTGGAATTATAATATAACCTTATATCATTATGATTTCACTCTATTAAATTCGAAATAGAAATGAAAGTAGCGTTCATGCGTACGTACGGCATACCATCTCCATGAATGGTGCATTTCATTTCCTACCTCTAAATGATTTGAACTATTATAAATACATGTATATGCTGGATATATATGATATATATGATATCCAAATCCTGAATATCATTCTGTATATAATAAACCTTTGTCCACATAAACAACATGTAATTGTAAGAAGTCCATTTTTGACTTAAGTGCCAAATATCGACAAAACGAGCTTTATTAAATTAAATGATTACATAACATTTATAAATGGGAAATAAGTTATATAAAAGGAATAATAAACTTGAAAAAGGATCTTAAGAAAGTATAAATTAACACTAGTTTATTGTTCAAGAGATTAAAGAGCAATCACATCACGTCGGACACGAGGTAAGGGACATCGTCTCAATCTCCTTTCATTGAGGCATATTTTTTTTTCTAATACGATGCTTTCTTTTATATGGTGTGTAAACCCCTTTGACTTTTAATTTTATAAAAAAGGAATATTTTTCTATGAAGCGTTTCACAAAATAAAAAATGGAGTGTTTCTTTTACCGTATGCGGTGACAACGACCTTTTCCGCCGCCATGAGTATTATTTGATCTTTGGATTCCCCAACAAGCCATAATGTTTTGAAATGAAATAAATACCATATACTCTTTTATGTGTTTTGGTATTGAAAATGATTTTTATAATGGATTTGTTTTGTCAATATATTTATGTGATATATTGTGATCAACGTGTGATAATTTTTTCTTTCCATTATATTTGTTTTATGTCTTATTATTTTATAATGGTACTTGGACATTTGACGGGTGGTTACATGATAAACCATATGATGAGTTGTGCCCTGAATACCAGGTCGGGTGGTTACGTTATAACCTCCAATGCATTGGGTATAGAAGTTGGCCATATGGATATTCCATTAAGTGATATGTGTAGAAGTCGACCGTATGGTTATTCAATTTAATTATGTTTATGTCCCAAGTTACCTTTATATGTTATGTGTTCTTTATATGGGTTTTATGGTAATATTTTGGTTACAAAAGGGTAAGTAATGATAATTTATTCACTGAAGAGTTTTAACTACTTCATAAATGAGAAAGGTATTACATTGATAAAGTATACATGGTTTACTTGTTGTTTTGAAAAACTAACAGTTTTTAATCTTTGTGTATCCCATACTGAGATTTTTATGCTCACCCCATGTTTTTGATTTGTTTTTAACAGGACTTAATGTGGAATAGGGTCATGGATGGGATCAAGGAAAAGTCATGCAATCTAAAACATGGAACTTGACATGTTTCTTTTTAAGAGTTTTTATTTTATGGAAACATAGTAGAAGTGTCTACATTGTAGTCTTTTGAGATGTAATAGTTATGTCCCAATTCTATAAAACTCTAAACCTGAAAAGATCCTCAATGTTAATTATTCATTTAATTCAATATTAAGAAAGGTTTAAGGTCGGGGCCTTATAGATGGTATCGAAGGTCAGTTTAGACAACTTTAGGAGTTAGAAAATTGTTAAATAATAAATTAATTTATGGTATTAAGAAAATTATATAGCATTTAAAGATTACCATGTTGCTTCGCCTAAGATATTTCTGTGTTCAGAATTGTTTTCCGCATAGGAAACAAGACAGCTATGTTAGGACGACATCTGGAGGAATATAACCTTCCAAATCAGCAACCTGAGATGGTCAGAATTGGAACTGAACAGTTTGTTGTTGTGATGGAACAGTTGACTCAGGCTATAAATGGTGGTGGTATCCATGAACGAGATCAGCCAGATCGACCACAGAGGAACATGTCAGTGGTGGAACATTTCATGAGGCAACATCCCCCATCATTCAGAGGATCATCTGACCCTGTGCTAGCTGAAGGGTGGATTAAAGAACTGGATAAGATTTTTTATGTCATGGGGTGTATAGAACATCAAAAGGTTAGTCTTTCTGTTTACTGTTTTGAAGGTGAAGCAGATCAGTGGTGGTCGATGATAAAAAATATAAGGGATAGTGATGATATTGTTGATCATCACTAGGATGAATTAAAAGGTATGTTTCATGAGAAATATTTTCCTAAGGTGGTTTGTCTTAGGATGGAAAAACAATTTCTAGAATTGAGGAAGGAGGATGACTCAGTGGCTTCTTATGATGCAAAGTTCACTCGACTGGAAAGGTATGCTCCAAACTTCATATGAGGTCTTGATAGTAAAATCAACCATTTTTACTCAGGGTTAAAGGCAATGTATTTAAGGGATTTAGCTTCTCGTGAGTTCAAAAGTTATGAAAATCTTGTTCGATATGCGAAGAGGGTGGAAATGGTGTTTTCCGATGATCAGGTGTTCTTTTACAAACAATAGAATAAGAGGTCCATTTGGCAGAAAAAAGGGAAGAATTCATCAAATAAGCAAGGATGTAAGAAAACCAAATATCCATCCTATGAGAAGTGTGGTAAAATGCATCTTGGATAATGTTTATCCAAGTCTGGAATGTTATTTCAGTGTGGTAAGTCTGGTCATATTGTTCGTAACTGTAAGGAAGATGATCAAGAAGGCAATGAAAAGTCAGTGGTAAGATGACTTAAGTGTAATGAAATGGGTCATTATGCAAATGAGTGTCTAATGAAGAACTCAACTGGGGGAAATCATCCATACTACAAGAAGAATGGGGTGGTGAAATACTTTGCAACTACTTCAGCAGATGTTGGGCCATCGAATGAAATAGTATCAGGTACACTGTTTTTTTGTTCGGATTATGCCAATGTGTTGTTTGATTCAGGTTCTACACATTCTTTCATTTCTGAGAATTTTTCTAGTTAATTAGAAATTCCATCTCAAGGTGTTAATCTTGAACTTATGGTAAAAACACCCGAAGGAAATGTTGAGACATAATGAAATTATAAGAACACTCTTATCCCTATGTGCGGAAAGAATCTACCTGCAAAACTTATCGTTTTTCCTCTAGTAGAGTTTGATGTTATTTTGGGCATGGATTCACTTTCTGTTTATCAAGATATGATAGACTATAAAGCTAAAATGGTTTCTTTTCAGAATGATTTTCAGTTTGTGTACAAGAATAAACACTGGATTTTGACAACATATCAGAAAGTTGAGAAACTTATAAAATATGGAAATGAATTTTATCTTGAACATATCATTGAAAATAATGGAACAGTTCAGATTAATGATGTGCTAATGGTAAATTAGTATCTTGATGTTTTTCCTGATGAGTTTCCTGGTATTATTCATGATCGGGAAGTTTAATTTACTATTGACTTAGTTCCTTATTCTAAACCAATTTCTAAACCCCTTATCGAATGGATCAAGTTGAACATTTAAAGTTAAAGAAACAATTGCAGGATTTATTAGATAACGGTTTCATTCAACCTAGCACATCACCATGGGGTGCTCCTCTCTTGTTTTTTAAAAAGAAAGGTGGATCAATGAGTCTTTTCATTGATTATAGAGCCTTGAATAATATCACTATTAAGAATAAGTATCCTTTACCTCATATCGATGATTTGTTTGATCAGCTCCCGCGAGCTCAGTATTTTTCGAAGATTGACTTGAGGTCGGGGTACCATTAGTTCAAAGTAAAATAAGCAGACGTTTGAAAGACTACGTTCCATACTAGATATGGCCATTATGAATTTGTAGTTATGCTGTTTTGGTTGTCCAATGCAACTGCTTTATTCATGTACCTTATGAATAGAATTTATCATGAGTTCTTGGATAAGTTTGTGGTTGTTTTCATCAATGATATATTGGTGTTTTCTAAAAGTAAGTAGGAGAATGAAAGTCATTTAAGGGTTATTTTTCAAACATTAAATGAAAAGAAACTGTATGGAAAATTTAGAAAGTGTGATTTTTTGTTATAACAAATTTCATTCCTTGGTCACATTGTTTCAAAATATGGCATAACTGTTGATCCTGCTAAATCAAATGTTGTTGAAGAACGGCCAAGACCCACAAATGTAACTGAGATCCATAGTTTTCTTGGTTTGGCAGGTTACTACCGAAGGTTTGTTGAAAATTTTTCACAGTAATCTAGTCCAATGACTAAGCTAACTCGGAAGGGTGTTAAGTTTACCTGGACAAAAGAATGTGATGATGGTTTTCAGAAGTTGAAAAGAAGAATGGTGAATGCTCCAGTTTTGGCACATCATTCTAGGAATGGTTAGTTTGTTATATACAGTGATGCTTCGCTGAAGGGACTTGGCTGTATCCTTATGCAGAATAATCAGGTAATTGAATATGCTTCACGTCAGTTCAAAACTCATGAGGTAAATTACCCTACACATGAATTGGAATTAGCTGTTGTTGTTTTTGCTCTAAAAATTCGGAGGTATCATTTGTATGGAGTAAATTGTGAAATATATATTGATCAAATAATTTTAAAGTATATATTCACTCAGAACGAGTTGAAAATGAGACAGAGGAGATGGCTAGAATTAATCAAGGATTATGATTGTACAATTCATTACCATCCGGGAAAAGAAAATAAAGTGGTTGATTCTTTGAGTGAAAAAAGTAATGCTTCATTAACGATGCTACGTTTGGAATGAGATTCTTTGGATTTTGATTTGATGAAATTTGGCATATAAGTTGTCGGTGCAGGATGTTCTTCTGTTTTGTTTTAGGTATCAGTGAGATCATCCCTATCAGATAGAATTAAGCAAGCGTAAAAGAAAAAGAGTGGGTTGTAGAAAAATGTAGTGCTGGTTTAGAAGGGTAAGTTACCTGAATTTAACATTGATAATGATTGTGCTTTGAGGTGTGGGAAGAGATTTTGTGTGCCTGATGATTCACAATTTAATAATGAGTTGTTATGTGAGGCTCATAGTTCCCCGTTTTCAGTTTATCCTGGCATTACTAAGATGCACAGAGATCTCCAGGAGTATTACTGGTGGGATGGAATGAAAAAAGATATTGTTGATTTTACTGTAAAGTGTTTGACTTGTCAGCAGGTTAAAGTAGAGTGGAAGTTACTAAAAGGGATGCTTCAACCTTTACTAGTGCCAGAGTGGAAATGGAAAATATATCCATGGTCTTTGTTGTGAGATTACCGAAGACATCTCGAGGTAATAATGAAATCTGGGTTACTGTTGATCGCTTGACTAAATCTGCTCATTTCCATCCTATTTGAGATACTTTATCTCTAGATATACATTCTTTATTGTATCTTAAAGATATAGTCAGGTTGCATGGAGTTTCCCTATCTGTTGTATCTGATTGTGATCTCAGGTTTACTTCTATCTTTTGGAAAGTCCTTCAGAAGTCGTTGGGTACTGAATTAAATTTTAGTACAGCTTTTCATCCTCAATCAGATAGGCAGTCAGAATGAACAATTCAGACATTGAAGGATATGCTACGTGCTTGTTCTATGGATTATCAGGGAAGTTGAGACCGACATATTTATTTGGTTTAGTTTTCACATAATAATAGTTTTCATTCCAGTATACAGATGACTCCGTTTGAGGCATTATATAGGAAGCGGTGTCGAACTCCAGCTTTTTGGGATGAAGTGGGTGAAAGGAAGCTGATGGGACCAGAATTGGTAGAAGAGATGGCAAAAAAAGTTCAGTTGATTTAGAAACACATGAGAATAGCTCATAGGAGGCAGAAGAGTTATTCCAATAACTGGAGGAAGGATCCATCTTTCGATGTAGGTGATCATGTTTTTCCAAAAGTTTCACCATGGAAAAGTGTGATGCGATTTGGTAAGAAAGGAAAGATGAGTCCAAGGATCATTGGACCATATGAAATTCTAGAGAAAGTTGGATCAGTTTCTTATGGAGTGGCTTTACCTCCGAGTTTATCTCAGGTACACAATGTTTTTCATGTTTCAATGTTGAGAATGTATATGAAATATCCATCTCATGTTTTGAGCCCAGTTGGTAGTTCAGTTGGAAGAGAATCTCTCTTATGAAAAACAACCATTCTAGATTCTCGACCGAAGAGAGCTAGTGTTGCGAAATAAGGTAATTCACTAGGAAAATTTCTTGTGGAAAAACCATATGGTTGAAGAGGCAACGTGGGAATCTGAAAATGCCATGAGGGATAAATACCCCCACTTATTTTGATGAGTGAATAAATTGATAGGACGCAATTCCCAAAAGGGGGGAAGGATGTAACATCCCAGGTAAATAAAGAATAAAAAATTTTCATATTTATTAATATTTACTAATTAAATATTAATTTTACTTTAAAGGGGTTTCTATGTTCGATATCGTACCCGATACGCAACAAAGATTTTCTTTTAAATCTTACGTTGCACACTAGTAATAAAATAATATTATTTTAAATGGTAGTTAACACGTAGTCGTTGAATTGGCAGGAATGAATAGAAATAACTAAAATATGATTATATATGTTTTTTAAATTCTTTTACATTAATACAATAATGGATAAAGGCTTAAAATATTAAAAGAATTCAATTTTAGGCATATATACTATAATTTTCACTAAGGGTCCACTAATCGCCTTTTGATTACGAACCGTCATTAAATATTGTTTTGGTCACTCTTATACATTCTATTGGACCAAATACAATTCTTCTTTTGAATCAGGACATCAAAATTTACTTTGTTTAAATTTTTGGAATGTTTCCAATAAAGTTCATTTTTTAATGAATAGTAAAAAATGTTGTATTTTAATTCAAAGCATCTTTTTAATCTAATTTATTTATATGATTAGATAATCTTTTGAATTGTTTTTAAAGTGAAATTAGAATAAATTTTTACCATTTAATCCAATATTGGTCATTGTAATTAATTTCACATTGAAGTTGGACTTAAACTCGTGCCAATCTTTTAATACATTTTGTTTCAAAAAAACACGCTATTTATTTTGATAGTGGGAATTAATTTTTAAATTAATTAATGGAACTTATATTTTTTGAATTTTGTAAAATATACATCATCTTTTAATTTGGAATATCAAGTATAACTTTGGGTGAATATTTGGTATTTTTCTGAAAAACATCAATTTTTTATGAATAGTGAAACCACTAAGTGGTACTTAAAAAAAGGATTTTTCATTTAAATGAAATTTTACCACCTCTGTGTTTTGAATTTCAAGAATCTGACATAAATGGTTTTCATTAGGATGTAAAATATGGTTTAATGGGATTAAAATAATTTTTTGGTGAATAGTAACTTTTAAGTTTTTAATCGCGATTAGAGGTAAGTAGTGTAATTTAAGGTAAAAAATAATGTTTCAATAATATGAAATGAACTTGACACATGTACTGCCCTTATTTGATATTTCATGGCCGACCTATAAAATCCATGGGTCAACTTGGGGACCCCATGGAGACACATTGGTAGTAAAATGACATTAATTTCTTTTAGTTTAATGTTAAAATAAAAATGTCACAAACATGTGTTGTTTTACTAAAAAAATTAAATGGGGTTATACAAGTCATATTTTTGACTATAAATATTCATTAGAAATATTTCCTACATCATGATATTTTTTTATAATTTTTAGAAACTGTATAAATTAAATTATTTATGACACCATGATGATGCAGCGATTACCTCATTATTTAACGATTTAAATAAAATGAAAAGATAATGAAAAATCTAAGACCTACACTTTTCAAAAACCTATTTTATTTGCGTATTTAGAACTCCTATCACCTTAGCATTGAAATACATCAATTTGGGACTTTTAAAAACCAAAACACATTTTATAATAAAGTAACCTTTTATAACTTTCCCAGAGTGCCCCTCCTCTCCTCTTATAAAAGGCCCCCACCTCTACCACCTTACCTGAACCTCTAAAGACATTGGCTCCACCAAACACTACCCATTTTGTCTATAAACATCCCTCTATTACTCCTAGAAGCCTCAATCTGGGATGAAGTCTTCCGAAGGAAGCCTTTGAACTCAAATAAAAAAGAGTTACCCGTTTTAAAGGTAGTGTCTTCTCTTGTGTTATTATGTTTTATTTTGCTTCTCCAACCCCCTAAACTATTTTTATTCCTTTATTTTGTAACAACACCAGTATATTCAATATACGTGGATGTTTTTATGAGAAGTATTAGAGCTACACCTACACACACCTTCATCTAATGGTTAAAGAACAAACTATTTCTGTTGTTGGTGATTTTCTGCCTCACGAAACTATGATTGTTCAATCTTCTTTTAACACCTTTAATGGTGGTAATTAAGATGTCACTATATTTATATATGATATATATTATGTTTATGTTTTCTTTATGCTTCTGTATTTTTAATTTATGGAATACCTTTATGGTTTCCATTATGGGTAAACACGACAATTTCATTTTAGGAAGTGCGGACTTCCGCCCCTCAAAGTGATTTGATTAATCAATGCCATATGTGGGACGTGTAAAAGAGGGATTTAATGTTATTATATATTATGTTATGATGGAATTATAGTATTCCCTTATATAATTATGATTTCACTCCATTAAATACGAAATAGAAATGAATGTAGCGTTCATGCGTACATACGGCTTACCGTCTCCATGAACTGTGCATTTCATTTCTTACCTCTAAATGTTATATACTATTATAAATACATGTATATGCTAGATATATATGATAAATATGGTACCCAAATCATGAATATCATTCTGGATATAATTAACCTTTGACCACATAAGCAACATGTAATTGTAAGAAGTCCATTTTTGACTTAAGTACAAAATATTGACAAAACAAACTTTATTAAATTAAATGATTAAAAAACATTTATAACAGGGAAATAAGCTATTTAAAAGGAATAATAATCTTGAAAAATGTTCTTAATCAAGTAGAAATTAACACTACATTAATATTCAGGAGATTAAAGTGAAATCGAGTCATGTCGGACATGAGGTAAGGGAAATCGTCTCAATCCCCTTTTATTGAGGCATATTTTTTTTCTAATACGAGGATTTGCTTTGTACGGCGTATAAACCCCTTTGACTTAAAATTTTATACAAAAGGAATCTTTTTCTACGAAGTGTTTTACAAATCGACAAAAAGGATTGTTTCTTTTAACATACGCGGTGACAATGACCT
Organism: Viscum album; assembly: GCA_963277665.1. Taxonomy (NCBI): domain Eukaryota; kingdom Viridiplantae; phylum Streptophyta; class Magnoliopsida; order Santalales; family Viscaceae; genus Viscum; species Viscum album. The sequence goes on from OY728133.1 coordinate 449,819,389, forward strand.
TTTTCGCCGCCACGAGTATTATTTGGTCTTTGGCTTCCTCAACAAGCCGTAATGTTTTTAAATGAAATAAATATAATATACTCTTTTCTGTGTTTTTGTATTGAAAATGGTTTTTATAATGGATTTTTTATGTCAATATATTTAAGTGATATATTTTGATCAAAGTGTGGAAATTTTTTCATTCAATTATATTTGTTTTATGTCTTATGATTTCAATAATGGTACTTGGACATTTGGCAGGTGCTTACGTGATAAACCATATGATGGGTGGTGTCGTGAATACCAGGATAGGTGGTTACGTTATAACCTCCAAAGCATTGGGTATGGAAGTGGGCCGTATGGCTATTTCATTAAGTGATATGTGTGGAAGTCGATCGTATGGTTATTCCATTTAAGTATGTTTATGTCCCAATTTACCTTTATATGTTATGTGTTATTTATATGGGTTTTATGGTAATATTTTTGATACAAAAGGGTAATTAATGATATATTATTCAGTGAAGAGTTTTTACTACTTCATAAAGGTGAAAGGTATTACTTTGATAAAGTAGACATGGTTTACATGTTGTTTTAAAAAACTAACAGTTTTCATTATTTGTGTATCCTTTACTGAGCATTTTATACTCACCCCCTTGTTTTTGAAATGTTTTTCAAAGGACTTAATGTTGAATAGGTTCAAGGATGGGATCAATGAGAATTCATGCTATCTATAACCGGAAACTAGAAATGTTTCTTTTTAAGAGTTTTAATTTTATGTAAACTTAGTAGAAGATTCTACTTTGTAATCCTTTGTGATGTAATAGTTATGCCCTAATTCTCTAAAACTCTAAACCTGAAAAGATATTCAATGTGAAATATTCATTTAATTCAATATTAATTAAGGTTTAAGGCTGGGGCCTTATACAGTGGAATTAAATTTTGAATTATTAATGGTAATAATGGAATTTGAGTATATGATTAAAGTTCACGTGTCCTTGGGAACCCAGGTGATATGTTGTTAAAAAAATAAATAAATAAATGTAAATTGTTTACACTATATAACATATTTTATTCATTATATAAATATATAAAAATTTAATGACTATATATTGTTTTATATGCCATTGGCGGTGGCCAACTGAGTTGTACTCACACCCTAATTGGGCTCCCAGATTAGTACTCGAATAGATAACATGATTTTTGGATAATTCCGTGGAAAATGACCCATGTTAGATGGTTTATTTTGAATAGAACATAGATGAAGGAACCCAACATGGTTTTAGACTCAATCAAAAGTTTTTGGGGCCTTTTCTTCATTTTTTTCTCTTCAAAAATGATTTATCATGTAATATATACTATTCAATTTTGACATTCGGTTTACAATTTCGGTCATCGAGTGGAAAAATATTAATTTGGTTGCACAATACCATTTTGTTATTTATATATATTTGTTAACACTAGTGTATTTCTCTAATAAAGAGGGTACAATCTTCCTATGATTGACATTATACCCTCACTACTAGTTAGCAGCCTCTAACATATGGGGAGGCACACATGAGCTCATGTAATGGACCACCTCGAGGTTCCAATCTGTGGTGCCTAGGGTTCGTATGTTTTAAATTTTTATCTTATGTGTTATCTTTTATATTTATTTTTTCATACATTTTAAGAAAGGAAGATGGGAGACATACATGATTCGAGCGTTGGTTATCATCTAATTCATGGGAGTAGCTACCCCATGTATGGTGGAGGACCCATGTACCCATGGTGGTATTATTGTTATTAATTTTTTTTTCTATTATAGATGATGTTATTTCACCTTGGATGATTCACAAGAGGTGTGATGTGATAGTTGTTTCAAATATTGATGATATTGGACTTGTGGCTTGTAAGGAATGAGAGTTGAGTTTTCATGAATCTTTCAAGTCAGTAATGATTAATTTGAAATGCATCATTTTGGGATGCATAGTATAATGGGTTATGTGTATTTCATTGTACTTGAACTATTTTTCCATTCTTGAGAAGTTCAACTAAAAATGGTTCCAAACATAAAATATTAGAAATATTGTAAAATGATGCATGCTGATAATAAATGGGTTTATAAATGAGAAACATGAATAATGAGAATGATTTTGTCCTTTTATAACTATGTCCTGGATGAAGTATAGTTAAGGGTAGTGATAGCACCTCAATTTTGTTCGTTTGGTAGGGGTTGGGGAAATGAATTTTGGTGCCTTATTGTGTTTTTTCTATTACATATACATGCTAAAGTGGAGTAATGTTTTCTAGTACATCTGTTTTACATTGTAGAAATATGCCTTCATGACCGCTCTTATTGAGTGTAAAACATGAGTACCTGTGTTTTTCACACTTGAGATGCTTTGTGAAGTACTGATTTTAAAATCCTTACAATGACAGTGGGTTGTACCTCCCTTGTTTGTGTGACACATCTAGAACAACAAAACCCTTTCTGGTTCATGTGTTTTGGTTGATATATACATGAGACAGTCATGTAGAATAATAAAGTCATTGCTAGAAGATAGTAAAGTTATTTTGAGACCAAGAAAGAATCATAGTTTTCACACACATATCATATACCCATCCGAGTATTGAGTGAAAAAGGAAGAAGCTTTGTGAATCCTCGAGATAGTATACACATACAATACCTCTTGAAAATAAAATCTCACACATAACTCTTCATAATTGAGTTTTTTGCACAATAAGCAGTATATCATACACATACATGATCCTCCCTAGGATTTGTGCATGAGAATCATTAATAAATCCTTGGTGTAAAAAGGAGAAAAGGAATGCAAAATGTGTATTTGGGTTACATAAAACATATCTAAATATACATGAATCCATGAATACCCTTATACATATTAATAATTAAATGTGTCCATATTGTGAAAGAAGAAATTAAATGGATAGAATATGTGTAAATTATTGACATGCATACATTGAACCTAAACAATTAAAACAAGTAAATAGTGTGTGTTCAAGTTTACAAGAAACACATTATATATGCATGAAATATTTCACAATGTCATATATATGTGAGAAGTCAATGATATGCCTAGGACAAGATGTTTTGAATTCCATATAACCCATTCATGAATTATATTTGAATTGAGACTGTGGCCATGAATAATTATAAAAAATCTTATACCTTAGTTTACAGTATTTGGGAATTCAACAAGGAAAATAGGACTGATATTGTGGAAGATCCTTCTTGAATATTAATATACATGAAGAAATTGTATGCACCATTTTCACACATATATGTGAGGTAGCTTCTTCATCAGAAGAAGGAAGAATTTCTTGAGAATTGATTCATTGAGGAAATTGATTTGTACAAGTGATCCGAATTATTTAGTAAGGCCAAGAGACCTTACCAAAGGATATTGAAGACTCTTGAACAGGTAAACAGAATAGTGTGATTCTGAAATATCATGAGGTAAGATCATTTGATCAATATATATTGAATCACATCTTTAAATAAATGAGTAAAATTCTTATGTTATTCATGGGAAAGAAGTATCCTATGTGATTCATGATCACAAGTCTTTAGTGTGACTCTAAAGTAGGTGAATGTGATTCAGGTAACACTATGAGATACAGTATAAAGAACCTCATATGGTACTCAGGATAGATATAGTGTGACTCTATATCAACCATTGTAATTTTTCATTAGATTATACTATATAATCAGTGTTGGGTAGAATATCCAACATAACTATAAGTATGTCTTTATGAAACTCATTTATTTTTCATGAGTTATTCTATGATGAATTGATGAAATGTTTATAAAACTAATTTTATTTACATGGGTTAGAATATGATGATATGATGAATGTTTTATGATATTGTGGAATACATATCTATGTTCTTCATTATGTTATTGGTGGTACTATAATTAAATATACCTTTAATGCATTAGGTAAATATAGATATCTCATGAGATAATAAATACTAAAATGGGGAGTGAATCTAGTTCAGTAAATGAATATTTTCACAATGATAGTACTAGGAGTGGACCTTGAATGATGAAATTATGGAATAGAGAGTGGGACCATTCTAGTATGATAGTATTGGATGTAAATTTTGATTAAGGGAATGATTTTATATTTTTATTTGTATTCAACATCTTATTCCTTGTGCTTATGATATGTTCTCATGAATCATGATTGATTATTGGTGATTCTGAAAACTTATGATTTATGTATTTTTTTTATGAAATAACCATATTCCATGAATAATATTAATAATATTTTACTTATTTGGTATGATTTTTGTGAGGTATGATTTTGTTCTCATACCCTTATGCTTGTCTTACAATCACTTATGATCATTGATTGGAATATTCTATATTTACCCTTATTATGTATATGAGCTCACCCTTTCTAATGTTTTCTTTCCCTACGTTATTAAGAAATGTTTTTAAGTAGTATATATATAATAAGTGTACTATGTGAGAATATATTTGGTGTATATTTTCAATATATTTAATGAAAAAAATGATTATGTATCTAGTATTCAAAAACAAATAACCATTATAGTTTTGGGAAATGTATTATTGTGATATGTATTGAATGTTAATTTAAAACATGTAATATATTTGTATGATATGCTTGGGTCACCTTAGTAGGTATCAAAGTTGGGTTTATTAATTTTTGGATATTAAGATTATAGAACTTTTTGAAAACCCTAGGGATATGTTTAGGTATAGGATAACAACCTAGAGTTTTTTTAAAGAAAATTTATCTAGTTTTCCAAGAAATTACATCCTTATATAGATACTAAAAGTGGATGAAGTTGTGGTAGAAATGATCCTATGGGTAAAAACTTTGAAATTTTACAATTGGATATTAATACAATCCAAAATGATGCACGATGAGTGGGCCTAAAGACTATACACCTAGCTAGACACTCACAAGGGATGTGCATGGGTTAATTTTTATATTCATTTTAAACTATTATCAAGGATTTAAATTGATGAACAACTTTAATAACTAAAGTTAAACCAAAGGTAATATTGATTAAAAATAAGGTTTCATGATTTAGACATCTTATGAATGATATATCATTATTATATAATAATTCACTATGATTATTATTTCTCACATTATTCTTGATTGTTATAGGTAGTGGACGTAACCATGTGGAATCGTGTAAATATTGAATATAACAAACAATGGAATAATTGAACTCCTAAGAAACAAACTAGAATAAGAGATGGATTGTGAAAACTCATGATTTTGAATAATAATATATCCTTTTATATTATTTACAATCTCAACTTTGGTGAGTTTCTTTACACCAATGATAAGATAAAAATGGATTTTTATAGTAGTTCAAATGATTAAGACCATAATGGGATGAAGATTCGACTTCTTACATGTCATGTATGTGTGAGAACCACCCAAGTAAATGAACTAAAGGAATGATAAAACATTTTATGTGCAGAAAATAAATGCATAAATCATTTTATTATAGAGAAAAAATAATGAATCTTGTTTAGGAAAATGAAGTTCGTCCTAAGGTACCATTTAAAATTCAATGTCTTATGTCTGGATAACATGGGAATTATCTGAGTCAATTCCCTAATCTAAGGACTATCTCTTAGGAAAATGAAGGTCATATGTTATACCAATCCTTGAAGTGGGATGATTGATGTTTTTATGTATTGGGATTTGAGAATAATATGTTAGAAGTGTTTTTTCATTGATATTGTATCTAAAAAATCCTAAAACATTTAAGGATTGTTTTTCAATAGTTTTTCTTTAAGCATTTGAATATATTTTTTTAATTAGTACTGATAACATAAAAAATTTATTTAGTGGTAACGTTATTTTTTTTAAAAAAATATGATTAAGTGATATATAATCCTTAATATTTATCATATGTTAAGATAATATTTATTATTTGGTATAAATAGTTGACTGATATAAATAAAGTAAATTTGATAGTTCGGGTGGAGTAGATTTTGGGAAATTTATATGAATATATTGTGGCTTTATAGTGATTCAAGATATTTATATAAATGATTAGTTTATTTTAGTTAATGTGTCATTTAGGCTTATAATTTTTTTTTATATAAACTTATGATTTATTAATATTATTAGAGATAATTGTTAAGTTGATGATGGAAGATTATGTGATCAATTCATTCTAATATTTGGGATTAAATTTGTTTCTGGTATATCTTGAATATTTTAAATGTAGTTACTTATGGAATGATTTAAGATGAAATTTGTGTATTATTATGGAGTGTTTGGAGATTGGTGAATGAATATTTATTTATATTGGATAATTTTTTCTAACCATTTCAATTTTGGAAAATATCGAGAGACAGGAAAAATGAATTTTCATTTTTATGGATCTTACAATCATTTAAAAGTTAATTGTAGTTCATGATACATAAATAATAATAATAATTATTATATAGAATATAGAGTTTGATATAAATCAGTGATGGAAATATACTTTAATCATAATCAAATAATGAAATTATGCTTATGGTGTGAAAAAATCATCTATGTATGTTATCTAGTATTTTCTATCATGATAGTAAATGATTTTACCATGTCAGGTAATAAAAAATATATGTCTAGTGTCTTGTATGGAATATATCATTAAAATATCATAGTTTTTTTAAAATATTGATTCTGATAAATGATACCTACTTGGTTTTAGAAATACTATTTTATGAAATACTATTTTTCCATGTAGTGAAATAGAAATCAGTTTTCATGATAGAATCTATTTCATTATTTATTACCATGTCATGGTAAAGTAATTCATGTAAGTGATAAGTAATATTTTAATAGTATTATTTAATTAAGGGTGTAGAATTTAACACCATGATATTTTAAGATATATTTCTATTTATATAAATTTTAAATGATCAATTGCTTGTTTGACACGTAACTCCAAGCTAAATATGAATTGTAATATATTATAACCTACAATTTAAATTGATCGGTACAAATAAGATTAACCAAATTATGAAATATATATATATATATATATATATATATAATTTTTTCCATAAAATAATATCTATTAATTATTTCAAAATAAGTATGTACTTAATATTTATTAATGTCATTGGATTCTTAAAAAATGTGTTTTATTCAAAAATTGTGTTTATTACATTTTGTTCATGTAAATTATAATTAATATCAATCATGTTTGTATATTTTATTTTATGGAATTATTATTTATTTAATAATTATTTTTATATTAGATAAGTGTTAATTTTTCTAATTTTTCTATAATGGTTTATTTTTTGGTGAATAGTGAAAAATACCATTTTTTGTAAACATGGCATTTCATTTCATTAAATCATGTACATTAAAATTCTAGTTACGTTTTGAACTTGATATTAAAGAATAAATAGAGTTATTTAATTATATATAATATAATTAATTACATAGGAATTAACATTATACTTAATTTTGCTATGAGTTTATTTTTTGGCTGTAAATGAATTTTTCTAAAAAAATCATTACATTTTACACATTAATATTATAATTTATTTTTTAAAATTATAAAAATTTAATGATAAATAATATATTCAATATTTGGAATCATTAGGATAAATTTTTCTAAATATTTTCTAAATATGAATAGTAACTTTGGTAAATATTTGTCACTTGGGCAAGGGTGAAACGGGTAAAAATGAGATAAAACTAGGGGATAAGGCCAATAAATCTCCAAAAAACATAAATTTATTCAAATTTATTGTTTAATTTCAACCATAATCAAATTAAATTTTCATTTATTTGATTTTCATGCCACTTTCTATTGATAATGACCTTGATATTATTTTATGTAAATAATAAATATAAAATGTTACTCTCTTTTTTTCATATCTATAATATTTTTTATTGGGAGAAAAAGTGATTATGTTTGTTTATAAATGGCTATTTAAAATTATAAATTTTTTTTTGAATAGGGTTAATTATTTATATTCTTAGTGATCGAATAATTATATTATATGATTGTGTAATGAAAATATAGTAAGTAAAAGAAAAATCGAATAAATTATTTAAAAATATTAAAAGTATTATAATTTGGTTGATTTTTTTATTCAATAATTTTTTTAGATAAATATATAATATTACTAATCTTTTAAAATTTTTAATTCTAATTTCATTTCTATATTTTTGTATTTAAAGTCTAATAATGTGAATAGTCTCAAATATGACATTAATAGTATCTTAGGTTAAATAATGTTTTATTAAATGGTTTAAAATTCCTAAAAATATTATATTTGGAAAATATAATAGCATATGGTTAATAATATCAACTATTTCAAACTAATGGTTAAATTTCTATTTTATATTAACTTTTATGAATGCTAAAGTGTAAAAAACAGTGATGTCACAGTATTTATCAAAAGCCTTCTCTGAGGTTAAAACTAAAAGATAATGGTTAAAATATTACATTAAATTTTATAAAAAAAATTGTATGAAAAGATTTAGATTTATCCCCATCCTATATTCTGAATATATAAACGTTTTTCCACTTTTACCTGAAAAATATTTTGTTATTTAAATATATTTTAAGTAATTCCATGGGTGCCCCTCTCCCCACTTATAAAAGGGAACCACCTCTCCTCCTTTATTAACAATTTTTGGGAATTATAGGTCAAACAATAACTAAAATAATATCATTTTTATTCCTTATCCATGACATATAGCTTTATTTATTTCCAAAATATCATAAATTAAAGTCTTAATGTGTAATCTAAAGGAGGTTTATCAACGAAGTCATAAAACTCTTAATCGAGTAGATTTAATTTTATTTCTTATTAAACCTCTTATAAATAAATAGTGTCTACTCTAAAATAATTAATTAATTATATCCAATATAATAATTTTTTATTATGAAGATGCTACAACCATTATCCACCATATTTTTCCCCATATGAAAGGAAAACATCATTCATGTGTACGTGTGTGAAACAACCTGAAAAAGAGATATACTTTTTTATTCATCACTACATAAAATTTATGGTAATAAAAATGGATTTAGAAAATATATTTTATACCTATGAAATTATTATCATTCTATATCGGTGAATAATTATATGCTTTTATTTTATTTCATCCAATTAAAATATAAAACAACACCCATGAGTGAGTATAAACTATTGTCACCATGAAGTGATGTAATTCATTTTTCATTACCAAATTATACAAATAGTTATAAAAATATATATTAATATTAAATAATATATATATGTCCTAATTAATATTGTATAGATTATGAAACCATGACAAAGGTGTAATTACCAAAACCATCAAATTGAAACATTCAAGGAAAATCGATAAGTTGTCACTTGAATTTTCATTGTGATGAACAATTTTTAACAAAAGGATAATTAGAAATTATAATGGAATGGTATATACTAAGTTATATGATAATATAATTTTATAAAATATTTATATTAAATATATATATTATAATTGGGTTATAGTGACCCATACCACTGATAACTAGATATTAACTCATAATAAATGAATATTAATTAAATAAAAATATGATCCACAACAGAGCCATATAGGTTTAGTTTATTTAGAAACAAGGATACATAAATAACTAGTCCACAAGAGATATAATTCATCACCCACTATGTTCTTCATAATGAACAGCCTTTTTGACATAACATACATAATACCATTCTTTATAACATAGGGAAATGAAACATAAGAAAGGGTGAGATCAGATCCCCAATGATGGTAAACAAGAGAGATATCAATGACCACATAATCATAACATGTGTATAACTATCTGAGAATGTGATATTAAAATTATAAAACTATACCTAGTATATAATAGATTATAATCTTGAATCAGGTCATAAATCTTAGAAATTCATAAAACATAAATAATAAAGGTATAGAATAACATGAGCTATGAGAGCATAACATTACCAAAAGACATATGTTTTTTACATACACAGAAGCATATAAATGTGTTTCCTTAGTAGTGAGGGATCACTACCAAGACTATCATAGTTCATTTGGTTCACTCACCAAACCATCATATTCTTAGTCACAGTTTACTCCCAATACTATCATAGTTGTAAAATTACCGTAGTAAACTTGTTTTATTCCCTATTCAAGTCCTTATTATCTGATGATATATCCATCTTTACCCAATTAATTGGATGGATATTTAAATTTGGTCCCATCCATCACATATTGAAAATTATATATATCTATATATATATATATATATATATATATATTTGTTCCATAATATTATAAATCATTTATCATATCATATCAAATGAAATAGAAATGGTTTCATAAATATTTCATCATTTCTTTATAGTATAACCCATAGAAAATAAATAGGTTTCATACCTTAATTTACCCTTTGGGAAAGAAATGGGGTTTATAGAATCATTATTAAATCATCATAATCATAAGACATTCAAATAATTAAATTTGATCGTATCATTAGATAATGTCTCAAATAAAGAATAATTAACCTGAAAGGATATCATCGTAGATGAAAATTTATTTAAAAGATAACTGGAATTTTTTTGAGGAAAATACTCTTTCCATATTGAAATAAAATCATTAAAAAAATTACCAAATATTATGTACATAGTTTTCTTTGAAAATAACCATTAAAACATTAAATTTAATATTGAAATCATAGAGTGAACAAGATAGTGGTAAATTATGTTCATGTAGTGTATGTTAAAACAAATATTCCCTTAACATTTTTAGTAAAAAGTAAAAAAATACATCGTTCAAAAAAATACAAGAAGAATAATTTTAATCCATTTAAAAAAATCATGTGTAAAAATAACCTTAAAAATTAAAGGATAATATAAAAATATTCTTGATTATTTTTTATAAAAACCTATATATGGATGAGAAATGATTTTTTTACCAAATATAAAAAAATGATGATTTTACATTAAAAGGTTCTATTAAACTCTTGAGTACATAAAGAGGATAAAATAAAAGGAAAATATGTAATCTCATGAAAACTATTAGAGAATAAAATTAATGAGATTCTTGTATGTTTGATCATAAAATATTATCATTGGAAATTTTTTCATAAACAATCCCTATAAAAAATGATATTATAACATAAATCCCAAACCTCAAGTTCAAATTTCATAATAAGTTTTTTATCATCATATATAATAAATTAAAATTATTATTTTTCTATAAAAAATTGATTTAAAGATTTTTTATTTCATATATTATTCATTTATAACATTTCAAAACACATTAAATAACAATTACTTATTAAAATATCCGTTTTCGGGTGTTGACTCTTTTGTTTTTCTGGAGAATTTATGTTTAATAGTTTCGATCCTTGTAATTTGACCATGGATCCAACATCATCAAAAATTTAATCGTGATAAAAATATCATATATATTAATTATATATTTTTATTCATATTTATAGTCATTTATTAAATATATATATACCAAAATGAATTACACTATTCATGGATACAGTAGGTCATACGTACACATGAACATTGGTTTCTTTTTTCTACAGATGGATACAAAGAAAGAAAAATAATAATTCAGTTTTAAAGGTTAATTTTTATATCATATATATATTATTTATACATTGAATATATACTTATTAAAAGCCATGTTTATTTAAATGAAAAACAAATCACATCACTTTATGGATGTGTCAGTCCACCCAAACACGTGAGTGACCTTATGATTTTCCTATAGATGGAAAGAAGGTGGATTATGGTTATTACGTCCTCATAATAAAAAATAAGTATATTTAAGATACTGAATTAATTATTTTATAATGTATAACATATACTTATTATATGATAAGGAAGAAATAAAATTGAAAAATCATTGTTAAGAGTTATACCCCTTTGTTGAGAAACCTCTTTTATCTTACACCTTAAGACTTGAATTGATTGTATTCTAGAAATAAATGAATATTTATTATGTGGTGAATTAATTTACAAGAGTATTATGTTAGCGATGTTATGAGATATAAGGATAAAAAGGTGTGAGGTAGTGAGGATAATATGAGTCCTTTTATATGTAAGGGGAGGGGAAATCTTGGAATTACATAATGTATTAAAATAATATAAATTAAATTTTATGGTAAATTGAATCCAAATTGATATAATTTTAATGTAATATGGAAATGATTAGATATATTCTAATCCAAGAAAATGATTACAATTTTAAGATATTCTTTACCCTTATCTCTATGTTTTACTGCCCATGATAACCCTTTTGACAATTACTGAAGTGTGAAAGTTTTTTACTATTTAACGGTTAACGATGTTACGATAAAAAGAATTTTGACTAATAAATAGATGATGATAATATTTGATAAACATATTAATCTAGCTCGGTCTAACATATTATTTTTTATAAATTTTTAATCATTTAATAAATTTCTATTTATTATAAAATATCATTAATTTCATTTTGGAAACTATTCATTTAATTTGTCATTAAAAACAACATCAAAATAATAGAATTAAACTATAATAATTTTAAACATACCTAATATATAATTTTTATATAAAAAATTATTGTAACACAATAATTCATCGGAATTATAATATTTTTCATATTTTTTAAATCATTTATTACATTTTTCAATTAATTGAATAATATTATATTGGTGTTGCGTAATCATTTAATTTAATTCTTCAAAAACTAAAAATTGAAAATAAATTAAAATTATATATGAAATTAACTTTTATTTGAAATAAAAACTTATAACGTAAATTATCCTATTTTTACCCTATTGTAAAAAAATTATATATATGAAAGTCAAGAAAGTGACATTTTTTATTCTATACTTTTATTAAATTAATAAAAAGTTCATAATAAAATATGGTATTGGGTGCACTTATATTTGATACTTGGATGGAATAGGATGAAATTTAATCATTCATAAGGATAAAGGAAGGGGTTAGATAAATTTTAAATCCTTCCTTAATAGACTTAACCTCAATTTACCAGTTTTCTCTTATAGTGGCGATAAATATTTAACAATGCCACTATTCATAATGACCAAAAATTAAAAGGGAATGATTTACAAAATTTAATCCTTAAAATTATAAATATGGAATTCATTATTAAAAATTCAATTCACATGATTAAATGATTTTAATTTAATATTAAACCCATAAAACATGACGAAAAAAAGTTTTCTGAAAAAGAATGTTTAGTAATTAAGGTTTTTATACCAAAAACTGACATAAAATTAATTCTAATAAACTTGGATAGGATATTAATAATATAATTAACTAATTTTACATTTAAAACCATTTTTAAAACATAATAAAGAACTTTTTAAATTATTAGAATGAAAAGTATGATTTCAATCAAAAAATAATATTTTTCACTATTCATTGAAAAATATTTTTCTTTGAAAATTATAAAAAAATCTAATATAATTTTGATGAAATAATTTTAAAAATTGTGATCATTTTTTCAACAAAATTTATTATAAATTTCATATATTTATTATATTAGTTTCTCACAAAAAAATTATAAATTATTTTGAGTAAGAGATTTATTTTTAATGAATATAAAGGCTTCCATAAAAATTGAGTACTTATTTATCAATATATTTAATTTATCTAAAACCTTTATATATATTTTTTAAAACAAATTTAATCATATTCGCTTAACCAACATAATGAATAATTGATAATATTACACTATATTATGGTCCATTTGGACTTAGGGTTGTGGGTATCAAAAGATATCAATGAAATTAAATTTATCTGAAAATAAATATATCATAAAATATTTTGGTGTATGGGGGTTTTGAATGTGTATAGAGAAAAATAGAACATTTAATAAGGGTTTCTCAACTCACATTTATTTTTGTGAGCCATATGTTTTATTCACTACTTGTTTATTTTATGTGGTGTTTATACAACCCATCAATGTATTTTATGATTCTTCTAAAGAAAATTATAGGGATTTAAAATAGATAAAAGGATATCTATTTTATAATTTTTGGATTTATAGGTTACCAAATAGGTAGGGGTTTATGTTATATTGTCCTTTATTTTTAGGATTGTCTATTCTAAATTTCTTTTGAGAGAAATGATAAGGATATTATCCATTAAACCCCGTATATTTTCTTATCCTCAGGAAAATCCAAGAATTTTCATGTATTAGTTCCATTTTTCTTTTATTGGTAGCTAAAATCGGTGAGAATATGCTCTTAAATAAAATTTGACCTTATTTACTCTTTGATCAATAGACTTTTTCTTTTATGTCCATGCTCTTGAAAATTATTTTATATAATCTTTTATCAATACATGATATCTTTTAAATAAATAATTTTTTTACCATTTACTTTACATACAGATGTTTAAAATAAATATTTTAAAAAAAATTTCTGAAACAAGTTACTTTTGACTTTTTTGAAACTACTTTTTTAATGTGTATGACATGAACAGATTTTCTCACCATCATGGTTGTTGGTTTATTTGAATATTTACTTATAATTTTATATGTTTGTTTTTAAATAAAATTATTTTTTAAATATTCAAATAATTTTTAGCAAATATTATATCAAAAAATGTTGTTTATTCATGTTTTTAATGCACTTTTGAATGTTCCTCTAAATTTATATTTCATCTATATTAATAAACTTTTAATACTTTTATGCTTCACTGGGGATATGATCTTATGATACCATCTAAATTTTTCTCTAAATGGATTATGATTATGATTATTTGTTGATGATTCTATGAAACCCATTTCATTCCCCAGGGTTAATTAATTATGATGACAAATGTATTAAACTCATTTATTTTTCATGGGTTATAATGAACTGATGATATGTTTATGAATTTAATTTTATTTCCATGGGTTGTGATATGATGAATGTTTTATGATTTTGTTTTAAACATGTATATAGTTTTCAATATGTTATAGGAGGTCCCTATATTATATATCCCTTTAATTAATTAGTTAAATATAGATATATCATAAGATAATAATGAATGAAATGAGGAGTAAACATAGATTAGTATAAGACTCTTTCTACTATGATAGTCTTGGGAGTGAACCTTATCTAAGTAAATTATGGAATTGGGAGTGAACTGAATCTGCTATGATAGTATTTTTATTTCCCCTGGAATAAGGGAATGATTTCTTATGCTTATGTTTATTCCACCAAAAATTTTATTTTTCTTATGATATTTTCTCATTGATCATGATTTATTTATTTATGATTCCACACACTTTTGGTATATTTATTTTTTTGGGATAAAAAATTACGACATTATTTGTGATTAATGAACTTTTACTTATTAGGTATGATTCCCATTAGTTATGATCATGTTTTTATACCAATATGTATCTCTTATGATCACTTATTATGATTTATTAATATATCAAATGTTTACTAATAATGAGCTTTATACCTCACCCTTTATTATGGTTCCTTTCTCTGAGTTATAAATAATGTTTTTATATAGGTTATTTCTAAGAAGTCTACTATATGAGAAGATCTTTGTGGGAGATTTTAAGGATTTTTCATGTAATTAGTTATTTATGTATCTAGTCTCCAAAGACACTAAACCTTTATATTTCTGAGTATAGAATTTTTTAGAGATGTATTGAATATTCATTTAAAATTATAGAATATCAATTTATGTTATTATTGGGTTACCTCATTATTATACAAAGATATATATGTTTGTAATATGATTTAAAAATTTAAATCCATTTAATAGGGTACTCTACAATGTAACGCCAACCAAAGTGGCATTTGAATCTACTAGCTCATCACCATGGTGATTTATAATTCATGGGCTCATCAATATAAAATTGATATACTGTTTTATCACTATCATAGAAGTTAATTTTTTTAAGTATGACTAGTGGATTGATTTATTTCCTTATAACAAAAATGATGTGAACTTATGGGATATTCACCTACAGAATTAGTTTTTAGTTCATTCCTAATAGAGATGTAATTTTATTGACACTTCATCAGTAGATAGATCTATTAGTTCCTCCCTGATAAAGTTGTGAATTTATTACATCATCACTGGTGGATTGATCTATTGGATCATCAAAAATAGTGATTTGAATTTACAGGATCAGGAGAAAGATATTAATCTATTGGATAATCATAAATAATAGAGTTTTGGAGAGGTACTCATTTCAGAGGATATAATATTTCAAAGGATATTCTATATTTTTTTAATATATATGAAGGATTAATGTCTAAAATACAGTTTTATACCATCCAAAAAGTCTTAAAAGTTGAAAATAAGTTTAATATATCATCATTGTGGGTTCAAATTCTTTTGGATAATTTCCAATGGAAGAATTTTGGAATGAAATCCATCATAATAGATACTGAATAAGATTTTAATGTTAATGTTTTTCATATCCTAGAAGTATTAATATGGTAAAGTTGAGTTTCATGCTATCTAAGAAGGATTAAAATGTATAGGTAAAAATATTTGTATCTAGGATTAGTCCAATAATAGAGGATTCTAAAATATATATGTGAAAGGAGTTAAAACCCATGCACTTTAGTACCACTTAATAAGGAAAGTTTTTCTTTTTATTTTCATGTAACAAGGACTATTTTGGATTCATTTGACATTATGAATCCAAGAAAAATGTTTTTCCATTTAATTTAACTATCCTGGGAAAAACGTTGTGACTTTAAAATTGGTGTTCTTATGACAAATAGTGTTTCATTTAAGGTTATGTTCCCAAGACAATTGGTGTTCCATTTATAGTCGTATGCCTAAGAACAATAGTGTGAATTATAAATTCATGCTCTATAGACTAATGGTGACCCTTTTTAAGGTTGATCACCTTATAAAATTATGTCTATAGTTATGAAGTCAAAGTATAAGGACCAATTTCAAGCAATTCAATGTCATGTGGAATGGACTACTTGGGGAAATATTACAACTAACAGATCTGTGTGGTACTTTTTCATATGAATACTTTTTTATCAAAAATTATACTAGATTAGAGGCCTACGTGTATTAATTTATTATATACTAGTAACCAGAGTAGAGGGATAAATGCATGAACATATGGGTGTGGTGAAAAATATAGAGAAAGGATGGATTTTTTGCTTAATTAGTATCATGTTGAGCATATGCCATATTGTTTGGACATATGGATGCTGAATAGATACTCGATATCAATAGGGTTTATTTTAAAGCAATTGGGATGAGATTATTATTTTATAAATGATTAAAATGGTATCTTATAGATAAGGATCCTCATTATTAAAGGAATATATGATTTTTAGTACATTGACGATTCAATGGATTTCAGAGAATAACCAGTGGGTGTCTTCTAAAATGAATGTGATCCCCATTATTAAAGGAATACATAACTGAGATAGGCACATGAATATGGTAGATGAGTTGATTACATATTTCAATTATCTATGGAAAATTAATTGTTGGAATGGATGTTTTGGGTTTTTGAACTGGTTGAAAGGATTACAATAAGTTATTTTTCAGAAAATAGGGTATAAAGGTTGAATTCATTCCATATAGGAAACTATAAGGTACAAATTTTATATGGGGACCCTAAATTGTAGGCTTGATGATAGGTTTAAGGAAACTATGGTAACATTATTTGAGTTAACCTAGCGTATTACTAAGTCCATAGGTGATGTATGAGGGTGAATTAAATCCCCTAAAGTGTCTTGCACACATGCATGAAGGTTTAACTCCATGGTGTGAAAGGTGACAAGGATGGTCAAAGGTAAAATTTTAAGTTCAACATCTATGAATATGATCTTTATAGATGAAGGACAATTTTTGTATGAGTTAATTTTTATTTAATCATTGAAGATTGGGTGTGAAGAACTTGAAATTTTTTCAGGAATTATAATTCTTAGATACCCACACACATGTTTTTGAGAAACTTTCATTCTAGTTTCCCTATGAAAAGATCTATTGGTCAAAACTAAAATAGGCATATAACACCGGTCTCAAGATGAGACCATTGAATATCTATATGAATTATACAATGAGAACTAGAGTTTATCTTCTTCTTATAGAATTATGAAACTCAGTAACGTTATAGGTAAATCATATTCAAGCTCCATGGAGGTACTCTAGGTTATATGAAATGATAAAGAGGATATATTCTCTCATATAAAGAACTTTTTTCTCTTTATGATAGGATAAAAATGGAGTCCCATATTATTGATCTTTTGGGGGGTATTTTAGGTAGTTGGTCCTAGATTGCTAGGGTGGAGATGCAAGAGATTGTCACTATGTGCACTAAGTTGGATGCACTGGGCCAGATATTGATTAATCCAAAGATATATTGGTAGAAGTAGAGACTAGTTAAACCTAATTTTTAATTATCATGTCATTGTCATGGTGAGTTTGAAGGTTAAACAACAAAGATGCATGTTGTGTAGTTAGCATGAGATACAGTTATACAGAGTGATGTTGATGTTGGATAACATTGACAACGCCATTGTAAAAGTGCCCAAGTTAGACTTATCATCATGGTGAATTTCATGGATTTTATTTTTGTAACAAATCATTACTTTACATAAAATATTTTTTCCTTAAGAATGATTTAGTTCTTATAAATCTCACCCCCCCCTCAAAATTGTATTTATATAAAAAAGTATTTGATTCTATAGAAAAGTGATAAATTTTTCAATTTCTAATTTATTTCAAGATAACTCAGGAAGGAAAATATTTCCATATCTCACTATATATAATGGGGAGAACACCATAAATGGACCACTTACACATAATTGAATTTCAACTCAGTGCTATATTTATGTTATGTTACTATTCACATTTTCTATAATTTACTTAACTATTTAGTCTATATTGGATAAAGACTATTTTAATTATATTTTGAATCCCATTTCAATGTAGTGTATATATTGCACTTCAAATTTCATGTCCTAATTTGATAAACTAATAACAAATTTACTTTGTGAAAATTTCCCCAATTTCAACTTTGTTGATACATGCTTCATTTTTTCCTCCCTCTTTATATGGAATAAATATAATTTATAATAAATATAAAAAATAAACCCATTATAAAAGGTAAACACATATGGTTAGGTATATCCCTAATGGTTAATAGAATAAATATACTATCTCAAAATAATTTTCTCACAAATATATTAGATCCATTCCAGGTGTGTTATTTATTATTTGATAGGATACCCCATTATGGATATGGCCATCAGATTTATCCCTTGATCCCATATGATGAACACAACAATCCATTTATGTGGTTTGTAACTATATCATAAAAATCATGTGTGAATATATCTTATAGGGTTAAGATCTTTTGGGAGGATAAAGATTAAGTGAAAAATTTCATGAATCACTCTTTATTATGTATGGATGGATCATATCAATATCACAACTAGACATCACTTTCCATTTTATTATTTTATCTATTGTTTTTCTAAACATGGACCCTTTTTTTAGTTTCCAGAAGTTTCAAAGGGCTTGGGGGAGGCTGCAATGATGGAAATTACAAACTTAAGTAGTCTACAATATGATATATGGTTTCACACCATGAACCAATTTTATGTTTCTCTCATCATTCCAATATCAAATTATTCACTGTAGTGATAGCATTCTATTCATTCCTGTAAGGAATATTTCACACCATTCTTATTTAGGGTGAATGTTAATTTACACTATAAATATTGATTCACATTGTAAATGTAGTAATCCCAATTTTAATCATGGGTTTTTACTTCTTGTTTACTAATAATGTTTAAACAATTTGTGTTTCTTTTTACACCTCATTCAGAACCTATGACTCTAATTATTTCATCCTTACATTATATCTTCCCCTGTAGGGGATCCTTCATGTTTCACTTAGTTTATTGGTTGGTAATTCAAGGATTGATATCAAATAATCAACTATGTTGTGATTCTATCCTCCAAAACCCAAAAATCCATGGTTTTTGAGATATAGGGTTGTAATTATTTGGGGGATTTAGATGAATTTCTATTTTTTGGATCTTTATTTCTTTTTCAAGGCTGCATGGTTTGTGACGTCGTAGGTTATCTTTTTATTTGTTTAAAGTGATGATATTTTAGATAGGTGTCCCATGAATATCTCTTTAATATTAAATATAGTATTTATTATTCTATTAATATGGATTTAAATTTACTAAATGTTACCTTTTATATTCATGTATATATATTAAAGGATTCTTGAATTCATTATTTTTCAACAAATGAGTAAAATGGAGTTTTGCATATGAATTTATCTTTAAATTTTTTTTAAAGGTTTATTCTCTAATTTTAGAAATTAAAATGCCCAATTGTATCTTTGATTGTATTATTTTTAAATTATATTAATTTTCTATTTTCCAAATACTGGGAAAACTATTTTTTTCTATTCTCATTTGTGTTTATACCTTTTTTATAAATACATTGAAAACTTGTATTTATTGAATTTTTCTGATTGTAGATTATGTGTTTGGATTTATAAAGGTTTTTTCATTGATTTTATCCTTAAAGAATGATCCCAAGACCTAGTTGGAACATTTAATGGCTTAATAAAAATGAAAACCCATTGAAAATTTCCCTTTAAATGTGACATAAAGAATATAAGTTTGATTTATTGTAATTACTATCCTTTTAGGGAAGTTGAAAGGTTTTTTTATTTTTGGATAAAGTGGATGTTTTTATGAGGTTTCTCATATGTGTGAGAAATATAAATAATTGTTTTTATATATGATTATATGGTATGCTTGTTACATGGAATGATCAAGTGTAATTATATATCATAGGAAGGCCTAGAGTATAGGTACACATGTGTACTAGTTATGAATTATTATCTATATAGTGGTCCTAGGTGGGGAATTAAGTCATCTTATGGGATATTTCTTCTTAGTAAGGTCAATTATGGTAAGACTAGGTGTTTGGGTGGGGTGATTGGTATGTATTTGTTCTTCTTGTGCATAAAATTTACTTCATTAAAAACTATGTTTTCTTTATACTAGATATTCCCCTTTACGGACGCAAGATTCTATGATAATATTATATTTTTTATGATATGTATATTTTATGGTTTATGAGTAAATATTCTACATTATTTCTTTATTTTCCATAAATATTCTCTAACTATAAGTTATAAATTATTTTATTTAAAAGGATCCTTGTATTTTTTAAATTGCAGTTTTTAATGAAACCATTACGACACAAGATTCAAAATAGAAAAAAAAACTATTTTGTAACCTTATTTTCAAAATAACATGAAATGGATTTAATTTTATGGTTACGTTTAGCATTAGTTGGTGGGGACTAACTTGGTTGTTTAGCTCATGTTGATATATTATAGGTTAGTAGGCCACTCAGATATAGTGGAAATTCATAGATATCTTGTTTCAGGGTTGATGAAGGTGCAAGTGGTGTTCTTGTACATGCATACGAAGAATTGTTCCCAGTGTATTTTTGTATTTTTTTACCATCTTTTCATTTTATCGTCCATTATCCTTTTATTTTATGATCTCTTACCATGATGATTGACATATTTTATTTGAGTTCTAGTCTTATTTTCACTTTTATTGTTTTTATGTTAATTCTTATTTATATATGCCCTCTCTTTTATTAGTAAAAATAATTCCCAATATATTCTTGTTGATTCACAAGTTGTCATCTTAGACCCAAGGGGATTGTTAAATATCTTTGAGAATTCTCATGGGCTATATCAGGTTCCCATTTTAGGGGTGACGTGGTGTGATTCATGATAAATTGGTGTCAAATGGTTTTCTTATTGATATATGGGGATGTATGGTTAACAAGAGCTAGTATTTTGGGAATTCATGATGTAAATAATGAGTAATTGTGTTATCTAAACCTTTTTTATTTATATCTAGTTATCTAAGGTTGTTTGAGATTAGTCTATCTTATGACCAGGCTTGGATCTCAATTGTTTGATAATTTTTCACTTTATTTTTTATTGATTTATGAGTTGTTATGGAAATAGGGAGGATATAAGGGTAATGTAGTACCTATATAGGGTTTGGGAAACTATTATCCATGTGTCTAACCTAGGTGAATTCCATTGGTATTTGTATGGTTAGCATATTGTTGTCTAGATTGTTTATTTAATACCTGTTTAGCCATCAGTTTGCATGATCTTGTAGGTTTTCCATTTTTAGATTTTGATGTATTTCTATTTTTCATTAAATTATAATTATGTTGAATTATGGTCTTTAAAGAGTGTTTATGTTGTCTAGGTTTAAATTGAAATAAAAATTAAAAAAAAAATGTTTGAAATTTATATTATAAAAAGGTGATGGTTTTATTGAAAATTTGGAAATAGTATCAAGATGATATTTTTTTCAAAATGTGATTAAAATATTTTTTTGTATTAAATTATGAACGGGTTTTTGTAATGTTTGTTAATACATTGGAAAAATTGATGGAATTAATCATTTTCAAGGATTCCATGTGATGTTAAGGAAATTTAATTTCAATATTTTAAAAGGTTTATATTGGAAATACCATTAAGATGTATGGTTTTTTAGTTATTTAGATGATAAGAGTATTTTACCAAAAGATAAAAATTTGTTTAAAATAGATTCATAATGAATGAATATTGGTTTATATGAAATTATTTTTTCAAAATTATTATGGGTGAAAATGTCGGATTTTATGTTCATTTAAATATAATTTGTAGATATCTTGATGTGTGTTCAATTTTATAGGGTTTGAATTATATAATTTTTTATGGATATTGGGTTTGTTTTTGTTGGTGTATTCCTATCTTCATACTTAATGGACTCTATGGTTGAACTAGATTTTATTGATATGTTTGTTCCATTTTCTCCAGTATTAGAGCTTGGAGTTCTTCCTTTCTCTCCCCATTGAGATAGTCTCTATTGAGAGTTCTAGAACCTAAATCCCACCATTTCTTCGTGAAAAACTATTAATATAAAGTAATAGTATGGATACTATTGTTTGATTTTATTTTCATCTAAATTGAGCTTCATGAATCACTTAAGGTAAAGTTTGGAACCCTCATGCTATTGGATGGGGTTAGAAGTGGTGGTGGCTTATTATTTGGTTTGAGCCATAGATGGACTATTCATGGGAATGTTTTATGGTGAAATTATTCTAAGAATTATTTTAAAATTCACTGAATGTATTAAAGGATGTAGGATTTTATATCCTTTTGAATGGAGATAAAATAATGTTGGATTATGCATGTAGTTTTATTGAGTTAGTGTTATACCTTCTTAATTTGACTTAGGATAACTCTTTAATGGATTGATGTTTATGGAAGGTCTTCGACCTATCCTATCATTATAATTGTGTTCCCTCAACCTCAAATACAATGTATTTATGGAAAATAATGCTATCAAAGTTTAAGAACACATGGAAGGAGAGCTAGAGGTGTTATCGGTTCTCATCTTTTTGAATGTGGTTGAGGAATCTCCATTAATGGAATAAAGAAGTTTTACAAGTTTGAAATTGTTAGTTGTGGTATCAAAATACATTCTCTTTTTTTCTTATTATATTCTTCAAGAAGTAATAACATTATATGCTATTTGTGTAGAGATATAGGATATAAGAATCCTACATGTCGGGTTACTTATAAAACCTATCATGATTCTAGTCATCTGGATAATCTACAAAGGTTCTATAGAGGAGTTTCTCATAATAAAGGTGGATCCAAATCTATCCTTAATGAAGATCTATTAATTCAACCAGTTGAATGTCATATTGATGTAAATATCAATTGATATTTATTTTTATGTAATTTACTTCCTTTTTTTCTTCTTGTTCTTTTAGGAGTTTTGTTTTAGTTAGTTATGGAATTCCCATATTGATGTTTTAAATTTTAAGTGGAATTGATGGAAACTATCCTAGTGATGTAAGATTATTTTTTATAAGGTTTTACACATGATATTTTTTTACATCTTAATTTCTTATTATTTGAGTTAGAGGAGTTTGAATATGATGTAAATTTTAATATGGTGGGGATGCCTCTATTAGTATGTTTTCTACATCAAAAGTATTTCTCTTTATCTTTATTTGGGATCTGTGAGTACATCCTTTTGGAACTTATAAAGGATTGTGGTTCCCTTGACCTTATGAATTCCTTCTTTTTTGGTAGCCATGTAATAATATTCATGCCAAAATTAGCTCTTTGGATTTATATAACCCTACTAGCCTATGATCTAGTGGATTAACTTTAGTTTCCAACTGAACCATAGATTATGAGATAGTGAGTGAGTCTATTTAGGTTTCATCGTGGTTTGAGGTATCCCATAATTTTTTGGCCAAGATTTTTTAATTAATAATTCATCATTTCTTTAATTTTGATCATTGTCTTCTGCAATTTATTTTTAAATTATTCTAGTTTATAACCTATTTTAGTTTTCATCTTTGAGATTATTGAATACTTTCAGTTTTTCGTGGTATCTGAATTTATGTATGGTTTTTTTATTTGGTTTGGGAATCAAGGAAGAGATACCATCGAATATTGAAACCCTAGAGATAATATTATTTGATTCATTTTCGTGTGTGTTCTTATTTATACCCTCTATAGGGTTCTAGTTTTATTAGATATGGTTAGTCCTTAATATTTAGTTGTGTTTCTAATATTTTTATGATGTGGGACTTTTTATAGGCCATTGATTTTTTAGGGTTATACATATATAATATTAGGTAGGTATTGGGATTAATGTAATCACTTGTTGGATATGATTTAAATTTTTATTGAATTCACCAGGATACGGCATTCGAAAAGCATTATCTGTGGTTATGCTAACATTTCCTAAGTCTGTATAATGTATTTCTTATTGAGGCATGATTCTATTAGAGGAATTTACTATTCCTTTAAATTTCTCTCCTTCTATGGATCAATATTGGATGTTTTTATTTTAGTGATGAATTTTTGGGTGTTTTGTCCCAATGTTATGTATCAAGAGATAGGGTGTAGTGTTTTCTTCTTCTATCGACCCTTCATCACTTGTGTTTATCATCGATTGGGTAATTGAGGAGCAATCATACAAATCATAGTTAAAAGCGTCATGACCAAACCCATGTCGTGGATCGAGTTGAAATTACCCTAGTCCCACTTCTATAAAAAAATGGTTGGCGACCAATAGGGAAGGAATAAATAACATGGGGAGACCTTTTTCTTCATACATGTACACACACAAACAACCACCTCAATGAATAACTACATAGGGAAAGAGTAAACTATACAACACAACTAGTATATAAACCAATAATGCATAACCTCTTGGGTTTACAAGACTACTATAGTGAAAACTGTGAAATAAAAGGGGAAAAATACACACCCAAATAGAAATATGTCCCAATGTGACAAAAATAAAAAATTAAACTAAAATGATGTGAGATCCCAACACAAAAATCACAAGTTGGGGCCACCGTACGCAGCCCAAAGTACCATGTATCCTTAATCTCCTTTTATGTAACTTCCAACATATCCATTGTATAAATATGACAAGAAACATGTGGGAATATCCCATGAAAGGTTTAGTATATACATACCTAGTAGGATTCCTCGAATGCTAAAGGGGAAGGAGTAAGAGATACAACAAGAATAAAAAGATAGTAGATTTATGATATAGTTAAGGAGAACAGCTCAACCCAAACCAAGATTATAAGTAACATCATCGAAGAAAAGGGGGATTTACACAATGATTATATGAACAACACATCAAGTCTTCACCACCTAGATTAGGATAGTAGAATCATCCAACCATGATAATCTAAACACAGAAAGCATGTGGCATGCCCCACACATCTTATACACTCATGGAAGGAGAGTAACCAAATACAAGGGTATCGATATAGAAGAATATATATATACTCAGTAAAAATAATACCAAATGAGAGAGAAAGATTATCCATATCTCACACATCAACACAGGAATAGGAGTCACCAACAATTCCAAAAGTCCATCAATAAGTCCTAGAATCTCATACGTCTTCCAAGAAGTAATCATCTATGTCAAGACATGCCTCATCATTATACCACATAGTTGAGGGGAGACAATCTCTAGGTAAAGTACCCCTACCTTGGTATGACATAAGGGTTCTAATTTGGAATCCATCTATAATGCCCTGACCCAAGAATCCCAGAGTCGGAGCATTATTATGTACCATTGGCATGATCACAAAAGTTCAAGTCTCGAAAGACCGATTAGATTAGTATCCTTGGAAGAACTAGATACATTCATAAGGTTTACATTACGTCATGAAGTGAAAAACATCAACAACATATTGTCTCCATAGACCACACTCATATCCTCATAATATCCATGCAGGTCATTCATAAAATACATCTTCATATCCTGGGAAAAATAAAACATAGAAAGGGGTGATCTCAGATTCTCAGTAAGTATAACAATATAGAGGAATATTTCATAAATAAGAATAAACATTTAAGGCAATGTATAATTAAAACAAAATCCTTTTAAACATTATCTTCAACATAATATGGTATTGATAAAATTAAATAATTACATTTACTTACTCACATGGATATTTTAACAGTCGAATAATCACATGCAATATCAATAACCACTTTTATAATAATAAGGTGCATAATTCTAGACTATCATAACCACATAGTGAAGCCTTATGACAATACTATAGATAAGATTTTGTCAAGGCCTCATGCCAAGACACTATATTCTCTTAGGATACATACTGATGCACTTAGGAGCTATAGTGGGCTCCACCCGTCACTTACTAAGTCCAATGCATTCCTCACAAGAAACGTTTGAAACATAACATAAACATTCATATTAAAACTAGCATACAATATGTCAATACATTATCCAAAAACCATGAATGGTATAAAAATAGCACATCCACATTCAAACATAACTCATTAGATACAATATGGAAGATTGTATTGTATCAGATTAATCTCAATCGAGAATAATGAAGGATATTGACATATATTAAAAAAATCATCAAACTATTGAGAGAAATATCCCTCTTTTTCTTGAAAACATTTATAAGTCACACTATTTGTCATGAAGCCATTTAAAATAGATTTTGAATCAAACTATCCCATAAAGCATTGAACCTTCTAAAAGGAGTTTTAATTTTAAAACATTAATTTCCATATAAATAAATCTTTAAAAACATTTTTAAGACATGAACATTAATGAGAAATATTTAGAATAATAAATCTTTAAATAATTTAAAATGATATTTTAGTTACAATTCCTAACCAAAAGTGTGACACTTGAATACAAATAATTGAGGTAATCAAAACATTGTAATATCATGAGAATAAAGAGATTCATGTTATACTATGTCAAAGTACATTATATACACCATATACAAGTGGTTTGGTGTATAACAACAACAAAGTCTCAGTGGAATGTAAATTGAGATGAAATCTCTTATAAAGAGCCTCTCCTTAGGTTATGGAAAAATCAATGACATAATTATGTGTGATAGATATAAAATCACTCAATATTATTGGATATTCACTAAACATCAATCATAGGACATTAAAACACATTCTTTTAAAGACAACACCAATGAATCGAATATTTAACTCAAGAAATGGAGAATGAGTTAAAAATTACTCTTATCAAATTCATATCAATGACATGAGAAGTTATCAATGGAGTGATTATGTGTATGAAGAGTATATTCATAGAAAGGGCAGTGGAAATTATGACATATGAAAACGAATAGTTATTCCACACATAACTTTGGAGTAAAACAATCAATGAAGCATGCGTAATGTCGAATGAATGGAAATTGAAATTTCAAATTCCCTTATCGATTTTGTAACTTACGAAACATAGAGCCATGAAAGAAGAATAATACAATAATGATGTAAATATCCATAAATTAACGTATATTACTCAATGAATACAATAATGGGATGTACACACACCACAAGAAATAAATAAGTGGCGAACAATGTAATTCTCACGGAATTAAAAGTAAGATAAGAAACCCCTTAAATTGTACATTTTCCTTAGTCGATGGTAGGTTATCCTCATGTATAATGGTGAAATAATTTTTATTTAATTATAAAAGCATCATATACATTAATATGATATCATATATGATCTTTTATCATTGATTTGTTAATAATATCTTAGTATTATCATCGTTTCAGGTGTTAACTTACTCGTTTTATTTTATATGTTCTGTATATAATTCATGTTTGTTATGGGTAGGCTGTTTCTTTTGTATATACATAATGATATGAAGTCCTTAAAATTTATTTTTAATAATAAAATTAGAATAATACTTTAATGGATATGATGGGGAATGAATCTCATCGCGTTCATGGAGACGGTAGTTCGTACGTATGCACGAGAGACAATATCATTCTTTTGCTATTCAAATAATATATAATTGGATGGTATATCATATATACAGAATAATTATAATTTTATATTTCTTATTTACATGAATTACACATCATTATTATACCTTTCCAAATAATAATGTATTGAATAACAATTACACCATGACGTGGAGACGGTAGGCCGTACGTACGCACGTATTGTGACACGTCATTCAAAGGATGGATAGAATACTGAATATGGATGTACCATATTTATAATAACACCACAGTATATATAATATACTTTAGTTATTATTTTAGAATGGAAACAACAAAGAAAGAAGAAGTTGAAGAAGAAAGGAACATGAAAAAGGGTGGTAAAAACATTACCTCTTCTTCAGGTTCTTCTTTTTGATTTGATCAAAATGGATCATTAGGTTCGCTTTATGACTATTGGAAGGCCTCTAGGATTAAGGGATTATAGTTTAGAGGGAATTTGGTTAGAGTTTGTCCAAAAAAAGAGGCTTTGAAGGTATGAATTTGAGAGAAGGGGGAGTGACCTTTTATAAGAGGGGTGAGGGGAACCTTAGTACAATATAAAATATTATTTTATAATAAATTCATATATTGATTATAATGGCTCCAAAGTTACTTATTTCGAGGATAAGGTGGGTATGGGTCGAAATGCATTCAACCAATATATTTTAGACATGATTGGGTCACTATATTAACCTTATCATTTATATTTAACTCTTAGTTAAATAGTTTACCATTTTCCATTTCTCTTTGTATTTTTATATTATATGGTTAATAAACATACTATAAAAAACCAAGAGAACCAAAAGTGGTTCATTATTAATATATATATAACCTTATCTATGTCATTTGAGCGAAACATAGATTATTTTGAATAGAATATCAATTAATAGTATAATATTTATTTTAAATACTCCTTTTTGTGAATTTTGGCACTATTTAATAATTGATTTTTGTTATAGTTATAACAACGCTTTTAATTCTAAATAAATTCATTTAATCAATCAAAAAATGTCATATTAAACGATATAATTATTGGAATTTATAAAAAGTCTCAAATTCCATTTATTTGGATATTTAAAATATAAATTATCTTAATATTTCATTAGTTAGGTAATTACTGCATCACCATTATGTCACATATAAATAAAATTATATTATGTCTAAAAATTATAAATAAATTACCATTATGTATTAAATATTATTACCTTTATAATGAATATTTATAATTTAATTTATCTTATTTATAACCCTATATTAAAAAAAATTTAGTTATTAAACATTGATTTTAACTCATTTAACTCTTCTTTGAATTAAATAATAATAAATGTACTAATATAATCCATGTGGACCAAAGAGGTTCATATTTTATTCCTAAGGTTTTTTGGTCAAATTATACTTATTCAGCAGAATTAGTACATGTGTTAGGGTAATAATAATATCATTTTTAACCTTAATTACCCTTTTTAAATTTAATCCTGGTAAATAATAGTAAAAAGCTACTATTCACCCAAAATTATTTTTATCCTATTGAACCTCAATTTACTCCTTGATATTAACCGTGTCTCTAGAATTTCCAAAATTCCACTCACAGAAGTAGTAAAATTATTTTTTATGTGAATATACAAATTCCCCTAGGAGATGAGTAAAAGACGGTGAAAAGTTCAATAAAATTGTTATATAAATAAAATTATTATAAACTGAATCCAATGAATTACATTGAACTTATATAGGTATTATTTATCAATTTTGACGTAAAATAAATATAAATAAAATAAATATTTATTTAAATAAAAATTCAGTTTTAAACTATAACTCAGTGTTTTTCACTATTCATAAAAAATTAAACGCTTTCAAAAAAATAAAAAAATTCACCCTAATCTAATTTTGATATTCCAAATCAAAAAATGAAGTCCATTTTGAATGATAAAATTTATAAAATTTTAAAAAGTGGGTATTAATCTTCATAACGACTACTTTGATTGGTCGTGGTGTGTTAGAATCTCAAAGTTGCGTACAATGAAAGCTATTTCATTAATAAAAGGGAAACATACCATGGAAGTTTGGGGTGTTACATTCTCCCCTCATTCAATAAATTGTGTCCTCGCAATTTTTAAAATTGGGCTTGGGAATATAATGGAAATTACCACATCGGAAAAAGAGTCAATAAACCTATCACCTTAAAAGAATGAAAGAGAAGTAAAAAGGTCACTCAAGATAACTCAAACTAGGATTCCATGTAGAAAAACTTGGATATGGAAGATAAACTAAGTTTCAAGTTCTGATGGAGAGGGATAGAAAACATGATCAAGAGAATGTTAACTATAATAAATCCATAAACTTGTGATGGGACAAACGGTCATTAGTTTACCAGTAGGAAAAGTATACCGACAACATTTTTTAAGTTACATTACATAAAGATGAGGAATTAATTTATGAGATTGACTAAGAAACTAAAAATATATACTTACTTTTTAAGTAGAGTTTCATTCTTTAATAAATGTCTACTACTAACTCATTTTTTAAAACGATTAGTATTTAAGAAGACTTGGTCACACATGAAGAGCTTGAATAAAACTATATAGAGTCACATAATCCACAAAGGATAAACTATATATTTACCTTGTATTTAGAGATTAATCAAAACCAAAACATTTAGTACAAGATCTGATGATCCCCCAAAACGATATTTCTTTAGACAAATAAATAGTAATATTAATTTCTAAAATTAAACCAAAAATACCCCAAAGTAAAATAAATACCATTCAATAAACAATTGTCCTTAAAATCCTTCAGATAATCTAAACTAATATTGATACCCAAAACATAGAAGAATTTGGTTATGTAGTCTTCCATGATAAATTGTATCTCCAAATGACATCAACTACTCTTAAAGTCACATACTTAAATGTAATTAACCTAATCACATATTTCTTATTATTGGTTAATCATTTCCATAAATAACCCAAATCACTATAAATCCACAATAAAAACGTAGATAAAAATCCACCATTACTACTTAAATAGAACCCCATAGTATTCTATTTTCCTTGGGCATATAGTGATTCCAATAAAGATAACATATTCCAAAATAAAATTTATCACTTAATTATCAAATCCTTTTCTTATACTAATGGTATTCATTTTATAAGACATAAGAACCCAAATCAACTTATTATTGATCAATAAAATCATTTAACTAAAAATAATTAGTCACACTAACCCGGGACTTCACGTAGTCCAGTGGTAGGCAATAAATCCAAATCACACATTGGTTGTGGGTTCAATTCCCACATCTTTTTCTGACACGATGGGTTTCACATGGTCTGTGTGTTGTCCAATTTCAGAAACTATATTTTATAAAATTACCAAAATGAGATAAATTCCTCAAAATAACTATAACATAATTTAACCAAAAATGATATCTCATACCTTTCATTTTCTTCCAAAAATATAATAACTTGTAATTGTCTCTAATTCAAGGATCATATAAAAGAAAATGATAATTTATAACAATATCCACAAGGGAAAAGATAATTCTTCGTCAAATATCATTTTCACAAGATAAATTGAAGGGTTACACATATAAGAGAAAATTATTCCAATGTAATCTTCACAAAAAAGATCACTAATACCTTTAAACATTTTTCCATCAATTTATTTCCACATAGGTTCTTCCTTGTCCAAGAGGTTATCTTATAGAATAGGGAATTGACTTGGTTGATTCCATGGTCACTTACATTTACGACAAATGACCATAATTGGAATCATAAGATCATTTTTTATTTCTTCCATACTTACCTTCATTTTTACTTGGCAATTCATTACTGTATGACCTACTTTTAAACACATAAAGCATTTGTGTGTTCTATTGAGACACTTTCCTGGGTGTCTCCTTCCACATTTATGGTATTGTGTAAATTGAGGATTCTTCTCTCTATGGTCTCCACAGCTGGAGTTCTTATCATTCACTACCTTTCTCTTCTTTGTTGAGTCCGGTAGTAGGTTAATATATATGTTGTCGATCATATTTTTGGGAAACCGATTTGGTATGAAGACAATATCTTTTACGCCTATCAATATTCCATTTATTCTCTCATTTCCACTAATTTTACCACCTTCTACATCATGTTCAATGTTACTATGACTTCCTTGGAATACAGACATTAACTAAAACCAGAAATCATTGTGTGAGTAAGAATAGTCATTAAATTATTTAGAAAATATCATCACACATTATTCTCAATCAAAAACACCCTTGTATTAATCAAGGTATTTTGTTCTCATCTTATATTAAAATCCTTCAAATGGGTTTGTAAACAAAATAAAAATTATCCGAAGAATATCCACTGGGTGTGTCGTAACCAAGAGTTTAGAAATGTCCATTTTCATGCACCAGTTCCCGTTCGAGTCTAGCTCAAATCGGTGTTTTCAGGTTTTACCCCTAGGTACGTCTGTTCCAAAACCGCCTCTACCTACTAGTATCCAAACAAGGATGTATTTCTTGGAAAACTCACAAAATCTATACAATACCAAAATTCTAAGAAGTTAGTCTATACTAATTCTCAAAGTCTATCTTAGGGATATGTCCTCAAATCAGAGTTTATCTAAATCTAGTTTCCTGGGTTTATACTAAACTTCCTCTGATACCAAATGTAATCCCCAAACCCAGAATCCTGGAGTTGGTGTATTATTACGTATCATTGGCATGATCACAAAAGATCAAGTCTCGAAAGAACTATTATTTTACTAGTGTTGGAAGCACTAGATACATTCACAAGGTTTACATTACGTCATGAAGTGAAAATATCAACAACACATTGAATCCATAGACCAGACTCATATAATCATACTATCCCCGCAGTTCATTCATAAAATATTTCTTCACATCCTGGAAAAAATAAAACATAGAAAGGGGTGATCTCAGATTCTTAGTAAGGATAACAATATAGTAGAAACATTCATAAATAATAATAAACATTTAATGCAATGTATAACTAAAACAAAAGCCTTCTAATATTAAACATTAGCATAATATAGCAATGATAAAATGAAATAATTCCATTTAATTACTCACATGGATAATATACTAGTTGAGTAATCACATGAAATATCAATAACCACTTTCATAATAATTGAATGCATAAATCCAGACTATAATAACCACAAATTCAAGGCCTTGTGCATAGACAAAAAATTAGATTTATTCAAGGACTTGTGCCAAGACACTAGATTGTTTCATGAGACCTAACGATGCATCAAGGATCTATAGCGGGCTACACCACTCACTTACTAATTCCAATGCATTCCTCACATGAGTGGTTTGAAACATGACATAAACATTCATATTAAAACTATCATACGAAATGTCAATACGTTATCCAAAAACCATGAATAGTATAAATATAGCACATCCACAGTCAAACATAACTCATTCGATACAAAATGGAAGATTTTATTGTATCATATTAACCTCAATCGAGAATAATGATGGATATTGACATAGATTAAAATAATCATCAAACTATTGATAGAAATATCCCCCTTTTTCTTGAAAACATTTAAAAGTCACACTATTTGTCAAGAAGCCATTTGAAATAGATTTTAGAATCAAAGTGACCCATACCAATTTGAATATTTTAAAAGGAGTATTAATGTTAAAACTTTAATGTACATATAAATAAATCATTAAAGAAATTTTTAAGACAAAGAAATTAATGAGAATGATTTAGAATAATAAATCGTTAAATTATTTAATATGATATTTTAGTTAGAGTTCTTAACCAAAAGAGAGACACTTGAATACAGATAATTGAGTTAAAAAAACATTGTAATATCATGAGAGTAAATAGATTCATGATATACTATGTCAAAGTACATTATATACACCATATAAAATTGATTTGGTGTATAACAACAAAGAAATCTCAATGGAATGTAAATTGAGATTAAATCTCATATAACGACAATATCCTCAGGTTATGGACAAATAAATGACATAATTATCTATGATAAATATTAATACTTTCAATATAATTTTATATTCACTGTAAATAAATAAGAGGACATTCACACATATTCTTGTAAAGACAACACCAATGAATTGGATATTTAACTCAAAAAATGGAGAATGGGTTAAAAATTACTCTAATCAAGTTCATATCGATGACATGAGAAATTATATATGGAGTGATTATGTGTATCAAAAGTATATCCACAGAATGGGGAGTGGAAATTATGACATAGTCAAATTAATAGTGATTCCACACATAATTTTTGAGTAAAATAATCAATGAAGCATGCGTAAAGACGAATGAATGGAAATTAAAATTTTGAATTCCCTTATTGATATGGAATCATATGAAACATACACCCATGATTTAAGGATAATACAATGATGATGTAAATATCCATTAATTTATGTATATTACACAATGAATAAAATCATGGGCAGTATACACAACATATGCAATAAATAAGTGGCGAACAATGAAAAATCTCACGGAATTAAATGTGAGATAAGAAACCACTTACTTTGTTCTTTTTCCTTGGTAGAGGGTAGGTTAGTCTCCTATATAATGGTAAAATAATTTTTATTTAATTATAAAAAGATCGTATACATTAATATGATATCATATATGTTCTTTTAACATTGCTTTGTTAATAATATCTTTGTATTATCGTCGTTCCAGGTGTTGACTTACTCGTTTTCTTTTATATGTTTTGTTACATAAGTTGTGTTGGTTATGAGTATATTGTATCTTATTCATATACATAATGATATAAATTCCTTAAACATTATTTTTAATCATCAAATGAGAATTAGACTTGAATGGATACGATGGGGAATGAATCTCATCGCGTTCGTGGAGATGGTAGTCCGTACGAATGCACGAGTGACAATATCATTCATTTGATATTTAAAATATTATATAATTGGATGGTATATCATATATATAGAATAATTATCATGTTATATTTATTATTTACATTAATTACACATCATTATTATACCCATCCAAATAATAATGTATTGAATAACAATTACACCACGACCTAGAGACGGTAGGCCGTACGTTTGCATGTATGGTGACATGTCATACAAAAGATGGATAGAATACTGAATATGGTTGCCACATATTTATAATAACATCACAGTATAGAGAAGATACTAGAGTTATTATTTTAGAATGGAAACAACAAATAAAGAAGAAGTTGAGGAAGAAAGGAACTAGAAAAGGGTGGTGAAAACAGTACCTCTTCTTCGGGTTCTTCCTTTTGATTTGATCAAAAGGGATCCTTAGATTTGCTTTCTGACAAAATTAACGCCTCTAGGATTATGTAAGGATAGTTGAGAAGGTATTTGGGTAGAGTGTTTTAGAACCAAAAGGCTTTGAAGGTATGAATTTGAGAGAAGGGTGAGTTCCCTTTTATAAGAGGGGTGAGGGGAACCTTAGGAAAACATAAAAAATTATTTTATAATAAATTCATATATGTTTAGTAATGGCACCAAAGTGACATATATCAAGGATATGGTGGGGATGGGTTGAAATCCTATCAACCAAAATATTTTATACTGGTTTGGGTCACTATACTAACCTCATCATTTATATTTAACACTTAGTTAAATAGTTTAACATTTACCATGTCTCTTTGTATTTTTATATTATATGGTTAATAAACTAACTATAACAAGATAAGTGAACCCTAGGTGGTTCATTATTAATATATATAACCTTATCTAAGTCATTTTTAGGAACCATTTATTTTGAAGAATATAATATCAATTAATAGTATAATATTTGCTTTAAATACTCCTTTATGTCAATTTTGACACTATTTAATAATTGATTGTTGTTAAAGTCCTAAAATCTATATTAATTATAAATAAATTCATTTAATCAATCATAAAATATCATATTAACCTAGAAAATTATTTTAATTCATAAAAGTCTCAAATTCCATTTATTTGGATATTTATAATATCAATTATCTTAATATTTCATTGATTAGGTAATTACTGCATCACCATTGTGTCTTAAATAAATTAAATTATTTTATGTCTAAAAATTATAAATAAAACACCATTATGTAGGAAATGTTTTTACTTTCTAATGAATATTTATACTCTAATTTATCTTATGTATAACCCCATATTAAAAATGTTCTAGTTATTAATCATTGGTTTTAACTCATTTAACTCTTCGATGAATTAAATAGTAATAAATTTCCTAATCTAATCCATGTGGTCCAAAGAGGTTAATATTTTATTCCTAAGGTTGTTTTTGGTCGAATTATACTTATCCAATAGAATTAGTACATGTTTCAGGGTAATAATAATATCATTTTTACCCTTAATAACTCCTTTTACATTTAACTGTGGTAAATAAATATAAAAAGTTACTATTCACTAAAAATTATTTGTATCTTATTAAACCACATTTTACTCCTTCATATTAACAGTGTCTCTCGGATTTTAGAAATTCCACTCACAGAAGTGGTAAAATTATGTTTTATGTGAATTTGCAAATTCTCCTTGGAGATGAGTAAAAGGCTGTGAAAAGTTCAATAAAATTTTTATATATCTAAAATTATTATAAACTGAGTCCAATGAATTACTATGAATTTATATTGGTATTATGTTACTATTTTGACATAATATAAATTTAAATAAAATAAATTAATACTTAAATAATAAGTCGGTTTTAAACTATAACTTACTGTTTTCCACTATTCATCAAAATTGAACGTTTTCAAAAAAAAATACAAAAAATTCACCTTAAGATAATTTCGATATTCTGAATCCAAAAATGAAGTCCATTTTGAAGGATAAAATTTATAAAATTTCAAAAAGTGGGTATTACTCTTCATGACAACAACTTTTATTGGTCGTGGTGTGTTTGAATCTCGAAGTTGCGTACAATACAAGCTATTGCATTATTAAAAGGGAAACACAACATGGAAGCATGGGTTGTTACACCATCAATGACCCACTACCTAACTCTATTGTAGAGTATCACTCAGTAGTCATTGAGGACCCACTTCCTAGCTCTACTAGAGGGTACCACTCAGTATTCATCGATGACTCCACTTCCTAGCTCTACTAGAGGGTACCGCTCGATAGTTTTGAGGATCCAATTATCAACTATACTTTGAGGGAACCACTCAGTAGTCATTGAGGATACACTTTCAAGCTCTACTAGAGGGTACAACTGCCCTTCTCTACTGGAAGGTTCCACTCTATAGTCATTGAGATTTTTTTAACCAGGACTCATGTCTGAAACATTCCACATCATATCTCAAATACCACAATGGAGGGAACCATCACATTTTACACAGAAAATAACTCAAGATAGGATTCTCATAGGGAAAATCCATGTTAAGATATGAATATACATAGGTATAATATTATCAAGAATTACACATCATGTGAGGGGTCCACACAGAGTTTGGCCCTACTCTTCTGTCTATTCGTGTCCTCTCTATAACACGGCTAGCTATCCAGGTAGTACTACATAGCGTGTAAAGGGACAACAAGAAATGTCTTGGCCAAAAGATTTACAAACACATGAGGTTTATTTGTTGTACAAAGGGGAAAAAGTATAATTCCACTAATATTCCTCTAAAAATGGCCTCGTATGTTCAACAAATCACATTGTTGTGATCCTCACATAAAAATTCCCTCAGGGAAGGACTTTTACTTTAATAAACTGTAAAAATGGTGAAAAGGTCACATTTCTCCATATAACGCATGATCGGTGCTTCATGGTCCTAATCCATGAACCCAAATTAAATACTTGATATTATTCATCAAAGTTCCACCTCAATATCAAGGTCTTTATGCCCCTAGCAGTCTATCCTTTCAACACCGTATGTGGAGGTTATGACAAATACATGATTCCACAATATTATTATTATTATATTTATTTATTATTATTATTATTATTATTATTGAGCACTTCTTGAACCTGTTCCATCAGTTAGAAATAAGTATCAATCAATGTTTATAAAATGAAAGTCTCAATTCTAGGACCATTATTCTACTTAAGGTTTTTTAATTAGATATCACATGGATATGTTACGTTTATATAGATGTTTGACAACCCAAATAAATAAAAATAATATTTTATTTTATTATTTTTTTTATTATCCTTTTGCATTTTTTTAAACCCAATACACATAAAACAATTCTTTTAGCCTCACCAATTCACCTTATGCAACTTGTTTAACTCCATCAATAATTCATACATTTATTTTTTAAATAATTTAAAAACAAAACCCACTCAAATATCATGCACACAATAAAAAATCTCCCCACTCTTATTCACACTGTTCACTATACCACTCATCCTTCCTTTTAATTATTTTTCCATCATTACTATTATTAACCATAATAACATTAACACAAGATTATTCATATTAAAAATTAAAAATAATAACCCAACACCTATTTAATTAAATCAATTTTAATTTTGTTATACAAAGAAACTTTTTATTCAACCATTATTATTAATATTTAATATAATAATAATAAAAACTCCTTATTTCATATTTTTAACTCGTCACAATAATTATTATTGATAATTATTGTTATCAATACCCACCACATTGACCACATCTGACTACCTCATCAGAGATCTAAGTCCAATCACTATCACATTCATGCTGAGTAGCCCTCGTCATGAAGCCACAAAAATTACCGCAGCTCAAAATTGATTCCATCAAACTAAATTTCATCACCACATGCCAAATGGGAAAATGGGGATCCCCGATTTGATCACAAACTACCTCTTACTACTGAATCACATCTACACTAATGATTCAATCTGTTCTCAAAAAAACCATCTCATTCATTTATCAATCCATCCAAAAACTATTGATTCATTTTTATTCCAAGATACCACAATGATTATACGTGTTCAATAACACTCATACCCACACCAAAAATGTTGAATCATGACTGCATTGTCCAATGATGAATAATTAAAATAACAGTGGGGAAATCACCAATAAAAAAGTTGATAAACATCACCTGTTATGCTTTTATGGACAACAATTTAATTGTGGGGAAACCATGATGAGAAACATTTCATGAAAAGAAAATAAATTGAAAGAAAAAATTATTTTGATACATTGTTTAATGAAAACGATTACTTAACCACAGATCAAGGAAACAAATTTGGTCATGCTTAATATTTTATTCAAATGTGGAGGAAACCAAAATTGATTATTCCTAAATCAATTATCGACTGACCACTGTTGAAGAAATCATCTACTAGCAAAAAATATGTTCTGCCGCATCTGTCGCCTATTGATTCACCTCGATCCTATCATCAATCATCTTCCAATATTGACCATCCAATGAATATCATTATATATTCTCTCGAAAATCTCCCAATGTTATTTTACCAACCCTAGAAAAATTCCATAATGACACATTTATAGATGATTTTTGGGACATTATATTTAATAGAAAATCAAATAAATAATTCAATTTATATAATTATTTCACCCATGAAGGAGCTCAATCCAAACACCAGATGCTGATAAAGGTTATATCATGTCTATCGTGAAAAATACCTTCTAAACTCAAAAGTGGTCTCATATTTTCCATCTGAGTTTCCATCTGTGAGTTATATTGGTTAGGGATTCTTAATAAATTAATTAATTTTATTATTTTATCAAATGAACCCACCAATAATTATCCCATCCAAACATCCAGTGCTGAACAAAATTAGGTCATTCATAGGGTGAACTTCACATTCTAGATTCTTCAATGGTCTTCAATTTCCTACTTAATTATACATTTAAGAGTTATTCCACTTTTTTTGAAACATTGTGTTCCTAATAGAAAAATGTTTATAAAATTTATAATTTTTTTTTGGGATCTCCGGGCCTCGTAATAATATTCAGTCTCAGCACCATGTTTCAAAAATATTCATCAGAATAATCCAATTTCTCACATAGTAAAACTATAGTCTCTAAATTATTCCCTTTTCCAAATATTTTCTTCCCCATATAGCACAAACTTATAGAAAAGGTGGGTTTACTAATCCAACATTTGTCTCTTCAAAATATATTCCCTAAACGGGTATGAACAACCAAAGAAGAAGTATGAAACTCCCTCATCACCTCTTCTCATAACACGACAGAAAATCACTCTATGTCCCTAAAAAGGGATAATGTGATTCTCTTCTTAAAAAAATCTATCAAGTAAAACTCTTAAAGATATATGGCCACACAAGATATATCCAAAATTATACCCAGGTTGTGCCTCTCTAACTCCCTGAGGAAGTGGAGGTGTAATTACCATTGACTAGAGGTATGATTCACTATTATCACCCAGAAGGGTTAACTACAATTAGGACAACTTCATGGTCACCATTCTTGACAACTGCAGACATAAAACCTCATTGTGAGAATCTATTTTCCACATCCACACCATTTTTTCCCTCTATCTTACATTTCCTTAACATATTTAGGGTCCACGACCACTCCCATGTCTAAGAAGGCATATCCCAATAAGTGGACCTTTGAATCTAGAACTGACTCCTCGAGAGTTTGTGTACAACAAGAACTCTTGGGGCATGTCTTGAACTATCCTCATGTGTCTCTCATTCTCGAAATCTGATGAAAAGGACATGAGGTTAACATCATAGAATACTGCCACAAACTGATCCAATGGAAGTTACGTGTCCTTATTATAAGTCTTATGAACTTTTATAGGGTGTTCAACAAGAGAAAGTGTATCTACAAGAACTCAAACAGACCATAATGACTCAAGGAAGCCACACATGGTACATCCACCTATCAAACCTAGATTTAATGATAACCCATCTTAATGTCAAAATTTGAGACCCATATTTCCTTTATCAACAAATCAAAGAGTTCATATCTTATTCGGGGTGGATACTCCTCCCAGAAAGTCACCTGGTTCAGGTGACATTTATCCACACCAGTCCTCAAGCTATTATCTCCCTCCTGAGAGAACAACACAAGGTTACTCAGGTGAACACATTGGGTCTTACAAAGATGTACCTCTGCAGACTCTCTAACCACACCACTAGATCTCATAGACTCATTAGTTAATCCTATGTGTCAGATCAAATATTAGGTCATCCCTAGTGAATGTCTAAATATATGTCCATCTCACAGTGTGGAAGTGAACCCAACATGTCATCTTAGGCCACCATCATTGGAGACAGATGAAATCTCATAACATCCACCTCTCTAATAGTAATACTATCCAACTCATCAATCGTTTTTAGCCTCATGAGAATGATATCTTCCTACTCTATCTAAGGATTAATCCTCATCAAGGTGGAATACCACAACCATGAAGAACTACCATTCCCACTTATAGAAATCATTTTTGCATGGAGAGTCAACAACCAATATATACTGATGAAATATCATACGGTCACACTACTAGAAAAAAAATATTTAGTGTGAATCTCTCTACCAACCCATATTAATATCATCCCATTGGTAGGAACGTGTGAGCATTGATCCTCTCTATAGGGTGACCAACACAAAGGTCAAGAAAAGGGTGTCATCTAGTATCTCCAGGTCTCAAATAGGGGATATAACCAGGTAAATGTAGAAATAGACTCAATGAAAACAATTGTAGCTAAAGAAGTAGTGACAGAGGTTATAATCTAAACCACACTCAAGCCTCCTAGCCAGAATCTCCATTTTCTGAGTGCTTATCCTTTCCCTTTCCATACATATATCCTCAACATAGGATTTTACCAACACCCCATCATATCCATACATCCTGGACATGTAGTCCAAAGTATTTATTCCAACATTTCTCAATATTATAAACTATGGGATGACACTTACTCACCTGCATAATTTTGAATCGCGTCATAAGTACGTATCTCGGTGGGTGAAGTATCCATATTCTTTGCATGTTTGATGCCATGACAAAACATCTCCATAACAAGAATCTAGTAATTCTCAACATCATCCTAGAGAGGTATCACTATGAGTATCTCCCTCAAATGGGATCCTAACTGATTTGGATATATAAACCACAAGATTGGGCCTGACCTCAACCACCTGAGAAGGGAGTCTGGCTAAAAATGAAACCTAGTAGATCTCTTTCATGGGACCCACAATGCTCACTCACCAAGGGTGAATCATCTATTGGTACCACCAAAACCAACTAATTTTCTATGAAGAGCACTTATTGTGAGTGTAACCATTTGATTATTTAATATTATTACAATCCTAAAAACTCATATCACCAACTTCGACCAATCCTATGTTTCCTCGAAAACTAGCCCATCACAGAACCTTAGGGTCCTACAATGTTGGAACTCATGAGGTTATCTAAGACTATGTGCATCCTCAAAATACTAGATCGGTACCAATTACTACTGAAAAATGAAGGTGCATCTACCTGTCTGACTAGAGGAGATGATCTCATGTGATGGACCCTGAACTGCTGCCTCATCGCTCATCGAATCATCATCACAGTCCAGAACTAGTATTCTGGATGGCTAGTGTCGTAGAGGAATCTAAAAAGTGATCGAGAAGTACCATATTCTAATTACAATATATATATATAATGGGGATCTAAATTATGAATGATTT
This sequence comes from Viscum album, assembly GCA_963277665.1. Classification (NCBI taxonomy): domain Eukaryota; kingdom Viridiplantae; phylum Streptophyta; class Magnoliopsida; order Santalales; family Viscaceae; genus Viscum; species Viscum album. Next base: position 449,862,309 of record OY728133.1, read on the forward strand.
TGAAAGACTCAATCATATATGATGCATTTACCATTGATCCCTACAACCAATGTCTTGGTAAGATGAGTCTACGACCAGGTAGTCATGATCTTGTTGAATGGATAAGTTATCTGTCTACACCATCACTAGATTTCTCAAACCCAGATCTACACTCAAGAAACTTTTACAACATTTCCCAAAAATCCAAACCAAATACTTGTAAGGTTACTAAATCAAACATCATCCAAAAGATCTAACCACCTTTGATACTCATCTATCACAACCCGACGCAAGTCGGTGCTAGATCCACAACTACCTCAGGCTTGTCTCCATAAGATAGGGGATGAAAACTAGCACTGAATGCATAACTAAAATAAGGAGGCCTATTCCTGAGTACCTATATGGACACACATATCCATCATGATGTAGAAGTGTAGAGGAGAAGACAAAAAGATGCAACACATATGGAAATTAAACCAAACATGAGTAAATGCTAGGGAATTCAAGAATAAGATGGTGAAAACTGAAAAGTAAAGCAGCAAAAATAAATTCTCAACCAGAAATATGACCCAAACTAAAAATAATAGAAAAGTAAACTAAAATTATTACAGATCCTAACTTTTGAATCTTAATATGTGACCACCATATGCGGTCTAAAGTACCATGTTTCTTTAAGATCCTATGAAGTCACCACCGAACAGTCTGCCATCTACATAAAACATTAATCATGTGTTCAAATCCAATTTAGGGGTGAGAATAGACATAGATAGAAGGATTCCCTAAAAGATGAAGGGGGGTCAGTGAGAGATAAAAAATTAATAGATAGATGGTAGATATAGGATATTGTTAAAGAGAATAGCTCAAGCCAAATCGAGAGTATAAGTAACTTTGTCCAATAACAAGGGGATCTAAATGTTGAGTAGATGAACTACATTTTGAGTCTTATCCACCTAAATTAGGATAGTAGAATCAATCAACTATTAGAATCTAAACATAGAAAGCACATGGCATAAATATCTTGCACGTCTTTACCTCTCATGGAAGGAGAGTAACCAAATCCAAGGGTATGAATATAGATATAGATATATATATATATATTATCAGTCAAAAGAATAAAAAATGACAGAGAAATGGGATCTCCATCTCATAGCTCGTCCCAGGAAGAAGAGTCACACATAGTTCCTAAATTCCATCAATGATTCCAAGTATCTCACGCGTGTACCGAGAAGTATCCATCCAATTCAAGCCATTCCTCTTCAATGTTATAAAAAGTATAAGGGAAATAATCTATATGTATAAGAACTCTTCCCTATTATTGTACTAGGGTTCCACTTTAGAAGTCATTGAGGACCCACATCCCAACTCTACTAGAGGGTACCACTCAGCAGTAGTTGAGGACCCACTGCCCAGCTATACTGAAGGGTACAATGTAGTAGTCATCGAGGAATCCACTTCCCATCTCTACTGTAGGGTACCACTTGGTAGTTGTCAAGGACCCACTATCAAGCTCTACTGGAGGGTATCACTCAGTAGTTATTTAGAAACCACTTCCCAGATCTACTAGAGGGTTCCACTCGGTAGTAATTATGGACTCAAATTCCCTACTCTACTGGAGGGTACCAGTAATTAGTCACCAAGCATTATCTATCCAAAAATAATTCACAAAAAATTCCACATTGTATATTGAAACCCATAATAGATGGAACTGTCATGTTTTATGCTAAAAACCCTCAGGATTGGCTACTCAACGTCCAAAATCCGAGTTAATAAAAATAAAATACGTGATGTAAAATATTCTCAAGATGTACACATCCTGTAAAGGGTTCATAATCCATGTGGCCCCACACCTCTATTTGTCCATTTTCTCATCAGCACATAACTTTCATGAAATGTAGTATTACATTGTGTGTAAAGGTACAATGTCATGTGTCTTGGACAATAGAATGATGAAAAGAAGATGTTTATCATCAGTTTGAAAAAATAGTAATTCCACTGATATTCCCCTGCAAATAGCCTCACATGTCCAAATATATCATAACATTGTATTCTCACTAAAAAACACTCAGGATAAGAAATTAAAATTCCCAAATAATACACCCCACTAATATATATTTATCCTTTAAAACCGCTCAAAATTGTCATTTATCACACTAAGAAATTGTTCATATCCTTAATGATATTAAATTCTGTTTCCTTTTATCAGGGCTTAAATAATTACTAACAAGGTCTCCTTTTATCAATGCTAAAATAAGCCTTGATGAAAGTAAAAAAAATTAAAAAAATTTATGAAAATTGGTGGGTGGGACCTCCCCACTTTTATTAGTACACGATCCCCACTTTTAATAGTTATAAGAATCCACCCAACCCCTTTAATAGTGCCTAGAATCCCCACCCCCCCCCCCACACACACCCCCACTTTAATAGTTCTAGGAATCCCCCCACCCATTAACATCACTGGAGACCTACATCACCTGCGTGCACAAACCACTACCATTTCTGGGTTTTAAACCTGAGACCTTCCCCTCATAATCTGGTACCTTTCCCACTCACATATATTATTTTCTTCTTTATTTTATGATATATCTAAATATTTGTATATTTTTTGTTACGTTTTATATATATGTGTGTGTGGGTCTGTAAATACATATATGAAATTGTTTTTTATTACATGTATGTTTCTAATTACAAACGTACATACATATAAATATTTATATATATATATATATGCATATATAAATATAATTATATATTTTTATTTTTATTTACACATATTATATAGTATATTAATATAGATATATTAGAATAAATAGATAAATATATACATGTTTGTCAATACACACACAAATATAATACATGGTCGGTGCTTCATGGGACATCTCCATAAACCTTAATTAAATAATCATTATTTATCATGAATCATCCATATCAATATCAAGTTTGTAATGTCAAAGAGGGTTCTTCATTCTAACACTATATGAGGGAGTAACAATATATACAAGATTTTAAAATAATAATTATATTATTATTATTATTGAGCACTTCATGGATCTGTTCTATGATTCAGAAACAAGTTATTAATCACTGGTATTCGAATGACCATCTCAATTACAGGGTTACGCTACTACAGATGGTTCATTAATTGGATACCGCACAAAGATGTTATGTTTTTAAGGTTTGAAAACAAATATAAATAATAATAATGTTTTAAATTATTATCATTTATTTGTTATCATTTTTCTATTTTTTTAAAACCCCATACGCTTAAAGATATTTCATTATGCGAAACACTCCACATTAGGATCCTCCTTTAACACCATCATCAATTCATAAATTTATATATTAAATAAACTAGAATCAAAACCCACTCAAATCTAATGCATGAAACAAAAAATTACCCCACTATTATTTACATTGTTCACTTTCTCAGACCCCCTAACTTTTAATTCTTTTTACTTCATTATTATTATTATAAATATTAATAATAATATAAAATTATTATTATTGAAAAAAACCCAACTCTCATTAAATTAAATTGTTTAAATTTTATTATCCAACAATAATTTTTATTCCAATTTATTATTATTATTTAATATAATAATAATAATAATTTCTTATATAATTTTTATGACCTCATAACCATTATTATTATTATTATTATTATTATTATTATTAACACTCACTACGTTGACCATTTTTTGACCACCTCCTCGGAGGTCCGAGCCTGGACACCAACATATTCACACTGAGAATCCACCACCATGAGTCCATGGGCATGGACTCCACTCGAAACTATTCCCATCTCACCACCCATCTTCACTTCATGCCAAACAGAAAAAAGGGATCTCGGGTTATATCCTAAACCACCTCTGATCAATAACCTGCACCTAAAGTACCAATCCAATCCATTCACAAAACACCTTCCCATTGTATTTTCAATTCATCCATAACCCATAAATTAATTTGTCATTCATGATACAATAATGAATCTAGGGGTTCAATCACACTTTGACCCACCCCGATAATGTCAAGTAGCTACCATGTGGTCCAAAAATAAATAATGTGTATAACAGTGGGAAATAAACCAATAAAAAGGTAATAATCATTTTTTCTATGTTTTCTCGACCATATATTTCATAATATATAAAATAAGGTGAGAAAAGTTTCATGAAAAAGAAATAAATTGAATGAATAATTTACTTCAATAAACATTCTCATGTAAATGTTTACTTTTACACAAATCATGGATACAAATTTTACTGTGATCAATATTTTATTCAAAATGGGTAGAAAAAAAAATTGACAAGGCCTTCCTTGATTATGGATTGATCATTCTTGAAGAACACATCCTCTAGTGATGAAGATGATCGATTATGTCTGCTGTCAGTCGATTCAACTTGATATTATCACCAGTCGTCACCTGATCATAATTCTCCAATGAATATTATCATATATTCTCTCAAAACCCTCATAGGGTTACGCGACCAACAATAGATAAATTTTATAACAACACATTTATATAGAATTTTTAGGTATGGTACTTTAATAAACAATTAAATAAGTAATTAATTTTTTTAATTATTTCTACCCTAATGTTGCTCAAGAAAAACACTTGATGCTGATCATGGTTATGTCACACCTAGGGTAAAAACTGCATGGTGAACTCAATAGTGGTCTTGGATTTCCAATCATGAGTCTCAGTTTGCGAGTTATTTGGTTAGAGATAGTTAAATTAATTAATTAATTTTTCAAATTCACCCATCAACAGTTTCACAATGCAAACATCCCACGTCGATCAACTTTAGGTAAAGCTTTCGGTAAACTCCACATTTTATATTCAAATGTTCATTCAGATTTCATATCTGAGACTCCAATTACGATATATTCCACATTTTTCAGAATCAGTTTTCCTAGGAAATAAAAATATATTAAATATTTCCATAAACATAATTTTGGGCTCATTGGGCCACGAAACCGCTCTTCACCTTTGCACCTGGCTCAAAAAATATTTCAAGAAATATTACAATGTTATACATAGTAAAAATAATGTGTATAAGAAATTATAGTTAATAAATCTATTTTATCTTTTCATTATTATAGAGTATTTGTATTTTCATTGGTATTAGATTGGTTTTTTAGTTTCTAAAGTATAGAATTTGTTGGATTTTTCTTCTCAATCTATGTGTTTCTTCTTTATTTTGATCATCCGTTAATCTTGAGAATTTTTTATGAAAAAAAGTTATATGGTAGGGGGAATTTTTAAATCTGTACCTAACATTCCTTTTATTCATTTCATTTAAGGGATATTTCATTGGACCATACATTTGTTATAATTTTGGAGAGATTCATTGGCCCTGTGGGAGGCAGTAGTGATGGAAACTATAGACAACAATATGTCACATTGTTAAAGATGGTTTCATGCTATGAACTGCTTTTACATTGATCTAGTCAATCTCATATCAAATTATTCACTATGCTATGTTGTAATAATACACATCATAAAGGATAATTTCATTCCATTATTATTTTATGTGAATGTACATTCACACTATGAATTGGTATTCACAACTTGAATATTGTTGTACTAGTTTTATTTGTGGGATTTATCACCTTTTCCCCTTCTCCAGTTTAACAATTTTCAGGATCATTATCCCTATAATTAAATACTATTGACTTCCTATGGAATCTTTATTGTTTTTCTCATCCACTATAGTGTATCAATCATGTTTCTTCATGTCTTTTTATTTGTTACTCAATGTACGATCATATTTTTCCTTTTATCTTGTGCTTATATCTTCCCTAACCATAGAATCCATGAATGATGAATCTAAGACATGTGGTTATTCTTGATTGTGTTATTTTTCTGTCTTGGAATTTTTTATCCATCATTATCATTTAAGGATTCTCAGTCTATGTCATGGTGGATTACCTCCATAATCATTGAAATAGATTATATTTGAAGTAGGATTCCCATGCATATCTTTTTAAGATTAAATCTAAGAGTTCTTATTCTTTCCTTATGAATTTCAATGGCTTAAAATTTTTCACTTATATTCAAGTAGACATATCGAAGGTACTTTTTTTCTAGAGTTTCTAACGAATCAGAAAAGGGAAGTTCATCATATGAATTTCTCTTTAACTCTATTTTTAAGGTTTAATCCATTATTTTAGACATCGAAATGATTAGTTTTCTCTTTTCTAGTATAATATTTAAATTTTATGTAATATACATTTTTAAAATGATATGGTAAGTGTTGTTTTCTATGCTTGAAAATTTTTGGAAATTTTTTAAAAATGTTTTAAAAAATAGTATTTATTTAAGTGATCAAATAATATATTTTGTATTTTATTTTCCAAAGATATTTCCATTTAATTTATACATAAATAATTATCCCAAGGTTTTATTGGAAAGTTTAATGGTGTGTGAGAAATGAAAAACCATATGAAATTCCCTTAATATGTTATATAAATTATGGATGTTTAAATACTCAAAATAAGTAACCATATTAAGTGAAATTGAAATGTTTTTTATGCTTGGATAATAGGGATGCTTCTATCTAGTTGTAAAGAGGTGTGAGAATGTTAAATGAATGTTTAATAATATGATTTTATGGTATTATTATTTCAGAAAAATTATCACTACCATTTATATATCATGGGATGTTCTGGTTAGCTATGTTGGAAGTCTAGGTAGAAATTCATACTAGTTATGAATTATGCTCTAGTCAGTGGCACTAGGTGGGGATGTAGATCAGCCAGTGGGATGGTTTCCCTCAATTAGGCTAGGCAAGGTAAGGAAGGGTCATCTAGTAGGTCAATTGGTGTGTATTTATTCTTTTAATTCATGGGTTTTAATTTATTTATTACTATGTTGGATAAGTAATAGGTAGTTCCCCTTGACCACCTAGGATTCCATGATAATGATATATTTTCCAAATAACGGATATTATATATTTTATTAAATAGTATTATGCTTTATTTCAGGATATTATTTAAAAAATATTTAACATAAATTTATAAAATATTTTTAAAGGGATATTAGTTGTCGATTATTGAGAAAGAAACTCATATTTTTGAAAATTGGGTTTATTTATGAAATTTTTTTGACAGTTGTTTTAAAAGATAAAACCTAAAAAACATATAGGGTATCCTTATATTCAAAAAATAATAAATTTTTTTTACTTTTAAGGGTAATGTTTTGGGTTAGTAGTTTGTGGCCTTTGGGAATATTTAGATTAAACCTATATATTATTGGTTAGAAGGATATTAAGATATAGTGTATGTTCGTGTATCTCTTGGTTTGAGTTTGATGGAGGTTCTTGTTGGGTTTCGATAAAAACACATGGAGACTTGGTACTAGTTTATTTTTTATATATCATTACTTATTTTTATTGTATAAACTTCCATACTTACATTCTAGGATTTTTTGTCATGTTGGTGTATTAATTATACCATAGCTCATGGTTTATTAACTATTTTATTGGTGTTATTCTAAAGCTTGTTTATTGATTTCATCTCTTTTATTAGAGAAAATAATTCCCAACATATTACTTTTAATGTTCAGGAACATTTTTATAGCTCATGGGGATTAGGAAAACCATTTTTACATTATAGAAGGCTGCCTTAGGTTATAGATTTTGGGGTGACCCAGTTTGGTTCAAGACAATCAAGGGAATCAACCCATTGATTTGGAATATTCAACATTTCATATATCATCCTTGGATGATCTTCGTTTTTTTTAGATTACATGATGGAACCATTATCATAAAGATGTATTATATATTGAGTGTGACTATCCCTATTGGGTTTATCAGAGCTAGTTAATAATTTATAGTGAAACTTCGAATGGTTGATCATGGATTGATAGTTTCGAATTGAGATGTGGATATCATATTTTTGGATATATACAAGATTTGTGGAATTATAATATTATATGTCATGTACTAAAAATCATTTCCAATTTCAAATTTCTAAAATGACCCCAAATAAAATCCTCACTTGGAATAGGAGTTACTAAGGACTAGTGAAATATAAATGAGGAGAGAAATTAAAACTTTTTTAGTGGTTCCATTTGGTGACCAGTTAAAATTCCTTTTTTATCCTCATGGTTTTTAGAATAAGGGAAATTGATCTTGGAAAAATCAATATCAACATGCCTTTAATATAGATGGTTTTTATTGGTATATTTTTTAAAAGGGTTTTTTGTACCATCTAGGGTTATAGAGGTAGATTAAGCATATCCTCAAAATGTCAACATATCAGTTTGTTTGTAATTTTCAAGATTGGGTGGTTCTACCCACCACAAGATACCCACCTATGGGTATATAGAAGTATCATTAAATTTTAAACACAACTAACATTAGGAAGCGAGTTAATACTATGGTTTCATCTATGTTATGAATTTATCAGATGTTAAGGAAATCATAATGGATGGATTCCCTATATAGAATCTTTGCATCAATGAAATTTATAAATTGGTCAATTATGGATTACATCGATGGATATAAGTTTAAGAAAACGAAATTTTATCCCTATTCTACACTATACCACAAATTATTTATTTTTATTAATGTAAAACCCATGTAGATTTCCTTTGATAAAATTTCTAGGATGATGGGTTATTTGATATACTTTATCCTTGACCCTTTTTGGGAATCTCATATGTCACATATATATAATTCTAGTACTAACTTTAGGTAATGGTAATATTTAATTTATACTATATATTGGTAACTAGTCATATGGATTAAAATTTATGTTATTTTTGAGCCATATGCACCATATCATCATTTATGATATTTTATATTCTTTTAAGTGATAGGTTTAATTGATGGTTTTAATGATTGATAAATTATGTGGAACCCTAGGATGTGTTTACTCAATAAGTTTCATATGTGAACCTTTCATTCCTTTTTGTTTTAGAAATCAAAACCATAATTTCATTTGGAAATTAATCTTTCTCTAAGAAACATTCTCTTTTGGAAAAAGTTTCCTGTATAGTAATGTTTTTTCATTACGTATGACCTTATATGATTTATATAATGTTTTCCTAACTGAACCTTATCATATTTTCCTATGTAAAAATATGGGATCCTTATCTAACTCAGAATCATATTGTTCCATAGAATATGATTTCTTAATAATTGTGAATTTGATTTCATCAGAAATCCGACTTTAATTTATCTAGAAATCAGACTCTAATTTTTCCAGAAATCAGATTATGATTTCTCATGAAATCAAACTCCAATTTATTCTAAAATTAAACTCTTATTTCTTCTAAAATTATACTCTGATTTCTTCTGAGATAAAGGTACGATTTATTCTGAATTCAGACTCAATTTTCTAATAAATTCAGACTTTTATTTCTCCTAAAATAAGACTCCTATTTCTCTAGAAATGAAACTCTGATTTCTTCAGAAATCATATTCTGAATTCATCATAATTCAGAATCTAATTGTTAATATTTCTTGACTCTGATTCTCACTTTCTTAAGAGTCTGATTAAATAGTTTTCATATAAATACCTCATTTCATTAAAGTAACATTTCATTTTATCAGGTCCTAAAATGTGATAATGTATCTTAAACTTGTTTATGTCTCTTATAGTTTGTTATTAAAAATGATGTCATCCAATCTATTTTAACATAAAATTTTCTTGAGTACCACGTGTTTTGGTCCCTATAAAATTTTAGGAAAAATATGAACACTGGATATGGAAGTCAACCATTGGAATCCATGCCTATAAATACCCATAAATTTCAATATTTTCGATTCATACTTTGTGTCGAACTCTATAATGATGTAGTACTCTGTGAGAGTTCTACTCAAATATGTATTATGTGAATTCTATGAAAATCTTGTTCAAGGTGAGAACATATTATTGAACATGAATTGTGTGAATCTAATTGTTATTGTTATCAATTGAGTTTTTATTGGGATAAGAAGATAGAGGTGATGATCACCTTAAAGATTTAGGGCTTACAGGGATAACACGAAAGATACTGATCATCATATCAATGGATTACTCTACTGTGGATAAGACAAAATTTTTGAAAGTATAATTCAATGTACCTTTATCCATGGTTGTGGGGTACCCTTCACTTATGGATAAAAGATTTATTATACTAGTAATGTTTGGTTTCAAGTTTTAATTCCATGGAATTTCGTTACCGAAAGGAAGTGTAGCTTTCTTACACATTCTTATACTTTTATACTCTATTATAAATAAGATTATATATGAATTAAGGTAGAATCTTTCCCTAAATTTGTCTATGATTAAATTTGCCTTATGTATCTTTATCCAATCCATATAATCAGATCCTAAGAAAGTTAATTTCATTGTTAAGAACTAAATAGGGTTTATGAATTCATCTTGTTTTACTTTGTTAATCATAGATTTTATTAAGGATAAAATTGAGTGTTTCTAAACCTAAATTTTTGTACCCCTATTGTAATTGGGAAATCTACATGTACCTTTCAATCCAATAATTGGTATCATAGGAGGTATCTAAAATTATTATACTTGAATATATGGTTTTCTTGAAAAATCTTTCTTACTTAACTTTACTTTTTAGGTTTTTCATTAAAAATGGATTTCCTTATAAGCTCTCTCAACAAATCCTTATTTATAAAAGATCTATTTTATTTTCAATAGAGTAAAAGGAATGAATGTTGGATCAATAGAGACTTTAAATCCTACCAGACCCCCAATTTTTTATGAAAATGACTATTAATACTGGATAGATAGAATGAAGACATTCATTATAAATACATGTGTGGATAAAATTGTTATGCTAACAGGAGACTACAAGATTATAGACATGGAAATCAGAAAACTCACCAATCAAGAAAAAAAGAGCATTGACATAACTTTATGGTGCGTAATACATTATGGTGTTATATGACTAGAAGCATCAATACTCATATTTCATCATGTGAAGTTAATAATAGCATTTGAAAAAAGATAGGAGTTACAGATTTTAGAACATCCAAGGTTATTGAAAAAAAATAGATATTCTTAGAGATGAATATCATGGTTTTATGTTTCATTATGGAGAACCTGTGTGTAATGATCAACAATGACTAATGAAAATTTTAAACAGCCTTCGGTATATGGGTGAGAAAGGACATGATGATGATATTCTTGTGGATAAGATAATAAATATAATGATAAATTCGTGTGAATCCAAAATAGCATTGATTGATGAGAATACGAAATTTCTAAACATCACTCTTGATGAGTCATTTATGACTATTCTACAGTATGAAACTATAATTAAGATAGATATTGATATCAATAAGAAAAATATTGGTAATGGAAGTGTTTCTTTCACTACTACATCAAATCATATGAAAGAAAAAAAATCCAAAAAGAGTTACTAGATCAAAATCCAATAAATATACTATTATATATGAATCAAGTGACAATGATCATTATAATAATGAACTAGACAATATTTCTATAAGAATGAAAAATGTTGTGGAAAAGAAATATTTCCAATATAGATACAAGAGGAAAGATATAAAAGATAACAAAAATTCATAAGTGACATGTTATGAATGCAAGAGGTCACATTATATCAGACCAGATTGCATATGATCAAAAGGAAATAAATATAGAATAGTCATTAATAATGAAACAATAATATGTTCTACAAGTATATTTCAAAAAAAGTATTGAATGTTAGTTACACATAGAGTTCTAATCATGGTGAATCTTTTGATGAATCTTTTGATGTTTAATATTTTGAACCGAAAAATATTGGCCTCATAGCTAGAATTCCTACTAAAAATAAATGACTCATGGATATGCTAAATACTACTGAATCACTATCCAATATTTCATTAAGTTCCAATTATCCCAATGAAAAATATTATGAATCCTTGGATAAAGATTCTTCCTCATCAGAAGATAATACTTTACCTTCTCTTGACGAAGTATCTGGGTTTGACAAGATAATTGAGAATGAAAATTGTAAGATCAAAATGAAACATTATAAAGAAAAATATAGAATCATTATTTCAATAAAAGAGGTATCATATCATTAAAAATACCTTGATCAGAAAACCAATGATTTTAATAATGTTTCCAAAAACTCTAAGGATGTAAATTATTAAATGGATAAACATTCTATGGATCTTGAAAAAGTTATTTTCTAGAAAAATGTTTTAGAGGAAAAATAAAATTATAAGACTAATAACTATAAGGATATGAATTTATTAATTAGAATAAAATATGAAATATTTTACATAAAGAAAATTTTATTAATCTTTACTTCAGGTAAAGAAAACTTTGATAAAATGTATTCACAAATTTTTCCACATAGGAATTATTATAGATTTGGATATTCTTTTTAAAAACATGTTTTTAGTCACAAATATTTTGTTCCCAAAATTACTCGTATTTGTAATAAGTTTCAATGCGGTGGACATTGGGATAAAACCTCTTATTTGAATAAAACCAAATAATTTGGTTTTCATAAATCCCATTTTTCTATGAAAATGTGGATATATAAGATTTTACTTTATAACATTATCAGATCCAAGAACGTATGGATAATGTTTAATTGTTTTAATTTCGAGAAAAAAAAGGAAGTTACAAAAATAATACATGGCACATGGATAGTGGATGTTCTCAACACATGACTAGTAACAAAAACATCTTTGAAAATATTATTAAGATGAAAGGTGTAAAAGTAACTTTTAGAGAAAATTTTCAAAGAGAAATTGTTGGTATAGGTAATAGTTTTATACATAGAAAAGCTTTAATTTAAAATGTTTTATTTGTTAATGATATTAAGAACAACCTTATAAGAATAAGTCAATTATGTGATAAAGTTTACCTTCAGAATTTTAGGAATGATAAATTCCTAGTACATAATTCCAAGGATGATTTTATTCTATCTTCCCATAGTCCTTAGAATGTGTTCACACATAACTCAGAAGACCTTAGGAGTCAAGAACTAACTTTTCATAGAGCAATGGAAGACCAATCATGGTTATGGAATAGAATAATAGGACATTATAACCATTAGAACATATGCAAATGCTTATGGAAATGACTAGTTAAGGATCTACTAGAGCATAGATATAATTCATCAAAAGTTTGTGATCCCTATCAATGTAGAAAGAAACATAAGTCAATATTTAAATGTATTAGTCAAGTCCCAACTTCTGATTCATTATATCTATTGCATATAGATATTTTTAGTCCAACAAAAACTAGAAGTATTGGAAGAAACTACTATTTATTTTTTTTAGTTGATGACTACACTAGATTTGCATGGGTCTATTTTATAGCAATGAAATATAAATACTTTTCTTATTTATAATATTTTATATTCAATGTTAGATATGAGAAAACCCTTCCATTGATAACTATTCATAGTGATCATGGGGGAGAATTTGAAAATTTAGATTTTGAAACTTTTTATAGTAAGAAAGCCATTAATCATAACATCATAGCTCCAAGAACTCCTCAAAAAATGGTGTTGTTGAAATAATAAGTTGTATTCTTCACAAGATAACCTGAAACATGTTGAGTGAATGTACTATTTCTAAAAACATTTTGGAAAAAGTTGTTATTATTTCTTTTTATACTACAAATCAGGTTTTCATAAGACCTTTTCTTAATAAAACACCTTATGAGTTATGGACTAGCGGAAATACTAAATTTTTGTACTTAAAAGTATTTGGATGTAGTATATTCATCTTGATTAATAAATATAACTTACATATATTTTCACCAAAATTTGATGACTGAATTTTCTTATGATTCTTCACTACTTCTAAGTCTTATAGTGTTTTTACATAAATCATGTACTATTGAAGGAACAATACATGTTGAATTTGATGAAATCGATGACTTTATTTTTAAACAATCCCAACCTATATCTTCAGATGTGTTTTAAATAAATGATTATCAACAATTTGTGGAATATTCTTCTAATAACGAAAATACTCAAGAAAATGTTTTTGATGTATTTAACTAATAATATTTTTTATCTTTTGTTGATGAACAAGTTCTACAAAACCTAAATCAGTTATTTCTTAAGAATCATCCCAGTGATAATATCATTGGTGATGTAAATCAACCTATAATTACTAGAAGTTATTTAATAAATGAAGTAGATCATCTAGTATTTGTTTCTCAATTAGATCAAAAAATCACTAATGAAGCTTTATGTGATAATGATTATTATTAATCTATTCAAGATGAACTAAATTAATTCGAAAGAAAAAAGTTTGTACCTTGGTTAAAAGACCAAAATAAACTTCTGTTATTAAAATAAAATGGGTTTTTAGAAATAATTGGGATGAAAATGGAATCATTGTATGAAATAAATAAAAATAATTCGCTAAATTATATAATAAAAAAGAAGGAATATACTATAAAGAAACATATTCTCTAGTAGCTAGGCTTGAATATATTCTTATTCTACTAGCCTTTGCAGCATTTTTAAATTTCAAAATTTTTAAAATGGACGTGAAGTGTTCTTTCCTTAATGGATATGTTCAAGAGGATGTTTATGTTCAACAACCTTCTTGTTTTAGAAACACAAAACATCTTGAACATATTTAAAAAAATTCCAAAGATTTATATAGACTTAAAAAACCTCCTAGATCTTGGTATTATGGACATATATGATTTTTATTACAAAACAATTATGTTAAGGGAACTACTTATCCAACCCATTTTATAAATAAAGATAAAAAATTGTTTTGACTTTTCAAATTTATTGATATGAAATTATATTTGGATAAACATAGAAATAATTAACTAATTCATTTTTGAATCTTATGAAATTTGAGTTTCAAATGAGTATGACGGGTGAGTTAACATTTTTTCTTGGTTTTCAAATTTCTCAAAAACCAGAAGAAATATTTATATCTCAACATAAGCATATTAAGTAACTTCTTAAGAAGTATGGATATGTCAAATCAAAAAATATAAGGACTCTAACCAGTGCATCAAAACACTCTTGATCTTGATGAACCTGAGAACCCAGTAGATCAAACATCTTTTAGAGGTATGACAGAATGTCAATTATACATAACATGTAGTCATCCAGAATTAATGTTTTCAGTATTCTTATGTGCAAGATATAAATATATTCCAAAATATTCCCATTTAAAATAAGTGAAAATAATTTTTTTCTATTTAATTGGAACCATTGATTTAGGTATTTTTTATTCTTCTAGAAATTATTTTGAAAAATCAATTTCAGATACTGAATTTGGTGGTTTTAGAATGGATATTAAAATTAAATCTAAAACTTTTCATTTCTTAGTAGATTCATTAGTTTCATGTTCATGCATGAATAAACACTCAGTAGAACTTTTCACTGTTGAAGCTGAATATTTAGTAGTTATAAGTAGTTGGGCTCAAGTGTTGTGGATACAACACACACTCACAGATTATTTCTTGAGTTTTACCAAAACATAGATAGTGTGTGATAATAGTAGTTCCATTTTCCTATGAAAAAACATTTCACATCACTCTTGTTCAATGCACATAGACATAAGTAATCACTTTTTAGGGATCATACACATAAAGAAGATATCATTCCATAATTCATCAGAACTCATGATCAACTTGCTAACATATTTTCAAAATATTTACCCTCTGATGGATTTGAATACATTAAAACACATAATAATGATAACATTAAGATAATAATAAATATAAAATTTATATTGAAACTTATCTCCTAACATTAAGATATTCTTTTTTAAAGGGGGGGTACATATATTTATCCTTTTCTAATTACTCTTCTAAAAAAATTTCAAAAACTATTATTATTAGAACCTATGAAATAATTTCCTAATAAAACTTTCTGGAATTTATGTTCTATAAGAATAACCATATCAATGCTGACAAATCATTCTGAGAAAACTAAAAGGTACATTTTCTTTAATTTGATCATCTTAATTGATATTTTCTGTTTTCTGATATCTTCAATCATGTTTTTTAGAAATCCTTATTGTAATCATTTTCCTTAAATACAGTTTTACCTTAAAACCATAACATTTTGGAACATATAAATCCTTCTTCGACAATGATATCAACTAAAAGAATTGATCATGAAAATATCAATTGTTGGATTAAATCAATAATATAAACCATATATGTGAAGTATATAAAAATTCCCCTCTATTCTTATACTACATTGGTTCTGTCATTATTTTTTAGCTGATGCTCTGCCACTCTTCAAGTGTGACATTCTGTTTTCAACTATTCCTTAAACTTCAAATTCCTCTTGAAGGTTCTTCAAAGACTCTTATGGTGTCAAGTATTCTGGACAGACCCTACAAAAGAGAATTAATCTTTTACTCTCATATATTTCCTGATAAAAAGGTAACTTTTAGAAAGTTAAGGCTATTTAGTGACTCGGTCTTAAAGGATTGAAGACACCGAAGATCTCTTATCCCTAAACAAACCATAGTTTGGAATCCATCTAGATACATGGATTTATAATTCTAAGGAAGGAAAACAATGATTCTTTAAACATATGTGATATCATTATGATGAACTTTTTGGAAAATTTAAGGAAGTTAACCTCATCTAGTACATTCTTCCGACCATCAAAAATATTAAGAATGGTTCCATAATGTATCAAATCATTATTTACCATGAGATATTGTATAATACCATTGTCTTGTGCTTAGAATCATTCAAAATATAGTGCAACTCAATGTAAAAAACCTTATAGATAATTTTGTTAAGTGATGATACCTTAAGAATAATGATGATTTGATTTAGTGTTTAGTTGGTGGAATTCTTTGGAATTTCTATTAAGGATCGTCATGCTTCCAAAAATAAAGGATAAGTTGGATAAAGATCCAAGAAGACACCTATGAAAATAAAAATTAATGAGTAGGAACCTTAGGAGAAAACACCACCACCTGAAACAGTACCATCCCCCCCCCCAAGCCTAAGAAGCCAAAAAAATACTGATGAAGTTATTTCCAAGTGGAGAGAGCTAAAAAGAAGAAGAAGAAAAAGTGATATAGTTTTTGGATTTGATTCTACTAAGGTTAATTACTTAATGATTCAATGAGCTAAAGATGTTGAGAGTAAATCGAATGAACCGAATCTAAAGAAGAAAAATCTAAAAACTAAAATTATCCTTGAATTTCGAAGAGACACCGAGAAGGAATATGAATAAGTTCAGGTACCATAATATTTCTTGTAAGAACTATCCATAACCTAGACTCTAGTTACAGATAATAGAAATAAATATATTTCAATTCTAGAACCCATAGATGAAGAACAAGAATAAGAATAAAAGGAGGAGGAATGTGATGATGTGATTATATTCTTTAAAAAAAGAGAAGGAGAGCCCTTCAAAACAATTGTCTATAAGAATGTCCCAAGATGAATCTACCAAGATAATTTCAAAAGGACAATCTATTTAGAATGATTTTGATGCTCTGGATGAGGTCAATAAATTTCCTTCAAATAATGAAAGCAGTAATGATGATATTATTAAACAAGTTGTTGATGGAAATCCAAACAAGGAAATTGATGATAAAAGGGATGATAAAAATCTTATGTTGATGATAATAAAATATTTCAAGATTCTAATAGTAAGAGTGATTATAGGAATGTTGAAAAGGCAGTCTTTATGTTTGAGAAAGGTAAGCAATTGGTTTTTTAATCACTAAAGAATGTTTTTTTTCAAGACAATAGAAGTATATTGTTGGAACATCAAAGAGGAAAGAAGATGAGAAAGATAAAGTTCCCTCTCTAATAAAACAATCAATCTTAGATTCTTAATCTTCTTTGGGATGTGATTTTGTGGTTAAATCCTTGACAAAGCTTTTGAATTCCATTCCTTTATTTCCATGTATTGATTCTAGATGTCAACTACTTCAGGAGACAATCAATCAAAAGTTATATTCAACAAATATTATTATCGAAATTTTTATCTAATAAGAATATCATTTTAAGAATTGTTAGATTAGTTTTGATGCACATATAAGATCTTGAAAAGAAATCACAAAGTGTTCAAAGTCAGTTATTATGATATTAAAATTCTTGATTATTTCACTGAATCAGTCACGAATTCTTTTGATAATTCAGATAACAAGATAAAAAATATTTCAATAATTTTTTCAAAAATATAAAGGAAGAACAAGATAGCCTCCTTCAAGAAGAAAAATATCTCAATGGGGAACAAAATTTAGTTTCTCTCAATCTAAAAAGGTAAAGAGAACTTAGGGAAGAAATGACTGAAAAAAATCAAAGATCAAGAAGACGTGGTATAGTCTCAAGGAGAAATTCTTAAGTATAAAAAAGTTAAAATCGTAGATATAAAAAGGAAAAATCAGGATCAAGAATAGTTTATTAAGAAGTTTGTATATTTTAATAAATAATTGATGAATCTAAAGTCCACCTTTAAAAGGCAGATACCAAAGGAGAAAAAGAAGGACGAATAATTTTTTCAAAACTGATCTTTTGTTTTGATTTTCATTGTTAAACTTTGTTTTATGTTAATGAAATTCATTTTTATGCATTGTTTTATTTATTATGTTCCTAAAATTTTAGGTATAATTTTTTATTTTCCTCCATTCATTTTTGAAAATCACAAAGGTGTAGAAACTAATGATTAAAAATAATTGTATGTTAAAGGAAGAAAATCCCTATGTAAGGAGGAGAATACATAAAAGATGATTTATTAAGTATGGGTAGTAATTTATCATAGAAAAATAAGAATACAATCCTTAAGGAATTCATATCCTAAGGTGGAGTATGTCGTATTCATCATGACCCATAAACAAAAATAGAGATAAGTATTTTGTTTAAGAATGTTTTTGTCTTTACCTATGATCATTGATTTTTTATCTAATGTTTTATTAAATTAACCTTACTATATTTCCATAAATAAAAAATATTGGATTTTTATCTAACTCAGAGTATTTTGGTTCTAGAGAATTAGATTTCCGTAAAATTAGGAATCTTATTTCTTCTAAAAACAGACTCTACTTTCTCTTGAAATAAAACTCTGATTTCATCTGAAATCAGACTCCAATTTCTTCTAAAATTGAACTCTGATTTCTTCTGAAAACAGACTCCAATTTATTCTGAAATCTGACTCTTCTTTCGTTTGAAATTAGATTACGGTTTATTTTGAAATTAGGCTCTGATTTCTTCTTAAATAAATCATTGGTTTCTACTGAAATCCAACTACGGTATCTTTTGAAATCAGACTCTTATTTCTTTAGAATTCATAATCCAATTGTGAATATTAATTGACTCTGATTCTCACTTTTTTCAGAATCCTATAAAATTATTTTCTAGTTGTTACCTCATTTACATAAAGTAACTTTTCATTTTATTAGATCCTAAAATGTGATAATATTTCTTACACTTTTTAATGTTTCTTATAGTATGTTATTTTAAATGATGTCATCTAATCTATTTTATCTTAACTGTTTCCTGAGAGAAATATGTACAGGTCCCTCTAAAATTTAAGAAAAAATATGATCTTTGGAAGAGGAAGTAGACTGTTGGAATACATTCCTATAAATACCCATCCATTTTAATGTTGATACATCATTAGAGTTGAACTCTAGAATGAAGTGATATTTTTTAAGAGCTTTTCTTAAATCTACATTGTGAATATGTTTTGAACAACTTGTTCAAGATAAGAACATCATCATAAACCTTCCTAGAGAGAATCTAATTGTTGTTGTTATCAATAGTGAAATTTCATGGATAGAAAGATAGAGGTTCTGATCTTATTAGATATCGAGGGCTGGCAGGGATAGCAAGATAGATACTAATCATTATATCGAGGTCTTACTCTGGTGCTGGTATGATAGACTTTCTTGAAAGTATAACTCAAGCATCCTTTATCCAAGGTGGTTAGATACCCTTCACTTTGGGATAAAATATTTCTTATACTTGTATAATTTTGTTACATGTTTTAATTCTACGAAATTTTCTTAAAGATAGGAAGTGTAACTTTCTTACACATTATTATACTTGTATACTTTGATATAAATAAGATTCAACATTCTTTAAGGTAGAATCTTTCCCTAGGTAAATTTTTCTTAACCGTCTTTATCAAATCCATATTATTGGATCCTAAGCATGATAGTTTCTTTGTTAAGAACTAAAGATGGTTTATGAATTCATATTGTTTAACTTTGTTAAACAAAGATTTTCTTAAGGATAAAAATGAATATTTTAAAACCAAAAATTCATCCCCCTCATGTAATTGAGTAATATACATATAAATTATGATCCTACAGGATGGTCGAATTGAATGATCCAATGGTCATAAGATGTCAATGTGGAAAATTTATTATAACACCAAAATATTTTATGGTTTGAATCATTTCAATTCATTAGATAACTTATTATGCATGCAACACTGAATCTTGGCGGAACAAAACACTCTTAAAGGATATAGTTATAACCCAACATAATTTTTTCCACTTCTGTGATTTGAATTTCAAAAATCAGACAAACAGAGTTTCGTTCTATAAGATATGTAGAGTTTGATATGATCAACATAATTTTTTATGAATGGTAATGTAACCATATGAATAGTAATGTCACCATTATAAATGGTAATGTACCCTTTTGAAAAGTTACTTGAACCTTATGAATAGTAATTCACCCTTATGAATAGTAACATGATAGTTATGAATATTAATATACCCTTATAAATAGTACTTGAATAGTAATGTACCCTTATGAATAGTAAATTGACTCTTATGAATAGTAATGTACCCTTATGAGTAGTAACATCACCCATGTAAGTAAAAATAGAATTTAGGTAGGTTATAAATGAGAGTGAATATTTTAAAAATTAATAATTAAGTGTTGGTATTTTTATGAGCAATAAACAATGAATTACAATTTTTAATTAATTGATTGATTTAAAAGATAATTTATTTTCATAAAATATATTCATGAATCAATATTTTTTTCCTATAATTATAAGATAATTTTTTGAGACCCTAGTTAATTTTTTAATGTATCATAAAATCTGTTATAATATAAAAATTGATATTTTTGGAGTAAATGATGATTTTAATTAAAAAATAAATTTACAATATGTAAAAAATTATTTTCATAAAATGGAGTTTCATTTTGGATTCTAAATGTTTAAAAATATTTTGTATAATTTGTTTTGTATTTTTATGAAATAGTTTAATTTTTATTGAATAGTAACAAATACTTGTTTTTAGAAAATACAACACTTTTCATGATGTCTTCCTAAAAGTATTTTGATATAGAAATTTATTTAAATTATTTAATAAATAAATAATTATATTACAAGTACAATATTGTAAATAATAAATTTATAAGATGAAAATTATATTATTTCAAGATAAGTATAAAAATCATTTTCAATGTCGACGCAGTGCCTGTGAAGTAGTGATAAAGTTAAAATTGGTAATTTATATATAATAATTGAGTGCTAAATTTTTTTTCCATGAATTATTTATTAATAATTATTTATTATTTATATATTTTATTGATAATTTATAACTTTCGTGTTATATAACATGAGTATTATCCAAATGTATGTGCAATGCTTACGCAGGGAAAGAAAATACAAAATAACAAATTTAAGAAGATGTCTTGTTATGTAAAAGAGTTAATATACATAATGAACGAATTGAGAATTTTATTTTGAACATAATTTTTTTAATTTTATGATAGTAATTATTTTTAAATTTTATATAAGGAATAATTAACATTAGTGCTTATGAAATGATGAGGTCGTACTTGTGGAAAAATAAGAAAAATAAATAAATCGTTTTAATTTAAAATTATAGTAATTATTAAATGACATATATTTTGAGAAAAACATTTTCTATAATAAATTTTAGTCCCATATATATATTTTTTTATATTTGGGGACACATAAGACTCACAATAATCAATTTAATACCTTTAAAATAATTTATTTAAAAGTAAGACAAGGTGTTCAACAATAAACTTAATTTTTATAACATTTTTAATTTATGTTTTTCATCGAGTTATATTCAAAAAAAATTAATTTTAATATATGATAAAATTAACTTTCTCATAGAATTTTATTTTTAATTTTTAAATAGCAAATAATTACCATAATGTCTTCCATAAAGAAGATGCAGTATTAATTCAATTAATGAATAAATAAAATAAATGTTATTAAAAATAATAAAATAAATATTATTTCATATTTTTAAAATAATTCATGGATTTCCTAGATAAATATGACATTTATATGATATAATATAAATTTTTATTCAATTTTTAAATTTTTTTTGATATGTTTAAATTCTCTAGTTAGGAATAGTTTTATCTTGACAAAAATTTTTTTTTCAGGAATAAAGTATTTTTTTAATTATCTAAAAATACAAAAATTATTGAAAAAGTCAAAAAAATTATAACATTACATAAACAATGTAATACACCTTTATTGTTATGAATTTTTTACAGTCTCAAACCATATAATATATTTATTATTTTTAAAAACTTTTTGTGATTCCTAAGTTAACCCTCGCCTCCATTATAAAAGGAGGTTCCTTCCTTCACAAATATCATAACCATAAGCCTTCTTGTTCAGTAAACGTCTTCCAAATTCCATCATCCTCATTCCTTGGAACATTATTTTTCTTCTGGTCTCACAAAAAATTACACTTTCCAGATCCTTAAGGTGGTTTCAAATGAGAAATATTCAAGAGGTATGATTTGTTCTTCTTCTCTTTAAAATTCTTTCTCACTTATAACATATAACTAACTATTATCCAATTATTAATGAAAAATCCAGCACATAATATGTAATATAATTTTTTTACGATAATGTAATATTCTGTCATCATCTATTATTTTCTGTCCTTTTGTACTATAAATGAGAACATCATCCAGGATGTGTTAATTAGCATGTTCAGTGAAGACAGGTTTTCAATTTGCATTACTATCTTCATGACTGGTCATAAAAACATTCCAATCATTGAAACAGATCATAATATTTTTATTTTATCTTGTGTAATGTTCTGGAATCCTTACACACTCATAATATAAAATAATATTACAAAATATTGTTATTATGAACAAAAATTCCCAGTTAATCCAAGAGTTTATCATTAACAATAATTTAATGAGTCATCCTCATGTTATACATCAAAAATCATTAAATTATCATTTATATCCTGAAAATTTCACTAATAATATATGTTAACAATAATGGATGTTAAACTGATCATGAAAACCAACGAAGAAAATGCTTCCAAAATAATAAAATTGAACCACTTAAACCCATAAAAAAGGTCATGAATGAACCGAATAAGGATAAAATAAATCAATTAAATGTATATAAGGTTATGAAATTACTAATTAATGAATATAGATTTTATTATTCAGGTAATTAAGATCAATCATAGAATACATTCGTGCATAATGTAAGGGGTTTCTTATCTCACTTTAAATGTTGTGAGAGTTTCATTATTCACCACTAATTTCTTGTAGGTGGTGTATGTGTATTGGAATTAGATATATAATATCATGATTAGCTTTATATTCATAGTGTTTGGGGATTAATTTTCTGATTATTAATTTGTGGTCTTACATATATATTGATTACAATGTGGTAAAGGACATTTTCTCAATTTCAATTTCATTGAGACATGGTATTGTGCACGTAATATTTCTTATGTGGTGTATCTAATTCCCCTTTGAGATCATTTTCCATTTTTTAAATATCCATTTTCTTGTATCCTTGATATTATTGTTTTCTTTAATCTACATATCATTTAACAGATAGTGTTTATTTTGAATGCTTCATTAACTATGGAAATAATGAAGAATCTGCATCCTTCACTCTATACGGATATTTAAAAGGCATATTTCTCTTGAATTAAATCATTGTATAAATAATTCTTTGGACGGGAAGTGATAAGAGGGTCCTATTATATCCCCCTGATGCATCGTTAGGTCTCATGACACAAATTAGTTGGCAATAAACACTTTGAGTTTGTTTCAAAAAATTAGACGGGTTTCAACCCACAGACTTAATCCATCTCGACGGTATAATGGTTCATGTTACCAATACATGTTGTTCAAATAATAATCATTCACATTATTCATTATTTATTTATTAATATCCATGTGGTTTTCACTATGAAAAAATCTATGGATGCATTTTAATTCTCATTGTATTAATGGCACATGTTTTTCATTAATTCACCATGACATATTGATAAAGTAATATAGATTATGATTCACTTATTATTTATTAATGATTCTACCATATGTAAAACCTACATAGAATTTTAGCTCACCGCTTTCATTTTTTTCCTTCCCCAGGTTATGAAGATGAGATCATTTATTGAGTTTCCAAGGAATCAGTTTATTAGCTTTTGTTATGTATCAAATTTCGTTTCCTTTCCAAATTTAAAATGGGTCCCTGGAATGTATAAAGTTTATTCAAGGCTAATAATTAATCAATCTTTCAGAATTTGATACCTTGTAATCATGAAAACATAATAAAGAAATGCACCGACTATGGGATTCTAAGGTCAAGGATTTGTAGTTGGTATCAAAGGATGTTTAGTTGAAACCTTGGGAACTAGATTTAGAAAAATAGTTTAGGGAACATAATCCTATGATAGACTTTGAGAAAAATTATAGAATAACCATCCATATCTATTATGAGGGATTTATACATGAAAAATTTCGAGGACAAAATTTCCAACGGTTGGAAGAATATAACACCCCAATATTTTATGGTATGAATAATTTAAATTTATTAGATAACATATTATGAATGAAACAATGAGTCTCTATGAATCAAAACATTGATATAGATAATAGTTACAACCTAGATGTTAAACTTATTTTTCTCCACTTCTGTGATTTGAATTTTGAAAATCGGACATACATAGTTGCGTTCTATAAGATATTTTTTAGTCTGATATGAACACCTTAATTTTTGGTGAATATTTATCATACTCTTATGAATATTAATGTCCACTTATGAATAGTAACTTGAACCTTATGAATAGTAATGCACCATTAAGAATAATAACATGATCCTTATGAATAGTAATATACCCTTATTAATAGTAACATGACCCTTATAAATAGTAATATAACCTTATGAATAGTACTTGAATAGTAATATACCCATATGAATTGTAAATTGACCCTTATGAATAGTAATGTAACCTTACGAATAGTAACCTCACCCATGTAAGTAAAAATAGAATTTTGGCACCATATAAATGAGGTTGGATATTTTAAAATTTAATAATTAAGTATTGATATTTTTATGAGTAATAAATAATGAATTATAATTTTACAATTAATTGATTAATTTAGAAGATAATCCATTTTCATAAAATGTATTCATGAATCGATATTTTTTCATATAATTATAACATAATTTTATGAGACCCTGGTAAATTATTCTATGTTTTATAAAACCAGTTATAATATTATAATTGGTAATTTTTGAGTAAATGATAATTTTAATTAAAAATTAAAATTATCTTATTTAGAAAATTATTTTTATAACATGGTGTTTATTTTAGATTCTACACATTTAAAATGGTTTGGATGAATTTTTTTTTATTTTTATGAAATGGTTTAATTTTTATTGAATAGTAAAAAATATAGGTTTTTATAAAATATGTCATTTTTCGTGACATCATCATGAAATTATTAGGATATAGAAATTTATTTAAATTGTGTAACAAAAAAATAATTATATTACAAGTGTGATATTTTTCAGAATTAATTTAGAACATGAAAATTATATTTTTTCATGATTAGCATAAAAATCATTGTCAATGTCGACGTAGGGCCTGCGCAGTAGTGCAAAAGTCCAAATTCGTAATTTATATATAATAATTGAGTGCTAAAAATTATTTTCATGAATTATTTATTAATTATTATGCATTATATATGTATTTAATTATTAATTTATAATTTTAGTGTCATATAACAAATGTATTGTCCAGATGTTTGTGCAATGCTTGCACAGGGTAAGAAAAAACAAAAAAAACAAATTTAAGAAGATGAATTTTTATGTATAACAATGAATATATAAAATGAGTGAATTTATAATATTATTTTGGACATAATTAAATTATTTTTATGATAGTAATTTATTTTAAAATTTTATATATGGAATAATTAACATTATTGCTTATGAAATGTTAATATAGTACTTGTGCAAGAATAGTATATATAAAAAAATGTATTAATTAAATTAAAAATTATTATTAAATGACACATATTTTGGCTAAAAAATTTCTATAATTAATTTTCGACTAATATCTATTTTTGATTCTATTTGGGGACACATTGTATCCACAATAGTCAATTTAAGACCATTAGAATATTTTATTTAAAAGTAAGACAAGGTGTTCACGCTATAATCTTAATTTTTTGTATAACATTATTAATTTACAATTTTATGGGAGTTTTATTCAAAGAATAATATTATTTTGAAATATAATAAAATTATCTTTCTCATATTATTTTATTTTCAATTTAAAAAAAAATAAATACAATAATGTCTTCTACAAAGATGATGTAGTATTAATTTAATTACTAAATAAATTAAATAAATGATATTAAATAAATAAAATAAATATAATTTTATATTTTTAAATTAATTAATGGATTTACTTGATGAATATGACATTTATATGATATAATATAAAAATTTATTTTACTTTTAAACATTATTTTGATATGTTCAAAGTCATAGTTATGGGTAGTTTTGTTCGCAACAAAATTGTTTTCCATGAATAAAATATTTTATTAAATTATTTAAAAATCCAAAAATTATTGAAAAAGTGAAAAAATGATAAGATTTATTCGAAAATGTAATCCCTATATAGTTTCAGGCCTTTTTTGGAGTCTTAAACCCTATAATATATTTATTATATTTAAATAATATTATTAAGTCCTATGTTACCCCTTACCTCACTTATAGAAAGAGATTCCTTCCTTCGAAAATATCATAATAATACACTTCTTGTTCAGAAAACCTCTAAAACATTCCATAATCATCATCTATTAACACATTATTGTGATTCTAATCTCACAAAATGTCCACTTCCAAAATCCTTAATGTGGTTTCAAATGTGAAATATTCAAAGAGGTAAAATTTCTTCTTCTTCTCTTTAAAATGTTTTCATACTTGTACCATATCCCTGCCTATTATTCAATTATTCATGAAAACTATAGTAGCTTATATATTCTATAATGTTTTTATGATAATCTAATATTACACCATCATCTCTTCTTTTCCCTTATTTTTTACTACAAATGAGAACTCCGTCGGACATGTCTTAATTATCACATTCAAGGAATACAATTTTTCAATTTGAATTACTATCATCAATACTGGTCATGATACCATTATAATAGTTGAAATAGATCATAATATTTTTATTTTATCTTATATAATTTTTTTAATCCTTTCACATTCGTAATATAAAATATTATTACAAAACAAATTCATTATGCACAAAACCATCAAGTTAATCCAAGCATTTATAATTAAATTTTATGTAATGAGTCATCCTCATGGTATATAACCAAAATAATTATAAAATAATTTATATATCTGTAATTTCACTAATAATATATGTTAAAAATTATGTAAGTTTAACCACATTTCAAATAAACTTCCATTCATGAATACAAGTAAACTGATCAAGAAAACTATGTAAGAAAATGATCCCAAAACATTAAAATTGAACATCTTAAACCCATAAAAAAGGCCATGAATGAACCTAATAAGGTTACAATAAATCAATTAAATGTAGATAATGTTTTTTAATAATTAATTAATGAATATAAATTTTATTATTCAGGTCATTAAGATCAATCGAAGAATACATTTGGGAATAAGGTAAGGGGTTTCTCATCTTACTTTTAATTCCGTGAGATTCACATTGATCACCACATATTTCTTGTATGTGGTGTATGTTTAATGAAATTTGATATATAATGTCATGATTATCTTTATATTCTTGGTACTCTGGGATTAATTTTTTGATTATTCATTTTTACTCATACATATTAATTTATTACAATGTCGTAAGGGACTTTGGCTCAATTTCCATTTCATTGAGACATACATGTTATTTTACACCTAATATTTATTATACGATGTATATACTAAACCTTTGAGATCATTTTTCATTTGTTAAATATCCAATTTCTTGTATCATGGATATGATTATTTCCTTAAGCCGTATATGATTTCACAAACAGTTTTTATTTTGAATGCTACTTTAACTATGGAAATAATGATGAGTTTG
This sequence comes from Viscum album, assembly GCA_963277665.1. Classification (NCBI taxonomy): domain Eukaryota; kingdom Viridiplantae; phylum Streptophyta; class Magnoliopsida; order Santalales; family Viscaceae; genus Viscum; species Viscum album. Next base: position 449,890,571 of record OY728133.1, read on the forward strand.
TATCATATACTCAATATAGTTATTTAAAAGGCATATCAATCTTGTATTAAATTTTTTTTGTAGAGAATTATTTGGATTGGAAGTGATGGGTGGGGCCCTTTATATGCCCTTGATGCATCGGTATGTCTAATGTGACAAATTAGTTAGCAGTGAACCCTTCGAGTGTGTCTCTTTGAATCAGATGAGTTTCTACCCACAGTCTTAAACTGTATCAATAGTATAATTTTTCATGTTTCAGATACATGAAATCAAAATAATAAACATTCTCTTTATTAATTATTAAGTTATTACTATCCAGGAGGTTTTCACTATGACAAAATTTATGGATGAATTTCCATTCTTAGTTTATTAATCATGTGTGTTTTTCATTTATTAACCATGTCGTATTGATAAAGAAAAATTGATTATGATTCACTTATAATTTATTCTTGATTAAAATATCTGTAAATGTTTTTGAGAATTTGATATCACCCCTTTCATTTGTTTCCCTTTAACAAATTATGAAGAAGATATCATTTATAGAGTTGTCAATGATGCAGTTTATTAGCTTTTTTTATGTATCATATTTGGTTTCTTTTCCAAATGTAAAATGGGTTCCGTGTATATAACAAGTTTCATAAATACTAATAAATTGATTGGTCATTTGGGATGTCATACCATGTAATCATGCCAATGTAATAAAGTAATGCATAGTCTTCGAGCTTCTGGGTTAGGGTGTTACAATAATAATATGAATTTAAGAATACCTATTGGCTTGGGATAAAATGAAATGGTTGGAAATAGTTCTTTTGGTTTTAATAATAAATTAATATAAATTTATAATTACTAATAAATATGATTAATGATGTTTGATCATGATGCTTTTATACATGTACGATATTTAGTCTCATAGGCCTTAGCATTGGGAGTTGGTTGCCATGAGGGATGAGGGTCACAATTGGGTCCATGGATAGGTTGTTTCCCTTAGTGTGGTTGTTTGTGATATTTATTCTTGTATTTTTACAATTCCATATTCTTCACCACTGAATTGGGTGGTAATCCAAACCCCATAGATTTTGGGTATGGGTGTTTTCCTCAAAAACTAGGTTAGTGATTGAATGGATGGTTTATTTCTAACTCTTCACGACTCAACCTTCACTATATAATTCCATAGAGTTGTGTCATGTATGTGATAGATTAATGTATATGAAATGTGTCTACATGGATTTTTATAGATCATAGTTTTAATATACTTTTATTTGTAGGTTGTAGTGGATTGATTTTGTAGAACATGATTATATTCATTCAAGGTGACTAAGGTTTCCCATAGTTTTAAATGCATGGGCTGTAATATATTTTGATAAAATTCATGATACAATGGTCATAATTCCCTTTTTACTTACCATCATGTTATATATGAGATGATAATAATGATGAGGTTTTAAGGAGCTTCATGATATTCATGATGAGATGTGATATGTATGCATGGGATGAAGGATGACATATTGATAGTATTGTTGAACTAAATATTTAGAAATGGGGAATGAGAGAAACAAAGTCACACCTCACCTTTTTAATTAAATAATTTTTTTTATTTTAATAATATTTGACTCCGGGTTCTCGTGAAACGGTTCGGGCTGGGTCCCGACATATTTTTTTTTTGTCGTTTAAATACTCTACTATGTTTCGGATCCCTGCACGGTCACTGTGTAGTTGGCGGTAGCCGCGCAGCCGTCCCTAGTGTCGAGAAATTGCATAGTATTATTATTTCATTTATCATTATTTATTATATTATTTTTTCCATTATTATTGGACTATTATTATTATTATTATTCTTTATATATTATTATTATTATTTGTTTTTTGTTTATGTATATTATTATTATTATTATTATAAGAGATTGAAAAAAAACAAACTAATACCTGCACACCACCTGCCACCCCTCTTCTCATCACAAACCATTGCCCCTCCCCTTCCCTTGCCCCTGTTCCGCACCACGATCTGCTCCCTGACCACCTCCTCACCCCACCTGCGGGACCTCTCCCAACATCCCTGCTTTTCCCCTTACGCCACCCTCACTCTCCCTGCCTCCGTGCTCTCACCATCGCAACCCCTCCCAACACCCGACCTCACCCCTCGCTCCCTCTACCTTGCGCCGACCCGCCGCACCACTGGACACCCTCCGCACTGCCGAAATCCCTTAGCACCACCGCCCTAGCCTAAAATGTGACCTGCCACCCAGAGCAGCCTCTTTGCACCGGCTTTAGTAGAACTCGCACTCCTGCCGTGATCTGGCCTCTAGTCTCCCTGCCGGCCTCCTCTCGGAGTTCCTCGCAGTTCTGGCCCTCTGCACCACCTTCCTTTCCAGCTTCGGCCTCTCTCCCCCCAACAACTGACTCTCGACCATATGCACCTGCTCTCGCCAGGCCTGCCCTCGCCATTCCGCACCTTCGGTCGGCCGAACCCCTCCCCCGATCCAGCATATTTCTTTCACCTTGTTGTGTTTTTATTTTGAACCTCTTTGAAACCCTTGATGATGTTCTTATGGATTTTTTAAATTGTTTCAGTTTGTGAAATCAAGATTTTTATGGTTCATTATTTTCAAGGATTAGAGTCTTAGAACATAGAGTGTTTATTTTAAATTCTATTATTTCACTAATTGGAAATTGGGGGTTTTCATTAAATTTTTGGCATCAATTATGGTGTGATGGTGGTTTTCTATTTCTGAACTTGGTTTGACATGTTTGGTATACTAATTCTAGGACTTGTTTAATGTGTAAAATGTTTTGGAAAGGGGTTCTATGGTTTCAAAGGGATTTTTTTATGTTCCTTAAATTATGTGGGTAGTTGGTTGGTTTTAAAGAAAGTGGTAGTTTTGTGAAAATAGTTTTGGGTGTTCTTTTGGTACCATGTCCCAACACCTTGGGTGTTGATTTACACGTTTGTCTCATTTTTTTAGGTGTGAAATTGGTGCACATGAGGTTTTCCTTCCTTCCACTGAAGCATTACTACGTCTGTTCTTGGTTTGAGGTAGGCGAGCCTAATTTTTTTTCCCTTCCTGATTAATTATTTGGCACTTGAATGCTTTCAATTTCTCTAAAATATTATTTTCACCTCTAGGGCAACCTTAGCGATCTTATTACATCATTTTGGAGTTTGGTTTTGAGTTTTTACATTTGATTTACCATGATTATAGATTGTTCTTGACCCGCAAAGGTGTGGATGAGGTGCGAACAATGATTCGCAGTGGTTTTGGGTTGGCATCATCTTTTCACCTTCGTTTCAAGTGTGTTGAGCATTGCTCTATATTTTTGGGTGTGAGTTTGATCAAAAATGTGTTCTTTGGATTCATTTTTTTTGTGTGAGATATGAGTTACATTTTGAAATCTTTTTATAAATTTTAAAGTGGTTTATTAAATAGTGAAAATGATGAAAGTATATTTTGATCATGGGCCGAGGTGGTTCTTTTGCATTTTTTATTCGTTTGGATTGATTAAGTTCGTGTTTATGTATTTTAGTTACTTTTGCGGTTGCAGCACATTGACATGACTCTTCCACGGTCCGGCAATGGTCGGCGTGTGTGTGTTAGTACGTCTGTGAGGGTCGTGACGTGCCTTTGTGTTTGTACTGCGAGCTGAGGTAGGTCCCCCACTGCACATACCTTTAGATTTGTAATTTATTAATTTCTTGATGTTTTATTAATTTTAATAAATTGGAAATAATATAATATAATTAATTTTTATATGAATAATTGGTGTGAAAATAGCCATTTATTTTATACAAAACACTTGAAACATTTTCATGATGATCAGACACCCAGTATTGAAATAATTCTTATTTGGCCTTTAAATATAATTCATGGAATTTCAAATGTACTTCTAGTTTTAATGATAAGTGATTTCTTTTGAACAATTGTTCTGGGATTTCTCGATAAATGAGGGTTTTCTTTTAAATTGGTGAAGGCCCATTTGGCACATTAATAAAATTAATTTTTTTTGAAAACCCATTCAGGGGTGATATTTGTTGATTGTTGATTACGTGTGATGTATGTGATGTTTGTGCATCGTGATTGATTGATTGGAATTATTGACTCACCCCTCTTTTATTATATGTGTTGACATGGGAACCTGGCATAGTGAGTGAATCTTCTGAGAACAATTGTTGCACTAGATTAGAATATGCACTGGCTAGTGGCCCCATACTAGGGGAATACTGGGTTATTGCTGTTATGGGGATTGGGCCCCTCGGTTAGGCCATGCAGGGCTATACCGAGTAGTATTATAGGCGTTATGACGTCATCGAGTTAGGGCATGCCTTCAGGATGAGTCATATGTATAGTATGTTCTGGATTGATCATGATCTCCTAGGTTCAACCCATGTTTCTTTTAGTGTTTATTTTTATGCGGTGGACGATTGAGAGGTCAAGTTCCATTGCTGACCCCTGTGTGACACATTTTCCATTTCCCTTAGTGTGTGTTGTTTGTTGTGCGTGATTCACCTTTTCACTATCAACTAATGTTTGGATTTCCCAATTGTTCACAAAATGTTTTAAAATGCAATGCACCTGTTTCTTTCAACATTGAAGTTGTTCTAAATTAAAAAGGGGAAGAAACTGTTACTTGTTTTAAAAATGAAAGTGTGTGTGTGTGGAAAATATAATTTATATTATTTAGTGCAAACCTAAAATTGAGAAATTCTGTGTTTAATGGTATGTGAATTGGGAATATAATTAGTCAGGCCTACCTACCATGTTTTAATACTCACGCCTATAGTGTTTTCATGTTTTTAGTTCTATTACAGGTTCTAGCTTCATTTGTTCTCCTTGAGAAACGTTGGTTGTGGTATTGGAGAGTGACCCACAGGGTCACATGGAGTTTGTTCGTGGTCAGGTTAGTAGCATTGTTGGCTGTTCTTTATTCATTTACTTATGTTCTATTTTTTTCCGCTGCTTAGTTTATTTTCTTTTGGTCCAAAACGTTCTCACCTGTTTAATTTTGATGCCCGACACTAGTTTCCATCCTGGGGGATCTGAAACGCCCCTCGGGACTTGATATGGACCATCTCGGGTGACTGGTTCAGGTTCGACCTGGGTTGGTTCGTGACAAAATGGTATCAGAGGTGATTCTTGTTATTTGTGATGTCTGGTAGATGGAGATTAGGATTTTTAGAACATGAGAGGTAGGTATGAGAAGGATGTCATGAACCCTCACCCATTCTGCACCTCGAGTCGCCAGGGGTAGTCCGAGAATTGATTCTTTGTTTCGTTCTGGTTTGTTTTGTATTGAGGGAGGAAAACAGAGGTAAACTGATGTTACATCATGATCTCACATGGAGTAGTGACCCTTGTGGAGTCTAGGTACACGGTTTGAATTCCTCCTAGTTGTTGACGCTAACTTGGGGCATGTACCCACTATCATGTCGCCAGGTTAAGTGTGACCGCTAGGCCATCACTCCGGTGGTTTGATGCAAGTTGAGTGTTGTTTTATTTATGGATGGTGTATGTGTGTTTTTGGAAATGAAAAAAGGGGTTTTTGAAATGAGAACATTTTGTTTTAAATGGATTTAAATTTGTGAAATTGATTTTCAAAACTGATAACTCTTGGACTAGAAATCCGTTGGTTTCTTGGAAGTTGTGGAGATATGGTTTGGGTGAAACCTCGTATACTATTTATGAACATTTTCACATGCAAGGGAATACATGAGAAGTGTTTGTTGGCGCGTATGAATGAAATTGGATGAAGACATGTGCAATGGTTCATGGGATTACCCGGGTGAGTTTGAAATTAAAGGATTGACCATGTTTTCTAAATTGGTTTAAAATAAAAAAATGACATTTTGAAAAAATTGAATTTGGTTTGAAAAGTTGTTTCAGTATTTGGAAAAATGCCTTGAAAGAAGGTGGTTTTGAAATAAAAAAGTGGGTTTTTTGAAAAATTTTAATTTTTGGTTTGTGTTTGAAATTTCTTGTTTTTTTTGAGCTGTTTGTTTTGGGATGAAGGTGATTTCATTGATGTTTCTTCGAATGATATCGGTATCAGATTGGTGTTTTATATGTTGTTTAGAAATGCCACCCAGAAAGGTCCCCAGAGTATTGATGAGCCATGACCAGTTTTTGGTCTTTCACTGATGTCTTTTATCCTTCATGGTGATTGGAGTCTGTTAGAGACAGTGGAGTGGCTTGAAGAGGTCGAGTGCATCATTAGGATGTTGGGAACTCCCGAAGCTGTTAGAGTGCATGTTGTTTTGGGTCTATTTTCAGGTCTAACTCTGGAAGAGTAAGAGTTGTTCTCCCAACCATTACTGCATGTTGGGATGATGTGGTATGTCATTAAATCCATCTTTGTTCAATGTTTTATTCTCGTGGAGTTGAAGATGAAGAAAATGAAAGCGCTTATGCGAATTCAATAAGGCCAACTGACGGTGAAGGCATATGTTGACCATTTCAAGGATCTTGTGTGTTTTTTCTTCTCCGGAGGTAGCATCATAGGATTTGATGATGACTTCACCCTTCATCGGGGGTCTTCATCTCGAGATCATGGGGTGGGTTCTCCCTTCTAGGGACCATCGTTTCGATAAGTTGCTGGATGAGATGTTCTTAGCTGAATTGATCTATGGAGCATAGATGCTTGGCAATCCAGCGTTTCCAGCCACTCATAAAGGTTCCCCATTTGGCGAGTAGGAAATTCCAGAGGAACCGGTTGCTAAAGAATCCTTTTCAGTGGTTTTGGCTTCCAGTTTATGGGACCATTCAGTAGTGTGCCACCAATGGGGCCAGTTCGGGCACATGAAGTCGTCATGTTGCATCCCTCTGAATACGTGCCACAATTGCTGATGTACGGGTCACTTAGAGAAGTTTTATAGGAAGCATCACCTGAAGAAGACGTTGTGGCCAGAGGAATTATAGTGCATGACTGTGAGGCATGAGACACTTCAACCATCAGAGCCCCAACCACAGGACATGGGTTGATGCTCGCGTGCAGTCAGGAGTTGTCAGGGGTGTGAAGCCTCAGTTCGGGTTTTGGTGTTCCGTGTTTCCAAAAAACATTTAAAGTTCTTCTATTATCATCCTTCCACTATTAACGTTTTGGAGTTGTTGTAGGTCTATTGTTTCTCCATGAAGTTGGGATGGATTTGTTCGTTGTAATCTAAACAGTCTGGTTTTCTTGAATTATGATTCTCTAGATCGTACATTTTCCCTTAAATGTGTATTTTAACATTGTATGGGTTAATCTCAGTTTGACTGTGTTCGTTTGGAGATGTAAGTGCCTATGGAAGGATCAACGTCTATGGTAATGCTCGAGTTTACTTTGTGGGTTATGTTCTTCTCGGAGGTTTCTCTCTAGTGTTTGGGGTTTTTGTTCTATGTCAAGAGTTCCAAGTTCCAGTGGAGGTGTTGTTTTTGTTGTGCTATAGAGGTTGGTTTGGATCGGTTGGGAGTTCCCACATCGCCCCCCCCCTTCTGGGGTGGTATGTTTGGGTGTTGAATTTTCCGCACTTGTTGAGTTCTTGTGGTGGGAAGAACCCTCTTGCGTTCTCTTATTCTCTTTTGTTGTGATTTCTATTGGCTTCAATAAGGCATGGTTTCTTGTTTTTGTTTATAGTTCGTTTGGGTGACTTTCTGGGGGTAGAAAGTGTTTGTGGTGGGAAGAATTGTCACACCTCAGCTTTTTAATTAATTATTTTTTTATTTTAATAATTTTTGACTCCGGGTACTCATGCAAAGGTTTGGGCTGGGTCCCGATTTGTTTTTTCTTTTTTTTACCTTTAAATATTCAACTAATATTCGGATCCATGCGCGGTCACCGTGTAGTTGGCGGTAGCCACGCAGCCGGCCCTCGTGTCGAGCAATTTCATAGTATTATTATTTCATTTGTCATAATTCATTATATAATTGTTTCCATTATTATTGTACTATTATTATTATTATTCTTTATATATTATTATTATTCTTTATATATTATTTTTATTAATATTTTTTGTTTTTTTAATAATAATAATATTATTATTATAAGAGATTGAAAAAAAACAAACCCTAATACCCGCACCCCCCCTTTGTCGTCGGAAACCAATGGCCCTCCCTTTCCCTTTCCCATGTTTTGTGCCGCAATCCGCTCCCCGACTGCCTCCTCACCCCACCTGCGGGACCCCACCCAACTTACCTACTTTTCCCCTTACATCGCACCCACTCTCCCCGCCTTCGTGCTCTCACCGTCGCAACCCCTCCCAACACCTGACATCACCCCTCGCTCCCTCCGCCTTACGCCGACCCACCGCACCGCTGAACACCCTCCGCACTACCTGACACCCTTGGCACTGCCGCCCCGGCCTGCAGCGTGACTCGCCACCCCGAGCCGCCTCTTTGAGATGGCTCTAGTAGACGCCGCACTACTGCTTCGATCTAGCTTCTAGTCACCTCACCGGACTCCTCTTGGAGGTCCTCACCTTTCCGGCCCTCTGCACCCCCTGCCTTGCCAGCTCTGGCCTCTCTCGTCCCCAATAGCCAACTCCTGACCCTATGCACTTGCTCTTGCCAGGCCTACCCTCACCTTTCAGCACCTTCGGTCGGTCGAACCCCTCCCCCGATCCGGTATATTTCTTTCACCTTGTTGTGTTTTTATTTTAGGAACCTCTTTGAAACCCTTATTGATCTTCTTATAGATTATTAAAATTGTTTTGGTTTTTGAAATCTAGATTTTTAAGGTTCATTATGTGCAAGGCATATAGTCTTAGAACATGGGGGTTTTCATTAGATGTTAGGCATCAATTATGGTGTGATGGTAGTTGTCTATTTGTGAACTTGGTTCGACTTCTTTGGTTTACTAATTCTAGGACTTGTTTAATGTTTAAAATGTTTTGGAAAAGGGTTTTATTGTTTCCAAGGGCATGCTTTATGTTCCTTAAAGTATGTGTGTTGTTGGTTGGTTTTAAAGAAACTGGTAGTTTTGTGAAATTGATTTGTGTGTTTTTTTTGTCCCAAGTCCCAATACCTTGGGTGCTGATTCGCACGTTTGCATCATTTTATTAGGTGTGCGATTGGTGCGCGAGAGGCTGTCTGTCCTTCCGTTGAAGCGTTACTATGTCTGTTCTTGGATTGAGATAGGAAGACCCAATTTCTCTCCCTTCCTAATTAATTATTTAGGACTTCCACGCTTTCAATTTCTCTCAAATATTATTTGAACCTCTGTGTCAACTTTAGTAATATTGTTACATCATTTTGGAGTTTTGTTTTGAGGCTTGGCATTCTATTTACCATGATTATAGTTTGTTCTTGACCCGCAATTGTCCGGTTGAGGTACGAATGAAGATTCTAAGCGGTTTAGGGTTGGATTCATCTTTCTGCCTTGGTTCCAAGTGGGTTGAGCATTGCTGCGTGTTTTTGGGTGTTCGTTTGATCAAAAATGAGTTCTTTGGATGAATTTTTGGTGTGTGAGCTATGAGTTACTTTTTGGAAATCGTTTTATAAATTTTAATTTGGTTTATTAAATAGTGCAAATGATGAAAGTATATTTTGAAAGTAGGACGAGTTGGTTTTTTGTAATGTTTGTGCATTTGGATTGTTTATGTCTGTGTTTATGTATTTTAGTTACCTTTTTTGTTGCAGTGCGTTGATAATATTCTTCCACGGTCCTTCAATGGTCGGTGTGCGTGTGTTTGTACGTCTATGTGAGGCGTGACGTGCCTTTGTGTTTGGACTGTGAGATGAGGTATGTCCCCCCTCCACATACCTTTAGATTTAGATTTTATTAATTGCTTGATGTTTTATTAATTTTTATAAATTGGAAATAATATAATATAATTAATTTTTATATGAATATTTGGTGTGAAAAGAGCCGTTTATTTTATACCGAACACTTGAAACATTTTCTTTACGAGCAGACACTCAGTATTGAATGAATGCCCATTTGGTCATTAAACATAACTAACGGAATTTCAAATGTACTTCTAGTTTTAAAGATCAATGATTTATTCTGAACATGTTTTCTAGGCTTTCTCACGAAATGTGGTTTTGCATTAAAATTGGTGAAGTCCCATTTGAAACATTAATAAAATTAATTGTTTTGGAAAACCCATTGAGTGGTGATATTTGGTGAGCGTTGATTGCATGAGTTGTTTGTGATGTTTGTGCATCGTGACTGATTGATTGGAATTTTTTACTCACCCCTCTTTTATTATATGTGTTGACATGGGAACCTAACATAGTGAGTGCATCTTCTAAGAACGATTGCAGCACTAGTTTAGAATATGCATTGGCTAGTGGCACCATAGCAGGGGCACTGTGGGTTATTGCTGTTATGGGGATTGGGCCCCTCGGTTAGGTCATGCAGGGCTATACCGGGTAGTAGTATGGGTGTTATGACATCATCAAGTTAGGGAATGCCTTCCGGATGAGTCAGATGTATAGTATGTTCTGGATTGTTCACGATCTCCAAGGTTCGACCCATGTTTCTTTTAGTGTTTATTTGTATGTGTCGGACGATTGAGAGGTTGAGTTTGATTGTTGACCCATGTGTGCCACTTTTTCCATTTCCCTTAGTGTGTATAGTGTGTTGTGTGTGATTCACCTTTTGACTAACAACAAATGTTTGGATTTCTAATTGTTCACAAAATGATTTAAAATGCAATGCACCTGTTTCTTTCAACATTGAACTTGTTGTAAATTAAAAAGGGCAATGGACTGTTACTTGTTTTAAAAATTAATGTATGTGTGGGTGGAAACCATATTTTATATAATTTAGTGAAACCATGGAATTGATAAATTCTATATTTAATGGTATGTGAATTGGGAATAGAATCAGTCGGGCCTACCTACTGAGTTTTACTACTCATGCCTATAGTGTTTTCATTTTTTTAGTTCTATTATAGGTTCCAACTTCAGTTGTTCGCCTTGAGAGACATTGGTTGAAGTATTGGAGAGTGACCCACGGGGTCACATGGTGTTTTGGTCATGGCCAGGTTAGTAGCGTTTTTGGTTGTTCTTTACTCATTTTTTTATGTTCTATTTATTTTTTTTCCAATTTTATGTTTATTTTCTTTTGGGACAAATCATTACCACCTATTTAATTTTGATGCCCGACAGTAGTATCCAGCGTGTGGGGATCGGGAACGCCCGTCGGGCCATGTCGCGGGCTGGATCGGGTTACCGGTTGAGGATTGAATTGGGTTGGTTCGTAACAAACAGGACAGTGGGGAAGTGGTAATAGGGTACCTTTATTACATATATAAATTTATATGGATTTTTATACTTGTATATGTTACCTCATGGGGGATAATTGTTAGGATAAGATTTAGTTTTACTATGTAATGAGTTGGTTTTATTTTTTTTATTCACAAACAATTAGAATGATTATTTCACATTTATGTGAGTGGTTCTGGGGATGGTCCTTAGGAGTATAATTGTATTCACACCCAATGTATATAGGAACTTTTTTCAGGTCTACATGAGTTGTTTGGTGATCGAGCTGGGATTTACTAGTCAGTGAGGTTATAGTAGCTTTCCATTATAGACATGTGCACTTGGATGGATATTGGATGATCATGTGAGCTTACACCATTTTTATAAAACAAAATTGGTATATTCATATATAAAAGTGTTTCATAAATTAATGAAATTTAATTCTTAATGTGGGTTTATCAAATGAAATGGTTTATTCAATAGGGTTTCAAGCAACCCAAAGTAGCATTCTTGTAGCCCGTTCTAGGTCATCGGGAGGAGCACATATAAAGAATAAAAAATAATCTATCTTTTTCAAATATTTATTGGTCATATAAATCATAGAACATTTTTATAGGTCTAAATTTTAGTCCCTTGATCATTTTACCACTTTAATTAACACACATTAAATTTTGAGTAACCATAGTAATTATTATGCTTAGAAGGTAAATAATTGACTTTTTATCTGGTATCCCTTTATAGTTTATAGATTATGGGCATTTATTTTGGACCAATCAATAATTGGGGTTTATTGTTATATGAAATTCAATAAAAATGTTCTGGGAGTTTAAGGTTATATTATTTTAACATAAAAAATCATGATTTGTATTGTTTTATAGCTTTGATAGAAAAAACTCTATATGTTTAAGATCATGTTTCTTCGACTAAGAAAAGGGTTTTATGATTAGGTTATTATAGATATTATCCAAAAAAATATATACTCTATGTTTAATTTCATATTTATTTTACCAAAAGAGTTCTAGAATGTTTAGTCTATATAGTTTTAAATAAATTAAATCACTTATATTAATGTATTAGAGTTTGGACATCGGGTTAATTTAAGGATCGACTCAATTGGTATAGTAAACACCATCCAAATTTGGTCTTAGATGAATGAAAATATGAGAATATATATATATAGAAATTGAATATGGTGAATTTATTTTAGATTGAATGTTAACTATTCAAAAACATGCAAGTTGAACAATAGCATGAGTTATAGAAATTTCCACCCCATGAAAATAGTGAATGAGATATTTCATAAAGCCAAAATTACATATGATGTCAAAAAGGATATATCATATCCTAAGATTTAGTTTTCTCTTATTATATCAAATATGATTTTATTCCACATCATATCATATTCATAATATACAAGTAGTCATATTTAAATGTTTCATTACATTTGGGATTAACATTAAATTTCCAACATAATATTTTATGCTTGTGAAACATATCATGAGAAATTATTATCCCTAACATATCATGGGTTGATGATTTTCCATACCATAAGATAGGATATTCCCTATGATTGAGATGGAGGTTGAACATTAAATGTTATTGTTTGAGTACAGTCTTCCATAATCAATTATCATTAAATGGTTGTTACATAAGATATAAATCATGGAATTAAATGGATTCATTCAAGGGGATCCTTGAATTGGATAATTAATATACTCATTCATTGTAAAACATGATTAAATATTTGAGTTCTTGGGGAGAATCCTAAAGGGATCTATATAAAGTTCCAGTAAAACTTTGATGGGTATGTTTTCATAAGAATGCTATTTTTTTCAAATCCTTGACTAAAACTCCCACATATAGAAGCTCTCTTCAAATAATACCTTTACCAAATAGTATATATCATGATATGGTGAGAATACATATCTCACCATAATTTTGTGGGGACTTATGGATAGTGGATACCTCTGATGGTGTGTAATCCTTTGGTTTCAACTATGTGATCTACATTTACCACTTATGATGAAGATGGATGTTGTAGTAGATATTTTGTGTAAGTTACACACATCCTCTAATGGCCCGGTGGCCTTAATTTTTTATTGATTTTTGATAATAAACCTTTCAAGGGGTGAGATGGAACCCTTACAAGGCTCATATGCGTAAGTATTATATGGCCCGTAGGCTTTAGATGAATTCATTTCTCGTAGGCTTCAAACATTACATACAACCCAAACATAATACATGGAACTGCTCTTCCCCAACATCTTCATTGTGAAATCAGCTCTCCACCTCTACATGGCTGTTCAGATAGGTATTCCCGTGCATGCACAGGCCTGTCCCGATGACAGTTTTCATACCCTCTCATTATTGCAATTCGTTTAGCTTCTTCTATGGTGAATTCTCCTTTTCTCATCCTCCTCATAGAGCTTTTTCATTATTGGTTTTCTGGTTTGCATTTGCACATAAGGTTGCCTGAAGGCTTAGAGGTGGCCTGAAGGCCTTTCTAACCTGAATGCCTGGGTGGCCCGAAGGCCTTAAAGGAATCGAAGACCAAATTGGTGGCCCGATGGCCCAAATGGGTTCATATTCCTGGCTCCAGCAGTTCCAAACAGTAACTACTATAGTTCTCGCTATAGTACCTACTACAGTACTCCTACAGTACCCCCATGAATTATGCCTCCACTTGGATATGATCTTGGGTTGCTTGGATGCACTTACGGAGTCCTTACCAACCGTGCTAAGGCTCATATGTGTGTATGTTACAAACAATGTTTTCATTTTCAGATTATATGTAGTTTTATATATCTAGAATGGAGATCTTGGATAGGGATTCGTTTTATAACTTTCATTACCTCAAATAATTTTTTAAATCGCATTGAAATAGAGTATTGGTATTCGAACTTATCATGTTTTTATATTGATGAAATAAAGCCCAAAATAAAGAATATTAATATCATATTTAATTTTATATTCCATATAATAAAATAAGTTGTATTGATTTATTATAGAAGTTTGATCCTGGACTTATGATATGGAATATCCTAACCAATGACATGGTATAAAATCCATAGTAATGTATTAGTTGTATCATACCTCCCTCTATATATCATATCTTATAAAAGAATGTTTCATGTGTCAATAAAAATTTATCATTGAATATCCAAGGTCATATTGATGCATATTATTAAATATTACTTGGAAGATGCGGGAGCTGATATAGTTACCATTAATATAATATAAAACATTTAATATTAAATATTATTAAATATTGAAAGTTAATATTAAAAATACAATTTACAAAATAATATGGAATGCCTTATGACTTAGACATGAAGTGTTTATCTAATAATCAAAATGGTAATTAATAAAGTGTTTATAAATTATAAAATATGGAAAAAACATAAAGTGATTATATTTTAATTATAAATGGTTTATAATTATCGATTTCAATTGATCTAATTATTTCCATACATTAAGAATTTATTTACACTACATCAATATGATTTTTTTATAATTGATTTGTTCATGGTTAATATAATATTATGTATGTTATATTTAGAACATATACATTGTTTTGATAGTATAAATTTTACATAATGGTATTATAATCGATAAATTATCATATATTTAATGGAAATGGCCTATAATGAATAATATGAAGGAGTTCATATTGTGTAGTGAATATAATGTGTTTATCTTCGAAATTATTGAATGTCTATAATGATTAGATAAGTTATAAAATGTTTATAATTATATTTTATGTATTAATTTCTCATAAATGAGTATATCATGTTAAAATATATGAAATTTGGATTTATTTAAATGTTATCCTTATGTTTACAAATAATGGGTAGAAATTTTTTTTATTGTAAATATGTGTATTATCTAGATTAAATTGTTAAACTGGATCTAAATTACCATTTATACACCAAATTAGTAACATTAAAGGTGTTATAAAGGATTTAGTTTCCATCTACCGTGACTTTGGTTTTTAATTAATTCTATTAGATTGACTTTAGTGGTTTAAAATAATTGATATATATTACGAAATAGGGTTATAATGATTTTGAATCTCTCTTGATTAATGTATACCTAGGTAGAGGGATTTTGGGCAATACTTCCAACAATCATGGAGTATTATACCTTATTCTAGAAAGGTGGGGGTTTGTCTATCTATGGATTCAAGCTTACTAATGTGGATATTTTATGCTACATATAATTCGAAACATTTTTATAAAATTTTCATGAACCTTATGCATGAGATTAATTTTGATATGTGAAAGTATTTTTGAAATCTATTTTATGTGGGTAACATAAACTATGGGTTATATATAAAGTTTCATATAAATCTGGAATGACTAAATTGATTTGGTTGAGAGAAAAATATTCCAAACTAAATAATTATAATAATTCATGCATAAAGGTAAAAACATGAGACAATATAGTGATATTAAATCCATTTTAAAATAATAAGTCTCATATTACTTATAAATATTCACATGTCATGAACTCATTTATTTAATAGGGTAGGTTTGGACAAAGTAGGTTTCTTATGGATTATCATGGTTGAGGGATGGTGGAAATGGATAACCCTAATATTTATAAAAAATCCTTATATTTTAATTGTGTTGTTGTTAACTTGGAAAATCATTGGGAGGATACAAAATGAATCGATTTGTGTTTATATATATGTTTTATTAGATAATGAGTTCTAAAATTAATAATGTAAGAATCATTTATGATATTATTGGGATGATTCCCAACCAAAATTTCTAAGTGGTGAGTGGAACACATAATAACACTCATTTCTTATTGAAATATGGATCTTAGACCCCTAATGGATATGGTGAATTTAATAGGTGTCATAATTTTATTGGGAGATCATTTAATAATGTTCTTTATAAATTGTAACAAAACATGATACTTGTCAAATAAAATATTCTATTGTAGATAATTGCATCATCATGATCAAATATATTATTTAATTTAATCCTTGTAAATAAAATCTTAATTTACGCATCTCAATACACTTTTAACTTAAAATATATTATGTTAATAAAAAATTATATTTCAAAGAAAACTCTCCTAAGTAAACAACTATTTGAGTTATTAAACAAGTGAATATAAATGATTAAATAAATAAAAAATGATTCAATTGAGGTTTTAAAGGAACATGATACAAAATTTCCATTGGAATTTTAGTCTATGTTCATATATTCTATATGATTGGATATTTAAATTACTTAGTAAGAATATAGGTTTCCAAATGGATTGTTCTTCTTAAGAAATACATCCTATTTTCATTGATGTAAATTATCCAAAAATATGAATTTGTCCAATAAAATTTTAACTTATATTCTAATTTTTTTATAATAGGTAAAATATTCATATTGTATATATATTTTTTTTAATAGGATGTCTAAGTTGGTGAAATTTAAAATAGAATAAAAAAAGTTAGTTGGAAATCAAAAAATCATTTTTCAAGTATCTAGTTAAGGTTACTAAAAAATAAAGATATAATTAGGAAGAAGTAGTAATGATTCCATGGGATAAAATTGTTTAGGATTCCTAAATATGTTTTTAAAACTCTAAAAAAAATTATATTAGGTATTGGAGTTATATAAATTATTTATTTATTTCTTTTTTAAGGGACCAGTTTTTCTTGAGAACTATTTTTGGGTGTTTGGATTTTTGGTGCTGTTTGGGAGGAAGATGGGAGAGAAGAAATGGTTTTGTACTAGGTTTCTTGATGGAAGAGAAGGCTTGTGGAATAATATCAAGGATTGCATCATAGTATGTATTTATAAATGGATCTTATAGTATAGTTGTATATCGTTCTCTTTAGATCATTAAGATGATTGTTTGGTTGTATCTACCTCCAATTTTATCTATTTATTTTATATTTGAAAAACATAAAGAATTCATCTATATATGATAATCGTATGGAACCAAAATAATAAAGGTGGGTTAAAAAAAATGAAATCCCAGTGAATCATTAGTATCAAAGAAATTCCATATGAAAGGAAAACACACATGTGATGTAAAAATATCCACATTAGAAATAAATCTCCCATGTGAAGAAAGGGAATCATCTAATATATTTCTTTCTCTAAATATGTGGGTGATATTATTTCCCTCATCCTCCCTCAATGATCATGATTTCATTATATACTGGATATAGAAATGTGTATTTTATGGACCCCTAAAAAATTGACAATTATGGAGGCATCTAACATAATATTGGTAAGAGGAATTACTCACTACTCACAGAGAGTGAGACCAAATATAGAGCCTTTGCCTATGATATCATAGAGTATCTATGAAAAAAGATCACTATAAAACATATAACCATTTATCCACAATGATCATGAATTTCATTTTCCCCTAACACAAGACTATTATAAGAATATCCATCAATATTTAATTTGTATTGATATAAAGGAGGAAATTGTCACACCCAACACTCTACGGATTCTTCAAACCTATAATACCAAACAAAATGAAGCTCCGTCCATAATAGATGTAAAATTGGTCATAATGAATCCTCTATTAGACCTTTATCCAACCTTTACATAGTGTTAATATTTTGGTGAATCATGATGAAAAATGAAATCACCTCCACTCCATGGAGGACCTCATTTCAACCACACCACACCAACCAATAGACTATTGGATTTGAATAATTGCATCATAGAACTATGTAATTAAGTTTAGTTTTTGTGAAAACCCTAGTAGTTGTGGAATAGTACATGGGATTGTTTTGTGTTCTTCAGTAGATTATAACCGAACCTATTTATTTTAATGATACCAAATAATTTTTATAATTTTTTTAATGAATTTCATGTTTTTTGTTAGTAAATGGGTTTCAAACAAAATTGAAAACAAAATAGCTATGTCTGAAACATACCATGAAAACCAACCACATGTATAATGTAGTTACCATATGAATTATTTTAACTGACCATGATGTTTACATGACCATGTAAAACTACCTTATGTTTTACTCTAACTGACAATAAGATTAAACAACCAATTGAGTGTTAGATGAGAATTTTTTTTAAGTCATTACCTGACCATGAATTGAAGATGATCCATCAATGCATTAATGATGAACTTACCAAACATTGAAGATGAACGTAAATTTCATTGAATATGAAAAGAATATGAGTTAAATAATCTACCATGCATATATAATCAACATACTACATGAAAAAACAACCATCCATGTGATAAGATTAAGAAATTTCTCTAACACTTTTGATAACCAAGCATATATCTATTTGTAGTTACCGAAATAAAAACTATTAAACACAAGAAATGATGTACCTAATTTGATTACAATATGAGTGACCATATTAATTAATAAATACACTATATGAAATCATAAACCTACCTCATGAACAAATAGACTGACCTCGTGAAGAAATGAAATGATTGTGACAAGTTTTCATGCTAACTGACTATGAAAAATGACCATAAGCTAAAGTAATCATGTTTTTTGTGAACAAACCTTACCATGTCTTTTTTAGTGGTGTACCTTTTCAAATCTCCAAAATCTAGTTTTCATGTCATTAAATAAAGATTTAGTGCAATTATGGATGCATTGAATGTTCTCCAACAACGAATTTTGGTAAAGATCTTTTTATAAAAGAGAGCCGATCATGTGAAAAATAGATAAAAATAGAGACAGGAGTTTCATATAAATAGGAAACATAGAAACATACATGTGTACCTATAATTAATAGAGTACTAATTCAAACCACTTTATGTAAATTTCTATGAAAACATTATTGATTAATTTCAATGAGAAATTAAAATACTTATATATAACAAAAGATGATCAGATTGAGCTATACTAAATTTTCACATCTCTCATTATTTTCTCGTTCTGTCTAATCTATACTTTTGAGATGGGTTTTATTATACTATTTTTTATATATAATTATAGTCGTATATAATGAACTGGAGAGTTCTTGAGCCTCTCTTTAAAAACTATTCACTTGTATTCCCATACATAACTATAGCAGAGGTTGTATTTGACCTCAACTCTATTTATCCCATGTATAACTGTGGATTGGGTTGTGTGTAACATAAACTATCATTATCCCATATAGAACTATCAAAGATGATTTTATCGTATAATTTATTAGTAAAGAATTTTTTGTAATACCAGATCCAAGTTGTGGATTAGTTTATTTTATAACAATCTACTTGGTAGTGGGTGATTTCCAAGAGGATGTGATCAGGACTTTGCTTAAGACCGAACCCAATTTTTAAATTCTATGATGTGATTTCCGGTTTTGTTTTCACTATTAAAAAAACCAATCATGTGTCAATTTTAAATCTAATAACAAAACATTACACTAATATTTACCTTTAATATATGTTTTATATAATTTTTTTATTTAAAGTAAAATAATTTCAATAGTTAAAAGACTGTTTAAACTTTTTTTATCTTTTTTTGATGAAACTTATGAGAAATATTTTAAAATATTAAATTACTAATTATCCTATTTTAGTTAAATATTAATATTTTATAGATTTAAATCATTTTTAATAGAAATTTTTATTAGGAACTCAATTCACCCTCTCTTGAGTTCTACACTAGGACAGATATTTTTCATCATTTATTTTTTTCAATAAATTTTTTTTGTGATCAAGTATGTATTTAAATATATTAAATATATATTATATATTAATATAAATCTTGATGGATAATCATAGATAAAGAGTATCTACCATTAATCGACCTCCTTATTAAAATGGTACTAACTATCCAAAATATAATATTAAGATGAAAATTCATTTAGAACGTATGATCTTTAATATTTGGACTATTATTGAAGATATGTATGAAAAAACCAAATATTCTAGATATTATTAGAGTTCATCCATTAAGGATAATTATGATTAAAACACTAAATCCGTGAATTAATTATATTGTTCTTTAGGTGAGGTTGAATTTAAAAAATTATATGCACATTCAACTCCTTTTGAAATTTGGGATAATCATTCCTTACCTTAGGAGGAAACCTAAAATTTTAAATAAATGTATTTTATATAATTTTACCATAAACTGTGATTCATTAAATATGAAACACGATAAAGCCACCTCTAATATGTATCTCTTATTTAATGAATCTTTGAACACCATGTATGAAAATATAAATACAATTGATGATGATGATCAAGTGATGCAATTGTTAAAATTCCTACCTAAAAGGTAGAGATGAGCCTTAGTTTTAAACATAGATTATTTCAACATCATTGAACTACTAATGAATAAACACATTTAAAAACTTTAGATGTTTGGTGATCAATTCAAAGTAATCAAAAAATAAAATGATGAAAAGGGAAAGTTGGTAAACATCAAGATTTATGAATCCGAGCTAAAGAAAATGATCAAAGATGAAAGTTCGAGTGAAAAGGAACCAACTTCTGATAGTGATAAGTAAATAACTCACCTAGACATTTAATTCAGGAAAAATTAGAGAAATATTAAATTATTTAAAAATTATAAATTTGTATGTATGTATGATAGGGAAGGAAATTATAGAAAATAGTGGGAAAAAGATGATTCCACTAATTAGATATCCCACTATAAGTGTAAAAGAAAATGAAAAATTATATTAGAGTATCCAAATATGAAATAAATGAATAAGTTTAAGGATAATTGAAAACGGTGTCAAAAGGAAATGATGGTCACCTCGAGTTTCTGAAAGGATATCTCAATTTATTTTAATTCATGTAGTGAAGAAAAATATGAAAGGGAAAATATGTGTAACCTGAAAAATACATCTGAGGTATGAAATATTTTTCCAGTATCTCTTGTTCATATTTCATACATTTATGAAAATGAAAATGATGAAGAAAAAATGTCTAGTGATGATTTATTTGAATAATTTAATATACTTGTTGAAATAATATATAAACTAAAGGATATATTTATAAGTTTAAAGATGTAGCATGATATGTCTCCTCACATTAAAACTGATTTTTTTGTATAAAAGAAGGAATGTGATCAATTTTTAAAGGAAATCAATGAACATAAAATGTCTAATGTGCAGTTGAAGAAATATTTAGAAAGATTTATGAATGTTATAAAAACTATAACTCAGATGCTTGGTAATAAAAACACTCTAAAATACACTATTGGAATTGGTTACCAACATAAACAGAGGAAGATAAAATAGAAAAAATTTGTTCATAGTTGTATTTCTGATAGTTCTATTTATAATTTTTATTCTTCTAGTCCTAATGTTGTCATATTTTTAAAAATTGATAATATTATTTTAGTAAATCAGTTAAAAAAATTTGGATTCCTAAGGATTTTATTATAAACATTTAAACACCCAATAAAATATAAGTACTTAAGTCATTTATTATTAAAACATAGATGTTGGAAACTTTCTTGAATATTACTAGTAAAAACCTATGTTATATGAATATTGGATATTCTAGACACATGATTGGGTGTAACTCAATATTCAAGAATGTTTTCAATGTTGATGGTAGACATTTCACTTTTGGTAAAAATTCCAAAGGAAAAAAATAATTTGACTGGGATAATTTGTTAGATCTAGTACTGTTTTAATATATAAAGTATTATTTATATATGGAATAAAATATAATATGATTTGAATCTCATATTTATAAGATAATGGATACCATGTTAAATTTGAGAATAATGTTTTTAAAATTAATGATATTAGGAATGTTTTAGTTTTTATTTCTGTAAAAAATGATAATGTTTATGTTTCTGATCTAAATTCACTATTTTCTCCAAATATTTCTTATTTATGTGCCTTTCATAATGGATCTTGTATTTGGAATTGAAGACTAGTACATTTTATCCTACACCAACTTAGAATGATAACTAGTAAATGATTATTTTAGGATCTTCCTAAACTAGAATTTAGGAAAGAAAAATTCTATATCCAATGACAAGAAGGAAAACAACATAAAATCTATTTCAAAAAAAAACTAATGAAACATCAACTTCTCTACCCATATTGTTGCTTTACATAGACTTGTTTAAACCTTATAGAGTCTCCAACTTAAATAGAAATAATTTTAATTATGTTATGGTAGATGGATTTTTTGATACACATAATTATTCTTTATAGGTCACAAAAGTAAATATTGTTCCTTTTTCATGTATTAAAAATTAATAGACAATATTAGTGGGCCTAAAATTCTGACCTTTAAAATTTCTCTTGTTCACAAGCTTTAAAAATCAGATTTTTATTCTCTATACTCACAATATATCTATACTAATAACTTTTCTAATCATATGAGCCCATATCAAAATGGTGTAGAATAAAGAATAAAAAGAATCCTTCAAGAAATTTCCAAAACCTTGCTCAATGAATGAATGTTTCTTGGATATTCAACATCCATTAATTCATGATGAGTATTTAAAAATGGAATAATATTGTGGAAGAATATTTATATATATATATGAGATAGATCCACATGAACCGAAGACTTATTTAGAAAATATTTAGAATTTCCTTTATAATTCTGATATTAATACTGAATGTAGTAATAATTCTAGGAAACTTGTAATAACAAAAACATCTAGTTCTAAAAAAATATTTTAACATGAACCTATAGAAGATAATGTAGTGTCAAATAATTCCAATCCTAGAGTAGTAAGGAACCATAATGATCACCCATTATAATTTGTTTAAGTAGTCTTAAATAGATCAAAACACACTAGATATTATTTTATAAATAAATTTGAACATCAAGATTTCTTATCAAAAAATAAACCTCATAAAATCAAAAAAATAAATTGATGATTAATTTTGTGTAAATGAAATTCAAGAAGATGTAAATTAGTTAGAATGAAATAGAATCTGGGAACTAGTGGAAAGACATAAGAATGAACTAAACATTTGAACTAAATGGGTGTTTAGAAAAAAGGTTGATTAGTCTGGTAGTATAATTAGAAATAAATCAAGACTGGTTGCACAATACGTTAATAAAGAGTAAGTTATTGACTATGAGGAAACCATTACACATATTTCTATCATTGAAGCTATTAGAATATTGTTTTCTTATACATCACATTTGAATTTAAAATTATATAAAAATGGATATAAAGAGTGAAATATTAATTGGTTATATAATTGAGGATGTTTTTTAAGAACAACCCCATGTATATCAAAACCCTAACTTTTGAAATCATTTTTATAAATTAATAAAATATTTATATGTCTTAAAACAAGATCATATGGATTATTATGATAGTTTCTTCTCTTTTTAAATATCTAATTGTTTTCATAATAAATAGTAGTCCCTATATTATTTATTAATATAATTTAAAAATATGTTCTATTAGTAAAAATTTATGTTGATGATAATATTTTTGGATCATCGAGAATTGTTTTTTAAACTAAATTTTCATAAATGATGCAAAAAGAATTTGAAATGAGAATGATGGATCAGTTAAAATTCTTTTTTTCATATTTTTTAAAATTAGGAAGGAATGATTTTAAATCAATTAAAGTACTCTAAGAATATATAAAACCATTTTTTCTATGGATATTAATAAAGGCAGTGATACTCCCATGAGTAAAAGCTATAAACTGGGTCTTGATGAATCTTGGAAACTAGTTGATCAAACCACTTAAAAATGTAATATTGGACGTTTACTATACATAAATACTCTTCAACTATGTATTATTTTTAGTGTGTGTATGTTTTATTATTTTTTATAAAATCCAAAATAATCAAATTTACTTTTTCTAAAAAGAAATTTCAAATACCTCAAAATTATAACCAACTTTGGATGGTTTTATTCAAAAGGATAGACATTTGATTTAGTAAGCTATTTTGATGCATATTTTGGTAATTGTATGTTATATAGAAAAATAACCTCTTGAATATGTATCTATTTTAGAAGGTTTTTAATTTCATGGTGTTGTAGAAAACAAAATTATTTTTCATTTTCTACTACTAAAGAAGAGTACCTAAATTTATGTAGTTATTGTGTATATATTTTATTGATTAAACATACATTTCAAGACTATGGATTTGAATTTTTATATTTCCCTTTAAATTGTTATAATACAGGTGAAATAAATATATCTAATAATCCTGTATCACATTCTAGAAAAAAAAAATTTATATAAGACATTACTTATTGAGATACTATTTTAAAAAATTTGATATAACTCATGAATTCCTTTGAACTAAATATCATCTTGCAGATATATTTATAAAGACGTTGAATATATATATATATATAATTTAATATATTATACATGAATTAGTTATGATAAACTATGTTTAATTGTTACAATTTATTTTATCCTTTATATTTATTTATATTCTTGTTATAATTAATTAAATTTTGTTTACTGTTATTTTAATAAAGTATTGGTGAAGTATAGTTTACACGATCCGCATATCAACCCTGTGTTTTTTAAATAGTTAGTATTCCTACTATGAATCATTACTCACATGGTCAGTACCAACCTACTATGAATTTCATTCACACAATTAGTATACCTACCATGAGGTTATAGTCATTATACCTATCATACCTTTGTTATCAGGAATCCATGGTTAGTGTACCTATTGTTTCTATTCTATTCTTATAATTGTTGTAAAAGAAATTTTCAATGATTTCACATAATTTAATTATTTTTTTAATACCTAAATGATTGATATGAAATTTGAGTTATAATATAAATTGATTCTATTATTTTTCCTAAAATATTTTCCTTTATTTTGAAACATTTTGTGCAAATCGAAATCCTCATTTCTAAAAATCTCTCTCTCTCTCTGAAACCCAAATCCTTCAAGGAAAAAATTAAATCAATAATTTTGAGGATGAAACATGTATTGGACACCAAATACAAAATTCCCTAACCTGTTATAAATAAATAAAATAGAATAAAGGTAGATAAAGAATAATTCTGATGTTATTAAATCCTTATCACATTATTTGACCATTTTTTCTAGAAAATGAATTTGATGTGCAATGTCTTAAATTAAAAAACGTGTTAGTTTTGAAATTGATTCAAATTCATTGACGGGATTGTTAATTTAATGATAATGGTGATCCATTCTACCTAAAAAATTTAAGTAGTTTTATGCACACATAGAATTTTTCCCTGGAGTTTAAATATATATCATTAGAACTATGATTAAGGAGAAAGTTATGGGTTTTTCTTTTAAATGTTGGGAAAAGTTCTCAGGTGTTCCACAAAATGAAAATTTGAGGATTACTAGAGGTCATATTCAGTAAATCATTATATATTTTATTTTAAAAGGTCATTATAATAGATATATAGTAATATAAATCCTAGAAGATCCACCATTTTTAAGTTTAGTGGAGAATGTATACTACTATCCAGAATTGTACGACACCCGATCTGTCCATGAAAAGGATAATTGAAAATCCTGAGTCAATAGGATATGTTTTTCTTATTTTCAATAAACAAAATATCAGATTAGTCTATGTCTATATTTCATGATATATATGTATGAGTTGTGTAAGTCATATTTATAGTTTTGTTCTTTGACTTACCCAATTATTATATATGCCTTTCTTGAATCCAAAATCTAATGTATTAGTTACTAAGGGGGAGGAAAAAATAATTTCATTAGATGGTTTTTTCACCACTAGAAAGATTTGTAAATAAATGAAATTCAACTGGAACCCATGGAAAAAGGAGTGGTTGGTATACCCATAAAATTTGTATGATCGTTTTGATCTAATAAATTAACCTATTATACAAAGGGATATTTTGGATATAGGTCTTGAACCTGATGATTTTGTTCAATATTCTAATTATGAAATGGTTTTTAGTGAGTATAAGTAGATGTTTGGGGGAAGTTAGAATAGTATGGGATGTGGGATCTTAATGAGAGAGTATGGATGATTCATGAGGTTGATAGTTCATTCACACCTATCATGTATTATGGACCACATAACTCTCCTTTTCTCTTACCATCACAAGAGGAAGAACTCCAATCATAGGACCCTACTGACACATAATTATTTTTTAGTGACCATAGGCCTAATTGGGATTAGTTTTTGGACTTTGATGAAGATTAATATGAATCGTATGGATCTCTATTCATGGTAAGTATTGTTATTTGGTCTCTACCAGATGCACCTTCTAAGGAGTATAAGTCCCATGGATCTATTGTTTTGGGATTAGACTATCTAGAATCTGATAGTGATTAAAATGGGGTATTAATCCTAGAAATTAATGTCCATATATATCTTCTAGATATATATCATTAGAGGGATATCTCATTTCATCAATTATCTCTGAATAATAACCTGATATATCACCTTTAAGAACCTTAGTTGACTAAAATATGTAAAAAGTTTTTGATCTTATTCCTACTAATTCTAGTGAGGAAGCTGGGAATGGTAGTGTTTATAGTGATTATATTGATGTTAATGAACTTTATTTTCATTTTGAGGATGTTTTTGTTGGTGTTAGAGTTGAATATCATCATGTTAGAGCTAGATTTATGGAAGATTTAGCTAAGTTAGATGGTAGGTATCAGGCTTTTGATCCATATAATTCTATTCATTTTACATCATGTATTATAAAGTATTATTTGAATGAGTTCAACATAAATCTTATTATTGTTTTTAAGGATGTGTTTCTTGGATTTTACATTCATTGGATTTAACTTGAGAGGAAGATATTAGAAGGACAATGATGTTGGTGATTTCTCATCTTCAACCTAAATTTAAACTTGTGATGAATTTAATGAGAAATGAGGTTTAATATTTGAAATCTCATATTGGTGATTTTCATGTTGACCTTTGTGATATGATGGTGCAGCAGGACCAAAGGTATCTATGTTCATCCTTTCAAGCATCTACATCTGATACTCCTGCTCATGTGTCTCCTCCTACTCTTCCTATTCAACCATCTTTTTATGAGGGTAGAATAAGATATCTTATTATAGAGGAGTTAAACTCTATATTTGATGAGTTTATGTATACCATATAAACTGTGTTTAATAGTTAAAAAAAACATGCTTCCGAAACCTTGGCACTGGTCATGGAATATTTCATGAAATATGGTCAAGATAGAGAAATAACAGAAATGTATATTGATTTCTACCTTAGTAGAATATTTAAAAAATCATATTGAAATGGTATGTTTAGAACACTTTATTTAGATCTCAAGATGACACAGTTAACCCTAGATTTTCCATCTCAACATGAGAAGATAAAGGTGGTAACCCCAAATTTTGTAGCTTTCATGGAAACAAGAGAATATTTTCTTCAAGATTTAGAGCATGATAATGAGGTAGTAATTGATTTTACTACGTTTATGGAACCCTTATCGTTCACTAATCATAAAATTTTTCTATATTATCCATACATTCATACATCCTTATCTATAACCTCTTCCTCAAATACTATCAATCATTTTATCTTGAGTCATATCCAAGCACTTCATTGCATCCTTCCCATGTCTAAGTGTGTAGTCATTGATAACCCTTCTTCTACATATTCAACTCAATCTCCTTCTTCTTCCCTAATTTTTTACTTCCAAAGCAAGGGATCCTATAATTTATTTTGGTTTAAGGTATGTTCTATATTCATATCTTAATTATAATTTCTTATATGGAATAATTATAATCATTTTTGTATTATCATTGGAAATATTAATAGAATACTCTTTTTTATTCACATTTTTTTATATTTCCTATTATCATTTTAGTTTCCCTCTAATTAAATTTTTTATACTCCCGCAAGGGGGTGTAACTATGATATATAAATTGAATTCATGAAAAATTATTGAATAAATTATGTTATTTAATTTATTAATAAATATATGTTTTAATTTATCACAAAACTATATTTTGTTATTTTCATTTGAATTCATTTTAAATGTCATGATTTTTGATCAAATAAAATGGGTATATTGTTGTATTAGAAAAGAAACTTTTTATTTCAGTACTCCCAAATCATGATTATAATGTTATTAATAAATATAATGTTTTATATTAGAAAATGGTTTTCTTACCAAACATTGAAAAATTGATAAGTTTGAAACTGACTGTGATGACCTACCAAATGTGTAATTCCCTTACTTTAGGATTAATTTGAATTAGACGTGAATTTATAGTGACCTTGTGGAAACAACCACACTTTATTCTCAAATAGAATGCGTAAAAACTACTTAACGAACATTAGATGAGATAATTATATCCAAGTCATAAACTAATTGTGAATTGAAGATGAACCTTCCATGTGTTGAATAAGAATCTACCATACATTGAAGATGAACCTACAATGCATTGAGAATCAACAAACCTTATTAACAACCAACCTATTATGTGACATGTAAGAAAAATTTCTCTAAGTCATATACTAACCATGTGTATCAGTATTTTTAGTAACTGTAATTATAGTTATCTACTATATGAAGATATATACCTACCATGATTACCAATAAGTTACCATTAAATTTAGAAAATATAATACATGAATTCATGAACCTACAACATGAATAAATGGACTTACTATATAAATAAATGAAATGACGTGAAAAGTTTTCACACTTAATGACCATGCCAACCAACCTTGAACTCATGTAGCCATATTTTATGTTAACACAACCTATCGTGTCTAACATAGCATTGGAGATTTTTAAAATCTACAATAGATATATTTTGATGTATTTTTGATAGGGTTAGTGCAATTAAGTTAGCATAGAATCATCTTTAAAAACTATTTTTGTATAAATAACTTTTTAAAATAGAGAACAGATCATGTGTAAAATAGATAGAAAAGGGAGACAATAGATTCTTATATAAAAAAATAGAGTAACATACACATGAAATTATGCTACAAATAGGTCTTATTTAGAACACTTTATGATCATCTATTTGTCTAAACATCCAATGAAAACTCGTTTTAATCATTTCAATGATAAATTAAAATACATATGAATATAAGAAACTAATTATTTTAAGTTGCACATATCTCACTCTTTTCTATTTTATTTAAATTTTTATATTCAGGTTATTTTTTATTATAATTTGTTTATCTGTAATCATAGTCTTCTATATGGAACTGGATAGTGCTTGAAAACTCTCCTTCAAGTGTTTTTATTTTGACTCTGATGTATAACTATGGAAGAAGTTATGTGTGACATGAACTATTTTTCTTCCACGTATAAATTTAAAAGGGGTTGTGTGTGACCTGAAATTTTTTTCCAATATAGAACTATAAAGGAGACTTTTTCCATTTACCTTCTTATTAAATTTGTTTTTAAAACCAAATATAGGTTGTGGATTAGTTTTTTTTTATAATAATATTTGTGGTAGATGGTGTTTTCTAAGTGGAAGGGATTAGGTCTTGGCCTAATACCAAATCTCTTATTTAAATTACATTTTATAATTTATAGTATTTTCACTCTTTAAAAAAATAAAGCATGTATTTTTTTACAACTAAAAACAAAAAATTACTCTCTTAGTTACCATTGATCTATGTTTTATTTACAGTGTTCATTTCTTGTAAAATGGTTTCAAATGTTGAAATAGAGTTAAAATTTAATTTAACTAAGTTAAGATCATACATATAAGAAAATTTAAAAAAAATTAAATTCTAAAATTCTAGTATTTTAGTTGACTGTGCATATTTTATAAATTGGAGGAATTGTGTTAGAAATTATTTTTAATATAAATTTTAATTTGGAAAACAATTTTCCACCATCTTAATCTATCCACATAGATCAACAGTTATTTTAAATTAAAATCTATAGAAATACAGGACCTATATCAAAATATAATTATATTTCGTTATTTTAGTTATAACCTAAAGAATCCCAATATTCTCTTTTAGTTACTTTAATCCCCATTTTGTAGGTTTTATTCCCTAGATTATAGAAATCTATTCTTGGTGATCCAAGGTGAGGTTCTTATTTTATGACGGTTCTCCAACATTATCTTTTTTCAGGCTATATTTTGTCATTACATTTCACTCACTTATATATTTTGTCCTCAATTTTTTATATTTAATTCTTATAGGTATTACATTTTAGGTATTTTTTGGATTCCAATGAGAGAGGTGATTAACGATCAATTCTAATTATTTTGATATTTCTTGGATATCATTGAATGTTTTGAGTTTGGGGATTCATTAATTATAATTTTGTTTTATATTTCAATGTGAAAGTATCATGATTCATATTATTTGGCTAATGGTGGAATCAAACCAAATGAATATAATAGTTTTATTAAATAGTTAATTGAAAGGGGTGTTCTAATCATATGTGTTGGTATTTTTTATATGATGATGCTTATGTTCTACTAGATAGTGTGATGTCTACTTGTTGTGATTATTATTTATGTTTTATATGATTTTTGTTCTTATAAATGGTTAAAAAAATATAATTATCATAAAGATGTTGTAATTAATAAAAGAGTCATGTAAATGGATAATCATTTTTCCTTGAAAACTGATGAATATAGAAGTGTTACTTATGTTTTCATAATTATTGATTCTTAAATATTGTTAGATATAGATTAAAGGTTTCTTATTGTTGAAACCTATGAATAAGTAATATTTAACTCAATATTATAATAAAAGGTTATTTTCTAAAGATAAATTTTTGGTCCTGATGAATCCCATTTTTTGTTAAAGGCTTCTATGACTTTGTATTAGGGTCATAGTTTCCCCATG
This sequence comes from Viscum album, assembly GCA_963277665.1. Taxonomy (NCBI): domain Eukaryota; kingdom Viridiplantae; phylum Streptophyta; class Magnoliopsida; order Santalales; family Viscaceae; genus Viscum; species Viscum album. The sequence continues at coordinate 449,921,405 of OY728133.1, forward strand.
TTTTTTATATACTGAATATAATTGTGTTTACATGTATGTATACTCTATGGTAGTAGAGACTTACTATTTTTAGTGTGTTGGTATGGTTAGTTAAGGGTTATATGGTATAAGTAGAGGTAGGATCTTACATCATTCATATCATTGATATGAGGTTGATTCTTGGTTAGATATCACAAGTTGAGAGTGTGTATTTTTTGTTTGTCGGGATAATGTGTGGAGATTGTTAATGGGTTTCTTGAGTACAGGATAAGATTTGGTCTTTCCCATATAGGTTGGTATTTCTTTTGATTATTGGTATTCAGATAGTTTTGTGTTATGTTATCCAATGGCCTTCTACAATTATCTTATGAATTGTTAATGTTTCTTCTTATGGTATATAAGCATGTGTCTAATAGCTGATAGAATTTTGGAATGGTGAATTATTTAATAAACAAAATCTTGTGATGGGTTCGATTGATAGTGGTAATGGTTGATAAATTAAGTGTAACCCTATGATAGTTGAACATAATTCCGTAAGGATTATGGGATATATATATATGGGAAAATTATAGCGTGAACTTATGAATTCATGTTGGTGTGGGATGAAATTAAATAGATAGATGTAATTTGTGTTGGATTTATTAATGAATGAAAATAAATTTATTATTATTAATGAATATTATTAATGATGTTGGATCATGATTCTTTTATTCATGTATGAAATTTAGTCTCCAAGGCCTTAGCAATAGAAATTTGGTATCATGAGGGATGATGGATGTTGTTGAGTCTACATATAGTTAATTTCCATTAGTGTGGTTTTACATTATATTTTTAGGATTTCTTACACTCACCACCTGATTCGGGTAAGCATCCAATGCCCAAATATTGTCATTATGTTTGTTTTCTTCAATATCTAGGTTAGTAGGGGAATGGATATCATAATTATCTCCCTCTTCTTCACTCTCTTTCAGTATAACATGTTTTGGAGGTGTATTTGGGATTTGATGGATTAATGTACAGAGTATATGTCTACACAAGATGTGATAGATGATGATTTTTCTATAGTGGATTATGTTTATATCTCATACATATATATGATCATGGTGAATACAGTTACTCGTGGGTGTACATGCTTGGGATTTAATGGATTGATGTACAATGAATAATACATGGGTTGTAGTGGATTTTATACTTATCAGTTTGTCACATATGAGATAATGATGACAATAATGAGGATGAGGTTGTGATGAGCTACATGATATGTGTGATAATATTTAATATGTATTAACTAGGTAAATGATGACTTATAGAAGGTGTTCTAGTATGGGATATTTGGAATTGGGGCCTAAGAGTGAAAAACGGGAGGGTAAGTTTTACAGGGGTACCTTTATTACATATATGTTTTGATATGAATATTCAAACTTGTATATGTTACATGGTATGTGAGACTTGTGAGGATGATATGTAATTTTAATTGTTTTGTTAAAGAATTACATTAATTTATTTTTATTTACAAAAATTTAGTATGATTCATCCACATTTTCATGAGAGGTTTTAGGGAGGATCCAACTAAGTATAATTATATACTCACCCAATGTATATATAATGATTTTTTCAGGTATGAATGATCTGTTTGGTGATTTATTTGGCTGTTACTACCTAGTGTATTTTTTGTAGTTTATGTGGTCACTGGATATGATTTATTTTTGTACTTTACAGCTGTTTTAATTTATTTATTAAATTATATTCATGTGTTGGGATTTCTTATTTATTTATTCATGGTGATGATTTTTGGATATCATTTTGTATCGTATTTAATAATTTATTATAAATAGGGTAATTCCTCCTATATTAATGGATTATATACCCTCAGAGCTAGTAAAAAACCCATAGAATCTATGAATCTTTCATCTATTAGAATCCCTCTCCTCACTTATGACCTAAGAGGGGTTCCAATAGAGGTGCGGTCAAGAATGAGTGGTATCAATGTAGATGTTTGAGATATATGATGGAGTTTGGATATAATATTTGGTGAGGATTTCATGGTTTGGTTGGGAAACATTATCCACTAGACTTATTAGCTTTTGTAAATAAAGTATATTAGTTGAATCATGGGTATTTAGGGACCCTTATGATCTGATTCACAAATCATTAGTTTACTAAACAAGTCAAGTTATATTATGTTGCTTATTGGGTAGAGACCATGGAAATGATAATGCATCATGATTATATGTGTCTATTTTTGAATTATGTAGAGAATAAGAATTTGGTCAAAATATCATTAATTGATTAAATATCCTTAAGTATTCTATATTATATGATTCAAAGTACAAGAATTTTTCTATTTTTCCGAAAGGGCTCGAGGTTGATGTCTCCATCAGGTCAATTCCCATGATGTTTAGCGGGATACACCAGTAGGTCATCATAGAGTTAATGTTAATTATGAAAACATTTGGATGAGGAAACTCCAAGAGTTCAAATTTTAGTGTCTATAGAATTATGAGGGATATGTTACGGATCAGGTGACTGAGGATTGGTTGGAGGAGGTAGAGATTACCTTCAGTTTGATTCATTGTCAAATAGAGAACATAGTTTCATTGGGTATAAAAATTATATGTTGGGAAGATTTTAAATGGTTGTTCTTATTCCTACGTTATCATGATGATTCACCTATTATGTATACCAAGTTTCACTAATAGTTTCAAGGAGAGTTTATTTCTTTAACCATGAAGTCTTCTTCTTAAAAGGATATTATTACTCTCTCCTAAGGGAATTCTAGCATGCAAGATATTATTATCTAGTATAATAACCTATTGCATTATTATTCAGACCTTATTCCTAGTTATGAGTCTAGGGAAAGGAATTTCAAGGATTATTTTCTAATATAAATATATCTATCCTCATTTCATCTCATTTATATTGTTAAAATATCTCAAGGTGTTATAAAGTTTAGAGGTTGTTTAGAGAACCCTATCTATGATCAGATCATCTTGAGATGGGAGATTCCGAGATACAAAAAATAGTAAATTTTTGGATATAAGTTGTTATTTTATTATCAATATAAGATTAAGAATGTAGGGAGTAAATTTTATCTCATATCATCCAATTTTAATGGGTATATTATTTCTCGTAACCCTTCCAGCGGATTGTGTGTGCTTTATTTTTCCTATGTAGGTCATGGCCATTAGAATTTTGAGATTCTATCCTTATGTGTAAAAAAGTGTAGATTTGGAATCCTTGTTGAGGTTTATTAATTGAATTAAATTCAATAAGGATGTAGTATTAGTAGGAAGAACTATTTTCTGATCAGCAGAGAGGGGAAAGGGTGGGTAGAGACAACTCTATGATTCCCCTTATCCTTAGGGACAACAAAAAAGCTCAAGTCATGGAGGTGGTAACCATCAATTTTAAAGAGTTCATGGAGTATGTAGAGGTCATATTCATGCCTTAGAGTTTCTATAATCTTATAATCTATAAATTTTTCAAGGTACTATCTTCATATATTCTACTTGGTAATATGCATTTTTTATTCGGGACCATTGAACTTCTTTTTCTTCATCAACCCTAATCCATGATTTGGGAATTGAGGTAAAGAGGATTATAATGCCCTTGGTATTGATGAAATTTATTTATGTTCAGTATTTATTTTATTGTAACACTATAAAAATTTAGTTTCAAAAGAATATTATGTTTGATATCTTTCTTAACAGGCAACATCAAGCTTTAAGCGAACTATGATATACTATAAAAATATATTTATTTAAATGTGACCATTATAAGCTAACCATTAAATTAGTAGTATGAATAGGAATCATAACATTATAAAAAAGTTATTTATAGGATTTATATAATTCAAATTTATTGATTAATTCATAATTAATAAGTACTCATTTTTTAGTAAAATCGTTTTATGCTTAAGATTTTATTTTCTTTAAAAATAGATTTATTTTAATTTATGCATAGAAATTGTAATTAAATTATAAAAATTTTAAAAACTTATTTTATGGAATGATTTTAATTTATTAGATAAATATGTCAATATTATATTAGGGTGAGTTTTTTGTTATTTTCAAAAAATGGTTATTTTTTAGTGAATAGTGAAAAATGTATGGTATTTGAAAACCTCTTATATCTTTTCATTAAAAAAAAGTAATTTAATGGTACAACTAAATGTAAATTTGGTATTAAAGTAACATAATAATTATTTAATTATATATTATATAATTATTTACATTTGAATTAGAATTACACATTATTTTGGTATATGTTAATTTTTATGCATAAAAATACAATTTTTTAAAATATTATTTATCATTGGGTTTTAACCATTTATATTAAAATTAATTTATGTGAATTATTGAAATTTAATATTTAAAAATGAATTAAATGTTGTTAATCATGATTTTAAAATTTCTAAAATAGGTCCCCTATATTTATAGTCATTATAAATAGTAACTATAGTAACTATTTGTCACCTCGATAATGATAAAAAGGGAAAAATAAGTTTAAAACTACGATATAAGGACTATAAATCTCTAAAATAAATTCCATGATTTAATTTTATTTGTTCTTTTCAACATTAAGAATATTTTTTACAAAAAATATATAATTTCTTTCCACTTTCCTTTGATAATGTTTTAAATATTATTTTAAATAAAGATAAAATAAAAAATTTCACAATATTTGTTTTAATACCTATAATATATTTTCATAGGGATAAAAATTAGTTATTTTATTATATAAATATATGTTTAAATATGTTTAATTTTTTTTATCATTGTAATTTATTTAAAATATTTTTTGATGGAATAGTTAACATAAATGATTACATAGTGTCGACAGAGTGCTTGATCATGTAATATAAAAAAAAGGTAAATGAATTCAAAAATGTTAAATGTAATAAAATATTGTTGAATTATTGGGTTCCATAAATTTTGTTGAAAAATATAACATATTATTGATTTTTTAAAATTTTATATTCAAATTCAAATTCTATCTTGTGTCATTGAAATCAAGATATGTGAATTGTCCCAAAAATGACTTTAAGGGTATCTTATAATAAATAATAGATTATTAAATCATTTGAAATTCATAAAAATATAAAATTTTTATAATTTAATGTCATATTTTCTATAATATCAACAATTTTCCACTTATGTGTCACTTTTCCTTTTATAGTATCTTTTTTGACCCCTGAAGAGTAAAAAACATTAATATCAAGGTAATCGTCAGTAGGGTTAAAAGTTGGTTAATACTAAGAGATAAGGGTTAAAAATCACATAAACATACATAAATATTATTTTATTTTATTATTTGTATACGTTATCATACTATATTCTAAATTTATCAACTTGATTTCACTTGTTCATGGAAAATGTATTATATTTAAATCTTTTATGTAATTTAATATGTGTCCTTTACTTCGTTAAAAATGACACCACTTCTAATATATTATTTTCACTTATTTAGGGGATTATATTAACCAATATCTATGAAAACACATTCTCAAACTTCATACCTATTACCTATAGGCTTTGGTCTTATCAAAGGACCAACCGAGAAGGATTATGTTGCAAGCCAAAGTTGATTTTCTAAAGAAGAGGTGTAACTTTTAACAGAGTGTTTTTTTATTTCCTCTTTTAAATACATAAAATAACATATAACCATGATCATATAATAACATAAATATCTTATATATATTTTAATGTTATTATTATGTTGTAAAAACCAATATTTTTCTCCATTTCTTCCTATGGAATATAAAAACATTGCTCATGTGTGTATAAGGATTATTATCTCCAGAGAGTGGTGTAACTCATTTTTCATCACTACATTACATGGATGTTTATAAATATGAAATGAATGATATATATTATTTTTATGACATTATAATGATTCAATAAATATAATATATAATTTACATTCTTACACTTAAAATCGTTAAAAACTGATAATGTCTTTCAGGCGTATGTGTGGACTACCACCTCCACGAAGTGGTGTGATTCATTTTTCCTTCCAAAATTTAATGTATAATTATAAATATGTATATAATTAATTTTTATTATATTTATATAATCGTTTACACTCTCTATAAGATGGAACTGTGATCAATATTCAAGGACTACTACTACAAAATCAAAACATACCTAAAAAATAAAAATGTAAGCACTCGGAAACAATGATTTTAATATAGAATTATTAATATATATGTGTTGAAAATTTATAATTGTTTCATATATGATATTATAATTATGTATATTTTTATTTATAATAATTATAATAAACTTAAATTTATTATAATAGAGGCTAAAATAACTTAAAAATCATGTCGAATTGGTGTTAAGGATTTATTTTACAATCTCATCTTTATTCCAGATTGGTTATGTTTAAGTTCATGTAGGTGAAATTATAAGAACTTTTTACATTAAACTCCATAAATATTATAATAATATGGCAATTTATTGGTTTTTCATGTATTATTATTATTTTTAACATCTTTTTAACTCAAAACATGCAAATTAATTTTTTAAAGGAAAGCTGACTTTTTTTGTTCATTCAAGAATATATTTATTCCATGTTCATAATTTCTAAAAAAAATAAAAAATATTTCTTATATCCTAAAATGATTCAATAAATTTATTTTTACCATTTTTTTACTTTGTAAAAAATGTTTTAAAATGAATCTACTTTTCATTTTATGAACGAAACACTTTTTAATGAAGGTGTGAATGGAATCTTTGTTTTTATAAATACCTCACAAATTGTTGTTCCCACCATCATGACTACTAGTTTATTTGATGAATTATTTAAAATTTTCCATGGCTATTTTTAAAGGAAATGGTTTCCCTAGTGTTTTGTAAATTTTTATATTTTAAATAAATGAGTTCCAAATGTAAAGGTTATTTTCCTCAAGAAATTTTCCAATGATCTTTTTAATTATTTTTTTCTATGTCAATATTATTTTTGAATCTTAAAATTTATTAAGGATTTATTATTCTGTTACCATCCACAATACCTCTATAAATGGATTATGATCATTTTCAATGGGGAAAATATTAACATTTTTTATGCTAGTTCTTCTGATATGGATAGTTATTAATTATTAAGTCATATTGATTATTTATTATTCATATGATGAATTAAATGGTCTTATTAAGTGATGGGTGGGGAAAAAATTAAATATCTCTTCAATGATTTAGTTAGGCTTATGAGACAAAAAATGGTTGGTTATTTTTCACAGGTCTTACCCATTTATGTTTGATTTCATAGCATGGGGACTCGACGATAAGTTTTAGATATATGGAATTATGTGTTCTACACTTATGAACCCAGTTATTTATGTACATGTGATCATTTAAATAGTTATGTTATACACGGATATGTTCCCATATAATATGATTTTTTATATAACATTATTTTATCATTGCTTATTTCTTCAATATTATTCATTCGTTATTTATTCTATGATTGTTTTCACTATGCACAATCCCTTATAGAGCATCTCTGCTCACCATTTATTTTTTTATTTACCCAGGATTCTATGAAATGTACTATGATTCATATACAACTATATTCCTATGATAATAATAATATTCTTAAATAAGATTCAATGTTGTATTTTATTTTTTCAAGTGTAATGTTATATTCAATCATATATATAGTTTCCCAAGACTAATAAACTATTCAATTCCATAGGATGTGGTTACTTGTATCTAGTGAAAATATAATAATGTTACCACTAGATCCTGGCTACCAGATTAAATGTTATTACTATTATTATTAGAAGCTGTTTAGTAGAACCCTTGGGAACTAAATTTAAGAAAAAATAGATTAGAGAACATAGTATATGATAGATTCTAGGGAGAAGTCTAAGTATAGCATAATATCTTAATGTTTTGGTAATATTGATATTATGTGGTTTTTATGAAAAATTCATCCATATTTGGATAATGTAAAATGGATTTGGTTTTGGCATAGATGCACCTAGGGGTAAGAAGTCTGAAAGGGGTGGGTAGGGTATTTACTCGATCTTCACTTGTGCATGATGAGTGTTCTTGAGACTACACACTTGGATAGACACTCCCAGGGGATATTATTTGGTTGATTCACACACTCATTACAATCCATTATAAAGGATTTGAAAAAATATATATGATTTTTTTATTCCCAAATATACTAAGATTATGATTCAAAGATTACGAATTCATGAATTTTTAATTTTTTTTAGTAATTCCCTTAGATTTACAATTATACACAATTATCAATAATGTTGTGTGATAACCTATAACATAGAGTTATTTACAAATAGAACTAAATAAAAGCAATGGAAAACATAAAAACACTCATAATATATTTAAGGACTTCAATACTAAGTAAGTATTTAAGACCATAGTTGGATCTAAATATTATAAAAATATTCTGGAAAGTTATGAAAAAAGTAATAATATACATATTGTGTAACATGTTTCCTCACCACATGATTCTATGATATTGGAAGACTTTGTATATTCAAAACCTCAAAAATTTAATAGAAAAACCAATATATTATCTTTTTAACAATGAATTGATCCCATTAAAAAATATTTCATGTTTTTAGATGTAATGAAATGGAAAATTCTAGTAGTGTTTTGTATAAATAGAGATGTTAATTAATGGTGGCTATTGATTGAAAATATTAACGAGGTTGAGGAAATATAAGGTATGGAGTTAGAGACTTTTAGGTAGATATTATATGAAAAATTAATTCATCATGAGAAATGAGTTTATTTTAGAAAATTAGTTCATAAAATTAGATAAAGGGAATTGGAATGTGTTTATATATATGAATCAGACATTAAATTATTATCAAGGAATAATCTAGACTGCATACATAATCTAGATAGTAATATTGATTGTTTTTTGTTGTTATAAATACAAGACTTTTAATGGTGTTAATTTCTCATTAAATATCTACATATGATGATATGGTATACAATTCCCTTAAGGAAGAGAAATAATTCCCAATGTCTTATATTTTCAAAGTAAAACAATAGAAAGATAGAATAATTGATCACTATCAAAATGGGAGTACGGTAAAATGTAAAAAAGGATAGAGTGTAATTTCTAATATGTAATGATTTTGGAAATAAACACCTTGGTGCTTTCTTGAAAGTAAATGGAGTTTTATTCAATTGTATTGATAAATTCAATCAATCTTGTGAATGCAATGGCATGAAAAAAGCTACCAATGTCTAATGTTTCAACTATAAATATATTTGAAAATATTCAAATGAATTCCCCATTCTTAAATAGAATTTACATAAGGGAATTATATGGGATAAATTCCAAGCTTATGCAATTATTATTGAAAATGTTGAAATTCCTTATGTTGTGATAGCAGATACATTGATCATAAACTCAATGCTTGCTGTTGATTCATTTTATTTTTGGTTAGGACAATCCTAATTATATTCTATATATATTGAATCATCCCATTACACTCTAATGATGGATATTCCAATCAAAAAACATAGTGTGTATTATGATTTATTGAGAATAAAATGAATATTATCTAATAAGATATAGTGATATTATCTACATGCAAACATGGTGTTTATAGCGATGTTTACCTTTGATAAAATCATTTTTTGGGTTTAATTATTTTTGAGAAATTATTAACTAGTAAATAATGCATAAAATGATATTTTTTAAACTATTGGTATTATAATTTAATGATTGAAGTATTATATAATTTTTATGTGTGTTATTATTAAATTTTTTGGAATTATTGAATTACTTCTTTATATGAATATTTACTCATATGGTGATTATCTAAAATTTTTATAATATTTTTTATATGCGAAAAAAATTATTATTTTTATGTATTTTATGCTCCATTAAAGTTTTATTTTTTTTTTAAGCATAAAAGCATCCACATTGTCAGTAATAATTATAATTAGTAGTAAAAACTAAGTAAAATACAATATGATAAATTTGAAATAAAATAAGTAAGTATATTTTATAGTGTTCTCTATATTGATAGTAAAAAAATCCCTTAAGTATAGGAAAAGTGTGGTGAAATTAAAAAATCCTTTTACCATAATTTCTAATGAATTGATGGTGTTATTAACCCCTTACTAATTTATAGTTTTATAGTCATGAACTTTTTCATGATCAAGTTTTATATCACTCAATATTATTCCTTGGACATTATTGTTTCTCATCTATATCAATATTTTCAATTACAAAAATTATATCCTATCTGTAATACTTTTTATGTGTTATTTCATATCATCTTCATATTTACCTTTTCTTATTTTTAAAAAGGAATTTTTATAAACAATTTTTATGATGTCTGTATTAAAAAATGGATTTTCAAATATTTAACCCTTCGCTTATGATATTGAAAAAAATGTGAGGATGAAATTTAATTAATGGGAGGAGAATTTAACACCCCAAAAATTTAGTTTATAAATAATAATATTCTTTATATCTTCTTAACACACAACACTGATCTTTAAGAGAACCATCATATACTATAATATTGTTATTATTTAAATATGACCATTAGAACATATATATTAAATTTGAGGTATGAATAGTAAAAACAATTATGAAAAAAAAATTATAATGTTTTTATATAATGAAAATATATTTATTAATTCATAATAATTAAGTACTCAATTTTTAATATAAGTCATTTTATGCAACAAAAATTATTTTTTTTCAAAAATGTTTTCATTAAATTTTATGCAAGAACATTATAATTAAGTAATATAATTTTTAGAAATATTATATAGTGAAACTAATATCATTTTCAAAATCATTATTTTAATATTATCTTATGTTGAATTATTGATATTTCTCTAAAAAGATTTATTTTTTAGTGAATAGTGAAAAAATCTGGTTTTTTAAAAATTGCTCTTTATTTTTATTCAATTAAGTAATTTGAAAATACCATTATGATTGCAATATAATATTAAATTAAAATAATTATAATTTAATTATATATAATCTAATTAATTTCAGATAAATCACCATTATTGTAGATTTTTGGATAAGTTTTTTTTAGGATTAAAAAATATTTTTTCTCAAATCTATTTTAATTTACGTTTTACATATTTATATTAACATTTATTTTTAACCTCATAAAAATTTAATCCATTAAAATGGATTCTATATTTGGAATCATGAGATACAAATTTCTTAAATAGATCACTTTTATTTTTTTCCATTCTAAATAGTAACTATAATAAATATATTTTACCTCAATAGATGTAAAACATAGTTAAAACAATGGTATAATGCATATACAACTCAAACAAACATGAAGTTATTTTATTTTCTATGTTAATTTAAACCTTAATAATTTTATATTTTAAAATTTGGCAATTTTTTACTTCTTTCCATTGACGATGACCTTAATATTATTTTATGTAAAGAATAAATATAAAATGTCACTTTATTTATTTTAATATCTCTAATATTTTCTATAGGGATAAAAGCGGTTATATTTAGTTATAATGGTAGTTTTAATTTTGTATTAATTTATTTATCAGGATAATTTATTTTAAATTTTTATTGATGGAATAATTATCTTAAATATTTTTGTAATGCTGACATAGTACTTGTTCAAGTAATTGACTTTAATATTATTCAAATTAATATAATTTCTATTAGTTAATACGTTCCATATATTTCAGAGATAAATATAACATATTATTTTTATGTTAAAATTTTATATATAAATTCAATTTCTATATTTATGTCTTTAAAGTAAAACTATCTGAATAGTTCCAAAAAATGAATATAATGGTATCTTATGTTAAATAATATTTTTTTAAAATGATAGAAAATTCAAAAAAAAAGAATATTTAGAAACATTAATTGGATATGGAATATAATATGAACCATTTTCAAGTTATGGTTCACTTTTCCTTTTCAAGTAACATTCTTGACCCCTAAAGAGTAAAAAACATTAATATCGTAGTAATCATCAAAAGGGTTTAGAGGGGGTTAATACTATGAGATAATGTATAACAAATCACATAAAAATGTATAAATTTTATTTTAAAATATTATTTATACTCATCATAATCCTATATTCCAAATATATCAACATGGTTTGACTTTATCATGAAAGATAATTGATCATGTTAAAATATTTTAAGTAATTCCAAGTGTGCCCTTTCTTTCACTATAAAAGGACACCACCTATTCTATCTTAATCACACATATTTTTCAAATTATCTTGAAAAAATACATAAAAATATCTTCCAAAAATACTTACACGTGATTAATAGGCTTTTTTCTCATCAAAATAGAAACCTAGAAGGATTAACTGGTATGCTATTGGTGGTTTTTCAAAAAAGAGCTATTACTTTTAACTAAGTGTATTCATATTTTTTTATTATAAATCATTAAAATATTCTATAACCATGATAATAAAATAAAATAATTATCTTAAATATAATTAAATATTAATTTTCTGGTGTAATACTCATATTCATCTCTTTCCCATCATGTTTAATATGAAAACATTTTTCATACATACATATAACTTACCATCTCCACCTACTAGTGTAATTCATTAATGATCACAACACTACTTGGATGGTTATTAATATGTAAATAATAAAAATATATGATATTAATTAATTATAATTTGATAAATATAATATAACATTTACCTTCTTACCCTGACACTTGTTTAAAACGATAACATCGTTCATGCTTACATGTGGACTACCACCTCCACGATGAAATGTGATTCATTTTTCAGGAAAATAATTCAAGGTTATTTAAAAATATGTATATAATGAATAAATATTATATTTATTTCATGAATTATATTATTGATATTATATATCTTTGAGAAATATGCAATGACTGAAACTACCAATCTAAAACTGACATGAAAAATTAAATAGTATACATTCTAAAATGAAGATTTTAATAAAGAATTTTTAATAAAAGGATGTTGAAATGTTATGAGTGTATATTATATTATATTATAATAATGTATAAGGTTATATTATATAATTATAATAAATTTAAATTTATTATACATGAGGAAAAAAACAATTACAATTCCAGTCTGAATTGAGGTAAGGGTGTATTTTACAATCTCATCCATATTCATGATTTTTTATGTTTAAGATTTTATTTGGGGAATTATTTTATATAACTATGTTTAACTCACATCATTTTTCTTCTCCATTTGTTATTTTCTTTTTCAAGTATTTGTTTCATTTTTACCTTCTCTGTCACTCAAAAATACCAAAGCAATGGTTTAAGGGAAAAGTGACTTTCCTTTTAGATTTGATCGAGAATTTTTTTTCTTCCATGTATATTTATTATTCAAATGTTTTCAAGAATGATTTTCATACAAAAATTACTGATTATATTCAATTATACCTTTTTTAACTTCTATAAATTTATTTATAAGCAATATTCTTTTCATTATATAAATGAATCACTTTTTAATGAAGTTGTGAATGAAATCTTGTTTTTAACACTTACCACACGTAAAAAAATTTGAACCATCATGACTAATAATTACATTAAATATTCTTTATAATTTTTAATTATTTATTCCTATTAATTATTTTTATTAATATATTAGAATTTTATTTATATTTTAAATAATTAATTTCAAAATTAAAATGGTATTTTCCTCAAGATTTATTCCATTGGTATTTTAAAATTATATTAATATATATCAGCATCCTTTGATTAGTCTTATGTTTCAATTAGGATACAATATAATGATATTATCAACCATATTTCATTGGATGGATTATGTTCTTTTTTACTAGGTAACGTATGAAAATTATTTATGGTGTTTCATCCAATATGGATAGTTATTTATTAATAATGCATATTGATTAAGTTGTATTTTATATTGATATAATGAATGTGATGGATTTATTAAGTGATAGATGGTGCTCGAAATTAAAATGTCTTTGAATTTGGACTTTATGGTAAGTTTCTATTTTTTTTAATTATGCATTCCATCATTATGAAATAAATTATTGATGTACATGTTATTATTTTAATAGTTATATTATCTATGGATAATTTATAAGCTCATGTGATTGTTTGTATGTAATTATTTGATCATAATTTATTCCCACCATTTTATTCATTTCTAATTTATTATATGATATTTTCTTTTGTATGTGTTCTTTTACTGTGCATCTATGCACAACCTTTTATTTTATTTATCCTAGGATTTGGGGAAGTACACTATGATTGGTATGAAAGTATATTTTAGAAGGAATAATAGAGATCTTAAAAACAATTTTATGTTTCATTTTATTTTTTTAAATATAGTGAAAGATTCAATCATGTGTCTTGTTTCTCAAGACTACTACACCATTTTATCCCTTATGATATGATTGCTAATATCTATAACCAATTCAATAAAGTTACCATTATATATTGGTTATAGATTCAGGGTTGTTACATTTATGATGTGTGCAGAGATTTTGAGGACATTCTAGGGTTTCATCACTCTAAGATATACTTATTATATTTGTGGATACATCATACCATATCATCCTTAACATGGATTCGTTATATTTGGAGCAGTATTTTATAGATTTATTCATGAGGCATATCATATTATTCGATGTTGATAGAGATCAGGTTGTGTTTATTGGTGATCAATACCCTTATATATGTTGAAGTAAAGTTGGGTCATTATCATACTTGATGTTCGAGTTGATAATGAGTTCAGCAAAGTATTATCATGTGGTGTTTTTTATAGTTGTGAAAGAGTATCCTAATGAATTTATAGAAGATTTTATAACACTACCCCTGTGGCAAGGTATTGATTTTTTGATAGTGTTATAGACAATAATCTCTCTAACATCGACATATCCATAAAGGGTATCCCCTTATGAGTTTTTTTAGATGTGGATCTAGATTAATGATATTATACATAAAGGATTCTTCTAATCTAGTGTGTTACCTACAATATCACCAGTTATCTTTGTGAATAATACTTATGGTGTTGTGTGTTTTTATATGATTTATCACCACTTAAATCAATTGATAATGAATAAATACTATCATATATTAATGATTAATGATTTATTCGATCAGTTTAAGGGATTTAGTTAGTTCATAAAGATTGATATTTAGTTAGAGTATCATCATATGTGGGTGAAGGATAAGGATATTCTAAATACTACTTTTATATGTTGTGATTGGAATTATGAGTATGTTGAAATTTCATTTGGTTAAATGAAATCTCTATATGTTTTTATGGGACTACTGAATATATTATACTATGAGTTTTTGGATAGATTTATGGCAGTGTTTATTGATGACATAAATTTATTTTATATGATAGAGGAGGATCATACAGAGTATATTCATATAGTATTGGGAGTTATTTGACATTATAAACAATTTGGGAAGCTATTAACGTGTGAATTATTGGCACCTGAGGATCGTTTCATCAGTAATGATACGTCTCCATGGTGATTAGTAATGAATCCTTCAGAGATCAAGGTGATTGTTTCTTTGGTGGACCCCAAGAACATTGTATAGGTATGGAGTTTGTTTATTCTTACTTGTTATTACCGGAGGTTCAGGAATAATTTATCTCATATTGTGACTCTTCTGAAATACTTTATTAATAAAATTAGAGTTTTTTGTGGAATGACCAATGTCAAGCTGTTTTATGTATTTAAAGGAGAATTTGGCAAGTGCTTCTATTTTTTATTTTCTGATGTATGGAGTTGTGTTTGAGGATTTTGTGATGCTTCATGTCTTGTATTAGGGTGTTCTCTGTTGAAACGGAGGAAGGTTATCTGTTATGGTTCCTGATACATACAACCTCTGGAATGAAACTATATAACCCATGATATTAATCATATTTTAGTTATCATTTCTATAAATTTATGTTAGTGTTACGACATTAGGGATTTCTTTATGATATTCACCAATCAAAAGAATATCAGGTATGCATTTCTTATCACAAATTAAATTTTCCATATTGATGGTGGATGAAATTATTGCAGTATTATGAAATTTATGTTCTCTATTCAATGGAAAGAGGGAATGTTGGGAATGATTCCATGAGTAGAAAGTTGTATTGTGATTTCATTCATGATTCTGTGATGTTTGGAGGATGATGGAGGAGTTTTGTAGGATAAAATATTATATAGTAGTTATAGATTGTAGATGGTATATTTATTAAATGGAAGTGTAGTCATCTTTGGTGAAGTAAGTGGAGGAGTCCCATCTGAGGGATTATGAGGTAGAGGTTTTGAGAGACTGTGTTTTTTATAGTGATACAACCAATGGATGTATAGAGTATGACTGATATTAGGCTTTATTTTAGGTTAGTATTGTAACAGCCCAATATTTTATAAAAAAATATTCTTTTTAATTTTATTAAAGTCTTGTGTTGTACGCTACACCAAAAGGAGCTTGCACAACACGCATCCTTGACTTGCCTTGCATTACACGCAATCGCGACCTTCCTCAATAGCGTGTGTAATACGCAATACCGAGTTTCACTAAACAATGATATGCTATTAAAATATTATTAAAACTAGCCGGTATGAATAGTAATAACCACTTTTTAAAACTCTGTAAATCTTATTTTTCAAAATGAACTTCATTTTTGGATTAGGAGTATCGAATTTAGCCTAAGGTGAAATTTTGGTACTTTTCGGATAACATTCATATTCTAATGAATAGTGAAAATTACTAAATTATAATTAAAAACAACATTTTTAATCGAAATAATTAATAGTGATAAATTATTAATTTGAGTGATTTTAAAGTATATTTAGAATATATTTTTACAATTTAATACAATGTTGGTCATTGGATGTAATTTCACATTTAAACCAGACATAATCAAGTGTCAATCTTTTGATAGATATTGTTTCTTAAAAACACGCTATTTGTTTTAACAGCGGGATTTAATTATAAAATTAATTAATGCAAATTATATGATATGAATTTGGTAAAATAGACTTCATTTTTGAATTCGGAATATGAAATATAGCTTAGGATGAAATTTTGGCATTGTTCTGAAAAACATCAATTTTTGATGAATAGTGAAACTACTAAGTTGTAGCTAAAAAAATTAATTTCTTCATAAATCTTAATTTTACCGCTTCTGTGAATGGAATTTCAAAAATCCGAGAAACACGGTTGATGTCAGTAAGTAAAATGTGGTTCAATGAGATGATAATAATTTTTGGTGAATAGTAACTTTTTACTTTTTTTTACAACGGTTAATAGTAAATAGGGTAACTAAGGGTAAATATGATATTACTATTACCCTAACACATGTCCTAATTCTATTGGATAAGTGTAATTCGACCAAAAACAACCTTATGAATATAATATGACCATTTAGGTCAACTTGGATTAGATTATGACATTTAATATTATATTATTTAATGAATAGTTAAAATAGTTAAAATCAAAGTTTAATAAGTAAATCATGATATAAGTAATAATAATGTCAAGAACAACAAGTCAAAACACCTACGATAAATGAAACGATTTTACCCAAAACGCTTCTTTAACATGGAATTTCCAAAAGAACGGGTAATATAAAGTCATAAGTGAACCATATATGATATCATAACAATGAATATGATTCTTTAATAAGTCAATGACATTATTTAAATCATTATACAGGAGGTTCGGACACATTTGAAGCAAATCGGACCTAAGGTAAGGGAAATATCACAATCTCATTTTTATCCGAGATTGCTTATACGTTGGTATTTTCTGGGGTGTATTTTATCATCCACATCCATGTTCCCTTAATATGTAATATTGTTTCCATCCACCTACAATTTTTTAAGTCCAATTTTACACTTCGGTGAGTTTTTAGTAGAGGATATGAAAGGAATTTTTTTTCATTTTTTCATACGAGGTACTTTTCCGACAAAAGTACGAAGAATATTTTTTAACTTATACGACATGAATGGATTTTTTAAAAAAAAATTATTTCCAAGGAGATTTATTTACATGTTTTCAAGTTTATTTTTAATCAACTTCTTTTAGTTTAAATATGTATGACATATTAAGAAAGGAAAAAAATGGTTTTTGAAGAAGAAAGGATATTTTCCTCAAGAATGGAGTTCAAGTGTTTTATGAAAATTATTTTCCATCTAAGATAATATAGGGTTCTGTTTTTATCCCTATTGTTACATTGTTTTGATTATGTTTTGATGGAATTGTTTTTATGAATTCCTTTATCGTATATGAATTTTTTTATGATGTCATGATGTTTAAGATTCCCATTTTTATTACATGGGTTATGAAATGATGTATGATTTATGATTTTGTGGCACACATAAGAATGGTATCATTATGAGATGGGTGGGACCTATATCTCCCTCCAATGCATTGGGTAAAGATTTTATATCTCATGAGATATACATGGCTGGAATGGTTGGTTATACCGGTTCAGTGAAACATGACTGAAACGAGGGTTACTCGATTCGGAAAGGGACTTTGTCCACTAAGATAGTCTTGGCAATGAGTCTTGACTAACAAGAAATGATTCTCTATGATTATGTGTGAATTCTACAAAGTTTCATGTTTTAAGTTATGATTATTGTGAATACATTTCACTACCATGATTTATCCCATGTTATGATATTATGAGCTCTTTTGCAGGTTAAGATTTCCAAAAGTTATGTTCTTATGTATATGATGTGATTGATATTTCTTTTGTTTACCCTTACTGAGCATTTGAGCTCACCCATTTATGTTTTCTTTTCCCCAGGATATAAAGAAAGGTTTTAGGTAAAAAAAAAGGGAAGATCTTTATGGGAGATATTGAAGATCTTTCACCACGATTAGAAGATTACGTTCCGAGTTTCCAAAGACACTAAACTATTACGATCCTTGTGTGTGTTTTTTTGTTCTGTACTATGTATTCCGCAAAAGTAATGTAATGTCCATGTACGTCAAGATACGGGTCTCTACAGTTGGTATCATAGGAAAGGTTTAGTCAACCTTTGGAAACTAGGATGCGAAAACGTTAGTGAGATCCCTAGAGATATTTCTAAGGTATGTCTAGGGATGTCTCTAAGGTTAAGTATACGTATAGGTTATAGTCCTAGAATTGCGCTAACGATCTTCGAATTTATCCTAAGATGTTAGATATTGAGGGTACTACCCCTTTATTATGTTGTTTTCCCTAGCATGATTTTTGCCTCTCATACTATTCTTTTGGGGTTTTAGACGATGGCTGGAACCCGAAAGAACCGTGTTAATGCGGAATGTGATGGGCAATGCAATGATTGTCCCCCTGAGCAACCAAACGATATGGGAGCTGGAATGCAAAATCTTGTAGCCATGCTCACACAACTTTCTCAAGCTATGAATCATGTAGGACTTCCAAACGAGCATAGGAAGGAGCAACATTCTGTTGAATCCTTCATGAGGCAGCGTCCACCTTCTTTCAGTGGGTCTACTGATCCATTAGTTGCTGAACAATGGATTAGTACTACTGAAAAGATATTTTCAGTTCCTCAATGTTCTGAACATGATAAAGTCATCCTAGCAGTGTATCGTTTGGAAGGAGATGCTGATCAATGGTGGAATCTTATTAAGAATACGAGGCAAAGGGATGAAATTGAGTCTATGGAATGGGACGAGTTCAAGAACTTATTTTTCAATAAGTACTTCCCTCGTATTCTCCGAACAAAGATGGAGAAAGAGTTTCTTGAACTGAAGCAAAGGGATGATGAATCTATTGGTACCTATGAAGCAAATTTTACAAGACTTGCAAGGTACGCTTCTGGTATTATCATCCAACCTGAAAGTAAAGTTGATCGATTTTTCAGTGGCTTAAAACCAAGTCTTCGAAGGGCATTAGCTATAAGAGACTTCAGTAGCTATGAAGAAATTGTGCGTTGTGCTATCAAGGTAGAAATGGAAGTTGGTGTTACATATCCATCTCATGGGTTTGACAAGAAACGAAAGATGGAGTTCAAGGAGAAATCTCAGAATAATGGTGAAACGAAAATGAATGTTTCCTTATGCACAAAGTGTGGAAAGAAGCATGGTGGAGATTGTCTTAAAGGGACTAGAAAATTTTTTAAGTGTGGAAAAGAAGGTCATCGAGCAGCTGAGTGTCGAAGTAAAGGAAAATGGGATTCTAATGAAGTGAATAAAGCAAACACTGCAGAGAACGTACAACCAACACTTCAATGCTTCAAGTGCAAGGAAATGGGTCATTATGCTAATAAATGCCCTAATCCAAGGGTTAGTGATGATCGACATGAGCAACCGCTTAAGGCAAAGGACAAAGGGAAGTCACATGCGATCACTATTGGCAATGTTGAATATGACAACGATGTGGTGGAATGATTAAGTGTTTATGTAATTGGATTTCAAAATAATGTTGTATCTTGGAATATTGGAATATTTATGTATTGGTCTAATGTGGTATTCAAAGTGATTGAGATATTATGCGCATAATGAAGGGAAACGAGAAAATGAAATGTTTAACAGTATTCATGAGCTCATGATTGATATAAGGACTACGTTTGAGTATATAGAATTTTGAGGATTTTGGTATGTGGAAAGTGTTAACTTTTAACTGCATTTAAGTTTTCACTAAGGTTCAATGGGTATTCAAGAGAATACATGATTAAGGACTTTGAATGTTTGGAATGTGACCAACAAAACATATCTTATGATATATGGGGATCGACGATGGTGTTAAATCTCTGGTAATCGTTTTCACTATATTATGAGAGTCGACTGCAGTATTATGGATAAGCCTAAAGATTGGAATGGATTATGTTGGACATAATTAGTATTGTTTCTTTTTTCGATATTATTGATGGGATGTTATATAGTTTTGGAAAAAGGACAACCTGCAGGATGGGCGACAGCCCATCGCTTCGGACAAGGCTGTGGGAATCGAACCCACAACCGAAGTGCGACTGGCCTTTATCGCCTACCACTGGCCTACAGGAAGTCCCTGTTTAGTAGAAACTAGTTTTATTATATTAAGCAGTATGATATATGAAGTATAAGTCCATTTTAGAAACTATATATGATTAATCTCACTATAGATCGACTTATGTATATAATTTTTGCTAACCTTTTGTTTGAGACAGATGGAATGACCCGTCATTCTATCACATGATCTGCTAACACTTCATGAATAACAAATTCATCTTCATTTATTTAAGAGATGAAGTGGAAATTGTTCAAGGCACGAACAACAGTGAGACTGTACCAAAATAAAGTAAGTATTTATTCTAATTCAAATTTTCAACTTTAGGGAAATGATCTTGAAAACCAAAAATGTTGTCCTAGTGATCTTATACCTGATGAATCAGATGGTACCTTATATCATCACAAATCTATGGATTTGTGATTACTGGCTTTTCCATAGACATGTTCTCTACCACTCTCCATCAGAACATGATGGTTAGATTTCTCTTCCATATCCATATTATCACCTATGTGGAAACCCAATGATTAGTTTATTTGGGTAACCGTTACGTTTCATACATTTGTTTTTAAAGATTGGTTTTGATATTCTTTTTTTCGATGTGGGTTTCTATTAAAGAAACTTTCAAATAGTAAACCATTTATAACCCCGACGAATTTCGCGGGCGAAATTCATTTTAAGGGGGGTAGAATGTAACAGCCCAAGATTTTATAAAAAAATATTCTTTTTAATTTTATTAATGTCTTGTGTTGTACGCTACACCAAAAGGAGCTTTCACAACACGCATCCTTGACTTGCCTTGCATTACACGCAATCACGACCTTCCTCGATAGCGTGTGTAATACGCAATACCGAGTTTCACTAAACAACGATATGCTATTAAAATATTATTAAAACTAGCCGGTATGAATAGTAATAACCACTTTTTAAAACTCTGTAAATCTAATTTTTCAAAATGAACTTCATTTTTGGATTCGGAGTATCGAATTTAGCCTAAGGTGAAATTTTGGTACTTTTCGGATAACTTTCATATTCTGATGAATAGTGAAAATTACTAAATTATAATTAAAAACAACATTTTTAATTGAAATAATTAATAGTGATAAATTATTAATTTTAGTGGTTTTAAAGTATATTTAGAATATATTTTTATAATTTAATACAATGTTGGTCATTGGATGTAATTTCACATTTAAACCAGACATAATCAAGTGTCAATCTTTTGATAGATATTGTTTCTTAAAAACACGCTATTTGTTTTAACAGCGGGATTTAATTATAAAATTAATTAATGCAAATTCTATGATATGAATTTGGAAAAATAGACTTCATTTTTGAATTCGGAATATGAAATATAGCTTAGGATGAAATTTTGGCATTGTTCTGAAAAACATCAATTTTTGATGAATAGTGAAACTACTAAGTGGTAGTTAAAAAAAATTAATTTCTTCATAAATCTTAATTTTACCGCTTCTGTGAATGGAATTTCAAAAATCTGAGAGACACGGTTGATGTCAGTAAGTAAAATGTGGTTCAATGAGATGAAAATAATTTTTGGTGAATAGTAACTTTTTACTTTTTTTACCACGGTTAATAGTAAATAGGGTAACTAAGGGTAAATATGATATTACTATTACCCTAACACATGTCCTAATTCTATTGGATAAGTGTAATTCGACCAAAAACAACCTTACGAATATAATATGACCATTTAGGTCCACTTGGATTAGATTATGACATTTAATATTATATTATTTAATGAATAGTTAAAATAGTTAAAATCAAAGTTTAATAAGTAAATCATGATATAAGTAATAATAATGTCAAGAACAACAAGTCAAAACACCTACGATAAATGAAACGATTTTACCCAAAACGCTTCTTTAACATGGAATTTACAAAAGAACGGGTAATATAAAGTCATAAGTGAACCATATATGATATCATAACAATGAATGTGATTCTTTAATAAGTCAATGACATTATTTAAATCATTATACAGGAGGTTCGGACACATTTGAAGCAAATCGGACCTAAGGTAAGGGAAATATCACAATCTCATTTTTATCCGAGATTGCTTATACGTTGGTATTTTCTGGGGTGTATTTTATCATCCACATCCATGTTCCCTTAATATGTTATATTGTTTCCATCCACCTACAATTTTTTAAGTCCAATTTTACCCTTCGGTGAGTTTTTAGTAAAGGATATGAAATGAATTTTTTTTCATTTTTTCATACGAGGTACTTTTCCGACAAAAGTACGAAGAATATTTTTTAACTTATACGACATGAATGGATTTTAAAAAAAAATTATTTCCAAGAATCTTTCTTTACATGTTTTCAAGATTATTTTTAATCAACTTCTTTTAGTTTAAAGATGTATGACATATTAAGAAAGGAAAAAAAAGGTTTTTGAAGAAGAAAGGATATTTTCCTCAAGAATGGAGTTCAAGTGTTTTATGAAAATTATTTTCCATCTAAAATAATATAGGGTTCTGTTTTTATCCCTATTGTTACATTGTTTTGATTATGTTTTGATGGAATTGTTTTTATGAATTCCTTTATCGTATATGAGTTGTTTTATGATGTCATGATGTTTAAGATTCTCATATTTATTACATGGGTTATGAAATGATGTATGATTTATGATTTTGTGGCACACAAAAGAATGGTATCATTATGAGATGGGTGGGACCTATATCTCCCTCCAATGCATTGGGTAAAGATTTTATATCTCATGAGATATACATGGCTGGAATGGTAGGTTATACCGGTTCAGTGAAACATGACTGAAATGAGGGTTACTCGATTCGGAAAGGGACTTTGTCCACTATGATAGTCTTGGCAATGAGTCTTGACTAACAAGAAATGATTCTCTATGATTATGTGTGAATTCCACAAAGTTTCATGTTTTAATTTATGATTATTGTGAATACATTTCACTACCATGATTTATCCCATGTTATGATATTATGAGCTCTTTTGCAGGTTAAGATTTCTAAAAGCTATGTTCTTATGTATATGATGTGATTGATATTTCTTTTGTTTACCCTTACTGAGCATTTGAGCTCACCCTTTTATGTTTTCTTTTCCCCAGGATATAAAGAAATGTTTTAGGTAAAAAAAAGGGAAGATCTTTATGGGAGATGTTGAAGATCTCTCACCACGATTAGAAGATTACGTTCCGAGTTTCCAAAGACACTAAACTATTACGATCCTTGTGTGTGTTTTTTTGTGATGTACTAAGTATTACGCAAAAGTAATGTAATGTCCATGTACGTCAAGATACGGGTCTCTACAAGTATTTTCATAACATCATTGATATGTGGCATGGTCCTTCATGAGTCTCGTAGTTATACTTTATCTTTACATCCTAGTGTGGTAAATATCTATCATATCATGTGATTTTAGTTTTTGTGGTCAAGCTTGAAGAGATATGTTTTCATTATTGTCTCTTAATTTTTGGTTTTCTAAAGGGTAAATATTGAGTACCATTTTCTTGGTGGGTTTCATCAGTAACATGATGTTCCCTAGTGGAAGTGGAAGAAAACCTTGATAAACTTCTTCACTATGATTCTAAGAGATATGGGATGATGTGATTCTTTACGGGTTATCATAGATCATTTGACAATGTCAACTCACTTATTAGAAATTAAGGAGATGATCTCAGTGGATGTATTGTAATGGAATTTTTTGGAGGAGGTGGTGAGGTTTCATGGGTTCTTGAAGATAACCATCTCTGATCATGACCCCTATTTAAAATTTAGGGTGTAGAGAGGTATCATGTGTTCATTTGGATCTCATTTATTCTTTATAGTCTCTTTAAATCTACAAAAACATGATTAAACAAAGAAAACTATCCAGACTCAATATTATATATTGTTTTTATTAATTAAATATTTTTTAGTTTCATGGGTGAGTCACCTAACCATGGTGTAGTTTTTTTTAAAACAACAGTAATTACTCAACTATTAGAATGGATCTATTTAATGAAATTTATGTTTGACCTTTTTGATCATTATTGTATCAGACCAAGGTTGTGAATTTAGTGATTCTTGTATTATAATTATTCCAGAGCATGATTATAGAGGTGCAGGTGATCCTTGGGAAAGTGAAAGTGGCCTAAAATGTTAATAAGTACTTTTTTATCATTTAATGATGCCTATGGAGTTAAAAATTGGAGATCATATTTCCCTGAAGGTGTCTCCTCTTCAAGGTAATTGAAGTATTGTTCATGGGAATAATATTTCTCCGATGTTTGTTGGAAATTCGGGGATATTGGTGCATGTTAGATCTATTGTGTATCGGTGAGAACATCCCCAATAGATGATATAGATCCACGATGTATTTCACATGTCATAGCTTCATTGATACCTTCATGGTGATTCATATATCATCAAATGGGGTGATATGGTAATTGAAGATGACGAAAACTTCAAAGAGTAGCCTATAGGGATCTAGGGCCATCAGAAGAAGGTGTTTCTTCGTAATAGTATTCTTATGGTTTATGTAATATTTTTTTATAGTAGATTGTTGGAGAGATATTAAGATCCTGAGTACCATATATGTACTCAATATTCTGAGTTTATTGATGTTGGATCTTTTTTCCTATTGACATGGTATGTTTGACCATTGATGGATAATAAGATAGATGGTTGGGGTTTCATGTTTATGCCCCTTATTCCCCTAATATGTTGGTAATGTTAATATTATAGAGAGATCCTTGAGAGGTGGCTCATGGTATGTTTTTTTATTCCCATTTTATTCCAATGTTGGGTTTGGTTTAAAATTATTGAGGATGAGAATTGTTTTCGTGGAATCTGGTTTAATGGGTCAGTTTTTCACCATCCCATCATTTTTTTGTTTGGTTGTTTAGTGAATTATATGAAGAATATGCCAGATAAATAGTAGTTTTTGATGCTTTTTCATATTAAAGAGGAATCATATATCATAATATAATATGTCGTTGCCTAGTGTGGCTTTGGAGATCGATCTTGTAGTGTAGTGATTGATCCTGTGTCATAGAGGCTTAAGGTTATGGTTTTGGTGTAACTGTCTCCTAAGAGGTGTATATGTTATGGAGTTGGGTTTCACTATAGGTATCTAGGTATCATATTTTTCTTGTTTTTATCTCTTGAATTATCACTACATTGTAGATATTGGGTTCATAGTGGGGTCTCATAGGGTGTCTCTTCTAGATTGGTTGTGGCTACAACATAATATATAGGTTGTGTTCTAACCTTGTTTTAGGGTTGTGTGATCTATGGGAGATATGTGGTGATTTTCATTCTAGAATCCATATATGGTTTGTATATAAACCATTATGATATGTACATCTATTATGTTTTGTATTTTTTATGAAAACCTTTGGGATTTTAGCATAGTCTAGGGGGTCGTGTCATGGTTCGACTAAATGATAACCTTTATACAAATAGAACCCATCTCAAATTATCATATTTTAATTGTTTCTTCTTCAAACCCTAGGAAACCCAAATTATTTTTTAAAAACACTTTGTACCTGTTTTTCAAGGAATTATCCCCTCTCTTTTATAGATTGATCCTATGGAAGAGTAATTTAATGTCGATGCTTGTTGTTATGTTCTTATTCAGATTTCATTGAAAGTATTGAGGTAAGGTATTCATTATGCTAAATTTTGTTTTATGTGTCAATTTGAAAGTATCATGCTCTAGATTATTTTTGTATATAGTATAATCAATCTAATTAAAATAAATAACTAAATTATATAATGAATTATAAGGGATGTTTTGATTGAATATGTTGGTACTTTATTGATGATACCTCTTACGTTCTTCTAGATAGTTTGTAATATACTTATTTTTATTGGTGTTGATATTTAGCATGATTTATGGAACTAATAAGCGGTGAAAAACATAAATATGGTAATGATGTTATGATTAATAAAAGAGGAATATAAATGGATTATCATTTTTAAATGAAAATTTATAAATATAACAGGGTTTCTTGAGCATTATTAATTATTGGTTCTTGGCTATTTTTGGATATGGATTATAGTTTTCTTTTTCTTATAACCCATTCATATTGAATCAAATAATTCAATATGGTAATTAAAATATTGTTATTTCATTATAATTTGTTGGGGATGAGTGAGGCCCTTCTTTTTTGTTAGTCTTGTATGCCTTAGTGTTATGTGTTTAGTTTCAAATTGTGTTTTTCATGATGAAAATACATTTATTCAATGTATGTGTGCTCTAATACAATATATCATTTATAAATTTGGCGTGTTATGAAATTAATACAAGATAAATGTGCACAAGTTGAGAGTATGTATGTCGTGATGTCTATATTTATGATGAGGTTGATAATGTGGTTTACAGAATATGTTGAGAGTGTGTCATGACTATTTTTTGGGATGTATTGTAAGTATTGTTGAAGGGTTTATTTTATAGAGGATGAGATATATCATTTTCTTTCTTTATTGATGTTTCTTTTGATGGATGGATACTATATGGTTTAGTATTTTTTTCAACTACCTACTGTGGTTGTCATATGCATTGTGAGTACATATTCTTGTGGTAACATAGGATGAGTCCTTGATTATATGAAATTATGGAATATTGAATGGAGTAATAAATTTACTCAATTTATGGGTGTATATAATGGTGGTAATGATTGATAAAATAAGTGTAGCCATTTGATTTTTCAATGTAATTCTCCAAGTATAATATTATATATATATTGAAAAATTTATATGAATTAATGAAAGCATAATGTCTTACGATGAAATAAAATGGATTACCATAATTTCTGTAGGGTTTAATAATGAATGATATTTAATTTATCATTATTAATGGATATGATTAATTTTGTTTTTTCTTTATTCTAGTATGCTTGTATGAAATATACTCTCCTGGGACATAGTAGTGGTTGTCGGGTGTAAAGTAGGATGATAGTTACAGTTGAGTCTTTGGCTATATAGTTTCCCTTATATTGTTTTTTCATGATATTTTTTCTTTTATTTTTATGATTTTACATACTACACTAGTAAATTAAGATGGAAATTTTTATGCCCATATTTTATTGGTATATATTTTTTCCTTAATATTATGGTTATTGAGGGAATGTATGGTTGAAATCTCCCTCTTCCCAGCTCTCTCATCACTATAGCATGATGTGTAGCTATATCCAAGCTATAATGGATTAAGGTATTGGGTATGAGCCTAAATTGGATATATTGGATAATGATTTTACTATAATTTTATGTGTTGAAAGTATTGGATAGATGATATAGAATATACTTTTATCTATTCTGGATAACTATTTTTTCATGGGTGTACAT
This sequence comes from Viscum album, assembly GCA_963277665.1. Classification (NCBI taxonomy): domain Eukaryota; kingdom Viridiplantae; phylum Streptophyta; class Magnoliopsida; order Santalales; family Viscaceae; genus Viscum; species Viscum album. The sequence continues at coordinate 449,949,646 of OY728133.1, forward strand.
GTACGGGCTATGATAGACTAATGTATAATGTATGATACATAAGTTACAGTGGATTCTAGACTTACTATTTTGTTATATATGAGATAATCATGGTGAGGATATGATTATTATTATGGTATGTAGGATGATATGTGATGTAACACGCTAATATTTTAAGAAGGAAACTATTTTTGATATCGTATATGACATGAAACATTGAGCCAAAATGAACCGTGAAATGTTATTATTTAAATATGATCATTATAACCTACCTATTAAATTAGTAAGTATAAATAGGATTGAATAATTTGTGAATATATATATAATAGTCTACTCAATATAAATATATTGATAAATTATTAATAAATAATAATTCAATTTTTTGTAAGGTCGTTTTAATATTAAAAAATGTTTTTCTTACAAAAATTGTTTATATTCCTTTTTTGAGAAAATATTATATTTAATTTCAATAAATTTAATAAATTATATAAAAAATATATCATTTTTTAATTAATCATATCAAAATTATCATATCTTAAAATTTTGATCATTTTTGAAAAGCTTAATTTTTAGTAAAAATAATGATTTATATTGATAACTATATTTTATTTTAATGTATTTACAAATTAAAATTCTATTTAGGATTATTTTTAAAATTTAATTAGTTCTATTTGATTAAACTTAATATAATTAGACTTTGTAATTAATTTTGTACTTGAAATTGTTTTAAATATTTTTATACTTAAATTGATAATTTTTTAAACAAAAACTAGTTTTAGTTTCATTTTTGTTAATATTAAATTAATTTCTACCACATCTAAAAATTTAATATTAAATAATTTAATCAAGATTTACAATCAATAGCTTTGAATTTAGTAAATAGGTAGTTTTTTCATTGTGAATAGCAAGCTTAGTAATTTTTGGTCACCACACTAATGGTAAATCATGAAATTGTGGCTAAAAATAAATTGATAAGGACTAATAAATGAACTTTACACATAAATTTATCCTTTTAGATGATTTTAGTTCAGCCATTTTCATTCATGTTTAGAAAATATTATAACTCAATTCCATGTTTATTTGATTTTTAATTTTATATTATTTTATGTAAAGAAAGGTAAAAAAAATTTCATTCTCTTTATTTGATTATATCTAAATTTATAATGTAGGGAAAAACAGAGGCTATGTTTAGTTAAAAAAGATTAATTTGAAATTTAAATTATTATTTTTTATCATTTAAATTTATTTCATATTTTAAGTAATGAAATAATGACCTTAAATGCTTATGAAACACCAATACAATATTAATTCAAATAATATCAAAATAAACTAAATGATTTTAAAAATATTAAAATTAAAATAATTAGAAGTAATTATAGTTTTAAAAAAATTGTGGATAAATATAACATATTAGTGATGTGTGAAAATTTTATATTCGATTTCCTCCTTTTTCTTCTTGTTTTTAAAGTCAAATTAAAATGAATACTCTCAAAAATAACATTAGTGATATTTTATGTTAAATATAGTTTATTAAATGATTTAAAATTCCCAAAAAACCTATATTTAGAAAAAACAATTTAATATGTTTTAAAATATCAATTTTGATTCATTTATGGGTTCATTTTTCCTTTATTGTAACTATATTGACCCACAAAGAGTAAAGACTTTGTTATCACTGTAACTATCAAAAAAGGTTAAGGTAACTTAAAAATAAAGATAATGTTAAAACACAGATGTAAACTCATCAAAATTTTATTTTATGATAGTATTTAGACACATTATCATTATATCTTATAATAATATCATTTTTTATCATTTTCCCAAGAGTATTAATTTATCTTAATTTAATACTTTAAGTAAATCCAAGAGCACACTCCTATAAAAGGAAACATCTTATCCTCTTACATTCACACTTAAAAAATTAGTTTTGAACATACCTGAAAATATAAATTAAATTAATCCCTCTTAAAATCCTTGAGGAATTTTATTAATCAATAATCCAACATAGTAGGGACTTAGGTATAATCCTAAAGAGGTTGTTCGAAGAAGATGTATAGTTATTTAAAAATAATTTTAATTTTCTTTCTTATTATACCTCCATAAAATATTTTTTACCCATGTCTTATTATATTAATTAAATAACCTATATATATCTCCTCTTCCATCAAATGGTAAATGAAACTGTTGTTTGTGTTTACGGTGGAAAACCACCTTGCAAATAAATGTAATTTGTTTCTCTATAGATGCCTTTCATGGATGGTTATAATGATGGATTTAATGTATATATTAGATATTCATAATATAATAATAATTATAGAAAATTTAATATATCGTATATTTTTATAAATTTCAATTTCATTAAAAATGATAATCTCGTTCTTACGTACGTGTGGATTACCACCTCTATGAAGCAATGTGTTTAATTTTTCATTACCACATTACATGGATGATTTATATAAGTTTATTTAAATAAATAATAACATATTTATTATATAATAATAATTAAAAAATTATAAAATAATACTTACCTTCTTTCAATAATTATCTTTGAAAAATAGATACATTACTCTGCATATGTACAACCTACTGTATCCATGACTGTAATGTAGTTTGTTTTTCATATCAATATTTCATTATTGTTTTTAAAATTGTAATACATGTATAAAATTATAATTATTTCATGATTATTATTCTTTTTATAATGGATTAATGACCTATTTTACCATTTTCAATCTACTAAATTCATTTAGGATATACAGTCTAAATATCGCTAAAATGTTATATGTGAACTTAATTGATTAAGTAATTAAATATAACTTCAAAATAAAAAACAAAATTAATAATAAGAATAAATATATTCTTAAAAATTAAATATTTAACATAATATTATTATTCAATAAGATAAATAATGTACATGGAGATTCGAACTTGAGGTGAATGATGATTTTCTTTAAAACCATGTTTTAAATGTTTTAATGATTTTTTTATAAATATTTATCTTCCATTACCATATTAAAAAATTTATTTTAAGGAAATATTAATGACTTACAAAAGAAAATTTTATATCTCTTTTTTACTTTATTTTAAATCATTTAAATGTGAATCATTTTACATATTTTATACAGAATGTATTTACTTTCATTAAAAAATACAAAAGGAAATATTTATTTTAACGCATACAGCATAAATTTTGTTTATCACCACTATAAACATTATTTTATTTGTTTATAACTTTATAATATTCCTTTTTATCTTAAAATAAAACACCCATTTGCACTGCTAAATGAATTATAGTTTTGAAAACTGAGTTTTAAATAAAATAGATATATCATGATCTATTTTTTTCTTATAGTTGCAATGAATGTTTTTATGATGAATTAATCATGTATTGTAATTATTAATTTTTTTATTTCATTGTTTGGAAAACAATAATCATTAAAATTTTATTTTGGGTGTATCGAAATAACACTATAATTGATTAGGTTGAGTTTTTTGTCTCATGAGATAATATGAATGGATTTAGGGGGTAAACCAAATCCACGTTCAAATTCTATTAACCATATGATATTGTCGTGGTAGTTATACATGACATATGATTATTTCATTATATTTTTTCTTCCACATTACCTTTATGGATTTTACCTTCTATATTTTTAATAAATGTTTTATAAAAAATACTTTGGTAGAAAATTTTATTTCTTGGGTAATAAATTTTTTATTTTGTGGAATCAGTTTATTTATGAAAAATGAAAAAAAACTATTATATGTTTTCATGATATAACATATTTATTTCATTATTTTTATGTCACTTAATAATATTTTTGTTCTCATACTACATATTACAATTTTTTATAGGGTTTCAGGAAAGATTAAGAATTTTTATTAAGACATAATATATGAAAAGAAATGTTTGGTATAGTGGGAATAGGGCACACTTAAAGTCATGGGTATCATTATTTAAGAGTTTTTCTTAATTCTCTAAAACTCTAAACCTAACATATCTTTTGTTATACAGTACATCCCATATTTCATTTTGATGTTTAATGTTTTGGATGGTTGAAATTGAGTCACATAGATCAGTATTAAATCCATAAATGAAATATTTATGATTGTATCACGTGATCTGGTAGTATTGATCTTTGGTTGTTATATTTAATATCATAGTGAGGTATAGATAAATTTTGATATTATGATGTTTTAATGATATGTTATATTAATGGTTATGGATAAAATCATGTTTTTATAAGATTAAGGTTGATCAAATGTTCAATGTATTCGACACCCCTTTTTAGGATTTAGGTTATGGGATTATAAGATTATTAAATTTAATTTGGGAGACATTTATGGAAATAAAACCATTGGATTTAGTATCTATTTTTGTGAAAATTTTATTATATGAATAATGATTATATATTTTATATACAGAAGTTGAAATTTCTTGATATCCTTTATGATTTATATGATCTTTTACATTGAGATAATTATGGGTTATTAATATTTGGGAACAAATGTTTCATTATAACAACTACCATTGGATTGAAAAGTGATTTGGTGATTAAGTGATAATTTTTTTGGAATAAGTTCACTAATTTGGGAACCTAAAATGATTGTGATTAATTGTATATTATTAGAAAACATGGGATTTTATTTGAGTATTAATAGTCGAATTATATTCTGGAAACATATATGATTTTAATGCATCTATATGGTTATTTGAGATATTTATGGAAAAGATTTTCATATTTTGAAGATTATATTTTTAGGGAATATAAATTTTTTTATATATGACATTATGAGTGATGAATCCTAATTGGAGATAAATGTTAATATAATCTCAGAATAAATTTTGAGAAAAATAATTCTAATCTTTGGGATTCAATCTTTATTATGAATATTTTGAAGAATTTGAAGGTTATTTATTTATCAAATGATATATGTTCATCTTTGGGTGTTATTATTGAGGATTTGTTTTTTGAGGTTTTATTTAATCTTATGAAGGTTTATTCATATTATAAATTATCTTAAATTGTGAAAACCATTTTGGTTTTGGATAATTTCTATTGATATGAGGGATAACTTATTAACCTTTTGGATTATGTAATATGTTAGAAATTGATTTGAGTTCATTAAGCATAAATATTTTCATCTTAAATACTCATAAATTGAATAAAAACATGATATTGTATTGTAAATTAATTAATGGGTGAAATTTTAATTTTCAAGTAAGTATATTTCATTATGTTCTTAGTCAAGATGGTAATAGAATTCTTTAACTCTAGGAAATTGATATTGAAATAGAAATGTTATCCTATTATTATCATTAGTGACGAATCAATGGTGTTTTCCCCATAATAGATTTATGATTTTCTTCATCATTAACATTCTCCTCGCCACATTTTCTATCACTCTATTTTAGTCCCTAGGCATTTGTTTTATTATCCATGTCCATAATTTTACTTCCCAATACTGTTATACAATTTTGAAACCTAGTTTTGTTCTATTCAAGATGACCTTCATATTTCTATTCCCCATTTTTTAGTAGGATATTATATTATCCTTTTCTATTATGTGATTTTTATATAAAAGGATTTTCAAATGTTAAGAACATGTTCAAATTATACAAATACAATTTATTGAAGGGGGTAGAATGAAACACTGTGAGAATTTAAAAAGAAACCTATATTTGGTGGTTTATATTACACGCAACATCATGCCTAAAAAACTATTAATTATTATTATTTAAATATTATTTTTCTATGATATAATTTAAATTAGAGGAAATTAATAGGATTAACTATTTTATAAAATGTATATAAAGGGCATACTCAATATAAATATATATATAAATTATTCGTAAATAATCACATAGTTTTTACAAAATTCATTTTATTCTTTAAAAAAATATTTAATTTGGTTAGAGAGTATTATAATTAATTTATGTAACTTTAAAAAAAATTATAAAAAGGATATAATTTTTTAATTTATCATATAAAAATTAGCATATTGTGAAATTTTGAGATTTTTGTGAATTGTTTAATATTTAATAAAAATTATTGATTATAATTGAAAACAATATTTTATTTTATATTATTTACAGGATAAAATTATTTTTTGTTATAGTTTTAAAATATAATTACTTCATTATCATTAATAATAATCAAATTAAATTTTTATTAAATAATTTTATACTTGCATTTTTTATAAAATCATTTTTAAAAATAAAATGGTATTTATTAAACAATTTTTTGTAGTGTTGTGTGTCTTAATATTAAATTAATTTATTCCACTTATTTTAAGTGGGACTTGAAAAATTTAATCCATATTTCGAATCAATATTTACATACATTGTAAATATGTCCCTTTTATTTTAGGTCATTATGAATATTAACCATAATAAATTGTTTTACCATGGTAAGGGTAAATCGGGTAATTGAGGTTAAAAATAATTCGGTAAAAAAATAAAAATGACACTAAAACATTAATTTATTCTATTTGATGTTTTTATTTTATATATTTCCATCCATTCTTTAAATATATGAAAACATGGTGAATTATTTCATTGATTTTGAACATTATGTTATTTTATGTAATGAAAAGTCCAAAATGTTGTTCTCCTTGTTTTATTATCTCTCATTTTTGTTCATAGGGATCAAAAGTCTATGTTTAATTTTTGAAGGTTTATTTAAAATATAAATGATTTTTATTTTATCATGGTAACTTATTTTTATGTTTTAGTGATGAAATAACTACCTTAAATGCTTACACAATGCTGACATAGTATTTATTCAATTAATAAAAAAATGATTTTACAAAATATTAAAAGTAATATAAATTGAATTAATTATTGTTTTAAATGAATTTTTTTATATAAATATTATATTTTAGTGATGTGTTAAATTTTTAAATTTTAATTCCATATTTTTTCAGTGTTTTTAAAGTCAAATTAATTAAATAGTTTTAAGAATGATGTTAATGATATTTTTTGTTAAATATTATTTTATTAAATGGTTTAAAATTCCTAAAAATATATTAATTTCCAATTTATTTGAATATTGTTTAAAATATTAACAACTGTCCACTTATATTTCAATTTTCATTTTAAAGTAACTATATTTTCCCCTAAAAAGTAAAAACATTGTTATTATGATAATTGTCAAAAAGGGTTAACGATGGATAAAACAAAGTGATATCGATAAAACATAATAAAAAATTGTTCAACTTTTATTGAATTATTTTATTTAGTCCCATACTCATCTTATATTTTTATTTTATCATTTTTATCATTTTTTCCAAGAAAATTAATTTATATAAATTTAATACTTTATGTAATTCTAAGAGTTCCCCTCCCCTCTCTTATAAAATGGAACCTCCTCTCCTCTTTTCATCACACTTAAAAAACATTTTTGTTCATCCAATACCTAACCAAATATCTTATTTTCATCACTAATATTGTTCTAGAGTCCTTGTATTGATCAATATTCCAACCTATGAAGGATTTAGTAGTAATCCTAAAGAGGTTGTCCGAAGAAGAGGTATAGTTCATAACAAAGACATTTAATTTTATTTATTATTCTACATCAATATTATATTATTAAAACAAGATGATATAATAACATTAATATCTACCATATACAAATATTTATTATATTTATGCCATAAACCTGCATCCATCTCCTCTTGCATTAAATGGGAAATGAAACCATCATTCGTGTGTACGTCAGACTACCGCCTCAAAAACCAATGCAATTTTTTTCTATCATTGCCTCCCACGGATGGTTAAAATGCTGGATTTAGTGTATATATATTTATATATATATTAATAATTTCATTATTATCATTATTTAATATTAAATTATCAAATATTTTCTTACCTTTCAATTCATTGAAAATTGATAATATCGTTCGTGCATAAATGTGGATTACCACCTCCATGAAAAGATGTTATTTTTTCATTAACACATCATATGGATGGTATATAAATGTTTATTTAAATAAATAATATTATATTTATGATATAATAATTAGTTTATAAATATAAAAAATACTTACCTTCTTTCTATAATGATCATTGAAAATAGAAATTTTACTCATGCGCATGTATGGCCTACCGTCTCCATGATTGTTACATAGTAATTTTTCATAACCATAATTCATTATTGGTTTTAAAAGTGTAATTTGTGTATAGAAATTATAATTATTTCATTATTACAATTATTGATATAATGGAATAATGACCTCATTTTCCATAGTAAACCTACCAAAGTTATTTTTAATATACAATCCAAATATCGCAAAAATGTATGATGTGAACATTATTTGTTTTGTAATTAAATATAACATGGTAATATATTAAAAAGGAATAATAAACTAGAAAAATGTTATTATTAAATTAAATAGTTAATATCCTTTTATTATTCAAGAATATAAAGAACACATGTGTATATTCACACTCGTGATAATAGACACTATACATTAAAAGCCTTATTTTAAATGTTTTAAAGATTTACTTTAAAAATCAATCTCTTTAATTTACATATTCATATAATTATTTAATTTATATAATTATTAATTATAAATTAAATTTTATGTATCTTTTTTACATTCAATTAAATTTTTTACAAATGAATATTTCTATGTATTTTATATGAAACATTTTAACTTTATTTACAAAAGACAAAAGTAATGTTATATTTTAAAGTATACAGCATCAATAGCATTTACCACCACTATAAAAATTGTTTTATTTATATATTCATTTTTAAGCATCTATTTTTTATTCAAATAAAATCCAAACACCCCTTTTTTCTTTCAATTTATGTTTTAAAAATTGGGTTTCAAATAAAAGGGATATACCATGATTCTAATGTGTTTTCATATGGGTGAAAATAATGTTTTTATGATGAATGCTTCAATGTATTCAGATTATGACTTATTTTTTATTTCTTTTTGTGGCACACTTAATAATAAACATGTTATTATGGGTGTTCTTAGATATTTAATTAATGCATTGGTAAATATTTTATCTCATGAGATCTTATATATGTGACTAGGTAGTAAACCAAATCTATGATTGGACTTTTTCCACCATATGATGTTGTCTTGGAATTTATAATTGACTTATTTTTTACATCAATCTTTTTGTTTCTACCACATTATATTTTCTTGTTTTATTTTTTCCTTCAGGAATTTTCATGAAACGTTTTATGAACATATTTTTGTGTAAAAGTTTATTTCTTGTCTAATAAATTGTTTATTTTGATCCCAATGTTTATTTTTGAAAAGGGAAAAAATTATAAGTATTCCGGAACTAACTATTCTCTCTCTTTATTTTTATGTTCCTTACAGAGAATTTTGTTCTCATACCACATTTTAAAAAAAAATCATGGGGATTTATGGATGACTAGGAATGATGATTAAGACATAATATGGGAAAAATATGGTCGAGTAAAGTGGACATAATGTTCTATTAATGTCATGGGTATGATTATTTATGAATATTTCTTAATTACCTAAAAATCTAAACATAAAATATCCTTGAGAATATAAGTGATATCATATTTAATTTTCATTTTGTATTTTTTTTATGGTTTAAATCTGGTCATATTAATTGGTATCAAAGCCATAAAAGTAAATTTTATGATTTTAGCATCAGATCTGGGAGTGTGGGTCTTGGGCTGTTATATGTTATATGTATGAATGGGGTGCATGATGTCGTTTGAAAGGTATTATAGCCTAGTTTTTTTGTAATTGGGGAATTATAATAGGAAACTATTAGTGATTTGGTAGTGGGTTACCATTCTCACATTTATTTTTTTGATATGGATATGCTTATTTGTAACTGTTACTTGGTGAGTGAGCCTTGCGATGATGGAATGTAGTTTTATCTATATAGGTAATGATTTGGTTTAATTTGTTTATTCACAGAGATTTAATTTGTTTCTTTCACATTTTCATGAGATTTTCTTTGGGGATCCAACTATATATACTTCTCTTCTCACCCAATGTATATATAAACTATTTTTAAGGTCCTTAGGAGCTGATTAGTGATTGAGTTAGGTGTTACTAAGTCATGAAGTTGCGGGATTTTTTGAGGTCATTGCCTACGATATATTTTGTTACATTGAATTTTTTTTTCGTTATTTATAACATTACATTCATATATTGAGATTTATTATTTATTCATACATAATATTAATTGGTGTATCTTCTCTTTTTCCCCTTAAATACTTATAAAGAGTGGAATTCCAAGAACTTGAAAGGATTATATATCATTTTTTATAATCACCAAATAATGTCTTGTTATGGGTGGGATTTATGGGTCATCCATCCATTCACATTTTTCCAAGGATGGGTTCCAATGGATAGGGACCCATAAAATTTGTATGGTATTCAAACTATATGTTTTACAATTGTTCTAAATATACAAGAGTTTAAAATCAAGCGTATAATTGACAGATCTTGTAGTTTTCATTCATGTGATGAATAAAAGAGTTTCTATATCAAATATTTTAATATATAGTAGTCTATAAATCTTATATGGGTCTATATTAAGGGTGTATATAGTTATCTTATTAATATTATATGATCGGAGGGTTTATTTTTTAGCAAAGGATTTTTATGAATAATATGAGATAATGAATTCAATACACATGATTTATAATTCATCAAATTATATAAAATATTTTTAAAGGTTACAAGTTTAAAAATGCTTTATGTAGTATAAAAAATTTATCCATGTTTTTATTAAAATATAAGGAAATATGTTACTTTTATCCATCAATGGAATATTTTGATGAATTTCATAATTTTGAGAAGAAAATTCTCCATAAACATAGAATTTCATATTAGATATAGATGAAAGCATTTATTTGTTAATTATTCATACTAATAATAAATAAGTGTTATTTCTTAACATAAAAAGATTTTGTGTGTCTTATAAGGATGTTTTAAAGAGGATTTAGTTTATAAGAAGCTAATAGGAGAATTTTTGTACTTAATAAGTTCAATGTTAACAAATAAAAGATTATACCAGTCCAAAATTAAAATGATTCCTAATAAACCTCATAATTATTATATGATATGTGATGGTAAAAAACATGTAAAAGTTATATTTAGTTTCTATTAGAAAGTGAATATTAATATTTCATAAATTATTATACTAGTCGAAATAAAAATTTATATTTACTTTATATCATAAGGATTTTATAGTATAGCGGTATGGATATATATAATGAGTTAAACTTTGTTAACATAACAAATTTAGTGTCACTCTATCCAAAAAAAAATTGGATGATATGGTATGAAATAATGTAAATAGTCACATTATTTATAAAAATATATCAGAGAAACAATTTTATGGAATGGGTTCCAAGTATGATTATGTTTAACAAAGAATGAGTTCTAAGTGGACAACATAATTTAACATTATAGAATTTGATATTGACAATTTAAGGAGTTTGAATTTGTTCATAATGTTGAACATTAGGTATATAATTCCTAAATATAAAACATATTAAGACTTACTTTCTTTATATATGTCACTCACTAAAGAGTTTAGTGGGGGAGTTTTATCAAGTGGTCACATAATTAGGTGAAAGGATTTATATATAGGTGTAATGAGTTATAAGAACCTAAAATGTGTAGAAAACATAAGGATAATATATCTGTCTATTATATATTATATGATAGATAGGATCTGATGTTGTGTTTTGTAATGTATTCATAAATGAGAATTAAGGATATATAATATGTCATATAAAATTCAATCTCTATTTTATTATAATTTCACACTAGTTACATAAATGTTGTAACATCCCAAGTAAGTAATGAATAATAGATATTTTTATCTATGTCTATTAATGATTAAGATAGTGTTTTAGAGGCTTAAAATAAAAATAAATCCAATCTTAAGCATGGAATACACTAATTTTCTTAAAATATTGTTTACTGCCTTATGATGGAAAACCCTTTTTAAATCTATCTTTTGACAATTTTATAAACAATGTTTGTCAAAATAAACTTATTCTTTATTATTGGGACATCAAAATTTACTTTGTGTGAATTTTTGGTATTTTTCTGACAATGTTCATTTTTTAATGAATAGTGAAAAATACTGCATTTTACATCAAAACTGATTTTTAATCTAATTTATTTATATGGTTAGATTATATTTTGAATTGGTCTTAATGTGTAATATGAATAGATTTTTACCATTTAATCCAATGGTGGTCATTGGAATCAATTTCACTTTGAAATTAGACTTAAACTGGTGTCAATCTTTTGATAGTTATTGTTTTATAAAAACACGCTATTTTCTATGACAGCGGGAATTAATTATTAAATTAATTAATGTGACTTATATGTTTTGAATTTTTTAAAATAGACTTCATTTTTTAATTTGTAATATCAAATATAGCTTAGGGTGAATTTTTGGTAATTTTCTAAAAAACATCAATTTTTGATGAATAGTGAAACCCCTAAGTGGTACTTATAAAGACTGATTTTCCGTTTAAATGAAATTTTGCCATCATTGTGTTTTGAATTTCAAAAATCCGACATACATGGTTTTCATTAAGAAGTAAAATGTGGTTCAATGAGATTATAATAATTTTTCGTGAATAGTAACTTATTAAGTTCTTACTCGCGATTAGTGGTAATTAGTGTAGTTTAAGGTAAAAAATAATGCTTTAATAAAATAATATGAGCTTGAAACATGTCCTACCCTCATTGGTTGTGTCATGGCCGACCACGAAAATCCATGGGTCAACTTGGGGACCCCATGGATCCACTTTGGTTGGGAAATGACATAAATTACTTTTTATTTAATGTAAAAGTAAAAATGACACAAACATATTATGTTTTACAAAAACAATTTTTACATGGGGTTATAAAGAACAGATTTTTGATTATAAATAGTCATTGGAAATCTAAAAAGATTTCCTACATCATAGTAATTTTTTTATAATTTTTAGACTTTAAATAAATTAAATTATTTATGACATCATGATGATGCAGCGATGACCTCATTATTTAACGATTTAAATAAAATGGAAAGATAATGAAAAATATAAAACCTACACATGGAAAAAACCAATTGGATGAGTGGATTTCGAACCCTTATCACCTTATCCACGAATTATATCAATGTGGGACCTTTTAAAACCGAAACACATTTTCAAATAAAATAATAGTTTCGTGGTTTCCAAAAGTGCCCCTCCTCTTCTCTTATAAAAGGCCCCCACCTCTACCTCATTTCACACACTCCTCAAGACTTTGGCTCGGACAAACACTGCCCATTTACTCTCTCCACATCCCTCTCCTCATCCTATAGGATTCCCTTTTGGCATAATCCTTACAAAGGAAGCCTTTAGGCTCAAATCAAAAGGAGTTACACTTTTTAAGGTAATTCATTCTCTCATGTTCATTTGTTTTATTTTGCTTCTCCAACCCCATAAACTCTTTTTATTTACTTCTTTTGTAACAACACCAGTATATTAAATATACTAGGGTGTTGTTATAAGATTTATTTGAGCTACACTCTCACACAACTACATCAAATGGTTAAAGAACATACTGTTTCCGTGGATGGCGAAATTCTGCCTCCCGAAACGATGATTGTTCAATACTCATTTAACACCTTCAAAGGTGGCCATTATGATGTCACTATTTTTATATATGATATATAATATGTTTATGTTTACCTTAAGCTTCTGTTTTTTTTTCATTTTGGGCATACCATTATGGTTTCCATTACCGGTAAACACAATATCTTCATTTTAGGAAGTGCGGACTACCGCCCCCTGAAAGTGATTTGATTCGTTAATACCATATGTGGGATGTGTAAAGGATAAAGTTAATTATATTATATATGTTATTATACTGTAATTATAATATACTCTTATATAATTATGATTCCATACCAGAAATACGAAATAGAAATGGAAGTAGCGTTCTTGCGTACGTACGGCTTACCGTCTCCATGAACGGTGCATTTCATTTCTTACCTCTAAATGTGATGTAATATTATAAATACATGTATATGATGAATATATATGATATATATGTTATCCAAATCATTAATATCATTCTGGATATAATGAACCTTTGACCAAATTAACAACATGTAAGTGTAAGAAGTCTATTTTTGACTTAAGAACCAAATACCGACAAAATGAACACTATTAACTTAAATGATTACATGATGTTCATAACATGGTATAAAAGGAATAATGAACTTTAAAAATGTTCATAAGCAAGTAGATATTAACTCAAGTTTATTATTCAGAAGATTAAATAACGGTCGGGTCAAGTCGAATACGAGGTATGGGACTTCGTCTCAATCTTCTTTCATTGAGGCATATTTTATTTTATACACAACTTTCTTTTATACGGTGTATAAACCCCTTTGATTTTTAAGTTTATTCAAAAAGAATCTTTTTTATACGAAGCATTTACTAAATGACAAAAGGGAATGTTTTTGTCGTACGTATGCGGCGACAACGACTTCTCCACCGTCGTGACCGTTATTTGAGTTTCGGCTTCCTCTACAAGCCATACCTTCTTTTTAAAAGAAAAATAAATACCATGTTTTAATTTTCTTTTATTTTGTTATTGAAAATGGTTTTCACAATGTTTTTTGTGTTGTATTGATATCTTGTGATTGAAATGTGGAAATGTTATGTTTCCTTTATGCATGTTTTATGTGATACGATTATGTTATGGTTCTTGGGCATTATTATGAAGACAGGTGGTTCCGTGATAAACTAAGGGTGGGTGAGCCCAATATAGCTCTCCAATGCATTGGGTAACGCGAAGGAGTGAAACGTTAAGGTTTCTCCGAAGAGATTTTAGGGAATATACTGTGATGGGTATTCCAAACGTAACCAAGAGGGTTACTCCCTACGTAAGAATGTTATGAATGCCTCAAGTTACCTTTATGTCTTATGACTTCTATGATTTATTCATGATTTTATGAGGTATGTTAAAGTGCCTATGTTTTATGGGTAAAGTATGATTTCTTTCTTATGTATATATGAACTCATGTTTCCTTTCCATGTTTTTATAACCCATACTGAGCTTTTTATGCTCATCCCAAGTTTTTTTGAAATGTTTTTCACAGGTCAAGGGAAAGGTACATGATATGATGATAGTGTCAAGGAAGTGTCAAGAAATAATCCATGTTTTATTTTAAATGTGTTTCTATTGATGGGAATGAATAATACTATCTTTATGTAACCACTTTTTTTATATGTGGAATTTAATGCAAGTTTTATGATCTAATTCTCTAAAACTCTAAACCCGAAAAGATCCTCAATGTGTAATCTTGTAATAACTCAAGATTAAGTAAGGTTTAAGGCTGGGGCCTTATAGTTGGTATCAGATGGCGGTTTAGATAACTTTAGGAGTTATAATTCTATTAAATGATTATCAAAATATTTTTTTTTTGAAATGATATAGCATTTGAAGATTACCATGTTGCTTCATCTAAGACATGTTTGTTCAGAATGGTTTTCCGCAGAGGAAATAGGGAAGCAGTGCTAGGAAGGCATAATGAAGGAAATAACCTTCTGAATCAGCATCCAGAAATGGTCGGAATTGGAACTGAACAGTTTGTTGCAGTAATGGAATAGTTGACTCAAGCGATAAATGGTGGTGGTATCCATGCACGAGATCAGCCAGATCAACTGCAGAGGATAATGTCAGTGGTGGAACATTTCATGAGGTAACATCCACCATCATTCAGAGGATCACCTAACCCTGTGCTAGCTGAAGGGTGGATTAAAGCACTGGAGAAGATTTTTGATGTCATGGGGTGTTCAGACAATCAAAAGGTTAGTCTTGCTATTTACCATTTGGAGGGTGAAGCAGATCAGTGGTGGTCTATGGTTAAAAATATCAGGGATGCCGATGAGATTGATGCTCTTGACTGGGATGAATTCAAAGGTATGTTTCTTGAGAAGTATTTTCCTTAGGCGGTTCGACTTAGGATGGAAAAGCAATTCTTGGAATTGAGGCAAGAGGAAGACTCAGTGGCTGCCTATGAAGAAAGGTTCACTCGATTGGCAAGGTATGCTCCAAATTTTATCCGGGATCTTGATAGTAAAATCAATCGTTTTTACTCAAGATTAAAGCCAAAATATCGAAGGGCATTAGCTTCTCATGAGTTTAAAAGTTATGAAAAGCTTATTCGATGTGCTGAGAAGGTGGAAATGGAGTTTTCCGATGACCAAGTGTTATATAACAACCAACAGAAGAAGAGACCGAGGTGGCAGGAGAAAGGTAAGAATTCTTCAAAAAAGTCTGATGGTAAGAGAACTAAGTTTCCAGTTTGTGATAAATGTGGCAAAAGGCATGCTGGGGAATGTCTTCTGAATTCCGGAAAGTGCTACCGATGTGGGAAGATGGGACATAAGGTTCGTGATTGCACTGAAAAGGATCAAGGTGAAGGTAAGAACAAATTTGATTTACAGTTAGTGAAGTGTTATAAGTGCAATGAGATGGGTCACTACGCAAACGAGTGTCCGACAAAGAGCTTGAGTGATGGGAAGCAGTTAGACTACAAGCAGAAAGGGGTGGTGAAATCCTTTGCAACTACTTCAGCAGATGTCGGGCCATCAAATGAAGTTGTATCAGGTACTTTGTTTTTTTTTCAGATTATGCCAGATTGTTGTTTGATTCGGGGTCTACACATTCTTTCATCTCTGAAACCTTTTCTAGTAAAATGGGAATACCATATCAAGAAATGACTCCTGAACTTTTGGTAAAAACACCTGGGGGAAATGTTGAGGCGAAAAGAATTTATAAGAATCTTCCTATCCTTATATGTGGAAAGAACCTACTTGCAAACCTTATTGTCCTACCTCTAGTAGAGTTTGATGTTTTCCTGGGTATGGATTGGCTCTCTATTTAGCATGCTAAGATTGACTGTAGAGCTAAAGAAGTTTCTTTTCAGAAAGACTGTCAGTTTGTTTAAAGTAATGAACCCTTACTTTTGATAACATATCAAGAGGCCGAGAAACTTGTAAAAGATGGAAATTAATGTTACCTTGCACACGTCGTTGAAAATAAAGGAACTGTTCAGATTAATGATGTGCCAGTGGTAAATGAGTATCCTGATGTTTTTCCTGATGAGTTGCCTGGAATAATACCAGATCGGGAAGTTGAGTTTGCTGTTGACTTAGTTCCTAATGCTAAGCCAATTTCAAAACCCCCTTATCGAATGGCACAAATTGAACTTTTAGAGTTGAAGGAGAAATTGCAAGATTTATTAGAAAAAGGTTTCATTAGACCTAGCACATCACCATGGGGTGCTCCTATTTTATTTGTTAAAAAGAAAGATGGTTCTATGAGACTTTGCATTGATTATAGAGCCTTGAATAATATCACTGTTAAGAACAAATATCCTTTGCCTCATATCGATGATTTGTTTGATCAGCTCCATGGAGCTCAGTTTTTTTCAAAGATTGACCTGAGATCGGGGTACCATCAGCTGATGGTAAAGGAGGAAGATATTCCGAAGACTGCGTTCCGTACGAGATATGGCCATTATGAATTTGTAGTAATGCCTTTTGGGCTAACCAATTCACCTGCTGTATTCATGGACTTAATGAATAGAATTTTCCATGAGTTCTTGGATAAGTTTGTGGTGGTTTTCATTGATGATATTTTGGTGTTTTCTAAAAGTAAAGAGGAGCATGAAAGACATTTAAGGGTTATCTTTCAAACCTTAAAAGAAAAGAAACTGTATGGAAAATTCAGCAAGTGTGAGTTTTGGTTGCAAAAAATTTCTTTCCTTGGTCACATTGTTTCTAAAGATGGAATAACTGTTGATCCTGCAAAAACAAAAGTTGTGGAAGAATAGCCAAGACCCACAAATGTAACCGAGATTCGTAGCTTCCTTGGTTTGGCAGGCTATTACCGAAGGTTTGTTAGAAATTTTTCACGGTTATCTAGTCCAATGACTAAGCTAACTTGGAAGGGTGTTAAATTTATCTGGACAAAAGAATGTGATGATTGTTTTCAGGAATTGAAAAGAAGATTGGTGAATGCTCCAGTTTTGGCACTACCTTACAGGAATGGTGAGTTTGTTATATACAGTGATGCTTCATTGAAAGGACTTGGTTGCATCCTAATGCAGAATGATCAGGTAATTGATTATACTTCACGACAGTTGAAAACTCATGAGGTAAATTACCCTACACATGATTTGGAATTAGCTGCTGTTGTTTTTGCTTTAAAAATTTGGAGGCATCATTTGTATGGAGTAAAGTGTGAAATATATACCGATCAGAAAAGTTTAAAGTATATATTCACTCAGAAAGAATTGAACATGAGACAAAGGAGATGGCTAAATTTAATCGAGGATTATGATTGTACAATTCATTACCATCTGGGAAAAGCAAATAAAGTGGCTGATGCTTTGAGTTGAAAAAGTAATGCTTCATTAACAATGTTGCGTTTGGAAAGTGATCCTTTGGTTAAGGATTTGATGAACTTTGGCATAGAAGTTGTTGGTGCTGGAAGTCCTTCGGTTTTGTTTCAGGTATCAGTGAGATCATCTCTATCAGATAGAATCAAGCAAGCACAGAAGCAAGACAGTGAGTTGCAGAAAAAGGTAGAGCTGGTTCAGAAAGGTAATTTTCCTGAATTCAACATTGATAATGATTGTGTTTTGAGATTTGGGAAGAGATTGTGTGTGCATTGTGATTCACAGTTGAAGAGAGAGTTGTTATGTGAAGCTCATAGTTCTCCGTTTTCAGTTCATCCGGGCAGTACTAAGATGTATAGAGATCTGCGGGAGTATTACTGGTGGGATGGAATGAAAAGAGATATTGCTGATTTTACTGTGAAGTGTTTGACTTGTCAGAAGGTTAAAGCAGAGCGACAGTTACCGAAAGGGATTCTTCAGCCTTTACCAATGCCAGAGTGGAAATGGGAGAATATATCCATGGACTTTGTTGTTGGATTAGAGAAGACATCTCGAGGTAATAATGAAATCTTGGTTATTGTTGATCGCTTGACCAAATCTGCTAATTTCCTTGCTATACGAGATACTTTCTCTCTTGATCAACTTTCCCGTTTGTATCTTAAAGAGATAGTCAGGTTACATGGAGTTCCTCTCTCCATTGTATCGGATCATGATCCCAGGTTTACTTCTAACTTTTGGAAAGGCCTTCAGAAGTTGTTGGGTACTGAATTAAATTTTAGTACAGCTTTTCATCCTCAATCAGATGGGCAGTTAGAACGAACAATTCAGACATTGGAGGATATGTTACGAGCTTTGTTTATAGATTATCAGGGAAGTTGGGACCAACATATTTCTTTGGTTGAGTTTTCATATAATAACAGTTTTCATTCCAGTATAGAGATGGCACCATTTCAGGCATTATATGGGAAGCGGTGTCGAACTCTAGCTTTCTGGGATGACGTGGGTGAAAGGAAGTTGATGGGACCAGAATTGGTAGAAGAGATGGAAGAAAAAGTTCAGCTGATTCAGAAACACATGAGAACAGCTCAGAGCAGGCAGAAGAGTTATGCGGATAACCGGAGGAAGGATCTATCTTTCGAGGTAGGTGATCATGTTTTTCTCAAGGTTTCTCCTTGGAAAAGTGTGATGAGATTTGGTAAGAAAGGAAAATTGAGTCCAAGGTTCATTGGACCATACGAAATTCTGGAGAGAGTTGGATCAGTTGCCTACCGAGTGGCTTTACCTCCGAGTTTATCTCAGGTACACATTGTTTTTCACGTTTCGATGTTGAGAAAGTATATGCCAGATCCATCTCATGTTTTGAGTCCAGAGGTAGTTTAGCTGGAAGAGAACCTATCTTATGAGGATCAACCGGTCCAGATTCTTGACCACAGGGAGCAAGTGTTACAGAATTATGTGATTCACCAAGTAAAGGTTTTGTGGGAAAACCACATGATTGAAGAGGCAACATGGGAATCTGAAAATGCAATGAGGGATAAATACCCCCATTTATTCGATAAGTAAATAAATTACGGGGACGCAATTCTCTAAAGGGGGGAAGGATGTAACATCCCAAGTAAGTAATGAATAATAGACATTTTTATCTATGTCTATTAATCATTAAGATAGTCTTTTAGAGGCTTCAAATGAAAATAAATCCAATCTTAAGCATGGAATACACTAATATTCTTAAAAGATTGTTTACTGCCTTATGATGGAAAACCCTTTTTAAATATATCTTTTGACAATTTTATAAACTATGATTGTCAAAATAAACTTATTCTTTATGATTGGGACATCAAAATTTACTTTGTGTGAATTTTTGGTATTTTTCTGACAATGTTCATTTTTTAATGAATAGTGAAAAATACTGCATTTTACATCAAAACTACTTTTTAATATAATTTATTTATATGATTATATTATCTTTTGATTTGGTCTTAATGTGTAATATGAATATATTTTTACCATTTAATCCAATGGTGGTCATTGGAATCAATTTCACTTTGAAATTAGACTTAAACTGGTGTCAATCTTTTGATACTTATTGTTTTATAGAAACACGCTTATTTGCTATGAAAACGGGAATGAATTATTAAATTAATTAATGTGACTTATATGTTTTGAATTTTGTAAAATATACTTCATTTTTGAATTTGTAATATCAAATATAGCTTAGGGTGAATTTTTGGTAATTTTCTGAAAAACTTCAATTTTTGATGAATAGTGAAACCACTAAGTGGTACTTATAAAGACTGATTTTCCGTTTAAATGAAATTTTGCCATCATTGTGTTTTGAATTTCAAAAATCCGACATACATGGTTGTCATTAAGAAGTAAAATGGGGTTCAATGAGATTATAATAATTTTTTGGTAAATAGTAACTTATTAAGTTCTTAATCGCGATTAGTGGTAATTAGTGTAGATTAAGGTAAAAAATAATGCTTTAATAAAATAAGATGAGCTTTACACATGTCCTACCCTCATTGGTTGTGTCATGGCCGACCAAGACAAGACATGGGTCAACTTGGGGACCCCATGGATCCACTTTGGTTGGGAAATGACATAAATTACTTTTTATTTAATGTAAAAGTAAAAATGACACAAACATATTATGTTTTACAAAAACAATTTTTACATGGGGTTATAAAGATCAGAGTTTTGATTATAAATAGTCATTGGAAAGATAAAAAGATTTCCTACATCATAGTATTTTTTTTATAATTTTTAGACTTTAAATAAATTAAATTATTTATGACATCATGATGATGCAGCGATGACCTCATTATTTAATGATTTAAATAAAATGGAAAGATAATGAAAAATATAAAACCTAAACATGGCCAAAACCAATTGGATGAGTGGATTTAGAACCCTTATCACCTTATCCACGAATTATATCAATGTGGGACCTTTTAAAACCGAAACACATTTTCAAATAAAATAATAGTTTCATGGTTTCCAAAAGTGCCCCTCCTCTCCTCTTATAAAAGGCCCCCACCTCTACCTCATTTCACACACTCCTCAAGCCTTCGGCTCGGCCAACCCCTGCCCATTTACTCTCTCCACATCCCTCTCCTCATCCTAGAGGATTCCCATTGGGAATAATCCTTACAAAGGAAGCCTTTAGGCTCAAATCAAAAGGAGTTACACTTTTTAAGGTAATTCATTCTCTCATGTTCATTTGTTTTATTTTTCTTCTCCAACCCCCTAAACTCTTTTTATTTACTTCTTTTGTAACAAAACCAGTATCTTAAATATACTAGGGTGTTGTTATAAGATTTATTTGAGCTACACTCTCACACAACTACATCAAATGGTTAAAGAACATACGGTTTCCGTGGATGGCGAAATTCTGCCTCCCGAAATGATGATTGTTCAATACTCATTTAACACCTTCAAAGGTGGAAATTATGATGTCACTATTTTTATATATGATATATAATATGTTTATGTTTTCGTTAAGCTTCTGTTTTTTTTCATTTTGGGCATACCTTTATGGTTTCCATTACAGGTAAACACGATATCTTCATTTTACGAAGTGCGGACTACCGCCCCCTGAAAGTGATTTGATTCGTTAATACCATATGTGGGATGTGTAAAGGATAAAGTTAATGATAGTATATATGTTATTATACTGTAATTATAATATACTCTTATATAATTATGATTCCATACCAGAAATACGAAATAGAAATGGAAGTAGCGTTCATGCGTACGTACGGCTTACCGTCTCCATGAACTGTGCATTTCATTTCCTACCTCTGAATGTGATGTAATATTATAAATACATGTATATGCTGAATATATATGATATATATGTTATCCAAATCATTAATATCATTCTGGATATAATGAACCTTTGACCAAATTAACAACATGTAAGTGTAAGAAGTCTATTTTTGACTTAAGAACCAAATACCGACAAAATGAACACTATTAACTTAAATGATTACTTGATGTTCATAACATGGTATAAAAGGAATAATGAACTTGAAAATGGTTCATAAGCAATTATATATTAACTCAAGTTTATTATTTAGGAGATTAAAGAACGGTCGGGTCAAGTCGAATACGAGGTATGGGACATCGTCTCAATCTTCTTTCATTGAGGCATATTTTATTTTATACACAACTTTCTTTTATACGGTGTATAAACCCCTTTGACATTTACGTTTGTTCAAAAGGAATCTTTTTTATACGAAGCGTTTACTAAACGACAAAAGGAAATGTTTTTGTCGTACGTATGCGGCGACAACGACTTCTCCGCCGTCGTGACCGTTATTTGAGTTTCAGCTTCCTCTACAAGCCATACCTTCTTTTTAAAAGACAAATAAATACCATGTTTTACTTTTCTTTTATTTTGGTATTGAAAATGGTTTTCACAATGTTTTTTGTGTTGTATTAATATCTTGTGATTGAAATGTGGAAATGTTATGTTTCCTTTATGCATGTTTTATGTGATACGATTATGTTATGGTTCTTGGGCATTATTATGAAGATGGGTGGTTCCATGATAAACTAAGGGCGGCTGAGCCCGATATAGCTCTCCAATGCATTGGGTAATGCGAAGGAGTGAAACGTTAAGGTTTCTCCAAAGAGATTTTAGGGAATATACTGTGATGGGTATTCCAAACATAACCAAGAGGGTTACTCCCAACGTAAGAATGTTATGAATGCCTCAAGTTACCTTTATGTCTTATGATTTCTATGATTTATTCATGATTTTATGAGGTATGTTAAAGTGCCTATGTTTTATGGGTAATGTATGATTTCATTCTTATGTATATATGAACTCATGTTTCCTTTCCATGTTTTTATAACCCATACTGAGCTTTTTATGCTCATCCCAAGTTTTTGTGAAATGTTTTTCACAGGTCAAGGGAAAGGTACATGATATGATGATAGTGTCAAGGAAGTGTCAAGAAATAATCCATGTTTTATTTTAAATGTGTTTCCATTGATGGGAATGAAGAATACTATCTTTATGTAACCACTTTATTTATATGTGGAATGTAATGCATGTTTTATGATCTAATTCTCTAAAACTCTAAACCCGAAAAGATCCTCAATGTGTAATCTTGTAATAACTCAAGATTAAGTAAGGTTTAAGGCTGGGGCCTTATAAATGTATATATAGATATATATTTAATGAATTGTAATGATAATTTATATCTCAATATATGTCTATGAGTTATACCTAATAGTTATTCATTATGGATTATAATTGGTTCTGGTGAAATATTAAGGTTATCATTAATATAATTCAGGTATCGAGATACATAATATTCTAATGGGGAATAAGAAGTGTTTTTGAGCACTAGATGGCCCATAAAGTATACCATAAAGAGAATCATACACTATTGTTAGTATATTAGTGTTTAATTTATCATTTTGTCACTACGACCTAATGTCAGTGAGATACCTAGAATGTGAGCCTTCATACATTGATACCATTCTTGCACAATACTTGAGGTTTTACCAATCAAGAGTTTTTGGGTATGTTATTGATCATGTCATCAGTTAGAGATCATCCATAAATGGATTTCTCCTCTCATATGATGATTATGAGATTTTGTCCCTTGACAAACTAGTGTGTGGTTGTAGATAGATAGTATATGTGATGTTATTATCTATTAGGGTGAGATAAATGCAATGTTATCATCCATAAATGTGATTTAAATGTGATTTATTCATCAAATTGTTTATACTATACTCAAATAATTTAGAACCTATGAGTCAGCATTATGGTATTGATAGACATCATGTCCCATGGACATTCTATGTCATAGAAAAAAAGAGAATATCAGAGTTCATTCTAGCATCTTATGTGACCATTAGACTTGGGTATAGAGATACATGTGTTTGATTGAGATAATTTTAAATCCATTTTTATATTTTGTAGTATTTATTCTTTTCTGTAGAAAACACTTCTCTTTCCATAAGAATTATGTGTGGTTGTTAAGAGATCCTTGAGATAAGATATTGAGGTCATCTCCCTAGTTGTACCCCTAGGAGTTATGGATATAATATTATATGAACCCAAGGAAAAGAGTATTATATATTTATGTCATTGAAAACCCTATGTTATATTGTTTATGTATCATTTATCCTGATATTTTCATCGGTTCTTACCATATGTGGCTTTTACACATAAGGATAATTAAATAAATTCCAATATTATGGGTGAACTATGGTTCAATAATTTTATATGGCTATCCCTTATAGAATAATAGTTTATTCTGGGGGAATTTTTTATTTTCTGAGAGTACCATTTGGTTAAATAAGTTTGATTGCATCACCTCAACCCAATGAATGGTAAAATGAATCTTTATGTGGGGAAATGTTTTCATTGTCTTTTATAATATTCTGCTATAATGTACTATGTTTCTCAAAAATTGAACAGGGAACTATAACCATAAATAAGTATTATTTTTAAATTTATTTAGTACTCTAAGAAATAAGGATATAATGATTGAACAACAACATGCATATTGACCTAGTGTTGGTTGAGAAGATAAATGAATGATGAGTCTTAAATGATTACTATGACTTTAATATCAGAATTCATTTCCAAAAGGTGGGTTTTTATCCAGATCATTCCTAGGGGATTATGCTCTCTCTTGTTAAATCCATGGATTGTTTTCCTTGGTATTGTAATATCATACTCCTTTATTCCAAGTCATTGGAGGTTCCAAGATGGGATGAGGCTAATCTCATAATTGTTATCATCTATGGAAAAGTTAATATCCACTTTATTTTGTTGTTTGTATACAAAAAGGGGCTTAATTTTCCCTTATATCATGGCTCCCTGGTCTTCATTCATGATGTAAATTACCTTATGAAAATGAACAAATTAATTTTCCGTGTGGTAGAAATATGATACATCTATCTCAATCACCAACATCTATAGGTCATTAAGATCCTTCAAAGGGTCTTCTCTGAGTTCATTGGACAATAAGGGGAAATCCAGAATTGAAATTCATGTAATAATTGTATCGATGTGTTTCAACACATCAAACTTCTAGGGTAATTTCATATAATTGTACCCTAAACTTACTCTTGATCTATAAGTTTTATTAGATTAAGGTATTTAAAAGATAACACCCAAAAATTCAATGGTGATGGTAATTTCAATGTTATTTCTCTAGAGAAACTAGAATCCATGGGGTTTTGAGACTATATATACACTAATACTACCTTAAAAAGGTTGACCAAATTAATTATATTTTGAAGGTCCCCTGAAGATCATGGGTGAAGATGTTTCTCTTATTTATCTTATAGAATCTCTATTATCCTAGTTGCTATGGCTAGATAGGATGACCTAGGATTTGATCTTAAATCAAGGGTGGTTCTTGTTTTTGTATGATTTGGACTTGAACTCAATGAATTCTTCTATGTTTATGGTAAAATTAATCCAATCCATATTATTCTTCTTTTCCTTCATAAAAAACCATCTATTTAATGATATCTACTATATTATATATCTCTTCCTCATCTAAATAAGAATATGTTTAGTGGGGAAGTTCATGATCCCTCAATTACATGGGTATAAAGTCCACAAGGGTCAACACTAGTTTAGAGAACCTTAGCAATTTTTTCATGCTCCATAGTGTTTTGGGGATGGTCTCATCAACTTCAAGAAAACATCTTTTTTAAAGATGTCCCTACTAGGTCCATTGTGGGAATTTGTTTCATGAATATCTCATTTTTTTAAAGGTAATGATTTGGTCAAAGACCAAAGCACAATTTATTGATAAGAAAAAGGATTACAAAAGTCGGAAAGATAGGATTTTTTACAATATCCATCAAATAGATATAATTATTCAACTAGAAGAGTTTCAAGCCATGTCATGCTCTATTTAACTCCTTTGTTAGCGAGACCATCAGCAACAACATTCGCTTCATGGAAATCATGAGTAGCTATGTAATCAATCCCATGAAGCCAGTTCAGACAATTCATCCAAAGAGTGGTAAGCATCCAGGCAAGATGATTGATGCCAATCTAGATGGCATGAATCATATTGGTAGAATCACTTTCTATCCACATCTTTCTCCAACCTCTTTGAAGTTCAAAATCAACTGCATAGATAACCCCCAACATCTCAGCCTCTAGAGATGAAGAAAGACCACATCCAACATAAAAGTAGCCCTAACACTGGCCAAATGAGTCTCTGAAGATGGAACCACAACATGCAGGGCCTGGATTGCCTTTGGAATCACCATCCACCTTCACATTGATCCATCCCGGAATCGGTGATTGCCAGAATACTTCAATGAAACGTTTGGGATTTGGGTATATACCAGGCACACTTAGATGACGAAGGATCTCAATTTCACCAACCGAGTTGTTGCAAGAGACATTTTGAAGTGAAGAAGCATCATGAATCGCAATAAGAATCCAAGATTTTCCTATATTGGACTGAATGAGTGATTGTTATGAATAAGATCATTACGAGCGTACCAAATCTCATGCAGGAGTTCTGCCACCGCCGCAAGAAAAATATTTTTAACCATTAGAGAGGCATCATATTTAATGCATTTTTTTTAAAAATATACAAATAGAGTCAGATAAGGTCAATCTGAAATTAAATTATAAAGACCTGAAGCTTGACGTAAATGGACATTACATTACTTTTGCGGAATACTTTGTACATAACAAAAACACACACATAAGGACCGTAATAGTTTAGTGTCTTTGGAAACTCGGAATAAAATCTTCTAATCGTGGTGAAAGATCTTAAACATCTCCCAATAAAGATCTTCCCTTTTTTTACCTAAAACCTTTCTTTATATCCTGGGGAAAATAAAACATAAAAGGGTTGAGCTCAAATTCCTAGTAAGAGAAAAACATAGAGAACATAAAACAATCTATAAACATTTGAATGCAAAAACATGAACATAAAATCTATACATCAAAATCATGAGCAAAGACATAAATTATGGAAGTACATAAGGCATAGATCATAAAAGAAAATTAATCATGATAAAATAGCTTGGATGTAAAACATGTAATTGTGGAAACCATTAAGCACATGATATGATTTCTATAGTAGCCAAGGAATTACATCCATGACCATCTTGGTGGACAAAGTCCCTTTCTGAATTGAGTTCACTCCTCGATGCAGTCCTGTATTACTGAACCGGTTTAACTTTCTGTTCCAGCCATGTCTATCTCATGAGATATAAATCATTACCCAATGCATTGGAGGGAGAGATAGGTCCCACCCATCTCATAATGAAATCATTCTTACTTGTGCCACAAAATAAACATACATCATTCATAATAACCCAACGAATAAAATGGGTTTCATAAACATCATCCCATCATCACATAATCCATATAAAAGCAATGGATATAATTTCATAATAAGAAAATTGAAACCATGTAAATCATAGAGACATTACACTTGAAACATACACATATGAAATAATTTCATCTTAGATGGAAAATGGTTTTGATAAAACACTTGAAATGAATTCTTGAGGAAAATATCCTTTCTTCTTCAAAATCAATTTCTTTTCACAAAACGTCATGCAATTTTAAAAGAAAGAGATATTGATGAAAATAGTCATGAAATCTTTTGGAGGAAGCTTCATGAAAATAAGGCTTTATAAAATCGTAAAAATCAGTTCGTGCCGTATAAGTTAAAAAAACATTATTTTCGTACTTTTGCCGGAAAAGTCAAAAAGTACCTCGTAACGTAAACAAAAGAAAGATTCCTTACATACCATGTAGTAAAAGTCAAAAATGGGTAAAAATGACTTTAAACCTACATGATAATACTTTTATAAAACATGTACATTGATGATAGAAATAACCCCAGTAAATACTTACGAATAAGCAATCTCGGATAAAAATGAGATTTTCAAAATTATCCCTTACCTTATGTCCGATATGCTTCGTATGTATCCGAAACTACTGTATAATGATTTAAATAATGTCATTGACTTATTACAGAATCATATTCATTGTTATGATATCATATATGGTTCACTTATGACTTTATATTACCCATTCTTTTGTAAATTAATTTACAAGTAACGTTTTGGCTAAAATCGTTTCATTTGTCGTTCGTGTTTTAACTTGTAATTATTCATATGATTAATTAGATAACGATTAAATCATTCCAGAATATAAAACATGATTTATATATAATATATATTCAGAATATGCATATATATAATAGATCTATAAATGGAAAGAAATACACTGTTCATGGAGACGATAGACCGTACGTACGCATGAACGCTGTTTTCGTTTCCTTATTGAGTTGAATGGAATTAACATGGAGAATGAATCTCATCGCGTCGTGGAGACGGTAGTCCGTACGTACGCACGAGCGATGATATCATTTCCATAATTATTGAATTGAATTGGAGTGGATGATACAATATATCAGAATTAGTATGATGTTATAATAACTATGTATAGTTATTAATTACACCATTATACCCATCCATGTAAGGTGTTGGTGGAAAAACAGATTACACCACGGCGTGGAGACGATATTCCGTACGTACGCACGTGCGGTGATTTTGTTTTCCGTAGGATGGATAGAAGGTGAAATGGGGTTGTTTTATATTTATAATAACAAATCAGTATATTAGTGATACTGATTTTATTACTTTATATTGAAACAACTAATGAAGAAGAAGTTGAAGGGGAAAGAAGCTTGGAAGAACCAGGAGAAGAAATTACCTCTTCTTCGAAACGCCTCTTTGAAACCTCCTCTTAGGGCACTAAGATTGGTATTTAAAGTAGAACAGAACCTCTAGGATGTTTCTAGGGAAGTGGAGAAGATAATTTTGCCGGGTTTATCCGAGCTTGAATGCTCAAATTTGTGTGAGGAGGGGAGGGAGGAGGTGCCCTTTTATAAGGGAGGAGAGGGGCACCTTTGGAATTCTTAAAAATATTAATTTATAATAAATCTAACCCCACTTAATAACCTCCAAAAATGACTCATATTCTAAGATTAGATGATATAGGGTTGTAATCTCATCAACCAATCAAATTTAGACATGTTTGAATATTATTTTAACTCTTATAATTTTGATTTATCCTTATTTAATCTATTTAAGTTTATTTGTGGTAATAAAATTCTAAATTTTAAATTATAAAAAATAATTAATTATTTGTTTTAAATTTTCCATAATTCTTTACTTTATAATATTATAGACCATATAAATTTAAATTTTTAATTTTTAAAAATTTTGTGATTTTTAATCAATTTTATAATATGTTAATTTTTTTAAATAACAATAGTGTCAATTTTAACACTATCCATTTATTTGAATTTAATTAAATTAAAAGCAGAAGATATGTTTGAAATAAAAGAATTAATAGATTCATAAAATATCATATGTATCTAGAAAATTTGTGGAGCACATTAAATAGTTCATATAATATTTATTTTATTATTTTTAAAATCATTTATTTGGTTTATCTCTGAATAAAATAAATACTACAACATTTTTGTATAATTATTTAATATATTTATTTTTTGCATAAAAATTTAAAATAAAATCCTATGATTAATATAAATCTATTACCTTTCACAATAATACTTTTACTCGATTTTATCATCTTGAAATCACAATATTTAAATTGTTATTTTTATTAAATTATGAAGGTGACAACTTTGGCATCATTTAAAATAAAATAATATAAGTGTCATAATCACTTTTATAAGGCTCCAAATGGTCACATATTCTACCTTTGGATGATTATAGTTTAAATTTACATGACCAATAAGTTTTTGTCAGGTTTTTGTGCATTTTATGGTCACTATTAGTTTAATAAAAACTATATTCTTGATTTTTCACTAGATAAACAATTTCTGCATCACTATTATGTCATAATTAATGATAATTATTTAATCCCTAAAAATTATAAATAAATTCTTATGATGTATATAATTTTGTTATATTTCTGGAGACTATTCATGTTCAATGTATTATGAAGTTTATCACTAACTTAAAATTATAATACTTATAATATTTAAGAGAGTGACATGTTGTCACTTTCTTTGGTTTTAATAATAATTAAATTATTTTCATGGTCAAAAGTCCATTAAATGAATCTAATTCAACCCTTAGGTGATATGGGTAAACTTTTATTCATCCAATAGGATTTTTTCAAGTGTTAGTGTAATTTTACAATCTTATATTTACCCTTAATTACCCGATTTACATTTAACTGCAGTAAATAAAAATTATCGTAGTTACTATTCATAATTCCCAAATATAAAAAGTAGATTATTAACATAATTTCGACCCACTGATTCCAAATATGGAATCCATTTTTCAAAATTAAATACAAAAAAGTTGCAGAAATTAAATTAAAATTAATCCCGTTGTCGAATGAAAATGGGTTTTTGTTTAAAACATTGCAAAAGATTGAATTGATTTAACCTACGAAATCAATGTAAAATCAATGCCAATTACATACATTATATTAAATGGTAAAAATATATTCTATTTATACTTTAAAACCATTCAATATTATAATTTAACCATATAAATTCTTACAATGAAAAAAGTTGTTTTTCATTAAAATATAGAGTGTTTTTACTATTCATCAAAATATGAAAGTTACCAGAATAATATGAAAAATTCATCCAAAGTAAATTTTTATTTCTTGATTCCAAAGAATAATTTTATTTTGTCAAATTGAACTTATAAACATGTCAAAAAATAGATTTAAAGTGGGAGCGCCATCAAAAGGCGGCAAAACTGGATTTTTTGAAAAATACTTATTTTACCTGAAAATTTTATTTTGTTCTTATACCATGTTCTAGAAAATGTGTAAGATGAATAATAATGTTATAAAATTCAATATTTATTTAATACTATTCATAACGGCTTGTTCACAATAATATTATAATAATATATAGTTGTTTAGAAAAACCCGGTATTGCGTACAACACATGCTATCGAGGAAGGTCACGATTGCGTGTAATGCAAGCCAAGTTAGGGTTGCGTGTTGTGAAAGAATCCTGTGTTGTTTTGTATAACAGAATCCAACCATATTTTATTTATTCATTGAATATATATATATATATACTCAATGTTGCATAGAATAACTATTATCAAAATTGTGTGTAACACGATCCAAGAATAGTGTTGTGTATACTGCAAGCTAGTACGGTGTTGCGTATAGCGCAAGGTAATATTGGTGTAGCATAAAACACAAGAAATTAATGAAATTAAAAGAATATTTTTCATAAAATCTCTGGGTGTTACATTCTACCCCCCTTAAAATTAATTTCTCCCTCGAAATTCCTCGGGGTTATAAATGGTTTACTACTCGAAAGTTTGTTTAATAGAAACCCACATCTTAAAAAGGAATAAAAAAACATGGCTTTAAAAACTAAAGTATGAAATGTAAGGGTTACCCAAATTAACTCATCACTGGGTTTCCACATAGGAGAACATATGTGAAAATATGGATATAGAAGAAAATCTAACCATCAAGTTCTGATGGAGAGTGGTAGAGAACATGGCTATGAAAAATCCAACAATCACAAAGCTATTGATTTGTGATGATATAAGGTACCATCTGATTCATCGTATATAAGGGAACTAGGAAACAAATTTTGGTTTTCAATATAATTTCCCTAAAGTTGATGAATTAAAAGAAATACTTGAATTTTTTTGGTACAATCTCACTGTTGTTCATGAATTGAACAATTTCCACTTCATCCCTTAAAGAAATAAAGTTGAATTTATTAATCGTGATGTGTTAGCAGATCATGTGATAGAATGATGGGTCATTCCATCTGTTTCAAACAAAAGGTTAGCAAAAGTTATAAGTCCATCTTATGGTTATATTAAGCATATATGGTTCAATAAATGGACTTATACTTTATTTATCATAAAATAAAACTACTTTCCACTAACCAGGGACTTCCTGTAGGCCATTGGTATGCGATAAAGGCCAATCGCACTTCATTTGTGGGTTCGATACCCACAGCCTTGTCTGACGCGATGGGTTGTCGCCCATCCTGCAAGTTGTCCTTTTCCTAAAACTACATTACTATAAAATCACATGAGTAATATCGAAAAAAACAATACTAGCATATGTCCAACATAATCCATTCCAATCTTTAGGCTTATCTAAAATAATTCGGTCCAAGATCATAGTATAAAGAAAATTATTACTTGAAATGTAATCAACCAAGCATGTGAATACCATCATTTATCCCCCATATATCTTGTTGGTCACATTCCAATCATGTGAATACCCTAATTATGTATTCTCTTGAAAATTGAATACCCACTAAACCTTAGTGAAAACATGAATGTTGTAAAAAGTTAACTCTTTCCTCATACCAAAATCCAAAAATTTTATATACTCAAACCATGATATAACCTTCTCCTTATATCAGTCATGAGCTCATGTATACTATCAAACATTTAATTTTCTCCTTATCCCTTCATTATGCGCATATCATCTACATTCCAAAAAATATCTGAATAACCTTTCATGGATTCTGGTACCATTAATCATACACTTTCAAAACTCAAGGAAAGACAATAGTGTAACAATCCTTAGATGTCTCTTTATTCCATAGTACCATGAGATTACTTATACAACATTACACATGATAAATATGTAATCATTCCACTACATTCTTAAACCATTGATCGAGATTCAACAATTCTTTCATCTCACATATCATTTGTAGTCTCTTCATCATCATCAATATAAATACTACCCATACGACCATACTGATTCTCATCATGAAACTTTTCCTTAGGGCATTGGTTTGCATAATGCCCATACATTCCACATTTAAAACATTTAACCATTGTTGATGTCGTAGCAATACCATTATCCTCATCCCTGGTGTTAACTGACCCTTTTCCTTTGCACTTACTGGCTTTGTGTCCTACTTTTCTACACCCAAAGAATCTTCCAGTTCCTTTGAAACATTCTCCTTGATGCCTCTTCCCACATGATTTATATAGGGGAAATTGAACTTTCTTTCCTCTATGATCATCATGAAACTCCATATTTCTCTTATTAGTCGAGTCAGGAAACTTACCAAATTTTACTTTATTGATTATATTATGAGATTGCTGATTCAGCATAATAATGATGTTTGGACTTCCAAATCCCATTTCATTTTGTTTCTCATGAATAATATCATTCCATTGTCCATCATATCCTCCATTATCGTGAATCATCTTGTTTCCAACCATTTTCTAAAACCCAAAAAGAATAGTGTGAGAGGAAAAAATCATAATAAAGGGGGAGTAACATCAATATCTAACATCTTTGGTTTAATCTAATATCGTTACCATAGTTCTAGGACTATATCCTATATGTATAATTATCTTTAGGGACATCCCTAGACATACCTTAGAAATATCTCTAGGGATCTCACTAACGCTTTCGCATCCTAGTTTCAAAAGGTTGACTATACCTTCCCTCTGATACCAACTATAAAGACCCGAAGCTTGATGTACATGGACATTACATTACTTTTGTGGAATACTTAGTACATAACAAAAACACACACAAAAGGACCACAATAGTTTAGTGTCTTTGGAATCTCGGAAAAAAATCTTCTAATCGTGGTAAAAGATCTTCAACATCTCCCAATAAAGATCTTCCATTTTTTTTACCTAAAACCTTTCTTTATATCCTGGGGAAAATAAAACATAAAATGGGTGAGCACAAATGCCCAGTAAGGGTAAACATACAGAACATAAAACAATCCAAAAACATTTGAATGCAAAAACATGAACATAAAATCTAAACATAAAAATCTTGAGCAAAGACATCAATTATGGAAGTACATAAAGCATAGATCATAAAAGAACATTAATCATGATAAAATAGCTTGGAAGTAAAACTTGTAATTTTGGAAACCATTAAGAACATGATATGATTTCCATAGTAGCCAATTCATTACTTCCAAGACCATCTTAGTGGACAAAGTCCCTTTCTGAATCGATTTCACTCCACGATCCAGTCCATTATTACTGAACCGGTTTAACTTGTCATTCCATCCATGTCTATCTCATGAGATATAAATCTTAACCCAATGTATTGGAGGGAGATATAGGTCCAACCCATCTGATTATGAAATCATTCTTACTTGTGCCACAAAATAAACATACATCATTCATAATAACCCAACGAATAAAATGGGTTTCATAATCATCATCCCATCATCACATAATCCATATAAAAGGAATGGATATCATTTCATAATAAGAAAATTGAAACCATGTAAATCATATAGACATTACACTTGAAACATACACATATGAAATAATTTCATCTTAGATGGAAAATGGTTTTGATAAAACACTTGATATGAATTCTTGAGGAAAATATCATTTCTTCTTCAAAATCAATTTCTTTTGACAAAACGTCATGCAATTTTAAAAGAAAGATATTTTGTTGAAAATAGTCATGAAATCTTTTGGTGGAAGCTTCATGAAAATAAGGCTTTATAAAACCGTAAAAATTCATTCGTGCCGTATAAGTTAAAAAAACATTCTTTTTGTACTTTTGCTGGAAAAGACAAAAAGTACCTCGTAATGTAAACAAAAGAAAGATTCCTTACATACCATTTAGTAAAAGTAAAAAATGGGTAAAAATGACATTAAACATACATGAAAATACTTTTATAAAACATGGACATGGATGATAGAAATAACCCCTGTAAATACTTACGAATAAGCAATCTCGGATAAAAATGAGATTTGCAAAATTATCCCTTACCTTATGTCTGATACGATTCTTATGTATCCGAACCTCCTGTATAATGATTTAAATAATGTCACTTACTTATTACAGAATCATATTCATTGTTATGATATCATATATAGTCCACTTTTGACTTTATATTACCCATTCTTTTGTAAATTAATGTAAAAGTAACGTTTTGGCTAAAATCGTTTCATTTGTCGTTCGTGTTTTAACTTGTAATTATTCATATGCTTACATAGATCACGATTACATAATTCCAGAATATAAAACATTATTTATATATAATATATATTCATAATATGAAAATATATAATAGATCTATAAATGTAAAGAAATACACCATTCATGGAGACGGTAGGTCGTACGTACGCATGAACGCTGTTTTCATTTCCTTATTGAGTTGAATGGAATTAAGTAGATGAAATACATATATACATAAATCCAGCAGCTTTATAATGTCATATATTTCATTATTATTTCTTATATATACTTTATAATTATTCTTAAATTGTTAACATGGAGAATGAATCTCATCGCGTCGTGGAGACGGTAGTCCGTACGTACGCACAAGCGATGATATTGTTTCCATAATTATTGAATTGAATTGGAGTTTATGATACAATATATAAGAATCAGTATGATGTTATAATAACTATTTATAGATATTATTTACACCATTATACCCATCAATGTAAGGTGTTGGTGGAAAAACAGATTACACCAAGGCGTGGAGACGGTATTCCGTACGTACGCACGCGCGGTAATTTTGTCTTCCGTAGGATGGATAGAAGGTGAAATGGGGTTGTTTCATATTTATAATTAAAATAAGTATATTAGTGATACATATGTTATTAATTTATAATGAAACAAATAAAGAAGAAGATGTTGAAGGAGAAAGAATCTTGAAAGAACCGGGAGAAGAAATTACCTCTTCTTCGATACACCTCTTTGAAACCTCCTCTTAGGGCACTACGATTGGTCTTTAAAGTAGACCAGAGCCTCTAGGATGTTTCTAGGGATTTGGAGAAGATAATTTGGCAGGGTTTGGCCGAGCTTGAATGCTCAAAATGGTATGAGGATGGGAGGGAGGAGGTGCCCTTTTATAAGGGAGGAGAGGGGCATCTTTGGAATTCTTAAAAATATTAATTTATAATAAATCTAACCCCACTTAAAAACCTCCCAAAATGACTCATATTCGAAGCTTACATGAGATAGGGTTGTAATATCATCAACCAATCAAATTTATACATGTTTGGATCTTTTTTTAAACCTTATCATTTTGATTTATCCTTATTTAGTCTATTTAAGTTTATTTGTGGTAATAAAATTCTAAATTTTAAATTATAACAAATAATTACTTATTTGTTGTGAATTTTCCATAATTGTTTTCTTTATATTAATATTAACCATATAAATTTAAATTTATAATTTTTAAATATTTTTGTGATTTCTAAACAATTTTATAATATGTTATTTTTATAAAATAACAATAGTGTCAATTTTGAAACTATTCATTTATTTGAATTTAAATAAATTAAAAACAGAAGATATATTTACAATAAAAGCTTTAATAGATTCATAAAATGTCATATGTATCTAGAAAATTTGTGTAGCACATTAAATAGTTCATATAATATTTATTTTATTATTTTTAAAATCATTTATTTGGTTTATCTCTTAATAAAATAAATACTACAACATTTTTGTATAATTATTTAATATACTTATTTATTGTATAAAAATTTAAAATAAAATCCTTTGATGAAGATAAATTTATTAAATTTTACAATAATACTTTTAATTGAATTTATCATCTTAAAATCACAATATTTAAATTGTTATTTTTATTAAATTATGAAGGTGACAACTTTGGCATCATTTAAAATAAAATAATATAAGTGTCATAATCGCTTTTATAAGTCTCAAAATGGACAAATATTCGACATTTGGTTGATTATGGTATAAATTTACATGACCAATAAGTTTTGGTTATGGTTTTGTGCATTTTATGGTCACTATTAGTTTAATATAAACTATATTCTTGATTTTTCACTAGATAAACAATTTCTGCATCACTATTGTGTCATAATAAATGATAGTTATTTAATCCCTAAAAATAATAAATAAATTCTTATGATGTAGATAATATTGTTAGATTTATGGATACTATTCATGTTCAATGTTTTATGAAGTTTACTACTAACGTAAAATCATAATACTTATAATATTTAAGAGAGTGACATGTTGTCACTTTCTTTGGTTTTAATAATAATTAAATTATTTTCATTGTAAAAAGTCCATTAAATGAATCTAATCTGACCCATAGGTGATATGGGTCGACGTTTATTAATCAAATTGGATTTTTTCAAGTGTTAGAGTAATTTTACAATCTTATGTTTACCCTTAATTACGCGATTTACCTTTAACCGCAGTAAAACAAAATTACCATAGTTACTATTCATAATTCCCAAAAATAAAAAGTAGCTTATTAACATAATATGGACCCGCTGATTCCAAATATGGAATCCATGTTTCCAAATTCAATACAAAAAATTTTCAGAAATTAAATTAAAATTAATCTCGTGGTCGAATGAAAACGGGTTTTTGTTTAAAACATTGCAAAAGATTGATTTGATTTAACCTACGAATTCAATGTAAAATCAATGCCAATGACATACATTATATTAAATGGTAAAAATATATTCTATTTATACTTTAAAAACATTCAATATTATAATTTAACCATATAAATTATTACAATGAAAAAATTGTTTTTCATTAAAATATAGCGTGTTTTTACTATTTATCAAAATATGAAAGTTACCAGAATAATACGAAAAATTTATCCAAAGTAAATTTTTATTTCTTGATTCCAAAGACGATTTTTGTTTTATCAAATTGAACTTATAAACATGTCAAAAACTGGATTTAAAGTGGGTGCGCCATCAAAAGGCGGCAAAACTGCATTTTTTTAAAAATACTTATTTTACCTGAAACATTTATTTTGTTCTTATACCATGTTTTAAAAAATGCGTAAGATGAATAAAAATGTTATAAAATTTAAAATTTAGTTATTAATATTCATAACGGATAGTTCATAATAATATTATAATAATATATCGTTGTTTAGTAAAACCTGGTATTGTGTACAACACACGCTATCGAGGAAGGTCGCGATTGCGTGTAATGCAAGCCAAGTCAGTGTTGCGTGTTGTGAAAGAATCCTTTGTTGTTTCATATAACAGAATCTAACCATATTTCATTAATACATTGAATATATATATATATATACTTAATGTTGCGTTGAATAACTATTATCAAAATTGTGTGTAACACGATCCAAGAATAGTGTCGCGTATACTGCAAGCTAATACGATGTTGCGTATAGCACAAGGTAATCTTGGTGTAGCATACAACACAAGACATTAATTAAATTAAAAGAATATTTTTCATAAAACCTCGGGGTGTTACATAAATAATTCAAGAAAATAATTCCATAAAGCAGAGATCATCGTACAAGGAAAAAAAACATGATCAGCATCCTCCATGTGTTGATTACACAAGAGACATTTAGAGCGGAGTCAAATGAAAAAATCTTGAGGGCAAGATTCAGTGGGTAATCTATTGTGAGCAATGCGCCAAATAAGGGTGATCATAGATGGTTTTATTCGAGGCTTGTTAAATTTACTCACCCATTGACAATTAGATTCATCTCCATAAAAGCAATGATTATAGTAGTTTTTAGAGTTAAGGATGCCATTTTGTGTAGGTTCCCAAACCAGGAAATCACCATTAGAAGAAAAATGATGATTATCGATGATCTGCGCAATGTTGTCAGGAAGGTCATGTCTATAAAAATGAAGGAAATATTTTATAGAATGACTAGTATATTCTAGAATAATATTAGGATGTAACAAAGAATTTAGGGGTTACCACACCATTTTCCACGCCAAAAATTGATGGATGAATCTGCACTAACCATCCATCTAGAGTTTTCCATGATTTTGAGATACGAGTCCCTAATAGAAGGCCGGATCAAAGAGTTGATTTAATTAAAATTCCCAATCAAGAGTTTAAAAATAATCTATGATTCAAGAATTCAGATGCTTTAGAGGTACAATTAATAATACGCCTAGTAAGATAGGCTTGAAGAGCATTATTGAAAGTTTTAAATTTTTTATACCAATGCCACCGTTATCAAGGGGTTAACAGCATGAATTCTAAGGGATAGTGACATGTTTCCTTTCAATAATATGACCCATCCGAATGATGTTTCTAATATAAGTATTATGTTTCTTGAAGATGCCGACAGGGCATTTATAAATCATAAGAGAGTAGACCATTTTTGATAAAATGGTCGATTTGACCAAACATATTCTTCTAGCCATGGAGAAAGATTTCCCCTTCCATGTAGAGAGTTGGATTATGATTTGATTAGTGATATTAGAAAAGTAGCTATCTTTAGGACGACCCCAGAATAGAGGGACACCAAAATAAGTGAAAGGTAAGAGGCCTTATTTTATTCCAAGAGAAGTGGTAATGCTATATTTCTTTCTGATAGGGAAGCTCTTTTCAAAAAACATATACGATTTATTCCAGGAAATATCATGTCCAAAGATTTCCTCATAATGATTATGAGATTTCTTGAGTACATGAATATTTTTTTGATCACAATTGAGAAACAGGATGATATCATCTGTATATTGAAGGTGGGTAGGGGTATTTAGATTTATGGAAGCTTGTATAGGATTAATCTTACCTTGATCAACCAGATTATTGAGAAGTCTACTTAAGAAGTCCTCAGTAATAACAATGAGGATGGCTGAGAGGAGGTCTCCCTTTCTGACACCCCTAATGAAATTGAAAAAACTTCTAGGGGTGCCATTAATTATAATAGAAATAAAAGGTGAGTGAAATAAAGTTTTAAGTCTTCCAATGAATGAATCATGATATAAAAAAAAATTAATACTTTGAAAATAAAGTTCCAAAATATGTTGTCAAAAGCCTTCCTGATATCATGTTTGATGGCCATGCATCCCCCTCTAGTGTTCTTATTAAGACTATTGGTACATTCAGAGGTAAGACAAATACCGTCCTTGATGGACCTACCTTTAATAAAACCAAACTGATTCCATGAGACTATTTTGTTGCAAATAGGCACAACTCTGTTTGCAATAATTTTGGTGATGATTTTATAGAGACTGTTAATCAGAGAAATAGGTCTGAATTGATGGATCTCTGAGGCATTTTCAAACTTAGGTATTAAAGTTCGAAATATAGCATTTATTACATGAGGAAG
Source organism: Viscum album (assembly GCA_963277665.1). Taxonomy (NCBI): domain Eukaryota; kingdom Viridiplantae; phylum Streptophyta; class Magnoliopsida; order Santalales; family Viscaceae; genus Viscum; species Viscum album. Next base: position 449,990,119 of record OY728133.1, read on the forward strand.
AGATCCATGAATGAAAAAGGATTTAACAAGGTTACAAACATCATTTTCGATTATATCCCAATGCTTTTGATAGAAACCATTATTTAACCCGTCCAGAACAGGCGCAATGTCTGGATTTAAGCCAAAAACAGTATCATTAATTTCATGATCTAGTGGAGTGCTTAAAAGTGACTCATTGCCTCTTTCATCCACCATTAATGGGATAATATCAGCTCTGATATTGATATTCATCTCTAGACCATTAAAATTTTTGTAGAAGTGCGAGATAACATGATCTGTTATGGCCTCTTCAGAGTCAATGATCAAATCATTATGAATAAGCTTAGAAAAAGGATGATTTTCCTTTCCGATTCATTGAAGGGAATTATAATATTTAGTATTAAAATCACCATCTGTGAGCCATTTAGTCTTAAAAATTTGCCTACAAAAATTATCCTTAAATGTGAGAAAGGAATTAAGTTTATGGGAGATATTTTCTTTCAATTCATGGTCCATATTAAAATCTGAATTACTGTTTTGAGTTTGGACGCAGCTAAGATCATTTTCAAGAGAGGAAATGTCTTGGTCTATTTGAGAATTCTCAGTTTTACACCAACCTTTAAGAGCATTTTTTAGGATTTTCAATTTGTACATACATGCAATGGAATACTTATGGTGATTCATAGAGTTCCATGTGTTATGAATTAATGTGACATAATCAGGATTTAAAGACCAAGCATTATTAAATTCAAAAGTAAGAATAACCTTACGGTCATTCATAAAGAAGCTAACTATAGTAGTATGATGGTCAGAGTTATTCCTAGGTAGAGTAACACTGAATATACTATCCAAAATATCAAGAGCCTTTTTGTTAACAGAATCCCTATAAAGCTTACTAGCAACAGTTTTGTTGACATGTTTTTGGTACAAAGTATATTTGGCACCAGCAAAAGTGACTTCAAAGAGGTTAAATTCTTCAATAGTAGACCTGAATTCCCTAGAGGATATAGACAGATGAGAGGGTCCAATGTTTTTGCAACAGTTAATAAAGGCATTGATGTCTCCCATAACAACCCAAGGATCTTGAATAGAGTTGGCCGTATCAAAAAGTTCATGCCATAAAACTCTACTTTCATAATAACTATTATTGGCATAAACCATAGTGCAAAAGGTATGACGACCATTCCACAAGAAATCACAGGTAAGCTGTTGCTCAATATTTTTAATGATGTTGATATTTTGAAGAGTATTGTGATAAAAAATTCACATGGTGTCAGTTTGAGGACCATTTTTTCCAGAGTGTAGAAAACTATAATCAAGAGAACCAAATCTCATAAAGTTCATCTTGAAGGTGACTTTAGGTTCTAAAATGGAAAATTGATGAGGCTTAGAAGTATTTAAGAACCTCCTAATTGTTGTATAGGTATCATTATTTTCCAAGCCATGGCAATTCCAATAGAGTAAATTGGATCTTTATCAAGATGGATAGAGTGTACTTAGTTCTTCTTATCCTAAAATTCACATCACCTATATTCCCACCATTATCTTCTAATTTGGGTAATGGAATGGATATTGTTGTTGTTTAGGTTATGGTTTAGGTGGAAGTGCCACCTGAAACCTTACAATATCAAATGATGGAGATGGAATCATGGGTTTATTAAAGGAGATAACATTGGTTTCAATTTTTATAAACTTCTTATTTTATAGTGGCAGTTTGGAATTTTATTTTTACTCACTTCAACGAAGTGCATCCTTTATGTTTTATATTATATTAATTAATTTTTAAAATCCTATAATGTATTTTTATTGTATTATCATGGTAACTAAATCCTCCTGAAAATTCTCCATAATGTTTTTAGGAAATTGTTCTTGGGGAACTACAAATCCATTAAATATTTTAGGCTCTTCCACCATGAGATAAAGGCAGTTATCCTATCATTATCTCTTTTATTGGATTTAAAGAGTTTAGTAATACTCATTTTCCTCAACATTGAATTGAATGGCCATATAAATTTTTGATAAAGTTATTACAAGCTAGAAAATGACCAAGACACTGGGTTGTTGTACAAGAGATTATTTAGACATTTTAGTTTCTTGATTAAGTACATATGATTAGTGGACTCCTATTATTTTGGGATACCCAACATCAGCCACACTACGAATAAGGATGAGTGAGGAGGTTGTATGGATCTACAGTATCATAAAAGGTCCAAAATATAGGGTTTTTTAAGTTTAGTGGAATTGGAATCAAATCTAATAATTCCAGATATAATCATTTCTCATGTTGTATATATGAGTAGTTTTCTTAAAATTTAACTAAAAAAGTGGTGAATTCCCTGAATGTTTCATCTTATGACATCGATATCCCATGGATTGAGGTATGAAATGCGTGAATTTCCAAATAAATATTTTAATAACAATTAAATTGTAGAAACTCTCGATGATCTATAGTGTATGAAGTCATCCAAACTAGTTGTCATGGTTGATGTCCAATTTATTATACTGGTTCTACCATTTTTAGGCATGAAGTCCCATCTATACGAGGTTAATCACCAATAGGAAGAAGTATATATTCCTATGGAACATCATTTTCTTTAAGTGAAATAACTCAATAAATATACTTGTTTATTTTTCAAAGACATTAAATTTATTTATTACATCTAGGGTGTTCCTCCTCTGGTTTGAGTAAATCAATGTCTTAGCTCAAGAGTGATTTATGTTTTTGGAGATGCATTTTACATTATCCTTACCCAATAAGAGTCATCCAACATGTAGAAAAAAAAATCATAGGGGGATCCCAATTCACGATTCATCCTTTTTTTCATACCTATCCATTATACTCATTTCACTCAAAATAAGAACGATTATAGGCTAGTAGATTTTCCCAAATCGACACATTGTTATGTTTTTATTCTAAGTCTTCAGTGATTATAGTGGTGATGAAACCCATGGTTTCATACCTTCAGGTAACTATTTATTAATTATTATTTGTGTTATATGATGATTCGTTTTGATCAGAATACTCATCATATACACTATTTAAATCAACTATGTCAACTACTCAACTGGTGGGGCTCATAGATATATCAAACTTATTTTGTATTCATTTATTGTGAGTTTGGGTTTTATAAAATTCAATGGATTATTTCTCATGAAATTTAATTTGAAAGGAACCCCCCTCACCCAACCACCACTATATCGTTAGTGAACAAGAAGCAAGAAGTGATACATGTAGATTAGTTACTGATAAAACTTTTATTTTTTCTGTTTTCCACAGAGCCACATAAAACCTTGAAAATATGGATATCCTTAAAGGATAAACCACCAATACTGATTCTACCTTTTTATGATTGGGGTGTAGGCAGTGATGGCGGTTAATATCAAAATATCTCCAACCCTATGGGATACGGTATTTGAGGTTGTGATAAAATTACCCCCAACCCTATGGGAAGGTGCTTTCCTTGTTCTATAATTACAACTAAGGCCATTTTCTTGGAAAAAAATTCATTATAAGAAAAAACTCATGGAAAGTTCACATAGATTGAGTTTTACTTAACTAGCGAGTTTGAATTCATATCTATGGGGATAAGAAGACAATCAAAAATAAAATTGGATGAATTTTTTAAAAAATAAAAAAATATATTTAATGAATATTTATGTAGATAAAATAGGATGAATGAAATCTACCCAACTAAGAGTTGAAACTATGAGATAATTTCCACATATAGTGATCTTCACATACATGGGAAACATAGACTGACAAAAATACCTAATCCCCCCAACTGGTTATGAATGTTAAGTGAGTAACCACCACTACATCACCAGGGATACTCTGTCAACACACCCATGACCATTCCAATAAGGATACATGTCCCCATAAGGTTACCTTACTCTCCTAATATAATCAATGAATTATCCAATTGGTTGGGAAATTCTACCACTATATTAATAGTTTGGGCATTCATTATAGAGTTTTCAATTCCAAGTAGATGTGGATGGAAACCACATAAGTATATTTTTTCAATAAACTAAATAACGCTCATAATCTTTTATTATGTTTTACCTCATGTGATTAGGGTAGTTTGAACCATAATATAAACCCGAAACTCATATTTCAACTACCCAAAATCAATTTTTAGATGTTTGGTGGTTGTTTTCGTTTCCACATTTTCTCTATTACTCACACTTAGTGAATACCCCCCCCCCCCCACTAGTCCTAACACTGGTTGAAAATAGACCTATTACAACAAACCTATACCAACAGTTCTCAAAAATAGTTGGTAAAGGTCCCATATAACAATGGTTCTCAATAACCTTAGGTATATTCTATTTTTTTGGAGGTTATACTAATGGTTTTAGAAAACAATTGGTATATAGTAGTCTATAACAATGGTTGAAAAAAAATATTATAATAGAGTAAGGCAGCACCCACAGTTTTTAAAAATTGTTGGTTAGCCTTTCCTCAATTACCCGATGATTGGACTCCCCTCCTTCCATCTCATTCTAATCCACATTATACCATAGCAATATGCCGCCTTCAGTTTTCTTCCCCACCCACAACAATCTCTTCTAATTTCATGTTTTAAATCCATTTTTCTTGAACATTAAATTGGTGAGTTCCAAATCCTTCATCTCTTATATCAACCATAATTTTCATTTTTTTCTATGTCTAAAAAATTAATGTAGATTATTTTTTTCATTATTCTTCTAGATTTATTGAACAATGTTTAATTTTTATTATATTTTTATTTTATGTCATAATACATAGGACAATAAATGATTTATTATTTTTTAGTTTCTCTCTAATTCTCTAAAAATATAATATGATCCCATTATTTTGTGTGATATATATGAGGTAAATCTATAATTATTATTTAGATTGCTTTATTTGTTTTATGAAAATACTTGGGAGTTATGAAATTATTAATCAGGATGTTTTATTCTAATAATTTTAATTTTTCATTTCATGTCTTAAACATGTAAGGATTTAAAATTTATTATATGGTTCATATGTATATATGGTTCTTCTTAAGATAAATGTTAGAATACATATGGAATTTTTCCATTACATGAACAACTTTCTTAAACTATTTTTATTTTCTGGAAAATTTATTTATATAAAATGGAATTTATTTTATTTTTTTATGTCTATAGAGATGTTTTTGTTATTCCTTATTCCTTGTGTGACTTTTTATGAGTAGGCATTTTTTATGACCCATTCTATACTAAAAACAAAGTTTATAACTTATATAATCTTTTAAATTACCATCCACAACTACTTTCATGTTTGGTTTGTAACTTGGGTACTTTTATCCATAATATATACCACGGTTCATGTTTGATATACATATTTGTTGTCTATATTATAATTTTCATATGTAATACTTTGTTAATTATCCTATAAATATACATTATTATTTTGTATTATGTATAGTTATTAGACATTTATATAACTGAATTCAATAATATGGTTTTATATATATAGAACTTTGTTATATCGTGTGATTGAGTTGTGAAATTAAGGATATGGGTGATAAATATATAGTTTGAATTAATTTCAAATGGTCTTTTCCCTTCTAATATTTTTTTCATGATAAACTATGTTGTTTATTATAATGATTTATTAATGCGTGTTAAAATTTTTATTTATGTATAAATTTAGAGAGTGATTTAAAATGGATTTGATTTCAATATTAGTTCAATGTTTTTCAAACTAATTATAATAAAGTATAAAAGTCATGTTTCTATAAATATATTTTGGATTAGACTTTTGACTTATTTAATTTCTTTTACGATAGGACATATGTAATAATTTAAATAATGTAAATAATTTTGATGTATGAAATAGATCAGATCCCAATTTATTTTCAAGAAAAGTTTGAGAGATTTTTAGATTTTTCATTTACTAATGCTTTATATATAGGTCTTATACATTTTTTGTGTTATAATTGTGTTGGAAAACCTTGGTTGAGTTGTGATTAAGTTAGATACAATATAAAAAAATTTATTTTTCAAACAAACTACTATGTCTCATATCACAGTGGGGAGAAAAGGCACTATCAAAATATTCATGATCTGAATGAGTGGAAAGGATTAGAGAATTCATTAGATGACTAGTTTCTATTTATTCATTATTATGATAATTAAATGATACCAATCCAATAAGACAATGATATTAGTACACATGATGTATATAATGAAAACAATCATGTTGATAGTGTGAAAAAATGAATAATGTTTCCACGAATCCAATATATTGGTAATGATGTAAAATTTGAAAGATAGAATGCTTAAAATGACTATTTCTTCCGAAAATAATGTATTTGATTTATAATAATTTCATTGATTATATTATTACATTATTAAAGGAATTAGTTATAGATGATGCAGATATTACCTCAAACCATTATATGAAATGGAAGTTATTTTAAGAACATGGATTTTATGTAAACAAAATTAATTCTTTCCTGAAGGATTTCACCACATTCTAGGAGTAAACTGATGATTGAAATGATTGTATAATATTTGGAACGTCTTGATTGAATTCAAATTCTCATGGAATTCTATCTCATATGCCATATAATTTAATGTAGAGCTTTTCATTGATTCCTAGACCCCAAATTTTTTTATTTTTAGATTAAATATCAATAATGATGTGATGGAATGATATTCTGATAACGAAATATAATGATTATTTAATTCATCATACAAATGGATAAATAGAGACTTCCGCATACATCTTATGTGATAACACCTATAGAAAAAAATTAATTTCTAGAATTACTAGAGATTATTAAGGTTTCTTGTGGATATTAAAGAAACATATCAAAATTGGTTAATATAATATATTTTATATTGAAATATTTCAAGACATATAACTATCTCCTTTTTCTTTAGGAGTTGATTTAAATATAAATCTTCCATCTGCTACTCAATAATGTAAGGGTGGAAGTTATTCTATTATTCCATTAATATAGATATCATTGTGCTAAATAATTGTCCATGTATTTATTGAAACAAAATGTAGAAATAAGAACCAATAATATTATGTGATTTGGAGAAAATGTTTCCTCCATCGTTTTTACATGCATGTTGCATCTAACTATCCATTTTCCAACTGAATTACCTTTTTTAAGGACACATTTCATTTTTTATGTATCCAACTGAAATAAATATGTAAACATTGAATTATTTTTGTTTAATGAGAATCATCCTAAAGGTTCGATCGTGAAAGGTTAATTGGCTTAAGAATTTATAGATATATCATTAATTTATTTGTTTGATATGACCACGAGACGGAACTGACCTATTAGAATTAATAAAGATAAGCATGAAAAAATTGAACCAAGTATTCCATCACTTCCCTAAATAGAGGGAATTATTGGATCATATACATTGAGTACAGTAAGACTTAAAGTGTGAAAGATAGTATATTTCAAAGTCAGGTTTAACTATGACATTTTCGATAACTACATCAAATAAGTAACTTTAACATGTATATTTTATCTCATACCATGAAATAATATATGCGTGTTAAACGATTTCTATCTTTTATTTCTAATGGAGATATAAAAATTATAAATATAAATCATTATTCTTTATCTATAATAGGAAGATATAATTTCTATAAAAAAGGATTTTTTTTGGTTGCGTAAAATTGAAGGTAGAATTAGTAATACAATAAAATAAAAAAATAAAAATATTAAGTTAATTTTAATATTATTTTAGATTTAAATTTTTTATTTTACATGATGACTACCTCTATAAGGAAATAAGATCATTGGTTTTTGTTTTTAATTATGTGGTTCTTGAATGAAAATCAGCTGTGATCAATGGGTATTTATTTATTATCACTGAATGAGAAATAAAAAAGAAAACATAACATAATAGCGTCATAGTCAATTTCACAGCAAACTATTATAATAGTCCATTAGATAGTATAACTTTATTTGAAAATTTATCGTATTATAGGTTTCTTGAGAAAATACTAATATTAAGTTATTACTCTTATAGATGAGTCAATATTATTATATAAAAGTGATTTTCTATAATAATGAGACATGGAACGTTTATTTATGACTATGGATTTTCAGTTATTAACAAACCATAATTTATTATGATTGATGAGCCATATATAATAGAATCATTGGAGAGAAAAAAATTTATGTTAAAGATCATCAAAGACCATAATTTTGTGCCAATATTGAAGTAATTCCAAGACGTATTTTTTATGATGGAGGGAATAAAATAAACACCATCATTACCCCCATTACCCTTGATTAACTTATTACTTATTATGACTCCAAAACTATTAGAATTGACTGTGAGCATAAAGTTATGGTGGGTTATATATAGAATCATTTATAAGTGTTTTAAGTTGTTTTGGTTTAGTTTTACTTGGGTTTCTCATGTTGGTACTATTCAAATTTATTTAATATTGATTATAAATATTTTATATCCAGAATGACCTTAATGTTCATTTTCAATATAAAATAGTTTTAGTTTTCTTTGACTTTCATTTTCTAATATTTAAATGAATTATTTTAGAACCTACAAAACCAAAAAAATACAGATATAAGCCAATTAGAAAAATACATGATGAATTCACATGAAAAATATTAAACTAATTATAAGGAAAATCAAAACCAATGAGATAATTAACCTAACCAAAAAAAAGAAAAATGATCAAATACAAATTATAAAACAAATGAACTAACCCATAAAATAGAAAAATGACCTAATATATCAACTGGAAAGTAACAAATAACCTAAATCTAAATTGGATCGAATTGAGAATATAAGAAGAAAACTATACCATACCAATTTTAAACGTTCTAATTAGAAAGTGTGGATTTTTTTGTGAAACAAATTTTATGTTTTTTTATTCTTATAACTAAATGTAATATGTTTTATTATGTAACTACATATCCATTATTTGTCTTGAAAATTGGTATTCCTTAATTAATCTATTCCATGTCTTCTTTTTTATTTGGAATAAAAATTAGATAAGAATTTTTAATTAATTTTATTTTTTTTTTTAAATGAAGGAGGTTAAAAATATTAAAGAGTTATAAAGAAATAGGATGTTTGAAAATTGTCACCGCATGAGAGAAATGGGCATTCCTCTCCAGGTTACTGTACTAGGTATTCTATTTGAAATATGTATATCAATAACATATAATGTAATTTTATTTATTTATTTATTTATTTTAATCAGGAACCATCACCCATTAGACAATTATTATTAAACTCACCTAGTGGTAGTGAGGTGCATCTATATTATATGATAGTGGGTACAAGATATACTAACACCAGTTGTCGTACTCGACCACACCATGTCCCTTCATTAGATATACCATATTGCACCCTTTCTTATCCCATAGTGTTGTTAAAAGAACCCATAATATTTAAACTACCTATAATTTCACCACCATTTACATCTAATCCTCCATGTATTTATTTTCCTTTTCTAATGATGGATACCACTCCCCATCCATATTATACATTTCCATAGATTTATATTCCTTCTTATTTTCCTTCATCTTCTATCTGTCCAAAGTTTTATGTCTATTCTCCCTTAACTATTAATCTAACACATCATGAGCCTCACAAGAAGACAATGAACCCCACTACTATAGTATTGGTCGATGAACCTTTAGATAATCTGGATCCAATAGTACCCCCTAATCATCATGTAACATGTATATGTACTGAACCCTAGTAAAACAAATTGACCAAAATCAATATCTATTTTATAGAATACTTGTAATATACAATGATTTAGTATGGATAAAATCATTCAACTTTAGGATTATATACATAATTAGTTATTCTAATTTATAATTATTAATGATTGATCATGTGTTATTATATAAAAAAAATACATGATAAAATTAATAATATATAACATTAAATAATAAAAATATAATATCCACACAAGAAAATATTAGAAAGAGTAACCTGCATGTATAACTATGAGTGTTAGGGAGATTTCCCAATTCTATTAACTCTTATCAATAATATCTCACACATTAATTTCAGACACTGCTCTTTGAACCCAAGAATCACATCCATTAATAGTAGCATAATTATTTCAAGTAATAGTATCATAAACATTATTATAAATATTTTTAGAAAATTAATTATTGGCATTTGTTCTAAAAAATCAATTTTTGTAGCTTCTGTTCACTAACTTATTTTTACTTTAATATTATTTTCATAGTTCTAAAATTTAAATCTTTTTTTATCAGAAACATTAACATTCAGTAATAGTCTTCAATAGTTATCCATTGTAACTAATTCATTACTAACCCTTTAATTTTTTATTATTTCAATACTTTCTATAATAATATTTTGATCATTAAAATCATGAAACTTTCATCATCCCAAATAATACTTTAAACCTTAGTGGTAGAATTTATAAAATCAATATTTTATTGAGAAAATACTCAATCCAGTTTGGAGATCTCTCTTCTCTATTAGATCATAAACATTTTGTAAAAAATTACCATTTTACCCCCCTAATTTTTGGAAATTCAAGGAATATTTTTTTGTATATTATTTTGAGTTACCTTTATTATAATTAGTCACCCACCCTTATTAGAGTATTTTTAATCTTCATCTTAAAAAACTACTATGTTATTCAATGGTACCCTCTATGTGTACCCATTTACATGAGAACTCCTCTAGAAAGATTATTTGTACTTTTTGGTTTATTATAATCCTATTTAATTCATGATACATCATTAAACAAATGTTATATTTAATCAAAATAGTTAATTTTTCAATATTATCTACCAATGATAAAGGGATACATAAAAATTACTATATATTTAATCAAATTACAGTTATTTTTATTTATCAACATGTATATTAAATTCATTTCTTAGAATATGACCTTCTTAAACACACCATCCTTTCATGAAATTTTATTCATTAAAAACCCCATAACCTTGTGTTCTGGGTAAAATAATCAAAAAAAAATCTTTTTCATTAGAATTGTCAATATTATGAAAAATATAATATCTTGATCTTTTATTTCATCATCAGCCACAAGTTTTTTATTAAAAAATATTACGTAAGGAGGAACATGAATGATAACACTGGCTTAAGTAGTTATAAGCTAAAATGAATTTATAAATTCATTTTATTAATATATATCCTCTACAAAACCACACTCAAAAGAATATTAACCTGAGGATCCTCAAATTACATTCATATGATTTTTTATCCCTATCAATATCAAAAAAAATTATTATTTCTAAATTTTGAGAACAATCTTCAAAAAATTATTTACTATTTTTAACCCATAAAAATCTATATCCTTACCCAATTATATATTCCTTTTAGATACTAATTTATTCTATTTATTTAACGTAGTTTCTTGGGATAAATAATAAAACCAATTGTTCTTAGCTATAAATATTAGAAGGTTCAAAGTATAAAATATAACTACATATTTTAGAGTTTAAATTGATAATGGTGTGTTTAGATTAAAATAATTTCAAGTGACATAAATGAATTATAATTTACTAAAGTAGATAAAATGATTAAAAACCATAGGAATTTTAAAGGCCAAAACTGTCATGATTAGATTCCACTTTATTGCCTCTATGGTTAGTAGTGAAACTAGTTATGACCCTTGATGCCCACCTCTAATTGTGTATATAAAACTATACATTGGGGGTATCACACACTTTATTCCCATGAATCAAATAAAACCACTAGTAAATTATTAAAATAGAAATTGTGTTTTATGTCTCACAAAACCATAAAAATAAATATATCCAATAGTCAATATGTATATTGGCAGACACTACCACTGGAAGATACAACTACTCTAACATCCACCAACCACAAAGATCATGATTTAGTACGGTCCAAACCAATATCCAACCATATCATAAAAAATATAAAATAGATGTATATATAATTATGGGTGATAATATTAATTTACTTATCTGGATCCTCTCAAATAACAACCATGTCGATATAGAAAACCCATACTAAATCTTCTGTGAATAAATAATAAAATTGACAAATTCTCATTTCCTATATAAATATACAACCCCATTTCACCACAAATAAACTCTTGAAAATATGATTATATGTTATAAATAAATTTAAATCAAGTATATTTAACTATGAAGGTTCCAAATATCCACTTTCCCACCATTCTAGTCATACTTGTATCCAGTAACACATGTATTGGTATAGTCATCCTTCCCTTATCCACATTCCACATCATACAATAACTTAAATCTCATAATACCACAACAATATCTTTCCCCACCTAATACCAAAACCACATGATCACATAACCATAATCACAACTAAAATCATGTATAGAAGGTAGAGAAAGATAGGGAGATTATTTAATTATGCATATCCACAATATCATGGATGTTGGGTCTTTACTTAAAACCCAAAATATCATATATGTATAGATTAGGATATATGAAATAAGTGGTGTCTTCTATTCACAATGAAACACACAATGATATATCATTTAAAATATGTATAATCAATGGTTCTACAGAATAAAATATCCATTTATATAACAATTTAATTTTATACTTTTTCACTACCAAAAAACATTCACATACACCATTATCTTCCCAGTATAATTTATTAAAAAAATCACAAAATTTATCTTTATCAATTATTCATAAAAAATACCCCCCATTTATTTTTCAGTTACAAGTTACCATATAAGTTTACTGCCACATTAATTCATTACTTTTATCACTTCATTTTCTAATTAAGTTTATCAACATAATTCAGTGACATTACACTTATTTAGTTTATTCATTTATTCATTCCATATCAATGGAAATCTAGTATAATCACTGTAATTGTGTGTACTTCACTAAACATATTCCTTCATGTAAAAATACTATAGAATCAGCGTCACAACACCATGATGTAATATCATATTCCATTACATTACAAAATAAAGAAAAATAAAAAATATTAAATACCACAATAAAGAGATTAAATAATTGTAATTATTGATTAATAATACTAAATAGAAAGAGTTCCCTTAAATCCCCCTCCTTAAACTGGTGTTCATATCATCATATCATCAATGTATGAGATCAAATTTATATATACCTTACTCTTATGGACTTATAATGGAACTAATATTCATCATCTCATAAAATTCGTTAATCATATCAATATTATAATCACCACCCACAGAAAATAAATAATATTAAAAGATAGAAGAATGATAATTGATTAAGATGAAAGTAAGCATAATTTATGTGGAAGAAATTTGATAAGGGAAAGAACTAAAGAATCCATGAAATGGAACTCAAACCACCTAAAAATAATTTTGTGGTAGTAATTAATCGTCAAAGTAGAGTTAAAACCATATTAGAAGAGAGTGACGTATTAAAATTTATAATTAAATGGTGATAAAAAATCATGATTTGGTTCCCTAAACAATGGCATGGTTTAGTCTATTCAAGGAAAATTATAAAAAATTATACTTAAATCTCTATTACTTATGATTTTTGTTGTTGTTTCTTTTTTAATTTGACACATTTTGATAAAAACTAGGACATGTATGAATAAATAAAGATCATGTTTTATAAAATTTTGATTAATCCATATATTGGAACCAAAACGACATCCACTCAACTCTATCATTTTTCTATCACTAAAATTATACCATGACATGGTTTTATCCAATTTTAGAAATTAAATCCCCCAAAATAAAACATTCAAACATAATATTAACCATGATCCTTTTAAACAAACACATAAACTGGGACATAGTTTAACTTTTAATGGAATCTATAAACAATATAAACATTTATCTTCTGACTATGACTTCAAACACCACTAAAATAAAAATAAATGAATAATCAAGGAAACCATTATGTATTTAAGACACAACCATTTTGAAATTACTCTCAAAACCTTGATTTCCACATCATGGAAGACTTCTTATTAGTAAACAACTTATGGAAATTAAATTTACTTCCAAAACAACATTTCAAAATCTTCTAAAAATTTCAAAAACATATAACATCATGAATAATATTCAATTCCACCTCTAGAATCAATTTCTAAACATCCCTAAATCAATATCTCAACTTACTCTAGTTCACCTTTTAGAACTAATAAATAGCTATAAAAACACAAATTCCTAATTTTTATACATCATGAATTACTCTAAATGTTGATTCCATGTGTCTAGGAACCGTCCTATTTTTTTCGGAATATGACCGTAATAAGACTCAAGAGGGGGTGAATTGAGTTCTTTTAAAATTTCCTTCACTTAAGAAAATTCTACATATCTTGATTAAAACATCTTTTGTATTGTTCTTTAATTAAACATGCAATGAAAAGAAAGAATAAAAGATTAAAAATAGAGTAACGTATAGTGGTACGGGGAATAGAATCCCCCAATTCCACTCCACCATCACTCTTCTCCACATGTGTGATGATTTTCACTATTCTAGTACTTATTAAAGGGACTATCAGTCCTTTTCATGGGGACTGTGTGACTGAGTGAAATCATTCATAAATTGGTACAAGTACACGAGATTAAAACAAGGTTATAAAAAGTATTTAAATGAAATATCCTCCAATGGTTATATTTTTGGGAACATTTATAATGAAAGATAAAATATAAATGGTTTATTGATTTTTAGCTCACAACTGTATGAAATATCTGATAGAAAAGAAATATCTTTGAGAGAAATAATATGAAGAGTAAATAACTCCAGTAGAGTCTTCTACATATAGAAATTATTTTTTATATGTTTAGTTGATAATTATATACTTCTTCTATAAAATTTTCATGGAAAAAATACTATCATTTAACAAATCGTAGAGAAAATAATTATCTCTATGTTTTATATTACTTCACATTTCATGCATATGTTTATGCTCTAACACCATGTTACTTATTATTTGAAATACATTCACTTCATCATATTTCAACACACTATACACAATCAGTAGAAAGACATGGATCTGGGACATGCCTTTCTCATCAAAATTACTTGGAAATAGAAGAGAAAAATAATAAATTGTCTATTTTCTTCTATCTTGATACTTGGATCTTATTATAATAGATTTTTTCATAAAGATGAAATAAATCATTTCAAAAAATTAAAATATAATTAACATCATAACTTGTGTGATTCAACAATAATAAATACCAACTAGTTTCATGATAAAGGCAGTTTGATTAATTGAATCCAAATAGCTGAGTTGATGAACATAAACCACGTAGTTGATTTTACCTCACATATCTAAATTTAGTCAGATGGGTGATTTATTCATGTATCTGAACTTGACATAGATGATTTGAAATTATTTAACAACTAGATTTTTATAGTCGATTCACTAATACTAAGGTAGGAGATTGAGGTGGCGTGGTCAATTTCATCATATGAGAGATTCATGTAACATATTTCTTCACATAACCATTTTACATATCGAGTTACTCACATAGGTAATTGATCACATACCTAATTACTTCATGTAAATTTTTATGTATTTAAGTGATCACGTAAGAGATTCATCATATATGGGTCCTTATCAACATGTGAAATTTCAACATAGGTTATTTGGTGATGTACGAAATTTCCAAATAAGTTATTTCACAGTGTAGATGATTGATGTATTTCTTTTATTCATGTAGGTGATTGATGAATTTACTGAAATCACATCACATGGAAAAAATTTCTAGACCTAGAAATTTTTCATCTAGAACGCTCAGAATATACACATAGAAGAAATTTACGGCCAAATTCATAAGAATAAAGTAAAACATGATAAACAAACATAGAAAAAAAAGATCATCAGTAAATGAAGAATGGTATTTGAGGTCATAAAAACCTAAATTACATGGAATATATTGGATCAACATTAGTAGACCAACATCCCCCCTTTGGTAATCACAAAACCAATAAAACATGTAAAACTTACAGAATATTTTACTATGTATTAAATATGAAATTTTAATAAAGGTTTAACAAAAAAAGTGATATCATGAAAAAAAAATTTCCCCCTTGGTTTACTACTTCTTATCTCTTTGAATATTACATTTCTCCTCTTTTGGAAAAATAATTATCTCCCTTTTTATAAAGTGTTTCCAAAGTGAGGACATTTCTCCCCCTTTTATGTCATTAAAAAGGAAGGGTAAGAGAGGATAAATACATATTAATATAACACTTTAGAGGTATGAACTATTTAAGGGTAGTGAAAAAATTCAATTATGGAATTATTACATAAAATTTCAATAAATAAAACAAATAATGAAATAACATCAAATTAAAACTATCACTGTGAAAGACATGAGAAAAAAAATAAATGTTTTATTAATTACTTTAAAATACAAATATACATCCCACAACACAAAAAAACTATCTATCAAGGAACCAATTTTGGGTTTTTAGTATGAACTATTTAGGTTTGATCATTTTTGGAGGTTAATGTAGGGTTAGATCTAGGTAGTGTTGATTGGGATTGCACTGAAGGATCATAAACACCTTCTATTCCGATTTTGGTTTGCTAAGAGGTACTGGATGGATTAGGATGAAGATATCTTCTTATCCTCATTTAATATAATTCATTATTAAACATGTATATCATTAGAACAACATCAGATCTAAAAAACTCAAGAATCAATTTAAATTCTAGCTTATTAATTTGATCAATTGATGCGATGACATTTTAAAAAAAAATCACTAATGATGCTATACTTTTTCTAAAGAGAAAATTATTGATTGACTGGAAGTGGGAGTGAAAAGAATAGGGGAAATGTATACAGTTGATATACCATATGTAATAACCATAATATAATTTTTCATAACTATATTCGTAGACATCTTGAAATCTATTAGAATATCAGTCAATCACTGCACTTTCTGATCCATTCTATTCACTTGCACTTAAAAATTACAAAAAAATCCCTTAATATCCATGATAGAAGAAGTAAAAACTGGATAATTAAGAGTGGTTTTATTATTCAACTGGTCTGGAATTTATTTGAAGTTTTTATATAACCATCTCTCTGCCTATAACTAGAACTGACTTCTCTGAAGATTATTCTGATTATTATTATGATGATGAATCAGTATCTGAATATAATTTTATCGCATCACACATAGCCACAATAACTGAATAAAATAGCATAATATTTAATTAAATAATATAATTGTTTTTATCTATAATTTATGGGTGGCATGAATCTTTATATATTTATTACATTAACACATCCATATTTTCTCCAAAAAAATATGTAATTTATTTTTCAAGATGACAAATATAGTCATTATACACATGTATAGGTCAACACTATCATTTTAATCGATTCTTATATTTTATTAAAATGAATATAAATATTCGTTTACATTTCATCTAATAAAAGTGGGGAGATCATATAGGCTTAGATGCACTAAATCTGAGAGGAAAATAAAATTAGGTTAGACATTATTTGATCTACTCCATTCTAAAAATTTAGAAGAACCGAACACACTAAAGGAGTAGTAGATGAGGGTTGAAATTTATTTATGAACTCAAACAGACTAAACACAACACATTTATGTGTGTGTAAATTCCAAATTACTTCTTGAAAATTTTAATTTCATAATCCACTTCCTAATATAAACCTTAATGTATGGATGAAGAATCATGATACAAATCCTTATTAGATTTAACCAAATAATGGAGCTCACCAAACTAAACCATTGTAGGGAAATAATCTTTCATGAAAATTGTAAAGTATTTCATTTCCTCAATTTCCTTAGAACATACACTTCAACTATACTGTGGAACATGTGGATCTCTTAGAAAATTATTGATTAAAGCTGACTGAGCATCCACCATTCAAATAAACTTAATGAAATTTGGATTAGATATATGGAACTATTTAGGTTCTCTGATCTCATCGTTGAAATTATAAATCACCACCATAAAACCATAAAATAATTCCCTTAGCTTGTGGATGTTCATCATTACTTCATTATAAAAGACTTACTTTTCTATGATTTATAAACATTTTATAACTGAAGTTGCTACTTCGTAATAAGTTGTGGGAAAATATGGTGCCAATTAAGTATGGTCACTCTTTTAAAACAATATAACCACATCATCATCATTTCTTCTATCAATACGCGATTTAGAAATAATTGGATAAATTATATAATTATCTTCAACATATTATAGTATTCTCTAAACTTCATAACTTATAATCTCGTTGTGAGCAGGCATATCTTTAGAAAAAGTACTAGTTCTCTCAAAAACTGACTTCACACACTATTTTTCAACACTAGATATATAAGATTCACCATCTGTTTGATTTTGAGCATCCAAATCCACCTAAATATGAATAAATTCACCAGTTATAGGATTGATAAATATAATTAAATACTTGATTCTTATTTATTTTGTATCCTCTACTCCCTTATAAGGAAATATTTTCACAGGTGTTTCATCATTTGGAAATGAGATACGAGATGAATCTTCTTGAGTCAAATTCACCTGACTAAATATCAGCAATGATTTTGATGTAGAATCTCAAAAATATGAAACTTTCTTCATGAAAAATGATGATAGGGTATTACTTTTTTGAAACTTTACTGCATCACCTTCATTAAAGTCAACTTACTTATTCTTAAAAACTAATGCAAATATTATACCATGAGGATAGTAGTTTAACTTTCCTTTTCCTTTGTAGCAATGATATACGAATATTATCATCTTTCTTGGAAAACTTAAATTCATATTATTTATTAAGAAATAGATAAAATACATATATTGAAAATGAAATTTCTATATGTCTCATTTTCTTTAATCTATAAAATTTTTCACAAACATACATAAGACCTTCCATTTAGAAGGTAGTTTATTCACTAGTTTCTTTTAAAAAATAGAATTTCTAAACAAAAAATTGAACACATCTATTGGACCTAATGATCTTGTCCCAACAAGAATATGAATAAAAGAAAACTCCCCCTTATTGGGAAATTAAATATTTCATCCATTTCAATAGAAGAAACTACCACTAGATATCCATTAACATTTTATGTGATGACATCCTATGTTTGATTGAACTGAAACTCAACATTCATCAAAAACTAATTTCCTTATTCCTCAAAAAGAAAACCTAAATTCTTGACATGAAAAAAATCACAACCTTGAAACTCAATAACATTCTTTAGTAACATTTTGTCTTTATTCAACCATGGCATATCTTAGGATTTTCCAGCAAGAACTCATTTTTCTCTTCCTTTGAATTTCATAGATGAAACTGAGCTTCCAACAACAACATGATTCAAATTTACCTATTTTAATATGTCAATTGAAGCACAAATAGAGATCTAAGGATTACAGATTATGGTTATGCTTTAAAGGTAGGTTCAGTATGTGAATTTAAATAGTGTTGCGAGTCAATTTTGTAATCAATCACGTACTTGAATTCCAATGTTCTTACATACCCAATTTTGGGTCAGGGTAACTTTAAACTAATCAATAAATAACAATAATAAATAATGAAAAGAAAAGAAATAAATTTCTATTTTCAAAGCTCAAATAAATAGGTAGTATGATTAACAGTAATTTTCTTTTAATACTAAACTAAACAATATAACATAACATTTAATGTTTAAATTTTGACAACAACTAGTATAATTGAGATATAAATTCATTTAAATCATAATAAATTAAAAAATATTAAATCTATTTAATAACAAATAATGAATTAGTAAAAATATATCTTAATTGATTCTATGTAGAGATAAATTCAATAGTAATATCACCTTTTGAGTGTTATCTCTTAAAAATGACGAATTAAATCTATATGATTTTTCTAAAATGATTTATTGGATTCTTAGATATGTTGATAGAACTAGTATTATCCCAAATAAATGATACATGATTATAATTGAATTTATAATACATTAATTTTTGTTTCACCCATAGTACATGATAAAAACAACTACCAACAGTAATATATTCTGCTTCTACAGTAGATAACCCAATAGAGTGTTTTTTTTACTAAACTATGATACTAGGGATTTTCCTAGAAAATAGAAAGTTTCTAAAGTAATCTTATTATCTAGTCTACAACCACAAAATTTAACATCTAAATATGATGTTAAATAAAAATAATATATTTTCTAAGAATGTAAGGAAATGTAAATTTTACGTTTTAAAAATAAAAAAATTATTTTCGGATGCTTTAAAATATAATTCTTTAGGAATAGCATGAAATGATCATAAATAAACAATTTAAACATAATTTCTAGTATACTAGAATCCAAATACAATAAAATCCGAATTATTCCTCTTTAAATATTGTTATAAACTAGTTTCCTAGCTTCACCCATGTAATTTTTTTCATTATAACTCATATGGGTATTATGTACTTTACAACTTTCATGTCCAAAACATTTGTATATGTCTAGTATGTTTTTTCATTAATTTAGAACATAC
Source organism: Viscum album (assembly GCA_963277665.1). Classification (NCBI taxonomy): domain Eukaryota; kingdom Viridiplantae; phylum Streptophyta; class Magnoliopsida; order Santalales; family Viscaceae; genus Viscum; species Viscum album. Next base: position 450,010,555 of record OY728133.1, read on the forward strand.
CAAAAGTCTTTTTCATAAATTTTACAACTTAGAAAATAATTTAACTCACCCATAATAATCATGTCAAATTAAGTTTTGCATGATTTTTTAAAATTCATTAGAAAAAAATTATATGTAGTCTAAAAATTACATCATAAAAATATATTTTTACTAATAAGATCTATGAAGATTAAGTTTCCTTAAATATACTAGGATATTCCATACCTAATAAAAAACATTTTATGAATGAGAATAACATAAATTCTTTTACTAAGATCATGTTTCCTGTTTTTTACCATAAAGTGATTTAGTAAGTATAAAAACTAAATTTGGAAAATATGGATTTCCAAAACAAGAAGGTTTCTCAACATAAAGTTCCTCTCTTAGAAAGTTATTTAGAAATAAAATTTTAAATTCAAATGATATAATTTAAAATTAAATTATGATTCATACGATAAAATAATATTAATGGATTCTAGTCTAGCTGATGGGGAAAAGGTCTCCTTATAGTCTATACATTCTTTATAATTATAACCTTTATTTCGATGTCTAGCTGTATTCCTCACAATTACACCAAGATCATCTTGTTTAGTCATAAAAATACAATTTTTTCCTATAATAGGATAGTGAGAGGGTCTGTCAACTAATTCTAATCAATATTTTCTCATGAACTATATTAATTTATCTTGAATAGCCAAAACCCAACTATTATATAATAATGATTATTCTATAGACTTAGGTTCTATCCGAGATAAAAAGAATAAAACTCTATAAGCTTTCATATACTTCTTTTAGTTCAAATTACTTCATCTAAACATCCTATAAATGTTTCTAATGGGTGATACATATGTTTACTTGTCTATATTAGTAGAACACTTTCAGGTACACTAGTATCCAACCTTTCAAGATTTGGTTTTAGAAAATCATGTTCAAATTCTTCATCCTTTTTGTTATCAAATAGAGGTTTGGATATCATGTTTCAAAGGAATAATTTAGTTCATCAATTTGAGTTACTTTGTGAACAAAGGGATAACATTCATCATATTTCTAATGAGTTTATTATTCAATAATATTTGATCATTTATTGAAAAATATGTATTATTGTGATGTAATATAATTTCCTAGACAGATTCATTCACCATTTTTTAGATCAAACTAACCGAGATTGTCTTTCATGTTTATAATATAAACCTTACATCCAAAAACCTTGAAGTATCCAACTTTGGGATTTCCATTATTCTATAGATCATAATATGTTTACATAAAAAAAATTTTAATTATTCTATCTTTATTATTAACATTTCATTCTTCAAATATTCAGCCCAAAAATGAATAAGAAATTTATATTGACATAATATTGTTCTAGAAATCTCTTACAAAGTCATATTCGTTCTTTTAAAAAACCAATATATTGAGGTATCCTGGGGGAAGAAAATGAATTCATGATACCATATTTTGAACAATATTCATTGAACTCATGGTGTTCAAATTATCCTACATGGTTAATTCTTAAAGCATTAATTTTGGAATAAATCTCTTTTTGAACCAAGCACCATTGTTGACAATTAAAAATAAAACCCAGCTAAATCTAGACTAATTTCCAACTACAACATAAAAAAATATTCTTTTCTTAGTCTTGAAACTCATGATGGCCCAAATAATCCATATGAAAACGTTTTAGTGGTCTAGAAGTATAAACCACTTTAATTGGATTAAAATATGAATTGTGTTACTATCCCATTTTACATGCACCACATATCTTATTTTTTATTCAATTTAAGTTAAGGTAAATCTAAAACTAAATTTAGTTTGGAAAAATTTCTTAAATAATACACATTTTAATGTCCCAATATTCAATTCCATATCCATTCATCGTTTTTCAGAGTTTAAACATTTCACCATTTATCTACATAAATAATTATGATCGGAAGTATATAAATTTCATATTAATAGTTCTTCAAATTTAAGATTTTTACTTTCAAAAATAAAACATGCATCATATAAATAATCAAAAAAATAAAATTCATCACAAATTTTATAAATACTTATCAAATTGTGCATTAAACATTCCATATAAACAAATTCATTGATAAGGATAGATTTCTGATTTTCCACAGATCCAACTCCTATAATATATCATTTAGAATTGTCTCCAAAGGTGAAATTACCTCTATCTATCATTAAGAAAGATTTAATATTTGAGAAATCATCACTCATGTGCCTTAATAACCCATTATCCATATACCATCATTCATTGTTTCTCTTAGACCATTGTATTAACAAATGGAAATTATACTAGAAATTGTTTTGGTACCCATATTTTAATAGGTCCAGTAAGGTTTGAAATTAAGCATATAGAAACCCAAATCTGTTTGGGTTTCCCAAAACCTTTAATATTATATTTCAAAAAAATATCTTAAAAAAGTAATTTTTAACTCAACAAAATTATTGGTTCTTTAAATTCAAATAATTTCCATAGTATCCTAACTCACCATAATGAACAAATAAAAAATTTATATTACTGGAACTAGGTATAAAATAGTTCCTATAAAACATTGGTTTTCACCTTTAATATTTATTGTAAATATATTTTTTTGAGTTTTATTATTACCAATAATTTTATTTAAATAATTTTCCTTTTTGAAAATAAACTATCAACATTTTTAAAATCATTAACTTCTTTTTTTAGTTTTTCAATTTTATTTTAATGTTTATTCGTGATTCTATCAAATTTTACAGAATGTTTTTAGAATTATCATATTATGTTCTATTTTTCTTTAATAAATCCTCTATTTAAATTTTTAAAAAAATTTCATTTTTAAAGATTCATACTTTTCTTCTTGCATGGAACAATATTCATCCAATTCCTCAAATGAAAATTTTCATTTTGTTGTCCATTTTCATGTTCAGAAGAAAAGAAAGAATATACCTTATTAGTATGTTCTAGAAAACACATGTTACATTTTTTATTATAATTATTGGATATTTATTTTGAAGATGATAGATCACCAGAATCCCCCAAAGCACTCTATGTTGACTTTAAAGAATTATTATATTTATTCTTGTAACAAATGTTCTTAAAGTAAGTATTTCCTAAATTTATATCATTTTGATGTTATATAAAATCAAGTATGATATTTCCAAGATTCATGAATTAATTACATCTTACTTAATTATAATTTCAATCTGAATTCTTATATTTGTTAAATGGTTTCTTAAAACCACTTCTCTATTTGTAAAATCATTGAACTTTCAAAAAAAGTGAGCAAGATCATTGTCTGAATTCAAATTATGTGAATAATTTTCATTATATGAATCAGCTATCTGAAATTATTTACACATATTATTATCCTTTAAAATTGATACATTTAAAATAGCATTACAATTCCTAAGTAACTTATTTTCTTCGGCTTCAACTTCTATCTCTGCCTCATACATCATTATTGTTACAATAAGATATTTTATTTTAAAACAATTGACCCATGTTGATTGTATGAGAGGTGTTGAAATACCACACCACCTTAGTGGTAGTATAATGTGAGCTTTCAAATTCTAGGCTGGTTCAATAACATGTTTCCCTAAATTAGAATAATTATTTATAATTTCTATGAATATTTTATTCAAATGCATGACACCCTTGCGATCCATCATTCTAAAAGTTTCAAATTTTATTTTGGATGTATTATATCTGAGAGACTCTACATTATCTATTCCTTAATAAGCAACTAAAATTGTCTTTCACAACTCATATTCTATTTGACATTGATAGACCTTATTGAACTCAGCTAGTCATAATCCATAGATTATAGAATTCAATGATTTGGAATTCAAATAATACTTGTCTTTTGTTTCCTTATCCCAAGTTCTTTGTTCTATATTTGGAATTTCATAAGGCTTCCCAACTTTGAAATAATTTTTTTTAACAAGGTTAATTAGATATATAATCATTAATTATTTTCAATATCCATTATTCTCACCATTAAAATAAACGTTCTCTGACTAGAGTCATTTATTCTTTATTGGTAGTCATAGAAACCATTTTTGACGATATAGTTTTATTTTAGCATTTTACTACTGATAACTCATGAATCACTCCTCTAAAAACAAATATTGTTGGATTAGGACAATAATAAGACTCTTGAGGGAGAGAATTGAGTTCTTTTAAATTTTCATTCACTTAGAAAATTATACCTCTCTTTTTTAAAACATAAATCTATATAGTTATTTAGTAAAACCTGAAATATAAATAAAAGAACAAAATATATTTTCCAAGATAATTTTATATTGTTTTGTGGAATATAAGTCCCCTAGTCCATTCCACTACAACAATTATCTATGACTATGATTATTTTCACTAGTCCAGTCCTTGTGTTGTGGACTTCCAATCCTTGTCTCATGGACTGTCTGACAGAATGCATGTAGTCAACACCTGGAACATGGACAAGGGATTTCAAACAGGCTCTAGAAATTCTATTCACACAATATCCTTCAAATCGTCTTTTACTGGAAACATTCAAAATGAATGATAAAATAAGAGGATCTTACAGTATTTCATCTAACAATTGCAAGAAGCAGGTGACATAATATAAAGATCTTCATCTGAAATAATATGTAGAGGAAACATCTTTTAAAGAGTCTTCTATAGACAACAAATATTTCTAATAATTTCATCTGATAAGTTGAGACTTATTCTTTATTATTTTTATATAAAATTGAGTTCCATTATTAAAGCTTTGAGAAAAGGAATCTTCATATGTTATTGTTTACATAACTTTTCATTAAAAATTATACACGTGAACTCTAGTTTTGATACTTCATATTTGAAATAACTAACCCATCACTTATTTAAACACACTGAACAAGATCCATAGGAAAAGTGGGATCAGTGACATGAATTTCTCCACAAAATTCCTTAGCAATAGTAGAGACAAATAAATAATGTCCTTTTTCTTTTGTCTTCATATTTTTTTCTTATTATAATAACTTTTATCTTAAAGAGTAAATCAAGTATTTAAGACTTGTAAAACATCATTAAAAACATCACTCAGTTCCATCAATAATAATAAAATATAATTACCTACACGACATATCTAATTTGAAGGATTGAATCCACATTGATGAATTGTTAAATTGAAACGACATTATTGATTTGCATATTTGAGTCCATGTAGACAACTTTACTTCACATATCCAAACTTAATAACATATTATTTATATTCAAATAGAATAATATGTCATAGCTGATTTAAAATGACATAGTGATTTTCTTTGCGTGACTTATTCATTGAAACTGACATAGCTGATTGAGGTGACGTAGCCAATTCCATCACGTAATAGATTTGTGTAACTAATATCTTCAAGTAACTGATTTACATATCCAATTACTCACATAGATGATTGATCACTTACCTGATTACTCCACATAACAATTTTATATAGTCGAATGATCATGTAAGTGATTCATCGCGTAATTACTCTTATCAACATAGGTAATTTCAACATAGATGATTTTGGAGACATAGGAAATTTTTACATAAGAGAGATTTCAACATGGATGATTGATGTATCTATTTCCTTCAAATAGTCTATTGATCTACGTAGCCGAATCATGTCACGTGGGCAAAAACAGCATGTGCTCATGTTTTCCAAACATGAAAAATTTTCAGCCAGAACATCCAGAATGCATACTAAAAGGAATTTATGACTAAATTTCTTATAATAAAATAAAACATGGTAAACACACATAGAAAAAAATATCATTGGTAAAGTAAAAAAGGTTATTTTAGTTCATCAAAACCTAATGTACAAGGAATATATTGGCTCAACATGTGTAGTCCAATACTCTTCACCTTCTGATTCACCATGTATTTTAATATCATTATATGTGTCATCATCAATAAATATGACTACCATTTCATAAAATCAAACACATAATGTCCTTATTATAATATTCCATCTCTTGTAGTTTTTATAGTACTTCTATAAATAACATTCCCCCTTTGAACACTAATTTATTAAAAGAAATGTATATATTTATAGAGAATTATAATAAGTCATCCTTTATAAATAAAATTAACTAATATTCTTGTTTATATATTTCATTTAATTATTTCTCCTTTCACATATAATTTTTAGGGTTATATATTCTTATATCCACTCCCCATATAATTCAGTTTGATTGAATATAGTTTTGCATAGTTGGGGATAATAAAATACATTTCTGTGAAATTTAATTCAGTTTTTTGGGTTGTTCATTTTAAATTAAATATTGGTTACAAGTACTTAATTTTTCTCAAAAATGAAATATTATTGAATAATGGTTTTCTATATTAAATGTCATTGTAGAGGGTGGTATTGAATATTTAAGGACGTGTACCATAAGGTAGTTTCTTTCATTAATAGAAACATTAAAGATTAAAGGGTGGTAAATGAACAAATACAATAGTAGATTTGTAAGTTTTAATTAGTTGATTTAAAATTTTAATATCTATTTTTTAACTAAATAGTTCATTTATATTTTCATCAGTGTGCTTTGGAGATCCTTGATTAGAAGGTATCTGACAACTTTAGGTCAGACATTAATTTGAACAAGGTATCAGTATATGAGAACCATATGAGAGTATGTTGTCAACATGGGAAGATTATTGTCTCACTAGATATTGGAACACTTCAGGTGAAAGTTTTGGTAGAACCTAGTTGAAATAATAACATGAAGATGTAGCATAAGCTCATATAGAGGTAGAAAAGGTAAAAATATTAGCCCTATAAAAGTGTTAACAGAGTCAAAAGGATAATGAGAATTTTATGAATGTTATGGAAACCTTATGTCCACCATATCCACCGGATTCTAATGTGTTTTTAATACATGCATGTCAATGATTCATTCGATATATAATGCATCAAGTGATGGTGATGATAGTCCGAGTGGTGGTCGGGACGATGACTTTCCTGGTGATGGAAATGAAGCTGGTGATGATGATGGTGATGGTGATACTGAGGATGATTGTGAGTATGATGGTGATGATTATTATGATTATGAAAATGTTGATGAAGATAATGATAGTGGTGATATTGGATGTGATGATTGAGATATTGATTCATTAAATTTTTAACTGATATTTATGACACATGTTATTTGATGATTTGATGTAAATGCATATATGTATTATTTTATATATGTGTTATCACTTTTTTATTTCATTAATTAGTTTCATGAATTTTTCATATTGGATGGTTTTGGTTTGGGTGTAGGTGGGTTTGTGTTTGTAGGTGTTTTTGTTTTGGTGTGTGTATGTTTTGGGACAAGGTGGGGAGTTGTTGGCAGCTAAGGTAATAGAAGTCTATATCAACAGTTTGAAAAATGGATGGTATAGTGTAAAGCTAGGTTACCAATTACAGTGGTTTATATAATAGCCATTGGTATAGTTTAATACTAATATCTATATAACAAATGGTTTTGAGAACCATTGTTATAGGATATCCTAATAGTTCTCCATCATATACCAATGGTTTTGAATCAGGGGTATAGCTCCTTTTTCGGTAGGGTAAAGGTATGAATTATAATTAAGAGGAATAATCAAAAATTAAATCACATGAAGAAAGTTAATAAGATCTAATGAAAATATATTCCAATATTAAACACTTTTAGTATATCCTATGATAAATCACAACCAATACCAAAATAAGAAAAATGGAAAATAATGGCTTAGTGATTTCAAGAGGAATCTATTCTAGATCCTACATACTATAGATGATCTCCTCTCATATCATCTCATCCCTAGATATCTCTCTTATGTCTAGAAACTATCCTACCCTATCTAATTTCTTCTTTGATCAAGGATTGATCAATCCTTTGTTTCATGGATTAATCCTCTATTTATTTGTAAATATTATTTTATCCAATTGTGTAATCATAACCTGTTGTAGTGGAAGACTGGGTAATTTCCATAATCAAAGCTCACACCTTACATTGACAATCCTTGATTTCAATACTCTGTCCAATGATCTTAAATATTCTCCCTCTCTCCTGGATCATCCTCCATATAGAATTCTATCTATGTTGTTTATCAATTTGGTTAGGAAATAGGTGCAATGGAATGTATATGGTCCCCTTGGTAAATGAATATAATCCAAGGGGATTGGATATGATCACAATGGATCTCCCTTAGTCTTATAGGATCTTCGTAAATCTCCCATGTATGTGAGAATTATTTTATAATGAAATTTGTATCATGAGTTCCTACAATGTTTATGTTTGTTAAAAAATTAATGAAACATATGTTGATGGGAAATATAATCATAGGGATGGACTCAAGATGGTGGTAAATTGTATATAATGTATAAGTCATTAACATAACATTATTTTTTATAGAGAATAGATATTGGGTTAAGGTGTAATGCAAAATTAGCACTTGGAGTAATGTGAGGCATGAATACATGGATACATTGTTTCTCCTTTAGAGTACATAATTGAGTCCTGTTATGTTCCCAAAAATATAACATTTCAACATAGGTTAGGCTTCCAGATGAATGTATGATTCTTTGGGCCACCAAATTATATTGGTTGTGCAACATACTCTCAATATTTTTTGTGATTGTACATACTTTGGCACTTTTTTGTTTATGTTTTTTTAATCAATGGAATAAGAAATTTCACTTATCAGTGAGTATAACCCTTATGAAAATTAACCATCCCTTAGAATAAGATTCACCTAAAACTAAATCATCCCTTAAAAAAGGAATCACATACAACTAAACCATCCCTTACAACAAGAATCCACTAAGACTGATTGTAATAATTGGGAAAGGAAATAAGGTAAGTACTGATGTCTCTAAATTAGTCATTTTACTATTATTGATGGGTTTTATTTCACCCACACACAAACACGATTCCAATCTATCTTAAGAAACGTATATTCGAATCCTAATGGATCTATGGGGTGTTACTATTTCATAGAAAAACAACACCATTGATTAGGTTGAAAATTCAAGAAAAAACATGTCAGAATGATGATTCACCTAAATTATATCCTTTAACACTCAATTACCCCACTATTTTCAATGAGTTTACTGATTAAGGTCAAAAATCTAGTGAAATTTTTTGATAATGATGATTCATCGAAATTCAATCATTTGATACTCTATTGGGCCTATACTGTCATTGAGTTTAATAATTATAGGGTTGGTTTTTTCTCCTAGATCATTGTGGATTGATCTCCCATGTATGATTACTCACACAAAACACAAATGTACTATCAATACACCACCATCCACACACACACACACTTGGTTTTTACTATATCAACAATATTCACAATGGTAGGAAATTACAATAAATTATATATAATGAAATTCAATATAAAATGAGGAGAATAATAGAATACACCCGTTCCATGGAGCTAATTCCGGGCCAAGTGTTTTTTTCCTTAGTGAACTATTTTTACACATGATTCCATCCTAAAAATATCGAGAAAACAAATAAATTTTAACTATTGGAATTTAAATGAAATCTATTATAAAAACTAAAATTCTTTATCTTTTTGAGTTGTCTCCAAACCAGTGCTTGGATTTTAATTCCTTCAGCCATGCATTATTATTAACATTTTCCCAATCATAACACTAGAAAAAACAAGTTTCTTATGTTGAATTCATTTATTTAATACATTATTTTTTTCAAAATAAATTAAATTGATGTCAAAGAGTAAAATTGTATTGATGGTTTTTAATAAGGGAAATACAAGATTCTTTAAAATTATTTTTCAGAAAACATCCATTAAATATAATGTTATTTTCATCAAATTAAAAAACTATAATTAATATTTTTTAGTGTCGTTTTACCAAAACTGTCATTATAATATATTTTGAATGGAATTTTTAAACTTCCATGAAAAATGTAATTTTTTTTCGAAATATTTTTTCAAAAAAAAATTATTTAATTTAATAATAGAATTATTTTTTATTTAAATTATTTTTTATTGTGATTTTAATAAAACCCTATAAATGTTTTTATCATTTATCAAAAACACTCAAAGAAAAATATATATTTAATATTTTTCATTGTTCTTTTTAAAAATTCAACTACAAAAAATACATGGTAGAAATATATTAAAATGACTAAATAAATTAATTACAATGTGAAATCAGAGTGATCATTTACAAAATCCTTGTCCATATATCTAAATAAACAGAAAATTAATTGAATTATTTTTATTTCACAAAATAACTCAATGTATACAAAATACCAAATTAATAAAAAAAAATTGAATGTTATCCATTCAAATATAAATTTATTTCTAGAAGTGTGATTCTCTATTAATTTAAATGGAATCATAAGTCACTAAAAAAAATATACATAATATAGAAAATTGTAATATATACTTCTACAAAACCTTTTTAATGTTATTCATGTTTGTTTATGAATAATGTTTTTAATCATCATAGTATTATATAAATATACTAACATTAAATTAGTTTAACTAGTACTCCACTCATCAATTCACATAGTATAATTATTTAATAGAAAAATCATTTTTTGAGACCTTCTTTATTTGTACATTATATTTTGAATCTGAATCTGAAACAAAAGTTCTAAAGGAAAAAATTTATCCATATAAGTTTATGAAAATATTTTTTTATACCATGGAAATGTAATTTCAGTTAAAGAAAAATGGAAAAATTTTATTGGTAATGAAATTACAATAAATACATGATAGTAGTACCTTGATATAAAGATGAAAAATTAAGGATAGTGATAGAAGAGAAACATTTAAATGATCTTTAATTGGATCAAAATATATTTCCAATATCAACCAATTAATTCATTTTATTTTGATAATATCTAAGAGATAAATATGTTACAATCTAACATACATTAGTGAGACAAATATTTGTTTAAATAAATGAAAATACGTTAGTAGGAAAATAATGGAAATGAACATACATATAAATGAAATTAATAAATTAGAATATTTAATTATAAAATTTGTAAATTTTTTAGAAATGTGCACAACAAACTATTAAACAATAAAAAATTATACAATATGTTAATTTGATATATATGTGATGTCATACTATTAAAATCATTTATAATAAAAAAATTATAAGTGAAGACAATGATTGATCAGGTACTATGAGAGCATCTAAAATGAAATGAAAGGCTAAAAGGAATGAAAACTTAACATTTGATATTAATATTTAATATAATGAATTTTTTTCTAATATATTCCTAAAAATGATAAATATTCAATGTTGTGCATCCTTAATTATAGTAGAGAAAATAAATAAATGTAAAATGTTATAGAATAACTTATAACATATAAAGGGGATAAATGATACTTTAGAATCAGTATGCACAAATGGAAATAGACATAAAATATACTAACAATATCATTAAGATATATTATATAATAGTGAACTAAAAATATACTAATAGCATGTTAAAATTGTGTATGATATTTTTCTTTTAAGAGTGTAATAGTGATATATGTGAGATATATAATAATACATACTAGCACTGTAATAACAATTTGAAAACAATGAATGGAAACATGTGTACAACATAATAATAGATTTCAATAAATGGAAACATGAATGATAATATTATAACCTTAAGGTATATCATCCATTTTTGTATGTCTTCTCCCATCATGATGGCTTGTATTTGAACATTAAAACCTTATATTGTGAGATTCTAGGGCGTGTGCTCCGATTTCTTCATTTTGTACTTTGGCACAACATAGTATAAATCCAAGGTTCCACCTATAAAGACAAGGATCAAAAAATATTGTAAATATGTTTTATCAGTATCATAAATAAATAAAAATAATCATTGACTATTTATGAAGTGGGTATTTGAAATAACCTTCACTATTTTAATTTGCTTCTGATAGAAAAATAATGTATTTTCATAACAGGGTCAGAGTCGAAAACTAGAATACCAAAATGAATGTGTAAAATATTTTTTTATCTTCTTAATGATGGATCAACCATCCTTTAAATGCACTTTTATAAAAATATTTCATAGATGCACTCATTTCACTATATAAAACACTAATACTATAGTATGCAATCCCTAAAACCTTAATTAGTGAAAATATTATAATTTTAAAAGATAAGATTTTCACATAAAATAGATAGTCAACTATCATGTAATATGTGTTCCAAACATGATTAAACAATTTTAAATAAATAATGTGTTATATAAAAAAGATTTATAGTAATATCTTGATAAAAAATTCAATATGGAAACAGTAAGTAGGAAGAAAATGTTGTAATGATGATAAACATGAATGAGGAGTTAAAGAGTAATGTTAAAATACAATAAATCATTATTAGAAACACAATGCGAAATAAATAAAACCATATACATGATCAAATTGAAATGTGTGGAATTCAAAATTAAAATCTTATAAAATGAATAGAATTTTATAAAAATGAAGATAAATCAATAATAAGATGATGTAAGTTGACTGAGTTGCAAAGAAAAGATCAATGTTATTTTCTATTGTACATAGGGTGTTCTAGTGGTATTAAAAAATTATGACATCACTTCAATATTAAAATATCCTATTTTATATATTAATGAAACATTATATTAAATCCAAATACAATATTCATCTTGATTTTTAGATGTGTTAAAATCATGATTCTAATATGAATCCACTTACTATAATTACCTTAAAAACTATCAATTATCTTAATATGAGACATTAAGTTGTGCTTCTTATGAAAAACATAGTCCTACATCATTTATCAAGAATGATGTAAATTGGCTAATTAATCATAAATCATAATTCATATTAACCTCATTTATTAGAATAAAAGAAATTCAATATTGTAATGGATACACATGGGTTCATTACTAGGAAACAATAATTTCCAAAACTATGTAAATATCTTAATAAATTATTCAATATGAAAATTAAAAATTTAATTGCTGTAATTATGAATTAAATTTTTCAGTAATATTTTTGTCAAACCAAATTCTATATATATATAAATGAATTTTTAATCTTAATGATATAAAAATGTTATTAATCTGGTCTAATTGTGCATGAAATAAATTATTTATTTTTTAATGTTAAATTTAAATTATAGATATAGTACGTTTCACATGTTAAAATAACTAAAAATTAAAGCATATTAATATTTGGTTATTAACACTAATAAACAATTATTATCGAATCATGGATTGATTTTTGTTCTATATGTAAGAATCAAATTCATATTTTAGATAATTTTCATCATGAATATTTTTCTACGGTTCCCATTCTACCTTTTGCTATATTTCTAGAAAAGGATTTAGGTAAGGTTATATTCATTAGTCATGATTTTCCAATAGTTGGTCTTTCGGAAAAGGACTAATATTTTTCCTTTCCCTTATAGAGTGGTGGACCTTGATAAGGAATTCTAACATTGGTCTTGTTTTCTTGATAATAGTGGTTCTAATGTCTTGAATAGTTACTGACGTTTTATATAAGGAAATCAAGACAACACAAACTATAGATATTGATGGCCTCATTACAGCTCTAATTTTAAAGGAGTTTGTAATAATTATGATATATGGTAATCATGAATAGGTGTAGTTCAAATTACTTGCAATGGAATATGATTTTTCATCAATGCTTACAAAAAATATTAGAATGACAAGGTATGTGAAGTTTCAAGAGACATGAATTACTCTATCTGGTGTGAAGGTTAACAATAAAAAACAATTTTGTTCCATTCATTTTGTGTAGGAGGAAATAACATGTGTTGTAGTGATTCATGTTGATACGGAAGGGGATGTTCCTGAGGATAATTAGGTCATGAATAGAAGGAGGAATATAAATTATGCCTATAGTGGAGAATGTGGTTAAAGGCCGAGAAATTAAGCCATATCATAAAAAACGGAAGGTAAATAATGTGAAGAGGGAAGTACATATCCCATAATTGTATTTAGGATGTGACTTCCATTAGAAAAAGACATAATAATTGATGTTAATAATCTATATGTAGGATCTAAGGGAAATGGGATGTGCATATCTGGTAATTTTATGTAGTCTTTATGGGAATGGGGTAGGGAATATCTAGTATTTACATATAGTATACTAGATTGAAGCTTATGATATGATGTCACCCAAATTTAATTATACAGTTCTACACAAAAATGTGGAATATATATAGCCTTATCTTGTGCTTCAGACATCGAAGTCAGTACCTTTTTCAAATCTGGAACTACATCAATTTCCACTACCGTAATCTTGTTCCTAGTAAATTGTGTGAATTTATACTACTCCATATTAATATCATGTTATACTCTAGTTGAAATTTGACCATCCTATGACCTTTTTAAGGGGACACCAGTATACTATTGAAATTTATAAACACCCTGGGGTCAACACAAAAATCTAACCTTGGGAATAGTTCTCTCAAGGAGGAATTATGGTCAATCATAGTGAACTGTTCATTTATTATCATATTATTATGTTTTTAGAATATTAGATGTTTTTAGGGTTTACATATTTTTAATGAAATGGGAAATCATGTTTTTTTATGAATGAAATGAGATGATAAAAATGAAAAGGAAGATTGAATGAAAGAAAGTGATGTGGGGGGATGCAATGCAATGTTAGTGAGAAAATTTTCAGGCCTGAGTGTTTTACTAAAAATTTGATTAATTTTTATTTTAAAATTGATGTTAATTTCCATAAAACCAATCTCTGAATTGTATACAAGATGTCCAAATAAATTTCAGTCCACTTTATACTAGATTGGTGAACACCTCTCATTGAAATGTCATTTAGTATGAGGATTTTGTTCTATAAAGTGTTTTTGAATCTATATGATGTCTCCATGAAGAACCCATTTCACTTATTTTAATGAAATTTTTTTTGAGTAAAATTACTAAGGTGGGAAGTTAAATATTTTGAGTTTATAGAAAGGAAAACTAGAGTCAGGGAAGAGGTTTCTATATGTTTTCTGAAGAAAATAATGTATAAGTTAATTTTATAAAAATGTGTATTAAAGACGGTAGGGTCACTTCCACCTTTCCATAAAAAAATTAATTCATGTTTTTTATTTTTATAGATATATGGGTTTTTTATATTATGATTTATATGTATATTGTTAAAAATCACTTATATAGGGTATTATTGTTCATTTCATTTAGTTAAATATAAATTTATTTCAATATTAGATAACTATAATATTATTATAATTTATAAATATATAAATTATGACTACATATCTTATGTTTGTGCCACAATTTATGATCTCTTATATTTTCCATGCTATTATGATATTTTAATCTCATGCCATGTTTTTAAGTGATGTCTTATAATCATTCTTTTTTTATTTCCATTATATGTCTCCAATATATTCCATGTAGTAAGAGTACAGTGAGGTCTAGGATAAATCATGGAGATAGGAATAAATCACTTTGTTAATGTTTTTATTATATAAAACATTCACAAAGTTGTTGGACCAATATATTTTTGGGTGTATTATATAGATTTTTATGATAAACATAATGTAATAATATTCACATGAGATCTATGTCAGTAAAAAAATATTTTAATAGACATTATTTATTATTTTTATAAAGTTCATTTTATTTTAAACAACATTTTTTATGTTTATGGTCTACTTTAAAATATATTTAGATTTTTATATAGTGAATATTTTAAATTAAATTAAATTTGACTACTTGAAATTTAATAATTTTTCCTATGTCTCAAGTAGTTGACATTGAAAGATTATAAAATATAAAATTTGACTAAATTATTAATGAAAACCTAAACACTAGATAAACATATAAAAATTAGTGATAGTAATAACAATATATTTATTTCAATGGACCTAAATCAAATACTTGAAAAAGTAAAATCAATGTCTATGGGGATCAGATTACTTCTCACATGGTGGTTTGGGAAGGGTGCACCTATATCGAGACTGTTGAGCTCCGTTCTGGCTTAAATTTTACTTAGGGTTACAAATTCTACTTTACTAACCACTATTATTTGTTTTGTACTATAAAAATATCTTTTCTCAGTTTTAATAACCACCCTATAGTATTATACCTAGGCAAATTGGACTCTCTATGTCAAATTTTGTTTCTGATCCTAATTCTGATGGTGTAACTAATATTTAAAATTACGGTTGATCATATATTATTTATTATGCTGAAATTTTAGAATGTCTTTTATACCCTAAAATATGATAATATTGATTCATTATATAAATGTTTATTAGAATATCAGCCATCGAATTTTTTAGAAACCAAGGTAAAAATAATAGGAATCACCAAATCAATTCAATTATCATTGATAAAATGATAATTATGATAATATAAAGAGAAATTGAGAAGAAAAAACACATTTAATAAATCTATATAATTTACAATATGAGAATATCACAATGGAGATAATACATCATTGTGGATGAGAGTGTAAATCTTTTCCAATAATTTTAGGAAATTTTTTCCATTTATGACTTAATCAGGGATGTAGAGTGCATATCAAAAATTTCCCTTGTTCATTAGGCAATTCAATCTCATTATGCATCCTATTGGCCTTCATTTGACCACAGTTACACAACTGAATGATTCCAGGGATCACTATCGATTGTTCTTTGGGTATTTGGAAATATCAAAACTCTCCAATAGATGTCCACGGTTCATCATAATAGTTAGAAATGATGTTCATTCGGTACACTGGATCAACATATGTTTCACATGATATGTTCGTAGAGGAACATATTGTGATGGCATGTGCACAAGTAATCATTAGGGCCTAAAAGTTTCCACATTAACATTTCCTCGTGTCCTGTAATACCATCATTTTTTCACTAATGTTATTTGTGAAGGGTCCCAAATTCTCTTGAACATCAAATAGAGAGTCTTCTTGATAGAAAAGGAATACTTGATAAGAAAAATCTTTTTCAATGTTCTTTTTAATATCACATTGAAAGTGCCTTCCATACCTTATTCGTTGTTCAATCTAATAATAGGATAGTTTATTTCTATCAAATATGTACTTCACACAATGATAAAATGTCTTCTGAACTAGGGTAGTTATAGGTAACTTTCAAATCCCCTTGAAGACACCACTAATTCACTCCACAATGTTTGTGGTCATGTGCCCATACCACTTACCCCTATAATAAGAAAATGACCATTTTTCTTTTGGAATCTGCATAATATAAACATAAACTTCTTGATTATACTTGTTTATTTTTTCAAAAAGATATTCAAAAATACATTGATCTGATTCATAGACTATAAAAAATGATTTTATATCACATAAATTTATTTTTTTCTTCACATTGAAATAATAAAAAACAAAAAATACAATGTGTACCAAGCCTCGTGATTTCTATATTTATAGGTTCATTATGGAATTTTTTACACATGTTTACCGCAAAGTGTCTCATGTTCTAGCAATTATTTGAATTTAGGGATATCCATGTATTAGGGTCCAAATTTATTTTTTCGTTCATTTTCCAATTTTGGTCGGATATCAAACATGAACACCAAATGTCAGTTAAATGGTTGTTGATACTTTCCAAGAATCAACTCCATAATTCAATGTTTTACATCTCTACAATAGAAAAGGGAAGTGGAATAAGTGAAAAGTTTCTATATTTGGTTTCCTCAATAAGAAATATGCCCTTCTATTTTCCATATAGAAATGATCCATCAATCTATATGAACAGATCACTAAAATGAAATGAAAAGATGCATGACAGAAATGTACAGAACAACTGATGAAATTGAACATGATATGGATCAAGTATTTTATATTGAGAAATCTTTCTGTTCATATGATGATGGAAGAAAACATGGTTCTTATGTCTCAGTATGTCTATAAATTTTGGTAACACTAGATATGAGTCATCTCAATCATCATAGGCCTTCACAATTTCCTTTTGTTTCTCCATCCATTCATTATTATAATAAATATTAGAGCTTAATTTTTGTTGTATCCTCTCTTGAAAAGTGGATATAAGAACATCATGGAATGTCCTAATCATCTCAATGATAATGGATGACTCAAATTAATCATTCAATGACGTATGATGTTTTTTTTAGGATCGGCTGAATACAAGAATGAGATTCCTCAATCTTCAAGATTCTCTGACATCCAAATAAAATTTTTGGAATCACCCTCAAGAAGAATCTACACTCATCCTCATACTTGTCACACTATATTAGTTATTTTTTACGGCCTTATTCCTAAACTATATATCTATAGTTCCTCACGATTTTAAATCTCTTTATCGTGTTTTTTTAATGAATATTTACTTTGAAAATCCCTTTAAATATATAAGTTTTTGTCCATCCCACTATACCTATTCAGTATAACCCCAGGAAACACAGTCACGGGTGTGAGGAAATTGTAGTAAAATTTAGGAACATGTGTCATTTAATATTACCAATATTAAATGAGTGGTGGATGATTTATTAATGGTCGGGGATACTGTTTAGATAATACAATTCAAGAAACATCCTCCCTGACTTCCGCTTCTCCCTTATCATCATCATTTTTGTCACCATTTCTTCAATTATTACGAAAATCATTATCATATGTTTGATTAACATGTATATTTCTAGGAGATCATCTGGTCTGTCCTCTTCTACATCATTTGGAATAGGCTCAATTTCATGGGGCAGAGTTTCAACCACTATTGTAAGTATACATCTTCATAAAATTGTACATTTTGGTTGTATAGTAAAAGCATCAACATATAAATATATCATTGTACCATCTAACCATTGGGAAAATAAATTTAATACTTGGAACCATTTTAAATCAGTATCCAATGGACAAGCATGATGCCACAAGATAATCAAGAATAGTATATTTCTCAAGCTCATAGAATTGATCTCTTGATCGAGTTCCAAATTTAAGAAAACATGAGTTTTATCTTCAAGTTCACTTATTATTACAAAATCACATCTACTAACCACTATTTTTAGTTGTTTACTATAATATGGTCATTCCTCAGTTTGAATAACCTCCTCGTTGTAGTACACAGAGGCATAAATGAATCTCTATGTCAAAAATTTGTTTTGATAATGATTCTGATAGTGTAACTAATATTGACAATGATGGTTGACCATATAATATTTATTTTACTAAAATTTTATATTATCTTTTTGTACCATAAAATATGATACTAATATTTCATTATATAATGTTTTATTATAAAATAGTTCTTAGAATGTAGTGATTACTATGGTAAAAAAGGAATAAAATAGAAATTTGGTTTATTTTTCACTGATAAAATTATAATTATGATCATATAAATTGAAATGGAGAAGAAAAAACATGTTAAATAACACATGAATTCTTTACAACACACAAGAAATTCCTTGATTTTTATTGTATAACATGGTTTTGATGAGATGAGCCGCACATCAGGGGTGAGTTGAAATGTAGCTTATTTTCAATTGGTATATTAATAACACAATCCAAAGGGATGTACATAAATTTTGAATTTTCAAAATATTTTTCCTTCGAATGAAATATATTAGATTTTATCTTATATTTCATTATAAGGATAAAAACTATTGAAAATTTGAAAGTTAGGTACATACCATTAAAATATGTTATCAAGCTTATAGCTCAAAATAACCTAGATTTTACATGACGTCTGAAGTGAGGTTCATATCATCCAAACCATGTTCTACTAAAAATTTGTAAGGTATTTCTTCTATGTTGTAAAGCATTCATGTCCTATTTAATGTGTTTGTTCTTCTCCATTTCACTTTATATGATCATAAGTATTATTATATAATCATTATATGTATTCATTTTTTAATCATACGTTATTCATTAGTTAATATATAATTAATCATTATTAATAATAACTGTTATTTCTGAACTATATAATCATTGTGATACTAATATTTAAAAAATATTATTATATCCTAAACTATGATACTAATGTTTCTTAGTATAGTTTTACTTACATAATAATTACTAAGTTATTATTAGTTAATCATTCACCAATCACTCTATAATCATTCCTTATATAATTATTAATAGTATTATAATCATTAGATAATTAATATTTGGTAATCGTTATATTTATTCATTTTTTTAATCCTAATATAATCATTAATTAATCTATACTTATTCATTACTAATAATAAGTATTATTTATAAACTATTTATAACTTATTAATCTACTTAATAAATAACATCTTTAAAACTATCTAAAGGGGATTTAATTATTAATAATAACTTTAATTCTTTAATGTCTTTGTCCTTTTACATTTAATTTTATATCATCATAATTATCATTTTATCGTTGATAACGCTAATTTGATTTTTATTTTTCTTTTGTATTTTATTAGTTTATATATAAGATATGAATCATCTAAAGCATATCCCCAATGAGTTTCAGACTATGAGTAAAGTAAGGCTCATTGTTGTGTACCAGGTTACCCCGAGTTAAGCCCATTACACCTTGTTAGAGTTGATACTCCAAGGTATATATGTGCTAGATCCACGTCTAAATGTTTGTATCCATAAAGGTATTTTATTTCATCGATAACCACATAATATTTATGATACCAAAATTTTGGAACATTTAATCCTTAGTTATTCATTATTTAATCGATAATAAATCATTAATAAATATAACTATTATTTCAAACTAAATATAACTAAATAAAAAATTTAGAACTAATTAAACTACTTAACAAATGATATATTTTGAACTAAGTAAAAATAATTAAATTAGTAAATAAATAAAATAAAATTAAATAAAAAATATCTCTAAATGAAGCTTCACAAAAAATCATTACTTCATTTAGTCCACCGGATCCACCACACATGGAAAGAAATTTTTTTAGAAATAGAAGTTGTGGAATATAGAGAGATGATGGAAATTAGAAGTGAATAGAAGGGGGTGGGTTCCCTTTTATAGGTAATTAATGAAATGGAAGAAAGAGGTGGCACCTTTTTCCATTACCTTAGGTGAACGGTAGCACTCCCACTACCACATTTTTCTTTATCTTTTGAAAAAGTCAGTAACCCCCCCCCCCCCCACCCACCCACCCACCCACCGTCTTTGTCATGTCACTAATCAGGGGAAAAGGTAGTGGTGGGGTGGGGGAGGGGGAGGTGCACTGTCGACTTTTGACTAAAAAAAGGTTGCAGTGATCATGGCTCCTTTAATTATTATTATTTTAAAAAAATTACCTACAATTTTTTAAAAAAAACCAGAAAACATATAAAAAACTCATTAAGGGAATCATGGTCTACCACCACACATATATAATGGAATTATTTCATGAATAATGGAATTATTATTATGTGTTTCCCCCTAGAATGATATTCATACACAATATTCAATTTTATTTTAAACAAAATAATAAATCCTTATAGTGATTAAGTCATCCCCGGTCGGCCTTGAGTTACTCTTACATGAGCTTCTCCCACTAATTTTAATCATATGAACAAAAAAATTATAAGGTTTTTCACTGATTTAATATCAAAAAGTGGTATAAATATCTTTATTAAATTCAAGGTAGTGTATCTCCCTTCTTTAATCTCACACAGGTGGATCCAATATATTACATAGCATGCCAATCATACCCATAAACATCCCATTTAATCGTACGCAAGGACCTTTGAATTCTTATTTAATCTAATAGGGAGGGTCCCTAATCAAGGTTATCTTACACGACATCTAAATTAAATAATCAATTAAAAAATGAGTTAAATTCATTTCAAATTAATTCCATAATTAATCATGAATCTTAAGAATTTAACATCAATATACATTATATACACCTTAGCTTGTCTTCTCCCCCTCTATGCTTATTTCCCTCCTTCATTCTCATCCACAAATAAATTTTTTTCTATATATCTATCAAAAATTATACTCATGTTGTCTCTTTGAACACTAAATACTCTATTATATAATTGACTCTCACAATAATTTCTCTCCCTCTTCAATGATAGGGATCTAGGAAATCTCATCTGCCTAGATCATGAAATATCTTTTCTCTAATTGCCTCTCTTGAAATATACTCCCCCTCATCAATTATGCTAGGGCTTCGTATAATCTCATCTACCTCACCATGTGATCTCATCCCCCGGATCGAATATTTATCTCCTTTCGTCTGCAACTCGACCTCATCATTCTCATAAAGGATCTGGCTAAATATTGAACATGTCTTAAATTCTGCTTCGATCGACTATAGGAATGCAACATCATCATCCTATAATACCAATTATCAATGAAGAATCATCAATTTTTGTTGGATTTACAAGATATTTTTCTAATACCAATTATAGGTCGGTAACCTAGCTCCACAATGTATATTTTCTCAAAATCAACATTAACCGACTTCTATAATTCACATTTTCATTCTGAACAGAGATCAAAATTTTTCATAAATGCAAAACATGATTATTTCCATTCTATTAATTCAATTTTTTTTGTGTTATTCCACACATTTTTACTCAAAGTTGATTTTGTGATCACAACCAAAATTTTCATTCCAAATGCATATCAACTTCGACCAACTACTAGAATGACACTGATCTCATAGATCATCACCCCAATAGAAATCTTCATCAAAAAAATCAGTTTTCTTTAAATAATTTTCTCTCTTTCTCTTTTCTTCCAGTATTTCATTTTAGATTTTGGGTAGATTGTTTTTTTCCATTTTCCATCATTTGAATGGGATTGTTCGATGAATATTTCAGTAGATTTAGAGGATATCACTAGCTAATACAACAACATATAACTAAAATTTAAAATTATTTTTTTCAATGAATATTTAAAACATGAACTAAATACATGAATCATTATTTAAATAGTAAATAAATTATGAATAAATTTTTTGACTGAACCCAACCCATGCATGATAAGGGAGATGATACAAATGTGTGTTCTTTTTCTGCCACCCATGTATTGGAAACCCTTGTTTAGAAACCCTATGGTTGTTTCACGTCTAATGTGAACCCTTTTATTCTGTATTTTAGTTGCTTCAGATACTCGATTCATTATTTTTATATTATGTATATGCTTTTTTCATTTTTAATATATGGATATTGAGTCTTTAGTATATTTGGTATATTTATATTAAAAATATGCATATAGAATATTTTGTATTTTTATATTAAATATTCACTGTATACATATTGAGTATTCAGAATATTAACATTTCATATTCATTATATACATATTGTTTATGGAAGTATATCATATTTCATTCCACAAAATATATTTATGCACATTCTAGATTTCTTATTTTATATTCTGTACATGAATTTGTGATATATCTTATATATAAACATTGAATATCTTGTATATGAACATTGAATATATTCTATATTTATATTTCATATATGCTTTCAATGTTCTTTCATGCCACATGGTTTTGTTATCCATGTTTTATGGATCTTTATCCACAGTTAAAGTTAAATTTTAGAAAAGTTTATTTTCTTTGAATTTTATTCTTTAATAATATAGATTTCTTCATATTGATTACATTAGATTATTGAATTTCAAACCTTTTTTATTATAGGAGAAAAATCATTCAATCGCTTCAATGGTGAAAAGGATGATTTTTCTCTTATCGTTTCTAGAATCTTTGACTCCATTATTAGGATATGGCTTCTTGACATAAAAGGTAAAACAATTTTAACATTTTAATTCTCAATATTTTTTTTAATTGCAGTTTTTACCTCATAAAAAATCCAAACCTTTCTACCTGGAATCCAATCCATTTTTTTGATTCATAGTTAATTATTATTCAATATTTAATTAGAACTTTATTCACATAAACATTATGTTATTCCTCCTTAATCAATGGTTATTTTTTAATTTATTTTAGAAGCTATTATGTGCTATGAAAATTCATGGACAGAACCCATAATTTGAAAAAAAAAATTATATATGAGGTCGAAGTTGGGTTCAGTACACAATTATGGTATCATTTTTATTTTTATATTGTGGATAGATTTAACCCAGCTTAGAGAAAAATATAAACAATAAATTTTGAAGTTGGTTTCAGTCAATTACCCTTGAAAATGTTTTTCATTCAACCCTTGAAGTTGGGTTCAGTCCAGAATAGTCAAAGGTGGGTTCAGTCCATAATTATGAACGGTTTGGGTTCAGTCCAAAAATTTGTAATAAAATGATCATTAGATTTTTTTTACAAAAATCTACATCTACCTGCTTGAAATAGACTCAAGAAAAGTAAAAATTATGATCACCGTCTATATTAGAAAAATCACCAATATATTATTAATAACTTTTCTACTATATTGAAGGTTCTAAATTTTCATTTAATTTATCTAAATGTACTTTAACATTACTGCCACTATAATGCATAATTAATACTAAAAATAAGATATTCAATCCACAACTATATCCAAATAAGTTCCCTTTACTATTGACTTAATTCTTATTAGGCATCTAATTCATATTTTATTTTTTCATCATTTAATCAAGAAGATTTGATATGTAATTAATTTATTGTGTTAATTAGAAAACTTCATTAGTATTCCATTCCTTTGACATATCATGATTTTTTCCACAGAATTATTTATTTATGTACATAGTTATAGAATATTATATCTATCTAAAGATGTTTAATTTATAAAATAATATAAATTTATACTAAATTTAAATTTATTTCCTAAAACAATAATATTTGTTTTTTACCACTAATATGTAGTCATAATTTCCATGTTTACAAATCATGAACATGAACTGGGACTGAATTTTATATTACATTATATTTCCATATATATTTTGTTTTATATTACACTTTATATTAGAGTTTATACTGTACTGAGATTACAGTTTACATTTTAGTTTTTATTTCATTTTAAATAGCAAGTTGTATTTTAGTTTATATTGATGTTTATTTTTCATTGTCATGTACTGAGATTTCATTTCCCATGAAATTTTTTTGTATTTTATATTAACATGAATTTTCGTTTCTAATTCAGAATAAAACATCCTTCTATATGAATTATCATATTCTGAAAGTATATATTATATTTAATATGCATTCAATTCCATTTGATTAATATAATGGTTTTTGAAATTACATTTAATAATATTTTACTTAATATTAAATAAATATAACTTCATCCGATTTCAATGTAGAATATGAAAGTTATTTTCAATTTTGTACTCATGTATAAGTGTTAAGAGTGTGGGTGTTTTCGGTTGTCTATAATTTGGTTGGGGGGACTATCCCCAGGAGAGTGAGTTATTATAAATTCCTAGGGGAGGTATGGTATTTTGGATAGATAGTTGTTGTATGGAAGGTGGAGCATTAATGAACTATGTATGCTTTACCATGTGGTACATTTACTCTTTCTCTAGATAGTGATATTTTTTTGTCACTAAAAACTATAATCAGTCGTTTAAAAAGATATTTCTTGCTTCTCTAATATTTTTAATGTGTTGTCTCACTAAAACTGCATCCCCTTCACCTTATAACCCACTCGCATCGATCCACATATTTAGTAGATCTTGAATTATGCTCTACACACCTTTCTCTCTGTTCTCTCACATTTGTTTTTGTTTTATCTATTGTAAATTGATGGGGTTTATTGAGTATCTTGGGGAATGTTTCCAGATAACTAATAATTATTTTAATTAGTTTACAATTAATTTTTATTTTGTTTTCATTTAGATTCATTGTCATGTTCTTGAACTGATTTTATTTGACAAACATAAAGGGATTCCAGTTTAATTTTGTAGAAAATACATCCAACTCAATTTGACCAATCTCAAAGAAAGCTGGAAAAATATTATATGGAATAGGAGAATTGCACAGCTCTAACTTCTCTATGGGGGAATTTTGGTCAGGAATGTGAGTAATATTGGATCATTTTATAATAATTGAATTAGATTTTAATGAGTGTTATCAAATGAACATTATACAAGTATCTTAATATTTACATGCACTAGTTTTGAAATCTCAAAATAGAGTAATATCTTCACACACACATGTACTTGATAATGGTTCTTGATCAAGAAAATTCAATTCCCAAGATGGGGACATCACACCATAATCCATAGATAATCACACATAAAAAATAAATAGGATCATTTTTTGAGAAATCATCAGACCAGAACCTTCCTTGTCTAGAACATGTTGAGACGGTCGGTGCTCATATAAGACTTCTCCAGCCTACTTGTCTTCCTGGGTCATTCAATCCAAATTTCCACATAGTTTCTAGAAGTTTTTGGAGCCTCAGAGACCAATTAAAATATTTCTAAAGCTCTTTAATTGGATATATTAGTGGTGTAGGGGGTATGGGTGTTGGGTTGAATGAAACATTTTTAGACTTGTTGGCCCCATGAAGAGATTAGAGGTTCCTGCCTTAGATTCATCCTTGATATGGTCTACATCTATGTTTGAGGAAATTTTGTTCATCTAGGAGTATGAGAAACAAGTGAACCGAAACCTTTTCTTACTAGGGCTTGCAATGTTATAATTTTACATGGTTTAATATATTCAACAAAAACATCTAGAAAACATAGAAATATATGCATTACTCCCTCATTAAATTTTCAATTTTCTCACACAACTCTTTAATAGGTTATATTTTACATCTATATTTTTACATACAGGTGTTGGGTGGAACTCAATTTGGAAAAAGTAGATTTTCATAAAAGTATACTGATAGAAAAAATCATGTGGGGATATTCTATGTTTTTGGAGCCATAGTATAGAAAATTTAGATAAGTGGAACCTAAACAAGGATGTTTTATAACCATTATTAATGATATATATGTTTTTTATGGTACACCAGAGGAACAAATTATCATCTTAAATGCTATTTATAGTTAAATTATTTGAATACTCACTGCACTCATTATTTATTATGATTCAACAATAGTAATAATAATGGATTTTGGATAGGTTTTTATTATTAATAAAATGATTAAGGAGGGATATAAACACGTTCAGAAAAAACCAAAAAAATTAGTTTTTATATTCATGGAACATTCAACCCCACCAACTGAATCATCTATGACCGACTAAAAGATCAATGCTTCAATGAAAAATCACACATATCATAGGGTGGTTAGTCACTCTCCCCCTTTATACCTGAAAATATAATGAAAAATAACAATAGGATTTGTGATTAATTATTATTTTTCTTAGACATAGTGACAATATAATCAATTATAGTTTATATTACCATTTCGGTACGGTGGGGCATGTTGTGTTGGAGATACCAAAAAGAATCCAAGTGGACTCAAAACATGGGATGTAAATACTAGAAAAATACTTGAGAACAGGTGGTTTCCCATAACATTCATCATATACCTCATCCATTATTTTCTACAAATGGAAAGATCAAACAATTTATTATGATCTAGCTGATCATGTCAACACATTCATGCCTCTCTTACACTACTATATCCTTCACAATGTCCTCTAAAATAATCTAGGGAGCTCTTAAATATGTTCATTTGAAATTATTAATATATTTTTTTCTTTTTCCCAAAATAATTCCTATAATCAAATTTTATTCATGATTTTCATGATTAACTATGAAGATTTTTCTAGAGGTGATAAATGGATGTCTATTTGGAGCTACAAGATTGAGATTGGGGGATCAAGAGAATTTTCTCAAGAGCACATCAAGGGGATTATCCATGAGACATGGAAGAGCTTAAATAAGAGCATGTTCAAGGAATCCATGTTTTATGATCCTTTCATGATCATTAATTCCAACATGGTTCAAGTTTCACACATTTTCTACCAAGGAGGGGATCAGTATGGCATGACCAAGTCCTAGAAAGATTATTTATTTTTCCCCATACTCATCCAACCCATCTCACAACAAGAGATTTGAATTGTGTATTGAAATCATGAATCCATAATATATCATTATCAAGAGTTTCTGAGTGTACAATACTATGTATTCACTCACTAACAGATATTCCTATACTTAAACAGAATATAATTACAGTTTGAATTTTTTAAATTGTGATATAACCATGAAAAAATCAACACTTGGTTTATAGTACATTTATAATGTTTGTTTTTGGTTTGTTACAAAAGTGAATCCCTGTGAAATTTATTTCAAGATAATTAAAATTTAAATATTTTTTATGTAATTATTTTAATGAAATGAAAAAATGTTTACATTATTAGTGAATACACAATAGAAACTTATGTCAATTGATTCTTTTACATATATTTGTTATATTTTGATAGATATATGTTTGGTTTTGACTTTGGTCTAATTAAACTATTTTGTATAAATGATAATAGATATTTATGTGCTACATATCTCCAGTCATACGTTAGGTTTCATTAATTTTTAAATTTGTAAGATTATCCCATTTGAAAAGTAGAGTTTATTTTATTTTACAATTTCATCAAATTGCACATGCATCGCATGGTATTCACCCTGATAACATCTTTTCTCACCATAAATTTGGATTTTCATTGTATCAAGTGGTGTAGTTTTAAAAATTTAAAATATGGGTTATTAATGTGTTCATTATATTAAAACATGTCATCATATAATACACAATAATATGTTTTTCCCAACTTTCAAAATACAAGATTCATAAATAATAAATAATATTAATTATATATGTGTGTGTGTGTGTGTTTGTGTGTGTGTACATTACAAATTCATCATTCTGATGCTTCAAATATACTATATGATTATATTATAGTATGAATTCATGTTTAATCAAATAATTGTTGGTTTTTACATGAAAAAATTCTAAAAAATCAATGATAAAGATTTATATAAAAATTGGAAATGTGTAGTTGACAAGAATTCTGCTCAATGATATTCAATTTCATGATTCATCTAATCTCATTCATAAGAAACTAAAAAATGATAGAAGGGTCTACATATATTTTATTTTGTTAATTAATTCCATGAACTTCATGTATCTCTTCCTTTCAATAGTTTTTTACATATGGATGTCACATAGGGTATGACTACATGTCACACGCCTTGTTCTGCAGAACCACACAGCCTAGGGAGTGGATGAATATAGGTCAAACCACCCTATTAGAAATTGCTTGGGGTATACTTTATATTACATGGGTAGTAGTATATGCCCATGATATTCTATGAATGGAATTCCACATCTCATGTACTATGTTTTCATTGGTGGTTTTTTGTATCTTATTTATTGGGTGTTTGGGTCGAATAAGTAAATAGTATGTTATTATTAAATATTCATATATATCACAATTAAATGATTATCATAGTTATCAGATAACATTTTTAATGCATATTGTGATGTTCTATGATTTTAACTTTGCAAAGTAGGTTATAGGGTTTGGTCAAGAAATTCAAATAAAACATTGGATTCAGGTGCTCCCATAGTGAAATTACCATGTCAAGGTAAAAATTAATTATAGAGTTGACACTCCACTATTTTTGGAAATGAGTCCTTTATATCAATCAATTTGGGTATTGGGTTATCACTCCAATAATCTCGATGAGGTGTGGGTCCCCCATACTATAGTCAGTCTCAGTACTCCCTCACGTGATGGGGCACGAGACCTTTACCGATAGAAGTTAATAATCCTTCAATTGATTGGGGTGTTAGTACACCATACATTATGCATACATTTATTTAATTTCTATACACCTATACATATAAATATACATATATAGTTTTATTGAATTCTTCCATCAATATTCTTTGAAATCATATACACTTCTAGGAATACATTAATCATACAGTGATTAAAATTATATACATTTTTGCACATAAATTCACATATATAGTCATATAGAATTCTTCCAACTACATTTTTCACCACCAGTATTCACTCTATTTCCCTAAGTTATGAGTATCCCACTCACTTCATTTTTCTTCCAATTTTCTCCCACTCTCTCAATGAGTGTCACAAATTTCATATATCATTACAATAATTTTATTATCATGTGTATGAAAATTATTAATCAAATTATGATGTCATAATAATTCATGGGTTGGGTACTATTAATATTAAATATTAGAACCAAAAAATTCCATGTGTTTTTCTTAAATAAATTCCAGAAAATAAATCCAAAAAATATTTATTTAAAAAAAGACACTGAAATTTTTAAAAAAACAAAGAATATATTATTTACCCTGGTTTATAAATGATTTAAGAGAAGCATTTACAAAAAAATCAACAAAATTGATAGAGTAGGGAGGCCATAATAGGACAACCAGGCTAGGTTACCCCGACAACGTCTTTTGTATACATATCCTAGAATGGGGTAGCCTTATAATTGTTTTTCTGTTAGGAATAAAATAATTAACCAGGGGTAGTCTTGTAATTGTAGTATTGGTTTATAAGGGACATATAAGTACCAGGGTGGTGGTCCAGGTTTGGGGTACGAGGGAAATATTGGAGGTTTTTAGCCAAGGATTGGGAGAGAGAAGCTATACTAGAGAGAAGAAGAGAATTCTAGGTAGCTAAACAAATGAATTGATGTAGGATATTCTTAATATTTTTTTTATTCTATCAACTTGGTTCTTTTGTCGAGATTTGATGTAAGAGTTTCATGTGACAGCTTGTTTTATCAAAAAAGATTTGAAATTTTCTTTCCATCAAGACTATATGAAGGAAATTATGTGGAAAATACTACTTTTAAGACTCATGAAGTTCATGAAAAATATTTGGGGATGCCATTCGGATTGATGAATACTCAAGACAATATACAAGAGTGAATAAATGAAATATTATGTCAGGTGCTTAGGAATGGAGTATTTGTATTTTTATGATATATTGATTTATAGTGGTCAATGGTCTGAGCATTTAGAAAGACTCAAGAATGTGAAATAGTAGATAAAGGATAATACATTATTTTTCAATAATAAAATGTTTTCTATTTGAAAGAGCTCCATTTAGTGTTTATTACTTATCATTTCTACTAAGGGAGTGCCTATAGATTCAAAGATGTTTTTCATGGTTCAATTGTGGAAGATACCTAGGAATGTCATGTAATTGGTTTTTTAGGACTAGCTTGATATTACAAACAAATTGTCCATCATTATAGAAAAATAGAACAAAAATTGACCATGTTGGTCAAGAAGGGAAACTATAAATGGAAAAAAGAATCCCAAAAATAATTTGACGTATGAAATATGAGAATGAAAAAACCTGTTATTTTAGCGATTCTAGATTTTTTCAAGGATGTTTTTTATATAATGTGATGAATAAGGGTATAGAATATGAGATATAATTTTTCAAGAGTATTTACCCATTACTTATTTAAGAAAGCTTTTATCTAGATCCTCTCTAAGGAAGTAAATATATGAAAAGGATCCCTTGGCATTGGTGTTTTTCAATTAGTATTGGAAACAATATATGTTGGTCTGGTGATTTTAATGTTATACAGATTATCATAGCTTCAAACACCTACTCAGATTGTTTTAATTGACCATCATTGTTGGAACACCAATCTATTGGGGTGTGATATTGATGTTTTTTATAAATTAGGATTCCAAAATAGTGTATTATATTCTTTATCATGCGCAGTAGGGGATACACAATATAAGGTTTTTTTAATATCCCATCATACTTTGGAAGAATTCCGACTCATCCGACAGGATGTTCAACAATGTGTTTTCTTGTTGTAAATCATTGATGCACTACAACATGGTATAATTATAAAACTAGGGTATACCTATCAAGAATTATTACTTTTTAAATTGATTAAATTTATTTTGTTGAGGAATTTTATTTTAACTATCAAATCATTGCACTACTATCACTCTTGATCGACTGGGGGTACATTTTGGATATTTGAAAACCTATAAGCCTCTTGTGAATGGGTTAGTTTGGTAATGGATGACCAAACGGGTGTAGAAATTCATATTGGAATGTTTTTTTGTCAGAAAAATAAGTACTATAATCTATGGCAAGTTAGGTTACTTCATCCTCTTCCAATTATATCATTGGTGTTGGAGGAAGTAACAAGAGAATTTATTTCTATCTTACCCAAATATCAAAGGTGTGATGTTTTTTTGTGTGGTAGATATATTGAGTAAGTATGCACACATCATTCCTCTAAAACATCCATATATATCCAAATCCATTGCAGGTATTTTCATGAAGGAGGTTGTCAGATTACATGGTTTACCTAATGTTATTGCTACTGATCAAGAACCATTATTTACAAGATTTTTTTTGGAAATATCTCTTTAAATTTTATGTTAAAACTCTGAAAATGATATCTTCATACCATCCCCAAAGTGATGGACAAACGAAACTATCTCCTCAATGTTTGGAAGCCTATTTACAGTGTTTCACAACAGACAAACCCAAGCATTGGGTTACTTGGTTGTTATGGGCCACATATTACTATAAAAATTAATATCACACATATATAAGAAAGAACCCACTTGAAATAGTTTATAGACACAACCTCCACCCCCGCTAATTCATTTAATTTATTCTATTTCAGAGAGAAAAAATTTTTAGATCATCTCTTGATAAACATTAAAGTAAAATTAGAGTGTAGAAAATATGACATTGTGTTTATTTATAAATGCAATGGATAGACCATGTTGAATTATTAACTTAATTTGTAACTATTTTTTACTTTTAATTTCTAAAACAATCTTAGAGGCTTTATTCTTACCAAGAACAACAACAAATTTCCAAATTTCAGAGGATGTGCAGATAATGTCCAACATGGTTTCTTCTAGAAAAAACTAGTAAAAAATATTATATGATGGATAAATTAAATTAAATTAATGCTAAAAAGGAAATAAATTTTTGGTTTAAACCCCACAAGTGGTGTTGTACTTTGACTATCCATAGCTAAACAATTATAGCTAGTTAGCCCTCATCTATCAGTAGGTGTGGTTTTTAGAGTAAAAACCACCACATCATATTCTTTCAGGTGTTCTTCCTTATAAACAATTTCATCACCATGATGTGCACATGAGAACCTTTATTCTTTTCCACCCTAGGTTAATTGAATCCATATCTTGAAGATGGGGGTGGAAGTATGTGGGGTTTTCACCATTAACTTCCACCTAAGTGAATATGATGTCCTTTGAGTGTTGATTGTTGTTCTAAATAGATGAATTAGTTGGTTTTTTATGTTTGGTGGATCATTGTCACCATCCTCATCAAAATCAAATTGACCTCATATTTAACTACTAAATCAATAATATTTCTTGTTAGAACCTCAATAACATTCACCATTTATTTGATTTCAAAGATATCAAAAAAAGGTGGTCAATAGATACTTCAATTTGAGAAAAATATAAATCATGAGTGTAGAATTGAATTTTACCCATCTATATTCACTATTGGAAGATCATGTTCCCCATGAAAAATATTTGAAAATTGGGGGAATCATGTTTTCATGTTTTTCTTCAAAATGGCATTCTTCCATTTAGAGCTCGTCTTCACTCTCTAAAGCAAGACAACAAGGTTATGATTCTGTAGAATTAAAACATTGGGAATAATTTTTCAATTCACGTTCAATAAAATAAGAATAAATATATTTTAGAGTTGATTTATCCTCCCGATGTGCTTTATCTTAAATATAATTTTGTTAGTGAAATGCCACTGAATTGAAATTGGTAAAAGGTTCATGATGTATAGTATCAACCCCAAAAGTCCTAAAAACTATATCACATTCTCTTTTAATGGTAAAATAAAATTTGGTTCTCCTCCTAAAGGTATTTAATTTCAACTTATTTATAGTTTATCCAAATATTATTTATGTATCTACCCTCAGCATAGGGTTATTTTTCATTAATTTACTCCCCTTTTTCATCACTTTCATGATCTGGCTCACTCTCACCCTCTTAATTTTAATTTTATTCATTTAAAGAATTAGTTTTTGTATCAAATTATTCATCAACCATTTCTTTTTTTCTGATTTTTTTGATTAATTCCTAAACTTAGATTTGTAACCTTTGAATGTGATCTTGATCTTGATCAAACATAGTGATTAGATTTAAGTGATTTCTCCAGAAAACAAAATTGATTTTGGGCTTCTAACCCATTAAAATTAGGGGTTTCTATTGGTTTTATGGGTTTTTATAGTATAATATGTTTACACTATCATGGATTGTGTACATAGTATGCAAAAAAAATTCATTATTCAAATGTTTGAAGATTATTTTACCCACTACACATCCAAACACTTCAAAAGTAGTAGTACGATAAAGTAGATTTTCATATTTTCAAAGTGGTTTTTGTGAGAAAAAACGATATTTATTTTTCGTGGTTATATTTTTATATATTATTTATGTGTGTTATTTTAATTTTTTATAATGTAATGATAAACCTTAACAATTATCCTCTCCATAAATGGAAACAAAAAGTAACCAATCAGTGTCCTTTTCAACGGGCCTCCATTGTACTTTGGATATTTATAAAACACCCATGGGTATCATAAGTATCGAACATGGATGATCATTTTATGAAGGAGTAATTGGGTACAATCATGGTGAACTATTAATTAATTATAATATTTTCTTATTTTTAAAATATTTTATGTTTTTTCGGTTTAAATATTTTTAAAGAAAGGGAAAATCAATTTGCATGATAAATGAAACCAAAAAACCAAAATAAAAAAGAAGTGTGATTAGAAGAAAGTGATGTGGCGAAATGCAATTGAAAGTTATAAAAAAAATTATAGGCCTAAGAGTTTCACTATAAATGTGATTAATTATTGTTTTAAAAAAATATGTTAATTTCTCTCAATTCACACTCTTAATTGGAGGAGTAATTTCTCACTATGCTTTAACCCACTATGTGATAAAGAGTGGTGAACACCTCTCACTAAAATTCCATTCATCTTGGGGAATTATCTTCATAATAGTATTTTGGAAACTCTTGGATGACTCCTTTAATACCTTCTTCATTTCTCATTTTAACAACTCACTGTATTTAGTCAAGTCACTCGAGGAAGGAATTGAAATATTGAAAGATAAGAGGAATAAAAACTAGATTCAGGGACTCGTGGAAAATCACCATACACCACTCATCATAAACCAAAAATAATGAATTTTTAGATATGTAGTAAAAATAGAATAGAAAACTAAAAAATAAATTCCATCGTGATCCATCATCCTAGAAATGTGAGTTAGCCTTCTATTAAAAGGGTTCAAGTTCACAATACAACAACAGATGACGGTGATAAGAGACAGTGGAAAAACATGAAGGAAATACATGCATGTAACATAAAAACATAAAAGGATAGTACCCTACAAAAATTAACAATCACATAATTCAAAATTAAAAAAATAAATTATGAAGAGTATGAATATGACATAGTGGAAGAAGATTACATTCATTAAGGTGAGAAGGGAAAATAGCACAAGAATGGAAAGAAGATTCAAAATTCATATAAACTCTAACTATCATGAAAATTAACATTGATAGATGTGGGAAAAATAGTAAAATGAGGTTGGGGGGAGGAAGAATAAGAATAGTGAAAGAATAATACACTATTTTATTTTTATTCACAATAAAGAGAAAATTCATTTGTATTCCTCAGGAACTCACTTGATAGAGGAAGAATGGCTAATTCTTGCTACCCCTTCCCTTTAAATAAAAAAATGGCACATGCTCGTTGATTTTTTAGAGATATTATAAGATATGAAGTACCAGAATTAGGGGCATATCTCTATGTGGAAGCCTCAGGTTCTTCTCTTTTGAATAGATGAAATAGATATATTCTTCATATTCTTCTCTCTCTAATAGTGAGTGGTTGCTATGTGTCCTAGGTATTTCATATATTAATATGGGAATAATAATACGATTTTGTGGAATGTGATGTGGATAACTCCCTTGTAAGAATTTTATATAGAACCTAATTAGCAACTCTAAACATTCTCAGTGAGCTCCCCCACCAAATGAGATCTCCTACCTTCTTTTAACAATCAACTAAAACCTATAAATAAAAATAACAAATTTAAGAAAGTCTTCACCACCATCTTAGATATTTAGTCTAAGCCTACTTCATCTCATTTAAGTAGCTCATTGAAGTTTGATCCCTCATCATCATTATCAAATACTCAGAGTAAAGTCCCTCACTATAGGAAAACGGGCGTTTATATTTTTTGGGCTGCTATTTCGCAGTGGTGTATTCGTGGCGATTATTAAACCGTCAAGAAATGTGTTAATTTTTTTTCATTTTATATATTTTGATTATTATCGTCGGTTTTTTTAAAAACCGCTATGAAATATCAGTGGTTTGGGTAAAACCAGCGTGGAATGAAAGGAAAAAATTAAAAAAACATGAGAAACCCCGAAATCACTAAAACAACAATAACTTTTGATTTGGGCATCCATTGGAGCACCATGACCAGTCAAATCGAAGCTCATGAAGAGATCTAGAGTCACGTATAATTAAAATAGTTGGACAGTCTAAGGTGAAAAATTTATGATAGTTATAATAAAGTTGAAAAATGATCTCCAACTTCAATCGACCATAACATTCTCTCCGGGTGTCCACATATCAAATCGAAGCCAGCGAAAAGAGATATGCACTTGTTTCATATATGATAGCTTATGTCATGTTTCTCGGCCCCAAAAAACCTTCCTAAGGCCTCCAAAACCTTGTTTCCGTCACCAGTGTCCCGTCGAACATGTCATCAAATGGTCCTAACATTCGATCCACATGTCAGTTAGGACTCCCCCGCCTGCCAGATCGTAGTTCGTTCCATGAGCTTCAGTTTGACTGGTCATGGCACCCACATTGACTCCTAGATCATATGTTTTGGCCTTTTAGTGGGTATCGGGTTTGTTATGTTTTTTGATGCCTCGTTTCTAGCACCCGTTCCCCTTTAGCTTTTTTTAAATGGTCGTAACATCTGATCTGCTGGTCCATTCGATCTCTTTCACCTATCAGCTCAAAGGTCACTTTAGGAACTTTGATTTGAATGTTCACAGATCTAGAACGGACTCTCAGAACATAAGTTCTCTATGTTAATGTGAGTCCAATATTTTTGTCATTTTTTTTACCATTTTGACAGGTTTTAACGGATCCTCCATTTATTACTTTTTATTTGGGTTTCCATGACTTTTTATCTCTATCAATGGTTCTTTGTGGGTTATTATGATGATTATGCTGAATTCTTAATGGGTTTTCCATAGTTGTCTTGAGTTTTCATGCATTCTCATGCTTTCAAATGCTTCCTTCTTCATGCTTCTACATCTGTTTTCAAGCGTTTGCATGATTTTTCATCCCTTATCACGCCATTTCATACTTTTTCATGTGTTTCATTTATTTTTTATTTTTTATTTTTTATTTTTTATAATATTTTTTAATTTATTTATTATCTAATATTTGTTACTGATTATTTATTATTTATATTTATATTTATATTTATTATTTATTATTTATTATTTATTATTTATTTTATATATTATATATTATTTATAATATATTATATATTATAGATTATATATTTTTTATTATATATTATATTATATTTTTTATTTATTTTTTATTATTTGTTATTATTTATTATTTATTTTTTATTTTTTATTTTTTATTATATTTATTATAATTATTATTTATTATTTATTTTTATAATAGTTAATTATGTGATATTTATTATTATTATTATTATTATTATTTTATTATTTATTATTTATTATTTATTATTTATTTTTTATTTTTTATTTTTTATTTTTTATTTTTTATTTTTTATTTTTTTTTATTTATTATATATTTTTTATTATTTATTATTTATTAGTTATTATTTATTATTTATTATTTATTATTTATTATTTATTCTTTATTATTTATTATTTATTATTTAGTTTTCTTTTGATTTATTATTTAATTATATTTCTTATTTTTTATTTATTATTATTTATTGTTTATTATATATTATTTATTATTTATTATATATTATATATTATTAATTGTTATTTCTTATTTATTATTTATTATTTATTATTTATTATTTATTATTAATTATTAATTATTTGGTTGTTATTATTTATTATTTATTAATTATTATCATTTGTCATTTATTATTTATTATGAATTATTATTTATTTGTTATTTTTTTTATTTATTATTTATTATTATTTATTGTTTATTGTTTATTGTTTATTATTTATTGTTATTTATTTATTATTAATTATAAATTATAAATTATAAATTATTTATTATTTATTATTTGTTATTTGTTATTTGTTATTTGTTTATTATTATTTATTATTTATTATTTATCTTTTATTTTTTATTGTTTATTGTTTATTGTTTTTTATTTCTTTATTTATAATTATTTATTATGTGTTAATTATTATTATTATTATTTATTATTTACCATTTATCATTTATTATTTATTATATGTTTTTTTCTTATTTAACATATATTAGTATTTATTGTTTATTATTTATTATTTATAATTTATTATTATTTATTATTATTTATTATCTAATATTTATTATATATTATTTGTTTATTATTATTTATTATTATTTTTTATTTTTTGTTTTTTGTTTTTTGTTTTTTGTTTGTTATTTATGGATATTTATTTATTATTTGTTATTTATTATTTATTATTTATTATTCATTATTTGTTATTTATTATTTATTATTTATTATTTTAATTTCGTAATTTTGTTATATTATTATTTTCTTCTAATAATTTTATAATTTATGTAAATATTATTATAATTTATTTGTTATTTATTATAATAAAAAGTAAATAATAATAAATAAATAAATAACTCAATAAATAACTAATAAATCAATAATTTTCAATTAATTATTATTGATTCTTAATTATTGATTATTACTTATTGTTTAATTACTA
This sequence comes from Viscum album, assembly GCA_963277665.1. Lineage (NCBI taxonomy): Eukaryota > Viridiplantae > Streptophyta > Magnoliopsida > Santalales > Viscaceae > Viscum > Viscum album. Next base: position 450,049,292 of record OY728133.1, read on the forward strand.
TTGAGGTTATATCTGTTAGTTATGTATTATATTTTTTTAAATTAGTGTATATTAGTATATTAAATTCTGTTTATTGACCACATGTCGAGCTTGCTGGAGTGGTAAAGTCTTTGGAAAATATTTAAGAGGTTAGGGGTTCAAATCTCACCAAATGCAGAATTTCTTTATATTGCATGGGCATGGGCATGTGAATGCATGAATGGATAAAGTAAATAAAGTAGTACGAATTAAATAAAATAAATACCAAATAAATAAAATTAATACGAAATCAATTAAATAAATATGAAATAAATACAATAAATACGAAATAAATAAAATAAATATGAAATGAATTAAATAAATATAATAAATATAATTAATATAATTAATAAATGAATTAAAAAAATAAAAAAATAAAAAAAATAAATAAACCAAATAAAATAAAATAATTCAAAAAACCGCCACTAAAAAACTGTTGTGAAACGTTCTACGATGGTTTTGAAAACCGCTGCGAATTGTTTCCTGATGCCCAATTTAGAGGTGGTTTTTCAAAACCGCCAGCAATGGAATTAGCGGCGGTTTAAACCACCGCGAAACGAAAAAAATAAACCGCCGCTAAATCTGCATTTTTTTCATAGTGTATTAGTCAAAGCTATAGACTTCAGTGGGAAATTCCCGACCAATTGACACAAAACACAAGTGAAAGTCATGGAAGGAGGAAGGAAAATTCTTGAACATAAGAGTAGTTTTGTGAACCACCGACTGAAATTATTTTCTTGATGTGTTTTCATTGCTTTATATACACACCAAAAAGTAAGGACTATTTAAAATGTAATTAAAAGAATATGGAAAATTTGTTGAGGTAACACCACATTGACCCATAAAAAACATAAATGGGAAAATTAATGAAGGGGGAGAGAAATTAATGGTTTAATTAATCCTAATTATTGAAATTAGTCAACAATAACCCCCTAATTTCTATCTCATTCATATGATCTCAACATCAACAATCTTTTGAAAAACTCCTGAAACTTGGTGCAACCAAGTGACTCAATGAGAATGCCCAAAACCCGTTTCTCAATTGAATCATTCTCATCTCTTTCTATCGGATTCTCTATCATAAACATGAAATGAAGGCAGGTAGACTTAGAGACCAAGGATTAAGTTGGTTTGACCATAGAAGATGCCAATATACTGTTGATCCTTTGAGGGAATGCATTTTTTCTCTTGCATGTAGTGATGTGTGTGGGATATCTATATTGATCCATTCAATCAGTGTCTTTTTATCATTCTCTCTTAAATGAATATTTCATAGTCTTCTCCTTAAACATTGTCTTGCACTAGCACGATTGTTGCTTGACTTTTCCAGAAGAGGTTGACCCATCGGGTGTAGTGAACTGTAACTCACATGAGAAGAGATCATGTAGTGAAAACCTAGATTGCGATGTCAGACTGATAATGTTTTCGATAATGAAAAACCAAATCAGCGAATCATTATGATCATTCTCTACTGGAATCACTATATTGGATGGAGGCAAGGCGAACTCCACTGTGACTGATGGCACGAGCATCACCTTGACCACATATTGTGTTTTAGCATCTGTAGAGTGTGAACTAGTGGGTGTGGGTGATGTTCTCTCATCTCCAATGATATGGATGGTTTCATCCATCCCTGGTATACATGTCATTGTGTGTTTGAATGTGAATGGATCCACACTACTCAACACACCTTGTTCATCTTGATCACATTAATATTATTACTTCACATTTCCTAAGATGACCTCACACGTTACATGCATGTTCTTGTTGTCAGGGTCATACAGAGGTTACACCTTGGACTCGAACACAGACCCAATAAAGATCATCAATGTACATCGGTCATCCAGATTATTCAGGCGAGGCTTAAAATTCATAACATGCACGATGGAACCAATTGAATGGATAAAGTGAACCCTCAATCATTTTCTATGCAAGACAATGTATGGATTTATCCCTTCAAGTTAGTGTGATGCTGTTTAGTTAAGGATAAAGATAGTGGTGAAGACAGCCTCACCCTAGAACATCTTGGGATGTCCCTTTGCCTTATGAATGATTTGTCCCATTAAAACCATGATCTTATTGTGTTTATCAATGAACTCATTCTATTTTTGTCAATAGTGAGTCGTGAGTTGTCGTTGAACACCACCCTTGATACAGTATTCTCTAAATTACATTGAAGTCAACTTGTTACCTTTGTAGGTGCAGAGGACCTTCATATTGCACCATGCCTCCAACTCCACTATGGCCTAAAAGTATTTGATTTCCATTAGATCTTGGTCTTTTCTCATGAGTAAATTTAGTCACATGTAGAAACTCATGTTGTCCAAGAGTAGTAGAAAGTAGTGATTCCTACTTGGAATCATTGACATGATCGAACCACAAAGGTCACCATAGACTATGTCAATGATTTTTTCTGCATGATTCTTTGCTTTCTTAGGGAACGACACAAGTCACTGCTTCCTTGAAAGGCATTTGTTACAAATTTGATCCACCCTAACAATTCATGGAAGCCCTCACATCATATTGAATTGATCTAGCTTCTGTAGAACTTGAATACTCTGGTGGTCATACCTCGCCTAATATCACCATTCCACCTATGTTCTCCTTGAATTCAATCATTTTGGCTATACATTGCTAAGTCATAGCTTCTACAACTGACCGGTGAAGTGGTATTACTTAATCAGAAGGCATCGTTATAGGTCTCAGATCTTCAAGATGCCTCAATCGATTGGTACCTGGCAACCATTCTCATCATGTTTTCTAATGCAAATGATGTTAGTGGTGATCATCGGGATGAAGTATACCCTACGATCATGTGGTTATCACTAGTCATGCAGCTGAATGAGATCATCCTGCACCCCTCGATATTGATGATAGATCTATCACCAAACTTGATGGTGTTGTGGATCCCAGCTTCATGCTTTGAGAAAAAATTACGGGAAATGGTCATGTGGTTTGTGGAACCAATGGCGAGGTACCAAAAATCATCTTCACATGCCTCCTTCTCATCATATTGTTAAAATACCTTCATCTAGACTAACCATAGATAAATTCAATGTGATGGTGGGTATTTGGGAGTTAAATATCATGGTAGATTGTATTGGGAACTACGGTGCATACCATTTCCATACAGAGAACATGAACTTCATTATCACCTTGTGTTAGAAAGGCCTACACCATTTTTTTCTGGTTGTGGAAATCTTTAGTCCATGGATTATTTTTCTGTAGCTGCAGCATTTGTCCCTTAAGACTTCGTGACCGCTTCCATATCCCAATTCATCCCTAATATATTTACCACTGTCGTTGTATGTCTTTCTTCCTGGTTGTTGGTAGCTCCATCTTCCAGACATTGAGTTGTTGAAGGGTCCCTCCCCTTTTTGTTTTTTCTTCATCCATGAAACCAACTCCTCCTCTGTGAGGAGTAGGTTCCCTCCATCATTGGAGGTGGATGTCAACTCAAATTGGTCCTCTATTAGTTTGAGTCTCCCTGATACCTCTTCCACAGAGAGTAGCGAGATGTCCAGAAGAATCAAAATTGAAAGGGAAATTTGGTAAACATGGAGGGGATTACATGAAGGAACTTCTTAATGACCTCATGTAGAGACTCAAGATCACTAGGAATTGTGAGATAGTTGACCAACTTGGTGAGCTACATCATGAATTCATCCACTAATTAACCATTTTAGAATGTAATGACTTTGTACTCATTACAGAACATCGTGGAATTGGCCTTGTACACTCCATCAATTCTTATGTGCATGGTCTTGACATGGTCGCATTCTTCCATGGAACTTTCCTTGAAGGTGACTATGATGATCACTTCTAATGAAACAACATACAGGATGACCTCCAATGTCATCTGATCTTTCTATAGTTCAGCACCACCGATGTTGATGACATCCCAAAATTTGCATGTGTGGATCATAACATTCATCATATATAAAAATTAGTTGTAGTTTTTCTTCATGTGGATTGGATATGTCGTTGATCCATCGATCTCTTTCACCACACGATGTAATACCTGATGGCCACTACTACCATCAAAAAGGGATCTAGGATGTGCTAATTATGCATGGAAGAGTTGGGGTAAAAATATATCGATGTCTAGAATGGGAATGGCCTTGAAAATGTCACACACTTCCTCGAAACAATCCATTATGGTTAGTATAGAGATCATATCTAAAGGGATGCCATACAGGATGACCTCAAACTCCATATGATCATCCTAGAGTTCATCACCATAAGTGTTGACGGCCTCTTGGAGTTTGCATTCTTGGAGAATAACCTTCATCATCAAGGACTAGTCATTGTAGTTTTTCTTCATGAGGATCAGATACATCGTGAATCCCCCGATCTCCTTCACCACCCAATGTACTACTAGAGGGCCTCTATCACTATCAATGAGGGTTCTAGGGCATGTTGATGACGTCTGATAGATTCTGGGTGATGATGGCTTGGAGTCTTGCTTCATGGATCAAATCAACTACACACTGATACCACATGTTTGAAATACCAAACTGATCAACACTAAACACAAGATAAAGTCTTTAATGGAGGAAGTAAATTGGTAAAACACAAGAGATTTTTTGTTCACCATTACCTGGGATACTTTTCATGAGGGTTTTTATTTCTTTGTATACACACACACACAAAAGTATGATTTATTTATAATGAAATTAAAACCACATGACAGGCATAATGAGGTCAAACTGCATTAACCCATAAAATGAAAACATAAATGAGGAAAAATAATGAGGGGAGGGAAAATAATGGTGGAATTAATTCCCATTATTGAAATTAGTCAAAAAATTCATTAATCTCGTCATTATCTAAATCAAATTTTAATCAAATCTCGACCTACTACTAGATTTCCTTAAATATAGACACATGTTTCTAGTTTGAAATCAATAGAACACTATGTTATTCGTTGAAGCTCCATCCTAGTATATTATTATCCTCAAATTTGTCATCAATAGTTACCAGAAAAAAAATTAATTTTAGATGACCTCTGGGTTTGGCTTGATCATTTTCAGCATCCCAGTACTCAAATTTCTTCTGAGTCATTAAATATTAGCTAAGATTTCATATCTTTAATTGGGTGGTCTAGATCCTGTAAATGGTGGATGCTTGAAACTCTTCTTGGATATTCTGATGTAGAGGGTGGTTTAATCTCAAGTATCTAGTTCCTCACTTATTTAATCTCACACAGAAGCCAGGGGGTGGTATGCAATTAAATTTCATGAAGATTGGAATTAAAATTACATGAGTCCCTACTAGTTAGTTATTCATACACTATGGTTAAATTTATTCTCACATGAGTCGCTGATCATTTGATTTATTATTAAACAATGAAAAAGTCACTTCACTTGAACCATAAGATAATATCGAAACATGTATGGGTAAAGGCCCTTTTATTAAACAAATTAAATCGCATTTCATGTTAAAATCTAACAATAATATTATTTTTACTCATAGAAAATTTACAGAGGTGCCGACAAATTTAATATCACAAAGCTGTATAAAAATATTCATTGAATTCATGTCCAACATCTAATTTAATTTTACGCATGGGCCACATTATTCCGGTTTAATCTAAAGTGAAGTGACTCTGGATGAGCTAATCATAATTATACTTGTCAAAAAGTTCACACGATTGGGGCATGATCCCTTAGACTACAGGTGAATTTGGGTTTTAGATATGAATATTTAGGATCATAAAAATTTGAATTGTGTTTAATCCAACTTACGAAACCTGCAACCCATGTGGACCGGCCCACCAGGTGTCTTCCTATCCCGTTTGACCCGTAATTATAAGTAAGGTTCCAAAAGATTATATTTGTAAAAAAATAGTGTAATACAATAAATGAGAATATTTTTTTGGATAACTTATTACTTTATTTAACTTTTTAGGTCTCAATTTGTTTTATATTGATTTATATATTACCCTAATGTCAATTTAATTGGCACATTAGTGGTGTCAATAGCCCCTTTTTAACCTTTAGACCCTATCCATTTATTTTTCTTTTTTGTTGCATTTTGGGAGTCAGTTTTTTTCATTTTGTTATGTGATTTTTTGTTTTTTTCCTTTTTCTTTTTCTTTTGTTTTTAAAATATCATTTTACTAAAAAAGTTACAATCAAAAAGAAGGATAATATTTATTTATTAATAAATAATTAATATGATAAGTTATTATTACTAATTAACAATATAAATATTTATTAATAATTTAAATACATATATTTTAGCATAATTAAAAAATAACATGAAATAAAATATTATTATTATTATTATTAATTTTTTGATATACATAATAAGATAAATAATAAGTAATATAATTATTTATTTATAATTAACAAATGATAAATAACAAAAAAAATTAGTTAGCATTTAATTAAGAAAAATACTATTAATTACAAATCAATAACTAATTAATAAATAATTTATAATATATTTTAAATTTTTATTAAATAATTGATATTGTTTATAATTATTTATAAACTATAATTCACTTTACAACAAGATATAAATTACATGTTTTAAAATATAATTTTAAAATATTAATAATTTATAATAGAATTTATATAATTAATAAAGATGTAATAAAAATTATTATTTTATAATTTTAAAATGTTTTAATAAATATATTTAAAATAATGTTTTTAAAAAAATTGGAGGCATTTTACTTTTTAAGAATTCTATTATAAATATTTATGTTTTTATTATGTTTTTATAATGAAATTTAAAAAAAATAATTAGTAATCAACGTGAAAAATAATATATATTTATTAATAATTAACAATTTAGTTATTTATAAATAATTAAAATATTAATGATGTAATTAATATAACTAATATGATAATCCATAATTAATAATTTGTTATATTTTAATTTATAAATAATTTAAATATTAATAATTCATATTATAATTATAACTAAAATAAAAAAACTAATGGATATCATAATTACTAATCACTAATGAATAGTATAGTTAATTTTTATAAATTTAAATATAAAATTTTTTAAAAATAATTTATAATTGACATTGAATATAATATTTACGATGAAAATCAATAAATTAAAACACATTAAAATATTTATTAATGTTCTTAATATGATAAATGATTAATAAAATAATCATTTATTAATAATATTATAAATAACTAAAATAATGTTTATAATAAATAAGTAAAATAATTTACATTTAATAATCAACAATATTGTTAATTAGATTTATAAATATAATTAATATAAGAAATAATTAAAATTAATTATTATAAATTATAAATTATCAACTAATAATTAATAATTAATAATTGATCATATTATTAATAAAATTAATTTTTTATTTTTTTAATTAAAAAAATTATCAATTAAACAATAATAATTAGTGATTTAAATATTTATAATATAATATGTATTTATTATATTATTTATATTATTTATATTCCTATTATTTTTAACTATTAACAATTTATAATATAATTTATATAGTTTATAACATTTTATAATTTTTATAATTTTAAATATAATTTAGTATTATTATTATTTTGTAATTACGAATAATTTATAATATGATTTATATAATAAATAAATAGAGAATAATAACATTTCATAATTCATAATTATTTATAATTTTTTTTAAAAAAATTTATATTTATTATATGAGTAATTATATTTGTGAATATGCGTCATGTGCGTTCAGCGGTGTTGTCGGCGGTGTCTGCAGGTGCAGACCCGCTTCAGGAAGACATACCGCTAGAGGTGGTGGTATTTTTGGGTTGGCGTCGCCATTGGAGGGGATCCTTTCGGCGGCTTCACCGTTGGGCAGTGGTGGTCGGGCCGGGGGTGACTCTGGATGTGGTGGGTGATCTCGGCAGCTACATGGCAGGGCGCATTCGGGTCGACAGGGGGAAATGTTCAGGCTAGAAGATGAAGTCACGCGATGGCAGGTCAGGCCAGTTGTTGGGGACACGAGACGCTGCACATGTATGGCTAATGTATACCCTCCAGGCACTAACAAGTTCAGTTAATGAACAAATCATCTCAACCTAAGCAAAGGATTCCACCTATATAAGAGAACAAATTTTCAGTTAGTAATACTATAAAAAATAAATTAAACATTAATATGAAAGAATATGGTAATAAAATGTCAATATTTAAAAAAAATACACATTTAGAGTATATCGGTCACACCATGCATCATATTGTGGTGAAGTTGACACATACACGTCACCAGTGACTAATGGATCATTTTCTTAAAATATCAAAACGATCTGAATGTGTTTGCTTGATTTTCAATATGTCACTTGTTCTTTTTACTTAAATTAATGTCATTTTTCAATAAAAAGAAACACTGAGTTATACCGGACACACCGATGCAGATTATTTCTATACATCGCAAATGACATATAGATTGTTTTCTTAAACTATCAAAAAAATATGAATTCATTTTCTTGTTTTTCAGTACGAAAGTTGTGCTTTTTACTAAAATTTCATTTCAAATTAGAAACATGCATCATAAGTCATACTAGTCGCATCATGCATCATTATAATGTGGAAATACATTATATACATCACAAATGACATATGAACCACTATCCTAAATTATGAAGACGATTAGAGAATATTTTATTTGTTTTTAGTGAGTGACATATTTTGAATTAAAATGTCAATTTTGAATAGATAATGAACACTTTTGGTCATACCGGTCACATCGTGCGTCAGATTGAGGTGCAGTTGATTCCTAAACATCACAAATTATCATGGATCATTTTCCTAAAGTATCAATACAATCTAAATGTGTTTTCTCTATTTTTAGTATGTCACTTGTTCGTTTTTCAAAATTTAATGTCAACTTAATAAACAAAGACACACTTGAAGTCATGTCGGTCACATTGTGCATCGTATTGAGGTGTGGTTGATTCCTACACATCACAATGACTCATAGATCTTTTTCCTAAAATATCAAAACAATTTGAATATTTTTTATTAGTTTCTAGTATGTCACATGTTCTTTTTACATAAATTGATGTCAATTTAAAATAAAAAGGCACATTTTGCACTACTACACATATTCCCATTAATATCATCGAAATAATATTTTAACAGTGCTAAAAAGCATTGTTAATCATAGTGTTGATAAAGGCCACCTTTATCAGTGTTTTAAATAACGTAGATAATGGTCCAGCTGGTTGCAATGGGCTATTAATATAACAACAAACCAAAAAAAAACCTATAATTTCAAATAATTATATGTAAAAAATGTATTTTAAACAATGTATATACATTTAATTGACTTCATGAATATAAAAAATTTAACCCATTGCGTATACAAAAACAATGCTATTTACATTTCAATTAATGTTTTATATAACTTCATTTTTATTTTCTAAAAAAAAAATTTGAAACACTAATATTTCATCATTTGATGCCTGTAACCCCCTCTCAAAAATTTCCGCTCGTGGTATCTGTTGTTGAACAAATCATCTCATCCTGAGAAAAAGATTCCTCATGTATATAGAATCAAATGTTATTTTAGTAATACCAACTAGTTTTTTTTTAATTTTATAAAACCACTTTGAGGATAATGGAGAAACACCATGAACATAAAAAGAACCAAAATAGGGTCGGTCATAAACCTCAACCAATGCTAGACCCACCCAAAAGGAGAAACCAAACAACAACAACAACCAAAACCCAAAAAATGGGTCAGCTAAGGAACACTTCCTAGGAACAACCCACCCAAAAAACACAACCAGAATGCATCATGCTGTGATATCACTCACTTCCCTACACTATGTCCACATTGAATCCAACGTATATGTCACCCATCCTCAGGATGATGCGCCACCACCGCACCAAGGAACGCACATCCATTTCACACGACTCACAGAGAACTTGAAATCCAGACCATCGGAGGCATGGGGGAAGGGTATGGGAGCAACTGAAACACTCGAAACCATAAATGGAGGATGACTGATGGGGAGGGAATCATTAGCATGACTAGGATGAGAAAAAACACCACCATTCCAAAGGACCAAAAAAGATCATCCATCACGGGGGGCACCAACACATTACAAAATTCCATGGGACCCATCAAACATGACCAAATTAGTGTCATGCCCATCGGGGCATAACGAAATGGAATAGAAATCCAAAGAAAGAAAGTTCAATTATAAGATAAGGAAAAAAATTAAAATCTTCTAAGGGTTAGACCAAACCAGAATAGGGTTGCAAGAAAACTAGGAAGCAGAAACCCTCAGAAACTGACGATAGATGGTGAGCAATGGTGAAGGCTTCGTCGAAAGCGGTCTAAATGTGGAACCAAGGGATGCAAAACCACGATAATAAGAATAAATTCTTGAAGGATTAATATAAGAATGGACAAAGGTATGTCTCTAAAACCAGTAATTCTTGAGTTCTCCATCTGTGACTGTATAATAAAGAAATTAAAATTTAATATAAATGGATACATTTATTAAATATCAATATTTAATAAAAAAAATACACATGTGGAGTTATTCTAGTCACACCGTGCATCCTATTGAGGTGTCGTTGACTTCTAAAAATAATAAATGATTCATGAATCATTTTACAAAAATATCAGAAAAATATGAATGTGTTTTCTAGATTTTCAGTATATCACTTATTATTTTTACTTAAATTAATGTCGATTTTAAATAAAGTGATTGTTTGGGGTATACTTGTCACACCATGCATCATATAAAGGTGTGTTTGAAATCTACATGTTAAAAATGATGTGTAGATCATTGTACTAAAGTCTCAAAACAATCTGAATGTGTTTGCTCAGGTTCCAGTATGTCTATTATGTGTTATTAATAAAATGTCATTTCAAAATGAAAATATGCATTATGAGTCATACTAGTGCCACCATGCATCAGTTTGGCATGGGACGACTTCATACACGTTAAAAAGATTGATGATTCACTATCCAAAATTATCATGACAATCAGAGTATGTTTTCTTGGTTTCTAGTAAGTGATGCATTTTGAACTAAGATGTTAATTTTAAACTAATAATGGAATCTTTTAGTTATACCCATTGCATCATTCAAAGGATTGAGTTATGGTTGACTACTACATGTAAAAAAGAATCATGGATTGTTTTCATAAAGTATGAAAATAGTTTGAATGTGTTTTCTTGGTTTTCAGTATGTCAGTTTTTCTTTTCACTGAGCATAATGTCAATTTATAATAAAAAGACACACTTAGAGTCATACCAGTCACACCATTCATCTTATTGACAAGCAGTTGATCCTTATGTGTCAAAAATGTCTCATAGATTGTTTTCCTAAAACATAAAAACAATACGAATGTGTTTTCTTTATTTTTAGTATGCCATATGTTGTTTTTCAAATAAATTAATGTCAATTTGATATAAAAAAAATACACTTTCAGTGAAACCAGTCACATTGTGTTTTGTATTTCAATGAGGATGATTCTTAGAGGTTAAAACAAAATTATAGATCATTTTACAAAATTAACAAAACAATCCAATTTCATTTTCCTAGTTTTTAGTATGCGAGTTGTGTTTTTTTAATAAAATGTCATTTCAAACTAGAAACTTGTATTATGAGTCCTATTGGTCGCATCATGCATTATTTTGACATAAGACTACATAATAAACATCAAAAATACATATGAATTACTGCCCTAAATTATCAAGATAATTGGAGTGTGTTTTCTTAGTTTCAGTGAGTGACACTTTTTAAACTAAAATCCCCATTTTAAACTGATAAAAAACTCTTTTTGTAATACCAGTAAAACCGTGCGTTATATTGAGTTTTGGTTTATTCCTACATGTCAAAAACAACTCATGTATCATTTTCCTAATGTATCAAAACAATATGAATGTGTTTTTTGGTTTTCAGTATACAACTTGTTCTTTTTGCTAAATTTAATATCAATTTAATATAAATATACAAAATTAAAGTCATACTCACCACAACATTCATTGGATTGTGGTTATGTTGACTAATACACATAAAAATGACTCATGTAAAATTTTCCTAAAATAGAAAAACAATATGAATGCATTATCATAGTTTTTAGTATGTCACATGTACTTTTTACTAAAAGTAATGTCAATTTTAAATAAAAGTACTCACTTTGAGCGATACTAGTTGCACCATGTGTCATATTGTGGTGAGGGTGATTCTAACATTTCGAAAATGACATACTGATCATTTTCCTAAAATATCAAAAAAATATGAATTTGTTTGTTTGGTTTTCGGTATGCTATTTGTTTTTTTTACTAAAATGTTATTTTAAACTGAAAACCCGCATTATGAGTCATATTGGTCATATAATGAATCATTTTGATGTGATAATACTTCATACACATAAAAAATGACTTTTCAATTGATTTTCTAAATTATTAAGATAATGAGAGTGTGTTTTCTTGGTTTTTAGTGAGCGACTTTTTTTAACTAAATTTTCACTTTTAAACTAATAACAGACACTTTTGGTCATACCGTTCACACTGTGCATCATATTTAGTTGTGGTTGATTCCTACACATTAAAAATGACTCATTGCTCATTGTACTATATATCAAAAACAATATTAACGTGTTTCCTCATTTTTTAGTATGCTAATTTTTCTTTTTGACAAATTTAATGTAAAAATTCACACATAAAGTCATACCATTCACACTGTGCATTATATTGAGGTGTAGTTAATTCCTACATGTCAAAAATTACTCAAGGGTCATTTTACTAAAATATCAAAATAATCCCAATGTGTTTTCTTAGTTTTCAGTATGTCACTTGTTATTTTTACTAATAGTAATGTAAATTTTGAATAAAAAGTCACACTTTGAGTGATAACAGTAACACCGTGCATCATAATGAGGATCTACTGATTTAAACAGGTCTCAAATTACTTATAAATCTTTTTCTAAAAATATCAAAACAATCCTAATTCGTTTTCTCAGTTTTCAGTTTGTGTGTTTTGTTTTTTAATAAAATTTCATTTCAAACTGGAAACACGCATTATGAGTCATACCCAGCGTATCAAGCATTGGTTTGATGTAAGACTACTTTATACATTCACAAACTACTTATTAATCTATATAATAAAATTTTAAGACAATTAATGTGTGTTTTCTTGATTTACAGTGAGTGAAATGTTTTAAACTAAAATGTCAATTTTAAACTGATAACAAAGACTTTTATTCATATCAGTCACACCATGCATTATATTGAGGTGTGTTTCATTCCTACACATCAAAAATTACTCATGGTTCAGTTTCATAAAGTATCATGACAATAAAAATGTGTTTTCATCGATTTTTATATTTTAGTTGTTTTTTTTATAAATTTAATGTCAATTTAAAAAAAATTACACACTTAAAGTCATACTGGACATTCCGTGCATCAGATTGGGGTTCAGTTGGTTCCTACATGTCATAAATGACTCATAGGTCATTGAAAGAAATTATAGAAATAATACGGTTAATTTTTATTGGTTTTTATTTTCTGTCACTTGTTCTTTTTACTAAAATTAGTTTCAATTTTAAATAAAAAAATACCTACTTTGTGTGATATGAGTCATTTGTTCGTTTTTTCTCTATTCTGAGTAGGTTAGTGGCTCTAATTCCAATAATATTTAACCTAAGATTTGATACATAGATATCACATCTTAGTAGTTCTGTATTTCATACATAAATTAAGGATCCATGGCATATTTATTTAGGTCTAGTGCTTTTGGAAACATGAAAACATAAAGAAATAGTTATTAAGAATTTCTCTTTATGTTATTATTTAATAGAAACCTTCTTAGACATATCATTTCTAAAAAAAATTTGTAACCTAATGATATGAAACATAATAATGGGTGATCATAGATGCTAAATACGTGTAAAAAAGAGAGATATCAATGATCATATCAGGATAACATGAGAATAATGATATTAGAAGTTGATATTAAAATTAGAAACCCATACCCTGCATATCATAGATCTTAATCACGAGTCATGGATAAAATCATTATAGTTTAGAATACATGAATCATAAAGGATCGAAGAATATTATAAAGTAAAAATTTACACATCGATTCATACCGAGCATAATGTGTATCATATTGAGGTATGGCTGATTGAGCTATGGCTAATTAATACATTTTTGAAGAAAATATTCATGATAGATCTTTTGGGAAGTCATAATTTTCATTCAACTAGTGATAAGTCGTAACATTTATTCAACCTATTCCCACATTATGTAATATTTCCTAAAGTTAAAAGGAATATACATCTTCTTAAAAGATCTGTAAAAAACTAAATTAGTATTAGATAAAAATGATAATGAAATTAACGTAAAATTAGTAGATAAAATGATTAAAAAATTGTTTAATTAAGTAGTATTAATTCACATTTATACATTCCCGAACCATTTCCTTATTGTCATTATCTCAGTTGCATCCTCTAAATCTAATTTCTCATAAGCATGATCATATTTTAACAATCTACAACAACTTTAATAAAGGAATACACTAGTATATGAAAACATTTCGTTTATGAGTAATACTAAAAACAAGAAAATTAAACACAAATATGAAACAATCCACTACTTTTATCGATGTCACATATTCATGATATTTGTGTACATTCTTCCATCAGGTATGTTGGCCATTCATTTATTAAGCATGCCTATATAATCTTTTGAATATGAGTTGTTTCAATAGTCATAAAAGAATTTGAAAATTTTAAATACATAAACGATTAATAAATTTTTTAAATTAAAAAGTAATTATCTTTGAAAATACCTCTTTAGGAATGCAAGTTTGTTCATGGAATGTGATCTCTCCCATAAATTTAAAAACACAATAACCACAATATTTTCCATTGTTTTGTTTTGGAAACTACAGAAACATTGATTATAATAAGTAATTTGTTTTGATAAGTGTTTGTATAGTGAAATATTATTATACATACCCTGATACTTTTCAATTCATTGTACTTTATTTATCCTTTGCCCATGACCTCATTCCTTATTTTTCATGATAAATATGCACCACCCCATCATAACATAATCCTCATTAAAAATAATAAAAATTATGTAACATGATGTTTGGTTCTACAACGTTGTATGTAGTGTATTAAAAATTGAAAAATTAAATTGTGTGGATGGTTTGTTGGATATCCATGCATTGAATGTATGAAATATATATCTAGAGTATCCAAATTTACCACAATGAGCATCCAATGATACCTAAAAACACAAAATGAATATATATTTGATATTTTTAAATTATATAGTTTTACCCATAAATTGTTGGTATTAAAAATAATTTTTCATCCAAAATGATTATTTCAGTTGATTTGATCAGACCTACCACTATTTAGTCTTTTTTGTATCTTTTTTTTGTTGTTCTCTAGAGGATATGTGATGACTAACAAGTCCATATTTGTTTTCATGTGAAAATCCATTCAATTGTTTTTCATATATACTCCTTCCAAAAATATGAAATTTATTTAGTGATAATTAACACTGTATATCAGCATTTAGAGAATGTAATCATTAAAACATACCTCGTATATACATTTATAACTGAGCCGCCTAACCAATCATAATTTAGGATCTCCCTTACACTCTCAACACTAGTGAAGTATTGAACTTCCTCTCTGTACATATTTTCATCAAAATCAACTATGTGATTATGATGGTTTTTTAACTTAGTATCAACATGAACCTTCAATGATAGTAAATGCAGATAAATAACAGGTCGGATAATGATGATTTTTGTAGATAATTTTGATTAGTTGGTCGATTATTTAGATGGTTTTGAGGTGGTCTTTTGTTTTATCCCCTTCACTTTTTTGTCTGTAATATCATTAATCTATTTATACCTTTTTCATTAATTGTTAAAGGTTTAGATTGAAACATAAATTGGCAATGAATACCTCCTTGTTGACAAGTTTTTCCACAAGATGTGATAACCATGTGATGAATGTTCATAGAATTGTTTCGACCGTATAAATATAATATTCAACTATTGTAATAGGTAGATCAATATTCATCACATGGGATACACTAATCAACACTCTCATGACCTATTGGGAGTGTTCTGTTTTGTATCTTGTTGTTTTGGATATTGAACACCACACAAATTTCTACAAGGTGATGGATGGGTGTTGATAGATATAAATCACAGTCATTATCACCCTATAAAATATTTTTACATAATGGGTATCCATTTCTATCTCATTCACATTTCACATATACAATTATTAGAACATTAATTACCTTGGCTATGACATCTCTTTGAGGACAATTAATCACCTCGTAGCAGGTGGGGGGTAGGGAAGGGTCTCCATGCAGTTGTTTTTCTTGAGTTGTTTCTTCTCTATACTCCCCCAATAAAAGCATCCTATATCTCTACAATTGGAGTTCTTATTAAAGGGTATCTTGTCTTTCTCTCATACGTTTCATTTATTCACTTTGATCCTCCTCTTTTTTTTCAAACTATATGTTTGGGGTGTCACCCAGAAACCCACACCTCTGATGAGGCCATATTTTTCTAGCCATTTCAAGGCCACTGATAGTATGTATTCATCTGGCATTGGTTTTTCTAATTCATGTGGCTGTGTTGGATATAAAATATATTAAAATAACGGATAATTTTTATGTAATAGAGATTTAATGAAATTTATTTATTATATAATACTTACACATGTTTCCCATAGTTTTTGTTTGTTTCCATCTATTAGTAACCTTTCATTATTTATACATGCCTTCTTCCATAGAACATGGTGTTAGATGGAACTGGATTTAGATTTGGATTCATAAATCTACATATAAATAGATAAACATAATTATGGTGTTGTTTCATGTCATATAAAATTATTACCATAGATTTAAAAAAGGTACCATTTTTTTCAAGGGAATCGTACCCCATCCTTAGTTAACGGTAGGTGTACGTTGGCTTTTCAGCTCATTCCTTTTTTCTAGCACTCAGTTCCTATTTCATAAATAAAAAATTATCAATGTAATGAATACACATATTGACAAAAAATTTATTACTAGCCATAATTTACCTGAAAAGACTCATCCTCACAATGGTTAACAAATGCATCCCATGCTTCTTGGTTTATTAGGGATGCATTGATAAGTGGTGGGTGTGGCCTTATTTTACCTTTAGAATCATTAAGATTATGTATTATTAAAATTTTGTGAAATCATCAATGATTCCTTCTAAAAATAATTCATACTTATTTATTATTGGAGTCATATAATATAAATTATCCCTTAAATAGAAGATGAAGAGTAATTCAATGTTTCATTATTTTATTTTTAGTAAAATAAAGAAATGATATCATAATGTTACCATAATCTCTTCCCAAATCAGTGTCATGAGCGCGGGACCAACATGGCTTCACGAATCTACATCAATCATCACACGTTTCCATGTGACTATTCTAATGTAACTACGAAACATGTCCTTGTTGGGGTTAACATATTTTCCATGCGCATTCCATCTGACAAAATACTTGATGCATTTGACTTCCCTGTAATGATTTTTTCTTACATAGTCAAACTACAACACTCTCGTTATTTCTACGTCATCGGTCCTTCAACACCTACTATTTCCTTATATTCAACATTGTTAATATGTTCCTATAGAGTGGCATCATAGAAATGTAAAGATGTTCATTGTACCTTTTCATTTGGAGAATTACCATATTGAGAAACCTATTGATCCGTAGGAGTGGGAGCAATAACACATTCCTAAAAACATTTTTCCTTTGTGATGTGAGCAGAAGCAGGTTGAGAAACCAATTGATCCTCATGAATGGGAGAACCATCACATTAAAAAGGTCATTGTTCCACTGAACTTCGAGTAGTAGAAGGATGAGAGACCAATTGTGCCTCATGAATGGGAGTACCGACACATGTAGATTACATTATATTAAAAGGTGTTTTAACATTTAATTTAGATTACATAAATACAAAATTGAATGGATAATAACATGAGGTAACATAATGTATGTTATAAAAAATATATAACCTAATTATTAAAATCTCTTTTTATTTTTTTAAAGTATGAAGGGATTTTACCCCTTTATCGACTATCCAAATACTATAATTGTGGTCTCTGATGACATACAAAACACCATCTACATTGGGACCACTATAAAATGATTATGATGACCCAGTGAAAGGGTCATCATCAATTTAATTTCCATCTAACCCTTCAGTGGTTTTTGTCAATAACAGAACAATTGACCAATTTCGGTTTGTGGGATATGGAACATAAAATACTTGTACTGCCTGTGATTCCATTAAAAATGGTTCATCTTTGTACCCTTCCATACTAAAATCAAATTTTATGAATACCAATTAATATATTTTATTATCACTCATATTATCAAACCACATGAATTGAAAAAGAAGCACATGTAATGTTTTCTAATCTAACTCTCATATTGGTTTGTTGTTTCCAATGCATGACATATTCATGTAAATTTGTTTTTTTCCTTAGTGCCAAAAACATGAATCACTTCATCCACAAGTGTAACTTCACTATTATTCATGGTAATATATTTATCATGATCTTTTTTATAGAATGATTAAATATTCATTACATAACCATTGTAAGGTAATACATACACACTTGGTCCTCCTGTTAGCCATTGATGTAATTATGAAATTATATTTAAATTTTCATTTATCATTTTAAAAATATGGTCCCAAAACCATCCTATAAACTTTTTATTATGTGTATATGATATTCATATTTCCATACATGATGGATTTAAAAGCCTAAGAATTTATTTGTTTTTTCAAAATATGTCGAATCCTCTAAACAGTTAAGAAAAATATAAAAGTGGCCCTATTTTTGATCTGTCATATTGATTGTGACATTATCTATTATAGCAATACCCATACCAGAATGCCACCTAGGGTGATGATATTTTAGTAGACTAATTATTTCCACACTAGATAAGTATTCGGTACATAATTCAATGGATTCATAAAAAATATATCACTCCTCAATACAACCATCTATTCGACATTGATTTTTAAATAAACCTTAAAAATAATCATATATTCTTCCATGGGGTACATCCATTAGTAGTTTATATGACCACATAGTCGAATATCTATCACAAATTGATCCATAAAATTATCCATAATATCAATGAATTTTGGTAGTAAGAGAATTCACAATTCACATTATATGATGCCAATTTCACTTTCCATATTTGGAAATTTCACCAGGTCTATAACATTACTACATAAAGTTTTGAAGAAGAAATAGAGATTGGTTAATGTATGACATAAATTCTTGTAAAAAATGCAACATAAAGCTATATGCATTATATCTTACATCAAAACATGGTAGTCATGCCATTTAAGACCCTTTACCATTAAATTGGCCATTGAAACAATTTTCTTGATATTCAATGAATACCCCTATAGACCCTTTACATCATTAATGATGCTTCAAAACTGATATCTCCCATACCTGGAAAGAGTGTAAGCATCTAGAAGAAGAAAATTTCATTTTTGACCCTTCACTAGTGCCAACTCTTCTCGTATTCCCATGTCAATCAAGTCCAACCTAGCCTTAATTCCAACCTTTATTTCTTCAGGTGCATTTTTCAATGTCTCAATGACACTATCACATATATTTTATTCCATTATATAACATCAAGAAAATTAATTATGTATAGACAATCCATGTTTGGAAATTCAGAACAACAGATCACTTTTTCCAACCGGTTTTCCTATGGTTTTTTGAAAATTGTTTACCAAAACCAGATTCCACATAATTTACTTTCTCAAATAGTTGACCACTGGTTATAAATATGGTGTTGTACATTCTTTTGATCTTCCATCAGATGATGTCTTAAATTATTGGAACTTATGTCATTGAGGAATAAATCTGTGATGTCTTAGAAATATAGAATTCAATGAATGTTTCAACATAATTGACTATGTTCCTTGTTCACAAAGGGGACAACCTTGAGTTTCTTTAATTCTATATACATACATATTTTAATATGAAGGAATGTAATTTATCATCCAATATAACATGGTTCTCAATATGAAATATTCATATCTATAAGCATTATACCGCATAACACCTGAATCCCATAATAATTCCCAATCCTAGATCAAGGGATCCAAATAAACAACAATATCATTACCGGATTGTTTTGGTCTGGATATAAGAATAGATAACATGGTGTATTTTTTCATGAATAAACATGGTGGTAGGTTATAATTTAATAATATAACCAGCCATGTATTTTGAATGATTCTTTGAAAACGAAAAGGATTCACTCCATCTT
Source organism: Viscum album (assembly GCA_963277665.1). Lineage (NCBI taxonomy): Eukaryota > Viridiplantae > Streptophyta > Magnoliopsida > Santalales > Viscaceae > Viscum > Viscum album. The sequence goes on from OY728133.1 coordinate 450,069,625, forward strand.
TGGATAATGCAAGATGAATGCTTATAGATTTCATTCCAAATTCATTATACTCATAATCAATTCTCTTCAACTGAGGAGAGTTTACTGGGTGACCTAGTTTCCCACATTTAATTATTGTATCTGCATGCCACATCAATTGACCTATAGTATCCACACTTCTATATAGGTTCCAAAACCTTGGATTGATTGGAAAGTACCTTACAAATTTCAAATTAATGGATTCATTTTTCTTTTATAATGAAGTTCCACACTTTGGGAATTCTGTATGTGATTATTGGTCCTCAAAAAATAGTATACAATCATTCGAGCATGCATGTTTTCTTTCAGAGATCATACCTATCAGGTGTATCATTCATTTGACGTCGTAATTTTTTTCTAGGATCTCATTATCTTCTTGAGATAATTTCATTCAAGTGATCAATTAGCTATATAAATCTATCATCACCCCATCTGTTCCCTGCTTTCAAAACATACTACTTCAGTAAGGCTAGAAATGAAGTATATTTAGTGAAAACAACATATAATGACGTTTTTTCACAACTATTTTACTTATCAATGAATATTTTGAAATCATGAAGTTCATCTTCCACTATCATTGTCGTTTCCTCAAAAATATCTTCACCATCATTCACATCTACAATCAAATTCAAGAAATAATCTTCTTAATTGTCCACACTTATAATCATATAATATGATCCTTAAAACACTGTGATATCCCATCCACAAGCTACATTTTTCCTTTCTCTATGTTTATTAAAAAAATTTATAACTTTGGTCTATTCTGTGATGGAACAAGTAGTCTTCTAACTCAACTGGATAAAAAATATTTAATAACAAAAGCACAAAAATGAAAAAAGGATTTGATAATGGTGGTATCCATGATCTTTTAAAAAAATGATGAACCCTTTCACTCCATCTTTATAATCTATTGTCAGACAATTTTAATCCATCCATTATTTATTCATCTCTATCCTATTTGATTTAGCAATATTAATATCTAACAAAATAAATACACAAAATGTTTATAAAAAAATTATCCAAGGTTAAAAAATTATAGAATTTAAGTATCTTTCAATATTTTCCACCAATATCCAATTTACATAACCAATGCCCTTTATTTGGGATCTTTTAGATAAATAAATTTTCAACTCTTCCTGCATTTCCTTAATTGGTCCAACTATGGGAAATTCATCCACATAAAAAATTAAAACAACAAAACTTCTATCATAATACACCATCATATAGTAGCAATTATTTACATTTCACTTCATGAACATTAATTAAATCATAAAAGTATTAAAATTTTAGTTATACTGTAGTGGTACCTACATAAGCCCACAAAAACTCCATTTGAGACTAGAACTGAACCTTTAAATCCATTTATCTTGAAACCTTCTAGTTGATCTATGAAAATATCAACCTATGAATCTATATAAAGGAATATAATCATGACATATATTTGTTCTAGATTTAGACCTTCAATGGAAACCAAGATGAGAAACATCTGAATTAATATATTCATTACATCTAGAGAGAAAAATATAACTGAAATATAATCCTTCTAATCATTGAAATACATTAACAACTATATATTCTTTTCACTATTTCCTATCATCCAATTTCTCCTTTAGATTAAATACCAACTTGTTCTATATATCCCCCTTTCCTGGTTCCAATTATATTATGTGTAATGTATTAAAATCATTGTGGGAGTCCAATTATTCCTTCATTTTTTTACTCACACTACAATGAGGCCAATAGATGGCCTAGGATGAATCATAGAAAAATTGAAAATCCACCTCACTTAACCACAAATTCTTATTCCTCTCTGGATAACAATAAGCATCAAGGGTGACATGCATGACCATTGGGGATGAATTCACCATAATGAACTCAATCATAAACATCCAAAAATAGAATATAAAAAAATATTAAAAACTAAAAAATTACAATAAATTCATTTCCAATAAATGAAATTTAATATAAAATTACAAATCCACAAAAAATAAACCTAATAAATAAGTAGAGTCTAAAGAGGTTGAAATATAACATGAGCCAAATGGTTCCCTAAAACTGGAGGACCAACCGTCATGCCCATGCGACTCTCAAGACACCACAATAATCACAAGAACTGTTTGATTCCCAATGAAAATGGAACTGAATTAAATGCTAAGGATAAGATCATATGAAAAGTTCATAAGACATGAAGACTACATACCAACCAATGTGACTATATAGTGTGTGAGCCAAAGGTTAGTAGGATACAACCATGATTCTAATTCATTTTTTATAAATGAAAGTAGAAAACTAGTTTAAAACTAATATAAACAAATTGGTTTTCATTTTCTTTATATGATATTTGAATGATAAATATATAAAACATTCACTTTCTCAATGCACTGCATTTATAAAACATTATATAAAGATATTTTCACAAAAACAATGATAATTATATACCCATTTATCTATCTATAAAAAATAATTATTTTGATAAAAATCCCACACGTTGTTTAAAACTTTTCAAATTAATTTTTAATAAAGGGAAACATATTGAATACAACATTCCACTATCCATTGATGTCTTTAAGACACCCAATACAAAGGTAACAATAGAAAAAGATAAAATATAAATAAAAAAAATATATTTATAAATAATGGGACTAAATATATGGGACAATACTTTTGAATATCAACACTAAAACACAAGGAGATCAATACAAAAAATCATATCAATCCAACTCATAACCAAAATATATTCCAATATATATTTAATGAAATAACATAGGATACATATCATGAGACAAAACATTAGGGACTAATGGTATATGATAAATACTTTCAATGGTGGACCAACTACTGGTGGGTGAATGGTCACACATCTCATCAATTGAATCACTCAAACCTAATCTCATCAGTGACCCTCCCTCTATCCATGTATTACATATAACTAGGAAGACATTCCATTTTATATTCTCAAATAGCCTAGAAATATCTACTGACATCCCACTATCTACCCTATGATTCCTCATGAAATAACCAAAGAATGTTTGTTCCAATAAAAATTCCCCATGGCTAACATCACAATCACATCCTTTACACCACACACATTTCCCTTAAAGTTTTTCCTAACCCATAAGCACAACATGAATCACATCACGAAAATCCATCATAGGGATACACATAAACATCATAAGTAGAAACAATAGTGATCAACAGACAAAAACAAATCCAAATTCTATATATATATATTACAAAATCATAATAATGTTAAAAAAATGGAATACCACTATGGAGGCAACATTAGGGTCCAGTGATAGTGGAGTCAGGGTAGGCAACAACGACAATGGTAACAGAGGCCGCGAAGGGGTTCGCATGGGAGGTGGGGATCATGGTGGTGGAGGGTTCATGACAGAGAATGGTTTGTGGTGGAGTAGGGGTTCGCGATAGGAGATGGGGTTTGGTGTGTGACAGAGGTGGGTTCACGACTGAGGTGGGTTCACGGTGGGAGAGGGTTTGCGGTGGAGGTGGGTTCGTGGAACATGATGGGTTTGTGGTGCCTAAGGAAGGATTATCGATAGTGGATGATTGGTCAAACGTAGAGGAGGGGTTCGTGGAAGCAGAGGTGAGGTTGGGGATGAAGAGGGGTCGAGGACTAATGGGTTGGATTTAGTGAGAGCTTGAGGTGTCCGAGAGAAGAAGTTGACTACTATTATTCATTTATAAAATTAGGGGAATCTTTTATAAGCACCAGTTAAAAAGCGTTGATAAATGTATGTTTTATCTGTGCTAAAATAGAAAGCGCTAATAAAACATACATTTTTCAGTGCTAAAAAAGTAATGATAAAGATATAATGTTAATAATTTATTAATATTATTATATATATTTATAAAATTATATATATGATAAATACATATATAAAGATATATTTATTTATAAATATAAATATAAATTAATAAATAATTATTTATTTCAATAATTATAAAATTATAATAAATATATTAATTATATATATTAATAAAATTATAAATATAATCAATAAATTTTTATAAATTTTTAATTATTTAAATAAAAAAATAAATTTTATTTATTTATTATTTTAATTATAAATAAGTATATATTTTCATTTAAATAATTTTTAAATTATATAAAAATATTTTTTGTATCTATAATCTTATAAAAATATATAATTAATAATTTTAATATATATTTTTAAATTATTAATATAATAAGTAAGCTTCCAATAATTTTAAAATTATTTAATAATAAATAATTATAAAATTATAAGAAACTTATTATATTTAAATTCATAGAAATGTATATAATTAAAATATTAATTATATATATTTATAATATTATAGATATTATAAATATATTTCATCTAATTTTCTAATTATGTAAATGAAAAAATATATATATTTATAATTATAATTATTAATATATATATTTAAATTATAATAAAATTATAACAAATATATTTATTATATATATAATTTATTAAAATATATAATTAATGTACATATTTTAATTTTATTATTATATAAAAATATATATATTTTTATTTATTGTCTTAATTTTAAATATTTTTATTTATTTTTCAATATTTTTATATAATTATTATTATTTTAATTTCTTTATATATAACATTATATAAGAATAATAAATATATTTTTTATAAATTTATATTTATTTATAATTATAACAATATATATATTTTTAATTTAAAATTATTAAAAATATATATTTATTTATAATTATAAATATATATATATATAATTATAAAATTATTGAAAATATATTTTTAGTTTTATAAATATATATAATTAATCTATTTATTTTAAATTTATAATTATTGAAAAATATCTATATTTGTCAAGAATTTTAATAATAACAATTTTTAAGTATTTATAAATATTAATATATAAATATATATAATTAATATACATATTATTATTTTATAATTATTTAAATATATCTCAATTTTTTTAAAGTTAGAATAATAACTATTTGTATTTATTTACAAATATTTGCATATATTTATACATATATTTATTTAATTATGTATATTTATAAATTTATAAGTGTAATAAATATATATTTATTATGATTTTATAATAATTTACACATATATATAATTACAATTACAACTTTAAATAAATATAATTATAAATATTTGTATATAATTATTAATATATTAATATATTTAAATATTTTTAACATTCTAATAAATGTATTTATTGTAATTTTATAATAATATATATTGATATGAATATAATTACAAATAAATATATTTAAAAGTATTTAAATATAATTAATTTTTTATAATTGTAAATATAAAAAATATATTTATGGTAATTTTATAAGTATTTTTGGGAACATAATAGATTCATGAGTATAACTTGAATGAATCATATGGCTATTAAAGTATAGATAATAAAATGAGAGTCATCATATATGGACAACAAGAATAATAAGAAGCATGTAATGTATAAATTAACATTCATGATTAATACATAATATATAGGCACATTAATTATTCTCACTCATCAATATATTTATTGGCCAAATTCATTGGACACATATATTTTAATTAATTATAATTATATATATATTTATTTTTAAAAATTATTTATATGTAATTATAAATATAATAAATTTAATAAATATAATTATTATTTAATGAAATTTATTATAATCTTATATTTATTTTAATATATATTCAATTAATTATAAACATCGAAATACCTTTTTTAAAACGTTATATATATTTTAATTATTAAAAATATTTATTAATTACAAACATGTGTTTTTTATTTAATGAATACAAATAAGCATTATTTTTTAATATAAATATAATAATTTTATATAATTTCATAATAGTTTTTATCAGAAACATTTATCAACACTAATAATAGTGCTGATAAATCAACCCATTCTGGTGCCCAAAAAAGATGATAAAGGGTACATCATTATCAGGGCTCTTTTGTGTGATGATAAATGTTAGATTTATTAACGATTTTAGCTAGCACAGATAGGGGTCCCCCATTTACCAATGGTTTCTATTTAGTGATGATAAAACTCGGCACATCCCTTTCTAGGATCTCTGGTAGTAGTAACAATTAGAAATACCACTTTTCATACAGTAGACATCTTATTATTTAGATGGGAAAATTCCTCAATGAAATTGTCCTAAACCTTAAATGATGTTTTATGCTTCCAACCAACAAACCCATTTACAGTGGTAGACAGTGATCATCTTAATGAGTTGTAATATAAATATTGTTTATTCACTTCATATTTTTAAAAAATAAATTCCTCAAAAAGAGAAATTCATGATAATGTAAATAGAAGAGCATGGATTTCATTAAATAAACATTCTTAGTACATAATAAATAAATGAAAAAGATACATTATAGTAGATAATAACATACTGTAAATAATGGTTATGAAAATTTAACTTAATATTTTAGGTTTTCAATAATAGATTATTGCCACAAAAATTCATATTAATATTTCATGCATGCATTAATATCCAACTACCACTATAAAACTAATTTCATGCATTTAATAAAGATTCTAAATAATTAAATGATATCATTATCATGGCATATTAATGATTATTAAGGTTGGTCCACATACACATCATAAATTATTAATGATTGATCACACCTGTATAACCCAAATAAGTTCATGCCATTACACATGTCTAACACATTTTTATAGGCATACATAAATAAACTAATTAAATATAAATATAACCAAATATAAACCTATCAAAAATCATAGTAAGAATAAAAAAGATAGAAAAAAAATTAATTGAAAAACACAGATGGCATCATTGATCTTTTCTTTGGACATAGATGAGACATAAGATAAACATATTTGACGACCATCCTAACCAATCAGTAGTTACCCTCCTTTAAGGGGGTTTTTGAAAAACCATACCCTTATTTAATATAACACTTTAAAATAAATACATGATTACCCGGCTATCATTTTAATTTTTTATTTGATTCTTAAATTAATCTAAAATAAAAACATATGCCCAAATTTTCTCGGTGGTAATAAGGGAAAAGTTTTTTATCAAACACCGTGATTTATTCATTATTATATATTTTTTTATCATACAACTTCACAAAACTTCCCACAATCAATCAATAAATCCCCACAAACCATGGTAAAAATTTGGAATAGAAATATACACTACTAGAAATTGATCCTATACCCACGGTTCAAAACTGTTGGTATAGACCCCAAAACCATGGGTATAGCATGTACCCATGGTTTGGGGAACTGAGGTCATTGGTGGCATCGGTATAGGTCCATGACCCATACCCATGGTTTGTAAAAACCATGGGTATAGGTTTTTCCACTGTGTCATAACTCTATATCCACGGTTTGGAAACCATGGTATAACATATTTTAAAAAATATTATCCCACAGGATTCGATCTCGCGACCACTTCTCCGTTTACGAGCGGCCTCACCACTACACTATCACCGCATATATGTATGTATACATATATTTTATTAAATATATTTATTTAAACCATGGTTATAGAGGAATAAATCAGGGGTATAAAACTCCTGCCAAATTTGTTTTGTTCCTGCGGAAAAAGTAAATTTCTCGCACACATCTGGGAATCTGTACCAATGGTTTGTCAAAACCGTGGGTATAGTTTTTTTTATCCGATGACTATACCCACAGTTTTTGGGAAAACTATGAGTATAGGTCACCCTATCCCCACAGTTTTGGGAAAATCCTGGGAATATGCATTTTTTGATAACCTATACCCACGGTTTGGAGAAAACCGTAGGTATAGGGTAGCATATGCCCACAGTTTGGAGAAACTGTGGGAATAGGCTATCAAAAAATGCCATTACCCATGGTTTTCCCAAAACTGTAGGGATAGGGTGACCTATACCCATGGTTTTCCCCAAAACTGTGGGTATAGGTCCATTTTCCAGTAGTGATATGTAATCCATACATCACAAACTTCTCTTATGCTTACTTCAAATTTATAATCATGATCTCTATTTTAAATAGACATTTTCCACCAAAAAAATCTTAGATCAAATATCTATTAAATATTAGAATTTTTCATAAAAACATGGGAATAACAAAATTATGTTGCGGGTTTGAATATACCATTACAATTTTGATCAATATGAAGAAAATATTTAAAAAAATAATTTATCCAAAGATTTTAGTACATTAAATAATATTAATAGGGTTTTTTAAATTATATTAGGATGAAAGGTAGTAACATAAATAGAGTTAATATAGGTATAATAAATTTATTGAATATCATACCAGATCTGCAGAGATATGAATAAACAGGGGCATCAGTTTAGGAGAAACCAATGAAGTTTATTATTGAAAGGAAAATTGATAAATTAGAAAATGATAGATTTCAGAAGATTGTTGAAGAATGATAAGGGTATATTTCAATTAACCAAGCATACCAAGCATAATAAAATGTGGGAAATCATGGTTTGGAGGTTTAAATATTGAGGTATGTAGAATCTATGGAGTGTAAGAGAGGTATGGGTGGATAATATGGGGTTATAAGGATTTGGTGAAGATAGGGATATGATTTCTGAGTAGATAATAAAAATTAATAGAGGTTCATGATGAGGGCTAGGGATGCATTGTGGGTCGTAGAAGAAACTCCAAGGGAGGTTCTCAAAGTGGGCCAGGGGAGGATTGCAGAGTGATGAAAAAATTTAGGGAGGTTTTAATAGTAGAAGGAATATATAGATGTGGGGTGAATCATGTTATAAGTAGACATTCAATTATTGAGTAAATATCAAATTCTGAACATGAACACTTAATTTATACCCTTGTTGAAACCCAAATTGGACACTAAATGTGAAATATTATTTAACCCCACCTTCCCTTATAATACCCTAAAGATCACCATTTATCAAATTATTTTAATCTTAATCACCCCATCTAAGTAGCATCCCATTCTTATGAGGTCACTTTTTTAGAAAAAAGATAATTATTTCAACCTCCCCAAATTCTATTTTAATAACAAAAGATTATTTCACAATAAAATGAAACCCATTGTTATTGAATAATGGAAAGGGGGATTTTATCTTCTCTAAAGAACATACAAACAATCCAAAACATTCAATTGAATATTACTCTATACATGGATGTTATCCCAACCATTGACTGAACAAAAAAATACTAACAAAAAGAATATACATATACAATACAAATTTTCTCCAGAAATACACACATGTTATCCAACTAATTTTGATTCTTCATGAAAAAAGTAAACCATGTATCCAAAAATTATAACCACTCACTGGATTATTTTAATTTAAAAGCTAAAGGGAATGTTTCATTGAAGAAGATTCCCCTGAACATAATTGTTATGTGTTTATGTCATTTAACACCCACCTCCAATGGTTCCAGTTCTCTATACCCAAACAATCTATCATCAGTACCAACATCCTTATTCCTATTGTATATGAAAAATAACACCCATCACATTATGAAATAAACTTTTATAACAGACTAAAATACGATAGTTTCAATACTACTACAATCCTTCCCTTAATCCCAACATACAACGACCCCTCTAAATATAACATCAATATATTTCATCGGGATGGCCCAGTTCATCATCCTAGAAAAAAATCAGTATACTTCATTCATAATATCTGTAACTATGCACCGTTGATTCGGATTTGGAATGGAAGCTCAATAATCCATGACAAAGACAAAATCCACACAGTTATTGATCAGGAACCATGCCAATAGAAATTAAATGTCTTCCCTATATAATCTCCTGACCCATGTGAATATATCTAAAAATATCCTTAACCTTATAAAAAATAGATTAGTTATAAATAATCATCAATTTAAAAAAATAACCAAAGATTCATATGCTATGTAACTATTCCCTAGATCTCTCATCATATGACGGGGAACCCCGAGATATTCCTGATTCCCAATTAGGATTTTTAGCATATGTTTCTAAATCATGAGCTCTTGTAGCTAATCAAATCATTGGTAATATAGATCCAGACAATAATATTAACATGTGTGTATGATCCAATCATTTCATGATGTGAACCAGTAATACATGTTTTAAGATGAGGTTCTAGGTTTTTTTAGCATATATGGAAATCTAATGATTCAATACATGAATCCCATGTGCATGTTGTGAATTGTGGGTGTCCAGTGGTTTATCTCAAACGTAGAAACATTCATTTCTCATATAGATAATGCTCCATTCTCTAGTTTTCCGACCCTTCCTCAGGAAATATTTGGGATTACTCTTCGAACAGTATGTCAGATTCCAGAGGATATTGGTGTTCTAGACCTAGAGGTAGAAGGACAGTCTCTCATTTCTTCTTCTCCATATTATTTCATTAGTTTTTCCTTGGTAAGAACCCTAGATTGGGAGTAAAAAACCTAAAACTATATTTAATGTCTTATACTGATTGTGTTTATTGGTTTTAATTGAGGAAAATGAAGGAGTATCTTTGCACTACCATTGATGTTGAAGAATTTCTATATATTATATACTATTGATGTTGGTGGTCTAGAACAACTCCCAAATGTATGTTCGCATTTCTAGTGTGGGAAATATGTGTAATCACAAAGACATTTCGTGTGTGTGACCTAACCAAATCAATTACCCTTTTCATTGATGAAATAAAAATTCTTAGGCCTCCCATGAATCAATTTTGGTATTACGACATTGAGACTGAGACTTGTGGACACCTGAGAGGTCTGACAACCTCTAATCATTCTTCCAGATACTCTCTCTCTCTCTCTCCCTCTATATCTTGGAACAACTAACATTCTCTAGAAGACAATTCTTCTAGAATAATTCATTTATCAATAATTCCAAAGGGAATAAATACCGTAATAGAAGATTTTTTTGTGATGACAAAACAAAATCAAGAGAATGAAATGTATTAGAACAATTGATCCCTAATAGCGCAATAAAATCATGAAATATAAATTAAAAATAGACATAAAGGTAATTCAAACCAATGTGTAAAGGTAATAATGTCAAGCCCTCAATGCTTAAGGGTATCCATGTTAGAGTACCACCCAAGTAAGGGTAACTGTGTATAGGTAATGATTATATAAGGGTAACCAAAACAATATGTGTGAGGGTAAACAATATAGTGTGGGATAGAAACTCATGATTTGGGGGAACAATAATACTTTTGTAAGGGTACCATCCACTCACATAAGGGTAGATGTTCAATCATGTAATGGTCACATCCAATACATAAGGTTCATATTTTACTCACATATGGGTATAATCCAACTCACATAAGGCTAATCACCCATCATGTAGGGGTCAAACCCAGCAATATAAGGGTAAAAATTCACTACATGGGCTATGTAAGGGTAAGGTGAGACCCATATAAGGGTAAGGAAAATGATACGTAAAGGTCATGGGACATCATGTAAGGGTAAACAAAAACTACTAAAACACATGAATGGGTAATGGATAAGAACATGAGACTCAAGTAGGGGTAAAACCAACCAAATTAAGGTACAAAATAAATACCTATGGATGATGAAAACATGAATATTAAATGAAAATTTAAACTATAAAATTAAATGAATATTTATCATGCTAACCATTCGTATTAAATAAAGAATTTAATTAAAAAACAACAAAAAAATGGGAAACCAAAACAACGTATTTCATTATCAAGAAGATCAGAATAGAGAGATAATCTAAATAAGATAGTCTAAATATAACTAGAATGGATGATATTAATCCCTCAAGATTGGACAAGTGAGCAGGGGGGGTGGGGGATTTCGGCATGTGAGGGGTGAAATGATGATGATTATGTTTTTGTTTTTAGAAATCTATGTAATAAATATTTAATGTCATTAGTAAAATGAAAATTCCATTAAAAATGTTTTAAAAAATAATCATTTTAATTCCATTGTTTTTAACCTCCATCATTTTTTATTACTTTGTAATATAAAATCAATGTAAAAATTTATTATAAAAAATATTAATTTAATTCAATGGGTTTTAATGTCAATTATTTATAATCGACATTTTAAATATTTTTTACCATGTTTATTTAGTAACTAACATAAAAGAGCAACATATAAATTATATTTTTTCCTAATGGTAGGTGGGTGTGATTTCCATAATAGGAACCACCAATAGTGGGTTTATCTTGGGATCATTGAAATTGATGTTTCAACTATAATCTCCCGTGGATATATGAAAATACCCCTTTATTTATAAGAAATAATTGACCCTCTAAATTTTCCTAACCCACTATTACCTATCCTGGGTATTGGTAAGCCAAGTGTTCAACCCCAAGATTACCTCTAATAGGCTAAGGACTTATGACTAGAACCAAGTAGGTGTATCTCTCATAATGGGGGTCCTTTACCTAATATATTTTTATTCATGAATTACTCAAAAAAGAACATAATAATGATAAATAATTTAATTGAACAATTGTGATATATAAAATGAATGTAGCTGCCAGTAAGACCCATAAATTGAAATAAATAAATAAGTCAAAATGTAAAGGAGAAATATTCGAGCCCTACATTCCAAAAGAAATACTAGAATAAATTATGAGGTGAAAAAGATTCCTATAATAAATTATCTATATAAATTAATGTTATCCACTACTAACACCTCCAAGTTCCATTAAGATCCTCTAACACTAGATCTACTAAATTCACCCTTGAATTATTCATCATCTACCCAATACCTGAGACGCACTGTAAAATACACCAATGAAAGGGTGAGTATAAACATACATAGTGTGACACCCCCAAAACTAATAAAGAGTAACAAAATACTAATCCTCAAAAAACCTCAAAGGCTATAATAAAATAATATCCCATATAAACCCAGATATTCTTTAAATTTGATATAACATGAAAAAAGATAAAGTAAAATCATTCAAACCTTTTCCATAAGAAAATTAATAAGTATCCCCTTGAATCTCAATACCCATATAAACACATATGTCACCTCTACAGATGTATAGTGGGTGTCCTATGCCTCGATGAATGAAAAATATCGATAAAGGGGATATCAGCCCTAGTGGAAGTCTCATGCCTCATCTGAGCTCATAGGTGGGAGGATAATGACTCCATTGATAGAGGATCCATTCAATAAGTGTGGGGGGGATACCAAACGTATTTATGATATGTTTGGGACTATTACATAACATTACCATTATTCTATGGATCTTATCAACACCGATAATTCACTGATCATCACATGTGGATCCCAACATTATTCCCACCATGATAAAACAAAATATTTCACGTCTCACCACAAAAATACCCTTTAGTGTCAAAATGATCTACATCATTATTATATATATGGGAACATTCATAATATAAGATATTTATTTTCTCAAAAATGATACATGATGGAAAAGTTGTGAAATAACGACACATAGGTGAAACTTGGGCCATGTGGAAACATTGGATAGACCACATAGTACATTAGAATGGGGGAGTGCACCCCTATAATACATGTACCCCTAAATGACACTATGGAACATGAAAATGTTTTTCCCTTTCATATCGAATGCACAGGTTGGGCCAGGTCATGCAGACCTTCCCCACTATGCTAGTGTTCTACCCAACTCAAAAACTATATTGACCCACCATATGCTTTTGGGTAGATCCCCATTGATATGGCTAGGCTGTGGTGTTTGGAAAATCATTTCCCTCCCTATATTTTGTGGGACCCAGTAGTCTATCACCTTATTTCAACATTGAGAACCATCGTAGGCGACCTCTACATCATGTTTCCCCTATTTTCCTAAGCCACTTCCTACTAGTATGGCTCCCCAACCATCATATTCCAACCATATTCCCACCATATTACATCCTACATCATGCACCACCTCCTATCAGTCAATATTCTATGCCTGAGGCATCATCCTACACTTGATCTATTGTCTGTTGTGTTGCCACCATCAGATTACCATGAGGTAGAAAACCTCCCATCATTTTCCCGATACGAGAATAGGGAGGGATAGAGAGATAGAAGTGGTATGTGGATAATTTTGGCCTGTTATTAATTTATAAACTAAATTAATTATTAAAAAAAGAACAAGGTTAAGGGAAATTATTATACCATATAAATTCCATAGTCCATGGATTAAAATTCATGAATGGGGATTAGAGGAAATTAATTAATATTTTACACTAATTTTTTCATGATGAATGTAGGTTTAAATTTATAAATTATAGAATTAAATTAATGGATATTGTATCATTGAAAAATGAAAAATCCCTCCCCCAATTTGGATCATTCATTGATGAAGATCACATCCACACCAGATGTCATTGGTGATTCTATTGAAGGAGTATGTTATTTGATTTCATAGATTATTTGGATCTCTATAATCTATAGATGTCTCACTAGATATGTAAATATAATTATATTTTAGGGCTCAAGGAGGAACCTACAAGTTAAATTTTCTAGTATGGAGGGTATGTAATCGAGATTTATCAATAGATGAAAATTTCAAATGACTCAACATCAATTTAGCATCTAGTTGTTCATGTTGTGAGGACTGGAATGAGGGAATATCACAACACTTATTTTTCAAGGAGGAATGAGCTCAATTTTACTAGAACTCTTTTGGAGACTTTACAGTTATTCATTCAAGTGGAAATATAGACATGGCCTTTCTCCATAGGTGGTTTTGGGGAGCAGATTAGGTAGGCCTTGATAGGAAGCCTAGAGATCTAGTTTTCCTTATAGGATGCTGGTGTTTGTGGAATGTAAGAAATAATGTTCGGTTCGAGGGAGGTGTTTGTGTGGGAAGGACACTGGTTATTATAGGTAAAAAACTACTTCTAGATATGACTTGGTATGTGAAGAACAAGAAATACTATCCCACATAGAGACATTCTCTTATTAATATATCACCACTCGACTCGATTTGTGGAGCTTTGTAGGGTCACTGAATATGCTGGAATCTGTATGGTTCAGGATACAAGCATAACAAAGATGGTTCATTCTTCACAGGATCCCTGTGCGATGGTGTAGTACTTTGTGACCCCAAATTTATTTTCATCCTTTCTTTCTTAGTAGTCATTAGGGTAGGTTACTCCCTTAAATATGATTCATTTTCTATGCTCTCGGGTCTCTTATTTTGTAAACAAAGGAAGGTTAGTCTAATGGTAGTTGAAACTGATTCCTTAATACTCTACAACTCCCTAAACAACATTAGTGATACCCCATGGATAATTTCATATATAGTCTGTAGGTTTAAGATCCTCATGTGTAACCAAACAGAAATTATACAAACACGGAGGGAAGGAACCAAGGTGGAGGACTATCTTGCTTTCATATCCAATCTGGTGAATGAATTAAACACTATCAAAACTACTATAATCATACACCTAAGGGGGAAAATCTGATTAGAGAATATTCTCTTAGGATTCGTCATTACAGACCATCCTAATTGGATTTTTCTTATTCCCTAGTTTTCTTCCCTTTTTTAGGTGTTCTAATACCCTTTCCTTGAGTAAATAAATAATGACGATGATTAAATGATGATTAAATATGATTACCCTTAGTTTCATAGTGTTTAATTTAATCAATCAACACTTGGGTCTATTCTAGAAACTACTAAAGAATACATTAATTATTAACTCTTAGGGTAAACTATCAATTCTAGACTCAATAAAGTTCTCATATGCCATATATAAGTATTTTTTAATGGAAAATAACTATTCATATTGATGCATGTATGAACTAAGATTAGTATGAGAATATCAAATATCTTTGACACCTGTAACTTTGTGATATATCCACAACCAACTCCAACATTATAATTTCAAATATTCTAAGTTTCTAAATAGAAAAAACCATAGTCACTACATACACACTACATTCAAGGATTTTCACCCCAAAAACACAATATACTAAAAAAGGTGAGGGTACTAAGACCATATATGGATTTCATGACCCCATGAGCTCAAATAAAGTTTATAATTTTTTCAAAAGTAACATACCAATATAATAACTCATCTATGAAGTGTCTTGTACCTCTAGTCCCTTTTCACCATTGGGTACCTTGATGAAGTGAAATTATTCTCTATGTGTAGGTCAACCCAATCAGTGGAATGTGATTGGTCGAGAACATTGATCTTCTTATATTACATGTAGAAGACATCATATTCTTGGTCCAACTATGGGAGAAACACCAAGAGGCAAGAAAACCCACTCACCCCATGTATGATCTAGAATGGATTAAATAATATAGGAAATAACATGCCTCTTAGACTAATTATCCATAAACCATGTCATGTAGAGACCTCTATAAATGAATTATCTCCATACTAAAACTACAATTTCCTCCATCATCTGAATGTATATGACTTTTGATGACTCTGGGAAACCATCATTTGCGCTCGTATCACCAGAAACTTTTCTAGAATTACCCACACAAACCTTGGTCCCATTAAATATTCTTCCACAAACACTATATAGTATAGGAGTTTTGGGGACGGTATCCTACAAAAACCTTGAAATGTGTCATGTCAATGGTAGGGTGGTAGTTTTTATTATATGCATACACCACTAAAGGAAATTGGTCTCTCCCTTTATATCCAAAATATAGTTTGAAATACCTCAACAAATCCTCATGAATCTGAATGGTTCACATTATTTGGACATCTTTCAAGGTGTGTAACATTATACTCATCTGTAATTGGGACATAAATATCTCTTACATGCCTCTCTATAATAAAAATTTAAACCTATGTTCATATCCAGAAACTATCATTGGGGGAACTCCATAAAACCAAACAATATTCTCTATGTGCATGAATCCCAGTATTTCTATCAAACTCTGCTTTTAAATAGTAAGTAAGTGGGATGTATTTGTAACACCCTGACCCCGTAAGTCTAGAGCTAGTGATTTAATTTATTACACTTACATGATTACAAGGAATTAAATCCCGAAGGACCGATCAGTTTAATAGTTTTTGGAAATCCATATTATACAAATGAAACCAATTATACATTGGGAATAATAAACATAATACAAAACAAAATAAAATTATCATAATCCTTGAAACTGATTCCAATAATTCATCTTTATACCCAGGGGAAAGGAAAATAAATAAGGGTGAAATAAAATATTAAGTAAGGGTAATGTATAATGAAATATATCATGAATTAATATTGAATAATTGATATGGAAATTATAAAAGATGATCAAATAATTTTATATAAATAATCACAAGATCATAAAACGTGACTATGGATTTTCTAACTAATCAAATAATCACACAGAATAATAATAATGATGGAATCTATAATGTTGTACATATGCACTATCAATATCTATCCTCAAGATAGTTACTATCATGATCTATCCTCAAGATATTTTAAGTCTATGGTTAGAAACCTATCTGATTCTTGTCAAGATATATCCTTCTAAAAATATAAAACTACTTGGAAACTATTGTGAAGGGTTTATCTCTAACTGATTTTATCATATGAGACAAAAACCACATCAACGGTATTTCATTAATAGGTCACCAAACTGTAAAATACATTTTGAAAATATTCCTCATATTTTTAATTTTTAATTTAAATGATAAAAAATACACCTTATGAAATATCTGTATTGAGTAAAGGATACATATTTATCAATATTTTCCCAATAAATCGTATAACCATAAAAGTAAAAATCATATGTAAAAATGGTATATGGAATAATAAATAATCTTATCCATAATATAAGAACATGTATGTCAAAAATAAATATAATATCCAATGAATAATTACTACAATAACATTATTATTCCAAGAGACATTTAATGATCACAAAAGAAAGTGAGATTTCAAAATAAAATTTACCACTTGGTAATATTGAAATCAAACCCCTTGGATGGGACAATCCAAAGTGAAACTAAAAATACTAGAATGTATGAGTGAATAATGGTATAAAATTAAAAATTGGAAGTATATACACCAAATTAATTTCAATAGGTGAAAAAGAACAAAAAATACTCAATGGAATGTAAATTAAGAAGAAATCCCTTACCTTTCACATCTTTTAGTGGAATAATATTTAACAACCACTTATTCATGAAACTCATTTTGGTTTATTAGAAAATACTAAATTGGTTTTGTTTCTACCCAACGTAAGGCTTATAGAATTAAGAGTGTGATTTTGGGATATTGTTTTGGTAGGGTTTGGATGAGCCAAATGGCTTGATAGGTGTGAAGAAGTGAGGAGAGTGAATGCCTTTTTATAATGAAGGGGGACTGATAGTCTTGTAAATATAAAAAGGTAAACACTATTGAGAGGTATTTCATATATAATTTTAATCCAAAATTTGAAATAATGGAGTAATGTGAAGTTTTGGTCAATGAAAACCACAACCACAGAAAAATATCATTATTTTTTTCATTTTGTTCCATAACTACTAATTTTCCCTTTTTTACCGTTTTGGGTTTTCACATGGGTAATTAATTTCATAACCTAGGTTATTTTACCATTAAGACTAAATTAAAGTGATATTTACTATAAAATATAGACACACTTAATTATAAATATGATATCTAATTTATAAAATAAAAATCACAAGTGTGAAGGGGGTTAATTTTTACATATGCACATATAACACAAACAAACATTTCTTTAACCCGAACTATACTAATAATGTTTTTTCTATTTAGGGGTAAAAGTTTTTTTTAAGTATAATATTTCTATGAATATACCTTATTATATATTAATTATGATTTACAAATAAAATTTTATAATATAGGTTTTTTAATAATTTTAAATATTTTAATAAAATTTCATTTATTATAAAATTACGTTATTGACAATTTTTGAAGTATATAATTAATTTTAATTTAAAAATATCAAGATCATAATGTAATTTGAATATAATATCATAAAAACTATGTAACATGATATATTAATTTAATAATATAATTAAAGTAAATAATTCAATCAATTTAAATCACTTTTAATATTTTTATAATCATTTATTTTAGTTAATTATTAACTAAATAATTACCATATTGGCATTCCTTAAGTAGTCTAACTGACTAATTTTTCACGAACTAGTCTGTGTACCCTGGTAACTTGATAACTAAGATGACACTAACATAGCATGAAGGGAGTTCTTGATCCCCACAAATCAGCGACTAGCACATAGGATCAAACAACATGCATGTGGGAAAAAATTACCACAAAACGCAGTGGAAGCCAATGATACAAGACAATATTCATAATAAATAATGATTCAATTGGAGTATTTCACCACAATAAAAAAATTCCTAAATATCTTGAAGTACTACAAATCATGTACTATGATAGGAAAACAACCTAAGTCACTTAGGACACTACTCACCACAACCAAGCTTCAATTATTGGATCCACCATTAAGAGATCATTTCCAGTTGATCAAACATAGAAAGAGATAATCTAAAAAATACCAAAAGGATCAAGTAGGTTATGAGATAAAAATCTAAGTAGGGTCTCCCAATGGATTCCATTATATTTTCATAATATATATTAACCAAAAGAATTATTTCAAATTTAAAAGTAAACAATATTGGAATTTAATTCATATTTAATAAAATCATGTTATATAGTTAAAATAATGGAAAGTACATTAAATGAAGGCTTTACAAAAGATGGAATATTTCTAAAAAAAATGGATTTCAAAAAAAAATTATATAAAATAGTTTATATTAATCTAGAAGGTACATAAATATGATTTACAACATTAGCATACATTTGTATCGCAAATATAAACAATAAGAAAGGAACATGGTCATCTACCGAAAGGTACAATAGTATTTCTAGTTATAAGACTTTGTACTCTATATGTGATCACAGAAATATGTGTATACCCACACCCCCTGACATTGTCCTGAGGTCACCCGTCACCCTCCCATCACGAATGTGGCCCACCACTTGTATGTTTTAGAATGTTGTAATAGCGTACAGAGTGTCCAAATAAATCATAAACTACCTAAGGATCGTATGTGATCTTACATAATCAATGATGGGAAATTTGTTTTAATACTACTTAAAATACAATTAAATCACATTCTCCAATTTCAGAAGGACAATTTTACATTTAAAACCAAAATGGGATTTAATAAAAAATATTCCAATTTCAAAGATAAAACCACTAGGTTTCTATTAAAATATTTTTTATTCCATTTCCACATGTTTTAAATACATTCAAAACCAATTACATCCAATTTCACAGTTATTTCCCACCATTAAATTCAATAATTTAATGGAAATAATTTCTAACATATCTTGAATTTAAATTAAACAATTTAAATTATCCAATTTATATAAACACACCCAAATACAATGGAATTATGTGTTTTCCCAAATTTCAATGTAAAAACTATTTCAAAATATCACAATTCACTATAATTGGGTCTTATAAAATAAATTGAAATAATGTTTGAGAAATTTAATTTAAGTCAGTAGTTGAAATAAATCATGAAATACAAGGTTAATCAATCAGTCTAATCAGGATGGAACCACCTACCTTTATCCTGAAAACAACACTCACGATGACACTAATCAATGAGAATGAAGGTTTAGAAGTCCTTGATACACAAACTAGAGGTGATATTTAGTATAATGGGACATAGATCCATCAATTGTAAGATTATATATAGAAATCTTAAAGGAGAAGAATGAGATAAAAATGATGAACGAGAGAGAAATCATACATGGGAATCCTACTTAAAAGGAAATGACAATCAAATGCCGAGTGAATGGATCTATAAGGGCTAGAAATATTCAAGATAACTTATGGAATTCCATAGGTTGAGGGAAATGAAACTGGAGAAGAGATAAAAGGAAAAGACCAGACACACTTCTTGTTTAAAAAACTGTAGTAGTTGTATTACATGATGTGTAATCCCAATACACGTCATGAAATACTTAATTTTTTGAATAACTAAAAAACGTGTCTCCTCTCCTTAAATTTTAACACTCCGAGTTAAAAAATAATCTCTAAAAAATCATGAAATGAAAGTTAATTTCATGACATTTACCCTTAATATCATGACGCCTTTCATGATTTCCCTATAATACCTTTAAATGGTGTGTAACCAAGTTACACGGCGTGACATAATCAAGAAGTTTGTAGAAAACCCTGGTTAAAGATAAAATCCTCCAACAAGCCTTTTACATCACAATCATAGTCTTCCTACCAATTAATTCTAATTATTATCCATTTAATGAAAAGTATAATCGATGACAAGGTTAAATGTATATATGTCAGAATGGTAACATGATGTTACAGCCTCCCCACCATAAGAACGTTTTGTCCCCAAAAAGCCTATGTATAAGCTCCCATTCCAAAAATACGAGTCAACTACACTCTAATCCATGACTCATGTTCCCATGTCTAATTATTATCAGAAACATGCAACCATATCATAATAAACAAAGGTATCACACACCCATAAAGTACCTTGGTCTCAAAATTAACTATCATGATTGGAAGCTCAGTCAAAGATAAATCAGGTTCAATATCAAGATCACTCTAGATCAAAATGTGATATGGATCATAGAGATTACAGCCTATCTATGATACATGTAAAATGTTATGTATCAGCATCAGCTATGGTGGAAGTAATAAACAGTAAGAATCTTTCCCCACCTGTTTACCAAACACAAAAGGTTCCATAAAATGAGGAGCATGTTTCCTTTGACTCTCAAGTTGTCGATGACATAACTAGGGTGAAACATTAATCAACACCAAGTCACTAATGGTGAAATCATATGGTCTACTGTAAATATCAATAAATACTTATATTGTGTTTGTGTTGTCGATATTGTTTGGTCCACTAATTGAATCTCTGTTGTTGTTTCTTGCACCATACTTGGTCCAACCAAGGATCTTTCTCCAATATTTGACTAACACAACATAGATTTAGGATTCCATCCATAAAAGGAATAAATAGGTGATATTATGATCATGGATTTGTAATTACTGTTATAAGAAAACTCAACTAGTTCCAAATGATCATCCCAACCCCTATTAAAGTTAAGAACACATGTGAAAAGCATATCCTCTTGAATATGTATGACTCTCTCTGTCTGTACATTTGACTACAGATGGTAGGTCGTGCTCAAATAGAACTAATATCCCCTTTTCTCTTCAAGGCCTCTTTAAAAATGAGAAGTAAATTGAGGATCCCTATCAGATATTATAGAATATGGAACTCAATTAAAATGAACAATCTCTTTCACATAGATAATTCCCAACTCTTCAGCTTTGGATGTATCTTGAATGGGTATAATGTGAGCCCACTAGGTTAGCCTATTGATCAAAACCCATATCAAATTCTTCTTTCTCTAGTTATGATGCAACCTAACCACAAATTCCATAGAGATTTCATCCCACATCCATGTAGGAACTGGAAGTGGATGAAGTAAACCTGAATGTTTTTTGTTCTCTACCAAAAACTGTTGGCATATATAATTGTTTGAAACATACATAAAAATTCCCCATCTCATACCTAGACACAATAAATTCCGCTATATATCATAAATCATCTTTGTGTTTCCTAGGTGCACTGTCCATTGGGAATTATGGAAATTTACTATTAGATCCATCCTTGCTGCTAATAGAACAAATAAGTGACTCTGATAGAACATAACACCCACTTTGGAGAATAAAAACACTCCATTATCTTCCCAACATAAATAGACTCTCTAATTATAATGAATTCATCATAAAGATCATGATCCTAAAGAATCATATCAAAAAGAGAGGATGTCAACTAAATGATGGATAAAGAAAAGTCAACCCCTTTCTTATGAACTATATTATGAAAATGTGAAAAGAGAGCCATAAAATTCCACTCTTTTGGATATTCCTTCACTGCATGTCTTGGAATATTCTTACATAATACATCTATAATGACATTACACTCTATTTTTGTATAAACTATGTCAAAGTTTAAATATTAAAGGTAATTCACTCAACGTCTCCGGTGGAGATTTAAATATTTTTGAGAGAGGATATAACTCGAGATCTTTTGTTTTGATAATATGGTAAATCATTATCCCTAAATTTAATGCCTCTAAATCATATGTGTGTATATCACAACCACATGTTTAAGGTAATGGGTACTATAGTTCCTCTCATCTAGCTTAAGGAGATAAGATCCATAAGAAAAAACATGATTGATCTGCATAAGAATGCAACCCAATCCTGAACCTGGTGCATCACAAAAGACCACATAGCCCTACTAAGCCTTTGAATATTCAACACCAATGAAGTATTCAATAGATGTTTTAGTTCAAAAAAATAATTTTTAAAATTATCATACCCAGAAAAAATCACCCCTTATAATTCAGAGCAGTCATCAAATAATCCAACTTTAGGAATTACTTCATGAACCAGTGATAATATCTAACTAAGCCCTAGAATCTTCGATTATAGAAGACATTATGTGGTTTCTCTGAAGTACAGTGACCTTTACCTTGTTAGTATCAACTAATATACCCTATCTTGTCACTATTTGTCCCAATAATTTCAATTCCTGAATTCAGAAATCACTCATTGAAATCATGGAATAAAGTCAGTGATTTATCAGAAGACTCAATAACTATTATTATATGATGAATATGATCATTATCGTACATGGTATAATTATGATTCCATCCAAAAATACAACCTCAAGGGTATCTAGATAATCAGGGAATATCATGTTCATCAAATCCATGAAAATTTATGGATCATTTTTCATGATAAAGGTCATAAAAATTTACTCATAGTGACCTCATCTTCTCAGAAAGTCATTATTATAAATGTCAAATTCCCTTATCTTCAACTAATAGTAACCAAATCTATGGTTGATCATTGAGAACCACTATTCACCTTTCCACTAATCAAACTTATCATCAATCTGTGAAAACATATATTTTTTCATTACATATAGAGAACCACCAACCTTTTTGGTGGAGAGAACCGGTACTGTCCAAGGTGGAATGATCGGGCATATAAACCATTAGTCAATATAATCTCCCAACTTGACCTTTAAATCATTTAGTTCAGATGGTTCCATGTATTAAGAGTGAATTTAAACTGGTTGAGTACCACGAATTATTTCTATCAAAAACTCAACATTCCTTACAGGTAGAAAACAAGAGAGAGCATATGGAAACACGTTAGGAAACTTGACGATGACTGGATGGAGATAACCACTATTTGAATATCACTTCAGATCAAAATTAAACACTGATAATACTTTTCTCATACTCAGAATGTAAGGTTCGACTATGCTTGACCTTAGGTCCCATTATCCTTGAATGGTAAGAGGCACACCATTTGGTGTAGTAAGGAAGACCCATTTAAGATATCAATCAATCTGTTATTTATTACAAATGAGCCAATCCATCCTGAATATGATTTCATGAGGTTCCATGTTGAGTAATAGAAAATTCCATTCAAGTTTTACATCTCATAGAGAGAATATGAATGAAAGACTATGAAGACCCACTCTCTTTTCATACCTTGGGGTGTATTAATATCCAATAAACAAGAAAATACCTCCATAGAAATATTATGAAGATTATTTCTATGGGTTGATATAAATGATTGAGATTAAATAGTATCAAATAGATCTCTCCATAAAGATAAATCTATAGTAATGGTACCTCTCTTGGTAGATGGGCCTGTGTTTACTTCCTTTAGAGACTCTTCCACTGTGTGAAGAATCTTTGTTTTAGATTCTTATAGCTATAATCTTTTTATACAAGATGTATTTGTTTTCTTCTTTTTTTAGGAGAATATGATGATCTTGTTCCACTACACATAGTAAAAAAGTTATGGAATAATATTTGTAATTTTTCTAAACATCCACATGCGTTATAGTTATTGGGAGATTCAGTGGAAATAATCCAAGAATATTTTGGCTTTCCACATAGGTAGAAAGTCAAAGGACTTACTCTTAGAATTGTAGGGGGTCTAGAATTATCCTTCCATCAAGAACATTCATGAGAATCATCATACTTCCAAATTCATTTGGAGGAAATCACACTACAACTGGGTGAGAAGAAAACTCCCGATAAACCTGAATTTCCAACTAGGTCCATATCAACTATTATTTCCCTATCCAATACATCAGCACAAGTGGGAATCTTTATGAGAAAAATAAGAAAATAAATATACAATTGATTTCTTAACTCAAAACTTCAAGGCATTATCCTCTCATTAGATATAATCTAGGGTACAAACTGAACTATCTTAGCAAAGGTATTTGAATTTTCAGTCACGGTTCTATCATGATAATCAAGATTGAAAAACTCTATGGCCTTGACTAGCACCATTGAATCTGGATAGAACTCATTAGTTAAAAGAACATTTATTTCTTTTCACTCTAATATCCCATGGTTTTTCTATCACTATTGTGTCCCACTATCTTTTACTCGGTCCATCCATCATGAAGGTAGAACTCATCACTGTGATCATGTCGGGTATTTCCAAGAACTCAAAAAAATGTTCTATCTTTCCAAACCATTCCGAAAAATGTTGCGGATTAGTGTATCCTTTAAAAACATGTGGATTTTAGTGAAGTGCGTCTTGAGATTGATTTTAAAAAACATCCCATTGAGGAGCCACAACTAGAGAAAGAATGGGGACTAGAGGTGGTGCATGTTCTAGAGCTTATATAGTGCACACAATCACCTCAACTAGGTTTGGGTCCACTAGAGGATTCTCTTGCTATGTTTCAGTCACAACATCATCTTGGATCTTATTTTAATTTCTTTATGAAGTTATGATGATGTAAAACATCAGTAGACATCATTGAGGACATTATATTAACACTCAAACATAGTAACCAAGGAAATTATTCCCAATGGATGCTACAACCATATATGGATTCCACTTTATCCAAATCAGAATAGGTAAATGGATATAACTAATCCACAATATGTCCTTCCCTAACCATCACTAGCGTCTTAAGGTTCATTAAGGTGAGAGATGTCCAGAAATTAAATCTCAAATACCTCCTAATTTCAAAAACAATATTTCATAAAATGCATACTGACTTGAAGACAAAATATGAATAGCCTCCTTTAATACCGCTTTGTCATGAACATACCTGGGTATCCTTGTAACTAAATAATCGATCTGGCCCCGACATACCTCGAAGGGAATTTTTGATCCCCATGGGTTATTGACTAGCACCGGGCATCATACTACATGCATGTGGGAACAAATTTTATAGGTTCTAGTCGCCAAGACATGAAGATCAAGAACTCTCTTTGGGATTTGTTAGGTCCACTCAGTTGTTGGCTTACAATGGTACATTATCTAGCTCATGACAAAGTGGTATCAAATTAGGCTGTTGAGTATTTTTCTTGTAGTGAGCATGCATTTTTTAAATTTCTTCAGGACTTAGGAGGTATTTTTTATTGAGTTCAATGATAGATCTCACCACAATGAACTTTAAGTCTCTAGGGGTGGTTAGGGAAGGATATCTTGTGGATTAGTTATATTCCTATCCCTATTTTGATTTGGATAGAGTGGAATCAAAATCAATTTGTTCCATCTATTGGGAATAATTTCCCTAGTTTCTCAATTTGAGAGTTAATATAATGTATTCAAATGTTGTTTACTAATGTTGTATAACATCATGCCAATGAGAATACGTGAAAATTGGATCCAATAGGAAAATAATACTAAAGTGCAATGAGAAAATCCTCCAGTTGACCCAAATATAGTTGAGGTGATTGTGTGAACTATCCATGCTCTGGGACACACGCCACCTCTACTCCCCATTCAGGCTTCAGCTGTGGATCCTCTGGGGTATTTTCTTCAAAATTAATCTCAATTGTTAATTCTCTAGAATACACCAGTTTTCAAAGGCTCCAATGATAGAAAACTTTTTAGGAAATGGTTGTGCAAGATAGAATGTTTTTTAATTCTAAGAGACACCAAACGTGATCTAGGTGATGTGTGCCACCTTTGTGATAGAGGGACCATGTAGAAGATAGTGGGACATGATGGTGATGACAAAAAAATTGAGGGCTTAGAGTGGAATGACATCAAGGTTATTTTCAATATACAGTTCTTTCTAGAGTTAATGGTATTGGACAAAGATATAATGTTTTTAAATATTTTCAAGGTAGACATAACCTTGATTGAATATTAAAATCCCTTTACCAATCTAGTGTTTTTTTCACCAATGATTGTATTTAATAAGAGGATGAAGGATCGATGGTTCAAGATGGTGCTTCTATTAGATATCCATTATCAGATTTTCCTATTAAAGTTACCCACTTATGATGATGTGCTGGATAGGTTGATGATGGTGGATATCGACCAAGCTGAAATGTTAGGGTTATCAGGAGTTTCTTTCTCAATATTGTGTATAACGTTTTGAAAATAACTATATACTATATTACCAAAAGCAATTATTTTAATTTTATGAGTTTCTTAATTTCTAACAAACTGAAGATGAGAAATGAATGATTTATAAGATAAATGGATTAAGTGTGAGTTTTTCTTCTATTTAATGGGTTGAATGCTTAAGAGCCCCTCATAAAGTCATATTCAATTTTTACTATGCGGTAATGCCTTCCACTAGTGATTATTTCTTCTATGAAGAGGTTATAGCTAAGCTTAGAAGGAATAGGATCCCTAAGAAGGTGATTTCTAGTAAGATGGTAGGGAAAAAAATTTCTATTAAAATTATTCTTTCATGTTTTCTATCCCAAGAGAGGGGACTTTTACACTTTGAGAAATCAAGACATATTCTTGTTGTACCTATTGGAGCTTGGAAAAAAGATAACTCTTTTCAGGTTGCTGATGGTTCAGTTAAAGGATCTGATTAGACTAAGTTCCAAATATAATGCTTTGTTTCATTACAAGTTGATATCCTTGATGTTGAGAGTGAAAGGTATTTCTAGAAATAAGCAAGAAACAATAGTTGTAAGGGACAAAATCTACATTACCAAAATGTTCTGCATGTTTATGAAGACAAACTGGAATCCTTGGAAAACGGAATGGGTGAATGATGAGGCTATGCTATATAAAGAATTTAATCCTCTTACCAATCACAATAGGCCAAAAAATAAAAGAGGTCCAGGTTTAAAAACCTAATTAAGTTGAGCTAGTGTAATTAGTTGAAGAAGAGGAGCCTGCTAGTGTGTAAGAAAGAGAGGATTCTCTTGTAGATTATACGAGTGAACCTAACCTTCCCTCAAGTCCTTATATTAATTCTGTATCCTTTGGGGAGCCTATCCCTCCAATGATATTACCAAGAAGAAATACTATCCTAATAGATAGTGATGATGAGGAAACTAGTGAATAAGAAAGAGAAGATAATGTCTTAAGATACATTACTACTAGAGAGACCTCAGAGGAGGATGATGAAGATGAATCTATTTATTATGAATTTGAGATAGCTGCTAATGAAAGTGAAGAGGAATTCCTATGTCGTAGTCCTATGATAGGATATACAAAATTGTGAGAGTGTGAAGAGGAAGAGGATGTTTAATTAGTTGGAGTTGGAATTTCTATGGCGGTGGTTGAATATTCTATAAAAGAAATACTAGTAGACTCTCCCATTGATGTAGTTGATCAAGGAGGAATGGCTGAGGTGAATGTAGTTGACTAAGAGAATTCTCCATGTGAGGGGGATTAACCTATATCCACAGGTTCAATTTTTTTCTCATGAAATAGTTGATTTGTCAGAAGAACCTGGATTCGTCGTTTTGGTCTTAGATTATGAAGATTCTGAAGATCAAAAACCTACCAGAAGAAATGTAGTTCATTCTATATCAGAGACCCCAATTGTGGAACTAGTAGTTCTTCTACCTTGAGATTATGTGAATAAGTATGACTTAGAGTCATTAAAATCATATTTGAAGATACATCTTGATAAGAGATCCATTGAGATAGAGATAACTATGGCTCTCAATCAAGATCTTGTGGCATCTTCCTTGGATCGAATAATTTCTACCTCTCACTCCAACATTATACATGATGTGATGGAATACCAGCCTCAAATCATAACATTGGGTGAATATATGGAGTCTAAGAAACAAACTATTATGAGTTTAGACTCATATATTGCTTCAATATCTCAATTGGATAAAGAACTTAAGTTTGTTAAGAGTGTTGTCTAGTATATGGTCACTGTGTATGAGGGATTTAAGAAGTCTATGGAGACACATGTGAGTGTTTATGATAATGATTTTAATAAATTGATGAGTGGACTGACCAAGTCATTTAAGGAGACAATAGCTTTTACTATGTCACCTCTATGTGATTCTACTTCCTCATCAGTCTTTGTTGTTGATCTATAAGTTTTCAGATTAGCTGTTAGAGAATAAGTGGAGAAGTTCTCAGGTGCAAGTACGTCAGAACCTCAATCTATGACTCAGGTCATTTACGCTACCAGATACATTCATAAGCTTGTAGGAGATTACTTGAGGGAGGCTACCCAAGATTAAAAGGCCATCAAAGAAAAAGTTTACTTCAATTATAAAAGGGTTTACTCTAATAATAAGATGGATGGTCACTTCAAGCCGATGTTGGAAAAATTCAAGATCCCACTTGTCAATCATGATTTTAAGGATCAAGTTAGTGGGCTTAGAGAGTTAACTCCTTCTTTGAAAAATTTCATGGAGAATAAGGATGATTTAATATCTGATATGGAAGGAGGAGGAAGGATAATTATGGATTTCAAGAATCTCATTTTTCCCCTCCTCCATGTGGACTGCACTCCCATTATTGTTCCTCCAGCCTTACATTCTTCTTCAGCTCCATTAGGTTCAACCAGTGCTTCACCTTTGATGACTTCTTCCCACACCATTAGAAGATAGACCACTATGATTCCTCATAGCTTATCTCATTATTGGTATACTGATGACTCCTTAGGAGCTCCTCTAACCATGCTTAGTTCTATCCCTATGGTTGTACCTCCATATTTTGAACATGCCTCCCCAACTTTCAAAGAAAAAGATCCCTTGTAAATCTCTAATGTGGATTAAGTGTGGGAAATCTTAGTTAATATGGGTCTTTATGAAATTTTTGGTATATTTTACACTTGATTCATAATACAAAAATCTTCTTTTTATCATATATTGTGTTCGCTAATCACAAAGGAGGAGAAGCTTTAAGACTGGATCCCTTGAATATGTGCTAAATTCTCTGATATATTTTCAACAATAAACATGGTTAAATTTTAGTTCATTTAAACTACTGATACATAATATATGTATACTAACATCTCTGAAGATATTAGACAATGTGCTTAATCCTGATTAAAAAATTCTTAAATATAAATTTCACTAAAATAATTTGTGATTATCAAAAAGGGGGAGATTTTTGGACTCACCTATTTTGATAATTCAATATCACATTTATTTTTGATAATCATGTTTCTTTAATAATTATATTTTATATCAAGTAATAACTATATATTTTTAATCTCACTACTCTCTCGATTAAGTTTAGAGTGAAAATTTTCTCTAAGTGGAAGGATACCGATAGAGGTTACCGCTTGAAGGTTACTGATACAGGTTACCACTCGAAGGTTACTGATAGAATCTACCTATAGAGGTTACAACTAAGGAACATTACCATTGAGATGTCTGTGCGAGCTCACCGCTATGATTATACCACTCAATGGCTACTGTTGTAGAGTTACCACTAGAGAAGACTATTATAAGGTTACAGAAGGGAATCCTACTGCTGAAGCCTACTGATGAATCCTACCAAGGAAGCCTACTGATGAAGTCTATAATTGAAAAGGCAACTGCTACCAGTATACCAGATCCTACTCTTCTACTCCATACTTTATCAATTTCTTAATATTATTCCAATAGTCATGTTTGGTAAATTTAATGATTCTGACATTAATTAATGCTTATTGAAGACATATCAAGAGACCGAATCTGTAGACAGTATGAGGTATGAGGAAGACTGCACATGGATTTCTTATTCCAATTATATAACCTCAAATATGAAATATAATACTAAGGAAGAGACTAACAGGGATGCATGAACGAGGAACATTACAAGCTAGGTCTGAAGAACAAGGAAGAACACTAGCACTCACACTTTGAACTCAAGAGCTTTACAAAGACCATTTGGGAGAACAGATTCATGACTTACTTCTATGCATCATAGAATCTATTTCAAACCAAGATGAAGAACACCTTAGTACATTGAAGCATGAACCTAGAGTTGCAAAACTCTGTTTTAGAGACAACTTCCAGAGATAGACTAGAACTACAATTTCTTTACTCAAGGAGTCCAGAGCTGAACTGAAAACACATAGAGCCTTCTAAACACCATCTTTATGACATTAGATCTATTTTTTTCATTATATTACATTTCTTATAAGTGTGTATTTTTTTATCACACACACACACACTGACTCCTGTTCTTAAACTAGAGGATACTGCAAATACTCACACCAAACATTACTTACACTATTTTCCCACATATAACTGTGGAAAAGGTTTTGAGTGTCCTGTTTGATTGTTTTTCCAATGAAGAACTGTGGTAGAGGGTTTGTTCCATGGAACGTTTGTGAAAACTGTTTTAAAACCTGATACAAGCTATGTATCAATTTAATAGTTAATCTAAAATACATACTGGCAGGTGATCACCAAGTGGAGAGGATTAAGTCTTAGCTTAAAAATGATCCTCTTGGATAATTCTTCTGTATACTATATTTTGTAATACTCTGTTTTTCTATTTTCCACTGCTTATAATTTCAAAAAAAAAATTGTTTTACATTAACTCTGATAGTTAGTTCTGGTTAGTGAGTATATGTGTTTAATTCAGTAAACCTGTTTCAATAGTTGGATATGTGTTTTAAACGGATTCAACTGAGGAATAATCAAGATTTTAGAATATTCTTGACCAAATGAACATTTATATCTCTAATACCTCAATTAACTAGGCTGTGTCAAATTGGGGGATTTTTATCACATGTTGTTTAACTAAAATTTTAAGTAGGAACTCAATTCACCCATATTGAGTTTCTTCCATGACCAATAGTTTCAGATAGGGATCCTAGGTTTACCTCAATGTTTTAGAGGATTCTTAAAGAAGAAATGGAAACTCAAATCAATTTGAGCAAAGATTACCATCTTTAGACCGATGGTCAGACAAAGTGTGTGATCCAGAAACTATAAGATATGATCCATACATATGTATTGGATTTTGGAGGATTGTGGGATATCCCTCAAGGACTAGTTGAATTTTTTTATAATGAAAGTTATCAGTCATCAATTGGAATGGCCCCTTTTGAGGCGTTGAATGTTCACCCATGCATATCACCTCTTTTCGTGGTGGAGGAGGGTGATGTATCTTTAGTTGGGCCAAGATTAGTTCATGAAATGATTGTGAAGATCAAGATGCACATCGACATCTGGCTACATTCTAGAGTCGACGAAAATCTAATAAGGATCAGAGACATCAATATTTGGTATTTTTGTTTATGTGATTGGGTTTTCTTGAAGGTTTATTCTTTGTTGGGTCAACGTTGACATGGAAAGAAGGGAAAGTTGGCTTTAAGATATGTTAGACCATTTGAGTTTACCGATCATCTCAGATAGGTTGCTTATAATTTATCATTTCTGGTTCAAATAATTGGTACTCATTATATTTTCCACATGTCTCAGCTTGGGAAGTGTCACCCTAATCCCAGTCACATTTTGAGTTGGGAAGAAATTGAGTTAGAGATAGATACTTCTGTTTTAGAGAAACTAGTTCAAATTATTGACTCTTAAGTTAATGTCTTTAATGGGAATTCCATTTCATTGGTTATAGTTATATGGAAACAAAGATTTTATTATTGTGATACTTGGGAATGTGAATCTTTAATGAGAGATTAATGGCCTCATATTTTTCCAAGGATTACATCTTCCACATGACTTCCTAGAAATAGAAAGACTTTATGGATGGGATTTTGCAACATCATGTTACCAATCTACTAGGTATGTTCTTGTCCTCATCACGGTTATCCTTTTTACCATTGTCTATAAATGAATGAGAAGGAATTGGGAGGATAATATTATTATGAAGTCATAGTTTTTTTGGACTTTCAACTTTACCTATATTTTTCTACAGGATAAAAAAGTATTTCACATTGTGTAACCGGATTACACACTATATAACTGTTGCTAGGAAGAATTCATGAAATTGGATTCACACTATGAAAGTTTATTTGTTTTTAAGAGTGGTTTCATGCTATGATTTATTTAAATAATGGATTTTTAATCTGAGCTGATAGATTTTTCAGCGTACTTGAACATTGTGGATTTCAAATAGTGTTACTATATTACACATTATGAAATGACCCACATACTATTTTTATAATAGGTGAGGAGATTTTTTTGATTCAGTTATTTTATCTAGGCCATTGGCTCTTGAAATAGATTTCTTCCCAAGAGATTTTGGGATAGGAAACTATATATATATATAAATTCCATTCGAAGTTGTATCTTTATTGCTGTTGTGGGGTGTATATTTAGGTAAGTTATCTATCTAATTTTCTATTATCTTTTTTCATGATATCATTTTTGGGTGGTGTGTTCAGATTATTTTAGTTAAGGTGGTGTTTCTTTTTTTGTCTTCTATATTCATTGTGCAATATTACTCGGAAGGCCTTTTCCTTTATAGCTTATGGTGCAATGGGAATTCATTCTTGACATATATAGGTTTCATCCTTTTTGTCAACCCCTTGTTTTTAGATTTGGATCAATCATGTGATGTGGATTGGATTCTAGTTCCTTTGTTGTCTTTGTTGGGTCTTCGTTGTTGGTGGATCTCATTACGGTCGTGCGCGACCCGAGTTTTGAGGTAGGTGGTTATATATCATGCCCATGTTGATGAACCTTATTGTTCCTGATTTATAAATTTAGTTATTCAAGGAATTTTCTTGATTGATTTGTGTGTGTTGAAAATAAATATTAATGAAAAATGGATTTTCCATTTTTTTGATAAACTGAAAGAAAAGCGGTGTTTGTAAAGCATTGAAATGGGATTGTGAAATGGTTTTGAAATGGTTTTCAAATCATTGAAATTTGACTGCGAAATGGTTTTGAAATGGTTTTCAAAGCATTAAAATGATTTGTGAAAATGAGAACACATGTTACCTTTGGTACTAAGGTGGAAGGTTTATCTTAATGTCATCATCCATGGATTGTGATTATGAGGAGGTTTTCTCACACGGCTTTCATATGTTTCCTAGGACCATTGTTGATGGGTATGTATATTGAAATTTCTAGGGGTTTACTCATGGTGTATTACTCTACTTCCTGGGCCTATGTTTTAGGAACTCAATTGTGCACTTGATTTATTATAGTACAAGTAGCCTTCCAGTCTGACATATAGTGATCCATGGTGTTGATACTTATGCTTTTGTTTTATATTTCTAGGATTTGTTGTTTATCATTGATATTCATGCTTGTACTTGTGAAATATGATATGGAAAATACGCTTGAAGTTTATATAAATTCTTTTTTTAGAACATTGTAAAATGGGACATGATTAACATGTTTTCTATAAAATTGATTTACTGTTTATCGTTCCATGATTTATTTAAATTTAGCATTCAATAATTTGTATAATGTGACTTTTTATGGAACACCTAGGTTGGATCCTACTACGCATGTTACCTCACACACTCTGTACCTCCTCAGTGGTGCATCGAGCTATATATGTCTTTCAATGTAGGGAAAAGAATGGTGATACAGTGAGGCAGTGAGGTTTGTGTCAAATGGTTTTGGGTAGTTGGTGGTGATATGGTGGGAGGTCATCCATGCCATGGCATGGAGTAGTTATTTGGTTTTGGTCCTTATAGTTAGACTTGTTTTTTGAGATTTGACTACTTTTGAAGTTTTTAATTTCTGATATCATTTTACTAATAATGAATATATATTATTTTAGTCTTATGTTGTCCTTTTAATACTATGTATGCATATATGCATTGTGTTTGATCAGGTTGGGTGTAATAATTCCCACGTGTCTATTGTTCGATGCATGGGGGCTTGTCACGAACCAGCCTAGGTACCCTAGTATCCCGATAATCAATTCAGCCCCAACATATCTTGGATGGTGTTCCTAATCCACATAGGTAAGTGAATAGAACATGGAATCATGCACCATGCAAGTGGAAATAAAGTTCCCCAAAAACAAAGGAAAAGAAAAAGAAGCAAGACAGAATGCAGAATAATGAAATCTCCACTAGAAGCAATGTACTAGAATACAACAATTAATTAAAATCCCAAAGTACTAAAACCCAAGTACTAATATAGGAAAACATCACAGGTCGCTAAGGACACAACTCACCATGACCAAGGTTCAACAGCTGGATCCACTTCCAAGAGATCCTTTCATTTTTATCAAACCTGGAATAGATAATCTACAAACACCCTAAGGGACAAGTAGGGTGTGAGCTAAAAATACCAGTAGGGTCTCACCAAGGATTCAATAATAGTTTCCAAATATAGATTAGAAAAATAATGCATTCAATTTTAAAAGTAAATAGGTTTTTCATTTTATAGAATATTTAATCAAAACATGTTATATAATTCAAATGATGGAAAGTACATTAAGAAAAGTCTTTACAAATGATGGAATA
The DNA here is from genome assembly GCA_963277665.1 of Viscum album. Classification (NCBI taxonomy): domain Eukaryota; kingdom Viridiplantae; phylum Streptophyta; class Magnoliopsida; order Santalales; family Viscaceae; genus Viscum; species Viscum album. The sequence goes on from OY728133.1 coordinate 450,105,249, forward strand.
TTTCTAAAACATTGTGTAAAATGTTTTTTATAAAAAATAGTTTATATAAATTCAAAAGAAATTAAAATTAGTTTTACATCATTGGTATAAATTTATATCTCAAATATAAATAATTAGTTAAAGCATGGTCATTTTTTAAAAGGTACAATAGTATTTCTAGCTATAGAATTCTGCATTGTCTAAGTGATCTCAACAATAATTGCATACACACATCCCCCGGACACTGGATAGAGTAATATCATAACCCTCCAATTAGGTATGTGTCCTACCACATTTATTTTTTAGAACATCATAATAGCTTAGAGTGTGTCCAAATAACACACCAACAACATAAGGATTTAATGTGATCTTACATAATCAATGATGGGTAATTGATTTAAAGTATTATTAAAACAAAATTTAATCCCATTCTTTTATTTTAAAGTTACAATTTTTCTTTTAAAACCAAAATGGGTTCTAATAAAAAAAACTATTTCCAAGATAAAACCACTAGGTTTCTATAAAAATAATTTTAAGCCATTTCCTGAAGATTGAAATCCATTAAAAACTAATTCAATCAATTTTCACAATTCTTTTCCACAATTAAATTAATTTTTTTAAATGAAATAATTTCCATCAAATCAATAATTTAAATTAAATAATTTAATATAATCAATTACTATAAGCACACACCAATTCAATGTAATTGGGGGTTTTCCCAAATTTTTGTGCCAAAACTTTTTCAAAATACCTAGATACCCTAAAATTGGGTTTTATCAAATCAAATGAAATAAATTTTGAGAAATTGAATTTAATTCCACAATAGAAATAAATCATACAATTAAATGATAATCAATTGGGATAATCTGGACGAAACCACTAACCTTATTCCTAAAAGCAACACTCAGAACGACGCCCATCAATGGGAAAGAAGGGGTAGATGACCTTTAAGAACAACCTATAGGAGAGATATAGCAGGACATAACATAGATCAATCAATTTCATGATCATCTATTGAAATCCCAAAGGAGGAGAAAGAGAGAGAAATGATGAACGAGAGAGAACTCTTACTTGGGAATCCCATCGCAAGGGAAATGATGATCGAATGTCGAATGAATGGATCTAGAAGGGTTGGAAATCATCAAGATAACCTGGGGAAGGCCTTAGGTCAAAGGAATTAAAATTGGAGAGGAGTCATGAGAAAAATACTAGCCACAACTATTATTTAAAAAACTGATGTTGGGGTATCACACGACGTGTAATCCCAATACACGTCATGAAATACTCATTTTTTAACTACCAAAAAACACATCACCTCGACATAAATTACAATTCTAAGAGTTAAAAAACCTATTTGTACAACATTCATGATGTTAATGAGCTTTTCATGATGTGTACCCTTCACAACATGAATCTTTTCATCACTTATCCTATGGTACTATTACATACTGTGTAACCTAGTTACATGACATGTAATCCTATAGAAGTTTGCAGAAAACCATGATTAAAAAAGAAAAACTACAACAAGTCTTTGGCTTCACCATCATAGGTATCCTCCCAATTCATTCTCAATCTAATTTAGTTAATGAAAAAGAGAAACAATGACAAGGTTACATGCATACATTTCAGAATAGTAATGGGATGTTACATAATTCATCTCTAAGAAGTAAATATTAATTAAAATGAAAAAAAAGTTAAACATAAAAAATAATTCGTATAACCAAACTAATGTGGTCTTATTCATATCTCAAGGATTTATAAATTCTAAAGGTAAGGAAGGTTTTTTTTCTATTTCCTTACTTAACGTCTCATATAGATCAATTTCATGGAAAAGTGTCTAAAAACTTCTAAAATTAGATCCTATGGTTAAAATAGTATATATAGTTCCAAAAAATTGGTATTGGAAAAGTATTTATTCCATTATCCCATTAATATTAGATTCTAACCACTATGTAAACTCATTTTTACCTTAATCAGTGCAATTAATTTTATATTTTTTAACTAATTATTATGGTCAAAAATTTTGTTGATATTATTAGGATATAAAAATTATACTGATTCCTAATAATTATGTCCATTTTTTCCAAATTCGATTCTTCATTGTGGAAAATTAAATTTAATGATAATCCTAAAATTTTATGAGAATGCAGGTCTTAAAGTGAAAATGTTCAAAAGTTCACTAAGTTGTTATATCTGAATTAAATATAAAAAATATTAAAATTATCTTCATTAGATTGATATATGTATAATTTATCTATTGTTACATTAAGACCAATTTAAAATATAATTTATTATTTTTAATTTTTAAAATAATATAATATTTTTAAACTAAACTGTAGTATTTCTCACTATTCATCACAAAATGAAACTTTCATCAAAATACCAATAATTCTCCTTTAGATACATTTTCATTAAATTTTAAAAATTAAATTTTATATTTAAAAATAAAATTTATAAAAGGGTAATAATTTCATCTTAAATATGTGCACTATTAAACGGTGGAAAAACTACCTTTAGAAAAATACAGATTTTTTTCCGTAAAACTGGATTTTCTCTTATCATATGCCTCTCAAATCTATTATATGAATGTAAAAACATTTTATTGAATATATAGTAAAAAATATAAATATATCATAATGTATCAAGATGTTATATAAAATTATAATATTGGTCTTCCGTGTCTTATAAGCTATCGAAGGAACTTGGTATTGTATGTAACACAAGCCAGCATAGTGTTTCATATAAAGAAATAAATCAAAAAAATTAATTTTATTAATGTAGAATATTTTAAATTATTAGGTTTTTACATTAAACTCGCATTAAATAAAAGTCATCCTAGACATTTAGACTTTATCTCGATAATATAGGGTTTGATATTGGATAATTATATTATTCAAAAACCCACATCATAAAAGGGTTCAATAAATATCATCTTAATAAGAGATAAGTATAAGTACATCAGTCATCTAAAATAAAATATAACAAGGTATATATATATGATAACATTAGTATAATGTGAAAATATTTTCATGGAGAAATCCTAAATAATTATAGGGAGTGTTTGGGGTCATTCATCACAAACGAATGAATGATTAGTTGAAGGTTCATGGCCTAAAAGCCACACATTTTTATTGGTTTAAAAGTCCATCAGTTAAAAAAGGTATTTGGAAAATATATTTTTTAAGTTCATTTTTGTAATGATGAGTAATTATTTTACCCTCTTTTAATATACAGAAATATTCTGAATTGATAAGTTTCTATTTGAGAAGAACAATTTCATCATTTGGTTATTATTCGATAAATTTCTAGTTAATCACACGTAAATATCCAGAAATGACTTTATATATATTAAACCAATAAAATTTACATTTAACAAATCATAAGATCCATAAAATAGTGAACATTATTTTCTTACATCTCTACATATTTCCAAATGCAATATGGTTGATATATTAATTTCTAAACCCCAAAAGTAATACTACTAGTTTACCTTTAATATTTATTCGTTAAATTGTTTGAAAAAAATGACACATTAACCAAGACATCATGTAGGCCAATGGTAGGTGTGAAACACTTATCGACCTTTAGTCACAGTTTCAAGTCCCACCACCTCACTGGATACGATCGGTTGTCACCCTACATGTGGGTTTTATTTTTTATAAAGTATACTAATATAAATTCTGTATAATTTCTTAAAACGTATCATGGAAATCCTTGAAATAAAATTGATCATTAAATGAAATTTTAACTTGGGTTTTCAATTGAACCTATTTTCTTGTGAAGTCTACTAATTTTTTTGTATTTCCACCCTAATGTTAATTAATACCTTTATATTTATTTATTTAAAATATAAAGGAATTATTCATCAAAATTAATTTCTTTTAAAATATATACTAAACTAGTGGGTTTTATTTATAGGAATTTCATCTAAAATATCCTTAATATTTGTTTAATCACATCACATAAAACCCAATAAGAGGTGTTTTAGTTATATAACATAAGATAAACCTTAATCTCATAATCCTATGATGGTGTCCATTACTCATTATTTTATAAAGTCATATGTTATTTTATTAAAATAATTATTTCTATCATAGGGTTGTGTTTTCTAATATATACATTCATAAATCTAGTTTCCATGGTTTCTACTAAACTTCCTTTAATAACAACTATAACACCCCAACCCTAGAATCGTGAATCTATTCCTTACTTTACTACATTGGAATGATTACAAGGAATCAAATCCAAAAGGACAGACCAGTTTAGCAGTTTTGGAAAACCATATTACATATATGGAACCCATTTTATATTTGGAATAAAAACACAATACATAAAAAAATAAAATGTCGGACATCCTTAAAACTCATTCCAAGAATTAATCATCATACCTTGGGGAAAGGAAAAAAATAAGCATGAGATCAAATGCTCAGTAAGAGTGAAGTATAGAGCAAGCTACCATGAATTAATAATGAATAATCAATATGTAAATAATAAAACATTATTAAATAATTATGTATAAATAATCACATGAGATTAAAACTTGACAATGGATATTCTAACAAATCAAATAACAACATGGAATAAAAATAATGAAAAATTTCATATTGTTGGACATATTAACTATCAAGAAATATCCATAGTATAGTTATTTTCAATATATATCCTCCAGATGGTTTTAGTATATTGGTAGAAACCCATATGATTTTTTTCAAGATCTATCCTCCTGAAAAATTAAAACTACTTGTAAACAAACACAAAGGGTTTATCACTAAACGATTTCATACCATTAGACCGTGAATTCATCATGGAGTGTGAATTAACCAGTCCCAACCTGTATATGTTATATACAGAACATTGTTCAACTATTAAATAATAAATTTAAATCATAGAAATGTTCCTTATCGAATAAATTTATTTATTAAAGGATACAAATTTATCAATATTTCCCCAAAAAATCACATGACTTTAAATTTAAACACCATAATTAAAAATTGTATACAGTTTAAGAAATAATAATATCCATAATATAATATTATGGATATTAAAAAGAAATATAAATTTCAATTAATAAGGATTAAAATAATGTTATTTTAACAATAGAAAGTTAAAAATCAAAAAATAAACTTAGATTTAAAAATAACTTTTACCACCAGGTAATATTCATATCGAACCCCTTGGATGATAATACTAAAAGTGAACCTAAAAATACCAAGAAGTATGAGTTAATTATGATATTAAATTAAAAATGAGATTTATATACACCCCAATAAATTTAATTTGTGATTAATAAAAAATAAAATTCAATTAAATGTAAATTAAGACAAAATCCCTGACCTTATAGTTCCTTCTGGTGAAACACTTTTTAACCTCCTCTTATTCGAGTAACTCCATTTGGATTATATAAAAACTCATTCATGGAATGATTTATAACAAATTTGAGGCTTCTAGAATGATTATAGTTTTTAAGAGCTTATTTTTGTAGGTTTTGGATGAGGAAAAATGCTTGATAGGTGTGAATAAGTGAGGGGAGTGAATGCCTTTTGATAGTGGAGGGGGTGGAATTCTTGTAAATATAAAAATTTAAACACTATTAAGATATCTTACTTATAGAATATTCCTAAAAAATTTACAGCTAATGGAGTAAAGTGATTATATGGTTGAGACACACCTCTAACACAAAAAAATAAATGTATTTTTATCATTTTTTTCCTTAACTTATATGTTTTTCTAATTTAACCTTTTTGAGTTTTCACTAGGGTAATAAATTTTTTATTTAGTTAATTTAACCATTAATACTAAATTAATGTTATATTTTTTATAAAATATATAACCAATTAATTAGAAATATTATATCTACTTTAAAAAATAAAAAAAACATGGGTGTTGGAAATTAATTTTAGCAGAAGCACGTGTAATGGGACAAAACACTACTATAACCCAAACCGTGCTGAAAATGTTTTTTATTTAAGGGTAAATATGTTAATTATAAAAGGTAAATTGGTCCATGAATAGACAATATTTTATATTTAGTAACATTCAAAAATTGATTTTCAAACGTCACTATTTTATTTATTATAAATATTTTCATAAAATATTATTTATTATAAAATAACATTAATGCCAATTTTGAGATTATTTATGTAATTTAAATTAAAAAATATCACGAAAATGATTGAATTTGAATCTATCAAGTCAAAAAAAATTAACATGATATATTTATTGATAAAATTTATCAATGAAAACAATTAAATCAATTTTCATCACTTTTAATATTTTTAGTTTCATTTATTTTGGTTAATTATAAAATAAATAATTACCAAATTGGAATTCCTTAAGATATTTTACTAACTAATTCACCTCTAAAATATAAATATAAGTTAATATGATTACAATAAATCATTTAAATTTTAAATTAATGTGTATAAACTTATTAATACGGGTTTTTCTATATCTCAAGGCTCTATAAATGCTAGAGGTGATGGAGGTTTCCTTTTTTTTATTTACATAACTTATTATTTAGGTCAATTTACTACAATAGTGTCTCAAACAGTCATAAAAGTTGAGTCTAATATTACATGGTTTGAAATAATCCACACCAATGGGTATTAGAAAAGTGTCTATGTCATTTTTCCATTAATATTAATGTTTAAACACAAAGTAAACTTATTTTTACCTTAATCGATATCATTAATTTTAATTTCATTGTCTAAATGTTATAGTAAATGATTAATTTCATATTATTAAAATATATATATTATAATTATTTGAACTATGTATAACCATTTTTCCAAATTCAATTTATAGAAATGGAAAAATTAAATTTAATGTTAATCCCATAGATGTGGTGAGAACGTAGGTTTCTAAAGTGAAAATATTCGAAAGTTCAATAAGGTTTTTTTATAAAAATTCATTATAAAAGTTATTATAGTGACCCAATTTGGATTGATATTTGTATAATTGATCTACTTTTACATTAAAAAAAATTAAAATAAAATTTAACATTAATAATTATTTGAATGAAAACTCATTTTTCAACTTAAATGTAGAACTTTTCGTTATTCATCAAAAAATGAAACTTTCATGAAAAAAATAAAAAATTCAGTCTATATTAATTATTAAATTAGTAATTAAAAAAATAAGTTTATTTTTATAAATAAAATTTATAAAAGTTTAAGATTTTTGTTTGAAAATAGGTGCACCATTAAAAGGCGGCAAAACTATATTAAAAAAATACCACTTTTTATGCATAAAAAATGATTTGTTCTTATAATATTTCTATAAAATCTATTGGATGAATTTCCAAACATTTAATTGAATATATAAAATATAATTAATTATATCATAAAGTCTGAAGATTTTATATCACTTCTAATATTGGTCTTGTATTTCTTATACTATATGGAATGAACATGGTTTTTTGTGTAATAAAAGACAACATTGTGTTTCCTATAATAAAAGATTGAAATTAAATTATAAATATTATGAGTGGAAAATATTGTAAAGTATTAGGGTGTTAAAAATGTGTTCATTCGGTTTATGATAACGTAGATTTAAATTTTATCTCTCACAAACAAGGGAAGACATATGATAAAATCATTTGATATATCATCCCACTTTCACTCTAAAATCTCAAGGATGTGGGCCAAACCTGTTGAGACCTGGTGTTCTACCTTTTTCAAAAATTAAATATTTATTATAAAAAAATTTTATGGGAAAACTGAGAAACAATGAAATTCCAACCAAAAAACATCAAATATGATATATGAGTACAAAATTATTAAGTGCAAACTTGAACCTGGTGTTCTACCTTCACCTGTCAATAGGTGAGGCATTGTAAGATAAACTAAAAAATAATCTATGTAAGAACACATTTTTTCACTTACGTATGGAACCTTTAAATTTCAGTCTAATTATTTATTTTGAACAAAATATGGATACATAGTGGGTTAGTGAAGGTATAAAGGGTGTTTTTGTCTTGTTGGGAGCCTGGAACCTAGGTTTTTTGTAAAACTGTCTTGATGCACGGTTTTGAGTAAATCGTGCGGATGGTGACTTTTGGAAAGAGCCTTACCACATGGTTGGTGGATAGTTTCCCTAACCGTGCAACCTAACCATGCAAGTGCCACTTATTTCTAGAGTACTTGTACATGGTTGGCATATATTTTGGAAAACCGTGAATCCAAACCATGCACATGCTAATTTCAGGGTATTTTTTCTAATTTTCCATTAATGAAATATTTATGACCCCTCATTCCTCATAATATGTGTTTATGTGGGATTTACCTATTATTATTACCTTTTATAGCTCTTCGAAGGCCTAATCTAGGTATTGGAAGATCAACTTCATCTGGGATCTAATTGAGTTCATGTTAACCACATTGGATGCGAAATGGTAAGTACTCAAGTCTGTTTGATCCCTTTTCGTCTCAATTTCTCTCAAACTAGTTATCGAGTTGTGAGAGCTTTTCCCTTTTTCTCATATCTACTCCTTTTTATACCAAATCAATTTCCGATATTTAAGGAGTAGATTTTTATGTCTCTAAGTTGGGTGGACTATAACTTATCTGTCAAGTTCATTGATTTTAGAATTTGTTGTGTGGAGCTCACTAATTTTATTAGGTTCCATTAATAGAATTTATATTCCATGATTATAATAATTTAAATCATATGTTTACGATCTTTATAGATATGTGATTACTTATTGGTGGTTAAGCCCATAATGCCCAACATCCCATGCAGGAAGATATTCCATAGTTAGGTTTTAGTGTTTTGACACTTTTGAGCCATCACTTGAATGTTCTTGAGCTTGACAAGAATAATGGTAGGATACCTAATAAAATATTCATGTTATATGATGAAATAGTGAATAGAAATTACCCTATAACTTCCACTTGACCTACCTATGGTAGGTGTTTTAAATTAGACAATAAAATGGTCATGAATAATAAGGTTCATGCCAGTATCACCCCTTACCATAATGATGGATGGTATCAGAGTGAACCTTAATTATTTAATATGTATTAAACAGATTCAATAAAGGTTGCATGATACATGGACTTGTCACAATAATGAAAAGAAGGTATTAAACCAAATAAATTTTTATATGACTACATTATCAATTTGGAGTGGCCTGACTCGATCTCGACCTGGATTCTAATCAGGGAATTCCTTGAGAACTTGAGAACCCCATTCTGATTAAAGGATATGACTTTATTAGGTTGAGACCCACCAGTTCCCAATCCTTTTTTTATTGGATTCCTGGTATGACACTCCAGGATCCATCAAATAGTATTAAATAATGCCTTGGATAAACTCCTTGGATCCATAATTGACAAGTAGGTGACCTGGTTTTAGATTGTAGGTCCCTATCTCTACTTAAATGATCACCATGGACTTAGAAGACACCTTATCAAGGTGTGCCTTCGAATATTCTCATTGTATTACACTATTACCCCTTATCTAGACACAAATACTATTGAGTTAGAGGCCCTTGAGGTCTATGTTTCCTTGTTCATTACCTTGGAACTTCATTAATAAACATCATCAATCATGGATTCCTTGTTACATGTTGGAACCTTCATTATTTGTACCATTAAGAGGTTATGTTAGTGGTGGATTTTCCTAACATAACCTATCAACATAAATTGGTAATTACATAATTAATAAACTATATACATGTTCAGACACCAACCGAGGGATAAATTTTGGTACATGGGTATTAGATTACATTGTACTTATTTACATTATATATGAATGCTTTAACATTGTTACATTTCCATTACAATGGCCATAATCTTTATAAAAAATTTGTGGTGGCATAGTGAGATTTATCTTATACACTTTCAAGGAATAGTTTGGAACCCAAGGAATATTACATGATTTTAGGTGTTGATAAAGGGAGGAATTCAACTTTGAACACTTTATTGATTGATGTTTAGGATGAATATTAATAGAAGATGACCAAGCCAAAGCTTGGGATGCTTATGATAGTTATTTTATTTCTGTTATAATTTTGTGGAACATGTTATGCATGTTGTCTTGTATCCATGCTTTTCAGTTTTCTAATAACATGATATATCATCAATAGTTATTCTAGTTCTTTCAGTTATGGTTACTGTTTTTTATACTTTCCACTGTGACTTCTATTTACTATTATTAATACATCTATTTACATCTATTTACATTTATCTTATGTGCTATAATTTGGAAATGAGGGAATAGTTTTCTCACAAATAAATGTTATGGTCTTGCTGGTAGTGTGATGCCTCTTATGTTTGGGGAGATGAACTTGAGGTCATGTGGCCCACCTGGCTCAGGGAACCCTTAAGTGGATTATGAGTCTATGACCTCACAAAGTGGTATCATAGTAGGTTCTATTATTAAATTACTATTTAGATACATTGTATTGTATATTAGGAACATTGGGAACTTGTTTATAAGCCATGTTTGGGCATCACAAACCCATGATCGAGGTAAAAGATGAGTTTCCAAAATTATAATTATTGTTATGATTTTTGCAATTAATGCTGAATTTATTTCACTATTGGATGATGCACATAATATATGGTTTTTTTATTATTTCTCGGTTTGATGATTTTATTTCATTCTTGGCCCAATGATATGAGTTAAAGGATAAATGTTACATGCATCATTATAGGTACCATATATTTGCATGTCATTCATATTGTCAAGCCATACATGTGCATTTCACAATTTTGCATTACATGATATGCCTGTGATTGTTTACTGATGATGTGATAGTTAGTCTGTACATGTATTGCTTTTGGTTTTTATTTAGTGATTTCAAGTCTCAATTCATGAGGTGGATGGGCCCTCATGTGTTGGGAGAGTAATTTATTGAGTCAATCCATAATTCTATAAATAAAGTGGTGTCGCTTCCAGTGATAATGTGTATGGACACTAATTCACTAAAAATTGATTATAAAGTGAATCATGAAATCTAAAATGAATTGGTTTCACATCCTTATTATTCCTTGTCATGTTTATGAAAGATAATGTAGTGACCTAGAAATTAAATGTAAAATGATACAACAACATATACTTAAGAACATTCCATCACCGGACTATCCAAGCATGTAGTTGGGGTATTACACCATGGAGGGTGATCCTCCCTTGTTTAGCCTTCATTAGTGATGCTATCTATCTTTTCAAAGATTGTTCAAATGAATGTTTTTAGAAATTGTAGACCAATGTATCCATGAAGTCTCGTATCATATACTAGAAGGGTGGAGATTGTCACGATCCAAGCATGGTGGGCCCTGAGCTGGCAATCTTACTATCAAGACTACCACTAGAAGGACCACCTGTTGTACCTGATATATGCACTGATTCAACTTTTCATGATAGTTTCCTACATATGATGTATTCCATGCATGGTGTTCCCTGACATGCACCTACAATGGATGATATAACTCGTGAGTTCTAGCAGTAACATCCTACTAACATCTCAGGGGATAGAGGTCCATAGCTTGTTGAGTCTTAGATATAGGCCATCCTATCTATATATGAGCATCTGGAGACATCTCTAAGGCATAGGGTAAATCTTTCTATATACATGTTGCATGACATGGATAAGCATTGGTTGGATGTGATTACCTAGTCTAGTCATAATCATGGAATGCAATGGGTTTATTTCCAAACTTCTTTCTAGGATTAGTTATTTCCTAAAACAATTATAGTTGATTGATCTATAGAGTTCATGCATCTTGAGTAGTGTACTATTTGAGTCACTGATTACTCAGAACATTTCACTGAGTTACCAAGTTTTTCACCACTACTAGGCGATGATGAGCTTTCAAATGTTATAAATTTCCGGGATGGGGTCCAGTATTCCATCCATATGTAGGTGGCTATCTTTTTCCATTATACATTTTTTGCAATTGTAAATTATGATCTTATCATTGAGCATAACCAAAGGGGTGACAATAGTATCAGACATAGAGACTAGTGTCGCATTACGCCAGTACTTATTCCAATGGAAATAATCCATCTCTCAAGGATTCTCATCAGGGAAGTGACAACCATATTTACTGTTTTGATAGCTCTTTATTGTGTCATCAGTTTGAATGATTGGGTCACCTGAAGCCTCAATGTTATAGATACCCACTGGAGTGCCGAACTAGAAGTCGTATGGGGCATCTTCAGAGATTCTACAAGACCATTACACATGCTTTGATCGGAAAAAGGATTTGTGATAGCTCCATATTTTAGAGAAGTTTCTTTGGAACCATGTTAGGAAGGGAGTTAGGATATCAATGACATAACTGGATGAGGAGGAGTTCTTGACCATTGTATCAAGACCCCTAATCACCATCAGCACTAGTTGTGAAGTTTTGATCAGGGTAGTCCCACTGTTTCATAGGTCCATGGATCAATCCAGTTAAATGAACTATAGTCGATACTTGGGGATTAGGCTCCAGAACCATCTATAGTATTATGTACTATTATTTTGGTATCTACTATAGTATTTTTATTATTTGATATAGGTGATTCAAAATCTTTTGTCTCTATATATATCAAGGAATTTCTCAGACTGGAGATGCATTATTACTATAGTGTAATGAACCTAGATATGACGTTAGGTGTATAAATAAAGAAAATACATTAGTATATGGACTTCCCCTTGATATAGGTAGTTACCCTTTCTTATAGAACCTCTTTGTTCTCAATATTACATGCTTCAATTTAAGTATTGGGTGGAAAAGTTGGTTATTATCTTGCTTTTATAGAATTCTATCACTGAAGGGTTTCATTTATATCACCATTGGGAAGTAGTTATCTAAATAAAGGTTACTAGTGTTTCTAGGTTGGTACCGTGGGACCATAGAATCATAGGCTAGGTGACTGACTACCAAGTTTGAAAATATCATCATAGGGGATCAGAGTTTATGACAACATGATTTTTCTCAAGTAATTGATCATTTTAGGGATGTCTTTCCTGATGATTTTTTTGGCTTACCTCCTGATAGAGAGGTAGATATTATAATTGAGATTATTCTAGTAATATCTCCAATATCCCTTCCTCCATATAGGATAGAACCTATAGAGCTTTAGGATATCATGCAGTAGTTAGAGGATTTATAGAGAAAAGGTTTTATACATCCCAATACATCCTCTTGAGGTTCACCCATGCTCTTTGCTAAGAAGGTGGATGGGATCATAAGTCAATGTGTGGGTTAAATAATGTTAAACCAGCTTATAATTAGGAACCAATATCCACTTCCTTGAATACATGATCATTTTGACCAACTCTGAGGAGCTAGGGTCTTATAAAAGATTGACCTGAGAGCTGGTTATCATCTGGTGTGAGTTAGGTCGTTATACATACCGCCTATAGCTTTTCATAGTAGCTATAGTCTGTATGAGTATCTTATTATATCATTCAGTATTATGAACAAACATGCAATTTTCTTGTCTCTAATGAATATGGTGTTCCACCCCAATTTGGACTATTTTATCATGGTCTTTATGGATGACATCATGGTGTATTTTCATACTTGTAGAAACCCTGAAAAAAAAAGTTGAAATGATTATGAGTACACCGATAGAGCATAAAATTTATGCCAATATTTCTAAGTCCCACTTCTAGATTGTAAAAGTACACGTTATGGGTCATATTGTCTTAGAATCAGGCATATCAATTGACCTAGAAAGGGTTAGTGCAATAATTACCTATGAGAATCCCTAGAATGTGCATGGCATAAGTATTCCTGGGGATTGTTTGATATTAAGGGAATTTCATAATATAATTTTCACACGTTGCTTAACCTCTTTCTGATCTTAAAAAGAAGTGTGTTATGTTCCTATGATACAAAACTTGCACGAAAGACATTCAAGAGATGAAAGGGAGGCTTGTCTAGGTACCTATTCTAACTCCTCCAGAGCCAGTCATAGGTTATTTTATCTTCTTTGATTCATTAATAATCGTCCCTGAAGAAGTTCTAATACAGAAGGATAGAGTCATTTTGTATGGATATCAACTATTTTGGCATCATGAAAGAGACTACCTGACACATGACCTTAAGCTATCATAAGTTTTCTATGCCTTACGTTACTAGATACATTATCTATTGGGTGAGAGATTTGTGGTGTACAAGGAACCCAATAGACACAAATATATCATTACTCATTCTGACTTCAACCTCATAAAACAAATATGGGTTGAATACATAAAATCCTATGATTTTGATCTTGCCTATAATCCAGGGAAGAGAAATGTGGTTGCAGATGCACTAGATGTGAAAACTAAAACACGGGCCATACTGGAAGATAGTGGTGAATAAAAGTTAATGAAACTTTTCTCGGAGCTACATATAGAGTTTCATGATATCCCGAGTAGTCTTATCTATAATATTTAGCAGTTACCTCTTCCCTCTTGAAGAAGGGGAAAATTAGATAGTATTAATATCCTAATGTCTTGATTCTCCATGAGAGCTCCTCCATATTAGTCTGTAGGAAGATATTATGTCATACGTATTCATGGATGTGTTTGGGTTCCTACTGATATGAGAGAGGAGTTTATTCAAGAGTCCCATGCTTCTCAGTGGGAAGTTCATCCAAGAAGCTCCAAGAAATATTGAGATATAAAACACTAGTATTTGTGGCATGGGATAAAGCATTAGATTGTAGGCTTTATAAATATGTGTTCCACTAGTTATCAGGTGAAGGCAGAGCACATGAGATGTGTAGTCTTGTTACATATACTTCTAGTATTCGAAAAGAAAATGATAGGATGTTTCCATGGACTTTGTAGTCTTATTTCCTAGGTCACCGAGGGGTATAAATTCTATAGTAGTAGTTATTGAATGAATAATGAAATCAACCCACTTCATTTGTATTCATGATACTTCATCAGTTGATAAAATGTGAAGATTATATGTTCATTAGATTGTATGAAAACATAGATTCACTCATACCATCACATTATATAGGTATTCTCATTTTATTTCCCCATTCTGGAAAGGATTGTAGAAGGATATGATAACTCTGGTGCTTATAATAAAAAAAATTCACCCTCAAACTTATGGAAAATTAGAATGGACAATATAGGTTATTGAGGATATTCTCTGGGCATGTGTGCTATATTTTTGAGGTTTATGGGAGAATAATATCCCTCTTGTTGCGTTTTCATATAATAATAGCTTTTGGGTGACAATTCTGATGGTTCCTTTTGAGGCATTATATGGTAAGTTTGGCCATTCACTACTATGACAGTTAGAGGTAGGTGAGGCACACCTACTAGGTTCTCATCTTGCTCAGGAGAATTCATAGTAGGTTTAGCTGATCAGAAAGAATATGAATATTGCTCTATCTAGAAAAAAATTGTATTCCAATCGCCATCGATGACCTCTATAGTTTGAGTTCAGGGATGGTTTTTTCCTTTGGGTATCTCCCAATCTAGGGCATAGATGGTTACAATATCAAGGGAAGCTTTCACCTTATTACATAGGGCCATTTGAAATCCTAGAAAGAGTTGTGCAGTTGCCTATCAGTTGACACTACCTCAGAGGTATCATGCCACTCACGACTTCTTCCATGTTTCACATATTCACTAGTATCATGATGACTTATCTGATACCATTGATCCTGAGGAATTTTAGTCATATGTTTATGCTACCTTTGAGAAATATACATTCGTTGAACAAAGTACAATGGTTCTCCGAGGCCAGTTTTTCCCACTAGTATAGGTGCTATGGAAGCCTGACTCAAAGACAAGTTCTTTCAAGGGGGTAATACTCTAATAACCTAGTTTTTCACTCAGTTAAGGATCCATTAAATTTTAGTCTAATTCATTATTGTGGAGATAATATCTATGGATAATGGGTTAGTAGAGATTCTTTGTGTTTTAGGGCTTTTTCAAAGCCTGGAACCCATATTTTTTGGAAAATATACATGTCACATGGTTTAGAGTAAACCGTGTGGGAAGGCCGCACTGTTAGAACAAACCATGTAGAAGGTGACTTTTTGGACAAGGCCTTACTGCATATTTGGCACACGGTTTCCATCAACATGCATCCTAACTATGAATGTTCCCTTTCATTCCTAGGTACCCATGAATAATTGACTCATGGTTTGAAAAACTGTGTGGCCAAACCATGGTCATGCTAATTATAGGGTAATTTTAATATTTTACACTTAATGTTATATTATGCATATTATTTCCGCTTAATATGAGTTTATACATGATTGAACTATTTTTTGACCCCATTTGGAGCTTCATTACTGAATAATATAGGGATTGTAAGATCTCCTTCATTTGATATCCGATCGATATTCCATTTGTCATGGTAGATGTGCAAGGATAAGTACTTGAGTCCATTTTAGCCTTTCTTATTATCTCTTTCTCTCGACCTAGTTTCCATAGTGTGAGTATTTTTATATTTTTCTTATATCTAATCCATTATAAGCTGAATTAGAGGTTGATATCGAAGAAGGATATTTGTATTACCCTATGGTGGGTGGTCTATAACTTATCCATCAAGTTCATTGATTTTGGAATTTGTCATGTGGGGCTCACTGATTTCATCAGGTGTCATTAATAGAAATTATATTCCATGCTTATAATCATTTTAAATATATAGTTATTAAATATCTAAATATGTGATTACTTGTTGGTTGTAATTACCACAATTCCCAACATCCCATGTAGGATGATCTACCATAGTTGAGTTTTTAATGTTTTGAAACTTTTGATCCATCATCCAGATGCGCTTGATCTTGACCACAATAATGATAGGCCTCCATATGATAAATTATTGTTGTGTCATGAAATGGTGAATGGAATTTACTATTTCACTTCCACTTGATGTTCCTAATGTAAGTATTTAAAATTGGATAATAAAATGTGAATGAATAATAGGTTACATGTTTGTAGCACCCCTTACCATGTTAATGGAAGGTAGATGAGTGAACCTTAATTATTGAATATTAATAAAATGTATTTAGTAAATATTTCATTCTACTTGTACTTTTCAAACTAATGAAATGAAGGTATTGAACCAAATGAAATATTATATGACATCATTAACAATTAGGAGTCTCCTGAGTAAATTTTTCATTGGATTCTTATTAGGGAATCCATTGAGAACTCAAGAACCCCATTCCAATTAAATGATATGAATTGATTAGGTTGTGACCCACCATGATATTGATTCTTTTCTATTACTGGATTATTGGTATAACCCAATAGGATCCATCACATAGTATTAAAGGATTCCATGGATATGCTCATTTGATCCAGCATTGACATGTAGGTTCCATGGTTACACCCCATAGGGCTCTGTCTCTGCATAGCACCATTTTACCTTGGATGATCACCTTGGATTGATTAGGAAACTTATTGACAAATGCCTTGGAATATTCTCCTTTGATTTCACCATTACCACTTTATCTAGACTTTGATACTATTGAGGTAGCATCCCTTGAGGTATACATTACCTTGATAATTAACTTGACAGTTCTTCATTAAATTTGATCAATCATGGTTTCCATGTAACATATTGGAAACATCATAATTTTTTATTATCATAAGGTGATTTTAGTGCTGTATATGCCTCACAAGACTTATCAAAAAAATTTCTAATTACTTAATTTATGAACTAGATACATGTTCAGAAACAAGACAAGGGATGAATCAGGTAATTGGGTATTTAGTTACATTGTAATGAATTACATTATATACGCATTCTTAGAGACTATTTAATATAAATTACATAGGTTATATGTTATAGGCACCACTGGTGGTGTCCCACTGATATTTATCTCTCACCCTCTCTGGGTGCCGTTTGGTACCAGGGGCAGATTACATGAATAAAGGTGTTGATAAAGGGAAGCATACGACTTAGAAAACATGATTTCTTATTAATTTATGATGGATGTCGATATTAGATAACCAAGACAAACTCCGAATGCTTGGGATAGTTATATTATTTCTTCTTTAGTTTTTTGAAACATATTATTCCTATTATCTTGTGTCCGTGTTTTCGAGTTTTCTAGTAATAATACATATCATTATTAGTTATTCTAGTTATTTCAGTTACTGTTAGTATTTCCTCTACATTTTGTTGTCTCTTCTGTTTACTTATATTACTTCATATATTTACCTCTATTTTCATTTATCCACCGCACTACACTTTGGTAATGATGACATAGTCTCCACATGGACAAACCCTAGACCCTCACTACTAGTCCAGAGCCTCTGGCGTTTGGGGAGATTCACTTGAGGCCATGTGGCCCACCAGGCTTGGGGCACCCTTAAGTGGAACCCACCTGCAGGAAGTCACAATCTAGATCATAATTTCCCAGAAAAACTTATGCATGAGGTCTTGATATATCATAACCACTCTTGTATATACCACCATGGGTAATGTTTGGAACTCCATTAAAATATACTCACATAGTAAGAATGAAACCATTGTCTTCCCTTAAAATGGGATGATATGATCCAAAGCTTTATAAAAAATCCATATGGTGAATCACATGAGAATAAGTAGTCATAACAAATCTCATAATAAATGAGCCTTACTTGAGACTCCCACACGATCTATGGATGAAGAGGGACCAGATCTATAAATCAAAAAGAATATACTTCTCCTGCACCCACTAAATATTATTGGAATAAGGACGACTACTCAAAAGCATCCTCTAGCAACTAAGAGAGGGATATCCTACTAAAGGAATTATCCACCATATTTTCCATTCATAGATTATATAAAATATCAAAGTCATATTCCAACTAGAACACTAAACATTGCCTCTACCTTATGTTATGATCTCTCTAGGTGAGAATTTACCTCATGATCTTATTTTCTATATAGACTACAAACCACCCACCAACAATGCACTTCCTCTATGTTCATTGGGTTAACAAAACTACTCCAAGATCCAAATCATGGGTTGCATTGTATTTCTCATGATGTCTAAAATTTTAGGACTTATAGGAAATAACTATTTTTCTATACATCAACACATAACAAATCCCATATATAGTGGTGTTGTGGAACACCACATTCTCAAGTCCTCCCTCTAAAATCTTCAAGAAAATACCACTCACCAACATTTACTTTAGCTCCATGAAATATCTATATCACATCTTGGATTTAGAAATTAATTTTCACTTTTTTGAAATGGTGGTTATGGCCATCAAAATCCTATATAAGTATGCTATGAATCTATGGTATTACCATATAAAACCAAGGATTCCTTTCACTATAAACATGATTTTTGATGGCTCCCAAGCTAGGACTACCTTGAACATAAGTAATTTTAATGCTACTATATAGAATGAGATGGAAAGACCTTATAAGTGGACCCCTAAAACATAAAATATACACTTCAGGAGCTTGTATTATAATAGGTTCTCTTAATTTTAGTCTAAGAATGTTCTCAAATACTCTACACGGTCATCATCAAATGATAAATAGATGAGGTTATTGTTGATGAAGAAAAAAATCATATATAAAAGGTTAAAATATATTATTCATATAATCCATGTATATATTAAGGAATTATTAATTCTTAAGGTAATCACCATACAATTATAATGGTTGTAGAGTTATCAAACTTTCAACTTTAGAATAACATCCCCAGAAAATTGAATCTAGAGAATGTCAGACATAAGATTGATCTTCTAGAACCACCTCACTTACATTGGTTAGTCAAAAAGGGCCACGATCCTTGTCAGAGGGTAATTTTACCTAACTTTACTTGATTTTTATGGTGATAGGAGACAAGAAGACTCAATATATCATATTAATTCCTAGAAAATAACACCAATTTTGTCTAGGGTGACACATTGGTTATAAGGAAACCCATATAAATAAGTTACTCAAACTTCTCATTTAGCTCCATGATCTTATCTAGTTCCATCCCATAAGATTTAGAATACATCATAATAGTATTTGGGTGTAAATAAATGCATAAGTCAACTTATTAATAAGGGGGAGATTCCAAAACATTCATGGGTAAAACATACATGTACTCATCCATGACTATTAGAATATGATCATCCAATATGTCTACTACACATAAGTTCAAACTCACCAAATGGTTGATGATTAGCTGAAAATTCTCAAACATAGGACTTTATCATCTCATATGAAGGTCCCACTCACCCATGATATAGAATCTCGATACTTCATCTCAGAAGAACACCACTCTTCAATGTTAGAATACTATCGGAGAATGTACTACAGATAGAAGGTCCACACTATATATGATTTAATACAACTTTATCATAATTACTAAGAGTCCCATGAAAAAAACATTCCACATAGAACAAGATGACATTATTACATGATGTGGGTGAGTATGTGATCGCTTCCAGTATGAGTATCTAAAAACATGGATTGGGATATATGATCCACTAGATTTTTTAACTCTTCATATAGGGATATTTAAATAAAGGATTGACTCAAATCAGTGTTTACTAGTATGGTTTCATGGTCATAACCCACCATCACATACATCTGACTACATCCCAAATCACTATCCCTCTAATCCAACCACCTGGGGGTGGTGGATATGGAATTAGATCATAGAACCCCACTCCTCTATATCCCCCACCAGATAGAAAACCAACTTCTCTACCAAATCCTCCTCCATGGGTATTACATATGAGATGTCCCTTATTTCATTATATCCTCTAAAGTAGAGGCCCATAGATTTCATGGATTCCAACTACTACATGATAGGTTGGGATATTATATATGTACTTGTCCTTTATAGGAATAATAATATCAATCCCAAAATTGATGAGGTCCATTATATAAATCATAGTCTATTAATTATTTGGTTCGAGACTGCATATGCAGATGCCTCCAACATTTGGAATCTAATAACTAGAATTGGAGGACAATAACGGTTGTTTCTACTACATGATGACCACCCCCAACACCTAATATCTACTACCCCTACAATATGAATATCTCCACTATTTAGGATTAAGTTAGTACCAAGTCATATGTGGAAATAAATAGGAAAACAATACCTTCTTTAATATATCTACAAAGATCATGCTTAGACTTCTATTCATGAAATAATCCATCACATACCATATAAATGGATTAACTAATGATATCAATGAATCTTGATGCATACTCATAAATTGACATGACAACTTATTATAACTATAAATAATCATAAATTAATATAGACCTCAATACCACTAGATAACACCAATAATCAAAGGTTTACAAAATCAATCCATGGGAGCATTTTCACACCTTGGGTTTGGATAGTCAAGTGAAACCAATGACTTATCATGTCATGAATAAGACCAGATATAATCACTATTATCTAATTGGTAAGTATCCAAACTATGATGAAAAATTGAACTACTGTCTCAAAACATGCCTCAACCACCTGATGATGAATCTCACCTCAGAAATTGGGTGGCCACCAGTTTTGGAACTAATGAACCATTCTGAACCTACACGTATACTTTTGCAATCCCATAGAAATAATTGATTTTGTAACATGAAGTGGAACATTTAGATGCACTAAAGGAGGTCGTTCTGCTCATTGTAATATGGTTGTAGGTACTGCCTCTCACACCCTCAAAAGAAACAAATTATAAATTGGACCCTAGATGTAGGTATTGTTACTAGTTGCTCATCAATATGGGGACTCAACCACTAGCATGAGCATGTAAAGGCCCTTCCATTGGATCCTTGATGGATTCTTGTTTGGTGATATCCTACAGTTTAAAAATACAAATCATGGCCAATAAATAAAATCTATTGAGATGACATAAGAATTAATTGAGTTAAAAAGGAACCATTAGTATATTATGAACATATCATCACTTATTTCCTATAATTGATTCCTTAATGTATTGAGTTGAAAAATAGGTTATGATAGTCTTAGTTAATGTATATTTCAGTTTCCACACCAATATTGGGTTCCCTAGCATTGTAGATGATATCAAGACTCTTTAACACTATTTACCAAATTTCCCAATGCATTTATCATTAAACACCTAACTGTAAATTATGTTCCAAAGATTTCACATGTATTTAAAATCACTTTGTCATGAGATATCCTACCAAAACCCCCCATGATTGGTATTAATTTGACTATGAAACCCTAAGAACGCCTTTAATAATTCAGGGGCTTGTGATTATGAATGATTAGGGCTGTCTCTCGAGATGGGAGGCCTTAGCATAATTAACCTCTGAACACTCACACCTTCAAAAATGATATAATAAATAAGATATGAAAAGGGAAAAATAATATATATATAGATATATAATGTGTGAGATAACCACTATGACCCAAATATTGAAAGAAATATATAAGTTGAAATTTAATGGGGAAATATGCACTCCCAATAATTAAAATGAAATATTTACTCAACAACTGACGTGAAAAAGTTCCTCACAATGGAAGAGATCTAGACATGAACATTTTCCACTACTAGTACCTATAAGTACCATTAAGATCCTTCAATACTTGGTCTATAGATGTCACCACAAAACCATCTATTTTATTTATAAGTCATGATGATTGGTTGAGTATAGATATACTTATTAGGATAAACCAAGGACCATAAAGGGAAAATAAAATACAAGTCATCTCAAATCTAAAATGGTGGGAAGGAATGAACAGCCCATAAATTCTTTAAAGAGAGAACCTAGGACACATGGGAATGTATCATTATTCATAGATCATCCACAATAAAAGATGATACTGGCCCACAGAATCCCAAAAAACCATATAGAAACCCATAGAACCTCTCTAGAACTATATTCCGTGACTCAATCCACATTGAATAAAAAGTACCATCTGAGGGTATAATGATCTCAGTTGAGGACCCGAACCCTTTCTAAATTCATAGATAGGGTATAACTAATCCATATATGGAGGAATTTACCACTAGTATGTGAGTGGAAACTAAACCTAACTATGATATATGGGGGTCCCAATATTTGATATAACCATTACCCTGTGGGAGGTGGGGGGGTTGAAAACCTTAGGAATTCTATGATCAACATGCCCAAAACCTATATGTATAGAGATAAATCATAAAAAAATCTGAAATTTCAAAAAAAAGGCCTTAGATTACAAAATGGACCTTTCTATCATGATTTATGTGGAAGACACTCAAAACGTGTTATTTATTTTCTCAAAATCAACACATGGTGTAAGGGTTGAGAAATAAGTCCACTTATGCAAAAACATGGCCATGTGGTGGCCTTTGGGTGAACGAAATGGAATTTTGGAAAATGGGGTACATATAGACACCCCACACAACCAAAACAAGATATCCCACTTAGTCCCATGAGACTATGATAATTGGAAAGGTCCCACAAGCCTTGCGTGCTAGGCTCATCGACCATGTGCACTAGACCAACTTGGATCAAGAGGCTCATCCACTAACTGAATTGATGGTAGTGATGAACCAACTCATTCAATGGGTGGTGAATCAATATAATTGTTGTTACACTATAGTTTAATAACCTCTGTATTCTCATGCCATGGTGTCCCTAACAGTTTTCCATCACCCTTCAACGCTAGCTGTTGTCACAGATGACCTTCACATCACAACACCCCCTCTTTATTCGAGTCAAATTACACTACATAACTTTAGATTTCGTTTCAATCACAATAACTTCTCCTCACACAACATATTATCACTCAATCCTCAATGTATAATTCATTACCCCTCGCACTACATCCTTCAAATTTACCCCAGTGTCGATGAAATCGCATCGTTCACTCAATAAGAGAAGATCGAGGAAGGGAAAAAATAAGAGATGGGGAAATGTTTGGACCCTTATTCATCAATACAATAACAAAACCTTTAATAGAAAATAATATGTTTCAGGAAAATTTATTTTACTATAGTTATTTTTGACATAGATATTATGAATTAAATAATGGTTATTAGAGGAAATTAAAAAATAATTTACGACAATTTATTCATAAATAAATGGGATTTCAATTGATAAAATTCAATATGAAATTAAAGAATAATAGAAAAATAAATAACAACAAATCCCTACCCCAATTTGGGTTATTTTTTGGGGAATATCACATATGTATTAGATATCATCAGTGATTCTATTGAAGGGTTTTGTTCTTCGATATCACAATTTATCTAGATATCTAAAATATATATATATCTCGTAACATTTATATTTCAACAATTATAGGGTTTATGGTATCAAAACCTTGTATTTGATAAAATATGATTAGATTGGAAATACATAGTTTTTGTGATGCTCAATTAAAATAGCTGACACTAGGATTAGTTTTACATACTATTGAAGTAATCTTAAAATATAGTTCTGATTGGTTATACCCACCATTATAGACTAAATTGATGTCTCAGATTCACCATATGAGGCTATGTTTTTATATAAAAAAATTATTCCGATATACATGCATTCACACGCTAAGATTAATATACTATTATTATTATTACTAAATTAATATTGAGGCTCCACGATGTTTGTAACTCCACACCAGCTCTGAGACCCATCAATAAAATATTATTTAAAATATTATATGGATTCAAATATAAAACCAATGATTCTACACACTTGGATTTCACTATTTCTCAAAAAACTAGTAATTTTACCACTTCGTACCTTATATAATTGACATTGGTTGAGTTAGAGTAGGTATGGTGTAATGTTGGGGGTGTTCTCATCTAGTGCTTCATGGTCTACCTAGTAGCATGCTTTAACTAGAGTGTATTCATTATTCCCGTCCCCCACTTGGAAATAATTTCCCATTGTAATACTTGGGTTTGATATTTCACATTACCTAAATGGATTTTTAATGTTCTAACATATGTAGAATAAGCTCTCTAACAAATCCTTCCACCCATGTATGTTTATTTTCTATAGAATTTAATATAGCAGTGAAATTAAAATCGATTGAAATCCAAATCAAATGATATTAAAAACATTACCATCAATATGTGATTATTAATGTTTTATACTATGAGTGTTGTGGTAGTGTTGGGAATAATAATATTTTTAATATGTTTAATTTTATAATTTTTGCAGTATTATTATTATTTTTCATGTTTTTTGGTGTTTTCCCACAAATCAATAGAAATTCAATTTGTGTCACTAATAATGTTGCCAAATGTGTTTGAAAAGAAAATCTACCATTATAAGGAAGATAACCTTTCAAGTGCGTAAGGATAATGTGGCATATAATTGATGAGTACCAAGTCAAATCCTAGGCACAAGAGGGAAATAAAAAGTGAAATAGGTTGAGTGTTATAAAAATGTCTATAAAATAGATGATGAGAAAATGGGAATGGGGATAAATAGTAAGAAAGAATGAAAACTACAAAAAATAAAGTAATAACCTTGAGAAAACTTACACATGGAGTGGTTTTCAATTATAGGGAAAATAAATATATATTAAAATACGCAATTCTTCATACTGATTATGAATGGGAAGTGAGTAACCATTGCCTCATTGTAAACAATACTATCTTAAGATGCCCTGATGCCTTTAAAATGAAGATGAATATCCCTGTAAGGTTGTATATCTCTCTTTGAGTTAACCAGTTAATTTACCATGTAGTAGTGAAGTGTTTCCAAAATATTACTTGTTTAGTTATTTAGATTGGAATTTCAATTCCAGATAGGTATGGATAAAAACCCTATGGGTATGATGATTCACTCAAATACACTGACCATGATTTTTCTGATAATGTTTTACCACATGTTCGTAGTGTATGTTCAACCTTAGTACCCAAATCCCACTCACATATCAACTACCCAGAATAAGTGTTCGGATGTCTAGTGGTTTTCTAAGAATTAACTTTCAATCCACCACTCACACTCACTAAACAACCTTCCACTAATACTAATGGAATGAGTTATAGATAAGAGGTGAAATAACAACATAATTCACTCGTAAGAGGTATACATAAAAAATTAATCAAGATCTATTCCCAAGACAAAACATATATTGTTATCCTAAAAACAACATAATTGAATTTAGAAAAAATAACAAGTGAAAATAATGGCTCAATGATCTCAAGAGTACTTGAAACCTGATCCTCTCAATTTTATATGATGTCCTTTAATATTATCTCCTCCATAGATACCTCCACCATGTAAATAAAATATCATCCTTTATATCATGTGTTCTTGGATCAAGGATTGTTCGATTCATTATTTCATGGATTCAACATTATTTATTCTGTAATTTCATTTTTTTAGTTTTGGGAACATGAAATGTCATAGTGTAATCTTATATTATTAACATATGGAAAGAGCATTTACTTTGTTGTTAATCCTTGATTAAAATATCAGATCCCATGATCATTAATATTTCCTCTCTCTCAAATATCATCATCCACATTAAACTATATCTATTTTTTTTACCTAATTTGGATAGAAAATATGCACAAGAGAATATTGATATTCCCCTTAGGCAATGAATGTAATCAAAATAGAGTAGATATGATCCCAATGGCCCCCCTATATATTCTAGGACCTTTCTCAATCTCTTTTTAATGTGATGATGATTCAATAATGAAAATTATGTAATGGGTGAATGAAGTGTTAATGATTGATAACTGGTCAATGAAAGATATAATAACAGGACATCTAATATTAGGGATAGACTCAAGTGTTAGTCATAAAACAAAATAAATGTGTGGGGTTTTCATGAAATATCATTGGTCTAAAAAGATATTATACATTATGGAATAATACTCTACTATTTATTAGCGTAATAGGAGGCATGGAAATATTTCTATACTAGTGTTCCATCAAATTACAATGTTTATGTGTTACGAATTTCGAAATACATAGAATCAAAATATAACATACATCATAATGTGAATGTATGATGTTATTGGTCTCTGCACTACATTGGATGTGAAACATACTCTCAATATTCTCTATTGAACTATGTTGGTACCTTAATGATATATCATGTTATCATGTAAGGTTGAGTTTGTTCACAACACCTCAATTTCTTCTAGTTGGATTTATTGAAGAGGTGGTGTGTCCTCATAGGCTAAAGTTGCTTCCATTGGATCATTAGTTCCGTGTGAATATACAACCATAACACTTTATTTGGGGTTGTTGTGTAGTCCCAGCCTCCAATTTCAAAATAAATTATCCTCCAAGCATAAAGTTAATATAAACATTAAAATTTCACAAACACTTGATTTCATCAATTTTCACTTACACATTCAACTACCCTAGATAAATTAAAACCCAATAATGTAAAATATATTTACATAGAAATGAATTCATATAATGTCATATAGTTAATGAAAATCAACCATTTTTGCTAATTTATAATAGTAATTAGACAATATTATGAAAACTAGAAAACTATCTGAAAAAAACTAAATTACTTAAAAACAAAATATAATTAATAAACTTAATGAAAAATAATGAGAAGATATACTAAACACCACTAATTTCTTTCCCTCATAGGCTTAAGTTATGGAATAAAATACATGGAGAGCCGGTTTAATATGTCCATATAGAACTATCAATGTTATATGAGGGGGGACCACTATCGAATATTGGTTGGTTTTTATGGGGTTTCCTTTATAAAATCTAACCATTTTTCTACTAGATATCTTCAAATGATGAGTTTATAAATGGATTGATATCACTTATATTTCCCCTTTTGATATTCTGAGATAGGGTGCTGGGATAATTGAGTAGACCAATGAGAAAATTCTCTATAGATTGTGGTAAATTAAAAGATCCCCACATTACAGACCTCATATTTTAGTATTCTTAGTGAGGGGGATAATATTGAATTACTAGAATGCTCTCATTTTCAAATAAGTTTGGAAAAGTGAAGGGTCACATACCTCCTCCATACATGAATTCATACATGGGGGGTTTCTGTAGGATCACTTTGGAATGTGTTGAATACTTATATGGGTGATATAAATCATTATTAGTGTCTTTTTGATCAATTTAAACTTTTTATCCATTGACCTCTTATGATTTGTTAAGATTTTTATTCTCTCAATCTTGGTTATCTATCCCTTTATGTATGAAAGAATATGAATGAAATTAAAAAATGACTCATGAAATTTTCACAAGGATCACTACTCAAAAATAGTATCTAGAAATTTTTATGTTTACGATTATCTGATAAAAAAATTATACTATAAAGAAATAGTAGTTATAATGGGGTAAACAAAGAGTAATCTGAACATGAAGTGTTGTTCTATATACTTTATACATGGGTAGAATATAATATAGAATCTATTGAGTTGGTGATAACCTAACCGTAATGAAATATCTATCACGAACTCTTTACTTCCTCCCAACAGTGTGAAAATTCTTCCAGTGCATTTCAAAAATAGTCGAGTCTATAAAAAGTTGAGACTTCACTCTATTCTTGTTATACTTGGGTCTTTTTATTTTTCTTCTCTTAATTGTAAAAAATCATGAAAGAAATGCCTTATTATAATTCTATATACACTAAAATTCACACACACACAAACACACTCTTTCTTTCACTTCTCATCAAAAAATTATAAATTCGTGTCTTTTACATATTTCATCTTTATAAATTGGACTGTAAAAAATCCTCTTTTATTATTCTTCACTTTAATATATGAAAGTATACATTTTCTTAGTTAAAAAAAACTTCCACACACTTCCTCTCTTCTCTTATCTACTTTTATTATTATATTATACTTTAGTGCAATGAGAAATCACTAGTTATTCTATCTTGTTTCTTATGTGAACATGGGTGGAACTAGTTCATCTACGCCTCACTACTTCTATAACCTTTAGAATTTCAAAAAATATGTTACAATGTTAATGTTGAGTCTTCTATTATTTTATACAAAATAATTTCAATATTTTATAATAATTATCAATTTTCCCACACACAATTTTTTACATCATGTTAAATATATATATTAGCAATTTCCATATTAGATTGTTATTTCCTTCTTCTGGAAAAAATTTCCCTATAGAGAATGAATACTATGTTTTGAATTACCATGATTTTAGATAATTCATAAATACCTTTAATATCATCTATTTAAATCCTATATCTTCTTGGATAGTTTCCTTCTTTCCTCACACTATTTTGGAAACATACTGGTCTTCTAAATTTTAAAATATTCCATGAAAATTTCATCAATATTCATGTATTCCTGAGTTCTTTGGTTTGTATCGAGTTATAGTCATGGATCTATGATATAAATCAAATGACCCTCCTCAAATAATCATTTATTCCATCTTCTAGTATTATCACGATACACTATATTGTGATGTTTATCTTTATTTAATATTAGTTGACATGGAATTAGCAGAATCATAAACATCATTGTATGAGTGTGTTATACAAACATTCAAATAACTCACACAAATATGAAACATAAGTTCCAAACTAATGAAACATATAAACAATATTCATAATCATCTTAAGATTTAAAGAAACTCATACACAATCCTTCATCTATTGGCACATATACAGAACTAGGATGGAAAATAAACACATCTTTAATAACACATATATAGATTTCATATCACTCTTACACAGTTTTAACTCACTTTCCAAGTGCATTTTTTCCCTTAAATAGTTCATATAATTCCCACAATATTTAGATTGAAAAAATAAGTATCTTTAAAATTAATTATTCATTAATATTATTGAACACCCACCTTTCTTATGATATTTTAAAATACCATGAAATCCAATCATTTTTTTTATTTCACAACATCATTTTTGTAAAACATTCCCATGACATGATTAATTCATATTCTACATATGGAAAATAATTCATAATAAATTCATAATCTCCTCTTTTATTCACAACTCAAAGGCCTTAATACTTATTCTTTATCCATTACATTCTAGGATAATGATTAAACAAATCGGGATACATGAATTTGAATGTGCATATTTCCTGGAATCATATGATAGTATCCTCTTCTTATAAAAGATCCATTTTTTACAATCTAATGCCTCTTATATAGTCATAATACTTAATCCTACGTATCTATAGAATGACTCATACAAATTCATAAAATTACATGATTTGAGACTAATATGTAGCTCTATACCTTTTTCAAAATTTTGAATAATCAAAATTCTAAATACCTAAAAAATTACATAGAGCTACTCTTACATATAAATAAAAATGAATATTTCTATCAGGACGAGTTAAAATTACATAAATTAGATATTACCATAAAATATTAGCCTAAATTTTAGAGTTACCCCAATGAAACTCACCAAGCTCATCGATTAAATTTACATAAATAATGTAGTTCATCTTACATGACTTACCTTTATGAGAAATTTTATAGATTATGTTAGCTTTATACAAGTCA
This sequence comes from Viscum album, assembly GCA_963277665.1. Taxonomy (NCBI): domain Eukaryota; kingdom Viridiplantae; phylum Streptophyta; class Magnoliopsida; order Santalales; family Viscaceae; genus Viscum; species Viscum album. The sequence goes on from OY728133.1 coordinate 450,135,551, forward strand.
CTAGATTTATGTGTTTTCCATACACATTAATCAAATTACATTTACATAATAGTTCACCTTCCAGATGACCTATAACACCTGAGACATTTATGAGAAATATTCTGTTTTTATGTTATATAAATCATCAAAAGGAACTTTCACTACACACAACACTATCTTGGCTTTCTTTACACACAATTGCGGCCTTCCTCGATAGCTTGTGTTGTACGCAATACCGAGAATCACTAAACAACGATATGCTATTAAAATATTATTAAAAATAGCCATTATGAATAGTAATAATAACTTTTTGAAATTTTATAAATTTTATTCTTCAGAATAGACTTCATTTTTGGATTTGGAATATCGAAATTAGCATAGGGTGAAGTTTTGGTATTTTTCTAAAAACTATCAATTTTTGATGAATAGTGAAAATAGTAGGTTACTAGTTAAAAACCGACTTTATATTTAAATAATTATTTATTTTATTTAAATTTATTTTATGTCAAAATTGATATATAATACCTATATAACTTCAATGCAATTCATTGGAGTCATTTTATAATAATTTTAGATATATAAAAATTTAATTGAACTTTTCACCGTCTATTACCCACCTCCTAGGAGAATTTCCAAATTCACATAAAACATAATTTTACCGCTTTTTTGAATTTCATTTCGAAAATCCGAGAGACATGGTTGATGTCAGTATGTAAAGTGTGGTACAATGAGTTGAAAATAATTTTTTGTGAATATAAACTTTTTACTTTTTTTACCACGGTTAAAAGTAAATAGGGTAATTAAGTGTAAAAATGATTTTATTATTACCTTAACACATGTCCTAATTATATTGGATAAGTGTAATTCGACCAAAAACAACCTTATGAATAAAATATGACAAATTTTCCCCACATTTATTATATTAGTACATTTAATATTAATTTATTTAAAGAAGGGTTAAAATAGTTAAAATCAATGTTTAATAAGTAAATCATTTTTAATATAGGGTTATACATAAGATAAATTAGACTATAAATATTAATTAGAAAGCTAATAAGATTTCCTAAATAATGGAATTTTATTTGTAATTTTTATAATTAAAATAATTTAATTTATTTATGACACAATGATGATGCAGTAATTATATTATTAATGAAATATTGACATAATTGATGATATAAATACACAAATAAATATAATTTGAGAATTTTTATGAATTAAAAAAAAAAAATCAGTGTTAATATGACATCTTATTATTTATTTAATTAACTTTTTTCGAACTAATCTTTCTGTTATGATTTTCACAAAAATCAATTCCCAAATAGTGTCAAAATTGACATATAATAGTTTTTAAAACAAATATAATATTATTAATTGTAATTTTATTCCTAAAAATCTAAGGTTCGGTCAAATGAATTAGATAAGGTTATAAATATATTAATAATATACAACTTTTGGTTCTTTTGGCTTGTTATTGTATGTTTATTAACTTTATAGTGTACAAAAACAAGAAGACACGGTAAAAGTAAAATTATCTAACTTAAAGTTAGATCTAAATGATAAGGATAAAATAGATACCTAAACTTGTCTAAATTATTTTGGATGAGAGTATTTCGACCCATACCCACCTTAGCTTCAAAATAAATCAATTTTGAGCTATTAAAAACCGAATATGACTTTATAATAAAATAATATTTTTAGTTTTTCCAAAGGGACCCCTCTCCCCCCTTATAAGATGGCACCTCGTCCCTCTCTTCCTCACACCACTTTGAGCCTTCCAGCTCGGCCAACCCCTACCAAATTCTCTTCTCCACTTCCCTATAAACATCCTAGATGTCCTGGTATTCTTTAATGACCAATTTTAGTGCCCTAAAAGGAGGTCTCAAAGAGACGCTTCAAAGAAGAGGTAATGTTTGCTACCGATTCTTTCAACTTTATTTCTTCTTCCACTTCTTCTTAATTAGTTGTTTTATTATGAAGTAATAAAATCATTATCTCTCATATACTGATATTTTATTATAATTATGAAACAACCCTATTTCACCATCTATCCATCCTACGAAAAAAATCACCGCGCGTTCGTACGTACGGAATACCGTCTCCACGCCGTGGTGTAATCTATTTTCCACCACCTTACACGGATGGGTATAATGGTGTAAATAATAACTATATATGATTATTGTAAATTGATATTGATTTTGAAATAGTATACATACACTCCAATACAATTCCACGATCATGGGAACGATATCATCGCTCGTGCGTACGTACGGAATATCGTGTCCATGATGTGATGTGACTCGTTCTATGTGATCTTCATTGAATAATGATTATATAAATGAATTGAATGAATTTAATGAATTAATATGATATATATTACACTAATATCATTCTATAAATGAGGTATCTATATCCTAAAAATAAGAATATGAATTTATTCGATAAAATATGCATAAGAACAAAAAGTAATAAACACCCGAATAACAAGTAGTAATGAAATATTACAAATAAAATGCTACAAATATGACAATATATGATATCATAAAAATTATTATGATTCTGGAATAAGTCAATAACATTATTTAAATCATTATATAGGAGGTTCAGACACATACGAAGCAAATCGGACTTAAGGTTAGGGAAAATCTCACAATCTCATTTTTATCTGAGATTGTTTATACTTCAGAATTTACTATGGAATATTTATCATCCACATCCATGTTTCTTCAATATGTAGTATTATTTCCATCCACCTTCAATTTTTTAAATACAATTTTACCCTTTGGTGATTCTTTAGTAAAAGATATGAAAGGAATCTTTTGTCGTTTTTCATACGAGGTACTTTTTGACTTTTCTGGCCAAAGTACGGGAAGAATGTTTTTTTAACTTATACGGAATGAATGGATTTTATGATTTCATAAAACATTATTTCCATGAAGCTTATATTATATTTTTTCATGTTTATTTTTAATAAACTTCTTTTAGTTTAAAATTGTATGACATGTTAATAATGAAAAAATGTTTTTTATGTAGAAAGCATATTTTCCTCAAGAATGGAGTTCAAGTGTTTTATCAAAATTATTTTCCATCTAAGATAATATTGGGTTCTGTTTCTATCCCTATTTTTAAATTGATTTGATTATATTGTGATGGAATTATTTTTATGAAGTCCTTTATCTTATACGATTTGTATTATGATGTCATGATGTTTAAGAATCCCATTTTTATTACATGGGTTATGTTATGATGTATGATTTATGATTTTGTGGCACAAATAAGAACGGTATAATTATGAGATGGGTAGGACCTATATCTCCCTCCAAATGCATTGGGTAAAGATTCATATCTCATGAGATACACATGGCTGGAACGGCAGGTTAAACGGGTTCAGTGATACCGGACTGAAACGAGGAGTGAACTCGGTACAAAAATGGACTTTGTCCGCTAAAATAGTCTTGGAAATGAGTCTTGAATAATAAGAAATGATTATCTATGATTATGTGTGTATGCCACAATGTTTCATGTTTTATGTTATCATTTTTGGGATTACATTTCACGACTATGATTTATCCCATGTTATGAAATTTTGAACCCTTTTGCAGGTTAATATTTTAAAAATGTTATGTTCTTATGAATATGATATGATTGATATTTCTTTTGTTTGACCTTACTGAGCATTTGAGCTCACCCTTTTGTATGTTTTCTTTTCCCCATGTTAGGAAGAAGGATATTAAGTAGGATATTCCAAAAAAGGGACTCTATATATGATGAAATAAATGGGAGACAACGTAGATGATTTATGAACTAGTTATTTATGTTTCCCAGTTTCTAAAGACACTAAACCTATACAGTACTTTCATGGTTTTTTTATATTTTGTAATAAGTGTACTTCAATTTTAAAGTATTAACAATGTATGTAAATTATGGGTCATTATAGTTGGTATCAGAGGAAAGTTATAGTCAACCTTTGGAAACTAGGATGTGAAACCCTTAGTAAGAACCCTAAGGATAAGTCTAAGCATAGAACACAATATTAGCGTTTTAGAAATGGCCATGAATAAACTATGATAAGACCTTAAGTGTAAAATTTTATTCTTTATTATGTGTTTTTCCCATTATAATTAGTGTTTATCAGACTATTCTTCTGGGTTTTAGTCAATGCCTAGAACCCAAAGGAACCTTGTTAATGCGGAATGCGACGGGCAATGTAATGATTGTCCCCCGAAGCAACCAAATGTTTTGGGAGCTGGAATGCAAAATCATTTAGCCATGCTCACACAAATTTCTCAAGACATGAATCAATCAGGACATTTAAACGAGCAAAGGAGCAACATTCTGTTGAATCCTTCATGAGGCAGCGTCCACCTTCATTCAGCGGGTCTTCTAATCCATTAGTGGCTGAACAATTGATCAGTACCACAGAAAAGATATTTTTAGTTCTTCAATGTTCTGAACATGATAAAGTCTTCTTAGCAGTATATCATTTGGAAGGTGATGCTGATCAATGGTGGAATCTTATTAAGAATATGATGCAAAGAGATGAAATTGAGTCCATGGAATGGGACGAGTTCAAGTACATTTTTTTCAGTAAGTACATCCCTCGTATTCTTCGAACAAAGATGGAGAAGAGTTTCTTGAACTGAAACAAAAGGATGATGAATCTATTGGTACTTATGAAGAAAATTTTACAAGAATTGCATGGTACGCTTCCAGAATTATTATCCAACCTAAGAGTAAGATCGATCAATTCTTTAGTGGCTTAAAACCAAGTCTTTGAAGGGCGTTAGCCATAAGGGGCTTCAATAGCTACGAGGAAATTGTTCGATGATCTCTCAAGGTTGATATAGAGATTGGTCTAACCCATCAGTCAGACGGCTTTGATAAGAAGAGGAAAATTTTATTCAAAGGTAAATCTAAAGACCACACTGAAAAGAAGATGAGTATTCCCTTATTCTAAAAGTGTGGAAAGAAACATAGAGGAAATTGTCTTAAGGGGACAAGAAAATGTTATAAGTGTGGAAAAGAAGGTCATCAGATAATTGAATGTCAAAATAATGGAAAAAATATGTCTAATGATGCAAAAAAATGAAGGGATACATAGAATGAACCCAATACACTTAAATGATTCAAGTGAAAGGAGATGGGGTATTATTCGAATAAATGTCCAAATCCAAGGGTTGATGATGATGATCAACATCAACAAACTCTTAAGGCCAAAGATAATGGAAATTCACATGTAACTTCTATCAGCGATGTGGATTACGACAATGAAGTGGTGAGAGGTACAATTTCCATCCACACTAAAGTAGAAAATGTTTTATTCGATTATGGATCCATCCACACTTTTATTTATAAAGAAATTTCTAACCGTATAACCGTATTACCTCAACTATAAGATGTTGAGTTAGATATGAAAACCCCTAATGGCACAACAGTCACATCAAATGTTTATAATTCTTCTCCAATTGAAGTTTGTGGGAAAGTACATCCTAAAAATCTTGTGATACTTCCTATAGTGGAATTTGATGTGATTCATAGAATGGATTGGCTTTCTCTATACGAAGCTCATATAAATTTCCAAATAAGGGAAGTCAAATTTCATATTCTGGATCAATCTATGATCAAATATCAATGCAAGGATGAACATAACCTTCTAGTGGAAATTTCATCCATCTTATGGGTATTGATTCCACTAAATGATGGTTATTTATCTCAAATGGTTGGGGAGAAACTCAAGATTAATAATATGCCAATTGTACGGGAGTTTGATGATGTCTTTCCAGAGGAATTTCCAGGTCTTCCACCAAATCGTGAAGTTGAGTTTTTAATAGAACTCGTATTGGGTGCTTTGCCTATTTCAAAGACCCCTTATAGAATGGACCCAATTGAGTTGCAGGAATTGAAGAAGCAAATCCAAGAGAATCTTGATAAGGGATTCATATGCCCTAGTGCGTCACCTCGGGGAGCACCTGTTCTGTTTGTTGAGAAGAAAGATGGAGCAATGATACTCTGCATTGATTATCGAGAACTTAACATGATCACTATCAAGAACAAATATCCTCTCCCACACATTGATGACTTATTTGACCAACTACGTGGAGATCAATACTTTTCAATGATTTATCTTTGTTCATGGTATCATCAATAAAGGGTCAAAAGGGAGGATATACCAAAGATGGATTTTCGTACAAGGTATGGACACTATAAATTTATAGTGATACCATTTGGTCTTACTAATTCCCCTGATATCTTCATGGATATGATGAATAGAGTATGTAGAGACTATCTTTATCAGTTTTTGGTAGTCTTTATAGACGATATTCTTCTATATTCAAAGAGCAAGGAAGAAGATGAAGATCACTTGAGTATTATATTGGTGACCCTGAGAAAGGAGAAGCTTTATGCCAAATTTACCAAGTGTGAATTTTGGCTTCAAAAAGTTACATTTTTGGGTCACATAATCTCAAAACAGGGGATATATGTGGATCCAGCAGAAACAGAGGTTATCGAAAGATGGTAGAGACAAACAACAGTATCTATGATCTGAAGTTTTCTTGGTTTGGATGGATATTACCGACGTTTTGTGAACGATTTTTTAAAGTTATCTAACCCACTCACCATGTTTACTCGGAAAGGAGTTATGTTGGTTTGGATGGAGGAATGTGAAGAGAATTTCAAAGAGATAAAAAGAAGTTTATCCAGTACGACTGCACTCACACTTCCCCATAGTTGAGAATGGTTTGTGATCTATAGTGACACATCCAAGAAGGGGATGTGGTGTGTTCTTATGCAAAATGATATGGTGAGAGCTTATGCCTCACGACAGTTGAAAATCCATGAGCAATATTACCCAACTCATGGTTTGGAGTTAGCTGCGGTAATCTTTGCATTAATGATTTGGAGGCATTATCTTTATGGAGAAAGGTGTGACATTTATACTGATCATAAAAGTTTAAAGTATATTTTAACATAAAAGGAGCTGAATATGCGCCAAAGAAGATGGTTGAAGCTGGTTAAGTATTACAACTGCTCAATTCATTACCTACCTAGGAAAGTAAACAAGGTGGAAGATGCATTATGTCGACAAGACCATGCTAGCTTATCTATGATGAAGATCACAAACGATCCAATATTTATGGATTTACAAAGGATGGATTGCAGAATTATAATGGAATGGGAAAATTATATCTTTCTCAAATAAATGATCAACCATATATACATTTAAAGATTAAAGAGGCACAAAAAGAAGATGTGTAGTTACAAAAGAAGGTGAGAAATGTTCCTGAATTCAACCTTGATTGTGATGGGATAATAAGGTTCCGAAATCGGGTTTGTGTTCCTCCCATCCTAGAATTAAAGAAGGGGCTGCTGGGTGAGGCTCATAGTTCATCATTCTCTATTCATCTAGGAAGCATGAAGATGTATAGGTACCTGAAAGAGTACTTCTGTTGGGATGGTATGAAAAGATATGTTGCTGAATATGTCTCTTGATGCTTGGTTTGTCAGCAAGTTAAACTGAGAGACAAACGTCTGATGAGATTTTATAACCATTACACATACTAGAATGGAAATGGGAAAACATTACTACGGACTCTGTTACTGGACATCCTAAAACATCCAAGGGTAATAATGCTATCTGGGTTATAGTTGATCATCTTACGAAGTTGGCACACATCATTTCTATTAGAGAAGATTTCTATCTGGATCATCTTGCCAGGATATTTGTAAAGGAAGTGGTAAGATTGCATGGAGTACCACTTTCTATTATATCTGATCAGGATCCAAGGTTTACCTCAATGTTTTGGCGAAATCTTCTACATACTCTAGATACAGAGTTGAGTTTCAGAACTGCTTATCCTCCTCAGAAAGACGGTCAGTCTGAGAGGACAATTCAAACTCTAGAAGATATGTTGAGAGCTTGCTCTATGGATTTCAAAGGTGTTTTGGATCAACACCAACCTTTGGTGGAATTTCTTATAATAATAGCTTTCACTCCAGTATTCAGATGGATCCTTATAAAGCACTCTATGGAATGAAATGTAGGACTCCAACATGTTGGGATGAAGTTGGGGAAAGAAAGATATTAAGGCCTGATCTTTTTGATGAGATGGTAGAAAAGTTCCGATCTATTCAACAACACATAAGATAAACTCAGAGTCTAAAAAAATGTTAGGTCGACAACCGAATAAAAGACCTATTGTTTGAAGTGGGTGATAAAGTGTTCTTACGAATATCTCCTTGGAAGAGAGTAATGAGTTTTGAAAAGAAGGTAAAGCTGATCCCTAGGTATATCAGTCGTTTTGAAATACTGGATCATGTTGTGAAGGTAGCTTACCGATTGGTGCTTCCACCGAATCTCTCTGAAGATCACGATGTGTTCCATGTATCTCCCCTGAGAAAGTACATACCTAATCATTCACATGTACTCAGCTCAGAAGTTGTACCGCTGGAGCAAGATCGTTCTTATGAAGAACAGCCGATAGAGATTCTAGATCGTAGCGAAAAAGTCATACGGAACAAGACCACTCGCTTAGTGAAAGTTTTATGGAGGAACTACCAATTAGAAGAAGCTACATGGGAGCTTGATGATATGACGAGGGAGAGGTATCCTCATCTGTTTGTTACAAAGTGACGAATTTCGAGGGCGAAATTCATTTTAAGGGGTGTAGAATGTAACACCAAAGACTTTTATGAGAAATATTTTTTTTTTATGTTATATAAATCATCAAAGGGATCTTTCACTACATACGACTCTAGGTTGTCTTACTTTACATACAATTACAGCCTTCCTCGATAGCTTGCATTGTACTCAATACAGAGATTCACTAAACAACGATATGCTATTAAAATATTATTAAAACTAGCCGTTATGAATAGTAATAACCACTTTTTGAAATTTTATAAATTTTATTTTTCATAATGTACATCATTTTTGGATTCGGAATATCTAAATTAGCCTAGGGTGAAATTTTGGTATTTTTCTGAAAACTTTCAATTTTTGATGAATAGTGAAAACACTAGGTTACTATTAAAAAATTGACTTTTTATTTAAATAATTATTTATTCTATTTAAATTTATTTTAGGTCAAAACTGATACATAATACCTATATAATTTCAATGAAATTCATTGAAGTCATTTTATAAAAATTTTAGATATATAAAAATTTTATTGAACTTTTCACCATCTTTTACCCACCTCCTAGGAAAATTTCCAAATTCACATATAACATTATTTTACCACTTTTGTGAATGGAATTGAAAAAATCTGAGAGACACAATTGATTTCAGTAAGTAAAATGTGGTTCAATGAGATGAAAATAATTTTTGGTGAATAGTTACTTTTTACTTTTTTACCACGGTTAAAAGTAAATAGGGTAATTAAGGGTAAAAATTATATTATTATTACCCTAACACATGTACTAATTCTATTGGATAAGTTTAATTCGACCAAAAACAACCCTAGGAATAAAATATGACCATTTAGGCCCACTTGGATTAGATTAGGACATTTAATATTAATTTATTTAAAGAAGGGTTAAAATAGTTCAAATCAATGTTTAATAAGTAAATAATTTTTAATATAGGGTTATACATAAGATAAATTCGACTATAAATATTCAGTATAAATCTAAAAATATTTCCTACATAATGGTAATATATTTGTAATTTTTAGACTTTATATACTTTAATTTATTTATGACACAATGATGATGCAGTAATTATATTATTAATGAAATAATGACATAATTGATGTTATAAATACCCAAATAAATGTAATTTGTGACTTTTTTTGAATTCCAATAATTTTCTATGTTAATATGACATGTTATTATTGATTTAACTAACTTTTTTTGAACTAATCATTCTTTTATGATTTTCGCAAAAATCAATTATCAAATAGTGTCAAAATTTGCATAAAATAGTTTTTAAAACAAATATTATATTATTAATTGTTATTTTATTCCTAAAAATCTAATGTTTGGCCAAATTAATTAAATAAGTTTATATATATTAATAATAAACAACTTGGGGTTCGTTTTTCTTGTTATAGTATGTTTATTAACCTTATAGTGTATGAAAACAAGAAAACATGGTAAAAGTTAAATTAACTAACTTAAAGTTAAATCAATATGATAAGGTTAAAATTGAAACCTAAACTTGTATAAAATCTTTTGGATGAGATTATTTCGAACCATACCGACATTAGATTCTGAATAAATCGATATGGAGCTATTAAAAACCGAATATGACTTTATAATAAAATAATAGTTTTAGTTTTTCCAAAGGTACCCCTCTCCTCCCTTATAAAATGGCACCTCCTCCCTCTCTCCCTCACACCACTTTGAGCCCTCAAGCTCGGCCAACCCCTGAAAAATTCTCTTCTCTACTTCCCTAGAAACATCCTAGATGTCTTGGACCTCTTAAAAGTCCAGTTTTAGTTCCCTAAAAGGAGGTCTCAAAGTGGCGCTTCAAATAAGAGGTAATGTCTGTTACCAATTGTTTCAACTTTATTTCTTCTTCCACATATTATTTATTAGTTTCTTTATTATGAAGTAATAACATCAGTATTACTCATATATTGATATGCTATTATAAGTATGAAACAACCCTATTTCACCATCTATCCATCCTACAGAAAACAAAATCACCGCGCCTGCGTACGTATGGAATACCGTCTCCACGCCATGGTGTAATCTATTTTCCACCACCACCTTACTTGGATGGGCATAATGGTATAAAGAATAACTATATACGATTAATGTAAATTGATATTGATTCTTAAATAGTATAAATACACGCCAATACAATTACACAATCATGGTAATGATATCATCGCACGTGTGTACGTACGGAATACCGTCTCCACAATGTGATGCGACTCATTCTACTTGACCGTCATTGCATAATGATTATATAAATTAATTTAATGAATGAATATGATATATATTACACTAATACCATTCTTTAAATGAGTTATCTATAATCTAAAAAAAAGAATATGAATTTATTTGATAAAATTCGCATAAAAACAAAAAGATATAAATACCCAAATAACAAGTAGTAATGAAATATTACAAATAAGAAGCTAAGAATATGACCATATATGATATCATAAAAATAAGTATGATTCTGGAATAAGTCAATAACATTATCTAAATCATTATATAGGATGTTCAGACTCTTACGAAGCAAATCAGACCTAAGGTATGGGAAAATCTCACAATCTCATTTTTATCTGAGATTGTTTATACTTTAGAATTTACTGGGGAATATATATCATTCACATCCATGATTCCTCAATATGTAATATTATTTCCATCCACCAACAATTGATTAAATCCAATTTTACCCTTCTTTGAGTTTTTAGTAAAAGATATTAATGTAATCTTTTATCATTTTTCATACGAGGTACTTTTTGACTTTTCCAGCCAAAGTAGGGGAAGAATGTTTTTTTAACTCATACGGCATGAATGGATTTTATGATTTCATAAAAAATTATTTCCATGAAGGTTCCTTTACAAGTTTTCATGTTTATTTTTAATAAACTTCTTTAAATTTAAAATTGTATAACATGTTAATAATGGAAAAATGTTTTTGAAGTAGAAAGGATATTTTCCTCATGAATGGAGTTCAAGTGTTTTATCAAAATTATTTTCCATCAATGTGAATATAGGGTTATGTTTCTATCCCTATTGTTATATTGATTTTATTATGTTGTGATGGAATTATTTTTATGAAGTCCTCTATCTTATACAATTTGTTTTATGATGTCAAGATGATTAAGAATTCCATTTTTATTACATGGGTTATGTTATGATGTATGATTTATGATTTTGTGGCACACATAAGAATGGTATAATTATGATATGGGTGGAACCTATATCTCCCTCCAATGCATTGGTTAAAGATTTATATATCATGAGATAGACATGGCTGGAACGGCAGGTTAAACCGGTTCAGTTATATAGGACTGAAACGAGGAGTGAACTCGGTTCAGAAATGGACTTTGTCCGCTAAGATAGTCTTGGAAATGAGTCTTGACTAATAAGAAATGATTCCCTATGATTATGTGTGTATGTTACAAAGTTTCATGTTTTACGTTATGATTATTGTGATTACATTTCACTACTGTGATTTATCCCATGTTATGAAATTTTGATCTCTTTTGCAGGATAAGATTTCCAAAATGTTATGTTCTTATGAATGTGATGTGATTGATATTTATTTTGTTTACCCTTACTGAGCATTTGAGCTCACCCTTTTGTATTTTTTCTTTTCCCTAGGTAAGTAAGAAGGATATTAAGTAGGATATTCCAAAAAAGGGACTCTAGATATTATGAAATAAATGGGAGACAATGTAGATGATTTATGAAGTAGTTGTTTATGTTTCCCAGTTTCTGAAGACACTATTCCCTATATGGTCCTTTCATTGTATTGTTATATTTTGCAATAATTGTACTACAATTTTGAAGTATTAAAAGTGTATATAATGTATGGGTAGTTATGTGACCATTATAGAACATGCAAAAATTTAAATTTCCCTTTAAGTACCACTATATGTTTCCAAATTTCATCTACAAATGTTTGTAACTCCATCAAATCAACATATAATTTTTTCATTACCAAAAAAATTTATCAAGGAATTGAAAAACACTTTAAAACCATCACTAAGATCCATTATAAATTATTTCAAAAATCATTGAATCCCATGATCCTTTGTAAAGATTCTATACAAAATATAACATCTAAATGTTTTTCTTTAATATATTGACATCAAGATTCATGAATACATCAAGAACATTGATAATAAACACAATACACACAAAGTTGGATCCAAAATATCCTTATTTTAATTCAATGTAAATATAACTAAAATGATCTTTCAATATATGAATAATATTCAAAATTATCTTCACTTCTATCACCTTTAACATTTCTCCCATTTTTTTATAAACTTATCATTTTTAATTTATATCACCTTATGGAAAAGAAATAAAAAGTTCTGAAAGGGATGATGATATAATTTCATACTTGGGAAATTTGTCATCAATCAAACTACTCTAAGTCTAAATGGGCCATACTTAGTGTAGAAAATTAGAGGATTTAGTTTAGGAAACAATGATGTACATTATAAAAGAGTATGATACCAATTCGAAATGAAACAACTTATAATTTTATTCAAGGACTACACAATTGTTTTCCATGTTGAGATAATTGACTAAAACTAATTGGGATAATATTTATCATGAAATATATCAATATTAACTTGAAATTAATTAATCCTCTTGAATTAAAAAAATATAAAATTCAAATATAACTTGAATTATGATAACATTGGAACTTCTTCAAGATTCACCGATTAAGAAATTGATTACTTCAATTTCTTCCCTTTAACATTATGATATGGTTTTAGTTAACGAGGGATATAGAATAATAAATGGTATATTTTTTCAATGGAACTTCTAGGAGAACCTTATAAAATATTCAGATTATAATGAAGTAATAATTATGGAGGGATCTTTATTCTTCACTTTTCTTCCCCTCAAAGAGACAAATTAATTAATCCTTATAATGGTGAAAATATTTCAAAAATTTGATTTTATGATATTTGAAATAGACAATGAACAAAAATTTATTTCTTAAAATTGTTTTCATGAATTTAAAACATCTATATCATTACCAAGGATGATTATGTTTAACAAATATTCTTTGAGAATTGTAGGGTAATTATTCTAATATTTAAACTTCTTCATTTTTCTAGCCAATATTGACACAAAATACTCCAACTTTATAAAAAAATACCCTTTCATCTAATTTTCTTTAGAAAACCATATGATAGATTAATATAATACGGTCGATTCCTCATATTACTATACATTATTGTTAATATGTACGTCAATTCAGGTTCTCCCTATGAGAATGTAGTTCAAATTTAAAGCACACATTCAAAATAAAAAATAATACACCCATAGGTAAATGGAATAAGGGGGATATGATTTTTCCTCAATGTGAATAACAAGATTGAGTAGATTTTTCCAGCCACATTTCTCCATTATTTCCAGTCTTCATTCTTTTACATTTATTCTTCAATTTAGTATTATTTCTTTGAATCATATAATTAATCTTTATATAAATTAATTTGTATGAGATAATATTCTTTACATATTCCATAATGAAACATGAATCACCTTATACAATACTTTTCTTATCTAGAATCTTTTTATTATTGGAATCAAGATTAAATAATATTTAGAAACATGACCATATTTATTTTACCTCCCAAACAATTATTCTTCAACAATAGGGTTTTCATTTACTGAAAAACACTCATGAATATCAAGAAATTCATGTTTATAACATCTTTTACATTAGAATATTTTTATCTTTTTCTGCTTCCATTTCTTTTCTTTCTCGAAATTATCTGCAGAAATTACTAAATAATATTTGGGTTTATGAATTTTTTTGGTTAATATATCTGGATTATTATGTGTAATTTTATTTACATATATCTATTTATATGTTTCAAAAATCTTGATATTATTTCATTTTTACCCAAGGATATATTATGTGTCTTCTTTGATACCTTATTAGTTCTATTTTTTTTTTTAATTTTCTTTATATTCATATATAATTCTATTTATTCATTTTTTTTATATTTTTTTCTTCTTTATCCATTTTTTTGAGACATTCATGGCAGGAAATTCTCCTCTTATAAAACAATCCCATTAAAAACATCACCGAGTTTTCTAATTGCTTCAAATTTGATTTGTGGATAACAGATTTATCCCAATCAGTGAGTTTTGCTTCTTCTAAAGATTTCCCCTTTTAAATGGGAATCCATTTTTTCTTCTGGAATTGATTGATTGTACAAAAAATACTAATCTTTATATCTAAACCAATAGAAACAATAAAATTTCCCTAAAAATAATTATTTTCATATAGAAGTTTCTTGTTGTACATAAATATTTGATATTCAAGCAATATGTTAGGGGGATTTATTTACCACTGGTAGGGGTATTCTTGGGGAACCAACATGCAGAATCCTTCTATACACCCTTGAGATAGTTTTAGTATTCTCATAACTTTTACTAATCTATTTTTGTATATGTTTTAATTTTAAAACAACACTTTCCATCAAAATATATTTATAGTATGAATCTAATCATGAAATAGATGGTACATCTGGCATTGATATTTCTATAGATTGATCATTAGTTGATCCCATTATATTTTTTCTTCTAGATAAAATCATTTTCATAGATGACTCATATTATACTATTTGTAAGAAAATATAATGCTTTCCCTTGGGAAGTTGTGAAGACTTGGATTGAGGGGTTTACCAACTTCCCATCTTAACCTCCATCTCTCAATGATTTATATTGAGAATTTATTTCAGATTCTCCATTTCCTTCAATTTCTCTTCAAAAAAATAAATTATTTCAACTTCTTTATAATGTATATTTACCTTCTCTTGAAATAATGATTCAATCCACTTAATATTATTAGTTTTAACCTCCAATTATGAGTTCTTAATTTAATTGAAGATTTCCTGATTTTCTTCATGTGAATGGATTTTATCCTCAATAATATTCTCTATTTTCTCTATTTCATTGATTTTATTGAGCCAGTAATATTAAATATTGGAGGATATTTATCCATGTATTACATTTTAAGCATCTTTTTTTTCAATATATTTAGAGATACTTATATAAAATATAGACTTATATTGCAAATACTTCTCATATTTCATTGAATTCTCCTCCTGTCGGTTGATATCCTCTTATTAACATTCAATAATTCCACAAATTAAATAATATAATTCTTTAGGAAAAGTGTACAACGTTTCAATTAATGAATCTATTGGTATGTGTATTATCATACGATAACTCTCACTTAGGTTTTTTTATTCTTGTGGATGTGTTTGACAATAATTATCACTTACCTCATGATCACCAGACTACTCTGATTTAACAGAGGTAGAAAAATTTTCCATTTCCTTAGTGGTAGATTAAACTAAAATTACTCTTATTTCAAAGATATATCTATATTATTTAATGTTATGGAATGAAGAGATTGAAACATATTTTTTCTGACATGAGCAGGATTATTTCTCCAACTCTCACTTTACATTATTTTACCTATTTACCATGAACCGGTTTGAGCTGACAACTGAACTAACACCCAACCTAGTCCTATATGTAATCGAATAGTGTTCCTAATCACAATATGCAAGAAAATAGATCTTGGAAATCTAAATTACACACTTGGTAAGGATTAATTAATTAAAAGTGGTCAACAATAAGTTCAAAATGAAATATAAAATGTATTTTAGGATTATCAGGGTCCTTGGAACCATACACATGGGATCCACATGGTTAGCCAAACCATGTTATCTAGATATGTTGCTCTAGATATTCCTAAAAAATTAACCTAATCTCAAGATAAACCTAAAATAATTTGAAACTAAATTGTAATTCAAGAATTATTTATAGATCAAACACATGAAATTTATCAAGAATAAAGTAAAATTCCAAGACTCGATTTGGGACTACCCTAGATAACTCAAGGATATGAATGGAAAAGAGCTATATAGACTCTCTCCTAAACCTACCTATTATATTCTAACCACCCTATCACCATAATACTTGTACTACACAAATAATTAAGGGTGTGTTGAATCCTAGGATCTCTCAAGAACCTATGATCTGATACAATTTGTGATAAAATAGCCCATGTTCCACTTAAACTAAAATTCGAACCGATCCACCACTATCTCAAATAATATTCTTGATCCCCTTGTTCTAACAACTAGTTACTTTTCATCTATGTAAAACACATGGGGAATTATTTCTCCCATTAAAAAATAGTTAAACACGCATCAAAACATCACCATAAATTCTAGAATGACCCATCCATAAGTTTGGTTCCATGCCAAGATAAATAAATAGAAAAAATATAAATAATAAAAAATACCATTAATTAAATAAATAAATTAAGGGTGATGAATATTTTTTATTAATAAAGGTATGAAACCTTAATTCAAAGAAATACCATACATCAAACCCAAAACTAATGAATGTGTGTCATGGGATACCCTTGTGTTTTAAATAGAATAATACTGGGCCTATTTATTAGATACAATGTGTCTTTATGTGTATCCTATTAAGATTTCACATATGTAATCTCCATCGGGAGTGCTAGGGATATCCCAATACAAACTCCTTATAGGGATCAGATATATTAATGAACAATCTAGCTTGTGCACACTAGACTTGAAAAACACATATCCAGACTTATATTAGTTATCCAGGTAACCTGTCACATTAATAAAAAATAGATATGATTCAAAAAATTTAAAATGATTAAATTAGGCATAATAATCATAATAATAACTCACCCACACCTCTAACTACCTAAAAAAGGAATTACACCATTCTATCCATCACCTTATCACCACATACATAAAACACCAACCATAAAGGGAAGTATTTATAAGGGATATGCAAATATTTTATGACACACATGTATTTAAAAATAATTAAAAATTAAAATGATCTTTCCAAAAAATAATCTTTGGATTACAATCCTATTTTATTTCATTTCAAATTTGAATCATAAAAAAATTCTTAAAATATTTGTTTTGAAACCATCATTTAAGTCAATTTAGGAATAAACTCATATTTTTATATAAAATAAAAAAATCATAAACATCACCCATGAATTCACCCCATGACAAAAATTAGGTCAAAACACTTTTAAACTGATCACTTTACCTAAAATAATTTTTAATTTTTTTAAAAAAAAATTAGCAATTCAAGTATCACTTGAAATTCCTAGTAAAAATATTGAACCAATTGAGAATTCACTTTGAATACATTTTTTTAAAATATAAATATTTATTTAAAAAATATTTTCTAAATTTCACAAACAAATGGTGTGAATGGTTTATTAAAATATATTTCTAATAGGTTCCTAAATCAATAATTCCTTTGTATTGAAATGATAATCATGTAAAACTTGATTTTCTATTCAAAGAATGCAAAATCACATTTAATATTATCATAAAAAAATTAAAACAGAATTTTAAAAATCAAGAGAATATTTTTTCTAAAATTAAATCTACAGATATGGGAAAACCTTTTTGGGATCAATGTAGAATGGTCAAAAACATCAAATTTGGATTTAATGGTTCCTATTCAATGAATGTGATACCTTATAATTATGATTTGGATCCAAATCAGAACCAAAAATATAAATATTATTTGAATAATAATGTAACAATGATAGGACAATAATAAAAAAAGGAGAGAGGAACAAAGAAGAGGATGATATGATTTAACTAGGATATTATACCTTGAATTAAGAAGAAACCATGATGAATTGCAATAGGAGTGGGAGGCATCGAAGGGGGAGGTGAAACTAAGTGGAAGAATGGATAGAAGGGCAATGAGATGAGGGGGAGAAGAAATGATAGAACATGGGAGTTAAAATCCAAGAGTTATAATAGTAATTTGGAAAAACAAAATTAAAAAACGGGTGACCCATATGGTTTGGATTCACAATTTAGTAAATCATGCACCAAACAATCATAGGATATTGAGACCTCCAAATAATGTCACACTATTTTATTGTATTTCACCCCATGGTAAGATATACCATGCATAGATTTTAAAAAACATCCCTTGCATTTTTTAATTGGAAATGTATAGTTGTTGAACAACTACTCCTACTATGTCAGCTAACTGTGTGACACTAAAAAAGTGCCTAAAAAATTAAATTTCATTCCCATAACTTATAAAAAATAAATAACCTATAATAACCCAAAATTATTATAATAATGAGGAGTTTGGTAATTTTTAATGTTACTGGAATAAATTTGATATGGTGTTTTGTGTTATGTATTTGTTTTGATTGCAAAATTATTATATAATTTTTTTGTTAAAATAAGGATTCATTATTTTCTATGAAATAGAACGTTTCAAAATTCGTTTTAGTGGGTTTTTATTGCAGTTTCATGTTTAATAAAAATAATTTTTTTTCAAAAAATCATTCCAATATGGGTTTTAGACAATTTTTTGGATGGAAATTGGGGTTTAATGAAAATTCATTAAATTCAATCAATTTAATTAATTTTTTTTTTCTAATTGTAATAAAACATTGAATTTGGTTTTGTATTTATTTTGAATCATGTTTGGTGTTTTAAAACTATTCATTGGATTTTTTTCAGTTTCAAAAATAAAAGGATGTTTTGTGGTGTGTGAGTTTTGTGTTTTTATGGGTGAAACCATTATTTTGGATTTGTCCCTTCATGATGGGTCTATAGGATATGTGTTATGAAAAATGAATTGAATGTGTTATTGTCTTTTTTTATTTCATATATGCTTATGATATTGGTAAAGAAAAATAGTATAAATATTATCTTTTAAGATGAGCCTCTCGGTGTGTTCTTTGTCGTATAGAGTGGTGGAGTGATTATGAAGGGTTGAGGGAGATCCTCAATTATCTTAACACTCCCATAGTTTCACAGGTGAGATCTAGTGTGAGATTGATGGTTGGAATGAATTGAGATCACAAAATCAGTTTTAGTTGTGTACTAGTTGGGTGATGAGGTTCAGATATCAATATAGGGACATGAGAATAACCTTGGTTGTGTTTTTGGTTGTCTAGGTTGTGGATAAAAATAGTTCAGGTCGTATATGGGCTAATATTTGTTCTTGTTTTTTTAGTTTCACCATGATATGGCATACCATTTTTAGACCCTATAGCTGCTTTCTGTGTAGTGACCAGTGGTTAATTACATTTCATTCACTATTTTTGGATATGATCATTGTAGTCTTTGTGACTTTCATTTGTGGGTGCATAGGTGTTCATCTCTTTGAATTCGTTTGGGTTCTAGTGGATGATTCCCCAAATTTATTTTGTGAAGATACTGATTTTTTAGTGGTGTATACTCTTATTTTTTATTGTTAATTTATTTTCTCACTATTTATATGGATTTTAAATATTGGGGAGAGGTACAATCAGTATCACCACTCAAATGACTCTGAGGTAACTAGTTTAGGTTGTTTTGTGCTTGGAGACATCTCAGGAATTTATGAGATCAATTTGGTTATTTTGTGGTTTCTAATGAATATTTTAGCTAAGATACCACATTGATATGTTCCATACTATTTGATATCTTTTCAGTTTTCACTTATACCACACACCTCAAGAATTAAAGTGTAATTATCTTTCTTATTCTCATGCCTTCTAACTTGACCAAAGACGTTATGGGGGCCAAATGTTGTGTGGATGAGAGAATTATTTTCATGTCACTATGGTCTTTTATTTTATATTATTTGATATTATTATGTGTTAATTTTTGTTTAGTTAATTTTTGTATTGGAATTTATATTCTTGGAACTTTTTGGGTGTCACATGGTTAAGCCACATGGTAGAAGTTACCATGTGTTTGGGTCTGCAACTTGATTATGATATTTTGATCGGTCTTCAAATAGTTTTTTTACCATGAGGTTCACTCTAGTAAAACCATGGAATATGGTTTTAGGTTCTTTTATTCTATATATAGTTTACTAAAACCCACATCTAAACCATGAAAGTTACTGAATTGTTATTTTTTTAAAAATTATATACTCACACCTCCTTTATTTAAACCCCCAAAATCCCTCATCAACCCCTCATCACACTACCCTCTTAACCATTCACCCCCAACGTTTTAACTCCC
The DNA here is from genome assembly GCA_963277665.1 of Viscum album. NCBI lineage: Eukaryota > Viridiplantae > Streptophyta > Magnoliopsida > Santalales > Viscaceae > Viscum > Viscum album. The sequence goes on from OY728133.1 coordinate 450,156,256, forward strand.
CCCTTTGACTCATACCACCCCATGGTCATTCAATATGGTTTATTCAGGATTTGAGGTTGTATCTACTAGCAATGGGCTCTTTTCCTTTTATTTCATCCCCTTATATTTTTTTCTTCTTCCTACATATATATGTACCTTCCTTTTTGATCCCTAGGAATGGATTGCACTTTTATTTGGTTCTATATCTTGATGTTAAGGAATGAAATTCATATTTTAGGCTCTATTGAACCCATATTTGATGTTCTAAAGAATTCACTTTTTATTTTCGATATGTTTCCCAATATACTAAATTTTAATTTTTAAAACATTGATTAATTGAGTTTTAAATTTATGTTTAATATTTATAATTATAGTATTAAATGTGTTTAACTATTATTTTAAAGAAAAAATACTTTTTACTTTATTCTCATTTCAATATATAGGACTTGCTGATTTAATAACATGTTAAAATATGTTTTAATAAACCATGCACACTACATGTCTTAAAATTTTCATGAATAGGATTTATAAATAAAATATGAAATTTTAAATGGTTTTTTGGTCTTCAAAATAAATTATTAATTGGTTAAATAGTTTTACTCATCATTTTAATTAATACTTAAAATTACATGTCTTAATAAAATTATTCAATGATTGTTTTAAGTAAAGAGGGTGTTTAAAAGTATTCTTACCCTATTTGGGATATGTTGTGAATTGATGTGTGATGTTTAAGTTTTTAAGAGTTTTTATAACAATAATATTTTTTTCTTATTTGGATATAAAGGGTGGTTTCACAAAAAAATGTTTAAAAATAATATTATTAAAGAACATTGAAATGATGGGAAAGAGGATCTATATCTTGTGATGATTTTAGGAAGGATTATTTTGTAATTCTAAATAGATTTTGAAATACATGACTATGAGTAAATCTATTTATGGGTGGAATTTTATGTATGTGGTGATTGGGTGATATTTGGAAATGGAATATATCATTTAATAGAATTGGAGGTGAGGTTGAGTTATTATTAAGATTTTTAAGCCTACTTTGATCATTGTATATTTAATCACTTTCCAACATAATTTATTAACATCAAATTCACCTTGGGTAACTAATAGATGATTGGATGTGTGTTTCACTAGTATACTAAACACAAGATAGATTGTTCAATATAAGAGTATCTCACTTATAAGGATTGCTATTATTAGGTCCATGTCACTCCTTGAGGGAATTATAAATGGGACAACATGTTTGGAGACACATAAAATACTAGTGTATCCAAGGACAAAGCCCAACATCATTCTATTTAGAACATTGGGCTATCCCATGACACCCATTCCTTGGTTGGAGTTTTAATGTAGGGGATTTCTTTGACTCGCTATTATATACCATGTTTTATTGAATTTTATGGATCCCCTGATTGATTTCTTTTTTAGTTCTAATTTAAATAGTTTATAATATTTCTTTTCTATTTATTTGTCTTATAATGGATATATAACTTATTGAAGGGCGAGTCTAGAATTTATGGTGATGTTACACTTCTTATTTAATTATTTTTCATAGAAAAATCATTCCCAAGTGTGCTCTTTATATGATCCAGAATTAGTCATCATCCCATGGGGATCATGATTTCCATTCGGTCTTGTGGTAGACTGGGTAAGGTACTAGTTCAGGTGGAATCGTGAGCTGGTTTTTAACACTGTTCTTCATGGTTTTAGTAGAAATAAAATTATGATAAGAACAAGTTAAATCTTCCCCCAATTGAATTCATTATAAATACTGAAAGAGATTAAATTATTTAAATGAGGAAAACTAAAATATTCTAGAATCTAATTTTATGTGAACTTGGTTTTGATACTAATATTAAGTCACTATATAACTTATTCAACACTGAGAGGAGAGGTGTGAGTCAAGGTTGGTGACTTTTTGATCGATTTAAAATTTTCTCCATTTTCCACTTGGGTTCGGTTAATACCTATATTTTATTACTATTTGTTATCAATCCCTTTTCATATGCAATAAGGTGAAAGAATGTAAAAATGGTGCATGATATTTTATGAAAGGTTCACTACTCAATATGATTATATATTTCTTATTGTGTGTAGTTGTTTATGACACCTATATTTCCACTATAATGAAACACATATTACGGTGGATTTCCTATAGAGAAACCTGAACCTGGTGTATGGTTACTTAAATATTATATGGGGGGAAATAATCTGAATTCCCTTGGGCTTGTGATAAATTAACCCAAATTCATCATCCCACTGGATCATTGTACAACCTCCCAATGGTGGGAAACTTCTTCAAGTGCTATGAAATAACATATGAGGCTAAACTAATTTGGGATTTCAATTTTTCCTGGATATTCATGGGTTTTATTCTTTAACTTCACTTAAATACACAATAATTTGAAAGAAACACCTTCCTCTAATTCTATATACACAATAATGCACACACAAACACATAAACACACACAATCATTCTTCCTCTTCTCAATAGAAAACAATATAGTAGTTAATTCTTCTTTGAAAAATAGATTTCCCAAAATAACCATTGCTTCTTCTTCTTTATCTTCTATTTCACAGATGCAGGTCAACATCAAATCTTGTGAAAAAAATTACACAACACTTCCTCTCTTCACTTCAATATTCTTCTTATTTTTCTCTATTATTTATTTAGTGTGACAGACTACACTTATTATTTTATCTTATTTATTCAATTCAAATAAATGGAACTACTTATCATCCACATCCTCTATTATTATTATTCAACCTTTCAAAATTTATAAAATATTCAATAGTATTGAATTCAATTTTCTTTTCAACAATACAAAAGGTTTTTTATATTTTAGAACCAGTATCAGTTCTCTTACACAAGTATTTTTATATTTAAAGTAAATTATATATATTGAGTGTTGAACCATAAAATTTTTATTTCCTTAACTTAAAAAAATTCCCTATACAGTAAAAATACAATTTTTTGAATTACAAAGATTTTAAATAATTCAAAACCCTTAAAATATTCTCTCTTTAATTCCCAGATCTTCTTGAATAGTTTCTTTCTTTCACCATGTTTTTTTAGAAACACTGAGGTTTTCTCCCTTTAAAAATCCTTCCATGAAAACCACCCTAATAATCAAATATACAATATTATTAATGCAGTACCGAGTTATATTCATGGATCCATGAATTTTTATGCAATACCCTCTTCAAATCCTTATATTTTCAATATTTTACTCAAATCCTGATACACTATATCATGATTTTTATTTCCATTTACGATATATTTACAGGACATTAGAAAAATAAACAAAATCATCATATGAGTGTGTGATTCATCCATTAAAATTACTCATTAATAGATAAAACATATGTTCTATCCAAATGACATATACTAACTTTATAAACCCTTATACAAAGATGACAAAAACACTCATATGCAAATTCTTCAACTAGTGACATTTGTGTAGTACTAGTATAAAACCTACATAGATAATCAATGATATATAAATAGAATTGATATCACTCATATTTAATCCTCATGCCTTATCCAATTTTTTATATTAGAATAAATTTAATCATACATGTTTATCCAATATTCTCCAAAACTCTTCTTTTTATTTTCCTGTTATTTCATGAATATTATTTCTATGAAACAGTTTATGGGAATAAAATGATTTTAATATTCCTAAAATGTTAACCTTTAAAATTCTATCTTCTCTGATCTTCATAAAGAAGTGAATTTCTCATGGTATTTGGAAATACCATGGCATCCTCTCAATTATATTATACATCATAATTTATTCATAGAACTTCCACAAGACTCAATTCATTCGTATTCCACATTTTCATGGAGATTTCATAATACAGTCATGGTCTTCCCCTTGATCTATGATACAAATCCTGCATATTTTATTCTTCCCCAATTATATTCATGGATCATTATTAACCAAATAATGATACTCAAATTTGAATGTTAATTTTTCTTTCTATCAATTGATTTAGTTTATTCGTACTCCAAAAGGTTTTTTTAATAATATGATGACTCTTAAATAGTCATATGAATGAATCATGTGTATCTATTAAATGAATCATACATAAACTCATATATAGATCCATTAATTTTCCATATAATTAATTTTTGAACTTCCACCTTCTAAAAAAATTATCAGGAGATGAACTTCCATTTAAATACAAATTCATCTTCTATACCAGGTTGAGTGACCATTACATGAAATGGACATAAATTTGATGTATCATCATAAATTTCAAAGTTACCCTCTAGAAACTCACCAATCTCATGGATTAACTTTACATAATGAATCAATTTTAAATTCTAGGAATTACCTTTACTTATCATTTCATAGAGTATGTGAACATTACACAAGTCATGATATTTATAAGTTACCCTTATGCATGAATATAATTACCTTTATGCATTATCACAACTTCTAGTTTTCCCTTATGTTATATGAAACAAATCTATAATTTCCTTTATCGAATGGTGGATTTTTCAAAATTTGATCTCTATAATTTTATAAATACATAAAATAAACTAAAAAATGATTCAATTACCTCAAAAAAATTATAAAATAATACAAAAACTCTTTGAAACCATCTTCAAATAACTTCTTTCAATTAGTTCAATAATCATTGATTCTCACAATCCTTCATATGTATTCTTCACAAATTGCCACTTTTAGATACATTATTTATCAAATTTACATCAATATTCATGAATAACTCAACATCATTGAAAATAAATACAAAATACTCAAATTACACATCATATATTATTATTAAATAATCCAATGGATTATAATAAGGATTTGTTTGTAGGAACATTGATGATTCTTATGTTGTCTCCCAAATTAAGGGATTTTATCTATTGAATGAAAATCAGGTTCAACTTCTTTCATTATAAATTAATCATGTTGTGGTGATCAATATATTTATTATATGGTATAAATTATCCATTAATGAAATTATAAGGTTTCTAATAGATTTTTATAGAGGTGCATAATAAAGTCTTCCTTCATCTTTTTTTCCACTACATATTACTGGGTGTTGAAAAAACTATACATGACCACTATATTATCTTCAACCAAATCTATCCACATTTCATTAGAAAAATATTCTCATTTTATAGATGTGTCTGTTGGTTACTCTACATGTATTGGTTGTTTTCAAATAAATTTTATGGAAAGGGATATAATTACATTGCAAATTTATTTATTTTGCAAGGCGAGACATTCTAGTGGTGGAATAGATGAATATATATGACTCAATGTATCTATTTTTGGTATTATAGGATCATTAAATTATTATGAGACAACAATTATGGGATCCTAATTTAGGAATATCTCCTAGTATGAACTGGCTTGCCCAGTTTTGTGGGGAATCATGCAGTTTTTATGGTTAGAGACACCAACATTAAATTTGAATCTTCAATTATAAAGGTTTATGTAGTAGATATCAAAATTGTGGGGTTGATATATATATATTTGTGTTTGTGTGTGTAAAAATGTATTCTAGAAATAAAATAATTTCATTCTCCAATATGAGAAAACTCTTGAATTGGGATTATTCTTGTAATGTTACTAGAACCACTTTTGGATCCTTTTGATTAACACGAGGAGGCAATATTTATAGATTATTATAACTATGTGGAATACCTCCATGAAGTTTATATCTACTAGAACATATAATATTTTATTTATTATCATTGATGACCATGTGGTATTGATCTCAGTACTATTCAAACCCAATAATAGAGATGTTTTTTGATACTATGGATGACTGATCATACCCATAAGGTAGTTAGGGACATATATTTATCATGGGATTAAATTATCTATAAGAAATCGAGTTTTTATAATGGGTCAAAATCCCGAAACTATTTGAATTTTTGACTTGTTCCTGAGAAAACTGGTAAAATCTGGGAAGTTCTAAAAATTTACAGAATACAGGTAGTGTACTCTAAAGTACACGCCGTGTATGGGTTTGATGAGTATCGCCTTTGTGCTCACCACATACATGACTTGCGATGACCATGTAATAATTTCCTACTACACAACGTTTAGTGTTGCTCGACACACCGTGTATCCTTCCTTCTGCGCACCGGTTGGGTTCAAGTCGTGTATCAACCCATGTGGAGCATCCAAGCCGTGTGGCTACCTCCACTTAAGTCAGAGTATGAACAAGGATACTAAATTATGTATAGTCCTTTATACATGCCATTTAATTTTATTTTTATTCTCTTAATTGAAATAGTGTCACATCTTCTGTCGTAAAAGACCCTCTTCTTCCTCAACTTCAAAGCACTTCTACTCTGAAAAACCAAAGAACATACCTAGCCCTAGATTCATCATTCGGAGTCTGTTATTAAATTTTTCAGTGCCTTTGGGATCACAACACTGAGGCTAAACCCACCCACCCTGTTCCATTCTCGATCTTTTGCCTCAAGCGTCGTAGTTTCCAACCAAGTGGAATTGCTAGGATTTGATGGAAGCACAGATCTACAAAGACCAGATTTGAATTGGAGATCGATATCGGACGTGCCTAGGTCTAAAAGTCTCAGATAGTCGGTGAATAACTTCTTTTGTGTTTTTGATGACCTTTTGGTGGGGCGGCTTAAAGCGCATATTTGGGTATTTTGAGCGAGACCTTAATTTATCTGCTTTTGCATATTCAATTGATTATTAGACCTATTTATGCATTTGGGTATTCCCTTTTACCGTTTTTCTTGACAAGGACGGGTGAGAGGCCATTTTTCATCTAGGAATTTTGGTCGGGGGGTGGAAAATTGGTTATAATTCATTTTTTGAAGGTTTAAACTATGGAGTTTAATTTACTAACCCTTGATATGAATTTTTTGAGGCATTCAAGACCTCAGTGTTCTTGTTTGATAACCATTGGAATAGTGCAATTCATCTATTTAGATTGTTTTTCCTATTTATGTGTTTTTTTAAATGTGTTGTATATGTAATTAATGGATATCATATGGTGGAACCTTTGGGTTGTGTTGGGCATGAACGAAACATTCTTGAGTGATGCTGATCATAGGTTGGGCATGGCTCGGGTTACATTGGGTGGTTCTAACCACGAGATTGGTCGTCATGGATGTTGTCTTGAGAGAGGGTGACTGTCAGGTTGGGCATGGCCTGGGTTACTAGGATGGTGAGTCCATTAGACTTGAGCGTCGTGGTCGTAGAGACACAAGGTGGCAGTGGTGTTGTGGCTTGGGTACTATTTTGGTGATTACCGCTCACCCGAAACTTTATGTAGTCTGCACAAAAAGAGACTCTGAGATGAGGTGGTTTTGACCAATCATGTGGGTAGAGGCCCCCATTAGTTGCGGTTTAGATACTTTTGGATTTGGGTGATTGTTGTAGGAAGCCACGTGGAAGGTGAGGAGCCTTCAGGAGATAGTGTTGAGTTCATTGGTTTGAGGGAAAAAGGCTCGCCATTGTTTGAGGGAAGACATCGTTGTCTCTCCGGCTACTTTATTTGAGGACAAACATCATTGTCCCTCTGGTTACATTATTTGAGGGCATACATCGTTTTCCATCCGATTACTTTATTTGAGGGTAGACATCGATGTCTCTCCAGTTACTTATTTGAGGACAGACATCATTTTTCCTTGGGGTTACTATTTTCTGGGAGTGACATGATGACGTCGGTACTTGAGACACGTAGTGTCAGGGGGCACATGGTGCTGGGTTACATGAAAAAGATTCTCGCATTGTCTTAAACAGGTCACACTCCATGGTGGCTGCTGAGCACTAGTGGAGTTTGTGTTGGGTTATGTGCATCGTACAATTTAGTGGTTTCCTTACAAATGCATACCTACTTAAACACTTATATTAGGTATGCACCGTTAGGTGATATCTTACTGAGATTCGTCTCACACCCTACACGGTCCCTTTGGGATGCGTGCAGACTTTATGGATTTACATGCATGAAAGATGTCAGATTTAGGATTTGGACTGCATTTGTTATTGCATGAATGTGGTATGGACCTTGAGGTATTTCCTAGAATGAGTTAACATTGTTTTTATTTCTTTCCTGTATCATCATGATTTTTATGTAGCTATAGTTGGTTAGACATTGGTGCCCTTTTACATATGAATATGTATGATCTATTTTGGATGCATGTTTTGTTGTTCAGTAGTTGTTACAAGTGATAGGCATGCTGTTGTGTTTACTTTCAATTGATGTTGTTTGTATTTATTACCTCAACTGTATATCGATATTGTATGTGCTTCCGATCTATAGTTCTAGTTCGAGTATACTAAGTCTTTTATTCCGGTGCATATTTATTATTATACTCAGACTGGTACCCTTATTATCCTCCAAGAGGGAATAGACTCCCCACTATACCTATAAGACCCTCGCTACAAGTCAGTAGCATTTTCCATTAAGGGAGGTGCGCCTAAGGCAGTATCACCCAACCCATTTCCCACTGTTCAGGTGGATGTTCGACTCTGGGTCGTTACAAAGTGTTATAATAGGAGTTCTTGATAGGGATTTAGTAGAAGTGTTTTTTGGCTACTAATGAGATTGATACTTCTCTTTTATTTCTGCTTAATTTACAATTTGGGATATGGTAGACTAGAGATAGATTGCTATTAGAACTGGGTTACTTTCTTGTTTTTGGGTCCCTGTATCCCCAGGTGTAAGGGATGGACCATGTAGCCATGGGTGGGAATTGCTGTTCTCTTTTGCTCAGAATACAATTTGTATGATTCCCACCTTGGTGGCTCACATGGAGTGTGATTTTATTGAATTTGATACGTAACCCTTCACTTCGAGTGGTAAATGAGAATTGGACCTTGGGCTAGTATGGAAAGGCGTGATTGTTTGGCTTCTGATAGGCACATTTAATGGTATTTCAATTTCATAACTACTTGTATGCTTTGTGATGTGATAATACCATGTGAGTAATATCAAATTCACTACTTCGTATGCTTTGGAATGTGAATAGGTGAAATTACTAATAGAAGTTCTTATTTATTTCCATGCGTTATGCCATGATTTGTATATTTGTAGAATTACCTATGGCATGGTCTTTGGGTCTGGTTCTTGTACGAGAAGGCATGTACTATTGGTTGAGGTGATTTTGATCATCAAGATTGGGTGACTCGGTCATCGTTTTGAGGCAACGTTGGTTTTTAGGATGGGCATGGCCTAAGGTACTTTTGATACTTGGGGTAAGGAGGCCATGAGGTTGGGATGCTGTGGGAATGGGTTGTGATAGGGGAGGGTAATGGTAGTTGTTTTATGCTTCCTCTTTAATACTTTCCTTATATGCTTTGAATATATATTATTGTATATATATGGGTTGTCTGCCATTTATGGTATTCATTGGGTTCCTTTAGTCGACTCAGATGGAGCGTTAGGTGGGAGATTGTACAGAACCATAGGCGTAGGATCTTGTTCAGGATCTGGGGCAGGCAGTACATGAGCCACTTGTACAGGCTCAGGGATAGGATCAGGTTCAGGATCTAGTGTAAAAATGACAATATCTAGGTTTGGCATCATTCAGACCATGGATCGATGAGAAGCTATGACCTATCCTGGAACGTGTCTTGTAGGGGATTGAAAGAGGTGCGTAGGGTACAAATCCATCTATGGCATATCTGATCCGGGAGTTCCAGTCGCAGCACCCGTCACTTTTTCAGGGTGATTGTGGTCTATAGATGGATGAGAACTAGATATCGACCATTCAGATGATCTTCGAGCAGCTCGAGGCACCCCTAGGGAGGAGGTTCAAGATGGCGACATATATGCTAAGAGGACCAGTGAAGCGTTTTTGGGATGTGTAGCTTCAGGCGGGTATGGAAGAGGGACTTTTATGGAAGGACATTGAGGACAGGTTCTTTGAATGCTTTCACCTAGAGACACTAAGAGCAGAGAGATATCGGGAGTTCTTGAGTCTTTAGTAGGGGGACATGTCTATCATGGACTATGCATCTACTTTTACTAAGTTGTCTCGCTTTGCACCTGGTATGGTAAACGATGATGTGACAAGGGTGAGGCACATCGAGGATGGATTATGACATGCCATTCGGATCTAGATGAATATCATTAGTCTAGGTTCTTTTTTAGAGGTGGTAAATTAGGCACTCATTTCAGAGGGAAACCAGAGGGATATGCCTCAAGTTGGTCGGGTGAAGACTTCAGGTGATGGTTTAGATAACAAGAAGTGATGAAGGGATGAGTTCTAGCAAGGAATTTAGGCTAAAGACTCAGCTAGACCACCTAATAGTTGTTCGGTAGTGGTTTTCTTTCAGTGTGGGCATCCAAGACATGTTCAAACATAGTGTGATAGGCCTTCAAAGGAGTGTCATGCATGTGGATAGGTTATGCATCTGGAGAGGTTATATAGGCATCCTTCTAAGACAACTGGCAGATAGGGACTAGGACAGATTGTGGCATCTGGTGTTGGTTCATGTTTGGTACCAAGAGAGGGTAATCAAGTTTCAACTGCATCTGGAGTACGTGACATAGATAGTGAGACCCATATGAGGGGTCAGTGGTCAGTGACTTGAGCAGCACCGCATGGAAGTCGGGAATCCGGTAGTCATACTTCTGGTCAGGTGCACGCCGTGGAGCTTCCAGAGGCTGAGCAAGCTGGTGAGCCGATGACGGTTAGAGGTACACCGTGAGTGTGGCCATGATTTCCATGTCTTCTTTTTTTTGGGTATGAACTATAGAGGCATGTCCCGTTTTGAGTGCACGTAATGCAAAAGACCTATGTATACTGACTAGATACTGGTTAGTGGGATTGGATCAATATCAAATTCATGGTATATATATATATTAGAGATGTGTAGCATTAGGAGCATCGAGGATGCGGGTTACTTGGGGTCCTTAGGCATCGGGGCATCAGGGATGCATGTTACTTGAGGTGTCATGGGAATCAGGGCATCTGGGATGTGGGTTACTTGAGGGGATAGGCACCAGGTTTGTTTAGAGCATCCATGGGATGCAGGACCTCATGGATGCGGAAACTGATGTGGTGTGGGATAGGATGGATGTTAGAAACAACACGGAAGCACAAATAAGGGACAGGGGTGACGATGCGTCATGAGAGGACCATGAGTCCAGTAACAGGTTAGTAAATCTTTGCTTGTTTTGAGTTTTTTCAGGTTGAGAGTGAGTTATGAAATTCTTAAGGTGGGGAGCCCCTTGATAAATTTAGCAAGAAACTTCAAGTCTAGGGTATTCCAGGTTACTTTAATCATAGTTGTATGTTCGGTGCCATCTTTAGGTTTCGTTTGATAGCTCGGGGATGAGCTATGTTAAGGTGGGGAGATTGTAAGAACCTGGGTTTTTACAACGGGTCAAAATCCCAAACCTATTTGAATTTTGGACTTGTTGTTAAGAAAAATGGGAATATCTACAATGTTCTATAAATTTCCATACTACACGCCATGAACTCTAAATTACATGTCGTGTATGGGTTAGGCGTGTAACACCCCAAGCTTCTACGGCACGCTTCTCTTTGAATAATGTGATAGCGTGTGTTGTACGCAACACCGAGTTCTAACACACCATAACTAATCAAACTAGCCGTTATGAATAGTAATACCTACTTTTTGAAATTATATATATTTTATATTTGAAAATGGACTTCATTTTTGGATTCGGAATATCGAATTTAGCCTAAGGTGAAATTTTGGTACATTTCGGATAACTTTCATATTTTGATGAATAGTGAAAATTACTAAGTTTTAATTAAAAACAACTTTTTTAATCAAAATAATTAATAGTGATAAATTATGAATTTGAGTGGTTTTAAAGTATATTTAGAATATATTTTTACCATTGAATATAATGTTGGTCATTGGACATAATTTTACAATTAAACCGAACATAAACGAGTGTCAATCTTTTGATAGTTATTACCTCTTAAAAACACCCTTTTTGTTTTGACAGCGGGAATTAATTTTAAATTAATTTCTGCCACTTCTGTGTTTTGAATTTAGAAAAATGGATTCCATATTTGGAATCAGGATGTCCAAATTGTGTAAATAGGTAACTTTTATTTTTAGACATTTTGAATAATTACAGTGGTAAATATTTTATTTACCATGGTTAAGGGTAAATCCGGTAAATAAGGGTTAAAAAATAATATTATAATAATACAAAATTAACCTAAAACGTGTCCTAACCTTATTTGTGGACACATACCCGACAATGAGCATCCTTGGGTCAATTTGGGGACCCCTTGGAGCCACTTGTATGTGGTAGGGACACTTTATATTAATAAAGTTAAAATAAAAATAAAAATGGCATAAGCTTACATCTTTTAGAAGAACAATTTTTACATAGGGTTATACATGTTGGATTTTCGATTATAAATATTCATTAGAAATATAAAAAGATTTCCTACATAATTATATTTTATTTATAATTTTTAGACATCAAATAATTTAAATTATTAATGACACAATAATGATGCAATGTTTACCTCATTAATAAATCATTTAAATAAATAAGATTATAATGATTAAAATATTATCTAAAACCTGTCCAATTCTTATTGGTTGATGTTATATTAGTCATCTTATCTTCGACCTCAATGATTTTTGGACCATTATAAACCGAATATAATTATATTATAAAGTAATACTTTCACTCTTTCCTAAAGAGCCCCTCTTCTCCCTTATAAAAGGAGACCACTTCTACTCATTCCTCACACCTCTCAAGCCACTTGGCTCGTCCAAACTCTGCCCAACTAAGCTCCCCACATCCCTCTCCTCCTCCTTGAAGCTTCCCCTTAGGCAGAAATCATTTCAAGAAGTCCTTTGGTTCCAACCAAAGTGAGTTACCTAAATTAAAGGTAACGATTTATCTTAAATTATTTTCCTTTATTTTTCTTCTCCAACCCCCAAACTCTTTTTATTTCCTTTCTTTTGTAACAACACCAGTATCCTCAATATACTAGGATGTTGTTATAAGAAGTATTCAAACTACACATACACACAACTCCATCTAATGGATGATGAACATAATGTTTCTGTGGATGGAAAACTAACGCCTCACGAAACGATGATTGTTCAAATACATCTTACCGCCTCTCATGGTGTCCATTATGATGGCACTGTAATTAAATATGATATTAATGATATATATTTTATATATAAGCTTCTGTAATTCCATTTTATTTCATACCATTATTTGTTTCATGTTGTATATACATACGATAATTTCATTTGAGGAAGTGCGGACTACCGCCCCCTTAAAATGATATGACTCGTTCATACCACACATGGAACGTATAAAGGATGGTGTTAATGAACTTAAGTAACATATATAAAATATTATATTATACTGGAATAGTAATATACCTATGTATCATTTGGATTCAATTCTTTTAAAATAAAAATTAAATGGAAGTAGCGTTCGTGCGTACGTACGGACTACCGTCTCCACGAACGTGGTCAGATCCATCCTCCATCGTATCCATTCAAGTATTATTCTCATTTTAGGGTTAAAAATAATGTTAATATCATTCTGATTATGAATAAGATTTAATCTATCCATTACAAACATGTCTTACGTAACCAAACATTTAAGAAGAACGAATCGATTATCACCTGAAACGACGATAATACTAAGATATTATTAATAAAGCAATGTTAAAAGATCATATATGATATCATATTAATGTATATGATTCTTGTATAATTTAATAACAATTATTTCACCATTATACAGGAGGTTAACCGACCCCAACAAAAAAAATGTACAAGGTAAGGGTTATTTCACAATCTCTTCATTATCCGAGGTTGTTTATACATAATAATCTACTGGGATATCTTTATCATCCACATCCATGTTTCCTAAAAATGTATTTCAAAACATTTTTATTATTTACAAGAATATGGGTTAAATTCATTTATACCCTTGTTTGACTTTTTATAAGAGGTTTATAAAGGAATCTTTCCGTCGTTTTCAAAACAAGGTCCTTTTTAACCTTTTCGACAGAATTGAGGTAAGAATGTTTTTAACTTATACGGCGGGTGCGGTTATTTTACGCCGTTATAAAATCTTCAAAGCTTTCCTTACAAGCTTATACGAATATTTTCAAAGAAAATGTTTTATTTTATATGGATCTTAAATGATTTCAAAATAAAAGGAGATATTTCTTTAAAAAAAATTTGATTTCATCTACGTCAACATCCTTTGATGGATTTTAAGATTATTTGAAGTTGATTTATTATGATACAAAACATCTATATTGTATTGAAGGTTTTGTGATATGTTTGACTATGGATGTGCTATTTTTATACCATTCATAGTTTATGGTGAAATTATTGACATTTCGTATGCTAGTTTTAATACGAATGTTTATGTTATGTTTAAACCTTTTCATATGGGAATGCATTGGACTTAATAAGTGACGGGTGGAGCCCGCTATAGCTCCTCGATGCATCGGTAGGTCTCATGAGACAAACTAGTGTCTTGGCACAAGGCCTTGACAAAATCTTATTTGTAGTCTTGGCACGAGGCCTTGGCTATGTGGTTATGATAGTCTGGCATTATGCATTCCAACATTATGAAAGTGGTTATTGATTTTTGCATGTGATTATTCGATTAGTAGAATATCCATGTGAATAAGTAAATGGCATTATTTCATTTTATTTATGCCATACCATGTTGAAAGTTCATGTTTGAAAGGCTTTTGTTTTAGTTATACATTGCCTTAAAAGTTTATTCTTATTTTTGAAAGTTTCCACTATTTTGTTATCCTTACTGGGCATTTGAGATCACCCCTTTTATATGTTTTATTTTTCCCAGGAAGTGAAGAAGTAAATTATGAATGACCTGCAGGGATATTATGTGGGGATATGAGTGTGGATTATGGAGACTTTATGTTGTTGTTGTAGTTTTTCATTTTATGATGTAATGTAAAACCTATGAATATATCTAGTGTTTCCAAGGCTACTAAACCAATCGGTCTTTTGAGATTTGATCTTTCTTGTGATCATGAAAATGTTACGAAATAATGCACCGACTCTGGGTAGCTGGGGTCGGGGCGTTACAGTTGGTATCAGAGGAAGTTTAGTACAAACCTTGGAAGTTAGATTTAGATAAACTCTGATTAGAGCACGTAGACCTAAGATGAACTTTGAGGATTAGTATAGAAGAACTTCCTAGAATTTTGGTATTGTAGAGATTTTGTGAGTTTTCTGAGCAATACATCCATGTCTGGATACGAGCAGGTAGAGGCGGCTCTGGCACAGATGTACCTAGGGGTAAAACCCAAAAACACCGCTTTGAGCTAGACTCGAACGGGAACTGGTGCACGACAACGGGCCTTGTTGCACTCTTGGTTACGACACTCCCGGGGGATATGCTTAGGATAACTCTCACTATCTTTACAAATCATTATGAAGGGTTTATGAGTATATACTTCCTCAAAGAAAACATTTTTATGATTATGGATTATATCCATAAATAGTTCAATTTATGTTAAGTGTTTTATAAGTATGGGATTATGTATTTTGATTCATAAACTGATCTAGTTTATGCCATTGTTTAGAAATGGCACCTAGTGGAAGAAATGGAAACCGTATCAATGCACACACTCCATGTAGGGATTGCCCTCCTGCTCAAGATAATTATAGTGGGGCTGGTGATGCAACTGGTGCCGATCAGCTAATCACCATACTGGGACAACTTACTCAGGTTATGAATAATAACCTTACCCGTATGGAGCACCCTGATCCGCAGCGTGGAGGATCAATGTTAGATCGATTCATGAGGCAACAACCACCAACGTTCAATGGGAATACAAATCCCTTAGTAGCTGAGCAATGGATATTTTCCCTAGAGAAAATATTTCAGGCTTTGCGGAGCAGTGAAAGGGAAAAAGTTATCATGGCAGTTTACCGCCTCACTGGAGATGCTGATCAATGGTGGTCATTGATTCAAAATACGAAGGAAGATGATGAAGTATCAAATATGGAATGGAGGGAGTTCAAAGATCTGTTTTTAGAAAAATACTTCCCTCGCGACCATCGAGCAGATATGGAAAGGCAATTTCTGAGTCTGAGACAAAAGGAGGATGAGAATGTCACAAATTATGAGGCTAACTTTACAAGGTTAGCGAGGTATGCTGGAGATTATATTCGCAACCCATGAAGTAAGATTGATCATTTCTTTGATGGGTTAAAACCATTTCTCCGTCGAGCATTAGTCTCACAATCCTTTTCATCGTACGAAGACATTGTCTCATGTGCTATCAAGACCGAAAAGGAATTCTCTAAGTCTTATGACTTTAAAGCAAAGCAAGAGAAGAATAGACCTGCTGATCAATCTGGGAATGGAAATAAGGGGAAGAAGGTAAAGGTTGAATATCCATCTTGTGGTAAATGCGGGAAGAAACATCCTGGTACTTGCTTGAAGGGAATGGGAGTCTGTTACAAGTGTGGTGAAAAAGGCCACAAAGCTCATGATTGCAAGGGGAAGAAGGAAGCTACCAACGTTCAGTGCTATAATTTCAGGGAGATGGGGCATTATGCAAATTCATGTCCTAAGCGTCAGGAGAACTAACCTCAGAAAAGGCCAAGGGATCAAGGCCAGGCTTATGTTATCACTACTGCTGAGGTAGAAGCTCCGAAAGACGTGGTGGCAGGTAATTTAATGGTTTCCTCAAGTTTAGAAAATGCATTATTTGATTCTGGATCATCGCATTGTTTCATATCTTCCCAGTTTGCTAAGAAAATTAGATATTTCCAATTTGATTTAATAAGGGAGTTGTCAGTTAAAACTCCTAAGGGAAGTATCGTTGCAACAATGTTTTGTGAATCAGTCCCCATTAGAGCACATAAATTTTCTTTATCTGCTGATCTCATCGTCATACCTATGATTGAGTTTTATATAATCCTCGGTATGGACTGGCTTTCGGACTATGATGCGAAGATTTATTGTAAGAAGAAAGAGGTTACGATTCTTGATGATAATGATAAGGAACACCTTATTTTTAGAGCAGAATCGTCACCACCTAATTCTTATTTAGATCCACCCCCAGTAGCTCAACTAAATTCAATTATTGGGGAGGAAGAGAATGAAATAACTGTCGGTGAGGAAAGGAATGTTCAAATAGAGGATGTACCTGTTGTGAAAGAATTTGTAGATGTATTTTCGGAAGATTTACCTGGACATCCTCCAGAACGAGAAGTTGAGTTTTCTATTGATTTGATTCCTGGATCAAGGCCTATATCAAAGACCCCTTATAGAATGTCCACTGTAGAGTTAGTCGAACTAAAGAAACAACTAGAGGAATTGAGTAATAAGGGATTTATTCGCCCTAGTGTTTCTCCATGGGGAGCCCCTGTTCTTTTTGTTAAAAAGAAATATGGATCTATGAGGTTATGTATCCACTACAGGGAGATCAATGCTATAACGATAAAGAACAAGTATCCCCTACCTCGTATTGATGATTTATTTGACCAACTGCATGGAGCTCAATACTTTTCAAAGATTGACCTTCGATCTGGATACCATCAGTTGTGTGTGAAGAAGGAAGACATTCCGAAGACAACATTTCGAACCAGGTACGGGCATTACGAGTTTACTGTAATGCCGTTTGGATTGACTAATGCACCCTCTGTATTCATGGATCTGATGAATAGAGTTTTCAAGGAGTATCTCGATGAATTTGGGGTGGTATTTATTGATGATATCTTGGTATACTCCAAAACCTACGAAGATCATGAAAATCACTTGCGCATTATCTTGAAGACTCTGAGGAGGCATGAATTATATGGGAAGTTTAGCAAGTGTGAATTCTGGCTTCAGGAGATTTCTTTTCTTGGACATATTGTCTCTAAAGATGGAATCTCTGTTGATCCTTCTAAGACAAAGGCAATCCAAGAATGGCCAGCACCTACGAGTATAACTGAGGTACGTAGTTTTATTGGTTTGGCAGGTTATTATCGACGTTTCGTCCAGAATTTTGCCCGATTGGCTAACCCATTAACGAAGCTCACACGTAAAGGGGTTAAATTTGTTTGGACAAAAGAGTGTGAAGAATGTTTCGAAGAACTGAAGCGAAGATTAGTCAATGCTCCTATATTGACTCTACCATCGGGGAATGATGGGTTCGTTATTTATAGTGATGCATCGAAGAAAGGACTTGGCTGTGTCCTTATGCAGAATGATAGAGTTATTGCCTATGCATCACGACAGTTGAAAATTCATGAACAAAACTATCCTACTCATGATCTCGAGTTAGCAGTAGTGATCTTTGCATTGAAGATATGGAGGCACTACCCCTATGGTGAAAAATGTTAGATTTATACTGATCACAAGAGTTTGAAGTATATTTTCTCACAAAAAGAACTCAACAAGAGGCAAAGGAGATGGCTTGAATTACTCAAGGATTATGATTGTACGATACACTACCACCCAGGGAAGGAAAACAAGGTGGCAGATGCTTTGAGTAGAAAAGACCATGGAGTTTTGAACAATATGAGAATTGAAAGGGATCCAATTTTTATGGATCTAGTGAAGATGTACATGGGAATAACTAGGGAAGGTGAAACATCAATGCTTTTTCAAATGGTTGCCAAACCATCTTTACTAGAAAGGATTAAGAGTTCTCAGACCGATGATGAAGAATTCCAAAAGAAGATTAAAGCTGTGAATGATGGGAGATTGAGAGACTTTGTGTATGAAGATGGAATTTTGAAATTCGGGAAGAGACTTTGTGTTCCCAATATACCTGATCTAAAAAGGGAATTGCTGGATGATGCTCATAGTTCCAATTTCTCTATACACCCTGGGAGCACCAAAATGTATAGAGATTTGAAGGACCATTTTTGGTGGGACAACATGAAGAGGGAGATTGCTGATTTTGTGTCAAGATGTATGGTTTGTCAACAAGTGAAAGCTGGAAGGCAACAGCCTGGAGGAGTCATGAAACCTCTTCCCATACCGGAGTGGAAATGGGACAATGTTACGATGGACTTTGTCATGGGGCTACCAAAGACTCCTAGAAGGAACGATGCAATATGGGTTATTGTTGATCGTCTTACCAAGACAGCACATTTTCTTGCTATAAGAGAAGATCTACCCCTGGAACGTCTAGCAAGACTATATATTAATGAAGTTGTGAGACTTCATGGAGTACCCCTATCGATTGTTTCTGATCGTGATCCCCGTTTTACTTCAAGATTCTGGAAAAGTCTTCAGAAATCCCTGGATACTGAACTTCATTTGAGCACTGCTTACCACCCTCAGACAGACGGACAATCAGAACGGACTATTCAAACCTTAGAAGACATGTTGAGATCTTGCTCACTTGACTTTCAGGGTATGTGGGATCAATATTTACCTTTGGTAGAATTTTCCTATAACAATAGCTTCCATTCGAGTATTCAGATGGCACCATATGAAGCGTTATACGGAAAGAGATGTCATACACCAACCTGTTGGGATGACGTTGGTGAAAGAAAACTTGTAGGCCCAGAACTGGTGGAGGAAATGGTGGAAAAGGTGAAAGTAATCCAAAATCACATCAAAGCAGCTCAAAGTTGGCAGAAGAGCTATGCTGATAATCGAAGGAAGGATTTGGAATTTCAGGTCGGTGATCATGTTTTCCTAAAGGTATCTCCATGGAAGGGAGTCATACGTTTTGGTAAGAAAGGTAAATTGAGTCCCAGGTACATCGGACCTTTCGAAATTCTAGAACAAATTGGGGCTGTAGCTTACCGATTGGCAATGCCGCCAAGTCTCTCGAAAGTTCACGATGTGTTCCACGTATCTCTGTTGAGAAAATATATGCCTGACCCAACGCATGTACTCACCTATGAGGAATTAGAACTGGAACCCGATCTGTCTTATTGCGAAGAGCCCATCAAGATTCTTGATACGAGAGATCAAGTGCTGAGAAACCGGACGACGCGTCTGGTAAAAGTTTTGTGGAGAAACCATAAGATGGAAGAGGCAACGTGGGAACCCGAGGAACTTATGATGAAGAACCACCTGAGTCTTTTTATGCAGTAATACCCTATAAATTGCGAGGACGCAATTATTTGAAGGAGGGGAGAATGTAACACCCCAAACTTCTACGGTACGCTTCTCTTTGAATAATGTGATAGCGTGTGTTGTACGCAACACCGAGTTCTAACACACCATAACTAATCAAATTAGCCGTTATGTATAGTAATACCTACTTTTTGAAATTATATATATTTTATATTTGAAAATGGACTTCATTTTTGGATTCGGAATATCGAATTTAGCCTAAGGTGAAATTTTGGTACATTTCGGATAACTTTCATATTTTGATGAATAGTGAAAATTACTAAGTTTTAATTAAAAACAACTTTTTTAATCAAAATAATTAATAGTGATAAATTATGAATTTGAGTGGTTTTAAAGTATATTTAGAATATATTTTTACCATTTAATATAATTTTGGTCATTGGACATAATTTTACAATAAAACCGAACATAAACGAGTGTCAATCTTTTGATAGTTATTATCTCTTAAAAACACGCTTTTTGTTTTGACAGCGGGAATTAATTTTAAATTAATTTCTGCCACTTCTGTGTTTTGAATTTAGAAAAATGGATTCCATATTTGGAATCAGGATGTCCAAATTGTGTAAATAGGTAACTTTTATTTTTAGACATTTTGAATAATTACTGTGGTAAATATTTTATTTACCATGGTTAAGGGTAAATCCGGTAAATAAGGGTTAAAAAATAATATTATAATAATACAAAATTACCCTAAAACGTGTCCTAACCTTATTGGTGGACACATACCCGACCATGAGCATCCTTGGGTCAATTTGGGGACCCCTTGGAGCCACTTGTATGTGGTAGGGACACTTTATATTAATAAAGTTAAAATAAAAATAAAAATGGCATAAGCTTACATCTTTTAGAAGAACAATTTTTACATAGGGTTATACATGTTGGATTTTCAATTATAAATATTCATTAGAAAGATAAAAAGATTTCCTACATAATGATATTTTATTTATAATTTTTAGACATCAAATAATTTAAATTATTAATGACACAATAATGATGCAATGTTTACCTCATTAATAAATCATTTAAATAAATAAGATTATAATGATTAAAATATTATCTAAAACCTGTCCAATTCTTATTGGTTGATGTTATATTAGTCATCTTATCTTCGACCTCAATGATTTTTGGACCATTATAAACCGAATATAATTATATTATAAAGTAATACTTTCACTCTTTCCTAAAGAGCCCCTCTTCTCCCTTATAAAAGGAGACCACTTCTACTCATTCCTCACACCTCTCAAGCCACTTGGCTCGTCCAAAGTCTGCCCAACTAAGCTCCCCACATCCCTATCCTCCTCCTTGAAGCTTCCCCTTAGGCAGAAATCATTTCAAGAAGTCCTTTGGTTCCAACCAAAGTGAGTTACCTAAATTAAAGGTAACGATTTCTCTTAAATTATTTTCCTTTATTTTGCTTCTCCAACCCCCAAACTCTTTTTATTTCCTTTCTTTTGTAACAAAACCAGTATCCTCAATATACTAGGATGTTGTTATAAGAAGGATTCAAACTACACATACACACAACTCCATCTAATGGATGATGAACATAATGTTTCTGTGGATGGCAAACTAACGCCTCACGAAACGATGATTGTTCAAATACATCTTACCGCCTCTCATGGTGGCCATTATGATGGGACTGTAATTAAATATGATATTAATGATATATATTTTATATATAAGCTTCTGTAATTCCATTTTATTTCATACCATTATTCGTTTCATGTTGTATATACATACGATAATTTCATTTGAGGAAGTGCGGACTACCGCCCCCTTAAAATGATATGACTCGTTCATACCACACATGGAACGTATAATGGATGGTGTTAATGAACTTAAGTAACATATATAAAATATTATATTATACTGGAATAGTAATATACCTATGTATCATTTGGATCCAATTCTTATAAAATAAAAATTAAATGGAAGTAGCGTTCGTGCGTACGTACGGACTACCGTCTCCACGAACGCGGTGAGATCCATCCTCCATCGTATCCATTCAAGTCTTATTCTCATTTTAGGGTTAAAAATAATGTTAATATCATTCTGATTATGAATAAGATTTAATCTATCCATTACAAACATGTCTTACGTAACCAATCATTTAAGAAGAACGAATCGATTATCACCTGAAACGACGATAATACTAAGATATTATTAATAAAGAAATGTTAAAAGATCATATATGATATCATATAAATGTATATGATTATTGTATAATTTAATAACAATTATTTCACCATTATACAGGAGGTTAACCGACCCCAACAAAGGAAAAGTACATGGTAAGGGTTATTTCACAATCTCTTCATTATCCGAGGTTGTTTATACGTAATAATCTACTGGGATATCTTTATCATCCACATCCATGTTTCTTAAAAATGTATTCAAAACATTTTTACTATTTACAAGAATATGGGTTAAATTCATTTATACCCTTGTTTGACTTTTTATAAGAGGTTTATAAAGGAATCATTCCGTCATTTTCAAAACAAGGTCCTTTTTAACCTTTTCGACAGAATTGAGGTAAGAATGTTTTTAACTTATACGGTGGGTGCGGTTATTTTACGCCGTTATAAAATCTTCAAAGCTTTCCTTACAAGCTTATACGAATATTTTCATAGAAAATGTTTTATTTTATATGGATCTTAAATGATTTCAAAATAAAAGGAGATATTTCTTTAAAAAAAATTTGATTTCATCTACGTCAACATCCTTTGATGGATTTTAAGATTATTTGAAGTTGATTTATTATGATACAAAACTTCTATACTGTATTGAAGGTTTTGTGATATGTTTGACTATGGATGTGCAATTTTTATACCATTCATAGTTTATGGTGAAATTATTGACATTTCGTATGCTAGTTTTAATACGAATGTTTATGTTATGTTTAAACCTTTTCATATGGGAATGCATTGGACTTAATAAGTGACTGGTGGAGCCCGATATAGCTCCTCGATGCATCGGTAGGTCTCATGAGACAAACTAGTGTCTTGGCACAAGGCCTTGACAAAATCTTATTTGTAGTCTTGGCACAAGGCCTTGGCTATGTGGTTATGATAGTCTGGCATTATGCATTCCAACATTATGAAAGTGGTTATTGATTTTTTCATGTGATTATTCGATTAGTAGAATATCCATGTGAATAAGTAAATGGAATTATTTCATTTTATTTATTCCATACCATGTTGAAAGTTCATGTTTGAAAGGCTTTTGTTTTAGTTATACATTTCCTTAAAAGTTTATTCTTATTTATGAAAGTTTCCGCTATTTTGTTATCCTTACTGGGCATTTGAGCTCACCCCGTTTATATGTTTTATTTCTCCCAGGAAGTGAAGAAGTAAATTATGAATGACCTGCAGGGATATTATGTGGGGATATGAGTGTGGATTATGGAGACTTTATGTTGTTGTAGTAGTTTTTCATTTTATGATGTAATGTAAAACCTATGAATATATCTAGTGTTTCCAAGGCTACTAAACCAATCGGTCTTTCGAGATTTCATCTTTCTTGTGATCATGCCAATGTTACGAAGTAATGCACCAACTCTGGGTAGCTGGGGTCGGGGCGTTACAAGGCGAGTATCTGCCATGTGCTCACTGAGTACAAGTCTGGTGATGTTCATGTTGGAATTTCCTAATACACAGCGTGTAGTGTTTCTCGACATGACGTGTGTCCTTATTTCTACGTACTTGCTAGGTACAAGCTATGATTCAACCTGTGTGGAGCATCTAAGACGTGGGGCTACCTCTACTTATGTTGGAGTATGGAAAAGGCCACAACACGGTGTGTAGTTCTTTATACACGCCGTGTAGTTTTATATTTATTCGATTAAATTAAAGAGTGTCACATCTTATGTCGTAAAAGCCCTTCTTCTTCCTGACCATCAGAGAAATTATCCTCTGAAAATCCGAGGAACATACCTAGCCCTAGATTCTTCATCCAGAGTCTTTTCTTAAATCTGTTCTTGGTTGCAGGATCACAACAGTGAGGCTTAACCTACACACTCTATTCCATTCTTTATCCTTTTCCTCACACGTCGCAGTTTTCCATCCGAGTGTAATAGACATGATTTGATAAAAATATAGATCTATGAAGATTTTCTTCAAATTTGGACTCGATATCAGACTTTCCTATGTCTATGAGTCTCATGTAGGCATTTCATACCATCTTTTGTGTTATTCGAGACCTTTGGGTGGCAAGGCTTAAAGCTCGTATTTGGATATTTTGAGTGAGACCCTAATTTATCGTCTTCTGCATATTCAATTTCTTATTAGACCTATGGGATGAATTTGGGTATGCCCTTTTACCATTTTTATTGAGCGAGGTAGGTGAGGGGTCATTGCTCATCGGGGAATTTTGGCTGAGGGACGCCAAAATGGTTATAATTGATTTTTTGTATGTTTAAACTGTTGAGTTTAGTTTATTATTCCTTCAAATGAATTTTTAGAGGCATTCAAGACCTCAGTGTTGTTGTTTGATAACAGTTGGTCTAGTGAAATTCAACTATTTAGATTTTTTTTCCAGTTTATGTGTTTTGTTTAACAGTGTTATATATGTAATTGCTGAATTGCATATGTTGTAACCTTTTGGTAGTATTGGGCATGACCCAAATCTTCTTGACTGATGATGATCACATGTTGGGCTTGGCCAAGGTTATATTGGGTGGTTCTGACCATGAGATTGGGCATCATGGATGTCGGCTTCAGGTAGGGTGACTTTAAGGATGGGCATGGCCTGTGTTACTAGGATGGAGAGTACATTAGACATGACAAGCATGGTTACAGGGACATGAAGTGTCAGATGTGTTGCGACTTGGGTACTATTTTGGTGATTACCGCTCACCCAGAACTTTGAGTATTGTGCACACAGAGAGACTCCGTGATGAGGTGGTTTTAACCAATTGTGTGGGTAGAGGCCCCCTTTAGTTGTAGTTTAGGTACTTTTTGTCTGGGGGTGCATGCCATAGGAATCCACGAGGAAGGTGAGGAGACTTCAGAGGATAGAATTGAGGCCATCGGGTTGGGGGAAGAGGATCGCCATTATTAGAGGCCAGACATCACTGTCTCTCTAGTTACTTTATTTGAAGACAGGCATCGTTGTCCCTCTGGTTACTTTATTTCAGGGCAGACATAGCTGTCCATCCAGTTACTTTATTTGAGAGTAGACATCTTTGTCCCTCATGTTACTTATTTTAGGACATGCATCACTATTCTCTGGGTTACTATTTCCTAGGTGTGCCTTTGGGACATTGGTACATGAGCCACATAGTTTCAGGGGGCACATGGTGTCGGTTTATGTGATAGAGATTCCAACATTGGCTGAAGCAGGTGACACTACTTGGTGGATGCGGAGCACCAGTGGAGTTTGTGTTGGGTTTTGTGCATCATACCATTTTATTTTTTCCTTATAAATGCATTCCTGCTTAAACACTTATATTAGATACACACCACTGCATGGTATCCTACTAAGATTCATCTCACATCATACACGGGACCTTTTGGACATGTGTAGACTTTAAGGATTTATGTGTAAGAAAGAGGTCAGCTTCAGGAGTTGGTCTACATTAGCTATTGCATGAAGATGGTATGAAATTTGAGGTCTTTACTTGCATGAGTTTAATTTGTTTTACTTTCTTTCCTATATCAGCATGCTTTCTTGCTATGTAGCTACAGTTGGTTATCCATTGATGCCCTTTTACATATGAATATATTTTACCTGTTTTTCATGCATGTTTTTATGTTCAGTAGTAGTTACAAGTGATTGGCATGTTGTTGTGTTTACTTTCAACTGCTGTTTTTTATATTTATTTCATCCACTATTTATCGATATTGCATGTGATTCCTCTGTACGGGTCTGGTTCGAGTATGCTAAGCCCTTTATTTTGCTTCATATTTTTTACTATACTCGGACCAATACCATTATTATCCTCCGATATGGTATAGCCTCCACACTATAACTATAAGACCTTTGCTGCTAGTCAGAAGCCTTTGGAATTCGGGGAGGTGCACCTAAGGTTGTAATACCTGACCCGTTTTGCACTGTTCATGTGGCTATTTAGGTCCAAGATGTTACATTATCCTAGAATTTACATATCAATTAGAGGGAAATAATTGAGGTCATTGACATTAAAAATTTCGGGGGTGATTCCCCCTATGAATCATATATTTGATATACCTATAGAGGCACCCCCTCATTATATCTTAGGTTTCATAGACAAAAACTAAAATATCTTCAAAAACCTCTGGGGTAGCTATTTATTTTTAGTAATGAATATGGACTTAATGGTAATGATACCTAATTGGAAACTCCTATGAAACTATTAATATATCAGTGAAATTCTCTCTAGCTTCCTACAAATATGAGAAGAATGTGTTGTTAAATTTGGGGGAGAGACTCTTGAATTATTTTATCGTGACCTTGTTGAGCCACAAAAACCATACTATCTCTTGGGTATTAGGATATATTTTACAACATATATCATAAAAATTCTTGAAGGAAACCCAGAACATCTGGATTATTCCATCATGGATTTATCCCTTAACCAATGTGGTATCCATTTTCTAATAATGGTGATGAGTGGGAGAGAGTGGTGGAAGTTTCATTGAACCTATGGTAGAGGTAATAATGGTGGAGGAGATAAAATAATAATGCAGATCCATGTTTTGATATGTATAAGATAAAAGTCCATCAATAGCCTCTATATTACCCCTATACTTTTAAGCCTTCAAATAATCCTGGTTTCTAATTAAGGTCATTTTGTATTTTCAAGGAGAATATTGAGGTACAAAAAAAGAAGCATTAAACCCATAATTGAAAAATCATTAATAATAAAATATAATTGAAAAATTCCTTTCATGTGTGAAGGATTTTATATCAATTTCTCCATTTGATTTTGAAATTCTCTTGTTCGAATTTATTTAAACCTTCTTTCAAATGTTAGGAAGCCATTAAGAATTATCAACAATGATTTGAATATTTCATGTTTAAATTGAGAGGATGGGAGTTCAAATAATCTCATAAGGGGTCTTGTTTTCGAGTCTAGTATCCTCTAATATATTTGTGCATGAGTTTATGAAATATTTCCTGATAAAAATTTAGTGCTTTTTACATCACATAGGGCCTCAAACAAGTAAACACAATCTATAATTAAATTTCATTAGTTAAGATATTGAATGTAATATATAGTTAATTTAAACCATATCATTCTCAGAGCATTGGGAATCTCATTCTCATTGCAACAGGATGTGAATGAGTGTCAAAATTCTATAATTTAAATCCTTATAATAGGGAAATATAGAATTTAAATCCATCTTGGGGGGGATTTTAATCCACTGGCTCATCTATATGTATATATAGAGTCCAACTGTGTATAATCGAGGAATTGATCTATTTGATTGTCAATAAGAATGATGTAAATTTACTTGATCTTCACTGAAATATTTATCTATTGGTTTATTTCCAATAGGTATGTGAAACTACTATATCATCATTGATAAATTTAATTAATGGATTATCACCAACATGGATGTCAATTTATTGGATCATCGCTGGTGAATTGATTTATTATCTCATCACCAATATAGATGTGAATTTACTAGAATTCCACTGTTATATTGATCTAATGGATCATCACTAATTTGTATGTGAATTTAATGAATCATCACATCTAAATTGATTTATTAGATCATTACCAATATATAGTATTTGGTGGAGAACCCATTCTATAGGATACTAGATTTCAATGGTTATATTGTTGTTTCAGTGGTTATACTAGAGTTTAATTATATATAAAAAGTTTTAAATGTATGAAGGGAGTTCACTATCTCATTGCTAGTGGGTTCAGAGGATACTAGATTATCATTAGTAGATGAATTTTTAAATGGGATCCCTTATGATTGATACCAAATAATATAGGTATTTTGGAGTTTCATGATATAAAACAAGGGTTAAGATGGTAAACATGACTTGAATTATTCAGAAAAAAATGATTTCTAGAGGGAAAAATATTTGTTTCATGCCCCTAGGAAGGTTTTAAAGTAGAGGAGAAAGTTGTGTTGGATTTGGTATAGGGCTCATCAAGTTGGATTTCTACATATTCATATGAATGAATCAATGCTAAAATATTTTAGTATCATTTTATATGGTATGCCATATATTTTAAGGGCATGTGATAAGAACCAATATGGTTCCTTTAAAAATATTTCATCTATGGACAATTGATGCCTTTTAAGGTCAAGTGCCCATGAACAATGGTGTACCTTTTATATTCATATACCTATGAACAATGGTGTGAATTTTATGTTCACACACCCAGAAAAAATGGCATTCCATTTAAGGTCACATACCTAGTACCATTGTGTCTGTAGTTTAATGATCATATCACTAGGAATGATTACATTTAGCTTAATACCATGTATAATAAACTACAATGTAGAATGAACTATGTAATGGATTCATGTCGAATTTAAACATGAGTAGGATTTTTGATTAGGGATTACACTGGATTGGTTCCCACTTATATTAATTACATATATCTTAGTTAAAAACTAGAGATAAGGATGATTGAACTCACAAGTGATGTAGAACAACAAGAGGAAGGATGAGGCTTATGATATATTATCATCTCATTAGACCTCTGGTGCAGTGATTAGACCCAAAGAGTCTGACCAAATGTTCGAGTGTTATATGGAGTGATTGAAATTTTTTAGAAGGAGAATATTAGTCTAAGAAATGTATCAATGGTTTCCTAAGGAGAGTGATACTCATTATCAAGTGAATACAGGATTGTAAATACTATATGGATCCTACCAGTTTGGGATAAAAATAGTATGATATCTTTTAAAAATGACTTCATTCCCATTATCAAAGAAATGCATAATTAATGGGAAAACATGAATATGGTAAACTGATTGATCTTTTGTATTATCTTTCCATGGATAAATCTTTGGAATAATTTAATTTTTAGTGTTCTGACCTTAGTAAAAGGATGTAGTATTTTTTAAGCCACTTGGGAAGAAAGGTTGAATTTAACCCATAAAGGGATCTAGGGGGATAAGATTTATACATGGATCCTAAATTATAGACCTGATGATATGTATGAAAAAAATTTGAATCCTAATCTATGTTTACCCAGGGTATTTCTAATTATGTCGGTGATAGATGCGAGATAAGTGATTACATCGATTTTGTAAAGGGACATACACACATGCAAGAATGTTTCACTCAATGTTGTGAAAATGTGGGATTTATTCTGAAAGAAATTGGTTTCTGTTCAATATCTATGAATATGGTCCCCATGTATGATGGAAAATTTTCTCATGAGTTAAATTTATTATCATTCTCTTAGGATTGGGTGCATTTTCCTTGAAGCATGCTCCAAAATTTCAATTCCTTAGAACCTGTATATATGTATATGGAGAAAATATTCTTATTGGTTCCTCGATCAATAAACCATTAATGTTGGAGTTAATGTTTTAGAACCAACAGTTTTTACTCTTATTACATTTATATTTGAAAATATGAATATTAATAAAACATCTTTTTATGCATCATTCCATATTCTTCATGAAATTGGCGTAATAATTTCCTAGGATATTTATCAAATTGATTAAGTCATAAAAGTTCCCCACTATGATGAGAACCTTGACGTTACATGAAAATATTCTAAAATATATTTATATGGTTAGGTAACCTACAATGATAGGGAACATAGTATGTATAATTTTATGTGTGAGTTCTTATAAGTGGATGAGGATTCTTCTCATGAAGTTCACACTTTGAAATCTTCAAGATGTGAGATTATGATAATTTACCCACGAATAAAGATTCCACATGTTTTTTTGTCAACATATATTTATATTTATGAGCATGTGTAGTGGTACTTTCACACTGTGATTATTATTAATTCCTAATATGGATTACACACTTATATTTACTGACCAAAACCATAAATCTATATGTTCTCAGGATGTAGGATATGTTGGGTGAATCACAAATGATATGTTATTAATGGATAATTCAAGGAAGGATTTTTAATTTATATCTTTATAGAAGATGATATCTAGAGCCTTTTATTGGAATAGAACAATTACATTAAATTCCATGGACATAGTGTAATGACGTGCTTATTTTAGATATTCAAAGAATGATGTATCAAGCATATATGTTTATGTAATAGATTTCCAACCTTCTTGATGATATATTATTACAAAGGTATTACATTACATAGTGAGATTTCATATGTGGTTGTCAGCATTGAGATATTATGTTCTTTCTCTTGGGTTCATTGACATGTGTTAGAAAATAACATAGGACATTAGGCCAGCCCGCCTAATGATAATAAAAATAATCCTAGAGGGTAACAAACTATGTATTTCAATTGATCTTGATTAAAATTTATTTGAATTCATTTAGAGGAATAATAATTATTCTCAAGACTGAGGAATAATTTTATTTTGGTTTTATTGATCAGTAATATTTGTAAGGTAATAAACAATTATTTATTATTTAATAAATAATTTATTTAGTTATGAAAATATATAATAAATATTCATTAAGTGGATTGTGAACAAAATATTTCTATATATTTATTGAATATTAAATAAATATTTTTTCGCTGGATTATGGATAAAATATTAATTTATGAATAATATATTAAATTTAATATTTATTTGGGTATTCAATAAATGATAAGGAGTTCAAGTAGACCATGATTTTGTAAAATAATAAATATTAATTTACAAGTAGGTAAAACATTATTTATCATTGCATGAGTTAGACCATTCCATAAAATAATAAAAATATTATGAGTATATAACATGGGATTTGTTAAGTATTATAATAATGTTTTAGGGTTGGTACATAATTAAATAATAATGTAATATAAATTATATCTCTATAAATGAATGGTTATTTCTATTGCATAAGGCTAATTGAGAATTGAGAATTGAGAATCGTTGTGCATAACTAGCATCTGATTTGAATTTCACCACTCTTCCTCTCAGGAATATGATGAAATCCTTTTTGCTTCGATGAAATTGAAGTGATCAATATAATGTACGATGATTTATTCTTCATGCTAGAAACTGGAAATCAATTAGCATAATTTGGAGGACAATAAATCACATATTGGTCAACACTAGAGGGATTCTACACTTGGATACTTACAGTGTAATAATGGTAATATGAAGAAGGGGTTTTAAAAGATCAAAATAATCATTGGGAAAAGTTTATCATATGAGGTTACCATATCTTTACATATTAAATAAATAAATTATAAATTTAATTTGAAATAATCCCCTCTGGGTTCTATGTTTTCTTAATGAAAATATTTAGTGGAAAATTTTCATTGGTCATGGAATTCTCATCAATAAAAATAGACATAATGATACAAATAATCAAAAAAACCATCTTGGTTTATTTCCCACCAAGGTGATTCTATTGCACATCAAACCTTCATGTGGTATTATAGGAGTTAAATTTCAAATTTATAATTATTTATTTGATTTTTGATATAAATGCAGAATAATGGTTAGATTTTCATTTCAAGAACTATTCGTACTTCAATCCATTTTAAATAACATGATTTTGACTTTTAATTGTAATCATTAATGATTTAATTTTCTTAAAGTATTAACAATAGATGAATAAATACCGAATATGACATCAAGAAGTGCTGAATATTTTAGGAGGATAACATGTGAACACATAACATGTGGTCAGAGTACATGCCATGTACCTAGTACACTACACCTATCCATGTCGTGGGATACACTCAACACCACGTAGTAAATCAAAAGTAGCTAATTTATTTCACATATTTTTTTACTAGGATAACCTAGAACATAAATTGTAATAATATATGGCATGTATCTAGCACACACAGTGTATAGTTTATATGTTTTAGAGGAATAGTTCTTGCAAACCATATAGTCAATTACTTGGTCTAAATAGCATGATACTGAAAACCTAGAGAAATAACGAAATATATGACATGTATATGATATACATCAAATGTAGTTCATTATTTATCATATCTAATGAATAATATGATTCTTACAGTAGGTTTTATAGACACATGATAGGTGTGATATAGGACATGTAACTGGATTTTACATCGCATGTGTTCTACCTAGGGTACATGGTGAATCCCGAAACATGTATCCCATTAACACATCAATTAAGGCACACAATATGCATCTCGTACATACAAACCCTGTAGTATCATAATAAAGAACATAATTCAATTACATTTTGTTTCAAATTAAATTCATAAAACCATATTATATTAATTGGAACCTATTACGTTTGATAATTTAATATTGGATTTAAATAATAATTAAATGATCAATTAATTTATTGTTATTATAAGTAATTATTGGTTATTCAATCTGTTATCTATAAATTCATTTATTATGGTTATCTAAAAGGTAATTCAAATGGAAATTAATATGAAAGGAAATTAATTAATTAGTTAATGTGTATTTTATCTTAATAATAAAGAATGAATAGAAATCAATGTTATCTGATATAATTTTTTTGTATTTCATCATGTGAATGATCGTTCGTGAGCTTGACCAAGAGTTGTGTATGTTACGTAATTATTTAATTTAAACTTATTTCATATTTTTTCACTTATTAATTATTAATTTAAAAATGATAGAATAAATGTCATACCTCCCTCAATTATTTTGTATGACCTATGCGTCCATAGATATTTACATAATATCCCACAACCAATGCTTTAGTTCCCCTCACCTACATTGAGAGTTATAAATATATATAATAAATTATGTATCCCAAGATGTGAAGAGACAATAAAAGATATAACCAAGACGATACCAACCTAGGTGATACACATGTGAATAAATAGAATGTTGCAACTCATTCCAAGACTGACCCAAAGAGTTATTACCCTAGGGATATAGGTTTATTTATTTCCCCCTCAATAAATTAAATGTTAGATAATCTCATGAATGGGTCATTTATTTATTTAATTTTTTATTGATTTTTTATTTTACGGATTAATGACTATTATCACATAAATACATGAATCAATGCCCAAATATGAAATATGAATAAATGGATTATGCATAAATGTTTTATCAAAACATGGTTAATCAATCAAGAAAAGTACAATAAATATTAAAAAGTCACATAAAAGATAAAAAATATAATTTTAAAAATAATAAATTAAAAACCCATCAAATAAATTTTAAGCCATGCTTGGACTTGCATTACTTGATAAGGAATGAAATCCTTAGAACTGAGTTTTTGGCCAAAAATCATTAGAATACTTACTATTAAAATAGAGTTATTATGAATATTATGTGTTGACTTAACCATCTTACATCAAGCGAACTATCCCTCTCTAAACTTTATTTTACTTTGTGAAAAGTGTTACGGAAATCCACATCTGGATTTCAAGCCTGGGGAGTCCCCTCAATAGATCAAGGATTTTCAAGCCCACAGTTAGGAAAGAACTAACCAAATAAAAACCATTATGTTTATTTTCCAACCCCCATCAGGGTTATGTGATGGGTTAAATGGATCATTCCCACTAGAATTTCTAAGTGACTAGGAATTTAATTTTCAATTATTATGGTCATTCACACTTGATAATATAGTGGAACATTTATTAAAATTTTTATTATTAGTATTTCTAAAAATATTTGTAATCAAATAATGTTCTAATAATTTTCTTTTTTAAAATGTATAATAATAGAATGTATATTATCCACTTTAACCTAACAATATATATTAGGTAGATACCTTCTCCTCATTGATAGTAACTTTCAGAAGTAGTTCAAGAGGCCTTTGAGTTGATTTTCACCCATAAAGAAAATCATGAATTCTTAAACTATGATTACCTATTCCACTTATGAATGTGGAAAGTGATGAAGAGTTCGTTGTAGATGGAAAACATTATAATGAAATGTTCAAAATTCAATGTTTGATGTTGTCATTTACTTCTAGTGAACTCATTATGTCTCATTAAAATGTGGATGCTTATAGAATTCTTGATCATCTATATGCTATTTACTAGTAGAAAAAATATAAGAATGATTTGATATTTTTAATGAACTCATTAAAATTAGTCTTGGTGAAGGTGTGATAGCCATGCCTCATCTAGTCAAACTCATTTGACACATTGAAATACTATAGGTTCTTTGGTTTAAACTACTTACTAAATTATGAATCAATATCATTATTACACATCCATCTCAGTTATTATCAAGCATTGTTTAAAATTTTAATATAAAAAACATTGATAAGTCTCTTCTATATCAACACACACTTCATCAGCAAGTATACAAGGAGAAGAGGTGTGAAAATCCTTCTATCCTTATAGTGAATATATAGAAAGTAGAAGAAAAGAGCTCAAAAACCAGTGATTATTCACAATTCCCTTCAAAGTAGAGATAAATAAAGGGTAAATAAAGGTAGACTTATTTTATTTGTTTCTCATGTGGAATGAAGGACTACTGGAAGAAAACCTATAGTCATATAAAGAATAAAGGGGGAGATTCAGGTAAATTTATTTGTCCAGTGTGATTTATCTATTTCTAAAAATTGTGTATCATAAACAAATTTTGGTTCTCACATATGTATTAAAATATATTAATAATGTATATTTAAAAATAATATCTAAGGGGAGGTATATCTATAATAATCCAACATATCCAAACTAGTTACCATGTATATTGGGGACTACCACTTCACATTGACAATGATAATTATCTTGGTTTTAATGGTTTTTTTATTTCTTCAATATGTTACAAAAAACATTATTTCTGTATCGAAAATTTATATAGATGGATTTATTTTCATGTATAATAATAAATGTTTCTTCTTATATAAATATAGATTTCTTATGTTATGTAACATTTAAATAATTGTTTTTATGTGTTGGATTACACAAACTAAGTAATTCAAATTGATAACAAGACTGCATAACATGACTCATACCACACCCAACTTTGACTTCTCTAACTATGTCATTTAAATGAAAAGCATTTAACTAAATAACATCAAGGTGGATATTTATATTCCTTTGAACCAAAACCACTTACTGCATGTCATGCATGTTTACAAAAAAAATAACCAAATCACTATTTAGTGGAAAAGGTGAAAGGGATAAATAACATTGAATTAGTTCATAATTATTTGTTTGGACCTTTTTATATTGAAGAAAGTGGTGGGTTATCATACTTTATAACATATACTGATGAATTTAATATATTTGGATATGTCTAATTGATGAGTTATAATTCAGATCCCACTAAGAGATTCGATGAATACAAGAATGAAGTTAGGATTTATCATGTTACTAATATTAAGAAACTAATATATTAATGTGATGTATAATATCATAATCGTTATTTCATTGATTATTAATTGGAGTTTGGGATTATTTCATAACAAACACCTCATTATAACCATCAGTGGAATGATGTATGTGAAGGGAGGAACCAATCATTTTGAGACAAGGTGAGATCAATGATGAGTATGCGAGTCTTCCACTATCCTTTTGGGGATACAAGTTATAAATAACAACATAGATACTAAACGAAGTTCCATCTAATGAGGAATGTAGTATATTATAAAAATTATGTAATGAAAAGAAAAATGTGTCATAGTACGTACATCTGTGGGGTTTTGAAGTCATTGTTAACAACTCTTTAGGAAACAAACATGAACCTCAAGGAAAAAAAGTGTACATTTATAGGATACCCTATGAAAATGAGGTGATATTACCTATTTGACCCATAAAATAAAAATGTAATATTAGAATATCATTATTTATTACCTGAGAGGGTTTAAAAGTATAAAAGATATACTCAGAATAATATAGACTTTGATTAAGTAAAGAATAAAGGTACAAAATAGTTGGTACAATAATAGATTCAAAAAATACCCATGGAAGAAGATTTGACAGAGATAGAAGTACAACACAAGAGAGAAAGATAGGTAAGATAAACATAATGGTGTAGTTTTCTTGTTTGCAAGGATGGAAGCCAATTGTTAGTTGATAATAATGATCCTCTAACCTATAAAGAAGCAGTAAGTGACACATATGTTTCCAAGTGTAAAGAATCCATGAATTCCGAAATTGATATAATGTACCAAAATGATATCAATATTTTTTGTACCTATAGTGCATGACTGGTTGAAAAAGGGTTCATAAAACATCAAAGCATTGACAATTATGAATCTTATTAACTAGTTTCTATGCTGAATTAAATTAGAATTACACAACCCATTTTATAATTTTATGACTATGATATTAATAAAATGGATGTCTAGATATCCTTTCATAATGATAACCTTTAGGAAGATTTTTATATAAAACAACCTAAATGATTTTTGACTCCAAAGGATGAAAAAAATGATTGAAAGTTGAACACAATTACTTTTATTGATTAAATAATTTTTCAAAGCCATAGAAAATTTTATTTTGTAAGCCCTTAAAAGAATTTAGTTTCATAAATAAATAATGTGAGCCTTATGTAGACATGTTGTTTAGTGGGAGTCATTTTCATAAGTGTATACTGCGTTGAAATATTAATTATTGGAAATGAAATAGCAGTCTTATAGTCTATTAAATCCTAGTAAAATAATTGATTCTCTATAAAGCACTTAGGTGAGGAAACATATTTTCTTGGGGTCAAGATCCATCAAGATCGATATAAGAGATTTATCAGCCTTACTTAAGATATAAATATTGACAATAATGTGAGGATATTCATTTTGGAATAATCCAATAGGGGATTAATAAAAATGTCACATGAAATTATTCTTTCTACGAAAATATTTCCTCAAAAACGTTATGAAAGAAAGATAAATTGATTGTATTCCATATGTGTTAATGATTCAATCAATCATGTATGTTATGCTCTATTAATAGATAAATGTTTCCTATACCTTGAGTGTAAAAATAATATATCATGATGACCCAGCTGACCACCATTTGAAGGTAGTCATGTCTATCCTTAAGTATTTGATACATTCTAAGGACATGTTCGTAGTCTAAAGACTATACGAGGAACTGGACATTGGGGTATATACAGATGCCGGTTTCCAAATAGTTCAAGATGATCTGAAATCATATATGGGATAAATCATTATATTAAATAGAGGTTCTATGATCTATAAGATCTCAAATAATTATATGTTCATAGAATCTGCAAAAAATTCTAAGTACATTATATATTATAAGGAATATAAAGTAGTACTATTGATATGGAACTTCGTCAAAGATCTTGTTGTTGTACCTAAAAATTAATATCATATCACATTCTACTCTGATAATACTATAGTAGTGGCCTTTACCAAAGATCCAACGACACATTATGTAAGAACCTGGATCATCGTTTCAGGTATGTTTTTCCTTTTCTGGTCGTTTTTTAGAAAAAGAGAAAAATCTGGAAATTTTCAATGTACATGTCGTATACTTTATGAGTACACACCGTGTACATTGATGCTGCACCAAGCCATCTATTATCCATGTCTGAGCCACACACACGGTGTATAAGGGGGATGTGGAGGCTGCTTAAATTAGAGTACAGAAAGGCCAAGTAATCACCATGTACCCCCGAATTATATGCCGTGTAGTTACTTTTTTCAGTAAATAGATTGGGGTTGCGCTTAATTAACGAAAACACCTTCTTCTACAGATTCCTTTACCGAGAGTGACCTGTACGGCCACAAACAACCTCCGATCCCCTGAGCCTCCATCTGTTTGCCGAATCGTCCACCTTCTATTGCGTTGGAACCGCAGCGGTGAGGTCCTACTTCTTCTTGAGTTTCATTCCATGTTTTCCCTATTTCTCAAGTTATCGTGGGTTGAACGGTTTCTGCGTTTTGTGCGTTTTCGTAGATCAACAAAGTTCAAAGGAGAATCAATCCTCGTGGTTCTAGTATTTTGATCACAAAGAATCAAGGTTGGTGGTTTTCCCTTACCTTTCGAAGTCTTTGAGTTTTATGTGAAAATTCCTCCAATACCCATGAACGAGGTATTGCTTGTTTACCTTTTTGACCCTGTTGTTTTCCTACCTTGCTTATATGATCACGTAGAGGTAATTTCACCATTATTGTGAATAATTGCTATGCCTGGATGTTCTTCCCATGACTTCTTCTTATTATGACTTTTGGGTCTTGTTAGCCTTTGGCTGCTATGCCTGTTTTCCATACCTTGTGACTGTAGGATGGAATTATATTCTTTACATGCCTGTTTTGTTGTAGACTGGTTAGCCAAGTAGCTCTATAGGTGTACTCTGGACTTATAGCATTATTAAGCACTGAATGGCACATGACCGTGAGAACCTGGTGTTATACACTATAAGGGATAGATAGAGTGAGCTTCTTCAGATAGTCTTAGACATTATAGACTACCAGGGATATACCAAGTGAGATTCCAAGAGATTCTTGTATATTATAGACTATAGGAGGGTAGACCAAGTGAGATTCCTTAGAGATCAATTACTTTGTTTGAATTTCTTTAAAACCCTTCTAGGATAGAAGAGGAATTGACTGAGCGAACATCCTTAGGGAGTCTTTGATAGACCTGAGACTATAGGAGGAACTGACTGTGCGAGCTTCCTCAAAGAGTTTCTAGACCTTGGGGATATAAGAGGGTTAGAACACATGATATTAATTAGAGAGTCCATGAATACCATAGAATATAAGGGGAATTGACCGACCGAGCTTCCCTAGAGAGTCTTATAACTTCGTATGACTAAACCAGAGGGGTTAGGCTGAGTGCACTTCTTAGAGAGTTGTTGGTACTTCATGGATAGGACCAGAGTGGTTCGATGCGAGTACTTTCTAGAGAGGTTCCTATTGTGGTTATATATTTTCTTCTCTTCTACATGATGTTCTATGGATTTGATTACTGCTGTATATCATCATGTATAATACTTACTATTTGCTGCCTGCTGTTTACTGTTACTGTTTACTGCTTACTGTACTATTACCTATCATATACTCACTAACTATTAGGCACAGATCTTTGGGTGGTTTCCTACTTAGATTTTAGTCTCATTCCCTATTTGAGCCATACTTTTGGGCCCAAGTAGACTATGGTGTTGCAGGTATAGACAAGGGAAAGCACCCTTCGACTTCTGGTACTTGATTTCCTTGGAGCAGGAGAGTATGGGGCCAAGCCAAGGCTTGCGATGCTGAGGAGTTACTTTTTGTCTATCTTTTGTATTTTGGTTTTGTATTTTATTCAGCATTGTGACTTGTTTGTCTTCTTCCTAGAAATATTTATCATGCATCATTTCATTTATATACATGTGTGATCTATTTGTTTATTGTTTTAGTCTTCTATTGATTATTATTGTTGGATATTTATGGCTTCAGCTATTGTATTCATTGTTTACATCCACTGTGTTATTTTCCAATGAGGGCATAGCTTCCCCACTATCACACTCAGGGCCCTCGCTACTAGTCAGAAGCCTCTGACATTTGGGGAAATGCGCTTGAGGCCATGTGACCAAACGGGTACGGGGTGCCTCTGGGTGGCTTCTGGAACTGGGACATTACAAAGTGGTATCATAGGAATTATTTTCTCTTGATTTACTATATGGACCCATTATCCAGGGATAAGATGGATTCAGTATTTGGTAATATGTTGTGCATGGGAGTAGCTAACCCCTGTATAGGGAAAATCCAATCTACCTCATTTAATGCAGTTCTCTAATGTTGAGATTTTATGGTTGATATGATTTCACCTAGAGCGATTCACTTGCCTTGTGTTGTTATTGTTGTTCTATTATGGTTCTATTTCTGTCACAACCCGATGAGATGAGGGTATGCCATCTCATGCATCAAATAGGCAGTTGTTAGAAATCACATGTCAGGCATTCTTTTCATGCCATCTAGGGTGTATTAGCAATTGCATGTTGGTGTGATAGACGTTGTGTAGATTATGCATTCTGTTGTGATAGATCCTTTTATATAATGCCTGCAATTTGATAGAGAAATTGTTCATATTGTACGTTTACCTAAATGAATTCCAAATTTTTATTCTTGAGGTGTTACGGGCCCTCATGAATTGGATTTTGGAGGATCATTGACTTGTTTCACTTGC
Organism: Viscum album; assembly: GCA_963277665.1. Classification (NCBI taxonomy): domain Eukaryota; kingdom Viridiplantae; phylum Streptophyta; class Magnoliopsida; order Santalales; family Viscaceae; genus Viscum; species Viscum album. Next base: position 450,196,406 of record OY728133.1, read on the forward strand.
ATTTGATATGTAAGAGATTCCAAGCTTTGATTCGTGGGGAGTATGGGCCCCCACGGATTGGAAATTGGCACCTCCATGTTTGTTTGTCAGTGTTTTCAAGGATTCAATGCAGTTTTTGAGCTACTTCTTGGAAAAATCCAGAATACACAGCGTGTACTGGACTAGACACTGTGTAGTGTTAAATCGTGTCACTGAATGTGTGAGCAGAAACACGGGGTGGTGAAAAAGTATCCAGGAACATGTCGTGTATGGTAGTTACACCCTGTGTAGTAGTGAGACGTGTACTCGGCCGTGTCACTAACAACACAAGTCAGGGAATCTCGTTTAGTACACACCGTGTTTTGTATGAACATTCCATGTAGCCTTGATCTAGGCACCCGACCGTGTCACGAACCAGAAGGTATGATGTTTTCTCACTTATACACACCATGTTTGTTTGGAACATGTCGTGTAAGAGTCAGTTGTGTAGCCAGATGTGTAACTAACAACACTGGATGCCAAAACCTTGTCTGGTACACATTGTGTCCTTAGTGAACATGCCTTGTAGTCAACGGTTAAGAGGACCATGTGGGTGAGTCATGTAAAGAGACATGGTCAGGGGAGTGGAGTTCAATTACACACCATGTGTGGGGAAAACACACCGTGTAGTCAGGGGTGTTACACGACCAGAGGTGGAAGAGGTACACCTCCCATGTGTCTGGATTAAGAGGACAAGCCGTGTAGTTTTATACACACCATGTAGTCATGTTTTTTTATAACTTGTTTTTTCTTTTCCCCTATTCCCGTTTTGTGCTCTTGTGTTCTCTGTCCTTGATATTCTTGATCCAAGGTATGCTTTTTATATTTCAGAGCTTTTCCTCTATGACATCTTCCAGTTGTACATCAACTGCCAGACGGTGATCAGACACCAGATATGGCAGACCAGGGATCGCCTGCAGATCCTCCTATAGATCCTCCTATTGTACCATCCTTGCCACTAGTATTTATACCCATTGCAGGCATCGATGCACAGTTTAGGTAGGAATTTATAAGGATAATACATACCATTTAGGGAGCACCACCTCCTGCCCCATCGATGGCTGAGTTGACACAGGTTTTTCAGTAGCAGCATCCTCCTACATTCTCAGGGGATAGAGAACCTCAGGCTGTAGAGTCGTGGCTAGAGGCCACGCTGAAGATCTTCGAGCACCTGGAGATACCTGTAGAGAAAAGGGTAATGCATGCTACTTATATACTACAAGACACCGCCAAAAGGTTGTGGGAGATGATCTAACATTCTGGCCGCCAACAGAGTATCATTTGGGATGAGTTTCGGCCCATCTTCTATGATTACATTTATCTGGAGACCTTGAGGGCTCACTGAGCCCGTGAATTTATCAGTCTTGAGCATGGTACTCTTTCTGTTATGGAGTAATCGTCATGTTTTATTGAGCTGCAACACTTTGTGCTGATTCTAGTAGGTGATTAGTTGTTCTTTTCTAGGATGTTTGAGGATGGTCTCAGGTAGGAGATCCATTCCTAGGTGAATATCTTCAGGTTGACTTTGATATCATCTATCTTCAACAAGTCACTGATCACTGAGCGCAATCTGATAGATTCTAGTGTAGTGGGACAAGGCGGTTTGACATCCCGAGTCATGTTTCCTTTTACTGATAGCAGGGAGTGTCGCAGGGTTTCTGCTCGAGGAGATCAGGGTAGGTGGAGCGTATCATCGGGATGCCAGGTAGTATGCTACCAGTGTAGTAGGAGTGGGCATACTAGGCCTCAGTGTCAGAGAAACCCGATGGAGTGACGATCATGCGACAAAATGGGTCATATTTAGTGGTTTTGTTAGATCTTCTCGCCTACAGCTGGTGGTAGGGTGTTTTTTATAACCCTGCATATAAGAGATGTATCGCCAGTTTCTCACCTATTTGGGAACAGGAGTTTTTTCAGCCATTCTGGCCGAGGTGGAGGTTGTGGTCTTTGTGGTCAGTCACCAAGATATTAGCAATAGCAGAGTGGACAGCCAGGGGCGCAGGGTTGTGGTACAGGCCAGACATTCTCCGTGGAGAAGACCTATTAAGAGTAGGATCCTGACCCATCTACAGTTCGAGGTACGATCTCAGTAGCCTCATTTTTATCTTCTTCTCTTTTCGATACTGGTGCCTCACATAGTTTTATCTCTTTTTCTGTTTTGGAGAGCCTTGGGCTATGTATCTTTTTGTCCACCGACATGTTGACTCCCGATACACCATTGAGAACGAGGACGTCTAACTTACGTCAGTGTAGAGAGTTTCCTCTTGAGGTTGCAGAGTGACACTTTTTATGGGACCTCTATGTCCTAGATATGATAGGATATGATTTCATTCTCGGTATGGACTGGTTAGTTCCCTTCCAGGCAGTCGTTGATTACTATCGTCGTAGGGTGAGTTTCGTATCACCAGAGGGCGGATCTTTTTTTCATAGAGGTGAGTAGGATGTGCAGGTGGGTAGAGGTAGACCAAAGCATTATGGGCTAGGGGAGTTACCTCCTAGATTTCCAGTCTTTATCTGGATGACCAGGGGACTTCCATGTTAGACCTTCCTATAGTGGTGGATCATTTCAGGGATGTCTTCTCAAAGGACTTTTCAGGTTTTCTTTTAGAGAGTGAGGTAGACTTCTTGATTGAGCTCATTCCAGGATTGACACCAATGTCCATTCCCCCTTATAAGATGGCTACACCTGAGTTGCAGGAGCTCAAGAAGCAGTTGGAGGAGTTGTAGGAAAATTGTTTCATCTGACCCTGTACGTCTCCTTGGGGTTCACCTGTCCTATTTGCGAAAAAGGCAGATGATACCCTAAGGCTTTGCGAGGATTAACGGAAGATGAACCAGTTGACGGTCAAGAACTGATATCCATTGATGGGGATCGATGACCTTTTTTATCAGCTTTGAGGAGCCCAAGTGTTCTTGGAGATCGATTTGAGGTCCGGTTATCATCAGTAGCGTGTTAGATCATCGAATATAGATCTTACAGCCTTTAGGAGCAGTTATGGTCTATACGAGTATACGGTTATGCCATTCGGTCTCACAAATGCACCAGTAGTTTTTATTTCAATGATGAACCGAGTGTTCCATCAATACTTGGATTCCTTTGTGGTTGTTTTCGTGGATGACTTCTTGGTGTACTCTCACACTCGACACGACCATGCTACCAATCTTTGGATCATTCTGAGTACACTGAGAGAGAATTAGTTACATGCTAAGCTCTAGAAATGACACTTTTGGATGGATCAGATTCACTTATTATGTCACTTTATCTCCGAGACATGAGTATCAGTAGGCCCAGATAATGTGAGAGATGTAGTTTTCTAGGAGAATCTGATCAATTTCTTTAAGGTGAGGAGTTTTCTAGGGATGGATAGATAGTACTGGTGTTTCTTACAGGACTTTTCACACCTTGCAGCACCACTGACAAGTCTGACCAAGAAAGGTGTGAAGTTCTTATGGTCAGATTCATGTGATTCAGCCTTTCAGGAGCTGAAAGGGAGGATGAAATCACCACCGATAATAGTCTTTCCAAAACCGAGCAATAGCTATATAGTCTACTGTAATGATTTATGTTTTGAATTGGGAGATTTTCTTATGCTGGGAGATGGAGTCATTGAGTACTGGTCTTGGTAGTTGAGACCACATGAGAGGAACTACCTGATGCATGATCTAGAGTTGGAAGCTGTTGTTTGTGCCTTACATTGTTGGATACATTACCTTATGTGAATGCACATTGTGGTTTTCTTCGACTACAAGAGTCTCAAATACATCTTTAATCAGTGTGATCTAAATATGAGATAGCGTAGGTTTGTTGAGTATCATCAGTCCTTCGACTTTGAGCTTGCCTATATGCGGGAAAGGGAAATGCAGTGGCTGATACATTAAGAAAGAGAAATCAGATTCATGCAGTTTAGGATGCCAGTAGTGAGCGGAAGCTTATGGATCTATTCTCTGAGATTCATTTGGAGACGCATGAAAAACTGGGGCAGACTTTCCTATCTTCTATAGCTGTTACCTCTACCCTTCTTGATCAGGTGTGGATGAGGCAACTATCAAACTCGGAAGGCCTAGTCCTATGGGAGGGCGTGTTAAGAGAGGACTATCTTCCTAGGTGGAAAGTGGGCTAGGATGAGATCTTTCATTTCTAGGGATTCATATGGGTACCATTAGAAATACGCGAGGAACTGATGAGGGATTTTTGTTCTTCAGTTTGGATAGTTCATCCTGGAGTCACCAAGATGGATCGTGATCTACACCTCCAGTACTGGTGGCCAGGTATGAAGAGAGATGTTGTTGGGTTCATCCTGATATATTCTACTTGTCATCATGTGAAATTGGAGCATCAGTGACTAGTAGGGATTTTAAAGTAGTTACCCATCCATGAGTGTAAGTGGAACGATGTCCCGACAAACTTCATGACTGGGTTACTGAGGTCACCTGGTGGGAGTGATACTATTTGGGTGGTCATCGAGAGGCTTACGAATGTTGCTCACTTATTTCCGATCATGGATACCCTCATTGTTGATGAGATGGGGTGGTTGTACATCCGATTGATTGTACGTCTACATGGAGTTCCACACTCTATTGTTTCAGACATGGATTCGCGTTTTCCTTCTTGGTTCTGGAAGGGGCTTCAGAAGGCTTTGGGTACACAGGTACTTTTGAGTACAACATACCATCCCCAGACAGATGGCCAGTCTGAGCGTACAATCCAGGTGCTTGAATATATGCTATGAGCTTGCATTCTAGAATTTGGCGGTGCTTGGGAGAAGCATATTAATCTTTTAGAGTTTTCCTATAACAACAGTTTTTAGGTGAATATTCAAATGGCACCTTAAGAGGCTTTGTACGGTATGCTATGCCGATCACCTTTGTGATGGATGGAGGCCGGAGTGGTATCTTTGTTGGGACCTCGTCCTGTTCAGGAGAACTCAGAGCAGATAGAGTTGATTCGGAAGAGGATGACTACAACAAAGTCTCGAAAGAAGTCTTATGGTGATCAGTGAATACGACCTCTGGAGTTCGAGGTCGGGGACCGGGATTTCCTACGTGTTGCACCAATGTTGGGATACAAGAGGATTCAGAGATAAGGTAACCTTTCACCATGGTATGTCGGGCCGTTTGAGGTGTTGGAGAAAGTTGGGCCGGTTTCCTATCGGTTGCAGTTTCCTCAGAGGTATCGGGCTACGCACGATGTCTTCCACGTCTCTCAGCTGCGACAATTCTTTTCAGACCTGTATCATGTCTTTCAACACGAGGAGGATGAGATTAAAGTGGATGCGTCAATTGAGTAGCATCCTATCCGAATTTTCGATCACAGTATGAAGGTTCTCTGTGGCCAGTCTGTACCTCTGGTATGGGTGCTATGGCAGTACAGGTGAGTACATGATGAGACCTAGGAGTGGGAGGCCGATGTACGATCGCAGTGGGTGGAGCTGTTCAGGGTTTCTTCTTTTACGCCTAGCATGGGAAATTTGAGGACAAATTATTTTAAGGGGGGAAGTTTTTAAGAACCCAAATCATCATTTTCGGTATGTTTTCCCTTTTCTGATAGTTTTTGAGAAAAAGAGGAAAATCTAGAAATTTTCAAAGTACACACCGTGTACTTTATGAGTACACGCCGTGTAAATTGATGCAGCGCCAGGCCATGTGCTGGCCGCATTCAGGCCACACACACTGTGTGTAGGGGCGATGTGGTGGCTGCTTAATGTGGAGTACAGAAAGGCCAAGTAGACGTCGTATACCCCAGATGTACATGCCGTGTAGTTTCTTTGTTTTCTTTAAACGGACTGGGGTCATGCCTAATAAACGAAAACACATTCTTCTCCAGGTTCCTTGACCGAGAGAGACCCCTACAGCCATGAACATCCTCCTAGCCCCTGAGCCTCTATATGTTTGCCGAATCAACCATTTCCGATTACATTGGAACCGCATCGGTGATATCTTCCTTCTTCTTGAGATTCATTCCATGTTTTCCCCTCTTTCTCATGTTATTGTGGGTTGAATGTTTTGTGCATTTTCTTAGATATATGATGTTATAAGGAGAATCAATCCTCTTGGTTCTATTATTTTGATCTCCTAGAATCAAGGTAGGTGGTTTGTGCCTTACATTTTGATGTATTTTAGTTTTATGTGCAAATTCAACCAATACCCGTGAACGGGGTATTGCGTGTTTACCTTTTTGACCCTTTTGTTTTCATGCCTTTCTTATATGCTTGTTTAGAGGTTATTTGATCATGTTTGTGGATAATTTCTATGCTTGGATGTTCTTCCCATTCCTTGTTCTTATTACGACCTTTGGATCTTATTATCCTTTGGCCGCTATACCCGTTTTCTATACCTTATGACTGTAGGATGGAATGATATTCTTGACATTCTTGTTTTGCTGTAGACTGGTTAGCCAAGTAGTTCTATAGGTTTTATTTGGCCTTATAGCATTATTATGCACTAACTAGCATGGGACCGTGAGAACCTGGTGGTATAGACTATAAGGGATAGACTGAGTGTGCTTCCACAGAGAGTCTTCAACATTATAGACTATATGGGATAGATTGAGTGAGCTTCCCAGAGATTCTTGGACATTATAGACTACTGGAGGGTATATAGAGTGAGCTTCCTTAGAAAGTCATTACATTGTTTGAATTTCATTAAAACCTTTCCATGCTATAGAGGGAATTGAATGAGCCAGCTTTCTTAGAGATTATGTGATAGACCTGATACTATAGGAGGAATTGATAGAGTGAGCATCCTCAGTGAGTTTCTAAACCTTGCGGCTATAAGAGGGTTAGACCGCGTGATCTTCCTCAGATAGTCCCTGACTACCCTATACTATAAAGGGAATTGACCTAGTGAGCTTCCCCAGAGAGTCTTATAATTTTGTATGACCAAACTAGAGTGGTTAGGCTTAGTGCACTGCCCCGAGGGTTGTTCGTACTTCTTGGATAGGACCAGAGGGGTTGGCTATGAGTACATTCTAGAGGGGTTCCTGTTGTGGTTAAATGTTTTATTCTCTACTACTTGTTATTATGTGGATTTGATTACTACTGTATATCATCCTATATACTACTAACTATTTTCATCCTGCTATTTACTGTTACTGTTTAATACTTACTGTACTATTACCTGTCATATACTCACTGACTGTTAGGCACAGATCTTCGGGTGGTTTCCTACTAGGATTCTAGTCTCACACCTTGTTTGGTCCATTCGTTTGGGCCCAAATAGACTATGTTGTTGTAGGTATAGACAAGGTCAAGAACCCTTCGACTTCTGGTACTTTATTTCATTGGATCATGAGACCATGGGACCAAGCTGAGGCTTCCGATGCTGAGGAGTTACTTTTTGTCTTTCATTTGTATTTTGGTTTAGTATTGTATTCAAAATAGTGACTTGTTTGGCTGCTTCCTAGACATATGTATCATGCATCATTTCATATATATACATGTGTGCTCCAGTTGGTTATTGTTTTAGTCTTCCGCTATTTATTTTTGTTGGATATTTACAGCTTCTTATATTGTATGCTTTGTTTACATTTGCTGTGTACTTTCCCAATGAGGGCATAGTTTCCCCACTATCACACCCAAGGCCCTGACTACTAGTCAGAAGCCTTTGGCATTTGAGGAATTGTTCTTGAGTCCATGTGACCAACCAGGTACGGGGCACCTCTGTATGGCTTCCAGAACTGGGACATTACACATTATCACATGAAGAACAAAAATCAGAAGTACCATCTATGGAGGGATTTTTATCAGAGAGATGAATTTATAGTGAGCATAATATCTAGTAAATACAATATTATAGACCCCTTAGATGAATCCTTGACTCAATAGAAACATTATCATTATGTGAGATATGGTGGACTAAAATTCATAGACAGCTGGTGCATGTCTAATTGGTAGTTTATTAAATTTTGTGTTCTAGATCCAACTAGTTATAAATTTATTACATGTTTTTAAAACACTTTATATTAATATATCATCTAAATATATATTTTTTTATTGTTCTAAATGGAGTTTATATAATAAAGTCTTACAGTATTGGCCACATTGATGAGGTCATAAAAGTTACCTATTATGACAAGAACCATTAAGTTCCATGATGATATTCTTAAATATAGATCTAAAATTGGATAAATAACTATGTTAGGGAACAAAGTATATAGAAAATCAAGTTTGAGTGCTTGTATGAATATGAGGCTTCTTTCTTATGACGCTCACACTTCATAATCCCCACGATGAGAGATTATAATAATTGACTCGGTAGTATGAACTCTTCACATTTTGGTTTCATTAGATATTCCAATCTTTAATCATGTGAAATGGTCCTCAGACATTAATATTATCATTAATGCATGTCATGACCCATATACTTATATTTAATTAACAAAACTGTGATTCCATATATTTTTAAGAATTATGGAAAATTGGGCACATCATGATTGAAATTTTATTAATTGATAAGTTAAGGAAGGATTTGTACATTATATCTATATGAATGTTTATATATCATTAATTTTTCTGGAAAAGAAATATAGAATGAAATTCCATTTCCTCGGTGTAATGACATATTTTAAGAAAGTTAATGAAAGATGTATCGATCACATAGGTTAATGACACAGATGTGTAACTATCTTGATGATAAATTCAGACAAAGGGATTATATAATGCATTTAATTTTCATTTTTGGTTTTCCATGTTGTGAAATTAAATTATTTTTCTTGGCTTCCATAACTTATTTCTAGATAGTAATCTTGGACCTTACACATGCTCTCTTAATTCCAACAAGAACGAATCCTAGAGAGTCACACAAATAGTGTTTCCATTGATCTCGATTAAATTGTACTTGAATTTAATAATTGGAATGAATATTATTATAAATATTGATAAATAATTTTATTTAGGTTTCATTGATCACTAATATTCATAATGTAATAAATAATTATTTATTCCTTAATTAATAATTAATTCAGTTGAACAAATATATAATATATTTTTATTTTCTAGATTGTTAATAAAATAATTATATTTATTTATTTAATAATTAATAAATATTTTATCACTTAATTATGGATAAAATATTTATTAATGATTACAATATTTAATTAAATATTTATTTGAGTATTTAATAAATGCCATAAATTTCAAGTGGACCAATATCGTGTCTGGTGATAAATATTAATTTATAAGATGGTAAAATATTGTTCACCATTGTGTGAGTTATCACACATTAGAAAATAATAATAATATTTTTATTATATGGAATATGGTCTGTTAAGTAAAATAATATTATTTAAGGTCGTGTATTCAATTAAATAACATTTTAATCTAATAACTATATTTATAAATATATGATTATATATATTTTGTATGGTTAATTTTTTATTGTGAATCATTACAGACAATGAACCTATCTCTCAAATTACACCTGTATTTCTCTAAATAATGAGAAGAACTCCTTCATTCCTAAAATATGATGAATCAATCAAGAGGAAAATTCCATGAATATTGATTCACTGCACTAGTACTTGAAAATTAATCAAAGTTGTTTATAGTAAAAAGGAGAACATGTAGATCAACAGTAGAGGGATTCCATATTTGGATCCATACAACACAATGAAGGTAATCAAGAAAAAGGGTTTTAAGAAGATCAACATCATCATCTCAGAAAGATCCTAAAATTTGGTAACCATTTCTTCTGATATTAAATAAATTAATTATAAATTTAACTTGAAAAGATGTTCTTTGGGTTCTAGGTTTTCTTTATGTCAATATCGTGTGGAAAATTTTTATTCTTCATGGAATTATAATCATTTACAATATTTAGAATTATCCCCTAAATTAGAAAAGCTTCTTGGTTTATCACCCAACATGGTGATTCCACTATTTCTAGAAAATTCAATTAATTGGTTCCAAAATAGGATTGGCATGTTAGTCTCTTGATGAAACTTCCACCATTCTCCTTCCACTATAATCTAGACACCATATTGTGTCTTCCTCTTGTGTGAGTATTCACCTATGAGATGATAGAGATAAACTATATTCAAGGTCCAAGAAAGGTTTAGTTGGATATAGGGTGTGTTATGAAGGCCATCTTGGTATAAATAGATAACTTATCCCAAAAGGATAAAAATGAGGACTGTAATCATGGGTCTTCTAGGTGGTATTTATAAGAAATTATGGCTGACACATTAGGGTGGTGACGTGAGATCTAAATTCATTACATGTGATAATCTAGAGGCATAATAATTTGTTACAAGTAATCCAAATATATTTTGGTATTATTTATGGCTAGTGTAATTTAATTTTGAGTGCACCACTTCATTGGAATGGGTAACACCAGTGGTGGTACTATTCTGGAGCATATGATATCATTAGTGTGAGATGGGGCTAATGTTGGGTGAAAATGGTACTAGTTGGTGTTATTGTTACCACTAATCAATAAAATGTTATATTCTCATCATAGTAGCATTAAAAATTCATTTTATTTTATTTTGTGGTGAATAATAATTTTGATTTAAAATTTTGGAACTTAGAAACTTGTTTATTTCCCACAGGCATCGTATAAGTCCTCTTAACTCTCATAGTTTTTGAGGAGATGGATTATCAAGTATTAAAATGATTTTATTATTATAAACTTAAATTTAAATATGTCAAACAAAAAAATTGTGGAACTTTATATAAGTGGCTATAAACTCACACTTTTAAAAGGTCATCTTTAGCCAATAATATCATAGCTTAGTGAAAAATACCTTAAGGTGGATGAATTTATTATAGCATTGATGGTATTTTACTATGAGGTCTCCAATTAACAATCAATTGTATTTTCAATAGGACGATAAAATATTTGGTTCATGTTATATTGTTAAGTGAATATAATATTTATCAGGTCAAAAGACATCACAAAAAAAACCCCTTAGGGTTCTCAAAAATTTGTGGATTACTAATCTCTGTGATCCAACCATAATTTCTTGTATTGCGAATTTCCATCCATTAATGAAATAGATTAAAAGCCTATGGTTTCACCAATAATAAATAATGTAATTGGAATAAGGAAATAAAATCTTGATAAATTACTTTTTAAAAACGTAATTTTAATGTCTAATTTGATTTTTTTGATTCTATTAATTAATTAAGAAAACATTGTAAAAGTGATTGGGTGTATTGGACCTCTCAAATAAAATTTTCCTTGATAATGTTTTCTATTTAAGATTTCAACATAGGAAAATGGGTCATATGGATCTTTTTTCCACCTTCTTATTACCAAAGAGGTTAGTATAAAATTCTAAATTATAAACCGTTACCTAGGGATCTATTCCCAGTATCTATAGATAATTCCATATGAAAATATCTTGATTTGTTTTGGAGAAAATAAATATAATTCTACCAATCTTCCTGAGTCTTGGATTCAATGATTAATAAATGTTATGTGTCTTTCTTAGTACCCATATTCACTTTATTGATTTCGTTGATGGATGTTGAAACACCATATTCACTGGTTGGAGGAGGATCACCAAGATATTCTTCCTTTTTTCATTCTGAATTTATAGTGGGATCACTTCTTGATAGTATGGAGACTGTAAAAATGTGTCATTATTCCTACTCATTGTACAATCCTTTAAAGATTATAATGGATTGTTTGACCTAGATGATACCATACTGATGGAGGTAAATAAATCCAATCCTTGTGTTACCTTCTAATAATACATAATTAATTGTTCAAAATTCTTGTGTTATGTTTATTAGATATTAATCAAGATTGTGTTTAGGTTAATAAACATAGAGAAAAGGTTGAATCTATTTGGTCACATGGAAACCTCCTATTTCATTGATGGATGTGGATCCACTAAGATAGTTTATTATACATTATAATAGAAGAACATAGTTTGGGAATATCTCCCTTTGGTTGGTAGGACCTTCTAATTTACTATACCCATACTATTACTCCAATTATGTTGATATTATTCCAAAAAAATTCAATCATACTAATACATTGACTAATCAGAGCTACATCAGGCCATTTAGGAGTAGAGATCTATGTTAAGTCATATATCATTGGACCCTTCCCCACCCTTTTATATTATCCTATATCAATGTATGAGTCTTTGTATGGATCAAAGGAAAACATTTTACCATAAATCACCCTACCTTTACCATCAATGGAATACTTCAAGCATGGGTGGAAAGAAGAGGGAATAACTACAAAAATTTTTATCCACAACCTTCCCACCACGTAATTTATGTCCACAAACTACTGACCCACTATGAACTCAGAATTATACACGAGGTCTACTAACTGAGTTTTGAGTTTGATCTTCCCAAGAAGTTTTTTATTACTTTTTTCATAAATATGGATCATCAAATTAGAATTTGTTAAATTATCCTCCTTGTATCCAAAATTATGAAGATATATTTATGGTATAAGATAGATTCCCATTCCATTATCCTCTAAGGATTGATGAATGGTGACATTTTTAGGCTTTCTAGACAAGTTATGTGTTCATTTATGGATTATCTAATCCTATTCCATGAACAAAATGATGGTGTGACACTCAATAGGATAAATTTCAACATAGTGTGTCTAAATGGATATCACTTTGATTTAAAACTCTTGAGATCATAACATATCCTAGATATGAGAATATATCAGTTCTATAGAGAGATAAAAAATCTTGGATTGTGAGTCTTGCTAAAATGATATAGATATATTTCAATTAATAATAATTTTGAGTCAGTGATATATGATTTTTAGCATAATTGTTTTCTAAAAACTGGGGTCTAAAATATTAATCCAAGGTTGAATATGATGATCCCATTCCTACGTCAATGTTTAGGGGAACATTTTTCATTTGAGATTTATGTCAAACATGGATTCTAAAATCATTGTACTCATTAGATAAATGATAGTCTTATAATAAATAGGCTAATTATATAATATTGGAATTAGCCTCGGAGGATTTTTGGTTGATCTAGTGTTGTTGTTTTTCTTTTTAAAGAACTACCCTTTTGATCTTGTTCATGTGTATGGTTTTGGTAGGGAAGATTCAAGGACTTCGATGTTTACCTCGATTAAGTCTACCACTACCAATACTGAAACATCCCATGATTTTAATTGGAAACACTATGTGCTTAATGGAACTACTTAGTACTATGTGGAATTGATAACCAAACTGTTAAACTTATGTTTGTCACTTATGTGCTTGGAATTTTGAAAATCTGACATACACGGTAGCAATCAGTAAGTTATTTGGATTCCAATAAGAAAAACATTATTTTTGGTGTATAGTAAGGTACCCTTATGAATAGTAACACACTCATATGTATAGTGATATAACCTAATGAATAGTAACCTTACATATTATATTATATAAATAATTTTCATGCTGAAAGTATGATATAACTATATTTTAGAATAAGTAAATGATTGTTTTAAAACTGGTTTTTGATAAAAATTTATTATTTTAATTAAATATTAAAATAATAATTTTTATTAAATAATTTTTGAAAAATGTAATTCATATTTAGATTCTATACATCAAAATACTGTTGGGGTGAATTTTTGGGATTTTTCTGAAATACTTGATTTTTTTGTGAATAGTAAAATACAAACATTTACCATATAAATACATTATAATTTAAGCCAACTATTCCAGACATAACAAGTGATGTAAGAACCCAAATCTCAACTCACATTCCCTCATTACTATTATTGGTCATGGAAGACTCATTATTCCTTGTCTTATGGGGAAATAATTAATTAATGAATTTTATATTAAGAAAACCCCTCTCCCCTCCACTATAAATACCACCCTTCACACCCTCATTTTCTCACACCTATGAAGATTCAAGCCTTTTATAAACTCTACTAAAGAATCATCCTTATCACCTTACTCCACATACATTAACTTCTGGTCTCATAAAAATACCAATCCTATGCCCCTTAAGGAGGATCTCATGAGAAGGATTCAAGAGGTAATTTATGTCCCTCTATTCCCTTAATTCCCTTTCAATTTCATATTGTTTTCTTATTCTCTCTCCAACAATATTTTTCCAAAAGGTATGGGAACTCTAGTATAATACATATAATATAATTTTGTTATAATAATGGGAAGTTATACCATCCAACCCACTTCTTCTCTTCCTTTTATTTTACAAAAGAAAACGTTGTTCGTGAGGTGTTAATCTATCACCTTTAAGAACGACATGTTTTCTTTCTTCATTTCTACCTTCAGGTATGGTCTTGAAAACATTTTTATGGTTGAACAAGGATATTCTATATATATTATTTCCTATTTAGAGTTCTGGAACTAACTTATGTACATATTACTAAATGAATAATAAAAAAAAGTTCGTCGTGGTCGAAAAAACCGCCCCAATTAACCTAAACAATCATCATTTTATTCTTATCTTAGTGTTCATCCACATGGTATATAATATAATAAATTATAAGATCATTTAAACTCTTAGAATATAATTAATATTATTTAAAATCAGTTCTCTATGTTTACACATGTTCTACCTGAACATCAATTTATGAATACAAGTGAACCGCTCAAGAAAAACCATAAAAACAAACATTCTTAAAAGATGCTTTTATACTATATAAATCATCCAAATGCACATAAAATAACTTAATGAAACCATAATGAGATATATTCATGAAGACAAGGTTCTATATTTTTAATTAATGAATCTAATGTGGTTATACAGGATATTAAAGCGAATGAAGTGTTCAGATATAAGGTAAGGGGAAAATCTCAAACCCAATTTCAACCTTCAGGTTCCCACTCTTTCAATACATTTTTGATATGGTCACTTCTCAAAAATAATATGTTCATCTTTTTATTTCAATTTATGGGATATAAACGTTTTCCAATGGTTTTTAAGTCAAACAAAATGTTTTCCAAAAGAACACCTCTTTTAAGAACAGACATTTTACTTCTAATTCACAGTTGACGGTTCTTGTAACAAGTATGTTTTTCCCACATTATTTTGGGAACCCAATGTTTATGAATATGTAATTATGAGATGAAACCAAATCCTTTTCAAGGTTTAGTGATGTTAATTTTTGATATATTCTCATTGTGGCATGCACAATAAATGATGATGTTATGATGTGACGGGTGCGCCCAGAATTATATAGCACAATATGAATGTTTCAATGGGACAGGTGTTCCTGGAATTATAGAGAACTCCAATGCATTGGTTAAAGTTATGAATCTCATGAGTTAATGTGAAATTATATGTGAACAAGATTCTATATTTTTTCACAATTATGTGTGGTAGTTAACCACTAAGACATGATGTTTTCATTTTTATGCATTGCCACATTTCAAGACTCTTATTATTGCTTCCTCTCATGTTCATGATCTACTGTGTATGTTATTATTATTATTATACATTTTTATATTGTTCTTGTCTATCCACTTACTGGGATTTTATCTCTCCCCTTTTTTATGTATATCCTCAGGTGATTATGTGTACAAAAGATTTTTCAAGGGACAATAAGAAGCTAAAGAAGAAGGAATTAAATAAATGTAAATGTTTTTGTGATGTAAATGTTTATGTATGGTTTTTCTAATCCACTAGAATGTGGACCAAAAAATTTACTCTACTATATAGTGTATTTTTTATTTTTCTCTTACCTTTTATATAAAAAAAATACAGAACATGTTTTAGTACTCCATCTAGAAGTGCGGGATCAGGGATTTACAAATACAACCTCCTCTATGACTATTGGTGGGTAACATAATTTTATAGGAATTTTCTTCATAATTGAATGGGTCTATCATATGGAAACTATTTAATTATCTATAATATGATTCATTTTTGAAGGTAAATTCAATTTTTTGTGTGCGGTGTACATTCTCTATGTGATGGAGGTATAAATCCAATGAGGTTTGGAACTAGTTTGTTTACTTTTTTGGGGTTACTATTTATATTATTTAATCAATAGGTGATGATTGTGATGGATTTTAGATGGATATAGAGAAAATTATTCTGCCATATAGGCTGCAGTGTGAATGAGGATCATGACTATTTGATTCATCTATTGCCTAATGATTATATATGTATGATTGACCCAATTTTTTGTCATTTAAATATCAAATTTTTTTATATTTCCATATAATATTTTCTATCATTCATCTAATTCATATGGTGAAATGGATATATATACTATATATACTCCATGGATAACCATGTTTACCTATTTTCATCTACCATCCTTTGGAGTATATATTTGATAAAATCAACCCTATATGTTGTTCCCTTTAATATGGTGATAAGTGTAATAGTTTAGAACATCCTACAAACATGACTCTCAATAATTTTATAACTCTATCAGTGTAAATGGTTTTTTATATATAATGGTGATGAAAAACCCTAGAAACTGTTTTATATAAAAGCAATAAACCATATTCATCATATTTTCAAAAAATTTGGTATATTTTCTCCTTGGATGGATGTTAATTTTTATTTAAACATCGACATTATTATTGTTTTATAGGTGTAGGAATTGTATTATATTTAACAAGTTTAGTTTTGGATCATGTACCAGTGTGGGTTTGAGAGTGAAAAAAATAGATTTTTCTTGTATAGACTTCCTCTGTTGTGATGAAGGTTTTTTGTGAATTTTATTTGGCATACCATATGGAATCTTACAAACATTGTTATATCATAGGGAAATATTGATACCCATCAGGATATTTTTTATGGACGAGAATTATTGGAAAATAATCTTGAAAATTAAATAAATAAAATTTCAATAAAATGTTCCTATGGGAGTTGTATATCAAGAGAGTAGGACAAACCCATTTATTAGGAAATATTTTTTGTGACCCTACATTTTTTTATTCTTGTAATTTGTGTGTTCATTAATTATTTTATCCTTCAACATTCTGTTGAGATGGAAGAGTAATTATCATTGATGTTCTTCCAAATGAGTAATGGATCTAGCTGTTATATTAGTGTACCAGATAAATTCATCTCCCTCCAATTTCTACACAAATTTTTTGATATTTTCAACTTCTTCCCACTATTTCATTCCCAACATGGCTTCACACTAGGATGCAAAGAGAATAATATTCTGTTTTAGGTGTCATTTTCCTTTCATCATAGAGATTTTAGGTTTCATAAATATCAGTGAAAGTATAATCAAATCCACCAACTTAGGATATAGTTTTCTCTCTAGATTTACTTATGCATATAAAACATATATATATTCCATTCAATAAGTAAGAGGCTCAATAATTTCAACATGGAACTTATATAACTACATAATAATTTGAGTTGAGAGTTTTACCTAAGCTGGGTATTACCATCTATGCTAAATCTATTGTAAGTATAATTCTTGAGCTATCCTATGTGGGCTTCTCAAAATTGGTAACTTTTTTTCCAATTAGTGTGAATTACTGATAATAAACTCTATCCATAATGAAATAAATAGGTTGGAGAGACCTCAACTTCACTAAATTCATCAATTTTTCTCTCATGGGATAAGAAATATCCTATTCTTAAATTTATTTAGTTAGAAGAGGGATGTCTATTTCCACTTACAAATTACACCCAACGAGTATTTTTCCTTTGAGTAGATCAGAAATAACTTGATTTAATTTTTTTTGATTTCATCACAAAAATAAATTTATACCTTAAAATAATGTACTTTGACATATTTGGGTGGTGGGTAGTTGTGGATTATTCACACCATTTCCCTTCTCATTATTACAAGGTCACTAATTAGGAGGAAACTAAATTTTTATAGGATCTAAAATATCATAAACTTGACTCTTATTTTAGGTCTATATTCATTCTTAACACAAATAATGTTCTATACTGATTTTCCCTCTCCATCACCCTCTTATTCATTGTTGTTTTCATCAACAACATTTACTAGTGTGAATCTTACAATAAGAATCAAATACTCATACATTATTTGTGCATAGGTACTTGTTATATCTAGGTCACAATTTGATGGGTAATCCACTTGTATAGTTTGACATCCCCTTTTAGGCTTTGATTTCTCATTTCGGTCGCCCTATGAGATGAAAAATGAGGTTGTTCATAGATCATGATTCTAGTGACTTCCCCCACTAACTTCTACAAACTGTAATCCCAAAAGAGGGGTTAAACCATCAATCTAAACTTATAAAAATCATAGGTGTGTTTTCAATATATATTTCGCAACATTGATATTATTTATCTCCTCAGTGAGGTTGCATTATATATTTTTGTATCCTTTTGTACATCTGATGGTAATGAGGGTGCTAGATAGGATAATAATATGCCCATCCTTACAGCCTGGGGATGCCCCTATGTGGTCACAGTCATAGACACATACCTTTTCAAATTAAGATAATATACCGAAGTTTGTGATCTATATATTACATTTGATAGTTTTTTAATAATGGGAAGACACTATTAGAGGTTTCACTATTTTTATAGCATTTTTTATCTCACGTTTTCAACTAGTTTTAGTTTTCTATAATCTTTGTATAGGATTCCATTGAGTGTACAAATTGTGTTCTCTTATAATATCATGGTTTTATTCTATTTACTAATATAAATATGTGAATGTTGGATCTTTTGTATGATTCTAACAATAACATTATACAAAACCCTTTCTAGATGGACCTATTGATTGATGAGAGGGGTGAAATTCAAGAACTTTAATTAAACCCGACCTTTGATATTTATATGGGGAGATGACTCCATTATGATCATTAAAAGAACATTGAGTTTATTTAAACATGCCTATTATAATAATTCACACTTCTTGATTTATTTTATGTTTTAGGAATCTAAAAGAGAATCCAAATCAATTTTGAGGCATTTATCTCAAAATTCCTTATGAGGTTTTCATATCATTTATAGGGAAAATGATTGGATATGAGATAATGGATCATTTTCCATATATTCCATTAAATTTTGGATACATATTACTCAATGGGGATTTTGTGGATCATATTCAAGGAGGTGGTTATAGTATAGAACATGACTGAAAGTTTCTCTTTGAACATTTCCTTCCGCATAATTCTAATACCTTCCTCATAATAATAAAATTGTTCTTCAAAATGTTCTAACCATAAAGGATTATTTATTGATACTTTATTGAGTTATATGGAATTATTTTAATTTTTTTAAACCACATCCAAATTTCCATGATCATTATGGTAGATGGAAATGATTTTTTTTTTCACAAAACACCCATTGATTGGGATAATACATTGCCAATTGATGGTGGTGTGCTAGTCATTTATTTATTTGTCATTTCAAGTGATTCTCACTAATATGGAGGTTTTTTATATCAATCACATGGGGAGGACCTTTATATTAAGGTGATGTATTACTACAAGGAGGAACATGGTGTAAAGTACCACGGATAATAAATCCATGCTTGTGGGATTCTCTTATAGCAGCATGGGTGGGACCATATTGTGAAATAAATATTTCATCCTAAGGAGTACCTACATGATGGGTTTCATGGGTAGGGACACCATGATTATCTTATTTTTATTCCTAAGTGAATGCCTTTATAGTTAGATTCATAGATAGGAACTTCATGATTTCAAATTTGTTGATTGAAAAAATAGGGAGGACCTTTATGTGAGACACCATGGTAAGGACATCAATGGTTTGAATTTCATTGTTTTATCTCATGGGTATAACCAATAATATAGTTATACATTCTGTAATTGTGGGGGGAACTTTATGAAAATAACCCTAGGGAGGACCCACACCATAGGTGCATGATATTTAATAAAAAAGGGGACCTCACTATCAATTGGTTGGTGTGCTAATGGGAGGACCTTCACAACACGTTCTACAAGAAGTAACTCTATGACCTGAATTTAAATTGTAATGGGGAGGACCTATAGAGTTAGTTTCTTATATTGGAACATGAGGAGGACCTCCATTATTATCAGATTTTATTTCACCATATATAGGACCACCAAATTTAATCATCATGTTTTTAAGAGTAGTACCCATACAACAAGGTCTCTAGAGATCACCTTTATAGTTTCTTAATTTTTATTCACCCGGGATAGGGCCTTTGTAATTCTTGTGTTGTGAAGGGTACCATGGAAAGGGCCTCTATGGCTAATACACATATTATTTCAGGGATGGACACACTAATAAGTCCCTTGGGTAGTATCACTAGATATACATAATATGTTACCATAGGGAGGATTTCATGAATGGTTATTGTCTCCCCCACCTATGAGAAGTTTGTTGGACATTTCACCATTATATCCCTTGATAGGATCTTATATTTGTTTTCCAAAAATGATCTAAAATCACCCTCGGGTTACCGAAGGGATATATTGGTGGGTATCATGGATTTTTGTAATCATAGGGGTGGGAATATGCTCATGTACTTTGGTAGATGATGGCCCTCAGTGGGAACTCAATTTGGGTTTTGATGCTTGAGTGACTAGGTCCCATGTTTCTGTAATGGATGTTGGGGATGTAGTGATTATTTACAGGTAATGGTTTACATGATTATTATGGCCTTCTTGGGTAAGTCGAATATAATTATTGACATGTAATTAAAACCATTATCATAATTTATATTTACGGAATGTAAGAGACATTACATTCAAGGGGAAGTCTCCTAGAACAATATGATGTCACGATGGGGGAAACCTATTCCCAGGTATCCAAATTTCATAGAACCAACTATTTCAGAATAATCCCATACAAGGTGGTATGTTCAATCTCTTGGGTGGGAATTATTCTATAATAAAGGTACTATCGTAACATAGATTTCTCCATCGCATACTGAAGGCATTGAGTTTGTGATTGTGCCTGTTAATGGGTGGGAGATAATGTAGTCATCGTGAAGGCAATATATGTCCATGGTATAACTTATTATTATTTAATCACAAACTAACTTGTTGTTAAGATTCTACAATCCTATAAAGTGACCCCAAAATCTAACAATTCATTGAGTGGTGGACTTATAAATTGTCAATTTATCTATTTCATAAGTAAATGGTTTTATTTTAGGTTCTCAATTTTACGATTTCTGATGTCCCGCATTCATAATTTTGTAGAATAGATTTCTAATGGTGGTATCCATTAATTAAAATTAACAGTTTTTAGGGTATTATGAAAAATAAACTGAGGGGATTTGAGGTTGAATCAACTCATTAGTGGTCTTGTTATTTAGTTTGGAACTCTCTTATAAATGTATTACTTGTTGATGAAATCCTTACTATTAACAATATTGGATACCCTTTTCTTGAATGTGATTGATGGGAACCCTGAATCTTTGAAAACACTATATATATAATAGGATCAACATCACTCTCATATTTATTAGTTCTGTTATGGTTTAAATGTGTATAGTTGAGTAATTTGGAATTTATCACTACCCAAGGAGGACAACAGAGTTATGGAGTTATTATTTGGACCAAGAAAAGGGTTCATATCATCACCTTTAATGATAATAAAAAACCATGTAGTCTAGTCCAATCTAACAAGGCACATATTACTTTTTCTGTTATTGTGATTAGGATCGATGTTGTTCCTTTTATGGACATGAAACCACCACCAAAGTTTTTTATTTGAAAAAAATTAATCTAGTAGAAAAAGGTTGTTACTTTTAAAAAAATTCTTCTAGGTCCATTATGTATTTTACTTTAATGTAATATATCTGGGAATAACTTATAGTAGTTTAAATTCATAATGAATATACTATTAGGATAGAATGAAAGAACATAATTTGGTTTCAGGATTATGCTGAAGTGACAATTTTTATAAACTCTAGCTGGTAATCCAAATAGATGTATTGGGGGCTTACACTAGGTTAGAGGCCTACTTGAGTTAACCAAATCTATATTGAAAATTTTCAATCGGTTAGGATGATTAGGTGCCTGAGATATGTGAAATAGAAGAGTTAAGGCTGGGATTAAACCATATAATTAGAAATAGCTAATTTATGGGATCTAAATTGGCTAACTGATCACATAGTGGACGTGAGGGGTTTGTTAAAAATAGATAATGTGGGTAGGAATGGTAGTGAAGGCCAGATAAAGTACCACTAATTCCATAGAATATGGGATCCTCATAGTAAAGAAGATATGTTATTAACCACACACTGAGGACCTTACTATTTAGAGGGAAAACAAGTAGGCAATGGCTTATCAATGGAATATATAATCAGAAGGGAAACATGACTTGGGGATAATTAAATATTGAATATCAAGGAGGTGGACTCAGTGAAATGATCATTTCAATATTTTTAACTAGGTATGATATTTTTAACAAGGAGTTTTGGTCCACTTGGAAAAAATGGTTGAGTTTTTACCTGACAAGTGACCAATATAAATAGGGTAATCGGGTGTACCTTAGAAGGAATTGGAAGGTTACACAAGATGTTGCATTAGGAATGGATCCATAAATGGAATTCCTAGGTATGGATCCATAAAGGGAGAAAACTTGTGCATCAACACTCTGGAATTTGATAGGAATGAAGTTTGGCTCTTGGCAGGAACTGGTGACAGATCATCCAAAATAAGAGGCGTGGGGGACTTTTAATAAGGAAATGAAGTCTTTAATGTTTTGGTATTGAATATAAATACTTAAAACCACTCAAGTAATCTAATTGAGGTGTTTTAGATTCATTAAATTGTTAGTTAACCAATCATTTATGTTGGTGGAAGGCATTATAAGGAAGGTTCGAGGAGGCTAGTTTCCTACAGGTGGGTTCTAGAAGCCAAGCGCTAGGAGGAAAGAAGAAACAAAGGATAATGGAGGTGTGGGATGTGACAAGGCATTTGGAAAATGTTTAAGAGAGGGTACTAAGTGTGAGTGAATGTTAAGGGTCTAATAATGGGAACAGAAGATAAACTGACATGGGTTAATGTCTGAGAAAATAAAACCCCCTCTTCTTTGAGAAACATTTGACCTATTTTGAAACATTTTGGGGCTTATTTAATAAATTTTCAATCCAAAAGTAGGATTGCGATTGATAATAACTAATATATGTGTCACTCACTCTCTATACCAAAGCCTTTGGGACCTAGGTGGATGATGATAAATCAAGTACTTACTACTTTTCACCGACAATATTGGGGTTAAGGTAAAATATATATTTAGTGGTATTTATAGTGTGAGATTAGTGGATCTGTGTTCTACTCCATCTTGTTTAATATAATATTATTGTAGATATTTATTCCTTCTACATCCCAAGATAGTGAATCAATGGTAAAAAATAAATCTTGAAAAAAAATTAATAAAAGAAGGGGAATATTATTATGTTATTTTATTCCATTTACACTTAATGGATACCATTTATGTTTTTGGTTAGATGACTTCTAATATCTATGATATGGTGGGAATGGATTTCAATATCGTGTATAAATTTTTTTCTCGATGATAATAGGGGTAATATATAAATTATCATCTAAAATGTACTTTTAGGTGGACATAGTTCATGGGGCCCTTCTTATTATTATATTTAAGAGTGTGAGATTATCGAAACAAATGAAAACATGTGTGTGTTCATGTATGTTATTAGTTTTTGAGTGTGAATAATGTGATATTTGAGTATTTTGATAAGGATTTTTCAGAAATATCATTATTATTAATGATGGAATATTATGAAATTGGGTTTTTCTACACATTGTTTATTGATGATGCATGTAGACACTAGTTTTTATGGGGTTATCTCATTACAAGATGTGAATATATTGGGCATTATTCCTTACCCCTGTATTTTCAATCATGAAATGCTAACGCTTATGTATATATAGATCAATAGATATTGATATTGGATGTTCTTAGAGGCAAAATATTGATAGTGTATATGTTGGTTTGTGGCATAGAGTTTATTTAAAAAATAATATTCATGTCAATATATTTATATATACTCATTATTATATTTTACTGTTGCATGTTATTTGTATTTTTTTCCTTTATTCATGTTAAATCTTATCATTGTTATATCATTATATATGTATGTGTTATATTTCATGGTTGATGATTCATTTACACTATAGTGGCTGATGTTTTATGATAGTAAGTCACAAGATATATTTTAAGTCAATTTCCCCCATCATTGAGTTGATACCTTACCACTGGTGTCTAGCTAATGACCTATTGAAACAGGACTTAAGGAGTTCACTTAATGACATACTAGGATATAAATTATTGGTATCAACAAATTATGTTAGAGTTTGGACTTAGGAACATGCGAGGATTGTTCAGGATAGTTAATGTCAATTTTATTGAGTTTCTCCTGTTTAGGTAGTCACAATATAGAGTTTTTGAAATGATTGTGGATGGTTGTTGTGTTCATGAGAATAAATATTATTAATGATCCTGGATTGTGTACATGGTATGGAAGAACATATTGGAATGAATCATGTTCCATATTTATTTCATTAATATTTTTTAATTTGATTTAATTTTTAGATAATCCACATAGACAAGACTTGAAGAAGATATTACAATATCCACATCATATTTCGTGATCTTTAGATCAAGATGTTATCAAGAGATATTGCATTATAGTTTCTAATATTATGAAATTTCAATATATATCAATGTTTACTATGGTGTATTGGGATAGAGATATAAGATGATATATTATGGCATAGATTGAGATAAATATTTTTAAAATTACCAAACAGACTAAAATAAAATTCTTGTTACATGGTGATACTGATTTCTTATGTAATTGCAGATAAATTCATCATTTTTATGGACTTTCCTTTTTATTTTAATATGAAATGTTTCAAAATTTTAATTTAGTCTTATATAATATCTGAGAAATTAAATGGACTTATTCAGAAATTCATGATTTTTACTCATAAATTTCAACTAATTAGGGTGAAAATTGTGGTTGATTATGAAATAATGAATCTTTTAGAATCATAGTCGTGCAATGGAATCATAGAGAAGTGTTAATTGGAAATTCATAGGAATGATTTTCTTATAAAGGAGTTACTTATAGTTTTGAAATTTTGAAAATGAGAAAAAATAATTTAATTTATTATAGGTTTCTAAATTTGGGGACACCACATGGGATGTGTTGTGATTCTTAGTATCTAGTCCAAAACTATTTATTGGGTTATAATTATATAATTATTGAGAAGTCACTATGATAATTAGTTTTATGATCACAATAAGATGAAATTTTTATTGTTTTATTGACCTATTTTTGTAGAAATTAGTTTAATTTAGGTGATTTGGTTGATAGTTTCATATATTGATTCTAGCTTTGGTGAAGTAAAAGATCACTTCTCTGAGTAAAACACAATAATGGTCAAAAAGTTGTTTGAATATGAAATTACCATAGCATATTTGGTGAAAACCTACTTATGTGAGGTGTTATCTAGGGATTTGACTAAACACATCATAGTCATATATATGAGTATAGGGCCATAAGATTTATATGATGTGATATAGATACGAATAAATTATTAATTATCTTATAAAATGTTGGATAGAGGAATATAATGGATGTGATACATTTTTTATAATAACTTTTATATTATATAAAGAATAAAAAATTGTTCTTTTCCATGTTTTTGATGATATATTATCTAGAAAGAGTCATTGGTAATTAATTTAAATACAGATCTAGAATATATGAAATTGGGTTGAGATCATTGTTCACTGATTATTAGTGTAATGAAATAAATAAAAAAATGTGGTTGGTGTTTCCATTTATTTGATAATAGGAAGATTTATATAAGAACTGGGTAGTAAAATTATCCAACATTGTGTAATTAAGGCGTGTTAATGACCCAAAATCACTATATGATAATGGAAGTGGTTTTCTGTGGGATGTAAAATATAGGCGTTCTGAGTAAATTCTTTGTATTTTTGGTGATAATTTAGGGATATGAGTGAATGTTATGTTAATATTATTCCATAATTTCATTATAATATATGAAATAATAAGTTCATTCTGTGAAGAAAATAGGCAGGGATACAAAATCAAATGGGAGATCTTGATTATTTTATTAATCATCATTATTTTATTTGAGTTACTCCATAACCTTTCCCTCTATAAATACTGATAAGTCATAATTCTCTATAGGTTGACCTATCAATATTTTTTCATTATCTCTACTTAAAGGTATATAAATGTTTTTTTCCCTTAGAGAATTTATTTAAGGTTGAATTAATTTGATAATAAAATTTTTTAGTGATGATTTAAATGTTTAAAATTGAAATACTAACCTATTATTGTGATCATATTCAATTTAAATTAATTTTAATATTACTGTAATAGAAAGATAAATTATTGTGTTAACTGGGATATTTTTCATGTGGTTGAGTTAGCGAGGATTCATTGAGTGTGTCTCCCTTGTGTTTTTAATCAATGAGTTGGGATTCTATTCATTGGGAAATGATTGAAAAGGAAAATCATTATTAACAAAACTATTATAGTGAAAACCTTGATATTAATTATTAAGGGTGGGAGCATGATTAAATTTTTTATTAATTATTAGAGGAGCATATAAATCTAATTTTTTTGAGTATCTTCCATTCGTTTAGGTAATGGTGTTTTGAGTTTTCTGATATAAATCATGATGATTGGTGATTGGGGTTTTTTATCTTAGTAAGTTTTGTTTAAGGAATAAACAAAATGTATGTTTTGTTTGTTATGTTGTATGATAGGACTGATATAGATAAGTCTTGTGGTGAATATGTGTTATATTACATTCATAATTTATAAAAATATGGTACCACGTCTCTAGTTGTTATTAGAAATTTGATTTTTTCTTGATGTGAATCCTTATGATAACTTAATCAAAGATGAAATATACTTTAATATATTTTATTAAGATTATAGAAATATTTATGGTAAATTTCAACAATATACTTATTTTGTTTCTTTATTTTACATTTATTATTTGGATTTTTAATGATAGTTATTTTCTCTTAAAAATAAAAGGTTTTAATAGGATGAATGTATTGATTGGTATACCTATGGTTTATTGTATTTTCAAGGATGAAAAGTTTAAAATTTTTAATATTGTAACAATATGAGTTTTCATTGGCTATTGAATTTTAATATACTTTTAATCCTAAATATATTTTAGATTCATTAGTTTTATTAGCACTCATTTTAATTAAACGAGATCTTAGAGTGTTTTAGTTAAATTAAATAAGTAGCTTTATGAGAGAAATTATTATTTGATTAAAAATTAAAAACTATAACTTCAACATTAAAAAAGAGTTGTATTGAAACAAATCCATAATATAATATATGTTTCTTCTCTTGGGAGAGTAATTTGATATTTGTTTTGGCAGTGTATGAATTTTTTGTATTGATGGAAATAGTTTTTAAAATAAATATTTTCTATTAAAAATAATATTTTTTAGAAAAATATTCAATTATATAATTAATTAAATTAATTAACATAAATATTAGGTTATAATATTCTTTTGAAATGGATTCCATAATAAAATATTGATATTTCATTAAATAATGTGGAATCAATGATAAACATGAATTATTCATTGATTATAACATTTCTATATGATAATATTAAATCCTTCAAAACCAAAAATCAATAAATTTCTATATGTTTCTAATGTAGATATAAAATTCATAGATAAAAAATATTAAACAATTATAAACATAATGAAATTTTAATGAAATAAATCTTTGTTATATATTGAAGTCATTATTATAGAGATGTTTGATTATCAAAAACATCATCTTTATAATTGAAGACCAGTGCCTAAAATTACTGATGAATAGCTATTATATATAGATCCTATGTTTGAATTTTGAATCTACCAGAAAAAATTTCTAGTATTTGTATTTATGGTCTTATATACATTTTATAGATAATGTTTGATACATTTTATAATAATTTTTATATTAACCTAAATTTATAATGAAATTAATTTTTATGAAATATGATTATTTAGCATATATTGAGCCTAATGGACCCAGAACATGATAATGAAAAATATTGATCAAAAGTTATTAAAGAGATAAATTTTTATCATTATTCAATTCTCTATAAAATTTCCTGGAATATTTGTTTGATTCATATCTCAAAACTTACATTTCGGGAATCCGCATGATGAGATGAACATTTGGTGAAATCTTATTGAGTTTTAGGTAAATATTTTTCTCTATAAACTATTGTGATTGGAGATTGATGATGGTGATAGAGACCGAGTGGTACTGTGACAAGGACTATTAGATCAATGAGTGGATAGTCGGGGTGATACTATATATCCCTCATTATGCGGTGGTGTCATGGAATCATGAGTCATGGTATGTAACTCATCAAAGCATTTAATCAAAGAGATCATATACTGTCATTCATCCATATATCACCACATGATGTAATGGGTGGCTCGGTTTGAGATGTTTAATAATACTTATCTAACTAATAATTATAAAAATTGTATCAAGGTACACAAAAAGTGAAATGGGTTATCCGAGAGATGTTTCAGAGGGTTTGTGGGGGTGACATCTGGCACACCATGATTGAACAAGTGGGTAGTATACATGTGGTGGAGTTTTGGACATCACAATTGATCTCTAAAAATTTAATTGTAGTTATATAGATACTTTAATCCTATTTAAATCAATATTTGGTCATTTTGGAGAAGTGAGAAGTCGAATTTAGCTATTAAATTTTAAAAAAGAAGAAAATTATTACTATTAAAATAATTTTAATTTTAATATCACATTTTAAAGAATTGATTAAAGAATTAAATTCATACTTTTCAAATTTAATTATTGATATTTTTTAAATGTTATTATTAATTAATAATATTTTTATATAAGTATATAGAAATTATAATTTTTTAATTGAGAGATTAAATTATCTGTTGTGGATTAATAAAGATTACATAAGAAAATTAAGATGATGTGTAATCAGTCAATATAGATTTAATGTAATTATATCAATGATTATAAAATGAGATTATAGAATTTTAATATTATTGATATTAGGGGAAACAATAACAAAATATCAATGATTTCCTCAATATATATCTCGAGGTATGAAAATATTTTTTTAAATTCTTAAGGATGAAATGTTGATTTTTAACTCACTTTAGATTGTGAATTAATTTATTTTAATGATTATGGCGATATTTTTAAATGTCATTGAGAACAAAATAAATATTAAATTAAAAATTAATGGTTTGTTTACCATGAAGTATTTTGAAAGATCAAAAAGTGTTTATTAATTCATTATATTAAAAGTTTTTATGTGACTGTGTTTAATAATGGAAATGATATAAATAATTGACTAATATTAATGATTTTTTAATAATTAATTTTCATAAAATATTATTGTCGTAACATTTATAATAATTGTAATTAGCATATGAATTATATTAATTAATTAATTAAATAGTAAATATTTGATAAATTCAGTTATTAATAAAATGTTTTGTTACACTTAAAAACAAGTCGAGTTATCTCAATTAACATACATATATATTTATATAGTTTATATAAGTGAAATAATATTTTTTAAGAAGATATATTTTTTAAATATGGGTATATAATTTTAATATTTGGAATTATATAATTTTTTTAAAAAATAGTTAGAAAAGTGATAAAAATACTATAACAATGATTAGTATATCTTAGATAGAGTTATGAGTATTTAATAGTTAAACTGTAATTCTTTAAGAAATTGTTAAGATTCAATATATAGACCTTATAAATAAAAGTTATATAAATATTTATAATGATTCTATTTTTAAAGGTACATGTTTTGGAGATATTGTATGATTATTTAAAAAAACTTAAGACATATACTGTTATTGTGATGTGAATAATCTAATTAACAAAAATTTAATAGTTAATTGAGCTTATAATATTGAAATTAGGTATTACTATGTTACTATAGTTTAGACTACTATGCGGTAAGCTTTATATAATTGATAAAGGAATAATTTTTGGATAGTGGTGTTTCTAGGTTATAATCTTATACCTTGAAATATACCAAAATCTATAAATTAGAAAATATTGATAATGATGTAACACTAATATGATTTCCATTCCATACACCAACCAACATAGGTCAAAGTGAGATGATGACATTTAACATTACCACCCTCTATTTTATGTAGACACTTGTGTGATATATATATATTTATATGTATGTATGTATCCTTTACCATTAACCCATAGTGTTGGTTTATAAGATATTGATGGTACATTTAATGTTAATAGATTATGATTCACTTGAGTGTTACAAAGATTCTCTCTAATATCCTCTAAGATTTAGGTGCATGAAGATTCATTGAGTACTTACTTATTTTCGCCATGAAACTGGGTTTGATATTGAATATATATTCACATGTATCACATAGTTTTCTTTAAGGTTTCCTCATTAATTTCCTACATCTTTTTTAGGTTATCATTTTCCTTTCATTTTCATGGTGGTTTTTGTTGCTTGTTTTCACCTTTAGAGGTTGTTGATGCAATCTTTGGTTGTTGATTGTAGTTGAAATTTTTTATTCCTTGTATTTATTACATCATTATTAACAATGTTTGAAACCTAAACATTGGTTTGACATTGTAGTAATTTTGGTGGTATTATATTGGTGGAATCATTCGGTGGTGCATTCAGTGGGCCTAACCTGAGTGAGTTTCTACTACTCTATTGGAATGATGGAGGTTTATCTCTTGGTTTTTATAATTATCTATCTCTATTACAATTGTTACTTCACATTTATTCATTTATAAGTTGCTTCAATTGTTATATTTTCCCCTAGACAATGTTTCTCAATTTACATGATCTCTAATGTTATTCCTTTTAAATATAGTTTAATGAAATTTGTTAGATAAGGTTAATTAAGGAAGCATTTTCTAGTGTAATGGTGCATCGTCAGTTTGGTGATAAATTCATGAGGTGATAATGTTATATATTTATTGATTATATTTTGGATTCATTAGTGTTTTCATTTCTACTATCATTTTTAATTTGAGATATTTTGGATTTTGATTTAGTGGCAGTCTAATATCACTTATTGGTATGGTCTTATTACTATTCCTTTTAATAATGATGGTATTTTTATTGAGAAGTATTCCATTTCAAAAATTGTGATCTAAATAGTGGTGTGTATATGTGTTATGATTATTTATCATTCTATAGTAGGATCAAGAAAGGTTGGTCATATTTAGTCAAGGTTTTGGGTGGTGGCCATCATTAGTGTACAAGGGATGAGGTGTGAGAGTGGCTCCTAGTTCGATGGAAAAGAAGGATGGTGGATTTCTCGAACAAAGAAGCCATAAATGATTTGTTGGAAGGTGTGATGGTTGAATAATCAGTGATCAAGCTATCACTCATGGGATAGTGTGGCATTCTGGCTCAAGGGATGTGTTGTTTATGAAACTATTGACTCTGTGGTTTGTATTGTATAATGGTTTTTAGGGTTTTTATTTTTTCGGTTCTTATAAATATAGTATATTGGGAACAACTATTTGGTTTAACTATATCATGGGCCTCAACATGAGGGTTAATATTAGTATGGGATACCCATTGAATTTCCCCCCTTTATCATTTGTTTTGTTTTATAAAGATCACACTCCCCCATGTAGGCTCTTAAAAAAATGTTGTTTTGAGTGTGTTTTATGAGATATATGGATATTTTTATTCATATAACAAATCAATATGGTGCATCTAGGAAGAATATTTAGGCATGAAATATAATAAAAGATGTGAGTGAATAATATAATTTTTTGACGTGTTGTTTCCATTTTGTGACTAAAATATAAGTGCAGAGTGTATGAGTCCGAACATAGAAGGTATGATGTGAAAGGATGGATAGAGAATTTAAACCATGTTATCTTCTCAAATAAGTAGGATAATATAAAAATTTATGAGTACCTGATTTTCCTCTACAATTCATAGGGGGCATGGTGGCTTCTTATTCTTTTATTAAATATCATGAGTAAATAAAAATACACATGCATTCAAAGAGAGAAAGAAATTAACATTGTTATTTGGTCAGTGTGATGAAAGTGCTCTATGTGTATATTAATAAGTAAGGATCATGAATATCATTAGTATTAATAATAATATATTGTAGAGTTTGTTTTCTCTATGCATTTTTACTAATGACTCACGTAGACACTAATCAGTCATGAGGTTGGATCAATACTTGGGATGACTATACTAAATATTATTACCCATCCTTTCATGTGAACTCGTGAATTTTATTTTGGTGTCCATCGAGATGATCAAATGAAGATGCTAGGTGATCTTGAAAGATGAATATAGGTAGTGGATGTGGTAGCTAAATTCTTGGAGTGTTAATTGCAATTGAAACATTTATATTGTCTATATTAAGAAAAAAGAATCCTTACATCAATTCAAGATATGTTATATGTATAGGTTGTTTTAATGATTTTACATTACATTATATCAAGAAGGTATTTTTCTATGTGGTTTTATTATATCACATGGTTTATGATTCATTTATATTATGATGGAGGATTTTTGGATGATAACATACGAAATGTTATGAAAATTTGTAATTCCTCCCATAATTGAGTGGACAACTCAATGCTGGTCCTTGGACCTTTACGTATTAGAGTTAGGATTGGGGTCTCGCATTATGGAATACCAGGACATGACACTACCAACCAAGATTATTTTTTTCCTTTTTTTTTTATTTTTATTTCAATTTAATGTAGATTTGTTATGCCAACCATATATTTTTTAAATTATATTATGAATAAATATGTATATCAATTATCATTAATGTGATGAATATTATTTATTTAATGTATAATATTATTTCTCAGTAAATTATTTTAATTAAAAAATGTTTTAATATTAATTAAAATTAAGAACTTCCCTTGTAGGATGACCAACATAAAATTAGAACTAGACCAGACTCAAAAATACCTATTTATATACATCACATGAAAATGACACATTAAACTCTATTTATTTAATAGATTAAAATAAAATGACACCAGAGTCACACATAAGATAATTTATAGTGACACAAGTGGTTAACCACTACTTTTCTATAAGAGAGCATGAACTCCTATTCAACTAGGAAGTCAAAATCAAAGTGTTAATATCAATAAATCATAACTCAACAGTGTTGTTAAATTTCAATAAATATTTTAACACTAAATAAAAAGTAAAGTATATAATAAAATATCAATTTGATTTTATAAATAGAAATGAATTATTTTATTACTATATTATGAAAATATTATGATATGAGTGGTATAAATATCCTCAGGTATATCTAGTAAAATTTTGAAGAAATTATTTAAATTAAATAATAAAAAATATTCATATTATCAACATTTCATATTGAAAATATATAAAATATGGGAAAATTATGTATATGTATCATTGGAAATAACAAATTTAAACAATTATTGTATCTTTTAGATCATGTTTTGGTTTGAGTTAGAGACGCTTTTTTAAATAATTTACTTTTTTACACTATATCATAGGGAATGATAAATCACAATGTTGTGTGCGATATAAGTGAATCATTATATCATTTCTTGGTAGTCAAGATATCCTATATCATTAACCCACATATCATAGTTAGTGTTAAATTACAATAAAATATTGTTAATATATTTCTTCATCACATAAAATGATCTAGAAACCTTCTATTTAATAAATGTATGATGAAACAATTCTCATATCATGGAAATTTATAGATATATAATTATATACATGCACTTCATATGGTATAATTTTAAAAATATATATACTTTTGAATACATGGAACATCCTCTATACAATTAATGATTTTAATCATTAACTGTTTCAGAAAATGAATATGTTTTCACTCTTAGTTTTTCACTTGTATTAATGATTAGAACATCACCCACTGATATGTTACCATTTTGACTTAGTTGTATTGCAGTTATAAAAAAATCATTTATCAGGTTAATATATGAAATATCAATAGGTGGATATATAGATGTGTTGCAACATTAGTATGTCTTACATATTGAAATAATATCATTATATATAAAATTCTAAGTGTTATGTCCTACTATCAGGATAGTTGGTTATTTATACTGATGGTGGGAAAAAATGCTCTAAAATTTTGCAACATTTTATTCTCCATTCCAAATACCATTAAACATAATTTTTGTTTTAACTTTTTGGATGATCCCTCCTTTAAAATGAGTTGAGAGGGAACCATTACATGGAATGATTGACCCATAATAGGTATCATAAAGGACCCAAAGTACATGGCCTAAAGACTTAGAGAAAGAAAAACCTAATATGATGTGCCCTTACCGTTATCCTATTGTCTTAATGCTCAATTTCTTGATGTCAGGTTTACAACATGCCATCTCCACCCCATTTTTAGGCTTTTTGTGCACTTTGAAATTCATTCTCTTATTCGAGTTACTTGTCACAAAGATTATCATCCTGCATCTAAATTCACTATTGATCTTCATCATTCCATTTCATCCACTGGTCAAAACTACTCCAGGCCATTCAGAGGCCCTCAAATGATGGCACATAAGCCCTGAAGATAAAATTCGAGATATGGCCTGAAGAGCATGTGGCTCAAAGTTCCAAATAGTTATTTAAAATACATTTTGGATGAGTAGTTCTTTTACAACAATATCCCACCATAGTATCCGGTATAGCACCTGTAGTGGTACAGTGATAAAACACTACTATAATTCAACACAAATTCTCCTCTACTCATATTTTAACTTGAGTTTCATGTCGGATTATAGGGTGACATTACCACCTCGCTAAGCCCCTAACTTCCCTATTCCAAATACATAACACATATTGAGCCGGAAATAATTTCAATATCAAGTTCGAAAATACTTTATATACCTTTATCAATAATTTAAACATACAATTAAGACATTAACATGTTATTATTCATCATCTAGATGAATTTTAAAATACAAAATCGAAATGAAATCTCCAAAAACAACATATATTTATGTGTCTACAAGGATAATTTAATTCAACTTTTATTACATGTAACTTATTGGGTGAACATTCATATAAGAAACTTTATTTATATATATGTATATAAGAATAAAAGATTACATTTGGTTAAAATATAATAAAATAACCAATATTTAAATTAAAAAATATATTACAAAATTGAAAATGAATTTTAAATTTTAACGTAAATTGATAATTTTAAATTAAATTAGAAATTGAAAAAAATAAATTAAAATTTGAATTTATAAATTATATCTAATATTGAAATTATAATTGAATTTTAATTGAGAAATTGAAATTGAAATTTATGTTATATTTAAATGTATTTATAAATTTAAATTAAAATTGAAAGTAAAAATATTTAATGGAATTTATAAATATAAAATAAATTCAATTTGAATTTTATATTAAAATTGAGAATTTGAATTTTAAATTAATCTTCATAGTCAAATATTATAATAATCCATGATATAATATCTTATAATATGTAACATTAATCCCTATGATATAAGGGGAAAATGTGGCAGGTATGTGGGAAAGAAAAATAAAAACCTATAAGAATCCAATATCAATCAATTAGTCTAGAAGAATCTAAATAATTGGTTATGGGAAAAATTTTATTTTTAAAAATATTTTATCATATTATGAAGGTCGTCACATGAAGATTATCTCAAGATCTATGGGTTTCAGTCAAGTATGGATTTGACAATGATTTACTAGATCTTGGATGTTGCTGAGAGATGTCACATAGGTTTATTGGGGGGTTGCGACCATGAGGGGCATGTAATTATGAGCAGGAGCTCTTCCCATGTGTTGGTAATTGTGTGTGAGTGAAAAGAGAGAATAACGATATTGGGGAGGGGTTTTAATCCTGAGGGGAGTTAATCATGGATAACAGTTCATTATATGTATGAAAGAGGGGAAAGAAGCATGGGGTTATCACTTAAGGGAGGTCATCATGGAGTGTGGGGATGTGGGGGGCAGTCAAGACTATTGGTGAAAAGGAGTGGGGTTGGGTTTTTAATTTTTACAACTATTGTGTATGTTTTATTAAAATATTGTTAGCTTATATATATTTTTATGAATATTAAAACTGATATAAAAAACAATAAAAAATTAAATATTTATTACTACTATCTAAAATCCACTATAATCGTATAATTATCATTTTGTGATGTATTATATTTATTATTAAATCCACTTATTTTAACTATAAAATCCCATAGATAATCAACCTATAATTACATGATTTATATAAGTATTAATTTTGTCTCATTCCTATGAAATTTTATGTTTTTATTATTTAGTGAATTAGGAAACCATTACATTACAAAAATCTACAGTTCTACACACTGTAAATGTTTTCCACAAAAACAGGTTCTTAAATTGACACTAATATTTCTTTCAGGAAACATTTTCAAAATTCCAGAAAATTATTCACAACTAAATGATTTAACGTGAGAGTATAAAGACCCTATCCTTTTACACATTTCATTACATGATTTTAAGCGTAGTAAATCATTATGTTACAAACCAAGGATCGAAAATTCTAATGTCTTAGAAGAGTATGTACATAAAATTGAAAGCATAGGACTAAATAAAACATTTTTTATGTTATGGTAATAAAGATATCCTAACAGAAATTGTTTCATACGTATTTATAGGATAAAATACGGATAACATGAACAAACGGATGATCTTAATATCCCATTAAGGGATTAAACATAAGAATAAAGCTTTAGCACATGGGTTAAAATGAATAATATAATGATATAAAAAGTCATGGAACATATAGAATCATAAAGTATAAACATGGGAATATAAACATGAATTCATAGTAATGTAGAAACAACATAAAACATAACATTATCTTGAGTCAAGTCTCATTTCACATAGAGTAGCACAAGTCAATATTAACCATGAGCACTATTGCATATGGTAGAACGAGTCAAGGATAATCACCAAGATGGTTGCACATAACCCCTCATGTGACTCAACATTACCTAATGACCTGGAGAACTATCTGGGAACACCAATATTAACATGTTCATGAATATGTTTTTCCACATAATTAATCATACATAATCAATCATACATAAAAATAAGAGCACCAATTAAATTAAATGGTTATCATAATCATGTCATAAAGCATAATGAATTTATATATCATACAAGTATCCATGAAAGAAATGAATTAAAACATACATGGAAATTAATAAAGTAATGTAATAATATTTCATGTTATGTGATTTTAAATATAAGTGACAACATGTCAGAAGAGTATTTAAGACATTTTAGCATTAAATATTTAAGTGTGGTTTTAAGGAAGATACTAAAGAGAATTTAAAATAGAAAAAGGAATAATATAGTTTTATAAAACTATAAGTGAACCAATAAGGTTTTAATAATAAAAATATTTATTTTATAAAAAAAAGTTTCCTTAAATAGATGATAGAGTGCACTTGAAATTGGATAAAAATTCAGGATGTTCCCTTGAATGGGTTTTCTTATTGATAATTTTTGAGGGAACCATATAAAAACATTTATATAACTAAAATATAATGATTAATGGACCTTGATACATGAGTTTTGAGAATATAAAATAAATTTTTATGAGGTATATAAAAAAATATAACTTCATTTGTTTAAAAATAATGATATACCATCCTAAAATAATAAAGGTGGTTTGGGTATAATCCATTACCATAAGTTCTGATAGTGTCCTTTGCTTGATCTTAATGTCCTAGATAACAAAATAAAATTCACTAATTAATATTTCTAGAACCTATTATTTATGTAATTAATGTATTATAACCTTATTATGTTTATCCATGACCTTTTTATGGGTTAGGAGGATCAATTTCATTGTTTGTTTCATTTCGTTTCATGATTTGTTTTCTTATATACATTTAAGGATATAAATTAAAGATGAGAATGGATTTCCAGAATTGAAGTTGTATGTTTTTAGGGATAATCCATAATATTACATGGTTGTAGAATTAATTTGTTTAATTGGAGTGATGGTGAGTCATTATATAAAACATTAATGATATCCATTTCGGTTAATTGGTAGTTTTTGATCACATAAAAAAAATTCATTATAAATTAATATCATGTGTAAAAAATATTATGGAAAATTAAATTAGAAAAAAATACATATATTATAGTCTTTTCCAACCATAAAAATGGTTTCATGACATGAATTAAATATGGAAAAAGAAATTGAAAACCCAAGGTCCTTGAATGTGATAAGTTAACATATCTTGGATAGAGTTTTAATTTCTAGTATAAAAGGAGGTGAAAAGAGAGATGAAAAAGAATTATTAAATTGTAATAACAAAATTTTGGGACATGTAAGGTGCTATAATTATCATAAAATTTTTATTAAATGAGGTTAGAAAAGAAAAACAAATGATTGGAACATGAATTAAAATAAAATAAATGGAATGAGGAATTTACCTCTTCAATATATCTTCATTAAGAAAATATCAAAGGGAGAGGTTTTGGTCTCATGAAGAGAAAAAGGAATGATGGAAGTGGTAGAGGGGCTTATGGAGGTATTTTAGTAGAATTTGGACTAGGTATAAGGCATTATAAGAGTGAAGAGAAGGGGGGGTGAGGGTGGTTTTCAAAGTCGAGGATAAGAGGGTTTTCTCAATATTTTATTCATTATGTTATTATTTTGTTCAAGAAAAGACATAATATGATTCTAGGGACAAAAAAAGAAAAGTGTTCTTGTGAGTTTGAACCCAAGGTGCTTACATCATCCATGGCTCAATAAATATTGTATTTATCATGTAATGTATATAAGCAACATATTACCGTATTTTACTATACATAATAAATTCATATATTTTAGAAAAAATCCAAAAAAATCACCCCAACCATTTTTGAACTCGTATAATTCAAAAAGTTACTCAATTTCATGAAAATAAAATTATAAATATGTGAAAATTAATTTTTAATTAAAATCCTAATTTATTTGAAAAATACTAATTTTAAAATTAAAACTATTTTTCTAACACTTTGAAAAATCAATTCACATATCTTAAAATTATCATATAATCATAATTCATCAAAATACTTATTTATGAATAGCTTTTATGAAATTAAATTTTCTTTTAAATTATTAAATTGATCATAAAATTGTAATTAAATATATATGACTCACAAAAAACCGACACTATAATTATATCATATTATCACTTATAGGATGGATAAATTTTATTTATACATTCATTGGTATGGTTACTTATTCACTTTAATGATTTACTATTCCTAGAGGTAATATTATTATTCACAAGGGTAACATCACTTTTAATAAGAGCCATTTACTATTTACAAAAAATTATGTTTGTCTTATCAGACTCAAAAAATCAACCTGATCGCAACCATATATGTCAAATTTTCAAAATTCCAATAATAGAAGTTATAATATTAAAGGTCACATAGAATATAGAAATTAATTGTGTTGTGATTTCATGTGATTATACTATATGAAATAATTATAAGAAGGGAATTTAGATTGATTAAACATTGGTTCGTTACATTCTTCCCCCCTTATAAAATTTCACCATTGAAATTGTGTATTACATTCTCAGCCATAAATATGTGTGCGTACTTTTCCTTCATTACCTCCTCCAGTTCACTGGTTTCCTCTTTATACTTATGGTTCCTCCATAATACATTTACCAGTTGAGTATTCTTTTTTTCATAAAACATTAGCTCTATGATCTATGATCTTCACTGGATGCTCCTTGTAAGAAATATCAATCTCCAATTGTACCACCTCATAAGACAATACATATGAAAGATATAGTATATTATTCCTTAATAGGGATATATGAAAGTCATCATGTACTTTAGACATGGTAGGTGGAAGTGCTAGTTGATATATCACAGCTCCAACACAATCAAGAATCATGAATGCAGTGATGTACCTAGGATGTATCTTTCCTTCCATCCAAAATCTCATGAACTTATTCTATAGAGATGTGTGGAGGAATAGCATGTCTCCAACTATAAACTCAATGTCTCATCAGTGATTTTCTACAAAGCACTTTTTTGTACATTCGGATGACTTGATTTGATGATGAATAATTTTAAACTTCTCCACCATTTATCCGACCATTTCAAGTCCTAGATACTTATGGTCACTAACTTCATCCCTACATGATGATGTTCTACACCTTTTCCTATGAAGGGCATCATATGGTACCATTCCGATATTGCAGTTGAAACTGTTATTGTAGGTGAACCTGAATAGTGGAGATGTTGGTCCCATCCTACTTTGATGACCATAGAACATGCTATAAACATGTATTCTAGTGTTTGAATAGTTCACTCATATTGACCATCAATTTGAGGATGATAGGCCATACTAATGTTCAGTTCAGTTCTTAAAGAATGTTGGGGACTTTTCTAGAACATCGAGGTTAATCTTTGATCATTATTGGATAAAATAGATAGTTGTAATCCATGAATCCTTACCACATATTTGATATATATCTGTGCAAGTTGATCCAATGATATGTCCTCTTGAATTGGGATAATGTGAGTTTTCTTTTTAAGAATATCCACAATGACGTATATTGCATTGTTTCCTTTGTATCTC
Organism: Viscum album; assembly: GCA_963277665.1. Taxonomy (NCBI): domain Eukaryota; kingdom Viridiplantae; phylum Streptophyta; class Magnoliopsida; order Santalales; family Viscaceae; genus Viscum; species Viscum album. The sequence continues at coordinate 450,236,941 of OY728133.1, forward strand.
TTTGGAATTCCAGTTTCATTGTCAATGGTGATGTTCTCCCACATTCTTGTTGTTATGGGTAGTGGTTGAATCATACCATTATATTTTTGTCTTTCATCTTTCACTTTCTGACATAAATGGAAAATAATGTATACTCAACAATCTCCTTCTTCATTTTGTCGCACCAATAGTTCTCTCAGAGATCTCAATACAACTCTGTGATCCCAGAGTGAATGGAGAAGTTTAACCTATGTAATTCATTCAAAACCTCATTATTTATCTCTTTATCTGATGATACACATAACCATGACCCAAATCATACAATGCCTTTCTTTTTAATATAAAACTCATAGGATTTCACATTTCCTATAGTTTCCACCCTTTTATGGATTTCCACATCATTTCATTGATCATCCATTATTTTCTCTATGAGGGATGGTTGAGAAATAATTTGAGAAAGGATTGATAATGTTCCTCTCTTAAGGATTCATATATCTATCTTCTTCAAATCTATGAACATTTGATACTTTTTAATTCTCATCATTGATAATGATGTATTATTATTTTTCCTGAGATCATTTTCCACCTTGTTTTATTTACTAGGATGGTTGTGGATTGAGAAGTCATAATCCTCAATAAGATCTTACCATCTTCACTAGTTCATATTAATCTCCTTCTATGTCAATATATATTTGGGACTCTTGTGATCAATATATATCTTACACTTGTCCCCATAGTGATAATACCACCAAATTTTCAACACAAATATCATAGTCCCCAAATCCAAATCATGTGTGGGATAGTTTTGATCATGTATTTTCATCTTTATTGAGTCCTAGGATATCACGTTATAATTTTCCATTAGTATATAGCCTAGGTCCTTCTTTGAAGAATCAATGTCTACCAGAAAGAGTTTTCCACGTTTTGGGAGTGTTAGTACTGGCATAGTGATAAGGCTATTTCTCTACTCCTCAAAACAGTCTTTACATTATTGAGTCCCAAAATACTTTACACACTTCTATGTCATCTTGGCCATTGGGTCCGAAAATTTGGAAATGTCTCCGAAAATTCTGAAATGTCTCTAAAAATTTTCAGTAATACCCATCTAGACCAAAGAAGATATGAATCTCCATTAAATATGATGTCCTAGTCCACTCTTCAATTACATTTGTCATGGAAGGGTCCATATATATTCCTTTGCTGGTGATAACATGCCCCAAAAATTGTACTTCCATCATACAGAACACACATTTACTATATTTTTTATAACATGTCTCCCTTCAAAAATTCTTTAGCACAATATTCAAATGCACTTCTTATTCTCCCATGATCATGTAATAGATCAGAATATCATTGATAAATACTAAAACAAATTTGTTGAGGTAATCTCAAAAGATTCTATTAATTAAATCCAAGAATATTTTTGGAGTATTAGTGAGTCCGAAGAGCATCACTACGAACTCATATATTCCACACCTCAATTGAAAGGTAGTCTTGGGAATATCTTCCTTCCTCACCTTTAACAGGTGATATCTTGACCAAAGGTCCAAATTAGAGAAATAATTGGCCCCACAAAGCTGATCAACCTTGTAATCTATATGTGGAATATGATAATTGTTTTTTATAGTTATTTTATTCGGAACACAATAATCAATACAGAGTTACATTGATCCATACTTCTTCTTAACAAAGAGGACTTGTGCACCCCATGGTGAAGCACTTGGGCATATAAAACCCTTCCATAGATTCCCATGTAACTGATTCTTAAGCTCTTCCAACTATACAATGGACATTTTATAAGTGTTCATTGATATAGCTAGTGATCCAAGAATAAGTTCAATTGATTAATCATCCTCTCAATCAAGAGGAAGACCCGTCAATTTTTTAGGGAATACATCAGTCTAATTCTTCACGATGGGCATATATTGGAGAAGTATCATCTCCTTTGTCTCAATCATTGGAGCTAGACATGCATTCCCATAAGGTAGTAATATGAAAACAAGAGACAATTATTCTAAATAAGATTCATCTTCCTCTTTAAACTTGAAAAGAATTAGAGGATGCTTCAGGATGAGAAGAGTGATCTCTCTTTCCGGAAATTTTATTTTGGAATTTTATAATGATATCCAATCTCTGACCATGATAACCTCAAACTCCACTAAAATATGTATGACTCGATTTTCTAGGAGGATCATTCAACAAATGTTTATCAGGGAGGAGTTATATACTTTAGATGTAGTAATTGCACCATTTTTTTCTCATAAATAACTCTGCCTCCAAATTTTGAGGTTGTGTTTGAATAGTTCTACTAAACTTTCATTATATAAAAGAATGCATAGAAACTTAATCAAATAGTATGTTTTCTATTCATGAATGGATAATTTGTGTATCTGTTGCCACATCATTGTTCAGATTCACATCACCAGTAGTGATATCATAATTCTTTCTTGTTCACTTGGAGGTTGTTTTTTAATTACTCCAGTAACACTTGGAATAGGTAAATTGTTCACATAATAACCATTCAAATTGTAGTTTATTCACTACACTATATGTTGTGAATTAATCTGAACCTTCCTTCATTCTTCAAATTAAGTGGGATCCTCAAATCCCTTCAACACTTCTTTTCTATATGTCCCATAATTCAAAATTGGAAACAATTTTTTTGTCCCTTTAGATAGTTCCCAGGATGCTTCTTCCCAAGATTTTGACACGTGGGATGTTCGATCTTCTTTCCATCACGGGAATTATTTTCTAAACCATCGATATTAGACTCTATTTTATACTTTTTCCATTAGGAACATGTGACCATTGAGACTATTTGATCTCCATTTCAACCTTCAGGGCACAATGGAAAATCTCATCATAACTTTTGAAGTCACGAATTGAAAATTATTTTCATATACTCAGCTTTAGACTACTAAATAAGTGATCTAGCTTGATTATAGTTCTCATGACAAATCCAGAGGTGTATCTTTCCAACCTCATAAGGTTTTGATTCATACGCCATGATGGAATCATCTTCCTTATTCTTAAATATAAGGAACTCTCTTCCCAGCTTGAGATAGAGGGTTTTGGTAAAATATATATTGAAAAATATTTTCATAAATTCCACCCACTCTATGGAATCAATTTCCTCATTGGACATCATATTTTTTTAGTGTCCAACACTAATCATATTCTACATCAAAATGATATACCACCAACATTCCTTTCTCTTCTTCTGAGCATTGGAGAACAAAAAATATCTTTTCAATGGAGTTAATCCACTGTTATGTGTGGAGGAGATCAAAGGATACCCTAAACATGGGAGGCCTTTTCTATATGAAGTATTTGAAAGAAAATTTATATTTCCTTTTTGGAAGGAGAGTTCCACTTTATTCATGTTATTATTCATAACTTGAGCTAACTAGAGATTACTGTCATGATGTTTTGAGAACCCATTTCCATCATATCAAGAATATAATTAAGGAAATCATCACATTTCCTAGTACATTGATTGTTGTAATGTGTTATTATTTTTTTCTATATTAACAATGAAAAATAAAGTACAATTAAAGTGATTGAATACTTAGTTATTTACCATAAAAAGGAAACATTAAACATAAAAGGATAAAATATTATAGGAAAAGTATATCTTAACTTATGATTCCATAGGTTTCAATGTAGGTTATACATGATATTTTACATAACATATATTCTTAAGGTCTAATTTTTTTTGTTCCCCTAATAATAGTTCATACTAAGATTATAAATTTACCAAATCATATCTCTCAAGAGTGTCAACCCAGGAGTACAACAAGGCCCCTTTTTGTGCACCTGTTCCTATTTGAGTCTAGCTCAAAGAGGTGTTCTTTGGTATAACCCCTAGATGAGTCTATTCCAGAGACACATCCACTTGTTTGTATATAGACTGGGATGTATTATCTTCATAAACAACTTACTATATACTTATTAAAATTTAGGGATGTCATCTTATACATTGTATCATCCCTCAGGTTCATAATATTGTTTTTTATTCCTAATCTCCATAAATAACTATACAGTCATTTGATACAAAATATAGTGACCCTAACCATTTACACAGTTCATTACCTTATATTAACCATTTTAAAGCATCATATTACAAGTCAAGGATAATAAATTCTAGTGTCCTAGAAGATTGGGTATATAAAACTGAAAAAATGGAACTAAATAAAAAATTTCATTATTTAATATTCATAAAGAACTCCTAACTTCCATTTTGATCATACATCATCGCAAGATGACTTGTGGATAACATATGAAGGGATGAGCAAAAAAGACCAGTAAGGTAATAAACATAAGAATAAAGCTTCAATACATGGCTTAGAAGTCATATCATAATAATACAAAAAATATTGGATCATATGGAATCATAATAAATAAACATGGGATAATATAAACATGAATTCATAGTAATGTGTAAGAAACATAAAACATGACTTTAGTATGATTTCAGTCTCATTTCACATAGAGGAGCACAAGTCAAGGTTAACCACCAAGACCGTTGCCCATGGTAGCAACTATCAAGGCTAACCACCAAGACCATTACACATAACATCTCAAGATACTCAAATTTACGCAATCAATTAGAAAAATATATGTGTTCACCTATATTAACAAGTTTATTAATTTTTTTGACACATAATGAAGAATACATAATCAATCGTACATAAACATAAGGGTACCCATGGAATGAAATGAGTATCATAATCATGCCCTAAAGCATAATAAATTGGAAAAAAATACAAGTGTCAATGAAAGAAATGAATTAAAACATACATGGAAATTCACAAGGGAACGTTAGAGTATATCATGATTAGTTATGTCAAATATAAGTTCCAACATATAAAAAGAGTATTTATGATATTTTAGCATTAAAACATTTTAGTATGGTTTTACTGAAAATACTAAATAGATTTTAAAATAGAAAATGGAATAATATAATATATAAAACCTGATGTGAAGCAAAAAGGTTTCCATAATAAAATAATGATTTTAGAAAAATAATGGAGATTTAAAATAAATGATAGAGTTCACATGAAATTGGGAATGAAATTAGGAAGTTCCCATAATCTGTTTTCATATCAGGAAGTATTGAGGAGGGAACAACTTAAAGGCATTTATATCCTCAAAGAGAATGTTGAATGGACCTTGATACAAGAGTTTGGAAAATATACACAGAATTTACAATATGTACATAATAAAGGATAACTTCATTTGGGTAAATAAATTAATAGATAAACCTGAAAGAATAAAAGAGGTTTGGGTAGATACCCTTACCTTAAGTCTGATGGTGTGCCTCACTTGTTCTTAATGCCCTGGATAACAAAATTAAATTCATTAATTAATATTTATAGAACCTCTTTTTTATGTAATTGATTTATTATAACCATATTCAGTTCATTAATGTCCTTTTTGATGGGTAAGAGGTTAAATTTCATTGTTTTTTCCTTGGTTTTCATGATTGGTTTACATGTACACATGTAAGGATAAACATGTAAGATGAGAATTGTTGTCCAGAATTGAATTTGTATGTTATTAGATAACATCTAGAAGATTAAATGGTTATAAAAATAATTTTTTTATTTTTAGTGAAGATGAATCATTATATAAAACATTAATGATAATTGTTTTGTTTAATTGGAGGTTTTTTATCACATCGAACACATTTTTCATTATAAATTAATACCATGTGTATGAAATATTCCATAACATTAAAGTATACATATTACATTTATCATAGTTTGGGTCAAACATAAAAATAGTATCATGACTATAATTTAATATGGTTAAAGAAATTTAAATCATGGCATCCTTGAATGTGATAAATTAACAAATCTTGGATAGTGCTTTCATTTCTAGTACAAAAGAAGGAGAAATGAGATATTATGATGAATTTTTTCCATTAACATAACAAAATTATATTAAATTTAAGGTAAAATAGTTATCATAACATTTGGATTAAAGGAGGTGAGGAAATAAAAATAAAAAAAGGAACTTGAAAAAAATAAATTAAATGAAAAGAGGAATTTACCTCTTGAATATATCTTCCATAAAAACCTTTTTAAGGGAGAGGAATTGGACTTTTAAAGATTCCATTGGATACTAAAAGTGGGAGAGGGTATTAGAGATTTATTTGAGAATATTTTGGACAAGTCACAAGGCTTGAGAAATGTGAAGAGAAGGGGGGGTGGGTGGGTGAAGGTGGTTTTTATAATGGAGGACAAGAGGGTTTTCTCAATATTTTATTCATTATTTTATTGTTTTTCTCAAGACAATAAATAATATATAATCTTGTAAGAAAAACCGTAATATGTGCATGTGAGTTTGAACCCAAGGTGCTTACATTATACATGGCTCAATAGAGAGTGTGTTTAACATATAATATATATATACAACAATTTCCCAAATTTTACTATTCATCAAAATTTACAGTATTTCAAAAAAAATCCCAATAATTCACCCCAACCATTTATCAATGTTAATAATTAAAAAATGATATCCATTTTAAGAAAATAATTTTATAAATATGTGACATTGAATTTTTAATTAAAATCATAATTTAATTGAAAAATAAATTTTTTACAATTAAAACATCGAAACTAACACTTTGAAAAATTAATTAATATCTCTTAAAATTATCAAATAATCATAAGTCCTCAAAACAATTATTTATTAATACATTTTATGAAAATAATTTTTCTTTTAAATTATAGATTTTTTTTCAGAAAATTGTAATTAAATATATAAGACACACAAAAATTCTATCAATTTTATTATATCATATTGGGACATAGAAGATGGATAAATTTTAGTTATACATTCATTGGTATGGTTAATTATTCACATGGACAATTTATTATTCATAATGGACTTATTACTATTCATAATAGTAACAATACTATTCATAAGGGTTAGTCTCTATTTACCCGAAATTATGATTGTCTTATCGATATCTAAATATCTTACTGATCACAACCATGTATGTCAAATTTTTAAATTTAAAATAACTGAAGTGAAAATTTTGTGTTTAAAGGACACATAGTACATAGTTCATTTTTTTGTGATTTTATGTGATTATAGTAGATGTTGTAATTATAATAATGGAATTTCCATTGATTAAGAGTTTTTTCATTACTGATAGAGTTACTAATCATCCATAAATATTATAAAATCATTTTAAATCATGGGAAGAGAAAATAATTGTTTTTAAGGGTCATAATATCAAAATAAACAAGTTAGTCAATTGAAAAACATGAAAACTAATAAGAATGTTTCCCTTTTTCATAATAGACATTGGCATCAATTTATTACCGACACATTAATTAAATTACATTACCAAAAATATTTTTCATAAAATATCTCATAAGAAATAATTAAGTAAAAAAATAAACATATTGGAGGTTGCATGGGACATCATATTCATATCACACTTATAAGAACCCATATAATCACTATTATAATGTAATAATATAACTGGTTAATTCTAACATATTTTATCAGGAGAATAAATCATTACCCAATGTATAAGAAGGATATATTAGGCATACACATCATAATATATAATATCTGAGAACCATAATATGTATAAAACTCATAGGGGATATCACCTTTATCAAAAAATAAATAAAAATTTTCATTTGAACCAATATCCGTAAGCACTTAGAGTTATCTCATTAAACATCACTCTTCAAAATAAAAAATTTCCATAACAATGAGAATTTAACTTAATTTGAAAGAACATAATATTTTTAAAATTAATCATTATAACTAAGAACATGAAAGACAAAGGGAATATGAAGTTATGTGGTAAATATTAAGAAAACATCATTTTTATACCTTTGAAAAGAAATTAAAAAATTACCCATATAAAAAATGTTACAAAGAATAATTTTTTAATATTTCAAAAGAAAGTTAATCAAATGAACCATTCTTGACGTGTATAGAAATTTTAATTTCTTTTGTGGATTACATAATTAATTTAAAAATATAATCCCAAAGACCATGTTAGTTTAGTGTCTTTGGAAACTTTAAACACATTCTTCTAGCTTGGTGAAATATCTTCAACATCTCTCATAAATATCTTCCCTATTAGTTTTACTACCTAAATACATTCTTTATATTCTATATAAAATAAAACATAAAAAAGGGTGATCTCAAATGATCATTAAGTATAAACATGAATAACATGAAACAAAACATAAACATAAGAATGTAAAAACATGAACATAAATTTTGAATATAAAAATCTGCAGTCATAAAAAAAATCTTTGTAGTTCGTAAGGAATAAATCAATAATAAATACAAACCATTATAAAATAACATTGATATAAAACATTGAATTGGGTAATGAAAATAAGAACATAATATGATTTACATATTAGACAAGGCATTCCTTCCAAGGCCATTATAGTATACAATGTCCATTACTGAATTGGGATTACTTGTCGTTCCTTCCATGTATTACTAATCCAGATTTACATGTCATTCCAACCTATATTACCAAACCAGATTTTCTTACCATTCCAATAATGTCTATATCATGAGATATAAATATATACCCAATTCATTGGAGGTAGATATATGTACCAACCATCTCATAGTGAAATCATTTTTTACATGTTCCACAAAAACATAAATCATTCTTAAAGCATAACCCATGAAATAAAATGGGTTTCTTAAACATTATTCCATAATAATCCATATAAAATAAATGGATTTAATAAAAAAAATTCCATCATTAATACAATAAAATCAATGTAATAATATGTATAGAAACATATCCCTATGTCATATTTTATGGAAAAAATTCTGATAAAACACTTGAACATAATTCTTAAGGAAAACATCTTTTCTTATTAAAAAACGTTTTCTTTTCTCAAAATGCCGAAAAATTTTAAAATAAAATTGTTTAGTTGAAAATAAACATTAAATAAAGTATATTAATCTTATTATAAATAAGGAATTATGAATATTGAAAAATACATGGAAACCCTAAAAGTTAAAAAAACATTTTTCTCATACTCTTGCCCGAAAAGTCAAAAAGTGCATCATATGGAAAAGGAATAAAGATTCATTCCGCACAATTTAATAAATCATTAACAATGGCTAAATTGACATTAAAAAATAGTATAAGAATATTAATAATATTATATATTTATGAAACATGTATGTGGATGATAAATATACCCCAGTAAATACTTTCAAATAAACAATATCAGATAATATTGAGATTGCAAAATTATCCCCTACCTTTGATCTGATTTCATCCATATGTGTCTGGAAATCATGTATATTAGGTTTAAATATATTATTATCTAGTAAAATAATCATATTAATATTTATTATTTCATATATGATTCACTAATTACTTTATATTAACTATTCATTTATCAATTCAGTGTTAAGGAAACATTTTGTGTAATAATAATTTTATTTATAGTACGCATTTTGACGTGTTATTCCTGATCTTATAACTTACATCATGAATCTCTTATTTTTAGAATGTAAAAAATTATTTATATATAATATATATTCAGTATATAAGTATATATAACATATAGATAAATGAAATGGAATATAAAGTTCATGGAGATGGTAGGCCTTATGTAGGCCTGAACCCCGTTTATGTTTCCTTTGTTGAATTGAATGAAAGAAAGTAAATGACACCTATATATCCAATCTCATTATTATATCATATAATTAATTAAAATTTATTATATATTCATTATAATCATTCTTTAATTGTTAACACGGAGAATGAATCTCATTACATAGTGGAGATGGTAGGTTGTACGTGCAAATGAGTGACGAAATCATTCACTTAATGGTTAAAAGATATAGAATTGATTGGTATATTAATTATATGTAATATTATAATGTTATGTTAATTAATTAAATTGATTATAATCATCATTATACCCATCCAAATTAATTATTTTTGAATAAAAAATTACACCACAGCGTGGAGATGGTAAGTCGTACGTACGGACACATGGTGATATTGTTATTCATAATATGGATAAAAGGAGGTATAAGGTTGTCCCATTAATATAGTAACATATAATAATATATAATATTTTGGGTTTATTACTTTAGTATGAAAGAAACACAATAAGAGGAAGTATATGAAAAAAATAATTTTGAAATAGGTGATAAAAAATTACCTCTTTTTCGAGTATCTCCTACTGATTTGCACAAAAGGTCTCCCTATGATGGATTTATGCCCAAAATGTGTACTCTAGGAGAAAAGGAGGGACGTTGAGAGATTATTTGAGTAGATTTTGGACAATTCAAAGGTCTTGAATGGTGTGACAAAGTGAGTGCAGGTGGTGAATGTTTATAAGAGGGAGACCGAGCACATTAGAAAAGTTCTAAAATATTAATTTATTATAAATTGACTTTTTTGTTTATAATAATCCAATACTCAATTTTTAGAAGAGAAGATGACTGTGGGTCTAATCCCTCTCAGAAAAAAAACAAATTTATACATGTTTTAATTTAATTTCAAACCTTATCTTTTTGATTTATCCTTATTAAATCTATTTAATTTTATTTTTGTTAATAATATTTTAAATATTAACTAGTTATAAATATTTACATATGTGTTTTCAATTGTCTATAAATGGATAAATTATGACATTTTAGACCATATAATTTTCTATTTTTAATTTATAAATATTTTTGTGATTTTTAAATCATTTAATAAAATGTTATTTATGTAAAATGTTAATAGTTTCAAATTTGACACTATTCATTTATTTGACTTTAAATAAAATCCACACCGAATATAAATTCGAACCAAAATATTTAATAAAATATTAATATTTCATATTGAACTAGAAAATTCATGTATAACATTAATTAATTTATATGATATTTTTTTCTTATTTATAAAACTATTTCTTTGATATTTCTATTAATAAAACAATTTCTACATCACTGTTGTGTCATCATTAATGGAAAATATTTAATCGTTAAAAATTATAAAATAAATTCACATGATTTATATTATTTAATTATCATTATATGAACTATTTATGTTATAATTTATATCAAATGTACCTCTATAATAAAATTATTATACTTATAATAGATAAGAGAGTGACATGTTGTCACTTTCTTATGTTTTAATTATAATTACAACATTTTTAGGGGCAGAAGTCTATTAAATGAATAAATTTAAACCCAGAGGGGATATTGGTAGACATTAATTCATCTAATATGATTTTGGAAGGTTTAAGGGTAATTTTATTATCTTTATCATATTGTTTGTTACCCTAATTTACCTGATTTATCTTTAACAGTGGTAAATAAAAATTATTGTAGTTACTATTCATAATATCCAAAAAAATAAAAGTAACCTATTAACATAATTTGAACCCACTGTTTCAAAATATGTAATCCATTTTTAAAAATTCATTGTAGGGATGTTGAATTAATTAATTTAAAATAAATACTTGTTTTCAAAACCAGAATGCAGGTTTTTAAGAAGTAAAAACTATCAAAAGATTAACATACTTTTATGTCTAATTTAAATAGGAAATTGCTTCCAATAAAAAACATTGGATTAACTTTTAACAACATAATCCAATTAAACATTAAAACTAATTAAAAAGACAATCTAACTATATAAATAAATTAAATGAAAAGGCAGTTTTGAATTAAAATTTAGTATTTTTTAATATTCATTAAAATATGAATTTATCAAAAAAATACCAAAAAACTAACCACAATAAATTTTTATGTTCCTCTTTCAAATAATATATTTATTATATCAAATAAAACATATAATAGAGTAAAAAACTATATTTATAGGGGGTTCAACATCTAAAGGTGGTAAAATAGTATTTTTAGAAAAAAACTCATTTTATCTCTAAAATTGAAGTTATTATTATATCATGTACTAGAAAAAACATAAGATAAATTTAATGATATGTAAAATTAAAAATTTGGTTAAACCTAATCATAATGGATAGTTTATATGCCATCAAATAATAATATTTTAATAATATATCAATGTCTAGTGAAACTCGATATTGCGTACAACGCAAGCTATTAAGGAACATTGATCTTATGTGTAAAGCAAGCCAAGTAGGTGTTGGGTGTATTTAAAGATTTGTTTGGTGTTTTGTATAATGTAATCAATACATAGTTCTTTTATACATTGAAAAAAATTTATACATTGAAAAAAATCTATACTAAGTGTTTCGTGTATCGTATGCTAACTCAGTGTTTCTTGGAACATATGACAAGTTGAGTTAGTGTGAACGGAATATTTTATTAAGTTCATTGCAAGATAAAAATGAAAAATTAAATTTATTTGAAAAAAAAGTCCATAAAAACCCAGTGTGTTATATTCTAACCCCCATTGAAATGAATTTCACCCTCATAATTCATTGGGGTTATAAAAGGTGTACTAATTTAAAGTTTAATTTCATAGAAACCCACATCATAAAAATGAATACTAAAACATCATTCAAAAAGGGAATGTTAGAAACAGAACAGTTTCCCAATGTAACTCATCAATAGGGTTCCACATAAGAGAATATATGTGATAAGTGAAAACATCGATATAGAAGAAAAAATCTAACAATCATGTTTTGATGGAGAATGATAGAGAACTAGGTTTGGAGAAAGTTAACAACCGAAAAGCTATAAATCAAGGATGATTTAAGGTATATTTGGATTCATCTGATAAAAAGGTATTTTGATAACATTTTTGGTTTTCAATATCCTTTTCCTTAAGTTTAATAACATTATAATGTATACTTAATTGATTTCATTACAATCTCATCATTGGTCGTGCCTTGAAAAATTTCCAATTCATCTCTTATTAAAAGAAATGAGGCTGAATTTATCAATCCAAAAGTTCTAGCAGATCATGCAATCCCTAAATTGAATGAAATTTCATTTCATATGACATTATCACAAAACATATATCATAATCTATAAAAAATTCATAAGTCCATGTATTGCGAGATAATACTATATTATAACAAACTTAATCTGATGTTTAAACCTTCCAAAAAATTTATATTCTTACAATCCTTCTGAAGGATGAGAATCCAAGACTATAGAAAAAGGTTCACAACCTTGTCATAAAATTTATCCCCCAAATATCATAATATATATCTAGTTGGTCACATTCTAAAAATGTGAACACATTCATACTGTATTTTCTTGATTCATGGTAACAACCTGAATTATTAGATATCTTTATTGAAAACATGAATGTTTCTTTATTCCAAAACATATTTTATATATTCCTTAATTCCCAAAAAGTTTTATAATTCTTCAATGATCGAATAACCCTCTTTTCAATAACATCATAACTATATCTCAAGAAACTATCATCATCCAATTTACTTATTCAACACCAACATATCATTATCCGAAAATCATTATATTAACATTAGCGACATATTATAGGTTATCCTTCCCAAAATCATGTGTTATCTAAGTATATCACCTTATATTTAAATTACTTTTCTATCTCCATTTAAATATTCAACATATCTTTTCTAATATTTAATTAAAAACACATAATTAAAACACATATCTATTTATTGATTCATATAACATAATCATTGAAATCTGAAACACATACACCTTAGTCATCCAACTGTATTGTTAAACAATTACTTAGGATCCATAATATTTGTATTTACTAAAATATGAATCCTGTATTAAGGTTTCTCAACATAAATTTTTTAAGGTTTATGTAAAATATACTAAAAGTACTTCACATACCTTTCAAATGTTGCTTACAATATCTTTATCCTCAACAGTATAACCAATAATCGCACCATCGTCGTGATTTTATTCATGATATTTATACTTTTGAAATTGATCTTAATTATTCCCATGATTACCACATCTAAAACATTAAATATTTAACCATGTTTTATGTAGTTCTAGATATTGACTAAGACTAGAATTAAAATTATGAGAAAAAAATATCATATATTAAGAAAACATAAGTAATGTAAATTACTTGTAATATTATAGTCTATGATATCTTATGTTTAATCCAAAGTTATTCATGATTATCAAACGAAATCTTGGATTTTACCCCATATTTGACTTATCCTTTTAAAATTCCTTAAACTATACTTAGAAATATCTCTAGGGATCTCACTAAAGTATTTTCATCCTGGTTTCCAAAGGTTGATGAAATATTTTCTCTTTTACCAACTCTAATGGTTTTGAATTATTTTCAGTGGAAAAGAATTGATACCTATCAGAAAACTCTATGGGAAGATATACTCCCTGGGTGGGACACACCAGCATCCCCAGTGGCATGAATTTCATCATAAATCCCTTGGGTGGAGAGACATGCCTCGTTCAACATTCACACGTGAGAGTTCCCAAGGATCAGATTCATTCCCACCTCCTTTGCTCTAAAACCAAATCTAACAACCCATGCAGGACATACATGGAAATTACATTTATTTTTTAGAACACTAAACACATTACACAAATATGGTCCCAAAGACCATATTGGTTAAATGTATTTGGAAACATGGAACACATGCTTCTAGCTTGGTGAATGATCCTCAACATCTCCTACAATGATCATCCCCATTAGTTTTCCTACATAAAAACATTCTTTATATCCAGGAGAAATTAAGACATAAAAAGGATGATCTCAAATTCTCAGTAAGTTTAAACATGAATAACATAAAAAACATAAACATAAGAATGTAAAAACTTGAACATAAATTTTGAATATCAAATTCATGAGTCATGAAATAACTCATTGTAGTTTTTAAGGAATAAATAAAAAATGAACATGAATCATGATAAAAGAAAATTGAACTAACACATGGAATTAGTGAAAGAAAATAATCACATAACATAAATTCTATAGTATCCAATACATTTATTGCAAGACCACCATAGTGGACAAAGTCCATTATTGAACCGGGATTAGTTGTTTCTCCAACCATATATTATTGAACCATATTTACTAATCATTCAAGCACTATATTACTAAACAATATTTTCTTGCCCTTCCAGTAATTTTTATCTCGTGAGATATAATTATTGACATAATGCATTATATGGAGATATAGGTCCTACCCTTCTCATAGTGAAATCATTTTTACATGTGCCACAAAAACATAAATCATTCATCATATCATAACCCATGACATAAAATGGGTTACTTAAAAATCATTCCATTATAATCCATATAAAATAAAAGGATTTCATGAAAAATAATTCCTTAACAAACACAACAAAATAAAAGTAATAACAGGGATAAAAACATAACCCTATGTCATCTTAGATGGAAAATTATTTTGATAGAACATTTGAACTTAATTATTGAGAAATATATAATTTCTTCTTCAAAAACATTTTATTTTCTAAACATGATAGAAAATTTTAAAAGAAAAGTATTTAGTTGATAATAAATGTGAAAACACGTAGGGAAAGATTCATAGAAATAAGGAATAATGAAGAGGTAAAAATACATGGATTCTATATAAGTTAAAAAACATTCTTTTCGAACTCTTACTGAGAAACATCAAAAGCACCTCCTATGAAATGAATGAATATTCCTTCCTTGCCATATAATAAAACATCACCAATGGGTAAAATTGATATTAAAAAATATCAGAAGAATATAAATAATATTATATGTTGAGGAACCATGGATATGGATGATAAATATACCCTGGTAAGTACTTACTAAAAAACAATCATGGATAATAAGAAAATTGAAAAATTATCCCTTACCATAGAGCCACTTTCTTCTGTATGTGTATGAAATTCCTATATAGTGGTTTTAAAAATATTATTAAGTTGTAACAGAACCATAATAATATTTATGATTCCATATATGATTCACTTATGACTTTATATTACCTGTTCATCTATCAATTCCACGTTAATGTTTTAATTTTTGGTAACAATAATTTTATTCATCGTACGTGTTTTGACTTGTTATTCTTGATCTTTTTTCTCAGATAGTTATTCACATAATTCTATAATTTAAAACATAATATATATATCATATAAGTTCAGTATATAAATATAAATAGTAGATAGATAAATTAAATGGAATACACCATTCGTGGAGACTGTGGTTCGTGCGTATGCATGAATGTTGTTTCTTTTTCCTTATTGAATTGAATGGAAGCAATTAATTGAAATATATCTATAAATTAGTGTTATTATGTCAAATATTTAATTCTTATTTATAATATATACTTTATAATCATTCTTGAGTGGTTAACATGGATAATTAATCTCATTATGTTGTGGAGACGGTATGGCGTACGTACGCATCAGTGATGATATCATTCACGTAATGGTTAAACAATAGAGAATTGGATTGAATATAAATTATAAATAATACATATAATGTGATATTAGTTATTTAAATCCATTATAATCATAATTATACCCATCAAAATTAAGTATTTTTTAATAAAAATTTACACTATGACGTGGAGATGGTAAGTCGTACTTATGTATGCGTGGTGATATTATTATTCGTAAGATGAGTAAAATGATGTATAAGGTTGTACCATAACTATTTGAACATCTAAGAATGTATTATATACTGGATATATTACATTATCTTGGAAAAAATAACAATAAGAAGTAGAAGAAGAAATGAAATTTGAAAGAGGTGATAAAATAATTACCTCTTTTTCAAGTATCTCCATTTTATTTGCACAAAAGGTCTCCCTAGGATGGCTTTATGCACAAATTGTTACCTCCAAAAGGAAGGGATGGATTTTGTGAGCTTATTTGAGAATATTTTTTATAATAAAAAGGGCTTTAATTGTGTGAGTAAGTGACTAGACGTGGTGTCCTTTTATAAGAGGGAGGTGGGGCACATTAGGAAAGTCCTAAAATATAAATTTATTATAAATTGATTTCCATTTTATAATAGTACAAAACTCATTTATTTAGAATATAAGATGATTACGGGTCAAAATAATCTCATCTAATGGAATTTGTACATGTTCTGAATTTATTATAAACCTTATCATTTCGATTTAGCTTTATTTAATCTTTTTAATTTTATTATGGTAATAATAATCTAAATATTAAATGGTGATAAATATTTACTTATGTGTTGTAAATTTTCAATAATTGGATTATTTATGAATATTTAAGGCATATAATTTTCTATTTCAAATTTTTTATTTTTTATATTTTTAAATAATTTAACAGTATGATATTTTTATAAAATATCAATAGTGTCAATGTTGACACTATTAATTTATTTGACTTGAAATAAAATCCACACATAAGTTAAATTCGAGAAAAAAAATATTTAATACACTCTTAACATGTCATAATAACCTATAAATTTTTTTATCAAATTTAATAGTTGATATGATATTTCATTTAATATTTTTAAAACTCTTTATTTTATATTTTTATTAATAAAAAAATTTCTAAATCACTATTATGTCATAATTGATTGTAAATATTTAATATCTAAATATTCTAAATTAAATTCACATAATGTAGATAATTTTGTTATCTATATAGAACTATTTATTTTCTATGCTTTATCAAATTTACTACTAAATTCAAATTATTATACATATAATAGATAAGAGAGTGACATGTTGTCACTTTCTTTTGTTTTAATTATAATTACATCATTTTCATGGAGAAAAGTCCATAAAATAAATAATTTCAACAATTAAGTGATGTTGTTCGACTTCAATTCATCCAATATGATTTTGGTTGGTTTTAGGGTAATTTTATTATCTTTAGCATATTTTCTATTACTCTAATTTACACGATTTACTTTTAACTGTGGAAAATAAAAATTACTATAGTTACTATTCATAACATTAAAAAAAGTAACCAATTAACATAATTGTGACCCACTGATTCCATATATGGAATTAATATTTCAAAATTCGAAACACATAAGTTGGATTAATTAATTTATAAATAATTCCTTTTGTTAAAACTAGAAAGTGGGTTTTGAAGAAATAAATACTATTAAAGGAGTGACAGGACTTTATGTCCAATTTAAATGTGAAATTACATCCAATGGAAAAAATTGGACTAACTGATAAAAAATAATCTAATTATACATTAAAACCAAATAATAAGATAATATAACTATATTTGTAAATTAGATGAAAAGGCAGTTTTGAATTAAAATGCAGTTTTTTTCACTATTCAATAAAAGATAAATTTTATCATAAAAATAGAAAAAATTAAACAAAAGAAAATTTTGATGTCGAAAATAAATATAATAAGTTTATCATATCAAATATAAATTATAATATTTTAAAAAACTATATTTAAAATGGGTTCTCCATTAGATGGCGGTAAAACTATATTTTTTGAAAAGTTCCCATTTTATCCGTAAAATTGAATTTGTTTTTATATCATGTTCTTGAAAATACATAAGATGAATATTAATGTTATATAAATCAAAAAATTTGGTTAATATTATTCATAATGAATAGCCTATATCTCATTAAATAATAATATTTTATGAATATATCATTGTTTAGTGAAACTCGGTATTGCGTACATTGCAAGCTATCGAGGAAGGTTAATCTATCGTGTAATGCAAGCCAAGGCAGTGTTGCATGTAATGAATGATTCATTTGGTGTATCATATAACATAATAAAAAAATAGTTATTTTATACATTGAATAAAATCTATTCTCAGTGTTGTGTAGATCATATTCCAGCTCAGTGTTGCGTGTAACATATGATTAGTCAGTTTAGTGTGAAAGGAATATTTTACTTAGTAAATTGCAAGATATATTTTAAAATTTTAATTTATTTGAATCAAATGGTCCATAAAAACTCAAGGTGTTACAGTTAAATATAATATAAAATTAATTTATTAAATCATTGAAGTTTAAAGAACAAAATTATTAACAAAATATTGACATAGAAGTGAAATATTTGAAAGAAAAACTTCAAAACAATAAAAATAAATTTTAAGAAATCCCTTAACTCAAGTCCCAACACTATTAATATGAATTCTACCCACATAAAATAATTATATTAATTATTTACTTGATTTAAAACCATTTTCATGTTTATTTCTTGATTATTATTCCTTTTATTTCTTTTATTATCCTATTTCATTTATCTACTAAATTGTTATAGTTCACATTGGTCATTTTGGGATTGTTTATTTTATAATCTACAAAACAAATTTGGTATCCAAGAAATGGTAAAAATTCATTTTCCAATATTTAGTTAATTATAGATGGGTCAGGTCATATATTTCATATAATTATATAAACAACGAGTTTAATAGGTTGTAAAAAGAATAATTTTTTAAAATATTCCTCTATAAATATGTTTTTGATGGTTTAAAATAACCATGATTGTTATGTTTTAATTCTATTGACATGAATAATATTTCACCAGTATATAAAAATTAAAAGATCTTAAATTTATAATTCCATCCTAATATTAGTTGTATTTATGTTTTCTTAATCATACATGACATTATCATTTTAATACATTTCATGTTTGTGGCAAGACTGACCTAAATAAGAACAAGTCATAATAACCTAATGAGTAAAAATATATTATTTTATAGTAATAATATCAATTTTATATAAAAATAATGTTTTAAAAAATATTTAATTAAATTGGTAAATTAGATTTAAGAATATTTTGATGAATAAGATAAATGAAATATAATGATAATAAGTTGTTTAATACAATGTGTCTTAGAGTGCTCATCTTAGGCGATTAAATATTACAATGACCGTTTATTATTAAATTTTTTTTATAGAAAGAAAAATATAAAATTGGAGAACTTTATTAATTTTATAAATATCATTTTAATTTATTAAATTTATTTTTAGGTCCATAGACTTAAGGAGGTGATTAAAAACAAATACATCAATAAGAGAGGTGGTAGTCCGCGTGTAACAGGAGTGACATTTATACTTTACAATAGATGGAAGTAAGGTAGTTAATGATTCATCCATCAATATAATACCATTTATGAAGAAAAATTATATTGATATAGTTATATTTTTATGATTATAATAGATTTTAATGAGATGAATAAAGAATTAAACATCAAAAACTCAATTAATCCTCTTACCTCTTGCATAGATATTCTTATTTAAGTCTCTCCTTAAGCCTTCATAATGGTCTTTTGGGGATATAAGAACCTCTATTACATGGAAGAGAGATTTTTTTATGACATATTTTTTTGGTATTATGTGGTACATGGGGCTCAATGTGTTTGGATATGTGATGTGATGAAGGTATCCTTTTACAACAATGAAAAGTGACACTATTTTAAATACCCATTTTCTTAATATATACTAAATTTCATACTAAAAAAAGTGCCACCAAAATTGATCAATTTAAAAGATAATATATTTTTGGTTGAGAATAGACTAAATAAATTAATAAAATATATTATTTTTCCCTTAACACTATGTTTTTAACCATTTTAATCTATTTGAAATTTCACCACAGTAACTAACTCTTTACCTAGGTAACATATTTTTTTTGAAATAAATTAAATTCAAATTATTACTAAATTTACAATTTTAATTAAAAATATGATATATATTATAAATTATAAAATTTATATATATGGTAAAAATTAATTTTCAATATAAGAACTCATAATGTAATGAAAAACACTTTTTTAGAGAAATGCCTTTCTATGTGTAAAACTGAATTTTCACCAAAATCATGTTTAGTGTTGGTAATATTGAAATTTTTTAGTTTGTGGAAAAAATAAGGAGGTTTATGTGAATTTAAAACCATGAAATGAATGAATATCACCTTCTGAAAAAATTATCAATGGAAAAGTTATGGTATTTGAAAACACGATTTTTTAAACTATTCAAATTAAAATCAACCATTTCAAAAAAATTCAAAAAATTCACCATAATATAATTTTTATGTGATTTATTTTTCATTTTTTCAAATTTAAATTCAAAAATTAAAAAAATTAACATTTAAATAAAACCATATAATGCATGGAAAAAAATTTATTTGGAATTAAAACTAATTGTTTTTTAAATGAAAAGTCATGTTCTTGTTCAATAATGTAATAAAATTATTTATAAGTTTATAATACTAAATAATAATATGAATAAAATATATAAGTAATTCATTATAAAAAATAACCAGATCATTACATTCTCCCTCTATAAGGAAATTTGGTCTTTGAAATTTTATTCTATGATAAACAAGTGAAAATATTTTTCCCTTGTTGAACTTTTAGATTACCATGTTGTTTCTTCAATCATATTATTTTTTAACAAAAAATTCACTAGGTGAGTTATTTATGTTAAAAAAATTTCCATCGGTGGTCAAAACATTGAACTGGATTTTCATTATAGGAAATATTATCCTTTTACGATACCACTTTCGAGCATAATACATGAGAAAAATTAGGTATATACTTCCTTACAAATAAAACCTAAAACACATCGTGTTTCTAACATAGAATTATGTGTAAAGAAACTCAATAAGTAACTAATCCCACTTTCTCTAATGATTTAACATAAACTAATAAACCATCAACTTAATTTTGAGTTATTTCCAAAATGCATCAAACCATTATATGGAGATATTTTAAGAAAAATATGGTCCCCTGCCTCAAATGAAATATATTTCTTCTAATTATCTATATAGATCTTTTACCAACTCTATGTTTCCCTCAAATGGTGTTGAATGATCTTTAAAATTTCAAACATCTCTTCGAACAATTAAGGTTTTAATAATTTTTTCTCATAGAATTTATCCTAATATGCTAGATTTTGATATCATTTTCCATATAATGAATTAAAAGGTTTCAAATGTATACATTAATGTAAACTACTATTAAAATATAATTATACAAATGGAATCCATTGATACCATCCTCTATGATAATCTATTGAGAAAGGACATACAATGTCCTCTAATGTATGAATTATTCACTCTGGTTTGCTATTAGACTGAGGATGAAAAGATGTACTAAAAATTCATTCAGTATCCATTGAATTTTAATGTCCCCTTTAAATATTATATGTTAATATTGGATTATTATAAGATACAATAGAGATAGGAACTCCATATAAACTAACTTTATCTTTATGTAAAATATTATAAAGATGATCCAAACACACATCAACTCGTATAAGAAGAAATATAAATGATTTAGTCTAATAGTCAATAACACCTATTATTTTGTTATTACATTGAGATATATTTGGTAATTCCACCATTAAATCCATATATATATTTTTCCATTTACATTACAGAATTTACAACATCCAAAGCATTTAGTTTCATCATTTTCATTCTATTTTGACTTGTTCAAAAATACTAAATTTCATGGTATAATTAATATTATCTTTCTTCAGTACTACCCACCAATAATATTCCAAATGGTCTTTATATATCTTAGTGCTACATGGATAAAAATATAGAGAGTTATGAGTTTCACTCAATAATTTCTTTTTTGAATTGAGATTTACCCAGTAGACATAACCTATTTTCATATCATATAACTCTGTCTTTGTCAATATTATACTCATGATATTTTAATAGTCTAACCACTTTGACCACTCATTAAAACCCGTGATATTTATTATGATCATATTTAATTCTTCCCAATAATGATGATTGTAGCGATTCTTTACCCAAAAGAAATGGGGTTTTCAAATACACAACATCATATCCCGGTTTCATTATATCATTGGCTACATGATCATTTTACAATAATATAATGGTTAATAATGTATTGTTATTTTCAATCCAAGAATCTATTTCCTTTTTTTCTTTACTCGTATGATATTAAATTATATAGTCCTTATCCTTTATCTGTTCAAACCTTCTTCTTTTCGTAATTTTAATTTATTTTTGTCCAAATGAATAATTAAATATTATATGATCCCTATATACACAACATGACCCCCACATAAATAATGCCTCTCTATTTTTTAATCATAATTTAAAACTCTAAATTTGTGATTATGTGTTGAATTTTTTTCTCATGGGGATTCAACTATCACTATGCATAACTAACTAACCAATCATTGTTCACAAAAATACAATAAATTCCCTTAAATAAAGTATCACTATAAATATAAAACCCCCATTTATTAATGGTATGTCCAATACTGGAGAATTAAATAAAAATCATTTTACGTCATGAAAAAATTTATAATATTCCTTTAACAAAAATAATTATACACTATTTTGAGTTAAATTAGTTCATGGACTAACTAAATGATAACATTTTTCAAATATCTATCATTGAAAACAAACAATTATATGAATGATTTGAATAGGTCTTGGGAATTAACTGATCACTTTAATTTTATAAATATCATATGTTATTCCATTTTTTACAAACAATATTCCCATGAAAATAAATTAGTTGAAACCAAAATAAAAATTTACTAAATTTTCCAAACAACCACTTTTATTTAATGGCATATAAAATAATACATAGATTTTTTTCATGATTCTCATATCTTTTAGAATATACCATAATATCATAAATGAATACAACTATATTTTTTTCCAAATACCCATTTAAACTCTATTTATTATATTAATAAATTATGTGGGTGAATTTTTTATCTTAAAGTGAATGACCAAAAAATCATAATGTCCAAATCTAATTTGAAACCATGTATTATGAATGTATTATTCCTTTACCTTTAGCTAATTATATAAATACCTGAATTCAATATTTAAAAAATAGTATGTTCCTTAAACGAAACACCACAAAAATTTAGTTTAATATAATAATATGTTTTATAGATTTCATAAACCACAATATTGAGGTTTATATGAACTGTATTATACCATCAAAAAAATTATTATTTAAATGTAACAGTTATTACATCCCATCAAATTGGTGTTCTGAATAGGAATAACTACATTATAATAAAAATGCACAGTTTTTTTATATAATGAAATTTTATTAATTAATTCATAATAAATAAGTATTCAATTCTCAATAATGTCATTTTATGTTTCAAAAATCTGTTTTCTTAAATATTGATATTTATTTTATTTTGTGCACATAAATTATAATTAATTTATTCGAAATCATAGAAACATTATTTCAGGAAATTAAAAGTATTTTTTAAAATATGAATTTCTATATTATATTATGGTAAATTTCTTGTTTTTTTCAAAATTTTTAATTTTGAGTGAATTGTGAAAAATACTGATTTTTGTAAAACTCTCATTTATTTTCCTTAAATAAATTAATTTAAAAGTACCATTATGTTTTAAATTTGATATAAAAGTAAATAAATCATCCTTTAATTATTAAAAATCTAATTAATTACATAGTTATCAATATTATAGTTGATTTTGGTATAAGTTCATTTTTGGGAATAAAATGAACTTATCTAAGACTGTGGTGTGTAGGGCAGAATTAGGATTTTCCTGTCGCACTCTCCCAACAATGACCTATCTGTTTGATGTCGCCTATGACAACCCCTCCCCCACTGAAAACTAAGGGGTGATATCCTACTGCTCAATCCAGTCTTCCTAATCAGAATTAGTGCTTATAGATTACAGCCATCGAGATAGACCCAATGATACTGGTCACTTAGAGGGTTTTCCAATTGTGGAAATATCCTCCTTGGAGTTTTACCTTGCCTCAGATCATCTTGTCTTGGCACCAGTTTCTCACTTCGGTTGAAGAAGTCCATATTTTCATGACTTATCACTATATTTTAGGTCATTTTGTGTATTTAAGAGATTATTCTTTATCAGTCTTTTAGATTCAAAGAGTTTCTTGATACTGTTTCAAGACGAGGAAAATCTTATGGGTGCTTTCTCTCAGGAATGCTGATTTTTTGGTTTTTTTCAATTTCTTTTATTTTGATTGGCGATTGAGTATCACATGGGCCAAGATCTGCCTATGGCCATAGTGTGGGTGGGTCTTCAAGGTTTACCACTTCCATTTTTAAATCCTTCAATTTTACATCTGGTAGGGAACACTTGTGGTAGGTTCTTGTGCTCGAATATATGTTCAACATCTCTACAACATCCCACTTATGCCTACATGTGTGTGGAAGCTGACTTATCCAAACGTCTCCCTAATTTCATCTATATCATTATTGCCGGGTAATATTGTTTCAAACAACATGTTATTTATGATGTGTGTCCTCCTTTATGTGAAATCTAATGCCAGCATGGACATTATAAATCTGTTTTTTGCAAGGCGTTTTGCAGAAAGCCCATGTCCACACCCGAGATGGAGGAAGTGGAGTGAGGTTTGAATTCTAATGAGGATGGGGATGTCTCGAGTGCTTCCCAAACTAATTCCCATCTCCATCAAGATGAATTTCATCCAGAGTTCTATTTTGGATCTTACGAAGACTCCATCCCACAACAACTAGTTAGTGATCTTCAAGAGAGGGGAGTGGTGATAAGTGGGATAATGATTCCAACTTCTTCTTGGTATGAGCAAGGGGCACATAGGGTGTCTGGTATTTTTACTGGTCGGATATAAGATCTAGATGAAATAAACATGATTACTCTAAGATAAATAATTATTAATATAGGACTACAATTATGTATGGGTTTCTAATAATTAAGGGTCAGTATAATCTAAGCAACTCATAAGTGGAGTAATTAATCCCTCCCAATATATAAGAAAACAAGGTCATAAAAATGTATACCCTAATGTACAATTGGGAGTAGAGGGAACATCAGTTGTTCAATTTAACCAATTTGTACTCTTGTGAGTTCTTTTCCATAGATCTAAAGAGAACAATGGTTAGATATCAGTGGGATCCAAAAAGAAGATGAAGCAAGCTAGAGGTCATGAAGAAATTCAGGTGCTGGAAAATATTTCTTATATGGAAAATTTTTATATTATTGGAATAGAGATTGATGAATTAAATAATTTGGCTTCTGACAGGGAAGAAGATGTCCCTATTGAAGGTTTTTTCACTCTGGACAGAAAAAAGGGAAAAAGACTCTTAGGATTCTAGGGACATTCCACCCACGGCCAAGAAGAAGAAGAAGAAAAGGAAAGACTATTCCTACCTTCCCAAACGTATGCTGATAGAGTTTTGGGAAAGAGGGGAACTTTCTATGGTGATATGGGCCAATGTTGTGAGGGAGACATTAATTCAGAATCTCTCTCAGTCTCCATCCCCTCAGAGGTGGGTATATCCTCGGGCGACATTAAGGGATATACTATGAGACCCCTAGTTCATAATGTTAAGATGATAGCCACATTTAGTAAGTTTGGGAAGGATAAAAAATATGATATCAGTAGGTCAAGAATTAGGGATGACGCCTTGGTAGCAGTGGAGTGGGATATACTCGAGTAGGGGAGATATCCAGAGAATCTTAGATTAGAACTGATGGCGTGGTACACATCTCAACTTAATATCTTGTTCTTGGAGTTTTCCCTCTTGTTGATATGGACTCATTTCTAGAGTTGATGGATTTTATTGCAATCAAGTTAGAGGTTTTTGTCTCCAAACACCCAGATACTAAAATCAAATACTTAGCGTGGATGTACATGGCCGATCTACCTGAGCTTCCTATCTAGTCAGTTATGATTTTGATTTTGTTTTATGGTTTTTTTTTCTACACTAGTTTGTTTCTTCTATAAGTTCTAATGATTTACCCCGAGTGGGCTATTTAGAAATGTAATAAAATTATTACTTTTTAGAAAATTAACATATCTAAAACTTTTTTTTGTTTCGTTTTAGGAATTTATTTTAATTTTTTTTCCAATCAAATAAATTTATTATTAAAAAATTATTTGAAATTTTGAATTAGGAGGATAAAATTTTATAAATAGATCCCTTTTATTTTTGGTTATTATGAATCGTAACCATGAAAAATATCATTCACCATAGTAAAGTGTAAATTGAGTAATTATGGTAAAAAATAAAATTGTAAGTGTTTTAAAAAATATCCTACACTTGAATTTAATTCATTTTGTTATATTATTTCAACCATAACCATTAAAATTTCTAATATATGGCATTTTGGTGCCATTTTCATTTAATAATGACATTTAAATTATTTTATGAAAATTATATATATAAAATTTTCGTCCCTTGAATTTTATTTATCTTATATGCTTTTATGGGGATAAAAATAATTTATAAATAGTTATAAAATATTATTTTTGACCTGATTTTCTTAGGATGATATTTTTTTAATTTTTAGTGAGGTAAATATTACCTTAAATTCTCATGCAACGTTGACATATTGTTTGTGAAATAAAGAGAGAAATTGCTTAAATTATTTTAAAATTATTTAAAGTAATATGTTTTTTTAAGTTATGGTGTTCCACTAATTTTTTAGACAAATAAAATGAATTATGGATTTTTTTAAAATTTATATTCTAACTTCATTACTCTTTTGATATTTATTTAATTTCAATAATGTGAATAGTAATGAAATTGAATTGAATTTTATTTTATGTTAAAAAATATTATATTAAATGATTAAAAATTTATAAAAAAATTATCCTTGGATAGATTAATGAGATATGGTCGATAATATCAACAATATTCCACTTATGGGTCACTTTTACTTTTTTAGTAACTCTCTCGACCCCTACTATGTAAAAATATTATTATCATGGTAATCATTGAATAGGGTTAACGAGGAGATAAAACAATGATATATAGATTAAATACTAACCAAGAATTGCAAAAATTTTACTGTATGAGAGTATCTAAAATTAAATCCATCATATATAAGAAAAATATAAATTTTCGGCTACATTAATATTGAAAATAATTTATATTAAAAATATAATTTAAATAATTCCACGGGAACCCCTCCCCTCACTTATAAATTGACACATGTCCCCATTTATTACTCTGACTTTTTAAGCCAACAATATTGGAAACTTCATGATAAAATACATTTACATACATCCTTTCTATGACCTAGAGGCTATGTTCTCATCAAAGGACCAACTAAGAAGGCTTATAGTGTAATACAAATATGTTTTTCTAAAGAAGAGGTATTTTCTATTAACAGAGATTTTTAATTTTATTTCATCTTCGACCTCCATAAAAAATACTATAAACATTAAAATATAATAACATCAATATATTCAATATACTAAAATGTTAATATTCATCTCATTTCCATCCTATGTAAAATTAAAATTTTGGTTGTGCATTTATATAACCAACCATCTCCACATAGTGGCATAATTTTTTTTCATCACCACTTTAATATAATGATTATAAATATGGAAAGATTTAATATATATTATATTCATGAAATAACAATAATTCTAAAAATATAATATATTACTTTCATTCTTACCCTACCACCCTTTAAAAAATTATAATGTGCTTCATGCATACCTGTGGACAACTTCCCCCATGTGGCGATGTGATATTTTTATCATCTTCAATTAATGGATGACTATAAAATTGAATTTAATGTATAAAAAATGATTAATTTTTATTTACATTCTTAATACTATGTAACCATGGCCCCTTTAACCATTTTCAACCTACTGAGGTTGTTCTAAGATTATGAATCAAATGTATTCAAAACATCTGATGTGAACTTAACTGATTTTATAATTATATAAGGCATTGTAATAAATGAAATTAAAGGAATAATAAAAAGTAAATACATATTAAATTTTTTCTTATTAATGTATAAAACTAAAATTATTTTATTATATAGGAGATAATGTATGTATGTGTTGATTCAAATTCAAGGTATGTGGTTTCATAACTCAATTTCTTTTTATAAAGTTATATTACATCTTAATTATCTATGTTATCCCAAGATTATGTGTATAATTATATCTGATTATTTTATGTTTTGTTTAAACTACTCTTAAATGGATTTAAAATTTTTACACACAATCAATCTATTAATTAATTCTCATTTCAGTTTTCTGATCTTTATAAGGGTTTATTGTCTCACTTTTGTTGCAGAGAGGCATGTTCCATATTCACTTCTTGTTTCATTGGTGTTGTGTTTACACTGCTGATTTGATAATTTATATCATGAATATATTTATATCTAGGGTTTTTAAAGATTCATTTGAAGATATTTCTTTCAATGAGTTATGAATCAAAAGTTACCAAAGTGGTATGGGTTTAATCTACAATATCATTTTAATTCACGAATATTTATGTTTAAATCTAAATTTAATGATATTATAAGATATTTCTCTTTGAAACTGTCTATATTTTCTTCTTTACTGGTAATATATTTATTTTGAATATTTCCCTTTTATTTTCTGATCTTTGGTAGTTCATATGATTTAGAAAACCATTTTTAAGAAAAACAGATTGTATTTCTTCTTTTGTTGATGAACTTTTTCTTCTATGTCAATTTTTTCTAAGAACGTTTCAAGAATATTATTATTTAAATTTAAATAATTTCTTACATTAATTTTAAAATATATTTTAATTTTATTAAAATGGTTAAAAATGAATCATTTTAAAATTTCTCAAATAGAACATTCTGACCATTTACAAAGTGTATAAATAAGTTTTTTTAACATATATAGATTGAATTACTATTATCATCAAATTAATAATCTATTATTTAAAGAATCATTATAAATTTTCATTGTTATTTTCAAATATAATTTTCTTCTTAAAATCATGGAAATGTAATATTTTTAAAAAATAAATTTCAAAATGAAAAGTGTATTTACATAAAGAAATTTTTGAGTTATCTTTTGAAAATATTTTCATCTATATCAACATCATTTTAAGAATATTATGACTTTATATGGATATACTTTAATGAAACCATCCCCCAAATTTCTTTGAATTTATTATGAACATTTTGAATGGGGTAATTATTGATTTTCCGTATACATGTTATTCTAATATAGATAGCTATTTTTTATTATGGAATGTGGATTAACTTGAATTGTAAATTAATATGATGAATACTTGGGAATTATTAATTGATGTATGGGGATTGAAATTATATAGTCTTTGGATACATTAATAGGACTCATGAGACAAAAAATAATAATTAGTTGTTGTATTCACACCCAATTATTTATGATATCTTCTTATGACACATTAATGATATGTTTATGAAGTATTGGCACAATACCATGATGGTGTGATTCTAATGTCGGAAATCATGCATTACATAAATATTAAACCAATTATTAACGAACACAAAATTATTTATGTTCATATATTATTTATGGAATTATTCCCATATTATGATATTAGTTTTATCAAATATTAGATTATTTATTATATATTCATTATTATTAATGATTTACTTATTCTAAAATAGCTTATACTGTATGATTTTCCTTTATAAGTAACTTATATCAACCTTTATTATGTTTTCATTTCCCTAAGATACCAAGAAGGGATATATGATTGATTTTAGGGATATAATAGAACAAATAATAATGTTATCATTAGAATTTTAAAGTTATATTTCTTGTTTTTTAATATAACAAGAGAATAATGTATGTATCTAGTATCATAGGACTACTAAACTATTTTATACTTCATGATGAAATCCCTTATATCTTGTTACAATGAATTAAAATTTCCACTGGCCCCAAGATGTGGGAGTCGGGGTGTTACAGTTTATATCAAAGGAAGATTCATAGGATCTCAGGGAACTAGATTTAGGAAAAATATATTATAGAACACAACCCTATGATAGATTATAGGTATACGTCTATGTATAAGGTAATATCATGAATCTTAGGAAAATTAGATATTGTGGGGGTTTCCTAGAAAATAGATCCCTATATGAATTTTGGAAAGTGGATGCATCTATGGGATAGATTCAACTAAGGGTAACAACTCTAAAAAATGGATTGAGTATAAATTCTATTATCACTAGTGAATTATGAGTGAGCCAAATACTGTACACCTGGATGGACACTCTCAGGGGATATACTTGTGTTAATGTAAATTTTATTTATCAACCATTACAATGAACGAGTGTATAAAACCTATGGAAACCTATGATATCCCATAGTTATATGCCATAAACCTAATGTTTAATGGGTAAATAAGTCTATGTGTGATCAAATCATTAAAGGCATAAATACCAAATTTGAGGTTTTATATGATAATATTTTAAGATGATTAAGGATATTTTCTGAGATATTTATGGGAATATAACCCTTTGGGTTATTAGGTGTTTTAGTGGAAATGTAATTTCAGGAATACCAATTTTCTATTTTGTGAACATATATAAAAATGTATAGATAAAATAAATAGTTAATATAATCATACATATTTAGTTAATTTTGGGTTATTACAATTTGGTAGCATTTGTTTTATTTTTAGAGAACAATCAAACATAAAAATTATTTTTGGACTAAGTGATTAATGTTATTTTAGAATAAGTTCACTATATTTTTAAGGATTATTACATGATTAATGTAAATAGAATATTATTTTCTAGGATGATATTTCATTTTAGGGATAAACATTGAGTTAACATGTTGAATAATATTTATTTTTTTGTAGTTATTTTATAGTGATTCGTGTTATTTTAGAAAAATTTTATTATATTATAGAAAATATATGATTAGGTTATTTATATTTTGATACGCAATTTTATGAATTGTAAAGTCCTGGAAATTCATTGTAATTTATTTTATTTAAATGAGAATTTTTTGAGTCTCTGTAAATTGACGGCACGTAATTCCAAGGCCTGGAGTGCCGGGAATGAATTTCTGAACTTTTTTTTGGGTATGTTCAGTAAACATGTGAGGAGGTTTTTATAACTTTTGAACTAGTGCTCGGAATTGAGATCTGAGGACACCGTTGAACTCACAATGCTGGTATTCACATAAGGAGACCTTCACCTCGACTGTAGTTGGTCGAGGGTGAAAGATATAATTTGGGTTTTTTGTGGAAGAATAAAATCAAAATAAAGTTGTGTAGGTTTTATTTTTATTTTTTATTTTTTAAACTCCATGTGGATGTTGAGAAGTGGAGACCACCAGACCAAAACCTCTCATGAGAGGTTATAATGGTGGGGACCACCTGAACTAACCTCCAATAAGAGTTTATGGTAGTGGGGACCACCCGATGTAAAAACCCCCTTGAACTCCCCATTAATGGAGAAACCCTCAAAATTCTTATTTAATGTGGTAGAAGCTCTATAACACCTCTAACAGTATTATGCCAACTCAATTTAATAAATTAGGATATTTTGAATTTGTACTAGAAATCAAAATAATAGATATCATAATCTATTATCTTAGGCTACCTTTTCAGTTTGGTGGAATTGGGGAGAAAGGCTTGTCAAAGGAGAGACCATTGGAGAACTTGGGAGATAGCTCTCCAACGAAAAATGCCAATGAATAACACCGACATCAACTTCGACTTTCTTCTTCGAGACATCCTCTAATGTGGGATGTCTTCAATCAATGATTCTCTTCCCATCCCCAATGACATCGTCTTGTCCCTCACTATCTTCGTTGATGAATCAAACAATGTAGGGGGTTATTATTTACATTCAAGAATTCTCTCAATTAAATTTCTGGTTCTTGGAAAGCATGGATAACTTGGATAAACCAAAATGGGTTGATCCACTATTCAAATTAAATGGAAGAGTTTTTCATTCTTAACACCTGATGTTTTTGAGCCGCTCACTACCGCTCTAACGTAGAGGGTGCGGGCCAAACAAACATGGATTAACCCCTCCGTCGTTCTTCCTTATTGTGTTCTTCATGATAGAAGAATGTGGCTTACACCATGAAGAAGAATGATGAGAGAGGCTGGCTAAACCGGCCACTGGTGGAGGCACGACACCTCACCGTCTCGTGGCTCCGCCGCCTGCAACCTCCGCTCCTCGTGGGCAAGCCGCCGTCCGAGCCACTGCTACCATCCACAGCCGGTCTTCCTCCAGAGCCTTTAATGCCATCAATATCCAGGCCCCTGGCCTTTCCACTGCTACCTTCCATGGCCGTGCCACTGCCCGCAGCCTCACCACCCAAGCCGCAGCCGCCGTCCGCAGTCGAGTCTCCACCCGCGACCTCGCCACCCAAGCCGTTTCCGTCGTCTGTGTCCTCGTTGCGCCATCCGAGTCCTTTTCGAGACATCCCGTGGCCTCCAACATTTTGGATAATCCTCCCCGGTCCAGGCTGATCTGCCTCATGCCCTCACGGCACCCCTCAGCCGAGCTACCCTTGCGGCACCCCCGGGACGAGATGCCCTCGCGGAACCCCCTGTGGCCCTCTACGGCCCCCCGTGGCCTGCAGGGCCGCCCAGTGGACCGGGCCAATACCAATGGGCCGAGACACCTAGCGGGCCAAGCTGGACCAAGTGTGTCAGGCTGGGTTGACCCAAACCAGGTCGGCCCAGACCGGGTAAGGCCAGGTCAGTCCGACTAGACCTAGGCCAACTACAACACATTTACATTCTTTTGGCTGTAACATTGGCACTGGACGTCAGTTTGAAAAATCGACAGTGGCGTCGAAAATAATAGAGCGAGGCGGTCCCTTTGAGTATACCACACTAGAAATTTGGGTTAATATAGAGTATGGTCAGGTTGTATCAAGCACGAATTCAATCGGGCCCTCGGGACTAAAAGGCTAATAAGTCACAGATCGGGCATCTGATTGATGCGCCGTCTGTTGCATTGAGACCTCTATGATGTGGTGGTTCTTTGAGATACTTTATCTTATGACATAGTAGAAGTTGGAGAATCGACCAGTGGCTTGGGGAGTGGACTCTCCTAGAGATGATCATGCCTAGTGCAAAAACCCAGTTTATGGCTATGATGAGAAGAGTGCTCCTAGCTATTCTGTGCGAATCAGATTCTAGAAATTTTGTGCAGATTATATCCTTGAAATCCTTTATAGGTCAAATCCGAGAGATCTTGTGTGGGTTCACTCCTAGAGATCCTGTGCGGTTCAGCTCCTAACGATCCTCTGCGGGTGAGATCCTAGAGATCATGTGTGGGTCAGCTCCTAGGGATCCTGTGTGGGTCAGATCCTAACGATCCTCTGTGGGTCATCTCTAGAAATCATATGTGGGTCAACTCCTAGGAATCCTATGTGGGTCAACTCCTAGCTATCCTCTGTGGGCCAGCTTCAGCGATCCTGTGTGGGTCAGCTCCGGGTGATCATGTGTGGTCAGCTCTAGAGATTCTGTGCAGTTTAGTAGGAGAGCCTCTAAACAGAGTAAGATTATTCAGTTGTTACATATAATCATGTATACTAATGTAAATAAATAAATACATGGTGTGAGATGAGTCATAACATTTGTGTTCATTCATGATTATGATGGATTACTTGATAACTTAGGTATATGTATGGTCATATACCTAAGTACGGTTATCTGTTGTTATCATACTTTGTGTTTTATCCTTGGTGGATTTTGTGAGACCTCGAGGGTCTCGGGGACCCTAATGAGTATCATTATACTCACCCCTACACTGGCTATGTCTGAACCTCATTGTGATGGATGCATACGACGAACAACGCTGATCAAGGATGATAGTACAAGGACTGGAGGACGCTTGGAGGTGGACCATACGGTGTGTCGGTTCGCAGAGGAGATGGGTGGATGTGGAGAGATGAGGATGCAATATGTACCTACACATCAGGTAGGAACTCAGAGAACAACCCAATAATTGCCTTTATTTTTCTTCAGTTGTACTTGTACTATTACTGTTGGGATCGTATTCATGCCCCTTTTTACTTTCATCACACTTTTTTTTCTATATAGTTGACTTTCATTTGTCTCTTTATTTGTGCTTGGTTGCATGTGTTTAAAGGTTATAAAGGCAATGCCTTCCCAGTTTTAAGGAATACGACTTTGGTGCTAGTTTCCATCCATTGGCCTATGGAAGGGGGGCTTGTGGTTAGTCATGACACGGTCCCCGGGAGATGGGTCATGACAAATTGTTATTAGAGGTGTCAGTTCTAACACAGTACATGGTACTATGATCATTGTTTTTTTAACAGCAATAGTGTTCAGAGTAGTGAGTGTGGTTATGGGTTTTGGGAATCCAATGTTAGTGCAGTGACCGATATATGCAAACACCGGGACCCTGTCTTCTAATTACCGACTCAGTGCATGAAAAAACTGATTGCGTGTGTGCTTTCAAGCATTTTCTTTGTGATATATTGAGTCAGATCACCAAGTATAACATATTGACCATGGTGCACCTGGTTCTTTTAAGGATTCCTTGACGCAGTCAACCAGCTAGGGTTCCCAGAGTTTAATGCATTGATAGCTCACCGAGCGACGCGACTTTGGTGTTGGGCCATCTTCCAGTAGATGCACCAATGGAGGCACCGGTGGTAACTTTCCCCATTGGACCAACGATGCCACCAGACATAGCAGTAGACAGTGCATTCCACTTGAGTGTGTTGCATGAGTTCTAGTGAAATATTTTACCAAGGTTCTGGGGAGAGACGGACCCATAGGCATCTGAGGATTAGATGGAGGCTATGGTGAGAGTCTTACGACTAGTAGGGACACCAGCTGATCTCATGGTGATCCTTACCACCAGCCTTCTATAGGAAGTAGCAGGAAGATGGTGGAGCTTGATGCTCTAGGTCCACGATGAGGTGATGCTCCTCTGGTAGACTTCGAGAGCCAATTTCGAGCAGGGTTTTTTCTAGTGACGCTTCATGAAGTGCTCATATAGGAGCTTCTTCATCTGCGGCTGGGAAGCATGACTGTTTCTTAGTACCCAGCAAGGTTCACTAACCTCTCTTGCTACTCCACATATATGGTTAGGGACCCATTCTTCAGGGCTTGGACCTTCGAGCAGGGGCTCAGGCGGGAGATCAGGGCTTCGAAGATCTCACTCAGCATCCCGACATAGGCGGGGGTGTTAGAGAGATCCATCCTAGTGAAGTGTTTCTTTGTTGAGTAGTCTCCATTAGCGAGATACACCACTAGTCGTCACGTAGTGGAGTCTTCTATAGCTGATAGTAGACAAATGTTGTAGAGGTACAAGAGGACCAGTCCTACATGTGGATGACCGCATGTCTCAAGATCAGTTGTGCGGGGCACCCTAGGCAGACCCAATCATCCCACGAGAAGGAAGGGTTCCATATATGGCGAGTAGGGTAACATGGATAGTGACTATCCAAAACGTTGTACGGATGATCAGTAGATGGTCAAAGTACCACCCAGGCAGAGGCAGAGGTTTGACAGTGGAGGTCCTCAGGGAATAGGCGGAAGTGGCAAAGGAGCTGGTCATGTAGCTTGCGGTGGGCGACGATTCGAGATGTTACCGCCACCACCACAGGAGGTCTACCCCGGCCGCAGGGATCATGTGGACGTGGGAGATCTCAACTCTCGGAAGCTAAGGCTTATGATATTGACACTCCGGAGATTATATGAGGTACGATATTTGTCTACACCACCTTAGCTGCAGTTCTTATAGACACAGGTTCCAGTCATTATTTTATTGCCACAACCCTTGTTCAGAGCTCAGAGATTCTGAGGGAGCCATTGGTTTGATCCTTATGGATAGAGACTCCTACGGGAGTGGATTCGACAATTACAAAATGGGGCCGATAGTGTGAGCTTACTCTAGGTGGAGAGAGCTTTCACTGGGATCTCCTTGTAGCGGCATCGAGGCCTTAGGATGCCATCTTGGGTATGAACTGGTTATCTATATTCTATGCACAAATTGATTGTATTAGGTGCAAATTGTGGTGTGTCCACCTGGATGGGACCGGGTTTACCTTCACCGGTGAGAAGGGAGCCTTTGCAGCGCAGGATGGACTTACTCAGAGAAGTGTACAGCCGATAACTCATCATTTTGCTTGACTTACCCTCAGAGTGGTTGATGTGAAGAGTCAGATCTATCCTGAATTGGGGGACCAGTACACAGATTTCTTCCCTGATGATGTTCTGGGTTTACCTCCTCATAGATAGGTGGACTTTTACATTGACTTGTACCCCGGTACGACACTGATATATACACCAGCATATCGGATGGCTCCCACAGAGCTTTGTGAGTTTAGGGTATAGCTAGAGGACTTGTAGGGAAAGGGATTCATTCGGCCCAATGTTTCACCTTGGGCGGCCCTAATTTTGTTCTCAATGAAGGCATATTGGAGTTTGAGTCATTGTGTTGACTATCGGTGCCTGAATCAGGTGACCGTGAAGAACAAGTACACACTTCTGAGGATTGAAGACCTCTTTGATCAAATGAAGGGATCATGGTGGTTTTTGAACATAAACCTAAGATCAGGCTATCAGCAGCTCAGATTACGAGACGAGGATTGCAGAAGATGGATTTCAGGTGTCGGTATGTCCATTATGAGTTTTTTTATGCCTTTCAGCAGGACCAACGCTCCAGCAGTGTTTATGGAACTCATGAACATGATCTTTCAACCATATCTGGATCACTTTGTAGTAGTCTTCATCGACGACTTTCTGATCTACTTGATGACTGAGAAGGATCATGCCTATCATTTGTAGGTAGAACTGGACACACTCCTAGAGCACCAACATTATAGTAAGCCCTCAAAGTGCTAGTTCTGGATCTAAGAGGTTCACATTCTGAGACATGTCATATCGGATGCTAGAGTTACAGTGTATCTAGTGAAGATTGAGGTGATACTTGCTTGGTAGCCACCCAGGAGTGTGATGGAGGTACAAAGATTCTTGGGTTTCGATGGTTTCTACCAGGGATTTGTTCCGGATTTTTCCAGAGTTGCAATACCTCTATTAGCGTTGACGAAGAAGGAGAAAACCTTCAATTGGTCAGATATATGACAACAGAGTTTTCAAGAGCTAAGGCAGAGGCTGACTAATACCCCCATCTTGAGGCTACTAGTGGAGGGAATATGATACATATTTTACTAAAACACATAAGGTACTGGGCTCGGATGCGTCTTGGTGTAGGAGCGTGCAATGATGGCTTATAGATCTTTATAGCTGAGAGAACATGAGAAGAACCATGCTACCCAGGACCTTGTGTTTGAAGCAGTGGTCTTCTACTTAAAGAAGTGGTGACATTACTTGATGGGTGAGAATTTCATAGTCTACTAAGATCATACGATTATTATTCATATCTTCTATAAGAAGGACCTGAACCTGAGATAGTGATGTTGGATTGAGTTCCTCTATGACTATGACTTTGAGATAGTCTATACTCCTAAGAAGGGGAACGTTGTTGTAGATGCACTCAGCATGAGATCTATTATACAGATTCTAGGTGAGGTGACAGAGAAACTAGCGACTTTGCAGATATCCGTTGTGGATCGACATGGAGTAGACTTCCTTCAGTCTCTTATAGTCACTCCCCCACTTCATCAGCAAGTATGGTAGCCACAATGTGGGGACACTGACTGCGAGAAACGACGTGCTCAAATATCCACAGGATATGCGCTTGATTGATTTCTGAAGGGGGGGAGCACGTTATCCTCTTTAGAGGACATACCATGGTACTAGTGTCTCTTCAGTAGGAAGTGATGAGGGAGTTTCACACATCACCTATAGCAGTACATCCATGAGTGGAAAAGATGTACCAGGATCACCGACGATAGCACTGGTGGCTGGTAATGTAGAAAGTAGTAGCAGTTTTGGTCTCCTGGTGCCTCACTTGTCAGTAAGTGAAGGCAGAGCATCAGGTAACAGTAGGCTTCGTTCATCCATTAGAGGTCCCAGAGTGGAAGTGGGATGGGATATCCATGGAATTCATGATAGGGCTTCCACATATATCCCAAAGTCGCTACTCAAGTTTTGTGATTGTCGACCAACTCACCATGTCATCCCACTTCTTACCGATCAGAGAATAGGGTTCAATAGGGATATTGGGACCCCTCTATGTGCAAGAGATTATGTGCCTACATGGAGTACCCTCGACGATTGCCTCTGATCATGATAAATGTTTTACTTCTCAACTATGGAGGGGGTTGCATGAGGCTTTCAGGATGCAACTTAGCTTGAGCACCGCTTTCCATCCTCAGATGGATGGCCAGACTGAGCAGACCATTCAGACTCTCGAGGACATTGTGCATGCTTGCATCCTTGACTTCAGTCACTACTAGGAGGATAACATGCCTTTATAAGAGTTTTCTTTCAATATCATCTATGAGTACACCATTGGGATGACTCCTTTTGAGGCATTGTATGGGCGACCTTACATATCTACTCTATGTTGGACTGACCTAGGGGAGTCAGTACAAGTGTGACCAGAGATGGAACGGGGTTCCACAGAGAAGGTGCAGATCATCCAAGAGTAGATGAAGACAGCACAAAGTAGGTAGAAGTCATATTCTGATAGGATTCGGAGACCTCTGGAGTTCGAGGATAGCGACGACGTCTTTCTATGGGTCTCACCCCTACGAGGTTTAAAGATATTGCATTAGGCGACAAGTTATCTCTGAGATTCATCGGACCATTCCAGTTCCTCAGTAGATTTGGAAAGTTGGATTACCACATAGCTATTCCACCTCAGTTGCACTGGGTACACGATGTCTTCCACGTATCCCAACCGAGGAGATACATGCAAGACCCTTCTCACATCATCGACCATGCTGATTTGGATGTTGACGATGGGTCAACTATAATGGAGGAGATAACCTCAAACTTCCTATTAAATTAGAAAGATACATGCAAGACCCTTCTCACCACCTCGAACACTGAATAAATAGAGATACCCTCAAACTTCCTATTAAATTTGGGAGAGCCTCTACAACTCCTCCAACATTATTATGACAACACAATTTAAATAATTAGGCTATTTATAATTTGTTCCAACAAACTAAATAATAGATGTAATAATATATTATCTTAGTCTACCTTTTCATTTTGGTGGAACTGGGGAAAAAGGCTTAGCAAAGGAGAGAGCGTTGAAGAACTTGAGAGAATGCTCTCCAACGAAGAACGCCAACATAGAACACTGACCACGACATTGAAATTCTTCCTTGGGACATCTTCCAATGTGGGAAATCGTAAATTGGTGATCGTCTTCTCCTCCCCAATGATGTCATCTTCCCCCTAACGATCTTCGTCGATGAATCAAACGATGCAGGGTGTTATTATTTAATTTGTTGAATTTTCTCAATTAATTTACTGGTTCCTAGAAATCATGGTGAACATGGATCAACCAAAATGAGTTGATCCATGATTCGTATTAAATTGAATAGTTTTTCATTCTTAATTCCTTATTTTTTGAGCCACTTTCTATCACTCTAACCTAAAGGGTGCGGGGCAAACAAACATGGCCCGACCCCTTTGCCCTTCTTCCTTATTGTGTTCTTCATGATGAAAGAATGTGGCTTACCCCACAACCACGAATGAAGAGAGAGGCCAGCTCAACCGGCTACTGGCGAAGGCATGACTCCTCGCTATCTCACGGCTCCACTGCCTGCAACCTCTATGCCCCGCGACTGAGTATCCACCTGAGCCGCTGCCCAAGCAACCATTGCCATACATGGTCGGGCCGATGTTGTCCCCGGTCGGGCCGCGACCCGAGCCGCCCCCACCTTCCATGACCAAGCCACCGCCAGAGCTGCTACCGCCATCCACAGCCGAGCCACAGCCCAAGACCTTGCCCCATGAGATGCTGCCACCGTCCGCGGCCAAGCGGCTGCCCGCAACCTCGCCACCCGAGCCGTTGTCGCTGTCTATGGCCCTGTTGTGCCACCTGCAGCCTCACCACGCCATACCACAACCTCTTCCCTCTCATTTGAGATGCCCCGTACTAGGCCAAGACACCCCACGCCCTTGTGGCACCCCTTGGCTGAGTATCCCTAGCATCACCCCCGGGCCGAGCCACCCTCGCATCACCCCCTACGGCCCTCCTTGGCCCCTCGCGGCCCGGCAGAATGGACCCAGTGGGACAGGCTGAATCCAACTGGCCGGGCCACCCAACGGGCCGAGTTGGACCCAGCGAGTAAGGCCAGGTCGGGATGGGTCTGTCCGACTGGGTCAGACCGGACCCGGGCCCACTACGACCCATTTACATTGTTTTGGCCATAACTTTTCCACTGGACGTTCATTTGACAAACTATCAGTGGTGCTAGAAATATTTGACCGAGACAGTACTTTTGAGTATACCCCACTAGAGATTTGGTTTAATATGGGGTGTGTTTGGGTTGGATCAAGGACAAATCCAATAGGGCCCCTAGGAAAAAAAGGCTAATAACACACAAACCGGGCATTCAATTGATGCACCATCTATTGCGTTGAGAGCCCAATGAAATGGAATACCATTGAGATACTTATTCATGGGACATCATGGTTCATGTATAATAGACTAGTGGAATGGGGAGCAGACTCTCTCAGAGACATGCAAGGCTGGTGAGAAAAACCAGTAGCTGGCTGTGACGAGAAAAGTGCTCCTAGAAATTCTGTGTAAGTCAGCTCCTAGTGATCCTCTATGGGTAAGCACATAGAGATCATGTGCGGGTCATATCCTAGAGATTCTATTGGGGTCATCTCCTAGAGATCTTGGGTGGGTCAGCTCCTAGATATCCTATGGCGGTCAGCTCCTTGTGATCCTGTGTGGGTCATCTCCTAGCGATCATGTGTGGGTCAGATCCTAGCGATCCTGTGTGGGTCAGATCCTAGCAATATTGTGTGGGTCAGCTCCAGTGATCCTGTGTGGGTCAGATCTTAGCAATCTTGTGTGGGTTAGCTCTTAGTGATCCTGTGTAGGTTAGCTCTTAGAGATCCTGTGTGCGTCAGCTCTAGCGATACTATGTGGGTCAGCTCATAGCGATCTTATGCGGGTCATCTCCTAGAAATTCGGAGCAGGTTAGCAGCAGACCCTCTTAATGAAGTAAGATGATTTAGTAGTTACATCTAATCATCTCTACTACTATAGATAATTATATACATGGTGTGAGCTATGTCAGGACCCTTGTGTTCTTTTATGATCGAGATGGATTACTTGATAACTTAGGTATATGTATGGTCATATGCCTATGTTGGTATATCTATTGTTTTCATACTTTTTGGTTTATCCTTGGTGGATTTTGTGAGACCTCGGGGGTCTCAGGGAAACTACTGAGTATCTTTATACTCACCCCTGCACAGGCTATGCCCGTACCTTATTGTGTTGGATGCAGATGATGAACAACGCTGATCAAGGCTAAGAGTTCCAGGACTGGACGGTGCTCAGAGGTGGACCATACGACATGTAAGTATGCAGAGGAGATGGGTGGACATGGAGTGTTGAGGAGGCAATCTGTACCTACCCCTCAGGTTGGAACTTGGAGAGTGACCTAGTAGATACCTTTATTTTTCTTCAATTTTATTGTATTTTAGTTGTACTTTTATTATTACTGGTGGGTTTGTATTCCGACCCCTTTTTACTTTCAGCACTCTTTTTTCTATATAGTTGACTTGCGTTCTTATCTTGCTTTGTGCATGGTTGCATGTGTTTATAGGTTATAAAGGCAATGTCTTCCCAGTTTTAGGGAATACACCTTTGGTGCTAGTCGCCAGCCCCTTTCCTATAAAAGGTTTCCTTGAGGTTAGTCATGACACGAGCCCCAGGGGACAGGTTGTGATATGAATGATTAATATTTTTTATAGATGAATATTAAGTTGGTATTAGGATAATATATATTTAAATCATTCTAATTTTAAGGTTTAAATTTTTTTGCACAAAATTTAAATAGTTTTTAAGGTTTTCTGAATTTTGGGTACTGTATTTGTAGTATTAAAGATTAATATAGTGTTTATCTATATAATGGTTTATTCATATTTGATATTATCTCATTCTATGATAACCATTTTTGTTCCGAGTAATGTAGTGAGACATGAAAACTAATTCATCATTATTTTATATATCTTTAATTCCATTAAAATTTAATTTTAGTGATTCATGCATGAAAAAATAATTTTGAATATTCATTTCTATGTTTTTGAGATGGTATATAAGTGGACATTAATTGACATGCAACCATCAGATGAAATTGTTCTTATGAAATAGAATGAAATAATGTAAGTATATTTTCTCATGTTCTTTATCTTGATAGTAAAATAATCCTTAATCTCTAGGAAAAATATTTTGAAATAAAAATTTTATCCTTTTACATTATTTTTTGATGGATTGATAATATTTTTTATCCCTTATCTATTTATGGTTTGGGGGTCATTAAAATTCCCATGACCAGGTGCTATATCACTCCATTTTATTCATTGAATGTTATTTTTCTCATATAATTATATATTTTCACATCCCACTAATTTTATCCTTATATGGGAAGTCAATTATTTATTATTTCTGGAAACCATTTTGTTTCACACTTCCTCCTTGAAAAAGAAGTTTTATTATCCCTTTGTATGATGCGGGTTTGAAAAAAATTATTTTTAAATATTATACCTTTTATTACTGAGATAAAAGTTGAAAATATAAAATTTACTTGGGGGGACACAAAAACATAAAAAATTAGTTTAAAATTATAATATGATCATTATTTTTCATTACATGTAACATTGTGCTTTAAAATAATTACAATATACAATAAAAATTTTATTATTTAAATATAACCACTATAACATAGAAATTTAATTATTTGTATGAATAATAATAAAATAATTATTAAATATATCTAGTATTATTATTTTTATAATTCAAATGTATTTATTAATGCATAATAATAATGTACTCAATTTTTAGTAAAGTCATATGATTAAAAAACATTTTTTCTTGAAAAATGGGT
Source organism: Viscum album (assembly GCA_963277665.1). NCBI lineage: Eukaryota > Viridiplantae > Streptophyta > Magnoliopsida > Santalales > Viscaceae > Viscum > Viscum album. Next base: position 450,280,508 of record OY728133.1, read on the forward strand.
TTCTATTATATTTTTTGTGTAGAAATTATAATTAATTTATAGTATATTTTAGAAATATTATTTTATAAAATTAATATCATTTTTGAAATCATAATTTCAATATTATTTTAGGGTGAAAGTTTTGTGTTTTTTTAAATAGATTTATTTTTGAGTGAATTTTAAAAAATACCATTTTTAGAAAAATAATTGTTTAGTTTCTTAATATAATGTAATTTATAAGTATGATTATGTTTCTAGTTTTATATTAAATTAAATTAAGTATCCTTTAAATATGAAATATCTAATTAAATAAATACTAATCGACATTATGCTTTATCATTTTATAATTTCATTGTAAGGCTTGAAAAGAAATTTATCAAAAAATATTTTTCATTGCGTTTCACAATTTAATATTAAAATTAATATCTCAAACTTATAGAAATTTAATCTTGAAAAATGGATTCCTAATTTTTACCTAGGTGTTTTAAATTTGGTAAATACGTCTCTTTTATTTTTGGTTTTTATGAATAGTAACCAAGGTATATATTTTTCACTATATTAAAATGTAAATGAGATAATTAAGTTAAATAATAATGTTTTCGGGCTAGAAAAATCAATCAAAAATAGGAATTTTTATCATTTTATTGTATTAATTTGACCATATAAGTCTTAACATAGAATATATGTTATTTTAGTTCCATTTTCCTTTCATAAGTTCATTAATATTCTTTTAAGAAAAGGATATATAAAAAATGTCACTCTATTAACCTTAATTTATATTATGTGTTGTCATAGGGGTAAAAATAATTTATGAATGGTTTAAAAAGATTATTTCTATTATAAATATTTTTTATGTTGGTATATTTTTAATTTTTATTGATGAAACAATTACCATAAATTCTTATGTAACACTAACCCAATGTATCTGCATGTAGTAGAAAAAAGAATGAAAATATTTTAAAAACATTTAAAGTAATATTTTATGAATTATTTGTGGTTATATAATAACTTTATATTTAAATATGATGTATTATTGATGTTTTAAATGATTATATTTGAAGAAAATTTATATCATGATATTTTTTAAAAGTTAATTGTGTGATTATTCTCAAAAATGAATTTAATGGTAATTTATGTTATATAATATTTTATTAAATGATTTACAATTAATGGAAATATTATATTTTAAAAAATAAGTGGTATTTTGTCTATAAAATAAAAAAATATCCAATTATGGATCACTTTTACTTTTAGAGTAACTTTCTTGAACCCAATGTGTAAATTTTTTTGACATGCTAATCTTTAAATGTAGTTAAACATGGATTGATACTCAGATATATGGATTAATGTATCCCATAAACTGGTCTAGCTATTATTTTATGAGGTTATTTAAATTTATATCTATCCATGATTTTAAATATATCAATTTTTTCACTTTATTATGATAATTAATTTATATTAATTTAATACTTTAGTAATTACTAGGGTTCCCCTCACATCAATTATAAAAGGAAACCTACCCTCCTCTCTAAATAAATCTTATTGAGAAATTTATCTCAGCCAATACCTACCTAAATAACTTCTTAGCCTTCTTACCCAAAACATATAGGATCTGGTCTCAACAAAGGACCTACTTAGAAGGCTTAATTTGTAATCCAATAGTTGTTTTCTAAAGAAGTGTGATAACTCTTAAAAATGTTTTTTCACTTTATTTCCTCTTATACCTCCTTAAAATATTCTATAACCATTATTATATAATAAAATAATTTAATTACAAATAATAAAATTTTATTTTGTGGGTTTCACAACACTTATTAATCTTATTTCTATCCTATGTAAAATGAAGTCATTTCACCTGCGTACATACGACCTACTGTCTCTACATAGCAGTGCAATTCATTATTCATCACCACTTTACATGTATTATTATAATGCAAGAATTAAAAAATATATATTATATTCATGAAATAATTATGATTCTATAAATTTAATATATTTCTTACTTTCTAACGCTTCCACCCATTAACAAAGCTAAAGCTTCTCGTGCGAACGTGTGGACTACCACCTCTATAAGGTAATGTGATTCATTTTTCATTTCCAAATTTTATAGATGATTATAAAATTTTATTGAATGAAATAAAATTATAATTATTTCATGATAAACATTATAAGGATTGTGGAACCATTATTACTTTGACCATGGTATACCTATTAAAGTTGTTATGTGATTATTAACTGAATGTCCTAAAAAAATATGACATGAACTTAACAGATTTAATAAATATGTAAGGTGTTGTAACAAAATAATTAAAATGTATAATAATAATTTAATATAACTTATTTTTTAAAAAATTTATAAAATTGATATATTTATATTAACATGATATAAAGTACATACATGGTGAGTCAGACTTAAGGAAATGGATTGTTAACTCAATTTCTTTCCATTGGATAACATTACTTTTTTATATATGTTATTACAATATTATATGTGAAATCACCTGATAATATTTTATATTATACTTTAATTTTTTTAATTTTTATTTACAATTGTTGCACATAACCACTTCATTGATTAATTCCAAATTCAGTGTTACGATCCTTATAAGGGTTTCTTTAATGACTTTTGTTTCTATAAAACATATTCCATATTTTCCACTTGTTTATTTTCTGTGGTGTTTATTCTAATCCTTTGATAATATATATCATGCTGATATTTATATTAATGGTATTTAATTTTTTTTAGAGTTATCTATTTCAGGGCAGTTATGACTCAAATGTTTCTAAAGTGATAGAGTTTATTCTATAATATCATTTTTATTCAGGATCAATTTTGTTTAAATTTCAATTAAATGAAATTATATGGTCTTTCTATTTTAAATTACATATATTAAATTTTATGCACATGCATTCTAAAAACAATTAAATAATGTTTTTATTTATATTTCATTAATTCATTAAGGTCATTTTCAAATATATTTGACAATATGTAAAATGTTTTTAAGATGATTTTTTTTACATTGACAGTATGAATCATTTTGAATTTATTTACAAAGTAAAAAAATAATGGTTTTTACATATATTACGTAACCTTCTATTAATTCCACCATGACTACTATATTATTTAAATATTCATTAACATTTTTCTGTGGTTATTTACATGGAATATAGTTTTCCTATAATCTTAGAAATTTTTATATTAAAAAATAGTATTTCAAAATGAAAAGGGTGTTTTTCTCAAGAAATGTTCAAGTGATATTTTAAGAGGAATTTTCTATTTTTAATCAAACTTTGTTGAATATTATTATTTAATTGGGATATAATCAAATTATACCATAAATGATATTTCTTTGGATAGCTTAAGATCATTTGTAATAGGGTATGTATTGACATTCTGTATGTTGTTTCTTAAAATATGGATAATTATTTAATTTTAAGGCATGTTTATTAAGAAGTATTGTTTATTAATATGATGAAGGAATTGGAATTATTATAGTATAGATCATTCCCAAAATTACATATCCCCTCGATACATTTATAGGCCTCACGAGATAAAAAAGATAGACTATATAATGTAAGTTTTCCCAATTATTTATGATGTCTAAGAATAAGGCATTAACACTGTGTTCCTTATGTCCTCGAAGAAGACATTTATAGTATGATTTTTATGGTTGATGTTATTCATTTAATCACTATGAAATTGGTTATTGTTACCCATGAGATTTTTTATGTTCTTATGTAATCCATGGATATTTTACCCTTTTATGATATTAGCTATATATAATATGTGATTATTGTTTATATATACCATACTATTAATGATTAATTAATTCGATGGTAGATTTTATTTTATTCTTCCCATTAATAAGAATGTGAGATCAACCCTTATTTTGTTTTCCATTCCTCATGATACCAAGTATAGATCTATGAATTATTTTAGAGATATACTAGAAGAAATATTCAATTTCTCACGATATTTTCAATATTGTATTTTATGTTATCAATTATAATGTGAGATTTATGTATATATCTTGTCTCCCAAGAGTTATAAAAAAAATTATCCTTCAAGATGTGATCCATGGTATCTTGTTCGAATATAGTAAAATAACCAATGGCATTGGGATACTAGATTTGGGGTGTTACACTAGCACTGATAAAAACAAGTCATCTATATAAGTCAAAAATTCTTTTTCATAATAATAATAATAATGGGTACTCTAAAATCAATGAAAATCCTCAAAATATCAATATTTATTCTTAGGAATCAAAATAGGAGTATGCAGAGATACATTAATATCGTGGATGAAACCCTTTTCAATTTTTTTTTTCATTTTTTATCTCCAACAACTACACTAGACCCATTCTATAATGGGGTTTTGATATTTTATTAGCATCAAGAAATTTTACAACAATTATTTCAACATCTTGATTAGAATTACAAAAAGGAATATCATCCATAAATTCATTAAAAAATTAAATTTACCATTAACACATTACTATGCCGAATAATTATGTTTTTCTCAATGTAAAATGAAATATAACCATGACCCCATATTTAATCATTTTATCAACTACTTGATATATTATCACATTTACAAACTCATTCTTATATGAAATCTGAAAAACATTCCAACAGTTGAATATGACTTATTTTGATCTGCTATATTTCTTATAATAATAAACCAAAATCCAATCCATATTCAAAATTACATCAAACTATAATTTGGGTAAAAACATAATATTTTTAAGAGAAACCATTATATAGATACATAAATGAAAATTCCAATATATACTTGCTTCTTCAATACTCCAACATAGAGTTTTTTTTCAAAAGTTCTATATCTATTTATTTATTTGATATTTTCTTTTTTAATAAAAAATTTGAAAATATATAAAAAAAATTCAAATATCTATAATAAAACAGAATATTTACATTGTTATAGTAAACAATGTACTCGTCATAACTTCATTTGACAGACCAATATGAGAAAAAATACTATAAAATGATGTATCAACACATTTTTTATACATTTTTTATGATTTTTAATTTTCATAATTCTCTTTGTACACACTATTTTAAGATGGAAAATCACATTACAGTTAAAATATTTTACTACCGACATACCATTATTAGTCTGACCATTACTGTTGCTCATTTATTTTCAATTATTAACCCAATGTATAATTTTACCACTTTTATAACTTTTCCCTAATCTCATCATACACACCCAAAAATGACTCTTAACAAATTTACGACATGAAGATAATATAACTCTCTTACCTTCATATTTTCATTGTGGACTGTTTCCCCATTTCCTTCCACCTTGAACACTTGTTATTCCTTTTTTGTGATATATAAAATTCAATAAACTCTATCTCAACCTACTCATCATAGAAAACAATTCCCTTATATATTCTAAATTTATGATCCACCAATCCATTATTAAACATGTTTATAATATTATGTAATATATCATTTATAATTTCATGATCCAAAATAAAATTTACATCATATCAAGAGAATCTGGTAAAATTTTCTATATGATAAACAACTATGTATTCCTCATTCTTCTTTACCTCAAAAAACATCCTTTCTATCCAAAAGTCAACAAACTTTAGGAAAATATTTTTCCAAAAAAAGATCTTAAAGACCACATATTCTATGGAATCAATATTGTTCTTCAACTTGGTTTTATTAATAAAATATCACCACTGATCAAATTAACCATCAAGATGATAAATAATAATATTTATTTCATGATACTCTAAACAAACCAAAATTTCAAATACCTTCTCTAAAAAATTGATCCATCATTTAGTTACCACTAGGTCTAAGGCTCCACTAATAGACAAATGGTGTTGTTTTATAAAATTATCTACTATTGAAATGTTCCTTTGAAGAATTTTTTTTTTCTATCATGCATGAGTGCACAATTTATAGCCTATATTAATTGAGTTAACAAAACACCAAACTAATTAGCTCTAACTACAACCATTTTGGGTTGCTAATTATGAATGATATTTTTTTCTTAATGCATTCCAACATTATTCACCCTATAACCTCTATAATAAAACATTATAAAATAGATATATATTAGATAATGATACATAAAACCCGTATATTAATCAAGACATATCTCATGATAACATGACCATAAACTATTATCCCTACATTTCCTTTCTTTATTAACATCCTAACCCATAAAGTTATCAAGACCATTATTTAATAATAAATATAATATCGTGTACTATGTGAATAGATAATTATGTAATTATAATTAGAATTTCATTTATGTACATTCCCATGACATTTTCTATTTAGAGTTTTATAGCATTAGGAAAACCCATACATTATAAAATATTATACTACTACACAGTGTACATATTTTATATTACAATAGGTTCTTAAATTCAAACTCCACATTAATTTATGATACACTTTTGTTATTCAAAAAGAATCTTGATAACTAATAGATTGACCGTGCTTGATCTAGTACACATCCTTAAACATTGGAAATTAATTTGAAAACATGTAATGAAAAAATAAATCATGGTAAAAATTTAAAAATAAAAGAAAATTATTTATCCGTTAAAAAACAAGAAAACCCATGAGAACATTTTTCTTTTTACATAACAAAATTTTAGTTAAAATCATCACATACTTACACATAAAGTCAACTTTAGTGCCCAAATATTGTTCCTAAATCATACCATGAGATATATTAATGAAAAAACATAATCCCGAATGTTACTTGGGATATCAAATTCATATAACTCTTAAAATCACCCTGAAAATAACCCATAAAATTGAAAAACCAACTATGTTAATTATAACATATTTTAACTAGGGAACAAATAATTATCCAATGAAATAAAGGGATATTTCAAACCTACACATTGTTATAAAATAATTTACAAGAACCGTATTAATAATAAAACACATGGGATATTTCACATTCATCATAAAACATATAAAAACATTCATTTGAACCCATATGTATAATCACCTATAGATATCCCATTAAAATAAAATGAAATATCTTTTTTCTGAAAAATCTTTAAAAATAAGATTTTATAGAACAATAAGAATTTAATTTATGTTGGTAAACCATGAAAAGGTATAAAGTAATATTAATAATAAAATATGGACATGAAGGGGTAAATGTTGGTCATTTAGAAAATGTTAAAAAACATTATTACCATACATTTATTATGAAAGTAAAAAATGAAGAAAACAAAAAATGTTGAAAAGATTTATTTTTAATCCTTTTAAATAATGTAAAATATAATATAAATTTATTTTAAGAATACATTTAATTATATATAATATGTTTTTTTAAATAATATGGACAAAAATGGGAAATATTAGAAAGAAATCCATCAAAACTTTTAAAATGATGTCTAAAAGAAAAATTCATTACCTTGTGTCCAGAATAACATCATAAAACATCAACCCTCATGATAAATAATATTAATTATTTAATTTATCTAGATATTTTTCATACTTATTCTCTTGTATTCATTTCTTGTCATGTTTTATTTATTTACTAAATCAGTATAGTTCACATTGGTTGGTTTGGGGTTGATCAGTTCATAATCTCCAAAATAACTCTAGTATCATAGTGATGATAAAAATTATTTTTCAAATGATTTCATAAGTTGTAATTTTTTATGATATAATTTTAATATAATTACCTAAAAAAATTCAAACACTTATGAAATTGTAACATTTTATGAATATTCCTTAATATGTAAAATTTTTACAAATTAAAATAACTATGATGGTTCAACATTAATTATATTATTATTATAATAATTTAACCATTTTATAATCATTAATAAATCTTAAAATTTGTCATTATTACATAATAAGAATATTATTTATGTTTTATTAATCCCTCTTGTCATATACATTGTAACACCATTCATGAAGAAGGTATAATCGACCAAAATAAGAAAAAATTATAATCACTAAATGGGTCATATTATATTATTTTATAGTAATAATATACCTTTTTTAGATGATAAATTATACAAAAAAATTAATTAAATTGATAACTAATTTTATGAAGTGTTAAATTAATATTATAAATGAAAGAGAGTGGTAAGAAATTATTATTAAAATTTATATCAGTATGCACATTTTAGGTGGTTAAATCATTCAATGACTGGTTATTATTAATTGGTTTTATAGAAAGGAAAATTTATTATTATTGAATATTAATTATTTTATTATTATAATATGAATTAAATAAATTTATCTTCATAATGTGATGATGAAAATTAAATTCTTCATTAATAAAGGTGGAAGGCAATATGTATCATAGGAGACATTATTATTTTCCAAGGGGTGTTATTAGATTGGTATTTTTGGGAGACCAAAACCTATATGAATTTTTTAAGAGAGTCAGAGATAGATTTTTTTATATGTATTGGTCAAGATAAGGTTCTCAATGTATTTGGATATGTGATCTTGTGAGAGACCCATTTATAATTAAGAGGAGTGATACTCTTGTAAATACTTTTTTTATTAATATATAATAAATTTAATACTTAATTAAATAGAAATAAATAGATAAATTTAAAATATAGGCTATTTATTTTCAATAATTTACTCGAATAATCAATTAAATATAAGATTTTTTGGACATATCACTTTGTTTTTAACCATTTTATATCATTTTAACCTTTACCGCAATGACTATATTTTTACATCTGTAACTTATTTTTATGACCAAAAATGAAATTAATATTATAAGAAAATAAAATATTATAATTTAAGAGATGAATAACATTTTTCAATATTCAATTTATAATTTTTTGGTAAATTAATATTAATATAAGTATGCATAACGCAACTAAAAATAATTCTTAGAAAAAATGTATTTTATGTATAAAATTGAATTTTCTCAAAATCATGTTAAGTATTGATTGTCATAGTATTTTTTAGTTTATTAATTTAAAAAGGAAAGTTATTTGACTTTATATATAATCCCAAAATTAATGGTACCTTATTAATATTTAATTAAAAGTAATTTTATGATATTTGAGAATAAGATATTTTCTACCATTCACAAAAAAATAAACCCTTTCATAAAAAATCCCAAAAATTAACTATAATATAATTTCGATATGTTAAATAAAAAATTTAAATTCATTTTTTGATATTAAAATTATAAAATTTAGAAATTGAACTTTTTAATATTGGAATATAATTCATGAAAACAGCCTAGTTGGAATAAAAACTAATTTTCTTCCAAATAAAAAATCATATCATATTTTCATAATGTAATAAACTTTTTTCTATAGTTATAATAAAAACTACTAACATTAATAACATATAAATATTATTCATTATCTATAATACTATTTTTATCACAATAACACTGATCATACGATATATCATGGAGAAAAAATTAATATACCACTACCCAATGTTATCATAAAATAATATTTTTTTCTCAAACACATTAGATGATATTCCTGTAGCATTATGTTATGATGATATTTTTCTTTTTTTGGGTTCTTTAATGATTATTACTTTCTCTCTCTGTGAATTATTTCTCTTGAATATTAGGGTTTCTATTTCCATCACCTCTCTCAGTACACAAACACTTTAGTTTCCCCTACATATACCCCAGTGGTTCATATATTAGTATTCTATGATCATAAATTTTTGGTGTTCTCATTCATCATTATTCTATTTTTTCTTCTTTTAGTGGTTTTCTAACTTATTTTTCCTCTTTTGTGATTTTAGGATTCATTTTAGGGGTCATATATATGTGTTTTATTGTTTTTAGTTTCCTTTATATGTGTATTTTTTTTATGTTTACGACCTATTATTCCTACTTTATTAATATTTTCGGTAATAACCTTCATGGGAGGCCCCCATATTGGTTATAATTAATGTGTATTCTATAGATATTGATTTTTATTAAAGAGTACTAGTTTGGGTTCTTCGGCCATTCTAGTTTTAGAGTTTCGTGTGTGGTGGATTCTTATTATATCCATTAATCATATTCACAAACCATTTTAATTTTCTAGTTTCTGTTGTTTCTTGATACATCATGTTTCAGTCCAATCTGGATTATTTTTAAGTATCTCATAGTGTCTTGTGATTATATATGTGAGATTCTTGGTTGTGGTTCCTATGAGAATGAGGGAAATATGAATTCCAATTTTTTTAGCCTATTTATTTGGTTTATATGTATTATAGGTTCCCCTTTTATATTATTTTACTATATGATGGTTTTTGTTTCTTCCATGTGTGTTGTAATTAGTTCTTTATTTGTTTTGATTTGTTGATTTTTCTTATATATATTGGTTCTCTATGTGTTGTGGTGGAATCTATTCTCATCGAAGTTATATTGGAGGTGATGGGGATATGATGTGAATATTTACATGGGGTTCCAAGGATGTATACTTATTTTTTTATGGTTCTTATCTTCTCTAGTCAGTTTTCAACTATACTTTGATGTTTTGTTTCACAATTTTTGTTCCAGAAAGGTGGTCGATGGATGTATGATAATTGTTTTTTTTCAATGATGGGGTTGGAATGGTCTGTAGTGGTTGATCGATAATGATATGATAAATAGGTGGGATAACAATAAATATTTGATCCATCCTTATTCAATTAATGTGATGTTTTTGAGGGTGTGTGGATTAAGGTGATTCACATCATGAAGATTTGATATGTTCTTTTGATTAAAATTTTAATTTTTGATGCACACCATTAGCCAAGGTGTTGATGTTTCTTTTGAATTGGTGTTTTGATAATTTGTGTGGTTCCCACTCAACAATAAAAAGTTATCTTTCAAAATAAAAAATAGGTTTGGAGTTTTTTTAACCAAAAAAGTGATACAATGATATACCATTCCATTATATAGTGTTATATAATTCAACAATTAAGATTTTATCATGTCATCCCAAACCATGTCATATTCAGTGATATCCATAAATCAATTTGATATATCACGTTCACTGTAAAAAAATAAAAAAATACACCAATTTAAGAATTATCTTGAACTCATATATGTATTGTATTTTATTACAATTTTGGGTCTTTAAAACATCATACATGTGAGAAAAAAATAGAAAAAATGAGAATAACATAGAAAAGCCACCTATAATAAAAATAAAGAGAATAATAAATTAAAAATAAATAAATAACATGGATCAATGTTTAATGAAATATTTTATGAGTAATAAGTTTGATGATGCTCGATAAATAAAAAACATGTTCTTTGATCCTCAATTTATCCACCATCTATGTAATTTCTAAAAACAGAATCGAAATATTTTTATACTCTAAATCATGGTCGCTTCACATATTGTAAAATAATGTTATATGAGATAAAATATATTATAAATATTAATATAACAACATTTTTATTTTAATGAGAACTGGTTATCTTTATAATGTAATCCACATTAAATAAAAAAAGGCTCAAAATGAAAATAAGTTTTGTATAATATTCTGTTAAATAATAGTTACATTACCACTATTTTGTAATTAACCACTTATTAAATCATACAATCATCAAATCATTTGATCAATTCAACAATAATGTAATCCTTTGATATTATCTTCTATATAATCATATGAAATGATATCAAATAATCATGATAATATATGTGGGAAATATTAAAAATTAAGATATGTAAAGTATATTATCACACATCATATACCACATATATCATAGGAGATAATATATTATATATTACATTCAGTGACATAAAATATTTAATGTATATATCTTTTATTTTCATATATATTAATGGTCATTCATGACAGTTCATAGTTGATAACATGACCTTAATATCAATCTTCAATCAATTTTATTTTACATGGATCTTTAATCATACTAAATTACTATAGAATCATAGGAAAGTGTTAGAATTTTTTTGAGATTCTAATTTAACTTTGTATCAGTTTTGTAGTTATATTTTTTTAAAGATAATCATTGCCTATATTTATACATGGTTTGAGATTGATAATTTTATTCACGGTTACAAGACTCATGATCATATAGTGTATTTGATGGCTCAAGTTTATTAAATGTTAATATGATATTACTGTTATGAGTATGTTCTAAGATAAACATTTAAATAATATTAATGTGGATTCATTTAGATTTTTGTATGATAATTTTTTGTAATGAAAGAAAATCCACATGTAACAATCAATGGAATCACTAAAAATATCAATATTTCAGAAACAAGAAATAATAATCTTCTAGAAAAAACGCGTGTAAGAAATTTTTAATAAAATGATTAAATGATAAAGACTATATAAGTATAAAAATTAATTTTCAATGAAACCATAATGATATAAATGCACTGATGTATAAATATCCTTTTACCATTTTATATCATATATACATGACATGAACTAAAATAATTGTGTAATAAAGTAAAAAACCATGGCGTGGGGAATTTCACTTAAGTGTAGTTTGTGTAAAGAAAAAAAATTACATTGCAAAAGTCTTTAAACCTCTATTTTCTTGGTATTTAATGTAGTATGAGACAACACATGATGAATATTACTTCCCCATAGAGTAAATCAGTAATGATTTAAATGAATTTATGAAATGATTAAATATTAAAAGATAATATCCTTATAGGATTGAAATCATTAAAAAGGTATTTTAACATTTATCATAATTCATTCATTTATGAAATTTTTTCAGTTAATACAATCTTTATAATTTAAAATTTTTAAATGATTGAAATTATGATTTATCTTTAAGGAAATATACTTGAATCTTTTAAAGGGGGTGTAACACTGAACAATTTTACGATATATTTTCCATTAAATAAATATTATTTTGAATAGATTGATTGACATTAAAAAAATAAAATTTCAAAAACATGATATATTTTATTAAGATAAAATACTATGTTATAATATAAACATTATTACACTGTGTGAATATAATATAGAACATCATTAAGAAAAATCTGAGTGGATTTTTTTTGAAATTAAATTAAATAGACTAGAAACATAATTTGTTTATCCATTTATTTTTACATTAAGTTCATGTTTCTTATTATAAATATATCAAAAGTCTATAAAATATAAATATAGTAGACATGTTTATAAATAATTGAATAGGATGAATTATTTCATTAATGTATTTATGCTTATATATAAGAATTAATTTTGAAAATTGGAAATATGGTAGTTGAATATATGGTTGTTGAATATATTGTCATTCATTATTCATTCATACAAAATTTATATCCATATTTTATAATTTTTAATTATAATTTTAAAATAATATAGTTTATAAATAATAAATAATGAAAAAATGATAATATTTAATTAAAAATATTTGATTATATATTATTATGTGTTACTTGTTATTATTATTGTTCTTATTAAATAATGATGTGATGTGTTTATAAAATTAAAACAATGATTTCAATATCAATGATTTTTATAATTACTTGGTAAGAAGATAAATAATTAGTTTTAATGGGATATAGTTAAAATCATTTATTCTTAAAAGGGGATACTTTTCAATAAATTGTTCCTTAAGTGTAATGTATTGTTTATCTTAATAAATTAAATTGATTACTTTTAAAGGATAATTATAATAAAATGTTCCAGTATATAGAAATATATATCAACACTCTTTTCACTATTTATCGATATGAAATTGTATTAAGAACCCTTAATATTTAAAAAGTATTTTTTCTATAAATTCAAGTTTTCTATATATTTGTGGTTTTCATTTTAAAGTTAAGTTTATCATATTTAGAAATTAAATTTGATTAAATAGAGTCAAATTTTGGAATCATCACATTGAAATTGGGCAATATTGTTCATATTATTTTTTTTAATAAACAAAATAATTACCATGGTAAATATGTAAATAAGGTCAAAGGGGTTAAAATAGGTGAATAATCATATATTTACTTTTTTAAATTAATATTATATATAAACATTATATAAGTCTATAGTTATGTGTATAATTCAATCATATAATTCCCATCAATATCTCTTCACCTACCTTTCCTAACTCCCATGTGACTCTATCTTTACACTTCACCTAACTTATGTTTCCATGGAAATGTCCCTCATTTTCAATTATACAGGGAGATATCCTCATCCCCTAAAAACCAACAATTTTACATAGATAATATCTTGAATACCAAAAAATTTATGCTCTTTTATATAATTATATGACATTTGGTTTATTCTAGTTCTATGAAGGAAACATAAATCATTCATCCAAAAATAACCCATTTCGATATGGAGAGAGTTCATCAAAAAAAGTACCTTGTAGTTTAATATCTTTTTTCATGTAAATTTACATTTAGATTCCTTTTAAATATGATTATCCAATATAATTATATTATAAAAACATCATTTTTCTTTTAATAAAATGATATTACTATTATATAACTCTATACTATTTATCATTCATTAGTATAACATGTTTTTTGTTTGGTTCTATTTAACCACTGCCCTAAAGAATGTTATAAAATATTTATTGTTTATAACATAAATGTGTATAAATATACTAATCATGGTTATATTTTATTTTAAATATTAATTTATTTTTTGAATTTAAATGCACAAGGAAGACTAAAATATAATGATCATTATTATATAAATAATTATAAATATTAAATTTCCTGAAACATGTTTTTCATGGATTACATTATCTTGATCCATACCCATATCTTGCAAAAAAGGAATTTTGGTCTCAAACAATCATTGAAAAAAATTATTCCTCTAACTTTAATTGAGTTATACTATATATTCACCACCCTATTTCTCTATTTAGTGTATATATACTTCCAAATTAATATATTTTACCATATTATTATTTAAATTCATGAGATTTAGAAATGTATATCATATTCTTTATTTTAATGGATTCTGATTCAAAAGTTATGAAATATTTAAGGGTTTATTTTCAAATCTCATTATCAAATTGATATTGTTTATGAATAAATTTAAATCAGGATAAATTGTATTACTTTTCAATACATACCCCATATATTTTATTCTAATTTGTTTATATATGTGTTTTACATGTCCTTCTACCATTAAAATTCTCTTAGACTCATAATTTACCCAATGTAATGCTTATAAGCAAAACAAAACTTATCTATTCTCTTTGTCCTGAATCCTTTATCCTCTATGTTTGTATTATTTATATAATATTATATATTTATTTACATATACATAAAAAATTTACTTAATTTATTATTTATCTTTTAAGTATCTTAAATAGTTTTCAAAGGAACATATTTTAATGTATTTTTACATGGATCAATTTCTATTGACTATGACTATCATTACACAAGTGATAAGAAAATATTCCATTATAATACCTTCCACATGATCATATTTTCCTATCAACTAATTAATTTTTTTAAAATGATTACTTTAAAAATTTTATTAGTTTTAAAAAATTAATTATTATCATCCATATTTTAAATAATGATAACATATATAAATTATATTCTTCTTATTTTTTTTAAAATCCTAGTGTTCATATAAAAATGTTTTTCATATATGTAATAATCTATTAATAATTTTATGATTCACTGGGGATATGATCTAATGATACCATGAAAATTATTTATTTTTATTTCTTATGATAATTTTATGTGGAATTTTTATTAATATCCATGTCATTCCAACATGTCATGTAATGATTTCTAGAACTATTAATATTTCATAGTCATGTGGCGCAAATATGTATGGTTTATTATTATGTGACAAGGGGGTCTATTATAGACCTCTGATTCATTATAAAAAGTGTATATATATAAATACCTTAACTTTAGAATCCCAGGTTTTGTGGTTACTTTTTGACATTGGTACTACATACAAGTGATCAGATCCCAATGGATCAAACTGTTTAGTAGTATTGGAATCCTAGATATGTACTTGAATCTAATATTAGATTTAAAAACATAAAATAAAAAATTGGTATTTTATTTTAGAACACCATTATTAAATTTATCATATATCTTTATTTAAATCTTAATAAACTGCCCTACATCCTAGAGAAATAAAACATAATAAAGGAGTGATCTCAGATGTTCTGTATGGGTATGAGCACAAAATTAGCTAATAAAGAATGAATTATATGGTATAAGTAAATAATAATCATATAAATCCATATAAAAAACTTATAATCTTAAAAATTATCCATGTATATTATAACTATTAAAATAATCACATATACTTCAATACTAATTTCATAATGATAGAAAACATAGTGTCAGCCATCTAAAAATTCAAATTGAGGCCTCGGGCCAAGACATCTTACATAAATGGGTAAGGCCTCAGAAAGAAACTATTAATGCTCCTTTCCGTCATAGAGTCCAACGAATGGAAAAGGGGAATATCTTAATCCCAATGAGGGCCACCCTTTTAATAACATTAAAAATTGACAAAGGGATGAACCTGAAACTCATTTGAAGGGCGTCGTGCAAGTATCTTGTGTTCCATGCAAGTCACATGCGTGCATCCTTCTTAATCACCTCCTTTCCTAAAATTCACCTATCCACTTCAACACATGGCCTAAAAACCTTCTTCAAGGCCAATTATGGCATGGTTTATTTGTTGGATTCCTTATCTGAGAGGTATTCATTAAGACTCCTTCTCAAGAGTTAGTCCCAATCATAATTTCCTTTAACGTTGGTCCTCCTTCTCAGGAGTAAGTCCCAATAATATTTTCCTTTATCTTTGGCCCTCCTCCTTAGGATTAAGCCATATGTTATGAGTTTCCTTTAATGGGGCATCTTCCTCATGCGTAAGCCCCATCCTTATTATTTTTATTTGGGCTTCCTTCTCAAGAATAAAACCCAAACATAAGTCCATCTTAATTTGGGCTTCTTTTTCAAGAGTATGCCCCGAGTTAAAATTCCAAATATCCATAAAGTACAAATACCTTTATGGACCATGTTCCTAGGATTCTTGTAATACCCCGAGCTTCCATGATACGCTTCTCATTCAATAATGAAATAGCTTGCATTGTACGCAACTTTGAGTTCTAACACACCGCAACTAATCAAAGTAGCCGTTATGAATAGTAATAACCACTTTTTAAATATAGAGAAATTTTATATTTCAAAATGGACTTCATTTTTCTATTCCGAATATTGAAATTAGCATATGTTGAATTTTTTGTAATTTTCTGAGAACTTCCAAATTATTATGAATAGTGAAAAATACTTAAAAAAACTTTTTTAATCAAAATAATTTATAGTGATAAGTTATACTATTGAGTGGTTTTAAAGTATAATTAGAATATATTTTTACCATTTTATCCAATGGTGTTCATTAGAATTAATTTCACTTTGAAATTGGATATAAACAATTGTCAATCTTTTGATATATATTGTTTCTTAAAAACACGCTATTTGTTGTGACAGCGGGAATTAATTATAAAATTAATTAATGCAACTTATATGTTTGGAATTTCATAAAATAGTCATCATTTTTGAATTCGGAATATCAATTATAGCTTAGGGTGATTTTTTGGCATTGTTCTGAAAAACTTCAATTTTTGATGAATAGTGAAACCACTAAGTGGTAGTTAAAAAACTGATTTTTCGTTTAAATGAAATATTACCACTTCTGTGGTTTGATTTTCAAAAATCCGACATACATGGTTATCATTAAGAATTAAAATGTGGTTCAATGAGATTAAAATAATTTTTTGGTGAATAGAAACTTTTATGTTCTTAATCGCGATTAGAGGTAATTAGTGTAGTTTAAGGTAAAAATAATGGTTTAATAATATGAGATGAGCTTGACAGATGTCCTACCCTCATTTGATGTGCCATGGCTGACCAGGAAAATCCATGGGTCAACTTGGGGACCCCATGGAGCCACTTTAGTTGGAAAATGACATAAATACCTTTTATTTAATGTTAAAGTAAAAAATGACACAAACATGAAATGTTTTACTAAAACAATTTTTACATGAGGGTTATAGAAGTCATATGTTTGACTATAAATAGTCATTGGAAAGCTAAGAAGATTTCCTACATCATAGTATTTTTTTTATAATTTTTAGACATTAAATAAATTAAATTATTTATGACATCATGATGATGCAGTGATGACCTCATTATTTAACGATTTAAATAAAATGGAAAGATAATGTAATATCTAAGACCTACACATGTCCAAAACCCATTGGATGGGTGGATTTCGAACCCTTATCACCTTATCCTCGAATTATATAAGTTTGGGACCTCTAAAATCCGAAACTCATTTTATAATAAAGTGACTTTTCTTTACTTTCCAAGAGTGCCCCTCCTCTCCTCTTATAAAAGGCCCCCACCTCTACCACCTCATTCACACATTCAAGCCATTTGGCTCGGCCAAACTCTACCCAAATACTCTCCCAACTTCCCCCTATTACTCCTAGAAGCCTCAATTTGGGCAGAACTCTTCCCAAGGAAGCCTTTGGCTCAAATCAAAAAGAGTTACCCGATTTTGAGGTAATGTCTTCTCAAATGTTGTTTTGTTTTATTTTTCTTCTCCAACCCCCTAAACACTTTTTATTCATTTCTTTTGTAACAAAACCAGTATCATAAATATACTAGGATGTTTTTATAAGATGGATTCTAGCTACACTTACACACACCTACATCTAATGGTTAAAGAACATACTGTTTCTGTGGATGGAGAATTTTTGCCTCACGAAACGATGATTGTTCAACACTCATATAACACCTTCAAAGGTGGCCATTAATATGTCACTATATTTATATATGATATATAATATGTTTATGTTTTCCTTATGCTTCTGTATTTCTCATTTATGGCATACTTTATGATTTCCATTATGGGTAAACACGATAATTTCATTTTAGGAAGTGCGGACTACCGCCCCTCAAAGTGATGTGAAATGTTAATGCCATATGTGGGATGTATAAAGGATGGATTAAATGATATTAAATATGATATTATACTAGAACTATATTATACCTTTATATAATTATGATTTCATTCCATTAAATAAGAATTATAAATGAAAGTAGCGTTCATGCGTACATACGGCTTACCGTCTCCATGAACGGTGCATTTCATTTCTTACCTCTAAATGTTACATAATATTATGAATGAATGAATATAATGGATATATATTATATATATGACATCAAAATCATGAATATAATTCTGGAGATAATGGATATTCTACCACATAAACAACTTGTAATTATAAGAAATTTATTGTTGACTCAAGTACCAAAAATCGACAAAACAACCATTATTAACTTAAATAATTACATAATGTTCATAACATTGTAATAAGTGATATTAAAAGGATAATGAAATTGAAAATGGTATATATTAACTCTATTTTATTATTCAGGAGGTTAAATAATGGTCGAATCAAGTCGGACACAAGGTAAGAGAATTTCTTAACCCAACTTCCATTCTTTGGGTTAATCTCCTAATTTCAAATTATTTCATGATATGATTATGTATTATTTTGTATTTTTACTTTCTTTATGTGTAACTATAGTGAATACACATAATAGATCTATTTTATTTTAAAAATGATATTTTTATGGACTTCGTCTCAATCTCCTTTCATTGAGGCATATTTGGTTTTATACACAACTTTCTTTTATACGGTGTATAAACCCCTTTGACTTTTACGTTTATTCAAAAGGAATCATTTTTATACGAAGCGTTTTACTAAACGAAAAAAAGGGAATGTTTTTAATTCTGTACTTATGCGGCGAAAACGACTTCTCCGCCACCATGACCATTATTTGAGTTTCGGCTTCCTCTACAAGCCATCATTTTTTTAATGAAAAATAAATACAAAGTTTTAACTTTCTTTTATTTTGGTATTGAAAATGGTTTTGAAAGTGTTTTTATTATATCAATGTGTTGTATTGATATCTTGTGATTGAAATGTGGAAATTTTATGTTTCTTTTATGCATGTTTTATGTGATACAATTATGTTATGGTTTATGATATGTTTAAACCTATTCATATAAGGAATGCATTGGACTTAATAAGTGACGGGTGGAGCCCGCTATAGCTCCTCGATGCATCGGCAGGTCTCATGAGACAAACTAGTGTCTTGGCACGAGGGCTTGACAAAATCTTATTTGTGGTCTTGGCACAAGGCCTTGGCTACGTGGTTATGATAGTCTGTCATTATGCATTCCATCATTCTGAAGTAGTTATTGATATTTCATGTGATTATTCAACCTATAAAATATCCATGTGAAGAAGTGAATGCCATTATCTCATTTTAATTTTTCCATATTATGTTGAAGTTCAAGTTTAAAAGGCTTTTTTTAGTTATACATTGCCTTAAATGTTTATGTTTATTGATGAAAGCTTCTGCTATATTGTTATCCTTACTGAGCATCTGAGCTCACCCTTTTCAATGTTTTAATATTTTCCAGGATGTGAAGAAGTATTTTATGAATGACCTGCAGGGATAGTCATAAAAGGATATGAGTGTGGACTATGGAGACTTTGTTGTTGTAGTTTTTCACTTTATGGTGTAATGTAACATTTATGAATGTATCTAGTGTTTCCAAGGCTACTAAACTAATCGGTCTTTCGAGACTTGATCTTTTGTGATCATGCCAATGTTACGAAGTAATGCACCGACTCGGGGTAGCTGGGGTCGGGGTGTTACAGTTGGTATTAGAGGCAGTTTAGTACTATCCTTGGAAGCAAGATTTAGATAAACTCTGATTAGAGAACATAGTCCAAAGATAGACTTTGAGGATTAGTATAGAAGAACTTCCTAGAATTTTGTTATTGTATATATTTTGTGAGTTTTCTGAGCAATACATCCCTGTCTGGATACGAGCAGGTAGAGGCGGCTTTGGCACAGATGTACCTAGGGGTAAAACCCGAAAACACCGCTTTGAGCTAGACTCGAACGGGAACTGGTGCACGACAACGGGCCTTGATGCACTCTTGGTTACGACACTTCCGGGGGATATGCTTAGGATAATTCTCGTTTTCTTTACAAACCACTATGAACGGTTATGAGTATATACTTCCTCAAATAAAACCTTTTTATGATTATGGATTATATCCATAAATAGTTCAATTTATGTTAAGTATTTTATAAGTATGTAATTATGTATTTTGATTCATAAACTAATCTAGTTTATGCCATTGTATAGAAATGGCGCCTAGTGGAAGGAATGGAAACCGTATCAATGCACGCACTTTGTGTAGGGATTTCCCTCATACTCAAGATAATTATTGTGGATCTGGAGATACAATTGGTGCTGATCAACTTATTACCATACTGGGACAACTCACTCAAGTTATGAATAATAAACTTACTCGTATGGATCACCCTGATCCACCACATGGAGGATCAATGTTAGACCGCTTCATGAGGCAACAACCGCCATCATTTAATGGGGGTACAAATCCATTAGTAGCTGAGAAATGGATAAACTCCTTAGAGAAAATATTCCATGCCATGGGGAGTAGCGAAAGGGAGAAGGTTGTCATGGCAGTTTACCACCTCACTGGAGATGCTGATCAGTGGTGGTCGCTGATTCAAAACACAAAGGAAGATGATGACGTGTCGAATATGGAATGGAGGGAGTTCAAAGAGCTTTTCCAAGAAAAATAATATCCTCGTGACCATCGAACAGATATGAAAAGACAATTTTTGACTCTGAGACAAAAGGAGGATGAGAATGTCGCAAAGTATGAGGCCAACTTTACAAGGTTAGAGAGGCATGCTGCAGATTATATACGTAACCCAAGAATTAAGATTGATCGTTTCTTTGATGGGTTAAAACCATTTCTCGGACGAGCATTAGTCTCACAAACCTTCTCGTCATACGAAGATATTGTCTCGTGTTCTATCAAGACAGAAAAGGAATTCTCTAAGTCTTATGACAACAAAGTAAAGCAAGAGAAGAAGAGAACGGTGGAACAAGAGACAGAAAAATGGAAAAAGGGAAGGAAGGATTTTTCATTATGTGATAATTGTGGGAAGAATCACCCTGATACTTGCCTAAAAGGAATGGGAGTTTGTTATAAATGTGGGGAAAAAGGTCACCAGGCGCGTGATTGCAAGGGAAAGAAAGAGGCTATCAATGTTGAATGCTACAATTGTAGGGAAATGGGGAATTATGCAAATGAATGTCCTATGCGTTAGGGAAACTTACCTTAGAAAAGGCCAAGGGATCAAGGACAATCTTATGCTATTACTATAGTTGAAGTAGAATAACTAATGTATTGGTGCTTTTGGACTCATGGATTATATTATGGTTAGTAGAATAATGTGATATATATATAAGGGTTGTAATGCAGTACTTGTTGATTTTAGTAAGGATTTAATATGATGACGGTAATTATATTTTTAGTATGTGACAATAAGAGAAACTTTACTTTGTTTGGGGAATCTGATAAATAGATTTTGGAATTAAGAGACCTTTTAGAGAAAGTCTGGACAGTGGTATTTTGGATAACTATAAAGGTTGGAGTGGATTAAGTTGATCTTTGGATAGTATTGTTTAAAAAATTTATGATGATTATTTTTGGAATATTATAATACTATAGTTTTAGGAAAAGGACAACCTGCAGGGTGGGGCATAACCGGTCGCATCGGACAAAGCTGCAGCAATCGAACCCACAACCATAGTGTGACATGCCTTTATTTCCTACCACTAGCCTACAGGAAGTCCCTGGTTATCACAAAATAATTTTACTAATCTAAATGGTATGTGTTAAAATTTGGAACCTTATACAATTAGGATAAATATAATATTTTTGAGGTCTATTATCTTTTTGAGTGAAAGATGAGTTGAATGTTGAAACTCTAATTGTAAAGCATAAATATATATACCTATCTCTTATTCAATGAATAAATTAATTCTTAAACTTTAGTAAAGGGATATTAAAACAAAAAAATGTTTTATCCTAATACCTTATGTCTTGTTGAACTGATGATATTTTAAATCAACATAGATTGAAGGCTTTGAGGCCCTCAATTTGAAAATTGATTGTGATTGATGACCTCAATCACTCCCAACAAATATTTACATTTTTCCTCCAATTATATGTCTCTAATTTCCACCAATGTTCTCCTAATCGAGATCATAGTTGGGTGGTGACTTTTTCATTTCCCTTTCCCTCTTATTAAGGCTAAATTTTATTAATCTTATTTCTGATGTGGGTTTTCACAAAGTTATTTTCTCTTTTCAACCTTTTATTTTCAAAGAAAAATTACAAATTGCGAGGATGAAATTTATTGAAGGAGGGGAGAATGTAACACCTCGAGCTTCCATGATACGATTCTCATTCAATAATGTAATAGCCTGCATTGTACGCAACTTTGAGTTCTAACACACCGCAACTAATCAAAGTAGCCATTATGAATAGTAATAACCACCTTTTAAATTTATAGAAATTTTATATTTCAAAATGGACTTCATTTTTCTATTCCTAATATTGAAATTAGCCTATGTTGAATTTTTTGTAATTTTCTGAGAACTTCCAAATTTTTATGAATAGTGAAAAATACTTAAAACAACTTTTTTAATAAAAATAATTTATAGTGATAAGTTATACTATTGAGTGGTTTTAAAGTATAATTAGAATATATTTTTACCATTTTATCCAATGGTGTTCATTAGAATTAATTTCACTTTGAAATTGGACATAAACAATTGTCAATCTTTTGATATATATTGTTTCTTAAAAACACGCTATTTGTTGTGATAGCGGGAATTAATTATAAAATTAATTAATGCAACTTATATGTTTAGAATTTCATAAAATAGAAATCATTTTTGAATTCGGAATATCAATTATAGCTTAGGGTGAAATTTTGGCATTGTTCTGAAAAACTTCAATTTTTGGTGAATAGTGAAACCACTAAGTGGTAGTTAAAAAACTGATTTTTCGTTTAAATGAAATATTACCACTTCTGTGGTTTGATTTTCAAAAATCTGACATACATGGTTATCATTAAGAATTAAAATGTGGTTCAATGAGATTAAAATAATTTTTTGTTGAATAGTAACTTTTAAGTTCTTAATCGCGATTAGAGGTAATTAGTGTAGTTTAAGGTAAAAATAATGGTTTAATAATACGAGATGAGCTTTACACATGTCCTACCCTCATTGGATGTTCCATGGACGACCAAGACAATCCATGGGTCAACTTGGGGACCCCATGGAGCCACTTTAGTTGGAAAATGACATAAATACCTTTTATTTAATGTTAAAGTAAAAAATGACACAAACATGAAATGTTTTACTAAAACAATTTTTACATGGGGTTATACAAGTCATATTTTTGACTATAAATATTCATTAGAAAGATAAAAAGCTTTCCAACATCATAGTATTTTTTTTATAATTTTTAAACATTATATAAATTAAATTATTTATGACATCATGATGATGCAGCGATGACCTCATTATTTAACGATTTAAATAAAATGGAATGATAAGGTAATATCTAAGACCTACACATGTCCAAAACCTATTGTATGGGTGTATTTCGAACCCTTATCACCTTAGCCTCGAATTATATAAGTGTGGGACCTCTAAAATCGGAAACTCATTTTATAATAAATTGACTTTTCTTTACTTTCCAAGAGTGCCCCTCCTCTCCTCTTATAAAAGGCCCCCACATCTACCACCTCATTCACACTTTCAAGCCATTTGTCTCGGCCAACCTCTGCCCAAATACTCTCCTAACTTCCCCCTCTTACTCCTAGAAGCCTCACATTGGGAAGAACTCTTCCCAAGGAAGCCTTTGGCTCAAATCAAAAAGAGTTACCCGATTTTGAGGTAATGTCTTCTCTGATGTTGTTTTGTTTTATTTTTCTTCTCCAACCCCCTAAAAACGTTTTATTCATTTATTTGTAACAACACCAGTATCCTAAATATACTATTATGTTTTTATAAGAAGGATTCGAGCTACACTTACACGCACCTACATCTAATGGTTAAAGAACATACTGTTTCTGTGGATGGCGAATTTCTGCCTCACGAAACGATGATTGTTCAACACTCATATAACACCTTCAAAGGTGTCCATTAAGATTTCAATATATTTATATATGATATATAATATGTTTATGTTTTCCTTATGCTTCTGTATTTCTCATTTATGGCATACTTTATGATTTCCATTATGGGTAAACACGATAATTTCATTTTAGGAAGTGCGGACTACCGCCCCCTCAAAGTGATGTGAATCGTTAATGCCATATGTGGGATGTATAAAGTATGGAGTAAATGATATTATATATGATATTATACAGGGACCATATTATACCTTTATATAATTATGATTTCATTCCATTAAATAAGAAATAGAAATGAAATTAGCGTTCATGCGTACGTACGGCTTACCGTCTCCATGAATGATGCATTTCATTTCTTACCACTAAATGTTACGTAATATTATGAATGAATGAATATAATGGATATATATGATATATATGACATCTAAATAATGAATATAATTCTGGAGATAATGGATATTCTACCACATAAACAACTTGTAATTATAAGAAGTTTATTGTTGACTCAAGTACCAAAAATCGACAAAACGACCGTTATTAACTTAAATAATTACATAATGTTCATAACATTGTAATAAGTGATATTAAAAGGATAATGAAATTGAAAATGGTAGATATTAACTCTAGTTTATTATTCAGGAGGTTAAATAACGGTCTAATCAAGTCGGACACAAGGCAAGGGAATTTCTTAACCCAACTTCCATTCTTTGGGTTAATCTCCTACTTTCAAATTATGTCAAGATATTATTATGTATTATTTTGTATTTTTAATTTAATTATGTGTAACTATAGTGAATACACATAATAGATCTATTTTATTTTAAAAATGATCTTTTTAAGGACTTCGCCTCAATCTCCTTTCATTGAGGCATATTTGGTTTTATACACAACGTTCTTTTATACGGTGTATAAACCCCTTTGACTTTTACGTTTATTCAAAAGGAATCATTTTTATATGAAGCGTTTTACTAAACGACAAAAAGGGAATGTTTTTCATTCCATACTTATTCGGCGACAACAACTTCTTCACCGCCGTGACCATTATTTGAGTTTCGGCTTCCTCTATAAGCCATCATTTTTTTTAATGAAAAATAAATACAAAGTTTTAACTTTCTTTTATTTTGGTATTGAAAATGGTTTTGAAAGCGTTTTTATTATATCAATGTGTTGTATTGATATCTTGTGATTGAATGTGGAAATTTTATGTTTCCTTTATGCATGTTTTATGTGATACGAATATGTTATGGTTTATGATATGTTTGAACCTATTCATATGAGGAATGCATTGGACTTAATAAGTGACGGGTGGAGCCCTCTATAGCTTCTCGATGCATCGGCAGGTCTCATGATAAAAACTAGTGTCTTGGCACGAGGCCTTGACAAAATCTTATTTGTGGTCTTGGCACGAGGCCTTGGCTACGTGGTTATGATAGTCTGGCATTATTCATTCCATCATTATGAAGTAGTTATTGATATTGCAGGTGATTATTCGACCAGTAAAATATCCATGTGAAGAAGTGAATGGCATTATCTCATTTTACTTTTGCCATATTATGTTGAAGTTCAAGTTTAAAAGGCTTTTGTTTTAGTTATACATTGCCTTAAATGTTTATGTTTATTGATGAAAGCTTCCGCTATATTGTTATCCTTACTGAGCATCTGAGCTCACCCCTTTCAATGTTTTAATATTTTCCAGGATGTGAAGAAGTATTTTATGAATGATCTGCAGGGATAGGCAGAAGAGGATATGAGTGTGGACTATGGAGAATTTGTTGTTGTAGTTATCACTTTATGGTGTAATGTAACATTTATGAATGTATCTAGTGTTTCCAAGGCTACTAAACTAATCGGTCTTTTGAGACTTGATCATTTGTGATCATGCCAATGTTACGAAGTAATGCACCGACTCTGGGTAGCTGGGGTCGGGGCGTTACAATTCATTCCTGAACTAAGACCTAATCTTCAATTACATGGTCCATCATACATACGTAAGCCCTTCATCATTTCACATGACTGTATATTTCATGGATCCATTACAAATTTACTGATACCTCTTGTTTCCCACACAGAGCATGACTCATGTGGGCATAGAGTGTAAAGGTAATAATGGAAAGACTTTTTGGGCCACTAACCATGCATAAACCCCTTTTTTCATTACCCTAACTCTGTGGACTTTGATCTCTTCCTTATAATTAGAGTAAATAAAAATCCATTATAAGGTTCAAGCCCATCTTTCATTAATTATTTTCTATTCCATATGACGTTAAACTATATCCTTCCTATCGAACTACGTTGGTTCTGATTCCTCTATTTTTAACAAGGATACGTAGGTAGCCCATCTGCGGGTATGATTGAAACATTGAAATCTTCCATGTCTTTCTATATGACAATAAACTTCATGTGCCCCACTTGCTAGCTTTAAAACAATTATGGTCATCATAATGACCAAGATATTTCTATATAATGTATTGAAGGGTACAATTGACTAAGAATCTCCAATACATACGGATGATTTTCAATCAATGAAGAACCTCAGATACATATAAAATATTCTCTAAATCCCATACATATCAATCATTGATTGCAAAATCTAATGGAAAACTAATTTTCATACTTGGTGAATTAATAAGGATTCGTTAACATAACATAAAACTATAAGAGAGTCCTGGAGTAGGTAATAATTCTCCTAAAAAAATGTGTGATGAGCCCGACCACCTATCCTCTCAACCAATGAAAATTCTTAAGCCTCATCAGTCCACAACTAATGAGCACCTCGCTTTGGAAAGTAGTTAAAAATGGATATAGAATCATTGGTTGTTTCCGGTTCTATGAATAAACCCGTTAGAAACCGATTGGATATTTCAAACCTTAAACAAACAATGTCATCCCCATTTCCAAAAGAAATAAAAATTGTGAACCTAACGTGAATCCTTAACCATATTAAATGATGTTTTACTTCTTTATTAGGCCCATATTAAATTCAATATGAGGGAAAACAAAGCAATAAATCACATATATGTTCATCCAAAAGATACAGTCTAGCCAAGCTTATCTTGATTATGTATGTTATGTCAAACATGCACTCTTTTACAAGACCTCCCTGTAATACAGAAATGGCTTCTTTAATGTTCACACATGTGAATGCCTCGACTAATACTCCTACTGAGAACTCATCTGATCTGAGGATGATATCACCTACTCAGCATCTTCAACATTGTGTCTTGAATACATTGGTAAGGGAATATTATCAACATCGTACCATCTCAACTCTGGAGGACGCTCGACAAGCCCTCCAAGTTAACCACTCACCCTGGTTATCCGGACAGTGACGACCAGTGGTCAAGAAGAAGGTGGTGCCAACCACTGTTTCCAATCATTTCGGGTCGTTTTACCTGGAATGCAACAACCATTCCCTCCTATATTATAGGGAGGTAAATGAAGAGGTCACTAAATGCCTCGATTCAAGAAAGAAGAAGTCCTTCATGAGGACTCCCACCAACAATCACCACCAGACTCGTGTGGTAGTGCACTCTCAACATGATGAGGGTATCACCTCTAGGTGTTCAGCTCAGGTTCATCAGATCTGAGAACTCAAGACGAAATGCCAGTGGTGAAATTCGGTCAACATGGAGATGGTTCTTACCTCTTCCCCCTCCAGAGAAGTCCATCAATCTAACTTGATGGAAAACAACGAGCAGGCATATACACCCATCCGTCATGATTTCACTGCTCAACAGACTCGTCTAGCAGTAAAACACAAATCCCGCCAGGAAATTCCACCGGATTACTATAGGTAGACACATACACCTTTTTATAATTCATCATCCAGTCAGCAGGCTCGTCTGACTACATCCAAAGAATATCACCAATCTAATATGGTGGCAACTGGTAAGCAAGAACATACACCTGTTTACAATCACCAATTCTATCAGCAGTCTCATCTGTGATTATTAATGGAAACCCATCAACAATACTTGATGGAGAATACACAGCAGCCACATAAACCTGCTAATTTTTATCAAGACTTCCAACAGTCTCATTTGGTAGCACTCGGAGAAGTCATTCGGGAAGCTCCAATGAAAAATATGGACCAGACTCAACACTAAGCCCCTATGTGTAAGTACTGTCAATATCCGTTGGCAGGAAAAGGAGGATAGAAGTAGGCACATACACCTAATCCAGACATGGAATGGATTTATATTGCCATTCTAGAAGATGATGTCACCAAGCACATTCTGACAATGGTGAAAGAGCAGAAGAAATTCCCTGCCGATATTCTGGATACCTATCAGAATATTATATCAAATTCAGCTACATGATAGGGAAAGAAACATAAATATATACCAATTAGTGGAGTGACTCATCAATATGTCACTCCAGAGCAGATACACACAACGGTTCTAGTCCATGGGGTTTGTGGGGCATACCCCCCATGTCATGCGAACAATCAAGTCAGGTACGTACACTCGATTTAAATGGAGATAATCAGCCTAAACTCACTATTTCTCTTGAGAAGGAAAATACACCTACCCATTATAAACAATTTTGTCAATAAGTGGCTTCCAAAGACAGTAAGAAGGTAAACATGAAAAATACCCATCTAGCACAGTTGAAAAATCAAAACCAATATGCAATAAATCCTTACTCAATGCTGCAGTTCTTGAAGCCCTTAGACAATTGTTTATTGTAACTCAATATTCTACTCTATCATTTCCGAATTCCTGAAGTAACAATAATAATTCTGAAGGTATTCATCAGACACTTCCTCATGAAATCTTGCTTTATTACAATTCGTTCAATCGCAATGTATCATCTTTATATGAGAGCCATAATAACCCTCTGAGTGGCCAGAAGACCAAGGTGCAAGATGTTTCATCTTGTTGTAACCCACCATGGTGGTCCTCTATAAGATGATTAATTTAGCTGCAAAATTCCTCTCCATAGTAGTAATTTACATTTCCTGGAAAATTATTCAATGGACAATGCAGTAAAGGGAAATCCATCTTATCTTGAGGCACTTGCAAATGCAAAGCCAGTATTTTCTAATTCCATACCACTATCTGGTGAAATACTTTCACAATGAGAAGAAAGCCTGGGTGTAATTCATTCTCGGAGCCACACCTGGGTCATTCATCTTTTACTTTGACAGATGAATTCTCTACCAATCTTGTTGAATTTGATGAAGCAACAAAGTAGCACCATCTTTGGTCCAATATGATAGAAGAATCTTCAATAAATGAGCATGAAAAAGTGTTGAATATGAGAGAAAAACTGGATAAATGTGAAAAACCAGTCATGTTTTGGCCTTTGGATGACTCTCAGTATGATATTCTAGAAATGTTTCCAGAATATTGAATTCACGATATTCGTCTCAAAATATGAAAAACTCATTGTCACTTAAAATAGAAAATATTAACTTATGATGAATATCAAAATCATGTAAAGATAATAGAAGGGTTGTAATTCCAAATTGACTTGGCATCTCTCTCAATTTCTTGATATCCAAAGGTTGAAAAGCAGTACAGATCCCTTCATCAGTCATGCCATGGCGCATTTAAAAGGATGCGCTAGTTAATTACCAATTCTCCATCTGGTATTCATATCAATGGATGGGGTGTTCATGGGGCATTGCATTTCACTATGCTCTCTAGTCAACAAAGCCTGCTAAAAGTGGTTCCATGTAATGTTATTTCCCATGGCTGGCCACATGTAACTTGTTTTATGTGTAATCAAAGTCTACCTCAAGAACATGTTTCAATTAGTTCTTCCCAAAGTCAAGCATATAAAGAAAAATTTGTCCAATTAATCTTTCATTAAGAAAATGAGAATATAAAATAGGCTTATTGTTTAGAGAATGCACATCAACAGGTGACAGAGGTGTCAGAAATAATCCAGTGGTCATCTGAGCGAGGTGATTTGAGTAGATGTAGGTTGATGCATCTGGCCAATTTCTAGACTAAAACCTAAAAAACCAAGAGAGATTTTAAGAAAGTTTCAGATGTAGTGGCTTTAGGACCACCTCATCTTTCCAGACTGGGGAGTCTTTTAACTCAATCTGTGGGATCAATAGACAAGATTCAAAGAGTTGAGCATATAAAAAAGGAACAGCCCTAGTCCACTGGACTGGGGACTTTTTCAAATTCCCAATCTCTTCCATAGCAAAATTCATTCTTCTCTCTATTATGGAAGAATCCATAAGAGGAATGCAGAGCCAAATTTTCAAGAAATTGCCTCCAAATTATGGTTCATCAAGAAGTAACTAACGGATCAACCACCCAAAAGGCAATGTCTCATAAAGGACATAGAGGAAGACATTATTTTAGAAGCACTGATAGAAGGTACTAAATGTGTTATTCATTGATAAATCTCATCAATACTATTGTCACTGATCCCCCAAAAAACGAGGCTCATTCAGAGGGATCAGATGAGAAGATCTTATTCAAGAGGTTTTTCACATAGAAACGAATGAATGAGGTGTGCTTACCAGAAGATAGAGGGTCTCCCAGGGGAAAGAAATTTCTTTGGGTAATGCCCTTTCATACTCCAGAAATGCACATACCAAAAAAAAGGATAAAATTCAGGTTACATTCCACCATTCCTCTGGAGAAGTCCAATCAATCTCATTAGAGGAAAGGATCGCACAACAAGAAGAGGAAATGAAGGATTTAAGGACGCTAAATGCAAAACAACTTCGAGGTAGTCTTCCTCTTAAACATACTAGAGTTAATCAATAAAAGGAATTTGTTGCAGCTACTAGGATGGATCAAGAATATCCCCCTTTACAAGTACACCCTCACAGGTCCAATCATACGGGTCATGCATGTAGAGACCCGAAGTGTGACGTACATGGACATTACATTACTTTTGCGGAATACTTAATACATAAGAAAAACAGAGACACAAGGACCGTAATAGTTTAGTGTCTTTGGAAACTCGGAATAAAATATTCTAATCGTGGTGAAAGATCTTCAACATCTCCCAATAAAGGTCTTCCCTTTTCTTCTTACCTAAAACCTCTCTTTACATCCGTGGGAAAAGAAAACATAAAAGGGGTGAGCTCAAATGCCCAGTAAGGGTAAACATAGATAACATAAAACAATCCTTAAAAATTTGAATGGAAAAACTTGAACATAAAATCTAAACATTAAAATCTTGAGCAAAGACATAAATATTGTAAGTACGTAAGGCATATATCATAAAGAAACATTAATAATGATAGAATAGAATGAGAATAAAACATGTAATTGTGGCAACCATTCAGCACATGTCGTGATTTCCATAGTAGCCAAGGCATTGCTTCCAAGACCATCTTAGTGGACAAAGTCCCATTCTAAATTGAGTTCACTCCTCATTTCAGTCCTGTAACACTGAACCAGAATAACTTACCATTCCGGCCATGTCTATCTCATGAGATATAAAATCATTACCCAATGCGTTGAAGGGAGATATAGGTCCCACCCATCTCATAATGATACCATTCTTATGTGTGCCACAAAATCATAAATCATACATCATTGCATAACCCATGTAATAAAAATGGGATTCTTAATCATCATGACATCATAAAAAAATTCATATATGATAAAGGGATTCATAAAAATAATTCCATAACAACATAATAAAATCAATGTAATAATATGGATAAAAACAAAACCCTTTATTATCTTAGATGGAAAATAATTTTGATAAAACACTTGAACTCCATTCTTGAGGAAAATATCATTTCTGCTTCAAAAACACTTTTCCTTTCTTAACATGTCATACAATTATAAACTAAAAGAATTTGATTAAAAATAAACTTGAAAACACGTAAAGGAATCTTCTTGGAAATAATGTTTTAAAAATCCATTCATGCCGTATAAGTTAAAAAAACATTCTTCGTACTTTTTTCGAAAAATTTCAAAAGTACCTCGTACGAAAATCGGCAAAAGATTCCTTTCATATCCTTTACTAAAAACTCACCGAAGGGTAAAATTGGATTTTAAACAATTGTAGGTGGTTGGAAATAATATTACATATTGAGGAAACATGCATGTGTATGATAAAATACACCCCAGTAAATTTCAAAGTATAAACAATCTCGGATAAAAATGAGATTGTGATATTTCCCTTACTTTAGGTCCGATATGCTTCGTACGTATCCGAACCTCCTGTATAATGATTTAAATAATGTCATTGACTTATTGCAGAATCATATTAATTGTTATGATATCATATATGGTTCACTTATGACTTTATATTACCTGTTCTTTTGTAAATTCCATGTTAAAGAGCGTTTTGGGTAAAATTGGTTTATTTATCGTACATGTTTGTACTTGTTGTTCTTGATATTATTATTTATAACCTGATTTACTTAATTCCAGAATGTAAAACATGATATATATGTAATATATATTTATCATATACATATATATTATAGATCGATAAAAGGAATGAAATACACCGTTCATGGAGACGGTAGGCCGTACGTACGCATGAACACTGTTTTCGTTTCCTTATTGAGTTGAATGGAATTAAGTAGATGACATACATATATATTTACATAAATCTAGTAGCTTTATAATGTCATATATTTAATTATTATTTCTTATATATACTTTATAATTATTCTTAAATGGTTAACATGGAGAATGAATCTCATCGCGTCGTGGAGATGGTAGTCCGTACGTACGCACGAGCGATGATATCATTTCCATAATTATTGGATTGAATTGGAGTGGATGATACAATATATCAGAATCATTATGATGTTATAATAACTATGTATAGTTATTATTTACACCATAATACCCATCCATGTATGGTGTTGGTGGAAAAACAGATTACACCACGGCGTGGAGACGGTATTCCGTACGTACGCACGCGCGGTGATTTTGTTTTCCGTAGGATGGATAGAATGTTAAATGGGGATGGTACATTTTTATAATAACATATTAGTATATTAGTGATACTGATGTTATTACTTTATAATGAAACGGTTGGTCGGAGTGGTTTACTCAAGAGGGGGGTGAATTGAGTACCAATTAAAATTTCTGTATTTAAAAACAGTGTCTTAAAGACCCCCAAATAAAATATTAAATTAAACTGTAGTGAATTTATATTAAAGTAGAGGTTCTGTCAGATTCTCAAGGGATTGATTAATTCCCAGTTAATCAACATAGGAGTGTGTGATTGTCTTTTGAAACTAACTTACTAATCTACACTTGACATAAACACTTGCTAATTTAATTATCAAAGTAACTTTAAAAACAGTATTGGTTTTAAAGTGATTAGCAGCGGAATAAAACTTTGAAAGAGATGGCACAACAAATGTAACCAAGAGGTTCAGTCTCAAGCCGAGACTTAGTCCTCTCAAAAATTTATATAAAAATGATCCACACCCTGGATCGGGGTTCAACAGTTTACAACTATCCAGGTCCAAGACCTCTACCACTGTTCTTCGTGGGAAACAGTACAACAGCAACCAGCTGTCCAGGTCACACACAACCTCTACCACTGTTATTCGTGGGAAAGAAAGAATGAATGAATTTGGTAAGGATTTACGAATCCTTCAGTTTGAGTACAGGAGACAGTGTATGTGTTAGATACAGCAGATAACACACACTGCTCCAAATGAATGACAATAAATCACAGAACAAGAGATGTAGAGATTAGAGATGGTTCTGGTGATTTCAGTGTAGCTCTGGACTCCTTTGGATTCGATCAGAAGTGAGTTTGAGTCCTCTTCTCGTTTCTGTTTGAGAAACAGAGTGTCGTATGCTCTAGGTTCGCAGGTAGTGAGAATGTAGTCGATGAATCTCTTCGATATTCTTTTGTATGCACTGAACACTTCTCGAGTATGCTTGATTTGTCTATGAGCTTCTCTGTGTTCTTGATGGAACTAGTTTTTCTCTTGATTCTTCTTGTTCTTGTGTTATTGGTATATTTCATCCACCACACGCTTCTCTAGTTCTCTTCTACTTTGGGCAGCGTAGTCTTCTCGTATTTATCTCCCAACAGGGGACATAAAAGATTTCTTTTCAGCAGGTACGAGGTACAGGTTCCTGACATCCGACAACCTTTATCAGATATTTGACAAATCATTAAAATGTACATGATATGACTGTTAGCTAGATTAAATATAGGAAATAAAGAAATTCAAACAGTGAGTCCAGTGATCGGTAGGTAATCAGCATCGGTAGCTTGGACATCGGTAGCTTGAACATCGGTAGCTTGAACATCGGTAGCTCAATGTCATTAGTTGCTTTGACTCTATCGGTGGGTCTATGCGTCGGTTGGTACATGCTTGTATCGGTGACTTTGTTTATCGGTAGCTCCATGCGTCGGTAGCTTCATGCATCGGTAGCTCTATGCATCGGTAGCTCCATGCGTGTATCGGTAGCTGTGAGTCTGTTAGTAGCTTCGTCCATCGGTGACTCTTATTCCATCGGTAGCTATTTATACTTACATCGGTAGCTCTATGTTTGTATCAGTAGCTGTCTGTAAGTCAGTAGCTTAGGTTTATAAGTACATCGATAGCTCTGTGTTAAGTCTATCGGTATCTGTCTGTCGGTAGACTAAGTCTATCGGTAGACTGGTTACCGGTAGCTCTTTATCAGTAGCTATAGGCAGATTACTTATCTGTTTTATGCAGAACACATCCGATTGTGTTAGAATCAATTTATAACTTGTATGAACATGGATAAATGAGGATTAACATATTCCAAAGACTTTTTTAAAAATTATTATTGGTTTGATCACATATTTGAAAGAATTAAAGTATATATCAATAATACATAAAAATATCATAGAGAAAGAAAACATAATTGGGATTTTCAACACATATGAATACATGATTGAGATTATCAAAACAGGTGAGGTCAACAATCTCCCCCTTTTTGATAATCACAATTTATGATATGGGCATTTAACATAGTGAAAATATAATAGTAAAGAGTATAAGATTGAATTCAATTTTCCCATTGAAAATAGCATCAGAGATAATAGAAATAGTATGATATAGACATAAGTTATCAGAGGTAAACATGAAAAAAGGGTTATTTTTCTCCATTGAAAGTATTTCTCATTCTCTCATTTTGTTCTCCCCCTTATTATTCTCCCCCTTTGTGAGAATCAAAAAGTGGGAAAGCATATATATAGGAGACAAATAAAACATGAGAAGTAAAAAAGAGTTCCTATGTATTAGATCATTCAGAAAGTACAAAAAAACAGAATACAAATGAATTCCTATCAAAAGTCCTGGCCACTGGATCAATTCACATCTTCCACGTGAGATTTTCCTTTGGGATCAGAAGAAGGCTCGGGTGGTGAGGATTCAGGTGAAGGTTTGGGAATGCCAGAAAAGATCAAAGGAGGCTGAGCCACTGACACAGAGTCAGGCCTGTAGGCTGAAGATTTTTGGGTGATCATTGGTGTGAGGCTTCGAATAGCTTGAGCAGGAGTCAACTGGACTGTGGAAGCAGCTGAGGCAGAAGCAGGCAAAGCAGGAGGGATGATGACTGGTCTGGCATCAACATGCAAGAAGGGAAGCAGCAGATTTCTAAAATCCATAATAATTCTTCCTCCTCTTTCCATAGCAGAGATGAAATCATCTTTGTTCTCCATAAATTTCTCTAAGGCAGGAGTCAATTCTCTTAGCTTTCTCACTTGTTCTCTGAAAGCTTGAGTGACTGGAGGGAGCTTCATGTGTTCCAACATTAGCTTGAAGTGGTGTTCGAGTTGATGCTTGGTGAAAATTTTGGTGAAGTAGTAGTCCACTTTGGTCTTTATGGCTTCCTGAGAGGCAGAGGCTTATGTCATATAATCATGAACAATCTTCATTATTTCTCTAGCAGAATCTCTTGTAGAAAGCACCACTCGGCTCAACTCTGATGAGTCCACAGAGCCACTGGTTGAAATAGAACCAATCTCCTCCTTCAACATTGCTCGAACTTGATTCAGGTCAACTGATAGTTTGGATGTGAGAGGGCCAAGAGAGAAGGAAACAGTTTCTTTGAAACTCTTAGACAAACCACTAATTAGGCTTTGAACTTGAGTGTCTTGTAATTGAACATGATCCTTCACTGAGGTTTTGAAACTTTCAAACACTGAGACAAACTGGCTTACTACACTCTTCACATAAGCTAGGTCCTTGTCAGCTTGAGACTTGGAGCTCATATAAGAATCCAAAGCAACAATTGATGTCTTGAGAGCTTCAAGATCTGCTTCGATTCTAGAAGACTGAGTCTGGAACTCTTTCACTTCTTCCATAAGCTCAGACACAAAGGAAGATAAATTACAAGCCAGAGATAGCTCGAAGGATCACTCTAACATTTTCATTTCTTCATAAAATCTTTGCTTCATCTCAGCAACTGATACACTGAATGATTCTTTCAGCTCATTCTTCATGGATTCAAGATCAGATTTAGAGACAAAATCATTAGGGACAACTGCAGCAGGTCTCCTTGCTGAGGCCAAACTAACTACAGAATCAGTCATTATTGAATTAATTGAGGATGCAAGAGAGGTTTCCATTAACATCACTTCTTCAACAAAACTGGATTTGAGGTCCTCTTTCAGCTTATTCAGATCATGAAATCTGACCACATCATCTGGCAACAACTCAGAAGCAAGATCATAATTGGTCTTTGGTCTATTCTCAGACATCTCATTATCTGAATCCGGATAATCCAATCCACAGACTATAAACCCAGGGTCTTCTACCCAGTCTCCAAGCTCAACAGCTACTCTAACATTTCCAAGCACAGACTGATGCTCCCCCTCAATGGGTGCATTCTCATGTATCACAACAGCATTCAGTGCTGGATTCTCTTCATCAGAATCTTCTACTATAAGTTCCATCGGTGCAGCATCTAAAAGATCTTCTGATACAGGTACAACTTCTTCTGTATCTTTTTCTACTTCAGAAGTAGGCAT
Source organism: Viscum album (assembly GCA_963277665.1). Lineage (NCBI taxonomy): Eukaryota > Viridiplantae > Streptophyta > Magnoliopsida > Santalales > Viscaceae > Viscum > Viscum album. Next base: position 450,318,434 of record OY728133.1, read on the forward strand.
AGCTGGGATTCCAATCAAAGGAATCGTACTTAAACTACCAGAAGTAGACAATTCAGATACATTTTCCTTTTCCTCTTCTTCTTGGTGAGGTACAGACTGGTCTTCCTCATGAGTAGACACAATTTCCTCTACCATTACTTTCCTAGAATAAACCAATTCTGCAACAGGACTTGGGGGCAAGTCTGGATCTCCTCCAACATCCATATGAGTTTCTTCTTCTTCTTCTTCTGTTTCATCACTATAAACAGGTTCCTCTTCATCAGGTCTCATTCTCGGATCTCTCATATCCTTTGGTCTTGAGGGATGATCCATAGGATTAAACTTATCAAAGATCATCTGATCATCACTGACCCATTCTCCCTTCCATGGGTTCCAGTTAATTTTCATGTACTTACACACAATCGAGGTGATGCAGAAATTGTTCTTGACTACAACCGTCTCATCCTGAGACTCAGCTATTCCTTTCACTTTTATCATCACTGAAATCAGCTTGGCAAAGAACAAAGCATTAGTCTTTGACTTTGGTCTAATCATGTCTTCCATTTGAAGCATCAACAATCTGCACAGATTGATTTTTACACCATGTCTTAGCAAATGAAGAAGATAGATATCTTGATATCTCAGATTTGCAAAATCTCCTCTCCTTGGTATCAACACATGCTGAACAAACTTGAAGAGCAGTCGATTCTCTCCATCCATTTCAGCAGCAACCACTTGCCTTTGGTTCCCATTACCAGTCAGTTCTTTTAAGGCGGTTTTATAATCAAAAATGTCACTGCTAGGTGGCATTGCTCTTGATACATACCCAGAGACACCTTCATGTGGTACTTTTAAATACTCAGCCCACTATACTGAAGAAAAAGACATATCTTTTCCATTTAAGAAAGAGCTTACCCGATTCTCATTTTCAGACTTCTCGAAGGTTACAAACTCATAGAACTGTTTTACCAACTTCGGGTAGTATGGGCCATTGTTATTCGAGAAACAATCCACCCATTTCTGGTCTTCCAGAATCTCGAGTACTAAGGATTTTCTAGGCAGTTGCCATTCCACGCACAGTTCCTTCTCGATTACTATGTCTCTATTCTGCAAGTGAGGATTCACTGGTCGCCTTCCCGATCTAGTTATGACTTCACTAACACTGGCTTTATGTTGTGTCTTCTGCTTCTTAGCGTTTGGTTCTGCACTTTCATCTCTGACAATAGGAAGCTTGGTTTTTTCCATCACGGGTTTAGGGTTCTTGGCCGATTTGGGAGCTAAGGTTCGAAGGTGAGAGATTTTGAGCTCGGTGAGGTAATAAGTGTCTTAGACTGAGTTTTATCATTTAGTAATTAAAAATAAACAACTAAAATAGATTAATAAAATAAAATAAAACGATTCGTATTCTTGGCGGCAGACAGAAGTTTTAAAACCTTGCATCGGTGTGAGTTAATCATCGGTGAGAAAAACAAATCGGTGAGAGTTTTCACGTCGGTGAGAATTTTCATGTCGGTGAGAATTTCTACATCAGTGAGCATTTCACATCAGTGAGAATTTCACATCAGTGAGAATTTTACATCGGTGAGAATTTTCACATTGGTGATAATTTCACATCAGTGAGAATTTTCACATCGGTGAGAATTTCACATCAGTGAGAATTTTACATCGGTGAGAATTTTCACATCGGTGAGAATTTCACATCAGTGAGAATTTTCACACCGGTTGTGATTAAACATTCCCAATTCGTGTCTTATGTAACTTAGCCTATCCGAACTTACAGGTTTAGTGAAAATATCAGCCAATTGATGTTCAGTGCCAATAAATTCAAGAGAAATATCACCTTTTTGATAGTGATCTCTTAGGAAATGGTGTCTTGCATCTATGTGTTTGGTTCTAGAGTGAGATACAGGATTCTTAGAGATGTTTATTGCACTGGTGTTATCACAGTTGATTGAAACATGTTTAAAAACATATCCATAGTCCAAAAGAGTGTGTTTCATCCACAGAATTTGTGCACAGCAACTACCAGCAGCTATATATTCTGCTTCGGCAGTAGATAATGCAACTGAGTTCTGTTTCTTACTACACCAAGAAACTAAGGATTTTCCAAGCAAATGACATGTTCCTGATGTGCTTTTTCTATCTAACTTACAACCAGCAAAGTCAGCATCTGAATAACTCATTAACTCAAAGGATTGTCCTTTTGGGTAAAACAAACCTAAGTTAACCGTGTGTTTGAGATATTTAAAAATTCTTTTAACAGCAAGCAAATGAGATTCTTTTTGATTAGCTTGAAATATAGCACACATACACACACTAAACATAATATCAGGTCGACTAGCAGTAAGATAAAGTAAACTACCAATCATACCTCTGTAATTTGTTTGATCAACTGGTTTCCCAGTTTCATCTGCATCCAATTTACAGGTAGTACTCATAGGAGTTTCACTTTCCTTGATACTATCCAGACCAAAACGTTTTAAAAGATCCTTTTTATATTTACTTTGATTCAAAATAATACCATTTTCATTTTGAAATACTTGAAATCCAAGAAAGTACTTAAGCTCTCCCATTAAGCTCATTTCGAATTCATTTTGCATACTTTTTGAAAAATCAGTACTTAAAGAGTGTTTAGAAGATCCAAAAATAATATCATCCACATATATTTGTACAACAAAAACATCTTTAGAAATTCTATTAATGAAAAGAGTTGGATCAGCAATCCCTTTAGTGAAACCTTTTGAAATAAGGAAATTGCTAAGTCTATCATACCAAGCTCTTGGAGCTTGTTTCAAACCATACAAAGCTTTAGAAAGTTTAAAAACTTGATTTCGAAAATGGGGGTTAGTAAATCCAGGTGGTTGTTCTAAAAAAACATCTTCAATTATAAAACCATTTAGAAATGCACTTTTCACATCCATTTGATATAACTTGAAATCCATATGTGCAGCATATGCAAGTAAGATCCTAATAGCTTCTAGTCTAGCTACAGGTGCAAAAGATTCCTCATAGTCTATACCTTCTTCTTGACTATATCCTTGTGCAACTAGTCTAGCTTTGTTTCTAACTATATTTCCAGATTCATCTACATTATTTCTAAAAACCCATTTTGTGCCTATTGTCAAAGTGTCCTTAGGTCTGTCTACTAATTCCCAGACTCTGTTTCTTTCAAACTGATTTAATTCTTCTTGCATAGCTATTACCCAGAATTCATCATTGATAGCATCATTGATATTTTTGGGTTCTAGCTGTGAAAGAAAAGCTTGATGTTCAACCTGGTTTCATAGAGAAGCTCTAGTTTGTGTTCCTCTATCAAGATTACCAACAACAGCTTTTAAAGGATGATTCTTTAGAATCCTTGTTGATCTGGTAAAGGTTGGACTTGAAATTTCAGGTTCATCTATAGGTTCGGGTTCAACAGAAGCAGATTCTGGAAAAAGTCCAGAACTGGATGCTTTAATAACAAGTTCTTTAGATTTATCATTAAGGTCCAGAATAGACAAATCTTCTTCATGATTCTCAAGAGAGGTTTTAGACTCATATGGATCAGTTTCATCAAACATGATGTGAACAGATTCTTCCACACATTTGGTTTTCTTATTGAATACTCTATAGGCTTTACTTGAAATAGAGTAACCCAGAAGAATTCCTTCATCACTTTTGGAAGCAAACTTATCCAGATTATCTTTAGTATTCAGAATAAATACTTTGCAACCAAAAACATTAAAGTAATTAACCTTAGGCTTTCTATTGTTTCACAATTCATAAGGGGTTTTCTTAAGAACAGGTCTAATTAAGACTCTATTAATAACATAACAAGCTATATTTACTACTTCAGCCCAAAAATAAATAGGCAGGTCATATTCATTGAGGATGGTTCTAGCAATTTCTTGAAGGGTTCGGTTTCTTCTCTCTACTACACCATTCTGTTGGGGTGTTCTAGGGGCAGAAAAGTTATGAGTATAGCCATTGTGTGAGCAATAAGATTCAAAATCTTGATTTTCAAACTCACGACCATGATCACTTCTCAATGTTTTAATCTTAAGTCCACTAAGGTTCTCTACAGATTTAGAGTATTTAACAAAAGAAGAACAAGCTTCACTTTTGTGAGCGAGAAAATATACCCAAGTATATCGAGAAAAATCATCTACAAGAACATAAACATAGTGCTTCCCATTTAAACTAGAAACTCTTGATGGTCCAAACAAGTCCATGTGAACCAATTCAAGTGGTTGAGAAGTCGAAACTTCTTTCTTTGATTTAAAATAAACTTTGTGTTGTTTTCCCTTTTGACAGGGGTTACACACTCTATCATTTGGGAATTCTAATTTAGGTAGGTCTCTAACTAGGTTCTTTCTAGAGAGTTTTCTAAGTGAGTGAATGTTGCAATGTCCCAATCTTCTGTGCCATTGCCAAGATTCTTTATGAAAAGCATTCAAACAAGTAATATTCTGTTTAGCTAAAGAATTCAGATTAACAGCATAAAAATTTTCATTTCTTAAGGCAGAAAATACCAAAACATTCTTAGAATTAAAAACTTTGCAAGAATCATTTTAAATTTAACATGAAAACCATCATCACATAACTGAGAAATACTTAATAAATTGTATTTAAGGCCATCAACAAATAAAACTTTTGAAATCAAAATTGAATCAGTGTTACCAATCTGGCCTAGGCCGATGATTTTTCCTTTAGAATTATCACCAAAGGTGACAAAGCCTCCATAAACATTTATTATACTCTTGAAATAAGATAAGTCTCCTGACATATGTCTTGAACATACACTGTCCAAATACCACGTCTCTTCACAGGAGCTCTTCAAGCAAGTTCCCTACAAAACAGATTTAGATGGGAGATGATTTTGGTACCCAGATTTTCTTGGGTCCCGACAGGTTAGCCAATAACACTTTAGGTACCCATATTTGTCTAATGGGTCTCATATAATTTGTAGAATTGACATGCTTTGAAAGATAAACTTTATTAGATCCATAGCTATGTATATAACTAGTTGAATCATATGAAGTTCCAGAATTACCTTCATTCTGTCCAGATTTAGAAATGAATCTAGTTTTGGCAATTTTCCTTTGTCCAGGTTGGTATCCTATACCAGTAGTATATTTAGGTGCTATTTGCTTTCCTAGCATCTGTGTTAGTGTATTTTTGCCATTGGTGAACTTCTCTAAGTCTTTATTGAGTTGCTCATTAGATAGTTTCAGTTCAGTTTTTTCTTTTAACAGTTGAGCATTTTTCTCTTTTTCAATAGTGAGTTCGGTTTTAACTGTAGTGGTGAGAGCATGATGTTTCTTTAATGACTTGTATTTATCCTTAAGTTCATTACATGTCTCTTCCAGCATATCACAGTACTCAAACAATTCATTTTTAGACATTGTTCCAGAATCAGAATCAGGTTCTGCATTATCTCCAGAGTAATAATAATTTAAAGAAGGAGTTTCAGCAGTTAGATGAGAAGTGTTTGTCATAAAACACATGTTGGCTCGATTCCTTTCAGAGTCTGAAGATTCAACTTCACTTGTGCTGTCTTCTGAAGCACTCCAAGTATCCTTCATGGCTTTATTAAACTTATTGTCCTTATATTCATATTTCTTTTTATACTTCAGCTTTGGACAGTCGGCTTTAATGTGTCCTTTTCTCTTGCACTCATAGCAGACAACATCATCTTATTTGTCATTCTTCTTCCAATCCTTTTTCCATTTACCTTGGTGATCATACTTACCCTTATAATTTGTTTTTCTGAAGAACTTCTTTTTCCTATAAAATTTATTAAATCTTCTAGCAATGTGAGCCATCTCAGCATCACTGTCAGAATCACTTTCACTGTCTTCACTGCTTGAACTTTCAACTACAGCTTGAGGCTTTTCCTTGTCCTTATTCATTGAAGTTGAGGATTTGAAAGCGACAGACTTTCTTGGAGGTTCATTTTCTTCCTCTTTATTCACTTTGATCTCTTCTTCATACATCATCAGCTTGCCAATTAGTTCCTTGACAGGTAGAGCAGCAATGTCACATGATTCTCTGATTGAGACAGATGTGCCTCTCCATCTATCAGGTAGACATCTCAAAATTATCATAATTTGTTCCTTCGATGAGACATCCTTTCCCAGTGAGATCATTGTATTGACAATTTCATTGAACCTGGGATGCATGTCAGAAATGGGTTCGTCAGGCTTCATTTTAAAATTATCATACTTGATAGTATAAGTGTTCAATATCATTTCTTTAACATTAGTTGTTCCTTCATGAGAAATAGCTAAGGTATCCCAAATTTCATATGCAGTTTTACATGCAGAAATTCTATTAAACTCTTCATCTCCTAGAGCACAGTACAAGGCATTCATAGCTTTACAGTTGTTATTGTAAGCAGTATTTATAGGATCATCCCAAGTAGATCTAGCAGAAGTAGGAATTTTGTATTCTGATTCAATAGTAGTCCAAATATCAAAACCTATGCTTTCTAGATGAATTTTCATTTTCAGTTTCCACTGAGCATAATTAGTTCCATTGAATAAAGGTGGGCGGTTAGTAGCAGCACCCTCAAGTCTATTGTCCATGATGAGAAAATTTTAAAGAGATAAAAATTTAGATATTAACAGAAATTTTAAGAACATTAAAATACAACTAAAATCACAGTTCAAAAGCAGAGTACTTTTAGAAAGTATTTTCAAACCTCTGATACCAAGTGTTGGTCGGAGTGGTTTACTCAAGAGGTGGGTGAATTGAGTACCAATTAAAATTTCTGTATTTAAAAACAGTGTCTTAAAGACCCCCAAATAAAATAATAAATTAAACTGTAGTGAATTTATATTAAAGTAGAGGTTCTGTCAGATTCTCAAGGGATTGATTAATTCCCAGTTAATCAACACAGGAGTGTGTGATTGTCTTTTGAAACTAACTTACTAATCTACACTTGACATAAACACTTGCTAATTTAATTATCAAAGTAACTTTAAAAACAGTATTGGTTTTAAAGTGATTAGCAGCGGAATAAAACTTTGAAAGAGATGGCACAACAAATGTAACCAAGAGGTTCAGTCTCAAGCCGAGACTTAGTCCTCTCAAAAATTTATATAAAAATGATCCACACCCTGGATCGGGGTTCAACAGTTTACAACTGTCCAGGTCCAAGACCTCTACCACTGTTCTTCGTGGGAAACAGTACAACAGCAACCAGCTGTCCAGGTCACACACGACCTCTACCACTATTATTCGTGGGAAAGAAAGAATGAAAGAGTTTGGTAAGGATTTACGAATCCTTCAGTTTGAGTACAGGAGACAGTGTATGTGTTAGATACAGCAGATAACACACACTGCTCGAAATGAATGATAATAAATCACAGAACAGGAGATGTAGAGTTTAGAGATGGTTCTGGTGATTTCAGTGTAGCTCTGGACTCCTTTGGATTCGATCAGAAGTGAGTCTGAGTCCTCTTCTCGTTTCTGTTTGAGAAACAGAGTGTCGTATGCTCCAGGTTCGCAGGTAGTGAGAATGTAGTCGATGAAGCTCTTCGATATTCTTTTGTATGCACTGAACACTTCTCGAGTATGCTTGATTTGCCTATGAGCTTCTCTGTGTTCTTGATGGAACTAGTTTTTCTCTTGATTCTTCTTGTTCTTGTGTTTTTGGTATATTTCATCCACCACACGCTTCTCTAGTTCGCTTCTACTTTGGGCAACGTAGTCTTCTCGTATTTATCTCCTAACAGGGGAAAAAAGATTTCTTTTCAGCAGGTACGAGGTACGGGTTCCTAACATCCGACAACCTTTATCAGATATTTGACAAATCATTAAAATGTACATGATATGACCGTTAGATAGATTAAATATAGGAAATAAAGATATTCAAACAGTGAGTCGAGTGATCGGTAGGTAATCAGCATCGGTAGCTTGGACATCGGTAGCTTGAACATCGGTAGCTTGAACATCGGTAGCTAAATGTCATTAGTTGCTTTGACTCTATCGGTGGCTCTATGCGTCGGTTGGTACATGCTTGTATCGGTGACTTTGTTTATCGGTAGCTCCATGCGTCGGTAGCTTCATGCATCGGTAGCTCCATGCATCAGTAGCTCCATGCGTGTATCGGTAGCTGTGAGTCTGTTAGTAGCTTTGTCCATCGGTGACTCTTATTCCATCGGTAGCTATTTATACTTACACCGGTAGCTCTATGTTTGTATCGGTAGCTGTCTGTAAGTCAGTAGCTTACGTTTATAAGTACATCGATAGCTCTGTGTTAAGTCTATCGGTAGCTGTCTGTCGGTAGACTAAGTCTATCGGTAGACTGGTTAGCGGTAGCTCTTTATCAGTAGCTATAGGCAGATTACTTATCTGTTTTATGCAGAACACATCCGATTGTGTTAGAATCAATTTATAACTTGTATGAACATGGATAAATGAGGATTAACATATTCCAAATACTATTTTAAAAATTATTATTGGTTTGATCACATATTTGAAAGAATTAAAGTATAGATCAATAATACTTAAAAATATCATAGAGAAAGAAAACATAATTGGGATTTTCAACACATATGAATACATGATTGAGATTATCAAAACAGGTGAGGTCAACAAAAACAACTAAATAAGAAGAAGTTGAAGAAGAATGAAGTTTGAAAGAATCGATATAAGAAATTACCTCTTCTTCGATATGCCTCTTTGAAACCTCCTCTTAGGGCACTAAGATTGGTTTTGGAAGTAGACCAGGACCTCTAGAATGTTGCTAGGTAAGTGGAGAAGAGAATTTGGCAGGGGTGGCCGATCTTTAAGGCTCAAAGTTGTGTGAGGAAGAGAGGAAGGAGGTGCCCTTTTATAAGGGAGGAGAGGGGAACCTTTGGAATAACTAAAAATATTAATTTATTATAAAGCCAAATTCAGTTTTAAATAGCTCCAAATTTATTTATTTCGAATCTAAGGTGGGGATGGGTCGAAATCCTATCATCCAATAGAATTTAGACAAGTTGAGGTCATTATACTAACCTTATCTTTTAGTTTTAACTCTTAGTTAATTAGATTGACATTTACCATGCCACTTTGTATTTTTATATTATATAGTTAATAAACATACCATATACATCCAAGAGACCCCCCAAGTTGTGTTTTATTAATATATATAACCGTATCTAAGTCATTTGGCCGAACCTTAGATTTTTAGGAATAAAAGAACAATTAATAATATAATATTTGTTTTAAAAACTATTTTATGTCAATTTTGACACTATTTTGTAATTGATTTTTTTGAAAATCATAACAGAATTATTAGTTCGAAAAAAGTTGATTAAATCAATACTAACATGTCATATTAACCTATAAAATTAGTTTAATTCATAAAAAGTCTCAAATTATACTTATTTAGGAATTTATAACATCAATTATGTCAATATTTCATTAATAAGATAATTACTGCATCATCTTTGTGTCATAAATAAATTAACTTCTTTAATGTCTAAAAATTACAAATAAAATACCATTATGTATGAAATATTTTTAGATTTCAAATGAATATTTATAGTCGAATTTATCTTATGTATAACCCTATTTTAAAAATTAATTAGTTATTAAACATTGATTTTAACTATTTTAACCCTTCATTATTTAAATTAATAATAAATGTCCTAATCTAATCCATGTGTTCCTAAATGATCATATATTATTCCTAAGGTTATTTTTGGTCGAATTTCACTTATCCAATAGAATTAGGACATGTGTTAGGGTAATAATAATATCATTTTTACCCTTAATTACCCTATTTACTTTTAACTGTGGTAAAAAAAAGTAAAAAATTACTATTCACCAAAAATTATTTTCATATCATTGAACCACATTTTACTTACTGACATCAACCGTGTCTCTCGGATTTTTGAAATTCCACTCATAGAAGCGGTAAAATTAAGTTTTATGAAAAATTCAGTTTTTTAACTACCACTTAGTGGTTTCACTATTCATCAAAAAATGCAAGTTTCCAAAAAAATACCAAAAATTTGGCTTAACCTATATTTGATATTATGATTTCAAAAATGATTTTTATTTTACCAAATTAAAAACATATCAGTTACATTAACTAATTTAAAAATTAATTCCCGTCGTCAAAACAAATAGCGTGTTTTTAAAAGATAATAACTATCAAAATATTGACACTTGTTTATGTCTGGTTTAAATGTGAAATTACATCCAATGACCAACATTGTATTAAATTGTAAAAATATATTCTAAATATACTTTAAAACCACTCAAATTATTAATCTATCACTATTAATTATTTCTTTAAAAAATTTGTTTTTAATTAAAATTTAGTAATTTTCACTATTCATCAGAATATGAAAATTATCTGAAAAGTACCAAAATTTCACCCTAAGATAATTTCGATATTCTGAATCCAAAAATGAAGTCCATTTTGAAAACTAAAATTTAAAAAATTTCAAAAAGTTGTTATAACTATTCATAACGGCTAGTTTTAATAATATTTTAATATCATATCATTGATTAGAGAAACTCGGTATTGCGTACAACACACGCTATCGAGGATGGTCGTGATTGCGTACAAGACAAGTCAATGATGTGTGTTGTACAATCTCCTTTTAGTGTATCATACAACATAAGACATTAATGAAATTAAAAAGAATAGTTTTCATAAAATTTCAGGATGTTACATTCTACCCCCCTTAAAATGAATTTCTCCATCGAAATTCGCCGGGGTTATAAATGCTTTACTCCTCAAAAGTTTCTTTAATAGAAACCCACATCATAAAAAGGAATACCGAAACCAATCTTTAAAAACAAAAGTATGAAACGTAACGGTTACCCAAATAAACTAATCACTGGGTTTCCACATAGATGAATATTTGGATATGGAAGTGAAATCTAACCATCATGTTCTGATGGAGAGTGGTAGAGAACACTGCTATGGAAAATCCAACAATCACAAATCAATAGATTTTTGATGATCTAAGGTACCATCTGATTCATCGGATATAAGGGCACTAGGACAACATTTTTGGTTTTCAAGATCATTTCCCTAAAGTTGATGAAATTGGAATTAGAAGAAATACTTTCGTGATTTTGGTGTAGTCTCACCGTTAGTCGTTCCTTGGACAATTTCCACTTCATCTCTTAAATAAATAAAGTTGAATTTTTCATTCGTGATGTGTTAGCAGATCATGTGATAGAATGAGGGGTCGTTCCATCTGTCTCAAACAAAAGGTTAGAAAAGTTATCAAAAAAATATGTAAGTCCATATATAATGAGATTAATCATATATGGTTCTTAAAATGGACTTATACTTCTTATGTTATACTTCTTAATATAATAAAACTAGTTTCTACTAAACAGGGACTTCTTGTAGGCTAGTGGTAGGCGATAAAGGCCAGTCGCACTTCGGGTGTGGGTTCGATTCCCACAGCCTTGTCCGACACGATGGGCTGTCGCCCATCCTACAGGTTGTCCTTTTTCTAAAACTATATTACTATAACATCCCATAAATAATATCGAATAATACTAACTTATGTCAAACATAATAAATTCCAATCTTTAGGCTTATCTAAAATACTTCAGTCCAAGCTCATAGTATAAAGAAAATGATTACTTGAAATGTCAAATAACAATCACGTGAATGCCAACATTTATCCCCCATATATCATAAGATATATCTTGTTGGTCAAATTACAAACATGTGAATACCTTAATCATGTATTCTCTTGAAGAATGAAAACCCATTTTACCTTAGTGAAAACATGAATGCTGTCAAAAGTTACCTCTTTTCCACATACCAAAATCCCAAATATTCTATATACTCAAACCATGATATCACTTGGTCCTTATATCAGTCATGAGCTCATGAATAAAATCAAACATCTCATTATCTTCTTATCCTTTCATTATACGCATATCATCTACTTTCCAAAAGTATCTGAATAACCATTCATGGTTACTGATACCATTAATCATACACTTTCAAAACATAAGGAAAGACAATAGTGTAACAATCCTTAGATGTCTCTTTATTCCATAGTTACATGAGATTACTTATATAACATTACACTTGATAAGCATGTAATCATTCCACTACATTCTTAAACCATTGACCGAGCTTCAACAATTCTTTCATATCACATATCATTTGTAGTCTCTTCATCGTCATCAACATAAATACTACCCATATGACCATACTGATTCTCTTCATGAGACTTTCCCATAGGGCATTGGTTTGCATAATTCCCGTACATTCCACATTTAAAACATTTAACCATTGTTGATGTCGTAGCAATCCCATTATCCTCATCCCTGGTGTTAACTGAACCTTTTCCTTTGCACTTACTGGCTTTGGGTCCTTCTTTTCCACACCCAAAGTATCTTCCAGTTCCTTTGAAACATTCTCCTTGATGCCTCTTCCCACATGATTTACACAGGGGAAATTGAACTTTCTTTCCTCTATGATCATCATGAAACTCCACCTTTCTCTTATTAGCCGAGTCAGAAAAATTAACAAATTTTAAATTATTGACATATTATGAGATTGCTGATTTGGCATAATAATGATGTATGGACTTTTAAATCCCATTTCATTTGGTTTCTCATGAAGAATATCATTCCATTTTCCATCATATCCTCCATTATCATGAATCAACTTGTTTCCAACCATTTTCTAAAACCCAAAAAGAATAGTGTGAGAGGCAAAAATCATAATAAAGGGGACGTAACTTCAATATCTAACATCTTTGGTTTAATCTAATATCGTTACCATAGTTCTAGGACTATATCATATACGTATACTTATCCTTAGGGACATCCCTATACATACCTTGGAAATATCTCTATGGATCTCACTAACATTCTCGCATCCTAGTTTCCCAAGGTTGAATAAACCTTTCCTCTGATAACAACTGTAGAGACCCGAAGCGTGACGTACATGGAAATTACATTAATTTTTCTGAATACTTAATACATAAGAAAAACAGACACACAAGGACCGTAATAGTTTAGTGTCTTTTGGAAACTTAGAATAAAATCTTCTAATCGTGGTGAAAGATCTTCAACATCTCCCAATAATGATCTTCCCTTTTTTTTCTTACCTAAAACCTTTCTTTACATCCTGGGGAAAAGAAAACATAATAGGGGTGAGCTCAAATGCCCAGTAAGGGTAAACATAGAGAACACAAAACATTCCATAAAAATTTGAATGCAAAAACATGAACATAAAATGTAAACATCAAAATATTGAGCAAAGACATGAATCTTGTAAGTACGTAAGGCATATATCATAAAGAAACATTAAGAATGATAGAATAGCATGAGAATAAAACATGTAATTTTGGCAACCAGTCAGCACATGTCGTTATTTCCATAGTAGCCAAGGCATTACTGCCAAGACCATCTTAGTGGACAAAGTCCCATTCTGAATCGAGTTCACTCCTCGTTTTAGTCCTGTAACACTGAACCGGATTAACTTACCATTCCAGCCATGTCTATCTAATGAGATATATAATATTTACCCAATTCATTGGAGTGAGATATAGGTCCCACCCATCTCATGATGATACCATTCTTATGTGTGCCACAAAATCATAAATCATACATCATTGCATAACCCGTGTAATAAAAATGGGATTCTTAAACATCGTGACATCATAAAACAATTCATATAAGATAAATAGATTCATAAAAATGATTCCATCACAACATAATAAAATCAATGTAATAATAGGGATAAAAACCGAACCCTTTATTATCTTAGATGGAAAATAATTTTGATAAAACACTTGAACTCCATTCTTGAGGAAAATATCCTTTCTGCTTCAAAAACTCTTTTCCTTTCTTAACATGTCATACAATTATAAACTAAAAGAATTTGATTAAAAATAAACATGAAAACTTGTAAAGGAATCTTCTTGGAAATAATGTTTTAAAAATCCATTCATGCCGTATAAGTTAAAAAACATTCTTCGTACTTTTGTCAAAAAATTTCAAAAGTACCTCGTACGAAAAACGACAAAAGATTCCTTTCATATCCTTTACTAAAAACTCACCGAAGGGTAAAATTGTATTTTAAACAATTTTATGTGGTACTAAATAATATTAAATATTGAGGAAACATGGATGTGGATTATTAAATACACCCCAGTAAATTTCAAAGTATAAACAATCTCAGATAAAAATGAGATTGTGATATTTCCCTTACCTTAGGTCTGATATGCTTCGTATGTATCCTAACCTCTTGTATAATGATTTAAATAATGTCATTGACTTATTACAGAATCATATTCATTGTTATGATATCATATATGGTTCACTTATGACTTTATATTACCCGTTCTTTTGTAAATTCCATGTTAAAGATGGTTTTGGGTAAAATCGTTTTATTTATCGTACATGTTTGGACTTGTTGTTCTTGATATTATTATTTATAACCTGATTTACTTAATTCCAGAATTTAAAACATCATTTATATGTAATATATATTCAATATATACATATATATTATAGATCGATAAAAGGAATGAAATACACCGTTCATGGAGACTGTAGGTCGTACGTACGCATGAACGCTGTTTTCGATTCCCTGTTGAGTTGAATGGAATTAAGTAGATGACATACATATATATATATATACATAAATCTAGTAGCTTTATAATGTCATATATTTCATTATTATTTCTTATATATACTTTATAATCATTCTTAAATGGTTAACATGGAGAATGAATCACATCGCGTCGTGGAGACGGTAGTCCGTACGTACGCACGAGCGATGATATCGTTTCCATAATTATTAGATTGAATTGGAGTGGATGATACAATATATCAGAATCATTATGATGTTATAATAACTATTTATAGTTATTCTTTACACCATAATACCCATCCATGTAAGGTGTTGGTGGAAAAACAGATTAAACCACGGCGTGGAGACGGTATTCCGTACGTACGCACGCGCGGTGATTTTGTTTTTTGTAGGATGGATAGAAGTGAAATGGGGTTGTTTAATTTTTATAATAACATATCAGTATATTAGTGATACTGATGTTATTACTTTATAATGAAACAACTAAATAAGAAGAAGTTGAAGAAGAAAGAAGTTTGAAAGAATCGATAGAAGAAATTACCTCTTCTTCGATACGCCGCTTTGAAACCTCCTCTTAGGGCACCAAGATTGGTCTTTGAAGTAGACCAGGACCTCTAGAATGTTTCTAGGGAAGTGTATAAGAGAATTTGGCAGGGGTTGGCCGAGATTGAAGTCTCAAAGTTGTGTGAGGAAGAGAGGAAGGATGTGCCCTTTTATAAGGGAGGAGAGGGGCACCTTTGAAATAACTAAAAATATTATTTTATTATAAAGCAAAATTAGGTTTTAAATAGCTCCAAATTGATTTATTTTGATAATAAGGTGGGTATGGGTAGAAATCCTCTCATACAATAGAATTTAGACAAGTTTAGGTCATTATACTAACCTTATCTTTTAGTTATAACTCTTAGTTAATTAGATTGACATTTACCATGTCACATTGTATTTTTATATTATATAGTTAATAAACTTACCATATACATCCAAGAGACCCCCAAGTTGTGTATTATTAATATATATAACCTTATCTAAGTTATTTGGCCGAACCTTAGATATTTAGGAATAAAATAACAATTAATAATATAATATTTGTTTTAAAAACTATTTTATGTCAATTTTGACACTATTTAGTAATTGATTTTTTCTGAAAATCATAACCGATTTATTAGTTCGAACAAAGTTTCTTAAATCAATACTAACATGTCATATTAACCTATAAAATTAGTTTAATTCATTAAAAGTCTCACATTACTCTTATTTATGAATTTATAACATCAATTATGTCAATATTTCATTAATAAGATAATTACTGCATCATCTTTGTATCATAAATAAATTAACTTCATTAATGTCTAAAAATTACAAATAAAATACCATTATGTAGGAAATATTTTTATATCTCTAATGAATATTTATTGTCGAATTTATCTTATGTATAACCCTATTTAAAAAAATTATTTAGTTATTAAACTTTGATTTTAACTATTTTAACCCTTCTTTATTTAAATTAATAATAAATGTCCTAATCTAATCCAAGTGGGCCTAAATGGCCATATATAATTCCTAAGGTTGTTTTTGGTCGAATTTAACTTATCCAATAGAATTAGGACATGTGTTAGGGTAATAATAATATCATTTTTACCCTTAATTACCCTATATACTTTTAACTGTGGCAAAAAAAGTAAAAAGTTACTATTCACCAAAAATTATTTACGTCTCATTGAACCACATTTTACTTAATGACATCAACCGTGTCTCTTGGATTTTCGAAATTCCACTCACAGAAGCATTAAAATTATGTTTTTTGAAAAATTCAGTTTTTTAACTACCACTTAGTGGTTTCACTATTCATCAAAAAATGAAAGTTTCCAGAAAAATACCAAAAATTAGGCCTATGCTATATTTGATATTATGAATTCAAAAATGATGTTTATTTTAACAAATTCAAAACATATTAGTTACAATAACTAATTTAAAAATATATTCCCGTCGTCAAAACAAATAGCGTTTTTTTAAAAGATAATAACTATCAAAAGATTGACACTTGTTTCTGTCGGGTTTAAATGTGAAAATACATCCAATGACCAACATTGTATTAAATTGTAAAAATATATTCTAAATATACTTTAAAACCACTCAAATTAATAATTTATCACTATTAATTATTTCGATTAAAAAATTTGTTTTTAATTATAATTTAGTATTTTTCACTATTCATCAGAATATGAAAGTTATCCGAAAAGTACCAAAATTTCTCCCTAAGATAATTTCGATATTCCGAATCCAAAAATGAAGTCCATTTTGAAAACTAAAATTTACAAAATTTCAAAAAGTGGTTACTATTATTCATAACAGCTAGTTTTAATAATATTTTAATAGCATATCGTTGTTTAGCGAAACTCGGTATTGCGTACAACACACGCTATCGAGGAAGGTCGTGATTGCGTACAAGACAAGTAAATGATGCGTATTGTACAATCTCCTTTTGGTGTAGAATAAAACACAAGACAATAATGAAATAAAAAAAATATTTTTTATAAAATTTCGGGGTGTTACAATGCACAACAACTGGGAATATTACCATCAGTGGCATTCCTGGTCGCCTAACCATCCAAACATCAGTTATTGAACCTGCTCGGACCGTGTTCAACCAGATGTTTCTCAAAAATTAATGACTATCATTGAGTCATTAACAGCTCGGTTGAAATATATGTAAGCAAAGCGTGAAGAAATTAAACCAGAAAAGAGATCTTACCCTGAATGGGTGGATGAAATTCCTCCCCCATCAAATTTTGCGAGTACCACATTCCCAATTTTTAATGGTTCAGGAAATATAGAACAACACTTAACACATTTTTTTCTCGTTGTGATCCTATGATGGGAACTCCTTAACAAAAAGAATCAGTTAAGCTCAATTTTCTTGTACAGTCTTTATAAGGACCTACTTTTGTCTGGTATACAAGTTTGCAATCTCAGTCAATTACTAGGTGGGAAGATCTCCGTAAAAGGTTCCTTCATCAATTCATATGAACATTTACAAAGACGACAGTTTTATATCATACCAATTTTAAACAAAGGCAGAATGAATGAGTTTCAGATTTCACTACTTCTTGGAAGGGATTAACATATTCTTTAAGCATAGCACTCCCTCAAGAAGAATTGTTACCAATCTGTGTAAAAAATCTGCGTGATAAATTACGCACACCATTGATCCCTGTGAAATACACAATAGGGTTTTGAGACCTTACTTCAATCGCTCAGCAGATCTAAGACTCTCTTACAAAGACTAAGCCTAAAACTCATGTAATTCCATTAGTTCTAGGAAGGAGAATAGTGAAAGCATAGACTGCTACAGTTACACTTAAACAAGCATCTATACCCGCTTCCACTTCAAGACCTTCATCATATCGAAGGGATCCACCTCCTGACTGTCAACAACAACGGGTACCACATCAACATGATCAAAAAGATCAAAGAAGGAAACAGTTTGAAGATTTGAAGAACAAATTTTATTCTTTCTGGAATGATCAAGTTCCGGGTTACATCATCTCGGCTCTGGAAAACAACCTGGTTCAGTTGCTAAGGCCCAAAAGGCCGAACAAGGAAGGAGATTAAGTCCACCCCAATTATTTCCCATTTCATCAAGTGTTGGGGAATCCCATTTAGGAGTGTTTCATCTTCAAATATCTCCTGAAAAATATGCTGGATTCTAGACAGGTAAAACTGAAATGTTCTTCAGCCTAGGTAGCATGTTTTACTGCTACTAATCCAGAGGAAGATGGTGAGTGGCACAAAGTCAAAAGTAAAAAATGCACAGAAATATAATGATTGGAAGGTCAGGAAAAAGGTCAACTGAACCCATGAATTTTACAATAACAATTGAATCAACCAATTTTGTCTTCTTCTATGAATGCCACAACAAAAACCCCATCATCGGAAGGGAAATACTCAAAGAAGCAACGTAATTTGAAGAAAAAAGAGCAGTTAGAATAAGACAAGTTCGTGTCAACGCCTAAATTGTCTTTGACTTTGGCAGATTTTAGGCCATCAGTTTCAAAAGAACAGGCACCACCCCACCAAACGACATAACCTGAATTGACTAATCAGTCATAATTTTCATCAGATAAAGAATTAATCTTTGGTTCTGCTAACATGTTTCATTTAACAGATCACGATGCCATTGATAGTTTCGATTATGATGAGCCAAAGTTTCCTGTATCTAATAGAGGAATTAGTGGAAGAGACAGAGGTCTAGGATACAGGGGAAGACGTGGATTTTCTAGAAGCCACTATTTCAATCCTACCCCTTATAGAACTATATATGCGGTAGGAATGCATGGAAAAGCCCTTAAATAGGCTCAAAAGGAACAAGAATGTTCTTCCACACATGGTAGATTCCGTCCTGGTGCAGTTAGTTTGGAGGATTTGTTAGAGGTCACACCTTCTTCCTCTCAGCAAATAAATAGACATATTCAGTCTAATCTGCCTAAGTAAGGAGTATTTCCAACTCTTACCCTGATAAGAGATGCATCAACTTCCAAAACATAAAATTCTAAGGCACCTACAAAACCATATTTTCATGACAGGAAATATTGACCTTTAAACCAAATGTATAATGTCTTGAAACATTTGACCCACGTTCCAGCCAAGTTATCAATCCTGGATGCCTTTAATCTATCAAAATATATTACGGAGGCACTTGTTAAGGCTATGTCAAGTCCTCAAGAATTCGAAACTGAAATTACTGCTACTGAAGTCTCCCATATAGAGAATGATCCTGCAGAATGTCATGCAGTGATATCATTTACAGATAAAGATGAAGATGAATTTGTACATGGACATATCATACCTTTGTATCTATTTGGAAAAGTCAATGATATAGACATTCGACGATCTTTCATTGATAATCACTCAAGAGTCAATATCAATCCTATTCATACAATCTATCGATTGGGCCTCAATGAATATGATTTATATCCTTCTACTTTGATTTTTAAATGATACAATAATATTGAACAAGAACCAATGGGTGAAATTACACTCAGAATTCAGTTTGGAGACCTTGTTTCAAATTCATATTTCATGGTTCTTCATCAGGAAATAGCTTTCAAAAATTTTCATGGTAGACCATGGTTACATCAACATGTGGTTGTACCTTCTTCATACCATCAATGTCTCGAATATTGTTTCAAGGGTCAAATTGGGACATTGTATGGTGAAAAATCCTCATTAAAAACATGTGAATCTCAATACATTGAGGCAGAGTTTTATAACATAGAAGGAAAGTAAAAATATATAGAAAAGAAGGGAACCAAAAATATTTTTCCACATGGTTTGGAAAAGATTCTAGTAAACCCATTCATACATGGTAGTATAGATTATGTGTTGCCTATCAGTCAAATTGAAGGGATAGACCCAAATCCAAACATTCTTATGGAAACATCGATATTGTCAATTAAGGCAATCAAGCCATATAGCATGGGTGATGTTTTTGATTGTCCATGAAATTATGAAAGCATAAATGGAGATGTCTTCATTTCATCCAATGAAATCTAGAAATTATATACTTCATCAACCAGGCCAGAAGAAGTTATAGCAATACGAGAGGAAAATAATGATGTCGATTATCAATCCATCATCTCCTCTCTATCAACCCAGGAAGACCCTTCATCTTCAATAGGGTCAGAAATGGAATCCTCTTCTTGAAAATGTTCAAATTTTAACTTCTCCTATGATCATGGAAATTTTTCATCATCATATACTATGCATGTTGAAGTAGAAGAAGTAACACATATTAAAGAAAAAGAGGAAGATATCAGGGATGCTCCTCCAAAATTTGTATAGGATATCTCTACCACTGTGGATGATCTTAGAGAAATAAATATGGGTATAAAAGAAGTTCCACAACCCAAATTAATTATTGCAGTCATGACTCTTGAAGAGTAAGAAATGTATACTTCATTTTTAAAGAAAATGGAGATTTATTTTCATGTAATTATACATAAATTCTAGGTCTTGATCCCGATGTGGACACTCATCATTTGGGTCTTCCAGAAGAACATCAAGGATTCAAGCAAGTCACAAGAAGAACGCACCCAACTTATGCCTCAAAAATTGAAGTTGTAGTTGATAAACTTATCAAAGATAACTTTTCCAGAGAAGTTCAGTATCCCAAATGGCTAGCTAATATTGTCCCTGTGAAAAAGAATAATGGAAAAATTAGAGTTTTCATTCACTTCAAAGATCTTAATCGACATTCTCCCAAGGATGATATTCCAGTTCCAATCACAGAACTCTTAATTGATGCAACAACTGGATACAAAGATCATTCCTTTATGGATGGTTATTCTGGGTAAATTCAAATACGAATGGCCCTAGAGTCTGAAGAGTCTACTGCTTTCATAGCTTCTCAAGGTTTGTTTTTCTATCAGCTAATTCCCTTAGTCCTGAAAAATGCATGTGCAACGTATCAACGTGTCATGCACCATATCTTCAAACAAATTTTAGGGAAATTTGTTGAATGTTATGTGGATGATTTGGTGGTTTAATTTAGACAACGTTTTGATCACTTGGATGATCTAGAAATCATATTCTATAAGAGTTGACAACACAATTTGAAGATGAACCCCTGGAAATGTGCTTTTGGGGTAACCTCATGAAAATATCTTAACTTGTTTATACGCCATCGTGGAATCGATGTTGATCCCGAGAAGAAAAAAATCAATCCTTGGTATGTCACCTCCTTGAAATAATGATGAATTAAGAGGAATTGAAACACACTTGGCCTATATTCGGTGTTTCATTTATAATTTGGCAGGAAAGTGTTTACCCTTCACCAAATTAAGGAATAAGGGAGTCACCTACCAGTGGAATAAATAATGTTAAGAAGCATTCAATATTCTCAAGATATATCTCTTGAGTCCACCAGTATTAATGCCGCCCATTAAAGGAAGACCACTTATTATCTATATGACAGCTTTAGAGTGATCATTAGGTGCCATAATTGCCCACAAGAATGATGTTGGGAATAAAAACGGCCTTTATTATCTCAGTCAGACTATGCTTGAGGTAGAAACTTGATATTAACGTATTGAAAAGTGCTACCTAACATTAATCATTGCTATTTAGAAATTGAGACACTACTGGCAACATCATGAGGTCCAATTAGTATCTCACAATAACCAACTCGAGTTTATCCTTAGTTGTCCATGGCTTACAAAATGTCTGGTAAGGAGGGAAGTTATTTGGCAGTAGTTTGATATCAAGTATGTCTCTTAAAAGGTAATAAAGGTCCATGCTCTGGCCGATTTCCTTGATGAACACCCATCTGTAGAAGATACATCGTTAAATTCTGAAATTCCTCATGAGTAAGTCTTCTCTATTCAAGATAATCCTCAAACATAGGAGATGTACATTGATGGTGCCTCTAGAAGTCCAACAGGGAAGAAAATGGAAGTTCCTAAATTCAACAATGTTGGGTTAGGAATTGTGATTATTTCCCCAGAAAAGGTAGTTCTACCATATTATTTCTTATTGTTGGATGGAAGTACAAATAATGAAACAGAATATCAAGCTCTCATCCTAGCCTTGGAATTGGCACTTCAGGCATAGGTGAATCACATGAGGGTAAAAGGTGATTAAGATTTGGTAATCAAACAAATCAATGGTGATTATGCCATCATAAAAGGAGAGTTAATCCCTTTTTGTAATTACATCAGAGAGTTAATGATAGAATTTCACTCTGAACCAACATTTTTTTATGTCCCGCGATAACAAAATGCTCATGCTGATGCGCTGTCTAATATAGCCTCAGCCCTAGAAAATCCAAATGGGACAAAACAATCATCAGTACTGCCCATCGTCATGTAGTCTCAACTTTTCTTAAAATTAGAATAGAGGAAATCAATTAAATCAGTATCATTTTTGAACCATATGGTCATACTAAAAGTTGGATGACACTTATCAGAGAATACCTTCAAAATGGAACACTCCCACCTGATAGAGCCGGGAAAGAACAATTCTGGTGACTTGTGGTTAATTTTACACTTTATGATATCCTAGATCACCAAAAAAATATCAACAAGCGAGGTTTTTATGGAATTATATTCAGATTTATTAATGGTGAAGAGACAATGGCTGTCTTGAATGAAGTACATGCAGGAGTTTATGGTACCCACCAGTTTGGACATAGACCTTCAAGTCAAATTTGAAGGCTTGGATACGTCTGGCCTTCAATACTGCATGATTGTGTTGATTTACCTAAGAATTGTCATTCCATCCATGTATGTTCCAACTTCATTCAGCAATACCCATATTTTCTACATACAACTAAATACTCATGGCCATTTGCCACATGGAAAATAGATGTAGTAGGACCTTATCCTCCGGCTACATCTAAGCAGTTTATGTATATTCCTACCGCTACTGACTTCTTTTCCAAATGAACAGAGGCAATACCTCTCAAAGAAGTTAGTTCTAATGGAATTGTTAGCTTCATCAATTCTAACATCATTACTAGATTTTGTGTCCCTCATACCATATTGTCGGATAATGGCACAAACTTTTGTTCATCTAAGGTGATAAAGTTGTATTAAGAATACAAAATGAAATCCAACCATTCATCTCAGTATCATGCAGTGGCCAATGCCCAAATAGAAGCCTTAAATAAGAATATTTCAATCATACTACAAAATATGGTGGATAAAGATAAGAAATCATGGTCTGATAAACTTTTTCTTGCTTTATGGGCTTATAGGACCACCACCCGCACTACTACATGGTCAACTCCATATACATTGGTATATGGAACAGAATTAGTATTTCCCATTGAGGATCAATTAACATTGATCATATTATCCATTTGTGATCAATTATCTAGAGATGAACAATCTCAAAAGCGATTTGATGAATTGGAACAATTAAATGAAAAAAGATTGTTCACCCTGCACCACTTGGAATTCTATCAAAATCAAATAGCATGATATTTCAATAAAAAAGTTTGGCTTCGTTCATTCATTCAAGGAGAATTGGTTTTGGTCCTCAGAACTCCAATGATACCAGGAAAGAAACCTCCAAAGATTGAGACAAAGTGGGAAGGACCTTATTCAATATATAAGGTCTACACCAATGGAGCTTATTCTTTAATCTAAATAGGTGGAGAACTCATTACAACTCTAACCAATGCAAGATTCTTGAAAATTAATTTTGTGTAACACAAATACACCCATTAGTCCTTACTGCAAGACTTTAAACTACATGGTCCCTCTATCATCTAACATGATGTTAAATTGTGTCCCCTTTGTCGTCCAACATGATGTTAAACTATGAACATTTCCTATAAGATGTTAAACTACAATACGTCCTAGCTACATGATGTTAAACTATACAACACCATTTTTTCCCACATGACATTAAACCATGCATCATTATGGTTGTTTTTACCTCTTTATTTTACCGAGCATGACTCACGTGATCTAAGAGTAAACTTCAACCATAACATCCTCTATGGGCCGCTAATCATGCGTAAGTCCCAACACCATCTTTGGGTTTTACTTAAGTACAACTCAATCACCAATTTTTTCTCAATCAAACTACACAGACTTTGACCCTTTCCTACTAGGCTGGGTACGTAGGAAACCTTCCAAGGTTCAATCCCAAAACCAATATCTTTACATCGGTTCACCTCTATCTTATATGATGTCGATCCATGAAGCCACCTTCCCCTCGAAACCAATATATTCACATTGGTTCATCATTGTCCTTTCTATATGATGTTAAACTATATATTCCCCCATTGTACTCGCTGCAAGACATTAAACTAAATAGTAATACATCCAAGCTACATGATGCTAAACTATGCAGCACTGGTCCAGGCATATGACCTTAAACTATTCAGACTTTTGTCATGTACGAAAATAAACTACAATAGTTTCTGACACCCTCACCTGAGAGGGAATCATTAATGACATTGATCTCCAATCATGTTATATTAAAAGGACTACGTACATAAGTGGCAATGCTCGAACCTTTAATTTTGGATCCAACATTCATTGCACTAAAGTCCCCTTTCACCCTTCACATGTACAAACCAAATCAATACAGAGGGTATTTCAAGAACTATGTATGGATTGTTTCCCATCCTTATGGGATATGTAGGAATGTTTGAGCATCCCTCAAACCCAGCCCCACATCTTTGGGCCTAACCCCAAACTCTACTGTCAGTCCCTTGGCTGGAAAGTCCCCCTTTGAGCACATGAATGTGGTATGAGAACTCTGGTCTTTATATAAATCAGGTTTATAAGAAACACACAATGTGTCTCCCTCATTATAGTTGGAACTCTACAACCCTAAAATAGAATATCCTATGCTCTCATCCCACATGACATTAAATTGTACTTCAAGAACTATGTATAGCTTGGTTCTCATCCTAATGAGATATGTATTGAAGTCTATCATCTCAATTCAAGACCCAACCACAACAAGATTATTGACAACATTCGTCTATGTGTCTCCTTTATGCATTGGAAAATACCAATTTTTATGTGTCAAATTCATAACTTTAAATGAATACAGATCTCCATAACCCTTTTCTTGACTTCTGGTCACAAAATGTCTGATACCCGGGAATTCTTTTTTCTGACCGTGCAACACGTACCCTTAGGCGGCCTTGCATAAGTAGTCTACATAACGGACCTGTCATCCAAAAGATTCTATTATTTGACTAAGAATACAATGACCATAAGTGTACCTACATAATTTAAAAACCCTAATAGGTTTTACAAATAGTGGTAACTTCACTCATGGGTGGAAAACCTCTTTTGTGTTTATTGGTCTTAACAACGATATGTAGGGATCTACAAAACTAGCCATCCGTAATATATTTATCCCATACTCTTTTTCATGATCTGAAAGTATTCATGTATATGGTTTATATTTCCCTTCATTATGTTTCGTTCAGAACTTCACAAAAGTGATATTCATCCAATTCTTTGACAATCTTGATTGGGAATATCTTCTCCATATTCAAGTACCACTCTCCATACAGCAGACTCTGTGCTTTGGAATATTTGATTCTCCATGAACTTCCACTGGATTTTAGCAATAGAAAAGTAAAATTTCTGAGAGTTATTTTTCCTGACTATACAGCATGTACCCCAAGGTGGCCTTGCATAAGTAGTCTATATAACAAAACTTTCAGCCAAAAGATGCTATTATTTGACAATGCAGCCAATTCCCTTAAGTGGCCCTGCATAATTCAACCCCTCACAGGTTTGTGAAATACTGGTAACTTGAATCTTCGGAAATACTTCCTCTAAATCCTTTTATCCCTTTTTTCATATCATCCCTTGGATATAAAATTTCTTAAGTCATAGTTTACATGTTTTTTCCCGTAATTGAATGTGGTAATATGTTTTTAAACAAATTATCAATGAATTGAGTCAATTTTAATCCATTCGGTCAAAGCTATTCGTCTTTAAATGTTAGCCTTTTTATGTCTGACATGCATGACTTTAAACTACCAACAAAATATAGTGTAATAATTAATTTGGGAACTTGTAAAAAGAGCTCTGAACAAAATTCGAGTTCCAGCTCGCTAAATGTACATATTTTATGATTTAGGCAATATTGAGCAACAAAAGATGCATTGTTTGTTGGGTTTTTTGTATAATCCTTGAAAAAATAAAACTATGCTTACTAAGCCCATTGGCTTAGGTAAAAAATTATAATAATAATAATATAATTAATTAGCATGATAATGCAGGTACAAATTGTTGAAGATGAAATGTCTTTTTAATTGATTCACAAGATTAGAGGAACATCCACAGATTAGAGTATCTTCTCTCTTTTCAATAATTACAAGAGGCTTTCAACATAAATTTTCATTTGATTTACGGCATCCTGAGCTTCATCAATAGCCACTTTATGTTCATTCACTCAAATATCTTCACTATTTTTAGATTTATGGAGTTCCTTCTTGGCCTCTATGATGGCTTTTATACGATTTGTTTGGACTTTTACCAATGAATTGTGAACCAGGTGAAGCTCCTCAGTAATGGAATCTAAATGTTGCTGAAGATGAATCTGCTGGACAACATTCTCTTTGATCATATGGTTCAACTCTTTCAGCTTTTCAACATGATCAGCCTCAGCTCGGGACACCATATCCTCAAATTCGCCGATATTGGTCAACAACCTCACTCTGGTCAGATCTTTACGACACTTTTTCTCCCACTCCCTTCTTAGGATGACTTGTTTAACCATGGTATGGATCTCTTGATATCCAAAACCCCCATGTACCAGCATGACGAACAAGGATGACATTCACAGGATCTTCAAAGACAGCTCTTGAAGAGGCACTTCAGATATGATATTCCATATATTCAACAACACCATGCGACGTGAGAATTGGAGTGCCTTTTGCACCACTGTGTCTGATTCAACATCACTATCACATGGGAATATTGTCTGGGATTAATGCACTTAAGGAAGTGCCATGTTCTGATCCTTCCCCCTTGACCCTTGGTACTTCACTATCTACTCCCATTGGGGCTGAGGCTAAGGCTACATCTCCAGATATAGCTCTGAAATTGTTGTCCCTACATAGTCAATTGAAAGCTTTGGTCAGTTCCAAAGTATAACAAAAGTTGATTATCTATCTTACAAATTAGATACAGCCACAAATATTATCATATTTTACGCAACGGTAGATCAGTAGCATGAGAAGGATCCTCCCCTTCTTTCCAAGAATCAATAGGATTTTCAGGATGGATTTTAGGAATCTCGGCTGGGTTAAGATCCAATTGAGCTAGCGTCTCTGCAATGATAAGGTTGTATCTACCCCATTATGGCATCATCAGATCAGTAGCTTGCTTGGATGGAACTGCACTTTTGAATTGCAGAGTCAGTTGCAGTGGTCGCAAAATGTTTTGGTGCAGGTTTTGAACAAAAAGCATCACATAATGGAAGTTAGTTGATGTATTCATTTAATTTTAAATCATGTATTGTTAATTAACAAGAAGCAGTCTCTTCTCTCCTTGTCATAGCAACAGGAGCTGTCCTAGGAACATAAGCTGGATCTTCTTCTCTCCTCGTTTCTTCAGCAGAAACCCAGTCAGCTTGAATTTGTGACTATTCACCAGCACCCTCTGTCATCCTTAGAGGAGGGTCAGTCCTCTCCCTCAAAGGGGAAATCTAAGAAGCCAATGCAATCCTAAGAAGTATAAGCATTATTTTCATGAGTTAGGATTCATGACCATCTAAAGGACTTATCACTTCTGATGAAGCGTTTAGTTGTGGACTTCTTCCTTTGATGCCTTTTCTTCTTTCACTTTTTGGGTGTGTTGAAATCCTCACCTCCAAATATAGGTATTGGAGAGTGAAAATACCTTTCTAACTCATTTTCCAAGGCTTGCCAGCCTAAAATACCTCGCCCAGCTAGCGAGGAGATTAAGCGGCTCCAAGAGCGATGCCACTAGGGCTATAATACAGTGAAGGGACCTCAATAGATCCTTTCATAACAAGCTGCAGGATGAATAAAGTAATTTCCTAGAGTAATAATTCTTTGACCGAAACTAGGTTTCAATAAAAATAAGGGAAGAAATTTACATCTTCCGAAGCCACATAATCATGCCACTGCTTGTCTACTGAACCACCAATCCCCTTAGTAGTTACACTATTCATCATTTCCATCACCTACTTGGTAGTATGAATGAAATCATTCGTGGCATATATGAGCATTTCCAGCTCTCTGATGCATGCCCTCACTTCATCGGGGTTATCCTCGAAGTGGATATCAGCAGAATCCTAGAGATTCCCCACTCTGGGGAAATGTAGACCATCGCATAAGTCCATCCAGGGGGTTTCATCATCACAATATAAACTCCGCTATGTCTAGAAAACCTCTGGTTGTAAATATTCAGCATGTGCACCAGAAGGCCGCGAGGATGGTCCTACAATATGAGACTTCAACTTCTTCCTAGCAACTGCAATCACAGATAAAGGATAAGATAATGAAACCTAAAACTTGGTGGTCTATAAAAAAATGGAGAATAAATTAACTCAATGATATAACTCACAAGGAGTTGATGGAGTAGGTGTCTTGACTCTAGCAGGAAGATTATATCTGGCACGAGACCGCTTTGACGCATGTCATGCCTCATCATCCCCATCATGGGAATCAGGTGAGGAACTCAATGAATAAACTCTGGGAGAGGAATAATTACCTTCACATGAAGGGTTTCATTCCTAATGGTTATCTTTTTTGTTACCACCTGAAGGTCCAGATGATTCAGTACCCCTTCAAGGTATGATGCTACCCAGTTCTCGGCATACCATGTAGTCAATTGACTCGTCGCTCCAGCAACTGGTAGATCAAACACTACCCTGGTTTTCTCCATATCTTTCAGCAACCATAGTTGTCGGGAAACCATTGTATGCTACTCTGACCTAATGTGCATGTGAGGAAATACAACAATCGGGTACTGGCACTTGAATGGTTGTTCAAATCTATATGGAGCATAGGCCTCGCATATAATCTTTCCGTCAATTCTGGTGGCCAAAACACCATCTCTGCAAGACAGCATATATGACTTCAATTCTAGGATAGTCATCCCATCATCAAAAAACCACCCTGTTGGCGGATTTCTATAAGGTAAGAAATGAAGTTCCTTGAACATGCTCAGCCTCACCTTCAAATCATAGGGATTGAGGGACAATGGAGAAATTTCAGAAAATGCCCGCACTGATGGCCTAGACAAACATACAGAAACTAGTACACTACTCTGTATATCATATTTCCTGAAGTGATTGGTGATACATCCCCACAAATCATACAATGGTCAGACTATTTTTAAGGATAAATACCCATTAGTCATTAAGTATGCTCCTGTGAATCATTGCCGAAATTGGGGTGGCCAACCCAACCGTTTTTCTCTCAGCCAACTTGGCTGCAACAACGAAGGTCCCTGACCTGAACCCTCCCTTTGAATCCCTAACTGGAAGAAGATAAACACTGAGCCACAAATATAAAAAGAACTCTAGATGGGTCTTCTCTGGGATTTTTTGATCCACTTCATTCCCCCATTTTTTAAACTCTCCCTCTTCCAGAGTTGGACAAAACGTGCCAAGAGCACCACTCTTCTCTGTTCTGGGGTAGCTGGAAGGATGAGTACAGGTGGGCCCCTTCTCTTTCTTCTTGATGAGAAACATATCCATCCACTCGTCATGATGAATATCCTTTTTAGGATGAGTTTTTTTGTACTTTTAATTCTTGATCTTGTGGAAAATTTTTAATTACTCACAATACAATGCCATAGTCTTTTATGAATCATTCCAAGTCACCTTGGGGGATGAATTCATCATATGTATCTCCCCAAATTGGATCCTCTGAAATCTTATAAACATCCCTCAATCCGATGCCTAATTCTGCATGAGTCATAGAGAAATAATTGGTTTCTGGTCTCTAGCAGCTGATTAGCTCCGACACAAATTATCATTTATGTAGACATATGCCTACCTAGCCTAAACAACTTCATATATTGCAGCTCCCTTCAGATCCTCAAAAAACTCTACACAGGTTTGTCATACCCAATATTTCCACATCCATGTCGGCTTCACAACTCCTCTAAGATGGAAATCCAAATTTTTTTTCCATCCATTGGATTGATCCATCACAGATTCCAATGAATAGAAAATGGGAATACCATAATCCCAATGAGGGTAACCATTTGGAGAACATAAAAATTGACAAAGGGATGAACCAAGAACTCATTTGGGGGGCGTCGCGCAAGTATCCTCCAAACCTCAAAAGTCACTTACGCGCCTCCTTCCTATTAACCTCCTTTCCTAAATTCACCTACCCTCTACATGAAGTGGCCTTCAAAACCTTCTTTAATTCAATTTATAGCATGGTTCGTTTGTTGGATTCCTTATCTGAGAAGAATTCATTAGGCCTCCTTTTCATAAGATAGTCCCAATCATAATTTCTGTTAACATTGGGCCTCCTTCTCAACAGTATGTCCCAATAATAATTTTTTTTTACTTAAGGCCACCTCCTCAGTATTAAGCCCCAGGTTATAAATTCCCTTTAATTGGGAATCTTCCTCAAGAGTAAGCCCCAACCATAATTTTTTTGATTTGGTCTTCCTTTTCTGGAATAAAACCCAATCATAAGTCCCTCTTAATTTGGGATTCCTTTTCAGGAGTAAGTCCTGTGTCAAAATTCCAAATATCCATAAAGTAAAAATACCTTTAATGACCTTACTTCGGGGATTAGTTCATGAATTAAGTCTTGATCTTCATTTAATTGGGTTTTCATACATACATAATCCGTACATCATTTTTCCTGATTGCATCTTTCATGGCTCCATTGTCAAATTTATTGATACCTCCTGTCTCTCACACCGAGCATGACTCACATGGCCTTAGAGAGTAAAAGTAATAATGAAATCTCTTTTTAGGCCACTAACCATGCATAAACCCCATTTTTATTTACCTGAACTACATGGAATTTGATCTCTTCCTTAAAATTATAGCACGTCGGAATACCTTATAAGGTTCAAGCACATATTTCATTAATTCTTTTCCATCCCATATGAAGTTAAATTTTATCCTTCCTATCAAACTATGTGGTTTCTGATTCCATTCATCTTAACAAGGATACGTAGTTATCCCATTTGTGGGTACGAGCCCAACTATGAAATAATCCCTGCCTTTCTGAATGACAATAAACTTCAAGTGCCCCACTGAGTGGCATTAAAACTAGTATGATCATTATAATGACCAAGAGATTTCTATATAATTTATTGAAGCATACCTTTGACTAAGAATCTCCAATACATATGTATGATTCTCTATCGATGAAGAACCTCAAATACATATAAAAGATTCTCTAAATCCCATAAATATCAATAATTGATTTCCAAATATAAAGGAAAAATATTTTTCGTACTTGGTGAATTAATAAGGATTCGTGAACATAACTTAAATCTATAAGTGAGTCCCGGAGTAGGTAATAATTCCCATAAAAAATGTGTGATGAGTCTGACCTCCCATCCTCTCAACCAATTAAAATTCGTAAGCCTATTCGGTCCATAACTAATGAGAACCTACCTTTGGAAAGTAGGTCGAAAAGGATATAGAATCATTGGATGTTTCCTGTTCTACCAATAAACCGGTTAGAAACCGATTGGAAAGAATGATCCTTAACCAAAAAAGGCAGTCCCCATTTTCAGAAGAAACAATAACTGATACATTTTTTCTGATGATTCCCACCAATTCTTCTTATGGACATGTAATTTTGTGCCCCAGCTATAACATAATAGTTTTAATTCACTTATTATATGAATAAACAATACAACATAATCAGTATTCCTTAAAAAATAAATTATTGCCTGTATTGGAAGAACTAGCATATAAAATATCATTACATTACACAATAAATATAATCATAAACCATCAATAGAAATATGTTGGATGATATCATTATATTACATCTTAATCACATGATTCAACAACGAATTTTTTCATAGGTGAAAATAATTTAAAAAGATTATTGGAAATTTTCTTTAGAAAAATCAACTTTTCACCATTACAAAACTTAATTGAATTATAAAATATTTCCCAAACAGTAAATAAAATATATTTTTTAAAATTATCCTTTTAAAATTTTCAATTAATCTTCAAATAAATTAGAGTTCATGATATTATAGAATTATGTTCATGTATTATAATTTAATATACATTACTTCGACACATTAGTAAAAAGATTAAAAAGTAACTCATTCTAAAAACAACATGAATATTCCTAATATTTAAAAAAATTAAAAAATGGGTAAAAGTGTCTTTTATAATCCATTTTTTAATTTTAAAAACATGTTTTTAGATATTTTGTGGAAAATAAAGACATTGATAAGAAATATTCCTGACCGAGTAGAAAATACAATGTCAGTTTTTTGTAAAACAAATTAGTTTGGTATCATGAGTACTTAAATATAGGAAAAATAAGCAAAAAATTTTATTATAAAGAAATAACTATAGGAGAAGAAAATAAATTAGGATTATCATATAAATATTAAATTATAATCTTTTGAAGACTTAAACATAAAAAATCGCCAATAATGATGAGATTGTGAAATAAACCCTTAACACATGTTTAAATTTTTTAATATCTATAAAATGCTCGTGAATAATATATATAGATTTATAATAAATATATTAAATGAAAATAATAATAAAATCGTACTATATATTATTTACTTATAATACTTTATCAAATTTTTATTTATAATTATTTATTACAATCATTGTTCCGAGTAATAACATCGACATCTTTCATGTATGATTTGGCTTGGTAGTTTCGGTCCTTGTACTTTGATCATAGTTCAATATTATATATAATGATAATAATGATAAAAATATAATGTATATTTATTATATATTTATTTACAGTAATCCTCAAAATTTAGAGATAGAAAAATAAATTACACCATTGATTGAGATGATATGCCATACGTACACATGAATGTTTCTCTAAATTTTAAATAGGTTGAAAAAGAGTAATGTAAATAGTAATTCAACATTATAAAATATTTTTTATATCATTTATATAATATATATTTATTAAATCTATATTTATTACCATCCACATTAAAATTAAGTGAAAAATGAATCACATCAATTTATAGAGGTGGTAGACCACACGTATGCATGATCACCATTATCGTTTTCCAAAATATTGGAAATTAATAAGGTGGATGTGATATTATAATTATATAAGTATAATAATATCATAAATACCATATATATATATATACATATTAAATATATAATTATATCAATCCATGAGTGGTGGTGATGAAAAACAAATTACATCATTTTTTAAGGCGGTAGTTTTCTACAGACATGATCAACAACTACATTTTCCATTTTGGTTGAAGAATATATACATATAGGTTATTCCATAACCATAATAAAATATAAATATACACTATAAAATGTGGTTATTATATTATTATTAATAAGATATATATGATGGTGGTAATAGAATAAGTAAAAAATAAATATCTCTGTGAAGAAAATTAACTTGACTTAGGAAAACATCCTTCAGATATCTTATTAGTGACGCTAAGGTTGTACTTTTGGGAAAAAAAAGACTCTAGAACATGGATTAGGTTATTATTGATAGATTTTTTAGGGTTTTTTCAAGCTAATTTTTTTAATATTTTTGAATAAATGAGTTGAGGAGGTTTCTTTTTAAACTGATACACTCAGAATTTTTAAAATATTTACAATAATGTAATGTCACTTTTTAGGAAAAAAGGACTCAAAATAGATCATATTATATCATGATAAGGGTAAGATAGAAATCTTACCAACCGATTTTAGGACCCCAGAGAACCCTTATATGGGAGGGGTGAATCATAGTGTCAACATTTTCTTTTAAAATAAAAGATCTTGTTCCCATATTGGTAGGAACCTATTAAACCAATATAAATGAATTCTACAGTAATTAAACATTCACATATAGAGAGAAAACACAACAGTTCTACTAGGATCACCATTACATGATAGTCCATGTAACATATACATATAGTGTGTTAGTCATATCATAATCCATTAATCTTTACTAGTTGGAGAACACAGAAGTTCAAACATTGTCACTATGTGCCAGGAACACTACCATTGCTGGATTTTAGGTATAGCACATTGCATCACTGAAAAAACATCTATCTAATCCCCATATATCAATATATTTGGTGAATTCATACTCGGGTTGTTGACTTTAAGGCCACTTCAGTTGATTGGAATTTATGCCATTATCCCTAACAAGCACAAGACTCTTCTGACACCACAGTCATGTGTTGATGCACTAAATAGAATTGTTCACTTAAACTAGTTGGTCAACACTACTATTTGTGAATGTAATAGCCTTTATGAAACACCGTTTATGTTTTAATGAAATTCAAAATTCTAACCCACAAAATTTCATGAAGCTCCTTCATGAAGCTCTTTTGTGAAACTAACTGCCTTCGGGAAGAAAATTACCCTCACAGAACACTATATCATCATGGAATAACCATTTATCATGAAAATACTCTTCCAAGATACCTAATAATTAGTAAGATAGATTTTTCATGATTCCCATGCTCACATTGAATACCTGATTCATGAATCTCTAATCCATCATGAACTCGAAACACATTTTCTTTTTTATTAAATTATTTTAAAATGAAGTGGGGTTAACAACATTTTTATAGGCCTAGACATTCCTGATGATTCCAATCTCCCAATGTATTTTTAATGAACCTAAATATGCATGTTATCTAAGCACTTTTAGTTGTGATGATCTTTTTAAATTTATCTTCTTCTTGAACATTATTCTAGTAGAGTAGATTTACCATCCCAATGCATTAAAAACAAATTTTACTTGTAAATATTTAACATTATATCATCAATCCATTCATGATGCGTAATTGCGATGCAAATCCAGGATGCATATTTATGATGCTCCACATCTTCATCAATATCAACCACCATGAAACCTAATATTTTCAAAACTCATACCTTTACCATATTTGAGATGATTCAACAAATAATTTTTTTACAAAGATTGTTCATAATGCTGTATACCTATTTGAAACTTTATCCTTCCTTCTGAATTTCAGCCCGAAAATTTACAAAACACTAGTATATGGTGTCACCTTTAAAACTATATTTCACTTGTATTATAAGATCACATTCCTTGAAAACTCCATAATAAAACCATTATGGATTGATAATAAACATAAAGTATACTTTGTGTCTAGCTGTGAAAGGTGATAGTCCCAATAATATCCTATTTTGTGTTTTTTGTAAATCTATATATAAATCCAATAATGCACTATCCTCGATCAAGATCCTAGTAGATATGAAAGAACTCAACCATATTTCTATGTATTTGTGAGAAAATTTCAATGTAGAATATAATAGTGGAAAATATAATTTCATGTCACCGTAGAACACAAACCAATCATTATAACCTATACTCAATAATCGTTAAATTTAACTTATCCCACCTTTGTAAATATTCGCAAAGAACCTATAATTTTTTTTCCATCTCAAAAAACATCCCTTGGATCATGTCTCCTCCATAAACATGCACTATATACATAAATAGATTAAAAATGTCAATACAAATAGGAAAACAGAAACAAATGTAGAATCCTTGTGCATTGGAAGGTGACTGAGCACTGAGGTTCAATGGATGTTTCCTAAAAAATTTAACCCCAAATGATTAGTCATAATGTTGTCCACTTGATCATAATTTGAAATATTCTCATATTTAATCACACCATATTCAAATTTTTCATTGATGAGGGGATATCTATTGTCAATATTCATTTTATGAGAGTGTTGAACATGATTCTTCATAAGATAGGTCGCACTCTGTTCATCATAATGAATCACTATTGGTTGTTTCACCTAATCAAGAATATCAATATGTTGTTTCTTATTCTAAAATAGCTGAGTTAAAGTATTTATATCAGAGATATAATATGTATCAGTCATACTAAGAGAAATTATTCCATGTTTGTTTCTCAACCATCCCATACATTTATTTCTTATGAAGAAAGCTTCACCACTTGTAGAATTTCAATTAACCACATATCCAGACCAATAAGTATTATAAAATTATGATAATTCATTTTATATTACTTCTGTAAATTATAATCCAAAAATAACTATACCTTGAATATACCTCATGATTTATTTAACTCCTTCTAGATTCTCTTCCTTCAAATTACATTGAATGTGGGCAGCAAATAATATTGCACAATTGATATCTGAATGTGTTAGAGTCAATTATAATAAGCTTAAAATGATTCTTATTTATATCGTGGGATCCATAGATGTCACATCCTCATGCTTCATATATTTTATCCCCACCATAATAAAAGTTGAAATTGGTCTGTTGTCATACATGTTGAATTTATTCAGAATAAATCTTTGTCGTGCCCTCACCCCATAAATCCCTAGCACTGGTGTCTATTACCATAACATTGACATGATTACAATGAATCAAATCACATTGGATGGAATAGTATAGTATTCAATGTAAAACAGATACATACATGAGTCATGTATTACAAATGAATACATTAATTAGAACAGATTTTTTAATTTCAAGGATAAATTTATTCCAACTTAGTATATCCTTTCATATCTTTCTTAGTACACTTCATGACTCTTAAATGAAGAAAAAAATAATAATGGTGATCTGAAATGATTACTAAGGGATATTTACAATGGAAAAAATATTAAATCAATGACTATAATAAACATGGAAAGGTAACAATTGAACACACATTCCCTATAATCAGTAAACTGAGAATGATGTGCATAAACAATATAAGTTAGAAAACTGAAAAAACATGCAATTTAAATAATTTGATAAGGAATAATAAATATAGAAAGGTATATAACTAAAACACATTCTATTTATCTAATGAATTTTATTTATAGGTAATGTCAAAGAAAAAATATAATGAATAATAATAACTGAATACATAATGAATGTAATGTTTATTTATTGGACACCATTTTTCCTATGTATATGATACCTTTACCTTCACAACAATTCACAAGATATTTTAAAACATACTATGTGAATAAACTCACTAAGGCTAGCCAACTGATTCATCCCATGAGACTACTGATTCATCAAGAGGCTATTTACAACTGAGCCCAACCCATGTCATACATATCCAAAACATTCCACATATACTGAATAATCAAGTTAATTATAGAAAAATGTGCCTTATAGAATACATTCATTGAGTAAAAGATGTGTATTTTTCTATATTTACCAATATATAAAATAAATTTCAATGTTTAAAATGTATTTAAAATGGTATAAGGTTTAGGAAATAATCATATCCCTGATAAATGATATGGATATTTGAAGTTCAATGGTCACTAGAAAGTGAATAACACCATGGGAAGTAAATGAGTACTAAAAATATTCATGGATGTGAATTTAAATAAAATCCTTGGTAAAAATTAACATATTCCGTTCAAATGGGGAATATGTATGGTAATAATATGATTTATTCCCAATGGCATAAGAATAATGGTCATTGTCATTGATGAAATAATGAAAATATATTTTCATACATTGTTGATGAAAATATATTTAAACATTCAAATTGAAAAATATAATATCATAAGAATAAGTATACTCATGATATATTATTTCAAATTAACAGTATATACACATCGTGAATGAAGATAGGTTTATAACATAACAAACATCACAAAGAAGGTATATCGTGAAAAAAAATCCATTACCGCTTTGGTAATATTACAATTGTAACTTCATGACTAATATTAATTAAATTAATAATTTATGTACTATGAATATAAAATAATTCATGATATAAATTACCAAAATGGTAATTATATATAACACAAAAAATAAGTAATTGCTGGATATGAAATTTATCTCACAGATGTAAAAAATTGAGATGAAAATATCTTACCTTACACTTATAATAGTTGAATGTGATTTAATAACCTATATAATGGTTTTAATAATTTTATATAATCATACCATAACCTTATTAATAATTTATAAATCATGTATTATTCTTTTATAATATCTTATTACCTATTCGTTAATAATATTTCCTTATTTTCATCATTTAAGGTAATAATTGCTCTGTTTTTCAAGTTTGTTTTGATATGCTATTTTTTGTACATATAAAATAGATCATGATTTCATCATATATAAAATGTAAACTATGATTTAAATATAACATATATACATAATATATGTATTTATAGTACTAAATAATATTTTGAGAGAGGAAATAAAATACACGGTTTACAGAGACGGCATACTGTATGTAGAGTGAATGATGTTTCGATTTTCATGTTGTATTAATGAAAAGTAATATGTATATGTTTAATATTATTATATTATCATATTTATTTCATATATATAACATATTTTAATTTAATTCATTTTTAATACATTCAATGAAATGTGTGGATGAATCACATGACATTAGTTCATAAGCCGATAGTCCACCGTATAGATGATCAATGACTCTGTATCCTATTTGATGGATGTGTGTGAAAGTTTAGGTCGAAATAATATAATAAAAATACATAAGCATATTTAATATACTAATTTTATTATATAATAATGGTATAAAAATATTTTAAATAGTGGATAATTAAATGAAACTAAAGTGATCGTTGAAGAATGTTACCTCATATTTCGGTAACTCTATTTGGATTATATGAAAATATTTCCTTAGTATGATTAATTCCCAAAGTGAGACTTCTAGGATTAGGGTATGAATTTTGGGAGATTATTTGGTATGTTTTTTCTTATAAAAATTTATTTATAGGTGTTATCAATTGGGATGGGTGCGTACCATTTTATAATGGAGAAGGAGTGACATTATTGAAAATATAAAAAGGTAAACACAATTGAGAGTTTTCCTCTAAATATTTTTCCTAAAATAACAATAAAAGTTTCTGTAAAAATATGATATTTTATAAATATGTCCATAAAATATGTTTTGGATATGTTTATATGTCATTTTTTTTCTTATGTTTAAAGTTTAGTTCCTAGTTATGCTTAGTTTTACCTTAAACGTTGTAATTAATTTTAATTGCATTCATTAATATTTTTGGTAAAAAAAACTCACCTCAGTAGATATTATAAATTATTATTAATCCAAATATATAATCCATTTCTCTAAATTCTAGACATATAATTTGTAAAAAAATAATTTAAAATTAATCATTTATTTGAGATGATGAAATGGATTTTTAAAGTAAAAAAGTTCAGAAGATTGCTATGTTTTTATATCCAATTTCAATGTTAAGTTGAATCCAATGAAAAAAGTTGGATTAATTTATGTATAAAATAATTAAATATATATTAAATAAATCAAATATAATTTAAATATACAAATAAAATATATGATAGAGCGATTTGGACTTAAAATTCAATATTTTCCCTTATTCATGAAAAAATAAAACATTATAAAAAAAATACTAAAAATTAATCCAAAGTTAATTTTTTAATTCCTAACTAAAAAATTAATATTATTTTCACATAAATAATTTACAAATGTTTCAAAATTAATTTTTAAAATAGGTGTGCTATTAAGAGTCTCTAAAACTACCCTTATAAAAATACAACTTTTTATGTTTAATATTGGGTTATATTGTTATCATATACGTATAAAATTAGTTGGATGAAAAAAAAAATATTATTGAATATATAATATATATTTCATTAATATAATTTAATATTAGTAATTAATTTAATTTATTAGAATAAAAAACATTGTGAGCATAAAAACATTTCGTTTATAATCTATTGGTTTATATTTTTTTTCTAACTAATTAGTAACCATGAATTCATATTATATTTTTGTAAAAAATATTTTTTCATTATTTAGTTTATATTATTCACAAACTCCAATTTATCGGTTAGGTTATATCTTCTAATATTAAATAATAACAATTTAAAATATTTTTTTTTTGGAAAAACTCAGTTTTCTGTGTAATGCAAGCTTATCAAAGAAACTCATTGTTATGTGTGATGCAAGAAAACTCAGTATTGAATGAATTGAAAGATCTAGAATGTATTAAATTTTTTTAAAATTTAAAATATTCCATAAATTTTTAACAATTTATATTTTTTTCTACATTCTGTGTTTCATGTCATATAAGCTATCGAATAAAAGTTACTCTTTTAGATTTTTGGGCTCTTATATTCTCCCCGCCACAATTAAATTGTTTTATCACAATTCAATCGTTATATTGGTAGTAATAGGTTTGATATTTGGAGATTAGTTTTTTTATTACCACATCATAAAATGGATAATAAAATATGATCATTATAAGATATAATGGGAAGTTCAATGGTCATATGAAATAACATTCAACCAGGTTCCAGATTAAGAGAACATTAGTGGAAAGTGAAAATATGGACATGGAGGAAAACATTCAATATATATAGGGAATGATTGAGGTAATTGATAAACAAAATTTATTGATTAATCGAATTTTTTGGGCCTCAAATTCATAAATCTATATTGATTTAAAAGGCAACTGGTTCAATAAGAATAAAGGGAATATCATAATTTTTTCTCGAGATCCTTTTCCAAAAGTTGAATAATTATTTTGATGACTAAGAATATAAAAGAACATACTTTATTGATATATTTATATTTCAGAAGTAATAGTTAATCCTTTTTTTGATCAATTTAAAATTTTATCCCATTAAACCAAGTAATTAATACCCATGAATTAATTTTATTATGCCAAATAATTAAAATTCACTTCTTAACAGATCATAAGATACGTGAAAGGGTAAAATTCCTTTATATATTTATATAAATAGTTTTCAAAACTAATATGTTTATCAAATTAATATCTTAACTTGAAAAGTGATACGTCTGGTTCATCATTATTATTTATTTTTCAAACAGTTTCTATTAAAGCTATGATACACTAACCAATACATCATGTATGACAGTGGTAGGTATAAAATACTTTTCATACTTTAGTCTTGGGTGCAAACCTCACTTCTGTTCCAGATTTTATGGGTTGTCACTTGGAATTCAGGATGTCCTTTTTCTAAACTGCAATAACACAATTTCAATAATATATATGATGGACATACATAAAATTTATTCATTTAATAAAAATTTCACTATGGTTTTAAATACATAATTTTTTTTTCAAAGCCTAATATTATAATTTTACTATTAATAAAATTCTATTAATGAAAATAATAATAGTAATTCTTGTCAATAACTTTAAAACCATCTATCGAGAATGTAAATTCATTATTATTCAAATTACATTTTCAGCCAATCATTTACTAGTATAATGAGATGTATTGCCCAAAATTTCTTCCAAAATATCTTTATTATTAATATCCTTCCATCACATAAATCCTAAAAATTTATTTTTTAGACTTAGAACTTATAATCAACCTTAATCTCAAAATCTTATGATGGTATACACCACTCTTATTTAAATGAAGACATATTTTATTTAATGCTAATCCTCAATGTATATCTTAGGGTTACATTCTCTAATATATGTTTTC
This sequence comes from Viscum album, assembly GCA_963277665.1. Taxonomy (NCBI): domain Eukaryota; kingdom Viridiplantae; phylum Streptophyta; class Magnoliopsida; order Santalales; family Viscaceae; genus Viscum; species Viscum album. Next base: position 450,360,097 of record OY728133.1, read on the forward strand.
TTAAATCTAGTTTCAATGGTTTCTACTAAAAATTGATTAATACCAATTATAAAACCCTGACCTTAGAAATCCAAATACCAATGTCTACTTGCATAACATTGGCATGATTACAAGGAACCATATCCTGATGTACCCCAGAGTTCATTAGTATTGGTAAACTAGGTACACACATGAATCTTAGATTAAAAATAATAATATAATAATAATATAATTTTTTTCTTCCTTTAAGGTATAAATTTATTCCAAATTAGTATATCCTCAAATATATTTCTTAGTACACTTTTTGGTTTCATGTGTAAAGGAATCAAAACATGGGTGAGATCAAATGCTCAGTAAGGCTTATGTGCAGTGGAACCAATAGCGAATCGAAATAATAATCAATATGTAAAGTTAAAAACATAACCCACATGCCAAATAATCAATAAATTGATAAGGATGTTCACAAAAATATAGAAAGATAATTAACTGAACCCACATTCCAGAAAAATAACATTATAAGGAATAATAAATATGGAACGGTAAATAATAGGAACACAATCCGTTTTATCAAATAACTGTGAATAGAATGCATCCATAAGTAATGTATAAGAAAAAATATCATAGAAAAAAATAAAAAAATTAAATGAAGATGAGGTTTAATTATTGGACACCATTTCTCCTAGGCACATGATACATTTACCATTGGTATTTTTCACAAGACAGTTTAAAACATACATGATGATAATCCCACTAGGTTTAGAGTACTAACTCATCCCATGAGACAACCGATGCATCGATAAGATATCAATAAAAATTCCCCACCCATTTCATACCTATATAAATCTTTCCTTATATATTTTATAACATATTTAATTAAATGTCAATGTGACTTATCAAATATCTACATTGAGTAAAAGATAAAGATTTATCAATATTTCCCTATATATCAAATAAAATTCAAAGTAAACAACATATGTAAAAATCGTATGTGGTTTAGTAAATAATCCTATATATTATAAATTAAATGGTTATTTAATGTTCAATGGTCACTAGAAACTGAATTTTTCAAGGGTAAGTTAATTAATACAAAAATGAATCATTGAAGTGAATCCCAACACTATACTTGGTCAAAATGATCATATTCTACCTAGATAATGATTTAGGATGGTATAAATACAACATATAACAAGTGTCCTAAGAATAATGTTTTTTTCATTGATGAAATAAACATATTTCATTTAAAAAAATTCTTGATGAAAATATCATTAAACATTCAATATTTCCCATTTAACTTTGAAACATTTGAATCACAATCCCCATGAAGGTACAAAATTAAATGAAACCTATAATATCATGATGATAAAGAGATTAATTATATATATTATTAAATTAGTGGTATATATACCTCATAAGATAATACATGTGTATAATATAACAAAATGTTCAAATGGATGAAAATTTTGACAAAAATCCATTACCACTATGGTGAAATTGAAATTGTAACTTCATGGGTAATACTAATTAAATGAAACATTTAAATAACAACAATATAAAATAATTTATGATATTATATATCAAATGGGGTAGTAAATACATTAAAAAAAATAATCAAGTGGTGAATATGACATTTATCCCACATGTGTAAAAAGTGTGGTGAAAATCCCTTAACTTACGCTTCGTTTAGTAAAATGTGATTTAACCACTTATATAATGTTTTTAAGCATGTTATTAAATTATACTAGAACCTTATTAATATTTATTATATCATATATTACTCTTTTATAATACATAATTATCCTTCCTTTAATAATATTTTTTTATTTTCTTTGTTTTGGGTAATAACCGCTTTGTTTTTCGAGTATGTTTTGACTTGTTATTTTTTCCCTATTACATAGATCATGATTTCATCATTTAAATAATGAAAAACATTATTTATAAATCATTTTTGTTATATATATATATATTTATATATTTATTTATAGTATTCTATAAAATATTGAGATGGGAAATGAAATACACCATTCATGGAGGCAGTAGGTCGTTTTAACGCATGAACGTTGTTTTCATTTTCATGTTCTAATAATGAAATGTAAATGATAAATATGTATAATATTATTAAAATATAATATTTTTTCGTTTATATATATATATATATCAAATATGTTTATTTAATCCATAATTTACATTCCATGTAGTTTTTAAACGAATGACATCAGTTTGAGGAGGCGGTAGTCTATACATCCACAAGCGATGATATAGTATTCCCATGAAAATGGAAACCATGAAGATATGTGTTATAAAATAATTACAAAAGAATAATGAAATTATAAATATTATATATATCATATATAAACTATAAATAAATCATTATTTACAACCTTTATAAGTGGTAATGGAAGAACAGATGACATTAATTCGCAAGGCAGTTGACCGCCGTACACACGAACGATAATTGTGTATCCCATTTGATGGATGTGTGTGAAAGTATAGGTAAAAATAATATCATAAATAATTATAAATTTATTTAATATATATGTTATTATATAATCATGATATAAATATAATTTAATGGGTGGAGAATTGAATGAAACAAAAGTGATCATTGAGGACGGTTAACTCTTATTCTGGTAGCTCATTTTAGTTTATACAAAAAGACTTCATTGGTTTTATTTTTGAATAATGTTATTCTTCTAGGATTATGTGAGTGATTTGGAGATATTATTTTCGTATCATTTTTATGAGCCAAATTTCTTGAGAGGTGTGAATAAGTTTGAGGGGTGAGTGCTTTTTTATTGTGGAGTAAGAGTGTAATATATGTAAATATACAAAGGTAAACACTATTGGGAGGTATCACTTACATAATGTGCCTCAAAGAGTGGATAAAATTAAATAATATGGATTATATGGTCTAAATATGGACAGAAAATAAGATTTTGGTATGTTTTTAGTCTGTTTTGGATCTTATGTTTAAGGTTTCGTCCCAAAGCTTAATTTTACCATAATCCCTTTATTTAATTTTAACTGCATTAACTAATATTTTGGTAAAAAATATTTTTAACTGAATAGAAATTATATATAATTATGAACAAAAATATGGAATCCATTTTTTCAAATTCCTATCAAATAATTCTATGAATTTAATTTTAAATTAATCTCACAAAAGGGACAATAAAAAAGATTTTTAAACAAAAAATGTTCAAAAGACTACTGTGTTTCTTATCAAATTTGAATGTGAAATTGATTAAAATGAGATATAACAGATTAATTTATTTAAAATTTAATTAAATATACCTTAAAGACAAATTAAAATATTATTTCACTATATTAATAAATTAGATGAAAAAGTAACTTTCAAAAAAATTTATTATTTTTCACTATTAATCAAAAAATGAAACATCACCAAAAAATACAAAAAATCGACCCTAATGTAATTATAAAGGTAATATATTAAAAATTAATTTTATTTTGACATAATAAATTTATAAATGTTTCGAAATTAATTTTTAAAATAGGTGTGTTATTAAGACACTGTAAAACTACCCTTATAAAAATACATATTTTTTTGTTTAATATTGGGTTTGTTAATATCATATACGTATAAAATTAGTTAGATGAAAGGAAAAAAATATTTTATTGAATATATAAAATATATTACATAAATATATTTTAATAATAATTAATTAATTTTATTTATAAGGATAAAACAACGTTGTGAGAATAAATCATTTCCCTTATAATCAATTGGATTATATTTATCTTTCTAATTAATTAGTAACCATAAATTTATATTATATTTCTGTAAAAAAATATATTTTCATAATTTAGTTAATATTATTCACAAACTTTAACTTAACGGTTAGGTTATATCTTATTATATTAAATAATAACATTTTAAAATACATTTTTTTTGGAAAAACTCAGTTTTTTGTGTAATGCATGCTATCAAAGAAACTCATTGTTACGTGTGATGCAAGAAAACTCATTATTGCATGAATTGAACGATATATAATGTATTATATTTTTTAAAAATATTAAATATTCCATAAAATGTCAACAATTTAAATTTGTTTCTACATTTTGTGTTGCATGTTGTATAAGCTATCGAATAAAAGTTACTCTTTTAGATTTTTTTTCTGTTATATTCTCCCCACCACAATTAAATTGTTTTATCACAATTTAATCTTTATATTTGTAGTAAAATGTTTGATATTTGGAGATTATTTTTTTTATTACCACATCATAAAATGTATAATAAAATATAATCTTTATAAGAGATAATGAGAATTAAAATGGTCATATAAGATAACATTCAACTTGGTTTCAGTGTAGGAGAACATTAGTGGAATGTTAAAATGTGGACTTGGAGGAAAATTTTCAATATTTAAAGGGAATGATTGAGGTAATTGATAAAAAAAAATTATTGATCAATGGAATTTTTTAGGCCTTAAATTCATAAATTTATGTTGATTTAAAAGGCCACTGGTTCGATAAGAATAAAAAAATATGATAATTATTTCTTGAGATCCTTTTCATAATGTTGAATAATTATTTTAATGACTAAGAATATAAATAAACATACTTAATTGATATATTTATGTTTTAGAAGTAATAGTTAATCATTTGTTTTTTAGATGAATTTCAAATTTTATCCCGTTAAACCAAGTAATTAATACCCATGAATTAATTTTTTATGACCAAATAACTAAAATTCACTTCTAAAAGATCATAAGATACGCGAAAGGCTAAAATGTATTTATATATTTATATAAATAGATTCCAAAACTAATATGTTTAACAAATTAATATCGTAACTTGAAATGGATACGTCTGGTTCATCACTATTATTTATTTTTCAAACTGTTTATATTAAAGCAAAGAGACACTAAACAAGACATCATGGATGCCAGTGGTAGGCACCCAATACTTATCATCCTTTAGTCTTGGATTCAAACCCCACTTATATTCCATATTTGAAGGGTTGTCACTTGGAATTTAGGTTGTCCTTTTTATAAACAATATTAACATAATTGTAAAAATAAATATGATGGACATACATCAAATTTATTAATTTAATAAAAATTTCACTATGGTTTTCAAGACAACATTTTTTTGCGAAGCCTAATTTTATAATTTGACTATTATTAAAATTCTATTAATGAAAATAATAACAGTATTTCTTATCAATACCTTTAAAAACATGTATCTAGAATGTAAATTCATTATTATTTGAATTACATTTCCACCTGAACAATAACTATTATAATTAGATGTATTCCCCAAAATTTCTTTCAAAATATCCTTATTATTAGTATCCTCCCATAACATAAATCCTGAAAATTGATTTGTCAAGACTTAATACTTATAATATACATTAATCTGATAATATTATAATGGTATATACAAATCTTATTTTAATGAAGACATATTTTCTTCAATGCTAATCCTCAATGTATATCAGATATTTATGTTCTCTAATATGGTTTTCCAAAATCTAGTTTCCACGGGTTCTTCTAAAAATTGTTTATGACCAACTGAAGTGCCCAGATCAGTGTGAATCACTGAGAGGGGGAGGGGGTGAATCAGTTATCCCTTAAAACTTTTTACTAATTGATTCTTAATCAATTAAACCTCTATGGCTGGTTAAAGCCTCGATCCACTCTTCTTGTATCTCTCACCTTTCCTCGAATGATGCAGTAAATATAAAGGCACAGGACACAAGGATTTACAAGGTTCGGCACCAAAGGCCTACATCCTTGCCATGCTCTCCCAGCATGGATTCTCCCATTATAATCTGTTAGTATTACAATGGTCGATACAGAGTCCCACTGTATCTCTCCTGAGTCCCACAGGAGGGTCTTTATACTGCGTCCCACAGTGTTACCAGAGTCCCACTGGCCTGCTCCAGAATCCCACTGAAGACTTCTTCTCCCTGAGTCCCACAGGGTCTTCTCTTGGCTCCTCGAGTCGCACGAGTAGCTCTTCTTCACTTTAAGTTCTTCAAGTATCCTCAGCAGCCTGGGATAAAGGCTGCTGGCCTTGCTCTTCTCTTCTGATCACTTGTTGTTGATCAGGACTTCTCGTCCAGCTCAGGTTTTATCTCCTTCTTCAGGATGACCTGGCTTCTCTCTTCAACTACTGAATGCTCAGACAACTGATATCTTTATCTTCGGTCTGGTCCAGTCTCAATTCACATCAACTTCATGCACTGAGTGCATGGCATCTCTGGTTCCTCATGCACTGACTGCATGGCCTTCTCAAATCTTCAAGAACCTCCTGGTCTTGGACAACTCAGATGCACACAACTGATTTAGCACTGTTCACGTGTGCACGTGCATGCATGCATGCGTGCACTTCTCTTCTTCTCTTCTTGGTGCAGTAAACCCTTAGAGGGTGTAATCAACTATAGCACACACCTCCTTCACAATCTTCACACACTATATTCAAATTGCTCACACACTCAGAAGTGTGTTTTACTTTAGTGTGAGGGTCTCCTCTTTCTTCCTTCTTCTAAGTGTGTTCACTTCACTTAGTGCACACACACTAGGTTCTGCCTCCTTATCTCATTGCACACAAAACTTCTTCACTTTGGCAAACACTTGAGCTTGGCCTACTTCACTTGCAAAGCACACTCACTTCCTTGTTCTTTTAATCTTCTTCAAAGTGTGCACTTCACTTATGCACACACTTGGTTCTTCATTTTTCACACACAAGGGCTACGGCCTTCTTTGTTAATTTTGCACACACTTGAGCTTGGCCATCACACTTCTTGTTGCATGCCCTTAAATGGCCGTAGGGTGTTCCTCTTCAATTTGCACACACACACACTCAAATGAGGTGTCGTCTTCACTTCACCTACACAAGGCTACGGCCTTTCACTTCCTTTGCACACAAGACTTGTTCTTTTATTCTTCTTTGCACATACCCAAGCCAAAGGCTACGGCCTTCTTCTAGTTCTTTTTGCACACAAAGGCACAAAGGCCTCGGCCTTCCTTCTTCACCTCTCACACACACAAAGTGTGGTATACTCCTTATGCACACAAACAGCCACGGCCTTCCTTGCTTCTTTGCACACACTAAGTGTTCAAGCCTTGGCCTCCTAATGCACACACCCGAATACCAACACAGGGGCTACGGCCTCCTCCTTTTCTTTTTACACAAAAGGCACAAAGGCCTCGGCCTTCTCTTCTTCTCTTACCACACACACGAGGCAAGGCCTCGGCCTTCTTTGGCACACACACAATGTGTGTAGAGAACAAGGCAAACAAGCCTCGGGTCTTCACCTAGCCTTCGGGCGCGCTAGGTGCATGGCACAGGGGCGCGCAAGACCTCCTACCCGCGGGGCGTGCAAGTGCAACACCCGCGGGGTCTTCCTCTTGCCGCGCAAGGGTGCGGGCAGAGAGGGAACAAGCCTCGGGCGCGCAAGAATGCTGCGGCCACGAGCTCTTCCTGCCGCGCAAAGGATTAGCGCGCAGGGGACTTCAGCCGCGCAAATATAATTTGCGCGGGGCTTCAACTTCGCGAGGCAGAGGTGCACTCACGGTTCTTCGGATCTTCAACAAAGGATCAGCAAGCCTAATGAGAGCCTCGGCCTCTCTTTTTATAGGAAGAGGTGAGGCGGTACATCCGCGTGAGAAACATTTAATCTCCCGAATATTTCGGGTATTTCAAGATTCTATGAATCTTGAACTTTTTCTCTTGTTTCACGCGGGTTCCCTCTTCTTCGGTTTCCTCCGCGTGCATGCGACTTAGAATGAATGCACGGCCTTCTTTTCTTCCAATCCATGCAAATCATAAACACCCCATGGCCTCGGCACCTTCGGTTTACCTTCGGCTAACATCGAATTCATTCATACGTTGCATGCATGTATATTTTTATGCATGGTTCGGTTCAGTAGGTCCAGACGAGTCGGATGGTGCCTTCGGCTTCTTCAGAGGTGGCCGGAATCTCGAAATCCGGTGGTCGGATGGCCTCTGGTTCAGCGGCGTCGCGGGAGATGCCTCGGCTCGAGCTCGAGGAAGGAGATGAGCTACGGCTGTCGGATCAGGCGATGGAGATACATCGGGCGGCCTGGATTAGATCGCGGCGCCGCGGATGGATCGTGCGGCGCAGATCAAGCGCGCGATCAATCGAGCGGCTCAGATTCGCTCCCGGGAAATTTTCCGCATCCCACATCGAAACGGGGCGGGATTTTTCCGCGTCTTATTACCCAGCCGCTGCCACAACTCGGCAATTGAATCTCCTCCCCCCACGGTGCCGCCCCGCACCGTGTTCTCCCTGCGGGCGCGCTCTGCGCCCAATCTCTGCTCCTGCGGGCGCGCTCCTAGCGCCCACTATGCTCCTCCGGCGCGCGGGTTTCACCACCGCGTGTCCTCGGGGGCTTATACACGGCCCCCTATCGCGCTCCTCCGGGCGTGCCCCAGCGCCTCTGTGGTGTCTGCTGGTGCGCCCCTGCCGCCCTGAGCTCGCCCCACGGGTTCCCCCTTGGGCGTGGCGCCTTAGGCCCACATGAGCCTTGGGGATTAACCCACAAGGTGCTCACGGGCTGGCCATATTTTTTTGGCAAAGTATAGAATAAGACTTTGTCAAAAACAAAGTCCTCCATGAGTATAAGCCAAATTCCACTTCTTCCAAGCCATTCTTCCACTTTATTTCTTCTCATCTCTTCTTCTTCTTGAGAATTCAAACATTAATCTACTTGATTAGAAACAACTCCTTAATTTATGATTCTTCTTCATCATCTCATTTTCTACTTAGGAGAGAATTCTAAAGGATCTTCATCATCAACCGAACTCCTGAATCAAACATATTCATCAAAGTTCTTTATTGATCCAATCAGAGATCAAGTTGGATCTTCTTCTGATTCACATGCACTAAGAGATAGTGCATGGACTTCTTCAGCTCACTTCATCCACTTAGGACATGTGGATGGATCTTCTTCAACTCCTCATGCATTGTCACTACAATGCATGGTCTTCTAATCATGTTGTGACTTTGTATCATCTTGATACAAGTTCTATGAACTTAAAGAACAGCTCTACAATCGTCAGATGTTCTTAGAGAATGTTTCAACCATCATCTCCTATGTCACTTAGTGAATCTCCTAAGTGACATGCATCTTAGTACTATAGCCATTCTCTTTTCATCACCATCACCATCACACCCTTTGGAATTCACATCTTGACAATTCCTTGACTTCCATTCATTCCAAGACAACTTCATGCCTCATTGACAACAAATGCAACACAATGCACTTCACCAACTATAACACCCCAACCCTAGAAATCCTAATACCAATGTCTACTTACATAACATTGTCATGATTATAAGGACTAAAATCCTGATGTACCCCAAAGTTTAGTAGTATTGGAAAACTAGATACTCACCTGAATCATAGATTAAAAATTAATAAACTAATTACAATATAATTTTTTTTTCTTCCTTTCAGGGATAAATTTATTCCAACCTAGTATATCCTTGAATATATTTCTTATTACACTTTTTGGTTTCATGTGGAAAGGGAGAAAAAGAAGGGTGAGATCAAATACTCAGTAAAGATTATGTAAGGTGGAAACAATAGAGAATCGATGAGAATAATCAATATGTAAAGGTAAAAAATTACCACACTGGTCATATAATCAATAAATTGATTAGAAAGTTCACAAATAATATAGATAGTTAATTAACTGAACACACATGCCAAAAAAATAACTGGATGATGAATAATAAATATGGAAAGGTAAATAAAAGGAACACATGCCATTTTATCAAATAACTAAGAATGGAATGCATCCATAGATAATGTAAAAGGAAAATTCTCATAGAAAATAATAAAATAATAATAAATTAAGATGATGATTAATAATTATACACCATTTTTCCTATGTATATGATACATTTACCATTAGGATTTTTCAAAAGATAGTTTAAAACATTCATGATGAAAAACTCACTAAGTTTAGCGTATTAACTCATCATATGAGAAAACCGATGCATCGATAAGATATCTATAAATAGTCCCCACCCATGTCATACCTATATAAATAATTACTTATATATTTAATAATCTATTTAATTCTATATCAATGTGACTTATCAAATATCTACATCGAGTAAAAGGTAAAGATTTATCAATATTTACCTTTATATTAAATAAAATTAAAAGTAAATAACATAAGTAAAAATGGTATATGGTTTATTAAACAATCCTATATATGATAAACGAAATTGTTATTTTATGTTAAATGGTCACTTGAAACTGAATTTCTCAAGGGTATGTTAATGACTACAAAAATGTTTAATTTAATTTAATTCCAACACTATTCATGGTCAAAATTATTATATTTTACCTAGAGAATGATTTGAGATGGTATAAATACAACATAGACCCATTGTCCTAATAATGATTTTTTTAATTTATGATATAAATATATAGCATTTAAAAACATTCTTGATGAAAATATCATTAAACATTCAATGTTTCCCATTCAACTTTGAAACATTTGAATCACAATCCCCAAGAATGTTCAAAATTAAATGAAACCTATAATATCATGATAATAAGGAGATTAATGATATATATTATCAAATTTTAGGGTATATATACCTCATAAAATAAGACATGTGTATAACATAACAAAAGTTTAAATGAAATAATATTGTAACAAAATAACTATTACCTCTATGGTAAAATTGAAATTTTAACTTTATGAATAATAGTAATTAAATGAAACATTTAAATAGATTGAATATAAAATAAATTAAGATATTATATATCAAATGGGGTAGTAAATACACTACACAAAATATGTAAGTGGGGAATATGACATTTATCCCACATATGTAAAAAGTGAGATGAAAATCCCTTACCTTATGCTTCCTTTAGTCGAATGCGATTTAACCTCTTATATAATGGTTTTAAGCATGTTATTAAATTATACTATAGTCGTATTAGTACTTATTATATCATATATTAATATTTTATAATATATCATTACCCTTCCTTTAATAATTTTTTTATTATCTTTGTTTTTGGTAATAACCGCTTTGTTTTTCGAGTATGTTTTGACTTGTTATTTTATCCCTATTACATAGATCATGATTTCATCATTTAAATAATGTTAATAATGATTTATATATAATATTTATTATATATATCTGTATTTATAGTATTCTATAAAATTTTGAGATAGAAAATGAAATACACCATTCATGGAGGTAGTAGGTCGTTTGTACGCATGAATGTTATTTTCATTTTCATGTTATATTAAAGAAATGTAAATGATAAATATGTATAATATTTTTATGATATCTTATTTTTCATATATATATATATATATAATATGTTTATTTAATCCATACTTAATACATTCCATGTAGTTTTTGAAGGAATTGCATCAGTTTGAAGAGGCGGTAGTCCAGACATCCACAAGCGATGTCATAGTATTACCAGAAAATGGAAACCATGAAGATATGTGTTATATAATTATTAAAAAATCATAAGGAAATTTTTAATATTATATATATCATACATAAACTATAAATAAATCATTATTTCTAACCTTTATAAGTAGTACTGGAAGAATTAATGACATTAATTCGCAAGGCAGTTGTCCGTCATACACACAAACAATGATTGTGTATCTCATTTGATGGATGTGTGTGAAAGTATAGGTAAAAATCATAGAATAATTAATTATAAATATATTTAATATATGAATGTTATAATATAATCATTATATAAAAATAATTTAATGGGTGGATAATTAAATTAAACAAAAGTGATCGTTGAAGAAGGTTAACTCTTATTCTGGTAACTCATTTTAGTTTATTCCAAAAGGCTTCCTTAGTTTTATTTCTGAATGAAGTTAGTCTTATAAGATTATGTGAGGGATTTGGTGATATTATTTTCACATCATTTTTTCGGCCAAATTTCTTGAGAGGTTTGAATAAGTTGGAGGAGTGAGTGCCTTTTTATAGTGGAGTAAGAGCATCATTCTTGTAACTATCGTAAGGTAAACACTATTAAGAGGTATCCCTTACAAAATGTGCCTCAAATAATGGATAAAATTAAATAATATGGATTATATGGCCTAAATAAGGACTTAAAATAGGTTTTTGATATTCTTTTAGTCCGTTTTGGACCTCATTTTATGGTTTCGTCCATAAGCTTAATTGTTCCTTAATCCCTGTATTTAATTTTAACTGCATTAACTAATATTTTGGTAAAAAATATGTTGACCCTAATATAAATTTTAAATCATTATGAAAAAATATATGGAATCCATTTTTTCAAATTCCTATCAAATAATTCTATGAAATGAATTTTATATTAATCCCGTAAAAGGGATGATAAAACAGGTTTTTAATGTAAAAATGTTCAAAAGATAATGGGTTTTTTTTATCAAATTTGTATGTGAAATTAAATAAAATGATATTAAATGGATTAATTTAAGTATAATTTAATTAAATATACCTTAAAAACAAATTAAAATATAATTTAACAACATTAATAAATTTGATGAAAAAGTATTTTTGACCTAAAATTTAGTATTTGTCACTATTAATCAAAAAAATGAAACATTGCCAAAAAATACAAAAAATCTACCCTAATTTAATTATAAAGGTAATATTTAAAAAATTATTTTTATTTTGACATAATAAATTTATAAATGTTTCAAAATTAATATTTAAAATAGGTGTGCTATTAAGAGGCTGTAAAAATACCCTTATAAAAATATATCTTCTTATGTTTAATATAGTGTTTGAAATTATCATATACACTTAAAATTAGTTGGATGAAAGAAAAAAAATATTTTATTGAATATATAATATATATTTCATTTATATGATTTAATAAAAATAATTAATTTAATTTATTATTATAAAACAACTTTGTAAGAATGAAAATATATCCTTTATAATCAATTGGTTTATATTTTTCTTTCTAATTAATTAGTAACCATAAATGCATGTTATATTTTTGAAAAAAAATATATTCCCATAATTTAGTTAATGTTATTCACATACTCCAATTTAATGGTTTGGTTATATCTTCTTATATTAAATAATAACATTTTAAAATATATTTTTGATTCGAAAAACTCGATTTTGTGTGTAATAATAGGTATCAAAGAAACTCATTGTTACGTGTGATGCAAGAAAACTCAGTATTGAATGAATTGAAAGATATAGAATGTATAAAATTTTTAAAAAATAATAAAGTTTACATAAAATGTCAACAATTAATATTTGTTTCTACATTTTGTGTTCCATGTCATATAAGCTATCAAATAAAAGTTATTCTTTTAGATTTTTTTGGCTGTTATATTATCCCCACCACAATTAAATTGTTTTATCAAAATTTAATCTTTATATTGGTAGTAAAAGGTTTGCTATTTGGTGATTGGTTTTTTTAACCACATCATAAAAGGGTTAATAAAAAATGATCTTTATAAGAGAGAACGGGAAGTAAAATGGTCATATGAAATAACTTTCAACCAGGTTTTAGTATAGGATAACATTAGTGGAATGTGAAAATATGGACTTGGAGAAAAAATTTCAATATTTATAGGGAATTATTGAGGCAATTGATAAAAAAAATTATTTATCAATGGAATTTTTTACGCCTCAAAATCATAAATCTATGTTAATTTAAAAGTCCACTTGTTCAATTAGAGTAAAAGAACTATTATAATTTTTATCGAGATCCTTTTCCAAATGTTGAATAATTATTTTAATGACTAAAAATATAAATAAACATACTTACTTGATATATTTATATTTCCGAAGTAATAGTCAATCCTTTGTTTTTTTGATCAATTTCAAATTTTATCCCGTTAAACACAGTAATTAATACGCATGAATTAATTTTTTTATTCCCAAATAACTATAATTCACTTCTACCAGTTCATAAGATATGTGATAGGGTAAAATGTCTTTATATATTTATATAAATAGTTTCCAGAAATAATATTTCTAACAAATTAATATCCTAACTTGAAAAGTGATACTTCTTGTTCATCACTATTATTTATATTTAAAACTGTTTATATTAATGCAACAAGGCACTAACCAAGACATCATGAATTTTAGTGGTAGGTGAAAAATACTTATGATACTTTAGTCTTGGGTTCAAACCCCACTTCCCTTCCAAATTTGAGGGGTTGTCACTTGGAATTCAGGTTTTCCATTTTCTAAACTGTACTAACATAATGTCCAAAATAAATATGATGGACGTACATCAAATTTATTCATTTAATAAAAAATTTACTATGGTTTTCAATAAAACATTTTTTTGTGAAACCTAATATTATAATTTGACTATTATTAAAATGCTATTAATGAAAATAATAACAGTATTTCATTTCAATACCTTTAAAACAATGTTTCTTGAATGTAAATTCATTATTATTCAAATAACATTTCCACCAATAAATTTACTATTATAATGAGATGTGTTGCCCAAAATTTCCTCCCAAATATCCTTATTATTAGTATCTTTCCATCATATAAATCCTAAAAATTGATTTTTAATACTTATAACGTATAATCAACCTTAATTTCATAATCTTACAACGGTATACACAAATCTTATTTTAATGAAGACATATTTTCTTCAATGCTAATCCTCAATGTATATCATATGGTTATGTTCTCTAATATATGATTTCCTAAATCTAGTTTCCAAGGTTTCTACAAAAAATTGTTTAATACCAACTATAACACCCCGACCCCAAAAATCCTAATACCAATGTCTACTTCTATAACATTGGCATGATTACAAGGAATCAAATCTTAATGCACCCTAGAGTTTAGTAGTATTGGTAAACTAGATACACACATGAATCATAGATTAAAAATTAATAAAATAATCACAATACAATTTTTTTCTTCCTTTCAAGGATAACATTATTCCAACTTAGTATATCTTTGAATATATTTCATAGTAAACTTTTTGGTTTCATGTGGAAAGGATGCAAAATAAGGGTGAGATCACATACTCAGTAAGGCTTATAAATAGTGGAAACAATAGTGAATCGATGAGAATAATCAATATGTAAAGGTAAAAAATTAACAGACAAGCCATATAATCAATAAATTGAGAAGCAAGTACACAAATAATATGGAATGTTAATTAACTGAACATGCATGCCAATAAAATAACTGGATAAGGAATAATAAATATGTAAATGTAAATAATAAGAACACATGACATTTTTTTAAATTACTGAGAATGGAATGCATCCATAGATAATGTAAAAGAAAAATTCTCATAGAAAATAATAAAAAAATAATAAATGAAGATGATAATTAATTATTGGACTCCATTTTTTCTAATTTCATGATACATTTACCATTAGGATTTTTCAGAAGACAGTTTAAAACATGAATGATGAAAAACCCACTATGTTTAGAGTACTAACTCATCCCATGAGACAACCAATGCATATATAAGATATCTATAAATATTCCCCACCCATGTCATACCTATATAAATCATTCCTTATATATTTAATAATTTATTCAATTCAATATCAATGTGACTTATCAAATATCTACATTGAGTAAAAGATAAATATTTAATAATATATCCCTATATATAAAATAAATTTCAATGTAAACAAAATATATAAAAATGGAATATGGTTTAGTAAATAATCCTCTATATGATAAATTAAAATGTTATTTAATGTTCAATGGTCACTAGAAACTAAATTTCTCAATGGTGAGTTAATGACAACAAAAATGATTCTTTGAAGTGAATTCCATGACTATACTGGGTCAAAATGATCATATTCTACCAGAAGAATGATTTAGGATAGTATATATACGACATATGCCCAGTGTCCAAAGAATAAATATTTTTTAATTTATGATATATATATATGGAAAAAAAAAAAATCTTGATGAAAATATCATTAATCATTCAATGTTTCCCATTCAACTTTGAAACATTTGAATTAAAATCCCCATGAAGGTAAAAAATTAAATGAAACTTATAATATCAGGATAATATGGAGATTAATGATATATATTTTTAAATTAGTGTTATATATACCTCATAATATAATACATGTGTATAACACAACAAAAGTTTAAATGAATGAAAATTGTGACGAAAATCCATTACCTCTATAGTTAAATTGAAATTATAACTTCATGAGTAATATTAATTAAATTAAAAATTTAAATAACATGAATATAAAATAATTTAGGATATTATATATCAATTTGGGTAGTAAATACACTATAAAAAAAGTAAGTGGTGAATATGAATTTTTTTCCACATATGTAAAAAGTGAGATGAAAATCCATCACCTTAAACTTCCTTTAGTCAAATGTGATTTAATCTCATATATAATGGTTTTATGAATGTTATTAAATTGTAATATAACCTGATTAATATTTATTATATCATGTATTAATCTTTTATGTTATATCATTACCCTTATTTTAATAAATTTTTTTATTTTTTTTCATTTTGGGTAATAATCGCTTTGTTTTTCGAGTATGTTTTCACTTGTTATTTTTTCCCTATTACGTAGATCATGATTTCATCAATTAAATAATGTAAAATATGATTTATATATCATATTTATTATATATATATATATGTGTGTGTATTTATAGTATTCTATAAAATTTTGTTTTATGAAAAGAAATACACCATTCATGGAGGCAGTAGGTCGTTTGTAAGCATGAACGTTGTTTTGATTTTCTTGTTATATTAATTAAATGTAAATGATAAATATGTATAATATTATTAAAATAATTTTTTTTCATTTATATATATATAAATATATATAAAATCTGTTTATTTAATCCATACTTAAAACATTCCGTGTAGTTTTTGAACGAATCACGTCAGTTTGAGGAGGCAGTAGTCAGCAGATACACAAGTGATGTTATATTATTCCCAAAAAATAAAAAACATGAAGATATGTGTTATATATCAAATCAAAAAACATAAGGAAATTATAAATATTATATATATCATACATAAACTATAAATAAATCATTATTTCCAACCTTTATAAGTTGTAATGGAAGTACGAATGGCATTGATTCGCAAGGTAGTTGTCTGCGGTACACACAAACGATGATTGTGTATCCCATTTGAAGGATGTGTGTGAAAGTATAGGTAAGAATAATAGCATAAATAATTATAATTATATGGAATATATTTATGTTATTATATAATATTGATATAATAAATATTGAATGGGTGGAGAATTAAATGAAACAAAAGTGATCATTGAAAAAGGTTAACTATTATTCCGTTAAAACATTTTAGTTTATACCAAAAGACTTCCTTGGTTTTATTTATGGATAAAGTTAGTCTTCGAGGATTATGTGAGGAATTGGGAGGTATTATTTTGGAATAATATTTATGAGCCAAATTTCTTAAGAGGTGTGATTAAGTTGGAGGGGTGAGTGGCTTTTTATAGTTGATTAAGAGTGTCATTATTGTAATTATACAAAGGTAAACACTATTTAGAGGTATCCATTTCATAAAGTGAATCAAATAATGGATAAAAGTCAATAATATGGATTATATGGTCTAAATATGGAAATAAAATAGGTTTTTATATGTTTTTATTCTGTTTTGGACCTTGTGTTTAAGGTTTCATCCCAAACCATAATTGTACCTTAATCCCTGTATTTAATTTTAACATCATTAGCTAATATTTTGGTAAAACATATGTTGACCCTAATAGAAATTATAAGTCATTATGAAAAAAATATGGAATCCATTTTTTCATATTTCTATCAAATAATTTTATGAAATAAATTTCAAATCAATCCCGCAAAATGGACGATAAAACAGGTTTTTGAAGTAAAAATGATTAAAATACTACGACATTTTTATATCAAATTTGAATGTGAAATTGATTAAAATGAGATAAAATGGATTAATTTATGTGCAATTTAATTAAATATTCCATTAAAAAAATTATAATAAAATT
The DNA here is from genome assembly GCA_963277665.1 of Viscum album. Classification (NCBI taxonomy): domain Eukaryota; kingdom Viridiplantae; phylum Streptophyta; class Magnoliopsida; order Santalales; family Viscaceae; genus Viscum; species Viscum album. The sequence goes on from OY728133.1 coordinate 450,378,043, forward strand.
TAACAATATTAATAAATTATATGAAAAAGTAGGTTTCACATAAAATTAAGTATTTTTCACTATTAAAAAAAATTAAACATCACCAAAAAATACAAAAAATCTACCATAATTTAATTATAAAGGTAATATTTAAAAAATATATTCTATTTTGACATAATAAATTTATAAAATTTCCAAAATTCATTTTTAATATATGTGCACTATTAGAAGAAGACACAACAACCATTATAAAAATATAGCTTTTACGTTTAATATTGGGTTCTTTTCTTTCTTATGGATATAAAATAAATTGGATGAATGAAAAAATATATTTTATTGAATAATATAAATATATATCACAAATATTATTTAATAATAACAATTAATTTTATATTTTAGGATAAAACACCTTTGTGAGCATAAAAACATTTCCTTTATATTAAATTGGTTTAAATTATCATTTCTAATTAATTAGTAAACAATGATGTAATGCCATGACCCCAGTTACCCAAAGTATATGCATTATTACATAACATTGGCATGATAACAAAATATCTTGTCTTGAATGACCGATTAGTTTAGTAGCCTTGGAATCACAAGTTACATTCATAAAGATTACATTGCATCATAAAGTGAAAAACTAAAACAACATCTTGTCTCCATAGACCACACTCATATCCCCTCATACTATCAATGCAGGTAGTTAATAATATACTTCTTCACATCCTTGGAAAAATAAAAAATAGAAAGGGGTGAGCTCGGATGCCCAGTAAGGAAAAAAAATTGCGGAAACTCTCATTAATAAGCATAAATATTTAAGGAAATATATAACTAAAACAAAAGCCTTTTAAACGTCAAATTCTGCATAATATGGCAGAAATAAAAGGAAATAATTCAATTTTCATATTCACATGGATATTCTACTAATCTATTAGTCACATGAAATATCAATAACCACGTTCATAATGATGGAATGCATAATGCCAGACTATCATAACCACAAAGTCAAAGAATTGTGCCAAGGCTACTATTAAATATTTTTCAAGGCCTTGTGCCATGAAAGTAGTTTGTCTCATGAGACCAACCGATGCATCTAGGATCTATATCAGGCTCCACCCATCACTTATTAAGTTCAATATAGTCCTCATATGAATAGGTTTAAACATAACATAAACATTCATATTTAAAACTAGCATACGAAATGTCAACACTTTATCCATCATCCATGAATGGTATAAAAATAACACATCCACAGTCAAAAATATCAAAAAACGTTCAATATTATATGGAAGATATTTATTATAATAAATAAACTTCAAATATGCTTAAAATCCATCAAAGGATGTTGACATAGATAACATCAAAACTATTTGAGGGAAATACCTCTTTTTTTTTAAATCATTTAAAAGACACGTAATTATAAAATAAAACATTTTCTTTGTAAATATTCTTATAATCTTTTAAGGTAAGCATCAATGGTTTTATAGTGGAAAAAAATAGCCGCACCTGACATATCAGTTAAAAAAGACATTCTTACCTTAATTTTGTTGAAAAGGTTAAAAAGAACCTTGTTTGGAAAAAGACACAAATATTCCTTTGTAAACATCTTATAATAAGTCCAAAAATGGTACAAATGACATTAAACCATAGTATACAAAATAGTAAGAATGTTTTGAAATACATTTTTAGAAAACATGAATGTGGATAATAAAGAGGTCCTAGTAGATAATTACATATAAACAACCTCGGATAATGAATAAATTGTGAAATAAATCCTTACCTTGTACTTTACCTTGGTTGAGGGTAGTTTAACCTGTTTTATAATGGTTAAATAATTGTTATTAAATTATAAATGAATCATATACATTAATATGATATCATATAGGATCTTTTAACATTGCTTTGTTAATAATATTGTAGTATTATCATCGTTTCAGTTCTTAACTTACTCAACTTCTTTTTTATGTTTTATTACATAAGCTGTGCTTGTTATGGATAGGGTTTATCTTATTCATATCAAGAATTATATAAAGTTCTTACACATTATTTTTAATCCTCAAATGAGAATTAGACTTGAATGGATATATTGGGGAATTAATCTCATCGCGTTTGTGGAGACTGTAGTCCGTACGTATGCACGGGCGACAATATCATTCTTTTTATATTTAAATAATATATAATTTGATGGTATATTGAATAATTTAAATTTTATATTTATTTTTTACTTCAATTACACATCATTATCATACCCATTAAAATATTAATATTTTGAATAACAATTACACCACGACATGGGACGGTATGCCGTACTTACACAAGTATGGTGACATGTCATTAAAAGGATGGATAGAATACTGAATATGGTTGTACCATATTTATAATATCATCGAAGTATATATAATATACTGGATTTATTATTTTATAATGTATATAACAAAGACAGAATAAGTGAAAGAAGAATGGAACTTGAAAGAGGGTGGTGAAAACATTACCTCTTCTTCGGGTTCTTTTTTTTATTTGATCAAAAGGGATCATTAGGATGGATTTCTGATCAAACTAAGGCCTCTTGATTGATTTGAGGGAAGTTGAGAGAATATTTGGGCAGGGTTTATATGAGCCAAAAAGATTTGATGGTGTTAATTAGAGGTAAGGGGGAGTGCCCTTTTAAAAGAGGGGTGAGGGGCACCTTAGGAAAAGGTAGAAGTATTATTTTATAATAAATTAATATTCGGTTTATAATGGCTCTAATGTAGATTATTTAAAGGTTAAGGTGGGTATAGGTCGAAAACCACTTAAACAATAGGTTTTAGATAGGTTTGGGTCACATATTAACTTTATCTTTTAGTTTTAACTCTTAGTTAATTAGTTTGATATCTACCATGTATCGTTGTATTTTTATATTATATAGTTAATAAACATACTATATACTTTCAAGTGACCCACAAGTGGTCCATTAATGATACACATATCATTTTATAATTCCTTTGACTGAACCGTAGAATTTTTGGAATAGAATATCAATTAATAATATAATATTTGATTTAAAAAATACATTTTTGTCAATTTTGACACTATTTTATAATTAATTTTTGTTAAAATATTAAAAACTATAATAATTCAAACCAAATTTATTTACTAAATCCTTAAATCTCATATTATCCAATAAAATTTGTGTATGTCATAAAAACGTTCAAATTATATTTATTTTAACATTTATAATAGCAATTATTTGATTATTTCATTAATTAAAAAAATACTGCATCATTATTGTGCCATAAATAAATTAAATTATTTAATGTATAAAAATTATAAATAAAGTCCCATTATGTAGAAAATATTTTCATTTTTCTAAATAATATTTATAGTCTAAAATATAACATATATAAACCTATTTCAAAATTGTTTTTCTAGGTGATATATGCTTATGTATTTTTTTTATTTACTTTAACTTAATTAATATAAACTGTCTTTATCAAATACAAGTGGCTCTATGGGGTCCTCAAATAAACCCAAAGATGAACATGGTAGGACACGAATCAACAAATAGTGTTTGGACACATTTTAGGGTAATTTAATATTATTATAATATTAATTTTTTACCCTTATTTATCGGATTTACCCTTTAACCATGGTAAAATAAAATATTTACCGAAGTAATTATTCAAATTGTCTAAAAATAAAAGTTAAATGATTACACAATTTTGAAATCCAGATTCTAAATATGGAATCCATTTTTCTAAATCTAAAACACAGAAGTGGAAAAAATTAATTTAAAATTAATTCCCGTTGTCAAAACAAAAAGCGTTTTTTTAAGAAATAATAACTATCAAAAGATTGGCACTTGCTTATATCCAGTTTAAAAGTGAAATTATGTCCAATAACCAACATTGGATTAATTGGTAAAAATATAATTTAATAATTCTTTAAAATAACTCAAATTCATAATTTATCACTATTAATTATTTCGATTAAAAAAGTTATTTTTAATTAAAATTTAGTAATTTCCACAATTCATCAAAATATGAATGTTATCTGATAAGTACCTAAAATTCACCCTAATCTAATTTCGATATTATGATTAAAAAATTAAAGTCCATTTTTAAAGATAAAATTTATAAAATTTCAAAAATTAGGTATTCTTCTTCATAACGACTAGTTTGATTGGTTGTGGTGTGTGTTAGAACATGATGTTGTGTACAACACACGCTACTGTATTATTCAAAGAGAAGTGTATCATGGAAACTTGAGGTGTTACATTATCCCCAACATCAAGTAATTTTGTCCTTGAGATTTCTAGAGCATTACCGAACGAAAATACTTGAGTTGTTCTTCATTATAAGATCCTCGGGTCCCCACGTTGCCTCTTCCATCGTATTGTGTCTCCATAGAACTTTTACCAGATTAGTCGTCCGGTTTCTCAGCACTTGTACTCTTGTATCAAAAATCTTAACAGGAACTTTTCAATAAGACATATCGAGTTCTAGTTTTACTTCTTCATAGGTGAGTACATGCTTTGGGTTAGGCATGTATTTTCTCACCAGTGATACGTGGAACACATCCTGAACTTTGGAGAGACTTAGAGGCTTTTCCAAATGGTAAGCTACAACCCCAATTCGTTATAGAATTTCGAAAGGTACCATGTTCCTGGGACTAAATTTACCTTTCTTACCGATATGTATAACACCCTTCAATGGAGATACCTTCAAGAAAACAAGATCTCCAACCTGAAATTTCAAATCCTTTATTCAGTTGTCAGCATAGCTCTTCTGCCTACTTTTAGCTACTTTGATGTGGTTTTGGATTACCTTCACCTATTCCATCATTTCCTCCACCAGTTCTGGGCCTACGAGTTTTCTTTCACCGACATCATCCCAACAGGTTTTGGTGCAACATCTCTTTCCTTATAATTCTTCATATGGTGCCATATGAATACTTGAATGAAAGCTATTGTTATAGAAAAATTCTTCCAGAGGTAAATATTTATCCAACATACCTTGAAATTGAAGTGATCATGATCTCAACATGTCTTCAATGGTCTGAATAGTCTGTTCTGATTGTCCATCAGTTTGGGGGTGGTAGTCAGTGCTCAAATGTAGTTTAGTATCCAGAGCTTTCTGAAGACTTTTCCAGAATTATGATGTAAAATGAGGATCATGATCAGAAACAATCGATAGGGGTACTCTATGATGTCTCAGAACATCATTAATATATAGTCTTTCTAGACGTTCAAGTGGTAGATCTTCTCTTATAGCAAGAAAATGTGCTGACTTGGTAAGACAATCAACAATGACCCATATTGCATCGTTCCTTCTTGGAGTCTTTTGTAGTCCCATGACAAAGTCCATTATGATATTATCCCATTTCAACTCAGGTATAGGGAAGAGGTTTCATGACTCATCCAGGATGTTTTCTTCTAGCTTTCACTTGTTGAAAAACCATACATCTTGACACAAAATCAGCAATCTACCTCTTCAGGTTGTCCCACCAAAAATGTTCCTTCAAATCACTATACATTTTGGTTCTCCCAGTGTGTATAGAAAAATTGGAACTATGAGCGTCATCCAATAATTCCCTTTTTAGATCAGGTATTTCGGGAACACAAAGTCGCTTCCCAAATTTCAAAATTCCTTCTTCATACACAAAGTCACTCAATCCACCATCATTCACAACTTTAATCTTCTTTTGAAATTTTTCATCATTGGTCTGAGAACTATTAATCCTTTCAAGTAAATTTGGTTTAGCGACCATTTGAAAAATTATCGATGTTTCACCTTCCATGGTTATTCCCATATCCAACTTTACCAGTTCCATGAAAATTGCCTCCCTTTCAACTCTCATTTTGTTCAAAAATCCATGATCCTTTCTGCTCAAAGCATCTGCCACCTTATTTTCATTCCTTGTGTGGTAGTGTATAGTGCAATAATAATCCCTAAGTAGTTCAAGCCACCACCGTTACATCATGTTGAGTTCATTCTGTGATAAAATATATTTCAAACTCTTGTGATCGGTATATATCTCACATTTTTCACCATAGTGATAATTTCTACATATCTTCAAAGAAAATTTTATAGTAGCTAACTAAAGATCATGAGTAGGATAGTTTTTCTCATTATTTTAAGATGTCGTGATTCGTAGGCAATAACATTATCATTATTCATAAGGACACAACCAAGTCCTTTCTTTGAAGCATCACTATAAATAACAAACCCATCATTACCCGATGGTAGAGCCAATATTAGAGCATTGAATAAGCTTATCATAAGTTCTTAAAAACATTCGTCACACTATTTTGTGCAAATGAATTTATCCCCTTTACATGTGAGATTCGTTAATGGGTTAGCCAATCGGGAAAATTCTAGATGAAACGCTGATAATAACCTGCTAACCCAATAAAACTTATTACCTCAGTTATACTCGTCGGTGATTTCCATTATTTTATTTCTTTTGTTATAGATGGATCTACGATGATTCCATCCGTAGATACAATATGGCTAAGAAAAGAAATCTCCTGACGCCAAAATTTACAATTGCTAATCTTCCCATATAATTCATGTCTTCTAAGTGTTTTTAGAATAATGCACAAGTGATTTTCATGATCCTCATAGATTTTGAAGTATACCAAGATATCATCAATAAATACCATTAAAGAGCCATCAAAATATTCCTTGAAAAATATGTTAATTAGATCTATGAAAATAGAGGGTTCATTAGTCATCCCAAAAGGCATTACTGTAAACTTATAATGCCCTTGCCTAGTTTGAAATGATATTTTCGGAATGTCTTCCTTCTTAACCCACAACTGATGATATCCAGATCGATGGTCAATCATAGAAAAATATTGAGCTTCATGAAGTTGGTCGAATAAATCATCAATATGAGTTAGGGGATACTTGTTCTTTATTAATGTAGCATTGATATCCCTGTAGTCTATACATAACCTCATAGATCCATCTTTATTCTTAACAAAAAGAACAGGGGATCCCCATGAAGAAACACTTGGGAGAATAAATCCCTTATTACTCAATTCCTCTAGTTGTTTCTTTAGTTCCACTAATTCCACAGTGGCCATTCTATAAGGAGTTTTTGATATAGGCCTTGAACAAAGAATTAAATCAACGGAAAACACAATTTCTCATTCTAGAGGATGTCTAGGTAAATGTTTTGGAAACACATCAATATATTATCTAACAATAGGTACAAACTCTATTTGAACATTTCTTTCCTCACCCACAATCATTTCATTCTCTTCCTCCATAATAATTGAATTTAGTTGAGCTACTGGGGGTGGATCTAGATATGAATTAGGTGGTTACGATTCTGCTCTAAAGATCAGGTGTTCTTTATCATCATCATCTAAAATCGTAACCTCCTACTTCTTACAAAAAAACATCCCATCATGGTCGGAAATCCAATCCATACCAAGGATTATATTAAATTCAATAATAGGTTTGACGATGAGATAAGTAGATAAAGAACTTTTATATTCTCTAATGGGAGTGGATTCACAGAACTTTATAGCAATGATACATCCCTCACGAGTTTTAACTGACAACTACCTTGTCAAATCAAATGGGAAATATCTAATCTTATTAGCAAACTGGGAATATATAAAACAATTCGATGATCCAAAATTAAATAAATCATTTTCTAAACGTGAGGAAACCATTAAATTACCTGCCACCATGTCTTTCGGAGCTTCTACCTCATCAGTAGTTAAAACATAAGCTTGACCTTGATCCCTTTTCCTTTTCTTAGGGTTTTCCCCTGATGCTTATGAAATTCATTTTCATAATTTCCAATCTCCCTGCAATTTTAGCATTGATCATCGGTAGCTTCATTCTTCCCCTTGCAATCACGATCATGGTGGCCTTTTTCACCACACTTGTAACAGGCTCCCATTCCTTTCAAACAAGTACCAAGGTGTTTCTTCCCACAGTATATGCAGGATGGATAATCAACTTCTCCATTATTCCCCTTATTTCCATTTGTAGAGGGATCAGCAGATCTCTTCTTCTCTTTTTTTTCTTTAAAGCCGTAAGACTTAGAGAATTCTTTTTTTGTCTTCATAGTACATGAGACAATGTCTTCGTATGACGAGAAGGATTTTGAGACTAATTATTGATAGAGAAATGGTTTTAACCCATAAAATAAGTGATAAATATTAATCCTTGGGTTAGGTATATAATCTGCTTTATGCATCGCTAACCTTGTAAAGTTAGCCTCATACTTTGCAACATTCACATCCTTCTTTTGTCTCAGACTCAAAAATTTCCTTCCATATCTGCTCGATGGTCACGAGGAAAGTATCTTTCTAATAAAATCTCTTTTAACACACTCCATTCCATATTTGATACTTAATTATCCTCCTTTGTGTTTTTAATCAATGACCACCATTGGTCATCATCTCCAGTTAGGTGGTAAACTGTCGTGATAAATTTTTCCATTTCACTACTCCCCAAGGCATGAAATATTTTCTCTAAGGAATTTATCCATTGCTCAGGTACTAATGGATTTGTACTCCCATTTAATGTTGTTGGTTCTTGCCTCATGATGTGATCTATCATTGATCCCCCATGTTGTGGATATGGTTGCTCCATACGGGTAAGATTATTATTCATAACCTGATTGAGTTGTCCCAGTATGGTGATTAGCTAATCAACACCTATTGCATCACCATATCCTCGATAATTATGATGATTAGGAGAGAAATACCTACATGGAGTGCGTACATTGATACGGTTTCCATTTCTTCCTCTAGGATCCATTTGTAAACAATGGAATACACTAGATTAGTTTATGAATCGCAATACATAAATCCAACCTTGTAAAACACTTAACATGAATTGAACAGTTTATGGATATAGTCCATAATCATAAAAATGTTTTCCTTGAGGATGTATATACTCATAAACCCTTCATAATGGTTTGTAAAGAAAATGATAATTATCCCAATCAAATCCATCGTGAGTGCCGTAACTAAGAGTGCACCAATGCCTATTATTGTGCACCAGTTCCCGTTCGAGTATAGATCAAAGGGTTGTTTTCGGGTTTTACCCCTAGGTACATTTGTGCCAGAGCCGCCTCTACCTGGTCATATTCATATAGGGATGTATTTTTTGGAAAACTCACAAAATCTCTACAATACCAAAATTCTATGAAGTTTTTCAATACTAATCCTCAAAGTCCATCTTAGGTGTATGTGCTCTAATCAGAGTTTATCTAAATCTAGCATCCATGGTTTGTACTAAACTCCATCTCATACCAACTATAACACCATGACCCCAGTAACCCAGAGTTGGTGTGTTATTACATAACATTGGCATGACCACACAATATCTATTCTCGAATGACCGATTAGTTTAGTAGCCTTGGAATTACTAGATACCTTCATAAAGTTTACATTACATCATAAAGTGAAAAACTACAACAACATATTGTCTCCATAGACCACACTCATATCCCCTCATACTATCCCTATAGGTTATTCATAAAATACTTCTTCACATCCTGGGAAAAATAAAACATAGAAAGGGGTAAGCTCAGATGCTCAGCAAGGATAACAATATAGCAGAAACATTCATAAATAAGCATAAAATTTTAAGGAAATGTATAAATAAAACAAAAGCCTTTTAAACTTGAACTTCAACATAAAATATCAGAAATAAAATAAAATAATTATATTTACTTATTCACATTGATATTCTACTAATCGAATAATCAAATTCAATATCAATGACCACTTTCATAATGATGGAATGCATAATGCCAGACTATCATAACCACATAGTGAAGGCCTTGTGCCAAGACTACAAATAAGATTTTGTCAAGGCCTTGTGCCAAGATAGTATTTTGTCACATGAGACCTACCGATGCATCAAGGAGCTATAGAGGGCTCCACCCGTCACTTATTAAGTCCAATGCATTCCTCATATGAACAGGATTAAACATAACATAAACATTCGTATTTAAAACTAGAATTTGAAATGTCAACACTTTCTCCATAAAAAATGAATGGTATAAAAATAACACATCCACAGTCAAGCATATCACAAAACCTTCAATACTATGTGGAAGTTTTTTCTCATAATAAATCAACTTGAAATAATCTTTAAATCCATCAAAGGATGTGGACATAGATGAAACCAAAACTATTTGGGAGAAATATCTCTTTTTTTGAAATAATTTAGAAGCCACATAATTATAAAATAAAACATTTACATTGAAATTATTCTTAAAAGATTTTAAGGGATGATTCAATGGTTTTATAATGTTGAAAAATAGCCGCACCCTCCATATAAGTTAAAAAAGACATTCTTACCTTAATTTGGTCGAAAAGGTTAAAAAGTACATTGTTTGAAAAATGACAGAAATATTCCTTTATAAACAAATTATAAAAAGTCAAAGAAGGGTATAAATGAAAATAAACCATTGTCTATAAAATAGTAATAATGGTTTGAAATACATTTTTAATAAACACATATGTGGATGATAAAGAGGTCCTAGTAGATAATTACGTATAAACAACCTCAGAAAATGAAGAGATTGTGAAATAAATCCTTACCTTTTACTTTTCTGTGGTTGAGGGTAGTATAACCTCCTGTATAATGGTGAAATAATTGTTATTAAATTATACAAGAATCATATAAATTAATATGATATCATATATGATCTTTTAACATTACTTTGTTAATAATATCTTAGTAGTATCGTCATTTCAGGTGTTAACTTACTCATTTTCTTTTATATGTTTTGTTACATAAGACTTATTTTTTATTGATATTTTGTATCTTATTCATATAAAGAATGATATCTAGTCCTTAAACATTATTTTTAATCATCAAATTAGAATTAGGCTAGAATTGATACGATGGGGAATGAATCTCATTGTGTTCTTGGAGAATGTAGTCTGTATGTACGCACGAGGGACAATATCATTCTTTTGATATAAAAATAATATATAATTAGATGGTATACAGAATAATTATAATTTTATATTTATTATTTATTTGAATTACACATCATTATCATACCCATCCAAACAATATTGTATTGAATAACAATTACACCACGATGTGGAAACGGTAAGTTGTACGTACACACGTATGGTGACATGTCATTCAAAAAATGAATAGAATACTGAATATGGTTGTAAAAAATTTATAATAACATCACAATATATTGATGAAACTGGAGTTATTATTTTAGAATGGAAATATCAAAGAAACAATAAGTGTAATAAGAAAGGAACTTGAAATAGGGTGGTGAAAACATTACCTCTTCTTCGGGTTCTTTCTTTTGATTTGATCAAAAGGGCTCCTTCAGATGGTTTTATGATCAATGTAAGGCCTCTAGTTTAAAATGAGGGAATTTGAGATAATATTTGGGCTGGGTTTGTCCATGAAAAAAGGCTTTGATGGTGTGAATTAGTGGGAAGGGGGGGTTCCCATTTATAAGAGGGGTCAGGGGAACATTAGGAAAAGATAGAAATATTAGTTTATAATAAATTCAAATTCAATTTATAATGGATCCAAATTGTATCATATAAAGGTTAAGGTAGGTATAGGTCCAAAAACACTAAACCAATAGGTTTTAGATAGTTTTGGGTCACTATATTTACCAAATCTTTTAGTTTTAACTCTTAGTTAATTAGTTTGACATTTACCATGTCTCTTTATATTTATATATTATATGGTTAATAAACATACTGTATACATCCATGAGTCCCCCAAGTGGTCCATTAATGATACAAATATAATTATATAAGTCATTTTTCCAAACCATAGATTTTTGAGAATTTAATATCAATTAATAATATAATACTTGTTTTAAAAAAACTCACTAATGTCAATTTTGACACTATTTAATAATTATTTTTTGTTAAATATTTAAAAAAATTATCAATTATAATAAAATAAATTTAAGAAATAATAACATGTCATATTAACCAATAAAATTCGTGGAGGTCATCAAAACGTTCAAATTATATTTATTTTAACATTTATAATACCAATTATTTGATTCTTTCATTAATAAGGAAGATACTGCATCATTATTGTGTCATAAACAAATTTAATTATTCATTCTCTGAAAAATAAAAATAATATCCCATTATCTAGGAAATATTTTTATCTTTCTAATGAATATTTATAGTTGAAAATAGAACATATATAACACTATGTAATAAAATGTTTTCTAGAAGATATATGCTTATATTATTTTTGTATTTACTTTAACTTAATTAATATAAAGTCTCATTATCACTTACAAGTGGATCCATGGGGTCCCCAAATCGAACCAAAGATGCCGATGTTCAGAAATGTATCAAACAATATGGTTAGGATAGACTTTAGGGTAATTTATTATTAATATAATATTATTTTTTAACCCTTATTTACTTGATTTACCCTTTAACCATGGTAAATAAATTATTTACCGATGTAATTATTCAAAATGAATAAAAATAAATTTTACCTATTTACACAATTTTTACCTCATGATTCTAAATATGGAATCTATTTTTATTAATTCAAAATATAGAAGTGACAGAAATTAATTTAAAATTAATTCCCGTTGTCATAACAAAAAGCGTGTTTTTAAGAAATAATAACTATCAAAATATTGATACTTGTTTATGTCCAGTTTAAAAATGAAATTATGTCCAATGACAAAATTAGATTAAATTGTAAAAATATAATCAAGTTATACTTTAAAATCACTGAAATTCATAATTTATCACTATTAATTATTTCGGTTAAAAAGCAGTTTTTAATTAAAATTTAGTAATTTTCACTATTCATCAAAATATGAATGTTATCATAAAAGTACCAAAAATTCACCCAAAGCTAATTACAATATTATGAAGTAAAAAATGAAGTCCATTTTGAAAGATAAAATTTATAAAATTTCATAATGTTGGAATTACTATTCATAATAGTTAGTTGGATTGGTTGTGGTGTGTGTTTGAACTCAAAGTTGCATACAACACACACTATTGTATTATTCAAAGAGAAGCGTACCATGGAAGAATGGTGTGTTACATTCTCCCCTCCATAAAATAAATTCATCCTTGAAATTTCTATAATACTACCACATGAAAAGACATTAGTGGTTCTTCATCATATGTTCTTCGGGTTCCCACATTGCCTCTTCTATATTATGGTTTCTTGATAAAACTTTTACCAAACGAGTCATCCAGGGTCTCAGAACTTGTTCTATTGTATCAATAATCTTGGTAGGATCTTCACAATATGACAGATCATGTTCCAGTTCTACTTCCTCATAGGTGAGTACATGCATTGGGTCAGACATGTATTTTCTCAACAGTGATATGTGGAACACATCGTGAACTTTGGAGAGACGTGGAGGAATATCCAAACAGTAAGCTACAACCCCAATTCATTCTAGAATTTGAAAAGTTACTCTGTACCTAATACTCAATTTACCTTTCTTACCAAAACGTATAACACCCTTCCATGGAGATATCATCAAGAAAACATGATCTCCTACCTGAAATTCCAAATCCTTCCTTCGGTTGTCAGTATAGTTGTTCTGCCTACTTTGATCTGCTTGGATGGGGTTTCGAATTACCTTCACCTTTTCCATCATTTCCTACACCAGTTCTGGGCCAATGAGTTTTCTTTTACCAACATCATCCCTGCAGGTTGGTGTGCGACATCTCTTTCCATATAACACTTCATATGGTGCCATATGAATACTTGAATGGAAGCTATTGTTATATGAAAATTCCAACAAAGGTAAATATTGATCCCACATACCTTGAAAGTCATGTGAGAATGATCTCAACACGTCTTCTATGTTTTTAATAGTTTTTTATGATTGTACATTAGTTTGGGGGTGGTATGAAGTGCTCAAACGAAGTTCAGTATGCAGAGCATTCTAAATACTTTTCCATAATATTGAAGTAAAACGTTGATCACGATCAGAAACAATAGATAGGGGTACTAAATGAAGTCTCACAACTTCATTAATATATTGTCCTGCCAGACGTTCAAGTGGTAGATCTTCTCTTATATCATGAAAATGTGCTGACTTGGTAAGATGATCAACAATGACCCATATTGCATCGTTACTTCTAGGATTCTTTGGTAGTCCCATGAAAATGTCTGTCGTGATATTATCCCATTTTAACTTAGGTATGAGTGGTGGTTGCATGACTCCTCCAGGTCGTTACCTTCCAGCTTTCAGCTGTTGACAAACCATACATTTTGACACAAAATCACCAATCACCCTCTTTATGTTATCCCACAAAAAATGTTCCTTCAAATATATATACATTTTTGTTCTCCCAGGGTGTATAGGGAAATTGGAACTATGAGCATCATCCAACAATTCCCTTTTTAGATCAGGTATATCGAGAACACAAAGTCTCTTCCAAATTTCAAAATTCCGTCTTCATACACAAAATCAGTCAATATCCCATCATTCACAGCTTTAATCTTCAATTGAAATTATTCATCATCAATCTGAGAACTCTTAATCCTTTGTAGTAAAGATGGTTTGGAAATCATTTGAAAAAGTATCGACGTTTCACCTTCCATGGTTATTCCCTTATCCAACATTACTAGATCCATGAAAATTGGATCCCTTTCAACTCTCATTTTGTTCAAAACTCCATGATCCTTTCTTCTCAAAGCATCTGCCACCTTATTTTCCTTCCCTGGGTGGTAGTGTATAGTGCATTTATAATTCTTGAGTAGTTCAAGACACTGCCTTTCCCTCTTGTTGAGTTCTTTCTATGAGAAAATATACTTCAAACTCTTGTTTTCGGTATATATATCACATTTTTCACCATAGAGATTGTGTCTCCATATCTTAAAATAAAATATTATAGCAGCTAATTGAAGATCTTTATTAGGATAGTTTTGACCATAAATTATCAGTTGTCGTGATGCATAGGGAATAACTCTATCGTTCTGCATGAGGACACAACCAAATTCTTTCTTTGAAGCATCACTATAAATTAAAAAACCATCATTCCCCCATGGTAGAGTCAATATAGGATCATTGACTAAGCTTATCTTATGTTCTTAAAGACATTCTTCACACTCTTTTGTCCAAATAAATTTAACCCCTTTAGTTGTGGGCTTCGTTAATGGGTTATCCAATCAGGAAAAATTATGGACGAAACGCTGATAATAATCTGCTAAACCAATAAAACTGTGTACCTCAGTTATACTCATCGGTGTTGGACATTCATAGATTGCTCTTGTCAAGGATCAATGTAGATTCCAACCATAGAGATAATACGGCCAAGAAAAGAAATCTCTTAATGAAAGAATTCACACTTGCTAAAATTCCCATATAATTCATGTCTTTTAAGTGTATTTAGAATATTGCACAAGTGATTTTAATGATCCTCGTAGCTTTTGCCGTATACCAAGATATCATCAATAATTACCACTACAAATTAATCAAAATATTCCTTGAAAAATATGTTCATTATATCCATGAAAACATAGGGTTCATTAGTCAGCCCAAAAGGCATTACTATAAACATGTAATTCTCGTACCTGGTTCGAAATGATGTTTTCGGAATGTCTTCCTTCTTCACACACAAATGATGTTATATAAAACGAAGGTCAATCTTATAAAAAAATTGATCTCCATGAATTTGGTTGAATAAATCATCAATGAGAGGTAGGGGATACTTGTTCATTATTGTTATAGCATTGATCTCCCTATAGTCGATACATAACCTCATAGATATATATTTCTTCTTAAAAAAAGGATATGGGCTCCCCATGGAGAAACACTAGGGAAAATAAATACCTTATTATTCAATTCTTCTAGTTGTTTCATTAGTTCCACTAATTCCACAGTGGAAATTCTCTATGGGGTCTTCAATATAGACATTGAACAATAAATTAAATCAATGGAAAACTCAATTTCTCGTTCTAGAGGATGTCATGGTAACTCATATGGAAAAACATCAACATATTCACTCAAAATAGGTACATCCTCTATTTGAACATTCATTTCCTCACCCATAGTCATTTCATTATCTTCCTCTCCAATAACAGAATTTAGTTGAGCTACTGGGGGTGGATCTAGATAAGAATTAGGTGGAGACGATTTTGCTCTAAAGATCAGGTGTTCTTTATCATCAACATCTAAAATAATAACCTCCCTATTATTACAATAAATATTCACATCATGGTCTAATATCCAATACACACCGATGATTATATCAAATTCAATCATAGGTATGATGATGAGAATAGCAGATAAAAAACATTTATATTTTCTAATGGGAACGGATTCACAGAACATTATAGCAATGATACTTCCCTTAGGAGTTTTAACTAAAAACTACCTTGTTAAATAAAATTGGAAATATCTAATTTAATTAACAAACTAGTAAGATATAAAACAACGTGATGTTCTAGAATCAAATAAAGCATTTTCTAAACTTGAGGAAACCATTAAATTACCTTCCAACACGTCTTTCAGAGCTTCTACCTCAGCAGTAGTGATAGCATAAGCTTGGCCATGATCCCTTGACCTTTTCTAAGATAAGTTCCACTGACTCTTAGGAAATTAATTTTCATAATGTCTTATCTCCTTACAGTTATATCATTGAACATCGGTAGCTTTTTTCCCCTAGTAATCATGAGATTGGTAGTCCTTTTCACCACACTTGTAACAGACCCTCATTTCATTCAAGAAAGTGCCAGGGTTTTTCTTCCCACATTTACTGCAGGATTTATAATCAAATTTTATCTTCTTCCCCTTATTTCCATTTCCAAATTGATCAGCATATCCCTTCTTCTCTTGATTTGATTTAAAGTCACAAGACATAGAGACTATTTTTCTGTCTTGATAGCACATGAGACAATATCTTCATACGACGAGAAGGATTGTGAGACTAATGCCCGATGAAGAAATGGTTTTAACCCATCAAACAAATGATCAATCTTACTCCTTGGGTTACGTATATAATCTGCTCCATGCCTTGCTAACCTTGTAAAGTTATCCTCATACTTTGAGACATTCTCATCCTCCTTTGGTCTCAGACTCAGAAATTGCCATTCCATATCTTCTCGATGGTCACGAAGAATGTATTTTCCGAGAAGAGCTCTTTGAACACCCTTCATTCCATATTTGATACTTCATCATCCTCCTTTTTGTTTTGAATCAATGACCACCATTGGTCAGCATCTCCAGTGAGGTGGTAAACTGCCATGATAACTTTTTCCCTTTCACTAATCCCCAAGGCATGAAATATTTTCTCTAAGGAATTTATCCATTTCTCAACTACTAATGTATTATTACTCCCATTGAATGTTGGTGGTTTTTTCCTCATGAAGAGATCTATCATTGATCCTCCAAGCAGTGGATTTGGCTTCTCCATACAGGTAAGTTTATTTTTCATAACCTGAGTGAGTTCTCCCACTATTATGATTAGCAGATCATCACCAGTTGCATCACCATCTCCACTATAATTATCTTTAGAAGGAGGGAAATTCCTACATGGAGTTCGTTCATTGATACAGATTCCTTTTCTTCCACTAGTCGCCATTTCTAAACAATGGCATACAATAGATTAGTTTAAGAATCACAATACATAAATCCAAACTTGCAAAACACTTAACATGAATTGAATAATTCATGGATATAATCCATAATCATAAAACTATTTTCTTTGAGGAAGTATATACTCATAATCCCTTCATAATTGATTTTAAGGAAAATGAGAATTATCTTCAGCATATCCCCTGGAGGTGTCGTAACAAAGAGTGCAAGAAGGCCCATTGTCATGCACCAGTTCCTGTTCGAGTCTAGCTCAAAGAAGTGTTTTTTAGTTTTTACCCCAAGGTATATCTCAGCCAGAGCCGCCTCTACCTGATCATATCTAGATAGGGTTTTATTTCTCAAAAAACTCACAAAATATCTACAATACCAAAATTCAAGGAAGTTCTTATATTCTAATCCTCAAAGTCCATCTGAGGTCTATGTGATATAAAAAAAAGTTTATATAAATATATCTTCCAAGGTTTGTACTAAACATCCTCTAATACAAACTATAATGCCCCGACCCCAGTAACCTAGAGTCGATGCATTATTACATAACATTGGCTATATCACAAAAGATCAAGTCTTTATAGACTGATTAGTTTAGTAGCCTTAGAATCACTAGATACATTCAAAAAGTTTACATTACATCATAAAGTGAAAAACTACAACAACATCTTGTATCTATAGACCACACTCATATCCCCTCATACTATCCCTATAGGTCATTCATAAAATACTTATTCAAATCATAGAAAAAATAAAAGATATAATGGGGTGAGCTCAGATGCCCAGTAAGGATAAGAATATAGCAGAAACTTTTATAAATAAGCATAAACATTTATCGAAATTGATAACTAAAACAAAATCCTTTTAAACCTGAACTTCAACATAATATGTGAGCAATAAAATGAAATAATTCCATTTAATTATTCACATGGATATTCTACTAATTGAATAATCACATGCAATATCAATAACCACTTTCATAATGATGGAATGCATAATATCATACTATCAAAACCACATAGTCAAGGCCTTGTGCCAAGACTACAAATAAGATTTTTTTAAGGCCTTGTGCCAAGACACTAGTTTGACTCCTGAGACCTACTGATGCATCAAGGAGCTATATCGGGCTCTACCCGTCACTTATTAAGTCTTATGCATTCCTCATATGAATAGTTTTAAACATAACATAAACATTTGTATTTAAAAATAGCATAGGAAATGTCAACAGTTTCCCCAAAAACCATGAATGGTATAAAAATAACACATCCACAGTTGAAAATATCACAAACCCTTCAATACTATATAAATTTTTTGTCTCATAATAAATCAACTTCAAATAAGATTAAAATCCATCAAATAACGTTCACATAGATGAAATCAAAACTATTTGAGAGAAATACCTATTTATTTGAAATCATTTAAAATCCACATAATTATAAAATAAAAAAATTTACTTTTAAAATATTCTTATAATCTTTTAAGGGAAGCTTAGATGGTTTTATAATGGCGGAATATAGCTGTACCCGCCGTATAAGTTAAAAAAAGGCATTCTTACATTAATTTGGTCGAAAAGGTTAAAAAGAACTTTATTTAGAAAACGATGGAATGATTACTTTATAAACATCATATAAAAAGTAAAAAAAGATTATAAATTACTTTAAACCATAGTCTATAAAATAGTAAGAATGTTAAGAAATACATTTTTAAGAAACATGGATGTTGATGATAAAGAGGTCCCAGTAGATAATTACGTATAAACAACCTCAGATAATGAAGTGATTGTGAAATAAATCTTTACCTTGTACATTTCCTTGGATGAGGGTAGTTTAACCTCTTGTATAATGGTGAAATAATTGTTATTAAATTATACAATAATCATATACATTAATATGATATCATATATGATCTTTTAACATTGCTTTGTTAATAATATCTTAGTATTATCATCGTTTCGGGTGTTAACTTACTCATTTTCTTTTATATGTTTTGCCACAAAAGTCGTGTTTGTTATGGATAGGTTGTATCTTATTCATATGAAGAATTATATCAAGTCTATAAATAATATTTTTAATTATAAAATTAGAATTTGTCTTGAATGGATACGATGGGAAATGAATCTCATCGCGTTCGTGGAGACGGTTGTCTGTACGTACGCATGAGCAAAAAAATCATTATTTTGATATTAAAATAATATATAATTGGATGGTATAAAGAATCATTATAATGTTATTTTTATTATTTACTTCAATTACACATCAATATAATAACCATCCAAATAATAATGTTTTGAATAACAATTACACCACGACGTGGAGACGATAAGACATACGTACGCACATATAGTGACATGTCATTCCAAGGATTGATAGAATACTGAATATGGTTTTAACATATTTATAATAACATCACAGTATATATAAGATACTGGAGTTATTATTTTAGAATGTAAATAACAAAGAAAGAAGAAGTGGAAGAAGAAAAGAAACTTGAAAGAGGGTTTTGAAAACAATTCCATTTCTTCGGGTTCTTCCTTTTGATTTGATCAAAAGGGATCCGTAGATTGGCATTCTGATCAAAATAAAGAAACTTGGTTGAAGTGAGGGATGTTGATAGAAAATTTGGGCAAGGTCTGGCTGAGACAAAAGGTTTTAAAGGTGTGAATTAGATGGAAGGGGGATTTCTCTTTTATAAGAGGGGCGAGGGGAAACATAAGAAAAGATAGAAATATTATTTTATAATAATTTCATATTCGGTTTCTAATGGCTCAAAATTGTATTATTTTAATTTTATGGTGGGGATAGGTTGAAAACCCCTCAACCAATAGGTTTTATACTGGTTTGGGTAAATATATTAACATTATCTATTAGTTTTAACTCTTAGTTAATTAGTTTGATATTTACCATGTCTCTTTAAATTTTTATATTATATAGTTAATAAACATAATATATACATCAAAGAGACCCCAAAGTGGTCAATTAATGATACATCTGTCATTATATAAGTCTTTTGTACAAACATTATATTTTTAGGAATATAATATCAATTAATAATATAATATTTGTTTTAAAAAACTCACTTATGTCAATTTTGAGACTATTTAGTAATTAATTTTTTTAAAGTCTTAACAACTTTATTAATTATAAAAAAATTCATTTAAACGATACTAACATGTCATATTAACCAATAAAATTTGTGTATGTCATAAAAACATTCAAATTATATTTATTTTAACATTTATAATACCAATTATTTCATTCTTTCATTAATAAGGAAAATACTACATCCTTATTGTTTCATAAATAAAGTTAATTATTCAATTTTCAAAAATTATAAATAAAATCATATTATGTAGGAAATCGTTTTATATTTCTAATGAATATTTATATTCAAAAATATAACATATATAACCCTACCTAAAAATTTATTTTCTAGAAGATATATGCTCTTGTCATTTTTTAATTTACTTTAACAAAATTAATATAAAGTGTCATTATCACTTACAAGTGGCTCCATGGGGTCCCAAAATTGACCCGATGATGATCATTGTCGGAAATGTATCATCCAATAGGGTTAAGACACATTTTAGTGTAAATTATTATTATTATAATATTAATATTTTACCCTTGTTTATCTAATTTACACTTTAACCATGGTAAATAAAATATTTACATAAGTAATTATTCAAAATGTATAAAAATAAAAGTTACCAATTTACACTATTTGGACCTCCTAATTATAAATATGTAATCTATTTTTCTAAATTCAAAACACAGAAGTGGTATAAATTAATTTAATATTAATTCCCGTAGTCAAACCAAAAAGAGTGTTTTTAAGAAATAATAACTTTCAAAAGATTGGCACTTTCTTATGTCCAGTTTAAGTGTGAAATTATGTACCATTACCAAAATTGAATTAAATGGTAAAAATATAATCTAATTTTACTTTAAAAACACTCAAATTCATAAATTATCACTATTAATTATTTCGATTAAAAAAGTTGTTTTTAAATAAAATTTAGTAATTTTCACTATTCGTCAAAATATGAAAGTTATCAGAAAAGTACCAAAAATTCACCCTAAGCTAATTCGGATATTCTGAATCCAAAAACTTAAGTCAATTTTTAAAGATAAAATTTATAAAATTTCAAAAAGTAGGTATTACTATTAATAAGAACTATTTTGATTGGTTGTGGTGTGTGTTAGAACTTGAAGTTGTGTACAACACAATCTACTGTATTATTCAAAGAGAAGCATATCATGGAAGCATGGGGTGTTACAAATGAATTTATATTATATTTATGTAAAATATAAATTCTCATATCTAGATAATATTATTAATAAAATTCAATCTAATAGCTAGGTTATATCTTATTATATTGAAAAAAATGATTAAATTATTTATTATTTTTTTGTAAAACTCCATTTAGTGCGTAACACTAGAAATTAAAGAAAGTCATTGTTTTGTGTGGTAGAAGAAAAATAAATATTTAATGAATTTAAAGTTATAAAATATATAATTTTTCAAAATATATTAAATATAACATGATATCTTGAGAGTTTATATTCATTTTTATGCTTGGTGTTGTGTTCCATACAAGCTATCACATATAAGTTTCTCTTTTATAATTCTCATGGTGTTACAATATTTCAAATCTTCCATGAGAAATAAAGGTGTAATTATGTTTTGAACCACTAATAATATACATCCTATTTTAAATTATATGTTCATCATATGATAATACCATACTCAAGGTGCCTGATTCATACTCTAGAGTTCCTTCTGTGAGGTTTTGATGGTGATTCTTCAGTAATGGTTACCTCTTTAGATTCATAATCTAAATCATATTCTTTGTGTGATACCTGAATAATTCATAATATTTACACTATATTAACTTATAAATCTATAACTTTACCAATAATCATGATACTTCATTATATTATAACACATATACTTGTCTTTAGGTGTCATTCACTTTTATTCGATGTTGAAGATAATAAATGTGATAAGAAAAGTTTTAGGAAAATCAACCTATAACTCATTTTCCAATGAAATTATCTAAAAAAACTCTATAATAATTAAGTTTGGTAAAAATTGAATTAATTATTTTAGAATCTTCTGAATCATTCATCATTCCAACCCCCTCAACGTAAACACTTCTCAACATTTTAATAATGGTGCATCTCATAAAGAATGGATTTCAAGAAATTTTAGTATGGAGAATAAATTTGAATGGATCTAAAACTTGTGACATTACATATTTTACAACACTAAAAAATCCCCCAAGTATAACCTTTTTAATCTTGTTAAATATGATAATAGAAAAAAGATCAATCTAAGATGGTACCTTATTTGTCCTAGTTTTCCAAAATATAACATCTTCAGATTCATAAAAATGATCCTCCATCATGTTTTATTTGAATATAGAATTGAGTAATAATTCATAGATAGTGACTTATTCAGCCGTGCTAGAAAAAATGACACCCCTCACTACTTGTCAGGTTCTCCCCCTAATAAATTTATTAATCTTTAAATTCCATTAATTATAAAAAAATATAATAACTAAATATTAAGGGAATAAGGTTGATCCTCCATGATTCATTAACATGAACAACACAGTTATGATGACCTTCTCAACCATGTTTCTATATTTTCTCAAGTCTTAACGATTCCACATCTAAACATCTGTTCTAATTGATTTTATTGTAGTATGGATCTCTTAACATTCTCATTTTCATTGATTGTATAATTTTTTTCCTAACAAAATTCATTGATGATACATTATTTGTCCACTTAAGGTCTTTTTGTTGTCTTGGTAGTAAGGTTAAACAACCATTTGCATTATGACAAGATTTTTTATATCTATTACATCAAAATTCTTTATCACAAGATTGTCCTTTTTTTTCAAACTCTCATGCATTTGTATTTATCATGTGGAATCTTTTGTTTTCATTTTTAACCAGCCTTATCTAGCATAACATCATGTTTCCCCATTCATTCAAAATATACTTGATAGATAACTAACATGTCATCAGAAAATATTAAAGAATGTTTGGATCCTTCACATGGTTTCATCTAAGTTTCATTACTCTTATTTGTCCATTTTGATGAACATCCTTTTCAAATGATAAAATTTAGAATCCATGAACTTTTTAGTTTTCATACAATATGTAATCATTGAATAATTTTTGTTCAAAATATTATTCTGATTTCTCCCCAATGTACCTTATTCATTCATAGCCGAATTTTGTGGTCTTATTTTCTTATGATCTTTTAATGCATGTTGATATAAGCATGTTCCATCCTTGTGACGATTTCCATTGCACATATTGTAGATGTTTTCAAGATTCCAAAGTATAATTTCAGTATAAAGATTATTTTGGACCTATAGATGTTTCTTCTTCTTATATGGATTCATACCCCTAGAAATAGGGTTCCTTTGTTATTTTTAATTTAGTGGATTATATCCAAAACTCAACGAACAATGCCAAAATCTATTTCAATACCAACATTGACCAACAATCCTTAATCTAATTATATATTATGTATAAGTTTATTAGATATTCTTAATGTGTTTTTGTACTATTTATGGGAGACTGACTTCCATAATCTTCTCCTATCTACCCTAGTCATGGTGGTAGTTTTCTTGTCACAATTATTCATTCATAATTATTCAATATTTTTTTATAGTTTACATTATTCATGATAATCAGTTTCAAATCATTGATAGATATTGGAATGGATAATATCTATTTCTTCCCAGATTATTGATATAGATTATCAAAATATTCCATAATATTACTATCACATGTTGGAGGTATTTTAGATTTTTAATCGCCTAATGAATATTGATTAGTTACTGCAACTGTTTCCTTATTTTGTGAAGTATGAATATATTTTTTTCCAAGATTGGCCAACTAATATCCCAAATCATAATATTTCATATTAATGATGATTTATTGATCTTTAATCATAATCATATTTTATTCATGGGCCCTATTCATTCAAAAATATATATCTTTATGTAGCTAAAACTTTTTAAGAATCAACTATTCATGTTCCTCAATCTTCTTGGAAATGTTTTACGACTGTAAACCCTTGACATCAGTGTTATTTTTCAATTTTTTTCATGTGCATGTATTTTATCTTCAATATTATTTTTGAATACCTCTTTCTATTAAACTTATTTGAGGTATGTTGTGGAACATATTTAAATTTCTTTCTTTATTACTTCAATTTTACTAACCTATATGTAGATATTTATGCATTCAGGTATTTTTCCTTGTAAGTCCTTTTCTATAGCATCAGATTATCCTTCTTGTTGGGTGATCTCTACTTGCATACATTGAAAGAATCCACCATAATATAGGTTATTACATTGGGAATATTATGAAGAATGTTTCATAATCTATCAACTATTTTTTATGTTATTTATTTATCATTATCACCACTTTTGATATAATCATTATTTTTTAAAAAAACATATCATGGTGACAACACATACTTCTTGATCACTTGAAATTTTTTATTTACATGAGGAAGAAATATTGTACTTCTTTTTTGTAGAAACCCGAACCATATACTACTTACAGTATAATACTAATATATCTTGATTTTTATAAAGGAATGTTGATGAAGATACTATGTTTTATTTAGATAAGAGTGACTCATTTGAATTTCTATTATCTTTATCTTTCCTATTCATCATGTTCACGGTGCTTATTGACTTTTACTTAAAGATAAATGAATATTTACCAAAACTGATTTTCATTATTGACTCAAGAAAGATAATAAAATTTTCCAAAGTGAATATATTTACTATAGAGAATCCAATATTGGTGAACATTGTCTCTAATACAACTTGTAGGACCCCGGAGCACCCTTAAAGGGAGGATTGAATCAGGGTGTCAAATTCATCATTTAAAATAATTGACCATGTCGACATATTGTTAGGACCATGTTATACATGTCTAAAGGAATTATATAGTAATTAAACTACCACATTTAGAGAGATAACACAATAGATATACATGGTTCCCCAATATGGGAATGTTAATGAACAATACACTAATAGTGTGTCGGTCATTCCAAAATCCACTAATCATCACTAGTTTTGTAATAAATATGTTCAGGCACAATCACTCTATACCCTGAACAATACCTTTATAAAATTATAGGTATAGAATACTACCTCTATTAGAACACATCCATTGGCTCCCCCTACCTCGCATTATTGGGTGAAGACTTACATAGTTTAATGAATTTGTGTTCTCTTTAATAAATTGATATTTAAGTATTAATATTTTTCTAGAATGATACTCTTCTTGCACTACATTATTTAGTTAATGCACTTTATAACATAGTTCACCTAAGACAAATACTCACCATTTCTATTCATGAAGCTCCTAGCCTTCAAAAACCCCACTTTATATTTCAATGTAGTCAAAATATTCAAATCCAGTTTCTTTTATGATCCTCCTTCCCAAATATTCTTCACAAATATAACCACCTTCATGAAGAATAATTCTTTTTCAGAACACTAATTCATCCGTAAATAACAAGTAATCATTAAAATCATTTTAATAAGATACCTAAGCATTGTTACAGACTAAGAATGTCTTTTTGAGATGTTTAGTATCACAAAAAATACATGATTTTTGAAGCACCTAGCCTTAATAAATTCTAAAAAATTATGCCCTTTACCCAATTCTTTTTGTGTAAAATGAAGTGGAGGTTGCTTATTATTTATTAGAGCAACAATTCATGATGATTCCAAGATCCCAGTTAGTTTTTTATAAACCTCCAAAAAAAATTTCCCAAATCTCATTCATTCTCAAAGCACCAATGAAATTTAAACAATTCATAAACATTCTTATATCCATATATATTTATAATCACACCATCGTTCATTAACAAAGCTTCTTATAGTATCATATTTTTACCATTATCTCATCACTATATTCGCGATGGTCATTTAGGATTCTCTATATCTTTGAGAATATCACCTTTTGAAAAACCTAGTCTTCAAAAAACTCAATCCTTTACAATATTTGGGATGAATCAATCTTATAAAAAAACTTTTCATTAAGATAATTTTTTATGCTCTATACATTCGTGAATCTTGCTCCTTCATCCTTTTTGTGAACCCAAAAATTTGGAAAACATTGGGAAATGATACTACCTTTAACCTCAAAATCAACTTGTACTGTAAGATAACTTTCCTTGAAAACTCCCTGATCAAACCATTTTGGATTAATAGAAAAACAAAAACTAGACACCCTTTCCATCTATGAAAGGGCTTGGTTCCAACACAAATTATGTTTTTGTTAAGTTTTTATTCCATTATAATCATTTTCTTTTTATTTTAACCCCAGGTGTAACACCCCATGATTTCTCAAATAAATTTAATATTGAATGCAATAAACACCGAGTCTCTACCAAACACCACTTTTTTAGAACCTTTCTAGTAAACATAAATGTGTCATCCCTATGATTTGAATTCTGATATTTTGATATAAATAGTTGTGATTAGTATGCTATTTTGAGATTGATATGACCAACATAATTTTTGTTGAATGGTAATAAAACCTCATGAATACTAATGTTACCCTTATAAATAGTGACATAAAAGTATTAATATTAACCTCACCTATGATATTATATATATGGGATTTAAGTAAAGTTAATGTGTACCTATGTTTTGTAATAAGTAAATTAATGTTTTAAAAACTGTATTTTTTAAGTAAATATTGATTTCAATAAAAAATTAAATTAAGAATATTTAGAAAATTATTTTTGAAAAATAGACTTTATTTTTTTATTCTACATGTCGAAAAATGGTTAGGTTTATTTTTTTTGGATTTTTTGAAATACATGAATTTTTTGTGAATAGTAAAATGCAATAATTTACAATAAATTCTCAATAATTGATTTATTGAGTCACTGATGATGTTAGGCAGATATATGAACCAATGTTTCTAACTCATATGAACATACTACTATTTTTAATCATGAAATATTCACTACTTCATTTCTTATAGAAAAATAATAAACTAATGATTAAAATATTAGGAAAACCCTCATCCACTTCACTATTAATATCAACTCATGCACCCTCTTCTCATCACTCCTCTTAAGCCTTGTTCCTTATCTAACTTCTACCCAAATAACCTCCAATGATCCTAGCCCATGTATAAAAGCCCTTGGTATCATAAAAATACCAAATCTTATACACTTAAGATGATCTTAAGGAAGGTTAATTTGAAAGGTAAAATTCCTCTTTTCTTTTCTTTCAATTTCATGTTCCTTTATTATATTTTATTTTCTAACCTCTCCCCATCTAAATGGTATGAAAACTGAACTACCATACTTGTAATTGAATTTTGTTATTCTAATGGGATAATTCATATTTATTTCTCCTTTACCCCTCATTTATGCTTAAAATGAAACATCGTCCAAGATGTGTTGATTTATCACATTCAAGGATGATGATGAATTCAATTGGATTTAACCTCATCAACTCTTGTCACAAAACAAATTTCTCTGGTTGAACCAGACTATTGAATATGTATTTTGTCTTATGTAATGTTTTGGAATCCTTATGCACTCATGATGTAAAATAATAATAAAAAACAATCTAATTGTGAACAAAATCGCCAAATTAATCCAACCATTTATCATTAATGTTTTATATAATGATTCACCTTTAATCCAAATAACCATATGAATTTTATAACCATTTAATTTTAGTAATTTTAATTTTTAACATATAATATCAATTCTAGAATTCAACTCCCATCTAACATGAACTACCATACTCTTTTATAAGTGATCCGATCATGTAATGTTTTAAATGTTCATTAATAAGATATAAAATCATTTCTGGACTTCTACTTCCATCTTACATGGACCACCGTCCTCTTTTATAAGTGATCCTATCATGAATATTATAAAAACAAGCACTGAAAAACAATGAAATTGAATCTTTTAACCCATCTAAATAGCCATGAATGATCTTAATAAAGTCATAATAAACAAAATAAATTTATAAAGGGTTATGGAATTGGTAATTAATGAATGTAATTTGGTTATTTAGTTCATTAAGATCATGCAAAGTAAACACACACGCATTTAAGGTAAGGGATCCTCTCTCGCACATTTATTCAACAATCCCCCTATGTTGTTTCCCTTTATGTTTACTTCATAATGAATTGGTATGTTTTTGAACCTCCCCCATACTTCCCTTATGATATATAAATTATGGGATACACCTTTACCTCTAATTAATCCCTTACATGAACACCTCTTACCATTCCAAAATGTTTGTAAGGGTTTCTTCATCTCACTTCCATTTTTGTGAGATATTCTATATTCACTACTATTTCATGTGTTTGGTGTATGTATAATAACCATTGATGGTTAATATCAATAATTTATTCATTTTCATGATATTAACTGTATCATTTGTTGATTATTAATTTTTGGTCATACACTTCAATTGGTTAGAATGTTGTATGTATTTTCTACCCATACCTCTATTTTCATTCGGGTTGATCTTATTCTCTACTCACCTTAGTGAAATTGTTATTTATTCTTATGTACTACACATAAATTTTCTGTTAATGTTCTATATATTTTTACTAATCATAATTACTAATTATTTTAGAGGGTGTTACATGTTTTAAAATAATATTTAAAAAATTCTTCTGAAATACAAGCCCGATTCAAGGTACTTCTCAAATTATTACATATTTTGAAGTTCACTCTATAATATATTTTAGGCCACTATTATATTTATAAAATCACATATTTGAACATCAATTTTGTCATTTTTGGTTTTATGAAACCATACATTCTATTGCGATTTAAAATACCTTAAATGAATTCCTTAAACCATACTAAAATGTTTAAATTCTAAAGCTTCTTTTAGAAGAAAATTTTTACATGATATATCTTCAGAGGGACTTTATTTATGCCTAAACTATAATTTTAATATCATTAAATTTTATTTTTTGAGATATACATGTTTACAATTAGGTTTCATGGATAATACAAATGATTTTCCAAAATAACTCTTCATTCACAAGTAAAATGGATTTTTCTCGTTTCACTTTAACTTTTATGAAGTATATGCATTATTCCCCACTTATTCTGTGCATGTGGTGTATGTAATTCCCTTTGTTATATCATATCAAGAGTATACTTATTCTTGTGATATTCTAAGGGATTATGATTTTAATTTTTCATTGTGGTATGGGACACTTTGGAATGTTTAATGATTATTTCCTCATGAATTTTTCAATTGCCTCATTTAAATGTATCTTCATCTTAGAGAACATACCTTATTAAATCTTGTACTTCACTAATCTTTATATATTATGTTATCATATACAACATTTTTTTCAAGGTTTTTTGATGATTTTGACTCTGTATGTTCTATCATGATACAATTCACCATATTACTCGGAATGGTTAGTTTTTATATTAAATTATTGGGGAAAGTTATTTACATTTTATATGTTAATTTCAATATGAATGTATATATTTATTATGTTCACCCATTTCATATGAGTAATTCATTAGAATTTGTATGTGACGGGTGGTTCCCAGTATATCTCTTTGATTCATTGGTAGGTCTCATGAAAACAATAGATATTGACTTGGTTGAGGCTTTTCCTATTTTTAGATATAGTTTTGGATGAGGGATTAATCATTTTTATATGTATTGGTTAAGGCCCGGATGGTATGTCTCTGATTATCAATCATATGAATTTACCTCATTTTGAAACTAGTAATTGAAAGTTCACGAGGTTATTCAACTAGTATAAAACCCATGTTTATGATTTAATATGGTATTATTTATTAAACTCTTATTCTGGCTATAATGTGATTATGTTCATTTTTAAGGGCATGTGTTTTTAGTTATTCACCATGCCTAATGTTAATGTTTAGGATATCTTCCTTTTTATTTCATACCATTACTGGGCATTTGAGATCACCCCTTTCTTATGCTTTATCCTTCCAGGTTATAAGAATGATTATACTATAAATAATTTGTAGTATTAATCTAAGAGATTATGGGATTTTCAGTGAAGATATTATGTTGTGTTTAGTTTCATGCTAGAATTTTGAACTCATATATTTATCTTGTTTCAAAAATGACTAAACTAATAGATACTTTTTGATGCATCTTACTTGAATCAATGACAATTTAATAAAATAAGAAATTGACTCAGAGTTTATGGGATCAGAGAGTTACAATTGGTATCAAAGGAAGATTAGTTGATAACTTGGAAACTGTATTTAGAAAAAATAGATTAGTGATGAAAACACTAATATAGAATTTGGAGATAATAATACAATAGAAACCTAAAATTTTGGCAAGGAATATATTTTGTGGTTTATCAAGGAAATACATCCCTATCATGATATGAACAAGTAGAGGTGGATCTGGCGTAGATGTATCTTGAGGTAAAACCCAGAAACACTGCTTTGGTCTAGAATCGAATGGGGACAGGTGCATGATAATGGGGCTTGTTTCACTCATGGTTCAACAATCACAAGGGATATGCATTGGTAAATTTATAATATTATTAAAAACCATTATGAAGGATTTATGGCCCCAATGTGACTAAAGTATATGGTTCTTGGATTTATGATGCATAAATTTATGTTATGTTTTATACCATATTTAGAGATATAGAGGCTTCATAATTTTATGGGATAATATATTATATATAATTTATAGGAAATTTTTCATAATAAAAGGAATGAAAACATAACCAATGTATGTGATGCAAATAGTAAAAAGGATCATATCCTTAATGGCTGTTAGCCATCATTTCAAATGAATAGAGTCTCCCAAGTATAATCATCATATAAGAAGTAGTATCCAATGTTAGCAAGGTATGTAGGGAATTATATGAGTTCATGGATTTTAGGGGAAGAAAATGAAGAAGGGGATGGTAGAGAAAAATATGGATAAATGATAGAAGGGAAAGAAGGGTTTTCCACATGTAATAACTCTGGAAAGAGTCACCCTGATAAACACATGAAAAGAATGGGAGTTTGTTATAAGTGTAATGAAAAAGGACACTAATTTCATGATTACAAGGGAAATAAAAATAATTCTAATGTAAAATTCTTTAACTGGAAGGAGATGAGACACTTTACGAATTAATTTCCCAAGGGTCAAAGAATTAACCCTAAATGATGATACTAGATAATTATCAAGTTATTATACCACCACAAATGAAGTGTAATGATTAATATTCCTCATAAAAAAAATGAATTTTGAATATTTTATTTGGAATGAAATATTTATAATAGTCATGTAATATATAAGAATTGTACTGCAATACTTTTTCATAAGGATTTGTGGTTGTATGATTAATGGCACTAAGGAAAATTGACTCAACAGAAGGTCGAAATTTTAATAAATATATTGTCGATGGATAGACAACACTTATTATGTTTATAATAATGAGATTTAAATTTCAGAATAAAGATATTATATTTATATTGATAAAGAAAATAAGATAGTACTAAATACCAAGGTAACAATTCTATGGTACTAGATCATGATCTTTTTAAATGTTAAACCATTTATGAAATCATTTAAATTTATCATTGTATGAGGTTTTAGAGGTTGATGACACCAGATGATGCAAATTATGATAAGATATGAATTATAGGTATTTCAATGAACAATCAAAGGATAAGATCATTTTTATGGAATATAAATGCAAATTTATACACTTATACTAGAATATTCCCTCTAATCTATGGAAGGAATCTTAAATATTGTTCAATTATCATAATATTTGATAACATTAATTAAATTTTTCATAAATATAGTTTATAGTTTTGTGGTAATAAATTTTCATGTCAACCTGTTTTCTATCACTAGAAATTCATAGTTTGGATTTTATTCTATTCCTTGGTTTCCAATTCCAATCAATTTCACTCCATTAGAAAGGTTAATTTATTCATTTATTTATTTATTTATTTATTATTATTATTATTATTATTTGAACACCACTTTTCCATTAATCTTTTGAAGGAGGATATTTTATTAACCCTATTTCTGATATGGGGTTTTCTTATGGAAATTTCATGTAACAACCAATAACTTTCAATGTGAATTATCAAATTTTGAGGACAAAATTTTTGTAAATAGGGGATAATGTAACATCCCATGATTTTTAAAATAAATTTAATATTGAATGCATGAAACACTAAGTCTCTACAAAACACCACATTGTTATAACCTATCTAGTATTCATAATTTTACCACCCCTATGATTTTAATTTCAAATATCTGACACACACGGTTGGGATCAGAATTTTATTTAGAGTCTGATATGTCCAACTAAATATTTGGTGAATAGTAACATAACATTATGGGTAGTAATTTTACCCTTATGAATAGTGAAATACCCTTATGAATAGTAACCTCACATTTGATATTATATATATATAGTATTTAAATTATAGTATGATGTACCTATGTTTTGGAATAACTAAATAAATGTTTTAAAATTTTATTTTTCTAGTAAATTATAATTTTAAATAAAAATTAAATTAATAATATTGATAAAATAATTTTTGGAAAATGGACTTCATTTTTGGATTCTACATGTTGAAAAATGGTTAGGGTGAATTTTTGGGATTTTTCTAAAATACTTGAATTTTTTGTGAATAGTAAAATACGATAATTTATAATAAATGATACGTATTTAATTTATTGAGTCATTCATGTTGTTCTACTAATTTAAAAATAATTGGTTATAACTCACATGAAAATATTACTATTGTTATTCATGGAATCATCACTATTTCTTGTCTTATGAAAATATAATAAACTATTGATTAAAATATTAGGAATACCCTTCTCCCCTCCACTATAAATACCATCTCATCAACCCTCTTCTCTTTACACATATCAAGCCTTGTTCCTTCTAAAATTTATTCCAAAATCTCCTCCAAATATCCTCCCCCATTACCAATAGCCCTTGGTCTCCTAAAAAGACCAAATCCTCTTCCATTAAGAGGTTATCAAGGAAGGTTAATTCAAAAGGTAAAATTCCTCTTTTCTTTTCTTTCATTTTCCTGTTCCTTTTTTCTCTTTTCTTTCCAAAAATCTCTTCATCCAAATGGTTTGAAAACTCTAGTACCATAAATTTAATAAATTTGTTTTATTCTAATGGGATTATTTATCTCAATCATTCATATCTCGCTCATTTATGTTAAAAATGAAACATTGTCCAAGATGTGTTGATTTATCACGTTCCAGGATGACAATGCATTCAATTTAATTTTCCTTATTCAACTCTGGTAATGAAAAAAAAATTATGTTTGAACCATAATATTATATTTTTATTTTTTCTTATGTAATGTTTTGGAACCCTTATGCACTCATGATGTAAAATAATAATACAAAATAAGGTAATTGTGGGAAAAATCACCAAATTAATCCAAGCATTTATCTTTAATGTTTTATATAATGATTAACCATCACTAAAAATAACCAAATGAATTTTATAACAATATAATATTATTAATTATCAAAAATAAAATAATTTAACTTCCATATTACATGAACTACCTTACTCTTTTATAAGTGTGCCTATCATGAATATTATAAAAACAAGCAGTCACGAACAATGAAATTGAATCTTTTAACCCATCTAAAAGGACATGAATGAAATCAATAATGAAATTATAAATCTAATAAATGTATAAAAAGTTCTATAATTGTTAATTAATGAAACTAATTTGGTTATTCAGTTCATTAAGATCATGTGATGTACACCCTTGTATTTAAGGTAAGGGATCATGTCTCTCACTTTTATTCAAGATTCCCACTATATTGTTTCTCTTTATTTTTAATTCCTATAGATGGGGTATGTTTTTGAACCTCCACTAAACTACCCTTATGATATATAAATTATGGGAAACCCATTTACATTACATTAATCCTTCCCAATAACAGTTGTTATCGGTCTAAAAAGTTTGTAAGGGTTTCTTCATATCACTTTTATTTTTGTGAGATATTCCGTATTCACTATTATTACTTGTCTATGGTGTATGTATACTACCCATTGATGGTTCATAACATGAATTTATTTATTTTAATGATTTTAACTGTATCAGTTTATTGTTATAAACTTATATACATACAATTAAATTTATTACAACGTTGTAGGTATTTTCTACCCGGACCTCTATTTTCATTCGGGTTGATATTATTCTCTACTCAACTCAATAAAATAATTTATTATTATTACCTAATAAATAATTATATGTTAATTTTATATATATTTGTGCCAATCATAATTAATTATTATTTTATGAGGGATTTCATGTTTTAAAATAATATTTATAAGATTCTTCCAAAATGTAGGCTTGATTCAAGGAACTTCTAGAGTCTTTACCAATTTTGAAGTTCACTCAATAATATATTTTAGGCCTGATTTATCATTCTAAAATCAAACATTATATCATAAAAAATCTAATTTGGTTCCTTAAAGTTTTTATGAAATACAACATTCCTTTTCACTTTGTAACCTCTTAAATGAATTCTTTAAACCACACTAAAATGTTTTAATACTAAATCTTCTTTTTAAAACACTTTTTACAAGATTTCACTTAACTGGGTCATCATTAATGCCTCAAATATAATTTCAATGTCCTTCCCTTATATATCTGGGGATATAAATGTTGACAAAATCATTTCAAAAAAAATACAAATTATTTTACAAAATAACTCTTCTTTTAAAAGTAAAAATGTATTTTTCGCATCTCACATTAACATTTATAATGTATATGCCTCATTCACACCTTATTTTGTGCATGTGGTGTATATAATACCCTTTGTTTTATCATATAAATAGCTTAATTATTATCATGATAATTTAGGGATTATTATTTGAATATTTCAAGGTGGTATGGGACACTTTGGAAGGTTTAAGGTTAATTACTAAGGAATTTTTTAATGGTCCCATTTAAACGTATCTTCTTCTAAGAAAACAAACCATGTTGAATCTTGTACTTTATTGAGGATTATCAATTATGGTATCTCGTATAATATGTTTTTGAAGGTTTTTTTATTATTTTGACTCTGGATGTGCTATATTGAAACTATTCACCATATTAATCTGAATTGTTAGTGTTTATGTTAAATGATTGAGGAATGTTATTTACATTCCACATGTTAGTTTCAATATGAATGTATATGTTGATTATGTTCACCCCATTAATATGAGGAATGAATTGAATTAGTAAGTGATGGGTGGGGCCAGCAATATTCCCTAGGTTCTTCAATATGTCTCATGAGACAAATATATATGGACTTGGCTAAAGCCTTTCCCATTTTTAGATATGGTTTTGGACGAGGCCATAATCATTTTGTATGTCTTGGTCAAGGATTTGACGGTATGTTTTATATTTTCTAGCATATGAATTTACCTTATTGTGAAACAAGTAATTTAAATTTCATGAGGTTATTCGACTAGTATATTACCCATTTTTGTGCTTTAATATGGAATTATTTATTCAGCACTTTTCCTACCATAAATTGGGTTTTTTTCATTATTAAAGGAATGTGTTTTTATTTATTCACCATTCCTAATGATTATGTTTATGATGTTTTCCCCTATATTTCTTACCCTTACTAAGAATTTGATCTCACCCCTTTCATATGTTTTATCCTTCTAGGTTATTAGGATTATTATATTCTGAATGAATTTCTGGGTTAATATAAGAGATTATGGGCTTTTCTGGTGAAGTTATTATGTAGTTTTTAGTTTTGAGTTATAATTTTGATCTCTTGTATATATATTATATACAAAACTACTAAACTAATTGGTCCTTAAGGATGAATCATCCTCGTATCTATCCCATGTAATAAAATAAGGCATTGACTCCGAGCATATGGGGCTCGGGCATTACACCTGGTAAAATTATTTTGACATTAAATGTAATTAATAAAATATACAATTTTTATTATTCCTAATGAAAAAAAATTATGTTAACCTTATTGAGTAATATTAATTATGATGAATAAAAAGTTTTATGACATTTTATCAAATCCAATTCACATAAGTTAATGAATGAAATTTAAAATTAACCCCATAAAGGTAATGAAAATATATTTTCCAAAGAAAAAGTTTTCTTAAGTTAAAAAATTTTTTATATTGAAATTCAACATAAAATTTATTAAAATTCCAAAATTTAGATTTTTATTAATATAATTGCACTATTTTTTCTTTTAAAACCATTTTAAAACTAAATGGAATCATTTATTTTAATTAAACACTAAGAAAAATTTTCATAAAAATCAATTATTTTCACTATTCATCAAAAATGTAATCTTCTTAGAAAATTACTGAATATTAATTCTAACATAATTTTTAATTTAATATTAAAAAAAGGTAATTTTTATAATTTTTTATATAAAATTGGAAAAAGTTAATATTAAAATAAATTCACAAAACATGATGAAATTGTTTTTTGGGAAAAAAAATTTAATCATAAAAAAGTAATTATTTTTGTCCCATGCATAGAAAATAAATGATATTAGGGGTAAAAGTTTTTTTGAATATATAATATATAAATTTAATTGACATAAATCAACAATATTGATTAATTTTATTTATTAAGATAAAATATATTTCTCACATAAATTTTTTTAGAAAACCATTCTTTTTCTTTCAAATGTTTTTTATTTTCAATTCTAACCAATTGATAGTTAATGAATTTATTTTATGCATGTTTAAAAAATATAATTTCTATAATTTTTTTATTACTACTCATACCCACTAATTTAATGGCTATGTTTTAATGGTATAGTATATTACAGTTCCTTCTAATTTGGGTTGCATGTCCCATGGGATATCGAGGAGATTAAATTTATTTTTCATAATATATAACATAAAATAAAAGGATGCTAAATTCTATCCTCATTAAAATGAAAATAACACTCAAAATTATATAAACCAGATAAAAAACTAATTATACTTCTTCCTCATAATAATCTTGGTTTCCCATATAACTTCATTAAATTTATGATTCCTTTGAAAACATTAAACTGGTGAGTGGTTTTTTCGGAAAAAATTTATCA
Organism: Viscum album; assembly: GCA_963277665.1. NCBI lineage: Eukaryota > Viridiplantae > Streptophyta > Magnoliopsida > Santalales > Viscaceae > Viscum > Viscum album. The sequence goes on from OY728133.1 coordinate 450,415,682, forward strand.
CTATGATCCAAGATATATACAATAGTTTGTTTAGAGGAAAGATTATAATATAGTGGTATGAACAAATATTTTAGTACATGTTAATGATCATGTATATTCTTCCTCAATAGAGATACATAAAACACACCATAAACTTGAAAGATGTTTAATGGAAGCTCCAAGAAAAATTCTACCATCCCTACTCAATCATGAATCTTCATGGGGAAATATACCTTGTTATCAACACTCATTTATTCCCATATCTCATAATATTATTCCATGTATAAATTCATAGAAACATAATATCACCAAATTCAAATTCTAGACCTCACTGATGATTATTAACAAAGATAGTCAATTGACTCAGAGCTACCTTCATGTGTTATTGAATGCTTAAGAATTTTCCTGCCATTTCCTTTGAAATATTAGATTCAAAAAAAATTATTTCTCAAACTTCATCCCATTGAATTTGAGTTATACACTTGTTCTAATAAAGGGATTAATAAGTAGTCATCTTAATTCTCAAGTGAAATATATTGTTTTAAGAAAACCTGACATATGGATGGTTTTGATCCGAACTACCTTTGAAATCCATATAGCATTATCTCATAATATAATCGTGGATTTAAATGTGTCTCTTATACTGAAAATATTTATGATGATTATGCGTTATATGAAAAGTCAATTCTATATCCAAATCCTTCTAAATGATTCCCCATAACTTTAAGGTAATCCTATGATCCCGATAAAATATTACAGAATGTGGTATTCTATTCCAAATTACCACTTTCTTAATGAATATCATGTCAAAATGGTTAAAAGATAAATATTATATTATATTAATGAAGTCTACATACTTTTTAATGTTATTTAAAACATCCCAAATAATACTTTATTTTTTGTCGTTTTGGGGAGTATGATGAAAAAATAAATTGTGTTGTTTTCCCATTCCTATTTTGGTATAGGTAATGGTTGTAACAGCCCCTTAGAGTTACTTATTTTACCATTAACTTACTAGAATACCAAAAACCAAGATACGCACTCTAAAATATCTCTATTTATGATTTCCCATCATAAATACTATTTCCAATATTTATACATTTTCATACTTCTAGGATTAATGGAGAATGATGAACTCTTAACCTCATCCAACAAATCCTGCTTTAAATATGGTATGTATAGAACACATAAACTATTTATGAACCATTATTACATTTTTTTTAGATGTTATATATAGGCATCTTTAATCTTTACATGGATATATATTTGAACACTAATTTGATAATGATATAATTTCTACCCTTCCTTCATGATTTAAAGGTCTATATTTTGAAAATCAAGAAATATTTTAGTTTTCATGATCTGTATCATAGATAGTCCAAAACAATGTTTTTGACTCAAATAATCTACGACCTTGTTATCCTTCCCATGGTGGTAATGTATTGAGAAATTAAAATATTTGATCAACTACAACCATCTTCTTTAGAAAATATTAAACATCTTCAGTTTAAATATATAATTCAAGATTTTATGATCTGTATATTTATCTCACATTTCACCATGCATATAATGCATTCATACATATAATGTAAAAATTATCATAACTAACTCCAAATAAAATTTTGGAACTTTTTATCATGAACATTCAATTGTTTTTAGGAATGAGATATTGCCATATATTTATTCATAAGGATGCATCCTGGTCCCTTATTTAAAGCATCTCTATAGATTACAAACACTTATCTAATGTAGGGAAGTGTAAGAAGATGTTCATTGACTAAAAATCTATTCAGATCATTGAAATTTTCCTTACATTCATTTATCAAATGGAACTTGGGTCGCTTATAAGTTAACTTGGTGAGTGGATTTGACAGTCATGTGAAAATTTCCATAAAGTGTTGGTAATGTCAAATCAAACATAGAAAACTGTAGATCATAGTCACTATAGTTGGTCTGGGACAACATTTAATAACTATTATCTTTGAAAGATCCAATTATATACCCTCAATTGGGATTATATAACCCGGTAATGAATAATTTTGAATCTAAATTTCACACATTGAAAATTTGGATTTTTGTTCTCCTTCCTCAATGTTTTCAAAAAACTCTTAGTGATCGTATTTTTTCTCTAAATATATAATAATATCATCTATAAATAATTCCAAAAACTAATCAATGTAATATATAAATGCCTTATTCATTAAATCTATGAATATTTCATTATCTTTGGTAATTACAAATGGAATTATGATAAATTCACAATGAACATACCGTATATGGAAGGTTTTCTTAGGTATATCCTCATTCTTGATCTTTATATGATGATACCGAGATCAAAGATCAATCATGAAAAAATATAGAGATCATCATAATTGATCAAATATATCATCAATAAAGGGTTGGATGATTTATGTTATTAAAAGTGATCTTTCCAAGTTCTCAATAATCAATGAAAATATGCATTGACCAACCCTTCCTCTAAAAAAATAATAAGTTCACCCCATAAAGAATAATAAGGATGAATTTATACCTTATATAGATTCTCCTGGAGTTAATTCTTAAATTCCTATAACTCCATTGGGACTATTATAAATAAATTCCTTGAAATAGGTGTTTCAAACTATATGTGTTCTATTGAAAACTAAAATTCAAAATTCAAGGAAACAAACAAACCCAATAAACACATCAGCATATTCTTGAAAAAACTGGAATATTTTAAATGTTGTTTTTCTTCCCAACCATTTTATATAAATATCCTTCATGAATAGGTAGAAAAACCAATATGATGAAAGTAATTTTCATTGGGTGTTCATGCTCATCCACAAACTTATAGAAAAATTAAAATTGACTTGTAATTTCATGTATAACTTTTACTCATTGATAATTGATACAATAACTATAATAGTATTTCCAATACATACCCAAAATTATGTCAAATTCAATTATTTGAAGAAGAAAAATATTCATAGGAAGATCCATCCCAAAAAAATCTATTTGAGAATATTTTTAGACATGATATGTGGACATCCTACCATTAATAGTTTTTACCACCAACTCAATATCTAATTGTTGAGATGGTAATTCAATACGCTTAAATAATTTTTTAGATTAACAATGATGGGTATAACTAGAACCAAACAAAACATTTTCAGTACTAGTGTGGAAGATAAGAGTACCTTTCACTATGTTTCTTTGTACTTTTATGTCTTCTATAATAATTTCATATGCTTTACCTTCTACCATCTACTTCCTCCAATGGCACAAAGGCCTTCATTTTTTATTGATTTTTGATAATCCACCTTTCAAGGAGTGAGGTGGAAACCTAACATGGCCCATATGTATATTTATTACATTTTCTGTAGGCCATAGAATAATTTATTTCCCGTAGGCTTCAAACATTACATAAAACCGCGACTAACTATTTGTAACTCCTCCTCCCCAGCAGCTTCATCATGAAATCAGCTCTCCAACTTCTCACGACTATTTGCCTAGGCTTTCTCATGAACGCATAGGCTTGTCCTGATGGAAGATGCCACACCATCTCATTCTTGCAATCCGTCTAGCTTTCTGCTATAATGAATGCTCATTGCTCATCCTTCTTCTAAAGCTTGTTCCTTGTAGGTTGTCTGGTTTGCATCTACATTTTAGGTGGCTCGAAGGCCTTGAGGTGGCCCGAAGGCCTTACTAACCCAGAGGATTGGGTGGCCCTATTTCCTTAAAGGACTTGGGGACCAAATAGGTGGCCTAAAGGCCCAAATTGTGGAATATTACGAGTTTCTCCAGTGCCAAACAGTGCCTCCTACAGTTCCCACTACTGTATTTATTACAGTATTACACAGTTCCTACTATAGTACTGCTACAGTACGGTTAAATCACAATACATTAATGGATTATCCCTTTCCATTTCATTAATTATCTTGATGGCCCTTTTTGAAACACTTAATGAAATATCCTTTTCATTATGGCCATGTACCATGGTGTTTGCTTCCATAAGTATCGCATGTTACAAAATTCCCAGTTCTCTTCTTCACTTTATCTGCCTTTTTCTCTGCCATCCTCATTTTCTCTTTCTTTCCTTCAAAGCTATAAGACATGTATAATTATTTCTATATATTTATATCACATGATAATATATCTTCATATGATAATAATGTTTGAGATAATAGTGACCTCTGAAGGATTTTTTATGGTGATCAAAGAAATGATCAATATTTCTCTTTAGATTATATAAAAAATTAAATAACATGCCTTAATAAACTTTTAATGTTTGCTTTATACATATTAATATTTCCCTATTCCTTTTTTCTCAGACTCAAAAATTGTCTCTTGATATCTGGTCTTTGTTTGAATGGAAAATATTTTTCTAAGAATGGTTCATTAAAATCCATCCCTACCATGCTAGATATTTATTCGTCATAATTAGTGTTTTTAATCAATGACCACCATTTATATTAATCCATTGATAGATGATAAACTACCATGAAATACATTCTATATTTCATTACATCAAAAGTGATAAATATCTTCTCTATAAAATTAATGAATTAATCGTCTACAAATAGGTGTGTAGTAACATTGAATGTTGAATGTTGCTAGTGAATGAAGTGGTATAACATTTTTGCACCACATTTTTTATTAGTAGGATTCTACATATAGGTAGCTTTATTGTTCTTAACCTAATTCATCCTCCCCAATTTATCTATAATTTATTATGCTTCAGTTCTTGCTCATACTTAATCATCGTTATCTTTTCCATGAGGGAAACCCCTGCATTGATTATGTGCATTGATACAGTTTTCTTACCTTTTACTAAACAACATTTCTAAATAAAAAAATACACAAGGATATATCATAACATTAAGAATCATAATTTATAATTTTAAAACTATTTATGGACTTAACATAAATTTGAAAATTTAGGCATAGCTAATATAAGAATCATAAAATTAGTTTTTTAAGAATGTTCTAAGATTATACAAATATTTCAAAATACTTCATATTTTTTTATAAATAATATTTTAATAAAACAAAACATATCACGTGGGAGTGTAAAACAATTTTTTTAATAAGGCCACATTCGCTATGCATCACAATGATAGCCGAGATATACTTAAACCAACACTTTTTAGGGTTATTACCGCAAGATGAATCAATTAGAAAACCAAGAACACTTTTTATATCTGGATAGGGATATATTTTAAAAAAACAATATAATTTATGCATTACAAAAACATTAAGATGCAATATAATGATTAAAAATATTCTAAAATTCAGTCATAGATCTATATTCCCTAATCTATGTTTTCATAAATCCTATTTCCAAGGATTCAGTTAAAATTCCTCTAATACCAACTATAATTAAACCAAACCTAGTATCCAAGAGTAGGTGGTTAATTAATTAAATTGGTACTATATACAAGTAATGACATCCCAAATGATCAAATAGTTTTAGTAGTATTGGAAAACAAGAAACATACTCAAATATCACATTACATTTAAAAAATTAAAATACAATAAGGTATTTTATTTAAGATCACCATTATTCAATTTATGATAACCCTATAGATCAATCATTAATAACATCCTATAATAATAGTGGAAGAAAAAATAATAAATGGTTAACCACATATGCTCAGTAAGGGTATGCATACATCCAATGCTAATAAGGCATGAATAATATGAATGAAATAAATGGTAATAAAATAATTCCACATAAATAAACACGTGATATTGAAACTTACCCATGGATATTATATCTAATAGTATAATCAAATAGAAATCAATAATTTATGTCACTATAATAGAATGCATAAATCTAGGCATCATAAACATACCATTGAGGACCAATGCCAAGACATCTTACATAAATAAGGCCTCAGCCAAATACAAAATCTGGTTTGTCTCATGATACATACCATTACATAAAATGAATATATAATTCTAAGTCCCAACGATCAAATAAAATTTCAATGCATTTATCATATTAATAAATAATACATCTTAATCATCGTGCCTTAAAATTAGTAGCTATTAATAATGGAAGAAATATAATATGAAATATCAATACATTCCCTATTCAAACGGATCATAAACCATTTAGATAAATATATTGTATGGTATCATTAGATTATATCCCCAACATAAAACTTGAAAAACATCATTGTAAAATTTCATGAGGAAAATACAATTTTTATTGGAAACTAATTATTTAAATTAAAAAATACTTCCCAAATATTAAATAAAACTTTTTATTTGATAGTAACTAATAGAAATTATAATGTAATATTCAAATAAATTAGTGTCCATGATAGTGTAATTTATTTATTCCATATAAGTTAAAAAACATACATTCCACAAATTTATAAAAGGTAAAAAAATAAATCATTCTGAAAATGAAATGAAAATTACTTTTAAAACATTTTATAAGAAGTTAAAGAAGGTAAATATGTATTTTCTAATCCATATGACAATGTTAAAAACGTTTTCATATATTTTTTTTATGGAAAATATAGACATTGAAGAGAAATATTCACAAAAGAATAGAAAATAAAAGGTTTATTTTCCTTAAAATTATTTTTTTAGTAAATCGAGTACTTATACCGAGGAAGGTGTAAGGAAAAATTTTAATTTATTGAAATAACCATAGGAGAATAAAATAAATTAGGTTTATGATAAGAATATAAAATAATACTCCTAAAATATACATAAACATAAAAAATCTTAAATAATGATGAGATTTTGAAATAAACACTTACATTAGGTTTGAATTCCATCTTAAATTTCCAAAACTCATTTATAATAATTATATATTTATTATAAATATATTTTACAACCATACTAGTAATGGCCCACATTTTTAAAATAGTTATATATTATTATTTTTCATTTTTAATATCATAAATGGACTTAATTATGAGTCTTAATCTAGTTGTGGAGTACACAGTAGTGTCTGGGGCTCGTATGGAGAATAGAGTTCTTGAAACTATAAAAATAATTGGGTCACATGGTTTATCTAAACCATGTGATCTAGGGCACATGCCCGTGCGACTCAAGAAAGGGTCACCTTCTAGTCCACAGCGTTTGTCTACAATTATGTGGGACCAGATACATAACCATGTGGCCTACTACATTTTTGGGTCATAGTTTTACCACACGGATTGGGCACGGTTTGTAAACTGTGTGCCTAAATGATGTGGCCCCAATTTTTTTAAAATACCATCTTCCCCTCTAAAACTTCTGACCCCTATTCCGTTTTTCCTTGACTCTAGTGGAAAGAACCACTTCATCCTCTTGTTTTTTAACTCATATCTCTTCCAAACCTAGATCTCTTACAACTCCTCTATACAGAATCCAATAATCAATCTAAAGGAAGCATTAGATGACCCAAGGTAAGGCTAAACCCATGAACTCTTCCTTCCTCGGTTAATCTCTCCATCTATTGCATTGTTTCGATTCAGGCTCATTCATCCTATTTTCAAGGATTTGGAATGAGACACATATATTTTCAAAACTCCTTTAAATTTTAGGTTAATATCAAGCGAGTATTCATCTACGACCCTAAGAGAGGTGGTCATGCAGTTTTCGATTTGATTTTTTATTGTTTATTATATATTCCATTATGTCGTAAAACAAATTTTTTTGATCTTCTATGTTTTTTTGGTTTCATGTTGTAAAAATGACCCTAGTTTTTTAGATAGGTGAATTGGTTCTTGTTTAGGGGGTTTGACATCACTCATACTCTATATATACAACCATAGGTGTTCCACTTTGAAAATGGACATTTTAGTCAAGTGTTCTAAAATGTATGGAACCCAATTTAGCTTCCAATTTCACTTTTAAATGAAAATAAAAATCAGACATGTGTAACTAATGTAACTCAAGGTGACTCAAATGTGTTTGTATGATTGATAATTGGAAGTTCAATAGTGGCCCATTGAGTTGTTACATAGCCTTACTCTGGACCCCTATACCTTAAAACAAAATTCTACTTCTTTTAAAAAACTAGATTGTTTGGATTATATAGGTTGGATAGGGTAAGATAGAAATAACAATTTAAATGATTTTGTTTTAAATTGAATGTTTTCAAGGGATATAATGACCTTTCCCTTACACGTGTTTAAAAAGTAATGCATCTAATGAAATGAATTTTTATTTTTTAAATGAAAATGTTCAATGGATGGTGAATCCATGAATTTGATCATGAATTTTGAAAAATGATAAATTCCAAATGTGATGCCTTAAATGAAATTAATATCATTAAAGAAACAAATGTGGGGTTTTACTCATGTTTAATGTTGCATACTTGATCATCCCATGCTTTCTGATTGAAAGGATTAGGACGTGACATAAGAGGTAATCCATATGATCATCTTATTAAAAATGAACATCATTATGATTCTAATGGGATGGATGAGAAGTTAGTGCCTCATGTGTCATATCTATGTTAAATGATTAAGACATATAGGTTAAGGATCTAAGGGACTATGAGAGCTCTTGGGAGGGGATATGATGCGAGCTTCTCAGCTGGAGCCAGGTAATTAACTGTGAGAGCTCCCATGGTGATAGATTCCATTGGGTTACCTCCTGATCCTACTAGAAGCTAGAACTAGGGGATTTAAAATTATTGTGACCTTGGGGATGATGATAGTGGGTTACGCCCAGTCTTTCTAGCACATGTGTTCCAAGAGACCATGAGAGCTCAAGGAGTTGGGTTATGGGCTACTCTGTGAGAGCTTCCCCTAGAATTGGATATTAGTAGGTTATGTCCCGATCCACTGCAACACAAACACACACACACACATATATATAATGATAATATATAGATATATAATGTGGAATTAAAAGACATACCTATCATGGTATGAAGTAGGTATACTCACACCACGTACTATAGAAACCTAAGTGGGAGGTTAGTTGATTATTTTTTATTGTTTAATATTCCAATTACTACCCTCACATTGTTTACATAAGAGAACCTACTATAATTTCATGTAGGCACCATTGGTGGTGGACTAATGAGAATTTTATATGACACCCTACTCTACCACTATGGCACCTGAGATGACTATATTGATACATGTACTAGAAAGGGTATATGCCCTTCAAAAGGTTGTTGACTTATGCCTCCTTGCTGGAGCTTGGAGTTGAGGATCTGGATTTGGCTTGACATGCTCATGAAGATCATTTTTTTCTATTGTTATTTTTTAATACTTTATAGAATTTTTTTATCAATCAATGAATTTATTTATTATTATCATTCCATTCATGATTATATCAGACACACCGATTGAGGTTTTCTAGTTATGTTATTTTTTTATTCTGTTATCTATCTCTTCCGCATCTTGTTTACAATGTCAATTTTTATGATTTAGTTGCATACTAGATCTTCATATTGTATTATGATTCTACTAATATTTACTATTTTTATCATCCACTATTCTAATATGAAATGAGGGTGTACTATCCCCATTGTAATTCCTTTACATACTTCCTACTAGTTGCCAACCTCTGGAATACAGGGAGACGCCCCAAATGTCATGTAGACAACTAGGCTAAGATAATAGTTTATGTGGATTTCAGGTCTGAGATGTCACAAAGTGGTATCATATGAGATACTTTCTTGAATTACTATTTTGTGACAGTTTAATTTAGATTGTTGACACTTAGGACTTAGTCACAATCCTTACTTGGGCCTCATGGAACCATGTATGGGGTAAATTCCATGTTTCCTTAAATGAGAATAGTATTGATTCTAATATTTACTATTGATATCATTTAACCATTTGGGTGTTTCACATGTTTTTTTATTTTATTAATATTTATGATATTGGAATTATAATTTCCTTACATGACCCAATGAAATCAAGGATATTTAATAGAACTAGACATTATCATAGGCACAATGTGAATAGGTCGTGCATTTCTTTTAGGTCACATATAATTTATCATAATCATTTACTATAGCATAGTCATTATGCCTTATTTTATATATAAATTTTTTTGGAAAATTTTTATATGATTTGGATAACACTATGGTGTGAGTTTAAACGGTTCTAAATTTTGATACAGGAGGTGTATGGGCCCTTATGGATCAGAAAAAGGTATTCCATATGGCTCAAGAATTTAATAAGTAATTTCATTAAATTAATGAGCATAATTTAAATTACAATGATTTCCATGTTAATTCCATATTTTGGTTCCCAAATTGTATGGGACCTTATGGAATGGAAAATTAAATATCACTAGATCTAGCCAAATAAAATGATTAAAATTTTTAGATGAGGACACTTTCAAACGGAAAATGAATTATAATGTTAGAACATCCATCTTGCACATTATTAACATTGACCGTATACCTGAACCCATCCTCAGTAGTGGGTATCATGTGTTTCTTCTTTATTAAATCATTTTATGGTCTGTTCTATTTTCTAGACCTGAATTTTGAAGCAAACATGGAGGTGTGTCCATTCTTATTGGAAGGCTCTAGTCCCTGTCCTAGTATCTGGAATTTTATCTTCTATATTTCTTAAAACTCTTTTGAGATATTCATTTGGAATTGTTTTATTATTATTTTAGGATTTTCTTGTTTCATGAACCCCAAAGGCGGTGGAAATGATGGTCATAAGGTGGGAGGCCCTAAGCCACCGGTTATCCCTCCTATAGACCCACATATGGATTCTCCTCTTGTTCCTGATGTGTGCATTAGCACACAATTTTGTGATGGTTTTCTAATATGCTTCAGGGTGTGAAAGGTGGACTGATACAAGCCCTTATTATATTATATTTGACTCATGATTTTCAGTAGTACTGTTCTCCCACTTTCTTGGGGGATGGTGGAACACATGCTGTAAAATCATGGATCAAGTCTATCTTGTCTATTTTCTTTCACCGAGAGACACCTCTAGAGTAAAGGGTAAATATAGCTAGTTATATTATTTGGGAAGAAACTAATAGGTGGTGTGATGTCATCATCCATAATGATTGACAATGTGATATGGTTTTGGATGATTTTCAGACAGACTTTTATGATTACTTCTTTCCCCAGACTCTGAGAGTTGATAGAGATAGAGAGTTAATGAACCATTAAGAGGGGACCATGTCAATTATGGAATAATCATCCCATTTCACAGTGATATAGTAGTATTATCATTCTATAGATATTTTTTCATGGATGCTATGTGATTTGAGGATGTTCTAAGTTACACGATTCAATTATAGGTCAATTTGTTGAGGCTTATGACTATTTCTGAAATTATTAACCATTTGATAATCCCAAAGCGTAACATAAGAGATGTGGAAGCTTAAATTCAGGGTGGTTCAGCACCTTGAGATTCCAATGTTTATTTATCTAGGAAAAAGAGGCATCTTGAGGTTTTTGGGGAAGCACGTAGTAGTGAGGCTCCCAATACAGATAGTCATCTTACATGTTAGAAGTGCAGAACGACATGGAACATCAAATCATAGTTTCCATGGGACCCAGTTGAGTGCAGAGTCTATGGATGATTTGGCCATATCCATTGTTTTTAGGACATTCCCTTTAGTATCTAGAGAGTAGGGATCTTCACCTACTCCTTGGTTATGAGTGGGGTCCAGAGGATCACTATATTCAGCATGCTAGAATACCATAGATCATTTGGGATGAGGTAGAAATAATGGAAAAGGAAAAAAAGAATATGATTCTTAGTATCAGCAGACCAGGCCTAATTAGGGTAGTCAAAATGTGACTCAAGGCCATGATACATTCATGTTACATTCCTTCCATCCTACGTTGTAGGAGTAGAGTGTCATAACATCTACTATACAAGGTACTATTTTTATAGGACCCACATTTGTGTCTAAACTTTTTGACACTGGGGTGTCTCAATATTTTATATTTGAGGTGACCCCTAAGAGTTTGGACCACAAAATTGAGTACTATTAGGGTGTAATAATTCTAGATATGACTTTAGGTATCTATTCAGTGGGATTTCGCTATTGTCAGAATTGTCCCCTTGAGATAGGAAGAAACATATTAATATGAAACCATTATATTCTCAACATGATATTTTTTGATGCAATCATTTGGATAGACTAGAATGTTCCCTATAGAGACCATATTGACTGATGTTGTTTGAGGGTGACGTTTACAACACCATAAATCATTATGTATATACATAAGGAAAAATGGGATGTCATTATGACAAGAATAGGACATGAGCAGCAGAGGCTGGGTAGTGTTATAACACAGGTTTCCAGTCATTACCTTGATGTCTAGGGGTTTCAACAAACTATCTTTCATCATGTTTTGGAGTGTTACAAATATGTATTTCCTGATAACTTCATTATTCAACCTACGGTGTGAGAGGTGAAGTTTACTATTGAGATTATTGTAGTAGCATCACCTATAATCATTCCTCCCTACAGGATCACACATAAAGAGCTTCTGGATATGAAGAATCAATTGGAGGATCTGGAGGAAAAAGACTTTATATTCCCAAACACTTCTCCTTGGGGTTTATAATCCACTTTTCCAAGAAGGTGGATGGTACACTTCGGATTTGTGTGGATTGCTATTAGATGAATCAGCTTAATATTAAGAACTGGTATCCACTGCCTAGAATAGATGACAACTTTTATCATCTTTGAGGAGAAAATATGGTTTTACAGATTGTTTTTTGATTGGTCTATCATTAGTGCATGCCTATACATTAGTAATACCTTATACAACATTTAGGAGAAGGTACGGTCTCCATGAGTATCTGGATATGATGTTTAGACTCATGAATGTACCTTTTCTTTTCATTGATCTTATAAACTAGTTTTTCAACCAGTATATGGATTTATTTTTTTGTGGAATTCATTTCTGATATCTTAGTGTATTCACACTCCAGAAATGACCATGAAACCCATCTTGAGATCATGATGAATATGTTTATAGAGCATAAAATTTATGATAAAATCTGTAAATGGAAAATCTGGATAGATAAAGTCTACTTCGTGGGTCACATCATCTCAGATTCAGGAGTTTTAGTTGACCTAGAGAAATTGAGATATGTATCTTCTTGGGAGAATCCCAAGAATAACATTAACATCATGAGTTTTTTAGGGATTTCTAGATACTACATACCCTTCATTTAGGATTTCTTACTCCTTGTTGCACTACATAGAAGCTTCAAAATGAAGGGGTTAAATTCAAATGGTTTGAAGCTTGTGAAGAATAATTTTAGGAATTAAAGGAATTAATGACTTTAGCACAAACAATGATTCTACCAAATCCAGGAAAGAGCAATACTTTGTACTGTGATGTATCATGTTTGGGGTATGGATCTTTTTTTGATATAGGAAGAGAGCTCCATTACATACAGTTATATCTATTTAAGGCCTCATGAGAATAATTACCCAACACACAACCTCAAGGTCACTACTGTTGTTCATGCCCTGCGTTGTTGGAGACACTATGTTCTCAGATAGCATTTTGTGGTATTCAGAGACCACAAAAACCTCAAATAAATCCTCACACAACTAAATTTGAATCAAATGTATCATAGGTGGGTTTAGTACCTATAATCATTTTATTTAAAATGTTCATATAATCTAGGGAAAGAGAACTTGTTAGCTGATTCTCTAAGATGAAAGACTCAGATAAAAGTAGTTTAGTAATCCAGTAATAAATGGAAGCCTATGGCCTTATTCTAATATATTCTTATTGATGTTTAATAGGACCATGGTAAGACTGTTATCAAATCCTTATTGGTGACTTCTAATCTTCTGTGATGAGAATGGTCAAGAGTGTTATCTAATCCAGGAGGTCGTGTCTTGTGGGAATGTGTCTCTGAAGGTGACACATCTTATTGTTAGAAAGTCGATAGGAATAACACTCTTTTGTTATATGGGTGTGTATAGGTCCTAGAAAAAATTAGAGAGGAGTTATTGTAGGATTTAAATTCCTTATCATGGTCGGTTCACCTAGGTGTCACCAAAATGTATCAAGATCTATGATGCCAATACTGGTTGCCAAGAATGAAACATTAGATAGCCAGTTTCATCACTCAATGTTTCACTTATCTTTAAGTGACGTTATAATATATACATCTAAAATAACTTCTCCAACCATTGTACATTCTAGAGTGAAAATGGGATGATGTTTCAATGTCCTTCATTACTTGTCTACCCAAATCACTTCATGGAAAATATGCAATGTGGTTGTTGCTAATCAGTTTAAAAAGTTTGAAAACTTTATACCTCTATGAGATGCCCCATTGGTAGATGAGATATGAAGGATATAAATAAAAGAGATTGTAAGTATCCATGAATAGTATCTTCTATCATTTTTTATATAGAAACTCATTTTTAATAATTGTTCTAGTAGAGCTTATAAAAATACATGGGTATGTATGTTTATATGAGCTTGAACAATCACCCGTAAACTGATGAACAAACATAGCATACAATTCAGGAGCTAGAGGTTATGATCTATGCATGTGTCCTTGACTTTGGAGGATCTTGGGAGAAGAACATTACTCTCAAATAATTTTTTTACAGTAACAAATTTTAGGCTACCATTTAGATGGATCACTATAAAGTCTTGTATATAATGAATTACGTCTCACCTCTATAATGGACAAAGACAGGGGAGGAAGCTGTTCTTGGACCTCGTCTCATGCATGAAACTATACTGCATGTTCATCTCATTCAAAATCATATTTTGATAGTCCATTTTTGATAGTATTCTTATGCCAAAAAATTCTGGTGTCTTATATAGTTTGATTTGAAAGATTATGTTTTCTTGTGAGTATCACCTAGGTTGGACCATAGATATATTCAGAAGCAGGTTAAGTTCTCATCGAGGTTCCTTTGTCCCTTCCAGGTTGTGAAGTAGATCAGACTAGCCACTTACAAGCTAGCACTTCATCAAAGATACTAGTCCATACATGATGTTTTTCATGTATCTCATCATCTCTATTAATACATAGACCTGGTTCACATATTTCATATTTATGAGGTTGAGCTGAATATGGATACTTTTTTTGAGGAGTGTCTAGTGAATCTTGTTGATAAGATTGTAAAGACACTAAAAGAAAGGTATGTTCATCTTGTACAGGTGCTATGGTAGCATGACCAGTTATAGGATGAGACTTAGGAGTGGGAAACTGATATAAAATCTCAGTTTCAATAAATATTTCCTTACAGTGTCTCTATACCCCCAGAAGTTCAACATGAGGATGAGTTTCTGTAAGGAGGATAAGTTTTAGCAGCCCACATTTTTTACAAAAGTACATATAATTAGTTACTCATTTGGAATACCTCAAATGGTCTTAATTATGAGTCTTAATCGTTTAATGGGGTTCAATGATGTTTTTTGGGATCGTTAAGAGACAAGAGTTATTGAAATTGGAAAATTGACTTCGCCGTATGGTTTTTCTAAGCCATGCAATACAGAGTGCATGCCAGTGTGGCTATAGATTGGGGAACTTTTAATCCTACATGGTTTGTCTACAACCACACATTACTAGATTCATGGACATGCATCCTACTGTTGTTTCAAGGAAGAACCATACTGCAGGAATTGAATTTTTTTTTCAAACCATGTACTTAAACCCTGCGACCCTCATTTTTGTGGTAAAAGACCATTTCTCTATCTAAATATGTTAACCTTTATATACATTACCATTTCCTCTAGTAGAAAGAACCTCTTCTTTCACCTCTCTTTGAACCCAAATATCCACCAATCATGGTTTTGTTACAACTCCTTTATCCAGTAACCGATCATATACCTGAAGGAATTATTGGATATCCCAATATAAAGCAAACCCCATGCACTATTCCTTCCTCTATTAAAATCACCATCTATTGTTCTATTTAGATGTAGGATCATTCACCCAATTTTTTGGGTGATAGACTAAAACTCAGATATCTTCTATCATACTTCAAATCAGATGTCAATATAAAGAGAGTGTTTTTTATGGCCTTAAGTTAGGTGGTCACATAGTTTTCCATTAGAGTTTTGTAAATTTCATCTTTTCTTCATCGTTCCTTAAACCTTAAATCGCCAATATTCTAAATTCTGTTGGTTATTTCATGTAAAAATGAACATATTACATTGATATAGTTGAATTGGTTCTTATTTAGGGGTTTAGAAATCAATCATACCTTATAGAGAAAGCCATTGGTGTGCCCCTTTGAAAATTGTCATTGAGGCCAAATGGTCCAAAATGAATGGAATCCAATTTAACTTATCGTTTTAAATTTAAATTAAATTTAAAATGATACATGTGTATTTAATGAATCCCAAGGCTCCTCAATGGGTTTTGGAACATTAATAATCAGAATTTCCAAAATGAGTAATTGAGTTGTTACATTGCCTTACTCTAGAAACTTATAGCTTCAAATGGAATTTTCCATGTTTAGTAAAGTTGGATGGTTTGGATTGTATAGGTTGGAAATGGTAGGATGTATATAAAATTTTAAATGATTTAGATTTAAGTGGAATGGTTTCGAGGGATGGAATGGCATTTCCGATTCACAAGTTTAGAAAAGAAGGAATCTTTTCAAATGAATTGTTTTTTATAAATGAACTTGTTAAATGGATGGTAAAACCATGATTTTATTCACGAGTTGTGTAAAATGATAAATACTAAATTTTATGCCTTCAATAAATTCCATAAGGTGAAATAATTAAATAAGTGTTTTTAATCATCTGTCAAGTGACATTATTGGTCATGCCTTGGTTTCTTTGTGAAATTCTTGAGGACGTGAAATAAAAGGTAATTCGATATAATCATCTTATTAAAAATGAAAATTAATATTTTAATAATGGAATGAATAATGAGGTTAATGTATTATGTGTTATATAAATGATATATGATTAATACTTATTGGCTGTGGAGCCTAGGGACTGTGAGATCCCTTGGGAGGAGAGACAATGTGAGCTTCCGAGATTGAGCTAGGGTATATACTGTTAGAGATCACTTGGTTATGGATGCCTTTGGGTTACGTCCTGATCCATCCAGTAGTTGTAACCATGGAAATAATTGTGATATCTCCGCTGAAGATGGATAAAATTGGGTTACATCCCAGTCCTTCCATTACGTACATGTGAAAAGATTGTGAGAACTCTTGGAGTTGGGTTATGGTCTAGATAGTGATAGCATCCTTTGGAATTAGATGTTAATGGATTACATCCTCATCCACCCAAACATATATATATATATATATATAATGATATATATATATATATAAATAGGTATTAATAGACATACCAACCATGGGATGAAGTAGGTAGACCCACTAGGTGTCCTTTAGGAACCCGAGGAGGAGGTTATTTGATTATTCAGAATCGTTTTACTTTACAGTTATTACCTACACATTGTTTAATTATGTGCACATACTCTGATTACATGTAGAAACCAATGGTGGTGGCCTACTGATATTTTTATCTCACACAATACACGGGCACCCCTGGCACCTAAGAAGGCTATGTTTTTGTAGGTACTAGAAAGGGTAAAGTCCCTTCACGAGGTTTCTGACTTGTTCCTATTAGCTAGAGCATAGAGTAGAGGAATGGGCGTAGGATTGAGATGATCATTCAAAAAATCTTGTTCTTTTTATTTTATTTTTTTCTACAATATATCATTATTGCATCATTTCATTCATTTATGTACTATTATCATGACATGATTGATTTTATCAGAAACTTACATTGTGGATTTTGGTTATGTTATTCACTTATTCAGTTATATATTTCTTCATTTTCTTCTATATTTACTTGAATATTATCATTCCCTTTTTTATTAAATCTATATTTTTTATTACACTTACTCTATTTGTTACTATTTATTGTATCCATTGTGATCCTCTAACATAATGGTATAATCTCCCTACAGTGCTACCTTTACACCCTCACTCCTATTAGGAAGCCACTTCTATACGGGGAGATACAGAAGTGGTTATCTAGAAAAATGGGATTAAGGAATGAGTTAAGTGGATTTTGGGTCTAGGAAGACACAATACTCATACATTATTTAATTATAATATTTAATCAATCTTTTATTAATATTTTTTAAAATAATGTTCTCTTTAATAACAATTTCAATTTTCATGTATGTTTTTGTTATATATCATTGTTCCATGTACTCTAATCATGGTTAAATATTCTATGTAATTATAATAATTATATAAATTTTCTTTATATTAATTTTAATTTTATTTATAGTAATCCATAATATTTCTTGATATAAAAATGAATTACACCATTCGTGAAGACGGTTGGATGTACAAACACATGAGTGCTATTTTTATTTTTTTTATGAATGGAAAAAAGATAGATAAATAGTATAACAAATTTTAAGAATCAAAATTATATAATATATATCATATATATTCATTAAACCTATACTTATTTCTATTTTTTAAAAAAATAAAATGAAAAACTAATCACATTTCATCAGGGAGGTGGTAGTCTGCAACTACACAACAGAAACACTACTATTTTCTAATAGATTGGAAGGTAAAGAGGTATATGAGATATTAGAATTCCATAATTATAATGATTTTTTAAATATCATATATATAAATTAAAATGAATATTATATCTTACTGTGATAGGTGGTGATAGAAAATGAATTACATCGGTTCATTTGGTGGTAATCCGCCGTACACACGATGGAAAGTTTCATTTCCCATTTGATGGAAGAGGAGATTAATATAGGTTATCAAATAACCATAAAAAATAATATATTATATTATATTCTAGTATTATTATACTGGAACTATTAATACATAAATTATGGTGTTAATAGAACATGTAAAAATAAATATCTTGGTGAAGATAATTACCTTCTCTTAGAAAGACTTATTTTAGATCTCTTATTAAAGAACCTAGGGTTGGTATTTTGAGAATATAAAAACTTCTAAAATGTGGATATGGATTTTGGGGAGACATTTTTATCTAGGTTTTTGTTGAGATAAATGGATTAATATGTGTGAATAAGTGAGATAATGGGATGCCCTTTTATAATGGAGGTTAGTGGCACACTTTTAATTTTACAAAGTTTCACGGTAATGTATCCTTAATTTCATGCTCACAGGTCTGAAAAATGGCTCATATTAGTAAGTGATATGGAAAAGGTCCAAATACAGCCTAATATTAAATTTAAATAAGTATTTAGGTCATTTTAAAGCTTATATGTTTAGTTTAATCACCGATAATCCCATTTAAACCATAACTGTAGTATTTAATTATTATTATCCAAACTATTTATTATGAGAAAAAATAATTTGTAAAATTTTATTATTATCAATTATTATTATTTCAAATTCTACATTCATTATATCAAATTAAATTTATGTAAGTGTATGAATTTAATTTAAAATTAATCTTGAACACGCGATGAAAATTGGTTTTCCAATGAAAAAGTTTTCTTTTGTATATAAACTTTTTATATAAAAACTAAAAATAAAACTAATTAAATTTACATAAAATAGATTAATAAATATAGAATTTAAATAATTTTACTTATGATAAAACATTGAAACAAAATTTAACCTTGTAAATTATTTAAACAAAAAATAAACCATTTAATTAAAATCAGTATTTTTAATTATTCATGAAAAAATTATTATTTTCATACAATTAACAAAATTTCACTCTAATATAATTTTTTATTTTTTATTTAAAAAATTAAGATAATTTTTTAAATAAAATTTTCTAAAAGGATTAAAAATTAATTTTAAAATTAGTGCGTAAAATGTGATGTAACAGTTCTTAGAAAAAAAATTAATATGCATAAAAATGGATTTATTCATATCCCATGCCGAGAAAAATATTAAATGAATGTTAAAACATTTGATATATAATATATTTTATAAATTTAATTTGAATAAATATCCAATGGTGATTAATTTAAATTTATTGATATAAAAATTCAATGCATTCATATAAATAATATTTCAAAAAAACATTTCTTTTACTTTCAAATGATAATTATTTTAATTTATAATCAATTGATAAAAAGTAAATTTATTTTATAAATTTATAAAACATAAAATTTCCATAATTTAGTTATTAATAATCATACCTTAAAATTTAATGGCTATATAATAAGGATATACTATATTATGGTTCCTTTAGACTCGGGGTTGCATGTATCGCAATCTGTCAAAGAGATTGTTTTTTATAGAAATACATCATAAAATATTGGTGTGTTGCAATATATCATGATATGATTGGGAATTTGGATTGTACCTAACTAAAAAAGGGAATTATTCCATTTAGTGATTTATGGGATCATAATTTTCCTTCGATGCATCGAGTAATAACTTATATAATGAGCTTACATTTTGGAGATTGGGGAGAAATCACAATCAACTCTGAAACTCTATGAACTATGTGATTATAGTCTTATGACTGATCCTTGAAATAATAATTGATTTTATATGCATAAGTATAGTCCTCATTCTTATGGATATATTATATTTTTAGGACTCATGATTATATACTCATGTTTTCATACCATTAGTACTCATGTTTTCTCTTATTCCAAATCCTTATACTAGGAATCATGATTAATGATTGCTGTTTTGTTAGGTATGATTATATTATGTTATTAACATAAATGATTCATATATTATAATAACCATATGATCATATTATTCTCACTTATGATATTTTATTAATATTTATTTTGTTTAACATTATTAGGAATTTCACAAAACCCTTTTTTATTTTTCTATTCAATATATTATAAATAATAGTATAATATATGATATATTAAGAAGGCGGACTTGTTGGTTGTGATTATGAATAAATTTAAATAGTGTTGTAAAATAATATTTTTATGTGTCTAATATACAAATACAATAAACCTATAACTTATGGGGTGTGGTTTGTTATGACATGTAATGAATCTTCATATAAAATGATGTAATATTCATATATATTTTTCTTAGACCATATTATAGGATTCTAATACGTTAAAGGATATTTCAAAATATTATGTCATGTTTTTTGAAACTATTTAGAATACACCATTCTCATGTCTCTTCTTCCTCCTTTTATTGATATTATAGAAATCTAAAGATTGAAGAAGAATCAAACATGAGGTATTAGGTGATTTTTACAACCCATGGACTCTCTTTAGAGGAAGGTTCTTTTGGGTTCTTCAAGGAGATGTCCCTTAAATCACTTGTGATGATTAAATGATTTTAATTTCATAAAATATAAGAATGCATGTCGTTAGTTTACATATACTTTATTTATTCAAATAAAAATATTATAGTTAGATCTTGAGGCAAAATTTTTAACTATTTATTTTAGATATATATAGATAAGTGTTATCACAATGACACCCAAAAGTGATATTAAAGCCAATTAAATTTAATTTTTATTGAATAAATAAATTTCTTGAATAATTAATGTTTCAAAAATCATAGCATGTTATATTAAACATGTCATGGAATATGATATCATTTAAGAATCATGGTCTGGTTATATAAAAACAATGTGGTTTTCATATCTAAAAATAGAGTATTGTAAAACACCAATTTCACATAATGGTTGACTCTAAAGTGATCCTTGTTCCATATTTTTTTCATAAAATTTATTTTTTAGGATATGGTTAGAGAGTTACACATCATGGTGCAATGTATGACCTTGAGGAAGCTAAATCCAAATATCAACACTTCATAAAAACTATATCATGGAATTTATTTGGTAAGTAATTTCTATATATGAAGAACCAAACCATTGTAAATATAAACAAAAAAATATTTTTTACCATAATATTTTAGAATAATTATCAAAACATTCATTGGTTCGGGTAGAACTGAACTTCAATGGAGAATTATAACATACCGAAATTTGTTTTTTTATAAGATCATTGTTTAAATTGAATTTACATGGTTTATGTTTATAATTTTAATATAATTTTCATATGTTAAAATCATAAATTAATTTAAAGTGTTTATAAATTCAACATAATTATAAAAATGTAATATTTTATATTGTTTTATGAATTTTTCAAGGATTATTATTTGAATTATTCATATTAATCCAATTATTTTATAAATTTATTTAAACTATAAAAAATTTCATTGGAAATTTTAATAAAAAATTAAATAAATATAAAATATTTGATATTAAAATATTGTAAATTGCTAAAACTATTTATATATATAATATAATCATTTAATAAGGAATATAAAGGGTTTATATATACATTACAATAATATATTTTAATATGATGTATTATTAATATATTCCATGTAAATGAATGAATATGAAGATTTCATGTGAAAATATAAATGAAAATTATTTTTATTTATATGTTATGGAATGTTCAATTTTTTTCTCTAAATTGTGATATGTTTATAATTTTTTAATTAATGATGTTTTCATAAATGAATATTTCATGACTAAATAATTTAATTGTTCATTTATTTATTTTTTTTCTTGTTTATTATTTATAAATATAAAGTATCTATATTATGAATGAAGAAATGATATAGATTAAATTATTAAAATTTCTACTTATTAATTTCATTCCATGAATAAAATAGTTGTATATATATATATATTAAAACATAATATTTAGTTTCATTCAACCAAGATTATAATTTTTTGAGTTATGTATTTAGTAATAAAAAATATATATATACATGTTACACTATAGTGTTTCTTATGTAATATGTTGGACTCTTATGTTTTTAATCCTTTAAAAATTTGGTTTCATTTACCTTATTCATGAGATACATTTTGATATATTTCATTGTGATTAACTGATATTTTGGATTATTGAAATAAATCATTAGTTATAGAGAATGTTAAATGGAAAATTATTAAAAATATATTAATTTAGTCGACGTTATAAGATAAAAAAAATTTCAATAGAAGAATGAATACATATTGGGAATACATGAGATAATATTTTATAAAATTCCCCTTTAAAAATAGTAAGTGTTAAATTATTTATAAAGAAAACAATTTTCCAAACATTAATCATTCAGTACGAATGGCCCTAACTATTATGTTACCATTAATAGTATTTTATAGGGATATAAATTTATTGGTGACCCAGATGGTTAAGTTTCCAATCTAGGATTCACCATTAGGTAACATTTAGCTTGGTAACCCTATTTGTTTAACATGAGTAATAGAGTTGAGATAATATATATGATGTATTTGGGAAAGGAGTTTTGCACTAAATTATATAAGATTCATATATTATATGTTTAATATTATTGTTTATATATATAGGTAACTTATGAAATAAATGTTAATTTAAATAATGATATTAAGTGAAATATATAAATCTTAGTCTACTAATATATGTGATTCATATTAAAAGGAATTATCATTTTATTATGATAATATTTAATAAAGTTATTAATTAAATATTTGTAAAAAAAGATAATTATCATATAATAGATTATCATATAGATAAATTAACATTATTATAAAACATTTATATTATATTAATCATATAAAAGAAAAATAAA
This sequence comes from Viscum album, assembly GCA_963277665.1. Taxonomy (NCBI): domain Eukaryota; kingdom Viridiplantae; phylum Streptophyta; class Magnoliopsida; order Santalales; family Viscaceae; genus Viscum; species Viscum album. The sequence goes on from OY728133.1 coordinate 450,439,133, forward strand.
ATTGGAATAATCCCCTTGGGTAGGTAGGGAAACATGACAATTTTTTTTCAAGAATGAAGAAAAAATATTTTATAAATCCCTTCCTAAATTTTTTGACTAGTTAAAATATTGGACTAGTGAATATAGATGATTATTCTAAGTATGTTAAGGATTAATTTAATGTAATTTATCTTTCTATTATATATCTTAAATATTCTCTACCAAAAAAAATCAAGGAATGAGAGATACCCATTTTCAAAGGCATTGTTTATAGAAAAAGTGACTAAAGAAACAATTGTCTTCATACATATACGTGATATGATTAGGTATGTTAGTGAATTTGAAATTTTTGGATCATCATTATGGTTTTATATAACTATATAATTAATTATATAATCATTTTTTGATATTTTTGAATAATTTATTGTGAAAAATTTTATGAGTGAGTTTGAATATTTTTTCCCCAATCTCCCCAATGATGATGATTGTTGTACATGACTTCGGGGGTCCAAAATTTTTTGTTGTGAGGATTATATAGTTGCATAAGATTTTATAATGGAATATTAATAAAGGTATCATAGTATATAATAGACATCCTGGGTTATTGAAACTTGACCGAAGTGTCAGGAAGAAATGAAATATATTCCATTATGAGAAGCTAAAACTTTGGAGAAATAATTTCTAAAAATATTCCAAGGGGTGAAAAATTAATTTGAGATTACATTAAAGGTCTTAATTTCATAGAAATGTCTTCTATTATTATAAAGTTTATATTATATGAACTTGATATTAAAAAAAAATTTAAAATATTTACATGAATTAAAATTTTATTTTTTATTTATAAATCTTGGATTTATAATAAATAAATTTTAAAGAGTTTATGTTAGGTAGAATATAATATAAATAATTAATTAAAGATAAACTGGTGAAAAATAACAAATTTATATATTTATTTTTTATGATGTTTGTAAATTCGCATATTTTATTATATCAATTATTATTTTTAATCATAATATTGTTTTATTTTATGGAAAATATCCACATTTTTTGTATTTAGTAGTAAATTGAGAATAATTAAAAAAATAACATATTTTTTGATTTTTTTTAAACTCTTTTTATTTACTTTCATATTTCATCAATAAAATTTTACCCGTAAAAAATATTAAATTTATTTTTTAAGATTTTATGATTATTGGCCTAAATTTTATTTAACATGATTTTGTGTTGAGTCAAAACATTGGAGGCCCAAATGGAACTCACAATTCAAGCCAAGCCTTGCAATATGTACCTAGATTAGATGAAATTTGATGATGTACTCATATATCACAATTGAAACGCCAAAATTATTTGATATTTAATATAGAAATAAAAAACATCCTAGAAACAATTTTTATAATTATGGATACCCATTATCCTAAATTAGTTAAGGAAATATGAAATATAAAGAGTCTCTAAGTAACAAATAATTTTTTAATTATTTGGACATAACTTTGGTTACACATGGATAATAAATCTTAATTTTTTAGGGTATATGAGTATGATATACCTAGTAATTATTGAATAATATCACATTCCAAAATTCCTCTATTTACTACCATAACAACACAGATGAAATTTAGTGGTTGAAATTAGAGGGAAATTTTGCCACACTTTTTCCAATATAAATGAATAACCTCTCCCTTTCAGAGGGTTGATCCATTTAGTTACAAATTATATATATGTTATTAAAAATTTCTAAAATAATTATTTATACATATATAATATATATAAATCATATATTAAATATCATGCTATTTTTGAATATTTAATTATTTTTAAGTCCCTAAATTTATATGATTTTTAAGTATGTTATGTTACTACTTCCATGAATTTCATTATTTTATAACAAGGAAAATGATTTTAAATAGAATAGAGTTTAGTATAATTTTAATTATAACTTGGGGAAACATTAAATTTTTACTCATTCCGATGTAAATATAACTTTTAACTCTTTCACGAGTAAATTTTCCATTTTGAAACACAAAACCCCAGAATGAGAATTCTAAATATTTTTTATTTATATAAGTCCCTTGAAACTAGAGTAAAATTAGAAATTGGAAGCCCACATGAAGTTATGATATATTTTTAATTGTAGAAAAATAAAAAGAAAACAAAAATAAGTAGTTCCTAATTATACAAAAAGAAAATGATTTTGCTGAAGCTAATATTTAATAGAAAATGAAAAAATAGGAAATTTTTCTTACAAAAAGGTAATTTTGGTTGTATCAAAGAATTGAGAAATTGAAAAATGTTATGAGGAACATATAATTGTCTAATTTAAGATAGTTCCACTTATTAAATGGTTAATTCCAGTAAATTATTTTTTATTCACAACCACAGAAATTTAACATTCGATTGAATTTATGTAGGGTGGTGGAAGACACTATTAATGGATGCATTAATTTTCAATAATTAATGAATCATTGTTTCTCTTATTTTTTTGTTTGTGTGCTGAACCAATGTAGGATAATCCTTTTTTAGATAATTTTGTTAGATACCCAAGTGTGAAACATTTCTGTATGGAGTATTGATAATGATCATAATTTCTCATATTTAATTTCATAAATACTTGTTCTCAAATCAAAAAATGTGTTATTTTATAGGAAATTATCGCATTTATAATTCTTCACTATAATGGAATCATAATTTCAAAAATAGCATAATTTTAAATTTTAATCAATTTTTTACTTTAATTTATTGGTCAAACTTTTTTTAAAGATAATATTGTGAAATTTATTTTTTTAGAATTCTATGGTAGTTAAAATACATTTAATTTATTAGATAAAAGTGATTAATCTAAGCTTTATAGTCCTAAAAGAAACTCACAATTTTAGTTTTGGAATTTATTCCAATATTGGATGAAATTTCAAAGTTGTCTCACATATCACATGTTGAAGGTATAAATGTGATTCAATTTCACATTGAGATAAAAATAATTCAAAGGAAAATATTATATAACTTTATCTACTGAAGATTATGAATTCTTGCAGACCATAAATGAATATGAATCTAGATTTGTGTATTATGAAGAGTCTTGGATCTATAAATAAATTATTTAATGATACGAACATAAAATTCTCTAAACATGTCCTATAAATGTGATATTTTGTAGGTGCATGGAAAAAAAATTGAATAAAATGTTAAAAAATAAAAATTTCCTAAATTGTTCCATTTACCACTCCATCTATGTGGAAACATTCATATTTTAAAATTTGAGGGAAATACAATCACCCATTAGCCTATAAAAATTTATCTTATATCCATTTAAAATGGTAAAAAATTAATTTTCCATTTTATATAGATTTTTATTTTTATGTTTCCATAATATTTTATATATTTTTTATAAATATTAGTAAATATACTTTTCATTTTCATTTTAAATTTTATTTTATCTTTAATCTCTTGCGAATATAATTTTATATCCTGATGTAATTGGTGAACTATCATTGGAATTTCATTGAATAAAAGAAATAGTGGTTTGTTATGTTATTACACTTCCATGTCTCTCTTATTTTTATTCATATAATCTTGGTGATGGAAAAATTGATTATGGTGATTGTTTTACCCATTTTGTATATCATCTGAGTTCTTTTTTTCATTAAAATTACATAGCTTCTTTATATTAGTCATGCATGTTTGAAAGAGTGGATTATATATCGATTATTAGGGATGATATCTCCAATTTGGCTTTAGGAATTTAATTTTCTCATATGAATAGGCCTTAGTGTTGGCTAATTATAATTATAATTAGAGTATATGGCATGACATGCAACATTGAGTAGAATATTGAGAGTTATTTGAAGAATGATGATAAATCCATTTTTAAATTCCTATAAAAAGTGCCATTTCATTAAATCCTCTTAGTGTTTTAACTTCTACTTTATATTTTCATATCACCCACATATATATGTATATTTATATATATATATATATCATATGAATTTTGAAAACTAACCTCATCAATTTAGTGTATGATTTCAAAGTATATTAGTTAAAATATAATTAATACAATAATAGATAAATGTTAATGACTGGCCTCTGAATTAGATCGACACTAGGTGTACCACTACAGTTAATGCTTATGTAAATAAAAAATATTTATTGGGGATCCATGATAAATTACCATACATCTTCTTTGATCAAATATTTATCTTATGTGATATGATTTTTTTTTTTAAAAATAAATTTTATTTTGAATAAAATTGTGGTAATTTTTTTAAAAAAAATGTTTATGATTTGTTCCATTTTATAACTTGGTTATAATATATTGTCTAAAAGGAGTTATATTAATGATAAAGTGTTTTATCTATCTTATTTTTTTAAAATATGGGTGATAGAGTTACCACTAACTATTATTGACATATTTTAATAAATAAAGACTTTGATTCAGTATATTTCACTAAAAATATAAAATTTCATTTGATATGGTGTTTTTAAGAAATATTTTTAAAATATATTTGAAAAAGGAAATAAGTTTTATTTTTTTTAAACAAATTGTATGTATGTTCCTTATAAATATATTTTGAGTAATTATGATTCTTAATAAGTATGGTGGAATATATTTATACTTGAAGAAGTTAAAAAATATAACAAATAAATATATAAACTTGTCTAATTTAATGTATATCCTAAAATAGTTCAGATATATTGGTATAATAATAACATAATGTGTGAGTTACTACATTATTTTTTACCCGGGATATCAAAGAATTTTTTTATTCATATAAAGGAGTTAAGTTTTATACATATTAAAAACATATGTTAAATACCTACTAATATGATACATTATGATGTAAAAATATTTGGAAATAATAATATATTTTTTAAAATAAGTATTGTGAAACCAAATCACTCAATTATCCAAATATAATTTATTCTTGGATCTATTTCACCTAAAATACTTTAGTGGAAATATTTAATAATACTACAATATAAATATAACGAAGGAATAACATAATTGACATGGAATGTTATATATAAGATATTTTATATTTAACTAAACCATCTTGTAATGATCCATGCTTTCATATTCCAGTGGATTGGAAGGAAGGTCAAACATTCATTAATTGTTTGTGAGAGTGAATATTAATTTTTATATTTTAATTTAGAGAGAGGTTTCATTGAAATATGTCATTATTATAAATGAATTGGTTGGACATAATGTAGCTCATAGGAAGGCTGAGTGTGAGGATTTAATTATGTATAATAGATATCTAATTTTCTAGGAGAACTTCAGTCCCACAAAAATCTTGGTGCAAGCCCATTGGGAGTATATTAGGATGTGAAATAAGAGTATAAAGTTCCTCACTTTACTCCCTCCTTCCCTCCTCTATCACCCTTTAATGCAAGGTGTTTTTGATGGTTAATTATATATGTATTGAGGGAATCATTTTCCCTTATTTCACATTTCCTATTTCTTTCCATTCCCATTTATTTTTAGTTGAATGAGACAAGGATTTGGGTTATGATTTTACCATATCATGGTGTAATCATGTCATATTGATGGGGAATTTTTATTCAATAGATAATGAAGACCATGAGAGTATGAATGCATGTCATTTATTATTATAGTATAGGTAGATATTCAAAGAGATTTTTCTAGAGATTTAATTTAATTGTGGTGAAAATTAACATTCAATTTATGTTTAATAATTGGAGATTTTTTTTGAAGTTGGACTAATTTTTTATTCTCTACCATATAACATTCATTTCATGCGACTTTCTCATTGTATCATAGTTTGGTGAGTTTTAAATTTTTTTTACCATCTAGGGGATTTAGATTAAAATGAATAGTTTATTAAATTTTTATGATTCTTGAATAAATGGGTGCGCATTTTAGTTGCAAGAGATTGATATGGTCTCAATGTTATATTCTATAGACTAATATAAATATGTGGCCTTTATGAATTGATCAATTTGATTACTTGTATTATTTTATTCTTATATTTATATTATTTTAATGTTGATCATGATTTTGAGACATTACATCACTCTATAAATGGGATAATATAATGTTAGGCTAATAGTTAACAAGAATCTAATAAATTTTTAAATGGATTATTATTGCACCATGGTTTAATGGGTGATAGTGGCCCATATTATGGAATACTTGATTATATGAGTAATGTAATTATTCTCTTCATCTATAATATTGTATTTAAAAATGATACCTTTTAAAAAAAATTCGAATGAAAATGGTATTAACTTCAAATTGGTATTTGAAAAATGATATTGGATTTGGAATGTAATTTTAATGAGAATATTGGGTTAAATAGTTAGTTGGAAATTTTAATTTAAAGGAGGTATTTGAGAAATATTTGATGGATATTTTAAATGGTTTTTCTAAGGTTATTTAGTGCACGAATAAGACATGTTATTCCCTTTTTATTTGATTATATAAAAGTTGTATAACCATGTATTTTAGTGAAATAAAAAGTGACCCTTTTTTGATAAATGGTTTCTTCTGGTTATCCTACTATAGGAGATTGTCTATTTTATAATTATTGTGTTATTTTGGATGACATATTGAATTTTTATCTCCATGTATATTATCTCAAGCTTCATGATGACAAATGATAACATAAGATACATATTTAAATCCTTATATTAAGTTATAGGTTTGTTATAAATGGTTGATATGGATAGTTAGGATTATGATAATGAATTATCCATGGGACCTTAGGAGGTAACCTATTGGATCTGTGACTGATTCTTGAACTCTTGAGTAACCTTGACTACATTGAGTGAGTTGTATGTTTTATTGTAACTTTAGTTTACTGGTCACATTCAAGAGGGGGATATTGGTATGGGGTTACCCTTGATATTAGTGTAAGAAACCATATTAACTGAGTTATGGGTGGGAACACTTATGTAATGACCTCCACCAAGGGCACCCATTCTGGTCTGATAGTGAAGATAATGAGTGGCCATGAGTCCCACCTTTAGTAGGCACTGGGTAGAAGACTAGAACTGAGGGTGTGAAACCATGAAATTGGAGGCATTACCATCAATATATGAAAATGATTGAGGTAAAATAAAAATCTCCACAAAAAACTCCATCACATGATATAAAAAGAAACCAACTATCTGAAATGTGTGTGAGGAAATAAAAAAAATTATCCAATGTAATTAGGAAAAATAAAACTAATGTAGTGACTCCATACATATTCCAATATCTAATATAGTAATTCCCAACTCATTCCATATAAACCACCTTGAAACAAAAAAACAAATTATGTATGTACGGTGATAATAACATGTATTCTCAGTAGAATCATACCCAAGGTCTCTAGTTAAAATGTGAAAAACTCATACTGATGAACCATTATGAAAATAATAGAATTGATAGAACCTCAATATTTAAACTACCCATCCCAACATCATTAAGTATGAATCACCAAAAAAACCATCTGAAGTAGTAAAATAATTTCAATACAACATCGGTAACACACTGAGTTGACACACTAACACCCCAACATTAAAATTATTGTTCTATTATCCCTTACATTTTATCTAATATCCATGTTTAAATTTATCTATGATGTGGTTCAGGTAGGAAACCCACCGACCCCGACCTCTTGTAGGGCCTAGCATCCCATACTAGCAAAGTCCACAACCACATCACAAGTACTTAATAGATCATTATCTCTATCAGCATTTCATCTAACTAAAACCTATTATCTTTGGTATTAGGGTATTGTAAACATGAAGGATATAAACATAATTCCCTCATACTACCACACATTACCCCTACCACATATCTCAACCTCTCATCACTGAGAATCTGAACCAACTATGCCATCCTCAATTGTACATACCACAAGCTAGGTATTGTTGCCATGGACTACTTTTGAAGGGAGAGCATGAAAGGGGGGGAAGTCAACCATCAATTCCCTCACCATACTAGATGTTAGGGAACACACTCACCAATATATTTGGGTTTTGGTACCTAGTACTTGATGTTGGTGGCATGTATATAGATATAACATGAAAATAAAACCACACAAACACACACATAAAAAACACAAAATCCATATCTAACATTTTAAAATGTATATTTAATCATATACATATACCACTATCACAAAACTGTTATTAACACATAATAAAAAATATATATATGTATCTCACCACATAGAACAACCACACACAACCCACAAATTTACTCTTCATCTACTAACTCTATCAATTTTTCAGCTTATTACATTACCAAACATTGTTCATTAATTAATCCATTTATCCTCATATTTAACAACAAATAACTTTATCCAACATCCCTGTTTAATTACATTTTTACATTATCCCATTTTTTAATATTCAGTTCAATAATTAATTTACCACACATGAATTTCTATCCCACATTTATTTTATATTCTAGACCTTCATTTTTAACTCAGCATATATAGCTTCATATTTCACCACTAGGATGATATTAAAATTAGAAACCAAATTGATAATCAACTAAATCAGAACAATAACCATCACATCTCCTAGAAAATCTAACATTGTATCCCAACTATTTTAGTACAACAACCACATATCAATTACCACGCTTCTACTACACACACAAAATCCCACACCTAAACATTATATCACTATAAAGATGTAAAAAACACATAGTGTCCACCTAAACATGAGAACAATAATAATAGAACTAGAAAGAAAACATAGTTGATTTCTAATTCATAAAAATTCCATAATACATTTTGATGGGGATTTCACATTATTACATCATCTCTTATAATTTTATTTTCACACAACTTCTATTTTTATACACAACTGATTCGTTATCTATATATATGTGATTAAAATTTTATTATTGGTCGATTTGAACAATAATTCACAATTGGGGATATCAATTCAAAAAGGATAGAAAACGTGCATCACAAAATAATCATATTCTAGTCATGGAAAAATAAGAGTAATAAAAATAAGTCGGGACCACATGATAAAACACCCATTCCATTTAATTTCTATAAAATTAATCAATATATTCATTAATTAATTAATTTCATCAAATAAAAGAAAAAACATGTTAATTCTATAGATTCACAAATGAATAAGAGAATATGAATCACTTACTTAGAATTTATATACATCACACTACACCGAAGATAAGGGAATGTGAGATGATTTCATGACCTCAATACCATAATGGAATGGGTTTAACAAAATTCACAACACTTTTATAGAAGGAAGGAATAAAGAAGAGGGGAAAACTTCTACCTAAAATACCACACAATAAAAACGAAAACTGAGGAATAATGGCGGTTTTACATGATTGGTATCATGAGTATGGGTACTCTAGGTTATAGTTGTGAGATCTCAAGACTTAGGAATATATTTTTTGGATTATATGACCATGAAGGAATCAATAAAATAATAAAATGGAGAAAATAACATAGTTTAAGATACTAGATATTGATCCTATAATAAATATAATTATTACCACTATAAAATACTTTTTTATGTATCCTTAAATTCAGTTTCATTTAAATCACATGGAATAACACATTTAAAACATTGAGTGTTATTAAATTCATAAGTGATATTTAATCCCTACAAAATAGACATGAAAATATTTATTTACCACATATCTTATTTTTTTTTTAAATAAATTTTACATCATTCTAGAAAATATGTATTTTTATGAAAAATTTGATATTTTTCAAACTATTGAAGCACCCACATGAAAGGATTCAACAAATTAAGTCTATAAGCTATACAAACTGACCACATGAAGAAATAGATCGATTGAAAGTCCAAAAAAGTTACTACATGATAAACCTAGGAAACCAAATCAAGAAAAAAGTGACAGTATGAAGGAAAAAAGTTATCACATTACCAAACCAAGGGACCACATGACCAACCCAAGTGACCACCCAAAGGAAAAAGTGACCTCACGAATAAACCGACCAACCCAATGGATAATAAACTAACCATGAGAGAAAAATCTGAAATTTCATAGTGAGAAAACATTGATCACCCTCTTGACACCTCTAACAGTTGGGAAAATAAAAATGGTTTTTGAAATCCAAGAAATTATTTCAGATACCTATAAAATATTATCATCTCTGAAAATTATAGAAAGGATATAGGGTCTGAACAACCACACTCTGAGACACCTCTCAACGATATCTCTATAATTATCACCCCACAACATATCAATGAAAAAAACACAAAACCATGTGGCATCATCCATCATGGAAGGGGATCAAACTTATATAAAATAATAAAATAAAATGCATCATTTCAAAAAGGAAACATGAAAAGAATCTCAAAAAAACTATGGGTATTGAGTATGCATCTACAACTACCACTCCCAATTTCTATCCATAAAGACTTCATACCCTCACAACATAGGATCTAATGGGGTAAATCACCCAGATAAAACCAAACACTAAATATCTTGGATCTCAATCAGTTGATGAAAAATGTCACATCATCCTATATATTGAAATATCCATAATTATTGACCAGAGAGTCATAAAAAAGATACAAATGAATATGAGACATGCGATCGATGTTGTAAACCATATTCAATAATGTTGGGATATCAAACCTATAAAACACCTCATTAATTCAAACCAATCCATAAAAATGCTTTACGAACCTATGGGAAATCTTACACCCATTACCAAAACTCATTTACCACTAATGACAGAAAACCACCAAGAACACATTGTCTTTAACCAAAAACTCTAGAGGCCTCCACTTATGATCTCTAAATGAATTCTACCATTCCTATGAATCTTTTAATCAATAATGAACCAAATTGATTTTTTATTTCATTCTCTACATCATATCTAGACGAAGGACCCAAAAAACACCCACCACGGTCCAATACAAGAGAGAATGACATGAACACACATTAAATGACTCAAATGAAGATATAATAATGGATGATTTATAACTATTATTCATATAAAACTAAAAATATATAGGTTAATCAAATATGATCTTCCAACATCTACTACAGAAGCTAGCAATATATCCTCCATTTTCTGGAAGGTTTTCTCCGACTGTACATCAGTTTGGTGATGGAAAGTAGTTTTATGAAAAAACTAAGGGCCAATGGAATGCTTAAATAGTCTCTTAAATCATGATGTAAAATTAGTTACCCATTCAATTAAAAATTTCTTTTGAAACCAATTTATTCTCAACATTATATCCATGTACCACCTTTCCAAAGCAATAAGGTAACTATAATCCCCAATTATTAGAAAAGGGATGATTTCCTCAATCGTTAAACTATTACCCAAATGAAATCATAGCCTACCTGATATTGGGATATCCTAGTGATGAAATACATATCTATTTCCATCCTCTTATAGTTAGGGACATCTAAATACTATAAAAACATTGATAACAAGGTCATCTAATTCCACCTACTAGAAAACTAGACAATGTTCCATACAATCTTTTATCGAGCACTTCATCCCATAAAAATCAACTATGTAAACTAGCAGTGGAAGAAATAGAGAATTGAATAAAAAATAGAATAACCAAAAAAGCCTCAGTGGGAGTGTCTGATATAATCATAAATGGAATGATAATAATAAATAAATTCATGGATAGATAAAAACATTCTATATAGTATTAGAAAATAACAATACAAAAAAATGATCTCCATGAGCTTGTCAAGCCAAAGCCTAATCCTCAACTCCAAGCTTCAGCTGAATAGGAAAAAATTCAATAACCTTCTGAAGGGCCTTTACAATGTCTAGTACATGTAGCAATATAGTAATCTCAAGTGCCAGGGTGGCTGAGTAGGGTGTCAAATAAAATTCTCATTAGTACACTACCGATGGTGTCTACATGCAATTATAGTAGGTTATCTAATGTAAGCAATGTAAAGGTATTAATTTTAATGTTAAACAATACAAAATAATCAACTAACCTCCCACTCAGGTTCTTAAAGGACACGGGGCGAGTCTACCTACTTCATACCATGATAGGTATGTCTTTTAATGCCACATTATATATCGATATATTATCATTATATATATATTAGTGTGTGTGCGTGTGTTTCTTCCGGTGGATCGGGACATAACCCGCTAACATCCAATTCCAGGGGAAACTCTCACAGACTAGACCATAACCCAACTCCATGACCTCTCACGGCCACTTGGAACACATGATCTGGATGGACTGGGTGTAACTCACTCTCATCATCACAAAGGTAGCAATAATGGTTAAACCCCTACTTCCAGCATCTAGTAGGATCTAGAGGTAACCCAATGGAATCCATATCCATTGGAGCTCTCAAAGTTAATTAACTAGCTCCAGTGGAGAATCCCACACCATATCCCCTCCCTAGAGATCTCATAGTCCCTTATATCCTCAAATTGTAAGTCTTAATCATTTAACATAGATATGACACATGAGGCACTAACATCTCATCCATCCCATTACAATCATAATCATGTTTATATTTAATAAGATGATCATATGACATTACCTCTTATGTCATGTCTTAATCCTTTCAAACGGAAACTAAGGGATGATCAAGTATGCCACATTACAAATGAGGAAAACCCCTCATGTGTTACATTATACATATTCATGTCATTTAAAGCATCATATTTGAAATTTATCAATTTTCAAAATTCATGATTAAATTCAGGGGTTCACCATCCATTAAACATTTTCATTTAAAAGAATACAATTCATTTCAAAAGATGCATTACTTTTTAAACATGATTCAGGGAAAGGTAATTATATCTCTTGAAAATGTTAAATTTAAAACAAAATCATTTATGATGTTATTTCTATATTACCCCATCCAACCTATACAATCCAAACCATCAAGTTTTCTAAAGTAAGAAGAATTTTTCCTTAAGGTATAGTGGTCCAGAGTAAGGCATGTAACAACTCAATGGGCCACTTTTGAACTTCCAATTATAAATCATACAAACACATTTTATTCCCCATGAGTTACATTAATTACACATGTCTGATTTGTAATTTCATTTAAATGTGAAGTTGGAAGCTTAATGAGGTTCCATACATTTTGGACCATTTGACCAAAATGACCATTTTAAAAGTGGAACACCTATGGGTGTATATATAGATTATGAGTGATGTCAAACCCCCTAAACAAGAACCAATTCACCAATATAAAAAACTAAGGTCATTTATACAAGAAGTAAACAAAAAAACATAGAATCTCAAAAAAATTTGTGTTACGATATAATGGAATATATACGAAACAATAAAAAATCAAATGGAAAACTGCATGACCACCTACCTTAGGGTCGTAGATGATGCCTTGCTTGATATTAACTGAAAATTTAAAGAAAGTTTTAATAGATATGTGTCTCATTCCAAATATTTGAACATACGATGAATGATCTTGAATCGAAACAGTGCAATAGATGGAGAGATTAACTGAGGATGGATGAGTGCATGGGTTTAGCCTTACCTTGGGTCATCCAATACATCCTTCAGATTGATTATTGGTTTCAGGATGGAGGAGTTGTAAGTGATCTAATTTTAGAGGAGATATGAGTTAAAAATAGGAGGATGAAGATGTTCTTTTCACTAGAGTCAAGGGAAATTGGAATAGGGGTGAAGTGTTTTAGAAGAGAAGATGGTATTTTTAAAAAAAATGGGGGCCACATCATATAGGCACAATGTTTACAAACCGTGCACAAACCACGTGGTAAGGCTATGTCCCAAAAATGTAGTTGGCCACATGGCTATGTATCTGGTCCCACATAGTTATAGAAAACCCTTGTGGACTAGAAGGTGCCTCTTTCACAAGTCACATGAGCATGTGCCCTAGATCACATGGTTTAGACAAACCATGTGGCCCAATTATTTTTCATGTTTCAAGAACTCTATTCTCCAAACAATCCCTGGACAATCCTACAACCTATACAACTTGATTAAGACTCATAATTAAATCCATTTATGATATTTAAAATGAAAAATAATGATCTATAACTATTTCATAATAGTGGGACATTACATGTATGGTTCTACAGTATATTTATAATAAATTTATTCTTATTTAAAAGATATTTAGAAATGTATGATGGAATTCAAACCTAAAGTAAGTTTTTATTTGAAAACCCCAACATAATTTATGATTTTTTATGTTTAAGTATCTTCTAGGAGTATTATTGGATATTCTTATCATAAACCTAATTTATTTTATTCTCCTATGGTTACTTCAATAAATTAAAATTTTTCCTTTCACCTTCCTTGGTATAAGTACTCCATATACTAAAAAAATTTAAAGAAAATAAAAATTTTATTTTCTATTCTTTTTGGAATAATTCATTTCTGTGTCTTTATTTTTGATAAAATAATAAAACAAAACTTTTTGAACATTGTCATATGGATTAGAAAATATATATTTACCTTTATTTAACTTCATAGAAAGTGTTTTAAAAGTAATTTTCTTTTCATTTTTAGAATGATTTATTTTTTTACCTTTTATAAATGTGTGGAATGTATGTTTTTTAACTTATATGGAATAAAAAAATTCCACTATCGTGGACACTCATTTATTTGAACATTACATTAGAATTTTACGTAGTTAATATCAAATAAAATATTTTATTTCATATTTGGAAAGTATTTTTTACTTTAAATAATTAGTTTCCAATTAAAAAGGGTATTATCCTCATGAATTTTTACAATGATGTTATTCAAGAATTTTAATCTCTATCAACATCATTTTTTGAATATTATGATGGCGATATAATCTAATGATACCATCAAACATATTTATCTAAATAGTTTATGATCAGTTGGAATGGGGAATGTATTGACATTTTATATTCTATTTCTTCCAATTTTTGAAAGTCACTAATTTTAAGGCATGATGATTAAGATGTCTTTTCTATTAATATGATAAATGCATTGAAATTTTTATATGATCTTTTGGACTTAGAATTATATATTCATTTAATTTAATGGTAAGTATCATGAGACAAACTAGATTTGGTATTTGGCTAAGGCCTTCATTTATATAAGATGTCTTGGCATTGTGCCTCAATGGTATGTTTACGATGCCTAGATTTATGCATTCTATTATAATGAGATAAATAATTTATTTCTATTTTATTATACACTTAGTTAAAATATCCATGGGTAAGTTTCAATCTCATTTTTTTAATTATATGGAATTATTTTATTACAATTTATTTCTTTCATATTATTCATGCCTTATTAGCAATTGATGTTTTCATACCATTACTGAGCATATGAGGTTACCCATTTATTATGTTTTATTTACATATTATTATAATATGTTTAAAGTGATTTATCTATAGGTATATGATAAATGTAATAATTGTTATCTAAAGTAAAATACCTTGTTGTATTTTAATTTTTAAAATGTAACGTGATATTCAAGTATGTATCTTATTTTCAAATACTAATAAACTATTTGATCATTTGGGATGTCATTCCATGTATATAGTACCAATTTAATAAAGTAACCACCTACTCTAGGATACTTGGTTTGGTTTCATTATAGTTGGAATCAGTGTAATTTTAATTGAATCCTTGGAAATAGGATTTATGAAAACATAGATTAGGGAATATAGCCCTATGACTGAATTTTGAAATATTTTTAATCACTCGATAGCATCCTAAAGTTTTGGTAATTTATAAATTATATGGTTTTTGGAAATATATCCCTCTCTAGATATAAAAAGTGTTCTTGGTTTTAGATTTGATTCATCTTAGAGAAATAACCCTAAAAAGTGTTGGTTTAAGTATATCTCAGCTATCATTGTGTTGCATAGAGAGTGTGCCCTTATTACAAATCTTGTTTTACACTCACATGGTATATGTTTTTGTTTTAAAACTATAATTTTCAAATTCAAAATATAATTAAATCATTATTACAAATATTAATATGATTAATTAATAATATATATGACCTTATTCAATTTACCAATATTATTTTTAATATGTGAGGTGAACAACGTCAAGACATACTTCATGAACCTAAAAGATTATGTAATTTACTTTGACATGGCAATGAATAAAATTAAAGGAATAAAATTATTGCTAATTTCTACAAATAAAATTAATAATTAACGTGATTTAATTATTTATTATGATGAATAAAAAACAAGAATAATAGGGATCGAGGTAAGGGATATTTATAAACAATCCACTTCATCGGGTTATGAACATTCTTTATATAACTCACCTAATATATCTCTTTAATGTTATTTAAGGATTATAAAATTATGAATATGTGTCTATCACATATATACCTATATTATTATACCTTCATTTTATAGGGTAATATGTTCCATATGATCATTTCTCAAATTCCATCATTACGATATTTTTTACGATTTTATTATGAATCAGGATTAGAAACCATATTTTATTTTAATGGGAAATTAACATGTTATACATTATGATTGATTACACTATGTGAAACACATATACCATTAACATATTATTCTGGGTGTTCCCAAATATCTCTCCAATGAAATGGGAAAAGAAATGGTCTTGTGAGGCATCATGTATGATATTAGAGAGAAAAACTAATTTGTTATGGGACTTTTTACACCATGTGATATGGTTTAGAAAGATATCCATAACACATGTTTTGTTATGTTTTATGTTTCTTATCCATTCACTATGATGACATGATCTTATGATAACATGATATTTATGATATTATTTGAGTAAATTACTTATGTGTCTTTTCTTTAATGATACCATGATATACATTTGACTTGCATATTATGTTTCCTTAGCATGTTCATTCCCTTAGTATGATTTTTAGATCACCCCATTCAAAATTTATTTTCTAGGTTATCCCATAGTGTTTTAAAAATTTAAATTGATTTTATCATCTCACTATAGAGAATAAAATAAATATAAAATGTTTTAATTTCACATTAATGAAATACGAACCTAGTTTTCCAAATACACTAGGAATTTAGGATTTTGGTGTGGTATTAATGAATAATTATGTTTATAATCATGTAATAATATGTATAAAACACTTTAATATCAATATCTAATGCCAAAACCACAACATAACCCTATCTTTACAATAAAAACATATCAACCTCCATGCTTCCACTATAAAAAACAAATCATATCCAAACCCTCCAACACCATTATCGCAAAAAAAACCATAGATCCAACAGAACCACGAAAAAAACCAAAACCACCCTTATGAAAATACATGACAGATCCACCATTCACATAAATTCCATAAATAATATAAAAGGGGGCTTTCATATTTTTAAATCATTTCATATAAGGGCATTTTCATGAAACTTTTATATTTACACACAATTTATTCTCTCATCATATATAAGTTCACATTTTATGAGTAGTGTGATTGAAAAACAAAAAAAATAACAGTGTTATCAATCCATGGTGTTCAAAATAAGGGTATAAAAATAATAATAAAGTTTGATTCATGGAACAACAATAGAAAAAATTACCATTAGAAAAAATACAAATTTCATTACATTTTATTTAAATTTATTCATTATATTCATTAATTAAATCCTTCCATCAAAACTAAGGAAAATAAAATCATTATAATTTTATAGAAGAAAAAAATAATGATATAATAAGGATCCCCTACCTATAATTTATGTACATCACACTACACCAAAAATATTTGAAATATGGATGATGTCGTGACCTAAATACTACAAAGGTAAGGGGTTAATAAAATGATAAAAACTATAGAGAAGGAAAAAAGGAAGATATGGAAATACTACATCACACACTACACAGTAATGAAAAAATAACGAAAGAATGGCCATTGAACGAACATAGACTCATGAGCATAATGAGTATCAATCAAGCTCGATAAATCTCAAGACTCAAGGAAAAATTTCTAGATGATAAAAAATATAATGGATCTAGGAATGTATTTAATAGAGTAAATACATACTTTATATTCAATATACATATCATTAAATATCTCTAAATATTAATTCATTCATATCTCCTTTTCATGTAACTTTATATTCAGTTTTATTTAAAACGTAAGTAATAAACCATTTTAAACCCAGAAAAAATAAGGAATTCATATATATAATTTAAAGGTAAATAATTTATTTGAAAATGTTTATTATCTAATTAAATTTCTTATTTTACCTTAAAAATCCTTTTTATTTCATTACGAAATTAGTGGGTATTTTTAATTTTTTTAGATTCATAAAACTGTCAAAGACATCATACTGAGTAATGGATCACATAAAGTAAATATACCCCATGGAGACATTTATCAACCAAAAAAACTAACCAAGATACCTCAAAATTAACCCATGTTCCTACATAAAGGTAAAAGTGACCATAATATTGAAGAAACTAACTATATTTCCAAACTATGTAACCAAAAAACCAACCCAACTGGCAAGGAAAATAAAAACAACCATGAAAAAAACCAACCTACGACTTGGTCAGTAAATCATCTATGTGATAAAACTAGTAAATCTTTAGTGAATACTATTTTCATCCTATTAACACCACTAGGACTCAATAAAACACAAATTTAAGTGGTTTTATAATCCCATTACATTATAATTCACCATCTCCTTCAGAAAGTGTTTTTAATTTTAAATAAGTGATTTACCGCTGTAGTTCCTTATATTAGTTTCTTTTTATTGAACTCTATGGTTGAGGAGTGATATAGCCACAATAATATTATGATTTAGTGTTAAGGATGGATTTATTATAGATGATCTCAATATTTTGATAAATCCAGAATGTGGGGCCAAATTTGGAATAATAGGTGAGTTGGATCCTTCCATAGTGTTTTTGATTAAGACAAGGGTGGGATTTATCCTTTGAGTAGTCTGATATTTTAATGGGATATATAGTCTAAGATCATAGCCCTTTAAGTAGTGATATTTCTTTGAATACTTCTTTTTTGGGATGTAAACCAATCTGACGTAATTCCTATGATGACCTTGGGGTTCAAGATTTAGCTTGGGGAGAGTGAATAATTTTTTTGTGTATTTATGTGTGTTGATTTATTTTTCCAATAAATATTTATACGCTCTCTATAAGTTTCATCTCTGTTAATAATTTAAACAAGGGCATAAGTTAGAGAATGATCTTGGTGATATGGTGTATCTAATTTGGGGGGAGTTGTCGACTACATGTGATAGAGTATTTCTGTATCCTCTAAGGTTCCACCTACTATAAGAACATGGATATGGAATTCAATTATTAATGATAATGTTGATATATTATGTGAGGGATTAGTATATAGTTGTATTTTTTTTATCATAATGTCGGAGTCATCCCCTTTGACGACTTGTGATAAATGGGATATAGCCGATTGTTATCTCTGGGTAGTCTAGAAGACAACTTCAGTGAGGACTAGTGTGTCAAGATGGGGCAATGTATGATATCTCGTAATTTTATTTCATGTAGTTAGGGCCCATTTTTTATTTAGACATTAATTTTTTTCATATGATTGTGGTTATATTTTTTTCTATTTATTTGGAACCACTATGATTTTTCTTTATGTTTTTTTTAATTTGAAACTTTGTTTGATATTTTTCTATATTTGATTGCATGTTATTTATATTCTTAAGAAAGATATTATCTAACATGGTATTTTAAGGTTAAGATATTTTATGGGTAGGTATATGACTAATGGATTATGAGGGACTGATGAGTAAGTTATTTTGGATATAAGTGAATAATCTTTATGATGTGTAAATCGAGATTATAAAGGTTATGTTTTATACCGCATGGGATATGAGGGTATACATTTTATCGATTAAAGACAGGATGTACCTGGACTGTGTTGCGTAAATTAGATTGAGTCATTAGAGTATTTTTTTCTCATATCCTTAGTTTCATGAATGTATAAATTTTTATAAGAATGCATATGATATTTTTTGGGTGAGTTGAGTTATACTCATCACAGACATGAATATGCATCCAGTTGATCACTAGAACTTATTATATTAAGGAATATAGGGGAATATTACAATGTTTGTGGACTCACCAATTCCCATATAAATGACATGGGTTTTTATATATGGGGGTATACCTTGATGTTTTTTGGAAGTTCCATATACCATTATGGAGATGGAGTTATGGTTCTAGACAACAAGTATCAGGTAGGATGAGGGTTTGATCTGTGATTTTCATGTGGGTTTGGATTAAATTTACTATTTTTTAAATTTAATTTTGTGCAGTATATATATAAATCAAGGGGACCTCATATGTACTTGTTCAGGATGACAGAAATATATAGGTTTAAGTTTTTTTTAATCTATTATACATTAATACATATCATTTAAACGGTTTTTCTTTTATATTACGAACTATATATTAACATCTAATCTACCTAAATTTTTTTATAGATTTGGTGTATTCCCACTATATGAACAAAGCATAATGATTTTTTTTGTATATTTTAGAATGTAACACGTGATTTATATTTTAAGGAATAGTTTCTCTATGGCAATTTAAATCCCTCACCATTATTCGATAGCTCGTTGTATAAAGGGTGGAACATGTGAAGTTGTGCTGAACCTTTTCATGAACATCATCTAGTAAATTGGACTTGGAGGTTAAAAATGTAAACAATGTGGTTTTTTAATGGTGAAATAGTCAATTATGGGAGGAAATGGGATTTAAGGACTTTAGAGGTAAATAATGAGAATTCGTAAACAACACTACTATGGTGGAAACCCTAGTTTTGAGGGGATGTATTATGTCAGGAGTAGGTACTTTAGTTTTACTATGTTTTAGTATTGGGAATTGTAAAATTTCAAGGAATCATAATTTTTCATATAGTTCACTTAGGAGCAAGTTTTACTATTCATGATTCATGATAATTCCCTTTTTAAGGCATTGTACATTAACCTACGGGTGGTTTTGATTGACCTATTAGCTTGATATGCCACATTATTAATTAAATAAGCTAACAATCTATTTAATTTTCTCTGAAATACATTATTATAGCTGAATAGATTATTTTTTATATATGGGGTTTCTATTTATGTGAATGATTTCTGATGGTGGATGTTGGATGCCAAGGAACAATGTATTAGGTTGTATTATATTTTTGATAAAAACCCATTTTTAAAAATTTGTGTAGTGAAAATAGAATATATAAAACTATTTTATAGATTTTTTTAACTTGGAATATCTCATGGGGTCCATGATTTTGAAATGGTGATGGTTTTTAAACTAATCTAAATTTTTAAATGATAATTTGTGTAATTTCATTGTAAAGAAAAAATTGTTTGACATGTTTATTTTAAGAAAAATACTAACATGAAAAATTATTTATGATTTATGGTTATAAGGAAGTTATGGAAAATGGTTTTGAAATTTGATTTTATTTTTTTATGATTGAAGAATTTATTATGGAAAATACCTATAACACTAGGTATTTTTGGATTTTTTTTTATAAAAACCCTTGGATTACAAGGGTTTTTGAAAAAACTCAGGTGATTTGGTGTGTATAAAATGTTCTTATTGGTTTTTAAAATAATGAATTGGTTGGAGAACCACTAGGGTACAAGATTTTTTTATTTGACTCGACGGGATGTAATCTTTTAATTACATGTTTCAATTTGTATTTTATGGAATATAAGAGATAATTAGCTATTTTTGGCTTGATGGAATAGTGTTTAGTGTTTTTATTAGGTATTCATGTATGGGTTTAGATGGTTACATAGCTTTTACTACATATTTTATGTTTTCACGATTAGAAAAATTTAGTAATCCATAACTATCCCCTTTTTGGGGAATGCTATAAGGATATGTAAGGGTTCATATATAACATTTCATGATTAGCGAGTGAATTCATGCTATATTTTGACGTTATAATGATGGATATAGGTATGGTTCTTAGGTGATTTTAATAGTACCATGATAGTATTGTTGGATTCCTTATATTAAAATTATTAAACTGATGTAGTCAAAATTATAGATGAATTAATAGAAGTGTTAATGATTGTGTAGTGTGGATTTGATGAATATTGTACGTTATGAGTCAGTTGTAAATTAATGATCCGTATAAGTCCAAATTTATGGGACAATGACTATTTAGAATTCTCATGTATGATAAGTATTATGGAGGGTAGTTTTTAATGTCTTGTTCCTTCGTGTGTCTAGATAATATAAGGAATTTTATAATCTCATTAATTTGCTGCTAGTGTGAATTTGAATTTTTCATTTTATATTGAGAGGGAGGTGATTTTAAAATCTTTCTAGAGTATAAATAGATTATTTATACATAAAAGGAGTTATTTTAATTTATCATGGAATGGTTTAATCATATATAGAATGAAATGGGATTTAGTTGGTGGTTACAAGACCAATAGAAATCATAGCGGAATCCCACCATGAATACGATGTGTTTGGAAGTAGGATAATCGAACTTTCCATCCCACTAAGATCCTGGTGGGCCATAAAAATTTCAATTGGTATCCACTAATTATCTTATTATGTTACATAACCCCCATTTAATTTTGTGGAATTTTTATTTTTTGGGGATTTTATTTTAATACTATGTTTAGGGATTTTTTCCTCCAACCGATCCGATGAGTGGGAAGATAATCCTATATGTACTTCCTTACATCCTCATCACCCCAAGGATTCTATTTGATGAGAGAAGTTCAATTTTATCTTATTGATGGAATCCTCTTCAAATTTTCCTCATTTCAACTTTTTTTTTGCGTCCTCTTTTTTCTGTTCAATGGGTCATGGATTCGATCATGATTTTATCCAATCATGATAGAATCATGTCATATTGATTTTAATTTTACACCAAACAGATTGATAATATCATCAAGGAATGAAAAAACACGATTTGATATTATTTTGGTATATATATATTACATGATGTTGTTTTATTTTAATATTATCAAATTAGAGTGATATTTAATTATCAATTTATACTTAATATTTATTTCATTTTCTTATAATTGGATTGCATATCAATTACGGATTGTTTTTATTTAGTTATGCATTGGTTTGGTGTTTTATAATCAGTGAATTATTTTTACATCATTTATTACAATTGATATTTTTGATTTATATATAATAATTTCATATATAATGATGATTATTATTGATATTGGTTATCATTAGAGTCAATAAGAATTGATATGATATTAAAGTTATATAAGATTTCATAATTGAGGTAGGTGGACTTTATATATTGATATTTTTGATTTCATATAATATTTTCTTCTTTAGTGGTTATAAATATTCACAAATTACTAAACTACGATGTTGTGGTGTAAATCCTATCATGTTTTGTGTTAGTATAAACCATGTTATAGTGGGGGCCACTATGAGGTGGTTTAGTGCCTGGAAGTATATGAATTATATAATAATGCATGATTTATATACTTTATCCAAACCAAATATATAATGACTTTTATTTCATCATGATTTTATGAATTAAAGATTTTTTATAGAATAATATGAGATCTTTAATGTGGTAAATGTTTAATCATGGATAGATGAGAATTAAAAAAAATTATAACTTATTTAATATCTTGATTTTTTATGAAACATTTGAAATGATGAAGTAAATATTTATGAAATTTTTTTACATTAAATAAATTCAATTAAGAATATATTAGTGTATGAAGACAAATATATGCATGTGAATCATTTTATATATTCACCTCTAACCCATCTTTATCTCTATATTAATGAGGTTCTAGTAGGTCATGAGGAAGAGGGAATCTATCCCGAAGTGTAAGAAGATTCACATAGCCCATGGATACCGAAGGAGAAAGTAGTTGAATGGATAATTATCGGTGATTTATTTCAATATCATTTCTAGGTTAGTATATAAACCAGATCAAAATATAAACATATTTTCAATATTTTTTAATTTTGTCATTCTAAATGAATGAAATTATGAAATTAAATAAATGAGTTTCGGTTGACGTTTCGACTATATTTAGACATAATTAACCCCCTCAAAAGAACCGGAACTTATTTTGATTGTTTTTATTATGATAATTATTATATATAATTACATTACTCGATAAATGATAAGGTGTTATATCATCTTAATAGTCATTAATTACTATATAACATTTTAAACAATTTATTGGCAGTGGCTTGGCCAAATGTGTGATGGTGGCACATCCTATGGATTTCATGGTGGTGTGAGTTGTTTTATAAAGTAAATGGATTATACCATTTATAGATTTTATTAAAAATAGAATGTTTTAAAATATATTTCCATAAGAAATTTATTTTACCTTTAAATTGGAAATTAAAAAGGAGAATATATTTTTAAAGAAAATATCAATGTAAATAATGAATTAAATGCTTATTTTGAAATTTGATTTCAAGTGATGAATTTGAGGTTTTCCAATGAAATTTTCAATAATATTAGTTAAATGAATCATGTTTTTGAACTAACCATTTTGTTAACTTTATTTAATTTTTCCAAAAGTGGTGTTGATGGGTATTTCTAAGAAACACCAAGAGACCATGTTTTAAGAAATGGATTGGTCGGGTTGAACTCATGTTGGTGATGCACTATTTTCAAAAATATCACATGACTATATTATATCTTCTAATTTATGATTGTATAGTGATCAAAATTTTAGTTTAATATTGATATTATGTGTACCTTATGTTTAGTGTATGAGATCGGATTAACAAAATGATAGGTGCGATCACTCACCGTCAACCGTCAGAAGGGGTTTGAAATTCTGGATAATTGATATTCCTTATTATATCTTATCAGGAGTTGTGTTATATTAACATTATTATTTAATATGTTATATAAATCTATGATGTTATTAGTGATTAATAATGATTTTTATATAATTTATTCCTAGTTTTTTGATAAATTCATAGTGTGTGTCAAGATTGGAAATAAAAGGTGACTGGGTTCACTTCTTGGTGTTTTTGATATAAACGAGAGTGGGATATATACATATATTTTTATTACTCATAGTATGAGATAGAGTGACTAGGAACATAGATTGTGTAGTAATTATATTTTGTTTTAGGCCTCTTAATCATTATATGACCCCATGGGAAGTGATGTTTAGGAAAACCACATGCTTTTGGATTTATCTTAATGATCATAACTACTCTTACGTGAGGTTGTGTGTAATTATTGATTTTAAAAGTTTGGATTAAGATAAACTGAAGTGTTTCTCTCTCAATTTATGGTTAGAACATGAAGTGAAAGTTTATTATGCTTGATATATTTAAAATATAAGAATTTGGAGGAGTTATCAGCTATTTATGGTAGATCAGACCAATATCCTCTAAGGTTCTATCTATGGAAATACCATGATAATGAAATGATAATAATATTGATATAAAATCTATGAGATCAATATGAAACCATAATATCATACTATCATGTAGTGGGATCTACCATCAATGATAACCTGTGATATATGAGATAAATCTAAAGAGGTTATATGGAATGTTTGGAAGATATATTTGGAAAGGATTGGAGATATGAAATTGGCTAAGGTAGGTGATCTATAATTATTATTTCATATTTCAAAGCCCTAATTTTTTATTTTAACATTTTTTTATAATGGGATTGGGGATATGTTTTTATGTGTTTCTTTATGCCTTCTTTGATTTCTATTTTTTTTTCATTAACACTTATTATTTCGTTTGATTGTTGGGCCAAATTTGATTTAATGTTGTTATTATTTTTGATATGATTCTAATTTATCATGATATTTTAGAGTTTTTTATTATAATGGATGTAAGATGAATGATGGGTCATGTGGGTCTCTGATGATTTATAATTTTTGTATATGAGAAATACCTTAGTATGTTAGTTTATATTGAGTTGAGGATGATTATGTGGTATTACTAATTGTTATATAAGGGTGTATATGTCATTGATCAAAGGTTTGTGAGACATGTATTGATATGGGTAGTGCTAGTTTATTTTTTGTAGAGTTATTGTGTCTTAAATCCATGATATCACACGAATATTACTTCATATTATCATGGAAGAGATATGTTATTATAATGGTTTATTTTTACTCCCCAAAAACATGCACATGCATTCACTTGATCACTAACACACATAATGTCATGGTAAGTATGGAAATTCTCCTGGGTCATTAGAATCACCCTATAAATATGTATATGTTATATACATTGATGTATGAGGGTAAAAAATTTTGTTTTCTAGAGATTGAGTTATGGATTAGGATGATTAGTGTTACGGAGTTTGAGGATATTTTAGGATATTTTCAGGTGAGTTTGGAAAGAGGATAATATTACTTATTTCTTATTATATAATGCATATGAAATGGTCAATGGGAATTCATTTTTCTTTTTGGTTATGATTCCTACCATATATATTTATAGGGTGTTACTTCTCTATTATATTTTGATGAATATCATGTAGACTATTTTACTTTTACATAGATAGTGGTATTCCCCCATTAGATCCCTATTTATATCTATATGTTTTCAGTACCCTCATTATGAATATAGGTCATGATGAGATTTTGGTAGATTTAGGAATGGACGTTAGGATTTATATTTTAATAAATTTTATTTTGGTAAATTTTTATGCCATCACGACTTGTCTACAACCTCTGGAATATAGAGAGGTATGTTTGAGATTATGTGAAATTATTGATTTGGAAGATCTTTGGGTATAAAATAGGTTGGGACATTACAATATAATATAAAAAACATAAGGTAATTAATGTCCTATGCATTTTATACAGTAAAATATCTCTTATATATGGTTTTGTAAAAATGTTTTAGAAATATTTGAGGATTATAAAAATCTATCTTATTAAATAATTAAATTTGTTTTTATCATTATTTTAAGAGTGTTGAAAATATAAATAATGTAGAATAATGATTAACCCATTAAAATATGTCATTTAATTCACAATAGTCCATGATTGTAATAAAATGGTATGGATTATGATGATATGTTAATATTAGTGTTAGTAGGGGATCATATAAAGTTCACTTATGAGGTATATATTGTTTTTTAAATTTTGGATGACCTTCTTGGGTATTCTAAAAAGAGTATTATAGATTGTATCATTGGTATTCTTCAAGTTTATATTTTATATGAATCCTCATTACATGAGGTTAATAATAAATACCACTTGGGAACTATTTTTTATAAATTAAGATGATATTTTTCCACTTAAAAGAAGGGTTCGGGATTTAGTACCTCAACTGAAAAATATTAATAAAGTTTATTGATATACCTAGATAAGTGAAATGTAGTGTGCCTATCTATTAAGGCGCGTAACATGTGATGTACTCATAAACATGGCTGAATTAAATGAGATATGTCTATATATCACATCTAGTATTTACTCATAGAATATAGAATGTATTATTAGTATTATATGAGGTTAACATACTTTGTAATTCATGGAAACTTGATGTCCTATGTAATGGGATTTTAGGGTTTCTCATAGTGTAAGATATTTATCTAGTGGATATATGTATGAAGATTTATGTGTTTTATGGAGATCAATTTATAAATGTTTGTTTCTTGAGTAGAAATTTCACTTTAATAAAGGATAATCCTTTCTAAAAAGTTATTATTATAGAATTCTTAAATGATTATAATGAAAAAAGCCTCATAAGGACAAACATATATGTTGTAAAAATGATTATTATTTTAATTACAAATTATTGAAAAAAAATTGATAGGATAATGAAATATTATCCAAAATGAGATTTGAAGGATACTAAAAATGAGTTTTTATATGATTTAACATGTTGGAACACATGATGTGACATAAAGGGGTTGTGAAAAAAAGTTATAAGGGTTTAATAAAAGTAACCTATTTTATTAATTATATACTAAATAAAAAAATGTGGCATGGATAATTTCACCACCTTGTGTTTGATGCCCAAAAAATACAGAATGTATTGAAATTTAAAGCATTATGGTTTTTTGTGATAATTTATCTACTAATAGATTATACATGATGATTCTTAATTACACTTTTAGATATTATGTAATGGATTTTATGAGTTTCTAAAAAATATACAAACATTAATTGGACAATTCATTATAAAATATTTGTGGGTTTTATCATTATTGAAATATTTTTAAAATATTTGGTATTGTGAGGTTTATCCTAAATTCAAAAAAATCAAAACATTTCAAATAATGATAGAGATTCAAATTAGTGTACTTAAATCGTATAAATTATTGGATATTACTTTGAAGGATAATATATCATGTTGTGCAACAGTTAGTGAAACTACATAGAGTTGATAGTTCTCATTTTATAAAGGTTCTACCATGTCCTGGAGTAATGAATAACACTAACCAATGTGTTATGAGATTCATATAACCTCTGCACTATCCTTGGAAGAGGTTACAAATTAAATTATTTTCAAGTTTCAACCTCAAATCACATTAAAATTTAAAGGTTTTATTTAATTAAATTACATTGATGCGTTTTTTAGTTTTTATTCATCTTTTAATTTATTAAATTCAAATGATTATATATAGATATTGTGGAAAAGGTTTTTGTGGTTATTTATGCAGTGTATGAACATTTCTATCTCACTGATACCTAAAAGGAACAATATGATCAACTATATTTTTTCTATGTAATGTGATAATTATAAAACATACTAAAATATTACAATAAAGGGTGGTCATATATAAATAATTAGAAAAACATTCTATATTTAAGATCTTGGTTCTCTTGAAATTAGTGATCAACACTAGGATAAATATGCAATATGTACTCCCAATAAGAATGGATAAACTCAAAAATAAAATATAAAATCATTATTATTTATGTATGATACATCAAAATAAATAATAAGTAATAATATAAAGACCATAAAGATATGAGTTCCCCTAACCAGGAATCTAGTAAAACCTCCTTAGAGTTGATTAAAATGCATATTTTAGATGAAAAACATGTATTACAAAATCCTACATGGACCAAGATTCTATTATAGGAACCATGTGTTCTTTTCAATAATGGATGATCAGATAAATCAACATAAATAATATATCAAATAAATCACTAAAAAATATCTCTTGAATTACTCTCTCTCCCTCTATTTCTCTCTCTAAAACTTTTATTTCTTGATTAACATAATATATTTTATTGAATTATTCTAAAACCAAATAGTTTTAGGATATGATCTAGGTGATATAGATTTTTAGGTTCAATAACCAAATGTAGGTTCGGCGAGCTATATTAGTGGTATGGTGTTATGAGAATGAAAGGCTCTCGAAGGCAAAACAACTATGCCTGAGAGAAGGCACATGGTCACATATTCATTGATAGAAAATCAATTACATTAATTGAACCAGAAAATATAGCAAGTGACCACACTAGGAGACAAATTTTTTAAAAAATTATAGTTGTCATATATAATAAATTTATAGATGATATTAAAATGAAAATATAATTTAATTAATTGAATTGAATAAACATAACCATAAAGATAGACCGATCATGAATGAAACCCTATAAAAAATGGGAGAAAATAAAATAATAGGAGAATCCACATTATAGATAACAAAACAATTATATTAGGAAAAAATACATAGTAATTATGATTTTTAGATGATAATTAAAATAGATGGTATTAATAAACAATAAAACCTAAAATATTAATTTGAAACAAAATTTGTTTTAAACCAAGTTTTATAAATCTCAAACATGTAAATAAAATTGAATAATCAAAAAATTCTCATGGTGTTACTATTATTATTGTATTTGAATTGTTCATATATTAAAAATTACAGAATAATATCGAAATTTGGATAATTGAATAGCCTTTTTCAAACTATCAGATATATTATTAACTTTATATAACTTTTTTATGGATATAAACTAGGATTGAATGATACATTTGATAAAATTCAGTCTAATATCGATATTCGTTGAATTACCATGAAAAAAATGAGTCTTAAACCAATGTAAATCATATTTTATGTCCCAGAAAACATCAAATTTATAAGAAGAATGTGATATTTCATTAATCATAAATTTCAACAAAATTATTTATATAACTAATTATATCAATTTAATATTTTAATTTTCTATAATGGATTAGAAAACAACATATTTTTTATTAAATTTTAATGAAATTGGACCAACACATGAAATAGAAACATAATCAATAAATGATTTCTAGGTATCCACATTAGAAATATAAATGAAACCTATATATCATATAACATCGTGATTAGAATTAAAATTCTATATATAACATAATAAAATATCAGAAGAAACATAAATATAATTTAGTAACCAATTTAAATCCTAATTTGGGGGATTTTCTAGATTTTTCATAAACCTACTAAAGGTATAAACATCATATAAAATTTTCAACCTCAAAAAAATCATGTCATATGTTACAATATCAAATACTATAAACATATAAAATTATAAAAATATCTTATATATAGGATTTTACATTAGGAGTTGTGAAATAAATAATTTGAAATATTTAATTAGGGGAATATTAATAGGTTTTCATTTTTTGAAAAAGGAATATTTTAGGATATTTATTATATATGGACATCAGAACAAGAATAAATGTTAATTATTCAAAAGGGTTATTATTTCCATGAATATAATTTTTCCTAAATTTACTATATTTTCTATTTGAAATAATAATTTGAGTTTTTGTTTCATATGATTCATTAATAATATATTTCTAAAAATTATAGGAATATTATCAACATATAATAGAATAAAAAACATTTCATACCTGATGGATATAAAATAAACATGAATATAAAATTTAATATAAGAAAAATAATTATTCAATTTAAATGAGTCATATATTGTATATCACTATAATAAATATTTTTTTAAACCATATTGGGACTTGTTTAAAATAAAAACGTGATTTAATTTAAATTTATTAGTATAATCTTAAAAACATTTATATAGATATCCCCCTCTAACATGTGATGAAGTAGTCGAAAATTAGATTTCTTAATTAAAAAAAATATTATAATATATAAAAAAATGATTGAAGTAAATGAATAAAATAATTTTTTACAAATAGATAAAATAACACATTATAATCATTCCCACCTAAATGCAGGAAATCATTGTAAAAGATTGAATCATTAAATAATATATTAGAATCACCTATATTATATCCATTATTCATGAATTTCACTCATTGATTTTTAATTTCCATTTTATTTTATTCATTTATTATTTTTTATACTTATCAATAATTCTCAAGTGCTTTGTCATAAATTCATGATGTTTTAGAGTTTTAGTGTTAAGTACACCATTTTTAAGAGTTATTAAAAAGCATTAAACAAGTGTTTGAAACCTATAATTTTTTAATAATTTGATGTTGAAGGTTGGTTCATGGTTTTTAAAATAAATTAATTTTTTATAGATAACTTTTTTAGTTTATTTCTTTGTGGGAGAGACCCCAATGGTTGGTGTACACTAAAGAGAAACTGTATCACCCAAACTGCATGGGTGTGTGGGGATCAATTTACTAGATATTACATGACCAACACATGTTTTAGAAAACCATGTGGATAGACTATAAATCATACACATATTTTAAATATTGGATATTGCTAAAAACATCCCTCAATAATTTTTAATCTTTATGAATCCTATTATTTTCCACATGAATCAGCTAACCCCCCGGGCACATGACCCCTCCTTCCTCTATTCTATTTCCCCCTTAATTTTTCACTATGTTTGATCATATATATTCATGGTATAATCAACTACTTCCCTTACTCTCCCTTATTTCTTATATTTATAATGTTTTGAACGTCTCTTGAGAAACTTAGGTTCCATGTGGGAAAAATATAGGGTTTTGGGGTGGACTATATGTTGATATTTTTTATGTCTAGGGCTTATAGACATTGTCTTCATCATTGTTTCATCTTTATCACCATATGATACCTATTAAACATGAGTTTAGACTATGTTTTTCTATATAACTACATTATTTTGTTTGAAATTTAATTTTTTATCATTTCTAAAACTAGTTTTTACCAGATTATGATACATATGGTTCTTATTAGGGTATTAAGATATTTCTATGATTTTCATCATATGAAATCAAATTATTTTCATCACATTAATAGTTTTTTTAAATGGTTAGTTTAAAATATCAAGTGAATGTATTAAGACCCTATGGTATGTCTTAAAATGTATTTGTACATAAATAATGTGTTTGAAACCGTAGTGAATTTTCTATGAAAATACATTTAATTAAGGCGGGTTTGTAGAAGGATATTTTAAAGGATGAAGTTATTTATTTCAAATCGGGTTTTTTATTTATTTTTTTTATAAATGATTTTTTATAAATCATTTCCTAGTGTATTTATAAGGTATACTTTTAGAATTGGACTTTTAATTTTAGTTGAGAAGGCTTGGAATCACAAGCTAGTTTTCAAATTCCTACTTATCCTATACCAAAAGGAATTAAATTGATGTTTTGGGAGAACTTATAATTTATCCCATTTTCTAATATAACTTGTTTAATACTTTCACAGTTATGTTATATTTACTAAAAAATGTTGAATTATTATTTATATATTTGAAAGGGGATGTTTCTTATGAGAGTGTTGGAGGTTAAATTAGATTTAATGGTTATATTGTATTTATGAAGGTTTTCATCATTTGATTATTTCTACCCACCTCCACTGATTGAATGTGTGGGAACCCTAGTCACTAAGAGATAATACTGGATACATGTTACACTAGTAATATAAAACACTAACTAATTTCCCTTAGTGGCGTTGTTTTCACAATCTAGGAGAGCACCCTCTATGAGGCCTCTGTGGGTTAGTCAAGAAGCTTGTGTATCTTTTAGGACGAAACATTGATCATTATATAGTCCCATGTAATGTTAATGCCTAGGGACATATAACTTTTAGAACTAGTGAGTTTCATATATTCCTTGTGTGTTATTGATGATTACATCTAGGGTTTCCCTCCTTGTAGTTTTTACATACCATTTTTGAATAGTAATTTCATTTGACCATTATACAATTTATATTCATTTCTCTTATACTATGTTGACTTTTGATTACAACATGATTTATATCTTATATTTTTGTGGTCTGGTTAATGTTTTAATTTTTTTTTTGAAATATGTTTTTCTCATGTAATTTTTTTTGAAATTGAAAAAATTATTGGTGAAAAATTATTATTTTTTAAAAATTAAATTATGTTTTTATTTTTTATGATTTTGGGAACACTTTTAAAATTATACTTTTGTTTTAATTTAAAATAGAGTTGTTGAAAGATCTATTTTTAAAGTAAATGAATATTTATTTTTTTCTCTTATTTAATCACAGTTTTATTATATCTTAAAAATATCGCTCAAAATAGAATTATTTAAATTGAATTTATAAGTAATTTCATAGACTATAGGGTGATATCCTACTAAGCATGCTTAACTCACACCTGGTGTGCACCTCAGTATATATATTACTCTTATGTTTTCTTTGAGGTGCTTGATTCCTACCATTTGTTGTTCTCTAGATTGTTATCCTATAAGATAATACTTCAGGATGAGGTGACTGTCCACAGGCCACATATAGTTGGTTTTATTGGTTTGGTTTGATTATTGTTTACTTTTGGACGTTGTTTATTGGAAATCTTTTCATGTTGTATTTATATTCTATTATTTTTTACTTTAAATTTATTTAATTTCATACTATGTATCATTAATTTTCCAAGTTATGATATTTTATGTTTATTTGGATGATTTTTCATTTCTATATAAATATATCTAACCATAATCATGGGTTATAAATTATTTAATAGCCATTTATTATGTCTGTTATTCCAATTTATGGATGTACTATTCTAAATCCTTTGTAAGTTTTCATTATTTAATTATTTATTTAGGAGAAAAAAATTCCCAAAGGAATTTTATTTTATTCCTAAGGACTGGTTTCTAGCCCATTGGGACTATAAAGCCCCTTCATCCCTAGTGGTTGGTCGGCTTAGGAATCAGTTTGGTGGTGGATTGAGTCAGTTTGTTATATTTAACACCCATTTAAACAAGTTTTCTTTGACTTCATTATGTTTATATATTTTATATTAATTTTTATTGTTAAGAAAAGAAACAAATTTATTCTTTCATATTAGTGAGACACATTTTTTATTCATAAATTCATATTAAGTCCTTATATGTTTGTGGATCATAATCAATAACATCATGAGAACCAATAAATGAATGGGCTGGTGGTCAAATATCCTATCACACTTTATATCTAGTGAGATGATTATACCCAACTCTAGTAGAACCCATATCTTTTGATCTTGATTCATATTATAATTTAAACTTTACCCTATCCTAAGTGATAGTCTAGTTTGTCTAATTTGGAGACCCAATTTAAAGTTTCTATTGAACCTTCAACTCCCCCATTTTATGAAATGTGAATTATTTTTTCCATGGAAAATTTGTATCATGAGAGGTAACATCATGATTAATAATATATTTTTTAAAAAAAATTATTATCTATCCATAATTTATAACACTTCACACCATTGAGATAACCCATTAAAGTAAACATAAGGTCCCTTCACTTTAATTTTATTGATTTTCAATACATGCATGGTTTAGACAATGTCCCTAAATTAAATGAAATAGGGATTTTCCATGATTATTTTAGTGTATAAACATCCATAGTAGTATATATACACCCATTAATCCAGTAAATTTTTATAATTTTGGCTTCAACCCAAAACGATATGGGGAATTCATTGTATGAAAATATTTTGCATACTCTTTCTAGAATTGTTTTATTTTGGCATGTAGATAATCCATTCAATTAAGTAGTTTACAAAAAGTTTCTATACCTAATTATTCTTCTAGATTTATAGAATTAATTTAATTCAATGAATATATATTCTAAACCATTATCAATTCTCCAGACATTTAATTTCTTACTAGTTTGATTTTTGATAATAATTTTCCAAATTTTAATGGTCTAAAATGTATTATATTTATTATATAAAATATATATCTACACTTTCGTAGAATAATTTTCAATAAAAAAAGAAAAATTAACATCCTCCACAATGAGAGGTTTTAAAAAAAAAACATATACATCATAATACGTATATTCAAGGGGATATTTAGTTTAAATATGTATCTTTTAAAACATACTTGTTTTGTTTAAAAAACTACAATGTTTCTAAAAACTGATAGAACACTAATTGTAATTAGTCTTCATATTCCTCAATTATTATGTTCTAAAATTCACATTTATTTATTTCTATAGGTCTCATACTCCATAGGATAATTCCATCATTGCCTATGAAACATGAGTTTTTCATTTTGTATATTATAATATTTACTATTAAAAACATTAATTCTATTCATAATTGATCATAATATATAGAGTAATTTCTTATATTTAATTTTGGAGAAACAACATTTGATTTGAAGGGAAATTATTTCTGATCAAGGGAACATAATAATATGATATTTATTTTTTATTAGAAGTGTCCTTCATGTTATAAAATGTCTGAAAATTAATATAATAATGTTATACCGAAATATAACCTTCACCCATAACTCTAATACTCATATTATTAACTAAAAATACAACACTATATTTAATTTTAACTAATTTAAAGAAATATTCCTTCCTATGAAACATATGAAAACAATTTCCTTAATATAAAACTCATTCTTCACTTATAATTATAATAGAAACATTAATGAAATGAACAATTCCAAAACATGTTTCAACTAGAAAAGAGTTATATGACCCATCCATTAAGTTAATATATTATTTTATATTTATAAACTTCCTCTTAATACTTTATGGTTGCTTAAATTGAAAACATTTTGTTACTATATTCTTCTGTTTAAACCAACCCTTTTTTTAGACTACATCGATCCCATATTTTTCCTATTTTAATCGACCTACCCATCACATAAAGTCCCTCTACCATAGTTTTAATTCCATTTTAACCTTAAATAAATGTATCACAAAAATTACTATATAATTTAACTATATAATTCAATAAAATTTATATTTGGGCTTCTTCACCAACTTCAACCTATATATTATCCAAATCAATAGAAATATTATTAAATTCATTAAAGTTATCTTGAATAAAATTTTATGGTCACGTTTTAAAGGTATAAAATTTATCATTTTTATAAAATCTATAAAAAATAATATTATTATATCACAGTTCTTTACATATTAATTAAATAGTAGTGATAATTGATTTAGAAGCTACCTAATGTAAAACTTTATTGGATAAAGATAAAAATATTACGTTGTGTTCTTACTCTAAAGAAAATAAAAAGATGTTTTTATATGAACTAATACTCTTTCCATCGGTGGATAGAGTATTTAAATTTTCTTAAGGTCTTATTTCTTGTTGAACTCATATATCATGAATTTTATATGCTAAGGATTAAAATAATTATCTATATAAAATATTTTATTGAATATTTTATGGATATTATCAAAATTTTCATAATGGATCTAATACTATTTATTGTGGATGTTTTTTAGTTATGGTATAATATCCACATATAATGTTCTATAGGCTTACTAAATATATATATGTTTCCAAAACATGAAATAAGAAAATTTAAAGAAAATAAAATTGAAGAAAATTAATATACATTGATTAAACGATAAATATTAATGACATGTCAAAATACACAGTAAAATAAAATAAAAATAGTAAAAAAATAAAAATAACATTATTTACATAATTCAACCCCTTTTTGATATAATATTGGATATATTCACTAAATCAAAAACCATGGTGTGGTGAAGGTCATAATGTCATGGTATTTTTATGATGTGTTCTCTTGTTCCTTATCATATTTTTTCTGTAATGACATGATATATAATGTGACCACCAATCTTGTGATGATTATAACATCTTATAAAAATAATAAATTATTGTATGATGATTTTATGGTGATTTGGTGAATAATAATGGATTTTAATAGTCATCTAATGAATGAGTTAGCCATTGTAATAATTACAATGGATAAATCGCCAAATTTTACTTATCTCATAACATATAAAATTTAAAAACCATAATAATATATTTCATTCAATGAAAGAGTTAAATTTAAAGGTTGTTCGATGAACTCATTTTGAATAAAATGGAATATCATATGAAAAATTCTATGATCCCATTCATTCTCTCCCCTTAATTAACCTTTGAGGTAGTATTAACACCCCATTTGAAGGGGAAGAGGTCCTACCAATGTATTAAGTAAATCCATCTTTTATATTTGATACATCTAGATTAAGGATTCTATTAATTATTTATTATAGATATATTTCAAGATCATTATTGTTGAGATATAAAACATAGATAGCTATGTATGTATGCATGTTTTACATTTCTATTTATTTTTACTGTTTCTACACTTTCGTGATCTTATGGATGGATTTTGTGTTTCTTCCAATAAAAGTTGGGAAAGGATATGTCCTATAAAGTCCTTAAATAGTATTATAAAAAGTATTGTTGAATAATATCTAAGATGAATGATGGAATATGGAATCTAATTTGACGTTTTTTCAAAACCATGGTTATGGTTTATATTTCCATGCCATAGTTGATGTAGTTTTCTATTAAAATCATATTTTTTGGAAACATGCTAAAAATTTTATTATAAAGTAATAAATAATTGTAAAATCCAATTATCCACACAATGGATTTGAATGAAATTCAATGTAGTTCATTAGAATAAAATGTCCACGAAAAAAAATGTTTTGGAAAAAAGTATTAAAACATGTTTCTATGTGTGACATTCTAAAATGTTTCTTCCTAAAACATATTATGAAAGGAATCCAAGGAATGGTTTAAATTGTTTTTTTAATGATTTTATATTTAAAATGGATTATATAGATAAAACACACTATGGTTCCTGGTCCAGATTTTTTAGATTAAAAAAATCATCCAAAAAACCTTTATCAGCATGGGATAATCCTCATAAATTTAGACCTTATCAAATTTCATTTTGATAGAATTCATTATTTGGAAAAAATTTAATATCCCAAGATAAAAAAATTATGTTTTCATTTATTTATGTAGTTTCTTTCAACCAATTTTTTTGTATTATAAATTTAATAATAATTGTTGATTATGATTTATGCATATTATGTATTAGGATGGCATTAAAATTAAGGTATCTCTTTCATATTGTTCTATGAATAATGGGACTTTGGATCAAACCTCCTGGAATCATGGAAACATAGGTTCTATTTTAGAAAATCAGGGGTTAATTCCCCATAAAACTATACATTAGCTTGAGTATATTTAGGATTCACATGATTCTATACCGTTATGTGAAAGTGTTACCCATAACTAATCTATGAAATGTATTTGGATATGTGTATATATAATTAGAATTATTTTTTAGATATGTTGTATAAATCATTAGTTGTATAAATTATATCATATGAATATATTTAGAATATATTAATTCGTTTTACAGTAAGGGGTACAATAAACAATCACTATAAGCATGCATACTTATATAATTACATGAGATTAAACGATATTCATAATTTTAAAATGGAAATGGTGATACTAAGAATAAACCTTGAAATAGAGAGTGTTTAGTTCCTGAAAAAGAGAACACTAGCTAAGACCTAAATCCCCAATATATATTCCATGAAAAAATATGTATCCAGGTATTATATTGTTTATGATATATTGAGTATGGATGACCATCAAATGATTAAGTTCCCATATTAAATTATATGCTTTGGGTTACAATTATTTAAGGGATCCTAATATTGTAAGGGGTGCGGTGTCCTAACTCCGGTTGCACTAAATGGTTCCCTAAGACATTTGTTAGCATGGCCTTAAGTGCACCTCCCAGTATTCTAGAGGCTTCTGACTAGAAGTGAGAGTCCAAGGTGGTATAATGGGGAGGCTATACCATCACGATCAGAGTAGCGTAGTGTTGGAGTAAAGAGATAAGTAGTGGATGAATAATAATGGAAACTAAACAGTCAAAGTTTAATATCCATATGAAATAATGAATAGTCTTTTAAAGTAACATCTACTATAACATAAAAAATAGTGTAATGTTGTGTATATTTCAAAAGGAAACATGTAGACATGGTAGAAGAAATCTAGTACAATAAATGTATCAAAATAAAAAGAGATAAACTTTTCTATCTCTAATAGCGTCATGATCCCTAGATCTGCCTTATGCTTCCCCACACCCATGCTATAATTACCTAGGAATCAAACACTATGAAATTAACCATGTCTATAATTGCATCCACAAACTCTGCCCATGTACCATCGACAACCCAGATATTGTTTGAGATCAAATAATAAGGCCACCACCAATGGCATCTATAAAAATCTAATGAGTGCATATAGTACGAACAGTTTGAATATTATAATGGTATGAAGTAATAGAATCTGTAAAGGTTTGGCATTGGTTCCTAAAGGATAGTAGACTAACACTACTTATTACATCCTAAGATTGAGAATATCTGAACAGGTAACCATGGGAATAAATATATATGGTCTATATGTCATGTGACTTATAAAGCTAAATATATGTATACTGCTAGTATTTTGGACCCAATGCATAACATAGGCATACATGGGTAGTTTCATGAGACTCTCAAGTGTCAAGGGAAACCATTACCATTCCTCAAAAATAAGAGGGAAACCCTTCTTGAGTACTAAAAATAGATGGAAAACCCTTCCCAAGTATCATAAATATGTTTTATTCCCTACCCGAGTATCATAAGTAAGGTACCCCATTATTATTATTCCAAGTAAGTGTCTCTATACATGTATCAGATAAAATTAGTGTCTCTATACCCATATATCATAGTATTATGGACACCATATATATCATAAAAGGATGGCTTACATGCTCATATATTATAGTATGTGGGTTGTCATGCATGTATGTCATAAAAATATGGCTTACATTCTTGTATGTTATAGGTGTAATGGATTCAATGCTCGTATATCATGGTTTGAGGGATACCATGCCCATATTTCATAAAATTAGTAAAAGGTCATAGGATTTAGGACAATCCAATTGATAGTACTTCGTTCAGTAAGATTTCTCCTTAAAAAATGCATGACCACTGTTCTATTTAAGGAAGTTATTTGTTAATACCACTCACTTCTATTTATTTAATTATAGTCATCACAATATGGAGACACTCGAAAACTATATAGATGATGGTTTGGTAAGAAAATAATTTATTATAACAAGAGAAATTTCATAGGAAATCCTCAAGGGGTGGAAATAATCAAAGGGGGCATATCCCAACAAGAATATAAGGATAATATGTT
Source organism: Viscum album (assembly GCA_963277665.1). Taxonomy (NCBI): domain Eukaryota; kingdom Viridiplantae; phylum Streptophyta; class Magnoliopsida; order Santalales; family Viscaceae; genus Viscum; species Viscum album. The sequence goes on from OY728133.1 coordinate 450,479,392, forward strand.
ATTTATATCATGGATATTTAATTAGACATGTTTTATGTGTATTTTAAATAAATGAATAGAAATTACAATGTGTGGCATCGTGACTTGTTGTACAGTGGAACAATACTTGATGGATAATTACTAGACCACCTACCTTATGCATGTGGAGGAATAATCATCTACTATCTGCATTTGTTTTGGTCTATATCATAAGAAAACTAAAAAATAGTCGAATTCCATATAAATAGGGAATAATTGATTTCACCAAAATAGTGTTATTGATATAGAGAAAAAATAATAATGTATCCTAAGTAGTGGAGAGTCTATCGAGATGAATCCAACAAGATGAGCAGATCTTGATTCAAAGTATTTATTGAATAATTTTCCAAGATCCTTGGTTAGGAATATTGAAGATATTTCAAGGGGGATGGAAAGAAATTTTTCTATTGGAAAAATAAAGAAGGAGGAGGGTCTAAGGTTACAAGCATGTATGGTCAAAATGGTAAAATAACCTAAAAAATAATGGGTTTCATAGGTTTCCTACATGGTTGGAAACACCATGCACTAAACATGTAGGGAATACTTTCTATGGAGTGATATCACATGGTTCATGTGGATGGTTTGTAAAACCATGCAAAAAATCATGCTACTTTGATCTGTTAAAAACCATAATGTCCGGTATAGTTGTGCAGCATGGATTTCATGGTTAGGGAAACCATGAAAACTTTTTTTCCCAATGAAACACCAACACAATTAGTAGAAACCATGTAGACTGAGTGGAATGGTTTCTACTGACCATTTGGTAAATCTATTTCCACCAAAATATAGGGCTTCTAACTCCAAACAAGCCCCAAAAAACCATGTTTCATTCATATACTTACTAGACATTCATAATATGTAAAAAAATAAAATTATACAAAAATTTAAAATGTCCCTACCTAATAGAAAATATGTGTTCTTATAATCTTCCCCCCTTTAAGGAATTGTCCCTAAGTTTCCAATTAAAGTGAAACATTGTTTGATAATAACTTCATCTATTGAAGAAATTAGTTGGCCTCCCTATACCAATTATAATCTTGTACTCATCTGTGCATCCATAACACAAATACTAAATGGATAGAACAACCTTGGAGAGCCTTCATTATAAGGCCCCAGCCTTAAACATTACTTAATATTGAATTAAATGAATAATTCACATTGAGGATCGTTTCAGGTTTAGAGTTTTAGAGAATTAGAACATAACTATTACATCTCAAAAAAATTACAAATTATACACTTATACTAATTTTCCATAATATGAATACTCTTAAAAAACATGTCTAGTTCCATGTTTTAGATAGCATGACTTTACCTGGATCCCATCAATGACCCTATTCCAAATTAAGTCCTGTGAAAAAAATTTCAAAAAAACTTGGGGTGAGCATAAAAAGCTCAGTAAGGGATACACAAAGAATGAAAACTGTTAGTTTTTCAAACATCAAGTAAACCATGAATACTTTATCAAATTAATACCATCACCTTCATGAAGTAGTAAAAACTCTTCACTGAGTAAAATATCATTACATACCCTTTTGTAACCAAAAGATTACCGTAAAACCCAAATAAAGAACACATAACATATAAAGGTAACTTGGGACATAAACATACTTAAGTGGAATAACCATACGGTCGACTTCCACACAAATCACTTAATAGAATAGGCATACGGCCGACTTTCATACATACTTAATAGAATATCCATACGGTTGACTTCCATACATACTTAATGGAATATCCATACGGCCAACTTCCATACCCAATGCATTGGAGGTTATAACATAACCACCCATCCTGGTATTCACGGCACCACCTGTCTTATGGTTTATCACGTAACCACCCATCAAATGTCCAAGTACCATTATAAAATCATAAGACATAAAACAAATTTAATGGAAAGAAAAAATTTCCACATTTCGATCACAATATATCACAAACATATATTTACATAAAAAACCATTATAAAAACAATTTTCAATACAAAAATACATTAAAGAGTATATGGTATTTATTTCATTTTGAAAAACATTATGGCTTGTTGGGGAAGCCAAAGACCAAATAATACTCACAGCGGAGGAAAGGTTCGTTGTCACCATGTATGTTAAAAGAAACATTCCTTTTTTTCATTTAGTAAAATGCTTCGTAGAAAATGATTCTTTTTGTATAAAAGTAAATGTCAAAGGGGTTTATACACCGTACAAAATAAAGTTGTGTATAAAATGAAATATGCCTCAATGAAAGGAGATTGAGATGAAGTCCGTTACCTCGGGACCGACTTGACTTGATCATTCTTTAAAGTCCTGAATAATAAACTTGAGTTAATTTATACTTTCATAAGAACCCTTTTTCAAGATCATTATTCCTTTTTTATCACTTATTTCAGTGTTATAAACATTATGTGATCATTTAAGTTAATAACGATTGTTTTGTCGTTATTTGGTACTTGAGTCAAAAGTGAACTTCTTATATTTACAAGTTGTTCACGTAGTCAAATATCCATTATCTCAAGAATGATATTCATGATTTAGATATCTTATATATCATATATATCCAGAATATACATGTATTTATATTATTACCTAATCATTTAGAAAAAAGAAATGAAATGCACCGTTCATGGAGGCGGTAAGTCGTACGTACGCATGAACGCTACATCCATTTCTATGTCATATTAATGGAATTAAAACTAAATGAAAGATATGTATATTTTTAATTACAGAATTATATTCATCTTTTATATGTATCATACATCAAATATATCCATTATATGTACTTATAATAGTACATTACATTTCAGGATAAGAAATGAAATGCACCGTTCATAGAGATAGTAAGTCGTATGTACGCATGAACGCTACTTTCATTTCTATATCATACTTTAATGGAAAGAAAACAATTATTATATAAAGGTATATTATAATTCCAGTATAACAAAATATATAATAACTTTAAATCCATCCTTTATATGTCCCACATATCGCATTAACGAATCAAATCACTTTGAGGGGGCGGTAGTCCGCACTTCCTAAAATGAAATTATCCTATTTACACACAATGGGAACCATAATGGTATGCCAAAAATGAAAAAAACAGAAGCTTAAGTAAAACATAAACATATTATATATCATATATAAACATAGTGAGATCTTAATGTCCACCTTTGAAGGTGTTATATGAGTGTTGAACTATCATCGTTTCGTGAGGCATAAATTCACCATCCGCAGAAATAGTATGTTATTTAACCATTAGATGAAGGTGTGTGTAAGTGTATCTCGAATACTTATTATAAAAACATCCTATTATATTAATGATACTGGATTTGTTACAAAATAAATGAATAAAAAGAGTTTAGGGGGTTGAAGAATCAAAATAAAACAAAAGAGCACAAGTGAAGACGTTACCTTAAAATAGGGTAACTCCCTTTAGTTTGAACCAAAAGAGTTTCATGAAGAGCTTCCTGCATATGTTAAGGCTTATTGAATGAGTAGAGTTATTCGGAGAGACAAAATGATCAGATCCTTTCCAAACCAAAGGCTTGAGAGGTGTGGGTACGGAGGTAGAGGTGGGGGCCTTTTATAAGATGAGAGGAGGGGCACTCTTGGAAAAGTATAAAATGTTACTTTATGTTCAAATGATTTTCGGATTTTAATGGTCCCCCATTGGTTTTTTCGAAGATAATGTGATAAGGGTTCTAAATAAACCCATACAATAGGTTTTGGACATGTGTAGGGCTTATATTTTACATTATCTTTCCATTTTATTTAAATCGTTAAATAATGAGGTAATTGTTGCATCATCATGATGTCATAAATAATGATATTTATTTAATGTCTAAAAATTATCAAAAAACTAAGATGATGTAGTAAATTTTTTTATCTTTCCAATGAATATTTATATTCAAAAATATGACTTGTATAACCCCATGTAAAAATTCTTTTTGTAAAACAACTCATGTTTGTGACATTTTTATTTTAACTTTAAATAAAAGGCATAAAAGTCATTATCATACCCAAGTGGATCCATGGGGTACCAAAAATAGACACATGGGTTGTCTCGGTCGGCCATAACTCATCCAATAGGGTTAGGACAAGTTTCAAGGTATTTACATTTTATTATAATATCATTTTTACCTTAAATTACACTAATTACCTTTAATCGCGATTAATAAAACATAAAAGTTACTTTTCATCAAATAATTATTTTCATCCCATTTAACCACATTTTACTTAATAATGAAAATCATTTAAATTGGATTTTTGAAATTCAAATCACAGAAGTGGTAAATTCCCATTTAAACGAAAAATCAAATTTTGTAACCACCACTTTGTGGTTTCACTATTAATCAAAAAATGGAAGTTTATCAGAAAAATACCAAAAATTCACCCTAAGCTATATTTGATATTCTGAATTAAAAAATGATGTCTATTTAAAAAAATTCAAAACATATAAGTTGAATTAATTAATTTAATAATCAATTCCCGCTGTTAGAGCAAATAGCGTGTTTTTATGAAACCATAAGTATCAAAAGATTGACACTAGTTTTAGTCCAGTTTCAAAGTGAAATTAATTCCAACGACCACTATTGGATTAAATGGTAAAAATATATTCTAATTTAACTTTAAAATCAATTAAAATGATAATCTAACCATATAGTTAAATTATATGAAAAAATAGTTTTGATGTAAAATGCAGTATTTTGCACTATTTATTAAAAAAATGAACATTGTCAGAAAAATACCAAAAGATTATCCAATGTAAATTTAAATGTCCCAATCATAAATAATAAGTTTATTTTGACATATATAACTTATAAAATTGTCAAAAGATAGATTTAAGAATGGTTCTCCATCAAAAGGCGGTAAAACAATCTTTTAAAAATATTAGAGTACTACATGCTTAAGATTGGATTTATTCTCATTTTAAGCCTCTAAAACACTATCTAATTCATAAATAGACATATATAAGAATATCTATTATTCATTACATAACTAGGATGTTACATCCTTCCCCCCTTTTGGGTATTGTGTCCTCACAATTTTATTCACTTATCAAAATAAGTGGGGGTATTTATCCCTCATAGCATTTTTAGATTCACACGTTGCCTCTTCAACCATACGGTTTTTACACAAAACATTTACCTAGTGAATTACATTATTTCACAACAATTGCTCTCTTTGGTAAAGAATCTGGATTGATTGTTCTTCATAAGAGATATTCTCTTCCAACTGAACTACCTCTGGGCTAAAAACATGAGATGGATCTGGCATATACTTTCTCAACATCGAAACATGAAAAACATTGTGTACCTGAGATAAACTTGGAGGTAAAGCCACTCAGTATGCAATTGATCCCACTTTATCCAAAATTTTATATGTTCCAATGAACTTTGGACTCAGTTTTCCTTTCTTACCAAATCGCATCACACGCTTCCATGGTGACACTTTGAGAAAAACATGATCACCTACCTCAAAAGATAGATCCTTCCTTCGGTTATCTGCATAACTCTTCTATTTGCTCTGAGCTGTTTTCATGTGTTTCAGAATCAACTGAACTTTTCCTGCCATCTCTTCTACCAATTCTAGTCCCATAAGCTTCCTTTCACCCACTTCATCCCAAAAATCTAGAGTTCAACACCGCTTCCCATATAATGCCTCAAATGGAGCCATCTGTATACTAGAATGAAAACTGTTATTATAAGAACACTCAACCAATGAAGGATGTTGGTCCCAACTTCCCTGAAAATCCATCGAACAATCATGTAGCACATCCTCCAAAGTCTGAATTGTTTGTTCGGAATGCCCATCTGATTGAGGATGAAAAGCTGTACTAAAATTTAATTCAGTACCCAATGACTTCTGAAATCCTTTCCAAAAGTTAGAAGTTAACCTAGAATCACGATCAGATACAATGGAGAGAGGAACTCCATGTAACCTGAATATCTCTTTAAGATACAAACGAGAAAGTTGATCTAGAGAGAAAGTATCTCGAATAGGAAGGAAATGAGCATATTTAGTCAATCGATCAACAATAACCCAGATTTAATTATTACCTCTAGATGTCCTTGGTAATCCAACAACAAATTCCATGGTTATATTTTTCCATTTCCACTCTGGCACTGGTAAATGCTGAAGAATTCCTTTCGGTAACTGCCGCTCTGCTTTAACCTATTGACAAGTCAAACACATCACAGTAAAATCAGCAATATCTTTTTTTATTCCATCCCACCAGTAATATTCCCGCAGATCTCTGTACATCTTAGAACTGTCAGGATGAACTGAAAACGGAGAACTATGAGCTTTACCTAACAACTCTCTCTTCAACTGTGAATCACAAGGCATACACAATCTCTTCCCAATTCTCAAAACACAATCAATATCAGTGTTGAATTCAGGAAACTTACCCTTCTGAACCAGTTCTACCTTTTTCTGCAACTCGCTGTCTTTCTTCTGTGCTTGCTTAATTCTGTCTGATAGAGATGATTTCACTAATACCTAAAACAAAACAGAAGAACATTCTGCACCAAAAACTTTTATGCCAAAGTTCATCAAATAAAAAACCAAAGTATCTCATTCCAAACGTAGCATGGTTAATGAAGCATTACTTTTTCGACTCAAAGCATCAGCCACTTTATTTGCTTTTCCAAGATGGTAATGAATTGTACAATCATAATCCTTGATTAATTCTAGCCATCTCCTCTGTCTCATGTTCAATTCTTTCTATGTGAATACATACTTTAAACTTTTGCGATCAGTATATATTTCACACTTTACTCCATACAAATGATGCCTCCAAATTTTTAGAGCAAAAACAGTAGTAGCTAATTCCAAATCATGTGTGGGGTAATTTACCTCATGAGTTTTCAACTGATGTGAATCATTTGAAATTACTTGATCATTCTACATAAGGACACAATGAAGTACCATCAACGAAGCATCATTTTATATAAAAACGTCACCATTCTTGGAAGGAAGTGCCAAAACTGGAGCATTCACCAATCTTATTTTCAACTCCTGAAAACAATCATCGCATTCTTTTGTCCAGATAAACTTAACACCCTTCTGAGTTAGCTTAGTCATTGGACTAGATAACCGTGAAACATTTTCAACAAACCTTTGGTAGTAACCTGCCAAACAAAGGAAACTATGGATCTCGGTTACATTTGTGGGTCTTGTCCATTCTTCAACAACATTTGTTTTAGCAGGATCTACAGTTATTCCATTTTTTAATACAATGTGACCAAGGAAGGAAATTTGTTGCATCCAAAACTCACACTTGCTGAAATTCCCATACAAATTCTTTTCTTTTAGGGTTTTCAAAATAACCCTTAAATGTCTTGCATGCTCCTCTTTACTTTTAGAAAACACCAAAATATCATCAATAAAAACAACAAACATTTTTCACCTGAGTCAACTGAGCCATCACTGTAACAAACTGTTTAGTTCTGATTCTGACCATCTTAGGATACTCATTTGAAAGGTCATTTCCCTCTACATGACTTCCCAGAAAAGCTGTCTTATTTCCTCTATGAAAAACCATTCTTAACAAACATGTCTTAGATGAAGCACCATGGTAATCTTAAAATGCTATATCATTTCAATTTGACCAAAAAAATATTTTTGGATAATCATTTAATAGAATTCTAACTCCTAAAGTTATCTAAACCAACCTCTGATACCAACTATAAGGCACCAGCCTTAAACATTACTTAATATTGAATTAAATGAATAATTCACATTGAGGATGTTTTCAGGATTAGAGTTTTAGAGAATTAGAACATAACTATTACATCCCAAAATATTACAAAGTAGACACTTCTACTAAGTTTCCATAAAATGAAAACTCTTAAAAAACATGTCAAGTTCCATGTTTTAGATATCATGACTTTCCCTTGATCCCATCCTTGACCCTGTTCCACATTAAGTCCTGTGAAAACCATTTCAAAAAAACTTGGGGTGAGCATAAAAATCTCAATAAGGGATACACAAAGAATGAAAACTGTTAGTTTTTCAAACATCAAGTAAACCATGAATACCTTGTCAAAGTAATACCTTCAACTTCATGAAGTTATAAAAACTCTTCACTGAGTATAATAACATTACATACCCTTTTGTAACCAAAAGATTACCATAAAACCCATATAAAGAACACATAACATATAAAGGTAACTTGGGACATAAACATACTTAAGTGGAATAACCATACAGTCGACTTCCTCACATATCACCTAATGGAATAGCCATACAGCTGAATTCCATACATACTTAATGGAATAGCCATACGGCCGACTTCCATACCCAATGCATTGGAGGTTATAAAGTTACCACCCATCCTGGTATTCACGGCACCACCCGTCATATGGTTTATCACGTAACCACCCGTCAAATGTCCATGTACCATTATAACATCATAAGACATAAAACAAATATAATGGAAAGAAAAAATTTCCACATTTCGATCACAATATATCAAAAAAAATATTTACATAAAAACCATTATAAAAAAAATTTAAATAAAAAAATAAATTAAAGAGTATATGGTATTTATTTCATTTTAAAAAACATTACGGCCTGTTGAGGAAGCCAAAGACCAAATAATACTCACGGCAGCGGAAAAAGTCGTTGTCACCGTGTACGTTAAAAGAAACATTCCTTTTTAGCGTTTAGTAAAACGATTCGTAGAAAAAGATTCCTTTTGTATAAAATTAAAATTCAAAGGGTTTTATACACCGTATAAAAAGAAGTTGTGTATAAAACTAAATATTCCTCAATGAAATTAGAATGAGACGAAGTCCCTTACCTCGGGTCCGACTTGACTCGATCATTCTTTAACACCCTAAATAATAAACTTGAGTTAATTTATACTTTCTTAAGAACCCTTTTCCAAGTTCATTATTCCTTTCTTATCACTTACTGCAATTTTATAACCATTATGTGATCATTTAAGTTAATAACGGTCGTTTTGTCGTTATTTGGTACTTGAGTCCAAATTGAACTTCTTATATTTACAAGTTGTTCACGTAGTCAAATATCCATTATCTCAAGAAAGATATTCATGATTTGGATATCATATATATCATATATATTCATCAGATACATGTATTTATAATATTACATAATCAATTAGAGGTATGAAATGAAATGCACCGTTCATGGAGACGGTAAGCCGTACGTATGCATTAACGCTCCTTCCATTTCTATGTCATATTAATGGAATTAAAACTAAATGAGAGATATGTATATTTTTAATTCCAGAATAATATTAATCCTTTAGATGTATCATACATCATATATATCCATTATATGTACTTATAATAGTACATTACATTTGAGGATAAGAAAAGAAATGCACCGTTCATGGAGATGGTAAGCCGTACGAACGCATGAACGCTACTTTCATTTCTATCTCATACTTTAATGGAAAGAAAACAATAATTATATAAAGGTATATTATAATTATAGTATAAAATCATATATAATAACTTTAAATCCATCCTTTATACGTCCCACATATGGCATTAACGAATCAAATCACTTTGAGGGGGCGGTAGTCCGCACTTCCTAAAATGAAATTATCGTGTTTTCCCACAATGGAAAACATAAAGGTGTGCCAAAAATGAAAAATACAGAAGCTTAAGTAAAAAATAAACCTATTATATATCATATATAAACATAGTGACATCTTAATGGCCACCTTTGAAGGTGTTATATGAGTGTTGAACAATCATCGTTTCGTGAGGCAGAAATTCGCCATCCACAGAAACAGTATGTTCTTTAACCATTAGATGAAGGTGTGTGTCAGTGTAGCCAGAATCCTTATTATAAAAACATCCTATTATATTTAATATATTGTTTTTTTAACAAAATAAATTAATAAAAAGAGTTTAGGGGGTTGGAGGAGCAAAATAAAACAAAAGATCACAAGTGAAGACGTTACCTTAAAATCGTGTAACTCCCTTTGGTTTGAACCAAAAGGGATTCTTGAAGAGCATCATGCCTATGATAAGGATTATAGGATGATGAGAGGGATGTGGAGAGAAAAAATGTTCAGAGGTTATCCGAACCAATGGCTTGAGATGTGTGGGTAAGGAGGTAGAGGTGGGGGCCTTTTACAAGAGGAGAGGAGGGGCACTCTTGGAAAAGTATAAAATGTTACTTTATTTTCAAATGATTTTCGGATTTTAATGGTCCCACATTATTTTGTTTCGAGGATATGGTGATAGGGGTTCAAAATCCGCCCATCGAATCGGTTTTGGACATGTGTAGGTCTTATATTTTACGTTATCTTTCCATTTTATTTAAATCGTTAAATAATGAGGTAATTGCTGCATCATCATGATGTCATAAATAATTTACTTTATTTAATGTCTAAAAATTATAAAAAACTACTATTATGTAGTAAATCTTTTTAGCTTTCCAATTAATATTTATATTCAAAAATATGACTTGGATAACCCCATGTAGAAAATGTTTTAGTAAAACCACTCATGTTTGTGACATTTTTATTTTAACTTTAAATAAAAGGCGTAAATGTCATTATCATACCCAAGTGGCTCAATGGGGTACCAAAAATCGACCCACGGGTTTTCATGGTCGGCCATAACTCATCCAATAGAGTTAGGACAAGTGTAAATGTATTTTAATTTTATTATAATATCATTTTTACCTTAAATCACACTAATTACCTTTAATTGCGATTAATAAAACATAAAAGTTACTTTTCATCAAAAAATTATTTTCATCCCATTGAACCAAATTTTACTTAATAATGAAAATATTTTTAATTGGATTTTTGAAATTCAAATCACAGAAGTGGTAAAGTCCCATTTAAACGAAAAATCAAATTTTGTAACCACCACTTTGTGGTTTCACTATTCATCAAAAATTGAAGTTTTTAAGAAAAATACCAAAAATTCACCCTAAGATATATTTAATATTCTGAATTAAAAAATGATGTATATTTTAAAAAATTCAAAACATATAAGTTGAATTAATTAATTTAATAATCAATTCCCGTTGTCATAGTAAATAGCGTGTTTTTATGAAACAATAAGTATCAAAAGATTGAGAGTAGTTTAAGTCCAATTCAAACTGAAATTAATTACAACAACCACTATTGGATTAAATGTTAAAAATATATTCTAATTTAACTTTAAAATCAATTAAAAAAATAATATATCCATATAATTAATTAGATGAAAAAACAGTTTTGATGTAAAATGCAGTATTTTTCACTATTCATTAAAAAATGAACATTGTTAGAAAAATACCAAAAAATTATCCAATGTAAATTTCAATGTCCCAATCATAAAGAATAAGTTTATTTTGGAAAATATAACTTATAAAATTTTCAAAATATAGATTTAAGAATGGTTCGCCATCAAAAGGCGGTAAAACAATCTTTTAAAAATATTAGAGTACTACATGCTTAAGATTGGATTTATTATCATTTTAAGCCTCTAAAACACTGTCTAATTCATAAATATACATAGATAAGAATATATATTATTCGTTACTTACCTTGGATGTTACATTCATACTCTGATCAATGATGAATATTGGATACTTCTAAAAATAAGCATCAACATCCAACTCAAAATTCTTGGGATCAAAGGTATGAGCCATGTCAACATGGTAACAGTGAAGCTATGAAATGTGGAGGACATTGTTCATGGAATGGTACATATGAGTTAATAGAAACATAAAGGCTACAGGATTAAATATATCCAATTTATCAAAATTCATGAAAAAATGAGGTGAAAACTTCCCTTACCACTTTATCCATCTATGACCACATCAGGGTGATACCTACAAGAATATGTGATACATGACCTCAAACTCTAGAGTTCATCAATTTTGATTGAAATAAAATTCCTGTCTAGACTAGGTAGTATCCATCCGTTTTTTGATCACCTATAACTTATCAATAGTCTCATGCATGATACAAGTACCTATTAGCACTACCACCCCTACCTCTATCTAGAATAGAGGTGAAAAACCCAGCCTACCATATAAGACCTCATAAAGAGAAACATGAATTGTTGCCTAAAATTTATTATTTTGTGAAAATTTAATGAGAGGGATATACTTCTCCCAAGGAACTTCAAAATCAAATATGTATTCTTAGTGTATATCTATTAAATACTTGTATTGTTCATTATGACAGGCCATCGAGTTGAATGTGAAAATCCATGCTTAGAAGCACATGTACACCCATAGCCATTTATAACACCTTCTAGAACTTTTATGTGAAATAAGTTTCCCTAAAAGAAATAATAATATAAGGTACCCCATGTAAATATAAAATCTCATAGACAAATAGTCCTCCCATCTTTTGAATTAAGTATGTATCCAAGATAGAAAGGAAGTGTGCTACATTCTTTAGTAAATCCACTACAACCCAAAAGGTGTCACTACCTCAAGGTGACCATGGTATTCCACTCATAAAATGCACCATGAAATCATCCAATTTTGATTTAGAAACTAGTAACAGTCGTAACATGTCAGTGGGCCAATGATGTTCCCCCTTAACTTGCTAACAGGAAGAACACTAAGTGGTAAAACCCATAATCTGGCATTTCATCGCAGGACACTGTTACTGAAAGAGCATATCATGATACATATTAGAGATGCATGGGTGTAAATACCAATATGAATCATGATAACACATTATCATATCCACTTTAATATATATAGACACCCAAATATGACCATGTGTAATTTGGATGTGATCTCCATCAACATAGGAATTTGTAGGCAGTTCGCCAATAGAAATACCTTTCCATAGGACCAATCCTTTAGGATCTAAAAAATTTCCTTTATTTACACTCTCTAGGAGTGATGAGGTAACTGATAAGGCCAAAAAGGATAATTTTGACTTCCTTGAAACTCTATATGTATATAAAATAGAAAGGACATCAATTTCAATTCATCATTGGCTTCATGAGTAGGTTGCATCTGAGTATTCTAGCTCAGAGTACCAATAACTGTATTACCCTTTCCGAGAATATATGAAAACTCAAAGTCAAAGTAATGATTGTATTCAACCCATATTTTCTATTTTCTATTTGATTCACTTTGAATAACGATATGTTTGAGTCTCTTATTGTTTATATACACCATAAATCACTCTCCCATTAGATAATGCCTCCAGCAATACAAGTAATGAACAACTATAATAATAATGAGGTCATTCATTAGGTAATTATTATCATGAGGTGTCAAATATTGAGACTCATATGAAACAAATCAGTTCTCATGTGTCCATACGTCACCCATATCGATACCTAATGCATCTGAGTAAACTATATAACCTCTTCCATGATTAGAAAGAATCAGGATCGATGCCAATGAATACATTATTTTATTCTTCTTAAAGTTATTCTCACATGATTTAGACCATAAAAACCTCAAAACCATCTTAGTAAAACCATTTAGAGGTATCTCTAGTTATGATAAATCATTAACAAACAACCTTTAACAACTAGCTAGCCCTATAAAACTCTATATATGAAATCTATTTCGGAGTTATAGCCCAGAAACAACAGCACCAACAATCTATGAGTCAACTGATACTCTTTTATATGTGATAATGTGGCCCCAAACGAGAACCATGTCAATACAAAATTGAAATTTATTCAGATCATCATATATGTAGTGTTATCATAGTATATTCAATATGATCTCAACATTTTTGGTATTGACACTCTTAGCATGAGAATACACTGAGGTTTCATCCATAAAAACAATGAAGAGGACATCCATGTAGGGATGAGAAAACATATTCATGAAAACCATAAATATAGAGGGAGTGTTTTTTATACTGAATAACATAACTAGATAATCATATTAACTTCAAAAATACAAATTGTCATATGTGGTATGTCTGAATTTATGACTCACACATGATGATAGAATGATTTTTTTTCGATCATCGAGAATAGGTTAGCTCCATGGATCTGGTCAAAGAGGACATCTATATAAGTAATGGTATATCGGTTCTTCATAGTAATATTGTACAATATATGGCACTCTACACAAATCGTGAGGGTTTTTTCCATCTTTTTGGAAAGAGGATAGGTGAACCCCAGGTAGAATTACTAGTCTGTGTAAAACCCTTATTTGTTATGTTCATTATCTATATATGGATTACTTGAAACACAGTAGTGTACATCTTGTATGGATTAAATAACACTGGTGTATCTCTGAGAACCAGGTCAATAGATAACTCCACATTTCTCTTAGGGGTAAAATAGAAAATTCATCAAGGAATTAATCCTTCAGTTAATATACTATTGGAGTAAAATTGTCCCAATGTAATCTCTCAACCTCCGAATAATGACTAGAAATATATATAGTTACTCCACCTAGCCCCAAATTATCAAGTCCGGTTAGATATTCCTAGAAATACCATTCACCCATGTGATGGTAGCTACCACTCATTGGTGATATAAACGATATCCTATAATGTTAGTAATCCATATAAGTATTATAGGTGAATAACTAGTCGATCCTAATAATGACATGATATCTCATCATCTCACTGATGAAGAGTTCCCATAAGAAATGATGTCTACCTACATCAAGGGGGAATTACATTCACTTGCAAACACTTTCTGAACAAATCCCCATTGGATTATCAAGTTTCATCATTCCATAGAAGTACTCAATATCATGACTAATACTTTACACAATATCCAATAAGGAAAATGAATGTAAAACAACCCTATAGAATAAGGTCGAAATGATAGTAGGGGACACTATAATAGTTCCTCAAATATTTGATATCCCAATAACATTTTCCACTACTATAGGCTACAATGAATAAATATGGATTGGTCCACAACCCTATTTTATAGCCTAATGGCCCTGAGTGGCTTTGCAGTGTCGACACTGTGTATTTAAAGCCTTTGTACCTTGGACATGACCTCCTCCTTAGTCTGTATGGCTAGTAGTACTCTATCTACCCACTTGGAGCGTTTCTCTTGATCCTACTCCTGAAGGAGGAGCTAATATGGATCCTCTACAGTAGGAACATATGGAAAGGTCATGAAAAAATTATGAATATTACCCAACCTGTCGTAGGATCAGCACTCAATGGGTTTTATCAAACATAAGGGTTTATTATTCCATACATTTACACATTGGTGAAAAAATACATAACTTTCAATGGGTGTCTTTGGGTTGTCGCTACTCTTGTAGCAATCTCTAAGATTCATTTCTAGGAACCAGTTTTGGCAATTCCGAATCTTAGTTCTAAACCACCTCATACCACATCACCAGTTTCCCACATGTTTCTCTCAGTGATGATTGTAAGTTTAAATATATCATACATGGTTTACCACCAATAAATATTCACATGAGATTGAATCGGACATCTAATCCAATCCTCAAATCATCTTTCTTTCATTGGCTCATCAGTGGTATAGATAGGTTCCAAACACTGAAGATATGAGAAATGAGTTGAAGAGACTATAATATAAATTCAAACCTATTGTAGGTTCAAGAAAAACCGGGAATGATTAGTCCTCATGGACATAGGGAATAAATATTAATTGAATCTAGATTACAAATCATTCTAGATCACTTGCTAGTACTGAACTTCGTGGTTCATAATATCCCACTAATATTTTTTGGATCTTCAAATAATATAAGTACTAAGAATCACTATGATATTAGGAGGTGTATAAAGGTGATCAAATATAAAAAAGACCATATGATTCCATAAATTTATAGATTGGGGGACATTATCACTTAAACAATTCGGTAGATACTGCTTCTGAAACTCCCGCATCAACCGTTCCCATATAATTAGAATGTCACGAAGCACCATAAATATTCTTCATAGGCTACAACCCCCCCCTCCCACCTCAAAACCAGAAATAATATCCCATATTAGAGATAATAAGTGGTTTCAAAGGTGGTAAAATTTGAGGTATCACTGGTGGCTCAGAGATCAGTACCTCCAAAGCATGATCATCACCATCGTCCTGGTGGATGGCTATAGGACATCATGGTGGAATTACTCAAAAAAATTCCAAGAAGATGCCTATCATAGGATTTAAAATTTATAATATAGTTTATAAATGAATATTATTGGAACAAACCATACTATATATACATTACACCACTAATTATGGTACAAAATCTATATATGGGTGATATGAATGATCAAGAAGAACATGAGAGATAGTACATACTACCCACTTTCATGGCTAGTTTTGGATCAAGCTCTTTGTTTCCCTATAAGGGTCCTCATATGTGGACTTTAAATTGAGTGTTATAAAGGAAAACGACATTTAATTTTCAATTTTCATCCCCATTTAATGATGACCATATTTAAATCATAGATTTATCAATTCAATTAATTATATAACTGAATACTTTAATGAATTTTCTATTTCTATTTTATACAAGTACAAGATTTATAAATTTTATCAGTAGTTAATTAGACGATATCACACCTTTATGTTTGATAACATAACATAATAGTCAACATAAGATGACTTAACCAAATGAATCATCATTCCCAATCTATATAGGTACATGCACTCTTTAGATTTTTAATTACATTCATGTATCTCAAATCAACAAATGTTTCAATCTATGTAACCTTATAAACATAACTCAACCTGTGAAAATTGGTTAGTTAAGGTTCCATCATTATTATATACAAGAAAATACCATTTAGGTCCATGAAGACACTTTAATAACCAATTACCAAAATCTCTTTTTCCTATAGAAACATTACTTGTACAATATATATCTCAGTCAAGGTATATACACCAAGTATTATGTAGTCAGGGAATGAAACCTACATGTAATGGAATAATTCATTCCATATTAGTCTTATAAGAGTATAAATTGATTCATGATAAATGATTCCAAGATTTATCATGCCAAGGAAAAAATTTAATTTAATATTATAATAACAATAACTTCACATATCAAGTCTGTCACCCAATGATGGAATCAAATCAACTATAATATTTAATCTAGGACAACATGTCCCATCCTAGGTAATGTATCTTTTCAATGTACGTAAATTAGTTCTCTTTTGAACAAGATCATGTCCAAAACCGAACCCATAATATTTATCCATTATACAATCCCAAAATATTATGGTAAGGAAAAGAAGGTTTTGATACCATTTTGTGACATCCCAACCCCAGAGCCCCTAAACAGTGCCCTGAGCCAATTGGTCACATGTCCTTATTTGTTCCTATTCACATGTCAGAATAAAATGACTAGCAGTGAGGGTCCAAGGTGGTATAATGGTGATACTATAACCCCATGATCATAGTATCACATTCGTAAAGTAAATAGATATATAGATAATGTGAAAAAATTGAAACTAAATAGGGGAATGTAAACATCTAGGTGAAATAATAAACAAGACATTAATGTTATCCAATATCACATAAACAATGATGTAATTGTTGGAACCAGGTTCTTCAAAGCATGATTTGGTGTATGGTTTGTGTTTGTTGTCAATCCTCAGTGGAAGTTCCGAATGTGTTCCAGCAAAGTGATCATACAGTTCAAGCAGACAACAGTTTTGAAGGTGGCGATGTTTCCCAGTGTTTGCCAAATTTTTGGGCCTCAAAATCGGAAAATGAAGACATGGATTGTCTGCAAAAGGAGCTTCGCAGAAAAAGGAAGTGGTGCGCGAAATATAAGAGTCTTGCGCGAAATAATTAAGTTGGGCGCGGAAAACAGCGGGATGCACGAAATAGTTTTTTCGCGCAAATGCTGTTTCAGAATCAGTTTGGTGAAAGATGGCAAAGGCATGGGTTGCGCGGAAAATAAGGGGTGTGCGCGAAATACATAAGCTGGGAGAAAGATTACGCGCCAGATGAGAGATTTTCCGCGCCGAAGGGAATTTTGCGCGCAGTGGTCTCAGTCGCCTATAAATATGAGGTGACCCCCTTCATTCGGGTGGTTGGAAGACTTAGAGAAGATCCGAGGTCTGATGCGCGAAAAAGGATCGCGTAAAGGAGCTTGCGCGAAATATTTGGAGTTGCGCGAAAAAGGGGATTTTTGCGCGAAATATTTTTCCGCGCCAAAAGAAAATGTTGCGCGCAATAGGATGATTTTGCGCGCAAATGGTTGATGTTACGCATTTTTCTCAGTAAGGTTTGTCTGCACGTTTTGGTTATCCAGTTCAGTGGTTCTGTGCATTCTAGTGCATCTCTTCCGGACTTCGATGCAAGCAGAGTCTCGTGCTGAGCAGAGGCAAAGACTTCAATGCAAATTTATTGAAGAGACCTTCACGTCTATAAACTGAGTGAGACTTCACCAACGGCAGTGAGCCAGGGGGAGTCAATGGGAGTGACCCGAGGGAAGCAGTGAGCTATCCCTAAACCTTATGTAAAGGCAGTGAGCCTGGGACAGAGTGTCTGTACCCGAACTTTTGTATCCGCAGCTAGTGAAGCATAGTGGATTTAGGTACGACCGACAATCTGTCGGCGTATGCTCCTTGGACGTAGCCCTTAGTGGTGAACCAAGTAAAAAAATTGTTGTGTCATCTCTCTGCATGTGAATGTTTAATTGCTGATCATATCCTTCATACAGGTTTAAGAAGTTCCTGCCAACGTGGGAACAAGATCCACAACTTTAAGAAGAAAAAGTTGCCACCCTGATTCACCCCTCCCCTCTCAGGGTGTCCCGGGGTCCTTCAAGTGGTATCAGAGGGAGGTTGCTGGTCTTTAATCTGTCCTTTGTCGCCATGGAGAATGCAGCCAATGTGAGGGGAGTCCCTCTCTTTGATGGAAATAATTTTCAGATCTGGAAGAATAGGATGCGATCTCATCTAAGATCTCTTGGAATGGAAGTTTTGTTTTCTATTGTGCAAGGAATACAAGTCACTGATCAAACAGGACTGGCTATGACTGACACAGACAGGAAAATTCTTGATGCAGATGCTAAAGCTCAAAATGCACTCACCGCAGCTCTTTCTGATCAGATATATCTAAAGGTGATGAGTTGCACTTCAGCAAAGTCTATGTGGGATAAACTTGAAAACATTTATGAAGGAGATAGCAAGGTAAAGGAGGCAAAACTTCAGGTTTTACATAACAGGTTTGACGACCTAAAGATGCATCCCAATGAAAATGCAGATTCATTTTTTAATCGAATTACTGAAGTAGTGGGAGCAATTCGAGGTCTTGGAGAAGAAATCAAAGACATTGATATCGTTAAGAAAATATTGAGAAGACTTCCTCCCATGTACAATGCAAAGGTGTCAGCCCTCGAAGAAAGAGATCTATCCAAACTTTCTTTGGATGATTTGTTAAGCAGTTTAGTGGCATATGAGATGAGAGTCAAACCTGAAGATGCCACGACTCGCGTGAGCAAAGAAATGGCATTCAAAGCCATGGACAAACTGAAAATTTCAGAAGATAGTAGTGGTGATGATGACGAAGAAAAAGAAATTCTTTCCCTCATCGCGAAGAAGCTGAAAAAGGGTAAAGGTAAATTTAGAGGTAAGCTACCTCTTGCATGTTTCCGTTGTGGAAGAGTTGGGCACATTGCCTCTCAGTGCCAAAGAAAGTTGGATAATGATGAGAGCGAAGCTGAAGACATTGAAAAGCCTCGGAAAATGTTTTTCAAAAAGGGTGATTTCAAATCTGGAAAGAAAATGCAGAGGAAGAGCTTTGTCTGTGAGGAAGAAGATGATGATATTGAATTCTGTGAGGAAGAAGAACCAGAATTTAAAACTGAAAAACATGCTTCCATGATGGCTACCACTGAAATGTCAGATTCTTCAATCAATAAAGGCATAGATAATCAGAGTACTTCCCTTGATAATCCAAAGGTTCAAATTAAGGATGCTTTCTCCAAGATTGAGAGTAAATGTAAGAAATGTAATAAGTGGAAGGAAATGGTCAAAGAGTCATCAGAATATGTTGATGAACTTGAAGCTGAAATTGAACGTCTGGAAGAGTTTTTGAAAGTTCAGTCTAAAATCATTGAAATCAATGATGATGTATTGGATCTTAAGATAAGAATTGAAGAGCAGGGAAAGGTCATCAATGACCTCACCTCAAGACTGGAAGAAAAGTCCAAGACTACTGAGGGTCTTGAGGAGGAAATTGTTACTCTTAGGAGTAAACTTGAGACCGAATCTTTTTCAAAAGAATCAAGGAAGAAAATACAACCTAGAAGATTCTCAGATGCTGAATTATTGGCAAGAGCCAAATGTGGTTCTGATGGAGTTGAAAAAATCTTGAGCGTTCAAAGACCCGCCTGCATGGGAAAGCGTGGAATTGGATGTGAAGCTGAGACATCAACTGCTGGAAATAAAGAAATTCAAAAGAAAGACAAAACGAAGGTTGAACATGTTGAAACATTTTCTGAAGTGCTGAAAAAGGAAACCTCAATCCAAACTAGAAGGATAACTGACAATTACCATCAAACATTTAGAAATGATGGGCAGTTCAACTACTCTCACAGGGATGAAGGTATGAGGAGAAATTCAGGTGTTAAGGCATTCCCTCACATGAAGTGTCAATTCTGTGGCTATCTGGGCCATACTATGTCATATTGCGAAGAGGCAAGGAGTTACTTTAATGGAGAAGATCTGGGAAATCAACAAAGGAGACCGATTTCATATCCTCCATCTTATAGAAGAAATATCTTCTATGGTTACTGTTTTAATTGTTCTAACTTTGGCCATAAAGCTATGTTTTGCAGGCAGCGGTGTGACAAGAGAAATTCATACAACACCCAAAGACGGGACAGGGTTCATCCTCCTGATGATGTTGTTCTCACAAATAGTTTTTCTCTTCTGGAAGAATATTATGGGTATGAAGACTCAGATTATGTGGAAGAAAGTTTTAAAAGACCATCAGTGTCTTATTCTCAATCCAATATCTCATGGAAAGAAAAGAAGAAAATCGAGAAATCCAATCTTGCGGAAGTAGCCCTCAAAGCTACAAAGAGTAGCAGCACCTGGATTCTTGATAGTGGATGTTCTTCCCATATGACAGGAAATGCTGACCTTCTGAAGAACATTGAAAAGAAGGTTGATGGAACAGTACGGTTTGGTAACGATGGTGCTTTGAAGATTAAAGGCAGTGGGAATACTGCTCTCGCCAACGGAGAGCTGAAAAAGACTGAAGTTCTTTATGTGGACGGTCTACGCCATAATATCCTCAGTGTAAGTCAACTCTGTGACTCAGGGCTCATAGTAACCTTCAATCAAAAAGGCTGCACTATAAAAGGAAAAACAGGGAATTCTCTTATGAAAGGTTGTAGAACATATGGAAACTTATATCAGGTTGACAGCAAAGTGAACTCTTGTTACTTATCTGTTGACGAAGAAAACAATTTATGGCATCGAAGGCTGGGGCACATTAACCAACAAGACATGGAAAAGATATCTAAGCTGAAGATATTCATGGATATTCCCATTCTAAAATGCGAACGGGAAAAATCTTGTGATGCCTGTATTCGTGGGAAGCTGGTCTGTAATTCGTATCGTCCAAAGAAGAAAAGGGCATCACATCTTCTTGATCTCATTCACACTGATGTATGTGGCCCAATAAATGTTGCTGGAACCTATGGAGAGAGGTACTTCGTCCTTTTCATTGATGATTATAGTAGAATGGCTTGTGTAATGGTGATTCACAGGAAGCGACAAGTACTTGATTGCATGAAAACTTATCGCCGAATTGCCGAGAATGACACTGGACGGTCAATAAAAGTCCTACGATCGGACAATGGAGGGGAATACACATCCATTGAGTTTGAAAACTATCTAGAGAAACATGGAATACA
Source organism: Viscum album (assembly GCA_963277665.1). Lineage (NCBI taxonomy): Eukaryota > Viridiplantae > Streptophyta > Magnoliopsida > Santalales > Viscaceae > Viscum > Viscum album. The sequence goes on from OY728133.1 coordinate 450,501,183, forward strand.
ACATGAGGTAGCTGCTGTGAGAACTCCACAACAAAATGGAGTTGTTGAGCGTCGAAATCGACAGGTCAACAATATGGCCAGGACTATGTTGATTGAGAGTGGTATCTCTCGCCATTACTGGAAGGAGGCTGTTGAAGCTGCAGTTCACATTCAGAATCGAACAGGGCTCTACATGGGAGAAACGAAGACACCGTACGAATTATGGCATGGAAGGAAGCCTTCCTTGAAATACTTTCGGGTTTTTGGAAGCAAATGTTTCATCCGGAATAAAGAAGGAAACCAAGGAAAGTATGGTGACAATGCTGATGAAGGAATTTTTCTTGGGTATCCAATGAACAGTAAAGCTTACAAGTGTTTCAATAAACGCTTGGGGAAGATTGTGGTAAGCAGTGATGTTAAGATAATTGAAGAGAAAACCACAAATGCTTCAAGGACGCCATATGCGGATGTGATGGACAATCAGGAAGAAAGTGAACGTGAAGAAAACACAAACACAGAGATAGAGGAAGTTGTTCAAAACTCTCAGCAGTCACATCATGATGTTGACTCAGAAGAAGAATCAGAAGAAGACCCTATAGCTGAAAAGAATGCTACTGAATCTCTCAGGAGAAACCGAAGAGCTGAGATTGATCCATCCAACATAATTGGGGACATGAATGCACCCACTCAAACAAGGAGGATGAGAAATAACACACCTTCTGCATTTCTATCAGTTGTAGAGCCAACCTCATTTGAAGAAGCTGCAATGGATGAATCCTGGGTGAAAGCCATGAATGAAGAGTTAGATCATATTGATAAAATTCAGACGTGGGATTTGGTCCAGAGACCCAAAAGTCACAATGTGATTGGCACCAAATGGATTTTCAAGAACAAGTTTGATGAGCATGGCAATGTTATCAGAAACAAGGCTCGACTGGTATGTAAAGGGTATTCTCAGATTGAAGGTGTTGATGTTGAAGAAACCTTTGCTCCAGTGGCTAGATTGGAGTCAATCAGGCTATTCCTTTCCATGGCTCTCCAAAGAGGATATAAAGTATATCAAATGGATGTCAAGACAGCATTCTTAAATGGTGTACTCGAAGAAGAAGTCTACATTGAACAACCAGTGGGTTTTCTTCTTGGTGCTGATGAATCAAAGGTCTGCAATCTAAAGAAAGCACTTTATGTATTAAAACAGGCACCAAGGGCATGGTATTCTAGACTAGATTCGTATCTCAAAAAGCTGGAATTCAAAAGAGGAGGAGTTGATCACAATCTCTATGTGAAGAATTCTCCAAAAGATCAGTTCATGGTTCTTGTTTACGTCGATGACATTATATTTGGTGGCAGCAAACAGAAATCAGTGGATGAATTTGCCAATCATATGAAATCAGAATTTGAAATGTCAATGATTGGGGAGCTCACATATTTCTTGGGACTGCAAGTGACTCAGAGGAAAGACTACACTTTTATCTCTCAGGAAAAGTATGCAAGAGAGCTGCTGAAGAAGTTTAACATGAAAGACTCCAAACCAATGTCAACTCCGATTGCAGTTGGAACCAAACTTGGGAAGCATGAGGATGGGAAACCTGTAGATCCCACCCTGTACAGGAGAATTATTGGGAGTCTATTGTACCTGACAGCGACACGGCCAGATATTGTCTTTGCCACATGTCTTTCTGCCCGCTTTCAGAGTAATCCAAAAGAGGAACACATGACAGCAGTGAAAAGAATCATGAGGTATATTCAAGGTACTTACAAGTATGGATTATACTTTGCTGGAGGAAGGGATAGTGAATTATCCGCATTTTCTGATGCTGACTGGGCTGGCGATGTTGTGGACAGAAAGTCCACCAGTGGTGGAGCATTCTTTATCGGAAATAATTGTGTTGGCTGGTTGAGCAAGAAACAAGAAAGTACTTCTCTTAGTACTGCGGAAGCTGAGTATATATCTTCCACAAAGTCATGCACTCAACTGCTATGGATGAAGCAACAATTAACAGATATTGGTGATGAGGTAAAGCAGCCAATGGTGATCTACTGTGATAAAAAAAGCGCAATTGATCTCACGAAAAATCCGGTTCAGCATTCTCGTACAAAACATATTGAAATACGGTATCATTTCATCAAAGAAAAGGTTGAACAAGGGGTGATTAGACTGGATCATGTGGGAACTGATAAGCAGGTAGCTGATATCCTGACAAAGCCACTGTCAGCAGCTGTGTTTGAAAAGCATCGGTTGAACCTAGGTGTTCAACCACCTCCTGCTGCATAAGGAGGTTTCGAAACACCCCTCTCCCCGTTTGTTTTAACTGTTTTTATCTGCTTATGGCTGTGATGCAGGTTTATGGGGGAGATACTATCCAGGGGGAGTATGGCTTGAGCTGAACGTTGAACAAACTTTTCGGTCTTTGGTTTTATTGTCAATGGGGGAGAAAGGAATAAATTCACGGCAAGAGAATTCAAGGCAAGAAATTCACGGCAAGAAATTCTTCTGTGATGGAAGTGTAAGATTGTGATGAGAAGTTTAATAAGGATAACATCGGGCGTCATGGAGAATTTCAAAACACTAAGACCCAATTCAAGCTTCCTCTCTTGTTTTCTACACCGAGCATTGCTCACGTAGACTTAGAGTGTTGGCTGAGTTGATTCTTGCGTTTTGGACTTGCTCATGGTTGGAGATCTATTGAATTTATTCTGATTGCCAACAAACCCAAAGGGGGAGATTGTTGGAACCAGGTTCTTCAAAGCATGATTTGGTGTATGGTTTGTGTTTGTTGTCAATCCTCAGTGGAAGTTCCGAATGTGTTCCAGCAAAGTGATCATACAGTTCAAGCAGACAACAGTTTTGAAGGTGGCGATGTTTCCCAGTGTTTGCCAAATTTTTGGGCCTCAAAATCGGAAAATGAAGACATGGATTGTCTGCAAAAGGAGCTTCGCAGAAAAAGGAAGTGGTGCGCGAAATATAAGAGGCTTGCGCGAAATAATTAAGTTGGGCGCGGAAAACAGCGGGATGCGCGAAATAGTTTTTTCGCGCAAATGCTGTTTCAGAATCAGTTTGGTGAAAGATGGCAAAGGCATGGGTTGCGCGGAAAATAAGGGGTGTGCGCGAAATACATAAGCTGGGCGAAAGATTACGCGCCAGATGAGAGATTTTCCGCGCCGAAGGGGATTTTGCGCGCAGTGGTCTCAGTCGCCTATAAATATGAGGTGACCCCCTTCATTCGGGTGGTTGGAAGACTTAGAGAAGATCCGAGGTCTGATGCGCGAAAAAGGATCGCGTAAAGGAGCTTGCGCGAAATATTTGGAGTTGCGCGAAAAAGGGGATTTTTGCGCGAAATATTTTTCCGCGCCAAAAGAAAATGTTGCGCGCAATAGGATGATTTTGCGCGCAAATGGTTGATGTTTCGCATTTTTCTCAGTAAGGTTTGTCTGCACGTTTTGGTTATCCAGTTCAGTGGTTCTGTGCGTTCTAGTGCATCTCTTCCGGACTTCGATGCAAGCAGAGTCTCGTGCTGAGCAGAGGCAAAGAATTCAATGCAAATTTATTGAAGAGACCTTCACGTCTATAAACTGAGTGAGACTTCACCAACGGCAGTGAGCCAGGGGGAGTCAATGGGAGTGACCCGAGGGAAGCAGTGAGCTATCCCTAAACCTTATGTAAAGGCAGTGAGCCTGGGACAGAGTGTCTGTACCCGAAATTTTGTATCCGCAGCTAGTGAAGCATAGTGGATTTAGGTACGACCGACAATCTGTCGGCGTATGCTCCTTGGACGTAGCCCTTAGTGGTGAACCAAGTAAAAAAATTGTTGTGTCATCTCTCTGCATGTGAATGTTTAATTGCTGATCATATCCTTCATACAGGTTTAAGAAGTTCCTGCCAACGTGGGAACAAGATCCACAACTTTAAGAAGAAAAAGTTGCCACCCTGATTCACCCCTCCCCTCTCAGGGTGTCCCGGGGTCCTTCAGTAATTTCATGTATCTATCAAATGGAAATAAGAATACCTGGAATTAGTAATCCAATACAATAAATGTATTAAAATAAAAAAACCAAAATACTCTCTCCAATAGAATAAAAATCAATAGCTTCTTCCCATTATTCCCTAATCTCATGCTATAATCACTAAATCATAAAAATTGGGTACTTTCCCATATCCATAGATACATCCACATAATATTCTGAGATACCATTGTTTTCTGAGATAGTGTGTAAGATAATCTCTGTTAGACACCACCATTAGTGTCTATAAATATCCATTTAATTCATATAGTATGAGAAGTGTGAAGATGATAATGCTAAGCAGTAATAAAAACTATAAAGAGTCGAATCTAGTTCTTAAAGGATAAATGATTGACCCTACCTACATCAAACTAATCTGATCAATATCTTAACAAGTAACCATAGGTATACATGTATATGTTCTATATATAATGTGGTGTCTAGAGACATATATATTGATACTGCTACTAGTATGGATCCAAGACATAAATCAAGAATCTATGGGTAGTTTCATTAACCTCCCAAGTGTTATGGGATTCCATTTCCATTAATCAAAAATAAGAGTGATTCCCTAACCAATTATCACAAATAGATCGGATTCCCTTCCAAAGTATTATAAATTAATGGTACTCTCTACCTGAGTATCACAACTAAGGGAATACGTCTTCAGCATCATAAGGGTTACCATGCCCGTATCTCATAAAATTAGTGTCTCTATTCCCATATGTCATACTATGAGGGACAAAATGTTAGTATGTCATAAAATTAGGGTCTCTATGCTCATTTGTAATAGTATAAGGGACTTCATGCCCACATGTCATAAAAATAAGGTCTCCAAGATCATATGTCATAAGTGTAAGGGAATCCATGCCCATATCTCACAAAATAAGGGACACCATTCTCATCTTCCACAAAATTAATAATCGGTCATAGGCTTTAGGATGATCCAATAGGAGGTTTCTTGTTTTTTTATCATTTTTCCTTAACAAGGGAGTAACCATTGTTATGTTTAAGAATGTGATGTGGCCGTACCACTCACCCATATTAAATTAATTATATTCATCTCAATTTTTAGTCCTTATAAAACCCTATAGAATATTCTTTGGTCACTAAATCATTTATAATATCAAGTTATATTTCATATGCACACCTCAAGGGTTCAAACAAATGAAGGGGACCTGTCCCGATAACAATATAGGGTTTTTATTTTTTATTTATCATAGAAATAGAATTTGACATTGTTTATGTGTTTTTAGTGCATCTCACATATATTCTGGAATTTTTCATCATGACACATAATATAAGGAAACATGAATTGAGGAAAAATATATAGACTACCACGTTTATGCATGTGGAGGAACATTCATCCAGTATTGTAATTTTGATTGGTCCAGATTGGAAGAAAATAGAAGAACAAAATAATTCCCTAGAAATGGATAATATGAGATCACTTAGTAATATGAATTTTCAATATAAGAAAAAATGATGAATGGATCCTACATAGTGGAGATAATATAGAGAAGAATCCAATGAGATAAACATATCTTTATTCAAAGCCTGTATAGAAGAATTTTCCACAAACATATGTTAGGAATGATGAGGAGTTCTCATAGGAGGAAGAGAATCCATTTGTTTTTCAAAGAAAATAAATAAGAATAAGGGTTTATTGTTTAAATAAATTAAGAGAAAAATGGTAAAAATCATACAAAAATTAATGGGTGACACGGTTTGTCTACATGGTTGGCTAAATTGTGTGCCTAATATGCAAGGATTATTTCCCAAGGATGGGGCCCACATGGTTTGGAAACCCATGCTACATGGCTCTGTAAGAAACTGTAGTGTCCTTACACTATCATGTGGTCTGAGTCTCAAGGTTAGGGAAAACCATATGACCATTTTCTTCCCATTGAAACACCCTACATGGTTAGTAGAACTCATGAAGACTGGGATGGACACTTTCTACTAAAGTCCCAACCCATCCCATAGGGTCCCATTCCATGGTAACCCCAAGACCACATCCAACAGTCCACGGTTTAGTGACTAGAACCAAGGAGGAATATCCCACAAATGAGAGGAATTAACCTTAAGTACCTATCCCATGAACACATCCCCAAGAAACAAATGATTGAATATAATGATACTAAGTATAAAATGCATGAAAACCACTATATTCCAAAACCAGAGTAACAAAATGAAAGTAAAGTAAAGTAAACATGGTCTGAATACAAGTCCACCCAAAATAGTTTGTGACAACAACTCCAACCTATAAGAACGGACATACTGGGACTGATGGTTGAATCGTTGGAACACACCTCATTTGTCCAGCCTCATTAGGATCCACCTGGTCCTAGTCCACCTAAGACTCCATCAAAGGTTCAATCATCTCTAAAAGACATGAAATGTGTGGATAAACCCCATTTAGGGATGAGTATAATAATACTTATTAGGATACCCAAATTCCATAAAGGAAATACCATAATGGAAATACCCTGAAGGGAATACCAGGAAGCGAATACCACCAAGGAAATACTACTAAGAAAATAACACGATGGAAATTCCACTATGGAAATACAATGAAAGAAAAACCAAAAGTAAATACCTTGAGGAGAATACCACAAAGAAAATACAAAGAAGGAAATACCACAAAGGAATACCAAAAAGGAATTTCTTAAAAGAATGAATAGTAAAATCCAAACAGATATATGCCTATAAAAAATATATTAAGAACATCCAAATATACTGAATTCAATAATACATACAGTCTTAACAAGACACATAGTCTCCATAAGACACACAGTCTCCAAAAGACACATCATCTCTATAAGACACACTGTCTCATGGTTACAACCAACCACAAAAATGTTTTCTCAAAGTGTGCTCATTCTGAGAAAACTCACACCTCAAGCCATTAGGTCATATAATAAACTCCCAATAAAATCCAAATAGGATATATTTTAATAACTGACTAATAGTAAGGTTACCAATTCTACAGATGGCTCATCAAACGGACACACCATTTGAAGGTTATGCTCGTTTGTGTTTTCATAAGGGGATGGATACTGAGATTGTGGACCAACCATGGAGGTTGACCACCATGGTCGACCACCCGGTCCATACACCTACGCAGTTGACCACATAACGATAAATCAAGCTTCCGTGGTGCTTGACACACTACCAGCTATTGAGGCCATACGATTGATCGGTCAATCATAGCCCAGTCCGGCCACACCAGGTCTGAGCCTACATGATCTGTAATGCCCTGACCCCAAAATCCCAGATCTAGTAAATAATTTTAATACATTCTCATGATTATAAGGAATCAAATCCTAAAGGACTGGTCAGTTTAGCAGTCATGGAAAATAGATTACATGCACGATATTTTAATTTCAATTTAAAGCATATATGAAACATCAAAAATTCATTGATAACATCGTTATTCTCCAATATTAACACTGAATATCAATTATAATACACTTCACGTAATCCTTGCGGAATAAAACATAAGAAAGTGGTGATATCAGATTCTAAGTAAGGTTAAATTATAAAACTGAAACTATCATAAATAACTATAATCTTTAAGTAAAATATAAAAAAAACACATGACATTTACACATAATGTTCTGCATAATATACCTATAATATATCAAATAATTCCATTTAAACATTCATATGGATATTCAAATAGTCTAATAATCACATGTAATATCAATAACTAATCTCATAATGAAGGAATGCATAATGCTGGACATCTGAAACATACCATTGAGGCCTAGAATAAGGCATATGAAAATAATTGGATAAGACCTCAGCCAAAGGCTTAAATAGTTTGTCTCATGAGACCTAATGATGCATAAAAAGGATATGGAGGGCCCCAAAATTCACTTATTATGTCCAATACATTTCTTATATAAAAAGGTTCAAACATAACATAAACATCCATATTAAAACTAGCATATAAATTGTTAATAATTTAACCATGAACCATAAATGGTATCAAAATAAAACATACAAGGTCAATAATATCATAAAACCTTTAATAAATCCACTGCAATTAAGTATAAAATCCACCAAATAATGATGACATAGATGAAAATAATCTGACAAAATCATTAAAACTTTTTGATAGAAATATCCCTTTATACGCTGAAATATTTAAAAAGCCTCAAAATAATAAAAGAAAACATTTAATTTGAAAATAACCTTGTAAGATTGTATGGGATGCTTAAAAATGTTAAGGAGACATAATGGTGCAAAAATCCACTCGTTCTATATATGTTAAAACACATTCTTTCCTAAATTATTCAAAAAGGTCACTCATTACCTTGTTTAGAAAACGAACAAAAGATTCCTTTAGAAAATTTTTATAAAAAGTAAAACATGGGTATAAATGACTTTACTTTTTTATACTGATATAGTGAAAAAAATAACTGTTGTTTTTATGAAACATGGACACAGATGATAAATATTCCGTAGTATACACTTTTTATAAACAATCGCGGATAAAAATGAGATTGTGAAATTAACACTAACCCTGTATTTTCCCGTTGGCAAGGGTATGTTAACTTCATATATAATGGATAAATTATGTTATTAAAATATAACAGAACCAAATCCATATTTATGATATCATATATGATCATATTATATTTTTTATAAAACAAATCAGTATTACCATTGTTTTTGGGTGTCAACTGATTCATTTTATAAATCCACCTTTATCATGTAAGTAATATTTATTCTACATATGACATATTATATTCATATCTAGAATGATATCGAGTTAATAAATATTATATATAATTTTCATATGTCTTTTATAATTATTCTTGAATGGTTAACGTGGATAATGAATCCCATCATGACATGGAGAGGGTAGGTCGCACGTACGCACGGGCGTAAGTAATATTCCATTAATAGTTAAATGGAATGAAATTAAATTGTATATTAACTATGAATAATCAATATTATAGCATACTAATTATTTAACTCCATTATACTCATTATTATAACCATCCAAAATAATTAGTGTTGAATAAAAAATTACACCACATCGTGGAGATGATAAGTCGTTCGAACACACACATGGTAATATTCTTATTCGTAAGATGGATAAAATGAGGAATATGGATATAACATGATTAAAATATCTTCTAAGTATAATAATGATAGCGGATTTATTACTTCAATACAGAAAAAAACAAAGAAAGATTCAGTAAAAAAAGAAAATAACATTGAAATAGGCGATAAGACAATTACAGCTTTTTTTGGTGTCCCCTTTTTATTTTCCCAAAAGGAATCCATGGCATGAAATTTTGACCAATATATGGCCTTGATGATGTAGTTAGATATGTGGGGAGAGTAAATGATAATGTTTTGGCTCAATAAAATTGAATTATATGTGCGAATTAATGAAGAGTATAAGTGCCCTTTTATAATAGAGGGGAGTTGCACCTTTGGAAACACCAAAACTATTAGATTATTATACATTAATTTTTAAATCCAAATGGCTCAAAAGTGGATTAGTTTGAAGAAAAATGATGTTATATCTAATTACACTAATCCAATAAAATTTAAACATTTATTTATTTTCTTCTGAAACCTATCGTTTTTATTTATCTTATTTAATATATATAATTTGAATTACTGTAATAATGTTCAAAATATTAAATGGTTATAAATATGTACTTATATGGTGTGAATTAAAAATAAATGGAAACATTAAGTTAATTTTTAGATTATAATTATAACTATTTAATATTTTTGTTATTTTTATCATTGTTAAATAATTTAATATAATTTTATTTTTGTAAATATCAATAGTGTAAATTTTGAAACTATTCCTAACAGTGACTGTAATTAAAATCAATAAAGAAAGGTAAAATAAAAAAATAGATTACACAAATAAAAATATATATTTCCCTATAAATTTATTAGATAACCTCAATTATTTCAAATTATATTTATTTTAATTTTTTAAAATCATATATTTGATATTTCTATTAATAAAATAACTACTTTTTCACTAGTTTGTCATTTTTAGGGTAATTATTTAGTCTATAGAAATTATAAATAAATTCCTTTTATGTAGATAATTCTTTTATATTTCCATATAATATTTATGATCGAATTTATCTCTATGTTATCCCTATATTAAAATTATTAAACTTCGAAGAAATGGGATTGTAAGATGTCGTCACTTTCATTAATTATAATAATATTTATGTCATTTTCATGAAACAATGTCCATTAAATTATCAAAAATATATTATTATGATATATATAGAATTATTTTATTCATTTGTCTAAGCCTAAAAATTTTATTAATTTTATGACATTTAATAAAATGATATTTATTTTAATGTATCATTTATGTCAATTTTGATAGGATTCAATATTTTCATTTTAAAAAATATAAAAATAACAAGATCACTATGAACCAATAGTTCAAATATGTCACTAAATTGTATATATTATATATATAATTCATGGATTTCATTTATTAAGTAAAATTTCATTCATTTTAATATTTATAATATCATTTTTTGTTTCTTTAATTAATTAATAAATTTCGACATCATCTTTCTATCAGTAATTAATTTAATTATTTATTTCATAAAAACTATTAATAAATTATAAAAAATTGGAAAATTATTTTGGATTTATAATGATTATTTATAGTCGCCCATATCACTTATATAACCTCATATTAAAAATATTTTACTTGTTAAAAACAAAAGTATAACAAAATTAGATTTTCAATAAATATAATATTATAAATATATTAAATTTATCCAAGTGGCTCCATGTGGTCCCAAAAATAAAGCAAGGATGATTTTGTCGAAAAAACTTACCCAGGGAAATTAGGACAAGTATTGGGGTAATTATATTATTATTTTTACCCTTAATTATCTGATTTACCCTTAACAGTGGTTATAAACACATTACTAAAGTTTCTATTCATGATGCCCAAAAATAAAAGTGAAATATTTAAATAATATGAACCCAATAACTAAGAAAATGGAAACCATTTTCCAAAATTCAAAACATAGAAGTTTCATAAATTAATTTCAAAATAATCATGTTGTTGGAATGAGAAGCCTCTTTTTGAATGTTAAAACATTGCAAAAGATTAAAATGTTTTTACAACAAAATTTATGGTAAAATTAATTTCAATAACCAAATTTATATTAAATGGTAAAAATATATTCTATTTATACTATACAAACAATAAAATTTATAATTTAACACTATCAATTATTTTGATTAAAAAAGTTGTTTTCAATTAAAATGTAGTATATTTTAATATTCATCAACACATGAAACTTGTCAGAATAATACCAAAAATATAAAAAAAGTTAATTTTTATATTAAAATTTCAAATAAGAAATTTATTTTTTCAAATTGAATATATATAATATTTTCAAATATTGGATTTAAAAAGGGTTCTCCATTAAATGGTGGAAAAACTACATTATTTGTAAAATACTTCTTTTATCTGAAAAATTGAATTTTTTCTTATATCATGTCTATTAACTAAATAAGATTAATGTTCAAATTATATCGAATAAATATAAAATTAAAAATGTGGTAAATAAATTCAATATCTTCTAATTTAGTGGATATGTTATATATTTTATTAAACAATAATATAGTATTAATATATTGTTGTTTGGTAAAATTTAATCTTACATGTAATTAATGTCAACTAATTTTTGTTTGTAGTGTTAGCCTAACATGGTGTTGTGTAAAAATAAAGAAATAAAAAAAATAAATTTTTTCATAATTGAAAATATTGTAATGTCTTAAGGTGGTACATTCTCCTCTCCTTCAACAAATTGCGTCCTTGAAATTTGAAATTTCACTTAGAAAATAAAACGTTGATAATAAAAAAAAATTTGGAAAACCCACGTCAGAAATAGGGTTAAAAAAGTATAATCCAAATAAGAGGTAAAGGGAAATTTGGGTTTCACCACCAAATCATTCTTTAAAATTGGGAATCATTACTGGAAAGTAGAGATGCGTACATTGAGGAGAAATGTAAATATTTATAGGGTGTGATTGAGGTCACCAATCACACACAGGTGAATGATCAATGGACCATTTAGGGACTCAAATCCATAATCTATGATGGTTTAAATTACTATTAGTTCAATTGGTTGTTCACTTGAGATATGTATTTAGTATAGCACGTTTTTGTAGATAATTTTACATAGAGTTGAGGGATTTTTTTAAAATATAGATAATTTTACAAGAAAACTTACTTGATTCCATAAATGTTATCTTTTACTTTTGATTGATATATTTTCACTTCATACTCTAAATTTTTACTGAGACTAAAAATTTTAGACCAATGTTTCTAATAAATTATAATTAAACCTCAAACTATAATATCAACTGTTCAACTTGCTCCACTCCATCCTCAATACTCAACCAAAATATTTTGATACAAATTCATTGTCCAAAAATTTCATTAAATTTCTAAAATCAATATTAATGTAAACATCCCCAAAAAATGTAATGTAGCTCTAATTCTCACATAACAAATATTTAATCACCATTGAATCATTAATGATAACTCTTATACTTCCAAATCCTTAAAGAAAAAGTACTACAGTACAATCCTTATATATCTCATCAATCACATAACCATAGAACCATTGATGTAATAATTATTGAATCCAAATACAAAATAACCTCAATCATTTCACATCACTCTTAAACCATAAACTGTGATTTGACATCTTATTCCTTAATACCTCCTTCATATGTTTTTTCCATTGTAACCTATTCATTAATAGTAGTATAATCATTTCATGTATAACCATGCATATTTTACCTATTGACCAAATCTCAATGTACAATGTGACTAACAATAATAATATCTATATAGTCATGATGAGTTATTTATAGGACCTCTAAATGATATAAACTTATTGTAAATCAATTTTACATTAGGATTAACCTATTTCATCCATTACCAAATATAAATGTTGAAATATTATACTTAGACATGTCCTCAAATTAACTCATATGGTTATGTTTTTCTAATCCATGTTTTCTACTTCTAATTTCCATGGTTTTTTTAAAAATTGATATGACACCAAATATTATGCCATGACCCCAAAATCATAGATCATATACATTATTTTTATACATTGGCCTGATTTTAAGGAATCAAATATGGATGTACCAATCATTTATCAGTTTTGGAAAATAGATTATATACATGAACATCAAATTTCAATTCAAAACATAATATTAATTAGAGAAAATTATATATAAATACCATTATTCTCCTCGCTTATCCCATAATATCAATCCTTATACACTTCTTGCTATCCAGGGAAATTAAATCATAAAAAATGGTTGAGCTTAGATTTTCAATAAGTTTAAACAATACAACAAAAACACTCATAAATAATAATAAACTATAATGAAAGTACAAAAGTAAAAAAAAATTCTTTTACCCATAATACTATGCATAATATGGAAATAATAACTCAAATAATGACATTTAAATATTGACGTGGATATTATTCTTGTTGAATAATCACGTGTAATGTCAATAACTAATCTCATAATGAATGAATGCATAATGGTGGAAATTTGAAACATACTGTGGAGGCCTGAGAGAAGATATGTAAAAATAAATTGTTAATTCTTTAGCAAAATCCATATCTAGTTTCTCTCAGGAATCCTAAAAATTCATTGAGGGGAAATAGTGGGCCATTCCCATCACTTAATAAGTCCAATACATTCCTCATATAAAATGGGTGAAACATAACAAAAACATTCATATTAAAATAGTATAAAAATGCTAAAATTTTAACCATAAACCATTAATGGAATCAAATTATCACATCCACAGTAAAAAATATCATAAAAACATAAATAAATCAACCTCAATTTAGTATAAAACCTAACAAAGGTTGTTTATATATATGAATATAATGTGACAAAATCATGAAAACTTTGTGGTAGAAATATCCCTTTTTTACTTTAAAGTCTATTTAAATCCAACGAATTATAAAATAAAACATTTATTTTGAAAATAAAATTGTAATATTCTAAGGTAAGCTTAAAAATTTTAAGGAAAACAATAGTGAAAAAATCTGCTAAGGCCATATATGTTAAAACAATATTCATTCCTTATTTTTTCAAAAAAGTCACAAAGTACCTTGGTTGGAAAATTAGAGAAATATTTCATCAAAAACATTTTATAAAAAGATAGTCATGGGTATGAATGACTATAAAATTTCTTTAGAGATATAGTAAAAATATTTCAAAATATATTTTTATAAAACATGGACCTGGATGATAAATATTCCCCATTAGATATTTCTTATAAACAATCATGGATAAAAACGAGATTGTGAAATTAACTTTTGACTTGTTGTTTCCTATAGTTGAGGGTGAATTAACCTCTTTCATAAGGGTTAAAGTATGTTATTAAATTATACCAGAAAACAATCAATATTTATGATATCATATATGATCCTCTTATATAATTTTTTTATTAATATTTTTAGTATTACATTGGTTTTGGGTGTTTAGTACTTCATTTTCCCATTATTGTTTTGTCGTGTAAGTCTTTTTTCTTATCCATATGACAATTTTTAATAATATCAAAAATGATATTATGTTAATAAATATTATATTTAATTATAATATGAATTTCATAATCATTATTTAATTGTTAAACTAGAGAATTAATCTCATCATGTTGTCGATATAGTAGGCAGTACATACCCACGGGCGGCGATATCATTCCCTTAATGGTTAAATGGTTTGAAATTGAATTTTATATTAATTATTCAGAATAATTATTAGTTAATATTCATTATTTATCTCCATTACACTCATTATTATACCCATATAATTAAATTAAAGTGGAATAACTAATTACACCATGGAATGGAGACGATAAGTCGTTCATACACACACATAGTGATATTGTTATTCACAAGATGGATGAAATAAATAATATGGTTGTCCTATTATTATAATATTTTCTAAGTATATTTAGTATACTATATTTATTACATTGGTTTGGAAACAACATAGAAATAGTTAGTATAAGAAGAAAATAACTTTGGAATATGTGATAAGACAATTACGTCTTTTTTGGGTGGCCCTTTTTTATTTGAAAAAAAGAATCCATAGGTTGAATTTCTACCCAATATGTTGCCTCTAGGATGTAGTGAGGGATGTTGGGAGAGTTATTGGGAATTGTTTGTCCTATATAAATTTATTTATAGGTGTTAATTGAAGAGAATGAGATGTTCCCTTTTATAAAAGAGGGGAGGGCGCCTTTCGAAACACCAAAACTATAAAATTATCATAATTAATTTTTAAATAAAAATGCATAAGAAGTGGAGTGTTTATATGATAGATGTATATGGGTATAAATACTCTAAAAAAATAAAATTTCCTCATGTTTTATTCTCTTTTATACCATATCATTTTGATTTATCTTATATAATCTATTTAATATAGATTATGGTATTAATATTCTAAATATTAAATGGTTAAAAATATTTACTTATATGGTGTTAATTATAGTAAATGGATACTTCATGAAATTTTTAGACCTTAAAATTATCACATTTAAATTTTTTAATTTTTTTATTATTTTTAAATAATTTTACAAAATGTAATTTTTAAAAAATGTCAATAGTGTCAATTTTAACACTATTCATAACATTAACATTAATTAACAACAAAAAAGAAATATTACTTCGAAAATAATTATTTAATACATTCATAACATGACATAGAAAAAAATAAATTTTTTTATAACCTCAATTATGTCAAATTATATTTATTGTTATATGTGTAAAATCATTTTTTGATATTTCTATTAATAAATAATTACTTGTTCACTATTATGTCATTATTTATTATATGTATTTAGTCTATTAGAATTATAAATAAATTATTGTAATTTATATATTTACATTATATTTCCATAGACTATTCATGATCAAATTTATCTCTAGGTTTACCCTATTTTAAAATTATTATACTTAGAAGAAATGAGAGTGGTACACTTTGTCACATTCTATAATTTTAATAATATATATCTCATTATCATTAATCAATGTCCATTAAATGATCCAAAATAGATTATTATGCTATATTTAACATGATAATAGTTATTTTCTTAAGAATGATATTTTTATGAATTTTATAACATTTAATAAACTATTATTTATTTTTATGTATCATTTAGTAAATTTTGATAATATTTAAGATTTTTAGTTTAAAAAATATAAAAACAACATGATAAATAAGATAAAACACTTCCAATATGTCATTAACATGTCTACGTTATCTATAAAATTCGTTTATTTCATTGATTAAGTCATATAATATTTATTTTAATATTTATAATATCATTGTTTTTTTCTTTCATTAATTAAGAAATTACTACATCATCTTTGTGTCACAATTAAAATTTAATTATTAATTTCCTAAAAATTATAAATAAATTTTCACAATGTGGATAAATTTTATGTATTTTTACGGAATAATTATAGTATATCATATCAATTATAGAAAGACATATTAAAAATAGTTTTCTTATTTAAAACAAAAGTATAACAAAATAGCATTTTCTTTAAATTTAAATTTATACAAATATTAATGTCATCCAAGTGGCTCCATGTAGTCCCAAAAAAGACAAAAGAATTATTTTGGTTGAAGAAAACTTACCCAATGAAATTGGGATAAGTGTTAGTGTAATTTTAATATTGTGTTTACCTTTAATTACCTGATTTATCCTTAACTGCAGTAATAAAAAATTACTATAATTACTATTCATAATGCTAAAAAATAAATGGAATCTATTTAAATAATTTCAAACCACTGATTCCGAATATGAAATCCATTTCTCAAAATTGAAATCATATAATTTTCTGTAATTAATTAAAAATTAATCCCATTGTCAGAATGAAAAATGAGATTTTCATAGATAATAGAATGCAAAAGATTTAAAATATTTTTACATAACAATTCATGGTAAAATTAATGTCAACGACAAAATTAAATTAAATGATAAAAATATATTATATTTGTACATTAAACCCAATCATATTTATAATTTAACACTATAAATTATTTCGTTGAAAAAATTCTATGATTAAAATTTAGTATTTTTTACTATTAATCCAAACCTCACACTTATCAAAAAAATGTCAAAAATTAAAACAAAGAAAATTATGACAGTACACTTTCAAAGGATAATTTTATTTTCCAAATTGAATATATAAAAGTTTCAAATATTTCATTTAAAATGTGGTTTCCATTAAAAAGTATCAAAATTGCATTATCTGAAATATTCTTCTTTTATCCGAAAAATTAAATTTTTTCTTATATCATGTTTATGAAATATATAAGATTAATGTTAAAATTGTATGGAATATATATATATATATATATAACTCAAACTATGGTTAATAATATTCATAACCTATAATTTAATGGCTATGTTATATATTATACAAAATAATAATATTTAATTAATATATAATTTTTCTTTAAAATTTGGTCTTATCTGTAATGCATGTAAAAATATTATTTTGTGTAGTGTAAGATTAACATGGTGTTGTGTAAAAATAAAATACTCAATAAAATTAACTTTATTAAAAAATGAAAATATTGTAATGTCTTAGGGTGTTACCGTGTCCATCTCTACTAGGCCTGGCCCAAATCTACTAGGACCAACCAGTTTCACCTAGGAACATCTCGAATCTCTTAGGCTGGCATGCCTCCTCTGGCTTAGCTCACTCACATGTAGGTTTTCAAGACCTATCAACACGGTCACCGACCCCATCCCATGTTGTTGGCATCACTACCCCATCATACGGCCCAACCGAGTTCCATATTCTCTGTGTACTCATCCTGTCGTCGCCACATGCGGCCTCCCACTGCATCACATGCGACCAGCCATTACCCTCAGCGATAGCCACCACCTCTGGTCAATGTGCTACCTCACGCCACTCCACACTACCTCACCAGACATTTCCTCCATATCCATGCTGATGGTCCCTTCTGTGGAGCACCGAGCCACCTCTGATGCCCAAAATTCTAAATTGAAGGAAAATCCTGGAATCTCATGTATCAATCTATAAAGATCTAGCCTCTATTATAGTTTTCATCCAATCTAGGTGTCTGATTGCATTTAGGCCATCCTAGAAAGTTGAACTGTAGTCACAAGCGCCCTACGATGAAGAACACTATGAATGGGGGAGAGAAAATCACAAAGAACACCCTGAGGAATATACCTCATCATTTTTTCGTGTCAAACTCAATCTTTTCTCAATATAATGAATAATGAATAATAATTTAAAACAATATCATTGTTAATAAACCCTACAATTATTAATCATCATGCAATGATCAATCCAGATATCAATCTGTTCATGGATTGACCCACAATCTTCATGGAAATCAATAATGGGGATATAAACAAGAAATGGCCTCCTTAACTAGAGTTTTTATAGATCATTGATAAATAAAAGTTTTGTTTTCATCATTAACGAGATCCTCTAACTCTGTCGGCCTGATGATCCATGATCCAAGCTTCGATCCGTTATCATTTTTTGGAAAATCTCTCCAACAGTTAACTGAATCTCTAGGGTTTGAGCGTAAAACCCTTAGGAAATTATATAACCATAAATTTAAATGTGAAATATTCATTGCCTCAACAATATAATTTATCTTTAAATTATTTAATGACAATTATGTCCTATTTAGGTTTTTGCGCAAAATACTCACACCGACTAAAGTTAAGTCACGCGCCTAGGGAAAATATCACAATTTGAACTCAACAATGGTATAATATTTCAAATCCAAGTCACCATTCTTGAGTTATTAGGATCATCCAATAAAATATTTATATTTAATTATTTTATATATGGTAACATCCTTGGTGAATTTTTGTACAGATTACCCGTGATGTCCAAAGTTAGGTCGATCCTAGGGTAACGCTATAATTCTAAACTCAACGTTGATGTTAGATTTATAATCCAGGTACCTATTTAAATGTTATTCCAATTTCTAAGGAAATATAATCATGCATTCTCTTAAAAACATATCATTTTTCAAAGAATTTTCATGAGAACACCGAGTGTCAGAATTACACACTGTCTCAGCGCCTGGTATTAGAATTCCCTGAAACAATTTCAAAATATAAAATTAGGAAAACCAAAGTCATTACATTCTCCCCCATTGGGGCTTTATGCCCCCAAAATCCAAAACAAGGGATAATCAAACAAATGAGGGTACTAAGCATGAATATGAGCCTTCTTCTCCTATGTGTTATCCTAGAGATTCACATGCAGCCGCTAGACATGAAATAATGGAATCGGCAACTAATTAAGGATCATCCCAACTCTAGCCAAAATAAAATATTCACACCCACAACTTTTCTTCCAGAACATGAATGGTATGCTCTATCTGGCCATCTGGCTATTTGTGAAATACTTTTCTCAAGTGTAACTAAGTACCAAATGCCTCTTGTAATCACTTAACTATCATCGACAAAACTCCATGGAGAAGAACTATCTCTTACACGAAATGGCATCCCAATATCTCTACTAAACACTTCTCTTGAATAGCTAGGAAGTGGAACAAATTGGTGAGTTGTTAAATGATCACCAAAATAGAATAGTGTGTCCTAGATATATGTGGTAAAACCATCAATAATTCAATTTATGTCTTATCACACATCCATTCCCGAATCTCATGTTATTGGGCTAAACATACTGGAAGCAAGTGCTCAAACATCACTTGTAGATATGCGAGTCATCTAGAGACACTCTCTAAAACTACCTTCTTTATCTATAGCATCCAAAATTAATTTCAAAGGTCCTAAAATATCGTTTACACACCAAGACATATCACCAAAGGGGATATGTGAAACTCCCTCAGAACCACCTCCTGCAAAATTGTTGGTACTATTGTGTATACTCTAAAAAGAATGATGTTCTTCCCACCTTTTAATATCAATCAAGAGAATTCCTGAGAGGAAAATGAGCATGTAGAGTCTTGTTGTTGATATCCCCAAGTAGTGCAACCCTGAATCACTTTAATAGTGAAGGGGTGACGACCATCGACTAGAGGTATGCTACTCTATATCTATTTACAAATGATATCTTCACAGGAGCCAACTTCTCTGACACCTCATTCAGTAACTACTAACTAGGTCTCTTACATGGATAATCTACCACCACATTCCTCTTCTATGGAGTATAGAAAAATCTCAAAGTTATAGTTCTAGATAAATACTATCCATAACCTATGTATCATGTTTAAATCCATATATGATAATATGTACATGAGAATCTTCTGATTAGATTAGATGATAAACCAATCACCCATAAGGTTGTGTCTCCACATATTCTATGAGAAGACTACTACTTCTAACTCAAGATCACGGGTCATGTAATTTGGATCATGTTTTCTCAATTGGCATAAACCATTGGCAATCACTACATTCCCCTATATCAGGACAAAACAAATAAAAGAGTTTGATGCATTATAGAACACTACATACCTGGCACCCTGCTCTGGGAATCTCAAGATGGAAGCTCTTGTAAACCCCAACCTTAGCTCCTTAAAGAACAATTGGAACTTATCTATCCACATGAAAGTATAACACTTTAATGAAAAATATTTCAAGCATGCTTTCACTTTGGAGATATTTGGGTGCCAAACTCCGATAGTACTGAGCCAACCTAAAGAAGCTCTACACCTTAGTAAAAATCATGGGTGGATTTCAAGCACGTATTCGTTCAACCAGTGATGGATCAACTACAACTCCAGCCTCTAAGAATATGTGTCCTAGAAAATGGGCCTAACAAATCCACAACCGACAAATCAATAATTTCTGATAGATATGGTTCTCTCAGAGTGTGTCCACAACCATCTTCAAGTCTCTCACATGCTACTATTCAAATGCAGAGCACACTATGATGTCATCAATGAATACCCCCATGAATATGTCTATGGATGAAAGATCATTTTCATGAGTTCCATGAACACTAATGGGGAATTGATCGTGCCAAAAAAACATGACCAAGTACAAGTATTGGCTATCACTGCATTTGAATGTCATATTTGGTATATCTACATCTTGTACACTTATATGGTGATATCTAGATCTAAATTCAATCTTTACTACAGAAAAATGTCCATTTTGTGGTGGGTTTTTTTGTAATGGAGATGGTTTAAACCGCATCCACATGGTTCTACAGTGGTTTCAAAAAACCACAGATAAACTGTGTGTCGACATAAAATATGTAGTGGTTTCTCTATTTAGAGGCTGTTTATGGTAAAAGTCCTAGTGTTTGCATTTAGTGATGATTTTAACCACTGCGGATAGAAAAATACTGAAATTTTAGAGGTTTTCAAAACCACCACTAAATAAAAAACATTTATTTTCGGGGGTTAAAACCCCCAATAAATCCAGAGGCCGCCCAGGTCACATAGAGAGACAGACCCACAGGTTGCTAAGGATTGGCTGGAGGCTATTGTCTGAGTCTTCAGATTAGTAAGGACACCAGTTGATCTTATGGCGATTCTTGCTGCGAGTCTCTTACACACAACAACCGGAAGATGGTGTAGCTTGGTGCTCAAAGTCCACGACGAGGAATCTCTACATTGGACAGACTTTGAGAGTCACTTCCTCTCAGAGTTTGTTCCATCCACCCTTTGTGTTGTGCCTATTCAGGAGTTACTTCATCTATGATAGGGAAACATGATAGTAACTCAGTTCTCGGTGAGGTTTACTGACCTCTCGCGCTACACCACAGATATGTTACGAGACCCATTATTCTGTGCTTGATCCTTTGAGCAGAGACTGAGGCATGTGATCAGGGCTTCGCTGATCTCCCCCATCATTCTGACCCAGGAAGTGGTACTGGAGCGAGCCCTTCTTGTGAAGTTCTTTCTTACTGAGCCAATGCCAGCATCGAGAGCCACCGTAGGGTGACACGTAGTGGAGTATTCTACAGCCGGAAATAGACAGATGTCATATAGGTCCAAGCGGAGCAGGCCATCATGAGTGTGACCCCAGGATAATGGTTCAGAGATGAGGGGCACACGAAATAGATCCATCCATTCGAGGGGCAAGCAATGCTATGCATGAGGCGGGCAGGGTCACATGGATCAAGACTGCCTGACCCACTATGCAGATGAGCAACAAACGGTAGAGGGACCTCCCAGGCAGAGGTAGAGGTTCGACCATGGTGGTCCACAGGGAGCAGGCGGACAAGGTAGAGGAGCTGTCCGAGCAGTGGGTGGTGGACGATGCTTAGAATCTCTAACACCACCACCACCTGGAGAACCATCATGACCATAGGGAGCTGGTAGACCAGGGAAGGCTCAGCTCCAGGCGGTCGAGTCCTACGACCACGGCTTACCTGAGATGATTCGAGGTACTATCTATGTCTACTCCACCCTTGTTGTTGTTCTTATAGACATAGGAGCGAGTCATTCTTTTATTTTTGCTGCCCTTGTTCAGATCTCGGTGATTCTGATGGAGTCATTGGCTCTATCCTTACAGCTAGGGACTCCTATGGAATTAGTCTCGAAAATTACACACTGGTGCCGGCAGTGTGAGCTCACTCTAAGAGGCAAGAGCTTCGGCTCAGATCTTCTTGTAGCGGCGTCGAGGCATTACGATGTCATATTGGGTATGGATTGGTTATATAATGTTCATTATCAGATAGACTGTATTAGGCGCATAGTGTGGTGTGTCCGCATGGATGGGACCAGGTTCACCTTCTCTGGAGAGAAGGGAGCCTTTTCAGTTCAGGATGGACTTATGCAGAGGAGAGGGAGATGATCACACATCAGTTGGCTAGTCTCATCCCCAGAGTGGTTGATGTGTGGAGGACATGTTTTCCTATTGAGGTGGATCAATATGCGGACATTTTTCTTAACGATGTTCCAAGACTACCTCCTTGTATAAAGGTATACTTCTACATATACCTATATGCCATGACATCATCGATATCTACACCAGCATATCAGATGGATCTCGATGAGCTTCGTGAGATGCGGGTACAACTGGAGGACTTATAGGGAATGTGATTCATCCGACCCAGTGTCTCACCCTGGGCTTCTCTAATTCCATTCACCAAGAAGGCGGATTGGAGCTTACAACTATGTGTCGACTACTGTCGCCAGAATCAGGTGACTGTAAAAAACAAGTACCCACTCCCGAGGATTGACGACCTCTTTGATAAGCTCAAGGGAGAACTATGGTTATCGAGGATAGACCTTAGGCCAGGCTATCACCAGCTCAGAGTTCGAGATGAGGATGTGTAGAAGATAGACTTCAGGTGTCAGTATGGACACTACGAGTACTTGGTTTTTCCCTTCGGCATAACCAATGCACCATCAGTGTTCCTGAGTCTCGTGAACATGATATTCCAGCCTTACCTCGATCGTTTTTTCATAGTATTAATCAACGACATACTGATTTACTCAACTACTAAAAAGGATCATGCCTACCACTCGTGGGTTGTACTGGACACACTCTGAGAGCACCATCTTTTTGGAAAGATCTCGAAGTTCCAATTCTGGATTCGATATGTTCATTTCCTGGGACACGTCATCTCGAAGGCTCGGGCTGCATTGGACCCAGTGAAGATCTAGGAAGTGCTTTCTTGGGAGCCACCCAGGAGCATGACAGAGGTGCAGATTTTTATATGTATGGATGGGTACTATCGGAGATTTGTGACAGACTTCTCCAGAGTTGCAGCATCGCTTTTATCTTTTATGAAGAAGGGGAAACTCTTCGTGTCGTAAGATAGATGTTTGTAGAGATTTCAGGAGCTGAGGTAGAGATTGACCTGTGCACCCATCTTGAGGATACCGGGGGAGGGCGTAGGGTACACAGTTTACTGTGATGCATCAGGGATAGGACTCAGGTGTATCCTGATGTAGGAGCGAGCAATGATCTCTTATGTTTCAAGGCAGTTGAGATAGCACGAGAAGAACTATACTACCCATGACCTGGAGTTAGCAGCATCGGTCTTCGCCTTGATGATGCGGCGACACTATCTTATGGGTGAGTTCTTTACAGTCTACTCTGGCCACCAGAGTTTTAGGTACATCTTCTCGTAGAAGAACCTGAACATGAGACAGTAGCGATGGCTCGAGTTCCTCCACGACTATGACTTTGAGATAGTCTATACTTCTGGGAAGGGGATCATTGTGGCTGATACTCTCAGCAGAAGACCGGGCATTCAGCTACTAGGAGAGGCGATAGAGCAACTAGCCGCGTTGCAGATATCCTTTGTAGATAGAGATGGAGCAGCCTTTCTGCAGTCTCTAACAATCACTCCTATACTCCTTCAGCAAGTCAGAGAGGCACAATGTGGGGATGTTGACTGTGAGACGCGACATGCTCAGATATCCATAAGGCAGGCACCTGATGGGTTTTCTGAAGGATGGAAGCACATAATCCTCTTCAGGGGACATACTATGGTACCGGTTGAATTACAGGAGGAAGTGCTGAGGATTTTCACACATCCCCTCTAGCGGTACATCCAGTAGTTGCGAAGATATACCATGATCTCAGATGACATCACTGGTGGTCAGGTGTGAAAAAGGTTGTAGTAGAGTTCATTTTACGATGCCTCATTTGTCAGCAAGTGAAGGCGGAACACCAGGTACCAGTAGGCTTGGTACAACCCTTAGTTGTCCTAGAGTGGATGTGAGACGAGATATCCCTGGATTTCGTGATGGGGAGTCCATGTACATCCAGAGGACACGACTCTATTTGGATGATCGTCGACCGACTCATCATGTCGGCCCACTTCCTACCGATCAGAGAGCAGGGATCAATAGAGAGCTTGGGACGCCTCTATGTCCAAGAGATCATAAAACTTCATGGTGTTCCATCATCTATCATCTCTGATCGAGATGCTCACATTACATCCTGGCTTTGGAAAGAATTATAAGAGGATTTTGGGATGCATCTACGTCTGAGCACTGCCTTCCATCCTCAGACGGATGGCCAGATGGAAAAGACCATTCAGACTCTCGAGGACATGCTTAGTGCATGTGTCCTTTACTTTGGTCATAGCATGGAGGATCACCTACCCTTGGTGGAGTTTTCATACAATAACAGCTACCACTCCACCATCAGGTTGGCACCTTACGAGGCACTGTACGACCGACCTTTAAGATCACCTATGTTCTGGACTGACCCTGGAGAGTCAACACTTGTAGGACCGGAGATAGTTCATGCTATGATGGAGAAGGTGCAGATCATCCAGGAGCAGATGAGGACTGCACAGAGCAGACAGAAGTCCTATGCTGATAGGAGACGGAGACCACTGGAGTTCGAGGATGGCGACCACGTTTTCTTACTGGTCTAACCTTGACATGGATTACAGAGATTTGGCTAGGTCTAAAATTTATCTCTACGCTTCTTCTGTCTATTCCAGGTCCTCAGCAAGGTAGGCGAGGTGGATTACCACCTAGCCCTTCCACCTCAGTTGCACTGGGTGCACGATATCTTCCACGAATCTTAGCTGAGGAGATACGTGCACGACCCATCACATATCATCGATCACGGGGAGCTGGACATCGATCACGGGGTGACATTCACAGAGGTCCCAGTGGAGATCGAGGATCGACAGGAGTGGGTCCTATGTGGACGGTCGATTCCTCTGGTGGGCATTCGTTGGCAGCACGGGAACCTCTAGGAGATCACATGGGAGCAGGAGGCTCAAATGCATTCTCAGTACCCTCATTTGATCCCCATGTTTAGGTTTTAGCTTTACGGGGATGTAAATCCCTGAGGTGGGGGTAATGTAAAGACCCAGAAATTTCAAGGGAATTTTTTTTGTTAAATTATTTGGAATTTTAGGAGTACACAGTTTCTGATGGCACCTGATTCCAAGGCCCGGTGTGCTCGAAATAATTTTATGAAATTCAGCTCAGGTACATTCAGTGAACGAACAAGTGTGTTTTTCTATCTTTTGAACTGGTGCTCGGAATTGAAATCTGAGGGCACCAATGAACCCGCAGTGCCGATATTCACTTAAGGGGACCTTTACCACAGTTGAGTTTTATGCAAGATAAATGATTATAATTGGGAATTTAGAAAAAAAATAAAATTGGTAGTACTCAATTTTATTTATATATATGGTAGTTATATCCTACAAAGCGGAGTTAAGGGTGGGACCCACAACCACCTAACTTCCGATGTGTGGATATTTGTGAGGTGGGGCCCATACGAGCCCCAACCTTTCATCTTCCCTAAACTCCCTTAAACGCCATTTAGTTAATTCATTGACAACTCCCCTTATTGAATGAAAACACTTCCACTCCCTCTCTCTC
Organism: Viscum album; assembly: GCA_963277665.1. Classification (NCBI taxonomy): domain Eukaryota; kingdom Viridiplantae; phylum Streptophyta; class Magnoliopsida; order Santalales; family Viscaceae; genus Viscum; species Viscum album. The sequence goes on from OY728133.1 coordinate 450,527,526, forward strand.
TCTATATTGTTTGCCAACACAGCTTAATTAATGAATTCAACCTCTTCAATTAATTAATTAATTAATTAGAATTTTTTATTACATGTGTTAATAAAATAATATCCATAACTATTATTTTATTTTGGAATATGTTGTGTTGGGAGGATATTTGAGAGAGCTCTTGTGTAAAAGAAGAAGAGAGTTCCTTTTTCGTTGAAGAACACCATACTTCCATAATGAACGAAGCCTCTTTAACGAGAAACACTGAATCTATGAAGAGTGACGAAGTTCCTTCCTTCCTCTTCTCCGCAACTAGTGTAGAGACTTTGGTTCCTCCTTGGACGCTCTCCGTCGTCGTCTACAAATCCTCTTCCCGTGAGGCCGTCTTCCGCGATTCCCGTTGCGTGACGTCAATTATCGAGGTAGGGGGATTATGTAAAATTTTATTTGATTAATATTGTTCTTGTTCTTCGATGAATTTTATGAAACGAATTCGTAGAACTGTTACCACCTAACACAGAGGGTGCGGCCCAAACACACATGGCCCGATGACCCTCCGTAGTTTCTTTTATTTGTGATTGTGACCATGTCGGAAAAAGGTGGTGACGAATAGAGGTTGTAGAAAAGGAAGGCGCCAACAGCATGAGGAATAATGGCAGCCCGCAACCGTAGGCCACCCTACTGGGAGGGAACTAGCGGGCTATATCTGGCTGGACCCAAGGGAGGAACCACGCTTCCCCACGGCGCCGCGCTGCGGAGGATCACAGCCTGTGTTTTATGGGCCGCTTCAGCAGAAAAACCGACCAGCTCGTCGGCCAGCCGGGCGGAGGAAATCCACGGTGCCAGGTGGGCGTCGCGCCAGACGAACCGTGACATGCCCGTGCAGGCCACTTGCGCAAAGAAGGCCGCTCAGCTTCGGCTGGACGGTTAGGGAGGGCGGTGCCGCTTGGCGCCACTGGTTTGGGAAGCCCCCCCTCCCCCTGCCTTGGACTACTCAGCCCCCTTGGGCCGAGCTGCGGCTGGGCAGTTCCACGCCGGGCCGGGACGCATTAGGTCAGACCGCGCTACGCCGGGTCGAGCCGCGCCCCACCGGGTCGAGTCGACCCGTGCCCCTTCAAGCAAGGACGAGAATTTAATTGGGCCGCTCCGACACCCCTGTAGGGTCGGACCCTCCAAAACATGGTTAACCCGACCCATCGGCCCACTGGGCTTAACGTGTCGGGGCCGTTTTCACTTATAGGTGAATAACTCAAAGACCGCACATCCAATTGACACGCCGTCTGTGGCACTGGGACCCTTACGATGAGGCGGTCCTATTTCAATACTGTATGTCAGTTTTGAATGACTTTGGGGAAACAAATGGTTAGAAACGAGCGTACTTTTAACCGGTCCCCTGGAACGGAAAAGCCTCTATCTCTCAGACCGGGCGTCCGATTGACGCGCCGTCTATCACGTTGAGTTTCTTTTGACGGGAAACAGCTTTGGGATACATAAAATTTTGAAATTGTGATAGTTGATGTGTCGAATCCCTTGGCTCGACGAGCGGACCCTCCTGGAATCGAGTGTGCTGTGTGCGGGAACCCTAGAGCTGGCTGCGACTACGACGAATACCATTCTTGGATCCTCAGTGGGTTCGACGAAGATGACGACTATACATGGATCCTATGTGGGTTCGATAGTGATGACGACTGTACTAGGATCCTCCCTAGTTTCGGTAGTGATAATGACTGTACTTGGATCCTCCGTGGGTTCGGTAGCGATGGCTACTCTACTTGGATCCTACGTGGGTTTGGCAGCGACGACTTCTGTACTTAGATCCTTCGTGGGTTTGGAAGAGGATTTGATTCAGAGGCTACATCTAATCATATACACCCCTCATTGTAAGTAGTAAACCTATGTGTGCTGACTCATGAGTTTCAATCATTACCATCGGTGTTATTGACTTCTTTCATGTGTGGATTGGATTGTGCTTGGGCTAGAGAGTTGGAGCTGAACTGGAATTGATGACATAGGTATATGTATGGGCATATACCTAAATAGAGTCTGTTGATACATCATGATTGTATATTTCGTTTTTGGGTTATCCTTCGTGGATTCTAGGAGACCTTCGAAAATCTTGGGGTCCCTACTGAGTATCGTATACTCACCCCTGCACGGGCCTTGCCCGTAATACATTGTGTTGGATGTAGATGACGGACAACACTGATCGAGGTGGAGGCTTGTGGAGCTAGACGGTACCCAGAGGTGGACCACTTGGCGGGGCGTACACGGAGCGGACAGCCGGACCTAAGGTACTAAGGAGGACATCTGTACCAACCCTTCAGGTGAGATTTCCTGTGGACGACTTAGTGGTTGCTGATTTACATTACTGTAGTTGTACATTTATTTCAGTTGTACTATACTTTCAGTTGGGTTTGTATACTGGCCCATTTACTTTTCAGCCCTTACTTTTGTACTTAGTTTTACTTAGTGCCTACTTCTATTGGGTACTTTGTTGTGTTGGTGAAATTTTATAAAGGCAATGCCTTCCCTTTTATCGGGATTTATGCCTTTTGTGCTTGTCACCAGCCCCTAGCCTATGGATGTCGGGCTTAGGGTAGTCACAGCACAAGCCCCGAGGATGGGTTGGGACACCAATAAAGCATAAAATCATTGGGACAAACATGTATTTTGGTATAATTTAAACAAATCTAGTTAACAACTTTTTTCATATCATAAAAAGACCCAGGGATGTTTGATTTAAGAACTACATCTCCCAACAATTCTAATATCATGGAGATTGCATTATTTTTAATTCCACAAAGACATTTGATATTGTACAACTTCATCTGAAATGAATGTTTTGAATATTTCAAACATCTACAATAAAAATATTCATATCCATCATCAACTAAATTAGGAAATGTATTTTCCTTAGTGATGTTTTCTCTTAAATTATTCTCCACATTATCAAGAGGAGGATCCACTATTATGTTACAATTTTGATCTAGTTGTCCAAAAGTCTAAAAATATAACTTGTCACATTTCTATTTGTATCACCCTCATCTGGTTGTTCTGATATGTTTTTATAATGATAGAGGTGCCTCGCTGTGCCAAATGCATTATTTATAAGGTTTTTCATTTTATTTTCCATTGTGGATGAAGTTGGGAGCTCATTCTGTGGATAGAAATCAGTGCTCAACCTTTCTGTGACATTCTATTATCGATTCCAAGGCCAACACAAATAATGACTTGGGAATTTCTTCAATATTAAATGTTTTTAAACTTAATTACTCTTCAACCATCTTCTAAATTTACATTTAGGATATGGATATATTATTCTTCCTTCAACGGATTGATTGAAAATTTCAAAAACTAAAAAAGCTTCCAAACAGTTAACATACTAATGTGTGTTCCTCAATAATATGATCCAGCTTTTATCCATGTATATCACAATGTTCCAACACAGTAAAAAAAATAAAACACATAACTATTAATAAATATGGAATGAGATCCATATATACTAGTTCAAAAAATATATAAATATATTGAATAAGGTTTTCCTATATAAATAAATATGGTAAATAATGAACCCAGCAACTAAAAAACAAAATCTTGTAGATTAAAAAGATGTATAACATAAGAGGAGAACAAGGATCTTGTCCCTGTAGTTTTTTGTGTGTTGTGCTACACCAATATATATGGACAAACTGATGATTTTATAACTTTGATCTCACTAAGTTAAGGGCTTTATAAATTGTATAATAATTTAATAGAAGTTAGGAATATGAAATGGAAACAAACTCTTACCATAAAAGAAATTTTTCTATGCTTTTAAGAGAGAGATATAAGTTTGAGTTGGAAATATCGGAATTGATATGGTTTCTAAATAATATTTTAATAATTTGAAAATCATTTTTTCTAATAATATTGAGTCTATGAAATCCATTACCTGTCAATCTAGTGTTTCTAATTTCATTGTAATGGGTTTTTGTAAATGCGACGTGATAAATTCTGTTATTTCTAGAAGATCTTTATACAATGATGAAAAATTAGATCTTATATTGTGATAGTGTACCCTCGAATCCTTGAATGAAAATCAGATTTTTTTGGTTGAGAAGTTAACCTCTAAAGAGCTTGGTGTTATTTTTTGTTTGACTAGATGAATGATATGATGTGGAAACATGTTTAGTATTCTATGAATATTCATAATTTTAAAAAATTAAATCTGGTGGTGGCATTGGAGATATTCCATGATTCATGGTTTTTAATATAGGAATGGTTTTGGATAATGAAATAGAATTTTTAACTATTAAAAAGGGAGTAAAAGGTAGTGCATCAGAGTATTCATGATTCCCTAATAACAAAAACATTTTTTCCTGATGAGCCTAATACATCTTCTCATATTACCCCATAACTCATTAAACCCTTCTTTTAAAACTCATTTGTAATATGAGATTATTAATAAAAAGTAATTATTTTATCTACACTATATTGTTTTATATCATTATTATCTATTTAATTTTTACTATAGTTTTATGATTTAGAACATATTTATTTTTAAGAATAAATTTATTTTTGGTTAACATAACATTCAATAATGAATTAGAATATTTAACTATAGTTTTATGTTCTTTTTTTCTTTATTATTTTACTTCTGAATATTCTTGAAGAAAATAGAAATGTATCACTTTCCAAATCACAAAGGTGGGTTAGTTTTTTAATTTATCCGAGTGTTTTTTAAAATTATAGGAAACCTAAATAAGGCTAGGGAACCTAGAAAATAAAACCATAATATTTTTTATATATTTATTGATGTATATAAGGTTCGAGAAAAGTAAATCCCAATAGGATCTCAACAAGGATTTTTTAAAAGAATTATCAAAACACATCTAATTTATGATGGTTTTAAATATAGTTAGAAAATATATTTTTATTGATAATCACATGAATAACCAAATATCACCTTAACATCCATTTTATAAACTTCAATTTTATTATTCTTGTAATGAAAACAATCATTATAAAAATAATATATTAAAACTATTAAATTCGTTAAACCCACCCAATATAATTTTTGTTTTAATGATACTTTAGAAAAAACCTTTTGAAAAAACTTCAAAAACAATTTAATGAAACAAACCCAACTTCATAAACTGTCACAATAAAACACCAAGTCACCACATCAAAAATGAGATATGAGTAAAAAATGAGAAAAATTCATGGTTCCCACCATATTAATCATTCTAGGGGATGCAAGGAATGAGATTCCCTAGATGGAACCCAAATAGTATAATATGAAATAATAAAGGTCAAAATGGAAGATAGTCATATACCTTACCAATACAAGATACCTACCATTGATATATGTTTCATCCCAACAACACAAGTCACATGAGTATCATGCACCTAACATCATAGGAGAAACTCCCCACTAGCCATGGTAAATAACACAAATAGGGTATAACAATAGTGTGTGACTATCTAGTGTAACATAAATTTAGACCTCTTTGTCAGTGTGTAGTGTACCCATGATAGAAATAATAGGAGGCGAGTAATAAAACAAGTTACATGATTAATGATTCAACATAATATAAATCTCCTCTCACCTCTAATGACATTTCAATAAGAAACAACAAAAATATCATCAATGTCATAAAAATACATCTAAAGAGAAGGAGAAATCATTAATGGCATTACTTACATTATAAGTAGTTCATTTTGAAAATTAAATACGAGACTTATTAAAATAATCAAAATTTTAAGTCACTTTAATCCTCTTTGAAATCCCATTTCAAATAATTCATTAAAACTAACCCTTTAAAATCCCATTCAAAATATTTTTAAACATTAAACCCTTTCATTTAAATCCATTAAAAAACCCAAAACATCATTTCCTTTGAAAAAACTTCCTAAAAAATTTAACCAATTCCAGACCAAAGTAGGTTTAAATTCCCTTAAAACACAAAATTCATTTACAGAATACCTTAAAAACGTTTTATGAGTACTTGGAACATGAAATAATTTTTGAAAAAAAAACATAGAACACCCTTTATTCCAAGTGTTGAATAACTTTAAAACATTTATAAATTCATGTATAACAATACCATATATATTCAAGTATATCAATCACATATATCTAGACTATGGAATAAGAAGAAGAAGGATTATAGTGATGGGTGGTGAGAATCATCAAGTTGAAGAATGGGTTAGGACCTGTAGTGGAGATGTGAGCTAGGGCTTCGGGGGGTCGGTGGCGATGGGAGGTGAGCCGTGCTGAGGGGAGGCGAGGTGGTGAGGCATGATGAGTGGAGGTGATATAGGGATTCAAGGGTTGCTGGGGGAGGGGGTATCACGGGGTCAGGGGGAGAGGTGTCAAGAGTGATAAAAAGATCAGTTTAGTGACAGTTTTTAATACACTACCACTAGATCATTTATAAAAACATTAACGTCGTTTTACTAAACCGCTGCTAAAAAACTACGGAAAAAGGATATTTACGTTTTTGAAAACCAATGAACTCTTTCTGACCGAGAGAAGAGGCCTTCAATCCTCAGTAATGTATATATTTCATTCCTGGTCACCTGGTTTAGGAACCAGAATACCACAAATAACCTCAATAATTTGTATGCCTTCTTGGGAAACAAAACATGGGATACATAGTATGAAACACTGGGTGTCAAGAAATCATTCCTCTAAAAGTCCTCCAAATACCCCCTCTACTCACGAATCCCTGTAGGATCCTTCTAATATATAGGTGTAGATATAAAAATTTTCCTGGGGAATATATTAATTTAGAACTCTACCTCCCTATGGGGATGTAATCTTCAACATCCTCTTGAAATATGTCCTCATACTCTACCACCACTACCGAAAACTATGGAATCAAATCATCCACTACATCGAGGGTACGACTAGCCAGTAGATGAGTGGTTGACTGCACTCTGTTATCCATGAGTACATCCTTTGTTTTATGAGTTTCATTCTTACCAGCAAAAGAAAAACCAATTCCATCACCACAAACACCCCACACGCTATGCCTAAAACTGTCAATCTAAGCAAGAATTATGGGTAAATAGTCCATACCAAGAATGAAATAATAAGCCCTCGATGCTGCTACCAATATTTCCCAACCAAAACTCTCACCTCCAAGAGTACGGTCACACAGTCGGTACTAGTATGTTACCATTGAATCTCCTCACGTAGTAGTTCTAATCCTAAGGGTATAGTCAATTGTTCAACCATAATATCTAAGTCTTGAAGACATTCCATGGAAATAAAATAACGATGGGAACCTATGTCGATCAAAACTACATCTAAGTTAGAAAATACATCGATAATACCTATAATCATCCTTCAATCCCTGGAGTCCTAAGCCTCCATCACTTGTAACTAGCCTCGTCCATGTCCACAAGATCTCTGACCCTATCGTGGACCACTAGGGGATGGTTGTGGTAATAGCTCAAAAAAATGACATCCTCTTACCACCCTTCTTACTCCACTACTATGTCCACCACCCTGTGTACCACCCAACTCTTACCTCGGCCTCTACCTTGGTGTCCCCTCTATTGTCTCATGATCAGTCATATAACATGTTAGTAAATCTCGTTCTAGATGTACCCAAATTCCGCACGAGTAAAACAACCTATCCCTTAGCTGACCCAAGCTACCATGGGTCTCCTGCACCACTGATCATGTGCCCTTGGATCAACTCCCAAAGAACCTAACCTGATTTGGTCCCTACGATAGACATCAGTTAACTACTACTGAGGTATTTGCTTCCTGGTGCTCGCCAGTAGCTCCCACTACTGTTGTCTGCTCCACTAGAAATATCAGCACTAGAAGGGGTAACTCATGTATCCCAACATAAGTTAGGAATGCACATACCGATAATACTAGCTCAAATTTCCCCACGCAGACCTCTATCAACGGTCCGAGCCCAAAAGCAATGGTCATGTTCACATCTATTGAGAACATGAAAAGGTTGTTATGAATCGATGAATACTCATATACCAACATATCATCCTGCCAAAGCTTTAGAAGATCCTAGACACGTATATACCTCAACTTACATGGTGAAAAATATTCCTTAAAAAGGCTCTGTAACTCTATCCATGGAAGACTCACTAAATTGTATTATCAGGATACCAAACCCAACCATCACCCAATTGAGCAGTATATAAGGATCACTTCTAGGACCTCCATCTAATATGTTGGTGTCTTGAATAGATGGAAAAATCATCGTACTACCTTAGGCCAGTCCTTAGCCATATCTGCATCGAACTCACCTCAGAACCCTATGGGTCTCTTTCACTGATACCCATGAAGCACGCTAAGTCTTTGATTCTCATCTGCCTGTAATACAAGTACCATGTTCTTCTAAAAAAATGGTGGTATATCTAGTTCACCACATGGACGGGTCATGTATAATATAAATCCATGTACTAATGTCTCATTTCCAAGCGGGTAATCTTCATGATATTTCAGTGGAATCCTAAATTTCTATCTACGTGGATGCATTTTGATGTAAAAAAAGATATACCATAGTAAATAGAGTATATATTGTGAAATGGATCAAGAATGATATGAAAAACACAACCATTTTTATATGATCAATGTACCATTTTTTTTCCTACAACCATTATCATCATGTACCAAGTCAAAAAAAAAGGTAGTCTGAGTTCTGGTGTATGGATATGATGGCCACCACACCAATACAGCAGTCCCTAGCCTGAAAGCCAAACTCAAAACACATAACACTATTTTCCCAACCAATCTTATATACTCTCGATAAAAAAAGTAGAACTTACCTCCTTTGATACCACTCAATCTTGACTCATCCCAAAGGGGCCCATATCTTGACTACCACATGCCCGCCTTCAATCGGTCAGGGTTTGGTGACTATAACCAAGTATGAATATCCCATAAATGGGTGGCATTAGCCGTAAGTACCATTATGAACAAACACATCCCCAATCGACAAATGATGAAATGTCCAAACACTAAGTAACAAATGCATTCAAACCACTATATCCCACAACTAGAGTAAAAAAGTAACAATATAGTAATGTAAATAGAGCTAGAATATAATCCCTAAAAATAGCATGTACCCCAAATTCCATCCATTATGAAAAGTGGTACTAGGACTGTTGTCTAAACCGCATGAAAACACCTCTTCTTTCCATCCTCTCTAAGAACCACCAAGTCCCGGTCTACCATAGACTCCGTAAAAGGTTCAATCATCATCATAAGATACAACACGTGTGGGAAAATTCCATGTTGGTGTGAGAGTTACAAAAATTAGTAGAAAAATGGTAAACCAAAAAGAAAATTCCATAATGAAAATACATAGAAGGAAATACCACAGAGGAAATACCACCATGGAAATACCACAATGTAAATACCATGATGGAATAACATGAAGGAAATACCCCAAAAGAAATAGTGTGAATGAAACATCATTAATGATATACCAGGAATTATATACAATTAATTAAATATCAAGAATGAAATTCCATTAATGAATACCACCAAGGAATGCCACAAAAGAATTTATAGTCACCTCCGCATAAATATATGTCATCAAAAATATATCAGGAATGTTGAGATATACTCAATACAATAAGAGACACATTCTCAACATAAAAAATAGTCTCCATAAGACACAAATTCTTCGTAAGACACACTATTTTCATAATACACATATTCTCCATAAGACGAACAGTCTCTATAAGTCACATAGTCTCCAGTACATAGCCATACACCGAAATGTCTACTCGAAGTGCACTCATTCCTGGGATAACTCACTCCTCATTCTATTATTTAATATTCACACTCCCACAAAAACCAAATTATGATATCTCTAAACTCTCATTTCATTGGAACACTCTCAATTCCACAGACAGCTCGTTATGTGTATGCACCATTTGAAAGTTATGCTAGATTGAATTTTTATTAGGGGGATTTCCATAGGACCTGTGGACCAACCATGGTGGTCAACTAAAATGCTAGAACACATCGTAGAAACCGTAGATATCCTAAAAATTTCGTATCCAGGTCGACATGGCCTGGTTCAACCACCCCATTTCTGACCCGGGTTTGCCCTGACCAGGTGGGTCTGACCAGACCTGGTCCTTCACCAGAGGGCCCGAACCAACTCTAATGGGCCGGACCAATTTCTCAGGGTCCTAAACAAATACTCCTAGGATATTCCACCTCATCTGGCATGACCCAATCACACGAAGGATATCTAGACCAGTCAATGTGGTCATCCACCACGTCCCATGTGGTTGTTGCCTCCACCGCATCCCGCAGACAGTCCATGTTCCCTGGCCACAGTCTCCGTATGCAGAAACCCTCTACATACTCAGCCTACCATATCTACATGTTGACTCCCTCCATGTCCAACATATACCACAATCACCTTTTCTAGCTGTTGCCTCCGGTCATCGTGTCAACTTGCGCCGCCACACCAGATCACAGAGCCAGACCCATGTCGTTGGTCCTTTTTGCAGACCACCAAGACACCTTTGACGCTATTCGTTCTTAAATGAAAAATTATACACGATTTTAGTGTCCATGTCTACATATATGTGACCTATGATTTATATTCCTCCAATCAGGGGGTCCGATTTCATTTGGAGCCTCCTAAAAAGTCAAGTTGTGACCACAAGGGTCCAATGGCAACAAAAATGAATAATAGTGGAGAGAAATGCATGAAGAGCATAATGAGGAATCAATATTTCCCTTTTTTTATCTTCCAAAATCTTTTCTTTTTAGAATTATGGAAGAATAATAATTTAAAACAATCTCATATTGATAAACCCCGCAATTATTAATCATCCCGCAATGATCATTCTACAGATCAATCTATTCGTGGATTGACATGTGTTCGATGTGAAAATCAAGAATATGGAAATCAAAAAGAAACAATAACCTAACTAGAGTTCATATCTATAACTAAAAAAGAATTATTATATTTCTTTAATTAATGAGATCTTGTAACTCGGTCGACATGATGATCCATGATACCAACTTCGATCTGTTGTCATTTTCTAGAAAATATCTCTAACTATTGTTTGAATCTCTAGGATTTGAGGGTCCAAAATTGGGGAAATTATATAACCACCCACTATTTCAATGATCATAATGCCTTCATTTTTTATTTATTTTGACAATCCACCTTTCAAGGGGGGAGGTGGAAACCTTACAAGGCCAGTAGGCGTAAGTATTACATGGCACATTGTCCTTAGAAGAAATAATTGCATGTAGGCTTCAAACATTACATAAAACCCAGACTAACTACTTTGAACTTCTCCTCCCCAGCATCTTCATCGTGAAATCATCTCTCCACATTCGCATGGCTATTCAGCTAGGCATTCCCATGCATGCACAAGCTTATCCCGATGGCAGGTGCCATACGCTCTCATTCGTGCAATCTGTTTAGCTTCTGCTATGGTGAAAGCTCCTTTCTCATCCTCCTTGTAGAGCTTGTTCCTTGTAGGTTGTCTGGTTTTCACTTTCACTGAAGTTCGATCGAAGGCCTTCAGATGGACCAAAGGCCGTACAGACCCGAAGGTCTGGGTGGCCCGAAGGCCTTGCAGAACCCAAGGACCAAATCGGTGGACTGAAGGCCCAAACGAGGGCATATTACCAGCTACTACAGTTCCAAACAGTGCCTGTTACAGTTCCCGCTACAGTACTTGCTACAGTACTACAGAGTTCCCACTACAGTACCTTCTACAGTACTAATACGGTACCTAGAAATTCGGCCTCCGCCTGGATTTGATCCCTAGTCGATTGGATGCACTTATGGAGTCCTTACCAACCGGGTAAGGCTCATGTGCAAAATGTGGGTTGCTAACACCGAATCCTAGTGGGGGGCCCCGACCAAGCCCAGGTGCGCTCCACACCCCGCTACTAAGCAATGGATTTGTATCGCCCTGTGCATAATATGCACAATGTTCGAGTCTGGTGGGACTCGAGTGTCACGACCCGCCCTCGGGGCCCGTGCCGTGACTACCCCAAGCCCGCCTACCATAGGCCAGGGGCTGGCGACTAGCACCAAGGTGTAAATCCCAACAAAAAGGGAAGGCATTGCCTTTGAAAAGTAAACAACCACCACAAAGTAAGCAAGCAGAAAGTAAGCACTATGTAAAAACAGAGTACAACTGAAAGTGCGGAAAAGTAAATGGGCCAGTATACAAACCCAAACTGAAAGTAAAGTACAACTCGAAAGGGAAAACAGCAACTGTAAGTAAAAGCCGCTACACCGAGCTGTCCACTGGAGATCCCACCTGAAGGGTGGTACAGATAGCTCCACTGCTCCTAGGGTCCCGTCATCCGCTCCGAACACGTCCGGCCTAGTGCTCCACCTCCAGGTACCGTCCTGATCTTCAAGCCTTAGCCAAGATCAACGATGTCCGTCGTCTGCAACCAACACAACGTAGTGCGGGCAAAGCCGGTGCAGGGGTGAGTATAAGCTACTCAGTAGGGACCCCGGGACCCCTGAAGGTCTCTCAAAAATCCACAAAGGATAAACCACAAAGGAAGATACAATCACGAAGTAACAACTGACACTGCTTAGGTATATGCCCATACATATACCTAAGTCGTCAATTCCAATACGCTCCAACCTCCGAGCCCAAGTACAACTCAGTCCACACAGGAAAGTAACGTATTCCACACAGGAAAGCAAAACGAAATCCACACAGGATAGCACAGAAAATCAGCTCACACAGGAAAGCAACAGAAATCAGCTCACAGAGGAATACTTCTTCGAAAGACGAAAATAATGATCTCTGATTCATCTAAGTCATCGGACCCACGAAGGATCGATAGGTAACTAACCTCTGCAAAGACCCACAGAGGATCGGGCCCACACAGGACCTGTAGGTGCTGGTTCACACAGGACCGCTGAGCGCAAGGACCCACACAGGATCGGACCCACATAGGATTGGGCCCACACAGGACCTGTAGCACTGATCCACGTAGGATCGCTGAGTGCTGTAGTCGTCGTCATCGAATCCACACAGGATCTCTGTACAGTCGTCGTCGCAGTCACAGTAGCAGAAGCAGTAGCAGTCACAGTCGCAGAAGCAGTAGCAGTCACAATCGCAGCCAGCACTAGGGTTCCCGCACACAGCAAGCTCGATCGGGAGGGTCCGCTCCACGAGCCGAGAGGCAGATACATCAACTGTCACAAAGTCCAGAGTTGATGTATCCAAAAGTTTCGTATCGTCAACAGGAACTCAACGCAACAGACGTCACGTCGATCGGACGCCCGGTCTGAGAGTTATTGGCTTTTTCGTCCCAGGGGCCCGGTTGGTTTTTAAATTAAAACCAACCCGACCGTACTCCACCTGCGTCCAAACCTCGGGCGGAGTATGCCAAAAGATCCATCTCACTAAGAGGAACACAACAAAGCTTACGGCCCGTCAATCGGACGTCTGTAGCTCAAGATATGAGCATTTCCGATCCGAGGGCCCGGTTGGTTTCGTGTACGAACCAACCCGGCCGATCTCAAAGTATTCCGAAACTTTGAGTGCGATATACTGAAACGACCGTCCCGATCCAAGGATCGCGTTGCCGCAGACGGTTCGTCAATCGGAGGTCCGTAGATCAATTTATGAGCAAAAGACCGAAGTCATCTCGAAAACGGGGGGTCCGGGTCCGGGCCGACCGGCCCGGCCGGCGGCGGTCCGGCGCGGCGGCGCGGTCCGGCCGGCGGCAGCACAGCCTGGCGCCGCTTGTCGCCACGCGCGGGGGGCAAATCCACCGCTTCATCAAAAAGGCGGCGCGGCTTTTAGCCGCGCCTTTGGGAACCGGACCCCCCTCGTGGGGGCCTGCTTTGAGGAGAACCGGGGGACCGCCTGCCCCCCCCCCTTAAGAAACCCCCCCCCCCCCCCCTCATAAATGGGGGGGGGAATTTGAGCTGACCCGGGGAATTAAATTCCCCCGGTCTTTGACCTTCCGGCCGGCCACCTGGCCGGCCGGTTTTTCTCCAACGGGACCGGTAAACCGGTCCCCTTTCCGGCTTTCGACGCCGGAGGCCCGGCGAGCCGCCGGTCTTCCCGTCTCGCCACGGCCCGGAACCGGCCGCGGTGTTCGTCGTCCGGCGCGGTGCGACGGCACCGCGCCCCTCCGTCGCGGCCCCGCTCCGGCCGCGGCGCCTTCGATTCCCTTCGACGCGGCGCGACGGTGTCGCGTTCATGATAAACTTCCCGTGGCGCGGCGCGACAACGTCGCGTAAATAAGCCGGGCGATTCCCGCATGGTGCGACGGCACCACGCCTTCTCGTTCATCCACAAGATTATAAAAATAACCAAGAACAAAGGAGGGGGAATTCGGCCGTGTTTGTGCGGTCCGACCCCCCCCCCTTTCGTTAGATGATAACTCTTAAATATTTAATCACAAGATTATCATTCCAGAACCAAGAACGAGAGTAATGAAATAAACCACAACAAACCCCTACCTTGGGTTCAAGTTCGAAGTTCGTCAATGACCCGCGGAAGACAACGTCGCGGAGGTCGGGCGTCGTGGTAATCGTTCGTCAAATCCGATGATGAAGAGGTACGTCCGAAAAGGTACGTCGTTGGCGAATCGTCGTAAGCCGACGAAGAGAGTCCGAGGAGGAAGCGGCGTTCCCTTTCGTTGACACGAAAGACGTCGTCGATCTTCGGAAACAACGGCTACGAAGAAAAGAGGAGCGGTGTTCTTCGTCGGAGCTTGAGCGTTCTTCGTCAAAGTTTGAAGAAGAAGGAGAAGAACCCAAAATGCTCTCAAGAAGGCTAGAGAAATCTAATTAAAAAAAAATAAGTTAGAGACTTATTTTATTCACAAACTTAATCAAATTGAATTTCAAAGGTTTGAAATTCAAATAAAATAACTCCAAATTAATTAACAAGTTGACATGTTAATTAAAGAGGGGTTAAAGGAGTTTTGAGAGGAGATGAAAAGTTGGGTTTCGTGTGGGCCCCACCACACTTAATCCTCCCAAGGGAGGTTAAGTGGATGTGGGTCCCACCTTTAACTCCCTTTGGGAGATGTTAACTAACAAAAAATAAAATAAATAGTGTTCCACATTTTTATTCAACTTTTTATAATTCTCCCAAAAACTAACTTTCGTCCCGCAATAAACGAAACTTCAGAAAAGGTCTCCTTAAGCGAATATCGGCGCTGCAAGTTCATCGATGTCCTCGGATATCAATTCTGAGCACCGGATTAAAAGTTAGGAATTCCCGCTCGTTCGTTCACTGAACGTACCCGAGCCAAACTTCGGAAATTGATTCCGGGCACACCGGGCCTCGGAATCAGGTGCCGTCAGAAACCGCGCTCTTGTAAAATTCCAAAGAAAATTAAGAAAAAAATTTCCCTTGGATTTTACGGGTCTTTACATTACTCCCACCTCAGGGCTTTACGTCCCCGTAAAGATACATCAGAAACTAGGGAAACAAATGAAGGTACTGAGCACACATCTGAGCCTCCCGCTCCCATGTGCTCTCCTGGAGATTCCCGTGCTGCCATCTGATGCGCACAACAGGAATCGATCTCCCACGTAGGACCCGCTCCTGTCGATCCTCTATCTCCACCGGGACCTCCGTAAAAGTCGCCCCATCGTCAACGTCAAGCTCCCCATGGTCAATTATGTGCGTCAGGTCGTGCACGTATCTCCTCAGTTGGGATACGTGGAAGACGTCGTGCACCCGGTGCAACTGAGGTGGTAGAGCCAGGCGATAAGCCACCTCGCCAATCCTGCTGAGAACCTGGAAGGGTCCGATGAAGCGCGGAGATAACTTGCCGCCTCGGCCAAATCTCTGAATACCACGTTGAGGTGAGACCCGCAAGAAGACGTGGTCGCCATCCTCGAACTCTAGTGGCCTCCGCCTCCTGTCAGTGTATGACTTCTGCCGGCTCTGAGCTATCCTCATCCGCTCCTGGATGACCTTGACCTTCTCTGTCGTGGCCTGGACCATCTCTGGTCCCACCAGTGCTGACTCCCCAGGGTCTGTCCAGCACAAAGGAGATCTACAAGGTCGGCCGTACAACGCCTCATACGGTGCCATCCCGATGGTGGAGTGGTAGCTGTTGTTGTACACAAACTCCACCAAGGGTAGGTGGTCCTCCCAGCTACGGCCAAAGTAGAGGACACATGCGCGGAGGCATGTCCTCGAGAGTCTGAATGGTCATCTCCCTCTAACCATCCGTCTAAGGGTGAAAGGCTGTGCTCAGACGTAGCTGCGTCCCGAACGCCTCCTGTAACCCCTTCCAAAGCCGGGAAGTAAAGCGAGCATCTCGATCGGAGACGATAGATGATGACACGCCGTGGAGCCGCACTATCTCCTGAATGTAGAGACGTCCCATGCTCTCCACTGAGCCCTGCTCTCTGATGAGTATGAAATGTGCCGACTTGGTGAGTCGATCACAATCACCCAGATGGAGTCGTGACCTCTGGAAGTGCGTGGAAGTCCAGTCACGAAGTCCATAGATATGCCGTCCCACTTCCACTCCGGAACCTCCAAGGGCTGTACCAAGCCTGCTGGTACCTAATGCTCTGCCTTCACCTGCTGGGAGGTGAGGCATCGAGAAACGAACTCTGCTACTGCCTTCTTCATGCCCGGCCACCAGTGCTGTCGACTGAGGTCCTGGTACATCTTCGCCACTCCAGGATGTATCGCCAAAGGAGAAGTTTGAAACTCTCTCAGCACTTCCTCTCGCAAAGCGACTAGTACCATGGTACATCCTCTGAAAAGGATGTCGTGCTCTGCTCCAAGGGAGAAACCATCAGGTGCCTGTCCCGAGGATATCTGTGCACGCCATGTTTTCAGAGCGAAGACCACCGCTGCTAACTCCAGGTCATGGGTAGCGTAGTTCTGCTCATGTGGCCTCAACTGACGTGATCCATAGGCGATCACTGCCCGCTCCTGCATCAGAACACATTCGAGCCCGGTCCCTGATGCATCGCAGTAAACTACGTACCCTACTCCCTCCTCAGGCAACCTCAAGATAGGTGCGCTAGTCAACCTCTGTCTCAGCTCCTGGAAGCTCTGCTGACAACTGTCAGACCACACGAAGGGTTTCCCCTTCCTCCTTAACGTACTGAGAAGCTGCAAAGATTTCTCCTTTGCCGAAAAGTGAAATCCGGTCTCATCCCCTGGATGAACCACGTTCCTTGCCTAATACAGTCAATCCCGTCATGATTAGTTAATTCATGGCATGGATGACGTCGTAAGGCCTCGACGCTGCTACCAAGAGATCCAACCGTTACTCTCGCATCCAAGGGTTGAGTCACACTGTCGGCATCAGTGTGTGGTCACTGGGTTTCCTCCAGTAAGAATCTCGCAAGTGAGGGTCAAGTCAACAGTTTTTAACTGGCACCTCTTAGTAAAAACAAACAAAAAGACAAGAAAACAAAAGTCACCAAGGAATGTGTCTTCTATTACTTCAACTTAAAGTACAAGGACACAAAGAAACACAAACTACGAAGCTAGAGGCATTATGGGAAAAGGCCTCTATGCCTGGAGCTAGTCCCGCACTAGTCCACCCGCTTCCGGAGCTCCATAATCGTAAGCATCAGCTGCCTGAAGCTGTGCTCTCCCCTGAGGTCGTGGTGGACCTCCTGGTGGTGGTGGTGGTAGAGCCTCAAAACGTCGCCCACCACCTGCTGCTCGGCCAGCTCCTCTGCCTCGTCCGCCTCCTCCTGCGGACCGCCACGGTCGAACCTCTACCTCTGCCTAGGTGGTTCCTCAACTGTCTGCTGCTCCTCGGCATGGCGGGTCGGGCAGTCACGAGCCATGTGGCCCCTGCCCGCCGCACGAGTAGCACTGTCTGCCTCTCGAAAGACTGGATCCTCGCTGTGTGCCCCGCACTGATGAGCCAGTGTCCTGAGGTCGTCTTCCCGAAGTTCTGGTCTGCCTGGACCCCTGAGTCATCCGTCGACTGCCTGCTGCAGATGACTCTGCCACATGCCGCCCTGTGGTGGTTGCTGCGCTGGTGTAGACTCAGCAAGGAAGCTCTCGATCAGAAGGGCTCGCTCCAGTACCCATGTCTGAGTCGGTATGCTGAGGGAGATCAGCGATGCCGGATCTCGTGTCTCAAACCCTGCTCGAAGGTCCGGGCCCGGAAGATGGGTCTCGTACCATGTCGGTCGAGTAGCGCGAAAGATCAGTAAATCTCGCCGAGTACTGAGCGACCATCATGCTGCCCTGCCGCAGCTGAAGAAGCTCCTGGATACGCACCGCACGAAGGGTGGCTGGGACGAACTCCGAGCGGAAGATGCTCTCAAAGTCCGTCCAAAGAAGAGATGCCTCATCGTGCACCTGGAGCATCAAGCTCCACCATCGTCCTGCTGCTGCGTGTAGTAGGCTCGCAGCGAGGATCACCATGGGGTCTTCTGGTGTCCTCACTAGCCTAAACACACGTACCACTGCCTCCAACCAGTCCTCGGCTGCCTGGGGATCCGTCTCCCCGAGAAACCTGGGTGGTCATTGGCGCTGAAACTCGTGCAGTGCGCTGAGGCGACATGCATCGTCAGCGGCTGGTGCTGGAAGCATCGGGGGCTCGACGGGTAGAGCTACCGCCGGTGCCACATCTGACAAAGGGCCCTGCACCGAGGCCTCGTCACTCAGTGGGCTGTCGTCACACTCGAATCTCGGAACCCTAGCTGGCTGCCGTCATGGGGCCATCCTGAATAGGAAACAAGTGCGCCACGGTCAAACAGTATACCTGGTGAGCTGATATATTAAGTAATCACAAAGAAAACTTTGAAACACACACGCAATCAATGTTTTCATGCATTAAGTCAGAAATCAGAAGTCAGGGTCCTGGTGTACGGATACGTCGGCCGCCGCACCAACACTGGACTCCCTGGACTGATAACCACACTCAATACGCTAAACATTATTGCTTCACATAGAAAATATCAGAGTTCGCGGTAGAACCGAACTCCTTTGATACCAATTTGTCACGACCCGCCCTCGGGGCCCGTGCCGTGACTACCCCAAGCCCGCCTACCATAGGCTAGGGGATGGCGACTAGCACCAAGGCGTAAATCCCAAAAAAAAGGGAAGGCATTGCCTTTGAAAAGTAAACAACCACCACAAAGTAAGCAAGTGGAAAGTAAGCACTAAGTAAAAACAGAGTACAACTGAAAGTGCGGAAAAGTAAATGGGCTAGTATACAAACCCAAACTGAAAGTAAAGTACAACTCGAAAGGGAAAACAGCAACTGTAAGTAAAAGCCGCTACACCGAGCTATCCACTGGAGATCCCACCTGAAGGGTGGTACAGATAGCTCCACTGCTCCTAGGGTCCCGTCGTCCGCTCCGAACACGTCCCGCCTAGTGGTCCACCTCCAGGTATCGTCCTGCTCTGAAAGCCTCAGCCAAGATCAACGATGTCCGTCTTCTGCAACCAACACAACGTAGTGCGGGCAAAGCCCGTGCAGGGGTGAGTATAAGCTACTCAGTAGGGACCCCGGGACCCCTAAAGGTCATTCAAAAATCCACAAAGGATAAACCACAAAGGAAGATACAATCACAAAGTAACAACCGACACTGCTTAGGTATATGCCCATACATATACCTAAGTCGTCAATTTCAATACGCTCCAACCTCTGAGCCCAAGTACAACTCAGTCAACACAGGAAAGTAACGTATTCCACAGAGGAAAGCAAAACGAAATCCACACAGGATAGCATAGAAAATCAGCTCACACAGGAAAGCAACAGAAATCAGCTCACACAGGAATACTTCTTCGAAAGACAAAAAGAATGATCTCTGATTCATCTAAGTCGTCGGACCCACGAAAGATCGATAGGTAACTAACCTCTGCAAAGACCCACACAGGATCGGGCCCACACAGGACCTGTAGGCACGGGTTCACACAGGACCGCTGAGCGCAAGGACCCACACAGGATCGGACCCACACAGGATCGGGCCCACACAGGACCTGTAGCATTGATCCACGTAGGATCGCTGAGTGCTGTAGTCGTCGTCGTCGAATCCACATAGGATCTCTGTACAGTCGTCATCGCAGTCACAGTAGCAGAAGCAGTAGCAGTCACAGTCGCAGAAGCAGTCACAGTCGCAGCCAGCACTAGGGTTCCCGCACACAGCAAGCTCGATCGGGAGGGTCCGCTCCACGAGCCGAGAGGCTGATACATCAACTGTCACAAAGTCCAGAGTTGATGTATCCAAAAGTTCCGTATCGTCAACAGGAACTCAACGCAACAGACGGCGCGTCGATCGGACGCCCGGTCTGAGAGTTATTGGCTTTTTCGTCCCAGGGGCCCGGTTGGTTTTTAAAGTAAAACCAACCCGACCGTACTTCACCTGCGTCCAAACCTCGGGCGGAGTATGCCAAAAGATCCGTCTCACTAAGAGGAACACAACAAAGCTGATGGAACGTCAATCGGACGTCCGTAGCTCAAGATATGAGCGTTTCCACTCCGAGGGCCCGATTGGTTTCGTGTACGAACCAACCCGGCCGAACTCAAAGTATTCAGAAACTTTGAGTGAGATATACCGAAACGACCGTCTCGATCCAAGGATCTCATTTCCGCAGATGGTTCGTCAATCGGAGGTCCGTAGCTCAATTTATGAGAAAAAGA
Organism: Viscum album; assembly: GCA_963277665.1. Taxonomy (NCBI): domain Eukaryota; kingdom Viridiplantae; phylum Streptophyta; class Magnoliopsida; order Santalales; family Viscaceae; genus Viscum; species Viscum album. The sequence continues at coordinate 450,548,089 of OY728133.1, forward strand.
CTGAAGTCGTCTCGAAAACGGGGGGTCCGGGTCCGGGCCGACCCGACCCGGCCGGCGGCGGTCCGGCGCGGCGGCGCGGTCCGGCCGGCGGCGGCGCGGCCTGGCACCACTTGTCGCCGCACGCGGGGGGGAAAATCCTCCGCTTCATCAAAAAGGCGGCGCGACTTTTAGCCGCGCCTTTGGGAACCGGACCCCCCTTGTGGGGGCCTGCTTTGAGGAGAACCTGGGGGCCGCCTGCCCCCCCCCCCCTCATAAATGGGGGGGCATTTGAGCTGACCGGGGGAATTAAATTCCCCCGGTCTTTGACCTTCTGGCCGGCCACCTGGCCGGCCGGTTTTTCTGCAACGGGACCGGTAAACCAGTCCCCTTTCCGGCTTCCGACGCCGGCGGCCCGGCGAGCCGCCGGTCTTCCCATCTCGTCGTGGCTCGGAACCGGCCGCGGTGTTCGTCATCCGGCGCAGTGCGATGGCACCGCGCCCCTCCGTCGCGGCCCCGCTCCGGTCGCGGCGCCTTCGATTCCCTTCGACGCGGCGCGACGGCGTCGCGTTCATGATAAACTTCCCGTGGCGCGGCGCGACGGCGTCGCGTAAATAAGCCGGGCGATTCCCACGTGGTGCGACGGCACCACACCTTCTCGTTCATCCACAAGATTATGAAAATAACCAAGAACAAAGGAGGGGGAATTCGGCCGTGTTTGTGCGGTCCAACCCCCCCTTTCGTTAGATGATAACTCTTAAATATTTAATCACAAGATTATCATTCTAGAACCAAGAATGAGAGTAATGAAATAAACCACAACAAACCCCTACCTTGGGTTCAAGTTCGAAGTTCGTCAATGACCCGCGGAAGACAACGTCGCGGAGATCGGGCGTCGCGGTAATCGTTCGTCAAATCCGATGACAAAGAGGTACGTCTAAAGAGGTACGTCGTTGGCGAATCTTCGTAAGCCGACGAAGAGAGTCCGAGGAGGAAGCGGCGTTCCCTTTCGTTGACACGGAAGACGTCGTCGATCTTCGGAAACAACGGCTACGAAGAAAAGAGGAGCGGCGTTCTTCGTCGGAGCTTGAGCGTTCTTCGTCAAAGTTTGAAGAAGAAGGAGAAGAACCCAAAATTCTCTCAAGAAGGCTAGAGAAATCAAACCAAATAAAATAAGTTAGAGACTTATTTTATTCACAGACTTAATCAAATTGAATTTCAAAGGTTTGAAATTCAAATAAAATAACTCCAAATTAATTAACAAGTTGACATGTTAACTAAAGAGGGGTTAAAGGAGTTTTGAGAGGAGATGAAAAGTTGGGTTTCGTGTGGGCCCCACCACACTTAATCCTCCCAAGGGAGGTTAAGTGGATGTGGGTCCCACCTTTAACTCCCTTTGAGAGAAGTTAACTAACAAAAAATAAAATAAAAAGTGTTCCACATTTTTATTCAACTTTTTATAATTCTCCCAAAAACTAACTTTCGTCCCGCAATAAACGCAACTTCGGAAAAGGTCTCCTTAAGCGAATATCGGCACTGCGAGTTCATCGGTGTCCTCGGATTTCAATTCCGAGCACCGGATCAAAAGTTAGGAATTCCCGCTCGTTCGTTCACTGAACGTACCCAAGCCAAACTTCGGAAATTGATTCCGGGCACACCGGGCCTCGGAATCAGGTGCCGTCAGAAACCGCGCTCTTGTAAAATTCCAAAGAAAATTAAGAAAAAAATTTCCCTTGAATTTAACGGGTCTTTACATCGAGCCAACGCCAGTTCCCACGGATAACGAGGGGTATGACAAGTAGGCACCACTCGGCTAACACCACATGGGAAAAATGTGGGTTGCTAACGACTCCCAGCGGGGGGCCCCGACCATGCCCAGGTATGCTCTACACTCTCCTGCTAAGAAATGGTTTGAATCGCCCTGTGCATAATATGAATAGTGTCCTAGTCTGGCGGGACTCGATCCTGCACCAATTCGCACAATGATCAAGGGGTACAACCAGCGGGTACCACTCGGCTAACACACCATGGGAAAAATGTGGGTTGCTAACACTGACTCCCAGCAGGGGGCCCCAACCAAGCCCAGGTGCGCTCCATACTCCCCAGTTAATCAATGGATTTGAATCACCTTATGCATAATATGTACAGTGTTCGAGTCTGGCGGGACCCGAGCCTGTGCCAGTTCACACGGAGAGCGAGTGGTACAACCAGCGGGAAAATGTGGGTTGTTAACACCAACTCCAAGCGGGGGCCCCCGACCAAACCCAGGTGCGCTCCCCACTCCCCAGATAAGCAATGGATTTGAATTTCCCTGTGCATAATATGGACAGTGTTCGAGTCTTGTGGGACTTGAGCCTGCACCAGTTCCCATGGAGAGCGAGGGGTACAACCAGCGGGTACCACTCAGCTAACAACCCATGGGTAAAAATCTCGGTTTCTGACACCAACTCCCAGCGGGGGGGGGGGGGGGTGACCAAGCCCAGGTGTGCTCCACACTCCCCAACTAAGCAATGGCTTTGAATCAACATGTGCATAATACGCACAGTGTCCAAGTTTGGTGGGACTCGAGCATGTGCCAGTTCCCATGGAGAGCGAGGGGTACAACCAAAGGGTACCACTCGGCTAACACCCCATGGGAAAAAAATGTGGGTTGATACCACCAACTCCCAGTAGGGGGCCCCAACCAAGCCCAGGTGTGCTCCACACTCCCCAACTAAGCAATGGCTTTGAATCTCCATGTGCATAATACACACAGTGTCTGAGTTTGGTGGGACTCGATCTTGCACCAGTTCCCATGGGTGGTGAGGGGTACAACAAGCAGGTACCACTCGGCTTACACCCCATGGGTACTATAACCACACACTTAAAGGAGAATAATTCACTACTTCAATAAATTAATTTAACTTTAATGTATTTAATGAATATTATGTACTTTTTGGGGTCTTCCATAGAAAACGCATGCCGACAAATGTTAATTTCCACCTCAAGAAAACACTACATTACAAAGTCAATGGCGGTCTCATGTTTCCAATCAAACTCATTGTTCATGAGTTGTTAGAATTTTAAAATGAAATAATTTTATTTAATTATTTTAAGCCTGGTTACATCATTGGAAAATTTTTATAATGATTACCCATGCCGACCAATGCTTGGTCACACCTAGGGTATAGATTCCATTTGGAGCTCAATGATGCCCTCATATTTTTGATTTAGTTTCCCATTTAAGAGTTATTCCAATATTTAATGAAACCAAAATGTGTGTGCTGTTAAAAACATAACATTTTTCAATGAATTTCCTAGGGAACACTGGGACTCTGAATCAAATTTCATCTCCATACCTGGACTCATAATGTTTCAAAATAATTTATAAAATTAAAATCGAGAAAATCTAAAAAATTTCATGTAAACACGAGTCACAACTTTTTCTTCCAAAATATGTGTCCCTGGGCTCCTAAAAAGACCCATACACCCTTGTTTCTTCTATATCAAACTAGCTATTCATATTCGATCTATGATAATGAATTAAACTGAAATTTAAATGTTTTGTGCCTCATATAAAAGCTTAGTTTTTACAAGGTTCCTAAAATAATAGAGTTTGGATATTCATAAGATGAATCATGAAAATATTTTTTCATCTAAATATCAAAGAGTCATATGTGATATTATTAGCATGATTTTTTACATAAATTTCTAAATGATGATTGAAACAAATAAGTGGATATATATTTAGAATATTATATTTATTATCCCCCTAATAAATAAGATTTATTTGGTAATTATTTTAGTGAAAGAAATGTTCTTGAATTTATATAAAACATTAAATACACCTAAAATGGGAAGAAGGAATTCAGTTTTTATTTATTTTTGATAATACCTTTTTTATGTGATGAAGGGGATCCATTACAATACATTTCATGTATTCTTTTTTGCATTATAGAAGTTGAAGGTCTTAATTGAAAACATCCCAGACATTGAGTTCTTGAAACTGCCCCACCACGGCTTTTTCATCATAATAATCTCTCCACTTTCTAATGGTTGTTCATATAGTTGTCATTTTAAAGGATACATAGGCCTAGTGCCAATGGAATATTCTATACCCTATCATTCTTCTATATATGATATTTATTTTCTTATGAGTGCACCTTGCTCTAAATCATCCTTTGGAGAATGTCCTTGTATAATTTTTCTGGTTTTTATCTGCACATCAGGTGGAATGGAGTTATGGTGGCCCAAAGTCATGAAGGTGGCCTGATATCCTTATTGACCTAAAGGCCTTGGTGGCCAAAAAGACTTAAGGACTCTAGGCCCAAACTAGTGGCCCGTAGGTGAATTTTTATGGCTTCTACAGTACTTCTACAGTACCCTAAAATTATGTCTCCACCCAGATTCAAACCTAGGTCTTGTGGATGCACATTAAGAGTCCTCACCAACTAGAATGAGGCTCAAGTGCAACATGATACTCGGAAAATAAATATTTTTTATTATAGATAAAAAAATAGATCATGAACACCATTTTGATATTTGTTATAGGATGAACATACAGGTTAATATATTTTTATCTATATTTTATTTTTTTATGGGATGTATTCTGATCATTATAATGTAAATACTATAGAAATCAATTTCTGAAATCCAGAACAGAGGTTATTGGGTATCATGTATGCTTCCCAAAATGGTGTTAATGTGAATATATTCAGAAATATGTTCAAATTGATGAAAAGAGAGGTGGATATACCTATCCTAAATTGGAAAATAACTTTTTCAATATAGTTAAGCACTTATAATCAATATACTCCTAGTTCATTAAATCTTAAATTGGAAAAAAGCAACACTTCTTAAACTATTAATTGAAATATTATTTCTATAATTATTTGATAAGAAGGATGTTTTTTTCATGTTTATCAAAATGAGTTGTCTTATATATTATAATGAAATTTTTATGGCATTATCAGTATGGTGAATGTTATGCATATTATAGATATATGAAATATGGTTGATAAAATTAAAGACAGATTGGTCTGGTATTTTATTCTAACAAAACTTATTTTTATTCATTGTCACCTTGCAAATATAAATTAAAAATGAATTAAAATATGTTATAGATATAGAATGCTAAAATAATTTGATTATAAATCATTTTATAAATGTGAATGATATTTTTTAGTAAAAATAACTAAAGAAACTTTTAGTGGAAAATTCAACATGGAAAGTGAACTATTATATTTTATACATATAGTTGTATATGGACCAATTAGTATACCAGAAAGTGGTCGGAATAGTTACTTCGTAGCCCTTATATATGAATTTAAAAGGTTTGGATATGTTTCTCATAGTAGTGAAGAGTTTAATACCTTTGAAATATTAAAGGGCTTCAAAAATGATGTACAATATAAATTAGGGAAAATATCAGTATAATTCTCTTAGAATGAAGTTGTGAAGGATTATTTTTGGAATATATTGATCATCTAGGTTATCATGAAATTTTATTACAACTCAAACCTCTTAGAATACCATAATGGAATAGTGTGTTTGAAAGTGGGAATCATTCATTATTGAATAGTTTTTGTTTGATGGTGAAACACTGTGACATTATTATATGATTTTGGGGATATTCTCTAAAAAATATTACATTTCTACTTAACTACATTCAATCTAATATATTTTTAAATATATCATTAATGATATGAATAGTGAGGCTTCCTAGTTTTCATTTTAAAATGATTTCATTTTATAAATAATATATATTTTGTCTCTTATTATATAAAAGTAATCCCAAATTAGAAAAGTGATTATTTATTAGTTATCTTATGGAAATTACGAAATATTATTTCTCTAATCCTACTGAACACAATGTATTTGTTCTCTGTAATGGTATTTTACATAAGAAGGGGTATATCAATAATGGAATCATTGATAAAAAATAATCTAGGGAAATTTTAAGATTAATAAACATTATTTTTTCATGTTATGGAATGTATTTTGATTTAAAGAGTGGTTGAGGGAATCTTAGGATAGATAAGAAATTAGGGAATATTTTTATAGGATATCTCTATATCCATTAATGGTCAAAGAAAAAACAAAATTCATGTGTAAGATCTTGTGAGAGGGGAATCAACAAGATGGATTTTCTCTACATTCCACACAATCCATTCCAATTCCTTACAAAAAATGACATTGATCAAGTTTAACCATTAGAAACCAATGGGTTATAACATCCAAAGATATCCCCCAAGCATTATATTCACCAAAAAAATTTATAAAAATAGTTATAATTCAACTATATGATACCAACTTCAACAAAATTTTAAAGTAGGAGAAGATATTATATATATATTAAACATCGTAAATTACTACAATTATACATGAATGAGGTATATAAACTCCAATAAATATGTATCCATAAATAAATAAAGTAGATATGATAGTATAACACTTTAAATATTTTCAAATGGCCAAAATTTTTCATCTCTAACATTGTAACTCTTTACATTATAAAACCCTCTTAATTAATTTAATTTAATATTATTTTAATATTCCCTTAATTCACAAATCATCAATAGATGTTTCCCAATACAAATTAATATTGATAATAATTATAGGAGAGTTTATCAAATTATATCCAATGACATTCATCATATGAACCATAAGATGTAATCAAAAACCATGATAAAACAGAAACTATGATGTGGTGACTCTCAACATGTCATTGTTTATGATTTAGTTCATATGTATAACCATAATACACAATAATTACTTGTTTTTAAACATTATGTAATACTTTCTAATAATTTATAAATTTTTAGAAACCAATTTGAACATTATTATTATATAATCTCTCATAAATTTGGTTAAAAAGTTATACTAAAATTAATCTGTATTCTAGTGCCCACTGTGTGACCCTTTGTGTATTTATAGAATTGATAATAATTTTGAATTCATTAATCTCTTATGGTATGAAAAACCATCCACTAACAAAACATAATAGATACTAAATCTATAAAGGGGTTTGGCACAATTACGATCAAAATCACTTATATCTATATATGAACATTTCCACCACCAATTGTATCTCTATACATTGTATACACACATATATAATCCCTTTTTCAAATACATTAAGTGACAACTAGACATGAAACATGTCAATATCATTGAAGTCATCTAATCTATTCAATATTATCCAAAATAAAGTAAACAGATAAAATTAATACATCACATTTCATTCATCAAAATAACTATGACAACACATGTCACTCAATTATATAGGGTCACACATTTCCATAATTTATCTCAATTAGATACCAAAATTTATTACATTTCAAGGAATGACCATTACCCAAATACTAGAATGGTACAAAACCCACGCCATCACGACACCTTAAGCACACATCCTGATTTCTAGAGGTTATCATAATCACCAAGGGTGAATAAAATATGATTTGGAGATAGTTTTCTACCTTATAATAATTAAATAATCACTTAGGTTCATTTCTATGTTTTTCATGACCAACATTAGAACTTATTATAACAAGTCAACAAATTGTTAACTAGTGGAATCTCATGATAAAAATAATAAATTTGAAATGAATGACCTGATATTAATTATCTTTATCACACAATCATGATTCAAACACATTTAAATAATTGAAAAGGTGAATGAGCTATTAAAAAATCACATGTATATTTATAAGGAAAACCAAACATGCCCAAATAATCTGTAAATGTAATATCTCAAATGTGGAGATCCCATTAGAACATTTGAGTAAAAAACATGCATTTACACACCTCCTTTCAGTATAAAAGGTCTAAAATAATCTACCTAGACTCATAATCTACCTAGACTCTTGATTTTATGTGTGATTATATCCCATGCTCATGGACCTCACCCTAACCAAGATTACATTCCAAATAATTTTTAACATATAATATAAGGAATCATACATGGTTTATGTATGAAAATACAAAGTATGTGGTTATGATCACATGCCTTAACCACATGTAATAAGACAAATTACATGAAACAATAATATATAGCTAGAGTAATAAGTTGTATGGTAAAGAATTTATTCTTTATTTGAATTCTTTAACATAGATAATGACTAAGATACAAACCTCTTGGACAAAGATGATCCATTCTTAACATACCTTATCTTAAGATTTGATATGAATGAATATAAAGATTTAATATGTGTAACCCATCCAATAAAATTGAAATCACGTATTATGATTATGTAAAAACTTTAACCCATTGTTTTGGGTAAAGGGAGAATGGGTATAATGAGTTAGGGTTTCATAATTCATCCTAGCCCACTAATATGTTTTTCACATGAAGAGTTCCTATTCATGTTTTCTATAGCTAAAATATACAACCTTTTCACATTATTTACAATCATGAGAAATAAAACAGTAAACAATCATGAGACAGTATATCACAACATGATGAAGAGATACTTTTAACATGCCGAATTTATAGATTTTATAAATGATGAAGTACAACCAATATAATGGAAATACCCCTAATTTAAACCTTCTAATATAAGTAAAATACTAGACCAACTTTACAATTAGTACTATAAGAAACATGGAAAACTCATAACTATTAAGTCATAAAAAAAATGAATATAAAAATAAAATAAAATAATAAATCATTAAATTTCATAAAACTATTTAATAAAATCATTATTAGAAGAATAACTAATTGATTTTAGTTGGAATCCCTTTTCCCTATTCAATAGTTATCCCAACCCTTTATGAATTTAAGAGAAAAAATGATTTGATATAATAAATTAATTGATGAATACAACTTTTTGATAAAGATAGGGTAGGTATTCCACAAACAAAATGAATTAAAATAAAAAAAAAGATGGAATTAGTGTTTATTAATTTTCACCATAAGGAAAAAAATTGAATGAAAAGTAATGATATTTCCTTAATAAATTCTTATATAGAACGCATAAAAGTACTATAAAAAAATAAATCTGAGGAACTAAGTTCATGTCCTATGATCTAGATCAATAAAATAATAGTTTTAGGTTATTTCAATGAATAACAATTATAAGGAATATCATTAAAGTAGGTTGAAACCCTTAAATTTCTTATATTATTCTTTAGTCACCAATCAAGGGGGATCAAAACCAATAGTGAGGGTGGTTTCACATAAAATAGAAAAGAGTCGAGGGAGAGCAATAAGGGGATGATGAATGGGTAGAATGGAGGTGATATTTCTTATCAAATTTATTTTAGTGGTTTATTTTTTATACATAATGATTATTTTCACCCTATGTTTAAATAACGACCTATGGTGACATCGAGTACCTAGTCTAGGTACATCGAGTACATGTTGGTGCTTATAGTTTCCCTAAATTGACTAGTATTCCACTGGGCTCTTTCTGCCCTAATCGGGTACCTGTTTTAATTGTAAGACAAAGGTATCTTATACTTTTGTAACATCCCTAACCCAACTCACCACCCCTTGGAATGAATCATGTCACTACTCACCTTAATTGGACCCCCTTATGTGAGAGCCTACCCACATGAGGTGAGGGTATATATATAACATGGGGTACCATACCGTATCTGGTATTTATAATTATAAATTATAGTATATATGTATCCAAAAAAAGTTATTACAATAGAGTGGAGTGGAAATATATAACTCTTAGATAAACGTCAACCAAATGTAAATAAAACGAATATATTAGAACAATATGATATACCATGTCGAATGTATTGGTTTGTGGACCACCCAGTAGTGTCAGGCTCTATGCACTATGTGACCTCATACATTCCTCCGTAGCCTATCATGTCTAATGAAATGTATTGAGGTCCTAGTTCATACTATGTGTGGACTATGACTACGAATCAGAGGAAGAAAACATTATAAATAAAAATAAACAGTATTCAATATTAATAATAAAAGTACACATAAAAGAATAAAAAATCCCAAATAAAATACACAATGCATAAGAATATAGTATTAAATTAAACTGATCTCCTACTATGATGATAAATTATAAAAAATATAAAAATAATAAATCTTAGGCCATACTGCCATCTTCAAGACTAAAAACCGTTTCTCTAATATATATCGAGCTACATCAACTTGGTCCACCTCACAACCAGTGGTCATACTTGTAAAGAAAACATAAGGTCTGCACGTTCACTAGATTTCCCATGTAGGGAGTCATAAATACATATCAATAGGTTATTAATCATTACCCCTAATGTACTCCATCATATAATTATGTTGATGATGAAAATAAATATGTACACACATGTATGAAAAATTTCATGTGATAACTGTACCACCACAACTCCATGAACATTATGTCATTGTGTTATAACCAGGACATTATGACACCTATTCATACCTTTCATAACACCATACTGCTTAACCCATATCCCATACCAAGCACTAGAACAACCCCAAACATTAGGAGGGCTACTCAACCAATATGTGGCTCGAACCTTCTCACTCAAGGTGGCGTATCTTTATCAAATCTGAAGTCATATATAAATTTAAACCAATTCTCACTAAAGTTAATCCATTTCTTAAAAATTATCACACAAGGTGAGACTTTCAATCTAGTCTCATATCACATCACAACCACGAGGCCTTCTCACTAAAGGTGGTTGAAACAATACCTTATCACTCAAGGATGGGACCATTTCACCCAGATATAGGGCCCCCTGTCACTAATGGATGTCTTTCCAATTCCACGTCACTCAAGTTGGTAAATATTTAGCTTACACATGTATCATCCATTGTTATAAAATCAGCATTTACTGGTGCTGGTATTTATGAGTACTAGAAAAATGTGTTGATAAAGGGAACCCTTTATCAGCACTATATTTTTAGTTCTTATAATGAAATCAAATATAATTTCTTTTTTTTCATTGATAAAGGTACAAGTAAAGAAACTACCATAACTAAATAAAAAATAAATAAAAAATGAGTTTATTAAAAAATATTACAAATTGTATTATATAAATAATTATTGATAAAAATGAATAAATTTATTAAACTATACATAAATTATAAATACTATTAAATAGTATGTATTAAATATATAGATATATGTAAAATGAAAAATAAAAAAATTAAATTTAAAAATAAGTAAATTGAGAAAAATGTTAAAAATTTTATTTATTAGATGATTATTGATTATGTTAATAAAATGTATATTTTAAATATATAGATATATATTGTTGTACATAAATATTATATATAATACAAAATATTATTTATGATTCACATTAAATAGTAATATAATCAGTGAATAATAATTTATAATTATAATTTATTTTGAAATTAAAATACTCGCTAATTGCATTCCGTAATGGACATAATTGAATGTCATTTGATTTTTAAATCTGTATCATTGATCAAACATATTATATAGATTTCACATATATGTAATTAATTCATTTTATAGATACACACACACACAATTGTTTTTTAGAATTTAATATATTTATATTATTTATTTTATATTTTTTTAAGATCATTTAATATTTTAATTATATGTATTCATATTTATGTCAATATATATGCATTTTTTAATGATTTATAATAACAAAACTTATCTATATGTTTAATATTGTACTAATTAAATTAATCTACTTTCATTATTTTTAACATGCATGAACTTAAGATTAAATATTCATTAATAATTTTAAAAATGCATTTGTAAAAAAAATATAATAAAATATAATTATAATTTCATATCTATTGTTTTTATAAATTTTTAATTATAAATAAATAAATCATATTTGTTTAAAAAGTATTTATATTATATGAAATAAATAATTATTGATAAATAATTTTAAATTTATAATAATTTTATTTAAATAATGAATATATTTACTATGTTTATATTTATATATAATAATATAAATACATATAATGATATAAATATTATTGTTTAAAAATGTATTTATATAATTATAAAAATATATTTATATATTCAAATAATTATTAAATTAATATTTGATAAAAATTATTATTACAACTATTATAATTATATATAGTATATATACTTTTTAAGTTATTATTTAAAAAAATGTTATATATATATTTATTTGTGCTAAAACATTAGAACTTATAACGATTCATTTTATCCACCCTTTTGAAATTAGCACTGATAAAAGGTGTCATTATTATCATTTTTTTGAAGCACTGATAAAAGTGTCATGATCTATTTTAAGAACCCTAACCATCACTAACAAGTTTGCGATATCCAAACCTCTCTATGGAATCATCTACTACCAGTTCTCCTCATTGTCGATTCAAATCTAAAATTTAGGCTAGAATCAGGGCTCCAATTATTCCAAGGCTTGAATCCATATCTTGAGTGATTCAAGTGTTGAACGCAGTGATGACTAAAATGAAATCGAGGTTTTTAAATATCTCTAATTTCACCAGTTATCAACTGGATCTTCTCCTCCCACATTTGTGTATCCCAACAAGTCTATTTATACTATAATATAATAAATTAACCCAAAATTCATTATTAGATATATTTATGTATCACCCTCTCTGATATCATGTGGATCTCCATCAGAAAACATTTGTACTATGAAACCGAAAATATATCACACCCAATGTTGGGACATGTTGTTTTGAGGTATAATTGGCTCCCAATAATTATATTCCATGATATCAACCTCTTTAGAATACTCAAATTTTAAAAACATCATCAAAATAAAGGTCAATGTTCTCATGGATTTGGAATATTACAGTGAAAATCACATCTATGTAGAAATATCTAAAATAATCTAAGGATTATATTATGTTCTGCCTTAATAGGATGAAAATCATACAAGATTGATTTTTTTCTTATTTATTTGACTACTTCTTCAAAAAATAAAATGTTTATAGTTTTTATTTTTGAAATATTTGAATTTGAATTTAAATAATATTACTGAAATTCTTTGAAAATAAAAATAAAATAGGTATATGGTTATTATAATCTTTGGATAATATAATCCATTAAAAACTTATTTTGAGATAAAATGTAATTGATATTTTGATTTTTTTGTTGAAATATAGTAAGAAAATAAAAAATTATAATGAGTAATTTTATAGGAAATACCTTAAAGTTATGGTGTTTTATAAAACAAAATACTGTTTCATTATGTGGTGCAGAACATGAGTTGATTTTTGATAGAATTTATTGTTCTCAATGCTTTAGGATTGTTCAAAATTTTCGTACATTTGATATTTTCTTTGAAAAGTAATATTTTTAAAGATAAAAGTTTTCTATTATTTATATTTTAAAAAATATATTAAATCATTCAAGAATATATATTATATAACTAGGATTAACTAATATTGATGAAAAAAAATATTAAAATTGATCAATTTATGTTTAATAAATAATTTTCAATAGAATCTATTTTGTTGAAATAAAAATTATTTTTAATGGATAAAATCATTACACCATTAGAATCACACATCAAGTCAACTTTATTAGTTTGGATTTAATAATTTTATTACAAGTTATGTTCACTATGGATTCTTAATTATATTTAATTTAATGGTTTTCTAACAAAAACATAAATCCATTTTGATGTCATAGTGGTAATTTGATTCCCTGTAGATGGGACCATCTCACTTACATGACATAATTTTTTTTATTACAAAACTTCACCATGACAATTTGTGTTAAGAGTTTTACAAAATAAAGACAAAAAATTAACTAAAAAATTCATGATTTTTTTAACTAATTGAAATTTTAGGAACAATATATGAATCAACTTGGATGATAATAATCCTTTATGATTCTTATCCAAATTAAGCTCCTCATGTCACATTGTAATTTTTCAGATCATGATCATCATTCAAAAAATTGATCCAATTATCATCCTTTCCTTCCACTCCAAATTATTTAGGCTATACTTGGGAAAAATGAGGTTTTTTGTAGAGTGTTACTCCTTCATGTTTTCACTGAAAATTTGTGATCACCAATGACATTTTATTCTTTTATTTCATCCTTGATTGTATTACTTTTTGTTGAAAAAAATATATCCATAATTGAAATGATAACTGACACATTAACACATATTAAAAATGACATCATCTCATTCATCACACATCTAATAAACATTATGTATGTCTTACATTATCTATCTAAAAAAAGATCATTCTTTAACATTTACTTTTTATTCCACCATTTAGAATCTCTTATTACCATCAATGTAATTCTCACCAATGGGTGACATTCACCTTTGATATTGAATATCATATGTGTATTTTGTACGACCCCGGGACACCTTGAGAGGGGTGGGGTGAATCAGGGTGTAAACGTTTTCTTCGTAAAGTTGTGGATCTGGTTCCCACATTGGTAGGAACTACTTAAATTTGTATGATGGATATGATCAGCAATGAAACATTCACATGCAGAGATATGACACAACTATTTTTACTTTGTTCACCACTATGGGCTACATCCATGGAGCATACGCCGACAGGTTGTCGGTCGTACCGAAATACACTATGCTTCACTAGCTATAGATTACAATGGTTCAGGTACAATCACTCTGTCCTGGGCTCACTGCCTTTACAAAAGATCAGGGATAGCTCACTGTGTCCCTTAGTCACTACCGTTGACTCCCCCAGGCTAACTTCCATTGGTGAAGTCTCGCTTAGTTTATAGACGTGAAGGTATCTTCAATAGATAGACATGAAGGTCTTTGTCTCCTGTTCAGCATGAGACTTTTCTTTCATCAGAGTCCTGAGTTGATGCTCTGTTAAAGTCCAAATTCCATCCACTAATGAAAACCCCCTTTTCCCTTGTCCACTGGGAAAACAACCTTTGGAAAGGGCCTTCACAAAGTACCCTACTTCGCAAGGCTCCCAATTTTGCAACGCTCAAACAAGCCCTCATAGAGCCCCTACCGTTTCGCAATGATCAATCGCGAAGCTCAGTCATGAAGCACTCTATCGATGCACAACCCTTGTCAATGCATGGATTTCGCGGAGCTCATGCCTCTTCGTGAAGCTCACTGAGCCAACGCGGGGCACACGACTTTCGCGGAGCTAAAATACCCACTGCGAAGCTCCTCTTTCGTGAAGCACACTGCCTTCGCGAGTGACCTTTGCGAATTGAGAGCAAAGTATTTTCGTTGAGTGCTCTCTCTACTTCTCTCGAGGGGGTAGACCTGTATTTATACGCAATTCCACCGACCCTCGAACTTTCCGCGCGAATTCAATGCCACATCAGCTAAAATCGCAAAGCTCTGAAGTTCCTTCCCGAATTGTCTCAAAATCGCGATGCTCTATGGAAATTTTCCATTCGCGGAGCTCGTCGTAATCGCGGAGAATCCCGTTAATTCCTTCGCACCTTCGCCACAAAGCTCCCTCACAAAGCCCTTCATCACCGCGAAGCTCCCTTGCAATTCCCTTCATCGCCGCAAAGCTCTCTAGCCTTTGTCATTCGCGAAGCTTGACGTAATCACAAAAAATCACCGCCTCCATTATTCTGGTCTTCGCAAAATACAATCCATGCATCCCAATTCGCGAAACTCATGCCTTTTCCATATAAAAATATGATCTTACGGGAAATCCTATTTTCGTGATGCTCACCAAACTTCCAAATTTTGGAACCCAAAAAATTTGTCAAACACTAGGAAACGGCGCCACCTTCAATACTGTTGCCTGCTTGAACTTTATGATATCATTGGTGGTACTCATTCTGAACTTCCACTGAGGAATGACAAAAACACAAAACTAATGCCAAATCATGCTTAGAAGACCATGGTTCCAACAATCTCCCCCTTTGGGTTTGTTGGCAATCAAAAAAAATTCAATAGATATCCATCCATGTGCAAACCAAAAACGCAAGAATCAACTCAGCCAACAGTCTAAGTCTACGTGAGCAATGCTCAATGTAGAAAACAAGAGAGGCAACTTGAATTGGGTTCTAGTGTTATGGAATTTGCAATGACGCCTGATGTTTTCCTTCTCAAACTTCTCATCACCGAAGCGTGACTTTCCTTGAATTTATTCCTTTCTCCCCATTGAAAATAAATCCAAAGACCGACATGTTGTTCAACGTTCAGCTCAAACCATACTCCCCCTGGATAGTATCTCCCCCATAAACCTGCATCACAGCCATAAACAGATAGACACAGTTATATCAAATGGAGAGAGGGGAATTTCGGAACCTCTTTATGCAGTAGGAGGTGGTTGAACACTGAGGTTCAACCGATGCTTCTCAAACACAGTTGCTGACAGTGGTTTTGTCAAGATATCAGCTACTTTCTCATCAGTTCCCACATGATACATTCTAATCACCCATGGCTCAACTTTTTCTTTGATAAATTGATACCTGATTTCAATATGTTTTGTATGAGAATACTGAATAGGATTTTTTGTAAGATCAATTGCACTCTTGTTATCACAGTAAATCACCATTGGTTGCTTTACCTCATCACCAATATCTATTAATTGTTGCTTCATCTATAGTAGTTGAGTGAATGCCTTTGTGGAGAATATATACTCAACTTCAGTAGTACTAAGAGAAGTACTTTCTTGTTTCTTGCTCAACCAGCCAACACAGTTATTCCCAATAACGAATGCTCCACCACTAGTGGACATTCTGTCCACAACATCGCCAGCCTAGTCAGCATCAGAAAATGCTGATAATTCACTGTCCCTTCCTAAAGAAAAGTATAATCAACAATTATGAGTACCTTGAATATACCTCATGATTCTTTTTACTGTAACCATTTGTTCCTCCTTTGGATTACTCTGAAAGAGGTCTGCAAGACATGTGGCAAAGACAATATCTGGTCGTGTCGCTATTAGGTACAGTAGGCTCCCAACAATTCTCTTGTACATGGTGGGATCTACAGATTTCCCATCCTCATGCTTCTCATGTTTGGTTCCAACTACAGTCGGAGTTAACATTGGTTTGGATTCTTTAATATTAAACTTCTTCAGGAGCTCTCTTGCATACTTTTCTTGAGAGATAAAAGTGTAGTCTTTCCTTTGAGTCACCTGTAGTCCCATGAAATTTGTGAGCTCTCCAATCATTGACATTTCAAATTCTGATTTCACATGATTGTAAAATTCATCCACTGATTTCTATCTGCTGCCACCAAATATAATGTTGTCGACATAAACGAGAACCATGAACTGATCTTTTGGAGAATTCTTCACATTGATATTGTGTTCTACTCCTCCTCTTTTGAATTCCAGCTACTTGAGATAAGAATCTAGTCTGGAGTACCATGACCGTGGTGCCTGTTTCAATCCATAAAGTGCTTTCTTCAGCTTGCAGACCTTTGATTCATCAGCACCAAGAAGAAAACCCACTGGTTGTTCAATGTAGACTTCTTCTTCGAGAAAACCATTTAAGAATGTTGTCTTAACATCCATTTGATATACTTTATATCCTCTTTGGAGAGCCATGGAAATGAACAACCTGATTGACTCCAGTCTAGCCACTGGAGTAAAGGTTTCTTCAACATCAACACCTTCAATCTGAGAATACCCTTTACATACCAGTTGAGCTTAGTTTCTGATAACACTTCCATGTTCATCAAACTTGTTCTTGAATATCCATTTTGTTCCAATCACATTGTGACTTTTGGGTCTCTGGACCAGATCCCACATATGATTCTTGTCAATCTAATCTAACTCTTCATTCATGGCTTTCACCCAGGATTCATCCTTTACAGCTTCTTCAAATTAGGATGGCTCCACAACTGAATGAAATGCAGATGGTGTGTTATTCCTCATCCTCCTTGTCTGTGTAGGTGCATTCCTGTCTCCAATTAAGTTAGATGGATCAATTTCTGCTCTTCGATTTTTCTTATGAGGTTCAGTCACATTCTCCCCATCCAAGATTTCCACTTAAAATTCTTCATCTGAGTCAACATCATGATGTGACCCCTGAGTGTTTGGTACACCTTTCTCTATTTCTATATTTGTATTTATTCCATGTTCACATTCATTCTCATCTTCTATCTCATCAGCATAGGTACTATTTGAATCATTTAGAGTATTTTCTTCAATGATCTTAACATCATTCCTTTCTACAATCCTCCCCAAGCGTTTATTGAAACACTTGTAAGCTTTGTTGTTCATTGGATACCCAAGAAAAATTCCTTCATCAGCATTGTCACCATACTTTCCGTGGATTCCTTCTTTATTCCGGATGAATCATTTTCTTCCTAAAACACGAATGTATTTCAAAGAAAGCTTCCTTCCATGCCACAATTCATATGGTGTCTTAATTTCTCCCATATAAAGCCCTGTTCGATTATGAATGTGTACTGCAGCCTCAACAGCCTCGTTCCAGTAACGACGAGAGATACCACTCTCAATTAGCATAGTCCTAGCCATATTTTTGACCTGTCGATTCCAGCGCTCAACAACTCCATTTTGTTGCAGAGTTCTCACAATATCTACCTCATGCTGTATTCCATGTTTTTCTAAGTAATTTTCAAACTTGAGGGATGTGTATTCCCCTCCATTATCAGATCGCATGAATTTTATTATCTGTCCAGTATTATTCTCAGCAATCTGTCGATAAGTTTTCATACAATCAAGTACTTGTCGCTTCCTATGGATCACCATTACACAAGCCATTCTGCTATAAGCATCAATGAAAAGGATGAAGTACCTTTATCCATAGGTTCCAGCAAAATTTATTGGGCCACATACGTCTGTATGAGTGAGATCAAGAAGCTGCAATTCCCTTTTCTTCTTTGGCTGATATGAACTACGAATCAGTTTCCCACGGATACAGGCATCAAAAGACTTTTTCCCGTTCATGTTTTAGAATGGGAATATCCATGACTATCTTCATCTTAGATATCTTTTCCATTTCTTGTTGGTTAATGTGCCCCTGCCTTCGTTGCCATAAATTGTTTTCTTCATCAACAGACAAATAGCAAGAGTTCACTTTGCTATCAACCTGATATAAGTTTCCATCTATTCTACAGCCTTTCATAAGAGAATTTCCTGTTTTTCCTCTTATGGTTCAGCCTTTTTGATTGAATGTTACTATGAGCACTGAGTCACAAAGTTGACTTACACTGAGGAGATTGTGGCGTAGACCGTCCACGTAAAGAACCTCAGTCTTCTTCAGCTCCCCATTGGCGAGAGCAGTATTCCCACTGCCTTTAATCTTCAAAGTACTATCATTACAAAATTGTATTGTTCCATCAACCTTCTTTCCAATGTTCATCAAAAGGTCAGCATTTCCCGTCATATGGGAAGAGGATCCACTATCAAGTATCCAGGTGCTGCTGCTCTTTGTAGCTTTGAGTGCTACTTCTGCAAGATTGGATTTCTCGATCTTCTTATTCTATTTCCATGAGATATTGGATTGATCATAGGATACTGGTGGCCTTTTAATACATTCTTCCACATAATCTGATTCTTCATACTCGTAATCTTCTTCTAGAGGGGAAAAACTATTTGTGAGAATAACATCATCAAGATGATGAACACTGTCTCATCTTTGAGTGTTGTATGAAATTCTCTTGTCGTACCGCTGCCTGCAATATATAGCTTTATGGACAAAGTTAGAACAATTAAAACAGTAACCATAGAAGCTATTTCTTCTATAAGATGGAGGATATGAAATCGGTCTCCTTTGTTGACTTCCCAGATCTTCTCCATTGAAGTAGCTCCTTGCCTCATCGCAATATGACATGGTATGGCCCAAATAGCCACAGAACTGACACTTCATGAGAGGGAATGTCTTCTCACTAGAATTTCTCCTCATACCTTCATCCTTGTGAAAATAGTTGAACTGCCTATCATTTCTGAATGTTTGGGGATAATTGTCAGTTCTCCTTTTAGTTTGGATTGAGGGTTTCTTTTTCAGCACTTCAGGCAATGTTTTAACATGTTCAACCTTCGTTTTGTCTTTCTTTTGGATCTCTTTATTTCCAGTAGTTGATGTATCAGCTTCACATCCAATTCCACTCTTTCCCATGCAAGAAGGTCTTTGAACGCTCAATATTTTTTCAACCCCATCTAAACCACACTTGGCTCATGCTAGTAATTCTACATCTGAGAATCTTGTATGCAGTATTTTCTTCCTTGATTTTTTTGAAAATGATTATGTCTCAAGTTTACTCCTTTGAGTAACAACTTCCTCCTCAAGACCCTTAGAAGTCTTGGACTTTTGTTCCAGTCTTGATGTGAGTTCATTGATGACCTTTCCCTGCTCTTCAATTCTCAGATTTAGATCCACTACATCATCATTGCTTTCAAGGATTTTAGACTGAACTTTCACAAATTCTTCTAGACAATAAATTTCATCTTCAAGTTCATCAACATATTCTGATTATTCTTCCACCATTTCCTTCCACTTATTACATATCTTACTTTTACTCTCATGCTTGGAGAAAGCATTCTTAATTTGAATCTTTGGATTACCAATAGCAGTAGTCTGATTATCGCTCCCTTTATTGATTGAAGATTCTGGTCTTTTAGTGGTAGCCATCATGGAAGCATGGTTTTTGGTTTTAAATTCTAGTTCTTCTTCCTCACTAAATTCAATATCATCATCTTCTTCTTAAGAGACAAAAATCTTCCTCTGCATTTTCTTTCCAGATTTGAAGTCACCCTTTTTGAAAAACCTTTTCTGAGGCTTCTCAATGTCTTCAGCTTCACTCTCATTATTATATAACTTTCTTTGGAACTAAGAGGCAATCTGCCCAACTCTTCCACAACGGAAACATGAAAGAGGTAGCTTACCTCTAAATTTACCTTTTCCCTTTTTCAACTTCTTGGCGATGAGGGAAATAATTTTTTTTCTTCGTCATGTTCACCACCACTGTCTTCTGAAATTTTCATTTTGTCCATGGCTTTGAATGCCATTTCCTTTCTCACGCGAGTCGTGGCCTCTTCGTGTTTTACTCTCATCTCATATTCCACTAAACTACTTAAAAAATCATCCAGAGATAGTTTAGATAGATCTCTTTCTTCAAGGGCTGACACCGTTGCATTGTACATGGGAGGAAGTCTTCTCAAGATTTTCTTTACGATATCAATGTATTTTATTTCTTCTCCAAGACCACGAATTGCTCCAACTACTTCAGTAATTTTATTAAAAAATCAATCTGCATTCTCATTAGGATGCATCATTAGGTCATCAAACATTT
The DNA here is from genome assembly GCA_963277665.1 of Viscum album. NCBI lineage: Eukaryota > Viridiplantae > Streptophyta > Magnoliopsida > Santalales > Viscaceae > Viscum > Viscum album. The sequence continues at coordinate 450,569,194 of OY728133.1, forward strand.
TGTGTAAAACCTGAAGTTTTGCCTCATTTACCTTGTTATCTCCTTCATAAATGTTTTCATGTTTATCCCACAAAGACTTTGTTGAAGTGAAACTCATCACCTTTAGATAGATCTGATCAGAAAGTGCTGCGGTGAGTGCATTTTGTGCTTCAGCATCTGCATCAAGAATTTTCTTTGTCTGTGTCAGTCATAGCCAGGCATGTTGGATCAGTGACTTGTATTCCTTGCACAGTAGAAAAAAAACGTCCATTCCAAGAGATCTTAGTTGAGATCTCATCCTGTTCTTCCAGATTTGAAAATTATTTCCATCGAAGAGAGGGACTCCCCTAACATTGACTACATTCTCTCTGGGGACAAAGGACAGATTCAAAGGCAACAACCATTACCCTCTGATACCACTTGTAGGACCCTGAGACACCCTAAGAGGGGAGGGGTGAATCAGGGTGTCAAATTTTTCTTCTTAAAGTTGTGGATCTTGTTCCCATGTTGGTAGGAACTACTTAAATTTTTATGATGGATATGATCAGGAATGAAACATTCACATTCAAAGAGATGACACAACAATTTTTACTTGGTTCACCACTAAGGGCTACGTCCAAGGAGCATACATCGACAGGTTGTCGGTCATACATAAATCCAATATGCTTCACTAGCTGTAGATTACAAAGGTTCAGGTACAGTCACTTTGTCCTAGGCTCATTTCCTTTACAAAAGATTAGGGATAGCTCACTGCGTCCCTCGGGTCACTCCTGTTGACTCCCCCTGGCTCACTACCATTGGTGAAATCTCACTCAGTTTATAGATTTGAAGGTCACTTCAATAGATAGAAAAAAAGGTCTTTGTCTCCTTTTCAGCATGAGACTTTGCTTTCATCAGAGTCCTGATTTGATGCTCTGTTAAAGTCCAAATTCTATCCACTGATGAAGACCCCCTTTTCCCTTGTCCACTAGGCAAACAACCATTGGAAAGGGCCTTCACAATGTACCCTACTTCGCAAGGCTCCCAATTTTGCAAAGCTCAAACAAGCCCTCGCGGAGCCCCTTCCTTTTCAGGAAGCTCAGTCATGAAGCACTCTCGTGATGCAAAACCCTTCGGAATGCTTGGTTATCGCGGAACTCCTTTCTCTTCATGAAGCTCACTAAGCCAACGCGGGGTGCACGACTTTTGCGGAGCTAAAATAGCCTTTGCGAAGCTCCTCTTTTGTGAAGAACACTGCCTTCGCGAGTGACCTTTGTGAATCGAGAGCAAAAGATTTTTTTTGAGAGCTCTCTCTACTTCTCTCGAAAGGTTCGACCTGTATTTATAGGAAATTCCACCGACACTAAAACTTTCCGCGCGAAGTCAACGCCACGTCAACTCAAATCGCAAAGCTCTGAAGTTCCCGCCGGAATTCTCTCAAAATCGCAAAGCTCTATGGAAATTTTCCATTCGTGGAGCTCGTCGTAATTTCAGAGCATCCCGTCAATTCCTTCGCACCTTCGCCGCGAAGCTCCCTCGCAAATCCCTTCATTGCCGCGAAGCTCCCTTGCAAATCCCTTCATCTCCGCGAAACTCTCCAGCCTCTTCCATTCGCGAAGCTTGATGTAATCGTGAAGAATCACCGTCTCCATTATTCTGGTCTTCGCGAAATCCAATCCACACATCCCATCTTCACGAAACTCATGCCTTTTCCATATAAAAATATGATCTTCCTGGAAATCCTATTTTCGTGATGCTCACCAAACTTCCAAATTTTGGACCCCAAAAAATTTGGCAAACACTGGGAAATGGCGCCCCTTCAATACTGTTGGCTGCTTGAACAGTATGATCTCATTGGTGGTACTCATTCTGAACTTCCACTAAGGATTGACAACAAACACAAACCATATGCCAAATCATGCTTAGAAGACCATGGTTCCAACATATTTATTTAGTTATTGTTCAAAATGAATATTTTATGAATGAAATAGAAAATATTTACTTTTTCTTGAACGATTTAAATCATCAATACCATGTATCGTATTTTCTTCTCACCATACTCACATTTTTATTGATTTTTTGGCGTAATCTATTTTCATTTTTTATCATAATTATTGCCTTATTATTTCCATATCACTTTGGTCTATAATATTTGTACACTAAAATAATTATCTATATAATTAATGTAATGTTTCATAATTATTATTAATTTATTTCTTTTCATTATTACTCATATAATAATTATTTTCTGGCACAAGTGGATTCTTTTGTTATAGCCTATACCTGAGATAATAAAAAAAGAAATCCATTGATGATGCATACAACCATGAAGAAAAGGTAAATTTCTACTACACATATAATTGATATTTTCATCAATTTATCGACTATTTATTAGTTAGTTTCCTTATTATTTTTTCTTAATACTTATTTAGTTTTTATCATTGATCTTTTGGGAAGAAATATTTTGATTTCAACTATCTACAACAAGCCACAAAAGAGATAAAATGATTATTTCTTCCAATTTTATCACAGAATCTATTTTCATTACCTTTTTTTCAAACTACCAACCCTGAATATTGAGTCTATGTTCCTAGCCAGAAAAACCATTCTTAATGTTAAAAGCTTATACTCATATGAATTTAAACAACAAGAATGGTTTTTCTGCTAAGAACGTCAAGTAAATATTCAGTGTTGGTAGTTTTAAATAGAAAGACAATAGAAATGAGGTAACATTTCAATTTAAGATTTTTGGAGACATTGGGACATGTAATAACCAGCCACACCACATTCTGACAAACAATATGAATTTTATGACTCCATGTTCTTCTTTCTATTAGAAATTGACTTTATTTATAGTAAAAAGGACAACTCACATACTCAAAACAGAGCAATCATATTCTTATTGTTTTGAAACTTTTGGAAAATGATCTATAAGTCATTTTAGACATGTAGGAATTAGTCGAACATCAATTTGATGCACCGTGTGACCACTATGACTCAATATGTCCTTTATCAGTTTAAAATCAAATGTTTAGTTCAAGAAATATCACTCATTGAAAAAAAAGCAAAGACACTCAAAATTTCATGATTACTTAGTAAATCAATTAATAATAAGATTGTGATCTGTATGAATTTGTCTAACATAAAACCAATAATATTTAATCAGTATAGGTTAAAGTAAATATTTCATGTTTAAAATGTTATTTTAGTGAAAGAATTTGTGACATTCTCAAAACTGAGAAAATTCATTTGGATTGTTTTGATACGTTAGGAAAATTATCTATATATTATTTGAGAGGTTTATAAATCAGTTTTATGTCAATCTGACACATAGTGTGACTAATATGACTCCAAGTGCATATTTTGATTTAAAATTGACATAAATTTTAATAAAAAGGACAACTAACCTACTCAAAACCGAGAAAACACATTTATATTTCTTTAAAACTTATAGAAAATATCCATAAGTAATTTTTGATGTGTAGAAATTAAACGTACCTCAATCTGATGCATGGTGTGGCCGGTAAGAATACAAGGGAATTTTTTATTTAAAAATGACATCAATTTTAATAAACAGCACAACTTTACTACACAAAACTGAGAAAAACATTAGATATATTTTGAAACATTAGATCAATGATTGATATGTCCTTTTTGACATGTAGGAATCTACTATATATCAATTTTAGGTTCGTTTTGACCAGTATGATTCCAAGTGCGTCTTTTTATGTAAAAATGAAAAAAAATTTAATAAAAAAGGCAACTGACTACCTCCAAAATGATAAAATTCAAACATATTATTTTTATAATTTAGAAGATGGATCCTTAAGTCATTTTTTATGTTCACGAATTAGGCTTACTACAATCTGGTGCATGATGTGATCATTATGACTCCAGGTGTATCTTTTTATTTAAAAATGACATAAATTTCAATAAAAAAGACAACTAACTTACTCATAACCAAGGAAATGTCTTTGGACTGATTTGATACATTAGAAAAAAAATCGAAAATTCCATTAATGATTTGTAGGAATTAGCCACACCTCAATCTAATACATGATGTTTCCGATATGACTCAATATGTCTCTAATCATTTTGAAATCAATATTCAAGTTCAAAAAGTGTTACTCTCTAAAAACAACGAAAACATACTCATATTATCTTTATAATTGATGAATATGATTCTGTTGTCATTTATGACATGTTGGAATCAATATCATGTCAAACTCACACATGATATGCCTAGTATAAGTCGATGTGTGTGATACCAATTTAAAATGACATTTTAGATAAAAATACAACTAAAATATTCAAAACTGATAAAACCCACTCAGATTGTTTTGGAACATTAGGAAAACGATCCATAATTTATTTTACATGTTTAAGAAATAGCCACATCTCAATCTGATACACGGTGTGACTGGTATGACTCCATATGTGTTTTTTCAGTATGTAAGTATCATTTTAATTTAAATCAAACATCACTTCATAAAAATTGAGAAAATAATCCTAAATTTTTTTCTATTCATTTCAATTATTTATTAATACTTTATATTACTAATTTTTTGGTGTTTTTAGTGTTGTGGTGCACTGTTACAACACACGGCATATGTGTTGGAGTGTGTTGTTACAGTACACTACACTGGTGCGACAATGTGTTGTTTCAACTCACTATAGTATACCCCTTTTTCAGTGATTTAAATAGCACAAATAAAGTGGACCTTTATCGGTGCTTCTATTAGAACTGATAAAAGAATGAAGCTTTTAATCTCAATACAGTAGTACTCACTTCTCTAGCACCGATAAAGGCCATTTTTGGCACTGTTAAAGGCCAATTTAGTAGTAGTGATAAAACTAAATACACACCCCGTCCCATGACTCACTATCTTATCACATGGATCTATTCACTCGAAACCTACACCTCACCCCACATCAAATATTGATATCTATCTAGACTTATAGGACTATCATATCGAGACTATTATAGTAGTATAATGTTAACACACTAATCTATGTGACATTCTCTTCTAGCCAGTTAGAGAATATATTAAGGTCTTTTATAACATTATTATCTTATCAATACCCATACACACTAATCTCCCCATGATGACATCAAAACCCATAGTCTCTAACCTACATAGTCCTCAGATGGTTAGTCTAATTATTTCTACAACGATAGCTATTTTCTCATATCACATCACTCTCCAAAGTCCACTCAAAATATCACCCTATGTAAAATCGTTTATATCATACCTCATCTATTCTGAAACGACTGACCCCACTCACCAAACTCCAATATTCCCTCTTGAGGGTGTCCTTGGTTTGGCATGATATGTATAACCATCTAACCCATAACTCCATGGAATATTCCTTCCCATGCCTACCGAACTAACTTAGGTAATACAACCTAATCATTATACATCATGTCTCACATCCCAAGACCACCCAAGGACTCTCATCAACTCAGAATACACACTGTTACATTATAAAAATAGTATCTAAAAAATCCCATGATAATAAAGGTGATAAAGGGAACTTGTTCCACCTCTATGATCTTGGAGACCATCAAACTTATTTCCTAGGGTTTTCTCAATCCCTATCTTTCTACCCAGTAGAATGAAAACATGCAAACATTCAATGCCATGAAAAATAAAATGAATATGGTTTTATCTTATAGGGACCACATAAATCCACATTGATTTACCATAATATCCATGCTCTATTCACCTCAGCCTAGCCCGTCAATTCCCCAACCATATTTTTACCACTTCGAAATATCCTATATCATGTTATACAATACAGATAATTAATTATAATTATTCTTAAAAAATTATCTAACATAAACCTATGAGAAAAAAACCCCAAAAACTAATGAATCATATTTTATTCATTGAAATTGAACCCAATTTCACCTGAAAGTTCTATGGAATACACCAAAAAACATCATGAGAAAAACCCCTAACACGTGACACATGATCAATATCAGACTACATCCAATTATCCATAAACCATTAATAAATATGGTTAGTGATGTACCTAAGATGAACCAATGAAATAAGGTGTGGAATCATCCTCTTGGGACCTCATCTAGCCAAGCTAATAAAAACCCCCAATTTAATATTTTTAATGCCACAATGATTTAAGGGAATCCGCATTGAAACCCAAACAAATATCCATCACGATTTTAGGAAACAAAGAGAAAACAATAACTAAACAATGGAGGAGGAATACTACACTCAAAATCATCATGATATCACACCCAAAACCATCCCACAACACAAGAGATTAACAAGTTAAAGGAATAGGTATATATCTAGTACAAGTGGCTCTCGCCAAGTCACTCTCCCCTCTAAAATCAATGTGTGATAACTAGTAAATTATAATTTTATTCTTATTCAAAAAATAAACTAGGGGGAATTATAGTGTAGATCTTTGGAATTAGTGCTCAAATTACATCCAGGGCTATGCTTCAACACATCCTGAGAGGCTGGAAGATAATTTCCACCCTAGGCCTTCATTTTGGAATGATGTAGGGCTCTATGACGTAGCCCACCTTAAGGGTGGCTTGAGGTCCTGTATCCTGAGCAGCATCCATGATGGAACACCATTGGGATAAACAATGGTAGTCTCCCACTAAAGCCACGCTACAACCTCATCCATAGGATATGAAAAAAGAACCTATGGAGGGGTAAAGGGACCAACCCCTACCACCATATTTGATATATGGACCATAAGGGTCATTCCGTAGAGAATCTTCCCACGAGATCCCAAAAACATAGCCTTAGAGATACAACATGGTCTTTTCCTTGAATACACCATCCGGATGCTACCCTTAATTATTTCATTATATCCTATTTATAATTAGACCACCATTCCATAATGTCATTTTCTCTGATGTGGTTCCCATCCTTTGATAGAAGAATCAAATTAGAAAAAACTCAACTTTTCTCTAGAATCCACCAAAGGACTTGATCCTCTAACCCAATGAAGATATGCATACAAAAACATAACATTAAGATGTTCTGATGAGTAAATTCCAATTATGAATACCATATTAGAAAAATAACCTTTCTTTGGGAGCCAAATTCAAATTAACTCTAATAAAAAATTTCCCTAAAATCCACAAGTTATTACAAAATTTCCACCATACTACTTTAGGTCATTGAGAAGCCTCATATATTCTCTAACCATCAATAATAGCCAATAATAGTCATTAATGTACATATCACTCAATATTTTATGTGTTATAAATCCAAACATGTTTTTATTGTACAAATCTAATCATTATAGTGAACTATTCCCCAAATTTGTGCCACCCACTTCTCATCAATTCTAACATTGAGATAGTTCTCAGTGCACTTATCTATCCCAAGACACAATTATGTCGTTAAGAAATTATTGTTTAGTCTTATGGTGCTTCCCACCATAAAGACCTACCTATAATGTTATTCTGATCAATGGTGTTCTTCTTCGTAGAAAGAAAATAATGAAATAAACTTTCAAGGGCATAAAATCATGCTTGATGGGGTTTCCACCTCACTGCATCCATTTCTAAAAAATATACATTCATTACTTTATTGACTGAATCATGGAATAATTCTTAGTCTCAATCAATAAAAAAACTCACATCATTCACCCAATCATGATTCCTTAACTCCTAGTGGAATCATTAATTCTCCCAATCACACACACTGATGTCAAAAATTGACTAAGTTGTGATTCCAAAGATGGATCACCAACCACCCACAACATATATAATTCTTTCAACCAGATCACTAATATACCAATGATCCAATTCAATCTCATATGAAATAATATGTACCAAAGAATAATAAAAATATCCATTCTACATTTGATAGCACATCTAAACCCTAAATCTTCTATACTTTAAAGGAACTGTGTATCAAAAAATCTTACTATTAGATATTCTCTAAAAAATTCAGGTGTATCCATGGATAACATTTATTTATTTATACTTTTATAAATAATATATAACATAATATTATTAATTATTATTTTATTAGTCTTTAATAAAGGGTTATCTTTAGTTTGTTATCTTAAGAATTAATTAATGTATGATTAACTTTGGTAATATTTTATTATTAATTACTTAAAATTTCACCAGTTTTTTTGAATTATTTCATATATGATATATAAGTTTCTTGATTATTTCTTAGGATAAATATGTATTTTGGATCTTTAAATATCATTTACAAATGTTTGTATGGTGTTTGTAAAGGGAAAATTATGTTTTAATGGGTTACATAAGGATATGTTCTATTTTATAGCGTTTTATAAATGTAACATTGGGATTAAAATATTTATATAAATATAAGAATTTATTTATAGAGTTTTCTAAAGGTAACCCACATATCATCGACATTATTTAATGGTACTTTCATATTTTCATAATGGTAACCCATGAAATCCAATAGCTTCATAAAGGAAACATTGTCTTTACAATAGTCACATAAGGTTGATCATTAATTTATAGTGTTTAATTAAGATAACTCATGAAATATAATAGTTTCATCATGGTAACTCACTAATTCTATGAATTGAATAAACTTAACCAACACATTCTTCTAGTTATGTAAATATGGAAAAAAATTTATTAGATAGTCAATAGTAACTAATGCATTTAAATAGTTCTTAAAATGTAACTCATCCATTATAATAGTTATTCAAAGTTAACCCATGAATTTTAATAAGTATGTAATGGTAACTCATGGATTTTCATTCCCGCATAAAGGTATCTAGAGTCTCATGTAAGGGGTCCTCTCTTCCCACATAAAGTAATGCCATTATGATTTTTTTAAATAAGGGTACATATCTTCTCATGTAAAATTCATGACATACGTGTATAAGGGCACTTCAATACATGATTATGGGTACTAGTATACATTTTTAAGAGTTCTTATATATTTATAATGAATATGTAGTAGTACCAATATTTTTTAAACCCAAGAATGGGTAACCTTGGTCTCAAATAAAGAGAAGAAGGGTTCTCAAATAGCTACATATGGGTAATAATCTATGTAAGGTAAATATTTTTTACCCTTACATAGTGGGTATGACTCATATAAGGGTATTAGTAAATCATCTACGTGAATAATACTGCCTACATGATTTTCTTTTTCTGCAATGTAAATTATTTGGATACGTGATTAAAAATGGATATGTAGACAGAAATGGTTATTTAGACAGAAATGGCTATTTAGACAGAAATGGATATGTGTGATAATTAGATATGTGAAAAATGATATGTGAAAATGGATATGTAAAAATCATCCATTCAGTTAAATTTTTTTCCTGTTCGTCTATGAGTTTTATAGGTTCTTCATAAAAAATAAATTATAGTTTTTTTCCTATTATATCATATTTAGTTTTTTTGAAAGCCTATTATGAATATGTTTAATTATTTAGTATTTCTAAAATTACATATTAATTATCTAGAGTCTAGGAAAACATGTTTTAAATTTTTTATAATGAATTTTAATGATATTAACATGGTATTAAGTATATATGTATATTCACACTATTATTTTGAAAATTTTGATATTAAAAATTAACTAATTGGAATAAAAAATCATTTGTCTCAAATATTTTAAGTTATTTTTTCCAGAATATTTATATGGATAAATTTATAATTTATTAATTGTTCTATAATTTATTATTTATAGATCATGTGTTTTTTTAAATAATATCGAGAGTAAAATGACATGGATATTTATTATCTATATTTTTTGAAAAATACACATGAATCATTTTTCTAGAAGACATGAATGAATATTATGAACATATACAAAATGAATAGTTCAAATTAGTATTGCTTTTTGATATGAAGAGTCAGTCTCATGTGAATTATGAGAGTATTCTACGGAATTTATATTTATTTACTAAAATATTTATTATTCTAATGAATTCATGTGTACAATATGGAATTATTTTTAAATTATAATAAAGAAAACTAAATTCCAATTCAATGTGAAGATTTTTTTAATTTGAATTTATAAATGAAATTCATGGATTTTAGAGTAAATACAATAGTCATTTTTATATTTTTTATAAAAATACTAAATGAATTAGTGAATGAATACATTGAGACATGACTATACGTTAACTCTCTCATGATACATAGTTTTCAACAGAGACCTGGAGAATCAATTTTCAATGACATGATGAACTAAACTGCTTGTTTCTTTAGATTTATTGTTTCAATTTCTTGAAAATATTGAACACTACATGATCCAAATTCTAATATCTTTATTGAAAATCATTTAACATATTAAATTTAAATATTTAATCATTATGTTGTATCTATTTTTTTATCATCAAACTTTTGTGTCATTCATGGGGTTATACTACCATAACGAAAGGTACATATAGGTTTAGTCTATCCGCTTAGAATACATAGTTTCTCTTAACTAATAAAACAACATAGTAAAGGAATTAACTTGTAATAGTGTGGGATAATTCCATCTTATCAAAAGGCTGAGCACCTCTTGACCCATATTATAGAAGAGGTTTGGAATTATCCTAATAAATTCTAGGTTGGTTCTCTACCTATAAAATATTGGGTTTAGTTTGCACCAGTAAATGACTAGGTTCCATAGAAACATGAAAAAATTAAGAGGTTTGGATTGATTCTGTAAAAGTATAGTATGAGATGTATATTTTAGGAAGGTGGTTTTTGTAACTTTTATATGAAAAACGAATTGGACTAATCATATAGGTTTGAAAAAGATATATTATAGAGTTTTCACTCTCCTTAAAAAGTTATATAGCATAGTGGATTTCATCTCTCTCTATTTTTGATAGAGGTGAAGAGTTGAGTAGGATCATTTATATCTAAACCACTATAAAATTATATTTTTTATATAGTTTCTTTCATAATATTTTCTCCCTTTTTTATTATATGAATGTGATTGAATTGTTAAATTTTTAGACCAATCATTTTCTTTTTTTAATGTTTTAACAAGATTAGTTTTTAATAAAGGAGAATTCACCCCTCTCTCATCTATTATCATTACACTCTGGGACCTAATAGTTAGTACTATAGGAGGACCCCTTGAGGGTATGTTGGTTTTTCACATTCTTTAATACCTCTAAATTAATATTAGAGGTTTGATATTTTAGGATATATTATGATTCATATTATTATTTATATTAATTTAAATAGATTTTTATCCTGATCCGTAATAAGGATAAGGGAAATATATTTTTCGGTTATAGTTGACTAATGGAAAAAAAATGTCTGAATCCAAAATTACCACCACATTTTAATTGAAGTAAATATACTCATTGGAATAATTGGATGGAATATTATTCATAGATTTTTGACATTATATTTTGGGATATTTTTATTAAATATTATTTTTACCAAAATATTTTTTTTTTTGAATTTAATAAGAATATATTATTAAATATGATCTTATTTATACAGTCGTGAATATTAATAAATGTTTTTTATTCTGGAAATATTTTTGACAAAAATTTTAGTTATAGAACTACTAACAAAATTTAGAAATAGCTTGAAATAAATATCTTTTAATAATGATATTCTAGGGAGAATATAATATTTAATTATAGAAAGCCAAGATAGATTAAAATGTAGTGTCTATCCTAGAAAAGGGAAATCACTATTTAACATAAGGATAGATCACTCAAGGTAATTTATATTTCAATATATATTGTTTATATATTAATTTTATGGCATTACGAAGAAAGAATATATTAAAGTCCATTTTTCTAAAGCTAAAAATTATAAGAAGGTCAAGAAGAAATAAATTAAATTTATGACATCAGGGAGTGACTCCAAAAGTCATTCAATAAAGATGAAGTCAATAAAAAAATGGTAATTTTACATTTTTATAAAGATATACTAAGGTAATATATTTACATCCATTATAATTTACATGTTATCTTGGTTTATATTCTATAAAATTTGGAAATATATATGGGAAAATATTCACTAAAAACAATTATCTTAGTTACAATTATCACAATTCTATAAATTTAAGAAATTAGGAGCCAAGTATTGATGATTTCAAGGAAATTCTGGATTCATATGAAGATCAAATAAAAGAAATTAATTCTATAAATGTGTTAATCAAAGATAAATATAAAAAATTCAAAAGAAACATAATCTATTTTTTTATTAAATAATATTGATATAGAAAATTTAAATCCTAAAGAATAAAATTATATTTTAAATGAAAATTTTAGAAGCACCATTTCTTCCATGCATGAAAATATTTTTGATGATTTTGAATATGTTTACAATGAAAATTAAAGTCTAAAGAGTGAATTGAATCTTGTTAATAATGTAAACATTAGTTTTAAAAGGATAATTTCGGATAAATGTGATTAAAATTTCAATTGTATAAATAATGATTATGCCATTAAATATTATGGCATACAAAATAGACAAGGTTTTGATTATTGTTTCCCACTATATCAAAAAAACAACTTTAAATTAAAAACTGCTAGAATTTATTTAACTAAATATTCGAAATATTAATCTTATGGTTATTATACTTATGATTTTCATTTGATGTAAACACAATATTTTGATCAAAAACATATTTTTGTTACTAAATTTGATTTCAATGAAAATCCATCTTAACTGTATAATGCTTGGGTAATAAAAGGTATAAATTCAAATTCATGTGAAAATAAACTATTCATTATACCCAAGCAATATCTATTTCATTTTGATCCTTGTGTAGAACATGTTTTTCATTATAGTTTTATCATTTTAATTTTGGAATGAATATTATAATGTTTAGTATTTCATATTTGGATATTCTTTAATATGTTACATCATTTTGGCATTCTACCATGTATTTCACCATTTAACTTTTTTAGGTCCATAAACATGAGTAAAATATTGTTTATTTGTTTTTATCTAGAATTTTAATTTTAACATGGTTAATGACTGTAATATTCTAGTTTTAAATTCCATTTAATTGATATTATATTATTATTTTTATACTTATAAAATAAATTAAAAATATTATAACATGTTTTGTGGATCCTTATGATACTAAAGTATTCTATTTTAGGAGTGTTTACTGATAGAATTAAAATTATGATTGTAATATTTTTATATTACCATTTTGTAATAAAGAAATCAATTTTGGGGTAGTTACTCTTACTAATAATTCTAAATTCATCTGGGATATTTTAGTGTTGAAACTTATTATTCATAATTTTATATGTGTAGTTTTCATAACATTAATGTTCTTTACATTAAAAATATATATTTAATTCATATTTGAATTACAAAAATACACTTGAATATGTTTTTTAAGAGAAAATATGTAACTGAAATTAAAGTGAAATAAATAGTTGTTTTTATTTTTAAATTTATTCAATTATTTTTCTTTTATTTAATGTTAAATTTACAGATTTGAAATTAATATTTTTTTATTTTCACAGTGTAATTGTAAAGTATTTAGAAATGGTGACTCTATTTTTGAAGATTCAAATTAAATAATTACATTGAAAAAGGGGTATTAAATTTTTTATCTAAGATGTATGTTAGGTGGAATTTTACATTTTAAATTCATAATTTTTTAATCAAAAATATATTGTGTCTACCACCTCGAAACTCTAAAGTAAGAACATTTGTATTCGATAGCGTTCATGACACGCAACTCCAAGCGCATAGGGGGATATAATACCACATTACATTAAAATATATATACTATTTAAAATATATTATATATATATATATTATATTTTTCAATTCACGCAACACCGAGTCATCGTGTGTTACACTCAAGAGAGACCTTCTTCAATGGCTAGCATTCCACGCAAGACTATGTTTTACTAAGCAATAATATATATTTAAAATATTATTCATCAACATAACAAGACATAAAATATTAATGATGAATATTATTAACTAAGTTATCAAAATATATGGCTTATATAAATATAAAATGAATTAATGGGTTATCAATAAATGAGAAACGAAAATAAGAACCAATTGGATATAAAAGTAAATATTATCATTTATATGCTTGCAAAAAAATTTATCTTAATAAACATAAATAATTAAAATTAGTGAATTATTTAAGTAAAATATCTATTTTAAATATTCAATCAAATAATTTTTATATACATCCATTCGTTTTGATACACACAATAAAAGAAAAAGCTATATTTTAGACAAAAACATACATATTTCTAGAAAAAAAAATTACGACATTTTAATGAGGAACCAATTTTAAATTTAAATTTAGGAACACAAATTGAATTTATATATCAAAATATTCTTAATATTTGAAATAAAAACATAATCATTTTCTTAGGGATATTTTTTATATTTTTGGGAAACATATCAATTTTTGATTAATAGTTAAAAATAGTGAATTTATGTCAAAACTACATTTTTATCTAATTTATTTAAAAATTAAAATTATATAATTGATTGAATTTAAATTTTTATTATATAATTGTTTTTTAAATTAATCCAATTTATGTCTATTGGAATCAATCTCACTTTGAAATTGAATGTAAAAACATAAAAACATTCATACATTTTAAATTTAAAAACCCACATTGTTGTCCCACCTACAGGACAAATTTTAAATTAATATCGTTCATTTATATGATTGGAATTTGGAAAATTTTATTCCATATTTATAATTAGAGTAATTTATAATGTCTAATAAGTCCAACTTTATTTTTTACATAAAATATTGTAGAAATTAATAAAAATTAATTATAATTATTATGGAAAATCAAACTTACTAAAGGACTAAAACATTAAATCAAGGGACGAAATCACATATCCAATTGTCCAACACCCATTGGATATCAGTATATCAGTCATAAAACATCCATAATTGAGTTTCTATTTATTTGTTTTACTTTTTGTTTTGTAATAACAAGTCTACACCTAACATGTTTCCAAAAATTCCAAGTGAGTCATTTCCTTCCCAATAAAAGGCCACAACATAACCCACTTCTCCACAACACTAAAAACAATTATATTCGGCCAAGATATTCCCAAATAGATTCCCAAAATCCCACCCCTCCTCTTACAATCCTCTATTTGGGCATAAATCGTTCCATGAAATACATTTGTTAAAAAACCAAAAGAAGTTACCTGATAAAGAGGCAACATCTTTTCTCAAGTTTTTAGTTTCATTTCTATTATTCACTCTCTATACACATATTATTATATTATTAAAAAAAATCACCAAATACATTATGTTATTATGATAATTTTTTACATTCACTTACTTAGACCTCCATCAAATGGGTAGTGAACATATTATTTCTCTGTATGGAGAACAACTTCCTCAAGAAATTATGATTATTCATTTTTTACTTTACCTCATATCATGGGGGAAATTATGATGGAATATATTTTTATATATGTTACATATAAAATATATAAGGTATTTATTTTTCATTAATTTTTATTTATAACATAACTCTATTCATTCTATCATGTGTAAATACGATAATTTCGTTTGAGGAAGTGTGTACCACCTCCCCCTCAATGTGATATGACTCATTCATTCCACATATGGACCATATAAAGGAATTTTTTAATAATAAAATATAAAATATTTAAGATACATATGATAATTTAATTATAATATACATATTTTTCATTTATTCTTCATTATTTTTAAAAAACAAAGAAATGAAAGTTCTGTTCATGCGTATGTATGACCTACCATCTCCTTGAACGGTTTAATTCATTTATAATTTACAATTATTATGGACTGCTATAAATTAATATATACTAATTATATATGATAATTAAGTCTGTTTTTATATTATTTGTATGATTAAATCATTTTATAATTAATTATAACAACAAATCACAAGTTAAAACATACTCAAAAAATTAAATTAACATCTAAAATAGTAAAATTAATGAAAGTGGTTAAAAAACAGGTAACGATATATTATAAAAAGTTAATATATGGTATTATAGAATAATTATGGCTATTTTATTGTCTATGAATATGTTTTAAACCACTATACATGATGATAAATATCACACAACAAAAGGAAGTATAAGGTAAGAGAGTTCCTTCTCAATTTCCATTCTATTGAGACTTATTTGTTATTATGACTCAATTCATGTTTATTTGGGGTATATAATTCCCTTTTCAAGTTATATCATTAGTCCCCTTATTAAAATAATATTATATTTTTATTTAATGTCATACATTTTTAGATATTATAATTCAAATGTTTCAATGTGGTATGATACACTTTGGAATGTTTGATGATTATTCCCCTCAAGAATGTTCTTTATGATTATCTTTGAAAAATTACATCCTTTTGTGAATGATAAATTTATATTGAAAAAATAACTTCATTTTAGTCATGTTTTATTATAAATTACATAAAATATACATATTCTCACACAATGGATATTATTATTTTCTAAAACATATATCATTTTATATACAGTGTTCACTTTGAAAGTTATTTGATTAACAGGGAATTATTGATAAATCTATATCTTCTATTCAATGAATATAAATTTTGATAATGTAAATTTTTATAAAATATATTAAGAATTCATTTAACATTAAATATATTGGTTTGGGACCATTTAATGTAAGAACTATAGGCTGGGGATGTGTTAATGAAATCCCCTTGATGCCTTGGAAGTCTCATGAGGTGAATTAGTTGGAAAAGTAGTTTAAACTGTCTCTTGAAAGTAAAGGTATAATGTTATTGGGAAACATGAAATTCTATAATTAAGAATTTAATTTATTTATATTTCAATTATTATTTATCCATGATATTTTTCATTGAAATATATGTGGATGCATTTTATTTTTAGATCACTAATATAATGGCAAGTGTTTTAAGTTTCATACCTTTCCTTATTTATATTAACTTTTCTAGTTATTTTATGGAACATGTTTTCCATATTTACCATTACATTAAATTTATTATTATTGATTAATTATTTATTCCTAGTTATATACCATTACCGAGCATTTGATCTCACTCATATTATGTTTCATTTCCCCATGTCATGAAGAATAAATCTATTATTAAGCATTCAAGGACATAATTTAATTTATTTTTATGTATCATGACTTAATTTCATATTTCCCAATGTATTATGGGTATCATTTAGGTAATTAGGCATTCCAATACTGATAAACTGATTATTCCTTTAATATTTGATTTCCTTTAATCATGCCAATGTAATAAAATAATGCACCAAATCTAGGCTTCTATGGTCTTAGCATTAAAGTTGGTATCAAATGAAGTTTAGCACCATCATTGGAAACTGGATTTATAATACATAGATTAGGTATCAAAAGCCTATGTTAGAAATTAGAGATATGTATACATGAACATACTTGAATTTTGTTAAGGTAGTGATTATATCAGTATTCCAAAAAATACATCATTGTTTGGATGTTACAAGTGGAAATGGTTTTGAAATAGATGTACCTAAGGGTGATAACTCCAACAATGTGTTTGGATACTGAATCAGGTTATCATGGTCCATGACAATGAGACATACTATGCACCATGTTTCGCACTCTTGGTAGATATTCTTAGGATGATTTACATTTTATTTACCTACTGTTATGTAGGATATAGAAATAAAAATTTCCCCAAATTAGCCAAAGTTTATGATTCTAGGATTCATGATGCATAAATTTATTTTCTATACTATATTTTGAATTATACATTATGTTATGATTTAATCTAATATATTACATTATTTAAAAATGGTGCCTAGTATAAGAAATGTGAACCACACTGATGAACGTTATCAAAAGAGTAAGAAAGGTCAAATATTTAATAGACTTCATGCAGTATTTAAAAGGGATATAGTCTCCAAATACTATCATCGTTTGAAGAAATTATACCATGTGATAATGAGATTGTTAAATAATTCTCCATGTCCTATGTCATAGAATTAAACCAAGGCATGAAGAGGACATATGATAAGATGAAGGGAAAGAATGACTTTCTGACATGTGATAACTGTGGAAATAAACACTCTGGTACATACTTGAATGGAATCAGAGTCTTTTAAAAGTGCGGGAAAAAATGACTCCAAGTTTATGATTTCCAGGGTAAGAAAAAGGGTTACAATATACAATGCTTCATCTATATGGAGATAGGACACTATGCAAATCGATGTCCCAATAATCAATGGAATATAATAAAAATGATGAAATCAGATAATAATCAATTTATTCTACAAGATCATATGAAGATGAATTATTAATATGCCTATTCATGAATTATGTTATTGGAATATTTTTATCATAAATATACTGGTTATAAGAATTATGAAATTTTTTAGGATTTTACAGTGGTAGTTTTTTATTTAGTATTTGAGATAATATTTTGAAGGATACCAAGAATATATTACAGTTATAATGTTAAACTTTTCATAAAACACTTGATTGAGTGGAAAACCCATAATATGTTCTTAATGTTGAGATAATGATGAAAAAATGATTGATTTGGATATGTTATGACTACCTTAATGACTTGTCAACAATTTTTCTATGATACCATTAATGCTGTTTAATTTTATTTGGATTTAGTTAATATATTTTATAAAATGTTTCTTGGTTATGAAATAAGGAATAATTCTTGTTTACAATAAGGTTTTATAGTGATTCAATTTATTTCCATATTTCATGAGTATACATTATGAAGTTATTAAAATGTTTGGAATGTGAAAATATAAGGCTAATTCATATATATTAATGGATAATTATATGTTTATCTTGGAAATTTATTGGCCTTCTTTCTAAAGTGTTGGATCATAATCTATTGGAAAAGATAACCAATTATAAAATGTTTTAAGTTGATCATTGGATGATATTTTTGAGGTTGATTTATTACATCACCATATGATGCATCATGTTATAATAGATGGAGTATAGATATTAAAAGTAGTAATAAAAGGAAAATACTATGTTTATAGAAATGTATATTTAATTATATTCGTATAGAGTGAATTAATTCCTCAACTATATAAAAAATTGTTTTGAAACTAGTATGTGGTATTATTATCATCATTTTTATGATAAAATGAACATTATTAACACCTATGATATAAGGTTTTCTGGTAAAAAACTTTCATTTGAACATTTTCTCTATCACACTTTATCAAATCTTGATTGATGGACTTTTTCTTCCATATCCACGTTTCCATTTCCCACCTATGTTATCCTTCTAGGGAACCTAGTTAGGTGATAGTTGGACTACCCTTTCTCTCTTATTAAGAATATTTGATATTAACACATTTTTATGATGTGGGTATGTCAAAAAAAATTATTTTCAATCACTTTATCAACATGATAAATTCTTAATTGTGAGGATGCAACTTAATTAAGGTGGAGAGAATGTTACATTATGAAATTATAAAGTTAGAACCTTATATTCAATATTTTGCATGACACATGACACCAAGAGCTTATAGGGATATAATACCATGATAATTTAAAATATATTTACTATTTTAAATATATTTGATATATTTTATATTTTATCAATTCACACAATATTGATTCTGTATGTGTCACGCTCAACAACAAACTTCTTCGATGGATGTCATTACAAACAAGCTCGTGTTTTACTGAAAAAAATATATTAATAAAATATTATTAATTAATATATTAATATATAAACTATATATTATGAATTTTATTAAGTAAATTATGAAAATATATGGTTTATATTGATATAAAATGAATTCTTGGATTACTAATTTATGGGAAATGAAAATTAGAACCAATTTGATATGGAATGAAATATTATTATTTATATTCTTCCAAAGGGGTTTTATCCTAATAAAAATATTTAATTATAATTATTGAAGTTTTTTAATGATATATATATCTTATATATTCAATAAAATACTTTTTATATTCATCCATTAGTTTTGATATGCATAATATATGAAAAAACACTATTTTACACATAATACCTATATTTTTATAAAGGCAATTTTACCTCCTTTAAATGTAGTACCAATTTTAAATATAAAATTTGAAACATTAATTTATTTTATATTTAAAAATAAATTTTAAATTTTAAATATAAACACAAAAATTTGTTTGGGGGGAATTTTTGATTTTTTTGGATACATATCAGATTTAATGAATTGTTTAAAATACTGAATTTTAGTTCAAAATTGTTTTTTGATCTAATTTATTAATAACGTTAAATTATAATTATAATTGGTATTAATGATTAATTATATAATAATATTATAAATTATTGTAATTTAGTTTATTTTGATCAATAAATGTTTTTAATTGAATATGAAAACATAGAAAACTTTCTGACGTTTTTCTTTAAAAACAAGCATTGTCATCCCGCCTGTGGGATGGAATTTAAATTAATTTATGCTAATTCTATGATTGGAATTTTGAAAAATTTACTAAATATTATAAATCATCATAATTTAAAATTTCAATGTGTAATTAATTTTCTTTACAAAAAATATTACTAAAAGTGATAAAAATTAATTACAGTTATTATGGGAAAATATGCTTAACAAACGGCAAAACTTATACCTTTTGGGACCAAATCACCTAGAAACCTATCAAACACCCATTAAATGGAAATATCTTGATATTAAAACATAAATTATTTATTTTGGTGTGTTTTTTATGATTTTTTTATGTAATAAAATGTGTATATCTGACATGTTTTCTAAAATTCCAAGCGAGCCCTTTTATCCTTCACTACTGACGGCCACCACATATCCCACCTATGTTAACCATTAAAAACAATTAATTTTGGACATAATATGCCCAAATATATTCCCAAAATCCCTCACCTAGACCTTGAGTCCTTACATTGGGATCATATCCTTCCATGTAAGCCTTCTGGTATAAATCAAAAGGAGTTGCCTGATTAAGACGAAACATCTTCTCTCAAGATTTTTTGTTTCATTTTGATTCCTCACTCCCTATAAAGATATTATTATTTTATTATATAACCAACGCAATATCATAAATATACTAAGGTGTTGTTATGTTCATATTTTGACCTGCATATACACACATCTACATCTAATGGGAAGCAAAATTATTGTTTCTTTGTATAGACAACTACTGCCTCATAAAACGACGATTGTTCATTTTTCCATTACGACCAACGATGGTTGCCATTATGATGGAAAATCTAATTATATATGTTATATATGATATTTATAATTTCTCTATGATTCTGTTATTTTTTTATAATATACCTTTATTCATTCCATCTTGTGTAAATACAATAATTTCGTTTTAGGAAGTGTGGACTACAACCACCTCAATACGATATAACTCATTAATTCCACATATTGAATGTATAAAAGATGGTTTAAATAAACATAGGAAAAATAATATATCATATATATGATACTATAATTATAATAAATATATGTATCATTTAGTTTTCATTCTTCTAATGCAACAATGAAACTATAGTAGTGTATATGTGTACACATGACATAACATCCCCATGAATTGTGCACTTCAATTGTAATCTAAAAATATCACGGACTACTATAAATTAATATATAATGATTATTTAAAATAATTAAATCATGGATTACATTATGTATATGATTAAACCATGATATAATTAATAATAACAAGAAATAACAGGTTAAAATTTCTAAATATGTACTTTAGTGCATGTTGGAATCTATTATATATTTTTATGCTGAAATTTATAAATATGTACTTTTATGAATATCATAGTATCTTTAGGGGAAGTTGAAGTGTTTTAAATATAATTAGTTTTCCCTGATTAACATGTTTAGTTTTAATTTTATAAAATATGTTTTTAACAGTTTAAGATTGAATAATCATTGATTAAATATATGTATATATTTTTTATATTAATGCATGGTTTTGTACAATGATTTTTTTTAGTTTTATCAAATATAAATTTTTTTATTCTATATAAATCATAGAGAATAATATTTAATGCTATCATTTAGGGGGAGTTTTATTGTGTGTATATGATAAATTTTTAGATTTATACAAAATATATCATAATATAAGAAATGTTTGTCAGTAAAATATTTTGAATTTTTTTACACATTTGTTAATTCTACCACTCTTTTAAATTTTATAATAAATACAAGCTTATTCAAACTTATTGTTTAATCTTTAAATTTAAATAAAATATTATTTTTGAAGATTTTCGCATTATTTTTCACACATATATTTTTAAATTATTCTCAATAAATACAAATCATGTTCTAATAATGTAAGGATTTATTGTTGGTCAATGGAACATGTTTTGAAATATGTCTTCTTAATAATATTTTTCATAAATTTTATTATCATTTTTATAATATATAATAAGTGTTAAATTTTGTGTTAAATAAAGAGAGGTAGAAACATTTTCATTTCAAAGAGGAACTTTTTCTAATAAAACATTATCATTTAAATAATTTCAAAATTGTGGAGAGTTTTTTAAATTACACTCAGTTTTGTAATTATGAAAAAGCTGGAGAATATTTACGTTTCTAATTGGATAACATTTATTTTATTATTTTATATAGTTTAATATACAATATTATTATTAATTATAATTTTATTATTCTTTACTTAAGTGTTATCATTAGTTTTTTTCCTCATGAATTTATTCAATTATTATTAACATTGGTGATATATTAATTATTCTTACTTAAAATATCTTGTTTTCATGGTTTTATTTTTTATGATATCTTTTAAAAGTTTTATGTTGAGTTCCTATGATGAATATGTATTTATTATCTTTAGATATTATTTATACTTGTTTTTATGGTGTCTCATAATGGTAAATTTAAGTTGCAATGGTTTATGTAAGGGTAAGTTCAATTTCATGGCCTTTCGAAAATGTGACATTTGGTTTACAAGGGATACATAATGGTATAAATTAATTTTTGGAGTTGCGTAAAGGTATCCCTCTAATTCCCAGAAATTCATGAAAGTACTTTCATAATATCATAACGGTAACCCATGAAATACAACAGTTTTTTAACGTTAAAATTTTGTTTACAAGGGTTATGTAAGGGTTATAAATAATTTTTAGAGTTGCAAAAAAGAAACCCACATAATCTAATAATTGATTAATGGTGAATCAGTTATTCTATGAAGTAAATTAAGGTAACCTTATGTAAATGTGAAAACACATTTTATTAGGTCAATAATGTTTAGTCATCAATTTTACTAGTTGATTAAAGGTAACCCATGTATAGTAAAAGTTATATAAAGGTAACCCTTACATTATATTAGGTATGTAATGGTAACTTATGGATTTAAATGCTTGAATAAACGTAACATGGATCTTGTAAAAGGGAACCTATCTTCAGATGATAGTGTAATGTCCATATGATATTTTTGTACAAGGGTACTTATCTTCTCATGTAAATGAAACCTATACTTGGAAAATGGTACTTAAATACTTTCAAAAGGGTACCAATATACTTGTGAAAGGGTACTAATATATTTACAATACTTATGTAATGAAACCAATGCTTTTAAAAAACACAGATAGAGGTATCCTAGTTTTCAGGTAAAGGTAAGAAGTGTTCTCCAATAAATACATAAGTTTAATAAGCTACATAAGGGTACATATTTATTACCCCTACGTAGTGGGTATGACTCGTTTAAGGGTATTAGTAAATAACCTATGTGAATAGTATTTCCTACCTGATTTTTTTCCTACATGAATAATTCAGCCACATGGTAAAAAATGGATAGATTGTGGGAAACTAATATGAGATGAGAATCATATATGTAAAAATTGCTACATGAAAATTAGTTCTGTAGTTAAATTTTCTTATGTGGTTCTATGAGTTTCTATATGTTTTATATATACCTAATATTGTACTCCTTTTTCATATTATTTCATATTTCTATTTTTTGAATGATTATTTTGAATATTTTTTTAATATTTTATTTTTTATAAAATTACTTATTAATTATATAGAGTCCATTAAAACATGATTTAAATTCTATTATGATGAATTTAAATAATATTATAATAAGATTATGTATGTATGGATATTGAAATTTGTAAATACTCAAATTTCCTGTGGTATTCCTTTGTGAAAATCCACTACTTGTGGTATTATTGGGGATTGTAGTTGTTCGTTTAGGGAGTTTACAAAAAAATATAGTTTCACAAAATGGTTACACCAAAACGGTGGTACCGTGATAGTGGCACACCAAAATAGTGGTAGCGTAATGGTGGAACACTAAAATAGTGGCACCATAACAAAGCCACACTGAAAAGGTGACACCATAACGGTGGCACACCGAAATGGTGGTATACTAAACCAAGGCTCACCCATTACCAAATTTCTAGTTTACCCAATTTCTCATAGTTTTTCTAAATTTTTCCCTCTTATGTTTAATTTAAGGTAAACCGAGTTTGTATCCCTATTTGGGAATTTTTTATGGAATTTCAATAGACCGGAAGTATATCATTAATATACTAATTCTATGAGGGCATTAAGATATTCAAACTATATGATCATGACTATGATCCCACATTAATGTCTTTAGAATCCATTCTTACATTAATATAGGATATCGATTTTCAAAGTTGATATCTTCCCTTCCCAGTGTGTTTTCATTCTCTATTGGTGTTCCTAGATCTTTCCCTTCTAATGGAGTCGAGTTTTGTGTCGTATACATCAATCAAGAATTATTTATAGTTTATCATTGCAGTTTTCATGATGCTCGTGTGAACATCTATTTTGGAACAAAGAGGAGTTTTGGCCACCTGTTGTTTCTAGTATGGATTATTCTTCCTCTCTCTCTTTGTGTATCATGTAGGGTGGATGTAGTAATGTTTCTTAACGAATAATGGATGAATACTTTTATCCTTAATAATTTATAAATGAGTGGAATGGAATATGGTGATCAAAAGATAACGAGGGTTCAATGAAATAATGGCTGGGAAGTGATGATGTTATGTATGATTTTTTAATTCTTATCTATGAATCATGTTTTGAATTTTTTGGGATGTAAGGCCTTCTAAAAATCATGTTCATTGGTGGTATTTTCTAGAACACTAGAGGTGATCTGTATCGTTTTGTTGTGATGCTTTAATAAATGGATCTAACATGAAATCTTCTTTATCATGTATACTTGGTTAACTAAATGGATTTTCTAGGATCAAACCTATTCTGTGATCACCCCATTTGTTTAAAGTGTAATTAAATAACTCCCTTAATAAATAATAATATGTTTGGATTAATGGTGAGGTTGTGTCCTATGTTTGGATGAATTTTGTACCTTTTGGTGGTTGGGTGAAGTTGTTGTTGGAAGCATTGTTACGTGTACAAGGGTGGATAGAGCGAATGACCCTATGTTTGGGGAATGGACTGTTTGTGCATCGAGGCAGTTATTTGGTGGTGTCTTGTTATGGGATTTTTGTATGGGGTGGTACAGGAGGTGTGACAGAATATCAGGTTGAGAGATTGATTGATTGTAAAATAGATGGACTTGTTGTGCAGTGGGTGCACTTCTGGGTAGTGGTTGGGCATTGGGGCTACATGAATGGGTTGTGTCATGACTACATGTTTATGGTTGTTCTGGGTGTGGGGCTATTTTGCAGAGGGGTTTCCGGTTCATGTTGGGAGAGGTTTATTTAGTGGGATAATATTGATGAATGGCAGTTGGAAGTAGTAGAGTAGGTGTCTAGGAAAAAGGGTGTGTGCAGTGGGAATGCTAGTTGGTTTTTCACTATTATTTTATGAATGGGTGTTAAAATGGATTTCTTTTCCTTGGATCCTACATATTTGTTTTTTTTTTGTAGTGTTTAGTGGCCTTTAGCCTTATGAAAATTGATTGAGGTGTTGTATTGTGTAGTTTCCATGGGTAGTGGTGGAATAAATTAAAGTGAACCCCTTAATTAATTAATGTAAATCGGTTAAATGAAATGGGGATAGGCTTGTGTTTTAATGTAGCTGCTTGTGTGGTTGTGCCTATAGTGGTAGCATAAAATGTGGTTCTGTGTGGGATGGTTGTTTGTTTGAAACCTGTAGGTTGGGATGAGTGTTTTCTTACTTATATGTATAAATAGTAGTTCTTTGATATTTCTATACAAAGCCTACTTTTATTGAGAACCATGTTATGAACACCCCCATTTCATGGGAGAGGGTGTATTTCCCAACATCCTAGTGAGATGATGGATGGATGGTTACTCATATAATTCATCCCACGCTCTTCCAGATTCTTACCGCTTGAGCGTATCTGGGATGACTATAATGTCTTGAGGTTGACCATATTCTAAGATCCTTCAAGCAAATTTTATTTTGGATGAGGGGCCTAGGTGTTTTCATTCCAGGATTGTTTTACTAAGTGTCTTCTAGATGAGGCCCATGTGTCTTTGGGTAAGAGGCATGGTTATTGTTTCATAGGTGTTTGCGAGCGAGATGAGTGGCATGGTTGTGTCCTAGGTGTCTGCAGGTAGGATTTGTGTGTATTTTGAGGCCCAGGTGTGCGCAAGTAGGTTTTGGCACTGGGATTGCATTTTGAAAGAGTGGCAGCATCAAGATAGTATCTATTAGAAAATGAGCACCTAACTAGTGGTAAATTGGAGTGGGGTACCCAAATGTCGACGTTCTTATACTACTACTTTACTTGACTTGTATTTTTTTGTGAGTGTTCCTTGGTGAGGCTAGGCTAGATATTACTACTTGGTAGGTGCTTTGAGGTTCTATTATTCTCTCACAGGGGAATTAGTATATTCCCCCACATATGAACGAGTGGATTTAGTTTTCCTACTAGGTTTTTAGTTATACTCACCCTATGTATGTAGATATATTTTCAGGTTTATAGGAGGAATTTGAGGACCACTATGTAATTTACTATCTCAAGAGTTGGCAAAGTTGATGTACTACTACTTAACCCTTTCTTCTGAAACATTTCTTTGGTTTTTTACTACATTAGTGGCTTTTTATATTTAAATATTGTATGGGTTGGATTTTGGTTTCCTTTCTATAATTTTTTATGTGGTTTGTGATTTTTTAAATCTTATCTCTTAATCAATTTTTCATTAAAAAGTGTAATTCCATCAATTTTGTGTCAGATTATATACCCTAGGATCTAATCGCCACTCTGAGGACTATTGAAGGTGGGACTTGGGGGTTATTATCTCTCATGCATCTTGAATAAGGAAGGGCATGGCACCTTTTTGTCCCTTACCAAATCATAAAAAAGGAGGTTCATGATAGAATGGTATCATAGGTGATGGTTGAGAGACCAGATGGGGGTTGTAGTTAAGAACAATGAGGTTTTAATGGGATGGTAGGGAAAAGATATTAAAAAATATTTGTTCATGAAAAAGGATAGGGATGACTAGTTAGGAGACATGATTTTATCCCCCCCCCCCCCCATGATCCAATGAATGGACTTTGATCATACTGAATGACCATGATAGGATATGATGATTTTCAGGTAGAGACCCTAAGAAAGGTACATGCATCATAATGACTTGTGTTCTTGTGTGTCATTAGAGTTTTGGGAATTTAATCTAAATAAAGAGTTAAAATAAATCTTAAAAGGAAATTACATACTACTAAGGCTTAGGATTTCCATGTTTTCCTTTTCAGATATGGCACTCTGCCATCACCCTCATGTGGTATGGGCTGTTCAGGTCTGGTATTCTAACTTGGATAATCAGTAGAGGGTCGATCAAGAGGTGAGAGATGAATTGTGGCAAATGACACTTTGTTCATTCTAGCAGCCAATCCTTGGGAAGTTCCAAGGTAGCATTTCAGACATAGAGATGGAGGGTTGGATTAGGGAGTTGACAATTAACATTACATTAATCCATTATCTATGGGAGTACTCGGTTCCTCTAGAAGTGTACAAGATTTGAGGAGTGGCATGTTAGTGGTGGATGATTTACCCCAGGGAGAGGAAGGATACCGATGTCTTATGGGATAACTTTGAGAACAATTTTTTAGCAGAGTTTCTCTCCTCAATGATTAAGGTTGAGAATAGGTAGGAGCATCTCTCCATCTTGTAGGGAAGTATGTTGGTGAGGGAACTGAGGATCAAGATCAGAGATCTCATATGATTTTCTCTAGATCTATTTATGAATGAGGAGTCACAAGAGATATTATTAGAATAGGCACTTTGACCTTCTCTTCAGCAATCTGTCACTCCCTTTACAATACAGACATACTTAGAAGTTCAAAAAAAGGGAAAAAATGTGGAGGGGATTCAATAATTGGGAGGTGAACCACGAGATGGGAGCTAGTTTATTTCATTGAAGGGGAAAGCCGTCAGTAGTATGTTTTTGATCTCAGGGCCTTCCATGTTTTAGCCAGTATAAAGTAGGCCTCAATAGTTACATATCTGATCTCTTCATCCTCACCCTTTGCCAATGGGCCTGAGACTGAGGTTATTTTTCTGTGGAGGCTTTGGAAATCATCAGAGCCAGAGACCAGTTCGAGCTCAGTACGGTGGTGGAGGGAATGTTCAGTGCCCACATTAGTAGAAACAATTTATAGTCAAACCATTTCAGCATCAGGGACAACATGCTCTCACTCTGCTAAGGGGAGATGGTGTAGGAGGAGTACAACTAGAGAGTGCTACTTAGGGACATCAAACAATTCATTGTTAGGGAGGTGAATGATAGATGGTGGGTATAGGAGATGGGTGTGGGTAGTTGCACACCACCATGGTAGTAGTTCCAGTAGGGTCATACGTTATTCAAGGTAAGATCAGTCTGTTTAGCACTCTTACTTGTGGTATGTTTGATTCAGGAGATTCAAACTCCATTGATTCCTCTAGTCTAGCCCACACTCTGGGACTATATGTAGAGATACATTCTATGCCCCAGGTTTAGAGTATGCCTGTTGGATGTTAGACCACTTTGTTAATGTTTTTTGGGGATGTAGACTGATGTTGGGGCCACATCGGTCTAGTGGGGATCTTCTTATGATATAGATACGACTATACGATGTCATCCAAGGCATCAAATGGTTGTTTTCTTTTGATTTTGTTACTGAATTATTCTAGAGAAGAGTGTTGTTTACATGTGTGGATGCGTAATGTGTTGTTTCTTTGGCTAGCGGAGCTATTAGGTGGGTAGTGAGTGTGTGGAGCCTTTTCTCTAATTTTTAGCCGAGCTGTCTGTGAGATCAATAAACATAGATATAGTGGAGGTTCTAGGTGTTGTCAAAGATTTTATGGATGTATTCAAATATTAGGTTCCGGCTCCACCCCATCGACATGACATTGATTTTGGAATGGAATTTCTATGTGGTTCTCGTCTGATTTCAATAAATCCCCATCAGATGGTGCCTTCTAAGTTGTGGGAGTTGTGGATTTAGGTTAAAACATAATGAAAAAGATTTTTACCCAGATGAGTGTGTCACTGTGGGGTGATCAATTCTGGTTCTTGAAGAAGGCAGGTGATGGCCTGAGGCTATGCATAGTCTACTGAAGACTGAATTAGGTAACAATCAAGAATCATAACACTCCTATGACAATCGAAAATCATGTTGACCAGTAATGGGGAGAATCTTGGTTATCCAAGATCGATCTTCATTGTGGATATCACCAGATGAGGGTGAATGTGGGTAACATCCGGAATACTACTTTTAGGTGCAGGTGTGTGGAATTTGAGTTCGTGGTCCTTCCCTTCGGTGTTATGATGGAACCATCCAAGTTAATGGGGCTCATGAACTCTATCTTTTGCAAGTTTCTGTATTGGTTCATCATCATGTTCATTGGTGATATTATAATTTACTCAATGTTAAAGGAGGAGAACACTGAGCATCTAAAGACATACTTGGATGTCCTCCGACACTATGAGCTCTATAGGAAGTTGTCTAAGTGAATGTTCTATATACGAGAGTTGCAATTCTTTAGACATGGGGTGTCTCAGCAAGATATATTAGTGGACCCATTAAAGGTCATGGCGGTTATTCCTTGCGTAACACCCAAAAAACATGGTAGGATTTTGCATCTTCCTGGGTCTAGAAGGATATTACAAGAGGTTCATACCCAAATTCTCTTGAGTGGTGGCTCTATTGATATATTTTACTAGAAAGGACTTGGCCTTCATGTGGAGTGAGCATCTTCAGGTAGCTAAAAGCTACCTGAAGGGGGAGTTTTTCAGTGCTCTAGTGCTTATGTTACAAGAGGAAGGGGTGACATTCAAGGTTTTCTTTGATAATTCTTTTCTAGGATGGGGATGTGTGATGATGTAGCTATGCGGAGTGATCTCTTATGATTATAGTCAGTTATGTCCACATGAATGTAACTATTCCTCCCATGATATAGATCTTGTAGTGGTCATATTTGTGCTAAAGTTGTGGTGGAATTACCTCATCGAGGAGTGTTGTGTTATCTTTACTGGTCACCATTAATTGAGGTATATCGTTCCCCAATGAGACCTGAAATTGCACTAGAGAAGGTGTATAGAGTTTATCTAGGACTAAAACATTTGTATCTCTTATAGCTCAGGAAATGGGAATGTGGTGGCTGATGGCTAAAGCAGGAGGTCGTAGATGGAGGTAGTTTGGGAATACACAGATATTGGGAAGGCAATGGGGAAGCTGTCCGCTTTACGCATGGATACTAGGGTGGATAGTGGTAGAGTATATCTATTTAAAATGATGGTATAGTATTCCTTAGTGTGATATGTAGAGGAGTATCAGTGGGGAGACATAGAAAATAATGTGATGTCTAGTCGCATTATCTGCGGTGGTGCTCCAGAGGGATGGTAAAAGGATATTCAGAATCAGATGTCATTCCATGGGAAGCTATTTTTCCTAGTGGAAATGCATGAGGGAGTTATTTATGAATTCCATATATCACCATTAGAGGTTCATACATGAGTTTTTAAAATGTACCGAGGCTTTAGGGAATAGTTTTGGTGGTTTGGGGTGAAGTAGGAAATGACAGAGTTTGAGGAAAGGTTCTTAGTGTGTTAGCAGGTAAAAGATATGCACTGTGTTCCCCGTGGCCTATTACAACCCTTAGGAATTTCTGATTGGAATTGGGATGACATGTTTATGGATTTCATCACATGATTACCCTGGAATAAGGGAGGATGTGATGCTCTATGGGTAGTTCGGGATCATTTGATGAAATTGGCTCACTTCTCTACGATCAAGGAGTCAAGAGTAGTGGATGCATTAGCATAGATGTATGTGTATGAGGTGGTGTAGCTACATGGAGTTCGAAGATCCATTATCTTTGATTGGGATACAGATTTTACATCGTGAGTCCAGAGGGGATTTCATCATGCCTTTGGCACTCAGTTAAGCCTTAGCACTACTTTCTACCCCCAGTTATTTGGACAAATATTGGGGACCATTCAGATGTTGGAGGAAAAGTTACGATCATGTGTTCTAGACTTTAGTGGGTCTGGGGTGTTCCATTTTTCCTTGGTTAAGTTTTTTTAAAATAATATCTATCACTCTTCCATTGGTATGGATGCATTTAATGAACTATACAGGAGGTCATGTTGCTCACCCTTTTTCTAGATAGATGTTGGGGAGGCATCTCTTCTTTGTTTGGACGTGGTGTAGATTAAGAGGGAGAAGTTGTAACTTGAATATGAGAGGATAAAAGCAAAAAAATACTGAAAAAAATGTATGTGGATCATAGGAGGAGGATATTGGTGTTTGAGGTTGGGGACCATGTTTTCTAGAAGGATTCCCCTCAACATGGGAAAAATAGATTTTACAAATGTATCAAGATTTCTCCTAGGTTCATCCAAACATTTTAGGTGATGGTACAGGTTGGAAAGGTGGAATATCAACTAGAGATGCCACTGTGGTTAGAGAGGATCTATGACGTCTTTTATCTCTCTCAACTCTGTCGGTATCAACATGGAGAATCATACTTCATTGACCGTGGATAGTTGGAAATCAAGGACTACATGACGTTCACAAAGTGACCAATAATAATCAACGATTATGAAGAGATAGTGATTCATGGGTGGACCATTACATTGGTTCATGTGTTATGGATACTTGGGGGCATCATGAAGAGTACATGGGAGTGGTAGGTACAGATACTTGCCAAGTACTATGATATTTCTTGTGTTTTTCTCTTGTGTTTTTCTTTGTGATTATCTTATAATGTAATTTTATACCTTGTTTATTGTGAGATGAGTTGTAACATTGTTCATTGAATCTTTGTGAAATGTCCTACCACAACCGTTTCCTTTCCTGAGGCCAGTCTCTGCCTATCCTTTATCAATGTTGTTCTGAATCGGGATTAGTCTGATATGTTACATCTCATTGAGTTGTCCTCAACATCAGATAGATATGTGTTTACACTGTCTTATTCTGGATCATTTGCATCTAAGGATTATTATTGGGCTCTGTTTATGTCTGTTTTTTGGGATGAGTGGAATGAAATGATTTGGGATAGAATAATCTCAAATAATTATAATTTTCTTATATGGAGAGTCTGACATGACGTTATCCCCACTGATCAGAATGTTAAGCGGTGTGGTGTAAGATTGTCATCTAGGTGTGTCTGTTGTAGGACATATTAGAAAAAGAGATCAGGGCACTTGTTCTTTGAGAGTGAGTGGGAGAATAAGGTCTGACGTTTTTTTGGCAAGTTCACGAAATTTGTTGTTCACGACATGGCTGAGAAACCCTTTATAGCACATTGGTTCAATGGCTCTATAGAGAGGGGTCAAGAGAGAAGGGCCTGTGCTTTGGTGTTGAATGCATGCATTTGGTGTCTTTGGTAGGCACAAAACAATAGGACCCATGAAAGAGTGGCATCATCTAGGAGATAGATTGTTATTAGAATTAAAATCATGCTTATTGATATTGTTTGATCTCTAAGTAGTTGGAAGGAGTCTCTAACCTTTCAGCGGCTCTTTGTCCATTGGCACCCATCCTGTCATCTGTTCTAATGCAGCATTCTGGATTAGATGGAATTCCCCCTAGTTGGGCTTGAATATCAACATAGATAGATCTTGTGGATTTTCAACCATGGGTGGTGGAGGGATTCTTCATGGCAGTGTTGGTTCAGTCAGCCCGGTGTTTTCTACCCGTCTGGGCTTGGGCTCTTGGTTATTGGTAGAGGAAAAGTCTATGTTAGCATGTCTCACTATTTTTAGGTAGAGAAGTTTGGAACTAGCAGAAGTAGAGACCAATTATTTTATTGTCCACAACAACCTTCACAGCCTTGGAGATACACATTGGTCAATAGTCTATATCATTCGCAAGTGCCACTATATCCTTGACACTAACACCAAAGTGTCTCACACCTGGTGTGAGGGGAATAAGGCAGCGGACTACCTGGCCTTGTTGGAAACCCCATGATCAGAGAGCCTATTTTTTCATGACCATCAAAGTCATAAACCAATATGGTTTAATATCATTAGAGGGGAATCCCTCAGACTCCACCATTTTAGGCCTCCGTAGCCCTGTTTTCACCCGGCCTGACTTGATGGGCCTTGTGCATGTACAGTTTTTCTTGAATAAAAAATTTAAAAATGATGGGAAATAGGGAGGAGAGGAAATGATCCTTAATCAATATGCATTAATGCAGATGCGATTGAACCTATGTGGGAATGTCAGTACCACCCAAAGTAGATGATATCTTGACATGGAGGAAGGGGCTACCTAATCCATGTGTTTGGATGGTGCAACATTTGGGGATTGTGTGGTTTTTTTTGGGTAGTAGTAGTTTGTGAGGTGTTCATGGATGTCCAGGTTTTCTCTCCAATTTTTGAACAATGCATGGTGGTTTTTCTTCGAGAGTTATCTTACATGGTGGTTTTTCAAACCCCTATTTTTCAGATTTTGGTTTCCAATTCTCTAGGATGATTATAGTTTGAGAGGTAACTTATTTAAAGACATAGATTTACCTAGGTTATTACTTTACAAAAATCTAGTGCTTGTGGTGTTCTTGGGGGTTCATATTGGTTTTTTTAGGGAGTCTTACAAATAATCATGATTCACCAAAGAGTATCACCAAAATGGTGCTATTGTGGTAGTTTCACACTGATAAGGAAGCACCGTAAAGGTGCCACAATGAAACAGTGGCACCATAAAACAGGCACACCTAAATGGTAGCATGATAATGGTGTTACAACAAAATGGTGGAACCATAATGGTGGCACACCTAAATGGTGTCACTATGATGGTGGCACACTGAAACAGTGGCATACCAAATGGTGGCTCAGCCTTTGTAAAATTTTCTATTTTCCTAGTTTCTCCCTGTTTTTCAAGATTCTGTAGAGACCCTAAGCTTAAACGTACATAGACATTACATTACATTTGTGGAATACTTAATACATAACAAAAACACACACACAAAGACCGTACTAGTTTAGTGTCTTTGGAAACTCAGATTAAAATCTTCTAATCGTGGTGAAATATCTTCAACATCTCCCAATAAAGATCTTCCCTTTTTATTTTTCTTACCTAAAACCTTTCTTTACATCATGGGGAAAATAAAACATAAAAGGGGTGAGCTCAAATGCCCAGTAAGGGTAAACATAGAGAACATAAAACAATCCATAAAAATTTGAATGTAAAAACTTGAACATAAATTCTAAACATCAAAATCTTGAGCAAAGACATGAATCTTAGAAGTACGTAAGGCATATATCATAAAGAAACATTAAGAGTGATAAAATAGAATGGGAATAAAACATGTAATTGTGGAAACCATTCAGCACATGTCATGATTTCCATAGTAGCCAAGGCATTGCTGCCAAGACCATCTTAGTGGACAAATTCCCATTCTGAATCGAGTTCACTCCTCGTTTCAGTCCTGTTTCACTGAACCGGTATAACCTACCGTTCCAGCCATGTCTGTCTAATGAGATATAAAATCTTTACCCAATGCATTGGAGGGAGATATAGGTCCCACCCATCTCATAATGATACCATTCTTATGTCTGCCACAAAATCATAAACCATACATCATAGCATAATCCATGTAATAAAAATGGGAATCTTAAACATCGTGACATCATAAAACAATTCATATAAGATAAAGGAATTCATAAACATAATTCCATCACAATATAATAAAATAAATGTAATAATAGGGATAGAAACAGAACCCTTTATTATCTTAGATGGAAAATAATTTTGATAAAACACTTGAACTCCATTCTTGAGGAAAATATCATTTCTACTTCAAAAACATTTTCCCTTTCTTAACATGTCATACAATTTTAAATTAAAAGAAGTTGATTAAAAATAAACTTGAAAACTTGTAAAGGAAGATTATTGGAAATAATGTTTTAAAAATCCATTCATGCTGTATAAGTTAAAAAACATTCTTCTCGTACTTTTTTCAGAAAAGTCAAAAAGTACCTCGTACGAAAAACGACAAAAGATTCCTTTCATATCCTTTACTAAAAACTCACCGAAGGGTAAAATTGGATTTAAACACTTTTAGGTGGATGAAAATAATATTACATATTGAGGAAACATGGATGTGGATGATAAAATACACCCATGTAAATACCAAAGTATAAAAAAATTTGGATAAAAATGAGATTGTGATATTTCCCATACCTTAGGTTCGATATGCTTTGTACGTGTCCGAACCTCCTCTTTTTGACACGCCTTCACTTAACCACCACTTAATGAACTAAGGATGGTCTTTGAAGAAGACCAGGACCTCTAGGATGATACCAGGGAAGTGGAGAAGAGATTTTGGCAGGGGTTGGCCAAGCTGGAATGCTCAAATTGGAGTGAGGAGGAGAGGGAGGAGGTGCCCTTTTATAAGGGAGGAGAGGGGCACCTTAGGAAAATCTCAAAATACTATTTTATATTAAGGTCAAATTCGGTTTATAATGGTTCGAAAGGGTCTTATTTCGAAGATAAAGTAGGGATGGGTCGAAATCCTCTCATCCAATAGGATTTAGACAAGTTTAGGTTATTATTTTAACCTTATCAATTAGATTTAACTCTAAGTTAAATAATTTAACTTTTACCGTGTCTTTTAGTTTTCTTACACTATATGGTCAATAAACTTACCATAATAAGCCAAACTAACCCCAAGTTTTTTATTATTAATATATCTATCCTTATCTAAGTCATTTGGACGAACCTTAGATTTTTAGGAATTAAATATCAATTAATAATATAATATTTGTTTTAAAAAACTAATTTATGTCAATTTTGACACTATTTGGTAAATGATTTTTTTATGAAATTCATAACAGAATGATAAGTTCGAATCAAGTTACTTATATCAACAATGACATGTCATAGTAACCTAGAAAATTAATTTATGTCATAAAAAGTCTCAAATTACATTTATTTGGGCATTTATAACATCAATTATGTCAATATTTCATTAATAAGACAATTACTACATCATCTTTGTGTCATAATAAATGATAATTGTTTAATCCCTAAAAATTCTAAATAAATTCCTATGATGTAGATAATTGTATTAGATTTCTGGAGACTATTTATTTTCTATGTTTCATAAAGTTTATCACTAAATTAAAATTATTATACTTATAAGATTTACGAAAGTGACATGTTGTCACATTCTTTGGTTTTAATAATAATTTAATTATTTTCATGGAAAAAAGTCCATAAAATGAATCTAATCCAACGCTTAGGTCATATGGTTCTACTTTTAGACATCCAATAGGATTTATCCAAGTGTTAGGGTAATTTTATAATCTTATATTTACCCTTAATTACCTGATTTACCTTTAACTATAGTAAATAAAATTTACCGTAATTACTATTCACAATGTCCAAAAATAAAAAGTAGCTTATTAACATAATTTGGACCCACTGATTCCAAATATGAAATCCATTTTTCCAAATTCAATACACAAAAGATGAAGAAATTAAATTAAAATTAATCCCATTGTCGAAAGAAAATGGGTTTTTCTTTAAAACATTGCAAAAGATTGAATTGATTTAACCTATGAATTCAAGGTAAAATCAATACTAATGACATACATTATATTAAATGGTAAAAATATATTCTATTTATACTTTAAAACCATTAAATATTATAATTTAACCACATAAGATATTACGATGAAAAAAGTTGTTTTTAATTAAAATATAGCGTATTTTTACTATTCATTAAAATATGAAAGTTATCGGAAAAATATCAAAACATTATCTAATGTAAATTTTTATATCCTGATTCAAAAGAAGAATTTTATTTTGTCAAATTGAACATATAAACATGTCAAAAACTAGAATTAAAGTGGGTGCGCCATCAAAAGGCGGAAAAACTGCATTTTTTTAAAATACTTATTTTACCCGAAAAATTTATTTTTTTCTTATACCATGTTCTAGAAATGTGTAAGATGAATAATAATGTTATAAATTTCAAAATTTATTTAGCACAATTCACAACGGCTAGTTCATAACAATATTATAATAATATATCGTTGTTTAGTAAAACCCAGTATTGCGTACAACACACGCTATCGAGGAAGGTCGCGATTGCGTGTAACGCAAGGCAAGTCAAGGATGTGTGTTGTGAAAGCGTCTTTTGGTGTAGCGTATAACACAAGAAATTAATGAAATTAAAAAGATTATTTTTCATAAAATCTCGGGCTGTTACATTCTACCCCCCTTAAAATGAATTTCGCCCTCGAAATTCGTCGGTGTTATAAATGGTTTACTATTTGAAAGTTTCTTTAATAGAAAACCACATCATAAAAAAGAATACCAAAACCATTCTTTTAAAAAAAAGTATGAAACGTAATGGTTACCCAAATAAACTAATCATTGGGTTTCCACATAGGTGAAAATATGGATATGGAAGAGAAATCTAACCATCTTGATCTGATGGAGAGTGGTAGAGAACATGGCTACGGAAAAGCCAGCAATCACAAAGCCATAAATTTGTGACGATCTAAGGTACCATCTAATTCATCAGATATAAGAGCACTAGGACAACATTTTTGGTTTTCAAGATCATTTCCCTAATGTTGATGAAATTGGAACTAGAAGAAATACTTTCTTGATTTTGGTACTGTGTCACTGTTGGCCATTCTTTGGACAATTTCCACTTCATCTCTTAAAGACATGAAGTTGGATTTGTCATTCGTGAAGTTTTAGCAAATCATGTGATAGAATGATGGGTCATTCCATCTGTCTCAAACAAAAGGTTACAAAAGTTATCAAAAATACATAAGACCATCTATGGTGATTTTAATCATATACGATTCCAAAAATTAACTTATACTTTATATATCATACCACGTAATAAAATAAAACTAGTTTCTACTAACCAGGGACTTCCTGTAGGCCAGTGCTAGGCGATAAAGGCCAGTCGCACTTCGGTTGTGGGTTCGATTCCCACAGCCTTGTCTGACGCGATGGGTTGTCGCCCGTCCTGCAGGTTGTCCTTTTCTTAAAGCTATATTACTATAACATCCCATCAACAATATCAAAAATCTTCTATCCTTAAACAATACTAACTTATGGTTTACATAATCCATTTCAATCTTTAGTCTTATCTAAAATACTTCGGTCCAAGCTCATAGTATAAAGAAAACGATTACTTGAAATGTCGTCAACCAAGCATGTGAATATCATCATTTATCCCCCATATATCTTGTTAGTCACATTCTAATCATGTGAATACCTTAATCATGTATTCTCTTGAAAAATGAATACCCATTAAACCTTAGTGAAAACATGAATGTTTTCAAAAGTTAACTCTTTCCACATACCAAAATATAAAAATTCTATATACTCAAACCATGATATAACCTTCTCCTTATATCAGTCATGAGCTCATGAATACTATCAAACATTTAATTTTCTCCTTATCCCTTCATTATGCGCATATCATCTACATTCAAAAATATCTCAATCACTTTGAATACCACATTATACCAATACATAAATATTCCAATACTCCATGATACAACATTATTTTGGAATCCCATTACATAAACACTTAATCATTCCACCACATCGTTGTCATATTCAACATCGCCAATAGTGATCGCATGTGACTTCCCTTTGTCCTTTTCCTTATGCGGTTGCTCATGTCGATCATCACTAACCCTTGGATTAGGGAATTTATTAGCATAATGCCCCCATTTCCTTGCACTTGAAGCATTGAAGTGTTGTTGCTGCATTCTCTGTAGTATTTGCTTTATTCACATCATTAGAAACCCTTTTTCCATTACTTCGACACTCAGCTGCTCGATGACCTTATTTTCCACACTTAAAACATTTTCTAGTCCCTTTAAGACAATCTCCACCATGCTTCTTTCCACACTTTGTGCATAAGGAAACTTTCATCTTCTTTTCACCATTATTCAGAGATTTCTCCTTGAACTCCATCTTTCATTTCTTGTCAAAACCCTG
This sequence comes from Viscum album, assembly GCA_963277665.1. Classification (NCBI taxonomy): domain Eukaryota; kingdom Viridiplantae; phylum Streptophyta; class Magnoliopsida; order Santalales; family Viscaceae; genus Viscum; species Viscum album. Next base: position 450,608,450 of record OY728133.1, read on the forward strand.
AGATGGATAAGTAACACCAACTTCCATTTCTACCTTGACAGCACAATGCACAATTTCTTCATAGATACTGAAGTATCTTATAGCTAATTCCCTTCGAAGACTTGGTTTTAAGCCACTAAAAAATCGATCAACTTTACTTTCAGGTTGGATGATAATCCCAGATACATACCTTGCATGTCTTGTAAAATTCGCTTTGTATATACCAACAGATTCATCATCCTTCCGCTTCAGCTCAAGAAACTCCTTTTCCATCCTTGTTCGAAGAATACGAGGGAAGTACTTACTGAAAAACAAGTTCTTGAACTCGTCCCATTCCATGGACTCAATTTCATCTCTTGTCCTCGTATTCTTGATAAGATTCCACCATTGATCAGCTTCACCTTCCAAACGATATACTGCTAAGATGACTTTATCATGTTCAGAACATTGGAGAACTGAAAAAATCTTTTTAGTGGTACTGATCCATTATTCAGCAACAAGTGGATCGGAAGACCCACTGAAAGAAGGTGGACGTTGCCTCATGAAGGACTCAATAGAATATTGTTCCCTTCTCTGCTCATTTGGAAGTCTAGAATGATTCATAGCTTGTGTAATTATAGAAATAAGATTTTTCACTCCATCTCCCATAACATTTGTTTGTTCAGGAGGACAATCATTGCATTGTCCACTACATTGATCAACACGGTTCCTTCGGGTTCCAACCATCGTCTAAAACCCAAAAAGAGTAGTGTGAGAGGCAAAAATCATGCTAGAGAAAACAACATAATAAAGGGGGAGTATCCTCAATATCTAACATCTTAGGTTAAATTCTATGATCGTTACCGTAGTTCTAGGACTGTATCCTATACATATACTTATCCTTAGGGATATCCCTAGACATACCTTAGAAATATCTCTAGGGATCTCACTAAAGTTCTCGCATCCTAGTTTCCAAAGGTTGACTAAACCTTTCCTCTGATACCAACTGTAGAGACCCTAAGCTTAAACGTACATAGACATTACATTACATTTGCGGAATACTTAATACATAACAAAAACACACACACAAGGACCGTAATAGTTTAGTGTCTTTGGAAACTCGGAATAAAATCTTCTAATCATGGTGAAAGATCTTCAACATCTCCCAATAAAGATCTTCCCTTTTTATTTTTTCTTACCTAAAACCTTTCTTTACATCCTGGGGAAAAGAAAACATAAAAGGGGTGAGCTCAAATGCTCAGTAAGGGTAAACATAGAGAACATAAAACAATCCATAAAAATTTGAATGTAAAAACTTGAACATAAATTCTAAACATCAAAATCTTGAGCAAAGACATGAATCTTAGAAGTACGTAAGGCATATATCATAAAGAAACATTAAGAGTGATAAAATAGAATGGGAATAAAACATGTAATTGTGGAAACCATTCAGCACATGTCATGATTTCCATAGTAGCCAAGGCATTGCTGCCAAGACCATCTTAGTGGACAAAGTCCCATTCTGAATCGAGTTCACTCCTCATTTCAGTCATGTTTCACTGAATCGGTATAACCTACCGTTCCAGCAATGTCTATCTCATGAGATATAAAATCGTTACCCAATGCATTGGAGGGAGATATAGGTCCCACCCATCTCATAATGATACCATTCTTATGTGTGCCACAAAATCATAAACCATACATCATAGCATAATCCAAGTAATAAAAATGGGAATCTTAAACATCGTGACATCATAAAACAATTCATGTAAGATAAAGGAATTCATAAACATAATTCCATCACAATATAATAAAATAAATGTAATAATAGGGATATAAACAGAACCCTTTATTATCTTAGATGGAAAATAATTTTGATAAAACACTTGAACTACATTCTTGAGGAAAATATCCTTTCTACATCAAAATCATTTTTCCTTTCTTAACATGTCATACAATTTTAAACTAAATGAAGTTGATTAAAAATAAACATGAAAACTTGTAAAGGAAGCTTATTGGAAATAATGTTTTAAAAATCCATTCATGCTGTATAAGATAAAAAAACATTCTTCTCATACTTTTGTCGGAAAAGTCAAAAAGTACCTCGTACGAAAAACGACCAAAGATTCCTTTCATATCCTTTACTAAAAACTCACCGAAGGGTAAAATTGGATTTAAACACTTTTAGGTTGATGGAAATAATATTACATATTGAGGAAACATGCATTTGGACGATAAAATACACCCCAGTAAATACCAAAGTATAAACAATCTCGGATAAAAATGATATTGTGATATTTCCCTTACCTTAGGCCCGATATGCTTTGTATGTGTCCGAACCTCCTCTTTTTGAAGCGCCTTCACTTAACCTCCACTTAAAGAACTAAAGATGGTCTTTGAAGAAGACCAAGACCTCTAGGATGATACCAGGGAAGTGGAGAAGAGATTTTGGTAGGGGCTGGCCGAGCTTGAATGCTCAAATTGGTGTGATGAGGAGAGGGATGAGGTGCCCTTTTATAAGGGAGGAGAGGGGCACCTTAAGAAAATCTCAAAATACTATTTTATATTAAGGTCAAATTCGGTTTATAATGGTTCCAAAAGGTCTTATTTAGAAGATAAAGTAGGGATGGGTCTAAATCCTCTCATCCAATAGGATTTAGACAAGTTTAGGTTATTATTTTTACCTTATCAATTATATTTAACTCTATGTTAAATAATTTAACTTTTACCGTGTCTTTTTGTTTTCTTACACTATATGGTCAATAAACTTACCATAACAAGACAAACTAACCCCAAGTTGTTTATTATTAATATATCTATCCTTATCTAAGTCATTTGGACGAACCTTAGATTTTTTGGAATTAAATATCAATTAATAATATAATATTTGTTTTAAAAAACTAATTTATGTCAATTTTGACACTATTTGGTAAATGATTTTTTTATGAAATTCATAACAGAATGATATGTTCGAATCAAGCTACTTATATCAAAAATAACATTTCATATTAACCTAGAAAATTAATTTAAGTCATAAAAAGTCTCAACATACATTTATTTGGTCATTTATAACATCAATTATGTCAATATTTCATTAATAAGACAATTACTCCATCATCTTTATGTCATAATAAATGATAATTATTTAATCCCTAAAAATTCTAAATAAATTCCTATGATGTAGATAATTGTATTATCTTTCTGTAGACTATTAATGTTCGAAGTTTCATGAAGTTTTCACTAAATTAAAATTATTATTCTTATAAGATTTAAGAAAGTGACATGTTGTCACATTCTTTGGTTTTAATAATAATTAAATTATTTTCATAGACAAAAGTCCATAAAATGAATCTAATCCGACCCTTAGGTTATATGGGACTACTTTTAGCCATCCAATAGGATTTTTCCAAGTGTCAGGGTAATTTTATAATATTATATTTACCCTTAATTACCCGATTTACCTTTAACTATAGTAAATAAAATTTACCGTAATTACTATTCACAATGCCCAAAAATAAAAAGTAACTTATTAACATAATTTGGACCCACTGATTCCAAATATGGAATCCATTTTTCCAAATTCAATACAAAAAAGATGCAGAAATTAAATTAAAATTAATCTCGTTGTCGAAAGAAAACGGGTTTTTCATTAAAACATTGTAAAAGATTGAATTGATTTAACCTACGAATTCAAGGTAAAATCAATGCTAATGACATAAATTATATTAAATGGTAAAAATATATTCTATTTATACTTTAAAACCATTCAATATTATAATTTAACCACATAAGATATTATGATGAAAAAAGTTGTTTTTAATTAAAATATAGCGTGTTTTTACTATTCATTAAAATATGAAAGTTATCGGAGAAATATCAAAACATTATCTAATGTAAATTTTTATATCCTGATTCTAAATAAGAATTTTATTTTGTCAAATTGAACATATAAAAATGTCAAAAACTAGATTTAAAGTGGGTGCACCATCAAAAGGCGGCAAAACTGCATTTTTTGAAGAATACTTATTTTACCCGAAAAATTTATTTTGTTCTTATACCATGTTCTAGAAATGTGTAAGATGACTAATAATGTTATAAAATTCAAAATTTAGTTAACACTATTCACAACGGCTTGTTCATAACAATATTATAATAATATATCGTTGTTTAGTAAAACCCGGTATTGCATACAACACACGCTATCGAGGAAGGTCATGATTGCGTGTAACGCAAGGAAAGTCAAGGATGCATGTTGTGCAAGCTCCTTTCGGTGTAGCGTATAACACAAGACATTAATAAAATTAAAAAGAATATTTTTCATAAAATCTCGGGCTATTACAGATTCTCCCCTCTTACATTTTATTTGATGTAAAACAAGTATAAATCATTTTTTAGATGTTTTTAATGTATTGTCAATGGATATTAGGTAAATAATTAATATCCTAATGGTATGGGAACTTTGAGATATTCAAACCGTGTGATCTTGACAATGATCTCACATTAATGACTTTGGAAACTGTTCATCCTTTAATATAGGATCTATCTCTTCAAAGTTGAGATATTCCATTACATATGTGTTTCTATTTTCTCATGGTGGACCTAGAGCCTTACCTTCCTATGGAGTTGTGTGTTGTGATGTATCAATGAATTGATATTTCTTTTTACTTTTTCATTATAGTTTTTCTACTTCTTAGATGACCCTCTTTTTTAGAATAAAGAGGAATTTTGGTTTCCAATTGTTTCAAGTAGGGATTCTTCTACCTATCTTTATTTTTGTATCATGTAGGGTGGGTGTAGTAATGTTTATTCATTAAGAAAGGTTTAATCCTTTTTATTGAATAATCAATAAATTATGTGAAGGGAATACAATTATCAAAAGATAATAGGGGATCAATGAAACAACCACAAGGATGTGATTATGTTACATATTATCTTTCAATTATTATCTGTGTAACATGTTTTGAATTGTATAGGATATAATTCCTTCTAAAAATCATGGTCGTTGGTTGTCTTTTCTCGCACATAATAGGTTATCAATATTTTTTTTTGTGATGCTTTAATTAAAGGCTGTAAAATGAAAGCTTCCTAATCATGTATACTTGGTTAAATAAATGGATTCCTGAGGATCAAACCTATTCTTTGATCACCCATGTGGTTTAAATTAAATTATAGAACATCATATCTAAATCTAAATATTCTTGGATTAATGGTGTTGTAGTGTGCCATGTTTGGTTGTGGTTTTTACTTCTTGGGGGGTTTGTGAAGTTGTTGTTTATAGCCTTGTTACATGTATGAGGGTGGACATATGGAATGACCTTGTGTTTGGGGGATGGTTTGTTTGTGCAGTGAGGATACTGTTTTTGGTGTTTTTTTGTGGTATTTGTGTATGGGGTGGTATAGAAGGTGTGATGGAATCTCTGGTTGAGAGATTGATTTATTTTGGAATGGATGGGCTAGTTGTGCAATGGTTGGGAAGTGGGGCTGTACGACGAGGTTGTGTCATGAATCCATGTTTATAGGTGTACGGGGTGTGGTGTCATTGTGTTGTGGGACTACCAGTTATATTTTTGAGAGGATTATTGAGCAATTTAACTTTGAAGAATGAATCTTGGTAGTGGTTGAATATGAGTATGGGAAAAAGGTGGTGTGTAGTGGGACAGAAGGAAGGTTGTTCTCTATTTTTTTATGAATGGTATTTAAAATGGATTTCCTCCCTTTGGTCTTTATTTCCATTTTTTCCTTGGATGTGTTTAGTGGCCTTTAACAATATGAAAATGATTAAAGATGTGGTGTTTGGTAGTTTCCTTGGATAATGCAAGAATAAATTAAATTGAACCCCATAATTAATGAATTGAATGTGGTTAAATGAAAATGGGTTGAGCTTGTCTTTTATTATGGCTGTTTGTGTGGTTGTGCATATAGGGGTAGTAGGAAATGTGGTTCTATGTGGGTTAGTGGTTTTTATGATACATGTTGGTTGTTTTGAGTGTTTGCATACCTATATGTATAAATTTAAGTTCATTGTGAATTTTATACACACCACACACTTATTTGTCACCATGTTTCTAACACCGCCTTTTCATTGGGGAAGTGTCTTTCCCCCCATCTCAGTGGGAGGATGGATCACTAGTTACTAACATTGTTCCTCAAACCCTCTTTCATGTTCTTACCACTCGACCATATCTAGGAAAGCTATAGTGGCTTGAGGTTGACCATAGTCCAAGATCCTTCATACATGTTTGGTTGTCGATGAGGGGCACGGGTGTTTATGGGCTATGATTGTTTTACCAAGTGTCTTTAGGATGAGACCCCAGTGTCTTCGATCAAGAGGCATGGTTGTTGTGGCCTAATAATCTATGTGTGAGATGTTTGGTGTGGTTGTGTCCCTAGTGTCTGCGGACGGGATTTGTGTGTGGTTTGATGCACAATTGTGTGTGGCCATGTTGTGTTAGTGGGAATGAATTTTGTAACAGTATTATCTTAAAGCTGTTATCTGTTAGGAATGACCAACTAACCATTGGGAAGGTGTGATGAGGTACACATATTTCTATGTGCTTATACTACTTTACATGACCTTTGTGTTTTGGTGAGTATTCCTTGATGAGGCAGTGCTGGTTAGTACTCCTTGGTAGGTTCTTTGGTGTTCCATTGTTCTCTCACAGGGAATTAGTACATTCTCCCAAATGTGCATGGGTGGATTTAGCTTTCCTACTGGGTATACTTATATAATCACCCTACATTTGTGGAGTAGTTTTAAGGTATCTAAGAGGACTAGGAGGACTGTGTTGGACTTTACTAGCTCAGGCATCAGGATAATTGTTTTCCTGCTACTTAACCTTTTTTATGGTAACTTTCTTTTGATTTTTTTGAACCACTATTGAATTATATGTTTAAATCATGCGTGGGATGGATTTTGGTTTCCTTTATATAAATGTTTGGTGTTGTTTGGTATTTTTATCATCTTATATTCTGATCCTATTTTTACTAAAAGGTTAATGGATTCCATTTTGTGTGAGCCTATATACCCTTGGTTTTAGTCCCTACTCTAGGGAATATTAAATTAGGGACTCATGGAGTCATTATTTCTCCTTCATATTTAAGAAGGAAGGGTGTGACACCTTTCAATCCATCCCCTCGTCTTGAAGAAGGAGGGTCGTGACAATGTTATTATTATAGAAAATGTGATATTCATAATTAATCTAGTTGGATTATGAAGAGTTCATATAAAATAATATGAAGGAATTTTTTAAGAATATTTATATGGATAAATAATTTTTGCATTAATTATTCTAAACATTATTCTTTTTAAAACATGTGTTTTGTTTTTCCAAATACCTATAGTAAACTCACTTGGATATTTATTATCTATATTTTATGAGAAATACAAGTGAATAATTTGTATAGGAAATAAGTGTAACTCCCTAACCCCAGTTATCCGGAGTCGGTGAATTATAAAATAATATTTTCATGATACAAGGAATCATGTCCTGAAACACTGACCAGTTTAGTATTATTGGAAGCAAGATACATACATAAGATCAACATTACGACTTGAGAATAAATAAATAAACTAATTTATTCCATTAGATACATCAAGGTATCCTAGATTAGGCCTGAAAGTTACACATAACTAACTTATTCATATCCTGGGAAAATGAAACATAATAAAGGGGTGAGTTTAAACACTCAACAAGAGTAAGCAATACAGTGGAAGATAACATAAACCTTAGGCATGGTGAATATTTGATAACACACGCCTTTACAAATAATAAACATGATCACTTTTTATCAGGACTTTGAGCTGAGTAAATAATCATATAATAAAACACTATAATTAGTATTCTACTTGTTGAATAACCACATGAACAATAAATAATTTTTTCATAATCAGGGAATGTATAATTCGGTACATTCTGAAACATTTTGTCAAGACCTCGTCCAAGACGTCTAAAAATGATTCAGGACTCAGCCAAAACCATATATCAAATTGGAAAAGGCCTCAGTCAATTCCACGTATAATTGTCTCATTAGACCTAATGATGCACCGATGTGCTATAGAGGGCTACACCCATCACTTACTAAGTCCAATACATTCCTCATATGAAAAGGTTGAAACATACCATAAACATTCATATGAAAACTAGGATACGAAATGTCAACACATTAACCATAAACCATGAATGGTATAAAAATAATACAGCCACTTTAAAACATATAAAAAAACCATAAATACAGTATGGAATATTTGTATAATAATAAATCAACTTCAAACAAGTGTAAAACTTATCAAAGGATGTTGACATATATGAAATCAAAACTATTTGAGAGAAATATGTATTTCTATTTTGAAAAAATTTACAAGTCACTTAATTATAAAAGAAAACATTTATTTTGTAAATATTCTTATATGATTATAAGGGATGCTTCGACGATGTTATAATGGTTAAGAATAACTACACCCAGCATATAATGTAAAAAGACATTCATAACTTAATTTTGTCAAAAAGGTCACAAAGTACCTTGTTTGTAAAAAGACGAAAAGATTCATTTCAAAACATATGAGGTAAAATAAGGGTATAAATGACATTTTCCCATATTCTATTAAATAGTAAAAATGTTTTGAAATTCATTTTTAAGAAACAGGGATGTTGATGATAAAGAGGTCCTAGAAGATAATCACGTATAACAACCTCAGTCAATGAAGAGATTATAGAATTAACCCTTACCTTGTACTTTCCCTTGGTAAAGGGTATGTTAACCTCCTATATAATAGTTAAATAATTTTTATTAAATTATAAAATAACTACATACATAAATATGGTATCATATATTATCTTCTAATATTACTTTGTTATTAATATTTAAATAGTATCATTGTTTCGGGTGTCAACTGATTCATTTTCCTTTATATGTTCTGTTACTAAAGTCATGCTTGTTACGGATTGGATGTATTTGATTCATATCCATAATGATATTATGTTATTAAATATTATTTTTAATAATAAAATTAATATTATTCTTGAATGGTTATGATGGGGAATGATTCTCAACACGTTCACGGAGACGGTAATCCGTATGTACGCAGGAACACTACATCCATTTTTATTTTAAAAGGAAGGAAAACCAAATGATACATAGGTATATTATAATTCCAGTATAATATAATATTTTATATATGTAATGTAAGTTTATTAACACTATCCTTTATACGTTCCATGTGTGGAATGAATGAGTCATATAACATTGAGGGGGCGGTAGTCCGCACTTCCTCAAATGAAATTATCGTATATATGCAACATGAAAAGAATAAAGTAATGTTATAAAACAAAATTACAGAGGTTTATAGATAAAATAAATAAAATAAATATCATATATAATTATAGTGCCATCATAATGGCCACTATAAGAGGTGTTAGTAGAAGATTGAACAATCATCGTTTCGTGAGGTTGTAGTTCGCCGTCCACAGAAACATTATGTTCTATACCAATTAGATGGAGGTGTGTGTAAGTTTAGTTCAAATAATTCTTATAATAAAAATCTAGTATATTGATGATACTTGGTTTTTTATAAATTTAAGGAATAAATATATTTTAGGGGGTTGAAGAAGTAAAATAAAATAAATGAACTTAAGAAGAGATGTTACCCTTAAATAAGGTAACTCACTTTGGTTTGAACCGAAAGGCTTCCTTGAAGTGACTTATACCTAAGGTAAGGATTATAAGAGTAAGATAGGTATGTATATAGATTAATTGATAAGTTTTTGGATGATCCAAGAGGCTTGGGAGGTGTTAATAATGGTTTAGAGGTGATGTCTTTTTATAAGGGGGAGGAGGGGCTCTTTAAGAATCATTGAAAATATTACATTATTATATAATTATTTTTGGTTTCTAAAAGCCGAAAACTGATTAAAGAAGATGATAATATGACTCATGTTCTAAATAAAACCATCCAATAATAATTGGACATGTTTTGGATATTGTTTTAATTTTTATATATAATTTATTTAAATAATTCAGTAATGAGGTAAACACTGCATCGTTATTATGTCATAAATAATTTTATTTATTTGATGTCTAAGAATTATAAAAAAATACCATGACTTAGGAACGTTTTTTAGCATTAAAATGAATATTTATAGTAGAAATTATATCTTATATAACCCCATGTAAAAATAGTTTTACTAAAATATATATGTTTATGTCATTTCTGCCTTTACATTAAAATAAGTAATATAAACTGTCATTATCACTCTAATGTGGCTCCATGAGGTCCAAAAATCAACCCATGGAAGTCCGTGGTAGGAAATGTTTCAACCAATAGTAATAGGACACATGTTAGGGTAATTTAATATTATTATATATTTATATTTTACCCTTATTTACCAGATTTATCTTTTAACCATAGTAAAAAAATTATTTACCAATGTAATTATTCATAATGTATAAAAATAGAAGTTACATATTTTCAAAATTTGGACATCCAAATTCCAAATATGGAATCCATTTTCAAAATTAAAAACACAGAAGTGGCAGAAATATATTTAAAATTAATTCCCATTGTCAAAACAAAATGCGTGTTTTTAAGAAAGAATAAATATCAAAAGATTGACACTTGTTTATGTCCAGTTTAAAGGTGAGATTACATCCAATGACATAAATTATATTAAATGATAAAAATAAAATATAATGATACTTAAAACCCATTCTAACGTATAATTTAATACTATAAATTATTTCGATTAAAAAAAGTTGTTTTTAATTAAAAATTTGTATTTTAACTATTCATCACAGATTGAAAGTTTTCATAAAAGAACCAAAAATTCACAATAAGATAATTTTGATATTCCAAATCAAAAAATGAAGTCCATTTTGAAAAATAAAATTTATAAAATTTCAAAATGTGGGTATTACTAATCATAACAACTAGTTTGATTGTTCGTGGTGTGTTAGAATCTCAAAGTTCCGTACAGGACAAGCTATTGCATTAGTCAGAGGGAAACATAGAGTGTAAGATTTGCATGTTATATTCTACCCTACATCAAATAATTTCTTCCTCAAAATTTCTAGAATATTACTAAATAAAAAGATTTGGGTGGTTCTTCATCATAAGTTCCTCAGGTTCCCACATTTCCTCATCCATATTATGGTTTCTCCATAGAACTTTTACCCGATGACTCATCGATTTTCTCTGCACTTGTTCTCTGGTATCAAGAATTTGGATAGGCTCTTTCCAATAAGATAGGCCGGGTTCCAGTTGAATTTCTTCATAGGTGAGTACATGTTTTGGGTCAGGCATGTATTTTCTTAACAGTGATATATGAAACACATCATGAACATTGGAGTGACTAGGAAACATATATAAATAGTATGATACAACTCTAATTAGTTCTAGAATTTCAAAAGGTCTGATGTACCTGGGACCCAATTTACCCTTCTTACTGAAATGTACAACACCCTTCCATAGACATACCTTCAAGAAAACATGATCACATACTTGAAATTCCAAATCCTTCATTCTATTATTGGCATAACTCTTTTTCCTACTTTGAGATGCTTTGATGTGGGTTGTGATAACCTTCACCTTTTCTATTGTTTTCTCAACAACTTCTAGGGATAAGAGTTTTCTTTGACCAACATCATCCCAATATAATGGTGTGGGACATCTGTTCCCATATAATGCTTCATATAGTGCCATCTGAATACTTGAATAGAAGTTATTGTTATAGGTAAATTCTAACAGAGGTAAATATTGATCCCCCAGGACTTGAAAGTCAAGTGAGCAAGATCTCAATAGGTATTCTAAGGTTTGAATAGTCTGTTCTGATTGTCTATTTGTTTGAGGGTGGTAGGAAGTGCTCAAAAAAAGTTCAGTATCCATGGACTTGTGATGACTATTCTAGAATCTTGATGTAAAACAGCGATCACAATAAGAAACAATCGATAGGGGTACTCCATGAAGTCTTAAAACTTCATTACAATATAGTATTGCTAGACATTTAAGTGCTAAATCTTCTCTTATATCACGAAAATGTGTTGACTTGGTAAGACGATAAACAATACCCTATATTGCATCATTCATTATTAGATTCTTTGGTAACCCCATGACAGATTCCATCATAATATCATCCCATTCCCACTTTGGTATGGGAAGAGGTAGCATGACTCTTCTTGGATGTTGTCTTCCGGCTTTCACTTTTTGAAAAACCATACATCTTGACACATAATCAGAAATTTCTCTCTTTATGTTATCCCATGAAATTTTTCCTTCAAATATATATAAATCATAGTGCTACTACGATGTATAGTGAAATTGGAGCTATGAGCATCATCCAACAATTCCCTATTTAGATCTGGTATGTTAGGAACACAAAGTCTCTTCCCAAATTTCAAAATTACATCTTCATATATGATGTCAATCAATATTGCATCGTTTACAGTTTTATTGTTTTTTTGAAACACTTCTTCATCAGACAGAGAACTATTTATCATTTCTATTAATGATGGTTTGGCAACCATTTGAAAATGTATTGATGTTCCACCTTCTATGGTTATTCCCATATCCATGTTTACTAGATCCATTAAAACAGGATCCCTTTAAACTCTCATCTTGTTCGAAACTCCATGATCCTTTCTGCTCTAATCATATGCCAACTTATCTTACTTCCCCAAGTGGTAGTATATAGTGAGATCATAATCCTTGAGTAGTTCAAGCCATATCAATTTCCTCATGTTGAGTTCTTTCTGTGAGAAAATATACTTCACACGCTTCTGATCGGAATATATCTCACATTTTTCACTATAGAGATAGTGTGTCTATATGTTCCATGCAATTATTATAGTTGATAACTCAATATCATGATTAGGATAGTTTTGTTCATGAATTTTATTTTGTCCTGATGCATAGGCAACAAATCTATCATTCTGCATAAGGACACAACCAAGTCCTTTCTTTGAAGCATCAAAATAAATAAAAAACCCATCATTCCCCGAGGGTAGAGTAAATATAAGAGCATTTAATAATATTATCATCATTTATTCAAAACATTCTTCACACTCTTTTGTCCATATAAATTTAACCCCTTTACATGTGAGCTTGGTTAATGGGTTAGCCAATTGTGCAAAATTCTGGACCAAGCATCGATAATAACCTGATAAACCAATAAAACTATTTACCTTAGTTATACTTGTCAGTGCTGGCCATTCGTAGTTTTCCTTCATTTTTGGAGGATAAATAGCGATTCCATCCTTTGGGAAAATATGGCCAAGATACGAAATCTCTTGAAGCCATAATTCACACTTGATAAACTTCCAATATAATTCATTTCTTTTGAGAGTTTTCAGAATAGTGCGCAAGTGATTTTCTTGATCTTCGTAGATTTTTTAGTATACAAAGATATCATCAATAAATACCACTACAATGTCATCAAGATATTCCTTGAAAATTCTATTCATTAGATCGATGTAAAATAGTGGGTGAATTATTCATTCCAAAAGGAATTACCGTAAACTCGTAATGCTAGTACCTAGTATAAAATGTTGTCTTCAGAATGACTTCCTTCTTTACAAACAACTGATGGTATCTAGATTGGAGGTCAATATTTTAAAAATATTGAGCTCTATGAAATTGATCGAATAAAACATCAATACAAGGTAGTGGAAACTTTTTCTTTATTGTTATAGCACTGATCTCCCTATAGTAAATGCAAAACCTCATAGATCCATGTTTATTATTAACAAAATGAACAAGGGATCCCCATGGAGAAACACTAGGGTGAATAAATCATGTATTACTCAATTAATCTTGTTGTTTCTTTAGTTACAGTAATTCTTTGGTGGCCATTTTTAAGGGTTATTCGATATGGGCCTTGAAATAGAAATTAAGTTAATAGAAAACTCAATTTCTTGTTTTGGAGGTTGTCCAAGTAAATCTGATGGAAACACATCAACATATTCTTGTACAATAGGTATATCATCTATTTGAACATTTCTTTCCTCACCCACAATTATTTCATTCTATTTCTCCCCAATAATTGAATTTAGTAGACCAAATGGGGGTGGATCTAGATAAAAATTAGATGGTGACGTTTTTTTCTAAATATAAGGTACTTCTAATCATCATAAAAAATTGTAACCTACTTCTTCTTATAATAAATTTTTGAATCATGGTCTGAAATCCAGTCCATACAGAGGATTATATCAAATTCAATCATGGGTATGAAAATTTTATCAGAGGATAAAGAACATTTATTTTCCCTAATGGGAATTGATTCACAAAAAATTTTGGAAATGATACTTCCCTTAAGAGTTTTGACTGACAACTCCTTTGTTAAATGAAATTAGAAGTATCTAATTCTCTGAACCAACTGGGAAGATATGAAACAATGTGAAATCTAGAATCAAGTAAATCATTTTATAAACATTAGGAAACCATTAAATTACATGCCACCTCCTCTTTCAGAGCTTCAACCTCAGTAGTAGTGATCGCATAAGCTTGGCCTTTCTCCCTTTTTCTTTTTCTGAGGTATGTTTCCTTGGATCTTAGGACATTCATTTTAATAATGTCCCATCTCCCTGAAATAGTTTCATTGAACATTGGAATTTTCTTTCTTGCCCTTACAATCATCAGCAAGATGGCCTTCATGTAAACATTTGTAGCATATTTCTTTTCCTTTTAGAAAGGAACCATGGTGCTTCCTTCCACAATTATCATAGGGTGAAAATTCAACTATTCCCTTCTTCCTTGTTTCCTTATTTCCTTTCCAAAAGTGTCCAGTGAATCTCTTCTTCTCTTTCTTTTCATTGATGTTGAAAGACATATAGAAATCTTTTTCTATCTTGATAGCACATGAGACACTATCTTCATACGATTAGAAGGATTGCGAGATTAATGCTCGATGGAGAAATAATTTTAACCCATCAAAGAAACGATCAACCTCACTTCTAGGGTTATGTATATAATTTAAAACATTCCTTGATAACCTTGTAAATTTATCTTCATACTTTGCGACATTATCATCCTCTTTTTTCCTCAGACTCAGAAATTGCCTTTCCATATCCACTCGATGTTTATGAGGATTGTATTTTTGTTAAAAAATCTCTTTAAACTCTCTCCATTCCATACATGATACTTCTCCATCCCCCTTTGTGTTTTGAATTAATGACCACCATTGATCTAAATCTCTTGTGAGGCGATAAACTTCCATGAAAACGTTTTCCCTTTGGCTACTACCCAAAGCATGAATTTTTTTCTCTATGAAACTTATCCATTTCACAGCAAAAAATGGATTTGTTGACCCATTGAATGTTGGTGGTTGTTTCCTCATGAAGTGATCTAACATTGATCCTCCACGTTGTGGATCAGGGTTCCCCATACATGTGAGGTAATTATTCATAACCTGAGTGAGTTGTCCTAGTATGGTAATAAGTTGATAAGCACCAGTTGCATCACTATATCCACTATAATTATCTTGATTAGGAAGGTGGTCCCCACATGGATTGTCTGCGTTGATAGAGTTTCCATTTCTTCCACTTGGCTACATTTCTAAATAAATTTAAACAATAGATTAGTTTATGAATGGAAATACATAATTCCAAACTTGTAAACACTTACAATTAATTGAAAAGTTTATGGATATAATCCATAATCATAAAAAAAATCTTTGAGGATGTACATACTCATAAATCAATCTCATGTTTTTGTAAAGAAAATGTGAGTTATACTTAGGATATCTACTGGGTGTGTTATAACCAAGAGTGCAACAAGGCCCGTTGTTGTGTTCCATGATACCCATGGTCATGCTCAAAACTCTTTTTCAGAGTATTCACTCCTAGGTACATCTCTTCCAAAGCTGCCTCTACCTACTCGTATCCAGATAGGGATGCATTTTTAGTAAAATACACAAAATATCTACACAACCAAAATTCTAGGATGTTCTTCTATACTAATCCAAAATATCTATCTTAGTGTAATGTTCTCTAATTAGAGTTTATCTAAATATTATTTTCATGGTTGGTACTAAACTTCCCCTGATACCAACTATAATGTCCCGACCCTAGTTACACAGATTATGTGCATTATTACATAACATTGGCATGATACAAGGAATCATGTCTTGAATGAACTGTCAGTTTAGTATTATTCGAAAAAAGATACATACATATGTTCAACATTACATCTTGAAAAGAAATAAAACACTAATTTATTCAATTAGAATCATCCAAGCCTCCTAGATTATGTAGGAAAGTCACTCAAAACTAACTTCTTCATATCTTGGGAAAATAAAACATAAGATAGGGGTGAGATCAATTTCTCAGTAAGAGTAAGCAATATATCATAATATAACAAAAAAATTAGTGATGGTGAATAATTCAAAACACATACCTTTACAAATAATATACATGAACACTTTATGGTAGGAAAATGAGCTGAGTAAATAATGCCATAATAAAACATGGTCATGAGTATTCTACTAGTTGAATACCCACATGAACCATCAATATTATTTTCATAATGAGAGAATGTATAATGTGGGACATTCTAAAACAATTTTGTTATGGCCTCAGCCACGATGTCTAAAAATGATTAATTCCTTGGCCAAAACCATATATCAAATTGGGAAAGGCCTCGACAAATTCCATGTCTAATTGTCTCGTGATACCTAATGATGCACCAAGGATCTATAGTGGGCTCCACCCACTAATTACTAAGTCTAATACATTCCTCATATGAAAAGGTTGAAACATAGCAGAAACATTCGTATTAAAACTAGCATACGAAATGATAATACATTAACCATAAACCATGCATGGTATAAAAATTACACATCCATAGTCAAACATGTCACAAAAACAGAAATATAATTTGGAAAATTTTTATCATAATAAATAAACTTCAAAAAAGTGTAAAATTTATCAAAGGATGTTGACATGGATGAAATCAAAACTATTTTAGAGAAATATCTCTTTCTATTTTGAAATAATTTACGAGTCACATAATTATAAGAGAAAAAATTTATTTTCAAAATATTCTTGTAATATTTTATTGGAAGCTTCAATAATGTTATAATAGTGGAAAATGGATCCACCCACTGTATAAGATAAAAATACATTCATATATAAATTTTGTTGAAAAGGTCATTAAGTACATTTTTTGGAAAACGACAAAAATATTCATTTCAAAAAAGAAATTAGATCAAATAAGGCTATAAATGACTTTTACCAACAATATATAAAATAGTAGAATTGTTTTGAAATACATTTTCTAGAAACCCATAACTATTTGATAAATAGGTCCTTATAGATACTCACGTATAACAACCTCAAATAATGAAGAGATTGTAGAATTAACCCTTAATTTGTACTTTTACTTGGTCGAGGGTACGTTAACCTCCTGTATAATAGTTAAATAATTGTTAATAAATTATACAAGAACTACATAAAAAAAATATGACATCATATATTATCTTCTAATATTTCATTGTTAATAATATTTTTATTGTATCATTGTTTCGGGTGTTAACTGATTCGTTTTCCTTTATATGTTTGGTTACATAAGTCATGTTTGTTATTGATATGAAGTATTTTATTCATATACATAATGATAATGTGTTATTAAATATTATTTTTAATAATAAAATGAAAATTATTCTTGAATGGTTATGATGGGAAATGAATCTAATCACATTCATGGAGACGGTAATCCGTACATACGCACGGCCGCTACATATGTTGTAATTATTTTAAAAGGAAAGAAAACCAAATGATACATATGTATTTTATTATTATAGTATAATATAATATTTTATATATTTTATGTAAGGTCATTAACACCATCCTTTTTACGTTCCTTGTATGTCATGAAGGAGTCATATCACTTTGAGGTGGCGGTAGTCCGCACTTCCTCAAATGAAATTATCGTATATATACAACAAGAAAAGAATAAAGGTAAGTTATTCAAGATAATTAAATAGTCTTATAGATAAACTAAATATCATAAATATCAGATATAATTACAGTGCATTCATAATGACCACCGTAAGAGGTGGTAGTAGAAGATGGAACAATCATCGTTTCGTGAGGCGGTAGTTCTCCGTCCACAGAAACATTATTTTCTATACCCATTAGATGGAGTTGTGTGTAAGTTTAGTTCAAATAATTCTCATAAAAACATCCTAGTATATTTAGTATATTGGTTTTGTTATAAAAGGATGTAATAAAGAGAGTTTAGGGGTTTGGAGAAGTAAAATATTGGAAAATAACTTAAGAGGAGATGTTATCTTTAAATCGGGTAACTCCCTTTGGTTTGAACCAAACGGCTTCCTTGAAGTGCCTTATGCATAAGGTAAGGATTATAATTGGAATAGTGGGATGTATGGATATTAAGTGTTTAGATTTTTTATGAGCCAAGAGGCTTGAGTGGTGTTAATAATTGGATAGAGGTGTTGACTTTTCATAAAGGGGGGAGGGGCTCTTTAAAAATGTATGAAAATATTACAATACTATATACTGATTTTCAATTTCTAATGATTATAAACTCATTAATGTAGAAGTTAATAAGACTAATGTTTTAAATAAAATCACCCAATAATAATTTTTAATCTTTTGGATATTATTTTAATTTTTATAATCTCATTTACTTAAATCATTTATTAATGAGGTAAACACTACATCATTATTGTGTCATAAATAATCTTATTTATTTGATGTATAAAAATTATTAAAAAATTACATGATTTAGGAAATATTTTTTTCTATCAAATTTATATTTATTTTCTAAAAGATAACTTATATAATCCCATGTAAAAATTGTTTTAATAAAAGATATATGTTTCTGTCATTTGTGCATTTACTTTAAATTAATTAATATAAAGTGTCATTATCACTCTCAAGTGGCTCCATGGGGTCTCAAAATCGAACCAAGGATTTCCATGGTTGGAAATTTATCAATAAATAGTTATAGGACACATGTTATCATAATTTAATATTATTATAATATTATTTTTTACACTTATTTACAAGATTTTTCCTTTAACAATGGTAGATAAAATATTTACCTAAGTAATTATTCCTAATGAATAAAAATGAAATTTAACTATTTACATAATTTTGACCTCTTGATTAAAAATATGGACTTATTTTTTCCAAATTCAGAACATATAAGTGGTAGAAATTAATTTAAAATTAATTCTCATTGTCAAAATAAAAAGCGAGTTTTTAAGAAATAATAACTATCAAAAGATTGACACTTGTTTATGTTTATTTTAAATGTGAAATTACATAAAATGGACTAAATTATATTATATTATAAAAATATAATCCAATAATACTTTAAAACCATTCAAAATCATAATTTATCAATATAAAATATTTCAATTAAAAAATTTGTTTTTAATTAAAATTTAGTATTTTTCACTATTCATTAAAAATTGAAAGTTTTTAGAAAAGTAGAAAAAATACTCCCTAAGCTAATTTGGATATTCTGAATCCAAAAATTATGTCCATATTGAAAATTACAATTTATAAAATTTCAAAATGTGGGTATTACTATTCATAACTGCTGGTTAGATTGGTCGTGGTCTGTTAGAATATAAAAGTTTCGTACAACACAAGCTATTGCATTATTTAAAGGGAAACATACCATGGAAGCATTGGGTGTTACATTGTACCTTCATTTAAATAATATCAACCAAGAAATTTCTATATTATTACTATATAATAAGATTTGGGTTGTTCTTCATCATAAGTTCCTTGGGTTCCCACGTTGCATCTTCCATCTTATGGTTTCTCCATAGAACTTTTACCAGACAAGTCATCCGGTATCTCAGCACATGTTCTCTAGTATCAAGAATTTTGATAGGCTCTTCACAATAATAAATATTGAGTTTCAGTTCTATTTCTTCTTAGGCGAGTACAAGTGTTGGGTCAGACATATATTTTCTCAATAGTGATATGTAGAACACATCATGAACTTTGGAGAGACTTGGTGGGATTGCTAAACGGAAAGAAACAACTCCAATTCGTTCTAGAATTTCAAAAGGTATGATGTACCTGGGACTCGATTTACCCTTCTTACAAAAACATATAACACCCTTCCATTGAGATACCTTCAAGAAAACATGATCACCTACTTGAAATTACAAATTCTTCCTTCGATTATCAGCATAGATGTTTTGCCTACATTGAGCTGCTTTGATATGGGATTTGATAAATTTCATCTTTTCCATTGTTTCCTCAACATGTTTTGGGACTACGAGTTTTTTTTTCACCAATATCATCCCAAAAAGTTGGTGTGTGACATCTCTTCCCATATAATTCTTCATATGGTGCTATATGAATACCTGAATGGAAGCTATTGTTATATAAAAGTTCTAATAGAGGTAAATAATGATCCAACATACCTTCAAAGTCATGTGAGAAAGATCTCAACATGTATTCTAAGGTATGAATTATCCATTTTGATTGTCCATCAGATTGAGGGTTGTAGGCAGTGCTCAAACGAAGTTCAGTATCCAATGCCTTCTAAAGAATTTTCCAGAATCGTGATGTAAAACGTGGATCACGATCAGAAATAATCAATAGGGATACCCCATAAAGTCTGAAAACTTCATTAATATATAATCTTGCTAGACATTCAAGTGGTAAATCTTCAATTGTAGCAAGAAAATGTAATGACTTGGTAAGACGATCAACAATGACCCATATAACATCATTTTTTATAGGAGTCTTTGGTATTCACATGACAAAGTCCATCGTAATATCAAACCATATCCACTTAGGTATGGGAATAGGTATCTTGAATCCTCTATGATGTTGTCTTCCAGCTTTCATTTGTAGAAAAACCATACATCCTGTCACATAATCAATAATTTCCCTCTCCTTATTGTCCCACCAAAAATTTTCCTTCAAATATCTATACATATTAGTGCTATTAGGGTGTATATGGAAATTGGAGCTATGAGAATCATCCAAAAATTGCCTTTTCAGATCTGGTATGTTAGGGACACAAATTCTCTTCCCAAATATCAAAATTCCATCTTCATATACTAAGTCAATCAATCTCTCATCGTTTATAGCTTTAATATTCTTTTGAAACTCCTCCTCATCAGTTTGAGAACCCTATATCCTTTATAGTAATGATGGTTTGGCAACCATTAGAAAATGTATTGATGTTCCACCTTACATAGTTATTCTCATATCAATGTTTAATGGACCCATGAAATAGGATCACTTTCAACTCTCATCTTGTTCAAAACCCCATGATATTTTCTTCTCAAATCATATGCCACCTTATTTGCCTTCCCCGTGTGGTAGTGTATAGTGAAATCATAATCCTTGAGTAGTTAAATCTATCACCATTGCCTCAAATTGAGTTATTTTTATGAGAAAATATACTTCAAACTCTTTTGATTGGAATATATCTCACATTTTTCAGCATAGAGATAGTGTCTCCATATCTTCATAGAAAAGATTACAGTAGCTAACTCAAGATCATGAGTAGGATAGTTTTTTTCATGAATTTTTATCTATCATGATGCATAGGCAATAAATCTATCATTATTCATAAGGAAAGAACCATGTCCTTTCTTTAAACAATCCCTATAAATAACAAACCCATCATTCTCTGATAGTAGAGTCAATATAAAATCATTTACTAATCTTCAATTCAGTTCATCAAAACATTTTTCACACTGTTTTGTCGAAACAAATTTATCCCCTTTATATGTGAGATTTGTTAATTGGTTAGCCAATTACGAAAAATTCGGGACGAAGTACCAATAATAATATGCTAAACCAATAAAACCACATACCTCCGTTATACTCATCGGTGCTCACCATTCTTGGATTTCCTTGTTCTTCTAAGGATCAATAATGATTACATCTTTTGAGACAATATTGCTAAGAAAAGAAATCTCTTTAAGTAAGAATTCACACTTTCTAAACTTCTCACATAATTCATTTCTTCGGAGTGTTTTCAGAATAATGCGCACGCGATTTTCATGCTCTTCATAGCATTTTGAATACACCCAGATATCATAAATAAATACCACTACAATTTCATAAAGATATTCCTTGAAAACTATATTCATTATATCCATGAAAACAGAGTGTGCATTAGTTTTTCCAAAAGGAATGATTGTAAAATCGTAATGCTCGTTCCTGGTACAGAATGGTGTCTTTAAAATGTATTCCTTCTTCACTCACAACTAATGGTATCCTGATTGGAGGTAAATCATTGAAAAATATTGAGCTCCATGATGTTGATCAAATAAATAATCAATGTGAGGTGGGGGATACTTTTTCTTTATTGTTATATCATTGATCTCCCTGCAGTCCATGCAAAGCCTCATAGATCAATCTTTATTCATAACAAAAAGAACAGGGGCTCCCATGGAGAAAAACTGGGGAGGATAAATCCCTAATTAATCAATTCCTCTAGTGGTTTCTTTAGTTCCACTAATTTCACAGTGTCCATTATGCAAGGGGTCTTCAATATAGGCCTTGATCCATGAATTAAGTCAATGTAGAACTCAATTTCTCATTCTAGATGATGTCTAGGTAAATACTCTATAAACACATCATCATATTCTTTCACAACATGAACATCCTCTATTTGAACATTCATTTACTCACCCATAGTTATTTCATTCTATTCCTCCTCAATAATGGAATTTATTAGTGCCACTGGGGGTGGATCTAGATATGAATCAGATGGTGACGTTTTTTCTCTTTGGAAAAGGTACTCCTTATCATCATAGAAAATTGTAACCTCTTTATTCTAACAATAAATTTTCATATCATGGTCCGAAAGACAATCCAAACCAAGGAATATATAAAATTCAATCATGGGTATGACAATGAGATCCACTGAAAAGGAACATTTATATTCCGTAATGGGAAATGATTCACAAAACATTGTTACAATGATACTTCCCTTAGGGGTTTTGAATGACAACTCCTTTGTTAAATCAAATTGTAAATATCTCATTTTCATAGAGAACGGGGATGATATGAAACAATGCAATGATCTAGAATCAAATAAAGCACTGTCTAGACATGGGGAAACTATTAAATAACCTACCACCACATCTTTTGGAACATCAACCTTAATTTTAGTGATCACATAATCTTGTCCTTTCTCCCTTCTCCTATTCAATGGTATGTTTCCTCGGCACTTAGGACATTAATTCTCATAATGTCCCATCTCCAAAAAATTGTTTCATTGAAGATTGGTATCTTCTTTCTTCCCCTTATAATCACCAGAAATATGAGCTTTTTATCCACATCTGTAGAATACTTCTTTTTCTTTTAGATAGCCACCAAGGTTTTTCCTTCCACAATTATCACAGGGTGAAAATTCAACTCTTCCCTTCTTCCCTGTTTGCTTATTTTCTTTTCCAGAGTGTTCAGAATATCTCTTCTTCTCTTTCTTTTATTTAATGTTGTAAGACTTAGAGAATTCCTTTTCTTTCTTGATACCATATGAGACAATATCTTTGTACGATGAGATGGATTGTGAGACTAATGATCGATATAGAAATGGATTTAACCGATAGAATAAATGATCACCCATACTTATTGGGTTATGTATAGAATATGCATCATTCCTTGCTATCCTTGTAATGTTAGATTCATACTTTGCAACATTCTCATCCTTTTTTGCCTCAGACTCAAAAATTGTATTTCCAAATCTGCTCGATGGTCATGAGGAGAGTATTTTTATAAGAAATGCTCTTTAAACACTCTCCATTACCAACATGATGTTTTTTCATCCTCATATGTGTTTTTAATTAATGAACACCATTGATCTGCATCTCCCGTGAGGTGATAAACTACCATGAAAACTTTTTCCTTTTCACTAATCCCCAAAGCATGAAATATTTTCTCAATGGAACTTATCCATTCCTCAGCTACAAATAGATTTGTAGACCCATTGAATGTTGGTGTTTGTTGCCTCATGAAGTGGTCTAACATTGATCCTCCATGTTGTGGATTAGGGTGCTCCGTATGGGTAAGGTTATAATTCATAACCTGAGTGAGTTGTCCCAGTATGGTAATAAGCTGATCAGCATTAGTTGTATCACCAGGTCCACTATAATAATCTTGAGTAGGATGGCAGTCCCTACATTGATTATGTGCATTGATATAGTTTCCATTCCTACCACTAGGAACCATTTGTAAAAAATGTTATACATTAGATTTGTTTATGAATCACAATACATAATTCCAAACTTGTAAAATAGTTAACATAAATTGTACAGTTTATAGATTTAATCCATAATCATAAAAATATTTATTGGAGGAATTCTATACATATAAATCCTTTATAATATATTGTAAGAAAATGTGAATTTTCCTAAGCATATCCCTTGGGAGTGTCATAACCAAGAGTGCAGTAAGGCCCGTTGTCATGTACCAGGATACACCCGGTCAAACCCAAAACTCTTTGTCAGGGTTTTCACTACTAGGTACATCTGTGTCATAGATGTCTCTACCTTCTAATATCCAAACAGAGATTTATTTCTTGGAAAATACACAAAATATCTACATTAACAAATTCTAGGAAGTTATTCTATACATATCCTCAAAGACTATCTTAGTTTAATCCTCTCCAATGAGAGTTTTTCTAAATATATTTTCCAAGGTTTGTACTAAACTTCCTCTGATACCAACTGTAATGCCCCGACCCCAGTTACCCCGGTTCTGTGTATTATTACATAACATTGTAATGATACAAGAAATCATATCCCAAAATACTGATCAGTTTAGTATTATTGGAAACAAGATACATACATAAGTTCAACATTATAACTTGAAAAGAAATAAAATACTAATTTATTCTATTAGAATCATCCAAGCCTCCAAGTTTATGCCTAAAATTCACTCATAAGTATCTTAATCATATACTAGGAAAATGAAACATAAGAAAGGGGTGAGCTCAATCACTCAGTAAGAGTATGAAATTCAGTGGAAGATAAGCTAAACATTAGGCATGGTGAATAATTGAAAACACATGCCTTTACAAATAATAAACATGAACACTTTATGGACGGAATATGAGATGAGTAAATAAAGCCATAATAAAACATAATCATGGATATTCTACTAGTCTAATAATCTAACGAACCATAAATAGTATTCTCATAATGATGTAATGTATAATGTAATACATTCTGAAACATTTTTCCAAGGCCTTGGCCAAGACGTCAAAAAATGATTAAGGCCTCAGCCAAAACTGTATATCAAATTAAGAAAGGCATCATCCAATTGCATGCCTAATTGTCTTAGGAGAATTACCGATGAACCAAGGTGCTATATTGGGCTCCACCCATCACTTACTAATTCCAATACATTCCACATATGAAAAGGTTGAAACATAGCATAAACATTCATTTTAAAACTAGCCTACGAAATGTCAATACTTTAACCATAAACCATGAATGGTATAAAAATAACACATCCATAATCAAACATATCACAAAACATTAAATACAATATGGAAGATTTGTATTATAATAAATAAACATAAAAAAGTGTAAACATTATCAATGGATGTTGACATAGATGAAACCAAAACTATTTGATAGAAAAATCTCTTTCTATTTGGGAATAATTTAAGAGTCACATAATTATTAAATAAAACATTTATTTTGAAAATATTCCTATAATACTGTATAGGAATCTTCGATGATGTTATAATGGCGAAAAATAGTTGCACCTTCCATATATGTTAAAAAGGCATTTTACCTTAATTTTTTCAAAAGGGTCATACATTACCTTGTTTGGGATACGACGAAAAGATTCTTTTAAAAAATGTATAAGTTCAAATAAGGGTATAAATGAATTTTACCAATAGTATAGTAAATAGTAAAAATGTTTTGATATAAATTTTAAAGAAACACATATGTGGATGATAAAGAGGTCCCAGTAGATACTCACGTATAAAAACCTCGGATAATAAAGAGATTGTTGAATTAACCCTTACCTTATAATTTTCCTTGGACGGGGTACATTAACCTCCTATAAAATAAGTAATTAATTGTTATTAAATTATATAGTAACTACATAATTAAATATAATATCATATTTTATCTTCTAATATTGCATTGTTAATAATATTTTAGTAGTATCATTGTTTCGGGTGTAAACTGATTCATTTTCCATTATATGTTGTGTTATGTAAGTTATGTTTGTTATTGATAGGATGTATTTGATTCATATCCAGAATGATAATATGTTATAAATTTTTTTTAATAATAAAATGAAAATTATTCATGAATGGCTTATATGGGGTATGAATCTCGTCGCGTTCTTGGAGACGGTAATCTATATGTACGCACGAACGCTACATCCATTTTTTTAGTTTAAATGAAAAGAAAACCAAATGATACATAGGTATTGTAACGACCCAATGTTTTTTAATGTAAATTCCCTTCTTATATATATGTAATAATATAACATGAAATCACAACATAATGAACTACTATGTGATAAGTGACCTTTAAACATATGTTTGTCACTTATGTGTTTGGAATTTTGAAAATCTGACATACACGGTTGTGTTCAAGATGATTTTTGGAGTCGAATGAAAACAAAATTAATTTTTGGTGAATAGTGACCTACCCTTATGAATAGTAACATAACCTTATTAATAGTAATATAACCCTTATGAATTGTAAATAATACAACATAAGAGTAACATTACCTATGAATAATTAAATAAAATTTAGACATCATAGAAAGTGACAATATGACCTTAGTAAATGTTTTGGTATTTTTTAAGTCATACATAATTAATTATAATTAATTAAATAATTTAAAATTATATTTATTTCCCTAAATTTATTTAATTAATTTCTTATCGTTTTTAGATAATTTTATAAGACCCTATGTAATTTTTGAAAGCACTATAAATAAGTTTTAATCTTAAAAACTGTTTTTTAAGTAAATTATGATTTTAATCAAATATTAAATTAATAATATTTAGATAATTATTATTGAAAAATGGATTTCATTTTTTGATTCTACACATCGAAAAACGGTGGGGTAAAGTTTTGGGATTTTTCTAAGATACTTGAATTTTTTATGAATATTGAAATACCGTAATTTACAAATTAAGCTAAATAAGCTAATTATTGGGTCATATATGAGGTTCTGTTGATGTAAGCCCACTTGGTTTGGAATTAAATTATAAAAATACTATTCTTGGTCGTTCAATACTCACTATTACTTGTCTTAGGGGAAAATAATAAACTAATGAATCTTATATTAAGGAAACTCATCTCCCTTCCACTATAAAAGCCACCCTTCACACCCTCATTTCCTCACACCTATCAAGCTCCAAGACTTCTCTAAACTCTACCCAAACACCATCCCTATCCCCTCCCTCATTTACAAGAGCTTATTGTCTCATTAAAAGACCATGCCTAGGCCCTTAATGAGGTTCTCAAGAGGAGGATTCTAGAGGTAATTTCCCTCCCTCTTCTCCGTTAATTTCCTTTCATGTTCAAGTTCATTTCTTGATCTCTCCCCACCTAACATCATCCAAATTGTATTTTTACTCTATTATTATACATATAATTTAATTTAATGATTCTAATTGGATATTATATCATCCAATCTTCTTTCCCACTTCCTTTTATTTTATTTTAGAGAACGTTGTTCGTGAAGTGTTAATTTATCCCCTTCAAGAACGACATGCTTTCTACTTCCATTTCTACTTTCGGATCTGTTCACGAAACCATTTTTATGGTTGAACATTAATATGTTATATTTATTATGTACTATTTAATGTTCTGGAAATATCCTATGTCCATATTACTAAGTGATAAGTTAAAACAAGTTTGTTGTGATCCAAAAACCGCCCAAATTGACCAAAATAACCATCATTTAATTCGTATCTAATGATTCATCCACATGGATGTAATATAATTCATTATAATATCATTTAAACTATTGTAATATCTTCAATGAAATTTAATATCATTTCTAGATTTTTACTCATGTTCTACCCAAACATTAATTTAAGAACACAAGTGAACCACCCAAGAAAAACCATAAAAACGAACATCCCTGAACAATGTTTTTAAACTATATAAGTCATCCAAAGGAACATAATATGACATAATGAAACCATAATGAACCCTATTAATGTAAAAAAGGTTATGTATTTCTAATTAATGAATATAATGTTATTATACAGGACATTAAAGATAAGGAAGCATTCGGGTACAAGGTAAGGGGAAATCTCGAACCCAATTTTCTTCCTTCGGGTTCTCACTCTTTCACTACATTTTTGATATGGTTAATCCTTATAGATCATTTGTTCATCATTTTTATTAGTATTCTGGGGTATAAATGTTTTTTTATAGTTTTTATGTCCATCAAAATGTTTTCCGAAAAGAAGTCTTCTTTTAAGAACAACCCTTTTACTTCTCACTCAAAGTAGACGGTTCTTGTAACATGTTTGTTGTTCCCACTTTCTTTTGGGAAACAAAAGTTTATGAATGTGTTCTTATGAGATGAAAAATATTCCTTTTCATGGGTTTTTATGTTAATTTATGTTATATTTTCATTGTTCCATTCCTGAAAAATGATAATGTTATGATGAGACAGGTTCTCCCAGAATTATATAGCGCAATATGAATGTTTCGTAGTGAGAGGTGTGCCCGGAATTATACAGTGCTCTAAAGAATTGGGTAAAGTGATGAATATAATGAGTAAATGTGAAATGATGTGTGAAAAAAATTCTATATTGTTTCACAATTATTTGTCGTAGTTAACCACTAAGATATGATATTTCATTTTTATGCATTGCCACATTTCATGTCTTTTATTTATGCTCCTCTCATGTTCATTACCTTTTTCATATGTTATGATTATGCTCACCTCATGATATATTTTTCTTATATATCCTCTTACTATGCTTCTAGATCACCCCTTTTTATGTATATCCTTTGGTGGTTACATTTACTATTGAGAGGACAAATTCCAATACAAAGCTAGAGAAGATGAAATTAAATAAATGTTCATGCTTG
Source organism: Viscum album (assembly GCA_963277665.1). Lineage (NCBI taxonomy): Eukaryota > Viridiplantae > Streptophyta > Magnoliopsida > Santalales > Viscaceae > Viscum > Viscum album. The sequence continues at coordinate 450,637,441 of OY728133.1, forward strand.
TTGTGTATTTGTTATAGGTAATCCTATTTTGCCCAAGACAGTAAACCGTTGGAACCTTTATGTGTAATAATGTTTTGTTGTTTATATTTGAAATGATGTAATAGTAATGTATGAAAAGGTCAGGTCGCTATAGTTGGTATCAGAGGCAGGGTTTAGTTAATTTGGGAATTAAGATTAGCGAACCCTAGGGAAAACCTAAAGTATCAGATTAAGTACAAATATGCACACAAGATTATTAACCTAGAGATCCCATATGTTATTTTTTTCATATAAATTGTTTAAACAAATAATTTATTCCTGACTTGTTTACATATGTTTTGTTCTTACCATTTCTATTTTTGAAAATGGTGGGAACCAGGATAAATCAAGCCAACAACTCATGTGAGGGCCAATGTGACGATTGCCCGAATGAAATCCCCAATGATTTGGGAGGTGAATTCAAAAAATCATGGCAATGATTACCCAATTATCTCATGTTATGAATAATAACCGTAATAATGGGTAATTTCCTCCTTCACCAAAGATGGAGAAACTGGATATCGGTTGTTTTATGCGGCAACGACCACCGACCTTTTGTGGATCTTTCGATCCACTAGTTGCGGAATAGTGGGTCAACTCCATGGAGAAGATCTTTTCTGTGCATCACTATTCTGAGACAGAGATGGTGACTCTAGCCATTTATCGTCTAGATGGATAAGCTGATCAATGGAAGGATTTGATTAAGAACACCAATCCAAGGGAGGAAATTGAAGAGATAAAATGGGGAGACTTTAAGATAATGTTTCTTAATATGTATTTCCCACAAACTCTTTGTATGAAGGTTAAGAGAGAATTCATAGAGCTCATGAAAAAAGAAGGAGAATCTATCAAAACATATGAATCGAATTTCACAAGGCTCGCAAGGTATGCTTCAGGTTTTGTTATCAACAATGATAGAAAATTTAATAGATTCTTTAGTGGATTAAAAAAACACCTTCGAAAGTCACTAGAAATTTGAGACTTTGGGAGATATGAATAAGTAGTTCGATGTGCTCTCAATGTGGAGATGGAGTTTGGAGAATGATCCCATGGTAATGGTGATAAGAAAATAAAGATGGAGTTTCAAGATTGTGGATCTAATGACAAAGGTGGGAAGAAAAATCAACGACTCACATGCCAAAAATGTGGGATGTTACAGAATGGGAACTGCCTCAAAGGTACTGGAAAATGCTTCAAGTGTGGAAAAGAAGGAAATCATTCTCAAGAGTATTGAAAAGACACAAAAAGGAATAAGAATGTATCCTATGAAAGGAGGGAACCACCCATGGTTCAATGCTACAACTGTAAGGATCTGGGGCACTATGCAAACTAGTGCACTAAACATTGAGTTCTCGAGGGTAATCAACGTCAGCAACCACCAAAGAAAAAGGAACAAGGGAAGGCTTATGCCATCACTACTATAGAGGTGGAGCATGATAATGAATTCATACAAAGTACACTTCCTATTCAATCAAGATAGGGAAAAGTCTTAGTTGATTCTAGTTCTACGAATTCCTTTGTATCTTTCAAGTTTTCTATAACTATAAAATCAAAGCCCCGAAACCTTGAAGTATAGATATCTATAAAAACTCCAAGTGGTGCAATAATTGGAACCCAAGTGTTTGACTCTTCACCTGTTGCCGTATGTGGGAAGATTCTTCTGACAAATCTCGTAATACTTCCCTTGGTGGAATTAGACTCTATAATGGGAATGGATTGTCGCTTGTTATATAGAGCACCTATCAACTATCGAGAAGAGGACATATCTTTTCATATTCTGAACCATCCCATGATCCTCTACAAATTCAAGGAAGATCATGAATCTCCTTTGAAAAATACTTCAATGGTTTGGGTGTTGATTCCATATGAAGAAGCATACCTCGCCAAAATAGTGGAGTCAATGGAAAGTTCCAACCTTGAGGAAATGCCCATCGTGAGGGAATACGACAATCTATTTCCTGAAGAGTTACACAGTATTCCCCTAGATCGTGAGGTAGACTTCTCAATTGAACTCATACCCGGAGCAAATCCTATCTCGAAGTGTCCCTATAGGATGGCTCCTATCGAACTGAAGGAGTTAAAGAAGCAGATGAAAGAGCATCTGGACAAAGGGTTCATACGCCCTAGTGCATCACATTGGGGTTCACCAGTGCTCTTTGTAAAGAAGAATGATCAAATAACGCTACATTGTATTGATTATCAGTAACTCAAAAAAACACCATAAAAACAAGTATCCTCTCTCAAGGATTGATGGCTTGTTTGACCAGTTAAGAGGGGCTCAATACTTCTCAAACGTGGATCTTTGTTCTGGATATCATCAGGTATAGGTGAAGAAGGTTGATATTTAGAAGACTGCCTTCCATACGAGGTATGGGTGCTATGATTTTTTGGTGATGCCTTTCAGACTTACAAATTCCTATATAATCTTCATGGATTTTATGAATAGAGTATTTAGAAATTACCTCAACAAATTTGTGGTAGTGTTTATCGATGATATTCTCCTCAATTACAAGAACAAGGAAGAACATGAAAAACATCTAAAACTTTTGTTGGAGAAATTGAAAAAGGATAAGTTGTACGCCAAGTTCAGAAAGTGTGACTTTTGGATGAATCAAGTCACATTATTGGGACAAGTGATCTCCAGTGAGGGAATTTCTGTAGATCCTACAAAGACAATGGTTATTGAGGAATGTCTGAGGCCCTTTAGTGTCACAGAAATCCATAGTAATCTTGGATTAGCTGGGTATTACTGACGTTTTTTGAGAATCTTCTCTCGGTTGTCTAGTCCGCTAACTAAGTTAACAAGGAAAGGGGTAAAGTATGTCTGGACGGAAGAATGTGAGGGAAGCTTCATGGAGTTAAAGAGAAGGATGATCACTGCACATGTACTCACACTACCGAAAAGTGGAGAACATTTTGTGATATACAGTGATACTTCAATGAAAGGCTCGGGTTGTGTACTCATGCATAATGATAATGTGATAGCCTACGCCTCACAATAGTTGAAGATCCATGATCCGAACTACCGACACATGATCTAGAGCTCGTAGTCGTCATTTTTTCCTTGAAAATCTGGCGGCACTACCTTTATGGCGAGAAGTGTGACATATACATTGACCATAACAGCAAACAGTATATATTCACACAAAAGGAGCTCAACATGCCTCAAAGGAGATGGTTCAAGCTAATCAAGGATTATGATTTCTCTATTCACTATCATCCTGGAAAGGAGAACAAGGTAGCTAATGCTCTAAGTAGAAAAGAACATGCTCCTCTATCCATGTTGTGGATTTAGAAAGATCCTATCTTCATGGATGTGCAAAGAATGGATTTTGAAATCATAAGGGTAGGGGATACATCATACCTTTCCCAAATGATTGCGCAACCATCAATCCAAGAGAAGATTATGGAAGCACAAAGGGATGATGTGGAGATAACAAAGAGTGTGAATGCAGTAAAGGAAGGTAGATTCAAGAGTTCCATACCGATGATGATGGTGTGATTTGGTTTGGAACGCGACTTTGTTTACCTTCATCACCCGGGATAAAGAAAGAGATATTGGACAATTCACATGGCTCAACTTTCTCTATCCATCCTGGGAGTGCAAAGATGTACCGTGATCTCTGGGAAGACATCTGGTGGGATAACATGAAGAAAAAGATTACGGAATATATATAAAGGTGCTTGGTATGTCAGCAAGTTAATGTTGATCCACAAAAATCAAAAGTTATGATGCATCCATTACTTATATCGATCTGGAAATGGGAAAACGTTACTATATACATTTTCACGGGTCTCCCAAAGACGTTAAAGAGAAATAATGTGATATGGGTTATGGTTTATCGACTCACCAAGACTTCCAATTTTATCTCTATTCAGGAAGACTTCACACTTGAAAAAATTGAAAAGATATATGTGAAGGAAGTGGTGAGAATGCACAGTGTTCCACTATCTATTATATCTGACCGTGATCCAAGGTTCACACCTAAATTCTGGAGGAGCCTTCAACATGCTTTGAGTACTGAATAAAATTTCAGCACAGCCTATGACCCTAAAACTGATGGCTAATCTGAAAGGAATATATTGACGCTTGAAGATATGCTAAGAGAATGCTCTCTTGAATTCGAAGGTGGTTGGGATCAGCATCTCCCATTGGTTGAGTTCTCATACACCATTAACTTCCACTCAAGTATTCAAATGGCTCCGTATGAAGCTCTTTATGGTAAGCTATGTAGAACTCCAACCTGTTGGGATAAAGTTAGAGAAATAAAGCTACATGGGCACGATCTGGTGCAAGAGATGACAGAGAAGGTTCAAGTCATCCAGAAACACATCAATGTAGCTCAAAGTCGGTAAAAGAGCTATGCTGACAACCGTCGAATGGACTTGGAGTTTGATGTTGGGGATAAAGTCTTCCTTCGAATCTATTCATGGAAGAGAGTCAAGTGATTCGGGAAGAAAGGGAAGCTAAGCCCAAGGTATATTGGCCCCTTTGAGATCCATGACTGCATAGGAGCCGTGGCATATATTCTTTCACTTCCACCGAATATGGCTCAAGTTTACGATGTGTTTTGTGTATCACTACAAATAATGTACATACCCAACCCCTCACATGTACTAAACTCAGAGGTGGTGTAGCAGGAAGATGATGTCTCATATGAGTAGCAGCCAGTAAAGATTCTGGATCGGAGAGATAGGGTTCTAAGAAACAAGACAACCCATCTTGTCAAAGTGTTATGGAGAAACCATAAGTTTGAGGAAGCAACTTGCGAACCAGAAGAGGCAATGAAGGAGAAACACCCCCACCATTTTGTGTAAAGTGAAATTTTGGGGGAAAAATTTCTTAAGGGGGGAAGAATGCAATGACCAAAAGTTTTTAGTGGAAATTCCTTTCTTATATTTATGTCTTAAAATAACATGAAATCAGAACATAATGAACTACTATGTGATAAGTGACCTTTAATCATATGTCTATCACTTATGTGTTTGGAATTTTGAAAATATGACATACACAGTTGTGTTCAAGATGATTTTTGGAGTCTAATGAAACAAAAATAATTTTTGGTGAACAGTGACCTACCCTTATGAATAGTAACATACCCTTATGAATAGTAATATGACCCTTATGAATATTAAATCATCCAACATAAGAGTAACATTACCTATTAATAATTAAATAAAATTTGGACACCTTAGAAAGTAACAATGTGACCTTAGAAAACATTTTGGTATTTTTTAAGTCATAAATAATTAATAAATTAATTTAAAAGAATATTTATTTCCTTATAATGTATTTAATCAATGTCTTATAGTTTTTAGTTAATTTCATAAGACCCTACGTAATTTTTGAAATCACTATAAATCGGTTTTAATCTTAAAAACTGTTTTGAAGTAAATTATGATTTTAATTAAATATTAAATCAATGGTATTTAGAAAATTATTTTTGAAAAATGGACATCATTCTTGGATTCTACACATTGGAAACTGGTTAGGGTAATGTTTTGGGATTTTTCTGAGATACATGAATTTTTTATGAATAGTGAAATATCGTAATTTACAAAATAAGCTAAATAAGCTAATTATTTGCTCATATGTGATGTTCTGCTGATGTAAGCCCGCTTTTTTTGGGATTAAATTATAAAATTACTATTCTTGGTTGTTCATTACTCACTATTCATTGTATTAGTGGAAAATGATATACTAATGAATTTTATATTAAGGAAACCCCTCTCCCCTCCACTATAAAAGCCACCCTTCACACCCTCATTTCCTCACACCTCTCAAGATCCAAGCCTTCTCTAAACTCTACCCAAACACCTTTAATAGCCCCTCCCCCATGTCCAAGAGCTTCTGGTCTCATCAAAATACCAATCTCAGGCCCTCAAGGAGGTTCTAAAGAAGAGGATTGTAGAGGTAATTTCCCTCCCTCTTCTCTTTTAATTTCCTTTCAAGTTGAAGTTCATTTCTTGATCTCTCCCGACCTAACATCATCCAAATTGTACTATAACTCCAGTATTATACATATAATAAGATTTTATTATTCTAATTGTATATTATATCATCCAACCTCCTTTTCCTCTTCCTTTTATTTTATTTTAGAGAAGGTTGTTCGTGAGGTGTGAATTTATCACCTAAAAGAACGACATGCTTTCTTCTACCATTTCTACCTTCATAACTGGTCATGAAACCATATTTATGGTTGATCAAGAATATGTATTATGTATTTTGTTCTATTTAAAGTTCTGGAAACAACATATGTCCATATTACTAAGTGTTAAGTTTAAACAAGTTTGTTGTGATCCAAAAACCGCCCAAATTGGCCCAAATAACCATCATTTACTTCTTATCTAATGATTCATCCACATGGATCTAATATAATTTATTATAAGATAATTCAAAATTCCATAATATCATTAATGAAAAGTATTATCATTTATGGGTGTTTACTCATGTTCTACCCAAACTTCAATTTAAGAATACAAGTGAACCACCCAAGAAAAAACATAAAAACGAACATCCCCTAACAATATTTTTAAACTCTATAAGTCATCCAAAGGAACATAATATGAAATTATTAAACCAGAATGAAACCTATTAAGGTACATATGGTTATGGATTTCTAATTAATGAATATAATGTCATTATACAGGACATTAAATAGAAGGAAGCATTCGGGTACAAGGTAAGGGGAAATCTCGAACCCAATTTTCTTTTTTCAGGTTCTCCCTCTTTCACTCCATTTTTCATATGGTTAATCCTTATAGATCATTTTTTCATCATTTTCTTTAATATTATGGGATATAAATGTTTTTAACTAGTTATTATGTCCAACAAAATGTTTTCCAAAAGAACTGTTCTTTTAAGAATACCCATTTTACTTCTCACTCAAAGTGGACGGTTCTTGTAACATGTATGATGTTCCGTCTTTATTTTGGAAACCCAACGTTTATGAATGTGTTCTTATGAGATGAAACCCATTCCATTTCATTGGTTAGTTATGTTCATTTATGTTATATGTTCACTGTTGCTTTAATGATAAATTATAATGTTATGATGAGATGGGTGTGCCCAGAATTATATAGCGCAATATGAATGTTTCGAAGTGACGGGTGCGCCCGGAATTATACAGCTCTCCAATGCATTGGGTAAAATAATGAATCCTACGAGTAAATGTGAAAAGATCTGTGAAAAAGATGATAGCTTGGTTCAAAATTATGTGTGATAGTTAAACACTAAGACATGATGTTTCATTTTTAAGCATTGCAACATTTCAAGTCTTTTATTTATGATCCTCTCATGTTCATGATCTTTTGCCTATGTTATGGTTATGCTCACCCCATGAGATATTATTATTATCTATCCTGTTACTGGGCTTCTAGCTCACCCATTTTTATGTATATCCTCAGGTGGCTGCATTTACTAAGGATATGAAAAATTCCAATAAGATGCTAGAGAAGAAGAAATTAAATAAATGTTCATGATTATTGTGTATTTGTTATGTGTGGTCCAAGTTTTCCCAAGACACTAAAACTTTGGATCCTCTATTCGTAATACTTTTATGTTGTTTATCTTTGAAATTATGTAATAGTAATATCTGAAAAGGTTGGTCACTATAGGTATATTATTATTCCAATATTATATAATATTTATTGTATGATATTTATGTTCATTAACACCATCCTTTATACGTTCCATGTATGGTATGAATGAGTCATGTCACTTTGAGGGGGCGGTAGTCTGCACATCATCAAATGATATTATCATATATACACATCATTAAAAGATAGAGGTATGTTATAAAATAGAGTTACAATATCTTTTAGATAAAATAAATTTCATAAATATCATATATAATTACAGTGCCATTATAATTTCCAATATAAGATGTGGTAGTAGAAGATTGAACAATCATCATTTCTTGAGGTAGTAGTTCACCATCCACAGAAACATTATGTTATATACCAATTAGATAGAGGTGTGTGTGAGTGTAGATGAAATAATTCTCATAACAAAAATCTATTATATTTAGGATATTGGTGTTGTTATAAAATAATGTAATAAGGAGAGTTTAGTGGGTTGGAGATGTAAAATAAAAGAAAATAACTCTAGAGGAGATGTTACATTTAAATCGGGTAAATACCTTTTGTTTGAAAGAAAAGGCTTCTTTGAAGTGCCTTTTTTCAAGTTAAAGATTATAAGAGGAATAATGGGATGTAGGGAGCTTAATTGGCTAGATTTTGGACGCTCCATGAGGCTTGAGAGGTGTGAATAATGGGTTATAGGTGGTGTATTTTTATAAGGGGGGTGAGAGGCTCTTTAAGAATGTTTAATGATATTACGTTATTATATAATGATTTTTGGTTTCTAAATGTCCAAAACTCATTAAATTAGAAGATAATATGACTCATGTTCGAAATAAAATCATCCAATAAGAATTTGATATGTTTTGAATATTGTTTTGATTTTTATAATCACATCTATTTAAATAATTCATTAATGAGGTAAACACTACACCATTATTGTGTCATAAATAATTTTATTTATTTGAGGTCTAAAAATTATTAGGAAACCATGATTTAGGAAATATTTTAATATTTAAATTGAATTTTTGTAATAGAAATGATAACTTATATAACCCAATGTAAATATTTTTTCACTTAAATATATATGTTTGTCATTTGTGCCTTTACTTTAAATTAATTAATATAAAGTGTCATTATCACTCCCAAGTGGCTCTATGGGGTCCCAAAATAGACTCAAAGATTCCCATGGTTGGACATGTACCAATAAATAGAAATATCACAAATGTTGGAGTAATTTAATATTATTATAATATTATTTTTTACCCTTATTTACCGGATTTACCTTTTGACAATGGTAAATAACATATTTACCGAAATAATTATTCATAATGTCTAAAAATAAAATTTAACTATTTAAAAAATTTAAACCTCATAATTCCAAAAATAGAATAAATTTTTCCAAATTAAAAACATAGAAGGAGCATAAATTAATTTAAAATCAATTCTTGTTGTAAAATTAAAAAAGCGTTCTTTTTAGAAAAAATATCTTCCAAAAGATTGTCACGTGTTTATGTCCAGTTTAAATTTGAAATTAAATCAAATGAATTAAATTATGTTAAATGATAAAAATATAATCTAATGATACATAAAGCCATTCAAATGTATAATTTAACAGTATAAATTATTTCGATTAAAAAATTTGTTTTAATTAAAATTTAGTATTTTTTACTATTCATCAAAAATAGAATGTTTCACAAAAAATACAAAAAATTCACCGAAATCTAATTTTGATATTCTGAATCCAAAAAAAAGAAGCACATTTTGAAAAATAAAATTTATAAAATTTCAAAAAGTGTGTATTACTATTCGTAACAGCTTGTTTGATTGGTCCTAGTGTGTTAAAATCTCGAAGTTGCGTACAATGGTAACTATTGCATTATTTAAAGGGAAACGTATCGTGGAAGCTTGGGTTGTTACAATAAGAATGAAAAATATCAAAAAATTTCAAATTAGAATTGTTTTGGAATATTATGTGTTAGTTCCACATTAATTTTTAATGTATACCCAGAAATTAATTTTTTCTTACTACTATATTTATTATTCTAATAAATTTTTGTACACAACATGGACTTCTTATTACAGTATATCAAGGAAAAATAAAATCACCGCAGTGTGATGATTTTACAATTGGAATTTATGATTGAGATTTATGTATTTTAAGATTATGAAAATAACAACATCAATTTTTGTGTACAAAAAGACCAAAGCAAGCAGTGAATGAAGACATAAAGATGGGACTTTGATTTAACTATTTCAGGCTATATAGTTTTAAAATGAGCCCCGGATATTCACCATTCAACTTCATGTTGAAGTAAGAATCTAGTTGATAAATATTTATTGTTTCAACATCTTGAAGGGCTCAAACACTCCATGTTACAAACACCAGCATCTTCATCAACAATAACTCATCAAGTTAAATTGTAATGTTATTTAATTTTATTGTGTCTATTTATGATTAATCATCACACATTGTTTATCTTACTACCCTAAAAATGACACTTCCAAGTTTTGTTTGGATCCTTAGATGACTAGGTCTAGTCTATCCCTATAAAACACTTTGTTCCTATTAACATGTAAAATATAATAGTATATGACTATGCCTATAAGATCCTAGGTTTTGTGTTTCTGCTGTGAATGTTGGGTATCTCTAGACCCATAACACATATGGTCTTAGGACTTTTCCTTTAATAGTTAAGGTTAGATCTACACCTGTAATATATTGGGTTAGGTTACCAGTCATAAAATATTGGTTTCCATCTAAACCAAAAAAATTAAAGAGGTGAGGATTAAGCCTATAAAATTATAGGTTTTGTATTCTCATATAAAAGTCTAGGTTAATGTGATTGAATTATTTTATTTTTAGAGAAATCACTTTCCAATATTAATTATTATACTATATTTTTTTAAAATAAACAAAATTACACCCAACTTTTCCATTTCTATAACCCATTAAAGAACAAATAAAAACAATCACCAGCATGTTGTGGTGTTTTATATAAAATATACCTTGATATAGTTGTCACCACTATGCGGTCATTTATGTGATGTTGTTTTATAAAGAAACATATTTTATATGATACAAGATATTGAATTTGATATCTTGGGAAGTGGAGTTACCCCATATAGATATCATTTATGGAACCATTTAATTAGAAGAATCATTGGGGAAGAAGTTCATTCATCCATTATAGTCTTGAACTATCAAATGAATTAACTCATGTACTATAACACTTAAGTTAAGGTGTGCTTAAATGTGGAACGTACTCAATCCAAATTAACCATTGTAATATGATGAAAGTGGGTGTCTGTGATATATTAATTCATAGAAAATACTTATCCTAACCCAAAGCTATCATCTTCTTCATCCTTCACACATAGAGGTTCTAGAATACTTATGGGGGATGAAAATACCCTTCCTATAATGAGAGATTCACTCATACCAATGATACATTCGATGGTGAGAGTATTTTATTAGCCACTCTTGTGATCTTTCTAAAACTAATTTGACAATTATAGAGGTTTTTATTTTTCTCATTTTATTTAATGGTACACATGTTTCTTCATTTTTAATTATATAAAATTTCTTTTATCTTTTATAGAGATTGAGGATTTTTGGTTTCTCTTTATTTTTCTTCTTTGATTATGTATTAATCAAACTGAATATATTAATAAGTGAATTCATAGAGATCTATGTTATTATTTTACAAAATAAAATTTGAGAAATGGAAAATTTTTAAAGGCATAGAAACACATCGGATATCGAAACGACATAAAACGTTGGTCACGACACTGTAGGACCGACCATTTCTATTTTTTAAGAGTTAAAACATGAAAAGGCTATTTGTTTTTATATAGGGAGTGGTGAGAAACAATATATGTTATTGTGTTAAGAATTAATTCATAAAAAAATGGACCACATTGACATGGTGTCTATATCATTTTACATAGTGAAGCATTTCATCAAAATAGCTTCAGAAAGGCCAACCAGAAATAACATAAGATGTGGGTATTTAAAAATTATTTTAGTGTAAACACCACAAAATAGATTATTCTATTGTAAAAAAATTTATCCTTGTGACCACCACATCCAAGTGCAGTCCATGGTTCTCAGAAAAAAATATTTTCCAATGTTTTTAATTTGGAAGTTAAATTAAATTTTTTTTAAATGTCTATGAATTATAATTAAAAGGTATTAATGGATTTTTTTAATTAATAATGGGGTAATTAATTAATAAATTATAAAAGGTGTAAACTTAGTTGAAATATTTTTATGAATCATTTATTATTAAAAAGTTATTTAATTTTAAATGTTAATATTAAAACAATTTTTTAAATTATATGGAATGGCTTATAGATTATAAAATATGATTTTATTTTCGAATCATTAAAGGAAGATTATAAAGTGTTTAAAAATTACATTAATGTAAAAAAAATATAAAATTAGTTATATTATTAATTATATATTGTTCATAATTATTTTAAATTGTTCAAAATTAATAAGGAATTATTTTTAAATGATAAAGCATATGATATTTATATTATTCAAAAATACTTTCCTATAAAAATTTAATTACACTATTATTTATATTTTATTATCGTATCATATATTTTTTGATATTCCATATAATATTGTATATGAAATCTTCATATTAAAATGCATATATGGATTTTTATTTATAGATATGGTGTTTCCATATTTTTAAATAAGAATCTATAAAAGTGTTTACAAATAGTTTTTATTTACATATCGTTCAATTATTTAAAATTTATTACCTAATTGTTTTATTTCTATAAATTGTATATATTATGAATACTGTCATGCTTAAATTTATATGATAAAATTATTCTAGGATATAGTTGTGATTTTTCATGTTAGGATAAATTTTATAATTAATTTAGTTTATAATTTAATTTAAAATTGGTTTGTAATTGATTTTGTAAACCTTAAATAAGTTTTTGAATATAGTTTATGAATATTAAATACTAATGTTATGATGAATTTAATTCTATATTGGGTAAATTCTCCCTAGGTAGAGGGAATTGGGGTCGGAATACCTACCAACCTGGATTATTATGCCTTATATAGAAACGTCAATCAGGTTGGTTATTTATCACTCTGTGATTACTAATGTGGATATTGTCAATCTCATATAACTATATTAATTTACATGAAGTTTTTTTTACCTTATAGATATTATGGATTTAGATATGTATAAATATCTTTAAATTCTATTTTTTGGGTGTAACACAAACATGTGGGTCATGTAAAGAGATACACATCAATATGGTTTGAACACAGTAATTGTTGGGGGTGAATGGGATTCCAAACTAAATTAATACAATATTTCATAAAAAACGGAATAACTAGGTTTTTATATTGATATTAAAACCCTTTTAAAATACTATGTGTTAAATTCCATCCAATGAAGTACATGTCAAGACCTCGATCATCCAAACAGGTATTATTAGGTATAACATGTGTACCCTTGAATTATATTATGAATTTAAAGATAGTTATAAGTATCTAAACATTAGCTTGGTAGGTATTTTTTATATTAGCATGATTATGAATTTATTATTCCTTTATATGCTATTCTTGATGTTTTATTTGGGTTACCCAAGCTGCAAATCTCTAATAGTTAATATATCATTGTAATGGAGTTGATTTTATCCATATGAGGGATTGGATAAAGAGTTATCCACTCAAATATCTAATAATAAAAAAAATTATTCTTGGGATCATTCCCCACCAAACTAATCGTTGGTTATTTATGTGATCATTCCAATAAATGTAATGGTGAAATATTGATCTTGGCATAAGATAGATAAATGTATTTTAAACATTTACATCATTTTATTGGGAACTCATTTAATAAAATTCTTTGTTTATGGGATATAAAAAACAATACTCATTTGATCAAATATTTTTTTTGATAAGTGTTATCATTATCAAACATTAATTTAAGATCAATTATGAGTAATTAAAAATCGTGGAATCAATTTAATCAAATCGTAATGATATTTTATAATATTTATCAAACAATAATAAAATTTCTTTTTGTTGGAACAACCACTTTCAAAGAAACTAAATTGTGATGCTATTCAATAAAATAATTTGGATTGTTTTGATAAACATTTATAAGATACCTAGAAAGTATCCACACTTAATTTTTTATCAGGGAGTCAAGGTTTTGAAAACTACATGAGACCCAAAATTCATATCAATGAGAGATAACCTTAAAATTATCTTAACGAGCATGCTAAGAAAAAATGGTGTAATGTTTCTAAAGAAAGATTCCGAACCAAGATGAAGTAATAAACCTTAGTCTCTACTCATCTTATGAATATTATTAGGAATCTCAATGGCATAGAGTAACTGGAGTAACCTTTTAAAATTGAATTGAACACTGATTTCAGTCAATAATCAATATCAAAAAGGTTTGAGTAGTTTTTTTTTATTATATTATAATGAATTTAGTAATTCATTACTAGATATCCTAAATTTCATGAGTATGGATTATTATGAAAATGTCAGTACAATTTCAAGTACCATGTGAATTAAAAAAAGATAAATATAAAGGTTTTGGACATAAAGGAATTCAAATAGGTAATAGAGAGTCCAAACTCCCAACTCAACTAGACAATAAGAAAGAAGGAAATAGTATTTACTGTGTCAAAGTTTAAAATTAGAGAATAAGTTTTTTAAAGTAATTGAATGGTTGTATGAATCCTAGTGGAGAGTCCACATCTGGTATAGATGTTACAGAACTCATATATATGATATAGTTTATATTATTTAAATGTGATGTAAATATATAGGAGGCTAGGAGGTGACAAATAATTATATTTTGAGTAATAATGATTAATTTTAGGTTGTAGAGAAAATTATTTTCTAGATTTATATATTTGATTCCAAAATATTTGAAGGATTTATTATAATTTGTATATCGTTTCATTTAGCTCTTGATAATATCACTTAAGAAATATTTTTTAAAATAAAATGAGATGGATATACTAGATACACAAATTTATTATTCTATAACATGATTTAAGGTAGAGTAAAAATGAATTATAACGGTTAGGTAAATAAAACTATTTTTATTTATGTATTTTTTTGATAATATGATTGATTTATTGGAAATGTTTACATGATATTCGGAAAATTTTAAGAATAGAAATACTAGGAATATGATATCTTAGTACTAATGATATATAGAAATACCAGGTAAAAGTTACAACAACATGAATAAATATTGGTTAAAAAGTGTAAAAATGATTATTAAAGAAGCATGTTATGGTCATTAATATCTAGGTTTGTTAGGGGAGAAGTTTTAATAACATATGATGGTCTTTCAAAGATACCTAAAGGTGTTTAGAATACTCCAGGGAATATCCATTCCAGTTATAGGTTTTATATAAATAGATTCATTAATTTTGAAGGGTATATGATATCAAATATATATTTTATAAGTGCTGTAAATATACAATATTTTGAAGTCAAAGAAGAATTTATTGAGGTTGTAGTTTATTTTAAAATTATGAATTCAAGAATTGATATAATAAATTTGAATGTAAAATAATAGATTCTACTCAAATAAATCTAATTAGAGGATGTGTGTCTTCATATCATTTTCTATATTATAAGATAGGTGGTTCAGTAAAAAATATTTGTTGTGAAGATGAATTTGACATGACTAATTATATAATCATGGTTTATGATTCATTGGATTCTATAACATGTTTTTAGAAGAATATAAGGATAAAACTGTTTATCCATGATAAAATGTTCATCTGGTCATCAGATAAAATACGATGAAATATGATTGCCACCCATTAGTGGTGTATATTAATAAAATATTTATTTAAATAAGCATAGAAGAATATTCTTTAAACACATAGAATATCATATACAATATGGGGAAATAGTTTATTTGTTAAATATTCCTAGTAAGAAAAAATAAAAGTTATTTCCAAACACAGAGTGATTTGTGTATAATAGTAATATATTTCCAAATGAACATAGTAAATAAGATTATATTATGATCATGTTTAGACATAGTGAACTTGGAATGTAACAAATAATGGATTAAACATGTCTAAGCATAAAAGGGTATTTCACAGAATATCATAATATTTTTATAGATGAATAATTATTTACAAATATGTAAATATTTACATTTAGTTAGCATGAATAACTGAAAACCACTATATGATTCTAATATTATAATTATAAATTGAATTAATTTGTATATCCTAAAATATTATAGGGCGTTATAGTAAATAAGAATTAAGAAATGTACATTAGTTACCATAATAATGTAAATGTAACATTATCATAAAAGTGTATAGGATTTACTAGTTAGGTAATATTTAAAAGTTAAATTTTTTAAAAATTTCATGGGGAAATGATTGATGGAATTTTTTCCAAAAATATTGAGATATAATGAGAAATATTTCTAAGTAGAAAATAAATTTTAACTTCAGAAAATTTTATTTTATGAAATTAAGTAATTTGAATATGTTCAATGAGTTAAATAGTTAGGAATCTGATTCCAAAATCTCACAAATATGTTGCTTTTCTTACTCCATTTATGTTTCTAAATAAATGGTTTGTAGGAAATTTTTATTATATGGTCAGATACAGATCTGAAAGGTATTACATATGTAGTAATATGTGAAAAAAAAACTTGAAATTTTAGAAAAGATAAGGATGGTATGGATGTTTTTCATATATTATATGATAAACTAGTGGTTATGTAGGGTATATTAAATATTATTACAAGATATTTAAGAATACTAAATTTATAATAATATTTTAAAGAAATATATATTATATTATACTATCACATTGACTATATATATATCTCTATATTCCATTAAGTGTAATTATAATCAACCACTCAAAGTAAGACTTTGAGTTTTCCCAATCTAGTCCATGCCATAGAGTATAATAGGTTATGGAGACATGTTAAGGATAACATTAGTAGGATTCTTGTATTGGAATACATAATATTCTCATGAGGCATGAAAGAAAAAATAAGATTATTTGTGTGTGTTGGATGACCAACTACGTATACCACATTGATTCTCAGACATATAGCTTTGATATATTAGGGATGTATGGATCATATTTGAGCCCCCAATACTAGAGGATGGTGAGAGGCATAGATTGGTAATTTTCATGTTTTGATAGCCTAATAATACAATTCCACATATTGACCTAGCAAATTAGGGGGCGGTTGTGTATATTGCTTAACATGTTGTCAGTCAGAGCTTAACCATGATGAGTATTTTCCACTCATATGGTGAGTATGAAAGTTGGTCCCTTGATTAGGAGAGACTATGGAATGTATAATCACACTTAGATATTATGTTTTATATTCTCATACAGTTGGATGAGTGATTTGCGATGTGCTTATCCATGGAGATGAATAACAGGTGTTTTATTCATCGATTAGGTCAGTTAACACACTAAAAATTGAGAAATAATGTGTATCCTATATGGGGTTGACATACTCTGTGTCCCATGGTCACTACATGTTTTGGAAAAAGCGATAATATGAGAATTCTCATTTTCATTAGATATTGATTGGATGAAAAAAATATAGAGATACATGTGTTTGATAGAGATCACACTATATCTATTTATAGATTGTGTAGTAGTTATGAATTTATAGTGGCTACTATTTTCTTACAGTTATGGATCTAGATATTCATATTTATTTTCAAAATTATAAAGTAACATGGGGTAACACTTTATGGTTGACTAAATAGGGATTGAGTTCGACATAGGAAGTGTCTCTTAAAATGTTTTTCAGTTAATCCAAACGTTTTTTGGATGGGTATTCACAAGGTATTGAATATTATTTAGTACACGGTGAAGTTAATGATAGATTTCCAAAAATGTTTTTAAATACATGGAAAAGGTGTTTTGGAAATGGTTTCAGAAGTTATATTTTATTATATAATATAAGTTTAAGTGGTACAAGGTATTTGAGGATTTATTTCAAGTGGGTTATTGTTGGATATATAATAAAATAGAAACCACCACATTATGGTGGTGTATATGAAGTTGCATATTAAGATGCGAAACACTAAGGGATAATAGTTCATGTGAAGTCATGGTCTGATGTAGCATCCTATATATGATTAATTTAGTTGGTTTTTGAGTCCTTGAGAAACGTTGTTCATCCACTTGAATATTATTTATAGAACTATTTCATTATTTGAAACATTTCCTATGAAGTTTGTTCATAAATTAAATGCATTAACTGTCCAGATTATTAACTCATGTATTATGATAGCTGAGATAATGTGTGGGTCACTGAGGTGTTTCCTCAGTCCATATAAACCATTTCCTTGGGATGGATGTGGGTGTGCATGATTTATTCATGCATGGATGATAATTCTCCTAACAAAAATCTATCATATTATATATCATTTTAAAATAGAGGTTCTTGTACATTGTGGATGGAGTTAAATCTCTATCATGTAGTTAGAGATTCATTTGGCCCACAAATACATTTTTGTGTGGAATGATTCCTAATGTAACTATTGTGATCCTTATAAACTCAACAGATAAAGATCAAAGAGGTTTCAAAATCCATTTCAGTGAATGATATCAATGTGTAATTATTTACACATATATCAAAATTTCATTTATTTTATATGGTGATCCTAGATTTTTGGATTATATTTCATTCAATAATTTTATTAATTATTAATCAACCAATGGAAACCCATCACTCACCTTACAACAGCATACTAGTGCCACCTCAACCATCTCTCTTACTAGCCTCAACATACCCATGACCTTTTTAGAATGTGTACCATTCACTCAAGACTGATTCAATGCTCCTCACACAAGTAGTATACTCATAATATCTTTTGATAACAAAAACACCCAGTCTCTGTAACCCATGATCCTTAATTTACCAATCATATTGACCATACATGAATGCACCAATCATACTTGATCACTAATGAAACTCGAAGCATTACCTATTACAAGATCACTATGAACATTGTCCTTATCTCCCCCAAATTTCTTCCAAAATGTGTGTCATTCCTTCTTCCAAGAAATGGTGCACTCCCCATCATATGGATTCCCTTACACTGATCATGAATCACTAACCCCAATGGATCCAAATACCACATAGTTTTAATTATTCTAGAGCCACATATACGTGTCCCATGTAATACCAATATAGGATTATTCTCCAATCAACCATCCATGGTTGATCGGTCCATTCACAATGTCATCACTAACAACCAAAAGACATTTTTCATTCTCAATTAAGGCTTGATTCACCTTGAACAGAAACATATCATAGAATATTCTTGTCCTAAAACCACACATTCCCATCAAATGATTAAAAAATATGGGCAACACAAATACCAGATGACACCTTCCCTCGTACACTATGTTATTTCATGAAAAAAAAATTGTCACTCACTCTCTTATTCGGGAAGTGTGATCATCCAACAAATATCTCTCAGGTTCATGATGGCTATCTACCATGATATTTATAAAATACAATGGTTGCACACTCTCATAAAACTTGATCACAGAAACTAAACCATGATCGCATGGGTCTTAACTCATCAAATCTATGCTCATCTTCTTAAAACACTGGCTATGTTCCCTATATATATTAATATAATCCATCATCTTTAATAATCTCACTAATTTCAAAGTTGACTATATGATATCCTTCCACAAAATCATTTTTCCAATACCATGAGTGTTAATAAAAATTTCTACTATTCCACTGAATCATATCATGAATAAATACGGCCTCACATCCTATTGATCATTATCAGTAAAACCAGACTTGATACACAAACTAAGGCATTCACATGTCTTTTTTTAACCCTATTTATATAATCTAGGTAACTACCCATTTTTAGTAGTATTCCACCAAGAACCTATATAGGAAAACAACATAAAAGATTTTGTTGACAATTTAATTAACAGATCCCTATTATGAAACACATGAGGGGTTTACCAATAAGGAATATAAAGAATGTACCAACCCATATAGGGTCACCATACATACCACATTCAAATGTACAATCTAGTGATAAATGGAGAAGTCCAACATCGGGATCCAAAAGACCTATCAATAAAAAGAGAAAATCACAGTTCAAAATATTAGAATGCCACCAAAATGTTATACCTAAAAATATTAAATATTTTTTTGTTTAAAATTTAATAAATTATAACCCATATTTAGTTAAATAAATATTATGAAACTATATATATGTCATATAGATCTTATATACCAAATATTATAGATACACAGAGACATATTTCTAAAAAATTCTAAAATAAAAAACCATTAATATAAACCTCAAATAAAATAATTATATTTGAGTAAACACCAAAACTATAATAGTGAATTCCATGAACAAAAATACCATGCCCCTAATAACCAGATCATCCCACTGGAAAGGTGTTCATCAATAACCAGACTGAGGCCCATTAAATGATATAAAACCTTACAATTTTACCTATCTACCATCAAACCAAATAATAAAAATAAATAGACCATTATCATACCACATTATAGTGTCCCAACCCATCAGCCACATAGACATGCCTTGGATAGTATTCTTACGTGAACATAGGCATTTCATCCTATATTCTGAAGGTCGGTGACTAAAAGAAAGGGCCTAGTCCCTACTATAGGGAGACTATGACCCAAAATTTGAGTAATAAAATGGTGTGAGATAACTAAATAATCATCTATAATAATAATAATAATAATTGTATACATAAATTAATAAATAACATTTTTATGAAAAATCTATGATTAAAAATCATGCATTAATAAAACTCAATTCTAAATCACTGATCCAATCAAAAAAAAAATATGAAAAAAATACCTAGTAGATCATATTTTAATCACCGAGACTCAAAAAATCCTTTATTCAATACACATTTAGTAGCTCCATCGTAATCAATTACAAAAACTATTCCTTGAATTATAAAGAAGATAAAAGGTCTTTCCACATAGTAGAGTTACCATATAATGTGGCAAAATTCATTTTATTAGGGTATACCCATGTTCCCCTAACACACACCATCAATTTATGTATGCATGAAGTAATTAATCATGTAAACACAATAAAAAATTTATCATGTGCTAACGAGTCCATTATAACTCCATGCACATACAATCATTATGTGTTAACTAGGTTATTATATCACTTGATCACACCTACTTAAAAATCATGACATAATTTATCCATTTCATCATGCTACCAAACCCTTATTTAATCTCAAACCTAAATTATCATGGTAGAGTTCTCAAAAAGTCCTGACGGCTATCCTTTTATGGTAAGCTCCTATACAACTCACTAAACTAACCACTCACTACAGGAGGCCACTTATATAATACCCTCACTCTAATTTCTCACTGGATTTATAATACCTTGATAAAATATCATGAAATATCAAAATATAGATGCCTTCTAACACAAGTTTCTACCTTACCAAACATTCTCACTAAAATGTACACTTATTATCTAGTCTCATACTATAACACAATTAGGAACCCTTTTCACTAAAGGAATTCTGATCACTAATTTCATCATCAATTTAGAGCCCGTATAACACAAATCTAGAATATTATACCACTCATTGTTTTTCTACTAGAACCATCTCACTGATGTTGTTTCCAAGATAAGATCATGAATTCAAAATTAAATTGGGGAAACATCCCATCCCACATCTCATCAACTCGTCACATGAGATTCCCTAGTCCAATGCCCCTAGATCTGGTCATAAACACATAAAATGTTTTTACAATATTTTACACCAAAATAAGTGAAAAAATATTTAACATCCACAATTATGTTTTCAAAAGAAAATTTTGATTTACTTTTATACCAAAAAACATTGTAGGTTTTAAGTTTTTGATAATTAAGAAAAATAATTTAACTAACAAAACCTAAATCTTTCTCATCAAAAGGATATTTTCCCTCTAAACTAATGATTCTTTATTTTACCCTATGTCTTTAATAACTACAAAAAAATTCTACTCAAATGAAATAGATATAGAAAATTTATATATAATACTATTATTCATAAAATAGGCAAATGAAAAAATAATAAGGGTGAGTAAAAATGCTTAGTAAGGGTAAACATACGCAATAACAATGGAATAGTATATTCAAACATAAGAAAAACATGTAGTTATAAGAAGATAATATAGGTAAAATTCATATCCTATAGAAATCATACCTATGAAAACATGAGTCATAATTCCTTAATCATAACATAAGGATTTTGGTATAAATAAAATTTTAACATAGGAACATGGAATCATAAGAATGTGAAAAAAAACATTAAACATGAATTCAAAAACATAATTCAATGATAACCACCCATACAACATAACACTGTGAACATAGTGTCATAAATGAATTGGTTTACTCCCTAGGCCCTTACGTATCATGTCATGAGATATAAGTCATTACCAAATATATTGTAGGGATATATAATTCTTCTAAAACCCACAACATCATAATTTTAGAAATATATGTGTTCCACATAAGAAACGATTAATAATTCCATTATATCATAATTAACTAAATTATGCAATGGGTTTCATGATGATTTACACAAAAAATGATCATATATCGTCTAGATAAAAAAAGTAGGATGGTATCATTAGATCATATCCTCTATAAATCATAAGAAATATTATGGGTTTTTTAAAAATATTTATAACACTTTTATAGGAATATTGATTTCTTACCACATTAGAATGATATCACATAAGAATAGATCATGAATTAGATCATTTGATATAGAAATTTTAATCACACAAAATGGAAGACATCATAAAAACCATATTGTTAGATAAATGAAACATAAATCTGAAGGAGATTTATTTTTTAATTATTGATAAAAAATAGAAGTGAAATTATACAATGAATTTTTAGAAAGCAATTGTTACCTGGTTCGAAAGAAAAACATATATGTAACATCAAAATCCATTTCAAGGGGGTGAAATGAGGAAATTTTAAGCATTATTTTTAAAATAGTTGAACATTTTGAACCCTTGAATGAAAATGAAGTTATGGTTGAGAAATGAGGTGTGAAGGATAAAAATATACATAAGTGGAATGAAATCCACTTATTTATTCTTCTGAAACATTAAATTTACGTTTAAAACGTAAAATTCAAAAATAAAGTGGGAATAAAAAATAATTTTGAAAACCATGGAAACATGATGAGAATGAATCATTAAAAAACATTTATAAAATATGAAAATGGTGCTAATTTGTTAAATGATTAAAATTTTATTCTTTTCACACTTCTATAAAATAATTAAAAAACTTACCCATATAAAAAATAATTAAGAAATTATTTTTAAATCGTTTTAAATAAAGTAAAAGGAATTATAAATGTGTCTTATTCATTTATTTCAGTAAATAAAAGAAAATTCCTTTAGTAATATAAAGAATAAAGACAAGGTGGAATAAGGATTCCCAACCATAAAGACGAGATAATTTTGGGTTCACGTATAATAAATTTATTCATTGAATTGTGAAAAAGGTAGGTGAAATTCCACGAAGACTTAAAATCCTTAGAAACTATTTTTTTTGAAACAAATGTTTGGGGTTTTGTAGATAAATGATATATAATTCACTAAAATTTAATTTAAACATATAAAATCTCTGATTTGGAGTGAGGTTGGAAAATCCACCCATAGGAATAATATAATTCCTGAACTATAAATTAATAAGGGAAAAAGTGACCATAAATTCATCAAAAATATATTAAAATAGTATGTTAAACATTATATAAATTTAATTTGATCAATATATGAGAAAATATGGAAATAAATAATAATAATTTAATAGAGAGAAGAATATGTAATGAAAATCTTACCCAGAATGTAACATTTTTTTTTGAAAAGACACATAAATTAAATTAAAAAAATACTAAACTTGTCTAAAAGATGATATTTTACTATAAAAGTTTTGTAAAATTTATAAAATATCATCAGGAAGAACATTAGATGCCATAAGTTCTTCAAAACCCACCACATTATTTGCAATGCCATATTCTAGATTATTTTCCACACTAAAAAGCTTGTGTAATGGAATAATTTAAATTAGAGCGAGTGTCAAGATAATTGATCCATAGTTCCATTAAATTCCATGATATATTATAATTACTAGATATAATATCTTGAATAATATTAGTTTAGTCACACTCAATCCACAAATTATTCCAACCCTGATGCTTTTCCGTTTCCCTCGCCTTGATCAAACTGAATAGTTTACATTCAATAGATGATGAAATTCCATAGGGTCCATAATTAGAATATATGGCAACACATGTATGATCTTTAAAATTAAAATTGAAGCAGAGTGGTCCTGGTCCAAAAATATAATTTGTAAAGTAAAACATATCAATAAATATATTATGAAAAATTTATAAAAATTCAAATAAAAAATATTAATATAAAATAAAATAGTCCATGTTTATAATTTATATAATATTATAATTACATAATCTATGAATGAAGGATACAACTAGATGAAATTAAATTGAGTTAAGAACCCAATTAAATGTTTCATAATGACTAAAATAAATATGGAAAGAGATAATTAAATAAACATTTTATTAAAATAACTAAAATATAATTTATGATCAAATAATTTAATTTAAATTACACACATTTTGATAAATAGTAATAGGTGTATAATTTGAAATATTTATCAAGGAATGGAAATTGAGACAATCAACCCATACATTGAATTTCCACATAGTAACACAAGATATAAAATACTATATAATAAAAAAAAATCAACCATTTATTTTAGAAACATATTAATGTATATTTCATTTTTAAAATATCTATTTATTATCATATATTGTCCATTTATTATATTGTTATTGCTCAAATTGTCCACTTTTGGTGGATTGTATGATATCTCTAAAAATACTTTGGTATTTTAAACATAGTAATAAGTTCTTTAAAATATTTCTATAATCTCTTCAATTATATATTTATAAATTATTTAACTTTCTAAAATCACACAAGTTATACATCTTAATAAATTTTCAAAAAAATAGATTCAAATTAAGAAACATTTCTTGATATGATCGTTTTGGGATGTTAAAATTACTATGAAAATTTATTATTAATATCATTAACATAATGAAAAAATTATCATTAAAGAATATTAATAATTTCATAAATATATTATATATTTATTAAATCCATTTTTATAACCATACATGTAAGGATTTTATGAAAAATAAAATATGTCGTTCATCGTGGCGGTGAACCGACCATAATACAGGAAATGTTTTCCTTTTTTGAATGGATATGAGGAAGGTAGATAACGATTATTAATTTAACATAATAATTTTTTTATATAAATGATAATTATTAAATTATATCATTATGGGTATTATATAATTACAGGAGGTAAAATAATAAAATTTAAAACATTATAAATGAAAAAGTAATTAAGAGTTCATACCTTACTCCTAGGGACAAATTCTTTGTTAATTGTATTATGAGTTTTAAACGTGTTCTTTTTATTAGATAAGAACCTATATTTAATTTATAAGAGTGTTGAAAAATGGTTTTTTTCATTGATTTTTTTCAGCTGGGAATCTTTTGGTGAGAGTCAAAGTGGGGTGGTGTGAGGGTCTTTTTATACGTGAGAGGGGTGAATTTTTTTAAATACAATTATTAACAAATAAAGAAAATTAATATTCCTGGAAAATCAAATAAAAATTAATAATTATTGATGATAATACATGTTGAGTTCTTTATATCCTCATACACCCATTTAGAGATGATTTTTATGACATTACCTCCTGATTTATTACTTTTACATCATTTTTTTCCTTACTGTGGAGACTAATTTTAAACATGGTAAAAATTTTATGCCCTAGATTTACATAATTTTGATGAATATAATTAAAATTATGATATCCATTTTATTTAATTCATTTTAAAAGGTTGAAAAAATAATCAACTCCAATATGAGTATGCATAATGCATTAAAACCAATTTTTTGTAATATGAATTTTTAATCATAAAAATAGATATTAAGGACAACTATTATAAATAGAATTAATACCCATGATATTATTTGGATTATGATTAAATAAAGTAGTGTTATTTGGCTTTAATACAAATGATAAAAATTATGGAAGCTTTTTAATACTTAATTAAATTGAAATTTCCAAAAATAATTTTTTTTATTAGAATAAAATGTAACTAATATACCAAAATGTTAATCATTGTTTTATAAATTCAAAATATTAATTTTAAATGATATATTTTATTAGTTAAGTGAATTTCTAGTAAAGAAATACGTTTCAAAAATATTTAATTCATTATTTTATATTTATTATGACATAAAATATATGTTATTTATAAAAACATTATTTTGTTCCATTCACCTAGAAAAATGCTTTTTCTAGAAAAATCCCAAAAATTCCACCTAATGTAGTCTTGAAATACCAAAAACAAAATTCACTTTATTGAATTAAAATCAAAAAATTTGAAAATTTATCATTTAAATAAATACATAAAATATAATGAAAAAGGTTCTATTTAAAATGAGATTTTAAAAAATAAGTGTTCATAATATTATTTCATATATATTACTAATTAAATGAGGGTTTATATTTCCATTGAAATATTTTTTAAAATAATCTATTAAAATTGATATATTTTATTAAATATAAAAATTAACAACCTATTAATAATTATTCATTGAAAAATAATCATTTTTACCTTGTATTGATTTTAATCACATGTCATTAATTATTTATCTTCTAAATATTAATTTTCCATCAAATCATTGGTATTAAAACATGTAAAAAAAATTTTAGGAAAATAATAATTATATATATGTAATTATAAAACGTGTTTTTATAATATATCATTTTGTTTAATTAAAATATTATTTTTACCAGAGGTTTTACTCTTCTTGGTAATATATTAATGATATTTCATAGTTTAAAATCATAAGGTAATAATGTTTATCTTGAATTGTAATAATTTGTCAATGTTCATTTTCGGTTTTTGTTGTGTGATATTCAAGATATTCAACACAATATTATTTAAAGAAAAGATACATATTGAAATCTTGAGGTGTTACATTCCTCCCCCATTAAATAAATTTCAACCTCACAATTTTAATTCCTCCCACCGACCAAAATATATTATGCTTTTCTTATTATAGCCAAGTCTATTGATATAAATTAAAATGTAAAATCAAATTTATCATTATTGTTAATCCCAACACACTAATTTTTCCTTAAAAATATAAATATATTTATATTTTCATTTATCACAACCATTTCAAGAAAACATTCTTGGTTTTGATACATAGTATTTTCTTGAGATATAACATTCCCTAATTCATTTTCATGATCATATACTCATCCAATTACTCCAAAAAAAATAATGATAATAAATAATAAAAATATTTATATGAAAAATTAATCATTACTATTTTATTCTTTGAGAATATTTTTTACCCAATATATAGTTGGTCAAACAATATATTCAAACAATAACTCTTTTATGCATAAAATCAGTCACCTATAATTATCATGGACATTCTTAGTATACTCTAAACCCAAAAATATGGGAATCATGTGCTCTTAAAAATAAAAATAACCTTTATACCCATACAATATAAAACCACATGTCATGCAATATTCCTTCATCATATATATTCTCATTTTTTTATATTTTCTAAAAATAACAAGAATTCCCTAAAAATAAATTTAATTTATAATACAATATATTATTTAATCTTTTATTCTCAAAATAAATTTAAATTTGGTCCAAATTTATAGATCTATAATTTTCTATAAGTTAAAAAACGCTTTTATTTTTATCTTAATTCCATGTTTTTTACTTAAACTGATTTACTAATTAGGATATAGAGGAAACAGGTGTGTTCGAGGCTTGTTTTGAGACCATAGTATGAGATTTTAGAAATAGAATTTGGGCAACAGAGTTAATAGAAACCATGTATTCTAGCACACATGTTTTGACTATACCAATTGGGGTGGTCCAGCACACTGTCTGTGGCTGAAAATTTGATGAAACCAGATTTAGGGGCCACAAACCCATGTGTGGTTCCCATTGTTTTGGGTAGAGGTATATATCATAGTTTGTGCATGGTTTAAAAAATTTTGTGAGGGATGACTTGTGATAGAGGGGTACACACATTTGATACATGGTTTGGACAACCATGTGGCCAAATCATATAACCCAATATTTTTTGGGAAAATAACCATTTTACCCTTAATTATTAAATAATCATACCCTCCTCCTCTTTTCTATTTTCCTCCGACAACCACTCTTTCTCTTGGGTGAGATCCTTATTACATATCCTAGGATTCGATTATATTTCTTCATTTGACATTTGATTAGAGATTCATTTTTCTTATTGGATCAATAATATGAGTTATACATTCCTCTTTCAACTTTTTTTCCATTCCATCAACAATGCTATTTTGGTGTAGTATATTATGCCTTCTTTTCATGTTGTTTGTCCATTATTACATTTTCTTCTAATATAGATCAAATAATAGGCTGAAACCGGATGAGTTTTCCTCTACCAAGATTATGTATCTATTTTATACATTTTACCTCAATGTATTATTTTTCATTGAATGTTTTAATTACACATCATCACAGACATTATATGAAATTATTTCTAAATTAATTTAACAATGTTTCAACTGATATAAACATGGCAAGACATGCCATTGACACCTTTATTCATGGTTGGAGGTTGTCGAAATCAACCTAAACCACCCATGTAGTGGTTTATATCCTTTTTATCAAGTTTACACTACCCTTTGAGTGTGATGATCTTCATTGTATAATTATGAATTTAATGAGGTTTTAAAGTTTATTGTTAAGGGTTGTTATCACCTTGCCAATTATAATTGTAATGAAAAAAATTGATAATCCTTTGACTTTTTTATGTTCATAAATTTATTATGGAAATAATTTTATAAATGATTGATTAATTTGTAAATGGATTGTTTAGGATGACTAGGATATTACCACTCATTAGACACAAGGATCATATTTCGTTGCCATGGGCAATTCTTCCACCTGGGTCATGATTACATGAATTCCCTAAAAATTTCAATTCATTAGATCTTGTTGAATCAATATTGTAGAGACCTAGGATGTATTAACCAAATATTCATGGGTGGGTGTGGTTGAATCAATGGTTTACATTTTACAACATATTTTCTTTTGAATTCAACCACCCAAATTTTGTAAGGATCTTGATCAACATAGAAATATCTCATAATCTCACTTAATATTTAGAAATAATCAGTCAGAGTATGACGTAATGTATTTACATAGTTATTTATAAATACCTTATCCTTTTCATGTTGTTTAATCCCTTAAACAAAGATATTTTACTATATAAGAAGGTGATTACAATGGAAATTGTAGAAAATAGTTATATGCCCCAACAATTTATCCTTCCACTGATCATTATTCTTCACCTCTGCATCCAACCCTTCTGAATTGGTTTGTTAGAAAACCCAACCATCTTCAATTATCCTTCTTCTAGAGTGGTTGGAAACCCCACCCTCAATACTCCTTAGGAAATGGTTATACAACCTTTTACCAATAAACATATTCTCAATGTTATTGATGCTTAAATACCAATATCTTTATTTTATTATGGTTTCTTATGAAACACAAAAAATATATCGTCCTCCCCATGTACACTGGATCTGTTTAAATATTTTCAAAAATAAATATCTTCAACAACTTCTTGATGTAAGCATGTTATTCTTTAATCTCGTTCATACTAGATCATAAATGATATGATTCTTTTCAGATCACTTAAAACTCAATCCAAACTATTTTCTCCTAAATTATATTATAGATTCAGTATCTTCAACTTATAATCTGTAGTGAATTATCATATATTTATCAGTCAAATTCCAGGTAAATATTTCATCCTTATTCTAATGAAGTCCTGACCAAAAATCATTTTTTCAAGTTATTTGCATAATTTCTTTGGTATTATTTTATGAAATAAAGTAACTTTCACAGCTTTGAATAATATTTATTTTCAATATCAACACAAAAACATCTTGAAAACATGTACTTTGTATATAATTTATATTTTTCTCTACTTTTTAAACATCAAAAAATATGAAAAAAATTTCTATTACACATCAAATGATAGTATCACAACCTAATAATGTAGTGTTTACTTTTGGTCCAATTTCTTGATGCTCAACATACCAATGATTCAAAAAGAAACTTTTTTATTTTATTCATTTATGCTACACTCTCTTTAAAAAATTATAGCATGTTGTAATTTTCAAAGCATTCAATCTAGAAACCATTTAGTATTTCATTCATATTCATGCAATTTTACTACTTTACAAAAATAACAATTTCATTGTGGAACTCGATTGGAGAAATATAAAAGCTTACACTCCACATGAAAGTCTCATAAAAAATTCATGATAATGTTTATAGAGTGAACAAGCCTTTTATTTATAGGCTTTAAAGAACGATTAATCAAAAAGTTATCACATGTAAAAAAATTAACATGGTAGATGGTTTTTAGTGTGCTTTATCAATCATGAAGAATTTTCTCCACACACACTCACTAAAAAGCTTCATATCCACATAGAATAATTTATTCCCAAATAAAACATCATTTTATATATAGATTAACCAAATATTATTCATCCACAAATAATCATAAAGTTAATATTCAAACCAAACATTACCGCATGGTCATTATTCATTCGTAAAGGGTCAACGAAAAACCATGCCATTTGCAGTCGATCATGGGTCCATTTTTATTCTCATTAACACTCAATTATGACCACTATATCCAAAAAACATGCACTATATATTTTTTCACATAGATTTTCATGTTCTATGTGGTTTCATTTGAAATATGTGCATACCATATCCCTCAAACATTACTTATCTTCTTGATATAGATGAATATTGTATGACCATTACCCATCATTTATAAACCAACCTGATTCATTTCACATATTATTTTCAAACTAACTAAGTTAAACAATTTCTTAAAATGATATAAACATATCATGGTTGTAAAATCAAAAATCTATGTAGTACTCAAAAAGTACACTATATATTATAATTATCATCTGCAAAGTACATTCCATATTCACACAACAATATCAACCATAATGAATTATCATATCCATGAATATAACAAATTTCCAAAGCATCATAGATCTCATCAATAGTCATTACATTCTTGTTTTTGATGACAAAAATAAATAGTATATATCCACAAACAACATCCCTTCTGCATAGTGTTCAAGCTCATTCATGGTTTCTCTGCTGTAACCTAATTCACAAAGGTTTCTCATGAATCACCTATATAATAACACCCATCATCCGAAATCAATTTTTATTGCTTTTTAGAAATCACTACTTTCGCAATTTTTTATCTTTTTAGGTGACTTGAATGATCCTGCATGTTAACCAGTTTTTCTTTGGGTGCTCGATATCAAAACACTTGACTATGAGTATATCATTCACGAAGGATCATCTGTGGGAGGCTGAAGGAGATCTCTCATTTAAATTTGATGAATAATATTTAGATTGTAGATCATATCACATAACCACTATTATTTCAATAATTTTAAAATATGAGAAAATAGAACCCATAAAGCACCAACCCATATTGAAATCTGCATATGTTGATATAACAACCCATACTTTACATACATTGTTAATACTTCAAAATTGAAGCACACTTATTACAACAAATGACAAAACCACAAAGGACCGTATAGGTATAGTGTCTTTAGAAACTGGGAAACATAAACAACTGGTTCATAAATCTTCTACAGTGTCTCCCATTTATTTCATCATATCTAGGGTCCCTTTTAGCATATTCTATTTAATATCCATCTTCCTGACCTGGGGAAAAGAAAACATAAAAGGGTGAGCTCAAACGCTCAGCAAGGGAAAATAAAGGAAATAAAAATAATATCATATCTTTTTGAAAATCATAACCTGTAAAAGAGATCTTAATATGGAATAAATCATAAAAGTGAAAATGAGATCCCCATAATCATAACATAAAACATGAAACTTTGTGGCATGCACACATAATCATGGAAAATCATTTCTTGTTATTCATGACTCATTGCCAAGACTATCTTAGCGGACAAAGTCCATTTCTGAACCGAGTTCACTCCTCGTTTCAGTCCTGTATCACTGAACTGAAATAACCTTCCGTTCCAGACATGTCTATCTCATGAGATATAAATCTTTACCCAATGCATTGGAGGGAGATATAGGTCCCACCCATCTTATAATGAATCATTTCTTATGTGTGCCACATAATCATAAATCATACATTATCGCATAACACATGTAACAAAAATGGGATTCTTGAAACATAATGACATCATAAAACAAATCATATAAGGTAAATGACTTCATCAAATCAATGTAATAATAGGGATAAAAACAGAACCCTTTATTATCTTAGATGGAAAATAATTTTGATAAAACACTTGAACTCCATTCTTGAGGAAAATATCCTTTCTTCTTCAAAAACACTTTTCTTTTCTTAACATGTCATACAATTATAAACTAAAAGAATTTGATTAAAAATAAACTTGAAAACTTTTAAAGGAAGCTTCTTGGAAATAATTTTTTAAAAATCCATTCATGCCGTATAAGTTAAAAAAACATTCATCGTACTTTTGTCGGAAAAGTCAAAAGGTGCCTCATACGAAAAAGCGACAAAAGATTCCTTTCATATTCTTTACTAAAAACTCACCGAAGGGTAAAATTGGATTTAAACTATTGTATGTGGATGGAAACAATATTACATAATGAGGGAACATGGATGTGGATGATAAAATACACCCCAGTAAATACCAAAGTATAAACAATCTCAGATAAAAATGAGATTGTGATATTTCCCCTTACCTTAGGTCCGATTTGCTTTGTACGTGTCCGAAGCTCCTGTATAATGGTTTAAATAATTTTATTGACTTATTCCAGATTCATACATATTGATATGATATCATATATGGTCATATTCTTAGCTTCTTATTAGTAATATTTCATTGTTACTTGTTACTCGGGTCTTTATTGCCTTTTGTTCTTATGTGTGTTTTGCCGAATAAATTCTTATTCTTCTTTTAAGGTTATAGATACCTTATATCCACAATGGTATTAGTGTAACATATATCATATTTATTCATTCAATTCATTTGTATAATTACTATGTAATGATGATCATGTAGAACGAGTCGCATCACATCGTGGAGACGGTATTCCGTACGTACGCACGAGTGAGGATATCGTTCCCATGATCGTGGAATTGTATTTAAGTGTATTTATAATATTTCAGTATCAATATCATTTTATAATAATCATATATAGTTACTCATTATACCATTATACCCATCCTTGTAAGGTGATGGTGGAAAATAGATTACACCACGGCGTGGAGACGGTATTCCGTACGTACGCACGCGCGGTGATTTCATTTTTTCATAGGATGGATAGAAAGTGAATTAGGGTTGTTTCATATTTATAATAACATATCAGTATGTAAGTAATACTGATGTTATTACTTTGTCATGAAACAACTAAAGAAGAAGAAGTTGAAGAAGAAAGAAATTGAAAAGATCGGTAATGGATATTACCTCTTCTTTGAAACGCCTCTTTGAATCCTCCACTTAGGGAACTAAGATTGGTCTTTGAAGAAGACCAGGACCTCTAGGATTATTCTAGGGAAGTGTAGAAAGGATTTTGTCAGGGGTTAGCCGAGCTTGAGTGCTCAATTTGGTGTGAGGAGGAGGGGGAGGAGGTGCCCTTTTATAAGGGAGGAGAGGGGCACCTTAGGAATATCTCAAAATATTATTTTATATTAAAGTCAAAATCAGTTTATAATGGTTCCAAAGGGTCTTATTTCGAAGTTAAAGTGGGTATGGGTCTAAATCCTATCAACCAATAGGATTTAGACAAGTGTAGGTTATTATTTTAACCTTATCAATTTGATTTAACTCCAAGGTAAATAATTTAACTTTTACCATGTCTTTTTGTTTTCTTACACTATATGGTTAATACACTTACTATAACATGCCAAACGAACCCCAAATTGTTTATTATTAATATATATATCCTTATCTAAGTCATTTGGATGAACCTTAGATTTTTAAGAATAAAATAACAATTAATAATATAATATTTGATTTAAAAACTATTTTGTGTCAATTTTGACACTATTTGATATATGATTTTTGTGAAAGTCATAACAGAATTATATGTTCGAATAAAGTTTATTAAATCAACACTAATATATCATAGTAACCTATAAAATTAGTGGAATTCATAAAAAGTCTCAAATGACATTTATATTGGTGTTTATAACATCAATTATGTCAATATTTCATTAATAAGATAATTACTGCATCATCATTGTGTCATAAATAAATTAAATTATTTAATGTCTAAAAATTATAAATAAAATACCATTATGTAGGAAATCTTTTTAGGTTTCTAATGAATATTTATAGTCGAATTTATCTTATGTATAACCCCATATTAAAAATGATTTACTTCTTAAAATTTAATTTTAACTATTTTAACCCTTCTTTTAATAAATTAATAATAAATGTCCTAATCAAATCCAAGTGGGCCTAAATGGTCATATTTTATTCCTAAGTTTGTTTTTGGTCGAATTACACTTTTTCAAATAGAATTAGGACATGTGTTAGGGTAATAGTAATATCATATTTACCCTTAGTTACCCTATTTACTATTAACCGCGGTAAAAAAAGTAAAAAGTTACTATTCACCAAAAAATTATTTTTATCTCATTGAACCACATTTTACTTACTGATATCAACCGTGTCTATCGTATTTTTGAAATTCCATTCACTGAAGCGGTAAAATTATGTTTTATGCAAAATTCAGTTTTTAACCTACCACTTAGTGGTTTCACTATTCATCAAAAATTGAAAGTTTTCAGAAAAATACCAAAATTTCACCGTAGGCTAATTTCGATATTCTGAGTCCAAAAATGAAGTCCATTTTGAAAAATAAAATTTATAAAATTTTAAAAAGTGGTTATTACTATTCATAAGTGCTAGTGTTAATAATATTTTAATAGCATATCGTCGCAAGCTATCGAGGAAGGTCGCGATTGCGTATAAAGCAAGCCAAGAAAGTGTTGTGTAGAAAAAGATTCCTTTGATGATTTATATAACATAAAATTCTCGGGTGTTACATTCTACCCCCCTTAAAAAGAATTTCGCCCTCGAAATTCGTCACTTTGAAACAAACAGATGAGGATACTTCTCCCTCATCATATCCTCAAGCTCCCATGTAGCTTCTTCAAGTTGGTGGTTCCTCCATAAAACATTCACCAATCGAGTGGTCTTGTTTCGTAGGACTTCTTCGCTATGATCCAGAATCTCTATCGGTTGTTCTTCATAAGAAAGATCTTGCTCCAGCGGTATAACTTCTTAGCTGAGTACATGTGAAGGATCAGGTATGTACTTTCTCAGTAGAGATACATGGAACACATCGTGAACTTGAGAGAGATTCGGTGGAAGCGCCAATCGGTAAGCTACCATTCCAACACGATCCAGTATTTCGAAAGGACAGATATATCTAGGGCTCAACTTCCCCTTCTTTCCAAATCTCATAACCCTTTTCCAGGGAGATATTTGTAAGAACACTTTATCACCCACTTCAAACTCTAGGTCTTTTCTTCGGTTGTCGGCATAGCTTTTATGTCGACTCTGAGCTACTCTTATGTGTTGTTGAATAGATCTGACCTTTTCTGCCATTTCATCAACAAGATCAGGTCATAATAGCTTTCTTTCCCCAACTTCATCCCAGCAAGTAGGAGTCCTGCATTTCTTTCCATAGAGAGATTCATAAGGAGCCATCTGAATACTGAAGTGAAAGCTATTATTATAAGAAAATTCCACCAAAGGTAGGTGTTGATCCCAACCTCCTTTGGAATCCATAGAGCAAGCTCTCAACATATCTTCTAGGGTTTGAATTGTTCTCTCAGACTGACCGTCTGTCTGAGGATGATAAGAAGTGCTGAAACTCAACTCTATATCCAGAGTATGCTGAAGACTTCGCCAGAACATCGAGGTAAATCTCGGATCCCGATCAGATATAATAGAAAGTGGTACTCCATGCAATCTTACCACTTCCTTTACATATATCCTAGCAAGCTGATCTAGAGAAAAATCCTCTCTAATAGAAATGAAGTGTGCAGACTTTGTAAGACGATAAACTATGACCCAGATAGCATTATTGCCTTTGGATGTTTTAGGAAGTCCTGTGACAAAGTCCATAGTGATGTTTTCCCATTTCCATTCGGGTATGGGTAATGGTTGTAACATACCCTTAGACTTCTGTCTCTCAGCTTTAACTTGTTGACAAACCAAGCATCGAGAGACATATTCAGCAACATCTCTTTTCATTCCATCCCACCAGAAGTACTCTTTCATGTACCTATACATCTTCGTGCTTCCAGGATGAATAGGGAATGAAGAACTATGAGCCTCATCCAGCAGCTCCTTCTTTAATTCGGGGATGGGAGGAACACAAACCCGATTTCTGAACTTTATTATCCCATCACAATCAAGGTTGAATTCAGGAACATTTCTCACCTTCTTTTGTAACTCAACATCTTCTTTCTGTGGCTCTTTAATCTTCACATGTATAGATGGTTGAACATTCATTTGAGAAAGATAAGATTTTTCCGCTTCCATTATAATTCCAAGATCCATCCTTTGTAAATACATAAATATTGGATCATTTGTGATCCTCATCATGGATAAACTAGCATGGTCTTGTCGACTTAATGCATCTGCCACCTTGTTTGCTTTCCCAGGGTGGTAATGGATTGAGAAGTCATAATCCTTAATCAGCTCCAACCATCTTCTTTGGCGCATATTCAGCTCCTTTTGTGTGAAAATATACTTTAAACTTTTATGATCAGTATTAATATCACACCTTTCACCATAAAGGTAATGCCTCCAAATCATTAATGCAAAGATTACCGCAGCCAACTCCAAATCATGTGTTGGGTAATTTTGCTCATGGATTTTCAACTGTCATGAGGCATAAGCTATCACCATATCATTTTCCATAAGAACACACCCCAATCCCTTCTTGGATGCATCACTGTAGATCACAAACCTTTCTCCACTACAAGGCAATGTGAGCACAGGTGCACTGGATAACCTTCTTTTCAACTCCTTGAAATTCTCTTCATATTCCTCTGTCCAAACAAACTTAACTCATTTCCGAGTCAACTTGGTGAGTGGATTAGATAATCGTGAAAAATCTTTTACAAAACGTCGATAATATCCAGCCAAACCAAGAAAACTTCGGATCTCAGTTACTGTTGTTGGTCTCGAACATCTTTCGATAACCTCTGTTTTTGCTGGATCCACAGATATCCCCTCTTTTGAGATTATGTGACCCAAAAATGCAACTTTTTGAAGCCAAAATTCACACTTGGTAAATTTGGCATAAAGCTTCTCCTTTCTCAGGATCTTCAATATAAATCTCAAGTGATCTTCGTGCTCTTCCTTGCTCTTTGAATAGACAAGAATATCGTCTATAAAGACTACCACAAATTGATCAAGATAGTCTCTAATGACTCTATTCATTAGATCCATTAAGATAGCAGGGGCATTAGTAAGACCAAATGGCATCACTATAAATTCATAGTGTCCATACCTTGTACGGAAAGCCGTCTTTGGTATATCCTCCCTTTTGACCCTTAATTGATGATACCCTAAACGAAGATCAATCTTGGAAAAGTATTGAGCTCCGCGTAGTTGGTCAAATAAGTCATCAATGAGTGGGAGAGGATATTTTTTCTTGATAGTGATCTTGTTAAGTTCTCGATAATCAATGCAGAGTCTCATTGATCCATCTTTCTTCATAACAAATAGAATAGGTGCTCCCCAAGGTGACGCACTAGGGCGTATGAATCCCTTATCAAGATTATCTTGGAGTTACTTCTTCAATTCCTGCAACTCAATTGGGGCCATTCTATAAGGTGTCTTTGAAATAGGCAAAGCACCCGGTACGAGTTCTATTGAAAACTCAACTTCACGATTTGGTGGAAGACCCGGTAATTCCTCCAGAAAGACATCATCAAACTCCCGTACGATGGGCATATTCTTAATCGTGAGTTTCTCACCAACCATTTGAGATAAATAACCTTCATTTAGTGGAATCAATACCCATAAAATGGAATAAATTTCCACTGGAAGGTTATGTTCATCCTTGCATCGATAGACGATCGTAGATTGATCTGGAATATGAAATGTGACTTCCCTTCTTTGGAAATTGATATGATCTCCATGTAGAGAAAGCCAATCCATGCCAAGAATCACATCAAATTCTACTATAGCAAGGATCACAAGATTTGCAGGAATCACTTTCCCACAAACTTCAAACGGAGAAGAATTATAAACTTTTGAAGCGACTGTTGTGCCATTAGGTGTTGTCACAGCTAACTCAACATCTAATTGTTGAGGTAATATGGTGATACCCTTAGAAAATTCTTTAGAAATAATAGCGTGGGTGGATCCAGAATCAAATAAAACATTTGCTACTTTAGAGTGGATGATAAGTGTACCTTTCACCACTTCGTTATCGTACTCCACATCGCTGATAGAAATTGCATGTGACTTTCCTTTGTCTTTAGCCTTAAGATTTTGTTGACGTCGACCATCATCATCAACTCTTGGATTTGGGCATTGATTGGCATAATGCCCCATCTCCTTGCACTTGAAACATTGAAGTGTAGTAGGTTCATTCTGTGTATCCCTTCCTTTGTTTGCATCATTAGACATCTTCTTCCCATTATCGCGGCATTCAAATGCCCGATGACCTTCCTTTCCACATTTGAAACATTTACGTGTCCCTTTAAGACAACTCCCTCCATGTTTCTTTCCACACTTTGAGCATTAGGGAAAGCTCATATTCTTTTCAGTGTGCTCTTTAGATTTTCCTTTGAATTCCATTTTCCCCTTCTTATCAAACCCATTTGACTGATGGGTTACTCCAATCGCCATCTCGACTTTGAGAGCACATCGAACGATTTCCTCATAGCTATTGAAGTCCCTTATGGCTAACACCCTTAGAAGACTTGGTTTTAAGCCACTAAAGAATCGATCGATCTTACTCTCAGGTTGGATAATAATACCAGAAGCGTAGCTTGCAAGTCTTGTAAAATTTTCTTCATAGGTACCAACAGATTCATCATCCCTTTGCTTCAGTTCAAGAAACTCTTTCTCCATCTTTGTTCGGAGAATACGAGGGAAGTACTTATTGAAAAATAAGTTCTTGAACTCGTCCCATTCCATAGACTCAATTTCATCCCTTTGCCTCATATTCTTAATAAGATTCCACCACTGATCAGCATATCCTTCCAAACGATACACTGCTAGGATGACTTTATCATGTTCAGAACATTGAAGAACTGAAAATATCTTTTCAGTAGTAATAATCCATTGTTCAGCAACTAATGGATCAGTAGACCCGCTGAAAGAAGGTGGAAGCTGCCTCATGAAGGATTCAACAGAATGTTGCTCCTTCCTTTTCTCGTTTGGAAGTCATGCATGATTCATAGCTTGAGAAAGTTGTGTGAGCATGGCTACAAGATTTTGCATTCCAGCTCCCATATCGTTTGGTTGCTCAGGGAGACAATCATTGCATTGCCTATCACATTCCGCATTAACACGGTTCCTTCGGGTTCCAGCCATTGACTAAAACCAAGAAGAATAGTGTGAGCAACAGTAATTATAATAGGAAAACCACATAATTCAAGAATAAAATTTTCACGCTCATGGTCTTATCCTAGGTTATTCATGGCCATTTCTAAAACACTAAGATTGTGTTCTATTCTTAGACTTATCCTTAGGGTTCTTACTAAGGCTTTCACATCCTAGTTTCCAAAGGTTGACTATACATTTCCTTTGATACCAACTATAACGACCCATACTTTACATACATGGTTAATACTTCAAAATTGAAGCACACTTATTACAACATATGACAAAACCACAAAGGACCGTATAGGTATAGTGTCTTTAGAAACTGGGAAACATAAACAACTGGTTCATAAATCTTCTACAGTGTCTCCCATTTATTTCATCATATCTAGGGTCCCTTTTAGCATATTCTATTTAATATCCATCTTCCCGACCTGGGGAAAAGAAAACATAAAAGGGTGAGCTCAAATGCTCAGCAAGGGAAAATAAAGGAAATAAAAATCATATCATATCTTTTTGAAAATCATAACCTGCAAAAGAGATCTTAATATGGAATAAATCATAGAAGTGAAAATGAGATCCCCATAATCATAACATAAAACTTGAAACTTCGTGGCATGCACACATAATCATGGAAAATCATTTCTTGTTAGTCATGACTCATTTCCAAGACTATCTTAGCGGACAAAGTCCATTTCTGAACCGAGTTCACTCCTCGTTTCAATCATGTATCACTGAACCGAAATAACCTTCCGTTCCAGCCATGTCTATCTCATGAGATATAAATCTTTACCCAATGCATTGGAGGGAGATATAGGTCCCACCCATCTTATAATGAATCCTCTCTTATTTGTGCCACATAATCAAAAATCATACATTATCGCATAACACATGTAACAAAAATGGGATTCTTGAAACATCATGACATCATAAAGAAAATCATATAAGGTAAATGACTTCATCAAATCAATGTAGTAATAGGGATAAAAATATAACCCTTTATTATCGTAGATGGAAAATAATTTTGATAAAACACTTGAACTCCATTCTTGAGGAAAATATCCTTTTTCTTCAAAAACACTTTTCTTTTCTTAACATGTCATACAATTATAAACTAAAAGAAGTTGATTAAAAATAAACTTGAAAACATGTAAAGGAAGCTTCTTGGAAATAATGTTTTAAAAATCCATTCATGCCGTATAAGTTAAAAAAAAATTCTTCGTACTTTTGTCGGAAAAGTCAAAAGGTGCCTCGTACGAAAAAGCGACAAAAGATTCCTTTCATATTCTTTACTAAAAACTCACCTAAGGGTAAAATTGGATTTAAACTATTGTAAGTGAATGGAAACAATATTACATATTGAGGAACATGGATGTGGATGATAAAATACACCCCAGTAAATACCAAAGTATAAACAATCTCGGATAAAAATGAGATTGTGATATTTCCCCTTACCTTAGGTCCGATTTGCTTTGTACGTGTCCGAAGATCCTGTATAA
Source organism: Viscum album (assembly GCA_963277665.1). Classification (NCBI taxonomy): domain Eukaryota; kingdom Viridiplantae; phylum Streptophyta; class Magnoliopsida; order Santalales; family Viscaceae; genus Viscum; species Viscum album. The sequence continues at coordinate 450,678,373 of OY728133.1, forward strand.
TGGTTTACATAATGTTATTTACTTATTCCATAATCATACATATTGATATGATATCATATATGGTCATATTCTTAGCTTCTTATTAGTAATATTTCATTGTTACTTGTTAGTCGGGTCTTTATTGCCTTTTGTTCTTATGCGTGTTTTGCCGAATAAATTCGTATTCTTCTTTTAAGGATATAGATACCTTATATCCACAATGGTATTAGTGTAACATATATCATATTTATTCATTCAATTCATTTGTATAATTACTATGTAATGATGATCATGTAGAACGAGTCGCATCACATCGTGGAGACGGTATTCCGTAAGTACGCACGAGTGAGGATATCGTTCCCATGATTGTGGAATTGTATTTAAGTGTATTTATAATATTTCAGTATCAATATCATTTTATAATAATCATATATAGTTACTCATTACACCATTATACCCATCCTTGTAAGGTGATGGTGGAAAATAGATTACACCACGGCGTGGTGACGGTATTCCGTACGTACGCACACGCGGTGATTTCATTTTTCCGTAGGATGGATAGAAGGTGAATTAGGGTTGTTTCATATTTAGAATAACATATCAGTATGTAATTAATACTGATGTTATTACTTTGTCATGAAACAACTAAAGAAGAAGAAGTTGAAGAAGAAAGAAATTGAAAAGATCAGTAATGGATATTACATCTTCTTTGAAACGCCTCTTTGAATCCTCCACTTAGGGAACTAAGATTGGTCTTTGAAGAAGACCAGGACCTCTAGGATTATTCTAGGGAAGTGGAGAAGGGATTTTGGTAGGGGTTAGCCGAGCTTGAGTGCTCAATTTGGTGTGAGGAGGAGGGGGAGGAGGTTCCCTTTTATAAGGGAGGAGAGGGGCACCTTAGGAATATCTCAAAATATTATTTTATATTAAAGTCAAAATCGGTTTATAATGGTTCCAAAGGGTCTTATTTCAAAGTTAAAGTGGGTATGGGTCGAAATCCTATCAACCAATAGGATTTAGACAAGTTTAGGTTATTATTTTAACATCATCAATTAGATTTAACTCCAAGGTAAATAATTTAACTTTTACCATGTCTTTTTGTTTTCTTACACTATATGGTTAATACATTTACTATAACATGCCAAACGAACCCCAAATTGTTTATTATTAATATATATATCCTTATCTAAATCATTTGGCTGAACCTTAGATTTTTAGGAATAAAATAACAATTAATAATATAATATTTGATTTAAAAACTATTTTGTGTCAATTTTGACACTATTTGATATATGATTTTTGTGAAAGTCATAAAAGAATTATATGTTCGAATAAAGTTGATTAAATCAACTATAATATATAATAGTAACCTAGAAAATTAGTGTAATTCATAAAAAGCCTCAAATGACATTTATTTTGGTGTTTATAGCATCAATTATGTCAATATTTCATTAATAAGATAATTACTGCATCATCATTGTGTCATAAATAAATTAAATTATTTAATGTCTAAAAATTATAAATAAAATACATTTATGTATGAAATCTTTTTATCTTTCTAATGAATATTTACAGTCGAATTTATCTTATGTATAACCCCATATTAAAAATGATTTACTTATTAAACTTTAATTTTAACTATTTTAACCCTTCTTTAAATAAATTAATAATAAATGTCCTAATATAATCCAAGTGGGCCTAAATGGTCATATTTTATTCCTAAGTTTGTTTTTGGTCGATTTACACTTGTCCAATAGAATTAGGACATGTGTTAGGGTAATAGTAATATCATATTTACCCTTAGTTACCCTATTTACTATTAACCGCGGTAAAAAAAGTAAAAAGTTACTATTCACCAAAAAAATTATTTTTATCTCATTGAACCACATTTTACTTACTGATATCAACTGTGTCTGTCGGATTTTTGAAATTCCATTCACAGAAGCAGTAAAATTATGTTTTATGCAAAATTCAGTTTTTAACCTACCACTTAGTGGTTTCACTATTTATCAAAAATTGAAAGTTTTCAGAAAAATACCAAAATTTCACCCAAGGCTAATTTCGATATTCTGAGTCCAAAAATGAAGTCCATTTTGAAAAATAAAATTTATAAAATTTCAAAAAGTGGTTATTACTATTCATAACGGCTAGTTTTAATAATATTTTAATAGCATATCGTCGCAAGCTATCGAGGAAGGTCGTGATTGCGTGTAAAGCAAGCCAAGCAAGTGTTGTGTAGAAAAAGAATACTTTGATGATTTATATAACATAAAATTCTCGGGTGTTACAGTTGAGGCTTCGGTATAACAAAAGAGTTGTCCTTTGGAGTGGATATAAATATTTAAACCCCTACCTTCATGCCTCCTCGCATGGTGGAGCTACCTCTACCTCCTATCCAAGCGATATCTTATGCCAATCCAGGCCAAATAAAGGCTTGTGATCCTAGGACTATATAAATGGGCTTTCTTAGGGATTACGTATAGACCTAGTTTATATGATCTGCCTCTTTAGAAAGCCTCTCCAATGGGGGTTGACCCATTGGGTTCCTCCATGAGTGGTCAAGTTCCATCCCATTGGATATTGTGTGGTTGGCCTATATTTTTTTTATCGAGGCCTCCATTATACATTGTAATATTATAATTGTTCAATTAAAATTAAAATAATTCTCAATTAAAACTCAATGACAAAATTATAATCATCTCAATTAATCATGAAAAATGAAATTTATATATCATGTTATTCATTAATATTCAACAAATTATTGTAAATAGTGTTTCATACTGTGACACATGTCCTTATCCCTAATAAAAATTTAAAAAATAATCAGATTTTATACAATGAAGAACCTTCAAAAAGTTACATCTGATACCATATAATGAATAATTATCCAAGTGTGACATCCAATGATATAATTTGAATAAATTACAATTGTTTAGTCACCATCACTTCATCCGTATGAATTCTCTTGGAATCACCACTTGAAGAATCCTAAGCTCCTCGTATAAGTATCCCAATCATGAAATCCAATTCTATAAGATAAATCAATAAAAATTCATTAGGAATCACCACATTATTCACTGAAAATATCTTGGCATCCTTACTTCAAGAATCTTCATTTCCTCACATGATTCTTCAATATATGTTGACTTTATGATATACACACAGTGAATAAAACATTCAATTACCAATCATGAACTTGTTCTATTGAATATACCCTTTTTATTTACTATCAATACCTATTCAATTTATAAATTCAAAATTTTTATATCCCTCATTGAAATAAATGAAAATAGGGAATGGAGTATTCTCATATCATCTTTCTTTACAAAAAATTTCTCCACCTTATAGAAACATTTGTAGATCACTTCTGAATGAGGAATGATCTTACAGGTTTCACCTAGCAAAGATCCTTGGTTAAACAACTATATGTATATATGTGATAACATGATGTAAATATATATATATATACAAACATGGATTTCAATTCAATCCATAAAGTACAATGTATGTGAAATCATACTCAAAAATTCCCAATTATTCTTCAAGGTATTAAAAATAATCTGATTTATTAATGAAATGCTATATCGTTCACACACTCCAAAAAATAAATAAAAAATTATAGTGTAATTGATTTAGATCTCATGTGTTTTATATCATTAAATCTCCCATGATAATGATTATAAATTCATTTATAAAATATAATTTGGAGATATTATCTACCTGAAACATTATTTTTACTAGACTGTCCAAATAATTTAAAATTCATATTGTTTTTTGTAGCCTTTATTCTTAAAATGGAACCCCCAAATGGTAAAAATGCATCATAATATTCATAATGGTATGTATATTCGGTAACCGTTTCCATGATTATCAAATTTTAGAACACACCAAAATGTAATTACTTGTGTTTTGTACAACTTTGAAAACATCCATATTGCCTTTCTATTTAAAATATGACAGAACTCGTTGATTCTCAGGTTCTACCTCTGAGGCCTTGAATCACTTTTATTTTTTTTATTTTAAATCCAAATGCATACACAAAAATATAAAAGAATATGGTGGAGTTACTTGTTCCTTAATGTGATTAACAATGTCGAGATGGGTTTCTCAACCAAGTTTCTTCATTTATATAATCTTCATGCTTCTACATCTGATTTCTAAATCTGATTTATCTTTTGGTAACGTAGATCTTATCACACATATCATTTCATTATGTGATATTATTTTTCACTACTTATCCATCATTTCATATGCATATTCTGATGAATGTTCTATTCTCTTCAAGACTCTTTATTATTCTAGACGCGTGGTTAAATATCATTTTTCATTATATCCATCAATATTGTATCTATCACATGGAAAGTTTTCAATACACGAGTTTTCATTTGGTGATAGCCTCTAATAAAATTCTTCATCATATTGTAGAATTCTTCTTTAACCTTTAAAGTGATATTTTTCAAGTTCTTCTTCTAACTTTTTTGGAATTCTTCATAATAGTAGTAAAATTACAAGAATTGTTTTAGGAATGTTGTTAGCTTGTTTAGAGTTTCCACATAGCTTCACAAGAGACCCATTATTCATATATTTATTCTAATATGTATCACCCCTATAGATATTAATGAACATAGATTATTTTTGATATTTCTTATGTATTGTCTCCAAAATTACTTCACTTGATCACCTTTTGTGACAAATATTAATAGAAAACATCATAATAATAACCACTATGTAAAAACCATTTTCAACATGATAAATTTAACATATTATGTGAATGTTGTTTGTTATTATTATTTGGAATTATCTACCTTGATATTTCATACCACTGTGCTTTATCATTTAATGTATTTTTATGAACATTAACTATACAATGGCCCAATTTTCTTCAACACCAACAATGACCCAAAAACATTGGTCTTCTTTTATTTTTAATATTTTCTCAATAATATGAGCATAATATTTTTGGGTCTTACTAACACACATGTTAGGATTAATTTGGAGAACCATTACATATATAACTTCTTCTATCCACCATTGGTGTGGTTTTAGGATCTTCAACATTTATTCTCATCTATATTTATAAAATTCATTCTTCTAAACATGCATTTTATGTTGAAAAAAATTAGAAAAATTATCACATTGAGATATAGATGATATATTTTTCTACTTTTCAACTTTGGAAAGATCATAAGATTATAAAATTATATTCTTTTTATATGATGAAGATTACTTAATAATAAAATCATTCAAATGACATTGTGTCGTAGTAGATACATACAAATTTGATTGTTAAATATCAAAAAAATAAAATAAATTGTCTTATTTAATTTTAAATTCAAGATATCACATGGTGAGGTAATTATTATGATATTTAGAAAATTCCAATTTTTCATCACAATCATTACTCATCTTCTAAGAAACACTTCATGTAAAAACTCATTTTATTGAATAATGATTCATGATCCTATATCCTCTTGGATTTAATATCTAATGTATCATTCTTAATGTGCATAGAAAAATTGTGTAATTTCTCATGTGCATTAATGGATTCAATAAAAACAATCTCAAACAAAACCTTATCATAGTTAAGACAATGAAATTCTTCTTTAGCATAGAAAATTTATTTTTCCATAACTTACACTAGGCTTGTGAGTGTGATTCACTTTCAAAACCTCTTAATTAGTGCATCCTATAATTCTAAATCTTCTTCTTCCAGTTGTGATTTATCAAAAAAGGATTCCATTTATAGTACCAAAAATAAACTTGATTAATTATTTAGTATTGTAATTCATATGTTATTTGAATTTAGAGTAAAGATCACCAACTGATTCATCATCCTCATAACCTAAACACGGTTTATTAGAATAATCCAAATCAATAGAATAAGTACTACATTAATCACTCTGATTACCTCTAATTAGTGTTATTTCTCAGTTAACTATTGAATTATTCATTAACATCCATGAAACTCTTATCTTACTATTCCTCTTAGTTTTAGAAGAAATCACAATTTTTTAATCCTCTAGAATAAATTTTTTTCTCAATATTAGTTAAATAGAACACTTATTGATATGTTAAATTCAAAATGGTTGTTATAAAAAATAGGTAAAACAATTTTATATTTAATGGGACGTAAATTATGATACCAAATCTTGTTCCATAGGGCATATTGACCACTGAGAGTGGGGGGGGGATCAGGGGTTTACATTTTAAAATTTCTTTTATTTTCAATTTAAACTCTCTAAATTATTATGTTTATCATTCCAACAAGTGATATCTAAAAATCACACTTCATTCAAAGAAATAATCAGTGAGAGAATAATATAAGGTATGTAAAATGATTGGAATAATGACCAATTCCTTTACATGTTGGTTAATTCTCCCAATAGAGATTATGTACCATATAATATAGTGATTACGATGGATATGGATGTAACTAGTTATCTAGCCCATTAGTCGATCCTCCAATTGATCCTAGTTATAAACAACCTTGGTTGGTTAGACACCCCAATAGTCTTCCCTTCATTATCATAATATCGTTTTAGACACCCCAACCTTTAGAAACTTTAAAAACTTGTTAGTTTCAACATTCAAAAGATCATTCTCCTCAATGTTGAGGATCAGAAAATAGAAATATATCTATTTTCTTTTAACTTACTTCTAAAAAAATTGAAGTATATTTTTCTCCTGAAGTATACTAATTATATTTAAATCTTGTAATATATCAATATTATCCTGAACTTCTTAATTTAAGATCGTTAGTCTTGAAACTCATTCACACCAAATATTTAATGATACTATTCTTCACATATTGCATAAAGCTCAGACCTGACCCTCTTCTCCTTGTGTTTATTCTAGATTTTGTCTCTACATATTTTTATCTTTAGCGAATTATCTGAACTTTCTCAGTTAAATTATCAGTATATAATTCTTCTTTCTTCTAATGAAGTCATAACCACAAATAGTTGTGCAAGTGATTCACACAACATATTCAATATTATTTTTTTCAAGATAGAAACATTCAAAGATCGTAATAATATGTACTCTCAACATCAACAAAAATAATTCACATTATCATGTATATTTCATGCACTTACCATTTTCTATTCCAATATTTAAACTTCAAATAGTAAGATAAAATTTTTATGTATACATCAAATGATAATATAATAGGATAAATTAGTGATTGCTTTCGGTTGGACCACTTAATCGATGATTCATATACTAATGCTTCGAATATAAATTTAGTTATTTGTTTAGTTATATAGATATCTTTATATTCAATTAAAACAAGGTGTAATTTACATAGCATTACATCTAGAAAATATTTATCATATAATTTATCTTCATGGAATTTCTAGATTTACTAAAATCATTATGTTCCTTACCAAACTCAACTAGAAAAATATAAAATATTCCAATCATGATAACAGAATACTCCAAAATTATTAATAATGATTAGTCATATAGTTATACTTGTATTTATATGAAATAAAAATATGTTAATCATGTAGTTGTCTGATGATAAAAATTATGAATATGGTAAGTCGTTCTTAAAGAGGATCTTCTTCTGTGAATCATTTTCTCCTAAAACTCTATCTATAAAGCATCATATTCATGCATCATAATTTCTTCATGCATAAGATTTCATTTTCTATGCATATTTTCAAAATATTATCCATAATAAAAGCAAATTAAATATCACATGAAAACCAAACATGACCAAATAATAATTATTCATCTAAAAAGGGTCATCCCCAAAGAATTTAATTTATAGTTTATTGTGGGTCCAATTATAATTCCTCAACCACCCACCAAAGTCCACTGTATATAAAAATCATGAATTATTTATTTTCATAAATATAATTTCACATTATATATAGTTTCAATTAGGATCTATACATACCCCATCCTTCAAAAATTACTTATCTACTTTTCATGGCCACAAACTGCATTGTCACATCCCATCATTTTCAAACCAACCTCATTCGGTTCACATAGTATTTAAAAACAACCTTCACTCAGAACTATCCAAAAATGAGCTTCACATATAATGGTTTTAAATCACATCCTACATGAATCACTCAAACATGTTAGACCACATATAATAATTATCATATAAAATACTATGTCCATCTTCACATGGAAATTTCAACCACAAGGCATGCTATAATCTGTGAAGCAAAAAAATCCAAAAGGCATAAAAATATCATCTGTATTCACTACATACTTGTTTAAAATGCAAACAATACACCAATTGTATCCAAGAATGACATCCCTTCTCCATAGTGTTCAAGATCATTTGTGGTTTTATGGTTTAACTCTCATTTTTAAAGCTTCCTTGCAAAGCACTCACCTCACAAGCTTCATTATCACAATGATTTTTTATTTCTTTAAGGAAATATATTATTTTATGATTTTCAAACTCTCAAGGTTAAATGGAATATCCCTCATATAAATTAGGTGTTCTTTAGGTTCTCATCATAGAGACACTCAAACACGAGGGGTTCTTTCATGAAGGATCATACACAAGAAGTTGAAGAAAATCTCCCAAATCGATCAAACAACTGAAATTAAAACTCTTGATCATATTAAAAGACCACGATTATTTTCATAAAGTTAAAAGAGGTTTGAATAGTACACATGATGCACCATAACACATTAAACTCTCCAAATATAGAGGTTATGTTATAAAAATCAAGAATCTTCTTGTAGATACTAGAAATCCTGATCCCTGTGCCTCCATGCCACCCACATGGCGGCACCACCTTTGCCTCTTATTCGAGTGTGCTCTTATGACAACCCATTCCACATTTTGGATTTTCCTCTACAATATCTATATACGGGCCTACTCACATATTAGACACGACCCTTCCCTCTATTCTCTGTCTCTTTAGGTAGGTTATCCCATAGGACCTAACCCCTTAGGATACCATATTAGGGGTTGAGTGCCATCCCATTAGAGCATGTGTGGTTAGACCATATTTTTTAATAAGGAATTTATTATACTTAGAATCATTCTATATATTAAATTAAATTTCTAATAATTATCAATTATAATTCCTAGAAAAACATCTACTCTTCCAAATTCGTTATGAAAAATGAAATTCAAGTAGATGGTATTTGTTAATCTTCCATACATTGTTATAAAAAATGTTTCCTCCTTTGAAACATATCCTTTTCATTTACATCACATCAATCAATTGTCACAATTAATTCCTAGAATAATTGTTAAATAGTGACATCAAAATACACATAAAGACATTTTTGCAAGTGTGAAATCCAGTGATATAAGATAAATCAATAATAATTTATTTAGGAATCACTACTACATACATTAAAATTATTTTGGTATCACAACTTCAGAAATCCATTCCATGATTTAAATATAATGATATAAGATGAATCCATAACAATTCGTTAAGAATCATCACTTCATCAATAATAATTATCCAGAAATAAAACCATATAAAATCCTCATCTCCTCGTATAATTGCTCAACTTATATTGGATTTATGATATAAGGACCAAAAATACAACTTTAATTCATCAATCATTATTTTTTTATCTTTATACATGGTAAGATTCCTTAGTCATTTTTACTCATTGGATCCAATTTACATGACTTGTTAGTATTCTTCATACATTTCTACTCATTTGATTCAAAAATCATGTTATGAATTCTTGGACAATTCAACTCCTTGTATCCTATTTATCTAGCTTACATATATTCCTCTGAGATTTCAACACCAAGGATCTAGTTAAACTAGTTTACTTGACATGATAATATGATTTGGAAATTTCTACTTCATGGATATAAAGATTCATATTGGATTCCTTGAGAATTTATACCCCTTGGATCATATTTACATGTTTTACTTATATTTGTTGATTTCCTTGAACATTACTTCTCTGTAGACATTGGCCCACGTACGACTGACACATGATTACATGGAATATGTCATTTTTTATGATTTATATACTTTAATAATATAATCTTGATTAGTTTCATTAGAAAAAAAATACTTTATCAACCTGATAAAATTACTTCTACTATTATTACATATAAAACCATTATATCTTTTTACTGATTTAGGTTATATGTACATACACGATTTTTTATAGACATCATTGTTGGTGGCCTACTGATTGTTATCTCAAACATAGTTCATTCCACTATCGGGTAACCATACATAAAAAATGTATGGAGGTAGGGTTAATGGTAAGTTCCCACTTACTAATGCATTTATTGATTTGTGTGTAGAAGGATAGGAGCATAGGACTAGGCTTTGAACCAATGATGATATCTAGGACAATTTATTTTTGTACTTCTGTATATTTGATATATGTACTATATTGGGTGCCAATTTCCATTTATTACTATATTTTTTATAGAATACCATGATCACCATTCTTATATGACATTATTGGATGATATTACTAGGTTATTTATATTGTGGAGGTTTATTCTTCCACTGATTAGTAATTTCATATTATTCCTCTATTGTTTTTTATAATTATACCACTATGATACACTATGACCATGAGGGTATATTCTCACCATTGTTCCACCATGGACCCTCACCATGAGTGGACATCCTATTGAATATGGGGAGGCGCGCTTGAGGCTATGTGGCTGATCAGGTTCAACTACTGTTGAGTAAACTGGGTTTGGGGCATCACAAAGTGGTATTAAAGGAATTTTTTTATTTGTCTTATCATTGGTTAATATTAGATAAAATATTAGGAATGTGTTGGAATTTGGTAATGATTTATTCTTGGGAGTAGCTAACCCATGTATATGGAAAACCCAAATTACCTAGAATAAGATGTGATATTTGTGTTTATCACTATTACAAATGATTTGACTTCACTATTGGAAGATGAACATGATGTTTTATGTTCCTTATAATGATATATTTTTACTCTTGTCCTGGTATGTAAAGGAGATATTGCATCATATATCATTATAGTCACTGTAGGATTTATATGTCATGCAATATTCGACTCCACATTTAAATTACTTCATGTATTTATGACAGCATGGTTTTGTACCTTATTTATATATTCATGAAATTGTGCAAAACATTGTAGGGACTCGATAAATGAATGGTTTGAATTAATTCATTTCATTATTTAAATTTTTAAATTATATGTACCCTTATAAATTTTATATTATTATCCATGTAGCTCAAAATTTTAAAGAAAAATCAAATATAAATGAGAATAAATTCAAATGAAGTTGAATTATGAAATAATTGGTTTCCATTAAATGGGGATTCCAATATAAATTTAAAGGGTTTTTTTATCTATGATATAAAATTGAAATTTTGTATAGTGGAATCCATGACTTATAGCATAGAACATTGACCTGACCTGACCATAGTAGTTGGAAGTAGGTAATATCTCTTGTGTTCTTATGAATTATATGCCACCCAGAATTGGATTTAAGGTCATGTTGAGTGGTGTGAATCATGACTATAAAGTCTTGTTCCCATCCTATTATATACATGTGTTTTCCATCCTACCATTATTAAACCTTGACTGAGTTTTTCACATAGAATTTGTTGAAATAAGACACCACGATAACCACCAGTTTTGTGATATGAGGGTGTTGATAATCATGATATAGAGGTGGAGGTCCATGGGCCACCAGTATGTCGTATACTAGTTTCTCTTTCAACACCACATATTACACCTAATGTGGGTGTTAAGGTATAGTTCCAAGAGGGATTTCTATATTACATATAGAAAGTCCGTGGAGCACTGTGACCTTCTCTGACTATGGAAGAGTTGAGGTGGGTGTTCCAATAGTAGCATCAACCATGTTATTGGGGGATGATAGACCATAGGGTGCATATTCATGGCTAGAGGCCATGATATTGATTTCCTAGAATCTTGATGGATCTCCTGAGATGAGTGAGAATCTAGCTATATATATGATCTAGGATTAATCTAAGAGATGATGAGAAGTGATTACTAAGATGAATCATCATCAAGATAGTACTTGGAGGGATTTCCAGATATCCATTTATGACTATTTCTATCCAAAGACACTATGGGATGATATACCCATAGAATTTATAATTCTAGAGTAGGGTTCTTTATCAGTTATGAACTATAGTTCCCATTTTACCTATCTCAAATTTTCACACCTATTTTGTTAGGTGATGAGATATTGAATGATAATTGACATTTGGATGGTCTCATGTATGAAATCTGATTATATGTGAATGTTTTTTTGGATAACTAATATATCATAAATAGTGAATCAGGCACAGATTACTAAATATTACATGAGGGATTCTGGTGGAAATGAGTAGTGTAGATCATCCTCTCGATAGAATGGTTCTTATGTTAGGTTTCTGGAAGAGATGCTTTGAGGTATCTTGTGATGGGAATACCAGCCAGAAATTTATTGATGGTGGTTTTGTTCTCTTTCATCAGTGTGGGAGTTAGGTACATATGAGGATATAATGTGATAGAGGCCCAGTCGGGTGTTGATCTTGTAGTTGGAGGGGCATCTACAACGGTTTTATAGGACCTTTCCTTAAGTATCTAGTGAGAGAGGGTCTGCACTGACTCCATGTTCAAGAGTGAGGTTAGTAGATTCTCGTCAAGCTTAGAGTTAGAGTGTGACTAGCTATTCAGGTTGAGTTGGTGGTCATGATTGACATATCTAGACACCAAAATCACAATTATAGTTCAGTAAACTTGAACATGGTAGTTGGGTTATATCTATGGTATACGATGTGGAGCATATGTATACCGTACAACTGGTACCTGAGGATTTGAGTATTGAGCCTTGTACCTTAAGTGTTAATATTATGGTATCCTCTATTTAAGTATAATATCTATTCAATACACATTCAACATATTCATTAATATATATACCTATTATAGATAATCTTGGGCTCAATGATAAGTTTTTATTGGAATAATGACACTCGATACCCCTTTGGGGCATCAATTAGAGAGTCCACACCAGTGCAAGGGGTTACCCCTTGAGGTAGATGGGTGTTTATTTTATATAACATATTTTTCCTCAAGATAATATGGTTTAAAATCATTATTGGGGATAGAATGGTTGGTTCCTTTCATGCTTTCATAGGCGTATGTTGCGGATGGGTGACCTCCACATCTCTAGAGTGTGGGTTTTTATCACAATAGTGAATTGGATGCCCATTAACACTAATATGGACCCAACCATCATGGTATGTTTATGATAATTGGATAGAATCCAAGATCAAACATTAATTATTAGAGAACTGATTAGGTAGATTTCACTCTAATGGTTGATCATTTCAAGGAAATTTTCCAAGATGACTTATCATCACTACCTACTGAGAGATAGGTTGAGTTTCTATTGATCTATTTCCAAAAGATCCACCGGTATCCATTCATCCTTTTAGGATGGATACTACTATGTTATATGATATTAATAATTATCTAGAGGATTTGGATGGAAATGGGGTTATATGACCTATTACTTTTTCATGGCGTTTGCCGGAAATTTTCACTAAGTATGTAGATGAAACCCTTTTTTTATGATTGGATTATATGAATTTGAACAAGTGAAAAATTAAGAAACAATATCCTTTCCCCGGATAAATGATATCATCAACCAAATATGGGGAGATAAGGGGTTCTAAAATATTTGTATGATATCGAGTTTTAATCAGGCATTTGTTCGACCAATAGACATACCTCATACATCTTTTGTTAGTAGTTATGATCTATTTTAGAATCTAGTTCTTTCATTCAGTCTCATGATCACACCAACAATTTTCATGGAACTTATGAATCAAATATTCTATCCATTTCAAGATTTTTGTGGTGATGTTCATGAATAATATCATGGTGTATTCTCACTCTCAACACAACCATGAAAAGCATCTCGATATCATATTTATTACACTAATACAAACTCATTTTTATTCTGAGAGCACAATGTCCTACTTCTGTATGGATGATATTCAATTCTTATGTCATGTTATATTAGAGATAAGAGTATTAGCAGGCCTATAGAAGGTGATAAATATAGTTTTCTAGGAGCATAAAAAGAACATATTTGACTTAATTAGTTTCTTAGCGATAGATAGTTATTTTAGGAACATTATATAGGACTTCTCATGATTATAATAACCACTTATGATATGGAATAAAAAGGGTGTGTTGTTTATATGGTTAGATGCTTATGAGACAACCATTTAAGAGGTGATAGGGAAATTGTCCTTAGAATCAGTTCAAAATCTACTATATTCAAGTAGAATCTATACAACCTATTATAATACATCATGTATCAGGCTTGGAGTAGTTCTGATGTAGGAGGAGTGAGTCATGGAATATTTACCTTGTTATTTGAGGCCACATGATAGTAACTACCCAACACACAATCTTGAGTAGATGATGTAGTACATGCCTTGAATTATTAGAAGAATTACTTACTGCGAGAGATTTTTTTGGTGTAAATAGACTAGAAAATACTTAAGTGCAAATTAATATAGCATGACTTGAATATTAGGTAAGAGATGTGGTTTTAATACATTTAGTCGTTTGACTTCATGCTTTTCTATACTTCCAGAAATGGAAATGAAGTTGTCGATTAATGGAGTAGGAGAACTCAAAAACTTGTGTTTTGGGAGGCCAGTAGTGAGTGGCAGCTTAAGACCTTATTTTCTAAGATGCACAAGGAGGTTCAAGACCATCATAGAATGTATATACTCACATAGTTTTCTATGACTTCCACTCATCTGGATTGAGTGAGGATGAGACAACTATCAAATTATGATGGCTTTGTCCTACAGGAGAGTGTTGTAGGTGATAACCTAAATCATAGTTGTGATATTAAAAAGGATGATATATTTCACATCCTAGTATGTTTCTGGGTTTCTACATACATCCACGAGGAGTTTATGTGAGAGTCTAATTCCTCTATTTAAGATGTGAATCCTAGTCTTTCTGATATGAATCATGACTTATGCCATTAATACTAGTGAAAGGGTTGAAGTGGGAGATAGGTAATTATGTTAATTAGTGTGCCACTTGTCAAAAGGTGAATGAGGAACACAAGTGAATAGGTGGGATTTTACAACTATTAACAATTCTATAGGGGAAATGGGATGACGTCACCATGGATTTCATTATGAGACTGCCTACTTGATTTGTGGTTAGTGATGTTGTATGGGTGATCATAGATAGATTTAAAATTCCTTCCCAATTTCTTTATATTTAGGAGACACTTTTAGTGGAAGAGATCTAGAGGATCTACTTTTGTTAGACCATACGCCTCTATGGGGTAATATGTACCATCATATCAGATAGATATTCTCTATTCATTTCTCAGTTCTGGAAGGTGTTGTAGAGGGCACTGGGTTTCCAGGTACTGTTGAGTATAACATATCACCAATAAACTGGGGGTTAGTCTAAGCATATGATATAGGTTTTTGATGGTATTCTATAAGAATGAATTATTTATTTGATATGTTCTTGAGAGAAACAATTACCTCATATTAAGTTTTTCTGTAATAATAACTTTTAGGAAACCATATAGATGGCTCATAATGAGGCCCTAAACTGTAGGTCATTCCATTCACCCCTGTGTCGGTTAAAGTATGGAGAGGTAGTGCAACTAGGTCTACATATCATGTAGTATATATCAGAATATGTTCATCTTATCAAGAAGTGGATGTCTAAAATTCAGTATAGACAAATGTCATACATCAATCTTTGTAGTTGACCACTAGAGTTCGATGTGCGGAGTCAGTTTTTTTAGTTTTTTCTAGACTAGGGAATTTACATAATAAAAAACAAGGGAATCTATCACCTCATTATTTTATGACTTTAAATATTCTAGAGATTTTTGAGATGATATCATATCAGTTTTAGTTAACTATTAGGTACCAAGACATGCATAGTGTTATCAACACATCTGAGCCTCATCTATCATTCGGGTCGGTTACCTGATCTTAAGCTCGAGGAGGATGAGTCGGAGGTAGATGCATCCTTTCAAGAGAATCCTATTTGTATTTATGATCATGATATGGTGGTTAATTGTTGTGGGTTAGTTTCTCTATTATGGGAGATATGGTAGAAAAACCATGTAAATGATGATACTTGATGTACATTCCCAGTGGCTAGATATATTCTTAGATGATTCTTGACAACCCTTGGAAGGAATATTCAGAGAAGAATTACTTTAGTGGGATATGATTGTAAGATCCATACTTTACTATGACGTATAAAACATTTTTATTTCTTATTTATTTTCATTGTATTGACCTAATGTGGGTGCCTAGTGAGGTTATAGAGGAAACAAGGATGTTTCGGGTTTTTTTTATGCCCGAAACTCAAGATTTAGGAAAATGTAGATGGGACACAAGGTTAGTGAAAACCATGTATTCTAGGATACACAGTTTGACTAAATCTTACGACTAGGTCCAACCCACTATCCAGGGGACATGGTTTGATGAAACCATGCAATAGGGGTTGAATACCTGTGTGTGGTTGCTATAGTTTTTATAGAGTGAAACAGAATAGTTTGTAGAGGGTTTACCAAGCCACGAACATGAACTATGAAAATGAGGTCTTTGGACAGAGGGGTGAACATGGTTGGTGTGCATTTTGGCCAACTATGTTTACAAATCATGAGACCAAGTATTTTGAGTGAAACTGGACATTTTTCATTAATGATTAAATGATTAAACCCTCCTCGACATTCATATTTTTTCAATAGTGGGTACTCGTTTTTCTCCTAGGTGAGATCCTCATGCCTCTTCCTTGGATTTGGTCTTATTCCTCCATCTAACATCAGATTCAATATCTATTCATCTCATTGGATTCACACTAATGAGTACTATATTCCTCATTCACCTTTCTCTATTTTTATTTTTATCGGCAACCTAATTTTGGTGTATGTTCATATGCCCTATTTTCAGGGTGTTTATCCATTCTTCAACTTTGTTCTGATCTGGATCACATCAGAGTTTGATACTAGGTGGGTGTTCCTCTACCATGCTTAGGTTACTGGTATGTAACATTTACCATAATGTATCTTTGTTTATTGTCTGTTTAATTGTTTCCCATGATTAAATTTCTAGTCAATGCTTTAGAACATAAATGAACAAAGTGTTAATTGATATAATAATGTTGATACATTCTAGGAACACATTTTTTAGAGTTTTTGTGTTTTCATCCTCATCCCATACCACCCATGGGGTTGGTTATACCCATTATATCATATTTTGGAAAACCTTGGGGTTGTGATGAGTGCAACTTGTATAATTGATTATTGAATGAGTTATTAAAGTGAACTATTAATGGTCATAATCACCTTGTAGAACCTTTTAAATTGTAATTGAAAGGTTCAAAATGGAAAATCCTTTTATTTTTTTATGTTTATGATGATAATTTAAAAAAGATTCAATTAATGGTTAATGAATTGGTAAATAAATGGGTTAGGATGAATTCAAATTAATACTCCTTGGATCTGATGAAAATATTTTGATTCTATGTACATTTAAACCCCATTGATCAGGCTCACTTGGATTCCTAGGATATATTTACTCCTTGGGTCTTTTTCATTGAACATGATAATATTAACTATACATTTATACTACTTGGATCCAATTTAGTTGACTTGTTAAGATCCCTAAAATATTTATATTTTGTGGACCCAATGATCATATTAGGATCCCTAGTACATTTGTACTCCTTAGATCTTATATATCAACATTAGATGGATTCATTATACATTTATACTCTAAGGATCAAGTTTAACTAGATTACTTGAAATTCTAGGATGTCATGGATATTTATCCCCTTGGACTCAATGAATCATTTAGGATGCCTTGGTAATTTCTATCCCTTATATTTTTTTAATTTTTTTATAGAGAATTGTTGGTTTCCATGTAAATTATTACTACTTAGAACCTAGACCACATTGGACTGACACATGATTATACAACATAGGCCATTATTGTTAATTTTTTCGATTCATTATATATAGGCTTAAGATTAGTTTATTGATCACAAGAAGTCTTGATAGAGTGGATAACATCAGCTATACTGTTATTACTTGTACATTTATTATATCTTCAAAATAATAATGCTTAAATGAATGGATACAATTTTTTATAGACACTATTGGCAGTGGCCTACTAAGTGTTATCTCACATACCTATTTGGGATGCCTTTAGTTACCTAGATGTACATCAAGGATGTATAAAGAGATATTCCTCAGTAAATTATTTTTGATTCTTGATTTATTTCTATAAATGAGTGGGGATGAATAGGATCAAGCTTTGCACTCATGATCCTATTTGGGATAGTTTATTTTGGTATTTTTTGGAAATTTGATTCATTTATTGTAACGGGTTCCTATTGAAAAGTGTTAATATATTTTTCATAGTATATCGTGATCATCAGTTTTATCTAACACTGTCTGATGAGATTAATTTTTTATTTATATGATGGATGTTTATTCTTCCACTGATCAATTTTTTATTATAAATTTTCTAGAGTTTGGTATTATTATAGTATGGCGATACACTCAAATAATTTATTTATAGTATACCCATTTTTCCTCCATGTACCCTCGTTGCTAGTTGGAAGCCTCTGGTGTATGGGGAGGCATGCTCAAGGCCATGCGTCCAACAAGGTTTAGTTATTGTTGAGTGAACTGGGTCTGAGATTTCACACTAATTAAGAATAATTACATCAACATCATACCACAAAATTACTATAAGGACTATCAATACCCTAATTATATATTCATCATAAAACACAATAAATATATACAAAAATACAATTAATAACCCAAACATTCAATCACATAAGACTAAAAAGGATATTATATACCATTAAACTCATGACCAACCTTAAATTTACTAACCTATGATTATATCAAATACTCGTAAATTACACTCACCTAGTAACATCCTAACAAATGAATATATCTAAACACAACTTGGATACTAACTGAGATGACCCCAACACATACTCTTAGATCTGGTTATAATATCAGGTTCCCTATATACTGGCTTTGATACCAACTAAATAGAAACAAACACAACCATATATAACTATAATTTCAATAAAAAAACTGAGTCACTTTTATACCGAAGAACATTTTAGGTTTATAGATTTAGTGAATTAGAGGAAAAAGTTATCTAAAAACATATATATTTTCAATAAAAATTTCATTTTTCACACTCAAAAAAGGATTAATTATTTTACCCAAATTTCTTATGTCTCCCCTAAAATATTCCATAGATGATAAACTTCTTGAATTTTATATGTAGTACTCTTATTTAGAATCTGACAAAATGGAAACATAATAAGTGTCGTCTTAAGCACTCTATAAGGGTTGATATAAGTGATATTAGTCTAATATAATATGTGAGAAAAATATAAACATATGGTTATGAGAACATAATCATGCTGAAATAACACATCATAAGGAAATAATACTTGGTGAAACTTGGATCACATTTTATTAAAATAATATAATATTTCTGGAATAAAGAAGTAAATATCATAAGATAATTGAGTCAAAATAATTTTGAAATAATATAATACATGACATCATAAGAAAAAATCAAGGATCACTACCAATAAAACATAACACAATGAACAAAATCCCATAGTGTATTAGTTTTACTCTCCAATCCCTTACATAATATAGCATGATATATAAATCATTTCTTAATTATTTAGAGGGTTAAATAATTCTAGAACCACCCATCACATCATAATTTATACATGAATATTTGTTCCACACAAGAAAACTTTCATAATTTAATTAAATCATTATTATAATAATAAGGAAATGAGTTTCATGAATATTTCCATGAAACATGATTATATTCTATCCAGAGAAAGGAGATTGATGCTATCAGTAGAGAATATCCCCAATTAATCATAAGAAAAGATAATGGATTTTTACATATATGAAATATACATGTACAAGAATATGGGTTTTAAAAATATCAAATGGTATGAAATAATATATGATCATGAATATGGAATGTTCAATATACCAAATGAAAATAAATTTCAAGATCATTTAGAGGGGATTACATGAAAAATAACTCAATATGAGATATATCATATATATTTTTAGAGAAGAATAGAAGTGAAATTATAAAATAAATTTTCATAAAACTTTTGTAACATGGTTGTAAAATATGTTATAAGTCACATAAAAAATCTATTTCAAGGGGTGTGTTATTTTATAACCATGGTTCACCCAAAATTAATTGTATCAGATCACTAGTTCACTTAATCCATGACTCCTTGTACTATAAAGGATACGAACTATAAGAAGGTGTCTAGTATAGTACTATATGGAGACTAACTACCCCATACTAGAGTGCACAATAGCTGAAAAATAACCAACCATCATACATAAACTATAACTATTATATTATGTAGAATCTATAAAAATAGCATGGTATAAAATATTAAAACTTATAAGCACGTAGTCATACAAAATAATAGTCATCACCGACTTGGATGATCACACATACAAAAAAAAAAGAAATAAAATTACATGTCTTTTCTATTAACATAGATCTATACCTCATCTATATCCTAAATTAGACTAGGATATCTAGTTTAATAATCAAATTTTGGGCATTTACTCTACATTTACACATGATCAATTAAAATTTATTGTGTATCCTATTGTCATGGATGCCGAAATGGGTTGTGAGTATAACTCTATAGAGAACCATCAATATAGAACCATGCATAACCATTAAATTCAGGGCATACACATGGGCTATAGTGAACAAAACAACAAATATTTTGCAAATGAATATATAAATAAACACCATTAATCCATGGGTTCTAATGTGATACCCATGATCAACCAAAACCTACTTTGGAAAATGTTAAGTTCTCTCTGATATTGTCACAGAACCATGACAACCAATATCTACCCCACAAACAATTCATAGGATAATGTTATAGACAATCAAGTAGAATCAGGCTCAATATCCAAATCAAAATAGAAATACATAGTCATTCCATACTATATAGACCACTCTGGAGTAGTGAATCCATCATCGATTATCTCACATATATTTCTCATCAGGGGAAGTGTGTGCCTAATATCTATCACATAATATAATTTACAAAGGTCAAACCCAATGAAAAATCCATGGAATCTCATGTATCTCACACATTTCGGTGGGTAGTAAACCCACATGAATGGCCCCATCATTAGTATATAGAAAATATGTAACCATGTAAAACATTAATGGCCTCCCATGTGTATCAATTCATCACATTGGGGAGTTAATCCCATTAGAATCATGCCATAGATCACATCTTGGTGATGTCTTCCTTCTTCATGAACAAATCTCACAATATGAGGCCAGCCACCCAATTGAATAACCAATCATCATCTACTAGAGGCATATCACGCTCATTATTGATTTGGGTTTTAAGGTTAAACCATTAATAATAACTACCCATTCCCATAAAAACCCTCATATGGGTCATTATATCTCATTTTAAATATTCAAGGTCACTTAGGTAACATTATAATCTAGACCTCAACCCATGTTCCATTATCCATTTCACATCTCCAAGGTCTAGGTCCATAACACGAAGGGATAAGTATCCCTCTCTATCACCATAATCATATCATGGACTCATTGGCCTCATATGTATAGTAACACACAATATATGGCCTCAAGAACATATCCTTACCAATTCACATGAGGTTGGTCCTCACACCAACCTATCCATTAATCAATATAAGGACTACCCACCTAGGTAATCACATGTTAGGGTTGTCAAAAACTCACCTCATTCTCATCCCAACTAGACCTAAGTCTTTATACATCAAAATTACATGACATGATCAACCCCTAGTCCATCCATCTCAATTCATCACTTACCTCTACGTAGAGATTACTAAGGGCACCTATCATAAGGGGTGCTATAACACGTTCAATTAATTCATATAAATTGTCACCCCTCTTGGTTCGTATATCACAAGTAACACTATTATAATCAAGTAATTATCTATTGGTGATTGAGGAATCCAACCAATTCTCATGAGTCTATCATGTCCCTGGACACTTTTTTCATCCCATAAATGAGCATTTAGCTAAAATTGAAAATTTTAATAAAATTATCATCTCAATCACCCTTAGTAGAGAGTCCATAGATTTCTCATTCCATATAAATTAGGAACAATACCTTATTGAAGATTTATAGTGGACACATACCTAAATTTTAATGTTTTTCCTTTTTAAATCAGCTCAATGAAACTCACCAAAGTTCATACAAGTACAACCGGCCATTTCGAAACCTCATGAGGCCTTAACTCATCACAGAATATCCAAAGTTAATTAATTATAATAATTTAAAATTATATAATAAATTATAACTAATTTTCCAATTTAATTCAAATTTCCATGAATTCTTATTTACTCACTTGGAAATCTCATCACACCAAAATGAAGACAACCCACTTGCGGAAGTCTTATGGCTTCCTTTGGACACCATCTTTAAAATATTCCCTTAAAAGCATAACTCAATCAATATAAAATTTTATTTAATGTAGTGAAAACCCCTAATTTAATTCATATAGGGTTGTACATTATAAATAATAACTACATAAATGTGTGTTAATCATATTAGAATTTCATGTGCCTATTGTAAAAAAAATCCCTATCGCATACAGATTACTCCTTCATGCTTCAATGCACTCATCAATGAAACCCTATGTCATTTCACTGAAAATTAATGAATATAAGTGGATCGAATGAATTGAGGAAGGTGGATGGAAATTAATCATTAATCACAATGAAAAATTCATCAAAATACCTACCCCTAATTAAAGGGTATTGAAGGAATTAGTTGAGATGAGGGAGCTCCTTTATGGTTGGGCTACACAAGATAGAGATGAATAATGGGAGAGGGATTTAAATACAATAGGATTAAGAGGGTATTTCATAAAAAAAATTAAATTAATAGGGGGGGTAAGGATTAATTTATGCATTGGTGCTCTCTATCTAAGCCATAGAGAGATCAACTTTCCCATGGAAACAATAAGGGATCGTATCACTCACCACAGTGAAAAATGATAATCCCTTACACCATATTTAAATATATGGTGTTGTTTACATCCCTTGGATGATTTTTCATCCATTTGAAAAAATGGATGAAAAAATGACTAGACTATATATTTCTCTCACTCTGTTTCCCATAAGATTTTCCCCTTAGGTTCCATGATCATAGAAACACCCAACCAATGAATTTTAACTTTATATTTCGCAAAAAAAATTCACCATCGGTAGCAAGAACACTAAAGGATTCAAACACCAGTACCACTACCCCAACTTAAGTGTTTAAACCTGCACTACAGTGAACACTATTTCGTGATGCTACTCCTTTTTTATAAGGAAAAGCCTCGAGATACACATGATCAACACATATTATCCCTGATACCCACTAAAAATTTTTACTCTAATCCGGGCTTCGTTCAATAACCAAAAACATATCTGTGAGATCTCCCAACACTTGATAACTCAATCTGAAAATTGGTTCTCAATAAAGACCACATAAAAAGAGAATTTGTTTTTCTGAAATCTATGACCAGAAAAAAGGGTATTGGTTTTACAAACTCGCAAAAAAAGAACTTCTAATAGCTGAGAATCCTCATCAGCCCTTCAAACACAAACCTTTTCCTACCCGGTTAAATAATTCATGTCCAACTCATTATGTTCTACCCTAAAATGAATAAATATCTTCCTATTCATAGATCCATACATAATGTTCACAATCAAAAAATAGTTCGATCATTTGCCACCATTACCACTTCATTAATATAGTTCTCGATTGAACCTGTTTAGCTGGATACACCATGATTTCATACATCAATATATCACAATGATGTTTGAACTACCCACCATAAGTATCAACATAGAGGGAATAATTATCAGTTATGATGATAACCAATATTAAAATCACCCATACAAATAAATTTACAATTTTTCAGTGAAATGATTGGTTCATTTTCCACCTCACCACGCCCAATTTCACATTAAAAATTTGTTAGTCCTCCTTCATTCGGTCTTCCTAAAGAACACCCAACCACACCCACTGAAGCATTAATTCATCACTTGGACATGATTTCTTCACTCCTAAAATCCACTAATATCATCCAAACACCCATATTAAATTTCAAACTATAAATTTGTTATGGTTTCGTCATCGGATCATCAACCAACCAAATCATCCACCATGATCTTACAGTAAAACCAAAACATTATCAATATAATACTTTCTTGAATCACATAATATCCATAATGATATCGATTCAAATACAAAAACTATAATCCAAAACACATATAATCCTAGACTATGAAATTTCTAGGGGCTCAGTAAATATGATTCACTTTCTCACTTGCATCCAAACTTCACCTCAACTATCCAATGACGGTTATTATCACAACTATAACCATACCTTTATATGTTTGTACTTCAATGGCTCACATTAAATTCATCACTACATGTAATGACTCTATGTGGACATCTCACTTGTTCTAAATCTCATACTCAATACATCAAACAATACCCATTCTTAACTCGGCTAGAATATCATCCTCATCCTATGGTAAAATTAAATTCAAATTGAGGGTCTCACCCAAAATAGGCTAGTGGCACACTTTATTGTATATGAAATCTAATTACACTTATCCTTAAGAAAAATCTCAATAATTTCCATTATCCTATATCCTTCACTCATCCCAATCCAGTCACTTATTTTATTTACCTATTATACCATGGAGTCCCCAGTTTCATCATTTCTACAAAGGCATCAAATACCATTCATATTGTAACTCATGGATTCTAAAACCATAGTATTTACATAAAAACTTTCAGTCCTTGGCCCACAAATGGATTCTCACCATTTAGAATTTATGCATCATTGTAAATAACCTGTGAACATTACCTAGATCTCAACCAAATTCAATGGGTTCACAATCTAGTATAACCCAATTATAGTGTTTGGATGATGCTACTATAAGTAATATGTCATTAAACCTAGGATCACATGCCTAACCCATAGATCATTACCCTCATGTATAACATCATAATCTATATATAAGAACCCTCGATGCTTCTATCCAAAATCAAGGCATTTCACTTAGGCTAAGGTCTATTTCACTATTACCCACAAACCAACATGGTCTCTAATCAAGAAACATCTACCCGTTCCCTCACCATACTCCCAAAATCATAACTATAATCAATAGGACCTGGAACTCTATCTTCCCTACCCTCTAAAACATTTATTGACACTAAGAGTACTTAAGTTATTTACATTAAAAATCCAAAATCACCCAATCTGAATATTCTATATAAATGACAACACCTCTTGTGAAACTATCACATAACTCAATATATCCTTTCATGATTGTGATTTTTAAAGGAACATACAAACCTATGATAAGACCACACTCGAGTTATCCACATTCATATCACAACTAAATTCATGCATAGTACCCATCTCACTAATTTCCTGATATATATCTCAATGGTAGTTGAATCTATCACGCAGACCAAAAAAAATATCTCACATAATCCAAAAATATCATATATCATATATTTTATCCCTTTTCAAACATCACCCAAAAACCCATAATCCCAACCACCCACTATATGGTTTTTACACGTCTATATTGGTTCACAATTCCAAAATAAACTTCCTACTCTAGAGAAGAAATACTCAATGAGAATATACATATGAGGCTACCCCCATGAGTGAATAATTATGTCCCTTAATAAAAAAACGACAGAAAATCCAATTCCAAATTAGTGTTCGAAAGAAAAACTCTCGAAGAACAATCAATTCCTATAAAAAATCAACTAACCTCTAGGATAACCCCGGAGGAACATGACCGAATCCACATATGTACAATTACATCATACCATTATGATAAATTTAAATTATACCACATTTAAGATGGTTTATTTAAGTAAAATTACATTGAGAATCTATATGGGAAGACACCATATGATTTTTTTCTAACAAAGTAAACAACCAAATAAAATTCCTTATCTTGAACAAGAACCAAGGAATTAAATACCTACACTGACCCTATAAGGGTAACTATACTCCCCCAACATAGAGTAAAATGACCCGAGAATTTCATACATGGAAATTAATTTGATTAGATGAATATTATTTACATTACATAAACATAGACATGAGAAATATAATATATTTGTGAATTTAGATACTTGTACACAATATTTTAATTTGTTGAAGGATATTCAACATATAACAAAAGAATAATACACTTTAGTACTAGTCACAAAGAAACCCTAAATAAAACCATTATATATAACTCATATAAAGGAATCATAATAAAGTGAAATATTAGATGCTCATTAATGGTAAACAATAGAGATTAGTAATCATAACATCAGGATAAGGGTATGATAAGATGAGAATAAAATTTGAAAACTATACCCTGTATATAAATGATAATAATATTGGGTCATTGAATAAATATTGGTAGTTCATATGATATTAATCAAAATTAAATTAAATAATATAATCCATGGGAGTGTAATATTGACATAGGAATTGGAATTGTGGACTATGCATAAGCATAAGAAAACATTTTCTTAATAGTCAAGGATCATTTCAAAAAATATATTAGTGTAATCCATGGGATACTACACATCCTAGAGAGACACACCACCATCCAAATTTTTATCCCAATACTCATAGTAAAATGGGTCCACTATACCAAATGATGACAATATTTAATGTTCACTCCCAACACTATCATAGTGGAAAAAATCCTTTGTAGATCTGGGTTCACTCTTTATTCCAATCATCTACATGTCATGAGATATAAATTATTAACTAATGAATTATAAGGAGATATAGATCCAACTCATATTTGGATATAACATAACTACCATCAGATAATGAAATTCATTCATTTGTGTAAAAAAATCATAAATTGTTAATCATACTATAACCTACAAAAATAAATGGATTTCATAAAAATTTCATCATAACCTAACCTTTATAAAAGAAACTAGTTTCATAATCATTTAATAATCAAAGTATAACCTATTGAAAAATATGTGGGTTTTATAAGAATTTCCTCATCGTATAACATGTGGTAAAATAATTAGGTTTCATAAGTATTTACTCATGGTACAATCTATGTAAAAGTAAGCATGTTTCATGAGAAATTTCTCATGGTATAACCCGTGGAAGATAAACAGGTTTCACAAACATCATTCTATCATAAAGATAAATATTATAGGAAAGTATAATAATTTTATCTTTGAACATATGGCCATTAAGGTATAACTAAAATCAATAGATGTAATTATATAGGTAAAATGATTTTGAAAGATTATTTAAAACATTTCATAAGGAAAACCAAATTTTTTATTTCAAAAAACTATTTAAATCATAAAAAATTTCAAACATGATATTCTAAAAAATAAACATAGAAAATTATAAATAAATCTTTAAAACATATAATTATCTCAATGGTGGGAAATCGTATTTATGTTTTACATATTAAAAGAAATATTCCTCTCACAATTTTAGTAAAATAAAATCAAGAATTGCATTCAAAAAAGACATAAATATTTCCTTCAAAAAATATTTAAAAAGAAAAAAATAGGTAAATATATGTTTAATAAATTATTTTTTAATGTTTAAAACATCTTTTAACACATTTTTAAAAATAAAAAATTATGGAAGAAAAATGATTTTTAACCGCAAAGATGATTTTTTTCAATTTTTTTGAACTCTTATGTACCTGAAGAAGGAAAAAATAAGGGAGAAGATGTATTCTATTAAAATAAATAGAGAATAAGAAAATTAATTAGAATTATTGGGAGGTATATATTAATTTTTAAACATTGGATACTTAATCATAAATAATCTTGATAAGTGATGAGATTGCAACATAAAACCCTTACTACATTGGTATCTTTGAATCATAATAACCGTAAAATATATAAATAATATAAACCATTAAATATCACTAAAATAATTATATTAATGATATAAAATTTTAAATGGTTCATATATAAACCTCATAGAATATTATAGGTTCATAACGCAGCTTATGTTCCATAGAAAGAAAATTGGGTGAAAATCCATTACCAATATGATATCTTTTGAATTGTAAACCACATGAAAGAGAGATCATAAAATGAAATGTAATAAAAAAATTCTGGATAACAATCATAATATAAATTAATTATAGGTATATAACACACAAATAAACATGTGGTGAATATGACATTTGTCTCAAAGAAAATAATAGTGAGATGAGAACCCATTACCTTATGTTTTGGCTTCCTTTAGTCACATTCAAAACTCCTATATAATAAATATAATTTTATTATACAAATATTATAAAACCACACTTATATATATTAATCTATATATTATTTATTTATTTCCTTATTTCACTTTTATTAATAATTATATGTTAAAGTCACATTTTGGGTAATAAATTCTATGCTTTTTCATATATGTTTTGACTTATTATTTTTGTTACTCTTATTTTGATCATTTTTACATTATATATAGAATAATGATAATTAAATAATTAACATATTTATACATAAATTATACTCATATTACTAATCAATGAAATATGGTTTTTATAAAGAAATGCCTTATAATAATGGAGTTGGTTGGCCACATATATGCATGAGTAACATTTCTATTTTTCAACAATCATTGTAGAAAGGAGGAAATTAATATTATATACTAATGGGGAAACAATAACATAACAAATAAAATATTAATTTATTAAATATACTTACAAATTTCATCAATGTTATGTGTTGATGAAAAGAGTGTCACATCATTTTATGAAGCTGATAGTCCACAGGTACATGAAGGAAGTTATAATCTTTCAATGAGTGAAAAGGTAAGAAATAAAATGATATATAATCTTTTCATAATGATAAATATGTAATGAATAAAAGTAATGATGTAATATATATCAGATATATTCATTACATTTATTTTTATTGTCTTCCAAGTATAGTGTTTGTGAAACAAAATCACAACGCTTCACGAGGTGGTTGTCTTCCATACAATGGGGTGACGTTATCGTATCTCTTTCTGAAAGGAAAGTAAAAAATGTATATAATATATAATGACTCTATATGTATAAATATGTTATAAATATCATATATATATATATATATAAATTATATCCATCATTATACCTAACTATGAGTGGTGTTAATAGAAGAATTAATGGAATATATTCATGTGGTGGTAGTCCACCGTACACACACATTCGGATTTTGTAACCCATTTGATGGAACTGGAGATGGTTACATGTCATGTACTTAATTTAAATATATAATATTATCTATAATATACTGTTATTATTATATCATAATGTTTTATTAATAATTTAATTAGATGGAAAAAAATAAAATAAAAGTTCTTCTTAAAGAATGTTATCTCTTATTCTGGTAACCATGCACCAAAAGCCGTCCACGAGTGGATTTATGAACAAAATAATACTTTTATTATGACATGAGGGATTCTTTGAAGTTATTTGGTAAGTATTTTACAAACCAAAAGGGTTATAAGTAGTTTTGAAGAGAGGATAGGGGGTGACCATTTATAAATTAGGTGAGTGGCACACTTGTAATTTTCAGAAAAGAAAAAGGTACAACCACATTAGTTCAACAAAAAATGATCCCAACTTAATTATTTTCCGGAATTGGTTAATAAAGGGTCTAAGTATTTTCCAAAAATATATTTTAATAAAGTTTTTAGGCCATTTTTACCCTTCACTTTTTAGTTTAACCCCCAGTAAACCCATTTATACCATAACCATGATATTTTTTTTTACAGTTTTCATTATTCATTTCGGTAAAAAATTATGTTAAAATTATTATATAATATAATTATTTCTGATTAAAAATATGGCATCAATTTTTTCCATATTCAAGTCACATAATAGGAAAATTTTATTTTAAAAACAATCCTACAAATGTAATGAGAAAGTAAGTTTTCAAATAAAAAACATTCAAAAGATTAAATAGTATTTATATAAAAAATAAATAAAAAATTTAATCCAATGAAAAAAGTTAAAAAAAATATATATAATTGAAATAAATTAACATTAAAACCAATTATAATATAATTTAAAGTTTTAAATTTATTAAAAAATATGAATTAAAATTCCATATTTTCACTATTCATTAAAAAATTAATCTTATAAAAAAATTCTAAAACAAAACCATAGGGTAAATATGAAATTATTATTTAAAAAATGAAATATATTTTTCAAAATATATTTTCTAAATGTTTCAATACTTAGTTTTAATTAAATTTCAACAAAGGTGATAAAACTTATATTTATTCAAATATAGCTTAAAATTTCACCAAAAGATAAATGTTAAATAGTTTATTTAATGTATTATATATAAATTTCATTAAAATAATTCCCCAAATATTATTTTTTTATTTATTTAGGTTAAAAATTTATAAAAATAGTTTATAGAACAAAATTATTTTATTTTGAAATAAAATTTATTTTCATTTTTAATTAATCGGTTACCAAGAAATTCATTTTATATAAAAGAGTAATAAAATATATTTTCATAATTTAGTAAATAAGATTCATATCAAATATTCCAATAGTTTGGTGATAACTATCATATAATAATAATTTAATAATATTTCACATTTCATCTATACCCATTATTGTGTGTAGCACAAACTAATCTCAATGTTACGTGTAACACAAAATATTCAAAAGATTAAATTCATTTGAAATTTTTTCACAAAATCTCAGTGTGATACATTCTACCCCTATTTAAATTATTTTTCCCTAAAAATTTATCTCACTCCATAAATTTTTAACATTTGATAATTTCTTCATAGAAACCCAAATCATAAAAATGGTTAATAAAAAATATTCTATAAAAATATTAAGGGATCTGAGAAAGTCATCTAGAATAACCCATAATAGTTTTTTAAATAAGATAACATAGGTGGGAAGTTAAAAATACAGAAATAAAAGAGAAAAATAACTCCCAATTACTAATGAAAGGGGATATATAACATGGTTGGGAGAACATTAGTAACCACAAATCCAAAAACAAAAATGTTGTGAAAATGTAATTGTTATCATAAAAATGTTGATAATTAGAAAAACTTTTATTTCAGGATCCTTTTTATAATTTTGTTTAATTATTTAATCCATTTATATTGAGAACATATGAAAATGAACATACATGATATCCTTTAATCTTATAGGTACTATTTTTCTTTGTTTGTGACCTGATCAATTTCAGCTTCATATCTAACTCTAAGAGATGAATTTCTCTTGTTTGAAGCAGTGAATAAGATCCATAATATAATGAAATGTCATTACTTCAATATCTAGTTTAAAAAACCATTTCATTTTTATGCAATATGGATAAATCATCTTATAGTGATGTAATATGTTAATCTCTATAACCTCATCCAAATTTCAACATAAGCCATTCCATAAATGATTATCCTTCTATCCCTTCCAAAAATAAAAAGTTATAAATAATTTCAACAAATGTCTCAATGTTATCCTACCATTAATCCCTTATGAAAAAAGTAGGTCTCATTTGTTGCATACCAATCACATGAATACCTTTATCATATATATTACAGAAACATGGTTATAAGATAAATTATTATATAACCTTATTGAATAAATGAATTGTTCCTTATTCCTTACTTGAAACCTAAATTACTCAATATATTTGATAAATCAAAAAATTCTATAAACTCTATCATTGATGTCATAAACCACATCATCAATAAATCATTAATATGTTCTATTTAAATTAGTCACATCCAATTTAAATTATCAAAATCAATCATCTATTTATCCTAACATTATTATCAAAACATCAGGAATAAATTAAGGTTTATTTTCCATTATTAACAATGTATCTTTATCAGATAAACCCCTTTGATATTCCATCATAATAATTTAATATATTATTTGAAATCATTAATGAAAAAAAATTCTAAAAAATCATTATATATTTCTTCATTTGTGTTAAATAATCCTTGAATTCCAATACAGAAATTGTTATCTCACCAAAATTACTTATCAACCCATTAACTTGGCTTCATAAACTTATTCCTTGAAACATGTTTTCTTTCATATATCATTCATGGCCTCTTCCTCAACAAAATCAAAACCATTACTCATATATCCTTGATGATTCTCTTCTTAAGATTTCCCATTAAGATATTTATTTACATAAGTCCCATACATTCCACATTTCAAACATTAAACATTCAATTATATCATAGGGATACCATTATTATAATCCCTTAAATTCAAAAAAAAATTAAATTTTCCTTTTTCGTTACTTACTATATGTCCTTATTTTCTAGAGTAAAATCATTTCCTTGTTCCATTAATAAATACCCTTTAATTGTTTATTCCCACATCATCATCATGTGGGAAAATGAATCTTCAATCCTCCATGGTACTATCTAACTAAAATCTCATTGAACTCTATCATTCCATTCTTTGGTCAGTCCAATAGTTGTTCAAGGTGAATGTTTTTAATAATATACATTGGTAACTAATGATACATAATAAAAACATAATTTACCCCATTCACCATCCCATTTTTTGATTCTCATTAGAATAGTTTACATTGCATTCTAGGTAACCCAGTTCTTTATGATTCACTCTATTGACTAAAACAATGAAGCATAGTGTGAGTAACACTATTTATAATAGGAAACTGCAGCATTAGGAAAAATCACTTATAAGATGTCAAAATCCAAAGACGTTATTTAAAATATTTGAAACCTTAATCTTATACTAGGTCATGCATGATAATCATCTCTTTAAATAATTTAAGATAGTTCGTAAAGAGTTTGTGAATTACAAAATAATATATCCCAAGAGTGTCAAAATAGATGGACAGTAAGCCTCATTTTCACACACCAGGTGATGGTCGATCCCATCTCAATGAAACCATTTCATAGTTATTTCCCTTAGGTATATCTATTATAGATAAAAATAAATTTTATTATATATAAAACAAAGTAATTTCATAGAAAAAACATTATCTATCCCTTTCCAATATTCTAGGATATTCGCTTATACATCTAATCATCCTTAAAATCAACCTTCAATAAATCCTGAGAAATGTCATCAAAAAATTTTCTCATGATATCATTAATGTTTTATAATCCTATATTCATGTGTTTAAATTAAACTTTCCTCTAATACAAACGATTTAAACCTCAACTTTTCATACATGGATATTATATATTTTTAGATAAATATTCAATACTTTACAAAAACATATGCATGGGTCCACAATAGTTAAGTCAATTTGGAGATGACATACACAATCTTCTTTTTTGGTTAAATATCTTTAATATATCTCATAAATATCTTTCAATTTTGTACTCTTCCAATCCATACCTGAATTAAAATCGTTATTCATAATCTAGGGTAAGAAAAAATAATAATGTGTGAGCTCAGATGCTCAGTACCAGTAAAAAAGAGATATATGTAGGCCTAAGATGATCATAAGGTTATTAAAACATGAGTATAAAATTTGAAAAAAGATATGATACTTGTAAAATATCATATTATTGATTCATGGAATAAAAACCAGTACTTCCTATGTTATGAATCATAAGTAAATCAAAGAAAATAATCCCTGAAAGTATAATATTGACGTACTATTTGGAATTGTGGAATATATATAAGGGTATAAAATATTTTCATTAACAATTAAGGTCTATTTCTAAAACATATCAGTGCACTCCATTGGTGGTTACACCTCCTAAATGGGACAACCACTATCCCTAGTGAAATACAATTCCCTATATAGGAATGAACTCACTCCCCAAACTATAGTAGTATTCATTGTCCACTCCCAAGAATATCATAGTGGTTAAATTCTTGTACTAAATAGGTTTACTCCCTATTCCAATCCTATATATCTCATGGGATATAAATATTTACCCAAAAAATTAGATGGATATATAGGCCCCACACATAATTAGTTATAATCTAACCACCTTCATTCGTTATAACATAACCACCAATACATAATGAACATTAGACATATGTATGCAAAAAAATCATAAAACATTCATTATACAAGAACCCATGGAAGGAAATGGGCATCTAAAACATTTCATCATAACATAACCTATTGAAAAGAAATAGCCATCATAATCATTTAACCTTAAAATAGTAACCCAAAAAAATTAAATGGGTTTATATGAACTTCCTTAGTGTATAATGTTATAAAATGAATTAGGTTTCAAAAGGATTTACACATTGTATAGCCCATAGAAAAATTATCATGTTTCATAAGAATTTATGCATGGTGTAACATGTGGAAGAGAAGTAGGTTTCATAAACATCATGAAATCATAAAAATAAATAATTATAGAAATTTTATTAATACTATCTTTGTAACATATCCCTAGTAAGTCATAGATAACCTCAATACTTGTTTTCTTATATGGAAAATGATTTTTTAAAGATCATTTAAAATATTTTTCAACATTAATAATCCTTACACATTGAAAACTACTTTAAAACATAACCCATTTTTAAAAAAAATATACTTGAAAATAATATTTAAAACTTATAAATTATTATTTTTTAAAAAATCATTTTCATTATGGTGATAACAACCATTCATTCTATACATGTTAAAATAAATACCCCTTTTGCATTTTCAATAAAATCCAAACGAGCCTTGTCTTGGAAAACAACAAGAAGTTACATTTTATTTTTAAAAAACATTTACACATGGGTAAAAAAATATTTATTAAAGCATTTTAAAAATTTAAAAAACACTTTTTAAATCATTTTTTGAAAACATTATTTTTCCAGAAATAGGGTTTTCATCCGAAAAGAATATTTTTCTTAAAAACATTATTTTGATCTCTTGAGTACATAAAAAGATGGAAATGAATAGAAGAAATTTATTATCCTAAAATAACTATAATAAAATAAAATTAATGAGATTCATTGATAGTTATATTATAATATTTCAATATTGGAGACTTAATTGTAAATAATCGTTATAAATGTTGATACTGTGACATAAAACCTTTACCTCTTTGGTAACTTTAAATTATAATACCCATGAAATAATTACAATAGATGAAAAAATAAATATAATTAACAGAATTATATTCATTATATAATCTGTAAATGGGATAATATATAAATCTCATAGAAGAAGACAGATCTATAACATAGCTTATGTCCCAATGAAGGATAATTGGGACAAAATCCGATACTGATTTGATAACATTTTAACCTTAAACCCAATGAAAGAGATATCTTAAAACTGATTGTAAATACCAATAATTTTCATTATAATAATAAAAAAATAGATTCATGGGTAGTATATACACCACATAAAATGAGCATGTTGGGAAAATGACATTTTTATCATTAAAAATAAAATTGAGATGAAAATATCATATCTAAAGTCTCGAATTCCTTCAAACATGTACAAAACTAATAAATAATAAATATAAGCTTATTATAAATCTATTACAGAATAAAATATATATATATCATACCATATTATATTTTCTTATGTCCTTTTATTACCCATTTATTATCAATTTTATGTTAATGTCGGGTTTTGGGTAACAATCATTTTATTTTTCTTATATATTTTGATTTGTTATTTTAAATCCTATTAATATTATCATGGTTCCATTATATATATATATATATATATAATAATAATAATAAAATTATCATGTTTATAAATAAATGATACTCTTAATACCAATCATTAAATTTGATTTTTATAAATTATTTGAATTACGATCAGGGAGAATGTAAGTCGTACATATGCATGACTACCGTTTCCATTTTTTAGTGATCATTATGAAAAGGGGTAAGTAATATTTTTTATTTCCAAAATTATTTTAATTTCATAAATTTTATTTTATTTATTTAAATATATTTATTCATATCATCCATGTGATGTGATTATAAAAACATAGACTCATGTCCCTTCATGAAGGTGATAATCCACACATACATGAAGGACGTAAACATCTTCAAGTGAGCTAAAAGGTAAAAAAAAAATGGAAAATTATATTTTTAGAATGAAAAATATGTCATTAATTTACTAATAATATCATTTATATCATATATATTCATTTTAATTATACATATTATCCTCCATGTAAATTGTTACTAAAAATGGGTCACATTAGTTCATGAGGAGGTCGTTCACCGTACACACAAATGACATTGTTGTATCACCAATGGAATGGAAAGTAAAAAAAATTATAAATTATATAGTTACTCTATAGGTATTATTATGTTATAAATATCATATATATACTTTATACCCATCATCATACTCATCCTTGAGCAGTTGTAATGGAAGAATGAATGACATCAGCTCACGAGGTCGTAGTCAACCTTACACAGGAATGATGATTTCATAGCCCATTTGATGGTAGTAGAGATGATTTCAGGTCATTAAATTACAATAAATAATTATTTTTAATATACTTGTGTTATTATATAATAATGGTTTAGTAATATATTGTAGTGGTGGACGAGAAAATAAAATAAAAATATGTGTTGAAAAACATTTCAACTTCTTCAGATATCCTAATATTTACACAAAAATTATTCCAAGTGTAGATTTATGACCATATTAAGTCTTTTATAATGAGCTGAGGGATTTTTTATTTAATTTGGGTAGGTATTTTCCTATACAAATGGGTTTTAGGATATTTATATAATATGATATAGGGTGACCTTTTATAAGAGAAGTGAGTGGTACACTTGTATTGTTTTGAAAAGAAAATGGTGTACCCATGCTTTTATCATAAGAATGGAAAATGGAGTACTATAGAGACTTAAAA
The DNA here is from genome assembly GCA_963277665.1 of Viscum album. Classification (NCBI taxonomy): domain Eukaryota; kingdom Viridiplantae; phylum Streptophyta; class Magnoliopsida; order Santalales; family Viscaceae; genus Viscum; species Viscum album. Next base: position 450,715,280 of record OY728133.1, read on the forward strand.
TTTATAGAGTATAAATATTCCCATAAAATAGTTTTTATACATGTTTTAGGTCATTTTAAACTATATAATATTTGTTTACCCCCACGGTAAACCCTTTTTTATCGCTCGGTAAACCCATTTTACCTTAATTTTAATAATTAATTTCTTATAAGTTCACAATTATTTTTGGTCAAAAAATAAGTTTAAATATTATATAATATTTATTATGATGATTAAAAATATATAATCCATTTTTATATATTATATTCATATAACTGGGAAAAAAATTAATTTAAAATTAATCCCACAAACATGTCAAGAAAGTGAGTTTTCAAAGAAAAAAAGTTTGAAAATTTAAAAAGTTTTTATATAAAAATTAAATATTAAATTTCTTAAAATGACCTAAAATCGATCAATATATATAATTCATCTAATTTATTTTTTTACAACAATAAAAATATAATTTAAATTATAAAATTATTTAAACAAAAAGGCATTTCTCAATTAAAATTCAATATTTTTTCACTATTCATCAAAAAATTAAATTTTTATAGAAATTGTCAAAAATTAACCATATTATAATTTTGAAATTATGATTTAAACAATGAAATTAATTTTTTAATTTATATTTTCCAAAAGTTTTAGAAATAAAATAAAATAAGTACATCAAAGTTGATAAAACTACTTTTCAAAAAATATTGTTTAAATCATATAATTGGTTTTATTCCTATCTCGTGTCTATAAAACAAGTAAGAATAATATAAAATAGTTGATTTAAAATATACTATATAAATTTAATTAAAATAATTCCAAAAAAAATTGTAGTTTAAATTATTATGGTAATGTTTTTTTCTTTCATAAAAATCATATTTTCCAAAAAATATTTACATTACCTTAAAATAGTTTTTATATTACTTTTTAATTAAATTTTCACCAAAATATTCATTATATATACATGTGAAAACGATATATTTTAATATTTTAGTTAATCCTTTTCAAACTAGAAATTACAATGACTCATTGATAACTATAATATAATAATTTTTAAATAATATGTCACTTTTCATTTTAATTCAATGTTGTGTATGATGCAAGATAAACTCAGTGTAACCAATAAAAGAAAATACTAAAAAGATTAAATTCATTTGAAATATATTTCAAAAAATATTATGTTGTTATATTTAGTTACTATATAGTCATCTTCATGGATCAACCCACCATAGAATCTACATGTCCTATTATTAATGAAAATATGTCATGATTTAACTAAGTAGAATTCCCCAAAAAAATTATATTCTAAAACAATATATAAGTTGGTATTAACATGATAAAAAATTAACCCTCTATCATTAGGATATAAATCACACATATATCATTTGAATCCTGCATTTTAAATATGAAGCATGTATATTAGAATCTTTCAAATGGGCCAAGATCCAATTCCCCTAAATCATAAATCATAAACCCATGACACCCAGCTTTACATGTTAGGGGAAATAAAAAAAGTTTGAAATTATAAACCAACAATAGCAATCAAATATCCTTGGTAACCTTGACATCCTATCAAAAAAGATAATTGTGATACCCTATTTTGATATCCATCTTATGATTTTACACATTCTAATTCCTTATCTACCATATCCCTAATAAAAAAGATAAAATAAAAACACTCTTATGAAATTTTTTATGTTAGTAACATAGGATATGATACCAATTTCTTACATCCCCACCAAAATTCACACTACCACAAATTTATTGGGTAGCTAGTTTACCCCAAGCATACCTCTCATTATGCTGAATGATGCTAAATAGAAGTTTGGGTCTCTGGTAGTATCATGGGGAAAAAATAACACCATATTGGAGTGAAAAATAAATAAAAAATAACTAAACATAATTTATAGCTAGTAAACATCCTAGTATGTAGAAGCAATACAAATTTCATGTTATAAAATATGTAAATATTGATGAAAGTGATCATACAAAATCAATTTCGTTCCAGCCCACAATAATTGATCACCAAATGGGTAGATCTAACATGCAAAAAATAAAAAAATTCAAGGATCTACTACTATCCTCGATCTGAACATCATCTTTCTTCTAACATTGTATAATTTATCTAAATGAATTATCAATTCTAGGGACTTTTTCTAAATTGAACTAGTGATCACTGAAATCTTCTTGGGTACCCATGTTCCTTGTCTACTCATGAAAAGGTGTGACTATAACACATTATGTGATCACTAAGGAAATCACTTGGGGTAGTGCGTCTCTCTCATGTCTTCTTACATTTTCCTCACTTTTTGTGGGAATATTACATATCGCACAATTTCTCAAATTATATTAATCACTTTGTGGTAGTGATTCCATCTTAGATCATCTCACCTATAAATTTCATTGGTAAGTAGTGCATCCCTCCTGTCCATAACATTGTAGCAGGAATAAATGGATGATACAAGTAAAGAATTCAATTATTCCCATGTATCTCAATACATATCAATGGATAGTTCATCACACTCTACTCATCCAATTAGTATAAGAAACAAATTTTAGATCCAATGAGAACATCCATAGCATCTAATGTATCTCAGTAAATCTCGATGGGTAGTGCATCCCACTAAAATCATCATATAGATCACATTTCAATGGGTCTCACCATCTGATTGAACCCATATCAATATCCAATGTTGGCCTCTCAATTTCATTACCTATCACTGGATTTAAAATCATTATCAGTCACATATTTAATTTGAGTTATATGGTAACACGAACAATCATCAAAAAATATTCTCATACAAACCCAATCATTGGTCATTATATCTTTGGGGCACTCTTCAAGGACCCAGTGTTTACATCATAATATAAACCCCTACTCGGGTTCCATTATCTATTTCATATATCCAAGGTCTAATCTTGTAACATGGTGTGAATAACATACCCATAGTTTCATTAATATTATATTACATCCTCATTTTCTTTATAGTAATAGTCTCACTCATTACATGGACTCAAGCTCATCCCCTTCCAAAGCCACCCTTGGTCTTTACTCACACCCATAATTTAATCAATCTCTATAGGATCAACCCACCACAATAATGACGACTCAATGATTTATTGAAAATCACAACAATATTATCTCAACTAGAACGAATCCTTGAAGGAACCTAAAGGTTCTTACATGGGGAATCGTAAGGCCATCAATCTCAATTCATCAGCCGCCTCTACCTAGAGGTCCCTATGAGAGTCTATAAATAGTGTTGCTATATCTTATTCAATTAATTTAATTAAATTCTCACCCTATATATTTATATATCATAAGGAACACCATAATAATAAGTTGCTTGATCATCAACAAACAAATCATCCAAGAAGGGGACAAGGGACCATCATGGCCCTTGGAAATTTTATTAGTCGATACATGTGCTAATAATTTAAAATAAAAATTTATAAATCATTAATATATTTAACTCCCTATATAGTGATACTACACATGTCATATTCCTCGTAAATTAGTCATAATACCTTGTGGAAAATGTGTAAGGACCACCAAACTCAAATTCAAAGTTATTCCATTTTTAAATAATCACAGTGACTCTATCCAAAACTATTATAATTCAATTCAGCCATCTCCAAACCTGATGATTCTCTAATTAATGAAACAACATCCAAGTTAATAATTTATAATCTTTTTTTAGTCAATTTAACCAACTCTTCTCTAATTTTATAATTTAATTCAATATATTATAAATGTTTGTTAACTCACTGGGTGACCTCATCACACAAAAACGATGACCCAAAACACATGGGTGCTATGTGATATTCTCCTAACACCATCCTAGGAAAAATTAAAAAAATATAAAAACCTTATCATTTTTCAATTTAATATAATTTTTGGAAACCCCATAAATAAATTTAAATAGATACATACCTTTAATGGAATTACGTGTAATGACATGTGGTCTTTTTCTTGGGACATCGTCTACCCATCACAAAAAAATCCCAATCATATTGATATGACTCCACCCTGATATATTGTAATCATAAATGAAACCCTATGATAGGTCACCTGAAATTGGGTAAAAATGCAGAACAAAATGAATGGAGGATGTTGGATGAAAATTTACCTCTAATCTCCATAAAAAACCTCATAAAAACCCCACCATAAATTGAAGGGGATCGATGGAAGAAAAGGAGATGAGGGAGCTATTACTTGGTTCAGCTACACATAATATTTAAGAATAGTGTTTGATGGATTTAAAAAAATTGGGGTGAGGGTTATATGAATATATTTTTAAAAGCACACAGGGGACCTCAACTTTCACGACATGACATTGCATTCAAACCTACCCTTAGAGAGCCCATTATACCCAAGGACAAGATTAGGGAACCTCTTAATGATCTATAGTGTTAAATTGATATCCTCCTCATACCATACAAATCTCTAATTGTGGTAGATATCCCCTGTCTAATTTTTCCAATATCAAGCCCAGATGACAGGAAAAATGCAAAATGTGGGTGTCTCTCCCACTCAGTTTCTTATATGTGGATCCCCCAAGGTTCCACTCTTCTCATAATACCCATCCAAATCATTTTGACCAATCCAATTAATGCCAAGAGTTTCTCTAAACATTAATCCCACAAAGGTCTACATTACCTAGAATAATACCCTTGGACTTGGCATATATCCCTTCATTATAATATGCACTACACTATAGTGCTCTCCATTTTGACCATATTTAATCCCTATACACCACGGTCTATCCCGACTACACTTAAACATCCTCTCAAGAACTACTAATCCTTTAAAAAACTATTCCCATACCCAAAAAAAATATCTTAGAGATATATAAAATTTTTTAATCTTGATCGGAAAATCAGTTCTTGATGAAACCCACACTAAAAATCAAAAATTCTCATTTCTTCTAAAATTAATTAACCAAAATGGAATGATTTCTTATAGGGTTAAATGAAGAAATATAAGTCCTTGATTTTTAAATAATTAAGAAATTTAAAACCATGAAATTAAATGAAGATAAAGATAATAAATTTGATAAATAAGATAAAAATATATCTCTGTTGAATGAAATCCCTTTAATTATTATTAAAAACACTAATCATTATTTTCAAAATTAATAATTCAAAAAATATTTGAATATAAATTACATTGGACATTCATTAAATATTTATATAGAGGATTAATTTTGAAAAATTGTTTTAAAAGAAAGAAAATTTGACCATGTGGTAAACACAAAAGATGTGATTCTTTTCACACTTTTGTAATAAAATTAAAGAATAATCCTATTGGGAAATATTAAAAATATTCTTTTAAAAACATGGTAGAGAGTCAAAGGAAAAAAATTCCCTTAATAAATAATTAATGATGGGAGAATAAAATACTTGTTACAATATAAATAATATGGTCATGGTGGAAAAAATATTCATGACAATAAATAAGATTTAAGGTTGGGTCAAAAAAGATACTATTTGGTTTCTTTTTTAAAAAACAGGAGGTGAAATGTCAAGAATAATTATAAAACTTTGAAATAAATAAAATTATAACAAAATATATTGGTATTTATATATCAAATATGTATAATTTCCAAATAAATAATTTAAACAAATAGAATCTTGAATTCATAGTGATATTATGAATAAAAACCTCAAAAAATATAAGTCATGAACTATTAATTCACAAGTAAATAAATAAGACATTAAATTCATAAAAAATTAATATAAACTTAAATATAAACATTCATGAACATATCGTTGATCCATAAAAGATATGATATTGAATTAAAGAACAATAATTGAATAGAGTAGAGACATTGAACAAAAATACTTACAAATAATGTAACAGGTTATATAAAAATATATCAATAAATAAATAATGTGAAGGAAACGTAAATACATATAAAACAAGTAGATATATTATATAAAAGATATAATACTAAAATTCACATAATCATGGAAAAAAAACAATTAAATGAATGATATAACTCAATGAAAGGGAATTGAGTTAAGAATCTCCTTACCGGTTTTGTAATGAATTGAATGTACATATAAATTGATCATGAAAAGGAATTTTAAATCATATAAATAAGATGTGATTCAATGTTAAAGAATTCAATGGGAATAAAGTACATAACATTAATAATTATTTAGATATAATTTTTTATTAATTAAATCCATTTTTATAACCATCAATCTAAGTAGTGATAAAATATAAATTACTTCATTCAGGGGGGTAGTGAACTGACCACAAAATAAGAATTGTTTTAATTTTTCAATGGATCGGTGAATGAATGATAATGGTTGTTATATTAAAATAATATCATTTTTAGTATAGTAGTGATACCATTTTAATTATACTAATATTTGTATAATTGACTTTGAAGAGGTAAAAGAAGCAAATTTCAAGGAATATAAATGAGAAAGTGATTCGGAGTTCTTACAACTCATTGGGGAAAATCCTTTACTAATTTGGTTATACCATTAAAGGATAGTCTTTAGATTTGGCAAAAATCTCTATGACATGTAGAAGAGTTTTGGAAAAAGGTTTTGGTAGATCCTTCTATAGCTAATAATATTTATGTATGAGGATAAATGGGGTAGTAACGATATCCATTATTAAGTGTGAGGGGTTTTTTTGTGTATATTATGTTCTTAATATAAAAAAGGAATGTCATATTCATGTAAACTGGATAAAAAATTGATTATTAGTGAGGTTAAGATAATTTAAAAGAATTAAATCCTTCAAACAGCCACTTATAGATGTTATTTGTGTTGAGTCAATTACTCACTTCATTATTTATTTTATAAATCACAACACACTTTATATTAAGATGATCCGACATGATGTTTTTCATTAAGTTGTTATGTTTTTATTGGGTGAACTTATGGAAACTGAAATACAAAAACTCTAAAATTAATTAATAAAATATTTTAATATAATTATTGATGGAATATTAATTCCATTAGATTTAGAATCATTATTATGGTGATGATTTAACTCATTGATGGATAAAGAAACATACTAAGTTCATTACTAAATGAAGAAGTTGTTGTCGATATAGTTACGATGGATAGTATGTTTTGTAGAATTTTACTGCTGGCATTTGTTATAATGATTCCTATAATAAATATACATTCAAATCATTTGAAAAATAAGAAATATTGAGGAAATCGTACTGAATGTTTTTGTCTGTTTTGAACCATGGGAATTTATAATTTTTGATAGAGATTTTGATTAGTGTAATTTTTATTCAAGAAGATTTTATAAAATACTTATCATTGTTTGACATTTTCAAGTAAATATCTTATTAAATATATTGTAATAATTATTTTAATGATCCGATTTTATCAATGTATTCTAATGATAATAAGGTAAAATATTTACTAATCATCACAATGAGTGGATCTATATCGAGGAAGAAATAGCTAAAATACTCAAGGAGTGTGAAATTGAGGTGCTATTGACAAATTTATTTGAAGTATTCCAGAGATAGGAAGCCAACAATTTTGATAGGAATATAATTTTTAATTCCCTTTTACATGATTAATGTCATGGATACCGTAGATCTAGTTTAAATAACCACCTCTCAATTTATTCTAAATGCATTGTTTTAATAATCTCCTTTTAAAGGATTATTTTGTTTTCTAACAAATAATCCATTTTGAATTTTAAAAATTTGTTTGATTATTTCTTGAATTACCATGGATTTAATACTTATATCAATTTATATAATATAGTTACTATAAAATTATGTGTCTTAATTTTTTTATCAATAATATAAAATAAGTATCATTATATTACCTCCATGAAAACTATATTTCATAAAGCTAATATTTTAATTTCAATGATCTTTGATTTACTCGATACTTAAAAAACTGATGAAAATATAACTTATATAGGATACAAATTGAATCTTTGTTTTAAAAAAATATTCAACCCAGACATATTTTATTTTATATCATACCTCTGTATAGCATTAGGTGTCATATATAGTATTTATCTTGATTATGATATTTTATTATAATATTTATTTTATTTGTATATCCATTAGCATATCATATTTTAAACACAGTTTCCTTACACAAACTTTTTTGGTAGAGAAAACCTTTATTTGATTGTAGGACGACTAGTTTGATCGCTCTAACACATCTGTCTATCCAGATCTACTATTTTTTATAAAGATAATAACAATTTCTAGAGTTGTCATATGAAATTATATATCATTAATACCAACATTAACAACTTTATCATATTTATAGAAAGTTATATAGTTTTGGATAAGGATATCATAAAATTATATGGAGAAGATAAACTAGAATATAAGTAAAAATTAATGTAAATAATAATTTATTGGGTTCTATGACCATGAAAATCTATATTAGATAACATTATGTGAAATAGAAAATGGAATTTTGAAGAAGTTGGAGATAACATATTTTGGAAAATCCAAAGTTTTAGAAAATCATAGAGTTATTATTAGAGAAAAAAATCAAAAAACATTTAAAGATTTTATGTCACGATGAATTAATTGGAACACAAACGTATTATGTGAGTAGACATAGATGGGATTCTAAAAAAGACAAAAAGAAAAATAGAGTTACAATTTCTTCTACTTTACGAAACCCTTATCCCAATGCCTTTAATATATATACCAACACTTTTAAATATGTTATTTCAATGATAAAATGAAAGAATTTTTGTTAATGTAATTTAGTAAATTGTAGTATTGAGGTTTCTCAAATTTCAAAAATAAAGAATATGATTTTAGGTAATTAAAATTCTTTAAATATTCACTAATATTATTTGAAATATAGAAAAAGAAAGAAATAATAATATGTTTTTATTTTCATTGAATGTAATAAAGATGGTTGTATAAGACCTCACTATATTAAATTAAATAATAAAAGTATAAATCCAAGAAATAATTCATGAAGAAAGGGATATAAAATTTGGATATCTTTATATACCTATATCTATAGTGAAAGTGACACATCTTTAGAATGTTCATCAGAATAAAGTGGAATGGAAATCCAATAAAAATGTCAGATTCTACTAAAACATTCTAAGGAAAGAAAAATGATTCATTGAAAGGGTAACTATAAAACCCCTTATACATTTGTGTCTTGATTATAAATTCACTTATGATTCTAAAGAAGTGTTTTTAACTTCATTTTAAGATGAGAAATATAATTCATTAGATATTGAAAAAGTAAATTTATCAGAAGATCAAGAAACATTACCTTTTATAGATGAAATTGAAAGATTTATAATTATTATGAATAATTAAAATTATAAACTGAAATGTAACAATGATTACACTAGAGAAAAACATATATAAAAGAAAATTGAAATTAAATTCAAAAATATTAAAACCATTAGTTGAATTTAGATTTGAAATTTAATTCTTGTATGAATTCAATTGATCATAAATCTAAGAAATAAAATATAAATTTTATTGTTCATCTTTGATCTAAAGATTAATTTTTATTGAATATTTTTTCTACCTTTAATTTTAGTAAAGAAATTTATGAGAAAATGTTTTAATAAATAAAACCCTCTCGAATTTTATGTGTGATATGTTTTAATCATCATAATTTTTCTAAATCAAACTATAATGTACCTAAATGTTCAAATTTTTATACTAAATTTAAAAGAGGAGGTCATAGGGGTAACCGGTATTCTATATAAAAAGTCAGTCTTTTTGTTTTTTCAAATCTTTTGATCCAGAAGAACTAACTTCTATACAACATAATAGAGTTGAACAAATTTGGGTTCCTAAAATTGTATTTTCTATTGTAACTGTATCTAATCTTTTGTGGATATAATGAACTAAATTTTATGGATTTAAAAAAAATTGAGTAAAAAATATAAAACAAAAGGTGCATGGACAATTTTTATTCTTGACATATGACTATATATAAGTCTAAATTTCTAAATTAAATTAAATTAATATTAGGAAGAGTCACTTTTTGACATAATGCATAAAGTGAAATAATTAAAATAAATGAAATTTGTCTTCATTGTAATACTCTTATTTCCATTGTTTTATATGTTTCTGGTCTTCAGAACAAACTTATTAACATAAGTCAGTTATTAAATGAGAATATATTTTGAACTTCATGAATCATAAAAGTGTTATTAAAATTCTATAAGGTAATTTCATTTCATATAAATATTTTAATGAAAATGACTACACAATTGAAATAGAATAATTAAGTCATTAGAAATTTTATTTATTATTTAAAATTAAAAACTTCACTTGCTTATGACAAAGGATATTAGGTCGTTGAATGTTTTGAACATTAGATACAATTCATTTTAATGTAGATGTTTGGGATTTATGGAAAAATAAATTTAATTCAAATAGAGTATGTAATCCTTGTCAATTTGTTATGAAATAGAAGTCTTGTTTTAAAACTAAAAGCGAGGCCTCAACTTTCTAATATTTGTAGTTAGTGCATGAGGATCTGTTTTTTACACAAGAAAATCAGATTAGAGGAAAAACAATTCATATTTCTTTTTTTATGAATACACTATATTTACTTGGGTATATTTTCTCACATGAAATTCCAAATAATGTAATCATTTTAAAATATTTTATGCTTCAATGAAAAATTAGAACAACCAATCGTTGGTTACAATTTAGAGTGATCATATTGGTGTATTCATAATCTGATTATAAAATTGTTTCATGTAAAAATGTTATTACTTATAATGTTTCTCCTTCTAAAAATCCATAAAAATAATGTTGTTGAAAAAATAAGTAAAAATCTTTGGGAAATTTCTCATAATAACCTATGTGATTATTCAATTTCAAAAAATGTTTGGGTGAAGGATGTCAGTACCTTATATTATACTATAAATTGAGAATTATTCAGACATTTTCCTAAATAAACACCTGGATTAGTGAACAATAATAGAGGAATAACTTTCTTACTTCATGTTTCTGAGACATAAATTATTAATCATAAATAAAAAATACCAGCTACTTAAATTTGATCTAAAAGAAAATAACGGAATTTTTATAAGTTATTATACATCTAGTAAGGATTATAGAGGTTTTAATAAAATAGAAATTTTTGTTTATAAAATAGTTATATGTAAATTTTAATGAATCTGATCCTTTTATATTTATAAAACCAGAAAAATTTCATAATTCTGATGTTGTTTTCAAAAAAACCTTTGATAAATTTTCCAGATGATAATTTATAGCTACTATTTTTAAATCATCAAGATGTAATACCATCATATTTTATAAATCCAAAAAATAAATTAAAATTTAATATACATTCATTTTTTTAATATCATCTTACCACATTACCCAAGAATTAATCAATCTTAAGGAATCAACCTTCTAATTATATTATTGCTTGTGTAATTTAACAGGCTAAATTAAAACATTCCCTAAGAAATCATTATTAGCATCATTCCTTCCTATCATAATTTGAACCAAAACAATATATTTTTATTTAGGATATGAGTATTGAATAAGGTCTATATAATAATATTTAATTTTTTCTGAAGAAAACCATGTTTGGACCATTGTTTAATGTCCTATAAATATATCCATAATTAGAGTAAAATCGGTTTTGAGAAATAAAATGTCCAGAAATGGTAATTATTACAAATAAATAATGTCTTTTTTCTAAAATATATTTCCATGTATAAGGCATTTAATATGGTGAAACATAGTCACTTCTGCATGTCACTTGGACAGGAAGACTGAGAGGGTATGGCTTAGCCAGTGTTTCGATGCCCGTGCATCCTTTCACAGGACTGTTTGCCGAGTCCCATGCTTTGGTGGAGGCCTTTTATTGCTGAGTTGCTGGGAGAGGCCGGACCATTATTTTCTTGGGGTTATTTTTTTCTTTTTTTCTGGTTGTTTGATGGACATGGGGTTTCTCACTTTCCCTTAAAAGTGATTTGATAACAAAATAAAAAATAATTTTCAGACCATGGTATTTAGATTTTTCAAAATATGTAAGGGAATATTTTAAATAAACATAAATATATTAATGTTTATGTAAGGGAGTAGTCTATAAAACTCGTTTTTATCATGTTTATGGTTTATCATTTTTTATCAATGTTTTTTTGTTATCCTTTGGACCTCAATGTTTTTAATATTTTTATCAAAGAGTTCTTTCAAACAAGTTATTTACTATTATCATAATTTTTAAAAATAAGTAAATGATGAACATTATATCAATATTTATGGTTTATCATTTTTTATAAAAGAGTTTTTTTTTAAAACATGTTCTTGAACCAAATATAAAAAATAGAATTCATCTAGGACAATATAACTTCTGGCGGTCTAATCATTTCAAATTTGTATTTTACAATTCCTTTTCTATTGTTGTTTGAAAATGAGGGAGATATTAATGTTTTTATCAAATTTATTTATATAATTTTATAGGTGGATTTTATATTATTTCTCAAGATGCAAACTTCTTCTTTCATATTTGATAAAGATTTAAATTTAATTCATTAATAAATTTGTAAAAATTATGTTTTGAACATTAATTTTATGCGTAAGTATTTGAGAACCCATCACACACCCAAGGATAACTCTTTAAAAGATAGAAATATTAATTTCCAAAATAAGGAGTTTAATATCTAGGTTCTTACACTTTTATTTTTTCTTTCGTCAATTTTCAACTGAATGTTTTCACATCAGATGAATATTTTAAAGAGTTTATCTAAAGATGATAATAATATCATCCATGCATCTTAAAACATTCCTTTCAGAAACATTGAGAGTATTGGATGTATCTGAATAACTCTCTATGATTATTGGTGAATAAGGGGATTTCTAAAGTCTAATAATGTAGAATCATGTATTTTATAATTAGAAAATTCCTTATAAGATCCATTAGATTGGTATAGAATATGATGTTGACCTTGAAATAAATTTATAATTGTAAGAAAATGAATCATCATTTTTGGTATGGATCATGAATTCAATTTTTTTAGGAAAAAGAGGGAAATGGGAATTTTATAAGTATATGTCATGTTCTTATGAGTACACTCCATGTACCCGGGTACCGCGTAGATCCGTGTACTAGCCGTCAAATAGCCGAGTACATGGCTATGCAGGTTACCTAGAATACTTTCTAAAGAGGGGGCGGTTGAGGCTAGTACATGACGTCTACATTAAATGAACACGTTGTGTAATTTTTTTTTCATTTGATAAATCAGTGTGGGGTCTCGTCCTATGTCCAGAACACCCTTATTCTCCCCTTGTTTCATACAGGAGAGCGAAATAATCCTGAATAACTCCAAACACCGCCTAATTCTTCATTAGACCTCTAATTGAGATGTCTTCAAGTGTCTTGGATTCCCACCAGTGAGTTATCTCTTCCTCTAGAGACTTTATTTTTAATTCCTCATATGTCATGAGTTTTTCATGGTTTCTTGTTTTTTACCTTTTTGTAGATCGATGTCATTCAAGGTAGATTCAAGGGTTGATGTTGATGATTTTTTATCATACGACATCAAGGTAGGTGGTTTGTGGCTTTCGTTGATTGTTTTTTGATTATATATTCTTAATGATCCGAATACCCATGTTTGGGGTATTGCGTGTTTTGGAATATAACCTTGTTTAATACCATATATGGTTTATTTGACCGAGAAAGGGTTTTTGGTTGTGCATATGGTTTTTTACCGTGATTATGGGTTCACTTTCACTTTATTGATTGATTATGGTTGTTGATCTAGAATGCATGTTGAGATTACTTTTTTTCCAGGCCTTGTGTTCTTAGGATGGAGTAATTGATTATATGAGAGGCATGTGATTCACATTGTGAAAGTATGACCAGGGGAATTGACTATGAGAGTTTCCTGAGGTAGGGTCATTTATATAGGAATTTTTGTTTTATTGACCTAGGGATACTGACTGTCAGAGCTGTTGGGTGGTCATAGACAAGAGCGGTTAGACAATGAGAGCTACCCAAAGGATCATTATTTAATGAGTGTTGGGCCATAGGGCATTAACTGTGAGAGCTTCCAAGGGTCATTATAGTTTATTTTTTCTATGCAGACCAAGGTGGTATTTATCATGAGAGATGCCCATGTGGTCATTTATAAATTATTAGTCCTATCTCAAACCAAAGGGGTTAGACTGTGTGAGCTTCACAAGAGGTTAATTATTTATTTAATTGATGATATGATAAACTAGATAGGTTAGTCAATGAGAACATTCCTATAAGGTTGCTTATGAAGGATTAAATGATTGTGACAAGTCTTCCAAGCCAAAGAACAAGTATAGACTCTGTATTACTTGATTGTTAGATGGTCTCCTAAGACTTCTATAGTTACTATTAAAAAATAGATATAGAGATTAGGCTTGATCACAGGGTTTACATGATTCAACTGATAGATGATAAATGTAAATGAATGGAATTGAAACCCATAAGATTGTTTAATTTTGAGTAATTCCTAGTATATTTGTTCATTTTTACCTATTACCTACTATATGTATATTCATTGATAGTTATTCCTAGTTATTTTGGTGACTACATATTGGGACTCGTCCCACACCCTATTTGGGTCATGCTTTGGGACCCAAATAGATTATATGGATGCATGTATAGATAATGGAAATCATCCTTTATCATCAGGTACATGATTGTTGTTGGAGTTAGAGATAATGGGACCAAGCTGAGGCTTTCAATGCTGTTGGATTTTACAACTTTTCATTTCTTTGGTTTAGTGTTGTATTTCCAACATTGTGACTTGTTGGGCTGCTTTCTTAGACACATGTGACATGCATCATTTATATATGCTCTAGGTTTTATATTACTATCACTCTTTCACTGTTTACATTCGTTGTTTGGTATTACTGCTTCTGCATTTTTATTTTCATTTATAATGTTTATACCCTTCTAATGAGGTCATATTTTTACCATTAGTAGACCTTGTCCCTTATTTCTAGTCGACATCCTTTGGAATTTGGGTAAATGCGCTCGTGGTCATGTGACCAACATGTTACGGGGCACCTTTGGGCAGCACACAAAATAGGTATGTTACAAAGTGGTATCGTAGGAATTTATTTCTAGATTAACTCACTATTGAGATCTTATAGATTAGGATAGGAAGTAATAAGTAGTCAATGATATGTTGTACCTAGGAGTAGCTAACTCGTGTATAGGTAAAAGCCAATTTACCTAGAATATTGCAATTTTTCATGTTTTGTAGTTGTTATAGTTGATTTGATTTCACCATTGGGTGATGGAATTGTGTTGTCTTGTTATTATTGGCATCATTGTGGTTCTATTTCTATTTCAGACCAATGAGATGAGGGTATTCCATCCAATGCATCATATAAGCACTTTTTAGAGATCACACGTCAGGAATTATTATCATTCCATTTAGGATGCATTAATTATTGCATACTATTGTGATAGATATTGTGCTAGATATTCAGGTTGTTGAAGTAGATGTTTCAATATAATAAATTCTATTTTGATAGGGTATTAGATAATATAAAGTTTTATTTGGATGGATGACAAACTTTGGTCCCTAAGGTGTTATAGTCCCACTTGGATTGGAATTTGGTGCATCATGTTTAAAATATAATTGGATTTTGTTAAATAATGATGTGAAAAATGTTCCCATACTATGAATCTTGTGGATTATAGGATCCCATGAGTTTAAATATGTCTTTCCATGGAAAAAAAGTCATGTTTCTAGGGGTTCCGAAGAGGTTTTAGTGGCCTACTATCCGAAAACCCAGACAACAATGCATATGTTGTTATAAACACATGACATGTGTTCTTCTATTATAGAGAAAACATATTTTCTAATGTATATGTTGTGTACATAGAGTACACTTTGGTTAGTGCTTGATAGTGTGACTGACTGAGTGAACAGAGATCTGGGGTTGGGAAAGTTTTTGTAGAACACAGTGTCTAGATTGTACACTCTGTTTAGTAATCAACTGTGCATCTGGCCAAGTGACTAACAACATGAGTGGTTGAAATTTGGATGGTACACACCATGTCTATATTTTACACTCTGTGTGATAATCAACTGTGTATCCATCCATGCGACTAATGAAACTGTGGATAGATCATTAGTAGTACACACCATGTCAATGGTGAATACGCCGTGTTAAGTGTGAAAAAATCATGTAGTGTTACACTGGGAGAGAACGGTGTAGTTCTACCCATGTAGAAGAACTTAGGTAGAAGGAAAAAATCAAGTATATGTCATGTATCATGAAGAAAACATCGTGTTTATGGCGTGTTACTTGACCAGGTTGGCAGATGTACATGGCCATGGTTAAAGATTAAGGGAACATGCTATTTAGTGGTTGTACACATCATGTAACCATGTTTTGTAAAACATGAATGTTTTTATTCTTCTATTCCATTCCTTAACTTATAAGTTGATGTACTCATTAATATTGAACTGAGGTGTGTGATTGACCTTACAAAGTCATGCCACCACGACGTCCGCAGGTTGTATGCTAGGTACACAGTGATGATTAGAAATATGAAATGGTAGATCAGGGACTACCAATAGATTGTCCCATCATTCTCATCTTGGAACCAACTTGTATACTACTTGTAGGTGCTGATGTGGAGTTTTTTGAAGTCTTTTTGAGGATGATGCATACTTTCCTGGGAGAACCACATCCATCCCCGATAACGGCAGGGATGACGCGGGTTTCCCAACAGCAGCATCCTCTCACTTTTTAGGGGATGGAGGACCATGGGATATAGAGTCATGGTTGGAGGATATTCCTTTTATCTTTGGTCATCTAGAGATTCCTCCAGAGGGTGGGGTGAATCTTATAATGTACATGCTTCATGATTCCTCCCTGAGATGGTGGGATGCTATCACACAGGTGGGACATCATAAGGATATTGTATGGAGAGAGTTTTAGAGGACCTTATATGATTACTTTTATCCTGAGATATTGAGATCCAATTGAGCTCAAGAGTTCATGCATTTGGAGTAGGGTTCTCTTTCAGTGAGGGACTACTCTTCTTAGTTTACAGAGCATCAGCACTTTGCAGCTATACTAAGAGGTGATGAGTTATCTTTGGCTGGGAGATTTGAGGATCGTCTCGGGTATGAAATCTGGACACATGTGAATGTATTGATAATTACATAGGTGATGGATATAGTGAACTAGAAACTGATTACTGAGTGAAATATGAGGGTTTTGGGAGCTCTGAGCTAGAGCGGTTCAGTGTCTTGGGCTGGTACTCTTTCGACAGATAGCCGGAAGCACCACATGGAACATTCAAATGATGTTTCTTCAGGTAGCTAGGTGGTATCCTACTAGTGCAGGAAGAGTGAGAATATGATACCACATTTCCTGAAAGACCTATTAGAGTTCCAATCATGTGACATGATGGGACATCTTTAGAGGGGTTTCATGACATTCTCACCAGTAGCATGTGAGAGGGGATCTGTTATGACTACACGTTCTGGAGAAGGACCACTAGTTTCTCATCAGAAAGAGAAATGCAGTTCATCTGGCCATTCAGGCTAAGGAGGTGGTTATGGCCATGGTATTCAGGTTTGAGGTTTTCAGTGATAGTAGTTTGGATTATGTTAGGGTAGTCAGGCAGGGTCTTAATGTAACGGTATAGGTTAGACTTTTTCAATGGAGAAGACACAGTAGAAGTAGGATGTCAACCCCTCTATGGTTAGAGGTATGATTCTAGTTAGCTCAGTTCTAGATTATTGTCTTTTTGGTATAGGGGCTTCCCATAGTTTTATATCTATTTATTTTTTATAGATCCTCAAGCTTTGTATCTTTAAATCTAAGGATGTTATGACACTAGAAACTTCGTTGGGGATTAGGATCACTAGTGTACATAACTGCAAGGAATTCGATCTTGAGGATGGTGGGTGTCACTTATTATTGGACCTATATGTATTAGAGATGATAGGATTCAATGTAATTCTCAAAATAGACTGGTTTGTCTCCATTCAGGCCTTTTTTGACTATTATTTCCATAGGGTGAGTTTCACGTCAGCAGATGGTAGGTCTTTTCTGCAAAAGAGATAATGGGATGTCCAGGCGAGCAGAGTGGGACCCTAGAATCTTAGGCCAGGAGGAATTATAGCTCAGATTGATAGTTTATACTTGGATGACTACGGGACTTCATAGATTGAATTTCCTCTAGTGATGGATCGTTTCAGATATGTTTTTCCAGATGAATTTTCATGTTTACATCCAGAGAAGGAGGTAGATTTCTCTATTGAACATTTCCCAGAAGTGGCACTGGTGTCCATTCCTTTTTATAGGAGAGCTACACTAGACTTATAGGAGCTCAATAAGTATCTAAAGTAGTTTCAGAAAAGGGCTTCTCTTGAACCAATACTTCTTTTTGGGGTTCACCTATCCTTTTTGGGATGATGGTGGACGATACCCTCATACTTTGCATATATTATCAGACACTAAAGTAGATGACAGTCAAGGACTGAAATCCCTTACTGAGGATTGATGATCTCTTTGATCATCTTTGAGTATCCCAAGTGTTCTCAAATAATTAATTGAGATCCAATTATCATCACTTGTGTGTTATACCATATGATATTACTCTTACAACCTTTTGTAATAGGTACGGTCTATTCACGTATTTGGTTATTCTATTTGAAATCATGAATGCTTCAGTAGTATTGAATGCACTGATGGACCGAGTATTTCATCTTTACTTGTATTATTTTGTGGTAGTATTTTTGGATGTTATCATGGTGTACTCACTCACTCGACACATCCACTCCACCCATCTTATGATTGTATTGAGTTAACAGAGAGCATCAATTATATGCTATGCTGTAAAAATTACACTTTTTGCTGGACCGGATTGACCACTTAGGTCATGTTATCTCAGAGATAGGAGTATTAGTAGACCTAGAGAAAGTAGGATCAATAGTTTCTTGGGAGTAGATAAAGAATTTATTTATGGTACAAAGCTTTCTCGGGATGTCTGGATACTATAGGTGCTTTATCCAAAACATTTCATTCTTTGTAGTTCCACTGAAAGGCCGGACTAAGAAGGGTGAAAAGTACTTGTTGATTGATTACATCGATTCATCCATTTAGGAGTGGAAAGGGATATTTACTTTAGCACAAATACTTATTTTTCCATAGTTGGGAAAGAGTAACGATGTTTACTATAATGTACAAGAAATTAGGTTGGGGGAGTTCTAAAGTAGGGGTTAGGATTCATTGGGTACAGGTATCGGCAGTTGAGGCCACATGAGAGGAATTACTCGATGCACAATCCCGATTTAGCTATTGTTGTGCATGATTTTCGATGTTGTTGATATTTTCAATTGAGAGAACATTTTGTTTTATAAACTGACCAAAAAAGCCTCACGTATATATTTTGTCATCGTGATTTTAATTTGAGAGAGTGAATGTGGGTAGAGTACCATTAGTCAATTGTAATTTTCCATGCCTACATTACTGGTAAAGGAAACACAATGGTTGGTGCAATGAGATGGAGGACTCAAATACATGCATTTTAGGATGCCAGTAGTGAGTGGTAGCTTATGGTTATATTGCGAGATTTTCATGCCTCAGCATGGGAATCTCATCCTAGAGTCACCAAGATGTATCAAGATCTACAACTTCAATATTGGCGGCCAAGAATAAAGAGGGATATTGTTGTTTTTGTTATGAAATGTTCACCATCTAGTTGGTGAAGGAAAAACATCAGTAACTGGAAGGGCTGTTACAGTAGTTACCCATTCTCGTGTGGAAGTGAAAATATGTCACGATGGATTATTTGATAGGTTTACTAATGTCTTCTTGAGGTATTTATATAGTTTGGGTTGTAATAGATAGGCTCATTAAGCTTTCACACTTCTTGTTGATTAAGAAAACCTTTAGTGTTGATGAGCTGAAAGGTCGTACATCTGAGAGATTGTACATTAGCATGGGGTTACACACTCTATCATTTCACACAAGGATTCCTGAATTACTTATTATGTCTAGAAGGGAATACAAAGTGTTATGTGTACAAAAGTAATTTTTATTACAGCATACCATCCCCGATAGATGGACATTCTGAGCGGACAATTTAGGTTTTGGAGGACATGCATCGAGCATGTGTCCTGGATTTTCTGGGGATTTTGGGAGAGACACATAATTTTATTTGATCATTCAAACAATATGAGTTTTTAGGGGATGTTTCAGATGGCACCTTATGAGGCTTTGTATGATAGGCCATACAAATCACCCCTATATTCACTGTAGGTGGGAGATGCAGCTAAGTAGGGACCTTATCTAGTCCAGGAGACCACTTAGGAGGTGGGGGTGATTTGTAAGAGGGTGGATAATACACAATATCACCAAAAATATTATGTTGATCAATGGATATGACCTATGATGTTCGAGGTCAGATATCAGGTTTTCTTACGTGTCCAACTATGGATTGGACACTATGAGGATTAGGAGATATGGGATGCTTTCATCGAGTTATATCATGCCATTTGAGGTTTTGGAGAGAGTCCGACCAGTTGCCTATCGGTTGAAGTTACCTCAGAGGTATTGTGCTATGAACGACAGCTTTAATGCTGATCAGATACGATGTTACTTTTTTAAAACCATCTCATGTTTTCAACCAGAGTATATTGAGTTGGAGGTGGATGCATCCTTCATGGACCATCCTATTTGGATTTTGGATCGTAGCATAAAGGTTCTCAATGGTCGCTATGTTCCTTTGGTATGGGTTCTATGGAATCACGAGTGAGTACGGGATGAGCCTTGGGGGAGGGAGGCCAATATATGATCACAATGGCCAGATTTGTTCGAAGTTTCTTCTTCACCACCCTTAGAATGGAAATTTTGGGATGAATTGCATTAAGTGTTGAAGTTTTTAAGAACCGGGATGTTTTATTTTAGATATGGATCTTGAATTTTGGTTTTTTTAGGAAAAGGGAGGAAATTGAAATATTCCATGTAACGTTGTGTACTTATAAGTACACACCATGTACCCGAGTACAAAGTATAGCCACGTACTGGCCATATAATGTCCAAGTACTTCACCGTTTAGGTGACCTGATAGACCACCTAAAGAAGGGGCCGATTGAGGCTAGTATATGTCATGTACATTAAATGAACACACTGTTTACTTATCTTTTTATTTGATAAATCAATGTGGGGGCATGTCTCATGTCGAGAGGACCCTTTTCTCCCTATTTTTCATATATGAGAGAGACGGAACACCAAAGAACACTGAACCCCTCACAATTATTCATCTGACATTCGATTGAGATGTCTTCAGGTGCGTTGGATTCTCATCTGTGAGTTATCTCTTCCTTATAGAGCATTTCTTCCTGATTCCTCTTATCTTAGGAGTTTTTCAAGGTTGATTGTTTTTACCCTTTTTGTAGATCTATATTGTTCTATGCTGATTCAAGGGTTGATGATCAATATTGTTGATTAAAAAATACATGGAAGGTGGTTTGTGCATTTCTTTGATTGTATTTAGATTTTATATGTTTAAAGTATCGAATAAACATGTTTGGGGTATCGTGTGTTTTAGAATTTAACCCTGTTTAATACCTTATATGGTTTATTTGACTAAGAAAGGGTTATTGATTATGTGTAATGTTATATGCCTTTATTATGTGTGTGTTTTCACTTGTTGGATTGATTATGTACATTTCTCTAGAATGAATGTTAGGTTTTCATTGTTATCCATGGCTCATGTTGTTATGATCGAGTTACTGATTATATGAGATGCTTTTGATTTTAATTGTAATAGTATGACCTAGGGTAATTTATTATGAGATCTTCCAATGGTAGAGTCATTTATGTACGAATTGATGTTATGTTGACCCAAAGGTATTGACTATGAGGGATTCCGGGTCATCATAGACCGGAGGGGTTAGACCATGAGGGCTACAAAAAGGGTCCTTACTAAATTAATGATAGACGATAAGAAATTGATTGTGAGAGCTGACATGGGTCATTATTGTTTATTGATGTTATGTAGACCAAGGTGGTACTGACCATGACAGCTTCCCAGGTGGTCATTTGTAAATGATTAGTGCTACGTGGGACCAAAGATATTATACTATGTTATTTCCCATAAGGTCGTTGTTTATTGAATATTGATATAATAAACTAGAGGGGTTACACTGTGAGTAATTTCCCAAAGGGTTGCTTATGAATGAGTAAATGATTGTGAAGTGTCGTTCAAGACAAATCACAATCTTTGACTCAGTATTACTTAATTGTTATATGGTCTCCTTTGATGTTTGTTGTTAAAATTACATAGGTGATACAGAGCTTAGGCTATATCCCACGGTTTTCATGATTCAACTGAGTAATGATAAATTCATATGAATGTGATTTAAAACTATAGGGTTGTTTACTTCTCAGTACTTCCTAGTTTATTACTTCATTTCTGCATATTACCTTCTTATATATATATATATATTCAATAATAGTTTGCCACAACACTTTTAGTGGTTGCCTATTGGGATTTGTCTCACACCTTATTTGGGTAATTATTTTGAACCCAAAAAGAATATATGGTTACAGGTATATATAATGGAAAGTAACCTTCTCCATCAGGTAATTTGTTGTTGTTGGAGCTGGGGAGAATGGGACCACGATGAGGCTTGCGATGCTATTAGAGTTTACTTCTTTTCTGTTCTTTGTTTTAGTGTCGTATTTCCATCATTTTGACTTGTTTGGATACTTTTCTAGACACATGTGACATTAATCATTTATATACGCTCAACTTGTTATATTACTATAAGTCGTGCGTTGTTATCATTTTTGGCATGGTATTATTGCTTCCTCTTTCTTTTACTATTTTTTATTCTTATGTGTGTAATCTACCAATGATGTAATAGTTTCCCCATTTTCATACCATGTTCCTCAGTGCTAGTCAGTAGCCTCTGGTGTTTTTGGGAATGCGTTTGAGGTTATGTGAGCAATCGGGTACGGGGCACCTTTGTGTGGCACCCTGAACCGGGATAGTACAACAATTATATCTTTTCAAATATTAAATAATGGATGAAATATAATTGAGGGAAAAAAATTCAATGAAATAAACTACGATAAAATGAAAACTTCATTAATATCTATAGATATGGATATGTTATACAATAATCAAAAACATATGATCGAACAGATCTCAAATAAAATTAAATTTCTAATTTATAATTGTATTTATTTTTCTTTCATATATATTACTTTTTGTAAATCACAAAGGGGGACAAATTTAAGAATTTATTTATTTCCGATTTTTTATCTTGTATATTACCTTATTTTTATTATTTTATTATTTTTTAAATTGGGATTAAATTATTATATTGACATATTTTATTTATTTTTTCTCAAAACAATGGGGAATATATTCTTTACCATGAATAATACAGTGAGATTTATTTTTAATTTCACTTATTCTCCTAAAATTTCATTATGTGTCATTTTTCTCCCAAAACAAAGATTTTTTTAAATTAATGACACACTACATTATTTATTTTAAAAATTACAATTCATATTATATGAAAATAATCTATCTTGATGTTTTTTCTTAAATTATTATTTTTTATAAAATGAACTTATTGTAACTGAAATACTAGAACTCTAAATCTGATTTATGAAAATCCAATATATTAAATAACATTCTATATTAATTCCATAGGAATTATAAGAACTATAGATATTTTAATATAACACATTAGTAGATGAAGCAACATGTTGATTATATCAATAATTGTAAAATTTGTTGACGATGTGGTTACAACTAATCCTATGTTTTACAAAATTTTACCTCTAGAGTATATACAATGTTGCTTATAAATAATTTCGCACCTCGTGTGTAATTAAGATATGAAACCATGAAAACTAAATTCAAAATTTTTCTTCATTTTGAAAGTTTTCACACACTTATTATTTAGTTCAATTCCAATTAGTGTTATTTTTATTTCTGAGATCATTATAAAAGAGATACTATTGTGTGAGGTTTTCCTTGTAAATATCTTAGTATTTCTATTGTAATCATTATTTTTCTAATCTAGTGTGATTAATGGATTCCATAGATAGGAAGATATAGGATTTCTAATAATCTAATCATGGGATTCTATTGCCAAGAATATAAATCTCAAATACTTCTGGAGTATAGAACTATGATACTACCAAAAAAATTAGTCAAGGGATTTTATGGGTGGGAAGATAGACCTTCCAATAAGTAAAAAATCATGGATACTATATAATAGGATTGAATTCAGGGATACCATCGATCAGGTCGACTGATCAACCTTTTAATGTATATTAAATGTATGGTTTTAATAAAATCTTTTTTAATAGAGTATTTGTAATTGTAACCAATAATCAATGGTTTATTTTAACCTTTTTGGTATTATTTTTTGACTTCTTGTTGAGTTAATTTTAGTATCAATAACTATAATATAGTTATTTTAAAATTCTCCTACCTTAACATTTTCATGGGTAATATAAAATAAAGATAATTTTACTTCTATTATGAAAACTATCTTTCATATAGTATATATTTTCATTACTCTGATCTTCAATTTCATCCGTAATTTGAAAAATCGATCGACATAATACTTGTAGATGAAAAAAATAATTATGATTGGTTTAAAATATAATTATACCGAACAATTTTTTTTTTATTTTTCATCATACCTAAGGAAATCATTTTTGTGTTGTTTTATGACTTCACTTCTTGATTTAACACTTTTACATCAATCTATATTTTTATAATTGGAAATAATTATTTATTTGGTAACTAATTATTGTGCCAAAAAATTACATTGAAATTATAAACTAATTTTTATTTTTCTATTTATAAATACTAAAACCATTTTATCTAATTCAATTTCTAAGGTTCATAAAATTTAGCTTTAATATAAGTACGTGTAACACAATATTTTCTTTAGAAAAATTCATTCCTAAGAATAAGAATACTTATTTAAGATATATATTATTAAAATAATTAATACCCATGATATTTAATTTTTTTGATTTAATAATGAATTTTTATATTGCTTTTAAACCTCGGAAATCCAATATATCATCATGTGAATACTTAATTAATGGAAAATGACCAATTATTTTAGAATAAAATATTATTTATGTTATAAAATGACAATTATTGGTATGTAAATTCAAAATATCATTTTTAAATGATTTATTTACCCATTTTAGAATATATTTTTAGAGAAAAACGTTTCATAAAATTTTTATACAATCTTATATCATAAAATATTCATAAAATTTATTATATTTATAAAAACATTATTTTGATCAATTCACATAAAAATAAGACTTTAAAGAAAATTAAAAAAACATCTTAAAATGATATTGAAATGATGACTCTAAATTTTATTATAATTTATAAAATTAAAATTCATAAATATATGTATTTTAATTTAAAATGAAAAAATAAAATATAATGAAAAACATGAATTATTTAAATAATCATAATTTTAAACTTTAAGTGATCTTAATCTTATCTAATATCAATGAGTAATTAAATGACTATTAGTTTTTTTAAAATTGAAACATTTTTTAATAATAATCATTTGAAATTTTTAAATTTTCTTTAAGAATAAATTATAATAAACTTTAAATATATTTATTTGAAAAATATACATTTTAATAATAATAGATATTAACCACATTCCAATAATTAATTTTATTTTAAACATTAATTTTTCTCATTCATTGGTATCAGAACACATAACATCATTTTTTTAAAATATTAATAATAATAATTTTTAATAAATTTGAATAAATTCTATTTTAATAAAGTGATTAAGTTACTATTTTCTTTTTATTTACATTAGTTTATAATATTACTATAATTTTCAAAATGTTATTTCACTTTTTATTCTCATAATATATTAATGTTTACATTATGTTTTACTAATATATAACATTTAATTTTAGTTTAGTGTTTGTTTGATATATTATATTTTTCATAGAATTTATTTAATGGAAATATATATAGAACAATCTTTGGGTGTTACATCACAGGAAACCAGACACTCAAGACCAAACCCCTCACCCCATATCATTCCTCAATATCATTCTAGCCTCACATTCTCATATCCTCAAGAATATTTTGATTGAAGAATAATGAAATTCTATCCATCTTAACATTCCCATTTTACCTTTCATAGAATCAACTAGGATCCTTCATACCCATATAATTTCATAGATAACACACACAATTGCCACCCCATGTTGACTTCACAACTCGTAGGCTCTACAAAACCTAGTACTCTGACATTATATCCAATTCTCACAACTACCCTAAATTTTCCCTATCCATAATCTCTTTAAAAATAGCAATCGAACCATCACTTGGATAAACCCCCATTCCATCACACACCTTATAGTCATAAAAAATCACCTTGTTCAAAGTTCTCACCCCGTACGAATCCACCCTTAGTAGTGTGTCACTCATTTAGAGTGAGATGTAAGACTTTCTCACACATCACACCAAAGATTAATCCTTCTCAATAATACCCAACAATCCAATGGAATTGAACATATTTTTAATATGTGATGTCTCACATCCCAACACCACATAATTTTCCTCATCATTTCAAGGGGATCTCACGATTGGAGACATTTCTGTTGAGACATCCCATAAAACATAAGGAATTAATGAGTTCCTTCTCCACTTTTGGTAGGCTCATGACCATCTTACCTATTTATCATGGAATTATCATCCCATATACATAAAACGGGTCCCATAAAAACATTATATCAAGAAAAATATATTATAAACTACTATATGGGTTCGTTTTATATGAATCACCTACTTATATAAAAGGCTTATTATCCTTTGCATGCTCCACATAAACTTGGACAAGCCCATACATGCCTCATTAACACTCATAATGATGCTCGAGATCTTATATCATGACAAAAAACAAAAATAAATAATCAAAACTATTTATAATTAATCATTTAGCATAATCCAAAGAGGTAGAAACCCCATAAACACAATGGGAGTCATGACTTCATTGAATCCAAAACCATAAGGTCCATAAAATACCCCTAAAACCATACTGTAGAAAATCCTTAAAAAATAGAACCTGTTTAGTCACAAAATTCTTTCAGTTTAACAAAATACAACATATAATTTTGAATAGTGATTTTATTAAACTAAAATAGTGTACGAAAGTGTCTGGTCACCCTCTTAAGACCTCCTCTAGAATGTCCAAAAATCCCCATCATTGTACCTCAATTCCACCTTGATCTAGTGGAATCTCCATTATAATACTAAAATATTCACACAAAAATCAGAGGATACAGAAGGGAAATAATAATAAGATGATGAAAGAGGATGAAAATATCTAGAATCACCATGAAATCATACCCAAAACAATCCCACTCTATAGTAGATCAAAGGGGAAGAAGTGAGTGGAGTGGGATGGCTGAAATGGACCTCCTCGCATTTCTAGACACTACAAAACTGATATGATACCACTATAAAATAATAATTCTTCCCCCACAAAATAATACCCCTGGGGCTTATTTGTGTAGAATAGACCCTATAATTGTCATGCAATACCCTTATCATGGGGTAGGATGCATCAAAGTTTCCACTACCCATGGTTTAGCTATATCATAGAGCATATATCCATGGTACAACCCACCTTAGGACAAACTAAGTTCTTTTATCCTAAGAAACATCTATAGGACAACTCCCTTTGATTTTGTTGTTGTTCTCTCCCACCATTACCACATTGCGACATGAACCCTGGGTTATGACCCAACATCATGTTGAGGATCAAGGGAATCAACCTGACCACCCCCTCTATGGCGTGGATGATAACTTCCATTCAATAAGGTATTAATCAATGATAACCCCATAGTGTGGCCTTTTAATTTTGTAATTGTACTTTCCTCAAGACATTAGAATGGAACATCCCTTAACCACTGTTTCATGGTTATCTAATCCCCAGACCACCACACCACAACACCCTTTATTACATTGTGGTTCTCATCCCTTAGTTGAAAAAACATCGAATATTTAACCCAATCCAACTCTATGACCAGACCAAGAACCCAAAACATAAATTGGGACATATTCTACATTAATAAAAATTTCATCGAGATGCTTCAATGATCAAATTACAAATCTGAATCCCAATACATGGAATGAACCCAACACTGAGACCAAAATTCAGATTTCCATGAAAATTTAACAACCCTAAAATCCATATGACGTTGCACTTTACAGGTAATACAGGTCATAAAAGTTTAAATGGTATATCCTTTTAGTATATAATATACATAAATATCCAAAATAAAAAAAATCATATATACACTAATTTATTCATCAATCCTTTCTCAATCTCATATCCATACTTCAATACAAGATCTCATATTAGTAATGAAATAGAGAATCTTTCCCCGTATCCATGCCATAAATCATGAAGTCTATTCGTGTACCATGTTCCCAAGTAGGGTTTCATTAAAACATAGTATGTCACCAGTAATAGTATCCCAAATAAATTAGAGTAAATACAAGTTAAATATTGATATAAAATAAAAGTAAAATTATAAATTCAAAACATATCACATCATAGAATGTTTGATAGAGAAACCATGAATTACTAAACCATCTTTATTCATTGTCAAAATATGACTATATATGCATTGTATAAACACACCTTGAGGTTTAAAAATATATAATTATTCATATCATAATTATGGTGAATGATTATCACCATCACTAATCACTAGGTGAATGATTCATTACCATCAATACCCATCCGGGTGAATGATCTATCACTAATCCAATATCAATTGAAAATGATACAATGACCGGTGAATGAAGAATAACCATCCCCATGTAGAAGATATACCACCACTATAAATATTCAAGTAGATGATATATCAATGATACATATGTCAATTGAATAATGAACTACCAATATTACACTCTATGGTTAGACAAAGCATAATGAATTTCAAGTCATTTGAGTAGAGGATATACTACCTCTGACCAACCCAATTTGTATGATGCACCACCAATATATCAAGGGTGCATGATATACCACCACTATGAATACATAGGTGAATAATATACAACTAGAAAAAATATATAGGTGGTTGATGTTCCTTAGTTTCCCATTCTCATGTAGAATGATGTATCATTAATTGTTTTTACTCAATGTATGAGATTCCCTATTCCAACTTTATGTTGATGATGTACCACCAAACAATCTCACATAGTTGAAGAGACTCCACTAACACGCTACGGGTGGATGATGTACCCCTAAAAAATCTTCATATTGAATGATTTTTTCACTTATAATCAACATATAACACTCACAATTATTTAATGCATAGAGGGTCCTGATCTAAACCACAAACCCACATATGTTCCCATTCCTAGGATTTCCCATCTATAGACTCTCATGTTCGAATGCTATTATTTATCGAGGTACAATATTGTGAAGCAAATATTGATCCTAAAGCTGTAATATAAGTGTAGCCATTCTTCTTTTTCTTCTGGTCATGATTGCATAACACATCACACATGGTGGAAGGTAATTGGTGATGATGGTATCTCTATACAAATATTTCAAGACCACTCATGGATCTAATAGATCTCAATATTTCTAAATGAAACAGAAAAAATAAATTTTTAATTTTTATTCAATGCATTGACACATTGTTGGAACATCTCACATTTCCAATGACACATTTAAAAACCAAAATGAAAGATAGAGACCACAAACCTTAACTTAGCATCATCATACTCATTGGATATCACTCTATGATTCCACTTCAAATATTAAAAATTAATAAACCTAATAAAACCATTAAATTAGGTCATAACTGGTTATATATGGATGATTATGAAATAAAATCTAAAAGAGGAGTGGTAGAATCACCTTGTGATGATCATATGATATGATAATCTCTCAATATTGAAATTTAATAAAGAATTTTTCCTATTGAAGGAGATCAATTAGAGAGTTGTAAAGGAGGGTGTGGATTGAAATGAAAAGGGATAATGTAATAAAAAAATTTATTGAACATAACATTTAATTAATTTAATTATTTAAAAAACATAAATTTTATAAATTGAGTAACCGGAAAAACTATATAAAAACTCTAATACACCTAGGATACCATTCTTGGGGAACTATTCTCCATGTGTCCCTTATAAAACAACCATGAATACTTGAGGGTACAATGATTACTTGGTTCAAGGACATCGTGTTCCCTATGGAGTCTGCCTAAAAGTGGAAATATCATTAACTTTGTCCAACATACCAAAATTGACCCTCTAGCCCCTACTAAAACCACTAAGAACAAAAAAACCAAAATACATGGTGATGGTGGTAAATTAAATCCAATTTGATTTTGTAAAACAAGAAGGATGTCATAACCCCCTAATATATAGTTTTTCACTTAAGAGATGTATCATCATGTGTTTCTAGTGAACAATTGTAGACCTTATTCCCACATTTCAAACACCCAATCCCAAGTACCCCCCTAGACACTACCATTCTACCACAAAATTCAAGCGAGAAAAATTTCTTTTTTTATATTTAGACTCCAATCCATTATCTAAATAGTTCATTCCTCAAATGAATCATCTGACATCAACATGATTACATTAAATATAATCATATGAGAATGGTTGTGATGGTATATCAGTTGGAAATATATAAGGTAAACATCATGTAAAAGACTATATATATGAGGAAAAACATACTGATATTCCATGTTATGGATCCTCTCAACAACTTTGAATAGGCCCATAAACCGGGGCACTATCATTCTCTACCTCTAAATTGTTATGTGTCCCAATCAAATCAATAATCATATAAATAACCAACCAAATATATCAAAATCTATAGAATAGTATTTCTAGTCATCATAATTCCTATTAATTATATTTGTTGTTTCAAAAATATCCCTCATGAAACATAAAATCTATAAATTTTATTACACAAGACTTTTCCCAACAATAGAAGACTCCCCAACCTCTAATCAATACAAAGCTGATAGAAATGTACTTATATAAAAGTCCTAAAATATTTTCATATATATAACATATGATAATATTGATTATAGGATAAATATAAAAGTTCTATAATGAAAAAAATCAAGGATGCATTCCCACATTATGTCCTCCAACAACTGAATGGTCTTCTCAGACTTCCTGTAGATCTAAGGAATATGGACAATGATCATGTGCACCTATGAATCAAGAACATAATTTCATCCCAATAAAAATATTATCATTTACCAGATGTATCATGTATAGACTCGAAGCTTAACGTACATGGAAATTACATTACTTTTTTGGAATATCTAATACATAACAAAAAAACACACACAAGGACCGTAATAGTTTAGTGTCTTTGGAAACTTGGAATATAAACATCTAATCATGTTGAAAGATCATCAACATCTCCCATAACGATCCTCCGCATTTTTTTCCTTACCTAAAACCTTTCTTTTAATCCTAGGGGAAAAACATAAAAAGGGAGAGCTCAAATTCTCATTAAGGGTAAGCATGGAGAAAATAAAATAAACCATATACATTTGAACTTAAAAACATGAACATGATATTTAAACATCAAAATCGTGAGCAATGACATAAAACATTGCAGTACGTAAGCCATAGATCATAATGGATCATCAATAATGATAAAATAGCATATGAATAAAGAATGTAATTTTGGCATCCATTAAGAACATGTAATTATTCCCATAGTAGCCAAGGCATTACTACAATGACCATCTTAGTGGACAAAGTCCCTTTTTGAATCGAGTTCACTCCTCGTTTCAGTACTGTAACACTGAACAAGTTTAACTTACCATTCCAGCCATGTCTATCTCCTAAGATATAAATATTTACCCAATTAATTGGAGGGAGATATAGGTCCCACCCATCTCATAATGAAATCATTCTTACTTGTGCCACAAAATCAAAAATCATAGAATAACCCGTGTAATAAATTGGGATTCTTAAACATCATTCCATTATAACAAAATCCATATAAAACAAATGGATAGCATTTCATCATAAGAAGAATCATACCATGTAAACAATTGAGACAATATACTTGAAACATACACATATTATATAATGTCATCTTAGATGGAAAATAGTTTTGATAAAACACTTGAAATGAATTCTTGAGGAAAATATCCTTTCTTCTGCAAAATAATTTTCTTTTTTGCAATTTTCATTCAATTTTAAAAGAAAAGGATTTTTTGATAATAATCATAAATTCTTTTAGAGGAAGATTCATGAAAATGAGACGTTATGAAACCGTAAAAATCCATTCACGCCATTTATGTTACAAAAAACATTCTCCTCGTACTTTTGTCGGAAATGTCAAAAAGTACATCGTAAAAGAAAGATTCCTTCCGTACCTTGTGGTAAAAGTCAAAAAGAGGTAAAAATGACTTTAAAAATAGAAGGAATAATTTTAAACATTTTATGAAAACATTTTGAGAAAACATGGACATGGATGATAAACATAACCCCAGTAAATACTTACGAATAAACAATCTCAGATAAGAAACGAGATTGGAATAATTATCCCTTACTTTACATTCGATATGCTTCGTATATATCCAAAACTCATATATAATGATTTAAATAATGTCATTGACTTATTAAAGAATCATATTCATTGTTATGATATCATATATGGTTCACTTATGACTTTATATTACCCATTATTTTGTAAATTAATGTTATAGTAACGTTTCGGGTAAAATTGTTTCATTTGTTGTTTGTGTTTTAACTTGTGATTATTCATATGATTACATAGATAATGGTTACTTAAATCCAGAATGTAAAACATGATTTATATATAATATATCTTCAGAATATACATATATATATTAGAATGATAAATGAAAAGGAATACATCGTTCATGGAGACGGTAGGTTGTACGTACGCATGAACGATGTTTTCGTTTCCTTATTGAATTGAATGGAATTAAGTAGATGATATAAATATATATATACATAAATCCAATATCATTATTATGTCATATATTTCATGATTACTTATTATATATACTTTATAATCATTCATGAATGGTTAATCATTGAGAATGAATCTCATCGTGTTGTGGAGACAGTAGTCCGTACGTACGCACGAGTGTTGATATCATTCCCATGATCATGGAATTGTATTTAAGGGTGTGTATAATATTTCAGAATCAATATCACTTTAATATAATCATATATATTCATTATTTACACCATTATACCCATCCAAGTAAGGTGGTGGTGGAAAATAGATTACACCACGACGTGGAGACGGTATTCCGTACGTACGCACGCGTGGTGATTTCGTTTTCCGTAAAATCGATAGATGGTGAAATAGGGTTGTTTCAAACTTATAATAACATATCATTATATTATAGATACTGATGTTATTACTTCATAATGAAACAACTAAAGAAGAAGAAGTAGAAGAAGAAATAAAGTTGAAAGAATAAGTAACGGACATTACCTCTTCTTTGAAGCGCCTCTTTGAGACCTCTTCTAAGGGCACTAAAATTGGTCATTGAAGAATACCAGGACCTCTAGAATGTATCTAGGGATGTGGAGAAGAGAATTTGGCAGGGTTTGGCCGAGATTTAAGGCTCAAATTGGTGTGAGGAAGAGAGGGAGGAGGTGCCCTTTTCTAAAGGAGGAGAGGGGCTCCTTTGGAAAACCTCAAAATATTATTTTATTATAAAGTCATATACAGATTTTAATAGCTCAAAATTGATTTATTTAGAATCTATGGTGGGTATGGGTCGAAATACTCTCATCCAATAGAATTTATACATGTTTAGGGTTCTATTTTAACCTTATCATTTGGATTTAACTTTAAGTTAAATAATTTTTCTTTTACCATGCATTTTTGTTTTCTTACACTATAAGGTTAATAAACATACCATAACAAGACAAAAGAACCCCAAGTTGTTTATTATTAATTTATATAGCCTTATCTAATTCATTTGGCCGAACCTTAGATTTTTAGGAATAAAATAACAATTAATAATATAATATTTGTTTTAAAAACTATTTTATGTCAATTATGACACTATTTGGTAATTGATTTTTGTGAAAATCATAACAGAAATATTAGTTGTAAAAAAGTTAATTATATCAATAATAACATGTAATATTATCCTATAAAATTATTTTAATTCATAAAAAGTCCTAAATTACATTTATTTTGTTATTTATAACATCAATTATGTCAATATTTCATTAAAAAGATAATTACTACATCATCATTGTGTCATAAGTAAATTAAATTATTTAATGTCTAAAAATTAAAAATAAAATATAATTATGTAGTAAATCTTTTTAGATTTCTAATTAATATTTATAGTCTAATTTATCTTATGTATAACCCTATATTAAAAATGATTTAGTTATTAAACTTTTATTTTAACTATTTTAACCATTCTTTAAATAAATTAATAATAAATGTCCTATTCTAATCCAAGTGGGCCTAAATGGTCATATTTTATTCCTAAGGTTGTTTTTGGTCGAATTAAACTTATCCAATAGAATTCGGACATGTGTTAGGGTAATAATAATATCATTTTTACCCTTAATTACCCTATTTACTTTTAACCGTGGTAAAAAATAGTAAAAAGATACTATTCACCAAAAAAATCATCTCATTGAACCACATTTTACATACTAACATCAACCGTGTCTCTTGGATTTTTTAAATTCCATTCACAGAAGCGGTAAAATTATGTTTTATGTAAATTTTCAAATTCTCCTAGGAAGTGGGTAAAAGACGGTGAAAAGTTAAATAAAATTTTTATATATCTAAAATTATTATAAAATGGCTCCAATGAATTACTTTGAACTTATATAGGTATTATGTATCAATTTTGGCCTAAAATTAAATTAAATATAATAAATAATTATTTAAATAAAAAATCGGTTTTTAAATAGTAACCCAGTTTTTTCACTCTTCATCAAAAATTGAATGTTTTTAGAAAAATACCAAAATTTCACCCTAGGATAATTTTGATATTCCGAATCCAAAAATAAATTCCATTTTGAAAGATAAAATTTCTAAAATTCTAAAAAGTGGGTATTACTATTCATAACGGCTAGTTCTAATAAAATTTTAATAATATATCGTTGTTTAGTAAAACCCGGAATTGCGTACAACACACGCTGTCGAGGAAGGTCGTGATTGCATGTAATGAAAGCCAAGTTAGGGTTGCGTGTTGTGCAAGACTCCTTTTTTGTTTCATTATAACAGAATACAACCATTTTTTATTTATACATTGAATATATATATATATATACTCAATGTTTTGTAGAATGACTTTTATCAAACGAACATGAAACTCCATGTAACACAATCTAAGAATAGTGTTGCGTATACTGCAAGATAATATGGTGTTACGTATAGCACAATATAATCTTATTGCATCATAAGACACATGACATAAAATAAATTAAAAATAATACTTATCATAAAATATCGGGTTGTTACATTCTACCCCCCTTTTAATGAATTTTGCCCTCGAAATTTGTCGGGGTTATACATGGTTTTCTACTTGAATGTTTCTTTAATTGAAACCCACATCGTAAAATGAAATACCAAAACTTAACTTTTAAAAAATAAAGTATGAAATGTAACGGTTACCCAAATTAACTCATCACTGGGTTTCCTCGTGTGAGAACATAGGTGAAAATATGGATATGGAAGAGATATATAAACATCATGTTCTGATGGAGAGTGGTAGAGAACAGGGCTATGAAAAAGCCAACAATCACAAAGC
Organism: Viscum album; assembly: GCA_963277665.1. NCBI lineage: Eukaryota > Viridiplantae > Streptophyta > Magnoliopsida > Santalales > Viscaceae > Viscum > Viscum album. The sequence goes on from OY728133.1 coordinate 450,751,036, forward strand.
CATAGATTTTTGATGATATAAGGTACCATCTGATTCATCGGATATAAGGGCACTATGACAACATTTTTGGTTTTCAGGATCATTTCTCTAATATTGAATAATTTTTAGAAGAAATACTTACTTGATTTTGGTACCATCTCACCGTTGTTCATGACTTGAACAATTTCCACTTCATCTATTAAATAAATGAAGTTGAATTTGTGATTCATGAAGAGTTAGCAGATCATGTGATAGTATGGCAGGTCATTCCATCTGTCTCAAAAAAAGGTTAGCAAAATTTATTAAATATACATAAGTCGATTAATCGTATATGGTTCCTAAAATGGACGTATACTTCATATATCATACCACTTAAAAAAATTAAAACTAATTTATACTAACCAGTGACAACCTGTAGACCAGTAGTTGGTGATAAAGTCATGTCGCACATCAGTTGTGGGTTCGATTCCCACAGCCTTGTCTGAAGCGATGGGTTGTCGCCTATCCTGCAGGTGGTCCTTTTTCTAAAACTACATTACTATAACATCCCATAAATTATATCAAAAAAAGATCTATCCTTAAACAATACTATCTTATGTCCAACATAATCCATTCCAATCTTTAGGCTTGTCCATAATATTACTGTCTATTCTCATATTATAGTGATGATGATTACTAGAGATTTCATATAACAAGCATGTTAATACCATCGATGATCCCCATATATCAGAAGATATGTCTTGTTGGTCACATTCCAAACATTCGAAGGCCTTAATCAAGTATTCTCTTGATAAATGAATACCCATTGATTCTTAGGGAAAACATGAGTGCTGTCAAAAGTTAACTCTTTCCACATACCAAAACCCCAAATTTCTATATACTCAAACCATGATATAACTATTTCCTTATATCAGTCATGAGCTCGTGAATATTGTCAAACATTTCATTTTCTCCTTATCCCTTCATTATGCGCAAATCATCTTCTTTCCAAAAATATCTCAATCACTTTCCATGGTTTCTAGTACCATAAAATTATTGAAAATGACAATAAACCAATACAAAAATATTCCAATATTCCACGATACTATATACAACATTATTTTGGAATCCCATTACATAAAAACATAATCATTACAAAACTTCATTTTCATACTCAACATCACAAATAGTGATCACATAAGACTTCCATTTATCTTTTTCATTAAGAGGTTGCTCACGTTGATCATCATTAATGTAGAGACCCGAAGCCTGACTTACATGGACATTACATTACATTTGCGGAATACTTAGTACATAACAAAAACACACACACATGGATCGTAATATTTTAGTGTCTTTGGAAACTCGGAACGTAATCTTCTAATCGTGGTGAAAGATCTTCAATATATCCCATAAAGATCTTCCCCTTTTTTTTACCTAAAACCTTTTTTTATATCCTGGGGAAAAGAAAACATAAAAGGGTGAGCTCAAATGCTCAGTAAGGGTAAAAAAAAAGAAAAATCAATCACATCGTATTCATAAGAACATAACATTTTGGAAATCTTAACCTGCAAAAGAGAGTATAATTTCATAACATGGGATAAATCATAGTAGTGAAATGAAATCCCAATAATCATAAAATAAAACATTAATCTTTGTGGCATACACACATAATCATAGAGAATAATTTCTTGTTAGTCAAGACTCATTGCCAAGACTATCTTAGTGGACAAAGTCCCTTTCTGAATCGAGTAACCCTCATTTCAGTCCTGTTTCACTGAACCGGTATAACCTACCGTTCCAGCCCTGTCTATCTCATGAGATATAAAATCATTACCCAATTCATTGGAGGGAGATATAGGTCCCACCCATCTCATAATGAATCCTTTCTTATGTGTGCCACATAATCATAAAACATACATCATCGCATAACACATGTAACAAAAATGGGATTCTTGAAACATCATGACATCATAAATCAATTCATATAAGATAATGGAATTCATAAAAATAATTCCATCACAACATGATCAAATCAATTTAATAATAGGGATAAAAACATAACCCTTTATTATCTTAGATGGAAAATAATTTTAATAAAACACTTGAACTTCATTCTTGAGGAAAATATCCTTTCTTCTTCAAAAACATTTTTCCTTTCATAACATGTCATACAACTTTAAAATAATAGAATTTGATTAAAAATAAACTTGAAAACTTGTAAAGGAAGCTTCTTGGAAATAATGTTTTAAAAATCCATTCAAGCCGTATAAGTTAAAAAAATCATTCTTCGTACTTTTGTCGGAAAAGTCAAAAAGTACTTCGTATGACAAAAGATTCCTTTCATACATATTACTAAAAACTCACCGAATGGTAAAAATGGATTTAAACAATTGTAGGTGGATGTAAATAATATTACATATTGATGAAACATGGATGTGGATGATAAAATACACCCCAGTAAATACTTATGAATAAACAATCTCGGATAAAAATGAGATTGTGATATTTCCCTTACCTTAGGTCCGATTTGCTTCGTAAGTGTCCGAACCTCCTATATAATGATTTAAATAATGTCATTTACTTATTACAGAATCATATTCATTGTTATGATATCATATATGGTTCACTTATGACATTATATTACCCGTTCGTTTGTAAATTCCATGTTAAAGAAGCGTTTTGGGTAAAATTGTTTCATTTATCGTATGTGTTCTGACTTGTTGTTCTTGACATTATTATTACTTATATCATGATTTACTTACTTCCAGAATATAAAATATGATTTATATATCATATATATTCAGTATATATATATATATAATAGATAGATAAATGAAATGAAAAACACCGTTCATGGAGACGGTAGTCCGTACGTACGCATGAACGCTGTTTTCCTTTCCTTATTGTCTTGAATGGAAGTAAGTAGATGACATACATATATATACATAAATCCAGTAGCTTTATAATGTCATATATTTCATTATTATTTCTTATATATACTTTATAATCATTCTTTAATGGTTAACATGGAGAATGAATCTCATCGCGTCGTGGAGACGGTAGTCCGTACGTACGCACGAGCGATGATATCATTTCCATAAATATTGAATTGGAGTGGAGTGGATTATACAATATATAAGAATCAATATTATGTTGTAATAACTATTTATATTTATTCTTTACACCATTATACCCATCCATGTAAGGTGGGGGTGGAAAATAGATTACACCACGGCGTGGAGACGGTATTCCGTACGTACGCACGCGCGGTGATTTCTTTTTCCGTAGGATGGATAGATGGTGAAATAGGGTTTTTTCATACTTATAATAACATATCAGTATATGAGTGATACTGATGTTATTACTTCATAATGAAACAACCTAAGAAGAAGAAGTGGAAGAAGAAATAAAGATGAAAGAATTGGTAACGGTAATTACCTCTTCTTTGAAGCACCTTTTGGAGACCTCCTCTTAGGGAACTAAAATTGGTCTCTGAGGAAGACTAGAACCTCTCGGATGTTTCTAGGGAAGTGAAGAAGAGATTTTGGTAGAGGTTGGCCGAGCTTGAGTGCTCAAATTGGTGTGAGGAGGAGGGGGAGGAGGTGTCCTTTTATAAGGGAGGAGAGGGGCACCTTAGGAATATCTCAAAATATTATTTTATATTAAAGTCAAAATCGGTTTATAATGGTTCCAAAGGGTCTTATTTCGAAGCTAAAGTGGGGATGGGTCGAAATCCTATCAACCAATAAGATTTAGACAAGTTTAGGGTATTATTTTAACCTTATCAATTAGATTTAACTCTAAGTTAAATAATTTAACTTTTACCGTGTCTTTTTGTTTTCTTTCACTATATGGTTAATACACTTACTATAACATGCCAAACAAACCCCAAATTGTTTATTATTAATATATATATCCTTATATAAGTCATTTGGCCGAACCTTAGCTTTTTAGGAATAAAATAACAATTAATAATATAATATTTGATTTAAAAACTATTTTGTGTCAATTTTGACACTATTTGATATATGATTTTTGTGAAAGTCATAACAGAATTATATGTTAGAACCAAGTTTATTAAATCAACACTAATATTTCATAGTAACCTATAAAATTAGTGGAATTCATAAAAAGTCTCAAATTATATTTAGTTTGGTGTTTATAACATCAATTATGTCAATATTTCATTAATAAGATTATTACTGCATCATCTTTGTGTCATAAATAAATTAACTTGTTTGATGTCTAAAAATTACAAATAAAATACAATTATGTGGGAAATATTTTTAGCTTTCTAATGAATATTTATAGTCTAATTTATCTTATGTATAACCCTATATTAAAAATGTTTTAGTAAATAAACTTTGATTTTAACTCTTTTAACTCTTCTTTGAATTAAATAATAATAAATGTCCTAATCTAATCCAAGTGGGCCTAAATGGTCATATTTTATTCATAAGGTTGTTTTGGGTCGAATTACACTTATCCAATAGAATTAGGACATGTTTTAGGGTAATATTAATATCATTCTTACCCTTAATTACCCTATTTACTTTTAACCGTGGTAAATAAAAGTAAAAAGTTACTATTCACCAAAAATTATTTTCATCTCATTGAACCACATTTTACTTACTGACATCAACCGTGTCTCTCGGATTTTTGAAATTCCATTCACAGAAGCGGTAAAATTAAGTTTTATGAAAAATTCAGTTTTTTTAACTACCACTTAGTAGTTTCACTATTCATCAAAAATTGATGTTTTTCAGAACAATGCCAAAATTTCATCCTAAGCTATATTTCATATTCCGAACTCAAAAATGAAGTCTATTTTTCCAAATTCATAACATAGAGGTTGCATTAATTAATTTTATAGTTAAATCCCGCTGTTAAAACAAATAGCGTGTTTTTAAGAAACAATATCTATCAAAAGATTGACACTAGTTTATAACTGGTTTAAATGTGAAATTACATCCAATGACCAACATTGTATTAAATTGTAAAAATATATTCTAAATACACTTTAAAACCACTCAAATTAATAATTTATCAATATTAATTATTTCGATTAAAAAAGTTGTTTTTAATTAAAATTTAGTAATTTTCACTATTCATCGGAATATGAAAGTTATCCGAAATGTACCAAAATTTCACCTTAGGCTAAATTCGATATTCCGAATCCAAAAATGAAATCCATTTTGAAAAATAAAATTTACAAAATTTCAAAAAGTGGTTATTACTATTCATAACGGCTAGTTTTAATAACATTTTAATAGCATATCGCTGTTTAGTGAAACTCGTTATTGCGTACTACACACGCTATCGAGGAAGGTCGCGATTGCGTGTAATGCAAGGCAAGTCAAGGATGCGTGTTGTGCAAGATCCTTTTCGTGTAGCATACAACACAAGACATTAGTGAAATAAAAAGAATATTTTTCATAAAATCTCGGGCTGTTACATTCTACCCCCCTTAAAATGAATTTCTCCCTCGAAATTCGTCGGGGTTATAAATGGTTTACTATTCGAAAGTTTCTTTAATAGAATCCCACATCGTAAAAAGGAATACCAAAACCAATCTTTAAAAACAAAAGTATGAAACCTAACGGTTACCCAAATAAACTAATCACTGGGTTTCCACATAGGTGAAAATATGGATATGGAAGAAAAATCTAACCATCATGTTCTGATGGAGAGTGGTAGAGAACATGGCTATGGAAAAGCCAGTAATCACAAAGCCATAAATTTTTGACGATCTAAGGTACCATCTGATTCATCAGATATAAGATCACTAGGACAACATTTTTGGTTTTCAAGATCGTTTCCCTAAATTTAAAGAATTTGAATTAGAATAAATACTTACTTTATGTTGGTACAACCTCATTGTTGTTCGTTCCTTTAACAATTTCAACTTCATCTCTTAAATAAATGAAGTTGAATTTGTTATTTGTGAAGTGTTAGCAGATCATGTGATAGAATGACGGGTCATTCCATCTGTCTCAAACAAAAGGTTAGCAAAAATTATATACATAAGTCGATCTATAGTGAGATTAATCATATATTGTTCCTAAAATGGACTTATACTTCATATATCATACGGCTTAATATAATAAAACTAGTTTCTACTAAACAGGGACTTCCTGTAGGCTAGTGGTAGGCGATAAAGGCCAGTCGCACTTCGGTTGTGGGTTCGATTCCTACGACCTTGTCCGACGCGATGGGTTGTCGCCCGTCCTGCAGGTTGGCCCTTTTTCTAAAACTATATTACTATAACATCCCATCAATAATATCGAAAAAACATCTATCCTTAAACAATACTAACTTATGTCCAACATAATCCATTCTAATCTTTAGGCTTATCCATAATACTGCAGTCCATTCTCATAATATAGTGAAAACGATTAGCAGAGATTTAATACTATCGTTAATCCCCATATATATGTCTTGTTGGTCACATTCCAAACATTCAAAGGCCTTAATCATGTATTCTCTTGAATACCTTAGTGAAAACATGAATGCAGTTTAAAGTTAACACTTTCCACATACCAAAATCCTCAAAATTCTATATACTCAAACCATGATATCACATAGTCCTTATATCAATAATGAGCTCATGAATATTATCAAACATATTAGATTCTCTTTATCCCTTCATTATGCGCATATCATCCACTTTCCAAAAAAATATCTGAATAACCTTTCATTGTTACTCATACCATTCATCATAAACTTTCAAAACTTAAGGAAAGACAACAGTGTAACAATCCTTAGATGTCTTTTTATTCTATAGTACAACATTACACTTGATAAACATGTAATCATTCCACTACCTTCTTAAACCATTGACCGAGCTTCAATAATTCTTTCATCTCACATATCATTTGTAGTCTCTTCATCATCATCAACATAAATACTTCCCATACGACCATACTGATTATCTTCATGAGACTTTCCCTTAGGGCATTGGTTTGCATAATGCCCGTACATTCCACATTTAAAACATTTAACCATTGTTGATATCGTAGCAATACCATTATCCTCATCCATGGTGTTAACTGAACCTTTTCCTTTGCACTTACTTGCTTTGTGTCCTTCTTTTCCACACCCAAAGCATCTTCCAGTTCCTTTGAAACATTCTCCTTGATGCCTCTTCCCACATGATTTACATAGGGGAAATTGAACTTTCTTTCCTCTATGATCATCATAAAACTCCATCTTTCTCTTATTAGCCGAGTCAGGAAACTTACCAAATTTTACTTTATTGATCATATTATGAGATTGCTGATTCGGCATAATAATGATGTTTGGACTTCCAAATCCCATTTCACTATGAAGAATATCATTCCATTGTCCATCATATCCTCCATTATCGTGAATCATCTTGTTTCCAGCCATTTTCTAAAACCCAAAAAAGAATAGTGTGAGAGGCAAAAATCATGCTAGGGAAAACAACATAATAAAGGGGGAGTACCTTCAATATCTAACATCTTAGGTTTAATTCTATGATCGTTAGCGTATTTCTAGTACTATAACCTATACGTATACTTAACCTTAGGGACATTCCTAGACATACCGTATAAATATCTCTAGGGATCTCACTAACGTTTTCACATCCTAGTTTCCAAAGGTTGACTAAACCTTTCCTCTGATACCAACTGTAGAGACCCGAAGCCTGACTTACATGGACATTACATTACATTTGCGGAATACTTAGTACATAACAAAAACACACACACAAGGATCGTAATAGTTTAGTGTCTTTGGAAACTCGGAACGTAATCTTCTAATTGTGGTGAAAGATCTTCAATATCTCCCATAAAGATCTTCCCATTTTTTTTACCTAAAACCTTTCTTTATATCCTGGGGAAAAGAAAACATAAAAGGGTGAGCTCAAATGCTCAGTAAGGGTAAACAAAAGAAAAATCAATCACATCGTATTCATAAGAACATAACATTTTGGAAATCTTAACCTGCAAAAGAGAGTATAATTTCATAACATGGGATAAATCATAGTAGTGAAATGAAATCCCAATAATCATAACATAAAACATTAATCTTTGTGGCATACACACATAATCATAGAGAATCATTTCTTGTTAGTCAAGACTCATTGCCAAGACTATCTTAGTGGACAAAGTCCCTTTCTGAATCGAGTAACCCTCGTTTCAGTCCTGTTTCACTGAACCGGTATAACCTACCGTTCCAGCCCTGTCTATCTCATGAGATATAAAATCATTACCCAATGCATTGGAGGGGGATATAGGTCCCACCCATCTCATAATGAATCATTTCTTATGTGTGCCACATAATCATAAAACATACATCATCGCATAACACATGTAACAAAAATGGGATTCTTGAAACATCATGACATCATAAATCAATTCATATAAGATAATGGAATTCATAAAAATAGTTCCATCACAACATGATCAAATCAATGTAATAATAAGGATAAAAACATAACCCTTTATTATCTTAGATGGAAAATAATTTTAATAAAACACTTCACTTCATTCTTGAGGAAAATATCCTTTCTTCTTCAAAAACATTTTTCCTTTCATAACATGTCATACAACTTTAAAATAAAAGAAGTTGATTAAAAATAAACTTGAAAACTTGTAAAGGAAGCTTCTTGGAAATAATGTTTTAAAAATCCATTCAAGCCGTATAAGTTAAAAAAACATTCTTCGTACTTTTGTCGGAAAAGTCAAAAAGTACCTCGTACGACAAAAGATTCCTTTCATACATATTAATAAAAACTCACCGAAGGGTAAAAATGGATTTAAACAAATGTAGGTGGATGGAAATAATATTACATATTGATGAAACATGGATGTGGATGATAAAATACACCCCAGTAAATACTTACGAATAAACAATCTCGGATAAAAATGAGATTGTGATATTTCCCTTACCTTAGGTCCGATTTGCTTCGTAAGTGTCCGAACCTCCTGTATAATGATTTAAATAATTTAATTTACTTATTACAGAATCATATTCATTGTTATGATATCTTATATGGTTCACTTATGACATTATATTACCCGTTCATTTGTAAATTCCATGTTAAAGAAGCGTTTTGGGTAAAATCATTTCATTTATCGTAGGTGTTCTGACTTGTTGTTCTTGACATTATTATTACTTATATCATGATTTACTTACTTCCAGAATATAAAATATGATTTATATATCATATATATTCAGTATATATATATATATAATAGATAGATAAATGAAATGAAAAACACCGTTCATGGAGACGGTAGTCCGTACGTATGCATGAACGTTGTTTTCCTTTCCTTATTGTCTTGAATGGAAGTAAGTAGATGACATACATATATATACATAAATCCAGTAGCTTTATAATGTCATATATTTCATTATTATTTCTTATATATACTTTATAATCATTCTTTAATGGTTAACATGGAGAATGAATCTCATCGCGTCGTGGAGACGGTAGTCCGTACGTACGCACGAGCGATGATATCATTTCCATAAATATTGAATTGAATTGGAGTGGATTATACAATATATCAGAATCAATATGATGTTGTAATAACTATTTATATTTATTCTTTACACCATTATACCCATCCATGTAAGGTGGTGGTGGAAAATAGATTACACCACGGCGTGGAGACGGTATTCCGTACGTACGCACGCGCGGTGATTTCTTTTTCCGTAGGATGGATAGATGGTGAAATAGGGTTGTTTCATACTTATAATAAAATATCAGTATATGAGTGATACTGATGTTATTACTTCATAATGAAACAACCTAAGAAGAAGAAGTGGAAGAAGAAATAAAGATGAAAGAATTGGTAACGGTAATTACCTCTTCTTTGAAGCGCCTTTTGGAGACCTCCTCTTAGGGAACTAAAATTGGTCTTTGAGGAAGACCAGAACCTCTAGGATGTTTCTAGGGAAGTGGAGAAGAGATTTTGGCAGAGGTTGGCCGAACTTGAGTGCTCAAATTGGTGTGAGGAGGAGGGGGAGGAGGTGTCCTTTTATAAAGGAGGAGAGGGGCACCTTAGGAATATCTCAAAATATTATTTTATATTAAAGTCAAAATCGGTTTATAATGGTTCCAAAGGGTCTTATTTCGAAGATAAAGTGGGGATGGGTCGAAATCCTATCAACCAATAAGATTTAGACAAGTTTAGGGTATTATGTTAACCTTATCAATTAGATTTAACTCTAAGTTAAATAATTTATCTTTTACCGTGTCTTTTTGTTTTCTTTCACTATATGGTTAATACACTTACTATAACATGCCAAAAGAACCCCAAATTGTTTATTATTAATATATATATTCTTATCTAAGTCATTTGGCCGAACCGTAGATTTTTAGGAATAAAATAACAATTAATAATATAATATTTGATTTAAAAACTATTTTGTGTCAATTTTGACACTATATGATATATGATTTTTGTGAAAGTCATAACAGAATTATATGTTAGAACCAAGTTGATTAAATCAACACTAAATATCATAGTAACCGAGAAAATTAGTGGAATTCAGAAAAAGTTTCAAATTATATTTAGTTTGGTGTTTATAACATCAATTATGTCAATATTTCATTAATAAGATTATTACTGCATCATCTTTGTGTCATAAATAAATTAACTTATTTGATGTTTAAAAATTACAAATAAAATACCATTATGTGGGAAATCTTTTTAGCGTTCTAATGAATATTTATAGTCTAATTTATCTTATGTATAACCCTATATTATAAATGTTTTAGTAAATAAACTTTGATTTTAACTCTTTTAACTCTTCTTTGAATTAAATAATAATAAATGTCCTAATCTAATCCAAGTGGGCCTAAATGGTCATATTTTATTCATAAGGTTGTTTTTGGTCGAATTACACTTATCCAATAGAATTAGGACATGTTTTAGGGTAATATTAATGTCATTCTTACCCTTAATTACCCTATTTACTTTTAACCGTGGTAAATAAAAGTAAAAAGTTACTATTCACCGAAAATTATTTTAATCTCATTGAACCACATTTTACTTACTGACATCAACTGTGTCTCTCGGATTTTTGAAATTCCATTCACAGAAGCGGTAAAATTATGTTTTATGAAAAATTCAGTTTTTTTAACTACCACTTAGTAGTTTCACTATTCATCAAAAATTGATGTTTTTCAGAACAATGCCAAAATTTCATCCTAAGCTATATTTCATATTCCGAACTCAAAAATGAAGTCTATTTTTCCAAATTCATAACATAGAGGTTGCATTAATTATTTTTATAGTTAAATCCCGCTGTTAAAACAAATAGCGTGTTTTTAAGAAACAATATCTATCAAAAGATTGACACTAGTTTATAACTGGTTTAAATGTGAAATTACATCCAATGACCAACATTGTATTAAATTGTAAAAATATATTCTAAATACACTTTAAAACCACTAAAATTAATAATTTATCAATATTAATTATTTCGATTAAAAAAGTTGTTTTTAATTAAAATTTAGTAATTTTCACTATTCATCAGAATATGAAAGTTATCCGAAATGTACCAAAATTTCACCTTAGGCTAAATTCGATATTCCGAATCCAAAAATGAAATCCATTTTGAAAAATAAAATTTACAAAATTTCAAAAAGTGGTTATTACTATTCATAACGGCTAGTTTTAATAACATTTTAATAGCATATCGCTGTTTAGTAAAACTCGTTATTGCGTACTACACACGCTATCGAGGAAGGTCGCGATTGCGTGTAATGCAAGGAAAGTCAAGGATGCGTGTTGTGCAAGATCCTTTTCGTGTAGCGTACAACACAAGACATTAGTGAAATAAAAAGAATATTTTTCATAAAATCTAGGGCTGTTACAATTAACCCGTAGATTAGGGCATTTATTAGCATAATTCCCCATTTCCTTGCACTTGAAGCATTGAAGTGTTGGTGGTGTGTTCTCTGCAGTCTTTTCTTTATTCACATCATTAGCAACCCTTTTTCCATTACTTCGACACTCAGCTACTCGATGACCTTCTTTTCAACACTTATAATATTTTCTAGTCCCTTTAATACATTCTCCACCATGCTTCCTTCTACACTTTGAGCATAAGGAAACATTCACCTTCTTTTCACTATTATTCTGAGATTTCTCCTTGAACTCCATCTTTCGTTTCTTGTCAAAACCATGAAATGGATATGTTACACCAACTTCCAGTTCTACCTTGATAGCACAATGCACAATTTCTTCATAGCTACTGAAGTCTCTTATAGCTAATTCCATTCAATGATTTTGTTTTAAGACACTGAAAAATTGATCAACTTTACTTTCAGGTTGCATGATAATGCCAGACGCATACCTTGCGAGTCTTGTAAAATTCGCTTCGTATATACCAACAGATTCATCATCGTTCTTCTTAAGCTCAAGAAACTCCTTTTCCATCTTTGTTCGAAGAATACGAGGGAAGTACTTACTAAAAAACAAGTTCTTGAACTTGTCCCATTCCATGGACTCAATTTCATCTCATTGCCTCGTATTCTTGATAAGATTACACCATTGATCAGCATCACCTTCCAAACGGTATACTGATAAGATGACTTTATCATGCTCAGAACATTGTAGAACTGAAAATATCTTTTCAGTAGTACTGATCCATTGTTCATCCACTAAGGGATCAGACAACCCACTGAATGGAGGTGGACGCTGCCTCATGAAGGATTCAACAGAATGTTGCTCCTTTCTCTGGTCATTTTGAAGTCCAAAATGATTCATATCTTGTGTAAGTATGGAAAAATGATTGTGCACTCCATCTCCCATGACATTGGATTGGTCAGGAGGACAATCATTGCATTTTGCATTACATTTATCAACACGGTTCCTTCGGGTTCTAGCCATCGTCTAAAAACAAAAATTATAGTGTGAGAGGCAAATACCATGCTTGGGAAAACAACATAGTAAAGGGGGAGTATATCTAACATCTTAGGTTAAATTATATGATCGTTACTGTAGTTTTAGGACTATATCTTATACGTATACTTATCCTTAGGGACACCTCTAAACATACCTTAGAAATATCCCTAGGGATCTCACTAACGTTTTCGCAACCTATTTTCCTATGGTTGACTAAACCTTTCCTCAGATACCAACTGTAGAGACCCCAAGCTTCACATACATGGACATTACATTACTTTTGAGGAATATCTAATACATAAAGACACACAATGACCGTAATAGTTTAGTGTCTTTGGAAACTTTGAATATAAACTTGTAATCATGTTAAAAGATCATCAACATCTCCCATAACGATCCTACCCTTTTTGTTTCATTACCTAAAACCTTTCTTTTAATCTTGGGGGGAAAGAAAACATAAAAAGGGTGAGCTCAAATGCTCAGTAAGTGTAAGCATGCAGAAAATAAAACAAACCATATATATTTGAACTTAAAAACATGAACATAATATTTAGACATCAAAATCTTGAGCAATGACATAAAACATGGTAGTACAAAAGGCATAGATCATAATGGATCATCAATCATGATAAAATATCATATTAATAAAGCATGTAATGGTGGAATCCATTAATCACGTGTAATTATTTCCATAGTAGCCAAGGCATTACTGCCATGACCATCTTAGTGGACAAAGTCCCTTTCTGAATCGAGTTCACTCCTCGTTTCAGTCCTGTAACACTAAACCGGATTAACTTACCATTCCGGCCATGTCTATCTCATGAGATATTAATCTTTACCCAATGCATTGGAGGGAGATAAAGGTCCCACCCATCTAATAATGAAATCATTTTTACTTGTTCTAGAAAATCATAAAACATAGCATAACCCATGTAATAAATTGGGATTCTTAAACATCATTCCATCATAACACAATCCATATAAAACAAATGGATAACATTTCAGCATAAGAAGAATCATACCATGTAAATAATTGAGAGATTATACTTGAAACATACTCATATTAAATAATGTCATCTTAGATGGAAAATAGTTTTGATAAAACACTTGAAATGAATTCTTGAGGAAAATATCCTTCCTTCCGCAAAATAATTTTCTTTTCTGAAATTATCATTCAATTTTAAAAGAAAATGGGTTTTTGAAAATAATAATAAAATATTTTAGAGGAAGCTTCAGGAAAATTAGGCTTTATGAAACTGTAAAAATCCATTCATGCTGTATAAGTTACAAAAAACATTCTCCTCGTACTTTTTCCAGAAATGTCAAAAAGTACATCGTAAAAGAAAGATTCCTTCTGTACCATGTGGTAAAAGTCCAAAAGGGGTAAAATGACTTTAAAAAATATAAGAATAATATTAAACATTTTATGAAAACATTTTGATAAAACATGGACATGAATGATAAACATAACCCCAATAAATACTTAAGAATAAACAATCTCGGATAAGAAATGAGATCGGAATAATTATCCCTTACCTTACATGCGATATGCTTCGTATGTATCCAAAACTCATGTATAATGATTTAAATAATGTCATTGACTTATTACAGAATCATATTCATTTTTATTATATCATATATGGGTCACTTATGACTTTATATTACCCATTCTTTTGTAAATTAATGTTAAAGTAATGTTTTGGGTAAAATCGTTTCATTTGTCGTCAGTGTTTTAACTTATAATTATTCATATGATTACTTAGATCATGGATACATAAATCCAAAATTTAAAACATGATTTATATATAATATATATTCAGAATATACATATATATAATAGATCGATAAATGGAAATAAATACACCATTCATGTAGACGGTAGGTCGTACGTACGCATGAACGCTGTTTTCATTTCCTTATTGAATTGAATGAAATTAAGTAGAAGAAATACATATATATATATATATCCATAAATCCAGTATCATTATTATTTAATATATTTCGTGATTACTTATTATATATAATTTATAATCATTCATGAATGGTTAATCATTGATAATGAATCTCATCGCATCGTGGAGACGGTAGTCCGTACATACGCACGAGTGATGATATCATTCCCATGATCGTGGAATTGTATATAAGAGTATGTATAATATTTCAGAATCAATATCACTTTAAAATAATCATATATAGTCATTATTTACACCATTATACCCATTCAAGTAAGGTGGTGGTGGAAAATAGATTACACTACGGCGTGGAGAAGGTATTCTGTACGTACGCACGCGCGGTGATTTCGTTTTCCGTAGGATGGATAGATGGGGAAATAGGGATGTTTCACAATTATAATAACATATCATTATATTAGTGATACTAATGTTATTACTTCATATTGAAACAACTAAAGAAGAGTAAGTAGAAGAAGAAATAAAGTTGAAATATTCGGTAACAGACATTACCACTTCTATGAAGCGCCTCTTTGAGACTTCTTCTTAGGGCACTAAAATTGGTCTTTGAAGAAGACCAGGACCTCTAGGATGTTTCTAGTGATGTGGAAAAGAGACTTTTTCAGGGTTTTCCTGAGCTTGAAGGCTCAATTTTTTGTGAGGATGAGAGGGAGGAGGTTCCCTTTTATAAGGGAGGAGAGGCGCACCTTTGAAAAAACTCAAAATATTATTTTATTATAAAGTCATATTCAGTTTTTAATAGCTCAAAATTGATTTATTTAGAAGATAAGGTGGGGATGCATCTAAATCCTCTCATTTAATAGAATTTAGGCAAGTTTAGGGTTCTATTTTAACCTTATCATTTAGATTTAACTTTAAGTTAAATAATTTTACTTTTACAGTGTCTTTTTGTTTTCTTACACTAAAGGGTTATAAACTTACCATGACAAGCCAAACGAACCCCATGTTGTTTATTATTAATATATATAACCTTATCTAAGTCATTTAGACGAACCTTATATTTTTATGAATAAAATAACAATTAATAATATAATATTTGTTTTAAAAACTATTTTATGTCAATTTTAACACTATTTGGTAATTGATTTTTGTAAAAATCATAACAAAAATATTAGTTCGAAAAAAGTTAATTAAATAAATAATAACATGTCATATTAACCTATAAAATTATTGTAATTCATAAAAAGTCTCAAATTACATTTATTTGGGTATTTATAACATCAATTATATCAATATTTTATTAATAAGATAATTACTGCATCATCATCATTGTGTCATAAATAAATTAAATTATTTAAGGTATAAAAATTACAAATAATATATAATTATGTATTAGATCTTCTTAGATTTCTAATGAATATTTATAGTCGAATCTATCTTATGTATAACCCTATATTAAAAATGATTTAATTATTAAACATTGATTTTAACTATTTTAACCCTTCTTTAAATAAATTAATAATAAATGTCCTAATCTAATCCAAGTGGGCCTAAATGGTCATATATTATTCCTAAGGTTGTTTTTGGTCTAATTACACTTATCCAATAGAATTAGGACATGTGTTAGGGTAATAATAATATCATTTTTACCCTTAATTACCCTATTTACTTTTAACCGTGGTAAAAAAAGTAAAAAGCTACTATTCACAAAAACTTATTTTCATCTCATTGAACAACATTTTACTTGCTAACATCAACTGTGTCTCTCGGGTTTTTGAAATTCCATTCACAGAAGCGGTAATATTAAGTTTTATGTAAATTTGAAAATTCTCCTAAGAGGTGGGTAAAGGACGGTGAAAAGTTCAATAAAATTTTTATATATCTAAAATTATTATAAAATGACTCCAATGAATTACATTGAACTTATATAGGTATTATTTATCGATTTTTACCTAAAATTAAATTAATTAAAATAAATAATTTTTTAAATAAAAAGTTGGTTTTTAAATAGTAACCTACTGTTTTCACTATTCATCAAAAATTGAAAGTTTTCAGAAAAATACCAAAATTTCACCCTAGTATAATTTTGATATTCCGAATCCAAAAATGAAGTCCATTTTGAAAGATAAAATTTATAAAATTTCAAAAAGTGGGTATTACTATTCATAACAGCTAGTTCTAATAATATTTTAATAATATATCGTTATTTAGTAAAACCCGGTATTGCGTACAACACACGCTATCAAGGAATGTCGTGATTGCGTGTAATACAAGCCAAGTCAGGGTTGCGTGTTGTGCAAGACTATTTTTTTGTTTCATTATAACAGAATCCAACCATTTTTTATTTATACATTAAATATATATATATATACTCAATGTTGCGTAGAATGACTATTATCAAACGAACTTGAAATTATGTGTAACACAATCTATGAATAGTGTTGCGTATACTGCAAGCTAATACGGTGTTACTTATAGCACAAGATAATCTTGTTGTAGCATAAAACACATGACATCAAATAAATTAAAAATAATACTTGTCATAAAATATCGGGTTGTTACATATCAATCATATCTGATGCTCTTAGTCAGCCTATTAAGGCTCACCATCTAACATACATATAATTGGGCCTAGTGATCAATATAATAGGTCCCCTGAATTGGTATAAATTGTGAGACCTTTTTAAATTACTGTAAAATAAACCATACTATATCACTACCACAAGATGACCTCAAAAAATATCATTAAGCACACATTCAAATATTTTTTGCTTTCACTCAAGAATGTGGAAGGGTTAAGGATGTCCTATGGTCCATTGATTCTCAATCATCACCTTAAAATAAGTTAGGTATCTTCCAAGATGCCATGTTATGTCTCTCTTCGTACCATTCCACAAATACTACCTCCTAATGTTATGATGCATCTTGGTAAGACCCATGTGAACAACACGTCTTGAGGTGTTTGATTCCAACATCATCTCAGTATCCATGCTCATAGGTACTACAACATGACATCAAAAATAATGAACCTCATCAACATCTAAGGGTTAATTAGGTGGTGAGTCCACATTATATATATTTTACATCATCACTTATCCATCTAAATCGAATATTTTGATCTTATTCACTCTATTAATAAATGAGGATGTAATTCCCAAGAAGGTTATGAAAATTCATCTTTGTTATAACAAAATATCATAGTTTATCTTAGTGAAAATGATCATCACCTGCCTCTCACTACTATCCACCTTCACCACCCTTGATTAAGTTCTCATACTCACTACACCTAGTATGAGATTCTACTTCTTAGTTTTATATATCATCACAATGTTGAAATATTGTATTTAATCAAACTGACTTCATTTCTAAAAGTCTAGAACAAACTATGTGAACATATAATTAATGATATTATGGTTGATAAACCATGAAAATTTCATATAAAATGCAGTGACACTAACATATTAGGTCATGTACTGCAATTTTCAACTCTATATCATGTGTTAGGTAGCTTCAATCATGCTATCTAAAATACCTAGACCCATAAGTGACCACATGACCATCCTATATCAAAATTACTCTAATATAAACTCTTAATTCATCATAATACAATGTATAATTCTTTACCAACTCATGTATGGGAATGATCAGTACATATTTCAATATACCTTTTATCAATTCCAATGAACTTTCTCAAGAGTCCAACCACATGAACTTATCCCCCTTCTTAGTCGGGGTCTTTATTAATAATATCAAATATGATAATTCCTAGATAAATATTTGATGGTAACTTACCAATCATAGGACATTTTAATTCTTTACAAAAATTATAGGTATGGTCCTAAGAAACCATGGCCTAAACCATATCAGGTTCCACTACTAATATAGCTTCTAATATACCATATTCTAAAAAGCATACCCCATTGATGTAGAACTAACAATTCAACACCTTGTAATAAAAATAGTTATCTCCTGGTGTACTCAATATGATCTCTATATAGAGATAATAGTCCTCCCTCGAGTGGGAGTATACTAGAATATCATCAATAAAGATGAACATGAAAAATTAAAAATATAGATGGATGTCCAAATACAGCAAGGAAATGAACATATTTGGAATGTTCATTAATCTGAACAACATTATAAATACATATACAAGAAATTACTAAATATAGATGTAGTGAATGGATTATCAGAAGACTTCAATAACAACATGTCAGATCCTAACATCATGTTGATCTTGGAGAATAGATTGGTGACCCTAAACTATTCAAATAGGTCATTGATACATGGAAGAGGATACCAGTTCTTATCTATCTCATGTTTTACTTTCTACTAATCATCATACAATCATACTGATCTACCCTACTTCATGGAAAATAACATAGGACCACCTCAAGGGTATTTTCTCGAAGAAATGAACCCCTTAACGTCCATATCACAAATTTGAGCATTATATTCTCTAATATCTGTTGGATTCATTCTATTAGAATGAGTTTATATAGAGACTTTAACCAAAATAAGTTTAATCAGGAAATTTATGTATCTCTAGGGAAGAAACCCTTGTAAATATTTTGTTACAACTACCTGAAAATAATCAACAATGGAAGGAAATTCCATATAATGCATCTCTTTATCTCTTAAAAAAATTATAGAAGGCTATGCTAAAATTTCCACTAGATACCCACAAAATGGTGTCAAACTGCCTACCTAAACAACACACTCCTTAATTTCAAAATTATAATATCCCTCTAGTTAGGTGAATAATACCCATCGATGATAAAAACCAATACTTTCTTATCATCAAGTCAACAAATCCATCCCAATGATTTCATCAAGGCTTCTCAAAAAAATATAATGACTTCTCAAAGAATCTAACTTTAACTACTAATTATAGTGCACTATAGAAAACACTATACACCCTTGAACTACACCTAATGGGTGTATCAATAGATGAAATTTCATGTAGGTTCACTATAGTAAATCAAAGGTCATAAATAAGATTCTTAAATATTGATGATTTTGAAGAACCGGTATCAAATAAATAACATTAAAGGGTTAATTTTATAAGAATTATAGCTAGAACTGTTGAAAGATATTCACTATAATATATTGGAGCATACTCGATTGTGTGAAGCTAATATGAACCTCTACCTTGATCTCTCTATATCTAACTCCCCTAAGTATAATCAACCTACAAGAACTAGTTCCCCGGCCATAGAGCACCTAGAAATCCACCACAACTCAAATAGATAGAGGAAACCCAACTTATATATAGCTTTTACAATCATGGAACTACTCTTAAACCCTAAGTGTAACTATATCCACACCCTCCAGATGACCACAACAAAATTCCATATATTATCTAAAAATTACCTAACTCTCCATGATAGTGGAATTATCTTAGTTAATTAGCATAATTAGGTTAAAAATTCCCCAAATTCTAATATTTATATCACTCAACCATGAATCTATCTCTTAGAGGAAGTGAAGCCCCCTTCCCTAGAAATATAGATTGTCTCCACCTTTGATAGACACCTCATGAATCCACTTCCTATAAGCCAAAAATTAAATCCTACCTTAATATAATGATCATGTTACCAATATAAACTTCCCTCTACATATTTTTAATCCATAAAAAGGTCATGATTCAAGAACCAAGAAAAGGATTCAAACTAGAGGATATTCAACTATGATTGACTAGAATGCCTCAATCCATACTTAAAATGCTTGAACATGGTGTTCTAATCAACCACTAACACATGTGAAGAACATAATAGATTATTAATGTCGGTGGCACAATCTATACCTAACATTCCCCTAAAAAAATATTCAGGAAATAGTTTCCCCTATAATCAGTTATAGTATCATGGAAGAAATGACCAAAAAAGTGATTTTGAAATCCTTCTAAGAAAACCTTACACAATTATATTTGTAAACCCTAATTTCCTACCAAAACCTCACTATTCTAAAAATCGTGTAATTAGAATGTTTAACCAACCACTCATAGGTTGTGTCAAGATGATCAAATATGATCTACATGGAATCAATCCATAACACAGTAGTGTGTGATCCACCATGACCCACAAAGGTAAATGAATTATTTAGAAAAAAACCATGGTCTTGTCTAACATGGTCAATTGTTCCCTCAACACCCCATTCTACATATACTGTAACACCTAAAGGAGAATTTCTTGAATCCATTGGTAGATAGGAGGATGGAGAACAAGATGTCGCCCCATTTCAACCCCGGGTGATTCATTCTCATCCCCACACTCTACTACTCAACATAAGGTTTATATGTTGTCGTTTCACTATAATTACAATAGTATGACTCATGTTATAATTTTATCAGAGGTATAATTATCATAATTTAGAGTAACAAATAATAATAACACACTACATTACATTAAACACATATCGTTCAAAGTAATATTCTTATAAATATTTCTTAATGTCTAGCCCAACCTAACCATTATTGGGTCAAGTATAATATCACATAGGTCTACATGAAAAAACATCAAATATAAATAAAAAATGAAATATCTACATGTTGGTTATGTATATTTCCACATAAAAAATACATAAAAAATTCCTTATAAGTTATTGATGACATTTTATGTAACTAAATCCTACATGATATGTAGAATATCAGCTAAGAAAATCATTCACAATCAAGTATAAAAATTTCATGTCAGTCCCACATACCAAAAGTAATGTGTGGAAATATTCCCTCTTGACACCCAAGGGAAATAGTTAAAATAATTAAATTTTAATCAGAAATCATTTCCTTTGAAGATATAAAACTAAACAACTCAAACACCAAAAACATCCTTCCCATCAGTGGATAGTTGGTCATCTCTCATACATAAGTGAAGTACTCATATGAATAATATAGATACCAAGAAATGATAATTTATGTCTCTTATATAATATATATAAATTATAAAGACAAAAAAACAAGGCTATGATAAAACTTTGTAAAATCCTTGACCCAATTCACCTCTACTATGAGAAAACTGGGTCACTACACACCTAATGAATTCCTCCCCATACACTAAAGGCTACCTACTAGTGGTGACATTATATTTATACTAAAAGTAGTTTATAACCTCTATATTACACAAAACCATAAATCTATACAAAAAAAATATTAAGAAATAGTCATCGTAATATCTAATTATTGTATAGATAAATATTTCATCTAAGTGACCAGTAGTAAATAACTACTTGCATGCTATAAAAATAGCTATTACGCATGTAATATAAATCCTAAATTTATAAAAATGATATTCAAAGGAAATATAATATACCATAATATCCAAAATAATAAAAATATTGGATACATAATAAAAGGTCTCAAGTCTTTGCTTGGTTTTATATTCATACACAAATCCAATCTCCCATCTTAACCATCCAATAAAGTGACTTATCTCACCTTGGTCATGAAGCATAAAGTTTTCATGGATACCAAGTCACCCAATAAAGATTTTACTGTGTATTAGTAAGATTCCATATTATGTGTCTATAAGAAAGTCCAAAAAATAAAAATTGATTCTTGATACAGAATAATAATAAAATTAAAAATTAAAAACTCATCACATCATTGAATGATAAATAACTAATCCATCTGTAACTATACCTGCTTCATCCATTTTTGTAATGGGATGAAATATCCATAGTCTGAACACACCTCAAGGATGAATAATTTATCTTTATTAATCTCAAAATAAAGTTGAATGATCTATCACGATCAGGTAAAACTTAGTGACCAAAAAATCACAACTACAACCCATATTACTAAACAATCTATCACCAATTGAGTATTAAAGTAACATTAGACATCTCCTAGTTGATAGGGCATCATAAAATTCCGGTGGATGATATAATAATTATATATATACTTAGGTGGATATTTACCTTCTATATAAATCTCATTTTTATGGTGAACCACCAATGTAACACCCTGATATTTTATGATATATTTATTTAAAAATAAATTTAGTCTTTTGGATAGCTTATGATACACACAAACTTGATTCTAAAGTAACTGTAATATAAAATTATATTATAACCTAGATAATAAATTGGTGGATATAAATAAGACTTCTTTTTGAAAATTATATGGTATAAAGATTAATAAATTAAATTCATTGGTTATCAATTTCATTTAAATGAAAATAAAAAACATTTTAATGTATAAGAAATGTTTTTTTGAAAAACAATTCTTATGTACACAATACATTTTTATATTAATAAAATAAATTAATCCATATTGGTGATTTATTTACAAGATATTTATATATAATATATTCAATAAAAAAATTTAACATTCATATAATGTTTTTTCTAGTATAGGATAAGAAAAAATCTAGGTTTATGTATAGAAATGTATTTTTTTCTAAAAAATGGTTTAATCACAGTATTCCCAATTATTTTAAAATATTTTTTTTACACTATTAGAAAATATCTTTGAAAATTGAACTTAATTTTTAAAACTAAAATTTCAAAATTATCTCACATTAAATTTTTCATATATGTTTTTAAAGAAATTAATTTTTCAATGAATACTCAAAAATACTAAGTTTTATTAACTGGGTTTTTTGCATTTAGTGAATTTAAAATGTTCCATATTATTTTAAAACTATATTAAATGTAAAATTATAAAAATTATATTACTGTAAATCCAATTTAAATAATTGTAATCTATTTTACGAAGAATTTTGATATAAAACATTTCATAAATAAGAAACAAAATTCTTTGGAAAACTACCTTTCGTCGTTTTGGTGTCTTTAAATTTAAATTAAATTATGAAAATTATAAAAATTAAATATTATAGAATAAATAAACTATTTTTTATTATAATAATTAATATTATTTAAAAATTTAGCATAAATTTATGGTCATAATATATAGTAAAAATAAAAAAAATTAATTTATATGGTTAATCATAAAACAGATTTATTAGTGGCTAAAATAAAAAAAATACGGGGTAAAATTACATAAATATTTCATAAACCCCATTATTTGGTATTAGTTTTTCATTAATATTATCACCTCTTAATACAAGTAATTTTAGATTTCTTTTTCCAAGAAACTGATCTAAAATTATTAGAAATCATTTAAAAAATACAAGTGTGCCACTCACCTTGTTTATAAAAGGGAACCTACCATCCAAACTTTTTCACACTTATTAAGGAATTAAACTCATTTAAAATCTATCGAAGTCTCTCCCCAAAATTCTAATACACATTCTATATCCCCTGATATTCCCAAAATACCAACCCTGGGGTCATTAATAATAGATCCAAATGAGTTTTTTCTAACCATAGGTAATTGTCTTCACAATGATCTTTCTTTTTTCTTATTCTCATACCACATTCATTTATGTATTAATAATTTAAATATAAAATATAGTACATAAAATGCACATAGATGTAATTATTTTTATGGAATAACCAATATCCATCTCCACTTCCATCAAATGGGAAACGAAACCATCATTCGTGTGTACGGTGGACTACCGCCTCGTTAACCGATGTAATTTTTTTCATCACCAAATCTCAAAGATATATATAATGATGTATTTAATATAAATATATATATATATATATAATATTTATTTCATAATTATAATTATATAATTATAACACCACGTCATACTTCTTAAAACCCAATCTGTTGGAAAATGATAACATCGCTCGTGCATACATGTGAAATGTTGCCTCTATGGGGCGATGCGAATCATTTTTCATTTTATTTTGAAATTGATGGTAATAAGGATATAATTTATTAATATACATGAAAAATATAATATAATAATAATTTTTTAATGTTGAATGAGTGTTTTTATTTCTTTTTTTCCATCCATTGAAAAATGGAAATAATGTTCATTTGTATGTACATACCTAATAGGTGATGTTTTTCAGACATGGTGTATAAGAGTTTCTATAATAAGGCCTACTATTAGTGGTTTCATGAAAAAAAATGATATTGATGAATTTAATTATAATTTTTTGTGTTAGGAAATCCCTATGTAAATTAATTTTTAGGAGAGGTGTTTTAGAAATTTGGCTCTACATATGAATGAAAATATTCTAAAAATGGATCTAAACTAGCTTCATGTTGCTGATGTTGTGTGCCTCCTTACTCCAAAACAATATGTAACCATATAATCATTATTGAGTGGGATTTTGTTCAATGGTGTATTATAAAGACATTAATTGGGATGTATATTCAAGTATATATCTTTTAGAGATTAATTTTTTCTGGTTTAATGGTTCTGGACTATCTAGTGTTGACACTATAATCTAGGTTATGGTTCTCAGAAAAACATGTTGGATTATCTGTGAAACTAGAAACATCATCAGGGATGTTAAAAAACCCTAAATGATAAGTATTAAAATTCATTTTAAATACATGGTGGAATGCTTATATGTTCTCATTAATGATGGAGATATATAGGTCTTTGTTTCCTATGGAATTGGGGATGACCTCGTTGATTGAAGGATCAATTATTACAATCGGTTTCTAACGGGTTTGTTTGTAAACCTGAAACATCCAATGATTCTATATCCATTTGGACCTACTTTCCAAATGTAGGTGCTCATTAATTGTGGACTAATGAGGCTTAGGAATTTTCATTGGTCGAGAGGATGGGAGGTCGGACTCATCACACATTTTTAGGGGAATTATTGTCTACTCCGTGACTCTCTTTATAGATTTATGTTATGTTCGTGAATCCTTATTACATTACCATGTATAAAATGAGATTTCCTTTAAAAATGAAAATCAATGATTGCTATTTAGAATATTTAGAGAATATTTTATATGTATTCGGGGTTCATCATTGATAAGGAATCATTTGTATTTGTTAGATATTCTTACTCAATGGAATCCTTTAATACATAAAAGTCTCTTGGTCATCATGATAACCATACTGGTTGTAAAGCCACTCAGTGGGGCACTTGATGTTTATTTTCATTCAGAAGGAAATGGATTATTTCAGAGTTGGGATCATACCCACTAATGGGCTACCTACGTATACTTTGTTTTGGAAAAGGAATCAGAACCCACGTATTTCAAGTAAGGGAGTATGATGTTTATGCGTGATTGATGGCTCAAATAAATATTTCATGATTAATTTTACACTCTAAGCTCACGTGGGTCATGCTCGGTGTGAGAAACAAGATGTATTGGTGAAATTAGACAATTGTGCCACGAAATATGCAATGATGTGGGGCTTATGTATGTATGACTGCACAAAATAGATAAGGATTAAGATTTACTTCAGGGAAGAAATCCAGGAACAAGGTCCATAAAGTTATATGTACCTCATGTAGATTTGGGTACTCTAATCTTGGGGCATCCTCCCGAGGAAGTTGCCCAAATTAGGAGGGGCCTCTTGATCGGGTTTTACTCCTAAGAAGGAAGCCAAAATCAAAAGTAACTTAAGACTGGTTAAGAGAAATTAAGGTTAGGGATTACTCCTGAGAAGAAAGACCCGGTTAAGGGACTTGGGGCTTACTCCAAATGAGGATTCCCATATTTGTAGGCTTTTATACTAGCGCTTATTCTTGAAGTGGAAACCCAGGTTAAGAGAACCATGGTTGGGGAATACTCTTGAAGAGGATGCCCATATTTGGGAACGTTAAGACTGCGGGTTACTCTTTAGAAGGAATCCCAGGTTATGGGAAATTATGACTGAGGCATACTCTTGAAAAGGAAACCCAAATCAATGAGGATTTGGGGCTTACTCTTGAGAAGGAGGCCCAAATCAATGAGGATTTGGGGCTTACTCCTAAGAAGGAGGCCCAAATCAATGAGGAATTGGGGCTTACTCTTGAGAAGGAGGTCCAAATCAATGAGGACTTGGGGATTACTCCTGAGAAGGAGGCCCAAATCAATGAAGACATGGGGCTTACTCATGAGAAGGAGGCCCAAATCAATGAGGACATAGGGCTTACTCCTGAGAAGGAGGCCCAAATCAATGAGGACTTGGGGATTACTCCTAAGAAGGAGGCCCAAATCAATGGGGACTTGGGGCTTACTCCTGAGAAGGAGGCCCAAATCAATGTGGACTTGGGGATTACTCCTAAGAAGGAGGCCCAAATTAATGAGGACTTGGGGCTTACTCCTGAGAAGGAGTCCCAAATCAATGATTCTCTCATCTTAGAGGATAAGATTGAATGAATGAACTCTCTAACATTAGTGATATAAAGAAGTATAAATCACCATAGATGATCCATAGAACTCCTTTCAGATAAAAACAATAATAAAGAAAACATTCCATAAATGGATTTGAAGAGTGTCTTGAAGACTGAATCTTGAATAAGAGAGGTGTAATGGCATAAGAGGGGTTAAAATGAGCAATAAGGGCACCCAAAAATAGAAGGGCGCGCACGTCCTGGTAGGCGCGCAGGTACTGTGTGGGCGCACAAGTCCTGGTCGCGTAGGTATACCTACGCGACACAGGGGTAGTTGCCTGATTGTTAACCAGTAGGGTAATATATGGGCAATCCTTGACCAATGACTTTAGAATTATCCTGAGGTACTTCCAGAAAATGGGCGCGCAAGTTTCAATTAGTAGGTAAGGAGGTGCGCAAGTGTGTCCGTTTTCCTTAAAGGTAAAAGACTTAAGCGCACAAGTGTTAGTGAATTCTAACACTTAGACCTTATTACCCTTGTTTAGACCTTCCATTATAGGTAATGAATTACCTTAGAAGTGTTTGGAAGACTTGAAGAAGAGACTTGGGCATTTATAGCTCTGTATCTGAATTCTGGAATAATTCTTCACCAAAATGGGGGGCCCAGTGGGGGTATTTATAGGTAGGAAAATACCCTGGGTAGTTTTCAAAGAGGGAACGCAAGTCACTTGCGCGACTATTAGCTGGCACGCAAGTGTACTTGCGTGACAGTAAGGTACCTTGCGCGACCTAAGGGTATTTGACTCCTTGTTCATTCCTTTGTCAATTTTTGATATTTAGGATGAATCAATTTGTGCTAAGGCAATTTCCTTTCCATTATTTTAAAAAATGTGACAAATAAGAGTATCAAAATAAGTCCCCCCTCAGATTTGGATCTGAAAGAATAAGGTTGTGACTCTAAGGAAAAGAAGAAAACCAAAGGGAAAGAGGCGCACAAGTGTTCAGCGTGCAACACTCATCACGCAGGTGCGAGTCACGTAGGGTTGGAGCGCGATGGATTTTAGGCGTGTAAGTGGGAATCCGGTCCTATAAATATGAGACCCTTTGTTGTGCATAGAACCAACTTCCGAATTTTCGATCTCTCACTGCGCAGGTCACCTTCGCCATGCAAGTTGCTCTTTATTCTCTTTTCTTCGATGTCGCGGTGCTGTCAAGATATCTGGACTTGCGCGGTGATACCTGCGTGCCAAAAACTTGTGCGGCATATTAACACTTGCATGACACATCCACACTTGTGCACCAAGATTAGACTTTCACGCCTTAATGCCTTTTCAATTTTTTCAAATTCCTTCACAAATTTTAATAAATAAACCCCTTTAAGAGTTAATTTCTTCAACAATTGTGTAGATTCAATGGCTCCCAAGAGAATATGAATGGCTGATGAACTGGAAAGAAAACGTCTTGATGATATGATGAACAGCATTGGACACGATTATTATGCCATCTGTGATAGTACTCTCCTAAAATTAGCCATGTACTTGAAGAAATATAACTTTGATTTCCCACAAAGCACTTATCTGTCGTTGTACGGTTATGGTCATCTGCGATAAGTCATTGTTCCAGAAGCAAAGAACTATCTCCCATTTTCAGGGATTCAAAACTACACCAACATTGAATTAGAAAATATCTCATGTGGAGGATGATTTATAAATGCTGGAATAGTGGAGAAGGCCCACATGATGCATCATATCCCTTGTACGCTAGATATGAAACCTCATAACCCAGAGCTGCAACAACATTTTTATCCTTCAATCTTCTGAAATGCTTATATGGATCAATCCAAAGGCTAGAAGAAAAGTTGGGACTTTCGTCCTGGGGGAGGTGTGAAGCAAACCTAGATGTGGGCATACTTGGTGTGACAAACCTATGCAGAGTTTTTCAAGGATTTGAAAAGAGTGGCGATATACGAAACTGTATGGATTGGGAAAACATATGTTTACAGAAATGATAACTTTGTGCTGGAGATACTTAGCTTCTAGAGCACAGAAACCAATTCTTTCCATCTAACTCAGGGAGAAGTAGGCATCAGTCTGTGGTATGTCCACAGGATCTCGGGGGATCCAATTTTGGGTGACATATATGATGAATTCATTCCTCCCAAGGTGACTTTTATTGATTCAGAGAAGACTCTTGCTTTTTCTTGGGAATTAGTTAAAATCTTCCACGGGATCAAGAGTTCAGAGACCTCTTTAACTCATTATATAAAGGATATTCATTCAAAGGAGTGGATGAATATATTTCTTATTGAGAATAAAGAGAAGGATCCAAATGAGAAGGAGCCAAAGGAGAAAGAATCTAAGAAAAAGAAATCCCAGGTTAAGAGGCCCACCCATCCTACCATCTGCCCAAAAACTGACAAGAGGGGTGCTCCTGGCACATTCTGGCCAACTCTAGAAGTAGGAGAGTTTGAGAAATGGGGATATGAGGTAAATCAAAGGATCCCAAAGAAGAATTGTCTAAATGGCTTCTTAGATTTGTGGCTCAGTGTGTATCTCTTTCTAGTCCGGGACTCAAAGGGAGGCGTCAGGCTAGGGACCTTTGTTATTGCGGAAAAGTTAAATGAGGGAAAAATGGTTAGGTTGGATACCCCCATTTTAGCAAAGATTCATAGGATTTTACTTCATTTCATCATGGGTAAATATCCTCTGAGAATAGTGGGACCATTCCATGTTTTATAGGGATGGATTGCCCCTCACTTTGAGACTTATAATGTCCAGAATGGAGTAAAAATTCCTGAAAGTTCTTTCAGGCCATCAGTGCAAGCATTCTCTGTAATTGCCCCATTAGATCTTAATTCCTATGACATGAAAGTGAGGCTGAGAATGTTTAAGGAATTAAAATTCATTCCCTATGGAAATCCTCTAACCGGGTGGTTTGTTGATGATGGAACAACCCACATGGATTTGAGGGCATACATGCTAGCCTGTAGAGATGGTGTTTTGGTCACTAGGATTGATGGAGAGATTATATGTGAGGCCTATGCTTCATATAGATTTGCACACCAATTCAAGTGTTTGCAATAGATTTCTGTATCTCCCCCTATACATGTCATGTTAGAGTAACATCTGATGGTTTCTCGGCAACTGTGGTTGCTGACATCCAGGGAGAAGACTGGGGATTTGTTTGATCTACCAGTTGAAAAAGAATCACATAACTTGACTACATGGTATGCCGGGCACTAGATAACATCATACTCGAAAGGGGTGCTGAATCATCCAGTTTATCAGGTGGGGAAAAGGAAGAGAATTGTAGAGAAAAAAACCCTTCCTCATGAAGGTGATGCTTCCCCACCTGATACTGATTCTCCAGATTCCTCCTCTATGACTGATTCACCAGATTCCAATGATGGGGATGATGAGGCACAACAAGTGGAAAAGCAGCCTCGTAGCCGATATAATCCTCTGGTCAGAATCAAAATACCAAATCCATCATCTCCTGGTGAGTTACGTCATCATGGTAATTTAGTCACCATGAAATAAGTCTTATTTTCATATTCTCTATCAATAGGTGTAGGATCTGGGATGAAATTGAAGTTGAAGATTGTAGGACCTTCCTCACAGCCTTCTGGTACACGCACTGAATATCTATGACTAGAGGCTGTCCAGACATTGCAGAGTCTATATTGTGGTACTGAGACTGCCTAGTTGGATTTGTGCGAGGGTCTACAACTCCCTTTAATAGGGAATCTTGTAGCTTCTACAGATATCCATTACGAGGATAACCCCAATGAAGTACGGGCTTACATCAGAGAACTGTAAATGCTCATATATGCCACTGATGATTCCATTCATATCACCAAGCGGGTGAAGGAAATGATAGATCGTGGTGCTGTTGAGGGGACCGATGAAGAGTGGCACAATTATGTGGCCCCTGAAGATGTATGTTTTCATTCCTTATTTTCCTTGCAACTTGATTTCAGTCAAAGCATTGTTAATTAAGGAAATTATTTTCTTCATCCTACAGCTTGAAATGAAAGGAACTATTGTTGTTCCTTCACCACAGTATAGCCCTGGTAGTACTGCCATTGGGGCCGCTGATGAATCTGCTCGTGAATCGGGAGATATATCTCCAGGTCAGTAGGCCATGAATGAAGAGTTGGGCATGGCCTTCCATTCTCCAGTTTATGTGCCTATAAGGGAGACTACCGATACTCCCAAAAAATACAAATAAGCAAAGGCATCGGAGTATGAAGTCGACAGCTAAATGCTTCATTAGTAGCGGTAAGTCCATCAGATAATCATGAATCTATACCAATGAAATGTTTGTTCATATTTTTGGGGATTGCAGGGGCTTCTTCAATTTCCCCTCTAAGGGAAAGGACTGATCCTCCTTTGAGGACCACAGAGGGTGCTGTGGAACAATTGCAAATTCGAGCTGACTTGGCTACTACTAGAGAAGAGCCAACATCTGTTCCCAGTATCCCTCAAGCTACTGTTGAAAGAAGAGAAGAACATACTGCTGGTAAGTTAAAAATGCTTCATAAAATATTGAATGAAATATCGACTAACATCCATTCTGTGATACTTCAGGTTCAAACCCTACATTAGAGCTTTTGGCGTCTATTGAAATTAATGCTGTGATTTTATCTGAAGATGTTGTCCAGGGTTAGGGACTGCAGGATGAAGGTCGCCAAGATGACACATCAAATGCTCTTACTGGTGAGACTAACTAGGATTCTGAGATGACATTAGATGAAATGATGGAACTTGGTGCATCTTTTAAAGATTTTATAAATCATGGTAAATTATCATGTAATTTAGAAGATTATGGATGTGAGTGTTATCCTTCATACTATTAAGAATAACATCTTATTACATGTCTAATCATGATTGGTTAAAATGTGCAGTTTTGACTGAGCAAGATGCTGAACTAACCATGCCTAAAGGGGGTACAGAAAACCCTACCATTGTTGAGACATTAGCACAAGTGGAGCTGATACCAGTAGATCTTCCTCAAAATCATCTTGAAAATCTTTTCATAGCTAGGAATGATGGGGAGGATCCTTCTCAGGTTGTTTATCTTTTGTTGGGTAATGATTATACTGAGTTTTCAAGATAGACAACCAACATTCATTGTTCAATGAAACTAACCATACTTTTAATTGAACAAAAAGGACCAAAAACATCAATGGAAAGATCTAGAGGTGAAGTCTCAACATCCTACCAAGCAGTAGTAGAAGGCAATGCAACCAGGGTCAATGAGGAAGGAGTAGAACATGGCACTTCTTTAAGTGCATTAATCCCAGATTACATGTCCCCCTATGATGATGATGTTGAATCAGACCCGGAGGTTCTTAAGGTGCTCATCTTTTCACAACACAAGGCATGGAACATCATATGGAAAATCATATCTGAAGTTCCACTTGAGGAGCTGTCATAAAAGATTTCCCAATTGTCGTCCCTATTCGTCATGCTAGGACTTGGCGGTTTTGGATATGGAAAGATCCATGTTGTGGTGGAACATGTCATTTTAAGAAGGGAACAGGGGAAAAAGTGACGTGAAGATCTGTCCAGGGTGATGCTATCAGTCAATATCAGCAAGTTTGAGGTTTTGGTATCCCGAGCTGAGGCTGACTATGATACCAAGATGAAGGAGCTGAAGCATAAGATCAAGGATAAAGTCGTCTAGTAAATGCACCTTCATCAATAGTTAGATGATGTTACTGGGGAACTTTACCAACTCAATATTTCATTGGGGGGATCTCAAATGAATGGGATGAAAGCCATCGCGGATGCCAAGAAATCACTCCACCAGGCCGAAAAGAGTGATGTTGGTTGGGTGAATGAGCTTCAAGTAGCTGCTGATGATGCTTGGGATGTTGTTCATCAAGTGAAGACTTATCTTGACAACCTCTTGTAATTTCTCAGAAAAGAGAAGAGACTCCAATATGTGGATGTCCTTCTATGTCTTGTGCATCAAATGGAAAGAATGCTTTCATCTTTAATCACTTGTGCACATATTTTTCCTGCTACCTACTTTAAATTTTACCTAAGCCAATGGGCCTAGTAAGCATAGTTTGATTTTTTTTCTAGGATTATTATAAATAACCCTACAAACTTTGAATCTTTTAATTTCTCAATATTACCTGTATCATACAAAATGTATGTTTAGTGAGCTGGAACTTGACTTTTATTCAGAGTTCCCTTGTCTTTTCTGGGAAGTTTAAATTCATGCAAGTTGGACATAAAAAAGGCTAATGTTTAATGGTCGAAATAGCTTTGACTGAATGAATTAGAATTGACTCAATTACATGAAAATTTATCTAAAAAGATTTTACCTTACTCAAGTATAATGGAAAATATGTAAACTATGACTTAAGAAAATTTGAATCTGAGAAATGATACGAAAAAGTGCTAAAAGGTATTAGAAGAAGTATTTCACAAGAATGAAGTTACCATTAACAAACCTTTTAGGGGGTTGAATTATGCAGGTACACCTAAGGGCATTGGCTGTATAGTCAAATAATAGCATCTATTGGCTGACTGGTCCGTTATGTAGACTACTTATGCAAGGCCGCCTAAGGGCACGTGCTGTATAGTCAGGAAAAAGAACTCTCAGAAATATACTTTTCTACTACAAAGAATCCAGTGAAAGTTTTTGGGGATTCAACTTTTCCAAAGTATAGAGTCTGTTGTATGGAAATAGGTACATGAATATAGAGAAGATATTTCCAAACAATATTATCGAAGAACTAGATGAATATCACTCCTACGAAGGTCTGACCCAAACGTAGGGAAGGAAAATATAAACCATAGACTTGAATACTTTCATATCATGAAAAAGGATATGGGACAAATATGTTAAGGATGGCTATTTTTGTGGATCCCTATATATTGTCATTAAGAAAAATAAAGACAAAAGAGGTTTTCCTCCCAAGAATGAAGTTACCACTATTTAGAAAACCCATTAGGGGGTTGAGTTATTCAGGGCCGCCTAAGGGAATTAGCTGCATAGTCCAATAATAGCATCTTTTGGCTGACAGGTCTATTATGTAGACTACTTACGCAAGGCCGCCTAAGGGCACATGCTACATAGTCAGGAAAAAGAACTCTCGGGTATCAAGCCTTCTGTGATTATACGTTAAGAAAAGGGTTATGAAGATATGAAAATATTTAAGGTTAAGATTTATGACACATAAAAATGGGTATTGTTCAATGTATATAAAGATACATAGATCAATTCTATCCATAATCACATTGTGTCTAGGTCCTGAATTGAAATACTAGACTTCACTACGTATCCCATAAGGATGAGAATCAAGCCATACATAGTTTTTGAAATACAGTTTAACATCATGTGGGATGAAAGTATGAAAGATTATAGTCTAGGGTCATAGAGCTCGGACCATTATAAGAAATACACAGTGTGTGTTTTCATGGGGACTTTTCAGCCAGGGGACTGAAAGTGGAATTTGGGGTTAGGCCCAACAGACTTGGGGCAGGATTCGAGGGACACTCAAACATTCCTACGTATCCCATAAGGATGGAAATCTAGCCCACATAGTTCTAGAAATTCCCTCTGTACAAATATGGTTCGTACATGTGAAGGGTTAAAGGGGACTTTAGTGCAATGATGGTTTAACCCAAGATAAAAGGATCAGATATTTCCATGTATGAACATAGTTTTTGGAATATAACATGATTGAAAATCAATGTAAATAATGATCTCTCTCAGGTGATGGTATCAAAGAATATTGTAGTTTGTTTTCATACAGGGCAAAACAAATTATACATTTTAACGTCGTATAGCAAGGACGAAGGTGAACCAATGTAAAGATATTGATTCTGGGGGTGGTTTCATAAATCAACATCGTATGAGATGGAGGTGAACTGATGTGAAGAGATTGGTTTTGGGATTGAACCTTGGAAGGTTGCCTGCGTACCTAGCCTGGAAGTCAAGGATCAAATTTCACTTAGTTCAATTAAAGAATGAATTAGTGATCAAGTTGTTTTTGGGGACAATGACATAAAAAATGATGTTGGGACTTACGGGTGGTTAGCAGCCCAAAGAGGGTGTTATGGTTGAAATTTTATCTAAGCTCACTTGAGTCATACTCAGTGTGAGAAACAAGAGGTAACAAAAACCTTAACGATGCACAGTTTAATATCATGTAGGACATATGAAGGGACTATGCAGTTTAAAGTCTTGCAGATAGGACTATTGGTGCTGCACAGTTTACTGTCATGTAGTAGGGACAAAAATACAATTTAACATCATGTAGGATGTATTAAGGGATTTCTATACAGTTTAGAGTCATGTATTTTGGACGATGGGGACAATACAGTTTAATGTCATGTTGGACAAAAAGAGGACTACGCATTTTAATGTCATGTAGTAAGGACAAAAGAGGACACATGTTAACGTCATGTTAGTTGTATTAGGGACTTTTTCACAGTTTAACGTCATGTTGGATGAAAATAAGGCCATACAGTTTAGCATCATGTTGGATGAAAGTGAGAATAGGTTAAGGTCATATGTATGGACTGTTTGTTATGTAGTTTAACGTCTTGCTGGACGAAAGGGACTTCTGTACAGTTTAGCATCATGTAGTCTAGATGTCACAGTTTAACGTCACATTGGATGTAATTTCCAATAGTATAAAGTCATATACATGGACCATGGATGGTTATGCAGTTTAACGTCATGCTGGACGTAAGGGACATGAAAATAGTTTAAGGTCATATGCATGGACCATGGAAGGTGTATTTTTTCTTTATACAAAATACTTCTTCAGAAATCTGACATTGGTTGGAGTAGTGACGAGTTCTCCATCCATTGATATTAATGAATAAGCTCCATTGTAGTATACCTTATGTATTGAATAAGGTCCTTCCCATTTTTTTCAAGATTGGGGGGTTTCTTTCCTGGTATCATTGGAGTTCTGAGAACCAATACCAATTCTCCCTAAATTAATTAACGAAGATGAACTTTTTTGTTGAAAGCTCGTGCTATTCGATTCTGATAGTCATCCAAGTGGTGTAGAGTGCACAATCATTTCACATCTAACCATTCCAATTCATTCAATCACTTTTTGAGATTTTTCATCTATAGATGATTAATCAAAAATGGATACTCTGAGCAAAGGTAATTGAACTTCAATAGGAAAACTACTTCTATTCCATATACCAGTGAATATGGAGTTGACCGCGTTGCAGTGCGGGTGGGGCTCCGATAAGCCCATAAAGCATGAAAGTGTTTATCAGGCCATAACCTCTTATCTTTATCCACCATATATTGCAGTATATTTGATAGAGTCTTGTTGAGGGCTTCTATCTAGACATTGGTCGTTGCATGATACCAAGATGAATGATTGGATTTCATGTTGTATTCTTGATAAAAAGTTTTCATCTTGGATGAACAGAAGTTGGTGCCATTGTCTGTCAATATAGTATGAGGGACACCAAATATGGTAATGATGTTAGACTTGATGAAGCTAACAATTCTTTTAGAACAAAATTTTTTGAGAGGTATTGCTTCTTCCCATTTGGAAAATAAGTTAGTAGCAGTAAGAGTATAATTAAACTGCTTGGACGTAGCTGAAAGGTAAGGTCCCACCACATCCATTCCCCATGTGGAAAATGACCACGAGTATTTAGCAGTATGAATCAACTCTGGAGGTTGGTCAGTGATTTTGGCATGTATTTGGCATGAATGACACTTCTTTGTGAAA
This sequence comes from Viscum album, assembly GCA_963277665.1. NCBI lineage: Eukaryota > Viridiplantae > Streptophyta > Magnoliopsida > Santalales > Viscaceae > Viscum > Viscum album. Next base: position 450,787,665 of record OY728133.1, read on the forward strand.
TCAACACAATCTTGTATCATTAAAGGCCAAATGTATCCAAGCCTTCGAATCTGTTCAGACAGTCTATGTCCAGACTGGTGGGCACCTCAGACTCCTGCATGAACTTCTTTCAAGACAGCAATTGTCTCTTCACCTTCAAATCATCTAAATAGAACTCCATCAAAACCACGTTTGTAGAGAATTTTATCGAAGTGGTCTGGGATATGATAAAGAGTGAAATTGACCACACATCTCTGGACTTGTTCTTTCCCGGCTCTATCAGGTGGAAGTGTTCCATTTTGAAGGTATTCCATGATAGGTGTCATTTATCCTGTAGTATGACCATATGGTTCAGAGATGGGACTAATTTCATTGATTTCCTCTGTTCTGGCTTGAACATAAGGTGAAATTGTACGACGGTGGGCAATAATGATGGTTGTCTCATCCCGATTTGGATCGGCAAGAGTTGTGGCTATATTAGCCAGTGCATCAGCTTGGGCATTTTGTGATCTTGGGACATAAGAAAATGGCAGTTCCGAAGGAAACTCTGCAATTAACTCTCTGATGTAATCATACAAAGGTTTTAGTTCTTTCTTTCTAATGGCATAATCCCCATTGACTTGTTTGATTACTAGGTCTGAATCACCTCTCACCTTTAAGTGATTCACTTATTCTTGAAGCACCAATTTCAAGCCTACGATGAGAGCTTGGTATTCTATTTCATTATTTGTACGACCTCCCAATAATAAGAAGGAATAGGGTAACACTGACTTTTCTGGAGATGTGAGCACAATTCCTAAGCCAACATTGTTGAATTTAGGATTTTCCATTTTCCTTCCTATAGAACTTCTAGAAGCACCATCAAAATACATTTCCCATGTTTGAAGACGTTCTTGAATATAGAAGACTTCCTCGTTAGGGAGTTCAATATCTGAAGATGCTTCTTCCACTAAAGGGTCTTCAGCAAGGAAATCAGCCAGAGCATGGCCCTTTATTTCCTTTTGAGACACATACTAAATGTCAAATTGCTATAAGATAACTGCCAACCTTTCCAGATGTCCTGTAAGCATTGGACGACTAAGGATGAATTTCAGTGGGTTATTGCGAGATACCAATTGGACCTCATGATGTTGAAGGTAGTTTCTCAACTTCTGAACTGCAAAGATCAATGCTAGGCAGCACTACTCAATATTTGAATATCGGGTTTCTGCCTCAAGCATAGTTCGACTGAGATAGTAGAGGTTGTTATCATTCCCTACATCATTCTCTAAGTAAGAAAGGCACCCAATGATCACTCTAGAACTGTCACATAGAGGATAATTGTTCTTCCTTCAATAGGAGGCATTAACACCGGTGGACTCAAGAGATACTTCTTGAGAATATCGAATGCTTCTTGACATTCTTCAGTCCACTGGTAAGTGACTCCCTTCTTCATCAATTTGGTGAAGGGTAAGCTTTTTCCTGCCAAATTGGCGATGAAACACCGAATATAGGCTAAGTTTCCTTGAAATCCTCTCAATTCTTTCAAATTTCAAGGAGGTGACATACCAAGGATTGACTTTGACTTCTTAGGTTGACCTTGATACCACGATGGCTTATGATAAAGACGAGAAATTTTCTTAGGTTACCCCTAAAGCACATTTTAAGGGGTTCATCTTCAAATTATGTTTCTGGAGTATGTGGAATATGATTTCCAAATCATCCACATGATTATAACATTGTTTGTATTTAACCACCGAATCGTCCACATAACATTCAACAATCTTTTCCAGAATGGGTTTGAAGATACGATGCATGGCACGTTGATATATTGTGTCTGCATTCTTTAGGCCAAAGGGAATTACCTGATAGAAAAACACACCCTGAGGGGCTTTGAAGGCTGTAGATTCATCATCTTCTAGAGCCATTCTAATTTGATTATATCTAGAATATCAATCCATGAAGGAAAGTGATTCATAGCCAGTTGTTTCAATAATTAATTGTTCTGTTATCAGAACTGGAAAATCATCCTTAAGACAATACCGATTAAGATCTATGAAATCAATGCAAACTCTAATTTTCCCATTCTTCTTTTTCATTGGGACAATATTAGCCAACCACTTGGGATATTGAAATTCTCTGAGGAAGTTAGCTTTTAGGATATTTTCCACTTTATCTTCAATTTTGGAAGCATAGGTTGGGTGTGTTCTTGTAGCGGCTTGTTTGAATCCTTAATGTTCTTCTGGAAAACCCAAATGATGAGTAGAAACATCAGGATCATGCCCTGGAATCTCTTATAGTTCCAAGAAAATATATCTCAATTTTTCTTTAAAAAGAAATATACATCTCTTATTCTTGAAGAGTCAGGGCTGCACTGATTAATGTGGGGTGTGGATCTTCTTTTGTACCCAGAATTATTTACCTGAGTTTATCCACGATAGTAGAGATACCCTCTTCAAATGGTGGAGGAGCATCCCTGAGATCTTCCACTTCCTATTCTGCATGTTTTATTTCTTCCGTTTCTACTTGCATAGTAGATGATGAAGTATAATTTCCATAATCAGAAGAGATGCCAAAATTTTCACATCTTGAAGAAGAATCTTCCATTTCCGACCCGATTAATGATGAAGGGTCTTCATTGGGTAACAAATAAGAGATGATGGATTGAGAATCGACATCATCGTTTACCTCTGACATTGCTATAACTCTCCTTGGCCTAATTGGTGAAGTATAGACTTGTTGGATTTCAGTAGATGTAATGAAGACAACTCCATTTGAGCTTTCATCATTGCTTGGTGGATCACCACTTTCTCCCATGTTTTCTAGCTTGATTGTCATAATTGAAATTATGGAGGTTTAAATAAGAGTATTTTGATTTGGGTCTATCCTGTCAATTTGACTGATAGGTAACACATAATCTGTACTCATATCTGGTAATGGGTTTACTGAAATCTTTTCCAAACCATATGGAGCATTAACATTGGTAATCTCCCTTATTGCGGATTTGTCTTTTCCCTTTATGTGATATAATTCTGCATCAATGTATTGAGATTCACATGTCTTGAATGTGGATTTATCACTATACAATGTCCCAATTTGACCATCAAAACAATATTTGAGAAATTGATGGTATGACGAAGGGATAGCCGCATGCCGATGTAGCCAGGGTGTACCATGCAAGATGTTGAAGGCTGAATCTTGATTAACAACCATGAAATTTGAATTGGGTACAAGATCTATAAAATGAGTTCTAATTATAATATCGCCTATTGGTTCTTGTTTATTTTTATCATATCCTTGTAACATCAATGTAGAAGGAGATAAATTAGATTCTGTGAGTCCCAATCAATGAAGTATACGAATGGGCATGAGGTTGAATCCTGAACCATTATCAATGAAAACTCTTTGGACGTCTACACCATTGACCATTCTAGATAAGTACAAAGGTCTAATGTGTCAATGCAAGACATCATATTCATCTTCATCTGTGAAAGATATCACTACAAGGAATTCTACAGGATTATTCTCTACATGGTAGAATTCTGCTACAGTAATTTCAATCTCAAACTCTTGAGGACTTGACAAAGCTTTGACGAGTGCCTCTCGAAGATCCTTTGATAAATTCAAGGCAACCATAATTGATAACTTGTCCGGTACTTGGGCCAAGTGTTTCAATATATCATACATTTGATCCAAAGGTCCACGTTTCCCAATAGGAACATGTGGTTTAGCAGGTACCTTGGAAGTTGATTCTTTGGAATTTGATGCATCTTATATAGAGATAGGAGTTGGTAATACTCCTGGAATTGTAATATTAGACCGATTAGTTCTATTTACTTGCTGAGAGGAATAATATGGAACCTTCAACCGATCTTCCAGAATAATTTTTCCAGGACTGAGTCTACCTTGTGTGGAAGAACTTTCTTGTTCTTGGTGAGCTCATTGAAGGGCTCTACCACGAGATTCTGAAGCATACACAGTTCTAGAAAGGGTAGAATTAGAATAGCAGCCTCTGAAAGATCCACGTCTTCCCCTGTAACCTGAGCCTCTAGAACTGCCTATGATTCCTCTATTTGATATAGGGAATTAGGGCTCATCAAAATAAAAACTACGACTGGCATATTGATTTGTTAATTGAATCATATTAACATAACCAAAGACCATCTCTTCATCCGATGAAGACTCTGCCTGATTATCCTATTTAGGCAATGTCGTTTGGTGGGGTGGTGCCCGTGAATTTGAAGTAGATGGCATGAAGTCTACCGAAGTAAAAGACAACTTATGCTCTGACACATACTCATATTCTTATGATTATTTTTCATTCATTGAATCATGCTGTTTTTTGAGGTTTTTCCCTCTGATGAAGAGGGTTTTGCTGCGGCATTCATGGCAGAAGGAACAATTGGTTTCTTCAATTGTGTTTGCAAAATGTCATGAGTTCGGTTGATCATTTTTCTAACCATCCAATCATTATATTTTTGCGAATTTTTGTTCTTGACATCTTGCCACATGCCTTACTCCTCTGGAACTGTAGTAGTAACACATGCTACCTAAGATGAAGAACCATTCAATTTGACTTGTCCCAAATTGACCATTTTTTGCAGGAAGTCCTTGAAAACAAAACACTCATGAATGGGATGCCCCAACATTTGATGAAACAGGCAATAGTTGGGACGGTCTTTATCTCCTTCCTTGTTCAGCCTCTTGGGCCTTAGCAATTGAACCCAATTATTTTTGAGAGCCGAAATGAAATAACCAGGAACTTGTTCATTTTAGTAAGAGTAAACTTTTATTTTTAAATCCTAAAATTGTTTTCGTATTTGATCTCTTTGATTATATTGAAGAAATGGCATATTCTTTTGGTGCTCTAGAGGTGTATCCCTTCGAGAAGATGGAGGTTTTGATGTAGATGCAGGTACAAGTGCTTGTTTAAGCATAACTGTAGCAGCTTCTACTTTACCCATTCTCCTTCCTAAAGCTGATGGAATTATACGAGCTTTATCCTTAGTATTTATACGAGAATCTTCAATCTATTGAGTGATTGAACTAAGGTCTCAAAACCCTCCTGTGTATTTCAGAGGGATCAACGGCGTGCATAATTCGTCACATAGATTTTCCACACAGATTTGTAACAGTTCTTCTTGAGGGAGTGCTATTCTTATGGAACATGTTAATCCCTTCCAGTGAGCAATGAAATCTGAAACCCTTTCATTCTACCTTTGCTTACAGTTTGTAAGATCAAAAACTGTTATCTTTGGTAATGTTAAGCTGAACTGAAGAATGAATTTTTGGCGAAGATCCTCCCATCAAGTAATTTATCAGGATTTCAATATTGTGTACCAAACAAAAGATGGTACTTGCAGGGTTCGCACGAAGCATCTAAGTTTCACTAATTATTTCTGTTTTAGAGTTCCCATCATAGGATCGAAACAAGACACGTAATGCATCAAATGCTATTCAAGATCGTCTGATCCATTGAAAATAGGGAATACAGGGTTCCCAAAACAGGATGGGGGAGGGATTGAATCTACCCATTCAGGGTAAGCTCTTTTTTCTGGTTGAACCTGTGCATGCTTACCTTCCATAGTCTCTAACTGAGCAGTTAATGACTCAATGGTAGTTATTAACTTTTGAGAAACATCTGGTTGAACATGGACTTGGGCAAGTGAAATAATTGGATTCTGCACAGGTATGGTGGCTCCTAATACAACTGATGGTAGCACCACTTATTGTTGTTGCATATGACCCATAGGATTGGACCTGTGAGGGTGTACTGATAGAGGAGTATATTCTTGATCCATCTCAGTGGATGTACCAAATTCTCTTGGCTGACTGACTCCAACATGCTTAGGAGGAAGACTACCTTGAAGTAGTTTTGCGTTCAAACTCCACATTTACTTCATTTCTTCTTCTTGTTATGAAAATATTTGCTCTAGTGAGAGCGATTGGCCTTCTCCAGAGGAAGGGTATGTAACCTGGTTCATTCCTTTCCCCTTATTGAACATCTGTCAGAGAGGGGGAAGTGGGTTACTTGAAGGATTATCTAGGTTCTGAGTAAGCCTTTGATTTCTTGTATGCACATCTTCTTCATTTGTGTCTATGCATACAACTTCTTGAGTAGGAACCTATTAATCTAAACCCTCTGAATGAGCCTCATCTGGTGGATCAGAAACAATAGCATTGATGACATTAATTTATTATAATGCATCACATTCCTTCTATCAGCATTTATGTGATATTGTCTTCTGCCATGCCCCTGATGAGACATTTCCTTTTGTTGATTCGATCCCTCATGAACTTCATGACGAACCGTAATTTTTAGGGAATATCCTGATAATTTGGATCTCTGTTCCTATTGAGGCTTCTTCCACAATTGAGAGAAGACTTACTTTCTCCAAGGGAGGGAATGAGGATTTGAAAAAGTCCCCAGTCCGGTGGATTGGGGATGTTCCTGCTGTCTTAGCTCAACTCCTCAAATCCTATTTGTTGATTCAGAGGGTTGGGTTAAAAGAGTCCTTAGTCTGGAAAGCTGGGCTGGTTCTGGACATGCTATGTCTGTGACTTTCTTAAAATCTCTCCTAATCTGGCAGACCGTGGTCTGGAGATTAGCTGGATGCATCAATCGACATCCACTTTTATCACCTGGTTCAAAAGTTTGTTGGATGATTTCTGACACATCTGCCACGTGATGATGTGCTTTCTCCATACGATAGGATTGTTCAATATTCTCGTTTGCTTGATGCAAGAGTAATTCAATAACATGTTCTCTGTATTCTTGATTTTGAGAGGAACTAGTTGAAGCCTATTCTTGGTCAAGCTTTTGATTACTAACAAAACGCATTGACTTTGGCTGGCCATGGGCAATAACATTGCATGAAACCATTTTCGGTGGGATTTGCTGACTGGAGAGCATAGTGAAATGTAGTTCTCCATGAACACCCTATCCTATGACATGAATACCAGATGGGGCATTAGAAATTAACTAGCGCAATCTTCTTAGTGTGCCAAGGCATGAACGTTGAAGGGCTCTCTGCTGTTTTTCAACCTTTAGATATCGAGAGAATGATAGAGAAGCAAAATCAATCTGACATTGTAACCCTTCTATTATCATAACATGATTTTCATATTCATTATAAGATAATGATTTCTTTTTCAACTGACAAAGAATTTTCCATATGTTGAGACAAATATCATGAATTACATCTTCCGTCAACATCTCTGGAATGTCATACTGAGATTCAGCGAGAGGCCAAAACATAACTGTCACTTCACCTTTCGCCAGTTGTTTTCTCATGTTCAGAATATCCTCTTTATCATTTAATGAAGATTCTTCTACCTGTTTAGACCATAACTGGTTTTTTCTTGTTGCTTCATCAGATTCAACAAGACTGGAAGAGAATCCACTAATCAAACTAGAAGATGAATGGCCCAGGGGTGGTTTGGAGAATGACCTACACCCTCTGCTATCTTCTGATTGAGAAAGTATATCACTTGCTAGCGATGAAGAATCAGACATGACTAGTTTTTCATTTGCAAGTGCCTCAAGATAAGAGGGTTTTCTCGTCACTACATTGTCTTCTAAAGAATTTCCCAGATAATGCGAATTACTACTAGGGAGAAGGATTTCGCAGCTAAATTCATCATCATGGGGAGGACCACCATGATGGGTTAAAGAAAAAGATGAAATCTATTTCTCCTTGGTCTTCTGGCCACACAGAGGGTTCTTATGGCTCTCATTTGAAGATGAAACTTCGAGATTGACCGAATTTTCATGAATAGAACCTTCGTGAGGATGTATCTGATGTAGACCTTTGGAATTAATGTTACCACTATTGGGAACTGAGAGAGAAGAATCTGGAGTTGCAATAGATAGTTATCTTAGTACATCAAGAACTCCAGCATTGAGTAAGGCCTTGTTACAGATTGGACCTTCATTTCTTGACTGTGTTGGGTGGGTCTTCTTCTTAGACTCCTTCTTACTCAATTTGGTATGTGTGTGTGCCTGCTCAAAATAAATGATCAGGTTAGGCTGATTATCTCTGCTCAAACCAGGTGTATGTGCCTGACTTGCTTGTCTGTATGATATGGGGGAGTACTCCCCACAACCCTCTCGGACTGGAACAGACGTGTGTGTCTATTCTAGAGTGAACTGTTGATGTATCACTCCACTGGTAGGGATAGATTTATGTTTCATTCCCTGAGATGCTGCTGAAGATATTATAATATCCTGGCAGGCATCCAGAATATGAGCAGGGACTTGCTTATGCTCATTCACCATTGATAGAATATGCTTGGTGACATCAGCTGCCAGAACGGGGATGTACGTCCATTACGTGCTTGGAGTAGGTGTATGTACCTGCTCTTGTCCTCCTTTTCTTGTTAGTGAATCCTGACAGTACTCAAGTGTGGGGGCAGAGAGTTGAGTCTGCCTCCTAGTTGTTGTTGGGGATTTCTGACTGACTTCTCCGAATGCTACCAAATGCGACTACTCGTAGGATTGATCAATAATAGCAGGTGTATGTGCATGCTAATTGCACTTCACCGAACGTAGTTGATGAGAGACATCATATGTTGTCAGACGGGCCTGCTGACTAGCTTGTGATTTATAAACAGGTATATGTTCCTTTCTATAGTACTCCTCCGGAATTGCCTAGTGAGATTCATGTGATGCTACCAGACGAGTCTTCTAGACAGTAGAATTAAAACAGAAAGGTGTGTGTGCCCGCTTGTTGCTTGCCACCATGTTAGGTTGGTGGACTGCTCTGAAAATGGCAGAGATAAGAACCTGCTCACTGTTAACCTGTTGTCACCTCTAGTGGTTCATGTTGCCTGCTCGGGTTCAAGGAACCTGATCCGAACGCCTAGAGTCGATACCGTCATCATGTTGAGGGTGCACTATCACACGAGTCTGGCGGCGATTTTTGATCGGAGCCCTCAGGAAGGACTCATGTCTCCTTGAATTAAGGCCCTGAGGGACCTGCTCATTCACCTCCTTAGAATATGGGAGTGAATGGTGATTGTGTTCTGGGGTTAAGGACCTGAAACGGTTGGAGACGGCAGTTAGCACCGCCTGCTTCTTGATCCCTCATCATCGCTGTCCGAATGACCAGGTTGAATTATTGACTTGGAGGGTTGTCGAGCGGCCTCCAGAGTCGGAATAGTACCATTTTGACAGTACTCATTAACCAGTGCATTTGATACCCAGCGTTGAAGAGGCTGAGTATGTGATGTCATACTCAGAGTGGATGATGATCTAGCAAAATTAGCAGCAGTGGAATTTGCAGCAGAAGTTTTCATAGAAGACTTATTCATGGGTGTAAACTTGAGAGAATTCATTTTTATAATGCAGAAGATCTTGGAAAAGAGTTCCTATTTGATATAACAAACATAATCAAGATAAGTCCGGCCACTACATCTTTTGGATGAGAAAATATGTTACTGATTGCTTTTTTGTCCCTCTCAATGAGTTTAAATAAGGGCCTAACAAATAAGAAAAGCATCATTTTAACTTGTTTAAGGATTCACGTGGGGTTCACCATTTTTTGTTTCCTCTGGAATTGGAGATGACATCGTTGATTGACGGTTCAAACAATCCAATCAGTTTCAGACAAGTTTGATCATAGAACCAAAAAAATCCAATGATTCTATATCCATTCGGACCTACTTTCCAAAGGTAGGTTCTCATTAGTTGTGGACTGATGAGGCTTAGTAATATTCATTGGTCTTGAGAATGGGAGTTCGGACTCATCACACCTTTTTGAGGGGAATTATTGTCTACTATGGGACTCTCTTTATAGATTTAAGTTATGTTCATGAATCCTTATTACATTACCAAGTATAAAATGATATTACCTTTAAATCTGAAAATCAATGATTGATATGTAGAAAATTTAGAGAATATTTTATATGTATTCAAGGTTTTTCATCGATATAGAATCCTATGTATTTTTTAGAGATTCTTTGTCAATGGTATCCTTCAATACATAAACGTCTCTTGGTCATCATGATAACAATTCTGGTTTTAAAGCCACTCAGTGGGGCACATGAAGTTTATTTTCATTCAGAAGGACATGGATAATTTTAGAGTTGGGATCATACCTGTTGATGGGCTACTTGTGTATCCTTTGTTTAGGAAAAGGAATCATAACCCACGTAGTTCGAGTAAGGAAGTATGATGTATATGCATGATTGATGGCTCAAAGAAAGATATCATGATTACCTTTACACTCTAAGCTCACATGAGTCATTCTCGGTGTGAAAAACATGAGGTATTGGTGAAACCAGACAATTGTTCAACGAAGGATGCAATGATGTGGGGCTTATGTTTGTATGACTACCCAAAATAGATGAGGATTAAGATTTACTTCAGGGAAGAAATCCAGGAACAATGTCCATAAAGGTATATGTACTTCATGGAGATTTGGGTACTCAAATATCGGGGCTTACTCCTGAGGAAGATGCACAAATTAGGAGGGGAATCATGATCGGGTTTTACTTCTGAGAAGGAAGCCCAAATCAAAAGTAAATTAAGACTGGTTAAGAGAAATTAAGGCTAGGGCTTACTCTTGAGAAGAAAGCCTAGGTTAAGGGACTTGGGGCTAACTCCTAAAGAGGATTCCCATATTTGTAGAATTTTAGACTGAGGCTTATTCTTGAAGAGGAACCCCGAGTTAAGAGAACCATAGTTGAGGAGTACTCCTGAGGAGGATGCCCATATTTGGGAACTTTAAGACTGGGGCTTACTCCTGAGAAGGAAGCCCAAGTTAGTGGAAATTATGACTGAGGCATACTCCTGAAAAGGAGGCCCAAATCAATGAGGATTTGGGGCTTACTCCTATGAAGGAGGCACATATCAATGAGGATTTGAGACTTACTCCTGAGAAGGAGGCCCAAATCAATGAGGACTTGGGGCATACTCCCTAGAAGGAGGCCCAAATCAATGAGGACTTGGGGCTTACTCCTAATAAGGAGGCCCCAATCAATGAAAACATGGGGATTACTCTTGAGGAGGAGGCCCAAATCAATGAGGACCTGGGGCTTACTCTTGATATGGAGGCCTAAATCAATGAGGAATTGGGGCTTAATCTTGATAAGGAGGCCCAAATCAATGAGGACTTGGGGATTAATCCTGAGAAGGAGGCCCAAATCAATGAGGACTTGGGTCTTACTCCTGAGAAGGAGGCCCAAATCAAGCGTTCCCTCTGAGGCCTAAAACTTGTCTGAAGGTGGCTCAACGGGGAAAGGAGCACTCGTATTGGTGGGTCTCGGAGGATTGCCTATGGAAGATAAGGGGTTTTAGTGTCAGCACTGAACAGCAGCCAATAGTTAGGCTGACAGTGTTCATCACAGCCCTTATCTGTAGTTGGATCCTACTGGTGAGGGAAACCAACATGGGGGGTGTGGACCAGCTCGTTTATCATGGCGTCTATGCTGGCCATGGGGCAGCGGGTCAATCTGAGGATTTCAATGATCGCCAAGCTGAACAGAATGTTGTGGCATGTTAGCGAGGGCAAGAAGCTGCCAAGGATATGTGGCCCCTTCCACCTTCTATATGGGTGGATTGTGGTGCACATCAGAGGGATTTATGAGTATCCAAACCCTATCTCGTTGCGAGGATAAATCTTCCACCCCTACATTCTGAATGTGGCTGGGAGCTTCCCATTCAAACTAAATGTGCCGATGGTGATGAACTAGGTGTTTTGGGTGGATGAGTTTAACTTCCACCCATTTCCATTACCGACGGGGGTACTTACTGACAACGGGCAGGGAACAAAAGAGCATCGGGCTTATCTCTTAGCCTTTCTAGGCAGAGTTTGGGTGGCACGAGTGGATCGTGAGCCGCTCTGTGAACTGCACACCTCGCATCGGTTTTCGAGGCAGTTCCGGTGCCTCCAACAGCTGACCCTATAGGTCTACTAAGAGGTGCATCATCAAGAACACCCGTGTGTTATGAGGCAGTTCTGGCTCATGTTCACACGAGAAGAATGGAAGATGAGAATTGTGTTGCCTCCATCCACCACCGCTTTCGGATTGGTGGGGAGTATGCCATCAGTTGGGAGGTTGCTTATCCAAGGGAGATGTTGTGGTAGCCAACCATTCGGGTTGGTGACGGCGGGCCTCCTCAATCACGTGGTCGGTGTCAGAGGGCAGCAAGGGCCTCTCACGGTGGTGGGGCTGCCATGGCGGCAAGACCTACACCGGCTGAGGGTGTGGCAATAGTGGCGAATCTTGTGATTCCAAAAGAGTAGGGCCATTCGGAGGAGCGGCCACCGAGGGGATTCTGCAGGATATCCACTCAGGCTCCAGGGAAGCGGTTGTGCCATATTGACATTCCAGAGGATGTCGTCTTCCTGGAGGCTTGAGACATTTGGGATGTCAACTGGAAACACCTCAGTCTTCTCGAGATGTGGGAGCTCTTGAACCAATGCGGGGTGGTTCTTCCAGGTATAGGCCCAGTCCGGGCTGGTTTCACGGCATCTCCGACAGAGGTGGAGCAATATTTGGTTGAACTAGAGGACTACATTCACTCCAGTGGTGTCCCACACCAAATGAAAAACCGGGTGAGGGTACTGTTGGATCGGACAGTTCCACCATCGCTGTCAGCCACCGATCTGAGGGAGAACTTTCCCCTGCTGGAAGAACCAGAGGAATCTTTTCCGGAGGATGAGGCTAGTAGAGGGAGCCCGTTGGAGGAGGGCGAAGTCAGAGATCAAGACTAAGATTCTGATGATTTTGCAGAGGCTCTTGATGTAGCATTCTAGGCTTCTTTCTTCATGGTCCGTTCTCAAGCCATCATGGATTTCTTACTCATGTTTGAACCATACAGGAAGAACTTGTATTCAGGACTCACTCTCACCCCTTGGCGGGTGATGATGCAGGACCTTTAGAACCTGCGCCTACGGCTGCGTCTGGTGGGGTCAGAGTGCCCAAGGTGGCTCACCCTGAATCTCCAGACCTTCCAACAGTATACGAAGGGCCATTCCTCGGGGTCCCGTCAACATAAACTCAAGAGCAGCACCATGAGTTCGATCTTCATAAGTTTCCTCTATTGTATTCATTGCTGTCATATTTAGATTGTGCCAACTAACGTTTATGTCCCCCTCTGTCGTACATTTCATTGACTATCATGGGCTGTCGTGACAAGTCTAGTCAGGATGTCTTGTGGCACCCCTCCTAGGGGCATGTCGGTGATGGTGGAGATAGTTTCCCCGCCTACCCAAGCTGCAGCACACACTATCATTAATGGGACCACCAGCAAGGTCGTGCCTGAGGTTATTGAGGTAGAGTCTGATGATGAGGATCAATCGGCTGACCCAAGTCCCGTCATCCCTGCTCCAGCGCCAGATGTCGCACCAGATTCAATGCTAGATGTAGATCTTACTGAGGACTTCCTATTGGCGTATCCTGCATACGAGCCTGCCAATCGCGTGGACTAGGATGAAACAACCTCTGATGAAGAAGACAGTAGCATAGTCCACCACCAATTGTGGAAGCTAATCACGCGCTTCATCAAGGACACCCCCCAAGATCTATGGATAAACAAAATGTACCGACTTCTCTCGCGGCTACGTGAACTGTGTGTTGGGGGAGTGGATGCCCAACGTCCTCATGCACTCATCTGAGATCTCATGGCCGAGAATATCTGGGAGTATGATCGCGGGCACAGCAAGGGCTGGCAGCGGAGGAAGGCGAAAAACATCCAAAAGCTCTAGGAGGCTGAAAGTGAGGTCCAACAGTTGCAGGCATGAGCAGATGAGCACTCAACCTCTCTTAATACACAATCTGAGCTGATCTCACAGTTTAAGGCCTAGATTGAAGAGGCAAATGAACATATGAGGCAGGCTTCTAGAAAGATGGTTTCCATTTAGGCTGGCATAGAGAGGGCTATGGCCAAGGCTGACGAACTGCGCCCCACCATTAGTGAGGAGGAGCGGGAGTTGAGTCAGCGGCATCAATTGCTGGATGACACATGTTGAAGGGTGTCAGAGCTACAATTCTCTTTTGACAGGGTCAATCCATCCAAGGGGGAAGTCGACCCCCAGGTACTGTAACAATTACAAACTTTTTAATGGTATTTTCGTGCATCAATTTTTTTGTTTTGAATGTCATAGTATGCACGATTTCTACTATTTGTATCGGTTCATTACATCCCAACAATGATTATGGGACGTCCGGTGACAATTCCCTTTTCTCACGTGGGTCAATCATGATAAGAGAAACATGAGATAGTTGCCTCATCGTCCCACCCAACATAATAGTGGAAACCAGGATTTGGGCATCCAGGGTTTGGACAACCAGTCCAGATTTCAGGAAAAAATAAGAGAGACCTGGTTAGAGAAGGGAGTTCTCAAAATAGCCAAATTACCATTTCATCAGCATGCTCCTATGAACGGACTATGAAATGCTAGGAGCACTGAAACCAGTCCTAACAGAGAGAAATGAGAATTTTGAATCAAGATACCTATGATTCGGGACACTGTGGGGATGGCGTGACAATAAAGGACAACCATTAATCATGGTGGAGAAACGATATCCTTACAGCGTTAGCCTGAAATGGGAACAAAAAATGAGGGTCGACTGTTGACCATGTTTGAAACACGGGACCAGGTCACAGATTTTGTTGATCAATTCTTTGGGACGTTGCCCCAAGACAGCAGGCGGACCCTAGGTCGAGCATCCATACTGTTTGGGGGTCCTTCCAAACATGACCAGTCTTCTGGAACGTTTTCCCAGGATGGTAGGTGAGCCGATGCGACATGAGACTAGGACGTTAGCGGGTCCCTTCTGACATGAAAGGGGATGACGGTCCGAATAAGGGGCATGCAAAGGGTGGAATATGGAGTAATGGTTTGTCTGAACAGAATCCAACACTCATGTAATTACACAACCGTGGTGGGAGTAAGCCAGATTGGCGCATCGGTTTGATTATAGATCCTTCTTTCTTTGGGATAGGGCCTCTCTGGAAAGGGGGTATGTTGCTTTCCGATGGGATCTTGGGGCATCCTGAGCTTCTTCAGGGTATAGTCATAGGTGCATGGTCCTTTACAAGGGGTCCGGCTAGGGGGCAGAATGGGGAAGGATAGGATTAATGATTCCTATGGGCTGGACCCTAGGAAAAATACCTGGGTGTCTCTACGTATCCCATTAGGGGGGGGAATCAAGCCACACGTAGTTCTGGAAGTACAGTGTAGTCATAGACCAACACTGGCAGGTGAAATCCTCTCTGGAAGAGGCTCTGGTGCATCCCATGATTAACATGGCGCATCCTGAACTTGCTCAGGGTAGAACCGCAGTTTAGTGATGTGAGTTGAAGACATATGGACTCCTATAGTTTAACGTCATACGATTGGAAGTGGGGTGATAGAGAAGATCCCAGAGAGCATATGGTGTGGTAGTTAAGAAACCGACGTGAATGAGGATATGGAGTCCAAATCACACCACGTACCCCTGGAGGAAACTCCCCAGGTTGAGGGACCAAGAGTGAGGATTAGGATGGGCCCGAAGCAGAGTGGTCCGGTGTTCCTACGTACCCCATGAGGATAGGAATCAAGCCATATGAAGTTTTGAGGGGATGATGAAAAGCCTAGCTATGCTGGTACACATCCTTCCAAAACTACTATGCCCACGTGAGTCATGCTCAGTGTGGGAAACAAGAATTAATGGTGGGACATTCCCGACATAGAAAGAGGAAGGTTAGGGTGAAGGGACGCTCGGTAAATATCGGCCCCATAATACTAATGTGTCCACGTGGCGCACCTAGATGCATGAAGAGATAGAGTCGAGCATGTTTGAATTCCACTTGAACATGGGGGAGTGGAAATGTGTGAATCATGATGCTCTATATTTTGATCATAATGAAGGCAGCGTGACGATAGAGGATAATAGTTAGTCATGGAGGAAACACAACATCCATATCGTGTTAGCCTAGAATGGGGACAGACAAATGGGGGTCGACCATTGACCATGTTTGAAAAATGGGACCATGTCACAAATGTTGTCATAGATCCGTATGGGATGTTGGCCCAAAACGATTGGAGGGACCTTAGGTCCAGCATCCATGGAGAGCCCTTTAGCCTAGTATCCATGTCATCCGAGGGTCCTTTTGGATGTGGAATAGGATGAGGATCCAAATAGAAATCCCACGAATCTTGGTGATGGGACGAGGGGAATGTCCCTATGAAAATCCCACTCTTCGGGCTCTTTGTCAAAACTCATCTGAACACAACAACTAGGCATATTAGATAGAGGAAGCAGAGTCCTTTCCCATAGGGTGGTCTTAGTTTAGGGTCATAGAATTCGGACCATCTGGGGAGGAAACACAGGAAGCACACGGTGGAGTAACTCAAATGCATGGCGTGAATGGGAATAGGGGGTGTGTATGTTGTGGTGAACAACCCGACATGATTGAGGACATAATCTCATATCACACCGCACGACCCCCTTAGGAGAGGTCTTAGGTCAAGGGGCCGAAAATGAGAGTTGAGTTGGGCCTGAAGTAGAGTGGAAAGGCATACCTATGTACGCCATGGTGATGGGGATCAAGATGCACGTAGTTCTTGAAAGGGTCTTAGTTTAAGGTATTAGAACTCGGACCATGTATGGGTAAGGAGAACAGGGGACACACAATAAGGTTGTTACAAAACCTGACGATGAGGACATAATCCCCACTTACCATGTTTTCTCTGGGGAAGTGCTCGAGTCGATTGACCGAACATGAATGTTAGGGTGGGACAACAGGGAGGTTCTCAGGCGCTTCTACGTATCTCATAAGGATGAGAATAAATCCATACGTAGTTCTGAAGGGTGGCATGGTAAGGTTCCAGTGCTAGGTAAGAAGGGGAGTGTGGGCGTAGCCCTTGCACCAAAAGAAGCGGAATTTGATAAATCTTGTTTTGCCATTAAGATGAGTGGTATTTGTTTCTGAAGCAATGGGCCTAGGGTAGCAAGCCCTGGTGTCACCACAAGAATCAAGTCATGATAGGCATTGAAAAATGGCATGGCGCATGACCAATACCCAACGTGATGTCTTCTACAACAAGGTCATCATAATGCGGTGCCATTTTTCATCATGTAGCCAGGACGATAATGTCACAGTTTAGGGTCGTGTGATAGGACCAAGAATTCATTTTAACGTCATGAAGCACAGACATAGCAGAGACAATGCTAGGCGGGGAATGTGTATGGTGTTGTATGACATAACCAATGTGGATGGGGACATTATCACTCATCACACCACGCAGTCCCATAGTCAGGGTCCCAAAGGCGGGACACTGAACTCAAGCTGGACCCAAATACATGAGGTCTAGTCGTTCCTACGTATCCCATGAGGATGGGAATCAAGCCAGATGTAGTTCTTGGGAGATATTAGTTTATGGTCTTTAGAGCTCGGACAAGGGGTGGATGACAACTTTCCAGGTAAGCGCAGACCTCGGCCCAGTCCCTAAGCCCACGTGAGTTAAACTCAATGCGAGAAACAAGGGGGGTAAGATCCTTATCACAATACCCGAAACATCCAACTAGGGGAGTTAGTGAAGAGCCCCAAAGGACACTTTTGACATGGCTTTGTTCCCCCAACGTGCAGTTGTGCACGGAGGAATAGTACCAATAGTTTTGAGGCTCCACTTGGACATGATGGGAATGGAGAAGGATTTTAATCTTGTAACTAACATTTTAGGCTTAATGGTGTTCGCGTGGTTATGGAGGATAACCGTTAACTGTGATGGAAACATAGTCTCCATATCGTGTTAGCATGAGGTGTGAACAATAAACAATCATCGACCGCTGACCATATTCGCAACGCCGGATTTTTTTTCGATTTGTTGTCTGAAACCCTCGAGGGTGTTGGCCCATAACGGTAGGAGAGCCCATGGGAGTTTTATCTTGGCCGTTATTAGGGTCCCTCCAGGTTTGAAAGATAATGGAAGCCCTGATGAGGGGATACACAAAGCCTGGAAAGTGGGTGTGGACATGTCTGAGTAAAGTCTGACATTCCAGGTAATAAACCAGAGTACCCTTAGGCACATTGGTGAACCGTCAGAAAGGGTCGACGAAACAGCTCGGGAAAGAGAGGTACATGGAGTGGTCATTACAAGACTGACGTGAATGTGGACATAATCCCACACTACACCATATATTCCCCTTGTGGAGGAAGAGTAGTCCAAGGGGCCAAGGTGGGATTGAGGTTTTCGGAAGATGGGGCTGGACCCGAAGATTAGACATTCGGGTGGTCCTACGTATCCCATAATGATGGTAATCAAGCCACACATTGTTCGAAAGGGATACCCAGGGGGCAGAATATCCTAACAAGGAGGTGTACTGTGTGGCAGGTAATGCGAACATAATCCCACACCATACTGCACAGTTTTGTAGGAAAGAATCTGGGCCAAGGGGCCCAAAAAGTCCATGGGGCCTGAGGGTAGGCCTCAGTGAGGGAGGCCTGAGGCTGGGCCTCAGTCAGGATGGCCTGACTAACTTTTAGTTTAATGTCTTACAGTAAGGACGGGGGTCGTGGGCCCAGAGAGGCCAAAGAGCCTAAGGTTAGGCATCAGTCAGGGAGGCCTGGACAATTTGCAGTTTAACGTCTTGCGATGAGGATGGGGAAAGATAAAATTGTATCTCATGTGGATAGTTGTACGGAATGGAAAGTTACCCAACATGAAAGAGGACGTAATCCTACACCATGCCGTACATCCCTTATAAGAGAATTGGGGTTGTGGGCCTGACCGTTGGCGCCACCTTGAGGGAAGTGTTTCGCTTCAGGATGGAGCAGAATGAATCACTACAGTCGATATTTGGGACATCATGGGGTGGACCCGAAAATCCAAGACACTGTTGACCATTTTCGAAACACAGCATCCCTATGGTGACCTAATAAGAGAGGAACAAATGATCATTGACTGTTGACCAAATTCGCAATACGGGACTTTTATCGGCTTGTTGCTCAGAAACCCTCAGGGGCGTTGGCCCGTATCAGTAGGAGAGTCCCTGGGCGTTGTATCCGGGCCATTATTTGGGGTCCCTCCAGGTGAGGAAAGTGATGGAATCCCAGTCAAGGAGTGGGTGAAGTATAGCTGTATCCATCCACAAAAGAGGCAAACATCTCTAGGGGGATGTGCAGCTGGGTCGAGGCTTGCTCGACTTGATTTGGGGAAAGGTGTGCATCTTTCCATATGTCTTGTCCCAAGGGGATGATTTTTGGCTTTTGGGCTGGGCCGATAGATGAAATTTCTAGGAATTCCTACGTATCCCATGTGGATGGGAATCAAGCCATATGTAGTTCTTGAAGGCCATGCAGTTTAACATCAAGCGGTGAGGATGTGGGAGGATAGAAGAACGAGAGTGGGAACATGGTGAAACCCTTATAATCCTTGTATGAGAGAGGATAAGAAAGCCTTTTCCACATCATGCAAGTATCCTCCGAGGAAACTATACCCAGGGGTACAGTGAAATATAAGAGCTCGAGGCTAGGCTCAAGACGAGGCGTCCGAGCGTTTCTACGTATCCCATTAGGATGGGAATCAACCCACACGTAGTTCTTGAAGAGCAGTTTACTGTTGTGATGAACAAGGGATGCATCTCATTTGGGGATATGTATGGTATGGCAGGTAACCCGACATGAATGAGGACGTATCCCTCACCACACCATCCGATCCCACAAGAGAGTCTGAGTCGACGAAGGCCAAGGGGCCTGAGGCCGAACCTCGGTCAGGGAGACCTAATCGGCTTGCAGTTTAACGTCCTACTGTAAGTACGGGGGCCTGGGGCCTGAAGAGGACAAGGGTCCTAAGGCTGAGCCTCGGTCAGGAAGACAAAATTGGCGTGCAGTTTAATGTCGTATATTAAAGATGGGGGCCAGGTGCCCGAAGAGGCCAAGGGGCCTAAGGCTGAGCCTTGGTCAAGAACACCAAATTGGCTCACAGTTTAACGTCATATAGTAAGGATAAGGGTGAGGGGCCCGAAGAGGCCAAGGGGCCTGAGGCTGAGCCTCGGTCAGGGACACCAAATTGGCTTTCAGTTTAACGTCTTATAGTGAGGACAGGGGAGATCTATGTTTAAAGTCATAGAGCTCGGACCATCTTGTAGTTTATCATCTTGTAGGACGATATCGCAGTTTCACTGTCATGCAGGACAGTGGTGTAGTTTAGGGTCATGCGGGACCGTAACAGGCAGTTTAGGGTCGTGCAGGACCGTAACACGCAGTTTAGGGTCGTGCAGGACTGTAACGCGCAGTTTAGGGTCGTGCAAGACCGTAACGTGCAGTTTAGGGTCATGCGGGACCATAACGTGCATTTTAGGGGTGTGCGGGACCATTACGTGCAGTTTAGGGTCGTGCAGGACTGTGACCCACAGTTTAGGGTTTTGTGGGACCGTGATGTGCAGTTTAGGGTCGTGCGGGACCATACAGTTTAAGGTCGTGGAGGACCAAATATTCTTAGGCAAAGTACTTCTTGAGGAACATGGAGTTGGTGGGAAGAGTTATGCGCTCACCATTCATGGTCACCAAGGAGTATGCTCCATTGGGGTAAACCTTATGGATGACGTGAGGTCCTTCCCATTTGGGCTCTAGCTTGGGAGGTTTCCTACAGGGGATCATTTGCACTCGAAGGCCCAGCACTAGGTCGCCCTGCAGAAAAGAGTGAAGGCAAAACTTCTTGTTGAAGGCCCTAACTATCTTTTTCTGATGCCTTTCCAGATTGTGCAGGGTACAAAGCCTATTCTCGTCCAGTTCTTCCAATTCATCTTGACGGATTTCAGCCACCTTATCTGGCTCCTGCTGGTCATAGACTGCAGTGCGTAACGATGGCAGCTGGATCTCAATGGGTAGGATGACCTCAGCCCCATACACCAGGGAATATGGGGTCACCTGGGTGGAATTGCGAGTTGTCATTCGATAATCCCAGAGGGAATTGGGGAGCTTTTCCGAACAACTTTTCTTATTTTGTCCAACCATTTCCTGCATAATGTTAGAGAGGGTTTTGATGAACGCCTTGATCTGTCGATTTTCCTATGCATGATAGCAAGAGTTATGGTTCGAATGGATATTGTACATGGCATAAAATTTCTTTAGCTCGGCCGCTCGGAATTTGGTGCCGTTATCGGTGAGGACAGCGTGAGGGACCCCAAACTGGTTGATGATATTGGAGGTCACAAAGTCAACAATGGAACGGGCCTTGACCTCTCTGAGTGGAACTATCTCTGCCCACTTGGAGAAGAAATCTGTAGCAGTTAGGATGAACCTACAATGGCGAGCTATCACCATTGGATATGGTCCCACTACATCGAGTCCCCACACCATAAATGGCCAAGAGTACTTGGTGGAGTAGAGAGGCTTTGACGGCCGATGCAAGAATTTGGCATGAACTTGGCAGGCATGGAATCTCTTTCCAAAGTCGATACAATCATGGATCATAGAGGGCCAGAAGTACCCCAACCTCAGGATTTGATGGGACAGCTTGGGACCAGCCTGGTGGGCCCCACAGGAACTAGTGTGAACCTCTTGCATAACCTGAGAAATCTCAACTCCTTGAATGCAAAGGAGGAGAACACCATCGAAGCTCCGCTAATAGAGGATCTGCTCATGACTGCGACCACTCTGAAGGGTAAACTACAATGCACGACGTCGGATTCACTCGCACTTGGCCCGATCATCCGGGAGGCAACCATTTTGGAGATACTCGACAAAAGGTGCCCTCCAGTCAGGAGTGGCCTCAAACACTGTGTCAGAAGAACCTGGGAATCCTGACGTAGAAGGTCCAGAGGTAAGATGACTTATCCACAGGCCGTCATTGTCCCCTGGGGTGATAGGGCAACGACTCCTCGGTGTGCCACATGTATGATCAAATCATCTTGCTCAGGATCTGTGAGCAATGCAGCTAATCCAGCCAAAGCGTCAGCTCAACCGTTCTGTGACTGAGGGACATGGGTAACCTCTGGTTGAGAAGAGAACTAGGCCATTAGATGGAGGGTTCACACCAGCAATGGCACAAGCTCCGGCTTCCTGACGACATAGTCACCATTGACCTGCTTGATTACCAACTCGGAATCTCTTTTCACATGTAGATGGGGCACATAGATCTCAAGGGCCAACATGTGGTCGGTGATGAGAGCCTAGTACTCTGCCTCGTTGTTGGTGTAGCCTTTTGACAACATGAATGAGTATGGCAGGACAGCTTGAACCGGGGTGATAAAGACGATACCCAGACCCACTCTATTATGATTAGGATCATTGAACCTCCTACCGGTGGGGCTCCGGGAGGCACCATTGAAGTTCATTTGCCAACATGAGACATCATGATCGACTGAGAGGATAACATCATCATGAAAATCCATGTCCAGGGATTGATTCGTGGATATTGGATGGGCAGCTAAAATTTCTTCCAATGCTTGTCCCTTGATGGAATTCTGAGGCACGAACCTGATGTCAGACTGCTGGAGGATCATCGCCCACAGTGCTAGTTTACCAGTCAACATGGGGCAGTTAAGGATGTACTTATATGGGCCTATCCGAGAGACCAACTGTACCTCATGGGGCTGTAGGTAATGCTGCAACTTCTGTACGGTGAAAACGAGTCCAATGAAGCTCTTTTAGATAGGGGTACCTGATCTCTATATCGAGAAGTATGCGGTTGAGATAGTAGAGACTGTTATTCATACCCTCTTTGTTCTTCTGGGTGAGAAGTGTGCCGAGGGACTATTCCAGGGCTGTCAAGTAAAGAACCAACGGCTTTCCAGAGACGGGTGGCATCAAAACCAGATGTTAAAGCAGATACTGCATGATTTCCTCGAAGGCAGTCTGACACTCTTCATCCCATTCGTAGGTGGTGCCTTTCTTCATGATCTAGGAAAAAGGCTTACACTTGCTGGCCTGATTCGATATGAATCAGCGTATATAGGCTAAGTGGCCTTGGAGACCTCGAAATTCCCGAATATTGCTCGGGGGAGGCATTTGGTTGATGGCCTTGATCTTCTCTAGGTCGATCCCAATTCCCCGGTATCTAACAACAAAGGCAAGAAACTTCTCGGAGGAGACCCCAAAGGCACACTTTAAAGGGTTCATCTTTAGGTGGCAGGAACGGAGGAAATCTAACACTTTCTCAAGGTTTTGAGATGGTCCTGGATCGGGTGACATTTGACCACTAGATCATCCACATAGCATTACACCAGTGTCCCGAGAATCAACCTGAATATGCGACGCATGTCCCGCTGATAAGTGGAACCTGCATTTTTCAGGCTAAAAGGCATAACCTGGTAATAAAAGGTACCTTGGAGAGCCCTGAAGGCAGTGGATTCCTCATCCTTGGGGGCCATCCAGATCTAGTTGTACCCTTACCCATCCATGAAAGAGAGGGCTTGGAACCCAGTTGTGGCATCAATGAATAACTCGGTCACCAAGAGGGGAATGTCATCCTTTGGGCAGTGGCGATTGAGATCGTGGAAGTCGAAGCAGACTCTGATCTGCTCGTTCTTCTTCTAGATTGGCATAATGTTGGAAAGCCACTTGGGGTACTGTACATCCATGATGAAGTTGGATTTGATATTCTTGTAAACTTCAGCCTCAACCATAACACCGTAATAAGGGTGGATCTTTCTGGGAGGCTGCTTAAACCCAAGATGGTTTGACGGGAGGCCCAGGCTGTGAACGACTACCTGAGGATCTAGTCCTAGCATCTCACCGTAACTATAGGCAAACACATCACGGTGTTGTTTGAGGAATTCTACATGCCGCTGCTGCTCCTCGGGGGACATGGCTGCAGTGATGAATGTGGGTCTCAGATCTGCCTCACGACCAAGGTTCACCTTTACCAATTCATCAACCATGGTAGAGACGCCTTCCTCAAATGTGGGTGGAGCATCATCCAGATCTTCCTCTCCACCTCTTAAGGGATTTCCCACAAAAGGAGATGCTTCTAAGATATCAAACACTGATGGGCAGCTGGTGCTGGCTTGGGCGGCGGTGGTCATCATATCAGGAGACCCATGCGCCACTGAGACCATAGTAATAAAGGCAGTCGATCGTATCCCATTTGGGCTTCGGCCTAAGGGGCCACTTTTGATGACATCAAAGCAGTGGTGACGCATCAGACTGAGTCAGTGGATTCCATCTCGGCAGAAGAGACACGTATGACATACTGTCATTGTCATAAGCCTAACATTCCGATACAACACAGGGGCAGGATGTTCCGGGATCACCTGATCCTGGTTGGTGTAGGAGTACGAGGTGATTTTCCGCCGTTGCTTGGACATGGGAACATTCCTTCCTTTCATACCTGAAACAACAAAACATTGCCTCATGTCGAGGGTCGTGGCCTCCAATCGATGGATCGGGAAGATTTAGGCGTCATCCATTCCTTCCCAGGGATCACTTGTGACCGGGGCTAGTTCATCCTCACATACTAGGATTTTCTGATCCTTGATCTTGTAATAGTTGGCGTCCAGATAGCGGGCTTCACAAGAGGCGAAAGGAGACACATCTCCTTGGAGCACACCTACTTGACCATTGAGGGAGTATTTGAGGCATTGGTGATATGTCTAAGGGACCACTGTGTGCAGATGGAGTAATGGCCGGCCCATCAATGCATTGTATGCGGTGTCTTGGGAGACATACATAAACTCGGTGCTGACAAATAGGCCACAGAACTAGGTCTTCAGGTGGATCTTGTCGACTGGGGATTTCTCGGTCCTGTCGTATCCCTGGATTCTGAGGTCGAGGGAGTTAAATCATCTTCAGATAGACCCAACTTTTGTAGTTTCTGAGTCATGATTAGGATGATCCTAGAACCCATGTCAACGAGGCAGCAGCGGACTTCCACGCCATTTAACTGTCTAGTGACGTACAGTGTTCGAATATACCATGGTATGGGAGGGTCCTCTTCTACACTGGATAATGAGATAACTATCTAGAATTCGGTGTCCTCAATTGCCTCAATGTGGAAGTCTTCCGTAGCTGCTACCTCCATCTCAAACTGTATGGGAATCCTTAGGGCATCGTCAAGTGCTCCGCGCATTTCAGACGATAGGAGAAGGGCATCAAGAATAGAAATCCTTGCTGGAATGCCGACCAGGTGCTTCAGAACATCGTACTTTTGTGTCAAACGCAAGACTCTGCATACAGGAGGTCGTTCTGCAGTTGGAGGCATAGCGGGTCCTACTGGTAGAACTGGTGGCTGGCTAGTACTGGGTACATCCCACTGCCTACTAGTCAAAACCTGGAGAGTAGCTGCCAGATTAGGACCAGACAATGGAGATTGGCCTGCAACTGGTCAAGACTAACCATGATACGAACGAGGCATCTCTTCCTGATCTAGTAGCAGAAACGGTGGTGGAGGTAGATCTGAGGGCATCAGATGAGGTTGCGTGTGCTAAGCTCTATGTTGAGCCTACTATCTGGTTTCAGTAGCATGCATGGACTAACTGAAATTGCCCACTGACGTGCCTCGACGACCTGTGTGGTTCTGGTTCTGCAGACCTTGATGTCGGTTGGGGATGTTGGGGAGGTTCACCTGGCGATCCCCCTTGTCGGGAGCCATATAGGGCTTTACCAGCTCCACGATGTTAACCGAAGCATGCCCCTGGCTGTCGCTCGACGAATCGTTCACCACTGGGCGGATTCTGGGAGGAATCCCCATTTCTAGGGGCATAATGTTGCTAAGAGTGCGGGATGACGATGACAGTGGTGGAGCACATTGCTTCTTCTTTCATCGTCGCTGCTTGCCCTTTTGGGAAGAGGATGGCTATGATGATGATGCAGAGGTACTAGATACTTCCTCCGAAGGATCTGGCTGATTCAGGCATTCCCGAATGATACCATGGGCATTGGCGACGGTCTTTCGATCCATACAGTTGTCGTATTTCTGGGACTCATGGTAGGGAACCTGCTGCCACTCACCTTCGATGTCGCTACCGATCTCTGACCTTACAAAGACACCCGCTACTTGTGTCGGGGCCGGGCCCAACCTGAAAATGTTGTTTTCGACCAGGTCTTGAAGCCATTCTTTAAACACATAACATTTCTTGAGGGTGTTCCCCAGAATCCGATTATAGGGACAGTAGTTGGTGTGATCAGTGATATTCACCTCTGTCGACCTTCTACACTCGGGTAAGCACACAATCCCTTGCTATAAAGCACATCAGATATAGCGAGGGACCTGATTCTCATTGAACGAGTAAGTCTGGTTCCTTCCTTCCGGATAGGGGGCCCTGGGAGCCTGGCCCTGATGAGGAGCCAGGGGGGGCCTGCCGAGGAGGCGGTGCCTGATTGTCTCGCCTAGGTGGTGGTGGTGCATTGCACGGGGGAACCTGTCGATTCTGAGGCGATCACTACTGTGCAGGAGCATGCACATGAGGTGGAGGACCTCTACAGGGTTGCAGGGCCGACGCCACTGGCAGTAATTCTAGATGCTTGGGGGCTTTTATTTGGGCCACCACGGTGGGTTCGGCTCTGGCAGCCCTCCTGGCTGGGATCACAGGGGGTGGCAAATGTGCCTGACTAGCCTGTTGTAGATCCTCCTCAAGGCGCTTAGCCTTATCTGAGAAATCCAGGAACCCTACAGGGTAGTTCTGGGAGATCAGGGAACGAACCAGCTCCTTTTTAACGTTCCCTACACACATTATCAGTAATTGATCCTAAGTTAGTGGCATGTCGAGGGAGTATGTAAGCCCTTTCCACTTGGCAATGAAATCTGAGACTCGCTCATCAAGCCTCTATTTTCACTTGAATAAGTATGGGATGTTGGTCTTTCGCGTTGTGGAGTTGAACTGGTATAGGAACTGCCAGCAGAGATCCTCCCAACCGGTCACCGATCTGACAGAGAGCTGGTTGTACCAGATGAATGCGGGGCCCTCCAATGTCTGCACGAATCCTCAGAGCTTGGCGGCATCTTGCTGGGCCGGGGTCCCATTCATGGGGCCACACCTAGAAGAAAAATAGGCCAAGTGCTACAGTGGGTCCCCTGTCCCGTTGAATAAAAGGAAAGTGGGGTTCCCAAAACACAGGTGTGTGGGCATATCATCCACCCATGTGGGATATGGCTTTCCATCTGGTGGGACTACCACCTGCCGCATTTCCAATGCTTCGAGGCGGGCGATGAGTGCCGCTATAAGATCAATCGGGTGGGGGTCCCTATCTTGATGGGGATCCCTAATCACAAGTGCATTGTCGGTTTCTTCGACACGGTAGTTGGCTTCAGCAGCTCGTTGAGCGACTAGCGGAACGACTTGTGGGGCGGCTGGGGGAACCTGGGCTGGATTCCTCAGATTGACCCGTCGTTCAGGAGGGTTTGGCGAGACGTATCATGCCCTCTTTCTGTGAGTTCTGGCTTCTGCCCTGTCTACAGAAGAAGCGTGATCAGGGTTTCCTGGAGGCATCTTGCTGGGGGGAATTGTTCATGCCCCTGCTACCCCGTCTTGGGTTTACCATAGTCGGGTCGCTGCTCTACAGTGCACTCGGACAGGAGTTCATCAACCAGCCTCTTTTTCTCATCAAGTTGTTGGCGCAACACGACCTTCTCGGGATCTTCATCCGTTTTTGTACAAAGGCGGACGGGTCGGAGTTCTTGACAGTTCCAACGTGCTCCATACCCTTACCGGTATTTTGACTAAGTACCAGTGACTCGGTGGGTACAGGGAAGCCTAGAAGGCTCTTCTGATGATGGGTAACCCACCATGATGGGTCCAGCAGTGGTGGTACACCCTCAGGGGGTAAGTCTCCATCAAGAAATTCAAGTTCGTCCTCTTTTTCCACTATGTCAGCCATGTGGACCGCGACCCCTCTCAGGGGCTTGTCCTCAATGTCGCCAAACGAATCAGGCTGTCGTCGGATAGGACTGAAGAAGAGGGCGGCATAGTGTCCCCAGCCATGGACTTGCACATGGGGGGTAACTTCCTTGATGACTCTACGGAGTACTTTGAAACTCTGAACCCATTTCCGTTCAAGGGCGCTCTGGCATCCTGGTAACTCAGGGCGCTGGGCCACAAATATTGTGGCCAAATCGATCAGGCGGCATTGCTCGCCGATTCCTTCAATGTTCTCTCAACTCCTAGGGTACACTACCCACTCATAAAGAAGGCGGAAGTGTGTTTCCCATAGGGTTCGGCGGAAGCACCCTACTTCCTCTGGGGTACGGGACTCCGGCGTGCAAAAGTTTGGCACTGCTGTTGGCCAGAATTTCTTCAGGAAGTGACACACTACGAGAATGTTATAGAAGCTCTTGGGATCAGACTCAGGGTCTAGCCCCGTATTTCCCCACTCATTAACTGAATGCAGCTGGAGGATAGGTAGCGGTACCAAGGTGGACCGCTGGGACTGTAACTGGGCAGTGGAGAATACGACGAATGAGCTGACTGGCCGCTGAATTTCGGGCCATCCTCTAAAAAGTGAGGTGACCTAACCATAATATCACGATATGATGGGCTGATAGCCACATATTCTGGTGTAGGAATTGCAGTCACTGACGATGGTTCACACCATTTCTCTATAGTCGTTGGTCCCCAAAATAGCTCTATGTGATCTCTGGTAGAGGTAGAAGGCACTTTTGGTGAAGACGGTGGCGATTGTGCGGTAAGAACCTGAAAAATATCCACAATTTCATTCTCATTGATGTACCTACAGGGAGAGGCGAGAATCTGGTGGACTTCACATTCTGTGAGAATGAGGCTGACGCGCCTTGTTCCTGCCCCAGTACGTGACATGGAGGAGGGGGGAGAAGGTTCCATTGCTGAGTCACATTCCACTTCAGAATCCAAGAAAAGGGATGTTTTTACCTCCACTCAGGCCTTCCTAGGACTCTTCTTGTGGTGGCGGTGACCCGCTCTCCTGCTCCTATACGGCTCTTCGGGACAAGGTTCATTCTCGACATGTAGCCTCGAAGCGGCGCTGGCGCCATGGTGGAGAGGACTCCCGCTTGAGATAGCCGGGGTGCGAGGGGCACTAGGTAAAATGTCGAAGGTTACATGGGGAGGACCTCCATGGATAGCAACCATGTGGGCGGAACCTCTATTGGAACTGGAAGAAGCATGGGGAGGACGTCCATGCTTGGTGCGGGTGGAGCGAGGCTGACCTTCACCCCTCGGGTTTCCAAGGTGAGTAGGAACTTCTCCAGTTTCATATAGGATGTAGAGTGGACCCCCATGCTAGAGAGGGACCGGATGGGCAATACCTTCACATCGATGGTTGGGGAAAGGAGGAAGAATTTCATACCCGGTGTGGTGGGCATGGGAGAGGCTTCCGCGCTAAGCGTCACTACCACAGGGCATGTCTTCATTCGAGATGGGGATAACATGACTCATAACTCCATGAAATGCTTCAGAGTGGGGAAGGCCCATGCTTTGTGGAATGGTGGTACGGGGAGGCCCTCCGTACGGGCTGACATCACCATGGATTGGTTCGCGGCGATCACCGCTCAGGCCTGCGACCCGACAGCCAACCCAACCTTCCCATGGGGCGGTTGGGGCCTTAGTCCTGGTCGGGTGAAGGAGTGCCCCTGCTCAGTGTATGCAGGGACTCCATGATGCACGTCAGCGGTGGCTCGGGCCATAGTAGTTGTTGACGTCGACGCCCCTTGACGGGCATCCAAAGCTCAGGCCTGACGCTGACGCCTGGTCAGCCGAGCTGGCGTAGGTGTTCTAGGGGCATAGCCTACCTGCTCCTTTAGTGACGCCAGACGACGAAACTGACGTGGCTGGATGGGGGCCCTTTCCTGGAGCCCTTGTGTTGGTACTTTGATCGGGCTGAGCTGGACATCACCCGCCTCATTAGCGTAAGGCGAGGAGTCATCGAGGTGTTCCGTGGACATGCTCCTGAAACGATTGAATGTTGGGGTGGGAAGCAGGGGTTCCCTGCGCGGCCTTTGAGGGTGGCATTGACAGCGGGGCCAGGATGCCTCCAGGTATAAGCGGTCCATTTCCCAAGTCAGGATGACCCCTTGATCCTCGTACTTGTGTACAATTTTGTTGATTACCCTTCATTGGATGATCTCTGACAGGGAGAGGGGAAGTTGGCATCCCGTATTCACGGATGTAGAGGCCGTCGTGAGTGTAGTGGAGCCACATGGAGCAGTTGTGCTGGTGTTTCCCCCGCCCCTAGGTAGGCGAGCGGGCGGTGTTCGTGTTTCCAAAGCAGCAACCTGGTTCTTGGGAGGCTGGGAGATCAACTCATCAATATTGCGAGGAAAAAGATCGACAAACAGTGCCCCACCATCATTCCGTCCTTTGTGGTCGGTAAGAGGGATCCACACCAACACGTTGCAGAAAGGAATGCCCCACGTTCTACTGCACCAAATTCTGGTGAGTTTCACGCCAGGCCCGCTATTTGCTTAGTGGGACCAGGCACCGGATATCTGGATTCGGTGATACGTCAATCTACTGATGCCTCGAATGCTACTAATATCCATATTGATGAGAAGACTTTCACGTTGGTTTCACCATTTTTGTTTCCGATGCTCTTGTCGTGGCGCGCGCGTCTGTCTGCCAGGGTGTGATAGGCGCGGCTTTCTTTGTGTTGCCCTGCATTCCCACTTTCCAAAGTTGGGCGATATCTGCTCTTTATTTAGGGACGTCTTCTCCTTGGTTGAAACCGGGATGATGGGATGTCGGTTCTTCCTTCCGTGGATTCTTCCTCGGAACTCGTCACCTAGTCCAGGTCTCCCTCATAGATTTAATACGTTGTTCGTGAAACTATTCCCAGAGCCATGTTTCCATGGACGCTGGTTAATTACACTACATCTGTCAGGACATTCCAAAGGTCCGGTCATGGTAGTAACCTTTAGTCGGGGAGTAGTCACGTCGAGGCATCAGTAATGTGTCTGAACACTGGGGAATTGGTATCTATCTTATGTCCCTTATGAAAGGTCTTCTCAAAGGCATGGAAGCCCAAGGCATACCACATTGAGTGCGGGGAATCATATTCCATAGGCATGTATCTGTGGTTTTCCTCAGCTACCTATGTTTAACATAGGGTATGTTGCAGGTTTAACGTCCAGCGAGGACGGATCGGTCTGATCAGAACACTAGCTGGAGTGGATCAGATTGAGGAATCCCCCTTAAAGGGATTCCGATATCGGGATCATCCTGTGGGTGGCTTCCCAGATGCTATGGAGGGAAGTGGAGTTGCTCGATCTCACCAGGATGTGGTGGCCCGGGTGAAAAGCATGATGGATGAATGAAGTGGAGGGGGAAGAAATGGAACCATCGCAAGGGTGACATTGAAGTTGGTCTTGAGCCTCGAGGAGACCTCCTATGTATACCCGTGGCAGGGAATCAATGTCCGCGTAGTTAGGGATGGTGCTGGTGAACCGAAGTGAAGGTGGACCTTGGCCCGATGGGTATCGTCAGCGAACCGACGTGAAGGTGAACCTGGGGGTCCACTGTTGGTGGGCTTGAACCACGTGGAGGCTTCCTACGTACCATGCCTTGACATGGATCAAAGTCCACATAGTTCAAGATGGACGCCGGAAGGCCGATGTGAAGGGGGATCAGGGGTCCATGTAGTGGTGGGATTGAACCTCATGGAGGCTTCCTACGTACCATGCATTGACATGGATCAAAATCTTCATAGTTCAAATGAGATGTGGAATAATGTTTAACATCATGCGGGACGGGGGTGAACCGATGTGAATGAGGTCGGAATGACCAGGTGATGGGCTTGAACCTTATAGAGGCTTCCTACATACCATGCCTTGACATGGATCAAAGACCTCATAGTTCAGGTGGTGTTTCTCGTCAGCGAACCAACATGGAGGTGAAACCGTGGGTCCACTGGTGGTGGACCTGAACTTTGTGAAGCTTCCTACGTACCATGCCTTGACATGGATCAAATTCCTAGTAGTTTGGGAGAAAATGGTGGGTGTCGGCAAACAGACATAAAGAAAGGACCTTGGTCTGATGGGACATGGGCTTGAACCTCAGGGAGGCTTCCTACGTACCGTGCCTTGTCATGGATCAAATTCCTCGTAGTTCGAGTTGGTCACAACGGCTTTCCATTAGACTTGAATGCAGTTTAACGTCATGCTGGATGAGGATGGAACCTGACGTGAAAAAATGATGGGCGGTGGGCTTGAACCTCATGGAGGCTCTCTACGTACCATGCCTTGACATGGATCAAAGTCCTTGTAGTTTGTGATGTGCAGTTTAACGTCGTACGGGACATGAATATACAGTTTAACGTCATTCTAGATGAGGGCATACAGTTTAACGTCATGCTGGATGATGGCATCTCCATGATCGATGCTTACTATAAGCCCACATGAGTCATGCTCGGTGTGAGAAACAAGAGGCAGTAGAGACCTGATGATCACGTCGCAAAGGATGCATCCATGAGAAGCGAAGAGGGGATTACGCGTAAGGCGAACCATGGTGCTGGGACTTACTTCAGGATGGAGGTCCAAAGTGTGACAAAGCGCAGCGGGAGAGGGATTTGTGGCCAAAGATGGAAGGTGCCTCGTTCCCTATCGCGCCCCCACTAGCCTAGGCAGTGGGGAAGTAAGGAGGTGCATGGGTGCTACCTTCCGCAAAAGAAGCTTGGGGGCTTACACCAAGGTGGTTTCCCTTCTCCCGTGGACATACACCACTCCAATAATGAGGATATCATCCCATGTGGAGGGGTGATCCCATCTCCATGGAGACCAGTGGTCGTAATGAATGTCCGAGCAGGGGGGGACCATGCGTGTGAGGCATGGGGTCGGATCATAGTTTAACATCATGTGTTGAGGACAAGGTTCTTGGCAGTTTAGCGTCCTACCGCTCAGACGATGTGAGTTTACTCCGCACCCCTAGGACTTACATAACTGGTACCCTCTGCTCCTTGGGGGAGGGAAGGTACCGGCAAAGCCATGGTCAAGGGGGGTCATAGAGTGAACCATCAAGGGGTACACGTTAGCGAGGCTATGTGAAGAAGCAATAGCCGTTAGCATGCCTATGCCAAGAAGCCTTAGGCGAAGCGATGCTACAAGTGGTGTTGTCCATGGGAATTTGAAATCACATCGTGCAAACCAGGAGGGTCCCACGGGAAAAGGAATTTCCAAGCCTAGGGGTGTGCTTTGAAAAGTGGAGTGCCTTGGCCTTAGCATAGGGCCGGGGTGTGAATGGGAGGTACTTTGAGAAGTGGAATAGTGTTTGCGGAGCACTTCCTCATGAAGCAGAGGTGCCTAGCGAAGCAAGGTGCTGTGAAGTAATGTGCTTCGCGATGTACAATGACCCTGCCTTGGCATGTGTATCACTAGTACATGATGGGTGTTTCGCGAACCATAAACGCTCCGTGACTACCTGGGTTCCCTTGGGAATCCCCTTCCTTTGAAAATGCCCTTAGGCTTTGTGAAGGCCATCTCTCTATGAAGAGGGGCTCAAAATGAGACAAGGAGAAGGCATATCGCGAAGGAAAAATACCTCGCGGAGCTCATGATTCTCAGGGCGAATGGTACATCACGATTTGGGAGTTGAGAAGACAAAAGGTCAGATTGTCCATCCCTTGGACATAGGGGGAGCACAATATTTATAGGCAAGGGGCGCCACGAAGTAGAGCTCACGCAGTGCAAAGGGGGTTGCGGTGCTTCACAGTGGGCTCACGAACGCCAGGGCATTCGCGGAGCGGTCCCGCCTCCGGGGCTTCGCTGCGGGATCATGAACATCAGGGCGTTCGCTGAGCATTACCGCCATGGGGCTTCGCGGTGAGATCTTGAATGTCAGGGATTTCTCGGACCATTACCGGCGCATGTGATTTGCGGGGGCTGCAGTGTTCGGCGGCGCTCGGCGTCGGGGCTTCGCGAGGCAGCGTGTGGGCTTCTTTTCCTTCTTCCACTTGTGGTCAATATTTTAGCACCAACAGTGTGGTTAAACCACTCCTTGGTTACCCTGGTGAGGGACACCTTTAGATACATTTTATGTCTATCATATCTATAAACCATAAGAATTATTTCCCATGGTAAAATCATTCAATGTGATACCTACTCTTAATCCCCCTTTACATATCTTCTTAACAATAATATATTTCTTCACCACTTTAGAGTGGGTTAAAAAAATTCATAACATTATTTTACAACATTTGTTTTAATATCTTCTCAAAAGGCCCCACCTATTATATTTCATCCCTTATCATGTATGAAAAAAAATGTAAATTAGAAAATTCATCTTTTTACTCCATAAAATTCATCAATATGAACCTCAGTTCAATGAACATACATGAATTCACTTGATGTTAATTTTGAAGGTTGGATTAATTGAAAATGATCTCTTGAAAATATCTCCATATAACTCATTATTATTTTTATATCCTTGAGCATAACATTCTACCATCGAAGAGATACCCCTTCCAACAAGAGGGTAGTCATCTTTTCTCCAGTGTATTTATTGTCTGAAATTTATGATGGAGGAAACAAATCCACTCCACAGCCTCCTAAAGTTAAAAATCTCTCATAATGGTCAAAATATTATCAAAATTAGAAAACAAAAATGATATGTTATGTTACGGGATCCTACTAAGGATCTCTGTAACTATTAGATTGAAGTAATTCGGCAATCCAATCCAAAAACAGGAGGATCAACCATAGGTTAATCTAGTGGTGTATTATTATACACCCATTAATTCATGGATAAAGGTGATATTCATGGTGGAGTACTATATAATAAATTAGATATGAAAATTAAAACATTCTTTCCCAGAGTAGGATAATCAATGATCAAAATACACTATTAAGGCCAGGTCTAACCCCATTCCTCTTTCTATAAATTCAATCTATCAAAATTAGATTCATTTTATAAAACCTTTCATAATCCTTTTAAATTTTTTCATAACATAAAATAATATCTAGAAACAATTAAATGAATTATTCAAGCATAAATTCAAAGTTACTAAAAATTTATAATGTATTAAAGGGTTTTCAACGAAATAAATAAAATAATGACTCATACTGACCATGTTTTTGATAATAAATATATATAAAAAGCAATTTATTTACAATTGATATTTTAGTTAATATTAATTTTCATTTGGTTCCAACAAAAAAAATTATTAGACATAATAAATAATATAGTATGCATTATGACCCACTTTTTCCTACATATCAATGGCTAACATGATTATTGAGAAATTAGAACGTGATAGTAACTCAGATAAGAATGAAAAATTGATCATATACTACCCATGGTAAGTAAATTATGCACTATAATTATACTGATGATGCATATTTTTGGGAAACTTCCTGAGTCTCAATAGTCCTATCTCTTGCCTACTCTCAGTCCCACATAAAAGAGCCCTCAATGGGATATAATACCATTTTTAAATTATTGTAACCCAAATACACAAATGGTACCCATATCACACAATCAAAATACATTTGAAACGACTTCAAATTATTAGTGGTTACAATAAATACCAAATGTTGAACAATACAAGAGTGGGATATGGATTTCACGGTAGAATAATAAAATAAACAAAGTCATGTTCATTCCCATATTTTATATGAAATTCATTAGCACTAATCATACTAAGTATGAAAGTAGTTAACTATTGTAATAAGGTGAGTAAAAGAACCAATGATAAATAAATAAGAGGGTGTAAATATAAATTATCACCCATCCAATGTATAGAAACACCCAAATAGTTAAAAAGATAAGTGAGCTAGTTAAAAAATAACATTTATATATATAACTAAAACCAAAAAATCCCTAATGAACTAAATATGTGAAGTCTCATTTGTGGAACACATATGAGAACATCTAAGGGTAGCCCCTCTACATTCACTTTTCTCATCCACAAAAGGTATAAAAGTTTACACCTAGACTCTCAGCTCTTTGTATCACTAGATATAATCATTATCAAAACATTCCCTTAATAGGATCATGAACAAAAGTATCTATATGTATCCTATAATGACATATATAGGTTGTCCGTTTGACAGAACCTTAAAGGTGGGCACCACCCTACCTCTTAACCATCGATAATATGAATCTTTGTGGAACAAAAACATGGATACAAATGAATTATAATTATGATATAAAACATGATTTCTCTAAATTATATAGGTATAAAATGGTCGAGATAACCACCCCCATATACCAAGAGGGTCCATACCTGACATACTTACTACTAACCTTAGGCCATGATCTAAAGCAAATAAATATAATGAGCCATATAAAATAACCCATCTCATCTAAAAATATATCTTTTATAATGAGTAGGGAAAAACTCTAATCATATCTAGAGGTAAAGGGTATAAGGGTTTAATGAGTATGGGTTTTATAACTCATCCCCTTTGAACAAACTATTCATTAAATGAGGTGTACTTGCTCAGGATTTTTATAATAAAAATATAACCCTTATCACATGTTTTAAAATCATAACGATCCATCTATATATAAAAACATCATTTCATACCACAATATTAGGATTTATAGATTTAAAAAACTAATATTATAATTTTCATACATGAAGTGTTAAAACCAATATAAAGGTCGTGCTAATAATTTAAACCTTCTACTATAATTAAAATTCTTGGTAGGCTTAAAAATTAGTCTAAAAATAATAATTTCATATATATATATATATTCATGTATATATATACATAAAAAATTAATCAATCCATGATTAATATTCATTAAATACTGAATGCAATTTTTATTAGATGAAAAATTTCTTTTTCTAAGTTGGAATCCCTCAGCCCTATACTGTTACAATACCAACTGTTCAAGAATGGGAGAGAAAGAAGGGTCCAAAATTCAAAATAAATTGTAAAATGTTGTTTTATAGTGAATGAAAGGAATTAATTCCATAAATAGAACTAATATACCATCCTAAATTAAGATATATTTATGGTTTATTTCCCACAATCTAAGTAAAATAAATATAATAGGAAAAGTATCCAACTTACATTCAAATAGGTAAAGAAAAACCCTCTTATAGGTAGCCAAAGATAAATTCAAGGTTCTAAGAGGATTCAAAATAAAATAGATTTCTGTATATAATTATGTTGGTTTTTTAGTTGAAAATGAAGAAATCAGATGATTATAGGAGGTTCACGCCCTTATAATTCAAACAATCAGCTTCAACAACCAATTGAAGGAAATCCAAAACAAGAGTGGGTGTGGTTTCATATGGGAGAGAATATAAGAGATGTAAAACCTCAAGGGTGTAGTGAAACTGTTGTACTGAGGTGAAATCCTGAGTAAAATGAGATTTATGGGATTATTTATGAGGTAAAATGACTAGTTTTTTCCAAGGTTGAAAATTTTAACTTACAATGATACTGATTTTATGGTCATGGTCCATTAGGGAATCCATGATGTTGAAAGTGACCCTGTAACACCACGATATTTAATGAAAAATATTTTTTTAATGTCATTTATGTCTTGTGTTTTAGGATACACTAAAAGGATCTTGCACAATATGCATCCCTAACATGGCTTTCATTACACACAATCATGACCTTCCACGATAGCGTGTGTTGTACGCAAAACCGTGTTTCACTAAACAACGATATGTTATATAAACTAGCCATTATGAATAGTAATACCCACTTTTTGAAATTTTATAATTATATCTTTCAAAATGGACTTCATTTTTTGGATTCAGAATATCCAAATTAGCCTAGGGTGAATTTTTGGAATTTTTCTAAAAATATTCAATTTTTGGTGAATAGTGAAAACACTAGGTTATTATTCAAAAACCGACTTTTTATTTAAATAATTATTTATTTTATTGAAATTTATTCTAGGTCAAAATTGATAAATAATACCTATATATGTTCAATTTAATTCATTGAAGTCATTTTATAACAAGTTTAGATATATTAAAATTTTATTGAACTTTTCACTGTCTTTACCCACCTCCTAGGAGAATTTGAAAATTTACATAAAACTAAATTTTACAGCATTTGTGAGTGGAATTTAGAAAATCCGAGAGACACGGTAAATATCCACGAGTAAAATTTGTTTCTATAAGATAAAAATAATTTATGGTGAATAGTAACTTTTTACTTTTAGTTACCACGGTTAAAAGTAAATAGGATAAATAAGGGTAAAAATGATATTATTATTACCCTAACACATGTCCTAATTTTATTGGATAAGTTTAATAAGACCAAAAGAAACCTTATGATTAAAATATTAC
This sequence comes from Viscum album, assembly GCA_963277665.1. Taxonomy (NCBI): domain Eukaryota; kingdom Viridiplantae; phylum Streptophyta; class Magnoliopsida; order Santalales; family Viscaceae; genus Viscum; species Viscum album. Next base: position 450,825,715 of record OY728133.1, read on the forward strand.
CCTTTAGGTCCACTTGTATTAGATTAAGACATTTATTATTATTTTATTTAAAAAAAGAGTTAAAAGAGTTAAAATCAATGTTTAATAAATAAAACATTTGTAATATAGGGTTATACATAAGATAAATTCAACTATAAATATTAATTATAAATATAAAAATATTTCCTACTTAATGGTATTTTATTTATAATATTTATACATTAAATAATTTAATTTATTTATGACACAATGGTGATGCAGTAATTACCTAAATAATAAAATATTAAAATAATTGATATTATAAATACCCAAATAAATGTAATTTGAGACTTTTTATAAATTCCACTAATTTTCTAGGTTAATATTACATTTTATTATTGATTTAATTATCCTTTTTTCTAACTAATCATGCTGTTATGATTTTCACAAAAATGAAGTACCAAATAGTGTCAAAATTGACATAAAATAGTTTTTAAAACAAATATTATATTAATATTTGTTATTTTATTCATAAAAATCTATTGTTCAGACAAATGAATTAGATAAGGATATATATATTAATAATGAACCACTTGGGGTTCGTTTGGATTGTTATAGTACGTTTATTAACCATATAGTGTAAGAAAACAAAAAGACACGGTAAAAGTTAAATTATTTAACATAGAGTTAAATCTAAATGATAAAGATAAAATAGTACCCTAAACTTGTCTAAAACATATTGGTTGAGATTATTTCAACCCATACCCACCTTATCTTCTAAATAAATCAATTTGGAGATATTAAAAACCGAATATGACATTATTACAAAATAATAGTTTATGTTTTTCCAAAGGTGCCCCTCTCCTCCATTATAAAGAAGGGCGCCCCTTCCCTTTTCTCTTCACACCCTTATGAGCCTTGAAGCTCAGAAAACCCCTGAAAAATCCTCTTATACACCTTTCTATTTATATCATAGATGTTCTGTTCTTCTCAAAATACCATCTCTAGTGCCCTAAGAAAATTTTAAAGGACGTGCGTCGAAGAAGAGGTAATCTCTTCTAACGATTGTTTCATGTTTCTTTCTTCTTCAAATTATTCTTCTTTAGTTGTTTTATTATAAAGTAATAAAATCACTATTAATTATATACTGATATGTTATTATACATATTAAACAACCCCATTTCACCTTCTATACATCCTACGGAAAATGAAATCACCGCGCGTGCGTACGTATGGAATACCGTCCCCACGCCGTGGTGTAATCTATTTTTCCACCACCAGCTTACTTGGATGGGTATAATGGTGTAAAGAATAACTATATATGATTATTATAATATCCTATGGATTATATGATATTATATCATCCACTCAAAGTCCATTCAAAAAATATGGGAACGATATCATCGCTCGTGCGTACGTACAGATTATCGTCTTCACGACACGATGAGATTCATTTTCCATGTTAACAATTCAAAAATGATTATAAAGTATATATAATAAGTAATCCTAAAATATATGACAAAATAATGCTACTGGATATATTTATATCTGTATGTCATCTACTTAATTCTATTCAAGTCAATAAGGAAAGGAAAACAGCGTCCATGCGTACATACGGCCTACCATCTCCATGAATGGTGCATTTCATTTCATTCATCTATATATTATATATATATATACTGAATATATATGATATATAAATCATGATTTACATTCTGGAAATAATTAAATCATGATATAAGTAATAATAATATCATTAACAACAAATCAAAACACATACGATAAATGAAATGATTTTACCCAAAACGATGCTTTAACAAAGCTTTTATAAAAGGACGGGCAATATAAAGTCATAAGTGAACCATATATAATATTATAACAATGAATATGATTCTTTAATAAGTCAATGTCATTATTTAAATCATTATATAGGAGGTTCGGATATTTACAAAGCATATCAGACATAAGGTAAGGGATAATTTTCTAATCTCATTTTTATTCGAGATTGCTTATACGTAAGTATTTTCTAGGGTTATTGTTATCATCCATGTCTATGTTTTCTAAAAGTGTTTTAATGTATGTTTAAAGTCCTTTTAACCCATTTTTGAAATTTACCACACGTTATGATAGGAATCTAACTTTTTTTACCACACGGGGAAATTTTTGACTTTTCCGACAAAAGTATAAGAAGAATGTTATTTTTAACATATACGGCGTTAACCGATTTTTACGGTTTCATAACGACTGATTTTAATGATTAATAATCTACAATATTTTATGAATATTTTCAACGAATCCTTTTCTTTTAAAATTTCATGGAATTGTTTGAAAAGAAAATGATTTTGAATAAAAAAGGATATTCTCCTCAAGAATTAATTTCAAGTGGTGTATTAAAACCATTTTCCATCTAAGATGAAATTATTTCATATGTGTATGTTTCAAATATAATGTCTCTATGATTTACATGGTTTCAATTTTCTTTTGATGATAAAATATCCATTTGTTTTTTATGGATTATGTGATGATTGGATGATGTTTATAAAACCCATTTTATTCAATGGGTTATGATTAATGTTTCAAGTTTATTTTGTGGCACAAGTAAGAATGATTTCATTATGAGATGGGTGAGACCTATATCCCACTCCAATGCATTGGGTGAAAATTTATATCTCATGAGATAGACATGGCTAGAATGGAAATTTAATCTAGTTTAGTGATACAGGACTGGAATGAGGAGTGAACTCGATTCCGAAAGGGAATTTGTCCACTAAGATGGTCTTGGCAGAAATTCCTTGGCTACTATGGAAATCATATAATGTGATTAATGTTTTGTCACAATTAAATGCTTTATTCCCATGCTATTTTATCATAATTGATGATCCATTATGATCTATGACTTATGTACTTCCTTGTTTTATGTCATTGATCAAGATTTTTATGTTTAAATATTATGTTCATGTTTTGAAGTTCAAATGTATATGGTTTGTTTTATTTTCTCCATGCTTACCCTTAATGAGAATTTGAGCTCACCCTTTATATATTTTATTCTCCCCAAGATATAAAGAAAGGTTTTAGGTATGAAAACAAAAGGGTAGATCTTTATGGAAGATGTTGGAAATCTTTCACCACGATTAGTTCATTATGTTCCGAGTTTCCAAATACACTAAACTATTACAGCCCTTTAGTGTTTTTTTGTTATATATTAAATATTCTGTAAAAGTAATGTAATGTCCATGTACGTCAAGATTTGGGTCTCTTTAGACCCTATAACCATTGAGATTCCATAAGGTACTGAATTTTTCAAAATTTGGCACCCAATATTATCCTATAACGTAAGTTATTTCTCCCCTATTCTTATAACCTCAACCAAAATTCTTTAATTTTATCTAAACTTAATATTACAACCAAAATTAAATTAATACACTCAAGGTTAAACAAAATAATCAAATATGATAGTCATGGTAATTACATTTTATATAATAATGAAAATATTATCATGGTTTAAAACAACTAATTATATGATTTGAAACATACTTAACCACAACTAATTATATCAACTGTAAGGCATTCATAAAAACAATATCAATGTATGAACATAAAAATTTTAATCTTTTCTCAAGCTTAGATAATGGGGATATTATTATTTCTAAGACTCATGACATAAAACACATGTAAATACACTTATTTGAGTTACCATTTCTAAACATCTTAAGAAATTTACAAATATAAGTTTCTTGACATAGAAAAATTTTCCATCTGGATTTATCTCTATATATCTACCAAATATGATGTCTACTTCACCCTTGTATTTCATTGTGAATCATTTTTCCAACCATATCATTATGGAATGTAAATTTTGGGTATTATTTTTTATGAATAGTATATTATCAAAAAACAATACAAGAAACACCATATCTCTTCCATTAACCCACTCTAAAATATTGATGAAAACAAACTCTTTGATCGCATCATCAAACTGGATGTTCCAACTCTAAGAACATTTCATCAATACACAAATGGGACATTTAAACTTTCACACTTTAACAACATCATTTAGAACACTAAACCCATTATTTTTTTTCATATAAATGACCTTGATGAATGTTTCATTAAGAAAATTAGTTGTGATATCCATTTGATATGTCTAAAAATAATAATGGACTATTATAGAACACAATATCTAAATGAAATTTATGATTATAACTGGTGAAATTTTTTCTTTATAGTTAATACCTACAAATTTTCCATAAGACATTCCACTAAGAAATATTAATAGGTAGACACTCAACCATCACATTTACTCTTCTTTTAAAATACCTGATTTCACCCTATGGGTCTCACTCATTCATGGGAATCCACGATGATTCAAACATGGATAGTGTACATAAAGTTCATCTTAGATCTTATGTCCTTTAAACATATTCCAAAATATAGACATTCAATATAATCTTGATTTGTATTCAGTTTATTATCGATGAAAATTAATTTTTTGTCATTGTGTAGAAGAAATATATATCTCTTAGGATTCTAATAATTCTTACCAAACTATTGAGGTTTTTGTGTATCCTAATTCAGTTATATTTTTATTAACACTTATTAAAATAGGTCACTTTCCATCTTATGAATAATTCATTTTTATTTATCTTAAACATACCCTAGTTTATTTTTTATAATAGTTACTCCTTAATTGATATATTTACTCTCAATTAAAATACTATTACTGGATAGAATCACTTTTTATTTGGTAATATTATTGATATAGTATCTTTTAGTTTCCTTTGGATGACCAAAAAATAAAAAATTTCTTATATAGTACAATGTTTATATAAAAATAAACACCACATGTATACTTCAATAAAAAATACACATAAAATTCATATTGTAATCAATAACAATCCATATATCATATGATGTATTTATGATTTCTTGAGATAGAATAATTTAAATTTGAAATTCACAATTTTCTAGAGTATGTCCCCAAAATTAGGGATGATGTCATACTAAATAATGATCTATAAAACTGTATTCAATAACTTATTATTACCCTATTAGGCACACCACTCCATTTTGTTTTTCTAGAGGGACTGAGTTGTGAAATAATTTCACAATATCTCAAATGATTATTAAATAACAAGAATATTTATTCACTAACCTAATCTAATAAAAGTATCTTAAATTTTTTTTTAATTTATTCCATATATAATTTTAATAACTTTAAACCTTTCAATGGTTTAAAACTTGTGTCTAATAAAAAACACAAAATCATATTAGGTGAAATCTTTATTAAAATTTTCAAAGTACATATACCGACCACTTTATTGAGTACTCATTTTTTTCACATGCATCACAGTCTATTAGTTAAAATAGTCTACCATCACTCCAACATTTTTATCTTAATGGTTTTTTAATCATTTTACCAAATTAATAATATTTTAATTTTTCAAATTATTGATAATTGAATGAGTTCAATAATCCATCTCTATGAAGTATTTGAATGTGTCTCTCACTATATGCCCAAGGTAACAAAGTCATTGATGAGTAATGTTACAATAATCCTTAACCTTCTTATCCTGAATGCTATAAACCAGATTATCCATATATAGAATACTAGTCATAAACTATATTCCCAAATAAATAAAAACATATTATTAAAAAATATAAAATAAATTATTATCTTAATAATAAATAATAATAAATTTTTTGTATAAAACAGTTATATAGATAAAATTTATATTTATCGATGGAATATAGTAACCATATTCCAATTCGGAAAAAAATCACTAGATTCAATTAAATCATATGTTTCAACATATAATGTGGAAATTTTTTTCTTCTTTCTAACAAGAATATTTACATATCCTTTAATAAATTATCTTCTATTTTGAGCCAATTTTTATCAATACAGATGTGTGATACACAAAATATTCCAAGGATTCAATATAATAGAAATTTATTTATATAACAATCACACCATTATACTCCAAAGTTTTCTCCTTTATAATATTTACTAACCTTATATGTCAACATATATAACTATATATTCAAACAGTAAGAGATATTGAAATAATATTCATTATCCTTATCATTTCTTACCAAAAACATATCTCTAGGAGATTGTGATGTTTTATATCATTTTATTAAGGGAAGTAATTGAATATAATCACAACAAAACGTTAAACATATACACTATATGTATTTAGTGGACCAAGAACCATATTTCACTGAACATTGATTCAAATTTTCATTTCTCCCAACATTTATCTATTAAGGAAGTTTATAATTAAAATAATATCACTTATTAATCTTAGATATTTATTTAGAAAACACTTTTCCCATTTCATTAACTAAATTCTCCAAAATCTATTCCTCTAGATACAATCCTATTAAGGGTACCTAGTCATGTGTAACGCAAAAAATTTATGTTAATAAGGGAAACTAGTCATATTATAGTCACACATACCCAATATTTCTTACACAAGATAATCCATATTAATCCAACTCAACTATTTTCATATAAATTTTATGCATATCATACTTAACTATTTCATCCCATTTAATCATTAAATATCATATTCCTTTAAATATAAAATATAATCTTAACAGATTAATTTTTAACACCTTATGGAGAACCTGATTTTTGTCGCTTACCCAATAATAAATATTAATTACCTCAATACATATCTATAACGACCCATACTTTACATACATTGTTATTACTTCATAATTGAATCACACTTATTACAACATATAACAAAACCAAGAAATGACCGTATAGGTATAGAGTCTTTAGAAACTAAGAAACATAAACAACTGGTTCATAAAACATCTACTTTGCCTCCCATTTATCTCATCATATCTAGAGTCCCTTTTTGGCATATTCTACTTAATAACCTTCTTCCTGACCTGGGAAATAAAACATAAAAAAGGGTGAGCTCAAATGCTTAGTAAGGGTAAACAAAAGAAATATCAATCACATCATATACATAAGAACATAACTTTTGGAAATCTTATCCTACAAAAGAGATCATAATATCATAACATGGGATAAATCATAGAAGTGAAATTTAATCACAATAATCATAACTTAAAACATGAAACCTTGTGGCATACACACATAATCATAGAGAATCATTTCTTATTAGTCAAGACTCATTGCCAAGACTATCTTAGTGGACAAAGTCAATTTCTGAACCGAGTTACCCTCGTTTCAGTCCTGCTTCACTGAACCGGTATAACCTACCATTCTAGCCATGTCTATCTCATGAGATATAAAATCTTTACCCAATTAATTGGAGGGAGATATAGGTCACACCCATCTCATAATGATACCATTCTTATGTGTGCCACAAAATCATAAACCATACATCATAGTGTAACCCATGTAATAAAAATGGGATTCTTAAACAACATGACATCACAAAACAATTCATATAAGATAAAGGTATTCATAAAAATATTTCCATCACAACATAATCAAATCCATGTAATAATAGGGATAAAAACAAAACCCTTTTATTATCTTAGATGGAAAATAATTTTGATAAAATACTTGAACTCCATTCATGAGGAAAATATCCTTTCTACTTCAAAAACATTTTTCCTTTCTTAACATGTCATACAATTTTAAACTAAAAGAAGTTGATTAAAAATACCTTGGAAACTTGTAAAGGAAGCTTCTTGGAAATAATGTTTTAAAAATCCATTCATGCCGTACAAGTTAAAAAAAACATTCTTCGAACTTTTGTCGGAAAAGTCAAAAAAAAGTACCTCGTATGAAAAGCGACAAAAGATTCCTTTCATATCTTTTACTAAAAACTCACCGAAGGGTAAAATAGGATTTAAAAAATTGTAGGTGAATGGAAATAATATTACATATTGAGGAAACATGGATGTGGATGATAAAATACACCCCAGTAAATACCAAATTATAAACAATCTCGGATAAAAATGAGATTGTGATATTTCCCTTACCTTAAGTCCAACTTGCTTTGTAAGTGTCCGAACCTCCTATATAATGATTTAAATAATGTTATTGACTTATTCCATAATCATAATTATTTTTATGATATCATATATGGTCATATTCTTAGCTTCTTAGTAGTAATATTTCATTGCTACTTGTTATTCGGGTGTTTAAAACTTTTTGTTCTTATGCGTGTTTTGTCGAATAAATTCATATTATTCTCTTTAGGTTATAGATACCTCATTTCCAGAATGGTATTAGTGTAATATATATCATATTAATTCATTCAATTCATTTATATAATCATTATGAAATGAAGATCATGTAGAACGAGTCGCATCACATCGTGGAGACGGTATTCCGTACGTACGCACGAGTGATGATATCGTTCCTATGATCTTGGATTGTATTGGTGTGCATGTATACTATTTCAGAATAAATATCACTTTTAATAGTCATATATAGTCATTATTTACACCATTATACCCATCCAATTAGGGTGGTGGTGGAAAATAGATTACACCACGGCGTGGAGACGGTATTCCGTACGTACACACGCGCGGTGATTTCATTTTCCATAGGATGGATAGATGGTTAAATAGGGTTGTTTCATAATTATAATAACATATCAGTATATGAGTGATACTGATGTTATTACTTCATAATGAAACAACTAAAGAAGAAGAAGTTGAAGAAGAATGAAATTGGAAAGGATCGGTAATGGATATTACCTCTTCTTTGAAGTGCTTCTTTGAGACCTCCTTTTAGGGCACTAAAATTGGTCTTTTAAGAAGACCAGAACATCTAGGTTGTCTCTAGGGAAGTGGAGAGGAGAAAATGTCAGGGGTTGGCCGAGCTTGAAGGCTCAAAGTTGTGTGAGGAAGAGAGGGAGGAGGTGCCCTTTTATAAGGGAGGAGAGGGGCACCTTTGGAATAACAAAAACTATTATTTTATTATAAAGTCACGTTCGGTTTTAAATAGCTCCAAATTGATTTATTTCGAGGCTAAGGTGGGTATGGGTCGAAATCCTTTCATCTAAAAGAATTTAGACAAGTTTAGGTTCCTATTTTAACCTTATCATTTAGATTTAACATTAAGTTAAATAATTTTACTTTTACCATGTCTTCTTGTGTTCTTATACTATAAGGTTAATAAACATACTATATCAAGCCAAACGAACCCCAAGTTGTTTATTATTAATATATATAACATTATCTAAGTCATTTTGCCGAACCCTAGATTTTTAGGAATAAAATAACAATTAATAATATAATATTTGTTTTAAAAACTATTTTATGTCAATTTTGACACTATTTACTAATTGATTTTTGTGAAAATCATAACAGAATGATAAGTTATAAAAAAGTTAATTAAATAAATACTAACATGTCATATTAACCTAGAAAATTATTGTAATTCATAAAAAGTCTCAAATTATACTTATTTAGGTGTTTATAATATCAATTATTCTATTTTTTTCACTATTATTGTAATTACTGCATCATCATTGTGTCATAAATAAATTAAATTATTTAAAGTATAAAAATTAAAAATAAAATACCATTATGTAGAATTTTTTTTAGCTTTCTAATGAATATTTATAGTCGAATTTATCTTATGTATAACCCTATATTAAAAATTATTTAGTTATTAAACGTTGATTTTAACTATTTTAACCCTTCTTTAAATAAATTAATACTAAATGTCCAAAGCTATTCCAAATGGGCCTAAATGGTCATATTTTGTTCCTAAGTTTGTTTTTGGTCGAATTAAACTTGTACAGTAGAATTAAGACATGTGTTAGGGTAATAATAATATCATTTTTACCTTTAATTACCCTATTTACTTTTAACCGTGGTAAAAAAAGTAAAAAGTTACTATTCACCAAAAAAATTATTTTCATCTCATTGAACCACATTTTACTTAATGACATCAACCGTGTCTCTCGGATTTTTGAAATTCCACTCACATAAGCAATAAAATTAAGTTTTATGAAAAATTTAGTTTTTTTAACAGCCACTTAGTAGTTTCACTATTCATCAAAAATTGAAAGTTTTCAGAAAAATACCAAAATTTCACCCTTGGCTAATTTCGATATTCTGAGTCCAAAAATGACATCCATTTTGAAAAATAAATTTTAGAAAATTTTAAAAAGTGGTTATTACTATTCATAACGGCTAGTTTTAATAATATTTTAATAGTATATCGTTGTTTAGTGAAACTTAGTATTGTGTACGACGCAAGCTATCGAGGAAGGTCGCGATTTCGTGTAAAGCAAGCCAAGAAAGTGTTGTGTGTAGAAAAAGATTCCTTTGATGATTTATATAACATAAAAGTCTCGGGTGTTACATTATACCCCCCTTAAAATGAATTTCGCCCTCGAAATTTGTCACTTTGTAACAAACAGATGGGGATACCTCTCCCTCATCATATCCTTAAGCTCCCATGTAGCTTCTTCTAATTGGTGGTTCCTCCATAAAACTTTCACCAATCGAGTGGTCTTGTTTCGTAGGACTTTTTCGCTACGATCCAGAATCTCTATCGGTTGTTCTTCATAAGAAAGATCTTGCTCGAGCGGTACAACTTCTGAGCTAAGTACATGTGAAGGATCAGGTATGTACTTTCTCAGGAGAGATACATGGAACACATCGTGAACTTGAGAGAGATTCGGTGGAAGTGCCAATTGTTAAGCTACCTTCCCAACACGATCCAGTATTTCGAAAGGAACGATATATCTGGGGCTCAACTTCCCCTTCTTTCCAAATCTCATAACCCTCTTCCAGGGAGATATCCGTAAGAACACTTTATCGCCCACTTCAAACTCTAGGTCTTTTCTTCGGCTGTTGGCATAACTTTTCTGTCGACTCTGAGCTGCTCTTATGTGTTGTTGAATAGATCTGACCTTTTCTGCCATTTCATCAACGAGATCAGGTCCTAATAGCTTTCTTTCCCCAACTTCATACCAGAAAGTTGGAGTCCTGCATTTCTTTCCATAGAGAGCTTCATAAGGAGCCATCTGAATACTAGAGTAAAAGCTATTATTATAAAAAAGTTCCACCAAAGGTTGGTGTTGATCCCAACCACCTTTGAAATCCATAGAGCAAGCTCTCAACATATCTTCTAGAGTTTGAATTGTTCTCTCAGACTGACCATCTGTCTGAGGATGATAAGCAGTGCTGAAACTCAACTCTGTATCCAGAGTATGTTGAAGACTTCGCCAGAACTTTGAGGTAAACCTTGAATCCCGATCCAATATAATAGAAAGTGGTACTCCATGAAATCTTACTACTTCCTTTACATATATCCTGGAAAGTTGATCCAGAGATAAATCCTCTCTAATAGTAATGAAGTGTGCAGATTTTGTAAGATGATAAACTATGACCCAGATAGCATTATTGCCTTTGGATGTTTTAGGAAGTCCTGTGACAAAGTCCATAGTGATATTTTCCCATTTCCATTCGGGTATGGGTAATGGTTGTAACATCCCATTAGACTTCTGTCTCTCAGCTTTAACTTGCTGACAAACCAAGCATCGAGAGACATATTCAGCAACATCTCTTTTCATGCCATCCCACCAGAAGTACTCTTTCAGGTCCCTATACATCTTTGTGCTTCCAGGATGAATAGAGAATGAAGAACTATGAGCTTCATCCAGCAGCTCCTTCTTTAATTCGGGGATGGGAGGAACACAAACCCGATTCCTGAACTTTATTATCCCATCACAATCAAGGTTGAATTCAGGAACATTTCTCACCTTCTTTTGTAACTTGACATATTCTTTCTATGCCTCTTTAATAATCACATGTATAGATGGTTGAATATTCATTTGAGAAAGATATGATTTCTCCCCTTCCATTATAATTCCAAGATCCATTCTTTGTAAATCCATAAATATTGGATCTTTTGTGATCCTCATCACGGATAAACTGGCATGGTCTTGTCGACTTAATGCATCTGCCACCTTGTTTTCTTTCCCAGGGTGGTAATGGATTGAGCAGTCATAATCCTTAATCAGCTCCAACCATCTTCTTTGGTGCATATTCAGCTCCTTTTGTGTGAAAATATACTTTAAACTTTTATGATCAGTATAAATATCACACCTTTCACCATAAAGGTAATGCCTCCAAATCTTTAATGCAAAGATTACCGCAGCTAACTCCAAATCTTGAGTTGGGTAATTTTGCTCATTTATTTTCAACTATCGTGAGGCATAAGCTATCACCATATCATTTTGCATAAGAACACACCCAATTCCCTTCTTGGATGCATCACTATAGATCACAAACCTTCCTCCACTACAAGGCAGTGTGAGTACAGGTGCACTGGATAACCTTCTTTTCAACTCTTTGAAATTATCTTCACATTCCTCCATCCATAAAAACTTAACTCCTTTCCGAGTCAACTTGGTGAGTGGATTAGAAAATCATGAAAGATCTTTCACAAAACGTCGATAATATCCAGCCAAACCAAGAAAACTTCGGATCTCGGTTACTGTTGTTGGTCTCGACCATCTTTCGATAACCTCTGTTTTTGCTGGATCCACAGATATCCCTTATTTTGAGATTATGTGACCCAAAAATGCAACTTGTTGAAGCCAAAATTCACATTTGGTAAATTTGGCATAAAGCTTCTCTTTTCTCAGGGTCTTCAATATAATTCTCAAGTGATCTTCATGTTCTTCCTTGCTCTTTGAATAGACAAGAATATTGTCTATAAAGACAACCACAAATTGATCAAGATAGTCTCTAAAGACTCTATTCATTAGATCCATGAAGATAGTAGGGGCATTAGTAAGACCAAATGTCATCACTATAAATTCATAGTGTCCATACCATGTACGGAAAGCCGTCTTTGGTATATCCTCCCTTTTGACCCTTAATTGATGATACCCTGAACGAAGATCAATCTTGGAAAAGTATTGAGCTCCGCGTAGTTGGTCAAAGAGGTCATCAATGCGTGGGAGAGGATATTTGTTCTTGATAGTGATCTTGTTAAGTTCTCGATAATCAATGCAGAGTCTCATTGATCCATATTTCTTCTTAACAAACAGAACAGGTGCTCCCCAAGGTGATGCACTAGGGCGTATGAACCCCTTATCGAGATTCTCTTGGAGTTGCTTCTTCAATTCCTGCAACTCAATTGGGGTCATTCTATAAGATGTCTTTGAAATAGGCAAAGCACACGGTACGAGTTCTATTGAAAACTCAACTTCACGATTCGGTGGAAGACCCGGTAATTCCTCCGGAATGACATCATCAAACACTCCTACAATGGGCATATTCTTAATCGTGAGTTTCTCACCAACCATTTGAGACAAATAACCTTCATTTAGTGGAATCAAGACCCATACAATGGAAGGAATTTCCACTGGAAGGTTATATTCATCCTTGCATCGATAGACGATTATAGATTGATCTGGAATATGAAATGTGACTTCCCTTCTTTGGCAATTGATATGAGCTCCATGTAGAGAAAGCCAATCCATGCCAAGAATCACATCAAATTCCACTATAGGAAGGATCATAAGATTTGCAGGAAGCACTTTCCCACAAACTTCAATCGGAGAAGAATTATAAACTTTTGATGCGACTGTTGTGCCATTAGGGGTTGTCACAGCTAACTCAACATCTAACTGTTGAGGTAATAAGGTGATATCCTTAGAAAATTCTTCAGAAATAAATGAGTGGGTGGATCCAGAATCAAATAAAATAGTTTCTACTTTAGAGTGGATGGTAAGTGTACCTTTCACCACATCGTTATCGTACTCCACGTCGCTGATAGAAATTGCATGTGACTTTCCTTTGTCTTTAGCCTTAAGAGTTTATTGACGTCGACCATCATCATCAACCCTTGGATTAGGGAATTTATTGGCATAATGTCTCATCTCCTTGCACTTGAAACATTGAAGTGTAGTAGGTTCATTCTGTGTATCCCTTCCTTTGTTTGCATCATTATACATCTTCTTCCCATCATCGCGGCATTCAAATGCCCGATGACCTTCCTTTCCACATTTGAAACATTTACTTGTCCCTTTGAGACAACTCCCTCCATGTTTCTTTCCACGCTTTGTGCATAAGGGAAAGTTTATCTTCTTTTCAGTGTTCTCTTTTGATTTTCCTTTGAATTCCATTTTCCTCTTCTTATCAAACCCATATGACTGATGGGTTACTCCAATCTCCATCTCATCTTTGAGAGCACATCGAACGATTTCCTCGTAGCTATTGAAGTCCTTTATGGATAAGGCCCTTCGAAGACTTGCTTTTAAGCCACTAAAGAATCGATCGATCTTACTCTCAGGTTGGATAATAATACCAGAAGCGTACCTTGCAAGTCTTGTAAAATTTTCTTCATAGGTACCAAAAGATTCACCATCCTTTTGCTTCAGTTCAAGAAACTCTTTTTCCATCTGTGTTCGGAGAATACGAGGGAAGTACTTATTGAAAAATAAGTTCTTGAACTCGTCCCATTCCATGGACTCAATTTCATCCCTCTGCCTCGTATTCTTAATAAGATTCCACCATTGATCAGCATCACCCTCCAAACGATACACGGCTAGGATGACTTTATCATGCTCAGAACATTGAAGAACTGAAAATATCTTTTCAGTAGTACTAATCCATTGTTCCGCAACTAATGGATCAGTAGACCCGCTGAATGAAGGTGGACGCTGTCCCATGAAGGATTCAATAGAATGTTCCTCCTTCCTTTGCTCGTTTGGAAGTCCTGCATGATTCATAGCTTGAGAAAGTTGTGTGAGCATGGCTACAAGATTTTTCATTCCAGCTCCCATAACGTTTGGTTGCTCAGGGGGACAATCATTGCATTGCCCGTCGCATTCCGCATTAACACGGTTCCTTCGGGTTTCAGCCATTGACTAAAACCAAGAAGAATAGTGTGAGCAACACTAATTATAATAGGAAAACCACAGAATAAAATTTCACACTTAAGGTCTTATCCTAGGTTATTCATGGCCATTTCTAAAACACTAAGATTGTTTTCTATGCTTAGACTTATCCTTAGGGTTCTTACTAAGGCTTTCATATCCTAGTTTCCAAAGGTTGACTATACCTTTCCTCTGATACCAACTATAACGACCCATAATTTACATACATTGTTATTAATTCAGAATTTAAGCACACTTATTACAACATATAACAAAACCAAGAAAGGACCGTATAGGTATAGTGTCTTTAGAAACTGGGAAACATAAACAACTGGTTCATAAAGCATCTACTTTGCCTCCCATTTATTTCATCATATCTAGAGTCCCTTTTTTGCATATTCTACTTAATAACCTTCTTCTTGACCTGGGGAAATAAAACATATAAAAGGGTGAGATCAAATGCTCAGTAAGGGTAAACAAAAGAAATATCAATCACATCATATACATAATAACATAACTTTTGGAAATCTTATCCTGCAAAAGAGATCATAATATCATAACATGGGATAAATCATAGAAGTGAAATGTAATCCCAATAATCATAACTTAATACATGAAACCTTGTGGAATACACACATAATCATAGAGAATCATTTCTTATTAGTCAAGACTCATTGCCAAGACTATCTTAGTGGAAAAAGTCCATTTCTGAACTGAGTTACCCTCGTTTCAGTCCTGCTTCACTGAACCGGTATAACCTACCGTTCCAACCATGTCTATCTCATGAGATATAAAATCTTTACCCAATGCATTGGAGGGAGATATAGGTCCCACCCATCTCATAATGATACCATTATTATGTGTGCCACAAAATCGTAAACCATACATCATAGTGTAACCCATGTAATAAAAATGGGATTCTTAAACAACATGACATCATAAAACAATTCATATAAGATAAAGGAATTCACAAAAATATTTCCATCACAACATAATCAAATCCATGTAATAATAGGGATAAAAACAGAACCCTTTTATTATCTTATATGGAAAATAATTTTGATAAAATACTTGAACTCCATTCTTGAGGAAAATATCCTTTGTACTTCAAAAACATTTTTCCATTATTAGCATGTCATACAATTTTAAACTAAAAGAAGTTGATTAAAAATAACTTGGAAACTTGTAAAGGAAGCTTCTTGAAAATAATATTTTAAAAATCCATTCATGCCGTATAAGTTAAAAAAAACATTCTTCGTACTTTTGTCGAAAAAGTCAAAAAAAAGTACCTCGTATGAAAAAAGACAAAAGATTCCTTTCATATCTTTTACTAAAAACTCACCTAAGGGTAAAATAGGATTTAATCAATTGTAGTTGAATGGAAATAATATTAAATATTGAGGAAACATGGATGTGGATGATAAAATATACCCTAGTAAATACCAAATTATAAACAATCTCGGATAAAAATGAGATTGTGATATTTCCCTTACCTTAAGTCCGACTTGCTTTGTAAGTGTCCGATCCTCCTGTATAATGATTTAAATAATGTTATTAACTTATTCCAGAATCATACTTATTTTCATGATATCATATATGGTCATATTCTTAGCTTCTTAGTAGTAATATTTCATTGCTACTTGTTATTCGGGTGTTTATAACTTTTTGTTCTTATGCGTGTTTTGACGAATAAATTCTTATTATTCTCTTTAGGTTATAGATAACTCATTTCCAGAATGGTATTAGTGTAATATATATCATATTCATTCATTTAATTCATTTATATAATCATTATGAAATGAAGATCATGTAGAACGAGTCACATCACATCGTGGAGACGGTATTCCGTACGTACGCACGAGTGATGATATCGTTCCTATTATCGTGGAAATGTATTAGAGTGTATTTATACTATTTCAGAATCAATATCACTTTTAATAGTCATATATAGTCATTATTTACACCATTATACCCATCCAATTAAGGTGTCGGTGGAAAATAGATTACACCACGGCGTGGAGACGGTATTCCGTACGTACGCACGCGCGGTGATTTCATTTTCCGTAGGATGGATAGATGGTTAAATAGGGTTGTTTCATAATTATAATAACATATCATTATATGAGTGATACTGATGTTATTACTTCATAATGAAACAACTAAAGAAGAATAAATTGATGAAGAAAGAAATTGGAAAGGATCGGTAATGGATATTACCTCTTCTTTGAAGTGCTTCCTTGAGACCTCCTTTTAGGGCACTAAAATTGGTCTTTTAAGAAGACCCGGACCTCTAGGATGTCTCTAGGGAAGTGGAGAGGAAAAAATGGCAGGGGTTGTCCGAGCTTGAAGGCTCAATGTTGTGTGAGGAAGAGAGGGAGGAGGTGCCCTTTTATAAGGGAGGAGAGGGGCACCTTTGGAATAACTAAAACTATTATTTTAATATAAAGTCAAGTTCGGTTTTAAATAGCTCAAAATTGATTTATTTCAAGGATAAGGTAAGGATGGGTCGAAATCCTTTCATCCAATAGAATTTAGACAAGTTTAGGTTCCTATTTTAACCTTATCATTTAGATTTAACATTAAGTTAAATAATTTTACTTTTACCGTGTCTTCTTGTGTTCTTATACAAAAAGGTTAATAAACTTACTATATCAAGAAAAACGAACCCCAAGTTGTTTATTATTAATATATATAACCTTATCTAAGTCATTTGGCCGATCCTTAGATTTTTAGGAATAAAATAACAATTAATAATATAATATTTGTTTTAAAAACTATTTTATGTCAATTTTGACACTATTTAGTAATTGATTTTTGTGAAAACCATAACAGAATGATAAGTTCGAAAAACGTTAATTAAATCAATAATAACATGTCATATTAACCTATAAAATTACTGGAATTCATAAAAAGTCTCAAATTATACTTATTTAGGTATTTATAATATGAATTATTCTATTTTTTTCACTATTATGGTAATTATTGTATCATCATTGTGTCATAAATAAATTAAATTATTTAAAGTCTAAAAATTACAAATAAAATACAATTATGTAGGAAATCTTTTTAGCTTTCTAATTAATATTTATAGTCGAATTTATATTATGTATAACCTTATATTAAAAATGATTTAGTTATTAAACTTTGATTTTATCTATTTTAACCCTTCTTTAAATAAATTAATACTAAATGTCCTAATCTAATCCAAGTGGGCCTAAATGGTCATATTTTATTTTTAAGTTTGTTTTTGGTCGAATTACACTTGTCCAATAGAATTAGGACTTGTATTAGGGTTATAATAATATCATTTTTACCCTTAATTACCCTATTTACTTTTAACCGTGGTAAAAAAAGTAAAAAGTTACTATTCACAAAAAATTATTTTCATCACATTGAACCACATTTTACTTACTGACATCAACCGTGTCTCTCGGATTTTTAAAATTATACTCACAGAAGCAGTAAAATTATGTTTTATGAAAAATTCAGTTTCTTTAACAGCCACTTAGTAGTTTCACAATTCATCAAAAATTGAAAGTTTTCAGAAAAATACCAAAATTTCACCCTAGGCTAATTTCGATATTCTGAGTCCAAAAATGAAGTCCATTTTTAAAAATAAAATTTATAAAATTTTAAAAAGTGGTTATTACTATTCATAATGGCTAGTTTTAATAATATTTTAATAGTATATCGTTGTTTAGTGAAACTCAATATTGCGTACGACGCAAGCTATCGAGGAAGGTCGCGATTTCGTGTAAAGCAAGCCAAGAAAGTGTTGTGTGTAGAAAAAGATTCCTTTGATGATTTATATAACATAAAAGTCTCGGGTGTTACAATATCCATATATATCTCAAACATTTGGTACATGAAAACCTTTCATGTGAATAATTTGAGTCATATGAAATCTGAAACCCCCCAATAGTAAGTATAATGCAGCAGATATCCAACCCATTCTTTTATAAAATAAATCCTATGCTCTCATACTAATGAGAAGTATAACCCAATGTACCACTATCACTAGATTAACACTCAAGAGATACCTCAATTCAATAAAAACACTAAAACCCAATATAAATAAATTATAACTAACCATTATAATTTATTTCATAACTAAAATAAAATGTTATACATTGGGTTGACCAGAAAGAAAATATTTTATGTCATACATATAATCAAACTCTAATTTGAATAGAAATAAAATTATATGACATAATTTAAAACAATTAATCTAAAACATAAAAATATTCATATCATAAAAATAACATATTTACATGAATTGGGATTTAGTTAACCATGATCTATTGTAGTTTACCATGTTTTTTTCTATCTTTGTATTCTCATTTCAATAAAGCATGACCATTCAGTCAATAAACCACAATGTAATAATATTAAAATATGATGTTTTGTTTAAAAATAACAAATCCATATTGATTTTATAGAAACACACATTTTTATGAAAGTTTAATTATCCACAATATTTTTTATGGAAACATTATTAACCATGACGTGGTTTTATAACCATGGTCTTGGTTTTATATCCATGGTCTTAGTTTTTAAAAAATATAACATTATTATCATTTTATTGTACTTCATATGATTTAGTCTTTGTTTATATTCGCTATAATACCGGTAGAGAGTTTTTTAGAATATATCTATTACAATATAGAGTTGAATAAATCATATAAATCATGAAAAATGTCTACCTATAGAGGAATTAATATGTTGAAATAAAAAACCACAAAGTAAGTGGACCTTGTTATGAATTTTTTATGTCATATAGCAAACTTCAGTGTTGAATTTCAATTACCATGTCATGTATATATTGTGTTATGCATTATGTTATCTTACTATGATAATGATTTTACTTCTTTATACATATTTACATTATAATGTACTTATTTTATATGTCATATCAAATGGTTATACTAGTTCCCAACTATAATGAGAACCTCAAGATGCTATTATACTAATCATAAAAATATTTATAGTGGTATAAATACATCATATGGAATGGAAAAAATACTATGTCTAACTATCAAGAGTTTAGGGAACAAAAACATTGAGACTATATCTCATGAAGTTCCCATTTTATGATCATGAGTAAAGGATATTACAGAGACTAACCCAGCAGTTGGATCACCAAATATCATAAGTGTTATTAGATTTTACAATCTATGAACATGTACATTGATTTTTAAACATTAGGTTAATATCAATGTGTAATATTTTATTATATACTCTGATGTAAAAAATAAAATGAAATTTTAATGTCTATGATGTGGTGGTTTGTGTTAAGTTCATCATTCTGGGTATGAAATAAATTCAATATTCAAGACATGATGTTTCACATAAGTATAAGAAAATTGATCTCAACACCGTTAAATAAGATTATAGTACTCATACTAAATCAATGGACTTAGTCGAATGAAGTAAGATTATATAGTAAGATCATGATTTAATAAATCAATAAAGGATGCTAAAAAAGTCTGCATCCTTATTTAAGATATATAGAGATATAAATGGATTATATTACATTATATTTTTTTAATAGGAGGTTTTTATTCCTATGAATTAAACAAATATCCTTATGGTCCTTGATTTATCTCTAACCACCACTATTCATTTATCACTCATTACTATTGAGATAAAGACCTAGAAGTTTATACATAATGCATATTCAGATTCTTGTCCAATCCAAATGAATTAGACTTTATGAAATTGTAGGACCCATGATTGGGGTCTAGTAATGTCCATGTTTGAATTACCACAATTAATAAATAAATTCAATCATATTCAATTTTTGAGTAATAATATTGAATTTATTTACTCATATTATTCACAAGTTATTAAGTGAATACTACGAAAAAAATTATGAATGAATAATTATTAATTCTTGGTTCCATTAATATTTTTGGAAGATATTAGTAATGTTAATGACTAATATTTAATCATGAGACATTATTTTAATTTTATAAGTGTGAAATAATGTATTTATGAAGGAGATTCCATATTTACTAAGGAATATTTGTTGAATGTGGTATATTTTAGAATTTTTAAATTATTGAGGGTCCAAGGGGAAATTTTAATTAGATTAAATAAATTATATAATCCATATTTACCCAAAATTCATTGGGGATATTATATCCATGATTCTTAGAGGTTTTCTATCTTTTATTATATGTAATAGAGAGATAATATATATGTTTGATAATCCAAATCCATGTTCTCCCACACATATAAAAGAAATGATGAGCATGTGATGGAATCAAAATAAACATTTTCTTCTTTTATCTACTCTAGAAATTAAAAATTGAATTTTGATATTTGTGTAAGATTTTGAAGTATTTTTGGATGATCTAGAGGGTTTTGAGTTTTTTTACTTGAATCAAATATCCACGATTTTGATTAAATCATGTGTTCAATGGAGATTAAATTAGGATCGACATCAATTTTTATCTTTCTTTATAATATAACTCACATGAGATACATAGATTGATAACATGGTAGAACTATATCAGCGTTTTGGTTATGGAGTTAATTTGATGTGAAAAAAAATTTATGATTCTCATGAATCCACAATGAGATCAGTACTAATAAATGAAATTTGAGTTAAAATGTTTTTGATTAAGATAAATAAAAATTTAATTTTTTTGAGTTAAATTATTGGTCTCTAATAACATCCAAATTCCACTGATATTTCCTTGATTTTAGGTCATATGGACAATAAATGGACACCCAAAGATCGAAATTCCTATTAATTGAGATAAAAATAGATGAAAAAAAGACACACATATAATATATATTCATATCAGCAATGTGGTGGAACGTCCATGTGGGAGGTTAGGAATTCCATGTTCAGATGTTTATAGTACATTAGAGGTGTGGGGTATCCACTGTAAATGTGGATATAAGAAATTCATTGTCCTTCCTTTGTGTTATATTTTTTATAAAATGTTTTTCTAAAGTTGGTAGCTTATTTCCCACATCACATTTGTGTTGCTCATCCCAATGATTTATTATAAGTTGGAAATATGCCCTTATATTACAACAGGAATTAAAATTTCAAAATTAAATCATTAATAGGTCGTACATTGAGGCACTAACCATCAGCCATATATATGGGTTATACATGTTGGGAATGCTGAGACCAAACTGGGTTGGGTTGGGTCAACTATTTCACAACCAATTAGAGCATTTTTAGACCTAAAACACCTGCAAGGAGTATTTCAAGGCTCAAAAATCCTGATAAAATCTTTAAAAAAATCTTAATAATACTAAAAACTATTTTGAATTTGATTAAAAAAAATTAGACCGTGAAATTAGTATTTCATGAATTAATTTTTTTAATTTCATTTTAATTCATAATTAATTACATCAAATTGAATTCTTTAAAATTTTAATCTATTTATGTGATTCTTATATTCATATACTCATCGTGAGCTTCAACCAGCTGATGTCTGTCTGATTTTACATTTATTTATTCATGTAATTATTTCATGTACCATTATTGTAATTATTAATTAATAAATGATGATTTACATTTTATCCCTCACATTATTACATAGATATGTGTATGTGTGACCATGAGTGATTTTATTTACATGTATCCCACATTCTCAAGAATATCTCACATAATTTTGATTGTATATGTATAATAATGAGAATATAAGAAATCAGAGTTCACACATAGTCTTAATGAAGTACCATATGGTAGTCATATAAATTTTAAGTGTCAGTTATTACAACATGAGTTGAACGAGACTCAATGAGTTACCCCTAGGGTCTCAGTTGATTCATTTTTCACTCATGGGACAAGTCAATAGAACAAGATCATGATCACATTTTATTTTTTATTTATCCCTGGTTTATTATTTTTAAATGATATATGATCACATGTAATAATAGAAAAATCATGCATATATAAAATAAAATTAATCTACAAGAAATATTCTACTTAAATAATGGTTCAAATATACATTTTGTCACATTTAATGATAATGATAAATAGAAATATATTTTATTCACTGATAAAAGTTTTAATACGTTCAAACAAATTTTTAAGTCATTAATGATTTCTATTACTTGATTTTGAAAAAAACATGCATATTACGTTCTTGACAACCATAATAGAGGGATAATCTTATTGTTGGGGAGTTCTAATAAAAACAGTGCTTTTAATTTACTGAAATTGGCATCATTGTAAAAATCCATGATTTTATGATATATTTATCTTTAAATATATTTAATTTCATTAATATCTTGTGATACACACAACTCTCAGTCTAAATTACCAATAATATAGTATACCATTACAATATATTTATCGAATATTTGGAGTGAATATGAAAATAATGTGTTCAAATAAATATTTATAATTTTTTTAGGAAAATAAAATATATTGATAGAAATTTACTCAATTTTATTATAGTTATTATATTCTATAGAATTTCAATTATTCATCAAAAATAGTTTTTATTAATTTTTTTTAAAAAATAATGAAATGAATTTATTATACTTATTGAAAAATTAATTAAATTTTTTTTAGTTTGGAGTGGATACTCAAGAGGGGTGTGAATTGAGTTCTAATTAAAATTTCTGTTAAAATATTGTCTATTTCAAATCCCACAATTTATAAAACAAGTTAAACTGTAGTGAATTTATACATATTGTAAATGTTCACATAGCTTCTCAAAGATTGATTAGGTCTCAGTTGATTCAATCACAAGATTAAACTGACTTTTGAAACTAACCTACTGATTTACAATAAGTGTAAACACTGGATAATTTAACTATCAAAGTAACTTCAAAATGGTTTTGTATTTCAAAGTAACAGTAGTAGAGTATAAAAGATATATGTAGTATAATTTAAACTTGAACTAAAGATGCACATCAGATATAATAAGAGGTTCAGTCTCAAGCCAAGACTTAGTCCTCTCAAATTTATATAAATTTGATCCACACCCTGGATTGGGGTTAACAACAGTTTACAAAACTATCCAGGCCACGCAAGGACCTCTACCACTGTTCTTCGTGGGATACAAAATAAAGACTAGGACACACATGGACCTCTTCCACAGTTGACGTGGGTAAACAAGAGTTAAGATTTTTGGAGTGAGGATTCTGATATCCTCTAGTTCAGTGCAGGAGACAGAGTGTGTGTGAGATATATAGAGTACACCACAACGCTCGAAAGTAAATAAAAAAATCACATAGAGAGAAAAGATAAGAGATTAAAAATCTCTAGTGATTAGCAATGAAGCTCTGGACTCGTTGGATTAAGCAGAACTGCTTCTGAGCCCTTCTCTAGTTTTTCTATTGAAAAACAGAGTATCATAGTTCAGCTTCTGTTCTTGTGTTTTTCAGAGGTGTTGGATTGTGCTCATGAGAGATATTTGTAAGTCTTGAAATCTCTCCATGCTCAGGATTGTTCTTCTAGTTCAGCACAATGCACTTTTGGTTTCTTGAGTTGTCGTGCGTATGTATGTTCTTCTCGTTGTATATCCACACTTGTGTTTGTGTACTGCAGCTTAATCTTCATTATATTCCACCAGTTCTGGAAGTAGTAAAGATTCCATTTTCATAGGTACGAGATATTTTTTCCTGACATGTCAGAAACTATCATTAAATATCATTAATTTCATTAAAACCATCAAATATGACAGTTAGCATTATTTAAATAATATTGAAAAAAGTTAAGAAACAGTGTCACAATGATTATGTAAATGGTGTCTTCTTCACGATAAATGTTCCACGATATGTGATTCACTGTGTCTCCATGTCACGGTGTCTATCTCACGATGTTTCGATAACGGTGTGTCCTTTTACGGTGTCTGGGTCACGGTTTGTCCTTCACGGTGTCTGGGTCACAGTTTGTCCTTCTCTGTGTCTGGGTCATGGTTTGTCCTTCATTGTGTATGGGTCACAGTTTTTCCTTCACGGTGTCTGGGTCACGGTTTTTCCTTCACGGTGTCTAGATCACGGTTTGTCCATCATGGTGTCTGGGTCATGGTTTGTCCATCACGGTGTCTGTCTGACTGTGACTGTGTTTTGTACACAGTCTCTCTTACTGTGTCAAACATCACAGTGTCTCTATTCTTAGAAAAATATCTGTATTTAGACTTAGAGAGTAATATGTAGAATATGGATTAAGCATAACCATTAGAGAGTAATAGAACTTGAATCATAAATATAAAGACTTGATAATATAAGTGAGATTGGTGATCATTCATAAGACTTGTAAATAATAAAGTGAGTAATTATCATCAATAAGACATGCTATTATTAAAACATAATGTGTAGTTATTATTGAGATTGTAGAGAATTAACATGATGGTCAATTAAGATTGAGATTAATTAACAGTAATAAAATTTGTGATCATTAATTCATGATTAAAGCATGCGGAGTCCAACAATCTCCCCCCTTTTGATGATCACAAATCATGTGTAGGTAAAAATATAAATGAAATGAATCATTAAAGAAAATAACAGACTCGAAAATTAGAATACTAATACTCGTACTTGTTTCTCCCTGTTTGGGATTATCAAAAAGCAGAGAGAATGAAGTGAAACACTACATTTATCATTAACAAGGTTCATAATAAAACATACAGGAGAAATAAAAACAGTAAATTCCAAATGACATCCCATCAAAAAATAAAATAGTCCCTGGACTCTCCAGGGATCCACCTTTTCCTTGACTTTATCAGCAGTAGGAGTTGGTGCTGATGTAGAGTAAGGCACATATGTGGTAGACAAAGAGGGTAAGGCTAGACCATCAAAAATGGATGGAGCCAAAGTAGGAGTAGTAGAAGATCTACGCTACGGTTGGTCAAGAATGACTAGCTAGATCTGACAAATAGCTTGGCTGACTGTCATGGCAGTTGATACACGGGTTGGTAGACTAGGTCTAAGGGGTGCAACAGCTAGAGCAACTATAGTAGTACTCTTCACATGAAGATATGGCTTCAAAAGTTTTATGAAATCAGTAATGATCTCACCACCATATTGCATAGCCTTTTCAAAATCAACCTAATTATCCATAAATTTGTCCCACAATCTTGTGAACTCTGTAATCTTCTAAACATGAGATTTAAAAGCTTGAGTTACTGGAGGGATTCTCAAATTCTCTACAAGATATCTAAATTGATCTATCATATCACTTTTAGAGAAAATACGATTGAGATAGGCATCAATATTCTTAGTGATATCTTGTTGAGCATTACTGGCAATCTTTGAATGAATCCTAACCAGGTCCAAAGATCGATCACTATTCTTAACCACTTCTGACAAAGAAGACAGATCCAAGCCACTAAAGGCATTATGATGTTCTTCCTTGATTATTGATCTCAGCAGAGAATCATCCAAAGGATGAATAGAAGGTTGACCAAAAGTTGGAGAAGCCTTGACAGCTTTGGTTAGAACATTAAGCTATTTCAGAACTTTTTTGCAGGCATCCAGTGTATTAATATGTGAGCTTTTTCAGATCTTCTACAAGCTCCCTCATGCGTTCCAGCATTTTTGTGTGTCTTTTTCTAATCTTATCATCAAAAGACAGTAGATATGGATAGTCTTGAGACACAATCTCTCTAGAAAGGGTGGAATCAGTTGGCTCAGGAGAAGCAGCAACAGGTGCAGGGGCAGAAACAGGAGCAGGCTCTGATCTTAAAGATAGCTCATTCTGCAATTTTGCTACCATATTTTTCTGGTTTGCAAGATCAGCACTCAGCAGCTTATTTTCTACTCTGACCTATTTAATTTCTTGGATCATCCTTGGATGAATATTCAATATAATATATTCCAAGAGAATTGATGCATCTTCTTGACTCAGTTGAGTTTCTGGACGAGGTTGAGTGGATAAGATCTTCTCAACTCTGGCAAAAAGAGTCTCTCCAATGACTTTTAGATCATCTTTAGTTACAAAGAAGTGTTTCTCAGGTAAGAGTGTAGGTAAAGGTTGTGGAGAAGGCTCTAGTTGCGGTTCAGAGTCATATTCAGACTCAGATTCTGATTCAGATTGAGGATGGGGATCGGGTTCTGGTTCTGAATGAGCAACAAACTTTAGCTGAAACACAGAAGAGAGATCCATTTGAGTTTTAGTCACTTCCTGTGACTCATTCACATCATAAAATCTTGGGAAAACATATCCAGTGTACACCGAGTATGACTCATCACCAGGTTTAGATTCAGATTCAACAGACGTGGCTTGACTAGTCTCAAGGTTTTTAGGTTCCTCCCCCTCAAATTGTGCTTCCATTTCAGAGACTATAGACTCCGAAACATGGTCAAGATCCACATAATCATCTCTAATATCATCAGAAAACTCTTTCCTTTCCTGCTAAAAGGAAATTTCCATACTCTTTTCAGCAGAGGGAATTATCTCAGGAACCGACTGTTCCACAGGCAGTGCTTCCAGATTGGCTTGCTTTTCAACTGGGAGATCTTCTCCACCAGCAGACCCTTCAATAGATTTTCTCTCTGATTCTGTTACTACAGAATCTCTTACATCCTCAGATTGGATATCTATATTACAACATCTCTAGAAGCAATAGCTTCTTCCTCACTAAGAATAACTGATGGATCCACAGTACTTTACTTTTCAAAAACAACTTCCTCTCTTTTAGATATTTCAGCCTCTTCTTCAGGTGGTACTTCAGCTGCAACTTCCTCTTCTTCTTCTTCATCTGAGTATTCTGCCACTTTATCTGGTTCCAGACCAAGATCTGCTAGGTTCATAGTTCTTCTTGGATAATCAACAGTATTAAACTTCATATACGATTGATCATTTTCCTAAACACATTTCTTCTTCCAGGGGTTCCATCTAATCTTCATCCTTCTGATGATAGGTTTGGATAAGCATAAATCAAAGTACTCTAACTTTTCTTCATTCGGTCCAACCATTCCTTTGGAAACTAGCATGGCTAAAATCATCCTTGAGTAAAACAGGGAGGTGGATTTGGAAGTGACTTTTATCAGCTCACAGATATAGTTAATAACATACTTTCATAGGTTAATCTTATGGCCATTATTCAACAGGTGAATCAGGAACACATCCTGATACTTCATTACATAAAAATCCCATTTTCTTGGACTGATCAATTTCTTAACAAATTTGAATAGTAGTCTAGTTTCTCCATCTTTCTCTACAGCTATAGCCCTTCGCTTGGTTCCATTACCAGTTAAGGTTCCCAAAGCATTTTCCAGATTGAAGATGTCAGATGAAGGAGGAGGGTCTCTCTGTTAGTCTTCACAAACTCCATCATGTAGAATCCTTAGGCATGCAACCTACAACCTCGAAGAGAAAGAACACTCTTGACCATTGATCCAGCTGGTCATCATAAAGTTTTCGCCAAAATCAAAGGAAAAATTCACATATTGGTAGAATTGAGATACCAATCTCGGATAAATAAGTCTATCTTGTCTAGAGAAACATTCAAACCAACCTTGTTCTCTCATGATTTTCAGGACCAAAGATCTGCTAGATAGCAGCCACTCAGGGAAAATTTCTTTTTCAGGAACTATGATACGGTTTACCAGGTTTGGGTTTAGAGGTCCTTTGGGAGCTATCCTCGGTTTCCTCTTCTATATCATAGATCAGTGCTTCTCAGGGGTAGATGAAGACGGACGCTTCATCCTTGGCATCTAATGAATGTTCGGGTGAGAGAGAAGAAGAGGATCGCAAGGTAATAAGGGTTCGAGAGAGAGGGAGAAGGAGAGATTTCGGGTGAGATATTGAGTTAAACCTTTATGTTTTATCATTTGGGAATGTTAATCGTCATAAAAACAAAAACTTAGGAAATAAAATAGTGGTGAAATAAAAATTACCGTGTTACGGGTAAAAATAAGAGTATAAATAATCTTCATGGTGAGACTGTGAGTAGGCATTATGGTGTGATGAAAAAGAGTCATCACGGTGAAACAGTTACTGATCTTCACGGTGAGATAGTGACCATTCTGTGCAGTCACGGTGAGACAGTGAGTTGACAGACCGTGAGCACAAGGTCTTAACGGTGAGACCGTAAGCATGAAACAGTAACTGTAAAATAGTGAGCAAGAAACCGTAAAGTAAAATACAATAAATTATTAAACATTAAGATCAGTAAGATTTCTATTTATGATTAATCATGCAACGAATATGTATGATGTAGTCCAATTTCTCATAATTTAGTGGTTTAGGGAATATATTAGCAGGTTGATATTCAGTACCAATGAATTTGAAAGTGATATCACCTCTTTGATAATGATCCCTCAAAAAGTGATGTCTTACATCAATATGTTTTGTCCTAGAATGAGAAAAAGGATTCTTAGAAATATTAATAGCACTTTTGTTATCACAATTTATTTGTCATGTCTGAATTGATATCCATAGTCTAGTAATGTGTGTTTCATCCACAAAATTTTCACACAACAACTTCCAGCTGCTATGTATTTAGCTTCTGTAGTAGATAATGAAACAGAATTTTATTTGATACTACACCATGATACTAGTGACTTGCCTAAAAGGTGACATGTTCCAGAGGTGTTTTTTCTATATAACTTACATCCAGAAAAATCAGCATCATAATAACTAACTAATTCAAATGATTTTCCTTTGGGATAGAACAGTCCTAAATTGGGAGTATGCTTGGGGTATTTGAAAATTCTCTTTACAGCATTTTAATGTGACTGTTTAGGGTTTTCTTGAAAACGAGCACACATACACACACTAAACATAATATCAGGACGACTAGAATTTAGGTAAATTAGACTTCCAATCATTCCTCTATAAGTGGTTTGATCAACAGATTTACCATCTTCATCAAGATCCAACTTACAGGTGGTACTCATGGGAGTGTCACTACTTATTGTTCCTTCCAGTCTAAAACGTTTTAAAAGATCTCTTGTATATTTACATTGAGTTAAAATAATTCCATCATCATTTAGAAATATTTGAAATCAAAGGAAAAAATTTGAGTTCACCTAATAACCTCTTTTCAAATTCATTTCGCATCATTTTAGAAAAATCAGTACATAATGTAGTTTTCGATGATCCAAAAATAATATCATCTACATAAAGTTGTACAACTAAAACATCATTAGAAATTCATTTTATAAAAAGAGTAGGATCATCTATACATTTTTTAAAACCATTGTAAATTATAAAATTACTTAACCTATCATACCAAGATCTTGGAGATTGCATTAAACCATATAAATCTTTTGATAATTTAAAAATATGGTTTAGAAAATGAGGGTTTTTAAATCCAGGTGGTTGTTCAAAAAATAAATCATCAACAATATATCCATTTACAAAAGCACTCTTAACATCCATTAGATATAGTTTGAAATTTAGATGTCCATCATAAGCAAGTAAAATCCTAATAGCTTCTAATCCGGCTACTGGAGCAAAAGTCTCCTCATAGTCAATTCCTTCTTCTTGACTATAGACTTGTGCAACTAGCCTAGCTTTGTTTCTAACTATGTTTCCAGATTAATCTACAATATTTCTAAACACCCATTTAGTGCCTATGGTGGAAGTGTCCTTAGGTCTTTCAACAAGATTCCAAACTTTATTTCTTTAAAATTGATTTAGTTCTTCTTACATATAAATCTCCCAAAATTCATCATTAATAGAATCATCAATGTTTTTAGGTTCAAGCTACGACAAGAAGGCTTGATGTTCAACCTAATTTCTAATAGAAGCTCTAGTCTGTGTCCCCCTATCCAGATTTCCTACAACAACATTGAAAGAATGATTCTTTAGAGTTCTAGTTGAATTAGTAAAGGTAGGACTAGAAATATCACGTTCATCTATAGGTTCAGTCTCATCAGGAGCAGATTCTAGAATAAGTCCAGAACTAGATGTCTTTATAGCTGGTTCTTTAGATTTTTCATTAAGGTCCAGAACAGATAAATATTCTTCAATATTTTCAAAAGAGGTTTTAGACTCATGTGGATAGTTTCATCAAATTTTATATGAACAAATTCTTCCACACACTTGGTTCTCTAATTCAAAACTCTATAGGATTTTCAGGTTATATAATATCCTAGAAAGATTCCTTCATGACTCTTAGAAGAAAACTTATCAAGATTATCCTTAGTATTAAGAATAAAGACTTTGCAACCAAAGACTCTAATGTAATTTACTTTAGGTTTTCTATTGTTCCAAAGTTCATAAGGTGTCTTCTTAGGAACAGGTATAATCAAGACTCTATTGATGATATAACAAGCTGTATTTACAAATTCAGCAAAAAAATAAATAGGCAGGTCATACACATTAATCATAGTTCTTGCTATTTCTTGAAGGGTTCTAGTTCTTCTTTCTAGTACACCACTCTTCTGAGGTGTCCTAGGAGCATAAAAGTTATGATTATAGCAATTGTGTGAGAAATAGGATTCAAATTCATTATTTTCAAACTCAAGGCCATGATCACATCTTAGTGTCTTAATCTTAAGTCCACTATGGTTTTCTACAGACTTAGAGTATTTAACAAAATAAGAACAAGCTTCACTTTTGTGAGCTAAGAAGTATACCCAAGTATATCTAGAAAATTCATATACTAAGACATAGACATAGTGCTTCCCATTTAAGCTATAAACTCTAGATGGTCCAAACATATCCATGTGAACCAACTTGAGAGGTTGAGAAGTTGTGACTTCTTTCTTTGATTTAAAAGAAACATTATGTTGCTTTCTCTTTTGACAGGTATTACAAAATTTTTCATTTGGAAACTCAAGTTTGGGTAAGCCTATAACTAATTTTGTCCTAGTTAGTTTCCTAAGTGAGTGTATATTACAGTGTCATAATCTTCTATGCCATAACCAAGATTCATTATGAATGGCATTTAAAGAAGTAACATGTTGTTTAGCTAAAGAATTTAAATCAACAACATAAACATTTTCAATCCTTAAAGCATAGAATACTGAATCATTCTTAGAATTAAAAAGATTACAAAAATCATTTTCAAATTTTACATTAAATCCATCATCACATAATTGAGAAATACAAACAGGTTATATTTATGTCCATCAAAAAATAAAACCTTAGAAATTAAAACAGAATTAGTGTTACCAATTTGGCCTAGGCCGATGATCTTTCCTTTAGAATTATCACCAAAGGTGACATAGCCTCCCCCAACCTTTATTAATCTCTAGAAGCATGAGTAATCCCCAGACATATGTCTTGAACATCCAGTGTCCAAATACCATGTCTTCTTGTGGGAACTCTTCAAGCAGGTTTCCTACAAAACAGGTTGAGATATAAAATGATTTTGGTACCCAGATCTTCTTAGGTCTAGATAGGTTAGAAATCAAAGATTTAGGTACCCATATTTGTCTTATGGGTCTCATATAATTTACAGAATCAATATATTTTGAAATATAAACTTTATTTGATCTATAAACATATGAATAACTAGTTTAAGCATAGGAATTTCTAGAACTAGAAGAAGCAAAATTTTGTCCAGACTTATGCATAAATCGAGTTTTAGTGAACTGCCTTTGTCCAGGTTAGTATCCCAAACCAGTAGTGTATTTAGGTGAAACTTTCTTACCTAACATTTGAGTGAGAGTATCTTTTTCATTTGTGAACTTTTCTAAGTCCTTTATAAGTTGCTCATTAGACATTTTCAGTGGAGTATTTTCCTTTAATAGCTGATCCTTCTTTTCTTTTTCTATATCAATGGAAGATTTAACATTGGAAGTAAGGGTATGTTGTTTCCTTAGTGACTTATATTTGTCTTTAAGTTCATTACGTGTTTCTTCCAGCATATTGCAGTATTCAAATAAGTCATCCTTAGACATATTTTCAAAATCAGAATCAGATTCTGCATCATCTCCAGAATAATAGTAATTTATAACAGGAGTATCTAAAGTTACCTCAGATGTGTTGGTCATGAAACACATTTTGTCATGATTCGTCTTCGAATCATAAATTTCAGACTGACTTTTGTTGTCATCTGAAGAACACCAAGTAGCTTTCATAGATTTCTTGTACTTCTTGTCCTTATAATCATATTTATTTTTGAATTTTAGTTTTAGACAGTCAACCTTGATGCGTCCTTTCCTTTTTCAGACATATAAAACTATATAATCATTCTTGTGAAGCTTTTTCCAATCCTTCTTCCAATGTACCTTATTTTCATACTTTCCCTTATAGTTAGATTTTCTAAATAATTTCTTTTTCCTATAGAACTTATTAAACCTTCTGGCTATCTGAGCCATTTCAGTATCACTGTCTGAATCAGAATCTTCACTGGTTGAACTTTCAGTAGGTACTTGCATTGTCTCCTTATCTTTGTTCTTAGAAGCAGTAGACTTGAAAGCTACGAATTTGTTTTTGGTTCATCATCTTCCTCTTTATTTTTCTTCAGTTCTTCCTCATACAATATTAATTTACCAATAATCTCTTTTACATGCAGTTCTCCAATGTCACATGATTCCATGATTAAAACAGATGTGCCTCTCCATCGGTCTGGTAGACATCTCAGTATCCTCATAATTTGTTCCTTTGATGGAATAGCCTTTCCAAGTGAATTCATTTTATTGACTATCTCATTGAACCTGAGATATATATCAGAAATGGGTTCATCAGTCTTCATTTTAAAATTATTATATTTAATGGTATAAGTATTTAATCTCATTTATTTAACATTGGTTGTTCCTTCATGAGAAATGCCCAAAGTATCCCAAATTTTATAAGCAGTTTTACTGACATAAAGTCTGTTAAATTCCTCATCTCCTAGAGCACAGTACGGGGCATTCATTGATTTAAAATTATTATTGTAAGCAGTCTTTTTAGGTTAATCCCATGTTGTTATTTCATTTTCTAGGATTTTATATTGAGATTCTAGATCAGTCTAAATATCAAAACCCATACTTTCCAAATGAATTTTCATTTTAAGTTTCCACTGAGCATAGTTTGTGCCATTAAAGAAAAGCGGCCTGTTAGTAGCAGCACCCTCTAGTCTATTATCCATAACTAGATTTTATAGAACAGTTTTAAAGAGATAAAATTTAGAAATAACATAAATTTAAGATCATTAAAGATGCAGCTAAAATCACAGATGAAAAACAGAGTATTTCAAAAATCCATTAAAAAACAAACCACTGATACCAAATGTTGGTCGGATTGGATACTCAAGAGGGGGGTGAATTGAGTTCCAATTAGAATTTATATTAAAATATTGTCTATTTCAAAACCCCCAATTTATAAAACAAGTAAAACTGTAGTGAATTTATATAGATTGTAAATGTTCACATAGCTTCTCAAAGATTGATTAGGTCTCAGTTAATTCAATCACAAGATTAAACTGACTTTTGAAACTAACCTACTAATTTACAATAATTGTAAACACTTACTAATTTATCTATCAAGAAACATTAAAATGGTTTTGTATTTCAAAGTAATAACAACAGAATATAGAAGATATATGTAGTATACTTTAAACTTGAACTAAAGATGCACAGAAGATATAACAAGAGGTTCAGTCTCAAGCCGAGACGTAGTACTCTCAAATTTATATAAATTTGATCCTCACCCTGGATCGGGGTTAACAAAAGTTTACAAACCTGTCCAGGACACACAGGTAACTCTACCACTGTTCTTCGTGGGAAACAAAATAAAGGCCAGGCCACACCAGGACCACTTCCATAGTTGACATGGGTAAACAAGAGTTAAGAGTTTTGGAGTGAGGATTTTGATATCCTACAGTTCAGTGTAGAAGACAGAGTGTGTGTGAGATACATAGAGTACACCACACTGCTTAAAAGTAAATAAACAAATCACTTAGGGAGAATAGATAAGAGATTAAAAATCTCTAGTGATTATCAATGCAGCTCTAGAATCGTTGGATTCAACAGAACTACTTCTGAGTCCTTCTGTGGTTTTTCTATTGAAAAACAGGGTATCATAGTTCAGCTTGTGTTCTTGTGTTCTTCATAGGAGTTGGATTGTGCTAATGAGAGTTATTTTTAATTCTTACAATCTCTCCTTCATGCTCAGTATTGTTGTTCTAGTTTAGCACAGTGTACTTTTTGGTTTCTTGAGTTGTCGTGCATATGTAAGTTCTTCTCATTGTATATTCACACTGATGTTCGTGTACTGCAACTCAATCTCCCTTATATTCCACCAGTTCTAGAAGTAGGAAATATTCCCTTTCCATAGGTACGAGATACGGTTTCCTAAAATGTCAATAACTATCATTAAATATCATTAATAGCATTAAAACCATCAAATATGATCGTTAGCATTATTTAAAAAATATTGGCAAAAGTTAAGAAATGTTGTCCCATTGATTATGTTAACAGTGTCTTCTTCACAGTATATGTTCCATGGTATGTGATTCACTATGTCTCCATGTCACTATATCTAGATCACGGTGTTTCGATCATGGTGTGTCTTTTTACGGTGTCTGGGTCATGGTTTGTCCTTCAAGGTGTCTGGGTCACGGTTTGTCCTTCACAGTGTCTGGGTCACGGTTTGTCCTTAACTGTTTCTGGGTCACGATTTTTCCTTCACGGTGTCTAGGTCACGGTTTGTCCTTCATAGTGTCTGTCTGACCGTGACTGTGTCTTGTACACAGTCTGTCTTACTATGTCAAACATCACGGTGTCTCTATACATAGACAAATATCTGTATTTAGACTTAGACAATAATATGTATAAAATGGATTAAGCTTAACCAGTAGAGAGTAAGAGAACATGAAACATAAATATAAAGACTTGATAATATAAGTGAGATTGGTGATCATGCATAAGACTTGTAAATAATAAAGTGAGTAATTAACATCAATAAGATATTCTATTATCAAAACATGATGTGTAGTTATTATTGATATTGGAGATCATTAACATGATGTTCAATTAAGATTCGGATTAATTAATAGTAATATGATCTGTGATCATTAAAACATGATTAAAGCATGAGGAGTCCAACAAAAATAATCCTAATTTTTTTAAATAATCAATTAAAAAATTACATAGAGTGAATTTTTGATAATTTTTTGACAATATTTCTTTTGCATGAAATAGTGAAAATATCTTTTTTATTGAAAACTGTAATTTTATATCCAAAATTTAAAAAAATCAAATTTTTAATGGTTTAAAAAAATAAAAATAGTTAATTTATATAATTAAGAATCCAATTATGTTCAATATAGTTAAATTTGCATTAGATTTTTTTATAAATACTTTTATACTTATGAAATTCTTTTTCCCGAAAATTGGTTCTCATTGTGTTTTCTGGGTTTAATTTTAAAGTAAATTATTCCACATATACGAACTGAATTAGATTAAATATATTCATAATTTTTAATAATATTAATTAATATGTTTTAATAATTTCAGTTTAATTTTTGTTCATAATGGATTATAAAAACAATAAAAATTTGGTACCATGGTTAAGGATAAAATTGTTTACTAATGGGGTTAAACCAAATAATAAGGGTGAAATTTCTAATTAAAATTGTCTAAATCTTACTTTTTAGCCATATATTTATCTTAAAATTTATCACCTATCAATATCATTTTATTTTGAAGAATTTTTTTGAGTATAACTTTATTATATTTTAATCATTTAAGAAATTCAAAGTGTGTCCCCTTGTCCACTTATAAAATGTAACCCATCATTTGTCTTATTTGCACAACTTTGAGACATATATATTTTTGAAAAACTACCCAATTATCTTATCAACTTATCTATATATGAATTATTGGTTATTTTCATTTTAATATACCATTAAAAACGTCCTTAATAATGGATCTAAAGGAGGCTAATTGAATAATAGGTAATCATCCTACATCGCCTATTTCAAATTATATCTTCTTCTGTCACCTATACATCTATGGTATTCATTATAAAAAAAACATTGATATCATCATTATAATTAAAAGTTATTATGATTATTAAAACACTATTATTCACCCTTTTTCATTAAATGGTAAGTAAAATTTTCTCTAATACATATGTGTGGAGTACTGCCTCCGTGTAGCGATACAATTCATTTTACATCACTATATTTCATGGATTTATATTACGATGTGTTTGATGTTTATATATTATATTTATAAAATAATTATGATTTTTTAATTATAATATCATATATACATTCTTTCCTTCTCATCCTTTGGAAGATGAAAACTTTACTCGTTTGTATATGTGAACTACCACCTCTATCAGGAGATGTGATTTGATTTTTATTTATAATTTAAATAGATGGTAATAAGGAAAGATTGAATGTATATATATGTTATTTATTATATATTTTTTCTTACAATAGTTAATTTAAATTCAACACCATGGGACACAATTCAAGGACGAATACCATAGTAAATTTACTTGCCCAAGGACTTCACCACAGGACCTGCTCCTCACCGCCAAACACTTACCACCCCACCACAAATGATGGTGATGAAAATATATGATATTTATATGATAAATTAAATTATGGTGATTATTCGACTATGATAAAATTATAAATACTAGAATTATGTAACTAAAACATCCATTCACAAACAAAACAGTTCACACATAGAAACAATCATTTTAATTAAGGATTGATAATAAATTGGTGTTGGAAGAATATAACAGGATAAAATATGATATTATAAGTATTTAAATTATTCAATTATAGAAGTATAATTAATTATAATTTATTATACATGAGGTTATATAACATTCAAATAAATTATGACTTAAGGTAATGGATTTCATCACTATTTCTACTACATTGTGACATATTTGGAGTTTTTCATCTATTTAATTTTATGTGGTGTAAATACTTAACCTTTTATGTATTTACCAAGAATATATATTTATTTATTATGATTAATGTTTGAACTCATGTTTAATCATTCTAGGGGTCCAAATTTAAAGATTCCCATGAGGTAATAGTTTATTTTGAAAGTCTCATTTTTTGGGATTGCATTTATTTTTTTGTTTATGGAATATTATAATCCATCAATAATAAATTCCATCTATTTTATTACACTATGGATATTTTAGAGATTACCTTTTTTTCTTCCAATATTTACTCATGTTTTCACTTTAATATAACAAATAAATTTTTAACATAAAATCTAGTCGTATTTCTCTTTTTTATTAGATATATTTTTCTTCCATGTCAAAATTTTAAAAAATTGTTTTATGGATGTACTTTTTATTTACTCAAATGATTAATCAGGGAAATTTTAGGTTATACTAGAATTTTTATAAGGGTTTTAAGGAATCTTTCTGATGTTTTCTGAAAGGTTCTTTTTCAAATTTTATTAAAAAATGTCTAACAAAATATTTGTTAACATATATAGTGTCAAATGATATTCCCACCACCATAATAATTTTATTTCATTTAGATTATTTATAATTTTATAATGGGGTCAAAAAGAAAAATATATAATGACTGGTTATTTTAATATTTTTGATCCATTTTATTTTATTTTGTAAAGTATATTATTTTATTACAAAACCTATATTTATGATGAATTGTTGTTCATCTTTTGTCAATTTTTAATTTTATGGTCATTAACCATTTCTAGATACATTCACTTTGTGGTGATAATTTTTCATTAAACATTACATTTATCTTATCTATATATTCTTTTTATCATAGATATTATTATTTCCTATACCGTACACCATTTATATATAGGGTCTTTTACTGTAAAATATATTTGATTCACATGGGAACTTTTAATATTCCATAATCATTACTAATTAAAGATACATAATTAGAAATTTGGGCTATATCCACAATTTAAAACCATAACTACAAGCTATAGTCCATGTTTTACTGGTTGTGGCATGTGTTGTCATGGCTCGAGAAAAAAAAGGCATTTCCACAGTTTTAAGAGGCTATAGCCACAGTTTTGGAAACTATGGAAATAGACAACATGATTTTCTACTATGGATATAGAACTATAACCATGGTTTAATCCATGTCTATAGGGTTTATTTCCAAGGGAGAAAACCATAGTTATATATCATGTAAACCATAGTTGTAGATTAAAAATGAATAGAGGACATCTGAATTTGAGCTCATTACCTCCGCTATCTGAACATGTCACCTTACCACTACACCACTTATTTCATTGTGTATATAGATATTTATATTTTATATATATTATTAAGAGCCACAGTTTTAATGAGGAGTGGATATAAAAAACCCTATTGTCATGGTTTAATGTGGCTATAGCCACGATTTGGGA
Organism: Viscum album; assembly: GCA_963277665.1. Taxonomy (NCBI): domain Eukaryota; kingdom Viridiplantae; phylum Streptophyta; class Magnoliopsida; order Santalales; family Viscaceae; genus Viscum; species Viscum album. The sequence goes on from OY728133.1 coordinate 450,864,696, forward strand.
AACTATGAAAATAGTTCACATGGTTGTACATCATGGATATGGGGTGTATTTATATGGTATAAAACCATGACTATAACCCATGTAAACTATGGCTATTGCCTTGGTATAAATACTTATATTCATGGTTTTGGAAACCGTGGATATAGGTCGGTGTTTATAGCCCAATATTCCAGTTTTGATATTTATTGATTAGGAATATTGTTCATGAATTAAAAATATCATTAAATATATGAGGAATGCATTATACATGTAGTGATTAGTGGGGCCTAGTTATAAATATCCCCTTAAGGAATCAACATGTTTCCTGAGGTAAAATAGTTAGTCAAACATATTTAATGGGGTTTTGTGTATAAATACCTATTAATAAAACTATCTTGGAATAAAGCCTTGATTGTAATGTATCATGATGTCAAGAATCATGAAGTCCAACTTTAAGTATTTATTTCTTTGAGAATTCCATTGTTTTTATACAATATATTATTGTGTTGTTATTATCCCTGTATTCATTTCATGCTATTGTTAATTATTAAATAACATGTGTTTTCAGTTATTTGTCTTCCCATATTGATTATGCCTTATTTTATGTTGACATTTTATATTGTACGTAACTTTTACTGAGAATTTGAGATCACCATTATGTTTTCCCCTTTCCCTGGATATGAATAAATAATATTTACTTATATTATGTTTTATACTTATACATTCAATATAAAATGTAAAGCATGTTTGTCTCTTGTTCTTATAAACTAGTAAATTGATTCTCCCTTTAGGGAAAGATCAAGTTTATCTTATGCTACATAATAAGGTAAAAACCAGATCAAAGTTATAAGAGCTGGGATTATTATATTTGTTTTTAGGGTTATTTTAGTAGAAAACTATAAAACTAAATTTCAAATTTACATAACTAACTTAAAAATTATGATAATCCCTTATAGTATTTGGGAAATTTTCCTAGTAGATGTATTTTTATTTTTTGGATAAATAGTCATGATTATTATGATATACATAGTTTGTGTTATTATATAGTGATGGATCTTAACATTAGAAAGGGATTCAACATTTGTATTCAATGTTGGGATTGTCTTGTTGAGAAATCCAATAAATCTAGTGTTGGAACCATAACGATCATAAATATATTAGGGTATCTGACTTAGTTTTTTCTAAATTCCCTTGAATATGTAGAGAAATATATTGTTCCATATAATGATTCAACTATTTTGGATCATTTATTTAGAGTAAATCCTCAATATTTTAATGAAACTACTAAACCATTTGTAGATGTGTGGTGGATTAAGTCCCTAGAAACGATAGTACTGGATTTTTGATGTAATGGAAGTAAAAAATGTTATTATCTAAGTTTATTATTTTAAAATAGAAATCTATAAATGGTGTTTATTGACCCATAAAACTAAATAGGTTGAAAAATTGAAATAAAATAATTTAAAACACTTAGAGTGATCTTCTTGAAAAAATGCTTCCTATGAGAATAGTGAGTTGAAATGGAAGGGAGTTTCATCTCTTTAAATAATGATGTAGATAAATGTGTGGTATAGAATGATGAAAACTTTATATGATTATAAAATAATTGTAAAGACTACATATACAATCCAAAAAAGTAAAATTAATCATTTCTTTTATGCGATTAATTTGAGGCGTCTAAGGGAATTAGTTTGTCAATTTTTATCATATGATGATATAGTATAATGTTCCAATATGACAGATAAATAATTTTCTAGATTGTATATATTCAAGGGAAATAAATAGAATATTTGGTTAGCTTATCACCAAGAAAAATAGAACATATCATTGACGAAAAATGGAATAAATCAATTTATATCATGTAAAATTTTTATGAAGAAAAATTATGTAAAATACATGAAGGTCATGGGAGCTTGTTACATGTGAGGAGATAAGGTTCATTTGGAAAATGAATGTTAGGGAAATATAAAAACCTCAATTATCAAGTTCAACATCAATTAATATAATAGGTATTATTCAAACTGGTCCCCCAATGCTTTAAGGAAAGATACCACAGAAGAAGATTAGCGGTGAATGTGAAAAATATTGAATTACTATAGTCAACGTAGATATTATAAGTAATGTGTTGAAAGGTATACCAATAATCTTCTATAAAAGTGATAATTTTTTATTTTATTTAAGTTTAACCCACTATTTTCTATCTGAATGATTTTATAAGAGTATCACATTACAACCTTAATGATTAGATGTTATGTTTTCATTGAAATATCTTAATATTATGATCATCACATATAATGTTTATATCCCCCATTTAATATATTTTTTTGGGAATATTATTCTTTTAGATATCATTATGTTTTCTCTAATTTAATTTTATATAATTTTGGGATTATTTTGATTCTCCAAATACAGATCCCATATCAATTTTCACAAAATAAAAATTACCTTCAATATTATTAATCCACCTACAATGGTTTATCTGTGTGAGTATGGATATGATATCCTAAAGTAAATTACATCCATTGTATGGGTTTAATACTTATTCTTAAGTGATATTTATCTAACATGGTTAGTTATATAATAGAAATTAAATATATGTTTATTTTATGAGAGTTTTTTTGATGTCTTTCAAGAAGAGTTTCATAGCCTTATCCAAATTAGTTATGTTGAGTTTTCAAAAGAAATCATACCTAGTGCTAAACCTATTTAAAAAAATACACATATAATAACATTGATTGAGTTGTGGGAATTGAAAATAAATTCTAGGAAGGTCTTTTTAAGTTATTCATTTAGACAAGTGCTTTACCATGGGGTGATCTAATTATTTTTTTAATAAGAATGGTGTATCAATGTGACTATGCCTTGATTATTGAAAATTTAACCAGATCGGGATTATGAATAGGTATCCTTTGACTCGTATTGATGATTTTTCAAACAATTGTGAGGAGATATTTATTTTTCAAATATTAAACATCATCCTTGATATCATCAACTAAGGATCAAGAAGGAGGATATATCTATGATAAAATTCCATACAAGGTATGGTTACTATGAATTTATAGTAATTCCATTTGGACATACCAATGCACCTATTACTATCATGGATTTAATAAATAGAGTCTTTATATATTACCTTGATTAGTTTGTGTTAGTATTTATGGAATATATTCTTATATATTCCAAAAACAAAGAAAATAATGAATATGGTTTGATAATTGTACAGCTGGCCCTAATAAAGGAAAAATTGTGTGTAAATTTTAAAAAGTAGGAATTATTTATATATAAATATTAATTTATGGATTATATAATCTCATGTGAGGGTATATTAATCAATCTATAAAATATCATTGTTATTGTGTAATTGCCTAGACCAACAACAATTAGAAAGATCCAAAGTCTTCTTGCAATGGATACATACTGCTAACTCTTTTTGAGAGATTTATCATGACTATATAAATGAATCAATTTGCTAACCTAGAAGGGAACCATTTTCTAGTTGGATAATGAATGTGTTGATAATTTCAAAGAACTAAAGAGAAGGTTGGTCAGTGTGGATCTTCTCACACTACCCTTCAACATAGAAGGGTTTTGATATATTGAAATTCATCAATGAATGGAATAGGTTGAATACTTATTTATAGTGATATGGTGATAGCTTATGCCTCTGTCCAAAAAAAATAAATGTGAAAAATTTCATGACTCATGGTTTAGTGATGGAAATGGTAATTGTATCACCGAAGATATTGAGGAATTATCTGTATTGGTTGAACAGGTGATATATATATTAACCCTAAAATATTGAAGAAAATTTTAACATAGAAATAGTTGAATATACACTGGAGAATATGGTTGTAGTTGATCAAATATTATGATTCATCTATAAATTACTACCCTGGGAAGCTGAACATGGTGGATGATTCTCTATGTTGTAATGAATATTCTAGTTTTCAATGATTGGGATTGAATGAAATCCAAAACAAGTAAAAGAAATAATCAAACTCCCCAAATAAACTAAAGGAAATAATGTTATTTTGGATATAGTTGTCCACCATAAAAAATCAGTTCATTTAATTTCAATTAAAAAATACTACACTCTTGATCATACTACTCAATTATAAATTAATATGATGTGAGATTTCATAGAGCACCACTCTCAATTTTATATGATCATGGTGCACATTTTAACTTTATGTTCTAGATAAGACTTTATCAAGCTATAGATATAGATTTTAGTTTTATTACTACTTATCTTCCCCAATTATATGGTTAGTCTGAGAGGACCATTCAAACTCTTGAAGATATATTGAGATCTTACTCTATGAATTTCAATGAAGTTTAAAATCAACACCTTCCTTTTTGAAATTTTTTGTATAACAATATCTTTCAATAAAAAATTCGGGTGGATCCCTAAGAAATATGTTATAGAAGAATGTGGATAAATATGACAAGCATGAATGATTTTGGAGAAATAAATATATTGGCACCTAGTATAGTTGAGGAAATGACATAGAAGTTTAGTTCTATTCAACCACACATACGTGCAGTTTATCATCAATAAAAAAGTTATGCTGATAATCATCAGTGAGATCTATAGTTTGAATATGGTGACATGATATTCCTATTAATATCTCATGGGAATAATGTTATGATATTTTTAAATAAGGGAATTTTTATCCTGATATTCATCGGTCCCTTTTAAACATTTTGTTAAATTAGGATAATAGCTTATCGCTTGACACTTCCTCCAAATCACTCTCATGTTCATGATATGTTCCATCTATATCTCTTATGTACATACCCAATTCTTCACATATACAAAAGTAAAAGGTTAAATCATTGGATAAAGATATATATTATGAGGAAAAATTGATGGAGATCTAAATCATAGAGGGAATTTTTATGAAACATGACCACTCTTCTGGTAAAAGTTTTGTGGGGAAATGATAAATTTGAAGAAGCTGCGTGGGATCAAGAGGATGTGATGAGGCAGAAGTGTCTTCATTTTTATTTTACCATAGTGATGAAATTCAATGGTATAAATTCTTATAATGGGGGTATATTGTAATTATGTAATATTTAATGATGTATTTCTCTTAAAATAAATTAAATTTCTTTGATATATTTTTACACACACAAACCTTAGTATAAATTATAATATATAGAATATTATTATAACAAAGATATTAAATTAGAAAATTGAATAGGAAAAACAATGTATTAAAAAATGTATAAATTTTTATGTTATGTAAATATATTTATAAATAAGTACTCAAGGTTTATTAATGCCATTATGTGCTTTATAAATACATTTTTCACTCCAAAATGGGTTTTATTATTTTTTGTAAGAAAATAATAGAATTAAATTTTTCCACAATAAGAAATTTATTTGATAAAATTAACTACATTTTAGAATTCATCAAGTCAAAAATTTCTTATAGTGAATTTCTAAACATTTTTTTGAAAATATTTATTTCACATTAAATAGTTAACAATAATTATTTTTATTAACAACTATCTTTTTTTAACAATTTACAATGATATACTATTTAAAAATAGTTGTAAAAATAATATTATTTCATTTATTGTAATGCCCTGAACCCAGTTACCCAGATTCGGTGCATTATTACATAACATTGGCATGATGAAAAGAAAGAACAAGTCTCAAAAGACCGATTAGTTTAGTAGCCTTGGAATAACTAGATACATTCATAAAGTTTACATTACATCATAAAGTGAAAGACTACTACAACAACATACTGTCTTCATATACCCTCATATTATCCCTATAGGTCATTCATAAAATACTTCCTCACATCCTTGAAAAAATAAAACATTGAAAGGGGTGAGCTCAGATGCTCAGTAAGGATAACAATATAGTGGAAACATTCATAAATAATCATAAACATTTAAGGCAATGTATAGCTAAAACAAAAGCCTTTTAAACATGAACTTTAGCATAATATGGAAATTATAAAATGAAATAATTCCATTTACTTATTCACATGGATATTCTACTAGTTGAATAATCACATGCAATATCAATAACCATTTTCATAATGATGGAATGCATAATATCAGACTATCAAAACCACGTAGCCGAGGCCTCGTTCCAAGACTACAAATAAGATTTTGTCAAGGCCTCATGCCAAGACACTAGTTTGTCTCATGAGACCTATTGATGCATCTAGGAGCTATAGTGGGATCCACCCGTAACTTATTAAGTCCAATGCATTCCTCATATGAATAGGTTTCAACATAACAAAAACATTTGTATTAAAACTAGCATACGAAATGACAATACTTTCACCATTAACCATGAATGGTATAAAAATTACACATCCACAGTCAAACATATCACAAATCCTTCAATACAATATGGATGTTTTGTATAATAATAAATCAACTTCAAATAAGCTTAAAATCTATCAAAGGATGTTCACATAGATAAAATCAAAACTATTTGAGAGAAATATCTATTTTTTTGAAATAATTTCAAAGTCACATAATTCTAAAATAAAACATTTACTTTAAAAATATCCTTATAAGCTTGTAAGGGATTCTTCTAAGATTTTATAATGGTGGAAAATAGCCACACCCATCATATATGTTTAAAAAAGACATTCTTACCTTAATTCTATCGAAAAGGTTAAAAGGGACCTTGTTTGGAAAATGATGGAAAGATTCCTTTATAAACCTCTAATAAAAAGTCAAACAATGGTATAAATGACATTAACCCATATTCTGTAAAATTTCAATAATGTTTTGAAATACATTTTTAGGAAACATGGATGTGGATGATAAAGAGGTCCCAGTAGATAATTACATATAAATAGCCTCAGATAATGAAGAGATTGTAAAATAACCCTTACCTTGTACTTTTCCTTATACAATGGTAGGTTAACCTCCTGTATAATAGTTAAAACATTGTTATTAAATTATAAAAGAACCATATACATTATAATTATATCATATATGATCTTATAATAATGCTTTTTTAATAATACATTAGTATTATCGTCGTTTCGGGTGTTAACTTACACGTTTTCTTTTATATGTTGTGTTACATATGTCGTGTTTGTTATGGATAGGTTGTATCATATACATATCCATAATGATATAAATTTATTAAACATTAATTTTAATCATAAAATGACAATTATTCTTGAATGGATACGATGGGTAATGAATCTCATCACGTTCGTTGAGACGGTAGTCCGCACGTACGCACGAGCGACAATATCATCTTTTTGATATTAAAATAATATATAATTGGATGTTATATCATATATACAGAATCATTATCATGCTATATTTATTATTTAAATGAATTACACATCATTATTATACCCATCCAAATAATAATATATTGGATAACAATTTCACAACGACGTGGAGAGGGTAAGCCGTACGTACGCACGTATGGTGACATGTCATTCAAAGAATGGATAGAATAATGAATATGGTTTTATCATATATATAATAAAATCAAATTATATAGGAGGTAATAGAGTTATTATTTTAGAATGTGAATAACAAAGAATGAATAAGTTTAAGAAGAAAGGAACTTGAAAGAGGGTGGTGAAAACATTACCTCTTATTCGGGCTCTTCCTTTTGATTTGATAAAAAGGGATCCATAGGTTGGATTTCTGATCAAACAAAGGCCTCTAGGTTGAAGTGATGAATGTTTAGAGAGTATTTGGGCAGTTTTTGACCAAACCAAAAGGATTTTAACGTTTAAATAATTGGTTATAAGCGGTGTCCTTTTATAATAGGGAGGAGGGGCACCTTATGAAAATCTAGAAATATTATTTTATAATAAATTCATATTGGGTTTCTACGGCTCCAAAGTAGATTATTTAATGTTTAAGGTGTGTATGGGTCGAAAAACACTCAACCAATAGAATTTAGACTGGTTTGGGTCATTATATTAACCTTAGCTCTTAGTTTTAACTCTTAGTTAATTAGTTTGACACTTACCATGTCACATTGTAATTTTATATTATATAGTTAATAAACTTACTATATACCTCACAGTGACCCCCATGTGATCAATTAATGATACACATATCATGATATAAGTCTCTTGGCCAATCCTTAGATTTTTAGGAATTTAATATAAATTAATAATATAATATTTATTTTAAAAACTCTTTTTTTTCAATTTTGACACTATTGGGTATTTTGTTCTTGATAAATTTGTAGCAGCATTATTACTTCGAAAAAAATTTATATAAACAATTATAATATGTCATAGTAACCTATAAAATTATTGTAATTTATAAAAAGTCTCAAATTACATTTATTTGGGTATTTATAATATCAACTATCTTAATCTTTCATTAATACGGTAATCACTGCATCATCATTGTGTCATAAATAAATTAAAATATTTAAAGTCTAAACATTATATATAAAATACCATTATATAGGAAACATTTTTAGATTTCTAATGAATATTTATATTTGAAAATATGACATATATAACTCAATGTAAAAAATTGTTTTTCATAAAAGATATATGCTTATGTCATTTTTGTGTTTACTTTAACTTTATTAATATAAAGTGTCCCTATCACCTACAACTGGAACCATGGGGTCCCAAAATCGACCCAAATATGACCATGGTATGACATGTATCCACCAATAAGGTTAGGACACGTTTTAGGGTAATTTATTATTATTATAATATTAGTTTTCACCCTTATTTACCGCCTTCACCCTTTAACCATGGTAAATAAAATATTTACCGAAGTAATTATTCAAAATCTCTAGAAATAAAAGTTACCTATTTAAAAAATTTGGACATCCTGATTCCAAATATGGAATCCATTTTTCCTAATTCAAAACACAGAAGTGGCAGAAATTAATTTAAAATTAATTCCCACTGTCAAAACAAAAAGCGTGTTTTTAAGAAATAATAACTATCAAATGATTGATACTTGTTTATGTCCGGTTTAATTATGAAATTATGTCCAATGAAAAACATTGTATTAAATTCTAAAAATATATTCTAAATATAATTTTAAGCCAATCTAATTCATAATTTATCACTATTAATTATTTTTATTAAGAAAATTGTTTTTAATAAAAATTTAGTAATTTTCACTTTTCATCAAAATATAAAAGTTATCTGAAAAGTACGAAAATTACATCCTAGGATAATTTCGATATTCTGAATCCAAAAATGAAGTCCATTTTGAAAGATAAAATGTATAAAATTTTAAAAATTGTGTATTACTATTCATAACGGCTACTTTGATTGGTCACGATGTGTTAGAATCTCGAAGTTACGTACAACACATGCTATTGTATTATTCAAAGAGAAGCATATCGTGGAAGCTTGGGTGTTACATTCTCCCCTCCTTCAAACAATTTCTTCCTCTAAATTTCTAGAATATAATTGCATAAAATGACTTGGTTGGTTCTTCATCATATGTTCCTCGGGTTCCCACATTGCATCTTCCATCTTATGGTTTCTCCATAGAACTTTTACGAGACGTGTCGTCCGGTTTCTCAGCACTTGTTCTCTCGTATCAAGAATCCTAACGGGCTCTTCGCAATAAGAGATATCAGGTTCCAGTTCTAATTCCTCATAGGTGAGTACATGTGTTGGGTCAGGCATTTATTTTCTCAACAGAGATACATGGAACACGTCATGAACTTTTGAGAGATTTGGCGGCATTTTTAAATGGTAAGCTGCAACCCTAATTTGTTCTAGAATTTCGAAAGGACCGATGTACATGTGACTCAATTTACCTTTCTTACCAAAATGTATAACTCCCTTCCATGGAGATACCTTCAAGAAAACATGGTCTCCCACCTAAAATTCAAAATCCTTTCTTTGGTTGTCAGAATTGCTCTTCTGCCTACTTTGAGATGATTTGATGTGGTTTTGGATTACCTTCACCTTTTCCATTGTTTCCTCCACCAGTTTTGGGCCTAAAAGTTTTCTTTAACCAACGTCATCCCAATAGGTTGGTGTGAAACATCTCTTTCCATATAACGCTTCATATGGTGCCATCCGAATACTCGAATGGAAGCTATTATTATAGGAAAATTCTACCAGAGGTAAATATTGATCCCACATACCCTGAATGTCAAGTGACCAAGATACCAACATGTCTTCTAAGGTTTGAATAGTCCGTTCCGATTGTCCACTTGTTTGAGGGTGATAAGCAGTGGTCAAATGATGTTCAGTAACCAAGGCCTTCTGAAGACTCTTTCAAAATCTCGAAGTAAAACGGGTATCTCAATCTGAAAAAATCGATAGGGGTACTCCATTAAGTCTCACAACTTCATTAATATATTGTCTTGCTAGAAGTTCAAGTGGTAAATCTTCCCTTAAAGAAAGAAAATGTGCTGACTTGGAAAGCCGATCAACAACGAACCATATTGCATCATTCCTTCTAGGAGTCTTTGGTAGTCCCATGACAAAGTCCATAGTGATATTATCCCATTTCCACTTAGGTATAGGAAGAGGATGCATGACTCCTCCAGGATGTTGCCTTCCAGCATTCACTTGTTAAAAAACCATACATCTTGACTCAAAATCAGCAATCTCCCTCTTCATACTATCCCACCAAAAATGTTCCATTAAATCTCCCTAGATTTTGGTGCTCCCAGGGTGTATAGAGAAATTGGAACTATGTGCATCGTCTAACAATTCCCTTATTAAATTAGGTAAATCAGGAACACAAAGTCTCTTCCCGAATTTCAAAATTCATTCTTCATACACAAAGTCTATAAATCTCCCATCATTCACAGATTTAATCGTCTTTTGAAATTCTTTATCGTCGGTATGTGAACTCTTAACCCTTTCTAGTAAAGATGGTTTGACAACCATTTGAAAAAGCACTGATGTTTCACCTTCCATGGTTATTTCCATGTCCATATTCACTAGATCCATGAAAATTGGATCCCTTTAAATTCTCATATTGTTCAAAACTCGATGATCTTTTTTTCTCAAAGCATCTACCACCTTATTTTCCTTCACCTTGTGGTAGTGTATCATACAATCATAATCCTTGAGTAATTCAAGACATCTCCTTTGCCTCATGTTGAGTTCATTTTGTGAGAAAATATACTTCAAACTCTTGTGATCAGTATAAATATCACATTCTTCACCATAGAGGCAGTGTCTCTATATCTTCAAAGTAAAGATCATAGCTGCTAACTCGAGATCATGAGTAGGATAGTTTTGCTCATTAATTTTCAACTGTCGTGATGCATAGGCAATAACCCTATAATTCTACATAAGGACACAACCAAGTCCTTTCTTCGATGCATCACTATAAATAACAAACCCATCATTCCCCGATGGTAGAGTCAATATAGGAGCATTGACTAATATTCTCTTAAATTATTAAAAACATTCTTCACACTCTTTTTTCCAAACAAATTTAACCCCCTTACGTGTGATCTTTGTTAATGGGTTAGACAATCGGGAAAAATTCTGGATGAAACGTCGATAATAACCTGTTAATCCAATAAAACTGTGTACATCAGTAATACTCGTAGGTGATGGACATTCTTGGATTTCCTTGTTCTTAGAAGGATCAACAGAGATTCCATCTATAAAGACAATATGAAAAAAAAAATCCTCTGAAGCCAGAATTCACACTTGCTAAACTTCCCATATAATTCATATCTTCTCAGAGTCTTCAGGATAATGCGCAAGTGATTTTCATGATCTTCGTAGCTTTTTGGGTATACCAAGATATCAACAATAAATAACACCACAAAATCATCGAGATATTCCTTGAAAACTCTATTCATTAGATCCATGAATGTAGAGGGTGCATTAGTCAGCCCAAAAGGCATTACAATAAACTCATAATGCCCATACCTTGTTTGAAATGTTGTCTTTGGAATGTCTTCCTTCTACACACACAATTGATGGTATCCAAATCAAAGTTAAATCTTTAAAAAGTATTGTGCTCCATGCAGTTGGTCAAATAAATCATCAATGCGAGGTAGGGGATACTTGTTCTTTATAGTTATAGCATTGATATCCCTGTAGTCGATACATAACCTCATATATCCATCTGTCTTTTTAACAAAAATAAAAGGGGCTTCCCATGGAGAAAAACTAGGGAGAATAAATTCCTTATTACTCAATTCCTCTTGTTGTTTCTTTATTACAACTAATTATACAATGGCCATTATATAAGGGGTCTTTGATATAGGCCTTGATCCAGGGATTAAATCAATGGAAAACTCAACTTCTCGTTCTGGAGGATGTCCTGGTAAATCTTCTGGAAACACATCTACATATTCTTTCACAATAGGTACGTCCTCAATTTGAACATTCCTTTCCTCACCCACAGTCATTTCATTCTCTACCTCCCCAATAATTGAATTTAGTTGAGCTACTGGGGGTCGATCTAGATAATAATTAGGTGGTGATGATTTTGCTCTAATGATAAGGTGTTCTTTATCATCATCATCAAAATTCATAACCTCATTCTTCTTACAATAAATCTTCACATCATGGTCCGAAGGCCAATCCATACCGAGGATTATATCAAACTCAATCATAGGTATGACGATGAGATCATCAGATAAAGAACATTTATGTGCTCTAATGGGGACTGATTCACAAAACATTGTTGCAATGATACTTCCCTTATGAGTTTTAACTGAGAACTACTTTGTTAAATCAAATTGGAAATATCTAATTTTCTTAGAAAACTGGGAAAATATGAAACAATGCGATGATCCAGAATCAAATAATGCATTTTCTAAACATGAGGAAACCATTAAATTACCTACCACCACGTCTTTCGGAGCTTCAACATCAATAGTAGTGATAGCAAAAGTTTGGCCTTGATCCTATGGCCTTTTCTGAGGTAAGATCCCCTGACACTTAGGACATTCATTTTCATAATGTCCCGTCTCACTGGAATTGTAGCATTGGACATCGGTAGCTTCCTTCTTCCCCTTACAATGATGATCTTGGTGACCTTTTTCACTACACTTGTAACAGACTCCCATTCCATTTAAGCAAGTACCAGGGTGTTTCTTCCCACATTTACTGCAGGATGGATATTCAACTTTTCCCTTCTTCCCCTTATTTCCATTCCCAGATTGATAAGCATATCTCTTCTTCTCTTGCTTTGCTTTCAAGTCATAAGACTTAGAGAATTCCTTTTCTGTTTTGATAGCACATGATACAATATCTTCGTACGATGAGAAGGATTGTGAGAAAAATGCTCGACGAAGAAATGCTTTTAACCCCTCAAAAAATGATCAATCTTACTTCTTGGGTTACGTATATAATCTCCAACATACCTTTCTATCATTGTAAAGTTATCCTCATAGTTTGTGACATTCTCATCCTCATTTTTCCTCAGACTTAGAAATTGCCTTTCCATATCTGCCCGATGGTCATGATGAAAGTATTTTTCTAAAAATAGATCTTTGAACTCCATCCATTCCATATTTGATACTTTATCATCTTCCTTAATGTTTTGAATCAATGACCACCAATGATCAGCATCTCTAGTGAGGCGTTAAACTTCCATGATAACTTTTTCCCTTTCACTACTCCCCAAAGCCTGAAATATTTTGTCTAGGGAACTTATCCATTGCTCAGCTACCAATGGATTTGTACTTCCATTGAATTTTGGTGGTTGTTTCCTCATGAAGTGATCTAACATTGATCCTCCATGCTGTGGATCAGGGTGCTCCATATGGGTATGGTTATTATTCATAACCTGAGTGAGTTGTCCCAGTATAGTGATAAGCTGATCAGCACCAGTTACATCACTAGCTCCAATATAATTCTCTTGAGTAGGAGGGAAATCCCTACATGGAGTGCGTACATTGATACGGTTTACATTTCTTCCACTAGGCTCCATTTATAAATAGTGGCTTAAACTAGATCAGTTTATGAATCAAAATACATAATTCCATACCTGTAAAACACTTAATATAAATTGAACAGTTTATGGATATAAACCATAATCAATAAAATGTATTCTTTGAGGAATTATATACTCATAAACCCTTCATAATCATTCGTAATGAAAATTAGAATTATCCTAAGCATATCCCCTGGGAGTGTCGTAACCAAGAGTGCAGAAAGGCCTGTTGTCGTGCACCAGTTCCCGTTCGAGTCTAGCTCAAAATGGTGTTTTCGGGTTTTACCCCTATGTACATCTGTGCTAGTGCTGCCTCTACCTGCACATATCCATAAAGGGATGTATTTCTCAGAAAACTCACAAAATCTCTACAATACCAAAATTCTAGGAAGTTCTTTTATACTAATCCCCAATGTCCATCATAGGTTTATGTGCTCTAATTAGATTTTATCTAAATCTAGCTTTTAAGGTTTGTACTAAACTTCCTCTGATACCAACTGTAATGCCCCGACCCCAGTTACCTAGAGTCGGTGCCTTATTACATAGCATTGGCATGATCACATGAAAGATCAATTCTCGAAAGACCGATTAGTTTTGTAGCCTTTGAATAACTAGATACATTCATAAAGTTTACATTACATCATAAAGTGAAAAACTACTACAACAACATATTTTCTTCATATCCCTTCATATTATCCCTTTAGGTCATTCATAAATTACTTCCTCACATCCCAAGAAAAATAAAACATTGAAAGGGGTGAGCTCAGATGCTCAGTAAGGATAACAATATAGCGGAAACATCCATAAATAAGAATAAACATTTAAGTCAATGTATAGCTAAAACAAAAGCCTTTTAAACTTGGACTTCAGCATAATATGTCAAAGATAAAATGAAATAATGTCATTTACTTATTCACATGTATATTCTAATAGTCGAATAATCACAAGCAATATCAATAACAACTTACATAATGATGGAATGCATAATGCCAGACAATCATAACCACGTAGCCAAGGCCTCATGCCAAGACTACAAATAAGATATTGTCAAGGCCTCGTGCCAAGACACTAGTTTGTCTCATGAGACCTACCGATGCATCGAGGAGCTATAGTGGGCTCCACCCGTCACTTATTATGTCCAATGTATTCCTCATATGAAGAGGTTTCAACATAACATAAACATTCGTATTAAAACTAGCTTATGAAATGTCAATTCTTTCACTATAAACCATAAATGGTATAAAAATAACACATCCATAGTCAGAAATATCACAAAACCTTCAATACAATATGAAAGTTTTGTATCATAATAAATCAACTTCAAATAAACATAAATTCTATCAAAGGATGTTGACATAGATAAAATCAAAACTATTTGAGAGATATATCTATTTTTTGAAATCATTTAAAAGTCATATTATGATAAAATAAAACATTTAATTTGAAATTATCCTTATAAGCTTGTAAGGGAAGATTCAAAGATTTTATAACAGCGGAAAATAGCCGCACCGGCCGTATAAGTTATAAAAATACATTCTTACCTTAATTCTGTCGAAAAGGTTAAAATGGACCTTGTTTGGAAAATGAAAAAAAGATTCCTTTATAAACCTCTTATAAAAAGAAAAAAAGGGTATAGATTACTATAATGTATATTCGATGAAATGGAAATAATGTTTTGAAATACATTTTTATGAAACATGGATGTGGATGATAAAGAGGTCCCAATAGATAATTACGTATAAACAACCTCGGATAATGAAGAGATTATGAAATAACCCTTACCTTGTACTTTTTCTTAGTCTAAGGTATGTCAGACACCTATATAATAGTTAAAACATTGTTATTAAATTATACAAGAACCATACACATAATTATGATATCATATATGATCTTCTATTAATTCTTTGTTAATAATAATTTAGTATTATCGTCGTTTCGGGTGTTAACTTACTTGTTTTCTTTTATATGTTTTGTTACATAAGTAATGTTTGTTATGGATAGGATGTATCTTATTCATATCTATAATTATATAAAGTTTTGGGAAATTACTTTTAATCATCAAATGAGAATTAGTCTTGAATGGATACGATGTGGAATGAATCTCATTGCATTCGTGGAGATGGTAGTCCATACGTACGCACGAGCGACAATATCATCCTTTTGATATTAAAATAATATATAATTTGATGTTATATAATATATGAAAAATCATTATCGTGTTATATTTATTATTTAAATGAATTACACATCATTATTATACCTATCCAAATAATAATATATTGAATAATAATTAGACCACGATGTGGAGACGGTAAGTCGTACGTACGCACGTATGGTGACATGTCATTAAAATGATAGATAGAATACTGAATATGGTTGTACCATATTTATAATAATATAACAGTATATAAGAGATACATGATTTATTATTTTATAATTGGAATAACAAATAAAGAAGAAGTTGATGAAGAAAGGAACTTGAATGAGGGTGGTGAAAACATTACCTCTTCTTCATGTTATTCCTTTTGATTTGATCAAAATGGCTCTTTAGGTTGGCTTTATGATCAAAATAAGGCCTCTATGGTGAAGTGAGGGAAGTTTATATAGTATTTGGGCAGGGAATGGCCGAACGAAAAGGCTTTGACAGTGTGAATAATTGGTTAGAATTGGTGTCTTTTTATAAGGGGGAGGAGGGGCACCTTAGGAAAATCTAGAAATATTATTTTATAGTAAATTCATATTCGGTTTATAATGGATGAAAACTAGATTATTTAATGGTTAAGGTGGGTATGGGTCTACAACCACTCATCCAAAAGAATTTAGTTTGGTTTGGTTTATTATATTAACATTATCTTTTTGTTTTAACTCTTAGTTAATTAGTTTGACACTTACCATGTCAATTTGTATTTTTATATTATATAGTTAATAAACATACTATATACCTCCAAGAGACCCAAAAGTGGTCCATTAATGATAACTATATCATTATATAAGTCTCTTGGCCGAACCATAGATTTTTAGGAATTGAATATAAATTAATAATATAAAATTTGTTTTAAAAACACTTTTATGTCAATTTTGACACTATTGGGTATTTTGTTCTTGATAAATCTATAACAGCATTATTACTTTGAAAGAAATTTATATTAACAATCCTAACATGTCATTGTAACCAATAAAATTATTGTAATTTATAAAAAGTCTAAAATTACATTTATTTGGGTATTTATATTATCAATTATCTTAATCTTTCATTAATAAGGTAATTACTGCATCATCATTGTGTCATAAATAAATTAAATTATTTAATGTCTACAAATTTTAAATAAAATACCATTATTTAGGAAATCTTATTAGTTTCTAATTAATATTTATAGTACAAAATATAACATATATAACTCTATGTAAGAATTGTTTTTCATAAAGATATATGCTTATGTTATTTCTATATTGACTTTAACTTAATTAATATAAATTGTCCCTATCACCTACAAGTGGCTCCATGGGGTCCCAAAATCGACCCAATGATTCCCTTAGTCAGACTTGTATCCAAAAATAATATTAGGATACGTTTTAGGGTAATTTATTAATATATAATATTATTTATTTACCCTTATTTATCGGATTTACCCTTTTACCATGGTAAATAAAATATTTACCGAAGTAATTATTTAAAATGTCTCGAAATGAAAGTTACCTATTTAAAAATATGTAAATCCTGATTCCAAATATGGAATCAATTTTTCCAAATTCAAAACACAGAAGTGGCAGAAATTAATTTAAAATTAATTCCCGCTTTCAAAACAAAAAACGTGTTTTTAAGAAATAATAACTATCAAAAGATTGATACTTGTTTATGTCTGGTTTAATTGTGAAATTACGTCCAATGACCAAAATTGTATTAAATGGTCAACATAAATTCTAAATATACTTTAAAACCACTCAAAGTAATAATTTATAACTATTACTTATTTCGATTAAAAAGGTTGTTTTTAATAAAAGTTTAGTAATTTTCACTATTCATCAAAATATAAAAGTTATCTGAAAAGTACCAAAATTTCATCCTAGGATAATTTCGATATTACGAATCCAAAAATGAAGTCCTTTTTTAAATATAAAATGTATAAAATTTCAAAAATTTGGTATTACTATTCATAATGGCTACTTTGATTGGTCGCGGCATGTTAGAATCTCGAAGTTGTGTACAACACACGCTACTGTATTATTCAAAGAGAAGAATACCATAGAAGCTTGAGGTGTTAAATTTATAATATTAAAAATTAAATTATGTCATTTTAATTAGTTTAAATTATTATTTTTGTGTACAAAAGTTTTATTTTGAGAAAAACACTTTTTTCTGAGAAACCATTTATTCATCACATTTTTCCTGTTTAAATTTAAAATAAATTAAACAACTTATATGAAATGAATTTGTCAAAATGGGTTCCATATATTATTACATGTAGTTAATATTATGTAATAATGGAAACAAATTATTCATAATTAAAAGAAAAATAAATAGAAATGAGTTGTCGTGGTTAAGGTTAGAACTAGTTTACCAGGGGTTTAACCAAAAGATAAGGCTGATATTGCCAATTATAATTGTCTAAATACTATTTTATGTATATATATTGACCAAATACTATACCAAATTAATATATTTGTCCATTTTGAAGCATTATTATTGAGTTTGACATTATTAGTTTTTAATAATTAATGAAAATCCATCTCTGTAATCTCCCCCAATTATAAAAGGACACACATTGTTTAAATTCTTTACAAAACATTAGGACATATATCTATACTAAAACCATTCTTATTATCTTATAAACATATATATATATATATATATTATAGGTTATTTTATTCACAAAATTCCATTCCAATGGCCCTTAATAATGGATATAATGGAGGCTAATCAAAGGATAGGTAATCAACATAATCAATCTATTTCAAATTATTTATTCTTCTACCTCCTCTAAATATATGTAATTAATCATAAAATAGTAACTTAAGTATCATAAATATACTATAATGTAATTATTATTATAAAACCATCTTTTTTATCCATATTTTTTATCAAATGAGAAGTGAATGTATCGTTAGTTCTTGTGTGTAAACCGCCTTCTCCATGTAATAATACAATTAATTTTCCATAACCAACTTTCATGGATAGTTATTATGAAGGTTTTATATTTTATATATGAAATTAAAAAGATAATAATTATTTTAAATTTAAAATTCAATATCGAATATATTAAATTCTCATCCGTTGAAATATGATAACATTGCTTGTGCATACATGTAGACAACCACCTCCATGAAATGATGTGACTCGGTATTTTTATTTAACTTGGATATTAATAATGATAATATTAAGGTATTTATATGTTATTTATGAGGTAATTATATTTTTTATGATAAAATAAAAGTTATCTTTTTTTTTCTATCTTTTTTTAGAAAATAAAAACTCTCTTCATGACTATGAATGACCTTTCATCTTCATAAATAATGTCAATCATTTTTCTATATATACATTTTATGGATGATTATAAATATTTATATAATTAAAATAAATTTGTATATTATTAAATATTGATCAATATAAAATGACCAGAACTCTAGATTCAAATCTTCTATGATGAAACGAAATAGTTAACACCCAAAAACAATTATTTTATTCAGAAATTTTTATTATATGGATGTTGAAATATTATAATGGGATCCTATGTGAAATTATAATTATTTTAATGTTTCTAATATAATTATACTAAACTTTAATTTATTATACATGAGTTTAGATCACTTTTGAAGAAAGTCAACCATTTTTTAAAGAATGTTTCCTAAATTTCGACTCTATTGAGACATAATTTGTATTATGAGATTATTTTCTTGTATGTGGTGTATATAATTAAACTTTTATATATTAAACAATATAATATATTTATTCATTATTATTAAAGTTCTAATTCGATATTACTCTTTCAAGGGGTAATAATTAAAAAGTTACAAAAGTGGTAAGAATTGAATTTATAATCTCATTTTTTAATATTTCATATATTTTTTATTTTAATGGATATTAGTATAAATCATTCCTAAAATATGTTTTTTACCCTTTTTTGCATTTTTTATTTTCTTATCTATTTTTCACTTTTTTCACTTGAATCGTGTAAATAAATTTTTAACAAAAAATTAGAGATTATTTCTATTTTTTATTGGGTTTATTTTCCTTCCATGTCTATATTTTTAAAAAAATTAAAAAATACTTTTTTATTTTTTCAAATTAATTATGAATGAAATTTTATGTTATCTGTAAATTTTGATAATGTTTAGAAGTAATATTTATAATTTTTTTAGAATGATTCATTATCAATTTTTTTTATAAAAGTGTAATGGAATGCTTTTTAATTGATATAATCTTATCATATTTTTCCACATCCATAATTTTTTATGTTTTTAAAATTATTTTATAAGTATTATGTGTTTTTAAATAGAAATAACATAAATGAAATATTATTTTAATGGTTTACTTACATTTTATTTTATACTCAAAATAACATTACTTTATTAAAAAACCTCTATTTCTGATTAATTGAAAGCCGTATTTTATCTTTAATTAATTTCATGGTAATTAAATTTATTTTGAAAAATTCAATTTATTATTATCATTATTCTTTAGAAATTAAATTTATCTTAAATATCCATATTATTTGTACCTTGTATTTTATTATTACCAAAATTACATAAAATTTATATGTACATTGTTTAACTATGAATGTTATTTTATTAAATAGGAAAATATTAATATTTCAAATTCATAACTAAAAATAAATTTTAAAATAAATTTTATTTATGTATTAAATTGGTCATTAAATATATTAGGAATTAATTTGAAATGAAGTATTTGGTGGGGCATGATTATAGATATGCCCTTGATGCATCGATAGGTTTTACGAGGGAAACTGATTATCCAAACTAATTAAAGGGCTGTTTGGTGTATACTAGCCCATATTTAGTATAAGGAATTTATTTTAAGATATCATGATTTTTTAAATCAGGAATCCCAACATTAAGAATTTCATTTATTAATAAATTAGTTTTTATTTTCCATGATATTACTAAATTGATATTTTCCATTGATGTATTTTGTGCATGTTTTTGATGATTTCTGTTGGAGATTCACACAATGTGCAACATTTCCGTACATTCAATCATTCCAAAGGTAGATGGCCTCAGCCTATAGGGTTGGTGATTACAAAACCATGATCAAAATTGGTTGATGAGATGTCATTTTCACCTTCCATGGATTCATCCTTGGAGCATTTCACCTAGCCTAGATCACCTTGAACTATTTAATTCATGTTTTTATACCTCTTTCCCAGCACCATTTCATGGTGGATATTGGTTAATTATTCTTATTTTGTCATGATAAGGTAGAAACATCTGGTTAGAGTAAGTAGTGACATTATGAATGGTTGGGAATATCCGGACATTGGGAATATTGGTAATATATAAAATCTTCACTATCAAAAGTCAGAGTCATACCATATGCGATACATCATGGATGTCAAACCTAAGGCATCCCCTTTCAAATAAATGGTAATTGAAACCATGGGTGTATTACTTCAAGGTATATTTATCCTGGGAAACCCATTTTCATTTTATTGGGAAAATATTTAACATTTGGTCATAAGTTTAACATCTTGTGGAGACAAGTATGTCACCGGTTTATTTTCTTCTAGATATAGGTAGCTGGTTAAGTGTTCCCCAAGGGGGAAATATTTTACACTTAAGGGTGTGGTGTGTCCCAAGGGAGGAAAATGATGGTCATAGTGGATACTCAAGAGGGGGGTGAATTGAGTTCCAATTAAAATTTCTGTTAAAAATATTTCTATTAAAAATACCACAATTTACAACAACAATATAAATAGTAGTGATTTTGTAATGCAGTAATGGTCATGTTAGGTTCTCAAGAGATTGATTAGTTCTCAGTTAATCTAATCTTATGATTAGATTAGCTTTTGAAACTAAATTAATGCTTTACAATAAATAAAAACACTTTCTAGTTTAACTATCAAAGTTAATTTAAAATAGATTTGTTTTTAAAGTACTTAGCAATGGAATATTCAATATAGTTTAAAACAAAATAAACAATCACAATAGTTTTAATCAAGAGGTTCAGTCTCAAGATGAGACTTAGTCCTCTCAATCAGTTTATATAAACCTTGATCCACATCCTGGATCGGGGCATACAATAGCACATAGACTATCCAGGTACTAAGACCTCTACCATAGTTCATTGTGGGAAAAACAAAACAATAGCACAAAGGCTATCGAGGTCACACTTGACCTTTACCAAAATTTATAGTGCGAACTAAAAGGATTAAGAAGGATTGAGTGGTGACTTTATATATCCTCTGGTTATGCTCATGATTCAGTGTGTAAATACTTAACACACACTGCTCAAAATGTAAATAAATGAAACACAATAGAGTTAAACAAATAGAGATTATTTTATAATGCTCTATGTGTTTTGAGTGAATCTCTGGACTCCTTGGATTGACGCAGATGTAGCTTTCAGTCCTTCTCTAGTTTCTGTATTTTACTTTTAGGTTTAGGTTGATCAGTCTGATTGGCTTGAGTTCAAGTGAAATCATTGAAGCTTATTTCTCCTTGAATGTCCAGGTTCTAGAGATTCAGTATGTATTGTTCCTTCTTCTTCTATGCATGTAAGATTCATATTTTCATGTGAAGGCATACCACCCAACCGACATGTCTTTAGTAGTTTGAGGTTCCCTTATATTGATTTAACTCTGAAAATGGGAATGATTACCTTTTTATAGGTACAAGGTACGGTTCCTAAAATGACAACAACTATCATTAATTATTAGTCGGTGCATTAAAAACATCAAATATGACCTTTGCTAAATAAATAAATATAAGTAGGGTTTAGAGAAATGAAGACTGGTTTCTATCGGTACATATAAGTATCAGTGAGCTTGTATTGGTGGACTTGAGCCAGTAGGTCTGTATCGGTAGATGTTACTCTTTATAACAGTATCTCTATGTATCGGTAGCCCTTTCCATCAATATCTCCTTCTGTTGGTAGCTCCTTCTATCAGTAGCTCATTCTATCGGTAGCTCCTTCTATCAGTAGCTCATTCTATATCAGTAACCCATACTGGTCACATTCTTGTATCGGTAGAATTTGTAGCAGTAGCCGTCTATATGTATCAGTCGACTTGTTTTGGTGGCTCTTTTCTATTGGTAACTCACCTATATCGGTAGCTGCCTGTATCGGTGGCTCTTTATATCGGTAGCTGTCAGTATCAATGGACTGTGTATTTGTATTAGTGGACTTCATATCGATAGGTGTGTACTCTATCGGTAGGTATATATCAGTGACTCGAATACTAATCTGTTCTATTCAAAACATATCCAGATTATGTTAGTATTATTTTAAAACAAGTATAAACATAGATAACCATTTATTAACAAATTCCCATTATCATTTGGATATTTTTCAACTTAATAATATAATGTCATAGGTTGAAATAATAATTAATATAAAGATAAACATTATTTAGGATTATCAAAGCATATTGAAATATAATTGAGATTATCAAAACATGTGAGGTCTACAATCTCTCCCTTTTTGACAATAAGAAATTATGATTTTATATTTTAAAAATAAGCAGTAATGTATTAGTGTAAAATACATTGGGTCTCGTGAAATTTTTAGATGTATTAGAGAATAGAGTATTACATGAAAATGTAGCAGAGGTATGAAACAAATGTATCAGAGGTAGAATATATTATTCTCATATTCCATATTTCTCCCCCTTATATAAATTATGCTATATTATGCTCATAGTTCTCATATTTATCCCCCTTTGTGATTAACTAAATGTTGGAAACAAAGGATGAGAGAAGTAACAGAATCTAAAAGAAAGTAAGATCATACATATTTCATGGGGCAAAAAGATTCAAATAAATATAAAATAAATACAAGTGATTCCTATTAATTTCCAAGCCATTATTCAATCCACCTCCTCAGTATGTGATTTTCCCTTGGGATCAGAAGAGGATTTACATTTGGGGGATGCAGGTGGAGGCTTGGGAACACCAGAGATGATCAATGGAGGCTGAGCTACTGATATAGTGCATGACCTATATTGTATAGCTCTCTGGGAGATCATATTAGTGAGGATTTTGATTGCTTGTGTTGGAGTCATCTAAGGAATAGAGGCAGACTGAGCAGAGGCAGGAAGAGTTGGAGGTACAATGATTGGAGTACTATCTACATGAAAAAATGGAAGAAATAGATTCCTAAAGTCTATTATTATCCCTACTCCTATTTCCATAGTAGAAATGGAGTCATCCTTGTTCTCTATAAATTTATCTAGAGCAGGAGTAAACTCCCTCAGCTTGTATGCTTGTTTTCTGAAAACCTGATTGACTGGAGAAAGTTTCAGGATTTTTAACAGAAGCATGAAATGATTGTTCAACTTATGATTAGTGTGGATCCTTTGGAAATAGAAATCCACTTTTTCTTTTACCTATTCTTGAGAAGTAGTGGCCTCTCACATAAAATTCTGAACAATTTTCCTTATATCCCAAGTGGTAGTCACCACTTGGTCAAAGCAGCAGAGTCAACAGAGTCACTGGTAGATGATTGTCCAATCTCTTCTCTCATCACAGTTTGAATCTTATTAATATCCAAAGAAGACTTGGTAGAGCTCATAGGTGCAATAATAAAGACAACTGTTTCTTTAAAACATTTAGTCATCCCACTTATGAAATTTTTCACAACAGAGCCTTGGGTGAAAACTTGCTGTTATATGGAAGTCTTAAGTACCTAAAAAACCAATACCATTTCGCCAACTACACTCTTAACAAAATCCAAGTCTTTAGATGCTTGAGATTTAGAGATCATATAAGACTCCATAGAGACAATTGATTTCTGTAGAGATTCAACATCTTCTTCCAAGCTTGAAATTTGATTCTATAAGGTCTGGACTTCATCCAAAACATGAGATACAGATTTAATCATCACAGACTGAATAGAGGATATTAAAGAAATTTCCATTCTTTTCATTTCAACCACAAAACAGGCCTGGAGATCAGACATCAACTGGTTTAAATCATGTTTTCTTACTATTTCTTTAGGTAAGGTTTTAGAAAGGATATTATAAGATATATGAGGTCTATTGATGGATGTCTCATCTTCTGAATCTGGATAGTCCAACCCAAACACTACAAAACCAGGTCTTCAGCCCAGTCTTCAATCTCATGAGAAACTTAAATAGTACCATGTATGGTAAGATTCTTCCCCTCAATCGGTGCATTCTCCTGTATATATACATTAATAGAAGCCTCAGCAGTTAGGTATTCCTCAGAATAATCTTCCACACCCATCTCCATTTCTCCAACAACATGAGGCTCCTCAGGAATTGGTGTAGGTCTGTCTACTTCAACAACTTCCTCAGTAGGCATTGAGGAGTGCCCAATCAGTGGACTAAGACTCAAGTAGGCTGAAACAGATGCTTCATTTTCAGATTCTTCTTCTTCATCATTCTCAGAATCAGGCTGGTCATCCTCATCAATAAGGGTTTCTTTAATGTTTATTATCTATATTATTTCCTTTCTAGATGATACAATTTTAGCAACAGGACTTGGAGGCAAGTTCGGATCCCTTTAATAAATTACAAAGGTATCCTCTTCATCAGTATCATCACTATACTGAGGTACCTCTTCATCGGGTCCTAGACCAGAATCCCTCACATCCTTTGACCTAGAAGGATGATCCATAGTATTAAACTTATCATACAACTTCTCATCATCACTGACCCATTTTCTTCTCCACGGATTCTAATTGATCTTCATGTATTTAAAGATTATTTTGGTAATACACAATTTATCTTTCATAACCACTTTCTCATCATGAGACTTAGCCACACCTCATACCTTGATTATCAAAGAGACCAGCTTTTCAAAGAATAGAGAATTAGTTTTTGACTTTGTCCTGGTCATGTCTTCAATTTGAATCATTAACAATCTACACAGATTCACCTTAACACCATGTCTTAATAGATGCAGCAAATAAATATCTTTGTATTTCAGATTTGCAAAGTCTCCTATTCCTGGAAATAGCACATGTTGGATGAACTTGAACAGTAATCGGTTCTCTCCATCCATTTTGGTAGAAACTACTTTTCTTTGTGTACCATCTCTTGTTAATTCTTCCTAAGCAACTTCAAATTCAAATATGTCACTGGTTGGAGGTACTGATTTCGAGAATTACCCAAACTATACTTCATGTTGAACTTTCAAGCACTCAGTCCACTCAGTAGAAGAAATAGATATTTCCTTTCCATTTACAATTGAAACCATTCTATTCTCCTCTTCATATTTCTCAAAGCGCACAGACGCATAGAACTCTTTTAACAGCATAGTATAATAGGGGCCATTATTTTTTGCGAAGGATTTGTTCCATCCCTTCTCCTATAATACTCTTAGAACCAACGACTTACTGGACATAAGCCATTCTACACAAAGTTCCTTATTTATTACAATTTCTCTATTTTGTAAATTCAGGTTCACTACATTCCTTCCTGACCTTTTTCTGCTGCAAATACCTCTAGCTTTAGGTCCTGTTTTCTGCTTCTTCACATTCGGCTCATCACTCTCATCCCTAACTTTCAGAAGTTTTGTTTTTTCCATATCTGATCGAAGAATCTTGGGATCATGTGAAAAGTGGGGATTCGAGGATATGGGTTTGAGAGAGGATTTCGTGGTGGATTGAAATGTGATCTAGGCTTAGTATTTCACATTTAGGAATCAAAATGTAATAAAAACAATATAGTGAAAACAATTAAAAGTTTCAACTAAAGAAAATGAATAATTAGACAGTTCAATACATATCATTGATAACTACTGGTGAGCACCCTATCAGGGAGGTTAACAGATCAGTGAGGTATCTCTAATGGTTACCTGTCTCTAGTGGTGAGGTGTGTCTAATGGTGAGGTGTGCCTAATAGTGAGGTGTGCCTAATGGTGAGGTTTCTAACAGTGTGGTTTCTAATGGTGTGGTTTCTAACGTGGAGGTTTCTAAGGGTGAGGTTTCTAAGGGTGAGGTATCTAACAGCGAGGTTTCTAACGGTG
Source organism: Viscum album (assembly GCA_963277665.1). Classification (NCBI taxonomy): domain Eukaryota; kingdom Viridiplantae; phylum Streptophyta; class Magnoliopsida; order Santalales; family Viscaceae; genus Viscum; species Viscum album. The sequence continues at coordinate 450,891,702 of OY728133.1, forward strand.
AGGTTTCTAAGGGTGAGGTTTCAAACGGCGAGGTTTCTAACGGTGAGGTTTCTAACAGTGAGGTTTCTAATGGTGTGGTTTCTAACAGTGAGGTTTCTAACAGTGAGGTTTCTAACGGTGAGGTTTTTAATGGTGAGGTTGCTAACGTACAAAGTCTATCATTCATAACTCATGTCTAATGTTACTTAACCTATCTGAACTTAAAGTATTGGTGAATATGTCATCTAATTGATGTTCAGTACCTATAAAATAAAGAGTAATATCACCCTTTTGGTAATGATCTCTCAAAAATAGGTTCCTTAGATCAATGTGTTTGGTCCTAGAGTGAGATACGAGATTCTTAGATATAATAATTGCACTAGTGTTATCACAGTTTATAGTTACAATTCTAAATTGATATCCATAGTCCAATAAAGTATCTTTCATCTATAGAATTTTTTCACAGTAACTACCAGTAGGAATGTACTCTGCTTCAGCAGTAGTCAATGAAAAAAAATTCTTCTTTTTACTACACTATGTTACTAAAGACTTACCTAGAATGTGACATGTTCCAGAATTTCTCTTTCTATCTAACTTGAAACTAGAAAATTCATCATCTGAATAACTTATTAAATCGAATGATTGACCTTTTGGATAAAATATTCCTAATTTAGCAGTATGTCTATGATATTTGAAAATTCTTTTAACACCAAGCAAGTGTGACTCTTTCGGATTAGCTTGAAAACTTGCACACAATCATACACTAAACATAATATCTGGTTGACTAGCAGCATGATAAAGCGGACTCCATATCATACCTCTGTAGTTGGTTTGATCCACTGGATTTCCAGTTTCATTAGCATCCAACTTACAAATAGTACTCATAGGTGTATCACTTTCCATAATACTATCTAAACCAAAACATTTTAAAAGATCCTTTATATATTTACTTTGAATTAGTATAATGCCATTGTCATTTTGAAAAAGATGAAATCCATGAAAATATTTGTGTTCTCCTATTAAACTCATTTCAAATTCATTTTGCATACTCTTTGAAAAATAAATACACAAAGTATTTTTAAAAGATCAAAAAATAATATCATCAACATAGATTTGAACAATTAAAACAACATTAGGAGTTATTTTAATAAATAGATTTGGATCAGCAATCCCTTTAAAAAACCATTTGAAATAAGAAAACTACTAAGTCTATCATACGAAGCTCGTGGATATTGTTTTAAACCATATAAAGCTTTAGAGAGATTAAAAACGTGATTTGGAAAATGAGGATTAGTAAATCCTGGTGGTTGTTCAACAAAAACATCTTCAATAATAAACCAATTTTAGTACAGCACTTTTAACATCCATTTGATATAACTTGAAATTATGTGGAGCAACATAGGCAAGTAGAATCCTAATAGCTTCTAATCTAGATATTGGTGAAAAGGTTTCCTCATAGTCTATTCCATCATCTTGATAATATCCTTGTGAAACTTGTCATTCATTGTTTCTAACTATTTTTCCAAACTCATCAACCTTATTTATAAAAAACCATTTAGTGTCTATGGTCAAAGTGTCCTCAGGTCTGTCAACTAATTCCCAGACCTTTTTTCATTAAAATTGATTTAATTCTTCTTTTACAGCCATTACCCAAAATTCACCATTGATTGCATCAATGATATTTTTAGGTTCTAACTATGAATGAAAGGCTTGATGTTCAACTTGATTTCTTATAGAAGCTCTAGTTTGGGTTCCTCTATCAAGATTACCTACAACAGCATCTAATGGATGATTCTTTAGAATCATAGTTGATCTATTAAAGGCCAGAATGGAAATTTCAGGTTCTTATCAATGCTCGGGTACACTAGGGGCAGATTCTAGAATATTTCAAGAAGTGGTTTTCATTACAATAGGTTCATTGATTTTAATATTATGGTTCAGAATAGATAGATATTCTTCATGATTTTGAAGAGAATACTTAAGTTCATGCGGATAAGTTTCATCAAATTTGATGTGAACAGATTCTTCCACACATTTGGTTCTTTTGTTAAAGACTCCATAAGAGTTACTGGTTATAGAGTAACCTAGAAAGATTCCCTCATAACTTTTAGAATCAAATTTGTCATCATTATCCTTAGTATTAAGATTAAATACTTTGCAACCAAAAACACTAAAGTAACTAACTTTAGGCTTCCTATTATTCCACAATTCATAAGGGGTCTTTTTAAGAACATGTCTAATCAAGAATCTATTTATAATATAAAAAGTTGTATTCACAGCTTCAGCCCAAAAATAAATAGGTAAATCATATTCATTGAGCATAGTTCTTGCAATTTCCTAAAGTGTTTTATTCCTTTTTTCAACTACACCATTCTGTTGAGGTGTCCTAGGGGAAGAGAAATTATGATTATATCCATTATGTGATCCATAGGTTTCAAAATCATGATTTTCAAACTCATGGCCATGATCACTTCTCAGGGTCTTAATCTTAAGTCCACTAAGGTTCTCTAAAGACTTGGAATATTTCATAAAATAAGAACAAGCTTCAATTTTTTGAGAAAGAAAGTATACCCAAGTATATATGAAAACTAATCTACTAGAACATAAACATAGTGCTTCCCATTTAAACTAGAATCTCTAGATGGTCCAAATACATCCATGTGAACCAACTCGAGAGGTTGATAAGTTGACACTTATTTCATTAATTTGAATGAAAGATTATGTTGCATTCCCTTTTGACAGGGAGTGAAAACTTTGTCTATTAGGAATTTTAGTTGAGGTAGGTCTCTAACAAAATTTTTCCAATTTAGTTTCTTAAGAGAATGAACATTTCTGTGTCCTAATCTTTTGTTCCAAATCCATGATTCTCTATGAAAATCATTTAAACAGATAACCTTTTGTTTGGATAAAGAATTTAAATCTACACCATAAACATGTTCATTTCATACGGTAGAAAATACTGAAACATTTTTAGAATTAAAAACATTACAAGGATTATTTTCAAATTTAACATTGAAACCATCAACACACACCTGAGAAATGATTAATATATTGTATTTTAATCCATCAACAAATAAAACTTAAGAAATTAATATTGAATCGGTGTTACCAATCTGGCCTAAGCTGACGATTTTTCCTTTTGAATTATCACCAAAGCTGACATATCCTCCATAAACCTTGATTATGCTCTTGAAGCATTAATAATCTCTTGTCATATGTCTTGAAGATCCACTATCCAAGTACCATGTATTCTTATAGGAACTTTTTAAGCAGGATTCCTACAAAATAGGTTTAGACAGAGTATGATTTTGGTACCCTGATTTTCTTAGGTCCAGACAGGTTAGCAAGAAAAACTTTTGGTACCCATATTTGTCTAATGGGTCTCATACAATGAATAGATTCAAAATATTTTCAAAGATAACCGTTTTTTGATCTATAACTATGTGAAGAGATAGTTTATGCGTAAGAGTTTACAAAAATAGAAATAACATCATACTATACAGATTTATGAATAAATTAATTCTTAACATGTTGTCTCTGTCCAGGTTGATAGCCTAAACCAGGAATATATTTTGGTGGAAATTTTTTTCCAAGAATTTGAGTTAGAGTATTCTTTCCATTCATGAACTTTTCTAAGTCATTTTTAAGTATCTCATTGGACAATTTATGTGAGAATTTTCCTTTAACAGTTGAGAATTATTTTCCTTTTCTATACTAAGCTCGGATTTTATAGTACCAGTCAAGGCATACTGTTTCTTTAATGACTTGTACTTATCCTTCATCTCATTACAAGTATCTTCTAACATGTTACAATATTCAAATAAATCAGATTTAGTCATATTGTTGTCACTATTTGAATCACATTCATTCCTAGAATAATAATCATTCAGCATAGGGGAGATAGGTACCTTAGATGTTTTAGTAAAAAAGCACATGTTGGAATGATTCATTTCAGAATCAGATGCCCCAGATTCACTTATGTTGTCTTCTGAAGCACTCCATGTTGCCTTCATATCTTTCTTATATTTTCTGTCCTTGTAGTCGTATTTCTTATTTTACTTCAATTTTGGATAGTTATCCTTAATGTGGCCTTTCCTTTTGCATTCATAACACACTATCTCATCATCCTTATTAGCTTTCTTCCAATATTTCATCCAATTACCTCATTGGTCATATTTACCCTTATAATTTGGTTTTCTGAAAAATTACTTCTTTCTATAGAATTTATTGAATCTCCTTGATATATGAGCCATTTCAGCGTCACTGTATAATTCTGAACCTCCACCTGTTGAGATTTCAGTAGGTATGTGAAATTTCTCTTTGTCCTTGCTCTTTGAGGCAGTAGACTTAAATTCCACTGATCTCTTCTTAGGTTCATCGTCTTCCCCTTTTTTTACCTTTATCTCTTATTCATACATCATTAACTTACCAATTAACTCCTTAACAGGAAGTGAACTTATATCACATGAGTCTATTATTAAAACTAAAGTGCCTCTCCATATTTCTGGTAGACATCTTAGTATCCTCATGATTTTCTCTTTTGCTGGAACAGCCTTTCCCAATGAGCACAATGTTTTTAAAATTTCATTGAACCTGGGATACATGTCAGAAATAGTTTCATCAGGATTCATTTTAAAATTATCATATTGAATAGTGTAGGTATTCAATCTCATTTCATTAACATTGGTTGTTCCCTCATGTAAAATAGCTAATGTATCCTAGATTTCATAAGCAGTTTTACTAGCACATATTCGATTAAATTCTTCAACTCCTAATGCACAATATAGGGATTTAATTGATTTATAATTATTATTGTAATAAGATTTCATAGGTTCATCCCATGTAGTTCTTTCAGTTTCTATATTCTTATATTGAGTTTCTATAGCATTCTAGATATCAAATCTCATAATTTCTAAATAAATTTTCATTTTCAGTTTCCATTGGACATAATTTTCACCCATAATGAAAGGTGTCATGTTTGTAGCGGCACCTTATAATCTATTATCCATAATTATATTTTAGAAAATATATTTAAAAAGATAAAATTTAGAACTAACAGAATTTTTAGATCATTAAGATACAACTAAAATCACAGTTGAAAAATAGTGTAATTGGAAATACTTTATTAAGAACATCCTCAGATACCAAATGTTGGTCGGAGTGGATACTCAAGAGAGGGGTGAATTGAGTTCCAATTAAAATTTCTGTTAAAAATATTTCTATTAAAAATCCCCCAATTTAAAACAACAAGAAAAAATATAGTTAATTTGTATTATAGTAAAGGTTCAGTTAAGTTCTCCAGAGATCGATTAGTTCTCAGTTAATCTAATCTGAATATTAGATTGGCGTTTGAAACAAACCCAATGATTTCAAATAAATGCAAACACTTTCTAGTTTAACTTTCAGAGTTAATTTAAAATATATTTTTATTTAAAGTACTTTGCAGTGGAATATTCAATATAGTTTAAAACAAAATAAATAAGCACACCCGTTTTAACCAAGAGGTTCAGTCTCAAGATGAGACTTAGTCCTCTAAAATAATGTATATAAACTTTGATCCACACCCTGGATCGGGGTTTACAACATTACATAGACTGTGCAGGTACTAAGACCACTACCACAGTTCTTCAGGGGAAAACAAAACAATAACACACAGGCTATCTAGGTAACACTTGACCTCTACCATAATTTACAGTGGGAAATAAAAGGATTCAGAAGGATTGAGTGAGGATTTTTGATATCCTCCAGTTATTTTCAAGAGTTAGTGTGTAAATACAGAACACACACTATTCAAAATGTATATAAATGAAACACAATAGAGCTAAACAAATAGATATGAGTTTAGAATGCTTTATGTGTTTTGAGAGAAGGTCTGGACTCCTTGGATTAATGCATATGCAGTCTTGAGTCCTTCTCTAGTTTTTTTAAATAAACAGAGTGTCATTTTTTTTATTTGAATTCCAGGTCTAGGTTGATCATTTTGATCAGCTTGAGTGCAAGTGAAATATTATAAGCTCTTTTCTCCTTGAATTTTCATGTTCTACATATTCAGTATGAATTCTTCCTTCTTCTTCTCTGCATGTTAGTCTCGTATTTTCATGTGAAGACTGACCACCCAATAGACATGTATTAAGTAGTTCGAGGTTCCCTTATATAGTTTAAGCTTAGGCAATGGGAATGATTACCTTTTTACAGGTATGAGGTATGGTTCCTGAAATGCCAACAACTATAATTAATTACTAGCTGGTGCATTAAAAACATCAAATATGACCATTTCTAAATAAAAAATATAAGTAGGGTTTAGAGAAATGATGAATCGTTTCCATTGGTAGCTATAAGTATCAGTGAGCTTGTATCGGTGGACTTGAGTCAGTAGGTCTGTATCGGTAGCTGTTACTCATTATAAAAGAATCTCTATTAATTGGTAACTCCTTCGGTCGGTAGCTCCTTCTATCAGTAGATCCTTCTATCAGTAGAACCTTCTATCGGTAGCTCCTTCTGTCGGTAGCTCCTTCTGTATCAGTGACCCATACTGGTGACATTCTTGTATCGGTATACTTTGTATCGGCATCCATCTTTCTATATCAGCAGAATTGTATCGGTGGATCTTTTCTATTGGTAACTCGTCTATATCGATAACTACCTGTATCCGTGGCTCTTCTTATTGGTAGCTATCTGTATCGGTGGACTATGTATTTTTATCAGTGGACTTCATATCGGTTGATGTGTACTGTATCGGTAGGTCTGTATCAGTGACTCAAATACTAATCTGTTCTATGCAACGCATATCCAGATTGAGTTAGTATTATTTAAAAACATGTATAAACATAGATAACCATTGATTAACAAATTACAATGATCATTTTGATATTTTATCATCTTAATAATATAATTTCATAGGTTGAAATAATAATTAATATAAAGATTGACATTATTTGGGAATCTCAAAGCCAATTGAAACATAATTGAGATTATCAAAATAGGTGAGGTCAAAATGAAATTTCACTCTTCAGTGTGTGGTTATGTGTTTTCATAAGGGGTAATATTTCACACTTTGGAATTTTATAGGAATGTTGAGTGTTGTTATTGAAGCTCATGTAAGTACCCTTTATATATCTGGATTTTGGAATTGAACCTCCTAGAGTTTTTTTATGTACCTTGTTAGGATACAAGGATAAAAAATTATATAGTTTGATGTCACAATTTAAGTTAATGTGACAAGATTGGTTTAAGTATTTTTACATCATGTTGTAAGGATGCATGTGTCTTGGATAGAGAATCATTGAGGGATAGTGTAGAGACTGTGTTTGGAATTTTTTGGGGGTGATTTTTATAGGGTAACATCCCATAAAGGGGGACAAGTGACATACCATGATAATCATACATGTCGAATCCTATGATCATCATATGTGATATGTCAAGGATTTAATAAATCGTGATTAGTAAATTTTCATATAGTGTGACTTCATAGGACAATGAGGTGGAGTGTGACCATTTTATATTGTGAAAGTCAAACATGGTAAGGCTTTTCACCCAAGGCGATCCTTTCATGGTAAGAGAGAAAGGTCTGTCATAAGGCCCCATAACCATGAATGGTGGGGGTTTTCCCCTAATGAATCCACCTTTTTGGATTGTATGTATATCACTCATGCACCTCTAGACGGGGCATGGAATAAATACCATCTTGGAGGAGTTAAATTCAATGGTTACAATGTTTGAGTGTCTATGCCTCAGATAAAAAATCTTTAGGGTACCTATTATTATGAGAAAAATGTGAGGTAATGGCCCAATCCATATGTGATGTAATGAGGGTACACACAATGGTTAATGACACTAATCGCATGGCAATTTGAGGTTCGGATAAACCCATTAGATTAATGTATGGCACCTAGGAACATGTATTTTTTACAGAACTGTTTTCTTACATGAAATTTAAACATAGGGATATGAGTTTTGCTTCATGAAAATCAATCATTTCGAATGAATTTTTTTTTTCATGAGCCATGGACTCTAGCATAAAGCCACTACATAGATCTCATATACATTGATGCACACAACATCTGAGGTTGCATGAATGTTGGGGTTGTACAAAGGCCACCTCTCTTATAGACACCCAACTTGACTTAAGTGAAGTTGTGTGGGGAGTTCTAGACCATAAACGAAGACACTATGATAGCCATGGGAGGTTAATCATTCATGTTCTCAACCTTTTAAAATCTATGAAATTTTGAGTTTTTTTAAGTTGTATAAGTTGGTTTTGTGCATGCAAGAGCCGACACATCATCTTCCAAAGATCCCCTCTAAATGGGGGGGGTTCTATTTATAAAAAATGGGAGGCAACATTCACATTACCACAACTAGAATGCGCATCTAGGTTGTGTGAGTTCCATGCCTTTGATATGGGGTGTTACCACACAATTTAATGGTTTTATGTTTCCATTATCTCACAAATGATATTACGCAATAATCAATTGGATTACACAAAAACATCTCATTTTGAATTCATGATCCTTTTCCAATTTTTCAAGGCTCATGGATAAGTGCATACATTTTATCTTTAGTATAAACTTATTCTTGTAACTGGGTTGTGTGGGGTTTTTAGAAAGTAGGGTGCACATTCTTACAATTGTGTGATACTAGTGTCTTTGTTTAGGAATGGTCTTTTAGTTCGGATTGGCCCCTAATTTTAGGTAAAAAGTAATTTTCCATATCTTGAAATTTTTTTGGGTAAATAATATCACCTCCCTTCCGAATTAAAGCTTGCAGAGAACAAAAATATTGGGATTAGAGTGAAAACGTGGATGCACAAAGTGATTTTTGTTATGTCATGGATCTATACGACCAGATTACAGAACCCAATTGCACGATCATAAAAAAATGTGGGGTTTCATGCTTATAAATTGGGTGATGGGGGACTTGTCACGACCCGCCCTCGGGGTCCGTGCCGTGACTACCCCAAGCCTGCCTTCCATAGGCCAGGGGCTGGCGACTAGCACCAAGGCGTAAATCCCGGTAAAAAGGGAAGGCATTGCCTTTGTAAAGTAAACAAACACCACAGAGTAAGCAAGCGGAAAGTAAACACTAAGAAAAAGCAGAGTACAACTGAAAGTGCGGAAAATTAAATGGGCCAGTATACAAACCCAAACTGAAAGTAAAGTACAACTCGAAAGGGAAAACAGCAACTGAAAGGTAAAAGCCGTTACACCGAGCTGTCCACTGGAAATCCCACCCGAAGGGTGGGTACAGATAGCTCCACTGCTCCACGGGTCCCGTCGTCCGCTCCGAACACGTCCCGCCTAGTGGTCCACCTCCAGGTACCGTCCTGCTCTGCAAGCCTCAGCCAAGATCAACGTTGTCCGTCGTCTGCAACCAACACAACGTAGTGCGGGCATAGCCCGTGCAGGGGTGAGTATAAGCTACTCAGTAGGGACCCCGAGACCCCTGAATGTCTCTCAAAATCCACATAGGATAAATCACAAAGAAATGTACAATCACGAAGTAACAACCGACACTGCTTAGGTATATGCCCATACATATACCTAAGTCATCAATTCCAACACGCTCCATCCTCCGAGCCCAAGTACAACTCAGTCCACACAGGAAAGTAAACGTATTCCACACAGGAAAGCAAAACGAAATCCACACAGGGTAGCACAACACAATCCACACAGGAAAGCAACTGGATTCAGCTCACATAGGTATACTTCTCGAAAGACGATAAAGATGATCTCTGATCCATCTAAGTCGTCGGACCCACGAAGGATCGATAGGTAACTAACCCCCGCAAAAGACCCACACAGGATCGGTCCCACATAGGACCTGTAGGCGCTGGTTCACACAGGACCGCTGAGCGCAAAGACCCACACAGGATCAGACCCACATAGGATCGGGCCCACACAGGACCTGTAGTACTGATCCACGTAGGATCGCTGAGTGTTGTAGTCGTCGTCGTCGAATCCACACAGGATCTCTGTACTGTCGTCGTCGCAGTCACAGTTGCAGTAGCAGTAGCAGTAGTAGTCACAGTAACAGTCGCAGCCAGCACTAGGGTTCCCGCACACAGCAAGCTCGTTCGGAGGGTCCGCCCCACGAGCCGAGAGGCTGATACATCAACTGTCACAAAGTCTAGAGTTGATGTATACAAATGTTCCGTATCATCAACAGGAACTCAACGCAACAGACGACGCGTCAATCGGACGCCCGGTCTGAGAATTATTGGCTTTTTCGTTCCAAGGGCCCGGTTGGATTTCTGTGCGATCCAACCCGACCGCACTCCGTCGGCATCCAAACCTCGAGTGGAGTAAGCCAAAAGATCCATCTCACTTAGAGGAATTCAACGAAACATTTGGTGCGTCAATCGGACGCCTGGTCTGTTATTTATTGGCCTTTCCGTCTCACACCCACCCTGGGAAACTTCCCAGGAGGTCACCCTTCCTGATCACTACTCTAGGCCAAACACGCTTAACTACGGAGTTTTAACCAAGTAGGCTCCCGAAAAGGAAGGTGCACCTTAAGTATAGTATACCGAAACGACCGTCTCGATCCAAGGATCGCGTTGCCGCTGACGGCGAGTCGTTTGGAGGCCCGTAGCCCAAGATACGGGCATTTGACCAAACCGCTCGGTAATTGGGGTTTCGGGCCCGGGCCGTCCCGGCCCGAGACCCCCCGGATAGCCCGAACCGGGTCGACCCACCCCGGACGGGGTCGACACGGCCCGGCACAGCCCGGCCCGGCCCGGCGCGGCGCGGCCCGGCCCGGCGTGGCCCGGCGCGGCGAACCGGCCAGGCGCGCCGGTTCGGCGCAAGGCAGCGCGCTGGGCGCGCTGCCAGCTCGGCCGAAGGCCGAGCTTGCTGGAAACGGGGGGTCGCCTACCCCCCCTTTGTGAAACCGGCCCCCCTCATAATGGGGGGCCAAATAACTGCCCGGGGGAATTAAATTCCCCCGTTTTCCACCAACCCGGCCGGCCCGACCTGGCCGACCGACTTCTTGTCAACAGGACCAGCAAGGGCCGGTCCTCTTCCGTCTTCCGGCACCGGCGGCCCAAATGGCCGCCGGTCATCACGATCCGCCGCGGCCCGGAACCGGCCGCGGCCTTCGTCATCCGGCGCGGTGCGACGGCACCGCGCCCCTCCGCCGCGACCCTGCTCCGGCCGCGGCGTCTTCGGTTTCCTTCGACGCGGCGCGACGGCGTCGCGTTCATGATAATTCTTTCCACGGCGCGGCGCGACGGCGCCGCGCAATAATTTCCGTGTGATTCCCGCGTGGTGCGACGACACCACGCTATCTCGTTTCATCCGCAAGAAACATTCAAGAACAAAGGAGGGGGGTTCGGCCGTGTTTGTGCGGTCCGGTCCCCCTCTCGTTAGACGATAACACTTAAACGTTCATCCTCATGTTTTTCATGCTAGAACCAAGAACGGAAAATAATTAAATAAAGCAACAACAAACCCCTACCTCGCTTTTCGTTATGTGTTGACGAAGTCGCGGAAAGGCGGCGGCGATTCGTCGACATCGGAAAAGAGAAGCCGTTGACGACGTCGGCGTTCTTCGTGAAAGGCGCTCCCTTCTTTATTCCGGAAGGAGTGGGAAGGAGGCATCCAAGAAGGGATCGAAGTTGGAAACTTCACGTTCTTCTTTGGAAAAGGCATTCTTCGTCGAGAAGACGTTGTTCCATGTTTGGAGATGTCCTTCGTGTTCTTCGTCGAGGGTGGAATTCTCTTCAATCCTTCCATGACTCTATCACAAAGATTTAGCCAACCCCAAACAATAAAACAACACACCTTATTATAGTGTTAGCTTAATGAATTCAAAATAATTCAAATTCATTAAGTTACATCCTTCATTAATGGGTGGAGAGGCTCCAAAATTATTGAAGGTTGAAGTGAAGAGTCACATTTAATTGGGGGGGTTCAAGGGAGTTAAGGAGTTTAAGGAGTTAGGAATTTGAGGGGTTTTGGCACATTAAGTGCAAGGGAGTTTAAGGGGGGTAGAAGATAGTTAAGGGGAAGGTGAAGGGTTGGGGCTCGTGTGGGCCCCACCTCACCTTAATCCTCACTTGGTTAGTTAGGAACGTGTGATTCCACCCCAACTTCCACACTTAGGATATAACCACTTAAGAAGATAAATAAAATTTGTAACACAAGTTTTATTTTTCTTTACACTTAAATCACAACCTTATTAAACAACTGCTCCCAAGCAAACACAACTCCAGGAAAGGCATTCCTAAGCAAAAACCGGTGCTACGGTTCCATCGGTGCCCTCGGAATTTGATTCCGGGCAACGGTTCAAAAGTTAGAAATTCCCACTCGTTCGTTCACTGAACGTACCCGAGCCAAACTTCGGAAATTGATTCTGGGCACACCGGGCCTCGGAATCAGGCGCTGTCAGAAACCGCGCTCTTGTAAAATTCCAAAGAAAATTAAGAAAAAATTTCCCTTGAATTTTACGGGTCTTTACATTACTCCCACCTCAGGGATTTACGTCCCCGTAAAGATACATCAAAAACTAGGGAAACAAATGAGGGTACTGAGCACGCATCTGAGCCTCCCGCTCCCATGTGCTCTCCTGGAGGTTCCCATGCTGCCATCTGATGCGCACAAGAGGAATCGATCGCCCACGTAGGACCTGCTCCTGTCGATCCTCTACCTCCACCGGGACCTCCGTAAAAGTCGCCCCATCGTCAACGTCAAGCTCCCCATGGTCAATGATGTGCGTCGGGTCATGCACGTATCTCCTCAGCTGAGACACGTGGAAGACGTCGTGCACCCGGTGCAACTGAGGTGGTAGAGCCAGGCGATAAGCCACCTCACCAATCCTGCTGAGGACCTGGAAGGGTCCGATGAAGCGCGGAGATAACTTGCCGCCTCGGCCAAATCTCTGAATACCACGTCGAGGTGAGACCCGCAAGAAGACGTGGTCACCATCCTCGAACTCCAGTGGCCTCCGCCTCCTGTCAGCGTATGACTTCTGCCGGCTCTGAGCTGTCCTCATCCGCTCCTGGATGACCTGGACCTTCTCTGTCGTGGCCTGGACCATCTCCGTTCCCACAAGTGCTGACTCCCCAGGGTCTGTCCAGCACAAAGGAGATCTACAAGGTCGGTCGTACAATGCCTCGTACGGTGCCATCCCGATGGTGGAGTGGTAGCTGTTGTTGTACGCAAACTCCACCAAGGGTAGGTGGTCCTCCCAGCTATGACCAAAGTCGAGGACACATGCGCGGAGCATGTCCTCGAGAGTCTGAATGGTCCTCTCCGTCTGACAATCCATCTGAGGGTGAAAGGCTGTGCTCAGACGTAGCTGCGTCCCGAACGCCTCCTGTAACCCCTTCCAAAGCCGGAAAGTGAAGCGAGCATCACGATCGGAGATGATAGATGATGGCACGCCGTGGAGCCACACAATCTCCTGAACGTAGAGAAGTTCTATGCTCTCCACTGAGCCCTGCTCTCTAATGGGTAAGAAGTGTGCCGACATGGTGAGTCGGTCAACAATCACCCAGATGGAGTCGTGACCTCTGGAAGTGCGTGGAAGTCCAGTCACGAAGTCTATAGATATGCCGTCCCACTTCCACTCCGGAACCTCCAAGGGCTGTACCAAGCTTGATGGTACCTGATTCTCTGCCTTCACCTGTTGGAAGGTGAGGCATCGAGAAACGAACTCTGCTACAACCTTCTTCATGCCCGGCCACCAGTGCTGTCGTCTGAGATCCTGGTACATCTTCACCACTCCAGGATGTACCGCCAAAGGAGAAGTGTGAAACTCTCTCAGCACCTCCTCTCGCAAAGCGACTGGTACCATGGTACGTTCTCTGAAAAGGATGTCGTGCTCTGCTCCAAGGGAGAAACCATCAGATGTCTGTCCCGAGGATATCTGTGCACGCCGTGTCTCACAGTCAGCGTCCTCACGCTGTGCCTCTCTGGCCTGCTGTAGTAGAGGAGGCGTGACTGTGAGAGACTGGAGGAAGGCTGGTCCATCTCTATCCACGAAGGATATCTGCAAAGAGGCTAGCTGCAAAGATTTCTCCTTTGCCGAAAAGTGAAATACGGTCTCATCCCCTGGATGAACCACGTTACTTGCCTAATACAGTCAATCCCGTCATGATTAGTTAATTAATGGCATGGATGACGTTGTAAGGCCTCGACGCTGCTACCAAGAGATCCAACCGTTACTCTCGCCTCCAAGGGTTGAGTCACACTGTCGGCATCAGTGTGTGGTCACTGGGTTTCCTCCAGTAAGAATCTCGCAAATGAGGGTCAAGTCAACAGTTTTTAACCGGAACCTCTTAGTAAAGACAAACAAAGACAAGAAAACAAAAGTCACCAAGGCAAGTGTCTTTTATTACTTCAACTTAAAGTACAAGGACACAAGGCAACACAAACTACGAAGCTAGAGGCATTATGGGAAAAGGCCTCTATTCCTGGAGCTATTCCCGCACTAGTCCACCCGCTTCCGGAGCTCCATGATCGTAAGCTTCAGCTGCCTGAAGTTGTGCTCTCCCCTGAGGTCGGGGTGGACCTCCTGGTGGTGGTGGTGGTAGAGCCTCGAAGCGTCGCCCACCACCTACTGCTCGGCCAGATCCTCTGCCTCGTCCTCCTGCTCCCTGCGGACTGCCACGGTCGAACCTCTGCCTCTGCCTAGGTGGTTCCTCAACCATCTGCTGCTCCTCTGCATGGCGGGTCGGGCAGTCACGAGCCATGTGGCCTTGCCCGCCGCATGCATAGCACTGTCTTCCACTCGAAAGACTGGCTCCGCGCTTTGTGCCCCGCACTACTGAGCTAGTGTCCTGAGGTCGTCTGCCTGATGGTCTGGTCTGTCTGGACCCCTGAGTCATCCGTCGACTGCCTGCTGCAGATGACTCTGCCACGTGTCGCCCTGCGGTGGGTCGCTGCGCTGGTGTAGACTCAGCAAGGAAGCTCTCGATCAGAAGGCCCCGCTCCAGTACTCCTGTCCGAGTCGGTATGCTGAGGGAGATAAGCGATGCCTTAATCTCGTGTCTCAAACCCTGCTCGAAGGTCTGGGCCCGAAATAATGGGTCCCGTACCATGTCGTTCAAGTAGCGCGAGAGATCGGTAAATCTCGCCGAGTACTGAGCGATCGTCATGCTGCCCTGCAGCAGCTGAAGAAGCTCCTGGATACGCACCGCACGGAGAGTGGCTGGGACGAACTCCGAGCGGAAGATGCTCTCAAAGTCTGTCCAAAGTAGAGATGCCTCATCGTGCACCTGGAGCATCAAGCTCCACCATCGTCCTGCTGCTGCGTGTAGTAGGCTCGCAGTGAGGATCACCATGAGGTCTGCTGGTGTCCTTACTAGCCTAAACACACGTACCACTGCCTCCAGCCAGTCCTCTACTGCCTGGGGATCCGTCTCCCCACGAAACCTGGGTGGTCGCTGGCGCTGAAACTCATGTAGTGCGCTGAGGCGACGTGCATCGTCAGCGGCTGGTGCTGGAAGTATCGGTGGCTCGGCGGGTAGTGCTACCGCCGGTGCCACTGCTGTCAAAGGGCCCTGCACCGAGGCCTCGTTGCTCGGTGGGCTTTCATCACACTCGACTCTCGGAACCCTAGCTGGCTGCCGTCGTGGGGCCATCCTGAATAGGAAATAGGTGCGCCACGGTGAAACAGTATACCTGGTGAGCTGATATAAGTAATCACAAAGAAAACATTGAAACACACACGCAATCAATGTTTTCGTGCATTAAGTCGGAAATCAGAAGTCAGGTTCCTGGTGTACGGATACGTCGGCCGCCGTACCAACACTGGACTCCCTGGACTGATAACCACACTCAATACGCTAAACATTATTGCTTCACATAGAAAAGATCAGAGTTCGCGGTAGAACCGAACTCCTCTGATACCAATTTGTCACGACCCGCCCTCAGGGTCCATGCCGTGACTACCCCAAACCCGCCTTCCATAGGCCAGGGGCTGGCGACTAGCACCAAGGCGTAAATCTCGGTAAAAAGGGAAGGCATTGGCTTTGTAAAGTAAACAAACACCACAGAGTAAGAAAGCGGAATGTAAACACTAAGCAAAAGCAGAGTACAACTGAAAGTGCGGAAAAGTAAATGGGCCAGTATACAAACCCAAACTGAAATTAAAGTACAACTCGAAAGGGAAAACAACAACTGAAAGGTAAAAGCTGCTACACCGAGCTGTCCACTGGAAATCCCACCTGAAGGGTGGGTACAGATAGCTCCACTGCTCCACGGGTCCCGTCGTCCGCTCCGAACACGTCCCGCCTAGTGGTCCACCTCCAGGTACCGTCCTGCTCTGCAAGCCTCAGCCAAGATCAACGCTGTCCGTCGTCTGCAACCAACACAACGTAGTGCGGGCATAGCCCGTGCAGGGGTGAGTATAAGCTACTCAGTAGGGACCTCGAGACCCCTGAATGTCTCTCAAAATCCACAAAGGATAAATCACAAAGAAAGGTACAATCACGAAGTAACAACCGACACTGCTTAGGTATATGCCTATACATATACCTAAGTCATCAATTCCAACACGCTCCATCCTCCGAGCCCAAGTACAACTCAGTCCACACAGGAAAGTAAACGTATTCCACACAGGAAAGAAAAACGAAATCCACACAGGATAGCACAACACAATCCACACAGGAAAGCAACTGGATTCAGCTCACATAGGTATACTTCTCGAAAGACGATAAAGATGATCTCTGATCCATCTAAGTCGTTGGACCCATGAAGGATCGATAGGTAACTAACCCCCGCAAAAGACCCACACAGGATCGGGCCCACATAGGACCTGTAGGCGCTGGTTCACACAGGACCGCTGAGCGCAAAGACCCACACAGGATCGGACCCACACAGGATCGGGCCCACACATGACCCGTAGCACTGATCCACGTAGGATCGCTGAGTGCTGTAGTCGTCGTCGTCGAATCCACACAAGATCTCTGTACTGTCGTCGTCGCAGTCACAGTAGCAGTAGCAGTAGCAGTAGTAGTCACAGTAACAGTCGCAGCCAGCACTAGGGTTCCCGCACACAGCAAGCTCGTTCGGAGGGTCTGCTCCACGAGCCGAGAGGCTGATACATCAACTGTCACAAAGTCTAGAGTTGATGTATCCAAAAGTTCCGTATCGTCAACAGGAACTCAACGCAACAGACGGCACGTCAATCGGACGCCCGGTCTGAGAATTATTGGCTTTTTCGTTCCAGGGGCCCGGTTGGATTTCGGTGCGATCCAACCCGACCGCACTCCGTCGGCATCCAAACCTCAAGTGGAGTAAGCCAAAAGATCCATCTCACCTAGAGGAATTCAACGAAACAGATGGTGCGTCAATCGGACGCCTGGTCTGTTATTTATTGGCCTTTCCGTCTCACACCCACCCTGGGAAACATCCCAGGAGGTCACCCATCCTGATCACTACTCTAGGCCAAGCACGCTTAACTACGGAGTTTTAACCACGTAGGCTCCCGAAAAGGAAGGTGCACCTTGAGTATAGTATACCGAAACGACCGTCTCAATCCAAGGATCGCATTGCCGCTGACGGCGAGTCGTTTGGAGGCCCGTAGCCCAAGATACGGGCATTTGACCAAACCGCTCAGTAATGGGGGTTTCGGGCCTGGGCCGTCCCGGCCCGAGACCCCCCGGATGGCCTGAACCGGGTCGACCCACCCCGGACGGGGTCGACACGGCCCGGAACAGCCCGGCCCGGCCCGGCGCGGCGCGGCGCGGCCCGGCGTGGCTCGGCGTGGCGAACCGGCCAGGCGCGCCGGTTCGGCGCAAGGCAGCGCGCTGGGCGCGCTGCCAGCTGGGCCGAAGGCCGAGCTTGCTGGAAACGGGGGGTCGCCTGCCCCCCCCCCTTTGTGAAACCGGCCCCCCTCATAATGGGGGGCCAAATAACTGCCCGGGGGAATTAAATTCCCCCGGTTTCCACCAACCCGGCCGGCCCGACCTGGCCGACCGACTTCTTGTCAACAGGACCAACAAGGGCCGGTCCTCTTCCGTCTTCCGGCACCGGCGGCCCGGCTGGCCGCCGGTCATCACGATCCGCCGCGGCCCGGAACCGGCCGCAGCCTTCGTCATCCGGCGCGGTGCGACGGCACCGCGCCCCTCCGCCCTGGCCCCGCTCCGGCCGCGGCGTCTTCGGTTTCCTTCGACGCAGCGCGACGGCGTCGCGTTCATGATAATTCTTTCCACGGCGCTGCGCGACGGCGCCGCGCAATAATTTCCGTGTGATTCCCGCGTGGTGCGACGGCACCACGCTATCTCGTTTCATCTGCAAGAAACATTCAAGAACAAAGGAGGGGGGTTCGGCCGTGTTTGTGCGGGCCGGTCCCCCTCTCGTTAGACGATAACACTTAAACGTTCATCCTCAAGTTTGTCATGCTAGAACCAAGAACAGAAAATAATTAAATAAAGCAACAACAAACCCCTACCTCGCTTTTCGTTATGTGTTGACGAAGTCGCGGAAAGGCGGCGACGATTCGTCGACATCGGAAAAGAGAAGCCGTTGACGACGTCGGCGTTCTTCGTGAATGGCGCTCCCTTCTTTATTCTGGAAGGAGTGGGAAGGAGGCATCCAAGAAGGGATCGAAGTTGGAAACTTCACGTTCTTCTTTGGAAAAGGCATTCTTCGTCGAGAAGACGTTGTTCCATGTTTGGAGATGTCCTTCGTGTTCTTCGTCGAGGGTGGAATTCTCTTCAATCCTTCCATGACTCTATCACAAAGATTTAGCCAACCCCAAACAATAAAACAACACACCTTATTATAGTGTTAGCTTAATGAATTAAAAATAATTCAAATTCATTAAGTTACATCCTTCATTAATGGGTGGAGAGGCTCCAAAATTAATGAAGGTGGAAGTGAAGAGTCACATTTAATTGGGGGGTTTCAAGGGAGTTAAGGAGTTTAAGGAGTTAGGAATTTGAGGGGTTTTGGCACATTAAGTGCAAGGGAGTTTAAGGGGGGTAGAAGAGAGTTAAGGGGAAGGTGAAGGGTTGGGGCTCGTGTGGGCCCCACCTCACCTTAATCCTCACTTGGTTAGTTAGGAACTTGTGATTCCACCCCAACTTCCACACTTAGGATATAACCACTTAAGAAGATAAATAAAATTTGTAACACAAATTTTATTTTTCTTTACACTTAAACCACAACCATATTAAACAACTTCTCCCAAGCAAACGCAACTCCCGGAAAGGCATTCCTAAGCAAAAACCGGCGCTACGGTTCCATCGGTGCCCTCGGAATTTGATTCCGGGCACCGGTTCAAAAGTTAGAAATTCCCGCTCGTTCGTTCACTGAACGTACCCGATCCAAACTTCGGAAATTGATTCTGGGCACAACGGGCCTCAGAATCAGGCGCTGTCAGAAACCGCGCTCTTGTAAAATTCCAAAGAAAATTAAGAAAAAATTTCCCTTGAATTTTACGGGTCTTTACAGGACTTGTATGACCTCCTATCTTCTATGTTTGATAAGTAGTTTCTCCTATGTGGAAATCTAAAAATTTCATGAACTCCCTTGCCTTATGACATGAAGTTCATGCAATTCCAACTTCTATGACAAGACATTCATACCCAATCTCTTACATTAAGAAAATTACATAAATGTTTATTAGATTCGTCCATATCTTCCTAAATATATTCCACATTTAATTAACAATTATTTGGGTTTTCTCCTAACATCATTGGAATGGGAAACCCTATTGACCAACCTATTTCCAATACTTTCGTTGCAACTCTTACGGTAGAGATGGTTGAGAATCCTAAAATTCCACATGCTTGGAAGATTTTTTTAGAACAATGAGCCGTTGATTCTTCTGAAAGAGGCTCAAAGGAGGTTCTTGCTATGAAACATGCTATTGATATACAATTTTCAACTCTGGGTTGATGTTGCCATCCTGACTAGTGATTTCAACAAACCATGGTTCTAGTTCATGCATAATGATAATCTTAACCATGGAAATATTACTACATATTTTCATCTGGCCAATGAGAGTGATGATGTTATGGTTTTCACCCTTAGTGGATGGAATTAAACAGTAACAGGGGTATAACTAGCAATGTATGAGTTCCCTTCCCGTTATACAATAATTATTTGGGCTAGTATGTGGAATAACATAATAGTATTTATTATGAATGAGATTTGAGAGCATTGAGAAACATCACATAAAAATGTTCATGGGTATACTAGGTAAACTTCAAAACAATGATTATGGGGATGATATGTGACATATTGGTTTATATAAGGCAATGTGGAAATCACAATTCCATGTCTATCATCACCAAGAACTATTGAAATATCTTCTAAATTAGTCTTCTCTAGAATCCAACACCTTCTTTCATCATTAGGGTGAGGTGGGGAACAGTTAATGGAACATCCATTATATTAGTAGCAACCCACTAACCGGATTATAATATAATGAATTCCTTTTGATGCCTAATTATTTGGGGTACATGGACCATACCCCCATTGTAAAGTAAATTATTTTTAATGAGAATACCAAGGTATTGAATAATAACCCTCATTTCCACCAGTAAATAACGTTTAAGACATGGTTGAGAATGTTCTTGAATTAACTGGCCATGAAGATGTAAGGACAGTAGAAGCAATGTCTAGTGTCATGGAAGAGGATAAGGTCGAGGTCCTACTAGTTGATTATAGAGGAAGGTCGTTACTAGGAATAGGACTACATAATAAATTAATGGTATCTAGTGATCAAATATACATTTTTTCTAGACACCTTCTTCTGTGGTTGGCTACTACTGGTTAGGGATACCCGTATAGGCATGTGTTATGGGGCATTAATGATGCTGGCTATCAAGGCATCTAGAAATCAAGTAATCTTAGGATAATTTGTGATGGGTTAGCTCCACAAACATATTGATCATTTTATTAGGGGAATTATTCCTAGTAATATCAATGGTTCTTTCTTATTTCTAGACGAATGGGTTGAAAACCATTTTAGGGGGTATGTATTCCCAAATTCCATCACACCCCCAAATTTTGGCATTTCATCATCACTCCTAAATATTATTAGATTTAAACCAATAAATATTGATGAATATGTATTGATTATTAGTAATGAAAATAATTATAATTTCATTTTTATACTTTCCCAACACCTTTTAGTGATTTGGTTAACAATCTAAAGGGGACACTGGAGAAGTTGAAGTATCTTCAGGCTTTCTATGGTGGCGTGTTGGCTTCTAGGATAGATGAAAACATGTATTATGGAATATAGACTCTATGTAGGTTCACTCAATATTTTAGATTCATGCAACAGCTGGTGATGTTATTCTACATGAGGATCCATAAGGAAAGGAACCCATGTATCCTTCATTAACTATGGTGAATGTTTTGTGTTCAAATCACATGGGAGGTTATCTTGCTACAAACTACCAACCTAAATGTTGACCTCTCCTAGAACTATGCATCCAACTATATGGTAGCATGTCCTGGGGAAATTATTCTTCAACATGTGATGATTTTTTTTCATCAGATGATCTACAAGAGAAATGGGTTGGTATACGATATTAGCTTTAGAGAACCCTCAAGGGGTCGATTTCTCAAGAAAAAGATGTGGTGGGGTGTATTGGGGTTATGATGCAGCCCCACCCCATAGTGGAAATGAGATTCCTTTGAAATATCAATAAGAGAATGAAAATAACTCTCATATAGGCCGGAGAATAACTATAGAGGCTTTGAAGAAGAAACTATGGTACCTGGTGAAGCTGACCACTGATGCAACTTATCATGTGCTCTGGGTGGCGTAGGTAATGTTGATGAAATATCTATCAGTAGAGAAAATATTAAAAAATATTTACTGATATGGATTGAACTATCATAGGGTGGGTTTACTAAGATAATAGACAGTGTGGACTTTTTGAGTGATTTTCATACATGGTGAGGATGGATGCCTTATTGCACCTGTTTTTGGAAGTTAGGCCTACCACTTCCCTGTTGGAAGTGATTTTCGATGTAGATATTTAGGAGGTAGCATAGGTTGAGGTCAACACCAGTGATGCATCAATCCCTAACACAGATATGCAGGGTTCTAATGATAAGGAATCATAAGGATCAATCACTGGCTAAGAAATCTATTAGGAGAGCAGAGTTGTCCCCTCGAGGATTATGAATTGATCGATATCTTATTTAGAAAGATATGTTTATCTTTATCATATATTCATGTAATAATTTAATTTTAATGGTTCTAACCTAATATATTTATGTATGTAATATTCTACGAAAGAAAAGGGGCCTCCATTGATGAGGGTGAAGGTGACTTTGCATAGTCTAAGGATCCCACTCAAAATCCATCACGACTTATCTAGAATGGATAAGTGACTATAGGGGGTTTTGATGAAGATATTTTCGATTCATTGCATTATTTTTATTATTAATTATATTTATGTTCTAGTTGAGCAATATTGAATGTCCCAGTATCAGATATTGTGGTGATCACTAGTGTCTAGGGGTCCATAGTGGTAGAATTATACTTCGAATCACCATGGGGGGATATTATCCCAAACCATGTCTCTTTTAAGTTATGTTTTCATAAAAAAAAGAAATTTTTACTTGTTATTTATCAAATTTCAATCTATTTGACCAGTTTCCTCTTAAAATAGGGCTTAAGTGAGCGTGTTCTCTGTAATGAGGTGTTGTTGGGAATGTGACGGTTGTTCTCCCAAAAAAGTGAGCCAATATTCTGTGACTTGGCTACTTAGGGTGATTTTGCTTTGATCCTATGAGGTAAACTTTCAATATAAATAGATAAAACATCAAGGGAGGTAGATCTTGAGGCCAATATAAATGGTGCTTCCAATAAAAATTCATATGGATATTCCCCCCTCTCATCATACAGCCTAGTCCACATAAGAGGATCTTGTTAGAAGATATTGATGCTTCTATTTTACTAGATTTTCTAGAGTATGAACAAGTTCCACCTGATGAATTGGAATATTTCAGATCTGTCATTTCTAAACAGAGTCATATCTTCTAGAATAGGGCATATAAAACCACGCATAATTTAATCTCCCTTACTTTGGAGTTAGAGATAGTGATCCTCATGGTATCTCTTCATCAATTATTATTGATCCATATAATCATAGGGGTGGATTCGTCTTTTATCAATGTGATTTCACACAATTACCACACTAATAATGAGCACATGAAAATTCAATAGTTAAATATTTCCTTTCACAGAGAAAAATATGAGGGCACCATTAAACTCTAGGAAGCTGAATGATAACTCACATGCCTAGAAGAGCACATTCATGGGAAAACCATTGTTTTCAACAGTCAAGAATATATTATTATCCAATTAATACCCATTTTGGCATTTAATTATTCTATAGAAGAATGAGATACATAGAAATTGATGATCTCTATGTTGAGTAGGCATGGTTGTGAATTAGGGTTGACAAAGATCAACCGGTGGTTAATGAGGAAATGATAGATATTTCTAGGATGAATAAAATTTTAGGGGCCACTTTCTAGAGGTTTTTGTTGGTGGGAAAACTCAGTTATTGGAGTAGATATATAATGACAACAAGATTGATTGAAATAAATGATATTATTGAACATGTGGATGAACATTCAAAATGTTTGTATTTTATATCCTTCAAATTCTACATATTAATGAATGTGTTTTTTTTGCTACACCTAAATCACATTAACGAGACAACAAACAACTTAAAACTAATCCCACATGAGTCATTCTTAGTGTGAGAATGAATATATAAGAGGATCATGTCTCACTTGGAGAGTTCCATACATGGGATGTACACTCAGGGTCAGAATTCTTCATTAACCCCTGGGAGTATGATGGATAGTAAAGAATCAATTGGAGAACGAGACTCTCTACACAAATGAATAACATTATCAATGTGTTCTAGTGGAAGAATTGGGTAACTCTAGGGGAATTTTGTCCTAAAAAACAATGGTGATGAAGGATGGGAGCTGGTATTCCTAGTATTTAGAATGTGAAATGGTTGACATGATGATATATGATGACTATTGACCATGTTCGAAACATAGTTTCCACGGTTATCCGATCAAGAATTTGTAAACAATGTGGTGTGACTGCTGACCATGTTTGAAATAAAAAACCCTTCAAAATGATTTTAGATGTCCTCTAGAGCTTGTTTTGAGGATGGTAGATGAGCCAATGTTTCTAGGAACCATTACAATAATGGGGCCTATTCAGATGTGGAAGATGATGGGGGTCAAAATTTAGGATGACAGAAAGCATGGGGATGAACAAAGGGAATCTTCGGATAGAGTTTTACACTCATAATTACACTGTCATGTTTTTGAGTTCATTAGGGTAGATCATCATTCCAATGAAATTTCAGATTCATATTCCAAGGTGATCATTATTATGGATGTCATATTATTGATATTGAAATAAAATTTGGTGGTAGGTGATTGATATCAAAAGGGAAAAGGTATAATAATTTGTAGTCTAAAGATGATTTGTTGTTTTAAGTTAATTTATGAGGTTTATGAGAGTACTGTTTGATTTCTTACAGTAAGGACATTAAACACACATCTTATTAATATACGATGGGGATTATGTGTTGCATAATTTAAGGTCTTGTAATTAGGACCTTTGTATCATAGTTTAGTGTCTTGCGACCCGGATGTGTGAACCTATGTGATTAAATCTTCTTCATTCTAGGTAGTGGGGTACCAAAATAGTATGCATGATGGGTTGAACCTCATATATTAGTTGACAAGGAAAAGGAAAATAATATTTGGAACTATTATTTCTCTAAATCAATGGGTTAATCATGCATAAGAAGGTTTTTTCTGGGGACCAAGGTGGGTATTTTTGGTCATTACTCTTCCTAGGTTGGATAAATACCACTGAGAGGGGGCGTGAATTTGTTATTCCAATTTTCTATTATTATAATGATTCTTAACTACCCATGTGAACATTCATATCCTCTGAAACTTCTTAGAGTAATGATTTACTCAAAAAAATATATTCTGATCAAATTTCACATGCAAAAAATATAAAGATAGAGTGGAACAAGATATTTACAATGTTCTATACAAGGACATACTCCTTAAAATGTTATATATTCCCACAAAAATGGATTCATTTACTAGCTTATTTTTGGAATACAGAGGCATATAAAAAAAACAATTCTACAATCCTGTTAGAAACTTTTCTACTATAGATGGTCATTCCACCTAACTATTGTTGTCATATTCACTTCCTTTCCAATCCTGGTTATAAACCCCAACAAACATAGATAACCCTTTCAGTAACTAGGAAGGATCCATAGTTTCTTTCTTCACATTCTTCTTCATTTTTGATCCACATCAAGATTTTATTCCCTTCCTCTTTAAGAAATCTGTATCAACTTGACCTATCTACAACCTTGAAGAACATCATAAATTCTCTTAATAACTTATTATCTTTGAAGATTCTTCTAGATACATAAGATATCTAAATATGTTCAACCTTTATACAATTATTTCTGGACATCATACTTATCAAAATTCAGTCTGATCAACATTTTTTTTGTAACCTCTATTTGATGGTAACCATTTGATGCTACCTTTTCAAATTCTTCTTCTACCCTTACTACTTTAATTAAGTAAAAAATAAACTTGAAACTCACCACTTATCCTTCCAATGGAACTCCATCTGATAGAACTTCATGCAATGGACCTTGCTCTAATGGATGTCACAATGATGGACAAGCTCTGTTATGTTTTCTTAGATAGAACTTTCTCAGTTTCAACCTAAAATGAAACATCACTCCAGATCTCAACACTTATCATGAAATTTTCAGATATTTTCAGCTTCCAAAAAAGAGCAGTTTCAAGTACGAATGAACTATAAATTCTATTTATGAGCACCTCGTAATAGAGATGGTGGGGAAAACAATTCTCATTCCCGCAAAAAAATCACAACATCCTAATTTCAAGATGCTATGAGTCATCATATTTAAATTCATCAACTATTCTCAATACATCTAGTACCTTCTTGAATATTCTTGAATATTCTAAAAAATTTATACTTATTTTAATTTATAAACAATTCTATATTAAAATATGTTAGGTCTTATCAATCCTTGTTTTTTGAATCTAATTAATGTTTCTGTCTGTGTTTGAGTCCAATGGAATCTCTTATGGAAATATCATCTAATTGATTAAAAACTCAATACTATGCATTTTTTTATGAACTAATAATTAAAATACTTCATAGTTACTTATCTTGAATTATTGAAGAATAAAACAATAAAATGTTTAATTGATTTAATACTCTGTACCGGCTCATACATTAAAATAATTCATCCTTAATAATTTGTGTATCTTCATTAATCATCAGTCACCTTAAATTAATCTATAGAAACTCAATAATTTCTCACATCATTGGTATATTCCTATGTATGATTGAACTCTATTTTCATTTTCTTATACTGATTGAATGATTATGATTAAAAATATAAATTACCCCTCTATCAATGCTCTGGTAAATGAACTAGTGGAATCAACCCTGACCAATACAATGTTTTTTATAAAATGATATATTAGTTACATAATCCTCTTTAATGGGTTGTATCTATGTCATATTTATGGACCAATCTCTATTTATCATGTAATTTATTATATTTAATTTTTGTTTTGTTTCATCATTCTCAATAACTCCAATAATCCTCAGAAACACTCTATATCTGATTCCTTAATGATACTAACAAATTTTTTAAATGAATCAGTTTCAAAATAATCTATAGTAGATCAGTGGAATAAAATGTCTGATGAACCATGTTCCACACCAACATCATTTTCTCATATTCTCTACAAATGATGATTGATTTAATTGATTTGTTTTTATTATGAATCAGATCGTTTGATGATTTATTTTCTATGGATTAATGGATTGACTAAAAACTAGAATCTTCATATTATCACCATTTTTGAAACACTACAATATCCTTTTTAACATTCTCTATTACTCAAAATACTTTATCATGAGAACTGTCATGTGTTATGAGAAATAAATGATAAAAAAATAATCATAATATTTACCTGGAGGAGAAACCACATCCGATAAACAAGGTGTTTGATCAACTTGGTCTGGAGTTCTGTGTCTAGAACCATGATTCCTTTTGATTGTATATCTGATTCTCTATGTTCGGTTAATCCTTATAGGCAATATAATGGGGTTATTCTAGAAACCAAATCTGAATATTTTCAATCATATTACATCTATTGAAAACAAATAAAACCAAAACAAACTTGGTCCGAATAATCTACCACATTGTGTTTTTTATCAATACTCAACTATTTTAATCATGTCTTTCCCCCTAATCTCATTCCCCCCAATATGTTTCCCTATCCACTCATATCACCATTTTATATACTCTCCTCCTTATTGAAAATAAATATATAGGGATCAATTCATTATTGAAAACATTATTCTAAGTAATAATATTATCAAATGAGTTTCTTAACAAATATCTTTTCGCTATACATCTATAATTATACGTGGGTGAAATCGATATAGAAAACAAGAGTGTATAGCCAATGTCATCAATGTTTTCCAAAATAAAACTTCCATTTAATTAATTTACCTATATCATTTAAAATTTTATTGCTTGGGAAAATTCTTAAGAAGATTTGTTAAGACAATACTAAGATGAACTCATCTCAAAACTCATAACATAAGGTTCATTTTAAAAAACATAGATTTATGTAAAACTCATTTTTTGTAACCTTATTAACTAATTTTCTTTAGGAAAAGTAAGAGAATCACTCTTCATCATCCTTACTTATACTATTTAAATTTACTATAAGTTAGTAAAAAAATATTAAAATTTTGGGAATAAGGTGGAACCTCAGTAGTTTTTAGGAGTATCATTCCGACTAAGATTCCTCTCAATATCTTGAATTTTTCTTCTTCTTCTTGAATTTTTCATTAGATGTGTTATATTTTTCCCCCTTCATTCTTCTCAAATTTTTTATGAATTTAATTTATTTTATAGAATATTTTGATGAATATTTCAAATCTTATTAAACTATGGTAATATTTTAATTATAATTTGTTTGTAAAAACATCTCCATGCCTTCCTCTTATTTTGTGAAAAAAAAATCAAACAACTTTTATTAAAATTTCCACCTTATTCAAAACCCTTTAATGTATTATAAAATTCTAAATAATAACCTATTAATATATTTTATCATCTTTTTTCTCATCTTCAAAAACTTGTGTCTTCCCCTTTTCTTCTATTGACATTTGTTCTCTTTCTAAATTTCTATCCACGGTAGCATATTCTTTCCAAATAACCAATCAATCTTTCTGTTTGAACTCAAAATGTATCATACATAAATTTCATTAAATTTTCTTTCATATTTTTTAAAACATAAACATTATTTACTTTCTATGTTTCCTTTTTCAGTTCCAATAGCCTGTTATAAAATTTTAGCATTCTTTTCTCACCATAGACCCCACTTGATTGATACATGTTTCCTGGTAGAGATATATTATAAAAACATGAAAAACCTCTATGTCTAAAAGTTCTAAAATAAAAGGGTTCACTAAATCTTAGTTTTTTTAATTGATTGTAAAATTTCTCATAACTTTGATGCAGTTTTTCTTCATAGCTCGTACAATACATTCCTCATGAAGATATTTTTTTTGAATAAATCATTTTAATCTTGGAGAAATATGTTTTCTCACTAATATACTTTTGTAAACACTTAATTTTATGATCTTTAGAAGTTTCAACATGAAAAAAAATTACATTGGTGAAGTATTATCTCTTGTTTCTTATCTCATATTGTGTTGTAAAAAGAAGTTATTTTTTTCAAATTATTATTTTTACTTATCATCTAACATATTTTTCAAGAAATATATAATCTTTTTGAATTCCACCATTATCAACTTTTTTTCTTTATTTCATCTGTTATTATAGATTATATATTTTTGGTATTACTATTACCATATGATTTATGTTTATAACCTTTAGGTTTTCATTCATGCACCCCAATATTCACTTTAAACTCTGTAATCAAATTGAGATTTGCCTCTTCTTTCTTGACTAAATCATCATTCCAAAAAGTTTTTTCCTTGAAATATTTCGTCATTTTTCTTTTTTATTTCTTAAGATGATTAATCTAATCTAGCATTTATTCAAATTTCTCTTTTATTATCAATTCCATATATATTATTACTTCATTGTAATTATAACTTCTTAATGATGTAATTACATTTATAACTATAGAAATGAAATTATGTTGATGTTCTGATTCAACACAAGATAATGAATCATTCTTCTGTCATATTTTCAGATAACTTTTGTTTTTGTTTCCAAAACGAAATATTAACTTATTTTTATTCTACTTTTGTTTTTTGATATTTCCCATCTTCATCATTGGAATCATAATCTTTAACTTTTTTCCTAGAAAATTTTTTTGAAAAAATTCATTTCCCTTCACAATTATTGAATTTGAGAGTTTTACTTTTCTGTTTCACCTTAATTCATTTCATAGAAAAGAGGAAAACAATTTGGTTTAAATTGTCATTTTCATCTTCTACCTATGGATCACTTGATTTTTCTTCAGCATGTTTATTTTTGTTATCCCCTTTCAAAAATTCTTTGAAGCCCATTTCATTCTCGATTCTTTTCATGAAATTATGGTCTTTTCTCATTTAGTATTCCACAATATTATTATAAATATCACACAATGATACATATTCACAATATTCTAAAGCTAATACCTTGGTATTTAATTAGTTTTGGAAGTTTCTCCTCAATTTCATACCAATTATGGAATCTTCTAGTTTCTCAAGAAAACATCTGATGTTACTCACAGTCTCATTTAATCTTTAAATGTAACTATCAATACTGTTGGGCGGAGAGTGATGGCAAGAGGGGGGTGAATTGCCTTTTAAAAAAAATTAACAATTTAAAATCAAAGTAAAAAGTGCAGCGGAAATAAAAGAGGCAAGACACGAAACTTGATAATGGAGTTCAGCTTAAACCAAAGCCTACGTATCTGCTCCCAACTCAACCGTTGAGAGATTTACTACCACTTGCTTTTTAATGGTTTTAGCAAGAAACCCACTAGACTTTAAGGTAGTCTAGAACCTATTACAGCTTGCTTTTAATGGTTGATCAAGAACCCACTTGCTTTTAATGGTTGAGCAAGAACCAACTAGCATTCTTACAGGTGAAGGCTAGCTCACCTATGAATCAAGCCTTTTAAAGGGAAGGCTTGACTAACCTCTTCACACCTTGAAGGTGGTGTGAAAACCCAAACAAAAGAAAGATGAGAAAAAGAGGGGATTGTAGGCACAAACCCAAATTGATGCTCAAAAAGATAAATAATGAAAAACCGTAATGTGGAGAAGTCTTGGGCGCCAATGGATTTATTGGAGTTGATGAAGAGCGCTCCCAAGCTTCTATTGGTGGTGCTCATTGAATGTGGAAATGGGTTGGAGCAATTGGGGATCCTTGAAGGAATACGCCGGAGGTTCGCCAAATGATCAAAAATGTTCCCGTGGGCTACCATTCGTTTCCGGGGCTTCCTAGTCCTTTATTTATAGAGGGGGAACCCTCAAATGGCCTTTGGGGGTCTTCGGAGCCGTTGGAGAGGCCTTCGGAGCCGTTGGGAGTCAAGTGGACAAGTCTGGTCAAAGTCCAATGGCTAGTTTGACTGGCTCCACCAGCTGACCGGTACAGATCCACCGGTTGGCCGGTGCTTGGAAAAAGGAGAGGCCTTCTGCCCAGGCACCACCGGCTGGCCGGTGAGGAGGCCACCGGTTGGCCAGTGCTGGGACAGTGGGTGTCCGGCCTTCTGTCTGGGTCCACCGGCTAGCCGGTGATGGGACACCGGTTGGCCGGTGGACTGAAATCAGTCCAATTTGGTTTCAGCTTTCTTGGCCCAATTCCTTGGCAACCTGAAATCATGCCTATCATCCAAAAACACTTAAAACAAGATTAGATAAATAAGAGAGTGATTGTGATCATGAAAATTAAACCACGAGGGGTACGGGAGGTACAACAAATACTTCCATAACCATCCATTTTCAAATATTTAAATATACTTCTACATATTTATAACTTATATTTCATCATTTTTTTCATTCCCTTCAAAGAAAATTCATAACTTTTAGAAAATATTATTAAGAATAGGCCCCATTAACTTTTCATAAACATTTTCAGTAAGACCATCGAAAAATAATTCTGATATTTTCCATCATATCCTAATCTCTTATTATTTGTAGCTGTTGTAACATATTCGTTGATAGGAGGATTGCTAACTATTATTTTATCTCAAACATCAAGGACATGAGAAAAAGATAGGGTAAACTCATATTTATTCATATATGATAATTAATACCATCAAAAATATGAACCCCCATTTTTTCATTGAATTTAAATTCCCCATTATTATAGATGGATCCTTCAAAGGTAACCTTCCAACAATAAAAATTATTGTTCCAAAGTACGATCCAGACCACTGAGATGGGGGTGATTTTTTGGATCTATTTTCTTTTATTAGAATGTTTCTTAACTACTTATGTAACGTTTCTTAACCTTTGAAACGTTTTAGTGTGATTAACTACTCAAAAAATTATATCAACCTCACTATTCAAACACAAAATAGAATTATGGAGTGGCATATGATATTTAAAATCTTCAAAAAAATACCTACCCTTTTACATGTCTAACAGTCCCACCAACTTGGATTATTTTTCTATCTTATTTTTAGAATACAAAGGAACAAGAAGAAAATAATTCTACAACACTAGTTGAAACATTTCTATTATAGTTCGTTGTACCCGCCCCCCCCCCCACCCAAACT
This sequence comes from Viscum album, assembly GCA_963277665.1. Taxonomy (NCBI): domain Eukaryota; kingdom Viridiplantae; phylum Streptophyta; class Magnoliopsida; order Santalales; family Viscaceae; genus Viscum; species Viscum album. The sequence goes on from OY728133.1 coordinate 450,923,468, forward strand.
ATCCTATTCATATCCAAATCCTTCCTAATGCCGGTTATACACAATTGTAAACACAAACATCCTTTTAATAATTGGTAAGGATCCATAGTTTCATGTTTCACTCTCTTCTTCTTTTCTGATCCACTTTATAATGTTCATCACTTCCACTACAAGTAATCTGGATCGATTTCACCTATGTACAATATTCATGAACTTAAAAAATTATATTACAAACTTTTTGTCCTAGAAATGTCCTCTATATCTACAAAAAATATGAATACACTCAATATTTCCAGAATTCTATCCGGAAAACAATCTCAGAAAATATTGTTATGATATCCCTTCGTCTAGTAACCTTTGTTTGATGGTCTCCATTCGATTCTTTGTTTCTAATTATTATTCTTCCCCATCAGATTTAACTGAGTAGAAACTAAACCAGCAACTAACCACTTATTTATTATTTTGAACTCCATCTGATGGAAATTCCTTTATTATACTATGCTCTGATGGATATCACATTGATAAACATTCATTGATGAATCATCCTCAGTATCACCATGAACCAAAATTCAGTTGAGATATCAATAGTTTCCATGAACGTGTAATAACATTAGATATTTGACATGTGGAAATTTTATAGTACGAATGTACTATGCATGATAGTTGTAGGCAACCCAAAATAGAGAAGTTAGGAAAAACAAATATCATCCCCACTCAAAAAAAATTAAAAACTCAAAATTTAATTTATATTTGACTCATAAATTACATCTCAAAATCTTCTCAGTAATTTTGGTACCTTTATAAATATTCTGAAATATTATAAAAAATTCAAACTTCTTCATATTTAAAAACAACCATTTAGTCTGATAAGATAATTCTGATCATTATTTTCTTTATGGCTTTAATTGATATTTCTATCTCAATTTCAATATGATGTGATTTCATAAGGAAAGATCATATAATTGATCACAACATAAATACCTTTTATTCTTTCCTATTAACCCAAAAATTGAACAACATTATAATTTTTTCTTTTCATATAATGATGAATAAGGCATTCAATTTTTTCCCTAATTTGATAATATGTACCATCTGAGACTTCAAAGCAATTCTTCTTTAATAAAAACATTTATCTCTATTAAACAACATTCACCTTCATCCACTCTAATTAAAATCAATACTTTATCACATATTCTATATCTTCCTCATTATGATGGAACTATTCATACTTTTTCTTAGATATATTGATTGATACCATGTAAAAAAGATGAATTTACACAAAATCTATACATTAGTAAACAAACTAGTGGCATTAACCTAACTCAATATAATGTTCTCCACCAAGTTGTATATCAATGTCATATTACAGTTCAACGGATCAATATCTATTTCACACCTATGGATAATCTGATGTTTCCTATTCGATGTATTACTTTTAGGAGATCATTTAATTCAACATTCTTAACAACTCTATCTACCTTCAATGGACTCTGGATTTTATGCCTTAATTATTCTACAATTTGTAAAATTAATAGGTATAAGAATCCACTTTGATGGGTGGGTTTGTTACTGTGCCTGATCCATCATTGTCTATATAAACTTATTTTACTCAGATCCTATACAAAAAATTATTGATATGATTGATTGGTTCAACAGATGAATTGGACTGTCTAATGATCTATTTTATATGACTTATTTGTCTAACAGAAAACCAACATCTTGATCTTATCACCATTTTTCATACACTGAGACATAATTTTCAATAACCTCTAATCCCAAAACTCATTTATCATATTAACAATCATTATTTATGATAACTATAAGATCAATAAATAATTATCATATTTACTTTGATTGGAAATTGTGTGTGTTCAACATGGTGTCTAATCAACTGGGTCAAACATTTTGTGTCCAAAACAGTGTATCCATTTAATTTTGCATCTAGTTCACTATGTTTAATTCTTATTACTAGATAATATTATGGGATTAGATTGGAATACAAAACATCATGTTTTCAATAATATTACACCAATTTATGACAAATTCAACTAAAACAAAACTCATTCAATGTAGTTATTCACCTTATTATTTACACGATCATTTTTCCAAAGTCATGGGAGATACCTAGATTGTGAGGGATGGACTTTTTCTCAGGTTTCCCCAATTTTTTTTAAAACTAAAATATGTATGTGCCTCTTTCCTTGGGTAATTAATGGTTATACAATTCATATTAAGAAGTCATAAATATTTTAAGACCGTAATTCTTGGACAATGATTTATGAGTAGTTTAGGATCCTAAGGTTTGGACCATAAATGTTGGTCTCGAAGGAGACTGTAGAATTTAATAGAGGAAACCTAACATGAGGTACAATCCATGGAGGCTATTAGATATAAAACACATCTAAGAAACCATACACATAGCTTAAGGTCATTATTCATGACATGTTCTTCTGTTTAAGGTCTTTGATTTTGGACCAAAGAGGGTTGATCATCTTGATAGAATATTTGTGTAATGGATGAGTGGAAACATGATTTGAATTGATATACAAAGAGGTTTGATGCTGAATGAAACAATACTAGGGTGATTTTAACATGGATTAATATCAAGTTTCATGGAATTAGGCTCCATGTTTAGGGTTATAGAGTTCGAACTAAAGATGGTTTATTGCCCCGAAAGAAAATGTGTGGCATGTAGTAGTGGAAACTCATTGTTAAAATAGGGTCAAGGAGACATGGAACCACTTCAAAATTTTCGAAGGAAAATTTCACATAGTTTAACGTCCAGATGCATAAACTTGAGCTCCTAATTTTGGATCATAGAGTTCATACTAAAGAAAAATTAACTATTTAAGTGGAACCAATGTGTCTCAAAACTAAAAACAGAAATTCCTCCTTGACACCAAATCCAATATGAACCACGCTTAGTGTGAGAAACGAGGAGTGGTATAGAGTTCTTATAATCTATAGTGGGAACAAAATAAGTGGAAAACATGACCCAAAGAAGTACCAAAAGGGTAAATCATACTTCTGAGGATTGGATAATAAAAAGATGAATGAATGATGGGAGGGGATAATTTTTTATCATGATCAAATCAAAGATTAACATCATATTATATAGACATTAATTTTTTCATCTTCTAAATATTATCGCATGAGGAATACCAGGATTATAAGGGGTAGGTCTGTAGTTTAACGTCATATTCTGTGGACATTGGGATATTTCGTTTAAATTCATATAACTCAAACTATAGCAGCTATAAGTTTGTGGTAATAGTTCTCAAACCAAAAGGGTGTTCATGTCTTAAAGAGGCTTATGATGTAATAAAGGGAGATAAATAGATATTAAAGGAGGTTCAAGGAGACCCCACTCCATGTGAAATTCCATAATAATCTTCACACATGTTTATTTTGTGATATTGAGGGTGGAGAGACCCTATAATGAGTTAACAGTGGGGATGGACCTGGGATAAGGGATTCACGAATAAATGCATATCCCATGGGTTTGGGAACCAAGGAAACATAGTTTGGAACATGACATGGAGAGAGACCAATGTTAGTATGTGGAATTACTCTAAAATTATGTTATGATGAAAAATAAATGGGGCATTATATTCCAAAAAACATGAGGGGTGAAAAAAAATATTGAAATAAGGGGATGCATGGGGAAGAATTCATGTGTTTTAAGTATATAATGGTGAGACATTAAGGGTAATATGTAATAAGGGGATGATTGGGTGGTGTGAAAGAGTTAAAACATGACGTATTAGAGAATCCAAGAAGGTCAAACACCACACAAAATAAATATTGAAAACTATTTCACATAGTATAAGGTCATGAGTCTTAGATCAGGGGGGGGGGAAATATTGGGTGGTGATGAGGCTTGGCTCAGGATGTTGAATCCATCCATCCCTATATATCCTGTTAGTTGTGGGAATTATTCCAGAAGTAATTCTGGGACATGACTTCTAGAACAAAAAAACTTTATTTATCTCTAAAAGTGCATTTCTCCCAAAAAATAAAGTTGAAACCCATACCAAACATGCATTCCAAAACAAAGGTGATGATTGTACATAATTATAATCATTTATGTGAAAAGTTCTTTTCTCATGCGAAACCCACTTGTTTGTAGAAGGCTTCTCTAATAATAAAAGTTACATAGGGATTCATGGTCACTAAAACATTATAGAAGGAAATTTTGTGCAACATCAGATGTCTGTGAACAATCCTATTTATGCCACATAAATCCCATTGCATGAGTAAGTGAACATTAAAACCATCTACTTATGCAGTCACACCCCAACACCAAAGGCATGAGAGGCACACAAATGGGTTATGAGACCCAAAAAGGGTTGCGATCATATGGCCACTCATTTAAAATATAAATATAACCTCACTACCACCTTGGGGGGATCTCTGAAAGATGAAACTTCAGATCTTTCTCTCACAAACCCTCTTCTGTAATATCACACAATTCAAAATTTCATGGATTTTTAAAGGAATATAACTTATGAGATCGGCCAAAAATGGAAACCAATGTGACTTTTCATTTGGTTGAGAAATCACACAACTTTTCTTTAGGCATGTTGGGTGCACAAAATAGAATACACCTTCACTCAACACCAAATTTTGCAAAAACTATGATGTTGTGTGCATCTATGACTCTATGAAACATCCTTTACATTTAGTTTGGTGAATGCATAAGAAGATAACTACATGAAACCAAGACTTGTGCACAACATAATATTTTTTGTGTCATCCATGCCTCTAATATCTATTTAGTAGCCATTTTTTGAGAACCGGGCTTGCAATACCCTTTTTTCAAGATACAACCCTGGTATCCCTTACCTAATTCCTCTTGCTTCCTAACAATGTTGTGTGAAAGTAGAGTGCCTAGGGACCATGTAACCATTCTTCATTGGATTATCCACAACCCAAATTCTTGTGTGACTGGTATTGTCATCCCATGTTTCCACCCTCACTTCTTTATACACATCTTTAAAATTTTCCTTACATTTATATCCTAATAATTGGTACCCTAATGAGTTTTTCTCTTATGAATAGACACCCTAATGTATAAAACCCTAATCAAAACTCATCCATGGAGGTGTTTATGCCATGCCGCACCCATTTTTGAATATGCAATAGACACATAACCTCTAAACATGGAATCATCAAGGGAGACAACCCACCATTCCTAGTACAGGGGCACAATGTCAAATATTCCTCTCCTATTATTAATGTGTATCCCTAGGATTGAATCCTTACACAAATGAGATACACGATGTAAAACTACCAATCTCCACATCATAGTCATAGGGTGTTAAAATGTACAAAAATGTCTTGAACATATGAAATTAAATTGTAGTCATATCCTATGTTGTGAATATAGGAGGCCCTATGTATGATCATCATTGGAAGCCACTACTCCCCTCTATGGGATGTCACCCTATAGATATAACACCTATTATGATTAAATCTATAATCCCCACACTAACCCTCATTTATTATCCTTTCTCAATGAAATCATACTTACAACACAATAATAAACTTCATGGACTAGTCCTATCACATTACCTTACACTATGGGAAAATTGAATATTTGCTACGGGTTATTTGCAACGGGAACCCGTCGCAATTAGCCTTTTGTGACGGGGTCCCCTCACAAATAACCTGTCACAGAAAACGATGTCAAAAATATTTTTTTGCAACATGCCATCATAATAACCAATTATTTGTGATGGTTTGGTGAACCGTCATAATAAATATTTACTGAATTCTTTGAGAAACTATTTGTGATGGACCAAGAACCCATCACAAAATGTTTCTCAGTTTTTACTCTTTTATGATGGTCCATCGCAATTATTAATTGTGGAGGACCATTTCAATTACTGCTTAAAATATAAATTAAAACCACTTTTTATGACAGACCATCACAATTAGTATTTGCAACGGTCTGTCAAAAAAAGTTAAAATATTTTTTAAAATATTTAAAAAATAATAATTTTAACAATAATATTATTTAAATATAATATAATATAAATATAAATAATATCATAATATTAATATTAATAGAATAAACTTATTTGTCAAGTTATTATTATAATATAATATAAATATAATTAAAATCATAATATCAATATTTGTAAAATAAAATTAATTCTAAAACAATTTATTAATATAAAAATATTTTTAATATAAATGTAATAATAAAATTATTAATATAATAAGAACCTATGTATTCAAAATAATGTTAAATTAGATTAGTTAATGACATAATAAATATAAAAAAAAGTTAAATTTCTTCTAAAAAATTAAATTATTCATAAAATAATTTATTAATATTATAATAATATTATTATTAATGTAATGATAATATTAGAAATATAATAAAAACTTGTTTATTCACAAAAATATGAAAATATATTAGTTAATGAAATAATAAATATAATAAAAGAATTAATTTAATAATAAAAAATTGTAATTTTCGAGACAATATAAAACAAACAATTAAAAAATTAAAAAATTTAATAATACAAAAAAAAAATACATTCAAATGTTTTAGCTTGAAATAAAAATGCATCACTGATCAGGGGGAGGGTTGCCTGGAGGAGTAGAAGGAGATGATAAAGGGAACTCCATCCCTAAACTGTGAGTCAGGTGTCACATGTACTCCATCTGCTCATGTTCCCGCTCCTGTTGCCATCGACACATCACATCCTACATCTTCTTATACTGCTACGACTGTAACTAGAGGAACTCTTCTAAGTGTTGATGCTTCCACTAATGCATCTACTCCTACTCCCTACACATGATCTCTATAGGCTCAATTTGAGCTTGCAGATTCTCCTGATATTGTGCATGAGATGATGATGAATCTTCATGAGCTCCTCTCGAGCTAGACGCCGACATTGCAGATGTACCATAAAAACCCTCAAGGGGTCACATGAGATTTGATACCAAAACTAGGCCTTTCTCAAAGCCATATTGGGTCACATGCATCCATGTTGCCTCATCAAATCAGGGGGCACTAGTTTGACCATGGGTCTCGGCCTGAATCTCAACATCGGTCTAATACATCGCGACCTCGTATGACTCATTCAATTCCAATTTAAAATTAAAATAGTTAAAATATTATTTCTAGTTAAATCTAATACTCAATGAGAACTTATACTAACCGCAATTTGATGCTGGCGAGCACCTCTAATCTCTCCAGTGGCTGGATCACTATACATCCTCCTATAAACGTCGTACTTTGTAATATCGGGTTGTGCGAATACCTATATAAATATAAAAAACCCATTTAAATTTAAAGTTATATACAATATTTAAAAAATTTACTTATAATTAGTGTACTAAATGTATGAATACCAACATGATGTTTCATCTCCTATCTCCCCTGATTTTTCCAACCTAGGGATGATCTACTATGAAACTGTCTACTCAACCAATGTGTACATAATCTATCCCAAACCTGACATGAAATATTATTTGGTCGGTGAATGTGACATGTCTCATCAAACTTCTGCAATCCTTCTTTCTGTATTGATTTACTTTTCAAATTGTGCTTAAATTGACTACAACACATACACATAGCTCCCTACCATGCCTTCCAAATAGTCTCACGCATGCTCTCCTCAATGTGATACCATAAACCCTATAAATAATTTATTAATTGGAGTTATTAATTAAATTAATTTCAAAATAAATATTTTATATTTACGTACCATCCTATGCTTGCACATGAGCTGCTGAACATCGACATGAATATGATCTAATGGCACCCATGCATTAGAAAATTAATTGTGCAATATAGTGCTCCCCTATCCAACCACTATATGTGTAGTGATGTGAAAAGGGGAATAATTAATGAAACAAATAGAATATAAAAAAGTAATGAAAATTAACTAAAATTTAAAGGTAATCAAACCTCTATGTGCATGGATTTTACCCATGATGTGGACATCGCTCGGGTATTTGGTTAGGAATCATAAGTCGAGAAAGACCATACCCCCTCCGAGTTCCCCCTAAACTGCCAATAGTCTGACGGTCAATTGATCTGACCACCTACTCGTCTAAATGTAGATCAAACTCCTATAAAATAAAATACAGATCCTTGTCCATCTAAAAAAATTATTATTGTTAGAAAATAGTTGAAAACAACTATTGTATACATATATATTATTATATGATTATAACCATCATTTTACTGTGTCAATGTCCATCTTCATCCTCATCCTCATCTTCATTGTTGTGGATGTCAACATCTTCATCTTCCTCCTCACCATAATTAATTTCTATATTAGTTTAAGTTTAATTTTTTCTTTTCTTTTCAAATTCAGATGTAACCTTATTAACATCATCATCACCATCGACCCTTAAATGTTGAGTGTCATTTATGATATCTGTGCCACTTATTGAGAAATATGGATTTAGAGTAGTCCATTGGTAAATTTAAATTCCTTGTACTTTAGTTGAACCACGTTCACTTTTAGTAAATTTATTCTCTCGAGATTTAATTTTTTATTCTCCGCCAATCACCCAAATACCTTGAACTTGCATAGTAATTTTCATAATAAATTGTATGTGCCTGATGAGCTAATAAAAATTGTCCATTTAATACAAGAAGCCTATTATAATTAATATCAATGATTGTATGGATAATATAAACATGCAAACCTCTATCAGTATCCAACCACTAACATTTTAACAACGTTATGTAATGTGGTCCCAAATAACAAAATTTGATGATTTCTTACAACATACCATTAAAGTCAACTTCACATTCCATATCATGCAATTCTATCATGTAAACACCACTATTAATTGTATTTTTGATTCCACATATGCACATGTATGAAATCAAACACCATTCACCAGATATTCATTATAATACTTAACAATTTTTGATGTTGGGTTACTCAATATAGACAATCGATTATCAAATTTATCAGCATGTTGAGATACATAAAAATTTATAAATCAAATATCACTATAAAAAATATTAAATTGATTATTTTGTAACCAAAAATAATTTGTGTTACTAGTTTATGAAACCAATAAAAAAAAATTTGGACTTCGTTCTTCAAGATAAAATGCTATAATTTTTGGAAATTGTTTCTCAATATGATTATCATATAACCTAAAAATAAATTAAAATTAATGGTATGTTATAAAATTTATAGAATAAGTGGTAGATTCACTTATAGTAAAAATGGTGTAATTTATTCCAAGTTTACCATAATGTATTTATGAACTCTATGATGTTCATAATCTGAAATCCATCGTTCATGATCTCCACTGAAGCCAAGATCATGGTGATTGAAAACTGATAATTGATTCCTCATTTCATATTTGGCATTTCCCTCTTTATGACTCATATAGTTTTCTTTTGAAGGATATCCATATTTAAAGTAATGAGATAAGAAAAACTAAATTTCCTCTTGCAAATAAGCTTATGCAGTTGAACCTTCAATTAATGCTTTATTAGGTAGTTTTTTTTTCAATTTCTTCATGCATCACTCAAAAGGGTACGTCCATCAGAACTGTACCAGAACTCCAACATAAAATTCATAATTAAAATGTATTATCAAATGTTTTATTTAGTTAAACAAACATGGACGGAAGATTTTTTCTAGTTTACATAAAATTAAAACAACATGACCTTTCATTTTGGTTACGGAATTGTAGTCTGTTGTTGATGCTCAAACGTCTTGAATAAAATATGATATTTCTATAAGTGCATATTAAATCATAGGATTTATTAAACCTCTTCATAAAATTGGAATAATTCTTTAAATTAAACATGATAGTCTTGACTTTTAAATCCCGTAATATGACCATTTATGACACATCTTCTCAAATTAAAAGCCTAACCATCTGGATGTCTCAAATATTCAATAAACTAAAAAAATTATAAGAAAGTCTCTTTGGACAGTTTGTGAGCTACTTTGGGCTTCATTAACTTCTGATATCTGACAATTTCAAAAGTTCAAGTTCTGGTCACTTGTAAATTTGGGAAAGATCTAATCATTCCTTTACATTATCATTGGTATTTACTAGAGCATCCAAAACTGTATGAAATAAATTATCAAAATGGTTCTTCTCAATGTGCATCAAATCTAAAATGTGAAGTACCAAAAAATTAGACCGATATGGTAAATCCCCAAAAATGCTTCATTTTATCCAATTGTGCTATTTTCGAAAATCATCATTTTTCTGTTGATTTATTATTAGTCTAAATGTGATGGTATGTAATGAAGATACAATTGATTTCATATATATTATTAATAACATTATTAGAAGCCTATATATTCATTTTTTTCTTATCTGAAATGATAAATTATTTTGTGAAAAGGATGATCAGTTGAAAGAAATCTGTGATGACAGTCAGATAAACCAGTTTTTTACCATTGATGGTCATAAACGCTTTGTTGTCGCTTATAATGTACGAACAAAATTTGGTACCATGTGTACTAAAACCATATAAAATTCCTTATTTTTGGAAGTCACTAATTGTCTACATCAATAAAACTTTAAGTATAATGTTCTGTTTCACAGCAACATCATATTCACTAACACCTTTACTCTATAGTGAATTCAACTCATCAATTAATGGTGTCGAATAAACATTGATACTCTTTTCCGGATGATATATAATTAATAATGTCAAAAATATATAGGTCTTATTCATCAACAACCATGGAGTTAAATTATATGTAGTTATAAAGAAAGGACAACATGAATAATGACTACCGTGAGAACAAAATTTACAGAAACCATTAGTAAAAAGACTCAATCGCACATTTTTAGCTTCTAAAGAATATGAAAAATGTACATGGTCAAATTTTTTCCATGAATCACCATTAGAGGTATGATTTATGATTTTAATTGTTGAAATGTTGGTTTTATTCCATGACATGAATGATGCCATGTTTTGAGACAGAAATAAACATTGCAATCTTGGTGTGAATGGGAAATCTCTTAATTGTGTTACAGTAACAAATACAGACTTAGCTGGTTTAGCTTCTTTATAACTTGATTTTCCACATGTAGGAAATCTATCCAATAACTCATTTTCACCATAATATAAGATGCAATAATTATAACTTGCATGAATCTTCTGATAACCACGAACCAGATTACGAACCAACCTCTTGCTCTTATAAAAATTTGCAGGCAACACATTTTCGACAGGTAGAAATGTTTTTAACAAAGAGGATATATGATCAAAAAAACTAGTTGACATTCCATTATCTGATTCAATAGCCATAAATTTATCAACTGCTTTGAACATTCTTATCATGCAACCAAGATATAAGACATCCGCAGTAGGCCCCAACAACTCATACAAATGAGATGGTTCCAACTTATGAGTTAAATCAACCTCATCATGTGGTTTAGTTTGCTGAACAGATGGGTCTTCCACATCATGTACTAATCTTCAAGACCATGACGGATCTGGAACCAAATTATTACTATGTTCTCTGGAACAATGTTCACCATGTTGATACCAAAAAACATAATCTGGTTGAAAACCAATACGAAATAGATAATCTTAAATGTTATCAAATGTGTCATACGTCCCTAGAGCACATTTTTTACAAGGACACTTAATTTTTAATTCTATACAAAATTATGGATTTGATGATACAAATGATAATAAATCTTAAATACCTTCAATATATACAATATTTAAACCAGAACTGTTAGGATTCCTACACTGAGTTATCCAAGCTCGATCGTCTAATAATGACTATTGTGGACTTCGTCTTTCCATATTTTTCTAAAAAATATGAAATTATTAGTTATTTTGTATAATAATATATATGTTAAATTCTATCTAAATAAGGGAAGACAATTAAATACTATTTTCTAGAAATATATATTGATTTATATTATATTATAGATATTTTTACTTTTTTTAATCTTTTCTAGTAATCTATACTCATTTATAAAAGATTATACTAATTACCACTAAATACTATTAGTTTTGATATTTTTTACTAATTATTCTTAATTATCAGTGGCACAATTTCTAACGGATTGGTGACATCTCTTTTGCTCGATTACTCATCCCCTTTCAAATTTATTAGATGTAAAGAACTACGAATAATCTCCTTTGATGTATGAATATCAATTTCGGTATGCATGAGCACATGTAGTGCAGCTCTCCATGCATCTGTACATACAAAAATGGATATTCATACTTCGGAGAATACTATTAATAGTAATTTATGTTGGATATTGTTTCAAGGGGATGAGTCGTCAGGAAAGAGTGCATATTTTCTCCGACCTCTCACCACATTGCAAATTGCTTCGACTTAAATCACTAAAAAATGATCACTGACGTATGTCCAAACAGATTTTTATATTGATTTCAGTGGAAGAATATTCAAGGATATGAGGAGTCATTCAAAAGGAATACCTCCAATCCAATGGAAATTGTACTAGTTTATCAATGTACTCGAATTTATGGTAATTTATTAGGATTTATTACTAATGATTTGGAATTATTATGACTTATTACTAATTATCAGTAATTATTAAAAATTATTACCAATTATTACTAATTATTACAAAATATAACTAATTATTTCTAATTATTACTAATTACATCTAATTATAAACAATTATTACTTTTTATCACTATTTATTAATAATTATTACTAATTATTAATAATTATTACTAATTATTACTCATTATTACTAATTATTAGTAATTATTACAATTTATTACTAATTACTACAAATTATAAATAATAATTACTATTTATAACTAATTATTACTAATTATTACTATTTATTACTATTTATTACAATTTATTAACAATTTAATAACTATTAATTAACTATTTTTTACTAATTATTGTTAATTATTACTAATTATTAATAATTATTAATAATTATTTCTAATTATTATTTATTACAATTTCTTACTATTTATTACAATTTATTACAAATTATTACTAATTATTACAAATTAATGAAAATTATTAGTAATTGTCCCACATAATTACTACTTATTAGTAATTATTACTAATTATTAGAATTTATAACTATTTATTAATTGTTATTTTTAATTATTTAAAATTATTACAAATTATTACTATTTTTTACTAATTATTACTATTTGTTACAATTTATTAACTATTTATTATAATTTATTAACTATTTATTACCTATTTATTAACTATTTATTAACAATTTATTTCTAATTATTACTAATTATTACTTATTATTTCTAATAATGACTAATTATTACTATTTATTAATATTTATTACAATTTATTACTATTTATTAACTATGTATTACCTTTTTATTAGTGAATTATTATTAATTATTGATAATTATTACTAATTATTTCTAATTATTTCTAATTATTTCTAATTATTGCTAATTATTACTATTTATTGCTAGTTATTAGTAATTATTATTAATTATTACTATTTGTTACTAATTATTACTATTTATTTGAATTTATTACTATTTATAACTAATAATTACTAGTTATTCCCAATTGTTCCTAATGATTGCTAATTATTTCTAAAAATTATTAATTATTTGTAATTATTGTTAATTATTTCAAATTATTACTATTTATTGATTATTAATACTAAATAATACTAATTATTACTAATTATTACAAATTATTACAAATTATTTCTAATTATTAGAATTTCTTACTAATTTTTAGAATTTTTTAAAAATTATTTGTACTTATTACAAATTTTTACTAATTACTAATAATTATTACTAATTTTTACTAATTTTTACTATTTGGTACTATGTATTACTATTTATTACTATTTATTAGTAATTATTACTATTTATTATTATTATATTTATATTTATTACTATTTATTACCATTTATTACTATTTATTACAAATTATTACTATTTATTGCTATTTATTGCTATGTATTTCTTTTTATTGCTATTTATTACTATTTATTACTATTTATTACAAATTATTACTATTTATTACTATTTATTTATAATTAGTACAAATTATTACTATTTATAAGTATTTATTACCAATTATTAGTAATTATTACTATTTATAACTATTTATTACTACTTATTTCTAATTATTATTATATAATACAATTTATTAATATTTATTTTTAATTAATATTAGTTACTACTAATGATTAAAAATTATTTATAATTAAAACAATTTATTGCTAATTAACACATAGATATATTTTTCATTCAAATAAATACATAAAAAATATATTTAATTCTAATTTAATTATTGTACATCTAATTAACAAAAAATATAAATAATTTAAAATAAAATAAATTGACTAAAGAATTAAGAAATGAATAACCTGAAACAGATGCTTTTGGAGTATTAAAGTCACTGATAATGACCGGATTTAAAAGTTTACACTATAAAAAAATTTAAAAGAAAATTTTCCAGTAGAGATAGAGAGAGAAGTTAACAAAAAAGTGAAATAAGAGGAAAACAAATGGGGTATATATAGGATATATAATTTTTTATGGGTGACCCATCGCAAATACGAAAACTTTTATTAATTACAGTGGGCCGTTAAAAATTAATTTTTGAAAGGGCACGTCGCAAATAGTACATGCCGAAAATGTATTTGTTACGAGACAATAATCCCATTGTAAATACTAAAAACCGCCGCCAAATATTTGCGAAGAGAGTAGGATCCCATCACAAATAACCCCACCCGTGGTTCAGTGCATAGTTTGCGCAAAACCATTTGCGACAGGCGGTAATACTCCGTCACAAATAACCCCATTTGACGAGTTATTTGCAACATGCCTTTGACCCGTCGCAAATACCCACTTTTCCTGTAGTGTTAAATTGCATTGTCGAACTATATAGGTTTCATTCCTTGTCTCATTATAGGGTATGTAGGACCCCTCAGTGAGGTTAAATCTTGTCATCTTTATAATATCTTCAAATCCCAATGTGTGATAATCTTCCCCGTAAAATTAACCAAATTTGTAAGTATAATCCCCCCCCAAGGGGTACACTTAATCAAACCCTCAAGTGTGATCATCTACCTCAATGGGGCACACTTGACCACCTAATTGTCTCCACATGTCATTATACTCATGAACTAGTCCTGTAATAACCTAAAATTCTAAAAGAAGAACATTTTATTCGATACCATCTATATAAGGTCCTAGGCTTAAACATTACATAATCTTGAGTTTTCATGATGAAAATACTTTATTTCAATTTTAGTATCTTTTTTGTCTTAGAGTTTTAGATCATTATATAATAACTCATACATCACAAAATGATATAATAAAAACTATACATTTCCGATTAATAAACATTTTTTCCAAAATATAAAAAATTTTAAAACAAAAAATATATATACAATTCATGAAAACTCTTCATCAATTTAAACTTGATTTCATCTATTCCCTTACCCATAATATATAAAACATTTAAAAATGTGGGAAGAGGACAAAAATCTATATAATAGAAATAATAAAGAAAGGAAACCATTAGACTTGTGAAAACATTAAAACCCATTAAATATTTACCTTTACATCATTGATCATTGAGTTGATGAAAGAAAAAAAATCACATGTAATATACACGTTTTGATCAAATAAATAATTTAAAATCCATAGTGTGAAATTAAAACCCATTCTCAATAACGTAGATAATCACATTCTTAACAAATTTTAAACCCATTTTAGAAGTGACTGGATCATTGTTAAATATATATGATTAAACCTCCGGTTACTCCCTCCTTCATTCTTATTAAGACAGGGAACATTACCCAATCAATTGAAGCGCTATTTGTGAGCACCCTTCATTTGATATATAATGGGATCGCCTAACACTATCTAGGCCACCCCATCACAAAATCTATAATGGGTTCACCCAGTGCTATCTGGGATAGACTATCATATAAGTTGAATCTAGATCACCTGATACTATCATGGCCTCCCCATCGTATAATTTATAACAGAATCCCCTGATTCTATCTGGGAAAACTCAATTCTCATGTATAGTTCTCAAGTACCATATCATGGATTAAACATATTTATTGATTCAATTTACCATCAAAAACATTTGAATAACACTTTTATGCTCATAAAAAATAACTTTTGGAATTAAAATTACATTTTCTTTTATAAACAAATTTTCAATTCAAAAATACCCCTCACTTTTGAAAAACAATTAAATACCAAAATACAAAAAAAAAGTAAACGTTCATTTCATTGAATAATACATGAAATAATGAAAAATAATCTAGAAATAAAATAACGTTCATGGTGGCGGAAAATTGATTGGTGTCATGTATGTTAAGAACATAAAATTCCTTTTATCATTTTTCTAAACGTTATATATAAAACATGTAAAAAAATTCCCATTGAAAATATTTGAAAATAAAGTAAAAATTGAAATTTAAAATTAAGTTATGTACATATAAAAACATTTCAAAAATCATCTTAAAGAAACATGTTTATAAAAGAGAAATATTGCTTGAAAGAAAACTTTGAAAGATGATTTATTTTTAAGAGAAGCCCTCTACCCCTTTGTGAAACATTTAAATCATAAAACCCATGGAATAATAAAATAATAGAAAACATTAAATACCATGAAAATTGATAAATTCATTTTATAACTTGTTAAAGGGTTTTTATACACCCCTTACAAAAATAATACTGGTTCGTAACATCTAAAATGCCTCAAAGAAATGAAATTGATACAATATTCCATAATTTGAGTCTGGCTTATCACATGTAACTTTATATTCCTTAATAATATTATTATGTTAATTTTTTTACGTTCTTGAGAAATTATATGAAGCTTATTATTACTTATGTTTAACTTTTTAACTAGTTATATAGAATTACTTAATTTATTAATTTAATATCATATGTTTTTACTATATTCATCTTATGTGTCAAAAATGAAATTGGTACATCGAATGTGGTAAAATAGTTCATTATTTATATATAACCAGAACAATAAACATGGAATAATTTTCATATAAATAAATCAATTATACTTTTAAAATAAATCATTAAATATAATTATGATAAATGAACTAACTTTATGATCATGGAGATGGTAGGTCATACGTACATATGAGTAACATTTCCATTTATCAATAGACATTTTGAAAAGAAGTTAATTAATATTTTATCTTTAAATAATTATTATTTTATCATAAATAACATAATATTAAATTATATATACTTATATATATCTTTATTTTGATGTTGTTATGAAAAAAATGAATCACATCACTTCAAGGAGGATGTAGTTTGTATACCCATGAATGATGGTATTACATTTTCACTGATTTATAATGTAAGATAGAAAATGATAAATTATATTTCCATAATTATATATATGTCATTACTATCACAAATATTTCATTTATATCATATATATTAATTATATTTCCATTTTTTACCTTCTATATAACACATTAGTGAAAAAGGAATCACATCGCTTCGTGAGATGGTAGTCCACCGCACACACAAACTATATTATTATATCCCCTATAGAATAGAATTAAAAAAGGTATATATGATCTAGTATCTATATAGGTATAATTATGTTATAAATATCATATACATACTTTATATTCACCATCATAACCAACTGTAATTGGTGTTAATGAAAAAATAAACGACATCGATTCATGATGCGGTAGTCTGCCGTACACACGAATAACAATTTCATATCCTATTTGATGGAGAATGAATGTATTTAGGTTATCCAATTTAAATAATAACATATTTTTATTTTTAATATACCAAATTTACTATATAATCATTGTTTAATAATGATGTCTGAGGGTGGAGGATGAAATTAATTTAAAATTACCATTGGAGAAAGCTACCTCTTCTTCATGTAAATCATATCGGTTTTCACCAAAGGCCTTACATTGTTACATTTTAAAAAAAAATAAGGATTATATAGTGAGATGAGGTAATTTTGGATGTGATATTAGAGGTATTTTATGATCTAAATAGGTTTGAAATTGTGAATAGGGGAGGAGAGGTGGTGGCATTTTATAAGGAAGGAGAGTGAAACACATGTAATTTTTTGAAATTGTGATTTACACCCATATATTTTAAATCACACTAGAACCCAATAATGTCCTTTTAGAGATCATTTTGGTGAAAAGTTCGATATTTTTCCATCCAATTTGTTTTGGAAAAATTTACAGTTAATTTTTTCTCTTAAGTATAATGTTTTATCACTCGGTAAACTAATTTTTTACCTTAGTAGTTGTGGTCATTTTTTACTATTTTCACTAACCATTGTGGTATAAAATTTTGTGGGATTTATTAAAAAATTAAAATTATACTCATTAATAACATGGACTCTATTTTTTCAAATTCAATTCATTTAAATGGAAAATTTTAAATTAATATTAATCTCACAAACAACTCGAGACCACCGGGTTTTAATATGATTATTTTGATTAGAAAAGATGATTATATATTAATCTATGATTAATAATAATAATTTATGAAAATAAATTAATATTCACTAATATAGAATCTATAAATTTAATTTTCTGCATTCGAAAATATGGATTGTTTTAGTTAATTAACAATGCTAAACATTATTCATTTTTAAATAGTTTTTTTTAAAAAAAACCGTTTCTAAACCCAAAAAAACTTATACTAAAAAAACAAAGTTTATTACAAATTAATTAATTAGAGTAAATATAAATACATAATAATTATAGAACATTTAAAAATATACCAATAATTTTAAATTAATTAATTTTAAAGGAAATGAATTCTTAAAAAAATTTGTTTTTTCCCAATTCACTACAAAATTGATATTTTCTGAAAAATAATAAAATTTCAACCAATGTATATTTTTATATTATAATTTAAAAAAATTTATAAATATATTCAAATTCAAATTCTAAAATTTGAAAATTAATATTTAAATAAAACCATATAATAAATTTTTTTTGTTAAAACTATATTTTTTTGTTTCTAAATTACTTATTATGCTTATAACAAATATAATTGTCTAGTTAATATTAATAAATATGAAAATTTTTTGTTCTATCATTACCTAGTTTGGTACATCCTTCCCCCTATAATAATTTTTTTCATTGCAATTTTAGTCAATTATTAAAATAGTGGGGATATCTTTCACTCATATCATTTTCAAATTATCATGTGGCATATTTAACCACATGGTTCTAACATAAAACATTATCCTAGTGAATGATCTTGTTCTACAAAATTTTATCTCTATAAAATAGAAAATTAATCTTTTGTTCCTCATAATAATGATTTGGTTCCATTTGAACTACTTTAGGGATCATAACATGAGATGAATCGTCACATATTTCCTTAACATTGAATGAAGAAATGTATTTTGTACCTGGGATAACTCATGGGGTAAGGATACTCTATAGGTAACAAATCCTAATTTTTCTAGATTTTTATATGGTCAATGAACCGTAGACTTAAATTTCTATTTTTATCAAAATGAAGCAAACTTTCCCAGAGATAAACAGGAAGAATGACATGATCACCTACCTCAAAAAAATATTTCCTCCCATTATCCACTGATTTTTCCTAATAGCTCTGAGCCATATTCTAATTTTATTGAATAAAATTCACCTTTTTCTCCATTTCCTCTAAAAACTCTGGTCCTATCAATTTCATTTCTTTTATTTCATCCCCAAATGATGGTGTCTGACACCGGTTTTTATATAATGATTTAAATGGTTCCATATATACAATGGAATTGAAATTTTTGTTATATAAAAACTCAACTAATTATATATATTGATCCAAAATTCCCCCGCAATCCATTGAACAAGAACAAAGAATATGTTCTAAGGTTTAAATTCATCATTCAGTCTACCTATAAAATTGATGATTAAAATTTGTAATAATATTTAATTCATTAACCAATTAATTATAAATTCCTTTCAAAAAATCATAAGTGAAACTGATATCACAATCCAATAAAATAGAGTGAGGCACTACTTATAACCTAACAATCTTCTTTTGATAAAGTTGAGAATGCTGATCTAAACGAATTATATATTGAATGGGTTTGAAATGTTATGATTTAGTTATTCAATCATTAATAACTCAAATCACATTGTTACCTCCTAATGTCCTTGGAAACATCACTATGAAATCCATGGCTATATTTTCCTATTTTCACTATGGATTTGGAAAAGGTTGAAGCATTTCCATTAGTGGTTTTCACTCTAATTTATACTACTGAAAAGTCAAATACTTCACTATAAATTCCAAAATTTATATTTTCATTAAATCTCACCAGTAATACTCCTGAATTTATCTATACATATTTGTGCCTCCCAGATGAATGGATAATAGAGAACTATGAGAACCACTCAACAACTCATTCCTCAACTAGGAATCACAAGGAACATATAATCATTTACCCAATCGTAAAATAACTTCTTTATCAATATTAAAATCTTGTAGCTTACCCTTATCAATGTATTCATCCTTTTCCTATAATTATTGATCCGCTTTTATTGTTTGATTAATTACTTCTATCCAAGTCGACTGCACTAAAATATGATACAAAAAATAGTATGTCCCTATATCCGCAACTTCTAAACCAAAATTTATCAATTCATTAACTAAAGGGTCACATTCAAAATATAATATGGTTAATGTTGCATTTTTCTTTTACTCCCAGAATTAAAAAATTTATCTTATTTCATAGGATTATAATGAATCATGTTATCATAATATTTGATTAGTTATAGTCATCTTCTATGTATCATGTTCAATTCTTTATGATTGAATATATACTTCAAACATTTTTGACCTGTATATATTTCACACTATACTATAAACAAATGATACATCAAAATTTTTAAATAAAAAACTACAACAACTAATTCCTAATATTGTGTAGGGCAGCACAAGGGTCGACTGATGTGAAGAATAATAAACTAACTGGCGATTCTTCATTAACACACAATAAGTTCCTTTCAATGAGACATCACATTAGAAAAAAGAATCACAAGTTTTGGAAGGTATGTCAAGAACTTTATCATTTAGCAACATTATTGTTAGTATCTAAAAAAACCATCACATTATTTTATCTAGATGAATTTAACTCCTTTTATGTTATCTTAGTTAGTCGGCTATAAAACTAAGTAGGGTTTCCAACAGACTATAACTAGTAACCTATTAATCCATTAAATCTAGGAATATCTTTGATATTTATGGGTCTTTGCCATTATTTTAAAAAAATTCTTTTAGCGGGGTCATTAGTTATTCCATATTTAGAAATAATATTTCCACATAAATAATTTTTTTGGAAATAAAATTCATGATTGTCTGCATACCCAGGGGTATGGTCCATAACAAAACAAAGGTTCTCATAAGGGAAGAAATCTCCAATGGGGAGGGGTGAGTCAACAAGATGGTCCAATGATAGGAAAATCCTACTAATGTTGTCAACTACCACATTTTCCAATCCTTTATTATTTCTAATCTCTGTAACAATCTTCTAGAGGAGAATCATCTACTGAATAAGGAAAGGTTTAGCATCATGTTTCCTTAGATGAAAATAAAGGGAGGATTGATCATAAAAGGCAACATTTTTTACATAATAAGATATCGAAAAAATTTACAAGGAATAAAATAGAAAGAAGTTCATTTTTAGTGGTTTTTTAATTATACAAGGAAGGTTAAAGGGTACATGAGGCAAACACAGCGACATAAAGATCCTTCTCGACCCATGGTGATAAAACTGCTTCAACTATAATGCTAAATAATCACCCATAAGTTAAAATGGGAGATTACACCTTGATGGTTGGATAATGGGAGGAAACTTGACACTCATTTTTAGTGAATTAAACGAATCCTCACATTGTTTTATAAAAAAATTCAGAATCCTTTTACAATAATCGAGGTAAGGGAAGTGTATTATTACTAAAGCCTTTAACAAATAGGCCTTAAAAACCAGCATGGCCCAAAAAAGATCACACTCACAAACACATTTTAGATATGAATGTTTGAAATTAATTCCATTTTGACTTATCCACTTTAATTACATCATTTAAAATAACATTCCAATGAAGTATCCCCTACTCAACACAGAAATGTCATTTATCATAATTAAATATGATATCTTTTTCAGTGCAATGGTGGAGGAATTAAACTTGTTATGCCATAAAATCATAAAAATATGTTCCATAAACCCTGAAATCATCAATAAAAACTTTCATAAAATTCTCATGATATTCTCAAAAAATAATCAAAAAACATCACTGAAAATTACTATGGGAATTACATAGACCAAAAGGCATCCTTCTATATGAAAATGTACTGAATGGTTAGGTTAATGTTTTCTTTTACTGATTCTCATAGTCTATATGGATTTGAAAATAACCCGAATATACATCAAGGAAACAGTAATTGGACTTACCCGCTAGTCTTTCCAACATTTTTCAATGAAAGGTATAGGAAAGTGGTCATTACACATGGATTGATTCATTAGGTGATGGTCAATATAAACTCTCCAACTGTTTTGTACATATGTAGGAACAAATTTATTCCTTTCATTTGACACTACTGTTCTTCTAGTTTTTTAGGAACAATTTCACTAGGAAAACCCATTTATAATCAGATGTAGGATAAATTAAAACATCAATAAGTAATTTACTTGCTTCTATTTTCACCACTTCAAGGTGTGTGGGATTCAACCAGATTTTATCTTTCCTTACGGGCTTAACCTAATCATCTATAAGTATTTGGTGCATACAAATAGAAGGGATATTCTCATGAATAGCATCCAATGTCCATCATATCACCTTTTTAAACTCTCACAAATAAAAAAGATGATTTTATTCCTACAATAGAGAGAGTTTATTCGAAAAAATAATGGGAAATCGGTCCATACCCGTAAGATAAGAATATTTTAAATTAAATGGATGTGGTTTTAATTCCAACACCAGTGGTTTTTGATTGGGGGAGGGTGTTTAGGGGGAGTGAGGTCTATGAAACTATCTATCTTATCATTTTTATTCTCCAAGGATAGAGATTCTATTGAAATGATATCTGAATAATCATTGATGTTCATGGGTACCTCATAATTAACACACCCATCAATTAAAGCACAAAAGTTTCACATTTATGAACCCATACAACACACAAAACATACACAAATAATCCAAGGGTTAATAAGAGGAAAATGAATCAATGTTTGGATTAAGGAAAATATTATGTGTGTGTTTGTGTGTGTGTGTTTCATTTGAGGGTACTTCTATAAAATTGACAAGAGGAGTGGATTGGTCTTCAATGGGGTGCTTCATAGCCTCAAGGATGTTACAACTTACATTTTATCCATGGAACTCAATGGGTAATGTACCATTGTGAACATTGATGATCATATTTACTATTTTAATGAATGGAATTTATAGTATGATAGGGGCATGTACTTAAGTTTGGGTATCTTCCATCTCATGAATGAATAATTTTGTGGGGAAGATTAGATTATTCACTTTTACAAGGATAACCTCGACCACTCATGATGGGTGTATTATGCTCCAATTGGAATGTTTTAGGACAATTCCTATATGTTAAATCACTCCAACCTATATATAAGTATATAGGGAGTGGGGAAATAAATTAATGGAAGCACCCAAATAAAGAATTTCATCAAAAAAGAAGGTCTCTCCTATGGTACATAGTATTGTGAATGTTCTCAAATCCTTTTATTTGGTTGGAATTTATTGTTGGATCAAATAAGAGAAATTTCTTCCAGGTTTTACTCTTTCATTACCATTTAATCACTACTTATGGGTGTAAATCTATTTATGAAATTTGACATAGAGTGGGGTTTTTCTAACTATATCAAATAAAATAATGTTAACATTCAACTTTTTAAATTTGTCCATTATTTCTTTATCAATCACATTATCAAAAAATTTAATAGATTTATAGACTCTTTAGGAGAAAATAATAGGAATGGATTGTTTAGGGGAATCCTCATTGATAATTTGTTCACCCTTTTTGTCTTGTTTTCATTTAAATAAATCTTGAGTGTGTGGAAATAAAGTTTCCATGTGATGTAATTACTTATTGTGTATAATCAACAGAAATATGAACTTATTTAGCACTATGAAGTGAAATTTAACATATGTTACCTTTTCCCTTCTGACTAGCAATGCGTTGTGATGGTATTTTACCATAACCTTATATCATATTCTAACCATTGTTCTTTTCCAATTTTCACACATGATTTCACATGTCTTGAATATGCGATTATGTGTTCAATTGATAATGATGGTTTTGAGTTTACATTTTCTTCACCATGTCCCCAATGCTTAGTTCAGATTGGGGAGGAGTATGATTATTTATAATCGTTGAAGGAAATGAAGGTTTCATACCTTGGACTTGATAATACCATTTTTCTTTGTGATAGCATGATTTTTCACCTTGTTGGTACTTCTCGTTGTACTATCCACATTAGGATTTGATTTGGCCTCAATGGTTCGTTCATAAATGGAGGTCCTATTTGGAATGTGTAAAGTCTTATGCTTTTTAATCGGGTTAAAATATAAAGGTTTTTTATTTTTTTTGGGTTAATCGACAGGTCTGTTTTTTAAACCAAGCTTCAGAATTTTATTCCCAGTGTTGGAACACCTAAAGGTGTCATTTTTCGACATGCATAATTAACCAATAATTTTTAGTATGTGTCCCGATAGGTCTCAGGAGCACTAGATTCGAAAAAGTTCACATCAATGGATCTGTATGGGAAACCCATGGTTATAGTCCAACCAGTGCGGTTTACCCTATTTAATAAATTATTTAATTTATTTAAATAAGAATATATGAGTGATTATGTTTAAATAAAATAATATTTTAATAATAATAATAATAATGATTTCATAATTATTATGATTGTGGTTTTAATTAAATGAATGATAAATAGATAATTAAATAATTGTAGAATAAATTAATGTGCCTTTTGGGTTCATTATAACGACATGAAATTTTAAATAAATCTTGTTTCCTAAATTTGTGTATTGTTTTATTTTATACTCAACGAAACTATTTCATTTAATACAATGAGTATATTTAAAATATGACCATTGGGTTTTGACAATTATATGATCATTGGTCAATATGACCGTTGGAAACTAAATGTTGTGATTATTGTCTATAAATACAAGTTATCATGATTAATTAATATAAAAAGAAGATTTGACGGCCCCATTCAGTAGTCTCGGGATGATCGAAGCCCATCTGATAGAACTCAGGAAGGAGGTAGCACCTTTGGCCTTTTCTCTAGACCAAACCCAAGACGAACTTCATCGCGTGAAGTTGGAATAGAATCACCTTCATGATAAGTTCAAGATGATAGAATTCACTGCTCGAGCAATGTTGGCTGAGCCTCCCCATGATTCTATCACCCTAGCACACCTTACACTTAGGTCCTATGCTGGTGTTATAACGGTTTATGTAATGAGATCGTAACTACCTTGTGTAATCCTTTGATTTAAATAAAAATTTGGGATTTCTTCTTATGGTGAAGTTTGTGAATTTTCAAATGTCTGGATAAATATGGTATGTATATTATTGATGAATTCTATAAAAATGATATTTTAAAATATTTATGTAAACGTTAAATAATTAATAATGTGTAATGATTTTCAAATAATGGTCTTCTACAGCTATGTTCAGTATGAAATTTAGAGTCTAATAAGATCAACATAATTTTTGATGTGTAGTAAATTATGAATAGTGATTTTATGCTTATTATTAGTAATGTGACCAAATGGATTATGCAACATTACTTAAGAACGTTTTAATATAATTTAGGCACCTTGATTAAGTAATGTGATTCAATAAAATAGTTAAATAACTGTTTCAGAAATTATTGGTTAAGTATTAATTTTTTTGGGGGAATAGTATTTTTTATTTAAAAATTAAAAATATTTAGAAAATTATTTTCATAAAGTGGAGTCCATTTTTGAAATCATAGCATCGATATTTGGTTAAGGTGAATTTTTTGGATTTTTCTGAAACTGTGGAATTTTCAGTGAATAGTGTTTTTATTTAAAAATAAAATTAAAAATATTTAGAAAATTATTTTCATAAAATGGAGATCATTTTTGAAATGAGAGCATTGATATTTTGTTAAGGTGAAATTTTGGGATTTTTCTGAAAAAGTTGAATTTTCTGTAAATAGTGAAAATACAATTTATGAGTTTCAGGGGTTTAATGACTTCATTAAGGATGTAATAACTATGAAATAATTCTAGTCGACTTATGAATAGTAATATAAGGTATGAGGTGTCCCAAATGGCCAATACCATGGTCAAATACCAGGGTAAAGCCCATGGTTTTTCCAATACCACCGATGAGGTGTCCCTTGGCAATTAATGCTTTCTCCCCTCACTTCTCTTATAAATATCAATACTATCTCTAATTAATTTCATTTAAAAATCCTCCCCAACGAAGTTCTTGTCTCTCTACCTCCCAAGGAGTCCTACCAATGTGCCCTAAAGCCTCCCAAGGTCCCGACCTTTAGGCTTTTAAAGTTACTTTTCAAGGTAAGAGATTCATTCACCCTCCTCTTTTTATGTCATGACTTCTTTTATGTTGTGTCTCAAATTTTTCAACTCTTTATGTTGAGGGTATGTTGTTATATGTTTTAATTACAGTCCATTTTTTGTATAATTGTTGAGATAACCTTTCCACTTTCATCAATTTGTTTCTTAATTTTTAAGTGACACTGTTAGGCTGCCGAATGTTTCGTAAAAGAAATCGCATCTTCTCTTTTCTTTCATCTTTTCTTTTCAAGTGGTGTGTCATTCAAATGTCCACACCATGATCTTATTTATTTTTATTCTATCCCTATACTTAAAAATTATCCATTCATGTATGGGAGACCCTTTTCCAAGCTCTTTTAATTATTTTCTAAAACCATGTTATATAGCTGTTATGCTGGAGAAATTTCATCTCAAAATTTATCTCTTTCAATCAAGAAATTATATATTTAATTTATGTGAATACCCAGACATATTTCGTTTCCATGGGTGTTCATAAACCTATAATGATTATATATTTGATTCTGGAATTGACACACATATAACCTCACTCCATTTCCATGGGTTATAAATGACATAATGATCTACTTTTTAATCTCTTTTAAACTTCCTGATTTGGACATGAAACCCATTTCATTGAATCCATTTGGGATATTTATGAAATGTTTTATTATGATCTATGTGGATCACAAGAAATTAATTAAATATTTAGGGTGCGCCCTGATTGTGCTCCAATGCATTGGGTAACGAATTTAAATCTAGAGATGACAAGTTTTACGATACCTTGGTGAATAACCTGGGTAATTTTTATGACACCTTAGGGATGAACCATGGTGATCTATTCATGAATTACTAAATGAGATTTTGTAGCCACATATTCATGTTATGTTCCAAGTTATTTTTATTATTATATTCCCATTATTTCATTTCTCATTTAATTATGTTTTTATTCATGTTCTTATTGATATCACAAGTATATTAATTCTCTTACTAATCCTTACTGGGCTTTCTGATCACCCTTTCCTTTGAATGTATGTATCCAGGTTATGAGATGTAGTAATTCTACTTAGGATGAACTTATCATGAAGCATTACAAGTGGTTTATAATAATGTTTAATGTTGTTTTCATGTATTATGTTTCTAATTTCAAAGACACTAGACTTTAAAGATCCTCTGTATATAAAATTTAATGAATTGTTATGTAATAAAAAAGCGGGATGCCTTAGTTGGTATCAAAGGATAGTTTAGTTATTAATTGAAATTAGGCTATGAAAACTTTAGGAAGAACCCTATTGAAAATTTTAAATATAAGAAAACATCCTAGTATTTTGGTGAGTATAGAGTTAGTGGTTTGTCAAACTAATACATCCCTGTCTGGATATGAGTAAGTAGAGGCGGTTCTGGCACAGATGTACATAGGGGTAAAACCCAAAAATACTGATTTGAGCTAGACTCGAACGGGAATTGGTGCACGAAAATAGGCCTTGTTGTACTCTTGGTTACGACACTCCCCTGGGATATTTTTGGTTAATCAAAAGCTTTTTATGATTCATTGTAATGGAATTATAGAAAAATGTAATTGTCTAAGTATGATGTTTTAAGACATAAAATCCTTTTTAGTTAAAATATTTGTAAATGAAATAAGTTTCTCACGAATGATTTATTCATTTAGAAAATGTCCCCTTAATCTAGGAATACATTGATAGATTTGTTGAAGAGTTACCTGGACCTCCCCCATAAAGAGAGGTAGAGTACTTCATTAAACTCGTACCTAGATTTCATCCGATGTCAAAGACACCCTATATGATGGAAAATGTGGTTCTAGAGTAATTAAAAAAACAACATCCAGATCTTTTGGAGAATGGATTTATCCGACCACGTGTGTCTCCTTGGGGAGGACCAGTTTTCTTTATGATTAAGATGGATGGATTGATGCAGCTATGCATTGATTATAGAGAACTGAATGGGATCACAGTGATGAAAAAAATACTCTCTTCCAAGAATAGATGACTTATTTGACCAACATCATGGGACTCAATTCTTCTCTAAGATTGATCTTTGTTCTAGTTATCATAAATTGAGGGTGAAGAATGATGATATTCCATAAAATGCCTTCCAATCAAGATATGAGCTTTATGAGATTGTTGTTATGCCCTTCAGACTGACTAATGAACCTGATATTTTTATGGATCAAGAATAAGTTGATTTTGGAAACATATGTTTTATCAAATGAATATCCTTTGTATAGGAAAATTATTTTGTGATTAAATGATAAAGGTTATTTTAGAGGATGTTTTATATTTTAGAGTATTATATGCCTAAGGGAAATAAAATACTGCAAGATTGAAATTGAGGAGGAATGGTTGATTTTTTTGTAAGAATTTATGGATTTGTTTGTAGACATATAGTGATTTGGGTTATTTCTGGAAAATGACGAACCTAACATAGAGAATATGTGAATAGGTTGACTACACTTTAGTATGATATTTTAATAGTAGTCAATGTTATTTGGAGATAAATGTTAATATTTATTGGGGAAGATTATGTGATTAAATCCTTCTTAGTTTTGGGTCCCAATCTAAGTTTGAATTATTATGAATAATTTTAAGGATGGTTGTGTATTGAATGGTATTTATGGAACATTGGGTACTTTTGTTGAATTTTGGAGATTAATAGTCATATTTCTTTTTATAAAGGATTATCCTTTTTGGGGATTATATGATCTCGTACTGACAATTTTAGTTTTTGTTGATGACTAAAGACAAGGAAAAAATATAGTTATTCATTTGTGGATTATGTGATTCTCTAGAAGATGATTCTTGTGCATTTAATGGGACCAAGTATTTGCGAATGCTCGTTGTTTGGAGAAAATATTAGTGTTGGCGGAAACATATTAAGGGATGAAACTCTACATGAAGGTAAGTATATTTCCTTATTTTTTATTCTATGTAGTAAATGGATTCCTTAAAATTATTAAATGGAATGTAAAACAAAAACATTGTTGGTTTAGGTTTTCTACTAGGTAATCAAAGACCATTTAACACATCTTAAGTTTGTGATATTCTTGTGGTTAATTTTCACCTAATCATGTTTTCTATCACTCTCCATCGGAAATTAACCCTTTTTTTCTCTTCCATATCAATGTTTTCTTACATGGGATCCTAGTATGGGTTAACTTGGGTGACCTTTTTACATCCCTTTCATTTTTTAAAGTAATAGTTTTACTGACACTTTTTCTGATGTGGGACATTCAACGAAATTTCGAATCCCAATTTTAAAATTGTGAGGACGCAATTTCATAAGTGGGGAAGATTGTAACGACCCAAAATTTTGAATAAATTTTGTTTCCTAACTTTGTGTGTTGTTAAATTTTATACTCAACAAAACTATTCCATTTAATAAAATGATTATATTTAAAATAAGACCGTTTGGTTTCGACTGTTATATGACTGTTGGTCAATATGACCATTGGAAACTAAATGTTGCAATTATTGTCTATAAATACCAGTGATCTTGATTAATTAATATAGAAAGAATATTTGATGGCCCCATCCAGAAGTGTCGGGCTGGTCTAAGCCCATCTGACGGAACTCGGGAAGGAGGTAGCACCATTGGGATTTTCTCAAAACCAAACCCAAGTCGAACTTCATTGTGTGAAGCTGGAATAGAATCACCTTTGCGAGAAGTTCAAGCTGATAGAAATCACTACTCAAGAAATATTGGTCGAGCCGCCCCAAGATTCTATCACCCTAGCACACCTTACTCTTAGGTCCTATGCTGGTGTTATAAGGGGTTATGTAATGAGACCGTAACTGCCTTGTGTAATCCTTTGATTTAAAAAATTTTTGATTTCTTTATATGGTGAAGTTTGTGAATTTTCAAATGTTTGGATAAATATACTATACATATTATTGATGAATTCTAGAAAAAACATATTTAATAATATTTATGTAAAACATAAATAATTAATAATGTTTAATGATTTTCAAAAAATGGTCTTCTACAGCAATGTTCGGTATGAAATTTAGAGTCTAAGAAGATCAACATAATTTTTGGTGAATAGTAAATTATAAATAGTGATTTTATACTTATGATTAGTAATGTGACCAAATGGATTATGTAACTTCACTTAAGAAAGTATAAATATAATTTAGGCACCTTGATTAAGTAATGTGATTCAATAAAATAGGTAAATAACAGTTTCATAAATTATTGGTCAAGTATTAGTTTTTTCAGGTGAATTGTGTTTTTTATTTAAAGAAAAAATAAAAAATATTTAGAAACTTATTTTCATAAAATGGAGTTCATTTTTTGAAAAAAGAACATCGATATTTGGTTAAGGTGATTTTTTGGGATTTTTCTAAAAGAGTTGAATTTTCAGTGAATACTATTGTTATTTAAAAATCAAATTAAAAATATTTGGAAATTTTTATTCATAAAATGGAGTTCATTTTTGAAATCAGAGCATCAATATTTGGTTAAGGTGAAATTTTGGGATTTTTCTAAGAAAGATGAATTTTCTGTGAATAGTGAAAATACAGTTTATGAGTTTCAGGTGTTTAATGACTTCATTAAGGGTGTAATAATTATGAAATAATTCTTGTAGACTTATGAATAGTAATATAAGGTATCAGGTTTCCCATTTGGCCAATACCATGGGCAAATACCATGGTAAATCCCATGGTTTTTCCAATACCATTGATGAGGTGTCCCTTGGCAATTAATGCTTTGTCCCCTCACTTCTCCAATAAATATCAAGACTTTCCCCCATTAATTTCATTTCCAAATCCTCCCCAACGAGGTTCTGGTCTCTCTACCTCCCAAGGAGTCCTCCCAAGGTTCCCTTAAGCCTCCCATGGCCCCTACCTTCAGGCTTTCGATGTTACTCTTCATGGTAGGAGATTCTTTCACCCTCCTCTTTTTATGTCATGACTTCTTTTATGTGGTGTCTTATATTTTTTAACTCTTTATGTTGAGGGTATGTTCTTAAATGTTCTCATTACTATCCTTTTTATTTCTAATTGTTGAGATACCCTTTCCACTTTCATCAATTTTTTTTCTGAATTTTTAAGTGACGTTGTTAGGCTGTCGAATGTTTCATAAAAGAAATCGCATCTTCTCTTTTCTTTCATGTTTTCTTTTCAAGTGGTGTGTCATTCAAATTTCCACACCATGATATTATTTCTTTTCACTCTGTCCCACTACTTCAATCTCTTTCACTCAAGAAATTCTATTATTTATTTATGTGAATACCCAGACTTATTTAATTTCCATGGGTGTTCATGAATATATAAAGATTATATATTTGATTTTGTAATTGAAAGACATATAACCCTCCATCCCTTTCCATGGGTTATAAAGGGCATAATGATCTTATTTTTATGCTCTTTTAAACATCATGATTTTGTCATGAAACCGATTTCTTTGATTCCATTTGAGTTATTTTTGAAATGTTTAATTATGATCAATGTGGATCACATGAAATTAAATACATATTAAGGGTTCTCCCTGATAGCGCTCTAATGCCTTGGGTAAAAAATTAATCTCTAGAGATGACAAGTTTTACGATACCTTGGTGAATAACCTTGGAAATTTTTATGAAACCTTGGGGTTGGACCATGGTGATATGTTCATTAATGTATAAATGAAATGTTATAGCCACATATTCAAGTAATTTCCCATGTTCTTTTCATTATGATATGATTATTCTCCCATTTCTCATGTTTTTATGTTTTTATTCAAGTTCTTATTGATATCACAAGTACATTGATTCCCTTTCTTACCCTTACTTGTCTTTCTGCTAACCCATTCCTTTGAATTTATGTCTCCCAATTATGAGATGCAGTAATTCTACTTAGGATGAACTTATAATGAAGCTTTATAAGTGGTTTAGAAGAGTGTTTTATGTTATTTTCATGTATTATGTTCCTGATTTCCAAGACACTAGACTTTAAAGATCCTCTGTATGTAAAATGTAATGAAATGTTATGTAATAAAAAGGTGGGATTCCATATTCTGTGATGAAAATTTTTAATTAAATGAAGAGTTTAGGAATTTTTAATTATTGACAATTTATTATTAATTGGCGGAATGTTCTTATAATAATAATATTAATAATATTATAGTGTCATAAATTATTTAGATGCGTTGAGGTCTTAATTTAATGTTAAAGGAGTGTATCATTTATGAGAATTTAAGGTGGATTTTGAGCCTCTCAAAGAAACGTTTATTTAAATGAGGGGTTTCAGATTTAATGAATAATTGTAATTAAATAGAGGTGTGGGGTTTATCAAAGGTTTCAAAAATATTAATAATGAGATTATTATTATTTTACTTTTATGAATGTAATAATAATTATTATTATGGAAATTAATTAGGGGTTATGAATTGGGGTTTTTATCATTAATGATGTTACAATAAATTGGGAGTTATAGTCTTAATAAATAAAGGTTAATGGAAATAATAAAATGATATTATGATGATTATTATTATTATTCATACTATTATGTATATATTTATTATTATTATTATCTTATTATGGTTGATAAATAATTAATAATAATAGTAATATATTTTGGGGGTTTGGGTATTAAATAAAAGAATCTTTTAATAATAATAATATAGGGAAATTATTGTTATTTATATTATGTTAATTAATTAAATTCAAGGAAAAGAAAATTTAAATAATTATGGGAGATTAATTATTTGATTTATATTTAGACAAATAAGTTTTAATTTAATGAGGAAGTGTTTTTTAAATTGATATTTTGGGTTAAAAAGATCTTAATTAAGTGAGGTTTTGTTAATTAATTGAACATAATAATATTATTATGGTGATTATTATTATTAGTACTATTTTTATTATACCAATTAGAGTCTTAGGTGTTTTTTATTTTTATTTAGATGTTTAAGAAGAGGGGAGGCGCAACCCCTTTCTCCCCCCCCCCCCCCTCACACTAAAGCACGCATAGGGCAGCACACCGCATGATGTGACCCATTTCCCCTTACTTCAACCTCCTTCCTTGGTGAGAGCTCATCCCCACGGTGCAACAAAGAGGCGTGAGACCCCCCAGACTGCCTGCGGTAGCAGCGCGTGACCCCTCCAGTCTATCAATATTCAGGAATTTTATTTAAAAAAGAGAGAGAGGGCCCAAGGGCCGTACAGATCATGGAAGTATAATATAGTGCAATCCCTAAGTGTCAGATCGAACAATATTAACACATGTAGTTGGAAGGGAAGAAATATTTGAAAAAAAGGTACTCGGTGATCCATTTTTTGCCTGATAGGCCATGAAATCTACAACCATGTTGCCTCCTCCCAATATATGGGTATGCTCGATACCGTTGACAAGAAACTCTCTGCATTTGAGAATAGTATATGTGGTGGACCAGGGGATGGAGCAAACTCCTTTGATTGAGTTGATGAGAATTAATGAATTAGATTCCACTTGGGCAAGACCAAAGCCTTGAGATTGACTCACTGACAATCCACTAACTGAGGTAATAGCTTTGGCCTAAAGGGAGTCACCTGGCCCAAGGGAAAAACTAAATGTCAGATACACTGATCCAATCACATCCCTCACAACCCCTCTACCATGCATTAGGACATATTTTCACGATCCATTGGTGTTTAGAAGGAGGCCTCACACAGGAGGAGTCCACCTTACTCAAAAGACATGGGAGAGTTTCCCTGGTTCCAGTGTGTCAACGCTGTGACATGCCAACTTCTGTCAAGGTGATGGAGAGAGCTTCCACATCCAGATTAAAGGAGAAACTTCCATGGCTAAATCCCTAGCCCAAACCATAACATCTAAATGAGAGATAGAGAATCCCTCACTTCTTTCCTTATTCTGAGTAGACCATATAATTCAACACCCATCCACAAATAGGGTCGCTCAAGCCATTACTGGGTGAGATCATCTGAGCTAGGAAACCAAGAAGACATGAATGAATTGCCCAAAATCCCATGGATTATTCTTCTAGTGATGCATCCCAGATCCTGCCAAATGGTGAGCACCCAGTCATTAAGGAAGAACAGATGCTCGATGGACTCTCCATGAGGGATACGACAGTAGTCAAAGCGGGATGTGAGGGTGACCCCTTTGCATCACACCCCCTCATCTGTGGGTAAAGAATGATTTCAGAGATGCTAGAACATAAAGTTGTATTTAGTGGGAAAATACTTACAATATAAGACAACACCCCAAATATATGTGGTATCCCATATATGCTTAAAGAGATGATATGATTTCAAAGAGATCATACCAGAAAAATCATTTATAAACACTAATTGGTTCGGTTTAGAGGAGTAAGAAATACTTTAAGAAACTCCAATTGTTGAGGGTTGATAACATCTTGAGTAAAGGCATGGAAATTGATCACCACAGCATGTGACCCCTCTTTCAGTTTCTTTGTGCAACATTTTATCTAACATTGTTCTTTGTTTTGGTCTGATTCTAAGTGTTAAGAACTCCCCTCATGGTCTCCTTCATCGCTTTGGTGATGTTCTTTAATATCGGTTTCCATTATGGTTCTGGATGATTTTAGGGTTTTGGGATAATATCCATTTTTTGTATTCTTCCTTTGATAGGGTATGTGGATGGTGTATTGAGACTCATTGGTCTACGTTCTGACAACCTCTACCAAGGGAGAGGTAGTTCAGGCCGATTTGATTAGTTGATGTCATTTCAGAGCTAATAATTAATATTGCAGGTTTTTTTTGCATCATCTAATTTGGAGTCCAATAATTTATTTTTGTCCCTGGTATATAAATGTATGGGTGTAGGCCTTACAACACTGGTTTTGGGTTGTCTTGTTTTTGTTTTGGTGAATCATTGATTATGTCACAGGTCACACACATGTGTCAAAATATATATACATATGTATATATGTATATATATATATATATGTATTTCATTTGTGTACGTGCGACTATATGGTAATTTCCATTTATTTCCACTGTTTAAGTCAAGATGATGCGTATTAGAATGATGCCACCCCGAGGTAGGGTCCCAAATCCCTATCACTTCATTTAAGAATTATAGATCTTTAATTAATTTGAAAATATGATTTTCTTTTATTATGATATGTCTATGCATGACACTTTTGATATTATTCAATGATGTTGCCCACATGAGATAAATGAGGACTTAAACATGTGTTGATTTTAAGCATTTTTTCTAATTTGGCTAGAATTATATGATTAAATAGTTAAATGATTTGAATAGGAAAAATGAGTAATATGGTAATTAATTTTAGAATTAATTATCAAGTCATGAGTTGGAATAAAAATTGTGGCTTTTACTGATTATTGAGAATATTGAATATTTGAAATATTTGGAATATAAATTGGAAACTGGTAATAATTAATGGATGGATTAATTATTACATGATAAATGGAAAATGGATAATTAATTGATGATTGCTTAAAGAGATAATATTTAATTAATTAATTATTGGATTAATTAATTTCCATGCAACAAATTAAGATTGTGAATTGATTGATTATTACAACTATTGTCCAATGGTACCTTTTAATATGTGTTATTTTTTGTGCCTTAAGTTTTCTTGGATGGAGTTGTTTAAAAATTTGATATGCTGTGTGAGATGGTTGATAAATATCTTGGCTTTGTTCAACATGTTTTGAGATGATTATAACAGGCATGTAAATTGTTAGAACCCTAGACGAATCATTGTTTTAGTGGATGGGTTCAGACATGTAAAAGAATTTTGAAAATTAAATGTTGAGTTAATTATTTAGTTGGTTTACTAAGAATAATTTTCTGCTAAATAATTATTTACTATTGAGATATTGAATGGTTAAATAATTGTTGACTTATTTGATGGGTGATTTATGCTGTTAATTAGTTATTGATATAATTAACAGATTGGATAAATTAATTTATGAATTAATTAATGGATTGTTTTAAGGTGTTAGACATGGTGTTCTACACCAATGTCAAATATATAGGTTTGAATGATAAATGGGTTGCAAGATAAGGACTGAATTTCCAAATACCCACATGGTGGTATACATGATGTTCTACACAAAGGATAAATATATATGTATGATTGATAAATGGGTTATGAGATAAGGACTGAGGCTCCAAATACTCACAGGGTGCTAGAAATGGAATTATACACCCATATTTCATGAAAATATTATTTTATGGGACATGGATTGATGCTCCAAATACCCACATGGTGCTAGACGTGGGGTTCTAAACCAATGATAAATATATATGTATGATTCATTAATGGGTTATGAGATAAGGGATGAAGTTCCAAATACTCACGGGGTTCTAGACATGGCGTTCTATACCCCTCTTTCATGAAAATATTATTTTATGGGACATGTACTGATGCTCTAAATACCCATGGGTTGTGAGACATGGACTACCGCTCTAAATACTTCTGGGAGTTCTAGATATGATGTTCTACACCGATTTTTTGATATTGGACTATGGTTCCAATTGTTCATACATGAAATTAATTAATTGGTTAATAAAAACTATTGTTACATTATGATTAGTGAATGGAATATGAGAAATGGTTCATACTTATCAATGAATTGGTTGAATCACTATTGGTGGATGGACCCAGGAGTGAATCACTATTTTTAGTGGAAGAGATTAGATATAGTATATGAAAGATGAAATTGAATATCTTATAACACGTAATCCTAGCCAAAGAAGAAGCTTGCATTCAATCTTTACATTCATTACTTAGATCGTCTTTAGAGATATCTCTGGTGAGTAACTTATATGAGGGATGTTGGGATTAGGCCGAATCTAAATACTTTCATAATTTAATGTGGTTTGAATAATTTATAAATGGAAATGATTGTGTAATTATTATTTAGTATGCATGAAAAATGTATAATGCATGTTCAGTCACCAACTATGGGTTGACGCAGGTACATGTGTATATAGTTACATTATACTGATTACTTTATTTATGTATGATTTTACATGGTTAAAATTATTTATTAAAAGTCTATATTTGGGGTAGACACTGGTGGTACCGTCCTACTGAGATTTATATCTCACACCCTACTCAGGCCACCATTACATTAGGGTACCTGAGTAGATTCTATTTGGTTGCAGGTTGTGTTGATTTCATTTACATGAGAGATAGAAGCATTGGACCGATCAGAATCTCCAGATGCTCGAGGAGACCTCCTTCAGGTATTTGAGTCATTGTTTATTTATTTCTATATTGGAATGTAATCCATGTTTTTTGTTAATTTATTCCCATTTTTGATACAAAAGCATGTCATGCATCTTCTATATAAGTGACATTGAACACTCTTATAAAATGAGTATTATTTTTCTTCTACTACTTTATCATTTATTAAAATGCTTCCACTATTTATTGCCTTTGTTTATTATTAAACTCTAAAATGAGGGTATATTCTCCTGACTAACTAAACATAGACCCTTGCTGCTAGTTGGTAGCCTCTAGCATACGAGGAGGCACACTTGAGGTCATGTGGCTACCAGTCCGGGGGTCAAGAAGTTACAAAGTGGTATCAGAGGGTCTGATTTCCTTTTTTATTTCTATTTTGGGTTGGTAGATTGGAGACTATGAATGTGTCAATGATTCGGTTAATTGTTGTGCTTGGGACTGATCACACCATGTATGGGAAATGACCAAGTGTCCAAGGATGGGAATTGATGTTTGTAGTATTTGAGGTTACAGTTGATATGATTTCACTTTGAGTGACTGGTGTATTTTCCACTTCTTATTGATTTTGATAATTTTCCAAAAAAAAATATCTTGCCCGGATAGGGTAAGAAAGTTTCATGGATGCATCATCATAGGCACGTAGAGATTCACATTTCATGCATGTAACATGCCATGTAGTTGCATTAGTAGGATGCCTACTAATTTGGATTGTGTGCCTTGGGGGAATGCCGTGTTTTGATCTGCTTTATCATGCCTCTATAAATATCATGTTTTGGTGATATATTTAACATGCTTGAGTGATTATATGTCATGCTTCCTAAGTTATTAGCATGTTTTGTTGTTGTTCCACGCTTCCTTGTAATAGCATATTGTTTTGTTACTACTTATGATAACATTCTAGAGATGTTTTTCTGTGTGAATGAGATTTTAAAGTTAAAATGTTAAATTAATGTTGACAGTGATAAATGGGAGACCAATGCTAGCGATAAGGTGTATTGGAGACTTATCAATTGGTGGATGGCCACCCACGTGACTAAAACATATAACCATAGTATGTTTTGAAAATGGTTATGAATGTAAGACCGCTGAGTTTTGATTGTAATGAACCATTAGGAGTTACTTTAGAATAACTCAGATAAAATAAATGAGACCTTTATATGTCTACATTTCAGTAAAAGGAATTTAGATGCTAAATTTCCAGTTTATATTTGAATAACACTAAATGTTAAATGGTTAAAGAAGATGTTTCTGATAGAATGCCTATTTTTCCATAGAGAGTTTTTTTGAAAACCAAGTGACTTGTTAAGAAAAAGTACCTGTGTGTTTTCAAATGTTGAAAGGTTGAGATGAATTAATTAAAATGGATAAAATGAAAAAGGGTCTTTTGAATCTTGTGACTTCGGTTTTCTATGGCCTAGAGAGAGGGTGGACATTTATGTTTCGTAATGTGTGAACTCGTGGTAGGTAGTACCCTTAAAATGTTTTATGCCATTAATGTAATTTATTCCCACTAATCGGGAGTACATCATGTGACTTGGTTGTTATGGAACACCAATAGGTTTATATTACAACATTTAGGGTCAATGTTTGATGTAGTGATCATGATTATAGGAACACCACATGCATGCATTAATGTGTTGTAAAATAGAATGTTGGTGAGTAAATGATCTTTATTTGTGATGTCATGGACAATCCTATGGTGGGTAATGTTGCATCGTTTTTGGTAAACGTGTCAGCAAGAGATACTGAGGTTTTAAAAAAGAGTTTTCTGGTAATAGTTTGATTGATCTTCTTAATGACTTTGGTTTTCTATTAGTGTGCTCTTCTGAATAAGACTATCATGTCCCCTATCTTGACCTCATCATTGAGACTCTAAGATAGTGTCTGTCTTATGCCATAAAAAAGTTTTGAATGTTGTTTTTCTTGATAAGTGGTTGTTATCCAGGTTGTACGTGAGATGCATGGTTTCTTTCGGCTACTCCTTTATTCATGTTAGGGAATGATTAATTTTTTAAAACATCCTTCCAATACCTTGACATGGAAATTTCACCAGATTTATGGTGAGGACATCGTTATACAAGCGGACAGTTTTGGATCAGTTTTAAAGGAACTTCGTCAGATAAAGGGTGAATGTGGGTTTTGGGTTTGCGATGTACTATAAGGAAAACATGTGAAACTTGTTCTGTTGGTTGATCGAGATTTAACCCTTTTCGGTGATGAGGTCCCATTAATGGCCTCAGTTTTAATCTATGTTTCACTGTTTAAGCTATAGAGCGAGCATTGGATCTGGTTTTGAAGGCTTGTCCATTAGGCTAGTGAATGGATAAAGGTGTGTCTAGAACTGGGAACACAACACGTTAATTCTATCAAGATTAAATGACCTTGGTAGGTCAGTTTTTTTAGTTGTGGTTCCCAAAGGCTTCTTAGGGATGAAAAGTGTTTAAGGTGGGTAGATTGTAAAGTCCCGTGTTTTTTTAACAAGGTAAAAAGATGAAGGTTTTTTGAATTTTTTTGGTTTAATCAACATGTCCCTTTCAAAATTGAGCTCCGTAATTTTATTCTGAGTGTTAGAACTCATAAAGGTGTCATTTTTTGACTTGCGTAATTAACAGATAAGTTTTAGCAGGTTTCCTGATAGGTCTTGGGGGAACCGGATCCGAAAAAGTCCCCTATAATGTATATTCAAGGGCAGTGCACGGTTGTGTTCAAAACCGTGGAGTTTACCTTTCTTAAAAAAGTATTTAATTTAATTAAATAATATTATATGAGGGATTGTGATTAAATTAAATAATTTTTCAATAATAATAACAATAAATTTATTGTTATTATGATTGTGGTGTTTAATTAAATTTATGATAAATAATTAATTAAATTATGGTTGAATAAATTAATGTGGCGTTTGGGTTTATTGAAGAACCATTTTAATTGAATGAAGTGTTTCATAATTATTAATTAGGGACCATTTCTTATTAAACTGAGGAGTGTGCTTATAATAATATTGTTATTATTATTATGGTGTCATAAATTATTTAGATGCTTTGAGATTTTAATTGCATGTTAAAAGAGTGTATCATTAATTAGTATTTAAGGTCGATTTTGTGCTTCTCAAAGAAACAGTTTAATTAAATGACGGGTTTCAGATTTAATGAAGTATTGTTATTAAATAGAGGTGTCGGGTTTTTCAATGGTTTCAAAAATAATAACAATGAGATTATTGTTATTTTAGTTTTATGATTGTAATAATAATTATTGTGGCAATTAATTAGTGGTTATGAGTTGGTGTTTTTTCATTAATGGTGAAAAAATAAAATGGTTGTTATAGTCTCAATAAATGAAGGTTAATGAATGTAATAATAATGATATTATGATGATGATTGTTATTATTTATATTGTTATTGTTATATTTAATATTATTATTATCTTATTATGGTTAGTTAATAATTAATAATAATAATTTATTTGGGGGTTGGGTTTTAAATAAATGAATGTTTTAAGAATAACAATATAAGAATATTATGATTATTTATATTATGTTAATTAATTAAATTTAAGGAAAAGAAAATTTAAATAATTTTGTGAGATTAATTTTTTTTAATTCACTCAAATAGATTTTAATTTAATGGGGAAGCATTTTTTAAATTGATATTTTGGTTAAGAAAAGATCTTAATAAAATGTTCTGTTTTAAATAGTTGATCATAATAATATTATAATGGTGATTATTATTATTATTAATATTTTTATTATACCAATTAGAGTCTTAGGAGTTTTTTTTATTTAGATCTTTAAGAAGAGGGGAGCACAACCCCTTTCTCCCCTCCATTCATGCTGAAGCATGCACAGGGCAGCACACCCCATGACACGACCCCTTTCCCCCTCCTTCAAGATCTGTCCTCGGCCCAAGCTTCTCCCCACGGTGCAACCAAGTGGCGCGCACCCCCCGGAAAGCCTGCGATAACAGTGCACGACCCTCCCCAAGAAGAATGACTGCAGCGTGTGACCACCTTGCTTGTTATTCTTTGCACAACATTTTCTCAAAGGTCAATCTTTGTTTTGGTCTAATTATAAGTGGTATGATCTCCCCTCATGGTCTCCTTCATTGCTTTGGTGATTTTATTTAAAATCGGTATCCATTATGGTTCTGGTGGATTTTATGGTTTTGGGATAATACCCATTCTAGGTATTATTCATTTGATAGGGTATGCGGGTGGTGTATCGGGACTAATTGGTCTGCGTTTCGATAACTACCGCCAAGGGCAAGGTGGTTTGGGCCGATTCAGTTCGTCAATGTCATTTCATAGGTAATAATAAATTCCATTGGTTTGTTTTAAATCATCTAATTTGGTGTCCAATAATTTATTTGAGTCCCTGGTATATAAATATAGGCACATTGTCCTTACTACACTAGTTTTTGATTTTTGGTTGTTGTTTTGGTGAATCATTGTTTATGTTGCAGGGCGCACACATGTGTCCAAATATATATACATATATATAAATTTTTACATATGTATATATATATATATATATAAAAGTTGTCTGTGTGAAACAACATGGTAATTGCAATTGATTATCGCCGATTAAGTCAAGCTTTTATATATTAAAATGATGCCACCCTATGGTAGGGCCCCAAATTCCTATCAATTTATTTTAGAAATATTTATTCTTTAAGTAAATTGAGAAGGTGGGTTTCCTTGATTATGATATGTATATGCATGACACTTTTGATGTTATTAAATGGTTCCACCCACCTGACATAAATGAGGACTTGAACATGTATTGATTTTAAGCATGTTTTGCTAATTTTGATAAAGTGATATGGTTAAACAGTTATATGATTTGAATGGAAAGAATGTGTGATAGGGTAATTAATTGTAGAATTAATAATCAAGTCATGAGTTTGAATAAATATTGTTACTTTTACTAATTATTGAGAATATTGAATATTTGAAATATTCAGAATATAAATTGGAAACTAGTAATAACTAATGGATGTATTATTTATTACATGACAAATTGAAAATGGTTAATTAATTGATGATTGTTCAAAGAGATAATATTTAAATAATTAATTTTTTTATTAAATAATTTTCATGAATTAAATATAAATTGTGAATTGATTGTTTCTTATGACTGTTGTCCAAGGGTACCTCTTTGTGCGTGTTATATGTCCATGTCTTATGTTGTCTTAGATGGAGTTGTTTAAAAATATGATATGCTATATGAAATGGTTGATAAATATCTAGTATTTGTTCAATATGTTTTGAGATGATTATAACATGCATGTAAATTGTAAAATTCTTGGACGAATCACTGTTTGAGTGGACGTGTTCAGACTTGTTAAAGAAATTGGATAATTAATTGTTGAGTTAATTATTTAGTTACCTTTCTATGAATAATTAATTGTTAAATAATTATTTACTATTTAGATGTTGAATGGTTAAATAATTATAGACTTATTTGATGGGCGATTTATGTTGTTAATTAGTTGTTGAATTAATTAATGGAATGGATAAATTAATTTATGAATTAATTAATGGATGGTTTTGAGGTGTTTGACATGGTGTTTTAACCAATGTTAAATATATATGTATGATTGATAAATAGGTTGTGAGACAAGGACTGAAGATCCAAATACTCATGTGGTGCTACACATGGTGTTATACACCAATGATAAATATATATGTATGATTGATAAATGGGTTGTGAGACAAGGACTGAAGCGCCAAATACTCACGGGGTGCTAGATGGGACGTTCTAGACATAACATTCATGCAAATATTATTTTATGTAATAGGGACTGATTCTCCAAAGCCCCATGGGTTGTGAGACAAGGACTGATTCTCCAAATACTCATGAGGGTGCTAGACATGATGTTATACACCCATTAATTGACATTGGACTATGGGTTCAATTGGTCGTACACAAAATGAATTAATTGGTTAATGAAAACTATTGTGACATTTTGATTTAGGAATTGAATATGATAAAGGGTTCATACTTATAAATGAATTAGGTGAATCACTATTTTTAGTGTACTGGCTTAAATATAGTATATGAAAGAATAAATCGATTATCTTATTACATGTTATCAAAGCCAAAGGACAATCTTGGATTCAGTCTTTAATTTGATTACATAGATGGTCTTTAGAGACATCTGTGGTTAGTAACATATATGGGGGATGTCAGGCTTAGGATGAATCTCGAGACACTCATAATTTAATGAGGATTCAATAATTGTTAAATGAAAATGGTTGTGTAATGATTGTTGAATATTCATGATAAATATATAATACAGGTTCA
Source organism: Viscum album (assembly GCA_963277665.1). Taxonomy (NCBI): domain Eukaryota; kingdom Viridiplantae; phylum Streptophyta; class Magnoliopsida; order Santalales; family Viscaceae; genus Viscum; species Viscum album. The sequence goes on from OY728133.1 coordinate 450,967,476, forward strand.
GACACCAGCTGAGGGCTGAAGCGGGTACATGGGTATATAGTTACATTGTACTGTTTAATTTATTTATGCATTCTTTGACATGGTTTTAATTATTTATTAAATTTCTATATTTGGGGTAGACACCAGTGGTCTCATCCTACTGAGATTTATATCTCACACCCTTCTTGGGACACCATTACTTTTGGTTACCTGAGTAGATTCTATTTGGTTGTAGGTTGTTCTGTTTTCATTTACTTGGGAGATAGGAGTAGATGACCGAGCAGATGCTCAGAATGCTCGAGGAGACCACCCTCAGGGCTTTGAGTCATTGTTTATTTATTTCGGTATTGAAATGTAAAGCATGTTCATTTTTTCATTTTTTTCCATTTTTATAACGTTATCATTTCATGCATACATCTTCTGTATAAGTGACGTTGACCACTTTTATAAAATGTGTATTATTTTTCATCCACTTCTTTATCATTTATTAGACTATTTCCGCTATTTATTTCCTTTTTTTATTATTGAACTCTGAAATGATGGTATAGTCTCCCCACAGAAAACCATAGACGCTCACTGCTATTCGGCAGCCTCTAGCATATGGGGAGGAGTGCTTGAGGTTATGTGGAAACTAGTCTAGCCACCGGTTTATGGGTGAGCAGGGTTTGGATGTTAAATAATGGATTCTTAGAGAATACTAAATCACAAGACATGGATGAATCTAAAATTTGTGGGATCTTTTTGGAAATTTGAGCAGTATCAGAACAAATACCATAATATAATGGAACTAGAGGAGTGTGTTTGTTACCTTTTTCTTGAGTTAATTTCCATAGAAGGGTATGCATCTCATTATGTTTGATATTTACATTTTTTTCTGTAGATAAATGTCCTACCTCATAAACTCCTCAATTTGGTTCAATTGCTCGTGTACCAAATTGTTGTGAATTTTGAGCCATGTTTTCTATTAAGTCATGAGCGACTATAGGAGTTTTATCCATGAGGTCCCCACTAGTATCAATTTCTATCTTTCCATGATCCATGGGGAAAATTCCCTCATAGAATTATTTAACTATAAATTGTTTACTAATCTTGTGGTGGGGGAAACTTGGAAGAGTATTTTAAATCTATCCTAATATTCATGAAGTGTCTCCCTTTATGATTTATTAATTCCAAAAATTTCTTTTCTAATTGATACTATTTGGGAGTTAGGGAGAAAATATCTATACAAAGTCATTTATGGTCATTAAATAAACCAATTGTTGTAGATAGATTGTATATACAGTATTTGGATACATCATCAAGGTAGAAAGGGAAATCCTTAAACATAATGAGATCCTTAGACACATTTCGGGGTTTCATGGTGGAGAACACTTTGTGAAACTACTAAATATGTTTGTGAGGTTCATCACCAATAAGTACATCAAATTTATGTAGGATTTGGATGAGGCCTAATATCAGCTCAAATTTAGTTTCTTCCTCAGGATATTGGATTTACACTAGTTGGTACTCCACATCTGGGGTGATTAGTTCTTTTAAGGATCAATTATTTATAGCCATGATTTTTGGGGTTTTATTTTGTTAATTTTTTTTGTTTTTGGACCAATGGATTTTCCAAAATGGGTTCATAATTTTTACTTGATTTTACTACTCTATATTACCTAATTTTTGAGTGAATTGTCTTTAAATTTTCAGAAAAATTAAAGTACTTTTCCTTTTTCTTGATTAGGTCATTCCAATAAGTCATGATGTTTGTTTTTTTATATTTTTTTTATGATTAGAGATAGGTAATATAAAATAAATTGAGAATGGTTAAATGAGAAATTAAAATAAAATCTTATACTATATAATTAGAGATAGATATAGAAAAAGAGATAGAGATAATAAGAGGAACACAAAAACAAATAAAAAAACAAAAAAAATAATCAAAAGTGATGGGGGGTTATAGAAGGGTGTACTGATTAAGAAGTAAAATAAATAATTAAATAAAGGGAATATGAAAAATTGATCTTGTATTCACAATAATGGCAGCAAAGTTTGATAGTGTTGTCATGTGTATCAAATTGGATGTTTGGTTTTACTAAAATTTCTACAGTATAACAAAAACCCTAGGTTGCCTCTAAATGGACCCCTAGATCTTTAATATAAAAAAAATTGATTTTGAAATTAAATGTTTAATGGGGATTTATCAAACATTTGTTTTAAAAAAAAATTAAACTATATTACATAGTGAAAGAAATTGGTGGGAGAAATCTTGATCAACCCGAGTTAGTTTCCCTTTATAATCAATCCCTCATTGATCTCTAGGGAATGAGAATGATAATTGATTCCTTGATTTTATACACACTGAAACCAGTAATGGTATTTGAGTTCTTACTTGGTTAGCATCTAGGATTTAATCTATCAACGATATTGATTATCAGTTATTTCTCTAAATCAACAAACATGAATCGATGTAAAAATGGAACTCAATAAAGAAATCATATCAGCAACGTGATGAGATAACCCGAATTCATTCAACGATAATATTTTCATAATTTAATAAAATTTATATTCAAGGGTTAAAAATTTGGGATTTTATCAAAAGAATTAATCATTTTGCACACTGATGAAAGGGAAAGGTGATAGAAGAGGTAACCACACTCAAGTCATCACAAGATCTTATTTATTCATATATGAATAAGAATTATTGTTCCTTTGATTCGTATTATATCAAACCAGAATAAAAATAAAATAAAAATGAATAAATGAAGAAAATTAGACTAAAAACCTACAAATTAAATTACCTTCTTATGGTTACAATCATTGATCTTGAGATTACAACAAAAAACTCCCCCCAAATTGATCACTAAGTGGATTACAAGTAAATAAGGGAGAAGATGATTAAAACTGAAGAATAGTTATGGAAAAATAGACTCACCCATACCACTAGTAATAAAAAATGAGATAATTAGGGTGATGGGTGGTTTTATGGATAAATACACCACACTTACAAAAAAAATAATTCAAGTGCCTAAGGGACTAGGTCACTACTAATGGATGATTTTTATTCTTATATCTAGATGGTTGACTAAAAAAACCCATTCAATTATCATAAGATTCAGTGGAGAGGTGGGACATCTAGGTAGATGTCCAATGGAGTTGGAATAATCCCAACTGGAACTATGAGGCCCATGTTATGGCCCAACTATAGAAGACCGGTCCAATCAGGCCTACCTTGGATTTATACACATTATGGGCCTCTTATAGGCCTAACAAAGAAAGATTTGGGCTCTATGGTCTTCTAGGGAATTGTATCAAAAATGTTTTTTCATACATCTACAAAATTTTAGCCCCATTTGATAATGATTTAACCATTGTATATATTTATGTCCATATGTTTACTTGGGATCTTGTGTAGTTTCGCCCGTTATGCTTGAAATCCATTGAATGCTCTCAAATCACCTCATCCTACAATGAAATCATTGAAACAAGTAAAAATGGCCCATTTACAGTGATAAATAATAAATAATTTAATAAAACATTATGTAAATTGATTATTATATTTGAAATGTTCAATAAAAAACATGTTTAAAATAGGGATGTAAGGGTGGAAATGAATAGGGAATTGTTATATGATTAGATACTCATGGTGTTCAATGAAAAATTTAGATAATTAGTATTAAAATCCTTCCTAGTGTAATCATATAAGTGAGAAATTTTCAAATTTTCCACTTTTTTCCCCAATGAGAATTTCTCACATGGTTTTAGGGTTAGGTTGTTGTTTGTCTCATTAATATGATTGAGTTGTGGCAAAAATAAACACATTCATTAATAGAGGGAACATACAAAAACAAAATATGAATTTTTGGGAGGGTTATCCACACCTTGGATCCTCTAAATAATTCCAACAAAACTTGAAATCCCAATTGATCTTCCTAAGAAATTGAGATCTCCATACAAGTTAGACTCTATAGATTTTCCTAAAGTACTTTTTCTATCCTAGTAGGCTCTGTCACTTCCTTATCTTCCATTGTTTTAACATCATTATCCCAAATTTTCACCATCCTTTCATATCTTGGAACTCAACCACTAGTGATGCTTCATTCACTATCATGGCCTCAACTCCCTCTAGCTAAGGCCTTAGTTGGCAAATGATCCTATGTTCATCATTGATGATAGATGTGTGTTCATGTGAATTTTTTTCCAACAAAATGTGTTTTTATTCATTTTTACAGAGCTTCTTGGTACCCTTATATTTTTACTTGTTCTAGGAAAAAAATAAATCTTGACTTTTCATGTGCAACCATTCAATGAGATAATCACAGGAGAACTTGTGGACAACACTTGCATCCACCGCTTTAATACCCAAAGTCAATATCCAGTGATGAAGAGAGATCATCAAAATCTGAATACCTAGTTATAAGGTATGGGTGATGAAATTATACACACATTACCATGTTCGGTGCCAAAAAAATTTACTCCATTTATAAATTTTGGACTGAAAATCTTCCAACTCCTTAGATGACACCGATTCATATTTAGGAAAATCCATTAGAATAGATGAAGCTATATCTTTATCTAATATCCTCAAAGGTGGACTAGGATCCAAATTGAGAGAGGTTCAATCCACAGTTAACTCATAATTAGAGGCACTATTTTTGTTGGCCTCAAGATCTACCTCCAAAATAATGCATCTATTTTCGTAGCAAGATTCCCCCTTGATATTAAGGCTAGCTCAACCTGAGTGGATGAATCCCCAAGGAGTGCCTCATTTTTTTGGGGAACCACCCTGATTTTATCGACAGATCATAATTAATTTGATCAAAGTCTCTCTTGAATTATTTTTGGTGGAAACTTTTTATTCATTTTGATCCATGACCAGAAACGTGGAATACATGACTTGTGAATGTGAAAAGAACATAGAAGTTGTGAGGGTATAGAATATCTCAACTAAAGGGGTCTCAAAGTATAATTCTATCACTATAGAGACATTGACACCAGTTGGCTCCTCAATAAATAGCACAATTCCACTCAATACCACCTAAAGTGGAGCTACATAAAAGAAAAACCATGTTATTGAACTAAGCTCAAACATCCCTGTGAAGGTTTGAAGAACATCAGACCTGTTATGAATTAGTGTTCTGATCTACATTGAGGAGAATAAATTTCAATAATTATTTATCTTGGGTGATCATCCTCCACCATAATTTTATCCATAGTTAGAACACTAGGACATAGTCTCCTATAGACAACTGGGAAGGTAAGAGAATTTGAAACCACTTCTTTGACACCGTCTGAAGGCATTACACCTACCGAAACCATGGGAGAAGACCCAAAAGAAGGTTCCTCAGACTCCATCGAAGAACCTCCTCTTTCTTCAACAGATTCCCCTTGAAACTCCAAACTGGTTTAAAGCATAATAATTTCATTTTATAACCATTAAGGTAAATATATACCAGAAGAGGAGGCTAGGCTAAACATACCTCACCAAATATGAGCATTATTTGGTTATCATCACTACGGGTGACCTCTCTTCTCTCCCAATAGGTTTCATAGCTAGCAGTGGAACCCCAAGATTCCTCATTATTAGAAACATTTGTTTCAATACCCATTATAGATGCATCAATAGTCGTATCCTCAATAGTCACCTCCTCTTCAATCTCTTTTTCGATCAACACTCACAAATAAGTAGTGGTAGCCCCAACATCCCCACCCTGGTGCGAGAAGAGATCCAACATTTTGAAGTATGATAATCACTTGTGTAAATCCATGTAGTATATGATCATAGTGAACATAAACTCTAAATCTCAAGACTATCTCTGGTGATCTTCATCTATAGTTGCTTCACCCAAAGGAATAAGCTCAAATCACCCCATGCCACCCAAAGTGCAGGATAAGTCCCATCAGTATCCACCTCTACTAGGTATCTTAGTTTATTCCTCATATCATATCTAATACTACTCATCATATCCTGAGATATCTCTTCCTTCTCTCATGGACACTTTTGAAGAATCCCCTCACTAATAAGGTGTGGGGATACAATATAATCATGATCCACCCCAATTACTACTCTAGCTTGAGTCCTCGACACCTGGTGGGTACCTCATACAGTAGCCATCTTCTATCCCATTTATCTTACATCTTATATTATAAAACAACCCTACTCACATATTTTAAAATGATTTAACTTTTATATGCTACTATCATGTTTTTTATGTAGTGTTAGGAGAGTCTAATATTGAGACTGGTTGGTAGTATCATGAATACCACCGATGTACCTTTAGCTACAAACATCCACTATAGTGGATGAAGGATATAGGGTTGCCTTTCCTCTTTGATCCCCACGTAGAATTGATTCTCTTTCTTTTTAATGTATCCAAGCTATTGAGTGAACAGATACATAGTGTAAAATTCATAAAAAATGTTTCCTTCTATCCTATAAACCTACACTCTACCTCGGAAAGGCTGAAGGTACTCAAGATACTCCATTTCCCATTAATATTTTCAACTATCTCCCCAAAATAGGTTAGTAATATATGAGAGTTTAATTTATTATGATTGGTGATTTTTTTCATGACCCCTACCCCACCAAGAGTTTCTAATCGATCCCCAATAATATTGAGATGTTAGGTCAATATTCTTGAAATTGGGGGAGTGATATTATGTGGGAACTCATACCACAAAAAAATTCCATCACTAACCCATGAATTAACTAAAATTGATTGAATATTCACATGGTCATGCTTCACCTCAAAGCACTCCAGATTTGGATGTAGAGCCGATCCAACACTAAGACTACAAATTTCACCCAGTTTCAAGACACTATGATCGCTTCTATCACCATTGTCCCAAGAAATAAGGACATCTAAGCATATTAGACTGGTAAAAACCAACTTATTAGAATGGTGGCTTGGAATTTTGTGGATACAATTAATGGATTCCAATTCTTCATACTATTTCCCCACTACTGGTAGTGACCGTCTTCCAAAATCTTGTAGCAGGACCTTGAACTTCTCATCTATTATTCCACTAGGAATGTTTTTGGCCACCATAGCATCTTGACAATTGGTACATTATGGAACATGATCATCTGTTCATTAAAGTCTATTTATTGATAGAGGTAAAGGTGATTCATTAAGATATCGATGAGCACGTCCAGTAGAATTTTTGTTTTGGATGGGGTATGCTACCTTTAAACCCAGGAATTGGGAACTAGACTGATTTTTTTATATGAGAATATCATTATTAAGATGGAACTGATTCAATGGAGATCACGTAGAATGATCCCCACCAACCCATGATAATGGTGGAAGGTGTTTGTGTTTTTGGACCACCATTTCAGAAGATCCGACAACAACTCATTTTTGGGGTTGACATGGAATTGGGATATCCAAACTACCTCACATAGATTTATGTTTCACAAATCGACCATGTAATCATCGCATGTGATGTGTACCACAAAATACCATTCCAATTCATTGGTTAAGTTTCTCCTATATCAAATATCTAATTTCTTATACCAGTACATGATTTTATTCCAGATAATATCATAAATAATTCTTGTGTGGTGGGTAAGAAAGTATTTATCTATTGATTGTTCCCCCAAAAATATTATTATCCTTACATTGAGTTTTTTTACCAAAACAAAATAGCATTCCCTAGCTGGGTGACTAGAATTAATAATATTCTATCGATTAATCTCATCATGATTAGAGAACTAAACCATGGTGTGTTTACTTCTTTGGTTAAGATTGAAACATCATCCCAGAGCCTAAAATAATAAAATGGAAGCCTATCACCTAGCATTTACCTCCTATGAGACTCTAACATTATACTTAAAGACTATTTTATCATATTAATCTCTTTTCATGATGGATTCAAGGGTTCACATCTATCAACACCATTCAGTTAATTTAAGTAGCAATAATAGTGGAATAGTTAGTAAGGTTATTCATTTTTAAGGTGTTCTGAGAATATGAAAAAATATCTACACCAAACTTGTTTTACTCTGAAAAAAATTGATCTTGATAATACTTAAAAATTCGTGATTATTATTTGGTTGAGCACTAAAAATCGATGGTGAAATATGGGATTATGTTGAAATCACTATTTGCATCTTAGGATTTATCAAAATTATGAGAGTTACACGCACTATATATTTCTTATCGTAGATTAAATTCGAATGACCATACAAGCCATCCACCTCATCCCATTTAAGGGATGCCCCCCCTAAGTTGCATGTTCAATTTTTTTTGTAGAAACCGATGAGAGATTCACACTCCATAAAAGAAATGGACCCTTTACATCGATTTTTCACTTAGAACACAACCGTCTAGTTTTATACCTTCTTGAATTATAATGGATAGATTTTTTAGTGTTAAAAACATGTCTTGATATCTAAAATACTTGTCGTCTAGAGAAATATTTTTTTATCCTATACTAAACGAACATTTCAGCACAAAGGGTATAACAACCCTACTATTTATTACACACATAAACATGATTTATTACATAAACATTCACTTAAGAAAACTATATGGATTGGGGGTATAGTGTCTTGGAAAATTAATAACATTACATAACAAGATAGAAAAAAAACACAACATCTTTATAGAAAACTTATATTACAAGACAAAAACATTCCTTCCTACTTAGCATTGCATGGGATAACCTGAGGAAATGAATAAGAAAACAGTTATCTATAATGCCCATTAAGGGAGTAAATAGGGCATAAAATGAATAATAAAATACATTTTAGGTAATATTCATATCAATTTAGCACAATATAAAAATGCACATAAAGGCCTGATATAGTTTGATTATCATAGCTTGGAAATGTGGCAACAACATTTAGCATTATTTTAGCATGAGCCAAGGGTCATTTCACATGGATCATGAGTAAACCTCCATTATAATTCAATTAGAATTAGTATACCCCCATTGAAAATTAATTAGTATGAGTAAACCCTCATTGCACTTGACATATCATGATACATATCATTACCCAATGTGTTGGAGTACTATCAAGGTGAACACTTTATAAACATTTCATTTCATGCATAAGTGTGCCACATGGATCATACAAAATGAATTCATTAAAAATAATAATTTAATACATGAATAAGAGATGTGGAATACATAAATTTAAGTCCTCAATAAACATGTACATGTGCATAAAAGTTAATACCCTTTACAGAGAAATGGGTATGTTATTCAATTACTTGATGATTTTGGTATGGGGAATTTTGGTGTAACTTCGACAACCTAACAATGTCAAATAGAAATAGTAAAATGGGTTGATGAGAGAGAAATGGGTATATTATCATTTATATAAGAAATTTATAGAAAGGGGGTCATGGAACATAACATACCGACATAATTAATGATATTTAGATGCATAATACAAAATAATTTCCTAAATGTAAATTGGAAGATAGAAATTCCTTATAGAATTTCAGCATGGTAATGGGTGTACATGAGAGGCATTAATAAAAGATAAAGAGGTATATCATCATTAAAACATAAGTATGGATGTATGGAGGAGTTGGGAAATTATACCCCAACATTTGTAATTGAAAACAAAATGGTATAACTACATAATGAAATTTGGAAAAAATGATAAAGGAAGAAGTCCCTTTGATATGTGATCCCAAAGGCTTGAAAGATGATTGAGAGAGGATTATTGGGAGATTGGGGAGCCTTTTGAGGATTATAAAGAGATAAGGGAAAAGGTTGGTCTATCATTAATGTTTGTTAGTGAAGAGGAAAGGGATATTGAGTGGGTTTATATAAGAAAGGAGAGGGAATTATTTATCATTTATGTTTTGGACACTACACATTAAACTAATCAAAACCACAAACCATACCACAGTTATTGCCCTTGGATTTTAAAAATATGTAGTGGAAAAAAAATTATGAGTTCAATGGATGAAAATATTAAAATATTATGCTTTCTTATGTGGAGGTGAGTCACTCTCTCAAGGAAATCATTTCAAAAAGTTTATATGTTCTAAAAGTCTTGGAGGGTCTACTAAGGCACCACAAAAATAATAAAAAAAAATATAAAATTGCATTATTTTATAGGTAAAATATATTTTGGCCCAATACCGATTTTATAGTATTTTATTACATCACTATTGAGTCATTATGAAGTCATAAAACAAATTATATATTTAAATAGTTTTTTAATTTTTACCCAAAAATTCAACAATCTCAGAAAGTTGTGAAAAATTCATCGTTAGATAATTTCTACATCCTGAATCCAAATAAGATATTAATTTTATCTTAATAATTTTCCAAATATTTGGTTTTTTAATTTTAAAATAAAAATGGACATTTATTAAAAATTCATGGGTTTTGACAAAAATAGTTGTCAAACCTTAATAAAATTTACAATTTTATTAATAAAAATAATATGATCATTTATATTTAATAAAAATAAATTTTGTAGCAATATATTATGAAAATATTATTTATTTTATAAATCCATTAATTCATTAAAATAGATTTGTCAGTTGAAAATTAACTAAAATACTATTTTTGATTTAAAAATTATTAAAAAAGTAATAATAATAAAATGAATGCATAATCTTTATTCAATAGAAAAATTATTCAAATAATTGTAGTTCTAGGGTATTTTTACATAACCACTTATAACACCTTCATAATACCTAAGGTTAAGGTGTGTGATGGTTACATACTCTTGGGGTAGCATGGATAACATCGGTCAGGTTGTAATCTCTCTTAACTTCCACTTCTCTCATAGTGACTTCGTTCAACCATAACGTGTTTAAGCTCGGCTTGGTCTTATTGATGAGCGAAGCCCAGCGATGCTACATACTTTTTGAGCTCTGGAAAATGGGCTTCGTATGGGGAAATTATAATAGATGAGGCCATCACATCCTTTTTTTCATTAGATTATATTTGGTAAAGCCCTATTTTTATACTTTATGCGATCAATGTTCAATGACTATATTAGAAATGGTAACAATTCTCAACAGTATTTTAAAAAACCAAAAACATAAAACCAAGGAAGTGAATTTGTTTTTATATAACCATTTTACAAAATAATATATTTAATTATATCAAGAGGAATTTTCATTACTAAAAGTATGTGTCATTACAATCTTCCCCCCAATAATAAATTTCTCCCTCGAAATTTCCTTTTCTCACACTAAAATAGATGTTTGTAACTTTATCTCATCACATCATCTGGTTCCCACATTGCTTCGTCAAACTTATGGTTTCTACACAGAACATTGATTAGGGGAATTTTCTTATTTTGTTGAACTTTTTCCCTACGATCTAAGATCTTCACTAGATTCTATTCATAGAAGAGTTCATTCTCTAATGGTACCACCTCTAGATTGAGTAAATGTGATGGGTCAGGTATGTACTTCCTTAAGAGTGATACGTGGAAAAAATCAAGTAGTTGATATAGGTTCAGTGGGAGTTCTAGTCGATAGGCCACTGCTCAAATGTAATCAAGGACCTCAAAGGGTCCAATGTACCTTGAACTAAGCTTTACCTTCTTCCCAAATCTCATAACTCTCTTCCACGTTCATAAGTGGAAGAATACCATGTGTCCGACATCATTCTCTGTTACTCATCGACGATTGTTATCATAATTCTTTTTTTGACTTTGAAAAGCTTTAATGTGATACTAGATGGTCTTAACCTTCTCCACCATTTCTTTGACCATTTTTTGGATGTAGAAGTTTTTGCACTCCAACTTCATCCCAACATGTTGGTGTTCTTCACCACTTAGTAGAAATGGCTTCATAAGGATCCATTTGGATTCTTGAGTGGAAACTGTTATTATATGAGAACTCAAACATAAGAAGATATTTATCCCATCCTCCTTTTAAGTCCATTGTGTATGCTCTCAACAAGTCCTCAAGTGTTTGGATAGTCTTCTCAGAGTGGACATTTATTTGAGGATGATTATTCATACCGAAGTTCATCTCAGTATTAAGAGAATTTTAGATATTCTTCCAAAAATATATGTTAATCTTTGATCTCTATCAGATATAATAGATATTGGTACTCCATGAAACCTTAACACTTCTTGTATGTATATCTATCCCAGTTTATCCAATGATAAATCCACATGAATGGGAATGAATTGTGCTGTCTTTGTTAGACGATCCTCAATAACCGAAACAACAATGTTTCAGTTGGATGTCTTCCGAAGTCCAATGAAAAGGTCCATGGTGATGTTCCCCCATTTTCATGTTGGTATTGTTAATGGTTTCATAATCCCATTATATTTCATCCTCTAAACCTTCAATTACTGACACACCAGGCACTTTGATTTTTAATTAGAGATCTCATAATTCATGTTATCCCACCAATAAAGCTCTCAATACATCATTTTGTTTCCTAGGTGAATGGATAAATTCTTACCATGTGCATCATCCAAAAGATCATTATTTAAGTCTGGATTTTATGGATCACATAGTCTTGTCCCAAATCTCACAATTCTTTCATCATTGACACTGAACTCTGAGCATTACCCTTTTCTGATATTATCAACTTTTTTTCGAATTCCAATATCATCTTTTTGAGAATCCTTTAACATTTCCAAAAGAGATGGTTGATCAATAATTTGTGAAAGGATTGATGATGTTTTATTATTTAGGATTCCAATGCCCATATTCATCAAATTTAATAAGATTTGATCCTTTTAAATTCTCAACAATGATATAATTGATGGGTCCTTTCAGCTTAGATCATCTGCCACGTTTTTCTGTTTTCCAGGGTGGTAATTGATTTTGCAGTCACAGTATTTGATCGACTCATACCATCTTCATCATTTCATGTTCAACTATTTTTGTGTGAATATATACATAAGGCTTTTGTGATCCATTTATATTTCACACTTCACCCCAAAGAGGTAATACCGCCAAATTTTTAATGTGAAGTTTATTACAGCCAACTCCAGATCATGTGTCAGATAGTTTTTCACATGAAACTTCAATTTATTAAAGCATGATGAATTACTTTTTCATTTTTCATCAACAAAAAACCTAGTCCCTTCTTCAAAGAAACACTAAATACCACAAAAAGATCTCCACTTGTTGTTAATGTGAGCATGGGAATGGTGATAAGCCTACATTTCAACTCCTTGAAACTATTTTTGCAATCATCACTCCAAGAAAACTTGACTCTCTTCCGAGTTATCTAGGTAAGAGTGTTGAACAATTTTGATAAATTTCTCACAAATCATTAATGATATCTAGCTAACCCCCGGAAGCTATGGATATCCATCATCAATGTTGGCCTTGGTCATCCCTCAATTGCAGCTATCATGGAGGGATCCACAAATATCCCATTTCTTGTGATGATATGACCTAAGAATGATACCTCATCAACCATAACTCACAATTTATGTTCATTACATAGATATTTTCATTTCAGAAGGTCTCTAGTATAGTTCTTATATGATCCTCATGCTCCTCCGTGGTTTTGGAGTATATTATAATATCATCTATAATGATTACCATAAATTTGTTGATGTGATATATAATGTATCTATTCATCATGTATATGAATATTGTTGGATAATAAGTGAGTTAGAAAGGCATTAATATGAATTTATAGTGGCCTTACCTTGTATGAAAAGTAGTCTTCGCAATATCCTTCTTCTTTACCCTTACATGGTAATATCCTGACTCTAGATCCACCATGGAGAAGTATTATACTTCACATAGCTGATCGAACAAGTCATTAATTTGGGCAAGAGATACTTTTTCTTTATCGTTATTTTTTAGAGATCGCAATAAAAATGCAAAGTCTCATTGACCCATCCTTCTTCTTGATGAAGAGGACTGGTGAACCCCATGGTGAAGAACTTGGGTGTACCAACCCTTTATCTAGATTCTCATGTAGTTATTTCTTTAGCTCCTCATGCTCTACAACATCCATTCTGTATGGAGTCTTCGATATTGGAGAATCCCAAGGTATAAGGTCAATTGAGAATTCAACATATCTTTTAGGAGGAAGTCCAGTCAATTCCTCATGAAACACATCAGAAAATACCCTCACAATAGGCATGTCTTCCGGGATGGTTTCATCCTTAGACTCAATCATATGAGCAAGATATGCATGCTCATAGGGCAGTAATATCCATGATTGAGATGATGGTTCTAAAAAAGATTCATCTTCCTCCTTGAAATAGCATAGAATCATGGGTCGATTCAACATACGGATAGTGATTTTCCTCTCACATAAATTTATGTTGGCTCTATATAGCCAATCCATTCCACGAATTGAAACAAATTCCACCAGAGGGGGTATGATGAGATTCACCAGGAAGTTCAATCCACAAATTTTGATATAAGAGGAGTTATATTCATGGGATTCAATGATTACCCCATTTTTTATTCTCACTGAAATATCTACTTACATTATTTGTGGTGGCATTGGTAATAATCTATTAAACTTTTGGGATATAGAAGAATGTGTAGAACCATAATAAAAAAGTATGTTTTCTATTCTTGAATGAATTACAAGCGTAGCTGTCACCACTTTTTGCTCATGAGCCTAAGCCTAGTTGGTGTGTTATCCTTAAGTACATCCATAAGACCCAGGTTCAAAACCAGGTAGAGGCATATTTCTAGGGGGGTTGTAGAATTATTGTAAAATTTCTGGTACTATAGAAGAACTATACACTATATGGTTAGCCTAGTAGAACTATACATTGTGCGGTACTGTAGCGGGTATTGTGGTAGGTACTGTAGCAGGTATTATTCGGTACTGTAGCAGCTGGAACTATTCACCTTGGGCCACCAGTTTGGGCTTGGAGTCCTTAAGGATTTTAGTCCACCCATGCCTTCAGGTCAGTAGTGCTTTTGGGCCACCTTTAAGGCATTTGGGACACCTCAAGGCCTTCGGGCCCCATGCAGTTTACCTAGATAGATTACAAAAAAGAGAAGCCCCAGAAGAGGATTCAGAGCAGGTGCACTCACCACAGCAGAGCCCAATGGATTTGTCTGAATGAGAGGGTATGGATATTCCATCGGGACCAGCCAATACTTGCACGAGAAGCCTAGCCAGACGACCATGCGAAGCTGGAGAGCTACTATCAGGATGTAGATATTGGGGAGGGGCAGTTCCTTGTAGACAGTCTGGATGAATTCCGGAAGACCTTCAAGTCATGTAATCTCTTAATCCTATGGTTCATATATTCTCGAAGCCTTCAAGCCTTTTAAGGGTTCTCCCTCATCCCTTGAAAGGAGGGTTATCAAAAATCAATAAAAATAGAGGCCTTTGGGCCATTCGGGCTATCACCACTTTGTTGTTGGGTTTCACTTCAGCGGTAGTGATAGAAAAATCTCTCCCCAGTTACCTTGGGGGGATGTTTGTTGCCACCAAAAACCCTTGGCACAGGGAATTGGTTTGCAAAGTGCCCATGTTCTTTGCAGTTGAAGCAATGAAAAATGCATTGAGGGTCGAATGGATAATTCCTCTCCTCTGTTGAAGTAGTGGGTTTTTATTCCTGATAGTTAAAAGGCATGTTCCCTTCTCATCCATACCTAAATCATTTCTTCGTCCCCTTCAGGAAATTTCTGAGGTTATTCTTTCCACGCCTTTAACAAGTGGGGTACTAGTGTTTATCAACACCATTGGATTTATCCATCACATTTCCATAATTAAACTTTGATATTCACTTCTTATCCCCATGATACACCTGATATTCACTAATATCTATTTTGACTTTAAGGGAAAATCATAAAATTTTCTCAAAGATATCATTTTCGAGTATCACCAGGGCATTCTATAGGCTTGGTTTGATCCCCCCAAAGAAGCGGTAAACCTTGATTTTAGGGGTAATGACAAAGCCAAAGGCATATCTTGCAAGGTGTGTGATGTTTTCCTCATACACTCCAAGGGATTCATCATCATTATTCTTAAGGGAAAGTAAGTGCCTTTCCATCTTAATTTGGGGGTGTGAGTAAAATATTTATGAAAATTTCTTTTCCAAAAATCCTTCCATTCCAACGCCTCGATCTTTCCTTCAGGCTTTGTAGTTTTGATCAATGTCCACCATTGACCAGTATCACCCTCCGTATGATAAGTAGCCAAAATAACCTTCTCTTTTTAGGAACATTGAAGCATGGAGAAGATATTTTCAATGGAGTTGATCCATTTTTCGGTGATTGAGGGATTGGATGATCCATTAAATGTATGAAGCCTTTTTCTCATGAAGCTCTCGATTACAGCTTTCTCTTTCTTAGGGGGGGGGGGGGTTTAATGTTCCTCTTGAACAATATGTCTATTAAAAGCTTGAGTTAAATGGGAGAGTATCAAGGAAATGTTTGTGATTCTTGCTCCCATTGTATTGGGCATCTCATTAGAACAGTCATCACAATGGGTTTTTGCTTGAGTCCTCCTATTACCATCTATTGGATGGAATAAAAGTAATGTTAAGGGAAATAGAAAATGGGTAATCCAAAGTCCAAAAGTGATAACTTATAAATTAAATTTATTTCCTTAATATATGTATTAATAGGATTTAATATATGTTATCTATGATCTACTTCCAAATATATATATTCATATGGGTATTTTTTCCCCTAATAATGGTTCGTACTAAGTTTATGAATTTACAAAAGCATATCCCCCACAAGTTTCATAACCAAGAGTGAATGAAGACCCATTTTCATTCCCCAGTTCTAGTTCAAGTCTAGCTCAAATTGGTGTTTTCGGGTTTTACCCCTAGATACATCTCTGCTAGAGCTTCCTCTACTTGTTTGTATCCAGATAGGGATGAATTTTCTTGATAAACCACTTACTCTATACTCACCAAAATGTAGGGATATATTTATTATACTTAGTTTTATCTATAAGTCTTTCACTAGGGTTTTCAAATAATAATCCTAAAAATAACTATACATATCTTCTGATACCAACTATAACAACCATGCTCTATATTAAACAATTAAACATGATTTATTACATAAACTTGAACTTCTGACAACTCTGAGGATCAATAGGTCTAGTGACATGGGAAATTATGAACATTGCATATTATCTTAGAATATAAAACACAACAACATTATTGAAAACTTCTTTTACATGTCCACAACATTCCTTCGTACTTATCATTGCATGGGATAACATGAGGAAATGCATAAAAAAGTTTGAGCTATAAAGCCAAGGGAGTAAACAAGGAAAAACATGAAAAATATTTAACATGTTAGAAAATATGAATATCAATGGATCATAAGAGAAACATGAACATAGAGGCATGATATTGTGTTATTATCATAGCTCAGAAATGTTGAAACAACATTTAACATGATATTAGCATGAGCCAAGGCTCACTGCACATGGAGCATGAGTAAACCCACATTATACATGAATTGGCATGAGTGAAACCCCGTTTCACTTGAATTATCATGAGTAAATCCTCATTTCAATTGACGTATCATGATATTATGCTTTACCCAATACATCGGAGCACTATTAAGGAACACCCTTTATAAACATTTCATTTTATGCATAAGTGTGCCACAAGGATCATACAACATGGATTCATTAAATATCATAATTAATTACATTAATAATTGATGTGGAATACTAAATGTAAGTCATCAATAAACAAGTACATGTGCATAATGGTAAATACACTTGATAGAGAAATGGGTATGGTAGTCACTTATATGATGATTTTGGCATGGAAATTTTTGGTTAACTTTGGCAGCATAACGACGTCAAATAGAAATAACTAAATGGGTTTATGGGAGATAAAGGGGTATCTCAACATTTAAAATTGAAATGGAAAGTAAGGGGGTTAGGTAATATAATATCCCAACATATGTAATGTGATTTAGATGCATAATATTAATTAATTTCTTGAATGTAAATGGGAAGGGAGAAATTCCTTATGGAAATTTGGCATGGTTACAGGAGTACATGGGAGGAATTAATGAGATATAAATAAATATCTCATCATTAAAACATAATAAAGGAAGTATGGTAAGGTGAGAAATCTTACCCTAACATTTTCACTTGAAAAAAGGGTATAACAACATAAATAATGTTAGAAAAAAATGAGAATGGAAGAATTTCCTTAAATGGAAGTGTGATCCTAAAGGATTGGGAGAGGTTTGAGAGAGGCTTATAGGGAGCTTGAGTCACCTATAAAGGATTATATTGAGAGTTGGGTAAAGTTTTGTCGAGCTCAAAAAGTTTTTAGTGAAGAGGAATGATATATTGAGTTGGTTTATATAGGAATTAAGAAGGAATTATTTATCATATATGTTTTGGAAACTACACACTAAACTAATAATAACCACAAACCATCCACTGGGTTTTCCCATGGTTTTCACTGAAGTGGAGTGGAATGAATTATTTTTAATGTGAAATGGCCTAACTTATAAATATATTAGTCTTTACTATGTGGATGTCAATCACTCTCCCAAGGAAATCATTTTAAATGGTTAAAATGTTTTATAAGTCTTAGAGGGTTCACTAAGGATCCATAACATTAATTAAAAAAATCTAAAATCACATTATTTTAGAGGTAAAACATATATTGGACGAAAATACAATTTATAGTATTTTATTACATCACTATTGGGTCATTATGATGTCATAAAACACATTATATATTTAAACAGTATTTTATTTTTTCCCAAAAATTTTTCTATGTCCGAAAATTTTGAAAAATTCACCATTAGATAATTTTGAAATCCTAAATCCAAAAATTATATTCATTTTATCAAAAAAAAATTCAAGTATTTTAATTTTTACATTTGAAATAAAAACCATTATTTATAAAAAATTCATGGGTTTTGACAAAAATAGCTTTCAAACCTCAATAAAAATTACAATTGTATCCATAAAAATGATATAATCGGTTTTATTTTAATAAAAATTAATTTAGTAATAATATTTCACTAATATATTATTTAATTAAAAAATCCATTAATTTTTCAAAATAAATCTCATAATTGAATATTAACTAAAAAATACTATTTTTTCTTTAAAAACCATTTTCAAAGTAACAATAATAAAATGAACGTATATTATTTATTCAATGAAAAACTAATTCTCATAATTGTAGTCCACGGGAATTTTTACATAACCCCTTGTAACACCCATATAAGACCTAAGGGTATGGTGTGCGATGGTGATAGAATCTTGGGGAAACTTGGATAACATCTCTCTAGTGGTAATCTCTATTAACTTCCACTTCTCCCGTAGGTGATTCCGTTCAAGCCTAACATTTTTAAGCTTCACTTGGGCTTGGCCAAGGGGGATTCCCAGTGACCTTACATCCTTTTTGAGCATTAAAAAATGGGCTTCGTATGGAGAAATACTACTACATGAGGCCATCACATCCATTATTTGAGTAAATTGGATTTATTAAAGCCCTGTATTTATAATAATCATGTTAATACTATTCAACGACCATATTAGAAATGGTAAAAATTCTCTACAGTATTTGAAAAAACATAAAACCAAGGAATTAAAAAAATTTATAAAACCATTTTACATAATAATACATTTAATTAGATCAAGATTAGTTTTCATTAATAAAATTTTGATTTGTTACAAAGGTAGTTCCTGCACACAACTATAATCGTTTTCACACAACTTAACTTTACCACACAAAATCCACTTCTTCATAGAAGGCGCCACTATAAATAAATGATCCCCTTGGATTTGGAAGCCTTGAAACATTACAGAAGGAAATTTCATTCAATATCAAACTGAAGTGGGTAATCCTTGTTGATGGTACATAAATAACTTTTCATGAAAAAATGGACATTAAAACCATCAAATTTTATAATATCACCCTAGTTCCAAAGTAATGTGAGGCTTGCAACTAGTTTGTACAAACCACCCAGGGTTGTGTGCATATGGATTCTCATTTCAGCAAAAAATTGAACATCATCAACGCCTTGGGGGTAGGGTTCTCTAGAAGATGAAGCTCCAAATCTTACTCACTAAAACCACTCTTCTATGATCGCACACAAAAAAAAATTCATAGATACTCAAAGGTAGAGAACTTTAGGGAACAACCACCCATGGGCCCCAAAGATTCGTTGTTTATGGATGAGAACTCGTGATAATTTTCATAAGGAAAGTTGGGTTTTTAAATGATAATACACTTTTATTTAATTCCATCTTATACATGAACATAGACTTTGCACACATATTTTCCTCTATACAACAGCCTTTAATGCGAGTCATGTCCATGCAACAGAATTTGTCTTTGTACAACACAAAATTTTACAAGACATTTGATTTTTTGCACTATCCATTCCACTATGATTTATGAAGTTTGTTTATGTTAGATCACATGGCTCACGAAACCCAATTTTTATTCAATATGATAGAGCTGCATACAAACACCTTTAAATCAATATCCTAATGCTTATTGCTTCTAAAAAATATGGTTGCAAGTTGAGTGACCATGTCATGTGTTTCCATTCAAAACTTGTTCATCCAAACCAAAAATTCTTGTTAAACCAGTATCTTTAACCCTTGTGTTTACCCTCTCTTCTTTGAACACAATCTCAACAAATAATTTACCATTTTCTCAAAATAATATGTATCATAATTCATTTTTCTCATATTTATAGGCACCATAACTTTGGAAATTCTGATTTCTACTCCTCTATAGTGGAATTTATACCGTTCCCCACCCAGAGGTACATGAGAAATAGACATGTAAGCCACTATGGTGTCCTCATTAAGTGAAACAACCCACCTTTCTTGGTAGAGGGGTCTTATTTCGGATTTTCTTCACCCACTATGAACGAGTCCCTAGGTGTAAATCCCATCACATCTAAGATGCACAAAATAAAACTTCCTAGACCCATATCCTAGTCACATTACATTAAAATTCATGAAAAAATATCCAAAATGTGACCTTAAACGTGATTATTACCTTCTGTAGTGAACACATGATGCCCCATGCACGATCATCATGGTATATAACTCCCCCCATCCATGGGGTTCCACCAAACAACCAACTCCCATGGTAAGCTTCAATATGTAATCTCAACACCACCCGTCATTTAAGATCCTTCCAAAACATGATTGTCCATTTTAAATGATGTTAAACTGCATGGACTGGTCTTTTTAGATGACCATAAACTCAAATATCAAACTTAATGGTTTTTGATCCATCTATCAAAGTAGAGTATGTAGGATTCCTCCATGAACATCAATCCCAATATCAATAAGATTTCATCAAACCCCTAATCATAATCTCATTCTCCCTCAAAAGGGGGATCACTTGACCAAATCCCCATGTGTGATCATATATCCCCAAAGGGTCACACTTAATTAAACCCTCAAGTGTGATCATATCCCATAGAGAGTAACAATTAATTAAAATCATGACCTATCCATATCCACATGATTTTAAACTCATGACCTACCCATCTCCACCAAATTTTAAACTCGTGACCTACCCATCTCGACAAGATATTAAACTCATGACCTACGTGTCTCTAAATTATTTTAGACTCATGACCCACCCATATTTGAAAGATGGTAGATGCATGACCTAAATTTCTACATAAGATGTTCAAATTGTTTCCTAATCTCAAAAATTTGACCCATATAATGAACAGGGGTTGATCATGGTAAAAATACTTAGATTGTTTACACACATAATGTCAACTACTCAGTGACCGAAATAGGATTCCTTGGATTTTGAAACCAAGATACCGCATAGGTGGGATACCTCAGACTCTAGAAATATAAAATTATATAGATTCTCAATATCCTCAAATTCTATAAATTCCTATACATGAACAAAATTAATATTTTCTCTAACTAAAGGTTTCTTCCTTGTCAAGACATAAGTAGCATAATTAATTGGTTCCCACCTCGAGATAGAATTGGTAAATATTTTCATGAACATAACATAAATATGTAAGGGAGACCGGGCTTGGTCATGAGCTTCAATAAGGACTCCATGTAAATAGGAACATGCATCCAATCATCCCTTTTTGATCAAAGTGATGATAATTACAAATAAATTGATAGAATCCACACTCTATTGTAATGTGGAAATGCAAGGTGATAATATCGGGTGAGAATTCATAAAATGATCAGACCCAATAGAATGCATTTGAAACAATGGTGTGGTAGGAGACTAACATCGAAAGGGTGGTGTTCCCTCTAGTGATGACATCATATATTCGCATATTTTTATATGAGGAATCAATATTTAATATGGGGTGAAGCTACAGTTTATCCATGTGTGTCAAGGACATTAGGTTTTCCTCTTCTCACACATTTCATATGCAGAATACCAGGTTTATAATAGGCAAGTATATAGATTAACACAATTTGATGAGGTTGTTTGTTTTGATTCTTCTTATACTTTTTATATGGTATATCACAGATTTATATGAGGTAAGTCTATAGTTTAATGTCAGGTGTTGAGGATGTTGGGCATTATAGTTTAATGTCATATAGCTTGGGATATGACTACTACTAGTATATAGTAATTGAACTCTGACCAGAAGGGTGGTTATAAATAGTATATGGTAATAATGTTTGGACCATAGGAGAAGATGTTAGTTTTAGGTCATAGAGATCAGACCATGAATTTTTAGGTAAACGTTTCATAGATGTGACCATGGTGTTCATGTGATGTACTGCATAAGAAACATATTGTTGGTGGGAGGTGCCATGAAGTCCACATCCATAGTGAATAAATATATGGAACTATTTGGACATACATTATGGATAATGTATGGCCATTACCAATCAGGTTCTAGCTTCAACTGATTTTTATCATGAATTTTCATCACTCTGAGAGCCAGTACCATTTCCCCCTGAAGGAAAGAGAGGTGGTGAACCTTCTTGTTTAATTCCCTCACTGCCTAGTTCTATTGTCTTTTTAATTTTGGAAATTCTAGAATCATGTTTCCCTTAAGTGATTCAAACTCATCTAAAAAGACTTTTTCTATTTTTTCTATTTTTTTCTAGTTAGGAACCATCACACTATTTGGAGAAAAATAAACCTTAATAGGTAAAACTAATTATTTCCCATACACTAGGGATTATGGAGTTTCCTGTATGGAACTTTGAGATGTCATCTAATAGGCCCAATATAAATTAGAGAGTATAGTAGTAAAAATATTTTTTAAGTTAACCATATTCTTTAAGATGTCAGAGAGACATTTCTTGAATTCCATAATCAATCCACTATCTTATGCATGGTAGTGCTAAGCATTGTCACGACCCATCCACCGGACCCTGTATCGTGACTACCCGAAGCCTGACTTCCATAGACTAGGTGCTGGTGACTAGCACCAAATGTGTAATCCCCTAAAACTGGAAGGGCATAGCCTTTATAAAATGTAAAATCACACAACCAGAGTACAAGCAGAAGAAAACACTAAGTAAAAACTATATAACAAGTGTATTGAACATAAAGGGGGGCCAAAATACAAGCCCAACAGGAAAGTACAACTGAAAAGAAAGTACAAATGAAAAAAATGGACAATAGATGAAACGTAGAAGCAGCTCTAGGATCATTGTTTGGGATTTCTACCTGAAGGGTAGGTACAGATGTCAACCTCAGCACTTCACATCTATCGGTCTGCTCCATGTACCGTCTCACTGAGTGGTCCACCTCCAGGTATCTTCTAGTCCAGGCTCACTCTCGGCCTCTGTCAACGCATTCTGTCGTCTGCATCAAACACAACGTGGTGCGGGCATAGCCCGTCAGAGGTGAGTATAATGATACTTAGTAGGGACCCTGAGACCCTCAAGGTCTCACAAAATCCAACAAGTATAAACCAAAAAGTATGAAATATATGGATGACCATTACATAAGTATACGCCCATACATATACCTATGTTATTATGTGACCCATCTCAATCATGGGGAAAACACAAAGATCATTGACTCGGCTCAAACTAGGATACTTATTCACGATGTCGAAACCAAAGATGTGGGAGAACTCCTCCTCTGTCGAGTATAGTGGGCCTGCCACTTCAACCAAGCGCTTCCCACTAACCTTGGAATGCTAAAATACTCCACCTATCAAGTACTGTGGTCCTGCTTCAACAACCAAGCACTTCCCACCATGGGTCTGCCGCTACAACCAAGCACTCCCATCATAGCCTACATAGTTGCTCCTTCTGTCAAGTACTGTGGATCTGCTGCTACAACCAAGTGATCGTCTGCCATGGGTCTACTGCTCCAACCAAGCGCTCCCCATGGGACCGTCCAAATTACTCTGAGTCGATCGATTAGTAGTCGTCAAGTATCAGCCAACTACTAGGTAACTACAATCTTCTCGCTCGTCACTGGGAGGGTCCGCTCCACGTGCAACAAGCCGATACTCCAACTATCACGAAATATCACGTAGAAGTATCACAAGGACCGCCACGTCATAGGGGTCTCAACGCAACCGACAACACATCAATTCGATGCTTGGTATGTGATTTATTAGCATTTTAGTCCCTGGGGCCCGATTGGTTTCATGTACGAACCAAACCAAACGTATCACAACTATAACCTGCACTACCATGGGGTATTTTTAACGGGTCCTTTTCTGAATGAGATTTTCAGTGCCACGGACGGTTCATTGAACGGACGTTCGATGCCAAAGATATGGACAAAGTAAGCAATGGGTCACTAGTGGGCCCGAGTCCGGTCCGACCCGGACAGACCAACTCAGCCCAACCCATTCGAGGTCGACCCGGTCAGAATAGCTGGCTCTGACTCAGCCTATTGGGCTGGTCAGCCTGCTATGTTTCGACCTGGTTTACTGGGCCGGCCCAGTGGACTACTGTAGAGACCCGTATCTTGACGTACATGGACATTACATTACTTTTTCGGAATACTTGGTACATAACAAAAACACACACACAAGGATCGTAATAGTTTAGTGTCTTTGGAAACTCGGAACGTAATCTTCTAATCGTGGTGAAAGATCTTCAACATCTCCCATAAAGATCTTCTTTTTTTTATACCTAAAACCTTTCTTTATATCCTGGGGATAAGAAAACATAAAAGGGTGAGCTCAAATGCTCAGTAAGGGTAAACAAAAGAAATATCAATCACATCATATACATAAGCACATAACTTTTGGAAATCTTAACCTGCAAAAGAGATCATAATTTCATAACATGGGGTAAATCATGGCAGTGAAATGTAATCACAATAATCATAACATAAAACATGAAACTTTGTGGCATTCACACATAATCATAGAGAATCATTTCTTGTTAGTCAAGACTCATTGCCAAGACTATCTTAGTGGACAAAGTCCCTTTCTGAATCGAGTAACCCTCGTTTCAGTCCTGTTTCACTGAACCGGTATAACCTACCATTCCATCCATGTCTATCTCATGAGATATAAAATCATTACCCAAAGCATTGGAGGGAGATATAGGTCTCACCTATCTTATAATGAATCCTTTCTTATGTGTGCCACATAATCATAAAACATACATCATCGCATAACACATGTAACAAAAATGGGATTCTTGAAACATCATGACATCATAAATCAATTCATATAAGATAAAGGAATTCATAAACATAATTCCATCACAACATAGTCAAATCAATGTAAAAATATGGATAGAAACAGAACCCTTTATTATCTTAGATGGAAAATAGTTTTGATAAAACACTTGAATTGAATTCTTGAGGAAAATATCCTTTCTTCTTCAAAATCAATTTCTTTTCACAAAACATCATGCAATTTTAAAAGAAAGAGATTTTATTGAAAATAGTCATGAAATATTTTAGAGGAAGCTTCATGAAAATAAGGCTTTATAAAACAGTAGAAATCCGTTCGTGCCGTATAAGTTAAAAAAAACATTCTTCGTACTTTTGTCGGAAAAGTCAAAAAGTACCTCGTATGACAAAAGATTCCTTTCATAGATATTACTAAAAACTCACCGAAGGGTAAAAATGGATTTAAACAATTTTAGGTGGATGGAAATAATATTACATTTTGATGAAACATGGATGTGGATGATAAAATACACCCCAGTAAATACTTTTGAATAAACAATCTCGGATAAAAATGAGATTGTGATATTTCCCTTACCTTAGGTCTGATTTGCTTCGTATGTGTCCGAAACTCCTGTATAATGATTTAAATAATGTCATTGACTTATTACAGAATCATATTCATTGTTATGATATCATATATGGTTCACTTATGACATTATATTACCCGTTCTTTTGTAAATTCCATGTTAAAGAAGCGTTTTGGGTAAAATCGTTTCATTTATCGTAGGTGTTTTGACTTGTTGTTCTTGACATTATTATTACTTATATCATGATTTACTTACTTCCAGAATATAAAATATGATTTATATATCATATATATTCAGTATATATATATATATAATAGATAGATAAATGAAATGAAAAACACCGTTCATGGAGACGATAGTCCGTACGTACGCATGAACGCTGTTTTCCTTTCCTTATTGTCTTGAATGGAAGTAAGTAGATGACATACATATATATATATACATAAATACAGTAGCTTTATAATGTCATATATTTCATTATTATTTCTTATATATACTTTATAATCATTCTTAAATGGTTAACATGGAGAATGAATCTCATCGCGTCGTGGAGACGGTAGTCCGTACGTACGCACGAGCGATGATATCATTTCCATAAATATTGAATTGAATTGGAGTGGATTATACAATATATAAGAATAAATATGATGTTGTAATAACTATGTATAGTTATTCTTTACACCATTATACCCATCCATGTAAGGTGGTGGTGGAAAATAGATTACACCACGGCGTGGAGACGGTATTCCGTACGTACGCACGCGCGGTGATTTCTTTTTCCATAGGATGGATAGATGGTGAAATAGGGTTGTTTCATACTTATAATAACATATCAGTATATGAGTGATACTGATGTTATTACTTCATAATGAAACAACTAAAGAAGAAGAAGTTGAAGAAGAAATAAATTGAAAAGATCGGTAATGGATATTACCTCTTCTTTGGAACGCCTCTTTGAATCCTCCACTTAGGGAACTAAGATTGGTCTTTGAAGAAGACCAGGACCTCTAGGATTATTCTAGGGAAGTGGAGAGGAGAAAATGGCAGGGTTTGGATGAGCTTGAGTGCTCAATTTGGTGTGAGGAGGAGGGGGAGGAGGTGCCCTTTTATAAGGGAGGAGAGGGGCACCTTAGGAATATCTCAAAATATTATTTTATATTAAAGTCAAAATCGGTTTATAATGGCTCCAAAGGGTCTTATTTCGAATATAAGGTGGGGATGGGTCTAAATCCTATCAACCAATAAGATTTAGACAAGGTTAGGGTATTATTTTAACCTTATCAATTAGATTTAACTCTAAGTTAAATAATTTAACTTTTACCATGTCTTTTTGTTTTCTTTCACTATATGGTTAATAAACTTACTATAACATGCCAAACGAACCCCAAATTGTTTATTATTAATATATATATCCTTATCTAAGTCATTTGGCCGAACCTTAGATTTTTAGGAATAAAATAACAATTAATAATATAATATTTGATTTAAAAACTATTTTGTGTCAATTTTGACACTATTTGATATATGATTTTTGTGAAAGTCATAACAGAACTATATGTTCGAACCAAGTTGCTTAAATCCACATTAATATATCATAGTAACCTATAAAATTAGTGGAATTCATAAAAAGTATCAAATTACATTTATTTTGGTGTTTATAACATCAATTATGTCAACATTTTCTAAAAAGGGTAATTACTGCATCATCGTTGTGTCATAAATAAATTAATTTATTTCAAGTCTAAAAATTATAAATAAAATAAAATTATGTAGGAAATATTTTTAGCTTTATAATGAATATTTAAAATCTAATTTAGCTTATGTATAACTCTATATTAAAAATATTTTAGTAAATAAACTTTGATTTTAACTCTTTTAACTCTTCTTTGAATTAAATAATAATAAATGTCCTAATCTAATCCAAGTGGGACTAAATGGTCATATTTTATTCCTAAGATTGTTTTTGGTCGAATTAAACTTGTCCAATAGAATTAGGACATGTTTTAGGGTAATAGTAATATCATATTTACCCTTAGTTACCCTATTTACTATTAACAGCGGTAAAAAAAAGTAAAAAGTTACTATTCACCAAAAAATATTTTTATCTCATTGAACCACATTTTACATACTGATATCAACCGTGTCTGTCGGATTTTCGAAATTCCATTCACAGAAGCGGTAAAATTAATTTTTATGCAAAATTCAGTTTTTAACCTACCACTTAGTGGTTTCACTATTCATCAAAAATTGAAGTTTTTCAGAAAAATGCCAAAATTTCACCCTAAGCTATAATTGATATTCCGAATTCAAAAATGATTTCTATTTTACAAAATTCACAACACATAAGTTTCATTAATTAAATTAATTTCCGCTGTCACAACAAATAGCGTGTTTTTTAAGAGATAATAACTATCAAAAGATTGACACTTGTTTATAACTGCTTTAAATGTGAAATTAAATCCAATGACCAACATTGTATTAAATTGTAAAAATATATTCTAAATATACTTTAAAACCACTCAAATTAATAATTTATCAATATTAATTATTTCGATTAAAAAAGTTGTTATTAATTAAAATTTAGTAATTTTTACTATTGATCAGAATATGAAAGTTATCCGAAAAGTACCAAAATTTCACCTTTGGCTAAATTCAATACTCTGAATCCATAAATTAAGTCCATTTTGAGGGCTAAAATTTCTAAAATTTTATAAAATGGTTATTACTATTCATAACGGCTAGTTTTAATAATATTTTAATAGCATATCGTTGTTTCGTGAAACTCAGTATTGCGTACTACACACGCTATCGAGGAAGGTTGCGATTGCGTGTAATGCAAGGAAAGTCAAGGATGCTTGTTGTACAAGCTCCTTTTGGTGTAGCGTACAACACAAGACATTAGTGAAATAAAAAAAAATATTTTTCATAAAATCTTGGGCTGTTACATTCTACCCCCCTTAAAATGAATTTCGCCCTCGAAATTCGTCGGGGTTATAAATGGTTTACTATTCGAAATTTTCTTTAATAGAAACCTACATCGTAAAAAGGAATACCAAAAGTTGGCTTTAAAAACTAAAGTATGAAATCTAACGATTACCCAAATAAACTAATCACTGGGTTTCCACATAGGTGAAAATATGGATATGGAAGAGAAATATAACCATCATGTTCTGATGGAGAGTGGTAGAGAACATGGCTATGGAAAAGCCAATAATCACAAATCCATAAATTTGTGACGATCTAAGGTACCATCCGATTCATCAGGTATAAGATCACTAGGACAACATTTTTGGTTTTCAAGATCATTTCCCTAAAGTTGAAAATTTGAATTAGAATAAATACTTTCTTTATTTTGGTACAATCTCACTATTGTTCGTGCCTAGAACAATTTCCACTTCATCTCTTAAATAAATGAAGTTGAATTTGTTATTCGTGAAGTGTTAGCAGATCATGTGATAGAATGACGGGTCATTCCATCTGTCTCAAACAAAAGGTTAGCAAAAATTATATACATAAGTCGATCTATAGTGAGATTAATCATATATAGTTCCTAAAATGGACTTATACTTCATATATCATACTGCTTAATATAATAAAACTAGTTTCTTCTAAACAGGGACTTCCTGTAGGTCAGTGGTAGGCGATAAAGGCCAGTCGCACTTCGGTTGTGGGTTCGATTCCCATAGCCTTGTCCGAAGCGATGGGCTGTCGCTCGTCCTGCAGGTTGTCCTTTTTCCAAAACTATATAACATCCCATCAATAATATCGAAAAAACAAGCAATACTAACTTATGTCCAACATAATCCATTCCAATCTTTTAGGCTTATCCATAATACTGCAGTCGACTCTCATAATATAGTGAAAATGATTACCAGAGATTTAACACCATCATCGATCCCCATATATCATAAGATATTTTTTTTTGGTCACATTCCAAACATTCAAAGTCCTTAATCGTGTATTCTCTTGAATACCTTAGTGAAAACATGAATCACTTTTCACATACCAAAATCCTCAAAATTCTATATACTCAAACTTAGTCCTTATATCAATCATGAGCTCATGAATACTGTTAAACATTTCATTTTCTCTTTTTCCCTTCATTATGCGCATAATATCTCAATCACTTTGAATACCACATTAGACCAATACATAAATATTCCAATATTCCAAGATACAACATTATTTTGGAATCCCATTACATAAACACTTAATCATTCCACGACATCGTTGTCATATTCAACATTGCCAATAGTGATCGCATGTGACTTCCCTTTGTCCTTTGCCTTCAGTGGTTGCTCATGTTGATCATCACTAACCCTTGGATTAGGGCATTTATTAGCATAATGCCCCATTTCCTTGCACTTGAAGCATTGAAGTGTTGGTGGTGCGTTCTCTGCAGTGTTTGCTTTATTCACATCATTAGAAACCCTTTTTCCATTACTTCGACACTCAGCTGCTCGATGACCTTCTTTTCCACACTTAAAACATTTTCTAGTCCCTTTAAGACAATCTCCACCATGCTTCTTTCCACACTTTGTGCATAAGGAAACATTCATCTTCTTTTCACCATTATTCTGAGATTTCTCCTTGAACTCCATCTTTCGTTTTTTGTCAAAACCATGAGATGGATATGTAACACCAACTTCCATTTCTACCTTGATAGCACAACGCACAATTTCTTCATAGCTACTGAAGTCTCTTATATCTAATGCCCTTCGAAGACTTGGTTTTAAGCCACTGAAAAATCGATCAACTTTACTTTCAGGTTGGATGATAATGCCAGATGCATACCTTGAAAGTAATGTAAAATTCGCTTCGTATATACCAACAGATTCATCATCCTTTTGATTTAGTTCAAGAAACTCCTTCTCCATCTTTGTTCGAAGAATACGAGGGAAGTACTTATTGAAAAATAAGTTCTTGAACTCGTCCCATTCCATGGACTCAATTTCATCTCTTGGCCTCATATTCTTTATAAGATTCCACCATTGATCAGCTTCACCTTCCAAACGATACACTGCTAGGATGACTTTATCATGTTCAGAATATTGAAGAACTGAAAATATCTTTTCAGTAGTACTAATCCATTGTTCAGCAACTAATGGATCAGTAGACCTACTGAAAGAAGGTGGACGCTGCCTCATGAAGGATTCAACAGAATGTTGCTCCTTCCTTTGCTCGTTTGGAAGTCCTGCATGATTCATAGCTTGAGAAAGTTGTGTGAGCATGGCTACAAGATTTTGCATTCCGGCTCCCATATCGTTTGGTTGCTCAGGGGGACAATCATTGCATTGCCCATCACATTCCGCATTAACACGGTTCCTTCGGGTTCCAGCCATCGTCTAAAACCCCAAAAGAATAGTATGAGAGGCAAAAATCATGCTATGGAAAACAACATAATAAAGGGGTAGTACCCTCAATATCTAACATCTTAGGTTAAATTCTAAGATTGTTAGCGCAATTCTATGACTATAACCTATACGTATACTTAACCTTAGAGACATCCCTAGACATACCTTAGAAATATCTCTAGGGATCTCACTAACGTTTTCGCATCCTAGTTTCCAAAGGTTGACTAAACCGTTCCTCTGATACCAACTGTAGAGACCCGTATCTTGACGTACATGGACATTACATTACTTTTGCGGAATACTTGGTACATAACAAAAACACACACACAAGGATCGTAATAGTTTAGTGTCTTTGGAAACTCGGAACGTAATCTTCTAATCGTGGTGAAAGATCTTCAACATCTCCCATAAAGATCTTCTTTTTTTTATACCTAAAACCTTTCTATATATCCTGGGGAAAAGAAAACATAAAAGGGTGAGCTCAAATGCTCAGTAAGGGTAAACAAAAGAAATATCAATCACATCATATACATAAGCACATAACTTTTGGAAATCTTAACCTGCAAAAGAGATCATAATTTCATAACATGGGGTAAATCATGGTAGTGAAATGTAATCACAATAATCATAACATAAAACATGAAACTTTGTGGCATTCACACATAATCATAGAGAATCATTTCTTGTTAGTCAAGACTCATTGCCAAGACTATCTTAGTGGACAAAGTCCCTTTCTGAATCGAGTAACCCTCGTTTCAGTCCTGTTTCACTGAACCGGTATAACCTACCATTCTAGCCATGTCTATATCATGAGATATAAAATCATTACCCAATGCATTGGAGGGAGATATAGGTCCCACCCATCTTATAATGAATCCTTTCTTATGTGTGCCACATAATCATAAAACATACATCATCGCATAACACATGTAACAAAAATGGGATTCTTGAAACATCATGACATCATAAATCAATTCATATAAGATAAAGGAATTCATAAACATAATTCCATCACAACATAGTCAAATCAATGTAAAAATATGGATAGAAACAGAACCCTTTATTATCTTAGATGGAAAATAATTTTGATAAAACACTTGAATTGAATTCTTGAGGAAAATATCCTTTCTTCTTCAAAATCAATTTCTTTTCCCAAAACATCATGCAATTTTAAAAGAAAGAGATTTTATTGAAAATAGTCATGAAATCTTTTAGAGGAAGCTTCATGAAAATAAGGCTTTATAAAACAGTAGAAATCCGTTTGTGCCGTATAAGTTAAAAAAAACATTCTTCGTACTTTTGTCGGAAAAGTCAAAAAGTACCTCATATGACAAAAGATTCCTTTCATAGATATTACTAAAAACTCACCGAAGGGTAAAAATGGATTTATAAAATTGTAGGTGGATGGAAATAATATTACATATTGATGAAACATGGATGTGGATGATAAAATACACCCCAGTAAATACTTTTGAATAAACAATCTCGGATAAAAATGAGATTGTGATATTTCCCTTACCTTAGGTCTGATTTGCTTCGTATGTGTCCGAACCTCCTGTATAATGATTTAAATAATGTCATTGACTTATTACAGAATCATATTCATTGTTATGATATCATATATGGTTCACTTATGACATTATATTACCCGTTCTTTTGTAAATTCCATGTTAAAGAAGCGTTTTGGGTAAAATCGTTTCATTTATCGTAGGTGTTTTGACTTGTTGTTCTTGACATTATTATTACTTATATCATGATTTACTTACTTCCATAATATAAAATATTATTTATATATGATATATATTCAGTATATATATATATAATAGATAGATAAATGAAATGAAAAACACCGTTCATGGAGACGGTAGTCCGTACGTACGCATGAACGCTGTTTTCCTTTCCTTATTGTCTTGAATGGAAGTAAGTAGATGACATACATATATATATACATAAATCCAGTAGCTTTATAATGTCATATATTTCATTATTATTTCTTATATATACTTTATAATCATTCTTAAATGGTTAACATGGAGAATGAATCTCATCGCGTCGTGGAGACGGTAGTCCGTACGTACGCACGAGCGATGATATCATTTCCATAAATATTGAATTGAATTGGAGTGGATTATACAATATATAAGAATCAATATGATGTTGTAATAACTATGTATAGTTATTCTTTACACCATTATACCCATCCATGTAAGGTGGTGGTGGAAAATAGATTACACCACGGCGTGGAGACGGTATTCCGTACGTACGCACGCGCGGTGATTTCTTTTTCCGTAGGATGGATAGATGGTGAAATAGGGTTGTTTCATACTTATAATAACATATCAGTATATGAGTGATACTGATGTTATTACTTCATAATGAAACAACTAAATAATAAGAAGTTGAAGAAGAAAGAAATTGAAAAGATCGGTAATGGATATTACCTCTTCTTTGGAACGCCTCTTTGAATCCTCCACTTAGGGAACTAAGATTGGTCTTTGAAGAAGACCAGGACCTCTAGGATTATTCTAGGGAAGTGGAGAGGAGAAAATGGCAGGGGTTGGCCGAGCTTGAGTGCTCAATTTGATGTGAGGAGGAGGGGGAGGAGGTGCCCTTTTATAAGGGAGGAGAGGGGCACCTTAGGAATATCTCAAAATATTATTTTATATTAAAGTCAAAATCGGTTTATAATGGCTCCAAAGGGTCTTATTTCGAAGATAAGGTGTGGATGGGTAGAAATCATATCAACCAATAAGATTTAGACAAGTTTAGGGTATTATTGTAACCTTATCAATTAGATTTAACTCTAAGTTAAATAATTTAACTTTTACCATGTCTTTTTGTTTTCTTTCACTATATGGTTAATAAACTTACTATAACATGCCAAACGAACCCCAAATTGTTTATTATTAATATATATATCCTTATCTAAGTCATTTGGCGGAACCTTAGATTTTTAGGAATAAAATAACAATTAATAATATAATATTTGATTTAAAAACTATTTTGTGTCAATTTTGACACTATTTGATATATGATTTTTGTGAAAGTCATAACAGAATTATATGTTCGAACCAAGTTGATTAAATAAACATTAATATATCATAGTAACCTATAAAATTAGTGGAATTCATAAAAAGTCTCAAATTACATTTATTTTGGTGTTTATAACATCAATTATGTCAACATTTTCTTAAAAGGGTAATTACTGCATCATCGTTGTGTCATAAATAAATTAATTTATTTCAAGTCTAAAAATTATAAATAAAATAACATTATGTATTAAATCTTTTTAGCTTTCTAATGAATATTTACAATTAAATTTATCTTATTTATAACCCTATATTAAAAATGTTTTAGTAAATAAACATTGATTTTAACTCTTTTAACTCTTCTTTGAATTAAATAATAATAAATGTCCTAATCTAATCCAAGTGGGCCTAAATGGTCATATTTTATTCCTAAGCTTGTTTTTGGTCGAATTAAACTTGTCCAATAGAATTAGGACATGTGTTAGGGTAATAGTAATATCATATTTACCCTTAGTTACCCTATTTACTATTAACAGCGGTAAAAAAAAAGTAAAAAGTTACTATTCACCAAAAATTATTTTTATCTCATTGAACCACATTTTACTTACTGATATCAACCGTGTCTATCGGATTTTCGAAATTCCATTCACAGAAGCGGTAAAATTAAGTTTTATGCAAAATTCAGTTTTTAACCTACCACTTAGTGGTTTCACTATTCATCAAAAATTGATGTTTTTCAAAAAAATGCCAAAATTTCACCCTAAGCTATAATTGATATTCCGAATTCAAAAATGATTTCTATTTTACAAAATTCACAACACATAAGTTGCATTAATTAAATTAATTTCCGCTGTCACAACAAATAGCGTGTTTTTTAAGAGATAATAACTATCAAAAGATTGACACTTGTTTATAACTGCTTTAAATGTGAAATTACATCCAATGACCAACATTGTATTAAATTGTAAAAATATATTCTAAATATACTTTAAAACCACTCAAATTAATAATTTATCAATATTAATTATTTCGATTAAAAAAGTTGTTATTAATTAAAATTTAGTAATTTTTACTATTGATCAGAATATGAAAGTTATCCGAAAAGTACCAAAATTTCACCTTAGGCTAAATTCAATACTCCGAATCCATAAATGAAGTCCATTTTGAGAGCTAAAATTTCTAAAATTTTAAAAAATGGTTATCACTATTCATAACGGCTAGTTTTAATAATATTTTAATAGCATATCGTTGTTTCGTGAAACTCAGTATTGCGTACTACACACGCTATAGAGGAAGGTTGCGATTGCGTGTAATGCAAGGAAAGTCAAGGATGCGTGTTTTGCAAGCTCCTTTTGGTGTAGCGTACAACACAAGACATTAGTGAAATAAAAAAAAATATTTTTCATAAAATCATGGGCTGTTACAACTACAAGGGGAGTTCGGCTAGATGCCGCTACACAGGGGGCATCGACTCGAAAGTCGGGTCTGGTTCTTCCTGTGTCGTGAAGGGCGCAGATCGAGAATTCGGCGGACGGGAGACCAGTGTGCAGGCCGACGAGACTCCAGGAAGGTCGCGGTTGCACCGAGCACGGTTTCAGGGTGCTGGGCAGCGCACCGGGGCAGTGCGCTAGGGTGTAGGCAGCGCGCCGGGGCACTGGGCAGACCACGACAGGGGGCTACAGGGGTGCTGAAAGGGCACCGGGGTGTTGGCCAGGCCACCGGCAGGGGCCGGGCATGCCACTGGCTGGGCACGGGAGAGCCTGGTAGCACACCGGGGTGCCTGGAAGGCTGCCAGCAGGGGCTGGGCAGGCCACCTGTTGGGCGTAGGTTCACCAGGTTGCATGATGTGGTGCCGGGTAGGCCATCGAAAGGGGCCGGTCATGCCGCCGACAGGTCATGGGGGCACCGGGCGGCATGTCGGGGGCTGTTTGGCCAGCGATGTTTGGTCGTGCATATCAGTGCGCTCTGGTGGTCAGCACTATTCGTGGAGGTCGTGGGTAGCGTGACCGTCATCATTGTCACCTTCGTCATTGTTGTCTCAATGCCTTGCCGTATAACGACACAAGAGAGAAGAAATTGACGGAGGATATCAGGTCATGTTAGATGAGCCCGTATCCCTTATGTTTAATGTGATAACAATTATCTCAACAAGAAGGAAGTAAATGTTCTTCAATTGTTTTTAAAACTACACATCAAATATTTTTTAATCTGAAAAAGAGAAAAAAAATAGGATATTATGCTTGAACAAAACCCATTCCTCGCTTATCGTTCTTCACTGACGACGTCATGGAAAGCGGGCATCGTCCCGTTGACAAAAAAAAAGAAGAAGCCATGGATGACGTCGGCGTTCTTCGTGGATGACGCTTCCCTTTCTTTGTTCTGGTAGAATAATGAAGAAGACGTCTAAGGAAGAAGTCGAAGAAGAAATCTGGCATTCTTCGAGTTCTTCATTGGAATATTTTTAGTCCTCCCAAACTCTCAAGATCCACCGAAGGAGAATTCCAACAAAATAGGGTGTCTTATTATTTTATTGTTGGCACAAAAATTAAAAAATGAGAAAGAAACTCTCCTCAATAAATTCACACATGTCGGTGAATTTAATTGGTATGCATGTGGGCACAATTAATTTGCACGCGCATTGGCACAATTAATTGGCACGCACGTTGGTACAATTAATTGGCACGCGCCTTGGCACAATTAATTGGCACACACATTGGCACAATTAATTGTGCAGAGGAGGTCAATGGTACTCCCTCATTAATGAGGGAGAGTGGAGATTTTTCATTCTCCACCATTAATAGGGGTCGGGTGGTCCCCAACCCTATCATTTAATTGAGAGGTTATGCTCGGGTGGTCCCCACATCGTAACCCTTCGTGGGTGGTTAGGGTGTGGCGGTCCCACCCCCAACTTCCAATGGGTGGTTCCGACTAAACACACACACAACAAGTGGCAGCTTAAAATAAAATTAAGTGTTGTACTTTATTTTATTTTTATTATTACCCAAAGCCAAAAACTAACTTCCAAACTCGCCAGAACACAACTGCTGTGAAGGTCTCATTAAGAAATTATCGATGCCGTGAGTTGAACGGTGCCATCAGATTCAATTACAAGCACCAGTTCAAAAGTTATAAAAACATGCTCATATATTTACTGAATGTACCTGAACAAAACTTAAAAAATTGATTCCAGGCACACCGGGCATCGGAATCAAGTGCCGTCAGAAACTGCAGACTCATAAAATTCCCAGTTATTTAAAAAGTCATGGGAATTATAGGTCTTTACATTCTCCCCACCTCGGGGTTTTACATCCCTGTATGCTATAATTCACACTAAGGGAACATAAGGGGTACTGATCATGCATCTAAGCCTCCCACTCCCATGTGCTCTCCTGGTGTTTCTCATGCGACCAGCGAACATGCACCAAAGGAATTATCCATCCATGCAGGAGCCGCTCCTGTTGATCCTCAATCTCCACTAGAACCTCCGTGAATGTCGCCCCGTCATCGATTTCAATCTCCCCGTGGTCGTTGACGTGGGACGGGTCATGCACCTATATCCTCAGTTGAGATACGTGGAAGACGTCGTGCACCCGGTGTAGATGAGGTGGAAGAGCCAAGTAGTAAGCCACCTCGCCTACTCTGCTAAGGACCTGGAAAGGTCTGGTGAATCTTGGAGATAGCTTGTCACCTCTGCCAAATCTCCATAGACCTCGTCGTGGTGTGACCCGTAGGAAGACATGGTCATCATCCTCAAACCCTATAGGTCTTTGTCTCCTGTCCGCATATGACTTCTGTCTACTCTATGCAGTCTTTATATGATTCTGGATTATCAACACCTTCTTCGTGGAAGCTCACACCATATTTGGTCTGTAGGAAGTGGGCCGACTTGGTGAGTCAGTCGACGATCACCCAAATAGAGTCATGTCCCCTGGAAGTTCATGGAAGACCCGTCATGAAGTCCATGGATATCCCATCCCTCTTACACTTTGGGTCCTTAAAGGCTGAACCAAGCCTACTAGTACCTGATATTCCGCCTTCACTTGTTGACAAGTGAGGCATCAAGACTCAAACTTCGCTACTTCCTTTTTCATACCTAGCCACCAGTGTTATCGTTTGATGTCCTAATACATCTTCGACATGCCTAGATGTACCACTAAAGGAGATGTGTGGAAATCCTTCAACACCTCCTCCTAAAGTGAAGCTGGTACCATGGTACATCCTCTGAAGAGGTTGAAGTGCTCCCCACCTACAAAAAATCCATCAGGTGCTTACCCTATGGATATTTGAGCATGTCGTGTCCCGCAGTTAGCGTCCCCATGTTTTGCCTCCTTGACTCATTGATGAAGAGGGGGAGTGACAGTAAGAGACTGTAGATAGGCTACTCCATCACTATCCACAAAGGATATCTATAAGGAAGTAAGATGCTCTGTCACCTCTCCTGGAAGCTGAATACCAGATCTCCTACAGAGCGCATCTGTTACTACATTCCCCTTCCTAGGATTATAGACTATCTTGAAGTCATAGTCTTGGAGGAACTCAAGCCATCACCACTCTCTCAGGATCATGCCCTTCTGAGAGAAGATATACCTAAGACTCTTGTGATCATAGTACACCGTAAAATGTTCTCCCAATGATCTATGGGTGAGACTAGCCAATTGTAAGAACTCGACTTCACCCTTCTTCGCCTAAGTTCTACAATATCTAATAAGATTTCGCCTTTACCGAAAAGAGAAATTTGGTTTCATCCCCTTGATTAACCACATCCATTTCCTAATATAGTCAATACAGACATGAACGGTACTAATTCATGTCATGGATGACGTCATAAGGCCTCGATGCTACTACCAAGAGATCCAACTGTTACTCTCACCTCCAAGGGTTGAGTCACACTGTCAGAATCAGTGTGTGGTCACATGGTCTCCTCTAGTAGGAATATAGAAAGTGATGGTCACGCTAATGGTTTTAAACAGAACCTCTTAGTATTAACCACACAAAAGGTAGGAAAGCAAACGTCAAGGAAAATTTTCTTTTATTACTACAGCTCAAAGTAAAAAAGACACAAATAAACCACAACAAGGACATTAACGAAGCTAGAAGCATCATGAACAAAGTCCTATATGTTTGGAACTAGTCCCGATCCTTTCCAAATACTTCCGGAGCTCCATGGTCATATGCTTCAGCAGCTTGAAGTTGTGCTCTTCCCTATCCACCTGTTCCCTGTGGTCGGGGTGGACCTCCTAGTGGTGGTGGTTACACACCATGAAGCGTAATCCACCACTAGCTGCACAGTAAGATCCTCTTCCACAGTTTCATGCTCCCTGTAGTCCTCCTAGATCAAACCTCTGCCTCTATCTAGGAGGCCCGTCAACTGACTGTTGATCATCTGTACGGCGGGTCAGACAGGCACGTGCCATGTGACCCTGTCTGCTGCATGAGTAACACATCCTACTACTGGTAGGTCTGTCTCCACCCCGGTTTCCTCACACACACGATCCTAAGTCATGCATTTAACCACCTATGGTTATGTTCCTCTTGGACCTCTGCACCATCTATCTACTTCCAGCTGTAGAAGAATCTGTTGCATATTGACTAGTAGTGGGTCTCACTTCTGGTGACTGCTCAGCAAGGAAACATTCCACCAGGAGGGCTCATTCCAACACCCTCGTCTACATCAGGATGATGTGGGAGATAATTGAAGCTCTGATCTCTCGCCTGAGCCCCTGGTTGAAGGTTAAGTCCCTGACGAATGGGTCCCACACCATATCCCTAGAGTAGTGTGAGAGGTCTGTGAACCTCATTGAGTACTGCGCTACTGTCATGCTTCCCAACTACAGATGAAGTAGATCCTGTATCTTCACCACTCGAAGGGTGGCTGGGAAAAACTCTAATCAAAACAGGATCTCGAAGTCTGCCTAGAGTAGTGTCGCCTCGTCATGCATCTGGAGCATCAAGCTCCACCATCTGCCTGCTGCTTCCTGAAGGAGGTTGGAAACAAGGATCGCCAAGAATTCTATTTCTGTCCCAACTAGCCTGAATACTCTCACCACAGCCTCCAGCCAATCCTCAGCCGCCTATGGGTCTATCTCTCCCCAGAACCTGGGTCGCCTCTAGGGCTAGAACTCACGCAACGTGCTCAAGCGGCATGCATCGTCTGCTGCAGGGGATGGTGTCATCAGTGGCCCAACAAGAAGTGTTACCATTTGTGCCTCCTATGGTGCGTCCACTTGGAGAGGGCCTTTTACTGAGGCCTTGTCACTCAGCAGGCTGTCAGTATGTACAACTCTCGAGCCTCTAGCAGGTCGTCCGCGGGGAGTCATCCTTAAAGAAACCGATGTGACACAGTCAAAAGACTATACCTGATGAGATGACCTGATTTGAGCTAACATAAAGAAAACTTTTGAATACACACACGTAATCGGTGTTTTCATGCACTAATTCAGAAATCAGGAGTCAGGGTCATGGTGTATTGATACGTCAGCCGCCCGTAACAACAGTGGACTCCCTAAACTGAAAACCAAACTTAATACCCTTAACACTATTGCTTCACAGAAAAGAAATATCAGAGTCCAAATTTATATAGTAGAACTATCGTCCTTTGATTCCAATTTATCATGATCCTTATCCCTGGGCCCGCATCGTGACTACCCCAAACCCACCTTCCATAGGCCAGGGGCTGGCGACTAGTACCAAAAGCGTAATCCCCTAAAATTGGGAAGACATTGCCTTTATTAAACATAAACTCACACAACTAGAGTATAAGAGGAAGAAAACACAAAGTAAAATTGTATAACAAGTGTACTGAAATGAATGGGGGGACAGAATACAAGCCGAACAGGAATGTACAACTTAAAAGCAAGTACAACTGAGAAAAGGGATAATAGCTGAAAGGTATAAGCAGCTCCAGGATCATCGCTCGAGACTCCTACTTTAAGGGTAGGTATTGATGTCCAACTCATCACTCCACGTCTATCGGTCCACTCTATGTACCGTCTCTCCAAGTGGTCCACTTCCAGGTACCGTCCAGTCCTGGCTCACTCTCGGCCTCCGTCAACGCAGTCTATCATCTGCAACCAATACAATGTGGTGTGGGCATAGCTTGTGCAGGGGTTAGTATAACAATACTCAGTAGGGACCCTGAGACCCTCA
Organism: Viscum album; assembly: GCA_963277665.1. Taxonomy (NCBI): domain Eukaryota; kingdom Viridiplantae; phylum Streptophyta; class Magnoliopsida; order Santalales; family Viscaceae; genus Viscum; species Viscum album. The sequence goes on from OY728133.1 coordinate 451,009,006, forward strand.
AGGTCTCACAAAATCCATCAAGGATAAACCACAACGTATGAAGTCAATTTATGACCATTACTTAAGTATAATCCCATACATATAGCTAATTTATTAAGTAACCCATCTCATTCATGGGGAAAACACAAAGGTTCATTGACTCAGCTCAAAACAGGATTTTTATTCAAGATTTCGAAACCATGGCTGCTGGAGAACTCCTCCTCTTTTGAGTAGAGTGGGTCTGCCGCTACAACCAATTGCTTCCCACTAACCTTGGACTGCTGAAGTACTCCACCTATTGAGTACTGTGGTCCGGCTGCTACAACCGTACGCTTTCCACCATGGCTCTTCCACTACAACCAAGAGCTCCTCCTGATAGCCTACAGAGGTACTACTTCGGTCAAGTACCACTGGTCTGCTGCTACAACCAAGCGCTCCTCTACCATGGGTCTTCTACTACAACCAAGCGCTCTCCATAGGGCCATCTAAATCACTCAGAGTCGATTGATCAGTAGTCATCAAGACTCATCTAGCTACTAGGTCTCTTTAATATGCTCGCTCATCACCGGGAGGGTCCGCTCCACGTGCCACAAGCTGATACTCCAAGTGTCAAAAAATCTCATGTAAAAGTATCACAAGGACCGTCAAGTCATAGGAGTCTCCACGCAACAGACGGTGCGTTAATCAGATTCCCGATCTATGAGTTATTATCCTTTTAGTCCCGGGAGCACGGTTGGTTTTGTGTACGAACCAACCCAACCTTATCTCAACTATACCCCGAACTCCCATGGTGTATTTTTAAAGGGACCATTTCTCAATGAGATTACCAACGCCACTGACGGTTCATCAAATGGACGTCTGTTGCCAAATATATGGCCAAAGTATGAAATGGGTCATTAGTGGGCCTGGGTCTAGTCAGAGCCGGTCAGACCAACTCAGCCCAACCCAGTATGGGTCAACCAGGTCAGAATTACTGGGTCTGACTCATCCCGTTGCATGGGTCAGCCCGCTATGTTTCATTCCAGTCCGCTGGGCTCAGCCCAGCGGGCTGCGAGGGCAGTTCGACCGGATGCCGCCACGCAGGCGGCATCGGCCCGAAAGCCGGGGCCGGTTCAGCCAGCGCCGTGAAGGGCACGGTGTGAGAGTCTTTCTTTATCCAGGATAATAGCAAGTGTGCTAGGTTGAGATTATTAGTCCTAGATTGGGATTGATGAACTCTACTATTTTTATATGATATAATCTATAATCCTAATGGTTAGACACTATATTGCTTAGTTTGGTATTTGGATGAATGTGATTGATCATGACATGGTTGGGGTTGAGTTGCATGATCAACTAAGATATTCAACTTTAGTGGTGTGCCTAGTGAGGAATTCTAGGATAGAAGTTTCTTTTGATCCCTCAGTAATGCATTCTATATAGTATCAATGGAATAGAGAACATGGTTTTTAATTCTAGAATAATCATTTTATCCATTGGCCTATCCTTTACCTCTCATTCAATGGTGTTAACTGGTGGAACCTAAGGGGGTCACATGTCATTCTTCATCAATGAATATTGCACAAAAATCTACTAGTTATAAGGTGTTCATAGAGGTCTCCCATTTCTCTTCAATATTGTAACACTCTTGGATTGGGAGTCCTTTTGATACATCTCCCAACATTAGAGGTATGAAGTCTCTAAGGATAAAGAGTGATTTCGACACTAGTATGGGACTCTGGCTTCCCTTACAGTACCACTACCTATTTATTGTAGACTTTTAACATTGTGACATAGATGTGGAGGTAGTGGGTGGAAGAGTCGTAGTAACCATACGAGGTTTTCATTTTATCAAGACAACACGGATGATACCATGGGTGCGATCGAATGTCTTTCAAGCCAAAAAACCATTCTATTTTTGTGTTCCACAACTAAAACCCTATTTCCACTCAACGAAGTCTTCACTATCAATACCAGTGTCATTAGATACATGTTCCACTTCTGTCATATCATTGAAAAATATGACTAAACCATGATCCACTGGGTTATAGATCCAATATTTGAAGAGAGGGAATTCATTGATGGTGTGTACAAGGATCTCATGGTATGGTTAGTGATTTACATGGTTGGAAATTTTGGCCTCTTGGGGTCTCTTTAATTTTATAAATTTTATGATACATTATATTAGGGAGAAGATTAAATACCATGGGACTTATAAATACTTGAAAGAGTAAGTCATGTCCTATACTTCCTTGAATAGGACCATGGGTGTCCAAACCTAGTGGGGGTAGTGGAAATTTTCTCTTAGTGTGGCTATTGATAATGAGTTGGAACCTATAAGGGTTGTAGCTAGGGAGGTTCATATGGTAAAGGGTCCAATAAGTGAACCAAATTTAGATCTTTTAAATGCATAACATCATTTATCTATTCATTTACATGTCTTCATGTGGGAGATGGAAGGGGAAATATGAATGACTATTGTTTGGTCCACTACAATGATTCTTCCAGGTGCTTGTCCTTTTAGGAAAACTATCAGAATCTTCAAGGATAATTAGGGAGATGAGGCTAGGGGCCATCTCATCTTTGAAATTCCCCACAAAAATCATCAATAGTTTGTCTTTAGAAATAATAATGTTGAGGGAGAACCTAAGAACTTTCTATCGGGAAATTAATTTAGCAACTCACCCATGAGAACTCTATTTTAACATATTGAGGTTTTGGATGAAGTTATTGTATGAGGTGGAGTTGAACTGGTAGAGGAACTATCTATAGAGGCCAACCCATCCTACAAAGGATTGTGGATGTAATTGATTGTATCAGATGAATGCAAGAACCTCTAGAGTCTAGAATAAACATTGAATCTTTCTATATTTCTTTTGAATTGGAGAACCCATTATCAGACCACACCATGATGAAAAGTGGAATATAATTTTCAATGGATTATTGGTCCCACTAAATAGTAGGAAACTATAATTGTTGAATTTTAGTGGTGGGAGCACCAAGTCTACCCAAGAAAGATATGGATTCCTGATGACAAAATTGATACATGTCTCATATCTAGAATCTCATGGTGGGTGGTGAGGGCAGTTATCACATCATATTAATTATTTTTTTAGTTACCAATGCTCTGTCTAGCTCATTGGTCAGGATAACGGGGTTTCCATGATCTTTAGGTGGATTGGAATATTTTTAGACAATGTTGGTGACTCATATATCATCAGTTTTCTATATCCTTCAGATTCTATCTAGATTATATACATGGGACCAACATTTTAAATCTTAGAACATGGACCAAGAGTATTTAGTTTCCTGTTGGAGGAAAGACAAGGTCCTTTATGAGATTTTCACAACCCAAGTTGATCATTGTGATAATTATAGGTGTAATTTTCTTATAGCCTACCCCACCCTGATGAAATGACACCATAGAATTTTAAATAGTTTCTATGGTAATATTAGATGGACTGATGAATTCAATAGGTCCCTTTCTTTTTTGATATATTTTCGATCATGTGGGAACATCTCATTGGGAGGAATCTTGAGGACAACTTCCAGTCTCTACTACTAAAAGTAAGAATTGTTCGAGGAATCCACTTGGTATTGTGTCTCTAATTGGGTAGGGTTATCCTTATAATTACCTATGTTTAGGGACCTATTTTTTTGATCCTATAGAGGTTTAATTATGATGACATTCATCATGTTCATGGACAGAGAATAACCTTCACCATATGTGGGTGGGGTGAACTAATGTTCCCCTTTCCGAGATGGGATATGAATGAAATATTTGGCAACATACTACCCCCATCATCTGATCTGTACATATTGATATTCCTCTTCCATAACTCAATATAGCACAGTGATATTCCTCACACATTTCTTCTATATGGGCCTATGAATTTTTTGTTATTCAGGGTGTAATTCGACAAAAATCACTCTGATCTCAACCCTATTTAAATATTGGTGAATGTATTTGAGGTGATTATTGATTATTGGGTAGGTCAAATGATGATTCTGAAGGTATTTAAAAATTTCTATGATGTTATGGTGGAAGAAAAATACATGGTATTTAGTGAGGGTCTTTGAGATGACAATGTTCAGGGTTGCAGGTGGCCAGGATGCAACCGGAAGCTAGTCGATAGCCAAGAGTCCGTAAAATTTTTCATCTTTGTTACCTGAAGGATGATCCTTCTACTGGTTAGCCTAGTCATCAGCCATAAAAAACCAATAAAATGGCTATGTCCCTAGGGAATATATTCTTTACTTATAGTTTAATGGGGGAGGGAGAACTATGTGGAAAAAATTTATATAGCATATAGGGACGTCTCTCAGAGGCGGGGATAAATTCAAGAGAATATCTGTATAGGATGGGGTGGTTACTAACTCTTCATTTATAAGATAGAAACTATCACTTTGGGGATCGATTGATTTCTCACCATTATCTAACTATATCAATCCAAACCCTAAATCCAATGCAAATTTCAATAAAGAGGTAGAATGGAAGGAAGATGGTAGCGATAGAGACGATTACATTGTGAGAGAATTGAAATAATCTAAAATAGACTCCACAAGTAGGTACCAATAGAGGGACTTAGGGATTTTTATACCTTGGCTTCAGGGATAATCAATCTAGGCTCATGGGATATTATTCTCAGTGTTGGTGATAAAAGAGATAGTATATCCATAAAATCATTCACTTCCTCATATTACGAGAGGTCTACATTGATATTAATCTCTCCTAGATCCTAAATTGGTTAGAATCAGACAATCCCAAGTTTAAAACACTATGAGTTGTAGGATTGAACCAAATATTCTATTATTGGAACTATGGTAATGTCCCCAATGATAGTTATTCTTCCGCCTGTCAGGTGATGGATATTCAGCACAATGAAAGTCTTCATCAAAGAGAGGCCCTCCACACTAGTTGTTGTTTACGCGAGAAGGTCATTTATAGTAATATATTTCATCAGGGGGATGGACCATGAAATCCATTTACAGTTCCCATGATAGGGAGAGTCAACCCAACCTACCAAAAAAGTGGATGAGTTCTCAATCAAATAATTTTGAAGATGGATTCCTTCTTAGTAGTTGGAGGATCATGATGGTTGTATGCTAATGGTGGAGAGGGATACTAAATCTATAGAAGATACCCTCTGATAAGAAATGTTTATGGCCTACACTCATCATTTGTTCTAGGTGTTCTAGACTAGGTACAGTGGATTATGGATAATATCAATCCACACACTGACCTGTGGGGTCGGTCGGTGTTTGAATTAATGTAGCTGGGTGGGATCCATCTAGGGGAGTTCCTAAGTATTTGATGAAAGGGTTATGGCTTGAAAATTCCCTAACTCCTTGGTGTAGAGGACTGATATATTAAAATTATCTTAGTAGTGGCTCCTGAATTGGTTTTTCATTAGAACGGGGGGGGGGGGGGGGGGTTCAACTATGGATCCCTCAATGGTGGCATTGTCAGTGTGGTTCCAATGAATATTGATCATGGAGATCCATATCCCTAGTGGGAATGATTCGATTTTTTATAATCGAACAAGGTAATCTATTACCCTCCATTGGATGAGTTTGGAACATGATACAAGGCATTGTAACCCAACATCTGAAGACATGGTGGATATCATGGCATTGAAATAATCACATAGGATTTCCACACCCACATCCCTCAAGTACCTACGCATGTCAATATTAGGTATTCTATCTCCTATAGCTTGCATCTGGTAAGGCACATGGAATCAGATTTTAGAATTGATTTCATATTTTTTATCCTAATTCCATAAAATAATTAATTATTTATGATATAGATAAATGATATAAATTAATGTTGTTACAGAAAAATTATGCCTAACATTTTCGTCCTCAAGTCATATGAGAGTTTCATTTTGGGTACAATACTCATTCAGTGAAACATAGTGCTGAATATCAAGATTTGGTGACCTGAAAATTTGATGGTTCCCATATTTTACTAGTTCTTATAGTTGAAGGACAATATTTCACATCAGATTAAACTTTTTTTGATTTACACTATTGCTCCATGTTAGGTACTAATTTTCCACACATTCCCACTTTCCAATGGCAGACAGCCTCCATCACCAAGGTTGGTGATGTCATATCATTGATCAAAATGGTACAATGAGATGTCAGTTGATCATTCCATGGATTTGTCCTCAGGTATTTTCAACTAGTTTGGGTCTCCTTTAAATATTTATTCCATTTTCATGAAACTCATTTATAGAACCATCTTGAGGTGGACACTAGTTAATTACACCACTTGTTTGTTGATTGGGTAGAAACCTTTGGTTGCTGTAGATAGAATCATTTATAATGAATAGATATCTTGGGATATTAGGCATGTTGGATATCTATAAAATCTTACCCTTCTCAAGTCGGAGGCATAAAATATATGAGCTGCCCTGGATGCAAATTCAAGGGCATCCAATGACGTCAATGGGATAGTTTCCACTAGGGGTGTAATACTTATGAGGATTTTTTCACCAGTAATATCATATTCATTTTATGGGGTAAATAATTAAGATTGGTTTATAGGTTTACCATATTTTTGATATAGTTAATTAATAGGTTTAACATCTTATTGGGAAGAATAGGTGGTTAAGTGTGTCTCCAGGGGAAAATATTCCACACTTAAGGGTGTGGTTAAGTGTTCCAATGGGAGAGGTTTCACAATTGCCGATGTGGTTATGTGTGTCCCCCTGGGTGGTTTCACTCATTTTAATATAATGATAATTTTGGGTGTTTGGATTGATCTACATGGATGTACCCCGTGTGTATTTGTATTTTGGGAATGAACCTCATAGAGGAATCCCGCATACCCTTTTAAGAGAAAGAGTTCATAACCCATGTAGTTTAATTCAAAAATTTAAGGTTTTGTGATAGGACATGTCCTAACAGTTTAACTTTGTATGGTAAGGATTATTAGGTCATTAAATGAGTATAAATGAATGATAGTATGGGTATTTCACATGGATGCTTCTCATAGGTGCTGCTAGTCTGATGAAATCCCAAAGAGGGGGAGGATTGACATCCCATGATGATTGAACATGGGACATCTTATCTTCATCATAAATGGTATGACTATAGTTTAATGTCATGTGTTGAGGATTTTGGTGTAAACTTTTACAATGTATGATGAGGATGTGGATATTGGATGTTTAATATTATATCACTCGAATGTGGTTGGGATTTTCACCAAGTGAGACCCTTTTTAGGAGAGTGAGGTATGACATAAGGACCCTCTACTAGGAAATGTGGATTGTTTCCCATAATGATTCCATCTTTGGGAATTAAATAAGAATTGCTAATGCACATCTAGGTGGATTAGAGAGTAAACACCATTATAAGGGATTTAAAATTAGGTTTCCATGTTTATTTTTCCTATGACTTGGAGAAAAGAGGCATCAGGGTACACATTCTTAGGATCAAAAGGTAATGTAATAGTTCTGGTCATGCTTTAAGTGAAGGGTATTGACACAAGGGAAAATGAAACTGATTTCTAGGAATTTGGGGTGAAAATGAATTAGTTTCTATAGGTATAGAGATCCTAATAAATCCACATGTGCATAATGTTTTATAGGCAAGAAGCATTGGGTTAGGGATTCAAGAGATGTTGTGTTAAACCCTGTCATTTTTCATGGAAATAGGATCACGCAAGCCATGGGCTCTATCATATGGAAAATTCATGTATCCTAGAGTCATATATGTGTGAAACATATAAGGTAACATAGATGTTGGGGTTTTATTAAGATGGATTCTATTGAACGCACCCAAATACCCTTAAGGTATATTTTACAAGGAGTTCTCATCCATAAACCAAGACACTTGGATGCCCATTAGAGGTCAATCATACAATTTGTCTACCTTTTAGACATGATGAAATTTTGCGTTTCATGACGTCATATAAGAGGGGTTTGTATGAGGAATATCCAACACTTCTTCTTTAGAATATCCCCTCTAAAGATGTATGTGATGTTCTATTTTTGGGAAAAAATGGGTGGAAACATGTTTTTAACCACGCTTCATCATGATAAAGGTTGTATGTGTTCTATGTATTTGATATGGGGTGAGACCATGAATGTGAATGATTTAACATCTCCTTTCTCATGCAATGGTTATGATACTTCATTTGAACATATTTCATGAAAATGTTTGATGTTGCACATGAGATCCTTTTTAAAAAATTTAGGGATCTTGGATCATCATAGGACATTGATCTTTAGCATCTCCATTCACATGAAGGTGGATTGCGTTTGGGATTTTGAAATTTATGTGAACATCATTATAGTTGTACGACCATGTTCTATTTGTTTTGTAATGGCTTTTTAGTTTGGTGTAGCCCCTTTTTTGGAAAATATACCTTTTTTTACTGAGACATGTTTTTACCACCAACATTGCTCTAATTATTTATTAAATTGAATGATTTTGTATTATTTTCCTAGATATATTGATTGTGAATTATTTACACATGATATATTCCATTTTATGTAACCCTTATTGAAAATCATATATCATCCTTATTTCTTTTCCTTCCCTGAATATATAAAGAGGTAATATTTAAATGAGGTCATTGATACATAATATTTAGTTTTACTGTGTTTTATATTTTATTTAAAATGTTAAACAGGAATCATATTTCTATCTAGTTCCTCAAGACTAATAAACCGGTCTATCCTTCTAGATGAGATCCCTTGTTTTTTATCTAAATATAACAAATTATATACCGTTAATAGGTTACTATATTTTTGGGGGTTATAATCAAATTATTTATCCTAGTCATCTTTTTAAAATTTTAGATGCAATGATTTGAGTAAATTAAAGTTTATTCATTGTAGAAGATGAGTTTGAAATAATTTGATCATGGATCTATGAGTTAATACAATTATCTTACTAAAATGCTACTTTAAAACTCTATAACTAGTGTAATACCCATATCTTGTACGATGTGAAGAGGTTTTAAGGATCATTTCCACTATAATAATTAGGTAAAATGGTATTATGAATAATCTAGTTGTGGTGTACGATGGTTTAATATAATAATGGGGTATATTTTAAAAAATAAATCTTAACTTTTTAATAATATTTAATCAGGATAAATTATTAATATACTAAATTATTATTTTTTAGAAAATTAAAAATAATACAAATATTCTCTATACTATTTTTAAACACCATTTTCTAAACAAAAACAATTTCCAAGTGTGGTATAGGTACTTTTTTATAGTACTAATATATGAAAGGAATTGTGTGTGCTAATTTCCCCACTACCTATTGATATACCTTGTAAAAAATGTGAGGGTTAAAAGGAAGCTCACATGAGACTCATAGTTTCTTTATTTTGTGTTTACATTATAAGGAAATAATAAATATCCAACGAGTTGTGAAAATGAATTTAATACATAGATGGTAATATGTTGTTTTATCGTCTCTAAGTAAATTTCAAGGAGAAAGTGAAGTAAGATGTATGTGAGGTTATGATTACAAAAAATATGTATAAATTGAAATATGAATCCTAATCATTAACTAAATCCCATTATCTCATACTGATCACCTAGTTACTCAAATTTTGTTGAGTATTATAATTTTTTTTAGAGAAAACCCTTCAATATCTCTTGGTTAAGGTTTAAAAATATGGAAAGAACATAAATAGGGTAAAATAACTATTTATTATGGTGAAAAAGTTTAAATAAAAATTTGCAAACCCCGTGACCATTCATAATCCAATAGATCGTTTATAACATATTTCTAGAAAACTAAAGGTAAATTGGTTTCAAATTGAACAAGAGTTAATTTTTTCACTTGTTGAATGATTTTTCATGGGGAGAGACATTATAATAAAATGATTAAGAAGAATTTAGAGGCTTCTAATTTAGGTATATTCATCATTTCATGTGATATTTCCAGTTTACTTCTTGGGAATTTGACACTCATTCTGTGTCACACATTTATATCCAAATATTGTAACCATGCAGATTTTATATATTAAAATATGTTATTTTATTTCACTATATATCCGGGGAAGGGTGATTCCTATGAAGTAGTGAGAAGAAAACAACTTTTTTTACCATGTCGATTAATTCTATTCCAAAAATTATTTAGTGTTAAGATTTGAAAAACATTTATCCCATGTTCCCAATGGGCACAATGGGATACTATTTAATTTTTTAATTAAATTGGTTTAGGAGTATCATAATCAACTAATAGTTCAGTAATATGTTAATAATCATTAATAAAATTTCAATATAAAATGTAGGACTCTATATTCCCTGGTTATATTATGTAGATCCTTGATCACGAAAATATAGAAACAAATGAAAGGCAATACCAAGAAGGATCCTTAGACATTTCACAATCTAAAACTCTTAGTATTTTGCATTATTTAAAATTAAGATAAAATTAAAGAAGTCACATTTAGACATTAATGGTGATAAAGTGAAAAATATTCTAGAACTGTTCAACATGTTATGTCTAAACAATTTCAAGTTGAATACAGTGGTAAGTTCATCTGCTTTATGAGATTCTTTTATGAAAATATATGAATTCATAGTCAATAAATTAAAACACATGGTAAATGAAGATGGTTCTTATAGGTGTGGTTTTCATAGTATATATAAATAAATCAATTATAAATAACTAAAATTCATAGTGTAATTATTTCTAAAATCACATTTACAAACACAAATAAGACACATGATATTTGTAGTAGGAAGATCGAAGATGATTCTTATAAGAATTTATTGATCACTGAAGTATATAGTGAAGTAATTCAAAAACTGTTATTTTCTTTTAAATATCAGAGTTGTGATATTTTTAAAATGAGGATTAATGATGAATCTTATAATCTTTTCAAATTATCCCATTATCTTTTCAGGGCAAGATTTGAAAATATGAGCATCAAACCATAACTATATCTCAATTACAATGAAATAATAGATTTCATATTAGTTATAGTTTGTAACAAATCCATTATTTCATAGTACATTTAATAAAATGTAAAGAGATCATTAATTCTAAGTCATTAAACAAACCTAAATCAAGAAAAAAACAAATTGAATCTCATTTGTTTATCCTAAAGGATTTGTGAATACTACATAAATCTATAATATATAAAAATTATATTCTTGTTATATAATATATTTCTATAAAATGTTACAATATCTAATTGATATAGTGGGATAAATATTTACTTTGATAAATTTAAGTATTTATATGAACATATATTTGGAAAAGGAACACTATGAAACATTAGTTTTAGTGGGAGAAATCATCCCAGGGGTACATACTACAAATAAATATATAAAATAAAGAGATATGGTTTTACGATCAACAAGTTAAGGTGATATATTATTCATTTATAATAATAAATTCTTATCCTAAATGAATCATTAAATGGAAATACACTAAAATTATTGGTTCATAAGAATTACGAAAATGGATTCTATATACCAAAAATCAATTCTGTATTTTGGTTGTTTCTTAAATTGATTTAATGGAATTGGTGTGTATTGAATTAAAATTATAAATTGGTGGTAAAATCATAGTATTAATAATAATTCATTTTTTATACTAATTCATCATGCCAAAATCCATAAAATTATAATTTTAACAGTAAAATTATATGATCATTATATTTGTAATTAGAGCTCAAGACCAAATTCCTTACATAAATACATATGAAAGATGTTTATATATAATGACTATAAAGGGTTGATGAAACCAAATATGGGATTCATGTTACAAAGATATATTTTTGGATTAAAGAAAGCATCATGATCAGATAATATTGGTTTAGCATAATTATTTTCCATGTGTATATAAGAGGTTAGTGAAGGTGAAATATTTTCTGATGGTATATGTGATTAAAGAAATATATAAAAGAAATATTAGTAATATATTTAGTTCAAATTATAGTCAATGTAAAATCTATAAAGATTGACATAAATTAGTGTCCCATATTTTATGGGAAAATGTCTATTGAGTTATACCTATGGGTTGATTAGACCAAATAAATGAATATGTACTAAAAAGGTAATAAAAAAATAAAAGATGGAACAATTTGAGAGATAATTTTTTAAAATGTCACATGGAATAAATCTATCCTAGAAGTTTTTTATAAGGAATATGAGGATATTAATACTATGAGTAGAAACCCATATGCTTCAGGGATGCATCAATAATATATTCCATTCTATATACTAGGTATGTATTAGAAACACATAAATTATTCAATGAAAATATTATATAAATTTAATAGAACTGCATGGGTAACAGTTAGAACTATCATTTAGGGATCAAAAAATTTTGAGGGATATATTCATAGTATTTAGAGAGTATGGAACACTAGTTATAAATAAGACACAAACTAGTATCCCTTTAGATATTTTGGATATAACATAATAGTTATGTAAAGGTAATGATCAAGAATTTCCCATTGAATCATATGGAATATATATCTATAAATATTGTGTATGTTGCAGATTTTAATATATCTAAATGACTTATATAAAAAACACAATTATTTTAATAGTAATTTTAATAAAACCTAAAAGGTGAAGTATTATCATAATATAGATTATGATAAGATTTTAAAAATTGTACAACCCAGGATGTCAATATTATGATATAGGAAAAAGGAATATAATCAGGGATACAAATATTTTGGATGTTTTACTCCTAGAGTTGATGTTATTGATAGTGGATTGGCCATTTTATGACATGTTATAAGCCCGATTACCTAATCTGTTATTTATAAGAAGCATGTTATTTCCATATCAGAACTAAAAGGATGGTCCTTATAAATTTGTCTCTATTGTTAGTTGGATTTTCATAAATGTTGGTGCCCTAGACCCAACATGAAAAGAACATATTGATTAATATATCATCCATACAGATATTTATTCATGTGGTTACATTTTCATAATGTTGTTTCTTATGAATTCTCAATTTACATGGTAATGTACTTGGGTTATATGTTGTATCAAAGTGAAATAGAAGTTCCCCAATTTTAATGATAACCTCGTGATACTATTATAGTAATCTTAAACCTATGTCATATGATATAGACACCATAAACTGATGACATAAAGATAATTTTTAACAATAATTTACTAGGGGAACATAATAATTGGGACTTCATATCATGATATTTTCACTTGGTGATATTGAGTAATGAATATCAAGATGAATGAACTGCCAATTAGAACACTATATGTTAGAGGATTCATTGGATGTTTTTGTCAAAAAAATATCTATTGGTTTCTCAATATGAGTTCATTATAAGTTGGTTTCATTTGATCATGTACTTTGATGAATGTTGAAAACCATTCCATTTAGGATTGTGGTGTGGTATCTTGTGCCAAGTTCATTATTGGTGGTAAGGCATCACTTAAATGATCCAGAAATCATTTTTCACTTATGTATAGGATGAGATATATTAGTTATAGTTGATCAAAATGGTATTATCATTACTAAATCCATGAACTTGGTAAAATAAAGTACATTCACTTTTAATATCATTAAATGATAAATCAATTGATGATGAAGAGATCATATCTGTGTCCTTATTTATGAGTTATCATGACATAAAGAGGTTATATTTCCCAGAGTGTGTTCTTAGGAGGTTGGTATTTCTATGGGTAAACATTATCTCCTTAGGCACCTTTATTTTTTACTAAACACCACTCTTATTTTGTGAGTATAACCCAATAATATAGAGATAATTTTCTAAAGGGTCACACATGAAGATTATTTAGATGCTTGAATCATTCTAATGAATTTGTGTTAAGGACATGGTGGGTCCTATTATAGGGGTTGGGAAATGACCATGTTTGATCAATCATAATAAATAATTGAATTCAATATTAATCATTTTTAGAGTAATAATATTGAATTTTTTAACTCAAAGAACTCACATGTTGTTAATTGAATACAAGAAATATATATCTAAAGTGAATAATTAATTATTCAAGGTTGGTTTAATATTTTTGGGAGAGAAGAGTCGAGTTAATGATTCATGTTTTACCAAAAAAACATTATTTAAATGTTACAAGTATGTTATAATGTAATTATAATAGATGTTACATATTTAAAAATGTATATTTTTTGAATACGGTATAATTTAGAAGGTTAAACTTATTAGAGGGATAACGAGTAATTTAAATAAGTAAAACTTATATAATCCATATTTATGAAACATTATTGGGTATCATTACACCTATAACTTTGATAGGTTCTCTCTATTATATCATGAATTACATAGAGAAAAGATATAGGTTGGAGAATTTTGATATAATATCTCCCTCCCAAATCCAAGAAACTGTGATCTTGTGATCATGTTTATGTTGAAATTTACATAGTTTCTCCACGCTATCACCACAAAATTGGACATAAATGTTTGAGAAATCATTTAAAGTGTATAAAGATGATATAGAGGGTTTTGGTTCATTTACAATAATAAATGATCTCCAATAGTGAAAAAATCATGTGTTTAATCATGATAGTATGTTGTATGGTTTCAATATTGAATTTTTATGTTTATTTACTTCACATGGGATCATCTGGTTGATAACTTTGTGGCAAAACTATTTGTACTAGGAATATTGTGGAAGCATAAAAGTGTGAGAAATTAAAAATTATGTTCAATCATTAATGTTGTATCACCATCACCAATGAATCTACAAACTAATTAAACGTAAATATCTTATGTGATTATAAATAAGCATGAAATTAAATTCAAATGGTAACCTCATTGGATTTGATGATTCTTATATGTTTTGCTAATACATGGTGATCACTAATCAAAGGAACTGAATATGAAACCCTCTAGATCGTCTATGCATGTTAAAAAATATTTCTCGATCACCAATATTCAATATTTAGGTTCTGTCATGAATATTCAAATCATCATTCATTGTAGACACGATTGTGTAAGCATCAATACTTTAATCTGAGAAAGAAACATTGATCATGGTGATATAATTTCTTAATTCTCTATCATGGAATAGGAGTGAGGTGATATAGGACCTATAAATCATGGTATGAATATTAGTTAGGAATTAGAGCTCCCCCCATCTTATATAGGTCAGTCAATAACTCATAGAAATTTCACTTTGGCCTTCCAACAAGTTTAACCTTCAAAATAAACCAAATAATATCTCCAATGACACATAATGACTTTCTATAACTGTTCCAATTATTTTATCACTCACTTGTAACATAAAATATGTTTCATGATATGATAAAATTCATTGAATCAAATCATTCCCCCAAAAATATTATATGAAAGTTGAATAAAGATATTATACTTTTATATACTATTTTTCATTATATTCACCAATAAAATTGAAAATACATTGAACAAATATATTCATATATTATTTTATATAAATAAAATAATATTGAATTTATTGATTTCTTATGATAAATAAAAATAAAGCACATCTCCACCCCAACTATGGGGCCCAACATGTATTAAACAATGATTAATAGAATTTTTCAAGCATCTGAGTATGATTTTGGTGAATCTTACAAAGATAATATCTCAATAGAAATTTATATTACCCAAAAACCAATATATTTATATAGAATCATATCATGGATCCCAATAATTGTGTTTTATTGATATCAATGACAACCTCCTATGAACAAAAATCATGTTATATAATCTCTTCATGTCGTGAGATCTCATAAAGAAGGTTGCACACTTTCTAACCTCATCTTTTACTAATTTGTAATTTCATGAACTTATTGGATGTAATTAACTTCTTATACCATGTAAAAGGATTTATTAAAGACATTATCATCCTAGTTAATTAGGCTCTATATATCTCTTTATTTCAATAGTGACACATCCTATCTTGATCATTCAATCAATGTCATACCACTAATGATACGCCAAAGAGAAGTTACCATTCCATTCCATTAATGTTTTGGTTTTCATCCTAAAAACAGGACATAATAATAATTTAAAAACCTATAATATTCTTTAAGTGAGATAAAATACATGTTCTTACATATAGGAATAACCAGTGACACCCAATGCCTATGATTTTCCAATTGGTGGGTCATTCCTTATGATCACACCAACTCAATATCACCAAGTGTGAACTTTATGAGAATAATTATCCATGAATATAATCCCTAAACACTGAATAACCCTGAAAAAACTTTTTCTAGTCAATATTATTTATCTAGACCATAGGAAAGATGTTTATTATTATTGTAACATTATCTTGAGTTTCTCATTATAGATGTGAACTACTACAACCTTTTTATATGTTAAATTATATAAATACATTACCATTTAAATAGTGGATTCATAAGTATCAACACTATTATAGTAATAATTCATTTTCAAAAACAACTTTTAAACATGATATGGTAATCAAAAAGTACTATTCATGATTGTTCTAGGGAACCCACTATGAAAGAACTCATGCATACACTATTGGTAAGTTTATAAAATCAACAAGTTAAATCTCACATAATAAAATCATGATTATTAATTTATAGGTATTTAGTCATTTTTCCTACCATGTTTTCATACATTGATTCTATAATATCCATTACTTAACCTATTTGAATAAAATTATACCTCAAGATATGATATCACATATTGTATCACTTTCCCTTATATCATAACTTGAAAAATTGGATACTACAATTTTTATATTATTTTCATAATTTATATTATGATAAATATTTACTGTTTAGATATTAATCCATGATTTGGAAAAAAAAATATTTCATATTTATACTAATTTTTAGTTGTATTAGAAGACACAATATACATCATATTTGAAGATATTTCTCATAGAAGGTTCAATGAGATTCTCTTTCTCCTTTTCGTATCCTAACTATGATATTTGATCATATGGTCTATATGAAGACTAGTATTTATCCCATTTATAACTATTGTTCCATCCTTTCCATGTATTAGGTAAATATCCCTTATATATTATCATGTATTATTGGGTAGCCTTAAACACTACCTATGAAGTTCTTCTATATTTATGTTATAATTACCTACCATAATGCTTGTTTTGGAAATATCATATATATTTCATATAATAAAAAATTAGATGCATCAATTAATTTTATATACTTATTCTAATCATTATAATTTACATATGTGTCTCATACATGTATTCTGGGATAGATTTATTCCATGTTACATAAGAATCAATTCCCTCTTAAATTATTCAAATTTTTTTAGTACATTTCCAATATATATACTTTGACTTTGATTAATAATCTTTTAGATCTATATTTATAGATATTGACCCATAAAAGAATATTTATTACAATAATTCATCCGTTGGGGAATTAATTTTAGTGTATTTTTAACTAACTATAATAATGATGACCATTTTCCATATGTAATTATTATATTTAACTTTGAAAATTATGTAGCCCGCACAAACCTCTTGCAGTTAATTGTTAGCACCAAAATACAGAATTGATTTTGGTACATGAATTCCATTTTTTAATTAATATGAACATATTAATTATATATTATTTCAATTTACTAATTCTTTATAGGATGAATAATATTTATTCTTATTTAATAATATATCATCTTCACTTTGTGAACATAAAACTATCAATATGGTTTTAAAATTCATATACAATATGTGTTTTTGAAACATTATCTTTCTACAAGATCTTCTGTAACTAGTTCTTATTCTAATTATTTATATATATTTTTCTTTTTGTTTATCCAAAAAAATCATACAATCACTATTTATAATAGATATGTTCACCCCTATTATAGAAATATTTTATTCCACTTTAATATAACCTTTAAATCTTTTGGACTTATTTAATATCCTTATAAACTTTAAGGATTACTAATTGAGATGGACTTTTTGGTTTTCTTGATGAAATTTTTTTTATTGACTTGGAATTAAAAACATATTCACATATAAACATATGAATTTTGTGACATAATGGGCTTCTTTTATATAATGGATTAAATTATGTCCATTATTCATTATTTTTGGAATATAGTTAATTGTTAGCACCATAATTTATGAATCATTTCTTGAAAATAAAATAGAATAATTTATAATAATGATAATACTAATCATTGACCCCCGTTTTAATAAAATCAGGCCTCTGATGTATATAAAGAAATGTGAATTTTAAAATAAATCCAATATATATTTTTTTGATCAATGAATAATTGGTTCAGATATTATTTGGCTTTCTAGCCTAAATAAACTCATTTCTTATAACCAAGCATGTTGTTTTCCTTAATTTCACATTACATGAATTTATTAATGGAAT
Organism: Viscum album; assembly: GCA_963277665.1. Lineage (NCBI taxonomy): Eukaryota > Viridiplantae > Streptophyta > Magnoliopsida > Santalales > Viscaceae > Viscum > Viscum album. Next base: position 451,027,267 of record OY728133.1, read on the forward strand.
TTCATAAACAATATAAATTTACCACTGTATTTTACCCGAAATAGTTAACATGTAGTTTTTTATGTAGATCAAAAAGTTGTGTGGCTTTACCAATTTTAATTTTAAAATTTTCCTCTGTCAAAATTTTAATCTAATAAGAAATTATTCCAAATACCATAGAGTTTTAGATAATGAAGAGTATAAATAAACCACTTATAATTGTACTGATATTTTCAACTAGAATTACTTTAACAATAATTAAACTGATATAAATTGTTTTTATTAAGTCTTTCATTTTATATTCCTCATATATTTCTAATATTGGATATTTTTATACATGTGTAGTTTAACATTTAATTTGGTATGGTACAACATTGAAATATATTTCAACCATTAAATATAATCTTCTTATGTCCAAACACGATGAAAGATATTTTTTTAGTAACACATGTTTCATAATAATTGATTTCAAATATAAGAAAATATTCACTTGGAATAATGAACTAATGATTGTCTCTATCCATAATCAATGTTATGCTTCACCTGGAACGTAAATATCAACATCATTCTTGTAAACTCACTATAGTTCCTTGGTTTGTCTATTTGGATATAATTATGTAATTCATATACTTTATATAATACCCATTAAGGAAAATATAAATATTTCATACAATGATGAATATACCTGATCTAGAATGCTTTATTTTCTTCTTTAAAAATTCAATGAACGTTCTATTCTTTTGAAAAATAGTGGAACATATGAATAAAATAGTTTCCCCATTCAATACCCTCCGTGTTTATACTCTGTTTAATAGGAGGATATTTCCAAGGTGCTTTTAGAAGTGTACATTACATTAGCATTTTCTCTTTTACATTCTTCTTATTCACCACAAAAACTAATGATTTGTATTTATTTATGCTTTTATCTTCCTATAGAACCCTACCAAATATAAATTTAAGTGGTTTCTCCATTATAGTCATATTATAATTCTCAATGAACTACGGGTAACTGGGTGATAAAGATGAGAGAATTTGATAAATCAAAAGTTAGTGAGTTGACTTGAATCCCAAATCTTATAATCATTTAATTAAATTTATCAACTTAATTACAATAGGAAAAGAAAGAATTCCATTTATGAATGTATACAAGATCAATGTGATCATAACCACATTAATATATTTCTTTACTTTATCCTCATATACTTCTAGAAGATGAAACCACATGTTATATCCATCCATGTACTCATGTTTATTTTGTAACTCATCAAAAATTGATTATAAAATTATGATGTTAAAAATCATATGTTTCGTCTATTAATATCTTATAATAATCCTTTTCACCCTCAATTTATTCTGAGGGAGCCTTCTCACATTGAGGGGAGTCCAAAATATTCAATTTTATTTCATATCATAGAACTACATGCAAGCTCCAAGGCCACTCTTTAAAATTTTTATTGGTTATAATGTTTTCATTTTCATGTATTTATCATAGTTAACATACAATATTAATTTTGTTTTTTCAAAAAAACCAATAATATATTAAATTAGTAATTTTATCTTGATTACTAATTATTTTATATTATAGATTTATTAACCATAAATTCCTCCCCTTATTTTATCAAATCATAGTATCCCTCAACTGCTATATATTAAATACTCTATATATTGAGTATTCTACTCAAAAGGATCCATAAAACCTATCCCCATCATACATGCTATGGTTACTGTCATGACCCCCTCCCCCCAAAGATACCACAATGAATGGGAAGAGATAGTGGACCCTGAATCCCACCTCCAATAGGCCCTGAGTTAGTGAGTAACACTATGGGTTTAAAAATATATTAAAAATATAGGCCCTAGCCTCCATTAAAATAGAGTACTAGGGGATAAAAAAATAAACAATAAGAAACTCATTAAAAATATATAGACCAAATCCAAAAACCATCCCACAATAAATGTATCAATAAAAGAGATAGAGATAAACATCTCTAAAGTATGTACCTAAAAGTAAAGAAAATGTAGAAATACAATAATTATACAAAGGTCTAGGATAGTAATTTTCATTATAGTCCTTTTAATCCTTATAGGAACCTAAAAAATAGTTTATATACTATGGGTGATAATAAATGTATACTTAGTAGGAAACACGAATGTCTCTCATTAACATGTGAAAGAAACATACTAATGCACAAATGAGGAAACTGCAGAACCAAAAATCACCAAAAAATTCAACTAAAAAAGCCCATGAAAACCATGGCATGATCACAAAATAACACATCAAATTATAATTACATAATATAATGAATATCTATATAGGGTAAACAGAACCACTTTCCCATTGATTAGATACTGTCACACCTCAATAATTTATGTCCTGGATCTCCCACCTCTTCTGTAAAACATCACATCACATCTCATCACATAACATCCCCCTCACATAAACCTGGGCCACCACAAAACAACCATAAACAAAATAGTATGGTATCATGAACATGAAGGACATCAACCTCATTCCCTCATCCTTCCATGCATAACCCCCACCATAAGAAATCTGGTAGTCTCACCTGAAATCTCCTAGGTCATCACATCAATCTTACCCAAATAGACATGGTCCACAACATTACATCCCAACTCAATAGTTCACTTTTTTTACTTTTTTCCATCATAGCTCATAAATTACATAATTTCTTGGAGGAGGGAGTGGTGAAGAGAAAGTGGCCAACCATCTATCCTCATCACCTAGATGTTGGTAAAAAACCCATTACTATTGGTTTATGGAACTATGTGCTCAACATGTGTGGGTAACATATATAAAATAATAACTAAATATAATCAACATGTAAAATATTATAGAATAAAATCCAAACATATGATTTCAAAATTAGAATATCATCCCAACCCATAACATCAAAGAAACACCTCAAAACCTCCACAAATTTTCTACCAACACTAAATACAAAACTCCAACCAGCAAAATATAAGCCACATTTCAAATTCCATTTTAAATTAAATCTAATTTATAAATTATCCATTAAAAATACATTTCATTTAGAAAATGACTTCATTCTATTATTTCCCTCTGAGTCATCTCATTATTCAATTTTTTACTTCCATTTAACATTAACCCCATTTAACCACAAACCCCATTATTATTTATTCCTATGTCGTTTCTATCCAACAGTTGTTTGATTTCAACATTAATTTTTTTCATTTCATTAAGACATTAGAATATATCATAACATAGTATATGAAAATAAATAAAGTCCATTACACTATTGAAAATAAGCCCACATGGCAACCATCGCGGCCATAACCACCTCTTTATCACTGCCACCACATCACCACCACATTTCATCAGAACATACCCATAGATTGACCAAAAAACATGATACAAATTCACACATCACAAAAAAATTTATAATATTCGACATATAAATTCACAAATTCATTCAAGGGGATTTCATTATATTCTACATTAATTTAAATTTTATTTTCATATAGTAATAGTTTTGTAGGTGAAACCAATTTATTAACCAGATATAAGTGATTAACTAATTCTCTTTACGTTAATGCCAAACAATCACAAAATAGGGGTTCTATAACACTACAAATATAGTGTAGGAAATTAACCCTTATGAACATGATTTTCAGTGGGGATTTATCCCATACAACTATGAATATATTAAATACTATAAATGATGTAAAAACAAAAAAAATATTCCCCTTCCCCTTTAATTCATTAATATTTATTAATTTATCATTTTTAAGCTAGATTCAACCATCAATTAAAAAGATAACAAAAGTATAAATTCACCCAGCATTATAAAACAAATGAGAAATGAAGTAATCCCCTTATATAGAAGAAAAAATCATTAAACAATTTACTACACCCAAAAAAGGGCCCACACAGAGGAGGGAACCTCTATAAGAATAAATGAAACAAAAATAAGAAATAGTGTTCCATGACTCTAAGGGAAAATGATCCGGAGCCTCTTATCTTAGGAGAAAGAAAGATAAAATTAATAAATGAAATATCTTCTCTCAATAATGAATTGATCTAATACCAGTGGGATTTGATGTGGTTTTAATTGAACATTAAACACATATATCATCAATTCCACATAGTACTGAAATTTATAAGGCGACACTACTTTATGGAATATAAGATATAATTATAATCCTTTAAAATGAACTTTTATTCCATTAATTATTACTTTAAAACAATTTCTCATCAAAAAATATGTGAAAAGGGAAAATATAAATTTTTTGGAAAATATAGAACATGCTAATACAGGGTGATTTTGTTAAGACCTACCATCAGGAGCTACCACCAAGGGATGTATTTTGGGGTTACCATCATGGGTTATCACCATGAGTAACATTTAGGAGATACTACCAGAACCTACTACTACACCAAGTCTTCTACTCCTAGAAGCTACTATCAGAAGTTATCTTTAGAAGTTACCAACAAAAGCTCACTTCAGAATCTATTATTAAAAGATACCACATAGAAGCTTCCACCAGAAGCGACTATCATTATATGTCTTTTACAACTAGGATCTACCATTATGATATACCTTTAGAAGATATCATTAGATTCTACTTCAAATATATATCATCAAGTTTAACTACTAGGATCTACCATCTAGTGATATTTTAAAGAGATATTATAATGTTATACCACTAGGATCTAGAAATAGTTTCCACCAAAAAGCTCTAAAACATATTTTCCTCTAAAAACCATAAATCCATACCGTTCTCCTACAAACACCACAAGAATTACCCTATACACCTCATTCGTTTTATTTATATCAAATTAATGGGATGGAGGGTCTATACCATTTCATTAGATACCTATCAGACTATACACTCCCTTGAGAATTAAAACTAAAAAATTAATATTCAAAAGTTACAAACAAATATCTATCGATATTCCTCTCATGGGTCTTGTTACATCTAAAAATCCATCACCAACCAAAAAATCCAACCAATAGACTTCACTCTTCCACATAACCATGAGAAAAACCCCTTCATCCCCCACATAGAACCAAGAAAAAAAATACCACCCCCAAAAAAATACAATGTCCTAGGTATATAAATAATATAATTCTATATGCCATCTAAAGATACTATCCCTTTTGGGAGACACTAACTATCAATCATAGTTTCAATCAAGTCGAGGTGTAATGATCCATAATTAAGTATTTGGTTTTTCCTTCATTGTATTCTTTGAAGTTTTAATCACGCATCATATCAATAAAGAAGAAGCACATATCATATAAAATTACAAGGTCCCAACATCACATTGCCAAACAATATAAGGAAGAAAAAGAAAAGCTCAAAACAACTCAGGGTTCTATGCAAACATCTAGCTCTCATTATCTGAAGTACTTTCTTCTAGGATAACATGCCACCATATTAAATTAACCAATTGAATGATTCATACTCATAGGACCATCTCTCAATTATCCAAGATCTATAATGGATGCTCCATGGAGGCTGCATTATCCTCAATATCTTACTCTCCCCTTTCCATTGAATTGCATTCATCATGAAGATACCAGTGATGTTGAGTGACATGGAATACATATTTGATCCAATCCATCCATTGTGTATGTTACAACTAATTCCACCTTGACAATTCTCCACAACACCACCTATATCCCAATAAAGCATGGAGAGAGATTACTCCCCTTGTCAAATCCCCACTACCCACATCAAGGGGAAACCTTCAAGAACACATTATCTTTAACCTATAATATCATGGGGCTTCATCCTATGATTCAAATAATATTTCTTCCTATAATTTATTTCTTTAATCCAATCTCAAACCAACTAAACCTTTTATGTTATTCTCTTCACCACATTTGGTCCAATAACTACTAAATCTCTAACCTCATCCCAACAAAAAAGATAATGTCATAGCCTCACATATAAATCCTTAGATGGGGACATTATAATGGATGAGTGATAACTGTTTTTGTAGGAAATATCAACTGAAGGTAAATAATTTTCCCATGATCCGCCATAGTCTATGATACATGCTCGTAGAATATCCTATTGCGTCTGGATATTTATATCTATCATTTTATCTATATAAGTGAGTAAACTAGTGTTACGGAATTACTGGTATCCAAAATCATTTAGAAATCACTTAGAGACTCATGATATAAAATGATTATCATGATCCAAGACAATGTACCACGAAACTCCATGTAGATTCACCAACTGATCGACATACCTCTTTTCCAAAAAATCTATTGTACCTAACTCATTGATCAATAATAAGTGATACTATTTTAACAACGACTCCTTGATTAACTAGATAACATCTCAACCTCAAGTACATGGGTTAATCCTTTTAATAATTCCACTAATATGCCATCCCATTTCTACTAGGGAACTTCCTATGGACTCAATAAACTATTTAGAAGGATATTCTCAACCACTAACTATTATAAAACCAATCCCCAAGACACAAACTCCAAAAATACCCATTTAATCTCGGGCTAAAGAAAATACATCGTCATGAATTGGTATATCATGGAAAATCATTTGTGTACTAATAAAGGTGAGATATGAAACTCATGAAAGAATCCCTCATGCATCACTATTGGAACAAATAGATCCCCACAGAACAACAACTTTTTCTGACCATCCCTTAAAGAATCACCATAGCCAAAAAAATCATGCATCACCTCTTCCTTTGATCCTCCACACTTATAATCCTTTACATATTACATTAGAGAATAAAAAACATTCATCTAAAACAAAGAACCTCTACCATCAACTACTCTCTCATCAAGGTGTTGGGTTTCAAAATCATCCATCACATTGAAAGCATCCCCATACTTTTGAATCACATCCTTCCTTGAATTTATTCTAATAAAATCTATAATAAAATTTTATATTCTTGTAGTGTAGGATATCTTGAAGTCATAGTCCAAGAGAAACTCCATCCACCTCCATTTACAAATATTTTAATTATGATGAGAAAATATATACCTCAAACTATTGTGATTTGTGGAGAACAAAAGTGAACCCCAATGACATAATGTAGTCATAACTTCAATGAAAACACAACTGATGCTAGCTCCAGATCTTGGGTGTCATAGTTACACCTGTTGGGACATAACAAACTAGACCCATAAGAGATCACTACCTTCTGTTTCATCTTTACACATCTGATTCCTTGTAGAGAAGTATCCAAAAACACCTCATACATCACACCTTCCTATGGAAATTGATTCACTAGAACACTAAATCATTTAATCTTCAAGTAATAATATAATTTATAACATTAATCAATCTAGATAAAATCCTAGTACTTCCTAGTCAAATATTTGGTTGATTCTACGATCCTTAAGAAATTAGACATAACCACTCATAATAACCTATGAGACCAATGAAACTACAATCAAATTAAATTTTATTGGTCCCTTACCAAAACAAAATTTCCTTGATATTTAATGGGTCCATAGCTACTCCCTTCTAGGATAATACATTACTTTGTCAATGAACCTCTCACGTCCAAAACATACTCATGGAAAAATTTCTATGGAGTTGGTGGCAGGAAAGAAGCTAATGGATGACTCTAAAATGATTGACATGCTCCTCCTATGACCCTAGGTATATCAATATGTAATTTATGGACAAGACTATGAACTGGTAAAGGAATTCATGAAACACATAGTTCAGGAGTCCCATGAGAACAACCAGTGCATTCCTAACACTGACTGATAAGACCACAAAATCAATGTTATCGTACCTACATATGAAGTCAGTCTTCATGGGAACATCCTCCTTCACCCTCTACTAGTTATATCCATATCATATATCAATATTATAGAATAAATAAGATCCCTTCAACTAGTGAAGAAGTTCATGAATCCTCATAAGAGGACAGTGATTATTGATCATTAGCAATTTTAGCCTCCGATAGTCTATGCACAACTTCATACTACCATTTATATTCATAGAAAATAACACTAGGTCATCCCATGATAAAAATATAGGATGAATGAACCCTTATATATTAGATAATATAACTGAATCCTTAACTAACACAACTTTGAGGGTTCTATTTGATAAGGATCCATCAAAATCAAAGATACAATAGGTTGTTAGACTATCCCAAACTCAACATTTCATCGAGGTGGTAGTGTAACAACATCCTTGGGAAAAGCATCGAGAAACTCTAGGAGAAAGCTTTGAGGCTCCCATATCCTAGAATCTAATGACTCCACAAATAGGTCATCCATCGAAGAATGAAAGGGATCCACACATCTTCTCCCGACATAGAAACTGTAATCTCTAAGGAAACAACATGATTGACATCAACATATGAAACTATGAATATCCTCCAGAATTAGTTGATAATAGCACAAAAACAATAAAAACAATATATACATAGGATGAAATCATATAGATTCATCTAAAGTAAGAACATGTCCCCATGGGATTGTTTTGCCCCATCATTACTCTAGACCCATAAAAAACATACAAACCCTATTTTGGAATCTAACTGGTGTAGTAAATGTTAGGGGATCAAGATACAACTATAAATTTAGTCCTATATAATATACTAAAGTGGGTGTAATATAGAAGTGAAAATATTCTGAATAAACAATGAGAATGGTTAGGTGTCAATTTGATAATACCTCCAACGATCTACATTCCCTCTGGTGATACTTTCTCCACTTCTTGAAAATGACCATGCTAAGATTCTATACCTCTCTACTAATGGACACTTCCATCACCATGAATAGGTCATGGTCGCTAGATTCCTAGAAAATCCTTATAATGACTTATAATTATTCCACCCCTGTTTTTGAAGCATAAGACTTCCTCCCCTACTGAAAAATTTTACGTTTTGGAAAATATTGTGGTAGATGAAACTGAATTGGTTCACCACTACTGAACTAAGATTAATAATCCATTGGGAAATGATCATGATGATTTCTACCAACCCCAAATATAAATCCCACTATCCTAAATAAACGAGCAAAAGAATGTATACCATTGGACCTATAAAGATACAAAGGAAGTTTTTTTGGTCAACTCCCCATGGGTTAGAAGCTCAAAGGCCTTGGTGCCAGAGAGTTAACACTAGAAAATATTTCCCTCAAGGAATCATACCATTCCCCTCTCATGTTAAACTTCATCATGTGTACATCCAATCTCTCACCTATTCCTTTTTCTAAAACTACATATTCATCATAATGTAAAGGGCTACCTACATTATAGATAGAAAGAAATAGTGCCTCCTTAATATTACACACACTTGACTCGTTATCCAAAAAAAGTTTTGGGGAAAGGTGAAATAGATCCTTGAACTTGATCCCCAACTCACATACAAACAAACTACCCTGATGAAGTGGGGGGGGGGGTAGCACCTGCATCTTCATTCCCATCATTATTGTTTAAAGAAATTCTAAAAAAAATCCCATGGAAATCTAACCATATCACAAATGCATCCTTCATCATACTAATGAACAATTTCCACCACTGACACATAGCTCCCCGCATTTGAATGAATTACAAATAGACCAAGTACTTAGCTTTGGACTCTATAAAAAAATGTATTTCTATATCATCCAACCAATGATTTGTAGCCACATCAGATACATTCTTCTCACACTTCTCCAAAGACTATTGCTGAAAAGTATGCAATTTCCTCTAACATTGATTATTCGCTTCGACTGAATCAACCCTATGGAGATCTACTCGGTCATCCTAATGAACCTTCATTTCCTAAGACATAAGAAAAACACAACTACGAGTGATATTTGAAATATAAACATATATTTCCTAATCCTAGAAGTATATAATTTTATTAAAATTTATTTAATTCATTTTAATTCCCCAAAACCAGAAAAATTTGGATATTAAATCAATTCATAATGATGTATCTACCTCTACTTGGTCTCTGCCCAACATATGATTCCTCACCACGTTTTCATTTAATAAACTCAGATTCCATCCAATGAAAAACTAGAAATTCAATTGTTTTATTTCAAAATATCCTCCTTAAGGATAATTGGTCACCAAAGTTATACACCCAAAAGATAATACATCACCAGGAAAGAATCCAAAGTTGAAAAATATAAAACATAACCAATTTCCCAATTTTAATTTCAAAATCAATACATAACCTGATTCGTTGATTAAAGAGTCACTCATGTCATCTAGAGTCACTTAATTTTCCATCATCCATCAACAACATTGGTAATCCACCATTGTTATCACTACACATCACCAATCACTGACAAATAAGCCACCAGGATCCACCATCATAGATGATAAGAACCATCATCATTTTTGAAAACACACATCGTATAGTATAACCATTGTGGAAAAACAAACCACCATCAGATCATACACTATCTTCTAGGTCACACCTCTAGATGAAAATTGAGAAATATGAATTAAATACCCCAGATTGAGGATAGGAAACCCTAGATCCTAGAATGGAAATATTGAGAGAGATAATAATTTCAAGGTGAAAGCAGTGCCATCATTGGTTTTATGCACTGGAACACAAAGAGGCCTAAAATCTCATGTCCTATCTGGTCTCCCGGGACTATGTCACACATAATGATCAACTAAAACTATTTCCTTACTAACATATGAAATTATCATAATTCCTAAATCTAATTTTCATCTTATCCTTAAACTATGACCTTTAATACAACATTATCATGGATCCATCCCACAAAATATATCACAATGAATAGAGAGCAATAATTTCCCATAAGTCCCACCTCAAGTAGGCCCCAGGTTGGAAACTAGAACTGAGTGCATAAAAATAACAAAAAATAGGAGGCATTGCCCTCTATTATATTATTGGATTGGGAGATATGATAAATCAACTGTGATAAACTATGGGAAATAATATACATGAAATCCAAAAATCTACCCATAACACATGTAAAAATAAAATAGGTAGAGATAAAATTATCCAATGTAAATACCCAAATGTAAAGCTAAAGTATCAAAATAATAACCATCCAATGTTATGGGACAGTAATGTCTATCATGGTCCATGTAATCTTCTAGGAAACTTGTAAATTATTTTATAGAAATTTGTTTTGTATACAAGTATACACAGTAGGAAAAACCAAATTATATCCTACATATGTGAAAGATGTATAATAATCCACATGTGAGACAACAACAAAAATGAATATCACCAAAACATGTCAACTATCAAGCCCATAATCACCATGAAATTATCACTAAATTAAACATCCAAATATAATAGAATAATCTAAATAATATCAATATAGGGAACCCTTCTCCATTATCCCACTATTTAGCCACTCTCATACCCCCAACAAAATATGTCATGGCACTCACACCTCTTCTGTAAAACATCTCATCACATCACATCACATCGCACCCCACCCAAAAACACTTTGGTCATTACATCACAACCATAACAAAAATAGAAGGGTATCATGGACATCAAATAAATCAACATTGTTCCCTCCTCCTACCATGTATGCCCCCCATCATATTCCATCTCATCATCCCAACTGTAGACACTAGGGTCATCACATCACACCTCAACAAATGATACCGAGGATAACACATGACATCATATCATAATAGGTTACTTTTGACTTATGGAAATCATATCATGTGCTTGTAATTGTAACCTAAAAGAGGGAGTGCAGAAGATAAGGTTGAAATCCATCAGTCCTCACCACATGGGTGTTGGGAAAACACACCCAATACAACTGGTTTGGGACAATATGTGCTCAGGATGGGTAGAGTACATATATAAATTCATAAGGTAATAAAATAAATATGAATAATATTATTGGACATAAGTCTAGCCAATAGCTTCTCAACAAGAACATCAACCTGCTCATAACTTCACCACAACGCCTCAGAAACACTGCCAATTTTTTTTCCAACACTAAATGCATTACACCACTCCAAAAAACAAAATCCACATTTCATATTCCTTTTCAATTTAATCTAGTTTCTAGATTATTACTTACTGACCTATTTCATTTAAACATCCAATTCACTTCATTGTTTATATCACATTAATCTCATTATTCTAACCTATTATTTTTCATTTAACATTAAACCTATTTAACCACATACCCTATTTCTATTCTTTCCTCCACCATTTCCATCCCATATCATTTTTATTTCAACGTTAATTTTTATTTAATTATATTACTACTCTGGAATCTATCATAGCACAATATATCAATACAATAGATAGTCTTTCATCGACATGAAATAAACCCCACATAGCCACGACCACTGTCACATTCACATTCATATCTTCATAACAACCACCAAATCACCACCACTTTCCATCACAACTTCCCATAGCATGACCACACAACATGAAACACATTCACATATAAAGAATAATTCCATATAAATACATATATAATTTTTTATATTTTTCAAGGGGAATTCATCATGTTACACTTTTTTTTAAAGTTCATTTTCACACAAGTAGAATTTTCCAGGTGTAGCCAATTTATTAACCAGATATAAGTGATTAATAAATTAGATTTTCTGTGATGTAAATCAGTCATCTAATCAAGGGTTCTATAACACCAAAAATATAATGAAAGAAATGTCCCCAATGATGATGATCATAAATAGGGAACTAACCCATATAATTCAATATTATAATAACAAATCAAAGCTATAAAAACATACGATTTTTATCCCCTTCCCCTTCAATTCAATTAAATCGATTATTTTATCTTAGTTAATCCTGTTGAAAACAACTTCCCAAAATGTTAATATTAAAATTATAACGTAATTTATAAAATGTTTCTCATTAACAAATAATACAAATATAAATAAGTTTATATGAAAATTTTAATGTTTTATAATTATTAATTTGAAATGATCAAATTAAAAGGCGTTATTTGAGAAATTATTTGAAAAATATAATTTTTTTTGATAAATTGATATGATCATTATACAGGTAATATTAAATAAGTGTTAATTTGATTATATGAAATTTTTTCAAAATAACTAACCTGACCACCCCACTGGGGGCCCACCCAAACTAGTGCTAAGTTCAGTGTTCCACCCTATGTCCACCTATAATAATATTTGGGATAGAAATTATCACCAATATGGAATAAAAATTCATGGTTTTCCACAACATGTTACAACTTATAATAGAAATGAAATTAAATAAAAAGACGTATATGATCAATAAACACCAATAATATTTATAAAAAACTGTGTAATATATTCATTTTTGAGCAACAAAATATCCAATACAACGTGATGTAGGAAAACACCAAATAAAAAAAATAAATATTCATGATATAACATCCTCAAGTATAATGAACACTAGAAAAGGGGAAACACCCCCTCACTGTGAAGACATATAAACTAATCTTCAAGAGTAATCGTTACAACCATATACCACTATATTCATTAAACAGTAACATTGAAACACTACTAGATCAGTGTTTGGAAGGGTATCCTATAAACTGTGAATTATCTAAAAATACATAACATATGCTGTCACAAGACTCATACAAGGGTGATCTCAGACATACATAATAGGATTCCACAAAATTATACAGTAGAGATAAAGAAACTAATTAGCTTAAACCTGGTATTGATGTGAAAAAAGAGAAACTAAAAATAGCAGATGTGATATAAGGTCAAGGAAATGAAAAAATGGAAAGAATCTAAAAAATTATAGTTTAGTAACATAAATTATCCTATATCATAAGAATCATGGGACACTCAATCTATCTATAGCCTCAAAATCATGAATTCAGAAACCTAGTATATGGTCATCTCTTGAAGGTAATTATTTATACCAAACATGTTATAAAACTTATAACATATGTATCCCACATCATTATAACTACATGTAACTCTTAACTTATTCACCACCTCTTAGTAACTATATTAGGGGGGTCATTACTCATCAATTAGTGTGGATATTAATTCATGGAGTACTTGTCCCTTACGTAAGATCGTAACTTGACACACAGAGAGTACCAACTCTATAAATAGAGGATTATGACCCAATAGATGGAGGAACACTGACTCTATCTATCATACAGAGGACTGTGACCTATTGTGAGTATTTCAATATCGAATTACCTAAACCCAATACAATTAGGGACGTTCCCTAATACATAGGTGTCCCTAAACTCAATTTATAATCCAAATTACTTTCCTGAACCTTGTTATCACATAAAAATATATATTATCATCAATGAACACAAACCACCGCATAAATGATATATATTGACTAAAAGGATCATACCATAATTCTTTATATAGAAAAAACCTTAGATTAGGCAATTTTTGTGGATTATTCTAACACTCAGGTGATATGTTATGAAAAACATCAAAGGATACGCAATACAGGATGTATATGCCCTATGGAAAAATATTTCAAATACCTTTCCATGTGAGGCCAAACTATGTGACATTCAATATGGAGGTGTATATTGTGTATATATCATAGACTAACTAGGTTTCTGATATAGTACACACCATTTCATGGACCCTGTATTACATGATATGTAAATTTAGACTACACACTATGTGATATTAATTTCTACACATAAACCCAACTAAGACTATACATGACATTTAATTTCGAGTTACATTATATTTTACATTTTTTCACAATGAAATCATTATTAATCCCATGAACAAATTACATCGTTTGAGGTACTAGTACTACTCATCATGTAGTGAAGAGATTTAATGATTTTTCTACTTTTATGTTTCTAGCTATCATGTCCTTTTTTTATAAACATCACACTTGTGGTGTCATATAATGATTCACTTATTTTTGGTGCTTCTATCCCACCCAAAAATCACTTATTCTTTAGTTTTCCTTCACCTATAATTTGAATTTATTCAAATCCACCATGCCATAATCACTGATATTCGTCATGTAACCACTTAAGCAACCATTGGTGGTCCTAGAAGAGTTGTTTTCCACCTTACTAACCTAATTTAAAATCCCACACCATTGAATCACCTTGAAATTAACACCATATAGTTATCACTTATTGTTATAATGGCCTTGGGTACCAATGACAAACAACTATCTATTATGAAGGATAATAGAAGAGCATATTTTGAATGGTTTTTGAAAAAAAAATCATGGGGTCTATGGAAAATCATTATTATTTTCCCATTGTGTTTTGAATATATTTTTTCCAAATAATATTAATATTTTAAACATAAAGTAATCTAATGAAGAGAATTAAAATCCACCATTAACCTATTGAAGAAACAATCAAATCATTAATCCTAAAGAAATAATTCCATTTATGGATAACCCATTCCATTAATTAAACTGTTCAGGGTATTTCATTCATCTCAAGGTGAGAAACTAAGAATGTGAATTCGATATGAAATAAGTTTTATGAAAAATTACAGCATTTCCCAAGGAATATAATGATAAAATGTTCATGGATGTATTATCATAAAATTTAGAAACCCCTATATCAATATAGAGGAATAATAAGGACATTATTAATATAAAATCCCTTATATTCTTTAGAAATCATTTATGCTTTAGTTTGATGGATTTCACCATGTGAATCCTATAATGATCCAACCTGGGATGTCTATCAATCATACTCACAATCCAATCTGACACATGCCTAGAGAACATTCCTAATCACCCATGGATAAAAACTAGTTCTAAAGACTCAGAACACAACTATTGGGAAATATTTCACCCTTTACAAATTTGTAGATCAAGAAATGAATAACCATAGAAACATAGAAAGGCAAAAAAGATACCATACGAAACAACAACATATAAAAACATTCTATAATATAAATTTATAGGGTATCTAAATTTAGCCTCAAAATAAAAAAAAAGTCCACAAAATGGCTAACATACATTATAACTAAACAAACCAAATACAGATCTTCCTGAGATAAACTCTATGAGATATAATATTATATAAAAGACGATACTAGATAGATTTAGCCAAAAATATCCCCCAAAAAGTTGGTATAATTTATTTTACCTACTCCCTATAAAATAGAGTCTGCATAAACTCTAAAGAATAAGAATGTTGTGAGGAAAAATACCATTATAATACCACCATGAATCTATTTACAAATTTTAACCCATTATAATCAACAGGTATCATTTGAAGACAAACAATTCAAAACCAATTTCACTTTCCAAAAACAAGATCACATGAAAAAAAAACCTTTTAAATTCTATTTTGTTTTCAAAAAATAAAATAATTTTTTCAAAATCATGGCTATCAAAATGGTCTTCCCAAATAAATCCAATATGGATCAAAGTGAATAAATAAATCCATCTAGTAAACCATTCTCAACACACCCCAACATGTCATATGATAGTTCATGAATACAACAATCACTACATAATCATGTAATGGAAAATTTAGTCATATGGAAAACAATGGAAACAAGATTTTGTAAAATGGGTTTAAACATAAATCATGGGAATAAAATGATTTCAAAAATAGATCTAGATAATATATTGAAAGAGTAAAATTTATAACATAACTATATATTGCACCAAAATCCTGAAATATAGTATATAAAATCAACTGAGCATAATTAATGTGAACCATGGGATCACACCATAAGTATACAATGTTACATCATCTAAAATAAATAATTCTATCTATATATACTTAAAAACCATGTTTAGAAGTACTCATGGTCTTCCTGATCACAACCTTCAATAGCTCTCATGGTCACTCATTCACCAAGTGAAAGCTCTCTCAGTACTCCTACCAATGTCCCTCATGGTCCCTTGGAAAATGAATGGAAGCTAGCTCGTCCTTCCTCCTAAAATTCTCCCACAGTCTCTTGAACAACAATGAAATCTATCTTGATCTTCCTAAAAATGGATCTCATGGTCCCTTGCATAATAGGAACTCACACCATCGTCAACCCATGTTCTTCTCAATTCAAAACACACATCATTTACATGTTCAAACACAGAAAGAAATTTCAGATTCCAGTTTAATAAACCAACATGAACGTTTAAAAAAAATATTCATCAAGGTAAAAACTGACCATTTTGAACACCATGCCTTCCTCAAGGAAAAAATATTTTAATATTCCACTTTTTATACATTCAAATTAATGAAAAAATATCCTCACATAAGTTTTTTAAAGACCAATTTAAAAACCATTTATGAAAAAAATTCAATAATTATACACCATGAATGACCTATTTAAACCCATTTTAAAATCCCTTTTTAAAACACCAATCCAATTTAAATGATTTCATCAAACACTAATGGTACACTAATCCAACCCCCTTTGGTAAAACAACTTTAAACATTATATTGAAAAAAAGCATAGATTACATAAATCATGGAAAAATATTATTTCATAAAATAATAAAATGTAAATTAAAAATACATGTAAACTTTGAATTTATGGTTATCCATGTAAATAGACCTTAAATAGAGACAAAAACATAAAAAAAATTCCAGAACTTATCAACTTTTGAGGAAAAATGATATTTGTGTGTGATAAGACCTTACACACCTAAACCACAACAAAACGAACCAAAAAAACCATCAATGGTCTATATTATGTTGAGGGGAATGCTACAGATACAATCTTCCATGAAAGAGGAACAAAAAGGGTAAATTAGGGGAAGGGTAAGAGAAACCATGAAAAAAAGGGCTTACCTTGAGAAATATCACCAAGAGATAAAGGGGTACTACCAAGGAGAAAGGAGAGAAGCTCCATAACGAATGGGTGAGAGCTTCAGACACATGGGAAGAGAAATGGGGCCAAGGGGAGTTAAACTCAACCACAAAAATGGTGATTTCATAAATATATAATGACCTAGCTATGTTTTATGGTTTAGATGCTTAATAGTGAAAACAATGCACCAACCATGCCAAAGACACTATCTCCCCAAACCAAAGGTTTCATAGTTACTTCCTGAGACATGAATAGTTCTAAAAATTATACTAAATCCTTATAAAATGGTACTACCAATACAATACCACCCTCACATGGTTATCTTCATTGTTAGAGAAAAAATGAACCAACTATGTTTCAGGGATTCTCTTCCCACAAAAGAATATTTTTACACTTGATCCCTCATAATATCCCAGAAAAAACTCTCAAGAAAAATTTAGCCAAACTAAGGAAAACTAGTGACCATGTTGGTGTCACAAACTCACCCCCCATGACAGATTCTACCCCGAAAAATTATAGCGTCAATATTTAAGTAGGAAAGAAGAATTTACAACCCACCATATATGAAGATAGGTGATTTAGGTGATAAACTACTTAATAGGTACCTAGTAAGAAACATTCATGAAATGATGATTTCTTTAAACTCAACATCTAAATGAACTGGGATATGAAATGTCTTGAAGAAATATCCAAACACACTCACCAATAAAAAACTAAAAAATGTATATATGGAATTTTTATCAAACTCCCTTCCCCTATTTAGATATACCATGAATGGTGTAAGAAAAACAAGACCTCAAAACAAGACCTTCATTATATGTATGAATCAAAAACCCCACCAAAGAACACCTATAAACAAATTCTCAATTTCTCATAGGAAACCCAACCTCAATGAACTCAAAATTCATATGTTCAATCCATTAACAAGATTAAAAATCACCTATATAAGGGATAACATCAAGGAATTACACTATAATAGAATACATGGGCTCTTGACCTGAATCAATATACTCTATGTGTAATTTGGGACCTTCACTAGAACATCATCCCATGAAGAAACCCAAAATACTCTCACCATTGAGTGTTTAATATTTCAAATAATAAACCCATTAAAATTACACTAGTACTGAACCAAATGTCTCTCACACTCACATCAATATGAAAATTACATTGAAATATTCCACATCACATGGAAAAATAGAGGATTCAAAATAATACAACCAAAACAATAAGGCATGCACCCAATCTGAAAACATCATGCACCACTCAAGATGAAAGGTATGTACCAAAACCAAACAAATTAAAAATACAAAACCAATAAAATTATTTTAGAAATATGATACCATTTGCATTAAATAAAAACAACTTCTTAAAAATCACCTTTTCAGTCCACATTCCCATTTATAAAACACTGAAAGGGGCTCATTTTTCAAAAACTACATAACAAAAAAAAATTCATTTTTTGGAATCTTTCACAGTGGTTTCCATAATACAACACAAGGAGAAACACCTTGAATTTCCCAAAGAAAATCTATATAATTTCTAAAAATAAATTTGAATGTGATTTAAAATGAAAATCACACAAATATAAGCAATGTGGAAACTAAAACAACCAAGCATTCCCCAAAGGTCTATGAAAAATAGTAGTACCAAAAGAAATATTTTTTGGTATATATACAAGGGACGATCATAGGAGTCCCTTGAAACATCACTAAAATGGAATAAATTTTTTTAGGAATCATCCCATAACAAAAAAGGGTCTTATACTCCCCAATTCAATTTATAGGAATATCAAAGTTTCCAAATAGGATATTAATAATAGGATTAGGAATCCATGGCTCCTTTTAATAGTTTTAGTTCAACATCAACCCATTACTTCAAAAGTAATCTATTTAAATCTATTTTTAAAAAAAATACCAGTGAATTTTCATAAAAATAAGGAAGCACAATTTCAAGGATCAAATCACTTTCCTTTAAACCTTTAATGGGCTTAAAACCCATATTAAAATTTCACCACCGGACCTAGTCAAGGTCTACCCATTTTAAAACAAAAAAACATATTAAAACTCTTTTATATAAATTTCTTAAACACTTTTATATTTTATATAACTACTTAAATCATCCATGAAAAACTTTTTGAATTTTTAAAACCTCACCTCCCATTACTTTTTATGACCCAAATTATGTCAAAAGCACGTTGAAATGACAAATGAAATTTCAAAAAAAATACTTTGAAATATGTCGTCACCTCTCATTTAAAATATCACATTATATTCTAAGTGAAAACTATATTTCAAGATAAAAATAAATTCACCTTGAACACATTTAAAAAACTACACCACAAATAAATCATGGGTAAAACTTCAATGTTTTAGAATTTTTTAAACTATTGGGAACTCAAGGAGGAACAAAATCCCTTACCAATGGTTCAATGAAAACTTGGGTTATAATTCATCACATAAAATAAGTAATTCCCTAAAAAACCAAATGATATCCACCAAATACACATGTAGTTTTAGAAATGATAAGAATAATAAAGTTTGAATCCCTAAAATGAGAAAAATCAACTAAATGGAACTATTAATAACAACAATGTATCTTCCATAAATTCATTTCTAGGAGGAACATGGAAACTAATTTGAGGTATGAGATAAAATTCATAATATCCTCAAACCAAGAAAGATTCCACATAATAAAGGTAACCAAATAAAACAACATTTCAAAGCATCTTTTGATATCATTTTTTACACGATATTGAAAATTTTATTTGAAAATAAGATATTTTCCACCACCTTTTTTCCAAAATCTCAACCAATTCATGATTCTCAATTGTCTACAAATTCATTTAAATCGTGGTTTAACCCCCTTATTTTTCAAAATAATTACAAATAATTTCCTAGAAATGAAATCATGCATGCATATCCACAACAAATTCTGATCCATTTCACAACCAACACCCTTTGAAACATCCCATATCCCTTAAAATAGACCAAAAAACACCTTGATCATTAACACCCATTTTTTCCTTTTTGATTTTTTTTTTCAAAACACATTCTTCAAATAAAACACATCATGGAATACAAATTAATAACACAATTCTTAAAACGTTTTACTCTAATGATCAAGGCCATCAAAAATTCACAAATTTTGAACAAAAATTATTATTCACTAAAAACATATTCTTTAGCATAGATTAAATATAATGAAAAATTAGTTTTAAACAAAAAACCAAAATTTATTTTCATACTACTAGAAAATAACTTTCAAAAAATAATGAAACACCCTTCTATTCCAAAAACCAAATTTATATTTCACAATGAAACGTCCCCTAGGGAAAAAGAGAGGACAAAAAATAGACATATCAAATTAAACCACACTGAAACAAATCACATTCCATAAATATCCCAATTAAAACACCCCTATAGGTTACTACTACATTGACATGATCTATTCGAGTGAATTCAAGAAGTATGGGAGGAATAATGAAAACTCTAGAGAAGAAATTTCACTATTCCTATTTTATTTGGATGTGATTTTAAATCATGCTCCAAATATGAAATAAGAAATGTAATGGTTGTTAATAAATGTCTCATGGGAATTTATTTTTTTACCATAATATGGATTCCAACCATGAAACCCTAGTTCATTTACCATTTTAAACTCTTAATCACAAACGAACCACCAAAATCACTGAAACATTCAATAGGGGTCAAAGAATCTTCTCAAAATAATTAAAATAAAAACATCAAAATATTAAATAAATATAAATACACAAGGCAAATACACCAATTAAAAATCAAGGTTCAACATAGTAACATTTTGGTTATTCCCTTTCTTATACACTCCACCTAAGTCCTAACGAAAATCATAGTCTCCAGGATACCAAGAAAAAACCCCAATAAAAAAGAGTGCACCTATGATAACATTTGTAATGAACCAGCCTTGGGAATCCATCGATCATAATATTGATCCTATCTATCACATACTCATTGTTCTCTCCCAATTCCATTAGAATGGAAACTATTTCAAACTTGTAAAAACCTGAATCTTTGTTTTAGGTATGTTTTCCGTTTTCTGGTTGTTTTTGAGGAAAAGAGGAAAATATGGAAATTTTCTATGTACAGGCCATGTGCTTTATAATTACACTCCATGTACTTTGATCCCACAAATGGTCGTGTGCTGGCCGTGTCTGGGCCACACACACGGTGTATAGGGGTGATGTGGTGGCCGCCTAATGCGGTATACAGAAAAGGCGAGTACACGCCGTGTACATTTCATTTTATTTAATTAAACGGACCGAGATCACGTCTAATCCATATTTCCATCTTCTTCTTTGCCTAATTACATCTAGAGCATCTGAGGAGGCTAAATCTTCTCTGAGCCACTGATCTGTCACCAGTTATCTGAATCAAACATCGTTGGTTGCAATAAAATCGCAGCGGTGAGTTCTCGGTTCTTCATTGGCCACATTTCCTGATACTTTATCGTATGAGAGTTATCTATGGTTGAATGTTTTAGATGTTTTTGTAGATATTACCCATTCTAGGATGATTCACAAGATGAGGTTCAAGAAGATCAATCTCCACGGATCGAGGTAGGTGGTTTGTTGCCCAACGTTTAATGTCCTTGACTTTTTGTGAAAAAAGTGCCAGATTCCAACGTATTGAGTATCTCGGGTTAGGGTCATGAACCTGTATTATTATCTAACTCAGATTTCATGTATGATTGAGGCTGTTAAATGATTAATTATTGCTTTTTATCATGTTTTAGGATCACCCCATAGGTGTTTCCCTTATTTTGGCTGTTTACTATCATTTGGCTTTGGTTGTCTATGAAGCATACCTTGTTGCATTGGTTTCCTACTTTGAGATAGTGGATTTCATGTATTTCCTATTGTCTATATGCTTTTTATGCATTGTAGCTATTATCCAAGTAGTTGTTGAACTTACTTAGGGATTCTGATAGTCGATTACGCACTACTAGACTGCCCAGGGCTGTGTGAACCTAGTGCGGTAGACTAAACATGGAATTGATGATTAAGGGCTTCCCTAGAGAGTCTGTTATAAATTAGTATTGTTCATAGGACCTATATGAATTAGACTTTGTGCTTCCCCAGAGTTTCCTTAGTAACATATCAAGACTATAGGGGGAATGAGATGAAATTTCTTCCTCAGAGAGTCTATACCTATCGTTGCAAGACCACAGTGGAATTGACGGTGAGTGCTTTCCAGAGTGTCTGTGCCTTTGTATGATTACTTGACTATAGGGGTATACCTGTATGAGCCACCCAGAGAGTCAGTGTGAATATTGTTTGGTTGGTTGTGATGACCACCCCAAGCCAAAGAATAAGCTTGTGTTTTATACTACTTGTAGTTTAGGTTGCCTGCTAAGATACCTATTGTGTTACTTGCTATGCTTTGGGAATATAGAGTTGCTTCTAGATTCCTTGGGTGATAATTAAATGACTGAATTTAATTACTAAATAAATTTGAATGGAGATTTATAGTATCGTTTAATTTGTGTACTCCTATTTCTTTGGTGAATTTATTTCATTTACTTTTGCTATATTGCTCCCTAATAGTAGGGCACAGATCTTGTGGTGGTTGCCTACTGGGAATAGTCTCACACCCTGTTTGGGTTCTGCTTTTAGGCCTAAATAGGTTATATGGTTGCAAGTGTAGATAGGGATTGTGGCCCTTCTACTTCATTTACATGATTGTTGGTGGGAGATGGAGAGCATAGGACCGAGACTAGGCTTGCGATGCTTCTGGAGTTGATGTTTACTTTTAGTAATTTGTTGTCATTTGTATTTCATCACGTTTTTGTGTTTGCTGCTTTCCTTAAGATACTTGTACATACTGCATCATTATCATCATTATTATATTATACATTTTTTCGCTATTTAGTTTCAGTTGATGTATGTTGTTTACTACTTCCGCTATTATTTGTGTTTATCCTTCTGTTGTATACCATACCAAATGAGGGCATAGATTCCCCACAGACTCACCAAGGCCCTCACAGCTAGTCAGCGGCCTCTGCCATTTAGGGAAATGCGCTTGAGGTCATGTGGTGAACTGGGTACAGGGCACGAGTTGAGTGGCTCCAGATTCAGGTCATTAAAAAGTGGTATCAGAGGAGTTTCTTTCCTTTTCTATTGACTTACATTTTAGCGACATTAGAGAGGGATATGATGGACTATTTAAATGGTAAATAGCTATTCCCGATAGTTCTAGAACCCATGTGAAGGGAAAAAGCCAGATTACATCGAATGTTGCAATTTTCATGTTTTGCAAATGTTACAGTTTAATTGGTTTAACCATTGGGTGGTGCACTTGTTTTGTGTTGTTACTATTTATATGATTGTGGATATATTTTGTTGCAACCCTATGTGATGAGGTTATGCCATCTCATGCATCATATAGGCACTTGTTAGGAAATCACATGTCATGCATTTCGCCATGACATCTAGATTGCATTAGAAATTGCATGTTGTTGTGATAGATGGTGTGATAAAATACCTGTTATGTTGATAGGGTATCATTTGTTTAGAGCTTCTTTATTATAGATGCCAAACATTGGTATTAGAGTTGTTATGGGCCCTCGAGGATCGGAATTTGGTGGTTAGTGAGTATGTTATACTATTTTCTTGTTATATTCATTGTTATGATTCTAAGCTTTGATTCGTGGGGAGTATGGGCCCCCACGGATCAGAATTTGGCACCTAAACACTAGTTTTTTGTGTTTTCTAGGTTCCAGTGCATTACTAAGGATACTACCAGAAAAACCCCAGAATACACGGTGTGCACATCATGAATACACGTTGTGTAGTTTTTAGCCGTGTCACTAATTGTGTGGACAGGGACACGGGGTTGTGAAAGTTCTTGTAGGAACATGTCGTGTACTATTTTACACGTCGTGTAGTATGCCTTGGGTATTTGGCCGTGTCACGAACAACATGGGCCGAGGGTTTCCTTCAAGTATAGGCCATGTCTGTCTGGAACACACCGTGTAGGGTCAGCCGTGTGTCAGGCCGTGTCGCCAGCAACACGGGCAAGGTAATTCATGTCTAGTACATGACGTGTCTCATTTGAACACACCATGTAGTTTTTTCATAGTGGAGCCATGTGACGATGTCGTGTAACTGAATACATGGGT
This sequence comes from Viscum album, assembly GCA_963277665.1. Taxonomy (NCBI): domain Eukaryota; kingdom Viridiplantae; phylum Streptophyta; class Magnoliopsida; order Santalales; family Viscaceae; genus Viscum; species Viscum album. Next base: position 451,052,095 of record OY728133.1, read on the forward strand.
TGGGAAAATATGCAGGGAAACACGCCATGAACCATGTTGACACGCCATATAGTAGTGGTCCATGTACCTGTCCATGTGACCAACGACACAGATAGGGGGAAAATCTTAAGGACATGCTGTGTAGTGGAAAAACCTGTCGTGTAGTTTCCTTCTGGATTAGACCATGTTCCTAGCTATGTATGTGTTGTCGGGTAGGAAGAAAAAGGGTTAGTACACGCCGAGTAGTTTGAGAACACACCGTGTAGCCTGGTGGTTTACACAGCCATGTTTGGCCATGGTACACTCCCAGGGTAAATTTTCTGGAAAACAGGCTGTGTAGTGTTACTAACATGCCATGTAAGTCATGTTTTTCTAGAATTTTAATGTTTTTCCATCCTGTTCTGTTTTACTCTCTTATGTTGCTACTGTGTTCGTCATTAAAGAAGGTGTGATTTTGACTTTCAGAGCTATGGCACCAAGACGTTCTCCTGTTGGACATCAGGAACTAGGCAGTGATCATACACTTGATACGGCAGACCTGAGACTACTAGTAGTTCCACCTATCATTCCAGACATGGCACATGCAGTGTTTCCAGACATTGGTGCCTATGCTCAGTTCAAAGAGGGTTTCATGAGATTCATGCAGACCTTCCAGGGAGCTCATCATCCTACCCTGTCTATGGAAGAACTGTTGGAACCATGGTCTTCTATGCATGATTTGGAGTATGATTTGTGTTTGTTTTCAATCCTTAGTGGAATTTCATAATGTGTACCATCAAATAGATCATACAGTTCAAGCAGATAACAATATTGAAGGTGGCGATGTTTCCCAGTGTTTTCCATATTTTTGGGCCTGAAAATCAGAAAATGGAGAAAAGTGTTTTTGGATAATAGAATTGTGTGCCTTGTACTTGATGAAGAGGAAACTTGCGCACCGTATGATTTTCAAGATCAGAACATGGGAAAATGGCAAAGGGATAAGGGCCGCGCAAGTTTTGGGTTGGTCGTGCAAGTGACCTGCGCGCCGTGAAGAGACTTGCGCACCGATTCATAGGATGACTGGAAACTTGCACGCCTATTGTTTTTCAAGATCATAACTTCAAAATATTGAAAAGTAATGAAGGTAGCGCAAGTAATAGTGTGGTCACACAAGTGAGTAGCGCGACAGAGGCTAGGGAGGTTGACCTGCACGCCGGAACCTGCACGCCGAGGGAAGACTTACGCACCACCGTGCAGGGGGTCTAGTTTGCCTATAAATAAAGAACCACCCATCCTCATTTGTAATGAAGTTCATGACTTAGAGATTTTTCGAGCTCTTGTCACGCAAGTGGTTGAGTCGCGGATGTAGTTTTTGGGTCGTGCAAGTAGAGGTTGTGCGCCGATAGTTGCCTGCGCGACCAAGGCAGTTAGGTAGTTAAAGGAACAACGTCATGCAAGTTTGGTGTTGAAGGAGGCAATGTCACACAAGTAGTTTCGTGTCACCTGTGCACCGAATTTGTACCACACAGGTGATTTGTGCACCGGGGTTGAAACTTGTGCTTCGAGCTTGGAGAAGTACACCAGGGTTGTTAAAGTACATCTTTCCTTTTGAAGCTGCACGAAAGCTGGAAGATCACCCGGTACCCTCAGCACAAAGTGAGATTCATCTTCTGGTGAGAGTTGGACTTCAACATAGAATCTACATACAACAGAAGATGCATTCTTATGCAATTATGAAGAGACCTTCATGTCTATAAACTGAGCGTGGCTTCACCAAGGGCAGTGAGCCAGGGGGAGTCATCGGGAGTGACATGAGGGTAGTAGTGAGTTATCCCCGAACCTTTGTAAAGTTAGTTAGCCTAGGATAGAGTGACTATGCCCAAACCTTTTTAATCCACATCTAGTGAAGATTAGTGAAATTAGGTCCGACCGAAAACTTGTCGGCGTATGCTCCTTGGACGCAGCCCTTAGTGGTGAACCAAGTAAAAAGTGTTGTGTCTTCTCTGTGCTTGTTAATTTTTTCTCTCTGGTCATATTCATCATACAGGTTCAACAAGTTCCTACCAACATGGGAACAAAATACATCACATTAAAAGAAAAAGTTTTCACACTAATTCACCCCTCTCCTATCAGGGTGTCCCAGGTTCCTTAAGTGGTATCAGAGGGTAAAAGTTACTGGTGTTGAATCTGTCCTTTATCGTCATAGAGAATGCAGTCAATGTCAGGGGAGTCCCTCACTTTGATGAAAGTAATTTCTAGATCAGGGAGAACCAAATGAGATCTCATCTAAGATCTCGTGGAATGGAAGTTCACTTTTCTACTTTGCAAGGAATACAAGTCACTAAACCAACAGACCTGGCTATGACTGAAATAGATAGTAAAATTCCTGATGGAGATGCTAAAGCACAAAATGCACTCACTACAGCCCTTTCTGATCAGATCTACCTAAAGGTGATGAATTTCACCTCAGAAAAATACATTTGGGATAAACTCTAGAATATTTATGAAGGAGATAGAAAAGTGAAGGAGGTGAAACTACAAGTGCTGCAAAATTGGTTTGATGATCTGAAGAGGCATCCAAACGAGAATGAAGACTCTTTCTTCAATCATATTACTAAAGTGGTTGGAGCAATTCGGGGTCTAGGTGAAGAAATCAAAGACATTGATATTTTAAAGACAATATTAAGAAGACTTCCACCTCTGTACAATGCAAAGGTGTCCACCCTTGAGGAAAGATATCTTTCCAAACTTTCTCTGGATGATCTACTGAGCAGCATGGTAGTATATGAAATGAGAGTCAAACCAGAAGATGCTATGACTCGTGTGAGCAATGAAATGGCATTCAAAGCCATGGATAACCTAAAAATCTCAAAAGATAGTAGCGGTGAAGATGAAGAAGAAAAATAAATTCTTTCTCTCATTGCAATGAAGTTCCATAAGGGAAAAGGGATATTCAAAGGGAAGTTACCTCTCGCATGTTTTCGTTGAGGAAAAGTTGGGCACATTGCCTCTTAGTGTTTAAAAAAGATCAATGATGAAGATAGTGAAGATTAAAGCTTCGAGATGCCTTGGAGAAGGTTCTTTAAAATGGGAGACTTCAAATCTGGAAAGAAAATGCAAAGGAAGAGTTTTTTCTGTGAATAGGAAGAAGATGATAATGAATTCTGTGATGAAGAAGAAACAGAATTCAAAACTGGGAACCATGCTTCCATGATGGCCACTGTTGAAAAGTCAGAAGATATTGGTGGAGAAAAACAGCTAAGAACTTGTTTAGATCCCGAGATGCAACTTAAGATGTAGTTAGTAAGCTTAAGATTAAATATAAGAGTTTCAATAAGTGGAAATTAATTGTAGAAGAATCAAATGAATAAGTTGATCAAATTGAAGCTGAAATTGAACGACTTGATGAATTTGTGAAGGTACAGTATAAAATAATTGATTGTAATGATGATGTAGTGGATCTGAAGCTGAGAATTGAAGAGCATGAAACAGTCATCAATGTCCTCACCTCCAGACTTGATGAAAAATACAAGAATACTAAGGGTCTTGAGGAGGAAGTTGTTACTCTAAGGAGTAAACTTGAGACTAAATCAATTCCAAAAGAATCTAGGAAGAAAATACAGTTTGGAAGATTCTCAGATATAGAATTACTAGCAAGATCCAAGTGTGGTTTATATGGGGTTGGAAAAATCTTGAGTGATCAAAGACCCACTTGCATGGGAAAGAGTGGAATTGGCTGTGAGGCTGAGACATCAACTGCTGGAAGTGAAAATATCCAAAAGAAAGATAAGATGAAAGTTGAACATGTTGAAACGTTGCCTAAAGTAATGAAAAAGGTACCCTCAATCCAAACAAAAAGGAGAACTGGAAATTATCCTCAAACATTCAGAAATTACAGACAGTCTAACTATTCTCCCAAGGAAGAAGGTATGAGGAGAAATTCAAGTGAGAAGACATTTCCTCTCATGAAGTGTCATTTCTGTGGCTATTTGGGCCATACCATGTCTTATTGCGAAGAGGCAAGAAGCAATCTGAATAGAGAAGATATAGAAGTTCTACAAAGGAGAACAAATTCATATCCTAATTCATATAGAAGAATGAATTTATATGGATATTTTTATCGTTGTTCTAACATTGGTAATAAGGCTACTAATTGCAGACAGAGAAGGGACATGGACACCTCATACCGAAGTTCAAGACAAGTCAAGTCTCGTCAGTATGACGGTGCTGCTCTTTCAAACAGGTTTTCTCCTCTCAAAGAAGATTTTGGCTATGAAGAACCTGTGTATGCAGAAGAGATAATTGAAAGGCCATCAGTACTATATACTCAATCCAATGTCTCATGGAAGGAAAAGAAGAATATTGAGAAATCCAACCTTGTAGAGGTGGCCCTCAAAGCTACAAAGAACAACAGTATCGGGATTCTGGATAGCGGTTGTTCATCTCATATGACAGGTAATGCTGGCCTGCTAATAGATATCAAAAGTAAGGTTGATGGTATAGTACGATTTGGTAATGATGGAGCTCTGAAAATACAAGGGAGTGGAAGTACTGTGTTAGATAATGGAGAACTAAAGAAGACTTAAGTCCTTTACATAGATGGACTACGTCATAATCTCCTCAGTGTGAGTCAACTCTGTGACTCGGGACTTATAGTTACTTTCAATCAGAAAGGCTGCACTATCAAGGGAAAGACAGGCAATTCACTTATGAAGGGATGCAGAACAGAAGGAAACTTGTATCAGGTTGATAGTGAAGAAAATGTATGTTACATTACTGTTGAAGAAGAAAACAATTTGTGGCATCAGAGACTGGGACACATCAATCAACAATACATGGAGAAAATATCAAAACTGAGAATTTTCATGGACATTCCCAACCTGAAGCGTGAGCAGGAAAAATCTTGTGATGCTTTCATTCGTGGGAAGATGGTCTACAGTTTATATCATCCAAGGAAGAAAAGGGCATCTCACCTTCTTGATATGATTCATACAGATGTATGTGGGCCGATAAATGTTGCTGGAAGTCATAGAGAAAGGTACTTTGTCATTTTCATTGATTATTACAGTAGAATGGCATGTGTGATGGTCATTCACAAGAAACAACAAGTCCTTGACTACATGAAAACATATCGGCAAATCGATGAGAATGATATTGGACGAACAATCAAAGTGTTGTGATCTAACAATGGAGGAGAATACACATCCATTGAATTTGAAAATTATCTGGGGAAGCATGGGATACAACATGAGGTTGATACTGTGAGAAATCCAAAAAAATGGAGTTGTTGAATGTAGGAATCAACAGGTAAAAAACATGGCACAAACTATGCTGATTGAGAGTCGTATTCCACAAAATTACGTGAAAGAGGATGTTCAAGATGAAGTGTACATTCAGAATCAAACAGGACTTTATATGGGTGAGACGAAGACACCATATGAATTGTGGCAGGGATGGAATCCCTCTTTAAAATACTTTTGTGTCTTTGGAAGTAAATGCGTCATCAGTAACAAAGAATGAAATCAGGGGAAGTATGGCGACAATGCAGATGAAGGAATTTTCCTCAGTTTCTCAATGAATAGAAATCCCTAAAAATGTTTCAAAAAGAATTTAGGAAGGATTGTAGAAAGCAGTGATGTAAAGATAATTGAAGATAAAACCACAAATGCATCAAGGACGTCATATGATGATGTGATAGAAAGTCCGGAAGAAAATGAAAGTGAAGAAAATAAAAATGCAGAAATAGAAGAAGTTTTACAAAACACTCAGTAGTCAAATCCTGATATTGAATCAGAAGAAAATTCTGAAGAAGAAACTGTGGCTGAAGAGAATGCTACTGAACCTTTCTGGAGAAATCGAAGAGCTGAGATTGATCCATCCAACATAATTGGGGACAGGAGTGAACCCACTCAAACAAGAAGGATGAAGAATAACACACAATCTACATTTCAATCGGTTGTAGAGCCATCCTCATTCGAAGAAGATGTAAATGATGAATCTTGGGTGAAAGCCATGAATGATGAATTAGATCAGATTGACAAGAATCAGACATAGGATCTTTTCTAGAGACCAGAAGGTCACAATGTTATTGGTACCAAATGGATCTTCAAAAATTAGATTGATGAGCATGGAAGTGTCATCAGAAATAAGGCACAACTGGTATGTAAAGGATACTCCCAGATTGAAGGCATTGATGTTGAAGAAACCTTTGCTCCAGTGTCTAGAATGGAGTCAATCAGGATTTTACTTTCTATGGCACTCCAAATAGGATATAAAGTATATCAAATGGATGTTAAGACAACATTCTTGAATTTTGTACTCGAATAAGAAGTCTACATTAAACAACCAGTGGGCTTTGTTTTGGGTACTGATGAAACAAAGGTCTGCAAACTGAAGAAATTTCTACATGGTTTGAAGTAGGCACCACGACCGTGGTACTCACAGCTGGATTCATATCTCAAGAAGCTGGAATTAAAAAGAGGAGGAGTATATCACAATCACTATGTGAATAATTCTCCAAAAGATCAATTCATGGTTCTAGTCTACGTTTATGATATCATATTTGGTGGCAGCAGTCAGAAATTAGTGGACGAACTTTCCAACCACATGAAATCAAAATTTGAAATGTCTATGATTGGGGAGCTCACATATTTCTTAGGGCTGCAGGTGATTCAAAAGAAGGTATAAACATTCATTTCTTAGGAAAAGTATGCAGGAGTGCTGCTGAAGAAGTTTAATATGCATGACTGCAAACCAATATCAACTCCGATTGCAGTTGGAACTAAACATGGAAAGCCTGAAGATGGGGCCTCATTTGATCCCACCATGTACAGGAGGATCATTGGGTGACTACTGTACCTGACAGCGACACGACCAAATATTGTCTTTTCCACATGCCTTGTGGCCTGCTTTTAGATTAATACAAAGGAGGAACATATGGCGGGAGTAAAAAGAATCATGAGGTACATTCAAGGTACACATAACATCGGGTTATTTTTGCTGCACACAGGGACAATGAATTATCAGCGTTTTCTGATGCTGAATGGGATGGTGATGTAGTAGACAGAAATTCCACTAGTGGTGGAGCCGTCTATATTGGGCAGAAATGTGTTGCCTGGTTGAGCAAGAAACTAGAAAGTACTTCTCTTAGTACTGCTAAAGCTGAGTATATCTCTGCCACAAAGGCATGCACTCAACTACTATGGATGAAGCAAAAATTAATAGATATTAGTGATGAGGAAAATCAACCAATGATGATTACTATGATAAAAAGAGCACAATTGATCTTATGAAGAATCCTGTTCATCATTCTCGTATGAAACATATTGAAATCAGGTATCACTTTATCAAGGAAAAAGTTGTTCAAGGGGTGATTATAATGGATCATGTTGGAATTGATGAGCAAGTGGCTGATATCCTGACCAAGCCAATGTCTACGGCTGTGTTTGAGAAGTATCAGTTGAACCTCAATGTTCAGCCACCTCCCAGTGCATAAGGAGGTTACACAATACCCTTCTCCCCGATTATGATAACTGTTTTTATCTGTTTATGGATGTAATGCAGGTTTGTAGAGGAGATACTATCCTGGGGGAGTATGGTTTGAGATGAACAATGAAAAAATTTCCAGGCTTCAGGTTCATTTCCAACGGGGGAGAAAGGAAAAAATTCAGGAATGTTCAGGCATATAATGCTCCTGTGACACAATGTGAATTCAGTGTCACTAATAGGTTGAGAAGGATAAGAAGGAATTCATCGATCATGTAATGATTCTTGGGAATCATTGAGAATTCCAAAACAATGGAACCAAATTCAAGCTTTATCTCTTGTTTTCTACACCGAGCATTGCTCACGTATACATAGAGTGTTGGCTGAGTTGATTCTTGCATTTTTGGTTTGCACATGGATGAAGATCTGTTGAATTTATTTTCTGATTGGCAACAAACCCAAAGGGGGAGATTGTTGGATCCATGGTCTTCTATGCATGATTTTGAGTATGATTTGTGTTTGTTGTCAATCATTAATGGAAGTTCAGAATATGTACCAGCAAAGAGTTCATACAGTTCAAGCAGAAAATAGTATTAAAGGTGGCGTCGTTTCCTAGTGTTTGCCAAATTTTTGAGCCTGAAAATCAACAAATGGATAAAAGTGTTTTTGGCAAAGAGACTTGTGCGCCATGTACTTGATGAAGATGAAACTTTCGCTCCATATGTTTTTCAAGATGAGAACATGGGAAAATGGAAAAGTGATAAGGCTCGCGCAAGTTTTGGGCTGGTCGCGCAAGTGACCTGCGCGCCGTGAAGAGACTTGCCCACCGATACCTAGGAGGACTGGAAACATGCGCGCCTATTGTTTTTCAAGATCATAACATCAAAATATCGCAATGGAAGGAAGGTTGCTCAAGTAATAGTGTGTTCACACAAGTGATTAGCGCGACAGAGTCTAGGGAGGATGAGTTGCGCGCCGGAACCTGCGCGCCGAGGGAAGAATTACGCACCACCGCATAGGGGGTCCAGTTTTCCTATAAATAGAGGACCATCCTTCCTCATTTGTAACAAAGTTCAAGACCTAGAGATTTTTCGAGCTCTCATTGTGCAAGTGGTTGAGTTGCGGAAGTAGTTTTTGGGTGGCACAAGTAGAGGCTGAACGCCGATAGTTGGCTCCGTGTCCAAGGAAATTGGGGAGTTAGAGGCGCAATGTTGCGTAAGTTTGGTGTTGACGGAGGCAGTGTCACACAAGTAGTTTGGTGTCACCTGCGCATCGAATTTGTACAACTTAATTGACTTGCACGTCGAGATTGAAACTTGCGCTCCAGGCTTGGAGAAGTGCGCCAGAGTTGTTAAAGTACATCTGTCCTTTTGAAGCTGCACGAAAGATGGAAGATCACTCAGTACCCTCAGCGCAAAGTTATATTCATCATATGGTGAGAGTTGGACTTCAACAGAGCATCTACATACAATAGAGGATGCAGTCTTATGCAATGATGAAAAGACCTTCACGTCTATAAACTGAGCGTGACTTCACCAACGACAGTATGCCAGGGGGAGTCATCAGGAGTGACCCAAGGGAAGTAGTGAGCTATCCCTAAACCTTTGTAAAGGCAGTGAGCCTGGGACAGAGTGACTGTGCCCAAACCTTTGTAATCCAGAGCTAGTATAGATTAATGGAATTTGGTATGACTGACAGCTTGTCGGCATATGCTCCTTGGACATAGCCCTTAGTGGTGAACCAAGTAAAAAGTGTTGTGTCTTCTCTGTGAATGTTGATGTTTTATCTCTGATCATATTCATCATACAGGTTCAACAAGTTCCTAAAAACATGGGAACAAGATCCATCACATTAAAATAAAAAGTTGTCACCCTGATTCACCCCTCCCCTCTCAGGGTGTCCCGGGGTCCTTCAAGAACTGACGCGGGTTTTCAGCAGTAGCATACTCCCTTGTTCATAGGGGAGGGAGGACCGTAGGCTGCGGAGTCATGGCTAGAATCCATGCTATCCATCTTCGAGCACCTGGAGATGCCGACAGAGAGAAGGGTGATGCTCACAACTTATATGATGCAAGATTCCTCCAAGAGATGGTGGGATGTGGTTTTTCAGGCAGGGCTTCAATAGGCTATGGCATGGGATGAGTTCCAGCATACGTTTTATGACTAAATTTACGCACTGACGCTGAGGTCTGATAGAGACAGAGAGTTAATGAACCTCCAGTAGGGTACTCTAATAGATATGGAGTATTCCTCTCACTTCACATAGTTACGGAGTTTCACTTCTGTTCTGGGGAATGACGAGCTGTTTTTAGTGAGGAAGTTTGAGGAAGGCCTTAGATCAGACATCAGATCACAGGTGAATATCATCAAGTTGAATTCTATTACTCTGATAGTCAACCAGGTTCTTATAACGAAGAGAAACCTGAGGGAGATTGGAGTTGTGGACAAGGTTTGTTCATCTCCCATGGCTGAATCTTTTCATGTAGACAGCAAGAAGGTCCACTGAGAGTCTACACGAGGTGACTCGATGAAGCGAGGCATTCCTTCTGGTAGATGAGATCTTACTTCTAGAAACCAATTGGTGTGCTATTAGTGTGGGAAAAATGGGAATAAGAACCCTCTATTCCTGAGAGACCTAGTGGAGTGCCGATCATGCGGCAAGATGGTTCATTTGCAGCGTTTCTGCAAGGTACTTCTTCCAGCGGCTAGTGAAGAAGGATCAGTTTTGACACCGCGTATAGGAGAAGGATTACCAGTTCTATAGAAAACTTGGGTTGGAGTTCTTTAGGTCGTTTAGGCCAGGGTAGAGGCCGTGGACACAGTGTTCAGGCTCAGAGAGGGTTATCTCAAGGATCTCAAGCTGCTACACGAGGCCACGGTGGAGGCCATACATTTACGGTAGAGAAGATCTATCAGGAGCAGGATCCTGGACCTTCTATAGTTCAAGGTACGATTTTAGTAGCCTTAGATTTATCCTCTGCACTTTTCGATACAGGAGCTTCTCATAGCTTTATTTCTGTGCATACTATGGAAATCCCTAGACTTACTGTTTATACTTCTGAGGATATGTTGACTCTAGACACTCCCTTGAGAATTAGAACTGCTAGCTTGCGTCAGTGCTAAGACTGCCCCCTTGAGGTTGGTGGGTGTCGTTTTTCATGGAGTATATATGTTTTTGAAATGATAGGCTGTGATGTCATTCTTGGGATGGACTGGTTATGTAACGACCCGAAATTTTTGAATAAATCTTGTTTCCTAATTTTATGTGTTATTTTATTTTATTTTTATACTCAACAAAAATGTTTCATTTGATAACATGATTATAATTAAAATGAGACTCTTGGGTTTTGACTGTTATATGACCATTGGTCAATATGACCGCTGGAAACTAAACATTTTGATTATTGTCTCTAAATACAAGTAATCTTGGTTAATTATTATAGAAAGAAGATTTGATGGCCTCACCCAGTTGTCTTGGACCGATCGAATCCCATATAACAGAAATTGGGAAGGAGGTAGCACCACTGGGCATTGCTCTGGACCAAACCCAAGCCGAAATTGATCGTGTGAAGCTAGAACGGAATCGCCTTTGCGAGAAGTTCAAACTAATAGAAATTACTACTCGTGCGATGCTGGCCGAGCCTCCCTCGGATTCCCTCACCTTAGCACACCTTACACTTAGGTCCTATGCTGGTGTGATTAGGGGCTATGTTAGGAGACTGTAAGTTCCTTGCGTAACCCTTTTGTTTTAAATAAAAAATTTTATTTCTTCTTATGATGAAGTTTAGGAATTTTCAAATGTCTGGATAAATATAGTATGCATATTTTTGATGAATTTTAGAAAAAGGATATTATAAAAATATTTAGGTAAACCTTAAATAATTAAAAATGGGTAATGATTTTCAAAAAATAATCTTCTACAATTATGTTCATTACGAAATTTAGAGTCTAATAAGATCAACTTGATTTTTGATTAATAGTAAATTATGAATAGTGATTTTATGATTAGGATTAGTAATGTGTCCAAATGAATTAGTAACCTCACTTAAAGAAATTATTAAAATAATCTAGGCTCCTTGATTAAGTAATGTGATTCAATAAAATGGTTAAATAACGGTTTCATAAATTATTATTCAAGTATTAGTTTTTTTGGGTGAATAGTGTTTTTTAATTAAAAATTAAATTAAAAAAATTTAGGAAATTATTCTTATAATATGGATTTCATTTTTGAACTCAGAGCATCGATATTATGTTAAGGTAATTTTTGGGGATTTTTCTGAAAAAAACGAATTTTCGGTGAATAGTTTATTTATTTAAAAAATAAATTAAAAATATTTAGAAAATTATTTTTATAAAATGGAGTTCATTTTTTAAATCAGAGCATTGATATTTTGTTATGGTGAAATTTTGGGATTTTTCTAAGAAAGTTGAATTTTTGATGAATAGTGAAAATACAGTTTTCAAGTTACGGGTGTTTAATGACATCATTAAATGATGTATTAAGTATGTAATAAATATGGTCGACTTATGAATAGAACTATAAGGTATGAGGTGTCCCAAGTGGCTAATACCATGGGAAAATACCATGGGAAAGCCCATAGTTTTTCCAAAACCACTTGTGAGGTGTCCCTTGGCCATTAATGCCTTGTCACTTCACTTTCCCTATAAATACTAAGCCATCCTCTCATCCATTTCGACTCCCCACTCTCCCCCAACGAAGTTAGGGTCTCATTACCTCCCAAGGAGTCCTCCCAAGGTGCCCCCAAGCCCTCAAGGTCCCAACCTTTGAGTTTTAAGAGTTACATTTTAAGGTAAGGGATCCGACCTCTCTCTTTCTTTTCAAGAAATCTCTTTTATGTCATTTCTTTTATGTTCCATGTTCTTATGTTAAAGGATTTTCTTTTATACTCATCTTACTTCCCTTTTCATTTTCATATAATGAGGGATCCCCTCTTACTCTCATTATTTCGTTTTATGAAGTTTTAAGTGGCGCCGTTAGGCTGTCGAAATTTTTGTAACAGATTCTTTCTCCCTTCTCATTTTTCATGATCTATTTTCATGTAAAGTATTTCAAGTTCCTTTTTATTATGATGGGGTATGATCTCTAAATTTATCATACTGATCTTTTATTATCATATTATGAGAGACCCCATTTGATCTCTTCAATTCAGTATTTTTATGTTTAAAGTGGCAACGTTAGGCTACCGAATTTTTAAGGGATTCTTTCACAGTTCTCATTTTCAAGATCTATTTTCTTATCAAGTCTTTCATGTTCCTTTTTATTATTTTGGGGTTTGATATCTAAATATATTATACTGATCTTTTATTTTCATATGATGAGAGACCCTATTTGATCTCATCAATTCATTTTTGTTGAAGTTTAAGTGACGTCGTTAGGCTCCCGAATTTCTAAGGGGTTCTTTCACCCTTCTCGTTTTCAAGATCTACTTTCATGTCAAGTCTTTAAAGTTCTTTTTTATTATGTTTGGGTATGATCTATATATCTATAATACTGATCATTTATGTTCATATTATGAGAGACCCTATTTGATCTCGTCAATCCATTTTTGGAAGTTTTAAGTGACGCTGTTAGGCTGCCGAATTCTCATAAGAGAGATCTTATTTTTGTCTTCCTTTCATGTTCTTCATTTCATATGGTATATCTTTCAAATTTCATTACCATGTTCTCAAATCCTTTATATTCTGTCCCCCTACTATTTTATGGATCATTTATGAATGTTTTACCCATGTCCCCTCTCTTTTCAATGTTTTCTAAAACCTCGTAACATAGCCTTTATGCTACAGAATTTCAGTTTCAAAATATCTCCCTCTTTTTCTAAAGTTCATTTATTTTATTAAGTGAATACTCAGAGCTCTTTCTTATAAAGGGGTATTCACATATGTATCAAAATGATCTATTTTAAATTCTGGGATTTACATACATGAAACCCGCTTTCCCTTTTCCGTGGGTTTAAAGTGACATAAAGATCATGTCTTTAAAGCAGTTTTAAAACATTATGATTATGAAATGAAACCCATTTCTTTTATGATATATGGTTTGTTTATGAAATTATTGATGATGATATATGTGGATCAAATTATAATAAATACATTTCAAGGGTTCTCCCAGATATCGCTCCAATGCATTGGGTAAAGACTTAATCTCTAGAGATGACTTTTTAGACTGATACCTTGGTGAATAACCTTGGTAATTTTTAATGACACCTTGGGGATGGACCATGGTGAAACAAAATGATTGTCAATATAAAATGTTGCAGCCAAATCTTCAAGTAATGAAATAATGTTATTTTTATTATGATATATCTCATTATTTCTTTCTCATGCCTTAAAGTTATTTTCATGACCTTATTGAAGTATCTCAAGTTCACATGTAAAATGTTTCTCTTGTTTCCCTTTCTGGGCCTTCTGCTCACCCTTTCTTTTGATGTCTGTCCCCAGGTTACGAGATGAAGTAATGAACCTATGATGATCTTAAGGAGAATCTATCAATTGTTTAAGAAGAATGTTTTATATTTTTTTCATGTATTATGTTCCTGGTTTCCAAGACACTAAACATTAAAGATCCTCAGTTTTGTGTAATGAAATTAAAGCTTATGAGATAAAAAGACAGGATGCTATAGTTGGTATCAAAGGATGCTTTAGTTATTTGTTGAAATTAGGATATGAAAAATCTAGGAATAATCCTATAGAAAAGTTTAAATATAGGAAATCTTCCTGGTATTTTGGTGAGTATTGAGTAAGGGGTTTCCAAGCAAATACATCCATGTCTGGATACGAGCAGGTAGAGGTGGCTCTGGCACAGATGTACATAGGGTTAAAACCTAAAAATAGCGCTTTGAGCTAGACTCGAACGGGAACTGTTACACGACAACAGGCCTTGCTGCACTCCTGGTTACGACACTCCCGGGGGTTATGCTTTGGTAAATTCATATGCTTAGTATGAACCATTATTAAAAGAACAAGGATAAAACAAAATAAAGATTCACATAATAATATATGATGATGGATAACCTAGTTTGAAACCTAGGGGGTCACAAGTTAGGGTATTCTTCTCTTCTGCAATTTATACTTATATGCTTTAATCTCCTTTTCATGATTATTGGTTAAGTATTTTAGCCTCTAATTATACTTTCTCTTCTTAGTTAATGGTGGGAAATGGAAGAACATGTCCCAACAACCAATGTGATACGAAATGCGACGATTGCCGTATTAATATGACAGAGATGATTAGGGGATTAAAATATGATTATTATTTTGGAAGACGTTCACTATTTTGGGGAGCCTATATGATCAAGGTAAATAGATTACTATGGTATTTTCATTGAGAAGTAAGGTTGACTTATATTTTGAAGAATCGATGAATTTACGGTGGACTTATAGTAATTTAGGTTACTTATAGAAATGATTAACCTATCTTGGGTAAAATATGTTTAGGTTAAATAATTTTATGATAAGATGTTAGGAGTGGTTGATGTTGATTGGAGATGAACAATGAAGTTTATTTTGGAAGACTATGTTATCAAATCCTTCTTGTATTTGGGTTTCAATCTAAGTTTGGTTTATTTTGGGGAATCTTACGGACCATTAGTTATGGAATGGTCTATGATGAACTTTGGGTAGTACCATGGAAAATTGAAGATTTAAAATTAGTTTCCATTCCTATGGGATTCTTTCTTTTTGAAGAGTTGTTTTACCTTACCCTTTCTGTTTTTGGGATAATGTTTAATGATATAAGAAATAGATAGTTAATATTTTGTGGATTATGTGATTCTCTAAAAGATGATTCTTGTGTTTTGATGAGACCAAGTATTTTTGAATTCTCATCATTTGGAGAAAAGATTAGTTTTGGGTAGAAACTTATTAAAGGATGAAACTCTACATGAAGGTAGGTATATCTTCTATGAAGTAAATGAATTCCTCAAAATTATGAAAAGGAACATAAAACAAAAACATTGTTGGTTTACGTTTCCTACTAGGTAATCAAAGACCGTTTGCACACATCATAAGTTTTCGATTTTCTTATGGATAACTTTCTCCTAATCATGTTTTCTATCACTATCCCTCAGAACTTGACCCTTTGTTTTCTCCTCCATGTCCATGTTTTCCTACATGGAATCCTAGTGTGGGTTAACTCGGGTTACCTTTGAACGTCCCTTTATTTCTTTTAAAGTAATAGTTTTACTGAATCCTTTTCCGATGTGGGACATTCAATGAAATTTCAAAACCCAATTTTAAAAATTGCGAGGATGCAATTTCTTTAGGGGGGAAGATTGTAACAACCCTAAATTTTTGAATAAATCTTGTTTCATAATTTTATGTGTTATTTTATTTTATTTTATACTCAACAAAAATGTTTCGTTTGATAACATGATTATAATTAAAATGAGACTGTTGGGTTTTGACTGTTATATGACCATTGGTCAATATGACCGCAGGAAACTAAACATTTTTATTATTGAATCTAAATACAAGTAATCTTGGGTAATTATTATAGAAAGAAGATTCGTTGGCCTCACCCAGTAGTCCTGGACCGATCGAATCCCATCTAACAGAACATGTGAAGGAGGTAGCACCACTGGGCTTTGCTCAGGACCAAAACCAAGCTGAACTTCATCGTGTGAAGCTAAAACGGAATCGCCTTCGCGAGAAGTTCAAACTGAAAGAAATTACTACTCGTGCGATGTTGGCCGAGCCTCCCTCGGATTCCCTCACCTTAGCACACCTTACACATAGGTCCTATGCTGTTGTGATTAGGGGCTATGTAAGGAGACCGTAACTTCCTTGCGTAACCCTTTGTTTTAAATAAAAAATTTTATTTCTTCTTGTGATGAAGTTTATGGATTTTAAAATGTCCGGATAAATATAGTATGTATATTTTTGATGAATTTTAGAAAAAGGATATTATAAAAATGTTTAGGTAAACCTTAAATAATTAAAAATGTGTAATGATTTTCAGAAAATAATCTTCTACAATTATGTTCAGTACGAAATTTAGAGTCTAATAAGATCAACTTGATTTTTGATGAATAGTAAATTTTGAATAGTGATTTTTTGATTAGGATTAGTAATGTGTCCAAATGGATTAGTAACCTCACTTAAAGAAAGTATTAAAATAATCTAGGCACCTTGATTAAGTAATGTGATTCAATAAAATGGTTAAATAACGGTTTCATAAATTATTATTCAAGTATCAGTTTTTTTGGATGAATAGTGTATTTTAATTAAAAATTAAATTAAAAATATTTCGGAAATTATTTTGATAAACTGAATTTCATTTTGGAACTCATAGCATCGATATTATGTTAAGGTAATTTTTGGGGATTTTTCTAAAAAAATGAATTTTCGGTGAATAGTTTATTTATTGAAAAAATAAATTAAAAATATTTAGAAAATAATTTTTATAAAATGGAGTTCATTTTTGAAATCAGAGCATTGATATTTGGTTAAGGTGAAATTTTGGGATTTTTCTGAGAAAGTTGAATTTTCGATGAATAGTGAAAATATAGTTTTTAAGTTACTTGTGTTTAATGACATCATTAAATGATGTATTTGGTATGTAATCAATATGGTCGACTTATGAATAGTAATACAAGGTATTAGGTGTCCCAAGTGGCCAATACCATGGGCAAGCCCATGGTTTTGCCAAAACCACTTGTGAGGTGTCCCTTGGCCATTAATGCCTTGTCCCCTCACTTTCCCTATAAATACCAATCCATATTATCATCCATTTCGACTTCCCATTCTCCCCCAACGATGTTCTGGTCTCATTACCTCCTAAGGAGTCCTCCCAAGGTGCCCCCAAGCCCTCAGGGTCCCAACCATTGCGTTTTAAGAGTTACATTTTAAGGTAAGGGATCCGACCTCTCTCTTTCTTTTCAAGAAATTTCTTTTATGTCATTTCTTTTATGTTCCATGTTATTATGTTAAAGTATGTCCTTTTATACTCATATTACTGCCCTTTTCATGTTCATATAATGAGGGATCTCCTCTTACTCTCATTATTTCGTTTTATGAAGTTTTAAGTGGCGCTGTTAGGTTGTCGAAATTTTTGTAACGGATTCTTTCTCCCTTCTCATTTTTCAAAATCTATTTTCATGTAAAGTATTTCAAGTACCATTTTACTATGTTGGGGTATGATCTCTAAATTTATCATACTTATATTTTATGATCATATGATGAGATAACCCATTTGATCTCTTCAATTCAGTATTTTGATGTTTAAAGTGGCGCCGTTAGGCTGCCAAATTTTTAAGGGATTCTTTCACCCTTCTCATTTTCAAGATCTATTTTCTTGTCAAGTATTTCATGTTCCTTTTCATTATGTGGTGGTATGATATCTAAATATATAATACTTATCTTTTATGTTCATATGATTAGCGACCCTATTTTATCTCATCAATTCATTTTTGTTGAAGTTTAAGTGACGCTGTTAGGATGCCAAATTTCTAAGGGGTTCTTTCACCCTTCTCGTTTTCAAGATCTACTTTCATGTCAAGTATTTCAAGTTCTTTTTTATTATGTTGGGGTATGATCTCTATATCTATAATATTGATAATTTATTTTCATATGATGAGAGACCCTATTTGATCTCGTCAATCCATTTTTGGAAGTTTTATGTGACGACGTTAGGGTGCCGAATTCTCAAAAGAGAAATCTTATTTTTGTCTTCCTTTCATGTTCTTCATTTCATATGGAATATCTTTCAAATTTCATTACCATGTTCTCAAATCCTTTATATTATGTCCCCCTACTATTTTATGGATCATTTATGATTGTTTGACCCATGTCCCCTCTCTTTTCAATGTTTTCTAAAACCTCGTAACATAGCCTTTATGCTACAGAATTTCTGTTTCAAAATATCTCCCTCATTTTCTAAAGTTCATTTATTTTATTAAGTGAATACTCAAAGCTCTTTATTCTAAAGGGGTATTCACATATGTATTAAAATGTTCTATTTTAAATTCTGGGATTTACATACATGAAACCCGCTTTCCCTTTTCCGTGGGTTTAAAGTGACATAAAGATCATGTCTTTAAAGGTGTTTTAAAACGTTATGATTATGAAATGAAACCCATTTATTTTATGCAATATGGGTTGTTTATGAAATGATTGATGATGATATATGTGGATCACATGATAATAAATACATTTCAAGGGTGCACCCAGATAGCGCTCCAATGCATTGGTTAAAGACTTAATCTCTAGAGATGACTTTTTAGACGGATACCTTGGTGAATAACCTTGGTAATTTTTAATGACACCTTGGGGATAGACCTTGGTGAAAAAAAATGATTGTCAATATTAAATGTTGCAGCCACATCATCTAGTTATGAAAAAATTTTATTTTTATTATGGTATATCTCATGATTTCTTTCTCATTCCTTAATGTTCGTTTCATGACCTTATTGAAGTATCTCAAGTTCACATGTAAATTTTTTCTCTTTTTTCCCTTACTGGGCCTTCTGATAACAATTTCTTCTTATTTATGTCCCCAGGTTATGAGATGAAGAAATGAACCTAGGATGTGTTTAAAGAGAATCCTATCAAGTTTTTAAGATGAATGTTTTATATTGTTTTCATGTATTATGTTCATGGTTTCCAAGACACTAAACCTTAAAGATCCTCATTTTTTTGTAATGAAAGGAAATTTTATGTGATAAAAAGGCGGGATGCTATAGGTTAGTTCCCTTCTAGGCCTTTTTTGATTACTCTCACCATATGGTGATTTTTACATCACCAGAGGGTGGATCTTTTCATCACAAGGGCGAATGGGATGTTCAGGCGAGCAGAGATGGACCAGAGAATCATGGGTAGGGCAATGTTATGGCCAAGATTGCTAGCTTATTTCTGGATGACCATGGGTCTTCTTAGATAGATCTTCCTCCAGTGGTTAATTGCTTTCCAGATATCATTCCAGAAGTCTTTCTAGGTTTTCCTCCTGAGCGAGAGGTAGACTTTTTTATCGAGATTGTGTCAGGAGTGGCACCATTGTCCATTCCTCCATATAGGATGGATACACCTGAGTTATAGGATCTCAAGAAGTAGTTGGATGAGTTGCAGGAAAGGGGATTCATCTGACCCTGTACTTCTCCTTGGGGTTCACCTGTCCTATTTGCAAAGAAGGCAGACGAAACCCTTAGGCTTTGTGTGGATTATCGGAAGCTAAACTAGTTGACAGTTAAGAACCGATATCCATTTCCATGGATAGATGATATGTTTGATCAGCTTCAAGGATCCAGAGTATTCACAAAGATCTATTTGAGATCCGGATATCATCAGTTGCATGTCAGACCATCTGATATACCTCTTATAGACTTCTGGAGCAGGTATGGTCTATATGAGTATTTGGTTATGTCGTTCGCTCTCACGAATGCACTAACAGTTTTCATGGAACTGATGAACAGAGTTTTCCATCCTTACATGGATTCTTTCTTGGTGGTTTTTGTGGACGATATCTTGGTGTACTCTCACACTCGACACAACCATGCTACCCATCTTGAGATCATTTTGATTACACTGAGGGTGCATGAGTTATATTCTAAGATCTCAAAGTGCCACATTTGGATGTATGAGATTCACTTCCATGGTCATGTCATCTCAGAGAAAAGAGTATCAGTAGACCCAGAGAATATGAGAGCAGTAGTTACATGGGAGCATCAGAAGAATGTCTTCAAGGTATGAAGTTTCTTAGGGCGGGATGGTTACTATATGCAGTTTATATAGGACTTATCACATATAGCAGCACCGCTGACGAGCTAGACTAAAAAGGGGGTGAAGTATGTTTGGTCAGAATCCAATGATTCAGCCTTTCAGGAGCTGAAGGGGAGATTGACTACAACACTGATTCTTGTTCTTCTGGAGCCAGGAAAGAGTTATACATTATTTTGTGATGCATCTGGAATTGTTCTTGGAGTAGTGCTTATGCAAGAGGATCATGTTGTGTCATATGGGTTATGGATGTTGAGGCTGTAGGAGAGGAACTATCCTACGCACGACCTGGATTTGGCTGTAGTTGTTCATGCTTTGCATTTTTGGAGACATTATCTTTTGAGAGAGCATTTTGTGGTATATACTGACCAAAAGAGCCTCAAGTATATCTTCATGAAGCATTACTTGAATCTAAGATAGTGGGGGTGGGTTGAGTACCAATAGTATTTTGATATCAAACATGCTTATATGCTTGGGAAAGGAAACATTGTGGCAGACGCACTGAGCAGGAGGACACAGATACAGGCAGTTCAGGAGGCTAGCAGCGAGTGGCAGCTTATTGCTCTATTCTCTAAAATGCATCTGGAGGTGCATGACAGACAGGGATAGATATTTATTTCATCGGTAGATGTTACCTCTAACGTTATTGACCAAGTTCGAATGAGGAAGTTATCCGACTCTGAAGGCCTAGTCTTACGGGAAGGCGTGTCAGGAGAGGACCCTACTCTCGGATGGACCATAGGCAAG
Organism: Viscum album; assembly: GCA_963277665.1. Classification (NCBI taxonomy): domain Eukaryota; kingdom Viridiplantae; phylum Streptophyta; class Magnoliopsida; order Santalales; family Viscaceae; genus Viscum; species Viscum album. The sequence goes on from OY728133.1 coordinate 451,073,013, forward strand.
GACGAGATCTTATGTTTCTTGGGACACATATGGGTTCTAGAAGATATACGTGAGGAGATGATGTGAGACTTCTATTCCTCAGTTTGGGATGTTCATACTGGAGTCACGAAGATGTATCATGATTTTCACCGCCAGTATTGGTGGCCAGGTACGAAGAGAGATGTTGTTGGTTTTGTCATTAGATGTTCCACCTGTCAGTAAGTGAAGGCTGAGCACCAGTGACCAGTAGTGCTTTTACAACAGCTACCCATTCCTGAGTGGAAGTGGAATGATGTCTTGATGGACTTCATGATAGGGTTACCGAGATCTCCTCAAGGGAAGGACACGGTATGGGTTGTCATTGACAGGCTCACGAAGGATGCTCACTTCTTTCCGATTAAGGAGACCTTCAGTGTCGAAGATCATGGACGGTTGTTCATCTATGAGATTGTACGCTTACATGGGGTTATGAGTACTATCATTTCAGATAGGGACACCTGCTTTACGTCGCATTTCTGGCAAGAGCTACAAAGGGTTTTGGGTACAGAGGTACTTCTATGTACTGCTTACCATCCTCAAAAAAATGGCCAGTCAGAGCGCACGATACAGGTGCTAGAGGATATGTTACAAGCATGCATCCTTGATTTTGGAGGTTCTTGGGGGAAACATATACTTATGGTGGAGTTTTCCTAAAATAATAGTTCTCAAGAAACTATTCAGATGGCACCTTACAAGGCATTGTACGGTAGGCCATGCCGATCACCCTTGTATTGGATGTAGGTAGGAGAGGCAGCTATGCTAGGACCTCATCTTGTTTAGGAGACCACAGAATAGGTGGAGTTGATTTAGAAAGGGATGGAAACTGCACAGTCTCTGCAGAAATCTTATGCTGATCAATGGAGACGACCATTGGAGTTCAAGGATGGAGATCATGTTTTCCTACGTGTTACCCCGAGGTTGGTACACAATAGGATCAGAAGACAGGGTAAGCTTTCACCGAGATACGTCGGGCCATTTGAGGTTCTGGAGAGAGTCGGGATGGTTTCTTATAGGTTGCAGTTACCTCAGAGGTACCAGGCTATGCACGACGTCCTCCATGTTTCTCAGCTTCGACGCTATTTCTCAGACCCGTCTCATGTCTTTCAACCCAAGGAGGTTCAGCTAGAGATGGATTCATTATTCGAGGAGAAACTTATCAGGATTTTTGATCATAGTGCAATGATACTCCATGGACGATCTGTTCCTCTGGTACGAGTGCTATGGTAGCATGACCATGTGTAGGATGAGACATGGAAGAGGGAGAACGATATGCGATCACAGTGGCCAAAGTTGTTCGAGGTTTCATCTTCCCCACCTTGTTAGAGAAATTCAGGGACGAATTTCTGTAAGGGAGGAAGTTTTTAAGAACCTGGATCTTCGTTTTAGGTATGTTTTTTCCTTTTCTGGTACTTTTTGTGGAAAAGAGGAAAATCTGGAAATTTTGAAAGTACACACCGTGTACTTTATAATTACATGCCGTGTACTTTGATCCCATGCGAGACCATGTTCGGGCCACACACACAGTGTGTAGGGGTGATGTGGAGGCCTCTTAAAGTAGTTTTCGGAAAAGTTGAGTACACACCTTGTACTCAATAAGTACACACAGTGTACTTTTCTTTTTATTTCATTAAATGGACCAGGGTTGCGTCTAATCCCTATTTATGTCTTCTTCTTCGCCTAATTACGTCCAGAGTGTCCGAGGAGGCCGAATCTTTTTTGAGCTGCTGATCCGTCACCATTTATCCGAATCGAACACCATCAGTTGCAATATAATCGCATCAGTGAGTTCTTGGTTCTTCCTTGGCCACGTTTCCTGATTCTTTCTCATATGAGAGTTATCTAAGGATGAACGTTTTAGACATTTTTGCGGATCTTCCCCATTGATGGATAATTCAAAAGCTGATGTTCAAGTATATCGATATCCTAGGATCGAGGTAGGTGGTTTGTTTCCCTACATTGAATGTCTTTGAGTTTTTGTGAAAAAAGTTCCAGATTCCCATGTATCGGGTATCTCGGGATAGGGTTTCAAACCTGTATTATTGTCTGCCTTAGATTTATTCTACTCTTTAGGTTTTTAAATGATTAATGATTGCTTGTTAGAATGTTTGAGGTTAACCCCAGGGGTGTTTCCCTTGTTTTGATTTTTTACCGCCGTTTGGCTTAGGTTGCCTATGAGGCATACCTTGTTGCATTGATTGCCTACCTTGAGATAATTGATTGCATGTATTGGATACTGTTTATGTGCTTTTGATGCATTATAGATATTATCCAAGTAGTTTTTGAACTTAATTAGGGCTGCTGACAGTCGATTACGCACGACTAGACTGCTCAGAGTTGTGTGAACGTGGTGCGGTAGACTAAAGAAGGAATTGACAATTAAGGGCTTCCCTAGAGAGTATGCTATAAATTAGTATCGTTCACAGGAACTTTAAGAATTGGACTTTTTTCTTCCTCAGAGTGTCCTTAGTTACGTATCGAGACTATAGGGGGAATTAGATGAAAGTGATTCCTTAGAGAGTCTATACCTATCGTTGTAAGACCCTAGATGAATTGATGGTGAGTGCTTTCCAGAGTGTATGTGCCTTTGTATGATTACTTGACTATAGGGTTTTGCCAGTATGAGCCACCCAGAGAGTCATTGTGAATATTGTTTGGTTGGTTGTGATGAGTCCACCAAGCCAAAGAACAAGCTTGTGTTTTGCACTACATGTAGTTTAGGTAGTCTGCTGAGATACTTGTTGTGTTACTTGCTATCCTTTGAGAATATAGAATTATTGCTAGATTCCTTATGTGATAATTAAATGAATGAATTAAATTGCTAAATAAATGTGAATGGATATTTGTAAGATCTTTTACTTAGTGTACTCCTGTTTCTATACTACATTTATTTCATTTACTTTTGCTATATTGCTCACTGATAGTAGGGCACAGATCTTGTGGTGGTTGCCTACTGGGATTAGTCTCACACCCTATTTGGGTCCTCCATTTTGGCCAAAACAGGTTATATGGTTGTAGCTGTGGATAGGGATTGTGGCCCTTCTACTTCAGGGACATGATTGCTAGTTGGATCTAGAGATCATAGGACTGAGCCTAGGCTTGCGATGCTGCTGGAGTTGTTGTTTAGTTTTAGTACTTTGTTCTCAGTTGTATTTTAGCACGTTGTGGTGTTTTCTTCTTTCCTTAGATACTTGTACCTGCTGCATCATTATCATCATTATTATATTATACATTGTTTCTGCTATTTAGTTTCAATTGTTTTTTGTTGTTTACTGCTTCTGCTATTGTTTATGCTGATCCTTCCATTGTATATCTTATCAAATGAGGGCATAGATTCCCCACAGACTCACTCAGGCCCTCTCTGCTACTCACTAACCTTTTCCATTTGTGAAAATGTGCTTGAGGTCATGTGGTGAACCGGGTACGGGGCACCAATTGAGTGTCTCCGGATTCGAGTCGTTATAAAACTCATTGAACATAACTATTGGGAAAAATTTAATTCTTTAAAAAAATAAGATCAATTAATGAATAACCAGAGAAATGAAAAAATTATAATCTTACACCATAAGCAACAAAAAAAATATAAACATGCCATAAATGGACATATACAATATATCTCATGTAATTATAAAAAAAAATCAATACCAAAAATGTCCTAGAATTCATTCCAACCTATGAAATCCAAATAAATCTCCACATGATCTAAATGTAATGAGACCTCATCTTCTCTACAATAAGTCATAGGATGGATGTTACCATAAAGAGAAACCATAATCCATTTACTATGTCCTACAAAACAATTTTTGTATATGAATAAATGCATAATAATGGTGGGAGGAACAATTCCCATTAGGATACCACCATGAATCTATTTTAGTTTATTTATAAAAAAAACCCCCACTAAGTCCGGTTTGAAGACTCACATATCAAAACCAAGTTCACTTTCAAAAACCTAGACGACTTGAAAAGAAAAACTTTCATGACCTATTTTTTTCTCCAAATAATAACATCACTTAAAAATTAGAAAAATAAAAATGGGAATCCAAACCATTTAGTAATATGTATCAATGTAATGAAATAAAGGCATCTAAAAAAACATGATCAATCCACTCCAACAGGACATAAGAAATTTAATAATAGAATCCACCACTAAACAATCATGTAATGTAGAATTTAGGCACAAGGATAATCATGGGATATAACATTTTTCAAAAAAATGGTTTTAGCATAAATCATTGGAAGAAAAAAATTTCACAAACAAACTGAGTTTTTGAGGGAAAGCGTATAAGGCATAACATAACCATTCGTGGAACTATAATAATAAAATAAATTATATAAAAAATTACTGGGCATATGTAACGTATACAATGGGATCTAAACATAAGGGTCTAGATTTAATTTTTGTAAAATAAAGTTTGATATCTATATATACATACACAAGAAGTTTGGATGCTCTCACAGTCTTCCCAAACCCAACCACCAAGAGCTCTGGTGGTCTCTCAGTTTATAAGTTGTAGCTTCCTATGTCTTTCTACCAAACGTTCTCATGGTCCCTAGGATAATTGATTCTTTATCTCAAGGTATTCCTCATAAAATGATATTATGTTCCCTTAAACAACAATGTAATCTCAGTCTATCTTCATACTAAATGATCTCATGTTCCCCTATACAATATACACTCACACCCTTGTTATCCTATGTGCTACTCATTTACAAACACAAAACATTCACATTTTTTAAAACAAAAATACATTTCAAAGAAAAAATTAATAAACTATATCAACCATTTTAAAAAACACATTATTTAATGTAATAAATTTCCATTTATAACATTATTCCTTCCTTAAGGAAACCCCATATTTTTATTACAATTTAGATACATTTAAAAAATGATAAAATATCATAACATAATCCTTTTAAAACATATATTATAAACTATCTATTAAAAAAATGAATATCATTTTACACCATGTAGGACCTGCTTAAACCCCATTTAAACTTCCATTTGAAAAAACCAATCCTTTTTGAGCCATTTCTCCAAACACTTGGGATGAACTAAACCATCCCCTTTTGAAAACCAACATTAAACATTATATTAAAAAATCATTCATTAAATCAATAATTTAAAAAGTCAATTAATAACATAATCCCCGGAAAATTTAACAAATTAAAGCCACAGTATACAAAAATTATTGGTTAGCTAGAGAAATATAACTTAAAAAGATACACCTTCCACGAAAAAATATTGGAAATTGTTTCCATGGTTGAAAACCTCTAGATTTGCGATGTATATTTCCTCATACACCTAAACAAGAATAAAACAAACCAAAACCCCCTTAAACTGCTCTATATTTAGATGAAGGGCATGATATGGTCCTCTATTCCATGGAATATGAAGATAAAAGGTAGAATAGGGGAAGAGGTAGGGAAACTAGGAAGAAATATTATTACTCGAATACAAATCTATAAGATATTAAAGGGTACCCCCAAGGATGAAGGAGAGAATATTCATGGATAATGGGAGATGGAGGCATATACATGGGTAGATAAATGGGGCCTTGGTGAGTTATATTTGACAATGAAATAATTGGAATTTCCCAAATCTATAATGTCCTTTCCAATTTGCACGGTTTAGACACATGGTTAGGAAAACCATGTGCCAACCATGTGTGAGACACTATATCCCAAACCCGAGGCCACAATGTATCTATTGAGACACACGTTTTTTTAAACATGTCTAAAGACATGAAAAATGGCATTTCCTCCATAACAACACATTCAAATAGTTAAAAAACTAGTTAAACAGACCATTCTACAACCATGCACCAAATTTGGTCTTCCTAAAAAGAATATGTTTTACCCTTGATCTCTAGAGTCTCCTATAATAAACACATAGGAAACAATAATCCCCAATATGGAAAACCAGTGACCTATTGGGTGTTAAAAATTTATCTTTCATACATTCATTTCTTTATACTTTTCCATTTTAGATGATTTTATCCATCTATAGGTTTTTATCACTATAAAATGTATTTAACCCAAGGAAGAGGGAAAAAAGAAGACTATATATTATGGTATTAGGTTAACTATGTAATATAATGAAATACTAAAAATGTTATCTCTATGGACGAATATAAATACACATTTACTATACATTTCCTCTGTAAAAAACCTCATTCAAGGCATAATCATGGCATTATAATTTCACTGTGATCCTTTATTTATAAGATCAAAACATTCAGGATCACGAGATAATTATTTATTTATTTAATATATATTTTCTATTTCTAAAAAATAAATTAGTAAAAAAATCACAAAAAATCATCCCAATGATAAAAATCACATTCTGGGATCATTGGTACCATCATTAAATTTGTTCAAGGTCATATACTATAGGGAATTTACCATTTCCCCCTTTAATGGATCTGGGACTCCAAAACTCAAAAATTGAGTTAATTCCCACATAAAGAAAACTCTTTTCCAATATATCCTCCCCATATTTAAACTATTTCACCCTTGAAAAGGAAATAACCTAAGAAGCTAAAATGATGAGCTCACAAAACAACCATGTGTGGAAAGATATCTATCCACACAATCACTTAAATTCATCTTTGGATACCCGGTATCTATAAGAATCTTGGACACACAAATATTTTTTAAAATTTATTACAATTTAATTATTATTAATTTCTGCTGATTATTACCATCACATGAGAAAAACTTAACTCAAGTCCACTCTTGTAAATCCTAAAAAAAATCATAGTTTTTCATTATATAATCAATTACCAAATTCCTTATTCAAGACCTTTCCAACCTCAGGTTATCTATCCTTATTGTTCAAAGAGAAAACTACAAACTATTGACATTAACCATATAAATTTTTGATATAAAGGGTTCTACTATAATGGAATTATACTCCCTCACATTAAATAATTACCCACAAAACATTATATAAAAAAATTAAACTTCAAGAAAAATATTCTACAATGTGATTTAGATAAGGATTTCACACCAACCCTACAAGATCTCACTAGGATAGGATATTTGATGTTTTCTTACACTTAACATATCCACTCAAAAAGTTACAGAAACCAACATCACCAATATAAAAAAAGGACTCAACTAGTCCCAGGTTTTATATTTCATCTTCTTTCAATGAAAACTATATAATTACATTCCCAAATACAAATAAGAACACACCTAGTTCCAAATATAACTAATTAGGATATTTTCCATTAATTATTAGTAATAACTTATTTATATATTTATTGATTTTAGTATTTATTCTATTAATATATTAAATTTTGGACAATTTTATTTTGAATAAGTTATAATTTTTTGACATTTTATACATTAAAATCATAATGTTTTGTTAATTCATGAAAATAATTTTTAAAATTTGTAATTTGGGGCATAAATTATTAATTTTTCTTGGAATGAATCAACGTGAAGAGATTATTTCTTTGGAGGACTCTACTTGAAATATAACTTTTCTATCATAAGTTAAAAGGGGGATAAATTAATCAATGTAAGTATAAATTAGAAAATACAAAAATTGTTTCACGATACATATATGGTATCCTAGGACATGGTGTATCCCCAAACTCCACCAACATAAGTTCAAAATTGAATAAAAACACAAGTTCTACCCTCCCAATGTTACAGGATAACACATCCTCAAGCTAGCTCAACAGAACCTCAAGTGAATTTTTTTTATCAAGGTCCCCCAATATAGTCTCATTCCATAATGTAATTTCAATACCCTCCAATACCACCTGAAGACCATACATATACTCAAACGAAACTAATGTATTCTCAATATCTGACACCACTAAAAGTTAAAAAAAATATGCTCAGGAATCCTATTGATTGTGAAAAATTCTAGTGAACCCAAGAAGAATGTAATGAAAATAAATTTTGTGGGGACCATCAAACTAGATATGTTCCATGAATTTCATCTCAAAGAGATATGAGAAATATGAAAAACGGTAGTGGTAACTCATTCATTTATGTTTGTCCAAATTGGGTAATTTTTTTAGGAAATCACATGTGGGGAAATGTTTTGAATTGTAAAGAAGTGTTTGACTCAAATTACTCCCTATGAAGTCATAATATAAAATAATTAATTCAAAATCTATGTAAATATCTCCATATGGTAATAAGCTTGTGAACAAGTAAAAACTATATTGAAACTGAAGTTCATTTAATACAAGGATAATATGAGATTGAGAGGGAGCCATAATATATATGATATTAGATTAATTTATTAACAATATTACATTTCCTTATAAAAAACCATTCACCATAATTTATCTACTTATATATATCAATCCCTACATTAATTTAAATCCTTTATCTAGTTCATCTTCATCAATCATTGGTTGTGGAGGTGTAGCTTCATCTCAATGTGTGATAAAGGTCATGATTCATGTCACGATAGGTATATCCCTTATATATTATAATATTCATTTTATTAGTATTCTATGATATTATTGAAAAGTTGGGGATGATGGGAATGTGATTTATTCATGTGTTTTATTCATTGTGAAACCAATATTAATAATTATATATATATATATATATATATTCACTTAATTCATTAACTATTTGTAAAATTACTAGATAATTTTATGGATAAGGAGATTAAACAAGTGTTGAAACATGGTCTATTAAATTATATGTGTAACTTGATCCTATAAAAAATTCTTGACAAATGTACCATAAGGAATAATAATTAATGGGGTGTAGTGGAAACAAAATGATAGAAAATGAACTAAACCATTACTTTCCAAGGACAAAATAAACCATATTATGAATCTTTATTTAAGTTTTAAGTCTGTATATATCTTGATAGGTATGTATTTAGGTTGGTGATGTTGAAAATAAATTTCTATGGAAAAATTCGTTGACATGATTCATAAAGATGATCACTACCCCTATTTCCCCACAATTAGAACTCATTGATTAAACTACATGTTGTATCTATTTCACCCATATTTCTTATACCATACAGACATAACCACACGTTTAGAACATATAATATCAAGAAAAATTAATTTATTTCATGTTTTGAAAAAAATAAACCTCTCATTAATTATTTTTTTCCTTTTACAACACATAGTTAAATCAGTGGACTAACAACTATTAATAAAGAAGTGACCCAATATTAACTGGTATTTGTGCTCAACTTTTTCTAAAATAAAAAACATTGTTGGGTTGCTATCGATTCTGAAATAAAAATGATTGGTACCAATATAGAATAAAATAACATCCTCAAGCCACCACACAACAAACCATATGCTCATTGGTGACATATTATAATAAAATCCAAATCAGGTGGTCCTTACCCATTTAGATGGAATATTTATATCAGGTCCAAATTACGAGATACATGTTCCAATGTTTGAGCCACCAAAAACATTAACCTACTTAGAAAAATTCATTACTACAAAGCTGGAATTTCCACATAATGAATAATAATAATAAATCAAACCTTAATAACCAAATTTATACACCCCATTGGGAAACCATACTTCAAAATGACACATAAAATCACACAAGAAAAAAATTATGGGGACACCACTATCAAAATTAAAACTAAAATGAATTACTCTCCACATTATAAGAATCTATCAGGAGTTCATTTAGAAATTACCTGAACACACAAGATCCTATAATCATTACTACCAAATTGTACCTTTAATACTCATTAAGAGGAAGGGGTCATCCTAAATAAAATAATACATACCATTTCCTCCCATTTCATTTAATGTAACAACACCAATCCTAGATACTCAGATTTATACTCCATCAACTAAGAATGGAACTTCTTCTAAGGGAGTTAGCTACCAAACCACAATTGTGATAATGTTATTAAATAATACATTATAGCCTTAAATATTGTAATGAAAAAAACATAAACCACTATCTTAATATCATGACAAAGGGATTGAGCTAAAAATCCATAACATAGACCACATGGGTTCACCATGCGGTTGATGCTCATGAAGAAGGCTAATAAAAATGATAAATACTCATCTAACCCAAATAAAAGGAAGGTTTCATTAATAAACATAACCATAAATGATTTGTTGATCAATGAACATAGTTTGGGAGTTCCCTACTACCAACTTAACCAAAAATATTTCATGATGACTGAATATTACTGAAGAAATATACTCCATATAATATTGAAATAAAATTTATTCCAAAAATATTATATTAATTAAAGATCTAATTTCCCCCTTTAGAATAATTGATGTGTTAAAACTGATAAAATACCATTCTCTAGTTGGTAAACTAGATAAAATATCATCCCCTTGAACAAGGTTTCACAATCCAATAATAATAGACTATATTAGGGAAATCTAAGAAAGCATACTTATATGAAAGTTGATCTCTCAAAGTGGGAAACCCATGAAATTCCTATAGAAAAAAGGTCATGTACTCCTATAATAGTATGGAATTACACTACTCAATAACATATATAACACAAAAATATTAACACATTTTCTAGTGATTAATTAGAGACAGTCATCTATGTATTGGCCAACATGTCCTACCATAGGGTCTCACTCACCATTAAAGGTGAACAATGACTCATCTTCTTGACTTCATATCACTTGAAATAATCATGAACCATCTATCCACCACAATGTTTTATGGTATATATTTGCACCTCAAAATAATATAATCCAATGAAATGTCTCTAAAAAAACTCACACTAATAACCAATGATGGAATGATTGATTCTAGTAGAAGTCCATGTCTAAAAAGGTCTATATAGTAGCTCTAATTGAGTTTAAAAATCATGAATAATGTCACAAGAAGAAACTAGTATCTATGAGTACAATCATTGGTGAATGAGACAAAAATGATACCTAAAACATTATTTATTACTTACTGATCTCGTCCATCCATCACCTGAAACTACCTACAGCCAAGCCATCGACACATTATTTCTTACAAGGACCACCTGGATGTGTTGGTGGGGATTGTTCAAATAACCACTCACCTATTTTTCCCTTAAATAACATATTCTACACTAATACTACCTCCAAGAAGAACTCTAATATTGTATTAGGGGAGTCTATGATATCAATATTGCCATTAATTTTTAGGTCCACCTAGGGAACTTCTCTAGGTGAATCCAGGGATACATTGTCCTATTCTAAAACCATGGTTTATCTCTACAAAGAATCTTCAAAACATCAGTTCATGTAAAATTTTTCTATTATAGATGGAGGTTATAAAAGATTTTAGACCTTTTCCCACATCTCACTCTAGAAACATCATTTAAACCATCAATCTTGAAGAGATTCTATTATGGATCATGATAAGGAGTACCTAATCACTAAACCATAACACACTCTTGGTCATGTATATTCTTTCTTGATGTGGGTCTAGTAACTTTCAAACACAAACCATCCAAATCATCATCATTTATAATTTCATAATTTTTTTTAAAAATACATCCATGTTAGGTTAACACCAACTCGAGTTTGGATAATTATTGTATTTAAATATCTAAGTATACTACAAAGGAAACACAATAAAATACCCACTATCTATTTAGTAGAATTGTAAACTAGATGTAAGATAAGAGTCTTAGACTGCCAACAATCCTATACTTCTAAAGGATCATGCCCATCTTAAAAACCCCATGATGTATCTATCTTTGGAATTCATATATTACAATAAACATTCGGATATTCCAATCTATATCAATGAAAATTACCATGAAATCGATAAGAAAATATATACAATGTGTAAATTATAATGTATCTTCCCTATTATTATTAGTAAAGGATACCTCCCAAGCATGTTTTTGAATTTACACCTCATCGCTCACCTAGTTGACAAATAGTGGCTAAATCATTAGAATGGTTTTATTAATGAAATATTTTTTAATTTTACATAATTTTATGTGGATATAATCCTCCATTTGACAAGATGAACTCACTATTATTAAATTACATATTGGTGAGACGAGAATGAAATAACTTGAAAATAGTGACTAACCACAACATGATGCATGTACCAACTTACTTATACCTTATAAACTGTGTCTAAGAGATCTAGGTCAACTATTATGTTATTAGAGTCATGGTGTAATGATAATTAATTACTATCACTTACATTAGTATCCTTGGTTTTATTAACATACTCATGGTCCCTTTATAATTGTTACCCTATATTCCGAGACCAATATTCTTAAGAAAAGAAACTCTAAGTTCTATTATTTTGAATGAAATACATCTGATACCATTCAAACATGGCCCGAACCACCAAGAGCCTACATGGGCCACCGTTAGGATATGTGAGCATCCCACAGACCACCTTTAATAGGAAAGGGTCTCAGAACTAGGTCAAGGATCACATAAAAAAATATAGGGCCTTCTCTGATAACAACCTATCTCAAAAATTAATTTAAAAAATATATATTATATGATCAAAATTTACCAACAATATCTATAACCAGATGAAAAAAAATCATGTTTGAGAAATAAACTATATAATAAATCACTATATAATAAACCATTAAAGAAAAAATTTATATATATGAGACAACATCACTAGGCACAACATGCACTAGATAAGGGAGACACCTCCTCATTGCAAAGACACATAGACTAATCTCATAGAGAAATATTCTCTATTATGAACCATTTTATTCCACTAAGGAACGACAATTCCAACTCCACTAGATCCACATCAAGTATGGTCATCTCTAAACCATGTATTTTTTGAACTTACACAACATGTGTAATCAGAAGGTCGATTAATGTAGTGAGTGCAATCATATAGAATAAGACACGCCTAAAACACAATTTAAATCTAAAGAAACTGATTATCTCAAACCCAAGGATGATGGGACATGAGGAGAAACATAAATTTAATATATATAATTTATTTTTAATAAAAACTTTGAATAAATAATGAATCTTATTCCTCACATATTATCTCTCTGAGGAATTTTATCTCATAAGAAAATAGGGATATTTATAGAATATAAATCTTCATAAAGTATGAAGTTGATATATTGAATATATATCATCTCTATAAAGGAATAATGTATACCAAATATTTCAAAAAAATTGTAACATCAATATCACATATCATCACAACTACCCAAAACTCATTGCTTAAATACAACCTCTTTGTTACAATAGTGCGGAACTATGCCTCATTATGGAATATAGATATCAATCCTAGAAGTAACTTGACCCTATCGAGGACCATTCCCTAATCCAAAGGTGATTACTTACTCCATATTTTTTATTGGAGGCCATTTCCTATTGTGATTATTCCACCGAGGGAGTACCTGAATCCAATGCATGTATGATTTTCCCCTATCATAGAGGGAACTTGAATTCCATTTATAATCTGAATATATTGTCTAAAATAACTCTAGCATCTAAAGATATAAATTACTAAACCACCTAAAAACACATAAATTATTTCCCATGACTAATAGAATCATACAATAGCACACTGGGTATAAAAATAATCATATTGGTCTATTCATGTGTCTGCATCTAACACATATATGAGAAGTTACAAAAAACAATAAAGGACACATATGATACAACTTTTACATGTATATAAATTGAATGTTTTCCCACTAGGTCGGTAAATCAATTATATTTCCATGTGGGGTAAAACCATATGATGTGCACTAGGGAGGTAAATAGTGCTTAAATCTCATAGAATAATTGGGTGTTTACTGTAATACACACCATTTCAGGTGACCTAGAAATATATATCATATAATTCTTGATTAAAAAATATGTGATATTTATGTATAAACCTAAAACCTTTGAATAATACATATAACATGTACTGTACAAATACTTATAGTGTGAAATTTTTCATCAATAGAAACACAAGTCATTGTATGAAAAAAAAGGTTCAAGATGGCTGGTTCCTGGACAATTAGTTGTGTCATTGATAAATTTGTATAATATTGTTTTTTAATAAATCTAGATTTTGGGTATATGTTTTCTATATCATGTAATTTGGGATGCACCAACCAATTCATTTCTCATTCCTAGAGTCACTATCTCTAAAAATAATTCCTTATTTATTATCCATCATTCACCTCATGCACATATTTGGTCTGAGATGCCACACCCGAACAACTGCCCCCAATCATACGACCATTAAAGCCACTCTTGGAGGTCTCTAACAAGCTGTCCACTACCCAACCAAACAATTGTACCACAACATGCCTCTAAATTTTATGTAAACTAGAACTGACAATTTGTTTCTTTTCATTACATCACCCTGGGAAACGAATGGAAAACATTTTAATCTAGGTCAATAACACAATATATGGGTTTTGTAAAGAGTTACACATAAATATGATTTAATATATTTTTTAAAATAATTATATTAAAAACATAATCATTAGAATAATAAAAATATTTAAATTGATAAATTAGATAACGAGGGGATTAATTATTGATTGATATACGACCAAATGTCAAATATGTATAAGAAAAAAATTAACCCATATCATAGTGTCTGATATAGAGATGTCATATGGGATGATATAAATTTATCTATGGTAAAAATTAGGCCATATATATGCATATAATAGGTCATGATTAAATTGGTATCATCATTAATTTTATTAAACTAGTCATATTATACAACATAGGCAAAATCATGAGGAATTTTGAATCATATTTTATATTCCATATCACACTCTATGATTGGTTGAGGTAGTTAAGTGTTGATAAGTTAATGTTAAAATCTCGTACATATTATCAATCATCATTGATTAAATGTTTCATAAAATGAAACATAATACATAAATCAGTGAACATAAGTTTTAAGTGAATAATCATGGGTTACAAATAGTTTTAATCGATGTAATTTACTTGTACATTTAATAATGTATGATTAAATGATACAAAGTCTCAATAAGTATCCCCGAGTACATTTTAAGGAGGAAGAAATCATTGAAATGGTGATTTAATTGATATTTCACTTCTCTATTTTAAATTATTCTTATCATATATATCTCCCCAATTATCCACTAATACCTAAGAAACTATCATACTATGGTTGTGGGGATGGTCCATCCCATGAGTTGGGTGATTCAGATCAACCTGTGGATACACCATGAAGGGAGGATCCCATTGGTTTCTCATCTATGATCTTTATGAAACCACTATTATTGAGAACAAAATATGTATATAAAAATATTGAAAGGTAAAAATTCTTAAATATATATTTACATTGTTTTAGTCTTTAAAATCATGGTGATCTTGGGAACAAGGTATCTAATGTCATTTACTGTATTTAACAAATTAAAACCCCTTAAAAATACAATGTATTAGGTTATTTCTAAAAAATGTGCAATACCTTGATCATCAAATGATGTTGGGCATGCCCATTCTAGGTTGTGGAACCCCAAATGTCATTTTCAGATAAAAAAATTGATATTTACTTGTTATTAACCTTTTATCTATTGGTATAGTTCTTCATTGGTATTTTTGGTTTTGTTGATGTTTCTAATTTTTTGGGTGCAAAATTAATTCTAAAAGTTACCACACCATGATGGGTGAAAATTAGGAATTTTGGGTAGCATCATGTGGAGTCTTATGGCATGGTAAAGGTCTTGGTTCATGGGAAGGAATCCTATATGAAATTGATAGTAAGCATTAGGTCATGGTGCTCTATAGAGAATGTATCACATATTTTTTCCAACATAATAGTGAGCTCCACATCATGTGGGTATTCATAGTGGAGGTGGGAAAACCTCTGTGAAAAACATTTAAGGGGCCATGGTAAAGTTCCACAGGTCCCCATTTTAGTTGTGCCTGATTGAGGGGAACTAAACTATGTTCTATGGGGACCAAACTGTGGTGAATCCTTCAATAGATTTTTTAAATTTTAAAGTAAGATTTTACCCAATAAAATTTTTATCTTCTTCACACTTTTTTTCTTCAAATTTAAATGATTATGGGAGTTATGACCATGGGTTCATCCTCCCCTGAGACCCTTTGAGGATCCTTATTTGATTCATGTTAAATATTTAGGTATTTTATGAATTTTCTTGGATTCTCCACCAAATATTCTTTTACTATATTTACATCCCCTCTAATCTAAGTATTAGAAATGTATATTCTCATAAAGTCCAAACGTAAGTTCAGAAGTAGATATTTATTGAAATATAATAGATTTTTTGGATAATGGGGTTCACATCTCATATATTATGGTTTCAAGTGAAGGTGATGGTGTTACTCTGATTATGAGGTTGATGTATCTATAACATTTATTTTCTTTGTCTTACTTAGGGTTCATAGATTTTATTTTTAATTTTAATGTCAAATAATGTTTTATTTTATTTTTTTTGGGAGTCAGATTTCTTATACTATATGATTTCTAGCATGTGTTACAATAAATGATGATTTCACATGGTTTTCTTTATAAAAACATATTTCTGTGATCTAGATATTTGATAAAACATATAGAAAATTTTTGTTTCTAAAAAAGGGGTCTTAAAATGGAATTTTGGAAAAAAAGGAAGTTTATTAAGTTGGTATTGTATTAAAGGGGCTTGAATATTATGTGATTAAAGTAATGATTATGCTAATGATTTTGATTTTCTAAATTAGTGTGCCACATGAGAGACCTTGGGTGTGGATAAGTGGAATGGATGGGTGTTTCCTTAATATAGATTGTGAACTCATTAGATAATGAGGAATGAGTATCTTGAGTGTGAAATAAATATATATTGGCCTTATTGTGAATATAAGAGATCCAAAAAAAATTAGGTTCTCATTCCTCAGATAGCATTCCATAATAAATTCCATGTTACAAAATCCATATGGTCAGATCCACATGTGTGGATTTTATACTTTCTTTATTATTCTATATTATATGTATTTTTCTATTTGGTTATTAAGTTGTTGACTATGAAATTTTTCTATCAGTTATATATTTTTTTATTTGTTCACATTTCCTTTGGAATATTACATGTTTTTTGAAAACTGAATGATTTATAAGTTGTTTCTAAAAGATTTTTCTTAAGAAATATAGTTTGTTTTTATAGAAAAAATTTCAAACTATAACTCATTGTTTTCAATTTCGATGAAATTATGTAGATTTATGGTGGTATCATACTAGGATTTGTCTTACCCTCTAAAAATACCCATAGGCTTTATGAAGACATGGTTTTACAGGATACAGGTATAGGAAAAGAACCATTTGTTCTATCAATAATCCATGAGGTTCATCATCCTTCCTAGTATGGTATCCATTGGTGACCATGGGTCTTATTGTGATTTTTTCTAGTCGAGTGTTTTCATATCCTTAGGTGTTTACTATGGATAGGGGGTATACTAGCAATGTGAATATTTTTTATTACACTTCATTTTCATTACTTATGATGTTATTATCAGTTTATTTTATGTTTATCAAGTAATTTTAGATATTGATTATTTTTTATATTGTGTATGATCTGGTTGGTTATTTATATTATTTAGAAACTGTTTATTCCTTATACACAGATGTCCAATATATGGATGGATGATATCAAATATCTAGGTGGAATCTAAGTTATATCTTATTGGATTCTGAGGTTTAAATCCTTAAAACTGAGTCATTTTTTATACCCTAGAACTAGTTTACATCCCAATATGATCGAGAACATGCCTTGAGACTTGTGATAGGTAGACCCGACTGAAATGGTACGTTAACCTATGTGGGCTCAGAACAAATTAGAATCAACTATAACTCTTATTATTTACATGGGACTTAGTAGTATAGTGACTTGAACTTTCAGATCTAAGGAGTTTGGTCATAAGTAGGTGAGTGATCATCACCTTTCATGATGAATCTTCAATTTCCATGGGTTTTTGGGATTTGATTCTTAACATTGGATTTTATTCTTGACTATTTTGGTAGTGTTTTTTCCTCATTGTGTTATATCGAATAATTTTGGGGGATCCATTATATATTGGATGAAAGTAATATGGAACATGAGCTCCCCAGTTAGATCACATAGTCTCTAAAGCTATATGGATCCTATTCAAATGATTCCTAAAACATTTCAAAGCCCCACATGATTATAGCATAATCTGACAATGTGTGTGGGCAATTTATGCACAAATTTACATCCCCCATGGAAATTTTATTTTAACCAATTTTGATATCCAATGTCTTCTAAATTAATTCAACTTATTAAAGGTGAACCAAATTAGTTTTTGGAGGTGTTTTAATGATGACTCAAGAGAATTTATCTAACATATCATGTTATATCATTGTTTATATGACGCCTTATGAGGTTTGTTGTACATGAACCTAAATTAGATGTTTTGTTAAAATTTTAAAAATATTTTTATTGGTTTATTTAAAAAAAATGTGACATCTTACCCTTCCTCATTATCTTTGGAAGATGGGCAGGTGTTATAAGGTCTTAGGTGACATCCCCACGATTCCAATGACTGGAAATACATGCCAATGGATTTATAAACAATTGGGGGATGATTTTACCTTTGATAATAATACAAAAAAACATTATCATCATAACTATTAGATCAAATTTATGATGAATGGGTAAATTGTAATAAAACACAAAACTAAACAAACCAAAAATAATATCAGAGTACAAAGAAGAAACCAAGCTAATAAAACTCAAAGACTCTAAGACACCAACTCAACAACTCCCAACATGATCTAAGTTCCATGTCCACAATCCATGTCATGGTATCAAGACATATCACTAATGAAATGATATTCCTTTCCATAACATATGTCTTGATATACAATATCGTTAAATGAACCAAACATCACAAGTTGATTTGAGTATAAATATCAGTAGAATTTATCCAATGACATCCAAACTTTCACCACTAGGATACAATACATTATAACATTATATAAACAATTTATATAAAAAAATTAAAAAATATTTATATCAAAACCAAATAATTTCCAAGGAATGATACCAATCACGTTTTTAAAATCATTTTTAAAATTCATTTTACAAACCCATTCCACACATCCACACATCCAAACATGCATTTCCATGTGAAAGATCCATATTAATGAGTGATATGTTATCGATCTATCAATATTTATAAGAAATTCATATAACAAGTTCCCTAGTGACACACACCCCTTCCATAGGGTTATGTTAATTCAAATGAACACACACCAACTATTTATTCCAAATTCCATGAAAAAATAGTTAGGACAAACCATTTTAGAAAAATAATAATTTTATCGAAAACATTTCTAATATCATTTTACCATAAATGAAAATTAAACAATATTTAAAAATCACCATTTTAATTCATGAAACAAAACACTTTCAACTAAACCATAAATATCTACAATTTCTAAAACCACGACTAATGTGACATTACATCAAGATTTTAACTTCAATGAAATAGTTAAATTAATGAAATTCAATGAATTTTAAATAAATCATTCAAGTTATATCTATGAGGATTCATTATTAAATCCACCTACCTATAAAACAATGAAGAAACAAAACAATGGCATAAAACATTAAAATTTAGCTAAAAACTTGAAGAAACATCCTTAGTTCTTCTTCATGTCAAATAAAAAAACTATATCTCAACATGATTTGAATAAAACAACATGGATATATCCCCAATGAATTATATCCAGGATTCCAAGATAGGGAAGAATAAGAAATTTGAGGAAACCACCAATAACGAAAAATTATTAAGGAATTTAGGCCTCCCACACACAAACATTTTCCTACGGATCACTCCAGGATCAGGAGGAACGATTTATCCATCCCATGGAAGGGGGGAGTTTTTTTAGAGTGATATTAGGGAAAAATTAATCATTAAATTTGTAAAAAAAATAGATCCACAAAATTTTGATCAAATTTTTAATGGTGCACTGTTAAGGTGAACAATTTGGAAAACTGTGTGTAAACTAGGTTCTTTCCATTACCTCCAAACACCCATAACATGGTTGGATCATGTAGTTATAAATATAGTGTTCCTAACAGGAGAATATAATTTTTCTTGAATTTAACTATCATTCAAGAATGGCCACACAGTTTTCCCAAACCATGCCCCTAACTGTGAATCTACACTATGACCACTATTTTAGTTCCAAGATCTAATGGGAGGTGTTGTGTTGTTTCTACTAACCATTATCAAACAATGAAACACTATAAAATCATTAATTATTTAAAAAATTATTCTTTAAATGTACCAAAAAATATCCAAAAAATATAATATAATTTAAATAAATAAAAAAATGTTCAATTTCTTGAAACCGGTGGTTCTAAAAATAATATTTTATGGAATTTATGTATTCAAAAGTGGGTGTTATATATTATTTGTAAATAAGAATTGTATTTTCTGAAATGTTTTTAATGTTGTTTGATTTCATTATGATATTTTTGACATTTTTTATGATAAATTGGTCTTTTATATAATTTTTTTCAAATTAAGGTATGTTTAAAAAAAGTTTTTATATGGAAACTCATGAAATGTTTTTTAATTGAGGAGAACCTTAAGAAAATTTATGATGTTAAAATATAGTGTCAATATTTTGAAAAAATCCTAGTAATAAATTTTTTATGATAAGTTATGAGATAGATTTTGAAAGTTTTCAAATTGAATTTAATTATTTTTAAAGCATGTGTGCATTTTCTAAATGAGTTTTAGACTATATCAAATGTTAGTTGTTTTATAGAAAGGGTTGTCGGTGATCTTCCTTGTTTGATTATTATTTGATTTTATGTTTAATCCATTGTTTGTGGTAGGGATTTTTTATTTTAGTATGATGCATGAATAAGTGTGTTCATATGACCTTCATTAGGATAGTCAAATGGTTTTAATTATGAAAAATCATTAGATTTCAGATGTAGGATCTGTGGAATGTTATAAGAGCCTTTAAATAAATATTTGGGGAATCAACTCTAATCTATTTATGATTTTTGGTATATGAGTTTCATCAAAAACGTATTTCAAATGTTTTGAGATTATAAATAAAATTCACACTCATGAAGGAATTTTTTTAAAAAAAAATGAAGAATGATTAAAATGTTTTAGGGATTACATTAATATTATTATAAAAAACATTGATTTTTCATAAATGGTTTCGATTTATGAATATTCATGGGGATGTATTTTGAAAATTAAATATTTTTTTATATATTTCATAATTTTCTATGAGTAATATATTAAGGGGTTTTGGTAAAGTAGCAATAAAATACTTGGTTATATTTAGAAATTTTTTAATAAATTTTGGATGTTTTTTGGAGTAAAAATTTTAATGGTATACTGTTTGTTAAAGTAATTTTCATGAAATGTTTTTATAATTAAAAATTGTTTCTTATAGTTTCGTTTTGAATATATTTTTAAAATCATGGAGTGATTTCAAATAATTAATATTTAGAAATTTAATTTTCATTGTGTTTTGAAATTAATGTGAATTTTTGTACATAATATAAAATTCCATTATATTAAAGAGTATTTTAATTGTGATCGATTTGTGAAATTAAGTTGAATCGGTTTTGTAAATGAGAAATAATTATTCTAAGGTGAACATGTACGTGTTTTGATATTTTAAATTGGGGTTTTAGAAATTGGTTTTTCTTTTCATGTGGTGTTTTTAATGTAGTTAATTTTAATATGGAATCCAAAAAAATGATTTGAAAATAAAAATGTGTTCTATGTGAATGTTTTGAACCCCATGGTAGTAGGAAGTAATGTTTTTAATGTTCTCTTCTTTTGAAAATTGAGTTCAACGAATTTTCTTTTAGTGAGGTAGTTTAAAAAGAATCATTTTTTAAGTGTATTTATTTTAATAGATTTATACATTGAGATTTTTCATGTTGTTTATATTGGGAATGATTGATTTGAATTATGATACAAGGAGTAAATAGATTTGTTTTTTTTAGTTCTTGACATACGCCCCATTCCTAAACAATATTTGGTGAAACATAGATCCTCTAATTGTTGATATTATTATTAATATGTCCCATTATATTGTCTCACTTTAATTACATAGAGGTACTATAATTAGGGTTATTGGAAGATGAGGAATTACTTAGTGTAACTCAATCTGTAATGGTGATGATTATCTAATTTTGGGATTATTCTTCTTGGATTTCAAGTAATCAATGAGTTTAAGGAAAATATTGTTTGATGTATCTCCTTGGGTATTCCTTGGATGCTTCCCTGTGTAATGTTGGTCTTTATTTTGATATTCATGACATAGTGTATTAGTGTGCATTTTTAGTTTTTCAATAATGTTAGCCTATTGATTTGTTAGATCACATGATGGGTGATACACATAGAGGAGGGGTTGAAATATCATGTCTGACAATTTTAAATTCATACCACTTTCAAATTTTCTCAGCACCTATGTCATGATAATCATTGATGAAATAAATATAATGAAAAAAAACACCTCCATATGGATAACTACACCACTAATGCCACCTCGTTATTATCTCCCACACATAGTCTACTTCTTATTATCAATAGGAACTTGAGAAAGGTTATGACCTTAAAATCATAAAATCAACTAGAACCATCCATTTTTAATATATCATTAGTGGGGAACATATTAAACCTTTTAAAGAGTGATCACAATTGAGAATGTGAGCCTCCACATGGACTCCAAATGATGATATTCCTCTACTATAGACAACAATATACAACCGCTATTCTTAGTTCTATTTTTCATCAATATTGCATTTTATCAATTTAGATTCATATAATTGTCTTTTTTTTACATAATTTCTTATCATTTATATTCAAAAAAACATGTGTGAATATTGTTTCCATATTCTTGTATGGAAACATCCCTAGATTTCCAGTGACTTGGCTTGACTCATTCAAATTCATAATCTTTGAGTAAATAGTTTGTTAGAATATTATTAAAAGGTCAGATGAAGACTTATCTTATTTCCCTCATTTTAAATTTTCATCGGTTTATTATCAATTTAATTATTTCATTAAATAAATGAATTTTAATTCATTTGATATTTCCATGTAATCATGGTGACATGGAATATCTGACTGTGGTGTGAAACTTTCTCTACACTAACAACATTTCCCTTGGCTGATTAATATTTATCTTTAATTGAATCATGATCCATGTATGATCATGATGATTGGTTCATGTAGAATAGTTCAAAAATAATCAAATGATTTAAAAATAATTACTTATAATATATAGATTTTAAAAACACAACATTAATGTAAGATAAATTTTCTTATATATCCCATTTTCTTTGTGTGTATGGGAAATTATCTTAGGAGAATATCAAATAATATAGCTATAGGATAAATGAATTTGTCGATTTTTTACCAAATCCTCATCCATGTAGATGAATTATATTATGGGAGCTCAAAATATATTATGAGTAACTAAATTTAATAACATTAATCAATGCATGATAAATTCTTTTTCCATATTTCCATTGAAGCCATGAAAAAGCTTATCTTGAAAGAACTTAAATATCTTATGCACATTATATAAATCCCCTTAAAAACATAAATGTTGAAAATTCATTTCATGTAGATAAATTATCTTAAAGGAATACCCATATGATAATTTTCCCTTTTCAATTTTCATCATTAGAGAAAAACATATAGAACTTCTATAAAATAACTTTGAGCATATTCAATGACACTCTAGACCTTATCAATAACTTCAAAAACATCATCCAATATATTTTCGTAGTGTGAATCAATATTATCATACCCTTGATGGATTCCCTATTTAATTAACCCATCTATTTTCAATTCAGGATAACTCTTGAAGATTTCACAATAGATTAACATCAAGCTAATTCTAAAGTGTTATAAATAGTTCTCCCAACACCACAACAGTTTACATATCTTCCATAAATATTAGAACAAATATTATCATAATAAAACAAGTATTTACTTCAAATAAAACATCATCCTCTGGGATTCAATATGATTAGGTCTATCCTTTATTGTGTTGTAGAAGGGAAGGAATGGTTGTGTGTTTGGGAAATAGGATGAGTGAAACTTTGAGCTTAAATTATGCTCTACCTAGAATTCTACTTGTTTGGAAGGGTTCTCCAAGAGGTAGTTATCTAAGATTGAGGTTCCATGTTTCTAATGGTGATCCAAGAATATATCCATATTTTTCTTGTTGAGGATTTATTCTTCTCGAGATACTTTGTATTGTATCATTTCTTCTTGATTTTAATCTACCATTATTGTTTTATTGTAGTAAAGCTTTGTTATTTGGATTTTAATATCAGGTTTATGGTTAATATGGGAATAGTAACTTACTTGAATGACTTTAATCCCCTATGATATATGATTTATATTGTTTAGTAATTGGTTAGTTCCCTCTTAATCCTCCCATCCATTGGAAATATTTTGGTTATGTTGAGGTTCTCTTCTCTATTAGTTGTTGGGAGTTAGTGGTTCCTTATAAGGATTACAATTCTAGTGGAATTATTAAATGGTGGGGATACCACTATGGGTGTAACATTTTTTCAAGTATTTACCTATTTTCATGTAGATTTAGTAGTGTGCATCTACCATGTATGGTTTTTAACATCCATGGATGACCATTTTCTACGATGATTTATACTTATGTTTTCTTTGAGTATTTTTGGTTTTTTTGGGATGAGTATTTTATGAATTCTCATTTATAGAAAATTTGAGTTTTGTGGTACACATAACTATTGTTATGAGGATGAAATATTTAGTTTTTTTGATATGGATTCTAAGGATTCATGGTATATATTATTGAATTAATTTATTTTGGCTAGTTAGTGTTGTAGGTTATTTTGGATTATTAGAGTGATTTGATCTTTAGATAGGTCAACCTCACCTTTTAAATTGATCAATATTATCTACAATGGAATTATAGAGGAATATAGAATCACAGTGGGGAGAATTATGAAATACCATATATCATTTTGAGGATTGATATATTCTATTTATTCATTTTTATCCTACATTTTCTATTGGTATAGTTTGCTTTTGGATTCTTTGGGTGTTTAGAGGTGTTTTGGTAGTTTAGTAGAAAATATCCATATTCTACAGGTCATTACACCATATTGGGTGAAGAATGTGTGTTTTACTTTAAAATATGGTTACTTTCATGCTATAGTCCCGGCCATGGTACATGGGGGCAACATCAAATCTAAACTGCCTAGGGAGTACTAGGTTCTGGCACTCCTTGGGGAGTGCCTTGGCCTTTCGGCCAGGACCACATCAAGCACTATGTCATTAGGCCAGCTATATTAGAGGTGGGAGGACCCCTATGTAAAATGGAAGGTGGGGTGTAATATGAATTCCCGTTATACCCCATTTTAGTTGGACCTAATGGAGGTTCATCATATTGTTGTTGATGTGGGAATTTTCTTCCTGAATTCATGATTTGTTTTTAAGTGAAAATACAACCCTTTTGCATGCGATTTTAATCTCCTCCACTCCTTTTTTCTTCACATTTTTGTAATGAATAGAGCTTCATCCATGGTTTCTTCCTTCCTTCAACACCATTGATTATCCTTCCCAGATTAAATTTATATCATCTAATTTGGTATTTATTTTTCCCAAATTATTCATCCCCTTTTATTATATCATTTTTCCTCTAATATTCATTAAGTATTGGACCCTAGATTCCCATGAGGTCAGAAATATTGGTTGAGATTCAATATTTAATGGAATATAATTATTTTTTAGGCCCATGAGTATCCCTCCTTCTCATATCTTGTGGTCCCAAGTGAAGGTGATGTGTTTGATCCAATTGTGAGGCAGGTGTATCTATAAAACACATCATTAACTTGTTTTACTAAGGGTTCTTGGGATTTCCTTTAGTTCTATTTATAAATTATGTTTTATTTTAATTATTTAGGGACATTTGTTTATTATTATATGTTATTGTTGGCTTGTGTTAGAATAAATGGTGGTTTCCCTTAGTTTTCATTATAAAATCATTTTTACTATATTTTTTTTATAAAATGTATCAAAGGTGTTTATATTTGAAAAGGGATTTCAAATGATATTTTTAAAATAATAACGTGATTTGAGTTCATAATCATATGACAGGGGTATATTGATTATGTTATTGAAGGAATGGTTTTTATGTATTTGAGTTTCCAATATAGTGTGGGACATGGGAGACCTTGGGTGTTTATAAGTGACATGGACAGATTCTTCCCTAGTGTAGACTATCTGTTGTAAATAGAATCTCTAATAAGTAAATCAGGAGTTAAAGGGATGGATTTTAACCCTGATGAGGCCAAGATCTCTTGCTGAATTATTATATTCACTTATTATAGAGAATATTCCTTGAGTGATTCCTAGTAACCTTGAGGATAAGATTACACCCCATGTGTGGTTATAGTGCTTGTGTAGATGTTTTGTACTTTATGACAATGTTTTCATTATTTGGATATTTTAATGGTTATTATTACATTATTCCTTCTTTTATGAATAATTTATTCTTTTTTCATATTTTCTTCTAGAAATTGGATACATTATCGAAGACCAAATAATTTAGAAAATATTTCAAAAAAACTTTTTTCATATAAAATTTATTAGGTTTTTAAAACAATTGTTTTTGAACTAGTACAAAAAATTTAAAATGTGAATGATGCTGTATAGATTCAAGGTGTAATCATAATATTCTTTTACTCAAAAATAATATATATCCATGAGAGAAATGAAAACTTGGTTTTAAAAGATTTAAGTAAAGGTAATGTAACCCCTTATTATGGTGGTTATCCATGTGGTTTGTGATCATTCCTCATATGGTACCTGGAAGTTCCCGGGGATCATAAGAATTTTTTTTATAATTGACTGTTTAGGAATCCTTACCTGTTTTTATGGGTAGTAGATTTATTATACATTTCAATATTATTTATCACTATAGTTTTTTATTACTAATTGCATTCTTAGCTCAAATTATATATTTTTATTTCCTAATAAGACCTTTTTTAACTAGGTTGAGAGTAAACCCCTACATGACATGGAGTACATGAGGCATAAAATTCTAAAAACTTTACTTGAACCAAACTATATTAGAATATATCTACCATGAACCTCTTCAATTTTATGATTATCTCCCCAATTAATGTTGAAATAGTTTATAGTTCCAGTTTTATTACTACACGTGTATATCTCATGCGCTTCATATCCCCCCTACCATCATCGTTCTATTTTCCTCTAGCTAGTGATTGTTACTGTCACGAACCAGGCCGGGTCGCCATCCGACCCGGCGCCCGACCCGGTCCTCCCAACCATATTCTGCATCTCAAACGACACTTGATTAAACAATTGCTCAATTAATAAAACATCACACATGCAAACTACAAGGCCTTAGTTTAAAAAAAAACAAATTTTAGATGTCGTAAACATTTTAAAATCAATTGCACATCCCAACACATTGTACACACAATTTTCACACCTTAAACAATTACTAAAACATGTCTGAAAATTTCAACAACACAACGCACCTGAAAACATTGGCATTTATCTAAGAACAACTAAAATTCAACAATATGAATATCGAAGCGCATCAAAAATAAAATTCGCATCACGCAATTTATCACTAGAACACATTCTAATTTAACTAACGAGCAATTTAAATCATCTAAAGATGGTATGGCATGGAACTACCTACCTTGATGTTGAATTTGCCCGAATCTTGTGCGGACCTTCATCCGCACCTAATACGCACCACAAACAAACTAAAAGCAGGCCCTACAACATGAATTGGACCAAGAATAACATCAAATCCAGACCAAAAACCACATAAACCCTAACCCAAAAATTTATCAAAAGGTAGAAACAACAAAATGAGGTGAAACGCACCAGCGGCGTGGGTGCGAAAGGCCGGTCCGGGGTCGCCGGAGGTTGTTGAGGGTTTCACAACGCCGGAAAGACGAGAAGGAATGCCGCTGGACACTCGGTCGAGCAAGGGAGGGTACGGGGGTCTCGGCCGAAAGTTGACGGAGGCTACCAGAGCGCTGGAGGAGGCTGCGGTTAGGGATCCGACAACAAGGAAGTTGGCCGGGACAAGAGGGGGGGGTGTTTGCCGGAGTGGGAGGCCAGCGGGGCGGCACCGGCTGGTAAGGAGGCCGGCGGTGGGGAGCGGGTGCTGGTGGGGGCGGCGGCGGCTGGTCCGACCCGGTCCGCGGCAAGGCCCGAAGGGCGTTCCCAAAAACCTTCCCAACCATATTCTGCATCTCAAACGACACTTGATTAAACAATTTATAAATTAATAAAACATCACACATGCAAACTACAAGGCCTTAGTTTTTAAAAAAAAACAAATTTTAGATGTCGTAAACATTTTAAAATCAATTGCACATCCCAACACATTGTACACACAATTTTCACACCTTAAACAATTACTAAAACATGTCTGAAAATTTCAACAACACAACGCACCTGAAAACATTGGCATTTATCTAAGAACAACTAAAATTCAACAATATGAATATCGAAGCGCATCAAAAATAAAATTCGCATCACGCAATTTATCACTAGAACACATTCTAATTTAACTAACGAGCAATTTAAATCATCTAAAGATGGTATGGCGTGGAACTACCTACCTTGATGTTGAATTTCCCCGAATCTTGTGCGGACCTTCATCCGCACCTAATACGCACCACAAACAAACTAAAAGCAGGCCCTACAACATGAATTGGACCAAGAATAACATCAAATCCAGACCAAAAACCACATAAACCCTAACCCAAAAATTTATCAAAAGGTAGAAACAACAAAATGAGGTGAAACGCACCAGCGGCGTGGGTGCGAAAGGCCGGTCCGGGGTCGCCGGAGGTTGTTGAGGGTTTCGCAACGCCGGAAAGACGAGAAGGAATGCCGCTAGACACTCGGTCGAGCAAGGGAGGGTACGGGGGTCTCGGCCGAAAGTTGACGGAGGCTACCAGAGCGCTGGAGGAGGCTGCGGTTAGGGATCCTATTTGATCCTTAGTGGGGTGTCGTTTCTTGCTTTGGGACTCAGCCTTAGTTGCGGCTTTCCGGGGGCGGAAAGCATTATGGTGGGGAGAATTGTCACACTCGTCATCTCTAATTTTATTTATTTTATTAATTTACTTTGCGTTGGGTAGTTTAGGTTGAAACCCGACATGGTGATTTGAGTTCTTGGTGTTTTTGGTCTTGTTTGCATCTGGCGCAACGCGGTCGAAGCTGCGCGGCCTCTCCTAGGCTGCCATGCGACCCTGCCCGGTTCACCGCATGCCTTAACAATGTTTAATTAATGAAATCATTACTATTATTATTATACTGGATGATAATTTAATAGAGATTATTATTTTTATTATTATTATTTCCATTGTTGTGACTTGTTATTATTATTTTCCATTTACTTTTAATATTATTATCGTTAGTATTATTTTATTTTTAGTTATACTTTTATTTTATTATTTTGTTATAATTATTATTATTATTAATTTGTTTTGTTTTAGATTTTTTTTAGTTTCTTTATTTTTATTTATTTTGTTCCCCTTTATCTTTTGTTTTTATTTTTATTTTTTTTTTCTCTCTTTTTTTCCCCTCATTTCCGTCGGGTCCCCTCCCCTTTCCCCGCCCGGGTCGCGCTCCCCTCCCCCCCCCGAAACCCTAGCTGCGTCGAATCCCTTTCCCCCCCTTTGGCCGAGCCTCGCCGCACCGCTTCCCCGGCCGCCGCTCCGTCTCCCCCTCCAGCGAACCCAAACCACCGCCCCTTTCTTCTCCTGTCCGGCGGACTCCCCCTCTCGGCCAAGTTGAAGCGTGACCCCGCACCCCTCTTCCATGGCTGCCGGCTCTCCTCTTTCTCTTCTGTCCGCCGCACCCTGGTTCATCGGTTTCATCACACCCTCCACTACACCGCATCTCCCTCATCGGCTTCACCATTCCGTCGCGCCATCGCCCCTCTACTGTTGGTCTCTGGACTCCCAATCCTCTGCAACTGCTCTTTCCGGTGTCTCCTGGTTCACCCGGTGCACCCTGATCCATCCGACTTGTGCCAGCGCCCCATACCCCTGCTGTCCAGCGAACCCCCCCTAACTCCCCAGCATTAGTCCAGTGCCGCCCTTACCCCTGCCGGCACGACACCCCTTTGGGTGAGTCTTATTTTATCTCCTAGGTTGTTAGTTTTAGATTTCGATTCCAATTTTATTTGGTTTCAATTCATGTTGTATGAGGCTTAATTTGTGCTGTTTTCAGATCGATTTTGATGTAATTATCGTTATCTTGTTTTTGTTAAGGTTCATTTTGGTTTTGTTTTGGTGCGATTGATGAGAAATTGGAGTCTTGCACCGAATTATCAGAAGTCGCTGCATGCAGGTAGGTGGTTCCATGCCTTTGCATCATCTAGATAACTTAATTTGTTTGTTTAGTTAAACTTGATAAGTTCTATGATTTAATTGCATGGTGCTGTCTTTGTTTATAATGCTTTGCCATGCTTGTTTGATAAAAATTGGATTTCCGAAATGGTATGCTTTTGTGTTTTGTATGTGTTGTTGTATAAATGAATGGGTGTGTTTTATAAGTTGCACGGAATGCGGTTTAAAAATTGTTTGACATGCGTGCGTGGTAAAAAAAAATTGCACTCTCTTTAGAAATGGTTATGTTTTTGTTTATTTATTTATTTCGACCTTGCCATGGTAAATTTTTAAAGTGTCTAATTAATTGTGCAAATGGTGTAAATGAGGTTTTAGAAAAGTTGAGTGTTTAATTGATTTTTAAAATGTTCTTTTCATGGAAAGATTTTTGTGTTTTGAAGTGAGGTTTTATGGTATACATGTGATATGTTTTGTAAACTAAGCGATTGTTCATTTGAGTGGTATTTGGGATTCCAAACAAGGTTGAAAGGTTTTGAAGGTTGTTTGGTAGTGTGAGAGGTGTTTTTAAGTCGCTTTAGGTGTTTGTTTATTTAATTAGACATTTTTCAAAGTATGTGAATCACTTTTGGTGTGTTTGCCTTGTCCTGCACTTGTGAAATTAAAATGAACTTTTTTTTATAATGGAAAACAAGTTTTGATATGGTCACCTCATGTATCAAGTATTAAAGTGACGCCTCTATATAGAACCAAGTGGTCTTTGGTGTAAAGTCTTCTTGGGTTTTCTTGAAACAATTTCATTAATAGTTCAAATGGTTCTTTGGTACATTTTTATGATGTGAAAATGGTATTTTGAAGGAGTTGAATACGCATTCATTTTTAAAGTGGTGTATTTTTATAAAATGAGACATGTCCTTTGTGTGCGTATCTTTGAAATATTGTTTTGGTATGAATGTGGTGACTTTTTGTGTAATGTCAAGCTTGGTTTGTCAAATGTGAAAGTGGTGAATTATGTGAATGTGAAACTTGATTGAGCACAAGGGAAACCCTGGGTATCTAAGTGGGCAGACTAGAACTAGTGTGCTAGTGAGCCGGATGGGTATCGTCCCTGTTTCACTTAGCTGGATTGACGATTGCAACACTAACTAAACATATGATATCTGAGGGTCGTGGCCTTCTAAGCCACGTGTTCTGAGGGTCGTGGCCTTCTAAGCCACGTTTTCTGAGGGTCGTGGCCTTCTAAGCCAGGTTTCACCGAGACACGAGGTTTCTAGGGTCCCACTCGAGCTAGATGATCCTTAGGGGTTTTACCTACAGTGCTCTACCATCTGTGGCATGGTGCCTTCCATCGGCATATGGAGGACCATGCGGGTTAGCGTGTGTGTGTGTATGGGTATGTGAGTGTGTGTGTGTGCGTGAGAGTGTGTGTGTGTGTGTGTTCCCATATTAAACTTTTCCCTTCCTCTCAAAAATCATATTTGTGAAATGCGTTCCTTTTAGTGTTTTCCTTTAGCATTTGGCTTGTAAACATTTTCTTTAAAACCATCTTGAAAGTATAATTTTGAATAAACACATTAATTTTTCTTTTTGATGTTGTGGCATGGAGCCTTTTTATTGGGTGACGTCCTATTGGGCTTTTGGCTCACACCCTACATACACCTTTGGGTGTATGTAGACTTTGTTTCTTGTGAATTCCAGGTTGTGACTGTGTGCTCAGTGATGGTGGTTCAGGTTGCAGCTGGTCTTCTCATGCAGAATGGTGTTGATGTGGTCTCACTTCTTCCGAGAGGTTGAGTTTGAGTTTTAGTTTCCGCTGTCGTCTTTTCTTTTTAGTTATTGCTTCAAGTTGTAGACTTTAAACTTGTTCATAGTTTAAAGGCACGTTTTGTTGTCTGTTTCTAATTTCAGCTTATCTATCTGGTTAGTTGGTTTTTCTATCTTGTATTTCGGGTGAAACCGTTCCCATCTGTTAAACTTGATACCCGGGCACTTGTGCCAGCCCGTGGGGATTGGGAACGCCCTTCGGGTCTTGCCGCGGACCGGGTCGGGCGCCGGGTCGGATGGCGACCCGGCCTGGTTCGTGACAGTTACTACTATGATCCAATATCCAAGGATTAATATTGTAAGAAGGACCTAATATTCTCCTTGGTGTGGAGTCTATGCGGCCCAAAGTACCATTATTGATTGATGTGCTTGTAGACCAAAGAACCAATGTAACCCAAAGGCCCTATAACCTGAATTCCATTGATGGAAATTTCCAAATTTTAGAAAGGATTCCGGGTTGTGGATTAATGGATTATGAGGGTGAAATAATATCCTCTTTGTCACTTTTAATGAGATGGAACTAGTAACCAAACTTGGGTGATTAGTAACACACCTCATGTTGAGTAGTGGTCCAACCCTTGTGAAAGCTAACGAGAGGCATGTCACATACCCTCAAAAAACAATTTTTGAACCTGAATTAATATAGGAGTAGTGGAGTTTGGTTTTCAATAGAGATGCAAGTTTTTTTGGGTGTATTCTTCACTTGTGTAATGGATTTGATTTCAGAAAACCACGATTGAATTCGGATGGTTTTCAAATAAATTTTTAAATGAGGTTATCTACCCTTGGAAATCCTCTTACCTTTCTTGTCAAATCACTATTCCATTATTCCGCATCGTTGTAAATTTTCATTGCACTTGAATCAAGACTCACCCTATTCAGTGATTTGGGTAATCCTCTCCAGTATCCATATCCCCTTCCATAACCTATCCGTATTCCAAATGATTTGGAATTTTGTTTTTTTATATCTATACTCAGATTAGAGAATTAAATATCTCTTCAATACCACTGCCCCTTGAATTTTCACAGTGGTCTACAGTTTGAATCCTTCCTTGGAATTTATTTCAATTATGATTGAAGTTAAATAAAAACATAGAAAATGTATTTGATATGAATCTTGAACCAATTATTTTTTGGATTTAATTGGAAAGAGAATTCATTACAAGGATGTAATCCATGTGCTTATTCTATTTCAAATACATGGGTTTAGGTACCGAAGACTCATCAAAGGCCTCAAACGGTCATTTTTGGGTAAACCAAGTGTACCCACCACTTAAAAGGGTCCTTTCAATTCCAATGAGCATATTGCATGAATGATTGTATGATCATGAGTGGGGGATTATTTCAAGAACAAAGGTAGTTATTTCCAAAGGAAATGGGATGTTTCATTTCTTACACTACAACATAGAGGATTTCCATGGTTGGAATGTGAAAGATAGAAGGGTGTCCTAAAATAAATGAAAGATATGAATAATAGATCCCTTTTAATTCAAAATTTTAAATCAATATGGGAATATATCATAGTGTAGCTCCCACAAATATGGAAGAAAAGGATTGAAAAGCCACTTCCTCACCTAATAACTTGTGTGCCCATGGCTGGGGATTTCAGCTTACCTCTACTCCTAGAGGGTCATTGACAGAAAAAATGTTATTCTCATGTGTGAAATCCATATTATTCCACAACAATGCACGACATGGACCAGTTAAGGTATAGAATATTTTGTGAAAGGTCTCATGTGGTCCCCATCCTAACTTGTAATTATGTAGAGTGATCCTTTTGCCTCTACCTCTACGCATCGACGGGTTCGTGTAAAGCACCTTATTGCATGGAATTTGAGCCTATAGGTAACCTCCATATTGTGTGCACTAAATCCTATTGACTAAATGGACTACCCATGTGCTAGAGTACCATAATCATGCATTTATTGTGTGAAACTCTCCAAAAAAAATGTAACAACTTCTTAGTCCCCTAATAGACATCCCTTATAACTCTTGTGAAACCACTAACTTAACATTTTCTCTTTATAAGAAATACTATAACCCCAGTTTCTTCTCAGCCTAGGGATCATAATGTGGACCCCATGACTGAACACTTCTATATGGTAGTACCAACACCTTTCCCCTTCCAAATTCCCATGATCGGTGGCAACATAATCCCAAGGGTTAAGGAGTGAGTCCACCAATGTCCAACATGCATGACATAAAACTACCAAGTTCCATGTCCTTATTGTACGATGTTAAATTTCTTTATAACATTCTCATCACATGATGTAAATCTATAGTCATACCCTATTGAACAAAAATAGTATGGACTGTGTGCCAGAGCCATGGTATGACCCTGCAACTCCCAAACCTCTTACCCTATGAAATAAACATAAGATTCTCTTTTTATAACTCACATAGAATGAGATCATACAAGAAAAGTCCACATGTCTGTTGCAACCACATCATCACACCTCTTAATGAAACTGGAATAACTACTATACATAATCCCCACACTATCCCTCATCAACTCTCCTTTCACAACATGAGATTACATACCACATGGAATTAAATTTCATGGATAGGTATTGTATCATGACCATAAATAGGGGCATTGAACTATGTAGGCTTACATCCTTGTATTATAAGCATGGTATATAGGATGCCTCATGGAGGCTCAATCTTAATAATGGTAAACTATTGGCTTGTGACATATTCCCTCTTAAGGATGCACATCCAAGATTCACTCCAAGGGGAGTTATGATCCAACAAACATGGAACCTTCTCAAGGTGTGTTCTGATTCCCAACCCCAGGTGCGCCTCAATGGGAATCCGAACAATTGTAAAATATTCAGGTGTGGCATATTCCCCCTCCAGACCCACCTCTCAGATCTACCTCAAGGGTATTTTTGATCCGTCAATCTTATAACCTCTTCAAGGGGTGATTTGATGCACACCTCTCTAATCTGACATAAGAGGAATTATAATCCATTAATCCCAAATCTGCCTCAAGGGGAAATATGACTAAACCAACTCAAATCCACCTCAAGGGGTTTTCAAATCCCAATATCTGGGAACACCTCAATTAGAATCCTAACAAAGGTATATTATACTAGTGTGAGATATTCCATCCTAGGGATGCACTTCCCAAATCCTCCATAAGAGGTGTTAAAATCCATCCATCTTGGAACCACATCAAGGGGAACTCCGATAGAAACCGCTCAGGTCTGCCTCCATGGGGAATTCAAATTTTACCAAAATATCCCCACAATATGTTAAAATTCAACCCAACTCATATCGACAAGATGGAAAGTCTTTCTACGATCTGTCTCAATCAAATGTTCTGATCCATCTCCATGAGATGATGGAATAGAATCTTGACCCGTAATACCTACCCTTTGTGAAACATGTGATGGTTGAGGTAAAAACACCTATAATACATAAGACCTTGGAGCTAATTAACGTGTGATTGACATAGGATGACTTGGGTTTTGTACCTAATATTCCATACATGAGATTTCCTCCTAAGAAAAAGATTTGTAGGGGACCAATGTTCTCCTTGTCCAGACAATCCCAGAGTCCCAGCATTACTACTCTCTTAACTAATGGGTTTTTCCCTATCAATACAAAGGAATTGTAATTAATTAATGTTATAACACCTTGAACCCATGCTTATGTATTCAGTTCTAGAACATGTTGTGTAATTTGTTTATAAATGATAATTGAAAATTACACATTCCATTTATACAATATATGACCTTTTCTAGTATAGGTTCTAGAAAATTATGAAAAACTATAAAATTTATCATATTTGAAAAAAAATATTAAACAATATTCATACTTCTCTACTGCATGTGCTAACTTCAAAAGTGAAGACATCTAAAATATAACTACTAAGATACCTATGAAAATTATTTTAAAACATTGGATGGACATTTAATTTCCAAGTAAGGGGTTTTGAAATCATTGAAATACCCTTTATGAAATATTCTTTTAAAAAATAACTTTTTTTAAATATAATTAAACTTTTTTTGAAAATCACATTTGAAAAAACCTTTGTAAATACAATTTGAAAATATCATTTAAATTAATTATGCCTTTAAAATACTATAACACTTATCAAAATAATTACACTCAAAAAATTTTAAAAATTGTTTAGTGATATTTATGAAAAAAATATACAAGCTTTAAAAAAACACTAGGGCCAATTGAAACACTAAGTATTGTCTTATCCCTACCCACTTGAAGAGGGATGGATTCACTCCCCAATTCCCTACCATATTTAAAACAATTGAGTTCCAGATTTTCTGAAAACGTTTTAATATTCCTTCATATAGAAATATATATTTTTTATTTCATTAGAGTTTTAATCGAAAAAATTGATAATTTATGTAAAACTAAATGTATATATTTATATATACTTTATTAAGATCAATCCTCTTATATTTCAAACTACTAAATCTCATGACAGATTTACGTTGAATGATATATTAATGAAAGATTAATTGTCACCCATATATTCCATTTATGAATTTTTGCAAAATATTCTTTGTAATTAATTCGTACAATGGAATAATTATTTCAAAACACATACCTGTACATGATTAACAAAATAAGATCATAAATGCATGATATATCATGAGTTAAGATGGTCTCTGTATCATTTAAATGACATTCATGAATGTACATATAACATGATGGTATTTGTAATGACCCAATTTTTTATCAATAGAATTCACTTATTATAGTTATGACATATAGTATAATCACATTAGGGAGAAAAATGAAATATCATGATACAATGTGAGCATTAAACATAATTTTTCCACCTCTGTGTCTTGAATTTAGAAAATCTAACATACATAATTTCATTCTAGGTGATTTTTGGGGTTTGGTGGAATAAACATAATTTTTTTGGGGAATAGTAACCTAACCGTTTGAATATTAATATGAACCTTATTAATAATAAACTACCAAAAACAATAGTAACCTCACACATAAAAGTGTAAATAAAGTTTAGGCATCTTATAATTGATAATATGACCATAGTAAAAGTATTGGAATTTTTATTACTCATAAATAATTATTTACAATTAATTAATAAAATTAAAAGAAAATATATTTCCTTAAAAGGTGTTTATCAATTATAATTTTATTTTTCTTCTAGTTTTAAGATAATTTTTTGATACCTTTTTTAATTTTTGAAATCATTATAAAATCAGTTATAGTTTTAAAGTCTGTATTTTTAAATTAAATTTCAATTTTAATTTAAAATTAAATTAATCATATTTTTATTTTTTTAAATGGATTTCATTTTTGGATTCTACACATTAAGTCAATAAGGGTTAATTATTGGGATTTTTCTATAATTAATGAATTTTTATGAATAAAAAATAAAAAAATTTACAGTATATATAAATTATAATTTAAATAGACTATTCATAGCATCAACACTGTGGTGATCACCCTTATTTAGAACTGACATACACATATTAATATTTTTGGTCATGGAATCATCACTATTTCTTGTCTTATGGAAAAATAATAAACTAATGTTTAAAACATTGAGAAAACTCTCCTCCCCTCCACAATAAAAACCACCCACACTACCCTCTTCACTTTACTCCTATAAAACTTTGTTCCTTGCCTAAATTCTAATAAAATATCTCCGCAAGATTCTCCCCTATGTCCAAAATCGGTTTGGGACCTCAAAATACCAATTCTTCTCCCCTTAAGTGGCTCTCAAGGATGATTAATTCAAGAGGTAAACTCCTCTTTTCAATTCTTTTACTTTCTTTTGAAGTTACTTTGTCTTCTTTTCCATCCTTACCTATCCTCATACAAATGTTATGAAAAATATTGTAACATACATTTACTATAATGTTTTCATGATAAAGGAAGCGGTTATTATTGTCTCTCCTTTACCCTTATTTTATACAATTAGTTAAAACGCCATCTGTGATGTGTTAATTTACCACATTCAAGGGTGTTGGGTTTTCAATTTCTATTACTATCTTCAAGTCTGATCATGAAACCATTATTATGGTTGAAACGAAATATAAAATATTTTTTATGTCTCAAATATAGTTCTAGAATATTTTTATTTTCTCATGGTTTTGATTTATGACACAAAATGTGTTCATTGTGATCAAAAAATGCCATTTAACCCAAAAGGTTACCACTAAAGTTTTATATAATAATTCAAATTCACTCCAAGTAACCAATTAAAATTCACAACCATATAACATTTTTTATATTAAATAACAAAATATAACTCCAATTCTGTACAAGAATCTTAATTTTACATAATTATCCATTCATGTATATAAGTAAATCGATCATGAAACCAACAGACCCAAACAATGAAATTGATCCTCTTAACCAATAAAAATGGATGTGAATGAACTTAAAAAGGTTAAAATATATCAATTAAATATAAAATAAGTTATATAATCTTTAATTAATGAACCTAATTTGATTATTCAGGTCATTAATATCAATTGGAGAACTCCATCTAACTTAAGGTAAGAAATTCTATCTGAACCTCCATTTTTCCAGTGGGTTACTCTATCTTTCTTTTTACCCAGATTATGTTTCCTATTATTTTTATGTAAATATTATAAATATTGTTAAAATTCTCCAAAACCATGTATCAATTTCCATTCAACATTCTCTTTTGGTGTTATTAGTGTTTTTAAATGATTCCCACCACAATTATTCCGGATAAGGAAGATCGTTTTAAGTGAACTTCCCGAATTCGTTCCCAATTTCAAGAGAACTCTACCAAATGGTTTATGATACTACTTTTTTTTAAAGGAATTTTATTTATTATGAAAATATTCATGAATCAAATTTGGTTTTATAGAAAATATTATTTCCTTTTCTGTTTTAAATTCTCATTAGTATTTTCCCTAAAATTGCAGTAAAATGTTTTAATGCATAAAATTCTTAAATACCCTTTTTAAATTTTATCACTAATGTTTAACATAACTTAACATGATATATGAAAATTTTATCTTATGAATTTCCTTGGATGTTCTAATTCCTTTCTTTCATGGTTACTTGTAGGATACTCTCATTCATTATTCTTTATGTCATGATTGTGATACCCATTTCTTTCCAAGGGTGCCCTTATGTTTATGATTGGTTACATATGATTATATATGTGGAATTAATATTCATGAACATGTTAATATGGGTGCGCCTAGATAATGTTATAATGCCTTGGGTAACATGGATTCTCATTAGATGTTATGTTAAACGCTCTTGGCATTTAGCATTGACTCGTGCTTCCATGTGTAATGGTCTTGGTAGTTAACATTGACTTGTGCTACTCTCTATGAAAAAATCCTAGACATGTGATGAAGTATTGTTTTAGGTTTCTTATACATTACAATTATTACATGTTTATATGTTCCCAAGTTTTATATTTTATGATTCCATATGTTCAATCATGTTTCATTCCTCTTTATATCATTATGTCATGCCTTCTAACCCATGTTCTAAAGATTTACTCTTAAGCTTATTCCTTTACTGGTATTTTTAGCTAACCCATGTGTTCATGTTATACCCAAGTTATCCTATAAAAATGTATGAGCACAAAGGATGTTAGTATCTCAATATGATGATTAAATAAAGAATTTTTTTATGTTTTCAGTTTTATGTAACTAGTCTTCAATGGAACTAGACTTCATGATCTTTCACTTGTATTTTGATGTGTAATTAGACATAAAATGATATAATTTTATGTGTAAAAAGATATGGTTTATATGGTTGGTATCATAGGATGGTCTAGTTGTTTTGGAGATTAGGAATATATTGCATTAGTAAGAACAATAGGGATGCGACTAAGTATAATAAAACACCTTTATATTTTGTTAACTATAGATTAATTAGTTCATCATGAAAATAAATCCCTACCTCAATACAAACAAGTATAGGTAGGTTTGGAATTGATGTATCTATGGTTAAAACCCAAAAACACTACTTTGAGTTGGACTCGAATGGGAACTCGTGCAAACAACAAGACTTTCTATACTCTTTGTTTTACACTCCCAGAGGATATGATTTGGTAAAATCATGAGTTTAGTATGAATCATTATTTAGGTAACGACAAAATCCCTCAAGAATATACATTAGGAAATAGATCATAGATATACTAGATTTAAACCTATAGAATCACGGGTTAGGATATACTTTTCCTTTATGATTTTATCTGTTTATATTTCAAGTTTTCTTTCTTTTTTTTGCTTATTAGATATGTATTAAAACCCCTTAATTGTACTGTATTTATCTTGGATAATGGTTGGAAATAGAATAACATGTCTCAATAAAAAATGTGATAAGAAATGTAATGATTTCCCTAATTTTATGCCAATTATGATTGGAATGTGTGCTCAAAACATCATGATAGTACATTCACAGCTATCTCATTTTATGAATAATAACCTGATTCTGGTTGAATTACCTCCTCCTCCATGGAACTATAAAGTTTCCATTGAATCCTTCATGTGGAAAACGCCTCTGATGTATAGTGTATCATCCAATACCCGCATCATATAAAAGTGTATTAACTCCATTGAATAGATATTCTTTGTCCACCAGTGCTTAGAAGAAGAGAAAGTTGTACTGGCGGTATATTGTTTTAATGGGGAAGCTGATCAGTGATGGACACTGATTATGAATACCATGTTCAATGATGAAATAGATTCTATGGATTCGAAGGAATTTAAGAAAATGTTTTTCAATAAATATTTTCCCCAAACCCTCCACCTTAATATGGAAATAGAGTTTTATAGACTCATTAAGAAGGAAGATGATTCGATCTGGGTGCATTAAGCAAACTTTATAAGGATTACAAGATATGCCCCTAGAATTTTCATCAACACCGAATGTAAGGTGGATCACATTCTTAGTGGAATAAAGTCAATTCTATGAAAGTAATTCCTGATTTAAGACTTTGACAGTTATGAGAAGATTATCTGTTGTGACCACAAGGTTGAAATGGAGACTAGACACTCCTAGTGGTCTCGTGGGCCTAATGAAAAAAAGTGTAAGATGGAGTCTAATATGGGTGGTTCATCAAATAAATCCCATGATGTAAAGAAGAACAAACATCCCACGTGTCAAAATTGTGGGAAGACGTTTCATGGGAATTGACTAAAGGGAACTATAAATTTCTTCAAATGTGAAAATAAGGGACATATAGAAAAGAACTACATAAGGTATATGATGAATTATACTAATTTGGATGAATGAAGGAAGGTTTATATCAACACTCAGCATATTGTGCAGTGTTACAAAAAATAAAGAGCATCCGGATTTTGTGATCAATTTCCCTAAGTCAATGGTTTTCATAGGTAATAAACAACAACCTCCAAGGAAACATGGAAGGTATTATGATATCCCTACTATATTGGTGGACCCAAAAAATTATGTGGTGATTGGTACGATAGTTATTAATTCAAAAATAGATAATGTTCTATTTTATTCTAGTTCTATGTATTCTTTCATATATTTAATGTTTGGTTGAACTATTCAAACACCACCTCAAAATTTGATGGATAATTTATGTATGAGAACATTGAATAATGAAATTATTTCATCCGTGGATAATAACTCCTCCATAATAAATTTTTATGGACTAAACCTCCCATAAAATCTTTTCATACATCCTTTAGTGGAGCTCAATAACTTCTTAGGCATGGATTGACTATCTTTATACAAATCTGACATTAGTAGTTTGGAAAGGGAATCACTATTCCCATATCGAAGAATCCTCCAATTCATAAAAATTTTAAGGAGGAATATGAATCTTCTTTACAATCATTAACTCATGTTTGGATGTTAATTCGTTATGATAAATCATTTCTATCTCAAATTATTGAGACAAAAGAGATGATACTTATCGAAGAGATGCCCATCATGAGGGATTACACTGATGTATTCCCTAAATAATTTCGTGTTCTTCCTCTAGATCGAGAAGTTATGTTCTCAATTGAACTTATTCCTAGATCCTTACTTATATCAACGACACCTTATAGAATGGATACCGTAGAGATGGAAGAGCTGAAGATTCCATTACATGTGAAAATGGAGAATGGTTTGATATGCCCGAGTGCTTCACCATGGGGCACCAGTCCTTTTCGTTGATAAGAAGGATAGTTCAATGAGGCTCTGCATTGATTTTTGTGTGCTCAATAAAATCATGACAAAGAACATGTAACCCCTGCCTCGAATAGATTACTTATTTGACCAGCTTCATGGGGATATT
This sequence comes from Viscum album, assembly GCA_963277665.1. NCBI lineage: Eukaryota > Viridiplantae > Streptophyta > Magnoliopsida > Santalales > Viscaceae > Viscum > Viscum album. The sequence goes on from OY728133.1 coordinate 451,115,411, forward strand.
TATTTCTCTAAGGTGGACCTTTAGTCAGGATATCACCAATTAATTGTGATAAAGGATGATATTCCCAAGATTACCTTTAGAATGAGGTATAAACACTATAAGTTCATTATGATTACTTTGGACTCACTAATTACCTAGAAAATATTCATGGAGCTATGTAATTTTGTATTTAGAAATTAGCTTGACAAATTTTTTGTTGTCTTTATTGATGATATTATGATATACTCAAAGAAGAAGGAGGAACATGACAAGCATTTGAATACTATAATGAGGACATTGAGAATGGAGAAACTAAGTGAAAATTATAGTAAATGTGAGTTATGGATGGAGGACGTATCATTCTAGGGACATGTAATCACCAATAAAGGGATATCTGTAGAGCCTTATAAGACAATGGCAATTGAAGAGTGGCCCATGAAAACATCTATAATAGAGATCCATTGCTTTCTAGGTCTAGATAGGTATTATCGATGATTTACAGATAACATATCATGATTTTCAAACCCAAGTACCTAGATAACATCGATGGGAGTGAAGTTTTTCTATACTCAAGAATGTGAGGAAAAAGTTAAGGAGATCAAAAAGAGGCTTATCACTATGCTAGTACTCACACTCCCAACAAGTGGAGAACTCAATGTGTTGTACATTAATGCTTAAAATAGTATCTTAGACTATCTGGTGATTAAAAATGATAAAGTGATAGTATACACCTCATTGAATTTGAAAATCCATGAGAAAAAATATCCTACACATGATCTAGAGTTGGTAGTTGTGATCTTTTCATTGCAAATCTGGCGGCATTATCTCTATAGCGGAGAAATGTGAGATATATACTGATCACAATAGTCTCAAATATATATTTAAACAAAAAAGAGCTTAATATGTGCCAGAAAAGATGGTTATATATCATCAAGTATTATGAGTATTCAATCCACTACCATCCTGATGATGAAAATATGTTGGAAGATGCTCTTAGTAGAAAGGATTCTACAAATTTATCAATGACGTCAATTTAAAAGGATCTAGTCTTCCTAGATTTGCATAGGATGAACACGAGAATAATTAAGGGAGGAAAATAATCAATCATTTCTCATATTATTTATCAACCATCCCTCATGGAGAAAATAAAGGATTCCCAAAGAAAATATGTGGAAATTCAAAAAACGGTGTAAAATTTTAGAAATGGGAAATACTATGATTTCAAGATTGATGAGGAGGGTTTGTAAGATTTTTTTAATGATTATTTTTACCATTTTATCCAAAGATAAATAATGATCGTTTTAATTATGCTCATAGATCAAAAATCTATATTCACATAGGGATCACAAATATGTATTGAGATCTCTGAGAGATCTTTTGGTGGGACAATATGAAGAAAGTGATTGCTGAATATAAATCAAAGTGCATGGTATGTCAATAAGTGAAAGGTGAAATATAGATGTCTAAGAGGATGATGCAACCACTTCCCAAACTAACATAGAAGTCTGAGAACATCATGATGTAATTATTCGCTAGAATTTCAAGGAAATACAGAGGAAACAATGCTATATGGGTCATTTTGGATCGTCGTAAAAAGATAGATCACTTTATCACAATTTTAGATGACTTCATATTGGATCAAATTTCACAGATACATATCAAAGAGGTGGTAAGGATGAATGGTATACCAAAATCTATTGTCTCTGATAGAGATACGAGATTAACCTAAAAGATTGGGAAAAGTCTCCTACATGATCTAAGCAATGAACTAAAAAAAATTATGGCCTATCATCGTCAAATTGATGGTCAATATGAGTGAACTATTCATAAACTGGAATACATGTTGAGAGAATGTTTTATGGACTTCAAAGGTGGGTGGTACAACTATTTTACCCTGGTATAATTCTCCTACAACAATTGTTTCTACTTAAGAATCAGAATCGCACCATATGAAGCCCTTTATGGGAAAATGTTCTAAGACTAGAATGTTGGGATGGAAATGTGGAGTAAAATATTCTTAGGCCTGAAATGGTCATAGAAATGGTGGAGAAATTGAAAATCATTTATCAGTGCATCAAGGAATCCCAAAGTCGATAAAAGTTTTATGAATACAATCATCGATGATACCATGAGTTCAATGTGGGAGACCTGATTTTTCTCCACATATCATTACGGAATTAGTTCATGAGATTTGGGAAGAAACAAAAGCTATATACCCTTTACATCATCCCCTTTGAGATCCTTTATCATGTTAGAGATATGTCCTATCAAATGAAACTTCCACCAACCATATCTAAAGTGCATTATGTCCTCCATCTATACCTCTCAAGAAAGTAAATACTATATCCTTCACATGTACTGAATTCAATGGTGGTGCAGTTGGGTAGTGATTTTTCCTACGAGGAGCATCTAGTGAAGATATTGAATCATAGAGATAAATTTCTACACAACTATACTACTCACCTAGTAAATGTACTATGGTGGAACCATAAGTATGAAGAGGCAAAATGAGATTTAGAGAAAGCAATAAACGAAAATAACATGCACCCGTTTATGGCTTAGAATATAAAACATGATTTTGAGGGTGAAATTTCATAAGGGGGAAGAATGTAATGACCTAATGTTTTTTCTAGGGAATTATCTTCTTATAATTATTTCTTATAGTATAATTACATTAGGTAACATAGTGACAAATCATGATACTATGTGACCATTAAACTTAATTTTTCCACTTATGTGTATTGAATTTCAAAAATCTTACATACAAAATGGCTATTAGGGTGATTTTTGGGGTCTAATGGAACAAACATATTCTTTTGGTGATTAGTAAACTACCCTTATGAATTGTAATATGACCCTTATGAATATTTAATCCTACAAAAGAATAGTAACCTCACCTATTAATGTATATATAAAATTTAGTCATCTTGAAAGTTATAATATGACCATAGTAAAAGTATTTGTACTTTTGTAAGTTATAAATAATTTATTACAATTAACTAATTAATTTAAAAGAAAATGTATTTTCATAAAAGGTGTTCACAAATTAAAAAAATGATGTCTTTTGGTTTTAAGATAAATTTATAATACCTTATGCAAATTTTAGAAATCGTTGTAAAAGTTGTAATAGTTTTAAAATCTGCATTTTAAAGTAAATTATGATTTTAATTAAAAATTAAATTAATAATATTTAGAAAATAATTTTTTAAAGTTGTATTTTATTTTTAGATTATACACATTTAGAAATGGTTTGGGTGAATTATTCAGAATTTTCTAAAATACATGAATTTTTATAAACAGTAAAATACCATAATTTACTATATATTTACATTATAAGTTGAATGAACTATTAATAGCATCATCCTAGAGGTTGGAACCCTTGGTTAGAAATCACATGAACATATTAATTTTTTTTCCTCGCATCACTACTATTTCCGGTCTTGTAGAAAAATAAGAAACTAATGATTAAGATTTTGAAAAACCCCTCCACCCCACCACAATAAAAACCACCCACACTCTCCTCTTTTCTTCACTCAACTAAAGTCTTGTGACTTTCCTAAATGCTACTCATATCTCTACCCATGATCCTCCCACACATCCATCAGCCCTTGGTATCATCAAAATACGTAATCCTCCCCCCTTAAGAGGCCCTCAAGGATGATTAATTCAATAGGTAAATTCCTCTTTTCAAATATTTTACTTCCTGTTTAAGTTCCTTTTTTTCTTTTCTTTCCTTAATTATCCTCATCCAAATGTCACGATGACTCTAGTACCTTACATGTACTAGAATGTTTTTATGATAATGTAATAATTTATCATCATATCACATTTACGCATCATTTATAATAGTAGTAAAAACGTCATCCGAGACGTGTTAATTTACCACATTCACGATGGGTTTTCAATTTCTATTATTATCTTCAATTATGGTCATGAAACCATTAATATGGTTGAACTAGACTATTATAAATTTATTATGTCTAATTTATTGTTATGGAAACTTTTTGTACAGATGGTTTTGATTTATAAAACAAAATGAGTTCGTTGTGATAAAAAAACCACCAATTAAACCTAAAGGCTATCTCTAAAGTTTTATATAATGATTAAAATTCACTCCAAGTAACCAAAACAAATTCAACCATGTAACCATATAGATGTTAAATATTAATGTATAAATCCAATTCTAGAAAACCATACTCATTTTACATGATTATCTATTTATGAATACAGGTAAACCAATCATGAATCAAACGGACCTGAATAGTGAAATTGAACCTCTTAACCCATCAAAAAGGCCATGAATGGAGTTAAAAAGGTTATATTAAACCATTAACATGTTAAATAAGTTTTGTAGATATTAATTAATGAAGATAATTTTATTATTATGGTCATTAATATCAAGTGTAGAACCCCTTCAAACATAAGTTAAGGGATTCTACCTGAACCTCCATTATTCCTTCCGGTTGCTCTACCTTTCTTTTTACCCAAATTAAGTTATTTGTTCTTTTTATGTTAACCTTATAAATATTGTGTACATTACCCCAAATCATGTATCAAGTTCCACTAATCATTCTATTTCATGTTTATACATGTTTTTATGTATCAAGTTCCATTTATTATTTCCTTTTGGGGTTATACTTGTTTTTAAATGATTTCCTCTTCAATTATTCTTGATAAGAAAGCTCGTTTTAAGGGAACTTCTTGAATTCATAACTAATTTCAAGTGTACTATACTATAGGTTTTAAAAGAACTATTGTTTTCATAAAACCAATGACTTTATTATTGAAACCATCATGTATCACTTCTGGGTTTATATAAAATATTATTCCCTTTTTAATTTTAAATGATCGTTAGTATTTTCCTTAAACCACACTAAAAATTTTTAATGCTTAAAAATATTAAATAGTATTTTTACATGTTATATATTATGTTTGAAATAACTTTACATGATAAAAACCCAATTTTACATATGGATGTCCATGTATGTTCTAATTACTTTCTTTCAAGGAAACTTGTATAATACACCAATTCATTAGGATTTATGACATGATTATGATGCCCATTTATTTCCATGGGTACCCTCATGTTTATGATTGATTTTTTATGATTTTATATGTGGAATGAATATTCATGAACATGTTAAGATAGGTGCACCTAGACAGTGTTCCAACGCATTGTGTTAGGTTCAGTCTCAATAGATGTTATGTACAACGGTCTTGGCTGTTAGCCTTGACTCGTGCTACCAAGTGTAACAGTCTTGGTGGTTAACCTTAAATTGTGCTACTCTATGAGAAACAATCATTGAATCATGATAAAGTTATTTTTATGTTTCTCCCACATTTCTATGATTCTATGTATATATGATCCCATGTTTTATGTTTTATGATTTCTTATGTTCAATCAAGTTCCATTCCTTTTTATATTATTATTTTCTGACTTCTAACCCATTTGCGGAATCTTTATTCTTTTGATTATTCCCTTATTGTGATTTTTAGATCATTCCTTTGTTCATGATATACCCAGTTTATCCTATGCGTACGTATCAACACCTTGTAAGTTAGTATCTCAAGGGGAATATTAAATAAATAAATGTTTTCTATTTTCTATTGTATGTACCTAGTCTTCCCAGACACTAGACTGCTCGATACTTAGCTTGTATTTCAATGTATAATTATGAATAAAATCATGTAATATTATGCGTAAAATTATAGGGTACCTATATTCTTGATTATTTAAAGCATAATATAAATCACAAAACATAAAATAATTTCAATACATTAAAATAATAATGTTTTATCAACATATAGATTTTAGATAATATAAAATAAGACCCATATAAATGTTCATAACTTAAATTTTGATAACTTAATTTCAACGTTTGAATATCTTGAAATCAATATCATACTCATATTTACTTGAAAAATAATAATAATATTTGAAAGGGGGAATTTCCTTTTCAAATAGAAAAATTCTTCACATAAAATCATATATGTCTTAAGAATAACTAAATAAATAATTTCTTATATAAACTTTACAAAATGTCTAATTATAATAATGTATATTTTCCAAAATAAAAACATAGATTTAACATAAACTCCCTTACATAGAACTTTAAAAATATCAATTTCATCAATCTATAAATATAAATCTTATAATAATAGAATCCCATAATTAATAATAAAATTATTAAGATAAATTTCAAAATATAAAAAAATTGATTTATAATTAACCAAATAAATGTTTTCAAAGGTAATTTTCCTCAAAATAATATTAATTCAAAATAAAAATTATTTTGAACACAAAATTGATTAAAAATTGAAACCTCTTACAGTTTATTTGAAAACATTCCCTACTTTTTGATAGATACAAGTTTGCATCCCCTCTGAAAATGAAACATAGAGAACAAAGGTGGTTTCTGAATTATAGTATGCCTTACTAATAAAACACCTACCACACTAGACTCTTTTAAAAAAAATAGAGAGAAGTATTGACATACAACCAGCCACTCCACACACATGCTTATATATAATCAAAAAACAACTATTGGATACAATCAATTGAGATGTAGTATGCAACAGATGAAGGTGTGGTTCTGGTTTAATTCTAATTGATCAAGCTGAGGGATGCAATATTTTTTATTAAATAAATGATTATGAGACAAGAAAATACATTCGATAGAAATCAGAACCCAGAATATGATTAGGTCCTATGAATATAGACTGATAGAGATATTTATAAATATATATTTTGTTGATAATTCCATGTTGAAAACTATTGAAAACTAAATCCAAAAAACATAGACAATTCATTAATAATAATGATCCTCAACCATAAAAATGATCCAGAATGATGTTAAAGAGGTAACTAATAACCAAATAATATTTCTATTGTTATTTGAGGGATATAGATTGAAGAAGTTGATAAAAAAGAAAATCAATAGATAAGATTTAGGACTCCTAAATTAATTGAAAAAATACACCTACTTTCATATCTAAAAATTAAGATAATGGGAGGAATAAATTGACTAAAATCCATTTGATATTGATGTATTTTGTGATTGAAACTTTATCCAACTTAAAAAAAATTCATACTCGAACCTTTAACCATAGTCTCATAAAAAATCACTTCTAGGAGATCTCTCTTCCAAAGATCAATCCCTCATCTTCGTCCTCAATTCCATACAGCCACGACTCCCCTCTCAGTGCCAACTCTAGTGGTCAAGCCTTGAACCACTCACTCTATCAAGATCTTGGATCGTGATTGTTTTCAAACAAGTCCCTCAAATATATTCTATTGAAAATGAGTGTGAGCACTTTTATTTGAATTTATATTCATTTCAATGTTTTTATTTTATAATTCATTCATTTCATTATTTTTTTACAAAAATAGAATTTGATTTTAATAATAATAAATTTATTATAATTTTATTTACTAATTTATTTATAATTTATGAATTCATATTAATAATCAAGGATGTATGTAACAATAATCATATATTTAGAAGAATCTATATTATTACTTATTTATAATTTCTAAATTTTATAAAACATTTATAATAGTTCTAATTTAATATATATATATATATATATATATATATTCCTAGTTCATAGTTTTTTTAAATTGATATTAACAAATTAATAAAACTATCTTAATTTTTAATTAAAATAATTATAAATTTATAATATATATTAATTTAAATTATTTTTTCTATTTTAATATTTATATTACAAAATACTATTTCCTAAACAAATTCATTTTATATTATTTATAAGCATCTCTCATCATGTATTAATAAAAATAATTAAAAAAGAATTTATTAAACGTATTTTTATGTATTTTTATGTATTTAAATATAATTATTTATAATATGTTTATAATCATTTCATATAAAACATACTTTGTTAAATAAAAATTATTTAATATACTAATAACAATAATAACACATTTAGAAAAGTAGTATTTTAATTTAACATCAAATCTTATTTAATAAATTGTCAAAATTATTTCTTCATTTATTATTTAATTATTTATTTTATTATCGTAATTGGTAAAATAATATTCATTTACAAATTTGTAATATTAATATTACTGACATTGTATTAATTAAAAGAAAAAACTCTTTTATTAAAACCCTTGATGTTACATTTCCCCTCCTTAAAATAAATTGTGCCTATGCAATTTGTTCGTCAGACTAAAAAAATTATGATTTTCCATATTTAGAATTAGAAAAAACTAAATCTTATAAATGAACATAGTTTTATATGATTATATTTTGATGATTTTTATTTTCGTCAAAATATAACGTCTAATCTATAATGTTGTCTAGACCGCTACTCTGATAGAAATTATAATGCCCAAACCCATGCTTTTTGATTCAATTCTAATACATGTTGTACTATTTTTTTATAAAATATTATGGAAAATTACACACCCTTGATTATACAATTGATGACCTTTTCTAGTATTGGTTCGGAATAATTAGACAAACTATATATTTTTTTAGAGGTGAAATAAAATTAAACTAGATTCCTACTTCATTTCCATGTGTACTAACACAAAAAGAGATGAAATCTAAAATATAACATCTATTATACATGTCAAAATAAATTTAGAACATGGGATGTTAATTTAATTTCATAGTAAGAGGTTTTAAAATCATGGAAATATGCTTTATGTAATCTTCTATTGAAAATATCACTTATAAAATAAATATTAACTTCCTTTGAAATAAACTTTTGTATATACCTTTATAAATACCATTTAAAAATATAATTTAAATTAATTACTCCTTTAAAATACTTAAATACTTTGAAAAATAATTAGACTCATAATTTCTTAAAAAATGTTTAGTGATATTTCTATAAATAGTATGCAAGATTTAAAAAAAACAAAACATCAATGCCACTTGAAAAATTAAAGGCTATCTTGGACCTACCCATTTGATGAGAGATGAGTTCAATATCAAATTATAAACCATATTTTTAATGTTTATGTTATATATTTTATTAATATGGTTTAATTTTATTATATACATATTTTTTTTAATTCACTGGTGTTTTAATTTCAATACAAGATTACCTCAGTAAAAATAATTGAATATATATATACACATTAAAATATCTCTCCTATTAAATATGATACTACCAAATCTCATGACAGTTTGACTTTAAATGATATGTTACTGAAAGACTACTTGTCATATAAAAATTCCATTTATGAATGCTAAAAACATTCTTCATAATTAATTCTTAAAATTGAATAATTATTTCAATACACGCACATGTACATGATTAATAAAACTAGAGAATAATTGAATGATATGTGATGAGCTAAGTTGATGGCCATATCTTGTGAAGGACATTCATGAATTTAAATCTCACATGATGGTCTTTGTTATTTAAAACATACTACAAATCAAAAAACATAAAATGATTTTGTAACTTCAAAATAATAATGCTTTTTATCAACAAATAAATTTCAGATAAAATCAAATACTATTTTTGAGTAAAAGATAAAATCAAACATAGCCAATATAAATTATTTTAACATAAATTTTAACACATAATTTCAATATTTGATTATCTTTAAATTATAATCATAATCATATTTACTTTAATAAAAATAATATTTGAAATGAGGAATTTCCATTACAAATAGAAAATTACTTTACATAAAATTAATTTTTTCCTAAAAATAAATAAATAAATAACCTCATATATATCCTTTACAAAATGTTTTATTCTAATGAATAATATTTTTTAAAATAAAATCATATATTGAACATACAATTCCACACATAGAACATGAGAAATATCAGTTTCAAAAATTTATAAATAGAAATCATAGAATAATATGATCCATTAATTAAATATAAATTAAGGAGAAAAAATCTCTAATCTAAAGTAAAAATTCTATTTATAATTTACCAAAAAAATTTATTCAAAATTAATTTACATTACACCAATTTTAATTCTAAATATAATTTATTTTGAAAACAAAATTGAATGAAAATTAAACTCCCTTACATTTTATTTTCAGAAATCTCTTACTTGTTGACAGAAACTCATTTTCATCCTCTCTAAAAATTAAACACAGAAAGAAAAGTTGGTTTCTTAATTATAGTGTACCTTACTTATCAAACCCCAACCTCACGAGACTTAGTTTCAACAAAATGGATAGAAGGAATTACACACAAACATCCACACTACGCACATAATTATATATAATCTGAAAAATAACTATTGGACACAATCAATTAAGATATCATAAGAAGCAGATGAAGGTGTGGTTCTATTTTAATTCATGTAGAGCATGCTGAGCGATGAAATATTTTTTATTAAATACACATTAATGACATAAGTAAATACTTTCGATAGAAAAAAACCTAGAATATTATTAGGTCCTTTGTATACAATCTGATAAATATATTTATAAATTCATATGTTGTTGATAATTCACAAGTATAAATCGATACAGAACAAAATCCAAAAATCATAGATACTTCTTTAATAAGATTTTATCCACAACCATAAAAAACGATCTAGAATGTTGTCAGACAATCAACCAACAACCAAAACGTATTGCAATAGTCATTTGTGGGAGGAAAATTCAAGAAGATGGCAATAATGAAAATCAATATAGAATATTTCTTATTCCTAAATTAATTAATAAAAATACAACTACCTTTATTTCTAAAAAACTGAATAATGTGGGGAATAAATCAATCGAGATCTATTCGATATTTGACTCCTTTCACAGTCAGAACTTGATACAAATTCAAAATGATCCATACATGAACCTTAAACTATATTTTTATCAAAAGCAGTCACATCTTGGAGATCCATCATCTGAAGAATAATCCCTTTACTTCAACCTCAATTAATTGTGGCCACGAGTTCTCTCTCGGTGCCAACTCTGGTGGTTGAGCCTTGAACCACTCACTCCGCCAAGATCTTGGATAATGCTCACCTTCACAGAAGACTATCAGTGAACTTCTATTGAAAATGATGGTGAACCACTCAATTTGGGTTTTTATTCAATTCAATGTTGTTATTTTATTATTCCATCTTTTAATTAATATTTCTATAGAAAAAAGTGGATTTTAGTAATAATAAATTTATTATAATTCTATTTATAATTTTTTTATAATTTCAAAATTTGTATTAATAATCTAAAATGTGTGTAATAATAATAATATATTTAAAATGATTTATTTTATTATTAACTTATAATTTCAAAATTATATAAAATAGTTATAATAGTTATAATTTCATATTTATATATATATTATTAATTAAAAAATTTTGAAATAAAAATTATAATTTTATAGAAAATCATAATTTCTAATTCAGATCATTATAAATTTATCATATTTTTTTATCTATTTTAATATTTATATTAAAATAAATTATCTCCAAATTTATTTTGTTGTATATTATTTATAAACATCACTCCTCATGTATTAATAAAAATCATTAAAATTTATTTTATTATAACACATTATTATTAATTGTAATTTATTTAAATATAATTATATATAATGAATTTAAAATCATTTCAGATAAAACATAATTTTTTTAATAAAAATAAATCTACGGTTAGAAAATTAGGATTTAATTTAATATAAAATATTATTTAATAAATTTTCATAATGATTTCTCTTTTTTTATTATTCTTTTATTTATTTTCTTAATTAATAATTTAATATTTATTTACGAATTGGTATTATTATTATTACTAATAGAAACGCATTAATAAAACTAAATAATTATTTTATTAAAACATGGGATGTTACAAGTGTCCACAAAGAGATGGCACTAGGAATGAGTTGCATGAAGAGGAATTAAATCAATGAGGGAGACCCAAATAGCGTAATGGTCTCTAAGAAGGAATCCATGGAAGGAGGAAGTGACATCCCATCACCCTTATTTTGATCAAAGAGCATGCATCATCGATGTAATTAATTAAAATTTTCTACCTTTGGAAAATATGAATGTAGGGATATAGAAACCCAATGCACACATGCACCATGTCAACATGCAGGCAAGCCCCAATTAATGTGTTAGAAAAAGAGATGGTCAACTCGATGTGAAACTCTTATCCAAAAAATGGGAGTCAGAAGCATTAGAGTATCAATAGATTAGCATGCCACATGATTCAGTCAAGATCCACCATGAAAACAGTGGGACCATCATAAATGTTCCTAGATAATTAGGGAAGTTAGCATTTGGGTATCCTTGGTCTGCGACACTTGCAGATTAGGTCGCTCTCTATATTTCAAAGATTGGTCATTGTTGGGACATCAGGAATTTCTTTCCTTGTACCTAAAATAATGGATGAATTCCCCTACCTTATATAACTTGAACAATGGATATTCAGCAACCCAATGCTCCCAGGTTTCAGGGAAGGAGGAACATTAAATCAAAAAACTCGTATAGCACAATCTATGCCACGACTCCTGTCATGAATATGGTTATCGGGCACCAACACCCCATCTCTCCCCCAGATATTACCCAACAGAGGGTGATTGACACCCATATACATTGGTATGAATAAGAGGGGGTCATTCCCATAAGGTACATGAGCCTCCAGGACCTAAAGGTTTTACCACCTCATAGCCATCTCTTCCCCAAGGGTCGTACCTAGGGAATCCACCCCTCATTCCAATAGAAGATCGCTTCAGGATTCTCTCACCAGAACAGTTCTATGACAAGATCTTCTATGCCAGTGAGGTGGTGGATGATCATGTTTAATAAGATGTGACTATTTTTAGGGATCTGACAAGAAGGGATCCCAGAATGCCACATTAACGCCAATAGTGAATGGTCACTTAGTCCAAATAATAGGTGTAAAATACCCCTACTCCATCAGCCCTAGTCATAACCACCTGAAGCCGACATCAAGGGATGTTTCAGTATAATTCTCAAAAATGGTCACCATATTTTATGGATCCAATAGCCCCTTCCACTACTAGGACATCCTGCCATGTCTTTGTAATAGGTGAACATGGATATGTTTATAATTTCATGGGGGAGATACACTTACTACCACATAGGTAGGCTGTGTTTACTATTTTAATCATCAGGACCACCAACATCCATTATGGTTCATCCTATATTAACAATACTCAAAGTTGTGGACATTCCTATTTCATTGAAAACTGGTTTGGAGGTCCTCCCCATGATGATACCAACTAATGTGGTGTCTACTCTACTTTTCCAATAATTAGTACAGAGTTGCTCCCTATACTTCATCTTCTCTACATGAAGGTCATATCTATGTCCCTATCAAACGTCGTGAATGTCCCCCTAATTCTTTAACTAATCAAGGTGGAGGTCCTCCCCACTATTTCAAAAACTAATAAGAATTTTCTACCTGTAGATACAGTTCTCATCATGGTGGTCTTACCCATGACATCACCAACCAACAAGGAGATCTTCCATGTGTTCCTACCCACCAAAATAAAGGTCTTACCTACAAAAAATAGGTAAACTTCCTTAAATAACTATCCTGGGGAAAATGGGTGATCACTCCCCACCAAATGAGAACTCTTAGGAAGATTCATGTCATCATTGACCTCATCAACATTTCAGATTTTGAGGAAACAAAAGACTCAAAAATACCACCTCCACCTTGACTAGGATAGTCTTTGGTGGGAGACTAACATGTGAGAATGTTCATATCTTATGTTGAGATCCATTAGATCTTCAGATCTTATTGTAGGTATATATATGTGAAGGAAGTTCTGGATCCCTTCCAAGGGATCATAGTGTAGTCATACACATCATCACCAACTTCACTCATATCTCCCTATAATAAATATATAGGATAACTATTTTGTTCTTGGATAAGTCCTATAGATGTTGAGAGTCCTATTGATCTATATATTAGCATTGTCTCCCTTACACATGAGGTAGGGGAGAATATACCATCCTATAGTGATGTGACGATGTGGTGACTCCTCTATCGTTAAATCAGCCACATAGCTTATCCATATCAGTGACCCCACAAATCTCTTATCCAGTGCCAATCATAGTATGGTTAGAAAAATAATAAAGAACTTTATCTAAGAAATAGGGCCTATGGGGAGAGCTGGCTACTAATCAATTATCTGTGCTTTTCTGGCCAACAATAACCAACAACCTTCAAATCATGGAGTCCCTTACTGAGGGTTAGACCACATGTTTTCAGCAGATCATCTGGGAGAGACTTCACAATCTCTTTGACCATCATTTTGTCTACCCAATAAGTCTTAGGATCCTCAAGGACATCAATCAATAGTGTCAATGTTTCGATTTAGAATCACTCCTACTAGATCAGGACCCAACTTCATTTAGCCACTTCCATACCCTCTAATAAAAATTCATCAAGAGCCTTATAGTACTCCATCAGATCATGGATGAGGTGTCTTTTCATGTCAATATTAGGGGATGTTGAGAGTATGAAGTTCTACAATTTATAATTATCTTTTTTTATCCTAAACTACCACTCAATGACGACTTTTACCCTATGGGTATCGTTACGGTGAACATGTTTTTTTCTTGATCTGCTCAGGAATAGGGATGTTGAAATATATTTTTAAGGGGGGAAATCTCCCAAGGGGTAGCACAACATAATAAATACCCTCATAAAGTTTCCTTCACCAACCAGTATACGAAATAACATGTATTAATCCCCCCACCCAACAAGACATTTCCCTTGGTTGGCATATGAATAAGAAAAAGAAGCATGCAGTTCCTTCTTATCCACTTGACGTCATGAAGAAAATAGAGGCAAATCCCACTATTTCCTTCCTACTCATGGTGTTTCTAGAACAAAAGATTCTCCCCACCATCTACATGGCTGGTCGGCACTTAGATCATGATCTAAAAATAAAATATCCCCACTTTTATCTACTATGGAAATAAAATCAATTCCTTGTTATATAGTTTTTTCAAGTCAAGGTTGGAAATCATGTGCTTCCAGACAGAGCTGATGTGGGAGTGTATAGAAATAAAAATATGTATGAGTCACAAACCCGACCGAACATCATAAATAGACTCCATAGGATTCATGTAATTCTACTCTACAAATACATCTTTAATCTTACCAAGTTGATGATCCTGCCAACACGTTGCTGGTTAGTATTCCACATAAATATAAGGATAATCAGCTGGATGACTTTATATCCCCTTACGAAACTCTGAAAGAGGACCTGGAAACATAGCATGTGGAAAACCCGCTGACAGAAAACCGTACCTATCATGGGTGGATGACATGCAAGCACCCCCATAGTTTAGGAACTATAGCTTCACCATATTCGATGGGAAGTGTGACCCATTGATGTACTTTTACCATATCATCTCAAGTGAGCTCCTATGTTGGGAACCCTAGAGCAGTAAAAGGTCCCCAAGATTCAGTGTTTCTTATAGACATTGGAAGGACCTGCGTCAGTTTGGTATAGATAACTACACATAGGGTATATCTCTTGTTGTGAGGAACATAAAAGGCGTCTCCCTATCATTTCAGATCATCCATGTGCAAAACAATCATTTTTTATCCCTTAAAGTTAAAACAAAAGCCTGAGTAGCGAATCACATATTTTTTCGCTAAGTGGAAAGGCCTAACTTACTCACTCAACATGCCACTAACCCAAGAGTAGATGTTAATAATGTGTGTGTGGAATGTAAATACTGAGATGGTTCCCACAGTAATATCAGAAATCATTCAAGTTGGGCTTAGGTTTTAGGAAACTAATACCCTTATATATTTTCCCTTCATTGTGTTTTAAAAATCACAAACTCTTTTTCCAAAAGATTATTTTCTTTATATTATGAAATATTAATTTTTAATCCTTAAAATGATTTTCTAGGTTATGATAAATTTTCCTTATCTAATATTAATTATATTTTTTCTTAAGGAAAAATTTCCTTAAGAATAATTATATTCTTATTAGAACCTCAAAATATTAATGTTTTATAGAATCGTATTCTCATTGTTTTTAAACTATGAATTTCATCGAATTTTACACCCCATTTCATCATGTATATTTACTCCATGTTTCATAGAATTCAGTCTCAAAGTTATTAGATTTTATGATTCTGATTCTTAGAAAATCAGGCTTTGAAATCTTAGAAATTATGACTCAAATTTCTTAGAAAACCAGACTCTGTTTTCATCAAAAATCAAAATCCATTTTCATTGAAAATCATAATCTATTTTTATCCAAAATCAGACTGAATTTTATTCAAAAATCAGACTCCATTTTCATCCAAAATCAGAATCTATTTCATCAAAAATACGACTCTGTTTTTTCCAAAAGAAGACACTATTTTCATAAAAAATTAGACTCTATTTGCATCCAAAATCAAACACAATTTATATCCAAAAAAACTATATTTATATCCAAAATCATTCTCTGTTTCCATCTAAATTTAGAGTCCATTTGTATACATATTCAAACTCCATTTCTCAAAATATTTATAACCCAATTATTTGAAATTGTTAATATTACGTATATTCATTAAGATATTTTTATAACTTTATTGTATGATAGATTACATATGTTTCTTAAACATAAAATTTTTTTCTTACATGAAATGATGAAGTACAATCTATTACTAAACAATTATTGGTTGAGTGACACATGTTTTGATCTCTTCAAAATTCAAGGAAAAATATTACTGTTGGAGGAGGAGATGATTATTGAGATTTTTTCTTATAAATAACCCAGTCATTTGAAGAGTTTGAAATGCATTGACACACTAACACACATCTAGAGATTTCATGATGTGATGATGTGAAGAGATTTATATAGAGAGAGACTATCGCTAATTATAGGATCAGTGAACATCTTGTTCATATATGAACTATATGTTAAGCCTAGTGAAACTCTGATTGTTTCTATATACAATCAAGGGCTTCTGGGGATAAGAAGACAGTGGTGTTGAATACCTTAAAGTTAGAGGGATTATGGGTATTGCAAGGCAAAATGTGATACTCTTATTGAGGGATTAACTTGGTGTGTGTAAGATAGATTTTCTTGAATTTATAGATCAATGGACCTTTATCCAAGGTTTTTGAATACCCTTCTATTTGGAATAAAAGATTCTTTGTTACTTGTTTTTTTAAAAGTTTGTTATTTCATCTATGTTAAGTTACAGTTAGAATGTATATTTTTCTTATAAATTCTTGTACTTGTACATACTCTTGTATATTAAATTCTATACACTTTAATGTAGTATCGTTCTTTAATATTAACTTTCTTAAGTTTATTAAAGATAAACATGCTTATGTTTCATTAAGATAAACTTTTTTAAGTTTCTTGAATTTAAAATTTTGTATGTTTAGTTTATTTATAATTATACATTGGCCCTTCTAATTATCCCTTTTTTTAAGAACCAAAGAGGTTTTTAGAATTCAATTTGTATACCTTTGTTGAATATAGATTTTGATAAGGTTAAAAATGAATGTTTTTAACATAAAATTCACCCCACTTCTTGGAATACATTTATATTTCGATCCTACAATTGGTATGAGAGGACGTATCTAAAATACTTATAATTGCATATAATTTTTATTGATCAAATTTTCTTTCTAATTCTTTCTCAAGTTTTTCTTAAATATTTTCTTTGATTATAAACTTTTTCTACTAATAATTTAGTGGAAAAGATTTTCATTTGTATTTTCTTATAAAATGGAAGGAATGAAAGTTGGGTCTATAGAAAATTTAAATCCTACAAGAATACTGATTTTTTATGATAATTTTTATGAGTAATAGAGAGATAGGATGATGAACATTGTTATAAACACTAGAGTGGATAATTTTTTCATACTCACTAATTAATACATGATTCCTAGCAAAGAAATCAGAACATTCACAAATCAGGAAAAACAAGTATATCAACTAAACTACAAGGTACACAATACTCTTTTATGTTTCATGACCATGAATATATACACTCAAATATCCTCTTGTGAAGAATCCAATATCATTTGGAAGAAACATGAAGTTACAAACTTTGGATCTTCAAAAGTGATAGAAACGAGAAGAGCTATGTTATGAGCTGAATACCATAGATTTGTATTTCCTTATAGAGAACCTATTTGCAAAGTGCAATAATGATTTTTGTCTATCATCGACATTATTCAATCTATGGGAGAAAAAGGACTTGATGATTATGTTTTTATGGATAATATAATTGATATCAAGCCCAATGAGTTGGTATCGAAAAGGAAATCTGTTGATTAAAATGGGAAAGTATCTAACATTAATCTTGATGAGTTATTTAGAACTCTTCTTCACCATGAATTAAGAATGAAAAGTGATGAAAATATTAATAAAAAGAATAATGGAAATGGAAGTGTTTCATTCACTGAAACATCTAAATCCCAGACTTCAGAAAGGGTAACTATATTTAATTATAATAAATCCATCGTAATATTTGAATCATGTGACAGTGATCGGTCTGAGAATAAACCAGCCAATCTTGCTCGAAGGATGAACAAGATTTTGGGAGAGAAATATTTTTAGTACAGATATAAGAGGAAAAACATAAAGTAAAATAAAGACTTATAAGTAACATATTATGAATGAAATTGTGTTGTACATATCAGACCTGATTTTCCTATGTTGAAGGAAAAAAGGTAAAAAGGATAAGCATTCTAAAAGGAATAGAAAAAATATTACAAATCTATGTCTAAGAAATTCTTAAAGACTACTAACACTGGGAGTTACGTAGTGGTGAATCTTTAGAAAAATCCTTGAAATATGAATCTTCTAGTCTGAAGAATATTGGCATTATAGATAGATTACCTATTGAAAATAATTATCTTATAGATAAGGTATACAATGATGAATCCTTAAAAAAAATTCATTGAAAGATACTTTTCCTAATGAAGAATATTATGAATCTTCAGATGATGAATCTTCCTCATCAAAATATAATACTTTATATTAATTTGAATAAGTCTTTATATTTGATAAAATACTTGTGAATGAAAACTGTAGAATAAAAAAGAAGTTAGAGAAAGAAAATTTTAGATTCTATGTTTTAACAAAAGAAGTAATAGTTCTTTCCAAAGATCTTGATCAACTATTTACTTTGATAATATTTATAAAAAACATAATGAAGTTAAATATTATAAGGATAAAAATTCTAAATATCTTTAAAATTTTGTTTCTAAGAAAAATGTTTTTGAGAGTAACTTAAATCGTAAGACTAATTACTATGAGGATAAGAAATTATTCATTAGAATAAATATGAAATATTTTCTTTAAATAAACATTAATCAAATTTCACTTCTTGAAGGAAAGAGTTTGATAAAATATATTTCAAACTTTTTCCTCTTAGGAATAATTATGGATTTGGTTATACTCACTCAAAACCTATATTTAGTCACAACTATTTTATTCTCCAGAGTGAACCTTTTTGAACTAAGTGTCAATGTTGTGTATATTGGGAGAAATATTGTTTCTTGAATAAAACACAATCATTATGTGTTCATAAGTCTTAATTATCTAATAAAATATGGATACCTAAGATTTTACTTTCTAAAATTTATGGATCCAAGAAACCTTACATTCCGAATGTCTAACTATTTTATTTTTTGGAAAACAAAAGAAGTTCCCACTACAATACATGTTACATGGATAGTGGATGTTTTTATCACATTATTGGTAAAAAACTTCTTTGAAAATATTTACAAGATGAAAGGTGGAAATGAAACTTTTGAATACAATTCTCAAGCAAAAATTATTGGTATCGGAAACGTTGGTCTTCTTGTAAAATCATTATTTTCAAATGTTGTATTTGTTAATTGTTTTAAGAATAACCTTATAAGAATAAACCAATTATGTAATAATTCTTACCTTGTGAATTTTAGGAATGATAAATTTCTAGTACACAATTATAGGGAAAATTTTATTCGCTCTTCTCATGGGAATGATAATGTTTATACGCTAAACTTAGAATACCGTAGAAGTCAATACCTACCTTGCCTTAGAGAAATAAAAGATCCATATTGTTTATTTTTTAGAAGACTAGGACATTTTAGCCTTAGGGACTTATGAAAACTCTTGAAGAAAAGACTTCTTAAGTATATACCAAAGCATAGATTTTATTCTTTCAAATTTTTTGATCCTTGTCAATATGGAAAGAATCATAAGTTGATCATTAAATCAATTAGTGAAGTCTCAACATCTGATGCATTACATCTAGTGACTAAGGTTCTTTTTTATCCCACACAAACTGGAAGTATTGGAGTAAAATACTATGTATTTGTTTTAGTAGAATATTACACTAGATTTACTTTGATCTATTTTCTAGCAATGAAGTATGACACCTTTTACAATTTTAAATATTTTTCATCCAATGTTAAAAATGATAAAATCCATCCATTGATAAATATTCATATTAATCATAGAGGGATTTAAAAAATCATATTTTGAAACTTTTTTTACTAATAAATGAATTACTCATAATTTCTCAACTCAATGAACACCCCAAAAAAATGGCATTGTTTAAAGAATAAATTGTATTCTTCAAGAGATAACATGAATCATGTTGAGTAATATATTATTGTTAAACAATTTTGGGATGAAGCTATAAGTACTTCTTGTTATACTATAAATTGAGAGTTAATTTTATATTTCTTAATAAAACACCTTTTGAATTGAGGACTCGTCAAAAAATGAATGTTTCTTACATCAATGTATTTGGATGCAAAATATTAATCTTGAATACTAAATATAACATACAGAAATTATCACCCAAATCCACTGAATGATTTTTCATAGGCAGTTACACTACTTTTATGGCTTTGAGAGTGTTTAAAAAATATTAATTTACTATTTAAGAAATAGTACATGTTAAATTTGATAAAGCTGATCCTTTTGTTTTTAAACAAACCTAGCCTACATCCTCGGAAGTGTTTTCAGATACTAATCAACAATATTTGATGAAATATTATTATAATTATGAAAATAAATAAGAAATTGTTTCTAAAGTATTTACCCCAGATGATTTTCTATCTTATATTGATGAAAAGGTTTTACAAAACAAATATTATTTGTTTCATAAGAATCATCCTAGTGATTATATCATTGGTGATGTAAATCCAACTCTAATGACTATAATTTATTTACGAAATTAAGTAGAACATCAAGTTATTATTTCCTAATTATAACCTAAAAGCACTTATGAAGCTTTAAGTGATGATGATTGGATTAAAGCAATGCAATATTAACTAAATGAATTCAAAAAGAAAAATATCTAGACCTTGGTTGAATGACCTAAAGAGACTTTTGTAATTGGATTAAAGAGGGTATTTAGAAATAAATTTGATTAAAATGAAATCATCATAAGAAGTAATGAAATATTAGTTTCTAAAGGCTATAATCAATAAGAAGTAATAGAATATGATGAAACCTATGATCCAGTAGCTAGAATTGAATCAATTAATATTCTACTAGCCTTTGCAACATTCTTTAATTTTAATGTTTTTCAAATGGACGTGAAGTGTTATTTATTTAATGGATATGTTCAAGATGAATTTTATGTTGAATAACCTCCTAGTTTTGAAGAAAAAAACAACCAAAACATGTTTTCAAACATACCAATGCTTTATATGGACATAAACAAGCCCTTAGACCTTAGTATTATAGACTTATAAGATTTTTGTTACAAAGTAATTATGTTATGGGAACTGATAGTCCAACACTTTTTATAAATAAAGATAAGAAAAATGTTTTTATTTCTCAAATTTATTTTGATTACATTATATTTGGATAAACTCATCAATATTTAACTGATTCGTTTGAGAATCTTATGAAATATGAGTTTGAAATGAGTATGATGGGTGAGTTAACATTTTTTATTGACTTCAAAATTTCTCAAAATCTAGAAGGAACTTATATATCTCAATATAATCATATTAAAGATCTTCTTTAAAATTATCGATATGACAACAACAACAAAATAATTACTCCATTTAGAACCTTAAATTCTCTATATCGTGATTAATATAGGAAACAAATAGATCAAATAACTTTTTGAGGCATTATAGGAAGATTATTATACTTAATAGCTAGTCTTACAAACATAATGTTTTTAGTATTCTTGTGTTCAATATATCAATCTAATCTAAAGGAATCTCATATAAATGTAATGAAATTATTTTCCATATTTAATGGGAACCATGGAATTTAAACTTTTCTATTATTTTGGAAATGAATTCGGTTTAAAATGTTTTTTGGATGCTAACATTGGTGGATGTAAAATGGATTGAAAAAGTACATCCAGAACTGGTTATTTCCCATGAGATTCATTAATTTTTTTCATCCATGTATGAAGTAACACTCAATAGAACTTTCCACTACTAAACTTGAATATATAGAAGATAGAAGTTGTTGTTCTCATGTTTTGTGGATGAAACACACACTCACAGACTATGGCATGAGTTTTACCAAAAAAAAGTTAATGTGTTCTAATACTAGTGCTAATTACCTTACCAAAAACCCTTCACATTACTCCCATGCAATTCATATATATATTAGAAATAACGTTTTTAGGGATCAAACACATAAAAGAGATATTATTTGACAATTTATTTGGAACACAAGACCAACATGCTAACATATTTACAAAATAATTACCCTCTAATAGATTTTAATGCATTAAATAAAAGATAGGAATTTTATCTATAAGGTAATAATCCATATTAATTTTTTTTAAATGTATCTCAATACATTATGATACTCAATTTCATAGGGATAGTACATACGTTTACGCTTTTATATTATTCTTAAAAACAATTTAAAACCTTAAATTTTATTTCCTTAATAAAAACTTCTAGAATCTATGTTCTTCATGATGAATCTTATCAATATTGAAAAATATTTTTGAGTAATCTGTAAGGTTTGCTTCCTTAATTAAATATTCATAATTTAATTTTTTACTTGTTGGTATTTCTATCTAATTTTAAGAAAACCTTATCAGATTCAATTTCATTAAATCTGATTTTTTCCTTAAAACCTCAAAATATCAGAATCTATAAATCCTTATTTATAATTAATATCATTTGTTTGATCAGATCAAGATAATCTCAGCCGTTGGATCTATCTGATAATTCAAACCATCATTGTGATGTCTATTTAATGGGACCATGTGTTCGTATCCCACATCGGTTCTTTAAGACCTTTGCAATAAAGCTCCACCATTATTTAAGTGTTTCATTCTATTTTTTCTATTTTCTTACACTTTGAATCTCTCATGAAGCTTACTTTTAGAATTTTAAATAGTCTCAATCCAACAAGAAACCAAAGGATTAGTTAATGATCCATGAAATGTTAGTGGATTAAAATTTCATTATGAAGCATAATTCATTGATTCAATGATTATCAAGTTGAACAGATGGGAAGGTGTTTATGTCACTAAAGAAAAGAATCATGAAACATGATTTATAGACCTAGTAGTGGAATTGAATGATTTAGTTCATTTCTATGAACATGGAGAAAAGGATATTTTCTTGTTTAGAGCCTATGGGTAGTCATATTATTTATCTTTCAACAAATCCACAACCACCCTTGACATTCTGTATGAAGGTGAGGCAATTCTATTCTCACACTGTTTTCCTGATATGGAAGACTCTTTCAAGAAGGTAAAGGAAATACAGTGCCTTGGGAGGGAAAATTTCAAGAAACCCAAAATTTACATCTTCTAAACAAACCATAGGTTTGTAGCTTTGTGGATGGAAGGTTTTCTTTATCCTAAGGAAGGGTGATATGGATTCACTAAAGATTTGTGATATCATTCTCTTAGATTTCCTAGTAAACCTATGGAAGATAAATCTGGTGAAGTAAATCCTTTTGAAAATTAGAAACATTAATAATGGAAACATAAATCTCAGATATTAATCAATCTAGAAATCATATTGAAGATTATTGTCTTTTTTTAGAATCTTTCAAGATCCCTTTCACCTAAAAGTATAAAAAACTTCCTGATTATGTTACTTAGTGATGATACACTAAGAATGATGAAAATAGCATTCAATATTGAATCTAGAAAGTTTTATAAACATCCTGATAAGGATAATCATCCTAAAGTTAAGAAAGGTGAAGTTGATGAACCTTCTATGAAATCACATGTTAAGGAGTCGGAATCCCATCCAATCAAATATATTATAGAAACCAAATCAGCACCCCCTATGACAAAGAACCAAAACACTTATGATGATGAAGTTATTTTTAATGGAGGGAGAAGAAGAAGAAAAGAAAGAAAAGAGATATTATGCTTTGGGTTGACCCTATGGAGGCTAAGGATTATATTATTGTTCAAGTTGAAAATCATGAAGGACAAGAAAAGGAGAAAAGGTTGAAAGAAGAAGATTCAAAGACTCAATTTGTTCAGTCATTGATAAAGGATATTGAGAAAGCTTCAGAATAGATTTGGGTACTAGAAGCCTTCATGTAGGATGCTTCACTTCTGGAGCATATTTTTGAATGAGGATAAATTCATCAACAACAACAACAAGAAGAATAAGAATACGAAGAGAATAAAAGTTAAGACCTAGTCAAAATGGTGGAAAATGATCATGAGAAAGAGATTTCTTCTGATAAACTCTTAATAAGAACATCACAAGAATCGTACACCAAAATATCATTTGAAATGATGATGGAAAATTCTAATGAGGAGGTAGTTAACAAATTCCATTCCAACAAAGAAAGAAAAATTAATGATGATGTTATTTAGGAAGATAAAGAGGAAGTTAAAGTTAATGAACAAGAACATGATGTTACCAATATTTTTGAAATGATTATTTCTAAATGAAAGTTATTCCTTCTTGATACTCCTCAAAAAGATATAGCTAGATCATCTAAGTCAAATAATGATTAATAAGTGAACGATACTCTTCTAGAGAAAGATTCTTTAGAGTCTGAATCGTCATCATCCATGGGACATGTCTTTGTGGTGTAGTCTTTGAAGAATGTTGTTGTTTCAATACCATTCATCCCAAATATTGAATCATAGTTCTAGCATATTCATGAATTAGTCAACATGGAGTCATATTCTTAATATGTGTTGATGGAAAAGGTAGTCAAGTATGAAACGAATTTCAAAGCCTTCATTATCAATTATTAATCTCATAGAAAGTCTTGCAAGAAGATAACAACATGGTTGAAGTCATTAGTTTATGATATTAATTCAGTTTGTGATTATATGGATTTATTCAAATATTCCTTTAACAAGTTTGATGAGAAGTTAAAGAATCTTTCATAAAAGAATAATCTATAGAATGGTTCCTAAATCCAAGAGGATAAATTTCTCTATAGAAATATTAATTCCTTTGCTATTACCCCCAAGAGGGAAATGGATACCAAAAATTAGTTAGCAGAGAAATTCAAATAACCTGACCAAGTTACCAAGTTACAAGGAGAATGGATTCAGTATCTCAAGAAGAAGAACCAAGATAAATAATACATATTCAATAAGTACAAAAAAGATAATAAGGAAATAAAAAAGATGAAGGCCTGCCTCAAGAAGCTTCATCCAGAGAAGAAGAAGAATGATTGATTATCTTAAAACTCTGATCTTTTTTTGTACTAAAATCTTTCACTCAATGTTAATGAAATCTTTGTGTTATACTTTTTTGTATGAATCTTTTTCTAACCTTTTAGGTACCAATTTATTTCAATCCAATCATTTTTTGAGAATCACAATGGGTGATAAATTATTATTTAAAAATAAAATAATATTAAATGGGATTTTACTAAAAATAAGAAATTTCATATAAAAGGGGGAGAATAATCTTCGAGAAAAAATTCTTAAGAAAAGGAATGTTATTTTCAAGACAATTTATTAAGACAATGAATATGAAACTTAAGGTGACAAAAACCTAACGGGGAGTTAGTAATATTCTCTAATCCACAAATATAATAGAGATAATTATTTATATCAAGTTTTCCAAACATAATATTTTATTTATAAAAAAGTGGGTTATGCTTTCGAAAAATGGGGAGACTGTTTGGAAAAGAAGTCCCTTTTGTATTTTCCATTCCTTTTGTTTTTAAAATGAAAATCACTTTTTTGAAAATCTATGTTTCTTTCTCAAAGAAAAATTTCATTCTTAAACCTTTACGTGCTTTTATATGTTATGTTTAATGTTCCTTATTTAAGATTAATCATAATTTTTCATAATCCCAAATTACTTTAAGAATAACCAGATTTTTATCAAACCCTCATAACTTTATTGTTCCTTAGAATCCAAGTCCCACTATTTTTAGTCTTTCATTTCATCTGATTATATACTCTATTTCATCCAACATCTTCACTATGTGTTTCATATATTTTAGATTCTGGGTTCTCAAATTTTCAGAATCCGGTTTCTCAGAAAATCAAACTCTGAATTTCCAAAACTTCTTACTCCGATTTCTCAGAAAACCAGACTTCATTTTCATTGAAAATCATATGCGATTTTCATAAAAAATAAGAATCTATTTTCATCCAAAATCATATTCCATTTTCATTAAAAATTATACTTTGTTTTCATCCAATATCAAAATCCATTTTCATCAAAAATTAGCCACCATTTTCATCCAAAACCAGGCTTTTTTTAATCCAAAATCAAACTCTATTTTCATACAAAATGAGACTCTATTTTCATCCAAAATCAGAGTCTATTTATATCAAAAATCATAATCTATTTCCATCTAAACTCAGACTCCATTTGCATACATCTTGACACTATAGTTCTCAATATATTTAGAATATGATTATTCCAAAATTTTAATGTTACATATTTTATTTAAGATATTGTTCTAACTTTATTTGATCCTAGTTTACTCATTATTCTTAATCTGAGGAATGTTTTCTTATCTGAAATGATTTTATACAATCTATTTCTAAATAAATGTTGGTTGAGTGACACCTTTCTAGGTCCCTTCGAAATTCAAGGAAAAATATGACCGTTAGAGGAGGAGAAACTGTTGATATTATTTCATATAAATACCCCCATCCATTTGAAGAGTTCAAAATTAGTTCACACACTAACATACATTTATAGATTACTTGTCGTGATGTTGTGAGGATATTTATGGAGAGAGAGACTCTCATGATTTTTGGGATCTGTGAACATCATTTATAGCTGTGAAAAACTTGTTTAGACTAATGTGACTCCAATTATTGATGTGTACAATTGAGGGATTCTGAGGATATGATGAAAGTGGGGCTGACCACCTTAAATTTCGATGGATTTTTGGGATAGAAATTCATAATCTGATACTATTATCAAGTTCTTACCATGGTGTGGGTAAGACAAAATTTCTTGAAAGTATAAATCAAGGGACCTTTATCCATGTTTGTTTGATACCCTTATCTTTGGGTTAAATGATTCTTTGTTACGTTTTCATTTTACATGTTTGTTATTTCTGTTATTTTGGGTTACAGTTAGAAAGTATAACTTTATTATACTTTAATGTACTTTTACTTACTCTTGTATATTAGATTGTATACGCTTTAAGGTATAATATTTCTTTAAGATAAACTTTCTTAAGTTTCTTTAAGATAATCTTGCATAACTTTATTTATGATAAACTTGTTTAAGATTACTTAAGACAAAATTGTTTAATTTTTGGTTCATTATTATTGTACATGGGCCCTTCTAATTATCCCTTTATATAAGAGCCAAAGTGGGTTTGTGAATTCACCTTGTTTAACTTTGTTAAACATAGATTTTATTTAGGTTAAAAATAGAACTTTTTAAACATAGAATTCACTCCCCCCATTGTAATTGAGCATCTAAATCAATATATGAATCCTAAATTAGGGAGATTTATGAAAAGGCCTAGTCTTTGGATGAATCCTTGCCACAAGCTAAATCGATGCACCCATTACCACTAGCTCCTCTGAGAAGTTCTACGAATGCAATGAATGCAACCACCATAAAATACGGTCCCATGATCCCTTTTAATATTTTTATCCTTTTATAGAGGTGCCTCATTGAGTTCACTACTATCATGAATAGAATGTTAGCACAAAAAACTGTAAGGTTCCCGCTCACCAAGAACAACCAACTCCACGAGTGAATGTGGTTCCAACCCCTCATCTCAAACCAACCCCTAGTTATGTATAGGCTCTTAGAGTTTCCTTCCTAGATATATTTAATATAAAATATTCCTTCATGAATGTGGAGGTCTCATGCTATTTAATATGTGCCCTATAAAAGGGGGTTCTTAATCTTCCAGAGTACGAGAGGCCCTAGGAAGCTAGATGCACTAACTTACCATACCATTTTCCCTACCACGGGATCATCAGACATACCATTAAGGAATTATATGTGCTCAATTATTGAATTTAGGAACAAGTTTATAACATGTTTCTCAAGTTGGGAAATATCCTGGAATATGTAATGCATATCTTTCCTAATATCGACAATGACAGTGAGGATTTAGGTGAATGGTATGCGGCTTCCAACAATAGAACCCAGAATTATGATGACTAGTTCCCTCATAGTGAAATCTCTGATGCCCATTGTGTCATATATACTTGATGAGGAATTACAAAGCTTCCTATGGTCATCGCTCCTTCCCCATACACTACTTTTGCGATCACTTAACAATATTCCAAATCCCAAAATATCAGATGCCTATTATGTCAGGGAAACTATGGTCCCCCCCACCCATTTCCAAAACTATCTTCCACCCTTGGATATTTCATGACCCTAGAGTTGCGAATATACCCCCATGGACTTCCCAACATTGGGGGGCCCCTCTAATAATGAGAAAAAATGTTCCTCTTTGAATACTATTAATCTAGTACAACACTTACATAATGACCCGGAATATAGTATCCTAGAGTTAGTGCCTTTATTTATTACCTTTTCACATCTAAAAGATTCAAATCCCAATAGACCAAATATTTTGGTGTTATTGAATAAATAGATACCTAAATAGTACCCTTATTACGTTAAAAAAATCACAAAAAAGGAAATTATTATCCATCCATGATCTCATACAAACATTTCATCTTCATAAAATTGGGAAAAGGGAATAAATAATAGTGTTAGATCAAATAATAATAAAAGGTTAATTAATGTGGAATAAATAATGAATCAATGAGAATAATCAATATGGAAAGGTAAATTACTGAGAACACTTTTCTTTTAATCAAGAAACTAAGAGTGAAATGAATCCATATATTTTTTCATAGTATAAATCTCATAACTAATAATACTTGGAATCTTTAGGAAAGAAATACTTAATTACTTGACGTCATATATCTTGAACATAAACCAATACCGTCAATAATTTTCATAGGGTGGTTTAATCATTATGCGTAAAACCCATTTTGTCCATCGTCGTCACCTCATTAGGATATGTATGCACCAAGGGGAAATCTATAAAAGGTCCCACCCATATTTGTATGTCAAAATCATTCATTATATATCATGCAATCAATGTGTGTCATACCACTTTGATACATTTGAATTATAAGCCTAATAAAAGAATAAAAATTGAAAAATCCTAAAATACTATTAGGAATGAATAAATAATGAAATAACATGTCAATGGGATAATATATACACCATATGGAATTTAATTATTGCGTAAAGAAATAGGCATCAATATAATTTAAGATGAAATACCTTACCCCATATTAATCGGTAGAATTGCATGCATCAGAAAATTATTATTTGTTAAATGAAAAATTTAATCCATTAAGATAATGAGATTAATGATAATATATATCAAATTTTGGTATACATATATCACAAACAATAAATAAGTGGTGAATAAGGCATTTATCTCACAAAAGTAAAAAAGTGAGATGAGAAAACCCTTACCTTAAACTTCATTTTGATTGTACATGATATAACTACTTGTATAATGATTTAAAACATGTTATTAATTTATACCAGAACCATTTTAATATTTATTATATCTTATATGATTTTATTATGTAATTTTATCAATTTCTTATTAGTAATATATCATTATTACCATTGTTTTTTGTGTTAACTGCTTCATTTTATTATGCTTTCTTTGTTGTGTGAGTCTCAGTTCTTATGCATTGGATATAGATCATTAATCTAAAAAATTATATTAATATTTTTAACACCATATTTAATCATTAAATATAGTTTTATCGTCATTCTATAATGTTTAACAAGGAAGGTGAATCACATCGTGTCGTGGAGACGGTATGTTGTATGTATAGATGAACGGTGGTATCATTCCCTGAATGGTAGATGTGTAAGGAATTGGATGGTATATTAATTATAAAAAATAAATATAATTTCATAATTACCATATATATCCATTATTTCCATCATTATACACATCCAATTAATTTGGTGATGAAAAACAATTACACCACAACATAGTGAGGGTATGTCGTATGTACGCATGTATGATGATTTCATTTATCATAAGATGGGTAGATGCAGAATACGGTTGTCCCATAACAATCATATAATATAATAGTATATATTATACAGAATTTATTACTTTATCATGTAAAAACCATATAGGATGATGGAGAAGAATAATAAAATTTGAAAGGGTTGAGAAAGGTGATTACCTCTCCTTCGGCGGACTTCTGTTAATCTGTTCGTACGTGATCTAAGGAAACTATTTTGGAAGCAAAAAACCTCTAGATCTTATATAAAGATATTTCGAAGAGAAATGGGTAGGGCTTGGTTAAGCTATATGGCTCAAATTTGTGTGAGGAAGTGAGGGATGGGGTGCCATTCTATAATTGAGGTGAGGGGAACATTCAGAAATCTACAAAATTTTAAAATATAATAAGGATATTCTAGAAAAAAGTCTCCCAAATGGAAACTAACAGAATATAGAAATATATTTTCTACCATATATTGTCCCCTATATGATTATATAATATTTCTATTATTTTTCAATAATTTAATATAATATTTATTCAATAAAATAACATAATTGTCAAATTTGATACTATTCATTTAATTTGAATTCAAATTTATAAATACAATGGGGAAATTAGAATAAAAATCTTTTAAACAAATCTAATGTATCTTATAGATATATAAAATCAATAAAAAAAAGTAAATCACTCTATAAATATATAAAGTAATACTTCTAATATCATTTTTTATATTAATATTAATTAACTAAATATTCTTTTAGTATTGCAGAAGAATTTGATGTAGTTATATAATTTATAAAAATTTAAAATAAAATCTTATAATGAAATTAATTTAAATAGGATCAGAAAAGACTTTTATTTTCATTCATATCTTGATTATTTCCTTACGTAAACACATAAGATATATTATATACAAATAGAGTGACATTTCGTAACCATCATTGATTTAAATAATATATAAGTAATTTTTATAAAAAAACTATACCTTAAATAATTATAGTTAGTTATTAAGTTGATAATGGTTGAATATTATTTATCCAAATACTTTTATACAAGTTTTGGTCACATTACTATACATAACTTCCATTTTTAACCATTATTTAAACTCATTGACTCTTACCATGACATCTTGTCTTATTACATTTTAAAGGTTAATATAGTTACTAAAAAATATAAAACAAACTGAAAATTATTCATTACTGAAATTTTAGACATTATCCAAATAATTTGGATGAATTTAATATTTTTATTAATTTTATATCATTTAATAAAATATTATTTATTTCCTCCAAAATGACATTTTTATTTTTCAAAACACTTTTAAGGGGGAAAGTGAGAACCCTATCCTCAAAACAGTTTAACCATCAAAATTTACTACATTTTTGTTGAAGAAAAGCTTGAGTTGATTGGAATCATTTTCCCTAAATAGTATCCAGAGAACAGAATTTACCTGGGACTCTAGATCGTCCTTCAGGATGTCTTCATAATGTTTAGCCAAGATGTCCCATGATTGCATGAATTCCTCCATGTTTATCTTTACTATATTGAAGCCTCTCTTCAAAATACAGTTCTGCTTATCAATCCATTTACCTTGCCCCTTTTAAGTCTCAACACGAAGCAATATTCCCATCTTTTGTTTGATCACTTCCTTCGGTACGTTGATATTAAGAACTTGCTCCACCATTTCTTCATCTGAGTGCAAAAGAATGTACATGTGATGCCGCACCGATGCCATCTGACATTGTGGGTCAGCATGGAAGCCCACCTCGCGCTGCTGCCCTAGAAGAAGTTCAGCCTCCGCCCGACGTACTTCCTCAAAGCTAAGAAGCCCCTCCCCTTGCTGGTCCTTAGTCTGCTCTTCTGCCTCCCCATGAGGAGATGTTGCCTCTTCCGAAAATTGGGGGTCAACACCCCCAAAGGTAGCCAACTCCGGATCTTGAGATCCATCCTCCTTAGAGGTGACAACCCCCACCTTCTTGTCAGCACCTTTGCACGCCTTCGAGAGAAGATTGACTTTACTAGAGGATATGGTCACCAGAGTTCTTGGTAAGTTAGAGTATTCTTTCCGTTCTCGCAGCCTCCAGGTATGTTTGATAAAGCCTCCTGAATCCCCAGTGGAATTCATGCCCTTCCTTGAAGAGGCTCTAAAAAAATCCTCTTTAATTCCCACTTCCTTTGATTCAGTAGGGGAGTCTGAAGCTGACTCTAAAACAACTTGAATAACCTCCTCTCCCATACAAGTATCACCACCAAGTAGAGTCTCCATCACATTGTCATCCCCAATATCATGGACCTCAACCTCACCTAGCATCACAATCCTATTATGAGAATTTTAAAAAATCCCTCCAGATTTAACCTTCTCAGCATAGAAATATTTTTTTTAAATATCATTAATGTCAATTTTTAAACTATTCATTACTTGACTTTCTAAAAATATCATGATAACATCGTATATTTGAAAAAAATCTTTTAAATAGTTACTAATAAGTCAAATTAATCTATAAAATTAATTTATAAAAATAATTATATCATATTTTATTTATTTTAA
Organism: Viscum album; assembly: GCA_963277665.1. Lineage (NCBI taxonomy): Eukaryota > Viridiplantae > Streptophyta > Magnoliopsida > Santalales > Viscaceae > Viscum > Viscum album. Next base: position 451,148,313 of record OY728133.1, read on the forward strand.
TACTTTTAATAACATTTATTTGATATTTCCATTAATTAAAAAATTATTGTATCATCATTGTGAAAGCCTTTAATTTAAATATTTGTTCAAAAAAATTAAAATGAAATTATAATGACGATTATATATAATATAATCTTTAAAATTACTATTTTAAGTCAAACATATATTCTGAATGACCACATATTAAAATTATAATACTTATTAAAAATATGAGTATGACATATTTACCTTTCCTAAAAAAATACTATAAAGTAAATAAAGTTTTCCAAGTGACTCCAAGAGTCCCTAAAATAGTCCCAAGGATGGTCTTTGAAGAAAATATCTAATAAAATAAAATTAGTACAAGTTTTAGGATTGTTTTCTAAAACATATAATATTATTTGGACCTTTAATTATACGGTTTACCCTTAACCGTGGTGAGTAAAAAAATACTAACATTACAATTAATACTATACAAAAATTAAAGAAACATATTTACTAGATTTTTAACTTCTGATTCCAGATATTTTTTTCAATTTTCAATATTAAAAACACATAATAGGCTAAAATTAATTTAAAAATATTCCCCTTGACTGAATGAGAAAAAATGTTTTTAATGTTAAAAAGTTCAAAAGATTGAAATGTTTTTATATCAAAATTCATTGTGAAATTGATTCCAATAGAATAAATTAGATTAAATTATATAAAATTTATCTAATTATTCTTTAAAATCAGTCAATAATATATTTTATAATTATAGATCATTTAGATGAAAAATCCTTTTTCAATTAAAATCCAAAAATTTTCACTATTTATTAGAACATGAAACTTATCAAAAAATTACAAAAAAAGATACCAAAGTAAATTTTGATATTATTATTTCGAAAAATTCATTTATTTTTTAAATGAGAATTTATACAATTGTCAAAATTTAGTTTAAAAAAAGTGTGCCATTAGAAGGCGTAAAAACTACCTTTAGAAAAATATATCTTTTATTGCGTTAAAGTAGGATTATTATTATATAAGTTATAGAAAAGACATAAGAGGAATGTAAAAAATTATATTGAACATATAATATATGATATCCATAATGTGGTTCATGCTATTCATTAACTCCTATTTAATGTCTAGGATATAATAATATTTTATTATGCGGTAAAGCTGGTTATTCCATGTAATGTAAGTTATCGAAGAGATTAAATTTAAAAATAGAAATACCATAAAATCTTAGGATTTAATATTATATCAACATTCAATAAATTTCATCCTTTCAATTTTAAATTCCAATTCAAAAAATCAAAGGAAACCCACATCGAAAATAGGGTTAATAAAAAATCCAATTAATGAGGGGGGAAAGTAAAAGTGAACATCGCAAAAAAAAATTATATTTAGAATAGGATAACATTAGTGTGACGTGAAAACCAAGATATGGAAGAGCAATCAAACTATTGGGTTCTGATTGAGATTTATAGAGAACATGGTCATCATAATGTTCACTATCACAAAACCTTAAATCTATGATTCGTTAAGGAGGCATTTAATTTATCTGCAGGAAAAATGAATGATTTTTTTTTCAAATTTACTTTTCTTAATGTTAAGGAGTTAATTTATTTCTTACACTAATACAATAACAAAACATACTATGGTTACAAGTATATTTTCATCTTATAATCAATTTCCACCACATACTAATATTTTTCTACAAATGATGAGTATTAAAGATTTTTTTCATGATTGAAGAATTTGAATCAATTTCTATATATCAAAAAATCCAAAAAATATTAATATATATTCCTTCTATATTTATACATTAACCAAAACAAAAAGGGTGGGATAATATATTATAATTCCACAAAATTAATAAAAATGTATATGATGAAAAGCAACTTTAATCTTCAAAATTGAACTGTAATACCCAAACATAGACATAGATCAAATAACTATCCATCCTAAAAAATATTATAGACTAATATTGAAACCCCCAAATAAGAAGTATTTGATCACATTGTTTCACTAATAATATTAATCACTCTTAATTCTATATTCCAAAAATCTAATATTCAAAATCACATAATAATCATGATATTTTAATCATTTGAATAAATAACATGAATCACCATACATCCATAATAAAATAATATTTTATTCAAAAATAAAACTAAACATTTATTCAACATAATATTATATTTACTGTAATCATATGTGATTACAAAAATAAATAACATCACCAGAAATAACGATAATAACTTAGTTACAAAATCATTTTCCAATCCCAATATTATCTATTTGATACAAAAAATGTCTATAAAATAAAAATAACCTTTATCTATTAGATAGTTTAACTAAAAAATTCACTCTAACCTGGACTTTACATAGGCTTTTGGTAGGTGTTGAACCCTTTTTCCCCTTTTATTGTGGGTTCACACCCCATGGGCTTGCTATATTCAACAGGTTATCACCCATCCTGCGATTTGTCTCATTTATAAAACTATATTAATATTATCAACAAATATGATAAACATCCTCCAAAATAACCTTAATATATTATATATTAAATAAATGTTTTAACCACAAATTTTATCTAATGTGTTTCATGTTGTATTTTCAATAATGTAATAACACATAATTTCCTTAAACTCAATAATCAAATAAACCCTAATACTTATACATACCTTTAAACAAATGTATATAAAATGAAACAACATTATTCCATAAATAATTTTTTCACAAACAATAAAATTGTGGGCTGGGTTCCTTAATCAATTTTTCTTCCTTAATATAGTTCCCAAGGTTTCCAAAAAAACATTCTTTGATACCAACTATAATGACTCAAACTCGAGTATCCTAGATTCAGTGCCATTCTCTATTATATTTACATAGATACAAGATTCAATTAACAAAGTTCAAATAGTTTTGTAGTATTGGAGAACCAGATACATACATAATATCCTTATTACATTGGTAATAAAAATTAATACATGACAACGAAAAAAAAATTCCATCCTTAAACTCATACAATCATTTCATCTTCAAAACATTGGTAAAAGAGAATAAATAAAATAGCGAGCTCAAATGCTCAGTAAGGGTTAAGTACAAGGGAATTAATAATTAATCAATGATAAAAATGAATATCAAAAGCTAAATAAATATAAAAACATTCCATTTAATCAATTAATTAATAATTAAATTAATTTATAGATTTTTTCAAAGAGAAAATATATTGGATAATAATAACTGAAAGATGATTGTAATATATGCTTAATTATTGGATGTCATATATATTAAACACAAACCACTTCCATCAAGAACTTTCATAAGAAATTTTAATCATTGTGGGTAAAACCCCAATTTTCCAATGTTTTCATCTCAGGAGACCACAGATGAATCATGGGGATATCTATAATTGGGTCTCACAAATGTCTGCATGTCCAAAGAATTCATTATATATTGAGTAATCAAAGTGTCTCGTACCACTTTTATACAATTGAATTAAAAACCGCATGAAGAAATTCCATTTGAAAAAACATAAAATACCATGAGGATATATTAAATCAAGATATTCCACTTCAAATAGATAGTATATACACCAAATGAAAATGAATTCTTTCATAATAATAAATATTCCTCAATGTAATTTATGATGGAATCTCTAACCACCTTTTAATTAGTAGAATCATATACCTCATAATAGTAGTATTTATCAATTTAAACATTGAATCCATGAATGTAATTAGATTCATGATAGTAAATATCAAATGGTGGTATACATACACCATCGATAAGAAATAAGTGGTGGATAACGCATATATCTCTCACAAGTAAAAGGTGAGACGATAAAACTCTTACCTCACAATTCATTATGGTTAAACATGATTTAAACTAAATAATAATGGATTAATGTATGTTATTAATTTATACATGACCCATTTTTATATTTCTTATATCTTACATGATCCTCTTATATCATTTTATCACTGTAGAGACCCGAAGCCTGACGTACATGGACTTTACATTACTTTTGCGGAATACTTAGTACATAACAAAAACACACACACAAGGACCGTAATAGTTTAGTGTCTTTGGAAACTCGGAGTATAATCTTCTAATCGTGGTGAAAGATCTTCAATATCTCCCATAAAGATCTTCTTTTTTTTTCTACCTAAAACCTTTCTTTATATCCTGGGGAAAAGGAAACATAAAAGGGTGAGCTCAAATGCTCAGTAAGGGTAAACAAAAGAAATATCAATCACATAATTTTCATAAGAACATAACATTTTTGGAAATCTTAACCTGCAAAAGAGAGCATAATTTCATAACATGGGATAAATCATAGTAGTGAAATGAAATCATAACTTAAAACATTACTCATTGTGGCATACACACATAATCATAGAGAATCATTTCTTGTTAGTCAAGACTCATTGCCAAGACTATCTTAGTGGACAAAGTCCCTTTCTGAATCGAGTAATCCTCGTTTCAGTCCTGTTTCACTGAACCGGTATAACCTACCATTCTAGCCATGTCTATCTCATGAGATATAAAATCTTTACCCAATGCATTGGAGGGAGATATAGGTCCCACCCATCTCATAATGATACCATTCTTATGTGTGCCACAAAATCATAAATCATACATCCTTGCATAACCCATGTAATAAAAATGGGATTCTTAAACAACATGACATCATAAAACCATTCATATAAGATAATGGAATTCATAAACATAATTTCATCACAACATAGTCAAATCAATGTAAAAATATGGATAGAAACAGAACCCTTTATTATCTTAGATGGAAAATAATTTTGATAAAACACTTGAATTGAATTCTTGAGGAAAATATCCTTTCTTCTTCAAAATCAATTTCTTTTCACAAAACATCATGAAATTTTTAAAAGAAAGAGATTTTATTGAAAATAGTCATGAAATATTTTGGAGGAAGGTTCATGAAAATAAGGCTTTATAAAACCGTAAAAATCCGTTCGTGCCGTATAAGTTAAAAAAAACATTCTTCGTACTTTTGTCGGAAAAGTCAAAAAGTACCTCGTATAAAAAAACGACAAAAGATTCCTTTCATATTCATTACTAAAAACTCACCGAAGGGTAAAATTGGATTTAAACTATTTTAAGTGGATGGAAACAATATTACATATTGAGGGAACATGGATGTGGATGGTAAAATACACCCCAGTAAATACTTACGAATAAACAATCTCGGATAAAAATGAGATTGTGATATTTCCCTTACCTTAGGTCCGACTTGCTTTGTAAGTGTCCGAACCTCCTGTATAATGATTTAAATAATGTTATTGACTTATTACAGAATCATATTCATTGTTATGATATCATATATGGTTCACTTATGACATTATATTACCCGTTCTTTTGTAAATTCCATGTTAAAGAAGCGTTTTGGGTAAAATCGTTTCATTTATCGTAGGTGTTTTGACTTGTTGTTCTTGACATCATTATTACTTATATCATGATTTATTTACTTCCAGAATATAAAATATGATTTATATATCATATATATTCAGTATATATATATATATAATAGATAGATAAATAAAATGAAAAACCTCGTTCATGGAGACGGTAGTCCGTACGTACGCATGAACGCTGTTTTCCTTTCCTTATTGTCTTGAAATGGAAGTAAGTAGATGGCATACATATATATTTATACATAAATCCAGTAGCTTTAAAATGTCATATATTTCATTATTATTTCTTATATATACTTTATAATCATTCTTAAATGGTTAACATGGAGAATGAATCTCATCGCGTCGTGGAGACGGTAGTCCGTACGTACGCACGAGCGATGATATCATTTCTATAAATATTGAATTGAATTGGAGTGGATTATACAATATATCAGAATCAATATGATGTTGTAATAACTATGTATAGTTATTCTTTACACCATTATACCCATCCATGTAAGGTGGTGGTGGAAAATAGATTACACCACGGCGTGGAGACGGTATTCCGTACGTACGCACGCGCGGTGATTTCTTTTTCCGTAGGATGGATAGATGGTGAAATAGGGTTGTTTCATACTTATAATAACATATCAGTATATGAGTGATACTGATGTTATTACTTCATAATGAAACAACCTAAGAAGAAGAAGTGGAAGAAGAAATAAAGATGAAAGAATTGGTAACGGTAATTACCTCTTCTTTGAAGTGCCTCTTTGAGACCTCTTCTTAGGGCACTAGAATTGGTCTTTGAGGAAGCCCAGAACCTCTAGGATGTTGATAGGGAAGTGGAGAAGGGATTTTGGCAGGGGTTGGCCGAGCTTGAGTGCTCAAATTGGTGTGAGGAGGAGGGGGAGGAGGTGTCCTTTTATAGGGGAGGAGAGGGGCACCTTAGGAATATCTCAAAATATTATTTTATATTAAAGTCAAAAATCGGTTTATAATGGTTCCAAAGGGTCTTATTTCGAAGCTAAAGTGGGGATGGGTCGAAATCCTATCAACCAATAGAATTTAGACAAGTTTAGGATATTATTTTAACCTTATCAATTAGATTTAACTCTAAGTTAAATAATTTAACTTTTACCATGTCTTTTTGTTTTCTTTCACAATATGGTTAATAAACTTACTATAACATGCCAAACGAACCCCAAATTGTTTATTATTAATATATATATCCTTATCTAAGTCATTTGGCCGAACCTTAGATTTTTAGGAATAAAATAATAATTAATAATATAATATTTGATTTAAAAACTATTTTGTGTCAATTTTGACACTATTTGATATATGATTTTTGTGAAAGTCATAAAAGAATTATATGTTCGAACCAAGTTGATTAAATCATCACTAATATATCATAGTAACCTAGAAAATTAGTGGAATTCATAAAAAGTCTTAAATTACATTTATTTTGGTATTTATATTATCAATTATGTCAATATTTCATTAATAAGATAATTACTCCATCATCTTTGTGTCATAAATAAATTATATTATTTGATGTCTAAAAATTACAAATAAAATACCATCATGTAGGAAATCTTTTTAGCTTTCTAATGCATATTTATAGTCTAATTTATCGTATGTATAACCCCATATTAAAAATGATTTACTTATTAAACTTTGATTTTAACTATTTTAACCCTTCTTTAAATAAATTAATAATAAATGTCCTAATCTAATCCAAGTGGGCCTAAATGGTCATATTTTATTCCTAAGTTTATTTTTGGTCGAATTACACTTGTCCAATAGAATTAGGACATGTGTTAGGGTAATATTAATATCATATTTACCCTTAGTTACCTTATTTACTATTAACCGTGGTAAAAAAAAGTAAAAAGTTACTATTCACCAAAAAATTATTTTCATCTCATTGAACCACATTTTAGTCCTTGATATTAACCGTGTCTCTCGGATTTTCGAAATTCCATTCACAGAAGCGGTAAAATTAAGTTTTATGCAAAATTCAGTTTTTAACCTACCACTTAGTAGTTTCACTATTCATCAAAAATTGATGTTTTTCAGAACAATGCCAAAATTTCATCCTAAGCTATATTTCATATTCCGAATTCAAAAATGAAGTCTATTTTACCAAATTCATAACACAAAAGTTGCATTAATTAATTTTATAATTAAATCCCGCTGTTAAAACAAATAGCGTGTTTTTAAGAAACAATATCTATCAAAAGATTGACACTTGATTATGTCTGGTTTAAATGTGAAATTACAACCAATGACCAACATTGTATTAAATTGTAAAAATATATTCTAAATATACTTTAAAACCACTCAAATTAATAATTTATCACTATTAATAATTTCGATTAAAAAAATTTGTTTTTAATTAAAATTTAGTAATTTTCACTATTCATCAGAATATGAAAGTTATCCGAAATGTACCAAAATTTCACCTTAGGCTAAATTCGAAACTACGAATCCAAAAATGAAGTCCATTTTGAGAGTTAAAATTTCTAAAATTTAAAAAGTGGTTATTACTATTCATAACGGCTAGTTTTAATAATATTTTAATAGCATAACATTGTTTCGTGAAACTCAGGATTACGTACCACACACGCTATCGAGGAAGGTTGCGATTGCGTGTAATGCAAGGCAAGTCAAGGATGCGTGTTGTGAAAGCTCCTTTTGGTGTAGCATACAACACAATACATTAATAAAATTAAAAAGAATATTTTTCATAAAATCTCGGGCTGTTACATTCTACCCCCCTTAAAATGAATTTCGCCCTCGAAATTCGTCGGGGATATAAATGGTTTACTATTTGAAAGTTTCTTTGATAGAAACCCACATCGTAAAAAGGAATACCAAAACTTATCTTTAAAAACAAAAGTATGAAACGTAACGGTTACCCAAATAAACTAATCACTGGGTTTCCACATAGGTGAAAATATGGATATGGAAGAGAAATCTAACCATCATGTTCTGATGGAGAGTGGTAGAGAACATGGCTATGGAAAAGCCAGTAATCACAAATCCATAAATTTGTGATGATCTAAGGTACCATCTGATTCATCAGGTATAAGATCACTAGGACAACATTTTTGGTTTTCAAGATCATTTCCCTAAAGTTGAAAATTTGAATTAGAATAAATACTTACTTTATTTTGATACAATATCACTGTTGTTCGTGCCTTGAACAATTTCCACTTCATCTCTTAAATAAATGAAGTTGAATTTGTTATTCGTGAAGTGTTAGCAGATCATGTGATAGAATGACGGGTCATTCCATCTGTCTCAAACAAAAGGTAAGCAAAAGATATTAAATATACATAAGTCATTATATAGTGAGGTTAATCATATATAGTTCCTAAAATGGACTTATACTTCATATATCATACTGCTTAATATAATAAAACTAGTTTCTACTAAACAGGGACTTCCTGTAGGTCAGTGGTAGGCGATAAAGGCCAGTCGCACTTCGGTTGTGGGTTCGATTCCCACAGCCTTGTCCGAAGCGATGGGCTGTCGCCCGTCCTGCAGGTTGTCCCTTTTTCTAGAACTACGTTACTATAACATCCCATCAATAATATCGAAAAAAACTTCTATCCTTAAACAATACTAACTTATGTCCAACATAATCCAGTCTAATCTTTAGGCTTATACATAATACTGTAGTCCACTCTCATAATATAGTGACAACGATTACCAGAGATTTAATACTGTCGTTGATCCCCACATATCATAAGATATGTCTTGTTGGTCACATTCCAAACATTCAATGTCCTTAATCGTGTATTCTCTTGAATACCTTAGTGAAAACATGAGTGCTGTTAAAAGTTACCAAAATCCTCAAAATTCTATATACTCAAACCATGATATCACTTAGTCCTTATATCAATCATGAGCTCATGAATACTGTCAAACATTTCATTTTCCCCTTATCCCTTCATTATGCGCATATCATCTTCATTCCAAAAATATCTGAATAACCTTTCATGGATACTGGTAACATTAATCAGACAACAATGTTACAATCCTTACATGTCTCTTTATTCCATAGTACCATGAGATTACTTATACAACATTACACATGATAAACATGTAATCATTCCACTACATTCTTAAACCATTGACCGAGCTTCAACAATTCTTTCATCTCACATACCATTGGTAGTCTCTTCATCATCATCCACATAAATACTTCCCATATGACCATACTGATTCTCTTCATGAGTCTTTCCCTTAGGGCATTTGTTTTCATAATGCCCATACATTCCACATTTAAAACACTTAACCATTTTTGATGTCGTAGCAATACCATTATCCTCATCCCTGGTATTAACTGAACCTTTTCCTTTGCACTTACTGGCTTTGTGTCCTTCTTTTCCACACCCAAAGCATCTTCCAGTTCCTTTGAAACATTCTCCTTGATGCCTCTTCCCACATGATTTACATAGGGGAAATTGAACTTTCTTTCCTCTATGATCATCATGAAACTCCATCTTTCTCTTATTAGCCGAGTCAGGAAACTTACCAAATTTTACTTTATTGATCATATTATGAGATTGCTGATTCGGCATAATAATGATGTTTGGACTTCCAAATCCCATTTCATTTGGTTTCTCATAAAGAATATCATTCCATTGTCCATCATATCCTCCATTATTGTGAATCATCTTGTTTTCATCCATTTTCTAAAACCCAAAAAGAATAGCGTGAGAGGCAAAAATCATGCTAGGGAAAACAACATAATAAAGGGGGAGTACCTTGAAAATCTAACATCTTAGGTTTAATTCTATGATCGTTAGCGTAGTTCTAGTACTATAACCTATACGTATACTTAACCTTAGGGACATCCCTAGACATACCTTAGAAATATCTCTAGGGATCTCACTAACGTTTTCGCATCCTAGTTTCCAAAGGTTGACTAAACCTTTCCTCTGATACCAACTGTAGAGACCCGAAGCCTGACGTACATGGAATTTACATTACTTTTGCGGAATACTTAGTACATAACAAAAACACACACACAAGGACCGTAATAGTTTAGTGTCTTTGGAAACTCGGAGTATAATCTTCTAATCGTGGTGAAAGATCTTCAATATCTCCCATAAAGATATTCTTTTTTTTTCTACCTAAAACCTTTCTTTATATCCTGGGGAAAAGGAAACATAAAAGGGTGAGCTCAAATGCTCAGTAAGGGTAATCAAAAGAAATATCAATCACATAATTTTCATAAGAACATAACATTTTTGGAAATCTTAACCTGCAAAAGAGAGCATAATTTCATAACATGGGATAAATCATAGTAGTGAAATGAAATCATAACATAAAACATTACTCATTGTGGCATAAACACATAATCATAGAGAATCATTTCTTGTTAGTCAAGACTCATTGCCAAGACTATCTTAGTGGACAAAGTCCCTTTCTGAATCGAGTAATCCTCGTTTCAGTCCTGTTTCACTGAAACGGTATAACCTACCATTCCAGCCATGTCTATCTCATGAGATATAAAATCTTTACCCAATGCATTGGAGGGAGATATAGGTCCCACCCATCTCATAATGATACCATTCTTATGTGTGCCACAAAATCATAAATCATACATCATTGCATAACCCATGTAATAAAAATGGGATTCTTAAACAACATGACATCATAAAACCATTCATATAAGATAATGGAATTCATAAACATAATTTCATCACAACATAGTCAAATCAATGTAAAAATATGGATAGAAACAGAACCCTTTATTATCTTAGATGGAAAATAATTTTGATAAAACACTTGAATTGAATTCTTCAGGAAAATATCCTTTCTTCTTCAAAATCAATTTCTTTTCACAAAACATCATGAAATTTTTAAAAGAAAGAGATTTTATTGAAAATAGTCATGAAATATTTTGGAGGAAGGTTCATGAAAATAAGGCTTTATAAAACCGTAAAAATACGTTCGTGCCGTATAAGTTAAAAAAAACATTCTTCGTACTTTTGTCGGAAAAGTCAAAAAGTACCTCGTATAAAAAAACGACAAAAGATTCCTTTCATATTCATTACTAAAAACTCACCGAAGGGTAAAATTGGATTTAAACTATTTTAAGTGGATTGAAACAATATTACATATTGAGGGAACATGGATGTGGATGATAAAATACACCCCAGTAAATACTTACGAATAAACAATCTCGGATAAAAATGAGATTGTGATATTTCCCTTACCTTAGGTCCGACTTGCTTTGTAAGTGTCCGAACCTCCTGTATAATGATTTAAATCATGTTATTGACTTATTACATAATCATATTCATTGTTATGATATCATATATGGTTCACTTATGACATTATATTACCCGTTCTTTTCTAAATTCCATGTTAAAGAAGCGTTTTGGGTAAAATCGTTTCATTTATCGTAGGTGTTTTGACTTGTTGTTCTTGACATCATTATTACTTATATCATGATTTACTTACTTCCAGAATATAAAATATGATTTATATATCATATATATTCATTATATATATATATATAATAGATAGATAAATAAAATGAAAAACACCGATCATGGAGACGGTAGTCCGTACGTACGCATGAACGCTGTTTTCCTTTCCTTATTGTCTTGAAATGGAAGTAAGTAGATGGCATAAATATATATTTATAAATAAATCCAGTAGCTTTAAAATGTCATATATTTCATTATTATTTCTTATATATACTTTATAATCATTCTTAAATGGTTAACATGGAGAATGAATCTCATCGCGTCGTGGAGACGGTAGTCCGTACGTACGCACGAGCGATGATATCATTTCTATAAATATTGAATTGAATTGGAGTGGATTATACAATATATCAGAATCAATATGATGTTGTAATAACTATGTATAGTTATTCTTTACACCATTATACCCATCCATGTAAGGTGGTGGTGGAAAATAGATTACACCACGGCGTGGAGACGGTATTCCGTACGTACGCACGCGCGGTGATTTCTTTTTCCGTAGGATGGATAGATGGTGAAATAGGTTTGTTTCATACTTATAATAACATATCAGTATATGAGTGATACTGATGTTATTACTTCATAATTAAACAACCTAAGAAGAAGAAGTGGAAGAAGAAATAAAGATGAAAGAATTGGTAACGGTAATTACCTCTTCTTTGAAGTGCCTCTTTGAGACCTCTTCTTAGGGCACTAGAATTGGTCTTTGAGGAATACCAGAACCTATAGGATGTTGCTAGGGAAGTGGAGAAGGGATTTTGGTAGGGGTTGGCCGAGCTTGAGTGCTCAAATTGGTGTGAGGAGGAGGGGGAGGAGGTGTCCTTTTATAGGGGAGGAGAGGGGCACCTTAGGAATATCTCAAAATATTATTTTATATTAAAGTCAAAAATCGGTTTATAATGGTTCCAAAGGGTCTTATTTCGAAGATAAAGTGGGGATGGGTCGAAATACTATCAACCAATAGAATTTAGACAAGTTTAGGATATTATTTTAACCTTATCAATTAGATTTAACTCTAAGTTAAATAATTTAACTTTTACCATGTCTTTTTGTTTTCTTTCACAATATGGTTAATAAACTTACTATAACATGCCAAAAGAACCCCAAATTGTTTATTATTAATATATATATCCTTATCTAAGTCATTTGGCCGAACCTTAGATTTTTAGGAATAAAATAATAATTAATAATATAATATTTGATTTAAAAACTATTTTGTGTCAATTTTGACACTATTTGATATATGATTTTTGTGAAAGTCATAACAGAATTATATGTTCGAACCAAGTTGCTTATATCATCACTAATATATCATAGTAACCTAGAAAATTAGTGGAATTCATAAAAAGTCTTAAATTACATTTATTTTGGTATTTATATTATCAATTATGTCAATATTTCATTAATAAGATAATTACTTCATCATCTTTGTGTCATAAATAAATTATATTATTTGATGTCTAAAAATTACAAATAAAATACTATAATGTAGGAAATATTTTTAGCTTTCTAATGAATATTTATAGTCTAATTTATCTTATGTATAACCCCATATTAAAAATTATTTACTTATTAAACTTTGATTTTAACTATTTTAACCCTTCTTTAAATAAATTAATAATAAATGTCCTAATCTAATCCAAGTGGGCCTAAATGGTCATATTTTATTCCTAAGTTTGTTTTTGGTCGAATTACACTTGTCCAATAGAATTAGGACATGTGTTAGGGTAATATTAATATCATATTTACCCTTAGTTACCTTATTTACTATTAAACGTGGTAAAAAAAAGTAAAAAGTTAATATTCACCAAAAAATTATTTTCATCTCATTGAACCACATTTTAGTCCTTGATATTAACCGTGTCTCTCGGAGTTTCGAAATTCCATTCACAAAAGCGGTAAAATTAAGTTTTATGCAAAATTCAGTTTTTAACCTACCACTTAGTAGTTTCACTATTCATCAAAAATTGATGTTTTTCAGAACAATGCCAAAATTTCATCCTAAGCTATATTTCATATTCCGAATTCAAAAATGAAGTCTATTTTACCAAATTCATAACACAAAAGTTGCATTAATTAATTTTATAATTAAATCCCGCTGTTAAAACAAATAGCTTGTTTTTAAGAAACAATATCTATTAAAAGATTGACACTTGATTATGTCTGGTTTAAATGTGAAATTACAACCAATGACCAACATTGTATTAAATTGTAAAAATATATTCTAAATATACTTTAAAACCACTCAAATTAATAATTTATCACTATTAATAATTTCGATTAAAAAAAGTTGTTTTTAATTAAAATTTAGTAATTTTCACTATTCATCAGAATATGAAAGTTATCCGAAATGTACCAAAATTTCACCTTAGGCTAAATTCGATACTCCGAATCCAAAAATGAAGTCCATTTTGAGAGTTAAAATTTCTAAAATTTAAAAAGTGGTTATTACTATTCATAACGGCTAGTTTTAATAATATTTTAATAGCATAACATTGTTTCGTGAAACTCAGGATTACGTACCACACACGCTATCGAGGAAGGTTGCGATTGCGTGTAATGCAAGGCAAGTCAAGGATGCGTGTTGTGAAAGCTCCTTTTGGTGTAGCGTACAACACAATACATTTAATAAAATTAAAAAGAATATTTTTCATAAAATCTCGGGCTGTTACAATCACCCTCTTGTTAATAATATTTTTTTAGCCTTGTTTCGGGTGTTAAGTTGTTCATTTTCCTATGCATGTTTTGTTGTATAAGTCAAATTTCATGTGCATTTCATGTATTTATACCATATACAGAATTATATTAATGCTATTAATATCATATTAATTCAATAAATAATTTTTTCTAATCATTCATGAATGTTTAATATGGAAAATGAATTGCATTGCCTCGTGGAGGCGGTAGGCCATACGTACATATGTGAGAAGGTATCATTGCCTTAATGGTAAAAGGGTAATGAATCAGATGATATATTAATTATAAAGAATAAATATATTGTCATAAGTACCATATATTTCCATTATTTCAATCATTATATACACCTATGTAAATTAGTTATCAGAAACAAATTACACTACGGCGTGGAGATGGTAAGCCATACATACACAGACACGATGCTTTCATTTCTTATAGGATAGAGAAAATTTAGAATATTACTTTACCATTATAATAATAACATATCATAATATATATGATACATTAGTTATTACTTTGTCATGTAAACAATATATGAATAGTAATTAGAAGAAGAAACAAGCATCAATGGGTCTATAAAGAGGATTACCCCTCCTTCGACGGACTTCTTTTAATCTATTATTTATGATCTGGGATTCTTTTTTTTTGTAGTAAAAAACCTATTGAATATAAATAAGTTTTTTTATAAGATAAATGGATTTGTTTTAGTTGATATTGAGGGATAAAATTGGTTTTATTAAGTGAGGTAAGGGGTTCCCTTTTATAATTGAGAAGAAGACAACTTTTAGAAATCCTAACAATATTAAAATATAATAAGGCTATTATAGAGACAATGACTTCCAAAAGGAATTTAAATGAACATGGGAAGAACTTTTTAACCTTATATTATCCATTCTGTGATTATTTAGAAAAAATTCTTATTTTAAATGATTCTAACAAAAATTATTCAATAAAATATCGTCATTTTTAAAATTTGATTCTATTAATTTAATTTAAATTCAAATATATTATAAAAACTATAATTCTAATATAATGATCTCACACATATCTAATATATCTAATAGTTGTATAAAATTAATTATAGAAATTATATAATCACATAAATATGAAAATAAATACTTTTAAATTTGATTATTTTATATTTTTGTTAATCAAATAAATACTCTTTAAAATTAATGAAGAATTTAAGGTAATTATATAATTTCATAAAATAAAAAATAAATTTGTATAATGATTATAATTGAATTAGAATCAAAATAAACATTTATTTTTTTCATATCTTGATTTTTTTCTATGTTAACACATAAATTTTTTTAAATAAAATGTGAGTGACAGTTTGAAACTATATTTGATTCATGAAATATATTTGATATTTTCAAGGAAAGGTGTCCATTAATCAACATAAATTATATATTAAACTGATAATTATATAATTTAATTCAGCCAATAATTTTTAGACAAGTTTTGGTCACGTTCATACCCATATCTTTTGGTTTTAACCAAAAGTTAAACCCTTTATCTCTTACCATGACGACGTGGTTTTTTACTCTATAAAGGTTAGTATAGTTACTATAAAATTCCAAATGACTATATATGAGTAGTTGATTAAATTTTAATCATTATCCAAATCCATTAATAAATATTATATTTTTATTAATTTTAAATCTTTTAATAAAATATTATTTATTTTAGGATATAATTAATATCAATTATGGAAGTACTCATTACTTGACATTATCAATATCATAAAAACGTGATATATTCAAACCAACTATTTTAAATTATAACTAACATTTCAAAGTAATATATAACATTACTGTAAAACCATAATTATATCTAATTATATATATTTTAATATTCTTAATTACATTTATTTGATATGTCCATTAATTATACATTTTCTCCATCATCATTGTGCAAGCCTTTACATTAATTATTTCTTTCAAAAAAATTAAAAATAAATTATCGTGATGAAGATAACATTTTATATTTCAGATGAATATTAATTGTTGATGATATCTCCTGAATGACCACATATTAAAATTTTAATACTTATTAAAAACATTACAATAACATATTTGAATTTCCTTAAAATAAAATACTATAAACACCATCAAGTCATTCAAGTGACTCTAATAGGCTATTAAATTGTCCCAATGATGATTTTTTCGACACTAACTCATCCAATAAAATTAGTACATCTTTTACGAAAATTATATAATACTTATAATATTATTTTGACCCAAAAATACCCAATTTACCTTTAAACATGGTAATTAATAAAATAGATAAGTTAATATTCATATTATCTAAAAATAAAGGGACATATTTACAAAATTTCGACCTTAAGAGAATGAGAAAACAAGTTTTTAATGTGAAAGAATTCAAAATATTGAAATGTTTTTATACCCAAATTCAACGTGAAATTTACTCAAATGACCTAAATTTTATTAACTAATAAAAAATTTATCCAATTATACTTTACAACAAACAAAAAATATAATTTAACACTATAAATTATTTATAATTCAAATATATATTCAATTAAAATCCTATATTTTTCAATATCATCAAAGCTTGAAACATATCATAAAATTACCAACAATGAAATAATTTTTTTATATTCTCCTTGAAAAAAAAGAAGTTTATTTTTTCTAATATAATATATAAATGCATCAAAATTTATATTCAAAACAAGTTATCCTTAAAAATGGTGCAAAATGACATTAGAAAAATATAAATCTTTATATTTAAAAATGGGTTTATTTTTATATAATTTCTTAAAAACACATAAGATGAATGTTAAAATTTTTATTGAACTTGTAATGTATAAATTTTTTTATATGAATTATACTATTAATTCTAACAAATTTAATGGCTAGGTTGTAAATATTTTTTTTCTGTGGTTAAGTTGGGCATTACATGCAACATAAGATATCAACAAGATTTAACTTAATGTGAGAAATACCATAAAATCTTAAGATGATACAACTCCATAGTTCCCTAAAGTGAGGAATTACCCAAAACCCCCATGAGTACATCTAGATGACCCATTGTATGAGTATTTGAAGACATGCGGGTCACTAGAATGCTAAATATTGTGTTTTGAATAGAGTTGTGCGTGCTATTGAAACTATGAAGTAGATTCTATGTAGAGGTCTCAAAGAGAAATACTCTCAGCCTTCTAATTAAGATATGTTGTCATAGTCAACCATGTTAACTGGTCGTGAAGATCAGCTGCAATTGATTGTGTTAAATGACCAATAATTTATCCATAAACGCACAATGGTTGGCCGCATCCATCCAAATATATGCCTTAACTAACCAACAATCTCTCAAAATTTATTTAGAATGTGTCAGCCAATCAGCATCACAATATTTCTAATACCAGCTATAATCCATTGGTATAGCCTTCAACACCTGTTGTTCCTCCTTCCAAGGAGCACCACCAATTTGGTAGAAGCATGCCTTTAGTATAGAAATACATCGTTTTGAATCACATAACCAGAATACCTACAAGGATATCAATCCTCGAGGCCTTCTAACTATCGAAATAAATGTGTGATTCCCTCATATAATCCTTGAAGATCCCTATTCATTTTGTTTCATAATTAACAACTATAGAGGCCTACTATATAGAATGGTCCAAGTGAGTGGAATTCCAAGCCATCATCTCATTCATTGAAGAGGTTGAGGGTTCCCTCATTCAAGTCCAAATTCTCCCACATTATGTCACAAGATGGTTTAATGAAATGGAGACCACTGTTTCCTAGTGGACATGGGTTCGAGAATCAATCTTATCCCAATAAGAACACTCCACATGTTGGGACTGACAAAAGCATATTTAAATCCCTCTAAACTGAAGATTCAGGGTTACCACAAGACTCGGTAGAGATGATGTTGAAGGATTATTCTAAATACCCAGTTTAGAGGCTTGGTAGAATGTTCTGAATTCAAACTAGTCTCACTAGATACAATTTACAATAAATTATTGGGTAGTCCCTAACTTCATCTTCATGCAATAGTCCCCACATTCTATCACCAGTGCCTTATGTAATCTCTCAATGGGTGAGTAGGGCTACTCTAATGTGATATATCTTCCTTAGACACCTTTGAAGCAAGATATTTGTACACAAAAAAAATCATGAGAGAGAGGTAACAAGTTCATACTAATGAGGTTGAGAGCATAACCACCATGACCAATCCTTGGGTGAACATGGATGACATCATCATCCTTCCAATTGATCAACTAGAGGTTACAACACCAAACATGGGAGGCTTCTTTTCCATTTCTGAGAATAATGGTTATAGTGTCTCTAAAAATAATTAACATCTGATGATTACCTATTTCAGCTACAAATGATTTGACCATGTGGTAGAATAATCCCCCACACCTGTGAAATATAGATAGGTTCACAATATTTCAACCATTATATGACACTACCATATGTTTTATATAGCTGTAATGAATTTTAAATGGTTGAATAATCACTATTTATTTTAAATTAAGTATGGACTTGGTGGTCGTGGTTGATGGCTAGTTGGAATTGGCTAAATGGGCTTTATAGACATGGTTTCAGAATAGTAGTAACCCCATATTGTAGATTCCATATCCAGCTATATAGGAACCGGTGCTCCCCTTGAGTAAATAATCCAGATAAACCCCCACCTACATATTTTCCTCCTTCAAATGGTGAAGAGGGTTTTTAATATTCCCCTCACACATTCGAAGAGGGTGTCACCACCACCATCGATGAGTTGATTTAGGTCATCCCTAGTACTGAGTAAGATCTAAGGATGATGTTAATCGGTACAATAATTCTCCAAGATGAGCAATTAAAGTATATGGATTTCTTTATGAAGCATCGTGATGCATTTTTTGAGATTTATGACGAGATGTTCGGGCTAGACCCTTGGGGTATTTTACATCATATTCGTATCCTAGGGAGTCACCATGAGTTCAATTTTCCTCCTAGGAAAATCAATCAATCTCATGGTGCCATGGTTGAGGTTGAGGATGATAAGAATATCAAATCCAATTTATTTAGGGAATTACATTACCCCAAGGGGGTATCCAACATCTTTCCATTCAGAAATAAGAATCAGAATATTAGAGTATGTATTGACTTTGGGGATCTCAACATTTGTTTTCTGAAGGATGATTTCCCTTACCACTGATAGAGATATTAATTGATGCTATAGTAGGGTTACAGTCCCTTTCCTTTATTAATGGATATTCTGGTTACAACAAGATCCATATGGACCCTATAGATGAGAAGTCTTAAACCCTCAAGGAGACCCAAGGTAACTTCTTCTATTAGATGATTCCCTTCATCCAAAAGATTTCAATATCCACTTATCAGTGGTCCATAAGACCACATCTTCAAACTAATTCTATGGATGTTGGTTGAATGGTGGTGTTCCCAGTAAGGATCCAAGTATCACTGAGTGGGAGAGGGATGAATTAGTGATTTATTTTACTTTTATGTTTCTTTTCTTTTTGAAACAACCTTCACCACCTGTTATAGAATTACTTTCCTACTAAAATCCCACAACCAAAAGATCAAAATAATTATAAGGTTCACTACTCAACAAGAATAGCTTCATCCTTGGTATGTTATATAAATATTATAGTACCACAAAATACACTATAAGAAAATCCTTTGATGTGGAATACAATTATTAGGATATACCCTTTCACTAATTTAGTACTTGGAAGATAATACTCATGTATGTGTGCACCCTATTAGCACAAATAGAGTAAAGAAATATCTCTATCCTTCTAAAAAAACTATCTCAAATATGATCATTGAAAACAACTCTTCTATTTCCTATCCAAAAGATAATAGCAACAACTTGGACATTGTATAATACTTAATCATATACCCCAGTCATATCAGGATCCATATGCAAGTACTTCTCACTTAATTTGGGTACTCAAATCTTCTGCCCGTATAGCTATTTTGTGGATCTCCTTCGTGAATCTCTCATCTTCACAGAGCACTCTATTTCAAAAGTTATTTAGTTCAAAAATATCACTAGATCACAGATCAAAATATTTCACTGAGCATATATTTTTCCTTGGGAAGTTCACTTCTTTTACAAAGCTCAAAGGCTCGTTGCGAAGCTCTTTTCCTTCATGAAGATCATTGGGTTTGCAGATCTCATTTTCTCCATGAACCCTCTTCCCAATTTGAGAGCCCTATACTTTTTGTTTAGTCTCTGTACTTTTATTGAGTGGGTATGGGCCTATATATAGGTGTTCCCCACCGACTCTAGAACCTCCCATCCACTCAAGAAAAGTATAGAGACTTAACAAAAAGTATAGATCTCTCAAATTGGGAAGAGGGTTCATGGAGAAAATGAGCTCTACAAACCCAGTACGCTCAATGAAGGAAAGGAGCTTCGCAGCATGACTTTGAGCTTTGCAAAATAAGTGAACTTCGCAAAGACAAATATATGCTCAGTGAAATATTTCTCTCTGTGATCTAGTGAGATTTGTGAACTAAATAACTTTTGAACTAGAGTGCTCTGCGAAGATGGGAGATTCACGAAGGAGCTCCACAAAAGAGCTCTATGGGGAGAAGATTTGAGTACCCAAATTAAGTGAGAATATATAGGTGTTTCCCACTGACTCTATAACCTTCCATCCACTTAAATGTCATGTCTACATAAAATTTCCAAGCTACGAATTTTCTTCTGAGATTTCCTATGTTTCGCAAAGCACCATGGATATTTTGAAGATTCTCAATGCTTGTCGTAATCGTGAAGTTTTCTATAAAATCCATTTATCCTTCCTGGTGATCCAATCATATTGCTCTTTGCTACCGTAATGCTCTCTTGCAATGATCTCTACATATTCCATTCGTGAAGATTCTCTTAATTGTGGAGAACACCATCAAAATTCTTCATGTCTTCATGAAATCTTATTCTTGAATCCCATCTTTGAGAAATTAATTCCTTTTCCATATTTTGATGAAATATTCATTGAAATATACTTTTTTCAATACTATCAAAACTCAAAAAATTTGACCCTAAAAATTTGGCAAAAACTGGGAAACTATGCCACCTTAGACACCTGCTTCTGCATGACCAACCATTCTGAATGACTACATATTATCTCCCCCTTTCCTTCATAAATCTTTCATAAAATGTTCTCCAAACAACTTATGATCTTTGTGAAATATAAATCTGTAAAACAATGTCATATTTACTGTGGAAAGTATTATAAATATAATGTCCTTCCTCACCAACTTATACAAATTAAAGTGATATACTTTCTTCTCAAACTTCCTTAACAACACAAGACAACACTTCATGCATCCAAAAATGTCATCATACAACTTGGTCCAAAAAAATGCTACTTAGAAGGCTTGGGGGTCAAATCCTATGAATGTGAGGATCATCTCAGAGACCTTGATTTAGTGTTCAACTTCCTTCATTCTAAGAATTTGAAGATAAACCCCTTTAAGTGTTCATTATGTGTTACTTAAAGGATATTTGTTGGCTTCTTAATCAGATATATAGGAATTGAGATTATGTTAGAGAAGATCAATTCCATCAACTAGATTCATCCACTTCTAAACAAATTGGAATTATGGGGTCTTCAATTCCATTTAGCCTATATATACTAATTCTTAGAAATTTTGGTTATAATGTGTAATTACATCTCTAGGATGAGTAATAAAGTTACCATCTATTAGAGAGATGAGGAGTTCTAGAACCCTTTTGTGGATTCTACTTATCTCTGGGAAGACTATAGTAGTTTATGTGACCACCATTGAATGATCCCTTGGTTCCCTTCTTGGATAGAAGAATAATGATAGTAGGGGAAAAAACTATATTATCTTGGTCGCATAGTCCTTGACATAGAGACCAAATACTCCCATATTAAAAAGAGCTACAATGTAATGGTTTTTTCTGTAATGATGTTGTGTCATTATATGAAACATTGAGAGACAAAAATAGTATCTTGTGTGATATGCTAATGTATATCCTAAATATTTCCCATGTTAATTGGATTATTGGAACATTGGACAGTGATCCTTCAACAGTTCAACATGTGGTTCATTCCATAGAAAATCATTAAGGGTCAAGCATTGGAAAATTTTCTAGACGCCCATCTATCCCTTGAACAACTTCCCTTATATGTTGATTTCTTTGATGAGGATAACCTCTCAGTGGATCAGGTTATGTCGTGTCAGTAGATTCATTTAGAAGGTGCCTCCCAAATCCATACTAATGGAAGGCTGGAAAATCCCAAGCTTAACATATTAGGGATGTGGATCATCTTCAACACCCCAATACTTGTTGTCCTGTTGTACTAAATTATTTTTTCAAAAGGCCACACCAATAATGATGAAGAGTATTAGGATATTATTACTAGTCTTGATCTGCCCCTCAATATTGATGTCTCCTACCTTCATGTAAAGGGATACTCTAAATTACCCATGGGATAGATTAATGCTGACTACATTGTCAGAATTATAGAGCTCATTCCCCTGGTGGAGCACACTCATAAGTTGATGACATGTTTCCCTTCTATACCAGAAGTAACCCATGTCCCACGATCAAAGAATGTTTGAGCCAGTGCATGTCCAGTTTATCTGTATCTTTTTCAGAGCTTTATCAGGGTAAACTTTTCATTCATGTGGGGCATCGGAGATTCATCATTATTTTCATTTCAAATAAAGATGATGACGAATAGGAAATCCATATGGCTATTAGTGCTTCAACATTTGGACCCCCAGGTTCCTCCATAACTAAGGAAACCTCTGATTGGAAAATTCATTTCATTGAATACCTCCAAAATTGTATTATCCATTGAATTCAAGTTGAGTATTAGAGATTACATCAACATTCATCATAGTTTACCCACCATATCTGGCCTAACCTTGAGCTAATTTCTAACATATGTGAGTTTATTAAATTTATCCTCCATTGCATCCAGGGAGATATGATTCCCCATGTTATGATGGAAGTTTATATCAGGTCCTATGGTTCCCATCGAGAAAGAAAAAATCTCTCCCACCATATTTAATGGTTTGGATGCTTTTTAACAACCATGCTACAGAACTACATTGATCAATCCTATTTTTTCATGCATTATAGATCCATGACATTTTTTTCATTGACCGCTATATCTCCTTTACACAACCATGTATCATTATCTCTTTTTAGTATGAGGGATCAATGTTTTTGGGACATACCCTGTAGTTATGGATCACTAGTATAGGTTCATTCAATCTACAAAATAATTCTTCTCCAAATTGGAAGACGTGATTCAAATTAAGGAAGTCAAGGCATGATCTGTGATCAAATTCATGATCTCTTGTATCATGTTTCGATTTAGTTTCCCTCACTACATTCTCAGATACAATATAACCAACTTCTAGGTTGTTTAGATGAAGATATTATTCACCAAGAACAGTATTTGGTCCAACAATACTTCCAGCTACCATGCACTAGAAAATATGATTCACAGATCAATTCATATAACAATACCCT
Organism: Viscum album; assembly: GCA_963277665.1. NCBI lineage: Eukaryota > Viridiplantae > Streptophyta > Magnoliopsida > Santalales > Viscaceae > Viscum > Viscum album. Next base: position 451,172,434 of record OY728133.1, read on the forward strand.
CTCTAACATTCTTTAGAAGATGTTGAGTCGGAATAAGAAATGTCGGATGCAAAATCTCCCCAATTACCTCTAGATGTATCGGCTGATGACTTGAAATTCCACTCAAGTTACTCTATATTCCCGGGTGTATGGAACATAGGTGGTCTTTTCCATTGAGGTGAAGTTTCCATCACACTGAATAGTTTTATATTACTAGAATATTCCATAAAAAATAGAAGAAGTTCATCTAGTTGATCTAGAATTCCTCAAAGAGAATAGGGCCAGGGCCTTGCACAATCTAGAGAGGAACTATATCAGAATAGAGAGAGAATTAAATAAGAAGGTTATAATCCAATATTTTCTATAGGGTGACACATTTTTATCTCTTAGCATGGTAATGATGCCTATAATGAAGCTATAAAAGATGTATCCAAAGTGAGAAGGACCATATATCATTCATATGGTATAATCCAATGGGTCATACTCTTTGGTCACCATAGATGAACAACGTATCACACCTCTTACAAATGGAAGGTTTCTCAACAAGTACTATGCATAAGGAGATCTGGTCTAAAAATTATGGCCTTAAAATAAGATTCCATGTAATAAAACCATGACTTCAAACTATGTGTCATTTTTCTACAGAATGTGTTTTGTGTCATCGAACCTCTTTGGTACACCATTCACATCAGTTTTGTCACTCTATGACAATGTGAATAAACATCTCAGATGATCTTCTCATGTCTAAATTATATGACCTTAAACTAGAAGTTTTCATCTTAGAATCATGACTTTAAACTGAATGTGAGTTATCTTAGGAAATTTATGGAAGCATTTTCATTTATGGTACTAATTCATGCTGTTTGTTTTCTTCCTCACTAGGCATGTCAATTTTGGTGTTCTCACTCCACGGTATAATATTTAAGACCTCAAACTAATAGTCACCTCATAATCCAAACACCATTAATTTAAGCTATATTCAATCCTTCTTAGGAATATGTGGTGTGGAATACACCTTCCTTGGAACTCATTCACATTGGGGTTTTCAACCTACTATACTACATATATCCACTTGATCATTTCTTCTCCTGTGGAATGTTTTTTGTGGGGTTGGGCCTCATCTCTCCTCATTAATGTCATGTTTTCCATTTAACTAAACTATATATGAATTTTCAAGACTCCCAAATAATGATCCCAAATATATTACCTTAATCTATTAGCCATATATATGGTGCATGAAATATCACCTTACACTATTTGAGTTCCCTATAGATTGGGTTGTATGACTTTAAAATACAAATCACTATGTCCTGAAAACATGATGTTAAAATATGGTCATACCCTATTTGAAACTGGGGTGCCTCCGAATAATAGATGATACTTACCCCATTCCCCAAACATTGGATTCCCCAAAATAACCATGGGATGCTTCAAATTCCGTCACCTGAGAAGAACTCCCCCACCAATTTTGGTCTCCCATCATATCAAATTCTAGAGCTATGTGTGGATTTATTACCAACCTTGTGGGATACGTAGTGATTCTTAAATGTCTCAAATATGGTCCCATCATCGTGTTTATCAACTCTCTAACCCACAATCCAAGCTTCCGAACATTAAATTTCTTTCCCCTTTCCTCAGTCCAAGAATTGCAACCTTACACTGTGTGTTGTTTATATCTTGATACATTCATGATACATGGGCCTATTTTTCCTCATTAATTTAGGGTTTTACCTTTTTTATCCCACAAAAAATCGTGAAACAATCATTTATAGTCCAATAATTCGGAAATTAAACTAATTCTTATATTCCAAGTGATATGAGTCAAAACTATTAGCCAATGTCTTGAGCGTAATGCCTTAAACTATGTTGACTCACCTCAATAACTATGTGTTTCTTGATTAGCATATTTTTGGGATACATAGTGGTTCCTTGACATCATGTCTCTAGGTCCAGTTGAAGATCCACCATGAAACTATCCATTTTTTAGGTGTAATCCCCCCAAAATATTACATGGGCCTCCATATAGGTATAATACCCATTCAACAACCTTTACCCATCAGCAGGCCAAGATTCCTTCATTGCTTGATATGAGGATGAAAATAATGAGAAACTTGATGTGAAAGCTCACCAAAATCCGTAACGCATGACGTTAAACTAAAATCTAATCCCAAATAAGTCTTGGATTCATCTTTATAAGGGATTATTTTATCTTGTATCAAATTAGGATTCCATGTGTGATAAATGAATGATGATAAAACACTAACATCCTAATTACATGATTTTAAACTGTGGGAATTATCTCTTAAATATTCATGATTCCTCATATCCAATTATGAGAGTATTAAATACCCTTGTTTGAGAGGGTATCCCCATTACTGGCATTATTATCCTACCATTCCATGTTCCACAACTACATGTAACTTGATTCCGATCCTCATGGGATACATAGAGATTCCTAAGTATTTTATATTGGGTCTAGTCCCTTTGTTGACTCATCACATGGCCTTTTCATTCCCCAGTTTCCCAACCAAAATGTTATGGATTCAAACTAAAATAAATGGTCCAACATAAATAAACCATCTCCCCTATGTACTACATGTAAAATGAGACATATTGGATCTATTCACATCAGGTTAATAATATTTCGTTCCATCCCAATCACTTTAAGGTGCCTCGTGGTCAAAGAATTATGACATCAAACTATTTGTATTATCTCATGGGTGATCTATGCAACATCAAGTGGTATCATAGGCCCCTCTATTTACATATAGTAATATTCTTTCATTGTCTCACACATTCCATCGAGACACCCTGTCCATGGTCCAAGTATCCTGACCTTAAATTGTGTGCATATAGAGTGATTTCATGGTATCCAATGTTGCAGGTCCTCTTATGCTTCCCATTCATGCCAATTCACTATTTCCATTTTCTTTATTATTCTAAACCACAACTACCCCATTTTATGAACACAATATTTCATATTGACCTGGGATGCGAAATAATTTTCGGGTGTCCCAGAGCATAGTCCCCACAGACGCCACATCCCATTCACATGATGTTAAACTATAAGATGCATCCTGATCACCTAACATTAACATGTACAATGTATCTTCCTCATCATGTGATGTTAATATATGTGTCCAATGTATTCACCATATGATTTTAAACTGTGTGTTTATCATCCTCATAGAATGATGTAAAACTACAAGGAATAATAGAACCTCACCTGAGAAGTACTTTCCTTTGGTGTTGGTCATTTACAGTATCATTCATGTTCCCTGGCCAACGCTCAACATTTGAGATGAAACTAACCTTCAATATGAGTTTGAATTTCTTCAGACTGATACACCTACACCAATGTTCTTTAATTCAGGGAGGCATAATTCTAGGATTCTTGTAATCCATTTAAACATTACATCAATTCAACTATATGCTTCATGTACCACTTATTTGGAACCTCATCCTCCTCCATCTCTGAAAATATTCCCAAAGGAAATGGTTCTTAGAAAAAATGGCTCACCCACCATCCTTGATTAGTTTCTTGAATGGACTTTAATGACATTATGAGATAGGTTCCTTGTTTAGAACATGTTCAATGGTTGACACTCATTTGTTTTTTCCATTTCCCAACTAAAAATATGGATGTTGTTTTTTGATCTTGGTCAGGAGTTATCCTATATCATCATGACAATCCCCTTGTGTTCTAGATTTTGGGGATTGTGATTCAAAATTTCCATTCCCCTTTATTTGGTAAAAAATCAATATCCCTAGATCTTTACTGTTTTTGTTCTATAGAATATTATAAAATCAATTCATTTCTTTAGAGAACCCCTTTCTCCAGTCATAGTTTCTCTCAGCCCAAACACCCTTGGTGGTTAGTCAATAATAAGATGCAAATGAGTTCTTGGTAATTTTCTACCATTATCATATAAATTATCAATCACTTTATTTCCCCATGTTTCTAACATTAAGCAAGAATCACGTGAGATTATGGATTGGTTATTGGTTGTGTCACAAATATTATTTAGGTAAAATAGTTGAATGAGATGAAATAAATATGTTCAATCATGTAGAAGTTGATAGAAAATGAACCAAAGTATCAAAGGTCAATCCACATTTTAGACCTTATCCTTTTCAAAAAATTCCCTTATGGATCCACCCCAGTGATTGAGTGCTCCTACTCTTCTGGCCTTTGGCATGTAGCTTGAAGTACCTTTTGTCACGCACTAAGATATTTTTCCTCTTCATCAGCTACATGATGAAGCTAATCATCCTTAATCCTCACCTAGCCCCACTCAACTTAGAGCTAAGATTTATAATCACATTACTTATTCACTTATTTCTCAACATCCTCCAGCTGAGACCTCAGTTATATGATAACCTTCGATTAAGTGTTGTGGAAGTTATTATGATCATTTCCCTACTCTTATAGATGTTTTATCTCTTGGTTAGCATCATAGAGATTTTGAGAGTCGTCAAACATCTATTGATGCTAGGATAAATATATATGTTGCATTCCCCCAAACACCTTCTCATCAAAGAAGTTTCATTTCAGAGCATGAGTACCATTATTTTCCTCCCCTCTTGTTCCAAATTTGTGCAACCTGTGGTGGAGGGACCTCATATACCTCTATAGTAAGGATACTAGGTTTGAGTGATGAATCATTGTCTATTCCCACATGCCATACACTAGGTTTTTCTATTTTCTTGATCTTACATATACCTGATGTCTTTTTTATCTTTAGGGGATGTAGGCACATACTTAAGGAAAGTCACAAGTAATTAAGTAGAAGGGTCCTCTTTAGGGATCTTCTCAGATAGGTGGGGATCCTTGTTAAGAGGTTGGTCATCCTCACTAGAACTTTCCTCAATAGACACATCTCTACAATCCCTGAGTTCATCCCCACATGTAAAACCACTTGTGACCACAATAAAATGTTCCCCTGTGTCCAAGGATAATTCAGCTTGGATGATTAGATCTTAAAGTTTTTGTGCAACCGTCCGAGAAGTAACATCAGATGCATTCTCAAAACCTAGTTATTGAGCACAAAAACATTCAATAACTACTTAAAACATGAACAGATTAGTTAGTTAAATCAGAAAAATAATACTTGATCTTGTGTGAGAGAGAAAATATTACTTGGGGTTGGAATTTATAGATTTATCCTCTGATTCTTGGTAAAGAGATCCACCATAAGAGACCCCTCAACACCAGTCGATAATTCAATGGATGATGACAGCTCCACATGCATTGATCGAGCATGAGATCTATGAAAATAGACAAAAATGTTGATTAAAGATCTCTTTGAATGTGTAAAAATTATAAACGTTAACTGAGACACACTCTTACCTTGACGTAAGGGGATTTTGATGATGAAGTTCCCCAAGCATGCCACTTCCCCCAGTTATGGATACCGTTGTTCGAATAATAGAATTTGGTCCCCCATAGATTACTATAAGGACCTAATGCTATGGGGTCATTTACCTGAATTCCTAAGCTAGATCACCAGCTGCTTTAGTCTCAGACACAGGCCCTGGAGCATGCTGCTCAGCACCTAGGGCTGTATCTTCATCCCCTCTAGCAATATACACCTACCTTTTCCAACATTCTCCTATACAAGACATCTTCAGTTAGATCTTATAAATAACAAAGGGGAATGATCAAGGGAGGAACACAATTTAATAAGCTCACATGGAGAATATTGACCAAATAATCATTAGAGGGAACAATTTATCTAATCTTATAAGGACTCCCCTAATCGGTGGCTAATCCCTAGGATTCTCCATTTATAGATCTTTGTGTATCCTTATATATAAATTCCTACTCAAATATGTCATCAAAATTTTTGTCTCATCCCACCATATCTTTCTACCAAACATCACCTACACTAAAGTAGAAGAGAGATCAGGTTCCCCTCATTAGCTTGTGAAGTCATCCATCCCCATCAGGTACACATTCCAATCATGGTGGCTCACATTTTCTATGATCTTTATATGTCCGACCTCTAGCAGCTTGACCCAATCTTGGATCATCTTCATCAAATGGTTCTCCATTAGAATGGACGTTAGCAATGTCCTCCAAGGTATGTAATGATTGGGTTGGGAAAATCATTAGAATACTATATTAGGTGGCTTAAATTATTCCTGGGGGAATCCCTGGATCTATGTATCTTAGCAAGAGAGCCCTTTAATTTCCCCCAAGATCACTCCTATGACCCATCATTTCTAGGAGGTGGGGGTGAAATAGCACCTCACGCCACCCCCACCACATCTCCAGCCTGTGACAGTCAAGATTTCTAGACCACACCTCAGAGAGTGGCACATCTTCCACCTTGTTTCTCAGGTGCCTTGAGAATCAGCTCAATTACTTTAATAAGCTTGAATAAGATCATGCCAGAATATTCTGCCACACATTTTCCATCATAATCCATATCCAGACTAGCGTTGACATTGTACGATGATTTCATGATACTGTATCCCCATCCAAAACCTATCATCATCCACCATATCTTGAAAAGGATACATGGATATCAATCTTCATGAACCCATGTATAGAATATCTTCACCATCTTCTATAGTCAACCTAACTACCTAGAAAACTGGGAAAGTGCATATAGTTCACAGTAGACATTGACGTCAATCCCGAACACTATAGTCCACCAAAAAAACACTATTGGTACTCTTTTTGTTCACTTTCCCCATGAATGTTGTCTACTATCAGGCCAACCAGGGTTTAGAAGGGGTGGAAGCTAAAGTTCTCATGATTATCAATTGCAAACATGACCCATGTCTCATCGAGCATACTAGCTCGACCTCAGTGATTTTGAGAAGAGATGGTTATAAACCAGTATTAGGTGGGATGATGGTGTTTGAAAACTCATAACCCCTAAATAACACCATGATATAGGATTGTAAGGATTTTAATAGGCCACAGGTCATCCTTGGAGTCTCTCCCATTACCACATGGCCTAACAGACTGTTGTACTAGGACAGCATGAATACCCTTATATTCACCATGCTTTTAATCGTAAGATCACCACTATCACTAGAATCCCTGAGTGTAGGCCCATACAGGTGTTCCTAATTGGATGTAGAAAACATCAAAGTAATGTTCCATGAAAAATTAAATCATTGGATAGTGGATCCCAAACTACCAACATGTTTTACCCCCTCTTATCATTCTTCCCTGCTTCTAGGGTCAACCAATATGATCCCAACATCCTCCTCTAAGTCACTATTAGGCGTTCCATTATCTCCCCCAACATCCTAAAAACAATATCCTCTTTCAAAAACATTTCAAATGATACCTTTAATGCAATGCCCCTATGAATTATGGAAGCATGACCTAGCTTTTTTTCTTCAGTGCCTCCAGTAGGTGTTTCGCAAGGAGAGGAGTATGCGGCCTATCATTCTAAGAGTTATCCAATAGAATAAAGTCAAAATACTAGTAACATTCAAGTGGGATTCCACCAATTTAGTTAAAATCCCATAAACAAATTCCCTACTCTCCATGGTGAATATCGAAATTATTGGTATCTGAGGACCACCGACTAAGAATCTATGACACCATCATCTATTAAAGGTAGAAATGGAATTGGAACATCATCATTACCTCAATAATCCTGATGTTTCACATATCGGACCCATATTATATATAGGTATAGCAAACCTAGTATGCCCAAGCCCATTCACTATGGATTTTCCTCCTGATCGCAATTTTTATTTCTGATGATAGCCCTTTCTGTAGTCTCTCATGTTTCTTTAAAAGATTTTGGCATAGCAGGTATAGAATTATTCAGTCTCTGGTTACTCCCCCATGTCCAAAAAAGTCCAAAGAATCAACATTTTTATGTCCATGTCCATATAATCCTTAGTAGGTATTCTATGAATAGTGATTTTCTAGCAGTTGATCTCATCCTCACACATGAACCAAGGTCACATTGTGTTGACCTCGTAGCCTAGGATTTTAACCTCAATTGATAGCCCAAAAATCCGTAGTGAATGGTGATCGCTTAGTGGATAATAATTTCCAGCTTTAGTCAGTATTCCCATGTGAAATTTTTTTTATTTTAAATGACCCACCTAACTTGAGGGATCTCAGGATTCCCCACCATTTCAGTACACTAAGCAGCAGCTGAATCCTCGATCTCATCTTGGGTATATTCATAGGCCATTTCAGATGTTTTTGGAAAGTACAAGGTATGATCATTCAAGAGAATATTTTTTCACAAAAAAAAAAGTTATTTAGAGTGACATTTAATCATGGTGAATGCAAAACATGGCCTTTTTTAAAAAAGTGGATGATCAAAAGAATATTTTCTTGGAAGACAAGGTCGAGGATCATGTTTTTGCATAAGAGCATGACTTATGTGCATGAGAATAAGAGATATTATTATGAAATAAGTCAATATCCATATAGAGAGACCATGTTACTATTTATAGGTGTGGACCAACATCTTTAATGTGGATGAAAACATCTTGCATGGCCGACCACAAATGTTGCGTGCACCCATAGGAAAAAACCTCACTCTCTGGAATTTCCCTCAGAACCCAAGAATCTGGTCTGTTGTTAGATCATATTCTTAGGGGGGGTTGTAGGCACCAATCTTTCATAAAAGGCCTCAAAAATCCTATTCTCGGTAAAATGAGTTTACAACCAGCTAAAAAGACCATTCAATGTCTATTGTGTATGGTACATGCTTTTTTTCATGACCACATAATAGGGGAACATTTTGTATACAATGGTTTCCCACAATAATAGAGATGCTAGTTTTCATGTCTTCAACCATGGTCGATATAATTTCTAAGGTTATAATTTATGAGAGAGAAGGTTTGTGTGCAATAAATTAATGCTACACGCAATAACGCCCATTGTGTACCAAAGGCGACATCAATCCGGGCGTGTCACACATCAGAGCTCTGATGGAAAATGAAGAAGTTGTGCACAAAGACTCTTTCATGCCCAAGTCCTTGCACACCCAAGGATGAGGATTTTATCTATAAATTGAATCTTCTTACCACCCCTATGGAGTATTTTAATTGAAAAACCCCACCCTCATTTTTACAAACAATCCTCTTCCACGAAAGCATATAATATGGACAACCTATGGAAGATAATCTTGTATTAAATGCCTCCTATGGGTTATGCATGACTTCTCCTACTTTAGAGTGATCATAACACCTCTAAAACTAAGGATTTTTGGAAAAATTAATATAACATTCTTGCATTCACCCCAATCCTACTTGAAAATCCACATCTTGTGTGCACTTATTCCCCTTGACTACTTGGATCAATCCCATGGGAGAGCACCCTACTCAAGAAACCCTTGAGTAAAACACTCTAAACATGTGTGCACCAACTTCCTAGTCCCCTACAAGATTAACCTTATGATTCTAGTGAAACTAATACATTAAAAATTTCTTTTCATTATATGTACAGTAACCCAAGTTTCCTCTCTGAATAGAGACTTGAACATGGACAATGTGACTGACCACTCCTCAATGGTATTTACTACACCATGCCCCTCCCAAAGTCACATTCCTGGTGGCCACACAATCCCATGGGGTATAGAGTGAGTGCCCCAAAGTCTAATCTTCATGTCAAAAATAGGCTAGTTCCACATCCTATTCATATGATTTCATGTTGTGTGGGAATGTCCACAACACAGGAGAAAAAATTGAATTCTTATCATATGTGACAAAAAATATGATTCCCTATGTGTTAGTGGAATGAGATGACCTATATACCTAATACACCTCGTATTCTATGAAAAAAACATGGGATGATCCATGTACAACTCACATGGAATGATATACTCTAAGAATCTTCCACGTGTAATCCCAAACCACTTCCTTATTCCTCTTTATAGAACTTGGGAAGGTTCTACGCGTAATACCCACTCCACCCCTCATTGACACTCCTTTTGTGAGACAAGTGTCATTACCACATGATGTCAAACTAGAGGAATTTCTCCTATCACACAACCTTAAAAAGAGGAATCAAAATACATGTGTTATAATCCTTATCTTTTAAACAGGGTATGTAGGATGCCTCATAGAGATGAAATCCCAATAATGGTAAACTATTTAGGTGTGACATCTTCCCTCTTAAAAAATCACCTCATGTATCCACCTTAAGGGGCTTTCTAATCCAACCAATGTAGAACTGCCTCAAGGGTCATTCTGATCCAAAACATTGGGTATGCCTCAAGGGGAATATCTATAATGGTATTCTATTCAGCTATGAAATCCTCCCACATACAGACAAACCTCCTAGATGTGCCTCATGGGTAATTATGATCAATACATCTCACAACCACCTCAAGGGGATCTCTATTACAAACCTCCCAAATCCACTTCTAGGGGAATTTTGAACCATCCATTCTAGATCAACCTCAACGGACATTATAATCCAACCATCTCGGATCTTCCTTGAGTGGAATTCTACTAACAACCTCCATGTACACCTCAAAGGGCATCCCAAAATGGTAAAATATTCATGTGTGAAATCCTCCCTCCTAGGGGAACACCTCCCAAGTCCACTTCAAGGGGCATTTTGATCTATCCATCTTGGAACCTCCACATGGGAACTCTGATACACACCTCATAGGTCCACCTCCATGTGTAATTTTGATCCAACCAACCCATCCACACATGTTGTTAAAATTGTGCTAAAACAATCTCCATAATACATTATACTCATTCCTTAATCTTTCTCAAATAGATGTTTCGATCTATCTTCATGAGATGTTAAGATCTTATCTTGACCCATAATACATACCCTATTTAAAAGATGGGGTGCATGAGGTAAAAATCCATGGAATAATTAATTTACTTGTATTGATGAAATTGAAATAAAAAAAGTATTCCTTGGGTTCCATGAATATGTTGCCTCATATGAGATTATTTCTTAAGAAGAAGATTAATAGGACGAACAATTCACCCAACATCCAGACATGCTCTGAGATTCTCAACATGACAACTCTCAAAATTGATGGTTTTTTCCCTATCAAGATTAAATTAGTGTAATTAACTTGTTTCCACAAAGATATGACACTAAGAATGAGTTCCATGAACATGACATAAATATTTGAGGGAGACCAAGACAAGGAAATGGTCTCTAAGGGGGAATCCATGGGAAGAGAAACTAACATCTCATAATCCCATTTCAATCATGGATAGGATATCTCTAATAAATGTTATGAAAGCGTGTCACCATTGGAAAGTGGGAATGGATGGTTACAGTAAGAAAACATGCAATGCACCGTGTTAATGTGCATGAATTACCGAAAGAAAGCGTTATAGTGAAGGGGATTCCTTTTGTGAACCTAAAACTTCTCATGATGGATCTACCAATTTTGTGTATCTTTCATTTAAGACTCTTATCTCATGCATAGTGGGGTTCTATTTGGGATTCAAATAAGCTAATATATAAAATCCAGTGTTTAGATTTTCATCCCTAAGGAGGAAATATATTCCAATAGTAGAACACCCTCAGGTGTGATTGGGTGAGAAACTTATTAGTATCCTTAGTATTGAGCTTCATGAGGAGATGATCCTAGTTTATCAGTAAGGGATATACCTATAACCATATATAAGCTATAATTTCCCTCTATTTCACTCCATTAAAAGAACAACTTTAACCTTTTGAATGTTAATGTTTTAGGTAACAATAACTATAATGGTTGTAAAACTATTTAACAATGCTGAAAAGAAATAAATTCATCACATAATGACCTTATATCGACACATAACTAAAGAATAATTCATAGAATTTTAACCAATTTACAATGAAGTTAACACCAATCTATATTTATACTATGAGTAGGAACAATAGGTGGAGAATCTTATTGCCTCTGGTTTGAATTAAAGAAAAATGACATTATGAGTCTAGGGATTATCCACTATATAAAAAAACTATTCAATGTAAATATTATTCCAAGATACCAAAACCAATATTCATTTGGTCTGACGGTAAGGTCTTTGGTCCTATTTCCATGTATATTGAGGTAGAAGTAAGGTTGGATATGATAATTTTTGAGGAAGTATGATTGCCGGAGCTTGAAAATCCTATGGTTCATAATCATCCCCACAATCTGAATTACAAATCATCTCCATAAATATTGATGATGGAGGTAGTGAAGATAAATAGATCAAGAAGAAAATGAGGCACCTTTACATAACTTGGTCTAAATGAATCAATAACCTTCCATGGTTCTCCTCATGCATTACAAGGAGGTTATAATGGAAAAAGAATATACTATTAATACTTCCTCTATATAGGACATTGAAAAGATAGTGGATAAATAATTGTTATTTGATATCAATCAATAATAATCTGAATGGATTAATACTTGAGGTGACATTTTTTTTAGTGTGTTAATAAAAGAATGATAAACATGGATGATTTCATCAAGACATGGAATAGGATAACCTTTATATCTAAGTATTTCATTCATAAGGATCCATAGTGAATTAAATTTATAAATTTTTGGACTCTGCATAAGATATTAGGCTACAATAACTTATGTTTGTATTTGAAAAGTTTTTTTTTCATTGAAATATAATTTTATGCTTTTTCAGGTAACAAATAAACTCCAAAAAATATATTTTTTAAATTGTATAAAATGTAATTTTATCTAAAAGAAGACAATGATGACTGAAATACCAAACCTCACATATCCAAGTGATTAGAAATATCAAATCACTCTAAGATAAACCAACTACTCATGATAACAAGAATTGGGGAGAACCCAAGTAGCCTATATATGTAGTTCATAAAAGGAAGAAAGATGTATATGAAATACAGATAATGAATGGAAATATCATAATTCCAATAATATTAAAATAAACGAATATATATTTAAAAAATATAAAAAAATAATAATCAATCAGATTCATTAATATGGGGTATGGGGAATCTTTTTAGAATATCCACTTATGGATAAGTGTTCTAACACTAGATAAATATAGAAAAAATAAATAACTAAGTAAAAAATACCAGATTTATAAAACAATAATCTCCCTTATTATTGATTGAATTGTTATACATATTAGAATATAATGATCTAATATACTTTACACATCAACAACTTCCCTCAAGTGGGTAGCACATATTCTTTTTTCATCTCTAGTGATTTCAATATTTTTAATACATTCCTCAAATTCTACACCCATATTCCTAAATTTCAAATGTTTTTACATGTATAGAAATATGGTCAGTATTTCACACAATGAACATATGATTCTTCTAGTTTTTCCTCACTTTCATCCTATGATTGAGCTACATTATGTTTTTGGAAGAACCAATGATTAATCACTTCACTATATCACGGTGTAGGGGAAATCAGATGCGGAATACTCACATGATGATAAGCTTTAGGGATTCATGTGATGGTTAATGATTTGAATTTAAGATAAATGGGATTAAATTAATATTTAATTGGTCATGATCCTATACTCTATGTTGGGTTGAAAAATCAAGGAACATGGTCAGAACTGGGTGTGAACATAAAATTTGAACAGTAGTAAAATTGGCAGGCTCAAGCTGCTTGGATACTGAACTTGGGTCTACATTTTTTTAGTGTGAAGAGGGGGTTGTTAAGATTATTTTGGGTTGCATCCAAAATGGATGGCTGAGTTAAAAATTAGCATGTAGAGATGGTGAAAGATAGTTCTAATTCTGCTGTGGTGTGATGCTTGAGTGATATTACAGACATGTACCATGTCTTAGCTTCAGGTTGGATTACAACAAATCTTCAAATAAGATCCCTATTTCATATGATTATTGAACTTTATTCAGGCTATCATGAAAGAAACATGTAGTACTAGTGCTGCTGTACATTTTGACTAAGTAGTTTTCTATCAAAAAGATAAAACTAATTGATTTAATGTTGCTAGGACTAGATTCTAGATATAATTACTTATTTTTGAACTTCTATAGAGAACCATGTGATAATTCATATTCATATTCATAATAAGAGTATTGATAAATAACTAAGGTCCCCTATATTTCTTGTATATGGATAAAATTAATCTAGTGAATGTCTCTTCAGGACTAGCTTCCTCACCATCAACTTGATCTACACTCATTTTGATGGTTTGATATACTCTTTTTTATCACAGTTGGTATTTATTTGGTTCAAATTTAGATGATGGAAATCATCTTTTTAGTATCTAATTATCCTTCAATGAATCAGGTTATCTTCCTCTAAACTCAGTTATCCCAATTTTAGTTGTTTTGGTAATACTCATACCTCAATCATGGAGTCTCAAATTCATTGATGTGGCATGGTATTCTTCTTAAGATTGTATTGTACCAACTAGCTCAGTGGTGTCAATATCATCATATGGTAGTGGTTAGGTATAGAAAATTTAATGGGGTTCAAAATTTGTTTACATGTGAGGGTCTACACAAGTGGGGAAAAGATGGAACGAAATATTTTGTAAAGATATTAAGCCTATATGATTATGGTTGATTGGTGGAAGGTTGTTGTTACATAATAGTCAAAATCACTTAGGGTTTTCATGTGTTTTACCATGAGAGGAATGATAAATCCAAGACTAATGGTTTATTTATTTTGATGTAGCTAGTTGAAAGGATCATGATCAACCATGGGTGTGTGGTAACTTCAGTAGAATCCTTGTAGTCGATTATCTGTGATTTGATGGGTTAAAGTTCTTTAATTCTATTTTCATGGTAGATGTAGTTCTATATGTAGTCAATTGGTTTGTAGGGGAGGATATGTAACACCCCAAGATTTCATAGTGTATTATTTCTTCAAAATAATTAAATAACTTGCACTACACACAACACTGAGTTCAATCACACCATGACTTACCATACAAGCCGTTCAAAAGAGGTTATGAATAGTATTAACTAAATTTTAAACTTTATATAATCCTTATAATTTTAGAATCCATATTATGACTTTCTTAGACATAATGTAAGAACAAATTCATTTTCAGTATTGCACTTTTATCAACTTTTTATAGTGATCCCTTTTTAAATACAATATTTTAAACTTTTTGACTAAATGGGGACGTCAAAAATTTAAAATTAAACATCCCAAGCTTCCACGGTACGCTTTCCTTTGAATAATACAGTGGCGTGTGTTGTACGCAACTTCGAGTTCTAACACACACCACAACCAATCAAATTAGCCGTTATGAATAGTAATACCTACTTTTTGAAATTATATATATTTTATATTTCTCAATGGACTTCATTTTTGGATTCAGAATATCTAATTTAGCCTAGGGTGAAATTTTGGAACTTTTCGGATAACTTTAATATTTTGATGAATAGTGAAAATTAATAAATTTTAATTAAAAACAACTTTTTTAATCAAAATAATTAATATTGATAAATTATGAATTTGAGTGGTTTTAAAGTATATTTAGAATATATTTTTACCATTTAATACAATGTTTGTCATTGGACATAATTTTACAATTAAAACAGACATAAACAATTGTCAATCTTTTGATAGTTATTATCTCTTAAAAACACGCTTTTTGTTTTAACAACGGGAATTAATTTTAAATTAATTTCTGCCACTTATTTGTTTTGAATTTGGAAAAATGGATTCCATATTTGGAATCAGGATGTTCAAATTGTGTAAATAGGTAACTTTTATTTTTAGACATTTTGAATAATTACTGTGGTAAATATTTTATTTACCATGGTTAAGGGTAAATCCGGTAAATAAGGGTTAAAAAATAATATTATAATAATACTAAATTACCCTAAAATGTATCCTAGCCTTATTTGTTGATACATGTTCGACCATAGGCATATTTGGGTCGATTTTTGGACCCCATGGAGCCACTTGTAGGTGATAGGGACACTTAATTTTAATTAAGTTAAAATAAGTACAAAAATGACATAAGCATATATCTTTTAGAAAAACAATTTTTACATAGGGTTATATATGTTGGATTTTTGACTATAAATATTCATTAGAAATCAAAAAAGATTTCTTACATAATGATATTTTATTTATAATTTTTAGACTTTAAATAATTTAATTTATTTATGACACAATGATGATGCAGTAATTACCATAATAGTGAAAATTTAAAATAATTGATATTATAAATACACAAATAAATATAATTTGAGCCTTTTTATGCATTAATCTAATTTTCTAATTTAATATGACATGTTAGGAATGATGTAATTAAATGTTTTTGAAGTAATCATTCTGTTATGAGTTTCAAAAAAATCAACTATTGAATAGTGTCAAAATTGACATAAAAGAGTTTTTAAAACAAATATTATATTATTAATTGATATTAAATTTCTAAAAATCTAAAGTTCGGCTAAGAGACTTATATCATGATATTTGTATCATTAATGGACCACTTGGGTGTCACTTGGATGTATATGGTATGTTTATTAACCATATAATATAAAAATACAAAGAGACATTGTAAAAGTGAAACTAATTAACTTAGAGTTAATACTTAAAATAAGGTTAATATAGTAACCCAAACCTGTCTAAATTCTATTGGTTGAATGGTTTTAGACCTATCCTCACCTTAACCCTTGAATAATAAACTTTTGAGCTATTAGAAACCGAATACGAATTTATTATAAATTAATATTTCTAATGGTGCCCCTCACCCCTCTTATAAAAAGGCACCCCTCATTCTCATTTATTCACACCTTAAAAGCCTTTTGGATCGGCCAAACTCTACCCAAATACTCTCCCAACATCCCTCACTACAACCTAGAGGACTTATTTTGATCCTAAATCCAACCTAAGGAGCCCTTTTGATCAAAACAAAAGGAAGAACCTGAAGAAGAGGTAATGATTTCACCACCCTTTTCCAAGTTTCTTTCTTCTTCCACTTCTTCTTTCTTTGTTATTACCATTCTAAAATAATAAATCCAGTATCTTATATATACTGTGATGTTATTATAAATATGGTACAACCATATTCAGTATTCTATCCACCCTTTTAATAACATGTCACCATACGTGCGTACGTAAGGCTTACCGTCTCCACGTCATGGTGTAATTGTTATTCAATATATTATTATTTGGATGGGTATAATAATGATGTGTAACTCATGTAAATAATAAATATAACATGATAATGATTCTGTATATATTATATACTATCAAATTATATATTATTTTAATATCAAAAGAATGATATTGTCGCTCGTGCGTATGTACGGACTACGGTCTCCACGAACGCGATGAGATTCATTCTCCATCGTATCCATTCAAGTATAATTATCATTCTCTGATTTAAAAATGATGTTTAAGTACTTGATATCATTTTGGATATGAATAATATACAACCTATCCACTAATAACATGGCTTACGTAACAAAACATATAAAATAAAATGAGTAAGTTAACACCCGAAACGACCATAATTCTAAGATATTATTAACAAAGCAATGTTAAAAGATCATATATGATATCATATTATTGTATATTATTATTGAATAATTTAATAACAATTATTTCACCATTATACAGGAGGTTATCCTACCCCAACCAAGGAAAAGTACAAGGTAATGGTTTATTTCGCAATCTCTTCATTATCCGAGGTTGTTTATACGTAATAATCTACTGGGATATCTTTATCATCCACATCCATGTTTCTTAAAAATGAATTTCAAAACATTTTTACTATTTACTAAGATATGGGTTAAAGTCACTTATACCCTTGTTTTACTTTTTATAAGAGGTTTATAAAGGAATCTTTCCGTCATTTTCCAAACAAGGTGCTTTTTAACCTTTTCGACAAAATTAAGGTAATAATGTTTTTTTAACTTATACGGTGGGTGTGGCTATTTACCACCGTTATAAAATTGTCAAAGCTTCCCTTACAAGCTTAAAAAGATATTTTCAAAGTAAATGTTTTATTTTATAATTATGTGACTTTTAAATGATATCAAAATGATTATTTTAAGAATTTTGGAAAGGTACTCTTTATCAAAATCAGAATTTTAAATGTTTTAAAGATTGATCTTTCTAAATATTTTTAATTAATGTCCATGTCTTCAAAATGGTTTTTAAGGATTTATTTATATGGACATGAATGTTTTTAAAATGTTAATTCCTTTCAGAAGTTTCAAAGTGGTATGGGACACTTTGATTCAATAATCTCTTTTTAATTACTTCCTTTATAAATGTGTGACTTTTATATGATTTCAAAAAAGGAGATATTTCTCTCAATTAGTTTTGTTTTCATCTATGTCAACATCTTTTGATGGATTTTATTATTATATGAAGTTGATTTATTATGATACAAAACTTCCATAATGTATTGAAGGTTTTGTGATATGTTTGACTATGGATGTGTTATTTTTATACCATTCATGGTTTATGGAGAAAGTATTGACATTTCGTATGCTAGTTTTAATATGAATGTTTATGTTATGTTTAAACCTTATCATATGGGAATGAATTGGACTTAGTAAGTGACGGGTGGATCCCGCTATAGCTCCTCAATGCATCGGTAGGTCTCATGAGACAAACTAGTGTCTTGGCACAAGGCCTTGACAAAATCTTATTTGTAGTCTTGGCACGAGGCCTTGGCTATGTGGTTATGGTAGTCTGGCATTATGCATTCCATCATTATGAAAGTGGTTATTGATTTTGCAAGTGATTATTCGATTAGTAGAATATCCATGTGAATAAGTAAATGGAATTATTTCATTTTATTTTTGCCATGCTATGTTGAAGTTCATGTTTAAAAAAACTTTTGTTTTAGTTATACATTGCCTTAAATGTTTATTCTTAATTATGAAAGTTTCCGCTATATTTTTATCCTTACTGGGCATTTGAGCTCACCCCTTTTCTATGTTTTATTTTTCCCAGGATGTGAAGAAGTAATTTATGAATGACCTGTAGGGATAGTATGTGGGAATATGAGTGTGGACTATGAAGAAAATATGTTGTTGTAGTTTTCATTTTTATGATGTAATGTAAGACTTTATGAATATATCTAGTGCTTCCAAGGCTACTAAACCAATCGGTCTTTCGAGATTTGATCTTTCTTGTGACCATGCCAATGTTATGTAATAATGCACCGACTCTGGGTAACTGTGGTCAGGGCGTTACAGGATAAGTCTCCACTTATAGTTAGTTCACTTCTTGTAAGAGTCATGATATCTTGGTGCAGTTTGTGTGGTAATTATATCTTCCATTATTTAGTCAATGAAATAACTATGTAGTTGATATGGTTAAATTATAATAACATTTTAGTGTAGGGTTTATAAAATTAAGTACATAATGAATATAAAAAGTTAATATAAAATTCAAAATAATTTAGAGAAATAAATTATATAAATCCAAATTAAAATATGACATAAACCTAATTTGAAATTGAATAAAACTTCAAGAAAAGATGTTTAAATCCATTATCCTCTATTGTATATATTTCACAAAATGTAATAGTAATGTGTTAATTACATAGGATTTAAATTAATTAATGGTTATTTTACATTGAAAATATTATAAAAATTTTAGAACATGTTGGCTCATGTTACGCCCCCAAACTTGGTTTATTTCACACCTTGAAAATATAGTAAATTCCATTTATTAATAGATATATTCCCTATCTAAACTTATGTACTAATGATAGAAAATAATAAATTCTTAAATTCATCATTTTTTTCAATTTCCATGACTCTTATATGAATTAATATCACTTACAAACTTTAATTAAGTTCTAGTTCATTTTCCATGTGTGAAATAGATATATTTGAGTAGAATTAAAATTTTAATATTCCGAATTTCCATTCATCAGTTTATATTATGTTTTTTGAATTAATATTTCAATTTTCAATTCCTTTTTACAATTGAAATGGAATTTTTTTAAGTTAATTTTAATTTTTTTTATCTGGGGTTAATATTCCTCTGACCTAAGTGAATTCATTTTTTATAACTATAATACTTAAAATTTTATGATCTATGTATGTGCAAAACACTTACTAATTTTTTCAAATAGAATTTATTACTCACACTCCCAGTACCCAATGTCTAAGAGCATCATTATAGGAACCCAATTACCCTTTTTAATCTATTTTCAAAGGACTTATAATTTTTTTTTGAGTTGGCTGAGTGGGTTTTTCTTTTTCCAAAATACAAGGTTACCTTAAAATTTGTTTTAAATTATAGTTTCCTCATATTATAATTTCAATTCAATGATGCTATTTTCACTAACACTCCTTTTTCTAGTTATTAAACTATATATTCCTAAAAATAGTAATAAAATTCAATCTGAAATGATTTGACACTCATAATTTCAGAACTGATGAACTCCTTCCATTTTATCATGGTATTTTTCCTAGGAAATATATATTTTTTCTTAATTTTTACTTTCTAGAGGAACTTCAAAAATATAAAAAAACATGAAAAAAATATGTGTACATATCTAAAAATATATTTTTACTTTCTATTATTGATTTTATTTTAATTCAAATACACCAAGAAACAACCATTGAAAGTACAATAATATTTATATTCTAAGTTACTTATCCCTCTTAAACACACTTATCATTGAAATAAGTCTAGTTAATGCCAACATGCATATATAAAGGGAAATAAATTTGAAAGAGTGGATATCTAGATCAATATGAGGGAATTATAGAATATATAATTTATTTGTTAAAAAATGTTTGAAGAAATTTGTACTTATATATTTTATCTTTCTATAAGATTTTATTTTTGTTCTTTTATTATTGGTTATTCATAATGAATGGATGCTTTGAGTTAGTTACCATGATCTAAACTGAACCAAATGGGAATGTAATGATATCCATGTTTGGTTAAACCCACATGGAATGAATTCGATTAGACATGATCTTAATTCTTGAGAAGAATAGTAATATTTTGTCTCTAAAATTAAATTTTCTTTTCTAAATAGAATTTCCATGGATTGATTTGGAATCATCTTTGTATAGTATTGAATTCTTAAAGGAATCCCTTCTCCATTATTCTAGTTATATCATCTTCATTTTCCTATTCTCTCTATATTTTATAAACTATAGGTTAACTTTCTTGAAAACCCAATAGGATTTCTATTACATCAGACCATAAAAATTAATATGTTTTAAATAGATAATTTTTTGTTGGGAAATTTTAAAAGGTGTCTTTAAGACTTTCCATAATCCTATAATGTATCCTCGAGCTTCACACACTAGTACTTCATGGTGGGTTACACTATCTTCTATAGGATTTTCTTAATATCTCTGGTTGAAACCTCTACATTTCTTTTTTTATATAAGAGTTATGGAGTTTAGGTATTTCTATGCTCTCCATATTTCATCATTAGGGTGTCCATGTTTTGGATGAAAAAATGTGTCACTTTTCATTTTATTATAGATCAAGGAACTCTAAATTTACTATCAATGTTTGATTTTGGAAACTAAATCGCTATTTTGGAATCATCAGTATGGCTGTCATTTTCTTCAATCCATTTGGAGACCTGGTCCACTGCAAAAAGGATATTGATGAAACCAAATTCAACATCAATTAGATCCATGAAATATAATTCTCATAAATAAAATATTTCACAAAAAAAATTAATGTATGTAGAGGTTTTTAATTTCTTTTTCAATTCCCATGATTATATTGACATTTTTGACTTTCTTTATAGAATTAATGTCAGTCCATAAAAATCACGAACCAAAATAATCATCTTCTAAAACCTACTTGGTTGTTCTTTAGGGTTCCAATTACCTCCAAATTCTATTTTATAATAAAAATAACCCAAAAATATAATTTCTTACTCGAGGATACACCCCCTTATTACTTTTTAATTACATATATTAAATAATTAAGGATCTCAAAGACATAATATGTTGACATAGATTTCAATTTAAAATTTTGGTTCTTTGTAAGGAAAGGGGATATCACTGATGTGGCTAGAAAATTCACTAGATCAGCATACCAAGTAACATCGGTGAATTTTTATATCTTCCTAATATGAAAGTAGTTATGCGTGTTTGTTTGAGATAGTGGATCTACCTTTTTAGAGTTGGGTAATCTACTCACGTGATATGCAATAAAATTTTTACAACCCTTCTTATACAAGATCTCCATGTAAAAATATAGCAGAAAGAACATCCACCACACTAGTATTAGTTTTTCATTGGGCTTCTTCATCATATAACCAATTATTGCATGATTGGAAGTATAATTTACCTTACTTCTTAACATGTGAGACGATTGTTTTTATAATGTTACAAAAAATAGACAAAAATAATTCACTATTTTTTAATGATATTTTTAGGCTATGTCTGGGGTTTGAGAGTTATATGCTATCACTTTCATATGATCATAAGAATTAAAGGATTTCATGGCTCTTAATACATTGTTTTAATCATCAAATAGTTTCATGAAGAGTTTATTCTAGGTTGTTGGGAATATTATGGTAATGCGGTCAGACTTTCTTCGATCATATTAAAAATACCATATATTAGTCATCAAATAGAATGTCAGTTTTCTTTTTAGTAGGTTAGTTATGGGGAAATCATGCTAAAATATCTAATAAAATTTTTTATAAAATCCAACATATCCTAAAAATGGCATAATATGTCTCACTATGGTTGAGTAAGGAAATTTATAAATAATTTCAATTTTCTCTTTATCTACTTCAATCACATATTTATAAATTATGTGTCCTAGAATATTACCATTATCCACTATAAAATAAAATTTTTAAAAATTTAAAACAATGTTTTACTCAATGAATTTGTTCACAAAAATTATAGACTCTCAAGATAGGCATTAAAATTGTTTCTATACATTATAAAATTATTAAGGAATACCTCCACAAAGCTCTCATTTAAATGTGAAAATATGCTTACCCTGAAATGTTGAATGGTTCATAGGGCATTGCAAAGCACAATGTAAAACCTTTACTAATAAAAAATTTTGAATGGGTATGTGAATATGGTTTTTTCATAGTATTTGGGATCTATTGGAAGTAGAAAATATCATGAAAAACCATCAAAGAAATATTAGTGACCCTTACCAACAATCCTTTATAACATTTGGTATACAATGTGAATGGGGAAGTTATCTTTCCATGTCATATGGTTCAATTTCAAATAGTCAGTAGAAACTCTCCATATATTCAGAATCCTTAGAGAAACTAACTCATTGCCCTCATTTTGTAAAATATTAAATATAGGTTTCTTTGGGAAATTTTGAATAATACTCACCCACTAAGTGTCTAAAATGGGGTATAGGATTTCATCTCCTAACTGTATTTCTACATCCTTTCTAAATCTTCTATTACGGTTTTGTTGCACCTTGTTCATGGTTACCTCATTAGTTTGGACTAACTTTTATGCAAAATCCTATACAATCAAGAGGTATGTATAATTCTGATGAAATACTCAAATGTCAATTATATTTACATAATGGTCTATTTTAAAATGTTAGTTAGTTTTTTAATGGTTTGGATTTAAATTATTTGTGATTACAATGGAAGGTTTCTCATTTTTTTCAACAAAATAATATTTTAGGTTTATACATAAGATATTCAATTCCAATTTAAGGGGTTTTTTTAATTATTTTTTACAATCATTTTTCACCATATTGGGGACCATTATTTTTAAATAATATGTTTCAATGAATGTTTTTTGTAATTTTTTTAAAAACAAATATCACCAAAATATAATTCATTAGCATAGTTAAGAATTTTTAGATTTAAATTATTTTTGAAAAAAATATTCATAAAAAATCATATGTTTCTCGAGATTCTAATATTCAAATTATATCATCAAACATTTCAATTTATTCTACCATACAAACGTTAAATTAAAAATGGTTTAATGTAAAAAAAATTCTCATCATGGGGGGTCATTTATTAAATTAAGATAATTTAAATTCTTTATCTGATCTCCAAAATTCATTGAATGAGTTCCATCATTAAATTCAATTGATGATCCCAAATCACATAGTTCATTTGAAAAAGTTAGTTCTCCTAGATTGAAAGGGATATAGAATATACATGGGTATTAACATTTACTATATATTTTTGGACTAATAAGAACAAATACGTTTCAACATAAATGTACCTTTTCATATCATTTAAATATCATCTTCCTGGTGTATATTTACCTGATAAACCTTGTGAAATTATTAATTTCTATAGTACAGACACCTGATGGTGTGTGGGGTGGGGATCAAGTGTTGCCTATTTTTATTAGATTTTAAACTATCCAAAAATCACTTTAAAATTTTTCCATTGTTTTTAATTATTGAAATTTGATCTATTAATTATTTACCTATGAACAATAAACTGTAATAATGACTATAATGATATAAATTGACACATAGTATTTTTACATGTTTTTTCATAAAGACCAACTATTTCTCTTGTTTAGTTTTTTAGAAAAATAAAGTAATATTCACTATAATATTAATTTACTTACAAAGGGTGGTGTTTCAAACATTTTCACTATGTTTAATTATATTTACAATTCCTTTCACTTATAAGACATATTCTTCCAAAATCATATAAGACATACAAATGCCTATTATACATATGAACTTTTCACAGCCATATTAAAATTTTAATCACAACTTCACACAATGGTATTATCACACACCATCAGTCCCACGAGTTTTAAGGCCTCAAACCTTGTATACAAAAGGGTTTATTTCAGTATCACTCTCCTAATACAAACACCAGATATATATATAGGATGTTTTTTTATCAATAAAATATATCTCTTTAAACCCAATACATGATCTTTAAATAATCATATATTTTCAATATTAAATGTATACAACTCAGTCCTTGAAATTGTATTTCTTTAAATACCATTAATAGATACTTATCATCATGCTTTATCACTCTCCCCTATAATACTTAACATAATATAGATGAATATAATTAGTAGTTTCAGTCTCTCGTCAATTCATTCTTCTCAATCATGTACAACCAAGGTTTTCACAACATGTTATTTTTTCTAATCAACTTAAATACTCAAGTAATCACTAATTATCAACACATTATTCCCTTTATTCTCTCTCTTTAAGGGATATTTAGATGTTTCCTTGTATATCATCTATCAGAACTCCAATTTATGAACACTCACTAAAATAATTATTACATATTCTTTTTCTATATATTCCCCTCAACATTTTCACGAACTAACATGCATGAGTGTCTCATTAAAGGATATATTTATTTTAAAATGTCCAAAAATGGTATTTTTAGGGGAGTAAGTGGCTATCAGTATAAAATGACTATTATATAATAACTAGTTCGGGTTCCTATAATTTAATGTTCATTTTTTTCAACTCAAGGAGTATTCCAATAATAACATTCATTAAAGTTCTTATTCTTTTTGAAAACATTGCTAAAGGGGTCTATATTAAAATTCTACAATACATATAACCTAATCTTCCTCAAATGATTCCATAAAAAATCCATATTTAATTCTTTCTTTGATGACAATATATATTATATAGTAGAAATTGTAACATGTATATATTCTCATGATTTTAGATTTAAAGATTTTTTACAACATTGTATGCTATCTAATTTGGACATGTAAACATAAAAATTATCAAAACATATTATCATTATCATTCCTGGATCATAGATATTTATGTGGAACTTACTCCATTAAAGAACAATAATTTACTAACTAATATTATTTCCTCCAAATTTATAAATTCTAGAAACTCAGTATTTCATTTGGTTTTGATATCCCCTTACTATGATTGTAGGTCAGCTACTCATTTTTAAATTATTGGAACAAAAAATATTTAAGATGATTTTTATTTTTGAATCCATAGATAAAAAACTCATTATTATATGAAACAATTGAATATAAAATTTCTTAATTATTTCTCCATTTGAAATGTTCATGAGCTCTTACTTTATTTTATACTTTCCACCAAGACTGAGTATCATCACTAAAAATTCCAAGAAATTATCACATGTATTTATTATTTTTTAAATCAGAGAAAACCATCCCAAAAATCAACACTTTGAATTTCTCTTCAGATTATAAATTTTAAAGTCCTATAATTTTTTATGTGAGTATATAGGAAAAATTTAGTTATATATATGTTTTGTAAATATGGATATGTGAAGTATATATATTCCAAAGAATACCATATAATGTTCCTAATGTATCCAAATTTATAATTTTGGTGACCCCCAAAAAAATTTATTTTTTGGTTCTCATTCGGGTATGTGGATCTGAATTCACGTATGTGGTTTTAGGATTCCAATACATAAGGGAAATTGTATATGTGGTGAGATTCAATTATGAAGATACTTAAATGTGAAAATATTTGAATATGTGGTGAATTAACTTACCTGGTTCATTCACATATGCTTATTTTTCTACATTAATATGTCATAAGAATTCACATTTATTGTTTTTCTGCATGAACTTTTATATCTGGACATTCATATACATGGAACCAAAATTTAAGAAGATTTTACTGATTTCAAATAGTTTACATCGACGAACATATTTTCAAACTCCAACCATTCTCATGCACCCATAAATACATAAATATTTATATTGGGAATTTATAACTCCTTTGTAAGCATTCACAATTATTCTCAAGTAATCTCAACATATATACTCATGTGAAAATACCATTAATATTTCATATGAAATTATAATTTTAGTCAACCTAAACCATCAAACACATGTGTTTTTGTTCATTAATATTAGTATTCATATACTGTTTCATACTTTTATTGTAAAAATATGAAATTTTGAATAATATTGGTTTCCTAAATTTTTGGGTTATTTTATTTTATACTCCAAAAATATATATCCTTTAATTAATGAAGTGAGTATAATTAAAATGATATTATTGGGTTTCGACGGATATATGACTATTTTTCAATATGACCATTGAAAACTAAACTCTTAATGTTTCTATTATTTTATATAAATAAATGTGATCTTGGTTAATTAATATAGAAAGAAGAGTCGATGGCCTCATCTAGTAGACTCGTGGCATACGAAGCGCATCTGTCGGAGCTTAGGAAGAATGTAGCATCATGGGCTTCGCTTTGGACCAAGCCAAAGTCGAAGTTCAACATGTGAAGTTTGAAATAAATCACATAAGGGAGAATTTCAAGCTGATAGAAATCACCACTCTGGAAATGTTGTCCGAGCCGGCCCAAGATTCTATCACCATAGCACACCTTACACATAGGTCTTATGCAAGTGTTATAAGGGGCTATGTAATGAGACCTTAGTTATGATGTGTAATCCTTCTGTGTAAATAAAATTGTTATTTCTTATTATGTAAATTTTTTGAATTTTAAATGTATTGATAAATTTTGGATAAAGTTACATATTATTGATGAATTTTGGAAGATGGGGTATTTTATAGTATTTTTGTATACTTTAAATAATTAATAATGTGATTTTGTTTCATAAAATAGTCTTCTATAGTTTAGATCAGTAAGAAATTTAGAGAAAAATAAGATCAAAATGATTTTTATTGAATAATAATGTATTAATTGTAACATACCCATATAAATAGTAATTATTATTAATGAACAGTAAAATGGCCAAAAAATAGAAGCTTCACCAATGAATGTATAAATACAATTTAGACATCTTTAATTTGAAAAAAAAACCCTAGTATAATTTTTGATATTTTTTAATGTCATAAATATTTTATTTAAAATTTTATAATTAATTTAATAATTTCTAATAAAAATTTATTTTCATAAAATATAATCATTAATTTTTACTTTATTATATCATGATTATACGATAATTTTATGGGACCTTGATTAATTTTTCAAGGTGTTACAAAACTTGTTACAATTTTAGAGTTGTTTTTTTCGAATAAAAAATTATTTCATTTAAAAATTAAATTAAAAAAATTTAGAAAATTATTTTCATAAAATGGAGTTCAGTTTTGAATTCAGATCATCGTTATTAGGTTAGGGTGATTTTTCGGTATTTTTCTGAAACAGTTGAATTCTCGGTGAATAGTAAAAATACAGTTTTGAGTTTCGGGTCTTTAATGAAATCATTGATGATGTAATAATGATGTAATCATTCAGGTAGACTTTTTAATAGTAAGATATGTTATGAGGTGTCCAAATTGGCCAATACCATGGGAAAATACCATGGGAAAGCCCATGGTTTTGCAAATACCACTAATGAGGTGCCCCTTGGAAATTAATTATATATTCCCTCACTTTTCCTATGAATTCTATGACATTACCACATTAATTTCATTAAAAAATCATCCTCAATGAATCTATGGTCTTTTTAACTCCCAAGGAGTCCTCTCATGGTTCCCTCAAGCCCCCAAGGTCCCAAACTTTGAGCTTTCAAAGTCACTCAACAATGTTAGGGAACCTATCACCATCCTCTTTTAGTCATGATTTCGTTTATGTTATGTCATAATGTTTTCATATTATTATGTGGGGGTATGTTATTATATATTATTATTACTGTCTATTTCATGTCCAAATTATGTGATCCCCTTTTGTCTCTCATCAATTTATTTTCATAATTTTTATGTGATGTCTTTAGGCTGCTGAATTTTTCGTAAAAGAAATCGCATCTTCTCCTTTCATTCATGTTTCCTTTTCATGTGGTATGTCATTAAAATATCCATTACATGATATTATTTCTAAATTATTATGTCCTTATACAATGTTATGAGTTATTTTTAAATGGGTTTTCCTTTCCCCCTCTCTTTTCAATATTTTCAAAAACCCTATTGTATAGCTGTTATGATGCAGAATTTTCATCTCAAAATATCTCTCTTTCTCAAGAAACTCTCTTTTTTAATTTATATTAATACCCAAATATATTTACATTTCTTTTGTTATTCATCAGGACATAAAATAGTTCTATTTTATTCTATAATTTACATATATATATATAACCCTATTCTCTTTTCATGGGTTATAAATGACATAATGCTTCTTTTTTAAGCAATTTGAAAACGCCATGATTTTGAAGCGAAACCCATTTATTTTACTCTATAGGGGTTATATATGAAATTTATGATTATGTTATATTTGGATCACATGAAAATAAAACATATTAAGGGTGCACCATGATAGCGGTCCAATGCATTGGGTAAATAATTTAATCTCTAGAGATGGTAGGTTTCACAATACCATGGTGAATAACCTTGGTAAATTTTATGACACCATGGGGAAGAACCTTGGTGTTGGGTTCATGAATGTATAAATTAATTTTTTGTAGCCATATATTCAAGTTATGTTTCATTTCATTTTCATTATGTTATGCCTCTACTTCCATTTCACTTTTCTTTATGTTTTTCATCAAGTTCTTATTGATGTCACAAGTAAACTGATTCCCATGATTTCCTTATTGGTCCTTTTTCTCACCCTTTCCTTAGATGTATGTCTCTAGGTTATGAGATGAAATAATATTACTTAGGAAGAACTTATGATTAATCAATACAATTGGATTAGAATAATGTTTTATGTTTTCATGTTTTATGTTCCTGATTTCCCGAACACTAGACTTTAAAGATCCTATGTCTATAAAATGTAATGAAATGTTATGTAATAAAAAGGTGGGATGTCATAGTTGGTATCAAAAGATAGTTTTGTTATTTTTTGAAATTAGGCTATGAAATATTTAGGAATCACCCTATAGAAAAGTTTAAATATAGTAAAGCCTCTGGGTATTATGGTGAGTATTTAGTAAGTGGTTTATCATGAAAATAAATCTATGTCTGGATACGAGCAAGTAGAGGCGGCTCTAGCATAGATGTACCTAGTAGTGGAAACTATGACAAGGAGTTTCGGGCTTGACCCAGGGTATCCTGGTACATGACAATGATCCTTTCTCTACTCTTGGTTACGATACTCCTGGGGGATATGTTAGGTAAATCATAATCTTTTTATGAATCATTATGATGGAATTATTGAAAACTATAATTGTTTAAAGCATGATGTTTTAAGACATAAAATACTTTATAGTAAAAATATTCATAAATCAAATAAGTTCCTCACTAAGGTTTTATTCTTTTATAAAATGTATGGAAATAGGAGAAATTGTGCAAATAGTGAGCACAATGGACCATGTGTTGATAACCCTCTCATGGAATCCAGAATGTAAACTTTCTTGCGGACGATGAACCAACTAACTCAAGCTATGGGAAATAAATCGAATCAAGACGAGATAACAATCTCACCACGAAGGGAACAACATTCTGTTTAGTCAGTTATGCATCAACAACTAGCAGCCTTCAATGGATCGACCGACCCATTGATTTTTGAATAGTATATCAGCTCTATAGAGAAGATACTTTCTATGCTCCACTGTTTTGAGAAAGAAAAAGTCACACTGGCTATCATTCACTTAGAGGGAGAAGCTGATAAGTGATAGGAATTGATTAAAAATATGAGTCTAAGAGTGGAGGTTGAAGATATGGAGTGTGAAGAGTTTAAATATATCTTCTCTAGTAAGTATTTCCCTTATTCCATGAGTACAAGAATAGAGAAGGAGTTTCTCGAGCTGAAGAAAAAGGAGAATGAATATGTGGGAAGCTACGAGATGAATTTTACCAGAATTTCCTGATATAACTCAAGATTGGTCATGTATCCTAGTGGGAAGGTTGATATATTCTTTGGTGGACTAAGACCTCATCTACAGAAGAATCTATCCTACCAAGACTATGAAAACTATGAGGAGATCGTGAAAAGTGCGATGAAAGTCGAACTGATGTTTAGTGAGATGCAGTGGTCTCATAAATCCAATGACAAGAAGAGATAAATACGGAGAAGCCTACGGAGGAGCTTCGATCTAGGAAGAAGATTTTAGAAAGTGTAACGTTCCATGTATAATAAATGTGGAAAGAAGCTTTCAGGGAACTGCTTGCTCAGAAGCGGGAAGTGCTACAAGTGTGGTACTGATGTCCATATTGTACGGAATTATCATAGCGAGGTGAAGCCTCAACTCCAATACATTAACGACAAAGGGAAGTTGGTTCATGCCCTACCTGATGTCCAATTCTATACGTTTGGACAACTTTGGCACTTTTCCAATCACTGTCCAAATTTGAGGGTAGTGGAAGGGAATCACCATTAGCCTCAGCATCAGCCAAGGGAGTAAGGTAATATTTTTGTAATCACTACAGATGAAGTTGAAGCTCCAAATGATATGGTGGAATGTACTCTTATTTTTCTCTCAAATATATAAATTACATTTTTTGATTCTGGTTCTATGTGTTCCTTTATTTCTTCCATGTTTGCCAATAATTTAGAATCAACCCTAGATTTTCTAAAGGTTGAGTTATCAATCAAGACTCCTGGTGGGATTATCCAGGTATCGTTAGTGTTTAAAAAACATAGTATTTTCTTTATAGAGACCAATATTATAACAAATATAATAGTCATTCCCATACGGAATTCGACATTATACTAAGGATAGACTAGCTCTCAATGTATAATGCTATGATCAAATACAGAAGCAAGGAAATCTCAGTAGTCAAAAATTGAAAACCTATTGTTATCTTCTAAGGATAGATATGTCGACTGGATGTATGTCTATAAGAACCTCTTATATCCTTCTTTATGAATTTTATTGGTGAAGAATAATAAGTAAATGAGCGTTTAAGGATAGAAAATGTCCCTATCACCCAGTAATATGTTAACGTATTTCATGAGGAGTTTCACAGACCTCCCCAAGGAAGAGAGGTAGAGTTCTCCATTAAACAAGTACCTGGATCTCATCCGATATCAATGAACCCGTATATAATGGAAAATGTTGAGCTGGAGGAATTAAACAAGCAACTCAAAGATCCTTTGGAGAAGGGTTTTATCCATCCATGTGTGTCTCATTGGGGAGAACCTGTTTTATTTGTGAAGAAGAAGGATGGATCGATGTGTCTATGCATTGATTATAGAGAATTGAATTGGATCATAGTGAAGAAAAAATACCCTATCCCAAGAATTGATGACTTATTTGATCAAATTCATGGGGCTCAATTATTCTCTAAGATTTATCTTATATCTTGTTATCATTTGTTGAGGGTGATGAAAGAAGACATTCTAAAAATTGACTTCTGATCCAGATATGGGCAGTATGAGTTTTTTTTATGCACTTTAGACTAAATAATACACATTCTATTTTTAAGGATTTGGTTAATAGAGTATTTAAGGAATACCATGATAAATTTTTGGTTGTTTTTATTGATGATATTATGATATATTACAAAATTCACGAGGAGCATAAAGATCATCTAATGGTTATTTTGAAAGCTCTACAGAAGGAGAGTATTTTTGGAAAGTTCATCAAATATGAATTTTGGTTACAATAATTTTATTTCTTGGGGAACATTGTTACCATTGAAGGAATCACAATTGACCCTAAAAAGACAAAATTTGAAAAGGAGTGGCCTTATCCTACAACAATAACTGAGATTCGTAGTTTCCTTGTATTATAGGGATATTATAAGAGGTTTGTGAAAAACTTCACGAATTTATAATCCATTAACCAAGTTAACTCGAAAAGGGGTCAAGTTCATCTAAAAAAAGGAGTGTGAAGAAAGTTTCTAGGAGCAGAAGAAGAGATTGGTTACTGCACCCGTGTTATATTTGTCTTCATGTGGAGACATATTTGTTATTTTTAGTGATGCATCTATGAAAGGTATTGGGTTCCTCCTCATGAAAAATTACAAGGTCATTGCTTATGCATCTTGACAGTTGAAGACTCCTGACCAGAACTATCCTGAGCATGATCTGAAGCTGGCTGCTGTTGTTTTTGCTCTAAATATATAGAGGAACTATCTTTATGGGGAGAAATATCATATATACACAGACCATAAAAGTTTGAAGTATATTTTCACACAAAAATAATTGAATATGAGGCAAAGGAGATGGTTGGAACTTATCAAATATTATGATTTTTCAATTGATTATCGTCTTGGATGAGAAACCAAAGTCATTGATGCATTAAGCAGGAAAGACCTAGTTGTTCATTCCATGACGTGGATTCAAAGATATCCATTGATCAATGACCAAGTAAATCTTAACATGGTAATTTTATGGTAAGGTACATTATTAACCCTAACCCGAATGATCTCTCAACTGTCATTACTAAAGAAGATCAAGAATGATAAGAAAGAAGACCTTTGTTACATAACAAGTTTGAGGTTGTGATGGTTGGGATGTTTCTTGAGTTCAATATCGAGTAAGAAGGATTACTAAAATTTCTTACAAGACTATGTGTTCCATTTATTTTGGAAATAAAGAAGGAGCTGATAGATGAAACTCATTGCTCTACTTTCTCCATACATCTTGGAAGCCCAAAAATGTAAAGGGACCTTCATGATCATTTTTAATGGGATAATATGAAAAGGGACATTGCTAAATACACTTCAAGGTGCCAGGTATTTCAGCAAGTGAAGGCAGTGCATCAACTTCCTAAAGGGTTATTTCAACCACTACCCATACCAGTATGAAAGTGGGACAATATCACTATGTACTTCGTAATTGTTCTCCCAAGAACATACAAAGGAAAAAATGTGATATGGGTTATTGTGGAGATTCTAACCAAGACTGCCTATTTTGTCTCCATTTGAGATGATTCTTCTCTTGATCAACGTGACTAGATTTACGTGAAGGAAGTGGTAAGGCTTCATGTAGTTTCACTTACTATTGTATCTGATCATGATTCAAGTTATAAATAAAAACATTGGAGAAGTCTTCAACATGCTTTGAATACTGAATTGAATTTCAGTACGGCGTATCACCCCCAAACTGATGGCCAATATAAAAGGACTATAAAAACACTCGAGGACATGTTGAGAACATTCTCAATGGAATTTAAAGGTGGATGGGATCCGCATCTCCGTTTACTTGAGTTCTCTTACAACCATAGATTCCACTCGGGCATTCAAATGGCACCCCTTGAAGCTCTATATGGGAAACGATGTAGAACTCCTACATGTTGGAATGAAGATGGTGAGAGAGAGCTTCTTGGTCTTCATCTTGTGCAAGAGATGATAGAAAAAGTCAACGCTATCCATCGACACATTAAGGCTACTCAATGTCGGCAAAACAGATATGACGGAAACTGTCGAAGGGACTTGGAGTTTGATGTTGGTGACAAGGTCTTTATTCTAATTTCACCTTGGAAGAGAGTCATGAGGTTTGGGAATAAAGGGAAGCTCATCCCTAGGTACATTGGACCCTATTAAATCCTTGATCACGTATGAGTTGTGGTCTATCGACTTTCACTTCCTCCAAATCTAGCACAAGTTCATGATGTCTTCCACATATACCTCTTGATAAGTATATACCTGACCCTTCACATGTTCTGAATCCAGAGGTGGTACAACTAGAACATGACCTCTCTTATGAGGATCAGTCGGTAGAGATCTTGGATCGTAGGGACAAGGTTCTATACAACAGGACTACCCAGCTTTTTAAGGTGTTGTAGAGGAACCACAAATGGTAAGAAGCCACTTGGGAACCAGAGGATTGTATGAGAGAGAATTACCCGCTCCTTTTTTCATTCAAGGGTACAATATATAATTTTGAGGATGAAATTTTCTGAATTGGGAAATAATGTAATGACCCGAACTTTTGAACAATATGTTTTCCCTAAATTTTTGTGTTATTATATTTTATACTCTACAAAACAATATCCTTTAATATATGAAGTGATTATAATTAAAATTATAGTGTTGGGTTTTGAATGTTCTTTGACTATTGGTCATTATGACCATTAGAAACTAAAATCTTAACTTTATGATTATTGTATATAAATACAAGTGATCTTGGTTAATTAATATAGAAATAAGAGATTATGGCCTCATCCAGTAGACTCGGGTTGTACAAAGGCCATCTTTCGAAGCTTCGGAAGGATGTAACATCACTGGGCTTTGCTCTGGACTAACCCCAATCCAAACTTCAATGTGTGAAGCTTAAAAGAAATAACCTAGGGGAGATGTTCAAGCTGATAGAAATCACCACTCGGGAATTTTTTCAAAGCTGTCCCAAGATTCTGTCACCATGATACACCTTACACTTAGGTCCTATTTTGGTGTTATAAGGGGTTATGTAACGATACCTTAGTTAAATTGTGTAATCCTTTTGTATAAATAAAATCCTTATATTTTATTGTGTTAAATTTTTGAATTTCAAATGTCTAGATAAATGTAGGATAAACTTCCATATTATTGATGAATTTTTGAAAAATGGGTATTTTAAAATATTTTATACATTAAATAATGAATAATGTGAAATAGTTTTCCTAAAATGGTTTTCTACATTTGTGATCACTGAGAAAATTAGATTCTAATAAGATCAACATGATATTTGGTGAATATTAATGTTTTAATAGTAACATACACTTATGAATATTAATGAATAGTAAATCGGCCAAAAAATATAAACATCACCCAAGAATGTATAAATATAATTTAGACAACTTAAAAGTGAAAAAACCATCATAGTATAAGTTTTGTTATTTTAGTATGTCATAAATATTTTATTTAAAAATTTATAATTAATTTAATAATTTAAAATTTAATCATAAATTGTTACTTTATTGTCTTATGGTAATAAAATAATATTATGGGACCTTGATTACTTTTTCATGGTGTTACAAAACAAGTTATAGTTTTAGAGTTGTTTTTAAATAAATAATTATTTTATTTAAAAATGATATTAAAAATTTTAGAATATTATTTTCATAAAATGGGTTTCATTTTTGAATTCAGAGCATTGATATTAGGTTAGGATGAATTTTTGGGAATTTTCTAAAATAGTTGAATTTTCAGTGAATAGTAAAAATACAGTTTTTAGTTTTGTATGTTTAATGACGTCATTGATGATGTAATAATATTTTAATCATTATGGTAGACTTTTTAATAGTAATATATGTTTTGAGGTGTCCCAAGTGGCTAATACCGTGGGAAAATACCATGGTAAAGCCCATGGTTTTGTAAATACCACCGATGAGGTGTCCCCTAGAAATTAATTAAATATTCCCTCACATTTCATATAAATATCGACTATTCCCTCATTAATTTCATTACATGATCCTAATAAATAAATCTCAGGTCTATTTTAATCCCAAGGAGTCTTTCCAATGATCCCTCAATCCCCAATGATCCCAAACATCGAGCTTTCGAAGTCACTCGTCATGGTTAAGGAACCTATCACCCTCCACTTTTAGTCATGATTTCCTTTAAGTTAAATCTATTAGTTTTAATATTATTATATGGGGTATGTTCTTACATATTATTGTCACTATCCATTTCATGTCCAAATTATTAGAGCCCCTTTCTGCTCTCATCAATTTATTTTCTGAATGTTTATGTGACGTCGTTAGGCTGCTGATTTTTTCATAAAAGAAATCACATCTTCTCTTTTCATTCAAGTTTCTTTTTCATGTGGTAGGTCATTCAAATATCCAAACCATTATATAGTTTCTGAGTTATTAGGTCTCTATAATGTGTTAATAGTTATTTTTAAATGGGTTTTCCTTTCACCCACTCTTTTCAATATTTTCTAAAACTATGTTGTATAGTTGTTATGCAGCAGAATTTTCGTCTCAAAATATCTCTCATTCTCAATAAATTCACTTGTTTTATTTATGTGAATATCCAAATATATTTTCATTTCCATGGGTATTCATCAAGAAATAAAATTGTTCTATTTTATTCTGGAATTTACATACATATAACCCATACTCCCTTTCCATCGGTTATAAATGACATAATGATCATATTTTTAAGCACTTTAAAACATCATGATTTCTAAGAAAAACTCTTTTCATATAATCCCTACGGGTTTTTAGGAAATTTAATATTATGATCTATATAGATCACATGAAAATAAAAAAATATTAAGGGTGCACTCTAATACCACTCTAATGCATTAGGTAATGAATTTAATCTCTAGAGATGACAAGTTTCATGATACCTTGGTGAATAACAATGGAAATATTTATGACACCTTGGGGATCAACCTTGGTGACATATTCATGAATGTCTATATTAATTGTTTTATCCATATATTCATGTTATGGTTCATGTTATGGTTCATTATTTTGTTCCACTACTTATATTTCTCATGTCTTTCTGTTTTTCATCATGTTCATATTGATGTCACAAGTTAACTGATTCTATTGCATTCCTTAATATGCCTTCTTGTAACCCTTTCCATTGATATATGTCTCCTGGTTATGAGATGCAATAATTTTACAAAGGATAAACTTATGATGAATCCATACAAGTGGATTAAATAATATTTTATGTTTTCATGTTTTATGATCCTTATTTCAAAGACACTAAACTTTAAAGATCATATGTTTGTAAAATGTAATGAAAAGTTATATAATAAAAAGGCAGGATACCATATTTATTTTTTTATTTTAATATATTGGATTCACAAACTATAATCAACAATCCAATTTAATAGGTATTATAAATGATCTTAATTTTTTTCAATGTAGATAGTATTCTTGTTAATCCAAACTACTATAGAAATTATTGGAACTCCTTTCTCTGAACTTGTTATGTCTTAACATGAATTTCATCATTTCAATTGTCTATGTATAGGGTTTCTAGGAATATTTCTTATTAAATAGTCCTAGTATCCACCTCTTCAATAACATTTCCAATGTATTCATCATGGGAGAATCAAACAAAACCTCTACCCAAACTCATTGGAAATATCACTTCTTCTTTAATGGGTAAAAAATCAATCAATCACCAATTTCATTAAATTTTTATCATAAAATTGATAGTTACAACAAAACCAAGTAATCAAAAATATAATCATCTACCAAAGGCACTTCAACCTCTCTATATTGTTTTACTTTCAATTTAACTCCATCTGTTAATGTTAATCATCTATTTATTATTAAATATTTATTCAAATCTAGAAAAAATTATCATCACCCTTATTGATATGATACAAATGATCTGATCAACTAAAAATCCATTCTACTTATGGATCATAGAATGATTTACTTGAGAAAATAACGGGTTTCCTAACTACCAATTGAAAGTTATAAAACATGATACTATCTATGGATAAAGTATCATTATTACAATATGATATACCCTTCCCCAGTCATGCAACATCTCTATAAATTCCATTAGGGAATAAATTAATATTTTTTCACATCACACCATTTGAAAGATTCTATTAGAAAAAATATCAACATAATCATAATCACAATTTAATATATCATTAAATTTTCCTTACCAGTGTATCATCAATCAACCAACTCAAATTTTACATTGAAATTCTATGTGTGGAAACATGATTTTTTAAATTACAAAAATGATATTTCCATAATTAAATCACTATGTGATACCAATATATTCACAGAGTATCATTTCTTAGAATATGGAATAATCCAATATATTTTCAAGATAGTTTTGTAAAGCCACAATAATATTTAAAAAATAGATCATAAATTTTAACTTGAGGTCCATTACTTCCCTATTTTGATGAACCACCACTCACCCTTGATAATAATAATAAACACAATTTGTAGAAGGATAATGAAACTGGGTGTCATACTATAAATATAAGAATGTGATAAAACTATATGTATTCCATAATTTAAGATAATATTTAATCTTTCATATCCTTTAGTTCATTAGTTACAGTTGGAAGAATTTTATTTAGTATAAATTTCATAAACATATAATTCAAACTGAAAAATATAGAATAAAAAAAGTAGGACCTTCGATGAGAGATAAGAATAAATATCCCACCACACTAACATCTCAGAAAATACGGGTTATAAATAATACATATATTTTTGGTAATTAATGATTGAAACCCTATATATGTTAATATTATAATTTCTGATGGAGGAAGGTAACTCAAAACCCAGTTCATTTATAATTCTCAATATCACTTTTCTGCATGTAAAAAATAAAAATAAAAGAATGTGAAAAAGTAGGTGGATAAAACCATAAGAAACATAAAATTACCTCATGTATGGATTTTGGAAGCTATAAAATTAGAATCTAATCAAATAGTGTCCTCAAAAATAGAAATTTTTTATAGAATCATGAAGATTTTAATTCTACAAAATCGAGATATCCCACTATAAATGACAAAAGGAAAAGTTTGGTAGTAAAATATTGGTGCCACAAGAACATTGGACATAAAGATATATAATGAGGGTTTAATCATTTATTGTGTTATAACGATATAATATTATAAAACATGGGGATAAATATTGAAAAAAATGGAAGACCTCATGGTGAAAAGGTGGAAGCACGTATTAGGGAAAATATATGTTAAAAAATAGATTTGATAATCTTGAAAATTTCAATGAGATGTGAAAATTTTATAGTTATTTATATGAGAAATACTAGGAAAAACTTTTCAGGTATTTCTCAAATAGTAAATACAATAAAGGAACACAAAATATTGAGACGCTGGTAAATAAGTATACCTTTTCGAGTCATCAAACAATGAAAGTTTCTAAGAATACAACTCCCAATAAGAAACATTATATAGATGATAAGTTACTCATTATTGTTAAATCAAATAATATATAAATGATGTTTTTTAGGAGAAATTGACATGAAAAAACACCAAACATGTTTTTGATTACCCTACCAGAATAGTGAGAGATATTGAATAAAACTGGGGGGGGAAACCATTTGATTCCTAGTGTCAAATATGATGTTAAAGAGTACACAACTTTTATTAGATCAATTCTTCCACTTGTTATTAAATTATTGAGACTCAAATTAGGTGTAAGAAAGAATAAAATAATTTATTAAAAAACATCAATAAAAAATTAAAATGTGTTGAAGAAATAAGGCGGATCCCCATATCTTCAACTATGAATCAATGGAATATCCCCCTTATTCCCACATCCTAAGTAATTTAATAGTGTAATAGGGTATTAAAAGTAGTAAAGAAAAATTATTAATGAATGGTTTGAATCTTATAAAATCAGGTTTGAGTTTGAGACTAATAAAAATTTCTATATTTGATCAACATGATATATGGAATCCATTAATTGTGTGGGAGTAGGTAAATAAGTGAA
The DNA here is from genome assembly GCA_963277665.1 of Viscum album. NCBI lineage: Eukaryota > Viridiplantae > Streptophyta > Magnoliopsida > Santalales > Viscaceae > Viscum > Viscum album. The sequence continues at coordinate 451,212,425 of OY728133.1, forward strand.
AGAAGCTTGAAATTTATTATTATATTAAATTATGTAATCTAGATATCCCCAAAATATAAATACGTTTAATATGTGACACTTACTTTCCATTATATTTAATTAATTTTTTAATTATAATTGTCAAAATTGAGTGGTGATTTATCATAATGGGGAATTAATTTACTCACACTTAAAAATTTGATCTATTTTATAAACATGTGTGTACGTTTAAATAAATTTCTTGAAAATATATTGGATTTTTTCCTATTATACAAAATGATACTATATGAATATGTTGGTATCCCTGAGTGGTATGATAATGGAATGATTTCATTTCTAAATTAATCACCCATGTTTTCCATATTGTGTTTTACCATGTAAACATTGAGTTGTTTGATTGATAATACATTGTCAAAAAATGTGTGATGAAATATTTAATTGTGAATATGATAGTGTTGTTATTAATTTACAGTAGAAAATTCTAACCAATATTCTTTAACAAAATTGTAATTTATTCTATCATTGAATTGATTGAGATGTTGGACAATTGGGGAAGGGTATATCATGTGGTGAAAGTGTTATTTTATTCAACAATAGTATATGGGTTTATAAGTTTCAACTAGTATCTATAAAGCCAACCATTTTCACAAGTAGAACTATTTTTGATTTATAAGTATATATTATGTTTAGTTTATTAGATCCTTCATATCATATCAGAAAGGTAAAGATCAATTTATCCCACTATTTCATTTATTTTAAATTAGGAAGATATGACAGATATTAATAATTGGAGTTAATTTGGATGTGACAAAAAATTAAAATGTGGTCAAGTAACTTTGGTTTGAGGATTATGTTTATTATCACTTGGTTTTTTTTCACAGTCAATATTTTGATGAAAAGGTGATGAAATAGGCGACGAATTGAGGATCCAACCATTAAAGAATAATTGATGTTTCCCATGAGTTAGGGTAGATATTTTTTTAGGGGAAGCCATGATGGAAACATTATATTTTCCATTAAAGAGGTGGAAACTTGGACTTCTTGGAAATAAAATTCCTAAATACTTTTTATATTATAGGATTGATTATAAAAACTTCATGTAAGACATTAAATCTTATGATAATAGAGTTTTAATTCTCTCTATATTTTTTTGGAATAATAAGAGTACTAACTAGATTTAAAATATTTAGGATATATTATAGTCACATTTAAAAAGTTTGGTTGATTAGAGTTTGGAGACATAAGTAATTTAGAGAAGGCCATCCCAGTGTACTACTTCATATGACTATTGAAATTAATGATGGAAAAAATTACTTGGATAAATTGTCAGGTTGACTAAAATAAAAAATTTAGTGTGCAATATTGAGGATAATTTTTAAATATTATATATGATATAAGTAAATTGGATCCAATATTATTGTTTAAAAAGGAGTTGTAAATTCCTAAGGGTATTTTTTAATTTTTTATTAGTGCATGAGAAATAATAGAGTTGGACTGGAGGATCCCATATTTAAACTATTTAAAATAAGGAGAATATTCCTAAATATATGTTCCATGAACATGAATGTCCATCTATGTGAGTTTTGCAGGCCAACCAAAAATTTGAATTCATAGGATGAATTCACATATCCAAAAAAATTGTACTTGAAAGAATCAAGTAAGGGAATTTAGAACATATTCAAATATTTACATATGTGAGGATTTTAACTACAAAATATCACCACATATCTAATTTTTTTTATTAGAATCATGAAACCAAATACATGAATTATGGACAAAAATCCAAATGAAAACCAAAAAGGATAATTTACCTAGGATCACCACTAATCTATATTTGGATGCATGAAGATAATAATATGGCATTATTTGGTGCATATAAACTTCACATAGCTATTTTGTACAAAACAACTACGTAATTTAATTTTTTCTACATTCTCAGTGAAAGTTTTTAGGATTTAAATATTTATATTTTGATCATAAATTCATAGGGATGATTCTTGGGATGTTTTTATATGATTAAAACATCAAAAAATAAATGTTATGATTTCTTTCAATTATTGAGTGATGATCGATAGGAAATGTGGAAATGATAAAAAATACAAGAGTTCTTGAATATTTCAAATGAAAAAATAATGAAGAAATTTTAAATTAAATTATTCTAGATGATGAATATTTTTTTCTTCAGGGGTTGAAACATAAAAAACATAATAAATGATGTTTAATACATAAATTTATAAAAATAAGAGCATATCTTTAATCATATAATGTAATGGTCAAAGAAACAAGATTAAGGGAGTTTCTAGAATTTATAAAATCATAAGGAATAATATCAATAGAATTTTTATACTATTCTTAAGTAGTGTAAATATCACATAAGTCATCATGATAAAATAATGATGTAGAGAAGATGTTTTGGGATTATTTATGTGTACATGTCAAAACTGGGACCCATAAAATGTTGTAAAGAAGATCTCAAGCTAAAACTAAGGGAATCATTACATATTACTAATGTAACAGTATAATATATATAGTCATTAAATAATGAATTAAAAAAATTTTTCATTGGAATAAATTAATTAATGTGAAGTTATACCAACTATATAAATTTATTAATGATATGTTAAGAATTTTTTTTAAAATAAGAAGAGTTTATTAAAGGTAATCTTTGAATACTACTTGAGTTGAAAAAATATTTTACATTAAATTATTAGATCTCAAAATAGAAATTATATAACAGTTAGTTTGTATTGATATCCACCTCATCCCCATAAAATACAATTTATGTTACTTGGAAAATAAATAAATCATTTCATGAGTTTGTCATGAATATGAGTGGATAAGAATATAGGGTGGAAGATATAGAAAAATAATAAGGAAGCATTAATTTTTCTTGGTGTTCATAGATTTATGTTTTTTGAGCTGAGCTGGTAGAAAAAATCTAAAGAAGTATCAAAGTGTAGGAAGGAGGAAGCTAATACTATGTTGTGATGTTGTGATTATTAGGGTATCAAAGTAAATTTATGAGTAATAATATCTTATGACAACCATGTTTGTGCACAATTAAGAATAAATATTTGAGGAGAGATTACCACTATAGATTATATTCAAATATATTGAGTAAAGGATTTCAAAGGGGAGGATGAAATTTATATGAGAAGTGTATATTAAATGTCTAAAAATATATACTATTTTAGGGGGTGCGATTTATATAGTTTTATTGATGATTTGTGGGAATTTCAATAACATTTATTGAGTTGAGAGATATATTTTGTTTTGATAAAAAAGAATATTTTATAGATCTAGTGTTCGGTTTCTAAGAAGAAGCTTGAACAAAATAGTTGTGTAAGCATGGTATGAAACCATAAAACCCATGGGGCTTAAGTAATGTGAGAATACCATAATTTTAAGCTATGATTATAGTTTGAATCTAATTATGTAAAATTCGTATATAAATAGGCATTAATAAAACTAATGAGATTATAAAAAATAAGTCTTATAAGAGATAGACATTATAAATATGGTGAACTCCCAGAAGGTGTGGGAAACACCACCCATTTAATTAAAATAACATTATAGTGGTTTATTTTGGTGAATAACCAATCAAGGGAACTAGTAGGTATTTGTATTGAACAATTTAAAAATATTACCTTTCTCTTTATTGATTTACATCCAAACATACCATTGATTATTTCTCATAAAAATAATAATAGATTGACATTCACTAATTGAACATATGGGTAAAATTTTAAAGGGGTTTTAGGATATCCCCCCCCCCCCCACACACACACACCTTTATGTGTATATAATAGTGCTACTAGATATATTTCAATGCTTACTATATTTACAAATCATTATGGAAAAAAATTAATTTGACCTTATTAAATAATATTAATTGAACTGATTTAAAATATGTATTCCATTACAAAAAAAATTAAATCTCTTTATGTGGAATAAACTTCTTTTATAAGTAACCTGTAAACATTGAGAAAAACTACTTTTTTGATAAAATAATTATTCAAGGAAAATATGATTTCACATTAATCAAATAACTATTAATTTTCATTATATTAATTTAAACTCAAATATATATATATAATTTGAAATTATATGTAATTCATTAATCAATATGGGTTATTAAATTACATAAAATATTGAAATATTATGCACTAAAAACAATTTCAGAAAAATGTGTTTTTAAAACTAAAAAAATCATAAAACCAAAATCTAATATGAATATTAGTAAATTTTAATTAATTAGGTTAAATAAAACTAAATAATACTTTTTTACATTAAAATAAAATTCAATTAATAATAATAATTTGAAATTACTTAATTTATTGAAAATAAATGTTGGTTTTAAAAATTGTGGTATTTTTTAATATTCACTAAATATTATTTCCTTTTAGAAAGAAAATTTTCTGTGAAAGTAAATTTTGAAAACTAATTTAAAAAATTAACTTCATTTTTTTACATTCATATTTCTTAAATTTTAGGAAAATAATCCTATTACTTTCCCAAAAAATAATTAAAATTATTTTTGAGGAAAAATATATTTTTTGATGAATATGAAATACTCATTAAAAATTGATTCTTTATTTACAAATATACTTACATCATATAAAATAATTATACATAATTTTCCAAATGGGTTTATTCATATTCATGCCACTAATTTTAATGGATATGTTATAATAAACACATTTAAATAGTATATCATAGTTATCTTACACTCTATATTGCATGCCATAAACACTATCAAATATAATATTCTTATTTTAAAATACCAAGGTGTTATATTACCCCAATCATAAGTGAATTTATACATAATAATTTTAACTTTCACTCAAAAAATCAATGGTTTACATTTTAAAATTCCGATGTAGAAAACCCACATCATTAGAGGGTTAAGAAAACTACCTCATAAATAGAGATGAAAGAAAAATATAATGGTCATAAAAAAACTAGGTTTCCAAATATGATAACATTAGTGGGAAGTAAAAACAATGAAATGGGGTATAATAGACAGTGATAGGGAATATTGTCAAGAGAAAGTTAACAACTAAAAAACCATTAATTTATGATTGGTTAAAAGACCATTGATTCATCATATATGAAAATAATAGGATAAAATGTTTTTTTAAATCTTCTTTTTCTAGGGTTTCGTAATTCTTTTATTTTATAAACAAACAATATAAATTAATATAATTAAATTATAAGTATAATTTCATCTTTTAATTAAATTTCATCATAATATCATATTTTTATTTAAAATATTATTACTCAAGATTATTTTTAGCATGATTAAAGAAATAGAATAATATTTTATTGAATCATATTGTAAAATAATAACTAGTCATCCCTCCAGTCACAAGATATTTACCAAAACCAAAATAACTATCACAAGTTATAAAATATGAAAAATCAAACACATTAATATCTAACAAATCAACAATAACACTCAAAGTTAAAAAAATATCCATTCCATAAGTAATTTATGTTATGTACCTTCTAAAATAAGTCTGACCAATTTTAAATTCTAAAAAAATAGAAGACAGATATCTAAATTTAAAAAATCAACATAATATTTATCCATGAATTCAATTAAGTATAAAATATTATTTAAACTTTTAAATCACATAGACTAGTGGTAGGAATCACACCGTTGTCTCTCTTTGGATGTGGGTTAAAGCGCACTAGCCTTTCCAGATGTTATGCTTTCCACACGACATGAACATTACCCCTTTTATAATACTATATTTATAAATTTCCTTCAAAATTCCCAAAAATATAATGAACATCATATAATAAAATTAATCATTAAATAAGATTTTAACTACTGAGGTTTTATATACATCTTATTTTTTCCACAAAATATCTTAATCTTAATAAGATAATATTACTTTAACATTAACAATCATATTAACCATACAAGTTTTCTATAACAATAAACTTATGTCCATAAAATATTAAAGAATCATTCCTCAAATAAACTTTTCATTAATCACACACTAAACCAAAGGTTTGTTTTACCATAAATGTGTCCCAAAATATTCATATTCATGTTGTACTCTAAACAAGTAATTCCATAAACGAAGAATCTATTCTTCTAAATATATTATTAGGGTTTGAAATATCATCCCAAGAAATTCTAGGCATATCACATATCATTAAGGAATATCATAGGTTTCTATATGTTTTATTATCTCATCCATTATATTGGTTTATAAAGAAAATATGGATTTACCAAACCATATCCTCTAAAAGTGTCAAACCATGTGTCTTGTAATGGTACACTCATTGTGCACTATAATGATCGCCATGATAATCTCAACCAACTATTTTTTTAGTTATTAGCTCTATATGGATCTATGAAAAATCCACATACACTTGTAGTGTCTATATATGGAAGTATAACTAGGTAAACAAGAAATCTGTAAATTACCTAAATTTTGGGATGTTATCAATAACATAGTCTTATCCTTAATGTCATTTATAGGGTTGTGTTGCATAATCTATGTTTTCCCCAATATGGTTTCCAAAGATTCTACTATACTTTATCTGATACCAACTATAAAGAATCATACCATAGTACCCTATATTTTTTTTTATTTACTACCTTTTCATAATATATAAGCAATTAAATCTAGAAGGACCAAATATTTTTGTAGTCATGGTGAACTGGATACATACTTTAATTTCACATTACATTATGAAAACATGAAATACTTCATAGCAAGGGAAAATATTCAACATTCTGATCTCATTCAAAAATTCATTCTTCAAATCATAGGGAAAGTAAAAAAATATTATTGATCTCAAATTATTATTAAAAGTTAACTAAAGTGGAATATATCATGAGTAAGTAACGAATAATTAATATAGAAAAGTAAATAAAAGAGGACAAATTCTATTTAATCGATACTTGAGCACCAAATTCATCCATGGATAATGTCAATGAAATAATATCACGGATAATAATAAATAAATTCTAAACTAAATAAATGTTTAATATTGGATATCATGTTCTCAAACATCATGATATCTATACTGTGGGGACCTTACTCCAGGATAATTTAATTAATGGGTAGTCGTTCACCTGAAACCCATTTAATTTGGCCAACTGATGTGTCTCATGACACTATTGATTCATCAAGGGTCTATAATATTATGTACCCCACTTTTCACTATATTTCCAATGCATTCTACATATATGAAATTATCAATTCAGTTTATAAACAATATTCCCTATTAACAAATATCTATATTGAATATATAAAAGGGATTTATCATGGTTTTCCCCAGTCAATAAAATAAATTTTATAGTAAAACAACATATATAAAAATGGTATATAGTTTATATAATAATTAAATAAATGACACAAATAATATAGATAATTAATATTTATGTAATTTTCAATGAAAAATGATAACAAGAATGTGTATGTTTTAAAAGAAGGTTAAAAACATATAATTAATCACGAAAGTTAATGTCAATAATTTCCTTTGTCGAACAGATCATAAACCATCCGATAAAATAATAGGATAGTATTATTAAAAAAATTCACTAGAGGAGTATATGTAAAATAATGTTTTGTTTTCATTAGTGAAGAGAAATACCATCATAATTTCATTAAACAATTCATTAGTAAAACACCCTTCTAGTTGAAATTTGATTTTTAAAAATAAAAAATGTCCAAAAATATTAGGAAAAATATTTTATGTGAAATGAAAAAAATGAAACATGTAAAGAATGTTTCAAATCATTTAGTGCTGATGATGGTGGGAAATTTCATCTATTCTGAGTAAATAAAATGAAATGTCAATTTCAAATTATTTGTAAAAGGTAAAAAGATACCTTGTTCAGAAAGTGTCAAGAATATTCTTTTTAAAATGTATTGTAAAAATTCAAACATGTGTAAAATATCTGTAAAAACTATAAAAACATTCATTAAAAAATTAAGAAAAAATATGAATATTGAAGGAAAACATTGTTACCAAAATGATAAATAAATTTGGTTTTTGTAAAAAATTCATTTTTTAAATCATATTAAGTACTAAAGAGAGAAAAAATAACTATTACATGAAAATTTCAAGAATATTTGGAGGAGAAGAAAATGAAATAGGTTATTAGAGAATTATCAAATAATTTATAAGAATGGAAATTCAAACATAAATAGTCCAAATTAAAAGGATATTGAAGCATAACCCCTTAACACTTTGGTAACTTTTGAATCATAACCCTAAAAAAAGAAATTACATAAAATAATACTTAAAATAACATAAATATAAATTGATTCAGGATATAAAATATCAAAGGTGCAGTATATACAACTCGTAAAAATAAATTGGGGTATAATACAAAATTTGTATCAATGGAGTTGAAATTATGATGAAGTCCCTTATAAAGACTGTATTGTTGAATTAAGGATTAATAAGTGAGTAGATTATGTGTCTAAAATTAAAATCCACAAAAAAAATTGGAGATCCCACTTTGTGTATGGATTTTATTTGTTTTCAACTAATTTTCATTTGTTATCAATGGTGTTCAATGAGATAAGATGATCTCATTGTTGTAAATATGATTAATTAGTTCAAAAGATAATAAATTTTGGATGAATTCATCAGGTTTTGATATTCCAAAAAAACATTTTAATGTTTTAAAGATTATGATTTTCATGGTGATTCATAGATAATTGTTATAGATTCATTAGATAACATTTTATTTCTTGGTATATTAATTCTCCTAGTTAAATTTGATGATGCTTTGAGGATTTTTAATTCTAAAATATCATATGTGGTTTGAAGAGCATGTGATGAAAGATTTATAAAAGAAATAGTAATTAAATGTCTGTCCCAAAATTTTAACATTTTATTGGGAAGAAATATATTTCTGGAAAATGGGGATGTTGGAATAATTTCCATGGAAAATAAGATAATTCTAAAGGTTATCAATCAAAGATTAAATGTCACGATGGTTGGGGTTTGTGATGAAAAATCTAGTTTTTTTGAAAGGAATTGGGTTTTATAAGAGGTTGGTTGAAGATTTAATGATGCTTCAATGTGTTTTTATTTATAAGACACATGATCGCAAATTAGTATGGTTGTTTTTTCTTGAGTTATATTTTTATGTTGGAACTATTTCCTTGTGTTTTCCGAATTTTTGGCCCACAAAATCAAGTTTTTTTTGTAAAGGGGCTGATTCTTAAAAAAGAATCCTAATAAATATATATTTTTTCCCAAGAAGTATATTTTATGGAATACATGGGAAGTACATTGAGTGATGAAGGAAAATCCTTAAAGGAGGGATTATCCGTAGTAGTGTTATGTAGACAGCGAAGCCAGCTACATGGATTGCGTAATTAAAATGGTTTATGGGATTCTTGAAGTTCACAAGAGGAAAAAATTTCATGTAAATGACATCATTTTTTGATGAGAGGTGGTGATACTTTTACTGGTTGAATTTTCCACCATGACATAAGTGTGGTGCTACATGAACCAAGGAGGAAAAACAGTTAACAGAAGTAAAACAGTTTGCGGTAAAGGATATAAAAAATTAATATTTTTGGTGAATCACTTTAGAATGGTTTTAGGATCAATTTGTATATATAAGGAACATTAATTATACCATTATGAGAAAACTATATTTATTATAATAAATAATCACTACATGAAGAATTTTTCTCAGTTTGGAAAAGTTCCTGATGTATAATTCTGAGAAAAGAAATAGTTCATAGAGGAAAGATTCTGTGAAGGATGAAGTTATATGTTGAAGAGGATATGGTCTATGGAATCAAAGGGTGTACACAAAGGAATAATATGTATGTGAAAGGAAAGTAGGCCTTCAAAGCAAAGTTTGTCCATATAGCAGGGGTGGTTAGTGGAGCATCTGTAGTACGTCGGGCATCAGTTGTCTATGGAGAAGAGGCATTTCACAGAAAGGAAGGTTGTCCGCAAAGCACTTGCACTATGTGGTGTAACTCAGTATGTGGTGAAGATAGGTAATTACATAAAGGATTAATAAAATATACATTCAATAGGTGTTTACATCCTCGTCGTTCTTTGTGAATAATATGATCTATGTAAAATCAGCACTTATTAAACTCACAATCTTTTAGTGATTCATGAAGAACCGTTTGGTGAACCAGTTCTTGCATATAATACCCTCAATATCTATCCAAGAAGAATAGATAGTTCCCACTTAAATATTTATTATTATTTAGGGAAGATATATTGTGATAGTTCTAAGAGAAGCTGGTTTTCATTGATTTAATAATCACAGAGAATTTTTGTGATTCCACTAAGAAAAAGAAGAATAGATCTTAGTATAGATAAATTTCCAATCAACAAGAAAGTGAGAAAAAGGGAAAATATTTGATGACCAAATTTATAACCGTTGATCATTATTAGGGTTAGAGAATATTTATTTTTCATCAGTCTAAAACACATTAATATTATTGTGACTAATAGAAGAATAAGATAATGTATCATTCATGTTTTCTACTAGGAAGAAGTTAAGGATATTCTTGTATTCTGCTTTTCAAGTCACAAATTAAAGAAAAATGTAGTGGAAGAACAAAGAAGAACTATGACATCATATATGACTCAATTGTGGAGGAATTTCTAAGTGTTACAAAACCTCATCGGCAAGGAGAATACTATCTTTGGAGGCAGTATAATGATCCATCCAAGAGCTGTAGAACAAGAACTATTTTATTTTTAAAAAAAGTGGTACACAAATGCACTATTTCATTATTTTCATAGTGTAACATGAGTGTAAGGGTATATCCTACTCGTATTATTCCATACAAAAGGATTATTTTATAGTGGATTGTGTGGTATTGGATTGTTTCTCAACCATACCAAAGATGTATATGCTCTTGTTGAGTAGTGAACCTTAAAAAAATATGGTGTTCTCTATTTATTTACATCATATACATGCATAAAATATTCAAATAGAATAAGATCATCAAGATCATAATAGGTATAATAAATATAGGGATAAAAATATACACTTCATTTAGAAAGACCCCAACACCGATTCACCCCCCTCTCAGTGTTATGCACATCCCAAACTTGTCCTCTCAAAAAGTGGCAAAAAAAAATAAAATAATCAAAATAAATTTCGCATATAATCATATAATATCATAGAAAATTAAGAATATATGTAACCCAATGAAAATAAAATGATTTATATGGCTCCCCACTCACCGATATATCCTCTCATCTCCTCAGGTTTCCACGCTACCTCATATTGGCTTTAGGATTATCCAATTCTGGTCTATCCACATATGTATCTTCTTGTGTTACTGGATAATTTCACAAAATTTATATCATTTTTACCACTTCACTCCCATATTCATCTCATTTTTAAGTTGTCTTCAATCTCCATCATTTTTTTGTTGGATTTTTTCTCATCACATCACAGGCTTTTGGATTCCTCTGGTTTTGATGGATTCAAAGATCAAGACAAATGTGTTGTTTATATTTGTATATTTCCTATATCCTATTCTTAGAGGCATGTTTTGGATCTTGTGGAAATACGTATCGCACTGAGAGGCACTATATCATCCTTTGCGTCCTTATGGAGATCAGATTCTTCCTCAAGCGCCCCTAGAAAAATTGTAGTGGGTTTATTTCCTTCAGAACCCATTTCATTGAAGTATTTTTTTGTCTTTGTTTCATTCTATTGGTCTCCATTTAGAGGTTCCATAACAGTGTTTAAGATGGATTGAAAATTGGGTATTATGTGCTTTGGAGCAGGTATTGGCTATCAGTTGGATGTTTTTTCTATTGCCTTTTAGCCTAATGTGGTTCTAGTGATGAAGTGTTGATGATAAAGGTGGGGGTTTTTTATGATGATTGAAAATTACATCTACTATGTATGTTTTCATTGGATATTCATTTCCATTCAAACACTAACATAGCTAAAATGTTTGGTGTTACGTTTTTTGATGATTTATTCAGAGGTCCATGTATTTTTTATTGTTATTTCCCTCCAATGAGGTCATTGGTTCTGGTTCTACAAGTGAGCCTTTGTTTCTATATAGAGAGTGCACTGTGTTCAATTTTGACATTAATTATGGTCCTTATTAGGTTTTTGTGGATGTTGGGCAAGACATCATTACCTGATGAGATCATTTTATTATATCTAGCCCTAGACCCAACTTCCTTTTTTTTGTTTTTTAAAATTTTAATCTCAAATATAGTGTTTGGGTAATTCTTGATATTGGTTGTCTTCTTTTATGTTGGATTCTTTATATGTTTGAATTTTATGTTACCACTGAACCGTAACATGTCTTTTTATAAATTTAAAAAATCGATTTGGAGTAGAGAATAATAAATTGAGTTATGAAAATACTTACAACTTAGTAACTTTTAAGTTAACTTCAACTAGATGAATTAAAATGATTTATAACAGAAAATTACATGAATAATGAAGTTTTAATAATATAATATGAAAAGGTGGAAGTGTATACTCTATATAAAATAAATTAGGTGCATAACATAAAAATATGCCTTAATGAAGAGAAATTGATATGAACTCCCTTGCCTCTTAAATCCCTTTAGTAGAACATGATTTAACCTCTTATATAGTGTTTTAAGCATGAAATTAATTCATACTAAAGTTATATTAATATTTATAATATCATATATGATTTTTTAAAAATATCTTATCAATTGTTTTTTAATAATATTTTATTGTTAGCATTATTTCATATGTTAAATGCATTGATTTACCATGCATGTTTTATACTAGAATTATGTTTCTAGTGATTATGATAAAGTTCTATAATCTCTATAATTATATTAATGTTATAAATATAATATTTATTCATTAGATACATTTTTCGAATCATTAATGATATTTTGGAATGGAAACTGAATCACATCGTATCGTAGAGATGGTACATCATACATATGCATGAATGATGTTTTATTTTCCTTAATGGGTGAATGTGTAAAGAAGTGGATGATATATTAATTTTTCAAAAATAAATATAATGTCAAAATATTCATATTTATTCATTATATTCATCATTATTAATATTAATGTGGGTTGGGGATGGAAAAAATTTCATCGGTTCGCAAGGTTGTAGTCTGTAGTACACTTGAATGATGATATTGTTTCTAATTTGATTGTGATTGATATGGATAAATATTATTCCATAAACATAATAAAATATCAGTATGTTGGAGATAATTTTTTTTATATTTTAATTTATAATACATAATATAAGGTGAAAATGAATACGTAAAAAAGAAAGATCTTAGTAAGGATAACCACCTTCTCTTAGAAAAACCTCATTTTGATCTCTTATTAAGGACCCTAGGGTTGGACTGTTGAGAATATCAATAGATATATAATGTTTATAATGATTTTGGATAGATATTTTGGCATTTTTTAACTGATATAAATTTCTTTATAGGTGAGAAGTAGTGATGGGAGGGGTTACCTTTAATAATTAAGGATTAGTGACATTTTTCATATACCCCAAACTATTCAATAATGTGAAGTCACTCTCAATCCAAGATCCACCATGATTTTAAAATAATGAATTTTAGGGAATATAAGATTAATACACACCTTTTCCACAAAAATTAAAACATTTTTAAACATGGTGTTCCCTTTACCTCTAAGGATACTCACTTTTACTATTATAGTTTTCACCATTTTGAAAATATTTTTTTACGAATGAAATTAATCCTTTAAAAATAAAATAAAATAAGTATTAGTAGATATTTCGGATACAATTATAATAAATATTAAATAAACTTTATTAATATTTATTTTATGTTTGTGTAAAATATATTTCTACAAAAGTGCATGTAATGCGCCAAATCATGTTTTAAACATAACCATAGAAATTTATTTTTAATGTTTTTACAATTAATTATGATATATTATTAAGTAAAACTTATTAAATGATATTAATTATACTGATTAAAAATATGGATACCATTTCACCAAATTCAGTCCATATAAGTGGTAGAAATTTATTTTATATGTATCCCATAATGTGTGATGAAAACAGTGTTTTGAGAAATTCATTTTTCAAAGAAAAGGTGATTTTACATTAACACTGTCACTATTAATTTTCATTACATGAATTTTAATTAAAATATATAAATATATATTCTATAAATTAAATTTAAATCACTAATCATTGTGGTTTTTTTAAAATAATTAAAATAGAGAAACATTATACACTTAAATTTTTTTCAGATAAATGTGTTTTTAATAATAAAAATAATATTTGATAAAAATTTGTTATAAAGGTGATTAAATTTTAATTAGTTATATTAAATAAAAATAAATAATAATTATATTTATTTTAAATCATATTATAATTATCATTGACCTTTTAAATTACATAATAAATTGAAAATAAATGAGAGTTTTATCCAAATTGGTACATTTCTAAATTCATTAAAGAAACATTACTTTAATAAAAATCCCTTATTTTAACCCTATTATAATTTTTTATTTTTTATTTCAAAACATAAGTTCATTTTTAAAAATAAACTTTTGACAATTGTAAGAAATTAATTAAATTATTTTCCTAAAAAAGAATAAAAATATTTTTGATGAAAAATATATTTTTAAAGCAAGTAAAACTTTTCAGAAAAAATTTATCATTTACCAATATATATTTTTCATTTAAAATATTTTTAAATAATTTTTAAAAGGTTGGTATTCCTATTCATACATCTACCTTTAATGGTTATGTCATAAAAATCACATTTAAATAGTATATCGTGTTTCATTTTGTCTTGGTTTTGAGTGTTGAATACACTATTTAACATAATGTTCTTCTTTTAAAATAGTATGGTATTACATTTTCCCCCATAAATAAATTTCTTCTTCAAAACTTGAACTTCTTATTGGAAAATAAAGGGTTTTAAATTTTAAAATTAGTTCTTGGAAAACACACATTGTAAGAGGGTTAAAAATACATACATTTAAAAAGAGGTGAAAGAGAAATATAAAGGTCATAAGAAAATAAAGGATTCCAAATAGAATAACATTAGTGGGAAGTGAAATTAAGGGTGTGGACAAGAAAAATAATTCACATTGGTTAATAGAGAATGATAAAGAACAGGGTTCAAATAATGTGATCCACCAAAAAACAATAAATTTGTGATGCATGAAAAGAACATTGATTAATCAGATATAAAAGTAATATGTTACTATTTTTGATTCAAGATCCTTTTTGAAGAATTGAAGAATTATTTTACCAACCATACTAAGAGCATAGTGAAATATATTTTCATGAAAAGTTAAATTTCATGTTTTAATTAATTTTCACCATAATCTCATCATTTTCATCAAACGATGAGTATTCAATATATTTTTCTCAAGCTTAAAGAAATGAAATTAATTATTTAATGAATCATATGATCTCTAATCTATGTTTTCTTAAATCGGGTTCCCAATGATTCCATTAAACCATATATTATACCAACTATAAAGACCCTACACCTAGTAGCCCATAGTCGGTGGTTACAATATGATAGTTCTATAAGATACAAGATATCACATCCCAATTTTTTCAACATTTTAGTAGTATTGGAAAAATATATAAATATATTAATTTGAAGTTACATTTTAAAAAAAAATGAAATGAAACATAGTGAGAGTAAATATTCTACAATCTTGAACTCATTGAAAGATTCCTTCATCAAATCCCATAGTATGGAAACAATATAAAGGTGAGATAAACATCTCTTTTATGGTTATATAAAGTAAAATATATCATGATTAAATAAGGTATATAAATATATACAAGTGAATAATGAAAATAATTACAATTAATCAAAAACTTGAGAAGGAAATTAATTCCGGAATAATTTCAATGAAAAAAATCTAATTGATAATAATAATTTAATTATCAATGAAGGAAATAATTAATATTGTTCATCATGATCTCATAGATCATGATATCTATACTAGAATGACCATATTCCAATTTATTTTAATTGGTGGGTAGGTATTAACCACAAATCCAACATTATTTGGTCAATTAATCTATCACATGAAACTAGAGATGCATAAATGGGATACATAAATAAATTCCACTCCCATAACTACATCTCAAATGAATTTATCATATATTTATTGATCAGCTAAATTTATAAATATCATTCGTCATCAACAAATATCCGTATTGATTAAAGAATATGTATTTTTCCTGGTTTTCCCTAGCTAATCAAATAAATTTCATAGTAAAACCCCATATGTACAAGTGGTATTTGATTTTTTAAATAATCATATCCATGTTAAAAAGTTTAATTATATTTAATAGATATGTATTGTCTAATTTTAAATGATCACAAAAAAATGAATGTCTTAAGGTAATGTGAACACCTACACAAATTAATCGATAAAGTTAATGTCAATAAACTCCCTTGAAAAACTGAACACAAACAATCCAGGAAAATAATAAGGACTGTATCACTAAAATTTATCTAAAAATTAATATAAATAAAATAATAGGATTAGTACATTGATGAATATAAATAATATAAGAAGATAAATAAAAACATTCTTGAGGAAAATACACTTTTCACTTTGAAATTAATTTTTTAAAACAAACTATCTCCACAATATTATAGAAATAGTTCTCTATGAAATGAAATTAGGAAACTTATAAATGAAGATTAAAATAATTTAGTGTTAATTATGAAAGAAATTTCTATTCATGTTAAGTATGATAAAACAAATTTTTCCTTCACATTTTTTGGTAAAAAGTCTAAAATTACCTTGTTCAGAAAGAGAAAATATGATTCATTTTAAAACATATTATAAAAATTCATACATGGGTAAAAATTTCATTAATAAATCAATAAAAAATTTAAAAATATATTAAGTAATAATAGTCTAATGGAATAAAAAAAATAATTTTTTTTTGAAAAGAGAAATAATATTAGTTTTTCTTAAAAAAAGGCAATCATTTTATGTAACAAAGAAAGGATAATGGTACTATTAAATAAAAATTTAATTAAAAATCATAGTAGAATAAAATTTAATGTTTTTATTATAAAATTATCATAAAAATATTCAATTTAAATTCAAGAATAATGAATCACGATTAAAATGAGATCGAAGAACAAAACCTTGCCTCTTTGGTAACATCTAAGTCAAAACCGCCAAGAAATAAAAAACATCAAATGATAAATTAAATACAATGAATATAAATATATTAATGATATAACAGTTCTATGGTGCATTAGATACACTTCATAAAAATAAATAGGTTCATAATAACAAATAAGTCTCAATATAGTGGAAATTGTGATGAGACATCTTACAATGATCATACCATTGAAGTGACAATTAATAAATAAATTTTTTATTTGTATAAAATTTAAATCCATATAAAATTTTTGAAAATAAAACATAAAATAATAAATAAAATTACAAACATAATCATATAATATCAAAGATATTAATGATTTAATGTAACAAAATGAAAAGAAATTGAGATATGATATTATTTACCACATGGTAACACTCAATTCAAATTCCCTTGGATGAAGAAAAATAAAATTTTACATAAAATACCATTAAGTATGAATTATCCCTGCTATCATATGAAAATAAGGAATTATATACACCATATAAAATAAATTAGGCCGATAACATTAAAATATACCTCAATGAAGGGAAATTCAGATGAAGACCCTTATCTCACGCTTCTCTTGAGTTGAACATGATTTAAACTAATTTATAATGGTTCTAAAATTATTATTAATTTATAATATATCTATATTTATATTTATAATATCATATATGATCTTCTTATAACATCTCGTCACACATACATTAATAATATTTTATTATTACCATTGTTTCAGTTGTCAACTACTTGGTTTCGTCATACATGTTTTGCCACATAAGTTTTGGTTATTGTGAATATTGTATAGTTTATAATATCTAGAATTATAATAACTTTATAAATATAATATTTATCCATTATATATATTTTTATAATCATTTATAAAATTTTCACATGAAAAATGAATCACCTTACTTCATGAAGATGGTAGGTCATTTGTATGCATGAGCGAAATTATCATTTCTATAATGGGTGAAAGAGTAAGGAAGTGGATGACATATTAATCTTAAAAAAACAATATAATTTAATAATTGTAACATTTTTTCATTCTTTGGATTATTATGACTATCCATGTTATTCATTGACAAAAAACAAATTACATCAGTTCATGAGGTGGTAGTCCACTGTAAACACGTGTGGGTGGATTTTTAATTCATTTGATGGAGAAATAAGTGGATAAATATTGTGAAAGAAACATAATAATATCTCAGTATAAGGTAGATAATTTTATTTATATAATAATTTTTAACACATGATTGAAGGGTGAAAAATAAGTAAAATGTGTGTGATTACATTCTCATTAAAAAACCTCCTTTGTATTTATTATTAAAGACTCTAGGGTTTGTACTTTAGAAATACCTGAATATATAGAATGTGTATAAGGATTTTGGAGAGATATTTTTGCAGGTCTTGGTTAATCTAAATGGATTGAGAGGTTTGAAAAAGTAAATGGATGGGGTTCCTTATTATAATTTAGGAGTGAAATTTTTTAAAATACCCAAAACTATTCAATAATAGAATGTCACTCTCAACTAAAAATACTTCAAAATTGATAAATTTGACTCCACCATAAAAAAATAAATTTTATTTCTTTTACCTCTAAGTTTACACTCATTTACTATTTTTGTTTTCACCGTCTTAAATAGATTTCATTACTATGTAAATTTATCCTTTGTGAATAAAATAAAATAATCCTTATTAGATAATTTGGATCCACTAATTTTACATATTAAATACAATTTATCGACTAAAAATTATTTTTAACACAAACGCATGTAATGTGAAATACCCCATTTTAACCTTGACCATACTAATTAATGTTTACTATTTTTATATTAAATTTTAACAGAAAATTATGTGGATATTATTGAATAATATTAATTTTTTTAATACAAAATATTGAGTCCATTTAATAAAATTTAATATCTTTATGTGGAATAATTTTTTTAAGAATCTTACACAGTGTGATGGAAATAGTTTTTTAAAAAATATATTTTTCAAAGAATAGATGATATTTTATTTTCTCTTTAACTAGTAATTTTCATTTTATGTATTGAAATTAAAAAAATTATATAATCTATATATTTCATTTAAATCATTCATAAAGATGGGTTTTTTATTTAGGTAATATATATAAACATTATGAACATAGAAAGCACTTTTATAAAAACATATTTTTAAGGAAACAAATAAATTAATACCAAAATCCGATATAAATATGATTAAATTTAAATTAGTTAAATTAAATATAATTAAAATTTATTATTTTACTTTGAAATTAAATTCAAATAGTAATGGTAATTTTATAATAAATGATTTGTTGAAAATAAATCACAGTTTTACAAAAATATGTATGTTTCTCTATTCAAAGAAAATAATTATTTTTAGAAAAATATTAAAATTTCAATGAAATTAATGTTTTAGTAGATTATTTAAAAAATTAAATTCATATTTTACACTAAAATTTCTAAAATAAGAAGAAATTAATTATTTTATTTTCTGAAAAAATTCTATAAAAACATTTTTAACAAAAATTATATTTTTTATGCATGTAAATAATATACAAAAAATATCCTTATTTACTAATATATTTGATTCATCAAAAATATTTAAAATTAATTTTCAATATTTGGTTATTTATATTCACATCACCAATTATATTGGTTAGTTAATAATATTCCAATTTAAATATTATATCATAGTTCATTTAGGATGGGTGTGCCATGTCATATATGCTATCTAAGAGAATGTTATTATTTTATAATCCTAGTGTATTATAATTGTTAATTTATTATAATAATATTATAATTATATAGACATATAATGGATTTTAATTTTATGTTAAGTGTTTTTCACATTTAAATATCACCCTAGGTTAGCTTCTTCTTTATGGGACTGCCTGCTCTTGAGTGTACAAGTTTAAATGGTTTGGAGGATTGTATGACCCTCTTCTTGTCTGATTTTTGAGTAATATTTTACTTTTATGAATACCTATGATGTTATTCATGAAAAATTATTTCCCCTTATCACATAGGTTGATAACAATAAGAAAATAATGTTTTAAACATTTTACAATTAATATATCTTTGCACTTGAGTCATCTTGAATCAATCTCGTCAGTTTCAATACCTTCGACCTTTAGTGAGTGGTCTTTTACATAGTTAAATTCTCCTCCATATTTTTTATAAAATTAATTTCATGATTTTATTGTCTATAGTCATATGTAAAACGTACCCACTATCAAGTATCAATGGCCTTCCTTTATTGATTACCTTCAAGGAAAGTTATGTAAAGACTGAATTCTCATCATGATTCTTTTTTTAAACCATTTTCACTTATATTAATATGATATCTATCCATACATATTTTATATAAATTTTTCAGCATAATGTATTACCCTCTCACATCTACCTAACATTTCTTTTAAACATTCAAACCTGCTATGTGTAGACTAATTTTAAGTGACTTTGTAAATTGCATTATTATGTTGTAACTTACTAATTTTCATGTAAAAACTTCTCTTATATCATTCATTACTCATTACTAATAACAAATTTTATTCCAACATGTATTGTAATTGTGAATGTAAACCCCATTGCACCTGTAGTATCCCCTGAATTGAAATCTTCTATTGTAACTGTAGGAATGATATAAAAACTGCATTACATAATTTGTATTTTGTTTAAATGTGTTCTATTATATTTATTGTTTATCATGGGGATTGATTTAATCTATATTTTCCACTATTCTATATATGTAGTGGAGGATTTATCATCATATTTTCTAATCCAGTCTCGTTATATTATTAATTGAATCCCACAATATTTGAAAGAACATATTTCCCCTTTTTAATTTTTGTATTTTGATTAAGAGAATCTTCAAACATAGATATAGACATGTGTTCCATATTTGTTTCATCCCCACTTTTCTCTTCCCTTCTAAAGGAGGTTTCTTCATTTTCCACATGTACCATAAATTTCAAAAAAATTATATTCCCTTTACCCTAAGATTAGAGGTAAGATGTAGTATCTTTAAATTCTTTATTTCATATAATGTGTTTTATTCTTCTCCTCAAAAACTTCTTCTAAAAAACACCATATTTTTTTTACCCTTTGTGTTCTTCCATAAATTATTCTTGGAATATTATTTATTGTCATCAACTTCATATCCAATAATATATTTATTTGTAAAATATATAGAAAATTTCACAATTCCTCTATAGTTGAATCATTCCTAGGGAAGTTTACCCCTATACATTCACATTCCATTTCTAAATTTTATACTGACAAGAAACACGATCCCCTTTCCTTATTCAAATATTTCTTCATCACCACCTGATTCACTAGAAGGTTTAATATATTGTTCTATTATCTTAAAAAATTCTCATTGATTCAAATTCCATCTTATCTTAAATCTTATTATTTAAAGTAGGTGTATTTATCGTTTCATTGGAAATGAGGATATTATTCAACTCATCAAGAGAGATATATTTCCTATCTTCTAGAGTTGAAATTCTATTGTAAAACTGATCTATTAAATTTTTTATCAGTTTCCTTACTATGAAATCATCATCTTGATTATCACCAATAACTCTGATGTTTCTCACTATTTAATAAAATATAGTGAAATATTTTCACATGGATTCCTTCTTATACAATTTTAAATATTTTAAATTTCATCATAAGATCAATATCTTTTCCACTTTAAATTTTGAATTATCTTTATATCTCATTTAAATATTGTCTCATACATCCATGGATGTTTCTAAAGACATCACCTTGGTGAAATAATTCTTACAAAAAGACATTAAAATATAATTTCTTAATTCTTAATCAAAAATTAATATTTATGTATTCAGTTAAGGTCATACGATCACATCTTTTCATTGGTGTAAAATCTACTGTAGATGCATTAAGAATTTCTAGCATGTGAAATAATTGATAATGCAACATCATTTTTTATAAAAATTGGAACTTTTCCATCTAACATTGTAAATCATCTTATGTTCATAGTGTTGATATTGTACAACATTTAGTTCACTATGATATATCTAATGGAGGTAACCTTAGGCTATGATACAACACGATAGAGCCACTAGATCATATGGAATCACAATGAGGGGTGGGTTAAATCAATGTAGAATTTTCATTTTACAATTTCTACATGTCCTTGAAATAAAACACTTAATATATTAGATCATAAATATCTCAAAAAAATATAATATATCATATCATAATAATTCATAAAGTAAATATAACAAGGCACACAACACATTTTTTAAGGTTTGATCACATTGTATGAGCATAAACCTTATTACTAGTTATTTCATTTTGGATACATATTATCCACTATAATTTAATAACTGAATTACAATAAGTAGGGATGAATCACCATCAATATTAATATTTAAAACAACCATATAGTCATACAAAACATCATTTTAGTCAAAAACAAGATCCCATTTATTATAATTAGTCAAAACAGCTGAGATAGATCCCTTGACGCTTCGGGTTTCCTTTTCAATGGATGGTGATTTTCTCCATAAACCATCATTATATTTATTACATCATAATCAATTAGTGAAGTATCTAATGTATTTCTTATTCTCAAATATAAATCACTAATATCTTCAATTTTATGAGTAAGATCAATAATATATAGATCATGAGCCCTAAACTTTTCACACCATGCTAACATCTACATCCCAAAATCATTTATCTCTCTATTTTACTTGTTCATATCACTATCTTAGATTGTACACAATATTTCATTATTCCACAATATTACCATATTCTCAATATTGATCTTCTAAAAATGAATAACTTTTAATAACATTAAATGGATATAATTGAATAAAATAACTATAAAAGGAAAACAAGTATGACCATCAAGTTTCTATAAAAAATATCCATTATATAATTTCTAGAAATTAAACTATTGTATTAATCAAAATAGGGTAGAAGTAATCTCCTAATCTCATTAAATAATGTCTTAGTGTGACTTTACTATAGAATTATAGTGAAAATGAATAAATAAAGTAATAAAAAATATCCCATCTTCAACATTTTCCTCATGTGTGTATCATATATTACTCGTTTATCTCTAACAATTCCTATATTTCTAAAACATTTTTCAAATTTATTGTTCAGATACATATCCGTTGTTTATCTTTACATATACATCTAGTGGGTCTATATTTAACTAGGTGAGAATATAAATCATCATATCCGTTGTTTATCTCCACATATAAATCTAGTCGGTATATATTTAACTAGGTGAGAATATAAATCATCAAATATTACTTCAGTCTAATCACATGATTTATCTCAATTATAAATCTAGAAAATTAGGGATGAAGCACCTCACTGCATCAAAATGTCATAGAAATCATAAGTGGTACCCTCTCATGAGGAGATGCTTGAGTGATGCATGTACTGGTTCAAGATATGAATTTAATATTTGTGGCCTTTAATGAAGGTAGGATTGGGCCTAATACTATTATTTAGATTTTATATAATAGGTATTTATTTTTTATGTATCTAAATCTAAATATTGAATCTAGGTAATGGTAAAGCTACTGGACTCATGATTCTTGGAGACTAGATGTGGGATAAGGTTATTTTGAGTGAGAAGAGGGGTTGGTCCAGTTTATTCTGGAACTAATCCTAAATGGTAAATCTATTTTGAACATTTTCATGAAGTTACAGTTTTAAGAAGCATTCAATTTTAGTGTATTTTGGTGCTTGAGTGAGATCAACGAGATAGAGTGTGGTTCAGCTCCTGACTATAGTGGCACTGATCAATAAGGTGTAACCTTGTTTTTTGTGAATTTTGTGATTTTTTCATGACACCATGGTATAACCATTTGGTAATTGTACTTTTATTGAGAGTGACTTGTTTAGTTTGTTTTAACTGGATGATACTAATTAAATTGAGATTTCTTGGACCAGTGGCTGGCCATACTGCCTTCTTTAGAAACTTTTGTCAAGCACCATGTGTGAATTCACATTCATCTTCTCAATAGATGTTCTTAGAAGGGACTATGGTTCCATTCAATTCCTATAAATATAGAAAATAAAACCAAAATTTGCTTCATAAAGATCATCATCCTCACATTCAACTCTACCAACACTCATCATAATGATTCAATCTACTCATATTGAGGTCAGTTAATATTTCATTTTTTTCAAATTTAGACAATAGAAACTAACTTATTCCTCTATAAATATCCTTTAATAACTCAATCATCAACTATATAGATTTATCGAACTCATTTAAACTCCAATTTTCATGGGTGATACTCATTATAATCTCTGATGGGTTTCGATGAATTAGGACATCTTCCTCTGAACTGATTTTTCCATCCATAATCCCTTGTAAACCCCATACCTTAATTAAAAATAAGTAAATTTATTGATGTGACATGGAAGTTTTCTTAAGACTATATTCTATTGATTGGATCTTCATTATTGATTTATTCTCATGGAAATCGTTGGGTATAGATCTGGACATGGGGAATGAAATGTGTCTTTATAAGAGTATCATCAATGAAGAAGAAGAGGAGAAATAGCTTTAGTAAAGAGATTAATTTAGTTTTCTTATGGTTGATTGGTGTGATATCGCTACTAGTTCAATGTCATGATCACTTTGGAGGTTTCATGTGTTCAATAGTGAGAGGCATGGTTATTCCAAGATTTACCGTTGGTTGAATTTGATGGGGATAGTTAAATGGGTAATGACTGATAGTGGGGTGTAAGGTTACTTCAGCTACATCCTATGGGTAAGCTATCTCTGTTGTGGTATATTAGAGTTCATAAAGTCGATTTTCATGGTAGATAGATTCCATTAAGATTTCAGCTACTAAAAATGGAAGGTTGAATCTCTATTCGTGGTTGGTTCACTGACTGTGAGATTCATGTTACCTTGATACAATTGGTATGGTAAGTCTATATCCCTTATTATCATCAATTCAATTACAGTGCAACTGGTCTGGAAAAATTATAATCACATTTTTAGTGCCTACATGATCATATTTATTTTAGAATGAATGTAAATATTAAAATTCAAATTAATGAAAATTAAACAACTAAATTCCATTATTCCAAATAAAAATATTGTTCTCGGTTAATTCAAGAATTAATAAAATATCTACAAAATGCATTTTATGTAAATTTACATTAAATTGTATATTTCAACATATATATTGGTAATGTATTAATTACTAAAGATTGAAATTAATTATGGGGATGATTTTTATTGGAAAGAATATAAAAATTTGATGAAATGTTTTCTAAAATCAATAAGGTAGGATGACCTAATTTAGTTTGTCTAAAAATGTTATTAATGTTCCCTCATGTTATTTGGGTGCATCATCGTAGTATGAAGACTAGGATGGTCAAAACTAAAGAGTTAGTTCATGAGAAATTTATTAATCACCACATTTAAAGATGAGACTATGGTTTCCATTGGTTTTTAGGATATGAATCTAGAATTTAGTTCTTGAATATTTTAGGAGTGTTTGGTCACCACTGAGTTATGTTAGATACATTAAGAGTTTCGTTAAATTTTAGTTTAAAATAAAAAGTAATAATAGTTATTTCGTTTGATTCCATGGTTGGTAAATCCATTTGGAGCTCATTTACATGTTTCTAAAATTTTGTCAGAAGTCGTCGCATGATCAGTACATGGTTGGCCAAACTCTCTAGCCAATTAGTGTACACTCATAAAACCCTCCTAAACATTATTTTATAGAACCTATTTTTATTCCTAATGTATCCTAATGTGATTTACACTTATTGAAATTGAAATAAATATGGTTACAATGGTGATTTGAGGATGATTGGGGAGGATTTATATTATTCTTATGTAATGTCATGGTTTATGTAGTTCCTTAATGGGTATTTTTTGTGCATTTGAAATTTAATTTCCTAAAGTGTTCAATTTTTAAAACTAGTTTTGGTGATTTATATGAAAAATATGTTCCATGGATGGTCTTGGTTTAAAAAACATGAAATTAAAATTTATGTGTAAATAATATTTTATATTTTTCTTTAAATGTTTTCAATGGTGGATGATTTTCTATGATATTTGTGAATTGTTTTTAAAAGAAAAGATGAATTTTTGAGATTTTTTTTGAAATGGAGTGTAATTTAATTAATTTTTTCAATTTATAAAAAATAATGATTTTTTTTGAAATAAATTATAAAATTTTGAAAATCAATTGATTTAAAAGATGGTGTTAATGGTTTAAATACATTCAGGTAGGGAAGTTCATATTTTAAGTTGTCATATTGATTTTAAATTATTTCAAAAGGAAGTGAATTTTTTTTAAGTTATATGGGATTTTATAAAATGAATTTTAGACATTAACAAATGTTTGGAGTTTTAAAGAATGAATTGATGG
Source organism: Viscum album (assembly GCA_963277665.1). NCBI lineage: Eukaryota > Viridiplantae > Streptophyta > Magnoliopsida > Santalales > Viscaceae > Viscum > Viscum album. The sequence continues at coordinate 451,238,924 of OY728133.1, forward strand.
TGATGTGCCTTTTTTAATGTGATTTTTATTTTTCATTTAATCCTCTAGTTGTTATAGGGATTCTAGATTTTATTCTGATGAATAAAATGGTGAGTTTTAGGATTTTCATAAAAGATAATAAATTTTTTTTTAATTATAAAAAAAATGATCAAATTTAAAATTAGAGTGATGGAATTTTTATAAGAGAATTTTGATAAAAAAAATTTGAGACCCCTAAAATCACCTTGTTATTTTTTCTATTTAAATTTTCTAAACAACTGATTTGAAATGTTTTGAAATTAAAAATGAGGTGTGGACTCATGAATGATTTTTTTTATAACAGTAGAGTGGATAATGTTTTCTAAAGGGATTAGTGTGTGGTTTTATAAAAAACATTGAATTATTTGAAATGGTTTTTATTATTTAATTTTCTTAGGGAGTTATTATGAAGTTATTTTGAAATAAAAAATGTATTTTCTATACATCATAAATTTTTATAAATTAGTGGTTAAGGAAAATATTTAAAGAATTATATTAATAATTTATTAAATTTTTATATTCGTAACTAAATTTTATATTTTTATGTGGTAATATGTTTTAATATTTTGGTGGAAAAGAGATCTTTCATGAAATTATATTATTATTAAAAACAATTTCTAATGGTTTTTTTTGTGAATCAGTTTATTTATCATAGAGTTTTATTAAATTAAGATGATTAAGAAATGTAATATGAGTAGTGTTTTTAAGAAAGTGAATTTTTGTAAATAATTTTTAATTTCTTGGAAGGGAAGTGGGGATTTAATTATGATGGATTCAAAAATTTATATTAAATTATTTTCTAACTGAGAGAAAATGCTTCCATGGTGATCTTGAATGTGTTTTAATGTTTTAAATGGTGTATTGAAAGATTGGTTTTTTGTTTCATGAGGGTCATTTTATAGTGGTTAATTTCAATAAAACAATTTATAGAAAAAAAATATTCTATTGAAATTTTGCTCAATGTAAACATTTTGAACGACTAGGTGTGAAGGTGGAATGTTTTGAAATTATATTTCGTACATGAATTGAGATTTAGTCATTTCCTTTAACATCAAGTAGTTTAAAAAGCCATTTTTTAGAACTAAATTTTTTTTAGTGGATTTGGACATTTTTGTTTATCACATGGTCTAAATTAGGATTAGTTTCTTTAAATTAGGAAACATGAATTTTATGGATTCATGTTTTATATTATTTGAAGTATCCCCTCATAAAATCCTTTTTTAAAGATATAAAATGTAATTCTAATGTTGGTCCTTAAGGAATTCCCTTTTGTTTTATAGGTGTGAATCCTTATAGATCCGATAATTTTTGTGATTAGAAGATGGGGAATTCTTTGGTGTAACTAAATCTAAGCTGGTGGTGGTTATCTATTTTCAGGTTTATTCTTTTCAGGTATTTTTCTTCAATGATTTTGGGGAAAATTATGTTTAATGTATCTCTTTGGGTGTTACTTGGATGGTTACTTGTGGAAATAAGAACATTCATATGATGTTCATGTATAAATGTTCAATTGTGCCCTTTTTTGCATTGATGTGATGTTATACTAATGATGAGGTTTTACCTTTCAGGGGTTGTACATTGGAAGGCTTGGGCATGTGTTTGGTTAACTATGTTAAGTGCTACTCTTAACATAGAGTATTCTCTACCCAAAATTGTACTTGTTTTGTAGGGTTCAATAAGAGTTACTGTTTTTAGAGTGATGATATAGGTTACTTATGTTGATCAAAGAGTAGATCCATGTTGTTTTTATTGAGGAATTATTTTTATTAGGAAACTTTTTATTGTATCTTTTGTTCTTATTTTTTATCTATCTTGATTATTTTGTTTTGGGTAGTAACTTCTTGAGATTTATATTTTAATTTTATATTTAAGGTTTATTTGTGAATTGAGATTTATTTTTATTAATTTTAACCCTTGGAAAAATATTTATAGATTTTTTGAGCATTAGTGGATTCATATTGAATCTTATTTACCATTAGAACGCTTTGGGTTGTGTTTACATTCTATTTGTGAGTTTTATAGAGTGATTGGTTACTTGGGAAGATTCTAATTGTAATATAATTTGTAAATGGTGGGGAGACCACCATAGGTGTAATGTTTTGGAATGTCTTTACACATTGTTTTATCAAGTCTGTATTATAAGACTACCAAATGTTGTTTTCAGCTTCTCTAAATGACCATTTTCTATGATGGGTTGTACTTCTATTGGCTTTGATGCCTTTTTGTGTTTTGTTTCAGATTCTATTATGGAAACATTTTTTTGCAAAGAATTTGGGTTACATGTTATATGTAACCTTTGTGTTTGGTAGGTGTTTTTTGGTTTTTAAATATGGATTCTGAGATTATTTGGGATATGTACATGAATTGATATATTTTTTTATATTGGTTATTTTTGTAAGATTTTTTCAGTTATTTAGAGTGATATTGTCATGATATAGTTAAACCTCACCTATTTCTTGATCGGCCTTTTCAAAAATGGATTTCTATGTGCATAAAGATTTATAGTGGTGATAATTGTGATTCTACTTATACCATTTTTAGGTATTTCATTTATTTATTTATTCTTACACTTATTTTTTGGTGTTGTTCTACTTCGATTTTTTTGGTGTTTTAGTGGTTCATGGGAAAGTAACTACATTATGAAGATCATCGCACTATGTTGGGTGAAGACTTGGTGTTTTTGGATGGACCATAGGGAGATCCACACCGCGGTCTAGGTCAAGGTGCATGGGGGAGGCTTCTTATCCAAAATTATTAGTCAGCATAAGGGAATGGTTCCCCCTATTTTTTTCTTTATTGTTTAATATAATACCATAGAAATCTCTATGGTGTAGAGATATCTATAGTATAGGAAAGAAATTCCCTATGAGAAATGGATAGTAGGGGATTCCACACTAAATTCCCCTAGTACCCAATTTAGTTGGTCCTAAAGGAGGGAAACCGCGTCATGGTTATCGTGGACCACACTATGGTGAATCCTTTGGATTTTTTTAAAAGAAAATGATAAAATATAGCTATCTCACTTGGATTTTAATAACTTGCAGCCATTATTTCTTCCCATTTGAATAAATAAAGTAGCTTAATATATGATATATTCTTTCCTTTAACCTCTTATGGATCCTTCTTTTATTAATGTTTAATCATCATGGTTAGTCTTGATATTCCTTTATTCAACCTCCTATTTTATTATATAATCTTTTCATCCCATATTTTATAAGTATGGGAACCCTAGATTCCAATAGAGATAAACATAATGTTATAAATTAATATATAGTGAAATATTGAAGTTTTTTAGTCTCATGAGAATCCCTCCATCACATCTCTTGAAGATTCAAATGAAAGTGTTCTGTTTTCTCTGATTATGAGGTAGTTGTCTCTATATAACATGTATTTTATTTTCCATACAAAGGGTTATTGGATTTTCCTTTGGATTAATTTAGGAAATATTTTTCATTTTAATATTTGAGGGATTATTAATTATTGTTTTATATTATTGTTGTTTTTTGTTGGAATAAGTTGTGGTTTCACATTGTTTTCTTTATGAAATTAGTTTTTTTTTCACCATAGATGTTTGATAAAATGTCTCAAATTGGTTTTTTCTAAGAAACCGTTTTCAAATGTTTTTTTGGAAAAATAAAATGAATTTAGTTGGTATTTATATGAATGGTTAATGAGTATTATTTTATTAAATGAATGATGGTGTTTATGCTTTTGAGTTTCTTGTATGGTGTGGAACATGGGAGAAATATGGAGAATATATGTGGTAGATATAGGTGTTGACCTAGTTTATATTATACACTAGATAGAAAATCTATTCTGATTATACTAGGATAGAAAGGGATGGATTATGTCCATGGTGAGACCATTATATCCCATGGAACAGTTAGGTTCTTGTACATTGGTTAGTTTTCCTTAATCGATTATTAGTTACCTTAGGCCTAAGTTTAGATCTCCTTATGCATTTCTTATGATTTTTTAGTCATTATATGGTTTATTCCCATGTTTTCATTATTTTGATATTATTATGATTAGTATAACATGTTTACCTTAATTATGTATTATTTATTAATTCTTCAAATTTTCTTATAGAAGATGGATTGTTTGTTAAAATAAATTTATAAAATTTTTCCTAAACCATTATTCTTATGAAATATATTAGGTTTTTATGGAATGTTTTATAACTAGATCTAATGGTTTAAAATATTATATATATTTTATAGATTCATGATTCCCACTCAAATTTACCCAAGGGAAGAAGGTAGAATGGTCCTTGTAGTCTATCTTGGGATGTCGATTTCTCATAGGCCTAAGAAGTAATCTATAGACACACACATTCTATGGACTGTTTTTTGGCTATGAGTTGATCCTATGTTATCATAAGGGGTGGATTGAATAAATTCCTTTTTTAATGATTTAAATTTCTTATATTTGATATGGGTTCATTTAAGAAGATCAAACAATATCATCACTTACTGGTTTAATACCTACATCCTTTAATACTAATTACATATACACATGATGGATAACTGTTTTGAGCACTTCATGGTAAAGGTTCATATTAGCACATGAAGTGTGTGCCCTTAAATTCAATAAGGACGATGCAGTTTAAAAATCATCAAATAAAAATATCAATTATAGAGGTGATTAGACATTAATTGGGTGATAAATAACATCCAATACAGCCTCTTGATACACCCTTGGATCAATACATAAGTGGGTTATCCATCCATTGATGCTATGGTTTCAATGGTACCGGGAAGTAGACTCATGAGGGAGGAACTGAAGAAGTATAGAAAACAATAAAAAGAAAATGATCACCCCACCGTTTTCTGAATAATTTCACAAGGTTTGGTGTGAATAAATTCACACCATGAGGCAATGGTATCAAAGTGAGATCGAGAAGAATAGAATAATAAGAGAAAAAAACTTTTATTAAGTAACAAGGATGAATTAAAACAACTTACATGTGGAAGACAAACTTGGACAACAAAATCTCAGCATAACATTACAATGAATGAAAGCCCAAAAGATGATCAAATCCTCCACCACCAATGCCTTAAATAAGAATTTTTTAAGCCTTGAGTCAAGAATCAAATAGTCGATGTCTCCTCAATTAATTTTGGTAGGCCATAGGTGGGTGGAAAGTTGAGGGAGAGTTGATTTTTCCACCCTTGAACAGAGGTGGAAGCCATCTTTCATCCACCAAACAGATGCATCTGAATGGACTTCTATATGGCCGAATTGGAGTGGTCTATAAAAGAAAAAAGTGAATTTCTGGATGTCTCCTATCTCTCTGTACAGTTTCAGCCCATATGAATATGTGTTTGCCAAGATATGATTAAATTGGTGGGATTTTGTTCTAGGCCACAGAATCTGGCTAAGAATTTTATCTCTAAATTGGACCGCCTTAATAACCACCATGGAGTCTGAATTAGCACTCAATTATGAATAATTATTCGTTCCAATATATTTCTTCTAGAATCCCACGAAATTTGGGCTTCATTGGGCTGGTATGTGGTGCCCCACATTATCATCAATGGGCTAGTGTCCAATCTACCTTCTCCAGAATTGTTTGCATGAAATCCCATTTTGGTGGTCTTCCTATGTGAATCTTACAACACTCCACAAGTATAAATTGTTCCCAATATAATGAGAAACATAAAAATTAAATATTAAAATAAAATCAAGATCATTTGGTACTTTAAATGATGTTAAAAAAATGTACCACATAATAGTGCATTTTAAGATTGAATTACAATCATAATGTGAAACGATGTTCAAAGTGTAAAATGCACTAAAATAGTGTTTATGAATAATAGATCACATGGATATTATATATTTTAAAATTGAATATTATCCTCATTTAGTGGATAATTACACCCCCCAACTTTAGTTTTTCTAGTCTCGAGAAAAATGTATCTCAATAATATGACATTAGAATTCCCATTTCCAAAAACATTTTAATACACAATGATCACCAAAACCCCTTTAACAAAAAATCATGAAAACAATAAAAATATTTTAATACAAGATATTTTAATAAGTATGTCCCAATCCCAATATAATTCATTTTTTAAATTCCTCACCATATTTCATCCAATATCAATAAAGAGTGATGATGGGTTGTACATCACATTAGACATGGGGGTTCATTTTTCTTCAAGTGGAAAATGATGGAAGCACTAGGTGGAATAAAATTTCAATATTAAGATAGGTATTCAATTTTTTTATTGTATTTTTTTTTCAATTTTTCCATCGTAACTAAAATTGCATTCAAAAGAGTCAACCCATGTGGTGAGACTTTTCCGATGACTCCCAGGCTCAAAGACCTTAGGGAACCAAGTAAAGCCTACATACTTGGGCATCATCTTGAGTTAACTCATTCAAAAAAAATTAAATAAACAAAAATAGAGATAAAATTACTAACTCTAGGCCATACAACTATGGAGTCATGATCCCCAAGTTCCTAAAGCCATGCATTAAGTCATTACATTGCTCTACGTGCAAATTTATTATTTTTTAATTTTTTATTAAATACTCATATAAAAACTAAAATGATCACCATACCTATTCTATTTATTTGGGGGACCCCATAAACTCAAACTAATACCCAATTATCCAAAGGACGTGCATTGCGATCTTTTTTTATTTGGATGAAAATATAAACGATGAAACATAACATTGGACAACCACATTTTCCAAAGACTATGCTCATGAAATTATACAAGGATTAAAATAAGAATCAGGGCATGCTAAATTATTTTATATTTAGTTTCAAAGTATGCAATGTGTTTTTCTATGTTCAAAGTTAAAGGAATGTTTCCTTCCATTTACACACTTTTTTTCCAAATCATTCATTTTTTTACACAAAAGCATTTTTTATACATCTCCCCCCAACATAAAATAACATTATCCCTAGTGTTTAATGAAAAGAAAATTTAGAAGGAGGTAGAGGTAGAGAATGAGAGTTAAAAAAAGAAATTTAAAATGGTGATTATGGAATTATGTAACCTGGTGGTTGAAGTTTAAATTCTTGTTTCTCTCTTTTAATCCCTTGATCTCTATGTCACTGTGATAACTCCCTAGTGGAAAAAAAGAAAAAAAACAATAAAACAATAAAACTATATATATATGTATATTTATATATTTAAAAAATAAAGAACGTAAAATATATGTATATATAAAAAAATTATAGAATAATGAAGCACAATAAGTCGTAGGTTAGTGGTAAGTGCACGCCCCTATCTCCCTTCGGTCCTGGGTACGAGTCTCTGCGGCTTCTCTAGTTTTGATGGGGTTTTCCCCACGACCTACGATGTGGCCTTTTCTTAATTATTAATATATTTTTATTTTTTTGGTATTATTATTTTAACCTAGAAACACATAAAAATAAAATGAACAGATGATACATTGTCTCCTTTTTAAATTTCTGGGCAAGTTATTACTCAAGGATCACACCACGAGACACGGATGAATATGATGCTCCCCTTTAATACACATCCATACTCATAAAAGAAGAACATGTCAATAGTATATATATTTTTTATTTTATTTTTTATATCAAAATTATTAATTAATATTTTTTGAAAAATATGTATTATTCCAAAAAGATATCAAACATGAAAACCATGGGTTGCCTCCCCTAGAGTGCTTTTGTTTAACATTGTTAGCTCAAATTGAACCCCACAGCTTACCCAATACCAACATTAAACATTTTAAGGACCACATGTTTCACCAATTATACTATGTTGAGATTGATTCTATGTTTATAATTTGTTTCATGCACAAACCTATGTCCTAAAATTAGTGGGTAAATCCAAGGAATATTAGAAATGGTGGATCCAATTTGCTCTGCAGTCTTTCCAAAGACATCAATGATCATTCAAAATTTTTTAGTTTCAAGATAAGAATTAATTACAATTGAAAGGTCATGATTATACCTTCTGAGTGGATTCTTTAGCAGGGAGGGAAGGACAATAATTTTGAGCTCGGGTTAGATAAGACATTTAGACATAGGTGGAGATTTTGAATCCAAATCAGTTTCCTTTTTCCAAATTTCTCAACAAAATTGGTTCATTTTGAATAGAAGATTCAACCACAAAATTAGAAAGATTAGTGTTTGGAATGGATATGGACTCGAAGTTTGTTTTTTCTCTCATTGGTTCAGAAATTGTTTGTTCTAAAGAATCAATGGGGTGATATTCAGGACTCAAAATCCATGCTGTCAAATTATCATCTTTTGAATCCAAAAAAATAAATTTCTTCTTAATTTAAAGAGCCATTAATAAGTCATTTATCTTATCCATCTATCCCAAATACAAAGGTTAGATTATAAATAAATTTATGAGTGGTTTGTGGGAGAAAAGAAACTTCTATCAATGATGATGAAGGGATAACATTAGTTGGAATGGGTTCCATAACCGTCTCAATGTTTGGTAATTCTAATCTCAGTGAGAAACATAAAAATTAATTATCTCCATTTGTTGAAAAAGTTTTTCAAGCATTGAATGTGAATTAGGATGGATAAGGGGTTGAGATAGATTTTATATTCCAAGTGGATAATTAAATTTTTGGAAATGCATAGAAGGATTTTCAGGTTAGCCTTGTTGGGATTAGACCTCATAATAGGATGGAATGTTTTTCAGAGAATAAGATTCAAGAAATTTTGTCTCAATTAGTTGTTGTTTATCCTGGCAGTAGAAACTAGGATGATCATTGTACATCACACTTGGCGTTGAGTGATCAAAGTAATGAGAGGTTCCCCGCGTTTGGATTTGTTCAAAAGGGTTTTCCATATGAATGAAATTGGGGATGAGATTAGATAAGTGGGGTGAGAAAAGGAAGATAGTGTCTAAGATAACTTACTTAGGTCCTCGGAAACAATTCTAATATTTGATTCATGCTCAAATTTACCCAAGAGAATAAGGTAGAATGGTCATTTTAGTCTAGCTTGGGTTATCATTTTTTCAGAGACCTAAGAAGTAATCTATAGACAATAACATTCTTTGGAATATTTTTGGCTGCGAAGTGTCCAAATTGGGTTGATTTTAGATGGGTTTATGGTATCACTAATAGATTTAAGTCAATTCAAATTAAGAAAATGTGTTGATCCTAGGTTATCACTTGGGGTGGGTTGGATGAATTCCTTTTTTAATGATTTCAATATCTTATATTTGAGATGGGTTCATTTAGCAAGATCAAACAATGTTATAACTTACTAGTTTAATACATATAACCCTTAATACTAATCACTTATTCACTTGAAGGATCAAAGTTTTGAGCACCTCAAGGTAAAGGTTCGTATTATCACTTGAAGTGTGTGGCCCTAAATTCAACATGGACGATGGAGTTTAAAAATCATCAAATAAAAATCTCAATTAAAGAAGTGATTTGACATTAATTGGGTGATAAATAACATCCAATCATACCCCTTGAAACTCCCATGGATCAAACCATAAGTTCTTTATCCCTCGATTGATTCTATGGTTTCAATGAAAGCGGGAAGTAGACTCATGAGGGAGGAATTGAAGAAGTAAAGAAAATAATAGAAGGAAAATGATCACTCCACCATTGTGTGAATAATTTCACAAGTTTTAGTGTGAATAAATTCACACCTTTAGAATATGGTATCAAATTGAGATGAATAAGAACAAAATAATAAGAGAATAAGAACTTTTATTAATAAACAAGGATGAATAAAAACAACTTACATGTGGAAGTCAAAATTGAGACAACAGAATCGCAGCATAACATTATAATGAATTAAAGCTCAAAAGATGATCAAATCCTACACCAACACTACCTTAAATAAGAATTATTTAATCCTTGGGTCGAGCCTACAATAGTAAAAGTCTCCACTATTAACTGTGGTAGGCCATAGGTGGGTGGATAGTTGAGGGAGAGTTGATTTTTCCGCCCTTGACAAGAGGTGGAAGCCAGCTTTCATCCACCAAACAGACGCATCTGAATGGACTTTTATATGGACGAATTTCCGGATGTCTCTTATCTCTCTGTATATTTTCAGCCCATTTGGATATGTGGTTGCCAAGATATAATTAAATTGGTGGGATTTATTTCTGGGCCGCAGAATCTGGCCTTGAATTTTATCTCTAAATTGGGTAGCCTTAATAACCACCATGGAGGACGAATTAGAACTAGATTATGAAAAATGATTTGTTCCTCAATTTTTCTTCAAGAATCTACAAAATTTTTGCTTCATTGGTCCTGTATGTTGGGCCCCACATTCTCATCAGTGGGCTGGTGTCCAATTTTCCTTCTCAAGAATTGTTTGCATGAAATCCCATTTCGGTGGTCTTTCAATGTGAATCTTACAACACTCTACAAGTTCTAATTGTTCCCAATATAATTAGAAACCTGAAAACATAATATTAAAAAAAATCAAGATCATTGGTTACTTTAAATGATGTTAAAATAATGTTCCACATAACAGTGCATTTTAAGAAGGAATTGCAATCATAATGTGAAATGATGTTCAAAGTGTAAAATGCACTAAAATGGTGTTTATGAAGAATAAAGAACATGGATATTATCTATATTAACAATTAATATTAGCCTCATTTAGTGACTAATCAATTCATGATTGTATCATACTGGTCTTTTCCACATATCCTATATATGCCCATGGGGCATATGTAGATAAGGATTTGTAGGATATAGGTAAGGTCCAAGTTCTTTTTGTGGAACTCCATGATTTTCATCATCATTAATATTATGGTATATTGTGGTAACCAAGGTCTATGGGTATTATTTTCTAGTGGATATTTCTAGGATCCTCAAGTGTTTCTTTTGTATAATAGGTGTGCTGGATAAGTCACCCTTGTTAATTATTGTGCATTTTGTACTAAATATTACATCATGAAAAGTTTATATTATTCTTTTCAAATAATGTTGGTTTTTGGTTATTTTTTATGTTGTGTATTATATGTTTAGTTGTTTTTATTTTTTAAAAAAATAAATATTTTTTTGTTTGGAATTCTAATATATGGATGGATTATGGTATATTTCTAGGTGGAATCAGAGTTGTGGTTTATTGAATTATGATAGTTAAATCATTTCCACATGGTCACCTTTGATTCCATAACACGAGTTTAAATGGGCCATCATTTTAGTGAATGAAAAATTAATAAAATAAATTAATAAGTTAGTGTAAAACATGTTTCTTTTATAACAAAATAATCTTTTATATATATAATTTAATACTAATAATTATACATAACTTTGAGACTCTAAATAAATTTGTATAAAAACTAAATAATTATTTTTAGGAAATAAATAAAATTATATGTGTTAAAAAACCCATTATTGAGTATATTAAAGGTGATGTTGTTCAACAAACTAATTTAAATTATAATGAAAAGTATAAAAAATGTTATTGTATGTATACACTCTCATGACAGTGTATATGGACCATAATTTTTAATATAAACCAAGGAGCGTGGATAAAATCATGATCCTAAATGACCATAAAATGATCTACCAAGAATAGAACTGAAATATGTGGTATGAGGTTTCAAAGTAAGTTTTTTGGTGTAAAATGTTTAAAGGAACATATATCTCAAATCATGTTCTCAATATTATTGTGAACATCAATGAATTGGAGATTTTGTGATTTCCTTTAATAATTTATTTGGACACATACTTCATTCTAAAATCAATATCAAAAAGGTTATGATATTTAATTATTAATTTGATTAGGAATGAGTTCAACAAAATCTTATTTGATCTCTTAAATATATAGAGGATATTTGATCCTCATAAGTGATTCCATTATCAAATAATGCATTGATAAGGAAAAAGGATAGAATTTTTAATTGGAAGGAGAATAAATTTTGTTGGAGAGTCCGATGATTCTTTTCAAGATAGTAGTCAAAATATTTGAAACCTAAGGGTAAAATCAGAAAGGATGGGAATTTATTCTATTTTATAAATCTAGTTCCCTAGAGATAAAATTGTTTAGAATATCAAAATGGTTTAATGAAATCTGGTGGAGAATCTATGTTATCTTTAAAGTTATAAAAGTCAATTTATATATTTTTGAGTGTATATGATATTGAAAATTTTTCTTATAATATTATTAAATGTACATGTTTTTAAAATTGATAAACATTTCAATAATATATCTTAATTTATATATTGAAGTGATAATATAAGGGAATGTTATAAAATGTACATGTATGAAATGATTACTTTAAATCTAAAACGGATCATGAATAAAGATTGTACATTTTTATATCTTTTTCTTCTATATGACATAGATAATTATAAACAACAGTTGATTGATGAATAATAAAATATTATTTTTTGATACACATGGCTAGGTTTCATATAGTTCTATAACAATTATAGAAAATTAGACAGGGATAATGAATTTTTATTAAATATATTAGTGTTTTGTCTAATATAGCCATTAAAATATAATCGAAATAATTCTAACCACTAATTGGTTTTGTATTTATAAGAATAAAGTATTATTTTCATAATAATTCTCTAAACATATACAATTTTATATATGATGTGATTTTAAATTATTAATTTATTTAAATATTCCCATTTAAATTAAATGAGTGTTATTTATTTGAAAAATATTATTTTATGTCGCTTAGAATAATATTCTTGAGGGAATATAGTTTTTGAAATACTATTGGGAGTATATTTAGATATAAAGAAGTTTAAAATTTAATAAATAAAATATTATATAATTCTAAATTCAAATTAAATGTCAATTTATATTCTAAAATATTTTAGTGTATATTGGTAATGAAATAGTGTAAATAATTTCATTTTTTCACCTAATAATCTCAAATAAATGTTTTTGAATTGTTTAATAGAAGATGATGAACATAGAAAGAGTTCTATGTAGAAAACATAAGTTGTTAACATTGTACCAATAAATTTTGTAAAGTTAATGATTTTGAATACTATATTCAAAGAGTTGATCCTTAGGAATGTGATTCCTCAATAATTATATCATTGAAACTAGATTTATTTATATATGTTACTAATTAAAGAAATTAGTGATAGGGTTATATCATATGTTCATATATAGATTTGGAAGGAATTATATCGTGATGCAATGAGTTTAATAAAACATAAAATGTAGTAAGCATAAGGCATTCCATAATTCATTCACATGAGATAAAGAATATCTCTTTGGTATTTTATTTTTATATTCTAAAAACATTAAGCATATAAAATTTGTCATGTTATATAAATTTAATCACTCATTTTTTATTCTTTTATATTAAATGTTTATATTGCATGGATTGAATTGATAATTCACCCCTAAAATTATGAACATTAATTATAACTAACTAATGTTCATCCTATAATATTATAAGATCTGATAAAATGTTATGGTTAGTGTCATAATGATTCCATATTGAGAAAGGAAATATACTCATGATACCTAAATAAATTTGTGATAAATTACCAATGTGGTATACTACTTAGAGATCCATAAACTATGACTTTAGTATAATAGGAGTGCATATTTCATATTTGGATTTCAAATTACATGAGGTTAGATATGATACCCCACATAACAACCTTCATATTTAAATAGAATTTTTTTTTAACCATTCTGATGAGCTAATTGAGGGTGTTTTGGAATGTTGTTGATCATGTCATTGGTTGAGATTAATAATTATGGGATTCATCCTCTTATATGACAAGTATTAAATCTAGTCCTTTGATTGGGATATGCTATATGAGTGTGTGGTCCTACGGATATAAGTTTTATATGATGTGATTTTATATTTGATGAGTTTAATGTTATGTGACCTTCCATAATGGTGAATTACATTTGATGTAATCATCCATCAAGTCATTCAATGGTCCAAAAATCATTAATATATGAATATTTATATGGGATTGAAATACATAATGCCTTATGAGTAACACCCTAACCCGAATCACCCGGTTTAGGATGAGGTTCCATGTTCCCTCACACATGTCTCCCAATACAAAAGAGGATATCATCTAGTAGTGATGGCCTAAAAACACATGGAGATACTACATCCTCAGTATCAGGTTTATATCAATTTAGAACATATAACATAATAAGTAACCAAAGAGGATGAAAAAATAAACAAAAATAGTGGAACTAATAAAGAGAGAGCAATAACCCCATCATAACATTCTATATAATAATGGACACTATATTCAAGTCATACATTGTAGAAAAAGGTTCCCTATAATTGATGGATCAATATAAAAAAAGAAGTAAATGAAAAAAATATTAAATGATGAATCACTACAAAAGATCCTTGAGTATGACCTGGTATCACCTTTATTGATCCCACTCAACCTAGTTAGCAGCCTAATGTAAGGACATTTCCCTTAGAAATATCCATGATAATGAAGTTTGTATTGCATTGAGATTCTCATATAGGGTGTGAGAATAAATCCAACATGATACCACCAATGGGACCTTATCATATATACATAGAGTGTATAAAGGTGTATGTATTGAGAAGAAATAAATCTATATTTAAACACTCAACTATTGGGTCATGATGTACTATCCTAGATTTAATTAACCCCAATATTACTTAATTTAGCCTGGTAATAGAATGAATGTCCATTATGACCTTAGAAACAAAGTAAACCCCATGTCCCATGCGAGTGCATTAGTCACAACTTCATCAAGTACACCAAACCAACTTTAACCAATCATAGAGGTCATCTGATACACTCTGACCCATAATTAGATATTTTAGGAGGTCAAATCATGCTCATTGACACATCTTGTTTGCTCTTGGGAAGTCTAAACATATACACTGACCCTTTCCTAAGGGTTATTAGGAGGTCACATTAGCATCTAGAAATATTAAATAACATGAATCAAAAAATACATCACAAGAATGTAGAAATACTACCCTATCCAATCAATCCTCTAGAAGGGAATAATGATCCCTTATTGAGCCTGAATAGTTCCCCCAGCCTCATATTTTCTAAGTGGAAAATTGATATATTACTCGAAAATTCAAGAGGAATCTCATCATTACCAATAGTCAACCTATTTCTTCCCCTCAAAAGGGTCTATGATGCCAATACGAACCTGAAAAATTACAATGAAACCGTATGAAGACATTTCATAGGGATACACACACCCTCATACAAAACAAGTCATACATTTTTATGAAAATTTCATGGTGATGGAAAATCACTAAGAATATTCCCCCACAACATTTCTGGAGCACCAAATATTTAAAAAATTATTACAAAAAATGGACAGTAGGGTTCTTGAAAAAGAAAAAAAATTAATAAAAATAGAGGAATGGAGAATAAATTCAAGTACCAAATTAGTTTTACTAGATGAATAAAATCATTAAAGGTGGAAACTGAAATAGTGAAGACATGATGTAGATGGGTTCAAATCCTTTATAAAGAAGCTTCACATAACAGGAATCCCATTATTGAACTTGGGGGATATGGGGTTTGAAATAAGAGTTCGGTGTGAAACAACAAGGATACACATTAAATTCCTAGGGGTCCATTGTTTAGTCCTTGTCCCTCACTGGTTGGCCAGTGGTGGATCACCAGCTAGCAGTTAGTTCCTCAATGTATGGATAATGTCCATTTTAAAACTATTATAGTTATTGTCTTGAACCATTTCCTCTTTAGCCTACTTTTTATCCATCCTAGAACATCGTATAACCAATAAAGAAAAAAATACCCAATTAATATTAAATTTAAACATAATGCACCATATATTCAAGGTTCATTACAAAATACCCCTTTGAGAAATTCTCACCCCCAAGAAATATCTCTCAGAGTCTCCCCCAATAAATTCCATCCACTACACCCCGAAATCAAATTATCATTCCAGGTTATCCTCTTTGATCCACCCATACTACTATAAAACTTTTATAATAGTTATTTTCTTAATGTGCATTACCTTCTCACTTTTTTCCATGATCTGTACGAGTCATTCCTCAAACAAAGCATCTACCTCCAACTCAATATCGTAACTATCAATCATGTGTATGGAATCAGTCTAATACTTCTAGATTTGTGATACAGAAAATACATTATTCAAACCTTGATTTCTTAGATTAAGATAGAATTGATAAGAAACCATCCGGATTTGTTCTAAAATCTCAAATATACCAAAAAACAATGGTGGTAACTTTCCCCATTTCTTCAAACATTGATTCCCTAACAAATGTAAGACACAGAATAATAACTAGTATCCTTTTTTTGAAATAAATGTTTCATCACATCATGTTTTAATATGAATGACACAATATATGAGTGGTGTCCAACAACATTTTAATCAACCACGCCCATTTAAATGCCTCCTACACAAGACTCAGACCAATCACCATAAACTCACCCACTACAAGCTAATGCAATGATGACCAAAAAGGTTGACCATAAATTCCCTCAAATTATTCCAAATAATCTAACACATATAATCTATTATTATATTAAAACTCTAAAATAATACATATGGTGATCCCATGCCCTAGTAAAATTCATCACAGAAGCTCTGATCATATCTTATAAGATCTAGATCATCCTCTAAAATTAACTTTTTTTATATAGGTGATATTTTTAACACAGATTAATTTATGACCCCATATTCTTATACATGCCCTGCCACAACTATGGCATAAACCAAATATCTCCATCTGATATGATATTGGTAGGCACACTATGAAACCACATGATTTCTTTGACATACATCCTTCTCAAATTATCCACAGACTAAGTATAAAAAATTGGAAATAAGTGTATAAACATTGTAAGTGGATCAACCTCCACCCACACTACATCTCTTATATTCATATACATGGATAGTCCTATGAAAAATTCAATCATCACATAATCCCAATTCCATGCTGATAATAGAAATGGATGAATAAAATGGTATGATCGTAGGTGTTCCACCTTCAATCTCTATATGGTAAGGCCATGAGAAATAAACATGTGATGTATTCTTATTTCCCCTATAACATACCATATTTTTAGTGAGGTGTTTTTATATTAATATATATTAATACATTGTTGAGTTCTTTTTTCTACTTCAACCTTATTAAACTCATCCTTAAGTTGGTCGGTTGTTTCTGGAGAGGATGAGGTAGAAAGGGTGGATGCTATATGTAGTCCAAATACGTGGTATGTATTAAAAATATATTATGTGTATTTATAGTACATAATGTGTATGGTATTTCCAAGACCCTTTCATGTTATGAATTGGGTTTCCCCAAGAGGTGAAAATGAAATCATGACAATATGTGTAATGAATTTATATTTTTTGTAATTACTTTTTCCCAGGGGAAAGGACCCGATCATTACTGTACATGTAATTAATTTACACACCATTTGAATTATGAGGCCATTTTCTTAAAATTAAGGTAGAAACACCTTATTATCATATTATGGTGCATTTATTCTCTTGTACAAGAGTCCAACCATTCCAGATAACTCTTCCACACCCACCATATGTTCCTTTCGATCCCCTTCATTCGAGATGTGTTTTATTCACCAATGGATGTGTTGAATCTGCAGTAGTAAGTTCTTAAATACTAATTCCCCTTTCATTATTTATCCTTCCATATTTTTGTTATTCTGCTGAAAATTCATATGGCCAATTTTTTGGGTTTTTTTCTATCCTTCTAATTTCTCCTATTTACGTGAATTCAAGGCCTGACACTAGATGTGGAGAGTGCTACTAGCTTAAGGTAGGTGGTCTATCTATTTTCTTTATGTCTGAATTAGTTATACTATTCATTGGCGTTCTGTGCATCGGGCTCCTTCAGTGTCACCTCCATAGTTTTTATTTAATTATATTAAATTCCTTTCTGAGCTTCATATGGTCCTTGCTAATGGAAAATCAACATCATTGGTTGATCAAATAAACATGAGACACCCCCATGGTATAGCCCTTCGTTAAAGGTCTAAAATCCCCATACCATAAATTTATAGGCCACCATTTTAGTTTTGTATTCTCTAGTAATAAATACCTTGTAAAGTGAATTGCTTTCATGAAATAATTATCCATGTGTTATAAATTTATTCTTTATTTCATAACATTATTTTCTTGGAGAAAAATGATATTTAAAAATGAATTAAAGTATTTTGATTTTAATTATTTGTTAAAATGGTATGCGTCATTGATAGTTAAACCATACCTTTATACTAAGTTGAGGTTGATACAAGGGTTCTCACTTATAAAAACCATAGACATGAACTTTTCCCTTTATAATTATGTTTTGATATAGATTATAAATATATATGGAGTGATAGTTGGATTAATTATATAATTCCTTATATGCGATCAAGCGGATAATTTCTTACCTACCCAAGAGAAATACTTGTTCTTTAGGGGAGTCACCATGGATGGTATCATTGAGAATAATGTTATACCGTGAAATGAGAGATACACAGTCCCCTACATGAGATAAATAGGAAAACCTCAAAGGGATATGATTTACACCATCCCAAGAGTGATACTTACGATTCCATTTACTTATCTCCTTCGAAAGAATCTTATAGTGATGGGTATTTATAGAGCTTCTGAAAAAATTAATGACATTCCATTTATGGGTCACCATGGAAGGTCTTAGAATTAATTTTTTTAAATTCATATGATTCCATTTTTTAAATTATCAAGATTTAATTTGTTAAATTATAACGATGCCTTTTATTAAATCCTAAAAGTTAATAGTTTTTATCCTAGAGACATGTCCTCCAAGCCAAATCACATGCTTGGTTCAGTATATTCTTGATACCTGACTTATGATGACCTATTACTACACACATTTCATCTCTTTATAGGTTCTCCTTGGTTCAAAGACATCTAGCTTAGTCCAAAGAAAGTTGTGTCAGTCAGGTATCCCATGAGGAACCTAGTATGATGTATTTTTTCTATTTTCATTTATTTAATACATGAAAACTTTTCATCATATATGCATAGAATAGATTGTTCTAGAAACTGGTGGAGGTGTCCTATTGATTATATCTCACAATTTTCTTGGGGTGTAAATGTTACTCGATAAGACCTCATTATTGTGGGTGTAGATAAAGGGATGAATCTAGATTTCAATTCTAGATTTTTAGTACTATGATAGATTATGGGAGAAGTGGACCAAGCCTATGCTTGTGATTCTTGTAGAGGTAGATTTTTTGTATTTTTTTTAGCATGTTTTATATGCATGTTTTCCCTATATCCTTTGTACATCATTTCTTATAGCTACATGATATGATCATCATATTTTTTCATCTATTTATAATTCAGCACCTTCCTGTTAGTTATTTTGGGATGATTCTTATTATTACACAACTACTTATTTAATATTGTTTCTTCTAATTATAATTTATATCTACCATTGTGGTACAATCTAATCTATGAGTGAATAGTCTCTCCTAGAACACACCATTGGGACATGGTGCTTGTCAATAGTCTCTTGCATATGGGGAGGCGTTATTTTGTTTATGTGGCCAACCATCTTAGGGCACCGCTTTGTGGAAGATAGGTTTGGAAACTAAAAATTTGTATGAGAGGCATTATTGTCATTTTTTTATTACTATTTGGGAATTAGATGGGAGACCAAGAATGCAATATAATTTGCTAATAATCCTATTTATGAGAGTAGCTAACCCACGTATAGGGGAAACCTAAATTACATGGGATAGGATATTGTTGTTATTTCTTTGTACTTTTTATAGTTGTAGATATTTCATTGTGGGGTGATGCACATGTTCTGTGATGTTATTATTGCTGATATTATATTTACAGACTTTTTAACATGTACTAGATTGAAAAATGAGGTATCATCACTTGTATCATATTCGGAACTTAATGATTCACATGTTATGTATTATTCCATATAATATTTATATTACTATGTGTATTTATGATATTTCATGAGATTATTGTATGTTCAGTGATTATTATATTTGGATTGGTGAAAATATTTCTTCTAGGAATAACATAATAGTATTATTTAAAGTGAATTCATAAATCTAAATTGATTTTCCCCATATAGATTGATGATAACACCCTAATTAACCACTTATTCTTCATTTGATCCATGAACCACTTGTTCTCTGGACTGAAAGATTATATGATTTGATTCCGTGAATACTAATTGTAATTTATAAAGAATGTAATTTAATAAATGGGTATGTTATTTTATTCTATCAACTAATTATACATGACTTGTTACATCCAGATACTAGATGTATGTTTTAGGTCATAGTTATAGGATGTACAAATTAAAATTTATAATTAGTATGGGCTAATATAAGTTGTGAATGGCAATGCATCTAACTAGATTGTGGTAAATATATGCATAAAAATTGTTAGAACTTAAAAAATTCAAGATCTTAAATTAAATAGTTACCACTAAATGGGGATGAAAATTGAAAAGTAAAGAGTGTTTTCCAATATATATTTCAATTGAAACTTTTTATACTATAACCTATACTATTTTATATGAGACCATGGCCCTGACCCTACCATAGTATTGGGATATAGGCAATGTCTGTTATGAATTTTTGGATCTTTATTATTAGACTGACCCAGCTTTCAAATGATGCAGAGAGGGGTGACTCATTTTTAAGAAGGCTTGTACCTATCCTTTTACACTATCATTAATCATATATTCTATAAAATTCTTATCGAAGGAACTATATTTGAAATTATAGAGTTATTACAACATGATTCTCTTGAGTCGTGCACTAGAAATGTGGGGTTAACCATGCTCTGGATGTGGTGGGCCTTATTCCACCAGTATTACCTCTCACAGTGCCACTAAAAGAACTTCCTATTGATCTTACACTAGGTGAAAATACTTAGTATCATGTTATTCTATTTAATGTATTCTGTAAAAGGGGATCCACGATGTGCCCCTACTATGGAAGAGTTGACATGAAAACTCAAGAAGTAGAATCATCCCACCTTATTAAGAAATGGAGGTGCTTGGTCCTATAATTCTGGAATATAGGTCGTATTAGTGATCTTAGGGAATATAGGGATTCCTACAATGTGTAAGGTCAATCTTTCCACCAATATTCTCCATGAATCCTTTATGCATTGGTGGTATTTAATCACTCAGGATGATTATGACCAATATATAGTCTGGGTGGACTTCCAAGAAACATTATACAATTATTTCCTTCCACATGAATTAAGGGTGGACCATGCTGGAGTGTTTGTAAACCTAAAATAGCATGTTATGTCCATGATTATGTATTCAACACATTTTACAGAGGTTCAGAGTGGTAGCTGAAGTAAGCTAGATGGATTGTGTATGGGCTTGGATACACCATCCAGTCATAGATGAATGTTATTAAGATGACCATCATTTCAAGAATAGTGAACCAAGACCTCATCAAAGAGAGGTACCTGAAGTAAGTTCACTTTATGAGATAGGAGGTTTATAATCAAAATATGGATGCAATTTTTCTAATTGTGGGAAACAATGTTATTGAGGTTACTCATGGGGTATTTTCCAACTATATGACACAATCCAAAAGTTATACAGTGTGTTACTTGTGTGGAAGGGTTGGTCATAAGAATCTCTAATGTACGAGGAACCTAGTTGAGTCCCAAGATTTCAGAAGGATGGGTCACTTACAATGATTCCTTTGAAATTTCCCTCTAGTTCTTAGTTAGAAGTGGTCTGTAATCACACCACATTTGGGAATAAAATATGTTTCTCCACATTAAGTTGGGAACTAGTTTACTACTAACCGATCAGGTGAAGGAGGTGGATATAAACAAGGTAGTAAGACTTTAGAGGGTCGGTTCGGGAAGATCAAATCTTCTCAGGTTATTCTGGTTGCAACTCAAGGCTATGGATTTGGCCATATCTATACAATGCATCCTACACCTAAGGATCCGAGTCTTGAGAATTCTATAGTTTAAGATACTATTTTAGTAGCCTTTACATTAGATTCTACCTTATTTGATACAGGCACTTAATACTCTTTTATATCTGTTGAAATTATGGAAATTATGGGCCTAGAGATAGATTACTTATATTGTGATGACTCTCAACACACTCTTTGAGGTTTAATCATAGAGTGTATGCCACTGCAAGAAGTTAACACCTAATAAATGTGGGTACTGATTCTTGTGGAATTTATTTTTCCTCATGATGATAGGATTCATTGTCATTATAAGGGTGGAATGGTTAGTTACTTATCATTATCTTGTTGGTTTCTATTACTATAGGGTCTCTTTTAAATCACCTAAGGGTAGTTCTTACATTCATATGGGTGAATGGTATGTCCATGCAATTCAAGTTTGACCCATGCATCATGGGTTGGGTGGAGTGATAACCCATATGACTAGTCTCTTTCTGAGAAACAGGTAATGTATCTTATGGAATTTCATCATATAGTGGATCATTTCCTAGAAGTATTTCTTAGAAAAATCTCTATCCTGCCATGTTATAGAGAGGTGGTTTTAACCATTGATCTAGTTCCATAGGTAGCTCCAATTTCCATTCCACTCTATAGTATGGAACCTATTGATCTCCCATAATTCAAGAAATAGTTATAATACTTGGAATTGAAGGGTTTTATAGGACCTAATACTTCAAAATGGGGTTCACATGTCCTTTTTCAGAAATTTGGATGTTACCCATATATTAATGGATAAAAAGTGTTTGACTAAGCATACAGGGAAGAACTAGTTTCCACTTCCTCATATAGATGACCTCTTTGACTATATCTGATGAGCGATGATTTTTCCTAAGATAAATTTGAGGTCATCCTATCATCATGTGGATGTTAGAACATCATATGTTCCACAAATAGTGTTCTAGAGTAGATAGATCTTACATGAGGATTTAGTAATGTCGTTCAACCTTACAAATGATCTGACATTATTTATGACTCTGATGAATTGGGTTTTCAACTCAAATTTGGATTATTTTGTGGTATCCTTTGTGGATGATATAGTCATGTATTGTTATAATCAACACAACCATTCAAAAAATCATTAGAAGATATTTAATACCTAGATATAGAAGTTTTTATATGATGATTTCACTAAATTACACTTTTGGATTGATAAGTTTCAATTATTGGGTCTCATAATCTTAGAGTATAGAGTGTATATTGAAATTGAGAAGGTTTGTGCTATGGTTTCCTATGAGTATCCTAAAAATATATTTGATATACAAAGTTTATTAGGGTTGTGTAGATATTATAGGAATTTTATTCATAACTTCTCACACCTAGTAGTATCTATCATGGGATTAACTAAGAAGGATGTAAAGCTCATGAGGTTTCAATCTTAGAAGACATTATTTTAAGAGTTTAAAGGGAGTCTGAATTTATAAGAGGACCTAATTCTTATATATCTAAAAAATATATAACGGTTATTTTGATTTGTGGAGGATAGGTCTTCATGCAATTATGATATAGGGAAATCATGTTGTACTGTACGAGTCCCACCAATTGAGACTACATGAGAGGAATTACCCTATGCACGACCTGGATCTAGTAGTTTTGGTTAATTCTTTACAATGTTGGTTAAATTGTCTATTGGTCTAATGGTTATTCATTTAAATAGATCATAAAAGTATCAAAAATATTTCCACAATTTTAGATTTGAATCATAGGCAATGCATGTGGGTACATTACCTATATTCATTTGACATTGAGGTTTCTTATGCACAAGAAAAGGGATATTCCGTAGTGGGAACCCTAATCTAGAAGACTCAGACATAAGTCATTTGAGAGGCTAGTAGTCAGTGGTAGTTTATGGAACGTTTTCCATGATTCACCTTAAGGTTAAGGAATATCAAGGTTGGATTGTTTTATCATCTTTGGTAGTGACCTCCACCTTTCTTGACTAGGTTATGATGAGAAAACATTATGATCCCAAAGTATAAGTCATAGGGGAATGTTTCTTAAGTGATGACTAGCCTCCTAGTTGGGTTATCAGTGGGGATGATATTCTATACTTCCATGGATCTATATAAGTTTATATAGACATATGGGAAGAGTTCATATGGGAATCTCATGCTTCTTTTTGGGAAGTTCAAATAAGGATTACCAAGATGTGTTGATACATACATTGTTAGTATTTGTGTCTCTGTATAAATAAGAAGATTATAGGTTTTATCACATGGTTCTCCACTTATTAGTGGGTGAAGGTTAAGCACCAGTTTCTTTTGGAACGTTTGGAGCCTATATCCATTCCTAAGTAGAAATTTTATGAAATCCTTATTGATTTAATGATGGGGTTTTTGAGATCATCTTAATTATGTGATGCAGTATGGGTGATCGTTAATAGGTTTATCAAGGTCTCAATCTTCCTACCTATCAAAGATACTTTCTTAGTTGACCATTTCATAAGGATTTAAATTCAAAAGATTGAATTGATTCATGGTGTTCAATGTTATATCATATCATACCAAGATTCTCATTTCAAATAATGATTCTATAAAAGATTATAGAAGGAACCAGTTTCATAGGTTCTCTTGAGTATGTTATATCACACTTATACTGATTTCCAGTCTAAGTGTATGATATGACTGTTGGAGGACATTATTTGGAAAAGTGTCCATGATTTTTGATGTTCTTGGGAGAATAAAATACCTCTCATTGAGTTCTAAAATAATAATAGTTTTCAAGAAATGGTTCAGATAGATCCAATTGAGTCCCTTATGGTAGACCATGCTGTTCACCCATATTCCGGTTAGATATAAGGGAGGAATAAATATAGGGTGCACATATTGTTTAGGAGACATTAGATCAAGTCTAGTTGATTTACAAGAGTATGGATATATTTGACCCCTAATAGAAGTATTATACCAATATTCACCACTGATATCTAGATTTTGAGATGTAATATTGATTTTTTTCATATGATATTAACCTAGGATGGGTCATAGAATTATTCAGAGATAGTGTTGGTTATCACCTCATTAGGTCAATTTATTAGAGATCATGGAGAGAGTCGGGTTAGTATCCTATCAGTTGTAGCCACCTCTAACTTACTAGTCTATTCATGACATCTTCCATATATAAAAGCTTCTCCATTATCATTTTGAATCGTCTCACTCAAATTAACATGAGGATTTTGTACTTTTTTTGGATGAGTCCTTTGAGGATAACTTAATAAATATCTTTTTTCATATCATATAGGTTCTCAAATGTAGGTATTTTCCACTTTTCTAGGTGATATGGAATCATAACCATGAGTAGGTCAAGATTTGGGAGATGGAGTCCATTTTATGTTCTTAGTGGCCAAATATTTTCTCATATTAATCTTTAACACCCTCAAAAGGAAAACATAGGGATGTTTTTTACAGAGGGGTATTTGTGATGTCCCATATCTTTAGTGAGGTAAATTTTCTTTTCATTTCATTCAAACCCTTACTGAGTTTACCTTTTAGCTTAGACCTTGGTGACTGGGCCTTTAGTCTGGTAGATTATTTCTAGAATGGAAGAGGTGGAAAGGCCAGTGGTAGGTTGTATGACATATACATGAACTGTATTCTAAATACACTGTGTTTTTTTATAACACAAGATTTTTATTATTCTATCTAGGAACCATTCACATTGTGAATTGGTTTTTCATTTGGATGAAAAAACCTGAGCATTACTTGATGTGTAATAAATTTACACTCCATGTAAATAATTTTTCCTATAGTAATGTACTCGAGAATTACATGATGTGTACTTCATTTGCACAAAATATAAATTCATGGGATATTTTTAAAAAATAAAGGGAATAACCCCTTATTTACTTATAGGGGTTCATTTCTTCTCTTATACATGAGGTCAGTTACATAGGGGATCTCCATACCCAACCTAGGTTCCTCTGGTTCTTCTCTATCTGAGCCCCATTTTCTTTACTATTGGGTGAGTTGGATCTACAATAGTATGCTCATAATTCCTATTAATTCCTTTCTCATTTACATTTTATTTATTTTGTCTATTTTTTTTGTGAGAACATATTCCTAATTTTTAGTCTTTTAATTTATCCTTTTTATTTCTCCATTTCTAGATAAATTAAATAGACGATAATCGACAAGGAGAGTGACATAGGATTGAGTTAGGTGGTCTAGATCTTTTCCATAATACTTGTATAATTTATCATTTGTTTTTTTTCGCATGCTGAACTCCATCGATGTTTCCTCCATAATGTTTATTTATTTAAATTTTAGATTTTCCCATGAATAATATAGTCCCCTCTAATGAAAAATCAACATCATTGGTTGATCAATTCGATATAATCCACCCCCAAGGGTGTTCTTTAAAATCCTAAATTCCTGTTTCTTTAAATTGTTAAACCACCTTTTGAGGTGTATTTTCACTAGTAATAAATACATTGAAAAGTTAATTTATTGAAGGAAAATTATTGGACATATTTCAGGTCCTTCTTCACTATATAATAGATTTCTTTCTAGGATAAAAATTAATTTTCCAACTTGATTGTTGTATTATAATTTTAATTTATTTTTCAAATGGTATGTGTCCTTTATAGCTAAAACATACCATCATACTAATTTTATGGTGATAAAAGGGTTGTGATATTAGGATGCCTTGGATGGGGACAACTTGTTTTATAAGTAAGTTTTGTTACAGATTATAAATATGACATGAGAAATACTTGGATTTATTATATAATTCCTTGGATGGTCTCATGCGGTGGATTTATTACCTACCCATCAACAATACTGGTTCCCTAGGGGCGTCACCTTGGAATGGCGTAATGGAAATTTGGTTATACCATCCCACGAGAAATACTTAGAACCCTATATTGGATACCTGATATGGGATCACTTGGTTATGCTTTGCACCATGAAAAGATTTATACTTGGGATTCCTCTTATGGATATCCATGGATAGACTCTTATGGTGATGGGTATTTATAGATATCATAATGTGATACTTTGGATTCCTTTTATGGATCACATTGGACAAGCTCAGAATGTCATTTTTAAAATTCTCAGCATGAAAAATTTGAAATTCTTATGATTACATTTGTTAAATTATAATAATAAGTTTTATTAAATTATAAGAGTGCATAACTATTATTCTCTGGATACAACCACCAAACTAAATCACATTCTTTTTTTCAGTCCATTCTTGATACTTGACTTATGATGTCCCCTTATTGAACCAAAATCATATCTATACAGGTTCACCTTATTTTAGATAAATTCATATTTGGTCTAAGAAGGTAGTATTGATCATTTATCCCTTGAGAAACCTGGTTTGATGTATTTATTTATTGTTTTTCATGAATTTATTAAATTTCTACGCACTTTTCATTTTATATGATTCGATTGGATTGTTCTAGATGTTTTTGTTGGTGTCCTACTAAGTATATCTCACACCCTTCTTAGGCCACCCTTTGTACCGAAGAATACTTCTTGATTTCATGTTTAGATAAATGGAAGTGTTCATCATCTAATTCTTAACTTTCAGTATTAGGATAGAGTATAGGAGAAGAGGATTGATCCTATTCTCATGATACTAGTCATGGAAGATTATGGTAATATTGTATATTTTTTAGCATGTGGTTTATGAATGTTTCCACCATATCCTATGTACCACATTTTTTAGCTACATTAAATGATTCTTGGCTTTTTTGTATCAATTTATGATTTATGATCCACTTGTTAGTTATTTTTAGATGATTTATTATTATCCCACTGGAACTTATTTATTATTATTTATAATAATTATATTTTTTATCTACCACTATGATAATCTATGATCTATGATAGAATATTCTCCTACGAAGACACCCTAGGACCTCACTACTAGTCGGCTGCCTATGGAGTATGGGGATGTGTGGTTGTAGAGACCCGTATCTTGACGTACATTGACATTACATTACTTTTGCGGAATACTTAGTACATTACAAAAACACACACACAAGGACCGTAATAGTTTAGTGTCTTTGGAAACTCGGACTATAATCTTCTAATCGTGGTGAAAGATCTTCAAAATCTCCCATAAAGATCTTCCTTTTTTTTTACCTAAAACCTTTCTTTATATCCTGGGGAAAAGAAAACATAAAAGGGTGAGCTCAAATGCTCAGTAAGGGTAAACAAAATAAATATCAATCACATCATATTCATAAGAACATAACATTTTGGAAATCATAACCTGCAAAAGAGAGCATAATTTCATAATCATGGGATAAATCATGGCAGTGAAAAAGTAATCCCAATAATCATAACTTAAAACATGAAACTTTGTGGCATACACACATAATCATAGATAATAATTTCTTTTTAGTCAAGACTAATTGCCAAGACTATCTTAGTGGACAAAGTCCATTTCTGAATCGAGTAACCCTCGTTTCAGTCCTGTTTCACTGAACCGGTATAACCTACCGTTCCAGCCCTGTCTATCTCATGAGATATAAAATCTTTACCCAATGCATTGGAGGGAGATATAGGTCCCACCCATCTTATAATGAATCCTTTCTTATGTGTGCCACATAATCATAAACCATACATCATAGCGTAACCCATGTAATAAAAATGGGATTCTTAACCAACATGACATCATAAAACAATTCATATAAGATAAAGGAATTCATAAAAATAATTCCATCAAAACATAATCAAATCAATGTAATAATAGGGATAAAAACAGAACCCTTTTATTATCTTAGATGGAAAATAATTTTGATAAAATACTTGAACTCCATTTTTGAGGAAAATATCCTTTCTACTTCAAAAACACTTTTCATTTCTTAACATGTCATAAAATTATAACTAAAAGAAGTTGTTTAAAAATAAACTTAAAAACTTGTAAAGGAAGCTTCTTTGAAATAATGTTTTAAAAATCCATTCATGTCGTATAAGTTAAAAAAACATTCTTCTCGTACTTTTGTCGGAAAAGTCAAAAAGTACCTCATATGAAAAATGACAAAAGATTCCTTTCATATCTTTTACTAAAAACTCAAAAAAGGGTAAAATAGGTTTTAAACAATTTTAAGTGGATGGAAATAATATTAAATATTGAGGAAACATGGATGTGGATGATAAAATACACCCCAGTAAATACTTACGAATAAACAATCTCGGATAAAAATGAGATTGTGATATTTCCCTTACCTTAGGTCTGATTTGCTTTGTACGTGTCCGAAGCTCCTGTATAATGGTTTAAATAATGTCATTGACTTATTACAGAATCATATTCATTGTTATGATATCATATATGGTTCACTTATGACATTATATTACCCGTTCTTTTGTAAATTCCATGTTAAAGAAGCGTTTTGGGTAAAATCGTTTCTTTTATCGTAGGTGTTTTGACTTGTTGTTCTTGACATTATTATTACTTATATCATGATTTAATTACTTCCAGAATATAAAATATGATTTATATATCACATATATTCAGTATATATATATATATATAATAGATATATAAATGAAATGAAAAACACCGTTCATGGAGACGGTAGTCCGTACGTACGCATGAACGTTGTTTTCCTTTCCCTATTGTCTTGAATGGAAGTAAGTAGATGAAATAAATATATATATACATAAATCCAGTATATTTATAATGTCATATATTTCATTATTATTTCTTATATATACTTTATAATCATTCTTAAATGGTTAACATGGAGAATGAATCTCATCGCGTCGTGGAGACGGTAGTCCGTACGTACGCACGAGCGATGATATCATTTCCATAAATATTGAATTGAATTGGAGTGGATTATACAATATATCAGAATCAATATGATGTTTTAATAACTATGTATAGTTATTATTTACACCATTATACCCATCCATGTAAGGAGGTGGTGGAAAATAGATTACACCACGGCGTGGAGACGGTATTCCGTACGTACGCACGCGCGGTGATTTCTTTTTCCGTAGGATAGATAGATGGTGAAATAGGGTTGTTTCATACTTATAATAACATATCAGTATATGAGTGATACTGATGTTATTACTTCATAATGAAACAACCTAAGAATAATAAGTGGAAGAAGAAATAAAGATGAAAGAATTGGTAACGGTAATTACCTCTTCTTTGAAGCGCCTTTTGGAGACCTCCTCTTAGGGAACTAAAATTGGTCTTTGAGGAAGACCGGAACCTCTAGGATGTTTCTAGGGAAGTGGAGAAGAGATTTTGGCAGGGTTTGGCCGAGCGTGAGTGCTCAAATTGGTGTGAGGAGGAGGGGGAGGAGGTGCCCTTTTATAAGGGAGGAGAGGGGCACCTTAGGAATATCTCAAAATATTATTTTATATTAAAGTAAAAATCGGTTTATAATGGTTTAAAAGGGTCTTATTTCGAAGCTAAAGTGGGGATGGGTCGAAATACTATCAACCAATAGGATTTTGACAAGTTTAGGTTCTTATTTTAACCTTATCAATTAGATTTAACTCTAAGTTAAATAATTTAACCTTTACCGTGTCTTTTTGTTTTCTTTCACTATATGGTTAATACACTTACTATAACATGCAAAACGAACCCCAAATTGTTTATTATTAATATATATATCCTTATCTAAGTCATTTGGCCGAACCTTAGATTTTTAGTAATAAAATAACAATTAATAATATAATATTTGATTTAAAAACTATTTTGTGTCAATTTTGACACTATTTGATATATGATTTTTGTGAAAGTCATAACAGAATTATATGTTCGAACCAAGTTGATTAAATAAACACTAATATATCATAGTAACCTAGAAAATTAGTGGAATTCATGAAAAGTCTCAAATTACATTCATTTGAGTATTTATAACATCAATTATGTTAATATTTCATTAAAAGGGTAATTACTGCATCATCGTTGTGTCATAAATAAATTAATTTATTTAAAGTCTAAAAATTATAAAGAAAATATAATTATATAGGAAATCTTTTTATCTTTCTAATTAATATTTATAGTCTAATTTATCTTATGTATAACCCCATATTAAAAATGTTTTAGTGAATAAACTTTGATTTTAACTCTTTTAACTCTTCTTTGAATTAAATAATAATAAATGTCCTAATCTAATCCAAGTGGGCCTAAATGATAATATTTTACACTTAAGGTTGTTTTTGGTCGAGATACACTTGTCCAATAGAATTAGGACATGTGTTAGGGTAATATTAATATCATTCTTACCTTTCATTACCCTATTTACTTTTAACCGTGGTAAATAAAAGTAAAAAGTTACTATTCACCAAAAATTATTTTCATCTCATTGAACCACATTTTACTTACTGACATCAACCGTGTCTCTCGGATTTTTGAAATTCCATTCACAGAAGCGGTAAAATTATGTTTTATGAAAAATTCAGTTTTTTTAACTACCACTTAGTAGTTTCACTATTCATCAAAAAATGAAGGTTTTCAGAAAAATGCCAAAATTTCATCCTAAGCTATATTTCATATTCCGAATTCAAAAATGAAGTCTATTTTACCAAATTCATAACATAGAAGTTGCATTAATTAATTTTATAATTAAATCCCGCTGTTAAAACAAATAGCGTGTTTTTAAGAAACAATATCTATCAAAAGATTGACACTTGTTTATGTCTGGTTTAAATGTGCAATTACATCCAATGACCAACATTGTATTAAATTGTACAAATATATTCTAAATATACTTTAAAACTACTCCAATTAATAATTTATCACTATTAATTATTTCGATTAAAAAAGTTGTTTTTTAATTATAATTTAGTAATTTTCACTATTCATCAGAATATGAAAGTTATCCGAAATGTACCAAAATTTCACCTTAGGCTAAATTCGATACTCCGAATCCAAAAATGAAGTTCATTTTGAAAAATAAGATTTACAGAATTTTAAAAAGTGGTTATTACTATTCATACCGGCTAGTTTTAATAATATTTTAATAGCATATCGTTGTTTAGTGAAACTCGGTATTGCGTATTACACACGCTATCGAGGAAGGTCGCGATTGCGTGTAATGCAAGGCAAGTCAAGGATGCGTGTTGTGCAAGCTCCTTTTGGTGTAGCGTACAACACAAGACATTAAAAAGAATATTTTTTATAAAATCTTGGGCTGTTACATTCTACCCCCCTTAAAATGAATTTTTCCCTCGAAATTCGTCGGGGTTATAAATGGTTTACTATTTGAAAGTTTCTTTAATAGAAACCCACATCGTAAAAGGAATATCAAAACCAATCTTTAAAAACAAAATTATGAAACGTAACGGTTACCCAAATAAACTAATCATTGGGTTTCCACATAGGTGAAAATATGGATATGGAAGAGAAATCTAACCATCATGTTCTGATGGAGAGTGGTAGAGAACATGGCTATGGAAAAGCCAATAATCACAAATCCATAAATTTGTGACGATCTAAGGTACCATCCAATTCATCAGGTATAAGATCACTAGGACAACATTTTTGGTTTTCAAGATCATTTCCCTAAAGTTGAAAATTTGAATTGGAATAATTAATTTCTTTATTTTGGTACAATCTCACTATTGTTCGTACCTAGAAAAATTTCCACTTCATCTCTTAAATAAATGAAATTGAATTTGTTATTCGTGAAGTGTTAGCAGATCATGTGATAGAATGACGGGTCATTCCATCTGTCTCAAACAAAAGGTTAGCAAAAATTATATACATAAGTCGATCTATAGTGAGATTAATCGTATATAGTTCCTAAAATGGACTTATACTTCATATATCATATTGCTTAATATAATAAAACTAGTTTCTACTAAACAGGGACTTCCTGTAGGCCAGTGGTAGGCGATAAAGGCCAGTCGCACTTCGGTTGTGGGTTCGATTCCCACAGCCTTGTCCGAAGCGATGGGTTGTCGCCCGTCCTGCAGGTTGTCCTTTTTCTAAAACTATATTACTATAACATCCCATAAATAATATCGAAAAAACTTCTATCCTTAAACAATACTAACTTATGTCTAACATAATCCATTCCAATCTTTAGTCCTATCCATAATACTGCAGTCCATTCTCATAACATAGTGAAAACGATTACCAGAGATTTAATACCATCGTTGATCCCCATATATCATAAGATATATCTTGTTGGACACATTCCAAACATTCAAAGGCCTTAATCTTGTACTCTCTTGAATACCCATTGAACCTTAGTGAAAACTTGAATGCAGTTAAAAGTTAACACTTTCCACATACCAAAATCCTCAAAATTCTATATACTCAAACCATGATATCACTTAGTCCTTATATCAATCATGAGCTCATGAATACTGTTAAACATTTCATTTTCTCGTTTTCCCTTCATTATGCGCATAATATCTCAATCACTTTGAATACCACATTAGACCAATACATAAATATTCCAATATTCCATGATACAACATTATTTTGGAATCCCATTACATAAAAACTTAATCATTCCACCACATCGTTGTCATATTCAACATTGCCAATAGTGATCGCATGTGACTTCCCTTTGTCCTTTGCCTTAAGCGGTTGCTCATGTCGATCATCACTAACCCATGGATTAGGGCATTTATTGGCATAATGTCCCATCTCCTTGCACTTGAAGCATTGAAGTGTTGGTTGTGCGTTCTCTGCAGTGTTTTCTTTATTCACTTCATTAGAATCCCATTTTCCATTACTTCGACACTCAGCTGCTCGATGACCTTCTTTTCCACACTTAAAACATTTTATAGTCCCTTTAAGACAATCTCCACCATGCTTCTTTCCACACTTTGTGCATAAGGAAACATTCGTCTTCTTTTCACCATTATTCTGAGATTTCTCCTTGAACTCCATCTTTCGTTTCTTGTCAAACCCATGAGATGGATATGTAACACCAACTTCCATTTCTACCTTGATAGCACAACGCACAATTTCTTCATAGCTACTGAAGTATCTTATAGCTAATGCCCTTCGAATACTTGGTTTTAAGCCACTGAAAAATCGATCAACTTTACTTTCACGTTGGATGATAATGCCAGATGCATACCTTGCCAGTCTTGTAAAATTTGCTTCGTATATACCAACAGATTCATCATCCTTTTTCTTTAGTTCAAGAAACTCCTTCTCCATCTTCGTTCGAATAATACGAGGGAAGTACTTACTGAAAAACAAGTTCTTCAACTCGTCCCATTCCATGGAATCAATTTCATCTCTTTGCCTCGTATTCTTGATAAGATTCCACCATTGATCAGCTTCACCTTCCAAACGATATACTGCTATGATTACTTTATCATGTTCAGAACATTGAAGAACTGAAAATATCTTTTCAGTAGTACTAATCCATTGTTCAGCAACTAATGGATCAGTAGACCCACTGAAAGAAGGCGGACGCTGCCTCATGAAGGATTCAACAGAATGTTGCTCCTTCCTTTGCTCGTTTGGAAGTCCTGCATGATTCATATCTTGAGAAAGTTGTGTGAGCATGGCTACAAGATTTTGCATTCCAGCTCCCATATCGTTTGGTTGCTCAGGGGGACAATCATTGCATTGTCCATTGCATTGATCAACACGGTTCCTTCGGGTTCCAGCCATCGTCTAAAACCCCAAAAGAATAGTGTGAGAGGAAAAAATCATGCTAGGGAAAACAACATAATAAAGGGGTAGTACCCTCAATATCTAACATCTTAGGTTAAATTCTAAGATCGTTAGAGAAATTCTAGGACTATAACCTATACGTATACTTAACCTTAGAGACATCCCTAGACATACCTTAGAAATATCTCTATGGATCTCACTAACGTTTTCGCATCCTAGTTTCCAAAGGTTGACTAAACCTTTCCTCTGATACCAACTGTAGAGACCTGTATCTTGACGTACATTGACATTACATTACTTTTGCGGAATACTTAGTACATTACAAAAACACACACACAAGGACCGTAATAGTTTAGTGTCTTTGGAAACTCGGACTATAATCTTCTAATCGTGGTGAAAGATCTTCAAAATATCCCATAAAGATCTTCCTTTTTTTTACCTAAAACCTTTCTTTATATCCTGGGGAAAAGAAAACATAAAAGGGTGAGCTCAAATGCTCAGTAAGGGTAAACAAAATAAATATCAATCACATCATATTCATAAGAACATAACATTTTGGAAATCATAACCTGCAAAAGAGAGCATAATTTCATAATCATGGGATAAATCATGGCAGTGAAAAAGTAATCCCAATAATCATAACATAAAACATGAAACTTTGTGGCATACACACATAATCATAGATAATCATTTCTTGTTAGTCAAGACTAATTGCCAAGACTATCTTAGTGGACAAAGTCCCTTTCTGAATCGAGTAACCCTCGTTTCAGTCCTGTTTCACTGAACCGGTATAACCTACCGTTCCAGCCCTGTCTATCTCATGAGATATAAAATCTTTACCCAATGCATTGGAGGGAGATATAGGTCCCACCCATCTTATAATGAATCCTTTCTTATGTGTGCCACATAATCATAAACCATACATCATAGCGTAACCCATGTAATAAAAATGGGATTCTTAAACAACATGACATCATAAAACAATTCATATAAGATAAAGGAATTCATAAAAATAATTCCATCAAAACATAATCAAATCAATGTAATAATAGGGATAAAAACAGAACCCTTTTATTATCTTAGATGGAAAATAATTTTGATAAAATACTTGAACTCCATTTTTGAGGAAAATATCCTTTCTACTTCAAAAACACTTTTCATTTCTTAACATGTCATAAAATTATAACTAAAATAAGTTGTTTAAAAATAAACTTGAAAACTTGTAAAAGAATCTTCTTTGAAATAATGTTTTAAAAATCCATTAATGCCGTATAAGTTAAAAAAAACATTCTTCTCGTACTTTTTTCGGAAAAGTCAAAAAGTACCTCGTATGAAAAACGACAAAAGATTCCTTTCATATCTTTTACTAAAAACTTAAAAAAGGGTAAAATAGGTTTTAAACAGTTTCAAGTGGATGGAAATAATATTAAATATTGAGGAAACATGGATGTGGATGATAAAATACACCCCAGTAAATACTTATGAATAAACAATCTCCGATAAAAATGAGATTGTGATATTTCCCTTACCTTAGGTCCGATTTTCTTTGTACGTGTCCTAAGATCCAGTATAATGGTTTAAATAATGTCATTGACTTATAACAGAATCATATTCATTGTTATGATATCATATATGGTTCACTTATTACATTATATTACCCGTTCTTTTGTAAATTCCTTGTTAAAGAAGCGTTTTGGGTAAAATCGTTTCTTTTATCGTAGGTGTTTTGACTTGTTGTTCTTGACATTATTATTACTTATATCATGATTTACTTACTTCCAGAATATAAAATATGATTTATATATCATATATATTCAGTATATATATATATATAATATATAGATAAATGAAATGAAAAACACCATTCATGGAGACGGTAGTCCGTACGTACGCATGAACGTTGTTTTCCTTTCCCTATTGTCTTGAATGGAAGTAAGTAGATGACATACATATATATATACATAAATCCAGTAGCTTTATAATGTCATATATTTCATTATTATTTCTTATATATACTTTATAATCATTCTTAAATGGTTAACATGGAGAATGAATCTCATCGCGTCGTGGAGACGGTAGTCCGTACGTACGCACGAGCGATGATATCATTTCCATAAATATTGAATTGAATTGGAGTGGATTATACAATATATCAGAATCAATATGATGTTTTAATAACTATGTATAGTTATTCTTTACACCATTATACCCATCCATGTAAGGTGGTGGTGGAAAATAGATTACACCACGGCGTGGAGACGGTATTCCGTACGTACGCACGCGCGGTGATTTATTTTTCCGTAGGATAGATAGATGGTGAAATAGAGTTGTTTCATACTTATAATAACATATCAGTATATGAGTGATAATGATGTTATTACTTCATAATGAAACAACCTAAGAAGAAGAAGTGGAAGAAGAAATAAAGATGAAATAATTGGTAACGGTAATTACCTCTTCTTTGAAGCGCCTTTTGGAGACATCCTCTTAGGGAACTAAAATTGGTCTTTGAGGAAGACCAGAACCTCTAGGATGTTTCTAGGGAAGTGGAGAAGAGATTTTGGCAGGGGTTGGCCGAGCTTGAGTGCTCAAATTGGTGTGAGGAGGAGGGGGAGGAGGTGCCCTTTTATAAGGGAGGAGAGGGGCACCTTAGGAATATCTCAAAATATTATTTTATATTAAAGTAAAAATCGGTTTATAATGGTTCCAAAGGGTCTTATTTCGAAGATAAAGTGGGGATGGGTCGAAATCCTATCAACCAATAGGATTTTGACAAGTTTAGGTTCTTATTTTAACCTTATCAATTAGATTTAACTCTAAGTTAAATAATTTAACTTTTACCGTGTCTTTTTGTTTTCTTTCACTATATGGTTAATACACTTACTATAACATGCCAAACGAACCCCAAATTGTTTATTATTAATATATATATCCTTATCTAAGTCATTTGGCCGAACCTTAGATTTTTAGGAATAAAATAACAATTAATAATATAATATTTTATTTAAAAACTATTTTGTGTCAATTTTGACACTATTTGATATATGATTTTTGTGAAAGTCATAACAGAATTATATGTTCAAACCAAGTTGATTAAATCAACTCTAATATATCATAGTAACCTAGAAAATTAGTGGAATTCATAAAAAGTCTCAAATTACATTCATTTGAGTATTTATAACATCAATTATGTTAATATTTCCTTAAAAGGGTAATTACTGCATCATCGTTGTGTCATAAATAAATTAATTTATTTAAAGTCTAAAAATTATAAATAAAATATCATTATATAGGAAATCTTTTTAGATTTCTAATGAATATTTATAGTCGAATTTATCTTATGTACAACCCCATATTAAAAATGTTTTAGTGAATAAACTTTGATTTTAACTCTTTTAACTCTTCTTTGAATTAAATAATAATAAATGTCCTAATCTAATCCAAGTGGGCCTAAATGATAATATTTTACACTTAAGGTTGTTTTTGGTCGAGATACGCTTTTCCAATAGAATTAGGACATGTGTTAGGGTAATATTAATATCATTCTTACCCTTAATTACCCTATTTACTTTTAACCGTGGTAAATAAAAGTAAAAAGTTACTATTCACCAAAAATTATTTTCATCTCATTGAACCACATTTTACTTACTGACATCAGCCGTGTCTCTCGGATTTTTGAAATTCCATTCACAGGAGCGGTAAAATTAAGTTTTATGAAAAATTCAGTTTTTTTAACTACCACTTAGTAGTTTCACTATTCATCAAAAAATGAAGGTTTTCAGAAAAATGCCAAAATTTCATCCTAAGCTATATTTCATATTCCGAATTCAAAAATGATGTCTATTTTACCAAATTCATAACATAGAAGTTGCATTAATTAATTTTATAATTAAATCCCGCTGTTAAAACAAATAGCGTGTTTTTAAGAAACAATATCTATCAAAAGATTGACACTTGTTTATGTCTGGTTTAAATGTGCAATTACATCCAATGACCAACATTGTATTAAATTGTAAAAATATATTCTAAATATACTTTAAAACTACTCCAATTAATAATTTATCACTATTAATTATTTCGATTAAAAAAGTTGTTTTTTAATTATAATTTAGTAATTTTCACTATTCATCAGAATATGAAAGTTATCCGAAATGTACCAAAATTTCACCTTAGGCTAAATTCGATACTCCGAATCCAAAAATGAAGTTAATTTTGAAAAATAAGATTTACAGAATTTTAAAAAGTGGTTATTACTATTCATACCGGCAAGTTTTAATAATATTTTAATAGCATATCGTTGTTTAGTGAAACTCGGTATTGCGTATTACACACGCTATCAAGGAAGGTCGCGATTGCGTGTAATGCAAGGCAAGTCAAGGATGCGTGTTGTGCAAGCTCCTTTTGCTGTAGCGTAAAACACAAGACATTAAAAAGTATATTTTTTATAAAATCATGGGCTGTTACAGTGGTTGAGGTCATGTGACTTACCCTCTTAGGGAACCACTTGGAGGCTTCTATGGTAGGACACTATAATCCCACCCCTAGAAATGATGTATCAAATTATGATTCATTTAGGTTTAGCCTATATTCACCAACCATTGTGAGTCATATGATTCTATCATTATTCCTATCACAATTATATGGAATCTATAGCCCATATATAGACATGTAGTATGTTGTTCCTGTCTATGGACTATTCTAAAATAGGATTGTCTCTCATCAAGTTCTCTTGTATTAGCATGAAATCAGAATTAAATTCCTATCTATCATTTACCAGTTCTAATAACTAATAATTGATGACCATTGGAGAATACGTCACCACCTATTGGTCCTTGAATATAATCATTTTCCAATCTTCTAGAAATATCATAAGCGTAAATTCTTCCTCTTATGATTATATCCATTGTTCTTATGATTTTTTTGATGAAATCTCTGAGAAAATTCCCCATCCCAAGGGAATATTCCATCTCAAAAATAAAACATTTTTAAGTGCTTGACCCAATTTATCTCTCATAGGTTCAAGTCTCAATAATAAAATCTATATTGTATGTTTTGTAATCACTATATGAGTAAATTTTCTAATTGATGATATATAGGTGTTATCACCTCAATAGATGATCCATGGATATTAAATCTAGGTCACGAGAAGTGTATTTCCAATCATGGGGTCATAACTGATGACACCTATAATAGCCTAGAACAATTTCCTTGAATCCTGTTCTATAAACCTAATATTTACATTTATGGCTTTGATACCAATAAACGTGACCCAATTTCAACCATCCAAACCATAAAATAGAAAAGGAAATATTGGATCCCTTATAAACAAAGGGAACATTTAGGTCAAGTTTTTTATATAATTATGATAAACTCTTACATAGAAACATTGATATATAAATAACTGGTTCATAAATACCTACAACATCACCAAAAAAGTTTTACACATCTTGTAACATTATTAGGAATAAAATAATTAAAAAATTTCATCCTATCTTGGGGACATAAAAAATAATAAAGGGATAGAAGAGATGATTAGAAATTCTAATAAAGGGATATATTAATGATCACTTAAAAATTACATGAGAAAAAGGGTATGATAACATGATCTCAACATTTTGAAACCATAACCAGCATATCATCATTCATAATCTTGAATCATGCCATAAATCATGGAAGTTAATAATACCTGATTCATAATGGAATAAAATAAAATGATCCATTATATCTTGATATTTTCATAATACACAATCTTGTATCATACACATACTCAAATAAAATCATTTACATAGTATTCAAGTCTCGCTAGCAAGACTTTCATTATGGATTAAGTTCACTCACCATCCCATAGTCCATGTTCAGTACAATTAATATCATAGTGTATTGGGTTCACTACCCATTATATAATTAGGGTTCACTCCCATGACTATAAAGTGGAAAAATTATCTTACTAAATGGGATCCCCTCCCCATTCGAGTACTTTTTATCTCATGAGATATCCATCTTTACCTAATGCCTTAAAGGATTATAAAATTCTTTTTCTGCCTGTTATATATTGAAAATCATATATATATGTTCCATAATATCATAAAACATTCATCATGTCATAAACCATATAAATTAAATGGTTTTTATAAACATTTCATTATAATATAACCCATAAAAAATAGGTTTAACAAACATTTCATCATTTCATCATAAAAAAAATCAAGAAAAAGAAAACGGTTTCATAGAAATGTTTTCTTTATAATAATAAAACATCCATTAAAGTAATAAATATTTTTTTAATTGGATCATATCCCCAATAAATCATAATCAACATCAAAGGATTTCATCATAGATTAAAAATTTATTTATAAGAATACGTGGAACATTTCTTGATGAAAATAACCTTTTCGATTTAAAATAACTTATTTAAAAATTCAAAATCTCTCCAAAATTAAATAAACAAATTATTTTAAAATAAACATGAAAATTTTTGATGTAATAATCAAATCATTAGTTGGTCATGATGGTGGGAAATTCTTTTTTCTCATATAAGTTAAAATAAAAAATTCCTTTCACAGTTTTATAAAATGTAAAATAGTACCTTACTCAAAAAATGAAAAAAAAAAGATTAATCTTAAACCATTTTATAAAAATTAAATCATGGAAAAAATGAATTTGAAAAATGTTAGTAGAATCCTAAAAACATTATTGAAAAAAATTATCAAACAAGGATATGGAAGAAAAAATCCAATCTGAGAAATAAATAATGTCTATTTACCTTAAAAACATTCATTAAGATTCTTGAGCTCTTAAAGTGAATAAAAATAAAGTAAAAAATTAATATCCAT
Source organism: Viscum album (assembly GCA_963277665.1). Classification (NCBI taxonomy): domain Eukaryota; kingdom Viridiplantae; phylum Streptophyta; class Magnoliopsida; order Santalales; family Viscaceae; genus Viscum; species Viscum album. Next base: position 451,280,230 of record OY728133.1, read on the forward strand.
AAATAAATATAGGATAATATTTTTTGAGTTTCTTCAAAGGTATATCATGATATTTCTTCATCAAAAATATAATCATAAGCGATCCTGTTAAACAATGATATTGTAACATAAAACCCTTACCACCTTGGTAACTTTTTGAATCGTAATACACATGAAATAATAACATAAAATAAAATTATAAATATAATAAAAATATTGATATTGATGGTATAAAATTTAAAATTTCAATTATGTGCAGTATAAAAAATAAATGAGTAGTAAATATAGCATATGTCTCCCAGAAATAAAATTGATAAAAGAAATTCATTACCTCAAATCTAGCTTAATCATATATATCCTTTTTCTCCCATATAATAATATTATATAAATTATTTTACATGTTAATAAAAAATTTTAGGTTTAATATCTTATCCTTATACTTGTTATTTAAATTTATTAATGAAATATTTAATTACTTATTTAGTTAATTCTACATCATGTATTTTGAGGGTGTTAAGTTTATAATCCCAAAAAAATAGGTATGATGAATGTGGTCAAAGTTGTATTTATTTCATAATACCGAAATAATAGTCATAAAACAATTATCATTTTTATACATCACTTATATTTTTAAAACCAACCATGGTAAATGTTAATGAATAATGAAATACATTACAATTATGTAGATGGTAGGTCATACGTACGCATGAGTAATGTTTCCATTTTAAAAAAACATTATAAAAAGATGTTAATTATTATTTTATCAATATAAAATTATAATTGTATAATAAATATCATATTATCACTTTATATACAATTATATATACCATCCATGTTAGTTTTAGATGAAAAACAAATCACATTGCTTCATAGATGTGGTAATCTATAGGTATACACGAATGGTGTTATCATTTTTAAATAAATGGAATGTTAAGATAATATGGGATAAATTATCATTATATAATTATAATTATGTCATTAGTATATTATATATACATTAAAATAATCTTTATAAGAAACTGTGAGATTTTTTTATGGAAAATGAATTACATTATTTGCAAGGCGATAGTCCTCAGCACACAGGAGTGATGGTTTCATTTCCTATTTAATTAATGAAAATATGGACATCAGTTAATAGATTAACATAATATAATGTTATTATATGGTACATACTTATTTCCTTATATCTGCGTGGTTGAAAAATATTTTAATGAGGAATTATAAAAAATAAAGGCAAAACATTTGACTAAAAATTATACCACTTCTTTGGATGACCTATAAAGACTGATGATTAATATACATGGATATTACATCATTTAAGATGAATATTACTCATAGTACAAAAACACATGCATGAAGCCTATATAGTTTAGTATATTTGGAAACATGGAACAAAATAGTCTCTCTTGGTGAAATATTTTTAATATTTCTCACAATGATCTTCCCCTTTAGTGCTTCTACATAAAACATTTCTTCATAACTTGGGAGAAAGGAAATGTAATAAAGGGTGAACTCATATAATAAGTAAGGGTTAATAATTGATATACATAATCATATAATCAATATAAGTGTATGAGAACATGAGAATAACATTTTCAAATTATACCCTGGATATCAAATATCATATACAATAGTCATGGAATAAAGATTGGTAGTTCATAAGACATGAATCATAATGGAATCAAGAGAATAATCCACGACATAAAAACATAAGAATAATTCATGTAATTGTGGCATAAATATAATCATTTAAAAAGATTTTAATATTTTTCAATTGTTATTTACAAGGCCATCTTAGTGGAATGGGTTTAATCCCTAATCCTTCTTAGTATTCAAGGTTCACCCCCAAGACCATCATAGTGTAAAATGTCATTTACTAAACTAGTTTCACTCCAAATTCAAGCCCTATGTTTTTGAAATAGGTTCAATTCCCATTCAAATGCTTTATTTATAAACTGAGTTCACTTCTCCTTCTAGTATTGTATTACTAAACTATGTTCACTTCCTATTCTAGCCATGTACTACAAAATCAGGTTCACTGACTATTATATCCCTATTTTACTAAACCATGTTCACTCCCCATTCCAAACCTATATTACTGAACTGTTTCCACTTCACACTCAAGATTTTAATTACATAATCAAGTTCACTCCCAATTATATCTATGTATTAGGGAATAGAGTTCACTCCCTATTACAACCCTATATTACGGAACCACATTCACTCCTCATTTTTTCCCTGTATTACTGAACCGGGTTCACTTCTCATTGCATTCCTATATTACTGAATCATGTTCAATCCTCACTCTAGCCCTATTTATCTCATCAAATATAAATATTTACTCAATGAATTTCATGGAGATATAAGTCATTCATTCCACATAATGATATCAGACATACGTGTTTCATAAGATAAAAAAACATTATTCATCTCATAAACCAAAAAAATAGATGGGTTTCATAAACATCATATCATAACCCATGAAATCAAATAGGATTACATAACATATTATAATTTATAAATTTTGGAAAATAGATAAGTTTTTTACCATTTATTAAATGAATAAATCATGAAAAGAATCAGTTTTCATTAGAATATAACTCATAGAAGATAAACAGTGTCATATACATTATGCCAAGAAAACATAAAACATTAAAAGAAAGAATATTAATGGTATACTTGGATTATATCCCCATTAAATCATAAACTATATCAAAATAAGACACCTTAGATAGATAAGTATTTTGAAATATCTTAAGTAAAATTTCTAAAATAAAATAATATTTCATTAAAAATATCTTTTTAAAACATGAAACAATTTCAAATATACCGTTCTTTGAAAAACTATTTTAAAAACTAATAATTTAATCCTTTAAAATCCTTTAAAAAATTCTTAATAAAATATCTTTTCCACATTAAAAAGACTTTCTAAATCATAAAATATTTTTGAAAACAATTATCTATGAAAATACCCTTGAAAATTTGTAATGGATTCTTCAAGGAAATTACAATCACGATGGGGGGTAAATTAGAACATATTGAACATTTCTTTTTCACTGTGAAAAGTATAAAAAAGTTACTTGATTAGAAAACAAGAAGGAGATTTCTTTTAAAACAATTTTTGCTTAATTTTTAAAACATAGGTAAGAATATAATTCAACATTCACAGTTAAACATTTTTGAAATAATTTTTAGAAAACATGGTAATGAATAAAACAAATATTTGACCAGTAGGAAAAAAGATGACATATTTTGTTAAAAATAGTTTCTTAATTATCTTATGTAAACTAGAGTGGAAAAATATTACCAAAACATGAATATATCATGAGAAAAAGTAGTATAAGTAAAATAATGATAATTTTTGAGAGATGGATCATAATATTTCATCATTGTGAGCATAATCATAAATAATCCCGATAAATAATGAGATTGTAGTAATAAACTCTAACCATTTTGGTAGCATTGAATCAAACACCCCATGAAATAATAAAATTAAATTAATCATAAAATATTATGAAAAATCATGATATTTGCGATATAACATGTTATAGGATAGTATAAACACCTCATAGAATAATATAGGTTCATAACATAGCATGTGTCTCAAAGAAGGAAAATTGACACAAAATTACATTACTGATTTGGTAACATTTGAACCATATACCCTATGAAAATTAGATAATGAAATGGATATGTAAATACCCATATAATTAAGTATTTGAATCATATAATACATTAATATAACATATATACCCCATAAAAAATAAATGAGTGCTGACTAAGTCATAAGTCTTGTAGAAATAAAAGTTAGACTAGAAAGTACCCTTACTACTTGAGTAAATTTTTATTCGTCAGCCCCATGAATGAATAATATCCATTGAAACATTTAATATCATTAAATAAAGTAAATTCTTGATATAACATGTAATAGGGAAGTATATACACAACTCAATGAGAATAAATTTTAGGGTAGTATATACACCACACAATAAGATTAAGTGGTGAATATATCATATATCTAACAGAAATAAAAGTTAGAAATGAAAACCAATACCATAAGACTTGAATTTCATTATAAATGTTAAAAACTCATGTATAATAAGTAATAGTATATTAAAAATCTACAACATGACCATATTATTAAATATAAAACCATATATTATTTTATTATGACTTTATATTACCCTTTTACAATAATTTTATGTTAATGATACATTTTAGGAAATATCTGATTTGTTTTTTGTATATTTTTTGACTTGTTATTATTGATCCTCTTAAATAGATAATTATTAAAATATTTAAAAAAAAGTAAAATATTATTTAAAGATCATATATATTTAGTATATATATATTTATAATAATATATAAAAGATATAAATATGAAATGGAATACACCATTCATGGAGGCGATAAGCCGTACATATGCTTGAATGATGTTTCTATTTTCTTATCATACTGAAAGAAAGAATTTAATTATAATATAATTATACTTATATATTAATGTTCTAGTATAATTATTATTTTATATTTATCATAGAAATTTACTAAACCCATCTCTAATACATTCCATGTAGAGTGTGAATGAATCACATTGTATTGAGGGGGTTGTAGTCCACACATCAAAAAACAATGTTATTATAATCCAAAAAAATGGAAAGCATGAAGTTATGTGTTATATAATAAATAAATAAGAATAAAGATGTAATAAATATTACATAAATCATATAAATAAGAACTTCCATCATAATACCCAACCATAAGAGGTGGTAAATGAAAAATGAACAACATCGTTTTGCAAGATTGTAGTTTGTTGTGCACCAGAATGGTAAGTTCATTACCCATTGGATGGAAGTTTTAGTATGTGTAGTTATAATTCATAGAATCAAAACATATAATTATATTTTGGATCCATATGTTTCTATATAATCAAGTAATAATAATAACATAATGGGTGGAGAAATAAATAAAACAAAAATGCATATTGAAGAACGTTACCTCTTATTTGGGTTACTTCTTTTGGTTCAGAGCAAAGGGATTCCATGGTGGGATTAATTAACAAATTGTGGCTTCTAGGATGATTTAATTGAATTTTGGGGCTTATTTACGTAGATTTTTTATGATCCAAATGTATTTAGTGGTGTGTATATCTGAGGGGGTGAGTACCATTTTATAGTGGGTGAGGAGGGGCATTCTTATAAATATAAAAAGGTAAACACCATTGATAGGTCTACCTTATAATATTTTCTACAATAATTTTTGTTTTTTATAAAAGAGGGTATATGGTATAAATATTTTCATATAATGGTGTTTGAAAATGTTTCAGTGGTATTGGACCTTTAAATTAAATTTAACCACTAAGTAAAGTCGTTTTTACTTTTATCACTAAAATTTATTTGAATTAATTTCAATAATATTTTTTGTTAAAAAAATAATTTTAACATTCTATAAATTATAAAATGTTATGATTCAAAATATGGAATCCAATTTTTTAAAATTATAAACACATAAGTGGTATAAATTAATTTAAGATTGATCATGTAGATGGTATGAGACAAAGAGTTTTTAAAATGAAAATCTTCAAAAGATTTAAATATTTTTATATAAAAATTCAATGTGAAATGTATTCAAATGACATAAATATGATTTATTTTTTATAATTAAAATAATTATACTGTAAAAATAATAAAATATAATTTAACTATACAAATAAATTATATTAATAAATAGTTTTGAATTAAAATTCTGTTTTTTTTTTCACTACTCATCAAAATATGAAACATCCCAAAAAAGTACTAAACATTAGCCAAATGTAAATTTTGAGATCATGCCTTCAAAAATAATGTAATTTTTTATTATAAAATTTATAAAAGTGTCAAAAATTATTTTTAAAATGGGTTCTCTATTAAAAGGCAGTAAATTATGCTTTTAGACAACTACATCATTTTATTTATATAATTTTATTTATTATTATCTCATCCCTATAAAATAAATTTCATGAGTTTAAAAAAAATTAATGAATATATAATATATAATTTCTACATAAGAAAACCATTAAAATTGGTTTCTTTAATTTATTGATACAAAATTTAGTTTGTACAATCAAAAAATAGTTTTCTTAGAAAATTAATTTCATTATTTTCAAAGATTTCTTACTTTTATTTATAAATATTTGATAAAAAATTACTCATTTTATATACATGTATAAATAATATTTCCATAAATTAGTTAATATTATTCGTAATTCCATTTTAATATCTAGATGGTTACTATAAAAATATTTTAATAACAATATTAGTAGTATAATTTAGTTTAGAAAAACATGGACATACATGTAACACAAACCATAGAACAAACATTGAATTGTGTGTAGCACAAGACAAAAATTGTATTTCATGTACTACATGCTAATATAACTGTTGTGTACAGTGAAATTATAACTTTTTGTTGTGTTAAAATCAATTCAAACATAGTGATTTCATATAAAAAATCTATATTCATTTTTGAGTGAAATAAAAAATAATGAAACAATTGAATAAATTCAAAAAAAATACTACAAAATATCTTAAGGTGTTACAATCTACCCCCTTAAAATGATTTTCTCCCTAAAAATACATCTGGTTTATAAAAGGTTTATTACTTGAATGTACCATTCATTGAATCAAAAATCATAAAAATAAATATATAAACTTTCTTCAGAAATCCAATGTTGGAAAAGTAATGGTTACCCAAAGTATCTCATGACAAGGTTTCCAAATAGAAGAACACATGTGTGAAGTAAAATCATGGACATGGAAGAAAATTTTAAATTATCATATAGATTAAAAAAGATCATTTATCATGTGAAAGTGGGTGACCTAGAGAATGCTATCTATCAAAACAACATAAATTGAATAAGCATAAAGGAGGTCATTGATATCATCAAAAATTATAATAATAGGACAATATTTTATTTCAAGAACATTTTTTAAAATTTAAATAGTTTTCACAATGAGTAATACTTACTATATTTCATTCTATTTCATATGGTCAATCTCACTCTTTGATTGTGTCTTGACCAATTTACACATCATATCTTACTCCAAAAATTAAAGTGAATTTGGTATGCCTAAAGAAATAACATATCATAAGATCCATATGTAGAGTTAAAAGTAATACCACATATCATTAGATATTATCATAGAAAAAATATTAGAATAGGTTATACAATATGCATAAATCCTCATATGGTGATATAATCTCTAAAACGTCATCTAAAGTATAACCTAAACCATTCCTCAAAATATTAACCTTTTAACCCATCCATAGAATGAAAATAAAAAACAATTAAAGATGGTTACTATATCATCTTAACATCTATCCCCCATATATCATAAGGTATATCATTGTTTTCACATTTCAAATATGTTAATACCTTTCTCATGTATTCTCTTCAAACATGGTAATAACCTGAATTACCATAAATCTACATTGAAAAAATTCATTCACTCTTATTCCAAAGATTATTGGATGTATTACTTAAATCTAAAAGGTTGTAAACTTCATCCTTGATAACATAGAACACTTTTTAAATAAATCATTAATCAGTTCCAAGGTAATCATTACTATCCAATTTACATATTTATATCCTATTTATCATTACCCAAAAATCATTACCTCAACATCAGGAACTTATTAAGGATTACCTTCCCTTAATAAAAATATCACCTTCCCATTAAAAAAAATTTCTATGAATTCAGAACCTTTCAATGTTTCCTTTTCAATCCTTAATGAAAATATTATACAGAAAATTATTATATATTTATTGGTTCTTATAACATAATCATTGAACTCTAAAAGTTAGACACTTCAATAACAAAATATTATTCTTAAAATAGTACAAAGGCTTCATCATATTATTCCATAATACAAATTTTCTAGAATATGAAATATGAATCATGTATTAAGGTTTCTCAACCTCATTATAATCACGCTTCTTATATTTAAATAAAACAATACTATTATAACATTTCATAGCTTGCACATGTCATATATGGTGTCTTTATCTTCAAAAGTATAACAAACACTGGTAAAACCTTCCTAATTCCCTTAATGAGATTTCCAAAAAGGAAATAAATTTTTAAAATGCAATTACTTTTGACATCTAAAACATTCAATGTTAACCAAGTTCCTTATAGTTCCCACCGTTGAATAAAACCATAAAGCATATAGTGGGAAACACTTACCATAACAGAAAACCACATATTCGTGAAAATTAATTATAATATATTTAAACCATGGATCCTACTACATTAATATATGAAACCTCAAGATTATCCTTAGATAAATCCCTATAGATATCCTTAGAAATATCTGTAGGTATCTCACTATATCATTATCATAATAGAATCTAATGGTTAACTAAACCATTCCTTTAATACCAACTATAGTGAACCAGGCTTGTCATATATGGATATTACATCATTTTAGTTGAATATTCATCACTTTACCCAAATAAATTCCCAAGGACCATGATAGTTTAGTGTATTTTGAAAATAGGAATAAAATCTTCTAATGTGGTTAAAGATCATCAATGCTTCCCACACAAAACATCCCCTTGTGTTCTTCTACTTAAAACCATTATTTATATCCTCAGGAAAGGATAAATAATAAAAGGTGATCTTAGACTCTTATTAATGGGAAATAAATAAGGTGCATAAGAAGAACATGAGAATAAGTGTATGAGAACATGAGAATAACATTTGAAGATCATACCCTGCATTTCAAAGATCATTTACCTAAGTCACAACATAAAGGTTAAAAGTTTATATGACCTGAATCATTAGAGAATCAAGATTATAATCTTTGAGATCATAACATAATAATAAGGAATGGAATTATGGAATAATCATAAAAATGTAAAATTATTTCAATAGTATTTAAGGATTTTTTCCAAGGCTATATTAGTGGAATTGGTTCACTCCCCAAAACATCTTAGTATTAAAGGTTAATCTCCAAGAACATATTAGTGGACAATTTCCTTTACTAAACCTAGTCCACTCCCCGATCCAACCATGTATTTTTGCACTAGGTTCACTTATCATTCCAAAATTGTATTACTGAATAAAGTTCACTACTCATTTCATCCCTGTTTAGAGAACCAGGTTCACTTCCTATTCTAGCTATGTATTATTGAACCAAGTTCACATTCTATTCCAGCCTTGTATTATTAAACCAAGTTTACTAACCTTTCCTGACTTGTATTATTGAACCAGCTTCAATTTTTTTTCCATCCATGTGATAAAAGGTTGAGTTCACTTCCTATTACAGTACTATATTAGTGAACTGAGTTCAAACCGCATTCCAAATATGTATTATAGAATTGAGTCTACTACCCATTCTAGCCCTCTATTCATAAACTGAGTTCACTCTTCATTTCTTCCTTGTATTAGTGAAACGATTTCACTTCACATAATATCCCTTTATTATTGAACTGGTTTCACACCTCAGCTCGGCCATATTTAGCTCATGAGATGTAAATATTTACTGGATTAATTGTTGGGTGATATAGGTCCCACCCATCATATAATAAACTCAAACATTATTTTTCTATAGAATAATAAATCATTCATCATATAATGTCCCATAAAAAAAGATGGTTTATAAAACTCCAATCATAACCCATAAAATGAAATGGGTAACATAAAAATGTCATCATATCATAACATGTGTAAAAGAGAAATATTTTTTATCACTTCATCAAACAATATCCTTTGAAAATATGTAGATTTCATAAGAATATAACCCATATAAAATAAATACTTCATAAAAATCAGGCCACTAAAACATAAATTATTTGGAGAAAGAATATGAATGGTTCCCTTTGATCATATACCCAGTAAATAATAAACTATATCAAAATACGACACCTTAGGTGGAAAATTATTTTTAAGGACCTCTTGGAACATTTCTTAAACAAAAATTAATTATTTCAAAATTACTTTTTAAAATATGAATCATTTTCAAAATCATTTTATTTGAAAACCACTTTCAAAAAATTATAATGGATTCTTTTTAAAATCATTTAAAACATTGCTTGAGAAAATATTCTTTACAATTTTAAAAATACTTTTTAAATGATAAAATATTTTTAAAAAATTAATTTTTTAAAATAACATATAAATATTATAAAGGAAGCTTCATTGAAATGATGGTCAGGATGGTGGTTTAATCCGTACATGTCAAACATTCCTTTTTCACCATGAAATGTTTTGAAAATTTCCTCGATTTTAAAATGATAAAGAGTTTCCTTTTGACACCATTTTTTTATTAAAACATAAAACATTAGTAAAAATGTATTTAATGAACTATAGAAATATATTTTAAGTAAACATTGTTTTAGATAAAAAAACATTTCTGATCACCGAGAGAAATAAGGTCATATTTTATTAAAAACATTCTTAATTATATTCAGTAACAAAGACTGTAAAATTCTAAAAATACATGAATAAACCATTTAAAACAATAGGAGAAGTAAAATAATGATAATTCTTGAGGTATGGGTCATAATATTTAATCAATGGAAGCATAATCATAAATAAACCTTGTAAATGATGAGATTATAAGGATAAAATCGTACCATTTTGATAAAAATGAATCAAATTATACATGAAATAATAAGAATTAATTAAGCTTAAAATATCCTGAAATTAAGGTTACTCATGATATATATAACACCTCAAGATTTTGTGCATTAGTTTTTTTGAAATAATATTATCTTTTTGATATTTTTCATTTCACACAACATATAAAATAGTTTATATTATATTAAAGGACTATGATTTTGTTGATATATTGGAAACATGAATTTAATCATGTTCTATATGGAACACTGAGGTTAGATTTCATTACACACAACAATGACTTTCCTCGATTTCTTGTGCATCACGTATAACCAAGTGTTACAGAACAATAACTCATTACAAAATTATTATTATTCAATATGATATATCATGGCCATTAAAATGAATATTATAGGATTAACCGAATTATGAATATATATATATATATATATTCATTGGTTACCTATTATTTATTAAATAATATATAAACCAAATGAATATAAAGGGAATGATTTTATAAAAATCTATTTTTATGTAAAAAAGACGATTTATATTAATAAGTTTAATTAATTATTAATAGTGAATGGTATTAATAAAATTTATATGTTTTATATTCAAGAAAATATTTTTGATAATCAAACAATAGATTTAATTTGTATAAGATAATAAGAAACTAAATTTTATTCTTAAAAATCTATATTTTTATAAAGATACTTTTACTGACATTTAATGGAGAACCAATTTTAAATTAATTTTTTTTAATTTTATAGATTAAATTTGCCAAAATAAACTTTATATTTAAAATATAAACATAAAAATTATGTTAGGAATTTTTTTTAATTTTTATGTAACATTTTATTTTTTTATGAATAATTAAAAATAAGGAATTTTAATTCAAAATTGATTTTTCATCTAATCCATTTATATGGTTAAATTATATTTTCAATTGGTTTTAAAGATTAATTATAATTTATTTTTATAAATTATAAATTTAATTTCCACGGAACCAATTTCACATTGAAATTGGATATAAAAACAAATCAAACTTTTGGTCATTTTTACATTAAAAACTCGCGGTGTGATCCTATCAACGGGATTGACTTTAAATTAATTTTAGCCACTTCATTGTTTGGAATTTGGAAAATTGTATTCCATTTTTATAATTAAAATAATTTATAATTTATAATATGTTTAACTTAGTTTTCTATCAAAAGTATTAGTGAAATTAATTGATATGAATTACATCAATTAAGGTAAAATTATGCTTAACTAAGGACTACACATTGAATTTAAGACCCAAAACGATCTAAAAACTTGTAAAATTACAATTTTATGGATTTTATTAGGTCCCAAACCTTACTTTAATGATTTTTTGGGTTTTTATGACTTTTTTATGTATAAACAATGGTACACATAACTTGTTTCCAAAAATTCCAAGTTTATCCTTTCCATTCCCTATAAAAGGTCACCACCTCTCCCATTTCATTACACCTATGAAAACACATAGGATAATCCAAGATCTATGAAATAAAATTCCCAACATCCCTCCCTTCCTCATATAATTATACCGTTGGGAAATAGTAAATCCAAGGAAAGGTTTTTAGCATAAACCAAAAGACGTTCCCTGATTAAGAGGCAACATCTTCACTCAAGATTCTTTCTTTTAATTTCAATCTCCATCCCTTACACTCTACTTATTCAATGATTTTATAACATAAAATTATTCTTCAATATACTTGTATTTATTTAATCTAATTTTTCTACCAACACATACAAACACATCCATTTAATGGGTAATAGATATAATGTTTATGTGTACGGAAAACTACTACCTCACAAAAAGACGATTATTCATTTTTTCATTCACCACCTCTCATGGTAGAAATTATAATGTAAACTAGATATATATATGTCACATATTATATTTAATATTTATTTAATATTTTTTATTAATTTTTCAACATATATCATTTTAATTTCTATTTGGTGTAAATATGATAAATTTATGTGAGGAAGTGTGGACTACTACCCCATCAAAGATATTTGATTCATTCACACACAACATGAAATGTATTAAAGAAGGTATTAGTGAAATTATATGATATATATAACATTATAATGGTACTTTAATGATATTATATACTTATATACATATGTATCCTTTTTTGATTTCTTTCGATATGATAATAAAAAATGGAAACAACGTTCATGTAGACATACGGCTTACTGTCTCCATGAATGATGTATTTCATTTCATGATTAAAAATTATATATACTATTATAATAAAAAAAATAATGAATATAAATGATATTTACATCATGATTTAAATTTGTAAAATCATTATATAATTATAAGGACCTAAGATATAACCAATTAATACATATGTGAAGAACAAAGCGAATATTACCCAAAGTGAAACATTGACATAGGACTATTAACAAGCAAGTAATATAAGGTCATAATAAAAACATATATGGTATTAGATATAATAATATGGTTCTTTAAGATATTTATAAAAAAAATTATATTATTATACAGGTGGTTTTAATGAGTACAACGTGAGTAAATACATAAGGTAAGGGAATTTCATCTCACTTTTTATTTCTATGAGATACTTTCCTTACTCACCACCCATTAATTTATTGTGGTATGTATACTTCCCATGGATGTATTATATTATTATTATACTCAAATTTATTTTAATTTAAATATCCATTCTGTGATCTTTCCCTCATGGTTTTTATGTTTCAAAATTTATCAAATTGGTAAATTAATTTTTTTTCACAATTTTCTTTTAGTCACATTCCTTGTTATCCGCCTATATTTTTCCACGAGGTGTATATACATACTTTGAAATTTTATATCATGAATACTATTCTATTCATGATATTTTAGGATTCATGTAATTTCATTTTATTAAATATAGAATATTATCTGATGTATCTATATGGTAAGAGTTTGTTGAAACAGTGTCATAACTTTTTGTGATTGTTTATGGTTATGATTTATTTGATGAAATATTAAGATTCAACTCTTAAATAAACACATTAATTTTTTCCCCTTTGGTTATTAATGATATATTTATGTATTAGTACCATTTTCCGACTCTTTGGAACATAATATAGTTAAGAAATTGTTTTTAAGAATGCATGACTTTACCCTATCATGGTATAAAAATCTATATTCTATAAAAACAATGTTTTCTAAAAATGGTTTCCAAGAATATTAAAATATTTTCATAAAAATATTTAAATTTAAATTTTACCCTTTTTTATTTTTCTAAATTTTTCAAAGGAATATTATTTTCACTTTCTGAATGAGGCATTTTTTTAATGTTTTCACTATACAAAAGGAATGTTTTATTTACCTCATACAACATGTACATATTTACCTACCATCAATTATTAGAGATTCATTTTCATGTTTAAAAGTATAATTTTTATGAAAATGAGTTTTAAAATATATTTCAATGAAATATTGTTCAAAATTTATTCAATATTATTTTAAATTTTTTTAAGTAAAATGGTCTTCAAATGATTTTATGTTTTAAAGATCCTTTATCAAAGAAAGAAATATATTTACCTCATGAAATGTTTTCAGAATATCCTTCCAAGTTATTTTCCATCTTTGATAACATCTGTTGATGTTACTCATACCCTTCTATGAAATGATACAAATTATCCATTCATACTATATCTTGAATGGTTTATGTTCTAATGGAATGATGTTTAAGAAACCCTTTTCACATCGATGGGTTTTATGCTTTTGAAGCCCAATTATTTTCATGCGTTATGCTTTCATGGAGTGATAATGAAACCTATATCTTTTAATAGGTTATGATGTGATGAAATGTTAATGTTACCCATTTTATTTTATGAGTTATGATTTTACGTCTATAAACCCCATATCTTTTTAATGGTCATGTTATGATAAAATTTTTATTTTCTTGTGTATCTTGTATGAGTGATTTTATTATGTGATGTGTTGGATCTATATCTCCCACAAATGCATTGGGTAATGATATTTTTTATATGATATCAAAGGGTACATGGGTTATAGATGAAGCCTAAAAACAAAAACCTACATGGGTTGTAGCCTAAGACTAAAAGTAAAAGGGTACATGGGTTGTTTCCCAAGCCCAAAAACAAGAAGGTACACAGGTTAAAGCCCAAGATTGAAAATAAGAAGGTACGGGAGTGTTAGACCAAACCTAAAAGTAATATGGTATAGGTGTTGTTATCCCAAACCTGAAGTAGTTACATAGTTCGTATCCCAAGACTAACATGTTATAAAGGTCTTGGTCGGTTATCTTGACATGAGATTTTATATTATTATATGCATGCCACAAATTCTATGTCTTATTCTTCAATTATGATTCCATGTCTCGTTATGTTTATTTACATATGATTCATGTCTTATGAACTACCATGATTTATCCCACAACTCATGTTTATGATCTTTTATATGATGTGTATGATCTTATAATGTTATTATAATGCTCTCATACCCCTATGTTCATGTTTATATTTACTTGTCTCCATTGTTTACCCTTATTGAGAATTTGAACTTGCCCCTCTTTATGTTTACATCTATAGTTTATTAAGATATATTTCAGGTTTTATATTTCATAGAGGGGTTCTAATATTAGATAACCTAGTGGGATAAAATATATCCCACTTATGTACCAGTGTTTACATTTCCATTCTTTCAAAGTCACTAAACAAAAATGGTCTTTGGTCATCTATTTGTAAAATATTTTTTAGTATTCCCCAAAATTAATGAAATATTAATTTAGAAAAATAGTGGGTTTCTATAGTTGGTATCACAGAAAAGTTTTAGTTATCCATTAGAAACTATGATGAAGAATCTATTGTGAGAACCCAGAGTACTTGTCTAATGATAAGTATAAGGATAAAAAAAGTATAGGAAAATATCCTAGAATTTTTTGTGAAGGATAGAGTGAGTGGTTTTTTATAAATACAACCGTGTCTTGATACAACATGTACATGTTTCTCTATCATAGATGTACCTTGGGTTAACAACTCCGGAATGATGTTCTCGACCTGAATCAGGGTAATCTAGTACTTAATAATTGGCATAACTGTACCCCTGATTTGACACTCCCAGAGGATTTCTTGGGAAATTCACAAACTCTTCATGGACCATCAGGAAGGATTTAAATATAATTTGGCTACGAATAAACTATAATGAACATATGTTGTCATAGATTAAGGAAGTTTTCATGATTTATAAACCCTACAAGTAATTAATTTCTCGACAATGTGGTGTTCTACAAGTGTATGTAATTATCACACTATGCTTCAAGATTTATTTAATGGTGGGAACCAGAAAGCATTAGAATAACATTGAATGTGTTAGACAATTTTCATATGATTAGTCATGTGAGATGATCACTGGAGTGAAATATGTTGAGATCATGCATAATCAGTTTTCACGAAACATTATTAATAATGTGTACCTCAACCATCTTTCAAACTCTCCATGGAAAAGAAGGTAGGAGTTCGGTGCGAGTTCAGGTAACTAAATACATGGAGGAAAGAAGATTTGGTTCCATTTCTTTAAAGAATGTAGAAAGAAATGCCTGAGTGAATTTTTTATAGGAACAACAACATGTTTTTGACTTTGGAAAATAAGGACATAAATAAAGTGAATCCCAGGGAAAAATGAAGCTTTCAGTTAATGAAATGGATGAGAATATTTTTCTCCCTAAGGAATCATCAAAGGATAAGTATTTTATGTGTGGAATAAATGGTCATTATATAACTCAATGTCCCAAGAGGAAAGCTCCTGAAGATAGTTAGAATGGTGGTGTGGGTGATAGTTATATTACAAATGATTATGAGAATACAGATGAAATATGAAAGGAAATATGTATTAAGTAATAAGATGAGTTATCCTTCTTATATCTTATGGATGAAGTGAAATAATTGAACTATTTATGCATTAGGGATTCAGTTATTTTGTTATATTAATATTGAAATAAAAAAGGATTGTCCAGTTTATATTTTTCACTAAGGATTTAAAATATTATGTTTAATGTTTCTGATGTACTGAAAAAGTGATTTAATATCAAGGTGATATTTTAGATAAGGGAAGATAACCCCTAATATGTTTCTTATGTTATTTTTTTGGATAAATATATGTGAGAGATGAATAAATAAATTGGATGGTACTGATTACCATAGAACTAATTAAGTACATGTGGACAACTAGTTAATTCTAACATGGATGGAGTTTTAAACTTGTTGTATTTATTGAATATATCCAATAATCTATGGAATAAGGAAGCATGCATGTTTTCCAAAAGGATTTATTGTAATTTAGGTTATTACCATATTTTGAAAAAATTTATCATGAGGGTATTCACATGTTTGGAATTTGACAACCAAGTGATACTTTGTGATATATGGTGGATACATGTTAAAATGATTTTGTGACATAATTTATAAAGATTTTTATTTTCATCTATCAGAAGGGTCATATGGTTAATTATTCATGAAAATATTAAGTTAGATGTTGAAAAAAGTATTTATGTATTGATATTTTATTGAAAACCTTGGTTAAAAGGATATTTAGTGATTAACCATATTTCAAGGATGTCTATCAGATTTATTTCAGAAATTATATTTGTGTGGTTTAAGAAAAAGACATCATGTATGTTAGTTGAAAACTAATCTAGTTTGGTAAGGTCACGTGTTTTAAACACCTGACTGAAGGATGATAAGGGTTCCATGCCTACCACAGGCCTATGCAACATCCAGGTTAATGTGTAATTATTTTTGTTGAATAATTATTAATGATGATCTAGTAGAGTAACTTTTTTTGTTTAAAGATTATTGTATTAACAATTCTGATTTTGAGTAATTGTTAGAGAGAAATAATTATAATTTTAATTCCATTACATTCCTTAATATTTTCTAAAATTGTATTTTAGCACTTCAAGCATCATATTTAATTTCTGGACATTCATTTCATGAAGTTATAGAGAAATTATAAATAGATAAAATAACAACTAAAGAATGAAATTTTATTTATAGAAATATATCAAGTTATTATATTTTCTAATATTCATGGTCAATAAAATAATTATTCAATGTTAGGATAATGATAACAAAATTTTTTTGCCTTAACATTAGAATTTTTGTTAAACCGGTGGACTTTTAAATCATCATGATATATGACACTGAGGGCCTCAAATTTTATGTAAAGTCCCAAAAATTTCACGGAAAATTTTTTCTTAAATACTTTAGAATTTTATGAGTCTGTGGTTTCTGACGGAACTTGATTCTGAGGCCTAGTGTGCCCTGAATCAATTTTTTAAGTTTTTCTCAGGTACGTTCAGTAAATGTACGTCCGGGTTTTTCTATCTTTTGAACCGGTGCTCGGAACTGAAATTCGAGGAAACTGATGAACTCATAGCACCGGTATTCACTTAAGGGTTCCTTTACTGCAGCTGTATTTTATGAGGGTTGAGAGTTTATTTTTTGGGATTTAGAATAAAATAAATAATATTGTAGGACACAATTTTATTTAAAGATGTTAGTTATATCCTACAAGGGGAAGTTATAAGTTGTACCTACACCCACATAACCTCCCATGAGAGGATAATGTGGGGTGGGGCCCACACGAACCCCTAACCATTCAACTCCCTCAAACTCCCCATTAATTCCCCCTTAATTAATTTGATAACTCTCCCCTTAATTAATGTGATATCTTCACCTCCCTCTCTCCCATTAAATTTTTCCAACACTTTTGATTAATGAATTGAACCACTCAATTAATTAATTAAAGTGTTTGAATTTTGAATATTCAAGTGTGAATAAAATAATAGCCTTATCTATTATATTATATTGGCACTCGTTGTATTGAGAGAATTCTGAAAGAGCTCTTTAGAAATAGAAGAACATCGTTTTTCTCTCGACGAAGAATATCTCGGACGAAGAATGCGAAGTCACCAACGACACTTCTTCTTTAGGTGAACTCCGACAACAATGGAATCAACGTCCTTTTTCCGCGACGCCTGACCTCTGTGACGCTTGTCTTCCACGACTCGTTGATGTGCTCTGCTCTTGAAATCAAGGTAGGGGTTTCCTTTAATTTTAATTGAATAAAATTGTTCTTCGTTCTTTGTTAAAACAATGTTTTATCTTCGGCCATAAGATACCACCTAATGCAGAGGGCGCGGGCTGAACGAACACGACCCAATGACCCTCTGTTGATCCTTGTTCTATTTTGATGGAGACGATGACGGAAGGGGTGGCGGTGACCGGATAAAGAGGCGGAAATATGCCGGCCGCGTGGAGAGGAACTGTGGCCCGCATCCGTGGGATGCTCGGCCGAAGAAGAACTGGTCCGTCATAGCCAGCCGGGGTGGTGGAACTGCGGCGCCGCACTGCGGAGGACCACAGCCTGCTCTCTTTAGGCTGCTTCGGTAGGCGAACCGGCCGGATCGTCGGCCGGCCGGGTTGGAGAAGGTTGCAGTACCTGCAGGTGTCGTATGGGAGGAGAGCGGCCCGCACGGGCCGCTCATGATGGAATGACTGGATGGCTTTGGCCGACCAGATAGAATGGTGGCACCGCTCGGTGCTGCCGGTTCGGGAAACTAGCCCCCCCCCCCCCCCCCGCATCGCTCGGCCACCCGGGCCGCATAGGCTGCCGGCCGGGCCGCGCCCTTGCACGGAACGGGCCACCTTCCATGGGCCGGACCATGCACCACTGGGTCGGGCTGTGCATTAACGGGTCGGGTCAACCCCTTAGTTGGGTCGGACCCACCGATCCAAGATGGGCCCACCCGCCAGACCACTGGGTTTGATGGGACGTGCCCGTTTAACTTAAATGTGAATAACATAAAGACTGCACGTTCGATCGACGCACCGTCTATGGCACTGGGACCCTTACGACGAAGCGGTCCTTTTGTGGTACTCTAAGTGAGTTTTAGAAAACTTTGTAAAGTGTCCAGGTTTGGAACGAGAATATTTCCAATCGGGCCCTTGGAATGGACAAGCTAACAACTCTAAGACCAGGTGTCTGATTGACGCGCCGTCTATCGCGTTGGGTTTCATTTGTCTAGACAGAACATCAGGATACATAAACTCTGGACTTCATGATAGTTGACGTATTGACACCTTGGCTCAAGGAACTAACCCTCTCGGAATTGAGCGTGATGTGTGCGTAAGCCCTACAGGTGGTTGCGATTGCAATAATGATAGTACTAGAATCATCCGTGGGTTCGGCAGCGATGATAACTATACTGGAATGCTCTGTGGGTTCAGAAGTGGTGAAAAATGTTCTTGAATCCTGTGTGGGTTTGGCAGTGACGACAACTGTACTGGAATCCTCTTTGGGTTCGACAGCGATGACAACTGTATTGTAATCCTCTGTGGGTTCGACAGCGATGACAATTGTACTGGAATCCTCCGTGGGTTTGACAGCAACGGGACTGGAATGAATCCTCTATGGGTTCGATAGCAACAAGCCTGGACTGAATCCTCCATGGGTTCAACAACAACGAGACTCGACTGAATCCTCCATGGGTTAGACAATAATGAGATACTACTGTTTTAGGTTTCTGTGGGTATCTGCTCTTCAATGATGATAAATGATTCAGTGGCTACAATTTATCATCGCTTACTCTCTATAAGTTTTGTATACCTGGTGTGAGCTGAGTCTTGACTTCCAATCATTATCATCGATGTGATTGACTTATTTCCAGTGTGGACTGGGTTGTGCTTGGGCTTGAGTGTAGAGCCGAACTGAGATTCATAACTTAGGTATATTTATGGGCATATACCAAGTAGGATTGGTTGAAACATTGTGGTTGTATCATTCCTTTTGTGGTTTATCCTTCATGGATTATGGGAGACCTTCGGGGTTCTAGGGGTCCCTACTGAGTATCGTATACTCACCCTTGCACGGGCTATGCCCACACTAGGTTGTGTTCGATACAGACGATGGAAAACACTGATCGAGATAGATACTTGTGAAGCTGGATGGTACCTAGAGGTTGACCACTAGGCGAGACATACACGGAGCTGATGGAGGGACCCAAGGTGCTAAGGATTCCATATGTACCCACCCTTCAGGTGGTATTTCTGGAGGATGACTCAGTGGTTGCTGCGTTACTTTACTGCAGATGTACTATCTTTTCAGTTGTACCATACTTACTGTTGGGCTTGTATTTCCGGCCCCTTTTCTTTTAGCACTTACTTTTGTATACAGTATTTACTTAGTGTTTACTTCTGTTGCATACTCTATTTTGTTTTTTTACTTTCATAAATGAAATGCCTTCAATTTTTTATCGGGATTTACACCATTGGTGCTAGACTCCATCCCTTGGCCTATGGAAGGTGTGCTTGGAGTAGTCACGGCATGGGCCCCGAGGACAGGTCATGACAAATTGGTATCGGAGGAGTCAGTTCTACCGCAGAACTCAGGACTCTGATCATTCTTTTCAGTGAAGCAATAATGTGAAGATTATTCAATGTGGTTTTCAGTCTAGGGAGTCCAATGTTGGTGTGGCAGTCGATGTATCCATACACCAGGACCCTGACCTCTGATTTCCGACTCAGTGCACAGAAACACTAATTTCATGTGTGTTTCAAAAGTTTTCTTTGTGATTACTTTGAGTCAGCTCACCAAGTATACTGTTTTGACTTTGGCGCACCTGTTTCTTTTCAGGATGGACCCACAAAGGCAGCCAGCTAGGGTTCCGAGTTACCTACGAGATGGTATCTCACCGAGCGACAAGGCCTTGGTGCAGGGCCCCATCATAGTGGAGGTACCAGCAGAACCTCTAACCGCTAGACCACCGATACCACCAGCTCCAACAGTAGAGAGTGCACGCTTCCTGATTATGTTGCACGATTTCCAGCGATAGAGGCCTTTGAAGTTTCGAGGCGAGATAGATTTTCAGATAGCCGGATGCTGGCTGGAGGTTCTAGCATGAGTTTTCCACACAGTTGGGACACCCGCCAACTTTATGGTGTACCTAGCTATTATTCTCTTTTAGGGAGCATTGGAGAGGTAGTGGAGTCTGATGCTCTAGTTTTACGATGAGTCAACTCTCACCTAGGGGGACTTCGAGGGTCTTTTTAGGGAAGAGTTTGTACAAGTGAATCTACGCTCTGTGCGGTCTCAAGAGCTACTGCTCTATCTACAGGGGTTTCCGACCATAGTGGAGTCTTCTCCAGTCGAAAGTAGATAGATGACACAAAAGTCCACACAGACTAGTCCAACAGGTGGGAGACCCTAGGATATAGGTATGGTTGTTCGGGGCACATGAATTAGAGCCAGCCATATGAGGAGCAGGCAGTGTTATGCATGTAGCGAGCAGGGTCACCCTACTCAAAACTACCCGACCCGTCCTGCAGATGAGTAGTAGGTAGTAGATGGACCTTCCAGGTAGAAGTAGAGGTTCGGCCATGGAGGTCTGTCGGGATCAGGTGGACGTGGAAGAGGAGTCGGTCGAGCAGCAAGTGGATAGGAGCGGGACTAGCTCTAGACTTGGAAGCCTTTGTTTATGATACTTCTAGCTTCATTGATGTCGTTGTTTGTGGATTATTTGTGTCTTTGTACCTTGAGATGTACTAATAAAACACACTTGTTCTTATGAGGTCTTCTTCCCTATCCTTTTTATGTGGTTAATACTAAGAGGTTCTGGTTAAAACCGTTGACTTGACCCTCACTTTTGAAATACCTACTGGATGAGACCCAGTGACCACACACTACTGCCGACAGTGTGACTCGACCCTTGGAGATGAGAATAATGATTGGATCTGTTGGTAGTAGTGTCAAGGCCTTACGATATCGTCCATGTCATGAAATAGTACCATTCATGCCAGGATTGACTGTATTAGGCAAAGAATGTGGTTCATCTAGTGGATAAGACCAGAATTCTCTTTTTAGAAAAGGTGAAATTTTAGCAGCTCTTGTTGGACGTAACTAAAAAAGGGTGTAGTCGAGTTCTTTACAAATGGCTAGTCACACCCATAGTTCGTTGATTAAACAGTTTATGGTTTACTCTAATCTCAAAAGTGTATGGTGTGTCTTCTCATAGAAGGACTTGAACCTGAGATAGCGGTGATGGCTTGAGTTCCTCCATAACTATGACTTAGAGATAGTCTATACTCCTGGGAAGGGGAACATAGTAGCTAATGCTCTCAGCATGAGATCAGAAATTCAGCTGCTAGTAGAGGCGACAGAGCAGATGGTCGCGTTGCAGATATCCTTTGTGGATAGATATGAAGCATCCTTTCTTCAGTCTCTCATAGTCACTCCTCCACTTCTTCCATGAGTCAGAGAGCCACAGTGTGGGGATGTTGACTGTGAGATGCGACATGCTCAGATATCCTCAGGGTAGGCACTTGATAGATTTTCTGAAGGAGGGGAGCACATCATCCTCTTTAAAGGACGTACCATGGTACCAGTTGCACTACAAGAGTAGGTGTTGGGGGCGTTCCACATTTCCCCTCTGGCGGTACATCCAAGCGTGGAAAAGATATATCGGGACCTGGGACGACAGCACTGGTGGCCGGGTATGAAGAATGAGGTAGGAGAGTTCGTTTCATGATGCCTCACTTGTCAGCAAGTGAAGGCAGAATACCAGGTGCCAGCAGGCTTGGTACAACCCTTAGAGGTTCTAGAGTGGAAGTGAGATGGCATATCCATGGATTTCGTGATAGGGCATCCATGTACATCCAGAGGACACAACTCAATCTAGGTGATCATAGACCGACTCATCATGTCGGACCACTTCCTACCGATTAGAGAGCAGGGCTCAGTAGAGAGTTTGGGACGCCTCTACATTCAGGAGATCGTACGGATTCATGGTGTGCCATCGACTATCGTTTCCGATAGAGATGCTTGATTCACTTCCTGGCTATGGAAGGGGTTAGAGGAGGCTTTTGGGAAGCAGCTACACTTGAGCACCGCCTTCCATTCTCATACAGATGGTCAAACTGAGAGGACCATTCAGACTCTCAAGGATATGCTCCATGCATGTTTCCTTAAATTTGGTCGCAGATGGGAGGATCATCTACCCACTGTGGAGTTTTTGTACAATAACACCTACCAATCCACCAACGGTATGGCACCATACGAGGCGATGTACGGCTGACCTTGCAGATCACTTCTGTGCTGGACTGACCCTGGGGAGTCAGCACTTATAGGACCAGAGATGGTTCAGGCTATGATGGTGAAGGTGCAGAGCATCCAAGAGCGGATGAAGACTGCACAGAGCAGACAGATGTTCTATGCTGATAGGAGACAGAGACCATTGGAGTTCAAGGATGGAGAACGTGTCATCCTACAGGTCTCACCTCGACAAGGTCTATAAAGATTTGGCTGGGATGGCAAGTTATCTCGACGCTTCATCGGACCTTTCTAGGTCCTTAGCATAGTAGGCGAGGTGGCTTACCGTCTGGACCTTCCACCTCAGTTGCACTGGGTGTATGACGTCTTCCACGTATCTCAGTAGAGGAGATACGTGCACGACCCGTCCCACATCATCAACCATGGGGATCTGGACATCGATGATGGGGTGAAATTCATGGAGGTCCCGATAGAGATCGAGGATTGACAGTATCAGGTCTTATGTGGATGGTCGATTCCTCTGGTGCGCATTTTCTGGTAGCATGGGAACCTCCAAGAGAGCACTTAGGAGCGGGAGGCTCAGATGCGAGATCAGTACCCAAATTTGTTTCCATAGTGTGTGTTTTAGCTTTATGGAGTTGTAAATCCCTGAGGTGGGAGTAATTTAAAGACCCGAAAATTTGAAGGAAATTTTTTTTGTAAACACTTTGAAATTTTACAAGTCTACGGTTTCTAACGGCACTTGATTATAAGGCCCGGTGTTCTCGGAATCAATTTCTGAAGTTTTGTTCAGGTACGTTCAGAAAACGTACGTGCGGGTTTTTCTATCTTTTAAACCGGTGCTCAGAATTGATATCTGAGGACACGGATGAACTCGCAGTGCCTATATTCTCTTAAGGGTACCTTTACCATAGTTGCATTTTATGCGGGTTGAGAGTTAATTTTTGGGGATTTAGAATAATATAAATAAAATTGTTGTACACAATTTTATTTAAAGATGTTAGTTATATCCTAGAAGGGGAAGTTATAGGTGGGTCCTCCACCCACATAACCTCCCATGAGAGAATAATGTGAGGTGGGGACCACACGAACCCCTAACCTTTCAACTCCCTTAAACCTTGTATTAATTCCCTCTTAATTAATTTGACAACTCTACCCTTAATTAATGTGATATCTTAACCTCCCTCTCTCCCATTAATTTTTTAAAACACATTTTATTAATGAATTGAACCCAACTAATAATTAATTAATGTGTTTGAATTTTGAAAATTCATGTGTGTTAAAAATAATATCCTTAGCTATTATTTTAGTTTGGCACTCGTTGTGTTGAGAGAATTTTGGGAGAGATCTTGAGAAATAGAAGAACATCATTCTTCTCTCGATAAAGAATATCTCCAACAAAGAATGAAAATTCACCAATAACGCTTCTTCTTCAGGCACACTCTGACATCAACGGAATTGACGTCCTTCTTCTGCGATGCCCGACCTCCGCGATGCTTGTCTTCTGCGACTCGTCGACGTGCTCTACTCTTGAAATCGAGGTAGGGGTTTTGATTCAATTTTAATTGAATAAAATTTTTCTTCGTTCTTCGTTGAAACCATGTTTTATCTTTGGCCATATGATACCACCTAACGCAGAGGGCACAGGCGGAACGAACACGGCTTGATGACCCTTCGTTGATCCTTGTTCTATTTCGATGGCAATGGTGACAGAAGTGGTGGTGGCGACCAGAGAAAGCGGTGGTCGTATACCCGTCGTGTGGAGTGGAACTGAAGCCCACATCCATGGTCCGCTCGGTCGAAGAAGAATAGGTCGGCCGTAGCCGTCTGGGCTGGTGGAACCGCGGCGCCCCACGGCGCCGCGCTGCGGATGACTGCAGCCCGTGCTCCACAGGCTGCTTCAGTAGGCGAACTGGCCAGCTCATCGGTCGACCGGGTTGGAGAAGGCTGCAGCACCCGCAAGTACCATGCAGTAGGAGAGCGGGCCGCTCGCGCTGAGAAGACTGGATGGCTTCGGCCGGCCAGACAGGAGGGCAGCACCGCTCAGCATCGCCGGTTCAGGAAACTGGGGGGTCGTGTCCCCCCGCATCGCTCGGCCAGCCGGGCCGAGCCGTGGCCAATCGGGTTGGGCCGCGCCAGCTGGGTCTCACCCAGCCAAGCCGGGTTGTGCCCAGTCGTGCTGGGTTGCGCCACGCCAGCAAGGCCGGGCCGTGCCAGCTGCGGGTCTGGCCGCGCCCTTGTGCGGGCTGGGCCTCCTGCCATGGGTCGGACTGTGCCCTACCAGGCCAGGCCACACATCAATGGGCCAGTCCGACCCCTTAGTCGGGTCGAACCTGCCGAACCACGATGGGCTGACCCGCCAGCCCACTGGGCTTGACGGGCTGGGCCTATTTCACTTAAATGTAAGCAACTTAAAGGCTGCACGTCTGATCGACGCACCGTCTATGGAATTAGGACCCTTACGATGAGGTGGTCTCTTTGCGGTACTCTAAGTGATTTTTGGAAAACTTTGGAAAATGGTTTGGTTTGGAACGAGCGTATTTCAAACAGGTCCCCTAGAACGGAAAAGCTAATAACTCTCATACCGGGCATCTGATTGACGCGCCATCTATCGCGTTGGGATTCTTTTGATGAGATGGAACTTCAGGATATATCAAATCTGGACTTTGTGATAGTTGATGTATTAACCCCTTGGCTCGAGGAGCGGACCCTCCCAGAATCAAGCGTGTTGTGTTCGGAAACCCTACAGCTGGTTGTGACTGCAACGACGATTGTACTAGAATCTTATGTGGGTTAGGCAGTGATGAGAATTGTATTGGAGTCCTCTATGGGTTCGGCAGTAATGAAAACTGTACTGGAATCCTCTATGGTTTTGGCAGTGACAACAACTTTACAGGAATCCTCCATAGGTTCGACAGGGACGACAACTGTATTGGAATCCTCCGTGGGATTGAGAGCGATGACAACTGTACTAGAATCCTCTGTGGGTTTGACAGCGACGAGACTGGACTGAATCCTCCATGGGTTCGACAGCAATGAGACAGGATTGAATCCTATGTGGGTTCAACATCAACGAGACTGGACTAAATCCTATGTGGGTTCGACAACAACGAGATACTACTATTTTAGGTTTCTTCAGGTATCTGTCGTTCGACAGTGATAGATGATTCAGTGGCTACAACTAATGATCTCTTACTCTCTATAAGTTGTGTTTACCTAGTGTGAGCTGAGTCTTGACATTCAATCATTATCACCAATGTGATTAGCATCTTTCCTTCGTGGAATAGGTTATTCTTGGGCTTGATAGTGGAGCCAAACTGAGATTGATAACTTATTTATATGTATGGGCATATACCTAAGTAATATTGGTTGATACATCATGGTTGTATCATTTCTTTTGTGGTTTATCCTTTTTGGATTCTGGGAGACCCTCGGGGGTCTCGGGGTCTCTACTGAGTAGTGTATACTAACCCATGCATGTATTATGCTCGTACTACGTTGTGTTTGATGCAAACGATGAATAGCACTGATCAAGGTAGAGACTTGTAGAGATGGACGGTACCCAGAGGTGGACCACTTTGTGAAATGTACACGAAGCAGACTGAGGGACCCAAGGTGCTGTGGAGGTCATATGTACCCACCCTTCATGTGGGATTTCCAGAGGATGACTTAGTGGTTACTAATTTACATTACTGTAGTTGTACTAGCTTTTTATTTGTACAATACTTAATGTTGAGCTTGTATTTCCATCCCCTTTTCCTTTCAGCACTTACTTTTGTATACAGTATTTACTTAGTGTTTACTTCTGTTGTGTATTCTATTGTGTTTGTTTACTTTCATAAAGGCAATTCCTTCCATTTATATCAGTATTTACGCCTTTGGTGTTAGACGCTAGCCCCTGGCCTATGGAAGGCGAGCTTTGGGTAGTCACGGTACGGGCCCCGTGGACGAGTCGTGACATTTTATTTGATCATTCACATGTTTGTGATTGAGGATCTCAATCACTCTGTCAAAATGTTTAAAATTTTCCTCTATGTCTAATATACACTCCCAACATATGTTCTCACAAATAGAAAAAAGGGTTATTTCTACGGTTCAAAACTGAGGCAAGAGGCCCCGAAACCGTGTCCAAAGGCAACGATCACAGTTTTAGCCAACCGTGGCCGCTATCACTGTGGAAGTAGGTCTCGGGCTATTGGCAAGGTTTTGAAAACAATGGAAATAGGCCTCCGAATTTGAATCTATGGTGATTGACCTATAACCATGGTTTTTACCATGGCAATAGCCATGGAAAACCGTGGAAATAACCAAAATTATAAATGTCCCCAGCGGGTTTTGATCTATAAACCTCCACTATGCAGTCCAATGCATTTACCACTACACAGCGCCAAAATTTAGGTATATATCTATATATTATGATATATATACTAATTAAAACCTTGATAATGGACTCAAAACCATGGTGATAGGGCTTCCCATCAATGTTTTGGTTGGATATTGTTTTCCCATAGAAGCGCGGGAACCCTATAGCCATGGTTTTGGAGAACCTTGGCTATAAGGAATGAAAAAATTTGCCTACTGCCACACTTTTTCAAATTGTGGCTATAGGCCACAAAACTATGGCTATAGGCCACATAACTGTGGTTATATCCACCTATAGCCACGGTTTTAAAACAGTGGCTATAGATACATGGTAGTAGCTCTATTTTCTAGTTGTGTCTCTTATGTGGAAACACATTTATATGTTACTTTGGGTAACCGTTATGGTTCTAACTTTCCTTTTTAAAAAGATATTTTAATATTAATTTTTAATATGTGGGTTTCTATGAATGAAACCTTCATGTATTAATCCTTTGATAACCCAAACACATGTTGATGGAGTATTTCATTTTAATGGGGGTAGAATGTAACACCCCATGTTTTTGGAAATTGATTTTATTTCAAATTAATATAATCTTTTTGATATTTTTTATTTCACGCAACACATAAAATAGTTTATTTTATATTTAGGGAACTATGTCCGTATTGTGTTATACACAACACCAAGTTAATTGTGAACTACATGAAAAATAAATTTTTTCTTTATCTACATGGAATATTGAGGTTAGAAAGAATTACGTGCAATAATGAATTTCCTTATTATCATGCATAACACTCAAGACTGGTGTTACAGAAATATAATTCATTACTAAATTATTGTTATTTAATAGGATATAAAATGTCAATTAGATTAAATATTAATGTACTAACTAACTTATGAATAAATATATATTAATTGATTGGTTACATATTGATTAGAAAATAATATATAATCCAAATGATTTTAAAAGGGTCTAATTTTATAAAATAATGTTTTCATGTGATAGAGATGATTTATATTAATAAGTTAAATTAATTAAAAATAGTGAAAAATATTAATTAAATTTATATGTTATATATTAAAAAATATTTTTAATAATAATCCAATATATTTGATAGATATAAGATAAGAACACCCCAATTTTTATGGATAAAAACTAATATTTTTATAAAGGTTGTTTTACATCCTCTTAATGGAGAACCCGTTTTAAATCAAATTAGTTTTTTGAACTTTTATAGATTTAATTTTTAAAAATAAAAATCATCTTTTAAATAAAAACATAAAAATTAGGTTAGGAAAAAATTTTGGTATTTCCCTATGAGGTTTCATTTTTTAATGAATAGTTAAAATAGTGAATTTTAATTCAAATCTACTTTTTCATCAAATCAATTCATAATGTAAAATTATATTTTAAATTTTTTTTTTAAATTTTTTAGATAATATTTTTATTAATTAATACAATTTTGGTCATTTGAACTAATTTTACATTGAAATTGTATATAAAAACTTAGAAAATTGTGATCATTTTTACTTTAAAAACTCGTAGTGTCATCCGATCAGGGGGGTGGACTTTAAATTAATTTCATTCACTTATATAGTTTTAATATATAAAAATGGATTAAATATTTTGAATAATAATAATTTATAATATCTAATATGGTAAACATAGTTTTTTAAAATAAATATTATTGAATGTAATTAAAATTGATTACATCTATTAATGTAAAATTGAGCTTCACTAATGAATTAACTTTAAATTTAAGACCAAAAAAGACCTAGAATCTTGTAAAAACCGCATTTTATAGCCTTGATTCTATCATGAACTTAATATTATTGGTATATTTTTGTTTTTTAGGACCTTTTTTATGTAAAAATATGGGTACACATATATTGTTTTCAAAAATGCCAGGTGTGTCCTTTCCCTTCCCTATAATTGGCCACCACCTCTCCCTCTTCTTCACAAGTCTCAACCCACATAGGGTTGACAAATATCTACCCAATAAACTTCCCAAAATACCTTAATTAGTCATAGAATATTTCCTTTTGGAATAAATAAATCCAAGGAAACCTTTTGGAACAAACCAAAGAGAGTCACCTGATTAAGAGGTAACATCTTTTCTCAAAGTCTTTTCTTTTATTTTCTTTCTCGAACCCCCTAAATTATCCATATTCGATGCCTATATAACAAGACAAAAAAATTCAATATACTATTATTTTGGTATTATAAAGTTTCTACCTACATTAACACACACATCCATAAAATGGGTAATGAACATACTATTTATGTGTATGGAAAACTACCGCCTCACTAAACGATGATTGTCCTTTTTTTCCTTTACAACCTATCAATGTGGAAATTATGATGGAAACTATATTTATATATGTCATATATTATATTTATTATGTCCTTAAAATTATTTATTCCTTTTAAAACACCTATAATTTTACTTTCCATTTGCTGTAAATATGATATTTTTTTTTGAGAAAGTGTGGACTATCACCCCTCAAAGCGATGGGATTCGTTCACGCAATTAACGGGATGTATTGAGGATGGGGTCAGTGAAATTATATGATATATATAACATTATAATTATAATTTAATGATATTATTTACATATATACATATATTTATTTTTCTTTATTTCATTCAATATTATAATAAAAATTGAAACAACGTCCATGCATTCGTACGACTTACAGTCTCCATGAATGATGTATTCCATTTCATACTTCTATATTCTATAGATTATTATAATAAACATATACTGAATATAAATAATATTTATATCATGTTTTAAATTCTTTAAACCATGATATAAGTATATGTAACCAAAATATAACAAATGAATACACTTGTGAAGAACAAAGAGAATATTACTCAAAGTGAAACCTTAACATAGGATTGTCAAAAATAGGGTAATATAGGGTCCTAATAAAACCATATATGGTATAATATATAAAAAATATATTATTTTAAAATATATATAATAAATTCATATTTATTATACATGTTTTTTGAACAAGTATGATGTGAGTAAATACACATGGAAAGGGAATTTCGTCTCCCTTTGTATTTCCATGAGATGAATGCTTTACTCACAACCCATTCATTTAGTGTGTTATGTATACTACCCATGGATATATTATATTGTTTTATAATTAAATTTATTTTTATATAAATAGAAATTTTATGTTCATTATCTCTTGGGTTTTTTTTAAATATACAAAATTAGTAGAGTAATTTTGTCACAATTTACTATCCTTGAATCACAAGCCATGTTATGCGCCAATATTTATCCATGAGGAGTATATAATTCTTTGAAAATATATATCATGAATATTATTCATTTCATGATATTTTCGAGTACATGTAATTTAATTATCTTAAATAGGTATTATGTACTAAATTCACCAAGTGATAAGATTTTATTGAAACAATCTCACCACCATTCGAGATTTTTTATGTTTATGATTCCTTTAACAAACTCTTATAATCCATCTCTTAAGAAGAATATTTAATTTTATTATCCTCAGGATGATAATGTTATATTCATTTATTGTTACTATTTACCCACTCTGGGGAAAATAATATTGTTAATAAAGTGTTTTTAAGAAAACCTAAATTTACCCTCTCTTCGATCATAAATCTATGTTTCTTAAAAACAATGTTTTCAAAAAATAGTTTCCAAGAATTATCTACTATTCTCCTAAAATATTTGAATGAAATATTTACCCATTATTCTTTTAACCAATATTTTAAATGTAATCTTTTTTTACTTTCTAAATGAGGCATTTTTATAATGTTTTTACAGTTCAAAAGGAATATTCTTTTTACCTCGTACAATATGCACAAATTTACCCACCATCAATTTACTGAAGATTTATTTTCATTTTAAGAAGATAAATTTTTAGAAAATGTTTTTAAAATAGATTTTAATGAAAATGGTTTTCAAAAATATTTCAATATTATTTTATATAATTTTTATGGAAAACAGTTTTCAAAAGGTTTTATGTTTTAAAGATCCTTTTTCAACGAATAAAGGATATGTACATCAGGAAATGCTTTCAAAAAATCATTACCTATTATTTTACATCAAAGATAAAATTTTCTTATGTTACTCATTCCCTTGTAGAAAATTATCCAAAGGTTCCATTAAAATTACTTCTTGAATTGTTTATGTTTTGATGGATTGATGCTTAAGAAGCCTGTTTCACTTCCACAGGTTTTATGATTTTGAAACCCACTTAATTTAATGGGTTATGATTTTATGAAGTGATTATGAAACCTATATCTTTTCATAGTTTATTAAGTGATGAAAGTTTAATCATACCCATTTCAATTCTTGGGTTATGAATTGATTTTTATAAAACCATTCTATTTTTATGGGAATGATATGATGAACATTCAATTATCTTATGGAAAATGTGTGAATGATTTTATTATCATATGGGTGGAAAATATATCTACCTCCAATGAATTTGGTAATGGTATGTTTTATATAGTCTAAAAGGGTACATGGTTTGTATCCCAAGCCTAAAAGTAATATGTTACACAGGTTGTAGCCCAAACATGAAAACAAGAAGGTACATGAGTTGTATCCCAATCCAAAAAACAATAAGTTACATTGGTTGTCACCCAAAGCTAAATGTAAGAAGGTACATGGGTCATACCCCAAGCCTAACATGTTATAAAGGTATTGTCTTGAAGCCTTGACATGAGTTTATATTCTTATATTCATGCCAAATATTATATATCTTATTCCACAGTTATGATTTCATGGATCAAGATGTTTATTTACTTATTATTAATGTATTATAAAATACCAAGATTTATACAATAACTAATTTTTATAATCATTGATATATAGGGTATAATATTGTAATGTTACGATAACATTCTCAAACCCCTATGATCATGTTTATGCTTAAATGTATCCCTTGTTTACCCATACTGAGGATCTGAGATCACCCATTTTTCAGTTTACATCCCCTTGATATAAATAAATAATTCATTTATTATAGTTATAATAGTGGTTATAGTCTTGTATAACCTAGTGGGAGAACATTTTTCCCTCTTATGTACCAGTGTTTATGTTTCCATGTTTTTAATGCACTAAACTAAAACAATCATTGGGTGTCCATTTATAAAATGTTTTTTAGTATTCCACAAAATATATGTCATATTAATATATTAAATGTCTGGGTATATATAACATCTCAATTTAATTTTTATTAAATACACTTTAATAGAATAATATAGGTTCAGGAAATAGAATGTGTCTCAAAAAATGAAAATTAAGACAAAATTACATTACCGATTTGGTAAAATTTGAACCATAAACACCATGAAAAAGAGATCATAATATTTATTTTTATATAACTATAAATTTGTGGATAATAATACTATAATACATTCATGGTTCGTATTTAAACAACTAAAAATAAGAGAGTGGTCAATAAGTAATAAGTATCATAGAAATAAAAGTGAGACTAACAAATACCCTTACTACTCAAGTAACTTTTGAACCGTGAGATCATTTAAAGAATAACATAAATTAAAAAATTTAATATAATTTAATTTAGTAAATTAAATATATAAATTATAATATTAATTATTTATATGAAACAATGATAATAATTGGTGAATTCAACATATATCTTATATAAATAAAAGTGATATGGGAAAACCCTTACCTTAAGTCTTTAATTTCTTCGTACACATTAAAAAACTCATATATAGTCGTATAATTTTACTATAAATCTACCAAATTACAATATTATTTTATATAAAAACACATATTATTTTATTAAGACTCTATATTACAAATTTATTACCAATTTTATATTAATTTATATGTTTTGGGTAATATCTGCTTTGTTTTTCATTTATGTTTTCACTTGTTATTCTTGATCCTCTTAATTAGATAATTATTTAATTATTTACAGAATTTAAAACATGAAATAAATATTATATATATCCATTATATAAATATATATAATAATATATACAAGAAAAAAATTTGAAATAGAATACACCATTCATGGAGACAGTTGGTCGTACGTATGCATTAACGTTGTTTCTATTTTCTTATCGTATTGAAAGAAAGAAATTGAATGACATATAAGGGTATATATATATTATAATTTTTTTATAAATATTATGTCATATATATTATATAAGTTTACTAAAACTACCATTATTACATTCCGTGTAGAGTGTGAACGAATCACATCGTTTTGAGGAGGCAATAGTCCACACGTCCACAAAAGAAGTTATTATAATCCCAAAAAATGAAAAGCATGAAGGTATGTGTTATATAATAATTAAATAAGAATAAATATATCTTATATATCATATATAACATATAAAAATATTATGTACATCATAATTCCCTACCATGAGTGGTGTTAAAGAAAAAATGAACAACATTATTTTGTGAGGCGGTAGTCCGCCATACACACGAACATTAAGTTTGTTACCCATTTAATATAAGTGAGTGTATGTGTAGGTATAAACCTTGAAATAAAAACATATTAGAGTATATATTATACTTATGTAATTATATTTTCATGGAATAAGAAGAACAAAATAGGTGGAGAAATAAATAAAATAGAAATTCACATTGAAGAATGTTCCCTTTTTAGGTTACTCTTATTGGTTTGAACCTAAGAGAATCCTTGGTTGAATTTCATCCAAAAGTGAAGCTTCTAAGATTAAGGGAGGGAAACTAGGAGATTAATTTTATAGGTTTTGAATGATAAAAATGTATTGAGAGCTTTTAAGAAGTGAGGTGTTGGGTGACCATTTATAGTGGATGAGGAAGTGTCATTCTTGTTAATATAAAATGGTGAACACTATTGATAGGTATCACTTACATCATGTGCCTCCAATAATTATCCATTTTTTATAAAAGTGATTATATGGTCTAAATATGGCCAGATAATTTCTTTTCTATATGTTTTTATGGTATTAGTCCCTTTAAGTTAAAATTTAACCACTATGTAAACTTGTTTTAGCCTTAATCATTGTAATTAGTTTTAATTACTTTCAACATGTTTATGGTAAAAATATTAGTTGAAATTACTATAAATTATAAATTATGATGCTTCCAAATATTTAATCCATTTTTTCAAATTCAAAATACATAACTTATAAAAAAATTTAAAATTAATCTCATAGATATGATGAGATACCACCTTTTTAAAGTGAAAATGTTCAAAAGTTTGAAATGTTTTTATATCTATATTCAATGTGAAATTGATTAAAATGACCTTAATTGTATTTATTGTTTTATAAATCATATGATTATAATTTAAATTAAATTTGAAATATATTTTAACTATATAAATACATTATACAAAAAAATAGTTTTCAATTAAAATTCAATATTTTTTCACTATTTATAAAATATGAAATTATCGGAAAAATACTAAAAAAATCACCGAACAAAAATAATAATATTAAAATTTCAAAATTGATTTTTTTTTATTTCAAATAAAAATTATAAAATTTTCAAAAAATCTATTTAGTAGGGGTTCACCATTAAAATGTGGTAAAATTACCTTTTTGAAAAATACAACTTTTTATTTATTAAATTAGATTTATTCTCAACTTATGCATATAATATCTATTGGATAAGTGTCAAAATAAATTATTGAATATATAAAATATAAATTTTTTTAAAAACATTCATCAAAATTGTTTTGTTTAATTAATTGAGATAAAATTTTGTTTTTATAAATAAAGATAGTTATCTTAGAAAAGGAATTTCATTATTTTCAAAGAGTTATTACATTCATTTCTAACTAATTGATAACCAAGTGACTCATTTTATATAAATGTGTTGATAATGTTTTCACAATTTAATTAATATTACATATAAATTCCATTCCAATGGTTAGTTGATAACTATAATAATACATTAATAACAATATTAATACTATATTTTAGTTTGGTAAAACTCAGCCTTGCGTGTAATGCAAGCTATCAAAGAAACACAGTATTGCTGGTAACATAATCCAAACATAGTGTTGTGTGTTCTACATGATAATATAAGCTTTATATACAGTGATAGCATAACATGGTGCTTCATGAAACGCAAGACAATCTTAGTGTTATAATATCCCAAAAATCTATATTAAGTGTTGTGTAAAATAAAAAATATCAGAAAGGTTAAATTAATTTGAAAAAATATATATATTTCACATTATCTTAGGGTGTTACACAACATTATTTTAATTATAACTTAATACTTATATGTTTGGTATTATTCCCATAATACGGCCTAAATAAAATTTATAAGGGTTTTAGGAAGGGGTTTGGGAAATAATTGGTCGAACCAAATGGCTCTTGAAGATTTGAGATAAGATGAGAGGGGGTTCCCTTTTATAAGTGGGGGAAGAGAAATCATAATTTTTTTTAAATAATTAATATTAATTAATTTTCAAATCAAAATTTATCAAAATTTATATAACTCTAATATAATATGATTACGAGTTGAAAAACACTTATCCAATAAATTTTTGACAAGTCTAGGTGATGTTTTCAACCATATATTTGTGTTTTAACTCGTTGATAACACTTTTTAACATTATCGTGATAAAATGTTTTTTTACACTATATAGGTAAAGAAAGTAACTATAAAATGAAATGTTAACCATAAATGGATCATGGTCGATATTTTAAACTATATGCCCTTAAATTGTATAAATATGGTATTTTTAGAAATTTTAAAAAATTTAATAAAATATTATTTAATAAAAAATATCACTAAGGTCATTTTTTGAAGTACGCAAATTATTATAATATAATATGTGTCTAACAATCCTAAAATGGTTTCAAAATGACATGGATTAAAAGATAAGGATACAAGGGTCTTAATATAATCACCCATTCAAAATTTTTATAGGTGTATATAGCACATTAAACCATATCTTTTGGTTTAACATGTTGGTTAACCAATTTTAACATTAACCATGGTGATGAAGCCTTCAATATTAAAGTGTTATAATATTGATTATAAGGTAAAAATTGGATCTTAAATGGAGAATGGGTGAAATTTTGTTACCAATTATCCTCATATTTTCCATATTTCAAAACTTTTATAATTTTTAAGGAATGTGAAAAAATTGTATTTAACAAAAAATAATATTAATGTCATTTTAATGTTTATTCACATAATTTGAATTAAAAAATAACATTACAACAATGGAATTAAAATATAATCATTTTTACAATATTAATATGTTTTATTTATCATAAATATTCTTCAGAAACGTTAAATTACCAGAAAAATAGATTTTATATTTTTTTTAAAAATGTATTTTATTTTTCTACTACTTGCACAAGCACTATGTTAGTGTTCAATATGAATTTAAGGTAACTTTTCCATCACTAAAAAATTAAAATAAATTACTATGAAAAAAAGATTCATTAATATTTCAGATAAACATTTATAACTAAGCATATGTTGTTTTTATACCCACCATAAAATATTATTGATATTAAAATAAAAAAAGTGATATTTAAAACATTATATTTTTTAAAATATTATAATGATAAAGATAAATGTTAAATGGAAGAAAGGAATATATTAAAATTTTGGATATTTATTGATGAAATAGACTCATCCAATTAAATAAAGGTATGTTTTTTAATAATGTTTAGGCCTTATCATGTTAGTTTTAACACTAATTAACCCATTTTAGATATAACATGGAAACAAAAATTTACTATGGTTACTATTAATATTGACCAAAAATAAGATGGGGTATTTAAATTTTCTGGATCAATGGATTAAAAATTTTAAATTATTTTTTTAAGATACAATTTATATAAGTTTCAGATATTGATTTTAGATAAAAACAAAAAACGCATTGAAAAACATATTTTTCCTGAAAAATGTATTTTTAAGTATAAAAATGTCTTTATGCCAAATTCAACCAAAATAATGATTCCAAAATAAAATTATTATTCATAATCTAAATGAACTTATTTTTCATTCAATTCATTTTATAAAAAATGTTACTTTTTAAATTCTTGAAATAAAAATATATTTTACAATAAAATTAAATATTTTTTACTATTTATTGAAAAATCAAACTTTTTATAATATTATAAAAAATATCTAAGATAATTTTGAAATGATGATTTCAAAAATGATATCCAGTTTATAAAATAAAATTTTAAATTTTCTTTAAATTAATTTTTATATTCACTCACAAGAAATAAAAAAAATTGAAGAAAATGTTTTTCTAAATCATAAAATTATTTTACTAAAAAATTAGCACTTATTTCATTGTCAATTATAAATAAATTTTAATTGAGTAGTACCTTTATATATATTTCATAATATGGTTAATCCTGTTCATATTCACTAATTTAATGTATTTTCTATAACAGGAAAAATAATATTTCATAGTTCATTTAATCTTACTGTTGTGCATTGTATATTCTATCAAAAATAGTATTACCTTAAAATATAAAGGTTCTAAAATACCTATAAGTTACTAATTGATATCATTTCATCGAAATAGGTCCAAACAAAATCATTAAACATCATAGTAGACTAAGTACCCAAACCCTGGGTCTTACAGAATCAAAATCTGTGAAGAAATAAACCTAAAATTTAACTCCAAGAAGTACTCATCACACTAATATATCCATAACAACATTACTCCCTTCTTGGTAATCTTCTTAGTTGGAAATACTAGTTGATAAAATTCATGTATTGAATGCATGTAATATCTATCCAACATGAGAAAAATATAAATTTTTTAAACGTTTATGGGTCATTCCTAAGACATAACTACCTCAACAATAATTATATCAATATATATTTCCAACTATAAAAGAATTAAACTAAGAAATCATACATTTTTTTATTCAAAAGTGACAATTATAGAACTTTCCATAAATATGATTCGCTCCAAGAGTTCACAAAACTGACTAGATATGTATATCATGTAACTTTGAGGTCTTTATGTACACTAGGATACTATTAATAAAGCCTATAAAAAAGGAGACCATATAAGGGTAAAAATTCTTATTCATGAAATCCATGAACACCATATCTACATTCTTCTGAACTAATAGTACCATGAGATTCTCATACAACCCATACATACTCTTAAATGAAATCTTTAGTATGTCCTTCATCCTAAACTATATATAATGGTGGACTGATGATAAATTAATATTACAGAACCACCATTCCCACCTCCTATGGTCAAAAAATGATACTTTGTAGTGGATAACTTCTCTTCATTGTGAATTGATTCAGTTTTTGGGAACCAGTAAACAATCTAAATTTGATATCTACCTTCCTAGAAAATAAGACAAGAGCACCCCAAGGAGAAGTGATAATAAATATAAATCCCTTTGCCTCTAGGTCATCAAGTTATAACATAAGATCTCTAAACATAGATAGTATAATATGATATTGAAGAATCTATATAGGTTTTTTGCTTATAACTAGTTCAATATTAAACTCAATTCCCCTATCAAGAAGGATTACAAATAAATATTCTCGAAAAACATCCCAGTAACGGTCCATCATTTGATAAAAATGGTTGTCACCGTCACATGGTCTGCTAAAAGAAACATACTCACCCACTACTCATTAATATCACTATTTTGAAAAAGTTTTCATCCTTCCCTACATATTTTAAACATCCATTCCATATTAACAACAAACTAATCTTCCTTAGGGGAGGTAAAATCCACCTATTTCCAATAGTAGTCAATGTGAAATTGAAAAAACATCAACCAATCCATGCCAAATATGATATAGATACTTTTAATCTATAAAATAAAAATATAACAAAGATTTTCATATCTTAAAACCTTTATGGTAGACTCTGAGAACCTCGAAATATTGTTTACCTTCTTATGAAGAGGTGTATCAGGAGACAGGAACCAAGTGGAAAATGCCACTAGTAACTCTAAAATGTACCACTGGCCATCGAGGATCCTCTACATTATCAGATGGAACTTGATATAATACACACACCATACCAGCCTCAAATTCGTGGCCCTATCTCATGATCCTTGACTTGATATAGGAGCCAAACCTTACAAATTTGAACTTTTTGTTGAGATCCTTAGACTTATCCACAACCGAATATCCTAGAAGATGTTTGACTATCAGACTAAGATCCATGTGATAGGGCCCTTGAGGCATAGGGCTTCCCCAAACCACTTCCCGCACATGACTACTAAAATATAAAACAAAAAACACATGAGATGAACCATATTTATACCTAAATGAAACTCAGGGTGCAATAACTATATTAAACCCCAATTTATTACACTAAACACACAAGAGTGGAGACACTCTTAATGTTGGAAGGGATGAACCCCCTATTTATCCTTACAGTATATCACCATCCTAGTGTATCTCCTCCAATCTCCCATTTATAACACTAGAATAATCCACTATAATACCACTCAAAAGGATACCACTAAAATAGAGTGGAAACCCTACTAAACAATCCTCATATAAGCTCTTCTCAATGTTAAGAGCCTTGAGAACAACCTCTAAATATGATGTCTTGTAAAAGAATATGAATTGATTCTAAACCTACAGATTAAGTCTAATCTCAAAAATTATGTCCATATGAACATCATTACATTAAAAAAATGGAGAAATATGGATCAACTCCATGAAACATGCCACATACACAGATAGAGATTCCACTCCCTACTACAGTTTTAGAAATTCTCTAACTCTATCCAAAATAAGTAGTTTAGGGATAAATTACACAAAAGAATATGTCCTCAAAAGCTTATTATGTTATACCATCATGTATTTCATCCTAAAAAATCACTCATAACCTCTCATGGATGGTCCTTGTAGCATGAACACCTCTAACTTCACTCGATAATTAGAGGGTGTCTCTATAAGGTCAAATATCCCTTCAACAACCTTGATCTAGTGATCAGCATCCTAAAGGCCACGCATTCCCTAAAATTTTAATGTATCTTATAGATGAAAGTTTAACACCTCAAAAATTTTGTATAAAATAATATTGTACCTGATATGTTTTTTAACAATCAACAATGTGTTTTAAGAGAAGTATGATATACTCTAAAAATATAATTATTAAAATGTGGCTGTTATATCCTTATAGTTGAATTAGTAGGTATAAATATGGTTAAAAAATTATACAATATGTGTATAAATATCTTAATCAATACATAATTATTGATTAATTCTTATTAAATAATCAATTAATTTTTATATCATTCATTTTATGCTACAATATTATAATTTTTCACTAATAATTTTTATTGTATTTTCATGTGTGGGAAATTTAACTAATTTCTACAAGTTTTAGAACTTTTATTTAATAAAATGAAAATATTTTTTTAAATCATCATTTAAATATTATCATTGAGTGTTTTTTTATTATTTTTCTAAAAAGATTTATTTTTTATTGAATAGTAAAAAATAGAAATTTTGAATACCATATATTTTTTCTCCAAAATCAGTTAATTTAAAAGTAAAATTATATTTTTTATTTTATTTTAATGTAAAAAATATCCATTAATAAAAATATTATAAATAATTCCAATGGAATCGAAATTATGTTTTATTTTTGTATAAGTTTATTTTTATGATTATAAATGCATTTTTCTAAAAACTCTTTTTAAGTGCATGATGTTTTTAGATTTTAATTACTTAAAATAATATTTAATATATAATTATTTAAATTAATTTTTAACTATATATATATGTGTGTGTGTGTGTGAATTTAAATTCCAATATTTATGATTATTTGTCCTAGATTCAATGTATGATCATCTCATGCTTTAAAAAATCATTTTCTTAAAATCATGTCTTTCATCACTTTTTGCATATATATTTTTGAATTAATTTATTCCACTTATAGATGTTTAATCTTGATAAATTAAATCCATAATTTTAATTAGGAGTTTAAAATATTGTAAATAGGCCTCTTTTTTTATAATAAATAGTAACACTACTAAAAACTATTTTCACCACGGTAATGGTAAAATTGTTAGATCATAAACATTTTGAGAAATAATCCATAAACATGAATATATTTCCTTGAAATAGTTTAACTTGACCACATTCTTTAAATATTAAAAAAATATTTCATTTTGGTTCCATTATCCTTTGATAGTAAACTTTTCTAATAATTTGATTCATGGAAAACTCTAAAAGGTCACTCTAGTTTTTCTAATTTGTCTTATATGTTTACAAAGGGATAATAATACATTATGTGACACCCTATTATTTTAAATTATGTTATCTCTGCAAAGTAATTCAATAACTTCCGCTACACGCAACACCAAGTCTGAACGCACCACGACTTAACAACTAGCCATTGAAAAATCATTTAAGAATATTATTAACTGAATTTATAATTTTATATACTCCATATAATTTTATAATACATATTATGTGTTTCTTAGAAATAATATAATAAAAAATTGAATTTTTCAGATAAAAGAAGTATTTTTCAAAAAATGCAATTTTACCGCCTTTTAATGAAGAAACCTTTTTAAAACCAATATTTGACACTTTTATATTTTAAAATTAATGAAATTAAATTCTTTTTTAGAAGTGGGACATAAAAATTCATTTTGTATAACCTTTTGGTACTTTTGTGATAATTTTCATATTTTGATGAATAGTTAAAAATAATAAATTTTAATTCAAAACTACTTTTTTAATCAAAATAATTGATTATACTAAATAATGAATTTGAATTGTTTGGAAGTATAATTAAAGTATATTTTTATCATTTAATAAAATTTAGGACATTATAAGTAATTTCACATTTAAATTTGACATAAACACATGTCAATCTTTTGATAGTTTTTACTTTTTAAAATCCCATTTTTTTCTTTTAACAATTGGAATTAATTATAAATTAATTAATTCAACTTGTATGATTTTAATTTGGAAAAATAGAATTCATTTTTTAATTAGGAATATCAAAATTATCTTTTGGAGAATGTTTGGTATTTTTCTGAAAAGTCTTAATTTTTGATGAATAGTGAAAAATATTGCGTTATTGTTTAAAACTGAATTTCATTTAAATAATTATTTATTTTTTTCATTTTAAGTGAAAATAGATACATAATACCTATATTAATTAAATGTAATTCATTGGAGTCATTTTTATAATAAAATTAGATGTATAAAATTTTATTGAACTTTTTACCGTCATTTACCCGCCTTCTAAGATCATTTGCAAATTTGCATAAAACGTATTTTTACCTCTTCTGTGAGCTGAATTTCAAAAATTCAAGAAACACGGTTGAAATAATTAAGAAAAATGTGGTTCACTCATTTTCTTTCGAGATTTTCTGTGATAAATTTCCATAGAGGGAAATTTTATGGATGTTTTAAAACCAATCTATTTTCATCTATACTATTTATAAAATGAATTTTTTTTATTAGTAAAAATTTTCTCTTTTTGTTACATAAAATGATTAATAATTTTTTTAATTAAAACCCAACCTTATTTCCCCTTTAATTGATATTTTTTTTCATGTCTATACTCTTCAAAATGGTTTTATGAATGTTATTATATATATTTTTTAATGTTTTTAAAAAATCAATTTCAATTCCATTGACTTTATTCAAAATGGTTTAAAAATTAATATTTCTAAAAAAAATTATGAACAATTACATTTTTTCTTTTTACAAAAGTGTGAAAGGAATGTTTTCATTTAGAATATATGACCTGAACATATTTTACCAATGATTTGAATACTCATTAATTTTAAGATTAATTTATTGGATTCCTTTTTTATTTTAAAATAAAATTCTCTTCCCTGTATTCAGTGAATTTTTTGTTAAATATTTATCATTAGAAAATTTTATATTGTCATGTTTTTTAATAAAAGGTTCAAATGATCTTTTAATGTTAATTTTAATCTTTTTAAAAATAATTTATGGGTTTTATGCTTCACTTGGATTATACGATTTTTATGAATTCCACTTTATTTCTCATGATGGATTATGATGATGAAAAGGATTTAATATTTATTTTATGAAATCTGTATCTTTACCTTGGGTTACTTATGTAATGATGGATCAGTTTCTTTTACATGAGTTTTTCCATGTTCAAATGATATAATACTTATGAAAATATTTTATTTTATAGGGGTTATTATGTGATGAAATGATTAATGTTTTATGGTATTATATAAATTGTATTTATAATATTCATTATGTTATGGGTCGGTTCATTATATCCCTCAAATTCAATGGGTAAATTATTATATCTCATTAAATAATTATGGGAAAGCAGTTTTTTGGATTAATGCACTATAGGAAATTGGTGGGGATGCCTAGTATACTATGAAATTGGAAACAGGTGGAAATTCATGATCCTCTGTGTTATGGGAAATAATTGATGATTCTCAATCCACTATGATAATGGAAATATATGTTTATGCATGATCTAATACGATCTGATAGTCTTGATATTTAACCATGATAAATGATATTATTTCTATGCTAAATATAGTTCCACACTTTAGTGAAATTTTTTTTATACTTATGATTTGATCACATGTCTCATGATTGATTTATTATTTTTATTCACATTTATGTTTCATGTCTTTGGAAAGGGTAACGGTTTATTCTATGACTCATGTTTATGATATATGATAGATTGGGTATGACCTTTGTAAGTTATGATCATGATCTCATATAATTATTCTTATCTTAATATTTCATATGATCATAAATTGATATCCCTCATA
Organism: Viscum album; assembly: GCA_963277665.1. Taxonomy (NCBI): domain Eukaryota; kingdom Viridiplantae; phylum Streptophyta; class Magnoliopsida; order Santalales; family Viscaceae; genus Viscum; species Viscum album. The sequence continues at coordinate 451,325,025 of OY728133.1, forward strand.
TTCACCCTTAATGATCATCTAAGATGACTAGTTCTTGTGTTTCCTTATACCATGTTATAAATAAAGGTTTAGGTATAGTGTGTTAAGAAGAGTTCTAGTTGTGAAGATCATAATTTGAGATATTATATTTCATTTATGTACTTAATTTTTATGTATCCAAGTCTCCAAGACAATAAAAAATTATAGTTCTAAAATGGATCAAAATATTATGTGACAAATAATCATCTAATAAGATATAATATTTCTTTATAAAATTTTCAGGCCACTATAGTTTGTATCAAATAAGGTATTAGTTAATATTTTGAGTTTATGGTTCAAAAAAAAATGGTGAAAACCATATATATAAGTTTAAGTGTAGGATAACATCTTATGTTATGGTAAATAAATAGTTTTGGTTTTCATATAAATTGCAACCATGTATGGATACTGTCAAGCTGATAAGGTTATTCTACAAATTCACCTATGTGTAACAACTTTGTAATGGTTGTATTGGTTTTTACCTCAGTCATAATTAGTGTATGATGAGTATGCCTATGTGTTCACACATATCTATACACTCCTAGGGGATATGATTCGGTTAATTCACATTTTCTTTATGAACCACTATAATGAGTGCTAGAATAGAATCTATGGAAACATATGACATGCTATAGTGATATAAGATAATTATTAAATGTTATGGGTTGGTAATTCTATGTTTTAATAGATGTTAAAATGTGTATACACCCTATTTGAAGTATTATGTGATGGTATTTTGAGATGATTAATGATATTTTGGGAGACTATTAAAGGAATACAAGCCTTTCAATTATTATATGTTTTAGTGAAAAGGTTATTTGAGGAATGATGATTGATATAATTTATAGAAGAATATATGATTTTATATTTTCTTTATGTTGTTTCATGATATTTATGGAATATATTAGAATATTTTGGGGAGTAAATAATGAGACTATATATTATTTATATAGGAAATTATAAACAATTTTTATTATTTAGAGATAATAGTTAGGTTGATTGTAGTGAAAAATAAGTTATAAAATCATTCAGTTTTTTCAGTTTTGAATTTAGCTAGACATATTTTGGAGAAGTTATAAGGTATAGTATTTATGGATTGTTTTAAATTGAACAATGGTAATTATTATTTATGTTTTATAGATCCATGTATTGTTTCATCAAATGAATAATTGTCCATATTGGATAAATGGTGATAACCATTTTGGTTTTTCTAAATATTTAGCGACAAACGGAATGACTTATCATTATTTTATGGAGATTATGTCCTATTAAAATTTAGTTTTAGTGATTTTTCAAGATTAATTCATCATGAATTTTTATTTCGTGGATTAATAGATGAGGTAGAACTTCAAATTGATAGATTCACAACAAAAAGATAAAATTGGGCCTATGATATGGAAATAAATCAAGTATATTTTACATTCCTATCTATCATGATAGTAAAAGAATAAGTCAAAAATATTAAAATTTTCCTGAAATAAAGAATTATAATTATACATTTATTTTTTATGAATTTATGTCCTTTTGACCTCATACTGATTTATGGTGTTGTGGTCATGAACATTCATGAGACCATGTTCTCTATCACTCTCTATTAGTCATTGGATGTTATTTCCCCCAAAATTTCAACATTTTAACATACCACCAATTTTATCCTTATATGGAATCCCAATTAAGTTTATAGGGAACCTTTATGTTTTCCACTTCCCCTTTTCAAAGGTTGTTTTATTATCCCTTTGTATGATGATATTTTTTAACAAGTGTTTTTTAAAATATCTAATCAGTGATGAATGAGATATAAATTCATAGGTAAAAGATTATTTATATATGGGGGGATAATGTAACACCCAAAAATAATATTTTAAAATAATATTTTACTTAATATATTTTTTAACACGTAACACCAATCTTGAAGAAAATTTCAATATACTATACAAATATTATTATTCTAATGTGATTGATATAACCTAACCATTTAATTAGAGGGTAAATATATGAGTAACCACATTATAAAAAAATGTATTATTTTTTTATCAATTCAAATGTATTAATTAGTTCTTATTAACAAAGTTCTCAATTTTTAGTGAATTCATTTTAGTCATCAAAAATATTTTGTATTCAAAAATTAATTCTGTTATATTTTCATTCCTTGAATTTATAATTAATTTATTCCAATTATATAAATTGAATATTGTAAAATGGACTCCATATTTCGAATAAAGAGGCTAAAATTTGGTAAATATTACTCTTTTATTTCTGTTCATAATGAGTTTTAACCTTGGTAGTAATGGGTCACTATAGTAAAGTAAAATCAGGTAGAACAAGGTTAAAATAATGAGATAAGGCTTAAAAATAATCGATATACTTTCTTATATTTAATTGGATGATTTTAAATAGTGAAACTAATTTAAATATTCTAAAATATGGAAAAAATCATTATTATTTGATTAATACCTTTATATTATTTTAGGTAAAGGAAAACTCTAAAGGGTCAGTCTATTTATTTTAATTTATCCTATATGTTTACATAGGAATAAAAAGATGTCAAGAATGAATATAAAAGTTTATTTTAATATAACTAATTTATATTTATGATATTAATTTATTTTAAATTTTTAGTGATTATATAACTACATTAAATAATTACACAATGATGACATAGTTCTTATAGAAGCAGTAGAAATATTTACTAAGTAATTGGAAAAGCATTAAAATAATAATGAATTGGATGATTTTTTGTGTGAAATTAATTTTATGTTAATTAGAATATGTTCTTTTATGAAATTTTCTTGATTCTGTATACATTTTTATCTTCCTAATTTAATTTCAAATTAAATTAATAGTTCATAAACTAACATTAATGATATTTTATATTATATAATATTTTATTAAATGACTTAAAAACCTAAGAATATTTAAATAGGAAAAGGTGGGGGGATATGGTTTTAAATTTCTACCCTTGACCATTTTTTCCAATTATTAACTTATAAGTAATTTTATAACACCTAATGATGGGAAAATGTGTAACAGTGGTTAAGGATATAAAGGGTTAATAGGGGATTAAACTAAAGAGATATGGGTCATAATTACCTAAAAACGTGGATAAATCATATTCGATGAGATTATTTGGATCTTATTTCATAATAAATTATAAATTATGATGATGTTTGACCACTTTTACATGAATATGTCTTTATAATATTTTAACAATTTGAAAAATTATAATAATTCCACCTCTGTTCCTTATAAATGGATACCCCTCATCTCTTTTCATTCCACCACATTAAGCCACCAAGTTTGAACAATGCCTACTTGAGTATTTTATAATATTTCCTATAAATTAATTAGAGGTGTTTTTATTTTTAATGTAAATTCTATGGGTATTTGTGATGGGATCTAATGTAGATCTACCAAAGAATAGGTTATTGTCCTACCCATCATATTTCAATTTATTTCTTCTTCCACTACCCATAAATCTTTGTAATTACACATAAAATTATAACTTAAGTATGCTAGATACATTGAAATTTTTTATTATTATTATGTAACCACCATTATTTACTAAATCTTTCATCAAATGGGAAATTAATGTATCACTGGAGTGTATGTGTCGATTACCGCCTCAAAGTCCCAATATAAATCATTTTCCATTACCGTAATTCAATTATGGTTATTATGATGGATTTAATATTTATATATATTAATTATGACATAATTATGATTCTATAATTATAACAACTTGTCTACCTTTTTACATTCCCTTGCATTGGAAAACAATAATGTTGCTTGTGGGTATATGTGGGCTACCACCTCCACAAAGGAAAGTGATTATATTTTTCATTTACATTTTATATGGGAGATAACAAGGATATATTTAATGAATATATAAGTTATTTATTAAATAATTATGATTTTGGAAAGTCAAATTACTATTTATATTTCTTTTATTCCATCCATCAAAATTTGGAAACATCACTAGTACGTACGTATGGACTATCATCTCCATGAGGTGATGCAATTCATTTTTTATCATAGATTTGTATGAATAATTATAAAAATGTGTATAATTACTAAATATTATAATTTTCTCACAATATTATTCTAGATAAAATGGGACCATGATCAGTGTATAAGTGTTTGAACTTTTAAACCAAAACATTCATGAAAAACAAAACAATTATCACCTAGAAACTTCAATTTTTGTAAGGAATTATTAATAAATTGGTGTTAAATTTTTTTAAGAATATCTTAAATGGTATTATAAGTATTTAAATGGTTCTAGTAGAAATTATAATAATTTTAAATTTATTATATAAGAGGTTAGAGAACTTATGAAACTATTCAACTTGAGGTAACGGTTTCTCATATCACTTTTTTTTCTTTGAGTCATATATCATATTTATAGTGCCATAGTTTTTTCCATGTAAAGATTTGGATTATATCTAATAATAATTTTAGTGTCATGAATTATGAAAGAATGAAATTTTTTGTCTCAAAAATCCCAAAATCGATATAATAAAAATATTAATTATATTATATAACAGGCGTGCAATTTTTTTCTGAAAAAATAAAAAAACTATGGAACAGAGTCTCATATCTTAAATATGAGATCTATTTTTGAGTCTAAAATATATGTTTTAACCTAGGTGTAATGTAGCGACCCCCAAATACCGGGGTGCTTAATGAGACATGATATACTTTACATTACATCATTACAAAAATAAATATCATGTCTCATCACAACAGAGGATCGTGAGGCTCGGGATTCTGGGAAACCAGCTGCTTTTGATTAGCTTCATTAATATCAACCGTGCCTGAAAAATTTTAAACAAAACGTAGGGTGAGCAAAAATGCCCAGTAAGGGGGTTTTAAATCATTTTCAAGAAAAATCTTTCTTAAATAAGTCCTTTTGAAAAGAATAAAAATACTTTTCTAAATCAAAACATTATCATTTCTTAAAACAAGAATACCATCTTTCTCTGAAAAAAAAACCACTTGCACAAGAAGCACATACTTGAAATAAGCTTTAATGTAAACATGATTAGAGTGCGCAATATAAACAGAGTAAGCAATGCATAATGTTAAAACAAGGTTACTTTAATTCCAAGGGAAATTCTATGGCTAAGAAGTAAAACATACATATCAGGGTTTGTGCGTAGAATGCGGTTCATTTAACAGTTTTCCATATGAAAAACAATTCTTGTCACATAAAGTACATTTTCATGATCATGGGAGCTTTCAACTAGGGGTCATCCTGTTAGTTGGACGAACCCCTGATTAACCTTTATCATTACATGTAGAGGGGACGTATAATCCTGGACTTTGTCATGACTTTTCATCATGACCGTATAACATACTTAACGGGTCAAGGCTCACTGCCCACCCCGTTTCCTTTGCTCAAGCCAAGGCTAATTTGCCAGGATCGTCACACTTGTTCATCTCATGAGACTCTTGCTTTACCCAATGCATTGGAGCGCTGTATAATTCCGGGCGCACCCGTCACATCATTCTTGTTGTGCTATATAATTCTGGGCGCACCCGTCACATGTAAGTCCTATACATCCCTCACATATCTTGACATGGTCATTCGTTAATGGGGTTCCATGCATTCTTACTTCAACCCCATTTCACATACATAACATGAAAACAGTTCTTTCATTAAAACATTAAGACATGCATGATCATGCTTCGTGCACATAAAAAGTTCACATGGTTTTTAATAAAGTAAACATAACACTTAATATTCCATACATCAAAAATTCCCAATTAATGCATGGTCACCCAATAATTACACATGTGATGATAAATGGATATCCTAGGCGTTTAATACTGGAAGCTGAGGTTAAAAAGTGCAAAATCAAGTTCATCATGTATATTTGTGTAAACTCTTTCATTATCACATGAGAACACACCTACTAATACATGAATTCATTTATAAAAGTTCATGCAACCAATACCGTCCATTTTAAGGAAAAATCCTGATTATCCGAAGCAGTGATAAATGAAAATTCTTAGTTTTGAGAATGATTTTGAAATCCAACCAACACATAAATTCATCATGCTATACCGTAATACAAAAGGATAAGAAAACCAAGTACACGTTGGTGTACATACACATCTATATAATCACATGTATGCATTTACCAATATACTTCGTATACTTGCATAATTTTTCATGTTTGTGCAATTACCCAAAACCTCCATGTTCATAGGCGAAATAAAAATCAGGGTTATAAACACGAATGAAGAATTGTATTTTTGCATATATAATCTTATTCTTATGTGTATATAAAAGTATATATATATATATATATATATACTCCGAAACTCAAACATGACTAAAAAGAAAACAAACAATCATGCCTCTTACCTTTGGAGAGGAGGACAGGAATTGATAAATGGGGTAAGTGGATTCAGTGGACTTGGTTGTACTAACATCAGGTGAAAACGTATATATATATATATACATACCATATATATATATATTTGTAAAAAAACTGAAACTCAAGAACCTCAAAAAAAAGTAAAAGGGCTTCTCCCTTACCTCAACCCGGAGAGGAGGGGGAGTAGGGTGCAACTACGGGATCCAGAAGGTATAAACATAGAATATATATGTATACGTATATAACCAGTATAAATGTATATATAACTATATACAAACCCGGTATTTACACAAACTAAAAAAAACAAATGACCCTTACCAGAACTCGACGAAGAGGAGGAGGAGGAGAAAAAGGAAGGCCGGAGCTCTGCCAGCGTCGTCTGGAGGTCAGAGCGATCAGGAGCTGATCTTTCGGTCCTCAGTGCAACAGGGTGTCTAAATAAAAAAAAGAAACGTAGCAGGAGAAGAGGAGGACTTCGGGGGTGTCAGCGTCAGCTTGTGGAAAGGAGGGAGAGGCTCGAGTCTTCTTCGCCGAAAGCAACCCCTATGCTACTGGTACAACGACAGAAAGAAGAAGAAGAGGAAAGACGCGGGGGAGGAAGAAGAAGCGGAGAAGAAAGCGCGTAAAGGAAATGGACGGCCGAGATTAAATGCTGGTCGATCGGAGGGCTGGGAGCTGTCGCGGCATTAAAAGGGATTGACGGTCGAGATCAGAGGGAGTGAAATCGGGCGGCTGGGGTTGCGCCGCGGTTTTAAAACGCGGCTCCCGCAGAAAAGTTGTTTTTAATATTTTATTTTTTTATAGTTTTAAACATTCATTCCAGTTTTTATTATTATTGTCATGGATTCAAATAAATGAATAAAAAAATACCAATAATTCATAATATGCCATCTTTATTATTATTAAACCATTTTTATTATTTTAGTAAAAACATTGGTCAAATAAATTTATAAATTGATCAAAACATCTTATTATATGTACATACTTCTATTTTTCATTTTTTTTATTTTAACAAAAAACGCAAATTTTAATTTTATTATCATTATTGTTAAACCCTATTTATTAACTACATAGTATTTCATTATGAGAAAAAAATGATCAAGAACATTGAATAATAAAAACATAACACAAGTGTATATATTTTAATTTCCCTTGCTAGCTATCTACCCTAATTTTCTTAATTACATGATATCATTTAATGCAACTATATTTTATCACACATACAAGTGTGTTGATGAAAATATTATTACCACGAAACACATAAGTGAAAGAAACCATAATTTGACGTAGTTTCCAAAATAGTTAATAAAAGTTAAATTATACGAGAAATGATGTATCTAATTTGATGCAGTATAAATATATAACTCATAAAAGAAATCCAACAGGTTTGATATAACTAGAAAAACAATTGTTTAATTGTTCAAATAAAAATGCATAGTGGAAGAAGACAATAATACAAATTTTTTCTCCATTTGAAACATAAAATAAAATTCTTATTTTTGGAAAACAAGAGATAATTAACATTGATGTCATTTTAAAATATTAAAGCCAAACTACACATTTATCATTCGGATCATTTTATTTCCAACGGTCGAAATGATCATTGGATTCTTTGGGGAAACCAACGGTCGGATTAGTGGCCGTTTGAGGTCCAACGGTCAGATTTTTGGCCGTTTGAGGTCCAACGGTCATCTTTGGTGCTTATAAAAGGGTTTGGTCTCGGGTGTCCCTTACTCCAAGTGACCGAAGAAGAACGGAAGATGGTTCGTGTGATCCCCTTGGTGCTGAGCACGGTTGCGGTGGCGTCAGCAATCCTTATGTTCCTTATGATGGATGCTCGAAATCCTTATCGCATTCTCGGGCTCCTAGTGGTTCTAAGCAGTCTTCCCATCGTTGTAATTGGGTTCTTGGTTGGGATCTTTGGTTAGTGATGTTTGATCGTGGGAAGTTGTAAACGTCAAGGTGTTTCTTAATAAAGGAGTACTTCATTCATGCTTATTGTTATGGGTTTTCATTTATTTTCATTTTCTTTTTAGAGAAAGATGGTCCAAATAAAGGAAAACATATCATTACACGAAACTTGAATTCTTGGGTTGTTACATTATCTCCCCCTTAAAAGAATTGTGTCCCCGCAATTCTATTCGTAAAAAGACAAGAAAAAGACTTCGGTCGCACAACATTACCAAAACTGAAGGCCTGGCTCGGTTAACGGAACCCCTAAACTGGTACACAGATCCACTGTTTCCCTGACCCAGATACACTTTGAGCAATAAGACTTGTACTCCTGCTCATGGGCACTACACACAGGCTTCCACAGGGAGGCTCGTGCAATAAACAGCTCTGAGACGTCCGAGCGGACGAATCCCCTAGTAACCCTTCGAACTTCATCACGCTCGAGGTAGTTGAGGGGGACGACGCGATTGAGAAGGCTGACGTTCAGGATCTGGAACATGTAGGCGGCTCTGAGGTTGCCGTCCTGAGCTGCTATGAGAAAGAAAGCTCTGGCGGAGAAATTCCGTGCCATAGAGAAACACTGAAAAAGCCCTTCATGGTATCTCCCCCTTCGCCTATAGTAGGGGAGTTGGGTGGTGGCAAGGAGGTGGATCACATGTTCATTCTCCTGACATGCACGGAGAATTTCCGGACTATTTGCTATATCCAGAAAACGTTGGCAGGACCCTCGTAGGTGGAGAAAAGAGGGAAAGTCCACCATACAAGTTCTGATCAAGACAACCTCTACTAACTCGTCAGGTAGAGACGAGAGGTTCATCTGACTTGCCATTTGGAAGAAAAGGTAAACAAGAGAGGTCACTTAACAACACTAAGAAGAAAGAGATCATAAACTTTTTAATTAATAAGGTTTACACATTAAAGTCTGAGTTTTCGAGACGGACACTACAAAGAGAGGCGAAACTCTCTAACTCCACAAACCAAACACAGGAAGAACAAACAGGACTAAAGTCATGGGGACATTTATATCGCCTCTTGAGTTTAGCGTGGGGGGTGTGGAGTTGGGAAACGTCGGTGTACACTTCTTGCCTAAGAGACACACGAGTGGACTCATTCTCCAACGCTTCGAAGTCCATTAACTGGCCCCAGAAGCCATAGTGCAGGACCTGACACAGATAAGCCGCTCGAAGATCTCCGGCAGCAGCAGCTTCTTGGAAAGGGTTATCTAGCATTGTGCCAAACTCCTCGCCCGCAGTAAACACTCGGAAGAGTCCTTCGTGGTACCTTCCTCGACGTGAATACGAGGGAAACTGAGTCATCATCATTAGGAGATAATCCATCCCCATTCCCCGGTGGAGACTAAGCACCCTAGATGAGTTCGATACATCGTATAGGTGCTTACACGTCATGCGAATGTGAGCATAGTTCAGGAAGTTTTCACGGCTAACTAGAGATATAATGTTCTCTAGAGCCTCGGTGGGGAGTGACAAAAGGTCAGTAGGTACATCATCCATCTGAAAATTATTTTTACTTAGTTAGTCTTAGCAATATATTTATATCACCTGGTTTTCCAGAGTTTCCGGAACCCATCCTCTGATACCAACTATAGTGACCCCCAAATACCGGGGTGCTTAATGAGACATGATAGACTTTACATTACATCATTACAAAAAATAAATATCATGTCTCATCACAACAGAGGATCGTGAGGCTCGGGATTCTGGGAAACCAGCTTCTTTTGATTAGCTTCATTAATATCAACCGTGCCTGAAAAATTTTAAACAAAACGTAGGGTGAGCAAAAATGCCCAGTAAGGGGGTTTTAAATCATTTTCAAGAAAAATCTTTCTTAAATAAGTCCTTTTGAAAAGAATAAAAATACTTTTCTAAATCAAAACATTATCATTTCTTAAAACAAGAATACCATCTTTCTCTGAAAAAAAAACCACTTGCACAAGAAGCACGTACTTGAAATGAGCTTTAATGTAAACATGATCAGAGTGCACAATATAAACAGAGTAAGCAATGCATAATGTTAAAACAAGGTTACTTTAATTCCAAGGGAAATTCTATGGCTAAGCAGTAAAACATACATATCAGGGTTTGTGTGTAGAATGCGGTTCATTTAACAATTTTCCATATGAAAAACAATTCTTGTCACATAAAGTACATTTTCATGATCATGGGAGCTTTCAACTAGGGGTCGTCCTGTTAGTTGGACGAACCCCTGATTAACCTTTATCATTACATGTAGAGGGGACGTATAATCCTGGACTTTGTCATGACTTTTCATCATGACCGTATAACATACTTAACGGGTCAAGGCTCACTGCCCACCTTGTTTCCTTTGCTCAAGCCAAGGCTAATTTGCCAAGACCGCCGCACTTGTTCGTCTCATGAGACTCTTGCTTTACCCAATGCATTGGAGCGCTGTATAATTCTGGGCGCACCCGTCACATCATTCTTGTTGCGCTATATAATTCCGGGCGCACCTGTCACATGTAAGTCCTATACATCCCTCACATATCTTGACATGGTCATTCGTTAATGGGGTTCCATGCATTCTTACTTCAACCCCATTTCACATACATAACATGAAAACAGTTCTTTCATTAAAACATTAATACATGCATGCTCATGCTTCGTGCACATAAAAAGTTCACATGGGTTTTAATAAAGTAAACATAACACTTAATATTCCATACATCAAAAATTCCCAATTAAAGCTTGGTCACCCATTAATTACACATGTGATGATAAATGGATATCCTAGGCGTTTAATACTGGCAGCTGAGGTTATAAAGTGAAAAATCAAGTTCATCATGTATATTTGTGTAAACTCTTTCATTATCACATGATAACACACCTACTAATACAAGAATGCATTTATAAAAGTTCATGCAACCCATACCATCCATTTTAAGGAAAAATCCTGATTATCTGAAGCAGTGATAAATGAAAATTCATAGTTTTGAGAATGATTTTGAAATCCAACCAACCCATAAATTCATCATGCTATACCGTAATACAAAAGGATAAGAAAACCAAGTACACGTTGGTGTACATACACATCTATATAATCACATGTATGCATTTACCAATATACTTCGTATACTTGCATAATTTTGCATGTTTGTGCAATTACCCAAAACCTCCATGTTCATAGGCGAAATAAAAATCAGGGTTATAAACACGAATGAAGAATTGTATTTTTGCATATATAATCTTATTCTTATGTGTATATAAAAGTATATATATATATATATATACTCCGAAACTCAAACATGACTAAAAAGAAAACAAACAATCATGCCTCTTACCTTTGGAGAGGAGGGAAGGAATTGATAAATGGGGTAAGTGGATTCAGTGGACTTGGATGTACTAACATCAGGTGAAAACGTATATATATATATACATACCATATATATATATATTTGTAAAAAAAACTGAAACTCAAGAACCTCAAAAAAAAGTAAAAGGGCTTCTCCCTTACCTCAACCCGGAGAGGAGGGGGAGTAGGGTGCAACTACGGGATCCAGAAGGTATAAACATAGAATATATATGTATACGTATATAACCAGTATAAATGTATATATAACTATATACAAACCCGATATTTACACAAACTAAAAAAAACAAATGACCCTTACCAGAACTCGATGAAGAGGAGGAGGAGGAGAAAAAGGAAGGTCGGAGCTCTGCCAGCGTCGTCTGGAGGTCGGAGAGATCAGGAGCTAATCTTTCGGTCCTCGGTGCAACAGGGGGTCTAAATAAAAAAAAGAAACGTAGCAGGAGAAGAGGAGGACTTCGGGGGTGTCAGCGTCAGCTTGTGGAAAGGAGGGAGAGGCTCGGGTCTTCTTCGCCGAAAGTAACCCCTATGCTACTGGTACAACGACAGAAAGAAGAAGAAGAGGAAAGACGCGGGGGAGGAAGAAGAAGCGGAGAAGAAAGCGCGTAAAGGAAATGGACGGCCGAGATTAAATGTCGGTCGATCGGAGGGCTGGGAGCTATCGCGGCATTAAAAGGGATTGACGGTCGAGATTAGAGGGAGTGAAATCGGGCGGATGGGGTTGCGCCGTGGTTTTAAAACGCGGCTCCCGCAGAAAAGTTGTTTTTAATATTTTATTTTTTTATAGTTTTAAACATTTATTCCAGTTTTTATTATTATTGTCATAGATTCAAATAAATGAATAAAAAAATACCAATAATTAATAATATGCCATCTTTATTATTATTAAACCATTTTTATTATTTTAGTAAAAACATTGGTCAAATAAATTTATAAATTGATCAAAACATCTTATTATATGTACATACTTCTAGTTTTCATTTTTTTTTATTTTAACAAAAAACGCAAATTTTAATTTTATTATCATTATTGTTAAACCCTATTTATTAACTACATAGTATTTTATTATGAGAAAAAAATGATCAAGAACATTGAATAATAAAAACATAACACAAGTGTATATATTTTAATTTCCCTTGATAGCTATCTACCCTAATTTTCTTAATTAGATGATATCATTTAATGCAACTATATTTTATCACACATACAAGTGTGTTGATGAAAATATTATTACCACGAAACACATAAGTGAAAGAAACCATAATTTGACGTAGTTTCTAAAATAGTTAATAAAAGTTAAATTATACGAGAAATGATGTTTCTAATTTGATGCAGTATAAATATATAACTCATAAAAGAAATCCAACAGGTTTGATATAACTATAAAAATAACTGTTTAATTGTTCAAATAAAAATGCATAGTGGAAGAAGACAATAATACTAATTTTTTCTCCATTTGAAACATAAAATAAAATTCTTATTTTTGGAAAACAAGAGATAATTAACATTGATGTCATTTTAAAATATTAAAGCCAAACTACACATTTATCATTCGGATCATTTTATTTCCAACGGTCGAAATGATCATTGGATTCTTTGGGGAAACCAACGGTCGGATTAGTGGCCGTTTGAGGTCCAACGGTCAGATTTTTGGCCGTTTGAGGTCCAACGGTCATCTTTGGTGCTTATAAAAGGGTTTGGTCTTGGGTGTCCCTTACTCGAAGTGACCGAAGAAGAACGGAAGATGGTTCGTGTGATCCCCTTGGTGCTGAGCACGGTTGCGGTCGCGTCAGCAATCCTTATGTTCCTTATGATGGATGCTTGAAATCCTTATCGCATTCTCGGGCTCCTAGTGGTTCTAAGTAGTCTTCCCATCGTTGTAATTGGGTTCTTGGTTGGGATCTTTGGTTAGTGATGTTTGATCGTGGGAAGTTGTAAACGTCAAGGTGTTTCTTAATAAAGGAGTACTTCATTCATGCTTGTTGTTATGGGTTTTCATTTATTTTCATTTTCTTTTTAGAGAAAGATGGTCCAAATAAAGGAAAACATATCATTACACGAAACTTGAATTCTCAGGTTGTTACATGTAACTTAACCTTGGTTCATGTTGGCCTCTTGGTTTGAGTGCCACTGTTGGTGGATCAATAATTAAATAAATTAAATGGTTAATTTAATAATTTAATTAAACCCTAACCTAATCCTCTTCTATAAATACCAAGTTATGGTTAAAAATCAGGATTTGAAAAAAAACCCTATATTTTGACAGATTATTTTTTGGAGGAGGAATCGTGAAGGAATGATTCTCATATCATGGATTGATGATCAATGTGAAACTATGTTAGTGGATCTCTTCAACAAAGGAAACATAAAACTGTTTCTCATCAACTATCAAACCAACTTTGTGGCAGGGTAGTTTTTTACACTTTTTTATTTCATCTTAGATTATCTCATAATTAATCTGAATAAACTCCATTAATATATTAATTCAAGGGTTGATCATGCTTTCCAGATCGATTTATCTTCTTAGGATGGTGGGAAATTTATATTATCTAAATTTATTTTTCATTAAATATTATAAGGGAAATGAATCGAGTCCAACCCGACCAAATGTGAAGGACCATACCTTTGGGTTGCTTTTTTGTTTTATCTCCAAATTTTTTATGTTCATCATTGGAAGTTGTTTTGGTCAGTGGTTTGAAAAATATCCAGTGAATGACTGTTTCACAATCTATAGTTGGCATAAGGGAATCTGACCGTAGGAATTGGATGGATATTCGATTGCATGGTTTTGATGTATGGTAATTGTATTATATTCACATTCAGATTTGATATCCCCTATTATGGGTTTTGTAATCTTAGTATGATGGAGTTTTAGGATGTTATTTTCAAGGAGATATAAGGAAAGATTCTAATGATCGACAATAGTGAGGGTCAGTCGAAACGAGATACATGGTTATCGACTATCTAGAAAAAGGGATTCGTGGTCGTATTGGGGTGAGTATATGTGTGAATCAACTATATAGTGTCTAGAAAATATATATCAAAATTACATGTATTCTGAAGAACACACGTGGGCCCCCTCTATGTCTCTATGGTTCTTTTTAGAATATAAATATAACATGCCATGTGACATGTGTCATCCACCTTGTGAGCCTAGAATAGTGGCCCAACATGTAATCCGAGAGTAAATAAATAAGAAAATGGGAATGAAAAATCATATGAGAATGACTTGGGTATACATGCATGGCTAGGTACCTGGGCATGGTCATTATATATAGGTACAACCATGTGTACATGGGTATGGGAAGAGGAACATGGTAATAGACCCAGATAGGTCTGGGGATAGAGTAAGACACCGTGTACTACTAGTACATACCATGTACATTATCCAAGATAGTGTCAAGACCTCTGTTTTATAAGTGTAGACTATTATTAATTGTGTGTGTCCCCTTGGTTCTATTACCATATGTGTAGAGTGTGGAATTATATCCTGATAATATGATTTTATTCCCCTCAATGGTATTTGACTTTCATATAGTTTATGTATCCCTTTGTGAGACTAAGGTGGGATACTCTATCATTTCCTCACCTTCCCTAGGTGGGGTTTTTTGAATCACCATGACCGGATTCTATGGGTTTATCCCCTACTAAGCAGGAAATACTAGTACGGTTTTTTGTGTCGCTAATTGGTTTTGGTTAGGATTCCCTATCTAGGTATTGATACCTTTATTGAACTAGGGGTTTTATTTTTAGAAATTCCTTAAGAGCATGATCACTCCTAGGTGATCCATCAGTGATAGAATAGCTCTTGGCATGGGTTCCATGGATGACCATTACCCTGAAGCCTTAAGAATAATCTTTTTGCTGATAGTATAGTGGAGATTTTTATGATATTGAGTTTCATTCATGTGTATATTTATATCAATGTCTCATGTATAATCAATATATTTGTGATTTTGAGTTGAACTCTCTTAATTATTTATGTTTAGTGATTTTAGTATATCCTAGTAGGTATTGTTATATTCACTCAAACATGAGATATTCCTATATGTTTATTGTATTACGTACACGACATGTCATCTTATAGAGTCCTAGGAGGAGCATGACCAAGAGGATTACAATGAGTTGGACTGACTATGGATTTTACCTATTGTTGCATCTAACTGTAGTCCCCTCCTTCTTAATAGGATGTAATTATTTCACAGGTTTGGTGGCCTCATATTTTTATTTTATTCTTTCATGTACTTCTTCACACTAGTATTGAGGGATCATATATATATATACATATATATATTGGTATTGGTTTTACTTTAATTTCATTGTATGGGCTTGGAGATCTGTAAGTGTGTAACTATACCTAATGCTAATGCCTCCCATGTGTGTGATATGCATACTTGGAACTGGTTTCTAGCCCTTGGTCTATTAGAGGTTGGGGTAGTCCTATCTCAACATACCATTTGATAAGAAAGCCCCATAGGGCTAGGTCATGACAAATTGTTGTCAGAGGTGATGATTCTACCTTAAGACCAAAGTCTAGAAATTATTTATTAGTGAGATTGGTTTACAATTTATATCAATATTGTTAAAGGTTTTTGATTTTGTCTCTCATGTCAGGGTTTCTAGCATTATTTTGGTTATTAATTTATCGATTTACTGAGACTCTAATAACATTCTTGTTGAATAGGTACATGTATAAAATGGTTTTAGAGAAAACAATATAACATGCATCATATAGGAATTGGTTGTTGTTAAAGGAGATTTCACCACAGCAGAAGCTAAACAGATTTCAAGAATGAGAGAGTATGGAACCTACCATCAGGACAAGCCTGTGCATGCATGGGAATGCCTTGACGAATAGCCATGTGAAGGTGGAGAGATGATTTCATGAAGAAAATGCTGGGGAGGAGCAGTTCCAAGTTGTTAGTCTGGGTTGTATGTAATTTTTTAAGCCTACGTGCATTGAATTCCTCTAAGGCCTATGGGCATGTAATACTTACGCCTATGGGCCTTTTAAGGGTTCCACCTCACCCCTTGAAAGTTGGATTATCAAAATCAATAAAAAAAATTAAGGCCTTCAGGCCATTGGAGGTTGTTGTTTCCATGTCCTTCTTGAGTAATATCCATGGATATACTCTTTGATTGTGGTACATCTTGAGTTTATTTAAATATTCCTATGTGAATCCATCCATCGAGGATTCCATATCATGATAATGAGCATGATATGATCAGTTAAGAGTCTCCAGTATAGGTTTTTTTATAAAATTTGATACCTTTGGGTGGTTTTCCATTCTTAAAACCACCAGCTTAGAAATAGGTTACCACAACATTATAAACTGAGGATGTGCATTGATTGAGACAAATCCATGAATTTTAGAGATAATAACCTCCTTGATATTGGATAAATACAAACCCCCTTATAGCTGAGGACTGGATAGAGGTGGTGAACCAAATTTTACAACTTGTAAGGACACCTCCAGATTAGATGGTGATCATCGTGGTGAGTCGTCTTTAGGTTTCTACAAGGTGGTTGTGGAGTCCAAATGACTTATTAAAATGATGATATGGAACATTACTTGTCATATTTCAATCTTCTCATTACGTGGAATATCTATATATCCATGTTTTGATTTGTATGAATTCGTGATCTTTTCACATACATAGTGCAGCATGACAGTGTCAAAGTATTCAATGTGGTTTAATGACCTCAAATGATACACTATAGAAATGGTTAGAGATATGTTGTAAAAGAACAGACCTTAAATAAGGGCCTACACTGAGATATTAGGAACTTAGTGATATTTATTTTCATCCCTACCTATGTTGTATTTCGTGTGTGAGCCATAGAAGTTGAGATGTTTCTAATAGAGTATATAATTGCAGTTTTGGCATGTAGTGTCCAAGCATGATCTGAGACCTTAGTAATTGGTAGAACATGTAAGACTTAGAAATTCATGAATGAAATATATTCTTTCAGATGATCCTAGGATAGATAATCTGTAGTCTAAGTATCTAAGGATGGATCCAATCATCCAAGTGATAGGTTGTTCTTCTCTTTCAATAATTAGGCACTTATTTAATAAAATTTCCTAGCCTTTTAAATTGTTTTCCAAGATATGGTCAAAGGAATGACCATGCCGAGGTAGAGGTAAGAGTATGGAGGTCTTCTCAGTAGTGAATTTTTCAGATGAGATAGGAGATAATAAATAGGTGTAAAATGGATGGACTTATAAACTCAACCACTGTAGGATATCCACATCAGGATTAGGGAGTTAGTGGTCAAGGACAAGGAAAGTTACAGTATATGGAGGCCAATGATCGAGAGACTCCAAGAATGATTTAATTTTTGTTTTTTCTACTTTATATATAGTACTAATTTCCACTGGTGTGAGTCACTCATATATTAACACAACACTTGTTTGAGACATGAAAATTTTAGTTGATCCCTTGGATCAACACTTATACTTGGTGATTTTTAGTAGAGTTAACTCAGTGATCACACTCTTCAACCAATAGTGTAACCTAAATCTTATAGGAAATAGTTTATTTTGGTATATCTTTTTATAATTAATGATGGATTATGATTTCATCATAATTTTGTACTAGATATCCATATTTCATGAATATATTGATTGCTTTAGGTGGAGGATACAATGTTTCCATGGTAAAGGAATGAGTTTTTAAATCATGGGTTAGATGGAAACCCAGTAAAAGCATGATGATATCATACATAGGAGAATATAGTAGATTAATCAAAAGTTCTTAACAATAATTATTAGAGAATAATATGTTGTGGAGTTTCAGTTCCCTATAGTGGTGGAAGTATATGAGGACGTCTTTCCCAAGGACATTTCAGGATTACCTTTCTTCCAAGAGATATAATTATGATAAGAATTTCACCAAGGTAATTCCTCAATATCTGTGCTGGAATATCAGATACCTCCTATAGATGTTTGTGAGGAAAAGGTTTGATTGGATGACTTGTAAAGTAAAGTCTTTTTAGGCCTAGTGTTTCACCCCATTCCACATCGGTAAGATTCACCATGAAAGAGAATGGGATCTTGAGATTGAGTGTGTGTTACCATTTCCTGAATCAGGTGGCTGTTAATAGTAGTTATCCACTATTCATAATTTATGAACTCATCAATCAATTCAAAGAGGCATGTTGTTTCCCAAGGATTGACCTCAGATCATGTTATCACTATCTCCAAGTGTGATATATTAATATATAAAATATTTCATTTTGCTAACAATACAACTATTATGAGTATTTGGGGATTCAATTTGAAAAAAAAATCCCCAGAACTTTTCATGGGAATTATGAACCATATGTTTCATCCCTTCTTAAAATAGTTTCTGATGGTCTTCATCAATGAAATTCTAGTTTACATCGTATCTGAGGAGGTCCACCTGATTCACTTGAGGATAGTCTAATATGTACTTCAAGAGAATCATGTTTATGCTAATATATTTAAGTGTTTGTTTTGGATTAAGGAGTTACACTTAATGGGACATGTCATCTTGTAGGAAATAGTAGTAGTGGACCCAACCAGTAGGTTGGGAACCACCCAAGAGCATGAAGGGCGTGTGGAGGTTCCTTGGCTTAGTAGGATATTAAAATAGGTTTTTCCTAATTTTTTTAGTTCAATTTCACCCTTGATTTCTTTTACTCATAAAGGGAACCATTTCATGTGGAAATAGTGGTTCACTTAGTCTTTTCATGGGTTGAGGTAGTGGTTGACAAGAGATACCATTTAGACAACTAAAGGATGGTGTTGGGTATGTGGTGTTCTGTGATGATTGAGAGACCAAACTTGGTTGGGTTTTTATGCATACATAGGTAGTGATAGCCTATGGGTCTTATGAATTCATACCACGTGAGTAGAACTATGTAACATGTGATGTTTATTTAGTTGTTATAGTATTCCCAATGAATATGTGGAGAAACAACCTTATGGGTTAGTGGTTTATCATATATTACAACCATAAGGATTTTATGTATTTCTTCTTTGGAGAATTATCTTAACAAGATAAAAAGGAAATGGCAAGAGTTCCTCTAGGATTATGACTTTGAGAATTTATATACTCCTAGGAATAAGAATGTGGTGGCAGATATTATCTTCAAGAGATCTTATTCAGATTTTTTTTGAGTGATACATCATAACAGTTAGCCTCATTATGTTATCATTAGTAGATGATGATGGTGTGTCTTACAAAAAAAATGATGGTTGTTACCCCACCTATTCTTCATCATGTCGGGGTTTCTTATCTTAGATATACTAACTATGATAACTTTTTTACTAAGATACCTTCCTGAAGTTCTCCTAATTTATTTTTAAAATGTGGATAGCATTTTATTCTTTTTATAGGAAAGACAACGGTAGTAGTGAAATTTTGAGAGGAGGTTATTATGGAATTTCATACCTCCACCTTATTAGTACATACAGGTTTCAAAAAGATGTTTCAGGACCTTTAGTTTTATTTATGGTGTTTAGGTATGAATAAGTGCAATGCGTAGTTTGTCTCTTAATGCCTCACTTGTTATATTTGAAGTCTAAAAACTATAGTCAAGTTGGTTAAACTCAACCCCTTGAGGTGATAGAGTAGAAGTGGGATGATATATCCAAGGCAATAAATATGGGGATTCCAAGATCATATAGAGGAAATAATTTTATTTGTGTTGTAGAATGACTCTCCAATTCATCACACATCCTCAGTAATCAAGAAAATATTTTAATAAAGAGCTTGGTGCACCTTTATTCTTAGGAGATATTTTAGAGAAACAAACTTCCTTCAATGGTTTTTTCAATCATGATCCTCTCTTCACATCACAATTATATAGTGGATTATAATAGGTCTTTAGGAACTAGTTACATTTGAGAACAACGTTTCACCCCCAAACTGATGGTCGAATAGAGTGATTCATTCAGGTTTTGGAGGAAATTATTCTTGCTTTCATATTTGACTTTGGACATAGTTTGGAGGATCACATATCCTTGGAAGATTTTACATACAATAATAACTACCACCTAAATATTGGTATAGAACCATTCAAGGCTTTGTACCACTAACCTTTAAGGCCAATGTAATGTTGGACTGATCCAGGTGAGTCAACACCCATGAGCCCAAAGTATTTATGAGCACCAAAAGAGAAGATGAAAATCATCCAGGTGTGAATGAGGACTACCTAGAGCCATCAAAAGTATAACATGATTCAATAATTGGTGCCTTTGTAGTTTTAGGTGGGAGAAAATATGTTTTTAATTGTCTCTCCTTGATATGTATTGTGGAGATTTTTCCAAGGTTGATATATATCATTGAGATTCATTGTCCCTTTCTAGATACTATGTAGATTTGGTGAGATGGTATACAACTTAAGTATACTTCCATGATTAGACAAGGTATATGACATCTTCTACATGTCATGAATGAGGAGGTATGTCCATAACTCATAGTATATTATTGATTGGGGAAAGATGGATATAGAGTACGGATATACCTTTGATAACTACCCAATGTTGATCAAGGATTGGTGGGAGGGGATCCTTCATGGGTGTGAGATTCCCATATTTTATATTTGCTGAAAACATGGGAATCTTCATAAGTGAACCTAATATTTGGAGATCGAGATGCAAGATAAATACCCAAATCTTTTTGGGTAGTGTTTTTCTCTTTTTTTGTATAAAAATCTCAATGGTGTGTAGAATTTAACATCTATGTTTATTTAACATAAATCTTTCTAATATATATTATAACATTTTCACATCTAGGTATAGAGATAGTGTGAGATTATGTGGTCTGATGATCCTGAAATTTATATGATAAAAATATTAAATATATTATACCACGTTCATGTATTTTTTTATAAAAAAATAAATAAATCCCAAATGCAGTCTCATTTATGAAATTTGAGACTAACATTGAGTATATAATAGGGAGTTTATCATAGGTTCAACTTGACCTTCATGTGTGTTAGAAACTTGGGTTGAGCGTCACCATGGATGGAATAATAATTTATTAAATTAATTAATTTATTTATTATTTAATAAAACCATACCATAATCCTCATTTACAATTACATATTTTTTGTCAAATATGAGGGTCTTACACATAACAATGAATATGTAGAGGTGATTAATTAGAGAATAATTTTTTAGGAATAATGATCAGATCGTGGATCAATGATCAATGTGTAGAATAGTTAGTGGATCTTTCTAATGATGGAAACATAGAACCTTTCATCATAAGTGATCAAGGAAAACCCAAGGTAGGGTGGTTTCTTCATTGTTTTTCCATTTGATTATCCCACAAATAAAACAAATTGCATCCACTAGCAGAGTTATTTTTGAGGTAGTAATGTTTTTTGGACTAGGTTATCGTCTTAAAATTATGGGAAATTGATATTTTATAATTTTGGTTCTTTGTTCTTCATTATACTCAAAAAAATTAATATAACCTCAAAAATATCTATGGTTCATTCCTCATGTTTATGTTTTAGGTTTTTCTCTCCCTATTTTTTTAGTCATCATTGGCATTCATTTATTCTAATGGTTTGAAAAATACCCACTAAAAAAAATTTCAAATGATATTTGGTGAAATGAATCATTTCCACAAGTTCATAATGGATATTCGACAACATTGTTGTAGTTCATGATGATAGAAGTTGATGTACATTCCATTATGAGATCCTCAGTTATGGGTATTAGAATCATGTTATGGTGGATCATCAAGTAGTAACTTTTGAAGAGATAAAATATGTTATTTTGGTGAGTATAAATAGTGAGGGTTGGTCAGATTGAGATATGTGGTCATTGATAGATTAGGTGGTGGAGGATGAGCGTGCTCATGAAGCCTATCTAGAGTTTCTAGAACATTCTAATATACACAACATGTAGTATGAAGAACACAAGTCATGTTTATCCCCTATGATTTAAGTGATAATAGAAATATCACACGCCCCATGACAAGTATGACATAACATGTGACCCAGTGATGGTGGATTTGTTTATACATCAGGAGTTCACATCATGGATATGGACAAGAACATTGGAATGGTTGTGCACAAAAGCATTTCTAGTGTACACGGTCATGGCTAGGTATTCATGCATGGCCACTATACACAAAAACAAACATGTACATGGAAATTTGTACATTGACATGTGAAGAGGAACACAGGAATATACAAGAGAAGGTCTAGGGTTAGAGGAATACATTATGTACCTCTAGTACATGCTATGAAAATTCTCCAAGATAGTGTGTAACCCTATATTTCTTTAGTATAGACCAGTATCATATGATTTTAGTCCCTTGGTTCATTACCATAAGGTTACAGTGTGGAATTATATTCTAAATTTTGAATTATGATCCCTTCTGTGGAATTGGACTCAGATAGTGATTTTTCATACCTTTATGAGACTAAGGACGGATGCTCTTTCATTTAATCACCTTCCATACCTAGGGTTTGTATAATCATCATGAAAAAGTTATATAGTTATATGATCCCATAATTATCAGGATATACCATTAGGGTTTTTGGTGTCCCCTAGTACTTCTGGGTGTGATCATCTATCTATGGATTGTCATCTTTGATGTAAAAGTTAGTTCTTATATGAAAATTCTCCAAGAGGAAGATCTTTCAAAGGATATACATCAATGATATCATATCTCATGGGGTAGGTTATGCCAAATTATCATTGCACTTAAGCCTCAAGAAGAATCCAGTGGATGATAGTAGGGCCGAAACATATTTGAGACTAACTGTCCTTCTTTTGTATATCATCGTATTTCTATAGCTAGATCTCATATATGATTAAAATATTCATAATTATGATCTAGACTATCTTGAATCATTATTAATTTTTTATTTAGTTTTTCCCAACTACGTATTGTTATACTCAACCTACTTGGGTTCTTCCCACATGTGTCACACCTTATATATACGAAAAACCTTTTTATGAGGTCCTAGGAGGAATACTATCAAGAAGAGTATAAAGAGATAGATAGAAAATGGATTGTATATGGGGTATCATCTAGTAGTACTAACTGCTTGCATAGTATATTGGAATTATTTTTTCTTTTTAGAGGGATTTTATTAGTCCTTTATGCTTTCCAATACATTTTTATATTCTAATTATGGTATTATAAATGTATACATGAATTGATATCAATTATATTTTAAATTCAACGTTATATGGTCTTGGAGATATATAAGTACATATAAATTCATTGGCATAATTATTCCCATGTGTGTGATATACATACTAGGTATTTGTATCTATGATTGTCTTATTGGAGGCAGGCTTGGGGTAGTCGCGCCTCAACATACCGCAAGTCAGGTCAA
Organism: Viscum album; assembly: GCA_963277665.1. Classification (NCBI taxonomy): domain Eukaryota; kingdom Viridiplantae; phylum Streptophyta; class Magnoliopsida; order Santalales; family Viscaceae; genus Viscum; species Viscum album. The sequence goes on from OY728133.1 coordinate 451,349,061, forward strand.
GACAATATTCACCATTTTATTCCTTTTTATAGTTTATATACCTATAATTAATGTCATAAATGATTATTATCTTGACATTCATGGGTATATATAAATCCATATAAGTTTTTTTCATGATTTTTGGATTAGAAAATTACCAAAGCAATAAGGGCTCATCATCTCAATTTTTTTTCATGGAGGAATTTTTTATGTTATGAAACTATTTATGTTTATAAGGTATATATATTTCCAATTTTATATGTTATATCATTAATATTCTTATTTTCATGATATTTAATGTTTCATTTAAAATTGTTCTTTCATGTGGCCTATGATTCCCAATCTACTAAAGTGGTATGATTTTATGTTACAATCTCATTTATTTTTTGGGATTTCCTATGATAAGTTTCCATTAAAGAAAATTTTATAGATATTATCCTTTAAACCCAATATATTTTCTTATCCTTTGGATATTTATGTATTCTTTATGTATTAATACAATTTTACTCTCTTCGGTACTTAATATGATGTAGAAAATGTTTTTAAAGAAAACTTTAATTTATTTCCTCTTTGGACAATGAAATTTTTCTTCCATGTTCATACTATTAAAAATTATATTATAAAAGTTCTTATTATACTTGTAACATATTAAAAAATACCATTTTTTCTTCCTTTAAATTTATTTAAAATGTTTTAAAAAGTAATGTTCCTAAAAATTTTCAGAATAATTCATTTTATACTTTTTACAAAAGTGTAAGTGGAATGTATTTATTTTAATGTATACAGTACGAATTGATTTTTTTACCTTTAAGAATATACATTTCATTGAATATTACTTTACAATATTACATGTTTATTCTCTAAGGAAATTATTTTCTCAATATTCAAGTAATTTTTTGTTAAAATGTATTCAAAAGAAAATAATATATTCTTAATTCTTAAAGAAATGTTTAAATGTTATTTTAAAACTATTTATCATATATGTCGAAATCATTAAAAGATTGATATTATTCCATAGTGTTATGATCGTTTGATTCCATAAAATTTCATTCTTGGGATGGATTATGCAGATGATGATTCAACATTTATTCTATGAAACCCACTTCTTTACTATGGGTTAATAATGTTATGAGAAAACATGTTTCTTTTCTAAGGGTTATGCTATGATAAAATGATGTAATGTTTATAAAACTCATTTCCATTATATAGGTTAAGATGTGATGAATTGATAAATTTTTTATGATCATATGGAACAGATATTATTTTTATATTGTGATGGGTGGTTCCATTATATCCCTCCAATTTATTGGGTATGTCCTTGTATCTCATGAGATAATTATGTCAAAATGTTTAATGTTCTTGATAAACTATGGAAATTGGTAGGGATTTCTTAACCACTATGAAATGGGAAAAAGGTGGTGATGTATGGTCTAATAGAATATGGAAAATTGGTGGTGATGCATGATACACTGTAATATGATGGTCTTTGTAGTAAACATTAACAAATGATTTGTTTCTTTGACAATGATGGTGGAACACTCTTATGACATGTATTTTTATTATTATGTTTTGAACCCATGGATCATTATTTATTTATGATGATGACACAAAATGGTTATTCATGTATTTAGAAATCATAATGTTTTATTCCATGACTCAGTTTTATGATCTATGAAAAATTATCTATGATTTTTTTAAGATATGAACATGACCTTATACCCTTGTGTTTATGTTAGGGTTATATATGATCATTGATTGATATTTGAAATGTTTATTCATACTGGTCATCTAATTTGACCCTTTATTATTCTTCGTTTCCTCATGTTATGAAGAAAGGTTTTAAGTAGGATATTTCAATAAGGCCGATAGTTTTGAATAACATAATAGAAGACAATATTGATCATTTACATACCAATTTTTTATATATACATGTTTCTAAGGAAACTAAATATTTATTGTTTTGGAATGGATCATAATGTTATGTAATGAATATCCATCTAATAAGATGAAGTATTTATGTATGAAATATTATAGTCACTATAGTTGGTATCGGAGAAGGGTTTATGTAATCTTTTGATATTAGTGTCAAAAACGTTAGTGAAAACCCTAGGGATATATCTAATTTTATGATAACATCATATGTTATGGTAATGAAAAGCATTTGGTTTTCCTAGTAATAAAATCCCTATCTAGATACTATAACACGAATTCAACTATAATATAGATATAGATTGGAGTAATAACACTAAAAGGTTGTGATTGTGTATTAACATGATTGTCGAAGGTGTATGATGCTTAGGCCTAAGACTACACCCAAGAAAAACACTCCCAAAATATACGCTTGGGATAATTAACATTTTCTTTATAAAACATTATGATTAATGAGAAAATAGAATACATGGAAACATATCACATGCCATAGTGAAATGGGATAAGTCTAAAATGTCATGGGTTGATAAGTCTATGGTTGATAATAAGTTTAAATCCATAGAGACACCTTTTTGGATTTATTTTATGGGAGTTTAATTTGATTAAAGATATTTTCAGTGATATTTATGAGAAAAAATCATATTATATTTGTATATGTTTTAGTGGAAATTTTAATTTAGGAATGAATAATGAGTTAATTTATGGAACTATATATGACTTTATTATGGATTTATGGTGTTTTATGATATTTATAAAAGAAAATAATAATTTTTTTGGGAGTATATGATTAGGGTACATAAAATTTTGGTATATGACCATATGAGTGATTGAAATTATTTAGAGATAATTGTTAGGTTGAGCTTGGACAAAATTATATAAACAGATCATTCTAATTTTTTAGTTTTGAATTTGTTCAGAAATATTTTTGAGGATTCTTAAGTTCAACTAGTTTTGGAATGGTTTAAGTTGAACATAGGGTCTTATTTATGAGGTTTCAAAGATTAATGTATTATTTAATCATATTAATAATTATCTATATTGGATAAGTTGTGCTAACCCTTTTATTTTTTGTAAATATTTAGTGACATAAGGAATGATTTTACATTCTTTCATGGGTCATATGATCCATTGAAAGTTAATTTTTGAGCTTCAAGAAAGAATAAGGCTTATTAAATATTCATTACTTGGAGTAATATATGATTAAAAAGTTTAAATGGATTGAATCATAACCAAATGATTAAATTTTTCTTAAAGATTTAAGAAATCTGGTCAGTGTATATTTTAGTGTTTTCTATAATCATAATAAATTAATCCCTAAACATTCATAAAATTATCTTGAAATAAATATGTTATTATTTTACCTTGATTTCTGATTAATTGATGGTCTTTTATCCTTTAATTTATTTATGGTTTTGTGTCCTTTAACTTTTTCATGAAAATGTTCTCTAGAACTCTATATTTGCCCTTAAACGTTATTTTTCTCTTACATGTCTATATATTAACTTCATAAAAATGTTCTCTTTATCTGGAAACCTAATTATATTTTATTTCATCTAACCTTTATTTTTCCACTTTATGTTTTAAAATGATTTTTTATGATCCCTATATTGGATATGTGTTTCCAATAAATATATATTCAAATATCAAACCACTGATGAATTAGAAAAAAAATTGAGCCTGTAATTTATTTAAGGGGGGAGAATGTAACTCTCTATAAATTTTGTTTATAAGAATATTATACTCTATATCATTCTTAACATTCAACACCAATATTTAATGAAATTGTGATATATTATAGAAATATTATTATAGAAATTTTACTATTCAATCATAATTATTGAATTGGTGAGTATAAATATGATTAACCACAATAAAAAATATATTTAATATGTTCCTGATCAATAAATGGGTATTTATTAATTTTTATGAAATAAACACTCAATTTTCATTGATGTTATTTAAAGCTTCAAAAATATTGTTTCTCCAAAATTCTTTTTACTAGATTTTTGTGTGTGAAAGTTATAATTAATTTATTCCACTTATAGAAATTGAATCTTGAAACATAGAATCCATATTTGGAATTATGATGTAATTTTTTTTAAATAAGATTTTTTTATTTTTTTTAATAATTAATAATATCCTTGGTAAACGGTAGTCACCACGATAAAGGTAAAAGGGGTATAAAAGGTTTAAAGTTTGAGATAAGGCTTCAAAATCATCCATAAACATGCCTATATATTATTTTTTTCTTTTAACTCAACCAAACAATTAAAATAATAAAAAATATGTCATTTTTTGATCTATTAGTATTTTAAAATTACCATCGTATTATTTTAAGAAAAGAAGAATTCCAAAATGTCACTCACTTTATTTTAATTTATCTTTTATGTTCACATAGGGGTAAGAAGATGGTATGAATAAATATAATGGTTTATTTTGAATAAAATTTATTAATTTTTGTGGTGATAATTTTTTTTTACATTTTAATAATAGAAAAATTACCTTAAATTCTCACACAATGCTGACATAATGCCTATTAAAGCAGTAGAAATATTTACAAAATAATTTTGAAAACCTTAAAATAAATAATTTTTAGATGAATTGGTCTGTCTCAATAATTTGAGGTTAATTATAATCTATAAGTTTTCGTGAAATGTTATATATTATAAATGAATTATCTTCATCCTCATTTTAAAGTCAAATAAAATTAATATCTCTAAGAATAAAATTAATGATATTTTATAAAATATAATTTTTTTAAAAGATTTAATAATCATACAATTATTTAAATTGGAAAAAGGATGGGATATAGATGAAATTTCAACCCTTGAAGATTTGTATTCCAATTTTTACCTTTTAAGTAAAATTAAAACCATTAATTAATAAAAAATGTTTCACCATGTTTAATGATAAGAATGATTAACAAGGGGTTTAAACTAAATAAATAAGGGTTAAAATGATGAGAACACTTAGGTAGATATTTTTTTATGAGTTTATTTTTATCATATGTCATCTTTAGCTATAAATTAATCCAATTTTGGACCACGTTTCTAGGAATGTAGCATTATAATATTTTAATATTTTGGTAAAATTACAAGATTTTCCCTACCCTTTCTCTTAAAAGGGAAGCCCTCCTCTCTCTTCTTAACACCAATTTGATTCACCTATCTTGATCAAAACCATCCATATTCCCTTATAAACATTCTTAACCATTAATTATTGATTTATTTCTAATCAAATTTGATATTTTAAGGGTCCCTAATATGGGATTTAGAGGATATATATTGAAGAAGAGGTAATCATCATACTTGAACACTTTTAATTTATTCCATCTTATACATCCTCTAAATCTATGTTTTTCATCATAAAATAATAACATCAGAATCCTAAATATAATAAAACTTTTCTGATTATTTATCCATCATTATCTCAGCTCTTTTAAATTAAATGTGAAAAGAAAATATCTCTTGTGCGTATGTATGGACTATTGCCTCTACATAGAGATATTGTTGGGAACTGTGTTGCATTTGCTGTCAATAAGGTGTCAAGGATTGAATGGATGACAAGGAGTGTCAATATGTAAATGATAAAGGAAGTGATGGTAATGGTGATGTTCTCAATAAGGTGTCAATGATTGAATGGATGACAAGGAGTGTCAATATGTGAATGACAAAGAAAGTGATGGTGATGGTGATTATTGGAGAATGACCATGGTATTGAGAAGCATGTCACATAGAAGAATCACTATGTGGCATAGAAGGTAATGGTTGAAACATTCTCCATACAAAATCAGATGATTGTTGAGCTGATCTTAAGTTCAAAGAACTTGTATCAAGAAGATAAAATGTCACAACATTGTTATAAGTCCATGCATTGTCTTCACAATTCTTGAGGAGAGAAAGGAGATCCATCCATAAGTGGATGAAGTGAAAATGAACCATCCATAGCTACTAATTGGATGAAGTGGTTTGAAGAAGACCATGAACTATCTCTTAGTGCATGAGGTTTTCAAGATGATCCAACCTCATCTCTGATTGGATCATCCAAGAACAACACTGAAGAAACATTTGATTCAAGAGTAATGGTTGAAGAAGAACCTTGGGGATTCCCTTCTAAGTGATGAATACAGGTTGAGAGGAGTATAGAATTCTAATGAAGAAGATGAGGTGAAGGATAGGAGAATGGAATGAAGAAGACTTGTTCCTACTTGGTTATTTAACCAAGTATACAAGGTGGAGCTTATGCAAAAAATATGCCCACTATTGGGCCAGCCTTAGGGCCTCAACCCAAGGCACATGTGGGACTAGGTCACCACACCAATGGGGAAACCGCAGGGGCCAGCCCAATAGTGGTCGGGTCATGTGTAAGCCCAAGCCATGTGGAGTTCAAGCCCACGCAGCATGGGCACAAAGGGCGTGCCCGTGAAGAATCATAGTGGGCGCTAGAGCACGCCCGGAGGAGCATAGTGGGCGCTAGAGTGTGCCCGTAGGAGAACCGGTGTGGGGCGGCACCGGAGGGGGGAGAGGAGAATTATGAGCCGATGTTGGGAGGAGATGTTTGTTAAACCGCGCAAGAACCGCAGTACATTTCAAAGTAGGACGAGTCTTTAAAACACGAAGGAAATCCTGGCCGCTCATTCGATCGCACGTCTGATCACTGTCGTCCATCTCATCCGCAGCGCTGCATTATAATTCGAGCCATTCGCGATCATTAAACATGGATCCAATTGTCGTGGAATCATCTCCTACCTCTCGCCGAGCCGCGGACACCCTGCGACGCCTCCCACGAACCAGAGCCTCCCAAGCAAGGGAGATGGAGCTCCTGGCCAGCGTTGATGAAGAAAAAAACTGCATGGTGATCGTTTTGATGAACTGAATACATGCATGCATTAAAATTTTCATGCACCCAATGAGATGAATAAATTCGTGGTAGCCTGAGGCAAACGAAGTTGCCGAGGGTGCACTACCCATTCGACGTACAAGGAAAGGCTTCACATGTGTTCGTAAACACATGCATGTTATGCGCACACCGAGAATGAAGGATCCTATGGTTGAAAAAAAAAGGAAAAAAAGAAACATCCGAGATACGTGGGATATCATTAACACGGGTTGAATGTTTTTAAAGAACTGAATATCTCAGTTATTCAAAGGAATTATTCATGGGCATTCAATGTTTTGGACCTCACGGCTTCAATTGATCTCCTTGCCTATAAAAAGAGGAGCCTGTGTACGAGAATATTTTCAACCATCATTGAGAGAAAACTCGTGTTTCTCCAAGGAACAGAGCACTGCAAAAAGAGTTCCATGTATTCTTGCTACGCGAAGGTGTCCCACGCAGGTCTTGCATGAAGGAGATGGGCGAACCCTTTGGTTTGTGAAAGAAGCCGCACAACCCTTGTGTGAAGGGAAGAAGCGCGAACCCTCTTGGTTCGTGAAAGAGGTGATCTGCACCCTCTGTGCGAAGCATCCCACAAGCGAACAACAGGTTCTTTAAACCCTCGTCGTGTCTTTGTGAGGAGTAGCCCGCAGGAAAAACAATCAGTGTATTTACACCCTTGTATTTCTCTTGCAAAGACAGAACCACAAACCTCTTAGGTTTTGTGAAGATTTTTTTATCTAACCCATAGAACGAAGGAGGAGAACTCGTGCTCTCTTGTTTTGCATGAAGAAGAAGAACTTGTTACATCTTGTTTTGCATGAAGAAGAAGAACCGTGCACTCTTGTTTTGCACAAAGAAGGAGAACCCAAGGCCTTATATTGTCACAAAGAAGAATACATGCATGAGGTCAAGGATTTGATAACCTCTTGAGAAAACAAATTTCACACTTACACCATCCACATAACTATTTAAATTGTGTGTGATTTACTTGAAGAAGGAGTGTGTTCACAAGTGGAGTGTTTACACTTTGATGAAGAAGAAATAAAGAATCATTTGTCTGTGTGAAAATGGAGAGGAAGGCCACACCATCATTGAGTGTGTGTGCAAAGAAACAAGAAGGTGAAAGCCTTAGTGTGTGCACAACTGAAGGAGGTCATACCTCTTGTGTGTGCCCAAGTGAAAGAATAATATACATGCATGTCCATGCATGTATGAATAAGTGAACAAGTGGGTGAAAACCTTGATAAGAAATAGAGAATGAGAGACTCACAGTAAAGAACAACACACAATTTGGTGTGTGTGAGAAAGAATAAAAGAGTGTGACTCCAAGAAGAAGGTGTGTGTGCTAAATGATATTACACCCTTTGAGGGTTTATCACACCAAGAAGAAAAGGGGAGAGCATGACTGCATGCATGCACATGAACATGTAAACAAAGTTTAAATCAATGTGTGTGCATCTGAGAAGTCCAAGAACAAAGGTTCTTGAATATATTTGAGATTCCATGAGAGTCATTCATGAAGATTGAGATCCCTTGAAAACATTTCATGAAGATTCAGAGATTCCATGCACTCAGTGCATGAAGTTGAATTAAAGAGAGACTGAAGCCAGACTGAATTTAAAGTCATCATTCATCTGAGTTTTCAGTATTTGAGAAGACCAATAAGTTTGAGTGGGCATACTCAATGAAAGAACATATTTCCCCATCAAGAATATTGAAGACAGAGGTCGGGTCATCCTTAGAAGAAGGAGATAAAGCCTGAGCGAAGAAGAGTTTTCCTGGACACCACAAGTGATCAGAAGAAGTGAGCAAGGCCAACATAATTTACTCAAGGTTGTTGAAGACTCTTTAAGATCTTGAAGAAGAAGAGCTACTTGTGTGACTCGAGGAGCCAGGAGAAGACCCACTGTGAGACTCGGGGTGGAGAAGTCTTCGGTGGAAGCTGAAGCGGGCCAGTGGGACTCTGGTGACACTGTGGGATGCAGTATAAAGATCCTCATGTGGGACTCAAGAGAGGTGAAATGTGACTTTGTACCTACCATTTTAATTACTAACCAAATTATAGTGGAGAAACCATGTCGGGGCGTTTAACCAACATGGCAATGGTGTAGGCCTTTAGGGCCGAACCTTGTAAATCCTTGTGTCTTGTGCCTTTACATTTACTTCATCACTCGAGGAAAGGCTGAGAGATATAAGAAGAGTTGATCAAGGCCTTAACAAGACATAAAGTTTTAATTGATAAAGAATCAATTAGTAAAAAATTTAAAAGGATCACTGATTCACCACCTCCCCCTCTCAGTGATCACACTGATCCGGGCACTTCAATTGGTATCAGAGGGAGGTTGCCTCTAAATGATCCAAGGGAGTCTTTATGAAGTGCATATTTGAGGAAATGAGTGAACACCCTCAAATGGAGATATCTTCCAAGACTAAGAAAAATAGAAAGAAGAAACAGGCCAAGAAGATGAAGAATAATGTTGCTACTAATAGAGAAACACCTTCTATTGAAGGTAATGTGAATGTCACAACAGATGGAAATTCCTTTTATCACTCTTCCAATGAACCATGTTCTAGCTGTGATGATGATGGAACAATCAATGATCTTCTAAATTCACTCAAATATCTTCGAAAAACAGTCCCTAGGGAAGTGGCAATGTGTATTGCTACAAGTATCCATGATCTTCAAGAAGAAAAATTACAGCTAGAAGAAGAATCCAATTCTATGGAAGATCAATTGGCAAGAAGGGTTGGCATAACCAACACCCTCACAAAGCTGGTGAAGGCTAAATATGAAACCATTTCCCTTTGCAGTGAAAGAATTGATGATGTCACTGAAGAACTACAAAGTAGCATTTGTCAGAAGGAATTCTTTGAGATGGTGTTTAAAGATGTTTTCCATGCACTGGAAAAGAGGCACAGAGTTTCAATGGTTTTCAAAGATGCACAACTAGAAGAAAAAGTAAAAAGGGTAAAGGATCTTGAAAATTCGTTGCAAGAAATGAAGAAGGTGCATGAAGACCAGATGAAACAACTCAAAGAGAATTGGGAAGTAAATCTAAGACTTGTTGAGGATGAGAAGAACTCTCTCAACATGACATGCTTAGAACTAGAGGTGATATTGAAAAATCAGAAATCACCCAATGTCGAAACCTCCCAGTCAACTGGAAGAAGAAATGTTTCCACCCAAGTGTGCATTGAGAAGGATGATTCCAAAAGAAGGACATCCTCTAATGAAAGGGAAACATCTTCTAAGAAGAAGGTACCATCCATCCCATCTTGTACTCATGATTCTTAATGTGTTTCCACAAAAAGTGCAGGATGGAAGAGTAACTCTAAACAAGTATGGATGAAGAAGATGAATAAAGATAGCTCTCTTGAAAAAAACATATCATTTCAAGAGAAAGACCCAACAATCAGAAGAATTCAAGAATACAAGATTTGTAGGTCAATGGTGGTGTTGCAACAGGTATGGGAATTGTTCAATGGATTGTTGGTACAATCCTCTAAATGAAAAGGCACAAAGGAAGCCCAAGCCAAGGGGGAGCAAGACAGAGAAAAAGAAGCAACATCCAAAGGTCTAGAAACATCTGTATACTGCAAATAGATTTGGAGTGTTTGGTAACATTTGGGATGAATGCAAAAGTTGTCACAAGAATGATAAATAACAATCTCCAAATGTATCCAATGTTGAAAAGAATAAAATATCAAAAAACCTATCTATAAAATAATAAGTATCCTTGGGAAGAAAACAGAAGAAATTTGAAAATGCTCCCAAGAAGATTTTGCAAAAGAAAGAGAAGTCTTTGGATTCTAAATCCAAGAAGGGTGATGCATCCAGAAGGACTACCAAGAAAAAATGCTTCTACTGTAGAAAGAAAGGTCAATCCATGGATCTTTTTAAACAAGCCATGGAACTAAATAGATCCAAACTGCACTCAACAGGATAATCAATCCAAAAGAATAATAAGGGATTGATTGAAAATAACTTTCATAAGAAAGGAAACTTAAAATCATCAAAGGAACCATGTGGAACATCCAAATCTGAAGCCTCACTTCCAAATGACATATTAATCATCTGGACAGAATATTGGGAAAGAATGAGAAAGGAAGAAAATGAACATCCCAAAGCTTGTGTAAAAGGAAAACAAAATATTTCACATGAAGATGATGTTCTGTGTGTGAGGTGAAATAAAGATGGTCATATTAGTAATAAATGCATGACACTCATTCCAGCTCAAAAAGAATTCTTCAAGAGAATGAAGATTGCACTAGGAGATTCTAGTGCTCCGAAGGCACTTAGGAATATAGGAGTCACACACAAAGAAGTTTAATAGGTGTTAAGATCCACACCAGCACAAACATCATTGAAGATCAAATGTTCAAGTGTGAAGAATGTAGAAAGTGGAACATCTCGGTTGAGAGTATCTTCTCAACCTTGTTGTTCAAACTGATGAACCAAGGAGGTTCCATATTATTCCCTAATCACTGGTATATACATGTTCTTACATTTCAAGTAATTGAAGATGATTATCACTCTCAAATTGTGAATGGTATGGACAAAATGGTGTGCACCCCTTGAGCGGGAGCCAATCTGTAGAAGATGATATTTCAAGATTCATATCATCTTGTGAAAAATGTAGGTATTCCAATAAAACTTTCATTCCTTGTTTCTTAATTGTATTTAACATGTCATTTAAGGGGGAGTGTTTGATTGAAGACAAAATTATGAAAGGGTAGCTTTATCTTTGCACCCGAACTTTCTAATGTGTTTGGTGAAGTATGTGGAGGATTTAGCAATTCATTGATATATCTGAAAAATTTCAACCCCTTGAAGTCTAATCATGATCTCACATGTATAGTGAATTTTGGACAACATTGAATTCTTTGTTTTCATCACTCTTGTTTTCTACACCGAGTTAGCCCAAGTAGACATAGAGTTGATTTACTAAAGGCTCTTTGCTAAAGTGAACATGTGACATCATCCCTCTCTTAGTGATTTTCAAGAAGATGCTATTTAAAGGGAGGAAGAAATATTTTGAAGAGAACCACACCACACCTTTGCATTTGGTTTCCAAAAAGGGGGTGAAAATCATGGCACACATATTGACCCATTCATATGTGCTCTAGTGATATTGACAACAAATACAAAGGGGGAGATTGTTGTGCACTGTGTTGCAATTATTGTCAATAAGGTGTCAAGGATTAAATGGATGACAAGGAGTGTCAATATGTGAATGAAAAAGGAATTGATGGTGATTGTGATGTTTTTAAAATGGTGTCAAGGATTGAATGGATGACAAGTAGTGCCAATATGTGAGTGACAAAGGAAGTGTTGGTGATGGTGATGATTGGACAATGATCATGGTACTAAGAGGCATGTCACTGAGGAGAATCACTAAGTGACATAGGAGGTAATGGTTGAAGCATTCTCCATAAAAAATCAGATGATTTTTGAGCTGATCTTAAGTTCAAAGAACTTTTATCAAGAAGATACAATGTCACAACACTGTTAAAAGTCCATGCATTGTCTTCACAATGCATGAGGAGAGAAAGGAGATCCATCCATAAGTGGATGAAGTGAAAATGAACCATCCACAGCTACTAATTGGATGAAGTGGTTTGAAGAAGACCATGCACTATCTCTTAGTGCATGAGGATTTGAAGATCATCCAACCACATCTCTGATTGGATCATCGAAGAACAACACTGAAGAAGCATTTCATTCAAGAGTAATGGTTGAAGAAGAACCTTCGGGGATTCTCTTTTAAGGGAAGAATACAGGTTGAGAGGAGTATAGAATTATAATGAAGAATAGAAGGTGAATGAGAGGAGAATGGCATGGATAAGACTTGTTCCCACTTGGTTATTTAAACAATTATACAAGGTGTATCTTATGCAAAAAATATGCCAACTATTGGGACAGCCTTAGGGCCTCAACCCAAGGCACATGTGGGACTAGGTCTCCACACCCATGGGGAAACCGCAGGGGCCAGCCCAATAGCGGTCGGGCCGTGTGTAAGCCCGAGCCGCACAGAGGTCAAGCTCGTGTAGTGTGGGTGCCAAGGGCGCGCCCGTGAAGGATCATAGTGGGCGATAGAGTGCGCCCGGAGGAGAATAGTGGGCGCTAGAGCATGCCCGTAGGAGAACCGATGCAGGGCGGCACCGGAGGGGGGAGAGGAGAATTCTAAGTCGATGTTGGGAGGAGGTGTTTGTTAAACCATGCAAGAACCGTGACGTGTTTCGATGTGAGACGAGTTTTTAAAATGCGGAGGAAATCATGGCCGCTCATTCGATCGCACGTCTGATCGCTGTTGTCCATCTCATCCGCGGTGCTGCATTATAATCCTGGTTGTTTGCAATCATTAAACATGGATCCAACAGCCGTGGCATCTTCTCCTACCTCTCACTGAGCCGAGGACTCCCCGCGATGCCTTTTGCAAACCAGAGCCTCCCAAGCAAGGGAGATGGAGCTCCCGGCCAGTGTTGATGAAGAAAAAAACTGCATGGTGATCATTTCGACGAACCGAATACATGCATGCATTAAAAGTTTCATGCATGCAACGAGATGAAGAAATTTGAGGGAGCCAGAGGCAAACGAAGTTGTTAAGGGTGCACAGCCCATTTTACGTACAAGGAAAGGCTTTTCATGCGCTCATAAATTCATGTACGTGATACGCACACTGATAATGAAGGATCATGTGGTTGAAAAAAAAAGAAAAAAAGGAAACATCCGAGATACACGGGATATCTTTAACGTGGGTTGAATGTTTTTAAAGAATCGAATATTTCGGTTATTCAAAGGAATGATTCACGATCATTCAATGTTTTGGACCCCGCGACTTCAATTGATCTATTTGCTTATAAAAATAGGAGAATGTGTGCGAGAATGTTTGCTGCCATCATTGAGAGAAAAGTCTTGTTTCTCCAATAAATAGAGCATTGCGCAATGAGTTACACATATACCTGCTACGCGAAGGTGTCTTGCGCAGGTCTTTCGTGAAGGAGATGGGAAAACCCTTTGGTTCATGAAAGAAGTCATGCATCCCTTGCGTGAAGAGAAGAAGCGCGAACCCTCTTGGTTCGCGAAAGAGGTGATCTGCTCCCTTTGTGTGATGTATCCCACAAGTGCGCAACAGGTTCTTTAAACCCTCGATGTGCCTTTGTGAGGAGTAACCCATGGGAAAAAAAATCGGTGTATTTACACCCCTGTATTTATCCTATGAAGACAAGACCACGAACCTCTTAGGTTTTGTGAAGACGTTTTTATCTCACCCATAGCACGAAGGAGGAGAACTCATGCTCTCTTGTTTTTCACGAAGAAGAAGAACTTGTGCCCTATTGTTTTTCATGAAGAAGAAGAACTGTGCACTCTTGTTTTGCACAATGAAGGAGAAACCAAGGCCATGTATTGTCACAAAGAAGAATACATGCATGAGGTCAAGGCTTTGATAACCTCTTGAGAAAAAAAATCTAACACTTACACCATCCACATAACTATTCGGATTGTGTGTGATTTACTTGAAGAAGGAGTGTGTACACAAGTGGAGTTTGTACACTTTGAAGAAGAAGAAATAAAGAATCATTTGTGTGTGTGAAAAAGGAGAGGAAGGCCACACCATATTTGAGTGTGTGTGTGCAAAGAATCAAGAAGGACAAAGCCTTAGTGTGTTCACAAGTGAAGGAGGGCATACCTCTTGTGTGTGACCAAGTGAAGGAAGAATATACATGCATGTCCATGCATGTATGAATAAGTGAACAAGTGGGTGAACACCTTGAGAAGAAAGAGAGAAGGAGAAATTCACACTAAAGAAAAACACACAATTTGGTGTGTGTGAGAAAGAATAAAAGAGTGTGACTCCAAGAAGAAGGTGTGTGTGCTAATATAGATTACACCATTTGAGGGTTTATCACACCAAGAAGAAAAGGGGAGAGCATTCTTGAATGCATTCACATGCACACGTAAAAAAAGTTTAAATCAGTGTGTGTGCATTTGAGAAGTCCAAGAACAAATGTTCTTGACGATATTTGAGATTCCATGTGAGTCATTCATGAAGATTGAGATCCCATGCAAACATTGCATGAAGATTCATGGATTCCATGAACTCAGTGAATGAAGTTGAATTGAAGAGAGAATGAATCCAGACTGAAGTTAAAGACATCATTCATCTAAGTTTTCAGTAGTTGAGATGACCAAGAAGATTGACTGGGCATACTTAGTGCAAGAACATATTTCCCCCATCAATATTCTTGAAGACAGAGGTTGGGTCATCCTTAGAAGAAAGAGATAAAGTATGAGCAAAGAAGAGGAGTCATGGACACCACAAGTGATCAAAATAAGTGAGCAAGGCCAACATACTTTACTCAAGGCTATTGAAGACTCTTGAAGAGCTTAAATAAGAATAGCTACTCGTGTGACTCAAGGAGCGAGGAGAAGACCCCTGTGAGACTCAGGGTGGAGAAGTCTTCGGTGGAAGCTGAAGCAGGCCAGTGGGACTCTGGTGACACTGTGGGATGCAGTATAAAGATTCTCCTTTGGGACTCAGGAGAGGTACAATGTGACTGTGTACCGACCATTGTAATTACTAATCGAAAATGTAGTGGAGAAACCATGTTGGGGCGTTTAACCAACACGGCAAGGACATAGGCCTTTGGAGACGAAACTTGTAAATCCTTGTGTCTTGTGCCTTTACATTTACTACATCAATCGAGGAAAGGCTGAGAGATACAAGAAGAGTGGATCAAGGCCTTAACAATCCATAGAGGTTTAATTTATAAAGAATCAATTAGTAAAAAGTTTAAAAGGAACGCTGATTCACCCCCTCCCCCTCTCAGTGATCACACTAATCCAGGCACTTCAGATATAATTCTTTTTCTATCATCATAATTCATGGTTAGTTATTATTATGGATTTAATATTTATATATAATATTTATAAAATAATTATAATTATGAAATTATATAATCATTTCTACGATTTAAACTTTCTATATATTGGAAAACAATAATTCTTCTCACGCTTATGTATAGAATATTGTGTCTATGACGTGAAGAAATAATTTTTCACCACAGTAATATATTAATAAATATAAATGTGTAAATGATGAATAAATATGAATTTTTTTCATACTTATAATTATGGACATGATGGAAACATGGTATAAATATAGATATAAGATCTACCGAACTAAAACTTTCATGAAATACAAAACAGTTTGCAAATGAAAACAACAATTTTAATAAGTAATTATTAAAAAATTGGTGCTAAAATGTTATAAATTTATCATATATGATATTATAATTATTTAAATTTTTATTTTAAATAATTATAATAAATTTAAATTTATTATATATCTGGTTAGAGTGTTTTGATGAAATTCAAATTTGAGATAAGGTTTTCTCATCTCACTTTAATTTCTATGACTCATATTCCATATTCACCGCTTTTTTCCCCTCATGTGTTGTATATATTTACCATAAATGTATTTAATGATTATTATAATCAAAATTTTGGGGGTTTTAAATTCCATATAATTTCTTTTCATTCATGAGTTTTTTTATTGAATATTACCAAAGCGGTAAGGGCTCTTTATCTCAGTTTTTTTTAGACACATTTGATGTTATACACCTATTTTTGTTTATGAGGTGTATATAATACCCCTTTATCATATTATATCATGAATATTTTTTCCAAGATATTTAATATTTCATTTGATGTTACTCTTTCATATGGCTTATGATCCACAAGTTACCAAGGTGGTAAGGGTTTATGGTACAATTTCATTTCTTTTTAGGATTATCTTTGCTAAATTTTTAATGAATGAAATTTTATGTATTTTATCCTTTAAACCCCATATAACGTATTATTCTATATTTTTCCTATAATTTTATGTATTATTACCATTTACCTCTCATTGGTGCTTAAAATCATTAATAAAATTTTTCAAAATAAATACCATCCTTATTTTCTTTGAGATGAAATTCTTTTTGTCATGTATATACTCTTCAAAATAGTATTCTGCAACTTCGTATCTATAATTGAAATTTTTTTTGAAAAATAATTTTCAATTCCTTTCAATTTATTTAAATTTTTTTAAAAAGGAATATTTTTAAAAGTTGTCTGGATAATCCATTTTTAACTTTTTATAAAATAGTGGAAGGAATGTTCTATTTCGACATATACAACATGAACAGATTATCCTGCCATCATGTACATTATTAACATTGAATATTTTTTTACAGTATTAATTTATTATTTTAAAATAAAGTGAATTTATCAATATTATATTAATTATTAGTTTAAATTTTTTCTAAATAAATTTATATAATCCCTTGTTTTCAAGGAAAGGTTCACATGATCTATTAATGTATTTATAATTTTTTGTCAAAAATACATTAAGGATTGTCATTATTCACTTGAGTTATGATATTTTTATACTATCCAATCTTATTATATTGATATATTATGATGATAAGGATTTATTATTTATTCTATAGAATCTTTTTATTTACCATAGGTTAATTAAATTATATTGAAGCTCATTTATTTTCAATGGGTTATGTTATGATGAAATGGTGTGATTTTTATCATACCAATTTACTTTAAAAAGGGGTATGATGTGATGAATTAATGAATGTTTTATGATATTATAGAACACATATGTGCAATTTTCATTATGTAAATGATAGTTCTATTATAAATCTCCAATGAATTGGGTAATTCATTATATCTCATGAGATAATTATTGGAAATGAGTTAATGTAAACTATACACTATAAGAAATTGTTTAGGATGCTTAATTCAATATGAAATGGGAAATATGTTGTGATTCCTAATTTTTTATGATATGTGAAATTTTTTTTGATTCATGATCCTCTTTGATGTGATGGTATCAGTAGTTATACTTTACATGTGATGTGGTTTTTTTGCTAATGATTGTGAAACACTCTTATGAAATGTTTTTAATCGTATAATTTTAAATCATGGCTTGTGATATATTTATGATTATACCTCACTATTATGATTCATGTAGTTTGAAATAATAAAGTTATGTTCCATGACTCATGTTTATGATCTATGATAGATTGGTTATGGACATTATAAGTTATGATCATGATCTCGTACCCTTATTCTTATCTTAATCTTGTATATAGCCATTGATTGAAATATCTCATGTTTACGCTTTCATAGAATATAATCTCACCCTTTCTTATGTTTCCATTCCCTTGGTTATAAAGAATTTTTTTCAAGTAGGGTATGTCAAGAAGGGGTGTAGTGGTTAAGAACATAATGGGAGATGATACAGAAAAGTTATATATCAGTTGTTTATACATCTGAGTTTCAGAAGACACTAAATCTTTCTATTTATGCAGTGGATTGTAATGATATATAATTAATTACTATCCAGTAAGATTTAATATTTATGTATAATATGTTTTGGTCACTATAGAAAGTACTGAACATAATCAACCACATCGGTTTTCCCCGATAGAAACCCCCACCTCCCATCGTCACTATATAGAAAACAACCAGCTAAAAAGGCTTTGTTACCTCAGTTAGGGTAGCCACCAAAACATGCTTAGACACACCCTTATACACATCAGGAGGTACTACTATATTATTATATACCTTATAAACATTTTCAAACTTTCCCCTTGGTGTAACCACACAATTTTAATGAGGAAAAATTGTATGAAATGACCATAAAAATTCTCAAAAAAAACCATTAATATATCAATTTTAAAGATACTTAATAAATTTATAGTTTCACACACACACAGAAACAAACAAAAAAACCCTATGAAAAACATCATTGAGATACCCACAACCATTATTCATAATCCCCTTAAATTGTACCCAAGTGCTAAACCCACAACAAGGTACTTTCACATTAGTCACAACCATAATAAGAAAAATAATATACATGGTCAAGTTAAATTAATTAAACATCCTCAAAAATATATTTTTTGGAAAAACATAATATATGATTAATGTTATATATTTAATTTTATCCTATCAATCATAAGTAATAAGTCATATGACATTTGAACCAATGTTTATTTCCATAATACATAACTCACATACTCTTTCCAATCCAGACAAGATAAAATCCTGTAAACTATAAACACACAATACCACCCAAGAACAATATTAAATTGTAACATCATAATCAAAAAAATCAATCACACATCCCTGGAGGCTTGGAGGACTATTATACGAGCATTTTACTTACATAACTCATCTCCCCCAACCTTGTTTCATCCATCATATCTCTATTCTACAGATCCCCAAATAGTATGTTAATGAAAAAAGGGGTTATTAAACTAATTTGTAGCACCCTGTTCTGAATCACTGATTCCAAGTTAAGGTTCCATGCTTCCTATTGCTCATATCCCCATACACAAGAGGCTACTTACTAATAGTGAGGGATTAAACGAAAAATGGGGAGGCTATCTCCTCAGTAATAGGTATATATCAGAGTTGGAAATATAGAAAAATAAATAACCAAAGTGAAAACAAAAATAAACCTTAGTAGAGGGAAAAATTACATGTATGCAATAAAACTATCATAACAAGCTATAACCTGATTTTATATAATTTTATGTAATGAAAGTTAGAAAAATGGTTCCCCGTATATAGTGGATTAATGTACTTAATGAAACAAAATAAAAAATAATAGAATATGAATCATTATAAAATAATCTCAGAGTATGTCTTGGTTTGACCACAATCCATCCTGATCCAGCAGATTGGTAGACCCATGTGGTCCCATTCACTTATTATTATCCTTGATCATAAATATTATACGTTCATTGAGATTCTCAAGTAGGGTGTGAGAATTAACTCTGTAAGACATAGTCAATGGGCCCTTAGTATAAACATAGAAAGTGTATTATGGTGGATTTATCAATAGAAAATAAATGCATAATTAAATACACAACCATGGTTTCAACATTCACAAACCAAGCATCCATGAACCCCTAATTTAACCTCTTCATCCCCATGTTTAAAGGAATATCTATTGGGACCTCATAAAAAAATACAACCCATGAACCAAACATATGCATAGGTCATGACTTCGTCATGAACCTTAAACCATAATTTGTTACTCAAACAGTTTATTTGATACATGTTGACCTATATTTATGGTTCTTAGGAAATCATCTCATACATGTTGACCTATCCTGAGGGTTCTTGGGAAGTCCAAAAAAACACACTGACCCTTCTCAAGGATTCTAGGGAGGTCACCTCTGTATAAGTTAATAAATGATAAAATACATCATAAGTAGGTTAAAACACCTCCCCATCCTATAATCCATCTAAAAATGCTTAATTATCCCCAAAAAATCCTAAAAATCCCCTCCAAGATTATATTTTCTAGGAAGATAGTCCCTATATCAGTCGTAATTTCATGAAGATTCCCCACTTCAACCAAGTGTCAACTCATCACTTCGATATAAATGGCCTACCATGACTATAAAAAAAATACATGGTTATATTAAAACCTTAGGTAGAAGACTCACAAGTCTATAGATACCCTAATTAAAAACAATACATTCATATTTATGAAAATTTCAAAAACAGTAAGGGACTTCCCACCTTAGACATGGTGAATGTAAATAAACAAGATTCATTTGTCAAAATATTTTTATTATTCCATATCCATTAAACATCCCTAAAAATGACATTATGGTTCATGGAAATTGGAAACAAGAATAAACATAGAGTAATGGAGATTAAAGGCTCACATGGTATTGTTTTTACTCAAAAAATATAATCACAACAAGTATCACATAAAATGGTGAATAGAGGATGTAGAGGGTGTCAAATCCTTCCCAAATAAGCTTCACATAGATAAAATATAATAATAAGTTCAAGAAAAGATAATTGGGTGTAAAATAGAGTTTTTGGGACAAATTATAGGTCTATCCCTTAATAAACATACCTAGATACCACTGCCCCTCACTAGTGACACATCGATTAGATGATGGGGACTCGCAAGCTAGTTGGTGCCCCATATAGCCTTCTATGTTTTTTCCCGCCAACTATTTGGAGGTGCCTCACCATTTATTTAGTAGCCCAATAAGTATTATTTTGACTCTTAGAATGACCCATTTACTCTTGATCCCAATATTGAGCCATCTCGAGACCACAACCAGTCAAGAACGAATAAAATTACACATGTTTCTGGTCAATCTAAATATTAGTGCATCTTCAATTTTTGGTTCATTAAATTATTTTTACTAATTGTATTTAACCAAAGAATCATATAAAATGAATTTTTTTATATTATATAGCTATTATGAACATGTATAGTGATATATATGTTTGATATAGATCACACTATATCTCTTTATTACATGAGTAACAATGATGTTTTTCTTTACACTTCTCTTTTCTTTCATTTATGAATTTTTTAATTCATATTTTTTTTGTATTCCATGAATTTTCCCAAGGTATATAATATTATTTTATACATTATTAGAATGATAATAGCTTTATATAAGTGATTTGGAAATATTCAAATAGATATTTGGATACGATTTCACAAGTTATTGAATATAATATAATAGAAGGTGAAATTGAATAAAGTTCACTTGGATTAATTAAAAGTGGTAGGTTGATAGAGATATAATTCAAATATAATATAAATAATAACATTTTTTGGGCTCTATCAAATGTGATGATATGATCATGTCATAATTTATGATATATATGATTCCAAATAATATCATATGCCTTAGTGAAGGGTGTATTATAAGTCAAAATATAGGATATCATACCAATATATTTTCCAATCATAGTATGTGATATGGATATATCAAAATACAATGTTTTATGTTCAATTTTATCATATGATCAACACTTTATTTTATGTTTTGTTATGATAATAAATTTTTTACTGTTAATTTTTAGATCTTTTCCATGGAAGCTATCATTTATTATTAACATTTTATATAATAGAATGTGTGGGATAATCAAATAAATTTAAATGTTAAATAATTATATTTTTATTTGTAATAGTATTATATAATGTTTATATGTGAATTAAGTTACTTAAATTTTTCATAAGGTTTGATTTAAGAAATGTAAGGCTCTAGGTGTGTCTCCAGTGCCTATTTAAAGAGGTTGTAGGCTATAAAAATTTCATTTGAAGATATGTAGTTATTATTTATCCTCCAAATTAGAGTGTTATTATCCTTATTCCTTTTCAACCAAGATATAGTGAAATATCATTGTTATAATTAGAACACCACACAAGTTTTGGGTGATTCATCAACCCATGGATAAACATACAGTGAAGAAAAATGTCAGTTGCTTCTTAGTGGCTTTCAAAAAACTCATGTACACAAAATTATATTTGGTAACTATGGTATAATTTATAAAAATTTAATTTTTTTATTATATATGGTTTCATTTTCATATTATATAGATCTTGGGTTTTGGTTTCTTACTATCTACCACCGCTTAAACAATTATTATTTAATCTTAAGAAACCTATCAAGAAATCCTAAAAAACTCATCACCTATGTGAACCTAAGAAACACTGTGATCAAATATATATATTATGTAATAAAATAATAAAAATAAAACATGTTATTAAAAAATGTATTGATTCTTGTGTTTTTTTAGTTTAGGCATACTTGATTTCCCAAGGTATGTGGAAACAAGGACTTTTCCAGTGACACTCGGGTTGGATGTTAGTCTACAGAATGGGAGGTTAGGATCATCTACACCTTTGGATTTGGAATTATTTATAACTCTTGTACTCTCTTATATATTTAATATGTATTCATAAATACTTCTGAAATCCTATTGTGTAACTTATGACCCATGTTCTAATGATCAGTGGTCGACATGTGTTGATGTGAACATCTGTATAAATTAATGGTAATTTATTAATGGAAATATCTGTGTGTGTCATAGTTTCTCATGATTATCATACTTTCTACATATATTATAGGTTCTTTATCTTCTTATTGATTATTTATTACGTTTTTTTAATCCATAGACCAGAGAACTATAGATTTTATCACCATTTAGGGAGGCAGTTGGTATTTATTGTATTGGGATCGAGCCCCTAAGAAGGGATTCATACATATCCATGTTAAGTGAATCAGAAACGACACAGTTAGGTACTACTTATTAAGAAACATTACACATTTTATGTTTATATGATAAGGAACATTGTCTATCCTTTTAAGTATGTGTATCCATGACCACATATAATCAGTTTAAAGTCTTGAATAGTTGAACTTATATGAAAAACATTCCTAGAAATGTTTGATGTGGGACTTATGAATAATTGAGCCTTTCAGGTTGACCTAAAAGAGGATAAGTCCTAATGATTATGAGTTTTTTCAAATGGAATATACTCCTAATGAAAGTATGGTGAATATAACCCAATGTGGAAAGATGTATGTGATTTACTAAGAAATATAACCCCATAAATATGGATTTAGTAAATATGGAAATCATAACAGTGAATAGGATCCTTAGAGGGAATATATCCCATTGGGTGTTGGAGACCAGGATCATAAGGAATATATCATAAATATGAATGATATATATTATTAGGATTTTTTATTTGAACCTCATGTATGTATCAAATTTGTAATCCTAAAACAAGAATAAAATCCCATATAGTTTGAGGCACAGAGTTTAAGTTCATTTGACAGGACTTTACCATGCAATTTAACGCCATATAGTAATCGCATTGTCCTAAAATTTTATGATTTTTCACTAATATTTTTTCATAAAGTTTAACATCATATGATTAGGATGTATGTGTCCTGAAATGAACGACAATATAGGATTTAGTGGGGCTTATGCATAGGGTTCTCATATGGGTTTCCCCAGAAATATATCCCTTTAGATGAATGAGTTAGGGATTATATCTAAGGATGGATCTAATAATGGGTTTCTAGTTCCTCTTATCCTAAATTTTATTTTTTGGTAAAATTAGAATCATGGGTATTGAGAAAGTGGTTATGATTTACCCCTATTAGGAGGCCCTGAATGCTGGTCATAGAATGTGAAATCATAAGTGGGGATTACACTAGAGTATGTACTGTCAATGTATATATTTACTTAACCCATTATTGATTCAAGGTGATGAAATAATCAATGGTATCATGGTTGGGTATTACACCTTCGAAGTAATCCCAAGACATCATAACTCATTGAGAGGACCATAGAATCCACTAAGTGTTTGGGCTAATCTACTTTAGACTGGGGTCATCCATGTTTAATCCCATGATCCAGTAGAGACTGCTCTGGTTTCTTCATGATAATATCCCTTATTATCAAGGTAATATGTAATAGTTACCACCCTAAGGTATCTACCTATTAGGGAGAACAATTCTAGAGGATTATTTTATTAATAGAATACATGATTTATGGAGTGCATATTGGTGTGCGTTATTAATTCATGTCACTAGTGGTTTTGGATGATTCCATGAAGGATGGATTCCAAAGTGGGAGATCAAGGAAACATTATTCTCTACAATTTAAATTGGGGGGTTTTATGGTACCCTGTTGTGTGGAATAAGTAAAATGGTTCATCCTGGTGAAGGAATTGGGTATATCATAACCCTATTATAGGGATTGGTGTGGGGTTTCACCCAATGGAGGGCTATGTAGGGTCATTCTCCATAGCAAGGTATAGGTGTGGTGTTTCTTACTAGTAAGGGTATATGGAGGTTCTTATCTCTAGTATAGTCCAACAATGGTACTTTTCCCTAGTGAGGGATGAGTATGGTTCTTTTCCAAAGTTAGGTTCAAGTATGGTTCTTTTCTCTAGTGAGGGATGATCAATATAATTTTCCTTAGAGAGAAGATTCACTAACGGACTTTGGTTTTTTTCCCATATCATGGTGCCTCCCTATGGTGATAGGCACATAACACTCTTGTTTGGATTATGAGGGTATTCTTTTACCCATGTACAGGAAGACTAGGGTTGAATTTTTATTTTGTGAATGTTTTACCTTCTAATGACTCAATTTCCCTTCCTTGATTAATTCCCTTGGGTTTTAAGAATAATTATCTACATGAAATAGGTTTTGGAGACCTAGGTTAAGTGATCTATGAGTGTCTCTTCATCTTCTATAAGGATATAATTTCATGTCCAAGTGTAAGCACAAGAGTCTATTTATAGGAAAAAAATGATACCGTGTTATAAGAGACTTGGGTAAGAATATTGGTTTTCCCAAGATTACTAGGTTGTGGTGTCCCATGTGTTTGCATAGGTCCATGAGTGAAGTGACCAAGGTGAACCCCTAGGGAATTGGGAAAATAGTGGGTCTCTCCCCGGGTAGTTCTGTCCTTCTAAACATTGGACTTATGTCCCACAAAAAATAGAACCAAAATATCCCCCAATCCCCCTTGGAATGGTATTTGATCATAATTAAAATGATCAAATTATTAGATATTTTTGACTATGGGATGATAATAATCTTGGGTGAAAATGGATTTTTGGTCTGGTAATCTTGGTGAAACACACAATTGTGAGGCATAAGTGAATGGTGTAATAAAAACTGGGAGAATGCAAAAATACCTCTATAAATAGTAGTGCCCCCCTCTTTGGTGAACATTATTTGGCTTGAGAGAAATAAACATATTTTCACTCTCCATCCATTATCTTGTTTCATAATAATTTTAGGTAAGCCTGATAAATTCTATTCAAATCAACATGACCCCCCAGTTGAGAATAGTTCATTCATGAAGGGTCATGAGAAAGGATAACTTTTTTGAATGGAGACCTAAGTGAGGGGACCATTGTAAAGTTACCTAATAGAGGGGACCTAGGAAAAAGAATATGGGTTAAGGTACCTAGTTGAAAGCCTAAAAATTTTCAATTTATAATCTATCAAACCTTTACTCAATAATCATCATTTTTATAGTGGTGCCCCTTTTATGTAAACACCTCATTTTTTCTCCACATTGGTCTAACTAGAAAATGCTACATACCGTCATTTTGGGGGATGTAAAATGGAACATGAATCCCTCTTTATGTGAGATGTTGAAGCTACTTCCTACATCATGTACTTGATTCCAAATGTTGAGTAAAGTTGCACTGGTCAGCATGAATCCCTATTTTCCAACTCTATAAAAGGGTCTCTAAAAGAATCACTTGGAGTACAAAACTATATATTTCCTTCTATTATATAGAAACATACTTCTAATACATGTGGATATCATAATTTCTAACACTAAAACATTTTTCTCTTGGTTTATGTAATTATTTTAAATGTTTCTTTTAAAAGGACATACATGAATGAGGGGGAGTCCACCCCTATCTTTATAATGAATCACTCAAAAACAAATGTCCAGGATTACTCATTAGAGCACAAATAAAATTTAAACTAATATATCTTCCATTATTCATAAATGAATGAACTCAAATGTGGGATAAAATATTTATATTTACCTCATACAGGTTGTGTAATGACTGAGTGGATGTGAAGATATTTGTTTTTCTAGACATGTATAAAATTAAGGGGTTAGTTGAAAACATTTGGCATTTACAGATCCATAATGATCTCCAAGACCAATGGTCATAAGAATAGTGATTCAATCCTACAGTCTCATAGTCATTGGAATCTTCCAATGATCACCTGCTACCTTGTCCATGGGAAGGTGTGGATTATCCTTTGGGATATATACAATATCTTTAGTTCCTTAATTCATAAGGTCATGTATGATAAATTTTTTCCTCTAAAATATTTATATGTTTACCACTAAATAACACTCTAATTATCTTACTAATTAATATCGAAATCCCAAAAAATCTCTAATAAAGGAACCCGAGAATCAAACGGGCATCATCTTTATGGATTAGATGGAACCTTTATTAGTATCTCGTGGAGGTGGACCCACCTACAAATGCCCTATGGGATTATATTCTTTGAATAAGAAGGGAATATCATGAAATTTATATCTAGAGTTGAATATTGGTCAACATGATTTATGGTGTACTTATTTTAACCCTAAAATCCCTCCTCAGACATAGTTAGTAAGGTTTCTGGCAATGTGGCTCAAATGTAACCTTCTCCTAGCCAATGATTCCCATAATGGTGTTAGGACATTATATTTTTTTATGGTGATAAACTTGTGGAGTGGTAATATATAGGCCTAATAATTCCATTTATATGGAATATTCAATAGTTCTTATTGCATGTTTACAAAGGGAGGGGGCCCTTTCATGTATTAGGTCCCTTTCAAGTATTCTGGGGTTGGGTGGCAGCACAATTCAATTAATTAACACTCTTTAGTGATGTAATAAACTCATATTATAGATTTTTTATATTCATCTAACTTATATCTGAAAAAAATAATTTCCCTTGAATAATGATAAAGGTTTGAATCTTCATAGCCACCATTCAGTGTTCAAATTATTCTTTTTGGTTCCCCCACTGAAATAATTGTGTATAATGGTGGTGGTGAATATAAATAATGATCTTACAAAATGGATAATAGAGATTACATAATTATATATAATATTGATTATGAAATTATTTTTTAGTCTTATGTTCCATTAGGATTCAATATAAAGTATCAGCGCCTCAAGAATCAAGAAGTCACAATGCCAGCATCCATCAAGGTAGAACAACATCCTATGGTGGTGCAACATCTATGTGTAATGATGACCTTGGAAAATGATTTTGATGAGATTTTACTACCTATAGAGTATTTTTTTTATTTGGTTTAGTTCCAAATTCACTTGATTGTGGATGATATTTTATTTAAATATGTTGCTAGTGACTAGTGTCCCTTGACTCATAGCATATAGGGCCCTAGAAAGAGGGAATAGGGCCATAGGTATGTCCCATAAGAGTGATACATTTTAATAAGTGTCAAAATAATATAATAAACCATAGATATAGTCTTTATAATGACTCTGCATTGAATACTCATACCACTTGGAGCCAATGAAAAGGAAATCAAGTTGATGAAAATGAATCAGTTCCCCAATCAAACGTGAGAGTCCCTAAGAGGAACTATAGAATAAAGAACCAGAATAATCATTAACATAAAGATGGGATTCAGAAGGTCATGTCTCAAACTATGTATATCCCAACACCATCCTATTTTGGAATATTTGGCCCATTTATTACCAATTCTAGGGACTTAAGGGAAATAATCCTAAGGGGTTTTCATATTCCTCAACTCAAAAAGGAAAAAGTGACATAGGACATTAATTTTTATAGTAATTATATAAAATAAGGGGAGTTTATCTTAGAGTTGGAAATGTTTTTATTAGCCACTAATAAGAGATTATTGATCACTAATTGGGTGTAGTACATTAGAGAGTAGGTAACTTGTGAATGGGTGATCAAGAAATCTCTGAATAATGAATGGGATGACTTTAACAATCTAGAAGATATATGTTTATAATTTCATTGAGAATAAAACATTATAAAACTAGAGTCATCTTTTATGTTAAATTTTCCTTTATTTTCATAGATTATAGATTGTATCCTTGCAAATGATGCCTCCTTAGTATACAGTGGGAGTCACCCCTGAGGGTAGTGATGTTAGAGTGTATTATTCTGAGGAAGTGGAAAGGATATGATGAGAAATAAATAATATTATAGATTAAAATTAATGTTGACTACTTTATCTTTCCTCTGCAATTCCAACCCATTTAGTGGTGTTACATTACCCTTTTCCATCCAATAGTAAGTCTTGGTGGAAGTAATATACATTAGCCTGGTACATATTAACTAATGAAAGAGGTTAGCATCTAATTCCATTTATGATTACATAGATGAATTCAAGAATGCATTAATAATTATATCTATTTCCTTTGATTAAATATTCTCACTCCCCTAAAAAGGCTTCTATTGTAGAATCCCAGGGAGTCATCTAAATGGATAACTAGGGGTAGCTTCAAAGTTTTTCTTCAAGGATCATTGTATCCATGCCGGAAGGAACATAAGAAGTTATTTTTTCACTGTCCCCCATCAGTACAAGAGTATATGGTTCATTTATGGTGATGAAATATGATTATGCTGTAATGAAACACCTGTTAACCCCCGCTCTCTTAACGGATATCATCATGGTTTTTCAGGTAGCATGCTCAATAAATGATCTCATGATGGAGAAAGATGTATTTGCCTCTAAATTTGAGTTTAGAGATGTTAAGAAGAAAAATTATGGACATGATTTATTCTACATTTTTTTATCAATCATTCTACAAAAAAAATTATTTCTTATAACACTTGTTCTAAATTATATTAAGTTTTTCTTTCTAAAGAAATTATAACATAATGTACATATCATTATACAATAAGTTGAAAGAAATAGTCCAGAATTTTATAAATTTAATTTCATAACATTAATTTCATTTTTGATTTCAATATTCCAAAATTATCTTATATTGAATTTATGATATTTTTCAGAAATAATTGATTTTTGGGTGAATAGTGAAAAATAATGATTTTACAAATACATTCACTATTTTGAAATTAAATTAATATAATAATATATTTAAGGTTTTGGAAAAAATATATATAAAAAATATATATATTTAATAAGTAATATAATTCATATAAATTTATAATTTTGAGCTTAGAAATATATTCATAACATTTTTGAATTATAAGAAATGATTTTAGCCAAATAAATAATTTTCTTAATTATTATCTATTAATCAAGTATTTAACAGACTAAATTAGCTTTTGTTGAAATAAAAAATAATTATACTTTAATTTAGAATAATTAAATTAATTTCATTATATTAAATAATATACTTTATATTTTTATAAAATAGTTTTAATGCTCAAAACAAACATTTCTCTAATAACTAATTTCATTGTATTTTAAAAACATGTATTATAATAGATTTTTAACAATTCTAGATATTGAATACTTTAAAATATATTATATATTTCTAATCAATATAATTAATATTAGTTAATAATTTTAACTTATTTTTTGGTCATAGTGAATTGTACCCCTGGTAAATATTTAGCACATTGATTAAGGGTAAAATGAGTTAAAAGAGTTAAAATTAAGAGTTATGGATTCAAGATAAAAAAAAACTTTATTAAACCTAATTTTATGGTTTTTTTTGACCTTAATCATCTAATATTTGAGACTATGTCAATTTGGATCCACATTTCTTGAGTAATGATTTTATTATATAATAAATTTTTAGGTATTTTTACATTTTCCACTTACCTCACATATAAATGGGTAACCTATATCCGCTATTATCAACACTAATTAATCCATGTTTCTCAATCAAGACTAGACCAAATACATTTCCAAAATATATAATCATGTCTTAGAGGACCTTTTCTCACAAAAATATCACACCCATAATTATTAAGGTGTATACCAATGGAGGTTACTAAAAGAAGATGTGTATGTTATCATCAATATTTTTCAAGTTCCAGTATTATTAAATTTCATAAAAATAATTAATAACTTTGTTAATATAATTAAGTAATTATATTCACCCTACTAATATGTTTTCATAATAATGGTAAATCCATTTTCTATCTCCTTTCCATCCTTTGTGAAAAGAAAACATCACTTGTGCTTGTGTATGACCTATTATCTCCACATAATGGTGTATTTTTTTAATTATTGATTTACTTCGATGGTTATAAAGATTAAATTAGTAAATATTTATGATATTTATGCAATAATTAGTATTATGTACATATGTTATATCATCTACCTTCTAACCCTTCCATTTTCAAGAAAATGATAATGTTATTTGTTTATATATATGGACTACTACCTCCATGAAGCGATGTGATTAATTTTTCTATTACCATCGTAAAAACATGATTCAAAAATTTTATATAATGAATAAAAATATATTCATGAAATTATTAACATAATCTAGAATATGTAACCATTTCATACCAGCTTTAACCATAGATAATACACTGAATTATTTTTTAAGAATTTACCCAAACAAACATAAATGGTCAACATATTAAATAATTATTCAACGAATATATTTTAAATGACTGTAAATGTACCATAAATGGAATATATATGAAAAAGGTTCCTAAAAATGTAATAATTTTAATTTACTTACAGAGGAGAATCAAAAATATAAAATTATGAAGAGACCCAAGGTAATGTACTTCTGTTACAATCTCATTTTATTTTAAGATTATTTATGTTATAATTTAATTTAGTGAAATTATATGATCCCAATATCTTAAAACTTATATATTTTATTCTCCTATAGTTATTTTTGTGATTTTCACATTTATTTTCCATTAATTATTTTTTTGGAACAATAATCAACATGTATGTTATTTGTAGTAGACATTATTATTAAATTTCTATTTTAAAGTTTTCCTTCGAAGAATTTTTTCTTCCATGTCATGGTTATTTTAAATGTTCTCAAGAATATTATTATTCAAAAATACAATGATTATTTGGATTTATATTAAAAAATATTTATATTTTTTAATGTACTTTTAAAATAATATTCTTGATGTTTTCCAAATGAGATAATTTTTTATTTTTACTCATAAGTGGGAATGAAAATATGTTTTAACTATTACTACATGAATTGAATTTCCCAGCATCGTGATTTCTCTTTGTTTTGAAGTTTAATTTACATGATTTCATGGTTGTTTTGAAAGACAATAATTAAATAATATTTAAGAATTTTTATTTTTTAAAGACCAATATAAAAGGGATATATTTATTAAAAGATTTTAAATGAATTTTGAAAGTGATTAATATCTTCATTTTTACAAAAAAATCCAAGAAGATTATTTTAGTTTTTTTATTCCACGTTATTTTATATTCCAAAATACTTGGTTTTAATACTAAACCTTCATTTCATGCATATTTATTTAATTCTTTAATCTTTTATTGATTCGTAATTCTTTATTCATCATATTTACCTTGAACATATTCCTTATCATGATCCATTATTTCATTGGACAATATTTTATCCTCCATATCCATATTTTAAGTTTCATTAATTTAAATGGAAGAATATCTACCACATTTATGTCATATCAACCATATACCATTTCTATATATGGTATCAGTTGAAGGATTATTATTCATAATTTTATTTCATTAACTAGGGATATACTAGATATTCTTCATTAAATATAGATAAATGTTGACTTATAACTCATTTATAGAATTAATTGTATTGATAATTCAATATATGAGGAATACATAGTAAATTTAAATAATTAGTGGATCCTAGTTATATATAGTTCCTTAATACATCAACAGGTCTAATTATAAAAAACATTATGCATGTTATAATATATGGGTATTCAGTTCTCACGTACCCATTAATTAATTATGATTCCTTGGTCGAGGCCTTGATGGTATGTTTAATGATATTTTGGATGAGGCCATCATGATAAGATAATTAATGTCGAAATTTATGTATACCCTTTATTGATAATTTAGTTTCCATTGTCTATGTGATTTCTATATTGATATTAGCCATAAATTTAGTAAGAAATCAAGTTGTTTATTGATTGGAATGTGTTATTATTATCTAGTATTCCATATTGATTATTCATTATTTACTCATGACAGATTCTATTTTATGTAACCCTTACTAACCATTTGAGCTAACCCTTTATCTATATTCCTTTCCTCGGGATACGAGGTAATTTGTATTGAATTTCTTCAAGGGTTCAAGAATGTTTTTGATTTTATGTCTTTATATTTTGGGTGTAATACTAGAATCATGTATATGTCTAGTTTTCAAGGACTACTAAAATGATCTATGTTGCATGGTGAGATCACATATATCTTATAACAATGTAATAAATAAAACATCAAATCTAGGTTACTAGATTTGATGTGTCTTATTTATTATCAATGGAAAATTAGTAGAATCGTTTGTAACATTATTATAAATGAACATAGCTATGATGATAATTATTATAACTTGTTAGGGTATTAGAGAAATTTTATCATCATAGCGATTTTAATTTTATAGTCTAATATCCATGATTATTATGATATAACTTAGTGATTACCATTATTTATTGATGGAGACTAGAAGTGGGAACAGAATAAAAACTTGTAGTCAATATATGGGTGTCAAACAAAGAATGAAAACATAAATATTGTTTATGATGAGTAGATCATGTCCATATTTGGGAAGATGACTCGGGTTATGATTAATAACATTTCCCAAATGAAAAAACCAATTGTTTCTTAGTGTGATGCACTTATGTTGAATATCTATATGATATATAATCCTCCATTAATTAATTGAATATTAATATATTAGTAACTGAGAAATTTATGAAGTTCCTTGAAAAGTTATTATTGTATTTTGGTAATAATTAAATAGAAAAAGTTATTCAAACATTACATTGTTTGAAAAGATTTATGGATCAATGGTGTTCATTGATCTATAGCTCTAAATAGGTTGATGAAATAGAATGTATGGAATATTTAACACCCCACTTATTTACCAGGTTGTACTATTAGAATAAAGTTAATATTGTTGGTAGCTTCAAAAACACACAACACATAGTTAGTTTGGAATTCATGCAAAACAAAACACTATTTAGTCATGTTTTAAAAATTAAATTAAATTATAACACTTTTAGACAATTTATATGTCATATATCTAATAATATATTTTTATAGTCATCTAATATATTTTATAGTCATAAAATAAAAACAAACCCAATTTTACACTTAAAACCCTTTATTTTCATTAAAGTAGTTTTAACGCCTTTTAATGGAGAAGCTATTTTAAACTAAAATTATGGAATTTTAATAAATTTTATATTTAAAAATGAAATTTATTTCTGAAATCAGAACTCCAAAATAAGATTATAGTGAATTTTTTGTATTTTTCTGTGAGGTGTCATTTTTTGATGAATATTGAAAATACTGAATTTTAATTCGTAATATCCTTTTTATATTATTACTAAATAAGTTTAAATTATATTTTTTTAATTGTTTTAAAGATTAATTAGAAAAATTATCAATAAATAATCAAATTTAGTTAAATCAAATCAATTTCTCTATGTATTTGTTTATAAAAACATTTTATACTTCTAAACATGTTTTACTTTAAAAACATGCTCCATCGTCTCATTAATAGGATTAAATGTATATTAATTTCTATAAATTATATGATTGGAAATAGAAATAAACTATAAAATATTTGTAATAATAATAATTTATAATTTATAATAAGTTTATCATAGTTTTTGACCAAAAGTATTAGTGAAAGTAATTAAAATTAATTACTTTGGTTAATGAAAAAATAAGCTTAATAAGGGGACTAAACCTTAAAATGAATGCCCAAATGACCTACGATCACATACAAAGACATTTTATGTCCATATTTTGACCTTTTCCTCCTTTTTATCAAATGTTTCTAATTATTATAGGAACATTTTTAAAGGAGAACTCCCAATAGTGTTCACATTTTTATATTTACAAGAATGTCAGTCCTCCACTATAAAAAAAGAACTCACCTATCCCACTTATTCTCACTTATTAACTCCTTTTTCTCACATAATATCTGACCAATTAATCTCCAAAATTCTTTAACTCACCATATATTCCTCAATTTGGGCATAAATCAACAAATAATCTCTTTGGTGCAAATAAAAATGAGTTACCTAAGGAAGAGGTTACTTTCTTCAACAGGCATTTTTAATTTTCTTCCTTCTCCAATACCTTATTTTAACATTATAAAATGATTATATAATTACCAAATTGCCTTAAATATATTGATAGTTATTTATTTTAACGATTAAATATACGCATACACACACTTCCATCAAATGGGAAGAAAACATACTGTTTGTGTATACTGTGAACTACCGCCGCACAAAACGATTTTGTTAGTTTTTCCTTTACACCCTCTCATGATAGGAAATTTTGATGAAAACCCAATTAATATATTATATATGTGATATTTAGGTTTTATTCATACTTTTATAATCTTTATACAAAATATACCTTAATTATTTCCATTTTATGTTAATACCATAACATCGTTTTTAGATGTGTGGACTACCGCCTCCTCAAAGTGATGTTATGCATTCACACATTACATGGAATGTATTAAAGATGATTTTAAATCAAAATATATTACATATATAAAATAAATATTATACCATAATTATAATTTGCATATATATAAAATTTATTTTACAATATCTTAAATACGAAAAAGAAATGGAAGTAGCATTCATGCGTACGTACAACCTACCAAGAATGGTGGATTTAATTTCCTACCTCAAATTTTTATAGATTAATAAAAATAAATATATAATTAATATATATTATATTTAAGTAATTCTATAAATTTTTGAGATTATTAAATCCAGATTTATGTAATAGGAACATCAGATAACATGTCAAAACTTACTTGAGTAAATAGGCAATAAACACTTAAAATAGTAGAAATAATAAAATATTACTAACAAAAAGGTGTTAGGATATTATCAGAAGATAATATATGATATAATAAATATTAATACATTTAGGTAATAAGTTTTTCACATAATTAAAACCATTATAAAGGATGTTAAAGGATGTTTACACCAAAGGAAATGTAAGGTAAGATATTATTATCTCACTTTTTACATCTGTGAGATAAATGTCATATCCACCAATTACTTCTTTTGTGGTGTATCTATATATAATTTTTATAAATAATATGATGATAATTTTTCTATTAATTTTATTTAAAATTTTACTTTTAATTATTTCATCCAAAGTGTTTTTTCATCAAAATTAAAAACTACTAAAAGTTATATTTGTAATTTCACTTTCTTTTGTGATTGTTAACTTTCTATTGAAACATTCTCTTCTATACGACCATTTTTTGGTTAAAAAATTATTTTGTATATCCATACTCTTATGAAATGTGTAAAATTATTTCCTAAACCTTATACAATTTTTTTATATAGTTTTTACATGATAGTTATATAATTAACTTGGGAAATATTGTTAAATTCATATCTTTGACTCAATAAGGATATTTTATCAGGCACATTATTCATGAATTAAATAAATTTATTAATTATATGACAAATTATTTGGATAGGTAAAAAAAGTGTGTTTCCCGATTATAGATATCTCGTTGATGCACGGTATTCTCATGAGATGAATCAGATGGCCAAATCAGATGTGGTTTACACAATATGTAATAAATCATCTAATGAAAGGTCATGATGGTAAAGGTACCATGTACATCGGAAACATGGCTTATAATAATTTAAAATTTCCCTCATTCTTATTTTGTTATTATTTATCCATGATATTTTCTCTTTAAAATTATCTATGGCTTTAGATCATTCTCAATTTATTGGTAAAATAACACAGGTTTCAGTTATATACCATTCCATATTGATTTTTCCTTATATAATTGTCTAAATGGAATGTGGTCTGAGTTATTTACCATGACATGTTGATTTATTCTCATTAATTTATTATTTATCCAAATATAGCTTAGCCTACTAATAATTTGATCTCACCATTATTTTTGGGGAGTATGGGCCCTCATTGACCAGAATTTGGTGGATCATTGACTGTTTATCTTGTTATAACACATATAAGATTCCAAACATTGAGTCGCAGGGAGTACGGGACCTCACGGATATGAATTTGGAACTTAGGTGTTGTTTTCAGTATTTTCTGGGTTCTGAAGTAGTTTTAGAGGCGTACTGTCTGGAAAACCCAGTATACACACCGTGTAGTTCCTTAGACACACGCCTTGTGTTCTTCTGTTTAGGAAGAAAAGAAAACTTTTTGAGTACACGCTATGTACCCTAAGTACACGTCATGTAGTCGCATCCCATGTCAAGGACCATGTTGGTGGGGAGACGGGAAAGGGAAATTTTTGGGGAAAACATGTTGTGTAGTGGTGACCTAGTGTTCGGCTGTGTAACTAACAACACAGACGGAGGAGACCTTAAGACATACATGCCGTGTCTACTGTATAACATGTCGTGTAGTCTGAACTGGGATCCGGCCATGTAATTGACAACACGGGTCGGGGTAATCCATTCATGTAAATGTCATGTCCATCTAGAACACGTTGTGTAGTTTTGACCGATGACAGACCATGTGGACCTGACCGTGTGGTTGGGAAAACGGGGTGGTGTACACGCCATGTTCGGGTGTCACACCCTGTGTAGTTTAAGCTGAGTAGTTGGTCGTGTCATGAATGACACGGGAAGTTGGAATTTTCACCATACACGTCGTGTAGATTATATACACTCCATGTAGTATTGTTCAACGGGATCCATGTGGATTAGCCATATAGAAGGAACCAGGAAGGGGAAAAAATAAGTTACACACTGTGTAGTCAGTATACATGTCGTGTAGTCTTGTTTTTCAAATATTTAATTCCTTCTTCCTCCTGTTTCCCTTTTGTTTCCTTTTTTTCAGTCTTTGATAATTTTAATCTGAGGTGTGTGTTTGACCTTGTAGAGTCATGCCTCCGAGACGACCATGCATTGTCTGCCAAGAGAGCGACAACGATTATACTCCAGAGATGGTGGGCCATGGGCTACCAGTGGATCCTCCAGCAGAGCCAGATGCGGCTCCAGTTGTTATACTGGACACAGGTGCGGAGGGACAGTTCCGTGAAGGCTTTATGCGGTTCATGCAGACCTTTCAGGGAGCACCGCCAGCTGCCACATATATGGCTGAGCTAACTTATATACTCCAGTAGCATCATCTGCCTATGTTTTCAGGGGATGGTGGAACACAGGCTGTGGAGTCTTGGATGGAGCCTATGCAGACTATTTTTGAGCATCTTAAGATGCCTCCAAAGCGGAAGATCAAGCTCGCAACTTATATGCTGCCTCATTCCGCCAAGCGGTGGTGGCATTTTACCACTCAGATAGAGCATCATAGAGACATGGAATGGGAAGATTTTCAGACATATTTCTATGAATTCTTCTTCCCAAAGACATTGAGGACAGATTTAGCTCGAGAGTTCATGAATCTGCAGCAGGGCGCTATGTCTGTGATGGATTATTTTGCTCGTTTCACCGATCTTCAATGTTTTTCACCTGTTCTGGTGGGTGATGAGAAGTTGAGGGCCATACTCTTCGAGGATGGTCTTCATTATGACATCCGATCACTGGTGAATGTTTTCAGGTTTCCTACATTACATGATATTGTGAACCGGGCACTGATTATAGAGTGGAACCTTCGGGAAGCTAGTGGTGCAGGCTAGGGCGGTTCAGCACCAGTTTCTGGTACTATTTCTACCAGTAAAAGGAAGCGATAGATGAGTTTCTCTCACGGTGGCAGTACTAGCCAGGAAATATCTTCAGGTGGCCCAGTCAAGTGCTATCAGTGTGGTAAAGAAGGGCACAAGAGACCATAGTGTCTATGTGACCCAGTGGAGTGTCGATCTTACAGCAAGATGGGTCATCTGTAATGCTTTTGCAGGACTCTCCTACTAGTAGCTAGTGAGAGGGGTTTTGTGCAGACTTCGTGTGCGGGAGCAGGACCAGCATATTCTTACAATGTGGCTATGCCATGTAGAAGGACCCGTGTAGGAGAAGAAAAGTCAAGTACACGTTGTGTAGTTAATATGCATGCTATGTAGTCTGGTTTTTTAAATCTTGAAATGCCTTCTTCCTCCTGTCCCCTTTTTGGTCCCCTCGTTTTTCAGTCCTTTATAAAATTAAATCTAAGGCGTGTTTTTGACCTTGTAAAGTCCTGCTGCCGAGACGACCACACGTTGTTCTCCAAGAGAGAGGCAATGATTATACTGCAGAGATGGTAGGCCATGGGCTACTAGTGGATCCTCCAGCAGAGCTAGATGCGGCGCCAGCTGTTATACCGTGCATCGTTGCAGATGCCCAGTTTCGTGAAGGAATTATGCTATTCATGCAGACCTTTCAGGGAGCACCGCCAGCTGCCACATCTATGGAAAAGATGACTCTTATCTCCAAGTAGCAGAATCCACCTACCTTTTCAGGGGATGGCGGACCACAGGCTGCGGAGTCTTGGCTAGGGTCTATGCAGACTATTTTCGAGCACCTTGAGATGCGTCCAGGGCGGAGGGTCAAGCATGATACCTATATGCTGCGTGATTCCACCAAGAGGTTGTGGGACATCACCACTCAGTCTGAGAACCATAGAGGCATGGCGTGGGATGATTTTCAGGTAGTCTTCTATGACTTCTTCTTTCCTGAAACACAGAGGGCCGATCGAGCTTGAGAGTTCATGAACCTACAGTAGGGCGCTATGTTAGTGATTGATAATTCTGCTCGCTTCACTAAGATTCAGAATTTTTCACCTGTTCATGTGGTTGATGAGACGTTGAGGGACAGACGCATTGAGGATGGTCTTCGATATGACATCCAAGCACTGTTGAATGTTTTCAAGTTCCCTACAGTACATGCGATTGTGAACTAAGCATTGATTACGGAGTGAAACCTGTGGTAATCTAGTGGTGTGGGCCAGGGCGGTTCGACACCAGTTTCTGGTACTATTTCAACCAGAAAAAGGAAGACACGGATGGGTTTCTCTCACAGTGGCAGTACTAGAGAGGTGATTACTTCAGGTGGCCTGGTCATTTGTTACCAGTGTGGTAGAGAGGGGCCCAAAAGACCCCAGTGTACTTGAGACCCGGTGGAGTGTAGAGATTGTGGATAGATGGGTCATCTGCAGTGATATTGTAGGGCATTTCCACCAGTGGCAAGTGACAGGGGTTCTGTACAGACTCTGCGAGCGGGAGTAGGATCAACAGCATTTTACCAGTCAGGAAACTGGAATATGTTAGGGCGTGCAGGCCGAGATGGTGGCTGTGGTCGTGGTAGTAAGACACCAGGATGATAGAGGGAAAAGGGCGGGGCAGCTCAAGGTAGTCAGGCTGTGTCGCAGGGCCACAACACTGGGCAAGCATATGCAGTGCAACAGACCCAACATGAGCAGGATCACAGACCTTCTACTGTTATAGGTACTATTCCTGTAGCTTCTGTTTTATCTTCAGTACTTTTCAATACGGGTGCTACACATATCTTTATATATGTTCCCGTTGTGGAGAGCCTTGGGCTATGTGTTTCTTCTTCTTCTGATGTTATG
This sequence comes from Viscum album, assembly GCA_963277665.1. Classification (NCBI taxonomy): domain Eukaryota; kingdom Viridiplantae; phylum Streptophyta; class Magnoliopsida; order Santalales; family Viscaceae; genus Viscum; species Viscum album. The sequence continues at coordinate 451,388,890 of OY728133.1, forward strand.
ACGCTAGACACTTTGTTGGGGACTAGAATGGCTGGTGTGCTTTATAGTAGGGAGTGCCTCGTAGATGATTGTGGGTTTCACTTTCTATGGGACATCTATGTATTGGATATGATGTGCAATGTTGTCATTCTCAGGATGGATTGGTTGGTTCCATTTCGAGCCTTTGTAGACTTCTATCGTTATAGGGTGTGTTTCACATCACCAAAGGATGGGAAGTTTCTATACAAGGGCGATTGGGATGTTCATGTGAGTCGAGATGGACCAGAGCATTGTGGGTGAGGCGGAGTCACAGCCCAGGTTATGAGTTTATATCTGGATGAACAGAGAACTTGTCAGAAGAATTTCCCTCCAGTGGTTGATCGTTTTAGGGATGTCTTCCCGGATGACTTTTTAGGTCTACCTCCAGAGCGTGAGGTGGATTTCCTTATTGAGCTAGTGCTAGGATCGGCACTGATATCCATTCCTCCTTATAGGATGGCTACACTTGAGTTACAAGAACTCAAAAGACATTTATAGGAGTTACAGTCAAAGGGTTTCATCCAACCCAGTACTTCTCCTTCGGGTTCACCGGTCTTTTTGGCGAATAAAGTGGATGGTACCCTCAGACTCTATGTGGATTATCAAAAGTTGACCTAGATAACGATCAAGAACTGATATCCCTTTCCACAGATTGATGATCTTTTTGATCAACTTAGAGGTTCACGAGTGTTCTCAAAGATTTACATGAGATCGGGATAACATCAGTTACACGTTAAAACATCAGATATACCACTTATAGCTTTTTGGAGTAGATATGGTCTATACAAGTACATGGTTATGCCATTTGGACTCACGAACGCGCCAGCAGTTTCCACGGCTCTGATAAATCATGTGTTCCACCCTTATCTGGATTCTTTTGTGGTAGTCTTCATGGATGACATCTTGGTGCACTCTCATACTCAACACAACCATACCACCCATCTTGTGATCATGTAATGTACACTGAGAGAGCATCGACTATATTCTAAGCACTCAAAGTGCCACTTTTGGATGGACCAGATTCACTTCCTGGGTCATATCATCTCAGAGGGAGGAGATTCAGTAGACCCAAAGAAGGTGAGAGCAGTAGTTTCCATGGAGAAGCCTAAGAACGTGTTTGAGATATAGAGTTTCTTGAATCTAGCTCGTTACTAAAATCATTTTTTATAGGACTTCTCTCGCTTAGAAGTGTCTTTGATGGGTTTGAATAAGAAGGGTGTGAATTTATTTTGTACAAAAGCTTATGAGACAGCCTTTCAAGAGTTGAAGGGTAATTTGACATCAGCACCAATCCTAATACTTATAGAGCAGGGAAAGAGCTATACAGTTTACTATGATGCATCAGGTATTGGGTTGGGAGTTGTGTTGATGCAGGGTGATCGTGTAGTTGTGTATGGGTCTCAGTAGTTGAGGCCACATTAGAGGAATTACCCGACGCATGACCTCAAGTTGGCTGTAGTTGTTCATGTGTTGTGTTATTGAGGACACTATCTCTTGGGAGATCATTTTGTGGTTTTCACCGACTACAAAAGTCTCAAGTATATCTTTACTCAGCGTGACTTGAATCTGAGGCAATGAAGGTAGGTCGAATACCTTCAGTCCTTTGATTTTGATCTTGCCTATACACTTGGAATGGGTAATGCATTTGCTAATGCACTGAGCAGGAAGACTTAGATACAGGATGTTCATGAGGCCAGTGGTGAATGGAAGCTTATGTAATTGTTCTCTGAGATGCATTTGGAGGTGCACGACAGTCAGGGGAAAACCTATCTTTCATCGTTAGCTGTGACTTCTACCCTCCTGGATAGAGTGAGGATGAGACAACTATCTGATTTGGAAGGCCTAGTCCTACGAGAGCCTGTGGAAAGTGAGTACCCTCCTCTTGAGTGGACGATATGCGATGATGAGGTACTTCATTTCCATGGATGAGTCTGGGTTCCAAGGGATATACGTGAGGATCTGATGTGGAAGATTCATGCTTTAGCTTGGACAGTTCATCCCGAAGTTAACAAAATGTACTGTGACATGAGACATCAGTATTTATGGCCTGATATGAATAGGGAGATAGCTGGTTTTGTTACGAGATATTCCACCTATCAGCAGGTGACGGCAGAGTATCAGAGGCCATCTGGATTGTTACAGCAGTTACCTATTCCAGACTGGAAATGGGATGATGTCACGATGGGCTTTTGGACTGGGTTTTCGAGGTCACCTTGAGGCAATGATGTTGTGTTGGTTATTGTGGACAGACTCACAAAGGTAGCTCACTTTTTTCCAATCAATGAGACCTTCGGAGTTGACGAGATCATAAAATTGTATATCCGAGAGATTTTACATCTTCATGGGGTCCCTCGTTTTATCGTTTCAGATAGGAACGCCCATTTTACATCTTGTTTCTGGTAGAGTTTTCAGAGGGAACTGGGTTCAAAGGTGCTTCTGAACACAGCTTACCACCCTCAGACCGATGGTCAGTCAGATCATACGATACAGGTGATAGAGGACATGTTGTGTGCATGCGTCCTAGACTTTGGGGGATCTTGGGAGAAGCATATAACCCTAGTTGAGTTTTCCTATAATATTAGTTTTCAGGAAATTATTGAGATGGCACCTTATAAGGATTTATATGGTAGGCCATGCCAGTCACCTTTGTGCTAGATAGAGGTAGGTGAGGCAACTTTTCTGGGACCATGTCTCATGCAGGAGACTTTTGAGTAGGTCCAGTTGCTTCAGAAGCGGATGGATACCAAATTGTCTCATAAGAAATCTTATGTCAATCGTCGCAGACGACCCTTGGAGTTCGTGGTCAAGGATCAGGTTTTCTTGCGTGTTTCACCGAGGTTGGGACACAAGCGGATCAGAAGACAGGGTAAACTTTCACCGAGGTATGTGGGGCCATTTGAGATTTTGGAGAGATTCAGGATGGTTACCTATCAGTTGAAGTTACCACAGAGGTACCGGGCCATGCACAATGTTTCCATATATCTCAGCTGCACTGTTATCATTCAGACCCGTCTCGCATCTTTCAGCCAGAAGAGGATGAGATTCAGATAGATGCGGCCTTTGAGGAGTGTCTGATACGTATTGTGGATAGGATAATGAAGGTTCTCTGAGGTCGGTCAGTTCCACTCGTACTGGTGCTATGGAAGAATGTCCGAGTGCAGGACGAAACCTGGGAGTGGGTGACCGATGTACGTGCTTAGTGGACAGATTTGTTTGGAGCTTTATCTTCGCCACCCTTGGAAGGGAAATTCGGGGACGAATTGCTTTAAAGGGGGAAGTTTGTAAGAACCTGGTTCTTATTCTTGAGGTATGGGTTTCTTATTTTCTCTTTTCCTTGAGTGTTTTTGAGAAAATAAGGGAAATGGGGAAAAATCACTTTTTGGTGGGTACACGCTGTGTAATTTTCCACACGCCGTGTACTTTAGCCATGTGGGATGAGTACACAGGGTGTGTATCCATGTGGGAGATGAGAGGTGTAAAAACCAAATACACATCATGTAGTGGGACTGTACACGCCATGTAGTCAGTCGGTAGGAAAATAGTAAGTCGGTGAAGGCAGGCTCCAGCTGAGCAATAGTACACGCCATGTACTCAAGTATTACACGTCGTGTACTCATGTCGACTGATGAGCAGTGCCGTGGTGGAAAAAATCTGCCGTAGGAATAGTTAAAAATGGAAAGTACACAATGTGTACTCAATAGTATATGTGGTGTAGTTTTTTTTCTCGTAAAATGGTCAGTAGCCTCTTTTGTTCACATAGAAGGCTTAGATCCGAAGGAGAGATCAAGAGGACAGCCGGAGCTTTGGAGATCAACTGATCGACTATCGAGAATCTGTTTCTACATCCGTTGATCTCGTTGGAAGCGTATGGGTAATCCCTTCCCTCTCCTTGATCCTTTCTTATCAATTCTTTCCCAAGGGGGTGTTATTTACATTTGAACAGAATTTCTTTTACCTCATTTCTATGTTCTTCGTGGGCTATTCGAGGAGCGTCGTTCATGTATACCGATCAGGGGTGATCGAGGTAGGTGGTCTGGTGTTTAAATTTCCAACTGTTGTGCGTTTGTGTATACCATTGTGCTACGAACCCATGTTGGGGTGTTGTATGGATAAGGCCTTGGATTTTATGAATACCTAGAATTGTATAGGTGATTAAATGTGATAATAAACTATTTTTTGGGATCACTGCTTGGATCCAGGACCACCTGTGGGTGTGTTCCTCTTTTTAGCCATTTGGTCTATTTACCCGAGGGTATACCGTAAAATTTTAGCATGCTTTAAATTGCCTTAAGAGAAATTTTATATAATTTCTTTCTTTTCTGTGGGTCTCAGCCTGGTTACTTGCGCCTAAGGGCAGTGTTCTATTTAGCCTGAGGGTAGTGTACTATTTAGCCTGAGGGTTGTATTCTCTTTCGTTTGAGGGAAGTGATCTATTTCAACTAAGGGAAACACATCTTATGCCTGGGGGTAGTGACTTATGTGCCTGAGGGAAATATCTCATATGCCTAAGGGCAATATTCGATAGCCTAATGGTAAGACTGAGGGTGTGGTTTTATTATATTAGGCTGAGGGAAAGGTTCTGATTGGCATGAGGGCTTACTACTGATGAGAAAAAATTGTTATTAAATAGAATGGTTAAATGAATATTAAAATGGAAATATGACTGGTAAAGTTAGTTACTTTGAGTACTGCTTCATTTATTTCATTTACTACTGCACACTATTGTTGCACATTTTCACTGACAGTTGGGCATGGGCCATTGGTGGGTGCCTACTGATATTTATTTCTCACACCCCATTTGGGGTCATGTCTTCGGCCCCAAACAGATTACATTTATACAGGTATGGATAAGGGAAAGGGTCCCCATATAGGTATTTGATTGATGCTGAGGAGTAGGGGAGCATGGGACCGAGCATAGGCTCACGATGCTCTCAGATGTTCTGTTTTGTTCTCTTGTAATTGTACTTTCTATTGTATTGTATTGTATTGTAGTGTGACATGTTCTGACTATTTTCTTATAACTATAGACATGTTGCATCATTATCTATATAACTGTTGGTTCCATTTTACATCAGTTTTCCATTTTAGTTGAATAATGTTTACTGCTTCCGCTGTTGTATGTTTATATATTTTATTTCGCTATGCTGCACATTGACAAATGAGGTCATATTTTCCCCACTATCAGACATGGGCCCTCATTGCTAGTTTACAGCCTCTGGTGTTTGGGGAAATGCACTTGAGGTCATGTGACCAACCGGGTTTGGGGCACCCATTGAGTGGCATCCGAAACCGAAATGTTACAATTTCAACATATTTTTTCACCAAAAAATTAGTGAATATAATTAAAATTAATTGCAACAATTAAGGTAAAATTATGATTTACAAATAACTAATCCTTAAACTTATGGCCCAAAATAAACTATAAAATTGTCCACAATCAATTTTCTATCCATATTTATACCCTATTATCCCTTGGGTATAATTGTTTCATTATTATTTTCACATTATTTATTTTATTCCCATCAATAGTGTTTACCTTTTTATATTAAAAAGAATGCCCCTTCTCCTCCACTATAAAACTTTATGCACCCCTCCCACTTATTAATACCAATAAAACATTTTTCATAACCTAAAATATGACCAATTAATATCTTATCACCCCTATATTCAACCTAGAGGCCTCAATTTTTCATTAATCCTACTAGGAATCCCTTTGGTTAGAACCAAAAGGAGTTACCTGAAGAAGAGGTTACTTTCTTCGTCATGTATTTTTTACATTTTTTTCTTCTCCAATACCTTAATTTAACTTTATATCAGGATTAAATAATGAAATATGTTTATTAAATATACTTATATTTTTATATTTTATGGTTTTTAATTACACCTACGCACATTATCATCAAAAGTGTAGCGAAAAAACCGTTTGTGTGTACAGAATACTACCACCTCACAAAATGATTTGGTTCATTTTCCCTTTACATCCTCTCATGGTTGGGAATTATTATGGACACGATATTTATATATAATATATTTTATATTTATGTTCTCTACATACTTCTGTAAAATTTATATAAAAATACCTTAATTATTTCCATTTTGTGTAAATATGATAACATCATTTTTGGACTTGTGGACTACCACCTACTCAAAGCGATGTGATATTTTCACACATTTCATGGAATATATTAAGAATGAGTTTAAATAAAGATATTTGAAATATATTAAATATATATTATAATTTAATTATAATATAAAATTAAATCATTTAATTTCTATTCTTTTAAACACAATGAACAAATGGAAGTAGTATTCCTGCGTATGTACGACCTACCATGAACGGTGTATTTCATTTCATATCTCTGAATTTTATTGATTACTATAAATACATATATAATGAATATATATGATATATTAATCATGGTTTACATTTTTTAGACGATGAAATAATGATCTGAGTAATAGTAAATTCAAACAATAAATCAAAACATACTCAAGAAACTGGGTATCAAACAACCGAAATAGTGAAAATAATAAGATTACTAACAAATGGGTAATAATATATTATAAAAAGATCATATATGATATCATAAATATTAATATGTATATGGAATAATTTAGTAACATTATTAAAACCATTATGAATAAGTTTAAAGGATGTTCACAAAAAAAGAGACATAGTGTAAGGGATTTCCATCTAAATTTTTACATTTGTTAGATAAATATCATATTCACCACTTACTTCTATTTTGTAATGTATCTACTGACCATATTGATATATTATATCATGATTAATATTATACTCCTATTATTTAATTTCATACTTTTAATTATCTCATCCAAAGGGTTTTGACTTGAAAATAACAAAGTTGTAAACGTTATATTTGGAATTTTACTTTCTTTTGGGATTTTTAACTTCATCTTGAAAAAATAACTTAATAATGACCATTTTACACATGAAATAACATTTATTTTGGATATGAATACTCTTATGTGATGGTTATAATTACTTTATAAATCTTATACCATTTTTACATATAGTGTGTACTTGAAATTTATCTAATTAACTGGGAAAATATTGGTAAATCCTTATCATTTACTCAATACAAATATTTGATAAGGAACATTATTCATGAATTAAATCAATTATTTAAAAATTAGTTACATTGGTACAACATGGGTGGGTCCTTTTAATGGATATCCCCTTAATGAATAAATATTACCATAAGATGAATTAGTTGGACAAATCAAATGGGTTTTTACCTGATATGTTATAAATCATCTTGTGAATGTTATTAAGGGTAAAGGTTATATGTACCTAAGAAACATGGAATCCTATAATAAATAATTTCCCTCATTCAGATTTAGTTTTTATTTAGCCATGATATTTTTTCTTTGATATTATCTATGGATGTAGTTCATTCTAATTTTATTGAATAAATGGAATATGTTTCATTTAATTACCTTTCCATATTGATTTTATCTTATCTAATTATTTAAACAGCATGTGTTTTCAATTATTTATCATTATAGGTTGATTTATTCTCATATATTCATTATTTATTCTATTATACTTACCCTTACTAAGAATTTGAGCTCACCATTATTTTTTTCCTTTCCCCATGATATGAAGATGAATTCTTGTAATGAGATCCAAGGATGTGGTTTATTAGTATTTTTTATGTATCTTGTTTTATTTTATAATTCATAATGTAATATGGGTATCATTTATGTAATCTAGTTTTCTAAAATTGAAAAACATTTTGTCCTTAGAGATTTGATTTCATTTTGATCATTCCAACGTAATAAAGTAATGCATCGGCTTTGGGATTCTGGGATTTGAGTGTTATAGAATAAATAACATGAAAACTAATATTCCTTGAGAAATAATTTCATGGATATATGTAGGCTTAAATGGTGAGGATATTACTCACATTAATTTATAAGGAATAATAAAGTATTTAAAATTATTGTACTTAATTTACAATATTATCCAAGCATGTTGCAGACTACATACATATATTGGAAAGAAATTTTGATAATTTATTTAACAGGATAAGTTGAGTCTCCTTTGAGAACAAGTTTCTATAAAAATTTCATCCTATCATTATATAGTATTAAGATCCACTATGATAAAGAAATAATTTTTTAGGTATCATATCTTCACGGGAAATATAGAAAATAAGAGGATGGTTGAGAACCAAGAAAAAAATCAATCAAATAATAAGAAAGGAAAGATGAAATTTACAATATGTGACAATTTTTAAAAGAAACACACATGTAATTTATTATTGGGAACATGACTCTGTTTCATGTACATAGAAAGGGGTCATAGGGATTTTTAATGTAAGGGTAATAAGAAAACTATTTTTATCCATTTTTTATCTATAAAGTTATGTGGAAATTATTCAAAACCAATTTCTTGAGCATAAAGGGAGCCTCCAAAAAAGTTTTTAACGGGAGATGGCCAATATTATGGATTTACAACTTCTGAAGTTTAAAGTCTTAAAGATGTTATGGAATAAATTTTTATCATAACCACAAAATTAGCTAATAAAATATTAGATTTTAGATCTTTACACACTTTTATATCATCCATTTTTTCCAAGAAAATTGTATATTTCTTTTTCACCATAAGAGAGGGGTTTTAAATCAAGAATCTCAGTAATAATCGTATTTCAATATGGATATTTCAGTTACATTCGATTATGATACACAAACATATCATATTTTAAAAATGTTATTATTATAACTATTATTGAATTTGACATAATACTTTGAATGGATTGGATTTCAAATTATAATGAAAAAATTAATTTCCAGAAGAATTATTTTATGTTACACAATGGAGAATTGGAATCCCTTATCTTCATAGGGGAGACTGCATCATCAGAATAAGTTTTGGATATAACTCCAATATCTCTCCTTAATAAATTCTTATAGTAGAATATCTAAAAAAACCTATTAATGTAAAAGGTATCATTAAAATAGAGGAAGCTCATATTATGCAAGAAAACATTGATGTGCTTATGGAAGAGCTAACTTTTCATCCACCTGAGCATGAGGTTGAGTTTCCTATTGTTCTCAAAACTGATGAAAAAATAATATATAAAACCCTATATAGGATTTTCATAGTGTAATTAGTGTAATTAAATAAAAAACTATAGAATTTGGGTGATAAGAGGTTTATATTTTCAAGTGTTTCACAATGGGGAGCCCCTATTATTTTTATTAAGAAGAAATATGGGTAATCGAGGTTGTACATTAATTATATGGAAACCAATGTTATTAATATAAAGAACAATTATCCACTTAAATTAATTGATCACATTTTTTAATAGCTGCAAGGAGATCAATAATTTTTAAAGATTGATCTTATTCTATGTATCATCAATTATGAGTAATAATGAATGATATTCCAAAGATAGATGTACGACGTATCAAAGTTATGAATTTAAAATAACTTTTGTTAGATTAATTAATGACCTTCAATTTTTATAGATTTTATGAACATAGTATTCAAGGATCATCTTGATAATTTCATTATGGTTTTTATTGATAACATCTTAATATATACTAAAATCATGACGACCATAAGAGTTATTTATAAATCATTATTAAGACTCTAAAAAAGGAGTTATATTAATATTTTAGAAAATGAATAGTTTCACATTATGAATTTAATTCTCTAATCCATATTTTCTCTAATAATATAATATAATTTTATCCTTCAAAGACAAAGGAATTGGTGGAATAGGAAATGATAATGAATATAATGTATGTATATAGCTTCCTTGGTTTATCAGGTAACTATTAATGATTTGTTCAAAAAATATTCTCGATTCTCTAACCTATAAACAAATTTGACACATCAAGGGGTTAAGTTCATATAGTCATATTAATGTAACAAATTTTTTGATGAATTAAAGATGATATTGTTTAATTCAATGATACTAAATTTACCATCAAGAAGGGATGGATTTGTGATATACATTGACATATAAAAAAAGGGGCATTGATGTTTCCATATGTGGAATGATTGAATTGTTTAAAATGTATCAACATTTTTAAGGATTTATAGAAAAATGTATCCAACCCATGATATTGATTTGGAAGTTGTAAAAATTTCATTCAAGATAAAAGGATTCATTACCATTAGGGTAAAAATTATGAAATACATATGCATCAAAAAAGTTTTATATACATCTTCTCACTGAAAGAGCTTAGTATGAGGAAAACGGGATGGACATAACTACTCAATGATTATGATTTCTCAATACACGACCACCATAGGAAGTAAGATTAGGTTGTTGATGAGTTGAGTAGGAAAGATCTTGAAGTTTTGACTAAAATTTGGATTGAAAAATATCTTATATTTATAGATTTATTAAAATTGTATATGGGAATCATTAAGGAAGGGGAAACATCCCATCTATTCCAAATGATTTACAAACCATCCATATTAGTGAAAATAAAACATTCTCAACTTGATCATAGTAATATTCAAAAGAAAATAAAATCTATGAATGATGGGAGGTTAGTAAGAATTATTAATAAATATTGTATATTGACATTATGAAATTGGATATGTGTTCCATTCATACCTAGAATAAAAAGATATATATTAGATAAATTAGATAGCTTAAATTTCAATATACAAATTCATATCACTAAAATGTATCATTATTTGAAGGAAAATTTTTTGTAGTATCATATAGAATGGGAAATTGTAGATTAGGTATCATGATTTTTGGTTTTTCAACAAGGTTGAGAGAGAAAAACATGATGTTTTCATCAAACCTCTTACTATTCCTTTATAGAAATGGGATGATATTACTATGGAATTTGTGTCAAGAACCAAACCAGATACCCTAGTGAATTGATACCCATGTCAATACTGACATAACATAAAGGGTGTTCTCGATCCCCATGGGATGGAGACTAGAACATGGCATCAACACTAAGTTAAAGAGAATAGTTTTTCCAAAAGAATAAGAAAACAAGATACATAGTAGAAGAGGAAACAATACATAGTCGATATTACAAACTCTCCCCAATTGGAAAATCCCCGTAAGTAGATAGATAGAAAACCAAAACTTGTCCAATAAATAAAAAAACTATTAATCCAATGTCTCAAAATGCATTTGCAACAAGTGGACCATCGATTCACCTATCACAAACATAACTCTAGGGTCCCACAAATCAAACATAGCTACCACCACCAAGTGGTTTTTACCTTTTACTGAATCTAGTAATACATAATCTATAAATTTAGGATGTGAATGCCAATATGTGAGAAAAATATATCAGTAGGATTTCAAAAAATATTCCTTAATAACTTTTTTTATCAATTATAAAATTTATGTTAAATTTTAAATAAATATAATACATGTCATATAATTTTCACATTTTAGATAAAATATAATTTCAAATCAATTAGATGTTATCTATGTCAACAAAAATATTAAATAAACATTTCTATAAGAAAAGAAATTATGAAAATAAAGAAGTTTAATAAACATTGGCATATATCAGTAAAATAAAATAAAAAGTACCATAGTCATATGAACTGAGTTTAGATAGTTTTTATCACTAGGATCCTCACACTACTCAGTCAATAAACATATCTCATGTGTGTGTATTTCCCTAAGGATCAGGCCATTTAGATAAAATCAATAAACACTCCAACTAATTATAAACTCGGTTTAGTTAGATTATTCAATGTCAAACCATTTATATAGAGTTAGATTCCAATGTTGGTTTTCCTAATCACCATCTAGCTAGTCATCATAACATGTTCCTTCAAACAATCAATTAGTCAATCATGGTAAAATCATTCATTTAAATTCTATTCATTATTTATTGTTCGCATACCCAATTTCAAGTTCAATATAAAATTTCAATTTCAAAACAAAAATAGTTGTTTTCTTCAAATTTATTATTTTTAAATTAAACATTTATTTAAATATATTTTTCACAAAAATAATAATTAAATAATTTTAATGCATATTTTCTCAAAATCACAACTTATTTTTGAATCCCTTAAAAATAGATTTTATTTCAAAAATCACATTCATTTTAAATCAATCATTGAAATCATCACAATTCATGGTTTAAAAAATAATAGAAAATAAATTTCAAATACAATAAAGAAATAGAGGTTTAAATTGTTGAGAAAATCTTTATAGAAAAACCTAATTTTAGGTCGCACAATCGAATGATCAATTACTCAAAACAGAAACCGCCAATGGAGAATGGAATACATAGAAAATAAAACTGGAAACCCATGATTCACACTCTATAAAATTATGGTTTAGATCCACGAATAACATGAGGATCCAACACACTAAAATAGGGAGAGAAAATGATAATGAAGGATTACAAAGGAGATAAATTTCACATTCCAAAGTGATATCAATAAAATCCACTTTCCCTTCAGCCCTATAAGATGAGAGGTTATAGAAGCCAAATAACCTCTTGAGATCATACAAAATGAAAAGGATCATATTTGGGTCAAATGGGAATTTTTTAGTAGTTACAATAAATTTTTAGATATTTTAATTAAAAAAATTTAGTGAATTAAAAACACATTTACCTAGTTTAACTAGTTAGACTTGATAATTAATACTAATTGTGAACCTACCTATTAACCCTAACTAGTATTTTTCAAAAGGGTTTACAGTTTATAAAGATGGTTATATTAAAAACGTTCCAATCATGTAAAACCGTAATATTTAAGACCACATGATTTTTAGGGGAGTCTTCACAGTTTACACAAACCATGCACCACCTTATAGTACCTCTGAATAGGGTGCACTGTTTTCTTGGATGTACCACACGTCTTTTCCAAACAATGAGCCAACTTTGTATATCCCCACAAACTTTCAAAAAACATTTAAATACTCTATAAATAACCCAAAAATATCCAAACAAAATATGATCAAAATAAGTGATTATAAGTTCCTGAAATAAGGTAACTATATATTATATTATCAATATCATAAACATTTTATTACCTAGATATCCTACTAAGAAGACTCTAAATAAAATAGATGAGGCCACTTATTTCTCATCGGTTCCTCATGCTCGGAAGTCTTAGGAGAATAAGAACTAATTGATAAAATAAAATGAATTAATTTATAGAATTTCCAAGAAGTAACTCTGTCTCAGAATCAACTATCTACGTTGGATGCTCAATTATGGATAAGTTAAGTTACACATAAAGGAATTATCAGCTTAAGACATGAGATGGGTCATAGGGATACTTTCTAAGCTATGATATATGAAACAAATTTTTATTCTACATTAAATAAGGTGTAAAATTTTTTAATAAACCTTTCTAATTTTTTAAATAAACTCAAATAGTCCCATGTATCTCTGTGAAAGTTTTATATAATTTTCAAGCCATTAGTGACCCAGCCTAGTGAAACTATAAAAAATATGCAATCTCCAATTGGAAACATTATAGGGTATCGATGAAAACTAGTATAATATTTGTATCAAAACTATTTCATCACCATTATATAATGAAACAAAATAAGATTTGATTCCATCTCTTGAATCAAACTATGTCCAACCAAGGAAGCTTAATTAATCACACACTAGCATAAAAAGACTTATATAGTCAGTCATACAGGTCATCAAAAATATCTATTCTTATAGTCAACTGGTAATAGTTTTTATATAAAAACTAGACCAGTTACAAGTGGTTATCCCAAGATCCACCAAAGTCAAGTACACAAGTGCAAAGTATATCTTCCAAGATCTGTGTATATCATTCTGTTTTCCCATGCGTATGTGGATTATACGCCATGCACAAACTCACATGGGATCACATTTATAACACACTATGTTTTTATGAATTATTTTTTCCAAATAATTTATATTTATTTGATAACATGTGTTTCACATGACATGAAGTTAATCTTGAATTACATTCAACATTGAGTTTAGCATTCATTACACACAACTTTGAGCTTAAATGAACCATGATATGCAATTAATATAATTATTTAAGTAGGACCACTGTAACCTAGCTATTAAACCCATAAATATGACAAATAATAACTTATTTTTAATTATTAATTATAATTTTTTTAATATAATGGAAACATATTAATAAATAGAGTACTAGTTTTTCATTAAATTTTTTATATGTTTAGAAAACACTTTTTCCAAAAAAAATTATTTATTTTTGTGAAAAATATAAAAATTAATTTTATAAAATAAATTCCATTTTTGAAATCATAATTTCAAAATTATCTTATAGTTTGTTTTTTTATTTTTCTGAAAACATTCATTTTTTTATGAATAGTAAAAAATACTAAATATTAATTAAAACTGCCTTTTCGTTTAGATTATTTATAATGTTAAATTATATTTTAAATTGGTTTTAAAATAAAATTATTTCAATTAAATACCTTTTAATATAATTTATGTCCTTATAATCAACTTAAAAATCAATTTTGATATAAAAACTTTATAAAGTTTTAAACATTTTCTTTTTAAAAACCCTTTTCATCGTTGTGTCTATCATATAACTTTTAAATTAATATTATCCACTTATAAGAAATTAATATGGAAAAAATGATTAAATATTTGGAATCAATATAATTTTTATTATCTTATAATTTAAACTTAATTTTTTACCAAAAATGAGTAGTAAAAATAATAAAACAATTACCGCGGTTAAGGTAAAAATGGGTTTACTACAGAGTTAAACTAAAAGGGTCATTGGTAAACATACCTATAAAATTTTATAAAATATATTTTCTATAAATATTTAGATATTATAATTTCTATTGATTAAATTTGATCCATTTTGACCCCTTTTTTAACGTGAAAAATATTGGTACGCTTTCCTTTTAAAAATTTACCACTCATCTTAATTATAAAAGGACACCCCTTCTCCTCTCTTATTCATACCTTAAGACTCATTTGGTTTAGAAAATACCTATAAAAATCACTTTAAAACTATTATATCTCATCACATTGTATTTATTTTTGGGAAAAAACCATCCTAGAAATTATTTTGGTGCAATAAAAAGGAGGATACTCGAAGAGGTTGTAACGTTAATCAACGAGCAATTTTGTATTATTTATTCATAAAAATCATTAAATTATTTTAATTTAATTGAAATATAATAACCTAAATATCATAAATATACTATGAATTTTTTATTTTAAGTTCATGACCTACAACCATCTTCACTTCAATCATATGGGCTATGAAATCATCATTCATATGTATGGAAAATTTCCGCCACATGAACCAAAGTCATTCATTTAACTGTTACCACCTATGAATGCTTTTAAAATTATGGATTTAATTTTTATATATTATATTTTTGATGTTATTAAGATTGTGTAATTATTGTATCTCACATAAATTTATACACTATGTTTTGTGTGAATATGATAATGTTACTCATGTGTAAGGTGGCCTATTACCTCATGAAGTGATATGATTCATTCACTCTTTACATGAAAAGTATTCGGTATTGTTTTAATAAAAATATGTGATATATATGAAATAAAAATTATTTTTTAAAGATAATATATATCATTTAATTTTATTTGTTTTAATTTTATGAGAAAATGGAATCGACATTCATGTGTACGTACGACCTGATGTCTCTATGAAAAGTATATTTCATTTTTATCACTAACTTATTTGAATTACTTTAAACACATATATAATTAATATATATGATATTTATATCATGGGTAACATTATGGATATTATGAAACCATGATCTATGTAATATGACCTAAAATAACAAGTCAAAACAAACATGAAATACAAAGTAGTTGTTGCATGAAACGTGACTTTCACATGGAATTGTTAATAAATGGGTAATAAAAGGTCATAAGAAAATAATATTAGGTTTTATATATATCAATATTTTGATTTATAATATTTATAATAATCGTATATTTATTATACATAAAGTTTAAATGAGTAAAAAATAACTCAATAATTAAGGTAAGGGATTGTCTTATCTATTTTTACTTATGTGAGACACATTCTATAGTCCACACATATTCTATTTATGTGGTGTATATAATGGTCATTAATATATTTTATGATTATTATTATGAGAATTATTCGGATTTACATATCCATTTTTTGATCTTTATTCCATGGATTTTACTATTCCAACAATATGAAAGTGGTAAGGGGTTTTTGTCTCAATTGGCTTTCTTTGAGTCATACATTATATTCTACACCAATATTCATTTTGGAGGAGTATATATAGCACCATTTACATGTCATATCATAGAATTATTTATACTCAAGATATTTCAAGTTAAAATTTATGATATTCTTTCAAAGGGATTATGATTCAAAGTTACCAATGTTGTAATGTTTTTTTGCTTCAATGTCATCATTTATCGATATTATTTAAGGTCATGTTTCAAAAGATTGAATATAATGATCCATCTCTATGAGATTGTTTAGAATCCATAATATGGTATGAAAATAAATTATTTTTGGTGGCTGAAACTCAATTCCTTTATTTGGTAAAACCAAATTTATGGAGGGTGATATTTGTGAAAGAAATGGGGAGAAACATTTCTCTATATCTCATTGTTTTAAATCATATCAAAATGGGGATGATTCAAACAAAAATTTTGTATTTGGTTGGAGTGTTTTTAAATTTCCCACGCTAACCTTTCATGTATAATTACAAATTAACTTTATTCCTCTCATTCCTAAATTTTTTAACATTTTCCCCTTCAACAAAATGGTTTTTAGTTCCTCTTCCTAAAAAACAGTCTTGTTCTAGTATTCTTTTCAACTGTGGTGGACTCCCCCTTCATGATTTTTATCATTTATTTTCATATGTTATGAATATCTTAGGCTTTTGGTTTGAATGGTATACAACCTTGCTGAATTTTTTATTTATTCATGTTTTAATCACAAAACTTTTTGGGATACTTATGAAATACCTTATTAGTAACACTCATTGGTATAATATTTTCCATGATAAATTATATATGATTATTATACTAGAAAAATATATATATTTAGTTGATAAATTCAATGTTTTGGTGAATTTAATTTCATAAAAAATAGATAAATGTTTTCATTATTGATGAGTATACTATTTCTTGAATTAATATTTATATAAATGAACATATGTTTCATTGTTAATCATGATAACAAGAAATATTTTCATGTGTATTTAAATATTTTGTTCAACATAATTGATAAATAAAGATTTTTCATAGCTCAGCGTAATTTATAAATAATAATAATAATCAAATATAAATAAGTTTGATTATGCGTGTATAAATATTTTTTATTATAAATAATTTTTATTATAGACATTTTTTATTATAAATAATTATTTTTATATTGAATGAATAATTTATGGAAATAATTTATAAATAATTTTGAATTAATAATTCTAAATTAATAATATTTTTGACATAATAATTTTTAATTAATAATTATTTTCAATTAATTATTTTGAATTAATTATAATTTTAAACTAATTTTCTTTATTATCTTCAATTACTAATTTTTAATTCATAAATTATAAAAATAATTTATAAATAATTTTGACTCTCCTGAGTCAATTATTTTTATTAAATTTAATTTTATTGAATTTTATAATTTGTATTAACATATGTTTGTACTTTAATGTTTACCGGATTTTGGTGACATGACTGATAATGATTGAATAAAATAAAAAATAATGTTATTTATTTGTTATAAAAAAGGTGATAAAATATTTTTTAAACGTTAATTTGTGTCATTTGATATAAATTGTGGACTTGGGATAGAAATGGAAATAATTTTGATTTCTATAGGGATCTAAAATATGGTTTTTTAATGGTAAAGTATACACTTTAATGTTGTGTGTATGTGTTATATTTTAATAATATTATATTTGGGTCATTTTCCTGAAAAAAATTTCTATTTTTTTCTTTTAAAAATTCTCACCAAACAAGGGAGAGAGAAGTAACAATCATTTATTTTATTTTATTAAATTCTACATCCAATCAAGATAAAGAGAAATAAAAATCATTTTTGTCTTTTCATTTCTTTTATGAATTATGAAATCATTCATTTTTTTTACTAATATATGACCCAACATAGGGTTAATAAACTCATGAATTTTATTATCCTCTAACTATTTATGATATATTCACGTAACAGTACTATTTTCCCACTCTTTGAACCTAAAATAATTGATAAACTGTTTTTAATAAAATCTAAATTTATTTCTCCCTTAGATCAAAAATCCATTTTCTTCCAAAACCATGTTTTATAAAAATGTTTTTAAAAATTATTTTACAATTATACTATGATTTATAAAAGATATTTTTACCCATGATTGACTTATTATAAAAAACTAAAATGAATATTGATTTCATTTTCTGAACAATTGTCATTAATCTTTTACTGAGAATATGAAATGAATCATTGTTTTAACATGTATGTCATGAATGAAAATTTCCATTTTCATGAAAATTATATTATTTAAAGAATACTCTATATTTTTCATGTTTATTTTCAAATAAATATATTTTGAAAGTGTTTGATTTTTTAAAAACTGTTTCTCAAAGTGGAGAAGATATTTTCCTCATGAAAAGTTTCAAATAATTGTTCAAAATTAATCACTACTGGAAACTGGAGTTTTCCCAACACTTACATACCAACGGTTTAGTATAACCGTTGGTATTTGAGAGGTTTTGCCAACGGTTCTTGTCAACCGTTGGTATTTGAAGGAGATCCAAGCCTTTCCCCAATGGTTTATGAAAACCGTTGGGAAAGGCCATCTTTTACCAACGGTTTTGTTAAACCGTTGGTAAAAGTCCTCCTGGGAAGGATGTATACCAACGGTTTTTTTAAACCGTTGGTATAGAATTCATATCCCAACGGTTTTAAAAACCGTTGGGAATGTTTCCTTCATAAACAGAAGCCCGGTTTCTTTCCCTTCCCGTGCGACTGCAGCCCTAAATCCCCTCTGCCGAAGCTCTCATCCCCTCTGGTGCTCTCACCCAGGTTGGAGAACTCTTTCCCCATCTTCAATTAGTCAATTTTTTAGGTGAGAACTCCAAATCTGTAAGTCATATGTTATTTTTAATGCTGTTAATCTATTTTTTATTTTCTATTTTGATTTGCCCACACGGCTATATCTTTATCTTATTTGTTTTCTGTTTTGTGTTTTCTGTTTTCATTAAATTAATTAGTTCTACACTTCTAATCTATCATTTTGATGTTTTTCATCTACTGTTTTGGGTGTGTATGACTTGTTTTGGGTGTGTGTTTTATTTGGGTGTGTGTTGGTACATTGAATCTTGGGTGTATGACTTGTTTTGATTCAAAATGATTTATGTGTTAATATCATTTATAAATTTTCGGTTCTTAGAAATCTTGGTATTGCTAGGGGCTGTCCAGGTGGTTGTCCGAGGGGTGGGGGGATGTCCGGGGTGAGTGGGGGGGGGGGGGGTCCGAGGGGTGGGGGCTGTCCGGGGTGAGTGGGGGCTGTCCGGGGTGAGTCCGGGGTGAGTGGGGGGCTGTCCGATGGGTTGGGGATGTCCGTGGTGTGTGGGGGGCTATCCGGGGTGAGTGGGGGGTTGTCCGAGGGGTGGGGGGGCTGTCCGGGGTGGGTGGGGGGGGGGGGGGCTGTCCGGGGTGAGTGGGGGGCTGTCCGGGGTGAGTGGGGGGCTGTCCGAGGGGTGGGGGTTGTCCTGGGTGAGTGGGGGGCTGTCCGAGGGGTGGGGGGATTTCCGGGGTGAGTGGGGGACTGTCCGAGGGGTGGGGGATGTCCGAGGTAATTGGGGAGTTGTCCGAGTCTGGGGTGAGTGGGGGGATGTCCGGAGAAATTTGATTCAAAATGATTTATGTGTTAATATCATTTATGTAGTTAATGTGAACCCATAGGTTGAGTATTTTGTGCTATCTATATATCATGTATTTTTATGTTATTTCTACACATTCCCAACCAGAGTTGGATAAACTTACCAACGATCAGAGGTTTTGAGTTATGGGTAATTTTTCTAATATCTAGGATGGTGGTTATATGTTTGGATAGCTACCATGTCTTCCCTGTTGGGTCGGAGGTGATGGCAAGAGGGGGGGGGTGAATTGCCTTTTTAAAATTAATTAACAATTTAAAACAAATTTAAATGCAGCGGAAAGTAAAATGGAAAGACACAATTGATAACGGAGTTCGGCTTTAAACACAAGCCTACGTCTCCGCTCCCAACTCAACCGTTGGGAGATTTATACGACCGCTTGCTTTTTAATGGTTATAGCAAGAAACCCACTAGCCGTTTTAAGGTAGGCTAGATCACCTTCTTACAGCTTGCTTTTTTATTATGGTTGTAGCAAGAAACCCAAATTGAAAGAAGGAAGAAAAAGGGTGGTTTGTTTTAATACAAACCCAATTAAGAACTAAACAATTGAAGTAAATAATTTAGAACAAACTAGAGGAAGCCTTGAGCGCCAAGTGGTGAGTGTAGTTGATGTAGAGGCAGCCCAAGCTTCAAGGATGGCAATTGGATCTCAAGTAGCCTTTGAGAATTGTCGTAGGAGCCTCAAATGATCAAAATAGCTTTGGTATGCTTCGGTATATGATCGGTAGTCTTCCCGGCATCCATGGACGTCTATTTATAGGAGAAATACTCCCAAATACTTCAATATGGCCGTTGGAGGGCTTTCGGAGCCGTTGGGGATCAAGTGGGCAAGTCTGGTCAAGCTCTAACGGCTAGTTTGACTTTGCTTACCGGCTGACCGGTGCTTGCCCACCGGCTGGCCGGTGCCTTGGAAGGTGGAGAGAGCTTCTGCCCAGGAGCCACCGGCTGGCCGGTGGGAAGGCCACCGGCTGGCCGGTGGTGAGACAGTAGGTCTCACTATTCCAAAGAGTTCCACCGGCTGGCCGGTGAGGAGGCCACCGGCTGGCCGGTGGTCTAGACAGAAGACATCCCATTCTGTCTGGGCCCACCGGTTGGCCGGTGGTCAGACACCGGCTGACCGGTGGCACCTGGCAGAGGGCAAGCCCTTCTGCCTTGTCCACCGGCTGGCCGATGGGCTGGATCCGTTTGGGCAGATGCTTACTTCGCACAGCACATGGCCAGTTTTTATACACATTTATAATCTTCCCTCATGGTTGTGTATGAAAAAACCTTTCACTTTCATGAGTATACTCATATCTGGTCCTTCTGATCCTGGCATTGATATTGATGTAAAATATTTTCCATTGTGAAAAAGTATCAACGCAATCAGAAGCCGTTAGATCGATTTGGCGTATGTACGTAAAATATTGTCCATTTTAAACTAAATACATACACTTGGAGTGATACCGGTCACACCGCGCCTCGGATTGAGACCCCACCCTTTCCCCTCGGCTGTCAAAAATCATAACCAGATAGTCGAAGGGTGATTTTGACAGCCGAGGGGAAAGGGTGGGGTCTGAAGACATTGTAGGATATGTCGAAGGGTGATTTTGTGTGTGACCGGTATCACTCCAAGTGTATGTATTTAGTTTAAAATGGACAATATTTTACGTACATACGCCAAACCGATCTAACGGCTTCTGATTGCGTTGATACTTTTTCACAACGATCAATGACTCATGTGTGACGTGTACGATTCAACACCGCATCAAACCGAGGCCCGGTGTGGCCGACACCACTCACAGTGTCACTGTTTTGTTAAAAATGGACTTAATTTTAAGTGAAATCAACAACTGACATACGGCAAACCGACCAAACCCATTGAGATTCTATTGAAACTTAAGGACAACTATCCATGGGTCAAATGTGACGTGTAAGATTCAACTCTGCCTCAATCCGAGGCACGGTGTGACCGCTACCACCCAAAGGGTCGCTCTCTTGTTTAAAATGGACACCACTTTAAATCTATACTTAACTATTCTATGATGAATAAGGTGTCCCAAGAAATTTATCATCTTTACATAGAGTCTTACCAATGGTTCTAATTTATTAAAATAGTAAGAAGAAATAAAAAAATTGATGAAATTGACTCGGAAGACATTAAGATAATGTTTCATAACAAGTTTTCCATTGAACTCTTGATACAAATATATATAGAGAATTTATAGTGCTGAAGAAAATAGAAGTTGAATCTATCACAACCTATGAATAAAATTTTTCATGTCTTGAATGGTATTATTAGGGTTTTGATATTAATAATGCTATAAAAATTAATGGATTATTCAGTGGTTAAAAACCACACCTTCTAAATGATCTAGAAATTCGATAGGTTGGAATCTATAAATAAATAGTTTGAAGTGATATCATCTTTGTGATAGAGTCTGGAGAACAGTCCCATGGATATGGTGATAAGAAATGAAATAAGGAGATTCAACATAAGTTTAAGTGGCTCTCTTTTGTTTAAAATGAACACCATTTTAAGTACATACGGAAAAACGACCAAACGGATTCGGTTTCCGTTGAAACTTTAGGAGAACGATCCATGGGTCATATGTGACGTGTACGAATCAACCCCGCCACAATCGGAGACGCGGTGTGGCCGACACCACTCAAAAAGTGTTGGTCTTTTGTTTCAAAAAGACGTCATTTTAAGTCCACCGGCCAGCCGGTGTGAGACCACCGGCCAGCCGGTAAGGTCACCGGCCAGCCGGATCCAGCCCATCGGCCAGCCGGTGGACAAGGCAGAAGGCCTTGCCCTCTGCCAGGTGCCACCGGTCAGCCGGTGTCTGGCCACCGGCCAACCGGTGGGCCCAGACAGAATGGAATACCTTCTGTCCAGACCACCGGCCAGCCGGTGCCTGACCACCGGCCAGCCGGTGGAACCCAGACAGAATAGCATGCTTCTGTCCAGACCACCGGCCAGCCGGTGGCTCAGCACCGGTCAGCCGGTGGAGCCAGAGAAATCCCTTGCTTCTGTCTGGTGCACCGGCCAGCCGGTGGATCAGCACCGGCCAGCCGGTGTGCTCAGTCAAACTGACCAGGCTTGCCCACTTGATCCCCAACGGCTCCGAAAACCCTCCAACGGCTATTTTGAAGTATTTGGGAGCATTTCTCCTATAAATAGACATCCATGGATGCCGGGAACACTACCGATCATATACCGAAGCATACCAAAGCTATTTTAATCATTTGAGGCTCCTACGACAATTCTCAAAGGCTACTTGAGATCCAATTGCCATCTTTGAAGCTTGGGCTGCCTCTACATCAACTACACTCACCTCTTGGCGCTCAACGCTTCCTCTAGTTTGTTCTAAATTATTTACTTCAATTGTTTAGTTCTTAATTGGGTTTGTATTAAAACAAACCACCCTTTTTCTTCTTTCAATTTGGGTTTCTTGCTACAACCATAATAAAAAAGCAAGCTGTAAGAAGGTGATCTAGCCTACCTTAAAACGGCTAGTGGGTTTCTTGCTATAACCATTAAAAAGAAAGCGGTCGTATAAATCTCCTAACGGTTGAGTTGGGAGCGGAGACGTAGGCTTGAGTTTAAAGCCGAACTCCGTTATCAATTGTGTCTTGCCATTTTACTTTCCGCTGCATTTAAATTTGTTTTAAATTGTTAATTAATTTTAAAAAGGCAATTCACCCCCCCTCTTGCCATCACCTCCGACCCAACATCCATCAGTCATATGTGACATGTACGAGCCCACTCGGGCTCAATCCGAGTCGCGGTGTGGCCGGGATCAGTCTAAGTGGCTCTCTTTTGTTTAAAATGGACATCATTTTAAGTACATACGGAAAACCGACCAAACACATTCGGTTTCCATTGAAACTTTAGGAGAACGATTCATGGGTCATATGTGAGGTGTACGAATCATCCCCGCCACAATCCGAGGCGCGGTGTGGTCAACACTGCTCTAACTGTGTCTGTTTTGTTTAAAATGGGTAGGATTATAAGTGAAAAGAACTGGCATACGCAAAACCGACCAAACGCATTCGGTTTCCATTGAAACTTTAGGAGAACGATCCATGGGTCATATGTGACGTGTACCAATCATCCCCGTCTCAATCCGAGACGCGGTGTGGCCGACACCGCTCTAACTATGTCTCTTCTGTTTAAAATGGGCATGATTATAAGTGAAAAAGAACAACTGGCATACGCAAAACCGACCAAACGCATTCCGAATCTTTTGATCATTTATCACAACAATCCATGGGTCATATGTGACCTGTACGAGGCAACCCGGGTTCAATCCGAGTCGCGGTTTGGCCGAGATCAGTCTAAGTGGCTCTCTTTTGTTTAAAATGGACACCATTTTAAGTACATACGGAAAACCGACCAAACGCATTCGGTTTCCATTGAAACTTTAGGAGAACGATCCATGAGTCCTATGTGACGTGTACGAATCATCCCGCCTCAATCCGACATGCGGTGCGGCTGACACCACTCAAAGTGTCCGTCTTTTGTTTCAAAAGGACGTCATTTTAAGTGAAAAACATCAACTGACATACGGAAGACCGACCAAACGCATTCGGATTCTATCGATACTTTAGCACAACGATCCATGGGTCATATGTGACGTGTACAAGTCAACCCCGTCTTAATCTGAGATGTGGTGTGGCCGACACCGCTCTAACTATGTCTCTTTTGTTTAAAATGGACATGATTATAAATGAAAAGAACAACTGGCATACGCAAAACCGACCAAACGCATTCGGAATCTTTTTATAATTTATCACAATGATCCATGGGTCATATGTGACATGTACGAGCCAACCCGGGATGAATCTGAGTCGCGGTGTGGTCGGGATGAGTCTAAGTGTCACTCTTTTGTTTAAAATGGACAACATTTTAGGTACATACGGAAAACCGACCAAACGCATTCGGTTTCCATTTAAACTTTAGGAGAACGATCCATGAGTCATATGTGACGTGTACGAATCAACCCCGCCTCAATTGGAGACGCGGTGTGGTCGGCACCACTCATAGTTTCCGTCTTTTGTTTCAAAAGGACGCCATTTTAAGTGAAAAACATCAACTGGCATACGGAAAACCGACCAAACGCATTAGGATTCTGTCGATACTTTAGCACAACGATCCATGAGTCAAATGTGACGTGTACGAGTTAACCCCGCCTCAATCTGAGGTGCGGTGTGGCCGGTATCACTTCAGGTGTATGTATTTTGTTTAAAATGGACATCATTTGAGGTAAAAATATATGGTATAGAAAAAACCGATCATATTATGAATTGAATTTCAGATTCCACGTATAATTGTCATCTAAATTTTAAATTGAATTCTATATGAATTATGTATGTTTATGAATTGTAATTTAATTATGGATTTGTATAGTTTCAGGATCCATTATATGTTAAATGTGTATGAATTTGTTCGTAATTGAATATGTATGTTTTATTTTATTACTGGTACAGTAGTTGGATCGAAAATGAGGTGAAAATGAGGTGAAAATGAGGTGAAAATGAGGCCTGATGACTGGTGGTGATAGACAGGGGACAGGGGCTGTGCAAATTGCAGGGTGCTGCAATTTGCAGCATAGGGTATGCCAACGGTTTCAAACCGTTGGCATATAAGTTTTTAGCATGTCGTTTCCCAACGGTTCTAAACCGTTGGGAAAGACTTCACCAATTCCCAACGGTTTAAAACCGTTGGGAAACTGTTCCACATGGTATATCCCAACGGTTTGGAACCGTTGGGAAAATGTGTGGCATTTGGTTTTCCCAACGGTTTGGGAGAACCGTTGGGAAAAACTATCCCAACGGTTCACCCAAACCGTTGGGGTAGGGTAACTTCTATGGGCCTATTGCAACGGTTGAAAGTAAACCGTTGGGAAAACCTTTCCCAACGGCTTACTTCCCAACGGTTATGAGAACCGTTGGGAAAACCTTTCCCAACGGTTTGAGGGGCTTTCCCAACGGTTCTGAACCGTTGGGAAATAGTTTATTTCCAGTAGTGAATTTCCATAAAATATGTCACCCATTGATGTTACATATTCATTACTAGGGAAAATATCCATGGATGTAATTATTATTCTTACTATTAATGGTTTATTTTTATGATGGAATGATGATTATGAAACTCATTTATATTCCATGGGTTATACCATGAAAAAATTCTTATGAAACTCACTTATTTTTTACAATGGTTATGCTATAAGAAAATGATTATGAAAACTACCACTTTTTCACTGGTTATGATATGATAGAATGTTTATAAAACCCATTTAATTTCATGGGTTATAATATTATTAATTTTTTATGATCTTGTGGCACATGTAAATGTCTTTTTAATTATGAGACGGGTGGTACATATATCGACCTCCAATACATTGGGTAAACATTTATATATCATGGGATAGATATGACTAGAATGGGTAAAAAACCCACTTTAGTAAGATAATTTCTCAATAATGATGGTCTTAGGAGTGAATCTTGACTACTATGATGGTTTTGTTAGTCAACCCATTCCACTATGATATCCTTCATAATGAGACCTCAAAAATATGGGAATTATTTTCTATGCTTATATATATGCCAAAAATATATGTATTAGGCCATTATTATTCTCTCATGAGTCATTTTCATTCATTCTCTTATGATTTATATCTTATAAAATGCCAATATTTATTCCATGAAACAATATTATGATATTTTATAGATATGTTATGGTTTTCAAATGTTATGCTCATATTCTCATACCCTTATGTTCTTGTCAAGATTATATATCTTCCCTGTGTACCCATATAGAGCATCTGATCTCACCCTTTCTTATGTTTTTTTTCCTATGGTTATGAAGATATGTATTGAGTATGATATCTTTAAGAAGGGTTATAGTTATTAAAATCATAGTGGGAGATTTTTTAGTTTGCCTATGGACCAGTTTTTTATGTTTCCATGTTTCCAAAGACACTAAACTATTATAGTCCCCAGGCATGTGTTGGTGTAATGTAATGAATATTAATTTAATAATATGTAATATTATATATGAAAATCCAAGTTCACTATAGTAGAAATCATAGGATATGATTATTTAACCTTTGGAAACTAGGATGAGAAAATCATAGTGAGATCCCTAGGGACATGTATAAGGATAAGTGTATGGATGATTAAAAGTATAAGAAAATTTCTTGGAATTTTGGTAAATGATTGAGTGAGTGGTTTCCAGGATATCTCATCTACATATAGATACTACAAGAAGATGTGGATCTGGAATAGAGGTACCTAGTGGTAATAACTCTATAATGGGAATATTGAACTATTCTTGATCGTCACCTAGTTTATGACAATGGGACTTGCTAGACACCTGGTTTGACACTCTTGAGGGATATTCTTTGGAAATTCACAAACTATTTATGGACCATCATGAAAAATATAAATAGAATAATACTATTAATACCCTAGGGTAAACCTAATGAGTTATAAATTAAAGAAAAAGGTGTCATAATTTAGAAATATTATACGTGATTTTTTATGATTATTTGGTTCCCCATCCAGACTATTATTTCTTACACTGTGATTTTTGGTTTCAGCCAATGGTTAGAAACTAAAGGAACTGCATTATTTTTGAGTGAGATGGAAAATGAAACGATGGTCCTCATAGTCATCCAAATTTTTTGTGAGCTGAAATAAAAAAACACATTATTATACTCACACACCTTTCTCAATCAATTAATTGTGATGGTCTTCCAAATGAACAAATGAGAGAATAAATTTTTTTTAGTCCTTTAGGAAATTCCCACCTTCCATCAGTGGATCCATTGATCTGTTAGTGACTGATAAACATATCAATACCACTAAAAATATATTTTCCATTATTCAGTGTCTATAAAATGAAAATTTCATTTTGGTTGTCACCATTTTGAAGGTGAAGTAGATCGATGGTGGAATATTATCAGAAATATGAGGCAATATGATGAAATGGACTCCATGGATTGGGATGATTTCAAGAAATTATTTTTCAAAAACAAAATTTGTAAAATTCTATATACAAATATAAAGAAGGATTTACTTAATCTAAAAAAACGTATTATGAATCTATAGGTACCTATGAGGAAAAGTTTACAAGACTTGCGATACATGCTTCTGGTATTATCATCCAACCATAAAGTAAGGTTGATCAATTCTTCAGTGGCTTAAAACCAAGCCTTTGAAGGGAGCTATCCATAAGATAAATTAGTATCTATAGGTAGATTTTTTTTCATTTACTATCAATGTGTAAATTGAGGTTTTAGTTATGTATCAATATCATGGTTATGATGGAAAAGAAATATAGAGTTCAAAGAAACATCTAAAAACTATGGAGAGAAGAAGATGAGATTTCATTTAAGCTCAATGTGTGTGAAGATATATGGGGAAAATTGTCTTAAGGGGACTAGAAAATTGTTTATGTGTGAAAGGAAAGGTAATTATGAAACTGATTTTGGAAGTAATCAGAAGAGGTTAGATAAGGGTGAAAATCAAGAGAAAGATACAAAGAATGCATCACCCACACTCATGTGCTTCAAATGAAAAGAGTAAATGAATTATTCTAACCAATACGGAAATATGAAGTGTAATGATGTTGATTGTTTTTAGAAGCCTCTTATGATAATAGAAAAATTGAAATCTCATGTTATCACTATTTATGAAGAGGGTGTGATAATTATATGGTGAAAGGTATAATTACCATCCACTCTAGAACTACTAATGTATTATTTGACTCTTGATCTACACATTTGTTCATATATAAAGAACATTATAAGGGTTTCAACATTAAACCAAAATTATTAGATATAGAATTAGTAGTGAAGACTCTTAATGATACGATAATTTTATCTCGAGTATATGATTACTCTATGGTTTAATTTTATGGCAATGTTCTTCCGGAAAATATTTTCATTCTTCCTCTGGTGGATTTGGTATCATCATAGGCATGGATAATCATTCTCTTTATTAGTCCAAAATAAATGTTTGAGGAAGGTAAGTCCCATCTGATATTATAATCAAATCAATGATCTTATATCTATGTGATTATAAGTATGAACATCCAATGGAGATCAGATTCATTATATGGGTCATATTTCCCATTCAGAAGGGGTGTTTATCTCAAATGGTTGGGGGAAACATGACATCAATAATTTGGATATTATGTAGGAATTTGTTGATGATTATTATATTAAATTTATATCCTTTTACCAAAAAATAAATTTTAGTTATCAAAATAACTTATACCTAATGTCATACAAATTTCAAAGACAACTTATAGAATTTCCTTGATTAAGTTACATAAATTGATGAAGAAGCTCCATAAATACATTGAAAATGGATTCATTTGGCCATATGTGTCACCTTGGGGTGCACCTATTCTTTTTTTACAATAAATATGGATCAAGGAAACTCCACATTAACTATAGAGAGAAGAATAATATCAAAATTAAGAAAAAGTATAATTTTCCCCATATTGATGACTTATTCAATCAATTACATGGAGATCAATAATTTTCTAATATTGACATGCATTCTCGATATAATCAATTGAGGGTCAATAAGGAGGTTATACTCAAGAAACTATTCCATAAAATTTATAAACACTATGAGTGTATATTTATTCCATTTAGTCTTACTAATTCCCTGACAATATTCCTGGATTTAATGGATAGAGTATTCTTAGATTACCTTGATCAGTTTTTGGTAGTCATTCTAGATGATATTATAGACTATTTAGAGAGAAAGGGGGAAAATGAATACTAATTTACAACTATAATAAAGTCCCTAAGTAAGGATAATATATAATAAAAATTTAAAAATGGTGAATTTTTTCATAAAAAGGTTTTAATTTTGGGTCATATAATCTCAAAAGAGGGTATAATAGTAGATACATAAAAGGTAGAGTCGATTGAATGTTGGACTATAGAAACCATGGGGAATATGATACTTTGTGTTCTTGGTTTAGCTTATTGTTATGGAATATTTTCAAGATAATTTCATAGGACTATATAATCCACTCGCTATGTTAACTTGAATGGGAACCAAGTTTTTATGGACATATGAATGTGAGGAAAGTTTTATAGAACTAAAGAGAAGATTAGTCAATGAACCTGTACTTACATTACCCTATAGTATAGAATGGTTTTTTGTCTATAGTGATGCATAAAATATCGGATTAATATGTTTTCTGATTAAAAATGATGTGGTTATTGATTATGCCTCATGATAGTTAAAGATTCATCATGAAAATTACCCAACTCATGATTTGGAGTTAACTGTGGTATTTTTTCATTAAAGATATGGATGCATTATATTTATGGATAAAATTGTGATATATATAACAATCACAAAATTTTAAAGTATATATTCACATAGAAGGAGTGGGACATATTCTAGAGAATATGGTTAGATTTGATTAAAGATTAAGACTTATCAATACATTACAACTATGGTAAACAATAACAAGGGGTGATAATTTTAGTTGAAAGTGTCATACTATATTATCGATGATAAGGATCACAAAAATATCCAATATTTCAAGATTTTAAAATGACAGATTTGGAAATACTAAACAAATGGGAAAATTATTATCTTTCTTAATCGAATATGCAACCATCTATATAGGTGAAGATTAAAGAGGCATAAAAGGAAGATATATAGCTACCAAAGAAGGATTGAAATGTTCTTAATTTTAATATTGATCATGAAGGGATGATAAGGTGTTGGAATCATGTTTGTGTTACACCCATACCATATTTAAAGTAATTTTTAGAGGAATCTCATAGTTTTTCATTTTCTATTCTTCTTGAAAATATGAAAATTTTTATATATTAGAAAAACAACTTTTGGTGCGATGGAATAATAAGAGAAATCACATAATATGTATCTTGGTTCCTGGTATATCTACAAGTTAATGAAAAAATTCAAATATCAATGGGTATTTTGAATCCATTACCCATGGGAGAGTGGAAATGGGAAAACACCACCATAGAATTTTTTGTCGAACTCCCCAAAATTTCTAAAGGGGATAATGTTATATGGGTTGTATTCGATCATATTATGAAGTCATCACACTTCATTCCTATCATAGAATAATTATATGCGGATCATATTTCTAGGATATACATTAATAATGTGGTAAGTTTCCATGGATTAATACATTCTATTATGTCTGATTGGGATATGAGGTTTACGTTAATGTTATAGATAATTTTTCAATAAGATAGATGATTTTTAGAAATCTGTATTATCCTCAATTATATGTATATTCTTAGAGATCAATTCCAACCCTAGAGTATATGTTGATATTTTTTTCTCTATATTTCAGAGGTTTGTGGTAACAATAGCTTCCTCTAGTTTAATTTTATTACAATAATAATGTTCACTCAAAAATTCACATGGATCCTGATGAAGACATATATAGAAATAAATGTAGATATAAAACATTTTTGAATGATGTTTGAGAAATTAAGGTATAAATGAATGAGAAAGATAATTAAATGGATGACTAGTTTAGATCATTCAAAAACTTATGAACAAATTTCAGATTTAGAAGAATATTTATTTGGATAATCATCATCGTGATCTCGAATTTGAAGTTGGTGGTAATGTGTTTCTAAGAATCTCTCCAAATAAGAAAGTTTTTAGATTCAAGAAGAAATGAAAATTAATCCCTAGGATCATCGATACATTTTAAATTCATTACCATATCAGGATGGTAACATTTTGGTTGGAACTTATACAAAACCTATATAAATTTCCTAATTTTTTCCTTGTATATCTCTTAAATAATTCAATACTTGAACCTTCATATGTACTAAAATCAAAGGTCATACCACTGGAGAAAAATATTTATTAATATGAATAACTAGTGGAAATTATGGATCACACATAGAAAGTTATATGAAACAAGACCACTCGCTAGGTCAAAGTTTTTTTGGTAAAACCACCTATTTTAGGATTCTATGTGGGAACTTTAGGATAATATGAGGCAGAATTATAGTAATTTTTTTGTATCATAGTGATGGTGTTTTATGGAGAAATCCATTTTAAGAGGGTAGAATGTAACAACCTACTTTTTTATGAACTATGTTTTTTAAAAATAATTTTATTAGAAAAATTTTATTACACACAATACCAAGTAAATTATGCATTATGCATAACATCGAGTATATCTTATGTTACATGCAACTTGGAGTTTTAACAAACTGTGATATATTATTAATATAATTATTCAAATGTGACTGTTATAACATATCCATTAAAACGTGAAATAAAATTATTATTAAATAAATTTATTAATTAATTATAATGGTTTTATATAAAGGAAACATATTGATAAAAAAGTATTTAATTTTTGTTAAAGTATTTAGATATTTCAAAAACACTTATTTCTCAAAATATGCATTTAATTTATTTTAAGGAACTATAATAAATTTAATTTTATCCACATTAAAAAATTTATCAAATAAAGATGACTTTTGAAATCATAATGTCAAATTAATCTTAGGGTAACTTTTTTTAATTTCGTTGAAAATTTTCATTTTTCATTAATTGTAAAAAATACTGAATTTTAATTCAAAATATCAATTTCATTTTAATTATTTAAAAATATTAATTTTGTTTCAAATTGGTTTTAAATTTAAATATATACAAATAAAATTAAGTTAATCTATTTTATGATATTTAAATCAATTTCATATTTAATTTTTATATAATATTATTTTAAACTTTTGAACATTATCTTTTATAAAACCTACTTTGTCATCATGTCTATGGAATTATTTTAAAGTTAAAATTTTCCACTTATATGAATTTAATTATGAAAAATGGATTCAATATTTGGAATCATAATAATTTTTATTATATAGTAATTTCAACTAATGTTTTGAGAAAAATGAATAGTAAAAACATTAAAAAAATGACCACAGTTAATGTAAAAATAGGTTTCCTATTGGTTAATCTAAAAC
Source organism: Viscum album (assembly GCA_963277665.1). NCBI lineage: Eukaryota > Viridiplantae > Streptophyta > Magnoliopsida > Santalales > Viscaceae > Viscum > Viscum album. The sequence continues at coordinate 451,421,772 of OY728133.1, forward strand.
AATAAGGGTTAAATTTACCTATAAACTTGTCTAAAATATTTTTTAAAGGAATATTTTGACCTTATGAGGACTAAGGTTTTATTTAAGCCATTTTTTACCCTTTTGATGTAAAACATTTGGACACTCTTTTTCTTTTCAAAAAACAACAAGTGTGCCACTCACCTCACTTATTAAAGGTCAAATCTTATTCTATCTTATTAACACCATAAAATCCCTTTAGTTTTATCAATAAATTCCCAAATAACATATAAAATTCCCCAAAAATCATCATATATGCCTTATCAAGTACATAAATCCATCCTGGAAGGGTTTTTTGTTCAAACCTAAGGAGGGTACCCAAAGAAGAGGTAACGTTCATCAACAAGCATTTTTGTTTTATTTATTACTCCACATAATTCAATTATTATTCCATCATATTGATACATTAACCACATTATCTACCATATAATTTTATTTTTATATTTTAATTTAATGATCTATAACCATCTCCACTTTTATTGAATGGGATATGAAATCATCTATTGTGTGTCCAATGAACTACCAACTTGTGAACCGATGTCATTCATTTTTCAATTACCACCTATCAAGGATGGAAATAATGATTGATTTTTATTTATTTATGATATATGTGATTTTATTATGTTTTTTGGAATTATTATCTCATATATATCTTTATACTCTCTATTTTTTTAATAATATTATAACATCACTCATATGTACGGAGGACTATTGCCTCGCGAAGTGATGTGATTAATTCACACATTAAATAGAATGTATTGAGGATGGGTTTAATGAAAAAAATGATATGTGTGAAATAAAAATATGTGATATGTATGAAATACAATTTTTTATGTAATGATAATATATATAATTTCCTTTTACTACTTTTAATATGATAAGAAAATAGAAATAATGTTCTAGTGCAGGTACGACATACCATCTCCATAAACATCATATGTTATTTTTTATCACTAAATTTTATGAATTACTATAAAAAATTTTACAATGAAAAAATATGATATTTATATCATGGTTAAAATGATATAGATGGTGAAACCATTATCAAAGTAATAGGATAAAAAATAAAAATTCAAAACATACATGAAAAACAAAGAAATTATTGCCAGAAATGTGACTTTAACGTAAAATTTTTAATAAACAGGTAATAAAATGTCAGAATAAAATCATATATGGAATGATATATACAAATATTGTTCGTAAATATATTTTAAATAAACATATATTTATTATATAAGAGTTTTTAATGAGTAAAAAAGAAGATTATACTTATTGTAAGGTATTTTTGACTCACTTTTTACTCCTAGGAGACACAATGAAATATTAAAAACAAAAGTTCTTTTATGTTTTTTATATACATTAAATGAATTTATTTAATCGTTATACTAATTATTAATATTGGTATTTATATATCCATTTTAGGATCTCACTTTCATGGGTTTTATGATTCAAGAGATACCAATGTGGTAAGGGATTTGTGCCAAAATTTTCATTCTTTGAGATGTATGTTATGTTATGCACCTATATTTTTCCATGAGGTGTATATAAAACTAAACATATAGATAATATAAAGAATTTATTTATATTCATGGTATTCTAAGTTCCATTTATGTTATTACTTTATGTTTCTAGGAAAACATTTATTTATGCCATTAAAACTTACGTGGGATATTATTCGAGGTTAAAATTATTATTATTTCTATGAATGGTTTATTTTTATGATGTAATTATGTTTATTGGATCCTGTTTCTCTTCCACGAGTTATACCATGATATATTTCTTATGAAACACATGTCTTTTTTCGTGGGTTATGCTATGATGAAATGATAGAATGATTATGAAACCTATCTATTTTATATATGTTATTATATTAAGCGGTTTTTATGAAACCCATTTCATTTCATGGGTTATGATATGATGAATTATTTATTATATTATAGAACACATAAATGGTATTATCATTAAAAGACTGTTGGGACCTATATCTCCTTCCAATGCATTAGGCAATAATTTATATATCATGAGATAAAGAAGATGGGTGTGGGGAGTGAACGCAGTTTAGTAAGGTAATTTTTTCTATTATGGTGGTATTGGTAGGGATCCTTGAATACTATGATAGTTTGTGTAGTGAACCCATTCCATTATGATATCCATGGTAGTGCGCCTTGACTAATATGGAAACGATTTTATATAGTTAAATGTATGAAAACAATCTATGTCTTATGTCAATGGTATAATCTCATGGATCATATTCTTTGATTCTATTTTGATTAATGTCATATGAAATTCCAATCAATATTCCATGACATAATATCATGATATTTGATATGTAGGGTATGGTTTTCAAATGTTATATTCATGTTCTCATAACTTTTTGTTCTTGTTAGTATTATACATCTCCTTTGTTTAATCTAACTGAGCATTGAAGATCATCCTATATTATGTTTCCTTTCCCTATGTTATAAAGAAATTTATTACATATGATATGTATAATAATGGTTATAGTTATGAAGATCATAGTGGGAGATGATGTAGTTTACCTATGGTCCAATTTTTTGTGTTTCCATGTTTCCAAAGACACTATACTATAATGGTCACAAAGCGTGTGTTTTTTGTAATGTAATGAATATTTTTATAATAAGATATTATATATATGTATAGAAATCCTAGGTTGTAATAGCATTGTCTCATAGAAACATCTCCAAAAATGATAAGTTAATCCGTGATCCTTATAAGAAACTATAGAATATTGAACTCTAAGAAACCTGATAATCACTTTCACATACAGACTTCCTAATTCCGCAACTTTGGTTATATTAGGAATGGGGATAAATTGAGATGATTTCGTCAGCAGATTGATCATTAACAATATAAAATTCTTCTTTTGACGGTTACATATCAACCTAACAATTAAATATATTGAAATCTTGTCCCACTTATATGTTGCCACTGGGAGGGGCTAAAGAAAACCAAAATGTTTCTAGTGATCTCCCTTGATCTGTTGATAGGTATTATAATTATAAACAAAGTCAGAAATGTTTCCAGTAATACCTAGCCACAGTAATTTTCTTCATATCATGGAATATATTTATGGTTCCATGGTGTTCTCCCCAATTATAATTATTACAATTCCCCATCATATCTTATCTCATAGGAAATATTATGATGTAACTCTTTTAGAATCATAGGATAATGTTATAATAGTAATACCATCACATATATTCTCCCCACAATAAAGAGAATCTCGGATGACGCATATATTTTCATCATGATACTACTATAGGATAATCATCTTAAGAATAGATTAGGACAACTAAATCATTTCCAAAATAATCTCAGTTTCACGATAACAAACTCCAAAATGTGTACTAGAAAATATATCCATCAAATGCCACTATTTTAAAGATTCTTTCATGAACTATGTAAAAATATTTATTCTACAAATCATCAATGACATTACCCTATCCATTTGTGTAGGAAATTTGAAGGTCAAAAGATTTTAGTTACACAATCCATAATATAATATGAATATTAAAATCTTTTTGTAAGAAGATATTACATAGTATTTTATGATTAGAATGAATGGTAAACCTTTCTTCAGAAAGGAAATTACACCAAATATCAGTATCATGCATCATGGATATGGGTTCAAGATCATGAGTATGATGCTTCTTCTCAAGGGGCCTAAGATTTCATGAATCGTAGTCCACCACATGATCAACCTACAAGAGAACACAACCCAAACCAAAACCCGGTGCATCAAAAAATTTGACATAGCCCTTCTAATTATATAGAAAATTCAAAATCATGTAAACAATGTTCTTAAACTAATCAAAATAATATTGTAATTCCAATTCCCATAAGAAAATTACTCATTTTTAGTGAGTGAGTCCTTCAAAAAAGCCCCAAATGGAAAATATTCAATAAACCATTAGTAATAACCCATAGATGTAACAACCCGAACCTATGTCTTAATGGTGTAATTAACATTAATTTAATTTTTGTACTTATTATTATTATTTAATGAAAATTAATTAACATAATTTATATTAACAAATTGAATAAAAAATAAGATACATTTTATTTAATAAAACACTAATACATTACATTATTAAAAGGTTGGAAGACCACAACTAGCCTAGAAAACATATTACAAGACCTAACAGAATAACAATAAGAACACCATGTAAAAAAAGTAGACTAAATGTGTAGTGGACATCCCCCGAACTTTTCATAATTAAAAACATTATGGTAAGAAGTATAGCAAAAAAACTAAGATTCAAAGGAATATAGGGTATCATTCCTATTAAGAAAGAAATATTTTTTGATCGATTGTAAATACCTAAGACAGGTATTTATATGGATTATATGACCATTGTAAAAATAGTCATTGGGATTTAATATTAAGTGATCCTTTATGTTTATATATAAACATTATAATTTTATAACAATTAATTATTTTAACTATTTAAAATTTTAAATGTTTTAAATTATTATTTTCAGTTAAATAATAATATTGTTTTAATTGAAGATAAATATTTATATTTATATTTATATTTTAAAATTATAACATGGGTAGTTATATTTTTTTGTAACTATGGTATTTTAACATTTGGGTGTTTTAAAAAATTAAAATTAATTTATATTTATATTTGTGAGTAATAAATTTAACAACATGTCATATTTTATTTATTGATAATATAACCATAGAAAATATTAAAAAGGATTCATATATTTTTTTAATATATTGGAAAATTAATTTTAAAGTTCCAAATATATACATATAACTATATTTTTTTTATGTTTATGTTTAATAAAATTTCTTTCATGTTTAATAAGTGTGTAATAAATTTTTATCAAAAGTTTGCCTATGTACCCCTACAACCGAGAGCAGACACAAGGACCAAGCCCTCAAGGTTCTGGGAAGGACAATCCCATGAAAAGATCGAGTAGCATAAGGAAAGAAACATTCATAGTTACGGCTATGTCATGCATGAAACTGGTGTGTAGGGTCCTATTTGAGTGCACGAAATGGATAGGAGAAGGCCTAGGTGGGATCCTATGTATACGGATCCTTATGTGTGCGCTAGTGATTTTAGAGCAATGCTACCACAGTCACCCTTCAAAGGTTGTCCTAGAAACCATTCAGTTTTTATGTCATACGGGTTTTTAAATGTGGGATCTAATCCTAGCCATTGATTTCACATGACCACATCCTGTTAAACCCCTTCCCTTATTAGATCGGACCCCATCCTCAAAAATGCTATGTTTTTTTGTAGCTGTCTCATCAGACCCCATTTGATCCAGGCCATCTCCCATTTTCTCTCTCCTTAAAACCCTTTTGCACCACACAACAGGATGAAAATGGGTTTAATCCTAGTCCCACAATCAAACTCGGACCGTCTCATCCATCAATCCATTTTCCCCCTTCTCCCTCGATGAATTGTTCCTCAACCACTCTATGCCACACCGGTCTGCATCGTTCAGCTGGTCGACAGTCAACTCTCTCCTCCTTAAATTCCCTAATATGAACCTCCCTTATACATATTAGGTCCTAGCTGGTATTTGTTTTTATACTAGTCTGAAATGGTCTATTTTAATTTAAACCAAACCTCATCAGATTCCCCTACATGATTCTATTTTATATATTTATTTTTTCTTTCAATATGATTTACTTATTTTTTTCATCAATTATAAATGTTTTTTATCACTTATTTAGTTAATTATATTTTAAATAATAAACTTTGATAATTAAATCCTGGTATATATCTTAAATATATATAAACCCTCTTTGCACCACAATAGCTCCCGAACCTCACCACCAAACTTATCACATCTTCTACCTTCTTGAATTTCTAGAAGACCTTACTCTATATTTTGATATAAATCAAGTAACAGTGTACTTTACCTTATCAAATTATGGTTTCTATACAATGATTTATATATATATGTGTGATTATATATGATTGTATACACATATATAAAATATTATTTTTAGTATATATATATATTTGAGTTAAGGGTTTTTGTCTTAACCATTATTTCAAAAGCATATGCACGTAAGGGTTAATCTGATTATTTTTTTACAACATTATACACACACATAGAGAGATATGTATATATGTATATGAATATATCTACACAACTTATTATTTAAAAAATTTATAAGTTATGGGTTGTGTTTTAAATTTTTTTGTTAAAGAATTTTTTAATTTTCCTTAATTATTCTTGATTTACAAAATATATATGTATTTGTATCATTATTTTCAGAATTTATCGGATAAGATACATGTCTGAAATCTAATTTCTTGGAATATGGATTTGAAGGAGTTATTTAAATTCCTCAAAATATTTTCATTATACAATATGTATATATGTATTAATGTATAAATGAATTGTATATCATTCAATATAACTTAATTTTTTTAGATGCTATGAAACATGATTTTTGTCTTTATTTTTAATTCTATGTCTATGGCTTGCATGAATTTAGTCCTATTATTGGTCAAATAAATTTTGATTGATTTTAATGATATATATATATATATGCATATATATATAACTATATTTCTATCTTTAATATTTTAGTAAATAATGTTTTTGTTTTAATTTTTTTCTATGCTAATATGACTATTTATCAAAAGGTTTTCTTGTATTTTCAAAAATACCATTTTATTTGGTTGGTATACACATATATTTTTATGTATGTACATGTGTGTATATCAATTTTATTTAATAAATATTCTTAATATATATTTCAAAAATCTTTATACAAAGTTATATTATTTTTTATTTATCAATTTATGGTTTATTATTATAAGTAGCCTTGTTTCTAAATGACAATAGTTATCATTTTATGTGAAGAACCTAAAGAACCTATTATTTTATGTGTGAAAGCTATAATTTCATGTGTGAAGCTACATTCACACGTCTTTTTATGTCATATATTGTTATTTGTTTCCATCATATAATTTATAAATAAAACTCCATTAATTTTAGAGAGCATGTATATATTTATTTCATTATCCTATTTATTTGTGCTTTCCAAAGAAATATGGTTATTTACTTGGAATTTTTATATGTTGTTTATTTGTAACCCCATTCATATGAGAACCCATTGGAAATATTAAGTGTTGGTTGATGCCCATTATAGCCTCTTGGTGCATCGATAAGTCCCATGAGACAAACTATTGTCTTGGCATGAGGCCTTGATATAATGGTTATGATGTCCCACATTGTGCATTCCCTCAAGGAATGTGTTGGACATAGTTAGTGATGGGAAGGGATCATTATATCCCCTCGATGCATTGGTAGATCTCATTAGACAAACTAGTGTCTCGGAACATGTCCTTGATGTTATGGTTATGTATGGTCTTGGTACAAGACCATAATAGTGTAGTTATGATGTTCGGCATTATGAATTCCCTCATTATGAATCTGGTATTTGAACTTCCATGTCATTATTCTTCTAATAGAGTATACATGATTAAGAATCATTCTTTTATGAATATTTTTATGGCTATATTTAATCAGTTTTTATTCCTCCTAATTGATGCTCACCATTATATTTTCCAAATGTACAGGTTATAATGATTTAGAGTTATGTATATATGTGTATATATATATAATAATTAATTTATAAAGAGGGATTAATATTTTGTTTCCAATATATAAAAAAGGGTTATAGATTTATCTGTCATTTCATGGTTTTCATTTTTGTGTTAAATGATAATTGGTGTCATTTTATGTGAAAACCCTAAACAAGTATTATTTCATGTGAAAATTTTTATCTTCACCCCAAGTATGTCATACATATTAAGTATGACCATTTTCTATATTATAACCGTCATTCCATAAATTTTATTCAACTAAGTGAATATTTTATTATACATTTAATTTGTATCTTTTAAATAATTATAGGTATTTTTGATCATGGGATAATCCTAAAAGTAATTTTAGTAAATCTCGATAAATGATGTTTACATGTTATGAAAAAATTATTTTCTCTTTAAAAAATAAATTTACATATTATATTTTATTTCAAAGAAATGTTTTAGATGAATTTAATCTTTGATTTTAAAAACCCTTACTCGACATTTTAAATTCTCACCGTACATTTTAAATTCAATTTTATTGGTTTAGTATATTTACTTGTACTGTAAATTTCTTTATGGATGCAGCACATTAAAGATTATTTTTTTACTGTTTTGAAAAAATGTGACAATTGTATCAAATTATCTAAAGCCTGGAATACTAAAGATCCTCGATTGTGTAATATGATGTGTAATTATTCAGTTCGTTTTATAATAAAAAATAAAATACATATTTCAGCATCGGCTTTGTGAAACTAGCGGGATGGGGTGCTACAATCAGTATCAGTTAATTACTTGAGATAATTTTTCAAAATTATAAAAAATTAAAATTTTAAGCATGATTTCCTTATAAAAAAATATTTTATTTTCAAATGGAAGGCATAAGATCACAAACGAATCTTTTGGATCTTCAATATTAGATACTATAAAATATAATGTTAAAGTCGTTTTCAGATGTATTCAAGACTTTTGGAAACCTACGTTTATCTTGAAAAAATATTTATCAATTATCCAAGACCTATAGTATATTCCAATTATTTCGGGGATTGGGTTTCATTTATTTTCTCATAGTGCATGAATAAATTGTATTCTATGCATGGAGAGAAAATTATTTTTAGTGTCTCTTCATATGCTTTACCATATTTGAATGGTTTTTTCAATAATAAATTTTTTGGAAGCTACTGAAGTAGGTGACCTTTGTGCAGATTATACATTTTAACTCTTAAACTTCAGTTCGTATGGGAGTTTTTATGATTTTTCAAATATTACAAAAAAGGTGGATCAGTTGGTTTATATGAATAAAGTCCTTTCTGGTATCTCCAAGCTTTTTATCTCCAATTACTTTCACTTAATAAACAATCATTGCATACATCAGTTTGGCTCTAGCTAGTCGATATGTATTTGGACCAATGAAATTAAAGAACTTAGAACCTCCTTGGAAACCATGATAATAGAGAATCACCAACTCTTGTGTTACAGCTAAAGGTATGGATTAATTATTATAATTCATTTTTCATAAAAATAAAAAATAATTAACGTTTTTTTAGGAATATCATGAATCAATTCTGAAGAAATAAACTTGGGGGTTTATTATTACAAGTTAATTGAAAGGGCACAATTTAGTTAAGGTGGAGATAAGGTAATTCCCTGAACCTATATTGCAATGGTGTAATTAATATAAATGTTATTTTCTTACTTATTATTAATATTTTATGAAAATAAATGAATATAATATTGATGAACTAATGGAATAAAAAAACATCAAACATTGTATTTAATAAAACACTGATACATTACATTATTATAAAGATGGAAGACCACAACTACCCCCAAAAAACCTATTACAAGACCCAAAAAAATAACCGGTAGACCCCCAAGTAAAACAGGTAGACAAAATGTGTAGTTCACATCCCCTTAACAGGTCATAATTAAAAACATTATGGAAAGTAGTATAGCGAAAATACTAAGTGTCAATGTAATATAAAGTACCATTACTATTAAGCAAGAAATAATTTTTGATAAATTTTTAATAACTTAGATGGGTATTTATATATCTTATATGACCAATATAAAAATAACTCTTTGGATTTAATATTAAGTGATTTTTCATGTATATATATAACTATTATAATTTAATAACCATTAAGTATTTTATGTGTTTAAATTTTTAAAAGTTTTACAGTATTATTTTGAGTTAAATAATAATATGGTTTTAATTGAAGATAAATTTTAATATTTATATTTTAAAATTATAGCATGGGTTAATATACTTTTTAGTAACCAGGGTGTTTTAACTGTTCGGTGTTCTAAAATTTTAAAATTAATTTAAAATTATAATTGTGAGTAATAAAATTAATGACATGTAATATTTTTTATTTATAATATAACCTTATAAAATAATAAAAATTATTTTATATTTTTTTAAACAAGAATGGAAAATAAATATTAAATTGTCTAGTATATACACAGATGGATATTTTTTATGTTTATGTTTAATAAATTTTTATCATGTTTAATAAGTGTTTAAAAAAAATTATCACAAATTTGGCTAAGTACCCCAACTACTGAGAGAATCTACAGGGACTAAGTGCTCAAGGTTCAGTGGGGGGGGGAATCTCAATCATTTATTGAGCAGTTTAAGGAGAGAACCTTGCATAGTCAGGGCTAGGTCATGCATGAACCCATAATGTAGGGTCTCAGTTGAGTGTGGGTAGGGGCTGGTCCAAGACCTTGGGGGATCCTATGTATAAGGATCCCAATGTCTGTGCTAGTAATTTCAGAGTAATTCCATCATGCTCATCCATATAAGGTGGTCCTAAAAACCATTTAGTGCTCATGTGGGACGGGTTTTTAAATGTGGGATCAAATCTCAGTCCTTGATTTCTCATGACCACATCCAAGTCATGTACTTCCATTATCCGACTGAACCCCTCCTCAAAAAAGCCTATGTTTTTTGTAGTCGTCTGATCTGGCCCCATTTGATCTGAGTCGTCCCTCATTTTCTCTCATTGATACCCTTTTGCACTGTAAAACTTGCTACCAACATGTTTAATCTTGTCACCATGATTGTACTTAGACCATCTCAGTCATCCATCAATTTTTTGTCCCTTCTCCCTCAGTGAGTTGTTCCTCAACCATTCCACACCGCATCGGACAGCATCATTCAATAAGTCGACTATCGGATCCTTCCTCTTTCAATTTTCCATGATGAACCTCTAATCTCTATCCTTGTTCCCAGTTTATTTTCATTTTTCCAAAATTATGACATGGTCTTTTTTATTTAAAACAAATATCCATAGGATTACACTATAAGTTTCTATTTTATATATTTATTTTTTCTTTCAATTTGATTCACTTTTGATTTTTCTCTCATGATCAATTTTGTTTATCACTAAATTAGTTTATTCTATTTTCAATTAGAATATTTTCTAATTGAATCTTGGGTTATATTATATATATATATAAACCCTATTTTCACCACAATAGCTCCCAAACCTCATCATCCAAGTTCCCCCATCTTCTAGATACTCGAATTTCTAAAAGCCCACAACCCGTCTCTTGATCTAAATCACATAAAGGTGTACTTTAGTTTATCAAATTATTATTTTTATATAAAGAGTTATATATATATATATATATATCATTGTGTGTTTGTAAGTATGTATGTATGTATATATGTATATATATATGCATATATACAAAGATATGACATATTATTTTCAGAATAAGTATATGATTTAAGGGTTTTTGTCTTAATATTTATTTATAAGACTTATATACATAAGGTTTCATGAAGTTATTTTGTTTGAAAATTTAAACATATATATATATATATATGAATTTATCCATACTAATTATTATTTTAATAATTTAAAAGTTACACTACTAGAAACGGATGTTTTTGACTCCCCTTACATGGGTGATCGCCATTGGCGATTGCTAGGATTCCTGAAAAAAAATCCATTGACCCCCCTCCACCACACTCTCACGCCTAAACCTAGCTGAAACCCTACCCCCCCCCCCCCACCTCGTAACCACCCGTCCCCTCAATCGCCACACCACTGCCGCAGCATGTACCCTCCCTCCCTATACTGCTGATGCTGCACCGCCTATGCCTCTAGCTCCCTACCAACGCCATCACCTGTCCCCTCCCTTACTACACCACCCATACCCTCCCTTATTGCACCACCACCACCTCCCCGCCTCCTCCTCTAGATCCCTGCTATCACTGCCGCCCATCCCCTCCCTATTGCACCGCCTCCGACTCCGGCTCCCCTCTGTTGCCCCTCTTCTTCCCTCATAGCACCACCTCTGGCTAACCTACCTTCTGTATTTGTCTCTCTATTAGGTATTCCTTAATTTCCATTTTAGGTATTTGATTTTGAGAAATTTACAGCAAAAATTTGGTGTGCATGATTATTATATGAATATTGTGTGTGAATAAAATGTGTGAAAATGGATGTTCATGTGTATACGGTCTTGTGTGCATGAATAATTATGAAACAATGTGTGTTGACGGTTTGTGTATGAGAATACTTCACACATTACTTGAGGTTGGAAGTTACATAAAATGTAGAGTCCATGTATATGTTGACTGGATTGATATTATGTTGTGTTGTTATTTTATTTATACCATTCTTGAGTTTACCACATGTCTGTGTGTGTGTGTGTTTCCCATGAGAAAATGTTAGAGGTTTGATCACATTTGTGTGAGGGCATAGCCCATGAGACCCATTTTTTAGTTTGATCAAATGTGTGTGTTTGGATTATATATGTTATTATTAATATTATATGTTTTTCCTCAATATGATATTCAATTTTTCAATGTGACGTACTTTATATATTTTATATTGTGTTGTTTTATGCATGGTACTAATGTTACTAGTGTACTCATCATGGATTAGTATCCCTTAAGGGAGAGCATGATAAGATGATGAATGTTCCATGAAGATTGTATTGAGATATATGATGGGGTATGTTTTTTTATACTCCCATATGGTCATGGTAGACTTATGTGACCTGAACATTGAGGTGATAATGAGGCATGATGGTATTCAAGGAAAATACTAGACCTCTATTTTTGGGATACAAAGGCCCAAGGGAGTGTACAAATGTGTTGTCCTTATGAATTAACTAAGAGATAGAGATATGGGGATTGATGTACTTCTATGGTTTGACTTGATACTCTTACATTTTTTTGGTTTTGGAATACATGACGTGACATTGTGCTTGACTAAGTTCCTTGATTTTGTCATAACTACATTTCCATCACATAGCCAATGTTTTTTTAGCACATGACCACTCCAAACATGGTTGTTTGTTTAATTTCATGCACATTTATTTATTATCACAACATAAACCCTTATACCACTTCATATTTGTTAAGGTAAAATTGATTGTTTCCTTCTACTTTCATATTTCCATTATGCATGGGCATCTTGATGCATGTGAAGACTTCATAGTCTGGGATACAAGAAAGGGAAATTCCTTGATGATAGGGGATAGGATAAAGAGAATAGTGTCTGTAGGTAGAATTGGTATGGAATTTAGAGTGTCGTATCAATATTTTTTCAAATTATTGTTATTTTACACACTTTTATTGACCTAACACTTTGGGGTATTTGGGTTTTTACTATATGACTTGAGATACCTACCATGGATTGTGATTTTTCATTGTTTATTGAATATTATATGTTATTATTTATCCTTTTCTCTATTTATTCCAAGGGTATACTTTCTACACTAATGAAATTTAGACCCTTACTGCTAGTAACAAACATCTTGCATAAAAGGAAACTTGCTTGAGACCATGAGGAACACTATCTTAGACCTTGTGATTCATCATGGGGCATCAGATTCATTGTCCCACATATTCTCGGTTGATAACATAAGTCGCGATAGATTTTTATTTTGTTTGTTTTGGAATTTTATATATTTGAAGTTATCCTTGATAAAGATTAGTTAGTTTTCTATAAATTACAGATTGATTGCTATCTTTGATGTCTAATATTTACTACCCTTGATGGTACAAAGGCAATGTAAATCTAAGAGGTAGTGAGACATTAGTTGTACAAAGATTCAATTTCTCAAAGTTTGAGAGGATTGTAAATATTTTTGCGTGAAGTATTCACCATTTGATCAAGATTGAAAAAGCCACATTGTTTGAAAAGTTATCAGGCATAATTAGGTTAGTGCACAAGAAAGAGTCTATGAACACATAAATGTAAATGTACAATGAAAATTATAAGTGTACAATGTGTGCATAGAAGGTGTGTGTGAAGAAATTAATAAGTGGAAAATTTGTGTGAACTAGGTGTGTGTGTGAAGAAAATAAGTAGTGAATAGGGTCTTATACACACCCTGTGAAAATTAATTATTTTTATTGTACATACATAGAATACAGATACACATGAGGACATGCATACTTGAAAATATAATTTCCATCATACATGTATGAATGACATACAATGTACATGTATGTAAAAATCTAAAATTCTCACTTTCATCACTAATTGATTTTGGGAACATTCATCAGAAATTATATTTTTGAATTATTAGAAGGAATTAACTTAGTCACTAAGGTAGATAGTTCAATATTGGTATTTGATGAATTTTTTCATGTACCACATACACATTCAAGTTATTATACTGTGTTTCATTTTTTTGGTTTAGCATTTGAATTTCTATAGTTTTATTTTTTTTATATGTTTTGATTATAGTGTGTAAAAATTTATGCATTGTGATATTAGTGGACCATATATTCCTTATTATTCATGTTGGTCTGCTATTTTTTAGTATACCAAATATATAATATATTTTTTTCTTAACTGATCGACTCCCCCACCCATCTGATCAAATGAGTTAAGTAATTTCATTATATATGACCTTTGATATATCCAACTCTATATTATGAAGAATAATATATTGAATGGAACCAATGATCATGTTTATAGGAGGAGAATATGATAAGTGTGATCCACTTTATGGAAACAAATTTGAGAACCAAACCTGAAAATAATAGCTCAATGCTAACAGCTTGTTATGGATGACCCAATCGGTTACCTTAGGATAAAAATTAACCAATAATTATTCAAAATTAAGTTGTTGGGAAAAAAATTAGTATACCAGATGTTTGAATAATGAGATTCCATAGCTATAACATTATTTTATTAAAAAATGTTTACTATATAGAATTATACACCAAATTCATTCTCAATATAGTTTCTTCATTATACATATTTTCATCTAATCTTTCAGGAGTTTTGAAAGATTTAATTTCCATTTTTTGAATTTTCTTAATAAAAATATGATTAGGGACTCTTGAATATAGGATAATTATTATATTTTCCATGCCAACATGGTGGTGATGACATGGGCTTTCACTTACATTCCATTATCTATTATTATTTTTTTATTTAGAGATATAAATTGTTTATTTTATCAAGGGTCCCCATGCAATTGGTCAGTCTTTATTTTAAATATATTTGTTATGAAAAATTCATGTAATGTGAAGTCTTTTGTAAATGTTTTTTATATAGATATTGTTATGGATAAGAGTTGGATTGATCTTCTAAATCGAACCTCTACAAAATATTTCAGGGGAATTATTTAGTTTATTGAGTTCATTGGAGGATTTCAAAGTGAATATATTAGTTTTCCATGTAGAAAATGTGAAAACATATATGAATTCACTAGATATACCATGAGGGAGCACTAATTCTTGAACGGATTTCGGAAAAATTATAGGAGTTGGACTCATCATGGGGAAGATTATATTCATTTTCAAAATACAGATCTAGTTCATATGGATGTTTATGTGAGGATGAATGATCCAATGCATGAAATTCTAACTGAAAAGGTACACGGGTTGGATCCTGAAGGCATTAACATCTAGAATGTTTAGACTGGTGAGATAAATCGATGGTCAAGTGAAAATTGTTATTCGAGAAGGTTTTATTAAATGCATGATTATTAAAAAAAAGAATTATATCCTAGATTTGTTTCTTTCAATAAATTGTCTTTTATCGTTGATTTATTGCATTTTAAGACTTTGAATCATTGGTCAGACACATCATTTGACATTTTTTTTGTGTTATTGAAAAATGTTCTTCCTGTCAACACTAAGATTCTTGCATCGTATTATCATGCTCGTAAGTTGACATAGAACGTAGTTTTTACATATGAGAACATAGATGCATGTGAAAACAACATTATGTTTTTTAGAAAATAAACTGCCCATTTGGATATTAGTAGGATCTATGGAGCTTCTAGGTGGAAAGAAAACTGGGGAAATCAAAGTCATCAAAGTCAGACTATGAAACAAGAAAAACTGATTTTCATAAAGTAAATGCGTTACTTTCCCCTAAAGCATAGGTTGAAAATATTTTTTCTTTCATTTAAAGTTTCTAATTTAATAAGATTTCATGTAAAAATAAATCAAGAAATTTATATGTTAACCCACCTAGAAGAGTCTCATGCATGGAAGGATTTCAATGAGAGACACAATGACTTTTCTAAAGATGTTCGTAATGTCCGATTGGGGTTGGCAGTAGATGGTTTCAACCCATTGAAGTCTATGGTTGGTGAAACTCATAACACATGGAACATGGTGTTGGTTCCATATAATCTTCATTTGTGGATTTGTATGAAGAAAAACATTATATTACTTTCCACTCTTATTGATAGACCTATATTTCTGAGAGATAAGATCGATGTTTACCTTCGGCCATTTATTGATGAGTAGACTGTATTTTTGGGTCGATGGTGTGATGAATTATGATTGTGAATTGAATGAAATGTTAAAACTACATGATAATTTTTTGTGGACAATCAATGACTTCTTGGCTTATGCAAATTTATTTGGTTGGAGTACGAAAGGGGAATTATTTTACCCTTATTGCAATAAAAGTAAACAATATGTTTGGATTAAACATTCCAAAAAATGGGCATATATGGGTCACATATGTGTTATCCCTCCTCAACACAGGTTTAAAAAGGATAGAGTGACATTTGATTGTTATATAGAGTTTATCCCAGCACCATAGATCAGGAGAGGAGTAGAAATGTTATCGTTGATTGAAAAAGAAAAAATCCACACGGTATATGAATTTCATGACTTGGTGGCTCATCCATTACCTAATATTCTTGGTTCATATATACATCACAGTCACAATTGGAAAAATAGAAGTATTTTTTACAATCATCCATATTGGAAAACTAACAAGCTAAGGCATAATTTGGATGTCATTCACATTGAAAAATGTTTTTGATAATATATTGTGGACTATTTTAGGTGTCAGTGGAAAATAAAAGGACCATGTTAATGCACGTTGTGATTTTGATAAAATGGGTTTAAGAAAACAGTTTCATTTATAGTTAGCTAGGGAAAACAAAGAATATATGCATGTTTCACATTATGTGATGCCTATAATGGGCAAATAGACGTTTCTTTACATTTTTAAGATTCTCAAGGTGCATGATTGTTACTCTTCTAATATTTCAAAGTGTGTGAATCTGATGATAAGGACATTGAGAGGGTTTAAAATTCATGACAATCACATACTACTTCAGTAGTTGATTCCAATCGCAATTTGTGATTTTTTATCCCTCAATGTTGTTAAACAGTTGATTGAGATGAGTAATTTTTTTAGATAGATTTGTTTAAGAAATCAACGAATGAGTTATTGAAAATTTTTTTAGGACCAAATTGTACTTATGATTAGTCATTTTGAGAAACTATTTTCACCATTTTTTTCGATGTTATGGTTCACATGAAAGTTCACCTAACTGATGAAGTAATGGATGCTGGTCCAGTGCAATTCAGGTGGATGTATCCTGTTGAGAGGTATTTGAATGCATTGAAATAATTTTTATGCAACAGAGCTCATATAGAGGAATAAGATGCCAATGGTTATTTGATAGATGAGTGAACTACTTTTTTTTCATCAAATCTTACAGATTTTGAAAAAAATTAGATAAACCCTCTCAAATTAATGATGGTTTAGTTGAAGAGGGAACTATATTTGATATGGGAAACATTGAGTGGATACAAGTGCATCGATATATCTTATTCAATACTCTATCAGTTTCACCATTAATGTAGTAAGTGTCTTATCAGATTCATTGTTTAACTTTTACATGTTTTGTTTACATAAGTTGATAATTTAAACATCATGTTATCATTTGTAGGAAACACATTAATGATATGAAATAAGAGATGTATAGTGTGAATGATTATCAAATTCAACAATCTCATTGTGTGTAATTTGATGATTGGTTCAAAGATTTTTTATCTATAAATTGATTTTCATTATGAGAGAAGTATTATACTATTTTACATCAATAGAAATCATTATTGAATTTTGTTAATTATTTAATTTCATAACCTGACGGAGTTATGTGACCCCATGCTAAATAAATAATTTATTCAACTAGTTGAGGGTCTATATATAAAGGCTCATCTTTATAAATCTATAGATGCTAATGGATATCGATTTCACATTAATAATGTTGAAGATAAATTAAAAACACAAAATAGTGGCATTGGTTGTCTATTATTCAATTATGGTTATTACTATGGTCAGTTGAAATACATCATTGAAGTTATATATGCACACGGGTTGAAGTACATATTGTTAAAGTTCAATTGGGCAGATCTAGTTCATGGAAGTAAAGTTGATCCATATCAATTTACATAGAGGAATTTTAACAAAATTTTATATAGAAATAAATGATTTGATAATGAACCTTTCATTTTAAAATCATAATTGGAAAAAGTATTCTTCATTACATTGCCTTCAAATCCTAGATGGATAGTTATTGTGAAAATGTCCCGGTGAATAGTGTTTTTATTTGAACAAGATGAACCTGAGACTGGTCCCT
Organism: Viscum album; assembly: GCA_963277665.1. Taxonomy (NCBI): domain Eukaryota; kingdom Viridiplantae; phylum Streptophyta; class Magnoliopsida; order Santalales; family Viscaceae; genus Viscum; species Viscum album. The sequence continues at coordinate 451,440,263 of OY728133.1, forward strand.
TTATTTCCCAAAATATTGATCAACATAAAATAGTTCAATGTGAATAATATATTTATTGGGTTAGAGTATTTTTGGAAGTAGAAACCGTCGATTTTCATGTTTAATGAATCGTATAATTATTTTCTCGCTCTTTAGTTTAAATCATTTTTTAAATTGTTTTAAATAACCCAAAACTAATTTAGTACATAAGAATTTTTATTTATTATTAGTCAAAATCAACTTGTCCACCTGAACACCACCCACCCCCAACCCTTGGACAGCCCCCCTAGCCCTTCCCCCTCTATCTGGATAGCACCCCCCCCCCACCCCCAGACAACTCCCACTCCCAACCCCCCCTTGGACAGCCCCCCCCCCCCCCTCCCGGACATCCCACCCCATAAAACTCCTCATAGACACCCCCCCCCCACCTGCATAACCTCTCACCCTCTATCTGGGCAGCCAACCCCCCCCCCCCCACCCCTACCTACACAGCCCCGCCGCCTCCACCTGGACAGCCCCCTAGACACCCCCTCCCAGAAACCCAGAGCCCAAAACTTCCCCTGGACACCCCCAGCCCAGACCCTCCCCCTCCACCTAGACATCCCCCCACCCCCAAACCCGGAAAACCCTCAATCCCAACCCCCCTTGGAAAGCACCCCCCTCCCGGATAACTCACCCCGAACAACCACCCCCCCCCCCCACCCCACCCCACCAACATAACCCCTCCCTCTTCACCTGGACAGCCCCCTCCCCCTCCCGAACAGCCCACCACATAAAACTCCCCCCAAACAGCCCCCCCCCCCCACCCACCTGCACATCCCCTCCCTCACCACCTAATTATCCCCCCCCACCCACCCACAAACAACCCCAACTCCCAACCCCCTGGACATCCCCCCCCAGATAGCCCACCCCCCAAAAATCCCATGAACAACCCCCACCCCCAACCCCTAGATACCCCCCCCCCATAGTCCCTCTCCATTTACCCAATCCCCCAAATATCCCCCCCCCCCACCACCAAGCCCCTCCCCCTCCACATAAACACCCCCCCCTACACACCCACCCAACTCCCAACCTTGGACAGCCCCCACTCCCAACCCCCCTTAGACATCCCCCCCCCACCCCACCTACACACCCCCCCTACACCGAGAAACCCCCCCCCCCCCCCCACCCACCCACCCCTATACAACCCCCACTCTCATCCCCCCTTAGACTCCCCCCAAACTCCCCCTGGACAGAACCCTCCAAATACAAGACCATTTGTACGTAATTTTATTTCTATTTTTTTAATTTCATCATTTTTTTTAAACCATTTACAACTAATTATTCTATCCCTTTTTTATTAACAACTGAACAAGTTTTATTTTTAAAAAAAATCAATCCAATTTATCTTTTTGACACTTTTTATAGTCCTCATACTAATGTTTTCCATGACTACAGGCATGTTAGGGGAATAGGTAGCAGATCCACATCATCCATCTGATTCATCTACGTCTAAGGGTCGAGGTATGTTTGAATGTAACATTGTTTCTTTTTTTATGTAATTAATAAACATATATATATATACACACACATATATCAAATTATGTATAAAGTTTTTTTCAACAGGATCGAACTCGATCACTTCTTCCTCTCACAAGAGAGGCCCTGGTCATGGAATTTCTTCATGGAATTCTGGAATGACCTTTAATGTTTCATTTGATGAAAGATTTCATCCTTTGGGACTGACTACCCCTAAATTCATTCATCATTTGGGTAATATCATACGTGACCAACATCGATTTCCATTGACCACATGTGACTGAGATTCTATCCCTTATGATACATTAGATCGTCTTTGGAGGGAATTTCAGGTAAGAAGACTATTTTAGTTTCTTCCCAATTTTTTAAAAATACTAACATGTGTGATTTTATTTATTTTATAGAATAATCTTAAAGTGTTCAATGATGAGTTCCAGCCAGTGTGTATGGGAAAATGTCATAATATGTCGAAGGATTATAAAGTAATAGTCAAGAGGGAGCATTGGATACCAAATATGGGTGCCCCACACATTCTAGAAAGAGTCACGTGTGGTGTTCTCCCAAATCAGTGGTGTGAATTAGTTGCATATTATTCTACTAAGGCCATTTTGTTTAGTATATTTATTTTTGTATATATATGTTTTAGAATGTGTTAAATTATATTTGTTTTTTATTTTAATTAATTTAATGTAGGAGGTGACAACATGCCATTCCAAGAATCAAGTGTTGCATGGACCCCCTCACAGGCTCAGGACTCATCACTTGTCTCATATCTGACATGATGTATTTATTAATAATTTTTTAATTTATTATTTCACATGGTTTTGTGTTATATTTTTAAATTTTATTGGTATACAATTACAGGAGCAAGATGCACTGACTGATAAAATGTCAGTGTGGATGAGAACACATGATTGAATGATCCAAAGGCTGCAGCTCTTATTCTAAGTTCTTGTACTCAATAACAATACTTACATGAATCTATGTATAAACATATATAAGTATATATATTAAAATATTTCATAGAAAAAAATTTAAGATGAGTTAGAACAACTACCAGAGGACCAAAAATAGCTTCCCATGTGAAGGGATGAGATATTCCATTGCATTATTGATCATGAAGTGCATGGATATAGTTTGACCTATGGAACACGGATTCCTCATTCTATAGTATCATGTGCTAAGGTTTTCAGCCCTATAATAACTTAGATGACATGGTAGCTATCAGATTTCAAGGTGTGGTTACGTGCTTCCAAGGAGGTAAATGCGCAATTGATCACTAAAATTAGGACACTACGGGAATATGTGTTTCCAGGTGATGGTGCATGGGATCATAGGACAAAGTTTTAAAAAGAATTTATATACTTACTTTATATTATTTTCATTATTAAAATCTTTATAATTTTTATTTGTTGTAGGCCCCTGGAACACTGGATGGAGGTTTCAGCCATGACCACGCATGACGCATCATATTCATGAGGTTTGTTTCTTTTATATTTATTATCGAATTAAGGATATATATTTATTTAGACTATAAATGTACAAGTTTTTTATATTAGAATAATTTATGTTTTTAAAAACGCCAATTTTTTTTAATTTTAATAGTATGATTAGTAATTGGATACTTTATAGCGATAGATAATTTCTTAGAACCCTCATTGGAGTAAATGAATTAGGCTAGGTGGCCTAATGGAATAATGTCCCAATGAACTAATTTCCCAATAGCATTATGGCCCAATGGCCTTATGGCCTATTGGTCTAATGGCCGAATGGACAACTGGCCTATTGGCCAAACGGCCAAATGTCTCAACAGCCCAATGGCCCAAATGGACAAAAGTCCTAATGGTCTAAATGGCCTAACGCCCCAATGGCCTAATTCCCCAATGGCTTAATACCCCAAAGTCCTAATTCCCCAACAACCTAGTGCCCCAATGCCCTAATGCCCCAATGGCCTAATGCCCCAACGGCCTAATGGCCCAATGGCCTAATAGCCCAATGGTCGAGTGGTCCAACAACCCAATGTATAAATGGCCAAATGGACTAATATCAAAATTACCTAATTTCTTATTGGCCTAATGTCATATTAACCTATTGTCCTAATGACCAAATGGTCTAACGGCCTTTCTCCCAAATGGAAAAATGACTTAATCGCCTAATGGCCAATGTTGTTGCTTTATACCATGATAACAGTTTTCTTACTGTGTTGCTAGATAGTGTACTATATATACTATTCTTATTAGTATGTTTTGTTAGGTGGTGGATTAAGATGTTGTTCATGGTAGAAATTGTTAAAGAATGTAAATCCTAAATTTATTGATAATTAATTGGATAGAAAATTAAGAGTCATGTTTTCTAAATCTATCATTGTTTATAATTTGATAATAATAAAATTTACACATTATTCAAGTGTAATTGAAAATGAATCTATTGTTGGGGGTTGTAGCGTGGATGGGAAGGGGTTGTGCAGGTGGGCGGTGCCATGACCCGTCCCCTGGGCCCCACACTGTGACTACCCAAAACCGACCTTCCATAGTTCTGGGGTTGGTGACTAGTATTGGAAAGGTGTATCACTAAATGGGAAGGAATTTCCATTAAAACTGTACAAACACACAGTCCAAGAACACAAAAATATGCAACCATGAAGTTAAACTGTATTAGTAAAAGAGTGTACTGAAAGTAAAAGGGTCGGAATACAAGACCAACTAAAAAGATACAACTACAAAGGTAAACAAAAAACATCTCTTGAGATTGTACACCAAGGATCCTACCAAAAGGGTAGGTATAGATCGTCTCCCCAGATCTCCAATTCAACTATCACCATCATCAACCGTCATTTCCAAGCTCCTCGAGTCTTAGTCAAGTATGCTCATTGTATTCATAATACACAACAAGGTGCGGGCGAAGCCCGTGCATGGGTGAGTATAACTATACCTAGAAGGGACCTCAAGACCCCCAGAAGATTTCTCATAATTCCACAAAGGAAAACCAAAATGCTTTATCTCAATCACAAAGCACAAAAAAAAGACTCAACTCAAACCAGGTATAACTGAGTAAAGAAGTACATATTATTAGTCATAAAGCTAGATCATCTCATTCTATTAATAGGTACTGCTATGGATTCACACAGAATCACTGGATACTGATTCACACAGAATTTCTCTTCGTTCATCACGTCTCAGCCAGTCACAAGATTCCCACTCATAGTACTCTTGATTCTCATAGAAAACACCCCTCAAGACATCATTCATATTTCAAATGGCATGAATTCCCACAAAGAAGTTACCCCATTATCTTTCATTTCATAAGGGTTCCAATGCAACAGAAGGTGTGTCAACCAGACATCTGGTCTGTATGTTATTGGCATTTTTCTACCAAGGGCCCAGTTGGATTCAGAGTCAATCCAACCCTTCCACACTCCAACTTTATCCAATACTCTCATGCAGTATCTCAAAAGTACATTCTTTCTCCAAGGATCCCAAAATCATAGAAGGTTCGTCAAACAGATGTCTGATTCGTAAGATATGGTCATTTAAGCGTATCTGGGCCCAAGATGGGTTCGGGTTCTGTCTGAACAGGCATGGGCCGACCAGACCTGGCTTGGGTCGACTCGACCCAGTCTTTGTCCATCCCATCTCAGCCTGAATTTTCTTGGACCGGCCCAATTGGGCTGGCCCTTGGTGGGCTCATCCTGCTAGGCCGCGGACCGGCCCAGCCCGCCCCGGCTGGGCTTAGCCGTGGAGGCTCGGCCTGCCAGCTGGTGTGACCTATGCAGGGGTTGCGTGGTCTGCCTGCAGAATAGATCAATGATCCATTTGGTTTATTTAATTGGTGGCGCCACGTGGAGCCTCTAGGGTTTCTGTGGTACCCACAGAGAGCAGGCCCCTCACCTTTCGATGCAGCTTTGTTATTGCAGATTCCACTTGGGGTGAGTGATGATGTGTCACCTCGCAGTCACCGCGACTGGCCCATTCCAGCCATGCCTTCGTTCTACTATAGCGCCGAGAGGTGCCTCCCTCTTTTGTGGCCAGCTAGCACCGACTACTACATTCGTCACTCGCACAGGTTGCTAGTGCCGTCACACCGGTCCCACACCGGCAAACCTTCCACAGGCCAGCAGGTGAGCTCTAATGGTATGTTCTTCATTTTGGACATGCTTACAGCCCTCCTAGGATTCCATCATCATTTCATGCCTCTAGTTTTATGCAATCAATCGAATTTAAAATCATCCCATGAGGAACGCATCAAGAAACCAAGTGGTAAAGGGTTTGAGCCACGTTTGTTTGGCTCGTGCCCTATGCTTTAGAATTATAACAAGCGTGATATTATTCAATACAAAATTGAAAAAATATACTAATTCCATGATTCATCAATCATTTCAAGAACGAGGGAAGTTAAATCACATGAACTTAAAAAAACCCATACCTCGAATTTCATTGGAGATGATGCGGTGGTGGAAGGAGGATTCACGCTTAACGAAGCTATCAGTATTTGTCGTTCTTGATTTGATTCCTCCAACGTTTCCATACAAGCTTTTATTCCACTGTGGTAGATGTTGCATCACTTCTCCAGAAGTTCCTTGCATGGTTAATTCATGTTAAAACTCCACCCTGAGCCTCACTTAAATAGACAGAAGATGAGAGCCTAACGCAATGAAGCATTAATGAGGTTCATTAATTAGTAAATTAATCCACCACCCATATCTCTCAATGGATTGGTTAAGAAAACAAAGATTTAATCCATTAAATCGCTTGAAAATTCATCAGTACCACCAACGCTGATCAACAGTTAGAGAAAATAAATAAAATAACTTTTTCAAGTTATTCTTTTGTAAAGTCCAAAATTTATCTTTTTCTCACGACCTACTATGGTTGAAGTGAAGCTTCCCTTAAGTGAATATCGGTGCTATAGATTCAATAGCTCTCTCAGATTTAAAATCCAAGTAATACTTCAAAGTATATATAATTTCATCTGCATGCTTACTTAGCATACCTTAAAAAAAATTCAAAAAATAATTTTGGGCACATCCGGCTTTAGAATCAAGCACCGTCAATTTTTGCAGACTCATAATAATCCCAATAATTTAAAAAAATTAAATGGAATTTCTAGGTCTTTATATTATCCCCACCTTAGGGTGTTTTATCTTCAAAAGATACATTAAAACAAGGGGAACAAATTATATTACTAAGAACGTATCTGAGCCTTGTGCTCCCATGTGCTCTCTTGGAGATTCTCAGGCTGCCAGAAAACTTGCACCAGAGAAATAAATAACGCACAATGGAACCACTACTGTCGATCCTCTATCTCCACTGAGAACTCCAAAAACATCACTACATCATCAATGTACATCTCTCCATAGTCGATAACGTTTGATAGATCATGAACTCATCTTCTTAGCTATGACACGTGGAAAACATTATACACCTGGTGCATCTGTGGTGGAAGAGCTTGATGGTACGCCACCTCACCGACTCTACTGAAGATCTGGAAGGGTCTGATTAACCTCGGAGACAGTTTTCCACCCCAACCAAACCATTTTAACCCTCATTGAGGTGAGACCCATAGGAAGAAATTATATCCCTCCACAAAATCTAAGGGCCTCTGCCTCCTCTCGGCATAAGACTTCTGTTGGATATGTGCCATCTTCATCCAGTCCTGGATGATATAAACCTTCTCTGTGGTTGCCTCCACCAACTTTGGACTCATAAGTGATGATTCCCCTAGGTATGTCCATCAAAAGAGGTGATCTACATGGTCTCCCAAAAAAGGCTTCAAACGGATCCATGCCAATAGTGGATTGGTAACTATTATTGTAAGAAAACTCCACTAGGGGGAGTTGGTCCTCCCAACTATGGCCAAAATCAAGGACACAAGCACAAATCATATCCTCAAGTGTCTATATAGTCCTATCTATCTAATCATATGTCTAAGGATGAAGGGTCATTCTCAAGCGTAGCTGAGTCTTGAACGCCTCCTTCAATTCTTTCCACATGCAGGATGTAAAACGTACATCACGATCTAAGACGATCATTGATGGAACCCATTGAAGTCTCACAATCTCTTGCATGTAGAGGCATACCTACCCCTCTAATAATCCCTACTCTCTGATTGGTAGGAAGTGGGATGACATGGTGAGTCGGTCAATGATCACCCAGATGGAATCTTGGCCCCTGGACGTATGTGGTAGCCCTTTCATGAGGTCCATGGATAAAATATCCCACTTCCACTCTGGCACCTCGAGTGGCTAAGCTAAGCCTGCTGGTACCTGATGCTCAGTCTTCACTTATTGGAAAGTAAAGCATCGGGATACAAACTATGCCACTACTTGCTTTATCCCTGGACACAAGTACTGACACCAGAGGTCTTGGTACATCTTCACCACTCCCGGATGCACCACTAAATGGGAAGTGTGGAGCTTCCTCAACACCTCCTCATGTATCGTCAGTGGTACCAAGGTGCGTCCTCTAAAGAAGAAGATGTGCTCCCCGAATTTATAAAATCCTTCAGGAGCCTATCCTTATGATATCTAAGCACGTCAGGTCTCATAGTCAACGTTTAAAAGCTATGCCTCCTAGGGTCGTCATAGAAGTGAGGGAGTGACAGTCATAGACCAGAGGTAAGTTGCTCCATCTCTATCCATGAAGGATTTCTACAAAGTGACTTAGTGTTCTATCACCTCACTCAGTAGATATAAACCAGACCATCTACTGAGTGCGTCTGCTACTAAGTTTCCCTTCCCAAGAGTGTTTAAAATCTCTAATTCATAATCCTAGAGTTACTCTAGCCATCGTCATTGTCTTAGGTTTAGGTCCTTCTGTGAGAAGATATACCTGATACTCTTGTGATCAGAGTAAACAGTAAATCGTTCACCCATCAAGTAGTGTCGCCACATATTAAGCATAATGGCCACTGCTGCTAACTCTAGGTCATGAGTAGTGTAGTTATACAGGTGATGTCTCACCTGTCGTGAGCCATAGGTGATCACCACTTTCTCCTGCATCAAGACACAACCTAGTTCGGTTCCATATGTGTCCCAGTAGACTATATACCCAACACCCTCTTCTAGTAGCCTCAATATGGGGGCACTCGCCAGTCTATTTCTCAACTCCTAAAAACTCCTCTGAAACTTCTACGTCCACAAGAAATGTTTCCCCTTCATTGTCAAGGATTATAATGGTGCTACTACCCTAGAGAAGTTAGGTACAAATATTTGGTAATACTGAGCCAATCCCAATAATATTCTCACATCAGTCACACTGTTCGGTGGGTCCCAAGAAAACACTACCTATATCTTTGTCAGATCCACTGCCACTCTAGCCTCTGAGATAACGCGCCCTAGGAAGTAGACTTCCCATATCCAGAACTATCACTTCGAGAGTTTTCCATAAATATGGTGCTCTCAAAGTGTATAAAGAACTATCTGCAGGTGCATGGCGTGCTCCTCCTCTGACATTGAGTATATCAAGATGTCATCAATGAGGACCACCATGAAGAGATCAAGGTATGGCTAGAAGATCCTACTTATGATCCCCATGAAAACTGCTTGAGTGTTGGTCACACTGAAAGGTATCACCAACAACTCATAATCACCATATCGACATCTGAAGGTCTTCTTCAGTATGTCCTCATCCCATAACCTGAGCTGGTGATAGACTGATCTGAGGTCTATCTTCGAAAACCAATGATCTCCCTTCAGCTGGTCGAAGAGTTTATCGATCCTTAGTATAGGATACTTGTTGTTCACGGTCACCTGGTTCAGATGCCGATAGTTCACACAAATCCATAGATTCTCATCCTCCTTCCTGGATAACAAGATCAGGGATGCCCATAGAGACACATTGGGCCTTACAAACTCCTTTCTCTGCATGTCCTCCAACTATACCCTCATCTCATGAATCTCCACGGGAGCCATCCGATATACTGGAGTAGATATTGAGTCATCCTAGGGTACAAAATGATGTGGATGTCTATGTCTCTGTGAGGAGGTAGTCCGAGAACATCATCAGGGAAGACATCAGCATATTGTTCCCCCTATAGGATAACTCGAAATCCTCACGTCAACTACTCCAAAGGTGAGGCTATCCAACTGATGAGTAACTGGAATCACCCTCCTCCGAGATATTTCATCATGTGATACTAATGTTTCCTCCTCATCGGTGAAGGTAAAATTGATCCCATACTTTCGGACACGCTGCACATTGCACCTAAAATAATCGATCAGAGAATGGACTGTAGATAGCCAGTCCACACATAATATGATGCTGTAAGGCCTCGATGCTACTACAAGGAGATCCCAGCCGAGCCTCTCACCACCTAGAGTGAGCTCACACTGCCTGCACTGGTGTGGTATTGTCGAATACTCTCTCATAAGAGTTTCTAATCACAAGGATCGAGCCAACAGTCCATCAAAATTTCTGAGCTCTATACGAGTGTCGTGGAAATAAAATCATAACCGGAACCAGTGTCTAAAAGTACTACAGCTAGGTTGGAATAGACACATATCATACCTTTGATCATCTCTATAGCATCATGGGAATAGGCCTCTGCTGCCTGTAGCTGAGCTCACCCATGTCCACCTACTCCATATGGTTGGGGTTTTCCACCTGGGGATGGTGGTAGTGGAACCTCAAACCATATTCCACCACATACTATATGACATGCTCCACTTCCACGTCGGCCACCCTACAGACCTCCTCGCTCAAACCTTTGTCACTGCCTCAATGGTTCCTCGACCTTTTGCTGATCATTGGTACAGAGGGTCGGGTAGTCAGGATTCATGTGGCCCTTCCAGCCGCACGTAAAGCACAATATTATTCCCTGATAACCTCCTCTACCTTGAGAGCTCCACACCTCCGATCCTAAATCCTGGGGTTGGCCTCTAGAAGTTCTTCTCCCCTTGGACCTCTACTTCATCTACCTATTGCCTACTACAGATGAATTGACTACCTATCGTCTAGTGGTGTCTCTCACTATCGGTGCCTTCTCAGCTAATAAGATCTCCAACAATAAATCTTTATCGAGCACTCCATCCTCTGTCGGGATATTGAGTGATATCATCAATGCTCTGATCACCCGAAGGAGGACCTGATCAAAGGTATGGGCCCTAATGAATGGGTCTCGTACCATGTCGATTGAGTAGTGTGAGAGGCCAGTAAATCTCATTGAGTACTGGGCCACTGATAAGTTTCCCCAGTGTAACTGTTGGATCTCCTGGATACACATAGACCATAGTGTTGCTGGAATGAAATCTTCCAAGAAGATTCTCTCAAAGTCTGTCCAGGTGAGCGTCACCTCATCATGTAACTAGATCATCGGGCTCCACCATATTTTTGTCGTGCCTAGGAAAACACTAGCATCTAGGATCACCATCTACTTTGTTGGTGTCCCAACTATGCAAAAAACTCATGCCATATCCTCGATCTAGTCCTCAACTACCTAGGGATCTATCTCACCTTGAAACCATAAAGACCTCTGCCACTAGAACTTGTGCAATGCACTTAGTAGGCGTGCATCATCTGCCTGTGGGGCTAGTGGAAACTACTACCCAAGGGGTGGTGGTGTTGATGGTACACCAGCCAACGGTACCAACATAGAAACAGGGCCCTACACCAAATCCTCATCGCATAGTGGGCCATCATCGTGTACTCTCTTGGGAATCATGTCTGGCTGTCTATGAAGTGGCATTATGAAAAAAATAGATGTTCCATGGTCAATAAGTTATACCTGGTAAGCTGACTAAAAATAGATCAAAAAGTAAAAACATTTCTCAGACACATGAAATTATTGTTTTCATGCACCGAGTCAGAAATCAGAATTTAGGTTCCAGGTGTGTAGATACATCAACCACCACACCAACACTAGACTCTTAGAACTGAAATCCAAACTCAAAACACTTAACACTATTGCTCCATTTGAAATATCAGAGTCCTAGTTCTTCGGTAGAACCAAATCCTCTGATACCAATTTGTCATGACCCTTCCCCTGGGGCCTAAACTGTGACTACCCCAAGCCCTCCTTCCATAGGCTAGGGGTTGGAAACTAGCACCGGAAAGGTGTATCCCTAAATTTAAAGTAATTGCCTTTAAACCTGTATAGACACACCATCCAAGAACACAAGATGATAAAACCACGAAGCGAAACTATAGTAGTAAAAGAGTGTACTAGAAGTAAAAGGTCTGGAATACAAGACCAACTGAAAAGATACAACAAGAAAAGGAAACCAAAAACATATCATAAGATCGACCACCATGTATTTTACCTGAATGGTAGGTATAGATCATCTCTGCAGATCTCCATGTCAACTGTCACCACCGTCCACCGTCAGTTCCAAGCTCCCGGAGTCTCAATCAAGGTTTTCTGTCGTCTACACAAGACACAACAAGGTACGGGCGAAGCCCATGCAGGGGTAAGTATAAAAATACCTAGTAAGGAACACAAGACCCCTAAAGGCCTCTCAAAACTACAAAAATTGAATCCACAAAGCTTGATCTCAATAACAAAACACAAATCAAAAGACTCAGCTCAATCTTCGTATAACTGTGTAAAGAAGTATAGATGATTAGTCATAAAGATAGATCATATCATTATGTCAATAGGTAGTACTGCTAATTTACACAGAATCGTTGGGTTCTAATTCACACAGAATCATTTGGTGATGATTCACAAAGAATCACTGGGTGCTGAATCACACGGAATCGCTGGGTACTGATTCACACAGAATCAATGGGTGCTGATTCACACAGAATTTTTGGGTGTTTATTCACACAGAATCACTAGGCGATGATTCACACAGAATCGCTGGGTGCTGATTCACATAGAATCATTGGGTACAAATTCACATATAATCGCTAACTGATTATTCACACATAATCCCTCTTCGTTCTTCACGTCTCATCTAATAACATAATTCCCGCTCATAGTACACTTGATTATGAGAGAAACCGCCCCTCAAGCCATCGATCATATTTCATCTAGCATGAAGTCCTGTGAAGAAGTTACCATGTGATCTGTCATGTCATAAGGGTTCCAACACAATAGACGGCGCGTCAACCAGATGCATGTTCTGTAAGTTATTAGAATTTTTGTGTTGAGGGCCCGGTCGGATTCATAGTCGATCCAACTCACTCATACTTCAGAATTATACAAAACTCTCATGAAGTATCTCAAAAGGACCGTCTTTCTCCAAGGATCTGAGCACTATAGACTATTTTTCAAATAGACATCCGGTTCACAAGATACAATCATTCAATCGTATTTGGGCCCTAGAGGGGTCTGGATCTGGTCCGACCCTGTCGGACTGACTTGGCCTGGCACGACCTAGCTCAAACTGGCATGGGCCACCCTGGTTGGGCTAGGTCATGGTGGGCTCATCCTGCTGGGCCGCAGTGGGCTCAACCTGTAGAGTCGCGGACTAGCCTGGCCCGCCCCAATAGGGATGGGCCTCTACGGATCGGCCTGCCAGCTGGCACAACCCATATGGGGGTCACATGGTCCACCTTCTGAATGGCTCAATGAGCTATTCGGTTCATTTAAGTGGTGAATCGATGTGGCGCTATCAGGGTGTCTTTGGGACCTGCAGGGAGCGAGTCACTCACCTTCTACCTCAGCTTTGATGTCGCGACTTCCACATTTGGTTGTGACAGTGCTCCTCCTAGCCGTCACTATGGCCAGAGCATGTCGGCCACCCATTCAGTTCACTCTGGCACTGCCCTCCTCTATGGTCGTCGAGCACTGGCGAACCATTTGAAGGCCATCGGGTGAGCTTCGGTGGTCATTTCTTCTTCTGGATGTGCCTACGACCCTCCTAGTATGTCATTGTCATTGTGTGCCTCCCGATTTTCGCATTCCATTGAATTGAAAATCATCCCATGAAGGACGTATCAAGAAACAAAGTGGCGGTGGGTCAGTGCCTTGTTTTTTTGGCCCGCGCCCTCCATGATAGCATTTGAACAAGCGAGATATTATTCAATAAAACATTTGTAAAATATATTACTCTCATGATTCATCAATCCTTTCAAGAATGAGGGAAGACCAAATCACATTAACTTAAAAAAAACCCACACCTCATATTTTTTTGGAGATGATGCGGTGGTGGAAGGAGGATCCATGCTTGATAAAGCCACCAACATTTTATATTCCCGATTAGATTCCTCCGACGTTTCCATCCAATCTTCTGTTCCTCAGTGGAAGATGTCGCGTCACTTCGACAGAGGTTCCTTTCTTGGTGAAGTCATGTCCAAACTCCACCCCGAGCCTCAACTAAATAGATAGAGGATGAGAGTCTAATGAAAAAAATCATTTAATAGGTTCATTAATTAGTTAATTAATTCACCTCCCATCTCTCTCAACATAGTGGTTATGAAAACAAAGGGCCAATCCATTAAATGGATGCACAATTCATCAATCCCACTGTAACACCCTGAGATTTTATGAAAAATATTCTTTTAATTTCATTAATGTCTTGTGTTGTATGCTACAACAAGATTACCTTACGCTATACGCAACACCGTATTAGCTTGCAGTATACGCAACACTATTCTTGGATCGTGTTACACACAATTTTGATAATAGTTATTCTATGCAACATTGAGTATATACATATATATATATATTCTATGTATAAATGAAATATGGTTGTATTATGATATACAAAACAACGAAGGATTATTTCACAGCACGCAACCCTAACTTTGCTTGCATTACACGCAATCGCGACCTTCCTCGATAGCGTGTGTTGTACGCAATACCGGGTTTTACTAAACAATGATATATTATTATAATATTGTTATGAACTAGCCGTTATGAATAGTGTTAACTAAATTTTGATTTTTATAACATTATTATCCATCTTACACATTTCTAGAACATGTTATAAGAACAAAATAAATTTTTTGGGTAAAATAAGTATTTTTCAAAAAATGCAGTTTTGCCGCCTTTTGATGGAGCACCCACTTTAAATCTATTTTTTGACATGTTTATAAGTTAAATTTGACAAAATAAAATTCTTCTTTTGAATCAGGATATAAAAATTTACATTAGATAAATTTTTGATATTTTTCCGATAACTTTCATATTTTAATGAATAGTAAAAACACTCTATATTTTAATTAAAAACAACTTTTTCATTATAATATATTATGTGGTTAAATTATAATATTTAATGGTTTTAAAGTATAAATAGAATATATTTTTACCATTTAATATAATTTATGTCATTAGCATTGATTTTACCTTGAATTCGTAGGTTAAATCAATTCAATCTTTTGTAATGTTTTAAAGAAAAACCCATTTTCTTTCGACAACGGGATTAATTTTAATTTAATTTCTACATCTTTTTTGTATTGAATTTGTAAAAATGGATTCCATATTTGGAATAAGTGGGTCCAAAATTATGTTAATAAGCTACTTTTTATTTTTCGGCATTGTGAATAGTAACTACGGTAAATTTTATATAATATAGTTAAAGGTAAATCGGGTAATTAAGGGTAAATATAAGATTATAAAATTACCCTAACACTTTGAAAAATCCTATTGGATGGCTAAAGGTAGACCCATATAACCTAAGGGTCGGATTAGATTCATTTTATGGACTTTTGTCCATGAAACTATTATTAAAACCAAAGAATGTGACAACATGTCACTTTCTTAAATCTTATAAGTATAATAATTTCAATTTAATGATAAACTTCATGAAACTTAGAAAACGAATAGTCTCCAGAAATATAATACAATTATCTACATCATAGAAATTTATTTATAATTTTTAGGGATTAAATAATTATCATTTATTATGGCACAATGATGATGCAGTAATTGTCTTATTAATGAAATTTTGACATAATTGATGATATAAATGCCCAAATAAATGTAATTTGAGACTTTTTATGACTCACAATAATTTTCTAGGTTACTATGACATGTTATTGTTTATTTAAGTAACTTGGTTAGAACGTTTCATTCTGTTATGAATTTCATAAAAATCATGTACCAAATAGTGTCAAAATTGACATAAATTAGTTTTAAAAACAAATATTATATTATTAATTGTTATTTTATTACTAAAAATCTAAGGTTCAGACAAATGACTTATATAAGGTTATATATATTGATAATAAACAACTTGGGTTTCGTTTGGCTTGATATAGTAAGTTTATTAACCATATAGTGTAAGAAAACAAAAAGACACGGTAAAAGTTAAATTATTTAACTTAGAGTTAAATCTAATTGATAAGGTTAAATTAATAACCTAAACTTGTCTAAATCCTATTGGATGAGATTATTTAGACCCATACCCACTTTATCTTAGAAATAAGACCCTTTGGAACCATTATAAACCGAATTTGACCTTAATATAAAATAATATTTTGAGATTTTCCTAAGGTGCCCCTCTCCTCCCTTATAAAAGGGCACCTCCTCCCTCTCCTCCTCACACCAATTTGAGCATTCAATCTCGGCCAACCCCTACCCAAATCTATTCTCCACTTCCCTATTATCATCCTAGAGGTCCTAGTCTTCTTCAAAGACCATCCATAGTTCTTTAAGTGGAGGTTAAGTGAAGGCGCGTCAAAAAGAGGTAATATCCATTACCGATCTTTTTCAATTTCTTTCTTCTCCAACTTCTTCTTATTTAGTTGTTTCATGATAAAGTAATAACATCAGTATTTAATATATACTGATATGTTATTATAAATATGAAACAACTCTAATTAACCTTCTATCCATCCTACGGAAAAAGGAAATCACCGTGCGTGCGTACGTACGGAATACCGTCTCCACACCGTGGTGTAATCTATTTTCCTCCACCACCTTAATTGGATGGTTATAATGTTGTAATGAGTAACTATATATAATTATTATAAAGTGATATTGATACTGAAATAGTATGCATAAACTTCAACACAATTCCACGACCATGGGAACGATATCATCGCTCGTGCGTACGTACGGACTACCGTCTCCACGACGCGATGAGATTCATTCTCCATGTTAACCAATTAAGAATGATTAAAAAGTATATATAAGCAGTAATAATGAAATATATGACATTATAAAGCTACTGGATTTATGTATATATGTATGTCATATACTTAATTCCATTCAACTCAATGAGGAAACTAAAACAGTGTTCATGCGTACGTACGGCCTAGCGTCTCCATGAACGGTGTATTTCTTTCCATTTATCGATCTATTATATATATTTATATTCTGAATATATATATTATATATAAATCATGTATTAAATTCTGGAATTAATTAACCATGATCTAAGTAATCATATGAATAATTACATGTTAAAACATGAACGGCAAATGAGACGATTTTACCCAAAACGCTCTTTAACATGGAATTTAAAAAAGAACGGGTAATATAAAGTCATAAGTGAACCATATATGATATCATAACAATGAGTATGATTCTGGAATAAGTCAATGACATTATTTAAATCATTATACAGGAGTTTCGAACACATACGAAGCAAATTGGACCTAAGGTAAGGGAAATATCACAATCTCATTTTTATCCGAAATTTCTTATACTTTGGTATTTACTGGGGTGTATTTTATCATCCACATCCATGTTACCTCAATATGTAATATTATTTCCATCCACCTACAATTGTTTAAATCCAATTTTACCCTTCGAAGAGTTTTTAGTAAAGGATATGAAAGGAATCTTTTGTCGTTTTTCGTACGAGGTACATTTTGACTTTTCCGACAAAAGTACGAAGAATGTTTTTTTAACTTATACGGCATAAATAGATTTTTAAAACATTATTTCCAAGAAGCTTCCTTTACAATTTTTCAAGTTTATTTTTAATCAACTTCTTTTAGTTTAGAATTGTATGACATGTGAAGAAATGAAAAGTGTTTTTGAAGTAGAAAGGATATTTTCCTCAAGAATGGAGTTCAAGTGTTTTATCAAAAATATTTTCCATATAAGATAATAAAGGGTTATGTTTCTATCCCTATTATTACATGGATTTTATTATGTTGTGATGGAAATATTTTTATGAATTCCTTTATCTTATATGAATTTTTTTTTATGATGTCATGTTATTTAAAAATCCCATTTTTACTACATGGGTTATGCAATGATGGATGATTTATGATTTTGTGGCACACATAAGAATGGTATCATTATGAGATGGGTGGGACCTATATCTCCCTCCAATTCATTGGGTAAAGATTTTATATCTCATGAGATAGACATGGCTGGAATGGTAGGTTATACCGGTTCAGTGAAGCAGGACTGAAACGAGGGTAACTCGGTTCAGAAATGGACTTTGTCCACTAAGATAGTCATGGAAATGAGTCTTGACTAACAAGAAATGATTCTCTATGATTATGTGTGTATGTCACAAAGTTTCATGTTTTAAGTTATGATTATTGGGATTTCATTTCACTACTATGATTTATCCCATGTTATGAAATTATGCTCTCTTTTACAGGTTAAGATTTCCAAAATGTTATGTTCTTATGAATATGATGTGATTGATATTTCTTTTGTTTACCCTTACTGAGCATTTGAGCTCACCCTTTTATGTTTTCATTTCCCCAGGATATAAATAATGGTTTTAGGTAAAGAAAAGGAAGATCTTTATGGGAGATGTTGAAGATCTTTCAACACGATTAGAAGATTATATTCCGAGTTTCCAAAGACACTAAACTATTACGATCCTTGTGTGTGTGTTTTTATTATGTATTAAGTATTCCGAAAAAGTAATTTAATATTCATGTACGTTAAGCTTCGGGTCTCTACAGTTGGTATCAGAGGAAAGGTTTAGTCAACCTTTGGAAACTAGGATGCGAGAACGTTAGTGAGATCCCTAGAGATATTTATAAGGTATGTCTAGGGATGTCCCTAAGGATAAGTATAGGTATAGGATATAGTCCTAGAACTATGGTAACGATATTAGATTAAACCAAAGATGTTAGATATTGAAGTTACTTCTCCTTTATTATGATTTTTTCCTCTCACACTATTATTTTTGGGTTTTAGAAAATGGCTGGAAACAAGATGATTCATGATAATGGAGGATATGATGGACAATGGAATGATATTCTTCATGAGAAACCAAATGAAATGGGATTTGGAAGTCCAAACATCATTATTATGTCGAATCAGCAATCTCATAATATGATCAATAAAGTAAAATTTGTTACGTTTCCTGACTCGGCTAATAAGAGAAAGATGGAGTTTCATGATGATCATAGAGGAAAGAAAGTTCAATTTCCCCTATGTAAATCATGTGGGAAGAGGCATCTAGGAGAATGTTTCAAAGGAACTGGAAGATTTTTTGGGTGTGGAAAAGAAGGACACAAATCCAGTAAGTGCAATGGAAAAGGTTCAGTTAACACCAGAGATGAGGATAATGGTATTGCTACGACATCAACAATGGTTAAATGTTTTAAATGTGGAATGTACGGGCATTATGAAAACCAATGCCCTAAGGGAAAGTCTCATGAATAGAATCAGTATGGTCGTATGGGTAGTATTTATGTGGAAGATGATGCAGAGACTACAAATGATATGTGAGATGAAAGAATTGTTGAAGCTTGGTCAATGGTTTAAGAACGTAGTGGAATGATTACATGTTTATCATGTGTAATGTTGTATAAGTAATCTCATGGTACTATGGAATAAAGAGACATCTAAGGATTGTTACACTGTTGTCTTTCCTTGAGTTCTGAACGTGTATGATTAATGTTACCAGTATCCATGAAAGGTTATTCAGATATTTTTGGAATGTAGATGATATGTGCATAATGAAGGGATAAGGAGAAAATTAAATGTTTGATAGTATTCATGAGCTCATGATTGATATAAGGACTAAGTGATATCATGGTTTGAGTATATAGAATTTTGAGGATTTTGGTATGTGTAAAGTGTTAAATTTTAACTACATTCATGTTTTCACTATGGTTCAATGGGTATTCAAGAGAATACATGATTAAGGACTTTGAATGGTTGGAATGTGACCAACAAGACATATCTTATGATATATGGGGATCAAAGATGGTATTAGATCTCTGGTAATCGTTTTCACTATATTATGACAATGGACTGCAGTATTATGGATAAGCCTAAAGACTAGAATGGATTATGTTGGACATAAATTAGTATTGTTTAAGTATAGAAGTTTTTTCGATATTATTGATGGGATGTTATAGTAATATAGTTTTAGAAAAAGGAAAACATGCAGGACGGGCGACAGCCCATCGCGTCGGACAAGGTCGTAGGAATCGAACCCACAACCGAAGTGCGACTGGCCTTTATCGCCTACCACTGGCCTACAGGAAGTCCCTGTTTAGTAGAAACTAGTTTTATTATATTAAGCAGTATGATATATGAAGTATAAGTCCATTTTAGGAACCATATATGATTAATCTCACTATAGATGGACTTATGTATTTTTTGATAACTTTTATAATCTTTTGTTTGAGATAGATGGAATGACCCATCATTCTATCACATGATCTTCTAACACATCACGAATGACAAATTCAACTTCATTTCCTTAAGAGATGAAGTGGAAATTGTCCAAAGAACGACAAACGGTGAGACTATACCGAAATCACGAAAGTATTTCTTCTAATTCTAATTTCATCAACATTAGGGAAATGATCTTGAAAACCAAAAATATTGTTCTAGTTCCCTTATATCCGATGAATCAGATGGTACCTTATATCATCACAAATCAATAGCTTTGTGATTGTTGTCTTTTTCATAGCCATGTTCTCTACCACTCTCCATCAGAACTTGATGGTTAGATTTTTCTTCCATATCCATATTTTCACCTATGTGGAAACCCAGTGATTAGTTTATTTGGGTAATCGTTACATTTCATACTTTAGTTTTTAAAGCCAAGTTTTTGTATTCCTTTTTACGATGTGGGTTTCTATTAAAGAAACTTTCAAGTAGTAAACCATTTATAACCCCGACGAATTTCAAGGGCGAAATTCATTTTAAGGGGGGTAGAATGTAACACCCCGAGGTTTTTTGAAAAATATTCTTTTAATTTCATTAATGTCTTGTGTTGTATGCTACAACAAGATTACCTTGCTCTATACGCAACACTGTATTAGCTTTCAGTATACGTAACACTATTCTTGGATCGTGTTACACACAATTTTGATAATAGTTATTCTACGCAACATTGAGTATATATATATATATATATATTCAATTTATAAATGAAATATAGTTGGATTATGATATATGAAACAACGAAGGATTATTTCACAGTACGCAACCCTGACTTGGCTTGCATTACACGCAATCGCGACCTTCCTCGATAGCGTGTGTTGTACGCAATACCGAGTTTTACTAAACAACGATATATTATTATAATATTGTTATGAACCAGCCGTTATGAATAGTGTTAACTAAATTTTGAATTTTATAACATTAATATTCATCTTACACATTTCTAGAACATGGTATAAGAACAAAATAAATTTTTCGGGTAAAATAATTATTTTTCAAAAAATGCAGTTTTGCCACCTTTTGATGGCGCACCCACTTTAAATCTAGTTTTTGACATGTTTATAAGTTAAATTTGACAAAATAAAATTCTTATTTTGAATCAGGATATAAAAATTTACATTAGATAAAGTTTTGATATTTTTTCGATAACTTTCATATTTTAATGAATAGTAAAAACACGCTATATTTTAATTAAAAAAACTTTTTTCAATGTAATATCTTATGTGGTTAAATTATAATATTGTATGGTTTTAAAGTATAAATAGAATATATTTTTACCATTTAATATAATGTATGTCATTAGCATTGATTTTACCTTGAATTCGTAGGTTAAATCAATTCAATCTTTTGTAATGTTTTAAAGAAAAACCCATTTTCTTTCGACAACGGGATTAATTTTAATTTAATTTATGCATCTTTTGTGTATTGAAATTTGAAAAATGGATTCCATATTTGGAATCAGTGGGTCCAAAATTATGTTAATAAGCTACTTTTTATTTTTGGGCATTGTGAATAGTAACTACGGTAAATTTTATTTACTATAGTTAAAGGTAAATCGGGTAATTAAGGTTAAATATAAGATTATAAAATTACCATAACACTTGGAAAAATCCTATTGGATGGCTAAAGGTAGACCCATATAACCTCAGGGTCAGATTAGATTCATTTTATGGACTTTTTTCCATGAAAATAATTTAATTATTATTAAAACCAAAGAATGTGACAACATGTCACTTTCTTAAATCTTATAAGTATAATAATTTTAATTTAGTGATAAACTTCATGAAACTTCGAAAATAAATAGTCTCCAGAAAGATAATACAATTATCTACATCATAGGAATTTATTTATAATTTTTATGGATTAAATAATTATCATTTATTATGACACAATGATGATGCAGTAATTGTCTTATTAATGAAAGTTTGACATAATTGATGTTATAAATGCCCAAATAAATGTAATTTGAGACTTTTTATGACTTACACTAATTTTCTAGATTAATATGACATGTTATTGTTTATTTAAGTATCTTTTTTAGAACTTATCATTCTGTTATGAATTTCATAAAAATCATGTACCAAATAGTGTCAAAATTGACATAAATTAGTTTTTAAAACAAATATTATATTATTAATTGTTATTTTATTACTAAAAATCTAAGGTTCGGCCAAATGACTTAGATAAGGTTATATATATTTATAATAAATAACTTGGGGTTTGTTTGGCTTGATATAGTAAGTTTATTAACCATATAGTATAAGAAAACAAAAAGACACGGTAAAAGTTAAATTATTTAACTTAGAGTTAAATCTAATTGATAAGGTTAAAATAATAACCTAAACTTGTCTAAATCCTATTGGATGAGAGTATTTAGACCCATACCCACTTTATCTTCGAAATAAGACCCTTTGGAACTATTATAAACCGAATTTGACCTTAATATAAAATAATATTTTGAGATTTTCCTAAGGTGCCCCTCTCCTCCCTTATAAAAGGGCACCTCCTCCCTCTCCTCCTCACACCAATTTGAGCATTCAAGCTCGGACAAACCCTGCCAAAATCTCTTCTCCGCTTCCCTAGTATCATCCTAGAGGTCCTGGTCTTCTTCAAAGACCATCCATAGTTCTTTAAGTGGAGGTTAAGTGAAGGCGCGTCAAAAAGAGGTAATATCCATTACCGATCTTTTTCAATTTCTTTCTTCTCCAACTTCTTCTCCTTTAGTTGTTTCATGATAAAGTAATAACATCAGTATTTAATATATACTGATATTTTATTATAAATATGAAACAACTCTAATTAACCTTCTATCCATCCTACGGAAAAAGGACATCACCGCGCGTGCGTACGTACGGAATACCGTCTCCACGCCGTGGTGTAATCTATTTTCCTCCACCACCTTAATTGGATGGGTATAATGGTGTAATGAGTAACTATATATAATTATTATAAAGTGATATTGATACTGAAATAGTATGCATACACTTCAACACAATTCCACGACCATGGGAACGATATCATCGCTCATGCATACGTACAGACTACCGTCTTTACGACGCGATGAAATTCATTCTCCATGTTAACCATTTAAGAATGATTACAAAGTATATATAAGCAGTAATAATGAAATATATGATATTATAAAGCTACTGGATTTATGTATATATGTATGTCATATACTTAATTCCATTCAACTCAATGAGGAAACGAAAATAGCGTTCATGCGTACGTACGGCCTACCGTCTCCATGAACGGTGTATTTCTTTCCATTTATCGATCTATTATATATATGTATATTCTGAATATATATATTATATATAAATCATGTTTTAAATTCTGGAATTAAGTAATCATGATCTAATTAATCATATGAATAATTACAAGTTAAAACACGAACGACAAATGAGACGATTTTACCCAAAACGCTCTTTAACATGGAATTTACAAAAGAACGGGTAATATAAAGTCATAAGTGAACCATATATGATATCATAACAATTATTATGATTCTATAATAAGTCAATGACATTATTTAAATCATTATGCAGGAGGTTCGGACACATACGATGCAAATCGGACCTAAGGTAAGGGAAATATCACAATCTCATTTTTATCCGAGATTACTTATACTTTGGTATTTACTGGGGTGCATTTTATCATCCACATCCATGTTACCTCAATATGTAATATTATTTCCATCCACCTACAATTGTTTAAATCCAATTTTAC
Organism: Viscum album; assembly: GCA_963277665.1. NCBI lineage: Eukaryota > Viridiplantae > Streptophyta > Magnoliopsida > Santalales > Viscaceae > Viscum > Viscum album. Next base: position 451,463,972 of record OY728133.1, read on the forward strand.
AATTCAGTGAGTTTTTAGTAAAGGATATGAAAGGAATCTTTTGTCGTTTTTCGTACGAGGTACTTTTTGACTTTTCCGACAAAAGTACGAAGAATGTTTTTTTTAACTTATACGGCATAAATGGATTTTTAAAACATTATTTCCAAGAACCTTACTTTATAATTTTTCAAGTTTATTTTTAATCAACTTCTTTTAGTTTATAATTTTATGACATGTTAAGAAATGAAAAGTGTTTTTGAAGTAGAAATGATATTTTCCTCAAGAATGGAGTTCAAGTGTTTTATCAAAAATATTTTCCATATAAGATAATAAAGGGTTCTGTTTCTATCCATATTATTACATGGATTTTATTATGTTGTGATGTAAATATTTTTATGAATTCCTTTATCTTATATGAATTTTTTTTATGATGTCATGTTGTTTAAGAATCCCATTTTTACTACATGGGTTATGCAATGATGTATGATTTATGATTTTGTGGCACACATAATAATGGTATAATTATGAGATGGATGGGACCTATATCTCCCTCCAATTCATTGGGTAAAGATTTTATATCTCATGAGATAGACATTGTTGGAACGGTAGGTTATACGGGTTCAGTGAAGCAGGACTGAAACGAGGGTAACTCGGTTCATAAATGGACTTTGTCCACTAAGATAGTCTTGGCAATGAGTCTTGACTTACAAGAAATGATTCTCTATGATTATGTGTGTATGCCACAAAGTTTCATGTTTTAAGTTATGATTATTGGGATTTCATTTCACTACTATGATTTATCCCATGTTATGAAATTATGCTCTCTTTTGCAGGTTAAGATTTCCAAAATGTTATGTTCTTATGAATATAATGTGAATGATATTTCTTTTTTTTACCCTTACTGATCATTTGAGCTCACCCTTTTGTGTTTTCTTTTCCCCAGGATATAAAGAAAGGTTTTAGGTAAAAAAAAGGAAGATCTTTATGGGAGATGTTGAAGATCTTTCAACACGATTAGAAGATTATATTCCGAGTTTCCAAAGACACTAAACTATTACGATCCTTGTGTGTGAGTTTTTCTTATGTATTAAGTATTCCGCAAAAGTAATGTAATATTCATGTACGTCAAGCTTCGGGTCTCTACACCCACCACCTCTACTCAAAAGTTACAAAAAAGAAATAAAATAACTTAGTCAAGTAATTTTATAATTAGTTTTGTAAAGTCCAAAATTAAACTATTTTTTCGGACCTACTATGGTCGAAGTGAAGCTTCCCTTAAGTTAATCTTGACACTGCAGATTCAATGGTTCTCTTAGATTTCAATTCCAAGAACCGTTTCAAAATATTGAGAACTATGCATGTGAATTTACTTAACGTACCTTAAAAAAAGTTCAAAAATTCATTCCAGGCACACCAGGCCTCAGAATCAAGTGCCGTCAATTTTCCCACACTCATAATAATCCCAAATAATTTTAGAAAACCTAGTTGGAATTTTAGGGTCTTTATATGGGGGTTATTTGGGTAATGTTTGGGGGGGGGGGGTTGGGAGTGGTGTTGTCTGGGTGGGTGGGAGTGGGTGCTCTCTAGGGGTGGGGGTTGTCTAGGGGAGTTTTGTTTTGGGGGGGGTGTTTAGGGCTAGGGGGTTATCTAGGGGTGGGATATCTTAGGGTGGGGGCTATCCAAGGGGGGAGTGGGGGCTGTCTGGGGGAAGGGACTGTCCGGGTGGGGTTTTTTTGGGGGGGGGGGAGGCTATCTGGGGCTGGTGGTGGTTTGTACAAGGGGGTTTTCTTGGGGTTGGGGATGGGTGGGTGTCTAGCGGGTGTCTGGGGAGGGTTGGGCTTGGATGTTTTCTGGGGGTGGGGGCTGGGGGGGATGTCTAGGGGGATGTCCGGGGTGAGTGGGGGGGCTATCTGGGGGGATTTTGTTTTTGGGTGGGGGGTTCCTGGGGTGGGGGACAGGGGGAATGTCTAGGGGATGTCTGGGGGGGATGTCCAAGGGGGAGTGGGGCTATCTGGGGTGAGTGGGGGCTGTTTGGGGGGAGTTTTTTTGGGGGGGGGTGTACGAGGCTGGGGGTTTTCTAAGGTGGGGCTATTTGGGGGTGGAGGTCTAGGGGGTTGTTCGGTGGGGGGTCTCTGGGGGGAGTGTTGGGGTTGGGACTGTGGCTGTCTGGGATGGGATGTCCAGGGGGTTGGGATTGGAAGTTGTCTAGGGGTGCACAGGCTGTCTAGGGTGAGTGTGTGTCGGGGGGTGTCTAGGGTGGCTGTCTAAGGGCTGCCCAAGGGGGGAGTGGGGGTTGTTCGGATATGGGGGCTATCTGGGGTGAGTGTTTGTGGGGGGGGCTATATGGGGGGAGTTTTTATTGGGGGGGAGCTGTCTAGGGGGTGGGAGTGGGGGCTGGGCGGTTGTTATCCTATGGGGGGGTTTCAAGGTCTGGGGGCTGTTCAGGGTGTGGGGGGGGACTGTTCAGGGTGTGGGGGGCTATTTAGGGTGAGGGTTGTCTAGGAGGGGCTGTCTTTGGGAGAGTTTTTTTGGGTGGGGGGGGGGGGGGTTCTGGGGATAGTGTGGGGGGTTGTAGGGGGTTGGGAGGGGGATGTCCAAGGGGAAGGGGTTGGGGGTATTTAGTAGTGAATTTTACTCTATATAGTTCACTGTCGAGTGAACATAGCCGAATGGTTGTCCAAACCTCATTCCAAACCACCTCATCATGTATGAGCAGCATAGTAGGTCACTGCTAGAGTAGAGTTGTGAGCATAATTGCCTAATGGAAAAATGGCCTAATGTCAAAATTGTTTTAATGGCCAATTAGCTAAATGGAGACTTGTAAAATCGGCTAAATAGAGACTTGTCCAATTGGAAAAATTCCCAAATGGCCAAACACCCTAATGGCCCAACGCCCTAATGCCCTAATGGCCTAACTCCCTAAACACATAATGACCTAAGGGACAATTGTCCAAATGAACTGTTGTCCTAATTATCTAATGTTCTAATTATCTAATGTACTATTGGACTAATGGCATATTATCCTATTGTCCTAAAGACCAAATGGCGTAATGACATAATAGACTATTGGCCTAATGTCCAATTGGATAAATGGAGACATGGCTAATTGGCCAAATTCACAAATGCCGAAATGGACAAACACCCTAACGGCCTAACGCTCTAATGGCCTAATGCCCTAACGTCCAAACTCCCTAATGGCCTAACCCCTTAACTCCCTAACACCCTAATAGCATAACGATCTAACAGCCTAATGCCCTAACGGCATAACACCCTAACGGTTGGGTACCGGGACTGCATAGCGGAAGACGGTGGGCCGGGTTTTTAACATTTTTCGGCTTCACCGGAGTGACATAACCCTGTCAACTCTATTGATCTAGTCCCGACTTCGTCCAAGGATCTCGCAAGGATCTTTAGGAGCACAAAAATTAAACCTGAACATTTACCTTGTTCAGAATTGACATGCAAGACGTCGGTGATCATTGCTCGACTCGCACCTCTTGATAATATTAAACAAACCCAAGATATAAATATATGTCCGGTTAATATTTATCTGTGTATTTACATAATCACTCGTAAATACTTGTTATAAATAAATTCAATGAATTATTCCAAACTTGAATAATAAATGAATTTTTTTGTTACATGGTGATCCATAGGACTTGGATAATACCCAGACCTCATGGTGGGGCCCACCAAGTCCTATAATCCTATTCCTCAGAATAGGGCAGATTCTCAAAGCGGTGTTGTGTGTGACCCTCTGGGCCCTTATCTCAATAGCCGTGAATAATATCACTGACCTAGGGCGGGGTCTAGCAACCCATCAAGGCCCCTATAGAGATAAGGAAAAGTCAAAGCAACAACTTCCTTCCTATGAACATAGTCAGTGTAATCTAATCTCTTCGACATCGATATCTCAATAAAGCAGAATGCATACCCAGTGTCATCATTCTTCATTTTCTTTATTTTTTTTGTTGATTTTTCCGGACGGTCTTACCTTCTACTACAATGGACAAGGATTTAATGAAGGTGCAACCATCCTAATCAACTAGGAACGAGATATCTCTTCCTAAACTCAGAAGCGACAAATCCTCTCTTGATCATTCAATCAATGCCATGCCATTAATGATGTACCCAATATAAACTACCTCACCATGACTTGTCGTGATGGTTTTCGCCTTATATCAAATGTACGTAATTCAATTACATTCATTGATAATGATCTCAAGTCAGGAGACCATTATACATGTCTGTAGATAGGAATGACCAATGACACCAAAAAACATGTGGTGTTCCTATTAAGCGGGTATGTCCTCATAATCTCAATAGCTAGAGATCATCAAGTGCAAACTTCATGAGTTGAAGTCTCAATGCTTATGAGCCCCCAGCACCTGATGGTCACACATCATATGTGTCCTTTCAAAATGATGTAACTGGACCATAGGACGTTACTTTAAGATTACTGTCATGGCATCTCAGGGTTCTCATCATAGCCTGAGACATGCTATAACCATTTGATGCGATAGGTAATCTAAGGACATTGCCATTAATAAAGTGGATGCATAAGTATCTACACTATCATGGAAAGATAAACACATGTATAAAACAACCTGAATACATGTAACAGTAATCAAAGTACAATATAAGTTGGGTCTAGGGCACCCACTTTCAACACTCCCTCTAACACTAGAGCCAACTGCTAATAGGTTTCAATCTTCTAGCTCTCACATGTGAATCATGATTCTGCTGAGAAATGGCTTTAGTTAGGGGGTCTAACAGGTTGTCCTCTGTGGCTAATATGCTAACTGTCACTTCACCTCTTTGAGTAAAATCCCTCAAGAGATGAAACTTCCGAAGAATATGCTTTGTCCTATGGTGAGACATGGGCTCTTTGGCAAGAACCACTGCAGCAGTATAATCACAATATACTGAAACATGGTCTACACTGCTAGGTACAACACCAATGTCTGAGATAAAGCTACGTATCCAGACAACTTCTTTTGCTACATCGGAAGCCGCAATATATTCAGACTCTGCTATATAATTAGCAACCACAGCTTGCTTTGAGCTTCTCCAGCTCACTGCACCACTATTCAGGCAAAAGATGTAGCCTGACTATGATTTCATATCATAATGATCTATCTGGAAACTAGAATTAGTGTATTCCCTCACAACTAGTTCCTCATCTCCTCCATACACTTGGAAAATATCCTTAGTACGCCTCAAGTACTTAAGGATAGTTTTAACAGCTGTCCAGTGCAGCTCTCCTGGATTGGCTTGATATCTACCCACCATGCTTAAAGCAAAGACAACATCAAACCTAGTACATAGCATGGAATACATGATAAAACCTACTGCTGAAGCATAAGGGGCTCTACTCATTCTATCAATCTCCTCCTGTTTTTGTGGACACATTTTCTTGGAGAGATTTACACCATGTGACATAGGTAACAATCCTCTCTTGGATTGTTCCATATCGTACCTTTTGAGTACCTTGTTAATATATGTACTTTGACTTAGGCCGAGAATTCTTTGAGATCTATCTCAATAGATCATGATCCCTAGGATGTAGGCTGCTTCACCTAAGTCTTTCATGGAGAAGCATCATTTAACCATGTCTTAACTGATTGTAAGACTTTCACCTCATTTCCCATGATTAATATGTCGTAAACATATAAAACTAGGAAAATGATAGAATTCCCTTCAACCCTTTTATAGATACATGGTTCGCTTTCATTTTTGACAAAACCAAAATCTCTTATGGTCTCATCAAAGCGTACATTCCATGATCTTGAATCCTGCTTCAATCCATAAATGGATCTCTGAAACTTTCATACTTTATTGGCATTATTTGACTTAATAAACCCTTCTGGTTGAGTCATATAGATTTCTTCAACCAACTTCCCATTTATAAAAGCAGTTTTTACATCCATTTTCCAAATTTCATAATCATGAAAGGCTGCTATTGCAAGAAATATTCTGATGGATTTATGTATTGCCACTGGTGAGAAGGTTTCATCATAGTTAATGCATTGACGTTGTCTGAAACCCTTTGCAACCAGTCTTGCTTTAAAGGTATTAACCTTACCATCCATGTCCAGCTTTTTCTTGAATACCCATTTTCATCCAATGGGTTTTACATCAGCTTGAGGGTCTACCAAAATCCAAAATTGATTTTGGTACATGGACTCCATCTTAGAATTCAGAGATTCTTTCCATGTAGAAACTTATTTTACTTCTACTGCTTCCTTGTAGGTTAGAGGTTCATCATCCTCAATGATTATTGTGTCACCTGACTCGGTGAAAAGAAAACCATAACGCTCTGGTTCTCTAACCTCTCGCGTAGACCTACGTAGTAGCTATGTCTCATGAACAATTTTTTCTTCCACTTGCGCTTATGGAGATTGTTCCTCTACCAACTCTTGTGCATGTGGAGTGTTAACTTCATCGAATTCAATCTTTCTCCCATTATTTCGAATATAAATGTGATCCCTTTCTATAAATGTGGCGTATCTTGCCACAATGACTTTTCTATCTAAAGGGTTATATAGGTAGTATCCTCTAGTTTCCTTAGGATAACCTATAAAGATGCACTTAGTGCTTCTAGATGCTAATTTTTCACCTAGTAAAGTCTTGACAAATTTTTCGCACCCCCACACATGCATGTGTTTCAGATTGGGTTTCTTTCCATACCATAACTGATATGGAATCCCACCTGTAGCTTTAGTTGGTACTCGGTTAATGGTATATGCTGATGTCTATAAGGCGTATCCCCAAAAGGATAATTGAAGAGTTGTATGAATCATCATTGATCTGACCATGTCAAGCAAGGTCCTATTCCTCCTTTCACTTACACCATTCCATTGTGGTGTATAAGGAGGAGTGAGTTGGGATACTATCCCACACTCCTTTAAGTGATCAATAAAATCTTGGTTAAGATATTCTCCACCTCAGTTTGAGTGAAGTGATTTTATCTTCTTACCAAGTTGGTTTTCTACTTCATTTTGTTATTCCTTAAAGAAACGAAAGGAATCTGACTTATACCGCATTAAGTATATATAGCCATACCTAGTATAATCATCGGTAAAAGTGATGAAGTATAGAAAACCACCCCCTGCCTCTACTAGAAATGGACCACATACATCGGTATGTATTAATTCAAGTATTGCCTTGGCTCTTTCTCCCTTTCCTGAGAAAGTTTCTTTGGTCATCTTTCCTTGTAAACAAGCTTGACATACATCTAAGGGTTCTAACTATACCGAGTATAGATACTCTTCTTGATGTAATCTTTGTAATCGCTTCTCGTTTATATGACCAAGCCTGAAGTGCCATAGGCGGGTCATATTTGAGTCATGTTTGTTGTTTTTGTCATTGATATCCATTACTGAGTTTTCTAGTTCTAGTATATATAAACCATTGTCAATATGTGCCATACCATAACATATGTTATCCCTATAAAAGATACAACTTTTATTTCCAAACTTGAAATAAAAACCCATAGTGTCTAAACATGACATAGAGATAATGTTTCTAGTAATTGACGGTACATAATAGAAATTGTTTAAAACAAAAATAAAACCAGTTGGTAAAGTCAAGTGATATTCTCCCACGTCCAAGGCCACCAGACATGAACCATTTGCAGCTCGAAGATCCACTTGACCTTTTGCAATCTTCTTAAACCTACTTGGTTTTTGTTTATGAATACAAATGTGTGAGCCACATGTCGTATACAATACCCAACTTGTAGATAAAGATAGATTGCATTCAAAGGCAAAAATATATGAAGCAGAAGTGTCAGCTTGCTTCTTCTTACCAACTCTTCAATTCTTTTTCCAGTGGCCTTTCTTTCCACATACAAAGAATACAGCTTCTTGCTCATTACTTTGCCTCTAAATCTTTGGCTTCTTGGAAGGATGATGCATTGGTGTCTTTGGCCTTGACTTGGCCTTAGACCCCTTTTCCTTTCCCTAGTTTTTCTTGTTCACCATAAGGACAGATGAATTGGTGTTTTTCATGTCCTTATCAGCTTGGCAAACTAAATCCAAAAGATCTGGGAGTGACTTTGTCATATGATTCATATTATAATTAACAATGAAAGTCGAGAAGCTTGATGGTAAAAAGGCAAGAATGAAATCCACTACTAGTTCTTGGTTTAGTTTGAACCCAAGGGCTTCAAGCCTCTCAATATACCCAATCATCTTGAGTACGTGAGGACCGGCTTGGTGCCCTTCTGCTAGCCTGCACTTATAAAGCACACTTGAGATATCATACCCTTCTTGCCTAGCCCTCTCCTCGTATAGTTCTTGGAGATGTGAAAGAATCTTGTAGTCGTCCTCTTCCTCATGCATTTTTTGTAATTGGATGGATATAGATGAAACATGATGCATTGAACATCAAGCACATCGTCTACATGATTTTTCCACTTATCTTTTTCCATCTTGCTTGTCCCTGAGGAGGCTCTGCAAGAATTGGGGATTCCATCACATATAACTTCCTTTATTGGCGTAGTACTATGCGCAGGTGCCTGTACCACTCTTGGAAGTTATTACTGGTCAGGATATTTTATTTATCCAAGATTGATCGCAGTGATAAAGTACTAGTGGTGTTGGTGATTTCCATTTTTAATCTACATAAGATAAACATTTAAAAGTTAGTACTTTATCTTGATTACCTTTTTATATTTTATGATTAATAAATTATTATATCATTTAATGTCTCCCACTATTTTAACAAACCTTAATAGCCCTCACCATTAGATTCGGAATACTCTATCACTTGAGAATTCTAGTGGCAAGGATCCTAGAAACCCCTTTTGTAGTCTACAAGCTAGGGCTACGTCACAACTTGGAGGGTTTCAAGGTAGGCGCTATGCTGGCCAACCACTTGTTCTTGTGGTTCCTTGTGTAGTTGAGTTAAGTCCCAGCTTTTGGAATCTGAAATTGATTCCCTCAACCTCTTGCCTCTAAAGTGATAGAAAGTTAGCTAAGGCTAATCGTTGACTACTCACTTTAGTTATGTCAACCCATTTCTCACATGGAAACTCCCCGGTAGTAAGAGGTACTCTCAACTGAGGCTGATGAGCACCCAAACAGCCGGTTTTGTTTAGATGTGAGAAATGGAAGTCATTTTGACTTAATATATCTTTGAGGGATTTTTAAATATTAATTGACAAATATAATCCTTTTCTATTTATTATGTTCAAACTGGGTTGTCGCGCTCACAACTGTATATTCAATAGAATATTTATACATCACAACTTTATGCATTTTTCTCTTATTTACTATCCTATGTGATCATGCAATAATCATGCAGTCGCATATAATAATAAACTGTGAATAAAGTAAATCATACATTCCGACTAGTCTTGAGAATTCTATAATGATTGATCGATAACTGATCAATCATCACCAAGGGGCATCTGTACCTGAGTCAATACATGACTCGTGTCGCTGTTGTCCCCAGTGCAAAGCATCCAAATCCTGTCTGGACTACCACCTCATCTTGGCAAGGTTTGCCTCTCGGATTGTCATCAAATAAATACAAATATACTCGCACGCAGGTGAGGGGGTCTGGGGTACAAAATACATGTGTTGTAATGGACACGCAGGCCCTTATACATATTTTAATTAAAAGACGATTCGCAGACCATCATTTATCTAATTAAATATTACAATCATCACACGCATTTAATAAATAATTAAATAAATAAATACATGTCAGACATACACAGGTCGGTCAATAGCTCAAGACCAGTCGGGGTAAAAGTGCAATAAAAATTAAATTGCAATAAATTTAAATTATACGAGGGTGTTGTAATAAATTAAAGTAATTTGATTAAATTAAAATAATTTATTTTTATCAGTTCCTTTGGTTTAATTTAATTTTAATTAAAAAAATTTAATTAAATTAAACCATTAATTTAATTATTAATCTTAAATTAAACTAATATTGCAGATTAAAATAATTTAAACCCCTAAATTAATTCTAACTAATTTAATTTAAAAAACTAAATTAATTAAAATTAATTCAGTGCAGGTTACCTCTAACCAGAGAGGAGTCCGGCAAGATTTCATACCGCCACGAGATGTCATCCTGGAACCGCAGCGTGACCGCGGTGTGACTGTGACATCCGATGATTCTCACGACGACGGCATCTCCCGACAGCCCACTGCTCTAGCCTGGCACGGGCTCAGGTCAACCGGACAGAACCGGTCCGGCGCGGAGGAGGAGCCCGGTGAGGGCTCGGGGTAACTGGAGAGTGCTAGCCAGTGAGGCTCGGGGAGCGGGATGTGCGAAGCGGTCCGGCAGGGGGATCGCCGGCGTGGCTTCTGGCTGCCGGCAGAAGCTGGTCCGATGCGGACCGCATCCGGTGAAGGGGAGGCTAGTGCGAGGGCGGTCCGACGAAGGGGAGGCCGGCGCGAGGGCGGTCTGGCGAAGGGGAGGCCGGTGCTAGGGGACGAGGCCGGCGCGGGGTCTGGGTGTCCAGATGGAGCTAGTCTGGCGAAGGCTGGCAGGCGGTGTCATGCGGTGAAGAAGGTCCGGTAGAGGTCGGCCGGCGGCTACGCGCGGTGGAGCTGGATCGATGGAGGGGGAAGAGGGAGGCCTAAGGTTCAGCCTCCCTTGGTGTGACGCAGGAGAGAAGACCTGTAAGTGTCTTCCTACCCTTTTATTTTTTCTTTAGAAAAAAATTGTCCAGCCCCTTTTTTTAAACAAAAGGGAGAAGTCCCCATTTGGGGTCTTTTTTTCTCTCCATTTTTAATTAAAAGGAGGAAGACCCCCATTTGGGGTCTTGGTCTTCTTCCTTTTATTTATTTTATTATTATAAAATTATAATAAAATATTTGTTATAAACATAATAAAATATTTATTATAAAATTTTATAATTAAAAATATTTTTGATGTTAATTCTCAATTTGAGATTAACATCAAATGAACCAAAAACATGCGATGTCGATCCGATAAAAAAATTTCAAATGATCGTATCTTGATCATTCAAAATCGAAACAATGCGCGGTTAAATCTGAATGAACCATTTTACCACCCCGTAATTTAATTTAATTCATTTTAATGTTTTTTGACTCAGAAAAACCTTGTTCTCGCTCTGATACCACTATTGGGTACCGGGACTGCGCAGTGGAAGCCGATGGGCCGGGTTTTTAAAATTTTCCTGCTTCACCAGAGTGACATAACCCTGTCAACTCTAGTGATCTAGTCCAGGCTTGGTACAAGGATCTCGCAAGGTTCTTTAGGATCACAAAAATTAAACTTGAACATTTACCTTGTTCAGAATTGACGTGCAGGACGTCGACGATCGTTGCTCGAAGACTCTGACGTCGATGCCCTCTAGATCGTCCACAAACGCCCTGTGAATCTGCTCGCGCACCATTCGTCAAGATCTGGGTGTTATCCCTGATCTTCGACACACACTTTGACACAGCGATGATCACCACAAGCTAGCATCTTCAATCCGTGGAGGTAGAACTTGAAGAACTTTCTAGCTTGAGAGAGTCTCTCTCTAGAACTCAGGAGGAGAGGAAGCCTCTCAATTCCAACGAATGAATAGTTACAAAGGGAGAGCCTCTCTCTTAATATATATTTGGAATATCTAAAATTTTTGGTAAGGGTTCCCGGCCCCCGTGTATTAAACATTCACTATATATATTATAAATAATTATTTATGAAAAATTAAATTATGCCATAAATAATATTTATTATTTATCACTGGACTGCAATATATATAAATATATATATATATATATATATATATATATTACGTGATAAACATGAGTCTAACTCGACTCGCACCTCCTGATAATATTAAACGAACCCAAGATATAAATATCTGTCTGATTAATATTTATCTATGTATTTACTTAATCACTCATAAATACATGTTATAAATAAATTCAATGAATTATTCCAAACTTGAAAAATAAAAGAATTTATTTATTACTTGGTGATCCATAGGACTTGGATAATACCCGAACCCTGTGGCGGGGCCCACCAAGTCCTATAATCCTATTTATCATAATAGGGTAGATTCTTAATGCGATGTTGTGTGTGACCCTCTAGCCCCTTATCTCAATAGCCGTGAATAATATCACCGACCTAGAGCGGGATCTAGAAACCCATCGAGGGCCCTATAGAGATAAGGAAATGTCAAAGCAACGACTTCCTTCTTATGAACACAGTCTGTGTAATCTAATCTCTTCGTCATCGATATCTCAATAAAGCAGAATGCATACTCAATGTCATCATTCTTCATTTTCTTTATTTTTTTTGTTGATTTGTCTGGACGGTCTTAACTTTTACTACCATGGCCATGGATTTAATGAAGGTGTGACCATCCTAATCAACCAGGCCCGATATATATCTTCCTAAACTCAGAAGTGACAAATCCTCTCTTGATCATTCAATCAATGCCATACCATTAATGACATACCCGATATAAACTACCTCACCATGACTTGTCGCGATGGTTTTCGCGTTATATCAAATGTACGTAATTAAATGACATTCATTGGTAATGATCTCAAGTCAGGAGACCATTACACATGTTCGTAGATAAGAATGACCAATGACACCAGAAACATGTGGTGTTCCTATTAAGCGGGTCTGTCCTTGTGATCTCAATAGCTAGAGATCATCAAGTGCGAACTTCATGAGATGAAGTCTCAATGCTTATGAGCCCCCAGCACTTGATGGTCACACATCATCTGTGTCCTTTCAGAATGATGTAACAGGTCCATAGGACGTTACTTTAAGATTACTGTCATGGCATCTCAGGGTTCTCATTATAGCCTGGGACCTGCTATAACCATTTGATGTGACGGGTAATCTAAGGACATTGCCATTATTAAAGTGGATGCAGAAGTGTCTACACTATCATGGAAAGATAAACACATGTATAAAACAACCTGAATACTTGTAACAGTAATCAAATTACAATATAAGTTAGGTCTAGGGAACCGACTTTCAACACTAACACCCTAACGGAAAAATTCCCTAATGGTCAAACGCCATAATGGCCAAAGGCCCTAATGGCCAAACTCTCTAATGGTCAAACACCCTAATGGTCTAATGGCCCAACATCCTAATTACCTATTGTCCTATTGTTCTAATGGAATACTAGACTATTGGCCTAATGACCAAATGGGAAAATGGAATATTATCCTATTTTCCTAATGGCCAATTGTCTAAATGGAGACTCTCCCAATTGACCAAATTCCCAAATACCCAAATGGTCAATTTCCCAAACGGACTAATGGCCCAATTTGATTATTATATATATATAATAACTAAATAAACATATCCAATTTTAATTTTCATTGTTTATTTTTTTCTTTTGTATCTTGTTGTTGTTTTATTGATGCAGAATATTGAAATGAATTGGAGTTGTTTGGATCACTGGATATGTGAATATGTGTATCTATCATTTTTTTAGGATTCTAGTGTTTCTTCTATTTGAAATTGATTTTTTTTCTGATTTTAGATCTTTTTTTTGTTGTTCAATAAGTAGCACTGTATTTTTAAAAAAAAATCTAGGTTAGAGGACTTTTATGGATGTCTCTAATTGGTGTATTTTTTTCTAGAGCCCAGTGACCGCCAATGGTTGTCATTATAGGCCTATTTTTAGGGTATCTATAGTGACAACCATTGGTGGTCGCTATAGCTCGACCCAATAGCGGCCTCCATTTGGTCAAGCATTAGATCACCTAAAGTTTCCACCATTCGTGGTCTCTATATCCCTACAATGATTGACCTAATACGACTTCCATTGGTGGTCGTAAATGGTCCAATTTCTAGTAGTGTTATGAGTTTTGTTTAAAATCTTGTTTTGTAAGGTATTGTTTAATTTTCATTAATTATGTTTGATTTACTAACTTTATATATATATATATATACATATATACATATATATATATGTGTGTGTGTGTTTGTGTGTATCTTTCTTTCAGCATTTACCGGATAAGAGAGATGATTAAAATCTAATTTCCAAGCATATGGATTTGAAGGAGTTATTTTATTTCATCAAATTTTCTTTGTTATAATAGATATACATATGTATAAATGTATATATGAGTTCTATATCATTATATATAACTTAATATTTTAAGATGTAATAAAACAAGAATTATGTTTTAAATTTTAATTCTAAGACTATGTCTTGAATGAATTTAGTCTTATTGTTGGTCAAATCAATTTGTGTTTACTATAATGATATTTACATATATATGTAAATATATATATACTTATATTACTATATTTTATATTTTATTCAATAGAGGTTTTTTAAATTCTTTTTCTAAGATAATATGATAGTTTATCAAAAGGTTTTCTAGAGTTTTAAAAAACATCATTTTATTTGTATGGTATAAATATATATATTTATGTATGTACATATATTTATATCAAATTTATTTGGTAAATGGGGTTAATCTTTATTTCCAAAATCCATATGCAAAGTTAGATTATTTTTAATTTATCATTTTTTGGTTTATGTTTATGAGTATCCTTATTTATAAATGATAATATTTATCATTGTATGTGAAAAACCAAAAAACCCTAATATTTTATGTTTAATATATCATTTTATGTGAGAAAATTCATTCTCACCTCTTGGTATGTCATGCATAGTTAGTTATGGACATCATCTAATTTATAAATGACACCCTGTGAATTTTAGAGGGCATGTATGTTTTTATTTTATTATCATATTTATTTGTGAATTCCAAATATAGAATGTTATATACATGGAGTATATATACATTGTTTATGATTAACCCCATTGATATGATGAATGCAATGGAATTATTTAGTGATGGGTGAGGCCCTCTATAGCCTCTTGGTAGATCAGCAGGTCTCATGAGAAGAACGAGTGTCTTGGAATGAGGCCTTGATAGAATAGTTACGATGTCTCGTATTATGAATTCCCTTGAGGACTGCATTGGACTTAGTAAGTGATGGGAGGGGCCCACTGTAGCCCCTAGATGCATTGGTAGGTCTCATTAGTTAAACTAGTGTCTTAAGAAAAGGCCTTGGCGGTATAGTTATGTATGATCTTTGCATGAGGCCATGAAGTTTTAGTTATGATGTCCTTTATTATGCATTCCCTCATTATGAATATGGTGTATGACTTTCCTTTTGATTATTCAACTTGTATAAAATCCATGATTAGGAATCATCCTTTTATAAATATTTTTATGGCCTTATTTAATTAGTTTTTATTCTTATTATCTGATGTTCAACATTATATTTTTTAAATGTACAACTCATAATGATTTATATTTATGAATATACTTATATGTATAACAATTCATTTATAATGAGGAATTAATATTTTGTTTCCAATCAATAAGCTAGAGTTAGAAATTTATTAATCATTTCATGGTTTTAATTTATGTTCCAAATGATATTTGATATCATTTTATTTGAAAACTATTAACATGTATTATTTCATGTGAAAAATTATATCTTTACTCCTAGTATAACATACGTAATTAAGTACTACCATTATCTAACATATAAGTGGAATTCCATTCATTTTATTCAAGTGTGTCCATATTTTATTATCTGTTTTATTTGATACTTCTAAATAAGTATTGAAATTTTTAAGCATGGGATTACTCTAAAATATATTTTAGTAACTCTTGAAAAATGATGATGACATGTTATGAGAAAGTTATTTTATCTTTAATAAAATTATTTAAAGTATGTATTTTATTTCAAGGAAATTTTATAAAGAATTTATTATTTTATTTCAAAACCACTTAATGGGGATTTTAAATGCTCATCCTATATTTTAAATTTATTTTTATAGATTTAGTAGGCTTATGAGTGATGTGCTTTTCTTTGTGGAGGTAGCACGCTGGAGTTTATTTTTGTACTGTTTTTGAGAAAATGTGACAGTTGTATCTAATTATCTAAAACCTAGATTGGTAAAGTTCTTCTATTTTGTAATATGATTTTTAATTATTTAGTACCTTTTTAAAAAAAAATTACACAACATATTTCAGCACCATCTTCAGGAAACTGGGGGCTTATGTGTTTTAGCTAAACGCAAGAAGATTCAAAACTCAGAAACATTGTGTGATTGATCCCATATCATAATATTCTTCACCTTCTCGGGGTCAATAGAAATACCATGTTATGAGAAAACATTTCCCAACAAAATCACTTCAAGAATCCATAAATTACATTTCTATATATTGGAATATATTAGTTGATCTATTCAAATCTCTAGAACTATTCTTAGATGACGTACTTGGTCCTCTTAATTTTTTTATTAAACCAATATATCACCCAAAAATACCACCATGAATGAGTATAGATACTCATTGATTGTCTTTCTAATCATTTCCATAAAAAATAATAGTGTTGGTCTAACCAAAATGTATAACAATTTACTCATAATGGTCATTCCTACTTCAAAAGGCATTCATCTGGATGATTGATTCCTTGATTTTGAGCTAGTGTAAACAACACTAAAATCTAATATTTGAGAACCAATTATATAATTTATACTGATCAAATAAATAATCTATCTTGGTTAAAAAATACATTTTATTTACCATGAATTGATTGAGTTTTCAATAGTCAATGTGAAGGAAAATTTTCCAATTATCCTTCTTTGGAAAAAGAATATGTGATTCCCAAGGTGTCACACTCTAGTGAATACATAATTTATTCAATAGATCATATAATTAATTATTTAATTATTTAAATTCATCTCATTTAACATTGTACGAATGAATAGATATGTGATGGATACCTGGTACAAATTTATTTGAAAAAACTAGCTATCTTAGTAGTATAAAACTAGAATATTCAGATGAAAAACATCAAGAATCTTGATGACATCTAGAGAAATACTTCCACAAAATAATTCTTACTCCATGTAAAAAATGAATACAGATATTACTTATCCTAACTTCTAAATTGGTTATCTGGATCTATATGACCTCATATTACATTCTCCGCATTAAAATATGGAATACCCCATCAGGCACAGTAAATGAGACCCTCCAAATATAACAATCAATCCAGGAATTATGAGAAATTTTCAACTGAGTCTAGAGAATTAAATCCAAAGTATTCATTTCAAGAAGTAAATAGTTTCATGTGATCTTGATCTTTGATAAATATAATACACACTAAGGGTGATAAAGACACTACTATCTCTTTGTTTCAAGAGGCTTATCAATATCCATCATAAAAGAACTAAGATCCAAAGGAAGATTTAAAAAATTCAAAATATTAGTCAATATAAACAAATGAGATGTGTGGGTATAAAATGAAATAGACATGGAAGATAAATATATAGTGATGGTACCACTCATTATCATTGTACCTACATCAACTTCCTCTGGAGACTCTTTCCCTATGTAAATAAGCTTTATTTTAGATATATGGGGATAGAATCCCTTAGTTCTTGATGTATCTTACGGAAAAATGTTACCTTTAAGGGATAGTGATCCCATTCCATTATGTGGGATAAAATACATGACAAAACTTCTACATATGGCCCAATCTGCCACAATAACCAAAAATAATTGGTGCCACAGTACAAACTTGATTCAAATTCCCAACCTTTCCACATTGAAATAAAGTTAATGTTCCTCCACTAAGAAACTAAAATGTTATAGATGATTCATGATATCAATATCCACTATGACAATCATCTTTTTTTCACTTTCCCTTGAATGAACCTATAAAACAAAAATTAGGAGTAGGAGAAACTCTCATCATTCTTGACTTACTAGCCATGCCTATCTTAGCCTACAAAACCCTTTCTAGAACATATTTTTAATATTTCAGATTCAACATGAAAACATAATATTTAATATCAATTCAAATACCTATCTCACGTTTTTGTTCCTTTATCTTCTTGATTTTTTCTGCCTCAGTATAAAACTAAACAAGATCAGTAATGTGGTTTGTATCGTGAGTCACTATTCAATCACCTTATTGGAGGTTGATAATATCCAAATACCTCACTAAAACCATTTATTTTGGATATAAATTCTTCATTAAAATAGATCTATTGTCATTCCACATTATTCCTTCATTTTTCTTCACTATAACCATCAAATCTCACCACCTCCTATTGGGACCTTCACACTTGAAGGTAGAACGCTTAACCTTTATTGAATCATGTATTTTCATTAGCTCAAAAATAATCTCGATATTTTTCAACTAATCCTTTTCTTCTTGATGATAATTTTATCCTTATAAATCTAGTGGTTTCTTCCAAAAAACGATTTTGAATAATCTCTTGTTTCATCCCTTTAGGGTTCCAGTATTGGAGCCTAAATGGGAATGAGTGAAAGTACCATTCCTAGTGTTTTGAATACATGAACCACTATATTAATGATGTTATAATAAAACGTAGTGTTTTCTTTCCATGTTTTATTGGAATCTCCCGATTTAGGTTTTTTCAAACACCTTATTGGATGTATGGTACTACAAAACATCATTAGAAAATAATAGAACATAAATAAAGATACTCATATAATTAACTCAGTCAATATATAAAATAATATCAATTCAATCAATATAATTAAATATTTTTGGTATTTCACCATAATTAGATAAAATTTAGAGAAAACACTAGAATCATATAAATTAATTCCTGATGGTTTCATTTCCAAAACACCCATATTGACTCAATTCATTCTGTAATAAGAGTTGGCTAGACACTCACTAACAACTACCACTTATGTAAAAAAAATCCTAACTCCTATCTACCAAGACATCCCAGACTACATAATGACATCATGGAAAGATAAAAAATCTTCCCTTTAACACCATTTATTCATGAAATGATATAGATACCCTAGTAACTTAATACCCAAGTCGGCAATGACATATCCTAAAGGATGTTCACAATCCCCTAGAGTTGGATACTAAAACCAAACATCAAGAATAAGTAAAAGGGAAAACTTTTTTATCGATAAAAAATAAGAACAATATAATATTATAAGGGGAAACAATACAAAGTTAGTATTAAAAACTCTCTTCAAGGTTAAAATTACAAAAAGAAGATATATATATATCACAAATAGTGAATCATCAAATAAATGAAAAAAATACATTGGGAAAATGTCTCATAATACATGTAAAATGAGTGGACAATAGCTCCACCAGTCACCACCATTACTCTACAGTCTTGTGATTCAATCAACTATTCGAACTAGAAGTGGTGATTTCCATTTTCTTATAACTTTCATAAAATAGTCAACAAATTATTGATGGTTATGGTAGGATTTGATCAATATAGCCTAGTAGGATTTCCCCAAATATTCCATAATAAATTCTGTAAAAATTAAACCATTTATAATTAAAACTAACTAAAGATAAGGTAGGTGATATGATTTTCAAATTTTAGTCAATATATTCTTTCAATTGAAGTAAATTGATGGTATTCCAAAAAAAGGAATAAATGAAAATATTTCATAAAAAAATGACATAAATCAAGTTGTTCAATATACATTGGAACGTAAAAATAAAATATAAAAAAGATAAATGTTTATATACCCTAAGGATAGTTAGTTTCTAGATCTCGGATCCTCACACTACTCAGTTAATCCACATGAATCAATTGGGTCTATTTGTTGATCCCTAAGGATTAGGCCATCTGGATAAAATCAATCGACAATCCACCTTGGGAAAATCAAATTGAACATGGTCTAGTTAGAGTTGTAATAAACAATACATTACTCAAGAGTTAGATTCCTAGTATTCTATTCCTAATCACCCACTAACTACTCTGTCTCACATGTGCTTTCAATAAATCATGTTAAAATCATTCATTTTATTTCAATTCATCATTCACAGTTTTAATGCCGAGTTTTCAGTTCAAATTTCCATTTCATTTTCAAAACCAAAATAGTAGTTTTCACCAAATCCAGGCCTGTTAAATTTATATTTCATTTATATAAATTTTCTCAAGAATCAATATCAAATCATTTCAATCCATTTTTCCTCAAAATCGCAAATTATTTTTTAATACTTTGAAAATATGTTTTATTTCATAAATTGTGTTCCTCTAAAATTAATCATCACAATCATCAAAATTATATGTTAATAAAATAATATAAAATACAATTTAATAAAATTAAGAAATAAAGGATTAAATTTTAGGTAAAACCCTCATAGTTTCACTAACCATTAGGTATCATATAAAATTATCAATCACCAAAATGGGAATTGCTAATAGAGAATTGAAGCCCAGGAAAAACAAAGAGGAAACACTGGAATCAAAATCCATAAAATAAAGGTATGAATCCACACAAAAAAATGTGAGGATTCACCACTAATATAGAGAGATAGATGAGGAAAATGTTTATTATATATGATAGAAGTTTTATCTATTGGATAGAGATCAATTTCATCCACCTACCCATTGATATGATAAGATGTGAGGTTGGAGGCACCAAATCACCTCTTGAGAACCTTCAAATCCAAAGGATAATATTATGATAAAATGAGAATTTTTTATTGGATATAATGGTAGTTTCAAGTTTTATATTAAAATTTTTTAGAGATTAAATATCTATTCAAAGGGTTTTATGGGTTGGGATTCATGTTAAATACTAATGTGTTCCTAACCATACAACCTCATTGGGATTCTGGAAAGGGTGAAGGGCTTTGTTGTATGGTTAGAATTAATGTGTAAAAAATATACAAACCCACACTTTCTAAGGCTACATGATTTTTATTGGAGGACATATATTCTTCACTAACCATGTTCTATCCTCCAGTGCCTCTAAATTGGGCGCACTGTTTTTTGGGCTAAACCACATGGTTTTCCCAAATTTTGTGACAATTATGTACAACCTAAAAACCATCCTAAAATCTCTAAAAATATATATAGACAACCGAAAACAATATCCAAATAAATTATGATCTAAAAAATGTATTATAAGTACCTAAAATTTGGTAAGATGATCTTACACTTTATCATTGGATTGGAAAAGGTTTTAAGAAATAATGATTTCATATGAGTTATTTTTTACCACTTTGGTAATTTGTCACATTTCCTCACTATAATAGAAGTTCAAACTCTTGAGTGCCTCACTCAGCTCTATATTAATAATTTTTTGACACTTCATGGTGAACCTATTTTGATTGTAATTGATAACAATTTGTGGTTTATATCAATGTTTTAGAAGAGTCTTAATGAGGATCTTGACAAATAGATACATTTGATAATTTATTATCATGATTAGATAGATAGATGGTCAAAAATGACTATTTAAAAATTAAAA
Organism: Viscum album; assembly: GCA_963277665.1. NCBI lineage: Eukaryota > Viridiplantae > Streptophyta > Magnoliopsida > Santalales > Viscaceae > Viscum > Viscum album. The sequence continues at coordinate 451,485,217 of OY728133.1, forward strand.
GACATTTTATGGTTTTCTCACTTGAATTTTAAGGTATGTTGGATTAGTTTTTAGATTTGGTGGACTTTTATTATAATAATAGATATAATTGGAGCATTCAAATGGAAAGGTATAAAGCTTTTGTGGGAAATTATTGTAAGAACCATCTTTTTGAGATGAAGTAGGTGAAAGTAATATTTTAGTCGAGACACTTTTTGAGGATACAATGGAAGAAATGAAAACTATTGAGAGTCATATCAAGGAATCTTAAAGAAGGAAAATGAGATATATGGATATCTAAATGAAGGTTCTATAATTTCAAGTTGGGAATCATGTTTTATTAAATTTACCTCTATGGAATGGTTTCATAAGTACTAGGAATGAAGGGAAACTAAGTCTCAGGTACATTATGCCTTTTTAAATTCTAGAAAGAATTATAGTTGTGTCTTAACATTTAGAAATTCCATAAAGTATCTATAATGTTAAGGATGAATTCCAAATCTCTTTATTAAGAATGTAAATTTCAGATCTAACAAATGTGATCACCTTTATGGATTGTAATGGGATCTTGATTTATAAAACTTTAAAGAGCCTATACAGACACTTGAAACTATTGAAGAAGTGTTTTAGAATATGACGACTTGATTGGGGAAGGTACTTTAGAGAAATCCTAAAATATAAAAAGAAAAATGGGAACCAAAAATATTATTATTGAGAACTACCTATGTAATTTTATTACGTGACATTATGGAAATATTCAGGATGAAATTTTTGTGGGAAGAATGTGACACTCGAGCTTCAATTATAGTTTGTTTTTCTTTCTAAAGAAACTATAACATAATGCAAATATAATAATACATGAATTTTATTAAAAACAAAATTATAAAACTTTATAAAATTAATTTGATTAAGTTAATTTAATTTTGAATTTATCATGTCAAAATTATTTTACGGTGAATTTTTTATATTCTTTAGATGTAGATGATTTTTGGTTGAATAGTGAAAAATATTGATTTTACAAAAATTGTCACATTGATGACATTATAAAGATAAAAGAGTAACATGAAAGTATATAAAAAATTCTCTCCAGAACAAAAATATATATTTAATAATAAATATAATTAATATAGAGATATAATGTTTATATTTTAAATATATTCTTAACATTTTAAAAATCTAATTAATGTTTTTTAAAATGAAAATTTATTTTAGTCTGTCCCTCTTAATAAAGAATTTGAAATGATTCTTTGGGTTTTGGTATGGTTTTAAATAAAAATAAGTCTCATTTTAGTTAAAATAATATATTTTATTCCATTTGAATCAACATTATAATTTATTTTTCTGTGAAATATTTTTTATGCATAAAACAATCATTTTTCTAAAAACAGGTTTTGTTGTGTTTTAGAAACATATATTATAAGTAATTTTTATCACTAATAGATATTTTATATTTTAAAATTTATTATATATTTTTAATAATAATAATTTATATTAGGTAATATTTTCAACTTAATGTTTTCATAAATAATAGTAAGCATGATAAATCTTTATCACTTCAATTAAAGGTGAAATTAGATGAAAGGGTTTAAATAAAGGGGTAAGGTATCAATATAATAAAAAAATATTCAAACAAATATTTTCGTCATATTTATACCTAAAAATTATCATATTATAATATATTACAATTTGGATCCACTTGAATTGATAAAGGCATATATTATATAATATAGTGTTAAGTATATAAAACTTTTCCACCTGCATAACTTATAAAAGGGAACCCCATGTCATCTCTTATAAAACTTAATTGAGCCACATATATCATATAATCCCTAAAATAATTTATTTAAAACATTAATATCCTCATATTATAGGTCCTAGTGTTACCATAATACCAAATCAAGGATCCTTAAAGTGTAATCTAAAGGAAATTTCTGAATGAAGTGGTATATGTTCCTACCAAACGTTTTCAAGTTCATTTCTTCTTAAACCTCATCCAAATATTCAATAACCACATTAAAATAATTAAATAAGTATATTAACCATACTAAGATGTTTTTAGGTTAATGTATCATCCATTTTCTCTCTCTTTTTCATCCTATAGAAAAAAAACTACAGTCCTGTGTGCATACAACCTATCGTCTCCACATAGTAGTGTAATTTGTTTTTCTCCACCTCTATTGATGGACAATTGTTAATATTGAATTAAAAAATATATTTTATATTTATGATATAATTATTATTATATAAATATTTTATATCATCTACCTTCTAACCCATCTTTAAGCTGAAAAATGTTAACGTCGCTCATCCATACATCTAGACTACCACCTCCACGAAGCGATCTTGTTCATTTTTTATTACCACCATGCATGGATGATTATAAAATTGTATATAATTAATAACAAATATATACCATAAATTATTAATATTAGGGATATGATGGTACCATTTCGTAACACCTTTAATTGTGGAAAATATATTGAACTAATTTTAGAGAAATTAACCGAACAATCTTAAATGATAAACACAAGAAATAATTATTTAATAAATAGATTTTAGATGATTATAAAAGACCCTTAACAAATTGAATATCATCAAAAAAACATTTAACACAGTTAGTAATAAATTTTAATTCATTATTAAAGAGGATGTAACATTTATGACTATATGGAGACCCAAATTATTGGATTTTTTTAACAATATCATTTTATTTTGGGATTTTTATGTTTTGATTTAGATTGTGAAAATTTTATAATCCAAATATCTAAAACCCCATATATATTCTTCTTTGGTTGTGTTTTTTTATTCATTTTTAATATTTCCCTTACTCCCTTTTTGTATCAATAATCAATAAGTATGTTATATATAAGTGAATTTCTTATAAAATTCATATTTTAATGTTTTCTTTCAAGAATATTTTTCTTCCATGCCAAGGTTATTTTTAATACATTATAAAATATTTTTATTTAAAATCCAATGAAATTGTTATCTATTTTTAACCATATTTTTATTATAAGGCCCCGACCTTAAACATTACTTAATATTGAATTAAATGAATAATTCACATTGAGGATCTTTTTAGGTTTAGAGTTTTTGAGAATTAGGACATAACTATTACATCTCAAAGATTACAAAGTAGACACATATACTCAGCTTCCATTTTTTTCACAAAATAAAAACTCTTGAACAAAAGATTCATGTCTAGTTCTTTGTTTTAGATAGCCTGACATTTCCTTGATCCCATCCTTGACCATATTCAACTTTATGACATGTGAGAAACATTTCAAAAAAAACTTGGGATGAGCATAAAAAGCTCAGTAAGGGTTAGAACAATATGGAATGAAATCATTAGTCCATGTATACATAAGAATCAATGAGATCATACATTACTCATAAAATATAAGCACGATAACATACCTCATGAAATAATAAGATTTATGAATAACTCATTGAAATCATAAGACATAAAGGTAAATTGAGGCATTCATAACATTATTACGTAGGGAGTAACCCTCTTGGTTAAGTTTGGAATACCCATCACAGTATATTCCATAAATCTCTTCGAAAAACCTTAACATTTAACTCCTTCGCGTTACCACATGAATTGGAGATCTATATCAGGCTCACCTGCCCTTAGTTTATCACGGAACCTCCCGTCTTCATAACAATTCCCAAGAACCATAACATAATCATATCACATAAAACATGCATAAAGGAAACATAACATTTCCACTTTTCAATAAAGAGATATCAATACAACACATTGATATAAAAACATTATGAAAACCATTTTCAATACCAAAATAAAAGAAAAGTAAAACATGGTATTTATTTTTCATTCGAAAAAAGTTATGGCTTGTAGAGGAAGCCGAAACTCAAATAATGGTCATGACGGTGGAGAAGTCATTGTCTCCACATACGTACGACAAAAAAAACATTCCCTTTTTTCGTTTTGCAAACACATTGTATAAAAAGATTCCTTTTGAATAAACATAAAATTCAAAGGGGTGTATCCACCGTATAAAATAAAGTTGTGTATAAAACAAAATATACCTCAAAGAAAAGAGATTGAGACGATGTCCCCTTCAAAGAAGGTACCCTTGGATTAAGGATAAATCAATTACATAATTATGTGTGACAAACGAATACACCAAATATAAGTGGATGTTAAGTGTAAAACAATCAGAGTTTATTCACACATATTCATAGAATGAAATATTCAAGGTGTGCAAGTTTATCCCAAAAAAATCAAAATTGGGTTAAGAAGTTCCCTTGCAAAAATTCGACAGCCTAACGGTGTCACTTCAAAATTCAGAAAATGAGTTGATGAGAGATAAAATGGTATCTCATAACTTGGAAAAAAATTTACATAAATAAGTATATATAAGACCATATCCCAACATAACAATATGTAAATTAAAAGACCCAACAAAATAAATCTTTTAAAAAGAGGAGGGTGAAAGGTTCCCTTACCGACTTGGGAATCTTTCAAAACGTACACCCCATGAAAAAAGGGTCATAAAATGAAGATGTAAATACCAATAATGAAATTATATTACAAAAAGAGTATAATAATGGGTAGTAAATACACCACTCAAAGGAAATGGTGTAAAATGTAGCATAAATCTCACGGAAATAAAAGTGAGATTAAAAATCCCTAACGAAAACTCGGCAGCCTAACGACGCCACTTAGAACATCCAAAAATGGATTGATGAGATCAAATAGGGTATCTAATATTATTAAAATAAAATGTACAGAAATATTAATATAAAGAACATCCCCCAACATAACAAAGAGGAGCTTAAAAGAATTGACATAAAGGAGAGTACTTAAAAAGAGAGGGGTTGGATCTCTTACGAAAATTCGGCAGCCTAACGGTGCCACTCAAAACATCTCAAATGGATTGATGAGAGAAAATAGGGTCTCTAATAATATGAACATAAATAGTATAGTAATTTTAATATAAAATAACATCCCAATCATAAGAAAGATAAGCTTAAAAAGAATTAATAAAAGACGGTACTTAAAAAAGAAAGAGAGGGGTAGGTTCCCTTACCTCGGGCCCGACTTGACTTGATCATTCTTTAATGTCATGAATAATAATCTTGAGTTAATTTCTAATTTCTTAAGAATTTTTTTCAAGTTTATTATTCCTTTTATTTCACTTATTACCATGTTATGAACATTATGTAATCATTTGAGTTAATAACAGTCGTTTTGTCGATATTTGGTACTTGAGTCAAAAGTGAACTTCTTATATTTACAAGTTGTTCACGTAGTCAAATGTCCATTATCTCAAGAATGATATTCATGATGTAGATTCCATATATATAATATATATCCAGTATATACAATCATTTATAATATTACATAATCATTTAGAGGTAAGAAATGAAATGTACCGTTCATGGAGACGGTAAGCCGTACGTACGGATGAACGCTACTTTCATTTCTATATCATACTTTAATGGAGTAAAATCCTAATTATATAAAGTTATATTATAATTCCAGTATAATATAATATATAATATCATTAAATCCATCATTTATACCTCCCACGTATGGCATTAACGAATCAAATCACTTTGAGGGGGCGGTAGTCTGCACTTCCTAAAATGAAATTATCGTGTTTACCCACAATGGAAACCATAAAGGTATGCCAAAAATGAAAAAATACAGAATCTTAAGTAAAAAATACACATATTATATATCATATAAAAATATATTGTCATCTTAATGGCCACCTTTTAAGGTGTTATATGAGTGTTGAACAATCATCGTTTCGTGAGGCAGAAATTCTCCATCCACAGAAACAGTATGTTCTTTAACCATTAGATGAAGGTGTGTGTAATTGTAGCTCGAATACTTCTTATAAAAACATCCTAGTATATTTAGGATACTGTTTTTGTTACAAAAGAAATTAATAAAAAGAGTTTAGGGGGTTGGAGAAGAAAAATAAAATATAAGAACACAAGAGAAGACACTACCTTTAAAACGGGTAACTCTTTTTGATTTGAGATCAAAGGATCCTTTGGGAAGACTTATGCTCAATGTGAGGATTCAATAATGAATATAGGTATGTGGAGAGATTAAATGGTCAGGTTTTGGCCGAGACAAAGGCTTGAGAGGTGTGGGTAAGGTGGTAGAGGTGGGGGCCTTTTATAAGAGGAGAGGAGGGGCAATCTTGGAAAGTCAAAAAAAGTTACATTATTTTGAAATGTGTTTCAGATTTTAAAGGTCACACATTGATATATTTTGAGTATAAGGTGATAATGGTTCTAAATCCACCCGTCCAATAGGTTTTTGACATGTTTAGGTCTTAGATTTTACATTATATTTTCATTTTATTTAAATCGTTAAATAATGAGGTAATCACTACATCATCATGGTGTCAAATAATTTAATTTATTTAATGTATAAAAATTATAAAAAATATATAATTATGTAGGAAATATTTTTATCTTTCCAATGAATATTTATAGTCAAAAATATGACTTGTATAACCCCATTTAAATTTTTTTTTATTAAAACAACTCATGTTTGTGACATTTTTATTCTAACTTTAAATAAAAAGTTATTTATGTCATTTTCCTACCAAAGTGGCTCCATGGGGTCCCCAAGTTGACCCATGGATTGTATTGGTCGTCCATGAAATATCCAATGAGGGTAAGACATGTGTCTAGGTCATTTCATATTATTAAAACATTATTTTTACCTTAAATTACACTAATTACCTTTAATCGCGATTAATAAAACTTAAAAGTTACTATTCACCAAAAATTATTTTGATCTCATTGAACCACATTTTACTTATTAATGAAAACCATGTATGTAGGATTTTTGAAAATCAAATCACAGAAGTGGCAAAGTTTCATTTAATCGAAAAATCAGTTTCATTAACTACCACTTAGTGGTTTCACTATTCATAAAAAATAGATGTTTTTCAGAAAAATACCAAAAATTCACCCTAAGATATATTTGATATTCAAAATTCAAAAATGACATCTATTTTACAAAATTAAAAACATATATGATGCATTAATTAATTTAATAATTAATTCCCGCTGTCAAAACAAATAGCGTGTTTTTATGAAACAATATATATATCAAAAGATTGACACTAGTTTAAGCCCAATTTCAAAGTGAAATTAATTCTAATGACCACTATTGGATTAAATGGTAAAAATGTATTCTAATTTAACTTCAAAACCAATCCAAAAGATAATCCAATCATATAAATAAAATATATTAAAATACAACATTTTTCACTATTCATTAAAAAATGAATTTTATCAGAAAAATACCAAAAATTTACACAAAGTAAATTTTGATGTCCGGATTCTAAAGAAGAATTTTATTTTGTCAAATATAACACATAATATTGTCAAAAATAGGATTTAAAAGAGGTTCTCCATCAAAAGGCGATTAATCGACCTTTTAAAGAATATTAGAATGTTTACACTTAAAAATTGGATTCATTCGCATTTTTAAACCTCTGACATTTATTGTAAAAAGTAAAAATATTTGAAAAACATATATAATCATTTTGTATTTAGTCTTGTTCATTCTCTCCATTACAATGGCTAGGCGTTAACTACCATTTAAAATAATATTATTTTATTATTAGAGTGCAACGTAAGATTTCAAAGAAACTCGTTGTTGCGTATTGGGTACGCCATCGAGCATAGCGTTCCCTTTAAAGAAATATTAATATTTTATTCAAAAATATGGATAAATATGAAAATGTAATATTCTTAATTTACCTGGGGTGTTACATCCTTCCCCCCTTTTGGGAATTTCGTCCTCGCAATTTTAAAATTGGGCTTGGAAATATCATTGAAAATCCCACATCGGAACAAGAGTCAATAAAACAATCACTTTAAAAGAAAGAAAGAGGAGTACAGAGGTCACCCGAGTTAACCCATACTAGGATTCCATGTAAGAAAACATGGACATGGAGGAGAAAACAAAGTGTCATGTTCTGATAGAGAGTGATAGAAAACATGTTTAGGAGAAAGTTAACCACAAGAAAATCACAAACTTGTGATGGGTTAAATGGTATTTGATTCCCCAGTAGGAAAAGTTAGTAGACAACATTTTTGTTTTAAGTTACTTTTCATTGAGGAATTTATTTTTGATCTTAAGGAAACATACTTACTTTCCATGTTGACTTTCAAATTTTACTATATTTCTTACACAAACTCATACATTCTCCAAATGATGACTATTTAGGAAGACTTGTTCACATTAAGAGTATGATAATCAACTTCTAGAGAATCACCTAATCCACAAAATACAACTATATATTTCCCATGTATTTAGACCTTAACCAAAACCAAAATTGTTAGAACAAGATCAGATAATCCACAAAAGGATAACACATTATAAAAGGAAAATCTATTCTTAATCTCCAAAATTTGTCCAACAAATCCAAAAGTTCAATGAAGACCACTCGATAAAGATTTTGTCCATAAAATTTTTCAAAGTTAACCAAAGTAAGATTGAAACCCAAATATTTGAAGGATTTAATCACATAGTCTTCCAAGGTACACATTAACATTTATCTCCAAATAACATCAGTTATTCTTAAAGTCTCATATTGAAAAGTAATTAACCTAATCACATATCCTCCATGATATGTTAATAATTTCCATGGATAACCCAAAATCAACTTATTATAGATTCATAAGATCATCTAACTAAAAAAAATTAGTCAAACTAACCAGGGACTTCACGTAGTCCAATGGTAGGTGATAATTACAAGTCGCACTTTGGTTGTGGGTTCGATTCCCGCAGCTTTGTCCGACGCGACGGGTTGTCACACGGTCTGCGTGTTGTCCTTTTTCCAAAACTATATAACTATAAAAACATTCCCAAAAAAGAGATAAAATCTTCAAAAATAATCATAACATATTTTAACCTCAAGTTTATTTTATGCATTTCATTTTCCATCATATCATAGAGTAACCCATAATTACCTAAAAAGTAGGGATCATATAAACAGTAATGGTTACCTTTATAATTATTACCTGAACTTCCACATCGAGTTAGTCATCTCGTACATGATGCATTATAGAACTCACCAAGGTTCAAGTGGTTGATCAAGACTCCATGATAGTTGGTTTAGCACAACCACGAGATTCCTCATTGAATCCCCCATTTTATCCAGTCTCTTAATCAGAGAACCACCACAGTTTCTATCAAACCCATTGTCACTCTAGTGCCTGCTAGATCCATCCATTTACTAAAAACAGAAATGTCAGTGTGCATATATCAACAAAATCATCATGTACTAATGAGGAATATAAACACTAAGATATACTTACTCATTCACTTTATCTAAAAACTATGACTCTTTCTGAAATCCTAGCCATTATGGTAATGTTACTTATGCTTATAGAATACCCTAACCTCTAAAGATATCTAAACCGACCTCTGATACCAACTATAAGGTCCCAACCATAAACATTACTTAATATTGAATTAAATGAATAATTCACATTGAATATCTTTTCAGGTTTAGAGTTTTAGAGAATTAGGACATAACTATTACATCTCAAAGATTACAAAGTAGACACATCTACTCAGATTCCATTTTTTTCACAAAATAAAAACTCTTGAACAAAAGAGTCATGTCTAGTTCCTTGTTTTAGACAGCCTGACATTTCCTTGATCCCATCCTTGACCCTATTCAACTTTATGACCTGTGAAAAACATTTCAAAAAAACTTGGGATGAGCATAAAAAGCTCAGTAAGGGTTATAACAATACGGAAAGAAATCATTAGTCCATGTATACATAAGAATCAATGAGATCATACATTACTCATAAAATATAAGCACGATAACATAACTCATGAAATAATAAGATTTATGAATAACTCATAGAAATCATAAGACATAAAGGTAACTTGAGGCATTCATAACATTCTTACGTAGGGAGTAACCCTCCTGGTTACGTTTGGAATACCCATCACGGTATATTCCCTAAATCAATTCAAAGAAACCTTAACGTTTAACTCCTTCACGTCACCCAATTCATTGGAGAGCTATATCAGACTCACCTGCCCTTAGTTTATCACGGAACCAACCGTCTTCATAACAATGCCCAAAAACCATAACGTAATCTTATCACATAAACCATGCATAAAGGAAACATAACATTTCCACATTTCAATCATGAGATATCAATACAACACATTGATATAAAAACATTATGAAAACAATTTTCAATACCAAAATAAAAGAAAAGTAATACATGGTATTTATTTTTCATTCAAAAAAAGTTTTGGTTATAGAGGAAGCCGAAACTCAAATAATTGTCACGGCGGTGGAGAAGTCATTGTCGCCGCATACGTATGACAAAAAAACATTCCCTTTTTTTTTAGCAAACGCTTCATATAAAAAGATTCCTTTTGAATAAATGTAAAAGTCAAAGTGGTTTATACACCGTATAAAAGAAAGTTGTGTATAAAAAAAATATGCCTCAATGAAAGGAGATTGAGACGATGTCCCTTGAAAAGAAGTTATCCTTGGATTAAGGATAAATCAATTACATAATTATGTGTGACAAAAGAATACATCAAATATAAGTGGATATTAAGTGTAAAAAAATCAGAGTTTATTCACACATATTCATATAATTACATATTCAAGGAGTGCAAGTTTATCCCAAAAAATCAAAATTGGGTTAAGAAGATCCCCTCCAAAAATTCGACATCCTAACGCCGTCACTTCAAAATTCAGAAAATGAGTTGATGAGAGATAAAATGGTATCTCATCACATGGACATAAAATTTACATAAATAAGGATATAGAAGAACATATCCTAACATAAAAATATGTAAATTAAAAGACCCAACAAAAGAAATCTTTTAAAAAGAGGAGGGTGAAAGGTTCCCTTACCGACGTGGGAATCTTTCGAAACGTACACCCCATAGAAGAAGGGTCATACAATGAAGATTTAAATACCCATAATAAAATTATATTACACAAAGAGTATAATAATGGAAAGTACATACACCACTCAAAGGAAATGGTGGCAAATGTAGCATAAATCTCACGGAAATAAAAGTGAGATGAAAAATCCCTTACGAAAACTCGGTAGCCTAACAGCGCCACTTAGAACTTCCAAAAATGGATTGATGAGATCAAATAGGGTCTCTCATTTTATTAAAATAAAATTTACAGCAATAGGAATATAAATAACATCCCCCAACATAACAAATAAGAGCTTAAAAGAAGTGACATAAAGGAGAGTACTTAAAAAGAGAGGGGTTGGATCTCATACGAAAATTTGGCAGCCTAACGGCGCCACTCAAAACATCCAAAATGGATTGATGATAGAAAATAGGTTCTCTAATCAAATGAACATAAACATTACAGTAATATTAATACAAAATAACATCCCAATCATAAGAAATATGAGCTTTAAAATAATGACATAAAAGAGGGTACTTAAAAAAGAAAGAGAGGGGTAGGTTCCTTTACCTCGGGTCCGACTTGACTCGATCGTTCCTTAATGACCTGAATAATAAACTTGAGTTAATTTCTACTTTATTAAGATCCTTTTTAAAGTTCATTATTCCTTTTATATCACTTATTACCATGTTATGAACATTATGTAATCATTTGAGTTAATAACGGTCGTTTTTTCGATATTTGGTACTTGAGTCAAAAGTGAACTTCTTATATTTACAAGTTGTTCACGTATTCAGATATATATTATATCAAGAATGATATTAATGATTTAGATGCCATATATATCATATATATCCAGTATATACAGGCATTTATAATATTACATAATCATTTTGAGGTAAGAAATGAAATTCACCATTCATGGAGACGGTAAGCCGTACGTACGGATGAACGCTACTTTCATTTCTATCTCATAATTTAATGGAGTGAAATCATAATGATATAAAGGTATATTATAATTCCAGTATAATATAATATATAATATTATTAAATCCATACATTATACGTCTCACGTATGGCATTAACGAACCAAATCACTTTGAGGGGGCGGTAGTCCGCACTTCTTAAAATGAAATTATCGTGTTTACCCACAATGGAAACCATAAAGGTATGCCACAAATGAAAAAATACAGAAGATTAAGTAAAACATAAACATATCATATATCATATATAAATATATTTTCATCTTAATGGCCACCTTTGAAGGTGTTATATGAGTGTTGAACAATCATCGTTTCGTGAGGCAGAAATTCTCCATCCACAAGAACAGTATGTTCTTTAACCATTAGATGAAGGTGTGTGTATGTGTAGCTAAAATACCTCTTATAAAAACATCCTAGTATATTTAGGATACTGGTTTTGTTACAAAATAAATGAATAAAAATAGTTTAGGGGGTTGGAGAAGAAAAATAAAACATAAGAACACAAGAGAAGACACTACCTTTAAAACGGGTAACTTTTTTTGATTTGAGCTCAAAGGCTTCCTTGGGAAGACTTATTCCCAAAGTGAGGCTTCAATGATGAAGAGAGGGATGTGGAGAGATGAAATGGGTAGGTTCTGTCTGAGCCAAAGGCTTGAGAGGTGTGGGTAAGGTGGTAGAGTTGGGGGACTTTTATAAGAGGAGAGGAGGGGAACTCTTGGAAAGTCAAAAAAGGTTACATTATTTTGAAATGTGTTTCAGATTTTAAAGGTCCCACATTGATATATTTTGAGTATAAGGTGATAATGGTTCTAAATACACCCATCCAATAGGTTTTTGACATGTGTAGGTCGTAGGTTTTACATTATCTTTTCATTTTATTTAAATCGTTAAATAATGAGGTAATCACTACATCATCATGGTGTCATAAATAATTTAATTTATTTAATGTCTAAAAATTATAAAAAAAAATCCTGATGTAGGAAATATTTTTAGTTTTCAAATGAATATTTATAGTCAAAACTATGACTTGTATAACCCCATTTAAAAATTGTTTTAGTAAAACAACTCATGTTTGTGTAATTTTTATTTTAACTTTAAATAAAAAGTTATCTATGTCATTTTCCTACCAAAGTGGCTCCATGGGGTCCCCAAGTTGACCCATGGATTATCTTGGTCGGCCATGAAACATCCAATGAGGGTAGGACATGTTTCTAGCTCATTTCATATTATTAAAATACTATTTTTACCTTAAATTACACTAATTACCTTTAATCGCGATTAATAAAACTTAGAAGTTACTATTCACTGGAAATTATTTTGATCTCATTGAACCACATTTTACGTCTTAATGAAAACCATGTATGTCAGATTTTTGAAAATCAAATCACAGAAGTGGCAAAGTTTCATTTAATTGAAAAATCAGTGTCTTTATCTACCACTTAGTGGTTTCACTATTCATCAAAAATAGATGTTTTTCAGAAAAATACCAAAAATTCACCCTAATCTATATTTGATATTCCAAATTCAAAAATGGCATATATTTTACAAAATTAAAAACATATAAGTTTCATTAATTAATTTAATAATTAATTCCCTCTGTGAAAACAAATAGCGTGTTTTTATGAAATAATATATATCAAAAGATTGACACTAGTTTAAGTCCAATTTCAAAGTGAAATTAATTCCAATGACCACTATTGGATTAAATGGTAAACATATATCCTAATTTCACTTTAAAACCAATCCAAAAGATAATCTAATCATATAAATAAAATATATTAAAATAGGTCTTGAATTAAAATACAACATTTTTCACTATTCATTAAAAAATGAATTTTATCAGAAAAATACCAAAAATTTACACAAAGTAAATTTTGATGTCCCGATTCTAAAGAAGAATTTTATTTTTTCAAATATAACACATAATATTGTCAAAAATAGGATTTAAAAGAGGTTCTCTATCAAAAGGTGGTTAATCGACCTTTTAAAGAATATTAGAATGTTTACGCTTAAAAATTGCATTCATTCGCATTTTTAATCCTTTAACATTTATTGTAAAAAGTAAAAATATTTGACAAACATATATAATCATTTTGTAGTTAGTTCTGATCATTCCCGCCATTACAATGGCTAGGAATTAACTACCATTTAAAATAATATTATTTTATTATTAGAGTGCAACGTAAGATTTCAAAGAGACTCGTTGTTGCGTATTGGGTACGCCATCGAGCATAGCATTCCCTTTAAAGTAATATTAATATTTTATTCAAAAATATGGATAAATATGAAAATGTCATATTATTTATTTACCTGGGGTGTTACATTTATTGATATAGAATTTTTTAAAATGAATCATTTTATCATTTTCCAAATTTGATATGTTTGGATTTTTTACCAAAATTTTTAAAGGAATGTTTATTTTAACATTTACCACATGAGCAGAAGTTCCCACCATCATAACCATTATTTGTTTTCAAGCATACTTTACAAGTTTTTCGAGTTATTTTAAAAGAAATATGTTTCCCCAATATTCATTAAATTTATATTTTTTAATGATACCAAAAGAAAATGGTATTATTTTCATAAAGGAATTAAAATAATTTTTAATGTGATTTATGACTTCATTTTTACAAAACAGTTTCAAAGAAGTGTTTTTTAGTTTTTTTTTATGATTTATTTTCTAATACCAAAAGGACTTTTTTTACTAAAAAAATCATTTATCTTTAATTTATTTTCATATTTAATCCTTTATAGATTTATGGTTTGTCCTCATTGAATTTTTTATGACCGCATTCCCTATCATAATCCATCATTGAATTAAAAATTATTTTTTCCTCCGTTTTCATATTTTATTTATCATTGATTTAAATGGATTAATATTTACCACTTTTATATTTATCCAATTTTATTCCATTTATAAATATGGTATAATTTTAAATTTTTTTACTAATAAAGTTATTTTATTTACTGTGGAAATATTAGGCATTCTTTTGTCCATAAAGATACATTTTGATTTATTAGGATTTTGGGATTGAATTGTATTGATAATTAAATATATTATGAATTAATATGATATTAAAGTAATATTAAGTTGTGGGTTATAGATATCCCCTGGGTTAATTGACATGTATCATGAGAAAAAATATCAAGCATTCCATATTAGATGAGTATTTGGTTTACACATGCTCATTTATTAAGAATGGTGTCCTGGGCAAGATGTTGATGGTATGATTCATGATATCTTGGTGTAATATTGACAGTAAGATCATTAATATTTTTATTTATGAAATTCCTTTATTAATAATTTAGTTTACATTCTCCGTATTCTTGTTGTATTGATATTAGTCTTGGATGTGCATTTAACTCATGTTTTTGATTGAATGAATTTTTTTTGATTATCTAATCTGCCATATTAATTATGCCTTATTTACTCATGAAAAATTCCATTGTATGTATCTCTTAATAATAATCTCAGATCAAAATTTATTTTTTCCCTCTCCTAAGATAAGAATAAAGATATATTTAATGTTTTAAATGATAAAATAATTCTTTATATTCTATTTTTTTTATATTTCCAACGTAATATGGGAGTCATATATGTATCTAGTTTTAAAATACTTATAAATTAATTGATATTATGTGGTTAGATCCCTTTTATATTTTACAAATGAAATATGTTAAATAATAACTCTATTTAATTGGGTTTAAGTTGTTTCATTTCTAAACATCATACTTTGTGTAGAGCTTTTGGCAGGTAAAACATTGTTGGTAAAAAACCAAATATATTTGTTTGAAGTGGACCATGCATATCTCTATATGAATTCAGCCCACTTGGAGATCCTTGGTACATATAATAATAAGGTAGTATTCATGGGAGGTGTCTAAGACCCAAGGTGTGGATTGGATATAATAAGAGGTAATAATGATTTCTTGGAACCTATATATGGGACTACATTGGTGATGGAAGCTACTTCTACAGCTAGTGAGGAGACACTGATTAGGGGAGACGATTATGGTGTTCCATCGATGGGGGTGATTCCAATCACAAGTACCAACACATCCATAGAGGTAGGTGATTATCCATATTTCCCTCCATTGTTATGGGCACTCACTAACTAATATGTACTTCTCATATCATGTTTAGTGTTTCCACAAAAACTGGAACCATCACCAATAAAAACTTTCATTCTAATTATACATCATCTAAACCACATAGTTGTTTGGTATATCTCAGAGTCAATGGGATTTGAATGGGGGGAATTGATCTTTTTATTCAATGACTTAGTCTTAAAATATATATATGTTTTAGTGAACCAGATTAGTAGTATTTGTGATTCCATCATATCATCCAAAAAAAGACATGGAAAAGTATATGGAAGAAAATTATTGAGACTCCCATGGATGATCTAGGTAATAATTTTCACAATATTAACCATAATTTCATGTTTTTGGGAAGTGGGGGATTAATTTATCATGATATCCATGTTTTCATGAAAATAATTATCTAGTAACGAGAGTAAGAATAATAAATTCATGCATTTATTTTCAAGGTAGAATAAACTACACGCTCTATTAGACTTTGAGTTTTGGTTCTTCAATGTGAATCACATTGTGTAGAGGTGGAATTGGATCAATAATTATTACTAACAAAACAATTCAATCACATAATTTTCCTACAATAGTATACAGATAATGAAAAACAAAACAATAAGGACATCAAAACCTCTTTAAAAACATAATTTGAGGAGAAAAAGGTAGATGCTAAGGTGGATAGTATTTTTCCTTCTAAGGAAGATGAGTTTATAGACTTAAAAAATCATTACCATAGTATATATGATGCCTAAAAATTTATTAATAAACTCTATACCTCTATGGAAGGATTTTTTTAATATTTCATTATCACAAAGTGAGACTTTAAGTTATAGTTAATCCATTTCCGCTTTTAAAAAATTATAGAAAATGAATTTTTTATTTTTTATTTTTTTCAATATTTTGACCTATTTTTTAATCTCACTATCCATTAATGTGGACCTGTGAAAACTATAATGAGAAATATAATGATTACTTAAGTCTATCTGAATATTGAATTGGAACTGAATTAAGTTAATCATGGTTCCAAAAAAAACTTTAGGTAGATATATTTTTTCTATGACACATCTTCTAGGATGAGTGTATGCATGTGTATCCTCACCATGAAACTACAGTTGGTCCATTTAAATGTGGAACATGGTTTCCTCTAGGACATGGCTTGGGGAATGGTATAGGTATGGATACCATCACTATAACTCTATAATTGGTCTATTTGGATAAGGAACGCGGTTTGCTTCTAGATATGTCATCTGAAATGGTATATGCATGTATTCCATCACTATAACACTTTAGTTAGTCTATTTATATGTAAATTGAGATGAATCAACATGATAAGGAACATAATGGGGGGGTTTTGAATAAGTATTCCAATGTTCAAGAGGGTTGTATCATCTTGAAATTAAAACCATGGGTATTTTACAAGGGTCATATGAACTGATATATAAGAGGGAATAGATGTATTCTCTATATTTTTCCTAGGCCAATGAACCTAACGATCACAACTAGACTTCCACTAGGATTAGATTTTGGACCCCACAAGAATTTTGTATTTTATTTTTTTATTATCCCTTATTTTTTTTATAATTTCATTATGGAGACATAGTATACAATAACATGGATTTATCTCATGCCACCCATTCTGATCATTCAACTTGATAATATTTTTGTCATTTTTTCTATTCAAACGATAAATGTTTTCTAAGTATTGCATGATGAATACTCAGATAGAAGAGTCTTGAATTTTTAATATGAATTCCTTTATGGATTTTTATATTGAAACTCTTTACATCTCTTTCCTTGGGTTGTTTTTGCTCTTTCAAGATTCACCAATGTAGTTGGTGTTTATGGTTAGACAACATTGAACAAAAGTATGATAGTCTACATAGAAAATTTGGAAAAGTAAACCCATCTTGAAATATGATCCAATTCTACTAAAGCAAATATCCTTAGTGAATTGTACCCAAAGTTTATTGTGATAGTTCTTGAACCAAATGTCACTAATGTTTAATTTTAGGCAACATTGAAAAAAAAAGTGAGGTGGTCTATAAATTGACATGGGTTTAGTGAACCCAATGTGAATGGGGAGCCCATTTTCATGAACTTATTCAACCTCACAAATGAGTTAATATAGTTTATATTAAATATTCCTAGACTATCATTTCATGTGTTTTAGGTTCACGTGATGAGGACCAATAAATATTCATGAATTTAATGTCATGTTCTTACCTTCAAAACGAGTACGATGCATGAATGTGTAACATGGTGGATATTAAAATCCACATGAAATATTAAATTATGAATTGTGTAAATAATATTTCAGAGAATTCTAATTAAGTTATGATGATATGGAAAAAGTATTCAATGGATGACCACTGACGACCTTCAAATTATGGAAACTTTTCCTTGGGAAGAATATGTCACTAGTTAGTAGGGATGAATATAGAAGCATCAATGATATTTACTAAGTAGAGGTGTCCTTTAGACCTAGATAAACTCATTACTGACCTTAATAAAAGTTTTTCAAGGGTTAAATCACTCAATTAATGAATTAGGATTATGAAACCATGGAAAATTGATAAGGGTCTGATCACATTGAATATTACATAACCATCTAATGAATACATATATGTGTTCATGGGTTACAAATTAAAATTCCAATTAATTTTTCTAAGACTTGTTCAGTGAATATGAAAATTATGATTTTTTCTAGGACCATATGTTTTCCTTGACATTCTTTATGCCTTTTTATTTTATTTATTCGATAACAATTTCCAAATCTATAAAAGATAATGGACTAACAAGTAGAAAATTATCTCTTGATCAGGCCACCCATTATGAGTTTTAAATCTAACAAGTTTTGTGTATTTTTAATCTTTGGTGTTAGGTTCAAGTGATTTTGACTACTAGGGGATAGAATTTAATGTAACACCACAGGTAAATAAAGAATATGACATTTTCACATTTATCCATATTTGTGAATAAAATATTAATATAACTTTAAAGGGGACGCTATACTTGATGGCGTACCCAACACGCAATAATGAGTTTCTTGGGAATCTTTTGTTGCACTCTAATAATAAAATAATATTATTTTAAATGGTAGTTAACGCCTAGCCGTTGTAATGGTGGGAATGAACAGAACTAACTACAAAATGATTATATATGTTTGTCAAATATTTTTACTCTTTACAATAAATGTTAGAGGATTAAAAATGTGAATGTATCCAATTATAAGAGTAAACATTCTAATATTCTTTAAAGGTCGATTAAACGCCTTTTGAGGGAGAACCGCTTTTAAATCCACTTTTTTAAAATTTTATGTGTCATATTTGACAAAATAAAATTCTTATTTAGAATCGGTATATCAAAATTTACTTTGTGTAAATTTTTGGTATTTTTCCGATAAAGTTCATTTTTAATGAATTGTGAAAAAAGTTGTATTTTAATTCAAAACCACTTTTTAATATAATTTATTTATATGATTAGATTATATTTTTAATTGGTTTTATTGTGAAATTAGAATATATTTTTACCATTTAATACAATAGTGGTCGTTGGAATTAATTTCACTTTGAAATCGGACTTAAACTAGTGTCAATCTTTTGATACATTTTGTTTCATAAAAACACTCTATTTGTTTTGACAGTGGGAATCAATTATTAAATTAATTAATGTAACTTATATGTTTTGAATTTTGTAAAATAGAAATCATTTTTGAATTCTGAATATCAAATACAGCTTAGGGTTAATTTTTGGTAATTTTCTGAAAAACTTCAAATTTTGATGAATAGTGAAACCACTAAGTGGTACTTATAAAAACTTATTTTCTGTTTAAATGAAATTTTGCCATATTTGTGTTTCGAATTTCAAAAATATAACATACATGGTTTTCATTAAGAAGTAAAATGTGGTTCAATGGGATTAAAATACTTTTTTGGTGAATAGTAACTTATTAAGTTTTTAATCGCGATTAGAGGTAATTAGTATAGTTTAAGGTAAAAATAGTGTTTTAATAATATGAGATGAGCTTGAAACATGTACTACCCTCATTGGATATGTCATGGCCGAACAAGAAAACCCATGGGTCAACTTGGGGACCCCATGGAGCCACATTGGTTGGGAAATGACATAAATAACTTTTTATTTAATGTTAAAGTAAAAATGACACAAACATAAAATGTTTTACTAAAACAATTTTAACATGGGGTTATACAAGTCAGATTTTTGACTATAAATATTCATTGGAAAGATAAACAGATTTCCTACATCATAGTATTTTTTTATAATTTTTAGACATTAAATAAATTAAATTATTTATGACATCATGATGATGCAGTGATGACCTCATTATTTAACGATTTAAATAAAATGGAAAGATAATGTAAAATCTAAGACCTACACTTGTCCAAAACCTATTGGATGAGTGGATGTCAAACCCTTATCACCTTATCCTCGAAAAAAATTAATTTTGGACCATTAAAATCCGAAACTCATTCTAAAATAAAGTAACATTTTCTCACTTTCAAAGAGTGCCCCTCCCCTCCTCTTATAAAAGGCCCCCACCTCTACCTCCTTACCCACACATACAAAGCTTTTGGCTCGGCCAAACCCTGCCCATTTTGGATCTCCACATCCCTCTCTTACTCCTAGAAGCCTCACTTTGGGCAGAAGTCTTCCCAAGGAAGCCTTTGAGCTCAAACCAAAGGGAGTTATCCGATTTTAAGGTAATGTCTTCACTTGAGTCCCTTTGTTTTATTTTGATTCTCCAACCCCGTAAACTATTTTTATTAATTTATTTTGTAACAACTCCAGTATATTAAATATACTAGAATGTTTTTATAAGAAGTATTCTATCTAAACATACATACACCTACATCTAATAGTTAAAGAACATACTATTTCTGTGGATGGCGAATTTCTGTCTCACGAAACGATGATTGTTCAACACTCATATAACACCTTCAAAGGTGGCCATTAAGATGTCACTATATTTATATATGATATATAATATGTTTATGTTTTCTGTAAGCTTCTGTATTTTTCATTTATGTCATACCTTTATGGATTCCATTATGGGTATACGCAATATCTTCATTTTAGGAAGTGCGGACTACCGCCCCCTCAAAGTGATTTGATTCATTAATGCCATACGTGGGACGTATAAAGGATGGATTTAAAATTATTATATATGATGTTATACTGGAATTATAATATACCTTTATATCATTATTATTTTCTTTCCATTAAATTATGAGATAGAAATGAAAGTAGCGTTCATGCGTACGTACGGCTTACAGTCTCCATGAACAGTGCATTTAATTTCTTACCTCTAAATGATTATGTAATATTATAAATACATGTATATTCTGGATATATATGATATATATGATATCCAAATCATGAATATCATTCATTAGATGATGGATATTTGACTACGTGAACAACTTGTAATTATAATAAAAGTTTATTTTTGACTCAAGTACCAATGATCGTTAAAACGACCGTTATAAACTTAAATAATAACATAGTGTTCATGACATGGTAATAAGTGATATAAAAGGAATAATGAACTTTAAAAAGGTTATTAAGCAAGTATAAATTAACTCAAGTTTATTATTCAGGACATTAAAGAACGATCGAGTCAAGTCGGACTCGAGGTAAGGGATCCTACTCCTCTCTTTCTTTTTAAGTACACTCTTTTATATAATTCTTTTTAAGCTCATCTTTCGTATGATTGGGATGTTATTTTATATTACTATTTCTGTAAATTTTATTTTAATATGATTAGATACCCTATTTGATCTCATCAACCCATTTTTGGATGTTTTAAGTGGCGTCGTTAGGCTTCCAAGTTTTCGTAAGAGATTTTTCATCTCACTTTTATTCCCGTGAGACTTATGCTACATTTTCCACCATTTCCTTTGAGTGGTATATGTACTACCCATTATTATAATCTTTGTGTAATATACTTTTGTTTATGAGTATTTACATCAATGTTGTATGACCCATCAACCATGGGGTGTACGTTTCAGAAGTTACCCAACTCAGTAAGGGGACCTTTCACCCTCCTCTTTTTAAAAGACTTCTTTTGTTATGTATTTTAATTTACATCTTATTATGTTGGGATATGTTCTTATATATCCTTACTGAGGTAAAGTTTATTTCAATGTGATGACATACCATTTACTCTCTCATCGACTAATTTTATGAATTTTGAAGTGATGTCGTAAGGCTACCGAATTTTTACAAGGGAACATCTTAACCCAATTTCGATTTCTTTGGGTTCAACTCGTACTTCTTGAACATGTCATCCTATGAATATGTGTGAATGACCTCTGATTGTTTCACACCAAATATCCACTTATATTGGGTGTATTTGTATTTCTCACACATAATTATGTGATAGATTTATCCTTAATTTAAGGATACCATCTTTATAATGGATTCCATCTCAATTTACATTTCCATTGAGACTTCATTGTTGTTATGCACCAATTCACTCTTATAGGGTGTGTATACTATCCTATGAAATATTATATCATGAATCCCTTTATTCTCATGATATTATAAAGATCGGATTTAAATTTATTCCATAACTATTTGTTTTCAAGAGCCTCTCATTTTGTTTTATACACAACGTTCTTTTATACAGTGTATAAACCCCTTTGAATTTTACGCTTATTCAAAAGGAATTTTTTTTATACTAATTGTTTTACTAAACGACAAAAGGTAATGTTTTTCTTGTCATACATATGCGGAGACAATGACTTCTCCGCCACCGTGACCATTATTTGAGTTTCGGCATCCTCTACAAGCCATACCTTCTTTTTAAAAGAAAAATAAATACCAAGTTTTACTTTTCTTTAATTTTGGTATTGAAAATGGTTTTCATAATTTTTTTATATCAATGTGTTGTATTAATATCTTCTTATTGAAAGGTGGAAATGTTATGTTTCCTTTATGCATGTTTTATGTGATAAGATTATGTTATGGTTCTTGGGCATTGTTATGAAGACAGGTGGTTCCGTGATAAACTAAGGGCGGGTGATCCCAATATAGCTCTCCAATGCATTGGGTAACGCGAAGGAGTGAAACGTTAATGTTTCTCTGAAGAGATTTAGGGAGTATACTGTGGTGGGTATTCCAAACTTAACCAAGAGGGTTACTCCCTACGTAAGAATGTTATGAATGCCTCAAGTTACCTTTTATGTCTTATGATTTCTATGATTTATTCATGATTTGATGAGGTATGTTAAAGTGCCTATGTTTTCTGGGTAAAGTATGATTTCATTCTTATGTATATATGAACTCATGTTTCCTTTCCATATTTTTATAACCCTTACAGAGCTTTTTATGCTCATCCCAAGTTTTTTTGAAATGTTTTTCACAGGTCAAGGGAAAGGTACATGTTATGATGATAGTGTCAAGGAAGTGTCAAGAAAGAGTCCATGCTTTATTTTTAAATATGTTTCCATTGATGGAAAAAAATTGAATACTATCTTATATGTAACCACTTTGTGTAAATGTGGAATGTAATGAATGTTTTATGATCTAATTCTCTAAAACTCTAAACCTGAAAAGATCCTCAATGTGAATTATCCATTTAATTCAATATTAAGTAAGGTTTAAGGTTGGGGCCTTATAGTTGGTATCAGAGGTCGGTTTAGAAAACTTTAGAGGTTAGGGTATTCTTTAAGCATAAGTGACATTACCATAATGGTTAGGATTTCAGAAAGAGTCCTAGTTTTAGATAAAGTGAATGAGTAAGTATATCTTAGTGTTATCTTCCTCATTAGTACATGATGGTTTTGTTGATATACTCACACTGATCTTTTTGGTTTTAGTAAATGGCTGGATCTAGCAGGCACCAAAGTAACAGTGGATGTAAAGGAAACTGTGACAGTTTTTTGAGCAAACAACTAAATGATATGGGAGCTGCAATGATAACTCTTGTTCTTATCCTCAACCAACTATCTAGAGTCATGATTGACCACCTAAACCTTGGTGATTTCTATAGGGCATCATATATGCGAGAAACAAATCCCTACAGAACTACAGGTAATAATCATAAAGGTAAGTGTGTTCAAAAACCTATGTGTCAAAGATGTGGAAAGAAACACCTAGGAAAATGTTTCAAAGGGACAGAAATATGCTATATATGTGGAAATGAAGGTCATAAAGCAAGAACCTACCATGGAAAAAGGAAGCATCCAGTTGACTCGAGGAAAGGGAATGAAGTTCTTTCTGAGGGATCAATTGAATGTTTTAAATGTGGTGTGCATGGTCATTATGCAAATACATGTCCTATGAAGAAGTTTCGTGAATGGGATCACCAAGATCGTACAAATATTTGTTTACCAATACCTAATGCCATTCTGATTGAGGATGAAGAAACTGATAATGACCAATCAAAGGTATGGATTATTTCATAACTTTTGTTTTCCTATTTTGGAATCTTAGGATATGATTCAGGATTTTGTTTGTAGGAAATAAGTATTTCAAAATAAGTTGGAAAGGAATGGTTATTGGATCATGAAGAATGTTGAATGAGTAAGAAGTAAACATATAAGGGCTTCAAGAGTTATGGTGAAATTCTTAAGAGTATTAAGTCTCTTTTGATGATGGGGTTACATTAGAAGACTTTTTATAGTATGTGTAACCCTGATGTTTAATATATGAAAATTTTATTCAAGGAATAGTTATCTGTTCTTTTGTGGACATAGTTATAAAGAACCATTTGGGTTTATATGATCCTTACTTTTGAGGTAATTATGGGTTACTATATGTTATGATGGAAGTCAAAGGCATGAGATAAAATTGAGGTTAAATTATGTTATGGTTATTTTTGATGATTTTATATCTTTTATGGAATGATTTGAGAATTATATAGTTTTGGAAAAAGGACAACACGCAGACCGTGTGACACCCATCGCGTCGGACAAAGCTACAGGAATCGAACCCACAACCAAAGTGCAACAGGTATTTATCGCCTACCACTGGACTACGTGAAGTACCTGGTTAGTTTGACCGATTCTTTTTAGTTAGATGATTTTATGAATTAAGAGTAAGTTGATTTTGGTTTATCTATTGAAATATATTAACCTATCATGAAGGATATGTGATTAGGTTAATTACTTTTCAATACGAGACTTTAAGAGAAACTGATATTGTTTGGAGATAAATGTTACGATTTAACTTGGAAGACTATGTGACTAAATCCTTAAAATATTTCGGTTTCAATTTTAGATTGGTTTACTTTGAATAATTTTATGGACAATTTGTTTATCGAATGGTCTTCATTGAACTCTGGGTTTTTTTTGACAGATTTTGGAGATTAAGAATAGGTTTTTTTTAAGGATTATCCTTTTCAGGATTATCTGATCTTTTACTAACCTTTTTGGTTTTGGTTTTGTTTAGAGTCTAAATAAATGGGAAGTATATAGTTCTCTTTTGTGGATTAGGTGATTCTCTAGAAGTTGATTATAGTACCCTTAATGTGAACAACTCTTCCTAAATACTCGTCTTTTGAAGAAAATATGAGTTTGTGTAAGGAATATAATAAAAGTTGAAAGTCAACATGATAAGTGATTATGTTTCCTTATGAATAAATTCCTCAATAAAAAGTAACTTAAAAAAATGTTGTCTATTAACTTTTCCTACTGGGGAATCGAATACTGTTTAACCCATCACAAGTTTGTGATTTTCTTGTGGTTAACTTTCTCCTAAACATGTTTTTTATCACTCTCCATCAGAACATGACCCTATGTTTTCTCCTCCATGTCCATGTTTTCTTACATGGAATTCTAGTTTGGGTTAACTCAGGTGACCTTTGTACTTATCTTTCTATATTTTAAAGTGATTGTTTTACCGACTCTTGTTCCGATGTGGAATTTTCAATGAAGATTCCAAGGCCAATTTCAGAATTGCGAGGACGCAATTCCCAAAAGGGGGGAAGGATGTAACACCCTAGGTAAATAAAGAATATGACATTTTCACATTTATCCATATTTTTGAATAAAATATTAATATAACTTTAAAGGGGACTCTATGCTCGATGGCGTACTCAACACGTAACAACGAGTTTCTTGGGAATCTTACGTTCCACTCTAATAATAAAATAATATTATTTTAAATGGTAGTTAACGCCTAGCCGTTGTAATGGCGGGAATGAATATAACTAACTACAAAATGATTATATATGTTTTTCAAATATTTTTACTCTTTACAATAAATGTTAGAGGATTAAAAATGCGAATGTACCCAATTATAAGCGTAAACATTCTAATATTCTTTAAAAGGTCGATTAAACGCCTTTTGATGGAGAACCTCTTTTAAATGCACTTTTTGAAAATTTTATGTGTTATATTTGACAAAATAAAATTCTTCTTTAGAATTGGGATATCAAAATTTATTTTGTGTAAATTGTTGGTATTTTTCCGATAAAGTTCATTTTTTAATGAATAGTGAAAATGTTGTATTTTAATACAAAACCACTTTTTAATATAATTTATTTATATGATTAGATTACCTTTTGAATTGGTTTTAAAGTAAAATTAGAATATATTTTTACCATTTAATACAATATTGGTCATCGGAATTAATTTCACTTTGAAATCGGACTTAAACTAGTGTCAATCTTTTGATACATTTTGTTTCATAAAAACACGCTATTTGTTTTGACAGCGGGAATCAATTATTAAATTAATTAATGCAACTTATATGTTTTGAATTTTGTAAAATAGACATCATTTTTGAATTTGGAATATCAAATATAGCTTAGGGTTAATTTTTGGTAATTTTCTGAAAAACTTCAATTTTTGATGAATAGTGAAACCACTAAGTGGTACTTATAAAAACTGATTTTCCGTTTAAGTGAAATTTTTCCATATTTGTGTTTTGAATTTCAAAAATCCGACATAAATGGTTGTCATTAAGAAGTAAAATTTGGTTCAATGGGATTAAAATAATTTTTTTCTGAATAGTAACTTATTAAGTTTTTAATCGCGATTAGAGGTAATTAGTATAGTTTAAGGTAAAAATAATGTTTTAATAATATGAGATGAGCTTGACACATGTCCTACCCTAATTGGATGTGTCATGGACGACAAATACAACCCATGGGTCAACTTGGGGATCCCATGGAGCCACTTTGGTTGGGAAATGACATAAATAACTTTTTATTTAATGTTAAAGTAAAAATGACACAAACATAAGATGTTTTACTAAAACAATTTTAACGTGGAGTTATACAAGTCAGATTTTTTACTATAAATATTCATTGAAAGATAAAAAGATTTCATACATCATAGTATTTGTTTTATAATTTTTAGACATTAAATAAATTAAATTATTTATGACATCATGATGATGCAGCGATGACCTCATTATTTAACGATTTAAATAAAATGGAAAGATAATGTAACATATAAGACCTACACTTGTCCAAAACCTATTGTATCGGTGGAATTAGAACCCTTATCACCTAATCCTTGACAAACATAAATGTGGGACCATTAAAATCGGAAACGCATTCCAAAATAATGTAACATTTTCTCACTTTCCAAGAGTGCCCCTCCCCTCCTCTTATAAAAGGCCCCCGCCTCTACCTCCTTAACCACACTTCCAAAGCCTTTGGCTCCTCCAAACACTTCCCATTTTGGCTCTCCACATCCCTATATTACTCCTAGAAGCCTCACTTTTGGAAGAAGTCTTCCCAAGGAAGCCTTTGAGATCAAACCAAAGGGAGTTACCCGATTTTAAGGTAATGTCTTCACTTGAGTCCTTTTGTTTTATTTTGCTTCTCCAACCCCCTAAACTATTTTTATTCATTTCTTTTGTAAAAAATCCAGTATCTTAAATATACTAGGATGTTTTTATAAGAATATTTCGAGCTACACATACACACACCTACATCTAATGGTTAAATAACATACTGTTTTTGTGGATAGTGAATTTCTACCTCACGAAATGATGATTGTTCAACACTCATATAACACCTTCAAAGGTGGACATTAAGATGTAACTATATTTATATATGATATATAATATGTTTCTGTTTTCCGTAATCCTCTGTATTTTTCATTTATGGCATACCTTTATAGCTTCCATTATGGGTATACGCGATATCTTCATTTTAGGAAGTGCGGACTACCGCCCCCTCAAAGTGGTTTGATTCGTTAATGCCATAAGTGGGACGTATAAAGGATGGATTTAAAATTATTATATATGATGTTATACTAGAATTATAATATACATTTATATCATTATTATTTTCTTTCCATTAAATTATGAGATATAAATGAAATTAGCGTTCATGCGTACGTACGGCTTACCGTCTCCATGAACGGTGCATTTAATTTCTTACCTCTAAATGATTATGTAATATTATAAATACATGTATATGCTGGATATATATGATATATATGATATCCAATCATGAATATCATTCTTGAGATAATGGATATTTTACTACGTGAACAACTTGTAATTATAATAAAAGTTTATTTTTGACTCATGTACCAATGATCGTTAAAACGACTGTTATTAACTTAAATAATAACATAGTGTTCATGACATGGTAATAAGTGATATAAAAGGAATAATGAACTTTAAAAAGTTTCTTAAGCAAGTATAAATTAACTCAAGTTTATTATTCAGGACATTAAAGAACGATCGAGTCAAGTCGGACCCGAGGTAAGGGATCCTACTCCTCTCTTTCTTTTTAAGTACACTCTTTTATGTCATTCTTTTTAAGCTCCTCTTTCTTATGATTGGGATGTTATTTTATATTAATATTTCTGTAAATTTTATGTTAATATAATGAGAGACCCTATTTGATCTCATCAACCCATTTTTGGAAGTTTTAAGTGGCGTCGTTAGGATGCCGAGTTTTTGTAAGAGATTTTTCATCTCACTTTTATTCCCGTGAGACTTATGCTACATTTGCCACCATTTCCATTGAGTGGTATATATACTACCCATTATTATAATCTTTGTGTAATATACTTTCGTTTATGAGTATTTACATCAATGTTTTATGACCCATCTTTCATGGGGTGTACGTTTCAAAAGTTACCCAACTTAGTAAGGGGACCTTTCACCCTCCTCTTTTTAAAAGACTTCTTTTGTTATCTCTTTTAATTTACATCTTATTATGTTGGGATATGTTTTTCTATATCCTTACTGAGGTAAAGTTTATGTCAAAGTGATGAGATACCATTTACTCTCTCATCGACTAATTTTCTGAATTTTTAAGTGACGCCGTAAGGCTGTCGAATTTTTACAAGGGAACATCTTAACCCAATTTCGATTTCTTTGGGTACAACTTTTACTTCTTGAACATGTCATCCTATGAATATGTGTGAATGACCTATGATTGTTTCACACCTAATATCCACTTATATTGGGTGTATTTTTATTTCTCACACATAATTATGTGATAGATTTATCCTTAATTTAAGGATACCATCTTTATAATGGATTCCATCTCAATTTACATTTCCATTGAGACTTCATTGTTGTTATTCACCAATTCACTCTTATAGGGTGTGTATACTATCCTATGAAATATTATATCATGAATCCCTTTATTCTCATGATATTATAAATATCGGATTAAAAGTTATTCTGTAACTATTTGTTTTCAAGAGTCTCTCATTTTTTTTTATACACAACTTTGTTTTATACGGTGTATAAACCCCTTTGACTTTTACGCTTATTCAAAAGGAATCTTTTTTATACGAATCATTTTACTAAATGACAAAAGGGAATTTTTTTCTTGTCGTATGTATGCAGTGACAATGAATTCTCCACTGCCGTGACCATTATTTGAGTTTCGGCTTCCTCTATAAGACATACCTTCTTTTTAAAAGAAAAATAAATACCACGTTTTACTTTTCTTTTATTTTGGTGTTGAAAATGGTTTTCATAATGTTTTTATATTAATGCGTTGTATTGATATCTTGTTATTGAAAGGTGGAAATGTTATGTTTCCTTTTTTCATGTTTTATGTGATAATATTATGTTATGGTTCTTGGGAAATGTTATGAAGATGGTTGGTTCCGTGATAAACTAAGGGCGGGTGAGCCCGATATAGCTCTCCAATGCATTGGGTAATGCGAAGGAGTGAAACGTTAAGATTTCTCTGAAGAGATTTAGGGAATATACTGTGGTGGGTATTCCAAACATAACCAAGATGGTTACTCCCTACGTAAGAATGTTATGAATGCCTCAAGTTACCTTTTATGTCTTATGATTTCTACGATTTATTCATGATTTGATGAGGTATGTTAAAGTGCCTATGTTTTATGGGTAAATTATGATTTCATTCTTATGTATATATGAACTCATGTTTCCTTTCCATATTTTTATAACCCTTACTATGCTTTTTATGCTCATCCCAAGTTTTTTTGAAATGTTTTTCACAGGTCAAGGGAAAGGTACATGTTATGATGATAGTGTCAAGGAAGTGTCAAGAAAGAATCCATGCTTTATTTTTAAATATGTTTCTGTTGATGGAAAAAATTGAATACTATCTTATATGTAACCACTTTGTGTAAATGTGGAATGTAATGCAAGTTTTATGATCTAATTCTCTAAAACTCTGAACCTGAAAAGATCCTCAATGTGAATTATTCTTTTAATTCAATATTAAGTAAGGTTTAAGTTTGGGGCCTTATATTTAATGTACCAGATCTTTGGCTAGTTGTTTCTAGGTTTTAATTTTTTACAAATTAGAACAAATAAATTAAGATTGGGTAACTAATGAGGGGATGGAAAAACCTGATGTGAATTAGTGGCCCAAAAATAACATATACCATCTCAAAAGGGGATTTACATTGTTTATGGTCACTGTTCTTTGAATAATGTATTTAAGAAAAAATATATAGATCGGAAAAGGTAAAACCTAGAGTTAATTGATGATCTTGAGGCTACTGTGAACTATCATGGTATGGGTCACACACAATTTTAGGTCATAATGCTTAGACCGGTTGATCAGGTATGTAGTAGAATAACCCACAGGCACCAAGGATAGATAGAGCACCAAAACCATTCAATAAGGAATGAAAAAAATGTAAATCTCTATCTAGAGTATTAGAGTTAGGAATTTGAGATGAGGTAAGTGTGTCAAGGATGGTCACTAACTAATATTAAAATTAAATATTTCACCATGATGTTTTCAAGGGTGCACAAATATTAGAGGACTTTTTCCTTAAGATGAAGATGCCCCTAGTTGGAATGGAATAATATAGTGGATTTAATGATCATTACCAAATAGTGGAGTCCTTTGGAGATTTATACATTCACTAAAGGGAGCTATGGAAGTTTTATAGAGATTCAATCACTTATGGAATGAAGTGTGATGTTTGGTGGGAAACATATAAAAGATAGTTGGAATGTTTTAATCCTAAATTTATTTTGATTTATCTATCTAAAGATATTTAATGAGTGGAAATAGATGGTGAATTGTGACAGGGATTGAAAAAAATAGTTCATATGTCACTGTATATCCTGAATCAACCTGAATCAAGATATATGTAGTTCTTATGAAGGATAAATCCAATATCAATCTAGAACAACCTGAAGAGAAGAATATTGTATTATATATGTTTAGGATTTGAAATAGAAGGAACCTTGAGGCTGTATCTAGGGAAATCAATCAATTCATAGCCAAATATGAAAATAGGGGACCCAAACATAATGAATTTCAGGGGAAAATTGTCATTTTAACCTATTATAGAGTCTCATAGGTTATACACCCTTATATAAATATTTTTACCTTATAGAGAAATTCAGATCATCTATAATATACAACTCTAGATAAATTAGGGTCATGTTGAATACACCATATGTCATGTAGTTTATCATCATATGAAAGTGGTGAAGGTGATATATAGTTTAATATCATATGATGAGGATTTGTTCCATGCAGTTTAACATCATACTATAAGGTTATTTTTTATTCTCCAAAAAGTTTATAGAGACATTATTGGGGCATTATTTGGGTCGTATTTTAAATTAATTTCAATATTTATATAGAAAAATGTGACTATATCAATAGAATTATTATATAAAGATTGATTTTGTGGATAAATGCAATCTTTGTTGGGATAGGTTTAAGGATAAATTACTATATGATAATGGTTCATATATAGATCTTATCTTATGTATGAAAGGGTTATTTTATTTGTTCTCCATGGAATCATGGATAGGGTTTCTGTGCTGGTGAAGGAATTGTACAAATCTGGATCTCATGTAAATGGATATAGGCACACATGATAGACTACTCTAGGTTGTTTAAGTTCTTATAGTATAAACTATATTTCATGTAGTTTAACATTACATGAAAAATACCATGTGATAGATAATTTATAGTTTTTCAACTAAGAATTAGAGAATTGGGGACATTTTTCAACCAGGAATGGGTTTTAAATATAAAATTATACATTAAATATCTTGAACTAATTTGGAACATGTGCATAATAAGATTGGTCCATCTAAAGTATGGACCCATTAAGTGTAAATTATACACAAATAGTGAAGAATAAAGTATAAAAAAGAATAAAGGATTTTATTGAGCTTGAAATATGGCCCATGATGATTGGTTGGGTAACTAAGTTTATTTATGTAATATTTGGGAATTGATCATTCATTTTAAAATTTGAGGAAAATTCAAGTTTTACCAGTTACAAATTCATTGTAGTATTTACAAAGTAAATATTTATATATATATTATTTGAACTTAACATTTAGATAATATATTCTTTAATTAATTGGATACATCTTTAATTCAAGACATTGGAGCAAAATCGTGCATTTGATTGGTGAAAATGGGCCATGAAGCCAAAGTTGGGCTGGAATCGCCAGATTAGACAATGGTTCTGGTTTTGGGCCATAACTCCTACATTCTTCCTTGTATTGGGCTCAAATTTGGAGAGGATATCGAGAACAAAAGTTCACAAAAATAATCCTTGTATATGTAGAGCTGGTTCACACGTTTTGGGGGCCAAATGGGTGGTAAAATTTGACTTAAAATATTTGGCTGAGATTCTCAATTCACACTTGAAACCACTTGGAACCAAGACTCCCATCCACTATATAAATTATATTTTTCTCATTTTTAGGGGTTGGGACGTGTATTAGTATGTTTATGGAAGAGTATAAGTGGATCCACTATAATTTTCCAAACATTTTAACAATGGTATCTCTTGAAGCAATGATCCCTTCGATGAAGCCTTCTTCTTCTTCATATTGTAATACTTTTGTTTATGTAATAAACTACTTAGATCTTATTTTTCATCTCTTTTATTGTATTTTGTTCAATTTCCTTCTTCTTTAATCATCCTAATTATTCTACAATCAAGAGTAGAAACAAGATTGGGTTTTTCCCTTTCTAAACCTTTTCACATGCAAAACATTTCTATGATGACTACACTGCCAATGCAAGCGTAGTTCTTTTTAATAATCGATCTACCTATAACCTTATCCATTCATTTTTTTTAATCAATGAGATACTGTAATTTAATTAATAAGATGTATCAATTTTTTTAAATTATAATAACTTAAGTAAGAAATTCAATAATTAATACAAAAACACGTGAGGTTGAGAAGCCGTGTAAATTGTGAGAGCGCAAACTTACTCGGTAATAAAAAACCATACGGGATCAATTTGTAGTGTTAAAATATAATCCCTAAACTCAATAAGTTCTAATTGACATAGAGTAAATTTTTCTTAATTTACCTCTGTCCATAAGCTTACCTTAGAACATCAATCAATGCATGGTGTTCCGATTTCATGTTCTGAAGTCAGCCTAGGGTTAAATTTGCTTCATCTTTATGGTAAAGTAAATTCTCGTATGGTTAAGGATTTAAAAAATTAAGGTATCATAATTAATTTAATATTAATTTAAATGATAAAGATAAATAATTTATTGAAAAGGTAGAGTAAGATCATTTACATCTTTTAAAATATTTTCTCAAAAAAACAACTTCTTATTGTGTCTTTTCAATCAAACTTCATTTCAAAAATAAAAAAACAAAAATTATAAAATATTCTTCCAGAAAACATATTCTGTTTTTATGAATAATAAAAAACCCTCATATCCTTTCTATTAGTGTTATTATTCCCATTTATTTTATTTTAAAAATACCTTTAATAATTTGACAAATTTACTTCCTCCTTTGAGAGACAACCTTTGTCATCCCCTCTGTTGCACCTAAGTACCCAAAAATCACATATCATTTGAAAGCGCCCATAAAAATGAATTTCAAATTGGCACCGTTTATAGCGATGCAAGTAATTATTTCATCCTATTAGAGGTATTTCTTTTATTTTACATTTTATTCTCTTTTTATCTTCTTTATTCTTTCTTTACCCAATCTGAATTTTTCTTCTTCTTTTGTTTTATTCTTATTCTTCTTCTTTTGGACCATCAACTCAAACTTATCAATTTCATTTTATTTTTTTCCACTTTTCCTCTTTTAATTTTTATTTTATTTATGACTTGAACAAATTTTTATGATCTCTTAGATCTTGACCCTGAGAATGAACAAAGCCTTAGGGATGAAATCAGGCATTATCATCATATATTAAGTTTTAACATTCAACCAGTAAGAGAATTCCTCCACTCTAAGAGAATTGAAATTGGAAACACTTCTATATCAAACCTAAAACAATAACCAATGGAAAAATATAATGAAAACGAACTTAATATAACCATTCAAGAATTGGATGCTCCTGATATTAGCTATCAACCAAATTGTATTTTAATCCAAATCTTGAATCGGACTTTGAACTGAAATCTAGTTTAATTCATCTTCTTCCAAAGTTTCGTAGATTATCTGGTGAGGATAAAAAATGATTTAAAAAAATTTAATGTGGTTTTCTCAACCCTTAAAACTAGAAATGTCTCTGAAGATCAAATCAGACTAAGATCATTCCCATTCTCACTTGATGGAGCTGCAAAAGATTTGATGTATTATTTACAACCTAAAGATGTAACTTATTGGAATGATTTGAAACGTATTTTTTGTAGATATTTTTTCTAGCATCAAGGACCAATTTCATTCAAAAGTATATCTCAGGTATCATGTAGGAACATTGAAAGTCAATGTATGAGTATTGGGAGAGATTCAAGAAGTTGTGTTCTAGTTGTCCACATCACCAAATCAGTGAGAAACTCCTCATCTAGTACTTCTACGAGGGACTCACAACTATGTAGAGGGGCATGGTGGATGTTGTGGATGGATGAGAATTGGTGGACAAGACACCAGTATCTTCATTTGTGTTGATTGAAACGATGAGAAAAACTCCCAACAATTTGGCAATCTAGGTACACCACATATTAGAGGAGTACATCAGGTAAATCCTTCCTATCATGAAAATCATTTGATTGATACTTAGTTGGAATAACTGACCACTATGGTGAGGAAGATTGATTTAGAACAAAATACATCCCAACCCCCTCTTTCAAGGGCTTGTTGTATTTTCACTGAGACAAGCCACCCACTGATTATTGCCTCCAACTACAAGAAATAGAAGATTGTGCAACAATGATTCCAGGGAGACCATATCAGCAACAACAATAACCATATCCTAAAAAGAAGATTTATTCCATTTCCCCAACATACAACTAGGGGTGTAAGGATCAATTAGACATGAGGTATGGCTCTGGACAACAAAAAGGACCCCCTTTTAAACAAAACTTCTAGCAACCTCTACCTTACCAAAAGGGTTTCCAACAACCCCAAGGAAATTTGAAGCCCAAGCATCAACAAGTCAACAAAAAGGGACTTATCAACCAATGATATATTCTAAAACTAATTAAATTTCAAAAAAATGTTTTTAATCAATAGAATGAGTTCAAGAGTCAAGGTTCGTAGTTGAGAGAGTCGAAGACCCAAATGAGCTAGATTTCCACTGCCCTCCATGAACTAGTAAGTAAGAACTCTAGAAAGCATCTTTCCCAACATACTCCAAATCCCAAGGGGAATGTTAGTTTCATCACATTGAGATGTGGGAAGAAATCAATTGATACATCTGCACCTATCATTCCACTAGGATTCACCTCAACTCTAGAGAAGCCCTAATACATACCAACTGATGAGAAATACAAGGAGAAAGGTAAAGGTAAGAAAAAATTTTATGATGTTCCTCCTAAACCTATTCCATTTCCAAATAAGGTTGTACAAACCAAGTAGATGGATGAATAGGCAATGAAAAAAATTGGACACATTCAAGCATGTTGAGAACAACATCCCTCTACTTGAGGTAATACATAAAATTCTATGGTATGCCAAAATTTTAAAATAACTTTGTACCAATCGAAGAGGGATCAAGGGATATGTAAGGATCATTCTTGGAAGGAATTTGTCTGCACTCATTACACTAACTATAGTGATAAAAAAAATTCAAGGATCCTAGGACATTCACTATCCCATGAACCATAGGGGAGTTACACTTTTCTGATGCTTTATGTGATTTAGGAGCTTCCATAAATGTGATTCCTTACTCTGTATTCTATTCTTTACAGGTTGGTTAGTTGAATTCGACAAGAGTGGTGGTGCAGTTGGTGAATAGAGCTACAACATATCCAGTGGGAGTCCTTGAGAATGTACTTGTTAGGGTAAGAGACATGATCATTCTTGTAGACATCTACATTATTAACATGGAGGATGATCATGTAATTTGTCGTTCTCTAATTATCTTAGGTAGGATATTTTTTCAAAACTACAAAAACTATCATAAATGTCCCTGAGGGTACACTTTCCATGGTGTTTGGAGATGAAGTTGTGATATTTAATGTTATGGACTCTATTAAGTACCCCTGAGAGGACCATTATGCTTTTTTCATCTCCCATTTTGAACCAAATAATAAAAACCCCATTGAATTTTATTATATTATGATTAGGTAGATTATGAGCATGGGTTCCGGTTTGATGTCTATAAGCACTTCCCCACATGTTTCTAATACACAATCCTCTCTTGGATTTGATTTTGATGTGGATTCATATACCGATTTTGATCATGTTCACTCTGATTATGACTTGGATGTTGAGTATGTTGATGGATGTGATGCTTTATTATCTGATTTTTATGATATATATTCTAATACTGATGTTCATTGTGCACATATTTTAGTTCCTTCAATTTCTCCATCCATACATCACCCCCTACACTAGAACTGAAGTCATTTCCACCAAATCTCAAATACTCATACGTTTCAAGTGGTGAGAGATTACCTGTTATAAATGCTAATAATCTTCATTTTAAACATGAAAAAAAATATATTTTAATCTCTTTAGGGAGAACATCTAAGAAATCGAGTGGAAATTGGCTAACATATTAGTATTATCCCCACCATTTTCATGCATAGTATTTTTCTAGAGGATGGGGATAAACAGGTTAGGCAGCCACAAAGGAGACTGAATCCAACACTTTTGGAGATTGTTAAAAAAGATGTTGAAAATTTTCTTGAGGCATGTATATTCAATCCCAATTCAAATTCCCAATGGGTGAGTCCTATTCAGGTTATACCTAAGAAAATTGGTGTCACTTTTATTAAAAATGATAAAGAGGAGTTATTTCTAATGAGTGTGAAAAAAAGTTGGCATGTGTGTATTGATTATAGGAAACTAAATCAAACCACTCATAAGGACCATTTACCCACCCATTTATTGATCAAATGCTTAAGAGACTAGCTGGGAAGGCACGTTATTGTTTCTTGGATGGATTTTCTAGATATTTTCAGTTTCCTATTTCTTTTATCAATCAGGAGAAGAAAGGATTCACTTGTTCTTTCGGTACGTTTTCCTACTGAAGGATGCCATTTGGATATTTCAATTCCCATGGTATCTTCCAAAGATGCATGGTGATTATTTTTTCTGATTTTATTGAGACTTGCATGGTGGTATTTATGGATGATTTTATAGTGTATGAGTCCTCATTCGATGGTCGTATCACTAGTTTGGAAAAGGTTTTGAATCATTGTATTGAGAAGAATCTGGTATTGAACTTTGAAAAGTGTCATTTCATGGTATAGCATGGAATTTTCTTAGGTCATGTAGTGTCAAAACATGGGATAGAGGTTGATAGATCTAAAATATATATTATTTCATCCTTACCCTATCCTTCATGTGTGTGTGATGTTAGATCTTTCCTAGGGCATGCAGGATTTTATTGGTGCTTCATCAAATATT
This sequence comes from Viscum album, assembly GCA_963277665.1. Classification (NCBI taxonomy): domain Eukaryota; kingdom Viridiplantae; phylum Streptophyta; class Magnoliopsida; order Santalales; family Viscaceae; genus Viscum; species Viscum album. Next base: position 451,523,384 of record OY728133.1, read on the forward strand.
TTAGTAAGATTGCTCTTCCTATGTCATGATTACATCAAAAGGATTATGATTTTGTGTTTTATGATTTTTTAGGTCTTCCTTTGATAAGCTAAAAAAATGTCTACCCACTCCACCAATCATACAACCCCCATGGTTGGAGCATCCTATTAAGCTTATGTGGGATGCCTCCAACTTCACGGTTAGAGCTATCTTATCTCAGAGGGTGGATGAACGTTCACATGTGATCGCCTATGCTTCTAGGACATTGGATTCGGCCTAATAAAACTACACAACCACAGAAAATAAGTTTATTAGTATTATATTATCTTTAGATAAATTCCATTCATAATTATTAGGATCTAAAGTAGTTGTTTTTTCTGACCATACTGCTCTGAGGTACCTATTGAAGAAGCCAGATGCAAAGCCCAGGATAATCAGATGAATGGCCCTTCTTCCGGAATTTGACATTGAGATAAAGGACATGAAGGGGTAAAAAACCTGGTGGCGGACCACATGATTAGGATTAACCACACACTAGAGGCAGACACCTTACCTAGGTACCACTTCAGAAAACTTCCTCTGATGAGCATCTTTATTCTATCTTAGGTACGCATCCTTGGTATGATGATTTAGTGAACTACCTTGTTGTGTCTAAGATCCTTGAAAATTTAAAGGAACATCAAGTCAAAAAATTAAAAAGTGAGTCTTGGTATTATGTTTGGGATGATCCCTACCTCTTTCGCATATGTAGTAATCATGTTATTAGAAAGTGTGTTGCTGATCATGAGTTTCATTCTATTTTTCAAATCAATCATACACTTGCTTTTAGTGGACACCTTGGACCCCAATGGACAACTATGAATTTTTTAGACTCTAGATTATATTTTTCCTATCTTATTCTATGATGCCCATATGTTTTGTAAGTCATGCTCTCATTGCCAACTCACTGGGAACATTTCTAGGAGACACAGGATTCCCCAACAGCCCATACTATTCTATGAGATTTTTTATGTATGGGGAATTGATTTTATGGGTCTTTTTCCTAGTTCATTTGGTTTTTTGTATATTTTGGTTTTTGTTGATTATTTGAGTAAATGTGTGGAGGATAATATCTCTAAGACTGATGATTTCATGTTGTAGTGGACTCTATTAAGACACAAGATTTTTTGTAGGTTTGGAGTACCAAAGGCCATCATCAGTGACCAAGGTACACACTTCTACAAAGGGAATTTGTCTTCCCTCCTTCATAAGTATGGGGTGAAAAACAAAACATCAAAACCATACCACCCCAAAATAAATGTCCAACCTGAGGTTTCGAATCGTGAGTTGAAACAAATTTTGGAGAAAAAATTGTAGCAGAATAGGAAGGATTGGAGAAAGCAATTGGATGATTTGTTATGGGGTTATAGGACATCATACAAGACACCCATCGGTATGTCCCCATTCTGAATTTTTTTTGGGAAATTTTGTCATATACCCATGGAATTCAATCATTGGGAATATTAGGATATAAAGAAATGAAACATAGATTTGATCCAAGATGGAATCCAACAGAAGATACAAATTCCAGAGCTTGAGAAGATTCAATTATCTTCATATAGAAACTGAAGGCTCTAAAAGGAAAGATCAAAACAAGCTCATCAAAAAATGATCCATAAAAGAGAATTTCAAGTTGGAGAGAAAGTCTTGCTCTATAGTTCATGACTAAAGATGATTCCTAGTATGTTTTGTTCTATGTGGTTTGGTCCTTATGTTGGGACTAATGTTTTTATTTATGGTGTAGTGGAGGTCACAAAATAGGACACAGGAAGGATATTTACAGTCAATGGTCAATGTTTGAATAAATAGATAAAGGGACTTCCTACTGATGCAGTTTAGTTCATCACACAACACAACCCCATCATCACTTGAGCATATCAGGCTCTTCATAGCCATTTAACATTACTATTATTTGTACTATTTAAATTTATACATTTCATGTGCATAAATCACCTTAAGGGTTCATATTGAGGACAATGAAATTTTTTATGTATAGGGAGGGAACCTTTTTGGTTAGTAATTTTAATTGTTTTCCTATTTTTTAATGATTTAAAAAAATGTATATTTTTTAAATTTTGTCTGTTTATTTTTCAATTTTTTTATTTGTTTTTGAACCTTTTGAGCTAAAATGATACTCAAAACAACTTTAAAATCTATATAAATAAGTGAAACAATTTATCCCATGAAACTGAGCTTAAATTAATGCTGAAAATGACTTTGTTTTCTTTCCAAATCTTTAGTAATTTCATGAAAAGTAATCTGAATATTGAATATCATGCCACATATCACTGTATTTATATTTTAAATCACTTTCCTATGAGGATTATTAACCATTATTTTCATATTCTTCACATTCACCTAACATTTTGAGAGAACCAAACCATGTTTGATTTAACCATAATTTGATTTATTTCAGTGAAAACTTTAGGGTTTGAGGTACTTTTGTTTTAAATTATTGAGGAATTTATTTGGTATTAAATCCCCTATTTCATAATAATCTTTTTTAATGGAATACCTTGAACATATAATCCTTGTGTCCCTTAGAATCCATGAAGAGACTTTTAGGGGATCCACATTACAATCCAATATTCCCTATCCAACCAACTCTTGAAGTGTAATTGCATAATCTAGTTGAACTTAAGTGTGGGGGAAGATGTCTTGTGTTGTGCTAACACATTTTGTGATACTTTGGGTGGAAAATTTAATTCTGAAAAGTTGTTTTTGCTATTAAAAAAATAATTATGTTAGAAGTTGTTCCTTTTCTAGAGCTTTGATGATACTTGATGTTGTTTCTTTATGGAGCTTCTAATAGAGGAAGAATGTTGTGCATATATGGATCATTCATGAAAATCATGTTTGAGAATATTGACATTTTTGCTACCGAAATGTTGAATAGTGTGAAAATTCAATTATTTTTCATGATGATGAACATGAATTTATGCTAAGGGGGTTTATCAGGAGACCATATTTAATTGAAAATTAGATTAGTTCAATTTTTCATCAAAAAGAGTCAAGCCCTCCTCATTCTACCTCAGAATTTTTAACATCTAAATCCTACTAACCAAAAGCCACAGAACAACCCTAAAAATAATTTATGATAAACATATGTCATTGAATCGTATCGGGTGTTAATGTATGAATTTTTCAAGACTATGGTGACCCTTGTATGAGATTAGATGAGAAAGACATTGCTGAAAATTTGACATTTGTGTGATAAGAGAAAAATCAAGTGAGGTAAGTGTTTTGTGGACATGGGAGGATAAATGAAGTGGAAATATATTGAATTATATAAATGGAGAACTTGAAATAAGGGTTTTTTATGAGGCATAATATCTTTTTTTTGGTGTGGAATTTTTGGATCTCAAGGATATGTGTTATAAATTTTTTTTCATTTTATATTGATTTTTACTTGTTATAATTTTTCAGAATACATGATATGAGGTTTTACCTAGGGGTGAAAAAGGGTAAGTGTAGAATATATGATAAAACCCAATTTTATTGAATATTTTATTGATAAAAAATGATATAATTTCCTCAAATTATGGTAACTATGTTCATTTATGGAATATATAGGATTAAATCATTCATTTCAAAATATGATGAAAATTCTAGTTTTACCCTTTAAAATTTCACTGTAGTATTTCAGACATAAATATTTTCCATATCTATTATTTGAACATAAAATTTTGTAACTATATTCCTTAATTAATGGGATACAACTTTAATTCAGGACATTAGAGCTAAATCATGCATTTGATGGGTGAAAATGGGCCATGAAGTTAAAGTTGGGATGGACTCGCCAGATTGGAAAATGGTTCTATATTTTGGCCATAACTCCTACATACGTGCTTGTATTGGGCTAAAATTTGTATATGATCTCAAGAATAAAATTTCCAACAAATCATACGTCTAGATGGAGATCTTTTTCAAGCGTTTTGGTCTTCAAATGAGCGGCACAAGTTGGATTAAAATATTTGTCTGAGATTCCCCATTCACACTTGAAACCACATTGAACCTAGCCTCCCCTCCACTTTATAAATTGTTGTTTTTATCATTTTGAGGGGTTTGGAAGTGCATTATGAAGTTTATTGAATAGTATAAGTGGATACATTCCAATTATCCAACCATTTCAACCAGGGTACCTCTTGAAGCAAAGATCCCTTCGACGAAGCCTTCTTCTTCTTCTTCTTCATGTTATAATACTTTTGTTTATTTAATAAACTCCTTAGTTATTATTTTTCTTATATTTTCTTCTATTTTGTTCAATAATCATATTATTTAATATTATTAGTTGGTATGGAATCAATATTAGATACTATATTTGGTTTTACCCTTTCTAAACCTTTGCACATGTAAAACGTTTCTATGATGACTACATCGCCCATGGAAGCGTAGTTCTTTTTAGTAATCGATCTACCACTAACCTTATTTATTAATTTATTTTGAATTAATGAGATAATATAATTCACTTAATATGATCTATGAATTGTTTTTTTAAATTATAAGAAACTAAGTAATCAATTGAACAATTAACACGAAAACGTGTGAGGTGGAGAATTTTTGTAAATTATGAGAGCACAGAATTAATTAGTAATAAAAAAACATAAGGGATCAATTTTTAGTGTTAAAATATAATCCCTAAACTCAATTAATTATAATTTATAGTGTTTAAATTTTCCTTAACTTACTACCGACCATAAGCTATCCTTATAACATCAATCAAAGCAGGGTGTTGCGATTGCATGTTCCGAAGTTAGCCTAGGGTTAAATTCACTTAATCATTATGGTAAAGTTTATTCTTGTAGGGTTCAGGATTTAACAAATTAAGTGATCATAATTAATTGGACATTAATTTAAATGATAATGATAAACAATTTATTTAATAGGTAGAGTTATATTGATTGCGTCTATTAAAATACTTTCTAAAAATGTCTTCTTATTGTGTCTTATCACTCAAACTTCATTTCACAAATAAAAACAAATAAATTATACAGTCTTCTTCCAACAAACTTCTTATAGTTTCATGAACTGTAAAAAATCCCCAAATCCTTTTAATTAGTGTTATTAGTCCCTTTTATTTTTTTTAAATACCTTTAATAATTTTTCAAGTTTACTTCCTCGTTTTAGAGATGACCTTAGTCAGCTACTCTACTGCACCTAAGTACCCAAAAATCAGATATCATTTGAAAGCACCCACGAAATCGCCATTCAAAAAGGTTTACAAATAGAAACTTGTAAATAAAATTTCTTGTACTAATCTATAACATGTGTATAATATGGTGGATTCATCTAAAGTATGGCCCCATTAAGAGTAAATTCTACACTAACAGTGAGGGATCAAGTAGAATGAAGTAGCAAGAATTTGATTGAGATTGAAATATAGCCCATGATAAGTGTTTTGGTTTCCACTAAGTATCCTATAGTAATATTAATCAAGACACTCATAGGTATTCTCTATTTTTTTGTTAGTACAAATTAGTACATGTTCTACCGATTCTTATTCTAATTTGACTATCATGTAAAGAGATTACCTCTCACAGACATATCGTCCCATTAAACTATGGAAAGTGGGTTGTGGTGGTATTTTTTATCATTTAGTTTAATGTCATATTATGAGGATGAATATGTATGGGGTATTTTATTCTTGGTGTATACTGGTAGACACAGATGGAATCTACATTGAGAATCCTTACATGGATCTATCTCTTGTGTACAGATGAAGGGATTGAAAGTGGTGAGAAATCACTGTTAGGTCCAAGGTAAAAGATCTAGGTGTCACTATATATCTTCTAACAACAGGAATTATTCCAAACATAGTTATGATATGTAAAATATGTATCGTCTCAATGGATAGTTTAATGAAACAAGACATTAAATAAATGAGGAGACCATACACTAAGAGGTGATCAGATATTGGGTAATTTTAATGTGGTCCTAGGATAAGAAATTTCTAGCATCTCTACAAATCTAGAAATAATAGGAATAATCCACATGTAATTATGATGTACGTGGGGGGATTTTTTTCTCTGTTCAAATTCATGAATGAAAACTAATCATGTATTGGGAAATATAACATAAATATATCAATTATGTAGGATAATTAAGTGATTTTGAGTATTCCACTATAAAAATTTTAAGGTCTTTTGGGATAGAACACATTCTATTTAGTTTAACATCATATGATAATCGAAAAGGTCATGTACGGTTTATAGAGGTGTTGGCCAGAATACTATTTTTTCCCATATAAATATAGGGTCACTAAGGATTCTAATGCAAATATGAAAATCCAAACATCGTGATAGAAGAATAATACATTTTATCTTATAAAGGGTTCATAGATGAAGAACTATATGCTGAAGCAGGGGATCATTTACAGATCTTTCTCGTATGTGAGAGAGCAGGGATTCACAAAATAGGTTGATCAAAGATATTTAAGGCAATATGGTGTGAAAAATGATATGGGTTTCTTCCTAGAATTAGATCCATGGAATAAAATACAATGTGAGTTTAGAGATCTAATCGATGAGATAAAGCGAGGGATTTGTTAGGTATTTTCAACTATGTTTGATATAAGACATTCAGGTTTCACTATGTATCATGTATTAATATGAATTAAGTTCTTATAATATTCCATTCCTCCATAAAAATATATTTTTTGTACTATATAAGAAGGGTGGAATGATTTCTGAGTGAATAAAGGGTACAAACCAATATGGGCTAAGGGTCTTATCATCAGAGAATAATTACTCTGATTAGAATTTTTAGGTATGCCTAATATAGGGGATCCTAGACTAACTATTTATCCTAAGTTAACATGGATCTATACACACTTATTCATGATATATAGAGGCAATTAGGGTAACCTTTTCTTAATATTGATCAAATAAATGGAATCTAACACGAATAGAGGGTTTTAATACAAAAAACTGAGAGGAATATTGATATTGTGCATGCGGATGGTCCTGGTAGTTTAGATGTCACATTATATCCTAAAACATTATGAATCAAGACATATATTGTTCATATTATAAAGGTTTTTATCTTATGGTCGACTAATGGATTGAGTAAGGGAACACACACTAATAACGCTAACATGGATCTGGCACTCATGTAAGGAAAAAATTTCACACACACTCTCCAAAATAATTTGAGAGTTTGGGTATGGTTAACCTTACACCATGAAACCCAGAATTAGTTTCCTTTCATTAGACATAGTGCATCTCAATCATACTAATTGGTGAAATCTTCTTGGACCCCTAAGTTTATAAAAGTTTTCCTCAATGAGAGAAATAAGAGGCAATTGGAATATTATTCATACTTCATTATAGCTCATGTATGGAGTGTTTTTAATACACATCAAGAAGTTTTACATAATGTGACATATAATTGAGTGTTATATTGTTTATATTAATATAGATAATACTTCTATAATTCAATTTAACATCTTACAGTGATGTAATTTTTATACATCTTACCATCATATGACCAGGAAATTTTTTATATAGTTTAACATCATGTATCTTGGATGAAAGGAGGTCATACATTTAGAGTCGTACAACTAGGAATATGGTCACCTCACATGAAATATTAATATATAATTCATGAGAAAACATTAATTTTCTTAAAAATGTAATATACTCTATATCCATCATAATTAAGGAATATTCTAAGTTATATCATTAGAGTTCTAAGGGATAGCACTGATTCTATTTAAATGAATGAATATATTTGAAATATCTTATTTAATGCTCATAAAACATAGTTGTCATTGATTTATTGGTTTTTTAGTGTTCTTGACCTTTTATATTTAATTTTTCAAAATAATCTAGTTGATTTTGGGACTGTTTATATATACTGATATTATGTTAAGGCAGTTTGACTTCAATTGGAAGGACCATCTATGTCATATATACAAGTGAATTTGGGGTCACTTTCACACAAGTATGGGTTATGGTTCGATAATACAAAAAAAATAATGAAATATTTTGTAATCCTAAAATTATTTTCCTTACCAACCATTTTATACAATTTATAATATAGAAGCTTTTCAAAAGAATATATCTTTCCATTTTTCACTACATAGTAGAAGGATGAGTGGTTAGATGTAATATTTTACTAATAAAGCTTCATTTTCAATTTAGAAGAATAGAAAAAAGTTTCATTTTAGATCAATATTTTGTGAGGGATTCAAAATATGGATATGATGTTGAACTTCATGAAAATGTTGATAGAATTCATTTCAGATTCATTGAGGGATATTTTATTGACTGACATTGAGAATAAGTTACTAGAATTAATCAAGTACATGAACTGCCTAGTAGTAGCTAGGGGATAAAAACCCATGACATCAATTATTGAGTCAGTAAATGGACTAGATTATTTAGTGGTATGAAATAGCTCTAATGTTTTATAGATGAAATTTTCATGTATCAAGGAAGTATTGAATTTCATATTGAAGTCCATGGAGTCTTATTTCATTATTTTCCTGAAGTATTCAAGCCTCTTGATCTGATGGGAGAGCATGGATATTTTATGATAAGCATTATAAGTGCATGAATGTAATTTATACATAACATTGATGGTTTCCCCTCTTTCAATGAATTTTAGGTGGTCCATATCAATGCCTTATTCGTAAAAAACTTTTTAAGATCCTCGGTCATCAAAGAGGATGATTTTTTCTTCCCAACATTGGATATATTCCTTCTCAGAACATTCTAATAGAATAATTCTACTTTATAGGTAGTCTGTTATTGGATAATCCTTAAAGTAATGGTATCATATGTTAAATATAGTGGCTCTCCTTAATCTATGGTGTTTTTTATATCATTGCTTTCTTCTATCTTATTGATGATGAATGGAGAGGCCACCCTGTAGTGTGTGATGTAGATGATTATTTCATCTTGATTTTGTTCCTATGGGGTGTGGTTGCATTATAAGATACATTATATTGAGTATTCTGTGAATTATGTATGTCAGATAGGATATATTTGGAGTGGAATTCCTCTATAATCACTTATACATAATCATATATAGGGATAAATTATTCAATCATAATACAATATCCACTATTAATTTTGTTAAATAGAAACTCTAGACCACCCTGATAGTCAGAAGTGAAAGACCCTAGGTGACCCTGAGAGGGGGGTGAATCAGTTTGTCAAATTTTTATCCCATTTATTGGATCTTGTTCCCACATTGGTAGGAACATAATTAAACTTGTATGATGGATATGTGAAGTAATTAAAACATTCACATGGATAAGGACAACACAATACTTTTACTTGTTTCACTACTAAGGGAAACATCCAAGGAGCATACACCGAAAAGTTGTCGGTTGTACCTAATTCCACTAATCTTCATAGGTTTTGGATTACAAGTTTTGGGTATAGTCACTCTATCCCAGGCACACTGCCTTTACAAAAGTCTAGGGAAATCTCACTGCTTCCCTTGGGTCACTCTCGTTGACTCCCCCTGGCTCACTGCCCTAGATGAAGTCACACGTAATTTATGGACATGAAGGTTATTTCAAAAGATAGTCATGAAATTCTTTGTCTCCTATTCAGTATGAAACTTTTCTTGCATCGAGGTCCAAATTTTATGCTCTTTAACATTCAATCTTCTTCTCTACTGCAACAACTAGATGTACTAAGACTTCTTATTCTTCTTGGCCAGAATCACAAATTATTTTTTGATTATTCAAACACCGAAATATAGATCACGAGGCATCATCAGAATCATCTCTTCTTAAAATGTATAGATAATATATTTTTCACATCCTAACTCAGGTTCTACTATACCGGTTCCCCAATATGGTTTTCCACAATGACTCAAATGTGCATCTATGTATGCTAGAGGTTGTCGTCTAGCAGCGAGGGCATAGGGTGTGTTTATTGAGAGGATATAGAATCATATTAGAGTAACAAAAATAAAAAAAAAATAACTAAACATCATCCATAGAATCAAATAATCAGAGTGCAAAATTAATAGATATAAACAAGGACGTAATAAATGAAATTTAGAAAAGGCCCAAACAGCCATGTCATTCATACAATACGGATCACCCATCAGGCCGACCACATATACAAGAATAAAATAAATACAAAAAAGTAAAATTATCCTCTAATCCCTTGAGAAAAACAACATACCCAATCTCTAAATACTATCCCAAGTTTCTTCACTCTGATCAATAGAATCTACACAACCAGCTCTGCTCAATCATTTGCAACCATGGACCTCAAACTTATCCATCATGTATCTATGCTCAGCCTAAAATCATCCATAAGGTCTCCACACACACCATGGTGCATGTATAAGGGGTGATAAATAAATCATAGTAATTCGACCTCAATGTTGAAGCTATAATAAACTATCACAAGTACCTTCTCATGTAATATGCTCAGCCTAGCCAAGACAAAACTTGGAATAAAATAAATAAATACATTGTAGAACATTAGGTTCATGATCACAATTGATGATACCTACTTTTTACAATAGTGTAATTTCTCTAAACAGAGGCCAAAATATACATATATATACATATATCCACATAAATATATATATATAAGATGAAAAAAACTAAAAAAAACTCAATGTATAGTCGATCCTTGGCTCTGTGATCCCAATCATCTGGGCATCCCATGAAAAACGAATTGGGCTAGTTGTTAAGAATTGAGATGGATGTCATACCACTCAAGATGTGTATAATTAATTTGATCTCTGGTTCAATAATATTAATCGACAACACCTACTTCGTTCAGTGCCAAAAATATCTCTAAGAAATCTATGTCACCGTAGGGGGATACATTTCCTAGTATTGGATTCACTGGTACTCACCTCCAATTACTATAATGAAGGATTCAAGATAATTTTTGTACATAATGTAAATGTAAATGATATGTATTTCATACCACTCATTTAATTTAAATTCAATCTGATGTGTGGGTCCTAGGTCCTGATCCATAGGCAGTCATGACATTGCGACTCGGATTATCCCTAAGGGGATAACCCTTAGGTGATATGTATAAGGAATCATCTATGGATCCAAAATAAATTAAATTAAATGACTCAACAGACTCTTAGAAATGGTTCTTCCACAATACCCTAGGGATCATCCTAGGAATAACTAAAGAATAGAGGAATTTAATCCTCAAGTATATCAAGTCAATGATGAGGAGAGACATTTCCAACACCACTATCAAGTTAGGAACATAAGTCAGATCCTAGGAAGTATATCTAAGTATCCCATGAGAGTATCATATCATGATCAAATTCCAAATCCCAGTAAGTACATCATGAAATCCTAATAGGATAGCATCAAATAAAAGGGGCTCACATCCGAATTCTAGTAAGTAGCTCTACCAATTCTCAATATAAATATATTCATAGGCCAGATCCCAATAAGTACATTTGGAAATACCTATAATGTAATTAGGATCAACATTTAGATCCCAGAGAGTATATCTAGGCATCCTAATAAGAGCATCACATCACATCAGGCCCCATAGGTCATATACCCAAAAGCTTGTATGGAATCTATTGCTACATCATTAGTAATCATGTGTGATAATAATTAAAAAGTGAGGGTGGTTAAACAAATAAACTATAAATACTGCCACATTACCTTAGTATTAGAAGTTTGGTATGGGTTTTAAGTCAACACCCACTAATATCTCTAACCAAACCTAAGACGTACTCACTTCGGGTCGCCCAAATACTATGACACCCACTGGGTTCCAAAAATGAAACAGTAGAGAGGAATATTACTTGATATCCTTGAAAGGAGTAAGTAAATAGAGGAAACATACATGGGAACCTCTAGGTAAAAACATAAATAGATGAATCCAACTTTTCATCCTTGAAATGAGTAAGTGGATGACTTCTATATGAGATCCCCTGAAAGTGTAAGTGGAGTAATCTTACATGGGATCCTTGATCACATTTAGGTATCTAACAACACACTTCCTCCCAATCCAAAAAGGAATATCTATAAAGGGGAACACCCTCAAGGAAAAATCTATATAATCATTGGTTTAGAGAGATAGATCATGGACCATCTTAGATTAAGGTCTCAATATTGGTTAGTTCGAACACCCAACCAGATATGCCTCCTTTGGTCATGTATCAGTCCTGATAACCTAGAACTATCTGAGATACATTAGATGAGGAAAATGGATAACTCTTTCCAATTCCACTAACCCTTTCATATTACCATAAACTAGGTCTCATCCTAGGTGTCACTCTCATAGGAGACCTATGAATTTAATTACCACAGGTAAACCCACTCTGTTAAGTCTCTCACCCAAAAAATCATCTTAAAAGCCCTCGAACAACCAAAAGGGTTTGACCATCCTTATCTACATGAAAAAAATTATCAAGATGGACAAATAAAACATAAATTTATTACTATAGGTCATAAAGATATGAAAACCCATAAAAATAGTAGTAAATGAGTAATACATGACGTGTTTACACGTGTACACAGCGTGTACTCTAAAAGGTCTTCGAAGCTATGTACTCTAGTTGGACAAGGAATGTAAGTCATGTACACATAGTTTAATTCATGTACATGGTGTGTACCCTACACGGGGTACCTCATTATATACCTCACATATCATGTCCATGTACTTCACCTTTTCATGTGGTGTGCAACCCACATGGGGTCTAGTCGGGTATTGTATACATCCAAGTTCCCTTACATGGGTTGACTGGCCAAGTACTCTTATAAATGTATAACTACTAGTACATGATGTATACATCCAGAACATTACATATAATAGAAAAAAAAATTATCTTCCCCAAATAGGAAAAATACATGGCATGTGTTCCTAAACTACATGGCATGTGATCAGGACATTTGAATAAGAAAACCCTATAATCATTCTAAAACGCCCATTTTTTCCAAAATATCCATAGCTTGAACCCCATTGGGTCCTTATTAAGCATAATAGTTCCATAAAATTAGAAAGTAGTAAATCTATAGGAATTTGTAGAAAAAAGCTCAAATAACCTACCTTTGGGTAGAATCTACTGAAACTTCACCCGTTTCTATGATCTGTAGTTGTCGCAAGATGATCTGGCTCCTCTCAATCTCCACTGCAAAACCACCCTTCTACTCCCTTGCTTTATTTCTCTCTCTCTATGTATATCCATCTAAATTTTTCTCTATCGTTCATGAAAATTTGTAATACCACAAGGTTGTACGCAATAATCTAGGGGTGGAGAATAAAAAGGAGGAAAAAGAAAAGGATGAAAAGAAAAGAAAAAAGAAAAAATGTCATAGGACTTATTCTTAACTCAAGTTCAATCCTTTAATAGGAAAAACCACCATTATAGACTCAATAAAAGATATATAATCTCAAAATGAAACACCTTTCAAAAGAAATAGCTGAGTGAATGCATGAGAATAAATTAATATTTAATTAATTAAATATTAAATATTAACTCTTCCATGAAAACATTAACAGCTCAAAATTTCACCAAACTCATATCCTAGGGTAAACCCGATATTATGGAACCAATGGAGTGGTCATAAAATTTATCTAATATTATTTACTAGTGGAAAGGACCATTTATCCTTTATAATAATCTAAAATTACGAATTTAAATTTTTATGAATTTCTGAGTCTGAAAAAACACGGGTCCATACAAACTCCCCACCACAAACCCACTCATCCCCATGAATCCTTAGGGGAAAATAGTCATCTTTCTCTCATCCTGAGAATTTTAAAAATGATTCTATCTTGACTATAAAATGACCAACCTTACATTTCCCAAAACTATCCCATCAAAGAAAACATTTAACTACAATTATCCTAATACTCCCTACCATAGAAGTACCCATATCATTGTGTAAAAAAATCTCCCATTCTCACTTTCTAAAAATGGTTTTCATGGAAAATTAAAATTTCCCACTAATAAAAAAGGTCACAAACCTAAAATAGCCAATGGTGCATTCCCCATCAAATGTCTTACCTTATATCACTCCATGAGTTCCACCTCAATAGGTACCATCGCCAAACCAGGAAATATATTTAAAAATCTCTATGTATAGCTGAATCTATATTAGTGTATTCATGAAAATTTAAAGGTATAATTAATTATCATCTATAAATATTAGTACACTAATATTCCATCAATAGATATGTATAGTTCTCCTGATCCACACTCACATCAAAACTGGTTATACTTACCTTTATCCAACTCCCGACACCATGTCACTCGACAATGTATATCCATGTCCAGCCATTGGTTAACCATATAATGGAACTAGATACACTATAAAATACTTCTATATCATAGATATAAAGTTAATATTTGATCATAACTCTTAAGAAACTATGGCCATATAATTTTATTAAAACTAACAATCCTCATCTTGCACATGACCACTCCGAGATTAATGATTTTAATGGTACCATGCTTAATGAATGTGTATCATTATTACCTGAATAACACTTCCTAGATACTTCCATTATAATTCCATATTTACCATCATATTTGGAACATAATTCTTAATATTCTGTAATATCCCTTGGAAATCCTCTTCAAAATCGAACACTCCACCTAGGCAATGGTTTATTTCATGATAGCCCACCTCATGGAATTGTTTTCGGAAATTTAAGTGCCAAACGTGAAACGATTGGTCAATATAGCTAAGAAATTGAATAGTCCTACTCATCAAAATCAGTCTTGATACACAATAACCCTAGGTTATTCTTCAAAAACCAAAGGTATCATCATGACTATATCGCAAATATCGAGAACCTCCCATGTATCGGTCCCAAGAAAAATGGATAACCATTATCATCACCACTATATCCATTAATTGATCTAATACAGCCTATATTGTGGGTTTCCCTTGATCACATTGAATTTAGAATTACTAAAGTTTTAGAAAATCTAAGGTTCCTAAGATATCTAACCTGGACCTATTGATCATGCCATGTGAGGGTCACTAGGTCCGACCAACTAGCACAAATGTTAACCTTTCACTAAGGTCACCTATCATGGGGAGTCATCCATACACACATATCAATTATCAAACCATGTATAGTTATCCTGATAACGCTCTCTACAATAGGTAAACCTGAATATAGAAAAATGAATCACCTACCAAGAATCAGCCTACCTAATCCGTGATGCTCTCTAAGATCCTTATAATGGTCTGCTCCCTGGACAATCAAAATATTAAATAAATAGTAGGATTAACTGATAGTAACCAAGAATATGCATACAGTAATACCCCCTTGAGTTCCAATACACTATAAACATTCATGTACCTATTGGATTTTTACATTTTAAAATTACTAGATAACCAAAAACAAAGTTCAGTTAAGTAAAATATCTTAGCAATCCAGAGAGTAAAACACCATGTATGTTCTTACAAATATTTTTTTAGCCACACATGGTTTGAGTAAGTATAATTTCATTTCAATATATGTGTGAAAACACTATATAGGTTGTTACTAACACTTTAAAAAAATCGAACCTAAGTAGGAATTTCCTACAAGGGGTCTGACATAAGGTCATCACGTGCCTTATCAACCTGCTAGGGTCTCTGCACCTTCAATTCATGGGGATAGATTCATCATCCCCACTATCAATGTATCATCATACATCCACATGAACTTACATTAAAAATAAATATGTATATATATATATGTGTGTGTGTGTGTAAATCATCCCAAATGAGTAGAATTCCACCAATAACCCATATGGGAAAACACAATTTAGGTTGTTGAAAACACTTTAAACAATTTCCCTTTTTTGTTAGTAGTAAAATCATGCACTAAAATACCTATAAAATTTGGACCCTAAATGTCAAATATTATTCTTAATACACCAATTTCTTTTGTTTTCTAAGAGTCAAAATCATTCACTAGCCTCTTTTCAATGGTCCAAGATCTAGAAATACATCAATGAAATCTATCTAATGGGATGAGATCAAAAAATCTATAGTAAGTTACAAACTAAACACCAATAGTGTATTACTCTAATAGAAAATAATATACAACTATAACATCACATATCAAGTACATCAATCCAATATCCTAATAAACTTGGACTTCTTAATAAAACAAGTGTTCTCAATGCACCAGTTTGATACCCATCATAGGTTCTAATAAATTTCTAATACTTTTTTATTATATCCCAAATAGTAACAAAATACTAAAGGAACACTTATGATACCACTTTGTTATGTCCTAACCTGTGTTCCACTAAATCAGTGGCTCAAGAATGTTCTCCAAAAGTCCTAAATCACACCTCTCCATACACCAGAGGCTACTTTCTAGTATTAAGAGCCTAGTTTGGGTATTTGGAGAGGCTATACCTATATACAAGAGTAATTAAACTAGCCTAAAATAACCAATAATCATCCATTTAAGTAAATAATTAGAGTGAGGAAGTAGTAAATATAAACAAGGATATATGAAATGAAATTAAGTAAAGGCATGATCTTCCATTTCATATATAAAACATTGATCACCCACTAGGCCGACCACATATGTAGGAATAAAATAAATGTAAAAGGTACAAGGATCATACGCTCTTAAAAGATGATCCACATACATGATCTCTAAAGATCATCCTAAGATACTCCATCCTAATCAATAGAATGAAAATGGTAAGATCTTCTCAATCATATTCACCATTGGGCCTCATACATATCCATTATGTATCTATTCTCAAACTGAAATCAACCATAAGTTCTACACAGACATATTGGTGTCGGTAAAAGAGGTGAGAAATAGATCTCAGTAGGACACCTCTAATGTAGAACAAATAATCTTGTGGTATATGTGTATACTTATGCATTATGCTCATCCTAATCAAAAAACAACTGGAAATAAAATAAGTAAATCCACCTTTGATCACTAAGTCCATGATCCTGATCGAGGATACCTTCTTTAGCCAATGGAAAAATGTATCTAAACAATTTCCACAACATCTATGTATATATATAAATCACTATAAATATATATTAATATATAAGTCAAAAAAAATTAAAATAAACAACTCATTCCATAATTGATCCTTAGGTTAGTGATCATGATCATCTTGAGATCCTTTGAAAATGCATTAAGCTAGATACCATACCACTTGGGAAATGTATAATTAATTCAATACTCATGTTCATAATCCCAATTGACAATACATATTCATCCAGTGCTGGAAATATCTCTGAGTAAGGCACATCACCATAGGTGGTACATATCCAAGCCATGGGTTCACCTATACTCGCCTCCAATCACTATAATGAAGGATTCATAGTATTGTTTTAAAATCATGTAAATCAAACTGAGTTGGATTTAATACCACTCATGACATGTAAATGAAGTATGATATATGATTCTTAGGTCCTCATCCATAGGCTATCACGACATTGCGACTCAGATAACCCCTAATGGGATGACCCTTAGGTGATATCTATAAGGAATGATCTACAAGTCCAAGTACATGCTTGATATCAATTAAAGTAAGTGGATGAACAGCCTCATAGAAATGGTATATCCATCTAACCCTATAGATAACCTTATGAATCACTCAAGGAGAGAGGAATCTAATCCTAGGGTATATCAAATCTAGGATAAGGAGTACGACATACAACACCACTATTATGTAATGCTCATAAGACATATCTTTGGAAGTACATCTGGTCATCTAATTATAGTATGATATCAGTATAAATGGATAGATCCCAAGAAATACATTGGGGTATCCCAATAAGATAGAATAAAATAAAAGGGTCTCAAAATCAAGATTCCAGAAATTACCCCCATCAATCCTCAATATGCATCACCTCATAGACTGGATAAAAGTACATACGGGAAAACCAATAATATAAGTTGGTGCAAAATCAAAGTCCTAAAAAGTACATCTAGGCATCCCAAAAATAGAATCTCATTACATTAATCCCCATGGTCTATGTACCAGAGAGAACGTCTGGCATTTATAATTCCATCATTAGTAATCATGTGAGAGAACAAGTAAATAGTAGTGTTGGGAAAACACATAACCCGTAACTACTTCCATGACCCCTTGGGATTATAATTTTTGTAAGGGTTTTAAGGTGACCCCCACTACTATATATACCCAAAACCATGATGTGCTCACTTTGTGCCAGCCACCCATTGGGTCCCCTTGATCAAACACTGGAGTGGAATATTACATAGGATCCTCAAAAAGAGTAAGTAAATGGAGGAATCCTACATGGTATCTTCTAAGTAAAAAAACATAAGTGGATGAATACAGATATGTATCCTAGAAAGGATTAAATGGAATAATCCTACAAAATATCCTATGAAATAGTAAGCAGAGGCATCCTACATGGGATCCTTGCTCGCATTCAAGTCATTAACAATTCAAGACCTCACAGTCCAAAAAAGAACATCTCTTAAGGGAGGATTATTCAAGTAAAATCTATATAAGAATAATTCTAGAGAGATATATCATGGCCTATCCCATATCAAGGTCTCAATCTAGGTTGGTCTGAATTCCCAACCAGATAAGCCTCTTATGTCATGTCACAGTCTCGCTAACCAAGGGACTATTTGTGATACATCATATGAGGTCCTTATAGAACTCATTAAAATTATACTAACCATTTAACATGACCTTAAAAGGGGTCTTATACCAGTTATATCTCTTATTGGAGACTTCTGAATCTAATTATTTGAGGTAGTACTTCTTTATTAAGTGTCTCACCCCATAAATCCTCTTAAAATTCCTCAAAAAACCACAAGGTTTCCACCATTGAGATATATGACAAACAATGCTCATTGTGAACTAATCATACATATAATTGAGGCACTTGGGTGTAAAAATATGAAATTCCATGAAAGTGGTAGTAAAGGAATAGTGCATAACATGTTTACCTAAGTATATGGAGTATACTCACAAATCCTCACCTAGACATGTACTCTAGTTGGACATGGTGTATAAGCCATGTACATGGCATGTAAGTCATGTGAACAGTGTGTAACCTATATGGGGTACCTTCCTAGGTACCTCACATGACCTATCCATGTACTTCCCCTAGTCGTGTACATCTATATAGCATGTAAGCCACACTGGGTTTAGTCATGTATTACCCATGGAAAATATCCATCACATATGCTATCTAGCAAAGTACTCAGCTACATGGACATGTAATATCACTTGGAATATACTCCTAGTACACTATGTATACTTCCAAAAAGTCATCTTCAATGAACATTAAGAACACGCAATGTTTGTTCCTTAACTACGCTCCCTGTGATTGGGATTTCCAACCTGGAAACCCCGAAAATCAGCCTGAAACCTTGGTTTTTTCCAAAAAAAATAGCCAAATACCAACCCCCATCGGGTCCTTAGCAAGAATAATAGGTCCTCAAAATTGGAAATCAGTAAATATATGGAGATTAATGAGGAAAAAATAAAAACGGGATACTTTTGGGTGTAATTCACCTAAGGTTCATCTGTTTCAAGGTTCCACAGATGTTGCATGACAATCTGGGTCCCCCTAAGCTCCATCATGGCACCTCCCTTCTTCTACCTCTCTCTCTATCTGTCCCTATCTCTATCTCTCCTTTTCCACTCTTTGTATCATAAAAGGGTAATTCCACAAGGGTGTATGTGAGAAACCATAGAGGGAAAAGAAATGAGGAAAAACAAAAATAAGAAAATAAAAGAAAAAGAAAATGGGGCTCAAGCACGGACCTATTACCCAGCTCAAGGTTATGAATCTCCTAGGAAAACCCTATATTCTGGACATAATAGTAAAGATTTAATCTAAATTTTATTCTCCATTCAAAATATAGTACTTAATTAACACATGAAAAAAAATTATGATTTAAATATTAATTATTAATTATTCCCTGAAAATTAAAACGTCTCAGAATCTCACCAAACCTCTTTCCTAGGGTAATCCCTTATTCTGGGGCTAACGGATTAGTAAAAAAATCCAAGATTATATGCTATCAAAAAAAGACCATATTACACCTTATAATCATTCTAAATAAAAAATTAAAATTTCTACTAAATTTTCAAATCTAAAAAACACAGCTCCATAAATTATTCAATAAAATAATTTAACATTAATTTAAAGTTTTTTACTAGTAAAGGAATTAGAATAAATTCTTTTTTATGCTTAAAAGTTCATTTTTCTAAAAAAAAATTCTTTTTGTTTTTTGTGTTTATATTAAAAGGAATTTCTACCACTTTTTGGATTTTAATTTGATTAAATAGCCATGTATAAATATGATAATGATATCACTTTAATTTTTTTTTAATACTGAATAGTAAATATGGTAAAAATTTGTTAATTTAATTAAGGTTAAAAAGTTTTAACTAGGGGTTAAATTAAAATATAAGATTTAAATTACCACTTAAAACTTCCGTAAATTTGATTTATTGAATATTTTTCGACATTAAATTATCTTATCTTTGATTTTGGGTTGTCTTTATTCCACTTTCACTTAAATATAACTTTATAATAATTTAATGTTTTATGTTTTCAAAAGTTTTCTACCCACTTAACATATAAAAATAGGTTTTCCCCCTTCACTCCTTCACACCTTTTGAGCTATCTATCTTAGTTAATCCCTTCCCAAACACCTTTATAACATCATTACTCTTGTATTATATCTTTTAGTATTTATAAAAGTACAACCTTTAATGGGTTAATGTGTAATATAAAGTTTTTTTTCTAATGAATAGGACCTTTAAAATTCATATGAAGGTATTCATGTCCTGAAATAAGGGTTTATTTTAAAATATCATTTATTTTCTAGATATTCTATGTTAAGTTTTAATTGAGGGAAATCATATGATTCTTATCTTTTAAACTCGTATATTTTTATTATCCTCTGGTAATTTTTTAGCTTTTCAAGTATTATTGACTTTTTACTCTTGTTGGTACTTAAAATAATCGAGAAAATGTTTTAAAAAAATCTAAACATATTTCATATTTGGTCAAAGAACTTTTTATTCCATGTCCATATTCATTAACATGTTTTCAAGAATGTGCATTTTTATAATCAAATAATTATTTAAAGTCATTTTTAATTATTCTTGACTTTTTTTTAAATGTTTAAATAATAATATTCTTTTTATTTTCTGAATGAGGTACTTTTGGACTTTTTACCAAAATTGTGAAATAAATCATTGTTTTAGTGTTTTCCAAATGGATGGATTTCCCACCATCATGACTATTATTTGTTTTGAAGCATCCTTTAAAATTTCCATGGTTATTTTTAAATAACAACTTTATCTCAATATTCTATAATTTTTTTAGATACGATAGTAAAATGATTTTTTCCCGTATTTTCTAAGAAATGTTCAAATTCTTTTTTAAAGGTATTTTTCATCTCCGTCAATATCCTTTTGTGTTTATTATGCTTCAATAAGGATATTATATAATTATTCCATCCATGTTATTTATCTAGATGGATTGTGATCACGTGATAATGAATGTTTATGTATCCCATTTCTTTACCTCGGGTTATGCAATAATGAATTGATGAATGATTTTATGATCTTGTGCAACTGATATGTATGGTTCACATTATGTGGTTGGTGGGTCTATTAAATACCTCTAAGGAAATTGGTATTTATTGATCTTCATGATATATTATTGACAATAATAGGGAGTGAACCTAGTGTGATAGGGGAATATATCCACTATGATAGTTTTAGGAGTGAATCATGACTAAGGAATTGATTTAATGGGGAGTAAACCCAATCCACTATGGGACTTTTTCCACTATGGTAGTCTTATAAGCGATAATTTTATAACGAAATAATTTTAAAAGATTATAATTATTCTAAAATCCCAATGTCATGTTCTTATGAATTTCATATGATATTATGGTTCATTATTGATTAATGATGATTCTTCACTCTTAGGCATCTAGTATTTTGAAATTATAAAGCTTTATGACATGAATAATGACATGTGATCTTTGACTGATTGGATATTAACTTTGTGTGTTATAATCATGACATAATACCCTTATGATTATCTTATGCTTGTATATGATCATCGGTTGATATCTCACATGTTTACCCTTACAGGTCATCTGAGCTCACCCTTTCGTATGTTTCCATTTTACTAATGTTGTAAAGAAAATTTTAAGGGATTTATAATAATGGTACTATGAGAGAAGAAATTTATGGGATATATCGAAGATATATTATGAAATAATTTGTTTATATATCTTATCTTTAAATACACGGAAACTTTACGGTCCTTAATCATGTATAATTGTGAAATGTATTTAATATTCATTTAAAAATATTAAATAATTATGTATGTTATTCTTGGATTGATTCAAACTTATCTGAAAAGAATATTAAGATCAAAGAATCTATATAGCATGTATAAGTTTATCTAAATGAGATTTATATAAGGTCATAAGTTTCAAATATTTCAAGGGGAACTAATATTTTGTAAATCAAACCAGTGGAAGATTAAATAGAGTAATCTAAGTATTCTAAATGTCAGATAAGAGTACCATAAAGTTGAACTACCTAAAAGAGAAGAGTCACAATATTAACTATGAAGATCTACCAGGATCAAGTGGTCGGTTCAAAGGTTTTCATATAATGTGAAATTATTTATTTTAAAGGATATAGGGGATCCAAACATCCTATAAAAAGTAGAATATATTAGTTATTATAAAAATTGGGAGATATATATTAATTATGAATTAGATTTTTTGCACACAAATGAATCTTTGGAGCTGACAAAACTACCACAAGGGAAGAAAGTACATTATAATATATGGGTAGTCAAATTAAAATAATAATCTGATAGTAGGAATAGACATATTTATAGGCTAGTTGAAAAAGGGTTTCTTAGAAGGAATGGATTGATATATCTGAAAATTCTATCTCCAAAAGATAATAACAACATTATCCAGTTAGTACTGAGTATGGTTGTTATCAAAAGTTTTCATTTAAATCAGATGGATATAAATATATATTTTCTTCATAGTGACTTAGTGGTGGAAATTTATGTAAATAAACTAGCTGGTTTTAATAATTATTAGAAAGGGGAATTGGTGTGTAAGAAGAATATAACTTAATATTGGTTTAATCATATGGTAAATTAAAGAAACTGAAAATTTTATTCAATTGTAGAGGAGAACAGTTTCATGTGGAGAAACATGAATGACAATATCTACTATAAGGTGTTTAAGTATGGGAGTTTCGTACTTTTACTATTGTAAGTGGATGATATTATTTTGGAAGGACCATAAATTATGAATATTCAAGATGATTATGTTTTTTATAAATGATTCAAGATTGAAAATATTAGGGAGGTCAACAAAATATTTGGGATGAGGAATAAGTGACACAATAAAGATGAGAGTTTGGTGTTGTCTTAGATAAAATACATTTTAAAGATAATCAAAAGGTTTTTAATTTCTAGATGTAATATGATCTCAACTCCATTGTATAGATACTTAAAACTATCTAAATGAAAATCATAGAAAATTGAATATTATGTGAAGGGCATTGAAAACATAAATTTCCATTAGAAATTGGTAACCTGATGTATTCCATGGTGTGTACTCATTTGGAAATTTCGTTTTTAGAGGGAGTCATTATATTGTTCATGGAAAATTTGAGAAAAGAGAATTGGGAATCTATGAAATGGATCATCTATTATCTCAAAAGATAAAAATATATATCTTTATGTTTTGAAACATATGATTCATTATAGGGGTATGTATTTATAGAATTTAGGGTAGATTTAGACACTCAAAAAATTACAATAGGCTATGTGATCATATTTGAAAAAAATCATGTTAGTTGAATATTAAGAATGTAGTCGGTGGTGGTGTTTTATATAATAGAAGAGGAATATGTGGAGACAATTAGAGTATGGAAAGAAATGAGTTGGTAAAGAAATATATTTGAAGTGCTAAAAAGGAGGTTGGGAAGTGTTTATCTTTACTTTGATAGTCAGAGTGAAATCCATTGGCTAAAAATCTAGTGTTTCATTCTTAGAGAAAACACATTGACTTGGAATATAATTTCTTCTAAAACATGTTTTAGGATAAGAATCTAGATCAAAATAAGATATCCAAAATCAAAAATCAATTTTACATTCTCAATAAATGGATAGTATAAGAATGTTTTGGGTAATATTAAACCTCAAAGGGACTAGAGAAATCATAAGGTGGTGGAGACATTATATATTATTTAAGTGGAATGTTTGTTTGTTTTTCATAATTATTGTAGGTTTTCATATAATCCTTGAAGATTTTATTCATGTTGTATATTTTTATGAGAAGTGAAGTCAATTTTCTAGATCTAATTGTTCATCTAGAAATAGAAAGTTTAGAAAATGGACACTGTTAGGCAAAGGAAATGGAAACATAAATATTTATTGGAGGAAGGATGTATTTGAAGTTCATAACATCCAGTAACTATGTGTGCATGAAATGAACTACACCTAATTGACCTTCTACATCACCTAATAGAGACCACCACTTGGTCCAAAGAGAATTATTGATCCCCATGGAATGATAACTAGTTTATGCATATCAATGGAACACATTTTGGAATGATTGTTCCCTTATATAACAATATAAACCAGTAGAGGAAGCAAGAGAGAATCAGGAATGACCCATCAGAACATTGGGAATCTATGCACATCAAATAAATAGATAAAAAATCAAGATTAATTAAAATAGAGAAAATTATAAATTAAAAACTATATAATTCGAAAATAAACATAATATTTATTATATATGATAAGGTTAAAAAACAAAAAGAAAATATAATGACTTTATAAAATGGTTGATACATCATTGCCCACAAAGATAAAAATAAATCCAACACTCAAACATCTCATTGTGACCCATAATAACTAACCATAATAACATGTCTAGAAATATAAAAATATTATCCACTAATTAAAACCAAGTCCTGGTCACCTAAGAGAAAGAAGGAGAGATGCATACACACACATACACTAGCATGCATGTAGGGTGTGAGTGAAATGCGATCAATGGGATCTAACCAAGATGTCGATCTGATCCCCTTTATAAAACAAGTCATAAATTCTAGTTTGAACATAATATAGAAAATGGGTTTCTCACTTTTCAATGAGCGTTCATAAATGAAAAAATTGATATAATTTTTTACTTTCCTTCCTAAAACTATAAAACAAGCCTTTTCAAAAGAGGGATATCTGGTTTGATATTATTCATTTCAAACCCAACATTGAACAAACTAGTTCCTTTAAGATGTTCTTTTAACCATGAGGAATGGTATTTAAAAATACATAAAGTGAAATCCAACATGTTTCCCTCTTCTCCCAAAATCATTTCTCAAATACCATTTTAAAAAAAACAATACCTCACTTTGTAAATCATACTTTAAAATATATATTTGAAACCAAGTCATATGAACTCACTTTTAAATTAATTTTTAGATTAAAATGTTCTAATAATCTCCTTAAAATATCCACAATGGTTAACAATGCAATAAAACTATTTCACATGGTATTAACACACTCCTTTCAGAGAAAACAACTCTATAAAATCATGGAACTCCTTCATTGAAAACTATCTAGTTCTATGCACCCCTTTATAAATATAATTTTCAATTTAAAAAATCTATATAGTAATTTTAGAAAATTCTAAGCATACACAACATTCAATTTATAAATATTAATTAAGAAACCATACAAATACCCTTTTAATATATGTAAAAAACCCATTACAAAACCATTTTCCAAGACCATTAATGGTACTACATATATTTATAATTAATAAGAATGTAATTATAAAACAAAATAATTTCATACAAATTATTATAATGTAATTATAATTGAATAACCAAACTCATTCAAGAGGAATCTCATCAAAACGCATTGCGTTAAATGGAAGAAACACAACTAATATTGGAGATGCCATATATAATCACTATACATCCAAACCCCATTAGTTAGACCCATATAAAACCCTATTTTTCAGGCCAATGTTCATTAGGGTTTTCATAAGTAATAAAATTTAGGGGAAGTGTGATGGAGAAAGAGGAGTAGAAGTTAGATGAGGGAATGGGGGGATTAATATTTGAGAACCACTTGAAATCAAGGGATAATAAGATAGGAAGTATGAGGGTATAAGGAAAGACTCCTGGATCCATCCATAGCTATGAGAAAAGAATATATAGGGATAATATAGAAAAATTACATAAAAACTTAACGAGGGTAAAAAGATAAAATCATTAAAAATTAAAATCTTGATGGGAAGGTCGTGGAGTGATGCCTTACATTTTTTCATGATGAAACACCCCCAAAAAACACACATACTTCTAGTAATCCATCACATTGCGGTCTCCCCAAGTTGTGGTGTAAAGTAATTATAAGAAAAATGAATCTACTTATTAGATAAGTTCATGGTGAAAAACTCTAGTCCTAGAATGAATTACTATATCCCATAATTTTAGAACCCTTAGGGCCTCCAAAACACCTGAAAGATCATAAAAACTCTCACATACCAATATTGTTTTCAGGTATGACCATATTCTTGTATCTTCAACTATCTAATTTTTTATCTCTAGTTATATTGTTGTTTTTAGTCCTTGAGGGGTCAGGGGAGTGTTTCTAAGAGTGTAGTGTATGGGTAGACTAAAACCTATTACTATAAAATCTATTGGAGGTCCATTGGATAGACGGTTATGGCCACCGACCAACTGGTGGATAGACCCTAGCTAATCCAGTCTATAAGAAGTCCACCAACTAGCTAGTGAAAATTATATATTATAGTAATTATTCTTGAAACCACTGGCCAGTTGGTTGGTCACTACTAGCCAACTGATTATTCTAATAGGGTTGGTAATTTGAAGGCACATATCATATTTTTTCTCTTGATACACCCTTTTATTTTTCTTTACTCCACTCGTGACCACACTCAATCCATATGGTTCTAGGATTTATCTTAGACATTATTGGATATACGAAAATCAATTCATGATGGATTAAAATCTTGTTCATCTTATTGGTTTTTGATCATTTATACATACCTTATTTTGGAATTGACATCTCCTCTCATATTTTTATTTGATTTTGATCATCCATGATAACCTAAGAAAATTGTTTAATTTTTAATATTGATTTGTGTTTGTAATTTATAGGGCTATTTATCAGCTCCTCCATTCTATTTGGTAGAACCCCTTTCCAATTGTTGAAGTTCTAAAAATTTAGGTAGGTGGTTTCATATGATGCACATATTCAATAATACCCATTTTTCTTTCTAATTTTAAAAAAAAATTAATAATGTTTTTTTAATCATGAGATGTGATCTCTTAGAATTTATTTTTGAATGGAATGATAAATGATGACTAACCATTTTTTAAATGGTCTTAGAATAAAAATTCATGATCCTATAAATAAATATAGTTTTTAATAGAAATTATTATTTTGAAAATATTTATTTGATCTTGGTATTGAAATTGATACGGAATGGCATGTTGAGATATCCCTGAAAATAACATATTTTTAATAACATGAGTTTTGGTATAACCTTTGATGATATTTTCTTGAAATTGAGTAGACATGGCTTGTGAAAACTTGGTTTTTCAATATTTGTGGAATTATTTATGAGACTAATGAATGATGTTTAATTAAAGCCCATGGGATTAGGGAACTTATGTCGGTAGTCCAGGGAAATCATGCTCGCCATGTTTATCTCTACCTTTCAAAATAATTGATTATAACAGTACTAACTAAATATTGATGAGGTAGGGGACACTTATAAAGGTGTAATCATACATCCTAGGCCCATATACCTTGGTAAATGTGATCTCTAAGTGGATATGATCATTGAGACATGTGGGGACCCTAAATCCATGACCTAAATTGTCTGGGAAATATATTACAATATTGATAGGATTTCTTAAAAATATTCCTTACATATTTTTCCAAATAAGGTTTTATAAATTCATTTCAGATTAAACACTTTCCTATAAAAGTTTTGTATATCCATATTTTGATAAATTATTAATCAATTTTTGAAATTAATTTTTAGATAAAAAATATTAAAATTAATATTATGCTATGTTTTATTTAAAATTATAAAAAATTTATTGATTTAATGAGTAACTATAATGAAACACTTGGTGGGGTCATATTGGGTTTGTTTTCTCATACACTACATATGCCTTTGGGAATATTAAGAATTTTTTTAGGTACAGGTAAATTCAAGGCATCATTTTGAGGAAATGGGTATCTTTGATACAAGGATATGGGATTTCGGTAGTAATGTATGGGGTGAGCGACCCATGTGTTCCAAGGTTATGGGTTGATAGTGATATCATTTTCTTGATTGTTTTTTAACATTCATTTTTATTTTCATGTCTATTATTTATATCTGGTCTTCATCCTGCTATCACTTGATTCTATTTTATTTTATTGATTGGTTTATTAGATCCTATATTTTGGTGAATTTATTCCCAAAATTTTTATGTGTTTCCCAAACAATAGTGGCCATCCTGTGGGGATCGAAAATGCCCTTTGGGTTGTGTTATAGACTTATTTGGATGCCTATTTTTATGGGTGATATATTGGTGAATACCAAAATAATATTTGAATTCCTAGAGACCTAGAATTCTATCTAGATAAATTGTGTTTCCTTCAAGATTTAACACTTGATTAGGAAGTGGTGGGATTGAATGGTTACAGTAAATAAGCATGAGGGATTAGAGTGGAAAGAAATTAAGACAATATTTAACAATAAATTATATCCATATTATATAAAATTAATGAATTCTATATTAGTCCTCATCCATTATAAAAAGAATTATACAATCATGTAGTATGCTAATCACTTTTTTGAACATTCTTAGGTTTCACCTGAGGTTATATCGAATGAAAATATGAAGGCTCAAATGTTCTATATGGGTCTTTGAATAAATATTCAATAATAGTATTTTCATATTGAAACTTTATACCTATCCTTAGGTGTTGGATAGTGATTTTGTAAAATAGATATACCTAGAATGAAATTTAGGTATGATCATAGTTTCCACTAAACCTAGTGTTTATTTCAAAAAATATAGTATGGGGAAAAGAAATAGAGATTATATTTATCGTAGAAATAGTGGTTTTTCCCCCAAAAGTTAATTCTAGATTATATAAAACAATTGGTAGAGGACCATTTACTTGTTTCCAATATGGAATGATAGGACACTCAAAACATACTTTCTCAAAATCACCAAATCATCATAAATCATGTGGAAACTATGGTCACTTATAGAGATTCTATCATGTTTTATCTAATATTTATAGTTCAACAGGCCCGTTGGAACCTAGGGGAACAATGGTAAAATTAGATGCTTCAACAATAATGGGGTTCCATCCACATGCCTATAGAGTGAGTTTATTACACATAGTGTAAGAGTATCCAATAGAAGTTTATGTGTGGCCAAAAATCATGATAAGTACCATTTTTCTTGCTTCTTATATATCAACTGCTTTATTTGATATAGATTCCTCAAAATATTTTATATCAACCCACACTGTGAATATATTGAGTCTTAAAATGGAACTCATTCCCTATGTTGTGGAGATAGTTACACCTCTTGTAATGAATAGGGAGTGGGGTCTTTGATACCTCTATGAATTTTATTTATAAGAATCTAAGCTAGTGTAGAATTTTATAGTCCTATAAATAAGCATCCTTGATGTCATATTTATAATGGATTGGTTAGTACCTCATAAATCCAAAATCAATACTTATCATTAAAGGGTTTGCTTCACTACCCCCAATGGGAGGTCTTTTGTTTTCTAAGGATAGTGGGACCTAATGTCTAATTGGTTGGGGTCTCCTCTTACATATATTGGTAATTTAATATCCTCCTCTATTGTTGATATGGAATAAGAATCCATTTTATAGAGAACTTTCTCCAGTGGTCAATGAGTTTCTCAATGTGTTATCAAATGAATCTTATGGATTTATTCTAGTGAGAGAAGTGTAATTCTCAATTTAATTTGCATTGGGAACTCAACTAATATTGATTCCATATTATTTCATGGATCCAATAGAGTTAAAAGATCTTAAATTTTAGTTAGTTGATTCAATATCAAATGGATTAATACACCTGAGTGTGTCACCCCAGTTGGATACTATGACCTTTTCTAAGAAGGATGACAGAACTCTCCAATTATGTGCTGATTACCCAAATAACAATTAAGTAGTGATAAATAACAAGTACCCACTTCCCCACATTAATGATTTATTGGATTAATTGAAAGGGGAAGAGTGGTTTGCAAAAATTGATCTTCATTCTGGTTACCAACAATTAAGAATCAAGGATTTGGATATTTCAAATACCTATTTTAGGAGACGGTATGTCCATTTTGAGTACTTCATGGTTTCTTTTGGGTGAAATAATGCTCTTACAAACTTTATGGTACTGATAAACCTGATTTCCCACCAGTTCCTTCACTCTTTTATTATTGTATTCATTGTTGAAGATTTGGTTTCATCAAGAACTAAAGAGGATCCTATGAACCAATTGAGATCTATTCTAGAAATACTAAGGGGTCATATCCTATATGAAACATTATAAAAATGTAAATTCTAGATCTAGGAAGTGAAATTTTGTAGGCATGTAGTCTCAGAACATGAAATCTATATCGATCCTAAAAATGTAAAGGTATTAATTTCATGGGAGGAACAATAGAATGTCTTTAAGATCCAATGTTTCCTAGATCCATTAGATTATTACTGGTGGCTCAAGATGGATTTCACAATTCATTCATCATATTTGAAAACTCTTACAAAAAAGGGGCTAATTTTCTATTGGAATTGATGTGTCAGACATCCTTCTATGAACTGAAGAAATTTTTCACATCCACACCTATTCTAACTCTACCAGAGGCCAGATAAGGGTAATTTTTTTATTATGATGATTTTAATGTAGGTATGGGTAGTTTCCTTATACAAGGAGATCATGTTTTGTATTTTGTATCTTTTAAAACTCAACCTCATGAGAATAATTATCCCACCCATGATCTAGAACTCACCACAGTTTTTCATTCCATTAAGAATTGTAATTACTATATACATGGGGAAAAGTTTATCATCTACTCTAATGGTAATATTTTGTGATAAATCTTCACCCATGTATATTTGAACATCTAATAGTAATTATGCGTGGAATACCAATAGTTTTTTAACATCAATATTACCTATAATCTATGAAAGGATAAGAAATTTGTTGACACTCTTTGAAGGGATTTTCCTTCCTATGTGGTTAAATAAGTAAAGGATGAAGTTATTTTTGTGGTAATCGTTACATAGTTTCATTTGGGTGTCATAAGGGAAGAGACTGGTAATGTATTAGAATCTATTTAATTGAAATACTCTCTTCTTGGAATGATCATCCATGAGAACAATAGGATAACAAGTTTTTGTAATATCATAGATTCTTTAAATGGTGTGGCAACCATAAGTGAATGGTAGGAATGTAATTTGAATAACTATTTGTAGCATGTGTGTGTTCCCTCTGTAATTGGTCTACAGTTTTTCAAATTATGTTCCTAGCCACATGAGTAGTTCCACTTAGACACTAACATCATAACTTTGGTGCAAGGTTTGTACTAACCATGCGAGGGGTGTCTCTCTAGGATAGTGTTGGGTGCATGATTAATAAATTTTTTCTCCAACCATGTGACCAAACCCTGTTCCCCTTTATTTTTTTTGTAAAATTACTATTTTTCAATTTTCCCTCTTAAATTATTTTTTCATTATTCCTCCCTCATATGCGTAGAATCCCTCACCATTAGAGCTCCATATTATCCACCCATTTATGATTTGATATAACTCCTCTATCTGGACCCTAATAAATCCAAAATTTTTCTCATTGGATTCCTATAATTAAGCTCTTTAGTCTATTACATTCTTTCCTTGGTTTATCTCTCCATCTTTAGAGTTATTTCAATGTTGGCTAATATTCCTTATTTTCAAGGGGATCATATATTTCTCCAATTTATCCTATTATAGCTCTATTATGAGGATACTACTAAAAAGGTCTCATCTACCATCATGTGGTAGGTGTTCTATTAATTTTACCTCAAGTTTTATTGCTTTATATTATGCAATGTGATGTCACATGTCAGGTATTCCATGTGTTTCCATAAAAATAAATGTTTTCCTTAATTAATTTAATAGACTTGTTTTAAATGCCATTATTCCCTCATGTTCTTTTTGGAATAGTTCCTTTCTGACTAGTGCCACCCCTTGAAGCATGCCTTTGGATTTCTACCTGACTTAATGGACATTTATGTGACCAAACTAACTCCTAAGTAGTTTTGGATTGAATCCTAAATGTAATGACTCAAATGAATTAAGTGGGAAGTGAGTGTTAAGACCACATCATGTTGATTAATATAAAAATGGTTATTCCCTTATTGAAATTAATAGTAATGAATTAAAAATCATTTACTACCTCATAATAAATCCTTATTGTCTAATTACTATTTATGAAACTTGGTCATGGTGTCCCATATACTTGTGTAACTCAAGAATAGAATCTAATATACTTGTGACACTCAGGAATGGAATTTCATATACATGTGAAACTCAGACATGAAATCCCATATACTTTTGATACTCAATAATGTCATCCCATACACATGTGATACTCAAGAATGGAATCCCTTGCCACTTTATGAGACTCTAGTGACTACACACAAACTCTTGAGTTACGGCTTGGGTCCTACCTGGTGCTAATTATCTATATATATGGATATAAAATTCACTAAATATATAGTGTATATATATACATACATACATATGTGTATATATATATTCATTCATGGTGAAATCTGTTCAAAGATATCCCAACATAAGCTGAAGTAGGTAGTGTCAGCCTTGTGTCCTTTGGGAACCCAAGAATAGTCATTTATAGTTTACATTACAACTTCACCATTACTATATCTACACATTTATAATATTATATGAATTGTATGGGAATGTTCTGTACATCTTTGGTGGAAAATTACTGGGTATATCTCACACCTTTTTTTTGTTGTCCATGGTACCCGAATAGACTTCATGATTGCAGGTATGGACAATGGGAATTGTCAAGAATCTGATGCCTAGTTCTCGATATTACTATGGATTATATAGAATATGTTCAATAATATTCTCCTTATTCTTTAAGAAATATATTTTTTATTTTATTTTTTATTTATTTTATATCAGGTTGTGTCTATATTTTCTTTGTATTCTTATTTACACTCTTTTTATGGAATACGTATATGAAATAATTTTTTATATGAAACTAGATGTAGTTTTAGCATTTTATTATGTGGCCATATGATTTACCTATTCTTCCACAGTTTATCCTTTATAATTATGATTCTTAAGATTATTTCATATACTATACCATTGATATACTTTGAAGAAAGAGGGTATATTCTGCCCACTATACCTCCAATGACCCTCACTGCTATTCATAAACCTCTGGCATATGGGGAGGTATGCTTGAGTCCATGTGGTCATTGGTTTGGTTACTATGATCGAATGAACTGGATGGGTATGTCACAATGTTTTATTAGATTTTTCTTTTATTAGCCTTAATATATTGGGATGGTATAAGGGAGACTAATATGTGTTAGAATTTGGTAATGAGACTGTGTTTGGGAGTATCTAACCTACATATAGAGAAAATCCATATTACCAAAGATGGTAATTGTGGTTTCTGGATTCCTCTTATTACAATTGTTTGGATTTCACCATTGGGGGAACACATGATATGTGATGATATATTTATTATTATTTTGTATTCCATTTTACCCTTATCTAATTACATAAAAGAGATATTTGAGCATGTGTCATTATAGGCACGTAAAGATTCACATGTCGTGCATTATGGCTTACTATATAGGTTCATCTTTTGGATTTTATTTCCTATAATTAATTTGGTTGTTATGAGTTCCATGACTATTATACATTTAGAAATATTATAACACTTATTATAAGGGGAGGAGATACATAACTACTTACTTAAAGTGAATTCATCAACCTAATTATTATTTCCTACATATCTTGATGGAGACTCCTTAAGTAGTCAATTATGGTGTAGTACCCCGGACTACCCTGAGAGGGGAGGGGTGAATTAGGGTGTTATATTTTTCTTTTAAAGTGAAGCATATTTTTCCTACATTGGTATGAACTAGTTAAACTTGTCTGATGGTAATTTGTAGTAATTAAACATTCACAAGAAGAGAGACAACACAATAGTTTTACATGGTTCACCACTAAGGGATAGTCCCAGGAGCATATGTTGAAAATGTGTCAGTCATACCTAAATCAACTAATATTCACTAGTTTTGGAATAAAAAATTTCAGACACAGTCAATCTATGTCAGGTACACTTCCTTTGTAAGATTTTATAGATAGCACACAACCTCCCTCAGACTACTTTCATAAAATCCCCCTAGACCACTACCTTGGGTGAATTCTTACTTAGTTTAATGACATGAATGTCACTTAAAAAGATTGAAATTTAATTCATTGTCCCTGACTAGCATGAGGCTCTTTTTTCATTGATTTCATGAGTTTATGCACTTGAAATCATTTTTCACATAAATAATATGTTCAAAATGTTCAATTCACAAATCACTTTTAGGAAGCTGTTTTGTGAAGATAACAACCTTTATGAAGAAAAATGTCTTCATGCAACACTAATTCATTATGGAACAACCAATCATCACAAAACTCCTTTTTCTAAGATACCTAATCATTGGTAAACACTAAGACATCCATTTCATGATGCTCAAGCTCAAAATGGATATTCGATTCATGAATCTCTTAGCCTTCCTGAATTAAGAGTGATTAATACTTTTTCTCCAATTCTTTTTCTCTCAAATGAATTGGCGGTAGCCTTATATTTATAGTCTTGGCCTATTATCATGATCCCATTCCTCCATTAGATTTTTTGTGAACCTCCAAAATCATTTTCATGAAGCTCTTTCACGCAAAAAGCTCTAGTAAAATGTAACCCATTCAAGAAGGTTCTCATAGTCAAGGAGATTACTATCAACACTTTGTGAATTTTTGATTCTCCACTTCTCATAGTCATGGAGAGTACGGTCAAACTATCACACCATTCATGATGCTTGTTCACGATGCTCCACATCTTCATGAATCTTAGCCTTTGCAAAACATAGTCTTCACAAAACACATTACTTTACTATATTTATCAATATTAAATACTAAAAACCCCACCTTTCATGATACTTTCCACTTACTCCATATTTTGAGCTCAAAAATTTGGAAAACACTAGGAAATGACATGAACTTCAACACTATAGTTAGATTGTACTGTAAGATCACTTTCCTTACAAACTGGCTGATCAACCCAGTGTGAATTGACAACAAACACAAAAAAACATTGTTTCTAGTAAAAAATAGACTTTGGTTCCAACAATATATTTCTTTGGGTTTGTTTTAAATCTGTTTAAAATTCAATAAATCACCAGCCTCTATCAAAACCTGAAATATAAGAAACAACTCATCTAACACTCTAAGTCTGTGTGAGAAAATCTTATTGTATAAAATAAGAGGCGAAGCATGAATTGGTTTCTCATGATTTGTAATGCTTAAATATTTCCAATATAAGATCTAAATATTTAATCATAACACCTAATTCTCATCATTTCAAAGAAGAATTGCATGGTTTTTCAAAAACCTACAACTAGATTACCTTTATAAATACCATCAAAACTTTATAACATTTTAATTTATTCATTATCCCCATTTAAAAATAAACCATACTATCCTATATTTGTACTTCTAGAGTTCAAAATACACTCCCCATGGATCATATCCCCCCATAAACCTACATCACTTCCACAAAAAGATTAAAATAGTTAACAAAAATGAGGAGAGGGGGAAAATTATAACCTATTAAAGCACTAGGAGGTGGTTGAACACCAAGGTTCACCTGATGTTTCTCAAACACATGTGATGCCAAAGGCCTAGTCATAATATCAAACACTTGTTCATCAGTACCAACATGTTCTATTTTAATCACACATTGATCAACTTTTCATTGATGAAATGATATATGATCTCAATATGATTTTTATGTGACTGCTAAACTGAGTTTTTTAAGAATCGATTGTGCTCTTATTGTCACAGTGAATCACCATTGGCTATTTCACCTCATCACCAATTTCTGTAAATTGTTTTTTCATCCACAATATCTGATTACATTCCTTTATAGTAGAGATATACTATGCCTCATCCATACTAATAGAGGTACTTTCTTATTTCTTGCTCTACCATCCCACGCATTTATATCCAATGAAGAATTCTCCACCACTTATTCACTTTATATCCACCACAAAACCATCCCATTAAGAATTAAAAAATGATGAAAATTCATTATATATTCCTACATTAAAGTATAATCCAAAATTGACAGTACCTTTAATATATTTCATGATTCTTTTAACTGCTGCCAAATGTTATTCCTTTGGATTAAATTGAAATCATGATGCTAAGAATTTTGCGAAGATGATATCTGGTCATGTTATAGTCAAGTATAATAATCTTAAAATGATTCTTATATACAGGGTGGGATCCACATAAGTCTCATCCTCGGGCATTCCAAGTGTTTTTCCAACCACAATCAGAGTCAAAATTAGTTTGGAGTCATGCATGTTGAATTTATTCAGTATCTCTCTTGCATATTTTTATACGAATTGAAGGTGTAATCCTTCTTCTGAATCACCTACGGCCCAAGAATTATGTGATTTCAACAATCATAGTCATTTAAAATTTAGATTTCATGTGATTATTAAATTCCTCCACTAATCCCTACCTACTTACACCAAATATAATATCATCCATGTACCCAAGAACCCAAAATTGATCTTCTTGAGACATATTCACATATAGATTATTGTTGAAAACTCTTTTTAATTGAATATTCTTCATATAATCATCTAGTCAATAATATCATACATGTGGTGCCTATTTTAGACCATAGAGGAGATTCTTTAATCTACAAACCTTTTATTCATCATTTCCAATCAGAATTCCCCCTGGTTTTTCAATGAAGACTACTTATTCGAGTTCTCCATTTAATAATGTTGTTTTGAAGTATATGAAATGAACATTGTATCCTCTTTGAATTCCCTTAACAAGTAAAATCCTGATCGACTCGGGTCTTTCTACTGGATCAAATGTTTCTTCAACATAAATTCTTTCAATCTATTAATAGTCTTTACGCATTAAGTGTGCCTTATTTAGGATCACATATCCATGATCATAAATTTTATTAAATATCCACTTTTTTCTAATCACATTGTGATTTTTAGGTATGTTAAAAACATCCCATGTTTGGTTCTTCTCAATCTGATCTAATTCTTAATTCATGGATTTGACCCATGATTCAACCTTCACAGATTATTCAAATGAGGTTGGGTTCATAATAGATAAGAAGATATAGCGTGCTTCATTCCTCATTCTCCTTTTCTGTGTGGGTGGATTCCAATCCCCAATGATGTGAAATTGACCAACTTCTTTTCATCTATTTGTCCTGTGAGGTTTTAATGAAGTTTCTTCATCCATGGTTTCATATTCTAATTCTTCTTCTGAATCATTGTTGTCTTGTGAGATTTTAATTTTTTTAAGCCTTCCACTATTAATTCATTTGAATCAGTCCCTTCTATGCTTTATTCTTCATATTATATCATATTAGTATACAACCTCCTCAAGTTCTTTATGGTTTTATCTTCAATGATATTGACATCACTTATTTCCACAATTCTTCCAAGATGATAATTGTACCATTTGTGGACTGTTCTATTCATTTAATATCCAAAGAATATTCCATCTTATACAACATCAGCATAATTTCCTTGATTTCCTTCTTTATTTTGTATGAAACATTTACTTCCAATGACACAAAAATACTTTAGTAAGGGCTTTCTTAAATACCAAACTCGTAGATTTTATTGGTTTCTCCCAAAAAAATCCATGTTCAATTTTGAGAGTACACTACTACTTGAACAACCTCTTTCTAGTAATGAAGAGAGATACGATGGTAAATTAATATTATTCTAGCCATATTATTCACCTACCGATTTCTACATTCAACACTATATTTTTTGTGGGGTTCTCACTCCAACCGCCTCATGTTTTATTCCATATTTTTTCAGGTAATTTTCAAATTCAATAGATGTATATTCTCTTCCATTTTTAGATCATAGTATTTTGATTGTGTTGATAGTATCATTATCAGCAATTCGATGATAACTTTTCATGTAATCAAGCACTTGAGTTTCCTATGTATAATCATTTCACAAGACATTATACTATAATAATAAATAAAAATAATGAAGTACCTCTATCCTTATTTTCTAGAAAAAATTATTAGACCACATACATCTTTGTGGATGATATCAAGTATATTTGATGCCCTTTTGTTCTTTGGCCAATATGAACTCCCGACCATATTTCCTCACAAGAAATCATCATAAGTATTTTATAATTCATGATTTAGATTTGGAATATCGATGACTATATTCATCATAGATATCTTTTCTATTCTCCGTTTGTTACTGTGACCCAACCTCAAGTGCCACAATTTGTTTTATTCCTCAACTATCAAGTTACAAATGCTCTCTTTATTGTCAACCTAGTATAAATTGTTATTTGTTTTTCATCCCTTCATGAGATAATTGCCTATATTTCATTTGATAGTGAACCCCTTTTGATTAAATATCCCTATTAGTCCCAATTCACAAATTTCACATACACTTAGGATATTGTGATGCAATCCATCCACATATAGAACTTCAGTTTTCCTAATCTCATCATTTTCCAGTCCAGTACTTCCACTACCTTTGATTTTTAACATACCATCATTTCTAAATCTCAATGATCCATCAACCATTTTCTTAACATTTTTCAATAAATATCCACTTCTCATCATATGGGATGAGAATCCACTATCAAGAATACAAGTTTTATTGTTCTTTGTAGCTTTGAGAGATATTTTTTCAATTTTAGATTTATCTATTTTTTTCCTTCCATGAGATATTTGATTGATTGGAGGATAAATGTATCCTTTCCAATATATTTTCCATAATAATTGGTTAATCATATTGATATTCTTATTTTATAGGATAATGTCTATTTTTAAGAGAAGCACCACCTAATTGGTAGGTATTTACTTCTATCCGAGTTATATAGGTAATGTTCCTACCTTTCCTCTGCCTGCAATGAATAGATTTATAGTCATAGATAGAATAGTGAAAAAAAATATCCACAAAAACTACATATTCTATATGATAGAGGACATGGAGTCGTTCTCCTTTAATGACTTACAGGCATTTCCCCATTTAGATGGCTCCTTGACTCTTTACAGTAAGCCACAGCATCACCTAGAAAGCCACAGAATTGACATTTCATAAGAGGAAATGTGTTCTTATATCCATACCACATAATATCCCCTTATTTTATAATGATTTTTGATTGGAGATCCATTATGTTTATGTGAGGATTATATTTAGCTATATTTTCTGTTTGGTTTGAAGATTTATTTTTTGTTACATTGGGTACCTTTGTGATATGTTCAACTTTCCACTTCCCTTTATTTTGGTGTATCTTGTTTCCAGCTTTTTATCTTTCAACATCATAGATAATTAAACTTCTTCCCAAAAATTTGGATATATGATCATTAAAATCATTCTCTACACCTTCATATTCACATTTATCTCTCTCTAATAGCACTACATCTAAGAATCTTCCAAACTATAATTTGATCTATATTTCCCTTG
This sequence comes from Viscum album, assembly GCA_963277665.1. Lineage (NCBI taxonomy): Eukaryota > Viridiplantae > Streptophyta > Magnoliopsida > Santalales > Viscaceae > Viscum > Viscum album. Next base: position 451,563,201 of record OY728133.1, read on the forward strand.
AATTTGATTTAGTTTATAGTTTAATCTTTAGACTAATAACTTCTTTTTCTAGACCATCAACAGTCTAGGTATTCTCCTTTAGTATGGATGTAAGTTCATTTATGACTTTCATCTTCTCTTCAATCTTGATCTTAAATTCATCAACTTATAATGATCATTGACAACTTGTTAACTGTTCTTCTGCCCCTACTTTAAGTCAACCAGTTTCTACTTCAGTCCAATCAACGTAATATAATGACTCTTCCAGAATCGATCTTAACTTTTTCTTTATTTTTCATTGATCTTCAATCTTATAAGAAAAACCCCAAGTTCAACCTTAATATCAACAACACTATTCAACCAATTATCTTTATCTTTTGAAGGTCATACCTTTTAATCCACAACCATCGTGAATGCTTGGTTTTTAGATTTAAACATTGCATCTTCATCCCTAAAAAATCATTATCATCTTGTTTCTCATTAAGGATGAAACTCTTTATCTATAATTTATTTACTAATTTGAAGTCTCCCTTTTAGAGAAACCTTTTCTGAGGCTTTTAAATACTTCCAACTTCACTTTCTTCATCATAAGACTTCCTTGAGCACTAATAGGTAATGTTTCTAACTCTACCACATCAAAAACAGGCCATAGGAAGCTTTCCATTAACTCTCACTTTTCCTCTCTTGAATTTCTTAGAAAAAAGAGAAAGAATTTCTTCTTCCCCATTATCATTATCAATACCATATTTTGAAAGATCATGTTTTTACATGGCTTTTAATACCATTTCCTTTCGTACTCAATTCATTGCATCTCTGGGTTTGACTCTCATTTCATAGGCCACCAGTCTGGTTAGAAGATCATCAAGAGAAGAGAGATCTCCTTCCTCAAAGGATGAAATTTTTTGATTATATAGTGGTGGAAACCTTCTTAATGTTTTTTTCATAAATAAAATATATTTAATTTCATCACCAATTCCTTAAAAATATCCAATAACGTAAGTAATTTGATAAAAAAAAGGTATCCTCATTTTCATCAGGGTGAATTTTCATGTCATCAAACCTATTATAGAGAACATAAAGTTTCACCTCCTTCACTTTATTGTTTCCTTCATATATATATTCAAATTTTTCCCACATATACTTGGTTGAAGTGAAAATAATCATCTTTATATATATATATATATATATATATATATATATATAGATCTCCATTAAGGGAATTAAGTTCTTTGGAATCTAAATCAAGCATATCCTTGTTTGTTTCAGTCATAGACAGTCATGTTTTATCAATGACCTAAATCCCTTGTGCAATGGAAAAAAGAACATCCATTCCAAGGGATCATAGATGATACCTCATCCTATTCCTATAAATCTAGAAGTTACTTCCATCAAATAAGGTAATTTCCTTAACATTTACTAAATTATTGATGAAAATAATAGATAATATATTTAACTACAATAAACTCCCTTTGATACCAGTTATAGGACCTTGAAAAACCCTAAGAGGGGAGGGGTGAATCAAGGTGTAAAATTATTCTTTAAAAGAAACGGATCAGGTTACCACATTGGTAGGAACTTGTTAAACCTATATTGTAATAACCCTAACTTTTTTAATGATAGTGGTTTCCTAAAAATGTCTATTATATTATTTTGTACTCAACAAAACTATATCCCTTTATTAAGGAAGTGAGTATAATTAAAATATGACCATTAGATTTCAACTGTTATATAATCATTCATCAATTATGACCATTGGTCAATATGACCATTATAAATAATACTCTAAATAATAATTATAATGTTATAATCAGTATTATAAGTAGAAATGATAATGGTTAATTAATGCAGAAAGAAGATTTGAGGGCCTCATCCAGAAGATTCATGTCAAATGAAGCCAAATTATCGGATCTTAGGAAGGAGTTAGTGTCACTGGGCTTCACTCTAGACCAATACCAAGGGGATCTTCAACATTTTAAGCTTGAACGAAATCACCTATGCGAGAAGTTCAAGTTAGAGGAGATTACAGCTCAGGTGATGTCATTCGAGCTACCCCAAGATTATATCACCATCGTACACCTTACCCTTAGGTCATATGTGGGTTTTATAAGGGGTTATGTCTTGAGTACCCAGTTAATTTAAATTTAATCCCTTTTTTTAAATAAAATTTTTATATAATCATTTCCTTTTTAAAGAATAGTTTTTCTTAAAAATTGAGATGGAATTTGATAAATTGATTTTTTAGGTAAAACATTATACCTTTTAGAGAGATATAAATTATTATATTAAACTAAGGTTTTATTAATGTTTATAATAATGAAATTGAATTATAAAAACACTCTTATTTAATTAAAAATGATAAAATAAAATTATTTTTTCAAGTATCGGAAATTTTACTATGCATTTTCTATCTCCTATTATTATTAATAAATAAGTATTTTCATTGTTAAAGGTTAAATTTATCATATTTATAGAATTATTATGATAAAATAAATGTCATTTTTTAATTCATAATAACTATAATAGGTTATGGTGAATTTATGATATTTTTATAAAATATTTTGTTTTTTTGTGAATAGTAAAAATACTGTTTTGAGTTTTTTGTGTGTCTAATGACATCATAATGATGTAATACGTAATATGTAATATAAAATTCTGGTTGACTATTTTGGATTAAAATAACTTAATAAGTGTCCCAATTGTCCAATACCATGGGCAAGCCCATGGTTTTGCAAATACCACTACTGAGGTGTCCAAGGAAATTAATAAAAAACTCTCTCACTTTTGCTATAAATACCCACCTATTTGTCAATTATATTTCTTTATCAATTAACCCTACACTAAGATATGATATTATTACCTCCCAAGGTGTTCTTACAAGGTTTTATTAATCCCCCAAGGATCCAATATTCAAATTTTAGGAGTCACTCTTCAAGGTAAGGGAAATCTCATCTTCTCTTTTCCTTTCAAATTCCCTTTTTATGTGGTATGCCTTTAAAATTTCCTTAATATGTTCTTATATCCAATTTATTATATACCTTTAATGTGTTAAGATTAATTTCTGAGTGGGATACCATTTACCCTCTCTTTTTAATGTTTTCTAAAACCAAGTTTTATACTCTTTATGCTTTCAATTTTACTTCTCAAAATTCCTCTCTTTTTCTTAAGAAATTATTTTATTTTATTTTTTGAATACCCAAACCTCTTTATTATCTATATTTATTAAAATATATTTCAAAATTATATATTTTATTCTTGGATTAACAGATATGAAACCCACATTCCTTTTTTGCGGGTTTAAAATGACAAAAGCATCTTGTTTTTAAGTGCTTTCTAAAGCGCCATGATTTTGATATGAACCCCATTTATTCTATTCTCTGCATGTTATTTATAAATATTTTATTATCTATGTGGATAATATTAATTAATACATATTAATGGTGCGCCCTAATATTTCACCAATTCATTGGGTAAATAATTTAATCTCTAAAGATGACAAGTTTTACGATTCCTTGGTGAAGAACCTTGGGAAATTTTATGACACCTTAGTGATAAACCTTGGTGAAATTATTAGGAATGACTAAATTAAATGTTTTAGACACATTTAAATGTTATGAATCATGTTATTTTTATTATTATATTCCTCTTTTTAATTTCCCATTCCTTTATGCATTTCCTAAATTTCATATTGATATTCCTCAAGATCACATGTAAATTGCTTCCCTTGTTTTCCATTACGATACCTTAAGATCTCCTTTAATTTGATGTATGTCCCCAGGTTATGAGATATAATAAATGTACTTATTATAATCCTTGAATGATCCTTTCAAGTGGAGTGGAATAATGTTTTCATGTTTTCATGTAATATGTACCTTATTTCCAACACAGTAATCTTTAAAAGATCCTTTATTTTGTACAATGTAATGAAAAGTTTATATAATAAAAAAGTGGGATTCCATAGTTGGTATCAAAGGATGGATTAGTTATTTTTTGAAATTAGGATTAGAAAACTTTAGGAATAACCCTATAAATAATTTTAAATATAGGAAAATGTCTTGGTATTTTGGTGAAATATTAAGTATGTTGTTTCTAAGAAATGAAATCCATATTTGTATATGAATAACTGGATGTGGATCTTCCACAGATTTATCTATGGGTAAAACCCAAAAATGTTACTTTGAGATAGACTCCAATTGGAATTGGTGAAAAATAATGGGCCTTTATGCACTTCTAGTTTGACACTTCTAGGGGATATGTTTTGTTAATCATAATCATTTTATAAACCATTTTGAAGGATTTATAGAAAATTTATTTGTTTTTAATAAATAACATGTTTAATAATGATTCTTAATGATATAAAATTCCTTTATATTTATAATATTATTAAATGAAACACATTTGTTTCTAAAGTATTCTTCTTTTATAAAATGGTTGGAAATAAAAGAATTTTCATAAATAGTGAGCGCAATGGACCAGGAACTGATAGTCTTCTGATGGAAGCCAGAATGGAAGAATTTATAAGAATAATTAATCAAATGACTCAAGTTACAGGTAATAAATTGAATCAATCTGTGATACCAAATTCACCATTAAGGTAACAACATTCCATTGAGTTCTTAATGCATCAAGGACCGCCATATTTTAGTAGATCTATAGATTGATTTATTACTGAATAGTGGATAAGCACTATCAAAAATATATTTTCCATAATCTATTGTTTAAAAAAGGAGAAAGTCACCCTAGTTGTGTTCCTACTAGAGGGAGAAGTTGATCAGTGGTGGGAAATTGTTAAAGACACAAATCAAATATAGGATATTGAAGCTAGGGAGTGGGAAGAGTACAGGGGAACCTTTTACAAAAAATATTTTCCCCATTCAATGAGTATTAAAATGGGGAAGGAATTATTAAAACTGAAAGAAAATGAAAATAAATCTATGGGAAGCTATAAGATTTACTTCACATTACCTTCTCACTAAAACTAACTCTTTATCATGGATCCAAATGGGAAGTTTTATAGATTCTTAGGTGGACTATGACCTTGTCTGTGGAAGAATCTATCCAAAATATACTATTAAAACTCTGAGGAGATCATGAGGAGTTCTATGAAAGTTGAACTGGAGTTTGATGTGATGCAGTGGTATCGAAAATCAAATTAAAAGAAGAGATATTTGGATCCAAACATTGGTATGATCTTTTACCAAGGAATAGGAGGAAAGCAAGTGAAACTTTCCACATGAAACAAATGTGGGAAGAAGTAATCGGGGAACTGTCTACTTAGGAGAAATAAGTGTTACAAGTGTAGAAGATATAACCATATTAATTGGAACTATCATAGTGAGGAAAATCCTCAACTTCTAAAAACTAATGACAAAGGTAATATGGTTCTGGTTTTTCCTGAATTCTGATGCTACATGTGTGGAAAACTTGGGCAAATTGCCAATCACTGTCCAAATCCAAGGGCAGTAGAGGTGAATCACCTTTAGCCTCAACATATTTTTTCTATCATGATGGCTGATGTTGAATCTCCAAATGAAGTGGTGGCAGGTACTCTCATTATTATCTCAAATATTACAAGTACTTTGTTTGATTCTAGTTCCACACATTCATTTATTTCCTCCAAGTTTTTAAAGAATAGAGAATTGATCTATGAACTTATAGGAGTATAGTTATCTATCAGGACTCTTGGAGTGATTATCCAAGAATCAATAGTTTATATAAACTCTAGTATTCACTTTGGTGAGCATAATATAATCAAAAATCTAGTATTCATTCCCATGTTGTAAATTGAAATTATACTAGGGATGGACTGGCTCTCAAATTATAATTCTAATATCAAATGGAGAAGCAATGAAATCTCAATATTATTGAATGTAAAAGCTATAGTTGTTTTCAAATAAGAGATATATTGAACTAATATTTTTCTAGAAGTTCCACCCATATCCTTCTTTATGAAAATGATTGGTGAAGATGATGAAGTAAATGAAAGTATACAAATAGAGAATGTACCCATCATTTAGGAATATGTTGATGTATTTCTTAAAGATTTACCTAGAACTCACCTAGAGAGAGAGGTAGAGTTCTCCATTGAACTTATTCCTGGATCCAATCAGATTCCAAAAACCCCATATAGAATGGAAAATGTTGAATCAGAGGAATTAAAGAAACAACTCTGATATCTTTTAGAGAAGGGGTTTATCCAGACAATTGTATCTCCTTGGGGAGAACATGTTCTATTTTTGAAGAAGAGTTATGGATAAATGTGGTTATGAATTGATTATAGAGAACAAAATAGGATCATAGTGAATAATAAGTACCTGCTTCCAAGAATTGATGATTTATTTAACTATCTTTGTGGGGCTCAATTCTTCTCCAAGATTGATCTTAGATATGGTTATCATCAATTGAGGGTAAATAAAGAAGATATTATAAATATCTGCTTCTGATTAATATATGGGAATTATGAGTTTTCTATTCCTTTTTTCATGACTAATGCTCCTTTTATTTTTATGTTGTTGATGAATATATTCTATAAGGACTACCTCGATAACATTGTGGTAGTTTTTATTGATGATATTATAATATATTCAAAAATTAATGAGGATCATGAAGATCATATAAGGGTTATATTGAAAACCTTAAGGAATGATTGGTTATTTGAAAATCTCAGCATATGTGAATTTTGGTTATAACATGTTTCTTTCTTGGGGTACATTGTAACCAATGATGGAATCTCATCTGGCCCTACAAAAAAAATAGTTGTGTAGGAGTGTCCATATCCTAAAATAGTTATTGAGATTCATAGTTTCCTTGTATTAGCTAGGTATTATATAAGTTTTGTTAAAAACATTTAATTTCTTTATAATACCCTAGCCAAGTTAACTCGAAAAGGGTTTAGGTTCATCTGGACAAAGGAGTGTGAGGAAAGCTAAAGAAGAGATTGGTTACTGCACCCATGTTAACTCTACATTCTATCAGAAAAGTATTTTTATTTTTAGTGATGCATCACTAAATGGTATTTGGTGAGTCCTCATGAATAATAACAAGGTAATTGATTATAAATCTCGATAGTTGAAGCCTCATAAGCAGAACTATCCTACACATGATTTAGATCTAGATGTCATTGCCTTTTCTCTAAAGATATAAAGGCACTATATATATGAGTAGAAATGTGATATATACACAGACCATCAAAGTTTCATGTATATTTTAATACAAAAGGAATTGGACATGAGACATAGGAGATGGTTGGAAATTCTTAAATACTATGATTATTCAATTCATTATCACCATAGTAGAGAAAACAAAGTTGTTGATGCATTAAGTCAGAAAGACCATGTTGTTTTAGAAATGATGAGGATTCAAAGATATCCTTTGATCAAAGACCTAGTAAACCTAGACATGGGAATCATAAGGAAACTGAAATCATCAACCCTATCCCAAATGATTTCTTGACCACCATTACTAGATAGGACCAAGAAATCTTGAAAAGAAGATCCTTTGTTACAGAAGAAGATAAAGGATGTGATGAATGGGAAGTTTCCTAAGTTCAATATTGATTATGAATGTGTACTGAAATTTTGTACAAGGCTATATGTTTTATATATTCTAGAAATAAACAGGGAGTTGATGGATTAATCTCATAGATATACTTTCTCTATAAATTCTAGAAGAATAAAAATTTATAGGGACCTTCGTGATCATTACTGGGGGGATAACATGAAAATGGATATTGTTGACTACACTACAAGGTTCCTAGTGTGTCAACAAGTGAAGGAATAGTAACAACATCATAAAGGGGTATTATAACCACTACTCATACCATCATGGAAGTGGGACAATTCCACTATATACTTTTTCACTAGCCTCTTGATAACTTCTAAAGGAAACAATGTGATATGGGTTATTGTGGATTGTCTCACCAAGACTACATATTTTATCTATATTCAAGAATATTTATCTCTTGGTAAACTCCCTATGATATACCTGAAATAAGTGGTAAGGATTCATGGAGTTCCACTTTCTATCGTATCTAATTTTGATCCAAGGTTCACATCAAAATTTTAGTGAATTATTCAACATGATCTCAGTACCGAATTGACTTTCAGTACGACCTATCATCCCCAAAATAAGGTCCAATCTAAAAGGACTATTCAGACACTCGATGACATTCTAATAATATGATTCGTGGAATTTAAAGTTGGTTGGGATCAACATATCCCATTATTTGAGTTCTCATACAACAAAAACATCCATTCGAACATTCAAATGGTTCCCTATAAAGCTCTACATGGGAAGCAATGTATAACTCCTACTTATTGGGATTAAGCTGGTGATAGAAAGATTCTTGGGTCTGATCTTGTGCAATAGATGAAAGAAAAGGATCATGTCATCCAACAACACATAAAGGCAGCTCAAATTTAGTAGAAGATCTATGATGACAACCATTGAAGGGACTTGGAGTTTGATTTTTGCGACAAATTCTTCCTTGGAATTTTACCTTGGAAGATATTCTTGAGGTTTGGAAAGAAAAGGAAGCTCATACCTAGGTATATTGGCCCCTATGAAATCCTTGATCATGTTGGAGCAGTGGCCTATCGGCTTGCACTTCCCCCAAATCTAGCCCAAGTTCATGATTTTTTCCATGTATATCTCTCGAGTAAGTACATACCTGATCCTTCTCATATACTAAATCCTAAAGTTCTTCCATAGGAACATGACCTCTCTTATGAGGAACAGCTGATGGAAATCTTGGACCAAAGAGACAAGGTTCTATACAATAAGACTACACACCTTGTTAAAGTGTTATGAATGAACCAAAAATATAAAGAACCGATGTGGGAACCAGAGGAAACAATAAGACAGATTTTCCCTCACCTTTTCTCAACTGAGATAATGAGATGAAATTTAAGGGATGAAATTTATTAAGGGGGGGATGTAATGACCCAAACTTTTTAATGATAATGATTTCCTGAAAATGTGTGTTATCTTATTTTGTACTCAACAAAACTATATACCTTTATTAATTGAGTATAATTGAAAAGTGACCATTGAGCTTCAACCATTATATGACTATTTTTCAAAATGGTCATTGGATACAATACTCTTAAATAATTGTAACATTATAATTAGTATTATAAATAGAAATGATAATGGTTAATTAATGTAGAAAGAAGAGTCAATGGCCTCATCCAGTAGATTTCTTCCATATGAAGCCCATTTTTTAGATCTTGGGAAGGAGGTTTCTTCACTAGGATTCACTCTGGACCAAGATGAATCTGAGATTCAACGCATTAAGATTTAACAAATTCGCCTACAGGAGAAGTTAAAGTTTGTGGAGATTACCACTCGGGTGATGTTATCTGAGATGCTCCAAGAGTCTATCACCATCGAAAACCTTACAAGGTTATTTTTTTTGTCCCTCATTACTTAAATGTAATCCCTTTGTTTAAATAAAATTATTATTTCATCATTTCTTTTTTAAATAATAGTTTTCCTTAAAAATTTACATAGAATTTGAAAATTTGATTTTTTGGGTAAACATTTTACTTTTCTGGGGGCTATAAATTATTATATTAAAATAAGGTTTTCTTAATTTTTATTATAATGAAATATTATTATTAAAATACTCTTATTTAATTAAAAAGGATAAAATAATTTAATTTTTTTCAAGTGTTGAAAATTTTACTATACATTTTACAATGCATTTTATGTCTGCTATTTTTTTAATAAATGTTTGTTTTCATAGTTAAAAGTTAAATTTATCACATATATAAAATTTATATGATAAAATAAATTTCATTTTTTAATTAAAAACATCAATATTAAGGTATGGTGAATTTATGATAATTTTATAAAATATTTTGTTTTATGGTGAATAGTAAAAAAACAGTTTTGAGTTTTGAGTGGGTTTAATTACTTCAAAATGATGTAATATGTAATATAAAATTTGGGTCCAATTTTTTTGATTGAAATAATGTAATAGGTTTCCCAAGTGGCCAATACTATGGTAAAATACCATGGGCAAACCCATGGTTTTGTAAATACCACTGCTGAGGTGTCCAAAGAAATTAATAAAAAAACTATCACACTTTTTCTATAAATACCCACCCATTTCTCCATTTTATATCATTCCCAATTCATCTTACATGAATATATAATAGTTTTACTTCTCAAGGTGTCCTTCCATGGTGTCCTCAATCCCCTAAGGTCTGGAACATCATGTTTAATAGTCACTCTACAAGGTAAGGGAAATCTAAACTTCTTTTTTCATTTAAAATTTCCTTTTTATGTGGTATGTCTTTCAAATTTCCATACTATATTCTTATATCAAATTTATTATATCCCTTAACTATGTTAAAATTATTTTATGAGTGTGTTACCCTTGTCCAATTTCATTTTAATGTTTTCTAAAACCATGATTTATACCCATTATGATGTTGATTGTACTTCTAAAAATTTCTATCATTTTCTCATGAAATTATTTTATTTTATTTTATGAATACCAAAACCTATTTATTCTCTAGTTGTATTTAAAGAGATGTTAAAATTATATAATTTATTCTGGGATTAATATACATGAAACCATCCTTAAATTTTTCATCGGTTTAAAATGACAAAAGGATCTTGTTTTTAAGCTCTTTCTAAAGAACCATGATTTTGATAGGAAACCTGTTTATTTTATTCTCCATGAGTTATTTATGAAATGTTTTATTATGATCTATGTGAATCACATTGATTAATAAATATGAATTTTTTTCCCTGATATCACTCCATTTCATTGGGTAAATAATTTAATCTCTTGAGATGACAGATTTTGCAATACCTTGGTGAATAACCTTGATAATTTTAATGACACCTCAGTGATATACATATGAATGACTAAATTAAATGTTTTATCCACATTAACATGTTATAAATTATGTTATTTTTATTATTATATTCCTATTTTTCCATTTATCATTTCTTTATGTATTTTCTCAAGTTCTTATTGATATTATTCAAGATCACAAGTAAAATGTTTCCCTTGTTTTCCCTTACTAGTCCTTAAGGTCACCCTTTCCTTTTATGTATTTTCCTATGTTATTTGATTCCATAAATGTACTTAGGATCAACCTTCAATAATAATTTCAAGTGGAATATAATAATGTTTTCATTCTTTCATGTATTATGAACCATATTTCAAAGACATTAAACTTTAAATTATCCTCTTTTTTGTACAACATAATGAAAAGTTTATGTAATAAAAATGTGGGATGCCATATGTATGTTGTTAAAGTGAAATAATTAAAAATTCACAAGTATATATAAAAAAAATTAGTTTTCCTTGGATCACTACTAAGGGATATTCCAAGGATCATATGCTAATAGTGTGTTACTCGTACCTAAATCAACTAATATTCACTAGTTTTGAAAATTATAAGTTCAAACACAATCACTCTATATCTGGTACATTGCCTTTACAAGATTTTAGGGCTAGAACACTTCCTCCCTTGAAATAATTCCATCTACTCCCCATATCCCACTTCCTTGGGATAAATATTACTGAAGTTTAACAACTTGATTATCACTTTAGAAGATTTTCATTTAAGTCTTTTTCTCATACTAGTACGATACTCTGATACCATCAATGGTCTGAGTTGATGAACATGAAATCACTGTTCACTTAAATTATATGTTTTGAAAACTATTATTCATGAATATTCTTCATGAAGTTCATTCACGAATCTCACAACCTTGATGAAGTAAACTCCCTTCACAAAACACTAAGTCATCATGGAATAAACAGTCATCGAAAAACTCCTTTTTTGAAATACCAAATCATTGGTCAAGAGTAAGACTATCCTTTGATGATTATCAAGATAAAAATGAATAATTAATTTTAAAATATATTATCCTTCACGAATTCAGGTCAATTTATCCTTTTATCCAATTATTTTTATCTCAAATGATATAAAGGTATCCAAATATTTCTACTTTCATCCTTTTTTGATGATCCCGCACCTCCAGTGGGTTTTCCTTGAACCTATAAAATCATGTTTTTGAAGCCCCAGTGAAATGTAACACACTCATGAAGCTTCTCATAGTCTTGTAGATTACCATTAATAATTTAGGTAATCGTGATGATCCACTTCTCAAATTCTTAGAGATTACTTTCGAATGATCATGTCAATTGTGATGCTTGTATGTGATGTTCCACGTCATCATGAATCCCATCCTTTGCAAAGTCCAGTCTTTGAAAAACAAACACAAACAAGACTCTATTTCCATCAAACAATAGCCTTTAGTTCCAACATATGGAACATTGGGTCCTGGATCATTGGTCGTATGGGCCAGAACATGTTTGTGGTTATGATTAAATAGATGCCAATTTTCAATTTATAAAGTGTCAAGGCCTTTATAAATTAGAAATGGTGATCTATATAATTCAAACTTTTTTAGAGTTTTGCTACAAAAATGAGTAAAAACTTAAATGAAATTAAATTCTAATGAAATGGTTGCTGTTAAATGGGTATTCTTATTGAAATATAAAAGATTTTTACTCTATAACATGTAATTAACACTCTGTACACCAGGACCCATGAGTTATTGAAGATAAAATAATACAGACCCAAACTCATTAGTGGGTAATATGTAGTGTCTCTTATGATTCTTATGGTATTTATGTCACCCACACATGGCTTTATGAGAAGGCATAGGGTTTTGAATTTTACATAGTAAGTCTTGTACCGGTTCTATTCTTATATCTGGGATTGTTCTCATTATCAAGTCTTTTATAAGGTGTGTTCTTGGAATTTTTAAAGTTATGAAACCAAGATATCCATGAGTCACGTGTTGGGATGATGGTGATGACCATGCTATGGATGTGGTGGGCCCTGATCCTCTAGGAGTACCTCCTATAGTAAAAACAGAGGAACGCCCCATTGCACCCAATAAGAACATAGATGCATAGTTCTAAGAGGGTTTTCTATGGATTGTGAAAACCATGCAGGGGGCCTCGTGACCTTCACCTACTATGGGAAAGTTGATGTGGGAATTTCAACAGTAGAATCCACCCATATTTATGGGGGATGCGGTCCTCAGGATACAGAGTCATGGTTGAAGATCGTGCTGACTATATTTGAGAACCCTGATACACCTCCTAACAGAAGAGTAAAGCTCCATACATATATTTTTCAAGGTTCTACCATGTGATGGTGGTACATTATCACACAGGTGGATTATCATTAGGCTATGGGTTGGGAAGAATTTTATATTATCTTTTATGATTGTTTATTTCCCCATATACTAAGAGAAAATAAAGTTACAGAGTTCATGCATCTATAGTAGAGTTTTATGTCCATTATAGACTATTCTTCTTTGTTCATGTAGATCCAGTGCTTCACACTGACTCTTGCTAGTGATGAGTTGGTGGCAGGGATAAATTTTGAGTATAGGATCGTATACACCATCTGATTTTATGTAAATGTATTTTTTTTGACCAATATTTTAGAAATAGTAAAATTCGCCCTCATCAGTCAATGTAACCAGATGGATACAGTTTTTGTGGGTTAGGGTAGTTTTGAAGCAATACAAATACTGGTGAAACTAATAGCCATAAATTTTACTTTGAGTCCGAAAATGAGGGAAAAATCCATATTACATCCACTAATAGTTATTTGGTTTTTCACTGGTGTATAAATATAAGGAATAAGAAGACCCAGTGTTCCAAATACCCCATTGAGTTACAATTCTATAGTATTTTGGGGTATCTTTAGCCTTTTTAGGGCTTTACCATCTATTCCTAGTGGGATAGGACCATTATCATCTCTAACTTTAGGATAGGTATTATTATTACTTCACCAAGAAAGTAGTAGGATTTCTAGCGGTCATTCAAGCAAAGAAAGTGTCTATGGCTGAAGCAGCTAGGCTTCAAATATACATTATTAATATGGTGAACCTACCCAAGTTAGTCAGGTGGTATCTCAAGTCCACTAATCAATCTATATCTATATATTTCATCCTTTACCAATTGAGTATAGTTTTGGGCCTTCTATATTTCAAGGTACTATTCTAGTAGCCTCTACTTTTGTTTTTACCTTATCTGGTACTAGTACTTCTCTCTCTTTCTTATCTGTGAAAATCATGGAAAATATCAGAATTTAAATTTAGGACTTTGGTGGGATTATGACCCTTTAAACTCCTTTGGGTGTGCTTTCTAAGAGTTTATTCTAGTGTAAGTATATCCCCCTTGACATATACAGCTATAATTTTCTACGGAACCCATTCATCCTCAAGATGAATGGTACTAAAATCATCCTTAGGATGGATTGGTTAGTTATTTATCATGAAATTTTGGATTTAAATCACCATATGGTGTCCTTTATATCACCATAGGGTGGTAATTATATAAACAGGGTGAATGGGATGCCCAAGTGAGACGATCTAGACTAGAGAATTAGGGACTTGGCAGAGTGATAGTCTATATTTCTATTATTTTTCTAGATGATCTAAGAGTACATCAAGTTGATTTACCTTGGATAGTTAATCACTTTATAGATGTATTTAATAAATAATTTTCTATACTACCTTTTTAGAGAGAGGTAGAGTTTTCAATCAATCTAGTTCTAGGAACTGCACTGGTATCCATACCTTTTAATAGGATGGCTCCTACAGAGTTGCAGGGTCTCAAGAGGCATCTAGAGGATTTAGTGGCGAAGGTTTGTATATGACCCAACAAATCACCATGGGGTTTTCCTATCCTTTTTTACAACTAGTTTGATGGTACCCTCATATTTTTTGTTGATTTCCACTGGTTGAACCAGATTATGGTTAATAACTAAAATCCACTACCTCATATAGATGACCACTTCAACTAGCTCTAAGGAGTGACAATTTTCTCTAATGTCGATTTGAGGTTAGGATATCATAAAGTATGAGTAAAACCATCATATATACCAAATACATAATTCCTAAGTTGGTAAGGTTTATATGAGTATATGGTCATGCTTTTCGGTCTCATGAATGCACCCATATTCTTTATGGCCTTGGTGAATCAGTTTTTCCACTTGTTTCTTGATTAATTTTTTATAGTCTTCATGGATGACATATTGTTGTATTCTTATACTCAATGTTATCCTTCCAAACATATTGAGACCATACTAAATACACTGTGAGATATCCGACTATATTTTCATATCATAAAATTTCACTTTTGGATTAACAAGGTCCACTTTCTAGGTTATATTATCTCAGAGTCAGTAGTATCAGTTGAATGAGAGAATATGGGGGATGTAGTTTCTTGACATCATCCCAAGAATTTAATTGAAATATGGATTATCATGGGGATGGATGGATATTACAAGAAATACATACTTTAATTATCACACCTTATATCACCTCCTACCATTTTGACTAAGAAGGTTGTGAAAATATTGTGGTCCAAAACGTGTGAGAAGTCCTTTCATGATCTAAAATGAAGACTCACTTCAGTATTGATCCAGATTATTCCAAAGTTGGGAAGAGGTTATATGGTGTTTTTTAATGCATTAGGTATTTAGATAGAAGTAGTTCTGATGTAGGAGGATCAATTTATTTCATACAGGTCTAATCAATTGAGGCCTCACGAGAGGAATTGCCTAATGCATGATCTTGAGCTAGTAGTTTTAATTTATTACTTACAATATTAGAGGAATTACTTGTTGAGAGAGAAGTTTGTGATGTTTACAAACCAAAAATCCTCAAATATATCTTTATACAACATGAATTGGACCTCAGAAAGAGATGGTGTGTCGAATAACTTCAATCCTTTGGCATTGAGATTGCGTATACACTTGGAAATGGAAATGTAGTTTCTGATGCTTTGAGCTAGAAGATTTAGACACAAGATGTTTAGAAAGACAGTAATGAATGGTGGTTTATGTATATTATTTTTGAGATGAACCTAGAGGTTCAAGAGAGTAATGATCACCTTTTCCTTATAAACATAGTGGTAACATCATCACTTTTGGTAGAGTGAAGAGGATGATTTTTTATGATCCTGAAGCTTGGTCCTAAGGGTGAGTGTTTCATGCAGGGATCCACCACTGGGTTTTTATAAAAATTGAGATGAGATCCTTCTTGTTCATAGTTGTATTTGGGTGGCCAAAATGTGTGATAGGAATAAATGTGATAATCCCATGCTTCAAAATGGGTACTCCACCTAAGGATTTCTAAAATGTAACATGACATGCACCGCCAGTATTAGTGGTCTGGTCTAAAACATCAGATCATGGGTTTTATCACTAGGTGATCCACCTGTGAGCTAGTCAAGGCATACCACCAGTGGCATGTTAGATTGTTGCAGGTGTTTCCAATCCTATAATGGAAATTTTATGATGTTGCTATAGATTGTTTTACTGGTTTACCAAGGTCACTAAAACATCATGATATATTAAAACAATACAATTCTCAATGTCATTCAATATACACCACATGTGGCTTAAATAAAGGACTAAATATTTTTATTTAATTGTAATAGCTATCATCTAGCCATTGGAATAGTGTAAATGAATGGGATTAAAAAAAATTATGAAAAAATATAGTTGAGAAATTTTTATAAAATTAATTCATTAGTTACCAATTAATTATAAATGAAAATAAAAACCAATTGAATATAAAGGATATATTTTTATAAAAAACTATTTTTACAACCATAATATAATGTTACACTAATAAATTAGATTAATCACTATTAATGAAATTTATTAATGAAATTTACATTTTTTATATATAATATTTTTGTTGAATTCATCCAATAATTTTTATAGGTTTATTATAATAATAAATACAATTTTAAGTATAAAAGACTATTTTTCTAAACGGTACTTTTTCCACCATTTAATGGTGCGCCTATTTTAAAAGTATTTTTATCAAACAAATTATAGATTTTATTTGAAAAAATAAACTTCATTTTTCAAATAGGGATATCAAAATTATCTTATAGTTAATTTTAGGTATTTTTTGATATGTTTCATTTTTAGATGAATAGTGAAAATACTACATTTTGATTGAAAATTGACTTTTCAGATAAATAATTTATAATGTAAAATTATATTTCAAATTGGTTTTAAAATATAATTAGTTCAATTATACATCAATAAATCCAATTTTGTATAATGTAATCAATTACACATTGAGATTGGATATAAAAATATTTCAAACTTATGAACCCTTTCACTTTAAAACCCTGTTTTCTCATTACATTTGTGGGATTAATTTAAAATATATTTTTTTTAATTATATATATTTTGTTTGGTAAAATGGATTCCATAATTGGAATAATAAGATAAAAATTATTTATTAAGTTTATTTTAATTTTTAGTCATAAAAAATTGACCATGGTACAAATAAATATTTATCACGGTATAGGTAAAATAATTAAATGGATTAAAGTTAAAAAGGTAAGGGCTTAAAATAAATAAAAGATGAAACATTTAATAGTTTTTTAAGGTATTTCTTAAACCTCTCCATAATTTATAAAATTAATTATCATCCAAATTCTTATAAATTAATTTCACCATAATGTATTTGTATATAAATATAAAATAATCATTATTTAATCACTTAAAATCACCCCTCCTCAAGTATAAATAGCACTCCTCCCCACCCCCTTTCTAATAAAAGAATTAATCTCATAAAATATCTATAAAACCATAAAATCTTCAATATTTTTACAAACAAGCACTTATAGTCTCACCCAAAGACCATTTTCTAGGTCCTTAAGGGATCCTTCAAAGAGCTGATATTAAAGAGGTAATTTAATCAAGGCACCTCTCTTAATTTCTTTTTTTCTTCTACTTTATTTTCACATCTGTCATCCATAAAGGAATGATAATTCTAGAAAATTTTATATACTTTATTTTTATTTTTCTAATAGAATATCTCATATATATTTCATTTCGCATATCTTATTATTCAAATAAATGAAACTATTGTCCAAATTAGGTTGGTTAATCATCTATGTGAATAATGATTT
Organism: Viscum album; assembly: GCA_963277665.1. NCBI lineage: Eukaryota > Viridiplantae > Streptophyta > Magnoliopsida > Santalales > Viscaceae > Viscum > Viscum album. The sequence goes on from OY728133.1 coordinate 451,581,169, forward strand.
CTATGATTCCATTAACCCCTTCATAGCTAGTCATAAAGGTATAATTATGGTTAAATAAGATTTGAATAGGTATATTATAACTTATTTCATGTTCTTAAACTAATTTATACTCATAATATTTAATAAAATTAATCTATCTTGTGGTGTTCGGAAAACCCGCCAAAATAAACAAAACATTTATCATTAATATTTTGCAAAATAAATATTCTTAATGTAAGAAAAAAAAATTAATTATTGGGCTATTTAAAATTATATAAGTTCATTAATACCATTTAATTCCCCTTATAGAGTTTTATTTCCATTTGGTAATAAAATCCATAATTTTAAACAAATGAACCAATGATGAAGTCATGAAATGAACGCACTCGAAATAATGAAAATAATGAAATATTGTAAATAAATGGATGGTAATATATAATAAAAGTATCACATAATGTGTTATAAATATTATTATAGTTATTGTATTATTTAATAACATTATTTAAACCTTTTATAGGAGGTTAAATATGAAAAACTAAATAGAAGCATGAGTTAAGGGGTTTCCTAACTCAGTTTTCATTCATTTGGTTATATAACTACTTCATTGATTATATTATGCCAAGATTATGTGTGGAATAAATTTTGATTTGTTAATTTTTGTATTTAAACTTATCTTTGTGTGGATATACATTTGTTACATATAATTACCCCATTTATTAACCATCGCCTCAATGATACAAACTTTTTTAGGGTTTCTCGTCTCACTTTTGTTGTTAGACATATTCCTTATTTACCACTTATTTCTTATGTGTGATGTATATAATTACCTTTGAAATATAATATAATCAATATAATTATCATAACTTTATTCAATGTTTTCCTGGATAATTATTACTTTAATGGGGAATATGACTTGACTGATTATATAGTCGTAAAGGAATTCTTAACCCAATTTCCATTCTTTGGGTTAACCTACTACTTCATTGATTACTTTGTTCTTTGATTATGAGTGTGAAGACTTTTTATTATATTATGTTTAATTTACACGTATTTTATATGGATTTCTATATAATATACATAATCCATTAGTTTTGTTAAATCTCACTTCATTGATTTGATATTTATAATGGATTTTCTCTTAAAACTTTATCTTTTTGAAATATTCATTTAAAACTATCTTTTTCTTCCATGCCCATGTTTTTCTAAAATTGTTTCCAAATTTTTTTAGTGCTCTATTTGATTATTTAAAGTCATTTTTACTCATTTTTTACTTTTATGAAGTGGTTTAAAAGTATTCTATTTTTTGTATGTGAGGTTCTTTTTGAATTTTCCATCAAAAATACGAAAGGAATGTTTTTTAACTTAAATAACATTAGAAGATTTTATAGATATCATGATGCTTTAGGTCCCTAAATATTTCTTTACAAAATTAAAAGGTTATTTTCAAATAAAATATTTTGTTTTATAATTTTTTAAAATTTTAAATAAAAAAATTAAATACAGAAGAGATATTTTCTTTAAGAATTATTTCAAGTAATCTTTGAAAATTACTTTATATCTAAGGTAAAATTACTTGATGTTACTTATAATTTAATGGGGATATTATTAAAATATAATATCCTCATTATTTTTATGGTTGGTTTATGTTTATGATATAATGATTTTTATGAATCTCATTTCATTTCTATGAATTATGTTATGATAAAATGTTTATGAAACTCGTTTTTTAGATTGGTTACAATGTATTGAATGATATATGTTCTTGTGGAAAAAATGTATGATTTTCATTTTGTAATGGGTGGAACTGATATCTCCCTCCAATGTATTGGGTAATGATGGATATCTCATGAGGTAAATATGTTTTGTGTGAACCTGATTTCATGTTCACAATTTTATGTGTGTACCTAGTTTTCATGTCCATATGTTTATGCACAGATTCAGTTTTCATGTTCATAAGTTTATATATAGACCTATTTTTCATGTATAGAAGTTTATGCATGGACTTGGACTTCATGTCCATAAGTTTATGCATGGAACTGGTTTTCATGTAAATAATTTAATGCATGGACCAAGTTTTCATGTCCATAAGTTTATGCATTCACTTATTTTTCATGTCCATAAGTTTATGTGTAAACCGGGACTTCATGTATATAAGTTCATGTGTGAACCTATCCTTCATGTATATAAGTTTATGTGTGTACCTAGTTTTCATGTTTATAAGTTTATTTTTGTACCTGAATTTCATGTCTATAAGATTATGAGTGCACCGGATTTCATGTCCATAAGCTTATGCAAGGGCCTAGTTTCATGTACTTAACTTAATGAGTTAACCTATTTCTGTTTATAGATGTTCACAATGTTATCAGTTTATATATATTCCAAAATTTCATGTTTCATTTCAATATTACACTCTTATTGATTATTTGATTTGATTATTCTATGATTCGTGTCTTATGAAATTCTTTAATTTATTCCATGAATCATGATTATGATCTTTGATAGACAGGGTATAATTTTATAATGTTATATTCATATTCTTATACCCTTATTCTTATGTTATGATTGATATCTCTCTTTTTTACCCTTACTGATCATCTGATCTTACCCTTTTCATATGTTTCTTTTCCCGAGGATATAAAAAATTTATTATTTTTGATATTTCAAAAATGGTTCTATTTATGAAGGAATAAATAGGAGAATATGTATATGGGTTATTAACCAGTTTTTTATGTTTCCAAGATTCCAAACTCACTAAACCTATATGATTTTGGTTTGGTTTTTTTATAATATTAATATTAATCTATTTAGATTTAATATCTATGTATGAAAAGAATGGTTCTTTATATTTGTTATTATTGAAAGCTTTAGTTAACCTTTGGAAACTAGGATAAGAAATACTTAAGTAGGGTCTATAAAGAAAAGTCTATGTATCAGTTATAATCTGATAATTTTTCTAAAGAAAATAAATAAACTGGGATTAAACCTATGGTTTTACATTTTCAAATTTAATAATAAATTTCTCATGATTATGTGGTTTTCCAACTGTGCTTAGTGTTTATCACACTATGTTTTTTGGGTTTTAGACAGTGGTTGGAACTAGAAGGATTCAAGTTAATGGGGAATGTGCTAGAAAATGGAATAATCTTCCCTGTAAGTAATAAAATTAAATGGGATCTAGAAGGAGAAACCATGTTATTTTTCCAAAATATAAATCTCATAATATGATAAATAATATCAACTTTTGTGGGTTTTTTGGAAAATTTAATAAGAGATCTATAGAGTTTCATATTGACCATAGAGGATTGAAAGTTCAATTTTCCTCATGTAAAGAATTTGGGAAGAGGAATCAAGGAGAATGTCTCAAAGGAATTGAAATGTGTTTTGGGTTAGGAAAATATGGACACAAAGAAAGTAATTGAAAATTCAAATTCAAATGTTCAATTAATGTAATGGATGAGAATAATGGTATTCATTAGGAATCATTGACATTTAAATTTTTTAAATGTGTAATTTATGGGAATTATTAAAATTGATTCCCTAGAGGGAAGGCTCATGAAGATAATCGGAAAGGTTATATGATTTATGGTTATATTGGTGCTGACTAAGAGAAAATAAATGACATATGAAATGTAATAAGTGTTAAGGAATAAAATGAAGAAGCCTAGTTAATTGTTTAATAAGTAACTGTAATGATTGAGTATTTATGTATTTGAATTCAATAATAATGTAGTATAAGTAATTTTATCATATTATGGAATAATAAAACATACAATGATTATTTTACCTTAGTTTTTTCTTAGGTATATAAAAGTATATGTTTAATGGTACTGGTAACCAGGAAAAGTGATTGAGGTGATATTTTTAGAGAACCCATGATTAATGGAAAGATATCCCTTAACATGTGCAAGATGTGGGGATAATAATGATATAAAGATATGTTTGTTTGTGATAAAATAAATGGGATAGTATTGATGTCCTTGGAATTGATTAGTAATATAATGAAAAGGTGGTTTATGGATTTATTTTATAGAATTTTTGAATTTTTTGTATGAGGAAAGAGTAAATTTTTGTAACCATACATGTTTTCACTAAGGTTTTAAGGTAATTCATGTTATTGCCATTTTTCTATAGAATACGCAATAATTATCTTTAAATGTTTGGTGTGTGAAAATTAAGATCTATATCAAGTTGGTTGGGGTTTAATGATAAACTGATTTTTAAAATTTAGTGAACTTATTTCAAATGTTTTGTATTTTAAATTTTTTTTGTAAGGTTGATAAGCGTAACTATTTATGAAATTATTTATGTTGAAATTTTGATTATGTTTTTGATATTATTGTCTTAATTAACCATATGAGTATTTATTCATATTGTATAATTTGTTTTAACCATTTTTTATGATAACTAGGGATAAAAGGAATGAATTTTCATCCCATTATGGATCTTATTATCCACTAGATATATAGGAATTAGAAAATCATCTTCATTTATGGGAGTAAGAAATGAAGGAACATTTGATTAAGGAACAACTGAAGAGTGTGATTATACTTATGAGATGAAATCAAGAATTTATATCTTCTCAAATGATTTTTAGATAAAATTTTATCCTATTATCATCATTTATGATGATTACAATAACCTTTTCACACCTATTTGGTCTATGGTTTGGCTGTCATTAACCTTCTAATGGCCATGTTCTATATTATTCTCCATCAGAACATGATATTTATAATTCTCCTCTATGCCCATGTTTTCTTTTTTCTTTTCTAATTTTCTCCTAATCATAAGTATAGTTTTGGTGTGACCTTCAACTTTTACTTTCCCTTTTTCTAATAATAGGTTTTATTGACAATTTTTTCAATAGGGATTTCAAAAAAGGTTTTTTGAAAATTCAAACCCCTATTTTTTCTATCTTGATTCAAAATTGTGAGGATGAAATTTATTTAAGGGGGATAATATAATATCAGGCTATTTTAAAAAAAAATTGTTTTCAATGTCGTATAAGATATGCCACATTGAGCTTAAGCAACTGACTAAATATTTTTATTTAAATGTTATCATTATCAGCTAGTTGTTGGAATGGAGAAAATGAATAAGATTAAATAAATTATAAAAATATAGTCGACGCATATTTATAAAACTAATTCATTAGTTACTAATTAATTATAAATTAAAATAAAAAACAATTTAATATAATGGATGTGTTTTTGTTAAAAAAATATTTTTATGCCCAAAAGGCATTTTATTTTAATAAATTAAATTAATAATTATTTTTAAAAGATATTAAATAAATTTATATTTTTTATATCCAATAAAATGTTTTTAAATTCATCCAAAAAATTTGATAGGCTTATGATAAGAATCAATCCAATATTAAGTATAAAAATTTTATTTGTCTAAAAGGCAATTTTACCGCCTTTTAATAGAGAACCTATTTTTAAACTAAATTTGAAAAAATTTATAGATTTTAATTTAAAAAATAAAAAAATTATTAAAATAGATATATAAAAATTATCTTAGGGTGAATTTTTGGTATTTCTATGATAAGTTACATTTTTTATGAATAGTTAAAAATACTGCATTTTAATTTAAAACTATATTTTCATCCAAATAATTTATAATGTAAAATTATATTTTAATTTTTTAAAAGTATAATTAGTTCTATTAAATTTAAATTAATTCAATTTAGTAAATTGGAATCAATTTCATATTGAAATTGGATACAAAAATATTTCAATCCTTTAAACTTTTTCATTTTAAAAACATCATTTCTTGTTGTGTCTAGGGGATTAATTTTAAATCTATTTTTCCCAATTTTTTTAATTTAAGTTGGTAAAATGGATTCCATATTTTTATTCATAAGTTCAAAATTAGGTATTAATTTTATTTAATTTTTAGGCATAAAAAATTTACCACGGTGAAAACAAATATTTACTGCAGTATAGGTAAAATAATGAAATAGGTAAAAGTTAAAAGTTAAAGGCTTAAAATACCTAAAAACAAAAAAAAAAATAATGGTTTTTTGAGTTATTTATAGAACCTAACCAGAATTTAAAACATTAATTATAATCAAAATTCTTGGAAATTAATTCCACCTTAATGTGGGTGGCTTTAAATATAAAATAATCATTATTTAATCACTTAAAACCACCTCTCCTCAAGTATAAATACAACTCCTCACCACCACATTTATCCTCACAAGACTTAAAGCTCCAAAAACCTTTTAAAACACTTATCATACCCACTCTATCCATTTAAAAGTTCTTCTGGTCTCACCCAAATACCATTTATAAGGCTTTTAAGGGAAAGATGTGATATTCAAGAGGTGATTTTCTCAAAGCACCTCTCTTAATTTCTTTTATTATTATGCTTTATTCTCACCTAATTCATTCATAAATTAATGATAACTCCCTAGTCATGTATATAATTTCTTTTTATGTTTCTAATGTAATATCTCATATCCATTTCATTTCTCATCCCCTCTTATTTGAAGAAAGAAAACTATTGTACAAATTATGATGGTTAATTATTTCCATGAATAATGATTTTTTTCCATTACCACCTTCATGTATGGTCATTAAATTATCATTATGGTTAAATAATATTTTAATAGTTATATTTTAACCTATTTATTATTATTCAACTAATATATACTCATAATATTAAATAAAATGAAACTAGTTCTTGGTGTTTGTAAAAACTGCCAAAATAATCTAAGCATTTATAATTAACATTTTATCAAATAAATCATCCTCGTGTTAGAGAGAAAAATGACTTATTTTTCCATTTATAATTATTTAGTTTAATTAATACCGCTTTATTCAAATTATATATTTTTATTTACAATTTAAAATAAAATTCTTAATTTCACCCAAATGAACCAATGATGAAACCATGAAATGAATACACCTGAAACAATGAAGATAATGAAATATTATTAATAAATAGGTGTTAAGATGTTATAAAAGTATCACATTAGGTATTATAAATATTATTATATTTATTTAATTAGTTAATAAAATTATTTAAACCTTCATATAGTAGTATAATGCATACAAAACTAACAGGAAGTGTGAGGTTAGGGGTTTCTTAACTCAATTTGCATTTATTGGGTTATATGTCTACTTTGTTTATTATATTATGCCAATATTCTATGTGTAATCACTATTTATTGATTTATTTTTTATTTCATCTTCTCTTTTTTGGATATAATTATGTTACAAATAATCACCCCATTGATTAATCCTCACCTTAATGTTAAGAACTTTGTAAGGGTTTCTCGTCTCACTTTTTCTCCACTGAGATATATGTATTATTCACCACTTATTTTTTGTGGTGTATATACTTAACATTTATATATAATATCATAAATATAATTATATTAATTTTATTCAATGTTTTAATTGATAATTATTACTTTTATGAGGCATGTGATTCAACTGATTATAAAGTGGTAAGGGAATTCTTAAAAAAAATCATTCTTTGGGTTAACCTTATACTTTATTGATTATGTCACGATATGATTATGTGTATGATGAATTTTGATTAACTTATATTTAATTTCCACCTATTTTATGTCAATTTATAGTGGATATAAATAATTGATTAATTTTTTTAATTCTCACATAAATGATATGATACTAATAAGGTGTTTTCTTTAAAAAATGTCTTTTTAAAGCTTCCTTTAAAAATATATTTTTCTTCCAAGCCCATGTTTTTCTAAAATTGTTCCCAAAAATGTTTTTAATGTTCTCTTCGATTTTTTAAAGTCATTTATACTAATGTTTGACTTTTTAAAAAGTGGTTTGAAAAGATTATTTTTTTCATTTTCTATGCAGGATTATTTATTAATTTTCTGAAGAAAACAAATATGGAAGGAATGTTTTTTAAACTTTATATGGCATGAGTGGATTTTTCTTCCACCATGAATCATCAATTCCATGAATCATCCTTTACAATCTTAAAAGTATATTTTCAAGGAAAACATTTTCTTTTATAATTTCATTGAATTCAAAAAAATAAAAAGAAAGTATATTTTCCTCAATAATTATTTCAAGTAATATTTCAAAATTAAATTCCATATAAGATAGTATTATTTGATGTTATCTGTGATTTACTGGGGATATTATTTAAGGATTCTATCCTCATTTTTTTTATGGTTGGTTTATGTTCAATATTGAATGACTTTTATGAATCACATTTCTTTTCCATGAGTTATGTTATGATAAAATGATTATGAAACTAATTTCATTACATGGGTTCTGATGTGACGAATGATTTTAGTTCCTGTGGCGCATAAATTTTTGATTTTCATTGTGTGATAGGTGGGACCTATATCTCCCTATAATATGTTTTTTAATTATGTATATCTCATGAGGTAAATATTTTATGCATGAACCTGATTTCATGTTCACGATTTCATTTGTGGACCTTGTTTTTATTTCCATAAGATTATGTGTGGACTTGGTTTTCATGTTTATAAGTTTATGTACGAACCCAATTTTTATTTTCATAAGTTTATGCATGAACCCAAACTTCATTTCCAAAATTTTATGCATGGTTCTGGTTTTCATGTCCATAATTTTATGTATGGACCTGGTTTTCATGTCTATAAGTTTATGCATGGACCTATTTTTCATATCTAAAAGTTTATACATGGACCAAGCCTTTATATCTATAAGTTTATTCATGGATATGGCCTTTATGTACACAATTTTATGTGTGCAACTAGTTTTCATGTAATAAGTTTATGTGTGGACCTATATTTCATGTCCATAAGATTATTCATGGACTTGGTTTCATGTCCATAAGCTTATTCAAAAGACTAGTTTCATGTTCATAATACAATGAGTGAACCTTCCTATATTTATACACATTCAAAGTGTTATAATTTTATATGTAAGCCACAATTTAATGTTTCATATCAATATTATTCTCTTATGGATAATTTTCTTTGATTGTTTTATGATTCATGTACTATAAACTTCTATGATTTATTCTATGACTCATGATTATGATCTTTGATATGCAGGGTATAATTTTGAAATGTTATGTTCATGTTCTTATGCCATTATGCTCATGTTATGATTGGTATATTTATTTATTACCCTTATTGAGCATATGAGTTCACCCTTTTCTTATGTTTCTTTTCCCTAGGATATGAATAATCTTATTAAGTTTGATATATCAAAAATGGTTTTGGTTATGAAGGAATAAGTAGGAGAAGATGTAGATGTTCTACGAACTAGTTGTTTATATTTATAAGGTTCCAAAGACACTAAACCCATATGATTTTGGAGTGTTTTTTTAATATTAATATTATTCTATTTATATGTAATATTTATGTATGAAAATAATGGATCATTATAGTCGCCTCAATGTAGCAATGCGGTTTGAGTAATTATAAACTGGATGATGGTCTCTATTTTTTCCTATCAGGGAGACCTTCTCAGTGGATGAGCTTTGGAGACTATAAATCTGTGAGATTATATGAGTATATAGGGTCCCTTATTCCATATTTTTAGATATATATTCTCATTTTATGTCAAATTTATAGTAGGGTTTACATAAGGATCTTAGTAAATAGGTGATTCTGAGCATATACTTTCACTCACAGACCAAAGTCCAGTCAGAATGGATGTTGTAGCTGTCAGATGACATGATCCCAGTATGCATCTTTGATTTTGGTGAATCTTGGGAAAAATATACCCTTTATTAAGTTCTTATGGAAAAATATATTCCAAATTACTATACAAATGGATTCTCATGAGGCTTTATATGGTATTTCATGTTGTTCACTCCTATGTTGGTTAGAGATAGAAGAGGTGACGCTACTAGGACCTCATCTCATTCAAGGTACTTTAGAACAGGTAAAACATATCAAGAAGAAAATGATTAAATATTGGTCTATATAGAAGCCTTATGCTTACCAGCATTACCAAACTATAGAGTTTGAGGTAGGGATCATATTTTCTTGTGTGTTTCTCCTAGACTGGGGTGTAGACATATTCAGAGATAGGGAAATATATCACCATGTTATATCAGAATTTTGAGATGTTGGAGAGATTCGGGCCAATTGATTATTAGATGGATCTTTATCAATGGTACTGATCCATTAATGGAATCATCTATATATCATATCTTCACTGATATCATGCTAACTCATCTTGTACTTTTGATCCTGGGGATCTTGAATTAGAGTTTGATGCTTCTTTTGATGAGTATCCTTTTCATATCACTAGTCATAGAACAAAGACCATCTAGGTAGGTATGTCCCTCTAGTACAGGTGTTATGGAAGCACAACCATGTACGAGGTGAGACTTGTGATTAAGAGGCTGACATACATGTTCAGTTGCTAGAATTTTTCTCAGATAATTCTTTACCATAATTGTAAGGACAACTCTAGGATGATTTATTTTAAGGGGGAATACTATAAGATCTTGAATTTTATTTTGAGGTATGTAACCTTTATTTTTTAGTAAAATTTTATTTTTTTATTCTGATGGAAGTGATTAAAGGGTTAAATAAGGGTTCAAGAGCATCCAGGTCTTTTTTGAAGCTCAAAGCTCTGGTTATTGGAATAATAGTATGAGCCGCATGGATAGTGTGTGGTTAGTAGTAAGAGTGTGGATCAGCCATGTGACCTGTATATATAAAGAATAATATTTTATAAAATCTTGTAAGTGAGGCCAAATTTCCTTGAAAAAACTATAAACTAGTTTTAGAGGGTGCCCACACAGGCTACACATGGATTATAAAATGGTGCACTTAGCCACAAGAGTAGTGCAACAAGTCTAAATCGCTTCATGGTTAGTTCATGGTTTGGACAAACCATGCGAGGGGGTGGCTACCATGGATAATAATGGTGCATGCTTTATGCAAGGTTTTGAAAATTGTGTGACCAAACTAGGTGCCTCTTTAAATTTTGGGTAGAATTGCGATTTTTCCTCCTCTCTATTAATTTTTTTATTCTTCCACCCTAATATGATTAGCATCTATCGCCATTGGAGCTCCCTCTTCTCCTACCACATAGTATCTAAGATAACTCTTATATATATACTTTGATTAATCAATTATTTGTCTCATTGGATTCCTCATAGTAATATCTTTGTCTCATTACCTTACTTGGTTTATCTCTCTATCTTCATAGTTATTTCTATATAGGATAATATACCCTATTTTCATGGAATTCATCTATTTATCTGATTTCTCCCATCATATGTCAATTCATATGATAATATTGAATGATGTATCATCAATCATCATGAGTTATGTGGTCTATTAATTATCAGATAGGTCTTATTGCTTTATGTTATGCCTCATGATGTCGCATGTCGGTCTTTCCATGCATTTCCATAAAAGTACACTTTTCCATTAATTAATTTGTTATCCTTGTTAGAAATTAACTTGAGACAACTTGTTTTTATTATAAGAGTTCCCTTCTTACTAGTTTCACCCCTTGAGTTGTGCTTATGTATTTCCCCTTGAATTCATATACATTTATGTGACCAAATCAACTCCTAAGTGGTTTTTCCTTAACTCCAAAATGTAATGAATCAAATTAATTAAGTGGAAAGTAATTTTTAAAACCACATCACATGAATTCACCTAAATGATGGTTACACACTTGTTTAAATAGAAGATAATTAATCATAAACCATTTATTGTCTCATGCTAAAGATTGAACGACTATTTACTATTTATGATACTCAGGAATAGCACCCCATATACTTTTGATACTCAGGCCTAACATCCCATATACTTTTTACACATGGACATGGAGTCCCATATAAATGTGATATATGGGAATGTAGTTCCATATACTTGTGATACTCAAGAATGGTGTCCCATACACCTATAAGACTTGGTAATGGCGCCCCTAACCATTCTATGAGACTCTAGTGACTAGAAAAGAATGCATGAGTTACGCATCAGGTTTTTCCTGGCACTATGTATCTATAAATATGGATATAAAAATCACTATGTATAGAGATCATATATATATATATATTTATGGTAACATCTATTCTGAGATATCCCAATACAGGCTGAAGCAGATAGTGTCAACCTGGTGTCTTTTAGGAACCATATACATCTTATTTATTATTTACATTACTGGTTCACCATTACTATATCCTCACATTTCTCATATTACATGCATTTTTCAGATAGTTCTAGATACCATTGGTGGTGGAATTCTGATTATATCTCACATCCTATTTGAGAAGACCATGGTACCCAAACAGACTTGATGATAGAAGGTAGAGACAAAGAGAAGTTCCCAACTTCTGATGCTTGATTCTTGGTATTAGGATGGAGTATAGGGAAATGGATTGAGTGTATCCGTGTGACTCTATTAGATATTGATTTTGTACTTTTTTTATTTTTGGTATATTATGTTTCATCATATTTTTTATGTTTATTCTTGTTTTCACCTTTTTTATAGCATACATACATGACATAATTTTGTATATGACACTAGATATAGTTCCTACCTTTTATTATGTGGTTATATGATTTAAGTGTTCTACATCTATTTATAATTTATTATTATGATTCCTATACTTAATTAGTCTATTATAATGTCGTGATACTCTGACACAAGAGGATATTGTTTCCCCACTATACCTCCACAGACCCTCGCTGCTAGTCAGCAGCCTCTAGTGTATGTGGAGGCACACTTGAGACCATGGGGACTCCGATTCAGATACTTTTATCAATATAAATAGGTTGGTATGTCAAAATTAATCAGTTAACCAAGTAATCTTACTTCATATCAATTTGTGACACCACCAATGTAGAGGATCTGAGGAATATTTATGTGCAAAAGATTATTGGGATGCATGGGGTTACTATGGTTATTATATTAGATAGAGATTCTAATTTTAAATATTTTTCTAGGAAGGGACTCAAGAAGTAAATGGTGTCTTAGGTTAAGATGAGCATAACATATCATCCTCAGACAGATGAACAGACAAAGTAGAAAATTCAAATTATTGAGTACATGCTTTGTGTCTACGTTCTGGACATTGGAGTTTCGTAGGATAGGTATTTAGGATTATTTTAATTTTATTATAATAATATTTATCAATCATTCATAAATATGGTACCTTTTTAAGATTTATTAGTATGACCCTATAAATCACTTTTGTTCCGATCATAAGTGGGTGGAGCATCCTTGATTAGAACAAGTTTGGTCTAGGAAATGACCATGAATATTCATATGATTCATCATCATACGGTGAAAACTCAAAGACAATAAAAATATTATGTGGATCTTCCTTATCACCCTTTGGATTTCTTACTGGGTGACCTAGTATTCATGAAATCCTCACCTCAATTGGGTCACTAATGTCTTGGAAATAAGGTAAGTTTACTCTGAGGTTCATGGTATAGTTTGAGATAATAGAACATGTCAGAAATGTGGAATACCATTTGGATTTACCACCTATAGTGAATTTGATCCATAATATATTCCATGTGTTTGAACTCAAGAAGTATCAACCAAACCCATTTCATATTTTGAATTAGCATGAACTTGAATTAGAACCTAATATGTCTGTGACCAATCATTCATTTCAAATTTTTGACTCTCTAGTAAAATTTATTCATGGGAAATGTATATTATTAGTCTCAGTTCAGTGGTAGCATAGTTTAGATACACATGGGACATTGGAATATGATTCTATGATGAGAGAGTTGTGGCATCATCTCTTTGTGGTACAACCTTCATCAACTTGGATTTATGGGGGGGATTAATATGGTGAGTAGATTTGTAACATCCCCTTATTATTTTCATGTATGACTATATTCATGTTTTTTTATTCACAACATCTTTATCATTTGTTTCTTTGTTTTTGTTTTTATTATTTTGGGTTAGGGGTGTTCACTTGAGAGTGTGGTGTAAGGGTAGACCAATCCTATAGCTAGAAAATCTATAAGAGGTCCGTCGAATAGCTAGTGAGGGCCACTGACCAACTGGTGGACTGACCTAGGCTAATCTAGACTACAAGAAATCTACAGATTGGATCGTGACCATCCACCAACTAGGTAATGAAAATTATGGGTTGTATTAATTCATCTTACAACCACAAGCTTTCCAATGATGCTAATAGATTTGTTAATTATAATTTTCATACTATATATTTTTACATGATCTCCCATTTTATTTTTTCCTCCCCTACTTTAACCATAACTTGATCTATATGATTCTAGGATCCCTCTTGTACATTCTTATATCTTCCAAACTCAATTATTTATGGATCAAATCATCATTCACCATGGTAGTTTCTGGTCGAAGAGACTTACCTTGTTTTGGATAAAATGCATGCTCTCCTATTTTTCTTTACTCTTGATTGGCTATGAAAATATTTTAGAATTATTGAATCATGAATCTTGATTAGTATTTATTGTCTTTAGGTAGATTTATTTCATTATCCTTTTGTTTAGTGGATTCTTTTTATAATTGTTGATATTTTTATAATTGAGTTATGAGTTTTCATATGATTTTATTATTCAATAGAACCCTTGTTTTTTTCTTGTCTAGAAATTGGTTTCTAATTTTTTGAAGCATGAAAGATGATATCTTGGTATTAAATGACATGATAAATGAATAAAACCCCTTTCTCCAATGGTATTTGAATAAAATTGAATGATCCTAGAAAGAAAAATTGTTTTTAATTGAAATTATTTTCTTTAATATTTCATTTATCTTTATATTGAGTTTGATATGACATGAAATGTTCATAAATCCTTAAAGTGGTTTTTTTGAATGACATGAGTTTTAGAGAATCCTTTGATGATGTTATATTGAAATTGAATTCACATGTCTTGTGAAATATTTAGTTCTGGCTAGTTGTGAAATGATTGGTGAGACTGATGAATGTTTTTTGATAGAGGATGGATATACTTTGAATTTCATCACATGGGATTTGGGAATTTAGGCAGGTATTCTAGGACAAGAACACTAAGAATATTTAGCTATATCATGTAATATAAGTGATGATGAAAACTCTTACTAAACATTTATGATGTAGGGAGACCCTTATAAGGGTAGATTCCTAAACCCCTAGGACCATAGCCCTAGGGTAATGTGTTAACTAAGTAGATAGTATCAACAATAAGGGTGAGGATCCTTTATCATTGACCTAACTTACCTGGTAACTCTATTACTATGGTGCTAGGATTTTTAAAAAAAATTCATGAATATTTTTCCAAATGATAATTTATAGATGAAATCTAGATAAACCATATTCCTTGAAAATTATTGAATATCCCCATTTTTATAAATTCTTATGAAATGTTTGAAATGCATGTTTTGATACAAATTGTTAAAAATATTATTATTCCAGATTTTATTTAAAATTAATCATTTTTATTTTATTTAATATGGCATGTTTATGAAACAATTTTTGTAATACTATTAGGATTATTTTCTTATACCCTGTATGTGCCTCTCGATGTATAAAAAAAATTTCTAGGTTTAGGTGAAGTAAATTCACTGCTTAGAGAAGGTGGGTGTATTTGATAGAATTACATGGGATTTTAGTGGTAATGGGTGGGGTGAGAAACCCATGTGTCTCATGGATATGGTTTGATATGGTTATTATTGTCTTGATTGTTTATTAATTTTATTTTATGTTTTTATTTTTGTTCACTACACTTGGTCTTCATCCTATTATCACTTGATTCTATTTTATTTAATTGAATGGTTTTTTGGATCATCTACTGTGGACAATTCGTTCCCAAATATTGTTCATTATACCCAAGAACTAATTGCTAACCCTTGGGGATCGAGAACACCTTTGGTACATGTTATGGACTGATTAAAATTCCTAGATTGATGGTTGATCTGGGTTTTTTCATGATAGAAACATCCAAAACATTAATATACAGCAAAATTAAACAACACACATGAAATGGTAACATGGGGGTTCCATATTTCTCTCCACCGTACCACTTTCTACCCCTAAAATCCTAGATCCCAGTAGAAATAATAAAAAACTAAAAAAAATATACACAAGAATATAAGTGGTGTGAGGGAGGGGAAAATTTATAAATAACTATTACAAGAATGAAACCTTGCTCATCATCGAACTCCTCAAAATCCATAAAATGAATCCCCAACATGATCAAACAAACTCAAAAATAACCCAATTCACAACCATTGAACATGAAAATATAGGAAGATAGAGACCTATCATAGGTCTCCCTACCATTTATAATTCATATAAAATGGTGAAGTGACATGAAACCTCTCTTAAAATAGAGAATCACATAAACAACCATGATTCCCCCATATCATCAAAATAAACCAAAAAATTCCACCAACCACAATAAACCCCTAATAAATCAGCTAAAATTCCACAAAGTACAAACCAAAAACCAACTAGGATTCAATAAAACCAAGTAACATCTATATATTATAATATTTCATCACAAAAATCATTATAACCCACAAAAAATGAAAATAAACACATCAATTAGAATATTAAATAAATAAGAAACAACGTGGTACTAACCTTGAGTCAAAAAAATCATTGGGGAAAAATTTATGTTCAAGCTCATGGAACACCAACTAATAGTAATTTTGACTAAAAATCCCAACTTGATATCTCCCATGGTCTAACTAGAAACTAAAGTTCCCAAGAATGTGAGAACCACTATAAAGGGGGTGGAATAAATGGGGATATTTTACAATTTATTTTTTTCTTGAAATTAATCACTAAAACTTGTTATAGCTGTAATAATTTTCAACTATATATCCCATCCCTACATCTATAAAGAGGATGGAAAGTAAATCAAGGAACACAACATTTATAATGTTTTACCCCAGTATGGGTGACTACATTCATTCCATGAAGACACCCATTAATCCATGGAATTTCACTATAATATTAAGTGAATAAAATTGATCCAACTCCCATTAGACACCATCAGTATCCCGATAGGTAATTAGGATGAATATCATCAGTTACAAAGTTTTCTTATAATTTGATCCAAAACAAGATAAGAAAATTTTATTAATAACTCATTGAAAATTTTGTTATTAAAAAATCTATTTGGTAAACTCTCCATCTAGTAAGAAATTTTTCAGTCCACCTCAAACTATATCGGGTACCTCTATTTGGTAAAACTCTATCAGGTATATCTATCATGTAGAGACCCGTATCTTGATGTACATGGACATTACATTACATTTGCGGAATACTTAGTACATAACAAAAACACACACACAAGGATCGTAATAGTTTAGTGTCTTTGGAAACTTGGAACGTAATCTTCTAATCGTGGTGAAAGATCTTCAATATCTCCCATAAAGATCTTCCTTTTTTTCCTACCTAAAACCTTTCTTTATATCCTGGGGAAAAGAAAACATAAAAGGGTGAGCTCAAATGCTCAGCAAGGGCAAATAAAGGAAATAAAAATCATATCATATCTTTATGAAAATCAAAACCTGCAAAAGGGATCATAATATCTTAACATGGAATAAATCATAGAAGTGAAAATGAGATCTCCATAATCATAACATAAAACTTGAAACTTTGTGGCATGCACACATAATCATGGAAAATCATTTCTTGTTAGTCATGACTCATTGCCAAGACTATCTTAGTGGACAAAGTCCCTTTCTGAACCGAGTTCACTCCTCGTTTCAGTCCTGTATCACTGAACCAGTATAACCTACCGTTCCAGCCCTGTCTATCTCATGAGATATAAAATCTTTACCCAATGAATTGTAGGGAGATATAGGTCCCACCCATCTTATAATGAATCCTTTCTTATGTGTGCCACATAATCATAAAACATACATCATCGCATAACACATATAACAAAAATGGGATTCTTGAAACATCATGACATCATAAATCAATTCATATAAGATAAAGGAATTCATAAACATAATTCCATCTCAACATAGTCAAATCAATGTAAAAATATGGATAGAAACAGAACCCTTTATTATCTTAGATGGAAAATAATTTTGATAAAACACTTGAATTGAATTCTTGAGGAAAATATCCTTTCTTCTTCAAAATCAATTTCTTTTCACAAAACATCATACAATTTTAAAAGAAAGAGATTTTATTGAAAATATTCATGAAATCTTTTAGAGGAAGCTTCATGAAAATAAGGATTTACAAAACAGTAGAAATCCGTTCGTGCCGTATAAGTTAAAAAAACATTCTTCGTACTTTTGTCGGAAAAGTCAAAAAGTACCTCGTATGACAAAAGATTCCTTTCATAGATATTACTAAAAACTCACCGAAGGGTAAAAATTGGATTTAAAATATTGTAAGTGGATGGAAACAATATTACATATTTAGGGAACATGGATGTGGATGATAAAATACACCCCAGTAAATACTTACGAATAAAAAATCTCGGATAAAAATGAGATTGTGATATTTCCCTTACCTTAGGTCCGATTTGCTTCGTATGTGTCCGAACCTCCTGTATAATGATTTAAATAATTTCATTGACTTATTATAGAATCATATTCATTGTTATGATATCATATATGGTTCACTTATGACATTATATTACCCGTTCTTTTGTAAATTCCATGTTAAAGAATCGTTTTGGGTAAAATCGTTTCATTTATCGTAGGTGTTTTGACTTGTTGTTCTTGACATTATTATTACTTATATCATGATTTACTTACTTCCAGAATATAAAATTTGATTTATATATCATATATATTCAGTATATATATATATATAATAGATAGATAAATAAAATGAAAAACACCGTTCATGGAGACGGTAGTCCGTACGTACGCATGAACGCTGTTTTCCATTCCTTATTGTCTTGAAATGGAAGTAAGTAGATGACATACATATATATATATATATACATAATCCAGTAGCTTTATAATGTCATATATTTCATTATTATTTCTTATATATACTTTATAATCATTCTTAAATGGTTAACATGGAGAATGAATCTCATCGCGTCGTGGAGACGGTAGTCCGTACGTACGCACGAGCGATGATATCATTTTCATAAATATTGAATTGAATCGGAGTGGATTATAAAATATATCAGAATCAATATGATGTTGTAATAACTATGTATAGTTATTCTTTACACCATTATACCCATCCATGTAAGGTGGTGGTGGAAAATAGATTACACCACGGCGTGGAGACGGTATTCCGTATGTACGCACGCGCAGTGATTTCTTTTTCTGTAGGATGGATAGATGGTGAAATAGGGTTGTTTCATACTTATAATAATATATCAGTATATGAGTGATACTTATGTTATTGCTTCATAATGAAAAAACCTAAGAAGAAGAAGTGGAAGAAGAAATAAAGATGAAAGAATTGGTAACGGTAATTACCTCTTCTTTGAAGCGCCTTTTGGAGACCTCCTCTTAGGGAACTAAAATTGGTCTTTGAGGAAGACCAGAACCTCTAGGATGTTTCTAGGGAAGTGTAGAAGTAAAAATTTCAGGGGTTGGCAGAGCTTGAGTGCTCAAATTGGTGTGAGGAGGAGGGGGAGGAGGTGCCCTTTTGTAAGGGAGGAGAGGGGCACCTTAGGAATATCTCAAAATATTATTTTATATTAAAGTCAAAATCGGTTTATAATGGCTCCAAAGGGTCTTATTTAGAAGATAAGGTGGGGATGGGTCGAAATCCTATCAACCAATAAGATTTAGACAAGTTTAGGGTATTATTTTAACCTTATCAATTAGATTTAACTCTAAGTTAAATAATTTAACTTTTACCATGTCTTTTTGTTTTCTTTTACTATATGGTTAATAAACTTACTATAACATGCCAAACGAACCCCAAATTGTTTATTATTAATATATATATCCTTATCTAAGTCATTTGGCCGAACCTTAGATTTTTAGGAATAAAATAACAATTAATAATATAATATTTGATTTAAAAACTATTTTGTGTCAATTTTGACACTATTTGATATATGATTTTTGTGAAAGTCATAACAGAATTATATGTTCGAAACAAGTTTATTAAATCAACACTAATATATCATATTAACCTAGAAAATTAGTGTAATTCATAAAAAGTCTTAAATTACATTTATTTTGGTATTTATATTATCAATTATGTCAATATTTCATTAATAAGATAATTACTGCATCATCTTTGTGTCATAAATAAATTAAATTATTTGATTTCTAAAAATTAAAAATAAAATACCATCATGTAGGAAATCCTTTTATCTTTCTGATGAATATTTACAATCGAATTTATCTTATGTATAACCCCATATTAAAAATGATTTACTTATTAAACTTTGATTTTAACTATTTTAACCCTTCTTTAAATAAATTAATAATAAATGTCCTAATCTAATCCAAGTGGGCCTAAATGGTCATATTTTATTCCTAAGGTTGTTTTTGGTCGAATTACACTTATCCAATAGAATTAGGACATGTGTTAGGGTAATAGTAATATCATATTTACCCTTAGTTACCCTATTTACTATTAACCGTGGTAAAAAAAAGTAAAAAGTTACTATTCACCAAAAATTATTTTCATCTCATTGAACCAAATTTTACTTACTGACATCAACCGTGTCTCTCGGATTTTTGAAATTCCATTCACAGAAGTGGTAAAATTAAGATTTATGAAGAAATTAATTTTTTTAACTACCACTTAGTAGTTTCACTATTCATCAAAAATTGATGTTTTTCAGGACAATGCCAAAATTTCATCCTAAGCTATATTTCATATTCTGAATTCAAAAATGAATTCTATTTTACCAAATTCATATCATAGAATTTGCATTAATTAATTTTATAATTAAATCCCGCTGTTAAAACAAATAGCGTGTTTTTAAGAAACAATATCTATCAAAAAATTGACACTTGATTATGTCTGGTTTAAATGTGAAATTACATCCAATGACCAACATTGTATTAAATTGTAAAAATATATTCTAAATATACTTTAAAACCACTCAAATTAATAATTTATCACTATTAATTATTTCGATTAAAAAAGTTGTTTTTAATTATAATTTAGTAATTTTCACTATTCATTAGAATATGAAAGTTATCCGAAAAGTACCAAAATTTCACCTTAGGCTAAATTCGATACTCCGAATCCAAAAATGAAGTCCATTTTGAGAGCTAAAATTTCTAAAATTTAAAAAGTGGTTATTACTATTCATAACAGCTAGTTTTAATAATAATTTAATAGCATATCGTTGTTTCGTGAAACTCAGTATTGCGTACTACACACGTTATCGAGGAAGGTTGCGATTGCGTGTAATGCAAGGCAAGTCAAGGATGTGTGTTGTGCAAGCTCCTTTTGGTGTAGCGTACAACACAAGACATTAATAAAATTAAAAAGAATATTTTTCATAAAATCTCGGGCTGTTACATTCTACCCCCCTTAAAATGAATTTCGCCCTCGAAATTCGTCGGGGTTATTAATGGTTTACTATTTGAAAGTTTATTTAATAGAAACCCACTTCGTAAAAAGGAATATCAAAACCAATCTTTAAAAACAAAATTATGAAACGTAATGGTTACCCAAATAAACTAATCACTGGGTTTCCACATAGGTGAAAATATGGATATGAAAGAGAAATCTAACCATCATGTTCTGATGGAGAGTGGTAGAGAACATGGCTATGGAAAAGCCAGCAATCAAAAAGCCATAAATTTGTGACGATCTAAGGTACCATCTGATTCATCAGGTATAAGATCACTAGGACAACATTTTTGGTTTTCAAGATCATTTCCCAAAAGTTGAAAATTTGAATTAGAATAAATACTTACTTTATTTTGGTACAATCTCACTGTTTTCCGTGCCTTGAACAATTTCCATTTCATCTCTTAAATAAATGAAGTTGAATTTGTTATTCATGAAGTGTTAGCAGATCATGTGATAGAATGACGGGTCATTCCATCTGTCTCAAACAAAAGTTTAGCAAAAATTATGTGCATAAGTCGATCTATAGTGAGATTAATCATATATGGTTCCTAAAATGGACTTATACTTCATATATCATACTGCTTAATATAATAAAACTATTTTCTACTAAACAGGGACTTCCTGTAGGCCAGTGGTAGGCGATAAAGGCCAGTCGCACTTCGGTTGTGGGTTCGATTCCCGCAGCCTTGTCCGACGCGATGGGCTGTCGCCCGTCCTGCAGGTTGTCCTTTTTCTAAAACTATATTACTATAACATCCCATCAATAATATCGAGAAAACTTATATCCTTATACAATAATAACTTATGTCCAACGTAATCCATTCCAATCTTTAGGCTTATCCATAATACTGCAGTCCACTCTCATAACATAGTGAAAATGATTACCAGAGATTTAACACCATCGTCGATCCCCATATATCATAAGATATGTCTTGTTGGTCACATTCCAAACATTCAAAGGCCTTAATCAAGTATTTTCTTGAATACCCATTGAACCTTATTGAAAACATGAATGCAGTTAAACGTTAACACTTTCCACATACCAAAATCCTCAAAATTCTATATACTCAAACCATGATATCACTTAGTCCTTATATCAATCATGAGCTCATGCATACAATCAAACATCTCATTATCGTATTATCCCTTCATTATGTGCATATCATCTACTTTCCAAAAATACCTCAATCACTTCGAATACCACATTAGACCAATACATAAATATTCCAATACACCATAAAAGTACCTCAACAACATTATTCTTGAATACCAATACATAAACACTTCATTCCATCCACTTCAATGACTGTCCTGGAATAATTCCTTCCTTGATTTAGAAGTATCTTTTCAGGTCAGGGCATTGAGTTGGGTAATGTCCATGTTCTTCCACAAATAAGACATTGAACTCCATAACAATCTGTCATTCTATGACCCTTTTCTCCACACAGATAACATCGGTCCCTCCATTTGAGGTATTCCTCAAGGTTCTTCTTCCCTTCTTTAGAAATCTCAATCTTCCTTTCTTTATGCTCCTCAACATGCGAACATGCATAATAGTTTATCTTCCTCTTCTTTGATGAATTAGTCATACCACTAAATTTCACCTTGTTAATCATATATCGCGATGACTGATTCGGCATAATCACAATATCTTTCTCTCTAGGAATTACACAATTTTGTTGCTCATAGTCACCAATTTGTCCATTGGATTCAATGTTAACCGAATTCCTTCGGGTTCCCTTCATTAACTAAAACACAAAAAGAATATTGTGAGAGGCAAAAATCATGCTAGAGAAAACAACATAATAAAGGGGGAGTATCCTCAATATCTAACTTCTTACGTTAAATTCTAAGTTTGTTACCGTAGTAATAGGACTGTATCCTATACGTATACTTATCCTTAGGGACATCCCTAGACAAACCTTATAAATATCTCTAGGGATCTCACTAAAGTTCTCGCATCCTAGTTTCCAAAGGTTGACTAAACCTTTCCTCTGATACCAACTGTAGAGACCCGTATCTTGACGTACATGGACATTACATTACATTTGCGGAATACTTAGTACATAACAAAAACACACACACAAGGATCGTAATAGTTTAGTGTCTTTGGAAACTTCGAACATAATCTTCTAATTGTGGTGAAAGATCTTCAATATATCCCATAAAGATCTTCCTTTTTTTTCCTACCTAAAACCTTTCTTTATATCCTGGGGAAAAGAAAACATAAAAGGGTGAGCTCAAATGCTCAGCAAGGGCAAATAAAGGAAATAAAAATCATATCATATCTTTATGAAAATCAAAACCTGCAAAAGGGATCATAATATCTTAACATGGAATAAATCATAGAAGTGAAAATGAGATCCCCATAATCATAACATAAAACTTGAAACTTTGTGGCATGCACACATAATCATGGAAAATCATTTCTTGTTAGTCATGACTCATTGCCAAGACTATCTTAGTGGACAAAGTCCCTTTCTGAACCGAGTTCACTCCTCGTTTCAGTCCTGTATCACTGAACTGGTATAACCTACCATTCCAGCCCTGTCTATCTCATGAGATATAAAATCTTTACCCAATGCATTGGAGGGAGATATAGGTCCCACCCATCTTATAATGAATCCTTTCTTATGTGTGCCACATAATCATAAAACATACATCATCGCATAACACATATAACAAAAATGGGATTCTTGAAACATCATGACATCATAAATCAATTCATATAAGATAAAGGAATTCATAAACATAATTCCATCTCAACATAGTCAAATCAATGTAAAAATATGGATAGAAACAGAACCCTTTATTATCTTAGATGGAAAATAATTTTGATAAAACACTTGAATTGAATTCTTGAGGAAAATATCCTTTCTTCTTCAAAATCAATTTCTTTTCACAAAACATCATGCAATTTTAAAAGAAAGAGATTTTATTGAAAATAGTCATGAAATCTTTTAGAGGAAGCTTCATGAAAATAAGGCTTTACAAAACAGTAGAAATCCGTTCGTGCCGTATAAGTTAAAAAAAACATTCTTCGTACTTTTGTCGGAAAATTCAAAAAGTACCTCGTATGACAAAAGATTCCTTTCATAGATATTACTAAAAACTCACCGAAGGGTAAAAATTGGATTTAAAATATTGTAAGTGGATGGAAACAATATTACATATTTAGGGAACATGGATGTGGATGATAAAATACACCCTAGTAAATACTTACGAATAAACAATCTCGGATAAAAATGAGATTGTGATATTTCCCTTACCTTAGGTCCGATTTGCTTCGTATGTGTCCGAACCTCCTGTATAATGATTTAAATAATGTCATTGACTTATTATAGAATCATATTCATTGTTATGATATCATATATGGTTCACTTATGACATTATATTACCCGTTCTTTTGTAAATTCCATGTTAAAGAAGCGTTTTGGGTAAAATCGTTTCATTTATCGTAGGTGTTTTGACTTGTTGTTCTTGACATTATTATTACTTATATCATGATTTACTTACTTCCAGAATATAAAATTTGATTTATATATCATATATATTCAGTATATATATATATATAATAGATAGATAAATAAAATGAAAAACACCGTTCATGGAGACGGTAGTCCGTACGTACGCATGAACGCTGTTTTCCATTCCTTATTGTCTTGAAATGGAAGTAAGTAGATGACATACATATATATATATATATATACATAATCCAGTAGCTTTATAATGTCATATATTTCATTATTATTTCTTATATATACTTTATAATCATTCTTAAATGGTTAACATGGAGAATGAATCTCATCGCGTCGTGGAGACGGTAGTCCGTACGTACGCACGAGCGATGATATCATTTTCATAAATATTGAACTGAATCGGAGTGGATTATAAAATATATCAGAATCAATATGATGTTGTAATAACTATGTATAGTTATTCTTTACACCATTATACCCATCCATGTAAGGTGGTGGTGGAAAATAGATTACACCACGGCGTGGAGACGGTATTCCGTATGTACGCACGTGCAGTGATTTCTTTTTCCGTAGGATGGATAGATGGTGAAATAGGGTTGTTTCATACTTATAATAACATATCAGTATATGAGTGATACTGATGTTATTACTTCATAATGAAACAACCTAAGAAGAAGAAGTGGAAGAAGAAATAAAGATGAAATAATTGGTAACGGTAATTACCTCTTCTTTGAAGCGCCTTTTGGAGACCTCCTCTTAGGGAACTAAAATTGGTCTTTGAGGAAGACCAGAACCTCTAGGATGTTTCTAGGGAAGTGGATAAGGGAAAATGGCAGGGGTTGGCTGAGCTTGAGTGCTCAAATTGGTGTGAGGAGGAGGGGGAGGAGGTGCCCTTTTATAAGGGAGGAGAGGGGCACCTTAGGAATATCTCAAAATATTATTATATATTAAAGTCAAAATCGGTTTATAATGGCTCCAAAGTGTCTTATTTCGAAGATAAGGTGGTGAGGGGTCGAAATCCTATCAACCAATAATATTTAGACAAGTTTAGGGTATTATTTTAACCTTATCAATTAGATTTAACTCTAAGTTAAATAATTTAACTTTTACCATGTCTTTTTGTTTTCTTTTACTATATGGTTAATAAACTTACTATAACATGCCAAACGAACCCCAAATTGTTTATTATTAATATATATATCCTTATCTAAGTCATTTGGCCGAACCTTAGATTTTTAGGAATAAAATAACAATTAATAATATAATATTTGATTTAAAAACTATTTTGTGTCAATTTTGACACTATTTGATATATGATTTTTGTGAAAGTCATAACAGAATTATATGTTCGAAACAAGTTGATTAAATCAACACTAATATATCATAGTAACCTAGAAAATTAGTGTAATTCATAAAAAGTCTTAAATTACATTTATTTCGGTATTTATATTATCAATTATGTCAATATTTCATTAATAAGATAATTACTGCATCATCTTTGTGTCATAAATAAATTAAATTATTTGATTTCTAAAAATTACAAATAAAATACCATCATGTAGGAAATCTTTTTAGCTTTCTAATGAATATTTACAATCGGATTTATCTTATGTATAGCCCCATATTAAAAATGATTTACTTATTAAACTTTGATTTTAACTATTTTAACCCTTCTTTAAATAAATTAATAATAAATGTCCTAATCTAATCCAAGTGGGCCTAAATGGTCATATTTTATTCCTAAGGTTGTTTTTGGTCGAATTACACTTATCCAATAGAATTAGGACATGTGTTAGGGTAATAGTAATATCATATTTACCCTTAGTTACCCTATTTACTATTAACTGTGGTAAAAAAAAGTAAAAAGTTACTATTCACCAAAAATTATTTTCATCTCATTGAACCACATTTTACTTACTGACATCAACCGAGTCTCTCGGATTTTTGAAATTCCATTTACAGAAGCGGTAAAATTAAGATTTATGAAGAAATTAATTTTTTTAACTACCACTTAGTAGTTTCACTATTCATCAAAAATTGATGTTTTTCAGGACAATGCCAAAATTTCATCCTAAGCTATATTTCATATTCCGAATTCAACAATGAAGTCTATTTTACCAAATTCATATCATAGAATTTTCATTAATTAATTTTATAATTAAATCCCGCTGTTAAAACAAATAGCGTGTTTTTAAGAAACAATATCTATCAAAAGATTGACACTTGATTATGTCTGGTTTAAATGTGAAATTACATCCAATGACCAACATTGTATTAAATTGTAAAAATATATTCTAAATATACTTTAAAACCACTCAAATTAATAATTTATCACTATTAATTATTTCAATTAAAAAAGTTGTTTTTAATTATAATTTAGTAATTTTCACTATTCATTAGAATATGAAAGTTATCCGAAAAGTACCAAAATTTCACCTTAGGCTAAATTCGATACTCCGAATCCAAAAATGAAGTCCATTTTGAGAGCTAAAATTTATAAAATTTAAAAAGTGGTTATTACTATTCATAACGGCTAGTTTTAATAATATTTTAATAGCATATCGTTGTTTCGTGAAACTCAGTATTGCGTACTACACACGCTATCGAGGAAGGTTGCGATTGCGTGTAATGCAAGGCAAGTCAAGGATGCGTGTTGTGCAAGCTCCTTTTGGTGTAGCGTACAACACAAGACATTAATAAAATTAAAAAGAATATTTTTCATAAAATCTCGGGCTGTTACATTCTACCCCCCTTAAAATGAATTTCGCCCTCGAAATTCGTCGGGGTTATTAATGGTTTACTATTTGAAAGTTTATTTAATAGAAACCCACATCGTAAAAAGGAATATCAAAACCAATCTTTAAAAACAAAATTATGAAACGTAATGGTTACCCAAATAAACTAATCACTGGGTTTCCACATAGGTGAAAATATGGATATGAAAGAGAAATCTAACCATCATGTTCTGATGGAGAGTGGTAGAGAACATGGCTATGGAAAAGCCAGCAATCACAAAGCCATAAATTTGTGACGATCTAAGGTACCATCTGATTCATCAGGTATAAGATCACTAGGACAACATTTTTGGTTTTCAAGATCATTTCCCTAAAGTTGAAAATTTGAATTAAAATAAATAGTTACTTTATTTTGGTACAATATCATTGTTGTTCGTGCCTTGAACAATTTCCACTTCATCTCTTAAATAAATGAAGTTGAATTTGTTATTCATGAAGTGTTAGCAGATCATGTGATAGAATGACGGGTCATTCCATCTGTCTCAAACAAAAGGTTAGCAAAAATTATATGCATAAGTCGATCTATAGTGAGATTAATCATATATGGTTCCTAAAATGGACTTATACTTCATATATCATACTGCTTAATATAATAAAACTAGTTTCTACTAAACAGGGACTTCCTGTAGGCTAGTGGTAGGCGATAAAGGCCAGTCGCACTTCGGTTGTGGGTTCGATTCCCGCAGCCTTGTCCGACGCGATGGGTTGTCGCCCGTCCTGCAGGTTTTCCTTTTTCTAAAACTATATTACTATAACATCCCATCAATAATATAGAGAAAACTTATATCCTTATACAATACTAACTTATGTCCAACATAATCCATTCCAATCTTTAGGCTTATCCATAATACTGCAGTCCACTCTCATAACATAGTGAAAATGATTACCAGAGATTTAACACCATCGTCGATCCCCATATATCATAAGATATGTCTTGTTGGTCACATTCCAAACATTCAAAGGCCTTAATCAAGTATTTTCTTGAATACCCATTGAACCTTATTGAAAACATGAATGCAGTTAAACGTTAACACTTTCCACATACCAAAATCCTCAAAATTCTATATACTCAAACCATGATATCACTTAGTCCTTATATCAATCATGAGCTCATGCATACAATCAAACATCTCATTATCGTATTATCCCTTCATTATGTGCATATCATCTACTTTCCAAAAATACCTCAATCACTTCGAATACCACATTAGACCAATACATAAATATTCCAATACACCATAAAAGTACCTCAACAACATTATTCTTGAATACCAATACATAAACACTTCAGTCCATCCACTTCAATGACTGTCCTGGAATAATTCCTTCCTTGATTTAGAAGTATCTTTTCAGGTCAGGGCATTGAGTTGGGTAGTGCCCATGTTCTTCCACAAATAAGACATTGAACTCCATAACAATCTGTCACTCTATGACCCTTTTCTCCACACAGATAACATCGGTCCCTCCATTTGAGGTATTCCTCAAGGTTCTTCTTCCCTTCTTTAGAAATCTCAATCTTCCTTTCTTTATTCTCCTCAACATGAGAACATGCATAATAGTTTATCTTCCTCTTCTTTGATGAATTAGTCATACCACTAAATTTCACCTTGTTAATCATATATCGCGATGACTGATTCGGCATAATCACAATATCTTTCTCTCTAAGAATTACACAATTTTGTTGCTCATAGTCACCAATTTGTCCATTGGATTCAATGTTAACCGAATTCCTTCGGGTTCCCTTCATTAACTAAAACACAAAAAGAATATTGTGAGAGGCAAAAATCATGCTAGAGAAAACAACATAATAAAGGGGGAGTATCCTCAATATCTAACTTCTTAGGTTAAATTCTAAGTTCGTTACCGTAGTTATAGGACTGTATCCTATACGTATACTTATCCTTAGGGACATCCCTAGACAAACCTTATAAATATCTCTAGGGATCTCACTAAAGTTCTCGCATCCTAGTTTCCAAAGGTTGACTAAACCTTTCCTCTGATACCAACTGTAGAGACCCGTATCTTGACGTACATGGACATTACATTAAATTTGCGGAATACTTAGTACATAACAAAAACACACACACAAGGATCGTAATAGTTTAGTGTCTTTGGAAACTTGGAACGTAATCTTCTAATCGTGGTGAAAGATCTTCAATATCTCCCATAATGATCTTCCTTTTTTTTCCTACCTAAAACCTTTCTTTATATCCTGGGGAAAAGAAAACATAAAAGGGTGAGCTCAAATGCTCAGCAAGGGCAAATAAAGGAAATAAAAATCATATCATATCTTTATGAAAATCAAAACCTGCAAAAGGGATCATAATATCTTAACATGGAATAAATCATAGAAGTGAAAATGAGATCCCCATAATCATAACATAAAACTTGAAACTTTGTGGCATGCACACATAATCATGGAAAATCATTTCTTATTAGTCATGACTCATTGCCAAGACTATCTTAGTGGACAAAGTCCCTTTCTGAACCGAGTTCACTCCTCGTTTTAGTCCTGTATCACTGAACCGGTATAACCTACCGTTCCAGCCCTGTCTATCTCTTGAGATATAAAATCTTTACCCAATGCATTGGAGGGAGATATAGGTCGCACCCTTCTTATAATGAATCCTTTCTTATGTGTGCCACATAATCATAAAACATACATCATCGCATAACACATATAACAAAAATGGGATTCTTGAAACATCATGACATCATAAATCAATTCATATAAGATAAAGGAATTCATAAACATAATTCCATCTCAAAATAGTCAAATCAATGTAAAAATATGGATAGAAACAGAACCCTTTATTATCTTAGATGGAAAATAATTTTGATAAAACACTTGAATTTAATTCTTGAGGAAAATATCCTTTCTTCTTCAAAATCAATTTCTTTTCACAAAACATCATGCAATTTTAAAAGAAAGAGATTTTATTGAAAATAGTCATGAAATATTTTAGAGGAAGCTTCATGAAAATAAGGCTTTATAAAACAGTAGAAATTTGTTCGTGCCGTATAAGTTAAAAAAACATTCTTCGTACTTTTGTCGGAAAAGTCAAAAAGTACCTCGTATGACAAAAGATTCCTTTCATAGATATTACTAAAAACTCACCGAAGGGTAAAAATTGGATTTAAAATATTGTAAGTGGATGGAAACAATATTACATATTCAGGGAACATGGATGTGGATGATAAAATACACCCCAGTAAATACTTACGAATAAACAATCTCGGATAAAAATGAGATTGTGATATTTCCCTTACCTTAGGTCTGATTTGCTTCGTATGTGTCCGAACCTCCTGTATAATGATTTAAATAATGTCATTGACTTATTATAGAATCATATTCATTGTTATGATATCATATATGGTTCACTTATGACATTATATTACCCGTTCTTTTGTAAATTCCATGTTAAAGAAGCGTTTTGGGTAAAATCGTTTCATTTATCGTAGGTGTTTTGACTTGTTGTTCTTGACATTATTATTACTTATATCATGATTTACTTACTTCCAGAATATAAAATTTGATTTATATATCATATATATTCAGTATATATATATATATAATAGATAGATAAATAAAATGAAAAACACCGTTCATGGAGACGGTAGTCCGTACGTACGCATGAACGCTGTTTTCCATTCCTTATTGTCTTGAAATGGAAGTAAGTAGATGACATACATATATATATATATACATAATCCAGTAGCTTTATAATGTCATATATTTCATTATTATTTCTTATATATACTTTATAATCATTCTTAAATGGTTAACATGGAGAATGAATCTCATCGCGTCGTGGAGACGGTAGTCCGTACGTACGCACGAGCGATGATATCATTTTCATAAATATTGAATTGAATCGGAGTGGATTATAAAATATATCAGAATCAATATGATGTTGTAATAACTATGTATAGTTATTCTTTACACCATTATACCCATCCATGTAAGGTGGTGGTGGAAAATAGATTACACCACGGCGTGGAGACGGTATACCGTATGTACGCACGCGCAGTGATTTCTTTTTCCGTAGGATGGATAGATGGTGAAATAGGGTTGTTTCATACTTATAATAACATATCAGTATATGAGTGATACCGATTTTATTACTTCATAATGAAACAACCTAAGAAGAAGAAGTGGAAGAAGAAATAAAGATGAAAGAATTGGTAACGGTAATTACCTCTTCTTTGAAGCGCCTTTTGGAGACCTCCTCTTAGGGAACTAAAATTGGTCTTTGAGGAATACCAGAACCTCTAGGATGTTTCTAGGGAAGTGGAGAAGGGAAAATGGCAGGGTTTGGCCGAGCTTGAGTGCTCAAATTGGTGTGAGGAGGAGGGGGAGGAGGTGCCCTTTTATAAGGGAGGAGAGGGGCACCTTAGGAATATCTCAAAATATTATTTTATATTAAAGTCAAAATCGGTTTATAATGGCTCCAAAGGGTCTTATTTCCAAGATAAGGTGGGGATGGGTCGAAATCCTATCAACCAATAAGATTTAGACAAGTTTAGGGTATTATTTTAACCTTATCAATTAGATTTAACTCTAAGTTAAATAATTTAACTTTTACCATGTCTTTTTGTTTTCTTTTACTATATGGTTAATAAACTTACTATAACATGCCAAAAGAACCCCAAATTGTTTATTATTAATATATATATTCTTATCTAAGTCATTTGGCCGAACCTTAGATTTTTAGGAATAAAATAACAATTAATAATATAATATTTGATTTAAAAACTATTTTGTGTCAATTTTGACACTATTTGATATATGATTTTTTTGAAAGTCATAACAGAATTATATGTTCGAACCAAGTTGATTAAATCAACACTAATATATCATAGTAACCTATAAAATTAGTGGAATTCATAAAAAGTCTTAAATTACATTTATTTTGGTATTTATATTATCATTTATGTCAATATTTCATTAATAAGATAATTACTGCATCATATTTGTGTCATAAATAAATTAAATTATTTGATTTCTAAAAATTACAAATAAAATACCATCATGTAGGAAATCTTTTTAGCTTTCTAATGAATATTTAAAATCGAATTTATCTTATGTATAATTCCATATTAAAAATGATTTACTTATTAAACTTTGATTTTAACTATTTTAACCCTTCTTTAAATAAATTAATAATAAATGTCCTAATCTAATCCAAGTGGGCCTAAATGGTCATATTTTATTCCTAAGGTTGTTTTTGGTCGAATTACACTTATCCAATAGAATTTGGACATGTGTTAGGGTAATAGTAATATCATATTTACCCTTAGTTACCCTATTTACTATTAACCGTGGTAAAAAAAAGTAAAAAGTTACTATTCACCAAAAATTATTTTCATCTCATTGAACCACATTTTACTTACTGACATCAACCGTGTCTCTCGGATTTTTGAAATTCCATTCACAGAAGCGGTAAAATTAAGATTTATGAAGATATTAATTTTTTTAACTACCA
Source organism: Viscum album (assembly GCA_963277665.1). NCBI lineage: Eukaryota > Viridiplantae > Streptophyta > Magnoliopsida > Santalales > Viscaceae > Viscum > Viscum album. Next base: position 451,614,331 of record OY728133.1, read on the forward strand.
CTTAGTAGTTTCACTATTCATCAAAAATTGATGTTTTTCAGGACAATGCCAAAATTTCATCCTAAGCTATATTTCATATTCCGAATTCAAAAATGAAGTCTATTTTACCAAATTCATATCATAGAATTTGCATTAATTAATTTTATAATTAAATCCCGCTGTTAAAACAAATAGCGTGTTTTTAAGAAACAATATCTATCAAAAGATTGACACTTGATTATGTCTGGTTTAAATGTGAAATTACATCCAATGACCAACATTGTATTAAATTGTAAAAATATATTCTAAATATACTTTAAAACCACTCAAAGTAATAATTTATCACTATTAATTATTTCGATTAAAAAAGTTGTTTTTAATTATAATTTAGTAATTTTCACTATTCATTAGAATATGAAAGTTATCCGAAAAGTACCAAAATTTCACCTTAGGCTAAATTCGATACTCCGAATCCAAAAATGAAGTCCATTTTGAGAGCTAAAATTTATAAAATTTAAAAAGTGGTTATTACTATTCATAACGGCTAGTTTTAATAATATTTTAATAGCATATCGTTGTTTCGTGAAACTCAGTATTGCGTACTACACACGCTATCGAGGAAGGTTGTGATTGCGTGTAATGAAAGGCAAGTCAAGGATGCGTGTTGTGCAAGCTCCTTTTGGTGTAGCATACAACACAAGACATTAATAAAATTAAAAAGAATATTTTTCATAAAATCTCGGGCTGTTACATATCAGGTACCTCTTCCCTCTACACCTCTGTATAGTGTAATTATTCTTCTTTAAATTGGAGATTACTTAGTTTGAAATTCAAAATACACTTTCTATCAAAAATATTCATCACTTCAGTTGTCTGACACATGTAACGATGTTTCTTTTTATATTACCTTTATTCCTTTCTATAGGTACACTTGTATGTAAAAGTGTGGGAACTGAAATGTATTTTCCTAATCAACCAAAACATAAAATTTTAAACTCCCACTCAACTGAAATTAATTGGATTCCTCTCAAACATTATATAAATTTATTCAAGCTTCATAAAAACTCAGTTTCAACAACTTTCTTTGAAATTACACATATCTTAGATAGATTAACAAAAATTGAAAAAAAACCTTAAAATTATCATTGTTGAAGACTTTATAGGTTTTTTTAAATCTTATCAAAACTTCATCCACCAAATTTTTTTCCAATGAATTCATTAAGATATTATTTATCCAATGAATGTTCCTATGTTTATTAAACTATATATGAAATTATCTATCGGATGGTCTCACAAAAGTTTTTCTAGTGATCTTTAGACCTTTCTTTTATTTTATGGACTTCGTAAAGGTTCGTACATTAAAATGTGAACTCTTTTCACCATATAATAAAACACAACTTCAAACGGGGATTCTTTTAAGAAAACATAGTTTTGTACATCTTCATAAAATCATTCATCAGATGAAATCATATTTTCTTCTAATTTCCATCTATCTGATGGATATTTGATCAATCAACTTGACTTACTAAACTTATTCTGGAAACTTCATTATGATTCACTCTTCTCTATTCAATGAAACATGAATTACTCATAATATATCTTTCCATACTTCTCACATTTATACACATATACCACTTTGAAAAATATATTTCATCTTTTAGGATCCATCATTTGATGGACATTATAAATATAGATCCATTGAAACTATATCGATTTTATAGAATCAGTCTGAATAATTTATTAGAACTTCACTCTGATCAGTAGGCATCCATTATCACCGTCTAGTGTATATTTTTACATATACATCCAGTAATATTTATACACCCTTTTCCAATCAAACTTTTTCAAGCCCTTCAGATGAACTGATGATATTTCCATCTACTAGATTAAAAAAACTTTATCACACAAAACTCAATCTGATAGATCTGTATCAAATGGACTCAATTAAGTAGACTTAAAATAGTTGTTCCCTCCATGATTTTAGATTTGAACTTCATACATATTGAAACTTTATTTATATCACTTGAACTTTTTACAATACTATCTTTACATAAACATAATTTTCTTCTATCATATATACTTGATATGGTGGCCTTCAATCTAGCTTGTCCAATCACCATCGCAACTTCACCACATCATAGATTTAACTTTATACAACTACAATAGAAACATAATAGATAAAAATTTGTCTTATATCATTTTTTTCTTCTCCCCCTTTAGACTTCTCTCCTTTTGTATAAGATCATAAAAACTCAGCTAGGAACATGATTATATTAATGAAGCTTGGAACTTGAAGACAAAAATAGCATCATCTGAGTTGGTAAGGAAAATTTCATAACTTGATAAATAAACTTTCCTAAACACCATTAGAAACCCATTTTCTATTGAAACACAAATACATTCACAAACATGATTTTGAAAAAAAAATTATCATTTCGAAAACAACACAAAATATTATAAATATCCATCTTTGAGTTTGTTGAAAATATTCATAGAAACTTCAACAACTTTTTCTTCAAAACCATAACCTTTCTCAAATAAAATGACCTAACATCACACTGCTTGTTTAAGAAATGTTTTTAAATAAATTCAATCCCTTTGTGATAATATATTTTATCTATATGATAAGATAAACATCCCCTAAATAATTTTCACCTTCTTTTTCTAATAGGACTAGCTTCAAATTCAAAATAAAAGATTGTAAATATTATAAAAAATTTATAATTCATCTCCACCATTAAAAAAATAATAAAAATCAAGGTTTTGTAAATTTCCTTACAAAATTTATAAATTCAATAGTGGAGGCTGAACATGTAGTTTCAACTTTAATTCCTCAAATTTTTCCATTGGCATAGCTTTTTTGAAACCATCGGCAATTTGGTGCATTATTGAAATATATTCAAGCATAACATCTCCACCATAAACTTTATCCTTAATGAAATGATATTTAACATCAATATTTTTTGATCTAAAATGTTGTATAAGATTAGTGGAAAGATCAATGGTAATATGATTATCACAAAGAGTATTCCATGTTTTATCAATATTCACCCTCAAATATTCCTGTTAAACTTGTATCCATAACATCTATATATAAGCATGGGTAGAGGGAACATATTCTTATTCCATTATACTCAATGTAACAAAACATTATTTCTTACTATGACATCTCATATAACATTCTCCCAAGAATAAAGCATATCCTTTGGTTTATTTTATATCATCACCATATCTATCACAATCAATATTATTAAACTCTTGAAAGTATCTCATTTTGGTTTATACATCAAGAAGTAATTTGATGTTATATTAACATACTTGAGTATTATTTTAGTTTCTATAAAATGTGGTTCTTTTGGATTACTCTAATATCTTGCACATAATGTAACAAAATAATCTATGTATGATCATGTGGAAATAATATAGAGTAAGTTCTTATCAAACTTTAGAAGTCTATCTAATTAACACATTTTCCAACTTCATCTTTACTTATCTTCATGCAAATAGAAAAAATGAGTAGAGAAATCCTAAAAATTCATCATGAAAAACTTTTATAATAAATCCTTGGAATACGTTTCCTGATAGAATAAGATGTATCATGACTATTATTAAACTTAAAATCCTATATGTATGTTCAACTCTCTCAGTATTGTCATTTCAGAGTTTTCCTTCATTTTCTTAAGAAAACTCTTCACAAGATTTATCCCTATCACTAAAAAAATTATATCATCAATGTAAAAAAATAAAATTATTTTAAATGTTCTAATTCCCTTCACAAACAGGTTACTATCTAATTTTAAATTATAAAATTTCATCTACTTCAGGAAACTATCAAGTTTTGAATACCAGATACATGGGGCTTATTTTAACCCATACAAAGATTTTTTTGTTTATACACCATGGTCAAGTTATTATCAAGTATGAACCCATTAGGTTTCTCAAAAAAACATCTTCTATAATTTATCCATTTAAGATAGTTGACTTAAAATCCATCTAATAAACTTTATTACAATTATGAGCAGTAACTTCTTAGAAAGTTTATATGGCTTTAAGTATTTTAATAGGGGGAAAATTTTATTCAAATTTAACACCATCTACCTATGATTAACCTTTTCAAACAAGTTATTTTTTTTATAAAATTTCTCAATGTTTATTGAGTGTATTTATGAACACTCATTTTCTCCATTTAACATTTTTCCCTTCTAGTCATGGAAAATGATATCCAGTTTCATTTTCCTTAATATGATTTAACTCTTCATTCATCATAATTAACAACTAAATTAAATCATTGTGATTTCCAAGGATGTTATTGAGTTAAACCTATTTTTTTAATATAAATTTTTTTTTGATTTTCTTTACTAAAGATTTACTCATCACTAGATTGATTTAAATCAACTTGTATAACTTTAGGATGAAAATAATATTATTTCTCATTATCATCTTTAGAAGTAAAAATTCTATCATTCATAAAATTTATTTTTTATAATCAATAACATTTTTTTGTGAAATTATTAATTTCAAAAACATTCATATAAAAGGAATAAACCAAATTATGTAGTTTTTTATTCCAATACTTGAAACTTCTTTCATAAGCTGAATATCCCATTAAAATTCCTTATTCTCTTTTTTCATCAAAAATTCCAAAATCCTGATTTTTGATCATTGGTCAAGTACTCCTAAAGAGTTAAAAGTATTTCATTTTTTGTATTTTCTTATACCATATTACATATGTATTAATTTTTTATTTACATCAAAACAAACATCTGTTTTGAACATTTATAGTTGTACTTGCAACTTCTCTTCATAAGAATTAAGAAATTTTATATTTAGAGAGCAGGATTTTTTCTATTTTGACAAAACATCTATTCGTTCTTTATAAAACTCCATTTTTTAGGAGTGTAGTGAGAACTGTATTGGCATTTGATTCCATGATTCTTCAGATAGAACTCAAAATAGTTACTTGTGTACTCGTTTCCATTGTATGTCCTCAACTTTAATATATATACACTCATCTCATTCTCAACACCCCTTGTAAAATTGTTGAACATATATTCATTCTATGATCTATATTTCATGAACATTATTTGGGTAATACAGGTGAAATAATTATTAAAAGTTATAAATTTCAAATCTCCCTTTATTGATTGATTTCTCATCAGCCCACAAATATTATAGTGCATTAGATCAAGGGGCTTGGTGGATTTGATTTCAACTTTTGTATGTCTTCTAGTAATTATCCTTATTTTCATGCTACTTATAAAAATAGCCTCATATTTCCTTTGAAGTTGTGGTATGTTTCTTATAGAATCTTCCATAGATAGTGTGTTCATATTTTTTGGCTAAGATTTCCAATTCTTTAGTGAAACAGCTTATTTTCATACTTAGAACTTAATTATAACGAGTTTAATGGATCTACACAAAATGGATTATCATTGGTTCTTTATACCTTAGTAAAAAAATTTACATTTTTTAAACATCATATTATATATGAATATTTTTTGAAGATATCCTTTTTACCATCAACAAATAGTTACCTAACACTGAGTGAGTTGTGTTTTAGCCTTTCAACATACAAAACATCCTTTGACGTCATTTTCTGAGATTCAATCTCTATCATGACAATTCCTATGATTTTTAAGGAATTATCATTTTTTAAAGTAACTGCTCCACCTTTATGTTCTTCAATATTTTTTTATATTTCCATATCACACGTATCATATGTGAGGAACAACCACTTTCAAGAATCTGTGGTATGTTTCTTTTATTTTATTTTAGAGTAGCCTCAAAAAAATATCTTCTTTTGATTTTATTTTTCCCTAAATAATTTTATTTTCTATCATAATAAACATTTCTTAGAATTTTCATCATTCATTCTTCCGAATAGGGACTAAGTTGGTCACACCTTCCAAAAACTTCCACTAGTAAATAAAATTATTTTTGCTTTGGAAACTTTCTAGCTTTTGAAGATTTTCATTTTTTCCTTTATCTAAATTAATAAATTTACTTTAGTTTATTCCACTATTTCTCCTTGTATATTCATTCCTACTTCTAATGAGAGACATGGTGCACCAAAAATTATATTCCCTATGCTTGTGTATACCACAACACCAAAAATATCCATTAAATCTTGATCTTCTATAGAAATTTACTTTTTCCCTATGATGAATTAGTTGAGGTTAAATATATCTTTATACAACTCATTCTCCCAATAATGGGAAAACATTATTTCATAGGTTATTTTTAACTTTTATTGATGTGATGTGTTTCTCAACTCCTTTATAAACTCTTGATTTCCCAATTTTGTTTCTTAGCCCTACATGGTTAGAATTATCATATGATGTTTTATGTTTAGTGGGTATAGATGTCACCTGATTCTTGGGATGAGTTATTTCAATAGCTTGAGATGTTTCATACATTAACATTGAAGATTTATTGGAATTATCACTCATATTATTTATGTTATCTTCAACCTCAAGGAATATAGATTGATTTTTATAAATTTATTCTTCTATAATATTGAGTTTCTTACCAAGATATTCCACCATATTTCATTATTCTACAACTTTCAGCTCAATATTCTTAATCTATTTAATGTACTTATCTTACTTTTTAAGGAAATATTTCTTTCCTTCATTATTATTTTCAATTTTTTCGGTAATATTCTGGTCTCTTTCTTGAGTTATGTATTTTTCTAATGACATACAACAATTTTTTATCTTGGATGATATTCCTTAGAATTTTCTTGACCTTTTTCTTATTCACTAATTAAAGTATCTTAATTTCTTTAAACATTAGTAAAGAAGGTTATAAACTTTTCAATATTTTAATCTTATGATAAAATATTTTTATTATAATCATACTCAACATTCTTAATTAACATAAACCAATTATCTCATGTTCAGGTTCATGAATTTTCAACTCTTCATAACATCAAAATCCATTTCTTCTTTAATATTCCTTTTTAATGTTGTAGCTTTAAAATCACAAACATAGAAAGAATGTTTTCAATTAATCAAGAGATGAATCATATTTATCTTCTAAAGTAGATAATTTAGGATCAAATATATCTATAAAGATTCTAATTAGTCTCTTAACATTGGTAAAATATTCCAAAACATCTATGAATCCACTAATATTACCAAAAATTTCATTAACTCTGGTTAAGTAGTTATCAATAGTTTCATATTCCATCATATTGATATCCTCAAACATGGTTCTCTATATTTTTAAATTTTTTTCTTTAAATTTTATATTTCCTTTAAAAATTATTTAGAGTTTGTCACAAGTTTTCTTATCTATATTGATACACATCACCTTCATATAAACACATTTTTAAAAGTAAATAATAATATAATTCTAAGATTTTCCATAAACCTAAAAATCCTATTTTTCAGAAAAAATCATAGAAGTGTCTTTCTCAATGGGTGGAAACCCAATTTTCATAGCATTAATCACATATAGGCTAAGATATGGAAGATAGGGTATCATTATGTTATTATATCCATGATAATATTTTCCATAAAAGGTAGAAAAACCTATGTTATTAACTGTGTTAATATTATCCATGAAAAGAAAATTGAGGATATTACTTAGTGAAATTGGATACTACGATACCACTTGAAGTTACCAAGATTGTGAGAACCACTGAGAAGGGGGTGAATCAGTGGTGATATTTTACAATTTATTTTCTCTTGAAATTAACCAATGACACTTTTAAGTGTTTCTATCCTTTTTAAATTTATATCTCAACCTTAAATATAGTAAAATTTAATAAATTAAAGAAAGTTGAAGAAGATTTACCAGGTTCTCCCCCAGTGTGGGTGACAACATACTTGTGATAGAGATTTCCATTAGTCCATGTAAATTTACAATAATTTTAAGTGAATATCATTTATCCAACTCTAATGAGACTCATTATGTCTCTCGATAATTGATCATACTAAGTCCCATCATTTACAAAATCTTTTTATACTTTAAACCAAAAAAATATAAGAAAATTTTCTTAATAGATCACTAAAAAATTTGTACACAAAAACTATTTTGGGTACACTCTCCATCTGATATAAATCCATCTAGTGTGACTCTAATTTATATAATATTAATCCATCTGGTGTTCCCCAATCTCTGTACAGTACCTCTATTCGGTATAACTCTCTCTATAACCTCTTTTAAGTACATATTCCCTCTACACCTCTTCTTGGTGTACTTTATCTTATTCAACCAAGATATTCCCTTGTTAGAAACTCACACTGCACATTCTATCAAATTTTTCATCACTTTATCTCTATCATACATGTGAAAAGGGTTACATTATATAGTTCCTACACCCCTTTATATAGGCAGTCCTACATGAGAAAGTGTGGGGACTCAAATGCCTTTTCCGCTCAACCAAAACATGAAATTTGAAACTCCTACTCAGCTCAACTTTTTTGGACACATCTCAAACATTCTAGAACACTATTAAAGGTATATAAAAAAACCATCAACTAATTTCATCTAACTTCTTCATATATTTTCTAGATTAATATAATTTAAAATAACATATTAGAATTCTTATTATTAAGGACTATAAAAAGTTTTGTAAAGTTGATCAAAAAATTTTCTGATAAATTTTTATCTGATGACTTTATTAAGAACTTCTTGGTCTGGTGACTGCTCCTCTATCAAGTGAACTAAGTAATAAATTCTCCATACATTTTCCTCACAAAAGTTTTTTTGATGAGATTCATAGCTTTACATCATATGATGTACTTTGTAATCGTTTTTTATTATAATTTTAAATCTTCACCTCGTCTACTTCAACTCAACTTTAAACAAGGATTAGTTTGAAAAAAAATCAATCAAGTTCATCTTTGTCAAATTTTCCATACAATGATTTCATATCTCTTTATCTAATTTTCATCAATGTGATAGATCTTTAATCGATAAAATTGACATTCTAAACTCCTCTTGATGGATTTATGATCATTCACTCTTCACTATTAAATAAAACATAATTTACTCATAAAATCTCTTATCATAATTCGCATATTTCTCCACATGTACCACTTTAAAAAATATATTGCATCTTTAAGGATCCTTCATTCGATAGAAATTATAAATATATATCTGGTGAAACATTATTGATATGGTAGACTCAATTTGGTGACTTTCTTCGAACATCACTATAATCAGTAGACATTAGTCATCTTCATATGGTGTAACTTTTTTACTTTATGTACGATAAAATTTATACATGTCTATTAGATAAACATTGTGTATGTCCATTAGATCAATTTATGATCTTTCCTTTTATTGGATTAACAAGAAATCTATTATAAAAACTCATTTCAATCAATCATTATCAAATGAACTCAATATGATAGACATTATATAGTAGTGTACTCCCTGATTTCATCTTTGAACATTGTACAAGTTGAAACTTAAATTATTTAACTCAAACATTATAAAATAAGGTATGTATAGAAACTTAATCTACCTATTTTTGGAATACTTGAGCCGTTTTCCTTCAAACTAGTCTGTCCAATCATCGTTGTATTTTCACCCCATAGTAGGTTGAACATTGAATAACCATAACAAAAACACATTAGATAAACCTTTGGCTTATCTTACTGTGTTCTTCTCCATCTTATTACTTATCTCCCTTTGTAAAAATACATAAAATATTAGCAAAGATCTTGAGTATCTTCATGATTTTAGGAACTTGAAGATCATCATAGAATATTCTAACTTTATAAGGAAGGCTTCTTAAATCGATATGAAAACTTTTCTAAACTTCTTCATCAACTCAATTTCTCTTAAAACACAAAAACATTCACAAGAAGTATATTTACAAAAAAAATATGATAATCATAAAAAAAACAAATAAAAGGATCTTTGACAATAATAAACCATCCTAGAAACCCATACACGTACCCCAAGTTTCCCCATTACCAATCCATCAAAAAAACTCATGTATTTCTATCACCACCAAATTAGAAACTTCAAACCTATCATACAAGTAACAAAAATACAATGAGGAATACACATCACAAAGAAATAACCAATCATAGAAGATAAAATAATAGAAACACATAAATTGAAATCCATCATAAAACCAAAACTTCTATAGACTCAATGAGAAAGAATACCAAAATAGATCACCTCTCAAAAACACAACAAGATCATACCTCAACCAAGGCTTACTAGACTAGTCCATCCAAACCAACTAACATAGACCCCAACTAAACCCACAAGGAAAACACCATCTTAGATGATTCCAAGACTCATCGTCATACCACTAAAATAATAAAACAATATCAGAAACTCCATTTGGAGTATAGGATGAGCCAAGAAAAAGGGATTACCCCTAATGATAAACATTGTACCATTTATTATGACATTATTGGGAGGATATGACACCCACCATGTCATTGTGTGGTTTTTTATATTATTTTATGTAATTGTTGGTATTTTTAAGCTCCCATGAGGTTTTAACATAAAACTTGTAAAATATAAAGTTTTTATTACTATACAGGATTTTTAAACATAGTTTAGAGGAAACTATGCGGTTAACCATATACAATGTGCTTTTTATTTCATTGTATTCAATTCACGGTTGGTCTGCATGAGTAGTGAAAAATTGTGTCTAAACCATTTGGATCCTTGGAGAAACTAATCAGACCTTTTGTGAGTATTTTAAAGGTCACATGAATTTAAAAATATTAGGTAAACCATGTAAAAAATTTGTGAGTGAACTATGTAATATGACATTTCCATTTAGTGCAGTTAGTACATAGTTAGTCAAACTATGTGGGGACTTATAGAAAACCATTCATAGTTCTTAGGTGTGTCCAGTGAGGATAATATGGTTGGTGAATGTTTTAGAAATCAGTGTGGACAAACCTTTCAGCCTACCCAGATTCATTATAATGTAAAATTTCCTTTATACCACACCACTATTTCAATCCTCCATCCCTCCTATTCTCATCCCTTTTGTTTAAACATATTATACACCTCTAATGGATATTCCTCCCTTCCTTATCTTTCATTTTCATAGTTGTTATACATGGTTTCAAGAGGATTTATTCTTGGTGAGTACCTTTATACCCTTTCTTTCCTTATATTTCTTATCTTTCCCTTGATTTATTTTTCTCACATGAACCTTAATATTGATATGGGGTGACTTTATGGTAACAATTTTTTCAGAACATAGGTATTTGTTCAAGTATGTGTTGTAGAGGGTAGGTCTTGGATTTTAGGAGAGTTCATCATCATAGGTGATGACTTTTAACTTGATCATTGTTGAACCAAGGTAGGTGTTTCTTGGTTTTCACTTTATATTACAATCCATTGAATCCTTATTAGTTTTGAAGTGTTTCATAATTAAATTTATGCTTATATATGTTCCCCAGGATTGACCAAAGTTGTTTTTATGTGGCTTAAATCCTTGTCATAGAATGATATTTCATGAAAAGTGTTTTTTAAAATGCCCAGGTGGCATTTTTTAAAGATTTTGAGTGTTTTTAAAAGTTATTAATGATTATTTATTAGATTTTTTAAATGGTAATTTTATATAAATTTATTTTCAAACTAAGTTTTTAAATTATTTTAAAAGCATTCAAACTGTTTAAATTGGTTGTTTGATTTGAAAGACGTGTGTTAACCCATGTGGGTGATGCTTTGAAACCTATTTATAACCTTCATTGATTTCAAAGGTGGTTTTAAGGGAAGTGTTTTCCTCAAATGGGTTTCAAGCAATGTTTCGATACAAATTTTGTCTTATGAGATGATTGTGATGGGTTTGAAAATAGTGTAGGTTAGATTATCATTCCATGTTTGTTTTGAAAAAATTCCCATTTATAATTTTATGAAATATTATAATTAAATAAACGTGTGAGACCCTCTCAAGCCATGTGTGACTATTGTTATGCCGATGGTGCCTTCTAATCCCATGAGGGTATTTTTTATATTGATTCATCTTTATATTCTTCTTATGAATTTATGTAAATGGGGATATTTATTGTGAGGGTATAGGAGGTTAAGTGTGTGTTATTTCAAGTTCTCTATATTTGGTTTATGTTGTGGATTATTTGTGATCACCTCCATTTGAATTGAAATAGGATAAATTTGGTGTGTGTGTGTAGGTGACTTATATGGTTGAAGTCCTGGCATATGTTATTAACTAAAAAATGGATGTTGTCCATGTGGACCAAGAGAACCCATGGAGGGACTATTCTCTAGGGTACTGAGACATCCCATGGAAGTAGTGTTATCAAGTGGACTGAAGGATCCTATAGAAAGGATATTACCTAAGGGACTGAGTTATCTCTTATAAAGTTGATCCTAAGGAAAATTGGTAGAGATTAAAAAACATGTTGTACTCACTTGAAATTAAGGAAAATATGGTTACTCTAAGTCACACAAGAGATATTTGGTTAGATCCCATGACACTAATACCCTACCCATGATTGTTTAGGTGATTCCATTGACATTGTTAGATACCCATCTTCTTAAATTATTGATTGGAACCTATGTATTTGTTATTCATTTATCATTATCATCTAACTTTGACATAGAGGTACTTGTTTGTGTAATTTCCTTCTTCTTTTTATTATGGTAACTTTTAAAAAGATTAAAAGGATTTTTGAATGGTTTTTAAATAATAAAGTGAATTTGTGGTTCTAGTGTGCTTTCAAACTGTTTTATCAATGAACTTGAAATGTATTTTCTTTAAATGTGAAAAAAAATCAAAAGTTTTTTTGGAGTGCTTTTATGAGATAGTGTAAAATGGGTTTTATTTTATACTCAAATGTGTAGGTTTTAAAAAATGGTTTTAGACCATCATGCATATTAGTGCTTGTCATTTTGTTTTTAATGTATGTTTTAGAAAATTATCGAAAATTATAAACCTCTTTAAGTTTTAAAATGTGTTGTTTGTTCATCATGTAAATAATTATGAAAAAAAGTATATATTTTTTTATTATATTTAAAACAAACATTTATAGGATATAATATGAAATAGACTGCATATATTCAATGGGTTATAACCTACTCAGATAATTAGATCATGCCTATATTTTATATATCCATGTCCATTTTAGTTTTATTCCTTCCTATCAGATATTCATAGGGATATTTTGCATTTGGATGGTGATTGTGGGTCACTTGAGACTCGTTGGTGTGGTTTGGGATTCCTTTTGCTTTTGTGATTTGTATCAGCCACTTTATCATGTTGTATTTTTATGCTTTCGATTTATTTTTATATTCTTATGCTATTTATTTTTGTATGTGTCAGTTGTATCTTTTATAGTGTATGATCAGTTTTTATTATCTCATTTTCAAGGTTTATAACTTTTTTCACTTTTTATTTATATTCTTTCATGTGGGATAAATCATTTCCATAATTTTTTCTATGATGACCAGACAGTAGTTTCCAACATGTGGGGACTGGGGACGCCATTCAATCATTATAGAGGGCCAAGTCAAGTGTTTGTTTTGATGAAACCCCAAGATGGTTCATTACGAAATGGTATCATGGACTATGTTCACTATGGATCCTAGGTCTTTAGCAGCCCTATCATTATTTGGTAGAGTGGTATTTTAGAGATAAAAATGTTGGTAATTGGGAGGTAGGTGTGGGGAGAGTGTCATGAGCTCTTTCCCACTCTAAGACCCAAGTTTCTATGGGTAACTAGGATATTTTCATTGATTATAGATTTTCATTAAATGGAATTATTTGATTATGGTTTGATTATATAGTGGTCATTATTAATCCTCATTGATATTTTTTTATCTTCCCTTGGAGTTTTATTTAGTGCTTTAGTATAGAAAAAAAAAATCAAGGAACGAGGATGTATTATAGTGACTAAAAAACCATATAGAAACCAAGAACATGATTCTAGAATGTTGTGGGGACTATTTCATGATTGTAATGTGGTCATAAACTATGTTTCCAAGTTAGGAATGATTTTAAATCTTGTTTAGTTTTTTTATTTAAACCCTCTCACACTTATATTTCATATTTTTTTGGGGAAATATAAAAGGATTCATAGTGGATCTTTAGATTTTTTTGGAATCATTATATTGGATTTTTTAAGGAATGTGTATGATTTTCATTATGTGATTTCATGTGGGATGTGAAATTATATTTTTGTGGGTTAAAATGTATTTCATGAGAAAATCATTTCAATTAAAATCAACACCCTTAAGCTTGCCTATAAAATGATATTTGGTTTCATAAAATGTTTTTAACTGGTTAATTTCTTTATGATAACTCTAAAATTTATTTTGAAAATGAATGAAAATCCTAAAAGGGGTCTTCTCATTTTAAGAGAAACCAATATTTTCCCAAAACTAAATACAGGGTCCTGTTGGGTTTTGACCTTCTAGGGGTGGTTTAAAATTAATTCAAAATGTGAATGTTTTGGAATTGGTTTTTAAAACTGGTTTTTGTGTATTTTGAAAACAATTTTGGGATGTTTTTGAATTAAAAAAGACATGTTTGGACTTGGGGTATAAATGTTAATATATATTAATTTTGTTTTTAGTAGAATAAGAATATATTTTTAAGGGTTCAATGGATTTTAAAATGGGTTTTGGGACCCTTATTAATGGCTTCAAGGTTTTAAAATTATTATTGATTATTTGAATAAATGATGTGATTAAATCACCACTTTTTTATTTTGGGACTACATGATGTGATTTTTGGGATGAGGCCATTTTGAGTGCATGTCTCAAGTTGTGTAGAGTAAGCATCCCAAAAATTTCTAGTGTAAATGTAGAGATCTTTAGTTTGGGATTCATTCCTCTTTTTAGAGTTAAAGACTTCCCCAGATATTAAATGGAGTGGATTGTGTTGCCTTATTCTCTAGAGATGTGTCTTTAAAATATTCAAGGTAGTACTTATTGATGTTTTTGTTGAGAATCATATGGGTTGATTGGTTTGGACCCAGGAACCTTGGTTGAATAGTTGGACTAGTGAGGGTAATTTTTCTTAGAGACTTATATGTGAGGTCTATTTTGGTAGTTTGTTTGATTAATCTTGGAGATTATTGAGGATTTATAGAGTGTCTATTTTTTTTATGTATCCTTTATGTTCTTTTTTGTGTCCCATTTGGATGAAAAACCATTTTGGTATTTGTGCTCAATGATTTTGGATCATTTGTAGCTTCAGGATTTTGTTCCCAGTATTTTTCCTTAGGTTTCTCTTTGGTTACTTTTTGTGATAATTGGTTTGTGTGGAGATTTTCATACCACTTTTACTAGTGATTTTTATATTTTTTATACATGATTTAGACCATGGGTTGGTTCTTGGTTGTGGATTATACACAAGATAAAACCTAGGGAATGTGTATGGGTCATTGGGGGTATGGTATGGTTCTAGTTGGACCATGAGTTCCACCAATATAATTTTTCTATCAGAATCACCATGGGATGGTATTCTAAAAGTTTGGACCTAAGTTCCCTTATATGTAGTGTGTGACCTTAAGGATAGATTCATGTCATTTCTTGGTGATTCATTACTCCAGTTTTAGTTCTCCATATTTATGAGAGGTCGTGGATTTGGTGATACAGTTTTTGTGGTCCTTCAGGATGTTTTCTGGTTTAGTGATTCTATTATAGAATTGATCTATTGTTTGTGCTTGGATGAGGTTGAAAGTGTATGATTTGTTAAACCATTTTATAGGACCCCTTTGGGATATAATTAACACTAAGATAAGGGTGAATCAGTTTTAGAAAAAATTTCACCAATTATAAATTTTATCCTTTTTAACTATTAGACCTACTAGTTTCTTGATTCTCCTATTCTATTTTTCTTATCACATGAAAGTATATGAAAGAAGTTAAGATAGAACATGATGTTTTTACTCGGTTTTCTACTCAATAAGTGAAGTTATTCATTGGAATGTTTTGAAAATAATTTAACCACATAACCACTAGAAAACAATCCTTTAAATATGGTTACATCAAGTAGGGAATAACCATTCACTTTCATACACTATTTTAAATTGATAGTGAATGTTTTACAACTTATTTCTGGTTATTTTTACTACCTATAAAAACATATTTTGCCTATTAGGGTTCTTTGTAACACCAAGAAATTATTCCACCATTTTATACTTTTAATGGATATCTCAGTGCTTATTTTTTTCTTCAACTAAATTCTTTAATTTTTACATGGAATTTAGTAGGAAAGAAACTATTCTTCATCACAACAGAAAACTGAAAGATGAAAAATCTTCTTCTTCTTCCTGTAAAATCAGATATAAATAGTACACTCTTCTTCTCTTATTCTCTCTTTATTATTCAGTGCAGAAAATACTTCACTAAAACTTATTCATATTATTTCTATAATCACAAACTTACTTTTGGATTATTGAAACAATAAAAGATCATCTTATCTTAGTATCATCACAATTATTACTTCTTCAATAAGAATGATATGAATATTTTTATGGAATGAAATATCAAAATTCTTCTTTGAACTAGATGAAAATTATAAAATATCAATTATTTCTTTAACTCTTATTTAACTTTTGATATTCAAAAAACAATATGAGATATTAACTTATAGTGTCAGATTCTCAAAAAACTAATCTTGCTGAATTTTCAGCTAGATTATATCTCGTGAACTTCATAAAAGTAATTCATGATGTATGAAATGTTAAGTCCAAGCACATTAATTTATTTGTAATATTATTTTATGTGATATCTTCAAGTATATTATGGGTGTTTAAATTAATATGCATTCATGTGTGCCTGAGGAATCACATATTCATGAAATTATACATGAAATGTTCATTTTATTCTTTGTTTCTTCATCCACATAGGTATATATACACCCTATTCATTTATTATTCTTCATTATTTATAAAATATGGTTATATGAACTATACTATATGGTTTATTTCTTATGTATAGGACCTTCATAGAATAATATTATGTGGATTCCTCCTCCTTCACGTACCACAATCGGTGCTTGATACTTCTCATTGTCTATCATGTATCAACAGAGTACATGAAAAGTGTTCTCTTTGCATAACACAGGTGGAGTATAATACTCAAGCACTATATTGTGGAACTTATCTTTTTGAAACATGTCAAGTTTGATAACACAAATAAAGTTTCTTTAGTAATTCATGTAGGATGTGTGTAGTTCTTCTTCGCACAACTAAGGAGAATCACTAAACTCCCCTTATCCATGTAGTCGAGAGGCTTATGGAACTCATTTTCCTGTTCATTTAAAATAAAATGGGAGATGTACTATTTTATAGAGAACATGATATCTCGTATGAAATATGAGTGACAACAATATGTTTTTTACTAGAGTATTGATATTTATAGACCTCAATCATTGCCACTCTTCACTGACTTAGAAGTCCTATTTCTATGTCGTGTCATTATCGATATTCAAAACCTCAAATATCTTAGAATTTTATTATTCTCTGAGTGGGTCTCCATATTTGGTGATTCCAAATATCATGGAGTCACATTATTCGTGATAAAATTCTTCAAACATACATGGGATTATGATCATGTTTGTCTCCTTTAATTTTAGAACTCAAACTCATCCATGCATGAATATCACTCGGTAGCTGTGGTTCTTTCATAGCAGAAGCCATATCTTCATGGAAATGCTTGGATATATATCTTAGACTCAAGAAATATGATCCAACATATGATCATACTAAAATCATGAGGTCAGAATGATCATAACCACCTTAGTATCAATCATCATAATTTTATCCATGAACTCTAATGAACGGAATACCATCGAACTGGGTGGAGGTAGGAGATGATCTCTCAGCTTGATCAAATAGATCTCATGCACCTGATTGAATGGATATTCTTATATGCGTATATTTTTAATAAAGTAATAGTAACCCACACCATCACTCATCCTACATTGGATTCACAAGTGGTTGAGCACCACTATATTAATGTCTCCACTTATATAGTTAGGAAGCATATTGTAACTAGGTTTCACTCTTGAGCTCCATCATCCTGTTAACCCATGACATAGACCACTTGCTATGAACATGAAAGACAACCCATGTTCTTTTACCATGCTTTTCTATTCAAGAATTAAACATCCTCTATGATCCCTTTATTCCACCATAGCTAGTTGTGGTCAACCCTAGTGTGGGTCATGTGGCTGGGTTGATGGTTAGACTTATATTTTATAAACATTAACAAAAACACATAGCCAGACAAAAATAAATTACATCCCATGTACATTATAAGTCTCAAAAATTTTCAATCCAAGATATTCTTCATGAAAATATAACTACTGAAATAATAAGATATTGAATTCCCCTTTTTAAATCCCTTTAACATCAATCTCCTTTTTTCATGGAAATAAAATAAGCTCCTTGTGCAATAAATAATTACATAGACTTTATTCCATTCCTCTTCTTATGTTAATTTTCAAATATAAATTCCAAATAGCTCTTCATTGGTGTAAAAAATGTGTAACCATTAACACAAGTATTTATCATGAAATTCATTTTAACAATCATCAGAGTTGTTAGAGAAAATTTTCATGAATGAGATACAATGTTATTTAATGAATCCATAACAATTCTCCAAGAATCATTACATTGTTAAATGTTATAGATAATGTGAAATATTATTGTCAAATTGGAAAATGTATTTGAACTTAATAATAGTTCTAAAATCATCACATTTGTAAAAGTAAAGTCTTCAAAAGAAATTCCTTAAGATAATAAGACTTGAGTTATTCATCCAATATTTTTTAGAACTTCTTCATCATAATGACATGAATAATATATTACTATTTCATTTAAAACCATTGAAAACCAATGAAAATAATTAAAGAAATAAAACTTGTACACAAAGTGGTCTCTTCACCATAAATCCAAACTATGTGGCCTTCCTATATTCACTAGAAATGAAATTAACGTTATACCACTAGTTAATCTTAATCCTCTGACCCTCATATTCACCAACCTTCATGCCCTCTATTTCTTCTATCTCCTTGGATTTATCTCCTTCCCATGGACTCTAATGTTGACTTGGGCCAGTTTTAGGGTAGTAATTGGTATGGATCATGGGGTTTTGTTCGTGTAGGTGTTTTAAAGAGAATTTTCTGGCTTGTTGGAGGGTTCTATGTCAGAGGTGATGACTTATGAATTGATCACCATTGAACCAAAGTAGGTGTTTCTTTATTGTCTCTTTATATTACATACCATTGAATGATTATTGGTTTGAAAGTGTGTACTTTTTAAATTTAGGATTATGTATATACCCCATGATGGACCAAGGTTATTTTTTAGTGGTTTAAACCCTTACCAAGGAATATTATTCCATTCCCAAGTGTTTTTAAAAATTTCCTAGTGGATTGTTTTATAAATTTTGAGTGTTTTTAAAAGTGTTGTTTTGATGCTGGATTATATTTTTTAATTGGAAATTTTGTATTAATTGATTTTCGAATCAAATGTTTTAATTATTATGAAATTGTAAAAGTTTTTAAATAGGTTTTTTGATTTTAAATTCATGTGTTAACCCAGGTGAGTGATGTTTTTAAACCAATTTATAACCTATATGGATTTTACAGGCTGTTTTAAGGTAAGTTTGAGTTCCCAAATGGGTTTTAAGAAATTTTTAATGAAAATTTGGTCCTAAGAGATAATTTAGATGGGTTTGAAAATAGTATGAGTTGGTCTGAAATTCCAAGCATGTTTTGAGAAAACTCTCATTTGGAACATTATCAAAATGGAGTTTTCACTAAAGGAGTGAGATCCCCTTGATCCTCATGTGACTATTGTTTTATGCTTATGGTGGATTATGCTCCCAGGAGAGGATATTTTTAATTGATGCATCTTTATATGATTCTTATACATATATGTGAATAGGTATATTTCTTTAAAAGGTGTAAGAGGTGAGGCATGTGTTGTTTCAAATGCTCTATATTTGATTTACATGATGATTTATTTTTTCTCTTCTCCATTTTACTTATAATGGGAGACCATTGGTGTTTGTGTGTGTGTCTATGGATTAGGAGATTGAAGTCATGCACTAGTTTATTAACTAGATAAGGGACATTTTCCATGTCGGCCTAGAGAGTCCATAGAGGGAATATTATATAGGGGACTAGGAGATCCCATGGGAGGTGTATTATCCAAGGGACAAAGGGATTCTATAGAAATAATTTTTCTTAATGGATTGAGTGATATCTAGGAAGGTTGGGATTGAGGAAGAATAATATAGTTTCCAAAATATATATTTTTCCCAGATAAATAATGATAAATATTATAAAACATTTTATAATCACTTGAAACTATTGAACCTAGGGTTATTTTAAGTCATGGTAGATCACATTGGTTAGATCCCAAGATGCTAGGATCCTACCCAGGATCATTTAAGGGATTTAATTTACTTTTTTCGATCCCGTTCTAATTATATAATTTTTTTTAACCAATGTAATTTTTTTATCCTTGTAATGTTACTTTGACATAAATGTACATGCTTTTGTTATTTAATTCTTCTTTAAATTGTGGTTACTTTTAAAAAGTTTTAAAAAGATATTTGTGAAAGGCTTTAAAATAAGGAAATAAAATTTATGGATTTAGTGTTCTTTCAAACTATTTTTTGATTGAGTTTGAAAGGTGTGTTCTTTAAATGTGAAAATTTGTTTTCCAAAGGGATTTTGGAGTTATTTAATGAGATAGTGGAAAATTTTTTGTTTTTCAAACCCTATGGTGTTGGTTTTAAAACAGGATTTTAGGCCACCATTTTAAGTTTTACATTTTATTAGGATGTTTTGAAAAACTTTTGAAAATTGGAAACCACTTTTGAGTTTGAGAATGTGTTTTTTTTTTCATATAAATTCTTATAAAAAACAATATGTATAATTTTCAATTTTATTTAATTATAGAATTTTTAAGATTTCATATAAAAGCGATTGCATGTATTTGGTGTGTGTAAACATATTATTATTTTAGATTACACCTAAATTTTAATGTTCTAATTTCATTTTGGTTTGATTCCTTCTCTTAGGATTTTCTAAGGGATATGTTTCATTTGGATGGTTACCATGGGCCACTAGGAGGCACGTTGGAGTAGTTTGGGGATTTCTTTTGGTTTTGGGATTTATATCAGCCACTTTTTCTTATTGTATTTTTATTCTTTGGATTATTTGTATCTGATTCATCTATTTATTTATTTATATATTAGTTTTAATATTTTTATTGGTTGTTCAGTTTTTCTTATCTCATGATGTATGGTTTACCACTTTTATTTCCACTACTTATTTATATTGTTTCATAAGGAATAAATAATTCCTTCAATGTATTAAATGATACCCAGTAACTTGTTTCCAACCCATGGGGATTGTGAACACCCTTCAGGACTTGTTGTGGGATGAGTCGGGGGATGATTTGGATGGAACCCTAGGATGGTTTATTATAGTTTTGTACTTAAAATAACTCAAAACATGACCCTACCAGGTCATATAACCCAAATTGCATCAAAAATCCCTAATATCAATTAAGGGTAAAATCTAAACATAAAATTAAACCAAAACAACATTCAAAACTTTTCTTTTTAACTCATGACCCCACTATAATTATTCTCAGAAATCATTTCAAATTTAAAACATATTAAAAATATCCACACTTTTAAATATTTCACCTATTTTATAAAACTAAAATAAACCATTTTAAAAGATCAAATTATAAAGTAAAATCCCTAAATAATTAATTTAAGATATTCATATAAAATCAAATTTTCTTCTTTAATCACTATATCCCTTTAAAACATATCAAAATAACTCACCATCAAACACCCATCATAGGTTAAAAATTAGACATACCAAAACATATAGTTTTAAAGAACACCATCCTTCTTTAAAATACACTACCCACTTAAAATTTTAAAAGTTCATGTTTTAGTTCAAAACACCAAAAAAATAAACCCTTTTAAAATGGGTTCCTGATTTTGACATTAAAATTGATCCCTATTGAAAAAAACCACTAATGGGGGGTTAAAACCCCTTAAAAATAAATCATTAACTATTTTTAAAACCTAAACAATTTTTTATTTCATAAAAATATCAACCAATTCTAAATAAGTCCATAGATCCAAAACCCATTTTATTAAAAATCTACAAGGAATTATTTCAAACTAAAAAAATATGAAATACACTTTTCACATGTGGTATAAATTTCCAAACACACACATAGAAAATACACACCACATACTTCAACTAAAATTTGATCCAATAATGGCAACATACCACAAATCCCAACTTGATTCATTTCACAAAACAGAAAATCGCACAAGAATAATAAAATAATAAAAAGATCTAAATAATGAAATCAAGAGTGAGGAAGAACTATGATTAACTTGGATTCATATCTTAATGATCCATGTTCAAATCATACAACGGTTCCTAAAACATTTTTCAAATCAATTGGTTGGTCACTGCATAGTTTTTTGGTCCATGTAATAAAACTACACCCAAGTGATTACATTTATATTTGTATCCCAAAATACTATGATAAATATCCAAGGAAACCCATGCAATGCCAATGATGATCAAAAAAACTATGCCAAACCTTAATAAAATAATAATATTCAAATAAAAATCAAAACTTAACTACCTATGGAAACTCAAGGATCAAGGTGATAAAGTTCTATATAGACTCTTCCCACACATACCTCTCTTGTTTTGAAATTCCTATATCCATACTACCATAATTTCAAAATAATAAGAGATCTCTTCCAAAATCTATACCCCTTTTGATAACCAAGTCTCAGATACCATTTTTAAAATTGGTCTGGGTTTACCTACTGCATCACCTGAACCGTCCCACCACTAGGCATGAAGGGAATTCTTGATCACCATAGTTTTAAAACTAGTTCTTGGGTATCAAGGACAAACACTTGGGAATCGTTTAATCCTCATGTAATAATATGAATTAGTAGTGGAATAAACCAAGAATTTATCATGAATCATCCATACATTGGATAACCATGCATATCAAATAAATATATACAAAATAAATAACAAGTTAAACCAGTCATTATGGAAATTAAAAACTATATCATACTAAAATAAATATTAATTTATCATAGATAAAAAGTTCAAAATAAGATAAAATTGGAAGAAAATATAATAACTGGATAAAATGGTCAATATATCCCTACCCCAAAAGATAAAAAATGAAACCCAATCTACCACTATTATATATCCATTTGGACCATGGACTCTTACCATAGCTACATGTTCATCAAATTCCCAATAAAAACCTCTAATTGAAACCAATTATTGGTCACCTAAAAAAATAGAAGAGTTTCATACACACAAATACACCAGTGTTCATATTGGGTGTGAGATAATCATGCCAAGTAGGATCTCATCAAGGATCCTATGAAATCACCTTTATAAGACATATAATAAATTTTAGTTTGAACATAATATATAAAATATATTTTTTACTTTTCAAAGATAAGGCATAAAAGAAAAAAAACAACATAATTTTTCACATTCATTCTTAAAACCATAAAATAATCCTTTCTAAAAATAGGTCATATTTAGTTTAAAATAATTGGTTTTAAACCCAACATTCAAAAAATACTTTTCTTTATAATTTCCTTCAAAGCATGAAAGGATGGAATTCAAAATACATGAAGTAAAACCTAACCCCTTTACCTCTTTTCCTAAAATCATTTATCAAATACCATTTTGAAAACATTTTTTGCATCACCTTATAAATCACGCTTTAAAATATACATTTAAACCAAGTCATATGAAATCACTTTGAAATTCATTTTGAAATAAATATTTTCCAATAATCCCATTAAGATATCCATAAAGTATAAAAATCCTATAAAACTAATTTACATGGGATTAATACATTCCTTTTTCATAAAACAACTCTATAAATTCATGTATCCCTTTCTATTAAAATTAACTGATGTTAATAACACCTATAAAAATATAAATTTCTCTTTCAAAAAGAAATCAAGGAATTTTATAAAACACTTATCATACACAATGTTAAGTTTAGAAGTTGCCATTAAGAATCCATAAAAATCCCCTTGTATTCCTATAACAAAACCCTTTATAAAATTATTTTTAAAGATCATTAAGGGTACCACATGTATTTATAATTCACATGAAATTAATTAAATAACTTAATAATTTCATGAAATTTAAAATAAAATAATTCATAAATAATAACCTACCTCATTCCTGTGGAAACTTAACACAACACTTTACCTTCAATCATAAAAGAACAAAAAATCAAGGATATACCATCTATAGGCCCTAGATATCCAAGAGACCTTGGTTATACCCATACCAAACTCTAATGTTTTACCTTATGGTCATTAGGGTTTATGGGAGAAATAAAATTGAGGGTAAGGATGAATGGGAAATAGGATAAGAGGTTATATGATAGAACATAAGGATTTACCTTTTATATTCACTTTAAATCAAGGTAGAACAATCTATGAACCACGGGGGAAGAAGGAGGGACTCTTAGAGTTCTTCATAATTGGAGGACGTGAGTAGAGAGGGATAGGAGAGCTAAGATTCACTGAAAACCCAATAGGGGAATAAAAACTCACTAAAAATTAAATCTAGGCATGCTAAGTCAAGGAGTGACACTTTGAGTCATGGTGTGATGTTCCTCCCAAAATAAAATTATTATTATCTCCCTTGGGTTACACTATAAAGGAATTTTTAGAAAAATGACTCCACTACCAAGATTAGTTCATAGCATGAAACCTTGGACATTGTGAGAAACATTGGTCTTATTGACACCTACTAAATTCTAGAACTATAGCTCCCACGGGGATTTTAAAATAATCAAGAGACCATCAAAATACCCAAAAACATCAAAATAATCCAAAATTAAACAATATAAATTCAAAAAGGCCGTGGGGGTGTCACAATCCAAGTGGTCTGTTCATTAGAAGATGGTGAATGGAAGTTATAGAAATACATTAGTTCATTTATTATGATATGTAAGGGTATTATTAAAAAGGTTCGATATAAAAGGGTAAAGACATGTAATTTTTATTTAGTGGAACATAAGAGTAACATAAACTATTCATCATATGTATTTTTTGAATGTATATTACTATATAAAATCAATGGTCTCCATATTCAAATGGATATACTTATATAAATATAAAAGTTAGTGCAATTGAATGATAGTTTGGACCCTATAAAAAAAGTAGGATTGGGTCACTTATACATGTGTACTGTAATTACATGTAATTAGTGATCTACTTCGATGATTAGTAAAAGTGATTTTAATTCTTTTTTATTTTAAAGAAATGAAAATGTAGTGGTGTTATCCCATGGATGTGGGACTTAATGTTTGAACCATGTAAAATTTTAATTGTTCATTACTTTTTCATTTCTCACATGAATGTTTTCATGTTTGTGTTTGTAAATATTGATAGACTTAGTGCAGTGATGAAAGGTGTGATCAAGATTCCTAATTTAAATAATGTCAATGTCAGGGGGATTCCTTCCAATTAAGGATTTTTTAGTGCTTATTTATACATATAAATCACTCAGATAGTGTATCTTATGATAGATAAAATGTGTAATGTCCCCAATATTCTTCATTTTATATATAGAATGGTTTCATATTCAACCATATTATATCTTGGATATAAGATTTATAATTTCTTCCTCTACATTGATCATGTGTTAATTGATCTTTAGAAACCCAGTAGTGGCATTTCAGAAATTTCATGTCATTTGATTCACTAAATCACATTTAAAATGAAGATATAATTAGATATATTGTATATCCTATTGGAAATAATAAAATGTGATTGATATTTTTTTATCATAAACTAACCTGGAAACCCTGGTACCCAGATACTTGAGCTAACAATGACATGGCCTGAAGGGTATTCATTATCCCCATGGATTTTTTATTATAACATGAAATCATACAAGATAAAATAGGGTATGAATTTTCCAAAAAATAGTATAAGATAAAAGATACAAGTTAGTATTCTGAACACTCTAAAAGGAGAAAGTTCGAGAAACCAAAAAAGTATATCAAAACCCAAAATAGTACATCATAAAACACTTAGAAAAAACCCTTAATGGAAACATCACTCCAAGCCCAAAAGATCAAGAACATCCACCTCCTCCAAGAGGAAATTTCCCTTTTCTCAGACCTAGTATAATAAAGTATAAAAATTCTCAAATTCAAAGGTAGGGTGTGATATATAAATCCTAGTAAGGTCTCAACAATTCTTCCATGAAAAATTATATAATAATAAAAAAATCATGATTTAAATTTAAATAAAATAGGGTATGGAAATATAATTACATATTTTAAAAAAAGCAATCTTTTATTTCAAAATGATTGAAAACATTTCAAGAATACCTTAAATAAACATTATATATGAAACAGTTTGTATAAATCACTAGTCATGAGTAAATTAGTTTCCTAATCAAAGTCATATATATACATATATATATTAATAATTAAAATAATAACCATGATTATCTTCACTATGGTTTGATAGTTTCTATTTATATGATCCTCACACATCGCATATCAGTGATCATAGAAATAATTGTATGCATGTCCCTCAAGCTCAGGCCAAATAGGACTCATCATTATCCCATCTGGGATAAGATCTTCTTAACTAGGTTTTTGTTAGAGTTTTCAACATTAACCCATTGTTAGGTAAATATCATCCTATAATTCTTGTCCCAAATAAACAACTAACTACCTAGGCTCGCATGTTCTTAATAAATTGATAATTAATAGTAAAATCATCTCATTTCAAATTATATTATCTTTTATAATTTAATTTCTCAATATTCATTTCAATGTGCCAAATAAATTTCAAAATTAAAACATGGGGTTTTTCATAATTTCATGCCTCTTTAATACAAAACTAATCATAGTTTTTTATTTTTTCAATTTAATCCATTTTCTAAAATCACTTCTCAAATCATTACACTAATTCCATCAAATTTAAAATACACCCTAAATTCTAATTACAATTCCAAATTATGTCAACCTGGGTTTCCATAAATCAATTCAAATATTTTTCAAAAAAATCAATCAAATCAAGTTTTAATTATATGGAATAATCTAAAACGAAACCACTTACCTTTAATAAAGGGATCATAAATCAACAGTCACAATGGGATTCACCAATGAAGAATGATAGTGATAGTTATCAAGAAACCAAACCTAGAATCAAGATCCATTTAAATGGTGTTTAGATCCATCCAGTACGTGATGATCTATCAAACTCAAAGGATGAAATAAGGATACATCAATAGAAATCAATGATAAGATATTCACATAGTTGGAGAAGATAAAAGGATATCAAAACTACTTTAATCCACTATGGAAAGGGTTTTGAAGAGCTAAAATCACCTATGGAAGGATTTGGGTTATGTGAGGTAGGGATGAAAATTGAATAGAATAGAAATCAGATGAGGAACCTTATTAAAACCATATTCCTTGAGAGTTACATGGAATGTAACCCAGGTTCACATTGTGTAATTCATGAAGACCACATATTCTGAAAAAATCATCGCCTTTTATTAAAATATGGTTTATGATCAATACACGACGTGTCAACTATATACATTGTGTAACCCTTTCACATTGTGCACTAGTTTCATGGAATCTTATTAGTGAGAAATACATGGTATGTAATGAATTTACATGGAATTTAATCACCCAATAGATATAAAATAACACATATTCTTCTGAGAACCCAAAAACCAAAGGGCCAAAGGAGAAGGAATACCGTATAAGAATAACAGGATGTTACAACACACTCACTATAAAAACTCTCTATCCATAGAAATCCTTTCAAGAAGTTTCTTTATCAAAAATATGAGGATAATTATCTCTCATTATTTTTTCCCTCTCCTAAGTCTCATGTGAATCAGAATCATGCTTCCATAGCATATAGACCAAAGCTATCATCCTCCCATGAAGTTCCTTTGTCTTAGAATCAACAATCATGATAGGATTCTCAGTCATGGATAAATAAAGCTCAACATCAAGATCCTCCCATATAAACACATGACATGGGTCATAAAGGTACTTTAAAAGCTAAGATACATGGAACATACTATGTATCGACATCAACTATGGTGGATGTTCTAAATGTTAAGCCACTTTACCAACCTTCTCAACAGCCTCAAGTGTCCCTTTCCTCCCTAGCCATCGATGACCCAAACAGGGTGAAACTTTTAACAACACCTGGTCACCAACTGAAAACTATAATAGTCTACGATGATGAACAGAATAATATTTATATCAACTCTGTTCCATCAACATTATCTGAAAAATCAAATAAATCTTTGTATTCATCTCTTGGACTATGCTTGGTACAACCAATGAGATTTTACCGACCTCCAACCAAGATGATAGATATTTTTATGAACTATCATAAAAGGCCAAAAAAGGATTATTATGACCATCGATAGGTAACTATTGTTATAAGATAACTTGAACTATCTCAAATGGTCATCCCAAGCTCCACCAAAATCGAGGATATAGGCATGAATCATATCCTCATGAATCTGTATATCTCTCTCTATTTTTTCATCCGTCTATAGATGGTATACCATACTTAAATGAACTCTAGATCACATTTCCTCCTGAAGGCCTCTCTAAAAGTGATAAGTAAAATGGGTATCTATATCATAGACTATAGCATATGTAATTCCATGCAAACAAACAATCTCTTTCACAAAAATATTTCCCAAATCCTCAACTTTGGTTATGTCGGGAATTGGTATAAAGTGATCCAATTTGGTCAAATGATCAATCACCCCCTATATTGCATTATTCTTTATAGGGTTATGTGTAAACCCAACCACTAAGTCCATAAAAATCTTATCCCACTTCTATGTAGTTACTAGAAGTTGCTGAAGAAAACCTGAAGGTCTCTGGTGTTTGGTCTTGACCTGTTGGAATGTATACCAACTAGAGAAAATATTTTCAATGTCACATCTCATACCTAGCCACCAGAATTGTTGCTGCATGTCATAAAATATCTTGGTAGTTCTTGTTTTCACTTCCCACTAGGAATTATGGAAATTCCCCATCATATATTTTCTCATGGCTAATAGCACGACAAACTGATTCTGAAAACATAGAATACCCTCCATATAGAATGTGAACTCAACAGTAGTCTTCCCACTATAAAGAGAGTCTTTAATTCTATGGAATTCATAATAAATATATGGATCCTGGTGAATAATATCTAGAATATTGTATTTAAACTAAATACTATCCAAGACAACCTCATCCACTCTTTCTGAAACTCTTATATGGAATTGTGAAAAAGTGCCAATAATTTCCACTATTCCAAGGATTATTTCATGGCATGTGATAAAAGTTTAGTACTCAAGGCATCAACAAAAAAATTACCCTTCCTTTGGGTATTGGTAATGTCAAAATCAAAATATTTCAGGTAATACCCCAATGCCTCTGACATAGATTAAAATATTTTTAAGATAAGATATAACTCATGATCTTGTGGTCATAAAACATGGTAAATCTTTCTTTGAAAAGTTAATGTCACCAACTTTTGAGTTCATGCATCACATTTGTGAGTTAAAGGTCATGGTTTGGATAATTACTTGCATGTGGCCTAAGATTTAGAGATCCATAGGCTACCACTTGAGCACCATGTATAAGTATACAACCCAAACCTAAACTTGATGTGTCACAAAAGACCACATAACCCTACCCGACATCTAGAAGAGTCAACAATGGTTCATAAGTCAAAATATGTTTCATATCAACTATAGAGACCTGAAGATTGATGTACATGGACATTAAATTACTTTTGTAGAATAGTTAATACATAATGAAAACAGACACACAAGGACCATAATAGTTTAGTGTCTTTGGAAACTCAGAAAAATAATCTTCTAATCCTGATGAAAGATCTTCAACATCTCCCATAAATATCTTCCCCTTTTTGTTTCCTTACCTAAAATATTTCTTTTAATCCTAGGGGAAAAGAAAACATAAAAAGGGTGAGCTAAAATGCTCAGTAAGGGCAAACATAGAGAACATAAAACAATCCATAAACATTTGAAAGAAAAAACTTGAACATGGAATTTAAACATCAAAATCTTGAGCAAAGACTAAATCGTGGAAGTACGTAAGGCATATATCATAATGGAACTTTAACCATGATAAAATATAATGGGAATAAAACATGTAATTATGGCAACCATTCAGCACATGTTATGATTTCAATTGTAGCCAAGGCATTGCTGCCAAGACAATCTTAGTGGACAAAGTCCCTTTCTAAATCAAGTTCACTCTTCGTTTGAGTCCTGTAACACTGAACCAGATTAACTTACCATTCCAGCCATGTCTATATCATGAGATATAAATCTTTACCCAATGCATTGGAGGGAGATATAGGTCCCACCCATCTCATAATGAAATCATTCTTACTTGTGCCACAAAGTAAACATACATCATTCATAATAACCCAATAAATAAAATGGGTTTCATAAACATCATCCCATCATCACATAATCCATATAAAAGAAATGGATATCATTTCATAATAAGAAAATTTAAACCATGTAAATCATAAATACATGATACTTGAAATATAAACATATGAAATAATGTCATCTTAGATGAAAAATGTTTTTGATAAAACACTTGAAATGAATTATTGAGGAAAATATCCTTTCTTCTTCAAAATCAATTTCTTTTCACAAAAAATCATGGAATTTTAAAAGAAAAATATTTTTTTGAAAATAGTCATGAATTATTTTTGAGGAAGATTCATGAAAATAAGGCTTTATAAAACCATAAAAAATCCATTCGTTTCGTATAAGTAAAAAAACATTCTTCTCGTACTTTTGCTAGAAAAGTCAAAAAAGTATCTCGTAACGTAAACAAAAGAAAGATTCCTTGCATACCATGTAGTAAAAGCCAAAAATGGGTAAAAATTACTTTAAACATACATGAAAACTCTTTTATAAAACACGGACTTGGATGATAGAAATAACCCCAGTAAATACTTACGATTAAGCAATCTCGGATAAAAATGAGATTTGCAAAACTATCCCTTACCTTAGGTCCGATATGCTTCGTATGGATCCGAACCTTCTGTATAATGATTTAAATAATGTGATTGACTTATTAAATAATAATATTCATTTTTATGATATCATATATGTTTCACTTATGACTTTATATTACTCGTTCTTTTGTAAATTCCATGTTAAAGCAACGTTTTGGGTAAAATCATTTCATTTATCGTATGTGTTTCGACTTGTCGTTCTTGATATTATTACTTATATCCTGATTTAAATAATTCCATAATGTAGAACATGATTTAAATATAATATATATTCATCATATACATATATATTATAGATCGATAAAAGGAATGAAATACACCGTTCATGGAGACGGTAGGTCGTACGTACGCATGAACGCTATTTTTGTTTCCTTATTGAATTGAATGAAACTAAATAGATGAAATACATATATATATACATAAATACAGTAGAATTATTATTTCATATATTTAATTATTATTCATTATATAAACTTTATGATCATTCATGTATGGTTAACATGGAGAATGAATCTCATCGCGTCGTGGAGACGGTAGTCCGTACGTACGCACGAGCAATGATATCGTTCCCATAATAATTGAATAGAATTGGAGTGGATGGTATAATATATCAGAATCAGTATGATGTTATAATAACCATATATAGTTATTCTTTACACCATTATACCCATACATGTAAGGTGTTGGTGGAAAAACATATTACACCACGACATGGAGACGGTATTCCGTACGTACGCACACACGGTGATTTTGTTTTCCGTAGGATGGATAGAAGGTGAAATGGGGTTGCTTAATAATTATAATAACATATCAGTATATGAGGAATACTGATTTTATTACTTCATAATGAAACAACTAATTAAGAATAATGGAACTTGAAGAAAACGGTAGAAGGTATTACATCTTTCTCGAAGTGCCTCCTTTAAATTTTCTCTTAGGGCACTAGAGTTAGTTTTTTGAGAATACCAGTACCTCTAGTAGGTTTATAAGGAAGTGGGGAAGTGAAATGGGAAGGGTTTGTCTGAGATTAAGGGCTCAAAATGTTGTGAGGAAGAGAGAGAGGAGGTGCTCTTTTATAAGGGAGGAGAGGGGCACCTTTGGAATCCTCAAAAATATTAGTTTAATATAAATTTAAACCCCATATAAAAACCTCCAAAAATGACTCAATTCTAATATTAGATTATATAGGGTTTTAATCGCATCAATAAATAAAATTTAGACATGTTTTGATCAAATTTTAAACCTTATCATTTTGATTTATCCTTATTTAATCTATTTAAGTTTATTTGTGATAATAAAATTCTAAATTTTAAATGTTTATAAATAATCACTTATGTGTTGTTAATTTTCCATTATTGGATACATTATGACATTTTAGACTATATAAATTTCAATTTTTAATTTTTAAATATTTTTGTGATTTTTAAACAATTTAATAATATGTTATTTTTATAAAATTACAATAGTGTCAATTTTGACACTATTCATTTATTTGAATTTAAATAAAATATATACAGAAGATATGTTCAAAATAAAAGCTTTAATAGATTCATAAAATGTCATATGTATCTATAAATTTAGTGGAGCACATTAAATAGTTCATATAATATTTATTTTAATATTTTGAAAACTATTTATTTGATATTTTAATTAATAAAATAATTTCAACATCACTATTGTGTCACAATTAATGATAATTATATAATCCCTAAAAATTCTAAATAAATTCATATGATGTAGATAATTGTATTATATTTCTGGATATTATTTATGTTCAAATTTTCATTAATTTTATCTCAAAATTAAAATTATTATACTTATAAGATTTAAGAAAGTGACATGTTGTCACTTTCTTTGGTTTTAATATTAATTAAATTACTTTCATGGAACAAAATACATTAAATGAATCTAATCAGACTCTTAGATGATATGGCTTGACTTTTAGACATCCAATAGGATTTTTACAGGTGTTAGGGTAATTTTATAATCTTATATTTACCCTTAATTACCCGATTTACCTTTAACTATGGTAAATAAAATTTACCGTAGTTACTATTCATAATGCCCAAAAATAAAAAGTAGCTTATTAACATAATTAGGAACCAATGATTCCAAATATGGAATCTATTTTTCCAAATTCAATACACAATAGTTTCATAAATTAAATTAAAATTAATCTTGTTGTCGAAAGAAAACGGGTTT
This sequence comes from Viscum album, assembly GCA_963277665.1. Taxonomy (NCBI): domain Eukaryota; kingdom Viridiplantae; phylum Streptophyta; class Magnoliopsida; order Santalales; family Viscaceae; genus Viscum; species Viscum album. The sequence goes on from OY728133.1 coordinate 451,647,592, forward strand.
TTGTTTAAAACATTGCAAAAGACTGAATTGATTTAACCTACGAATTCAAGGTAAAATCAGTGCTAATGACATATATTATATTAAATGGTAAAAATATATTCTATTTATAATTTAAAACCATTAAATATTATAATTTAACCATATAAATTATTACGATGAAAAAAGTTGTTTTTAATTAAAATATAGCGTGTTTTTACTATTCATTAAAATATGAAAGTTATCAGAAAAATATAAAAACATTATCCAATGAAAATTTTTATATCCTGATTCAAAATAAGAAGCTTATTTTGTAAAATGGAACTTATAAACATGTCAAAAACTAGATTTAATGTGGGTGCGCCATCAAAAGGTGGCAAAACTGCATTTTTTGAAAAATACTTATTTTACCCGATTTTTTTTTGTTCTCATACCATGTTCTAGAAAATGTGTAGGATGAATAATAATGTTATAAAATTCAGAATTTGGTTAATACTATTCATAACGGATAGTTCATAATAATATTATAATAATATATCATTGTTTAGTAAAACCCGGTATTGTGTACAACACACGCTATCGAGGAAGGTCGTGATTGCATGTAATGCAAGCCAAGTCAGGGTTGCGTGTAGTGCAAGACTTCTTTGTTGTTTTTTATAAAAGAATCCAACCATATTTCATTTATACATTGAATATATATATATATATATACACTCAATGTTGCGTAGAATGACTATTATAAAACAAACTTGAAATTGTGTGTAACACAATCTAAGAATAGTGTTGTGTATACCTCAAGCTAATACAGTGTGGCGTATAACACATGATAATCTTGTTGTAGCATAAAACACATGACATCAAATAAATTAAAAAGAATACTTATCATAAAATATCGGGTTGTTACATTCTACCCCCCTTAAAATGAATTTCCCCCTCGAAATTCATCGGGGTTATACATGGTTTTCTACTTGAAAGTTTCTTTAATTGCAACACACATCGTAAAATGAAATACCAAAACTTAATTTTAAAAACTAAAGGATGAAGCGTAATGGTTACCCAAATTAACTAATCACTGGGTTTCCACATAGGAGAACATAGGTGAAAATATGGATATGGAAGAAAAATCTAACCATCAAGTCCTGATGGAGAGTGGTAGAGGACATGGCTATGAAAAATCCAACAATCACAAAGCCATAGATTTGTGATGATATAATGTACCATCTGATTCATCAAATATAAGGGAACTATGATAGCATTTTTGGTTTTCATGATCATTTCTCAAATGTTGATGAATTTTCGAATCAAAAGAAATACTTACTTGATTTTGGTACAATCTCGCCGTTGTTCGTGCCTTGAACAATTTCCACTTCATATCTAATAGAAATGAAGTTGAATTTTTCATTCATGAAGTGTTAGCAGATCATGTGATAGAATGATGAGTCATTCCATCTATTTCAAATAAAAGGTTAGAAAAAGTTATCAAATATACATAAGTCCATCTATAGTGTGGTTAATCGTATATGATTCCAAAAAATGACTTATACTTCAACTATCATACTGATTAATAAAATAAAACTAATTTCTACTAACCAGGGTCTTTCTATAGGCCAGTGGTATGCGATAAAGTCCTGTCACACTTCAGTTGTGGGTTCGATTCCCACAGCCTTGTCCGACGTGACAGGTTTTCTCCCGTCCTGCAGGTTGTCCTTTTTTTAAAATACATTATTATAAGTTTCCATCAATAATATAGAAAAAGTTATAGCCTTAAACAATACTAACTTATGTCCAACATAATCCATTTCAATCTTTAGGCTTATCCAAAATACTGTTTTCCAACCTCATATTATAATGAAAACGATTACCAAAGAGTTCACATAACAAGCATGTTAATACCATCGTTGATCCCCATATATCATAAGATATGTCTTGGTGGTCACATTCCAAACATTCGAAGGCCTTAATCATGTATTCTCTTGAAAAAAATGAATACCCATTGAACCTTAGAGAAAACATGAATGCAGTTAAAAGTTAACACTTTCCACATACCAAAATCCTCAAAATTCTATATACTCAAACCATGATATCACTTAGTCCTTATATCAATCATGAGATCATGAATACTATTAAACAACTCATTATCTCCTTATCCTTTCATTATGCACATATCATCTACCTTCCAAATTTTTTTTAATAACCTTTCATGGTTACCAGTACTATTCAACATATACTTTCAAATACTTTAGGAAAAACAATAGTGTAATAATCCTTAGATTTTTTCTTTATTACATAGTACCATACATTATTCATGATAAACATACAATCATTCCACTAACTTAATAAACCACTAGCTGAGATTCATCATTTCTTTCATCTCATATTTCATTTGTAGTCTCTTCATCAGCATCCACATAAATACTACTCATATGACCATGTTGATTCTCTTCATGAGATTTTACCTTAGGGCATTGGTTTTCATAATTCCCATACATTCCACATTTAAAACACCTAATCATTATTGATATTGTAGAAATACCATTATCCTTGTCCATGGTGTTAACTAAACCTTTTTCTTTTGCACTTACTAGCTTTGTGTCCTTCTTTTCCACACCCAAAGCATCTTCCAGTTCCTTTGAAAAAAAATCTCCTAGATACCTCTTCCCACATGATTTACATGAGGTAAATTGATCTTTCTTTCCTCTATGATCATCATGAAACTCCATCTTTCTCTTATTATCTGAGTCGGGAAACTTACCAAAGTTGAGATTATTGATCATATTATGAGATTTCCAATTAGGCATAATAACGATGTTTGGACTTCAAAATCCTATTTCATTTGGTTGCTCATGAAGAATATCATTCCATTGTCCGTCATATACTCCATTATCTTGAATCTTCCTGTTTCCAGCCATTTTCTAAAACCCAAAAAGAATAGTGTGAGAGGCAAAAATCATGCTAGGGAAAACAATATAGTAAATGGGGAGTACCCTCAATATCTAACATCTTGGGTTAAATTATAATATCGTTACCATAGATCTAGGACTATATCATATACGTATACTTATCCTTAGGTACATCCCTAGACATACCTTAGAAATATCTCTAGGGATCTCACTCACATTTCCGCATCCTAGTTTCCAAAGGTTGACTACACCTTTCCTCTGATACCAACTATAGCAGTATAGAATTACTTCCAGTGGACTATAATTGATACCTATCAGGGCACTCCATGGGTGGAAACACCCCCTGGGCAGGACACACCACCATCCCCAGTGGAATCCATTTCCTCATGAAGCCCTTGAGCGGAGAGCCATGCTTCGTCCAACGCTCACATGTGAGAGTTCCCAAGGATTGGATACATTCCTACCTCCTTTTCCTCTGATACCAACTATAGAGACCCAAATCTTGACGTACATGGACATTACATTACTTTTGCAGAATACTTAATACATAATGAAAACAAACACACAAGGACTGTAATAGTTTAGTGTCTTTGGAAACTTGGAAAAATAATCTTCTAATCGTGATGAAAGATCTTCAACATCTCCCATAAATATCTTACCCTTTTTGTTTCCTTACCTAAAATCTTTCTTTTAATCCTGGGGGAAAAGAAAACATAAAAAGGGTGAGCTCAAATTCTCAGTAAGGGCAAACATAGAGAACATAAAACAATCCATAAACATTTGAAAGCAAAAACTTGAACATGAAATTTAAACATCAAAATCTTGAGAAAATACATAAATCGTGGAAATACATAAGGCATATATCATAATGGAACATCAACCATGATAAAATATAATGGGAATAAAACATGTAATTATGGAAACCATTCAGCACATGTTATGATTTCCATAGTATCCAAGGCATTGCTGCCAAGACCATCTTAGTGGACAAAGTCCCTTTCTAAATCGAGTTCACTCCTCATTTCAGTCCTGTAACACTGAACCAGATTAACTTACCATTCCATCCATGTCTATATCATGAGATATAAATCTTTACCCAATGAATTGGAGGGAGATATAGGTCCCACCCATCTCATAATAAAATCATTCTTACTTGTGCCACAAAATAAACATACATCATTCATAAAAACCCAATAAATAAAATGGGTTTCATAAACATCATCCCATCATCACATAATCCATATAAAAGAAATGGACATAATTTCATAATAAGAAAAGTGAAACCATGTAAATCATAGAGACGTGATACTTGAAATATACACAAATGAAATAATGTCATCTTAGATGAAAAATTCTTTTGATAAAACACTTGAAATTAATTATTGAGGAAAATATCCTTTCTTCTTCAAAATCAAATTCTTTTCACAAAACGTCATTCAATTTTAAAATAAAAAGATTTTGTTGAAAATAGTCATGAAATCTTTTGGAGGAAGCTTTATGAAAATAAGTCTTTATAAAACTGTAAAAATCCGTTCGTGCCGTATAAGTTAAAAAAACATTCTTCTCTTACTTTTGCCGAAAAAGTCAAAAAAGTACCTCGTAACATAAAAAAAAGATTCCTTACATACCATATAGTAAAATTCAACAATGGGTCAAAATGACTTTAAACATACATGAAAATAATTTTATAAAACATGGACATGGATGATAGAAATAACCCCAGTAAATACTTACGAATAAGCAATCTCGGATAAAAATGAGATTTGCAAAATTATCCCTTACCTTAGGTTTGATATGCTTGATATTGATCTGAAACTCCTTTGTAATGATTTAAATAATGTTATTAACTAATTACATAATCATATTAATTGTTATTATATCATATATGTTTCACTTATGACTTTATATTACCCGTTCTTTTGTAAATTCCATGTTAAAGCAGCGTTTTGGGTAAAATCATTTCATTTATCGTATGTGTTTTGACTTTTCATTCTTGATATTATTAATTATATCCTGATTTTCATAATTCCAGAATGTAAAACATGATTTATATATAATATATATTCATCATATACATATATATTATAGATCGATAAGAGGAATGAAATACACTGTTCACGGAGACGGTAGGTCGTACGTACGCATGAACATTGTTTTCGTTTCCTTATTGAATTGAATGAAACTAAATAGATGACATACATATATATATACATAAATCCAGTACCATTATTATTTCATATATTTCATTATTATTCATTCTATAAACTTTATGATCATTCATGTATGGTTAACATGAAGAATGAATCTCATCGCGTTGTGGAGACGGTAGTCCGTATGTATGCACGAGCGATGATATCATTCCCATAATTATTGAATAGAATTGAAGTGGATGGTATAATATATAAGAATCATTGTGATGTTATAATAACCATATATAGTTATTCTTTACACCATTATACCTATCCATGTAAGGTGTTGGTGGAAAAACATATTACACCACGACGTGGAGATGGTATTCCGTACGTACGCACGCGCGGTGATTTTGTTTTACATAGGATGGATAGAAGGTGAAATTGGGTTTCTTAATATTTATAATAACATATCATTATATGAGGTAAACTTATTTTATTACTTCATAATGAAACAACTAAAGAAGAATAATGGAACTTGAAGAAAACGGTAGAAGGTATTACCTCTTTCTCGAAGTGCCTCCTTTAAATTTCTCTTAGGGCACTAGAGTTGGTCTTTTGAGAAGACCAGTACCTCTAGTAGGTTTATAAGGAAGTGGGGAAGTGAAATGTTAAGGTTTTGGCTGAGTTTCAAGGTTCAAAATGATGTGAGGAAGAGAGGGAGGAGGTTCCCTTTGATAAGGGAGGAGAGGGGAACCTTTGGAATCTCAAAAATATTAGTTTAATACAAATTTAAACCCCACATAAAAACCTCCAAAAATAACTCAGTTCGAATATTATATGAGATATAGTTGTAATCTCATCAACCAATAAAATTTAGACATGTTTTGATCTTATTTTAAACCTTATCATTTTGATTTATCTATATTTAATCTATTTAAGTTTATTTGTGGTAATAAAATTCTAAATTTTAAATGGTTATAAATAATCACTTATGTGTTGTTAATTTTCTATTATTGGATACTTTATGACATTTTAGACTATATAAATTTGAATTTATAATTTTTAAATATTTTTGTGATTTTTAAACAATTTAATAATACGTTATTTTTATAAAATAACAATAGTGTCAATTTTGACACTATTCATTAATTTGAATTTAAATAAAATATATACAGAAGATATGTTCAAACTAAAAGCTTTAATAGATTCATAAAATTCCATATGTATCTAGAAAATTAGTGGATCACATTGAATAGATCATATAATATTTATTTTAATATTTTTAAAACTATTTATATGATATTTTAATTAATAAAATAATTTCAACATCACAATTGTGTCACAATTAATGATAATTATTTAATCCCTAAAAACTCTAAATAAATTCATATGATGTAGATAATTGTATTAGATTTCTGGAGACTATTTATTTTCGAAGTTTCATTAAGTTTATCACTAAATTAAAATTATTATACCTAATCCAACCCTTAGGTGATATGGGTCGACTTTTAGTCATACAATAGGATTTTGGCAGGTGTTAGGGTAATTTTATAATCTTATATTTACCCTTAATTACCCGATTTACCTTTAACTATGTTAAATAAAATTTACCGTAGTTACTATTCATAATGCCAAAAAATAAAACGTAGCTTATTAACATAATTTAGACTAAATGATTCCAAATATGGAATCCATTTTTCCAAATTCAATACACAAAAGTTTCAGAAATTAAATTAAAATTAATCCCTTTGTCGAAAGAAAACGGGTTTTTGTTTAAAATATTGCAAAAGACTGAATTGATTTAACCAACGAATTCAAGGTAAAATCAATGCTAATGACATAAATTATATTAAATGGTAAAAATATATTCTATTTATAATTTTAAACCATTAAATATTATAATTTAACCATATAAATTATTACGATGAAAAAGGTTGTTTTTAATTAAAATGTAGCGTGTTTTTAGTATTCATTAAAATATGAAAGTTATCAGAAAAATATCAAAACTTTATCCAATGTAAATTTTTATATCCTGATTCAAAATAAGAAATTTATTTTGTAAAATTGAACTTATAAACATGTCAAAAACTAGATTTAATGTGGGTGTTCCATCAAAAGGCGGCAAAACTGCATTTTTTTAAAAATACTTATTTTACCCGAAATTTTTTTTTGTTCTCATACCATGTTCTAGAAAATCTGTAAGATGAATAATAATGTTATAAAATTTAAAAAAATTTAATATTATTCATAATGGCTAGTTCATAATAATATTATAATAATATATTGTTGTTTAGTAGAACCCAGTATTGCGTACAACACACACTATCAAGGAAGGTCGCGATTGCGTGTAATGCAAGCCAAGTCAGGGTTGTGTGTAGTGCAAGACTTATTTGTTGTTTTGTATAAAATAATCTAACCATATTTCATTTATACATTGAATATATATATATATATACACTCAATGTTGCGTAGATTGACTATTATAAAACGAACTTGAAATTGTGTGTAACACAATCTAAGAATAGTGTTGTGTATACCTCAACCTAATACAGTGTGGCGTATAGCACAAGATAATCTTGTTGTAGCATAAAACAAATGACATCAAATAAATTAAAAAGAATACTTATCATAAAATATCGGGTTGTTACATCAACATAATAACTCTAAAATTTCTCATCCCCTGAAAACATCACTTCCTTATGAGTGAGAGAAGTCATTGGAGAATCTAAATTTAAGAAACCTTTTATGAACCAGTGATAATATCTTACTAGACCCAATAAATTTCAAATGTCAAAAACATTACATGAATTATCCTATTCCATAAAATATTTCACCTTCTCAGACACCACTGAGATATAATGTTATGACACCATGTGTCCCAAGAACTCACTACTATAAAACTGGTTTTATCCAGTGCTAGGGATTTAACAGTACTAGCTAAAAGGGAAATTAAAAACCCACTTTGTTAGTACTAAAAAAAGTGATGTTAAAGGGGATCTTTAACAGTGCTTTTTTAGTACTTTTAAAGGGTCCCTTTGTCAGTGCTAAAAAAAGCATTGTTAAAGGGGACATCTATTATCACTTTTTTAAAAGCACTAATCAAGGCTCATCCTTTATTAGTGATTTTAAAAAAGTGCTAATAAATGGGTTATTTTATAAATTATTGTAAAAAACGCTGATAAAGGGGGAGTTTTATTAGGGCTTTTTTATAAGCGCTGATAAAGACCCCCCTTTAAGAGTGCTTTTTTACAAGTTCTTAAAAAATGTACTTTAAAAAAATATTTCATTAAAAATAGTATATTAATATATAAATATATTTATATTGATATAAATATAATATTTATTTTTTAAAATATGTTTTAGATAAGTTAAATAGGAATTTACACTTAATTTATAAGATATTTTGTGAAAATTGCTTCAAAAATAACTAAAAAATATTTTTAATTAATAATTCTCTTATTATTACTGAGTAATATTAATTTAATATAAATTTTAATATAAAAAATGAAAAAATTAATAAAAGATCTAAAATAAGTTGAAAAGGTAACTCGAACTTCAAACGTCCTTAACTTTTGATCTGGGTGTCTTTTTGGGCTCTTCCACATAACAAATCAAAGCTTGCGATGAGCTATACATACTTAGTGATAGAGTTAAACCTCTTCCACATTTTTCAAGTCCCAAAATTCCTCTAAAACTGAGTTTTTTGTCAGGGTACCCTGATTTTTTAACATTGAATGGAATTTCAGCCACATTTAAGGGGGTCTTTTAGCCCTTTTTTAGTGGGGACTAAATTTATTCCCAGGTATTATATTTATATTGATATTATAATTTTTAAATTTTTTGATTTTTCATAAGATAATTTTATTTACAATTAAATATATGTATATTTTTTTATATTTACTTATAATTAATCACTCATATAAATAAATATATCAACATATTTACATAAAAATGTATATTCTAATATATCTAAATAAATACATATTATAAAAATGTATTTAAAACAATATCTAACCATTTTTTACATTATACAAATATATTTATATTATTTATATATACATATATTTGTGTATTAATAAACAGATATATATTGATATTATATTCTAGTAAATATAAATATATATATTATATAATATATTTAAATAAATATAAGTATATATATGTCACACACACATATATATTGTATAAATGTATTTAAAAATAATTATATAAATATATGTAAATATATATATGTAAATATATGTAAATATATATATATAAATATATATATAAACATAAATATAATTAAAAAAACAGAAAAACAACATGGTGTAGTGGTAAAGGTGTTCCACATTCGAAGGACAGGTGCAGGGTTTGAATCTAAGCAGGCCTGAATGAGTTTGGAAATTCTTAAAGTGATAATAAAAGGGGTGGTGGGTGAAAATCACTGATAAAGGGGTGGTAGAGAATTGTTTAAGGGGTTATGGAAGCACTGATAAAGGGATTTAGGCTCTAGATGTTTGGAAAAAATTACCCCCTTTAACAGTGCTACATTTATCAATGCTCAAAAAGCACTGTTAAAGACCCCCATTAACAGTGCTAAAAAAAGTGATATTAAAAAATCTCTTTAACAGCACTAAAAATCGTTGTTAAACGCCCCTTTTAACATCTTTTTTTTATCACTGTTAAAGGGGGCCTTTAACGGCATTTTTTAGCATTGTTAAAAGTTTCATGATTTTAACTGTGGTCTGATTATCAGTTATTTTTTAGCATTGATAAAGGCCTTTTCTGGTGATTTTAAAGTATTTTTTTAGTATTTACTTCACTTATAAAATATAAAAACACATTTCAATATCTTTGCATAAATTTAGTGATTTCCCAACCATTCCAGAACTGCCCTCAGATGACGCATGTGATCCTCCTCGAACTCAGAGTAACTGGGATGTCATCAAAAAATACCACAACAAATGTATCAATATACTCATGGAATATCTTTTCCATCAAATACATAAATAATATAGGAGAACTGGTTAGACCAAATTGAATGATACAATACTCATAATGGCCATACATTCTCTGAAAGGCGGTTTTTTTAATGTCAAATTCTTTTATTTTCAATTGGTGATAACCATACAAAAGATCAATCTTTGAGAACCACTTATCCCCTTTCAATTGTAAAAATAGATCATCAATCTATGGAAAAGGATATTTTTTCTTTATTTTACCTCAATTGGATTCTTGGTAATCAACACACAAGAAAATTGTTCCATTATCTTTCTTATCAAAGAGAAAAGGTGTCGCCCAAGGTATCACACTTGGTCATATAAATCCTTTCCCTCATAGATCATCCAACTGAGTCTTAATCTCTTTCATTTCATCTTGTTTTATATTATAATAAGGTATAGATACTGGCTGAGTGACCATCACTAAATCAATAGATAATTCTACCTCTCTTACCGGTGGAAAACTAGAGAAATCAAAAGGAATCACATCAGGAAACTTGAACAAAACCAGAGGTATATCATCACTTAAGTATTATAAATCTAGATAAAAGTAAACATTGATGTTAATTTCATAGACTCTGGATAATAATGTCTAGCTCTACTCAAACTTGGGTCCTATTCTACCTAAAATATATGGTACACCCCATTGGGTGTAGTAAAGGAGACTCATTGAAGATAAATTTCAATTTTGGAACTTATTAGAAATGAGCCAATTTATCCAAAAAATTATATAAAAATTTTTCATGTTGAGAACCATGAAATCCCAAGTAAGATTGATATATAATAAAGAGAAGACACATAGAGGAAAATAGAGACCCAAATATCTCTTCATTCTAATGGGTGTAGTAATATTCATCACATAAGATAAAACCTTCCAAGAAAGATTTATCAAGTTCACAATACGAGTTGATATAAATGAATGAGATGCATTGGTATCAAATAAACTAGTCACTAAATATGAAGTAATAGTGATGGTACCTCTCATAGTTGTTGGACCTGTATTAGATTCCTCTAGAGACTCTTCCAATTCATGAAGAAGCTTCATTCTGGATGTTTGTGGTTGGAAGCCCTTTTTCATAAAGTATATAATTTCACCGAATTAATTTTAGGTTATGATGATCTCATACTACTTCATGGAGTAGAAAATATATGACATAACTTCTGAAAGTATCCTGAAATAATGTAAGAACTACATATATTAGGTGCCTTAATGTAAACCTATTTCGAATACCTAGGCTTGACACATTATAATCCATTCAAAGGGCCTCTTCCAAGCACTATAAGAGGTATAGAAGAACCCTAATATCGATAACAACCATGATACTCATCACAGTTTCTCTTTCCCTTAAAAGAACTCATAGAACTACCACTGGTAGAAAAAGTAACTCCTGTCAACCCTGACTTCCCAGTGAGATCAAGATCAACCATCAAGAGCCTATCTATCATGTCAACATAAGAAGATATCTTCGTAATGAAAACCTAATAATGAATACCTGGTATAAGACCCATCTCAAACCTTCTAGTGTTCATATTCTTATTTGATGCAATCTCATGTGCAAAGTTAACAAGCTCATAAAATCAGTTTTTATACTTTTTCATGATCCTATCATCCTTCTCAATTTTTAAAAACTCCATATCCTTAGCCCACACCATATAATCTGTACAGAACTGGTCAGTGAAAATAAATTTAAATTCCTTCCACTCTAAACCCTCAGGTTTTTTTCCTTCACCATCGAGTCCCACCATCTCCTTCTAGGTCCCTCTATAATGAAGCTGGCATATTTTAACTTAATCAAATAATAAATTTCTAAAAAAACAAATCTCAATCAACCTCAGCCAATCTTCATCCGCTTGAAGATACTTTGAGCCTTGGAATGCTAGTAGCTTCTCGTGAAGGAACTCTTGAGCATTATTCTGGGATTCAACCATTTGATGTTCCACAACTTGATCCTAAATGGGAACAGTTGCAGGTATATGTCCCAAATATTGGAAATCACACATAATAATCTCAATGATATTCTAGTCAATGGGAGCATTTACTCATTGTAGTTCATTAGTGCATTCCTATTGGATAATGTTCACATGTCTTCTTGGAGGCATGATGCTACACAACATTATCAAACAATATTGAATGAATTAGAATATTACTCAAATCAACAAACAAAAATAATATCAATTGGAAAATTAATAACATTAAATAAGATATCAAGATTTGGATTTCGACCTATCTAAATCAAAATCTTGGAAAAATCTAGAACTATATCAAATTATTCATCAAGATGCATTTCCCAAACCACCAATTGTGACTTAAGGCTCATTACGATGACATCTAGCCATAAACTCACTCACAAATACCTTTTAAGTTCCAAAAATATATTCTAAACTACATACTAACATTAAAAACATGTTAAAACTACACCTTTGATAGCAATATTTCATGAACTATCTCAGAAACCATGGTACCTTGATACCTGATCAGGAAATGACATGGATCAAAGGGCATTTTCGATCCCCATAGATAGGAAACTAGAACCTGACATCATACAAGATAAAATATGGATCAAATTATCAACAAAACTATGGAAGATAAAAGATACAAGTCAGTATTCACAATGCTATAAAAGGATAAAGTACCAAAAAACAAAGAGGTATATCAAAACCCAAAAAAACATCAAGAACTCGATAGAAATACAAACTCCCCAAAGGAAACATCACTTCAATCCCAAAAGATCAAGAACATCAACCTCTTACAAGAGGAACATTCCCTTTTTTACATAACTAGAAGAATGAAATATAAAATTCCCAAAGGAAAAGGTAGGGTGTGAGAATTGAATCCCTGTAGGGTCTCACCAAATTTTCCATAACATATTCTATAACAAAACAAAATCATGCTATCAATTTGAAAAAACGGGACATGGAAATTCATTTTTCATATTTAAAAAAACAAGATTTCATTCCAAAATTATGGAAATAATTTTAAACCTGGATTAAATAAACATTTTTTATAAAATAGATTATATAAATCACTAGGAATGAGTAAAACAGTTTCATAATCAATGGAATATATATCAAAATAATCACAACAAGCACTATAGAAATATAACCTATAGTATGATAGTTTCTAGTTATAGGATCTTAACAAATCTCATATAATTGATCATGAAAATATGGGTACACATGTTCCACAATATTTGGCCGAATAAAACTTATCAACATACCATCAGAGATAAGATCTACCTTAATAGGTTTTTGTTAATGTTTTTAGCATCAATCCACTATTATGGAATTGTCATCCTAGTGTCCTTATCCTAAATAGCCCACTAATAAATCTGGTTTGAATATTCCCAATAAGTCTATAAATAATGGTAAAATCATCCCATTTCAGATCAAATCATCACTTATAGTTCAATTATGCAATTTTCTATTTCAATATTCCAAATAAATTTCAAAACCAAAACACCGGTTTTTCATCATTTCATGCCTTTTCAATACAAAATCAATCACAGGTTTTCATTATTTTAATTAAAACATTTTCTATAATCAATTCTAAAATCATTTCACAAATTCAATAAATTTTAAAACATTCCCCAAATTCCAATTCTATTGTAATTTGGGGTTTTACAAAAGTCCATACCTATTCCAATTAAAATTCAAAATTATATCAATTTTGTTTTTCATAAATCAATTGAAATCTATTTCAAAAAAATCAAGAAAATAAATTTTGAATTTTATAGAACAATCTAAAATGGAACCACTTACTTTTAATCAAAGTATCACAAATAATCACCCGTAATGAGATTTTCCAACAAAGAATGATGACAGTAGAGATTAAAAAACAAAACCTAGAATCCAGATCCATTTAAACAGGGTTTAGATCCATCCAATAAGTGATGATTTATCAAACGCAGTAGAGTAAAGAAGAAGTGATCAGTAGAAACCAAGGATAATATTTTTACATACTCGTGGGAGATCAAACAAGATCAACACCACTTTGATTCACCAAGGAAAGGGATTAGAGAATCCAAATCTCATAGGGAAGGATCCAAGTCATATGTGGTAGGGCTGAAAATTCAGTAGAATGAAAATCAGATGAGTTTACATCTTAAATACATATTCCTTAAGAGTTAAATGCCAAGTAACAGATGTTCACATTGTGTAATTTCTAAAGTCCACATATTCCAAAAAAAGGAAGTTCCTTTTATTAAAATCTGATTTTCAATTTTTAGACGATGTGTAAATTGTACATGGTGTGTAACCCTTTAAAACTTTTCACCAGTTTCATGGAATATTATTGGTGAACATTATAGAGCATTTAATACATTTTCACAATGTGTAATATCTTAACATATAGTAAACAATATAGATTCTACTGAAAACCCCAAAAAACACGGGCCAATGGGAAAGGCATACCTTAAAATCATAATGGAATGTTACATGTTCTGTGGAATCCTATATGATATATGAAATCGTAATTTTTAATAGTATCACAAAATATGATATGGGGTACCATAATTCATTATTCCATCTAACTATTCACTTTAGGACATATTGTAGCATACAATATATCCCAGTCATAGCTTATGATGACGTCGAAGAAATTACAAAAAAACACAGAATTGTATTTCATAAAGAAATATCAATTCTAATCAAATAATAAAATTATTCTACATGAGTTAATATTATTCAAGTAATTAACCTAAGACATGATAGCTATGAGTACACTTTTATTCCCACATAGGTGGTCATGTGGATAGGTATTATTACATGGTTGGATATTATAATTTTTGATTTTCTACATTGTATGTTTTATCTTACGCAGGCTACTATGCTTATTTCTTCCACTGTTATCAGCCATATAATATGATTCATAAAACCCAAAATTATTTAAAGTGCTGAAAATTATCAATCATATCATATGATTCAATGTATATTGTTAAATACAATATGAAGAAAATTTTGATTTTTAAAATTTTAATTATGAATCAATTTAAATGGTTTAAAAATTGATTATGAATCACTAAAAAGGGTATTTTGTGATATTTAATTAATTTATAAATTTTTTATAATTAATTAATTAAAGGTTTATAAAAAATTATTAAATAAATATTTCATATTATTAATTATTAATATAAAATAACCTTTTCAAATTATTTGACATAACATATAATTTGGGTATAAATTTTTTATATGGAAATAAAAGAGTGATTTATAAAAAAAATTATAAATTATAAAATAAGGAAAAAATATAAAGGTGTCAAAAGTTTAAAATAATTAATTATTCATAACTAAGTAATTTTAATTGTTCAAATTAAAGAAATTGTTTATTGAAATTATTTAAATCATGTCAATATAAGTTTAAAAATTAATATAATCAAGGTTTAAATAATATTAAATATGTGATATTTAGATTAATTAAATTATTCACATGATTGAATTGGAATATAAAATAATTATATTAAATTTAATATCATTTATTTATAATAAATTTCATATAATGGATAATATGAATGAGTTCATATTAGAAATAACTAAAAAATATTTTTTATTTATTTAATTATGTAATGTTCATAAAATATAGATAAATTATAAAGTGTTCATAATTTCCTTATTTATTAATTGTTTATGAAGAGTTTATATCATATTTGGATATATCAATTGTACATTTATTTTGTTTATTCGCTAATTTATTCATATATATAATTATTTTATTATAAATGGATGCATGCTTTATTTTAAATGTTAAACTAATTATATAAATTTTCACACGTGCATATAAGAAGTTACATACTGAATGTTCTACCCTGAAATTTGATTGTATTAGGATATGAGATTGAATTTAAAGATTAATTATAGTTTATACGAATTAGGTTCTAGAATTATGATTCCAAACTAAATCACAAGAATCATAAATATATATAAAAGGTAATACCTGAGATAATATAGTGAGATTAATTCCCCTTTGAAATGCTAAGTGGTAAATTTCTTCCAAATAAAGAAAATTAAAATATATCGATCATTAAATCAAGTATATTTTTTAAAATTATAGTTCCCATGGATTATATTGTATAATTCATAGCATAAATGGATAATCTTATAAGTTAGGTGATCGAATACCACTGTACACTTTGAGTTACACATGGATGGGAAACCCTTGAGAAGGATACCAATGGAACAGTGTAAATTTTATCTATATGATGGATCAAACAATGATTTTTCTACTCAACAATACTATAGTCATATATTGATGGGTTTTTTAAGTCATCTTATGATTTTTTGTAGTGGAAATAACCTAAAAACAATGGTTGATTTATCTTTATTAATCGAACATGTAAAATATTGAAAAAATCATGGTATAAGAGAGAACTTGTTTTTTTATATTTATAGCATCCATGTTCTTTTATTAGAAGGATAATGTTTAAGGATTATCTAGATATAATAAATTTAATGCTTCCTGACTATGAGTGTGTACACTAGTTGATGGGCCCATAAATTCTTTGTGAGTATTTCCAAATTCCTGAAGGGGTGCTAGTGCCTTATTAAAATGATAAATGATCTTAAAAAATTAGGAGAGTATTATCATCTTTTCAAAAAACCAATGATCATAAAAACATCAAATGAATTAGATCATCACACCATCATACCCAAACGAATAGAACTTTTTTCTTTATATAAAGGTGAATTCTCACTCTTCTATTTATAATGAATCTCATGCATTATTATTCATTGGGTGTAATATTAATTAAATAATTAAATGAATAATAAATGTATAAATAAACCAATTATTTGGTACATAACTGATAAAATCCATTTGGGAGAAATCAGCCACCATTTTCATGACATGAAACAGATTTAATATACATATCATGCAAATTAATATAGTATATATATACTATGCATACATCACATGCATGATAATTAAATTTATACCATATATATATAAGTATGTATATACTTCATGTATTATATTCATGTGTACATGCATCTCATGAATGTTCATTTTAGTATACTTCTACAAATCTCCAACTTTCACTAAAATCCCATAAAGAATTTATGAAAAACATCATAACTCTTTTTGAATCCATCTAAACTCTGTTGGGTATGGTTTCATCAAACACTCCACATTTTGAAGTGTTATTTTGTCTAAAATTTTTTCTTTATCCAATGTATTAAATATGTGACTTTACGGTCCTTAGGATCATTGACAAAAATTATGAAATCCCTATATCATATATGTAAGAAAAGAGTGACCTCTAGAAAAGCATCGGTGCTACTTGAGCTACTAAGGTGTCTGGTGTGATCTCCATAAAATATACTAATCTCTATATATGATAATTTCAACCATAATATGTACCATATGTATCATATTTATTTCTATGTAATACCTTTTTTAATACATTATGTGACCACTAGAAATGTAACATGTTAATCTAGTATAGGCAATCCATATTTTCTTAATTCTTTGAAAAGGACTAACCATGTTGATAAATAAATCACAAGTAATTCATCTCAAAGATGATTGCATCACATTCCTCTCATATAAGAAGTAGAAAAAATCACAGGTGACTCAACTAAGAATGGAAATATATTCAATCAATTTAATTCAATCAAGGTCTAGATGTATTTTACTTCCATGCAAGTGGAAAACCCCATCTTTTTTGTGCTCCAAACAATGAAATGATCAGCAAAATACCAAAACACGTAATTATTAGCTAAGTAATTTTAAAAGTTTCATAAGTAAGGTATAAAAGTATAAAGGTTATAATTCTAGGTATCTCTCTAACCTCAGTTAAAAATGATTGATATAAAGCATACACCCCTAAGTATATCGATGACTATATGAAACTCCATGAGATATAATTTAAGGATTTAGGGCAAGTAATAATTCTCTACTTATTAAATCATGAATACATTATTCATACCTTATTTAAAACTCCTTTTAATGAGTGAAAAATATATTCAAGATAACCTTTAAATATCAATATATCCTAATCTCTAATATGTCTTACACTGAGAGATTTACATAACCCTCATGTTGTTATTGTGGTAATGGTTTCATGAATGGATCTATTATATTCTCTACTATAGTCACCCAACTAATATTTATATCACAACTCTCAAGGATATCCCATATGATATAATATTTTCAAAGGATGTGTTTGGTCCTTTAGTGATATTAGGGTTCCCTAGCTTGAGCAATAGCACCATTATTTTCACAATATAACTCAATTTCACCCTTGATTCTGGGAACCACTCTATTTTCTAAAATAAAATTCTTAATACAAATATCTTTCTTCATAATAGTTGATACAATGATGTTTTTTACCTTTATCTTCGAGTCTTTTATGGTGTCTTGTTTAGAAATATTTTGGCTAATATCTCCACTATTTAGGAAAAACAAGAATCCAAATTGAGATCTAAGATCGTATTTGTTGAATTGGAAAATATCAAATATGTAACCCATTACACAAATATCATCCTCTCCTACAAAGACTTAGTATATATACTTAGTCCTTTTCAAGTACTTGAGGATATTCTTCATAGAAATATAATGAATCTCACCAGGATTGGATTGGTATCTATTAGTTATGATCAAAGCATAAGAGATATCAGGGTGAATACATAACATGGTTTACATGATAGATCCTATAGAGGACACTTAAGGAATCTTATCTATCCTTTATAACCCTTTATACGGATCTTGAATCTTACTAAGATTCATACTGTGCAACACTAATAAAGACTCATTCCTGAAGCTTTCCTTGCTAGACTGCTTTTATAGTTTACTGATATATGTATTTTGACTCACTCTAAGAAACTTATTATATTTATCTATATATATATATTCATACTTAGTATGTAGGATACTTCACCCATATCTTTCATTTAGATATATTTACCCAGCCTCATTTTCATAGAATAAAGTGTCGGGACATTATTTCCAATCATTAATATGTCATCTACATACAATATAAAAAATAAAACTATACTCCCACTAACCAAGTTATATACACAAGAATCATCCACATTCTTGATGAAACTAAAATCATTTATTGAATCACCAAACTGGATATTCTAACTCTAAGATGATTACTTTAGTCCATAAATGGACTGTTGCAACTTCCAAACCTTAGAAGACTCATTTAGAACATTAAACCCATAGCCTATATAATATATATGTCCTCAAACAATTCCCATTAGGTAATGTGGTTTTTACATAAATATGATATATATTGTAATCATAATGATCTTATATGGAAAGAAAAAACTGAATGGAATTTATCATCACAACATGGGAAAAAATCTCTTTATAATCAATACCATAAACTTGTTTGTAACCCTTTTCTACTAAGAATCCTTTTTAGGTATACATTCTACCATATGTATCAGTTTTATTATGGAAAACCAACTTTAACCCTATGGTTATTACCCATTCGAGTGTATCCACTAAGTTCAAAACTTGGTTTCTATATAGGGATTCCATCTCAGATTCCATTGATTTTAACCATTTCTCAGAATTAGAATTCTCAATGGAATCTCAGTAGGAAGTAGGTTCATATCATAAGAAAATTACTTCATCATTATTGAAAATGAGAAATATATATCTATCAGGTTCCTAATGAATCATATTATACCTTTGACATTCTTGTGTAACTTGGTTCAGTTCTTTTTTTCAAACTCCTTTAAATTTAAATCAACCTACATCTCAATAACACTTCATATTTGTTAGTCATGAACTTATAGAAGTTTAAATTTCCTCTCATTGACTACTCGATCCATGTGTTTCATTTCTAAGAAAACACTATATAAAACCACAAACACTTTGTGTTCAGTTGGGTAGTAGAAATAATATCCCTTAGTTTCCTTAAAATAACCAAAAAATAATCATTTTTATAACTTTGGGAGTAGCTTATCAGAATACAATCATCGTATGAGTTCTTCATAACCCTAACTCCTTATAAATGAAATAATGGGACATTTCTCAATCCATATCTCATATGGTGTCTTTATGAATTTTTTATATGGAAAGCGGTCTAGTAAGAATGTAATAGTTTTCAAATAACATCCCTATAATGATATAGGAAGGTCACATTGATTCATCTTCAATCAAACCATGCCCAAAAATGTATTATTACTACTTTTAGATGCACTATTCCATTATGGTGTTCTAAGAATAATGAGCTATGAAATAATTCCACAATATATTAGATGATCTATGAATTCTTAGCTCAAGTATTCATCACCCAGATCTGATTGGAGAATCTTAATAATCTAACCCATTTGATTTTTTTACTTCATTTGAAAACTCATTAAACTTTTAAAATGTATCATAATTGTGTTTCATCAGAAAAAATATATTCATACTTACTATATTCATCGGTAAAAGTAACATATTACCCAAAACTACTGCTTTCATGAGTACTCATTGGTCCACATACCTCAGTATGTATGAGATCCAATAGTCCACCAGCCTTTTCACATTTTATCCCCAATGGTTAATCTTTCATTTTTCTTAATAAAAAAATTATGTATCAAATTATTTGTAATTGGATGAGTCCAAAAATACAACTCTATGGAATATTTGAACGTATTTCTTAATAATGTTTCCAAGGTGAAATTTTCAAATTTAGGTGGGATTAGAATCAACATTACCTTATTATTATTAATTTTATAAATAGGCTTATCCATTTATATAATATATTGACCATTCACTATATTCCCATTATCGTATAACATTTCATCTTTATATATAGATCAACTCTTGTTCTTAATAAAAAATGAAAATCTTATCTAGTCCAAAAAATACATAGAAATGAAATTCATATTTATCGTGGGAACATAATAATATTTTTTCAATTATGGGATTAATTTACTATGTAGACTTAGATCATTAGTTTCAAAATCTAATGTAGAAGTTTTCTTATCCACTAACAACATGAAGATCTACTTTTCCCTTCATTAATTCTATCTTATATCTTAGTCTATGTTTTTAGCACAATTGTGTAAGGCATACCCAGCATCTAATACCCATGAGTTAGAGTTGGTGAAATTAATCTTTATAACATTCACATTCATGTTCTCTGAATGATTCTCCTTGAGAACACCTCTCAACTCTAGATACCATTCCTTAACTATTTTATAGGTCATACCTATTAGTTATGTCAATATGACTATGATTATGTATTCCATAATCTATAACAAGGACATGTCATTGGGTGTTTATCATGTATTATATCTTTCGGTTAAGAACTTTAACTGAAAGTGATCCCACTAAAAATTATGAGCCCAAAAAATCATATCAATTTTGTGATCTAAGATCCATATCTCGATCGATAATTGGCTTTTTTATTATTATTTTGGAAGTAGATAAACTGCCCAAAAAGAGATTGTTACGGGGGTCTAAAGTGATGCAGCCCGAGTGCATCCCCCCACACAATATTATTACACTCCCGGGGCAAAGATCCCAAACTAGAAAACACAATTAACGGTACCTCCGGACTGCCTCCCCGAGAAAGTGCGTCCGCCGCGAAGTTAGCCTCCCTTTTCACATGATGCACCGAGCAAACCTGTCCATATCTCAATAATTAATAAACTCTATTTGGCATGAAAATCATTACTTTATCTATTTATGTATGGATTCATTCCAATCACAACAGTTTTGATTCTTGGATAACTAAGTGGATAAATATTTATCCAAATCCATTATAATGATTCACTCGAATTTATTTCTCTAATATCCCAACCCTTGGGGTTTCAGGCTAAGTGTAACCCAAAATAAATGTCAATAACCATATAACACAATAAAATATAGGGAAATAACTCTTTATTATCAAACTACCCATTTTATATCTTGAGTCACTCATTACTTACTTACCTTACATAAGATAATTCAGGGGTTCCCAATAGTGGTATGAAACTAACCAATTGGATGATCGATGTATTGACATGTGTTTCTTTATAGGGAATCTCACACATTATTATTTTTGGGGTTTTAAAGTCTTTTTTAATTTAATATACATCAAATGAATATTGAATTTATCACTATTGTATAATATGTATTCTTTATCTTCTCATGTTTTACTCCTTTTTGGGTATGCATTATTCTTACAATTTAGTTTTTGAATTACTATTCCAACCACAAAATTAATGTGTTCAAACCACATTAATGTGTAACTCTTTAAACAAGCCATAAGTTTGTGTTACTTACCAAAAATAGAAGACAAACATATTCATACATATCCAAATTCATCATATGAATAAGGTACAGGAACTCTTTATCTAAGGTCATAAAGTTCTATGATATTGAAAATTACCACATGATTAAATCCAGAGTGATAGATATCTAACCCCATTAACCCTTTGATACAAGGCATAACCTCCAGGACGGTAGGTGGTCTGACCCCAAGTCTCTCTACCTATAGATATTGTACTCAAGATAGAATTAAATTCATGATATCACTAATACCTAATATTAAAAAAATATTTTCAAAAACTATTCTCAATATCATAACTCAAAATAAAAACTGAGGTCATGGTAGATAAAAACTAAATTTTACATAGTTGTACCTAACATGTAATGCAAGGCTCTAATTCCTAGAACAATTTTAACAATTAAATAAGGGAATACACAATATTCACATTTCTTAAACAATTTACCAAATATGAATATCAAAGAAATTTAACAATTAAATGAACATTTTATTTATTTTTCAAAACATGAGATAAACATTCATGAACATTTCATAAATAAATTATAATTATAAACATTTTTCAAATAATAAGAAAAAAAACTTTTTTATATTCATTTCAATATAAATTATTTTATATTTCATTTTATATAGAATTTAAATGATATTTTATGAATTATAAACATGTTATAATTCTGTATCTATTATATAAAAATTTTATATAATATAAATATCATATATTTTTTAATTTATAAATACTTTTATTAAATATCCTATATGATTTTTAAATAATTTTTTTAAAATAATAAATCATGTAATATAATAAGGTAAAAGGTATTTTAAATATTAACATTTAAAATTTTGGAATAAAATGTTTTATAAACATTTATTTAATTAATTATAAACATTTTATAATTTATTTATAAATTCCCCATAAATTAAATATTCCCAAAATAACTTTTATCATGATTTATAAATATTTTATAAAACATTTAAATAATTTGAAATTTGAAAAATCAAATTTTAAAAAAATTCTCTTAACACTTATGTGGAATATCTATTTAGCATTTGGGTATCATCCCTTTTCCCTTATTATAACACCCTTTATAATTGTAACCACACTTTACCTTCACACATTTGTTCTAATAAAGGGTAAATGGTAAAGACCCATACACACTGCTAATTGTGTAAGGGTTGGGGGAGGAAACCTTTACGTAATACCTAATGTACAAGTTATACCTTTACAAAATATTGTATAGGAATGGACTACACTTAATTTAACCTTTAATGTAAAGGTAAGTCTTTTGGTTTCATTTACACATAATGGTAAATTCATGACTACATTTACATGGAATTCTTCTATGTAAAGGTTAGTCAGTGGTTACCTTCATATAGAAATTCTATATAAGGTTAATGCCCTAAAGACCTTTACACATCCTCATTTTGTAAGTGTAAAACCTTTCTGTAGCTTTCTCACATAAGAGTAAATCATATTTACATTTATAAGGCTCATGTAATTGTCTGTAACAAGAATGTTTTTTATGAAAACATTTTATTTCACTATAACTCAAAAACCAATTGATTAGACTTGTTTAAATATTTAAGAAACTTCCCTTTCATACCACTAATGGGTTTTATTATATCATATTATGATTATTGTAAGTGAAAATAATTTAAAAACATAGGTCAATTTATCTCTAAGAATAAAATGTTTATAATATTGCAAAAATATGATACAACAGAGCACATGTTTTTCTATAGTTGTATCAACATTCTTCTTCTATTAGACGGAGAATGTTTGAGGAATATAACAATAATAAAAAAACTACTTATTCTTTCCTCTTAGGGTGTACAGTGATTTATGAATCCACAAATTCTTTATGAATATTTTTGAATGTCCAATGGGGTATTAGATCCTTCATTAAATGATAAACGATATTTGGGAATGAAGAGAGTATTATCAACTTTGAAAGAAACTAATGATCATAAAAACATTGAATGAATGTGATTGGCACATCACCATACCCAAATAAAGATAACTTTTATCTTTATATAAAGGTGAATCCCCACTCTCCTATTTATAATGCATCTCATGAATTACTATTCATTTGGTGTAAAATTCATTAAATGCATCAATGAATAAACAATGAAAAAATGAACCAATTATTGGGTTTTGTAACTAATGGATAATGTTCAGTAGAAATAAATCACTCATTACATCAAATGAAATAATTTGAATATGCATCTCATGCATATTAATATAATATATATATATATATAATGTATATATATAATTCATGCATCACATGGTTGGTAATTAAATGTACACAATATTTATAAGTGTATATATATATATACTTTATGCATCATATGCATGTCTACATGAATCTCATACATGTTCAGCTTAATCCACATATATCATATATGATATTATTGGTATGATACCCTACCTAAATAACCAAGTGGTGAGAGGAATTCCAAATAATACTCATTACTTAATAAAACATGGAACTTGGACCACTAATAGATATAATGTTTTTTTTCAAAAAAAGGTTGGGGCTGAATCCTCATCTATTATTAAAGCAAATAAAAGACCTATTTAACTGGGTAGAGGGAGACTCATTACATAGCCCAAAGGCCCAGTGGGCATTTAGCCCATTACATGGCCCGTAGGCCCATTTTTTATGGCCCAAATCCCATTATGTGTATAGTACTGCTACAGTACCTGCGCTGCTACATTACTGCACAGTACCCGCTACTACTGCAGTGCTCTGCCGCCGCTACAGTGACTTATCACCACTACAGTTCCCGATGTTGCTACAGTTTCGTCGCTGCTACAGTACCTGCACCCAATGGGTTTTGAACCCCCATTTATCATGTATAATTAAGGGGTGCTTACCACTAATCCAAACCCCAACTACACTAATGGATACAATGTGATTTAAAAGGGGTTATCATTTTAGTGGGAGAACATCAAAAAAAATTAATTATTAAATAAATGTAAAACATGATACTCATTTGATAAAATATTCATTTGTGGATTAGTGTCATAATCATCATCAAACTTAACTTTGATATTTATTTAAATAAAGGATAACTGTAACGCAATAATGTCCTTAGGCTCACACAAAAATTATGAAAATATTATGTTAGAAAATTATATCTATTAGTAAAATAACTTCCATAGTAACTAACTATTATTGTTATTCAACACTAAAATAAATATTCTTATAAGAAGCACAGAATAACTCACTCAAGGTGTCAAAAAAATTGGATTGAAGAAAACCAAATAATTAAATTCGATATTCCAAGAAAGCTTCATCATAATATCTTCTCAAATCTATTGAAACCTAAAGTAGGTGTCAATAAAGATGATTAATGATTCCATAGGGTATAATTATCTATAATTCTTGAAGGAATTGTTTCTGGAAATTCCATATTTTGTTTTAGTGTTATATAAATAAATTCATTTATTTTTAAGGTTATATGATACAAAATTTATACTCTAAAAATGTTTTAAGTAGATAGGAGTTCAAAATAAAGGTAAGGGTTGATAGAGATTCTAGATTTTTTTGAAATGATGAAGAAAAAGGTTTTTGAATCATGAAATTGAATATATCAAGCTCATATGAATCTAAAATAAAAAAATATATTTTCATAATGTTTCTCTTATATGATAAGAGAAGTTTTTTAATAACAAATAGTTATAAACAATATAAAATGACGAATTCAATACACATGATTTATGATTCATCGGATTCTAAAACATACTTGAGATGAAAATTAGGGATAAAAATATTTCATCCAAAATAAGGGGGTTTATTAATATGTTGGTTAAAATATAATGGTTTTGATCCCACCATCAATAGATTATTTTAAATAATAGTCTTATTTCTAATAAAATACTCCAAACACCTTGAATAATATATCTGATATGGAAGTAAAATTTTATTTGTTAAATATACCTACTAAAAGGAAATAAGAGTTATTTCCTAACACAAAGAAGTTTTTTTATCTAAGAATGATATTATGAAGATAATATATTGTCTATAAGGCTAGTGGGAGTGTGTTTAGACTTTCAGAAGTTCAATATTAACAAATGAATTATTATTCAAGTAAAAGTGAATGTCACATAAATATCCTAATAGATTTAGGGTATGTTGGTAAAATATTAATGTAAATAGTAACATTATTTTCCAAAATATGTTAAGGAAGTAGTTTTATGTAAAGGTTTCCAAGGATGATTATTATTGAAGTTGAAAATTTCATCCAAGAAGGATCTGATAAGAAAGACAGCTAAAGTGTTCATTTTAGAGAAAGAAACCATAATTCCATGTAACCCTAGTTGAAAAAACCCAACATCAGAGTTTTGAGTTTCACAATCATCAACCCTTCCATGTGATCCTATACTAAATCGATTAATAGGCCTATAAATACCCCTCAACTCACCATTTTTTATGATATAATTTAAATTTAAAATTTTAGGTAATCAAAAATATCATCTCGTATAACCTTCACTTATACACATTTTTTCAATCCTAGGATGTCCCTAGACTCTTTCATGTATTTTAATTACCTCACACAAGACATTAAAAATATTATAATTCATTATATATGTTCTAATACAACTACCTATGATGAAAAATTCCCTTGATAAAAAAACCCAAAGGCTAGTGAAAGTAATGGTTTCACGCAACACCCAACTTGAATGAAACCCATATGAAGACTATTTCATTAAGAAAATTTCCATTAAATTTAATGGATCATGGGACCCATGACCACATGATATAGTATTAATAATGCATGATTTATATTTATAATCATAATTATGGAATTTCATATCAAGTCCCTTTGCATAAACTATGGGGTTAGTATCCATGTCTATCGTATCTAAGAATAAACAAAATAGAACTTTTATAATACTAATCATGTCCTCATTGAGGTTATTAACCATGTTCTACTCAATAATCCATGCCTCCAAGAAAGGACGGGAAGTTTCTGTACCCTAGAATCATCTGAATCACCTTTTAGGTTGGATCAAACTAGGAATTCTAATGCATAATACATAAACAATCCCTTATTGTCTCTCCTTTCATGACATTGGAATACTTACCGCGCGATGTTAAAATACATGGAATATTCATTTCACACAACATTAAACTTTGAAACTAAAACTATGTGTATTTTGATTCTTTTCCAAATAAGATATGTTGGATACCTCTTATTGGTTCAATCCCAACATCCCAATACCATAAAAATCATGTCTCTCTCTACCTTCTTGTGGTGGTATCTCAAAAGGCTAATAATCTTCTTATAGTATACCAAACCTCTCAAATTTCATTCTAGAACATTAAACTATGACCGCCCTTATATGAATAGAATAATTGGATTCATCCCCATAACACATTAAACTATGACTAACCTTATGTGACGATCATAAATAGATCCATCCCCAAAACAATTTAAATTATGAGTGTCCTCAGAGGTTTCTAAACATGAGTGTCCTCCACTAACTAAAAACCATGAGAATTTCCATTGGATATTAAACTATGAATATCCCCATGGGAATCTAAACCATTATTATCCCCCACTAACTCTAAACTATGAGTATCCCCATAAGACTTTAAATTGTGAGTGTCCCTATAAGACTCAAAATCATTAGTGTCCATCACTGAATCTAAACTATGAGCATTTTTATATGACTTTAAATTGGGAGTGTCTCCACGGGACTGAAAACCATGAGAGTCATCCACTAACACTAAACCATGAGTGTCCCCACTGGACTTTAAATCGTGAGTGTCCCCATAGGATTATAAACTATGATCGTCACTATATACTTTAAACTATAACCTAATGTGACGAACATAAGATTCCCCATGTGATAAGCATGAGATGTCTTAGGAAACAAGACTAAAATGACTTGTGCGATGTGTATAAGATTCCCAATGTGACTAGCATGATATGTATCATTTGAAAATAATGTGATTCCATATGTAATGATAATAAGATGGCCTCATAACCCTATATGAGGAAGATATTTTCAAATGACCAGCATACCCAACATGATCATCATCCATGACCTTAAGGGTGTGACTCTATCAAGGTAGAAGGTGAAATAATTAACTTGTTTCCACATGGAGATGGTATTGGGAATGTTATTTACAATCATATCTTAAATTTTTAATGGATCCCTAGACTAAGTAATGAACTCCACATAATAAAGTGCTGACGTTCCATCCTCCCATTTTGAAAAATATATCATCATCATTATACCAGTAGTGTTATGCCACCCTCCTTTGGAAATATTGAATGTAATACCTATTTCAAAACCATCCACGGTGTATTATGCCATGGAATTATTGGTTAAAATCATTGGAAAATAGGACTAGTGAACCCAATATGAATCCCTTCTCCTTCAAAAGATAGGTAATGAGTAATGTAGGGTATGTTGGGTGTCATTATGTTAGACCATCCACTCATGGTTGGTCTAAAATGATCTTGTGTAATTATAGTCATCAAACATGTTAGAGAAGGTTCCCAAACCACCACAAATAAACCCAGTTGGAGAAGAAGCACCCTTAATGTTTCTAAACCTATAGCCAACCACATGTGGTGATCTTGCACCCATGTGCTCAATCAGCCACCACATCTCCCATGGATATAGAGCACCCTCACCTCCTTTACTCAGTGGAGATCATATAGAGAATGTTCACAAATTTCATCATCTACTTTTATGATAAATAAAGAGTCATTACCACCCATGAAATGGGTCTATAGGATCATGAAACTATAGTGCCTCTCCAAAATCACCAGGAATGGTGGTCTAGAAGGGGGGAAGTGTAACACCCCTAGTTTTTATGATTTTTTTTAATAAATTAAATTTATTTAATATCTTTCATTACACAAAATACCAATTCAATCATTAATTATACTCAACACCATGTTAATCTTGTGTTATACGCAACACAAAGTGGGTTTTCATTACACATGGCATTGAGTTTAAACAAAACCATGATATATTATTAATATAGTTATTTAAATGTATCTGTTATAACCTAGAAATTAAGCTTAGTGATATTAATATTAATAAATAATTTTTAAATATTAACTATAATTATTTTATAAAAAGGAAACATCTTCATAAAAAGAACTTAATTTTTGGTAATGTCTTTATATGTTTTGAGAATACTATTTTTGCAAAAAAAATATTTTTATTTGTTTTTTTTACATTATTAAATTTAATTTTCAAAATTTTATAAATTTAAATTGATAAAATAAAAATCATTTTTTAAATCATAATTTCAAAATTACCTTATGATAATTTTTTTGTATTTTTTTGAAAGGTTTCATTTTTTTAAGAATAGTGAAACATATTAAATTTTAATTGAAAATTAATTTTTTGTTCAAATTATATTTAAAATTGTTTTTAAAGTAAAATTATTGTAATAATAAACCCATTAATCCAATTTAGGTCATTGAGATCAGTTTCATGTTTAATTTTGATATAAAACATTTCAAACTTTTGAACATTTTCCCTTTAAAAACCTTTTTTTAATCACATTTGTGGGATTATTTTTAAATTAATATTTTAAACTTATGTGATTGGAATTTAGAAAAAATGATTCCATATTTGGAATCATCATAATTTATATTATCTAATAATTTTAACTTAATTTTGACCAAAATTTAATTATAAAAATAGTAAAAATTAGTTACCATAGTTAAGGTAAAAAATGGGTTTACTGTGGGAATTAAACTAAAAATATAAGGATTCAATTTACCTATGAAATTGAATATAATATATTTTCTTACCATAGTTTAACATTTTCATTTATAAGGTTCTAATTTGAACCATTTATTACCCTTTTGGAACATGAAAATCATGGGTGCACTATTTTTTAAAAAAATTACAAGTGTGTCACCCACCTCACTTATAAAACGAAAACCCCTATCCTCTATTCATAAAACCTTAGACACCATTTGTTTTAGAAACTATTGAACAAAATAACTTCCCCACTTCCATAATGCTATCCTATAAGCCTTTTTTTATAAAAAATCCAACCTAGAAAGGATTTCGGTGCAAACCTGAGGAGGATACCCGAAGAAGAGGTAATGTTCCTTAACAAGCATTTTTGTTTTATTTATTCCTCCAACTCCTTAAATTATTATTATAAAATAATATCATTATATTAAATATACTAATATTTTTTAATGTTAAGTTAATTTCCTACAATCATCTCCACTTCTATCAAATGGGTTACGAAACCGTCGTTCGTGTGTATGGTGGACTACCGCCTCACAAACCGATGTCATTCGTTGTTCCATTACCACCTCTCAAGGTTGGAAATAATGATGGATTTTTTATTTATATATTATATTTATGAAATTATTATACTTATATAATTATTATATCACAAATTCCCCATATCTCTCTATTTTGTGGGAATACAGTAACACCACTCGTGTGCATGACAGACTACTGCATCACGAAGCAATGTGATTTGTTCACGCATTATGTGGAAGGTATTAAGGATGGGTTTGATGAAAATATATGATATATGTGACATAAAAATTATTCTTTAATGATAATATATATCATTTAATCTGATTTATTTAAATTCGACAAGAAAATGTAAATGGAATTCATGCATACATATGGTATACCATCTCATTGAACAGTATATTTCATTTTCTATCAATAAATTTTATGGATTAATACAAATACATATATACTGAATATATATTATATTTATATAATTGTTAAAATTCTTGATAATATTAAATCATGATCAAATTAATAGGACCAAAATAAAAAATAAAAACATATATGAAAAACAAAGCGGTTATTACCCAAAACGTAACTTTAACATGGATTGTAAATAAATAGGTCATAAAAGGTCATAATAAAATAATATATGTTATGATATATATAAATATTATTATTTAATTGATTTATAATAAACTTATATTTATTATACATGAGGTTTGAATGTGTATGATGTAATTAAAGACTTAAGGTAATATATTTCCAGTCTCTCTTTTATTTCTAGGAGACATATCCCAATTCCCCACTCGTTTGTTTTTTGTGGTGTATATATCACCCCTTTGACAGGATATATCATAAATATCATTATTTTTAGGATATTTAAATTTTCATTTTATGCAATGATTTATTGGATATTACGATTCAATAGATTACCAAAGCGGTAACAGATTTTTTCTCAATTTTCATTCTTTGAGATATATGTTATTTTATGCACCTATATTCATTTATAAGGTGTTTAAATAGCCCATTTGACATATAATATCGTGAATTTATTTATAATCAAGATATTTTTTGTTCAATTTTTTTATTCCTTCATGGTTCTTATGATTCAACGTTACCAATGCGGTAAATATTTTATGTTACAATCACATAGTTTATCAGGATTGTTTATGGTTATGTTTCCACTGATAAAATCTTATGATATATCTCTCAATATACTCATGGATTTAATTCTTATATGGTTATTCATTATATTTTCAAGTAATATTACCATTTTTATAATCTTTTTTACTTAAAATAATTGAAAAAATAATTTTATGAAAATAGAACTTTATTTATCACTTCAGTGGGAAATCAATTTTCTTCCAAAACCATGTTTTCTAAAAATGTTTTCAAAAATGTTTTATTATTATACTATGATTTTTAAAATACATTCTTAACCATGTTATATTGTTTACAAAAAAAATTAAATGAATTGTTATGTTGTTTTCTAAAAAACCATGTTTGGATTTTACCAAAAATGTGAAAGGATTTTTTATTTTAACATATCAGGCATGAACAAAACTTCTCATCATCATGACCATTATATTCATTAAATATATATCTATAGATTTTCAAGTTTATTTTCAAATAAAAATATTTTCAAAATTTTTTATGTTTTAAAAAGTATTTTTTAAATTAAAAATGATATTTTTCTTAATAAATGTTTTAAATGATCATTCAAAATTATTTTCCATCTAATATGACATCCACTGATGTTACCTATGCATTACTTTGGATATGATCCAAGGATACCATTATTATTATTTCTATAAATGTTTTATATTTATAATGAAATAATTTTTATGAAATCCATTTCTCATCCACAGGTTATACCATGATAAAATTCTTATGAAACCCGCTTCTTCCTCTACAGGTTATGTTATGATGAAATTATGAAATGATTATGAAGTCTGTCTCTTTTCCAAAGGTTATGATATGATGAAATTTTTTTAAAACCCAATTCATTTCATGGGTCATTATATGATGAATGTTTTATGATCTTTCGAAATGTATAAATATGGTTTTTATTATGAGATGGTTGGGACCTATATCTCCCTCCAATGCATTGGGTAAATATTTATATCTCATGAGATAGACATGACTAGAATGAGGAGTGAACCCAATTCAGTAATGGAATTTTTTCTCTATTATTATCTTGGGAGTGAACCTTGAGTACTATTATGGTTTTGAGAGTGAAATTATTCCACTATTATAGCCTTAGTAGTGAGACTAAACTAATATGAAATTGATTTTTTAAGCTTATGTATATTCCACAAAATCCATGCCTTATGTCAATTTATGCTATTGTGGATCATGTTCTTTGATTACCTTATGATTCATGCTTTATGAACTACCAATATTTATTCAATGACATAATATTATGATCTTTGATATGTATGGTATGATTTTTAAATTTTAATCTCATGTTATCATACCCTTATATTCATTTTATGCTTATATATATTTTTTGTTTACCCTTACTGAGTATCTGAGCTCACCCTTTCTTATATTACCTTTCCCCAGGTTATGAATAAATATATTATGTATGATATATATAATATGGATTATAGTTATGAATAATATATTGGGAGATGATGTATTTTACCTATGGGCCAGTTTTTTGTGTTTCCAAGTTTCCAAAGACACTAAACTATTATGGTTCTCATGCATGTGTTTGTAAAATGTAATGAATATTCATCTAATAAGATGTAATATCTATGTATGAAAATCCTGGGTTCCTATAGTTAGTACCAGATAAATGTTTTATTTAAACTTTGGAAACTTGTATGAGAAAATATTAGTGATATCTCAAAGGATGTGTCTAAGGATAAGTCTAATAATGATTCAAAGTATATGAAAATGTCCTGGAATTTTGGTAAAGGATAGAGAGTGTGGTTTCCAAGTTATTACACCTCTATCTTGATAATAAAACTGGATATGGATCAATTATATAGGTAACTAGTAGTAATAAATTTAAAAATGGTGCATTGATATATACTTTATTGTCACCTAGTGCACGATAATGGTCCTTGCTGCACACCTGGTTTGACACTCCCAGGGGATGCACTTTTAAAATTCATAAACTCTTTATAAACCATAATAAAGGATTTAAGTAGATTATGAATATGAATGGCTAGGATAAACCTAAGGTATCATACATTAAAGAAGGTTTCATGATTTAGATATCTTATAACTGATGTTTCATGGTTATGTGGTTGCCCATCATGATTATTATTTCTTAAAAAATGATTTTTGGTTTTAGTCAACAGCTGGAACACAAATGAACCATGTTAATGATGAGTGAAATGGATAATGAAATTATTCTACTCACAAGCATGCAAATTTTATGGAATCTGTAATGAAAAATCTTATTTCTATGCTCACACAAATTTCTCAATCTTTGAGTCATAATTTACTTCCAAACAAAAAAGGTTGGAAAAAATTCCGGTGATTCCTTCTTGAGGAAACATCCACCAACTTTCAGTGGGTATTCTAGTCCAATAGTTTCTAAACAATGGATCAACACCATTAAAAATATATTTTTTATTATCTAGTGTTTGGGATATGAAAACAACATTTTGGTTCTCTACAGTTTGGAAGGTGAAGTGGATCAATGGTAGACTCTTATCAATAATATGATGTAACAGGATGAAATTAACTCCATGGATTCAGATGAGTTCAAGAACTTATTTTTTAATCCATACTTAACTTATATTATCTGTATGAAGATTGGTAATGAGTTACTTGAGCTAAAGTAAAAGGATAATGAATCTTTTGGTTACTATGAGGTAAATTTTACAATACTTGTGAGGTATGATTCTAGTATTATTATCTAAACTTAAATTGAGGTTAATCGATTATTAAATGGCTTAAAACCATGTCTCCAAATAGAATTATCTACAAGAGAATTTGGTAGGTATGAATATATTGTTTAGTTTGATATAAAGGTAGAAATGGAGGTTATAGTTAGGTATTAGTCTCATGGTTTTGATAAGAAAAAGGTATATGGGGTTCAAAGGAAAATCTAAAAACCATGGAGAGAAGAAGATGAGATTTCCTTTATTCTCAAAGTGTGGGAAGGAAGATGGAGTAAATTGTCTTAAGGGGACTATTAAATATTTTAAGTATGTAAAAGAAGTTCATCGAGAAATTGATTTCTAAAGTAATGGGAAGAAATTATCTAATGATATGAATAGAGAGAAAGTAGGACAGAATGCACGACCCACACTCTAGTGTTTCAAATGCAAGGGGTGTGTGCATTATTCTAACCAGTTCCCAAATCATAAGGTTAATGACGATGATAAACATAAATAACCTATTAATCAATGGTATAAGGGGAAATCTCTTGTGATCACTATTTTTGATGAGGGGTGTGATAACAACATGGTCAAAGGTACACTTACCATCAACTCTAGAACTGCTAATTTCTTATTTGAATATGGGATTACCCATTCTTTCAAATCTAAATATTTTTATATGGGTATCAATGTTACACCCAAACAATTATATGTAGAATTAGCATTAAATATTCCTAATGGTATTATAATTACACCTCAAGTATATTATTCATCTTCGATGGAAATTTGTGGGAATGTTCTTTCTTTTAATCTTTTCATTCTTCATCTGGTGGAATTTGATGTCATCTTAAGCATGGATTGGATTTCTCTATATAAAGCCCACATTAATTCTCAAGGAATGGAAGTCACATTTAATATTCCAAACCAACAAATGATATTTTATCAATGTGTAGAAAAGTAAGAACTTACAATTGATATTGCATCCAATATATGGGTCTTAATTTCAATTTAGAAGGGGTGTTTATCTCAAATGGTGGGGGATAACTTGACGTCAGTGATATGAATATTGTGTGGGAAGTTTTTGATGTATTTCTAAATTATTTTCCTATTATTCTCCCAAAACATGATGTTGGGTTCTCAATATAACTCATACCTAGTGACATACCAATTTCAAAGACTCACTATATAATTTCCCTAATTGAGTTTCAGTAATTAAATAAGAAACTCCAGGAAAATCATGGCAAACGATTCATTCAGCAAAGTGCATCACCTTGGGGTGCACCTATTCTTTTTATAAAAAATAAATATTTTTTAATCAGAATATATATTTATTATCAGGATTTTAACAAGATCATGATCAAGAAAAAGTATCATATACCTTGTATTGATGATGTTTTTGATCAAATGCGTGGAGATCAATACTTTTACAAGATTGACCTTCATTCGGGATATCATCAATTGAGGGTAAAGGAGGATATACCCAAGATAGAATTTCATATAAGGTATAGAGACTATGAATATATATTGATTCCTTTTGGTCTTACTAATTTTCCTATTATCTTCATGGATTCAATGAATAGAGTCTTTATAACTTACCTTGATCAGTTTTTGGTATTCTTTGTAGAAGATATTCTTATATATTAAAAGTGCAAGGAAGAGCATGAATACTATTTGAGAATTTTACATTGAGATACATTCAAACCATCCATGAAACTCCTTCTTTGGTTGATCAGTATGACTTCTTATCATTAGAAAATAGTAACTCTACATCATGAGTAAGATTATGATAGAGCCACATTTTTACATTATTTTAAAAAAAATTATATAAATTGTATTTATAATCATATAAAAATATTTTTTTGATAAATTATATGAATAATGAGATAAATTTCAACTAGAATAAATTCTAATTTTTATTATTCTCTTAATTTTTTATAATTTATTGTAAATGTATTCACTCTTTAATTATTATTATTTTGAATCTAGATTTTATTGTAAATAGGCTTAATATTTGTGATTTTCATTTATTATATCATTCTTGATAGAACTTGAAAAAATACTACATTGATTTTGTTCATTTTCATGATTTTCAAAAACATCTGGAGAATACTAGAAAAGAAATGGAAAATTGTGTTAATACAAAAGATATTTGTTGAATAAGTGTTAATTAATACATAGAATTAGAGATATGAAATAAATTAAATTTGGGGAAAGTAGAAAATCATAAAAGGGAATGAATACATAAGATAATTAAATGTGTGATATTTTATGAATATAAAATCTAATACATAGTATAATATTCATAATGGAATTAGATACGTAACATATCAAAATTTATCAAATTTGGATAAAATGTTGATAGATGAGGTTTATAAAGTATAATTCCACATGCATAAAAAATTTTACCATATCAAAATTCAGAGAAGTGGAATGTGTAATATTATTTTTCATATTAAAGATGATACATAAGATAATTCTTGTAATAAAAATATATTACAAAACATTCTGAATTTTTTCCAATCTATATAATCTAGTATGTAAGATATTTTTCCAAATTCCATGATGCATAACTTTTTTTACTTTTCCAAAATTTAGATATTCAAAATAAACTCCATGAATATTTTTATTCCTTAGATAAGAAAGAATAGGATGATACCACACTAAGAACTATTCAATCATTCCATAAGTTTATGTTATGAAATAAATATTACTTAGCACCTCCATGATCTGGAGTCACACACAATACACTTCCCACATTCAAGATCACTCTATAAGATCTGAAGATCATTACTGAAGGTCATAAATAACCATAGGATCAATATTATTTCTATGTGTTCAACATTAAAGGTTTCTCTAGATAAATGGTATATTCTATTTTCCGTGAATTTCCAAATTGGGTAATGTTCTATGAATAATTACATGTTCTACACATCCATTCAATAAATGAACTAGAGATCATGGAATTTGTATGTGGAGTGGGGAGGAATATGTTGGAAGATTCCAATATAGAAAAAATATAAACCTACTCATGGAGAGTTCTTGAATGATATTCCCTCCAACCTATAAATTTTCACTCCCTCATAACTTGTAAATGATTTTCTCTTGGCCGAATATAGTATAGATTTTATATAATTTTAATTTCTATATTTTAATTACATTAATGATTTTTTCTTTTCCCTTTCTTGTGTTTTGTACTTACCTATTTTTTTCTCTTCAATTATCATGGTTATGAGTAACTAACATGAGGCTAATTCTTAGGGTACGTCTCATGATTCTCCCTAGTCTATTCTCATTAATTTCTTTATTTTGTTTTAGATCGATTTATGGGATTACTAAGGAAATATTGGGAGGTTTCTAACTTTCCCTTTGTAATATCCATATCCTCATTCCAATATCAACAAAATAATTTCCCCTCACTTATATAGGTCAACATTTCATATAATTGGAGTTTTGTGGCTAGAGGGATGAATCCTGTATAATTGTGAGTAGGGTAGGAGTGATGGTGTGTCTATGGTCATGGAATTTCCACCACTTAACACAATAGAGGAGGTGAAACTTGGTGTGACTAAGAGGTATAAAAATGTTCAATAATACTTATAAACTAATTTGAGGTTGGATATACATGATATGGTACTGAATGGATTAGAAATAGATATTAAGTGAATAATTTGAATAATGAAGGACTTGTGTTTTTCTAACCAAGGACATACCCTTTTCACCATTAACACTTGTTTATATTTTTTTCATTTTTTTATTTACATAAATACACATGATAAAAACACACCCACATACCTTGGTTAATAATATAAACAAAAAAGAGAAATATTAAAAATATAAATAAGTGATTGAGAATAGTGGGCAATTAGTTAAAGCTTCTCAAGATAGATGACCATAGTCAGTCCCATTGGACTACATTCCAGGTTTCAAAATATTATTTAACCCCATGATATCCACATGTTAAAATGGAACTATTTTTTAGTATTAATGTTAGTAATTCATTTTTTCTCTTTCACTTTATAACTATTTTACTAATTTTATATTAAAATATAATAATCTAAAAAAATGAACTTCCTTTTGAAACACCTCTACCAATAAAAGATGGTGTTTACTTATTATTAAATATGTTTATGGAATCTAAAACCTATGTTTTGGATATATATTTATGGATATCTTTGAGGACCTCAAACATCCAATGCTTTAATTCTAGTCCAAGGAGATTATAGAGATCCTAGAGTACTTTCCTTAATTCCATAAATATTTTTCAAGGCGCATAAAAATCTCATCCCTTCGATATTTGATATATAAATCATAGAGGTTGTTAAAACATTGAAAAATATTTCTCTATTATATGTTTCTATAATCCTCTTTGTGGTCCTTAATCAAGAACAAATACTTCTAGTTTATCAATTGAAGGGGGTCGAATTAACACTTAATTATCTTATCTTTGATTTTACCTTATTATCAAGAACTAATAAATATAATACTATATACTTCATAGAATAAGCACCATTATTGTAACTTAAGATTGAAGATTATGAGAATGAAGAACCACCCCTCAAGATTCATATGGAGTATAAGTTTGAAAATGAAACCACCTGAGAGGTGGTATTTGAAGAGGAATAATTCTCGGGGTATGAATTAAATCCTTGACAACATCAAAAATATTATTATAATCAAATAGAGGATGAAATAATAAATAGAGATCCCATATACTCTCTCTTACCTCCCATACTTCACTCTCACTTCTCTCACTATTTTTCATTTTGAGGGTTGGGATTTTAATTTTCTTTTATTATGGTGTCTTCCACTTCTGGTGTATACTCTGAGAAACTAGGATAAATAATTTGTGGTGATTCTTATCAAGCAAAACCATTCCACCTATGGATTAGGGTTGAAAAAAAAATTGTTTGACTAAGGTTAAGTAAAACATATCACTTAATTGGGTTCAAACCAAGATGTTTTTCCATTCACATTTTTATTTCATTATTTATTGAATAAATTACCAATATTTTTTCTATTTTTCTTATAGTTCTTCAATTGGATAGTAGGAAACTAATTTCACCAACAATCCATTTAGAGAAACTACTTCTATAAATAAACTAAGGTGTTTTCCCCTTATCAATTTTTTAACACTGCTGATTATTAATTTTATTTTTATTGGAATTTTAATTTTCTAAAATCCTTGGGGTAATTTTCATTAATAAGTATGGGGGAGGGGACCTGTTATTTTATATTTTATATATTATTTGTTTTTTTCTAGTTTAATTGGTGTGTTTTTTCCCTTTTAAATAAATTTAAAAAAAACTAAATCAATTTTTCACTCTCATTACTGGGAAATAAACAAGTAGCATTGGAACCATGAAACCTCTTAATTTGAAATTAGAGAGAAACTTTATAATGGAAGATACTTTGATATAATCAAAATTTTAAATATATAAAAATTTCATATTTGATATTAATACTATATAACTTTTCTACTATTAAAAACAACATCTTAGGGTAATAACTTAAACGACATTCATATAAGTCCTTTGAAACAAGTTTAAATTGAAAATCTGGATCCCATGTGAATTTTTTAGAAATTAGGAAATGGGTGTGTTATTAAAAAAGCAAACCACTTTTAAATTTAATAAGTACTTATCACATACCATGGATTTAAAAAAACAGTAATATTATAGTGCCAAATTTTCAAAAAACAATAGATTTAGGTGAGGGAAATATCGAAGCTCAATGAATAAGGGGTAAATTGATTTATAAGAATATAATTCAAGTTATTTCTAGGAAGTGAGAAATAAATCTTTGGTTCAAGGAGCCTATGAGAGAGGGATAAATGGAGGTTCTACGTTATTTTTAATTTAATTCCATTAATTATTTTAGCATTTATTGAATCAAAACTTCCACATTGGAATAAGTGAGACCAGTGTGAACTTTAAGACAGATTCTTGTTTAAGTGAGGGGGTGATGAACCCACAATTTTCAATTATTTTAATTATAATACTTTAAATAAATAAAACAAATAACATTTTATAATAGTGTAAATAAATATGTTTTTATTTTACTATATTAATAAATAGATTAATGTAGACTAGCCCAAATTATTATTTTTAGTGGTTTTATTAATTTTATAGAATATATTGTAAATGGTCTCACTCTTCAATTTGTATCGAATAAGGATTTTATTGAAAATATTCTTAATATTAATGATTTTCATTGATTACATACTTATAGACTCAACTTGAACAAAGACTAAAGTAATTTTGTTATTTTTAAATATTTTAAGAAACTTATGGAGGATACAAGACAAGAAATGGAAAGTTTTTTTAATGTGAAAAATATTTTATGAAGAAGTGATGCTTGATATACTAGAATGAGGGTTACATAATATGTTAACCTTAGGAACAATTTAAAATTGATCACATGGTGATATATCATATTTTATCACTCTTATACGTGTGTATTACATTGTTTATGGGTTTTACTATCCCATTATTAAAGAATTTTGCACTCAATATATATTTTGAATTCATTTGTTCGAAACATTCTTAAAAATATGTAATTACACAATGGACCAATTTGATAGTAGTTCACCATTTCTATCATAACATTTCTTGTACTAATATGAAATTTAAAATTACTTTATTATATTGAAAAATTATATTGAAGATTCTATTCATCCAACTGAACCAAAGGTTGGATCCTAGAAAAAGAGGCCCAATGAATACCCATAATGTGAAGAAAATATCAGCGAGACATATTAGACCCACCTATAGTATTTAAAAAAATAGTGGGCCTCAAAAATCCAACTGGGATGGTTACACCTCCATTGGTAAATAAACTAAATATTACACCTATAAACAAAATTTCATGTCAAAATATATAGGATAAGATAGTATTAGATCCCAATAAATTTAAGGGATAAATTCTATCATGAACATCCCACCTAGTCTCATAAATACTTGACTTATTTTAAGAAAAATGGATTTTTATTTTCCATAAAATCACTCTTCCCATAATTATCATGTGATGTTATAAAATAGGGTAGTATTGGAGTATTTGTGATCTCCATATACTCATATTTTTATTCCTTACCCTTCCATGTAGTTCTAAACTTTTTAGGATCACTCGAGGAGGAACTGTGATGTACTCTCTTGCTTCGTTTTTACAATAGATTGAATGATGTTATAATTAAATGTTTGTACTCCATTTTTCCTCAATTTTTTATTATGATATTTTTTTATTCTATTATTATCAAACACAAAAATAAAATAAGGGCATATCCCCATCCATTCATACATAACTCGAATTATGTGATGATTTGAGCATGGTTGCCTCTTTTCTCACCCTTTATCTTTCATGATTAATATTAAGGATTACATCATTAGATAAAATCTATAATTATAACTCATTAATATGAAGTTTTTAGTTAAGGTAATGGTTATAAAAAGTATTTAAATCTATTCATCACATCAGGTCATTGATGTGATGTCTTGATGGGTTTGAATCTCATGTCAACATACTTATAATAATTTTCAATGGTCACTAATGATCAATATTGTGTGATTGATAAAATACTAGGTGTTAAACTAGTAAGAACACACTTAAAAATATATTTTTAGAATTTAAAAATCATGTAATAAAATATGTATCCCTTCCCCATGAATCAACTATGGAAGAGAATCAATTGGATTACCCAAGGTGATCACAATAACGTATTTTTTTGAAATCCTACTCTTCAAATTCAAAAATATTTACTGATGAATGATTTATAAAGTGATCCCAAAACCCCCACTAATTCAAAACTCATATATTTCTATAAAAATTAAAACTTATTTTAAAATTAATGTATTAAGTCTTATTTAAGAGATGACCTAGTGTTCTTACTATGCTGTAGAAATTCTAATAAAAATAATATCTAATTTATATGCTCGACAA
The DNA here is from genome assembly GCA_963277665.1 of Viscum album. Taxonomy (NCBI): domain Eukaryota; kingdom Viridiplantae; phylum Streptophyta; class Magnoliopsida; order Santalales; family Viscaceae; genus Viscum; species Viscum album. The sequence goes on from OY728133.1 coordinate 451,689,804, forward strand.
CACAATAAAATTTTGATATCATTTCCTAGGTCTAAGATCATTTTTTTTCTTTTATATATTTCTTTCCATGTTTAATTCTTACCCCTTTAAATTTACCTCGTCCATTTGGATTGTTATTGTTTGTTTTTTCAAGTTTCTTTTCTCAACCTATCTCTTTCTTCTTCTCTCTCACTAGTTTTATAAAATTTCTTTTATATTATCTTATACGTTCATATTTCCTTTTCTTTTTCTTTTACTCCTATTTTATTGAATTTAAATAAAAAAATAAAAAATATATTTTCATGACCCAATCAGGAAAAGAAAATTTGTTTAAAATAGACTCTGGAATTGAAATAACTCACCACTCAAACATTAAGTCTTATAGATTGTGGAAATCAAGTAATAAAGAGGATCCCATTGTGGAACCTCAATATTTCCAAAACCATTCAAAAATTAAACCAAAACAAATCCATAAAAACATGGTTGTGAATAACTAAACTTTAAAAGAAATGAATACCCCAAATATGGTGTACCAACCTTCATACATCCAATACCCTAAGGAAGTAATAAATTTTTAGATGAGATCAAGACTCACCCAAAACTTTTCTAAATTTCTTGGTATTCCCAGTGAGTACCCTCACAAAAATATCAAGGTGTTTCATATATATTTCTCCACCATGAAACCCTAAAATGTGTTTGAGGACCTCATAAAGTTTATGGATTTCCCTTTTTCCTTTAAGATGTATCCTATGAGTGGATATACTATCTTATTACCAAAATTAGTGGATGGAATGAAATTAAATATCTCTTTATAGAGAATTGGTTTCCTTTCTTCCAAACTGTATCCATTAAAAAATAAATTTTTGGCATTATAAAATCACAAGGAGAGACCCATCATGAATATTAAGAAATATTCAAAAGATTTTGATCTAGTTTCCCCCACCACAATATTGTTCAACAATTTTTCCTTAAATACTTATATTAGGGAATTTCCCCTATATATCATGGAATGAGATATGTTGCAGCTGGAATTTTCCTAGTGGATACAAATATTATCATGGATCATGAATTAATAGCCAACATGGCTCAAAATGAACAACAATTTTTTGCATGATAAATTTCACCCACTTGAAGTGTACTACCCCCAGTTTCATATAAATTAACCTTTATTTATGTATTTTTAGATTATAAAATGTTCATGTTGGGTTTTGGGGGGTTTGGGAATGTTTTAGCATGTTTTGTAAGTGTTTTTGGAGGTTAATGGTTAGTAAAAACCATTAACCACCTCCAAGAAACTGTGAAACCTATTTTGGGATTCAATAGGTTAGTAAACGGTTCACACATGATTTTTCCAAACCATTTGAGTACCCAGGGTAAATAATGAAAAGTTAATTTGAGTGAAAAGAATGGTTGGAGCACAGTTTGTCTAATTGTGGAAGACAACCATGTAGATTGTGGATTGAGGAAGTAAGGCCATGTGTTTTGGTGAATGGTTTTCCAAAACATGTGGCCCAAACCATGAATCTACTTTAAGTTTATAGTAAAACATGAAATTTTGGTGTAAGGTTTGAATAATGGTGTGACCTAACTATGTGACATACAGTTGGCACATAGAAATTATTGTATCTAATCTGAATTAAGTCCCAAGGCCCACATTATTTTTCATATTTCATAGGATCTAAAATTCTCTTTTCTCATAAGGTTCCTTTGTTTATTCCTTTCCCTATAGAGAAAATTTTAGTCGAATTTAAATGCATTGGGGATCCAGATTCACGGGTTCTCATTATTCATAGTTATTCTTATTATATATACTCTTCTATTCACTTTTAGAACCAAAGATCTAGTCTGTTAAGAATAGATCTATTTCCCATAATATAAATCTTGATTATTTGTTATTGTTTCTATTTAATGAAAGGAATTTTGATCCACCTCTAGAATATCATAGTTTCTTTCTTCATTTTTACCATCAGTTAAGAGGTAGGTGGATTCTCTTTTAACTCCACTTGACTTTGAACTTGAAGGCTTAGTTTTAATTGAATTATTTTCTTGAAATGATTGTAAAATCCTTGGGTGATTCTTGAGGGAAATATCTTATTTTAATGTCTTTAGAAAATTGTGTAAATTTAATGATTGTTGGGAAAATCCCCTTTGGTTATAATTTTAAAAATTATGGTTTTAAAACTATGGTTTTGTTTTGATGCTTGTAAATTTTTTGTTAAAATTAACTAAAGAAAGAAATTGTCTTATTTGTAATGTATTGGAATGGATTTTGGAATACATTAGTTTGCATGAGGACATTCTTTAGATGTGACCCTGAATAAGGGGTGTGTGCCATTAGGGATCCTAGATATTGGTCATCTTAGGAAGACTTGGTGGATTACTGATAGATCACTCATGAGTATAGAACTATCACATGGCATGCATGGGTGTGTGTGTTTGTGTAAACATATAAATGGGTATACCAAATCAATGAGAAATGTTTTAAAGTATTTTTTTATTATTTTACATGGAAATTGATTTTAGTTTTGATATAAACTATTAAACTATTATTAAACTATTTTATATAAAATGTGTTAACTAGTTCAAATACTAGTGGTGTGAGTTTTCAATTTTTTGAGGAAATCCTACTAAGTTTATACTCACCCCCTACTTGGAAACTTTGGTATGTTTTTAGATGTCATATATCAGGACATAGGTAAATTTAAGGTGTCTCATTTCTCTAATGATGTGTCTTGATACCATGGTTATGGCTTGTTGAGTTAGATCTTGGAGTGGGTTGGTGTATTTTTTTCATTTATTCCACTTGGGTATCATGGAGTCTTATTGTATTTTAGTTCCCTCTAGTTATTTATTTTTTTAGTTTCACTCTTATTTTGATATTTTTTGGATATATATTTATTTTACCAGATATCCATGCATTATATAGATAATTGGATGCTTATTGTTTATGTTTTTTGGGTGTTTTTTTATTAAAATTTGAAAATCATCCCCCAAATGTTTTTGAATCCATTATCATTTATTGTCATCCTATGTTGTCTTAGGGATGTAAATTAATGCCTATAACTCCCCCATCACTTCTCAGTCTAATGACGAGGGTTGAGACATTACAAATGGTTTTAGTTTATTAGGCCCTTGAGTTGAAAATGGAATTGTTTTTTTCTTGAGTTAGAAATTATATCAGTATTGTTCATTTTGTCTATCTATTGGGATGGTAGAAAGGAGATAGGATTTTCAACACTTGAAATGTAAATCTTAAAAATGCATAGAGAATGTTTTTATACATAACGTCAATTTATCAGTGTGTCAAGTTAAACAATTATTTTAAGATGCTTCTAGGTGTTGAGACCTCATAATCATGGGTTTAGCCAATGATCGTTTCATAGCATGCATTGTAATTAAGACTTCCAATTAGGATTACATTTATTATATTCAGTTTTATGATTAATGAATAATTTTTGAAAATGTTCAAAATTTTATTTTGGTTGAGTTACTTGTTGATATGGTAATTTGAAATTTATAAGACTTTATTTTCTAATTAGTGATGTCTAAATTGATTTTCTTCTAGTTATAGGGAATGGAATCGGTTACACGTTGTAGAAATAAACCAAAATCTTCTATTGAAAATGGGGTTTCACCTTAGCCATAGGTGAATAAATAGTTGGTCCAAAGCATCATCCATGATTTTCCAGCCATGGAAAGTGGTAATTGGAAGTGTGATCCTCAAAAAGTGGATTATTCAGTTCAGTTCCAAAAGTATAATCCACCCATATTTTGGGGGGATTCTAAGCCAGAAAAAAAGTATATGTTTTTTTGATTAGGATGAACCAAATTTTTGAATTATTTGGAACACTATATGAGTTAAATTTTTTGTTGGAAAGGTATATAGTAGATGATTTTTTAAAAAATTTCAAAATTTCTAGAATGGAAATTTTATTTAGCCTAAAGAAAGAGAATATCTCTATGATAAAGTGCGTGGCTAAATTATTGAATTTTTTCTTCATTTCCCCAAAAGTCACTACAATTGCATCCTTGAAGACACACATTTTCAAGTCTAGATTATGACTAGATATTCACTTAAATATTATTTTCATTTTTGTTACAGGCAATATAGAGATGGTCAATAGAGCGACTATAGTAGAAATAGATATCTTAGAAAAAAATTGTAGGTAGTATGTTTATTCCTATGATAAAAGGTGGGGAATCCAATTTTGGGAATAATAGAAAGAGAGAAACCTACTTCCAGAGTGGTGAGATATCTTAGAATCAGATCATGGAATCAGTAGAATTTCCTCCCTGACCAAAAAGTAAGTTGTGATATTTTCAATTTGTTTCATTCAAACATATGGAGTGATATTATATGACACTACCAATAGAATGTCACAATTACAATTAGATGGTAAATATTTATTAGTATTGTTGTAGTACTCCATGGTCAGGTGTTAGATACACATGTCATGTTTCTCATAATTCGTATGCTTAAAATGGATGAGTTTAGTAGAATACCTCTCCTTATCAGAAAATATAAATACAAGATGATTCTAGGAACACTGTGACTCCTCAACCAATAAAATCTCAATAGAGTAACAATGAGAAAATTATAGCAAGTAATCAATTATATAGAGCTGATCAAGTTATCATGGATGATAAATCAGTCTCTTTGATGGTGAAAGGTATGATTATTTTGAATTCTACCATTATGAAAACTATGTTTAATATGATTGAATCCCACTCATTTATTTCTTCTCATGTTATTGCTCATATGAGTTTCATATTGAGATGATGCCATATGTTTTGATAATTCAACTCTTATTGGAAAAAGTGAGTGTCGAGCCTTTTGTGTTAACATTTTTCAATAACTATCAATAGGAATGAGTTTATTTGGGATTTATCTATTCCTATTATGGATGTATATAACTTGATTTTGATTATGGATTGGTTTACATCATTCAAGTCTCACATCAACTATTATTCCTGAAAAGTTAGTTTCAATACTCTTGATGGTATTGATAATCTATTTAGAGTATATTGGGATGTAAAGGAAAGTAGAGTGGGACTTTTATAACTAGCGGTTGGAACAATTTATTTTCAATTGAAAGTTCTTAATTTGAAATTTATGGAAGATATCATAAATAGAGATTTTCTAATCATCTTTGACTAATTTCTTGATGTTTTTCTTGAAAATTTCTTCAGGTACCCACCAAAAATAAAAGTGAAGTTTTTGATTGATCTCATTATAGGGAACAATACTATTTCACTTATATATTATAGAATGGAACAAATACAATTTAAGGAATTAAAATTATAGTTAAAATATTTCGAAAGTAAAGGGTTCATCCGACCGAGAACATCTTTGTGGGAAGTACCATTATAGTTTTTCAAAAAGGATGATAGAACTCTTAATATTTTTTGTGGATTATCATAATATTAACCATTTTATGATAAATTATGGATGTCATCTTTAATTCATTAATGATATATTTAATTAATTGAGGGTGGCTTGATGGTTCTTTAAAATTGACTTACATTTAGGTTTTCACCAACTGCGAGTTCAAAAGGATAATATTTTGAAGATAGATTTTAGAAGAAGATATATTCATTATGAATATGTGATTATGCCCTTTGGACTTAATAATGCACCATATTTATTTATGGAATTTATAAATTAGATCATTTATAGGTATATAGATTCGTTTTTGGTGGTGTTAATTGATGACACCTTTATGTATTCTATGACTAAAGAGAATCATGAGCAATAATTGGATATAGTTCTCAATATCTTATAGGAAACTTTTTTTATGTAAAGTTAAAAAAGTGTGATTTATATATACAATAGGTACATTTTCTTAACCATTTAATTTTTGAAAAAAGGAGTTTAAGTTGATCATAAAAAGATAAATGTTGTTATCTCTTTGCAACCACCAAAAAAATGTCCTTGAGATGCGTAGTTTCCTTAGCTTAAAGGGATGTTATAGATTCGTTATTCATGATTTTTTACATTTGGTCTTATTTATGATAGATTTGATGAGAATTGACACTCTTTTTCAATAGAATGATGAGTGTCACAATTACTTTCAATAAATTAAGGCTATAATTAAATTATAACCAATCCTCATGTTACCAAAGTATGGATGGGGCTATATATTCTACTCTGATTCATCAAGATATAGGTTGGGATGTGATCTCATGCAATGAGATCATGTTGTTGCTTATGGGTCATAGTAGTTCTGGTTGAATTATAAGAACTAATCAATGCATGATTTGGAGTTATATATACTATTTCATGCTTTTAATTCTTAGCATCATTATATTTTTTGTGAGAAATTTATGGTTTTTATAGATCATAAGAGCTTGAAACATATTTTTTCAAAAATATATTTGAACTTATGGAAATGAATATGGATATAATATCTAAATTTTTTGACTTAAACCTATTGTAAAAACTAGGGAAATGGAATTTTGTAATAAATTCCTTGAGTAGAAAGTCATATAATCAATTGGATAAAGAGTCTTTGCACTAATGCTGGCTTATGTTAGTTATAGCTGATATTCTTCTTAATTGTGAGAATAAAGGTAATGTTTTAGTTTTATTTAAAATTTATGGTATTCCTAATTTGGTTGAGAAGGTTATAGACATTCAAATATAAAATCCTAAATGTTTAACCATGAGGTGAAAACTCAATGGTGGGGAGACCATTAAGGGATAGAAGTTGGTTGGGAATTCAGTGTTACAGTTTAGAGATCATATGGTCATACCTATGAATTATGAAGGAAAACTAATTAGTTCCTTCCACCATTTGAGATGGGTTGTCCATCCTATGATTCAGAATATGTATAAAGCTTCAAAGGTTTAGTTTTTGTATTTTAGAATGAAAAGATTTTTGGTTGAGTTTCTCTTAAGATGTCTCAGCTATTAGTGGGTAAAGGTGGAGCACCAATGACTAGCATGTATATTTCATTCTTTATTAATTACTATGTGGACATGGGAGTATATAGATATGGATTTTGTAATATTTCTACCAATAATAGTAAGGAAACAATATTATATATAGTTTATTATTGGATTGGATCAAAATTTCATCCCACTTCATCCCTATTGATGAAAATAATACAATGGAATACTTTTCCAAGATTTACATTTGTGAAATTATAAATATGTCTGGAATTATAGTCTTGATTTTATTATAATGAGACCCTGGGTTTATGTCATGTTTTTTAAATCCCTTATAGAAAGCCCTTGGAACTCATTTTATTATGATAACAACTTATCATCCTCATATGAATTGACAATATGAAAGGAAAATCCAAAACATGGAGGATATTATTAGAGAATGTGTAATGTATTTTATTGGATCATGGGAGGAGAATATACTATTAATGGATTTCTTATACAATAACAATTATACTTCCTTGATACACATGGATCATTTTTATACATTTTATAGTCACCCTTTCCATTCTCCACTATGTTGGGTGTAAATAGAGGATTCTTCATAAATTGGACTCAATATTATTCAAGAGACAATATAGAAAAATTAATTGATTATAAATAGAATGGAAATGGATCATATTTGTTAGAAATAATATGTAGATCATCATTGGAGATAGTTTTTTTTTGAGGTGAGTAATCTATTTTTCTTGATAATCTCTCCAAGACTTGTGAATCATAATTTTGTTAAGTATTAAAAGTTTTCCCCAGAGTAACTTGGCCCTTTTAAGATATAATAATGGGTTTTTTAGGTGAAATATTGGTTGGATTTTATTCCAATGTTTAGTTTTGTGCATTTTGTGTTTCAAGTATCTCAACTGAAAAAGTATCATCCAGATCATGAACATGTGATTAGATGGTACAATGTAAATATTTAATAGGATGATACATTGATTCATGTTCCAATTTTATTTTTGTATTGGAAATATAATAAATTTTATGGTAAAATCATTGGTTTAGTGTAGATTTTATGGAAACATGGTTAGATTCAGGAATAAACATGGGAGCGTGAAAAGGAAATGTTGGAGCAGTGGCACGAACTCTTATAGAAAAAAATTGTTTTCTAATTTTTTGGTATGGAAAGACCAATGATTGTGAGAATATATAACCCCTATTTTTAGGTACATTACCTTTTATTTATGTATTTTGGAATTTTATAATGTTTGGGTGGAGTTTTGGTTGGCTCGGGAAGGTTTCATCATGTTTTGGCAATGTTTCTAGAGGTGCATGGTTAGTAGAAACCATGAACCACCTATAGGAAACAATAAAACATGTTTTTGGAGTCACTGTCAAGGCGCGCAGTTAGCAAATGGTTTGAAAAAACCTTGTGAGTTCCCAAGGGAAATCTTGAAAAGTTAATCAGAGAGAAAATCATGGTTGGCACACAATTTATCTAACCATTTGAGCCAACCGATTAGGTTGTAGCTTGAGGTAGTACCACCACATGGTTTTCTAAACTATACAACCAAAACCATGTTTCTACTTGTCTTATCTAGTAGAATGTGAACGGTTGGTGTAAAGTTTGATAAAATGTGTGACCTAACCATGAAAGGTATAGTTGGAACCATGAAATTTATGGATCTAATCCAAATTAATTCTTGAGACACTAATTATTTTCCTAATTTCATAGGATCTCAAATTCCCTTTTCTCCTATGGTTCCTTTGGTTATTTCTTTCAATCGGGAAATAATTTTAGATAAATCCAACGGTGTCAGAGATTCATATTCTCTGGTATGTCATCATTCTTGGTCATTCATCTTAGATCTACTCTTCTCTTCTCTTTAAAAACCACATATCTAGTCTGTTATGGATATATCTATATCTTATAATGAAAATAATGATGATTTATTATTAGATCTATTGAAGGGAAGGTTTTGTGAGCCCATATCTATAAAATCTTAGTTTTTTCATCATTTTTTCCATCCGTTGAAAGGTAAAAATATTCTCTTTAAACTCTTCTTGAATTAGAGCTTGAACGCTTAGTTTTAATTGAATTATTCTCTTAAAATAATTATAAAATCCTTGGGTGATTCTTTCTAGAAATCCCTTGTTGGTATGGGTTTAAAAAATTGTTTAAATTTAATGTTTTTTTGTAAAATCCTATTTGTTGATAATTTTTAAATGATGGTTTTAAAATTATGAACCAGTTTTTAAATATGTAAAGTATTTTTTGAAATAATTTAAAGAAATAATTTTTTTATTTGGAATATATTGGCATGGATTTTGGCATATATTGGTTGGTGTCAACTCATTATTTGGACAGGACCCCGAATAAGGGTCGTGTTACATTATAGAACCTATATATTAGTCACCTTGTGATTACTTAGTGGATTTATGACAGACTATTCATATGTATAAAACTGTAACATATCATGCATGGGTGTTTGTTTGTAGAAACATGGAAATTGGTATACCAAATTAATGGAAAATGTTTTAAAATATTTGTTTAATATTTTCCATGGAACTTTCTTTTATATTTTATATAAACAATTTAAATTCTTATAAACTATTTTATATAAAAAATTTAACTAATTCTTGTCCTGGTGGAATGAGTTGTGAATCCTTTAGATAAATCCTATCGAGTTTATACACACCCCCTCCTTGGGAACTTTGGTGAATTTGTATATGTAATCTATCAATACATGAGTAAAGGAAGAATATCTCATTCCTATAGTGATGTTTCTTGATATCATGAGCATGGATTGTGGCGTTAGATCTTAGAGTGGGTTGGGTGATGTTTTTATTGATGCTACTTTGTTTTCTTTGAGTCTGGAAGTCTTTTAGTTCCCTCTGGTTATGTCTTTTTTCTTTATCACTCTAATTTTGTTATGATTTGGATATATCTTTGTTTAATTGGTTATTCATGCATCATATAGATAATTTTATATTTTTTGGTTATTTTTTTTGGGTTTTTCATCCTAAAAAGTGAAAATCATCCCCAAATTTTCTTGAAGCCCTTATAATTTATTCACAACCTTTGCTTTCTTGGGGATGTCACCTAAGGCTAGTAACGCCCCTATCACTTCTCAAGACAATTAATAGGGTTAGTATGTTACATGAAGACTTCATGAGGTAATCTATTCATCCTTATAAAAAAATGTAGATAATAAATTTGATGAAACTTTTAAGTTAATTAGCTCAAACTCAAGGCAATTCACACTTTACACTCATTCCATTGCATTGTGGAATTTGTTCTAATAACACTCATTTATTTTATTGGTGCCCCAAACTTTAGGATTCATCTGAGTCTTATATAGTAGTATTCCATAATAATTCATTTCAACAAGAACCACCCTTCAAGAAATAATCATTTAGGAAAAATCCAAACCTAAGGTGGTAAGAACAACCATAATACTAATAAGGAGGAAACTCAAGCTACCCAAAATAGACCTAGTATAAACAAGGAAAAGGATAACATCCATTTTATCCTTCACCATCTTATAATAACCCTACTCCACCCAAATTTTAACAAAGCCTCAATGACAAGGTGAAACAAATGAAATCCCATAACCTCTAGTTTGAACTGATGACACAATCAAAAAATTAAGACCTGTGAACTAAGTTAGACAACTATAAAACACAATCAGTGAGATAAAAATGTAAGGTTTTGGACAACTACCATCCCAATATATTGTAAATCCTTAGGAAATTTTTAAGGTATGTTCTATTAAAGATCGTGGTAGGAAATAACATTCTCCTCCCATTTATTCTACATAACATATATCTCCTCTTCTTTAAAACTCTCTTTCTCTTCCCTCAAATGATTCAAGTGAATAAAAAAACAAAATGGGTAAAAAGTTATCATTGAGGATTCCTATAAATAATCTATTCTTCTTTCCTTTCTTCAAAGACTCTCTCCATCCAAGAAAAACTTTGATAGTGAAATTGATAAAGATATCATGGGTATATTTAAAAAGGTTCAATTTAACATTCCTATCTTGGATATAGTTAAAAAATATTCTCACTTCACCAAAGTTATAAAAATACATTTTAACCATAGATGATAGCTAAAGGGAAATAAGAGATTAAAAATTAGAAGGAATGTCTCAAACATGATAGATACAAGTATTTAAACCATATGTATAGATCCAGTCATGTTTATAATATATTTCAATATAGGTGATACTTTCTTTATTGATGAAATTTTTGGTCTACTTTAATCAATTAAAGTAATGCCTCGCTCCATGTATATGTATCTGCTGGTTGGATAGATTCAAAAAATAAGAATCATCATGAAAACTACCAACTGGATAATAGCACTCCCAATAGTGGTGATCGAGGACAACCTCATGAGAGTGAAGAACATAATCTTCATTGTAGACTTATATGTTCTTAATATGTAAAATAATCATAACTAAGGATATGATTTTCTCATACATAGAAGGAATTTCCTTAAAACAAAAAATAAAATCATAAATGTTCATAAGGTTATGTTGTCCATATAGTTTTGTGGGATAAAAAGTAAGTTTCAATATCATTTATGGTATGAAACACCCCATTGATTATCATTCCACTCTTCTTTTATATTCTATGGAAGTTCTCACCAATGACACACACACAAACAACATTATCTCCTTAAACCATTCTCTTATTCATCTACCTCTTCTTAAATCTTTAATTATTTGGGTTATAATTCATATTTTGAGGGTTGTATGAGTTTATAAAAGTGTGATGTTTTTTAGTTGATGTATGTGTTCATTATAGGGTACCCATGTCCATTGATAATTATGAAAATACCATTTCCATTGATTCGCTTTCCAAAGATAATAAACATGAGTAGAAGGATAGTTTCATGTATATCACTCCCCCAAAATCCCTTCCCTCTATCCAAAAACCAATGGTGTTATAATTAAAACCAATTCCATATAATTTAAAATATACTTATCTAGTGGGTATTGACCAACTTTCCGTTATTATTACCAACAAACTCTCTCTAGAGAAGGAATAAAAATTTTGATACCTTTTGAGAGAGTATAAAAAGGTGATAGGATGGTCATTGGCTGATGTTCCTAGAATTATCTTCATATAACATATACTTTTAGATGATGAGGCTAATCCCATAAGGTACTCCCAATGCCAGTTAAATCCTACCCTACTTGAAGTTTTAAAATTAGAAGTTTGTAAATTACTTATTATTGGGATCATTTATCTCATATCTAATTGTAAATGGGTTATCCTACTAAAAATTATTCCTAAAAACTATAATAAAGGTAGTGTCAAATAAAAAGAATGAATTATCTCCAACACATGTGAAAAACAGTTGGTGATTCTGTAATGACTAATATGGACTAAATCAATCCACATGAAATGACCACTTTACATTACCTTTCATTGAAAAAATGTAAGAAATGTTGGATGGTAAGTCCCATTATTTTTTCCTTGATGGATATTTGGGTTATTTTTAAATACATATATCCCTTAAAGATCAATAAAAGTAAACATTTACCTATACATTCAAAATATTTTCATATAGGAGGGTGTTATTTGGTCTCTGTAATACTCCTGGTACATTTTATCATTTTTTGTTGAGTATATTTCCAAAATACTTTAAGAATTGAATGGAAGTTTTTATGGATGACCTCATGGTTTATAGATCTTACTTTGATGATTGTTTGTAAAACCAAGGTTTTTTCCTCCTTCATTGAATTGAAAATGAACTCATATTAAATTAGGATAAATTTCATTTCATGGTAAAATTGGGGATATTTCTTGGGCATGTAATTTTTGAGTAAAAGAATTCAAATTAATAAATAATTAATTGAAATAATTTCCTACCTTCCATTTACAAAATGTGTTCACGAAGTGTGATCTTTATTAGGTCATTTTTATTTTTACAATAGATTCATTAAAGACTTTAGTAGGATCAAACTTATCTTATCTCAATTGTTATAAAAATATTTCATGTTTTTTTTATAAAACTTATGATGAATCATTTAATTCACTAAAACGTAGTCTCACATAACCTCCCATCATAAAAACACCAAGTGGAATATTGCATTAAAAATTATGTGTGATGACTCTAAATTTTCATTTTTTGCAGTTTTATCACAAAGGGTTTAGAGGGATCCTTATTTCATTGTGTATGCCTCATGTACCCTTGACCCTACCCAGGAAAACTACATGATCACTAAAAATTAACTTATTTCTATTATTTTTCCCTTAGAAAAATTATGTCCATGTCATCTTGGGTCAAAATTCATTGTGTTTTCTATTCACGTTGTCCTTCGGTTTCTATTTAAGAATCTCGATCCAACGAGCTCATAACCAAGTGTTAAGGGCTCCTTATTGGAATCCAAGAGACCCAGGTTCAAAAATAGGTGGAGGGAAATTTTTGGGTATTGTAGTAGGTAGTGTAGAAGCACTATATCAGTACTTTAGTAGGAACTATTTGGTATTGTATCAATCATTGTATCATTATTGTAGCAGGCAACGTTCGATACTATAGTAGCTAGAATTATTCACCCGACTTCGGCCTTCGAGCCACCAGTTTGGGCCTATAGGTCTCAGGGCCTTTTGTTCATCAAAGTCCTTTGGGCCTCAGGGCCTTTGGGCCACAGAGACCATGGAGTAGCCTAGTTTACATAGAGAATACCCTAGAAGATAACCAGAGAAAAGAGTAGCAGTCACCAGACATAGATCTAACCAGATTAGAAGAACGAGATGGTATGGAAACCGCCATCAGGACCAGGCACCGTGCAACTTTGTATGGGGAAATGCTAGCCGATCATAAATGCAAGGTGGGGAGCTAGGTGATCAATGATGTAGAAGCTGGGGAGGGGAAGTTATAGGGGGTTGGGGCTATGAGTCGTGTAATGGGAATAGTATGCCTCAGGGAATTTGGGTCATGTATTGGACTTTAGGTCATGTGGGACCTTGTTCCTTGGGCCTACGGGCCATTTTAGGGTTCCCCTTCAACCCTTAAAAGGGGGATTATCCATAATAAAAATAAAAATAAGCCCTTCAAGCCATTTGGGAAATTTAATAATCCCGAAGCTAATCCCATCATAATATGGTGGATTCTATTCCTCTGGGAGTTTGAACTAGATATATAAGATAATCAAGGAGTATAAAATGTAGTAACTAGCAACATTGGTAGGATTTCCCCACCATTGGACCACCATGTTGACTCATCCCTCCCCATTGGAAAATTCTTCCCTAGTGATCACCTTTGTGATGTAGTGAACCTTACCCCTTAGTATGAAGACATTGTGAATTTTTTAGTAGAATATAGGCTCCTCAAATATTTTGTCGCATCATAATCCAAAAGATATATGAATGAGTAATGATGGTACATTTTGGATGACTCATACTTTTGGAGAATTTGTAGTAATCGAGTTGTTCATCGATGTTTCCCCAACTATAAGTTCACCTATATTTTGATATTCTACAAAAACCTATCTTGTAGAGGCTACATTGTATCTCAATGTACTTCTCAAACATTCCTTGACTCTTGACCTTATTGGCCAAAATTATATATAGATACCCATCAATTTTTTATGTCATGAACATGATGTCAATTCATATGAAATATATCCAAAAGAAATAAAATACCCCAACAACCCATGTTATTTTTTTAGATCATTGATGTACTAGGAATTAACTTCAAGGAAACCTTCCTGAATTCATTTGTATTTGTGTATATTTTTATGGATATGTATTATGTCTCTAAATGGGTGGAAGAAAAGGAAAAGAGAACTGGTGACTCTTGAGTATTTTTCAAATTTATGAGATCACATATTTTCAGTAGTTTTGGTTTTCCAAAGTTCATCATTAGTGATTGGGGTTATCATTTTTGTAATCAAATAATGAAAAATTAATCTTTAAGTATGGGTATTTTATAAAGTTTTTACTGCATATCACTCATTAAATGAAGAAAAAAGATGAAATTTCAAATCAATAAGTTAATAAAATCTTGGAAAAATAGTACAACTAAATAGGAAATATTAGAGTTTGTTCTTGGATGATGCACTTTGGTCATACCGTATAGATTTTAAAACCCCAATTGGAATTTTATTATATAGGATTATTTTTGTAAAGAATTTTAACCTCCATATAGAGGTAGATCACCACACATATTGGGATGTTAAACAATGTAATGTGAATCTCTTAGATGCAGGTGAGCATAGAAAGTTATAGATTCAAGAGTTGGAATAAATTTGATGTGATGCATATGGGAACACCCAGATCTATAAATAGAATAAAAATTGTATCCATGATAATATGATTCATCAGTAGATTTCTCATATTTCTAAGAAGATCCTCATGTATAATTTCAGGATAAATCTCTACCTAGGTAAGCTCTATTCCCGATGGCTCGGTCCTTATATTGTCACTAATGTGTACCATTTTGGTGAAATATAGGTTTTGAATGAGAATAGTGTCCATAGGTTTACTATCAATGGTAAAAGACTAAACATTTATATAAGGATTTTATAAAGCATCTGGTTGAATAAATCGAGCTAGTGGATGCCAAATAAGAAATCACTTAGGAGATTATCCCTTCTCCTTACCTTTACTATATTTTTTATTTATTTAAAGTTCTTTCATTGAGGATAATATAATTTTTAGGTGTGGCAGAGGGAGATATAGGATTTTTAGTGTTTTTACTCAAACAGAAACATGTCATGTGTCTGTTTTTACATTCCATGTATGTTTATATATAAAAAACAAAATCATTATCTTTCCTTTTTTGATTTCTTTTTCGTTGTTTTTTTTTTTAGATAAACATTGATCTTAAAGAGAATATCTAAAATAATTTTTCAGGATTGAGTTTATTGTGTGGAAATTCCTTTATTTTTTGAAAAAAATATTTCAAATTAATGTTGATGTGGAATATTTTTTTAGATTTTGATTTTTCAAATCATCTTTAGGATTTTAATGGTTTTTTTAAAATAATTCCTCATTTACACTGACTATTTTTTTAAATACATTACCCAAGATATGCTATAATCCATTTATTATAAATTATTCCTTTTAATAACTTTTCTTTAAATCTTAGGTTGTGTCAAGAAACTATAACTTGGCTTAATTTTGTTTGAATCTATAAGATTTGAGTTTGTTATATTCGTTATAGAGGTTGTTAAGTCAAAATAATATAATGTTACACAAGAGGGGTGAATTTTATTCTTCTAAAAAAATTAAAAATTAAAATTTTATCCATATTAATATAATATAAATAGATACAGTTTTCTATTCTTTGATAAATTTATGAAATAGAAAAAAAAATATAATAAGAACCATCAGTTTTTATAGTGGTTCTGGGCACAAATATTCTCTAGTCCACTCCATTTACACTCTCTCAGTTATCTTAGGTATTTTCACTAAATAGGTCCTCTTATGATAATACCACCATAAATGAGTGTAGGCAGTTTACACCTTACAATAAGATGAATTATTTTACATAAAACCTATTAATCCATAACTTAGTGTGAGAAGCTAACACTACACTATGACTGAGTATGAGCAGTCTATACTCTAAGAAATCAAGATTAATTAATTTGATAAGAAATAAATTTATCTCAATGTTGCATTAAAAACTAAAATATAATAGATCTTATTCTTAATATAAAATATTATTTAATAAATAACATCTTTAAAGAGATCCTGGTTACAAATGATCACCAAGAAATACAATAACAGAATAATGGATGTAGCAAAAATAGAACAATAGTCAAACTGCACAAGACCAAAACATGTATGTCTTCAAAGGGTAGAACTTTATAAAAGCATATAAATTCATTATTTTTCAAAAATAATTATTCATGTGAATGATATAACTCTTGTTTTTTAAGATAAACTCTATTTAATTTTGGTTAAATTGATCCGAAAATTATCTCCTGAAAATTGTGAGTATTTAAATTTGAAAAGTTAAAATAAATTCTTCACTTCCCTTAGAAATATGATTGATTTAATCTATATAAAACAAGAATTTTAATGATTATTTAAGTAAATTTTAAAAAAAATCTCTTCATTTCCATTGTATAAATATCAAAAAATATCTTGAATTTAAATTCTGTAGTTTACCATGTACAAATTTTGGTTAACTTCAAAATTATGGTTGACAATGTACAGTTAAGTTCAAAATTTTGGGTTGTTGACCCATACATTTGTTTCATAAATAAAAGGTTTATTTAAAAATTATAGTTTTAGATCCATGATTTTGAAATAGAATTAGGTATCTAATCCATACAACCACTCCAAATATAGGGTTTGAAAACCATATGTTCCATTTACAAACGTAGGTTATAAACTGTGTTTCCAAACTATGTAAAAACATATCTAGAATACATTATATAGTTTTTTATCTCATAAATAACTTTAGAATAAGTTAAATTTGGAAATAAATATATTCTAAAAACATTTAATGTAATTTAATTATTAAAAAAACAAGGGTATTTGTGAGCATCAAAATCAACAAGATTAATAGGTTATTGTAAAGATAATATGTACCAAACGATCTCCCCCTTTTGATGATCAAAAAACCCATTTATCAAAATATAATAGAAAATATAGGAAATGTAAACATAAATAAAATATATTTTTAAGGATATATAATAGAAATTTTAGTCCTCTTCTAAAGGGTTATAAAATGTAGATAAACAAATAATAATATAAAAAATTTATGTTGAAAAAACTAAAGAGATTTATATTAAATATTTAAATTTCTAAATTTCTATTATTCTAATTTTATAATATATTATATTAATAAGAATGTTTTTTTCAAAATTTTCTCCCTATTATTGGATATTAAAGATAAATTGTTGAAAAATAGTGTATAACACAGTTAATGTGTCCCAAAATGGGAAGTGAATGTTTTTTTAGATTAAAACAAAAAAAATGGTTCTTGTATGGTTAATAGAGTTGGATAGATAAACAATAAATAAGTAAACAACATTAAAATTAAGAAAAGTATTTAAAAATTTATGATTATAGGAAATTTTTTAATAAAAATTTAAGAAGTAGGATTGGATGAGGGTGAAGGTTATAGTTTAGATGAGGTGTTAGATGTGAATAAATCGCAAACAGCCTGATGGACATCTTGAGCTCTTCCATCATTCCTTTAAAATTATGGTTAAAAATATCATCCCACTATTTCACTAAAATCTTTGACTTCTATCCCATTTTAATATTTTCAAATAAATTTACCATTAATAACTCATGGATAGTTTATAAATACTATAAAAATTTCTACAACATTTCACTTAACTAATTAAGAAGGTATATAATACCAGGCTCATCATATGTTAATTTCTTAACAAGATATTTTTTATTGTCTAAAAAATGTGAAGTATAAAACTATCACAAAAAATAATATTAATCTAATAATTTATTTCAGATAGAACTACAATAATAGATTCAAATATTTTTAACAAATATTAAGAAGTTGGATGACTAGAAGTAAAAGCTCTTTATTGAATTGATCTACTTCTTACTCTTTCAAATTGACTCCATGTGTATTTCTTTAATTTTCCAAAATATGACATTGAAAATAATTCTTCTTTGATTTTCCCAAGTTTTTCATTCATTTCTCTATAAAATAAGACAAAATATCTTTTAGTAATGTAATTCTCTTATAGGTTGTGCAACTAAGATTGAACTAATTCCAACTTTTCTTTTGGAACATTTGAACTTTTCAAATCATCCAAATATTTTCCTAAAACTTTTAACTCACTTTTCATGTTTGTATTCATTTATTTCATATAATTAAATTTTCAAACAAAATTTTCAATTTCAGAACTAAGAGAATCGGAATATTCTTCTTCTTGATTTTGTTATGATTGTCCTATTTCAATCGTAGAAAAGGACTGACCTTTGATCCTCTCATTGGATGATGATTAAAAATGTATAATAACTTCTATTTTCCCATTAGATTCACTAAAAACCTTGTACAAGGATTATATGGTAATAGATACTATCTTATTTTCAATTATTTCACTAGTTTCAACAACATATGTGTAAACTTTCAAATTATCTTGATCGCTCTTTTCAATTTTTTCCTTTGCATGGTCTTTGTGCTCATATATATTTTTAATTTGACTTTTACAGAAGTATTTTATACAACCATAAACACTAGTTTTTCAACTTCTGTAACTTCAACCAATTATTCATGAACTATAGGTTCTTCCCTTTTTCTAGGCCTTGTAATAATAGCCTCACTATTTGCTTCTCCTAAGGGTTATTTAAGAGAATGGTGAATATCTCTTGAAATAATTAGGTCATTGACATAAAATATGATTCTCATGTCTATTACCTAAATAATGTACTCTATCCTTGATTCACCAATTTATTCACCAAGAATCTATACCAACCAAGATAACTTTTTATTTATTTTCTCCCACTGAGCATGAGCACTAGATACTTGTTGATCATCAGCACCAACAGGCATCAACTTTCTATTGAAGGTTCTCCAAAAGAAACAAAATTTTATTAAGGTTCCAAGAGTAATAATATTACTGTAATGACATCAAAAAACCATCAAAATATCATAGATATTATTCTTTCTATAATAATGTACAGAAATAAGCCTCCCATATAGATAAAAATACATTTTATCCTCCTTTTGACAGCAGTGATTCATATACCTTATCATATATCTACAGAAATTCAACATGATTTCCCTTAACATCAAAAACATGATATATATATATATACACATATTAGTAAAGATAATTTTCTTTGACTTGGAAATCCTTGGCACTATTACAGATTGAATAAATTTTACCAATACCTTCTGGTCATCTTCAAGATCTTTTACAAGAATTTTTCTTAACAAGGTGGTTCCTAAAGTAAAATACATAATAACCTCATATTTATTATTTTTATATCTTATATATCAAAGATTAAAGTTAAAACCCCCATCATAGGGATACTAAAAAATCTTGGATATTTATAATGAAGAGACTGAAAACTCCATATTATCTACCTTTGAGGTTATAGTGTCCTCTATGTTTCCAAAACAAAATTGGGCATGTTTGTAAAACTCTTTTTATTAATTTTCGGAAATATATTCTCTATTTTCACCATTTAAAATAAATTCCAAAAATTCAAAAAGCTATATTTTATTTAATAATAGGTTTGTCTGAAATAACCACTCAGATTAAATAACTTTACCTTAAAGGAAACGTATATCTACTCCTAAAGTGCGTTGGAATTTATATTCTCTTAGTCCTCCTTCTTCTTTCCCCTTTGTCTTCACCATTATTAAAAATATGCATGATTAAGGTTTTGATTTTAAGGTTTCAAAGAGAAATTAAGAGTTGTGAAAGTATAAAGGGTTTGAGATTGAGGGTAAGAGAGGGAGAGATAGAAAGAGTTTTTTATGTTTTTATTGGTTTTTTTTTTTTTGCACGAACACACACTATAACACCATAACCCCATAAATTTTTTTATAATATAAAAAATAGAAACCGTAAAAATATAAATAAGTAAATGATAATAGTGGAAAACTATCTTAATATCCTCAAGAGAGATGACTCTAGTCAGTCCTGCTAAACTAAAATCTATATTACAAAATATTTTTTGACCACAAGCACATTATAGATATTATTCATCCAATGTAAAGGGGAATATGTGTGAACAAGCTTCCAAGAACAATTTGGAAAGTGTTTTTAACCACTCGTTTTAATTCCATAGAGACATAGTGATATTTGATATATACAAAAAGTAAGCCATGCCTAGAATCGGTGGACCCTTTCCCCCCACTAAAAAATTTCAACAAACCAAGTTTTACCACATTTAATGGCACGGGTGACACAAATAATCACCTTTAATACCTTTCTTATAAGTTTGTCATGATGTTTGGAACCTCAAAGATGTAGGAAGCACCCAAGATCTGTTATTTTTTCCAAACAATGGAAGGATCTTCCTTTGTCTAGTACAAAAATAAGTCATCAAGGTCTATCACCAGCTAAGAGGGTCTTCGACGGTTGTTCTTCTACTAGTTTATCTCTAACATGTGAAGGATGAGTATCACTCAAATATCTAAATTCAAGAAGTGGTAGGGTGAACACATCATTTAATTTATCACTTGATGGAATGGCCTGATATACTCTCTCAATATCCAACTCCCATAGGAGAAGTTGTTGGGATGTGTGTAGAATATTTTTGAGATGAGATGGCCCTAACTATCATCTCTCAAAATTTTCTAGGTGTATTTTGATAGTTATCCAATAGGGTGAAGAATCTGGATGGATCCATGTATTATATCAAGAAAAGGTATCGTCCACCACCTCATGTACTTTCATATAATTTTGTTAGACTAGAAACTCCTGTTGTGATATAGACCCCAACCCCTCATTCGATATGTCCCTAAGAAGCCCTGTATAAAAATAACCAGTAAGATAAGGTTTATATCAGGAGTTATTTCTAAGAATCCCAATATAATAAAATGGTACAAACCTTCATGTATTATAATAACAATGTCTACTCCTTTAAGGATAATCAATTCCCATAATTCTTTATCTATGCCTTGGAGAAGAATCAGCTAAAGCATCCAGTATAAAGAAGATTCCATAATCCAAGTTAAATAATCTCCCCAAATACTTACCATACCAATGTTTCCTCATAAACACAATCTAATAATATATTTTATTCAATTATTGTATTTATAGAATTTTAGATCATGGACTAGTGGAGTTGGGTGACCTAGAGACGCAGGTCTCATATGTCTCTGGTGCCACAGATGATGATCAAGAATTAAGGTATTAAGATAAATTATTAGACATGGATAATAGTTCTTTTATTATTTTCAATCTATGAAGTAAATTAATTAATCTCATTGGATCATTCATACATGGATGAATAAAAAACACATCCTAATACAACTCATCATCTCCAAAAAACCATTGTAATTCCTCTTCCTTGATCTCCTGAGCAGTACCTAGGAAAGGTTTCTACATGAACTCTAGTTTTCCTTCCCATATTCCAAAGTATAATAATAATATAAATAAATATCACATTCTCTTGTACATGTTTATAAATTAATTAAAATATAAATTAGACTCTATCCCAACTCACACAATCATCATGTCGTATCCTAAGACTCTATAACCTATTAGAACTAAATCATGTGTCCAACTCCAATTGATACATGCATCCTAATGGAAAACATGAAGTTTTACTCATGTCTATTAGAACTTGTGATATGTACAAAGGCAGGGGTGAGTCTAACAAACAAGTGGGAATCGTTAATGCCTCAACGATACTGAATGTTTATGTGATCAATTGTATGTGGATATAATACACATATATATAGGATGGGTAGTAATTCCTATGAAACACACCCATACAAAAAAATAACACTAAATGCATATATAAGAATAAAATTTAGGTTGATATGTGCTAACCAAGCCACTATAACACCATACCCTACTTTATTTTGCTCCATGAAAGAAGAAAGAATGTCACCTCATACCATAACCCAACCTCATACCCAAAGATGTAGTGTAGGGAATCATACCACAGATAAACCTGTACTTGAAGATATATAATAGGGTTTCATCAAATATTGACCCATCAATTCTCACTCAAGGGAGGTCACATGTCAAGTCCCAACCACTACCTAGAGGTGTAAGGTAGGGTATCCTCAAGTCTTGACCCATCCCTTCTCCCTCAAGGTAGGTCAAATGCTAAGCAACAAAATTATAACTTCTAACACAAGTTATGGCATGCATGAAGTACCCTATCTATCCCTTCTCTATAAAGGGATGTTGCACATCCCATCTCAATCCACACCGTATCACTAAAGGTTGTTCCAAACATTAACACACAGTTAAGACCCTATATCTCCTTTGGCATTAATGTCAGTGCCATTACACTCATGGTGGTAATGGGCCTACATGTCTATATCCCTCACTATAATTCATCACCTAATACAAGAATATAGTTTAGAATACACTGTCAATAATAAACATGGCACACAACCCATATTACAACTCACTAACTTTTATCTAGTGTAGTAGACACTTGATACCTTTCCCCGCATCTCAAAATCATCCTGAGACCCATCTCAACCCTCTAAGGGTTCTATTATATCCATATAGACCACATTATACTTTTATACAAAAAATAAATATCACTAGCCAATACATAATACATGGACCATCATGGAACAACATGCACACTAGGAAACCGCAATGAGGAACCACAATAATCACACATGATTTAGAAAATAGGGAATTTCCAACACAAGGTCAATTGAACCAAGAAAACTCCACTAAAACCTCTATATTTACTTTTAAACCCAATAAAATCCTTTTCACAAATCATTTAGAAAATACACCATGTGATTTTTTTTATTCATGATAGGCCCTTACCCAAAAACCCATCAAAAAGTTCTTTAGAAAACCCCACACTCATTTTGAAAGTCGATTTAAATACCTATTTCTCAAATCTCCAATTTGTCTTAAAATTACATTAGAGTCAAACCCATTTCAAAAAAAATAAAAAGGAAATTTATTTCTCTTTAAAATAAAACACTCACTATAAAAAATTCATAAAGAGGGCTATTGGCACTTGTTCGATCAAGATGTCACCATCAAACCATTTAGAAAGCTATGTGGTCTATGTTGACTATCAGGATAATGTGAGTCCATCCCTGTTTATATGAAAGATCACACAAGGCATGAGTAGGAAAATAAATTTAATAATGATGGAATAAAAATATAAAATTACCAAATGATTAAGAGACTTAAATAAATTCAATAGCACCTACCTCAACTACTGATCATAAATTGGTCCAAAGCTCGTACTAACCTCCTTTGAGTTCACAAGTACCTATATCATCAAAAAACACCATAAAATGATTGAATCAAAAAAATAAAACAAAAAAAAATAAAATGGAATAATCGATTACAAACTCACCATAATACTTCACGGTGTTAAAACTGCAAGCAACAGGATGTGGTCCACTCCTAACACACACTCAGACCTAAGTCACAAAAAATCCATAAATTATAGAACCAAATCAATAGAAAATTCAAAAAAAAATAATTGAAACCCCTTAAAAATAAACCAAGATACATAACTTAAATAAAAAGATAAATTCTATCTTGAATACCTTCTTTTGAGAATTCTTACAAAAGACACAAATGAAATCCACATCCAGATGGACGATTTCACCATCTTCTGGGGAAATCTTCTCCTAAAAACCTAGCTAGGTGAACCTAATGAGTGAAGAACTAGTAAATTAAAACAATGTAGAAGAGATGAGAGACCTACCTTGAATCATTGTGAAGAAACACCCTCAAACACTTTGGATCAAGGATATATAATGGAGGGAGAAAGGGTGAGGAGGGTTTAGCCTACCCTAAACTCATATGTCTAGGAGGAAAAACTCCAAAGGGGTTTTTAAATTAGAAAACCCTAAAAAAGACTACCTATCCCTTTTGAGAAAAATATCTAGCAGTTTGGTAGTGTAACGACCACAAAGGTCACAAAACAACCAATACCAATCAGATAATACTTTCATATACCTCGATAATATCATGGTGTGACCCACTTGGTCACAGTGATACTACATGCTACTATAATTTTCTAGTACCCAATCCATCCTGAACTTAACTAAACTTTCCCCAGAGCACCCAATAAATTCACCAAGCCTCAAAAAACTTCCAAAAAACATTCCATTGAGAATTTGAAACCCATGGATTTCTAATCTGAATCAAAATTCATATAATATCCCCCACCATGAAATTAAAACTCCATATTCCTCTAAATTTCACACAACTCATATTGATCTGGGTTATTGAAAACCCTCCACCCTAATTCTTATCAACCTTTATAATATATGGTAGTTCTTCTAAAATATACCTCAATCTACCCTGATAATCGAATCACTGCTAACTATCTATGTTTCATCTCCAAATGTCGAACATGCTTTTGTTGTGTAAATCCAAACACCAAGCCTAGATACAACAGATGATATTCTAATACCTTGATTTGATCCTCAAAACACCTTAATCATATCATTATTGATGTACATAATTTGGTTTGAACCTCACCACATTCAATTCTATTCCAAGAACTAGTCATTTATTTTCGAGCTTACTTCTCTTAAAAAGACTCAACCTCACCCACCAACACATCATTTCACCACCGTACCACCCAACCATGATTCCTTAACACTTGAAAGAATCACTAAACTACCTAAACACAAACACCAAATCATGAACCCAACTCATTGTAATTACACTATTTTATATTCAACCAACCCATCTAACTATCACACTATTCTGATGAACATCAATGTTCCACTGGTCTGACTTACTATCATATCACACTACCACAATCCCAAGTCTTTAACCAACAAATGAACATTATATGAAACTACACCCAAATATTAAAATATGTTTTATACACTCAAAAACATGTCACTTTCATATAAACCATCCACTTAATAGTTTCAAAGCACCCATAACCATTCTAACAAAATGTTTGTAAACCTACGATGGATTGGAATCTCCCCACCATGGGAGCATCCTTATAACTACCTCACAAAACCAAAATAGTCAATCTTTATGGATCACATTTCATCCACCACTAAATTTATTGACTGGGTGCGGTATCCCCACTCATACACAAGGGTCACTCACAACACCAATCACTAAAAATTAAGGAAGTTCTCAACTACACCCACTGAATTAAAACATTGAAGTGTCAACTATTTATCTTTCAAAAAACTTATGGTTCTCCCCACTATAAGACTCCACTAACAATGGACTATTCTAACTAATGATGATCCTCATATAGTTATCACTTACCAAAACATAAACCAAGAAATATAAACTAAAAATTCAATAAAACCCACACATTTTTCTACTTGATCCCGATATCAAACACCCATTCCAGGAGACTTGCACTAGAAGATATCCCAAAACATCTATAAAATACTCGACAAACACACAATTCAAACACCTCAGGGTCATTCTGATCCACCAATAAAAACCAATACAACATGTCCCTCTTAGTTGCCCATAGTTTTTTTACAACACCTAACCATACTAGTACACACTCACCAAACTCACTTGGAAGCTCCCAAATTGACATTGAGTACAATACAAACACACAATTTAAGCATCTGATTAACCCACATCCAAAAAAAAAAATATAAGAAACCCAATTTACACAGATACCAGTTTCTTATTTCAAAATATGACTCAAATAATTTTACACACACTAAATCTCACTCAAGTTTCTAATACACCCCTTGGAATCCAAGTGCTTTCACTAAAAAAAAATCCCCCCAAATTTTCAGTCAAGAAGGTCATTTTCTCAAAAACTTATCACACTACCAAAACCATTTTGAAACCAAATTTCAAAAAATATGTTTCTTATATTTTCTCAAAAACTCAAAATCCCATTCATTTCAAAATCACTAACTCTGTGAAAAATTTTAAATGAAATCAACTTATAAAACCATTTCATACACACCTCATGCCACCACATGAGTTTTCTTTCAAAAAGTGTGTTTTATTCTAAAAACAAAGTTTTTCTCAAAAACCAACCATAACAAAAATCATTTCCTATTTTTGAAAATACCAAAACAATCACAAGAAATCACACAAACTCCCTGTATCTATATTAATCTAATAAATCCTTATAATTTAATTGATAAAACATTGATTATATTACAAATTGTTTTAATTAATAATGGATTATAATGAGGAAACATGTAAAAAAACACCACCCAGGTGTGTGTGTGTGTGTGTATCATTCTATAAGAATTTCACTATCATAATGCATGAAAAACTCATTATCACCCGAAATATCCCTACGGCTCATCTCAAATACCACCTATCCCACATTGGGATTCCCAGTCCAAACCAACACCACACTCACCCTAGAGTTCCTAATTCTAAAAATTGACATCCCTTAGAAACTTAGGTTTCAACTGAATATATATTTTTCATACATTATCTCCATCTACCTCCCATATCCCTATAACCAAATACACTTATAACTAACACTATCCTAACTCAAAACACATTATGATACCATTTTGTACGGCCCTAAATTAGATCACCAAAATGAAACCTGGGAAAGGTCATTACATGACCATAGGAAGGCCTCCCCATGATCCAGAGGATGATGAATATCATTGACTTCCTAAGATTTTCATGGGGAGACTATTCCCTCTAAAATAAACCTAAATTTCATGCTCAAATATACTGAAAGTTTATCATACCTCTTGAATAATAGATGTCCCAAAAATATATATATATATATATAAGGGAATCAATAAGGCCCCCATATTTTATAATTGAATGAAATAAACTAGTATTTATGATGAGTCAAAACATAATATACTATCTTCGCATAAAGATGGAATTATAATATAAATAAATATCACATCGGCCAGTACATGTTGAATAATAACTAAAAAGATGAACTGGACTTTAGAACAACTCACATAATTATCATACCACATCCTTATTACCTATAACCTTATAGACGTATATCATGCATTCATCTCTAAGAGATACTTATGTCCTGAGATAAAATATAAAGGTATACCCACATACATCGAAGCCAATTTCATGTATATGAGTAAGGGGTGAGTCCAATATCCTAGTAGGAATCCCCAATTCCTCAACAATACTGAGTGATGTTTTGGTTGAGTGGATGTACATGAAATACACATATCTAAGAAGTTAATTCATTACTATGAAATGCACCCACCTAGAAACATAACACACAATGCACATATAGGTATATAAGTCAAGTCATTATGTGATAATCAAGCCACAAAAACACCAAACCCTACCATCTTTGGCACCATTTCAGAAGGATTAAAGTCACATCATACTATAACCTAAAATCATGCCAAAATATGTAATGAAATACATCATAATATAGATCAAACTATACCCAAATATGTAGGGTATGATGTAATCAAGTCTTGAAACATCCCTTTTCACTCAAGGGAGGTCACATTCCAAGTCTTAACCGCTACCTAAAGGTGTAAGGTGGAGTGTCCTCAAGTCTTAACCCACCCCTTATCACTCAAGCAAGTTCACATAACAAAAAAACCAAGTCACCCATTCTCAAAAAATTGATGTAACACATTAAGTTCCCTATACAAACCTTATCACTCATGGTAGGATTCACATTCCATCTTAAGATGGACTTTATCAATCCTGGTTGGCTTAGACATTAACACACAACTTAGACCCCATCTCTCCCACAAAATCCGTGATAGTACTATCTCACTCATGGTAGGTGAAGAATTAGGATACATATCACATGATATAATATTTTCTTAACATAATAAATAGTCAATCACACGCAAAAATATGAAAAAAAGGCACACAACCCATCATAAAACTCAACAATTTTAAACCAAGGCGCTAGTCACTTGAGACTTAGGCCCACTTCTCAAAACTCATCCCTAGATCCATCTCAACCCTTTATGAGTTATTTTACATCCATCTAGGCTAACCCACCACTTTGATACCAAAAACCAATATCACTGATAGACACATAGGGCATATATCATCATGTAACCACACACACACCAATAAGCCAAAAAAATATGAAAAAATAAGAACACATGATTTAGAAAATAGGGAATCACCCATAAAAGTTTAAATGGACCAAGACAGCTCAACCAATACCAATATATTTACTTTGATACACCATAAAATCCTTTTTAAAATTCATTTAGAAAATGAAACATATACTATATTTTATTCATGTTAGTCCCTTGGACAAAATCCCATTAAAATATTATTTAGAAAAACCCACTTTGTTTTGAAATAAAATTTATAGTCTCATTTCCCAAATCACTACTTTTCCATTGAAATTTCATTTTATTCAAACCATTTTTAAAACAAATTTTAAAAAAATAAATCTTTTTCTCTTGGAAACCAAACACACGCCGCCAAGAAATATACAAAGCGGGACCCCAAAATTTGTTTGATCAAGGTGAAACCATAGGAAAATTTATAAATCTATATAGTCCATGTTGAATATTAGGATAACATGAGTCTATATTATTTTATGGTAATTATCACAAAAGTTATTAAGTATTCATAAAAACATAATAATGATGGCATACAAACATAAAATTAACAAATAAGCAAGAGGATCAAAAAAATTCAAGGATACGTACCTCAATTGGTGATCATAAATCTATTATAATATCATATCAACCTCTTATATGTCCATGAGAATCTATCTAATTAAGAAACACTGTAAAATTAATAAATTAATCAATAAAATCCAAAAATTCAAAATGGAATAATTGACAACAAACTCACTGGATGGCTTTACAGTGCCAAAACCATGAGCAATAAGATGTGGTCCACTCCTAAAACACACCTGGACCTAATAGACACAAAATCCATTAATTATAAACCTAAATTGATAGATAATTTATCTAAAATAACTAAAAACCCTAAAATAATCCATCGGGTAACATGCCTTAAGGAAAACTATAAACAGCAGCTTAAACACCACCTTCCAGGACATACTCGACAAGTTTCAAATGAAAGACCCATAAAGTGTGATGATTTCACCATGATATAATGAAATAGTCTCATGAAAACCTGGTGAGTTGAATCAATTTAAAATAAGAACAAGAAAAGAGGAAAAAGGGAGAAGAGAGGAGACACCTACCAAAAATCAGTGCGATGAAACTCCCTTGAATGGTTTAGATCAAGGAGATGAGAGGGAGGGAGAAAGGGGGAGGGGAATTCAGCCTCCCATCTTCTCACATGTTTAGGAATAATAAATCTCAATGGGTTTCTAAATTAGACACCCCTAAAGAAAACCACCCGACACTTCAAAAAAACTTGCAACTTGGTTGCAGCATGACCATAGGGGTCATGGAATGACTGTAACACCCTGAGATTTTATGAAAAATATTCTTTTAATTTCATTAATGTCTTGTGTTGTATGATACACCAATATTACCTTGCGCTATACGCAACACCGTATTAGCTTGCAGTATACGCAACACTATTCTTGGATCGTGTTACACACAATTTTGATAATAGTTATTCTACGCAACATTGAGTATATATATATATATATATATATATTAAATGTATAAATGAAATATGGTTGGATTCTGTTATATGAAACAACAAAGGATTCTTTCACAACACGCAACCCTGACTTGGCTTGCATTACACGCAATCGCGACCTTCCTCGATAGCGTGTGTTGTACGCAATACCAGGTTTTACTAAACAACGATATATTATTATAATATTATTATGAACTAGACTTTATGAATAATATTAACTAAATTTTGAATTTTATAACATTATTATTCATCTTACGCATTTTCTAGAACATGGTATAAGAACAAAATAAATTTTTCGGGTAAAATAAGTATTTTTCAAAAAATGCAGTTTTGCCGCCTTTTGATGGCGCACCCACTTTAATTATAGTTTTTGACATGTTTATAAGTTCAATTTGACAAAATAAAATTCTCTTTTGGAATCAAGAAATAAAAATTTACTTTGGATAAATTTTTCGTATTATTCTGAAAACTTTCATATTTTGATGAATAGTAAAAACACGCTATATTTTAATGAAAAACAACTTTTTTCATCGTAATATTTTATATGGTTAAATTATAATATTTAATGGTTTTAAAGTATAAATAGAATATATTTTTAACATTTAATATAATTTATTTCATTGGCATTGATTTTACATTGAATTCGTAGGTTAAATCAATTCAATCTTTTGCAATGATTTAAACAAAAACCCGTTTTCATTCGACAACGGGATTAATTTTAATTTAATTTCTGCAACTTTTTTGTATTGAATTTGGAAAAATGGATTCCATATTTAGAATCAGTGGGTCCAAATTATGTTAATAAGCTACTTTTTATTTTTGGGAATTATGAATAGTAACTACGGTAATTTTTATTTATTGTGGTTAAAGGTAAATCAGGTAATTAAGGGTAAATATAAGATTGTAAAATTACTCTAACACTTGAAAAAATACTATTTGATGACTAAAAGTCGACCCATATCACATAAGGGTAGGATTATAATCATTTAATGGGCTTTTCTCCATGAAAATAACTTAATTATTATTAAAACCAAAGAAAGTGACAACATGTCACTCTCTTAAATATTATAAGTATTATAATTTTAAGTTAGTGATAAACTTCATAAAACATTGAACATGAATAGTCTCCAGAAATCTAACAAAATTATCTACATGATAAGAATTTATTTATAATTTTTAGGGATTAAATAATTATCATTAATTATGACACAATAGTGATGCAGAAATTGTTTATCTAGTGAAAAATCAAGAATATAGTTTTTATTAAACTAATAGTGACCATAAAATGCACAAAACCCTGACCAAAACTTATTGGTCATGTAAATTTAAACCATAATCATCCAAAGGTCGAATATTTGACCATTTTGAGCCTTATAAAAGCGATTATGATACTTATATTATTTTATTTTAAATGATGCCAAAGTTGTCCCCTTCATAATTTAATAAATATAACAATTTAAATATTGTGATTTTAAGATGATAAATACGAGTAAAAGTATCATTGTGAAAGGTAATAAATTTATCTTCATAATAGGATTTTATTTTAAATTTTTATGCAACAAATAAGTATATTAAATAATTATACAAAAATGTTGTAGTATTTATTTTATTAAGAGATAAACCAAATAAATGGTTTTAAAAATAATAAAATAAATATTATATGAACTATTTAATGTGCTCCACAAATTTTCTAGATACATATGACATTTTATGAATCTATTAAAGCTTTTATTTCAAACATATCTTCTGTTTTTATTTTATTTAAATTCAAATAAATGAATAGTGTCAAAATTGACACTATTGTTATTTTATAAAAATAACATATTATAAAATTGTTTAAAAATCCTAAAAAATATTTACAAATTATAAATTTATATGGTCTAAAATGTTATTAAATATCCAATTGTGTAAAATTCAAAACAAATAAGTAATTATTTTTTATAATTTAAAATTTAGAATGTTATTACCACAAATAAAATTAAATTGATTAAATAAGGATAAATCAAGTTGATAATGTTTAAAATAAATTCCTAAAATGTCTAAATTCTATTGGTTGATGACATTACAACCTTATCTTATCTAATATTCGAATATGAATCATTTTTGGAGGTTTTTAAGTGGGGTTAGATTTATTATAAATTAATATTTTTAAGATTTCCAAAGGTGCCCCTCTCCTCCCTTATAAAAGGGCACCTCCTCCCTCTCCTCCTCACACCAATTTGAGCCTTCAAGCTCGGTCAACCCCTACCAAATTATCTTCTCAACTTCCCTAGAAACATCCTAGAGGTTCTGGTCTTCTTCAAAGACCAATCTTAGTGCCCTAATAGGAGGTTTCAAAGAGGCGTATCAAAGAAGAGGAGTTTCGGATACGTATGAAGCATATCGGACCTAAGGTAAGGGATAATTATTCCAATCTCATTCTTATCCAAGATTGTTTATTCGTAAGTATTTACTAGGGGTTATGTTTATTATCCATGTCCATATGTTATCAAAATGTTTTAATAAATTTTTGACTTTCCTTCCATGTATATTTAAAGACATTTTTAACCTTTTTTATTTTTACCACATCGTATAGAAGGAATATTTCTTTTGTTTACCATATGAGGTACTTTTTTGACTTTTCCGACAAAAGTACGAGAGGATTTTTATTTTTAACTTATACGGCGTGAATGGATTTTTACGGTTTTATAAAGCCTTATTTTCATGAAACTTACTCCAAAAGATTTCATGACTATTTTCAACAAAATATCTTTCTTTTAAAATTGCATGGCATTTTGTGAAAAGAAAATGATTTTCAAGAAGAAAGGATATTTTCCTTAAGAATTCATTTCAAGTGTTTTATCAAAACCATTTTCCATCTAAGATGAAATTATGTTTATGTTTCAAGTATAATGTCTCTATGATTTACATGCTTTTAATTTTCTTATGATGAAATGTCCATTTATTTTATATGGATTATGTGATGATGATATGATGTTTATGAAACCCATTTTATTCTTTGGGTAGTGATGAATGTTTTAAGTTTATGTTGTGGCACAAGTAAGAATGATTTCATTATGATATGGGTGGGACCTATATCTCCCTCCAATGCATTGGGTAAAGATTTATATCTCATGAGATAGACATGGATGGAATGGTAAGTTAATCCAGTTCAGTGTTACAGGACTGAAACGAGGAGTGAACTCGATTCAGAATGGGACTTTGTCCACTAATATGGAAATAATAACATGTGCTTAATGGTTTCCACAATTACATGTTTTACTCCCATGCTATTTTATCATGATTAATGTTTCTTTATGATCTATGCCTTACGTACTTCCATGTTTTATGTCATTGCTCAAGCTTTTGATGTTTAAACATTATGTTCATGTTTTTAAGCTCAAATGTATATGATTTGTTTTATTTTATCCATGCTTACCCTTACTGAGCATTTGAGCTCACCCTTTATATGTTTTCTTTTCCCCCAGGATATAAAGAAAGGTTTTAGGTAAGAAAAAAAAGGGAAGATCGATATGGTAGATGTTGAATATATTTCAACAGGATTAGATGTTTATATTCTGAGTTTACAAAGAAACTAAACTATTACGATCCTTGTGTGTCTGTTTTTGTTATGTATTAAGTATTCTGCTGAAGTAATGTAATGTCCATGTACGTCAAGCTTAGGGTCTCTACAGTTGGTATCAGAGGAAAGGTTTAGTCAACCTTTGGAAACTAGGATTCGAAAACGTTAGTGAGATCCCTAGAGATATTTCTAAGGTATGTCTAGGGATGTACCTAAGGTTAAGTATACGTATAGGTCATAGTCCTAGAATTATGCTAATGATATTAGGGTTAAACCTAAGATGTTAGATATTGAAGGTACTCTCCCTTTATTATGTTTTTTTCCCTAGCATGATTTTGGCCTCTCACACTATTCTTTTTGGGTTTTAGAAAATGGCTGGAAACAAGATGATTCATGATAATGGAGGATATGATGGACAATGGAATGATATTCTTCATGAGAAACCAAATGAAATGGGATTTGGAAGTCCAAACATCATTATTATGCCGAATCAGCAATCTCATAATATGATCAATAAAGTAAAATTTGGTAAGTTTCCTGACTCGGCAAACAAGAGAAAGATGGAGTTTCATGATAATCATAGAAGAAATAAAGTTCAATTTCCCCTATGTAAATCATGTGGGAAGAGGCATCAAGGATAATGTTTCAAAGGAACTAGAAGATTCTTTGGGTGTGGAAAAGAAGGACACAAAGCAAGTAATTTCAAAGGAAAAGGTTTAGTTAACACCATGGATAAGGATAATGGTGTTGCTACGACATCAACAATGGTTAAATGTTTTAAATATGGAATTTACAGGCATTATGCAAACCAATTCCCTAAGGGAAAGTCTCATGAAGAGAATCAATATGGTCGTATGGGTAGTATTTATGTTGATGATGATGAAGAGACTACAAATGATATGTAAGATGAAATAATTATTGAAGCTCGATCAATGGTTTAACAATGTAGTGGAATGATTACATGTTTATCATGTGTAATGTTGTATAAGTAATCTCATGGTACTATGGAATAAAGAGACATCTAAGGATTGTTACACTGTTGTCTTTCCTTGAGTTTTGAAAGTGTATGATTAATGGTACCAGTATCCATGAAAGGTTATTCAGATATTTTTTGGAATGTAGATGATATGTGCATAATTAAGGGATAACGAGAAAATTAAATTTTTGATAGTATACATGAGCTCATGACTGATATAAGGAGAAGGTTATATCATGGTTTGAGTATATAGAATTTTTGGATTTTGGTATGAGGAAAGAGTTAACTTTTAACAGCATTCATGTTTTCACTAAGGTTTAATGGGTATTCATTTTTCAAGAGAATACATAATTAAGGTATTCACATGATTGGAATGAGACCAACAAGATATATGGGGGATAAATGATGGTATTCACATGCTTGGTTGATGACATTTCAAGTAATCGTTTTCTTTATACTATGAGCTTGGACTGAAGTATTTTAGATAAGCCTAAAGATTGGAATGGATTATGTTGGACATATGCTAGTATTTTTTTCGATATTACTCATGGGATTTTATAGAAATGTAGTTTTAGAAAAATGACAACCTGCAGGACGGGCGACAGCCCATCGCGTCAGACAAGGCTGTGGGAATCAAACCCACAACCGAAGTGCAACTGGCCTTTATCGCCTACCACTGGCCTACAGAAAGTCCCTGGTTAGTATAAACTAGTTTTATTTTATTAAGCGGTATGATATATGAAGTATAAGTTCATTTTTGGAACAACATACGATTAATCTAACCATATGATGGACTTATAACTTTTGTTAACCTTTTGTTTGAAACAGATGGAATGACCCATTATTCTATCACATGATCTGCTAACACATCACGAATAACAAATTCAACTTCATTTCTTTAAGGGATGAAGTGGAAATTGTTCAATTCACGAACAACTGTGAGATTATACCAAAATAATGCAAGTATTTCTTTTAATTCATCAACTTTAGGGAAATGATCTTGAAAACCAAAAATGTTGTCCTAGTTCCCTTATATCTGATGAATCAGATGGTACCTTAGATCATCACAAATCAATAGCTTTGTGATTGTTGGCTTTTTCATAGCCATGTTCTCTACCACTCTCCATCAGAACTTGATGGTTAGATTTTTCTTCCATATCCGTATTTTCACCTATGTTCTCTTATGTGGAAACCCAGTGATGAGTTAATTTGGGTAACCGTTACATTTCATACTTTAGTTTTTAAAGCCATTTTTTGGTATTCCTTTTTACGATGTGGGTTTCTATTAAACAAACTTTCGAGTAGAAAACCATTTATAACCCCGATGAATTTCGAGGGCGAAATTCATTTTAAGGGGGGTAGAATGTAACACCCCGAGATTTTATGAAAAATATTCTTTTAATTTCATTAATGTCTTGTGTTGTATGCTACACCAAGATTACCTTGCGCTATACGCAACACCGTATTAGCTTGCAGTATACGCAACACTATTCTTGGATCGTGTTACACACAATTTTGATAATAGTTATTCTACGCAACATTGAGTATATATATATATATATATTAAATGTATAAATGAAATATGGTTGGATTCTGTTATATGAAACAACAAAGGATTCTTTCACAACACGCAACCCTGACTTGGCTTTCATTACACGCAATCGCGACCTTCCTCGATAGCGTGTGTTGTACGCAATACCAGGTTTTACTAAACAACGATATATTATTATAATATTATTATGAACTAGACATTATGAATAGTATTAACTAAATTTTGAATTTTATAACATTATTATTCATCTTACGCATTTTCTAGAACATGGTATAAGAACAAAATAAATTTTTCGGGTAAAATAAGTATTTTTCAAAAAATGCAGTTTTGCCGCCTTTTGATGGCGCACCCACTTTAAATATAGTTTTTGACATGTTTATAAGTTCAATTTGACAAAATAAAATTCTCTTTTGGAATCAAGAAATAAAAATTTACTTTGGATAAATTTTTCGTATTATTCTGAAAACTTTCATATTTTGATGAATAGTAAAAACACGCTATATTTTAATGAAAAACAACTTTTTTCATCGTAATATTTTATATGGTTAAATTATAATATTTAATGGTTTTAAAGTATAAATAGAATATATTTTTAACATTTAATATAATTTATTTCATTGGCATTGATTTTACATTGAATTCGTAGGTTAAATCAATTCAATCTTTTGCAATGATTTAAACAAAAACCCGTTTTCATTCGACAACGGGGTTAATTTTAATTTAATTTCTGCAACTTTTTTGTATTGAATTTGGAAAAATGGATTCCATATTTAGAATCAGTGGGTCCAAATTATGTTAATAAGCTACTTTTTATTTTTGGGAATTATGAATAGTAACTACGGTAATTTTTATTTATTGTGGTTAAAGGTAAATCGGGTAATTGAGGGTAAATATAAGATTGTAAAATTACTCTAACACTTGAAAAAATCCTATTTGATGACTAAAAGTCGACCCATATCACATAAGGGTAGGATTAGAATCATTTAATGGGCTTTTCTCCATGAAAATAACTTAATTATTATTAAAACCAAAGAAAGTGACAACATGTCACTCTCTTAAATATTATAAGTATTATAATTTTAAGTTAGTGATAAACTTCATAAAACATTGAACATGAATAGTCTCCAGAAATCTAACAAAATTATCTACATGATAAGAATTTATTTATAATTTTTAGGGATTAAATAATTATCATTAATTATGACACAATAGTGATGCAGAAATTGTTTATCTAGTGAAAAATCAAGAATATAGTTTTTATTAAACTAATAGTGACCATAAAATGCACAAAACCCTGACCAAAACTTATTGGTCATGTAAATTTAAACCATAATCATCCAAAGGTCTAATATTTGACCATTTTGAGCCTTATAAAATCGATTATGACACTTATATTATTTTATTTTAAATGATGCCAAAGTTGTCCCCTTCATAATTTAATAAATATAACAATTTAAATATTGTGATTTTAAGATGATAAATACGATTAAAAGTATCATTGTGAAAGGTAATAAATTTATCTTCATAATAGGATTTTATTTTAAATTTTTATGCAACAAATAAGTATATTAAATAATTATACAAAAATGTTGTAGTATTTATTTTATTAAGAGATAAACCAAATAAATGGTTTTAAAAATAATAAAATAAATATTATATGAACTATTTAATGTGCTCCACAAATTTTCTAGATACATATGACATTTTATGAATCTATTAAAGCTTTTATTTCAAACATATCTTCTGTTTTTATTTTATTTAAATTCAAATAAATGAATAGTGTCAAAATTGACACTATTGTTATTTTATAAAAATAACATATTATAAAATTGTTTAAAAATCCTAAAAAATATTTACAAATTATAAATTTATATGGTCTAAAATGTTATTAAATATCCAATTGTGTAAAATTCAAAACAAATAAGTAATTATTTTTTAATATTTAAAATTTAGAATGTTATTACCACAAATAAAATTAAATTGATTAAATAAGGATAAATCAAGTTGATAATGTTTAAAATAAATACCTAAAATGTCTAAATTCTATTGGTTGATGAGATTACAACCTTATCTTATCTAATATTCGAATATGAATCATTTTTGGAGGTTTTTAAGTGGGGTTAGATTTATTATAAATTAATATTTTTAAGATTTCCAAAGGTGCCCCTCTCCTCCCTTATAAAAGGGCACCTCCTCCCTCTCCTCCTCACACCAATTTGAGCCTTCAAGCTCGGTCAACCCCTACCAAATTATCTTCTCAACTTCCCTAGAAACATCCTAGAGGTTCTGGTCTTCTTCAAAGACCAATCTTAGTGCCCTAATAGGAGGTTTCAAAGAGGCGTATCAAAGAAGAGGAGTTTCGGATACGTATGAAGCATATCGGACCTAAGGTAAGGGATAATTATTCCAATCTCATTCTTATCCAAGATTGTTTATTCGTAAGTATTTACTAGGGGTTATGTTTATTATCCATGTCCATATGTTATCAAAATGTTTTAATAAATTTTTGACTTTCCTTCCATGTATATTTAAAGACATTTTTAACCTTTTTTATTTTTACCACATCGTATAGAAGGAATATTTCTTTTGTTTACCATATGAGGTACTTTTTTGACTTTTCCGACAAAAGTACGAGAAGATTTTTATTTTTAACTTATACGGCGTGAATGGATTTTTACGGTTTTATAAAGCCTTATTTTCATGAAACTTACTCCAAAAGATTTCATGACTATTTTCAACAAAATATCTTTCTTTTAAAATTGCATGGCATTTTGTGAAAAGAAAATGATTTTCAAGAAGAAAGGATATTTTCCTTAAGAATTCATTTCAAGTGTTTTATCAAAACCATTTTCCATCTAAGATGAAATTATGTTTATGTTTCAAGTATAATGTCTCTATGATTTACATGCTTTTAATTTTCTTATGATGAAATGTCCATTTATTTTATATGGATTATGTGATGATGATATGATGTTTATGAAACCCATTTTATTCTTTGGGTAGTGATGAAGGTTTTAAGTTTATGTTTTGGCACAAGTAAGAATGATTTCATTATGATATGGGTGGGACCTATATCTCCCTCCAATGCATTGGGTAAAGATTTATATCTCATGAGATAGACATGGATGGAATGGTAAGTTAATCCAGTTCAGTGTTACAGGACTGAAACGAGGAGTGAACTCGATTCAGAATGGGACTTTGTCCACTAATATGGAAATAATAACATGTGCTTAATGGTTTCCACAATTACATGTTTTACTCCCATGATATTTTATCATGATTAATGTTTCTTTATGATCTATGCCTTACGTACTTCCAGGTTTTATGTCATTGCTCAAGCTTTTGATGTTTAAACATTATGTTCATGTTTTTAAGCTCAAATGTATATGATTTGTTTTATTTTATCCATGCTTACCCTTACTGAGCATTTGAGCTCACCCTTTATATGTTTTCTTTTCCCCCAGGATATAAAGAAAGGTTTTAGGTAAGAAAAAAAAGGGAAGATCGATATGGTAGATGTTGAATATATTTCAACAGGATTAGATGTTTATATTCTGAGTTTACAAAGAAACTAAACTATTACGATCCTTGTGTGTCTGTTTTTGTTATGTATTAAGTATTCTTCTGAAGTAATGTAATGTCCATGTACGTCAAGCTTAGGGTCTCTACAGTTGGTATCAGAGGAAAGGTTTAGTCAACCTTTGGAAACTAGGATTCGAAAACGTTAGTGAGATCCCTAGAGATATTTCTAAGGTATGTCTAGGGATGTACCTAAGGTTAAGTATACGTATAGGTCATAGTCCTAGAATTATGCTAATGATATTAGGGTTAAACCTAAGATGTTAGATATTGAAGGTACTCTCCCTTTATTATGTTTTTTTCCCTAGCATGATTTTGGCCTCTCACACTATTCTTTTTGGGTTTTAGAAAATGGCTGGAAACAAGATGATTCATGATAATGGAGGATATGATGGACAATGGAATGATATTCTTCATGAGAAACCAAATGAAATGGGATTTGGAAGTCCAAACATCATTATTATGCCGAATCAGCAATCTCATAATATGATCAATAAAGTAAAATTTGGTAAGTTTCCTGACTCGGCTAACAAGAGAAAGATGGAGTTTCATGATAATCATAGAAGAAATAAAGTTCAATTTCCCCTATGTAAATCATGTGGGAAGAGGCATCAAGGAGAATGTTTCAAAGGAACTAGAAGATTCTTTGGGTGTGGAAAAGAAGGACACAAAGCAAGTAATTTCAAAGGAAAAGGTTTAGTTAACACCATGGATAAGGATAATGGTATTGCTACGACATCAACAATGGTTAAATGTTTTAAATATGGAATTTACAGGCATTATGCAAACCAATTCCCTAAGGGAAAGTCTCATGAAGAGAATCAATATGGTCGTATGGGTAGTATTTATGTTGATGATGATGAAGAGACTACAAATGATATGTAAGATGAAATAATTATTGAAGCTCGATCAATGGTTTAACAATGTAGTGGAATGATTACATGTTTATCATGTGTAATGTTGTATAAGTAATCTCATGGTACTATGGAATAAAGAGACATCTAAGGATTGTTACACTGTTGTCTTTCCTTGAGTTTTGAAAGTGTATGATTAATGGTACCAGTATCCATGAAAGGTTATTCAGATATTTTTTGGAATGTAGATGATATGTGCATAATTAAGGGATAACGAGAAAATTAAATTTTTGATAGTATACATGAGCTCATGACTGATATAAGGAGAAGGTTATATCATGGTTTGAGTATATAGAATTTTTGGATTTTGGTATGAGGAAAGAGTTAACTTTTGACAGCATTCATGTTTTCACTAAGGTTTAATGGGTATTCATTTTTCAAGAGAATACATAATTAAGGTATTCACATGATTGGAATGAGACCAACAAGATATATGGGGGATAAATGATGGTATTCACATGCTTGGTTGATGACATTTCAAGTAATCGTTTTCTTTATACTATGAGCTTGGACTGAAGTATTTTAGATAAGCCTAAAGATTGGAATGGATTATGTTGGACATATGCTAGTATTTTTTTCGATATTACTCATGGGATTTTATAGAAATGTAGTTTTAGAAAAATGACAACCTGCAGGACGGGCGACAGCCCATCGCGTCAGACAAGGCTGTGGGAATCAAACCCACAACCGAAGTGCAACTGGCCTTTATCGCCTACCACTGGCCTACAGAAAGTCCCTGGTTAGTATAAACTAGTTTTATTTTATTAATCGGTATGATATATGAAGTATAAGTTCATTTTTGGAACAACATACGATTAATCTAACCATATGATGGACTTATAACTTTTGTTAACCTTTTGTTTGAAACAGATGGAATGACCCATTATTCTATCACATGATCTGCTAACACATCACGAATAACAAATTCAACTTCATTTCTTTAAGGGATGAAGTGGAAATTGTTCAATTCACGAACAACAGTGAGATTGTACCAAAATAATGCAAGTATTTCTTTTAATTCATCAACTTTAGGGAAATGATCTTGAAAACCAAAAATGTTGTCCTAGTTCCCTTATATCTGATGAATCAGATGGTACCTTAGATCATCACAAATCAATAGCTTTGTGATTGTTGGCTTTTTCATAGCCATGTTCTCTACCACTCTCCATCAGAACTTGATGGTTAGATTTTTCTTCCATATCCGTATTTTCACCTATGTTCTCTTATGTGGAAACCCAGTGATGAGTTAATTTGGGTAACCGTTACATTTCATACTTTAGTTTTTAAAGCCATTTTTTGGTATTCCTTTTTACGATGTGGGTTTCTATTAAACAAACTTTCGAGTAGAAAACCATTTATAACCCCGATGAATTTCGAGGGCGAAATTCATTTTAAGGGGGGTAGAATGTAACACCCCGAGATTTTATGAAAAATATTCTTTTAATTTCATTAATGTCTTGTGTTGTATGCTACACCAAGATTACCTTGCGCTATACGCAACACCGTATTAGCTTGCAGTATACGGAACACTATTCTTGGATCGTGTTACACACAATTTTGATAATAGTTATTCTACGCAACATTGAGTATATATATATATATATATATATATATTAAATGTATAAATGAAATATGGTTGGATTCTGTTATATGAAACAACAAAGGATTCTTTCACAACACGCAACCCTGACTTGGCTTGCATTACACGCAATCGCGACCTTCCTCGATAGCGTGTGTTGTACGCAATACCAGGTTTTACTAAACAACGATATATTATTATAATATTATTATGAACTAGACTTTATGAATAGTATTAACTAAATTTTGAATTTTATAACATTATTATTCATCTTACGCATTTTCTAGAACATGGTATAAGAACAAAATAAATTTTTCGGGTAAAATAAGTATTTTTCAAAAAATGCAGTTTTGCCGCCTTTTGATGGCGCACCCACTTTAATTATAGTTTTTGACATGTTTATAAGTTCAGTTTGACAAAATAAAATTCTCTTTTGGAATCAAGAAATAAAAATTTACTTTGGATAAATTTTTCGTATTATTCTGAAAACTTTCATATTTTGATGAATAGTAAAAACACGCTATATTTTAATGAAAAACAACTTTTTTCATCGTAATATTTTATATGGTTAAATTATAATATTTAATGGTTTTAAAGTATAAATAGAATATATTTTTAACATTTAATATAATTTATTTCATTGGCATTGATTTTACATTGAATTCGTAGGTTAAATCAATTCAATCTTTTGCAATGATTTAAACAAAAACCCGTTTTCATTCGACAACGGGATTAATTTTAATTTAATTTCTGCAACTTTTTTGTATTGAATTTGGAAAAATGGATTCCATATTTAGAATCAGTGGGTCCAAATTATGTTAATAAGCTACTTTTT
The DNA here is from genome assembly GCA_963277665.1 of Viscum album. Lineage (NCBI taxonomy): Eukaryota > Viridiplantae > Streptophyta > Magnoliopsida > Santalales > Viscaceae > Viscum > Viscum album. Next base: position 451,732,789 of record OY728133.1, read on the forward strand.
ATTTTTGGGAATTATGAATAGTAACTACGGTAATTTTTATTTATTGTGGTTAAAGGTAAATCGGGTAATTAAGGGTAAATATAAGATTGTAAAATTACTCTAACACTTGAAAAAATCCTATTTTATGACTAAAAGTCGACCCATATCACATAAGGGTAGGATTAGAATCATTTAATGGGCTTTTCTCCATGAAAATAACTTAATTATTATTAAAACCAAAGAAAGTGACAACATGTCACTCTCTTAAATATTATAAGTATTATAATTTTAAGTTAGTGATAAACTTCATAAAACATTGAACATGAATAGTCTCCAGAAATCTAACAAAATTATCTACATGATAAGAATTTATTTATAATTTTTAGGGATTAAATAATTATCATTAATTATGACACAATAGTGATGCAGAAATTGTTTATCTAGTGAAAAATCAAGAATATAGTTTTTATTAAACTAATAGTGACCATAAAATGCACAAAACCCTGACCAAAACTTATTGGTCATGTAAATTTAAACCATAATCATCCAAAGGTCGAATATTTGACCATTTTGAGCCTTATAAAAGCGATTATGACACTTATATTATTTTATTTTAAATGATGCCAAAGTTGTCCCCTTCATAATTTAATAAATATAACAATTTAAATATTGTGATTTTAAGATGATAAATACGAGTAAAAGTATCATTGTGAAAGGTAATAAATTTATCTTCATAATAGGATTTTATTTTAAATTTTTATGCAACAAATATTTATATTAAATAATTATACAAAAATGTTGTAGTATTTATTTTATTAAGAGATAAACCAAATAAATGGTTTTAAAAATAATAAAATAAATATTATATGAACTATTTATTGTGCTCCACAAATTTTCTAGATACATATGACATTTTATGAATCTATTAAAGCTTTTATTTCAAACATATCTTCTGTTTTTATTTTATTTAAATTCAAATAAATGAATAGTGTCAAAATTGACACTATTGTTATTTTATAAAAATAACATATTATAAAATTGTTTAAAAATCCTAAAAAATATTTACAAATTATAAATTTATATGGTCTAAAATGTTATTAAATATCCAATTGTGTAAAATTCAAAACAAATAAGTAATTATTTTTTATAATTTAAAATTTAGAATGTTATTACCACAAATAAAATTAAATTGATTAAATAAGGATAAATCAAGTTGATGATGTTTAAAATAAATTCCTAAAATGTCTAAATTCTCTTGGTTGATGAGATTACCACCTTATCTTATCTAATATTCGAATATGAGTCATTTTTGGAGGTTTTTATGTGGGGTTAGATTTATTATAAATTAATATTTTTAAGATTTCCAAAGGTGCCCCTCTCCTCCCTTATAAAAGGGCACCTCCTCCCTCTCCTCCTCACACCAATTTGAGCCTTCAAGCTCGGTCAACCCCTACCAAATTATCTTCTCAACTTCCCTAGAAACATCCTAGAGGTTCTTGTCTTCTTCAAAGACCAATCTTAGTGCCCTAAGAGGAGGTTTCAAAGAGGAGTATCGAAGAAGAGGAGTTTTGGATACGTATGAAGCATATCGGACCTAAGGTAAGGGATAATTATTCCAATCTCATTATTATCCAAGATTGTTTATTCGTAAGTATTTACTGGGGGTTATGTTTATTATCCATGTCCATATGTTATCAAAATGTTTTAATAAATTTTTGACTTTCCTTCCATGTATATTTAAAGACATTTTTAACCTTTTTTATTTTTACCACATCGTATAGAAGGAATATTTCTTTTGTTTACCATATGAGGTACTTTTTTGACTTTTCCGACAAAAGTACGAGAAGATTTTTATTTTTAACTTATACGGCATGAATGGATTTTTACGGTTTTATAAAGCCTTATTTTCATGAAACTTACTCCAAAAGATTTCATGACTATTTTCAACAAAATCTCTTTCTTTTAAAATTGCATGGCATTTTGTGAAAAGAAAATGATTTTCAAGAAGAAAGGATATTTTCCTCAAGAATTCATTTCAAGTGTTTTATCAAAACCATTTTCCATCTAAGATGAAATTATGTTTATGTTTCAAGTATAATGTCTCTATGATTTACATGCTTTTAATTTTCTTATGATGAAATGTCCATTTATTTTATATGGATTATGTGATGATGATATGATGTTTATGAAACCCATTTTATTCTTTGGGTAGTGAGGAATGTTTTAAGTTTATGTTGTGGCACAAGTAAGAATGATTTCATTATGATATGGGTGGGACCTATATCTCCCTCCAATTCATTGGGTAAAGATTTATATCTCATGAGATAGACATGGATGGAATGGTAAGTTAATCCAGTTCAGTGTTACAGGACTGAAACGAGGAGTGAACTCGATTCAGAATGGGACTTTGTCCACTAATATGGAAATAATAACATGTGCTTAATGGTTTCCACAATTACATGTTTTACTCCCATGCTATTTTATCATGATTAATGTTTCTTTATGATCTATGCCTTACGTACTTCCATGTTTTATGTCATTGCTCAAGCTTTTGATGTTTAAACATTATGTTCATGTTTTTAAGCTCAAATGTATATGATTTGTTTTATTTTATCCATGCTTACCCTTACTGAGCATTTGAGCTCACCCTTTATATGTTTTCTTTTCCCCAGGATATAAAGAAAGATTTTAGGTAAGAAAAAAAAAGGGAAGATCGATATGGTAGATGTTGAAGATCTTTCAACAGGATTAGATGTTTATATTCCGAGTTTACAAAGAAACTAAACTATTACGATCCTTGTGTGTCTGTTTTTGTTATGTATTAAGTATTCTGCTGAAGTAATGTAATGTCCATGTACGTCAAGCTTAGGGTCTCTACAGTTGGTATCAGAGGAAAGGTTTAGTCAACCTTTGGAAACTAGGATTCGAAAACGTTAGTGAGATCCCTAGAGATATTTCTAAGGTATGTCTAGGGATGTACCTAAGGTTAAGTATACGTATAGGTCATAGTCCTAGAATTATGCTAACGATATTAGGATTAAACCTAAGATGTTAGATATTGAAGGTACTCTCCCTTTATTATGTTTTTTTCCCTAGCATGATTTTGGCCTCTCACACTATTCTTTTTGGGTTTTAGAAAATGGCTGGAAACAAGATGATTCATGATAATGGAGGATATGATGGACAATGGAATGATATTCTTCATGAGAAACCAAATGAAATGGGATTTTGAAGTCCAAACATCATTATTATGCCGAATCAGCAATCTCATAATATGATCAATAAAGTAAAATTTGGTAAGTTTCCTGACTCGGCTAACAAGAGAAAGATGGAGTTTCATGATAATCATAGAAGAAATAAAGTTCAATTTCCCATATGTAAATCATGTGGGAAGAGGAATCAAGGAGAATGTTTCAAAGGAACTAGAAGATTCTTTGGGTGTGGAAAAGAAGGACACAAAGCAAGTAATTTCAAAGGAAAAGGTTTAGTTAACACCATGGATAAGGATAATGGTATTGCTACGACATCAACAATGGTTAAATGTTTTAAATATGGAATTTACAGGCATTATGCAAACCAATTCCCTAAGGGAAAGTCTCATGAAGAGAATCAATATGGTCGTATGGGTAGTATTTATGTTGATGATGATGAAGAGACTACAAATGATATGTAAGATGAAATAATTATTGAAGATCGATCAATGGTTTAACAATGTAGTGGAATGATTACATGTTTATCATGTGTAATGTTGTATAAGTAATCTCATGGTACTATGGAATAAAGAGACATCTAAGGATTGTTACACGGTTGTCTTTCCTTGAGTTTTGAAAGTGTATGATTAATGGTACCAGTATCCATGAAAGGTTATTCAGATATTTTTTGGAATGTAGATGATATGTGCATAATTAAGGGATAACGAGAAAATTAAATTTTTGATAGTATACATGAGCTCATGACTGATATAAGGAGAAGGTTATATCATGGTTTGAGTATATAGAATTTTTGGATTTTGGTATGAGGAAAGAGTTAACTTTTGACAGCATTCATGTTTTCACTAAGGTTTAATGGGTATTCATTTTTAAAGAGAATACATAATTAAGGTATTCACATGATTGGAATGAGACCAACAAGATATATGGGGGATAAATGATGGTATTCACATGCTTGGTTGATGACATTTCAAGTAATCGTTTTCTTTATACTATGAGCTTGGACTGAAGTATTTTAGATAATCCTAATGATTGGAATGGATTATGTTGGACATATGCTAGTATTTTTTTTCGATATTACTCATGGGATTTTATAGAAATGTAGTTTTAGAAAAATGACAACCTGCAGGACGGGCGACAGCCCATCGCGTCAGACAAGGCTGTGGGAATCAAACCCACAACCGAAGTGCAACTGGCCTTTATCGCCTACCACTGGCCTACAGAAAGTCCCTGGTTAGTATAAACTAGTTTTATTTTATTAAGCGGTATGATATATGAAGTATAAGTTCATTTTTGGAACAACATACGATTAATCTAACCATATGATGGACTTATAACTTTTGTTAACCTTTTGTTTGAAACAGATGGAATGACCCATTATTCTATCACATGATCTGCTAACACATCACGAATAACAAATTCAACTTCATTTCTTTAAGGGATGAAGTGGAAATTGTTCAATTCACGAACAACAGTGAGATTGTACCAAAATAATGCAAGTATTTCTTTTAATTCATCAACTTTAGGGAAATGATCTTGAAAACCAAAAATGTTGTCCTAGTTCCCTTATATCTGATGAATCAGATGGTACCTTAGATCATCACAAATCAATAGCTTTGTGATTGTTGGCTTTTTCATAGCCATGTTCTCTACCACTCTCCATCAGAACTTGATGGTTAGATTTTTCTTCCATATCCGTATTTTCACCTATGTTCTCTTATGTGGAAACCCAGTGATGAGTTAATTTGGGTAACCGTTACATTTCATACTTTAGTTTTTAAAGCCATTTTTTGGTATTCCTTTTTACGATGTGGGTTTCTATTAAACAAACTTTCGAGTAGAAAACCATTTATAACCCCGATGAATTTCGAGGGCGAAATTCATTTTAAGGGGGGTAGAATGTAACACCCTGAGATTTTATGAAAAATATTCTTTTAATTTCATTAATGTCTTGTGTTTTATGCTACACCAAGATTACCTTGCGCTATACGCAACACCGTATTAGCTTGCAGTATACGCAACACTATTCTTGGATCGTGTTACACACAATTTTGATAATAGTTATTCTACGCAACATTGAGTATATATATATATATATATATATATATATTAAATGTATAAATGAAATATGGTTGGATTCTGTTATATGAAACAACAAAGGATTCTTTCACAACACGCAACCCTGACTTGGCTTGCATTACACGCAATCGCGACCTTCCTCGATAGCGTGTGTTGTACGCAATACCAGGTTTCACTAAACAACGATATATTATTATAATATTATTATGAACTAGACTTTATGAATAGTATTAACTAAATTTTGAATTTTATAACATTATTATTCATCTTACGCATTTTCTAGAACATGGTATAAGAACAAAATAAATTTTTCGGGTAAAATAAGTATTTTTCAAAAAATGCAGTTTTGCCGCCTTTTGATGGCGCACCCACTTTAAATATAGTTTTTGACATGTTTATAAGTTCAATTTGACAAAATAAAATTCTTCTTTGGAATCAAGAAATAAAAATTTACTTTGGATAAATTTTTCGTATTATTCTGGTAACTTTCATATTTTGATGAATAGTAAAAACACGCTATATTTTAATGAAAAACAACTTTTTTCATCGTAATAATTTATATAGTTAAATTATAATATTGAATGGTTTTAAAGTAAAAATAGAATATATTTTTACCATTTAATATAATGTATGTCATTGGCATTGATTTTACATTGAATATGTAGGTTAAATCAATTCAATCTTTTGCAATGTTTTAAACAAAAACCCATTTTCATTCGACAACGGGATTAATTTTAATTTAATTTATTCAACTTTTTTGTATTGAATTTGGAAAAATGGATTCCATATTTAGAATCAGTGGGTACAAATTATGTTAATAAGCTACTTTTTATTTTTGGGAATTATGAATAGTAACTACGGTAATTTTTATTTACTGCGGTTAAAGGTAAATCGGGTAATTAAGGGTAAATATAAGATTGTAAAATTACTATAAGACTTGCAAAAATCCTATTGGATGACTAAAAGGCGACCCATATCACCTAAGGGTAGGATTAGAATCATTTAATAGACTTTTCTCCATGAAAATAACTTAATTATTATTAAAACCAAATAAAGTGACAACATGTCACTCTCTTAAATATTATAAGTAATATAATTTTAAGTTAGTGATAAAATTCATAAAACATTGAACATGAATAGTCTCCATAAATATAACAAAATTATCTACATCATAAGAATTTATTTATAATTTTTAGGGATTAAATAATTATCATTAATTATGAAACAATAGTGATGCAGAAATTGTTTATCTAGTGAAAAATCAAGAATATAGTTTTTATTAAACTAATAGTGACCATAAAACGCACAAAACCCTGAAAAAAACTTATTGGTCATGTAAATATAAACCATAATCGTCCAAACGTAGAATATTTGACCATTGTGAGGCTTATAAAAGCGATTATGACACTTATATTATTTTATTTTAAATGATGCCAAAGTTGTCACCTTCATAATTTAATAAATATAGCAATTTAAATATTGCGATTTTAAGATGATAAATTCAAGTAAAAGTATTATTGTGAAATTTAATAGATTTATCTTCATCATAGGATTTTATTTTAAATTTTTATGCAACAAATATTTATATTAAATAATTATACAAAAATGTTGTAGTATTTATTTTATTAAGAGATAAACCAAATAAATGGTTTTAAAAATAATAAAATAAATATTATATGAACTATTTATTGTGCTCCACAAATTTTCTAGATACATATGACATTTTATGAATCTATTAAAGCTTTTATTTCAAACATATCTTCTGTTTTTATTTTATTTAAATTCAAATAAATGAATAGTGTCAAAATTGACACTATTGTTATTTTATAAAAATAACATATTATAAAATTGTTTAAAAATCCTAAAAAATATTTACAAATTATAAATTTATATGGTCTAAAATGTTATTAAATATCCAATTATGTAAAATTCAAAACAAATAAGTAATTATTTTTTATAATTTAAAATTTAGAATGTTATTACCACAAATAAAATTAAATTGATTAAATAAGGATAAATCAAGTTGATGATGTTTAAAATAAATTCCTAAAATGTCTAAATTCTATTGGTTGATGAGATTACAACCTTATCTTATCTAATATTCGAATATGAGTCATTTTTGGAGGTTTTTAAGTGGGGTTAGATTTATTATAAATTAATATTTTTAAGATTTCCAAAGGTGCCCCTCTCCTCCCTTATAAAAGGGCACCTCCTCCCTCTCCTCCTCACACCAATTTGAGCCTTCAAGCTCGGTCAACCCCTACCAAATTATCTTCTCAACTTCCCTAGAAACATCCTAGAGGTTCTTGTCTTCTTCAAAGACCAATCTTAGTGCCCTAAGAGGAGGTTTCAAAGAGGAGTATCGAAGAAGAGGAGTTTTGGATACGTATGAAGCATATCGGACCTAAGGTAAGGGATAATTATTCCAATCTCATTCTTATCCAAGATTGTTTATTCGTAAGTATTTACTGGGGGTTATGTTTATTATCCATGTCCATATGTTATCAAAATGTTTTAATAAATTTTTGACTTTCCTTCCATGTATGTTTAAAGACATTTTTACCCTTTTCTATTTTTACCACATCGTATGGAAGGAATATTTCTTTTGTTTACCATATGAGGTACTTTTTTGACTTTTCCGACAAAAGTACGAGAAGATTTTTATTTTTAACTTATACGGCGTGAATGGATTTTTACGGTTTTATAAAGCCTTATTTTCATGAAACTTACTCCAAAAGATTTCATGACTATTTTCAACAAAATCTCTTTCTTTTAAAATTGCATGGCATTTTGTGAAAAGAAAATGATTTTCAAGAAGAAAGGATATTTTCCTCAAGAATTCATTTCAAGTGTTTTATCAAAACCATTTTCCATCTAAGATGAAATTATGTTTATGTTTCAAATATAATGTCTCTATGATTTACATGCTTTTAATTTTCTTATGATGAAATGTCCATTTATTTTATATGGATTATGTGATGATGATATGATGTTTATGAAACCCATTTTATTCTTTGGGTAGTGAGGAATGTTTTAAGTTTATGTTGTGGCACAAGTAAGAATGATTTCATTATGATATGGGTGGGACCTATATCTCCCTCCAATTCATTGGGTAAAGATTTATATCTCATGAGATAGACATGGATGGAATGGTAAGTTAATCCGGTTCAGTGTTACAGGACTGAAACGAGGAGTGAACTCGATTCAGAATGGGACTTTGTCCACTAATATGGAAATAATAACATGTGCTTAATGGTTTCCACAATTACATGTTTTACTCCCATTCTATTTTATCATGATTAATGTTTCTTTATGATCTATGCCTTACGTACTTCCATGTTTTATGTCATTGCTCAATCTTTTGATGTTTAAACATTATGTTCATGTTTTTAAGCTCAAATGTATATGATTTGTTTTATTTTATCCATGCTTACCCTTACTGAGCATTTGAGCTCACCCTTTATATGTTTTCTTTTCCCCAGGATATAAAGAAAGGTTTTAGGTAAGAAAAAAAAGGGAAGATCGATATGGTAGATGTTGAAGATCTTTCAACAGGATTAGATGTTTATATTCCGAGTTTACAAAGAAACTAAACTATTACGATCCTTGTGTGTCTGTTTTTGTTATGTATTAAGTATTCTGATGAAGTAATGTAATGTCCATGTACGTCAAGCTTAGGGTCTCTACAGTTGGTATCAGAGGAAAGGTTTAGTCAACCTTTGGAAACTAGGATTCGAAAACGTTAGTGAGATCCCTAGAGATATTTCTAAGGTATGTCTAGGGATGTACCTAAGGTTAAGTATACGTATAGGTCATAGTCCTAGAATTATGCTAACGATATTAGGATTAAACCTAAGATGTTAGATATTGAAGGTACTCTCCCTTTATTATGTTTTTTTCCCTAGCATGATTTTGGCCTCTCACACTATTCTTTTTGGGTTTTAGAAAATGGCTGGAAACAAGATGATTCATGATAATGGAGGATATGATGGACAATGGAATGATATTCTTCATGAGAAACCAAATGAAATGGGATTTGGAAGTCCAAACATCATTATTATGCCGAATCAGCAATCTCATAATATGATCAATAAAGTAAAATTTGGTAAGTTTCCTGACTCGGCTAACAAGAGAAAGATGGAGTTTCATGATAATCATAGAAGAAATAAAGTTCAATTTCCCCTATGTAAATCATGTGGGAAGAGGCATCAAGGAGAATGTTTCAAAGGAACTAGAAGATTCTTTGGGTGTGGAAAAGAAGGACACAAAGCAAGTAATTTCAAAGGAAAAGGTTTAGTTAACACCATGGATAAGGATAATGGTATTGCTACGACATCAACAATGGTTAAATGTTTTAAATATGGAATTTACAGGCATTATGCAAACCAATTCCCTAAGGGAAAGTCTCATGAAGAGAATCAATATGGTCGTATGGGTAGTATTTATGTTGATGATGATGAAGAGACTACAAATGATATGTAAGATGAAATAATTATTGAAGATCGATCAATGGTTTAACAATGTAGTGGAATGATTACATGTTTATCATGTGTAATGTTGTATAAGTAATCTCATGGTACTATGGAATAAAGAGACATCTAAGGATTGTTACACTGTTGTCTTTCCTTGAGTTTTGAAAGTGTATGATTAATGGTACCAGTATCCATGAAAGGTTATTCAGATATTTTTTGGAATGTAGATGATATGTGCATAATTAAGGGATAACGAGAAAATTAAATTTTTGATAGTATACATGAGCTCATGACTGATATAAGGAGAAGGTTATATCATGGTTTGAGTATATAGAATTTTTGGATTTTGGTATGAGGAAAGAGTTAACTTTTGACAGCATTCATGTTTTCACTAAGGTTTAATGGGTATTCATTTTTCAAGAGAATACATAATTAAGGTATTCACATGATTGGAATGAGACCAACAAGATATATGGGGGATAAATGATGGTATTCACATGCTTGGTTGATGACATTTCAAGTAATCGTTTTCTTTATACTATGAGCTTGGACTGAAGTATTTTAGATAAGCCTAAAGATTGGAATGGATTATGTTGGACATATGCTAGTATTTTTTTTCGATATTACTCATGGGATTTTATAGAAATGTAGTTTTAGAAAAATGACAACCTGCAGGACGGGCGACAGCCCATCGCGTCAGACAAGGCTGTGGGAATCAAACCCACAACCGAAGTGCAACTGGCCTTTATCGCCTACCACTGGCCTACAGAAAGTCCCTGGTTAGTATAAACTAGTTTTATTTTATTAAGCGGTATGATATATGAAGTATAAGTTCATTTTTGGAACAACATACGATTAATCTAACCATATGATGGACTTATAGCTTTTGTTAACCTTTTGTTTGAAACAGATGGAATGACCCATTATTCTATCACATGATCTGCTAACACATCACGAATAACAAATTCAACTTCATTTCTTTAAGGGATGAAGTGGAAATTGTTCAATTCACGAACAACAGTGAGATTGTACCAAAATAATGCAAGTATTTCTTTTAATTCATCAACTTTAGGGAAATGATCTTGAAAACCAAAAATGTTGTCCTAGTTCCCTTATATCTGATGAATCAGATGGTACCTTAGATCATCACAAATCAATAGCTTTGTGATTGTTGGATTTTTCATAGCCATGTTCTCTACCACTCTCCATCAGAACTTGATGGTTAGATTTTTCTTCCATATCCGTATTTTCACCTATGTTCTCTTATGTGGAAACCCAGTGATGAGTTAATTTGGGTAACCGTTACATTTCATACTTTAGTTTTTAAAGCCATTTTTTGGTATTCCTTTTTACGATGTGGGTTTCTATTAAACAAACTTTCGAGTAGAAAACCATTTATAACCCCGATGAATTTCGAGGGCGAAATTCATTTTAAGGGGGGTAGAATGTAACACCCTGAGATTTTATGAAAAATATTCTTTTAATTTCATTAATGTCTTGTGTTGTATGCTACACCAAGATTACCTTGCGCTATACGCAACACCGTATTAGCTTGCAGTATACGCAACACTATTCTTGGATCGTGTTACACAAAATTTTGATAATAGTTATTCTACGCAACATTGAGTATATATATATATATATATATTAAATGTATAAATGAAATATGGTTGGATTCTGTTATATGAAACAACAAAGGATTCTTTCACAACACGCAACCCTGACTTGGCTTGCATTACACGCAATCGCGACCTTCCTCGATAGCGTGTGTTGTACGCAATACCAGGTTTTACTAAACAACGATATGTTATTATAATATTATTATGAACTAGACTTTATGAATAGTATTAACTAAATTTTGAATTTTATAACATTATTATTCATCTTACGCATTTTCTAGAACATGGTATAAGAACAAAATAAATTTTTCGGGTAAAATAAGTATTTTTCAAAAAATGCAGTTTTGCCGCCTTTTGATGGCGCACCCACTTTAAATATAGTTTTTGACATGTTTATAAGTTCAATTTGACAAAATAAAATTCTTCTATGGAATCAAGAAATAAAAATTTACTTTGGATAAATTTTTCGTATTATTCTAGTAACTTTCATATTTTGATGAATAGTAAAAACACGCTATATTTTAATGAAAAACAACTTTTTTCATCGTAATAATTTATATAGTTAAATTATAATATTGAATGGTTTTAAAGTAAAAATAGAATATATTTTTACCATTTAATATAATGTATGTCATTGGCATTGATTTTACATTGAATATGTAGGTTAAATCAATTCAATCTTTTGCAATGTTTTAAACAAAAACCCATTTTCATTCGACAACGGGATTAATTTTAATTTAATTTATTCAACTTTTTTGTATTGAATTTGGAAAAATGGATTCCATATTTAGAATCAGTGGGTAAAAATTATGTTAATAAGCTACTTTTTATTTTTGGGAATTATGAATAGTAACTACGGTAATTTTTATTTACTGCGGTTAAAGGTAAATCGGGTAATTAAGGGTAAATATAAGATTGTAAAATTACTATAACACTTGAAAAAATCCTATTGGATGACTAAAAGGCGACCCATATCACCTAAGGGTAGGATTAGAATCATTTAATAGACTTTTCTCCATGAAAATAACTTAATTATTATTAAAACCAAAGAAAGTGACAACATGTCACTCTCTTAAATATTATAAGTAATATAATTTTAAGTTAGTGATAAAATTCATAAAACATTAAACATGAATAGTCTCCATAAATATAACAAAATTATCTACATCATAAGAATTTATTTATAATTTTTAGGGATTAAATAATTATCATTAATTATGAAACAATAGTGATGCAGAAATTGTTTATCTAGTGAAAAATCAAGAATATAGTTTTTATTAAACTAATAGTGACCATAAAATGCACAAAACCCTGAAAAAAACTTATTGGTCATGTAAATATAAACCATAATCGTCCAAAGGTAGAATATTTGACCATTGTGAGGCTTATAAAAGCGATTATGACACTTATATTATTTTATTTTAAATGATGCCAAAGTTGTCACCTTCATAATTTAATAAATATAACAATTTAAATATTGTGATTTTAAGATGATAAATTCAAGTAAAAGTATTATTGTGAAATTTAATAGATTTATCTTCATCATAGGATTTTATTTTAAATTTTTATGCAACAAATATTTATATTAAATAATTATTCAAAAATGTTGTAGTATTTATTTTATTAAGAGATAAACCAAATAAATGGTTTTAAAAATAATAAAATAAATATTATATGAACTATTTAATGTGCTCCACAAATTTTCTAGATACATATGACATTTTATGAATCTATTAAAGCTTTTATTTCAAACATATCTTCTGTTTTTATTTTATTTAAATTCAAATAAATGAATAGTGTCAAAATTGACACTATTGTTATTTTATAAAAATAACATATTATAAAATTGTTTAAAAATTCCAAAAAATATTTAAAAATTATAAATATATATGGTCTAAAATTTTATTAAGTATCCAATTATGTAAAATTCAAAACAAATAAGTAATTATTTGTTATAATTTAAAATTTAGAATGTTATTACCACAAATAAAATTAAATTGATTAAATAAGGATAAATCAAGTTGATAATGTTTAAAATAAATTCCTAACATGTCCAAATTCTATTGGTTGATGAGATTACAAAATTATCTTATCTAATATTTGAATATGAGTCATTTTTTGAGGTTTTTAAGTGGGGTTAGATTTATTATAAATTAATATTTTTAAGATTTCCAAAGGTGCCCCTCTCCTCCCTTATAAAAGGGAACCTCCTCCCTCTCCTCCTCACACCAATTTGAGCCTTCAAGATCGACCAACCCCTGCCAACGTATCTTCTCAACTTCCCTATAAACATCCTAGAGGTTCTTGTCTTCTTCAAAGACCAATCTTAGTGCCCTAAGAGGAGGTTTCAAAGAGGAGTATCGAAGAAGAGGAGTTTTGGATACGTATGAAGCATATCGGACCTAAGGTAAGGGATAATTATTCCAATGTCATTCTTATCCGAGATTGTTTATTCGTAAGTATTTACTGGGGGTTATGTTTATTATCCATGTCCATATGTTATCAAAATGTTTTCATAAATTGTTTACTTTCCTTCCATGTATGTTTAAAGACATTTTTACCCTTTTCTATTTTTACCACATCGTATGGAAGGAATCTTTCTTTTGTTTACCATACGAGGTACTTTTTTGACTTTTCTGACAAAAGTACGAGAAGATTGTTATTTTTAACTTATATAGCGTGAATGGATTTTTACGGTTTTATAAAGCCTTATTTTCATGAAGCTTACTCCAAAAGATTTCATGACTATTTTCAACAAAATCTCTTTCTTCTAAAATTGCATGGCATTTTGTGAAAAGAAAATGATTTTCAAGAGGAAAGGATATTTTCCTCAAGAATTCATTTCAAGTGTTTTATCAAAACCATTTTCCATCTAAGATGAAATTATGTGTATGTTTCAAGTATAATTTCTCTATGATTTACATGCTTTCAATTTTCTTATGATGAAATATCCATTTATTTTATATGGATTATGTGATGATGATATGATGTTTATGAAACCCATTTTATTCTTTGGGTAATGATGAATGTTTTAAGTTTATGTTGTGGCACAAGTAAGAATGATTTCATTATAAGATGGGTGGGACCTATATCTCCCTCCAATGCATTGGGTAAAGATTTATATCTCATGAGATAGACATGGCTGGAACGGTAAGTTAATCCGGTTCAGTGTTACAGGACTGAAACGAGGAGTGAACTCGATTCAGAATGGGACTTTGTCCACTAAGATGGTCTTGGCAGCAATTCCTTGGCTACTATGGAAATCATAACATGTGCTTAATGGTTTCCACAATTACATGTTTTACTCCCATGCTATTTTATCATGATTAATGTTTCTTTATGATCTATGCCTTACGTACTTCCATGTTTTATGTCATTGCTCAAGCTTTTGATGTTTAAACATTATGTTCATGTTTTTAAGCTCAAATGTATATGATTTGTTTTATTTTATACATGCTTACCCTTACTGAGCATTTGAGATCACCCTTTATATGTTTTCTTTTCCCCAGGATATAAAGAAAGGTTTTAGGTAAGAAAAATAAGGGAAGATCGATATGGGAGATGTTGAATATCTTTCAACAGGATTAGATGTTTATATTCCGAGTTTCCAAAGACACTAAACTATTAAGATCCTTGTGTGTCTGTTTTTTTTATGTATTAAGTATTCCGCTGAATTAATGTAATTTCCATGTACGTCAAGCTTAGGGTCTCTACAATGACCAACCCCAAGAAGAGAAGCATTTCCTCTGCCTCGATAATTCTATGGTTAAACTCGTATTATTTTGGCATGACCACCATCTAATATAGTTTTTTAGTACCCTGGTCACACCAACCATGCTCATGCATCCACTCGAGCACCCAAGATTATCATTTAGCCTCAAACCACACACAAAAAGAAATGTTATATTGATATATTCTAACCCTTGGATTTATAATCTCAATCCAAATTCACAAAAAATCCCCTACTCTAGAATTAAAACTCAGAATTCTTCTGAATTTCACAAACCATAATGTAATGGATATTTAAAATCATCAGCCTATATTCCTTCAAGGCTTAAAAATAATAATTTCTACATTGTAAGGATGATGATGGGGAGCCCTTACTGGTGATGAATTCAATCTAAACCCTCATAGACATCATTACACCTATATTGGGAAAAAATGGCTTTAGGATCAACCTCACTCTATCCTAGACCATTTATAATATGGGTTGCATGGAATACAATCTAGTATCATCCAACCAGATGATTCAAGGGTACAATTTGAGAAAATGGAAACTGATTTTCAAAAACTAATTCATGGCTCAGTTTTTAAATTTGGTATAAAATAATAAATTAATATTTGTCTTAAAAGACAGTGCTTTCAATTACTTATTAGGAATTCCATGGTTATGGTTGCATACAACTATCCTTTTTCCTATCACTAGTGTCTCAAATACTTCCTCAGTATTCTATGAGGGGTTTTTTAGGTTAAAACTGGCTTCTTAGATGTGTGTGTGTCTTTATAATTCAATGTTGCATAATATAAGAGTATTGTTAAGAAGATCAAGTTTTAATTAATCAAGTTCATCAATATACCTAATGACTTAATTCTCACCTCATAAAATCCTTGATATGACATGAAAATAGTTTTATATTTCTTACCCATCATCTGGAAGTGATAACCCTAAATCTCAGAAAATACATCACTATGTTGAAGATGAAGTGTTCCCACATAACCTTATACTCATATGAGGGATTGGTTTATATTAAGTTAGATATATTCCCTTCTAGTGCATGTTTAAGGGTCCCCTCTAAGCCAATAAATCAAAACCTATATCATGTATACCGAATAACAGGGATGACCCACTAATGATTGACTAAAACATGGTGTTTCAACATAGTGTATAGATTGTGTAGGAAAAGAATACAAGGAATAGGACATATTAAATTAGTAAATATAGTCTCTATAGAATCACAAGGATAGAAAACTAATTTTGAATATTCTTCCCCTACTCTAGATGATGATTCCATATCACAGACATATATACCAAAGGAGTAATCTCTTTCCTCCATCCCTCGTGCTTATAATGAGGATTATTTGGATGAAATCCACTCACACCTTTAAATAATGAGTCTCCAGTACCACAAATGAGTTTATATAGGTGAACCTCATTATGAAGGAAGATTTGAGGCCATTATTGATATGTATCATCATACCTCTCGATGAACTAGAGAATTATGTTGTGTTCCTAAAGTGACATTTTGATTTATTAGGGATCAATATCCACTTATTTTTCCATCACCTAGGATTTTCTTTTGGCCACCTTGGATACAAACTGGTGCTCAAAAAGATTTATACTTTCCATGGCACTATGGTTGAGGTTAATGTTGATAATCTAATCAAATAAAACTTTATAAGGGAGGCATAGTACAATAAATAGTTGGATAACATTTTCCCATTCATAATAAATAATTGATATATCATAGTTTGTATCAACTTCTAGGACTTCATCCTCCAATTTCAAAAAAACAACTTCCCCATCCCAGTTATAGGGTTGTTAATCAGTGCAACCTACATATTCCAAGATTTGTCTTTTATATATGATTAATCCAGATGTAACCAAATCTGGATGGCCCCAAAAGATAAATAGGTCACTAAATTCATGGTAAACCATGGAATATACTACTAATATGTGATTCCATTCAACTTAAAAAAATTAGAAACCTATTAGTGGGTCATGAAATGCATCTTAAATGTCTTACTGGTAATGAAGGTGTAACATTATTTGGATGATTTGGTGGTAAAATATCTCCAACTCAAGAAACATCTCAGTGATCTTGAAAAAAAATTGGTATGAAATTATTCCACACCAGGTATATGAATCCCTTGAATTGTGCATTCAGGTTTATATTTTGGAAATTTCTCAGCTTCATTATTTGACACCAAGGCATAAAAATCAACCTATAGAATATCAAGGTCATCACTGATATTCCTTCTCTATGAAATCTATTATATTTGAGATGTCATTAAGGGAATATTGCCTAAATCCAACTTTTTTTTACTAACCATAAATGAAAGTGTAAGTACTTATCTAATCTAGTGAAGAAAGTAACCTACTACCAATGGGATGAATAATTTTAGGGTACATTATATGACATCAAGAATTAATTACCACATCCCCTAGTTTTTATGCCACTTATACATGGGAAAACCACTGATTCTCTATGTGATAGCCCTAAATTAATCTCTTAGTGACCTCTTATCCCAAAAAATAGTGAGGTTAAAGAGAAAATCCTATATTACCTCATTTTCATATGAATAGACACCAAAATCATATATTATCTCATGGAGAAGAACTACCTTACCTTATCATTCATGGTATATAAGATGTATCATTATCCACTACATTATTAGGACTAAAAAATATCCAGCATCAACTCACTAAATTACATCCTCAACAACCCTATGTTTATTAGGAGGTTGGAATTATGGGTTTTGATCCTTTAATAGTTCAATATTAGGTTCATCCCTTAAAAATATAGCAAGGGAAAATCACTAGAATGTTTTTCTACCATGAACCAAACACTAGAGGAATTACCCTTAGTCATTGAGTTTTTGAAAAATTCCTTTCTCTCCATCAATAAAGAACATCCTTATTGGAAGATTCACATTAATGGTGCCCATGAAAACCCAACTTAGGGTAGGATGAAAAAACCTAAACATAATAGGTTTTTCCTTGGAGAAATCTTCATCTCTCTTTTAAATAACCTTATGCCATGTTTATTCCTCCATTAAAAAGGGTGAGCCAACAATGAGGTGTAGTACAAAGTCCTCATCACCAATCTTGAATTGGCCCTTGATATCATGGTTTTCAGGTTTCACATGAAGGGAGTACTTGAGATAGTTATAAATAAAATCACTAGTGATTATATCATTAATAAGTGGGATCTTTTTATTTTGTTAAATCAAATTCTTGAGTTGATAGCTGAATTCCCATTGGAGCCAAGGGTGTCTCATATTCCATGGTCTCAGAATGATTGAGTATATTACCTTGGAAATTTTCCTATGTCACTTTAGAATTTAGACTATGATGATATATTCATACACATGGAAAATCAAAGGGTTATTTCCCTTTACCATAATAGAGAACACAAAGAGGTGCATCATCTCAAAACTATTTCCTACCAAGAAATCTCTCCAACAATAGTTCAAGTTTATTCTTACTAACACCAATTTATTCTTGAAATCGAATGATGTTATCCCTCTAAAGAAGTTAAATACTAAGTTTTTGATCAAGTTCATGAAATCCCACAACATCCATCAGTTTGGGATCCCTCAAACTATTTTCATGAATAATGAGGAAAATTTATGATCTTTTCATCTAAAGAAGGTAGATTCCAAGTATTCCATTTAGTTTAACTATACTTTTTTCTATTATGCATCATAAAATGGATATATCAAGGTATTCAAAAAATTTATCTCTAATATTCTAAGGAATATGGTGGATTATAATAAAAAGAGCTATCCTGATAATCTCTCTGATGTATTGTTTCCATATTAGACCATAGCTCGAACTTCTACCTAGGAAACCCCTTATTCCCTAGTGTATGGAATAGAAGTTGTGTTACCCATCAAGGGTCTATTACCATCTCTTCAAAAATCAGTCTATAACTAGTTTATTCTAGATAAATTATCCCAAATATGACTAGCTAAATTGGAATCTATTGATGAGAAAAAACTCTAAGTGATGTATAATCTCAAGGCCCATCAAAATAGATTGGATTGAGTATTCAAAATAAATATTCTTTTCTCCTTCCTCCAAGATGATTTTATATTAGAATTGAAGATGGTGATAACATCTAAAAGAAAACCCCAGAATCTAGATCCCAAATGAGAGGGATCATTCACTATTCATAAGGTTTAATCCAATGGTGAATACTCATTAATAATTATAGATGGGGAGTGCATCACACCTCACACCAATGTGAATTTACTCAAGAAATATTTCATGTAGCATCATATTGGTTTCACACCATTC
Source organism: Viscum album (assembly GCA_963277665.1). NCBI lineage: Eukaryota > Viridiplantae > Streptophyta > Magnoliopsida > Santalales > Viscaceae > Viscum > Viscum album. The sequence goes on from OY728133.1 coordinate 451,752,167, forward strand.
CACTACACATGAATTTAATCTACTTAGAATATAATCCCTTCTGTATAAATTTAAACAACTTAAAATATTTCCTCATCATATAACCTTAAACTGCATGGAACATATGTAACATTTTCATAAAACTAAACTATATAGAATATATTCTTCATTGTATGGAATTATACCATGTGATCAAAGTTTTCACTAGCTTTGGTCCTAGCTATATGACCTTAAACATCATAGATAACATATTTATTATAATTATTAAACTATATAACTAATCATCATTCATCACCTGATAGGTAACACCATTTAATCTTTTGTTGGTCACCTACCACACCACCTTCTTTAGTTTTAGTCAACTACCATACTACCTTTGTAAGAACTATATATGTCTTTATCCTCATCTTATTGAATACATAGTGATTCATGGACCTCTTATAAGGGCCTAAACACATAATTTGTGTCCATTTCCCTCCATACCTCTATGATGATACTTTTATTGATCCTTATTAGGTATTAGTATTTCCATTCTCACCAAAGAACTTGTACCTTTCTCTCCCCTCTTCTACACACGAGTGAAATCTACATAGAATCCTATTTCAATTTAAATAATTGTATAGATTGATTCCTATTCCATGGGATATTTAGTGATGCATGAGTATTATATCTTGGACCCAACCACAATTCTACCCTCTCCCATTCCTTGTCTTGATGTTTGGTTCCCCTTCATTGGGTCCCCTTTTTCCAACTTTGCATCAAAATGATGCCTCTCTTAGGGGAGATAGTCAAATGTTATATGACCTTAATTTTCATTCCACACATGGTCTAGTACTCCTGACCATAAACTGAATGTATGAATTTCATATGTTGTCTATATTGGCATCAGGAACCCCATTCATGTCGGATTTTCACCCTACTTAGTGTCATATAAACTGTTTATCCCCCTATAGTTTGAGCTTCACAAACTTAAATTGGTATCCATCATGGTTCAAGTAGGATGACCTTAAATTGTGTGTATGTGTAAAGAAGGTAGACTATATTATCATTTAGGCCACAATTCACATCAATTATACCCTCCCCCTTTTCCATATAGAATATTATATCCCCACATTCTGAGCTCTATAACCTTGAACTAGTAGCATCCCATTGTCTATGTTATATTACATAAAAATCTAGATTCATGGTATAAGCATCATGACCTTGAAATGCATGACCTCTTTCACATGAATTACACTACATTAGTATTGTGTTTTCAATTCGTGTCAGGTTTTCTCAACTCTAATGTTATATAAATATCTTCAATCTATCTTTAGTCAAATTTATATGACCTTAAACTCAAACACCTCATAATCTAAACTGAATGAACTAAAACTTTAGCTTTGTGATCTAATCTATATGACCTTAAATTATACAATAACAAGGACCATACTAATTTCTCTCAAGACCTAATTACCCCGTATCTTATGTCTAGGTATCTCATGGGTTTGTAACTCTAAAAAATATGGTTCACCTCATTGATAGGTTCAATGCATGATGGTGTATCTCTAGTATTCTATAATCCCTCTTGAGTATCTTCCTTTCCTTCATCTCCACATATTTCATCTCCAATGTTTTAATTGCCTCATCAATATTTCAATTTCAAATAGACTTCATTTGGTCTATATTGATGGAATATCACTCTAGTCTCATATTTCCTCCCATGCGGGGTATATATCATAGAGGAAACATTATCTACATCATTGTAGTGGAACCTACATTTTTAATTTAGTAAGTAGACATATCTGGTAATTTTTTACACATTTATAATGGTATAATAGAGACTTGTGGAGTGGAAATTTACCCATCCTCCATTCCCCTATGTTCATGAGGTATTTAAAACACTTAGTGTTACCCTTTCATACATCTTTTCATGTTTTCTGGGTGATTTAGTCTTTTGAATTCCCCCCAATCGGTCTTCCTCATTTTCATAAATTTGTACTCAATGGTCAATGTAATATTCCAACCTTGACCCATCTACCACTTATATGTGTTCTCATGTGACACTATTAACCTTCTATTTCCCCTTATTCCCCACACCGATCATAACTCACATGGGATTACGGTTTTTATTTATTTTTACCATTACACTTTAGTTTAATAGCAGTAGAGAGCCCCTTTAGTCCTAACTTCATGACTTTAAACTAAAAAAACCAATATAATCTTGGTTTTATGAATTTAAACTACAGAAGACCCTTGGTCCAAGCATCGTGACCTTAAATTGAGTGCATATTTCATTGAGATAATTTTTATTAGCATCAGGCTTCCAATTCTTATCAGGTTAACTCACCTCAATTACTATATAGACTATTCTAGGATTTCATTCAGTCTTAGTTGCATGAATATAAACTATATAGAACTTTTATGGTCATTTTATGATGTTAAAATACATTTTCTTAATCTTTAACACATGACATTAAACTAAAAAAATCAACCTCATTGTATGATGATAAACTGCATGATCAATTCCCTCCCTATATGACATTAAACAATGTGGAAATATGATTATCTCATTAACTTAAACAGCATGATGTTTTGATCCTTGCCTGAGTAGAAAACCCACATTATAATGGTGTTTTCCTTCTTCCATACTTCACCTTTTGTGTTGGTAACCTACCATGCCACTTATAAGAACTATGTGTGTCTTGATTACCACTTCATATGATACATAGTGATGCTTGAAAACCTTATCTTGGATACATAAATTAACTCCAACATGTTTTTTCCTAGTGTTCAGGTCACTCCTTCAACCCATGTTAAGCCCACTCACCCTCGACAACACTCAAGAAATTCCCCCATTCAACCTCCTCCCATGTATAAATCAAATCAGTGTAGATAATTGTCCACAAAAATATGTATGTATTGATTCCCATTTCACTAGATACGTAGTGATGCTCGAATTATTTATTATGGTCTCAACCTTGGAATTAATATTTATGCCCCTCTCTGCCATTAGGATAAACCTCCCAATGAGTCATATTGAGTTTGGAGTGTTGTCCAATTTCTCCCAAGGAGTCCATGTTCTTTTCCTCCATTTTTTTCATGATCAAAATCTGTATTGAAATTTTTTCCCCTAGAACTATATATAGATTAATTCCAATTCCATGTGATAAATAGTGATATAAGGATCCCTTATACCAAGAATAGTCACCAATATCCTATCACTCATATCATATGCATTCCCAAAACTCCCTTCATCTTGTTTTATTTTTTGGTAGGAATCAAGATGTTGATACTTTTCTAGAAAAAATTCTAATCTATATGACCCTAAAATATTATCATTTATTAATTAAAAGCTATGAAACCTTAAGCCTTGTCCTCATGTTCTAAGAATCATGACCTTAAACTATGTTAACCTACCCTTGAGATGGTCCTTATTGTCCTTGGACTATAAGATCACATCGATTTTACCTCTTCCCCCATTTTTATATAGACCATCTCACCCCTGGTCCTAGTTACATGACCTTAAAAGTCTCTCCCCTTGATCCTGGTTACACGACCTAAAAAAGAATTCCCCACAATCCTAATTATATTTATTTAAAATGAATTCCCCACAATATGAGTTCTTTGACCTTAAATTTGTAATCACCCCTAGTCCTAGTTTCATATCCTTAAAATGCATTCCTCATAGTCCAAGTTCCATAACCTTAAACTAAAAACCATGGTCTACACATCATGACATTAAAAAATGTAAATTCATATTTGATTTTTTTTTTGTATTAACATGTGGTAATTTAGTTTCATATTGGCTCTGCCTAACCCTTATTTCTATATAGAAAACATCTCTTTGTAGTCCAAGATATATAAACCTAAACTAGTAGCTTTTAGGATCGCATTAGTCCCTTCCTTCAATCATGGTCGATCCCTATACACATGTCCCACATGGGTTAGCATTTTCCTCTAGTAAAATGGCCTATATACCCTCTATTTTTTCTAATACACCTCATGTATATGACCAATGCATGATGGAATAGCCCTAAGATTTCTCAATCTCTTCCTGAGCATCACTTCTTTCATATTCACACTTTGTACCCATGGAATTTGAATTTCTATCATTTCCCTAGCTCCAAAAGATATTCCCTTAGTCTAGGATGATAGTGTATACCCAGGCTCAATTTTAAACTCCTTTCTAGTTTATACACCCAAGAGGATGTATGTTTCATTACCAAATGGACTCCCCATCAGTCTACAGTGATAGCATAGAATCCCATTCTTGGACCACCTCTTATCTAGAGTACATGGACTAGAGAATTCACCCTTGGAAATGGTACTATAATGGAACATGTGTCTCAAATTTGGTCAATTGATCTCCTCATCATATCATCCTCTTCACTTCTTAATTCAATTTATCTTAGTAACAATCTACCTTTTCTAAATTCCCTTGTTCAATTGAAATTTTAACACCCTTGGTGTTGCACTATCATGTATCCATGCATGTCGATAGGTAAAATCAACTTTTGGAATCACACTAACTTGATTCCATCCACCTCTATGGGTTCCTTGATATTGTTTGATGTGACATTTTAACCCTGGACCATCCACATCTATTTCAAACTCTTGTATAATGTGAATGATCATTACTTTATATCCTGTTTCTCACACCGATAATGGATCACATGGGATTAGATGTTTTATATGTTTGTTTCATTAACTTTATTGATATGTATAACTTAAAATAAGAATTCAAAACATGTATTATTTTTTTTTATTACTAATAAAAACTGGGAGGGACATCCATAGAACAAATTCTCTCCTATAACACAAAGTTGGATTATGGTTATGCCCCATCCATCGTATTCTTATGTTTGGAAATGATCTATTGATTATAGTTAATGGATTTTTATATCCAAGATTACTCATATGGATCTTCTTTTTCCAAAACCTTAATCACTTACATATAGAGCCTATCCATCCAAGCTCTGTGCTTTTCCACTAGAGATTTGGTTTCAGTAAATGTGGATTAATTTATGGATATTTAAGTCCTTAATCACATAACCTCATCCTCTTGTGTCTAGGTAAGGTCCTACAGACAGTTCCCCTCCACCTTTCCTTCATCAATATCCTACTATAGATCTATGCCATGATCCACGAATGCAACTTTGGAAGTATTGAATAGCCATGTCGTCAAGTGTTCCCACTTGGCTAGGAAGTCCCAATCAATCATATGTAGTGTAATATATTCCACCCCACCAGTTCTGAGTCTCACCATCTAATAAGGGAGGCTTCCCATTAATCCCTCTATCTAGCTCTGCGGTATGTGTTAGATGAATTTCTAGATGTTTTTCCAAAGCTTGCACCCAATCAACCAGTTTTCTACAGCCACTTCTATCCCCAAGTCATCTTCAACTTTATGGGTATGTTTATATGCTAAAAATAGATTGATCAGGGAGAAATGCCCTCAAATTTAGGATTTAAATATAAAAAACTAGAATCCAATGTGTATAAATGGATCGGGTCATCGAATACATCCTATGTGGGTGGAATCTTAATTTATTCCTTCTCTATAAGAGGTGACTCCACCTTTGAAGTCATATTTGGTTAATCTTGGATGGTCAGTGCCTTAGGGTCCTACCTGACCACTAATGGTCTAGTGGGATCACCTTCATGATCTATAGGCACTTCAATTGTAGCCGTAGTATCCACCAAATTGGTGACTTGTTTTCCATGAATCATTAGAACCCCAAGTTCCATCTCCTATAGAGTAAATACTATCAAAAGAATTCCATAAATTAGTTTTGGATTTGGAAATAATGAAAATCAAGTGGAAGTAGAGACGTATGAAGACTTATGGTCTATATAGATGATTATGAGTTTATTTTCCTTACTACCATAAATGTATTGGTCCTGGAATCTTGTAATCGATCAGCTATCACACCAACCAAAAGGTTTAGGTCCAAATCACTTGAGGTATATTCCACTATTAGAGACCCCCTAGTACAAGTGGGCACCTCAATAACCACTACACAATGCTCCCACACTAAGAATACTAGCTCTCTAATGAGAAATAAAATAAAGTTATTATAAAATTCCAAAAAATACTATAAATAGAATAAGAGGATTATATTTTATCTATAAACATCATAGAAAATTAATGGTCAGATTCATCAGTCATTACATTTTATCAGTGGTCAGTTTCTCTCTCACAATTCCAAAATCTATCACTCCTTGTACCACCAAAATGTTATATAATCAAGTTATGACTCTCCCAACCCATATTTTATTGGAAGCTTATCATCATCAGTCCTTCTTATTTTCATCTCTATATGTTTTTTAGATACCTTCTCACTCATTATTTCATGCACAAGTCAGTAAGAATAAATTGGTATCATTCATAGTTAACCATCGGCCCCATGTGGGTTGTGGGATTTCAGATATTACTTCATCTGGTGTGGGTTCTTCGAAATAATCATAAGGAAAAGTATCCTAACCCTCTTATGAATATTTTTTATTTTTTTAGAAATTACTTAAGAATATCCATCACCATACTCCCTTGGATATATTTCCTTGTATAGTGTATCCTTGGTTGGCATCACACCTTCCAAGACCTCACCAAGATACCTGTTGAACATTGAGTACACTAATCTGGTAAAGAGATTTACCTCACCCTCATATTATTACAACACCTTCAGTTCATGGATTTAGTTCATCATTACTAACTTTGGAACTATAGATATGACTCTAAAAACCCTGAATGTTAGAAAAAATAACCATGTTGTTTAGATTCACTAGAAAAATTTCTATTATTTGTTTTATAATTGTAGTATATCACACCTCCATAAACTTAAGAGGAAATTAATGTCCTCATGATATTATCTGATGTAACATATATGTTTCCTTGGATCCATTTTGGATAAAACTTTAGAGGCCCCAAAATTTTCTTTGTGTTCCTGGAATTTCCTCATGGGATTGACTTTACTACTGGGCATACATTTCCTATAGAACTCACTTTCATTATGGGAGGGTAGCCTCAAAACACCTAAAATGCCTACCTATACTTTTGTATAATCTCTCCTCCTTGGCTAATGAGACTCTCTAATCATGTTGTGTCCTCAACTCTTCCACCTTTGGGCACATTCTAGTGGGACTTCCTAAATCACAAGAAGCCTCAATAGTGCCCTAGGTTATTCAATTACCTAGCTCTACTCATAATCCTAGACCATTCATATTAGTGAATCAATTGAAGGAAGAATAATCCTCTCACCAGTCCCCTCATGGATTAGTATACACAAAAACTATTATATAATCATAGGTATTCATTCATAGTGGACCCCAGTGTACACCCTTGATGTTAGTTGCTAGAGGAAATGGAACTTACATGTGAAATGGTAGGGGTGTATTGTTACAAATGGTGTATTCTTCAATGTGTGTGACAAACACCTAACCCCTAAAGGCTATCAAGTATGACCTTTTTTTTAAAACTACCCTATATTTTTTCCATGATCTCCCCAGTTGTAGTGTGTAAGTGGATGAAGATAAATTTTTCTTTTGGTCTAAAACTAGTGACCACCTATGTCCCTCCAATTAGTATAAGACACAACCAAAAATTTTAAGTAGAACCAATATTAATTTGGTATTTATGGGGGATCATATTCAAGTATTGGTTCCCCCTAAATTGTGTAGTAACCCCCCCCCCCATACAAGAACTGTAATGGTCTATATAAGTGAAAAGTCATATCCCCCAAATCAATTTGGTTTGGTAGGATATAAATCATTGATAATATGATATTGAAAGGTTGATCAAGAATCCATGTTCTAGTATTGTCTCCATGATGAATTTTTTCATCCTAATACCCATGTGGGTACCTCAGACTAGTAGTATCCACCCACTTAATAAGGAAGCTAGAAACACCTCCTGCTATATCTTTAGAGTGGACCAAGGCTTCATAAGGAATCCCCACTCTATGTAATTTTTATGTTTCAAAATGAACCAGTATGACCCAAGATTTCCACATGCATGAACCCTAAGGAATTTCTTTACTCCATTAAATCTAGACCTAATTTTTTTAGGGGGGAATCAAGAAACATTCCTTAAATAGAACATATAAATGGATGTGGGGTTCTTTTTATTTCATAGTCCACAATGCTCTTAGTAGTTCCTTAATCACTATGGAAATTTTCTACATGTCATAATAGGTTTTTTATGTTATAAATAACTCATCGTACATCATTCCATAGATGCAGATCCCTCCAATCATATATATGTCCCATAGACTAATTTTAACCTCGCCATGATAGTGGTGATTGGTATTTGTATTTGGTGAACACCTATATAGTTATTCCATAATCAATTATGGGTGATAGTAGATGTGGAACTATGAGTTTCACACTAATTAATACAATCTAACCTCGTAGAGGGGGTCTTTAAACTACTCACTTGATTAGTAGATCCAAAAGGAATATTCCCACTCATAGATAAAATTCCCTCTGGGAATAGATCATAATCTTATATCCATCCTTAGAGGCTATCTATGATACTCACTTGGATGATGTTGAAGTATTATGGGGGGATACTTTGATGGATGGTAGGTCACTATTGACTATCTGTGTGGGGTTCCAAAGTGTGTCAGACAACATCTGGTTATGGTCCCTTGTTGGGTGGATGACTATAGTAATGTTTCACTAGGATATTTCCCTAAAACTCCTAAACTAGTGATTGGGTGTGTCAATGTTGGAATCTTGTATATTAACATCATCATGAAAACTAAATCCATACAGGGATATACTTTTTCCTAGTATGTATTCCATTATCTCTATTTTTATCATATCCACTAACATCTGGTTTTGAGGCTATATTTTCTTGTTTGATCTTAACCCAGTATTCTCTTCCATATCTCTTCTCTAAGTCATAACGGATTTTACATCTCATGCCACCATCTAATGAATTCTAATAATGTTGGATAAGTCTTTTTCATTAAAATATACTTTGAAAAATTATTCCTCATACAAGTGAAGGATGTTGGTTTAATAAATTATACTTCACACAAGATTCTATCATAGAATATTGATCATGTAAAAGGTGAGTAGTGAAAAAGATAAGGATTTCTATCATTTTCATTCCAGTCATGAATTTTGTGAAAATATATCACTATTAAATTTATATAAAGATATAATTTCCATTATAATCTCTCTATCCCTATTCATAGGTAAAGGGTTGACCAAAGTAACATGAACCTTGAGGGAAAAAATCCCAAATTTTGGAATTTTCCTCAAAATATGATCCTCCTCTCCCCCGTCAGAACCAATTATGAGGGGGGGGGTTGATGCTAAAAAATTAATCCAAGAAATATCTTGGAAGAAAAATATCCAAATAGGTCCTTTTGTAGAAAACTTCTAGAATTTTGTACAACCCCATTTGCGTAAACTCGACATCAAATCATCATTCAAGTCAGCAATTGTGTGGGCGCACAAACCTTATATGATCACCTCCACTTACATAATCCATGGATATCCATAGACTATTTCATGTGAAAATATTATGTGAATTAACCTGAATGATCACATGAAAGTATTGGAAAGTATTTTATATGTTCTCATGAAAATCCTTGTAATGAATAACACTATTCATAGTGAATCCTAAAGGCTCATGCAAGTCATGGTTTCACACAATACCCAACTTTAGTGAAACCCATACAATAGAACCCCATTTGAATCACAATTCATGGAGAACACTTCCAAAAACATTGATTTATCATGGGACCCACAACCACCCAATCCTGATTTAATCATTAAAACGATACATGTACAACTGGACTTGTGCACTTTCATCTCAAATCCATTTTCACAAAAGTATGGTTTGGCAAGTATCCATTCTTAATACCTCCAAGCATGAATAAGGTATCACATACATAATCTTAGTCATGGACACATTAAGGTTCTTATACCTATTTCACTCAATGATCCATACCACCATGCAGGTATATACAACACCCATAATCTTCTTTCACTTAAGCCATGTGCTAGGTTAAATCAAATTCAGAATCCTGGTGAGTAAGTACCATACAATCCCCTGTTTTTTCACCTTTCATAACCCAAGTTTCTTTACCACATGATATTAAACTTCATGTAATAGTCTTTCCACATTACCTTAAACTTTTTAACTCAAACTATATGTATTTTTATCCATGTGTAATAAAGATACATAAGATGCCTCTTTTTGGTTCAATCCCAACATCCTAATATTATCACCATATCATCTCTATCTCTTCTAGTGGTGATACCTTCATATAATAATCATATTATTAGTGTATTAAAAACCCTATAAACATTCATATAGGTTGTTAAACCATGAACATGCTTATATAGAGATCATAAGTGGATTCATCCCCATAAGAATTTAATCTGTGAGTGCCCTTATGTGATGATCATAAGTGGATTCTTCCCCAATAGACTTTAAATTGTGAGTTTCACTGTAGGATTCTAAACTGTTAGTGTCATCAACTAACTATAAATCAGGATTGTCCATAAAGTACTTTAAATCATTAGTGTAAACATAGGAGTATAAACTATGAGTGTCCTCCAATAACTCTAAATCATGAGAATCCCAAAAGGAAATTAAATTGTGAGTGTATCCAAATGACTCCAAACCTTGAGTGTCCTCTAGTGACTATAAAAAATGATAGTAACCATAGGAAATTAAACCATTAGTGTCCCCATAAGACTCTAAAATGTGATTTTCCTCTACTAATTCTAAATCATGAGAATACCTATAATACTTTAAACAAAAAAAACCTGACCCACACTCCCAGTTCCGGTTCTAAAAACAAACAATTTACAACTATATATGATTCAAAGTAAAATAACTTGATCAAAACTTTCATATATTTCACATTGATTTAAAATTACATCTCACAAAAATTTTACAATCCTAAGAACAGAAAGGTTTAGTATATTTGGATATTAACTACAAAAAAATATTAGTATGAACATTTCTATATAATTTCACCATAATATATCCCTTTATAGAAACATCCTATTTTATACTAATCATCATAACCTAGGGAATCTAAATATAAGAAAGGGGTGAGTTTATATGATCAATAAGGGTAAATATAAGATATAACAATTGATTATCATCAGTGAGCATAAGATAGACATTTGAAAATGATATAATCATTAATATTCATGAACATAACATTATAAAATCATACCTAAATAAACTTGTATCATCAATTATAAATCAAGGAATAAGGATTTTAGCATAATATATGACATGAGTCATCATAACATGATCATGCTACAAAACATAAGATTATGGAACCAATATAATCATCGAAAATAATTTACTTTTACAAGGCTCACTTCCAAGATGGTCATACCCAAAAACATAAATCTCAAATAATGATTCATGGAATAAATCATTGATATAATATAAGTCATGATTCATAGGTGTGTGTAACATCAAACAATCTTGATCCATGATATAATAGTATAGGCCAAAGAATATGTCATAAGAGTGCATTATAAACATTATCATAGATTTAAAGGATACCTAGAAAGACATTCATTGAATAGTAGTCTTGGGATAACCACCATTTTACCTTTTTATTCATGGGATTTTTACCCATGTTCCCTTGGTATTAGGTTTAGCACCTGTATACCCTTAGGCTTTATCTTACCAGTTGTGTACCCTTGGGATTGGGATTACCAATCATGTACCCTTGGGCTTGATATAACCTCCCATGTACCATTTGGATCTCATGAGATACAAACATTTCCAATGAATTAGAGGGCTATATAATTATGGGCTTTCCTATTATATAATGAAAACCAAACATAAATTTCCTACAATATCATAAAAACCTTCATCATTTCATCATAACTTGATTAACCTGTGGGAAAGAAATTGGTTTCATGAAAACATACATAAAAATTTATATTTGTAATTCATCCAGTGATATAAGGTGGATGGTATTATAAGAAAATATCAGAAGTGTAACATAAATAATATCAAAGGATGCTAACATAGATGAAAAACATTCATAAAACATTTCATAATTCATCCAGAGAAAGAAGGTGGATGGAATAATAATATCATATACTAGGTGTAACATAAATAACATAAAAGGATTTTGATATATATTTAAATCATCCATTTAATATTATTAGATTAATCACTTTGAAAAAAATAATAAATATTCCACTTTTAAATACTTTAAATCATTACAAATGTTTTATTTAAAAAAATACTTTGAGCTCAATAAATCATTTTAAAAATTACCATTTAAAACCAAAAAGGGTTTTTTTTTAAATTATAAAATAATATTATTTCTAAAAATTTATTTTATAATATATAAAAACACTTTAGACTTCTTTCTTAAAAACAAAATCTTTTAAAATCTCTTTTAAAATCAAAAATTTCTTTTTAAAATAAAATGTTTTCTTTTAAAAACTATAATAATATTTAGTTTTATTATCAAAATCATTAATTAAAATAATTTGAAAATACATTTTAAAAAATGGAAATAAATATCTATAAATAAAATTTCTCATAACAGTAAAATAATGTGTTCATATGGAAAATGTTATAAGGGATACTTTTTTTAAAATGTTATTTGTATAAAACTTTAAAAATTATTTTTTAAAAAAATTATGAATAAATTAAAAATAATAAAAAATTAAATTAATAAATTATTGAAGAATGGATAAGTACATTCATAAAATTAATATAGATATATAGAAGGAAGATTCTTGACTGAAAAGAATAGGAGGGGTTGGTTTCACTTACAATAATAACATCGGTAAAATTATTTACCAAGGGAAATCAAATTTTGAGATTGCATGTAAATATTAAATAATAATAAGAGTAGAAACAAATTATTAGTGACTTAGAGATTAATTTGATGTAATTTTTCCCTATATTTAAATTCATTCATAACAATCTTGATTTGAAAATAAGATTGGAAAGAAAACCTTATGACTTCATTACCTTTCAAATCAAAAACCCATGAAAGGTAGAGCATAAGATAGATTTTTTAATACATTTAATTTCATGATAATTGTATTAAAAATAAATCCATGGTAAGTATAGACACTACAAAATAAAATGAGTGGTGAATATAGTAAATGTCTCAAAAGGGGAAAATTGAGATGAGAAACTCTTACCTTAATTATCATCTTCTACGAAAGAGATTTAACCTCCTCTATAATAAACATAACTATATTAATAACTCATTTTATAAACTTATTCATATATATAACCCTTTTAATCTTTATTTATAATAATTTATTATACATTAATTAGTTATTTATTTTATATTTTCATTATCGGATGTTGTAATTCTGATTGTTTCACACATGTTTTATAATGGTGAAATCATACCCCATTATTTGATACTAATTTCATCATTATTGGATTATAAAATATATTTAAATAATTAATTTTTATTTTTTTACACATCACTAAGTTAATTTTATGGAAACATGAGCATGGTTCAAGAGAACAAGATCCATGATGAGCTTATTTTAGGTAATCTACCTTTAAGAACAGATTACATCATAATGATTATCGATTTTTATTTCATACATTGATAAAAATATCCATGATATATATGAATCCTTAATATCAAATATATTCATATAATATATTTTATAACCATCCATTTAGGGTGGTAATGAAAAAAATAACTCATCACTATATGGAGGTGATAGTCTACACATAAGCACGGATGATGTTTTCGTATTCCATATAATGTAAGGAAGAAACTGATTTATCTTTTCAAAATCTAAATAGTGTCATTAATATAAAATTTATTCATTACATTACCCTTTTTAATCATCCATTTAAGGTAGTTATAAAAAAATAGAACATGTCTCTAATGTAAGTGGTAGTCTGCACGTAACATAAATGACGTTCTCATTTTTTGAATGGTTGGGAGGGGAATATATAATTATTTTTCCATAAATAAATAGAAATTAGTATACTAATGATACTGATGTTAATATTTTATGATTTTATATTATATTTTTATGTGTAAAAATAAGACTTAAAGAAATTGAAATAAAAAAGAAGTGATTAGGAATTTTTACCTTACTCCATGGAATAACTCCTTTAAAAATTAGATTAATCCTTTAGGGTGGTATTTTGAGGATGATATAACCTCTAAGATGTGTCTAGGAGTTTTTAGTATGGATTTGTACATATTTTTTCTGATCTAAGTGGATTGTGGAGTGAGTATAAGTGGTGTCGTGAAAATATCATTTTATATGTGAGGGGAGATAAGAGGTTCACTATTCATGGAAAGTGGATCTAAAAGTGGGAAATAATGGATATGGAAATATTTTGGGTCAATAAAACCCTTAACCACACATTTAGAGATAATGTTTTAGTATTTATAGGGTTTTTATCCTTAGTTTTAACTTTTACCCTAATTTACTCTTACCATGGTAACTCTTTTTTTACCCATAATAACTTATTTTTATAAAAAAAATAAAATTAAATATATTAGATAATATGGATATTATGATTAAAAACATGAAAAAAATATATTATATTATATTTTTAAAAGTGATATAATTTAATTCTAAAATATTAAGTATTTAATACACAAAACGGTTTTTTAGAAAAATATTACTTAGGTTACAAAATATTAATCATAGGTTTCTAAACTAAACTTAATGTTTTAAATGTATAATTTTACTTATTAAATACACATTTAATTAGTAAAAATTTTACATATATTTTTAATTTATTCGTATATCCTAATGATGTCTTAAAAGTCACTGCATTTCTAAAAACAATATCTCGCAATATCCACTTAAAAATCAATATTTTCAGAAAAATCCCAAAAACAATAATCCTAAGATAATATTTATTTTATTAATCCAAAAAATAATTTCATTTTTTCAAATTAAAATTATAAATTTTTTTAATTTAAATTTTTAATGGAAACATAGAATATTATGAAAACTATTTTTATACGAAAATAACATTTTCAAATATTAACTATTTTTACTCCTATTTCCTATCATTTTTTAATTAAAATATTTTAATATATTATTCATATAAATAATATATTTTATCATAATTTAACTATAATATACTTAGTACCTTAAAATAAAAATTCATATTTAAAAATATCCAATTTTAGAAAAAATACAATTTTAAGCATAAAATAATCTTATTAGTTATTTAGTTATACTAATTGAATTTCATCATTGAATATTAAAGGTGAAATTTATTTTTATTTCTAAGTATATTTCATAATTTTTTTACCTCTATTTAGACCTACAAATTCATTGGCTATATTATGATGGTCACGCTTTAATAATGATGATTTTATATTAGAATGTATCATGGTTTTGTTTTAGTTTTCTTTTTCATGTGGAGAAATCTATCCAATAAGGTATTTTATTAAAGAGAAATATATAATAAAATATCAGTGTGATATATTATACACCCTTAAATAAATTTTATCTTCATAATTTTAATTTCTCTCACCGATGAAAATATATGACGGTATTCTTAATATGGTTATGACTAAAGATATAATTTATAATGAAATATCAATCTACTAACATGGGTAAAACTAAGGAACACATTTTTATCTCATAATATGAATAAAAAATAAGGTTCCATTATTCTAAAAAAATAATTTTTCATCTATATATATAACTAATCCATTTTCCAAAATCACATTAAATTCATCAAAAAAGTGATAATAATATTTTTACAAGGCACATTCCCATAAACTTTATTTTGGTAAACAATAATCATATAATTAGATGTTTTCTCTGATAATCTAATATCAAATCTTGAGGGAGGAGATTTTATACACTAAGAAAACTTCCTAGATATAGTATAGTTCCTAGAATAAAACTCCAATATGACATCCACAACTCTAGACTAGAGGATAAGTGTATCTTGATTATCAAGATCCACTACATAGATTTTCATAGTGTAGGACCTTCCTTGTTCACATGGTTTAGGTGGATGCTGATGTTCATCATCCTTGTTATCCCTTGGATTAGGGAATTGACTTGAATAATGACCATTTTACCCACATTAAATACATTAAACTATTAGTGGTATTTGAGAATGAACATTATTTCCTTACATCATGTTAACTAAACCCTTAATTTTTCCTTAGAAATTAATTTCTCTATACCCACATTTTCAAATATAAAACATCTTATAGTTCCTTTGACACATTTACATGGGTGCTTCTTCTCCCATTCTTGACACGTTGGATATTGAATCTATTTTCCTTCATGGTTTTTATTCCTATAACTTAAGTGAAAATTCATCCTTCTCTTCTTTGGTGTTTTTAGAGATTCAACTAGGTTAAAATGGTTAATAATAATTCAGGATAATAGATTAGGTATAACCACAATATTTCACAGTTCAAATACTATCTTTTTTGTTTTCTAATTGGTACAATCTCTGCATTTCCTATCACATACATTTTTAACTTGGTTTCTCTATAGTCTATTCATTACTTAAATAAAGGAAAGATGAGATATGATAAAATTAATAAATGAAAAAAATAAAACTATAAAGATAAAATAAGTGACTCATAAATGATATGCATAGCCTAACTTATAAATCTATATATTTTAATCGAGGTTATTCATTATCAAATTTGTGACATCTCAATGTCACTTTTATGCGTGGGTATTTTATTAATGTATTTTACCCTCGAGTTAGAGGGGTTTTATTCCAAAATGGTAAAAATTTGGGGACATTTTCTAGGTCACACATTTGAGGCGTATGATTTGTACAAGGTTTGTTTAAGTGTGTGGTTAAACCATGAAACCCACTTGAAGAGGGGTATTTTTTTTCTTTTTTCCTTATTTTTTAATTTTGGTTTCCTCACTTAGGTCCCCCACTTAAAACCCCTCAACTTGGACAGCTTTCCTAACCTTATATCCCTCTTCTAAGCTTCTCTAAGGTTATTTCAGTGTGTTTTCTTGGTGATTCTTTACTCAGTTCAAGAGGTTAGGGTATCCTTATTTATCCTCTTTAGTTTTATTCATTTTCCTATTCTTACCTAATACTAGGGGTCGTTTTTGGAATATTTTATTTTTTAGGGTTATTATTAATTGGGACTTTTGGTTTGTAAAGTTTTTTATCCATCCTAAGAGTCTCTTTCTAGTGGATTTCATCGAATCCGACGCGATTCCACCCTATAAAGTAGGTTTTTATATTTTATTGACTTTTATTTAAGAGTTCCATGGATTATTGGATTTTTAAACTCATTTTCAAACTATATATTTATGATTTAGGTTATTTAGGTTTGATTCATGAAATTTTTCCAAAACATGCCTTGGTTTTAATTTGGCATGATGATGGAAATTTTTTTGGTTAAATCGTTATTTATTAAAAATGGGTGTTTTATGCATTATACATGTTTGATAAAATTCCAAAGATGGTTTTATATAGTAAAAACACTTGTTCCTTGGATTTTAATCTAATTTGGATTTGAAAAGTGGGTTATATTTTGGTTTAAGGGTTTTATTTAATTTAAAAGGGGTGGTGTAGTTTTATAAAGAAAATTAGAGTTTCCATTGTTTTTCTTGATTGTGATGGTTGATGATCATGATGTTCCTTAGAATTGTGTTTGGACTCCAAATTGTTTTAAAAATATGTTTACAAATGTATATTCTATATGTGTAGTGTTACTGTCTAGGTTGGAACTTTATGATGTGTTGATTTATTGTTTGATTTTTATTATGGCCTTATTAATCCCCCTTGTGTTAATGATGATGTATATTCTTATCCATATGAAGAATTATTTATGATTTTATTCATGATGTGTTATGATTTGGGGATATTTTTAAGGGTTTTTGGTGAGGTGGGAAGGATGTGATTGTGGAGTTATCCTTTGGGATCTGTTATTATCATGTGATGATGTTGTTTATTCATAGCTCACCTCTTTTAGTTATTTCATGGGGAGACCAAGGCTACAAAGTGGTAAGTATTGGTATTTTGTAAGGATAGTTGAGATTATGCACTAGATAGTCTCCCCTAGTTGTACATAACACCTGACTAGTGGGAGTTTCACTAATGAGACTGCAGTAAGAGTGATTCGGTTAAAAAATGTGTGCTCATTAACCTACCAGCATTAGGTCCACCTTTACATGTCTTGTGTGGTCATGTTAGTCCCTATGATGTTGCTTCATGATATATATCATATTTTATGCCTTTAATTGTTAATTTTCATATGAGATGGTTATTTTTTTAATATAATTTCTTGATGTGTTGATTCTCTTATGGTTTTAGTCTTGATGTTGACTAGTTTGGTCCCATCTATTTATTGGCATTATTGTAACCTTCCATAGTTGTGTTTCATTATGGTTGCCCTTATTTCCTTAAAAACCTTAGAGTTGGGTGTGTAAAAACTTTTGAGTGACAATGGTAAATAGTTTAAAAGTGTTAGTTTTATTGGAAATGATTTTGAAACATTTTAAACCTTGTATGGGTTTGTTTTAAAAAGGGTGATTTTTTAAAGTTAAAGGAATATTTTTATAAATGTAATTATTTTGGTAAAACCTCTTATAGATTGATTTATAAATGTTTTACTTGGATAAAGTGCATGAAATTTGTTTGGTTTTCTCATATATCACGTAATGGAAAATAAAAACTTATGTGTTATATTAATTTAAAACTATCAGTTTTGATTTCTTTTATAAAAGGAATGAAATGGAACTATGGTGGTATCCTACTAGCTTCAGCTCACACCCAACATACTCACATTGATGGGTATGTAGTATTCATTACCTATGTATGTTTCTTCATATTTGGATTTTTGGTTGTATATGGTGTCTCCTTCCTTGGGGATCATATAGTTTTTTGGATCTTGGTGGTAACTTGTGTGTCACATGGAGATGGTGATTAGACCTTTGATTTCATGGAACCAGTTGGATCGAGTTTTGTTTCAACCTCTTTGGTTGTCCATTATTTTTTCTCTTAGTTTCCATTGTAGTTTTTTACTCTGTATTGAATGGTGGTCTATTTATATGAGAAGCCATTTGGTATGAATATTTATCTCTTTATAATTATTCCATGTTTGGATGTTTGTATTTGGTTCCTTGAGGGTGAAACATATTGAGTTAGAAGTATTGCTTCTTACTTTTCCATTCCTTTAGTTTTTAAATCACAAACACCTTATTAAAACTATTTTTACTAACTTTTTTATATCCCAAGTGTTATAGTATGTTTTTTTATAAAACATTACTTTATATCAAATGAAGAAATAGTTCCAATGAAAACAAATATAAACTTTTTACTATTCATTATGATCTATCAGACTGACTAGTGTTTTGATTAGTGGTATAACTTATGTCTTCTAAAAATATTCATGACCATCAGACTAACCCTAGTATCGATTCATCGAACTAACCCTTATTAATTTAATCAATTTTAAAATCAATAAGGAAGCCCATCGAACTATCCAAAGTCTATAATTGTTTTGATTAGAATTATTTCTATCAAATGGAATAAATTTAACATGATAATGGTACTAAAAAAACAATTTTGGAAATTCAGTTAAGCTATATCATTATGAGATTTCAAGGAGCCAACTATCCAACTTCATTGCAAATAACTCTAAAATATGACCATTGGAATATCATTAATAAATAGGAGGTGGCTTTATGAGTTGAAAGCTATTACTTTCTCAACTCAATTTTTCTAAAGTTTTTTCTTCATAAAATTATCATTATTAGTCATTATAATACTTTAGAGAGTTGAAGTTCTAAATAATACATGTAAGGATTATAATTCCTTTAGAATAGTGTTTCTTTTGTAATTTTGTGTCCAATAATTATACCAATCGAGGTCTTCTATGGATAAGAATATGGTGAATCTGATCCATCAGATAGAGGGATTTAAAATCTTATAATATAGACACTAATCATCATATCGAGGTCTTCTAAGGATAGGAAGACAGAGCTTGTTCGGATCATCATATCAAGGACTTTCCTAATTAGGAAAGACAAACCTTTACAAGAGGTATAAAACTTTGGATACATTTAATATTGGATTTAATATACATTAACTCTTAATGTTAAAGAGTGAAATATTTTCATATATATTATTAGTTATTAATACTTTTAGAATCTATCATATTTTTTATTTTTACAAGTCTACATTCCACTGGGCATATTATGATAGTTTTGTTTTAATAATATTTATTATTAATTGATTTATTACTATGACTATAATATCAATAAATGTAATCTAATTTAATCAGATAGTTTCTGATTCTGATTCAAACACTTTGATAATCGGACGATCACAAAGTCAGATATTTTTACCTAAATAGGTACTGTGTTTTTTTTAGTTAAATTTTTTAAACTAAAACTCACCCACCCCACCCCCACCCCCAATGTATCCATCAAAAATTCTTATAATCTAGTAATTAATATCAGAGTAGGTTCTACTACTTATACTTTCTGATTTTTTACTTCTTCTATCAATTACAAGATTTATTGATTTTTTTTATAAACTATATATTTATAAACGTTCCTACTCTAACATGTTTATTGAGAAAGAGTGTCTTTTATTGATAATAGGGATGGGTTAAATTTTTTAAACCTTGTAAATATAAATCCAAGAAGACCACCTATCTTTGATGATGTTTATTATGTGTACTAGAGAGATTAGATGAAAACATTTTTTATTAACACTGGAGTTTATAATTTTTTCATGCTTACTGGAAATTACAATATTCATGATAAGGATGTTACACCCTTTAAAAATTAAGATAAGTTGTAATATAAACTTAATTAAAGTGTAAGGAATAATATTTTATATTTGATGACTGGAACTTTATACAGTTATATTTCATCTTGTGAAGATGCTAACAGTATTTGGAAGAAGTTAAAAGTCACACATTTTAGTACTTCCAAAGTTATTAAAATAATAAGATCCATGCTTCATGATAATTATAAAGACTTTTATTTTCTACCTAGTGAAATAGTTTCCAAGATTCACCAAATTTTTATAACTATTATCAATAGTTTACAATATATTGGAGATAAATGTCTTGATGATAATATTTTGGTTGAAAATATTATAGATATAATTCCAAATGAGTTATAATCTAAAAGAACTATTTTGGATGACACAAGGAATGTAACTAATATTAATCTTGATGATATTATTGGTAACATAGTGAAATATAAAGGAATATTAAAGAGAGATTCTGAAAGGGATAAAAATAATAATGGTGTAGTTGCTTTTGCAACAACTTCAAATGTTCCTACCAAATTTCAGTTAGCTGTGGAAGTTATGAAATCTTCTAGAAAGAATAAATTTGTTATTGAATATAATTCTAGTTCATCACCACCTTTTATGAATGAATTATAAAATCTTTATATAAGGATGAACAATATTGTGGGAAATAAATATTTTTAATATAGATATAATAAAATTTATAAGGGAAAAAATTACAAGAAAGATTCTGTAGTTACATATTATGAATTCATGAAGACAAGACACATCAGACCAAATTTTCCAAATTTGAAAAGAAAATAAAGGAAAGAAATAAATACAGACATAAATTCAAATAAGTATTATAAGTCTAAGAGAAAGAAAATTTTTAAGGCTAATGACACTTGGAGTGTTAGTGGTAGAGACAGTTCTTCAGAAAATTCTTCTGATAATGAAAATTTTAGATAGATAAGTATTAGAATTTTTTATAAAATACCTATGGTAAATAAATGTCTAATGGATAAGGTATACATAGCTTAATCACTTACCAATATGTCTTTAAATTAAAACTATCCTAATGATAAAAATTCTACATCATCTGATAAAGAATCTTCATTAGCTGAAGAGGATAATACATTACCTAATTATAAAGAGGTATCCAGATTTTCTAAACTTCTAGAAAATAAAAATTTTAAAATTTGTTAAAAAAACTTGATAATGACCACAAAAAACTTATGAATGATGATTCAAGAGAATATATTTTAATAATTGAAATAATAAATCTTTTTAAATATCTTGATAAAACTAATTCTGAAAAGGAAAATATTTTTAAATATTTTGAGAAAATTATTAATGAGAAAAATGATTTACAAACTAATTTTGAAAAACGTAGTTTTAAAATAAATAATACTAATGATAAGAATTTAGTTGTAAAAATAAAGTTATATATTTAAAACATAAATAAATATTTATCTAAGATTACCATTGGTAAGGAAAACTTTGATATAATGTATAATAAAATTAGACCACAGAGTAATAATACTGAAATGGGTTTTACTATCCAAAATCTTGTTTTCATTTAGAACTATTTTGTTCCTAAAATTGATCCATTTTATACTAAGTGTCAAATTGGTGGACATTGGAAAAGTAATTTTTCTTTAATTAGAGTTTAGTCACTATGTTTTCATAAAGATTATTTTTTAAGGAAATGACATTTTCTTAAAATAATAAAGTTATACAAATGTGGTTAACTAAAATTTCATTTTATAATAATAAGAGATCAAATAAGTTTTGGGTTCTGAAACGCTAATTCTATTGTTTCCAGGAAATGAAATAAAGAACCAAAAACTATAATGTTTGGTACCTAGATAATGTTTTCTCTAAACATATGACTGGAAACATACATTTATTTAATAATATTATCAAGATAAAATGTGGAAAAGTAACTTTTAGAGATAATTTGTAAGGAGAAATCATTGGTATAGATAACATTACTTCGTGGAAAAGATTTAATTTCAAATTTTTTATTTTTTGTTTTACTTAAGAACAAAATTATAATCATAAGTCAATTATGTGATGAATTTTATCTTGTGAACATCATGAATGACAAATATACTATACATAGTTCTAAATATGAGTGTATTCTTTCTTACAATCGACATGAGAATGTTTACACTCTAGACTTGGAAGACCTTAGGAGTCAATGTCTACCTTGCCTTAGTAAAATGGAATATCAATATTGGTTATGTAATATAATGTTAGTATAATGTAACCTAAGAACCACATCTATGTTAACTAAGAAATGACTTGTTAAGGATCTACAATAACTTGGATTTGATTCTTTAAAAGTTTGTGATCCTTGTTAATATGGTAAGTAACATAAGTCTTGTTTTAGAATTATTAGTGAAGTTTCAACTTTTGATTCTTTACTATTAGTGCACATGGAATTATTTAGTTTTATAAAAACTATAAGTATTGGTGTAAAATACTATGTATATTTTTTAGTTGATGATTACACTAGATATACATGGGTCAATTTTATAACAAGAAAATATGAATACTTTGGTTATTTTAAAAAAATTGTATCTAGAGTTAAAAAATAGAAAAAACCTCTCCTTGATAACTATTCATAGTGATCATGGTGTAGAATTTGTAAATTATGATTTTGAAACATTTTATAGTAAGAAAGGTATTGTACATAACTTTTCAACACCTATAACTCTACGTAATAATGGTATAGTTGGAAGAAGAAATAGAGTTCTTCACGAGATTACTAGAACAATGATGAGTCAATACTTAGTTGCTAAACATTTATGGGATAAAGAATTTATTACTACTTTTTATACTATAAATCAAGTTTTAATTAGACCTTTTATTAATAAAAATATTTATGAGTTTTGGACATGAATAAAACCAAAATTTTCTTACTTCAAAGTATTTGGATACAAAGTATTAATCTTTAATACAAAATTTAACTTACATAAATTTTCTCCAAAATTTTATGAAGTATATTTTTAGTTTATTCCATAACTAATAAGTCTTAGAGAGATTTTAATAAAAATAAAAGTATTGTTGAGGAAATAGAGCAAGTTAAGTTTGATGAAATATATCCCTTTGTTTTCAAATAACCCCAACCTAAATCTCCCAACCTAAATCCTTAGATGTTATTTCTAAAACTGATTTTCAACCTATTGTATAAAGTTCTTCTCAAAAGAAAATAACTCAAGAATATATTTTTGAAGTTTTTATTCAAGAATATTTTCAAAATATTATTAAAGAATAGACATTTGAAAACCCAATAAATCAGTTATTTCTTAGAAATCATCATAGTGATGACATCATTGGTGAATTAGATCAACCGGATAGGACTAAAATTTATTTGAGAAATGAAAATGAATATATATAATTGTATCTCAATTTGAAACTAATAATCCTAATGATCCTTTAGGTGATTAGAATTGGATAAAATATGTGTAAGATGGGATCAATGAGTTTAAAAAGAACCAAGTATGGAGTTTGGTTGAACTTCCTAAAGATAATTCTATAATTCAAGTAAAATGGGTCTTTTGAAACAAATGTGATGAAAATGGAATAATATTTAGAAATAAATATAGAATTATTTATAAGGGTTATGATCAACATAAAGGAATATATTATGAAGAAAACTATTCTCTGGTAGTAATACTTGAGACTGTTTGTAAACTTCTAACTTAATCAATATTCTTAAATTTCAAACTATTTCAAATAAATTTGAAGTGTTATTTTCTTAATGGGTATGTTCAAAATAAATTATATCTAGAACAATCACCTGGTTTTGAAAATAAAAAACATCCATAATATGTTTATAAACTTACCAAGGAACTTTATAAACTTAAACAATACCTTAGAGCTTGGTATGATAGGTTGGTTAGATTTTTGTTACAAAACAATTTTGTTAAGGGAGATTCATATCCAACTATTTTTATAATAAAATTTAATAAAAATATTATTATTGTACAAATATATTTTGATGTTATTATATTTGGTTCAACTCAAAAATATTTAACATATTCCTTTGTAAATCTTATGAAGTCTGAGTTTGAAATGAGTATGATGGGTGAGTTAACATACTATCTAGGTTTTCAAATTTCAAAAACTCCATAAGGAACATTTATATCTCAACATAAGTATATAAAATATCTTCATAAGAAATTTGGGTATGAAAACACAAAAATTATTAGTATACCTATTGGTACCTACAATACTTTAGATATTGATGAGGATAGAAATCGAGTTGATCAAAAAAAAAATAGAGGTGTGATTGGAATTTTAATTTACTTAATATCTAGTCCTCTGGATTTTAATGTTATCAGTTTTATTATGTAATATATATATCAAACCAATCAAAAATAATCTCATCTAAAATTTTTATAATTAATCTTTCGTTACCTTAAAGGAACTATGGATTTAGGACTATTTTATTCTTTTAGAAATGATTTTGAACTAAAAAGGTTTTTAGATGCTGATTTTGGTGGATATAGAATGGATAAAAAATTACAACCAAAACCTATCATTTATTAAGAGATTATTTGGTTTCTTAGTCATGTAAGAAACAACACTCAGGTAGCACTTTCCATTGCTGAATCCAAATATGTAGAAGCTGGAAGTTGATGTGCTCAATTATTTTGGATAAAACACACACTCACTAACTATGGAATGAGTTTTACTAAAACTCAAATATTTTTTGGAAGACACAATTTACATTTCCCTAAGTAAAAACCCATCATATCACTAATAGTATAAGCACATAGACATAAGACACCACTTTCTTTGGGACCACACACAAAAAGGAGATATAATTTTACAATTCATCGAAATGCAAGAACAACTTGCTGATATTTTTATAAAACCCCTTAATTATGATGGATTTAAATATATTAAATATAATATAGTATTGATCAATGTTAAATGATTATTCATATCTACTTATTTTTTACCAATCTCTTTACATTAATGAACTCCTTCCCAAAGGGGAGTACATATGTTTTTATTTTTCTAAAACCTTTGGTTTTTTAAAAACATTTTTAGTTTTCCATGTGTTTTTATCATAATAACCTTTCTAGACACAAAAATTATTTTCAAGATTTTGGGTTTCAAAATTTATTAAAAACTAATTTGACATTTTTTGGATTCAAATATATTTATAAAAAAATTCCAGAAAATATTTTATCACAATCAGTTTTTATAAAATAATCATAATCAATTTTTATAATAAAATTACCATAATAAGTTCTAATACAAACATATCATAATCAAAAAAAAATTATAAAACAATCATAATAAATTTTCAAAATAAAATTACCATAATTGGTATTTATAATAAAACTATCATAATCAGTATTATTTTAAAAAACCAAGAAGAACATGTTACTAAATATAATGAAAATTTATAATCCAAAAGGTATTATTATATTAGTTTTTTCACTTATTATTTACTTTAGATTATACATATTCTTAAATAATTATTATTTTAAGTTTTAATACTTTTATTTTTTTCAAACATAAAAAATTTTATAATCAGATTATATTTCATACCTAGGAAATTTTTTTATTAAAAAATCTAGAGTTTAGAATTACCTTTAAAATTATTTATTTGATTAAATCATGAGAATTGGATCAGAAAAGGGTTATAATATAAACTATTTATTTAAATATTGAATATGAACCATCACCTCTACATGCCTATTTAAAGTTGGTACATTTCATGTCCCACATTGGTTCTCATCTTATTTGCTACTAACTCTTGTTACCCCTTAAAGAGATCAGTATGATTTTTTTGGCATTCATCCATTTATCAGCACAAGTCCCAATATGATGGAAACTAAGGAGGATTATGTGAATAATAAATTTTTCATAGAACAAATTCTAGATATATCATGGTATGACAATTATTCTAGAAAGGATTATTTATTTACAAGGCTGGGGAAATATCTGTATAGAAAAAAATGATAAGGATTTTTATTTGTACTACCCTGAAATCATCAAATAATTTTATGATTCTATAGAGTTTCTATAAAAAGGTGCTAAGGATAAAGCCTATTTTACTTTTTTTACTGAAAGGTATAATATTTCATACAAAATATTAGCATATTTTGTTATTGTACCTACTGGAGGTGAATCTTATTTACCCTCACATAAGTTACCAGATGAGATTTGGTCTTTTGAAAAATTGAAGGCAGAAGCTTATTTACCATTGAAATAGGCACTCTCATAAGGATGGATACCTCCACTAAGTTAGTCATCTATGGTCACTTCTCTAGGATTTTAATTAAAGTTGATCTAACGTCAACACTGATTGATAAAGTTGTGCTATCTACATCTTAGGATGAAATAACTCTCAGAATTGAATATGAGAAGAAGCTCCCCTTTTGTGATTCTTTCCATATAATTGGAAACTCGAGGGATAATTGTACAAGTGATCTCTTGTGTCCAAACTGTCAAAAAAAGGCCATGACTCCCAGAGTTGTAGAAGTTTTAGTAAAGAAATAATCCTGCATATTGAAACTGTTGATGCGGTTCAGGTTCCCGTTTCTAGTAATCTTAATCCTATCAATGGGAAGGTTAGTCCAAATGTCAACTTAGAAACTGATCAAGATATAAGTGCACCTATTTATGAATTTTCCCTAAATAATGGTTGTACAGATGAAATGAATTGTCCCACTGACTTTCCTAAAAACCCCAAAAGCCTGGTTCCACCTGTTCTACAAGTTGATAAATCCAAGGTGTATTGGGCTGATATAGCAGAGTATGGTCTCCACACTGGTTTTTCATTCAAGGATTCCTTGACTAAAGACATCACGGATAATGATGAGGGTGATGAATCAACTGATAGCCAAGAATACAAGGAAATTTCTGCTCAAAATGAGTTGGTCTTCAATTTGTGTCAAGAGAAGAATTTGGTTTCTTCTAGTCATAAGGGGAAGACCAAATTAGAAGGGGCTTAATCCAAAAAGGATATCTCTACTCCTCAGTACAAAAGTGATCATGGTCCTATTCTAAATAGCAGGAAATATATTTCTAAGTCATTTAAAGCTCCTGGAGACCACTTGAATCCTCCAAGATTAATGGATTCAAAAGAAGCAGTGACTTCATCCTCAACCCCTAATGCCTCGGGACAGGTAAGGGATCATTTTGAGGTTGAAAGATATTTATTGACTCATCTGGATAAAAAAGATGACCCCCATGAAGAACACACCTAATTTGAAAATGGACAACCCTTAGAATTCGGGACCTGGTAAGTGTTGGTAGGTCTCTTCTGGCTCTCAAGATGCTGCATCTGTCCAGTGCAAAAGCATAAATCATCCTACCAATGACAAACCCAATCGGATTGTAGAAGACCCTCAACCTGAATCAGGAAGGAGCAGGCTGGATTTTTAAAATACTGCTACTCATGTCCAGTGTACAGGAAAGTACCCGACTGCCACTGATGAGATTCTGACAGTTGAGAGGATCCTCAAAAATAGTGTTCCATGGACTCTTAATCAAAAGGGGGTTTGGTGCTCATAATGGACTATCAATAGGACTTCAGTCTTGAAGTCTCCTGAGAATGACACTGCTCAAAGAATGAAAGACAAACATCTTGTAAAGGTAAGTACTCGTAATCCTTTTGAGCTGCTTGCGTCTGGTGGTAGTGAGGAATAGGTTCAAAGTGATGTTTGTGTATGTGGATCGGATGAGATAAAGGATCCTGACGATGCTGAATTTATTCACGATGGAGGGGGACCATCAACGCTGGCAAAAATTGGGAGAAGAGAGTGTCATCCTCGTGGGTGGGGTGGACGCTCCCCTCATCACAATATGAACACTCAGTCTAAAATGGCCTAAATGTGTTCTTTCTGTCCTTAATCTCTTTTTTCAACTCCTTTGTATCTTGCTACCTTATTTTGATTCAATAAATAGGCATATGTGCCTCAATCTTTTACAAAAAGAAAAAACAAAATAAGAGTTTAGAATAGGCCAAAATTTGTGAAAGTTTGTTAAAAGGGGCTCAAAGGGATTTTGAAAATCTAATTCTATCAGTTTTTCATACCGATCAGATCAATCCTAAGGTCGAGATTGAGTTTACTGATACCTCTTTTATTCCTTAAATAATTATCACAGTTAATTATAAGTTAAAATAGAAATTAGTTACCGAATAATTTATCCTAGTTGCTGCTGAGAAGGAAAAGGAATGGGTATGTAAAATATTTGGAAAGGTAATTTTGCAAACAATAAGGCAATTGGAAAAATATCTTGAGGAATAATAGGAAGAGGAAGTGGATGAGGAAGTAAAAGTGGAAGAAGAAGTAGAATTAGAAGACGAATAATAGGATTATGATGAATAAAAGGAAGAAAATAATGATGAAGAAACACATATGGATAAAGACTCAAAAGAAAAGAAATCTTCAGAATCATCTTCAACATTAGCATTACCTTCTCAATTTGATAAGGATACTAACTTCGAAGCATCAAAATATCAAAAATCATCATCATTAAAGGAATATAATTCATATTCAAAATAGGAAGGAAATTCATCTTCTAAAGATGAAGAACAAGATCAAAAATCACATACCAAAGTTTCAGAAAAATTTTAATTAGATAAAGATGTAGAAATTATATTAGTTTTTTAAGGTAAGATTGTTTCTAAGAAAGGAAATGAAAAATTTGAAGAGAAACATAAATTTTATGCCAAATCCTCTAGAAAAAAAATCTCTAAAAGTATCATCAGGATCATTGGATTCAGTAGCTACATTTTATCGAATGGGTTTTGACTACATATGCCAAACTTTGAGAAGATTATGTGATACCATTCTATATTTTCATAATCTTTAGGTAAGGAATAAACTCATCTAAAATATCATTAATGAGAAATTAGAATCTCTAAAAGTCCTCACTAAATCAATTGTATAAATTAAGGCATAATTAAAATCATTTCAAGAAAAACTCAAGACTTAGAATATATCCTATAATTAGATGGTAAAGTAGTAGAATCAAGTTGATATTGATATTAGGGATCATGATTACCAAATTGTTAAAGTAATTAAACTTTCATTATAAATGGAATACTACTTTGAAAATTTAACTACTGATATATTAGATCATGTCAAGTTCGTTGAAGAGTTTAGAGACACAACAGATGAATGAACTGAAGAAGTGAAATCTCTTAAAGAAAAGTTTCCAAATTTTGATTTGGAGAATATCTATATCAAAACTTATGAAAATGAATTTATTCTTATAAAATATTAAAATAATAATATTTTTGAGGAAGTAGAGAGTATCAAGTCATATGTCTGGAAGCGGACCATAATGGAAGATCAAATCGGATAGCTCAAATATTCAGTGGTAGAATCTTAGAACCATCATAATGAGTTTAGAATGATTAAGGCCATTGTGAAGAAGCTAATGAAGAGAGAATGAACACTTTTACATTTTTAACTCTTGATGTATATTTTTAAACATTTGAATGATTGTGAAATTTGAATGAATTTTAATCAAATACTTTCTGTTTGAATGTTTTCTAATTGCTATTGGATGTCTCTTCTTTCATTTATTTCATGGATGATTAGTTATTTCACTCAAAATTTGTTTCATTTATTACCTCTTACAAAAATTTCAAGTTATATAATTTCCTAATTATTTTAGAAAATCACAAAGGGGGATATTTTTTTAAAATTTATGATTAAGGGGTAAGATATTTCTAAGGGGGGGAAAGTTTTGGAGAAACTTATGGAGAAATGTTTAAAGGGGAGAATTATTTATTTAAATATAATATATTTTAATAATTTTCATCATGTCATAAATGAGACACAAACTTGGGGAAATTTAGGAGATAAATAATATCTTCAAATTTATTAAAATAACAAAGGGTTGTAATTTTTTCGAAGTTATTATTTTTCATTTAATTATTTTTTTATGATTTCCAAAAATAAAGAGATTGTTAATTCAGAATTATTACTTCTTAATTTTACATTTTTTTATATTTGAAAATCAAAATACCTTTTTAAAACTTTTTTACTAACTTTTACATATCCTAACTATTTTATTATGTTTTTGTAGAAAAAATTACTTTATACTAAATAATGAAATAATTCCAATGAAAAAAATGTAAACTTGTTATTATTCAATCTGATCCTTCAGACTGACTAGTGGTTTGATCAGTGGTTAGAATTTTGTCTTCTAAAAAAAATCATGAACATAGAACTAACCTCGGTACCGATTCATTAGAGTGACCCTTATTCAGTTTATCAATTTGAAAATCAGTAAGGAAGTCCATTAGACTATCCAAAGTTTATATTATTTTTATTAGGAATTTTTCTATCAGATGAAATACTTTTAGAATTATAATGGTGCTAAATAAAATGACATTAGACATTCAGTTAAGCTAGACCATTATGATCTATCAAGGAGCCAACTATCTGAGGCCATTGCAACTAACTTTGAAATATGATTGTTGGAAGATCGCTTCTAAATAGTAGGTTATTTGAAGAGTTGGAAGTTTTTACGTTCACAACTCAATTTTTCTAAATTTTTCTCTATGTGAACTTCTCATTATTAGTCATTATAATACTTAGAGAGTTGAAGTTATATTGAATCCTTATAAGGATTGAAATCCCTTTATATATGTTTTCTTTTATAATTATCTGTCTGATAATTGTATCGATCGAGGGATTATAAGGATAGGAATATGATGAATAAGATCTATCGGGTTGAGTCCATTTAGAGCTAATAAGACATACATTAAACATTGTATCGAGGGATTTTATGAATAGGAAGACAAATCTTGTTCTAATCATCGTGTCATGGGATTCCCTGATAAGGAAATTCAATCATTTATAGGAGGTTTAACACTATGGATAACTTTAGTCGGGGTTTTTGGCTACATTAACACTTATGGTTAAAGAGTGGAATATTTTAATATATCTTATAAGTAATTCTTACTTTTATAAGCTATCATATTTCTTATTTTTACAAGACTTTATTATATTGTGCATATTATGGTAGAAATTTTGTTTTAAAAATGATTTTTATTAATTAATTTATCAGTGTGACTATAATAACAATAAATATAATCTGATTTAATCATATAGTTTCTGAATTTTATTCAAATACTCTGATTATTGGATGATCATTGAGTCTGATCTTTTTACTTAAAGATTTATTATGTTTTTGTTTAGTTTAATTTTCTAAACTATAATCCATCCCGCCCCCCAATCTTGTCACCATCATAAGCTCTTATGATCCAAAAATCATCCCCAATGGTTATTCTTGATACCCTTGATGCTTGTTGCCAGCCCTAGGGGATCGAGGGTGCTCCTCAGGTATGTGGTAGGCCAGTTCATGAGTTCTCCGGATGAAAATCCTAGGCTAGTTCATTAAAAAATGGTATCAAATCATCTAGGTTTCTTGACATGGTCCTAGTTTCTTAATACTTACCTTCTTTTTATTTGGTGGTTGGTGGTAGAAAGAAGATAGGATCATTAAAACTTGGGTGGTAGGTTTAGAGAAGTGCTTGGTCCACTCTTCCTTATGTTAGATCTCAAGTTTCCGTAGGTTCTCGAGAGACTTATTTTAATTTTTAAGGTTATAGTGAATTTTTTTGAGATTTTTTAGTATAGAGTGCTATTAATATGAGTTGTAGGGATTTTTAGGATATATCCTGTGGAATTCATTATTTCATATTGAATTTGGAAGGAATATTGGAGGCATATAGTTAAGACACATGGTATATCAAACCATGGGTATCCCATGAAAACCATCTATAAAAATTCTAGCAGCACTCGTATGGTCGGAACGTGGTTTGAAAAACCATGTAGTAAAAACTATGCACAGTAAAGAATGTTGGGAAATTTTTTTTTTGATGACATGATGAATTTTTTATTCTTCTTTAATTGATTGTATTTTTTTTGTGGGTGTTTGATTAGAAATTAATGGGTTGTAAATTTTTTTAAATCAATTTTTAAACTCAATGTTTTATGATTTAGTAGTTGCGATTTTTTGAAAACCCTTGTTTTAAGAGAGTTAATGTTTTCTTATAGAAATTTTTTAACCTTGTTACATTTGATTTTTGTAAAAAATTGATTTTGGAGTTTTCTTCATTTTGAAATGATTTGGGTATGTGGTATGAAAGTTTTACAAATATTTTGGGAAAATTTTTGAAAAGAGGTTTTTTTGTCCTTGATTTGGTTTCTTTGAGATTTGGTTCACCTGTGTAGAGTTTTGAGGTGGTGTGATTGGGTTTTGTTTTTTGTGATGTTTTAAAATAGAACCCCTGGTAAAGAATTGAAAATTCAAGAAAGGGATTTCCTTAGTTAATTGTCCCAGTAATCTAGGATTTTTCCTTCCAGTATTCGACACTACCAAAACTCATCATAGAGTGGTAGAGACATGTTTATTCCAAATCATGGATCATTCATGAGAGTTTCTAAAATAGTATCCTCTAGTATTAAATGATGATCAAGGATCCCAAGAGGTTATTTAGTGTCTATCCAAGGTTCAAGAGATTTTTTAATTTATACAAACTCCAAAAGACTCTATGGTGAGGTGAATCATTCCTTTATTCGAAGGTTTGGGTTTTGAGTGGTGTAAACTCACTATTCATACCAAACCGTTTGAGGATCTCTCTTGGAGATATTTTGAGGCCACCTTAATTCAGTGGTTTTATCGTAAATAAGTGATATTTGAGAATTTGATGAGGTTGTTGGTAATCCTACAGGGTGATCAGTAAGTTAAAGACTCTATTGAATGTTTTTTTTTCTTGGTTATTTTCTCCCCAAAGTTTTTTGTTGATGATTCAATGAAATAGTGGTTGTTTTCTTGGGGCCTTCATCCAATTATACATTATTCGATGCTTTCATCTACCCTAAAAACCTATATATAAGTGGTTTATAATTCCATAATCATTGAGGAAATCTTGGTAGGTAAAACTGATATGGGAAATGCTCTGACTCCAGCTAGATCTAGTAAATATGATCTTGCTAATGAGGAGAATTAGGATGGTAGTGGTGATGGAAGGCTACCTTTTTAACCTACTATTCCTATTGCGGTCAAGTGAAATTTGGTTGTGTTTTTTTAATGTGGGGGTCTGGGAACATTCAATATTCTTATCATTCATATCCTAATACCTTCCATCTTTATAGTTGTTCTAGTCATATTCATAGTTTTTTTGAGATGGTCGGGTATCAGAGGAAGAAATATTAGACCTAGATTGAATCTAGTTAGTGTTTTGTATTGTCACTTCCATGATAGAGTTATAATTTGAACATTTTTTCAGGAGTATCATCTTTTATATTATTTTTTAGATTTGGGACTTGTCTCATTTTTGTATACCTAGTTCCTTGTATATAATGGATAAAAGGGATTTTGACCTTATTTTTGAATCTTTTTAGATGTTTATTCCATTTTAATTATTGATGTCTTTTTGTTTTCCATGTATAGTATGTACCATGTGTTTAAATTTATTTTATGGATGACATGGGGGTGTCTTGGGTGTGGGAAATGGTCATGGGGATAATATGTTGGTTTCTAGGTAGACTTTGAGAGATACCATGTTGTTTTTTTATTTAGGATCACCATGAGTGGGTGTTCCTTAACTTTATCTATGTTTACCTTCTTTGAAGTTTCACGACCCATGTTTTAAACCCTTTTATTCCATGTTGAGGTATGTGCATGTTGGAGTGCCCCTCTTGTTTCTTCGAGTTAATTTTATTAGTGATCGGTTCTAGTGACCTCTTGGTTGTTCTTGAGGATGTTCTCCCTTGTGATATTTTGATCTCATCATTTTGGTTCATGGAATCATGTATCATTGGTTTCAATCAACCTTTTGAGTATACCAATTTAATGCTTCACCATTTTAGAGAAATTATAAATGGTGGGGATACCTATGTTAGGTATCCATATGGTTTTTCTTCTCTATTGGATTGATCCTTTAGAATTCCTTTGGTTGGGATGTGTTATCATTTGAATCTAGTGACCTCAGATGTTCTAAAGGTGGTGTTTAGGTTTTTTACTATGATCTTGTTTGGGATTATGGAGTCTCTTAGGATAAGTGGTGGAAAAATTTATAGTCTATATTTCATAAAAATATCATAGTAATGGTTATCCCAACATCATATTTTATTTTCTCTTCACTCTCACTCAGTTAGGAGTCTTTTTCTTAGGATTCCAAGTATGTTTTATGATGTGTTCTTAAAACACATGATTTTCCACATATTTTATTTAAATTTTTAATAATTTAATTAATTATTTATAGTTTTTTTTTTAAATAATTTTACTTTTCTAATTTCATAGATTAATTCATTAATTAATCATTTTTTATAATTATTATTGTATTTTTAGCTATTATGGTATTTGATGTTTTAATTAAATTTATAATTATGAAATCGAATTATATTTTGTCTCTGATTTATATTGTAAGTTAGTGTAAAATTTTAGATATGTTTTTAGTTTTTAAATTTTAATTATCTGATTAATTAAATTAATTATTTATTCATTTGTTTTTAATTTATATCATTTCATTTCTTTTAATTTAAATTTCATGTAATTAGTTAATTAATTAATTTTTTGAAAGCAATTATCATTTTATTTATTTATTAATTTTAAGTTAATTTTCTATTAATTTTTAATTTTAATTTTTCTGAAGTCAAGAGGACGGTGTCACATAATACATCACCAGATTTGTGAAGACACTACTAGCCTCTCCCTAAACTACACACCACCAGTTCACCACCATGAGACACCGCCACACAGTGAACATTGAGACACTATTGGTTTTTTTACCTTTACCAAAAAACTCAACACACTGCCAGACCTTCTTCTGTTGTAGCGAGATACTAACATAGTATTTTATCTCACCATCGGCTTCAGCGACACACCTCCACCACTACAGTACCCAACTCACCGCCACTGTTAACCACAAGACAACACTAGGGATTCCTTTTCTGTGATGCACCGTCAGTTTTTCAACCCACCAACTGATCTTACCACAGACTGCCATAGATTCTTCTTATCACTGTAGGAAAGAAACAAAAATCTGGAATAACTGAAGCTTCTTGGGGTCTAGATCTTCAATTTCCCAATCATCGCTTAGGTATGGATCTATTATCGTGGCCACCTAGTGAAGCCACTTTGGTCTTCACCACTGGATCTGGGACCTACTGACACTTATAAAAATATTAAATTTAATAATGTTAATAAATAATTTAATTAATAATAATAATTAATTAAATAATAATATTTACAGATAAATTAATAATTTAATATTTACTCAAATATTTTAATTGTATTCATAATTAATTAAATAACTAAATTAAATCTTTTTATTACATTAAAAAATGTGTTAATTGCTCTCTTTTTAAATGTATAGATACACACCCCACCCATAATCACATCTAGTTTCAACCAACTACCTAGAGCTTTTAGTTAGAGGGGTTTTGATATTTTCACATGAATTGCAGTAGATAGAGACACATGTTCGGTGATTTGGGAGTACACCAACTGAAGTTGGTGGAAGATATTAGTGACCAGTTGATTAAAGATTGGTGACTTTAAAAGATTCATGGGATCTATATCTCAGGGAGATCATTCATTTGATAATTTCATCATTAGGAGTAGCAACAGGACATCTAAGAGACTTCTTAGAGACTAAGACCTGGAGACATTGGAGAATAGAAGTAAATAAATAGTACATGATTGGGAGGGAGATTTTTTCGCTCTTATTTTTTAATTTATTTACTCTTTAATTGAATAGTTTCAATTTCAATTTTTTTAATATGATTGTTCTCTGAATTTTATTCACTTGGGGGATAGAATTTTATTTGTTAATTTTCTAATTCATCACTTAAATTTTTCATCATGAATTAGAATTGACCGGTGAGGTTGATTTTAATTCTTAATTCAAAATTTTTCTCCAAACCTTTTTTTCAACTTCATTCCTTCAAGACCAATAAATGAGATTGATTTTTAATTCATGTCATCAAATTTTTAATTCAAAAACATCAGTAACTATTAGCGAGATGTTTACTGATGATAATATCTTCATTATTCATTTATTATTGATCTTTATTGAAGCGGAGAACTTTAGTATTGATTAAATAGTGAGTTAATATCTTAGCGAGGAAGGTTAACTTTTCAATTTCAAATGTTTTGGAATCAATTTACCTTTAATCGAAGAAGTTATTTTAAGTGAAGAAGTTGTTTTCATTCAACCAGTAGAGTTCAATTACCCTAAGCATTTTTCTTGATTGTTAGTTCCTCAAATTTATCATATCTATTGAACATCATCCCTTTTGTTTTCAATTTTTCAACAAAATTACCTTGTCACAGTTTATAAAAAATCACTATTTCATATTTTATCATCAAAATAAAAAAAGTTAAAAATAAAATCCACCCATTATTAACAATAATGGGGTTTTTTTTGAAAAGTTTTAGTCACTCAAACTAAATTTTAGCCTTCCCTTGGGTTCAACCCTACAACCCATTACATAATAGTTAGTAGGAAATATAAATTTTTAAACTTTGGAATCAATTTAACAAATATTGCGTCATTTTCTATTGGTGAATTCCTAATCATTCAGTAGTGTTTGACCTAAGGAATGGGTTGTTTATGCCTCTTGTCCTTGGTTTGGAGGTTTTGTGAAGTTGGTTAGAAATTGAGTCCTTATTATAGGAAATGTGGTATTGGTATTCCCTCTTCTCTTAAGTTTTTGAAGACATTCCAAGGGATTTTTTTA
Organism: Viscum album; assembly: GCA_963277665.1. Classification (NCBI taxonomy): domain Eukaryota; kingdom Viridiplantae; phylum Streptophyta; class Magnoliopsida; order Santalales; family Viscaceae; genus Viscum; species Viscum album. The sequence continues at coordinate 451,789,580 of OY728133.1, forward strand.
CATAATAATGTCACTTTTATGTTTGGGTATTTTATGGGTGGATTTTCCCCTCAAGTTAGAGGAATTTTGGGATGAAATGTGAAATTTTGGAGACTTTTTCTAGGTTTCACGGTCATGATACATAGTTAAACTAACCATACATCCTATGTTTTTAGCCCCTATGGTTTTTAAAAGTGGTGATCTAAACATTTAGTGGATTTTTTATTTAATAATGTAGGTAAACCATGAAATCCACTCAAAAAGGGGTGATTTTGTCTTTTTTCCTTTTTTGAAATTGGGTTTTCCTCCCTTATGTCACCCACATTAAACCACCCAACTTAGACACCTTTCCTAGACTTATCTATCTCTCCTAAGCTCCTCCAAGGTGATTTAAAGGTGGTTTCTAGGTGATTTTTCACCTAATTCAAGAGGTTAGGGTGTCCTTCTCCATTCACTTTGGTTTTCTCCTATTTTATTCTTCTCCTCTAAACTTAGTAGTCATATTTGGATTATTTTCTTAGTTGGGGTTGTTAGGAATATGTGATTTTGGTTTGTAAAGTTTTTTATCCATCCTAGTAGTTATTTTTTGATAGATTTCTTTAAGGGTGAGATGATTCCACCCCATGAGGTAGGTGTTTCCATTTAATTTCCTTTTATTTAATAATTACCTGGATGTTTGGTTTTAAAAATAATTTTCAAATTAGATAATTATTATGTATGTTATCTTAGTTTGATTCATGAATAATTTTATATAAACTACCTTGGTTTTCATTTGGCATGATGATGGGAATTTTTTGGTTAAATGGTGTTTTGTTGAAAATGGGTGTTCATGGATTAAACATGTTTGATAAAATGACAAAGATTGTAACATCCCAAGTAAGTAATGAATAATATATATTTTTATCTATGTCTATTAATGAATTAGATAGTGTTTTAGAGGCTTAAAATGAAAATAAATCCAATCTTAAGCATAGAATACACTAATATTCTTAAAGGATTATTTTACTGCCTTGGATGGAAAAACATTTTTGAATCTATATTTTGACAATTTTATAAACTATTTTTGTCAAAATAAACTTATTCTCTATTATTGGGACATCAAAATTTACTTTGTGTGAATTTTTGGTATTTTTCTGACAATGTTCATTTTTTTAATGAATAGTGAAAAATACTGCATTTTACATCAAAACTACTTTTTAATCTAATTTATTTATATGATTATATTATCTTTTAAATTGGTTTTGAAGTTAAATTAGAATATATTTTTACCATTTAATCCAATGGTGGTCATTGGAATCAATTTCACTTTGAAATTAGAGTTAAACTGGTGTCAATCTTTTGATACTTATTGTTTTATAAAAACACGCCATTTGCTCTGACAGCGGGAATTAATTATTAAATTAATTAAAGTGACTTATATGTTTTTAATTTTGTAAAATAGACTTAATTTTTGAATTCGTAATATCAAATATAGCTTAGGGTGAATTTTTGGTAATTTTCTGAAAAACTTCAATTTTTGATGAATAGTGAAACCACTAAGTGATAATCAAGCAAACTGATTTTTCAGTTAAATGAAAGTTTACCACTAATGTGTATTTAATTTTGAAAATCCAACATAAATGGTTGTCATTATTATGTAAAATGTGGTTCAATGAGATTAAAATAATTTTTTGGTGAATAGTAACTTATTAAGTTCTTAATCGCGATTAGTGGTAATTAGTGTAATTTAAGGTAAAAATGATATTATAAAAATGTGAAAACACCATGAAACTTGTCCTACACCTATTGGGTGAGTCATGGACGACCAAGACAATCCATGGGTCAACTTGGGGACCCCATGGATCCACTTTGGTTGGGGAATGACATAAATAACTTTTTATTTAATGTAAAAGTAAAAATGACACAAACATATTATGTTTTACGAAAACAATTTTTACATGGGGTTATAAAGATCAGATTTTTGATTATAAATAGTCATTGGAAATATAAAACTATTTCCTACATCATAGTATTTTTATTATAATTTTTAGACTTTAAATAAATTAAATTATTTATTACATCATGATGATGCAGCCATGACCTCATTATTTAACGATTTAAATAAAATGGAAAGATAATGAAAAATCTAAAACCTACACATGGCCAAAACCAATTGGATGAGTGGATTTAGAACCCTTATCACCTTATCCACGAATTATATTAATGTGGGACCTTTTAAAACCGAAACACATTTTCAAATAAAGTAATATTTCTTTACTTTCCAAAAGTGCCCCTCTTCTCCTCTTATAAAAGGCCCCCACCTCTACCTCATTTCACACACTCCTCAAGCCTTTGGCTCAGCCAAACCCTGCCCATTTACTCTATTCACATCTCTCTCCTCATCCTAGAGGATTCCCTTTGGGCATAATCCTTACAAAGGAAGCCTTTAGGCTCAAATCAAAAGGAGTTACACTTTTTAAGGTAATTCATTCTCTCATGTTCATTTGTTTTATTTTGCTTCTCCAACCCCCTAAACTCTTTTTATTTACTTATTTTGTAACAACACCAGTATCTTCAATATACTAGGGTGTTTTTATAAGATTTATTTGAGCTACACTCTCAGAAAACTATATCAAATAGTTAAAGAACATACGGTTTCCGTGGATGGCGAAATTCTGCCTCCCGAAACGATGATTGTTCAATACTCATTTAACACCTTAAAAGGTGGACATTATGATGTCACTATTTTTATATATGATATATAATATGTTTATGTTTTCCTTAAGCTTCTGTTTTTTTTCATTTTGGGCATACCTTTATGGTTTCCATTACGGGTAAACACGATATCTTCATTTTAGGAAGTGCGGACTACCGCCCCCTGAAAGTGATTTGATTCGTTAATACCATATGTGGGATGTGTAAAGGATAAAGTTAATGATATTATATATGTTATTATACTGGAATTATAATATACTCTTATATAATTATGATTCCATACCATAAATACGAAATAGAAATGGAAGTAGCGTTCATGCGTACGTACGGCTTACCGTCTCCATGAACGGTGCATTTCATTTCTTACCTCTAAATGTGATGTAATATTATAAATACATGTATATGCTGAATATATATGATATATATGTTATCCAAATCATTAATATCATTCTGTATATAATGAACCTTTGACCAAATTAACAACATGTAAGTGTAAGAAGTCTATTTTTGACTTAAGAACCAAATACCGACAAAATGAACACTATTAACTTAAATGATTACATGATGTTCATAACATGGTATAAAAGGAATAATAAACTTTAAAAAGGTTCATAATCAAGTAGATATTAACTCAAGTTTATTATTCAGGAGATTAAAGAACGGTCGGGTCAAGTCGGATACGAGGTATGGGACTTCGTCTCAATCTTCTTTCATTGAGGCATATTTTATTTTATACACAACTTTCTTTTATACGGTGTATAAACCCCTTTGACTTTTACGTTTATTCAAAAGGAATCTTTTTTATACGAAGCGTTTACTAAACTAAAAAAGGAAATGTTTTTGTCGTACGTATGCGGCGACAATGACTTCTCCGCCGTCGTGACCGTTATTTGAGTTTCGGCTTCCTCTACAAGCCATACCTTCTTTTTAAAAGAAAAATAAATACCATGTTTTACTTTTCTTTTCTTTTGGTATTGAAAATGGTTTTCACAATGTTTTTTGTGTTGTATTGATATCTTGTGATTGAAATGTGGAAATGTTATGTTTCCTTTATGCATGTTTTATGTGATACGATTATGTTATGGTTCTTGGGCATTATTATGAAGACGGGTGGTTCCGTGATAAACTAAGGGCGGGTGAGCCCGATATAGCTCTCCAATGCATTGGGTAACGTGAAGGAGTGAAACGTTAAGGTTTCTCCAAATAGATTTTAGGGAATATACTGTGATGGGTATTCCAAACGTAACCAAGAGGGTTACTCCCTAAGTAAGAATGTTATGAATGCCTCAAGTTACCTTTATGTCTTATGATTTCTATGATTTATTCATGATTTTATGAGGTATGTTAAAGTGCCTATGTTTTATGGGTAAAGTATGATTTCATTATTATGTATATATGAACTCATGTTTCTTTTCCATGTTTTTATAACCCATACTGAGCTTTTTATGCTCATCCCAAGTTTTTTTGAAATGTTTTTCACAGGTCAAGGGAAAGGTACATGATATGATGATAGTGTCAAGGAAGTGTCAAGAAATAATCCATGTTTTATTTTAAATGTGTTTCCATTGATAGGAATGAAGAATACTATATTTATGTAACCACTTTATTTATATGTGGAATGTAATGCAAGTTTTATGATCTAATTCTCTAAAACTCAAAACCCGAAAAGATCCTCAATGTGTAATCTTGTAATAACTCAAGATTAAGTAAGGTTTAAGGCTGGGGCCTTATAAAGATGGTTTTATATAAGAAAAGAACACATTCCTTGTCTTTTAAGCCAATATTTATTTTCAAAGTGGGTTACCTTTTTATTTTAATAGGTTTTCATGAATTTAAAAGGGGTTCTATTGTTTTATAATGAAAATTTGGTTTTACCTTATTTTGGTTTATTATGATGATTGATTATTGTGATGCGCCTTGTAATTGTGTTTAGATTAAAAAATAATGGTATTTATATATCTGTATACTATATGTGATAATTTAAAGGCCTAATTGGGTACTTTATTATGTGTTGATTTATTGAATTTTATTATTCCCTTATTGATCCCCCTTGTTTTTTCATGACTTATATTCTTATCCATGTGATTTTTTCTTTATGATTTTATTCATGGAGTTTTATGAATTAGGTATCCTTTTAAGGTTAGTGTGTGAGGTGGTAAGGATTTTATTATGGTGTTGGACCTTAGGGATTTGTTATGGTCATGTGATGATGTTTCTTGTTCATAGCTTGTGTCCTTTAGTTATTCCATCAGGAGACCAAGGCTACTAAATAGGGAGTATTGGGATTTTGTTAGGCTGGTTGAGATTATGAACTGGATATTCACCCTTAGTTGTACATAACACCTATCTAGTGTGAGTGTCATCAATGATAATAGGGTAAAATTTATTTAGTTATTGGATGTGTGACCATTAACCTGTTGGTATTAGGTCCACCTTTATGTGTCATGTGTTGTCTTGTTAGTCCCTATGGTGTTTCCTCATGCTATGTATCATATATTATTACTTTCATTATTAATAATTATGTGAGTTGATTACTTTTTGTATGGAATTACTTTACATCTTTATTATATTATGGTTTTAGTCTTTATATTGACTAGTATGGTTTCATCCATTTATTACCATTATTTTAGCCTTCTATGGTTTTGTTATTTTATGGTTTCCCTTGTTTCCTTTCCTTTGAGTTGGGTGTGTAAAATATTTTTAAGGAAAAGGGGGAAAATGGTTTCAATGTTATAGTTTTTTTGTAAATACTTTTGAAACATTTTAAACTATGTTTTGGATTGTTTTAAAAAGGGTGATGTTTTAATTGCAAAGGAATAGTTGTAGATATGGCAATGCTTTGGTAAAACCTCTTATGGCATGATTTATAAAAGTTGTACTTTAATAAAGTGCATAACCTATATTTTTTCTCTTATATCATGTAAAGGGAAATTAAAACCTAATTTTTATATTAATTTAAAACTATAAGTTTTGGCTTCTTTTATAAAAGCAATGAAATGGAATCATGGTGGTATCCTATTGTCTTCGGAACACACCTTGTATACTCATTTTGGTGGGTATATAACCTTCATATCTTATATAGGTTTCTTCATGTTTGGATTTCGGGTTTGATATGGTGCCATCTTTAATAGGGATATGATGATTGTTGGGATTATGGTGTTGACATGTGTATCACATAGAGATGGTGATAGGACCTTCAGTTTCATAGAATTGGTTGATTCAAGTTTTATTTTAGCCTATTTCATCTTCTATTTTTTCTGCTTTTTTTATAGTTGTTTCACTTCTTATTAAATGGTTATATATATATATATGTGTGTGTGTGTGTGTGTGTGATAAGTCCTTTATAATGTATCTTTATCTCTTTATTATTATTCCATGTTTAGATGTTTATATTTTCTTCCTTGAGGGTGAAACTATCCTCAATGATTATGTTTTATACCCTTGAAACTTTTCATTATCCTGGGGGGGGGGGATCAAGGGTATTCCTTACATATATGGAAGGTCGGTTCGGTTGTCCATTAGATGGAAGGCCTGGGTGAGTTCATTAAAACATTCCTATTAGGTCCTCAAACATAAATATTTATATATTACATCATCAAATTACATTTAAATACATTAAAATGGTTTATAAAGAGCATGTGAATCATTAAATAATATCCCCTAGAATTTTTATACCAGGTGGGTATTTAGGCCACTTTATCATGCACCAAGTGAATATGGAGTTAATACTCAACCATCCTTTTCTGGTTTATTACCCCTTCATGAATTTATGTCAGAGCCTACATCCACTTATTTATATCTAGATAGGGATGTCATTTCTAGGAAACTACATGATCACTAATTTACCAGAATTTCAAGATGTTATCCTATACTTAGAATTATCCTTAGGGTTTCACTAATTTTCTCTATTTTTATCTCTAAAATAGCTAAAATAATCCCCAAAAATAACAAAAAATTTCTTTGATACTAATTAAAGTATAACAAACCCGCAATCCCATGTATTATGATAAAAACACATACTTTACAGTTAGATTAAATTCCAAATAAGTTGAATCAAGCTAAAAATTCATATATTTTCGATTAATTAAACATTACATCTCACTATAATCTTATAATCTGAAATACAGAAAGGTTTAGTGTCTTTGGATATTAGATACACAAAAATATTATTGTGAACATTTCTATATAATTTCACCATACTAGATACCCTTCTAGAAATAACCTAGGTTATACTCATCATCATAACTTGGGGAATTAAAACATAAGAAAAGGGTGAGATCATACTCCCAGTAAGGTTAAACATAAGATATAACAAATGATTACTATAAGTGAGCATAACATAACATGTGGGTATGAGAGCATAATCAAGTTCCATGAACATAACATTAGAAAATCATACCTAAATAAACATGGATCATCAATTAAAAATCAAGGCATAAGGATTTGAGAATAACATAATACATGATTTATCATAACATGAACACATTTCAAAACATAATATAATGGCACAAACTTAAGCATTGAAAATCATTTACTTTATCAAGGATCACTTCCAAGATGGTAAAACCCAAAGAAATAAATCTCAAATCATGAGTTGTGGAATAAATCATCAGCATAACATAATACATGAGCCATAAGAGTATGTAATGTAAAAAAAATCTAGAGCCATGAGATAATGGCATAGGCATAATAATATGACATGAGTATGGTATAAATATAAGTTTATAAATAAGATGTCAAGGATACCCACCAATATATTTATCATATAGTAGTCTTTGGATAACCACAAGTGTACCTTCGTAGGCTCGGTCTTACCACACATATACCCTTGGGATTGGGATAACCTCTAATATTCCATTTGATGCTCAAAAGATAAAAAATTTACTAATGCATTGGAAGGATATATAATTCTAGGCCCACCAATCACATAATGAAAACAATACATAATTTTTCCACACGATCATAAAAACTTGTATCATTTCATCATATCTTAATTAACCCATGGGAAAGAAATGGGTTTCATGAAAACTTACTTAAATCATTATCTTCATAGTCTATATAGATAAAGAAGGTGGATGGTATCATAAGAACATATATCAAGTGTAACAAAAAGAGTATCAAATGATGTTTACATAGATAAAAAACATCCATAGACTATTTAAAAATTCATCTAGAGAGAGAATTTGGGTGGTACCATAATATCATATCACATTTTTAACATAAAGAACATAAAAGGATGTTAACATATATGAAAAATAACATTTCAATATTATTGGATAAATAAATTTGAAAAATAAGAAATAACCATTTTTAAATGAATGAAATCATTAAAAGTGTTTTCTTTAAAATGAAATGATTTGAGTTTGATAAATAATTTTAATATATACTCTATAAAAGAAAAAATGGTTTTTTGAAAAACAAAATATAAAATAAATATGTTTTCAAAATACTTCTTTGAGAAGACATAAAAACACTAGGCTTATTTCTTAAAAACACAAGCCTTTAAAATCCCTTCTAAAATCAAGCGTTTCTTTTCAAAATAAAAATTTTACATTTGAAAAATATAACAATATTCCATTTTCTTTTCAAAATAATTAAGAATTAAAATAAATTGAGAAACCATTTTAAAACATTAAAAGAACTTTTCATAAATAATAATTCTCATAATAGTGAAATAATGTGTTCACATGGAAAATAATAAAAAGGGATACTTCTTTCAAAATGATACCTGTGGAAAATAATAAAACATTATTTTTAAGAAAATACAAAAGGTAAAAAAAATTAAAAAAAAATAACATTAATAAATTAATGAATCATGGATAAGTACATCCATAAAATGAATATGGACATAAAGTTAGAAGATCCTCAATCAAAAAAGAGGTGGGTCAGTTTTACTTATAAGCATTGAATTAGGTAAATTATTTAACAAGGAGAATGAAATTAATAGATTATATATAAAAACTCAATAAAAACCATAAGATAAGAAAATTTATGGGTACTTAGAGATAAATATCACACAATATTTTCCCATATGTAAATTCATTCCTAACAATATTGATTTGAAAATGAGATTGGAAAGAATCTCTTACAACTTAATTACCTTTAAAATCAAAAAAAAAACTATGAAAGGAAAATAATATGATGGATTTTTTAATCCATTTAATTTAAAAATAATTATATTAAAATATAAATCCATTGGAATTATATACACCATAAAATAAAATAACTGGTGAATATGGAATTTGTCTTAAAGAGGGAAAATTTAGAAGAGAAACCCTTACCATAATTATCAGCTTCCCTAAAATCACTTTAACCTCCTATATAATAAACATTAATATCTTAATAACTATTTTAAGAAAATTATTCATATCTATAACCCTTTTTAATCTTTTTTTATAATCATTTATTATATATTCATTAGTTATTTGTTGCTTATTTTAATTATTCGATGTTATAATTCTTATTATTTCGCACATGTTTCATAATAGAGTCGTCATACCATGTTATTTGATAATAATTTAATCATTAAAAGATTAAAATTTTAATTGAAATTATTTTTTTCTGTGATTTATACATCTTCAAGTCCATTTAATGGGAACTATGTGCATGTTTTGAGAGAATTAGATCCATGACAAACTTATTTTGGGTAATCTATCGATAACAACTGATTACTTCATAATGAATGTAAATTTTTGTTTCATACCTTAAAGAAATATTCATGTTATATACAAATCCATTATATCATATATATTCATAAAATATATTTTATAAATGTCCATGTAGGGTGGTTATGAAAAACGGAACATGTCACTCCATAAAGGTGATAGTCTACATGTACACATGGATGATGTTTTCGTTTTTCATAATATGAAAAGATGGGGAAATTTATTTATCTTTTAAAAATATTAGTAATTTTATAAATATAAAATTTATTCATTAAATACACCCTTTAAACAATCATGTAAGGCAGTTTTGAAAAATAGAAAATGTTGCTCATATAGGAGGTAGTCCACATGTAACATGAACAACGTTCACATTTTTCTAATGGTTTTGAGGGGAATATATAGTGTTTATTCCATAAATATAATAAAATTTATTATAGTAATGATATTTATGTTTTTATTTTAGGATGGAATAATAAAATTTTAGGTAGAATAATAAAACCTATATAAATAGAAATAAAAAAGTAGTGATTTGAAATTTTTACCTTACTCCTTGGAAAGTCTCCATTGAAAATTAGATTAAACCAATGAAAAGTGGTATTTTGAGGATACCAGAACCTATAGGATGTGTCTAGGAGTTTTGGGTAGTGATTTGGGTATATTTTTCTAAACTAAGGGTCTTTTGTATTTAAGATAAGTGGTGTGGTGAAAGTCTCATCTTATAAGTGAGGGAAGTGAAATTTTGGTAAAAAGAGGTGCACTATACAAGGAAATGGCTCAAAAGTGGGTAATAATGGATAGGGGAAGATTTTGGATAGATAAAACTCTTCAATACAAATTTTGAGATAAATTTTAGAGGATTCCCGGTCTTTTTATCCTTATTTTTATCTTTTACCCTAATTTACCTTTACCACGGTAACTCTTTTTTCATCCCCATTAACTTATTTTTAAAACTAAAAATAAAATTACCATTATTAAATAATTTGGGTATATATAGTTCAAATAAAAAAAAATTTATAATACTAAATTTTTAAAAGTGATAAAAAATAATTATAAAATAATAATTGTTTAACACATAAAAATAGTTTTTTAGAAAATATTACTTAGGTTACAAAATGTTAATTATAGGTTTCTAAAAAAACTTAATATTTTAATTTTATAATTTTAATTATTAAATTTAATTTTTATTAGTAAAAAGGTTTTATATATTTTTAATTCATTCTTATATCTTAATTCTTTCATAAAATTTATGGTATTTTTAAAAATGATATTTTTCACTATTCACCTAAAACTCAATCTTTTCAAAAAATTCCAAAAAATTCACCCTGAGCTAAAATTGTTCTGGTGAATATAAAAAATAATTTAATTTTTTCAAATTATATTTATAAAAAATATGAATTTATCTTAATGGAAACATAAAATATAATGAAAATTTTTTTCTAGGAAAAATAACTTTTGAAAGTATTAACTCTAACACCCCAAAATTATAAATTAAGAACATTGTATTTGATAGCGTTTATGACGCACAAAACCAAGCATATAAAGGAATATAATATCTATATACTTTATTATATATTTAATATTTTAAATAAATATATTTTATAGCTTGTAATACATGTAATACTGAGCTATCTTGCAGTACACACATGAACAGATTTTTTATAGTTAGCATTACATTCAAGACTGAGTTTTACCGAACAACAACATAATATTAAAATATTATTATATGATATAATAAGAAATAAAATATTTGTTAAATTCAAAGTTATTAATATTATTAACTAACTTGTGTAAATATAATTTTGAATTCATTGGTTACAAATTAACTATAAATGAATATAAGAACCAATTGAATATAAAGGGAATGTTTTTATAAAAAACTATTTTTATGCTCAAAAATTAATTTTATCCTCATAAATTAAATTGATTAAAATTAGTGACTTATATTAATTTAATATATATTATATATTCAATAAAATATTTTTTACATTCTTTCAATAGATTTGATAAGCATAAGATAAGAATAAACCCAATATTATGCATAAAAATCTATATTTTTATGAAGGCATTTTTACCGCCTTTTAATGGCATACCAATTTTAAAAAAAAATTATAAATTTTATAAATTTTATATTTAAAAATAATTTTATTTTTTAAAATTTTAATTTCAAAATTATCTTATGGTTAACATTGATTTTTTTCTATGAAGTTTCATTTTTTAATGAATAATGAAAATACTGAATTTTAATAGAAAATTTATTTTTCATCTAATTAATTTATATAGTTAAATTGTAATTTAAATTTGTTTTTAAGTAAAATTAAATCTATTATACATCAATTAATCCAATATAGGTCATTGGTATCAATTTTATATTGAAATTGGATATAAAAACATTTTGAACTTTTGAATATTTTTACTTTAAAAACACTATTCCTCATCCTGTCAATGAGATTAATTTAAAGTTAATTTCTACCACTTTGGTGATTAGAATTTGGAAAATTTGATTTATTATTTGTAATAATAATAATTTATAATTTATTTTAATGTAAAATTATTTTTTGACTAAAAATATTAGTGACCGCACTTAAAATTAATTAATGTGATTAAGGTAAAATTAAGATTAACATGGGACTAAACCTTGAACTTAAGGGACAAAATGAGATAGAAACAAATAAAAAATATTTTATGGCCTTATTGGACCATATAATCCATTTTTATTTATTTTGGTTCATTATTTGAGGTACATGATGTAAGGAATACCTCTTAATAGTGTTTACCTTTTTATATTTTCAAGAATGTCACTCCTCGTCTACTATAAAAAGGCACTCACCCCTCCCATTTATTCAGACCTCTAAATCCATTTGTGTAATACAAAACCTGGAAAAATTTGATCCCAACCCTCTTAATATAAGCCTCAATTTTGTCATAAATCCAACCAAGTAACTCTTTTGTAATAAACCAAAAGGAGTTACCCGAATAAGAGGTAACGTTCTTCAATTATCACTTTTGTTTCATTTAATTCTCCACCCCATAAATTATTTTTATATCATGATTATATAATAACCTCGATATATTAAATATATATATATGTTGTTATTATAATATTCTGACCTATACTTTGATACACATTCATCAAATTGGATATGCAATCATCGTCCTTGTGTACGGCGAACTACAGCCTCACAAACTGATGTTCTTTGTTCTTCCATTACCACCTTCCAGTGTTATAATAATTATGTATTTATAGTTTATATATGATATTTATGATATTTATTATTTATTTATACTTATTTAATTTTTATATAACACATACCTATGTGTTTTACATTTTCGGGAATATGATAACTTCATTTGTGGACGTGTGGACCACCGCCTCCTCAAACCTATGTGATCTGTCCACGCTATACATGTAATGTATTAAGGATTATTTTAATAAAAATATGTGACATATATGAAATAATTATGATATTTGAATTATTATATACATATATATCATTTAATTCTTATTCTTTTAATATGACAAAGAAATGGAAGTAGTGTTCATGTGTACGTACGGCCTACCATCTCCATGAACGGTCCATTTCATTTCATATCTCCAAATTTTATGGATTATAAAAACATATGTACTGAATATATATTATATTTAAATCATGGTTTATATTTTTGAGATTATAAAATCATGATCAAATTAATAGGAACAAAAATAAAAAAGTCAAAACATACTCAAAAAGCATAGTAATTAACACCCAAAATGATAAAAATAATAAATGATTATTAATGAATTGGTTATAATATGTTATAAAATGACTATATATGATATAATATATGTTAATATGGTTATATTGTGAGTTAATAACATTCATAAACCATTATGCAGTATGTTAAGGAGCATTCAACCAAAAGGAAGCATAAGGTAAGGGATTTCATCTCAATTTACATTCCATTTAGAGTTATTTGTTTTTATGCACCAATTCACTTTAATATGGTGTATATAATCCCCCTTTATTATTTATTATCATTATTCACTAATAATTAATGGTATTTTAAGTTTCAATTTTAATTATCTCACCCAAGGGGTTTATCTTGAAAATTACAAAGTGGTAAAAGTTATCGTTGTAATATCACTTTTATTTGTGATTATTAACTTAATCTTGAAACAATCATCTTATTGTAATAATTTTTCATTGTAAGTTTACTTAAATATGCACATTATTTGTTGATGGATATTATTATTTCCTAAAATATATACCTTTTTTACATACGATTGTTACTTTGATAGTTATTTGATTATTTAGGGAAATATTGATAAATCTATATTCTTTATTCAATGAAGATATTTAATAAGGAATACTATTTATTAATTACATAATATAAGGAATAATTTGGAATGTAAGTTATGGGTGGGGTACTGGACTTTATATAGCCCCTCAATTCATCGACAGGTTCTCATGAGATAAATAAGTTGTCTAAATTAAACTGGTTTTTACCTATAGTTTTAAACCATCTTGTGAAAGGTATTGATGGTATAGGTTTTCATGTGTCTCAAACATGATGTAAAATAATTAAAAATTTCCTTCATTGATATTTTAGTTATTATTATTATTATCCATGATATTTTCAAATAGAAAAATCTATGGATGCATTTTATTATTAGTTTATTAATTAAAAAGAATGTGTTTTAGTTATTTACCTTGACATGTTGATTATTCCTTATCCATTTATTTATATGGAATGTGTTCTTAGTTATTTACCTTTCCATGTTGATTTATTCTCAATGATTTATTATTTATTCTATTGTACTTACCCTTACTGATCATTTCATCTCACCCTTATTATGTTTCTTTTCTCTATGTTATGAAGAGGAATCCTTTGAATGAGTTTCAAGGATGATGAGATTTTACTTATGTTATGATTTATTTTCTTTTCCCATTGTATTATGGTTATCATGTATGTAGTATAGTTTTCCAAAAATACTAAACTATTTGGTCCTTTGAGATTTTATTCCTTGTAATCAAGCCAATATAATAAAGTAATGCACTAGTTCCTAGCTTATGGGATTGTGGCGTTACATTAACTATTTTTGCTTCTATTTCAAATTATATTTTAATTAAAATAATGATAATATATTATTCATATAAATAATATATTTTATCATAATTTAATCGTAATATAATTAGTTCCTAAGAATAAAAATGTATAGTGTATAAAAAACAATTTTAAAAAAATTAAGCATAAAATGATATTACTAGTTTAGTTATATTAATTAAATTTCATCAGTGCATTAGTATTAAAAGTTATATTTATTTTTATTTCTACATATATTTCATAATTTTGTTAACTCTATTTCTACTTTCTAGTTCAACAGCTACATTATAATGGTAAAACATTAATAATTGAAATTTTATCTTAAAATATTTTGCGGTTTAGTTTTAGTTTTATGTTGTTTATGGAGAAATATATCTAGAAATGTATTTTATTAAAGGAATGTATATATTAAAATCATGGGGAATTAAAAAGATTGTGAGTGTATTTATAACACTCTAAACTATGATTGTCTCCACTGGATTTATAATTCGGTCTTATGTGATGAGTATAAGATACCTTATATGATGATCATGAAATGCCTCAGGTGACAAACCTGGGATTCCTTAGGTAGTAAACCTAGGATACATTATGTGATTAGAATAAGATGAATCATGTGATGATCATGATATGCCTCATGTGATTATCATAAAATGTCTTATATTATGGGAAAAATATTCCCCCATAACCCAATGTGAGAAAGATATTTTCAAATGATGAACATACTTAACAAGCTCATAAGCTCTATCCAGAAGGTTGTATCCTGGTTAAGGAACCAATCAAAAAAATTAAGTAGTTTCCACAAGGAAATAGTTCTAGTAATGGGATTTATGAGAATGTATTACACATATAAGGTAATCCTATACTAGGCAATAAAATCTTCATAAGGAAGGATCGACATCCCATCCTCTCATTTTGATCAATGTGGCATCATCATTGCCCAGATTGTAATAGGCAACTCACCTTTGGAATGTTACAATAAAAGACATAGATCATGAACATCCATGGCATATTCAAACACAACAGTCCCAAAAAATCATCAGAAAACAATGATGATAAATAAATTTGAATGATTTATAATTATATAGTATAAACTATTAACACCATAACCTTAAATGTTGTGAAGTTAAGTAGTTTGAATACTATGTTCAGGTAGTTGAATATTAGGAATATGATTCCAAAGTCTCACAATTATTAAAACTTGTATACTTCATAAATTTTACTCACTAAACAAGTTTAGTGTGAGAGTTTTATCAGAGAGTCACATATAGATATGGTAGTAATTACATTGAGATGTAATGAATTTAAGAAAATCCTTAAAAATTCAACAAATATAAGGTTGATTTGGCTGTTTATCATATGATATATGATGATATAGGTGCTTATGTATAGTTTTTTTAATAATATTAAATAATTTTAAGAATATAAAATATATCATTTTATACAAAAGTTAATATTTACTTTATCAATTTTGGTTGCATATATATACATATCATGAATTGAAATGATAATTGACCTCCCAAAGTATGACTTTGAGTTATCACAGGTTGATGATCATCATGGATTATTATAGGTTATGATGAAATATTAAGGTTATCATGAGTAACATTCTTTATTTAAAAATTAAATATGCTCATAAGGCACAAAATAGGTTTTGTGCACTGGCTGACCCATGAAGTATACCACATGGAGTGGCATAAACTTTGTCTTTGGAATACTAGGGTTATATGGTTTATATTTGGATCTCTATATACCCTTTTTTTGAGATACCAATCATGATAACCTTTATACATTAATACCTTTCTTACACAATCCTTGAGGTTTAGCTAATCAAGGGATGGTTGGGTATGTTACTGATTATTTCATTGATTGAAGCTTAACCAATATGGGATATATCCTATCATATGATTAGTGTGTCATCTAGGCCCTTGATTGGTATGGACTAAGGAATTATATGACCATAACTAGATGAAAAAATATGACATGAATATCTATATGGTGAGGTTCATATGTTGTGCTCATCTAGAAAGCTGAAAGAGAGGATATTTATTTCTAAACATAGCCAATCTATAGTCAGAGAATAAAAAATTAATTTAGAGGCTATATGGAATTTAAATAATTTTTATAAGGACTCATTCTTAAAACATATATAATATTCAGTTTTTAAATAATAATTTACTTTATAAAATTTTGAGGATCTTAACGATTTATAGTTTTAAATAATTAGGTCATAAATCTTACATAACAATATAATATATTATAAAGAGGTCACTTCCAATCATTACCCATTTTTTCCACAATATAAACTTTTAAAATGATACAAGTTTTATTTTCATGACAAATCTTCATGAATTTCAAATTGACTTCTTCTTTGTTCCTACTCATCCTTAAACCCTGTGAAAAAACATTTAAAAACATAGGATGAGCACAAAATAATGGTAAAGGATATAAAGAAAATAAATCCATCAATCTAGTGAAAAACAAGGAAAATTATAAAAAATTTACCTTTTTCACATATTCTTTAAGTGTTTAAATTAATCATATCTATTTGTAAAATATAATTTTTTCTCAAAGAAACCCTTTAAAACCCATAGTAAGTAAATAAAACCAATTTTATACATCTTAGAGAATTATTAAATTATGTCATAAATAATTGATTCACGGTTAAATACATGGGATAACCCTTCTCAGTTAACTCTCTCCTTATTATCTTTGAAGAAAAATAACATTACCCAATGCATTAGAGAGCTATATCAAGCTTACTCATTATATAATAATTATCGGTATCACCTATCATATAAGTTTTATTAGGATCTCATGTAATCGTATATAATGATCTAGTATCATATCATGAATAAAAAAATTTAATCTTTCACCTTTTAATCATAAATTCCTTGAAAAGCTCTTTTGAACCCATAAGCAAATCACTTTCATTTTTTGGATAAAAAACGGAATAAATTTCAATTTCTTTTGAAAACTCTTTAAAATTAAAAATTACCAAAACATTATTGAGATGATTTTATTTTAAAATAACCATGGAAACTTTTAAAATAATTTTTAAATCAATGAAAATTCATAATGGTGGGAAATTTCACTCATTTTATAAAAGTTAAATAATGATTCCTTTCACACCTTCGATAAAAGTACCACGTTTGGAAAAAAATATTCCTTTTTAAAACTTTTAAGGAAATTTAAAGGTAGTTGAAAGTAAAATTTAATATCCTTTGAAGTATAAATAATAAAATTTTTGAAACATTTTAAAGAACATGGGTATGGAAGAAAAATATTTGAAGGACTACCTTAAAATGAAGTTTTAAAGAAAAATAACTTAGCTTAAATTTCATCTAGAATCATACATTCTTTAACTCCTAAATAATAAAATTATAATAGTCATTTTATTTTTTAAGAAAAAATTTCATGTCCAATTCATTATCATTATCCCTTTTATTTCATTTATGACCATGTTTTATTTAATTACTTAATGAGTTAAGTTTATATAGGATGTTTTGAGGACGTTTCATTCATAATCCCAAAACAACTTTGATAGGATGACTATGGTAAAAGTGTCATTGTTTCATAATATACAAAATTTTAATCATGAAATAATTATCATTTTTTAATGTTAAATACAATTTTATAACCATTCATGAAATTTGTACATGAAAAATGAATCAAATCACTTTGTAGAGGTTGTAGTCCACGCGTATGAACGAACTACATTATCATTTTTCCATTGATGGATAAGTAAGAAAATGATGACATATTATCTTTATATAATGATAAATATTTCATTAATATCATATATATTAATTAATTTCATCATAATAACCATCTTTATGAGGTGGTGGTGAAAAACAAAACACATCATTTCATGGAGGTGGTAATATACACATATGCACAAGCAATGTTTTCATTTCCCAAGGATGGAAAAGTGAAAAAAAATGGTTGAAAAATAATAATAATAATATTTTAGTATATATAATATATATTTGATATTATTTTATCATGGTTAAGGAATATTTTAAGTAGTTAGAAGAATAAATAAACTTGAAATAGGTTGGTTAGGACTTATACCATGTCCTCAGATAACCTCTTTGGATTACACCTTAATCCTTCTAGGTTTGGTCTTTTAGTGAGACTAGAACCTATAGTATTTAGGTAGGGATGTTGGGGAGATATTTAGGTAGATATTTTATGAACTATAGTGCTCAAATGGTGTGAGGAAGGGATGATAGGAGGTTTACTTTTATAAGTGAGGGGAGGGGTCCCCATGGAATTACTTAAAGTATTAAATTAATGTGAATTAATTTTCATATTCAAGTGGTACAGAATTGACATATTTAGAATATAGGATGATTATGAGTCTAAATTATATCATCCAATAAAATTTTTCCAATTTTATTTGATATTTTTCCCCTTATATATTAGTTTACCTCCCCCCCCCCAAACCCTTTTAATAATTTTCACAATAACAATGTTTTTTACTCTTTAGAGGTAAATAAAGTTATAATAAAATTAAAATAGATCCATAAGTGGAAAATTATTTATATTATATATGATATCAAATTAACTTGTCTAATGATAATATATTTATGAATTTTAAATCACTAAATCAAACATCATTTAACATAATATACCATCAAAGTCATTTTCAGGACTATTCACATAGTTTGACCTTAATAACATCAAGATAGTAATGTAATTTGAATATAAACTTTTAAAACTTCACTAATATGTTATATTTATCTATAAAATTCATTTTATAAAATAATTCATCCAAATTTTATTACTTTTAATGTTATTTAAAAATCATTTAATTGATTTTTATATTACATGAAAAAGCACTATGTCAGAGTTTTCTAAGAACTTAAGGTAATTATTCCATCATTAAAAATTAAAAAAAGTACCATGATAAAAAAATCATTAATATTTCAAATAAAAATTTATAACGGAACATGAATGTTACGTATTGACCCATCTTACTACATGAACAGTAGCCAAACTAGATGATAATAAGGCCTCAAGTGTGCCTCCCCATATGCCAGAGTCTGCTGACTAGCAGTGATGGCCTAGGTTATATATATGGTGAGACTATTCCCTTATATAATAGTAATATGAATAGTTTAAATATCCATACATAAATCATATCAATAAATAATTAGAGTGTATAAGTAATTAATATAAACAATAATAAAATAAAATAAAATGAATTAAAGGCCCGAACAGCCATGCCATACATACAACATTGATCACCCATTGGGCCAACCACGTATACATGAGTAAATAAAAAAATAGAAATGAAATTAAAAGGCTATACTACCCACACTGATTCATATCACATACCCATCTTCCCGTGTGTATTTTATTTATCCAACTCGGCTAGTCCCGAGCCACAACCCTACTTGTTCCTACAACCAAGTGAAGGTTTACTTGGGTACTCTAGTGAAATGATGACATGAGTAGGGTGTAATTAAAAAAATTTATAGGGTATCAATAACTCATTTACATACATGTCCAATAAATGAAATTTATGTATATGTGAACTACTCATCAGAATAACAATAGTAAAAAAGAAATGCATAAAATAAACTAAGAAACCAAAGTCGTACCAAGAACCTTATGGCTACCTTGGTGAGACCATAAAAACTTTCATGAGTGCATGATCATGAAATATTCTCATCCTAGATGGTACATTAATGGAATAAATTAATATAATTAAAATAAATCCACAGTTGATCCTTAGGTCAGTGATCTGGATCGACCATATCTGCTTTGGCCTAATCCAGATGTCTGAATCATATATCATATGGGTCTCATATTTTAAATAAGGGGTATCAGTACAATAATTGAACCAAGGATACATAATGGCATTTCTAAAAATCCCAATCAATGATTTGTGTCTCCATTTCCAACATCCTAAACAAATGGGGTGAAGAGCATCATGTCAAAAAACATTCCCATAACGATGAGGAGCACCATGTTCAGCATACTGAACGAATGGGGTGTGGAGAATCATGTACAAGAATATACCCCTAACAATGAGTATTTATATGTCTAATATATTTACCCAAGGTAATAAATCATGATCAATTCAATAAGAGGCTCAATATCCCCATTCCCATGAAAGTCTAGGCAATGTAGTAATGGTACATCCACCTAATCTTAGGGTGTATCCTATAAATCGCATCGAGAAGATCATAATTGATGCTTGTAAAAGTCAACAACATTAAATTATTAGGGGAAATGGGCCCACCTAGAAACCCATCGCATCAATTTAATCCTATAGAGATAATCATCTATAGGTCTATGTTAATGTAAGAGGGGTTCTAAGACACTCTTAGTAACCTACCTCTATAATTCTAATACAAGGAGGAATCCCAGTGACAATGGGACTCCTGATATAAATGAAATTTAATCAAAGTCTTATTATACCAGTACCAAGAAGAATATCTATTAATAATAGTTTCATCAAGAGTAACCATGGGGAATTATAAAATAAAGAGTGAGGTTAGTAGAATGTTGAAACCCATCACTATTGTCACAACCTCTCAAGATAATATGTTAAGTATGGGTTCTAAGGTGACATATACTACCATCTCTACCCAAACCCATAACACACTCAATAAAATTCATAAAACCATAAGATCACCCCCTAGGGTCCCCTAGGTCAATACATAGTGAGGTATCCCTTATAGGATCCTCATGGTCAAAATAGAAGCAAGGCATCCCTCTTGGGACCGTTTATAAGAGAGTCATGATCTCGGGTCAACACCTAACACACAAAAACATCATATTACATGGAATAATAATAAGTATATTGTGTTATTTCTAGATAAATGGGGTATTTTCACTATGTTAATGATCATTATATGGATCTAGGACCATCTCAGTGCTCAAGGTTAGTCTAGGATGGTCTATTAATCCAACCCGATCTCGGCCTGCCTAAGGTTCATCCACTTAGGCCTGCACAAGACTAACATGCCTTATGAAGTGTATTATCACATCAAAATAGTTATATAGGTCACTTAATATTCTAAGAAATATTGGTCTCATCAATTAGGTCCAAGACATGAATTTAGTGCACCAGGGTTATTAGTGGCCCCTAGCGTTTATCCATTTCAATTAGCCAATTTAATTAATTTAACAATTCATTGAAATAAATCTAAATAGGGGGTTTCTCCCTTAGGGGTGATCCTTATCATCCATATACCCCCATAAACATGAATAAATACTAATTTAAAGTTATGCAATACCACCTTCCTTTAGGAATATTTCCAATTAATTTTTCTAAGGGCCATCAGTAGCTATCAGGGCTCGTCCAAACTCATCTGAGACATGCAAGATCCTATCTAACACAAAAACATAAGAATTAATTAATTATAAAAAATATATAATTAATTTATAAAACCTAAAAATTTATGATTAACAAGATCATACTGTTTAAATAGGTATAATTCCCAAAACCTCACTAGTCGATCTCGTCACAACTAAATTGCGACCTAATGCTTTTCAATAATCTACAGCACATCCTCAACATTGAACTGAGCCTAATACCTAAATAAATGAATAAAAAAACACCTTATCAATTAATTTTAATAATTAAATATTTATAAATTCACCATGGTGACATACCTAGATGAAATGGCATGCTGCGAAGTTCAGATGGCATTACGGGTCACCCTCTTCCTAGAAAGAGTGAAGCCCCTATCACCAATATTTGATTCTTCCATGCTCCAATGGAATCAAAAATCATAACCCTAAATGTAGGATCCAAACATATAAGATAAATGAGAACAACAAAATGGTGGATAATAGAGTTAAATTCTTACATCTAGGATTCTAAAACATCTGACGATGTTCAATTCTAACCAAGAGTAAGGGAGATATCCCATAGAGGAAGGGAGAAGGAGAAGGGAATGAATGGAGGAGGATTATAGGTGAAATAAGGGAGAAAGGGGGGTAAACACATAAGGGTTGGAGGGGAAAATTAGTAATTTTTTCCCTTTTAATGATGCGCATGGTTATAACACATGGTTAGTAAAGTCGTGTTCCAACCGTGTGGGCTTTACTGTCTGAACACCCCGCACCTTATGTGGTTACAGATCATGGTTAAGAAAACTATGCACCAACCATATGAGCCCCTACTCACCTCTAAAAAAACACATGGTTATCTAGGTCCCCATCACATAGTTAAACAAATTTTACGACCTTAAAAACTAGGCCTCATGGTTAGGTCACACAATTAGCATTAACCGTGCATCAACTGTGTCCCCTATACAGCATTTTTTCAAAACTCCAACTTTGATCCATAAACCCCTAGAATGATCATGAAACCTCCAAAACAATTTTTAAGCCTCAAACCAAATCTAAAAACTTTATTTATAGGAGTACCAAGATTTAAATTTCCATTTTCACTCTCCAATAAAATATTGAACTATCCAGTAATTGAAAATTCAAATTCCTTTAGACTTTCTTAACTCGAACAAAACTGGATCTTACAACCTCCCCACCTTAAAACTTACCATCCCCAAGAAGACTTGGTGTTATCAAAGAGAACAACCTGAACAACATGGGTAATGAATTCCTACTCAAATGTCCATTTTTTGTCTCTAAACACACAATGTGGTTCTAAACACCACTTTAAACATACAGCACTTAACCCGCCAAAAAATTGAGCCAAAACTCGAAACCATTATTTAAATATCAAGAAGGTGCATACTCAATCCCGTCTAACCCAATACACGATACATAATTTTATCTTTTGAAAAATATAATGTGGAGCTCACCTCCATAGGTTATTTCTTTCAACAAACAATTCTGAACCACAGTGCTTCCTCTATCAGAATTTCATATTGAAGTATGCCCTTAGTGTCATAACTAAACTCTCGACATATTTGTCAATTCTTCACACCCAATCACACATGAGAAAAATGATCTCAGTCCTCAATTTATCAAATGGTAAAATTCTAAATGACCCATCTTATCCTGGTTACACTATATTTTATTTGAAATGTCTTGAATGACCCTTTCACTATACCAATCTCATCCTAATGGGATGCATGATGTGGTTCCTCACAAAACACATATAACTGACTGAGAGGAATCAAATTGAACTAACTCTAGATGAATACTTCCAAGAACTCTTGGTTTCAACAACTGATACATCACCAAAACTTTATTCCAAAATCCTTTATCCCAAGTCACAATGATATCATTTTGAGCATTCTCACTGAAGCTCCTACCCAAATTCCAGTGATTTCTCCTAGCTAAACCATCTCTTGTTCATTTCCATTATTGTTCCACAACATGAAAACTAGTTCATTCCTGATCCAATACCCTTGGATCATCCTAATATATCCTAGGCCTAACACCAAAACTCAAACTCCAACCGAGTCCATATTCAAACCTATACCTTACATTTACCAAGATATCAAGTCATGCATAGTTCCATTTACCCACTAGTATTGTAATTCCACAATGACCATTGCATAACTAGTCTCAAAATACCATGATCCTTCTCACATAATGGTTCCCTACTAGTAATCGACATTTTTCTCCCCACCTTAGAAGCAGTGTGATAATCACATCAAATAAACAACTTCCAATTATGATAACCCATGACCCATCAATTTTTAGACATAAAAACTAGCATAGATAAGAACCCAAATATTCCCAATAACTAAGGTAAATTTCACTCCTCCACTGTTCCTTCTTCCCAAGAATGGTTCCCATATAATTAACCAAGTTTCAACTCACAATGAGGGTCACCACTCTCAAACATCCAAAGGTGCACCCCCCACCTTAAGTCTTACCGTATAACACTCCTCTAAAACAACTCACAAGGAGTCCTTTCATCAAACTATAAAGGCATTTAGGTATATCAATTTATAGACAACACTCTCTCTTCATAATCAAAACGATGTAAATATATTGGGAATGATTGCCTCTGTACTAGGAGTATACTAAGATCCCATCGATAGGTAGGTATCTCTCTCCTCAATCCACACTCACATCAAATCAAGAAATACTTTCCTTTAACCAAACCTTGACAACATGTCTCATAACAATGTGTTTAAAGTTCCACCCATAGGAAAACCATTTTACAGTACCCTATTTATTTCCAAATTATCTTTCATCATAGGGCACTACGCTTAATTTTTCAAAAGCTCTGAATCTCCATGTCTGCAAGAATAATATTCTAAACTATATATCCTTGACCTGTACACAGTCACTCACTGGTGTTCCATATCAATTAGCTACCATGTACAACTAGTGTGAACTAAATTTTATGTATTCCATGGATGTACAATCCCACACCACCAATTTCAAGACCCAAATCACACTTCTATGAGTCTTATATTGACAATTCCAAGATGTTTTTTCTACATGAAACATTAGTTTCATTAATCCAAAATCTCCCTTATAAATCCCCTTAAAATAGGTCACCTTACTCATGTTATAATTTATCAAACAACCTCCTACCTCATAGTGTTGTTTCTGTAATTAAAGAATCAACTGAAAAACCACTAGTCAATAGGTCCAGGAACCTAATCAGTCACACACATCTAAGTTAGTATAAATAATAAATCACCCTAGATGATTTGTCAGAAAACCAAGGCATCATTCAACCTATATTAAAAAACTAAATCAAATTTGGTTCATTGGTTTCAAAAATGAGTGACCACCAATCTCATTACCTATAAAGGAATCCATAAACCTAATCCAAACCCTACTATAGGTTTACCTTTAACAACCTAGTGTTGACTCACTAAGGTATGATTTAAAACTAATGGCCTCTAGGTCTCCCACCTATCCCTACTAAATAACTCTAATATCAAGGTTACTAGTTTCGAACACCTATCACATAGGTTAACCGCTCACTAAGGTTATATCGCATGAGGCTTCACCCACGCACCCACCTCAAACATTACATGGCATATAACATTCCTGTAAACCCTCTATAAGAAATAAAAGGATAACATTATCCTAATAGGTTCACACATGTTAACATGAATTCGATTATATAGGTTTTCAATTTCAATTTATAGAGGAAAACACCCTATAAGTTGTAATTGGAAACCCATTTGACTGTAACCCATTGGTACTACTAATGTAAGGTAAAGAATCCAATAGAATAAACCTCCAGTATCTCTTATAAATCCTTGAACCTCTCCAAGAATCCTTATAAGGGATTTCTCCCTTTAGGGTCATAATATCAAGATAAAAGGATAAGAATTGACCCTTATTGGGTATTTGTATATGGTAATACAGCCTTGAGGTTCTAGTTTAACAAGAATCACTCTAGTTCTTATCAGTGTCACGTCAAGAGGATCCAATTATATAAACATAATAGAAGTTTGGTTAAGTAAATATCATAAAAATCTAGATGGGAAAACTCCATATAGGTTGTTATGAATATTTAGTTAACCACACCTGAAAAGGATACACCCAAAAATGGTATACTAAAAGGAATCAACTATCTATGATGACCTATCAGGGTCAATAGCACATACACAACATCATATTAATGATTTGTATCACACAACACTCACATGATTCAGTTAAGTATAATTTCACTCCAAAATATGTAGTAAAACACCATATAGGATGTTATGGGCACTTTAAATAACTAAACCTAATTATCAACATCCTACAAGAAGGCCAATACTTGGGAACCATGTACCCTATCCACGTTTCACCTCCTGTGTATGAGGATTGAGTCACCATCCTCAACATCGAATGCATCACCATAGATCTACATGTCCTACCATCAAAAGGAAATATATATATATATATAATTTAATATAACTAAGTAAAATTACATAAAGAACATATATGGTAAAACCCCATTTATGTTATTGTTTAAACTTTAAATATTTGACTTTTACAATCAATAATAAATCACACACTAGTGTTCCTATAACATGAATACCCTAGGTGTCAAATATGATGCATGAGATGCCACTTTCCTTTACCTTCCAAGGGTGAAAATCAATCACTATCTTCATTAAATTGGGAAGAGATCTATAAATCCATAATAAATCATAAAATTCACACCACATGTGTGTCACTCAAATTGAAAATCACACTCAACTGTAACATAAAATTTCAAGAATAGTAATTTCATATCCATGAAAACCTAGAATTATTATCAGAATAGGTGTTCTAAACACACCAGTTTGATATCCATCATAAGTTCTGAAAAATTCATAATATTATTTTTTTATATATCTCAAATAGTAATATAATAGGAAAGGAACTCCTCTAATACCCCTTTTTTACATCTCTTCCTGGCTCACTTCATGAACAGTAACTGAACCGGTTGGCGAAAAGGACTCAAGCATGCCTCCCCATATGCTAGAGGTTGTCGACTAGTAATGAGGGACTAGGGTGTGTCCATGTAGAGAATATTCCCTTGTATCAGAGTAAGAGAAATATAGAAAATAATCAAACATCAATCATGGTAGTAAATAATCAGAGTGCAGAAGTAATAAATATAAATAAGGCTGAAATAAAATGAAATGTAGTAAATGCCTAAATTTCTATTACATACATACAATGGTGATCATCCACTATGTTGACCACATATATATGAGTAAATAAAATAAATAGAAATAAAATTATAAGGCTATACTTCCCACACTGATTCATATCACATACCCATCTCCCCATGAGTATCTAATCTATTCTGCTCGATCATACCCAGACCTCGTCCCTACCTATGTCTGCAAACAAGTGAACATATGCTTGGGTGCCTTATCTTAATGGTGGCCCAAGAAGGTTATGAGTACAAAATTTAGTAGTCCACAACCAAATTGGTCCCATACATAGCCAGTAAATGCAGTATATGTATATATAAACTACTTAAATGAATAAAAATAATAAAAATGAACTACATAAAATAAACTAAGTAAAAAAAGTTATACTGAGGCCATGATGGATACACTGGTGTGACCATACTTTTGGTAATTAGTGAATTCTCATGAAATATTATCATCCTAGTTGAGAAATAAATATTATAAATAAATACAATTAAAATAAATTTGCAGTTGGTCATTGGGTTCATGATCTCAATCGACCATACCTGATTTGTCCTAATTCAAAAGTTTGAACCATATATCATATTTGTATCATATTTTAAATAAGGTATATTGATCCAAGCATCCAAACTAGGGATACATAAAAACATTTCTAGAAAAACCAAATCAATGATGTGAAGATCCATTTCCAACTTCCTAAATAAAGGGCGTTCAGAGCATTATGACCAAAAATTTCCCCATAATAATGAGGATTTCTATGTCCAACATCCTAAACCAAGGGGTAATGGAGTGTAATATCAAATTATTTAACCATAATTATGAGTAGTTACATGTCCACCATCAAAAAATGAGGTAATAAGTCATGATTGATTCAATAAATGGTTCAATTTCCCCCTTCCCAAGAATGTCTGGGCAATGCAGTAATGGTGCATCCACCCGATCATAGGGAGTATACAATGCATCACATTGAGGGGATCATAATTTATCCCCATTAAAGTTAAAATAATCTAGTGCTCAAGTGAAATGATCCCACTCGGTAACCTATAGCATCACCTGGATCCTATAAATCTATCAATCCATAGGTTGATGCTAATATAAGATGGGTTATGAGAAACTCTTAATAACCTTCCTATAAAATCTTTATATAGGGAGGAATCCTAGTGACAATGGGACTCTCATTATCAGTTAAAATCAATCAAATTCCTATAATTAAATTTCCAGGAAGTGCAAAAGGTAATCATAGTTGTATCAATAGTAACCTTGTGAAAGCATAAAATAAAGAGTGAGGTTGTCTGAATGCCTAAACCCATCACTATTTCCATAGCCACTGAGGATTACATGTTTATTATAGGTTATAATGTGATGTCCACTACCATCTCAACCCAAATCCATGATTCAATCGCTCAAGTTTTTTCAACCACCGAAGCACCCACTATGGTCACATAGGTCCATACATAGATAGGTATCTCTTTCAGGATCCTTGAGGCCAGAAAAAAAAAGTAATGCATCCCTCTTGGGACCCTCTATAATAGAATCATGGTGTCGAGTCAACACTAGAGGGACCAATACATCATGTCCCATTACATTTTAATAAGTATATCATGGTCTTTCTAGCTACCTGGGGTCTTTCCACCATAGAAATGGTCTTGAGATGGCTCATGTCCCATCTCAGTACTCAAGGCCAGTGCGGGATAGCCTACTCATCTAACCCAGTCTTGGTTTATATGAGGTTCATCCACATAGTCCTAAAAACATCTAACATGCCTTAACAAGTGTTGTCTCACCTCCCAAGAGGTTTATAGGCCACTTGTTATTCTAAGGAATCTCAGTCTTGTATATCATGTCCAAGACATGAAGCTAGCACACAGGTTTTGTTAGTGACCTCTGGTGTTTATCCACTTCAATTATCTAAATTAAAAATAAATTCAAATACGGGGAATAACCCTAATTGGTGAGCCCAAGCATCCACATACCCCCATAAACATACATAAATACTAAAGGTTAGGTGTAACAGACCACCAACCTTTAGGAAGTTTTCCATTTAATTTTTCCAAGGGCCAGCAGTAGTTTCTAGGGTTCATCCAAGCTCATCCATGACATGAAAGATCCTATACCACACATAAACATCACAATTAATTAATTATAACATCATTATATTTAATTTATAAATATAAACAATTTATAATTAACAATATCTTACTATTTAAATTGTCATAATGCACAAAACCTCATTGGTCGATCTCATCGCACTAGAACTATGACCTAATGATTGGAAACAATCCAAAAAACAAAATCAACCTTGAATTGTTCCTAATTACTAAACAACATCATAAAAAACACCCTAGTAATTAATTTTAAGAATTAAATCATTATATATTCACCGCAATGGCATACCTCGATGAAATGGCACGTGATGAAGTGCATATAGAATCATGGGTCACCCTCTATCTAGGAAGATTGAAATACCTATCCTCGATATATGATTCCACCATTATCAAGTGGAATTGGAAATCAAGAATCTAACTATAGGATCCAAACTTATATTATAAAGGATAATAAAACAATGTATGCTAATGAAGTCAAAGACTTTCCTATAGGATTCTAACACATTCGATGATGTTCAATTCTAACTAAGAACAAGGGAGATCTCCCATGGAGGATGGGAGGAGAATGGTGCATGAAGAGGTTTATTTTGGGTGAAATGATATGGGAAATTGGGTAAAACACATTAAGGGTCAGAGGGTAAAATGATAATTTTTCTCTTTTAATGAGGTGCATGGTTAGGCTGCATGGTTAGGCAAACATTGTGCCAGTCGTGTGAGCTTCAATGTCTGAACACCCCTCACCTTGAGTGGTTATAGATCATGGTTAATAAAACCATATTATAAATATGTTAGTCCTTATACACCTCTTCAATAAACCACATGGTTTTTGGGGGACCCTCTCATGGTTAAACAAACTGTGTTCCCTTATAAACTAGGCTGCACGGCTAAGTCTCTTGGTTAGAACTAACCATTAGCCAAATGTCCACCCTATGATGCCTTTTTTGTTAAACTAAAACTCGAATCCTTGAACCCTTATAATGATTCCAAAACCTATTAAACACTTTTTGAGCCTCAAACTACATCTAAAAACATTATTTATAGGTATCTAAACCTTTGA
Source organism: Viscum album (assembly GCA_963277665.1). Lineage (NCBI taxonomy): Eukaryota > Viridiplantae > Streptophyta > Magnoliopsida > Santalales > Viscaceae > Viscum > Viscum album. The sequence goes on from OY728133.1 coordinate 451,819,698, forward strand.
ACTTCCATTTCAAATATATGACCAAAATTGACTCATCTAGTAATTGAAATTTCAAATTCTTTCTAAATTTCCCAACTCGGAAAACACTGGATCTTAAAATGAACACTTTTTATCTTTATGATAAAATATTAGAGATATTAAAACAAAGAATGTGGTTTTTTTAGTCTTTATATAAAATCATATTAAGGTCATTATCAAAGTAGAGTGGAAATAAATAGCCTCATTTTCAAACATTGGATGGTTATGGTAGAAACACACTTATCAAATAAAACAAATTCAAGTTTTAGGGAGATTTTTTAGCCTTTTATAATAGTTTTAACACTGTTTCACCCATTTTACACTTACTGTGGTGACAAATATTTACTACAGTTACTATTCATAAAGACCAAAAGTAAAAAAAGGAAACTATTTACAAAATTTGAACCTCTTTATTAAAAATATAGAATCCATTTTTAAAGATTCAATTTCTATAAGTAGAGTAAATTAATTTAATATAAAAATTCAAAATACAAATAAAAACAATTTTTATAAAAATGTGTTTTTAATCCTAAAAATTAACTTATACAAAAATCAAGTATAATGTTGATTCCTATGTAATTAATTATATTATTTATAATTAAAGTAGAATTATATGATATTAATGTCAAATTAAAAATATAATTTTATTTTTTTATTACTTTATCAAGTGAAAATAAATTACAGTTTATAAAAATCGGTATTTTCACTATTCACTTAAAAATAAATCTTTTCAGAAAAAAATACTAAAAATCATTATAAGGTAATTTTGAATTTATGATTTCAAAAATGAAGTTAATTTTTTCAAATTAATATTCTAAAATTTATTAATTTATATTTTAAATAAAACCATATAATATATGAAAATAAATTTAATACGGATAAAACAATTTCCTTTTCTATTGAAAACTTACTTAATATTTTTATAATAAATATAACTATACAAAATCTAATTCATGAATATTGATAAGTCATGAAATTAATTTACTATTACCTAGTTTTTCATGATTTTTGTATCATTTTCACTTGATTTCTTGGACAAATGGATCATATGAGAATGCATATTTTCATATGATACTAGTCATAAACATAGAAATGGAGATACACGTGTTTGATAATGATCACACTAAATACCTTTATAGGTTGATTATAATTTATGTTTTTTTAAATGATGATCTTCTATTACATTTATGAATCCATGAATTCATATTTTTTCAATGCTACAAAGGATCATGGCGTCACACTTTATGGTTGACTAAAAGGGTATTGGGCCTCACTTAGACAGATAAAGTGTTTTAGAGTGATCCAAAATAAGTTTTGGATAGGTATTCACAATGTATTCCATATAATGTGATGCAAGGTGAAGTTGATGAAAGAGATATTCCCTAAATTTTACAAGCATATGATGTATTAAGGCTATGTTGTATGGTATGATAGAGCATATCATAAAGGCATGATATGAGATATCAGGCCTAATACTTTTGCAAGTTGTATTATACAACTAGCTAAATCATAATTCTATGAATCATATAGAATGATTCATATGGAAGCTCTATGATTTATTTTTTCAACCAAGTGTTTAAAGTGTTAATGTTTAGAACATTCTTCTATATTAGTTTTCATTAAATGTTTCATAAGATAAAATGTATAGTGAATCAAGGATTGCATTTAAATGTTAAATGAAAGAAAAACCAATTCAATTTACTCATAAATGTAATGAATTAGTAAATTTATAAGACTCAAGGAACACCCTTTAAGTCTTATTTAAATTAAAAGATCCATGGAAACATGTTTTCTCAAGCTTTCCCATGCCTCTTGTGATTCTTTTCCATTCTCATAGCTCTCTTCCTCCTATTCTCTTTACCTCAAGAGGCACTGGAATGTACTAGGAGATGATAGGGACCTTCCCATGCGATGGGTGATTCAACTTCAACATGTGAATACACCATGGAGGATGTATAATTTTTACTAACTCTAGGGGATCTTCATCAAACATATGGTATGGATATTGTAGCATAGTCCCTTGGGTTTAAGGTACACACTTGTTGTTCTTCATTTTTTTTAAGTATGAATTTTATTTCATAGCATGGTTGATCTTGGTTCTTAGGTTTCTTATTGTTTCTTCTAAATTTATTAAGTTTTAATAAATATTAATAAATCCACCATTGGTATCATAGAAATTTCATAATCATTGATTCTTGATATGATGTTTAAAATGAAGAAGTTATAATTCATATTTCATGTCATTTTTTATATTGTTAAAATAGTATAAAAATGAAATATGGATGGATATATGGTATGTGATTTTGTAAGTCTGGATATGATCACATTAAATGATATAGGATATCATAGGTTATAGTGAAATAAAATACTTCAACTTTAAATATTTCATAGGTTATGACATAGGGGTTCCAAATAGACAATAATGTTGTGTTGCACTTGAAAAATAGAGTATAATGTCATAGATATGATATTGGTGTCTATAGTAGAATATGAGTCCCCTATAACAAAGGGTAACTCCGATGTTGATCCAATACTATGTCATGATATCCAGTCCAATACTGTTATTCTTACATAAGCACAACAATATTGTGTTACTCTTATGAATGTTATAGGAATACAACATTAATCTTACATAATCCTATTGACAAATACAATATTTCACGACCCGTACCTCGGGGCCCATACCGTGACATACCTCAATCCCACCTCTCAAAGACCATGGGTTGGCGACTATCACTGAAGGCATCAACCTGCAAGTGGGAGGCATTTGACTGAGTACCTATACGCATATACACACAACCACATACCAAAGCTGGAAAAGTAAACAAGCATGCCACTAAACAACCACTGAGTACAAGTACAATTGAAAGTAGAATGGGCTAGAATACAAACCCAACAAAAGACTAACTAGAAAATAGGAAAGTGAAAAAGAAACTCTGGAAGCTATCTACTAGAAACCCCACCTGGTGGGTAAGTATAGAGTAACTAAGGGAAGCCGTAGAATTACCCCCTGCCTGCCAGGTCTCACCGTGATCCACCAGGTCCTAGGCCACCAAGCCCTCCATCAAGTCATCGATCGTCTACACTAGACAGAACATGGGCGAGCAAAGCCCATGTTGGGGTGAGTAATAAAATACTAATTAGGGACCCCATAAAAACCAAGGAAATACTACAAAGAAATCTACAACCAAACCACGAATCATGATCACCAATAATGGTCATGAATAAAGACATCTCACACCAGGTATATTCTAGAGTTATAAAGTAAGACCATCAGTCATAATGTTGAATACCATAGGCCGCTGGAGAACTCCTCCTCAATGAGTACGGTAGGTCTTCTAGGTCACAAAGAATCCACTTCCCACAAACCTATGACTATTGTGGTACTCATCCCTAATAAGTACCATGGGTATGTTGGGTCACATAGAAGCCTCTCCCCACCATGGGCATGTCGGGTCCCACAGAAGTCGCTTCCCACCTATGGCCATACTGAGGTACTCCTTCTGTCGAGTATCGTGGGTCTTCAGGATCACATAGAAGCCACTCCCCACCATGGGCCTATCGAGTCACACAAAAGACACTTCCCAGTAGGCCATAGTATCCAATCCACACAGGGTCGCTCAGTCTTTAAGTCTTATCCAACCATAGGGTTTCTGTACGTAGCACACTTGATCACGGGAGAACCACTCCCTAATCCATTCATCAAATTTCAACTTCCATGAAATACTCCATAGAGTATTCCAAAAGATCTGATTCATTAATAGGGTTCTAATGCTGCAAAAAACTCATCAATCAGACACCCAGTTTGAAAGATATCAGCGTTTTTCCAAAAAAAAGGCTGGTTAGGATTGGGTATGGTCCGACCCAGTTAGACCAACCTAACCTGATTCCGTTGGCCCAAACTGGACCCGACCTCGCCTTGGTCTGGTCTGTTGGGTTGCGGTCCCGTTGGGTTGCGAGTCCGATCCGTCCTGATGGGGCGGGTCCGACCCACTAGGGCAAGTCCGTCCCACTAGCCTGGCCAGTCTGCCTGAGGTGGACCGGTTCATCACCTCACCAGGACACAGTAGGCATCCATGTCTGAATCCCCTCACCCAGTGGGTTTTCTGTGGGGTCGATGTCTTGCACTACGGTCAAGCGACTGTGGCTGCTATTATGCAGCTGGCCAACCTGGTCGGCTGGATTCCCCAAACATGGTCAATCGACCGCGTGATCCTGCGACCCATGGCCCGCGGCTACGGGCCACTCCACTGATGCAGCTAATGGGCTACGTCTCTACCTTCAGCCACCGGCTCAGTTGGCGGATCCTCCTGGCACATCGTCGTGGCGCACCTCCTCCATCCAGCGTGTCAGTGAGCTCTTCTGCGGACCACTGGGTCCGCACCGGTGGTATGTTCTTCACGCCGACTGTGCCTCTAGTCTCTGTGGGGTATCTCCTTCCCTATGAAGGCCTTGAATCTGCCTTTCTGCCCCTTTCAAAATGCTCAACTACAATGAACGCACAAGAGAAGGGGATCATTCCTCGTTCATATCAGCCTGCACCCTCCACATTAGAGTTTTAAAATAGGGGAGGTTTGGGGATGATGTTCTATCAACAATAATTCAATCCCGAATAGAAATCCCAAGAAACATCACCTTCCTGCAAGAACAGACGATCTGAGGATCAACATGTTCATGGTTTGATCCATGTTTGTCATTTATAATAAAGAATGGGGAAAATAAAACAAATAAACCCCTACCTCAATCAATGTTTTTCGTTTAAGCGCTTCGCCCTCAAGGATTCAAGCTCCATTCGTGTTCATCGCTTCCCGGTCCCATTCTTCGTAAGGCGTCGACATCACTAGAGATCCTTCCAGCATTCATTGTTCATTGTTAGAGATGAATTTTGTTGTAGGTTCGTCAGAGGTAAATTCCACCAATTGATTTCACTAACCTGTTATCTCATTAAAAAGAAACACATAGTAGTGTTTATGTTACACTGCGATGTTGTGTTGTTACGCTGTTTCATTTATGAAATAGTGTATCTGTTATACAACACAAAAATGAGCCATTAAGGAGATTCATTTAATATGCCTCATCCCTGAACCGTAGTGTCGTCGTCCACCACTCAATGGCGAAAAATAAAATAAAATAAAAATAACTTTTTAAGTTATTTTATTATAATCTGAAAATTCTGAAAACTAACTTTTTTGTCTGACCCTTGTCGGTCAAAGTTAGGTCCTTTCTGGGTGAATCCTGGCATTTCGAGTTCAATGGTGCCCTCATATTTTTGATCCGAGTACTGGTTTACGAGTTTGAAAAAACCACTCGCACGTTTACTTAAATGAACTTGAAAAAGTTCAAAATTCCGTTTCGGTCTCATCGGGCCTCGGAATCACGTGTCGTCAAAGCGTGTGGTCTTGAAATAATTTCATACAATTTAAAATATATATATATATATATATATATATATATATATATAAATTCTAGGAAATTATACAATATGACTATGCCACATAAGTTATTCTTATGAAAACATTAGGCGCATAGGGTTAATTCTATTTCGATCACCAAACTCCATCTTAATACTACACAGGCCGCTAAACATAGGCTATGATCGCCACTCTTCTAAGATACTCATATGTAGATAATATGGCATATCATAGGGTCGCATTATCAATCATAGAATAAAATTGATAGTGTTGAAGGGTTTTAGTGTCGCATTTCTAATAATCATAAGATACAATTAAATATATATAGTTAAATATGATATAATGATAAAAATTATTTTTTATTAAATTTAAATTTAGAATTTAATTCTATAATTTATAAATTGTTTATAAATTATAAAAAATTGTATTTTGGAATTTTTATTTATCTGTAGTGTTTATAAATTATTTATTTATAAAATTTTTATAATTAATTAATTAAATTCTTATAAAATATTTATTAAATAACTATATATAATATTAAATATTAATATTTAAATAATTTTCAAAAATTATATGAAATGACTTATAATTTAGATATAAATTATTTATATGGAAATTATAAGCTCAATTTATAAAATTTTTATAAATTAAAAAATAATACATAAATATAAAAGAGTTTAATATTATGGGTTATTCATAATTATTTAATTTGAATTGTTAAAATTAAGTGTCTTATTTAAGAAATTATTTAAACTATATAAAAAGGGGTTTTGATAATTGATTTGATCAAGTTTTAAATAATATTAAATATAGGATATTTATATTATATAATTTTTTTACATAATATAGTTGGAATATAAAATGTTTATATTTCATATAATATCATATTTTTAAAGTAAATGTCATATAATTGAAAATATGAAAGAGTTTATATTGAAAATAAATATAATTTTTTTTTATTTATTGAATTATATAATTTCAATAATGTATAGACAAAAAATAAAGTGTTTATAATTTCATGATTTATGAATTGTTCATAAATTATTTATCTCATGATTAAATATATGAATTGTTCATTTATTTATTTCAATTCATGATTTATTCATATATATAACTGTTATATTATGAATAAATGTATGCTTTAGTTTAAATGTTAAACTACTTATATAAATGTTCATACATGCATATAAGGAGTAACATGTTGGGTATGATAATTGATTTAGTTTTCTTCTACCTTGACATTAGCTTGTATTGGGCTATGAGATTGAATTTAAAGGTTAATTATAGTTTATACATATTATTTGTTATAATTATAATGCAATTGAGTTCTCACTTGAGTAAAGTATCATTGGATAGAGGGACTTTAGTTTGGACTGCTCATTATCCTAGAGGCTTATACCTTATCAAGAAAGTGTGGGCTGGCTATTTGTCACTCCAAGCTTACTCTTATGGGATTATTGATTTCATATAATTATTATACCTTACATGAAATGGTTTTATATACCTTATGCATGTGATTTGTTTGGATATTTATGAGTACAGTTGGATTTTGATTTGGGTCAATAACGCAAGTTATAAATTGTGTAAATATTTACACATCAATATGGTTTAAAAATATTTATTTAGTGAAAGGAATATGATTCTGAACTAAATCATTAAAATAATGAATACATGTAAATTTAATACATGATATAAGATTATGAGATTAAATTTCCTTTAAAAACATTAAGTTTTAGATTTTCTCTATAGTGAACACTTGTCGATACCTCGATCATTTAACATAGACAACCCTAATTGTTATATGCTCATGGATTATCTTGTGTAAGAAAAGAAAGTAATGAGGTGACCCTAATCATTAGGTACCTTATTCTTATAATTTTTTTTAGGTTACACTTAGCTGGGAAACTCTAACCATAATAATATAAGAGGAATTTATTTGAGATAATCCATAAGATGGATTGAGTAAAGAGTTGTCCACTCAATTATACAATAGTCATTTATGATATGGTTGGCATGTTTTTATAACCGATATAGTCATAGAATATTTATGTGTTTAACCCATGTTAGTAATAATGAAATATGGATCTAGTCCCACTGATGGATATGATCGATTTAAAAATGGGTCATCATTTTAGTGGAAGCACATTTAATAAAATTCCTTGTTAAATGAAAAGTAAAACATGATACTCGTCTGATAAAAAAAATTATTGTGGATAAATGGAATCATAATCATCTAAATTGACTATGAGATTAATATAGGAAAAGGATAACCTTAATATAAAAGACTTTTTAAACTGGTATATAAACTTAATAATTGTTCTTAAGAAGAAGGAAAAATTTTGTGTTAGAGTAATACCTTCCAGACTAACCTAATATTGAAATTGTTTGAAAAAAGAATCAAGTGATAGTGTGGATATCTTATAAGACTTATTTTGGTAAAGGAATTCATTTTGTGATCATCATTTTAAATGTTTTAAAAATATAAATGAATTCAAGAAGTGTTTAACCTATTTTTGTAAAGTGTTAAGGAAATTTAAACTGATCATATGATGTCTAGGATCTAGTGTTGTGTTGATAATAAAAGATGGTAAAATTTCTAACCGAAAGAAGAAAATGTAGATATAAAGAAAAATAATATCTTTTCAAATAGATAGTCTAGGAAATAAAATCCTTAAAAGCTATATTTGTAAAAGAATTTAATATTTTATAATATGAAATTGTTCAGAATACCTAAAAGGGGTTTAATAAAATCCATATAAATTCCATGTTTGATGTCAGTGTTATATAAATCAACTATTCAATTTTTAAGGGTATATGATACCAAATGTATACTTTATAAATTTTGTAAGTATATAAGAGTTAAAAATCAAGGAAATAATTTATATATCTTGTAGTTTGTTTTTTAATTATAAATCAAAGTGATGTTGAATCATAGAATTGAATATATCAAGCTCAGATGGGTCTAAAATAATATTTGTGTATTTTCATCTTTTTTCTTTTATATGATAAGATAAGTTGTTTATTAAAAATGAGTTTTTCTAAAAAAATATGATATGATGGATTCAATATAAATGTTTTGTGATTCATTAGATTATATAACATAATTGATAAGAATATAAAGGATGAAATTATTTTATCCAGGATAATAGATTTTATCCAGATATTTTTTATAATATGAGAGATTTTATCCCACTATCAGTGGAATATTTTAATGAATAGTCTACTTTTCAAGAAAATTCTCCCTTATATAGAATACCATATAAGATATGGATACAATGTTTTATCTGTTAAATATTACCATAAAAAATAACTAAGAGTTATTTCTTAATACAAAGGATTCTATGTATCTTAGCAAGATATTATGAAAATAATATAGTGTCTAAGAGGATATTAGGAGTCTGTTTAGACTTTTATAATTTCAAAATTAACAAATAAAAGATTAATCTAGTCAAAATACAAATTGAATGTCACTTAATATCCTAAAATTTTTAGGATATGTTGTCAAAAAATAATGTAAATATTTACATTAGTTACCACAAGATTGCAACAGAAAATTTTGAAGGAAAGGGTCCCAAGGATAATGGTGATGATAAATTTAGAAAGAGTTATAAATAGAAAAAAAATAATAAACATTGTAATATTTGATATTGTTCAGTTAAGTATTTTGAATAATTGTTCAAGGATTTGAACTTTAATAATATGATTCCTAAGTCTCACCATTATTAAAATTGTCTTTCTTCATATATGTCACTCAGTAAAGAGCTTAGTGAGAGTGATTTATTATATGGTCACATATAGATGTGATAGGAATTATATAGATATCTAATGATTTATAAAAACCTTGAAAGTATAGTAAACATATGATTGATTTGGAATCCTATTATATATGATATTATAAGATATATGATTTTATATGGTTTTGTTAAGCTTTCTTAAAATATTTTAAGAATATAAATGTATCATGTTATAGAAAATGAAATCTCCACTTTATCATTCTTTCACATTGGTTGTGTGTGCGTATATATATATATATATATCATGAATTTAAATGGTAATTGAACTCTCAAGTAAGACTTTGAGTTATCCCTAATAGATGTTCATCATGGAGTATTATAGTTTATGATGAAATATTAAGGTTGTAATAGGTAGGATTCTTGTATAAGGATACAAAATATTCTCATTCAACATAAAATGGATTTGTTTCACTTTATGAACCTTAAAGTATATCATATAGAGTGTCATAAATTATGTATTTGGTATAATAGTGTTGCATGGTTCAAATTTAGAGTCTTCAATACCTAATGTTTATGAGATACCCAGCATGATAACCTTTATAATTTGATGCATTTCTTATGAAAACCTTGAGGATTAGCCAATCATGGGGTGGTTTGGTATGTTGTTGATCATTTCATTGATTAGAGCTTAACAAAGATGGAATTTTTCCTCTCATATAATGAGTATGAAATTTAGTACCTCAATTGAGATAGACTAAGAAAGTGTATGAAATTACCTAGATAAGACATATGATGTACTAATCTATCAGATAAAGAGTATGTGATGTTCTCATCCATTAAAGTGAATGACATGTGATGTATTCATTGATCATATTTGTAGAATCGAGAATTTGTGAGTAGCTATATGGTATTGAAATACTTCTTGTCTTGTGGTTACTCAATATCATGGATAAATGGATCATATAAAAATTCATTCTTACATATAAGGTAGTCAGTGGACATAGATATATAGATGCGTGTGTTTGGTGGATATCACATCAAATCTATTTATAGTATGAGTGGAACTGATTAATTTCTAAAGGTTTATATTTTAATATATTGATGGATTTTGGAATTAGTATTTATATTCATCATTAAAATTTTACATAGGGTCAAACTTTATAGTTTATTGAATGTTAATTGAGTATTACTTTAATCCAAAAGGATTTTCGGATGGGGATTCATAATTTATTACATATGGTGTGATAAAACATGAAATTAATGATATTTTTTCCAAAAAAAAATTTGAGGTAACCAAAAGGATTTTTTAATATGGTTTCACAAGTTATTCCATATGATATAATATAATATAGAATGACATTGAGTCTATGAATCTTTAGTGAAAGTGTGAGATTAAAATAGATATAGCCTAAAGCCTATATAAAAGTGATGTACTAAGGCTATGTCATATGGTACGATGAGGAATATCATAAGGGATGATATGAGATATCATGCATACTACCTATTCAAATCATATTATACAACTAGATAAATCACAATGCCATGAATTTTATGGTGTGATTCTTATGGAAGTTTTGTGATTCATTTAGGAGACCTAGTGCTAAAGTTTTAATATGTGGATAATTCTTCCACACTAGTTATCATTAAATGAATATATGATTAAACCCATAGAGAATTGATATTTTAATTTAAATGTTAAAATAAATAATGACTAAATCCATTTACTCTTGTGATGTAACACATGAGTAAATGTATGGGACTCAAAGAACATCTCTGAGAGATTATTTAATGACCAAAGGCTAAGGAATATGTGTTTCCATGATTTCCCAAGCCTCCTATGATTCTGTTCCATTATTGAAGCTTTCTTCATTGTTCTCACTTTACCTCAAAAGTTACTTTCATGTCATGGGAGATGAGAGGTTATTTTCCATACGGTGGGTGACTCAACATCAATACATGAATACACAAAATAGGGTGGAGTCCCATGACTTACAATGAGATATCCTCATCAAGAATGTGGTATGAAGATATTAGTAAATGGTCTTAAATGTAAGTTACACACTTTTGGTTATTCATTTTTTTACACATGATTTCAATTTTATAGCATGGTTGATCTTGGTTCTTGTGTTTACTATTGTTTTTGATGCATTTTTTAAGTGTTAATCGATACTAAGAAACTCATTAGTTTGTGATAGCTTTATAAAAATGTTTTGGAGATATTCAAAAAGAGTTTTGTATATCATTTCAAAAGTTATTTTATGTGATTCAATATAAGATAAAATGGCACAAATTCTATGTGGATTTTGTGAAAGTGGGATATTGAAGAATATATGCCATAAATCCATTTTTCATGTGATTTTTTTGTCCATATCATAAGTGATTAAATGAGTATATTATAGGGCATGAAATAAAGATTTCATGCCATTGTATTAACTAATCATACTATATAATTAGGTTATATTGTAAGATAGTTTTTTATAGTGAATTGTATTGCACGATTTACATGAACACCCAACAACTAATTGAGGCATTCAAACATTAAGTATTGATATTCTGGAATCATTTAAAGTTATCAATAAATGTTACACATGAGGGAATATGGGTGGTCAATAGTTACAATAGTTATAATCAAAGGTATTCAATCATACATTACATAATGTAGGATTGAATTTATGCATAACTAGAGAGTTTACCAAGGGGATTATAAAACAAGTTAGCACCCATGAGGATGAAAAAATTATAATTACCTAAGACCGTGCTTTCTGACTCAGTACTTAAAAACATGCTATGTATTTTTTGTATAAAATATGACTAAAAAATACAAAGTTCTTTATATAAACTATGACCTTTCATTGATATAGGTTTTAGAGGATTAGACTACACCGTACATTTATAAGATTTGAACAAAATTAAACAACTATCCACTATGCTTCTGCACATGAAAACTCCAAAAGTGATGACATCTTTAATTAAAATTATAAGATACCTAGGAAAAATAATTTTAAAACAAAGGGTGATCATTCAATTTCCTAGTAAGGGGTTTTGAAATCATTGAAATAATTTTTTGAAAATTATTCTTTGAAAATAACTTTGAGAAATGATTTCAAAAATTCTTTTTACAATCCCATAAAATACATTTTGAAATACCTTTGAAAATAATAGTGAGATTATTATACATATTGAAAATACTTCAATATTTTGAAAATAATTATGCCCAAATTTTCTTTAAAAATAATCCAGTGATATTTTTGAAAATAAATATGAAATCATTTTGAAAACAAAACACCGGGGCAGCTTGTTATGTTGAATGATATCTTGGGACTACCCACTTAATGAGATATTGAGTTCACCCCTCAATTTCCTACCATATTTACAACATTCAAGTGCTGGATTTTCTAAGAACATTTTAATCTTACTTTATGTATATTTCCATTTTTCCCTGGGCTTTCTTACTTTAAAAACTTGTAAACATTTTTTTATATATTGCACACACACACACACACACACATATATATATATATATTCATACATGAAATACATATTCTTATTTTTAATTATATAAATATATAAATACTAATCTTTATTGGAAATTTCATACTTGACTTGGTACGACCAAATATTATTATACAAAAACTTTTATTAACCACATGAAAGATTAAATATCATCCATGTACTTAAAATTTAAAATACATATTTGTTTAATTTTTTTATTCATGAAATAATGGCATGAAGGTATAAACTAATAGAAATAGTGAACATATAATTTTTCCTTCTTAAAATTTATCATAAGAAATAGATAATTATGTATCATGCACAAAATTATCAAAGTAGCATTTCTTTATAAAATACAATCATCATTTCATGGATGTATATATATATATATGTACTTGAGTTTTAAGTAATGTAACTTTAAGAAGTATATATAAATATATATATATATATACATAATCATAGAACTGGAATTAGAAACAAATGATCTTGAATGTTAAATAAATTATTTTTATATATATGTTTAATTAGCATGTACACATGTATCTTACACCCATAATTAGATACATGGATGGTTTAATCGAAGTGTCTGAAAAATAACACTTATATATATATATATATCAAACATAAACATAAAAATTTATATATATTCATATATATATATATCATGCGTAAACTAAAACACACATATATTAAATTTTTGAATTAAAAATATAGAGTTGGACTTCATAGAAGTATAAAACATGGAATAAAAATACTTAAATAATTATAAAACCACAAAAATAGGGATTATAACTTGAAATGAACAAACTCCCCTTACACAGTCTTAAAATTATGTCTTGAAAATAATTAAAATTTGAATAGTAAAATACATAATCTGGTTTCGTATCATAAAACACAAATAATTTAAATAAAATAATCCCTTACTATAATTTAACAAAGTTTCAAAAGTGAACAACATGTTGATTTTGATTTAAATAACCCATGGTAGAAATAAATTTCCCTTGAACAATTATAATTTGGGAAGAAAAATAACTTGACAAAAAAATATAAGAAATCGCTTACTTGGTATTTGCAAAAAACTTATTTCTATTAATGTCGGTATAACACAATCTCTCATACTCCAATATCTGCAAACAGAAAACACAAATTCACTCTGGCTCAAAGGAACTCAAATGAAACTAACCAGTATCATCAGTACCTCCTTACTCAAAAAGCATATCAGACTATCCCCCACTGCCAACCTCTAAACTTATATATATACTCAATCCATTATTTTATTTTTATTATTTATTTATATTTTTGAAGTGTGAACTTGTTTTTTAGTGAGTATCAACCAAATCAGATAAATTTAAACTGATGATAAACAACTTTCTAAATTGATTAAAAAACTATCAGACTAATTCGATCTATCAGTCTGAATCTCATTCAGATTTTCTAAATTAATTCATTGGATGGAAGAAATGAAACAAATTCAATCTCTATCACACGTGTCAAACAAATTAAAAACAAATAAATAAATTCAGTATATGTGAGGAAATAATAAAATATAAATTCTTCTATTTAGTTTCATTTTCTCATCTAAACACTAAAGAAGAAGATACAATGAATGAATTTGAAATGATTGGACATAAAGGATTAAATAAAGAAAGCTTCTCTATGAAGATTAAATGAAACAAGAGATAAACAGTGGAAATAATTGACAAAATGATATAAACAAGAACCATAATATTGTTTTAAACATAGAAAATCAAAGAAAAATCAAATACTATGACAACACTAACATGGAAATAAAGAAATTAAAACACTAATAGGGAGCATCAGACATCGAAGAATGGAGAAAAATAGAAATCGACAAATCAAACTTCAAAAAGTCTAGACAATCTGAGAGATAGGGTAAATATTTAGATACACCAAAATTAGATATAACCTACTTGCACATCTAAGGAATATATGGCTAGATTCCCAATTGATTTAGATTTAACTGGTTCCGCTCATCAACAGTATCCAAATCGAATGTTAAGACCTTCATACTTGAAACCACTTCTTACGTGCTCAGCCTGAATGATTCAAACCCCCAAATTCATCTGAGATTTGGGTTCAAACCTTCAACCACATTCACACCACAAGTTCAAATCGTTGGTTGGACTCCATCTCAACACTCTCCATTCTTCTCCTTGAAGATGAAGTTTCCTACTCAGTTTTTGCTTCTACTTAGACACAGCTCTCCCCAAAACCTTAACCCTACATCTTATTTCATTTTGTTTTTTTAAAATCAATTCATTTTATCATACACACACACACATATATATATATATATATATATAATTTATTTTATTTTTAAATTTTGTATAAATATAATTTAAAAATGATAAGTTTATATATTGAAAAATTATATTATGATTTTTAGTTATTCATTTATTTTACAATAAAGTATAGTTTTATGACTGAAAATATTATTTAAAAATTATATAATAAAACTAGTTTTTATATGTTAAAATAATAAGCAGAGTAATAATACATTTTATTAATATCTTAATTCTATTTTCTTAATTATAATCTTATTAATTTATAATTTTATATTATAATATACTTTTTTAGTATAAAATATTACTACTTATATCATAATTTATAATTATAACATATATTATTTTTAATGTTATGAAATAATAACTTTATAAAATATTGATTTCCTATGCATAAATAATCAATTAAATGTATTTATTTTTAAAATAATACTAATATACATATATATGCTTGAAATAAGTTTTTATGAATAATAAATTATATATATATATATTAATAAAAATATTGTTTGTTGAAATATAATGTAATAAGTTATATTTTGATTCAAAACATATTTTAATTATTTAAAAATATGTATAAAACATTTTTATTAAATCATTCCTTTGTTAGTTTTAATTTTATAAAAAAATATAAAATAATTAATTACTATTTAAATTCACTCTGGGTGTTACATTCTCCCCCCTAAAATAATTGCGACCTTGCAATTTATTCGTCAGTCTTAGGAAAAATCAAAATTTTCCAAATTCAGAATTAAAGAATTTTTAAAGAGACTTAACAATCTAAAGTGAATTCTAATGCGTAGATTTTTTCCCTCACAAGATAACATCTAATATCCATAGTTGTCTAGACTGTTCCTATGACACCAATTATAACACCCTGAGCTCGCGCTTCCAGAATTAGTGATTAAAAACATGCTATGTATTTTTTTATAAAAGATAACTGAAAATAGATAGTACTTTATACAAATGAGGACCTTTTACCGGTCTAGGTTTTGGAGTATTAGACTACACCTTACATTTATCATAGTTGAACAAAAATAAAACAACTGTCAACTATGATTCTATGTGTTCTAACTCCAAAAGTGATGACATGTGTAATTAAACTTCTAAGATACCTGTGAAAAATCATTTTAAAAAAAGGTTGAGCTTTCAATTTCCCAGTAAGGGGTTTTGAAATCATTGAAATACCTTTTTGAAAATTATTCTTTGAAAATAAATTTGAGAAATTATTTCAAAAAATCTTTTTATAATACCATAAAATACATTCTAAAATACCTTTGAAAATAATGGTGAGATTATTTTAGGTATTGAAAATATTTTAATATTTTGAAAATACTTACATTCAAATTTACTTTAAAAATAATCCAGTGATATTTTTGAAAAACTATATGCAAGTATTTTGAAAAAAAACATTGGGGAAGATTGTTACGTTGAAGGATATCTTGGGCCTACCCATTTAATAAGGGATTGACTTCACTCTCCAATTCCCTACCATATTTATAACATTCATGTGCCGGATTTTCTAAAAACATTTTAAGATTACTTTATGTATATGTACATTCTTTACTAGGATTTATTACTTTAAAAACTTGTAAATCTTTTTTTATATTTTTCATACAGACATATATATATATATATATATATTCATACATGAAATACATATGTTTACTTTTAATTTTATATGTAAATATGAATCGTTATTGGAAATTACATTCTTGACTTGGTACGACCAAATCTTATGATACATAAACTTTGCTTAACCACATGGAAGATTAATTATCATTCGTGTACTTAAAATTTCAAAGACATATTTGTTTAATTTATTTTATACATGAAATAATGATATTAAGGTATAAACTAATAGCAATAGAGAACATGTAATTTTTTTCCTCTTAAAATTTATCATAAGCAATAGATAATTATGTGTCGCACACAAAATTATCAAAGTATAATTTCTTTACAAAATGAAATAATCATTTCATGGATGTATATATATATGTACTTATGTTTTAAGGAATGTAACTTCAAGAAGTTTATATATATACACACATAATTATATAACTGTAATTAGAAACTAATGATACACACATAATTATAGAACTAGAATTAGAAACTAATGATCTTGAACGTTAAATAAATTATTTTTATATGTGTGTTTAATTATCATGTACACATGTATATGACACCCATAATTGGATACTTAGATGGTTTAATTGAAGTGTATGTAAAATAACACTTCGATATATATATACACATATATATATATCAAGTATAAACATGAAAATTTATATATATTCATATATATATATATATATATCATGTATAAACTAAAACACACATATATTAAATTTGTGAATTAAAAGTGTAGAGTTAAACTTCATAGAAGTATAAAACATGGAATCAAACTACTCAAATAATTAAAAAACCCCAAAAATAGGGATTATAACTTAAGATGAACAAACTCCCCTTACACAAACTTAAAATTATGTCTTGAAAATAATTAAAAGTTAAATATTAAAATATATAATTTTATTTCATATCATAAAACACAAATTGTTTTGTTAAAATAATCTCTTACTATAATTTATCAAAGTTTCAAAAGTGAAAAACATATTGATTTTGATTTGAGGAACCCATGGAAGAAATACATTTCCCTTGAACAATTATAATTTGTGAAGAAAAAATAACTTGAAAAAACAAATATAATAAATCCCTTACTTGGTATTTGTAGAAAACTTCTTTCTCTTGTTGTTGGTATAACAAAATATCTCATGCTCCCATCGCTCCAAACAACAAACACAAAGCCACTCTACCTAAAAGGAACTAAAATAAAACTAACCAGTAACATCACTGCCTCCTTGCACAAAAATCACACCAGACTATCCCCCACTACCATCCTCTAAAATTATATATATACTAAATACATTTGTTTATTTTTATTATTTTTTATATTTTTGAAGTGTAAACACATTGGTTGGTTAGTATCAACCAAATCAGATAAATTTAACCTGATGATAATAACTTGATGAATTGATTAAAAAATAATATTAGACCAATTTGGTGTATCAGTCTGAATCATGTTCATATTTTATAAATCAATTCACTAGATGCAGGAAATGAGAAAAAATAAATCTCTATCACATGTGTCAAACAAATTGACAAAAAATAAATAAATTCAATATATGTGAGGAAACAATAAAATAGATATTCTTCTATTTAGTTTACTATTTTCATCTAAACACTAAAGTGAAAGATACAATTAATAAAATTGAAACGATTGGATAGAAAGGATTAAATAAAGCAAGCTTCTTTGTGAAGCTTAAATGAAACAAGAGATAAACTGCCCAAATCATTGACAAAATGATATAAACAGCAACCAAAATATTGTTTTAAAGAGAGATAATCAAAGAAAAATCCAATACCATGACAACACTAACATGGAAATAATGAAATTAAAATACTGACAAGGAAGATACTACTAGATTTCCAGGTGAGTCGGATCTAACTGGTGTCGCTCATCAACGGTCTCCAACTCGAATGTGAGGACCTTCATACTCAAAAACACTTCCTATGCACTCATCCTGAATAATTTAAACCCCCAACTTCATCTGAGAGCTGTTTTCAAACCTTCAACCATGTTCTCACCACAAGTTTGAATCATCGGTTGGAATCCATCTCAACGCTCTCTATTCTTCTCCCTGAAGATGAAGCTTCCCACACGATTTCCCCTTCTACTTCAACACGGCTCTCCCCGAAACCCTAACCCCGCATCTTATTTAATTTTGTTTTTTTAAATCAATTAGTTTTATCCTTTAAATATATATATAAATAAAATATTTTTTTTTATTTTTAAATTTTGTCTAAGTATAATTTAAAAATTATTAGTTTATATATTAACAAATAATATTATTATTTTCAGTTATTAATTTCTTATACAATCATGTATAGTTTTATAACTAAAAATATTATTTAAAAATTATATAATCAAACTAGTTTTTATATGTGAAAATAATAAGCAAAGTAATAATATATTTTCTTAATATCGTAATTCTATTTTCTTAATTATAATTTTATTAATTTATATTTCATATTATAATATATTATTTTTAGTATAAAATTATACTACTTATATCATAATTTATAATTATAATATATATTATTTTTAAATGTTATGAAATAATTACTTTATAAAATTTTGATTTGCGATGAAAAAATAATCAATTAAATGTATTTATTAATAAAATAATACTCAGATGTATATATATATACTTGAAATCAAATTTTATGAATTATAAATTATATATATATATTAATAAAAATATTATTTTTTGAAATATAAAGTAATTAGTTATATTTTGATTCAAAACATATTTTTATTATTTAAAAATATTTATAAAACAATTTTATTAAATCATTCCTTTATTGGTTTTAATTTCAGAAACAAATTATTAAATAATTAATTACTATTTTAATTCTCTCAAGGTCTTACCTTCTCCCCCCCTAAAAAAATTGTGTCCTTGCAATTCATTTGTTGGAATCAAGAAAATTATAAATTTTTAAACTTCAGAATTAAAGAATTTCTAAGGAGACATAACTATCTAAAGAGAATTCTAACATGTAGATTTTTTTCCTCACAAGATAACATCTAATCTCCAATGTTTTCTAGAACATTCCTCTAATACCAATTATAAGGCCATGATCCCACGCTTTCAGACTCAATGCTTTAAAACATGTTGTGTATTTTTTTTATAAATGGTAATTGAAAAATACACAGTGCTTTATACAAATGAGAACCTTTTATCAGTCTAGGATTTGAAGGATTAGACTAGACCTAACATTTATCATATTTGAACAAAAATAAAACAATTTTCCACTATGCTTCCATGTGCGCTAACTCCAAAAGTGATGACATCTGTAATTAAACTTCTAAGATAACTGTGAAAAATCATTTTAAAACAAAGGGTGAGCATTAAATTTCCCAATAATGGGTTTTGAAATCATTGAAATACTTTTTTGAAAATTATTATTTGAAAATAACTTTAAAGAATGATTTAGAAAATTCTATTGACAATAACATAAAATAAATTCTGAAATATCTTTGAAAATAATAGTGAGATTATTTTATGTATTGAAAATACTTTAATATTTTGAAAATACTTATGCTCAAATTTTATTTAAAAATAATACAGTGATATTTTTGTAAAACTATGAACAATAATTTTGAAAACAAAACATGGGGTCATCTTGTTATTTTGAAGGCTATCTTGGGCCTACCCACTTAATGAGGGATTGAGTTTACTCATCATTTCTCTACCATATTTAAAACATTCAAGTGTCGTATTTTCTAAAAAAAAATTAAAATTTCTGTATGTATATATAAATTTTTCACTGGGCTTTCTTAATTTAAAAACTTGTAAACATTTTTTATATATATTGAATACACACAAACACACACACACACACACACACACACATATATATATATATATATTCATACATGAAATACATATTCTTACTTTTAATTATATATATATATATACTAATATTCATTGGAAATTACATACTTGACTTGGTACGAACAAATCTTATGATACATAAACTTTGTTTAACCACATGGAAGATTAATTATCATTCATGTACTTAAAATTTAAAAGGCATATTTGTTTAATTTATTATATGCATGAAATAAGGACATGAAGTTATAAACTAATAACAATAGAAAACATATAATTTAGTCTTCTTAAAATTTATCCTAAGCAATAGATAATTATGTGCCGCGCACAAAAATATTAAAGTAGCATTCCTTTACAAAATACAATTATGATTTCATGGATGTATATATATATGTACTTATGTTTTAAGGAAAGTAACTTTAAGAAGTATATATATATACATAATCATAGAACTAGAATTAGAAACCAATGATCTTAAACGTTAAATAAATTATTTTATATATATATGTTTAATTAGCATGTACACATGTATCTTACACCCATAATTAGATACTTGGATGGTTTAATCGAATTGTATGTAAAATAACACTTTGATATATATATATATATCAATCATAAACATGAAAATTTATATATATTCATATATATATATATATATCATGCATAAACTAAAACACACATATATTAAATCTGTGAATTAAAAGTATAGAGTTGGACTTCATAGAATTATAAAACCTAGAATCAAAATAATTAAATAATTAGAAAACCACAAAAATAGGGATTATAACTTGAAATGAACAAACTCCCCTTACACAAACTTAAAATTATGTCTTGAAAATAATTAAAAGTTGAATACTGAAATATATAATCTGGTTTCATATCATAAAAAAAAAATCATTTTAATAAAAATAATCCCTTACTATAATTTATCAAATTTTCAAAAGTGAAAAACTTGTTGATTTTGATTTGAATAACCCATGGTAGAAATAAATTTCCCTTGATCAATTATAATTTAGGAAGAAAAATAACATGAAAAAAACAAATATAAGAAATACCTTACTTGGTGTCCATAGAAAACTTTTTTCTCTT
The DNA here is from genome assembly GCA_963277665.1 of Viscum album. Classification (NCBI taxonomy): domain Eukaryota; kingdom Viridiplantae; phylum Streptophyta; class Magnoliopsida; order Santalales; family Viscaceae; genus Viscum; species Viscum album. The sequence goes on from OY728133.1 coordinate 451,841,198, forward strand.
GTTTTTGGTAAAACATAATATCTCATACTCCCATCTCTAAAAACAGCAAACACAAAGTCACTCTACCTCAAAGGAACTTAGATGAAACTAACCAGTACCATCACTGCTTCCTTGCTCAAAAATCACACCAAAATTTCCACCACTTCCAACCTCTAAACTTATATATATACTCAATCCCTTTTTTTATTTTTATTTTATTTTTTATTTTTTTGAAGTGAGAACAAGTTTGTTGGTGAGTATCAACCAAGTCTGATAAATTTAAACTAATGATAAAAAACTTACTGAATTGATTAAAAAAACTATCAGATCGATTCGGTGTATCAGTTCGAATCTTGTTCATATTTTCTAAATCAATTCACTAAATGCAAAAAATGAAACAAATTCAATTTTTATCACATGTTTCAAACAAATTGACAAAAAATATAGAAATTTAGTATATGTGAGGAAACAATAAAATATATATTATTCTATTTAGTTTCCTTTTTTCATGAAAACACTAAAATGGAAGATGTAATAAATGAATTCAAAAAGATTGGATAGAAACGATTAAATAAATCAAGCTTCTCTGTGAAGCTTAAATGAAATAAGAGATAAACATCTAAAATCCTTGACAAAATGATATACAAATCAACCATAATATTTTTTTAAATAGATAGTATCAAAGAAAAATCCAATACCGTGGAAATAATAACATGTAAATAAAGAAATTAAAACACCAATAGAGAACATCAGACGATGACGGATGGAGAAAAAGAGAAATTGAAAAATTGGTATTCAAAAATCTGAGACAATCTGAGTGATAGGGTAAATATTTGGATACACTGAAATTAAATACAACCTACATGAACATCTGAGGAAGATATGGCTTGATTTCCACATGAGTGAGATCCAACTAGTGTCACTCATTAGTTGTCTCCAACTCAAACGTGAAGACCTTCGGACTCAAAACCACTTACTACGCGCTCGTCCTGAATGATTCGAACCCCTGGATTCATCTAAGATCTATGTTAGAACCTTCAACCACATTCACACCATAAGTTCAAATCATCGCCTAGACTCCATCTCAGTGCTCACCATTCTTCTCCCCGAAGATGAAGCTTCCTGCTCGGTTTCCCCTTCTACTTCGACATGGTTCCCCCTGAAACCCTAACCTCACATCTTACATCATTTAGTTTTTTTAAATGAATTCATTTTATCATTCATATATATATATATACATATATATATATATATATATTTATATACATATATATATATATATTATTTTCTTTTTAAATTTTGTATAAATATAATTTAAAAATTATTAGTCTATATATTGACAAATTATATTATGATTTTCAATTATTAATTTATTATAAAATCATGTATAGTTTTATAACTGAAAATATTATTTAACAATTATATAATCAAACTAGTTTTCATATGTTAAAATAATAAGTAGAGTAATAATACATTTCATTAATATCTTTATTTTATTTTATTAATTATAATTTTATTAATTTATGATTTCATATTATAATATACTCTTTTTATTATAATATTATACTACTTATATCATAATTTATAATTATAACATATATTATTTTTAAATGTTATGAAATAATAACTTTATAAAATATTGATTTTCTATTAAAAAACAATCAATTAAATATATTTATTATTAAAATAATACTCGTATACATATATATACTTGAAATAAATCTTTATGAATTATAAAATATATTTACATACATATTAATAAAAATACCGTTTCTTGAAATATAAATTAATAAGTTGTATTTTGATTCAAAAAATTTTTTGATTTTTTTAAAAATATTTATAAAATATTGTTATTAAATAATTCCTTTATTAGTTTTAATTTAATAAAAAAATTATTAAATAATTAATTATCATTTAAATTCTCTTGAGGTGTTACAAATATGATTTCTCCTATGAAAAAACCCAAGCTAAAAATATCTTAATTGTAAATCACTTCCATAAGTTGAAAATTAAATCTTAAAAATAGTCTCACAATCACAATAATTTAAGGCTTAGTATATTTGATGATCAAATACATAATCAAATTATTTTAAAATAATTTTGATCATTTCACCATAATCAAACCACACTATACTCACTTTTAGACCTCTTATAAATTATACTCATCTTTATAACCTATGGAATGGAAATATAAGAAATGGGTGAGCTTGAATGCTTGTTAAGGGAAAAATTCTCAATTAATCAAAATAGATAGATCATAAAAATGTGAGAAGAAAAGGATAGGTTATAAATATCTAATTAAAAGATCATGGGTTCATTAGTGGTAATCATAAAAAAAATTGACCATTAAGGATCATGATATGGGAATATAAGTCCACTCAAAGTTCATTAAGGAAGAAAAACAAATATAAAATGGATTAGAATCATACAAAAAACCTGGAATCATGAGAGTATAAAATAAGAAATTTGGATATCAAATAAATACGGTGAAAACATAAGCATAGGGAAATGTCACTTTCATGAGTCACTCAATCACACTCGTTCTTGTGAACAAACTTAGTTGTGTACAGGAATACTTCTCTCATGAAATATAAATACTTAACCAATGCATTGGAGGTTGATATGGTAACCCAACTAGTAATCATCCATAAATATGTGTGCCACTTGAAATTATTCATTTATCAAATCACAAAGAGCCCATGGAAAAAATGGGTTTTGTAACATTTCTGAAACAGTATCACATAAAATGTCTTCAAGAATTAGATTGGATGATACCAAATATTTCAATCACCCAAAATTAGTATTTCATAAATTCATTCAAAGGGTGATTCATAGATAATAAATCCACATGCGATATATCTTTTGAAGTTAAATGGTAAAATGGAATAAAAATGTAAGAGTCTTTAGAAAACATTTCTTAACGTCATTGAAAAGAGAATATGTTATGAGACACTTTTGAAAATTTTATTTCTGAGAAATTTAAATGAATAAATTTTCAAATATTATTTAGAAATAAATATTAATAATGGATCCTTGAAAATAAAATAAATTTTAACCATATTAAATGTGGATTGGAACATAAAATGTACAATTGGGAAAGGAAAAAAAACATTTTCAACATTTTAAAAATACCATTATTGAAACACACCTCATAAAAAGAGTGATAAATATTAAATTTTAAAATAAGTAAATATAAATTAGAATATAATAAAAAATAATATATATTTATATTTCAAAATAATAAATAAAAACATTGGTGGGAATAGAAAACTAGGACATGGGATAGAAAGAGATTATTTGAAGAGGATTGGAATTATTCTTAACATTATCAAATTTTATAAAGAATGAGATCCATTAATGAAGGTTTGTTTATACAAAAAAAATTAATTACCCATAAAATAAATATTAAATTAAATATAATATCATCATATTATATTATAAAAGGATCTTTCAAAACCATATTCAAAGAGGAATAATTATGACTCAAGAAAAGAAGTTAGAGTCAAGAAAACCCCTTACCTTTACTCTCGTCTTCCAAAAAAGTGGTTTAATATATTGTATCAAAAACATAACAATATTAATCACATGATTCATAAACTTATTCATATCTATTATAATTTTATATTTAATTATAATTATTAATTATACATTCATGATCTTCTTAATATTTATTTTCATTATTGTATGTTTTGAACATTTCACATATGTTTTATAATAGCAGCGTCAAACCATATTCTTTAATTCCAAGTTCATAATTAATAGATTATAAAAGATATTAAAATATATATTTTTAATTATTTATTCTTATCCATGTTCATTTTATATAAACTATGGGCTTGGTTCGTGATAATGGAATCTATGATAATCTTATTTCATGTAATTTACCAATATCAACCGATTACATTATAATTATCATTATTTTTTTATACTTTATGATACATATTATTGAAATATATTACTCATTAATATAATATATATTCATAAAATATATATTAACTATCCATGTAGGATGGTGATAAAAAATGGAACACATCGCTCTATAAAGGAGGTGGTCTGCTTGTACACACAGATGATGTTTTCATTCATAAAGAAATTAGAAATTGATTTATATTTTTATAATATTAATAATTTTATTTATATCATATTTTTTATTTAAATAACCCATTTTAACCATACATGTAATGAGGTTATGAAAAACAGAAAACATTGCTCCATGAAGATGGTAGTATGCAGGTACGCATGAATGACGTTTTCATTATTATAAGGATAAGTATGGAAGATAGATAATAATTGTTCCGTAAATATAATAAAATTTAAGTATATTAATTATAATTATGTTATTATTTTAGGATGTTGTAATATATTTTTAGGTAGAAGTAGAAGACTTAAAGAAATAGGAATTAAAAGGAGTTATTAGGATTTTTTACCATACTCATTGGAATAAATCCTTTGAAAATTATATTTTGAATTTTAAAGGAGATATTTTTAGGATAATATAATCTATAAGACTTGGAGAGGGGGTTTTGGTAGATTTTGGCTGAACTAAGGGTTTTAGGAGAAGTGGTGTGATGAAGGGATCCTTTTATAAGTGATAGGAGTGTAATTTTTATAATAAGAGGTGCACTATTCAAGGGAAGTCACTCCAAAAGTACAAAATAATGGAGATAATATGATTTTTGGTTTATAAATCCTTTAAACACTCATTTTGGATACATTTTTTAAAAATATTAAAGCCTTTTACCCTTTATTTTAGCCCTTTTTCATTTTAACTTTTATTGGGGTAACTAATTTTTAACTAAATAATATATTTTTATGTATAAAAATAAAATGAACCTGATTACATAATTTAGACCTTATGATTCCAAATATTAAATCCATTTTATTGTATATAATTTCTAAAAGTGATAAAAATTAATTATAAAATAATAAATGTATACCACATTAAAAACAGTTTTGAAGAAAAATATAACTTATGTTCTAAAATGTCCAATATAGGTTTGTAAATTAAAATTATTATTTTAAAATTTATAATATTACTTATAAAATATATATTTTTTCAATAAAAATATTTCATAAATTTTTAAGCCATTATTATATCCTCTAATTATGTAAAAAAATATCAGTATTCGTAAAAATGATATTTTGTACTATTTAACTAAAAATCAATTTTTTCAGAAAAATACTAAAAACTAATCCTAAGATAATATTTTTATAATAAATCAAAAAATAAATTTAATTTTTTCAAATTAAAATTATAAAATTTAGGTATTTAACTTTTAAATGGAAACATATAATGAAAACAATTTTTATAGGGAATGAATTTTTCAAATATTAATTATTCTTATTCTTATTCCCTATTAATTTATAATAAAATTAGTGTTAACATATTATTCATATAAATAATATATTTTATCATCATCTAATCATAATATGATTAGTTTCTTGAAATAAAAATATGTTGCACATAAAAATCCAATTTTAGACAAATATATTTTTAAGTATAAAATGATCTTATTAGTTGTTTAGTTATACTAATTGAATTTTCTTTGTGAATTAGTATTAAAAGTGTCCTTTAATTTTATTTCTACATATATTTCATAAGTTTTTTACCTTTATTTATACCCAAAAATCAATGGATACTTTACAATAGTTATATTTATAATAACAAAGTGTGTCATGGTTCATTTTGGTTCGATGTTCCATGTGAAACAATCTATTTAATACAATGTTTATTTTAAGGAGGAATATTCAATAAAATCATGGGTCATTGCATTATAGCCCCTTAAAATAATTTCATCTTTATAATTTTATTACTAGGATGAAAACAAGTGAGGATACTTTTTTCTCATTACATCCTCATATTCCCACATAGATTACTAAAACTTATGATTCTGCCATAGAACTTTGACTGTATGGGTGGTAATATTTTGTAGAAATTTGTTTTTTTTTATCAATAATTTCTACTATTTGTTCCTCATATGATGGATCAAGTTTTAGTTGCACGGATTTCGAGTTCATTATATATTAAGGTTTTAAGTATGTATTTCCTCAAAATTGGTACATGGAACACGTCATATACTTGAGAGGGGTCTGGAGGGAATGTTAAGAGATAAGAATTTACCCCGGCATGATCAAGGATATTGAAGGGACTGATGCACCTAGGGTTCAAATTCTCTTTCTTCTCAAATATTATAACCTTCTTCCAAGGAGATATCCAGAGTAATACCTTTTCACCAACTTCAAACTCTAGATCTCATCGATGATTATATTCATAACTCTTCTATTGACTTTGTGTTGCTTTTATATATCACTAAATGGTTTGAACCTTCTCCATAATTTCTTATAAAAGGTCAAGTATTATCACCTTCCTCTCTCAAACTTCATCCCATAAAATTAGAGTTATATATCTCTTCCCATTTAGAGCCTCATTTGGTGTCATTGGAATTCTATAATAGAAACTATTGTTATATGAGAACTCTACTAGGGGAGGTGTTGATCCCAATATCCTTGTAAATCCATTAAATAGGATCTTACCATATCCTAAAGAGATTGAATAGTCCTTTAATACTAACCATCTATCTGCGGGTGATAAGTATTTCTAAATATCATCTATATATCTAATGCTTTCTAAAGTCTACACCAAAACCTTGAGTTAAACCTCATATCTCAATCAAATACAATGGAGAGTGGTATTTCAGGTATCATTACCAATTCCTTTATGTATATCTTGGTGAGTTGGCCAAGTGATAAATCTTATTTGATGGTGATAAAATGCACTGAATTTGTAAAGTGATCGATTATAACCCAAATGGTATTATGGCCTTTAGATGTCCTAGGGAGTCCTACGATAAAATCCATGATAATGTTTTCTTATTTTTATACTGCTGTGGATAATGGTTACATCATCCCCTTAGACTCATATCATTCAACCTAAACTTTATGGGATGCTAAGTATTAATATATTTATTTTACAATTTCCTTCTTCATATTTTCCCACCAAAAGTTTTGCTTTAGATCTCTATATATATTTATTCTTCCCAGATGAATAGAGAATGATGATCTATATACATTATCCAAAGGTTTCCTATTTAATTATAGTATTAATGGGATTCATATCCATGTTACAGACCATATAAATCTATCCTTATCAAAGTTTAACTCTAGAATATTTACTTCCTTTTTCTGTAGGTCAATAACATATTTTTAGGCTTCTTTAATATATATGTAGATGAATTCTTGTGCATTAATTTAGGAAATATAAGATTTATACCCTTCTCTTATGACTTAAAGGTTCATAATTTTTCAATCAATGAGTATTGGGCCTTTTTTAACTCTCATCATGGATAAGGTAGCATGATCTTTCTTACCCATAGCATCATCCACCATATTTATCTGCCCTAAGTGGTAATGTGTTGGGTAGGCATAGTATTTGATCAGTTCTAACCATATCCTTTAGATAATGTTTAAATATTTTTGTGTGAATATATATTTCAATATCTTATGGTTATTATAGATATCACACTTCTCTATATAGTGATAATGCCACAAAATATTTAATTTAAAGTTCATTTCTACTAGCTCTATATTATGTGTTAGGTAATTTTGTTTATTAGTTTTTAATTAATGTTTGGAATAATAAATTACCTTATCATTATATATGAGGATTCATCACAATCCCTTATTTAAAGCATCATTTTATATTACAAGTCTTTTCCAACTTTATGGTTATGTAAGTATAGGTGCAATGACCAACCTTTTCTTTAGTTTCATGAAACATTCTTCACACTCCTCTGTATAAACGAACTTCAATCACTTCTATGTTAACTTGGTGAGTGCATTTGATAGTCATGATAAATTTTTCACAAATAATGGTAGTATCTATATAACCTCATAAAACTACAAATATAAATTACTTTGGTTGTTCTGGGCCATTTTTCAATAACTTACATCCTTTTGAGATTTACTAATATTCCCTTTCTTTTGATTAAATAACCAAATAATGATACTTTATACAAATATAATTTTCACATGCTAAATTTTTCATAAAATTTATCTTTTCTTAAGGTATTTAAAAAAATCACAAATGATATTCATTATCTTCCTTACTCTTAGAATATATGAGAATATCATTTTTTTAAGACAACCATAAATAGATCAATGTTTTCTCTAATGAATCTATTTATTATATTCATGAAGATAGAGGAATCATTTCTAATTATAAATGGCATCACTATAAATATGAAGTGTTAATACCTCATAAAAAAATTATCATGGAAATATCCTCCCTTTTGACTCTTAATTGATGATATCCATATTAATGGTCAGTCTTTGAGAAGTATTGATCTCCTATGAGTTGATTGATCTGGCCATTATTTTGGAGTAGAGGATACTTGTTTTTATCATGATTTTTTTAAGTTCATGATAATCAATGAAAAGACACATTGATCCATCCATTTTTTATAGAGGAATGGTTCACCCCACAGTGAAGTAATAGAGTTTATAAAATACTTTTCCATATTATTTTTTAGTTTCTTCTTTAAGATAGTCCTATATCTATGTATGGTTTTAATCAAAAACTCAACATCATGCTCTAAAGGAAGACTAGGAAGTTCATCTATAAATATATCAATATATTCTCATATAATAGTCATGTCATCAATGATGAATTATTACCTGGTCATTTGAGCTATAAGTCCCTCATTGATAGGTATTAAAACCCATATAATATAATTTACTTCCAAAGGGAGTTTGTGATTATCCTTACATTGATATTTGATAACAAAATGATTTAGGATAAAAAATGAGATTTTATTATACTAAAAAATGATATGTTATCTATGTAGCTAAATCCAATCCATACCCAAAATTATGTCAAATTCATCTAAGGGAATAACATCAAGAGTCTCAAAAAGTATCTTTCCAAAAAAAATGATTGGAGAAAAGTTATATATATTAGATTCAATCATCATGTCAGCATTTATTTTCATAGATGGTTTAATATAAAATGATTGATGTGGTAAATAAATATCCTTAGAAAAGTTTTATGATATGAAATAATGTGAACAAACATAATCAAATAAGGCATTCACATATATAAAGTGTAGAATAAGTGCACCTTTCATCACTTCATTATCATTATCCACCTCAATAGTAGCGATAACATACACTATTTCTTATTCCCTTAGTTTAGGAGGTTTTTGGTCCTATTATCTTCATTATATCTAGGGTTAGGGAATTGATTCATGTAATACCCAAACAATTTTCATTTAAATCATTGAAGTGTGGGTGGTGAATTAGTTTGGGCCTTCTTCCCCTCCACTTTTTTATTCATCCTCTTAGAATTACTTCAGAAGTTGTGAACTAGGTGTTCTCCCTTACAACACTTACAACCTTCCATAACCCCTTGAGTAAATTACCTATGTAATTCCTCCAACATTTTTTACATGTAGCAAGTTATACCTTCTTTCCCTCATGTGACTTATCATTAGAGATTCCACAATATTCCACCTTTATTTTTCTCTCTCCAAAATAATGAGAGTCCCTAGTTTCTATATCCACCTTTAGCACACATCAAAAAAAATTTATATAACTTCTAAATTATCTTATGGACAATTTATTTTTAACAGTTTTATTTAAGTCACTAAATAAATGATCTACTTTATTCTTAGATTCAGAGATAAAACTAGAGGCACACATCATGAGCCTTGTGAAGTTTTCTTCATAATTTCAAATGGATTTATCCCCATTTTGATTTAACTCTAATAATTCTCAAACTATTTTTTGTGAATATTTTGAAGAAAATAATCAGTGAATAATACTTTCTTGAACTCCTCATATTTCATAGAGTCTACTTCCTCCTTTATTATTGTCTTTCTAATGAGATTCTACTATTGGTCAGCCTCACCTACCAAATGATAATTGGTCAGGACAACCTTTTCATATTCCAAACACTGGAGAATGCAAAATATATTTTTCCATCACATTGATTCATTACTCAACAGTAATTATATTAGAAGGTCCACTGAAGTAGGGTAGAAATTGTCTCATGAAATACTTGAAAAAAATCTCTTTCCATTGTGTTTTTAGGATCTCAACATGGTTTACATTATTATTTGTATCTTAAAAGAGTTAAGTGAGAATCTACATAATATTATATACTCTTTCTACCATCATGTTTGGTTGTTCATTGGGATAATCACTATATTATCCATCATACCCATTGTTGACTCAGTTTCTCCTTTCTTCATCCATTACTTAAATAAAGGAAATCTAAATATAAGAATACTTAATCTTTAAAAAAAGTAAAATTGTTAACATAAAACTAATAAATCATAAATAAAATATGTAACCTAACTTATAGGTTTATAGGTTTCAATAGAGGTTATTAACCTCCTATTCCCTAATAGGTTCTATAATCATACTATAAAAAATGTGATAAAATTATTTATAATGGTTCAAAAATAGAATGTAAATCATTGAAGAATATCCCTTAGGAGTAACAAACCAGGTGTATGGTTGGGAATCCTTTTCATACACCAAGTGAAGATCTTATTGATACCCAACTAACATTTTCAAGGTTATTACCCATATTCACATCTATTTCAGAGCCTATATCCACTTATTTTCATCCAGAGATGGATTCCAATACTAGGAAACTACATGATATCTACTTTACAAAAAAATTAGGATGTTATTTTATTCTTAGATAATCCCAAGGGGATTTAACTAATGTTAAATCATCCTAATCCCCAAAAAATAACTAATCTAATCCCAAAAAATAATTAAACCTTACTATTATACCAACTTAGGAACCCTGAGCTAAACATATCCTAATTTTACATCAATTTAGTAAGTTAATCATTACATCTTATAAATAGTCTCATAATCCCAAGAACCAAAGTTTCAGTGTCTTTAAAGATTAACTACATAAAAAAATTATTTTAATATACTTTTGAACATTTCTCCAAAATCAAACCACACTAGACTCCCTTATAGACTTCTCATAAATTATACTCATCCTCATAACCAAGGAATGGAAACATAAAAAATAAATGAGATCAAACACACAGTAATGGAAAATTTCTCAATAAATCATAATTTTAGATCATAAACATGCGAGAAAACATGGATATGGTAGAAATATATGATTAAAATATCATAGTATCATCAATGGTAATCATAAAACTTATTCAAGCATCAAGGATCATGATATAGAAACATAAGTATACTGAAAGGTCATAAAGGAAGCATAAAAAATATAATATGGATAAAAATCATATATAAAAAACATTAATCATCGTAGAATAACATAAGAACGTATAATATTATAGAAATATGGAACAAAAATAAGAATAAGGAAACATAACCTTCATGAATCACTCAATTGCACCCACTCTTGTGAAAAAAAACTTAATCATGATCAATAATACTTATCTCATGAGATATAAATCCTTCACCAATTAATTAGAGACCAATATAGGACCCCACCCATAAATAATTCATACATATGTGTTCCACTTGAAATTAATCATTCACTGTATCATAAAGAACCCATGGAAATAAAATGGGTTTTATAACATTTCTGAAATGGTATTACATAAAATGTATTCAATAATTAGATCGGTTGACACCAAAATTTATAATCACCCAAAAGGAGTATTTTATAAAGGCATTCAAAGGGTGATTCATAAAACATAACAATATAGGAGATAGATATTTTGGAATTAAATCATAAAATGGAAGTGGAACATAAAATAGTCTTTAGAAAACAATTCTTAACATCATATAAAAGAGAATATGTTATGAGTCACTTTTGAAAATATCATTTTTGAGGAATTAAAATAAATTATTTTTAAAAAATTATTCAGAAATAGATATTAATAATAGATCCTTGAAAAATTCATAAATCTTATCTAGAGGAAATTTGTATTGAAAGATAAAATAAACAATTAGAAAAGGAAAAAAAACTTTTTTTTCATTTTAAAAATACCTTTATTGAAAGCCACATCATAAAAATAGAGATAAATTTTCCATTTGAAAATATCTAAAGAGATATATGAAGATCACAAAAAATAATATATTTTTTTATTTCAAAATAATAAAGGAGAACATTTTTGGGAAGAGAGAACATTTGTGGGGGTACTGTAGTGGTTATTGTAGCAGTTGGGGTATTATAGTAGTACTATTCACAAAATGGGCCTTGGGCCAAAATTTTGGGCCTACGGGCCATGTAATAGGCTTCATGCCCACTGTACCTTCGTTCCAAATATATATAATGTAATAAAGTGTATGGTTGGGTGGTTTATCCCTTGGGTGGATATGAAATGCCTTTTAAGTATGTGTGTGCACGGTGTGTGTGTGTGTGTGTGTGTGTGTTTAATGTAATTGTACCCCCTAATCACATAATATAATATAATATAATGGAATCATCTAACTTCATTATTTGAAAAAATTTACCTTACCCCTTGGAATAACTCCTTTTAAAATTCAATTTTTCCTTTGAGGGGTAGTCTTTGAGGAGACTAAAATCTCAAATACATGTATAAGAGTGTATTATAGGGTTTTTATCATAGTTTTTTTAAACTAAGGGTGTTAGTAGAAGTTGTGTGGTGAAGGGATCCTTCTATAAGTGATAATACTGGCATTTATATAATAAAAGGTTCACTATTCAAGGTTTTTGGATCCGAAAGTGAATAATAATGGATATAAGAGGAGTTTTGATCTAGAAATATCTCAACTACTCATTTGGAGACACTTTTTTCAATATTATTTAAGTATTTTACCCTTTTTAACCCTTTTACAATTTTAACTTTTACCATGGTAAATAATTTTAACCTGAGTAATTTATTTTTAGGAATAAAAATAAAATGGACCTTATTCCATAATTTAGATCTTCTAATTAAAAACATTAAATCCATTTTATTGGATACAATATCTAAAATTTATAAAGTAATTCAAAAATAATAAATGTATAATGCATTAAAAATATTTTTAGAGAAAAAATATAACTTATATTCTAAAATATCAATTATAGGTTTTTAAATTAAAATTAATAGGTTTAAATGTATAATATTATTTAAAAAATACATGTTTGGTCAATAAAAATATTTCATTAATTTTGAATTTGATCTTATACCCTAATAATTCTATAATGGTCTCAGTATTTTTAAAAACACTTTTTTTATACTATTACCTAAAAATCAATATTTTCGGAAAAAATCACAACAATTCATCCTAATTTAATGTTTTTATGATAGATCCAAAAAAAAATTCATTTTATCAAATTTAAATTCTTAAATTTATCTACATAAATTTAAAATATAAACATATAAGGAAACTGTTTTTATAGGAAATAGTTTTTTCAAATATTAATTATTCCTAATCTTATTTCATATAAATTTCTAATTAAATTAGTGTTGATCAATTATTTATATAAAAAATTATTTTATCATCATTTTATAATAATATTATTTTTTTCTTTAAATAAAAATTCATAACGTATAAAAATTATATTTTAGAAAAAATACATTTTTAAGAATCAAATGATCTTATTAATTGTTTAGCTATACTAATTGAATTTCATCAATGAATTTAAATTAAAAGGGACCTTTATTTTTATTTATACTTATTATTAATAATGTTTTTACCTTTATTTATACCCTTTAATTCAATAGATACTTTATGATAGTTATATTTATATTAATAAAATATTTTTCATTTCGTTTTGGTTTGGCGTTGCGTGTGAAAGAAGTTATTTATCATAATATCTATTTTAAGGAGAACTATTCAATAAAATCAAGAATCGTTGAAAATTAATCCTTGTAAGAATATATACTCCCTATCAAGGATCTATTACTCTTAATCTTTTTATTTTGAGGGGTATTATCAAACCGTGGGTGGAAGAGAACCCTGCCTCAGTGTTGGGTGATTTGGATCAACCCATGGATATACCATGGGGGGATTCTTTTGAGTACTGCTTAGTGATATTTATTAACCACAAGGATTGAAGATCAAGGATAATCAGTGATCATTAGTTTAATATGCGCATGTGTTATTTATTTTATATATATAATGATTTAAATTTGGGTTTCTTATTGTTTATACTATTTTGATTAAGTTTTATTCAATCCTAAGAAACCCAAAAAAAATTGAGTCATGTGGGTGTGTGTTGTTTCTTTTACTTATACCTCTTAAATAATGTTTCAAATTATTATTATTGTTAAATTTATATAGTTAAATTTTGTTATTATTTTTTTTATTATTGTTGTTATCGTTATCATCTATATATAAATGTTAATGGGGATTTGAACCTCTTGTCTCTCCTTATATGTGTACATATTTTCTTTTTTTTATATCTCTAAAATAATGATTTAAATTATTATGAATTTATAATAATATTTGATATTTTTTTAGGGTATTGAAGAATGAAAATACAAACACTCAATAAATCCAGTGTGTCAAATCTCATCCCTCTCTATAAGGAATGGCAAACACCCACTAGACCTATTTTATTACATAGAGTAGTCTAAAGGCCAAAGTTATATATGGACCTAAGGCCTAATTGGGAGTGGTCAAAAGTCCATTGAATAATATGACTTGGAGGCCCAAATGAGAAGTCTGCATCATTCCATGTCACCAATCTTATGTTTCACTGCCCCCTTCCAAAAATCATCACATCATGTCACTAGTATGAATTCCCCCTACTACCAAAAAATGTCACACTGTTCTACCCTATATCATGGGTTAAATTGTAAGGTATCATATTTATCATACCATTTGTGTTTTTTCAAGGCTTTTAGGTATTTATAAGGTTCATAGAGTCTTTTCCTTCTCTAATTTATAAGTTTTTTTGGTCTCTTGACTGGCCATCCAGTCATAAGTTTGTTCTTATGGTCACTTGGTTGTTCATGTAGTCATTCATTTGTTCATGTGGTTAGTAATTTAATCATGCAATCAATCCCTTTTGTTCAGGAATTTAGTAAAAAAAATTGCAATCGTTCAATTGTTCTTAAAATCGATCCTTTGGTCATGTAGTCAATCCTTTGTGTGGTTAATCATTTTTTCATGTCAGTCAGTACGGTTGATGGTTTGTTCACACGATCAATTCATGTGGTCAGTCCATGTAGTCACTTTACATGATTAGTCTTTATGGTCAGTTAATCATTTTGTGTAGAAAAATTCAAGTTTTACTAAAAATGATGTAAAATCCTTTTTTAACAAAAATAAATAAATAAAATCCAAATATAGGTTAAATAGATGGTTTTAATCAATAAACTGTTAAGATAATTTATATTATTGAATTCCTAAATGATAGAGTATTTAAATGAGTTATGTCAATGTAATTAAATAGAAATTAAATGAAAAACAAATTAAAGATAGATTAAAAGGAAAGTTTGATTGTGATTTTAAAAATACCTAAGAGAATCGTATATATTATTCTAAAAAGGATATTCATTTACCCTTATCCATTTTGTTTTATTTTTCTTGAACCAAGAATTTCCAAATCCTTTACTATTACAGCCTTGAAACCCTTCTACAATCGTTTAAGCCTTCCTATAAGTTTCTCACCTACACATAACCACCTATCTCCACTGTTTTTGGTGTAGCATAATCATGAAGCTCCCATTAGTTATGGGATTTTTTTATTTTCTTTTAATTTGTAAAAAAATTGTATGAATCATGATTTAACTTCCTTTATTTTATTATATGGGATTAACCATTATAAGAAAATAATCTATAATTATCAAATAAAGGTAAATTGATTAACACATGCCCTATTTTTTATTTCTTTATCTCGAAAATTAAATGGAGAGGAAGAAATTATTATTATATGTTGTTGTTTAATTTATGTTTGAAATTAACATGAGTTGATAATATTATTCTAGAAATTATTTAAGAGAGATAAAAATAATAAACACAAGTATAATACTTGATATTAATTCAGAGTATGGAAACTTAAAGAATAGAGGGAATATCGCATTTTTTAGTATCTTTTTAAATTCATTTTAAAATAAGTATTATT
The DNA here is from genome assembly GCA_963277665.1 of Viscum album. Taxonomy (NCBI): domain Eukaryota; kingdom Viridiplantae; phylum Streptophyta; class Magnoliopsida; order Santalales; family Viscaceae; genus Viscum; species Viscum album. The sequence goes on from OY728133.1 coordinate 451,857,198, forward strand.
TTATAATTCCATAAATAATGGAATAAAATTAATATAATTATCACACATTTTAGATAACTAATATTTTTGTGGTATGTGAATTAAATTAATGGTTTGGTTTTATGATTATATGAGTTTTTATGATATTATTGATGTTTCATCTTGTTATTTATTAGATAGTGTGCTATTTTCTTGGTTATGTTTCATTGTTGTTATTTTTCATGGTTTAACTTCTTGAAATGGATAAAAAAAAGTAAATCTAATAATATTAATTGATTAATTAAATATGTTGATAATTTATTTACCGGTCACCCTTAAGACTCTTTAAACATTGAAATAATGCTTGAAGCATGTTTATATTGATCCCTAGATATTGTTAGTTACTGCCTATAGGTTTTACTACTAGAAAATAGACATATACCCATGATTTTTCTTAAAACTATGGGTATAGGTGTGCCTTCTACCCACAGTTTTGGAAAACTATGGATATAGGTATATTATACGAATATATACCCACGGTTTTAAGTAAAACCATGGGGATAGGCTTTCTTTAGGACATATACTCACAGTTTTCTAAAACTATGTGGGAAAAACCCATACCCATGGTTTTGGTTAGAATCATTGGTATAAGTGTTTTTTTCAAGGCCTATACCCATGGTTTTTCCAAAACCATGGGTATAGGGGTTTCGTTTTGAAGCCCTATACCCATGGTTTTACAAAACTGTGGGTATATATTTCCCGCATGATGGCGGTGAAAAAAATCCATGGGATGAAAAATATATTTGGTGGGAAAACCAATACCCATGGTTTCCCCTCTTATACCCACGGTTTGAAATAATATATTTAAGTGGATACAAATATGAAAATAGATAAGCTACATAGGTAGGTTGGTGAGGCGTACTTTGTCACTTTTGGCGGTCTCAGGATCAAATCATGCTGAATTTTTTTTCTAATACAGTGAGTAATAATAATATATTAAACTAAATGTAGATATATTTAATTACAAGTGGTGTAGATGGGTTGGTTAAGCATTGTATAGTTTGATAGAATGACCCAGGATTGAAACTCATAGCCAGGTTTTTTCTAATACGGATGCATATTAATATATTTAGAAAAAAAAATTATATATATATATATAAGTTTCGTAGCTTAATTAGTAGGAAGTGTAGACTTAGAAGAGCATGTCTCTATGGTCGTGATTTCAACACCCATTGATGCCATTTTTTTACTATTTATACCCATGGTTTTAAAATCATGGGTAAAATCTTTTGGCAGCGTGGAAATGGGTATGAGGCCATGACAGCATGGAAAAAAAGTTATATCCACAGTTTGTAAAACTGTGGGTATAGTTCTGGGACCTATCTCGATGCCTCAGTTTCCCACAGTTCCCAAAACCATGGGTATAGGTCATTTTTCAATAGTGTTCTATGATACATAAAATATATTCATAATAAACCAGTTGATTCAATATGGTAATTAAAATGTTTTCTTGCTAAAGATAAATGATCGGGGCTGAGTGACCCCATTATTGTTTGTGGGAATCTTGATTGCCTTGATTTCATGGACTTAGTTACCTTAGTTTATGTGTTGAAAATACCTTTACTACCTTATGTACATGCTCTAGGATATTAGTACCTTATTATATTTTTTTTATTATAAACTTGTAATGGTTCAGAAAATTGATGAGAAATCGACTTATATCCCAAGCTATTATGATAGTTGATTTTGGTGATGGAAGGATGGATTATGTTATGCACAGTGGTATGGGAATGACAGGGGTGGTTGAAAGAGTTCAAAGCATGGATTTTTTATTGACATTTATTATTTCTTCATGTTTTTAAATGGTCATATGGATAGATGTTATATGTTTGGTTTCCAACTACTCAATGTAATTTGACTCTATGCATGGAAAGTGAATCCTTGATGTGGTAGTTTAGTATGAGTTCTAGAGTACCCAGATAATTATGAAATGATATATGGATTAATAAATAAACTGGGAGGGTTCATGATGTCATAGATGATGATAACATACTTGATAATATAAGTAAGGAATTATGGTGATAAAATAACTTATCTTAAAAGATTAAAGTATTAATCTTGGATATGTAAATGTAATATTATTAATTAAAGTAAAAGGAATTAATCAATTAATATGAAACATTGATTTTTTTATGCATGTTTGAGATTTAGAACTTAACAGTGGTAGTTGGTCATCTTGTGTGATGATAGAAGAAAATGAGTTTATGGATAGGTTTTTTACCTTAGTGTTCTTGTGTGATATATATTATATATTTTCTTATTCCATATGATTCACCACCCATGTCGGTAGGAAAACTGAAACCCAAATTTTTTTGGTATGTTTTCTCCAACATTTAGGTTGGAAAGGCAGGGAATAGATAACTTACCCCTCTCCCTTTCTCTCCCTTTAGTTATAGTTTATGTGTAAGTGTATCATGGGCTATAATGGATTAAAATTTAGGGTGTGTTCCTACCTAGGTTGTGAAGGATATTGGTTATTCTATACATTTATGTGTGGGTTTTGATGGCTTGAGTTATAGATCATACTTGAATCTGTTCATGGTGTTTATGGCTTCCCTTGGGTGTATGTGTGTGGGTTGTGATAGTTTAAGATATAGTGTGTTTACATGGGTTGCGGTGGCTTATGAAAATATTCTTGGTTACAGAATGGATGATATTTATGGTATTGTTTTGGGCTGCATAGGATGAAAATTAGATATGATATGGATGCATGATATGTAGGATAATTTACAGGAGGTATGAGTATAGGATGTGTGGAATTGCGGTGTGAGAGAGAAAAAACAGTGGTGAAGTGGAAGTGGGGTACCTACATTTATATATATAATTTTTATATAGAATGGTTTACTTTTATGCATTACTTATAGAGTGGTTTTTTGTGAGGATAATAAAATATTTTTACATGTTTAGGTGATGAGTTATTTTCATCTGTTTATTCTCTAATTTTTAGTATGATTCTTTCACATTTTTCAGGAGAGATTCCACAGAGGATCTTATAGAGTATATGTGCTATAATCACTCTATATATATAAACTATTTTTTAGGTCTATATTAGTTGTTTGGTGTTCAAGATAGGTTCTACTAGCTATGGGGTTTTTTAAGATCTATTGGAGCTCCATTGTCACAACTGAGAATTTACTTTTGGTACTTTTTAGTTGTTTCAGTTTTTTTATGACACTATATGTATTGGGATTACTTATTTATTTATGAATGGTGTTGATTGGTGTTTTTTCCATATTATCTTATATTCCATAAATTTATATTGAGGGTAATTTCAACCATATATTTGATTGTTAAACTCTTATTGATAGTATTGAAGGTGGGTTTTAGGGGTCATTATCTCCCTTATTTATTATTGGTCCAAGATGGGTGCCTTTTGAGAAAATACATCATGACAAAGTGGTATCAAATCTAATGGTTGAGAGATAAGATGGAGTTTAGAGTTAGGAATTGGTGAGGATGCATGGACTGGTAGATAAATAGTATCATTTAGTCTTATTACATGTTGTAAACAAGGGAGATCAGCTAGGGAACTATATTTTAGAACCCACTATAATTTGATTCAAGGACATTCAATTTTATTGGACATTCTAATTGAAGTTATATTTCTTGGAAAATAGAGACATAATTATGGATCATCATCATGATTGTCTATGTCTGTTTTTGAATTGGATAGATAGTGGGAATTAAGTTAAAATGAATTAATTAATAAACCTTAAAAATTATTTTACCCTGGGTTTAAGAGTTCATGATGTGTGTTATTTTTCATATATATATCCATTGTAATATCCCCATTAGGTTTGTACTAAATATTCTTAGTGATATGTTTCGGTGGATCATTGTAGAGTGTAGGTCAAAGATGTCTACACTTGTAGGATAAAACTTTGAGAGTTTTATTGCCAGGGTATGTAGAAATACAAGGGATTTATTTCAAATATGGAGACATGTGATTGGATAGAGGAGGTCTAGATGGCCTTTATTTTGATTCATACTCGGGAGGAGAAATACATTTCATTGGTTGTGAAAATGCTACATGGTTTATCTTGGATGTGCTAGATTCTTTTCATTAGGGATTGTGAGGATTCGTTTTTTATGTGTGAGAAGTTTCTAAATCAGTTATAGAATGATTTATTATCTTAAAATGCTAATAAGTCTTATTAATGTAAGATTCTTACCCTTTGATAGAGGAGTTTCATTGTATAAAAGTTTAGTTTCTTATACAATAATATTATATGTTATGCTTCATACCTTCTTCTATATGAGGAGGCTATAGAGAGGCATTTCAAGGAGGCTTTGCATCCAGATATCCAACATCAGGTCACCCCATTTATATTGAAGACATTTCATGAGGTAATGGTGAGGGAAAAGGTTGTTGAGAGAATATTGTCTAGGATCGGATCATTATAATATGGGAGTCACCAAGATTTTCCATAAAGAGGGTATGTGATTGAGAGTCCTCAATTGTATTTATAGAAGAATAAGCTTCAGTTATTAGGGAGCATTTTTCAAACTTCTTCAACTCATTTCATTAGGACCAGTAGTTATTTGACCTCTACCACTAGGTAAAGTGTGGTTTTATTTTCTTTTAGATGTAGTGGTCATTAAAAGAGAGAGTTTCCAAACTTCCTTATGAGTCATCATGAAACTAGTGGCCCATTTTGGTTGATTCATTATAATAGTATCATCCAAGGAAACAATTGGTGCATGGTGATCCAACTTAAAATTCATGAATATGGGATGGTTTAGGTATATGATAACCCTATTACACCCCTCACCCCCAGGTACAAAGAGTGGAGTGTTTCCATGGAGGTAACCTCCACTAAGTCTAGATAGTTCATGGATCTGGGTGTGATCGGATGAAATGCTTAATCTTGCCAGCATCAGACAAGAAATACACCGTGTGAGGTATTATCTTCTTATTTTTCTAGTTAGGTTTATACCTTGTTTTATTATAGAGATACACACTCATTTAATTCTCCCACTCTATTCCTAGATTTTGTACTTGATGTGGATAAGATTCTAATACCCTTATCATTGACTACATCAATTGGAGGTTGAGCTAGCTTTCGTGATGTGTGCAAAGACTGTGAGTTGGTTCTAGGGAAGCACCACTCTGGGGGATACTTACTATATTTATGGATACATACATATGAAATCATAATAATAATAGATTATATGTATTAATTATAGGATATCATGGGTTTTTGTTAGTGTTTTTTATATTTTATGATGCTGATAGAGATCAGGTGGTGTTTGTTGGCGAGTGAAACCTTTGGATGGGTTAGAGGTGTGTTAAGTCTATATATTATTTTAAGGTTAGGTTGATGTTGAGTACTATGGAGGATCATTTAGTGGAATTTTAAAATATGGTATAATATTACCCCTAATGTCTTTCCTAAAGCTTTTGTGATGTTTCCCCCCTCAATGAGAGATCGAGCTTTGGATAGAGTTGCAACTAAGTGTTTCTCTAATATCAATATCTTCATATCAAATAGACCCTTCAGAGTTGTGGGAGTTGAAGATTCGTATTTATGATATTATTCATAGAGGATTAATTTATCCTAGTATGTCTCTATAGGGAGCTCTAATTATGTTTTTAAATAATGTAGATGGCAATATGTGGCTGTGTGTTGATTATCGTCATTTGAATCAGGTGATAGTGAAGAACCATTATTCCCTATCATGGATTAATGATTTATTAAATTATTTTAAGGGGATAATTGGTTCTTGAGGATCGATCTATGGTCTAGATATCATCAGATGTGAGTAAAGGATGAGTATATCTTGAAGACTTCTTTTATATATTGTTACAGGAATTATGAGTTCATTATGATGTCTTCCATAGTTACGGACACTCTAACCATGCACATAGGATTTATGAATGCTATGTTCCATGAGTTTTTAGACTATTTCATGGTGGTATTTATCAACAATACCCTTGTGTTCTCTAGGTTGTAGGAGGATCATACAAATCATCTATGAGATATGATGTGAGTTCTTCAGTTTCATCAGTTATTCAGGAAGCTATCAAAGTGTGAGTTCTGGGACTATGAGTTCTGTTTCTTATGGAATTTCGTATCTCAGTGTAGAGTATCTATAGATCCTTCAAATATTGAGTAAGTGGTTTCTTGGGTAGCCCCCAATAATGTAGCATAGGTATAGATTTTTCTTAGTCTCACCGGCTATTATAGGAGGTCCGTGATCAACTTCTCTAAGATTGAAACTCCTATGATAGAATTGATTAGGAAGGATCAAGTATTTATGAGTATTGACCAGTGTTAGAATGCTTTTGAGTATTTTACGGAGAAGTTTTCTAGTGCTCTGGTTCTTCATCTTCCATAAGAAGGCATTGTGTTTGTGGTTTATTGAGATGTTGTGCATCTTTGGTTGGGTTGTGTGTTAACGCAATGGAGGGAGATTATCTCTTATGGTTAATGGTGGTTGTGACCTCATGAATGTAACTATTCCACTCATGTCCTTTAAATTATTTTCTTTGTTTTTTTCTTGAAGTTATGGTGGTATTATATCATATATGAGTGTTTTTTGGTCTTTACAGATCAAAAGAGTCTAAAGAATTTCTTCTCACAGCATGATTTGAATTTTTGATTACAATAGTGGATAGAGTTCCTATAGGATTATGATTTCTAGATTTTATTTCTTCCTAGAAATGAAAATTTTTGGTAGATTACTTGAGTAGTAAGTCATGTGGTAGTGGTGTGTGTGAGTTTGGGGAGTCTTAAGGAGTGATATAAGAGTTGGTTATAATGCACCTTGACATGAGAGCTGTTTATGGAATAGGGTGTCTTTACCAGATAATAGATTTTTTCATCTTTGGTGTGGTAGGTGGAGGATTCATAGAAAGGTTATTTCAAGGTATAGGTTTACCATGATCAATTTATTTATAATTAGGCTCCCATATAATGGTTTTAGGATGATCATCATCAAGTGTTGTTCTACGGAAATATTTTCTTTCCTTCTCTGGTGCATGATGTGGTACTTTGTGAGTTCTATAGTTCCCCCTTGGTGGTACATCCTAGTGTGGTGAATGTGTATTATGCTCTAAGAGGTGGGTGGTCAAGTATAAAGTACTCAGTTATAAATTTTTTCTCTCAGTATCTATTTTTCTAGAGGGTGAAGGCTAAGTGTCCTATTTTGGGTGGTTTTCTTCAACCGCTTGATGTCCCCAATGGAAGTGGGAGGATATCTCAATGGAATTCATACTTGGTTTACCCAGATATAAGGGTGTTTATAATGTTATATGGGTGATCGAGGACCACTTCATGAAGTTGGATTACTTCTTAGTGATTAACGAGTCAAGCTTAGTAGAGTTTTTTTAGGTAATACCTAGACGATATGGTTAGGATTCTTAGGGTTACAAAGATTTTCATCTATGAAAAAGATCCTCGATTTACCCTCAAGGTTTATATAGGTCTATATCATTCCTTTTTCTCTCATTCATGACTTATCACCACTTTTCATCTACATATGTATGGTCAGATAGTACAAACTATCTAGACTTTATAAGACATGTTGCATGTGTGAATTCTAGATTTTAGAGGTTCATGGATGAGGAACCTACCCTTGGTGGAGTTTTCTTATAATAATATTTATCATTTTTATATTGGTATGGAAATTTTTTAACAATTCTATGGCTAATCTTTTCAATCTCCATTATGTTGGACCAAGGTTTGAGAGTCAGCAATTCTTATATCAGAATTGGTATAGAGAATGAAAAACAAGGTACATGTGGTCCATGAATGAATGAAGGTGGAACAAGATAATCATAAGTCCTATGTCAATCATATAAGGAGACCTATTTATTTCTATGTCAGGGATAATGTTTCCTTGAAGTTATATCCTTATTATGGGTAGTGGAGGTTCGATCGGGGGAGAATTATTTATCCCTCATTAATTGGACCTTTTGAGGTATTGGTGTACATTGGATTCATAGTGTATCAGATATAATTACCCCTAAAGATGATAAAAATTCATGAGGGATTCCTTTTATCTTAGTTTCACCAATATCTTTAAGGAATTTCCTATTGAGATTTAGGACTATTATGAGAATGTGTTGTGCAGACATGATATTCCTCTAGTCCATTTCTTATGGAGGCATGGTGATTTGGAGGAGAGCATTTGGTAGGAGTTATAGATGTGTGCTCAGTATTCCAAGTTTCTTTGGGATTGATCCTCCTTTTTTATTTTCTTTTTTTATTTATCTTTTTTTGATATTATGTGTTTGAACTTATGTTTTTTAATGATATTTTTTATTTTCCTTAATGTGATGCTTGTTTATGACCTTTCCCTTGTTTGATATTTATCTCCCCTAGGGGTGTTTTTTGAGATTTTTTAATGGTTTTGTGTGGTTATGCACCTCGTTCCCTCTATGTGTGGTTATGTTCTTATTTTAGCAATATCCTTGAGAGTTATTTCGGGGTATGGTTTCTTTGACACCCTTTATCTCTTTTTAGTTTGTTTTAAATTCTCAAGAAAAAGAATTGTTTAAGAAGTACCTAATGTAAGGTCATGAATTTCTCAAACCATTCCTTTGTGTTTTTTTGAGTCTTAGAGGTTTCGATAGGGTGTTTGGAGTCTTTTCCATATCTAATTTATAATTTTGTTCATGTGGTTACTTGACTGGTCATGCAGTCACAAGTTTGTTCTTGAGGTATCTTAGTTGTTCTTGTGGTCAATAATTTGTTCATGTGATTAGTCATTTTATCATGTGTTTGATCCCTTTTATTTGTGCGGTCAGTCATTTTTTCATGTGTTTGGTCATTTAATTATGCATTTTATCCCTTTTATTGTAAATTTGGAAATTTATTCATGTAGTTGCTTGATTGTTCTTGCAGTTGATCCATTGATTGTGTGCTTGATCCTTTTTTCATGTGTTTAATCATTTGTTTGTGAAATCAATTGGCATAGTCAATGGTTTGTTCGTGTGGTTTATTTATGTGGTGTGTTTGATCCTCATGGTCACTTGGTTGTTCATATGGTCATTTTTTTGCTCTGTGCAATCAATCTATTCATCTATTTTTCATGGTCTATCTTTATGGTTAGTTAATCGTTTAAAGATAAAAAAATTTCAATTTCTCCCAAAATGAAATAAAACTCTATTTTTTAATGAAGATAGGGAAATAAAATCTAAATATAACATAAATCATAAATTTTAAAGTAATAAAATATTAATATAATTTATATATTTAAATTCCTTAATGATATGGTCTTTAAATGAGTGTTGTCGAGGGAATTACATGGGAATTAAATGAAAAATTAATTAAAGATGGATTAAAAGGAAAGTTTGACAATGTTTTTGGAAATATCTGATAGAATCGTATATGTTATCCTAAAAATGAGATTTCTTTACCCTCATTCATTTTTTTCTTTCTCACGAGTCCATATGATCTAAATCCTTCACTATTTGAGCCTTGAAACCCTTTTAGAATTTTTCAATCCCTTTCTATGAGTTTCTTCCCTTTGTATAACCCCATCTCACCTCTATTTTTAGTGCAGTAAAATCAAGAATCTCTCATAAGTTATGGTATTCACTTCTTATTTTTTGATTTGTGCATGGTGTGTTTGAATCATGTTATAGCATCCTTTATTTATTCTAATGGGACTAACCATAGTAAGATAATAATCTATAATTATCGAAGAAAGGTAAATGGATTGTTGCATACCCTGTTTTATTTCTTTATCAAGAAAATTAAAGAAATATGAGGATATTATTATTATTATTATTATTATATATTGTTATTTCATTTATTTATAAAATTAACGCATGTTAATAATATTATTCTAGAAATTATTTAAGAGAAAGAAAAATAATAACCACATGCATAATAATTGATATTAATTTAGAGCATAGAAATTTAAATAAAATAGGGAATATCACATGATGTGGTATCTTTGTTGATTTATTTGAAAATAATTATTCTTTTATAATTATGGAAATAATAAAATTATCACATGTTGTAGATAATTAATATTTTGTGGTATGGGAATAAAATGAATGGCATGGTTTTCTAATTTCATGATTTTTCACTATAAATACCCCAACTCTAGTAACCTATAGTTGATGGTTACTTTACTACTTTGGCATATGATACAATGGATCGCATCTGAAAAGACCAAATAGTTTAGTAGTCTTAGTAAACTAGATAAATAAATTATTCTCATATTATATTTGAAAAAAAATTAAAACATATTTTTTTATAATATCATTATTCTCTCTAGAATATCCTTTCATATCATTCATAGTATACTTCTTGGATTCTTGGGAAAAGAAAAAATAAGGGTGAGCTCAAATTATCATCAAGGTTTACGTACAGTGGAAGCTATCATAAATCAATAAGAACAATCAACATGGAAAGGTAAATAATTTTACACACATGACATTTAATAAATAACTTGAATATCATGATTAGATAAGGCATCATCAATATGGAAAGGTAAAATACTAAAAAAACATTCCATTTAATCAATAAAATGAGAATTAAATGCATCTAAAGATAATATCATTGATAAAATATCATGGATAATAATAAATGAATTATTAATGAAGAAAATTATTAATTATTTGATACCATAATCTTAGGCATCATTATACCTCTACTGTCATGACCTTTCAAAAGATATTTTAAATAATATGGGTAAAAACACATTTAATTCTAGATTACAGATTCACCTAATGAGAATACCAAAGTATTTAGGGGATATATAATTATAGGCCCCACTTGTTACTATAATTCCAAATCATTCCTCACATATCGAATGATCGATTTAATTCATTAATCAATAATCTTTATCAATAAATATCTATATTGAGTAAAGAATACATATTTATCAATAATTTCCTCATTCAAACAAATAAATTTCAGAATAAGAAACCATATGTAAAAATGATATATGGTTTAAAAATAATCATATCCATGATATAAATAATATGGATATTTATAGTAAATTACATGTGTAGTGATCAAAAGAAATTGAATGTTTTAAAGGAAAGTTAATGACTACAATAATGAATAAAGAAAGTGAATGTCAATACTTTACTTATTCAAAATTATCATAAAACATTCATAGAAATAATAAGGATGGTATCAATACAATATATCCTCAGTTTATTATAATTAAAATAAATGGTTTTTCTCATTAATGAATAAAAATATGATACAAAGATCTTTAAAAACTTTCTTAAGGAAAATAGACTTTTCAATTTGAAAATACTTTTAAGACTAAAAGTTCAAAAAATATTTTGAAATTCCTTTTCTTTGAAAATATCCTTTTAAAATTATAAAATAAGTTTTAAAATATTTATTGTTCATAATGGTAGAGAATTTTACACATGATGAATATGTTAAAACAAATATTCCCTCTACATTTTCAGTAAATGAAAAAAAGTTCCTCATTTGGAAAACTAAAGAAAGGATTGTTTTAAAAAAATTATAAAGTAAAATACAGGTAAAAATGGTTTTTAAAAAACATATTATAATAGTAAAACATTTTTGAAAACAATTTTATAAATCATGGTTTTAGAAGAAAACAAATTTCCGATTGAAGAGGGAAATAGAGTCAGATTATCTTAAAAACATTTTATCAATTATTTTCATTACCAATGAGTGGGAAATAGTACTATTACTTGAAAATATCTTGAATAAACAGAGTATAATAAAATTAAATTGGTTTATTAAACAATTATAAAATAATTTCCTTCAATGGAAATTCAAGAATAAACAATCTTGATTAGAATGAGATTGTGGAATAAACCCTTGTAATGATCATAACATTAAAGTGAGAGTTAATAGGTGAATCAATTATGTGTATCAAATGTAAATCCACATAAAACAATTGTAAATACCACTTAATATAATAAAAATTCATTACACACATAATATTATAATATCAAATACAATTAAGAAGCAATATAACCCAATGAAAATAAATTGAATTATGAAATTCTTTAACACTTCGTAAATTTTAAGTAAAAATCCCCTTGGATGAAATAATTAAAATTTAAAATTAAAATAACATAAATTATTAAGGAATCATGATATCAAATATAAAATGGGTAGTGTATACACCATATAAAATAAATTAGGTTCATAGTATTACAATATGCCTCAATGAAAGGAAATTGAGACGTTGTCCCTTACCTCACGCTTCCTTTTTGTTGAACATGATTTACCCTTTTGTATAGTGGTTTTAAATATGTTATTAACTTATAATAGAACCATAAATATATTTAAAATTATATATATAATCTTTTTATAACATTTTTTCACCATTTCACTAACAATATTTCATTATTATTATTGTTTCGGGTGTTAATCATCTTGTTTTCTCATTTTTGTTTTGTCATGAAAGTTCCAGAACATGAACATAATATATAGTTCCATCATCTCAATAATGGTATTAATATTATAAATATTATTTTTTTATTATATACATATTTAGAATCATTATTTAAAATTGGATATAGAAAATTAATTGCATTACTTCATGGAGACAGTAGGTTGTATGTACGCACGAGCGATGATATCATTTTTTAATGGATGAGAGGGTAAGGAAGCGGTTGATATATATTAATTTTCAATAATAAATATGATTTCACATATATCAAATATATTCATTAAATTTATCATTTATTACCTTCTATGTAAAGAGTTAGTGAAAAACAAATCACATTACTTCGCGAGGCAGTATTCTACCGTGCACATGAGCGACGTCATCATATCCCCCATAGAATGGAAAGTAAAAAAAGGTATATGTCATATTATATTTAAAAAATTATAATTATGGTACAATTACTATATATATACATCATATCCATCATCATAACCAACCGTGAGAGGTGTTGATGGAAAACGAGTGACATCAGTTTACAAAGCGGTAGTCCATCGTATACACGATCAATGATTTTATTTCCCATTTCATGGAAGTGGATATAGATATTGGCGCATGCATCGCAACACGTGCAAATTTGCAATATTTATTTACCTACAAACTACTGTAGAATTGGAGAGCAGGTTCGAACCACAAGATAATGTGAGTAGACACTAAAAATGTCCTTTTGGAGGAATGTTCAGGCAGATGGACTTTAATTGTGTGATTAACAACTAAGTTCTAAAAACTAAATGACTATTTTAAAAATGACTATTTAAATTAACTAAAACTATCTAAGTAAACTAAGATATGAAAGAAACTGGCAGAGATGGAAGTTTCAGAGTCGTGATGTCCATTCAGGTGAATGCAATGTCAATTATTTAATTCCCACATTTGAATATTTATTTATTCAATTATCACCAATTCCAAATTTAATCAAAATACTATCTGGTCTCATTCTTTGATGTTAGAAATTATTCTAATGTCTATACAAATTGTCTGTCATTTCGTTCTCTATCCTGATGAATAATTTGCGCGTCATTATAGCACTGAATCACTTGGTGAAATATGACGACCCGTTTCTCACAAAGTCGAGTATCTACCAACGTCAGGTTCTCTCACATGAGATTAATTATTCAGTATCATTCACACAAGTTTGAATAAGCACACACACAAAATATTAATTTTTCAATTAATATATTTATTTATTCATAATTCTCTCACGCACTTGATTGAATTCCGGATAAATAAATTCTATGATGAACTCCCGTTCGTGATTACTTATTAAATATCACACGAACGGGCACCAAAGCATGTGTGCAGAGCCCAAATAACAATTATTTTCAACGCAAATATAATTAATTAAATAAACATCCAATTAAAATTAATTTAAAAGGAAATAAAACATGATGATAAATTAAATACATGCAATTACCGTCACTTTCGTCACAACTCCGACACAGATGAATTAGACTGCCATCATGATGACACGGCACATAAAATAATAAATAGAAGATATCACCGTGCTCGTATCATTGTTGTGGTCACCATGAGATGCTGTAAATGATCACAAAATAATAACCATCGCTCTGCACTATGTAGTCATGCTGCTAAAAATATGATAGGATTGGTGCTTGATCTCTCCGTGCGACGTCAATCTCCGACAACCAAAGAGAACCTCTACGTACGTTGATGACGCACCAGAACCACCCTTATGTAATAGAGAAGGTGTGGTCGCTAACTGTTGTGATGAGAAGCTAAGGATGCAGGTTTTGATGGTGTCCTGTTTCACACCGGCGTAGCGGGGGAAGGAAGGTGAGGCAGGTGGCAAGTGGAATGGTGAAGTCCAGCGGGGATGAGAGGGGGGAGCCAAGGGGAGGTGCTGGAAAAAAATAAAAATAAGATCCAAAGGGTTAAGGGAGGCGGGTTATTTTTGGGCGTGAATAGGGAAAGGTAGGGTTATGATGGGCAGCGGATAGAGGGAGGGTATGAGGGGCAGCAGATAGAGGGAGGTGAGTGGGTGAGAGTGGGGAGGCGATTGGTAGCGTGGAGGGGAAATAGTGGAGTGGGATTAGAGGGTGGGGTGGCGGGTAGGCAGGGTAGAGGTGGCAGGGGAAGGGAGATGAGGGGTCGGGTGAGTGAGTACTGGCAAGGGGTGGCGGGGATGTACCGGGTAAAAGGAGGAAGCAGTCTGTGAGAAGTGGGGTTTGGGTGATGGAATAATGGGGTGAGGATTGGAGAGGGGGTAGGGATGAGGGGGATATTGGAGAGAGGGATTGGGCACTGGGTTATGGGTGAGAGAAATGGGGAAGGGGGAGTGGTGTGGGTGATTGGATAGAGGGAGGAGTTTGAGTAAATAGGGGTGGCATGGAGGGATAAGGGAGTGAGGGGGAGATTGGAGAGATAAGGGGAGAAAAATGGGGAGGGGAGAGGCGTGGAAAAGGGGAAAGGGTCAAAGGGGTGGGGTGGTGCGTGGGTAGTTAGGGTAAATAAAAAATACAATAAAAAATGTTAAATTCAAATTTAAAAAAAAACTAATTATCTAATTAAGTTAAAAAATGATAAATAATAATATATTAATGCACATGTAATTAAATATAATATTACAATTAAATATAATAATAAACTAGTAATAAATACTATTTTATTAATTCAACAAAATAATGAAATAAAATACAAATAAAATAAACTAAACTAAAATTAGAGAAACTAATAATAATAATATAGTGTTAAATATAATATATAAAATTAATATAGCTAATAGAAATACTAAATTACTAATATAAGTATATAAATTAACTAAAAATTATCAAAATATCTAAATTACTACAAAACTACAAAAATAAACTAAAAATATAAAAATTGGTTAAAATAATTAATTAAAACTAAGTTAGAAAATTATAAAAAATACTTGTAAAATACATGTACATCAAATACCCCACACTTAAACTTTTTCACTCTTGGGAAAAACAATTCGAAATAAAACACAAGTGGTCCCATATACAAATCCAAACATCAAAATTAAAAGTTCAAAATTATTCATTCTCTTTCCTCATAAAATATCATGATTCATTTAAAACTTCAATTTTCAAAAACAATTTTTCTTTCACTTGTATTCTTTTCAAAAAAAATATGTGCACTCATTTATCATGTGACCTACCTCACCATCACTCTCATCTCTCAGAAAAAATATGATCAAAGTTTTACTCAATTCTCATACACATGAATGCTTACCATAGGATTGCCATGAATTTCACATCTCTGCTATTGGAAATCAAAAGAATGCACCAATCTCAAGGACTTTACATGAGGTTCAAATGTATCTGAGGTTACGGGATGGTGGGTAAAAAAATTGACATCTTTTTGGTAAAAAGGAGGGTTGAATATTGAAATAAATGCATGAGATATGTCAATCCAAATTTCCCCCTCAAACTCATGCTCCCCCACATTTAAAAACACTACTTGTCTCCAAGCATGTGATAATACAATGTTTTGCTCTTTTTTTTCTTTTTTTTAAGACACAACTCACTCTAACAATATGGTCAGGAAAAACTGGTGAGTATCAACTCAAAAACCCCATGAGATAAATGTCAGAAAATAATCCCAAAGAATGGTACAGAAGTAGCGTATAGTCTGTAACATCTCAATGAAGGTAAGTCATATAGAAAACTCTCTAGTTCCTGGAGTAATGGATCAGCACTTTTATATGTATCCTCAAAAGGGAGGGTTACCGCGTAATGATCACCAATGTACTCATTGTTGGAACCAAAAGGATTCTATATTCCTATATCAAAATATATGTAATGAATGTGGCTACTGTGAAAAAGAACTCATATGATTAGTATGTGAAAATGTCAATCCATGTACATAAAATGACTCACTACCCCTCGAAGAACCCTCTCCATGAGTAAATCTCTCCCCCACTCTTAGATTAAAAATTATCATGCGAAAATTCAAGAGATTGGTAGGGAAGGGTATCGGCTTGGGGTCATCCTAAAAGGCTCCTGGATGGCTTCTAAGGGCTATACGATGGAGAAAATGTATGGGCGGCTCAGTGGGTCAACGGGGCTGAAAATCAAACAGATACCTCGATCATTTTAGTGAAACTTTAAAAATTCATTTTTCTTTGATGGAAAAACATGGAAAGTTCTAGAAGACATAACTTGGTTAAGATTCCCTCAAGAAAAAGATAAATAAGAGATTATGTAAAAGGGGTTAGAGTCCTCACAGGTATGGAAATATAATGTTGGACAGCACAGATGATCATAAGTGCAAATAAGTGTCTAAAAAATATACAAGTTTTTTAAAAATATTTTTGAAGCATGAAATAATATCAGCAATCATCTAAGTCATGAGATCATGGATCAAAGAATTCCAATCAAGAATCAGGTGCTCAAACTGCCTAGGGACACAACTATTATGTTCCTGACTGTGTTGCGATAAAAATACAGCAACTTTTATGTGAGTTCATCAATGACAGGAATGTTAGTTTTTTTTCAAATTTTTCTTTTTTTTTTGTTTTTTTTGTTAGTTTACATGGTGTTTTTGAAAGCATAAAATATGGAAAAAATAAAACACTTCCCTGTGTAAGTGCATATTGACACAGAGAGGATGTTTGTATCTGATGAAGTTCCAAAAAATGGTATACCTATAAAACCTACACATTGACAGCACATACTCGCATTATATCAAAGAAGTCACACCATAATCAAAATAATATGGATGATAAAAATATTTATGATGAATTTGAATCCACTGCAGTTCCAGGAGAAAAAAGATTGTGGTAAATGCATGCCTTTTTATTTTATTTTATTTTTAAAGAAAACTAAATGAAATTAAAATAAATGCAGTGAACAGAAAACAAACAAATGATGGGTTGCCTCCCATTGAGAACTAAGTTTACTTCATCGTCATCCAGACGTTATTGAAACTCTACCAGGATTGAACGGAAATGTAAACCATGCATCTGCTTATTTTTTAGTAGGAGTTCAGAATCTATTCGTTGAAGATGATTTTATCCTACAAGCTGCACAAAATCTCGACAAAATCTTGTTAGAATAATGGTTGTGAGGAATGAAATTAAAATATGCCAACTCACAAGGAAATGAATATACCTTACATGAAGAAAGACTCATCGAATAATTGAATTTTGGGAAAAGGATGTCAATGTAAGGATTAAGAAGATTACCTCTTTGAATGTGCATAGGTGAAAAAATGCCTTTAGAAGACTCCTTCAGTGTTCATCTTATATCCATCACATCATTGAATGCGGTTTCTGGTTTGATGATGTATCCCAATTCATTTTCACACCCAACCACTAGCACGGGTAAATCTACTGGTTTCCAACTCAATTCATGATCGATGGTTTCATTGATTGTGCCAAGGTCAAAAATATTGTTAGCATATGTGGGTATTTCAAGTGAAGTGTTTTTAACCTCGATGAATAGAGCAAGTGGCACAGGATCAATTGGAGTAGATGAATCCATTGTGTCAAGAATGACATCTTTTTCAATATTTTCTTCTATACTGCCCTCATCATATTTCTTTGTTGGCATATGTGTCACCATGAATTCAAGATCCACCAAGAAATCCCATTATTCCATTGTTTCTAGAAAATTATGATTGTTCTCTACCACCAATGCTAATTGATTCTTCAACTCCAGAAAATTTTCAGATGTCTCCATTTTAGAAAAAGTTTCAGACTCACATAGATTTTCAGAAAGAGGTGATTCAATGTCATTTGAAGTGATGCCCTCTTGAGTGTGGCATTATATTGTCTCTTGGTTCAATTATGAATCTATCATGGTAAATAATGGTCCTAGTTCAATATCTTCTTCATCCTCAAAATGTGTGATTTGATATAAATTGATCATGTCCTTTCTTACTTTTGGATGGTTGTGTTTTGAATTCATAGAAGGACATGAAATCACATTTTCTGAGGGAACAGTTTCTTCTACAGGGCGGAAGACCAAACTCTCATATTCTTCAAATGTGATTAGATTGGATGAATTATATTGTGATGGATATGAGTCATCACTTGGATGAAAAGAAGGCGGATCAATCTCATTTTTAGAATCAGTACATAAATGTTATTCAAATGGAACCTCTATTTCACTCTCCTCAAAATAATTGTTTTGAATTAGATTATCAAGTGGTAATGAAGCAATTAGTTCAGAAATATGATTCATTAGACCATCAAGTGTTAATGAAGCAGTTAGTTTGGAAATATGATTCATTTGATTTACTAAATTCTTCAATTGATTTTCAAGATCTTTTGTTGAGGAGATCAACTTTTCATTGCGTTTATCTTGAAGTTCAAACCTCTGATTTGTCTCAGTGATATCACAATGCAACATGTGCTCAATTATTGAATCATTTATTTGACATGAATTATCATGTTCTAAATTTTCAGTAATGCATTGACTTTGAAAATGATCAACATATGTATAAGGACTTGTTTCATAGCATGGTGAAATATTCTCATATGGATCATAGCATGGACTTGAATAAAGATCATTGAAATAAACGGGATTACCTGGATAGCTCATATGTGGTGAATCATTATATGTCATACCTTGAGTCGAAGCTGCATAGGGCGGATACTGGTCTTAATTGTATGGTGAGGCCCATGTCATTTTGAACTTCTGAGTGTCTTGAAAATCTCTGCAATGAAAAATTCCCAAAGTAGTAAACTTTTTTTTGTTGGTTTTTTTTAATTTTTTTTAACTAAATCACTCTTTTGAAGGAACTTATAATGCTACTATTATCCCCGGAAACGGTGCCAGAAATTTGGCACACGCGTCGCAATGTGTGAAAATTTGAAATATTTATTTACCTACTAACTACTGTAAAAGTGGTGAGCAGGGTCGAACCACAGAGAGAATGTGAGTAGACACTAGAAATGTCCTTTTGGAGGAATGTTCAGGCAGATGGACTTTAATTGTGTGATTAACAACTAAGTTCTAAAAACTAAATGACTATTTAAAAAATGACTATTTAAATTAACTAAAACTATCTAAGTGAACTAAGCTATGAAAGAAACTGGTAGAGATGGAAGTGTCAGAGTCGTGACATCCGTTCAAATGCATGCAATTTCAATTATTTAATTCCCACATTTGAACATTTATTTATTCAATTATCACCAATTAAAAATTTAATCAAAATACTATTTGGTCTCATTCTCTGATGTTAGACAGTATTATAATGTTTATAAAAATTGTTCATCATTTCGTTCTCTGTCCTGACGAATAATTTGCGCGTCATTATAGCACTGAATCACTTGGTGAAATACGACGACCCATTTCTCACAAAGTCGAGTATCTACCTATGTCGGGTTATCTCACATGAGATCACTTATTCAGTATCACTCACACAAGTTTGAAGAAGTTCACACACAAAATATTAATTTTTGAATTAATATATTTATTTATTCAGAATTCTCTTGTGTTCTTGATTGAATTCTGGATAAATAAATTCTCTGATGAACTCCCATTCGTGATTACTTATTAGGTATCACACGAACGAGCACCAAAGCATGTGTGCGGAGCCAAAATAACAATTAATTTCAATGCAGATATAATTAATTAAATAAACAACCAATTAAAATTAATTTAAAAGGCAATAAAACATGAAGATAAATTAAAGACATGCAATTACCATCACTTTTGTCACAACTCTGACACAAATGAATTAGACTGTCATCATGATGACACGACACATAAAATAATAAATAGAATATATCATTGTGCTCATGTCGTTGTCGTGGTCACCCCGAGACGCCATCAACAATCGCAAAATAATAACCATCGCTCTGCTCCGTGCAGTCGCGCTGCTGAAAATATGATAGGATCAGCGCTTGATCTCATCGCGCGACGTCAATCTCCGGCAACCAAAGAGAACCTTTGCGTACATTGATGATGCACCCAAACCACCCCTCTTGAATGGATAAGGTGTGTTCACTAACTTTTGTGATGAGAATCTGAGGATGCTGGTGTTGATGGTGTCCTGTTTCGCACCTGCGTAGTGGGGGAAGGAAGGTAAGGCAGGTGGCAAGTGGAATGGCGGAGTCCAGTGGGAAAGAGAGGGGGGAGACAAGGGGAGGTGCTGGAAAAAAAATAAAAATAGGATCCAAAGGGTTAAGGGAGGCAGGTTATTTTTGGGCGTGAATAGGGAGAGGTGGGGTATGAGGGGTGGCAGATAGAGGGAGGGTATGAGGGGTGGCGGATAGAGGGAGGGTATGAGGGGCGGCGGATAGAGGGAGGGGAGCGGGTGAGAGTGGGGAGGTGATGGGTAGCATGGAGGGAAAATAATAGAGTGGGATTGGAGAGTGGGGCAGCGAGTAGGCGGGGTAGAGGCGGCAGGGGAAGGGAGATGAGGGGTCGGGTGAGTGAGTGTCAGCAAGGGGCGGTGGGGGTGTGCTGGGTAAAAGGAGGGAGCAGCCCGTGAGAAGTGGGGGTTGGGCGCTGGAATAATGGGGTGAGGATTAGAGAGAGGGATGGGGATTAGGGGGATATTGGAGAGAGGGATGGGTTATGGGGTTATGGGTGAGAGAAATGAGGAAGGGGGAGTGGTGTGGGTGATTGGAGAGAGGGAGGAGTTTGAGGAAATAGGGGTGGCGTGGAGGGATAAGGGAATTAGGGGGAGATTGGAGAGAGAAGGGGAGAAAATTTGGGAGGGGAGAGGCGTGGAAGAGGGGAAAGGGTCAAAGGGGTGGGGTGGTGCGTGGGTATTTAGGGTAAATAAAAAAATAGAATAAAAAAATGTTAAATTCAAATTTAAAAAAAAACTAATTATCTAATTAAGTTAAAAAATGATAAATAATAATATATTAATGCACATGTAATTAAATATAATATTACTATTAAATATAATAATAAACTAGTAATAAATACTATTTTATTAATGCAACAAAATAATGAAATAAAATACAAATAAAATAAACTAAACTAAAATTAGAGAAACTAATAATAATAATATAGTGTTAAATATAATATATAAAATTAATATAGCTAATAGAAATACTAAATTACTAATATAAGTATATAAATTAACTAAAAATTATCAAAATAACTTAATTACTACAAAACTACAAAAATAAGCTAAAAATATAAAAATTGGTTAAACTAATTAATTAAAACTAAGTTAGAAAAATTATAAAAAATACATGTAAAATACATGTAAATCAGATATAGATCATTAACTTAACATAATAACATATAATTATATGTTATATACTATTTTTATTATACCATTATGATTGAATAATATTTTATGTAAGTGGAAGAAGAAATAAAATAAAAACACTTGTTTAAGAACATTACCTCTTCTTCGGAAAACTCCTTTTATGTTTGCACCAAAAACCTTCCTAGGATGGATTTATGATCAAACTAAGGACTATATGATGTTTTTAGGTAATTAAGGAAGTTATTTTGGAAGGTTTTTTCTAATAAAAATGGATTTTTATGTGTGAAGAGAAGAGAATAGTAGGTGGCCTTTTATAAGTGGGGGGGAGGACACGGTTGGAATTTTTTAAAAGAATCAATCATACCCACATTTTTCTCCTGAAAAAAGGATCAAAAATGAAATTTAATCGACCATATATGTAATAATATCAAAATATAGCCATAAAATGTGTTTTATACAAGTTTTTAGGTCATTTTTAACCCTTATCTTCTCGGTTTAATCCCCCGGTAAACTCATTTTTACCTTAACTACGGTAACTAATTTTAATTTTTTTAACTATTAATTATGGTCAACAATTTAGTTGAACTTATTAGATAATATAAATTATTATTATTCCAATTATTTAAACCGTTTTTACAAATTCAATTCATATAATTTGAAAAATTCAATTCAAAATTAAATCACATATGCGACGAAAGAGCGATTTTCCAAAGTCAAAATTCTCATAAGTAAGAATGTTTCAATATAAAAATTCAATATGAAATTTATTCTAATTACATAAATTAGTTAAATTATAAAATAATTCAGCTAATATCACTTTAAAACCAATTAAAAATATAATTTAACTTTGTAAATAATTTAAATGAAAATGCAGTTTTTAATAGAAACAGTATTTTTAACTATTCATCAAAAAATTAATCTTTTCAGAAAATTATCAAAAATTTACCCAAATATAATTTTGATATGTAGATTTAAAAAATTAATTTTATTATTTTTTAATTCATTTTATAAAAGTTGTAATAATTAATTTTAAATTATGTGTGCAAAGCATGACTAATTTACCTTTTATAAAAATGCAGTCTTTCATAAAACATTTCTTTCTCTATAAAATGGTACTTATTTTATTTCTAATAAAGATCTAACCATTGAATTTTTTTTATAAATTTTTTAAAAAAAAATTAATAATTTAGTTATTATTTTCCATACTCTCAATATTAATATTTAGGTTATAATGGTCACATTTAAATAATAATATTATAATAGAGTATCATGTTTTGTTCAAACCCGATGTTGCGTGCATTGAAAGCTATTGAAGAGATTGAATTTATTTAAAAATAAATATATCTTAAAGCATTGGGGTGTTACATTATCTTATAATCTTGGTGCTTTATATCATATACACTATCGAATATGATATTTCTCTTTTAAAATCTTGGGGTGTTGCATTCTATCCCTTTAAATAAATTGTGTCCTCGTAATTTAATCTTGATCTCAAAATCAAGGGTTTGACACTTTAAAATACCTTTCTTGAAATATCACATCATGAGAATGGATAACAAAACAACCTCTTTATAAGATATAAATAGAATTATGAAGGTCATATGGAATAATCACATAACTAGGTTTCTAAATGGGAGAACATTGGTGGGAAGTGAATATATGGATGTGGAAAAAAAGAGTAAATGATTATAGATAGTGATAGATATCATTGATTGTAGAGACTCATACTTGACGTACATAGACATTACATTACTTTTTCGAAATACTTAATACATTACAAAAATAGACTCCCAAAGACCGTAT
The DNA here is from genome assembly GCA_963277665.1 of Viscum album. NCBI lineage: Eukaryota > Viridiplantae > Streptophyta > Magnoliopsida > Santalales > Viscaceae > Viscum > Viscum album. Next base: position 451,880,583 of record OY728133.1, read on the forward strand.
TAGTTTAGTGTCTTTGGAAACTCTGAACATAATCTTCTAATAATGGTGAAAGATCTTAAACATCTCCCATAAAGATCTTACCCTTTGGTTTTCTTACCTAAAACCTTTCTTTATATCATGGGGAAAAGAAATCATAAAAAGGGTGAGCTCAAATGCTCAGTAAGGGTAAACATGGAGAACATAAAACAATCCCTAACATTTGAATATAATAACATGAACATAAAACATCAAAATCATGAGTAATGACGTAAATCATGGCAGTGAAAAAGGAATAGATCAAAAAGGAACATAAACAATGATAAATTAGCATAGGAATAAAACATTTAATTGTGGAAACCATTAAGCACGTGTTATTATTTCCATAGTATCCAAGGTATTGCTTCCAAGACCATCATAGTAGACAAAGTCCCTTATTGAATCGAGTTCACTCCTTGTTTCGGTCCTGTATCACTGAATCGGATTAACTTGTCGTTCCATCCATGTCTATCTCATGAGATATAAATCTTTACCCAATGCATTTTAGGGAGATATAGGTCCCACCCATCTCCTAATGAAATCATTCTTATGTGTGTCACACCATAAACATAAATCATTCATCATAACCCTAATAATAAAATGGGTTTCATAAACATCATCCCATCATAACATAATCCATATAAAAAAATGGATATCATTTCATCATAAGAAAAGTGAAACCATGTAAATCATAGAGATATTATACTTGAAACATACACATATGAAATAATTTCATCTTCTATGGAAAATGGTTTTGATAAAACACTTGAAATGAATTCTTGAGGAAAATATCCTTTCTTCTTCAAAATCATTTTCTTTTCACAAAATGCCATGCAATTTTAAAAGAAAAAGATTTTGTTGAAAATATTCATGAAATATTGTAGAGTAATATTCATGAAAATAATGTGTTATAAAACAATAAAAATCCGTTCATGTCGTATAAGTTAAAAAAACATTCTCCTCATACTTTTAACAAAAAAGTCAAAATGTACCACGTATGGTAAACAAAAGAAAGATTCCTTCCATAACACAAAGTAAAAGTCATAGAGGGGTAAAAATGAATTTAAAAATACATGGAAGAATATTAAACACTTTATGAAAAACATTTTTATGGACATGAATGAAAAATATAACCCCGGTAAATACTTATGTATAAGCAATCTCGGATAAAAATGAGATTGAAAAATTATCCCTTACCTTAGGTAAAATTTCTTTCATACGTGTCTGAAACTTCTGTATATTGGGTTTAAACATATTATTAACTTGTAACAGAACCATAATAATATTTATGATATCATATATGATTCACTTATGACTTTATATTACCTGTTCTTTTGTCAATTACATGTTAAAGCAGCGTTTTGGGTAAAATCGTTTCATTTATCCTACATGTTTGGACTTGTTGTTCATGATATTATTATTACTTATATCATGATTTACTTACTTAAATAATGTAAAAAATGATTTATATATCATATATATTCAATATATATATATATATAATAGATAGATAAATGAAATGAAACACACCGTTCATGGAGACGGTAGGCCGTACGTACGCATGAACGTTGTTTTCCTTTCCTTATTGACTTGAATGGAAGTAATTAGATGACATGTATATATATATAAATAAATAAAGTAGCATTATTATGTCATATATATAATTATTATTCATTATATATACTTTATAATCATTCTTGAATGGTTAATATGGAGAATGAATCTCATCGCGTCATGGAGTTGGTAATCCGTACGTACGCACAAGCCATGATATCGTTCACATAATTATTGAATGTAATTGGAGTGGATGATATAATATCTCAGAATCAGTATGATTTTATAATAACCATATATAGTTATTCTTTAAACCATTATACCCATCCAAGTAAGGTGGTGGTGGAAAAATAGATTACACCACGGCGTGGAGACGGTATTCTGTACGTACGCACGCGCGATGATTTTGTTTTCCGTAGGATGGATAGAAGGTGAAATGGGGAGGTTTAATATTTATAATAATATATCATTATATTTTTTATACTTATGTCATTAATTTAAAATGAAATGACTAAAGAATAGGAAGTATAAGAATAAAGAAACTTGAAAGAATCGGTAGAAGAGATTACCTCTTCTTCGACGCGACACCTCTTAACCTCCTCTTAGGGCACTAAAGTTGGTCTTTGAAGAAGACCAAGACCTATAGTAGGTTTATATGGAAGTATATAAGTGAAATGGTTAGGGTTTTTTCAAGCTTGAAGGCTCAAATTTGTGTGTAGAGGAGAGAGAGGAGGTTCCCTTTTATAAGAGGGGTGAGGGGCACCTTAGGAAAAACTCAAAATATTATTTTATAATAAATTCATATTCAGTTTATAATGGCTCCAAAGTGACTTATTTTGAGGATAGGGTGGGTATGTGTCTAAATCCTCTCAACCAATAGGTTTTAGAAAATTTTAGGTTACCATTTTAACCTTATCATATAGATTTAACTCTAAGTTAAATAATTTACCTTTTACCATGTCTTCTTGTATTCTTACACTATATGGTTAATAAACTTACTATAAACTACCAATAAAACCCCAATTGGTTCATTAATGTCATATATATTATTATATAAGTCTTTTGGCCGAACCTTATATTTTTAGGAATATAATATCAATTAATAATATAATATTTGTTTTTAAAAACTCTTTTTTGTCAATTTTGACACTATTTGGTATTTTGTTTTTTCTAAATTTATAAAAGCATTATTACTTCAAAAACAATTCATATAACCAACCCTAATATGTTATATTAACCTATAAAATTAGTTTAATTCATAAAAAGTCTCAAATTACATTTATTTGGGTATTTATAATATCAATTATTTTAATATTTCATTAATTAGGTAATTACTGCATCACCATTGTGTCATAAATAAAATAAATTATTTAATGTATAAAAATTATAAATAAAATACCATTATGTAGGAAATATTTTTTAGATTTCTAATGAATATTTATAGTTGAATTTATCTTATGTATGACCCTATATTAAAAATGTTTTAGTTATTAAACTTTGATTTTAACTATTTTAACTCTTATTTAAATAAAATAATAATAAATGTCCTAATCTAATTCAAGTGGACCTAAAGGGTAATATTTTATTCCTAAGGTTTTTTTTGGTCGAATTACACTTATCCAATAGAATTAGGACATGTGTTAGGGTAATAATAATATCATTTTTACCCATAATTACCCTATTTACTTTTAACCGTTGTAAATAAAAGTAAAAAGTTACTATTCATCAAAAATTATTTTTATCTTATTGAACCACATTTTACTCCTTGATATTAACAGTGTCTCTCGGATTTTTGAAATTCCACTCACAGAAGCGGTAAAATTAAGTTTTATGTAAATTTGCAAATTCTCCTAGGAGGTGGGTAAAAGACTGTGAAAAATTCAATAAAATTTTTATATATCTAAAATTATTATAAAATGACTCTAATGAATTACATTGAACTTATATAGGTATTATGTATCAATTTTGACCAAAAATAAATTTAAATAAAATATATAATTATTTAAATAAAAATTCGGTTTTAAACTATAACTCATTATTTTTCACTATTCATAAAAAATTGAAAGTTTTCAGAAAAAATACCAAAAAATCAACCTAGGCTAATTTTGATATTCCGAATCCAAAAATGAAGTCCATTTTGAAAGATAAAATTTATAAAATTTTGAAAATTGGTTATTACTATTCATAATGGCTAGTTTATATAATATTTTAATAACATATCGTTGTTTAGTGAAACTCGGTATTGCGTACAACGCAAGCTATCGAGGAAGGTTTCTCTTGCATGTAACACAAGACAAGAATAGTTTTTCATATACTACAAGATAATATAGTGTTGTGTATAGCGTAAGATAATCTTTGTATAGCGTACAACACAAGACATCAAAGAAATTAAAAATAATATTTCTCATAAAATCTCAGGGTGTTACATTCTACCCCCCCTTAAAATGAATTTCGCCCTTGAAATTTTTCAGGGTTATAAATGGTTTACTACTTGAAAGTTTCATTCATATAAAACCACATCGTAAAAAGGATTACTAAAACTTAATTTTAAAAACTAATGTATGAAACGTAACGGTTACCCAAATTAACTCATCACTGGGTTTCCACATAGAAGAACATAGGTGAAAATATGGATATGGAAGAGAAATATAACCATAAAGTTCTGATGGAGAGTGGTAGAGAACATGGCTATGAAAAATCCAACAATCACAAAGTAATAAATTTGTGATGATATAAGGTACCATCTAGGACAACGTTTTTGGTTTTCAAGATCATTTCCCTAAAGTTGAAAAAAATGGAATTAGAAGAAATACTTAATTGATTTTGGTACAATCTCATCATTGGTCATTCCTTGAACAATTTCCACTTCATCTCTTAAAGAAATGAAGTTGAATTTGTCATTCGTGAAGTGTTAGTAGATCATGCGATAGAATTATAGGTCATTCCATCTGTCTCAAAAATAAGGTTAGAAAAAGTTATATACATAAGTCCATCTATGGTGAGATTAAACATATATGGTTCCAAAAATGGACTTATACTTCATCTATCATCCTACTTAATAAAATAAAACTAGTTTCTACTAACCAGGGACTTCTTGTAGGACAATGGTAGGCGATAAAGTCCTATCACACTTCAGTTGTGGGTTCGATTTCTGTAACCTTGTCTGACGCGACGGGTTGTCGCCCGTCCTACAGGTTGTCCTTTTCCTAAAACTACACTATTATAACATTACAGAAATTATATCGGAAAAAAAAGTTCTAGCCTTAAACAATATTATCTGATGTCTGACATAATCTATTCCAATCTTTAGACTTATCCAAAATACATATGTCCAATCTCATAGTATAAAGAAAACGATTACTGGAAAGGTCACATAACAAGCAAGTGAATACCATCATTTATCCCCCATATATCATAAGATATATCTTGTTGATTGCATTCCAAACATGTGAATACCTTAATCATGTATTCTCTTGAAACATAAATTACCATAGAACCTTAGTGAAAACATGAATTCTGTCAAAAGTTAACTCTTTCCATATACCAAAATCCCAAAATTTCTATATACTCAAACCATGATATCACATTGTCCTGATATCAGTCATGAGATCATTAATACTATCAAACATATCATTATCTCCTTATCCCTTCATTATACGCATATCATCTACTTTCCAAAAATATCTGAATAACCTTTCATGGTTACCGGTACCATTCAACATATACTTTCAAATACTTTAGGAAAAACAATAGTGTAACAATCCTTAGATGTGTCTTTATTCCAGAGTACCATTACCTATACAACATAACTCTTGATAAACATAAATCATTCCACTACCTTCTTAAACCATTGACCAAGCTTCAAAAATTCTTTCATCTCATATATCATTTATAGTCTCTTCATTGTCATTAATATAAATACTACTCATACGACCATGATGATTCTCTTCATGATACTTTCCCTTAGGGCATTAGTTTTCATGATGCCCGTACATTTCACATTTAAAACATTTAACCATTTTCTATGTCTTAGAAAAACCATTATCCTTGTCTATGGTGTTAACTAAACCTTTTCATTTTCAATTACTGACTTTGTGTACTTATTTTCCACACCCAAAGCATCTTCTAATTCCTTTGAAACATTCTCCCTGATGCCTTTTCCCACATGATTTACATGAGGGGAATTGAACTTTCTTTCCTCTATGATCATCATAAAACTCCATCTTTCTCTTATTATATGAGTCGGGATACTTACCAAAGTTGAGATTATTGATCATATTATGAGATTGCTGATTAGGAATAATAACGATGTTTGGACTTCCAAATCCTGTTTCATTTGGTTTCTCATGAAGAATATCATTCCATTGTCCATCATATCCTCCATTATCGTGAATCTTCCTGTTTCCAGCCATTTTCTAAAACCCAAAAAGAATAGTGTGAGAGGCAAAAATCATGCTAGGAAAAAAACATAATAAAGGGGGATTACCTTCAATATATAACATCTTAGGTTTAATTCTAAGATCATTATTGTAATTCTAGGACTATAACCTATACGTATACTTAACCTTAGAGACATCCCTAGATATACCTTAGAAATATCTCTAGGGATTTCGCTAAAGTTTTCACATCCTTGTTTCCAAAGGTTAACTAAAACTTCTCTCTGATACCAACTATAGAGACTCATACTTGACGTACATATACATTACATTACTTTTGTGGAATACTTAATACATTACAAAAACATATGCCCAAAGACCGTATTAGTTTAGTGTCTTTGGAAACTCAGAACATAATCTGCTAATCATGGTAAAAGAACTTCAACATCTCCCATAAATATCTTCCCCTTTGGTTTTCTTACCTAAAAACTTTCTTTATATCCTAGGGAAAAGAAAACATAAAAAGGGTGAGCTCAAATGATCAGTAAGGATAAACATGGAGAACATAAAACAATCCCTAAACATTTGAACGTAAGAACATGAACATAAAATATCAAAATCATGAGTAATGACATCAATCTTGGGAGTGCATAAGGCATAGATCAAAAAGGAACATTAACCATGATAAATTGGCATAGGAATAAAACATGTAATTGTGGAAACCATTAAGCACATGTTATGATTTCCATAGTAGCCAAGGCATTGCAGCCAAGACCATCATAGTGGACAAATTCCCTTACTGAATCAAGTTCACTCCTTGTTCCAATCATGTATCACTAAACCAGATTAACTTTTTGTTCCAGCCATGTCTATCTCATGAGATATAAATCTTTACCCAATGCATTGGAGGGAGATATATGTCTCGCACATCTCATAATGAAATCATTCTTACGTGTGCCACAACATAAACATAAATCATTCATCATAACCTAAAGAATAAAATGGGTTTCATAAACATCATCCCATCATAATATAATCCATATAAAACAAATGGATATCATTTCATCATAAGAAAAGTTAAACCATGTAAATCATATAGACATTATACTTGAAACATACACATATTAAATAATGTCATCTTAGATGGAAAATGGTTTTGATAAAACACTTGAAATGAATTCTTGAGGAAAATATCCTTTCTTCTTCAAAATCATTTTCTTTTCACAAAATACCATGAAATTTTAAAAGAAATGGATTTTGTTGAAAATAGTCATGAAATATTGTAGATTAAGCTTCATAAAAATAAGGTGTTATAAAATCGTAAAAATCTGTCCATGCCGTATAAGTTAAAAAAACATTCTCCTCGTACTTTTAACGGAAAAGTCAAAAAGTACCACGTATGGTAAACAAAAGAAATATTATTTACATAACACAAAGTAAAAGTCATAGAGGGGTAAAAATGACTTTAAACATAAATTTAAGAATATTAAACACTTTATGAAAAACATTTTTATGGATATGGATGAAAAATATAACCCCAGTAAATACTTACGTATAAGAAATCTCGGATAAAAATGAGATTGAAAAATTATCCCTTACCTTAGGTCCAATTTCTTTCGTACGTGTCTGAAACTCCTGTATAGTGGTTTAAAACATATTATTAACTTGTAACAGAACCATAATAATATTTATGATATCATATATGATTCAATTATGACTTTATATTACCCATTATTTTGTCAATTCCATTTTAAAGCAGCGTTTTGGGTAAAATTGTTTCATTTATCGTACGTGTTTGGACTTGTTGTTATTGATATTATTATTACTTATACCATGATTTACTTACTTCCATAATGTAAAACATGATTTATATATCATATATATTCAGTATATATATATATATAATAGATAGATAAATTAAAATAAACACACCGTTCATGGAGACGGTAGGTCATACGTACGCATGAACGCTGTTTTCCTTTCCTTATTGACTTGAATGGAAGTAAGTAGATTACATATATATATATATATATAAATAAATCCAGTAGAATTATTATGTCATATATATCATTATTATTCATTATATATACTTTATAATCATTCTTGAATGGTTAATATGGAGAATGAATCTCATCGTGTCGTGGAGACGGTAATCTGTACGTACGCACGAGCGATGATATCGTTCCCATAATTATTGAATGGAATTGGAGTGGATTATATAATATCTCAGAATAAATATGATGTTATAGAAACCATATATAGTTATTCTTTACACCATTATACCCATACAAGTAAGGTGGTGGTGGAAAAATAGATTACACCACGGCGTGGAGACGGTATTCCGTACGTACGCATGCGCGGTGATTTCATTTTCCGTAGGATGGATAGAAGGTGAAATGGGGTTGTTTCATATTTATAATAACATAACAGTATATTAGTTATACTGATGTCATTACTTTATAATGAAACAACTAAAGAATAGGAAGTATAAGAATAAATAAACTTGAAAGAATTGGTAGAAAAGATTACCTCTTCTTCGACGTGCCTCCTCTTAACCACCTCTAAGGGCACTAAAGTTGGTCTTTAAAGAATACCAAAACCTCTAGTAGGTTTCTATAGAAGTGTATAAGTGAAATGGGAAGGGTTTTTCCGAGCTTTAATTCTCAAATTTGTGTGAAGAGGAGAGGTAGGAGGTGCCCTTTTATAAGATGGGTGAGGGGCACCTTAGGAAAATCTTAAAATATTATTTTATAATAAATTCATATTTGGTTTATAATGTCTTCAAAGTGACTTATTTAGAGGATAGGGTTGGTATGGGTCTAAATTATATCAACCAATAGGTTTTATATAGGTTTAGGTAACCATTTTAACCTTATCATTTATATTTAACTCTAAGTTAAATAATTTAACTTTTACCCTATCTTCTTGTATTTTTACACTATATGGTTAATAAACTTACTATAAACTACCAATAGAACCCCAATTGGTTCATTAATGTCATATATATTATTATATAAGTCTTTTGGCCGAACCTTATATTTTTAGGAATAGAATATCAATTAATAATATAATATTTGTTTTTAAAAACTCTTTTTTGTCAATTTTGACACTATTTGGTATTTTGTTTTTTCTAAATTTATAAAAGCATTATTACTTCAAAAACAATTCATCTAACCAACCCTAATATGTTATATTAACCTATAAAATTAGTGTAATTCATAAAAAGTCTCAAATTACATTTATTTGGGTATTTATAATATCAATTATTTTAATATTTCATTAATTAGGTAATTACTTCATCACCATTGTGTCATAAATAAATTAAATTATTTAATGTCTAAATATTATAAATAAAAAACTATTATGTAGGAAATATTTTTATCTTTCTAATTAATATTTATAGTTTAATTTATCTTATGTATAACCCTATATTAAAAATGTTTTAGTTATTAAACTTTTATTTTAACTATTTTAACTCTTCTTTAAATAAAATAATAATAAATGACCTAATCTAATCCAATTGGACCTAAAGGGTAATATTTTATTCCTAAGGTTGTTATTTGTCGAATTAAACTTATCTAATTGAATTAGAACATGTGTTAGGGTAATAATAATATCATTTTTACCCTTAATTACCCTATTTATTTTTAATCATGGTAAATAAAAGTAAAAAGTTACTATTCACCAAAAATTATTTTTATCTTATTGAACCACATTTTACTTCTTGATATTAACTATGTCCCTCGGATTTTCAAAATTCCACTCATAGAAGCAGTAAAATTAAGTTTTATGTAAATTTGCAAATTCTCTTAGGAGGTTGGTAAAAGACGGTGAAAAGTTCAATAAAATTTTTATATATCTAAAATTATTATAAAATGACTCCAATTAATTACATTGAAATTATATAGGTATTATGTATCAATTTTTACCTAAAATAAATTTAAATAAAATAAATAATTATTTAAATAAAAATTTGGTTTTAAACTATAACTCAGTGTTTTTCACTATTCATCAAAAATTGAAAGTTTTCAGAAAAATATCAGAAATTCACCCTAGGATAATTTCAATATTTGGAATCCAAAAATAAAGTCCATTTTGAAAGGTAAAATTTATAAAATTTTAAAAGGTGAGTATTATTATTCATAACGGCTAGTTTATATAATATTTTAATAACATAATGTTGTTTAGTGAAACTCGGTATTGCGTATAACGCAAGCTATCGAGGAAGGCTGATCTTGCGTGTAACACAAGCCAAGAATAGTGTTTCGTATACTACAAGATAATACGGTGTTGCGTATAGCGCAAGATAATCTTGGTGTAGTGTACAACACAAGACATCAAAGAAATTAAAATTAATATTTCTCATAAAATCTCGGGGTGTTACATTGATCACAATAAATTGAATGATATATGTAATGTTAAGGACCTAAAAAACATAAATCCTTGATGATTTAAAATACCATTTGATTCATCATATATAAAGTTAATAGGATAACATTTTTTTTAAGTTCCTTTTCCTAGAGTTGAGGAATTATTTTACTATCAATATAGAGAACACCAGAAAATATACTTACTTGTTATGTTTTTTATCTCATAAGCACAATTTATTCCTTCATTTGTACATTGGTTTCTTACTCTAATAAATGAATATACAAGATGAAATTTTTTGTATCCTTTACGTACTAAAATTAACTTTTAATGGATCATGTAATCCATAAAAGAAAAATAGGTTATTTATCATATGTTTAATAAAATTGAAATGGTCAGCACAATTTAAGGTAATACCAATAATTAATAAACATTTATATTAATATCCAAAGATAAAGTTCATGTTAAATTATTCCATAAATAACCCTACATACCAAACAACCTCTGCATTCAAAAATTTAATTTTGTTCTTCATGATAAATCATAGGTTAGATCTAAGGGTTACATATACCTCAACCTCATGAAAATTTTATTGAAATAAACTTAGAATTTATCTATGAAATTGTTTTAATAAAAACAATTTCATATTAACCAAGGAATTATGTAGGTCAGTGATAGAAACCTCACCCTTATCACCCTTTAGTTGTGGATTCAAGCCCCACATCCAAGATGAATGTGATGGATTTTTACCCTACATGTGGGTTATCCTTTTTCTAAAACTATATTAATATAATTACTATAAACTTCTCAAAAAAATATATTATGGACATCTTTGAAATAAAATTAATCATTAAATAACTATTTTACTATGTTTTTCAATATAAATTATTTTTTCACAAAGTCTAATAATATTATTTGGTTATTTTTATAATGTCATTAAAAACCATATTAACCCTAAAGGTTATTAATAACTCTAAACGTATGTCCACCAAATATAAAATGATTATTCCTCAAATAACATTTTCACTAAAACATATACTAAACCAAAAGGTTATATTCTCATATAACTATAGAATTTATTGGATTAGTTCATAACATCATAATATATAATTCATAATTCAGTGTAACACTTAACATAAATTGAAAATTTATGAATTGTTAATATTAGACACATAAACTAGATTTATTTGTAAAAAATATTTAAATAATATAAATATTATGATATATTTTATAATGGTTTGTAAAGAAAATATTAATTAACCAAATCATATCTCCTGGGAGTGTTAAACCAAGTACAAATTAACATCCATTGTCATGTACTAGGTAATGCTTGAGTCAAGCCTGATGTACCTTTTTTGAAGTTATTACCCCTAGGTACATCTGTTCTAGAACCAAATCCACTTGTAGTATCCATAAAGGGATGTATTTCTAAGAAATACATCATAATATCTAACTTACCAACACTTTAGGATGTTTGTATATACTTATCCTCAAATTATAGCTTATGGTTATGTTCCCTAATCTATGTTTTCCTAAATCTATTTCTCAAGTTTTATACTAAAAGTTCACTGATAACAGTTATATGGATCCATACCTAGTAGCCTAGATCCAGTGGTTACTTTACTACTTTGTTATAAGATACAAGAGACCGCATCCCTAAGGAATAAATAGTTTAGTAGTATTAGTAAACTATATACATACATGATTCTCATATTATATTTGAAAACTCAAATTACAATAAGATTTTTTTTAGAATATAATTATTCTCTCTAGAATATCCTTGTATATCATTCATAGTATACTTATTGGATTCATGTGAAAGGAAAAAAAATAAGTTTGATATCAAATTCTTAATAAGGGTTAATTATAGAAAAAGAAATCATGAATCAATAATCATAATAAATATGGAAAGATAAATAATTGTACACACATTTCATTTAATAAATAACTTGAATATCATGATTGGATATAACATCATCAATATGGAAAGGTAAATAAATGAAAACATGTATCATTTAATCAATAAATTGAGAATTAAATGCATTAGGATATAATATCATTGATAAAATATCATTGAATATAATAAATAAATTCTTAATTAAGGATATGCTTAATTATTGGACTCCATGATATCAGGCATCATGATACCTCTACTATCAAGACCTTTTCATATAAAAGTTGAAATTATATGGGTAAAACCCCATTTAATGCTAGCTTACTGATTCACCTCATGAGACTACCAATGCATCGAGGGGCTATATATTTCTAAGCTCCACCTGTAATTGAAAATCCAAATAATTATTTATATATTGAATAATCTATTTAATTCATGAATCAATATATCTTATCAACAAGTATCTGTATTGAGTAAATAATACAGATTTATCGATATTTTCCCCAATCAATCAAATAGATTTCATAATAAAACATCATATGTAAAAATGGTATATGTTTTAGGAAATAATTATATCCATGATACAAATAATATGAATATTTAGAGGAAATGAAATGTACAATGGTCACAACAAATTTAATGTTTCAAAGGAAAGTTAATGACTATAACAATGACTCAATAAAGTGAACATCAATACTTTCCTTAGTCAAAATTATCATAAACCATTCATAAAAAGAATAAGGATAGTATCAATACAATATATCCCTAGTGGATTATAAGTAAAATAATTTTTTATTATCATTGATGGATAGAAATATCCTACAATGATCTTTAAAAACATTCATAAGGAAAATATCCTTTTCACTTTGAAAATAATTTTAAAACTAAATGTTCCAAAAATATTATAAAAATAATTTTCCTTAAAAATGACCTTTTAAACTTATAAATTAAGTTTTAAAACATTGATTGGTTATAATGGGAGGAAATTTTTTACATTTTGAGTATATTAAAATAAAAATTCATTTTATATTTTTAATAAAAGACAACAAGTACCTCATTTCGAAAACAACAAGAAGATTAATTTTAAACCATTTGTATAAAGTAAAATATGGGTTAAATGTGTTTTAAAATCATATGAGGACATTAAAATATTTTTGAAAATATTTTTAGAAAAAATGGTTTTAGAATAAAACTAGTTTCTATCTAAAGAGGGAAATAAAGTTGAATTTTCTTAAAAACATATTATCAATCATTTTAAGTATAAAATAGTGGAAATGGTAATATTACTTGAAAATATCATGAATAATCATAGGAGAATAAAATAAAATGGGTTTATTATATGATTATCAAATAATTTTCTTCAATGTAAATTCAAGAATAAACAATCTTGATTAAAATGATATTGTGGAATAAACCCTTACAATGATCATAACATTGAAGTGAGAATTAATCGGTGAATAGATTATGTGTATTAAATATAAATCCATATAAAATAATTTTATATATAACATAATATAATCAAAATTAATTATACATGTAATCTTGAAATATCAAAGGTCAAGAAGAAGTAATATAACCCAATGAAAAGAAATTGAGTTATGAATTTCTTCACCACTTGGTAAATTTTAAGTCAAATCCACTTAGATGAAATAATTAAAATTGAAACTTAAAATACCATGAGTTATTAATGAATCATGATACTACATGTCAAGGGGGCCGTATATACATACTATAAACTAAATTAGGTGCATAACATTATAATATGCCTCAATGAAAAGAAATTGAGATGATGTCCCTTACCTAATGTTTTCTTTTAGTTGAACATGATTTAGCCTCATATATAGTGGTTTTATACCAGAACCATACATATATTTATAATATCATATATAATCTTTTTATAACATATTATTACCTAATAATTAATAATGTTTCATTATTACTATTGTTTCAGGTGTTAATTACCTTGTTTTCTCATGCATGTTTTTTCATGAGAGTTCTGGATCTTGAATATAAGATATATTTCAATCATCTCTAGAATGATATTAATGTGATAAATGAAATTTTTTGTTCATTAGATACATCTTTAGAATCATTAATGAAAAGTGGACATATAAAATGAATCATATTGTTTTGTAGAGATATGTTTTATTTAGGTACTAATTTGCCACATAATTTCAACAATTTAATTATATTTTAATTACTAAAATAATTTTTTAATTGATTAATTTAAGTTTTTTATTAATTTATGTCGAAATAATTTATCGCTTAATTGTTTTTTTATCTTAAATTAATTATTTTATTTTTTAATTATGTTTTGTGTTTAATCTTTGAGTTTTTATTTAATTAAGAAGATTCTTTTAAATATTTTTTCTTGGCGTCAATGTTTAGTTTTGTGTGAATAATTTAATTTTTGGTGACTTTTAATTATAATTTAACTCTTAATTTTTATAATTAATTAATATTTCAATAATTTTATGCGATTATACTTTAATTTATAATATATTTTATTCTTTTATCAGAATAATTAGTTTAGATCTTATTTTATTTAAATATTTATTTGCTTCAGTATTTATTTAATAAGAGAAATTTAATTTTAATTTAATTTTCAATTACTTATTTTTGTTTTCAAGTCATAAAAAATTAACTTATAGTTTAAAATTTATTAATCAATTATCTTGTTTTTATTTATTTTATTTTAATTTCTTTTTATCTATTTTCAGTGCAGTATATAAGATATTTGAATACTATTTGTGATTCAAACTTTTCATCTCAGACGAGATGATGGATTGGATTTGAGGAAGATAAACTGTATTTGAAGGTCAACTACAAGTTGATTTTGAAGACCGCATACATGCTCAAGATCATTATAAAGGAAATACAGATAAATAATGACAGGTGAGTTTTTCTTTTCAAACCAGATCTGATCATAGATCTAAACAGGTCTACCACTGTTGGGAAAACTGACCTTCTATGTTGATAACGACACCAATTTTTTGAGATTCACCAGATGCTACCATCAAAGAAAATTGTATTCCAATCGAACCCAAGGATGAAGAATGGTCTTCAAGTTTAAATACAATTACAGATTTGAAATAAGACGCCAATTTTGATAAAGAAAGAAGAAGAAGCGCTCAATTTTTACAAGACCAGATCTGCCAATTGAAAATGATCCCAACATGAGTTTGGGTTTCATTGATGCCACCTAATACAATTATGAGATTCAATGGAGGATTATAACAAATAAATATGACTGACACCACTGGAGAAATTAATTCATGACCCAATCTGATGAGGATTCAATTTTTTAAGGGTTGGTGATTTAAGATGAAGTCAGGGATTCCATGGATGATGACCCGAGATGAGGAATTTTAGTATTCATAGATTAATGGAGATGGGTCTTGATCAACCCCATGTTAGTTGTTACTAGGAATTTAATTTTTGGGCACCATGTGCTGGATGAAACAGCTGTGAGAAATAACAAGAAAATTATTTTTTGTCTATAGGGAGAAGGATTGTGGATTCCAAAGTGGTACATACCAGAATTTGATGTTGTGCATTCACAAAGATGAATGGGAAAAGTGTGCATTTTTTAAAATAAAAATTGACACTTATAATATTCTTTTGAAAACTGCTAAGGAAGGTAATAGTATGGTCAAAATGAGTGAATATTTAAAATAGGAGGTTTCAAGTTTATAGAAAGAGGGAAAATAATAATAATAAATCAACTTCTAAAAAATGGTTTTTTCTAGAACAAAAATTTCAACCTGTTAGAATCAGATGAAGATAGAGTTTTTCTAAAGTCATGGAAATTGTGACTAAAGGATAATTTTTTCTATATATTTTGACTATCGTGCTGAAGAAGTAGAGAATTTTAGTTAGTGATTTTTGGGGTGAATAATGGGGATTATTTATTCACGAAAAAAAATAAACAGTTGCGGAGATTTTTAGAGATGTTGGAAGCATAGAAATGGGAGCGGCACTAGGAGATATTCTAGGAAGTTGTTGTTACTCATAAAGATGATGAAGACGAAGTGCCCCTCTGCTCTTTAGAGATGTTAGACTAAACTTATAGTATTTGAATCTAGTGGATTCACATGGTGATGTATTTCTAAGTTTTTATTTCTTTAATTTCTCAATTTTAATTCTCTCTAGAATTTTTTAACTCGAAATGTGATTGTTGTTTGAAGTTTTATTATTCTATCATTTTTTTAATCATTTTTATTTCATTCATAGTAAGAAACTTTTCTGATTGAATTGTGATGATCTCTAAATGTGGCTCCTTAATTCAATATAATTTACTATTTGAATACGATCCTTTATATTTAAATTTATCAATTGTCAATCGAATATTTTGAGTACAAAAAAGTGTTGTTTGTGTCTTTATTTTTGAAAATCATTGAGAGTATTGATCAACTCCTTTGAAAAATAGTTCTTCTTCCTGGATCTCAATTATAGACTCAAATTAATAAGATGAATGATATTTGATATTATATATTTTAGTCTTATCATTGATATATTTACAGTAGTGAAATTCGTTAAAAATGGATTAAGAGAGACTAATCCATAGGAATCACTAGTTAGGTGATACTTCTTCTTCCTATCAATTTCATTGTTTCTTTCTTTCAGTTTATTTTCATTTGTTTCTCTTCTATTTTCAATTAAAATTTATTTTTGAACTTTTAATTGTTTTATTTTACATCAATTTTCGTCACTTCATAAATAATTAAAAATATAAAAGTGCAAAATTAAATAAATCATGACAAAATAATCCTATAGGGCAGTCTCGCTAGGAGACATCCTTGGTCATTACTGTATTACAATCCTTAGGTTTCAAAATTTTTGTTAGGTTTAAACCAACTAAAAAAATCCTTGATCCAATTAGTAGGGAGGATTCCAAGGGGTTAAAAAAATACAAAAAAACATTTTATTCTTGTTAAAAAAAGTAAAAAAATTAAAATATATATTTTTTGAAAAAAAAATGATGTATGTACAGGATCTTTGAAAATTTAAAATATGAAAATTATTACAAACTTAGAATCAAAACTATAGAAAAACAAAAAAATAAGTTGTAGATTTTAATAAATTATAAAAAATTGAAACGATAAAAAAAGAAGCACCAAAATCAAACTTCAAATAAACAAAAAAATTACAAAACATAGAAAATATAGCTGACTATAGAACTTTGAAGGATATCACTGCTCCTAATGATGAAAATCAACAAAACTGTTTAGGATATCCTAAAATCACTCCTAGTTTTAAACATAGATCAGGAGTGATTCATCATATATCAAAATTTCATGGTCTACTGGGAGAGGATCCTCCCAAGTACCAGCAATAATTTCACAAGGTGTGTATCACCATGAAACCCCAAGGGGTAATTGGGGGTAAGATTAAGATGATATTGTTTTATTTTTAGGTATATGGATTGAAAAATGAGTATTTTTACTACTCAAGATCCACCACTATAGGAAGTTGGTATTAGCTGAATAAGATCATTTTAGGAAAAAAATCCAAGCTTGTAGGACTTCCTCTCTTAGGAAATACATTAGTTGGATTAGTAATCTCCAAGGGGAAACTCTTCACAAGTATTAGGATTGGTTTAAGAAATTTTTCTCTAGTTTACCCCACCACCAAATTTTTAACCACCTCCTTATTCAATATTTTTAAGAATGTCTAGTCTTTATGGATAGAATTTTGACAGATGCTATTGTAGGAGGATATTTGGTTGATAAGACTCTCATTGATGTTTTTCATCTCATCTCTAACATGGCCCCAAATTCATAACAATTTGGTACTAGGGGACTTATCTATCTTAAGCTATCTATGGAAGTGTCTAATTTTAATTCAAATAGTATATAAATTGAGAGTTATCTTAGTGAACTTGAAAGCATGATGAAGCAGATGCTGACTACCTATGCTCCTTCAAAATCCCACCCTGAACTAGTTTATCCCATTTAGATGCAATGTGACATTTATTCTTTCATAGATCATTTTAAAGATCAATGTCCACAGTTATAAGAAAATTATAAAAATTATAATGGTATATTTCTTGGAAAACTTTTTTAGAACAACCTGAACAACCAATTTCCCAACAAGACTTTCCAAACTATGACTTTCCAAACAAATCAAAATTTGAACCAAGGCTGGAATAACCAATATAAAAATAGTAATAACCAACCAAATAGGAATTTTCAGCCCCAAAATGTTGATCAGTGGCCTTAATATAATCAAAACCAATTTGGAAATCAATTTGGTGGGAACTTCAAAAAAAATTTGAATCAATAAAATCATGAACAAAAAATTAATCAAAGAAATGGTTCACACATTGAGGAAATGGTTAAAAATAAATAGGATATTTAATAACAACAAAAACTATTGTTATAGAGTATGATTATAAAAATGGGTCAGATGGTAATCAAAATCAGTAGAATATAGAATCAAAGAAGTGGAAATTTTTCATCACAATATGAAGTGAATCTGAGAGGAAGAGAGAATTTAAGTTCAATATTCTTGAGAAGTGTAACTAAAATTAATAATCCCCAAACTGAAAACATTGAAAGAGAACCTGAAAAAAATGTTCCAAATTATGAAATAAATGTCAAATCACATACTAAATTTGTCAAACCACCTACTAAAGTTGAAAAACAACTTTCTAAAACTAATTTACATCCTAATGAATCTTCACAACAACCTTCTATCCATGCACCAGTTGAAAAAGAAAAATCAAACAAAAAGAAATAAATCCAACAAGAAAGAAACTTTAGGAATTTTATAAACCTAATGAGAACTTACAAAGGAAAAATCAAAGTTAATGATGATCTTAAAATGTATAAGGAGCCACCACCTTAAACTTTGAGCATCCATCCAATAAAAAAAATGTTGAAACTAAAATGGAAAAGGAAATACTTGAAACTTTTATAAAAGTATAGATGAACATCCCTTTTTTAGATATTGTGAAAAAAATCCCTTGGTATGATAAATTTATTAAAGAGATATGAACTCACAAAAATAGGTTCAAGGTATTTGAGAAGATTAATTTGGGAAGAAACATTTCATCCATGATTCAACACCCTTTTCCTATAAAATTCAAGGAACTAGGTACATTTTTTATCCCATGTGTCATTAGTAATCATAAGATTAAATATGCAATGTTAAATTTAGGATCCTCCATAAATGTGATGATTTATTCTATCATTTCATCTATGAAGGTTGGAGAGCTCAAGCAATCTAGAATTTTCATCCAACTAGATAATAGGTACTTCATTGATCCATCTGGAGTTATTGAAGATGTGTTGTAAGGGTAAAATATTTAGTTTTAACTATTGATTTTTATGTGCTAAACATGGAAGATGGTCAATTTAGTTCACATGAACCATTAATTTTAGGAAGACCATTCTTGAAAACTAGTAATATAATAATAAATTTTCATAAAGTTACTCTTTACTTAGAGTTTGGAGGCAATATGATTAATTTTAGAGGATTTTAATCAATGAAACACCCTATGTAAGACCATTCTACACACTAAGTTAACCTGATTGAATGGTTTTTAATAGAGTTTTTTCTTGATTTTATTCAAGATAACAAACCTCTATATTTTTTGAAAAATGTATATTCACTTGAAACTGAACCCTTGACTACTAAATAATATTTTGAATATGAAAATTATGAAATACTTTGTAATGATGAATCTGAAATTGAATTTACATTTTTAAAAAATTTATGAAATTTTTTAATTTCTAAACATATTAAGAATGAAGTTTTTACTAAAATTGATACTAAAAATGATGCGGATGTTTTGAAAACTTTTAAAACATGTACTTATAAATTTATGGGTGAAATTGAACTTGAAATTAATGAAATTGACTTAGATTCTTAATAAAATGACTCAAATTCTTCTCATAATGTCATTGAAAAGTCACCTCATGTTTGTGAACTTGAATCTAAAATAATTTTTGAGGATGGAACATTTTTTCTGCTTGAAAATACATGTATTTCTAGTCTTGGAGTTTTAAATTTTATTATTATTGAGGAAGTTTTAGTGGATGAAAATGAACTCAAAGAACAAATAAAACCTAATTTTTCTAAAGATGACAACTCACCCTCTCTTGAACTTAAGTATTTTACTAAAAATTTGAGATATGCCTACTTAGAGGACAAATAAAAATTTCTTGTTATAATTGAAAGTGGTTCAACCAGTGAATAAGAAAATAAACTCTTTGAATTCATTAGTAAGAATAGTAAGGTCATAGGGTAGTATTTAAAAGATTTACTAGGTATTAGTTCTTCAGTGTGCATGCATAGAATTCTTCTAGAGGGAGATTGAAAACATGTTTGAAATTTTAAAATAAGATTGAATCCTACCCTTCATGAAGTAGTTAATAAAGTGGTTACTACATTATTAATTGTAGGTATTATTTAACCCATTTCTGATAGTCAGTGGTTAGGCCCAGTTCAAATTATTCCTAAAAAGGGAGGATTCATAGTTGTCAAAAATGAATTTTTAGAGTTGGTTCATGTTAGGTTTCCCAAAAAGTGGAGGGTATGCATTGATAATAGGAGGATAAACTTAGTGATTAGTAAGGAACACTTTCCCTTACTATTTATTGATCTAATGATTGAAAGGTTATCTATTTAGTCTCATTATTATTTCCTATATGGTTTTTTTGGATAATTCCAAATTCACATAGATCTAGAGGACCAAGATAAAAAACTTTCAAATAACCTTTAGGTACATTTTTCTTATCTAAGAATGACATTTGGACTATGTGATGCTCTTTTCACCTTCCAAATATTAATTCTTAACATTTTTTATGAATTTATAGAGGAATGTATAGAGATATTTATGGATGATTTTATAGTGTATAGTTCATATTTTGAGATATGTATGAGGAGTTTAGGAGTTGTGATTAGAGTTTTTATTGAGAATAACCTTATTCTGAACTATGAAAAAATTTCATTTTATGTTTGAGAATGGGATTTTTCTTGGTCATGAAGTGTCTAAGAATAGAATTTGGGTGGAAAATTCCAATGTCGACATCATCTATTAATTTCATTTTCCTAAGTCTGTGAAGGATATTATATCTTTTCTTGTACATGTTGAGATTTATATGATGTTCATAAAATATTTCAGTTGAACTACTTTACCATTGACAAGATTACTTCAAAAGAAAATTCCTTTTATATTTGATGAGAAGTGTAAATAAGCCTTTAATGATCTCAAATAGAATATAGTGTCTCCACCAATAGTTCAACAATCTAATTGGTACTTACCTTTTGAGCTAATGAAAGATGCTTCAGAATTATCTTTAGGGGTTGTTCTTGGGAAAATATGGGATAGAAAATCACATGTCATAGCTTATGATTCTAGGAATCTAGATCATTCCCAATCCATTTACTCCACAATAGAGAACTAATTATTAGCCATTTTTCCCTTGATAAGATCAAAAGCTTTCTTTTGGGATCTAAAGTTGTGGTTTTCACTGATCATTCTACTATTAGATATCTTATAAAAAATCTGAAATCAAAACCAAGGCTGGTTAGATGGATTTTTTTGCATCAAGAACCTTACATAGAGATCCAAGATAGGAAAGGAATTGAGAATAATGTGGTTGATCATTTGAGTAGGATACCTACTAAATTTTTTCCAGATAAATATTTTGTTGAACCTATTAGATAGTTTTTCCTAGGGATAAGTTTTATTATGATCCTATTGACAAAATTACATGGTTTTAAAAAAATTGAATTACTTGACTATTAAAAATTTTACACACTAGTTTTCCAAGAAATAGGTTACTAAACTAGTTTTTGAGTCAAGTAAATATGTCTGGGATGATCCTCACTTCTAGAATTTTGGAATTGATTAAAGTTATAGGTGATATGTCCTAAATTTAGAGATTTATTTAGTGCTAAAATTCTATCATAGTTTGAGTTATGGTGGTCACTTTGGGCTATAGAGGACAGCTATAAAAGTTATAGATTCAGGATTGTATTAACCCACCATTTTCAAATATTATCATGAGTTTTGTAGGACTTGTATAGTTTAATAATTCTAAGTAAAAATTCCCCAAAGACGTGATATACCAAAACAACCTAAATTGTTTTGTTATTTTTTTAATGTTTGAGGAATGGATTTTATGAGTACTTTTCCAAATTCATTTGGATATTTATTCATCCTAATTTTTTTGGAATATGTTTTCAAATGGATTAAAGTTATTACAACAAGAATAGATGATTCAATAGTGGTGTCTCAGTTTGTAAAGAGAAAACTATTTTATAAATTTGGGATGCCAAGATTTATTCTCACATGCCAAGGAACACATTTTTGTAATAGAACTTTGAAGGAATTTTTGAAAAGATATGGGGTAATTCATAAAGTGTGTAAACCCTATAACCTTCAAATGAATGGAATGGTTGGTGTTTAAAATAGATAGAATAATTATATTCTTGAGAAAACTATTAACTAAAATAGGAAAGATTGGAACTTAAGGCTTAAGGATTTTCTTTAGGAATATAGGACTGCCTATAAGACTCCAATAGGGATGTCACCTTATAGGATAGTTTTTGGAAAATATTTTTATATTCCCATAGAAGTAGAGAATAAATATTTTTAGGCTATAAAATCTTGTAATTTGAATCGGTTTGATAATAAAAAAGAGAGGAAGTTGTGTTTGAAAGAGTTGTAGAAGATAAGGAATAATTCTTATGAGAATGAAAATATTTTTAAGGAGAAAACCAATGTTATGCATGACAAGATGGTTCTGAACAAATATTTTCATATTAGAGATAGTTTATTGTTGTAAGACTACAGGATGAATCTTTTCCCAAGTAAATTTCATTCCATATGGGATGGACCTTTTATTTTAACTCATGATTTCCCTTTTGGTGTTGCCCAGATTTGAGATCCTGGGAAGGATGTTCCATTTACTATTAATGGACATCAGCTGAATATTTTTAGAGAAGGTAATAAGGAACATTAAAGGGAGGATTTCCTTTTTTTAGAAGTTGAATACAATTGAATAAATATGTTGTTTCTTCCTTTTTATTTTTATTTGGAATAAGTTTGGGGGAAGGTACTAACCTTTTATGGTGTTAGAATTTTTCTTTTTGTTTCAAATATTTTCTTTACATGGAATAAAGTGAGCTTAATGGGAGGATCTTTTCATATTTTTTAATATGAAGAATCTACTTAAGACTACTCTTCACTTTATCTTCCTATTGGAGCATATGTCTTACAATCTATATTGATCAAAAAAAGATACAAGATGGAGTAACTTGATTTGGCCCCTTACTTTCTAAACTCTAGTTACATTTTACTTGATATGAAATTTCTTGAATCTAATGTTAATTTATTTATATTTTTAAGAGTTTTCAAGATGGACATAGGGGATTTATAAAGGTAAAGAATGGGGAATTTTAGTGGATTTAAAGGGAAATAAATATTCAATTTTGGAAGTTTATTTTGGTAAAATTATTCTCTTTTTTCATGATTTTCTTTCATTTCTATACTACTGACTTTTTTAACTAAAATTAATGAAAAAAATTGAAATGAAATAATTTATTCATGATTATTTTTTTGATTAAACATGCTAGCTTTTGTAATTAAATGGATTATTTTGGATTGTGTATTAGTGTGAAATAATCTCATGATTTGTTGGAAACTTTTCTACACACTTCTTTGAACATTCACTTTTCTTTGTTGGTAACTGGTAAGTAAACTTCTTTTCATGTTGTAAATTGATGTTTTTTATTTATTTTGTGGAAAAAATCACATTGATCTTTATTTTAACCCGTGAAACATGATTCTTATATACTGAATTGTCAAATATATTTTAAACATAAAATTGAATTCACATATTTATCCCCATTAGTTTCAACATTGGGGACAATGTTGAGATTTAGTGTGGGGGAAGGATATTTCAATATGGTAAATTGTATCACAATTTAAATCTATAAAAAACCCCTAAAAATTTCAAATTTGATTTCTTTTCAAGTTTCAATAAATCTTTTTTAGTTATTTTAAATTTTTTTGAATTTTGAATGTTGTGTATCCATGAGATTAATTCTCTAGTACCCCTTGGATTAAGTTGGGTAATTCATTTTTCATTATCCTCTTGAAAAGGGTTTGACTTTGCTAAAGGATTTTATGAATGTTATATAATTATCATTACCTTTGTAACTTTAAATTTGGATTCAAACTCATAAATATTCATTCAAATGAATTACAAAATGAAAATCCTAGTCCAGGTTGAACATTTTATTTTATTCTTTAAGCTTGTGGATGAGTTATTTATACTCCATTTTAATTTATTAAGTTCACTCATCCAAATAGAGTGTCTAATTTATTTTTTTGCTAACTTATGTGAGTCTATTCTCCTGTAGGTGAAGAGAAATTTGAACTTTCAATTCAATGAAAATTAAAATGGGATTAATCTGAAATAAAAAATTTAAGGTCGATCATTTTTGTAAAACAAGAATTACATTTTCACTAAACAATACTTAATTTCTTGAGGGTAAAAATTTCCATTGCTTGATGGACCATCCTTGTCAGACCATCACCCTCCGAGACGCTCTACCATCTCAGTTGGCAACGGCTCCTTCCTCGACTGAGGCTCTACCTCAGAGGAGTGACCTCTTCATGGGGGAGGGGGGTTTACATGTGTGGAGGGTTCGAAAAGGCCACACAGGGTAATTCCCTTTTCTAAAAGACACCCAGGGAGATTTATTTAGAAAAATAATTTTCTATGACTATTAAGTATTTCAAACTTAATATTTATTTCATTCCACTGAGTTTGTAATATTGTTTTCTTGAGGACAAACAAAGACCTAGTGTGGTGGGATTTGATGTGAATTTATTTTGGTACTAATTTTCCACATAATTTATATAATTTAATTATATATTAACTGCTAAAAAATGTTTTAATTGATTAATTTTCTTTTGTTGATTAATTTTTTTTTGAAATAATTGAACCCAAAATTCTTTTTTTTATATATTAAATTAATGATTTTATATTTTAATTTTGTTTTGTGTTTAATATTTATGTTTTTATTTAATTATGAAGATTCTTTTAAATATTGATTTTTGGCCTCAATGTTTAGTTTTGTCTAAATAATTTAATTTTTGGTGACATATAATTATAAAGATGCTCTCAACATGATTTTGGGTTTTTTTAACACCACTATGAACTGATTCGAAGATTCAGTGGAGGTTGAGAATGAAGAAAGACGACCGACGCTATTAGATAAGTCCATTCCCGACCTAATCTAATGAGGATTCAATTTTTTTACTCTAGTGTTCGTAGATTAATGGAGATGGGTGGCATACTCAAATTCAATGTTGTGTATTCCTGAATCCAAAGGGGAAAAGTGTGCATTTTTTAAGATGAATGCTAAAACTTACCACATTATTTTAATAATCATTGAGGAAGATGATGGTATGGGAAGAATGAGTGAATATTTAAAAGAGGAGGTTCTAAGTTTATTTAAATAGGGGGAAAATATATTAACTTATAAAAAATTATTGTTTTCTAGAATAACTACCATAACCTATCAGAATCAGATGAAGATGGAGTTTTTATAAATTCACAGTAACTATGAGTGAAGGATCATGTTTTTTCTATATATTTTATCTATCACAGTGAAGAATTGGATAATTTTATCTGGTGATTTTCAAGGTGAATAAGTGGGATTATTCATTCATAGATAAAAAATAAATACTAATAGAGATTTTCGATACGTTGAAAGTAGAGAAATGGGAGCAGAACCAAGTGATATTTTTGAAAGTTATTGCTACTCATAAAACTGATGAATATGGAGATTGAAGTGATACTATTCTCCACAAATATGTTTAAATAAAATTCTAGTAGCCAAAGCTATTGGATTCACATGATGACGTATTTGTGAGTTTTCATTTCTTCAATTTTTTAATTGTAATTCTCTCTAAAATTTTAGAACTCAAAATGAAATCGCAATTGAAGTTTTATTCTACTGTCATTTTGTTAAACATTTTTCATCCATTATGAGTATGTCACAATTAATATTGGAGTTTAATGATATCTAAATGTGACTTTTTAATTCAAGTCGGGTTGTATTTTTAAGATGATCCTCACTATTTAAATTTCTCAATCATCAATCAAAGATTGTGAGTACAGTGAGTGTTTTCCATGTCATTTTTTCAGTGATCATTGAGAGTATTGATCAAATCCTTCAAAAAGTAGTTCTATTTATGATATCTCAATTTTTAGACTCAAATTAATAAGCTTAATAAGATGTGAGATTATAGATTTAAATCTTATCATTGAGATAGTTACAGTTTTTAAATACATTAAAAACAATGAAGAGAGACTTATCCATAGGAATCACTAGTTAGGTTGTTTCTTCTTCCTATCAATTTCATTATTGCTTTATTTCAGTTTGTTTTAAGTTTTTTCTATTATATTTTCAATTAAAATTTAGTTTTTAACTTTTAATTGTTTTATTTTACATCAATTTTCATCACATCATAAACAATTAAAAATATAAAAGTATAAAATTAAATAAATCATGAAAAAATAACTCCTACAAGGTAGTCTCACTAAGAGACAGCCTTGATCACTGTTATATTATAGCCCTTAGATTTTAAAATTTTATTTAGGTTTAAAACAGCTAAAAAAATCATTAATCCAATTATCTTCATTATTAGGGAGGATTTCAATGGGTTAAAAAATTATAAAAAACATTTTATGCATGTAAAAAAAGTAAAAAAAATTGTTTTGAAAAAATATATGTTGTATGTCCAGTAACTTTGAAAACTTAGAATCTGAAAATTATTATAACCTCAGAACTATAACCATTTAAAAATAAACAAGATATAGAGTTTGAAAACTTATAAAAAATTAAAATGACACAAAAAGAATCACCAAAATTAAACTTCACAAAAATAGAAAACTTAAAAATATTGAAAATAGGGCTGACCACAGAACTTCAAAGCATCTCACTACTCATGATTTTGAAAACCAAAAAACTATCTAGACTATACTAAAATTGATCGTAGTTTTGATCTTAGATAATGATTGATTCATCATCCACCAAAATTTCATAGTCTACTGAGAAAGGATCCTCGCAAGAACTTATAATAATTTCACATAGTGTGTATCACCATGAAAATACAAGGGGTATGTGGTGATCATATTAAGATGAGAGTGTTATCATTTTTCTTATATGGATTTATCAAAGAGTGGTTTTACTACTCACAATCCACCACTATAGGGATTTGGAATCAGCTAAAGAATATCTTTTTATAAAAAAAATCCCATCCTCTAGGAATGGTCCACTTAGAAAATACAAATGTAGGATTAGGAATCTCTAAGGGTAAACTCTTCAAAAGTATTGTGATAGTTTTAAGAAGTTGTGCTCTAGCTTCCCCCACCACCAAATTTTTGACCAAATCCTAATTCAATATTTTTATGAAGTTTTAATCTTGATAGATAGGAGTATGATAAATGATGCTGCTGGAGGAGCTTTGGTTGATAAGACTCCTATTGATGTAAAGAATTTCATCTATAACATGGGACAAAATTAAAAATAATTTGGTACTAGGGGCCTTATCCATGTTAAGGTGACTATGGAAGGTTATAATTCCAATTCTGATAGTAGCTGAATTGAGATTTATCTTAGTGAACTTGCAAGAATGATGAAGCAAATGTTGACTACCTATTTTCCTTCACAATCCAAACCTGAACCAATTTATCCCATTAAGATGTAGTGTGAAATTTGTTCTACCACTGATCATTTTAAGGATTAATGTCCACAGCTACATGAAAATTATGAAAATTATAATGATATATTTCCTAGAAAATGTTTCTAGAACATCCTAAACAGCCATTTCGTAACGCCACGACCCTAGTTACCCAGAGTCGGTGAATTATTACGTAACTTTGGCATGATCACAAAAGATCAAGTCTTGAAAGACTGATTAGTTTAGTAGCCTTGGAAACACTAGATACATTCATAAATGTTACATTACATCATAAAGTGAAAAATCACAATAACATAGTCTCCATAGTCCACACTCATATCCCCTTCAGACTATCCCTGTAGGTCAGTCATAAAATATTTCTTCACATCCTGGGAAAATAAAATATTGAAAGGGGTGAGCTCAGATGCTCAGTAAGGATAACAATATAGCGAAAACTTTCATAAATAAACATAAACATTTAAGGCAATGTATAACTAAAACAAAAACCTTTTAAACTTAAACTCCAGCATAATATGGAAAAGATAAAATGAAATAATTCTATTTACTTATTCACATGGATATTCTATTAGTTGAATAATCACATGCAATATCAATAACCACTTTCATAATGATGGAATGCATCATTCCAGACTATCATAACCACATAGTCAAGGCCTTATGCCAAGACTACAAATAAGATTTTGTCAAGGCCTTGTGCCAATACACTAGTTTGTCTCATGAGACCTACAAATGCATCGATGAGCTATAGCGGGCTCCACCCGTCACTTATTAATTCCAATTAATTCCTTATATGAAAAGATTTAATCATATCATAAACCATAACATAATCATATCACATAAAACATGCATAAAGGAAACATAACATTTCCACATTTCAATCACAAGATATCAATACAACACATTGATATAATAAAAACATTATCAAAACCATTTTCAATACCAAAATTGTAAAGACCCGCAAATTTCAAGGAAATTTTTTTTCTTAATTTTCTTTGGAATTTTACAAGAGCGCAGCTTCAGACGGCACCTGATTCCGAGGCCCGGTGTGCCCGGAATCAATTTCCGAAGTTTGGCTCGGGTACGTTCAGTGAACGGACGAGCGGGTTTTTCTATCTTTTGAACCGGTGCCCGGAATCAAATTCTGAGGGCACCGATGAAATCGCAGCGCCGGTATTTGCTTAGAAACGCCTCTTCCGGAGTTGCGTTTGCTCAGACGTGGTTTTTAAATTTTGCGGCTTTAAGTCAGAATAAAATAAAGTTTGTGCGACAACTTTATTTTATTTCACTTAAGCTGCTTGGAAGCCACTTGAAGTCACTTAAAGGAGGCTTGAGCTGAGTTGAACTGGAGAGGATGCTATCCAGAAATATCCTACCCCTTGGTAGGATATTTGTGAGGCAGGGCCCGCACGAGCCCCGCCGTTTCTTTCGCTAAGTAACGCACCCGCGAAAACCCGTCAAAGTAACTGAAAAGTCAACCGACACGTTTTCTTTAATTCTTAACAGACCATTTAATTGGGCGGTTTATTTCGTGAATTAAATGGGTCGTTTCTTTCGAATTGATGGATCGTTTCTTAACCGGTTTCGTGTGTTGGCATGTTTATAAAATAAGACCAACCTAAAAATCCTTGGAAAGGATTTGAGAGAATCCTCGTTCCTTCATCTCCCCGCGAAGAACGCGAAGAACGCGAAGAACGCGAAGAACGCGAAGAACGCCGGCGACCGGAATTTGACGACGCACTCCGTGATCTGCGACGTCGACGAGCCCTACCCGCGACGTTCTTCGGCGACGCCTCTTCTTCCGCGGCCGATCTTCGTTCGGCAACTAAGGTGAGAAACGAATCGTTTGAATTCTCCCTTTTTAATTTCAATAACAACGGATTTAATTAATTAAACCCGTTTGTTCTTGATCCGGAGATTGGCGACGCGACGCCGGATACCGCGACGACGCGACGATCTCCTTCTTCCGCGACGAGCGATTCCGCGACGACCTCTCGTCCGACGACGACGACAAGGTAAGGGTTGTTGGATTTCTTTTTAAATCCCGTGTTTATTCTTTTGAAATAAAGAACCTGATCACGAAACAATTTTAATTTATTTAAAATTGTTGATTGGTTTCTTTCTTGTTTCTCCCGTTGATTTTGACTAACGCGGAGGGTGCGGGTCTAACGAACAAGACCCGGCAACCCTCCGCCGATCTTCCTTTTTGTGCGGATTTGGCGGGCGACGGCAAAAGCACGACGCAAGGGCCATTTGTTAATTTCGCAGTGAAGGACGCGTCCCGGGAGGAACAACGGCGCAGACGGGAAAGGAATCGGGCCACCGGAGCATCTCTGGCGGCCCGCGGAAGGCGGCAGCGGCGCGGGTCGCCGGCGCGGCGGCGCCGGCGACCGGAGGCGGCGGCGCCCGGCGCGCCGCCGTGGAGAAAGTCCGCCGCGGCTTCAGCCGCGGCGGCCGGTTCCGCGGCCGCGCGGAACCGGGAACGGACGCGGCGGCCCGGCCGCGTCCGCGTGGCAGGCGCCCCCCCCCCCCCCCCCCGCGGGGCCGCGTTTCGTTTGAGCCGCGGGTCAAGCCCGCGGCGCCCTCCTTCGGCCGCTCGGCCGAAGCCGAGCCAGCCGGTCCGGTCGGCCGGGCCGCGCCCAGGCCGGACCGGACCCGGCCTAGCCGGGTCGGGCCGGGTCGCCCCGGGCCCAGAACCCCTGTTTCGGGCCCTCTTCGGTCTTTCGCCCATATCTTGGGCCTGGGACCTCCGATTGACGAACCGTCAGCGGCTACGCGATCCTTGGATCGAGACGGTCGTTTCGGTATATTATACTCAAGGTTTCGGAAGACTTTGGGTTCGGCCGGGTTGGTTCGTACGCGAAACCAACCGGGCCCTCGGAGCGGAAACGCTCATAACTTGAGCTACGGACGTCCGATCGACGTACCGTCAGCTGTGGTAGTTTCCTCTAAGTGAGACGGAACTTTTGGAATACTCTGCCCAAGTATCGGACACAGGCGGGGTACGGTCGGGTTGGTTTTGCCCTAAAAACCAACCGGGCCCCTGGGACGGAAATGCCAATAACTCTCAGACCGGGCGTCCGATTGACGCGCCGTCTGTTGCGTTGAGATCCTGTTGTCGATACGGAACTTTTGGATACATCAACTTCGGACTAAGTGTCAGTTGATGTATCAGCCTCTCGGCTCGTGGAGCGGACCCTCCTAAACGAGCTCGCTAAGTGCGGGAACCCTAGTGCTGGCTGTGGCGACGACGACAGAGCGGAGATCCTCAGTGGACTGCGTCGACTACTGCACTCAGCGATCCTATGTGGAAGAGTGCTACCGAACCTGTGTGAGCTGAATCTTCTTTTTACCTTGAGCGGTGGAGCGCTTGGGTGTAGCGGCGGACCCGTGGTACTTGACAGTGGTGGTGCGCTTGGATGCAGCAGCAGACCCTTGGCGGTGGAGCGCTTGGTTGTAGCGGCGGACCCGCGATACTCTACGGAGTGTGTGCGCTTGGTTGTAGCGACAGACCCGCGACGGTGGAGACGTGCGTGCGGAGTACGGAGACCGTGTAGATGACTGAGACCTGACGACTGCTTGACCGACTCGACTTGGAGTGAGTCGACTAGCCCAGTGGACGGAGCGCCCAGTAGTTGGCAGCAGACCCACGGCGGACGGAGCGCCTGGTAGTTGGCGGCAAACCCGCGGTACTCGACAGGAGGAGTACCTCAGTAGGCTATCTGGGTGAGCGCCCGGTATTTGGCAGCAGACCCTCAGCGGACGGAGCGCCCGGTAGTTGGCAGCAGACCCGCGGTACTCGACAGGAGGAGTACTTCAGCAGTCTAGGTTAGTGAGCAGTACCTCGGAGTCGTGACAGGACCACTGTACACTTCAGAGATGGGGCTCTTCAACACTTACGGTTTCGATAATGAAAATCCTGGTTGAGCTGAATCTTATGTTACTCTCCTTTGTGGATTGTGTTGAACTATCCTTTGTGGATTTACTTTTTACTCTCCTTTGTGGATTGTGTTGAACTATCCTTTGTGGATTTACTGTTTACTCTCCTTTGTGGATTGTGTTGAACTATCCTTTGTGGATTTACAGTTTACTCTCCTTGTGGATTTGAGTCTTGCTTTCCTTTGTGGATTGAGTTGTTCTTGAGCTCGTGAGCAGAGCTGGAATTGGGGACTTAGGTATATGTATGGGAATATACCTAAGTCGAGTCAGATGTTACTTCGTGATTGCATCTTTCTTTGTGCTATATCCTTTGTGGATTTCGGGAGACCTTCGGGGGTCTCGGGGTCCTTACTGAGTAGCTTGTACTCACCCCTGCACGGGCTATGCCCGCACCTTGTTGTGTTGGTTGCAGACGACGGACAGCGCTGATCACGGTTGGGGCGTGGAGCAGGACGGTACCTGGAGGTGGACCACTGGGCGGGACGTGCTCGGAGCGGACGTGGGACCCGAGGAGCCTGGAGGCTATCTGTACCCACCCTTCAGGTGGTATTGCCAGTGGACGACACGAGGCCGCCGTCTTTTCTTCAGTTGCTGTACTTTACTTTTCAGTTGTACTTTACAGTTGGGCTTGTATTTCCGGCCCCCTTTACTTTTCTGCACTTTACTTTCCGCTTGCTGACTCTGTGTGGTTGTTACTTATAAAGGCAATGCCTTCCCTGTTTACTGGGATTTTACGCCTTGGTGCTAGTCGCCAGCCCCTGGCCTATGGAAGGCGGGCTTGGGGTAGTCACGACACGGGCCCCGAGGACGGGTCGTGACAAATTGGTATCAAAGGTGGTCGGTTCTACCGCAGACTCTGATCGTCTTTTCTTTCTATATGAAGCAATAGTGTTTAGTGTATTGAGTGTGGTTATCAGTTCAGGGAGCCCAGTGTTGGTGCGGCGGCCGACGTATCCGTACACCAGGACCCTGACTCCTGATTTCCGACTTAATGCATGAAAACATTGATTGCGTGTGTGTTTCAAGTTTTCTTTGTGATTACTTGTGTCAGCTCACCAGGTATACTGATCTGCTTTATGAAAGTCTCAAGTTTTCCTTGTGATTACTTGTGCCAGCTCACCAGGTGTACTGTTCTGACTGTGGTGCTCTTGTTCTCCTTTTCAAGATGGCCCTGCGACGACAGCCAGCTAGGGTTCCGAGTGTAGGGCGCGACGGCAGCCCACCGAGCGACGAGGCCTCGGTGCAGGGCCCTTTGCCAGCAGTGGCACCGGCGGTAGCTTTACCCGCCGAGCCACCGATGCTGCCAGTACCAGACGCTGACGATGCACGTCTCCTCAGGGCACTGCATGAGTTTTAGAGCCAGCGACCGCCCAGGTTTCGCGGTGAGGCGGACCCCCAGGCCGCCGAGGACTGGCTAGAGGCGGTGGTACGGATCTTTAGGCTAGTGAGGACACCAGCGGATCTCATGGTGATTCTCGCGGCGAGCCTCCTGCAGGCGGCGGCAGGACGATGGTGGAGCTTGATGCTCCAGGTGCACGATGAGGCATCTCTTCTTTGGACGGACTTTGAGAGCCTCTTCCGCTCGGAGTTCGTCCCAGCCACCCTTCGTGCGGTGCGTATCCAGGAGCTTCTACAGCTGCGGCAGGGCAGCATGACGGTCGCTCAGTACGCGGCGAGGTTCACCGACCTTTCTCGGTACTCGACAGATATGGTACGGGACCCCTTCTTCCGGGCCCGGACCTTCGAGCAGGGTTTGAGACACGAGATCAGGGCATCGCTGATCTCCCTCAGCATACCAACTCAGACAGGAGTACTAGAGCGGGCCCTTCTGATCGAGAGCTTCTTTGCTGAGTCTACACCAGCACAGAGACCCACCGCAGGGCGGCACGTAGCGGAGTCTTCGGTAGCAGGTAGCCGACAGATGACTCAGGGTTCCAGGCAGACCAGACCTACCAGTGGCAGACTGCACGACTCAGGCTCAGTTGTGCGGGGAAGCCGGGGTGGATTCAGAGCCAGGCGTGCCGAGAGTGGGCAGTGTTACTCCTGTGGCGGAATTGGTCACATGGCTCGTGACTGCCCGACCCGCCATGCGGGGGACCAGCAGACGGTTGAGGAACCACCTAGGCAGAGGCAGAGGTTCGACCGTGGCGGTCTGCAGGGAGGAGACGGACGAGGTAGAGGAGCTGGCCGAGCAGCAGGTGGTGGACGACGCTTTGAGGCTCTACCACCACCACCACCAGGAGGTCCACCCCGACCGCATGGGAGAGCTCAGCTTCAGGCAGCCGAGGCTTTCGATCATGGAGCCCTGGGAGCTAATGGACAGGAGCAGAGCTAGTGGATACATCCTTGTACTTCTGGTTCCTTGTTGCTTTTGTGTAGCGTCTTGTAATATGAGCTGCAATAATAAAAGATGCATACCTTTGTGATATTTTCGTTCCTGTCCTCTTTCGTGATGTTACTAGGAGATTCCAGTTTTGGTTGTTGACTTGACCCTCACTTGTGAGACATCTACTGGAGGAGACCCAGTTACCACACACTGATGCCGACAGTGTGACTCAACCCTTGGAGGCGAGAGTAACAGTTGAATCTCTTAGTAGTAGCGTCGAGGCCTTACGACGTCATCCTTGGTATGGATTAGTATCATCCATGTTAGGATTGACTGTTTTAGGCAAAGAATGTGGTTCATCCAGGGGATGAGACCAGATTTCTCTTTTCGGCAAAGAAGAAATCTTGCAGCTCTTGTGGGACCTGTGATGGTCCAGGCCACGACAAAGAAGGTCCAGGTCATCCAGGAGCGGATGAGTACAGCTTAGAGCCGACAGAAACCTTATGCTGATAGGAGGCGGAGGCCACTGGAGTTCGAGGATGGCGACCACGTCTTCTTGCGGGTCTCACCTCGACGTGGTATTCGGAGATTTAGCCGAGGCGGCAAGTTATCTCCGCGCTTCATCGGACCCTTCCAGTTTCTTAGCAGGATTGGCGAGGTGGCTCATCGCCTGGCTCTACCACCTCAGTTGCACCGGGTGCACGACGTCTTCCACGTGTCTCAGCTGAGGAGATACGTGCACGACCCGACGCACATCATTGATCATGGGGAGCTTGACGTTGACGATGGGGCGACTTTTGCGGGGGTCCCAGTGGAGATCGAGGATCGACAGGAGCGGGTCCTGCGTGGGCGGTCGATTCCTCTTGTGCGCATCAGATGGCAGCACGGGAACCTCCAGGAGAGCACTTGGGAGCGGGAGGCTCAGATGCGTGCTCAGTACCCCCATTTGTTCCCCTAGTTTTTGATGTATCTTTACGGGGACGTAAAGCCCTGAGGTGGGAGTAATGTAAAGACCCGCAAATTTCAAGGAAATTTTTTTTCTTAATTTTCTTTGGAATTTTACAAGAGCGCAGCTTCAGACGGCACCTGATTCCGAGGCCCGGTGTGCCCGGAATCAATTTCCGAAGTTTGGCTCGGGTACGTTCAGTGAACGGACGAGCGGGTTTTTCTATCTTTTGAACCGGTGCCCGGAATCAAATTCTGAGGGCACCGATGAAATCGCAGCGCCGGTATTTGCTTAGAAACGCATCTTCCGGAGTTGCGTTTGCTCAGACGTGGTTTTTAAATTTTGCGGCTTTAAGTCAGAATAAAATAAAGTTTGTGCGACAACTTTATTTTATTTCACTTAAGCTGCTTGGAAGCCACTTGAAGTCACTTAAAGGCGGCTTGAGCTGAGTTGAACTGGAGAGGATGCTATCCAAAAATATCCTACCCCTTGGTAGGATATTTGTGAGGCAGGGCCCGCACGAGCCCCGCCGTTTCTTTCGCTAAGTAACGCACCAGCGAAAACCCGTCAAAGTAACTGAAAAGTCAACCGACACGTTTTCTTTAATTCTTGACAGACCATTTAATTGGGCGGTTTATTTCGTGAATTAAATGGGTCGTTTCTTTTGAATTGATGGATCGTTTCTTAACCGGTTTCGTGTGTTGGCATGTTTATAAAATAAGACCAACCTAAAAATCCTTGGAAAGGATTTGAGAGAATCCTCGTTCCTTCATCTCCCCGCGAAGAACGCGAAGAACGCGAAGAACGCGAAGAACGCGAAGAACGCCGGCGACCGGAATTCGACGACGCACGCCGTGATCTGCGACGTCGACGAGCCCTACCCGCGACGTTCTTCGGCGACGCCTCTTCTTCCGCAGCCGATCTTCGTTCGGCAACTAAGGTGAGAAACGAATCGTTTGAATTCTCCCTTTTTAATTTCAATAACAACGGATTTAATTAATTAAACCCGTTTGTTCTTGATCCGGAGATTGGCGACGCGACGCCGGATACCGCGACGACGCGACGATCTCCTTCTTCCGCGACGAGCGATTCCGCGACGACCTCTCGTCCGACGACGACGACAAGGTAAGGGTTGTTGGATTTCTTTTTAAATCCCGTGTTTATTCTTTTGAAATAAAGAACCCGATCACGAAACAATTTTAATTTATTTAAAATTGTTGATTGGTTTCTTTCTTGTTTCTCCCGTTGATTTTGACTAACGCGGAGGGTGCGGGTCTAACGAACAAGACCCGGCAACCCTCCGCCGATCTTCCTTTTTGTGCGGATTTGGCGGGCGACGGCAAAAGCACGACGCAAGGGCCATTTGTTAATTTCGCAGTGAAGGACGCGTCCCGGGAGGAACAACGGCGCAGACGGGAAAGGAATCGGGCCACCGGAGCATCTCTGGCGGCCCGCGGAAGGCGGCAGCGGCGCGGGTCGCCGGCGACCGGAGGCGGCGGCGCCCGGCGCGCCGCCGTGGAGGAAGTCCGCCGCGGCTGAAGCCGCGGCGGCAGCGGCGGCCGGTTCCGCGGCCGCGCGGAACCGGGAACGGACGCGGCGGCCCGTCCGTGTCCGCGTGGCAGGCGGCCCCCCCCGCGGGGCCGCGTTTCGTTTGAGCCGCGGGTCAAGCCCGCGGCGCCCTCCTTCGGCCGCTCGGCCGAAGCCGAGCCGGCCGGTCCGGTCGGCCGGGCCGCGCCCAGGCCGGACCGGACCCGGCCTAGCCGGGTCGGGCCGGGTCGGGCCGACCCGGTTCGGCCGACCCCAGGGGGGGTTCGGGCCGGGTCGCCCCGGGCCCAGAACCCCTGTTTCGGGCCCTCTTCGGTCTTTCGCCCATATCTTGGGCCTGGGACCTCCGATTGACGAACCGTCAGCGGCTACGCGATCCTTGGATCAAGACGGTCGTTTCGGTATATTATACTCAAGGTTTCGGAAGACTTTGGGTTCGGCCGGGTTGGTTCGTACGCGAAACCAACCGGGCCCTCGGAGCGGAAACGCTCATAACTTGAGCTACGGACGTCCGATCGACGTACCGTCAGCTGTGGTAGTTTCCTCTAAGTGAGACGGAACTTTTGGCATACTCTGCCCGAGGATCGGACACAGGCGGGGTACGGTCGGGTTGGTTTTGCCCTAAAAACCAACCGGGCCCCTGGGACGGAAATGCCAATAACTCTCAGACCGGGCGTCCGATTGACGCGCCGTCTGTTGCGTTGAGATCCTGTTGTCGATACGGAACTTTTGGATACATCAACTTCGGACTAAGTGTCAGTTGATGTATCAGCCTCTCGGCTCGTGGAGCGGACCCTCCTAAACGAGCTCGCTAAGTGTGGGAACCCTAGTGCTGGCTGTGGCGACGACGACAGAGCGGAGATCCTCAGTGGACTGCGTCGACTATTGCACTCAGCGATCCTAC
This sequence comes from Viscum album, assembly GCA_963277665.1. Lineage (NCBI taxonomy): Eukaryota > Viridiplantae > Streptophyta > Magnoliopsida > Santalales > Viscaceae > Viscum > Viscum album. The sequence goes on from OY728133.1 coordinate 451,918,180, forward strand.
GTGGAAGAGTGCTACCGAACCTGTGTGAGCTGAATCTTCTTTTTACCTTGAGCGGTGGAGCGCTTGGGTGTAGCGGCGGACCCGTGGTACTTGACAGTGGTGGTGCGCTTGGATGCAGCAGCAGACCCTTGGCGGTGGAGCGCTTGGTTGTAGCGGCGGACCCGCGATACTCTACGGAGTGTGTGCGCTTGGTTGTAGCGACAGACCCGCGACGGTGGAGACGTGCGTGCGGAGTACGGAGACCGTGTAGATGACTGAGACCTGACGACTGCTTGACCGACTCGACTTGGAGTGAGTCGACTAGCCCAGTGGACGGAGCGCCCAGTAGTTGGCAGCAGACCCACGGCGGACGGAGCGCCTGGTAGTTGGCGGCAAACCCGCGGTACTCGACAGGAGGAGTACCTCAGTAGGCTATCTGGGTGAGCGCCCGGTATTTGGCAGCATACCCTCAGCGGACGGAGCGCCCGGTAGTTGGCAGCAGACCCGCGGTACTCGACAGGAGGAGTACTTCAGCAGTCTAGGTTAGTGAGCAGTACCTCGGAGTCGTGACAGGACCACTGTACACTTCAGAGATGGGGCTCTTCAACACTTACGGTTTCGATAATGAAAATCCTGGTTGAGCTGAATCTTATGTTACTCTCCTTTGTGGATTGTGTTGAACTATCCTTTGTGGATTTACTGTTTACTCTCCTTTGTGGATTGTGTTGAACTATCCTTTGTGGATTTACTGTTTACTCTCCTTTGTGGATTGTGTTGAACTATCCTTTGTGGATTTACAGTTTACTCTCCTTGTGGATTTGAGTCTTGCTTTCCTTTGTGGATTTAGTTGTTCTTGAGCTCGTGAGCAGAGCTGGAATTGGGGACTTAGGTATATGTATGGGCATATACCTAAGTCGAGTCAGATGTTACTTCGTGATTGCATCTTTCTTTGTGCTATATCCTTTGTGGATTTCGGGAGACCTTCGGGGGTCTCGGGGTCCTTACTGAGTAGCTTGTACTCACCCCTGCACGGGCTATGCCCGCACCTTGTTGTGTTGGTTGCAGACGACGGACAGCGCTGATCACGGTTGGGGCGTGGAGCAGGACGGTACCTGGAGGTGGACTACTGGGCGGGACGTGCTCGGAGCGGACGTGGGACCCGAGGAGCCTGGAGGCTATCTGTACCCACCCTTCAGGTGGGATTGCCAGTGGACGACACGAGGCCGCCGTCTTTTCTTCAGTTGCTGTACTTTACTTTTCAGTTTTACTTTACAGTTGGGCTTGTATTTCCGGCCCCCTTTACTTTTCTGCACTTTACTTTCCGCTTGCTGACTCTGTGTGGTTGTTACTTATAAAGGCAATGCCTTCCCTGTTTACTGGGATTTTACGCCTTGGTGCTAGTCGCCAGCCCCTGGCCTATGGAAGGCGGGCTTGGGGTAGTCACGACACGGGCCCCGAAGACGGGTCGTGACAAAAATAAAAGAAAAGAAAAACATGGTATTTATTTTTCATTTAAAAAATGTTATGGCTTGTAGAGGAAGCCGAAACTCAAATAATGGTCACTGCAGCGGAGAAGTCGTTGTCACCGCATACGTACGACATAAAAACATTCTTTTTTATCATTTATTAAAACACTTCATATAAAAAAGATTCATTTTGAATAAATGTAAAAGTAAAAGGGGTTTATACACCATATAAAAGAAATTTGTGTATAAAACAAAATATGCCTTAATGAAAGGAGATTGAGATGAAGTCTCTTACCTCGTGTCTGACTTGACTCAATCTTTCTTTAATCTCCTGAATAATAAACTAAAGTTAATTTCTACATGATTAAGAACATTTTTCAATTTTATTATTCCTTTTATATCACTTATTACCATGTTATTAACATTATGTAGTCATTTCAGTTAATAACGGTCGTTTTATCGATCTTTGGTACTTGAGTCAACAATAAACTTCTTATAATTACAAGTTGTTTATGTGGTAGAATATCCATTATCTCCAAAATTATATTCAGGATGTAGATATCATATATATCATATATATTTAGTAGATACATGCATTTATAATAGTATATTACATTTAGAGGTAAGAAATGAAATGCACTGTTCATGGAGAGGGTAAGTCGTACGTACACATGAATGCTAATTTCATTTCTATTTCGTATTTAATGGAATGAAATCATAATGATATAAAGGTATATTATAATTCCAGTATAATATTTTATATATAATATCATTAACTTCATCCTTTATATATCCCACATATGGCATTAACGATTCAAATCACTTTGAGGGGAAGGTAGTCCGCACTTCCTAAAATGAAATTATCGCGTTTACCCATAATGGAAGTCATAAAGGTAGGCCATAAATGAAAAATACAGAAGCATAAAAAATAAATAAACATAATATATATCATATATAAATATAGTGACATCTTAATTGCCACCATGAGAGGTTTAAAAGAATATTGAACAATCATCGTTTCGTGAGGCAGTAATTCTCCACCCACAGAAACAGTATACTCTTTAACCATTAGATGAAGGTGTGTGTAAGTCTAAATAAAATCTTTCATAAAAACATCCTAGTATATTGAATATACTGGTTTTGTTACAAAATAAAGGAATAAAAATAGTCTAAGGGGTTGGAGAAGCAAAATAAAACAAAAGAACATAAGGGAAGACATTACCTTAAAATCGGGTAACTCTTTTTGATTTGAGCCAAAGGCTTCCTTAGGAAGACTTCTGCCCAAATTGAGGCTTCTAGGAGTAATATAGAGAATTTGATAGAGTATTTGGGCTGAGGTTGACCGAGCCAAATGGCTTTGAAGGTGTGAATAAGGTGGTAGAGGTCGGGGCCTTTTATAAGAGGAGAGGAGGGGTACTCTTGGAAAGTCATTAAATGTTACATTATTATGAAATGATTTTCGGATTTTAAAGGTCCCACAATGATATATTTCAAGGATAAGGTGATAAGGGTTCGAAATCCACCCATCCAATAGGCTTTAGACAAGTGTAAGTCTTAGATTTTACCTTATCTTTTCATTTTATTTAAATCATTCATTAATGAGGTAATCGCTGCATCATCATGGTCTGATAAATAAATTTATTTATTTAATGCCTAAAAATTATAAAACAATTACCATGATGTAGGAAATATTTTTATATTTCCAATGTATATTTATAGTCGAAAATATAACTTGTATAACCCCTTGTAAAAAAAATTTTAGTAAAACAATACATGTTTGTGACATTTTTATTTTTACTTTAAATAAAAGGTATTAATGTCATTATCTTACCCAAGTGGCTCCATGGGGTCCCAAAAATAGACCCATGTATTTTTTTGGTCAGCCAGGAGTCATCCAATAAGATTAGGACATGTGTCAATGTAAGTATATTATTATAACATTATTTTTACCTTAAATTACTCTAATTACCTCTAATCACGATTAATAAAACTCAAAAATTACTATTCACCAAAAATTATTTTCTTCCCATTGAACCACATTTTACTTCCTAATTATAACCATGTATGTCGGATTTTTGAAATTAAATTCATAGAAGCGGTAAAATTTCATTTAAACGAAAAATTAGTTTTTTAACTACCACTTAGTGGTTTCACTATTCATCAAAAATTGAAGTTTTTCAGAAAAATACCAAAAATTCACCCTAAGATATATATGATATTCCAAATTCAAAGATTATTTCTATTTTACCAAACTCGAAACATATAAGTTTTATTAATTAATTTTATAATTAATTCCCATTGTCAAAACAAATAGCGTGTTTTTACGAAAGAATATCAATCTAAAGATTGATAATTGTTTATGTCCAATTTCAAAGTGAAATTAATTTTAATGACCACCATTGGATAAAATGATAAAAATATATTCTAATTATAATTTAAAACCACTAAATAATATGATTTATCACTATAAATTATTTTGATTAAAAAAATTGTTTTTAATTAAAGTTTAGTATTTTACATTATTCATAAAAAATTGAAAGTTCTAAGAAAAAAACGAAAAATTCAACATAAGATAATTTCAATATTCTGAATCCAAAAATGGAGTCCAATTTGAATAATAAAATTTATAAAATTTCAAAAAGTGGGTATTACTATTCATAATGGCTACTTTGATTGGTCGTGGTGTGTTAGAATCTTGAACTTGCGTACAATGTAAACTATTGCATTATTGAAAGAGAAGGGTGTTGTGGAAGCTTGGGGTGTTACATTCTCCCCTCCTTCAAATAATTTCTTCCTCTAAATTTCTAGAATATTACTGCATAAAAATACTTGGGTGGTTCTTCATCATAAGTTCCTTGGATTCTCACGTTGCCTCTTCCATCTTATGGTTCCTCCGTAGAACTTTTACCAGACGAGTCATCCGGTTTCTCAGCACTTGTTCTCTCGTATCCAGAATCCTGAAGGGCTCTTCGTAATAAGACAGATCGGGTTCCAGTTCTAATTCCTCATAGGTGAGTACATGCGTTGGGTCGGGCATGTATTTTCTCAACAGTGATACGTGGAACACATTGTGAACTTTAGAGAGACTTGGAGGCATTGCCAAACGGTAAGCTACAGCCCTAATTCATTCTATAATTCCGAATGGTCCGATGTACCTGGGACTTAATTTTCCCTTCTTACTGAATTGTATAACCCCCTTCCATGGAGATAACTTCAAGAAAACATGATCTCCTACCTGAAATTCCAAATCCTTCCTTCAGTTATCGGCATAGTTCTTATACCTACTTTGAGCTATTTTGATGTGGTTTTGGATTACCTTTACCTTTTTCATCGTTTCCTCAACAAGTTCTGGGCCTATAAGTTTTCTTTCACCAACATCATCCCAACAGGTTGTTGTGCGACATCTCTTTCCCTATAACGCTTCATATAGTGCCATCCTAATACTTGAATGGAAGCTATTGTTATAGGAAAATTCTACCAGAGGTAAATATTGATCCCACATACCCTGAAAGTCAAGTGAGCATGATCTCAACATGTCTTCTAAGGTTTGAATAGTCTATTTTGATTGTCCATCTGTTTGAGGGTGGTAAGCAGTGCTCAAACGAAGTTCAGTGTCCAGGGCTTTCTAAAGACTTTTCTAGAATCTTGATGTAAAACGGGGATCACGATCTGAAATAATTGATAGGGGTACTCCATGAAGTCTTACAACTTTGTTAATATACAGTCTTTCTAAACGTACAAGTGTTAAATCTTCTCTTATAGCAAGAAAATGTGATTAATTGGTAAGACGATCAACAATGACCCATATTGTATCATTCCTTCTAGGAGTATTTGGTAGTCCCATGACAAAGTCCATCGTAATATTATCCCATTTCCACTCAGGTGTGGGAAGAGGTTGGATAAATCCTCCAGGAAGTTGCCTCCCAACTTTCACTTGTTGACAAACCATGCATCTTAACACAAAATCAGCAATCTCCCTCTTCATGTTATCCCACCAAAAATTTTCCTTCAAATCTCTATACATCTTAGTGCTACCTGGGTGTATAGAGAAATTGTAACTATGTGCATCATCCAATAATTCCGTTTTTAGACCAGCTATATCGGGAACACAAAGTCTCTTCCCAAATTTCAAAATTCCATCTTCATACACAAAGTCACTCAATCTCCCATATTTCACAGCTTTAATCTTATTTTGAAACACTTCATCATCGGTCTGAGAACTGTTAATCCTTTCTAGTAAATATGGTTTGGAAACCATTTGAAAAATCATTGATGTTTCACCTTCCATAGTTATTCCCATGTCCATCTTCACTAGATCCATGAAAATAGGATCCCTTTCAATTCTCATATTGTTCAAAACTCCATGATCTTTTCTGCTCAAAGCATCTTCCACCTTATTTGCCTTCCCCGGGTGGTAGTGTATCGTGCAATCATAATCCTTTAGTAATTCAAGCCATCTCCTTTGCCTCATGTTGAGTTCTTTTTGTGAGAAAATATACTTCAAACTCTTGTGATCAGTATAAATCTCACATTTTTCATCATAGAGGTAGTGTCTCCATATCTTCAAAGCAAAGATCACAGCTGCTAACTCGAGATCATGAGTAGAATATTTTTTCTCGTGAACTTTCAACTGTCATGATGCATAGGCAATAACCCTATCATTCTGCATGAGGACACAACCAAGTCCTTTCTTCGATGCATCACTATAAATAACGAACTCATCATTCCCCAATGGTAGAGTAAATATAGGAGCATTGAATAATATTATCTTTTGTTCTTCGAAACATTCTTCACACTCTTTTGTCCAAACAAATTTAACCCCTTTACATGTCATCTTCGATAATGGGTTAGCCAATCGGGTAAAATTCTGGACAAAGCATCGATAATAACCTGCTAAACCAATAAAACTGCGTACCTCAGTTATACTCATCGGTGCTGGCCATTCTTGGATCTCTATTGTCTTAGAAGGATCAACAAATATTCCATCCTTATAGACAATATGGCCAAGAAATGAAATCTCATGAAGCCAGAATTCACACTTGCTAAACTTCCCATATAATTCATGTCTTCTAAGAGTCTTTAGAATAATGCGCAAGTGAATTTCATGATCTTCATAGCTTTTGGATTATACCAAGATATCATCAATAAATACCACTACGAAGTCATAAAGATATTCCTTGAAAACTTTATCCATTAGATCCATAAAGACAGAGGGTGAATTCATCAATCCAAAAGGCATTATTGTAAACTCGTAATGCATGTACCTAGTTCGAAATGCCGTCTTTGAAATGTATTCCTTCTTCACACAAAACTGATGATATCCAGATCGAAGGTCAATCTTTGAAAATTATTCAGCTCCATGCAGTTGGTCGAATAAATCATTAATCTGAGGTAGGGGATACTTTTTATTTATTGTTATTCATTGATCTCCATGTATTCAATGCACAACCTCATAGATCCATCTTCCTTCCTAACAAAAAGAACAGGAGCTCCCCATAGAGAAACACTAGGGAGAATAAATCCCTTATAACTCAATTCCTCTATTTTTTTCTTTAGTTCCACTAATTCCATATTGTCCATTCTATATGGGGTCTTTGATATGGGCCTTGAACCAGGCATTAGGTCAATTTAAAACTCAACTTCTTGTTCTGGAGGATGCCTAGGTAAATCTTCTGGAAACACATCAACATATTCTCTCACAATAGCTACATCCTCTATTTGAACATTCCTTTCCTCACTAATAGTTCTTTTATTCTCTTCCTCCCCAATAAGTGAGTTTAGTTGAGCTACTGGGGGTGGATCTAGATAGGAATTAGGTGGTGACAATTCTGCTCTAAAGATAAGGTGTTCCTTATCATCATCATCAAAAATCATAACCTCTTTATTCTTACAATAAATCTTCGCATCATGGTCTGAAAGCCAATTCATACCGAGAATTATATCGAATTCAATCATGGGTATGATGATGAGATAAGCAGATAAAGAACATTTATGTGCTATAATGGGAACTGATTCACAAAACTTTGTTGCAATGATATTTACCTTAGGAGTTTTGACTGAAAACTCCCTTGTTAAATCAAATTGGAAATATCTAATTTTCTTAGAAAACTGGGAAGATATGAAACAATTCGATGATCCAAAATCAAAAAATGCATTTTTCAAACTTGAGGAAACCATTAAATTACCTACCACCACATCTTTCGGAGCTTCTACCTTAGCAGTAGTGATAGCATAAGCTTGTCCTTAATCCCTTGGCCTTTTTTGAGGTAAGTTCCTCTGACGCTTAGGACATTAATTTTCATAATGTCCCATCTCCCTACAATTTTAGCATTGAACATCGGTAGATTCTTTCTTCCCCTTGCAATCATGATCTTGGTGGCCTTTTTCACCTCACTTGTAACAGACTCCCATTCCTTTCAAGTAAGTACCGAGGTGTTTCTCTCTGCTTTTACTAAAGGATGGATAATCAACTTTTCCCTTTATCCCCTTATTTCCATTTCTAGAATGATCAAAAGATCTCTTCTTCTCTTGCTTTTCTTTAAAGTCCTAAGACTTAGAGAATTCCTTTTTTGTCTTAATAGCACATGAGACAATGTCTTCATATAACGAGAAGGATTGTGAGACCAATGCTCGACGGAGAAATGGTTTTAACCCATAAAAGAAACGATCAATATTACTTCTTGGGTTACGTATATAATCTGCAGCATACCTTGCTAACCTTGTAAATTTGGCCTTATACTTTGTGACATTCTCATCCTCCTTTTGTCTCAGACTCAGAAATTGCCTTTTTATATATGCTCGATGGTCACGATGAAAGTATTTTTCTAAGAAAATCTCTTGAACTCCCTCCATTCCATATTTGATACTTCATCATCTTCCTTTTTGTTTTGAATAAATGACCACCATTGATCAGCATCTCTAGTGAGGCGGTAAACTTCCATGATAACCTTTTCCCTTTCACTACTCCCTAAGGAATGGAATATTTTCTCTAAGGAATTTATCCATTGCTCAGCTACTAAGGTATTTGTATTCTCATTGAATGTTGGTGTTTGTTGCCTCATAAAGAAATCTAACATTGATCCTCCATGTTACGGATCAGGGTGCTCCATACGAGTAAGGTTATTATTCATAACCTGAGTGAGTTGTCCCAGTATGGTGATAAGTTGATCGACACCAGTTGTATCACCAGCTCCACCATAATTATCTTGATCAGGAGGGCAATCACTACATCGAGTGCATGCATTGATACGGTTTCTATTCCTTACATTAGGCGCCATTTCTAAATAATGGAATAAACTAGATCAGTTTATGAATCAAAATACATAATTCCATACTTGTAAAACACTTAACATAAATTGAACGGTTTATGGATATAATCCATAATCATAAAAATGTATTCTTTGAGGAAGTATATACTCATAAAACCTTCTTAATGGTTTGTAAATAAAATGAGAATTATCCTAAGCATATCCCTTGGGAGTGTCGTAACCAAGAGTGCAGCAAGGCCCGTTGTCGTGCACCAGTTCCCTTTCGAGTCTAGCTCAAAGCGGTGTTTTCGGGTTTTACCCCTAGGTACATCTGTGCCAAAGCCGCCTCTACCTGCTCGTATCTAGACAATGATGTATTTCTCGGAAAACTCACAAAATCTCTATAATACCAAAATTCTAGGAAGTTCTTCTATACTAATCCTCAAAGTCCATCTTAGGGTTATGTGCTCTAATCAGAGTTTATCTAAATCTAGCTTCTAAGGTTAGTACTAAACTGCCTCTGATACCAACTGTAACACCATGACCCCAGTTACCCAGAGTCGGTGCATTATTACATAACTTTGGAATGATCACAAAAGATCAAGTCTTGAAATACCGATTAGTTTAGTAGCCTTGGAAACACTAGATACATTCATAAATGTTATATTACATCATAAAGTGAAAAATCACAATAACATGGTCTCTATAGTCCACACTCATATCCCCTTCAGACTATCCCTATAGGTCAGTCATAAAATATTTCTTCACATCCTGGGAAAATAAAACATAGAAAGGGGTGAGCTCAGATGCTCAGTAAGGATAACAATATAGCGGAAACTTTCATAAATAAACATAAACATTTAAGTCAATGTATAACTAAAACAAAATCCTTTTAAACTTAAACTCCAGCATAATATGGCAAAGATAAAATGAAATAATTCTATTTACTATTCACATGGATATTCTACTAGTCGAATAATCACATGCAATATTAATAACCACTTTCATAATGATGGAATGCATAATGTCAGACTATCATAACCACATAGTCAAGGCATTGTGCCAAGACTACAAATAAGATTTTGTCAAGGCCTTGTGCCAAGACACTAGTTTGTCTCATGAGACTTGCCGATGCATCTAGGAGCTATAGCGAGCTCCACCCGTCACTTATTAAGTCCAATGCATTCCTTATATGAAAAGGTTTAAACATATCATAAATCATAACATAATTGTATCACATAAAACATGCATAAAGGAAACATAACATTTCCACATTTCAATCATAATATATCAATACAGCACATTGATATAATAAAAACATTATTAAAACCACTTTCAATAACAAAATAAAAGAAAAGTAAAACATGGTATTTATTTTTCATTTAAAAAAAGTTATGGCTTGTAGAGGAAGTCGAAACTCAAATAATGGTCACGGCGGCGGAGAAGTCTTTGACGTCGCATACGTACGACAAAAAAACATTACTTTTTGTCATTTAGTAAAATGATTCATATAAAAAATATTCCTTTTGAAAAAACATAAAATTCAAAGGGGTTTATACCCCATATAAAAGAAATTTGTGTATAAAACAAAATGTGTCTCAATGAAAGGAGATTGAGACGAAGTCCCTTACCTCGTGTACGAATTGACTCGGTCGTTCTTTAATCTCTTGAATAATAAACTAGATTTAATTTATACTTGATTAAGATCCTTTTTCAATTTTATTATTCCTTTTATATCACTTATTACCATGTTATTAATATTATGTAGTCATTTAAGTTAATAACGGTCGTTTTGTCGATCTTTTGTACTTGAGTCAACAATAAACTTCTTATAATTACAAGTTGTTTATGTGGTAGAATATCAATTATCTACAGAATTATATTTATGATTTAGATATAATATATATCATATATATCCAGTAGATACATGCATTTATAATATTACATTACATTTAGAGGTAAGAAATGAAATGCACCGTTCATGGCGACGGTAAGCCGTACGTACACATGAACGCTACTTTCATTTCTATTTCATATTTAATGGAATGAAATAATAATGATATAAAGTTATATTATAATTCCAGTATAATATAATATATAATATCATTAAATCCATCCTTTATATGTCCCACATATGGCATTAATGATTCAAATCACTTTGAGGGGGCTGTAGTCCGCACTTCCTAAAATGAAATTATTACGTTTACCCATAATGGAAGTCATAAAGGTATGCCATAAATGAAAAATACAGAAGAATAAGGAATAAATAAACATAATATATATCATATATAAATATATTGACATCTTAATTGCCACCATGAGAGGTTTAAAAGAATATTGAACAATCATCGTTTCGTGAGGCAGTAATTCACCACCCACAGAAACAGTATGTTCTTTAACCATTAGACGAAGGTGTGTGTAAGTATAAATCAAATCCTTCATAAAAACATCCTAGTATATTTAATATACTGGTTTTGTTAAAAAATAAAGGAATAAAAAGAGTTTAAGGGGTTGGAGAAGCAAAATAAAACAAAAGAACATAAGGGAAGACATTACCTTAAAATCGGGTAACTCTTTTTGATTTGAGCCAAAGGCCTCCTTGGGAAGACTTCTGCCCAAATTTAGGCTTCTAGGAGTAAGAGAGGTAAGTTGAGAGAGTATTTTTGTAGATTTTGTCTGGGCCAAATGGATTTGAAGGTGTGAATAAGGTGGTAGAGGTGGGGGCCTTTTATAAGAGGAGAGGAGGGGCACTCTTGGAAAGTCATGAAATATTACATTATTATGAAATAATTTTCAGATTTTAAAAGTCCCACAATGATATATTTAGAGGATAAGGTTATAAGGGTTCTAAATCCACCCATACAATAAGATTTAGACAAGTTTAAGTCTTAGATTTTACCTTATCTTTTCATTTTATTTAAATCGTTCATTAATGAGGTAATCACTGCATCATCATGGTGTGATAAATAAATTTATTTATTTAATGCCTAAAAATTATAAAAAAATTAAAATGATGTAGGAAATATTTTTATATTTCCAATGGATAATTATAGTCAAAAAGATAACTTGTATAACCCCTTGTCAAAATTGTTTTAGTAAAACAATACATGTTTGTGACATTTTTATTTTTACTTTAAATAAAAGGTATTAATGTCATTATCTTACCCAAGTGGCTCCATGGGGTCCCAAAAATTTACCCATGAATTGTATTGGTCTGAAATTAGTCATCCAATAAGAGTAGGACATGTTTCAATGTAATTTAATATTATTATAACATTATTTTTACCTTAAATTACTCTAATTACATCTAATCACGATTAATAAAACTCAAAAGTTACTATTCACCAAAAATTATTTTCATCCCATTGAACCACATTTTAATTCCTAATTATAATAATGTATGTCAGATGTTTTAAATTAAATTCATAGAGGTTGTAAAATTTCATTTAAACGAAAAATCAATTTTTTAACTACCACTTAGTGGTTTCACTATTCATTAAAAATTGAAGTTTTTCAGAAAAATACCAAAAATTCACCCTAAGATATATTTGATATTCCAAATTCAAAGATGATTTCTATTTTACAAAATTCAAAACATATAAGTTTCCTTAATTAATTTTATAATTAATTCCCGTTGTCAAAACAAATAGCATGTTTTTACGAAAGAATATCAATCCAAAGATTGACAATTGTTTATGTCCAATTTCAAAGTAAAATTAATTCTAATTACCACCATTAGATAAAATAGTAAAAATATATTATAATTATACTTTAAAACCACTAAATAATATGATTTATCACTATAAATTATTTTGATTAAAAAAGTTGTTTTTAATTAAAGTTTAGTATTTTACATTATTCATAAAAAAACTAGAAGTTCTCAGAAAAAAAAAATTCAACATAGGATAATTTTGATATTACAAATCGAAAAATGAAGTCCAATTTGAATAATAAAATTTATAAAATTTCAAAAAGTGGGTATTACTATTCATAATGGCTACTTTGATTGGTCGCGGTGTGTTAGAATCTCGAACTTGCGTACAATGCAAGCTATTGCATTTTTGAAAGAGAAGGGTACCGTGGAAGCTTGGGGTGTTACACATTTTCCCAACCAAAAATTATAATCTAGGCCTTTCCAAACAAACCAAAAATTCAACAAAGGATGGAATGACCAACAAAACAATAGGTTTAGGTTTAATGACCAACCAAATAGGAATTTATAGCCACAAATTTTCAATCATCAACCTATATATAATCAAAACCAATTTGAAAACCAATCTAGAGGAAACTTCACAAATTTTCAGAATCAAGAATATCATAATCAAAAAGTTAATCAAATAAATGATTCACACCTTGAGTAAATGGATAAAAAGAGATAGGATATTTCAAAATAATTACAAATGTTTTTTCAAAATATGGTTACGCAGATGTTTCATATGGGAACCAAAATCTGTGGTTTAAAGAATCAAACAAGTATCAATCTTACATCACAATATGAAGTGAATCTGAGAGGAAGAGAGAATGTAAGTGAAATAGTCTTGAGAAGTTGAACTAAAATTCATAATACCCAAGCTAAAAACATTGAATAATAACCTGAAAAAAAATATTCCAACTTATGAAATAAAAGTCAAATCACATAATAAAGTTTTAAAAACACCTGTTAAAGTTATAAAACCACTTGATAAAACTATTTTACATCCTATTGAATCTTCAAAAAAACCTGATATCGACACACCAGTTGAACAAGAAAAATAAAAAAAAATACAACTTTAATAAACCTTTAGGGGTTTTAGAAAATTAATTGGATCTTAAAAATGGAAAGTGAAAAGTTTATGAATATATTAAAATGTATAGGGATATGCCTCCTTATCCTTTGGGAACCCCTACTATCAAAAATAATTTCAAAATTGAAATAGATAAGGAAGTATATGAAACTATTAGAACAGTCTATGTGAACATTCCTTTTTTAGATGATCTGAAATAGATCCCTCAGTATGATAAATTTCTTAAAGATATGTGCACTCACAAAAAGAGGTTCAAGAGAGGAGAGAAATTTAATTTGGGAAGAAACTTTTCTTCCATGATTCAATACCCACTTCCTATTAAATACAAGGATCCAGGTACATTTTTTATCCCATGTGTCATTGGTAATCATCATTTTAAAGACACAATGTTAGATTTAGGAGTCTCCATAAATGTTATTACTTATTATATCTTTTTATCTATGTAGGTTGGAGAGCTAAGTAAATCTATAATTTTTATCCAGATAGCTAATAGGAGCTTAGATAAGCTAGTTGGAGTTATTGAATATGTATTGGTAAGGGTAAAATATTTAGTTTTCCCTACTGATTTTTATATTCTAGACATGGAAGATGGTCGATTTAGTTCACATGAACCATTAATTTTAGGAATAAAATTCTTGAAAATTATTAATTCAATAATCAATATTTATAAAGTCACTCTTTATATAGAGTTTGGAGGTAATATGGTTAATTTTAGAATCTTTAAATCAATGAAACCCCCTGTGGAAGACATTTTGTATGACAAGTTAACATGATTGATTGGTTTTCTAGGGATTTATTTCATGATTTTACTCAAGATAACCAACCTTTATATATTTTTAAAAATGTACATTCTCTTGAAAATGAACACTTGTCTTCTGAATAATATTTTGAATCTGAAAATTTTTAAATATGTTGTAGTGATGAATCTAAAATTGGATCTATATTTTGGAAAATTGTATGCTATTTTGGAATTTCTAAAAATGTTAAGAATTAATTTTTTTATGAAAGTGATATTGAAAATGATGAGGATTTTTCTGAAACATTTGAAACATACACTTCTATTAGAAATTATAAATTTATGAGTGAAATTGAACCTGAAATTTATTAAATTGACTTATAATCTATTAAAAATGACTCAAATTATGCTCAAAATGTCATTGAAAATTTGCCTCATGTTTTTGAACTTGAATCTAAAATTTATTTTGACAATGACACATTTTTTATGCTTGAAAATACATGTAATGAATTTCCGGGAGTTTATAATTATTATATTCTTAGAGTAAGTTTTAGTGGATGAAAATAAACTCAAAGAACCCATAAAACCTAATTTTTATAAAGAGTAAAACCCACCCTCTCTTGAACTTAAGGATTTTCCTAAAAAATTTAAATATACCTAATTAGATGATAAACAAAAATTTCCTATTATAGTTGAAATTGGGATATCCTATGAACAATAAAATCAACTCTTAGAGGTCATTTGAAATAATGGGAAGGTTGTAGGCTTGTATTTAGTTGATTTACTAGGTATTTGTCCTTTGGTGTGCATGCATAGGATTCTTTTAGAGGACGATTGAAAACATGTTATAAATTTTCAAAGGAGATTGGATCCTACTCTTTTTGAAGTAGTTAAGAGGTTACTAATCCCAAGGAAACATTTCCCATATACATGAGATACCTCAACAACCTTCTTTGTTTTTAGATTTATTTGATGTTTGGGAAATGGATTTCATGGGTCTTTTTTCAAATTCCTTTGGATATTTGTACATCCTTATTGAGGTGGACTATGTGTCTAAAAGTATTTAAGTTTTTACAAATAGAATAGATGATTATAGAGTGGAATCTAAATTTTTCAAGTGAAATCTATTTTGTAGAATTGGGATTTCAATATTTATTCTTACAGACCAAGGAATACATTTCTGTAATAGAATTTTGGAGGCTTTGTTGAAAAGATATGGGGTAATTCATAAATTTTATAAACCATATAACCATAAAATGAATGGAATGGTTGAAGTTTCAAATAGATAGATTAAGAATATTATTGAGACAATTTTTAACCTTAATAGGAAATATTGGAGCTTAAGGCTTGAGAATTCTCTTTGGGTATGTAGAACTGTTGATAAGACTCCGATAGGGATGCCATATTATAGGATATTTTTTGGAAAATCTTTTCATATATCTTTAGAAGTATAGCATAAATAATTTTAGGTTTTCAAATATTTTAATTTGAATCTTTTTGAAGTTGTAAAAGAGAGTAAGGTATGATTGAAAGTGTTGGAGATAAGGAATAATTCTTATGAGAATTCAAGGAATTTTAAGTAAAAAACCTAGGTTTTTCAAGATAAGATAATTATGAATAAATAGTTTCATATTAGAGATAAGGTTTTGTTGTACAAATATAAGATAAAGATTTTCCTAGGTAAATATTGTTCCAAATGGGATGGGCCTTTTATTGTAACTCATTTTTTTTCTTTTGGTACTATCCAGATTTGAGATCTTGGGAAGGATGTTCTATTTAATATTAATGGACATCAGCTAAAACTTTTTAGATAAGCTAATAAGAAACCATAGGGGGTGGTGTTAATTTTTTTGGAATTTAAATACAATTAAATAAATAGGTTTTTTCTTCCCTTAATTATTGTTTTTATTTGGAATAAGTTTTGGGGAAGGTATTAAGCTTTTATGGTGTTATAATTTTTCTTTTTGTTTCATATTTTTTCTTTACAGAGAATAAATTGAGCTTAATGGGTGGATTTTTTCATATTTTTCAACATAAGGAATCCACTTTGGGATGATCTTAACTTTATCTTACTATTGGTGTATATTTCTTACAATATACATTGATCAACAGAAGCTACAAGCTAAAGAAACTTGATCCAACCCCTTACTTTCTAAACTCTAATAATATTTTACTTGATCTAAAATTTCTTGAATCAAATGTTAATTTTTTAAAAATTTTAGGAGTTTTAAATTTGAACATAGGGAATTTATAAAAGTAAATAAGGGGGTAATTTTAGTGGATATAAAGTAAAATAAAGCTTCTATGTTTAGGGAGTTTTTTGTTAAAATTATGCTCTTTTTTCATGCTTTTATTTAAATTGTCTGTTATTTCCTTTTTAAAATTAAATTTCTAGAAAAATTTTTGAAATGAAATAATTTTTTCATACTAAATTTTGTGCTTGAAAATGCTGATTAATTTCATTGAATGTATTATTTTGGATTGTGTATTAGTGTATAATAATATCATGCTTTGCTGGAAATTTTTATGAACACTTCTTTGAACATGCACTAGTAAACATATTATATTCTTGAGCATACTTTTTGAAGTGGTAACTGATATGTAAAATTTTGTGCATTCTATAAATTTAAGTTATTTATTTGTGGTATAGAAAAAACCACATTTATATTTCTTGTAACCCTTGAAACATGACTCTTATCTACTGAATAGTCAAATTTATTTTGAACTTAAAATTGAATTCACATGTTTCTCCACATAAGTTTCAAAATTGGGGAAAATGTTAATATTTAGTCTGGGGGAAGGGTATTTAAATATTATAAACTTTACCACATTGTAAATCCATCCAAAACACCGAAATTTTTTTAAATTTTATTATATTTCAAGTTTTAATAAATCGTTTTTTGTGATTTTAAATTTTTATGAATTTTGAATGTTGTGTAGCCACTTTAAGAAGGTTAATTCTATAATACCCCTTGGATTAAGTTGGGTAATTCATTTTTTAATGTCCTCTTGAAAAGAGATTAACTTTGTTAAAGTATTTTGTGAATGTTATACAATTATTTTTACCCTTGAATCTTTAAATTTGGATTCAAACTCATAAGATATGCATTAAAATGAATTATGAAATAAAAATCCTAATCTATGTTGAACTTTTTTATTAATTATTTAAGTTTATGGATGAGTTATTTATACTCAATTTTAATTTATTAAGTTCTCTCATCCAAAAAGTGTGTGTAGTTTGTTTTGTTGCCAACTTATTTGATTATTTTTTCTTGAAGGTAAATATAATTTTGGAATTTCAGTTGAATGCAAATTGAAATGGGTTTAATTTGAATTCAAATTTTTAAGATCAATCATTTTTTTAAAACATGAATCGATTTTACACTAAAAAATAATTAATTTCTTGAGGTTAAATATTTTCAATGCTTGATAAAATCCTAATGGGGAATCATTTTGAAAGAAATTTTTATATGGCCATCTAGTATTTTAAACTTAAGATTTATTTTATTCCACTAAATTTGTCATATTGTTTTCTTGAAGACAAACAAAGTCCTAGTGTGGGGAAATTTGATGTGGTTTTATTTTGGTACTAATTTTCCACTTAATTTATCTAATTTAATTATATTTTAATTGATAAATAATATTTTAATTGATTAATTTACTTTTTTTATTAATTATTCTTGATATAATTTAACCCACAATTATTTATTTTTTATTAAATTAATGATTTTATGTTTTAATTGTGTTTTCTATCATTGCTAAAGATATGTCCTTTAACAATGCATAAAAAGGAATTTAACAACGCTAAAAAAGTATTGTTTTCCTTGAAACTATTAAAAAGGGTGTCCCCTTTAGTAGTAATAAACAAATCAATGATAAAGGCCCAACTTGTTACAGTGTTTTTTTTTAATAACATCACACTGAAGCAAATACCTGTAACCTATATGTAAATATATAATTTAATTAAAATAAATTTTATATAAATAATACAAAAAAATACTACTATATACATTTAAAAAAATGTTTTGAATAATTACATTTACAATTACTATCCAAAAACATTTAAAAACATTAATGTTTCATAGTCTTTGGCACCCGCGATCCCCTCTCAAAAAAGTATGCACATGGTATTCATTACCAAAAAAATCACCTCAACCCAAGAAGAAGAATACACTTATATAAGAAAACAAATCTTATGTTAGTAATCCTATAAATAAATAAATTAAACACTAATATGAAAAAATACATTAATAAAATATCTATTTTAAATAAAAAGACACACTTGGAGTTATACCGGTCACATCGTGCATCATATCGAGGTGTGGTAGATTCCTACACGTCAAAAATGAGTTATAGATAGTTTTCCTAAAGTATCAAAACAATACGAATGTTTTTTCTTTGTTTTGAGTATGTCACTTGTTCTTTTTACTAAAATTAATATCACTTTTAAATCAAAAGACAAAATTTAAGTTATATCAGTCTTACCATGCATCGGATTGATATACGGATGATTCCTACACATCAAAAATTACTTATGGATCATTTTTCTAAAGTATCAAAATAATGTGAATGCATTTGCTCAGTTTTTAGTATTCCACTTGTGTTTTTTACTAATATGTCATTAAAACTGAAAACACGTATTTTCAGTCATACTAGTCATATCGTGTGTCGGTTTTATGTGGTACTACTTCATACATGTCATAAATAACTTTTGAATCATTTTCCTAAATTATCAAGACAATCATAGCGTGTTTTCTTAGTTTTCAATGAGTGACATGTGTTTTGAACTAAAATGTCAATTTTAAACTGATTACGAAGACTTTGAGTCATGATGGTCACATTGTGCATCATATTGAGGTGTAGTTGATTCCTATGTGTAAAAAATGACTTATAAATCATTTTCCTAAAGTATAAAAACAATATGAATGCATTTTCTTGGTTTATAGTATGTCACTTGTTCTTTTTACTAAAATTAATCTCAATTTTAAATAACAATACACACTTTGAGTCATATTGATTACACTGGGTGACGGATTGAGGTAAGGTTGATTCCTATTCATAAAAAATGACTTATGGATTGTTTTCCTAAAGTATAAAAATAATATAAATAGATTTTTTTGATTTCCAGTATGTCACTTGTTCTTTTTACTAAAATTAATGTCAATTTTAAATAAAAATATACGCTTTAAGTTATACCAGTCACACCGTGCATCATATTGATTCCTACACATCAAAAATGACTTATAGATCATTTTACTAAAGTATTAAAACAATCAAATTGTGTTTTATCGGTTTTGATTATGTCACTTGTTCTTTTTAATAAAATTAATGTCAATTTTAATTAAAAAGACACACTTTGAGTTATACCGGTCACACCATGTATCAGATTGAGGTACGTATAATTCATACACATCAAAAATAACTTATGGATCATTTTCCTAAAGTATAAAAACAATATGAATGAATTTTATTTTTTTTAGTATGTCACTTGTGTTTTTTACTAAAATTTCATTTCAAAGTAGAAACACGCACTTTGAGTCATACTGGTCACATCGTGTGTTGGTTTTATGTGAGGCTGCTTCTTACAAATCAAAAATGACTTATGAATCTCTTTCCTAAATTATCAATATAATCGGAGTGTGTTTTATTGGTTTTTATTGAGTGATGCATGTTTTGAACTAAAATGTCAATTTTAAACTAATGACAAAGACTTTGAGTCATGATGGCCACATTGTGCATCATATTGAGGTGCGGTTGATTCCTATATATAAAAAATGACTTATAAATAATTTTCCTAAAGTATAAAAACAATATGAATGCATTTTCTTGGTTTTAAGTATGTCACTTGTTCTTTTTACTGAAATTAATATCAATTTTAAATAAAAAGTCACACTTAGAGTCATATTGGTCACACCATGCATCTAATTGAGGTTAGGTTGATTACTACACATCAAAAATGACATATGGATAGTTTTCTAAAGTATTAAAACAATATAAATAATTTTTTTTTGGTTTTCAGTATGTTACTTATTCTTTCTACTAAAATTAATGTCAATTTTAAATAAAATAGACACGGTTGGAGTTATACCGGTCACACTGTGCATCATATTGAGGTTTATCTGATTTCTACATGTTACAAATGACTTATGGGTCTTTTTCCTAAACTATCAAAACAATACTAATGTTTTTTCTCAGTTTTTAGTCTATCACTTGTTCTTTCTACTAAAATTAATGTTAATTTTAAATAAATAGACATACTTAGAATTATACCGATCACACCATGTGTAGGATTGAGGTGAAACTAATTCTTACATATTAAAAATGACTTATGGGTATTTTTATTAAAGTATTAAAATAATATGAATACATTTTCTCAGTTTTGAGTATGTTGTTTTTATTTTTTATTAAAATGTCATTTGAAACTGGAAACACACACTTTGAGTCATATCAGCCGCATTGTATATCATTTTGATGTGAGACTACTTCTTACACATCAAAACTAACTTATGAATCATTTTCCTAAATTATCAATACATTTAGATCATTTTTTCTTGGTTTTAATTGAGTGACACATTTTGAACTAAAGTGTTAATTTAAAATTGATAACGGACATTTTGAGTCATACTGGTCACACCGTGTGTCAGATTGAGGTGTGTCTTATTCCTACATATCAAAAATGACTTATAGATCATTTTACTAAAGTATCAAAACAATAAGAATGTGTTTTATTAGTTTTAATTATGTCACTTGTTATTTTTACTAAAATTAATTTATATTTTAAATAAAAATACACACTTAGAGTTATATCAGTCACATCGTGCATTAGATTGAGGTGAGGTTGATTCATACATGTTAAAAAAGACTTATGGATCATTTTAATAAAGCATCATAATAATATGAATGTGTTTTATTAGTTTTCAATATGTCACTTGTTATTTTTACTAAAATTTCATTTGAAACTATAAACACACACTTTCAGTCATATTAGTCGTAACAAGTGTCAGTTTGACATGAGACTACTTCCTACACATCACAACTGAATTATGAATAATTTTCTTAAATTATCAAGACAATCAGAGTGTGTTTGTTTGGTGTCTAGTGATTGAAACATGTTTTGAACTAAAATAATAATTTTAAACTGATAAGAGACACTTTGATTCGTACTAGACACATCGTGCATCAGATTGAGGCATGGTTGATTCCTACTCATCACAACTGACTTGTGGATCATTTTCCTAAAGTTTAAGTATGTAACTTATTCTTTTTACTAAAATTAATGTCAATTTTAAATAAAAAGACATAATTAGAGTCATACCGGTCACACCATGCGTCATATTAAGGTGTAGTTTATTTCTACACATCAAAAATGACTTGTTGATTTTTTTTCTTAATGTATCAAAACAATCTGAATGAGTTTTCTCAATTTTTAGTATGTCAATTTTTCTTTATACTAAAATTAATAACAATTTTAAATAAAAAACACACTTTGAGTCATATCAGTCACACTGTGCATCGGATTGATGTGTGGTTGGTTCCTACACATCACAAAAAACTTATGAATCGTTGTTATAAAGTATCAAAACAATCTAAATGTATTTTCTCAGTTTTGAGTATGTTATTTGTATTTTTTACTAAAATTAATGTTAAATTTAAATAAAAAAGATGTACTTGGATTCATACCGATCATATTTTGTGTTGTATTGAGGTGATACATATTTCTACACATCAAAAATGACTTATGGATCATTATTATAAAGTATCAAAAAAATAAAAACTGTCAATTTTACCACACTTTTTACTGTCATTCTTTGTCAAACTGCCAACACTTCATATTGAGTTGATGTTCTTATCTGAAAACCCTTATTGTACTCTTATGTTTTTCAACAACAAGAAATTTTTTTTGGCTAAGAACATCGACTTAATATACAGTTTTTGTAGTTCTACAAAGAAGGGAAATAGAAGTCATGGTAACATTTGAAAAAAGGAACATGTAATCTCTTTTCTGGCTTGTTACATATAGTTGAAATCAAAATAATACTTCCCAAAATATCTATGAAAATAAATAAATAATTATTAGATAAAAATGATAAGGAAATTAACTTACAAATAGTAGATAAAATAATGAAAAAATTAATTAAATAAGTAGTGGGAATTAACCTTTTCATGATGGTTGTATACATTCTTGACCCATTTCCTTGTTATCATTATCTCAGTTACAGACTCTAAGTCTAATCTCTCATGAGCATGAGAAGATTCAAAAAAACCACCCCAACTCGAAAAAAATCATCCACCTCTATAATAAAACAATTTATATCTGAGTAATACTAAAAATAAATAAATTAAACATAAATAAGAAACAATTTATTACTTCTATAGATAATGATTTTACTCTGAAAACATCAATATTACATTTAAGATTGAGTAAAGGTAGCGTCATTTCTCTTCCTGCAAAGGTAGTGGATAGAACTTGAAGGAAAGTGATAAATGCCAACAATGTAGGGGTGAAAAGGTTTTGAGGGAGAAGAATACTTTGGAAGTTTTGGTGTAGAATGAACTATTACAAAAATGGCCTATATCAACGCTCAAAATGGGCTTTAACAGCTCTAAAAAATCACTATAAATATCAAAGCTAATATAGGGGGGTTCCTTTTATCAGCGCTCCGAAAAGTGCTGATAAAAGTCAAAAAAAATAAAAAAAATTAAATAATGCGCGGGGAGAGCATTTATCAACGCTTGACCACCCCTTTATCAGAGCTAGGAGGTCTCCCGCATGCTACCCTTCCCACGCATCCTCACACGTGCACACCATCTTTGCCTCTATCCAAACTTGAACTCGCAACCTCCCCCTTTAGCAGCTGCACCTTTACTACTAATCTATTTCGTTATTTTCTCTATTTAATGGTATATCTCTTTATATATATATATATATAGTTATATTTATTAGTGTATTGATATAGATTCATATTAATATAAATATATTTATTCATATATTAGTATATATATATTGTTTTGTATATTAATATATATTTATATTTATTTATTTATGTATATATATTTAGTTATAATTTTTTATACGTATATTTATTTGTATATTAATATATACTTATAAGATTAGTTTTAAATACATTTATGAAAAAATATTTTTTTTATGTGTGTTTATAAATAAATAAATATATATATATATATACAACACACAGACACACACACAGACACACAGACACATATATATTTACGAATAAATACATATATATGTGTATTTGAAAAGCCATAGAATGTTAAAATGACCATAACTTATAATCTAGAAGACCGTTTCAACTCCACAACCAGTCAAATAAAATAAAATAAAACAATATTAGATATGATATGTGATACAGGGATAATATACATCCAGATCAGAAGTTATACCTATTTGAATGTTAACAAATCGGGGTATCCCGACTAAAAACTCAGTTTTGGAGGCCTTATGGGACTTTTTGGGCTCAAAAAATGTGACAAAGGCTTCTACTAGATAACTATCACATAGAACTTATCGCGGGCTTTGATTTGATATGTTGTAGAGCTTAAACGGACACCCGGATCAAAAGTTATGGTCGTTTGAAGTTTGAGTTACATTTTATTTTAGATCTTTTATTAATTGTTTTGATTTTTTGTGTCTTCAAATTGTTATTAAATGATTTTTAATCGATAATAATTAGAAAATTATTGATTAATAATATTTTTTTAAAATATTTTAAAGCCATTTACACTAAATTTATTATATATTAAATGTAATAGTCTATTTATACGTATATAAAACATATTTAAAAAATATATATTATATTTATATACGAATAAATATACTTATATAACAATAATTTATTTTTCATGAATTTTTTTTAAATATAAATTTTTTAATCCCTGATAAATCCCCCCTTTATCAGCACTACTAAAAGAAGCGCTGATAAAGGGTTCCCCTTTATCAGCACTCAAAAATGCACTGATAAAGTCCCCCCTTTATCAGTGCTTTTTTTAGCACTGATAAAGGGGTAGTGCTTCCCTTGACTATTTTTGTAGTAGTGATGGTATAAAATATAGAGAGAAATATTCTAAAATAAAAAAACTCTGTGAGGAATAATAAAAATTAAATCAATATTTTGTTTTATAATTTTTTGGTAAAATAGAGAAATTATATCATAACATTACCATTACATATTCCCAAAGGGTTTCCTTAATTATAGTCTATTCTTACATGGTATTAGTAACATCATCATGTGAAGAAGTCATTTTCTGCATGAGTAGTCAAACATTTAATTTGGATTATGTTAATGCAGTAGAGAACATATAATATTATGAGGAAAAATATAGTATATTAAAAAAACTTTAACCTTATCATTAAACTCTCTTTATTTTTTTAAAGGTAGTAGGAATTCAAATTTTCATGATGGTTGTATACATTTTTGACCCATTTCATTATTTTCATTATTTCAGTTGCAGTCTTGAAGTCCAATCTCGCACGAGGTCATTTATTTATGATCTCTATGAAAAATAACAAAATAAGCATTGGATATAAATTATGAGGAAATTAAATAAAAAATTAGATAAAATGGTGAGAAATCAACTAAATAAGAAGTAAGAAGTCACATATTCATGATATATCTTTACATTCTTCCATCAGGTATGTTAATCATTCATTTATGAACAAATCTATTTTATCTTGTAAATACAAGAATTTTCAATAGTCATAGTATTACTAAAAAAATATAAATACACCAAGGATTAATAAATATTTTAAATTAAATAGTAATTATATTCGAAAATACCTCTTTGAGGATGATAGTTTGTTGATTTTATATGATCTATCTCATAAATTTACACACATAATAACCACAATCTTTTCCATTTGTTTGTTTTATACACTGTAGAAACATTGAGAAAAATAAGTAATTTTTTATATGTTTTTGGATAGTGAAATCTTATTATATATACCATAATACTTGACACTTTTAGAACTTGTCGGGCTCCTTGTTTTCATGGACTCTCCTCATGCCATGATTTTCATGATATTTAAACACCACCCTATTACAACATAATTCTTATTAAAACATAATATAAAATATATAACTTGAATTTTATTTCTAAAACATTGGATTTAGTGTTAAAAATTGAAAAATGTCATCATGTGTGGTTTTTTTGTTGGGTATCCATGCAGTGAATCTAGGAAATAAATCTTTGGAGTATCCAAATTGACTGTAATGAGTATACAATGTTTCCTAAAAACAAAAAATGGAATAAATAATGAAATAAATAAAAATATATTTGATATTATTAAATTATAGAGTTTTACCCTTTCATAGTTGGTATTGAGAATATTCTTTCATTCATAAGTTTTCTTTCAAACGATTTGGCCAGTTTTTCCACTATTACATCCATTTTTTTATTCTATTTTTTTTTTTGTAGAAGTGACATGAGAACTAATGAGTATAAATATATATTCATGGGTTAATCCCTTAAATTGGTATTCATATATATTCTTATAAAAATATGAAATGTACATTGTCATAATTAATATAGTATATCAGCTATTAGAAAAAAAAATCATGAAAACACACCTCATGTATTCATTTACAACTGAGAATCATAACCATTCATACTTGAGTATTTAATTTACATTCTAAATAGTAATGAAGTTTTTAATGGCCTCTCCATAAATTTGTTATTTAAATTCAACTATGTGATTACTACCACTTTGTAACTTTGTATCTGCATGAACATTCAATGTTAGTAAATGTGGATATTTAACGGGATGGGTAAAGGTGTTTTCTGAAGATATTTTTTATTGGCTAGTTGATCCTTTAGATGTTTTTTATTCAAACTTTTATTTCACCCCATTCCCTTTGTCTATTCGTAATAACATTCAATGTTTTAGACCTTTTTCATTAATTGTTAAAGGTTTAGCATGAAAAATAAATTGGAAATAAATTCCTCCTTATCAACATGTTTTTTTACAAGATCTGGTGAACATTCTATGAATATTCCAATAGCTTATTTGACTATATAAATATCTGCATCATTAAGTGTAATAGGTAGTTCATCACTCAACTCATGAGAAACGGTAATACCCACTCTCACATGACCTATTGGAAGTGGTCTGATGTGTAAAATATCTTCTTAGATATTAAACATGATTGCCCTTGCAACAAGGTGATGGGTGGGTGTTGATAGATATAAATCATAATCATTTTCACCTTATAGAATATTAGTACAGGAAAGTTATCAGTGTCTATCTAATTCACATTTCAATAAAAAATTATGAGAATATTTATTACCTCATCTAAGATATCTATTTGAGGGAAATGTCTCACCTCAAAGTTGGTGGGGTGGGGTGGGATCTTCATGCAGTGGTTATTCTTGAGTTTTTTCTTCTCTTTGATCCCCCCATAACATTTTCTAGAAAATCATTCTACCAATGAAATTTTTCTTCAAGGGTAGCTAATCTTTCTTTCATATATTCCATTTCTTTATCTTTATCCTCCTATTGTTTTCTTTTCTCAAAATATGTTTGGGGTGTCACCCCAAAACTCTCACCTCTGACGTGGCCATACTATTTTGACTGCTTCAAGACCACTGATAGTAGGTGTTCATATGGTACAGGTTTTCATGATTCTTATTTCTAAGTTAGATATAAAATATAGGAAAATAGGTAATCATTGTTATGTAATATCAATTTAATGCAAAACAAATTTTTATTATTTCATACTTACACATGTTTCCCAAACTTTTTGTGTTATTTAATCTATTAATATCCCATATTTATTTACACATGCCTCCTTCCATAGCACATGACATGGGATGGAAGTGGATTTGGATTTGGATTCATCAATTTTTATATAAATAGAGGAATGTAATTATATTTTTGTTTTATATCACATAAAAATATTACAGTAGATTTAAAATACATGCCAATTTTTTTCAAGTGAAGCGCACCCCATCCTTACTTTATGGTAGGGGTGCGTTGGTTTTACTGGTTGTTCCTTATTTTCATCACTCAGTTTATATTTCATAAATAAAAAATTCTCAATCAAAGTGATAAATACACCTATTTTTAAACAATGTAATACCATCCACGATGTACCTCAGAAGATATTACCCTACGATGGCTAGTAAACCCATCCTACACTACTTGGATTATCAAGTGTTCATACATAAGTGGTGGGTGTGGGTTTTTTTTCCTTCAACATCTTTAATATAAAATATCATTATAATTGTGTGAAATCCTCTGTGAGTTTTTCCAAGAAGCATTAATACAATTTTTTTGTGGGATTCATCTACTATAAATGCACTCTATAAGGGATGATGAAGACTAAGTTAATGTTTCATTATTTTATTTTTTAGTAAAATAAAGAAAGGATATCATAATGTTACCATAATATCTTCCCAAATTAGTGTATTAAGCATGAACACAACATGGTTTCATGAATCTAGATCAATTGGCATGCACTAAAGAGTGATGATCCCAATGTTACTACTAAACATGGAATTTTTGGGGTTAATAGGCTATCTATGTGCATTCCATCTGACCTCAAATTTTATGGCTTTTCTTCTCACCTTAATAATTTTTACTAACATGGCCATGATATGGTGCTCTTGTTTTTTATAGAACACTAGTTCTTCATCATCTATAATTTTCTCAGATTCAACATCGTTAATATATTGTTCCTCTAGATTGGTAGCATTGGTATGTGCAGAAGTTTTTTTTTTCTATACACTGGGAGAAGCATCAGGTTGAGAAACCTATTGTTTCTCTAGATTGGTGGAATCAAAATGTGCAGAAGGTCATTTTTCTACACTAGAATTAGTAGATGGTTGAGAAATATTTTGTTCCTTATGATTGGGAGCATTAACACATGAAGAATTAATTATCTACAGTAGTGGTTTAACATTTAATTTAGATTACATAAATTCAGCAGTGAACTAATAATAACATGAGGTAATGCAATGTATATTACAAAAAAATATAATTTAATTATTGAACACTCTTTTTTAAAAGTTTGAATGTATTTAACCCCTATATCGAGTATCCAAATCCATTCATTATG
Organism: Viscum album; assembly: GCA_963277665.1. Lineage (NCBI taxonomy): Eukaryota > Viridiplantae > Streptophyta > Magnoliopsida > Santalales > Viscaceae > Viscum > Viscum album. The sequence continues at coordinate 451,946,467 of OY728133.1, forward strand.
GTCTCCTCTAACATAAAAAACCCCATATATATTGGGACCACTGTGAAATGATTGAAACGTCCCAATGAAAGTGTCATCCTCAGTTGAATTTTCATCTAACCCTTTAGTGGTTTTGGTCGATAACAGCACAATTGACCACTTTCAATTTTTGGGATCTGTTACATAAATTACTTGTACTGCATGTGATTCCATTATAAATGGTTCGTGTTTGAACTCTTCCTTACTAAAATACACTTTCATGAATTACAATTCATCTATTTTAACAACACTATTGTTATCAACCCACTTGCATTAAAAAATCACCACTTGGAATGTTTTATAATCCAAATCTCATGTTTATTTGATGATGTTAAAGTATGACATATTCACATAAATTGTATTTCTTTCCTTAGTACCAGAAACATGCATCGCTTCAGCCACAAGTGTAACACCACTATTTTTTATGTTGCTGCCCTCATCATGTTCATTTTTATATAATGTATAACCATTAATTATATAATCCTTGTAAGATAATACTTACACACTTTTTCCTCTGGATAACAATCGAATTTATTCTAAAATTGAATCCTAATTTTCATCTGAATTCTTAAAAACATGGTCTCAAAACCATCCTGTAAACTATTGATTATGTGTATTTGATATCCATCTTTCATCCCTTGATGGATTCAAATGCCTGAAAATTTATTTGTGGGTTTCAACATATGGGGAAACCTCTAAAATGTTATGAAAAATATAAAGGTGGGCCTACTCCTGATATATAATATTGATTATGACAACATCTATTCCATAAATTCCTTCACCCATAATCCACCCAATGTAATGAGATTTTGGTAGACTAATGCTTTCCACATTAAACAGGTAGTCAATACATAATTCAATGACTTCCTCAACAATATATCTCTCAGTAATACAACCCTGTGGCCGAATTTAATTTTTGACATACCCTTTCAAAATCATCATATATCGTTCAATGGGGTACATCCATCTATAATGAACAGGACAACATAAACAAATATCTCTCACCAAGTGAACCATCAATTGAACTATCATATTAATGAATTATGGCAGGAATAACATTTTCAATTTATATAATATGACAAAAAATTCCTTTTCCATAGTTATAAATTTCTCTAGGTCTATTACTTTCCTATATATATCTTTGAAAAATAAATAGCGCTTGGTTAATGTATGATGAAAATTCTTGGGCAAAATGAAACATAAAGATACAAGAATTAGAACGTGCATCAAAACATGACAGTCATATGATTTCAGACCCTTTAACTTTAAATTATTCATTTAAATGGTATTCTTGATATTCGATTAATACCCCTATAGAACATTTACATCATTAAAGAAGTTACAAAACTAATATCGATCCTACCTGGAAAAAGTGTAAGCATCTGGGGGAAGAAATTTTTTTTTCCACCCTTCATTAATGCCAAATCTTCCTGTATTCCCATGTCAATAATTTCCAACCTAGCCTTAATTCCATCCTTTTTTTGGGTGCATTTAGTAATGTGACAATGAAACTATCACATAAATTTTTTCAAAATGCATAACATCAAAAAAAATTCTGACGTACATACAATTCTAGTATGGTATTTCAGAAAAAATGATCTTTTTTACAATCTATTTTCATAAGGTTTTTCAAAAAATATTTACCAAAAGTAGTTTCCATGTCATTTACTTTCTCAAACAATTGATAACCTGTTAGTGGAGATGGTGTTATACATTATTCTAAACTCCCATCGAATGATGTCGTACAATATTGGTACTTATGTCACCGGGGTAGAAATCTTTGATGTCCTAGAAACATAGTCTTCAATGAATATTTCAACCAAATTGATTGTGTACCTTGTTTAAAAATGGTACACCCTTGACTTCCTTTAATGCTATATCATGAAAAAAATTAATAAGAAAGAAAATCATTTATCATCCCATACAACATGGATCTCAATGTGAAATTTTTATTTCTGTAACCATCATACAACGTAACACTTGAATCCCACAATAATTTCAAATCATCGATCAATGGATCCAAATAAACATCAATATCATTACACGGTTGTTTTGGTCCTAATATAAGCATATATAACATAATTTATTTTCATTTCATGCATAAACACATTGGAAATTTATAATTTACCAACATAACCGGCCATATACTGTGATTGTTTCTTTGAAAACCAAAAGGATTCACTCCATTTGTATATAATGCAAGATGAAGATTTCTTAGCTCGTTTCCAAATATAGAATGCTTATGATCAATTATCTTCCACTAAGGAGATTTTTTCAGGTGATGAAGTTTACCATATTTATTTCTTATATCTTCATGCCACGTCAATTGTTGTGCAGTCTCCTCGCTTTCATATAGGCACCTAACCCTTGGAATGATTAGAAAGTACCATAAAACTTTTTTAGGACCCAATTCAACTTTCTTATATCGATAATCACCACACTTTGAGCATTCCTTAAGTGATTTTTGGTCCTTGATAAATAGTATATATTAATTGGGACAAGCATGTATTCTTTCAGATAACATACCCATCGAACATAGCATTCATTTAGCATCATATCTTTGGCTAGGGAGCTCATTATCTTTTGGGAGAATATCATTCAAGAGAGAAATTAGTTCAGTAAAATAGGTTTCACTCCATCCATTTCTAAATTTTAAATTATATAGTTTCAGTATGGCTGAAAATGTTGTATATTTAGTGAAACTAGCATAAAATGACATCTTTTCAAAACTCTTCAACTTCCCAAACAATTGTGGACACGAATTTTATCTCAAACTGTCACTATCATTTCCTAAATACGATCTTCATCATCATTCACACTTGTAATCACATCCTCAATATGGTCTTCTTTATTGTCTACACTTGTAATTATATCATATGATCTATAAAAGGCACTATTTTTATCCCAATCACGAGTTACATTCACTTTATCCCTGTGTTTAGTCTAAAATTTATAACTTCGATCTATTTTGTGATAGATGAATTGGTCTTCCAACTCCTCTAAACTAATTAGTATTGAATAACAATAGCATAAATACAAATAAAGGATCTGAGATGTTTCATATGCATGATCTTTTGCAAACTTGATGAACTATTTCACCCCATCTTCATGCTATTTTTTTATAAGATTGGAATCCATCCATTCTCTATTCATAACCATTCTATTTGATTCAGTAATATCAATATTTAAAAAAATATATAAATACAAAAAATGGTACTTTCAAATAAGGGGAACCCAAAATTTGAATATTTCAAATAATTTCATCATGCTTTGAAGAAAATGGGTAATTGAATTTAAGAAAAGAATTAATCTACTAGTAGTAGGTGTTATCCTCCAAATTCAAGCAACATAGGTGCGTGTCCAAAAGATATGGAGGATGAGTCTTAGGAAAAAATGCAATAATAACTATTTAGGAGATGAAGATGGTGAGGATGATAGTTATTATTGCATTTTTTTTTGTCTGAGACTCATCACCTTAGAAGCTAACACTAAATCAGAGAGAAGATGTAGTTGTGGAGGACTCCCCTAATTTAAACCATGCAAGTGATATTTTTTGAAAAATGGGTTTAGAAGTTTTAATGGGGTAAACATTAATTCACCTGTTGCGGGAGTGAGGTCATGATGAATATCCTATGGTTTGGATAGAGTTAGTAACATTTCATTGCCATGGTGTTATTATCAATATATATTATTTAGGAGGTGAGATTTCAAGATTATGGGAACTAACTTACTATGTAATGAATCTAGAGGAAATTCAAAAAATAAAAGTTCGGTTTAAGATAAACTAGTTCAGAATGATGGACAAGAAACAACCTAGGGAGAAATTATCCCATATTTTCCTCTTTTGGAGATCCCAATATTTCATCGAGCATGGTAATTTCACTATATCATAGAGAACCACCAATATCAACTGTAGTTTCTATTTTTTCTAGAAAATTTATAATAAAAAATACATGTAAGAGCTATAGATATTGAAGGGATGATTGAACCACTTGTTCAACTTATTCTTTGGATGGAATTAGTGCTAGTTGAGGATATTTTTCACAAAGATTGTATTATAATTTATTTAGTACCTCATATGATGTTTTCTCCAACATTAGATTTATATGATCTTAGTGTATAGATCATGAAGATGACATTTAAATGGATATTTGAAGTAAAATTCACTCTTAATAGGTAAATAAAAAAGATATAATCCACTATTCATAATATTTAGAATCATATTAATATAGAGATGGATAATCATACTTCCATAGTATATGCAATGATTCTTACCTATGGTACAATTATTAATATAGAAATAACTTGGCATTTTTTCCAACTTAAATAGTTAATCAAGTTTGTTCAAGAAATAAGGGTTCAATTTGATATTAAAAATAACACACATAATCAATGTATGTTTTGAGGTGAGATTTAGGAATGCCTAAAGTTACTTCATATTATAAGAACCAAGTTTTCTATATGGATTCAATTGGAAAAAAATATAATTTTTTTAAAGCTGGGTATATATCTAAGACCTTAATTGATAGATACACTACTTTTATTCAAAATTTCATACATTTAATGTATCAATTATTTAAAGTGATAAGGAAGAGATATTGTATTAATCCTCATTCTAATATTAATTTTACCCCTACTAATTTTTCAATGTATGTATATTCAATACTTTTTAATAGTCAATAGTACACATTAAATGAAATTTATTATGAGAATTTGGAGAGATGGATAATTTAAATACAGTGAAATATAAGGAAGAAAAATAATAAGTATTTTTCAATTGATAATTCAAAAAAAGAGAACTTATAAATGTAGGAAGGTCTCCCATTAGGTCAAGATATTGGTTAAGTTTTTATTTACATTAGAAAAAAAAATATGCACCCTCTATTACATTAAATTAAATAAAGAGGAGTGTTAACTAATACCTAAAAGATCATCTATTATGAATATTAGGATAATGTTAAAGGATTAATTGGAATAAAAGTTTGAAGCTTCCATATAGATATTATTTAACAAAAAACACTAAGAACATAACTTATTACACCTCAAACCCAGACATTATGGTTTTCATACAGGAAATAGGCAAGTGGGGGTGGTGTGATTTAGTGCATAGGTGGTGCGATGTGCTGCAGGGGTGCGATGGGGTGCAGTGATTCATCACATGCCTTAGATTTAGAATGAGAGTGGCGGTCACGGAGGGAGTAGTGTTCGGTGAGAGAAATGTCGCAGTGGCAGTGGAGTTCGGCGAGAGCAGCGGCGATGATGGGAGTAGGGTTCGGTGAGAGGGGCGGCATGGCGGCAGTGCGGTTTGGCAAGAGCAGCAGCAGCGGGAGTACGGTTCGGTAGAACAACACCACAGCAGTAGTGCAATTCCATGAGAACTTGAGGTGTGCGAGAAAGAATACATTCAGTTATGATTCTTTTATAAGATTGAGTAATGCTTTTATTAGTTCTTTCCAAAAAGCGTTGATAAAGAGTAGTTTTATCAGCGCTAAAATAGAAAGTACTGATAAAACTACTCTTTATCAGCATTTTTTTAGCGCTGATAATGGGGTATCTTTATCAGCGCTAAAAAAAACTGATAAAGATCAAATATTAATAATTTATTTATATCATTACATATATTTATAAAATTATACATATAATTATATATATATATACTTATAATTATAATTAAAAATAAATATATTTATAAACATTTGTATCTATTTATATAATTATATATATTTATAAAATTATAAATATAATTATTATAATTTTATAATTATATATATATAATTATAATTATAAATAAATATAATTATAAATATTTGTATATAATTAAAAATATATTTATATATTTATATATTTATATATTTATATATTTATATATTTATATATTTATATATTTATATATTTATATATTTATATATTTATATATTTATATATTTATATATTTATATATATGTATATAATTATATAAATTTATAAATATATAAAATTATAATGAATATATTTACTGTAATTTTATAATTATTTAAATATTTTTTTTATAATTATAATTATAAATAAATATATTTAGAAAGTATTTATATATAATTATAAATATATTTATTGTAATTTTATAATTATTTAAATATGTATTTATTTATTTATATTTATAATTATAAATAAATATATTTAAAAAGTATTTATATATAATTATAAATATATTTATATAAATATATATATATTAATATATATATATTAATATATATATATTAATATATAATTATAAATATAATAAATATATTTATTATTTGAATATAATTATTATAATTTTAAAATTATTTAAATATATTTATTTATTTATTTATAATTTCATAAATACTTTTTTATGTGTTTTTTGGGTGGTGTTGTTGCCACTTTTCTGGTTTGATGGTGCTTTATGTGCCACGAGATTGTTGGTTTTTGTCTTTGTACTATTTATTTTCATTAATAATTTTTAGGGCTGAGTTTTCTCGGTACATGAACCTTCCTGGTATAAATTTCAAACATATTTTAAATGTTAAAACTTAATAAATAAAAACGAATAAATATTATTCATATAAATTATATTGAAAATATTACATGTATATATATTAAATAAATGTATGTATAAATAAATATTACAAAATGATTCAATAAATTTTTAACATTGTTAATGAATATGGGATCTAGAGGGCGTGGTAGGAGTTGATCACTTGTTTTCTATGCTTTGGGTATTTATGTTTTGTCACATCCTGATTTCCTCTGCATTTTCTTTTTTTTTTCTTTTTTCTAATAAATTTTTTGGGTAGGGGTTGGTTTTCCAACTCGTACTCAGACCTTTTTTCATAAAAATTAAATAAATTGCAAAAATATTAAAAACTGAATTCATAACATTTATGTCAATTACAAACATCCATATGTACGTATACATTACACACACACACACATGTATATACACACATATGCATACATACATGTAGTTATACATGTACCTATATTTTAAATTATTTAATATCAATAAAATATAATTCTAAAAAAATATATTCATTTATATATTATATAATTGTTTAAATAAAATATTAATTTATTATATTTATTTTAATTGTATACACATTTAATAATCAATGTATTTAAATAAACTATTAAATATTTAACTAATATAAATTTGATAATTTTTTATATATAAAAATATTTACAAATATATAAATATTTATTTATTTATTTATAATTATAATTATAATTATAAATATAAATATTTATAAATATTGGTATATAATTAGAAATATATTTATATAATAATATATATTTAAATAATTATATATATATATAATTATATGTATTTATTAATATATAAGTACATATAATTATAAATATAATAAATATATATTACATAAAAATATTTATTATAATTTTATAATTATTTTAATATATATTAATTATAATTCCAATTATAAATAAATATATTTATAAATATCTGTATATAGTTAAAAATATATTTATATAATTATATATATTTATATAATTATATATATTTATATAATTATATATATTTATATAATTATATATATTTATATAATTATATATATTTATATAATTATATATATTTATATATTTATATATATTTATATATTTATATATATTTATATATTTATATATATTTATATATTTATATATATTTATATATTTATATATATTTATATATTTATATATATTTATTAATATATAAATATATATAATTATAAATATAATAAAATTATTTATTATTTACTATTTAAAAAAATCATTATAATTTTATAACTATATAAATATTTATTTATTTATTTATAATCTCATAAATAATTTTTTTCAAAATATTATATATATATTTGAATTATTAAAAAATATATATCAGTATATCATATTTATATTAATTATAAAAATGCATTTTAAAATTAATGTATATAAATAAACATTATTTTTAAATATAAATATAATAATTTCATATTTATTAATAATATTTTTTATTAAAAAAATGTATCAGTGCTAAGAATAGTGCTGACAAAGATCCTCATTTATCAATACTAAAAAAATGATGATAAAAGGTCTTTCTTTCTTTCTTTCTTTCCTTCTTTCTTTCTTTATTTTATTTCGTATTATTTCTTTCTTTATTTTATTTCGTATTATTTTATTTACTTTATTTATCCATGCATGCACCTCCCATGCACATGCCCATGCATGCCCATGCAATATAAATAAATCTTGCGTCTGGTGAGATTTGAACCCCTAACCTCTTGCATATTTTCCAAAGACTTTACCACTTCAGCAAGTTCGCCATGTGGTTAATAAACAGAAATTAATATACTTATATATATTAATTGAAAAAACAAATAATACATAAATAATAGATATAAACTCCATAATAATAAATAATAAATAATAAATAATAAATAATAAATATGAAATAACGAATAATAAATAATAAATAATAAATAATAAATAATAAATAATAAATAATAAATAATAAATAAATATAAATAATAAATAATAAATAAATATAAATAATACATAATAAATAAATATAAATAATAAATAATAAATAAATATAAATAATAAATAATAAATAAATAATAAATAATAAATCAATAAATAATAAATATAAATAATAAATAATAAATAATAAATAATAAATAATAAATAAAGATAAATAATAAATAATAAATAATAGATAATAAATAATAATTAATAATTAATAATTAATAATTAATAATTAATAATTAATAAATAATAAATAATAAATAATAAATAATAAATAATAAATAATAAATAGTAAATAATAAATAAATATAAACAATAAATAATTAATAATTAATAATTAATAATTAATAATTAATAATAAATAATAAATAATAAATAATAAATAAATATAAATAATAAATAATAAATAATAAATAACAAATAATAAATAATAAATAAATATAAATAATAAATAATAAATAATAAATAAGAAATAATAAATAATAAATAATAAATAATAAATAATATATAATATATAATATATAATATATAATATATAATATATAATAAATAATAAATAATAAATAATAAATAATAAATAATAAATAATAAATAATAAATAATATATAATAAATAATAAATAATAAATAAATATAAATAACAAATAATAAATAAATATAAATAATAAATAAATATAAATAATAAATAAATATAAATAATAAATAATAAATAATAAATAAATATAAATGATAAATAATAAATAATAAATAATAAATAATAAATAATAAATAATAAATAATAAATAATAAATAAATATAAACAATAAATAATAAATAATAAATAATTAATAATTAATAATAAATAATTAATAAGAAATAAATATAAATAATAAATAATAAATAATAAATAATAAATGATAAATGATAAATAATAAATAATAAATAATAAATAAATAATAAATAATAAATAATAAATAATAAATAATAAATAATAAATAATAAATAATAAATAATAAATAATAAATAATAAATAATAAATAATAAATAATAAATAATAAATAATAAATAATAAATAACAAATAATAAATAATAAATAAATATAAATAATAAATAATAAATAATAAATAAATAATAAATAAATAATAAATATGAATAATAAATAGTAAATAATAAATGATTATAAATAATAAATAAATATAAATAATAAATAATAAATAATAAATAATAAATAAAGATAAATAATAAATAATAAATAATAGATAATAAATAATAAATAATAAATAATAAATAATAATTAATAAATAATAATTAATAATTAATAAATAATAAATAATAAATAATAAATAATAAATAATAAATAGTAAATAATAAATAAATATAAACAATAAATAATAAATAATTAATAATTAATAATTAATAATTAATAATTAATAATTAATAATTAATAATAAATAAATAATAAATAATAAATAATAAATAATAAATATTAAATAATAAATAATAAATAAATATAAATAATAAATAATAAATAATAAATAAGAAATAATAAATAATAAATAATAAATAATAAATAATAAATAATAAATAATAAATAATAAATAATAAATAATAAATAATAAATAATAAATAATAAATAATAAATAATAAATAATAAATAATAAATAACAAATAATAAATAATAAATAAATATAAATAATAAAGAATAAATAATTATAAATAATAAATAATAAATAATAAATAAGAAATAAGAAATAATAAATAATAAATAATAAATAATAAATAATAAATAATAAATAATAAATAATAAATAACAAATAATAAATAATAAATAAATATAAATAATAAATAATAAATAATTATAAATAATAAATAATAAATAATAAATAATAAATAATAAATAATAAATAATAAATAATAAATAATATATAATATATAATATATAATAATTAATAATTAATAAATAATAAATAATAAATAATAAATAATAAATAATAAATAATAAATAATAAATAATAAATAATAAATAATAAATAATAAATAAATATAAATAACAAATAATAAATAATAAATAATAAATAATAAATAATAAATAATAAATAATAAATAATAAATAATAAATAATAAATAATAAATAATAAATAATAAATAATAAATAATAAATAAATATAAATAACAAATAATAAATAATAAATAATAAATAATAAATAATAAATAATAAATAATAAATAATAAATAACAAATAATAAATAATAAATAAATAATAAATAATAAATAATAAATAATTATAAATAATAAATAATAAATAATAAATAATAAATAATAAATAATAAATAATAAATAATATATAATATATAATATATAATAAATAATAAATAATAAATAATAAATAAATATAAATAATAAATAATAAATAAAGATAAATAATAAATAATAAATAATAAATAATAAATAATAAATAATAAATAATAAATAATAAATAATAAATAAATATAAATAACAAATAATAAATAAATATAAATAATAAATAAATATAAATAATAAATAAATATAAATAATAAATAATAAATAATAAATAATAAATAATAAATAAATATAAATGATAAATAAATATAAATAATAAATAATAAATAAGAAATAATAAATAATAAATAATAAATAAATATAAATGATAAATAAATATAAATAATAAATAATAAATAATAAATAATAAATAATAAATAATAAATATAAATAAATATAAATAATAAATAATAAATAATAAATAAATATAATTGATAAATAAATATAAATAATAAATCATAAATCATAAATAATAAATAATAAATAATAAATAAATATAAATATACATAATAAATAATAAATAATAAATAATAAATAATAAATAATAAATAATAAATAATAACTAAACATAAATAATTAATAAATATAAAGAATAAATAATAAATAATAAATAACCAGTTACAAATAATATATAATAAATAAATTAAAGTATATTATAAATAATAAATAATAAATAATAAAGGAAACACATGAAAAAGTATGAAAAGATGTGATAAGGGATGAAAAAGCATGAAAATGCATGAAAAATGATGGAGAAACATATGAAGAATGAGATATTAGAAAGAATGAGAACGCATGAAAACTTGTGACAACTCTGGAAAACTCCTTAATAATTCAACATAATCATCATAATAACCCACAAAAAACCATTGATAAAGATAACAAGTCATGGAAACCCAAATAAACAGTAATAAATGGAGCTGTCGTTAAAACCCGTCAAAACGGTCATAAAGAGACAAAAACATTGGACTCACATTAACAGAGATAACTTAAGATCCGAGAGTCCATTTTAGATCTGCGACCTGTCAAATCAAAGATCCTGAAATGATATTCAACCTGAAAGGTGAAATAGTTCGAATGGACAGGCGGATCGGGAGTTACGACCATTTAAAAAAAAGCTGACGGGGAACGGGTGCTAGAAACGAGGCATTGAAAAACATAACAAACCCGATACCCACTAAAAAGGCCATAACATATGATCTAGGAGTGCATGTGGGCGCCGCGACTAGTCAAACTGAAGCTCATAGAACAAGCTATGATCTGGTAGGTGGAGGAGGCCGAACTGACACGCGGATCGAAAGTTAGGTCCGTTTGAAGACAAGTTCGACGGGACACCGGTGACGGAAACGGGGTTTTGGAGGCCTTCGGAGGGGTTTTGGGGTCGAAAAACCTGACAGAAGTTTTCTTATGTTGAACCGGTGCGTAGCTCTCTTCGCTGGCTTCGATTTGATATGTGGTAGAGCCCAAACGGACACCCGGAGCGAAAGTTATGGCCGTTTGAAGTTGGAGAACTTTTTTCAACTTTTTTATAACTCTAATATCGTCCACACCTTAGAACGTCTCACGGTTTTGATTATATGTGCCTCTATATCTCTTCATGAGCTTCGATTTGACTGGTCGTGGCGCTTCAACGGACGCCCGGATCAAAAGTTATGGTCGTTTTAGTGATTTCGGGGTTTCTCACGTTTTTTTTATTTTTTTCATTTCATTTCACGGCGGTTTTACCGAAACCGCCGCTATTTCGCGGCGGTTTTTTAAAAAACCGCCGCTAATCCTCGAATAAAATTAAAAAAAAAATAAAAAAAAAATTTAAAAAAAATAATTTTTTTTTGCCGTTTAGCGGCGGTTTTTAGAACCGCCGCGAAAAAACCGCCGCTAAACGGCGGTTTTCTCGTAGTGAAATCACACAAAAAATAAGAAAACGAAATAACACAAGGATTTTAACGTGGTTCGGTCAGATGACTTACGTCCACAGGAGAATGGGTCTTTCTTTATTTCTTCTCTCCGGATAAAACTCAACAGAGGCTCACAACACAGATATTATACAGATTGGTATTTGATCCCATTTAAATAGAGAAATGGAAAAACAAAACTTCCTATGGTGTTTGGGGTAGCTTATCTACCCTTGAGACTTCCTTCCACCACAAGTTGCTTCAATAAAGGTTGTTACCCACCATCAAAGACCCACAGCCACCTGGGTAGGTTCTAAAGACAATAAAGACTCCCAAATTAGGGAGTGGCCCCCACAAATCTCCCCCTCATGGCCAATTTGGGGTAGAATCTTGACCTACAGTCTCCTTATAGGTGTTGAAAACTTCATCACCAAATCGAACACGCTTCTTCTTGCTAGATGATGTGGAACTTCCACTATCTTCAATCAATCTTGGGATGCTTGTGGTCCCCATAAAATGATACAACCCTTGGGACTCTTTCCCTATAAGAATCGTTGTATCCCCATGTGAGAATTCCAACACTCCGCTTGCTATAGAAATATTTTTTCCTTTTGCATCAAGCCTACTTAATGATAACAAGTTCCATCTCATTCTCAGAACAAATTTCATGTCAGCTAGTTTTTGAACTGATCCATCAGGTGTCTTTAATTTCACCATCCCGACTCCTAGTAAATCGCATGTTGACCCATCACCAAGTCTCACTGAATCTCTCACATGTTGAAAATTATTAAATGCACCTTTCGTCGTACATATGTGTGTTGAGCTCCCCAAATCCAGAACACATCCATCTTCCTTTGGATTTTGAGCCCGCTCGTTCTTCCTTTTTGCCTGCTAATCATTTTTTCCCATTTTCAAAAGCCGGTTTATGGGTTCTCGGTACCCAACTACATGATTCCAATACAACCACTTTTACCATTACACAAAAACATCAAAAACCAAATGAAATGTCCAAGAAACCACGAACCAGGGAACAAGAACGTCAAAAAATCTGGCCAAACTTCAGAAAGGTTTACCTTGAACGTCCCCCGGCACGACCATCAACACCAGCCCAAATCCTCCTGTTGGAAAACTCCAGCGGAATTCACCCAGCCTTCGAGTGAAATGAAATGGAACTCCAGGAAGAATCCATCCACAAAAGATGTCAAAGAAACCAAAATGAGGATGACCAGAGATCCTGACGCGTAAGCACCCTGATCCGTAGAAAACTTAGAAGTTCCGCATTAAAATTTCAAATCGAATTCCAGAAGTAGTCCTCCAGTCTTGCGCCTTTGAGGCCAAATGACGCCAAATTCATCATCACCGCTACCCATCAACATTGAAGTCATTATTGTTGGAATCGTCGCACCACACCAGAAAACTGAACCGATTCACAGCTAACCGACAATATCCAGAATAACTGGAAAAATCCAGAAAAACCAAAATGAAAAACCTACAAAAACTCACAGAATCTGAATCCAAAAGCCTTCCCGTTTTCACGTAGACTTCATCATCTGCTGATAATTATGTGATGTTTGCATCATTCTCTTTAACTTTATATTTCCTAGCAACATACCATTTACACTCTCTACATTCACTCTTACAGTGAACCTTTTTCTCGCACCAGAAACACATGATTTCACTAGGATCACGTCCCCTCAATTTTGATTATCATTCTTTACCTCCTGACTTCTGATGTCATCTCCTCCCATGTTGATCATCTCACATCACCATGATTTGCTCTCTTGAATGCGTCGTGGGTCTTTAAAATGCCTATGAATCTTGAAGTGACATCATCACCTCGTCCAACTTCAATGTTTCCTTCCCAATGAGTAATGCAGTCACAAGACCATTAAATGAACTTTGTAGAAATGACAAAAGAAAAAGTATTTTGTATTCCTCTCCAACCTTCACACCAAGCCCCAATAATTGTGTCATGATCTTCTTGAATTCATTGGTGTGATCCAAAAAAATGTTCCATCAGCCATACACAATTGGTACAATTTCTTCTTTAAAAATAATTTGTTGGTTAGAGACTTCTCCATATATTGTTTCTCCAACTTCTTACATATCTCCTTTGGTGAGGTCTCATCCAACACCGATTACTTTACCTCATTCTCCAGACATAATCAAATTGTTATGACGACACGCATCTTGAGATCTTCCTAATTATCGTTACTGGTTGTCTCAAGCTTTTCTTTGATCAACGATATGATCATGCCCTAATTCATAAGAATATCTTTCACCATGATTTTCCATAATCCAAAATTATTCCAACCATATAACTTCTCAATATCAAACTTTGGTAGTGCTTTGCCACTAGTCATCGTCGTTGTCACAAAACACGATCACCACCATAGATACCACACCCCTTTGACACCACTTTATGGAGTAATAATTTTAAAAAACTAATCATAAGGATATGTTTGAAACAGTCAAAATAGTCAGAATCGACTGCTAGATCGTCGAAATTAGAGTCTAATTGGTCGAGATATCGCAAAACCAAATTCAATAGTCTAGATCGCCCGCTGACATGGCGATGATGTGGCATGCCGGAGTAGCCACCGGAATATCGCCAGAATTTTCTCTACCGGAGTGATCAATACCGTCTTCTCTGGAATGGGGTACTGTTCACCCATGGTTTGATTAGAACTTTTACCGGGTCTACAGGTCTCATTTCAACTCTGTTTTCAATGCTGCTCGAGCCTTTGGAATCGTCTCATCTTCCTCTTCATGGATATGGCCTCAAAAATAATTCTGAACACTTTTAATTTTCTGATCACTGAAAAATCCTCCTACTGGTTCTTTGTTTCGACTCTTCTCACTCTAGCTTCTTCTGATGCCACTTGTAAGGGCGCAGTAGAGGTGCATGGAAATGTAAATCACACAAAAACGGAAGAAAACAGAAGAGCATAAGGATTTTAATGTGGTTCGGTTGGATGACCTATGTCCACTGGAGAGGAGGGGTTTTCTTTATTTCTTCTCTCTGGATAAAACTCAATGGAGGCTCACAACATAGATATTACACACAATAGGATTTGATCCCATTTAAATAGAGTAATGGAAAAACAAAACCTCCTCTGGTGGTTGGGGTATCTCATCTAACCTTGAGACTTCCTCCCGCCACAGGTTCCTTCAATGAAGGTTGTTGTCAACCATGGAAGACCTACAACCACCTGGGTAGGTTCTGCTGACAATTAAGACTCCCAAATTAGAGAGTGGCCCCACAAATTTCTTCATGGATGAACTGAATATTGTTTCATGATTCAAACTTTTCATATAAATTGAGTGGACATTTTGGATTTTAGGAGGAAAATCATATTCAAAGGTCAACCATGATTTGATGTTGAAGACCACATACCTACTCAAGCTTATCATAAAGAAAATCCAAATGAAGAATGAATCCAATGAGTTTTTATTTTCAAACCAGATATGAGCACATATTCGTACTGGTATGTTGTTGTTGAGAAAACTAAGCTCCTATGTCAATGACAACACCGAATTTTTGAGATATACTCAAGCTGTGTCTCCTGAAGCATCGAATCTAGGCTGAGTTTGAACCTCACATCATGTCATGAACTAGCACAAGTCGACCCTGAACCAGTCACCCAGGCCAGCTCGCGACAAGTCCCAAGAGGTGTTCCCGATCCTCCCGGGATGGCGACAAGCACCAAGGGAATCAATATAGTACACAAAGGAACAATTTCTCCCATATATAAACAATCAAAAAACAGCATAAAGAAATGGACAGCCCAAAATATATTTATATAAAAATTGAACTGAAAATTATTTGTACAAGAAACAGAAAGTACAATTAATCCAACAAATTAACTGACCAAACCCAATAACAAACTAACTCCATGTGACCTCATTGATCACTATCCAACACAATGATCACACATCGCCCAAGGAAATTGAACTCAAGCTGAAACTTGTACAAAGGCTAAAAATAGAAGAAGGTTATAGGTGTGAGTATTAAAACTCAATAGGTTAGCCCGATATTCTATTTCCAATGCATATCCTTTAAAATAAAAGAAACATAAATTTCATGTTTAAAATAAAAATATAAAGGTATGGTTTCCAAATGAGGTCCCATGCTATAAAAAATTTACCAGACAAAAACTTTCATGTTTTATAAACAAGAATGCTAGTAACAATTTTCAAAGAGGTGCAACTTGAAAATGAAAATAGTTTTCAACAGGGATTCTTTAGAGAATGTAAAATTTTAAATAAATCACACACACTAATGAATTTACCAACCAAACACACCATATGCCAACGGTGAGTACAAAATAGCCAATGAGCACAAGTCACGGGAACACCCCTAGGCACTAGTTAGTTGTAAGCCCCAGGTACCTCGTATCTCAGTGAAAGTAACCATAATAAATATATGTTCTCATGAACACAAGCCACTAGTAGGGATAATACCCATAACCTATTGGTACCCAAACAAAATCATCATTATAGTTTATTTAGTGTTGTCATCGTCAATCTTTCTACATGAAACAGGGGTCAAACCCCACAGGATCACTAGCATACTAGTACACATCCACCCACCTAGATACCCAGGATTCCATTTAGTGCTCAATCAAGTTACACATATTATAAAATAAACTTTTCATATAAAAATTCCATTAAAAAACCATAAACACACAAACATCCCGCAAACATGCTTCACATTTCTTTCACGAATCAATAAATCACTAAAAATATTCGTAAAACAATTTCAAGGAGTATAATGAGGCCTTGCCCAAAAAATCCATTCAAAAATGATCTTTTAAGGCCACAAACCCATAAATAACATAAAAATACATATTTTTCATCCCCAAAACCAATTAATAAATCAATTTCATGTACCATAAAATGTCCCCAAAATATAGAACATTAAATACACATGGAAACCATTTTTACAAAAACAAATGCCAAACGGGCCTTTAAGCCTTTCTCAAAACTAAAATTTGAACAAGGTATGCATTTCAATTTTATTAAGGAGGTGCATCAACACCATTTAGAGTAGAAAAAAAATTCATAAATCCCTTAAAACACTCAGGTTACATATTCAAAAGACAACCATTTTCATAAGGATGTGAAACGGGTCATTTTCCGACAACTCGGGCCAAAACATGTTGTAAACCAAAACTCATTTGTTTGTAAAACCAAATACAAATTGGAAATCCATATAAGGACCAAAAAATACCATTTATAATTCTTCCAATTCATTTATAAATTCAAATAAATAATTTTTAAATCACACATAACACATAAAAGCCAACCGGGCAATTTACCGAACAGAAGACATGCCCTTTTTAAACAAAACAATTTATTTTAAGAACTTCACAAAGAATAAAACACCAATTTCATGCCATATTTTATTTGATATACTGTAACATGTTCAAATACCATAAAACATGTTTTAAACCTCATAAAAAAGTTACGAAAGATAGAATAACATTTAAACAAACACTTGGTGTGAACTTTTATGA
Organism: Viscum album; assembly: GCA_963277665.1. Classification (NCBI taxonomy): domain Eukaryota; kingdom Viridiplantae; phylum Streptophyta; class Magnoliopsida; order Santalales; family Viscaceae; genus Viscum; species Viscum album. The sequence goes on from OY728133.1 coordinate 451,964,713, forward strand.
CAAAACAACACTACCTTTCAAAAAACAAGGCTTAAACAACCATTTTTCACACAAAGAAAATTATACAAAGGCTGAAAAACAATAATAAACATATATATCAGATTTGAACAATAATAAAATGATTAAAATTAAATGATAAAGGCATGTACAAGGGATATCCTACCTCAAATTCGTGGCGTAATGGAAACGCACACCAAATATCTGTTGGAGTTGGTGGTCTAGAACCAACTAATTTGTACTTTATTCATTAAATAAAAGCCTTATCACATCTTGATTGTTATTCTGCGTGATATTTCATGTGATAACATCCTAAGTAAAGTTGTTTCATTAAAGGTTCGTAGTGGATCCCTGCTATGATGAGAACTCGAAAGTGCCATAACACTGTTATTGAATGTATGTTCTATGGTCGGATGATATTATTTGAGGGACACAAATAATACAGGTCATTAGGGGTGAGGACTCATAAAACTTTGAGGCACCTTCTCATGGTGTGCACCCTTGGTAATATTCAGGAGGATATTATGAGAATGAGACCCGCCAGTAGGAAATCCACATTTCATAGTGTCATTGGATGTTCCTATTTGCGGACGTGTGTATTGATCCTTAGACTTTAAGATTATTATTAATGGGTATTACAACTCACGCACTTAGATGTATTGACGAAAACTGTGACGACACACTATTTGAAGTGAGGTAGGATACGTTGGGTGCGTCACGAGTAATACCATATTAATAGATAATTCGAGAAAGGATTTGTCCCTTCCATTCCATAACAGAAGTAGATATCTCAAGCCCTTTGATGGAATTGATATAGCCTAAATCAATCCAAGGCCATGGTAAGGTATAGGCAAGTTCAATTCTGGGAAGTCAAAGAAAGAATAATCAAGCACATGGGTTGATGACACTAGCATGCAACCCGCTTGATTGGAGATATCAAGACAAAGGGATTATATTACACGCTAAGCGTTCGTAAAAGGTGACATGTCATTGCAGCGTTAACTTCTTTCTCTATGGGTGCCTTGGCATGTTTCTAGACGCTAACCTTGGACTTTAGGCAGGCTTAGCTTAATGCCACTGAGAAAGAGGCCTAGAGGGTCACACACTAAGTGTGTCCATGTATCTCAGTTAAATATTAATTTAACAAGTTAAATAAATATTATTCTCAACTGTGGTTTAATAATTATTTAAGGTTGTCTGATTGCATTTATTTTGACACTAGTTATTTGAGAGAATATATTGTGGACGAAATAATATATTTATTAGCGAGTAATGCAGTTACATTTATTTAAGAAATAAATAGTAATTACTCAAGGTCTAATAAATGTGGTGGAGAAAAATGGAAAATAAAAGTACACGCCGTGTATATTAAATATACACGTCGTGTAGTTTTATGGAAAACAAGTACACGCCGTGTATTAATTATTACACGCTGTGTAGTTTTTCCAGTTGGGATTTTGAGGATTTAATATTGTTTTATTAAATGATATTTATTATAATCAGTATGGGCACATGTCAAGGAATTAATAATTAGACATGGGGGTTTTCAATAAGAGTTAATGAAATAAATAAAACGCGTAACGCGTTTATTTATTGTCATAACTCTATTAACCTCAAACCCGATTATAAATATCCTTGCAACCCCAACATTTTAAAGAGCCATTGTTGTGCACAAAAGATTTTGAAATACTCTCAAGCCAAGAGAGAATTCCCTTTCCACCAAGAACGCCCTCAAGTTATGAGAGCAAGATCCTCCACCGGATCAAGGCGGTCGAAGGCGGACATCGCAAGCGAAGGATCTTCCGCGCTAGCACCCAGAGATCCCTTCAGCGACGTCCGGAGATACGTGACACACGTGTGGATCACCGCTAGAGGAATCCTACACTTGGATTCTACGATGCAATGACGGATCACCGAATCGTGACCAAACACATCAACGAAGAAAGAATTACAATGAGGTAATTCTTATGCATTAATTAAATTAATTATAATCAACATATGATGATCCTCCTCAAGGGTTCCGGGACTCTTCTTTTCTTTTCTTTCTTCATTCTATTCCAAAGATTTGTCATTTTATATCGTGATGGATCTCGGATTGAATGTTGTTTAACGTTAAAATTAAAGTTGGGAAAACCCACCAACGCACTTTCGCTGCGCCCGGAACCTACAAGTGGTATCAGAGGGGTTATATCATTGATTATAATTATTTAGTTTTTCATTGGTAATTTACGCATTTAATAATTTAGTTATTTCAATTCAAGTTTAATTGTTCTGGAAATCTGAATATCGAGATCTATTCCTCCTAAATCGTTTCTCGTTCACCTCACAGAAACGAATTTTTCTTTTAATTTTGATTAAAATAAAATAGAGGAACTCATCCGGAGGAGCCAAAAGTTGTTGGCCGTATAACACCAGAATACACGGTGTGTATTCGGAAGTACACACCGTGTATTCTAGGTTCAATGCATTGACTGATCCGCCAAATCAGGTCATGTATTGGATTCTTTCTAAGAATTTAAGACACCATGTGTTGACCAGAAACAGGTGGTACACGGTTTTCGGAATACACGTCGTGTGGTCCAATGAACACGGCGTGTAGTCCCTTCAGGTTAGGGTTGGGTCGTGTACTCTGTACATGACCTTCCCGGCTGGAAACCGTGTAATGCGGAAACTACACGGCGTGTGTCCCACTGTACACGCCGTGTACTCTGAAAATTTGTGAAGTACATTAACACGCCTTGTCCCCGGGCGTGTACTTCGGATGGATGGTGAAGAAAAGTACACGTCGTGTAGTCGTAACTACACGTCGTGTACTCACCCAAATTACGTAGATTTATTAAAATTTATTATTATATTATACAAACCCTTGAGACGTGTACCATGGTGCAGGCGTAAAGCTGAGGCACAACACATGATAGGTGTTTTATATATATGTGTTTAATTTAACATCTACGTAATAAATGGGAATTCACTGGGTTGCCTCCAAGGTACAAGTTACGTACAAGGATAATTTTAAATGAATTTATTTGTTTAAAATTATGATGGATGAGAATCTCAAGGAAATTCAGAAAAGGGATTTAAGATAAAAGGATTGATTAATTAAAGATAATTAATTGATTCGAGAGTGATTTATCTTAAACAAGAATGATTAAAGAATTGAATGCTAGTTTTATTTATGCGTAAATATCATTGCATGTATGGATGATCATGATCTAGACCGAGACCTTTGTATGTGAATGGTTTCTTTTAATTTATTTATTTAAATTAAATTTGTTGGCCTGCGAGTCATCTCCTCATTAATATGTAGGGCCTGCACGCCCAAGGATTCTTTTATGTAAAAACCCCTTTTACCCCTCACCTGTGTGTGAGATAAATGCATATGTAATGGATGGAGCTCCCAAGCTAGTGTAGGTAGCTCAAGTCAGGAGCCAAGGTGAAACCAATCCAAGGAGATACAAAGGTGGATAGGTGGAAAGCTGTAAACACGAACCTGAAAGGTTCAAGGTGTTTCTCCCATAGGTCTTGGGTTAGTTTATCAACCGCTAGATAAACTAACCAATAGAAAATCTCATGATTATACTATTTATTTTATTTCTTTCAGTTGTATGGTTTATTTATTGTGGGTGTGTTGTCATGATCACACAATCAATGAATTAAACGAGCATGCAAGATGGAACTAAAATAAAACCAGCTTATACGTAGATATTATCTTAGACATTGTTAATCACTTAAATATATCCCACTTAATATTAACAAGCATGTAATCAAATATAATAAAATGTCAATTTACGTATAAGGATAAAATCCCTCAAAATAAATATTAAGTCGGCATAGCCTTCCATAATATTGGTTAGAATCAAACCATAGTTCAAAGTGCTTGACCAACCATAGTTGGGGTTATTTCAATTATCGGGGAATTCTAATTCAAGGTTTTGGGTTGACTTGACTTGGTTCGCATCAAGGGTTGACTGCCACAGCAGGACTTGGTGTGACCAAGAGGCAAAGGTTGAGGAAATCCAAAAAGGATTTCAAGATTGGGGAGTCCACTCAACGGATCAAGGAGCTGTGAGTTAATGCAGTTGGCATTTGGAATGCCTACCTAAAACCTTTCAAGTTTCTTGACCAACCCTAGTTGGGGTAATGCGAAGGGCAATATGGATCCTTACCACTAGAATATTCATGAAACAGAATATTCCGAAGTCAATGGTGAGGGCTATTGGATTTCAATAAAATAGTGGGAGACTAATAAGTATTAATTTATTTATTTGTCTCAATTTTTGTAATAAAGTACTAAACCTTTTCTCATTTTAATTTGTAGAAACGGCAAGAAAATGACTTCAAACATATCATTGTGCACCATACTCGAAAAAGAAAACCTTCTCACCGGCACCAATTTACAAGAGTGGCAGAGGCGTTTACGCATCGTCCTTCACCACGAAAGGAAATTATATGTGCTGGAAGAGCCTATTCTAGTTGCACCTGGGAAAGAGGCTAGTGATGAGGAATTATCTCTCTACATGAAACACATGGATGATACTACAGATGTCCAGTGTTTCATGCTATCGGCCATGTATAATGAGCTCTTGAAGCAACATGAAAACATGGACGCGTATATCATGATGTCTCACCTTAAAGATCTCTACCAAGAGAAGGAGAGACAGGAGAGGTATGATATCTCTAATGCTTTGTTTACCACAAAGCTTGGAGAGTCCGTGCCAGCTGGGCCTCATGTAGTCAAGCTTATTGGCTACATTGAACGCATGGACATCTTAGGGATTAAATTCCTGGATGAGTTGCATACAGATGTCATCCTATCATCACTTCCCAAGACCTTCTCTAGCTTCATTGTCAATAATAACATGAGAGGCAATGAGAAGAGTCTATCAGGGCTTATGACCTTGATTCATCAGGTAGATAAGGACATGGGGCGTGACAAACCCGCGGTCCTTATGGTGAACAAGAAAAGGAATGACAAGGCAAAGGGGCCAAAGACTTATAAATGGTCTGAAACCCCCGAGCACCATCCCTCCAAGAAGGGGAAGATCCAGAGGTAGGGTAAGAAATGGGAGGCAGTGTGTTTTGCATGTGGCAAGCAGGGCCACTGGAAGAGGAACTGCACCCAGAAGTGTGGGTACGCTAAAGGTGTGTTTGTTATCGAGTGAAATCTTTCTATTTCTACACATTGGGTATTGGATACAGCTTATGGGGCTCACATCTATATTCAAATGTAGGAACCAAGTAGATTTAAAAAGATCGCCAGAGGAGAGGTGGATCTTTGAGCTGCAAATGGCGCAAGGCTGGCTGCGTTGGCTATTAGCGACTACCACCTCTCATTGCCGACTGGGATGATTTTGGTTTTACATAACTGTTATTATGTGCCTAGTGTTACCAAGAACATAATTTCTGTATCTTGTTTGGATATGGATGGATTTGTTTTCAAACACTACTGGAAATAAAGGATATACCAACGGTTTAGAACCGTTGGTATAGGCTGGAGAACCGTTGGTATATTCTATACCAACGGTTGTCCAAACCGTAGGGAAGTAAGGCGTGGGGAAAGATATATACCAACGGTTTGAAGTAAACCGTTGGGGTAGCCCACTGTAGGTGTGGATTTGCCAACGGTTCTTGCTGAACCGTTGGTATAGGTTTACCCAACGGTTTAGAACCGTTGGGAATACTATTATTCTCATCTTATACCAACGGTTCACAACCATTGGTATAGTATTTTTCCCAACAGTTTTCATCAAACCGTTGGGAATTCAATGGTTTTTATTTTATACCAACGGTTGTAAACCGTTGGTATAGAATTTTTCCCAACGGTTTCATGGAAACCGTTGGGAATTCAATGGCTTTGATCTTATACCAACGGTTTACAACCGTTGGTATAGATTTTTTCCCAATGGTTTCATTGAAACCGTTGGCATATGTTTAAGTATGGAAAAGTATACCAACGGTTTACAACCGTTGGTATTCAGTATTTTCAGAATTTTCAGCAGCCCCTCCAGTGGCCCCTCCAGTGGCCCCTCCAGTGCATACACCTGCATAAAAAACAACACTGAAAAAAACACCACCTCTTTGAATAGAGTCATGCTGAATAATTCCCCATTTGAATCTTCATATGACAAAAACACTGACACACTTAAAACAACAAAAAAGAACACCACCTCTTTGAATAGAGTCATGGTGAATAATTCCCCATTTGAATCTTCATATGACAAAAATCATCCAGTATAGTTGAATCAGAGTTTCAATAAGTCAAATATTATTTACACCCATTTCAATCTTCATACGACAACCACTTTTATAATATATAGTGAAAAGGTATTTTCATAGGAGTCTCATCACTTGTAACTCAGTAAGTGCCACACCATGCCTCAAATTGAGGCTGGGTTGACTGGTACACATCAAATATGATCCATGGATCATTTTCCTTAAGTTTCAACACAATCAAAATCCGTTTGATCGGTTTGGCATATGTACATAAAATATTAATCCATTTTGAACAAATGAGAGGTATTTTGGGTGGTCCCCGCCCCACGGTGACTCGTATTGAGGTGGGATTGACTCGTACATGTCACATATGACCCATGGATTGTTTTACTAAAGTGTCAAAAGAATTAGAAGCTATTTGGTCTGTTTCTCGTATGTCAGTTGTTGATATCACTTACAATTTAGTCCCTTTTCAAGAAAAGAGAGAAAATTTGAGTGGTCCTGGCCACACCGTGGCTTGGATTGAGGTAGGTTTGATTCGTAAAAGTAAAATATGACCCATGGATCGTTTTTCTAAAGTTTCAATAGAATCCTAATGCGTTTGGTTGGTTTGGCGTTTGTCAACAGTTGTTTTCACTTAAAGTTATGTCCATTTTAAACAAAAGAGAGACACTTGGAGTGGTGTCGGCCCCAACGGACCTCGGATTGAGGCGGGGTTGACTCGTACATGTCACATATGAGCCATGGATTGTTATCCTAATGTTTCAACACAATCAGAATTTGTTTGATCATTTTGGAGTATGTATGTAAAATGTTGTCCATTTTTAACATATGAGAGACGGTTTGGGTGGTGTCGGCCTCACCATGCCTCGGATTGAGGTTTTATTGACTCTTACACATCAAATATGACCCATGGATTGTTTTCCTAAAGTTTAAATAGATTACGAAGGCGTTTGGTCGGTTTCCCGTATGACAGTTGTTGATTTCACTTACAATTTAGTCCATTTTCAACAAAAGAGAGAAAGTTTTAGTGGTCCCAGCCACACCGTGGCTCGGATTGAGGCGGTCTTGACTCGTAAACATCACATATGACCCATGAATTGTTTTCCTAAAGTTTATACAGAATCCGTAGGCATTTGGTCAGTTTTCCGTATGTCAATTTTTGTTTTCACTTAAAATTAAGTACATTTTTAAAAAAAGAGCCACTTTCAGTGGTGTCGGCCACACCGGGCCTCAGATTGAGGCGGGGTTGACTCATACACGTCACATATGAGGTATGAATCATTGTCCTAAATTTTAAACACAATCATAATCTGTTTGATCGGTTTGGCGTATGTACATAAAATATTGTCCCTTTGGAACAAAAGAGAGGCAGTTTGGGTGGTCCCGGCCCCACGGTGCATCGGATTGAGTTGGGGTTGACTCGTACACATCATATATGACCCATGGATCGTTTTCCTAAAATATAAATAGAATCCGAAGGTGTTTGGTCAGTTTCCCGTATGTCAGTTGTTGATTTCACTTACAATTTAGTCCATTTTGAACAAAAGAGAGACAGTTTGAGTGGTCCCGGTCACACCGCAGCTCAGATTGTGGCAGAGTTGACTCGTACACGTCAAATTTGATCTATGGATCATTTTAGTAACATTTTAATAGAATTAGAAGTCGTTTGGTTGGTTTGGCGTATGTCAGTTGTTGTTTTCACTTAAAATTATGTCCATTTTAAACAAAAGAGAGATAGTTTGAGTAGTTCCAGCCACACCGCAGCTCGGATTGAGGCGATATTGACTTGTAAACATCACATATGACCCATGGATCTTTTTCCTAAAGTTTCGATAGAATCTGAAGGAGTTTGGTCCGTTTCCCGTATGTCAGTTGTTGATTTCACTTACAATTTAGTCCATTTTTAACAAAAGAGATACATTTTGAGTAGTCCTGGCCACACCGTGGCTCAGTTTTTGGCGGGGTTGACTTGTACACGTCACATATGACACATGGATTGTTTTCCTAAAGTTTAGACATAATTAATAGGCGTTTGGTCGGTTTCTCGTATGTCAGTTGTTGTTTTCACTTAAAATTAAATACATTTAAAAAAAAAGAGGCACTTTGAGTTGTGTCGGCCACACCAGGCCTCGGATTGAGACGGGGTTTACTCGTACACATCACATATGAGCCAGGTATCATTTTCATAAAGTTAAAACACAATCAGAATCCGTTTGATCGGTTTGGCGTATGTACGTAAACTATTGTCCATTTTTAACAAAAGAGAGGCAGTTTGGATGGTCCCGGCCCCACGGTGCCTCATATTGAGGTAGAGTTGACTCATACACGTCACATATGACCAATGGATTGTTTTACTAATGTTTCAATATAATCCTAAGGCGTTTGGTCCGTTTCCCGTATGTCAGTTGTTGATTTCACTTACAATTTAGTCCATTTTGAACAAAAGAGAGAGAGTTTGAGTGGTATCGGCCACATCGTGGCTCGGTTTGTGGAGGGGTTGACCCGTACACGTCACATATGACCCATGGATCATTTTACTAAAGTTTTAACAGAACTCGTAGGTGTTTGATCAGTTTGGCGTATGTCAGTTGATGCTTTTCACTTAAAATGATGTCCTTTTGAAACAAAAGACGGACACTTTGAGTGGTGTCAGCCGCACCGCATGTCGGATTGAGGCGGGGATGATTCGTACATGTCACATAGGACCCATGGATCGTTCTCCTAAAGTTTCAATGGAAACAAAATGCGTTTGGTTGGTTTTCTGTATGTACTTAAAATGATGTCCATTTTAAACAAAAGAGAGCCACTTAGACTGATCTCGGCCACACCGCAACTCGGATTGAGCCCAGGTTGGCTCGTACAGGTCACATATGACCGATGGATCATTGTGATAAATTATCAACAGATTCGGAATGCGTTTGGTCAGTTTTGCATATGTCAGTTGTTCTTTTCACTTATAATCCTGTCCATTTTAAACAAAAGAGACACAGTTAGAACGGTGTCGGCCACACCGCTCCTCGGATTGAGGCGGGATTGACTCGTACACGTAACATACGACCCATGGATCCTTGTGCTAAAGTATCGACACAGTCCGAATGCCTTTGGTCGGTTTTTCGTATGTCACTTGATGCTTTTCACTTAAAATGACGTCTTTTTGAAACAAAAGACCGACACTTTGAGTGGTGTCGGCCACACCGCGTCTCCGATTGTGGCGGGGTTGATTCGTACACGTCACATATTACCCATGGATCGTTCTCATAAATTTTCAATGGAAACCGAATCCGTTTGGTCATTTTTCCGTATGTACTTAAAATGGTGTCCATTTTAAACAAAAGAGAGCCACTTAGACTTATCCCGGCCACACCACGACTTGGATTCTTCCCAGGTTGGCTCGTACACGTCACATATGACCCATGGATTGTTGGGATAAATTATCAACAGATTCAGAATGCGTTTGGTCAGTTTTCCATATGCCAGTTGATGCTTTTCACTTAAAATGACGTCCTTTTGAAACAAAAGACGGACACTTTGAGTGGTGTCGGCCACACCGCGTCTCCGGATTGAGCTGAAACCACCGTGAGACATTCTAATTATTATTCGTGATGTGTACGCGCATAGGTCACGTCAATCGGACGTGCGGTTTGCGCGGTACGGCTCAATATTCGTGTATTAAGTGATGAGCGTGCTTCGTAAATGCGCGCGAGGGGGTCCAAACAGGCCGAACGAAGTCAGAATGGCCTAAAATCAGACAAAAAATATGGGTGAGTGATTTATGAAGTGGTCGAGCAGACGGCACGTCAATCGGACGTGTCGTGTGCCCGCGGTGACCGACAACGTAGTTCTGGTGTCAAAAACGGCCAAAACGGGCGTCCAACGGTCAAATTCATAGGAGACGACCTCGGATTGAGCTGAAACCACCGTGCAACATTATAATTATTATTATTGACGTGTACGCGTAGACGGAACGTCAATCGGACGTGCGGTTTGCACGGTACGACTCAATATTCATGTTTTAAGTGATGTGCGCGCTTCGTAAACGCGCGTGAGGGGGGTCCAAACGGGCCAAACGATTTCGGAATGGCCTGAAATCAGATGAAAAATACGGGTGATTGATTTCTGAAGTGGTCGAGCAGACGTCACGTCAATCGGACGTGCCCTGTGCCCGCGGTGACTGAGAAGGCAGTTCGGGTGTCATAAACGGCCAAAACGGGCGTCAAACGGTCAAATTCATAGCAGACGACTTTAAATTCACCTGAAACCACCGTGCAATATACTAATTATTATTCGTGACGTGTACACGCAGACCTCACGTCAATCGGACGTGTGGTTTGCGCGGTACGGCTCAATATTCGTGTTTTAAGTGATGCGCGCGCTTCGTAAACGCGCGTGAGGGGGGTCCAAACGGGCCTAACGATGTCGGAATGACCTGAAATCAGACGATAAATACGGGTGAGTGATTTATGAAGTGGTAGAGTAGAAGGAACGTCAGTCGGACGTGCCGTGTGCCCGCGGTGATCGACAACGCAGTTCTGGTGTTATAAACGGCCAAAACGGGCGTCCAACGGGCAAATTCATAGCGGACAACCTCGGATTGAGCTGAAACCACCGTGAAACATTCTAATTATTATTAGTGACGTGTACGCGTAGACGGAACATCAATCGGATGTGCGGTCTGTGCGGTAGGGCTCATTATGCGTTCTTTAAGCGTTGCGCGCGCTTGATAAACGCGCGTGGGGGGGTCCAAACTGGCCGAACGATGTCCGAATGACCTGAAATCCGACGACATCAAAGGGTGAGTAAATTGTGATGTGTTCGAGCAGAGGGCATGTCAATCGGACGTGCCGTGTGCCCGCGGTGACCGGGAACGCCGTTCTGGTGTCATAAACGGCCAAAACAGGCGTCTAACGGTCAAACTCATAGCGGACGACAACAGATTGACCTGAAATCACAGGACAACAATCCCATTATTATTCTCGACATGCACGCACAGACAGCACATCAATCGGATGTGCGGTCTGCACGGGAGGGCTCATTATGCGTTCTTTAAGCGTTGCGCGCGCTTGATAAACGGGCGTGGGGGGGTCCAAACTGGCCGAACGAAGTCCGAATGGCCTGAAATCGGACGACATCAAAGGGTGAATGAATTGTGATGTGGTTGAGCAGACGGCACGTCAATCGGACGTGCCGTGTTCCCGCGGTGACCGGGAACGCCGTTCTGGTGTCATAAAGGGCCAAAACGGGCGTCTAACGGTCAAAATCATAGCGGACGACATCGGATTGACCTGATATCACAGTACAACAATCCAATTATTATTCGTGACGTGCACGCGCAGACGACATGTCAATCGGATGTGCGGTCTGTGCGGTAGGGCTCATTATGCGTTCTTTAAGCATTGCGCGTGCTTGATAAACGCGCGTGGGGGGGTCCAAACTGGCCAAACGATGTCCGAATGGCCTTAAATCGGACGACATAAAAGGGTGAGTAAATTGTGATGTGGTCGAGCAGAGGGAATGTCAATCGGACGTGCCGTGTGCCCGCGGTGACCGGGAACGCCGTTCTGGTGTCATAAACGGCCAAAACAGGCGTCTAACGGTCAAACTCATAGCGAACGACAACAGATTGACCTGAAATCACAGGGCAACAATCCCATTATTATTCTCGACGTGCACGCACAGACGACACATCAATCGGACGTGTGTTCTGCATGGGAGGGCTCATTATGCGTTCTTTAAGCGTTGCGCGCGCTTGATAAACGCGCGTGGGGGTGGGGGGGGTCCAAACTGGACGAACGATGTCCGAATGGCCTGAAATCGGACAACATCAAAGGGTGAGTTAATTGTGATGTGGTCGAGTAGACGGCACGTCAATCGGACGTGCCGTGTGCCCGCGGTGACCGGGAACGCCGTTCTGGTGTCAAAAACGGCCAAAACGGGCGTCTAACGGTCAAACTCATAGCGGACGACATCGGATTGACCTGAAATCACAGGACAAAAATCCCATTATTATTTGCGACGTGAACGCGTAGACGGCACGTCAATCAGACGTGCGGTCTGCGCGGGAGGACTCATTATGCGTTCTTTTAGCGTTGCGCGCGCTTGATAAAAGCGCGTGGGGGGTCCAAACTGGCCGAAAGAAGTCCGAATGGCCTGAAATCGGACGACATCAAAGGGTGAGTGAATTGTGATGTGGTCGAGCAGACGAAACATCAATCGGATGTGTCGTGTTCCCGCGGTGACCGGGAACACCGTTCTGGTGTCATAAACGGCCAAAACGGGCGTCTAACGGTAAAACTCATAGAGGACGACATCGGATTGCCCTGAAATTATAGGACAACAATACCATTATTATTCGCGACGTGCACGCGTAGAAGGCGCATCAATCAGACGTGCGGTCTGCGCGGGAGGGCTCATTATGCGTTCTTTAAGCGTTGCGCGCGCTTGAGAAACGCGCGTGGGGGGGTCCAAACTGGCCGAATGAATTCCGAATGGCGTGAAATCGGACGACATCAAAGGTTGAGTGAATTGTGATGTGGGCGAGCAGAAGGCACGTCAATCGGACGTGCCGTGTGCCCGCGGTGACCGGGAACGCCGTTCTGGTGTCATAAACGGCCAAAATGGGCGTCTAACGTTCAAACTCATAGCGGACGACATCAGATTGACCTGAAATCACAGGACAACAATCCCATTATTATTCGCGACGTGCACACACAGACGGAACGTCAATCGGACGTGCGGTCTGCGCGGGAGGTCTCATTATGCGTTCTTTAAGCGTTGCGCGCGCTTGATAAACGCGCGTGGGGGGGTCCAAATTGACCGAATGACAAAACCAAATAGGAACACACCCTCATGTTATCATATTAATAACTCTTTTTGAATCATTGAGAGTCACATCCCAATGATCATAGGATCATTAGCCTAATTTATCACTAACCATGAAACACATGTATGTTGGTCATGTCACCACATGCATCATCACTCATGCCACCATATCAATATATCACAAGGAATTCTCCAGGATAAGACAATATTTGATCACACATCATTCACATTTAGTTATCATAATACAAATTATATTTACATGCTTATGATATAGAATGAATCCACATTAGTAAGACCCACCCCTCTCATAAGTTACCATCACATCACTACAACCCATCCTAGAAAGCACCCTACCGCATACAAATTCACCCAATCTAGGGTCTAATACCCAACAGGATCTTACATACTAGGATACACATCATGGATCACTATCAAAACCATAAAAACATTGAAAGATCTCAAAAAATTAGTGCATGCCATCATTAGCTCATAGAATTGAAAAAAGGTAAGTAACAAGAAATATATCTCACTACTCCATACTCACCCAACAACATAAGGGTCTCACATTACTAGGGAATAATTCTATCCAATACTAAATGATCTTGATCTATTTTTCATATACATATATGATTCACCTCACCAATTACTAAATATTAATAACATAAAAAATTATGATTCCATTTAACTAGAATTAAACCATCAGGTTTTACAAGGAAATTCTATATAAGTATTTGTTTACACTTTAAATAATCTTACCCCATACCATAAATAAGGTGTTCAACAAAAATCAAGAACATGAATTTCATGTTAACACCCAACATTGATTCATTAATAAATTGTATTCGAATTTTATGGAAATACCAAAATAAATTAGTGAATAAATGTACCTATAGTGGTGCACATGACCACCATGAAACAATCATAAATTTTTACAAAAACCCTAATAATTGGGAATAAAAAAATCAAGAATAGAAGTATATGATTTATAAGAGCTGGAACTATATCGTTGATAAAATATAGGAGTCTAACCTGGTAGGTGCTGATCTGATGGACGATGTGGGGATTGGGAGGTCCTTCTGCAAGAAATCGCTCCAGGAGGACATGAGGTGAATGCTTCTGTAATGTGGGGAGGCCGCTGGCTCGATTTGGTATTTGGAGCTTTTTTTTTTCAACGGTTTTTAATAACCGTTGGGAAAACAAAGTTTCTTCACCACTTTTCCCAACGGTTCTTAGAACCGTTGGGAAAAACCTATCTTTCCCAACGGTTTCCATATAACCGTTGGAAAAACAAGGGTCCTTAACCACTTTTCCCAACGGTTCTTAAGAACCGTTGGGAAAGATATGATATGCCAACGGTTCAAAGAACCGTTGGTACACAACTATTGGGAAAGATCCCTTTTCCAGTAGTGAAATTTTGAAATAAGGGTTTTCTCTTTTATAAGAACAATGTATGTTATGGTATGGAACATTTAAATAATGGTTTGTATGTATTGAATTATGAAAACCAAGTGTTGTCAATCGATAATGAAACAAACTCACATGACTCATACATCACCCAGTTATGGCATCACCGCCTTGGTCATGTGAACGAGAAGATTTTGACAAAGCTCTGCCAAGATGGCTATTTAGACTCTACTAAGCTAAAACCACTTGATAGATGTCACGCTTGTTTACAAGGAAAAATGACCAAGCCGCCTTTTAGTGGACAAGGTGAAAGGGCCATAGAGCTTCTAGGATTGGTACACACAGATGTGTGTGGACAATTTCTAGTAGAAGCTAGAGGTGGATATTCTTACTTCATTACTTTTACTGATGATTTGAGTAGATATGGCTATGTCTACTTAATGAGGTATAAGTCAGAGTCCTTAAAGAAATTTAAGGAATTAAAGAATGAAGTAGAGAATCAGCTTGGTAAGAAGATAAAGAATCTTCGATCGGATCGAGGTAGAGAATATCTGAACCAAGAGTTCATCGATCTTCTACGGGAGTCTGGGATTCTATCTCATCTCACTCCTCCTTATACACTACAGTAGAATGGTGTTAGTGAAAGGAGAAATCGCACCTTGTTGGACATGGTGAGGTCGATGATGAGTCATGCGGATCTTCCATTATCCTTTTGGGGATATGCATTACAAACTGCAGTATACACATTAAACTGAGTACCAACTAAGGCGGAAAATGGAATTCCATCCGAGTTATGGAATGGAAGGAAACCCACTTTGTTGCACACACGTGTATGGGGATGCAAGCCATTTGTTAAGGCCTTATCAGGCAACAAACTAGCACCCCGAGGCATGAAGTGTATCTTTATAGGATATCCCAAGGAAACAAAAGGATATTACCTATATAACCCTCAAGACAAGAAAGTGATTGTCGCCAGACAAGCCATATTTCTTGAGAGGGAGCACATCCTCAAGAAGGATAGTGGGAGCAAGATTGACTTTGATGAAGTTGATGCTCAAGATACACAGGAGTTGATACAGGAATAAGTTCCACAAGTCCCCATGGAAGAGGTTCCAGAAACACAAGTACTGCGTAGGAGCTCAAGAGATGTAAGGGAACCAGAGAGATTTGGTTTCCTAGTCACTGAGGATGGTGAATCATTATTGTTGGACAATGATGAACCTCTCTCTTACAAGGAAGCAGTAGAAAGCTCAGAAGATGCAAGATGGCTAGAAGCTATGAATTCTGAGATGGATTCCATGTATCAGAACCAAGTTTGGGTTCTGGTCGATGAGCCAGTTGATGTAAAGCCTGTTGGATGCAAATGGGTATTCAAAAGAAAGCTGGACATGGAAGGTCAAGTTATCACCTATAAAGCAAGGCTAGTGGCTAAAGGATTCAGACAGTGTCAAGGAATTTACTATGATGAAACCTTCTCACCAGTTTCCATGTTTAAATCCATAAGAATCATACTTACCATAGCAGCTTACCATGACTACGAGATTTGGCATATGGATGTCAAAACAGCATTCTTTAATGGGAACCTTCAGGAAGATGTCTATATGACACAACCAGAAGGGTTTGTGACACCAGGTGAATCCAAATGGGTTTTCAAGTTGCATAAATCCATTTATGTATTGAAGCAAGCATCCAGGTCATGGAACATTCGATTTGATGAAGCCATAAAGGAATTTGGTTTCATTAAGAACGAATGTGATCCATGTGTTTATAAGTGGTTTAATGGGAATGAGGTCGTCATCCTAGTGGTATATGTTGATGAAATATTGCTTTTTGGAAATGACGTACCATCCTTACAGTCAGTTAAGGACTGGTTGAACAAGTGTTTCTCCATGAAGGACTTAGGAGAATCAGCCTACATTCTGGGGATCAAGATCATTCGTGACAGATCCAAGAGGCTGCTTGGACTAAGTCAGAATACATACATTGACCAGATACTAAAAAGATTTAGTATGGAAAAATCCAAGATGGGATTGGTTCCAGTGTCACATGGCTTACATCTTTCTAAGAAAATGTGTCCCCAGACACAACAAGAGAAAGATAAGATGATAAAGATCCTATACACTTCAGCTATAGGATCCATCATGTATGCCATGTTATGTACCAGGATTGATGTTGCCTATGCACTGAGTATGGTAGGCAGATATCAAGCAGATCTAGGAGAACAGCATTGGACTGCTGTTAAGACTATCCTTAAGTATCTGAGAATAACTAAGGATATGTTCCTGGTTTATGGAGGAGACGAGGAGCTTGTCATTAGAGGGTATGCTGATGCTGGTTTTCAAATAGATCAGAATGATCTGAAGTCGCAATCTGGATATGTTTTTTGTCTCAATGGAGGAGTTGTGAGCTGGAAGAGTTCAAAGCATCCAGTTGTCGTCGATTCTACAGTGGAGTCCGAGTATATAGCGGCTTCTGATGTAGCCAAGGAAGCCGTCTGGATTCGAAACTTTGTCCAGGAGCTTGATGTGGTGCCTAGCAGTAAAGATCCCATTACATTGTATTGTGATAATACTGCAGTGGTGGCTCTTGCCAAAGAACCAAGGTCACATCAACGGACAAAGCACATACTCCGGAAGTATCACCTCTTGAGGGATTTCTATCAAAGGGGTGAAGTTGCAGTGAGAAGAGTGTCCACGGAAGAGAACGTGGCGGACCCCATGACTAAAGGCCTATCTCAGCAGAAGCATGAATATCATGTGAGAGCTAGCGGGTTAAAGGTTGTTAGCAGTTGGCTCTAGTCTAAGTGGAATTCTGTTGGAGTTGGTGGTCTAGAACCAACTACTTTGTACTTTATTCATTAAATAAAATCCTTATCACATCTTGATTGTTCTTCTGCGTGAAATTTAATGTGATAATGTCCTAAGGACAGTTGTTTCATTAAAGGGTCGTAGCGGATCCCTGCTATGATGAGAACCCGGAAGTTTCATAACACTGTTCTTGAATGTATGTTCTATGGCCGGATGATATTATTTGAGGGACACAAATAATACAGGTCATTAGGGGTGAGGACTCATAAAACTTTGAGGCACCTTCTCATGGTGTGCGCCCTTGGTAATATCCATGAGGATATTATGAGAACGAGACCTTCCAGTAGGAAATCCACATTTTATAGTGTCATTGGATGTTCCTATCTGCGGACGTGTGTATTGGTCCTTAGACTTTAAGATTATTATTAATGGGTATTACAACTTGCACACTTAGATGTATTGACGAAAACTTTGACGACACATTGTTCGCATCGAGGTAGGATACGTTGGGTGTGTCACGAGTAATACCACATTAATAGATAATTCGATAAACGATTTGTCCCTTCTGTTCCATAATAGAAGTATATATCTCAGGTCCTTTGATGGAATTGATATAGCCTAAATAAATCCATGGCCATGGTAAGGTATGGTCAAGTTCAATTCTAGGAAGTCAAAGAAAGAATAATCAAGCACATGGGTTGATGACACTAGCATGCAACCCTATTGATTGGAGATATCAAGACAAAGGGATTATATTACACGGTAAGCATTTGTAGGAGGTGACAGGTCATTGCGGCGTTAACTTCTTTCTCTATGGGTGCATTGGCGTGTTGCTAGACGCTAACCTTGGACTTTAGGCAGGCTCAGCCTAATGCCACTGAGAAAGAGGCCTAGAGGGTCACACACTAAGTGTGTCCATGTATCTCAGTTAAATATTAATTTAACAAGTTAAATAAATATTATTCCTGACTGTGGTTTAATAATTATTTAAGGATGTCTGATCGCATTTATTTTGACACTAGTTATTCGAGAGAATATATTGTGGACGAAATAATATATTTATTAGCGAGTAATGCAGTTACATTTATTTAAGAAATAAATATTCATTACTCAAGGTCTAATAAATGTGGTGGAGAAAAATGGAAAATAAAAGTACACGCTGTGTATATTAAATATACACGCCGTGTAGTTTTATGGAAAACAAGTACACACCGTATATTAATTATTACATGCCGTGTAGTTTTTCCAGTTGGGATTTTGATGATTTAATATTATTTTATTAAATGATATTTATTATAATCAATGTGCGCGCATGTCAAGGAATTAATAATTCAACATGGGGGTTTTCAATAAGAGTTAATGAAATAAATAAAACGCGTAACGCGTTTATTTATTGTCATAACTCTATTAACCTCAAAACTGATTATAAATATCCTTACAACCCCAACATTTTAAAGATCCATTATTGTGCACAAGGGATTTTGAAATACTCTCAAGCCAAGAGAGAATTCCCTTTCCACCAAGAACGCCCTCAAGTTACGAGATCAAGATCCTCCACCGGATCAAGGCGGTTGAAGACGGACATCGCAAGGGAAGGTTCTTCCACACTAGCACCGGGAGATCCCTTCGGCGACGTCCGGAGATACGTGAAACACATGTGGATCACCACTAGAGTAATCCTACACTTGGATTCTACGACGCAACGACGGATCACCGAATCGTGACCGGACACATCAACGAAGAAAGAATTCCAACGAGGTAATTCTTATGCATTAATTAAATTAATTATAATCAACATATGATGATTCTACTCAAGGGTTCCGGGACTCTTATTTTCTTTTCGTTCTTCTTTCTATTCTGAAGATTCGGCGTTTTATATCGTTACGGATCTCGAATTGAACATTGTTTAACGTTAAAATTAAAGTTGGGCAAACCCACCAACGCGCTTCTGCTACGCCTGGAACCTACAATATCACCATCCGAGGGATTACAAACCCTAAACCTGTGAATACCAACACCAAATGAACAAAACCCGCATAAAAATAATGGGATAACATAACCCTAGGTCTATCATGTCTAGGGGAGATTGTAAAACCAATAAATAATGAAAGGAGGAAGAAGATGGAGGATAAAGGAGAAGGAATCTCACCTATTCAACTAGAAAACTCTTCGTCTTCCATTAGATATGCACCCTTATAGAAAAGCGAATGGGTTGGAAATTCTTATATAGACTCCTAAGGTCTGGAATAACTAGGGAAAGAATATCTATGGGAAAAATAGCATGAACTAAATGATTTATGTATTAAACAATTTACCTTCTCAATTATGGATGATTTAGGGAAACATGAGAACTTTCGCCCTAATATTTGATTTAAATGAGCTCCAAAGAGGTAAAATAGATAATGGGGGTGAGTATAGGTATTTTAGATTTGAGTGTGAGGTGGAATAACCGAAAAATATTAAAAAATGAAAAATATATAAAAGAAACAATTTATTTTTTTTAAACTGGAAATGGGCCCATGGGCTAGCCCAATACCTAAATAAGTAACCCAAATTCACCATGATTATAAATTCTTAAGGGGACCAAAATGATATATACGTTTGAATATTTTAGTGGTGGAAAATTATGAAGTGTAATGGGTGAAAAATGTTGAAAAACAAAGGAGTTATAAAAGAAAAAAAATTGGTTTTTAAAACTAGAAATGGGCTCATGGTTGGCCCAAATCATGAAGTAACCACCCTCTCTCGAAAAACTCCTAAACAAGCAATGGGGAACCCAAATTAGAGTGATTAGAAATATATGGTAGTTCAAAACTCAAAATTAATTTCACCCAACACCCAATAAAAGGATCAGGATTTTCAATGAACCGGATCAAAACCATGACACGAAAAGAAAAAAACCCAGGTGTGACAATTCTCCCCACCATTAAAGCTTTTCGCCATCGGAAAGCCATAACACTTTTCAACTGAAAGAACAACACCTAAGGATTCTTTATCAACATAATCCAACCTCTAAATATAAGAAAATATCATTCACCAATAATGTAACTTAATACTCTTTCCCAAACAAAACACCAACTCACAACTACTTCTGGAGAATCAACGAAAAGATCAAGCCACCACCTCCACAACCAAGCCAAGAACTAGATTGTTGGGCCTTATCTCCCAATGAACCCAACTATCACCCAAACCATAGTTCACTCACCAAATCCAATGACTTTGGTTGGAGTTTGGAATGGTCTCCCCGCCATTAAATCATAACTACAATCTGACAAACCCTAAAGAAAAGATCTTCGAGACCCGTAGTGGGTCTCCCCACCATTAGAGACCAACTAGAAATGAAAAAAAATCAAAATGAACTAGAATTAGGCCACACCTACACAGGTCCACCAAAACTCTCCCACAACAACCTAAAAACCCAAGTTAATAGGGTTACAACATTATCATCTAAACCACCCACTTCTGAATGGAGGGGACAAGAACTGGGCCAACACTTTCAGCATAGATCCGGACCCCCCCCCCCACTCAGTGAGGGGAGGGAAGGGGACAAAATAATTATGCCAATGAAACCACAAAAGAAACACAGTAACTACCCAACACTCTCCACATATGAACAGGTAACACCAATATCGCACTCGATTTTTATAGGTGCTCCACACAGGTACATTGATCAAAAACCCACATCTATGAAGGCATAACCATAGACATTATGTGAGTGGTAATTATACCATGCCTGTTGTGACAAATAGAAATTCACAGTAATGAGGAACCACAATAAATATATAGAAACTAACATACCACAATGGTGGAGGCAGGAACCTGATCAAGCTCCTCACACCTCTGTAGATTTCTGACTACGTGAAAAGCTTTACTCTGAGGCGTATGGTAGGAGCCCTGAATCTTGAAGTATTTGTTGCACCGCAGTCAGGTGCTAATGATCACACCACTCAAAAAAAACTCACTTGATCGACAAAACACCTTCATCTAAATAGGAACTCGTAGATACATATCAAAATTCTATCTCACTCTGGACGAGGAGTATAATAGACAAGGAATATAGATAAACTAATCAACATCACCGAACATGTAACACCCTAAGATTCCACGGTACCCTTCTCTTTCAATAATGCAATAGCTTTCATTGTACGCAAGTTTGAGATTCTAACACACCGCGACCAATCAAAGTAGTCGTTATGAATAGTAATGCCCACTTTTTGAAATTTTATAAATTTTATTATTCAAATTGGACTTCATTTTTCGATTCGTAATATCGAAATTATCTTATGTTGAATTTTTTGTTTTTTTCTGAGAACTTCCAAATTTTTATGAATAATGTAAAATACTAAACTTTAATTAAAAACAACTTTTTTAATCAAAATAATTTATAGTGATAAATAATATTATTTAGTGGTTTTAAAGTATAATTATAATATATTTTTACCATTTTATCCAATTGTGGTCATTAGAATTAATTTCACTTTGAAATTGGACATAAACAATTGTCAATCTTTGGATTGATATTCTTTCGTAAAAAAACGCTATTTGTTTTGACAATGGGAATTAATTATAAAATTAATTAATGAAACTTATATTTTTTGAATTTGGTAAAATGGACATCATCTTTGAATTTGGAATATCAAATATATCTTAGGGTGAATTTTTGGTATTTTTCTGAAAAACTTCAATTTTTGATGAATAGTGAAACCACTAAGTGGTAGTTAAAAAACTGATTTTTTGTTTAAATGAAATTTTACCGCTTCTAAGAATTTAATTTCAAAAATAAGACATACATGGTAGTAATTAAGAAGTAAAATTTGGTTCAATGGGATGAAAATAATTTTTGGTGAATAGTAACTTTTGAGTTTTATTAATCGTGATTAGAGGTAATTAGAGTAATTTAAGGTAAAAATAATGTTATAATAATATAAAATTACATTGACACATGTCCTACTCTTATTTTATGACTCATGGCCGACAAATAAAATCCATGGGTCAATTTTTGGGACCCCATGGATCCACTTTGGTAAGATAATGACATTAATACCTTTTATTTAAAGTAAAAATAAAAATGTTACAAACATATATTGTTTTACTAAAACAATTTTTACAATGGGTTATACAAGTTATCTTTTCAACTATAAATATCCATTGGAAATATAAAAATATTTCCTACATCATGGTAATTTTTTTATAATTTTTAAGCATTAAATAAATAAATTTATTTATCACACCATGATGATGCAGCGATTACCTCATTAATGAATGATTTAAATAAAATGAAAAGATAAGGTAAAATATAAAAATTACACTTGTATAAAGCCTATTGGATGGGTGGATTTAGAACCCTTATCACCTTATCCTTGAAATATATCATTGTGGGACCTTTAAAATATGAAAATAATTTCATAATAATGTAACATTTCATGACTTTCCAAGAGTGCCCCTCCTCTCCTCTTATAAAAAGCCTCCAACTCTACCACCTTATTCACACCTTAAAAGCCATTTGGCTCGGCCAACATCTACCCAAATACTCTCTCAACTTCCCTATCTTACTCCTAGAAGCCTCACTTTGGGCAGAAGTCTTCCCAAGGAATCCTTTGGCTCAAATCAAAAAGAGTTACCCGATTTTAAGGTAATGTCTTCCCTTATGTTCTTTTGTTTTATTTTGCTTCTCCAACCCCTTAAACTTTTTTTATTCCTTTATTTTGTAACAACAATAGTATATTAAATATACTAGGATGTTTTTATGAAGGATTTTATTTACACTTACACACACCTTCGTCTAATGGTTAAAGAACATATTGTTTCTGTGGGTGGTGAATTACTACCTCACAAAACGATGATTGTTCAATCTTCTTTTAAAACCTCTCATGGTGGCCATTAAGATGTCACTATATTTATATATTATATATATTATGTTTATGTATTTCTTATTCTTCTGTATTTTTCATTTATGGCATACCTTTATGACTTCCATTATGGGTAAACGCGATAATTTCATTTTAGGAAGTGCGGACTACCGCCCCCTCAAAGTGATTTGAATCGTTAATGCCATATGTGGGACGTATAAAGGATGGAGTTAATGATATTATATATGATATTATATTTTAATTATAATATACCTTTATATCATTATGATTTCATTCCATTAAATACGAAATAGAAATGAAAGTAGCGTTCATGTGTACGTACGGCTTACCGTCTCCATGAACGGTGCATTTCATTTCTTACCTCTAAATGTAATGTAATATTATAAATTCATGTATATACTGGATATATATGATATATATTATATCTACATCATGAATATAATTCTGTAGATAATGGATATTCTACCACATAAACAACTTGTAATTATAAAAAGTTTATTGTTGACTCAAGTACCAAATATCGACAAAACGACCGTTATTAACTTAAATGACTACATAATGTTCATAACATGTTAATAAGTGATATAAAAGGAATAATAAAATTGAAAAAGGTTCTTAATAAATTAGAAATTAACTCTAGTTTATTATTAAGGAGATTAAATAACAATCGAGTCAAGTCCGACACAAGGTAAGGGACTTCGTCTCAATCTCCTTTCATTGAGGCATATTTTGTTTTATACACAACTTTCTTTTATACGGTATATAACCCCCTTTGACTTTTACATTTATTCAAAAGGAATCTTTTTATATGAAGCGTTTTACTAAATGACAAAAAGGAATGTTTTTTTTTGTCGTACGTATGCGGCGACAACGACTTCTCCGCCGCTGTGACCATTATTTGAGTTTCGGATTCCTCTACAAGACATAACATTTTTTTAAATGAAAAATAAATACCAAGTTTTACTTTTATTTTATTTTGGTATTTAAAATGGTTTTGATAATGTTTTTATTATATTAATGTGTTGTATTGATATCTTGTGATTGAAATGTGGAAATATTATGTTTCTTTTATACATGTTTTATGTGATACGATTATGTTATGGTTCTTGGGAATTGTTTATGATATGTTTAAACCTTTTCATATAAGGAATGCATTGGACTTAACAAGTGATGGGTGGAGCCCGATATAGCTCCTCGATGCATCGGTAGGTCTCATGAGACAAACTAGTGTCTTGGCACAAGGCCTTGATAAAATCTAATTTGTAGTCTTGGCACAAGGCCTTGACTATGTGGTTATGATAGTCTGTCATTATGAATTCCATCATTATGAAAGTGGTTATTAATATTTCATGTGATAATTCGACTAGTAAAATATCCATGTGAATAAGTAAATGGAATTATTTCATTTTATCTTTTCCATATTATGCTGGAGTTTAATTTTAAAAAGCTTTTGTTTTAGTTATACATTGCCTTAAATGTTTATGTTTATTTATGAAAGTTTTCGCTATATCGTTATCCTTACTGAGCATCTGAGCTCACTCCTTTCTATGTTTTATTTTCCCAGAATGTGAAGAAATATTTTATGACTGACCTACAGGGATAGTCTGAAGGGGATATGAGTGTGGACTATAGAGACTATATTATTGTGATTTTTAACTTTATGATGTAATGTAACATTTATGAATGTATCTAGTGTTTCCAATGCTACTAAACTAATCGATCTTTCGAGACTTGATATTTTGTGATCATGCCAAAGTTACGTAATAATGCACCAACTCTGGGTAACTGGGTTTGGGGCGTTACAGTTGGTATCAGAGGCAGTTTAGTACTAACCTTGGAAGCTAGATTTAGATAAACTCTGATTAGAGCACATAGCCCTAAGATAGATTTTGAGGATTAGTATAGAAGAACTTCCTAGAATTTTGGTATTATAGAGATTTTGTGAGTTTTCTGAGCAATACATCCCTGTCTGGATACGAGTAGGTAGAGGTGGCTCTGGCACAGATGTACCTAGGGGTAAAACCCGAAAACACCTCTTTAAGCTAGACTCGAACGGGAACTGGTGCACGACAACGGGCCTTGCTACACTCTTGGTTATGACACTCCCGGGGGATATGCTTAGGATAATTCTCATTTTCTTTACAAACCATTATGAAGGGTTTATGAGTATATACTTCCTCAAAGAAAACATTTTTATGATTTTGGATTATATCTATAAACCATTCAATTTATGTTAAGTGTTTTAAAAGTATGAAATTGTGTATTTTATTTCATAAACTGATCTAGTTTATGACATTGTTTAGAAATGGTACATAGTGGAAGGAATGGAAATCATATCAATGCATGCACTATATGTAGGGATTTCCCTCCTGATCAAGATAATTATGGTGGAGCTGGTGATACAACTGGTGCCGATCAGCTTATCACCATACTGGGACAACTCACTCAGGTTATGAATAATAACCTTACTCGTATGGAGCACCCTGATCCACAACGTGGGGGATCAATGTTAGATCACTTCATGAAGCAACAACCATCAACATTAAATGGGAGTACAAATCCCGTAGTAGCTGAGAAATGGATAAATTCCTTAGAGAAAATATTCCATGCCTTGGGGAGTAGTGAAAGGGAAAAGGTTTTCATGGCAATTTACTGCCTCACTAGAGATACTGATCAATGGTGGTCATTGATTCAAAACACAAAGGAAGATGATGAAGTATCAAATATGAAATGGAGGGAGTTCAAAGAGCTTTTATTAGAAAAATACTTTCCTCGTGACCATCGAGCAGATATGGAAAGGCAATTTCTGAGTCTGAGACAAAAGGAGGATGAGAATGTCGCAAAGTATGAGGCCAACTTTACAAGGTTAGCAAGGTATGTTGAAGATGATATACGTAACCCAAGAATTAAGATTTATATTTTCTTTGATGGGTTAAAACCATTTCTCCATCGAGCATTGGTCTCACAATCCTTCTCGTTATATGAAGACATTGTCTCATGTGCTATTAAGACAGAAAAAAAAATATCTAAGTCTTACGACTTTAAAGAAAATCAAGAGAAGAAGAGATCTGCTTATCACTCTAGAAATGGAAATAAGGGGAAGAAGGGAAAATTTTATTATCCATCCTATAGTAAATGTGGGAAGAAACACCCTGGTACTTGCTTGAAAGGAATGGGAGTCTGTTACAAGTGTGGTGAAAAAGGCCACCAAGCTCGTGATTGTAAGGGGAAGAAAGAAGCTACCGATGTTCAAGGCTACAATTGTAGGGAGATGGGACATTATGAAAATGAATGTCCTAAGCGTCAGGGTAACTTACCTTAGAAAAGGCCAATGGATCAAGGACAAGCTTATGTTATCACTACTGCTGAGGTAGAAGCTCTGAAAGACATGGTGGTAGGTAATTTAATGGTTTCCTCAAGTTTAGCAAATGCATTATTTGATTCTAGATCATAGCATTATTTCATATCTTCCCAGTTTTCTAAGAAAATTATATATTTCCAATTTGATTTAACAAGGGAGTTGTCAGTCAAAACTCCTAAGGGAAATATCATTGCAACAAAGTTTTGTGAATCAGTTCCCATTAGAGCACATAAATGTTCTTTATCTGCTGATCTCATCATCAAACCCATGATTGAATTTGATATAATCCTTGGTATGGATTGGCTTTCAGACCATGATGTGAAGATTTATTGTAAGAATAAAGAGGTTATGATTTTTGATGATGATGATAAGGAACACCTTATCTTTAGAGTAGAATCGTCACCACCTAATTCCCATCTAGATCCACCCCCAGTAACTCAATTAAATTCGCTTATTGGGGAGGAAGAGAATGAAATAACTGTGGGTGAGGAAGGGAATGTTCAAATAGAGGATGTACCTATTGTGAGAGAATATATTGATGTGTTTCCAGAAGATTTACCGGGGCATCCTCTAGAATGAGAAGTTGAGTTTTCTATTGACATAATGCCTGGTTCAAGGCCCATATCGAAGACCCCATATAGAATGGCCACTGTGGAATTAGTGGAACTAAAGAAACAACTAGAGGAATTGAGTTATAAGGGATTTATTCACCCTAGTGTTTCTCCATGGGGAGCTCATGTTCTTTTTGTTAAGAAGAAAGATGGATCTATGAGGTTGTGCATTGACTACAGGGAGATCAATGCTATAATAATAAATAACAAGTATCCCCTACCTCGGATTGATGATTTATTCGACCAACTGCATAGAGATCAATACTTTTCAAAGATTGACCTTTGATCTGGATATCATCAGTTGTGTGTGAATAAGGAAGACATTCCAAAGATGTCATTTAGAATGAGGTACAGGCATTACGAGTTTACAGTAATGCCTTTTGGATTGACCAATGCACCCTCTGTCTTCATGGATCTAATGAATAGAGTTTTCAAGGAATATCTTGATGACTTCTTAGTGGTATTTATTGATGATATCTTGGTATACTCCAAAAGCTATGAAGATCATGAAAATCACTTGCGCATTATTCTAAAGACGCTTAGAAGACACGAATTGTATGGGAAGTTTAGCAAGTGTGAATTTTGGATTCATGAGATTTTTTTTCTTGGCCATATTGTCTCTAAAGATAGAATCTTTGTTGATCCTTCTAAGACAAGAGCAATCCAAGAATGGCCAGCACCGATGAGTATAACTGAGGTACGTAGTTTTATTGGTTTAGCAGGTTATTATCGACGCTTTGTCCAGAATTTTTCCCAATTGGCTAACCCATTAACGAAGCTGAAATGTAAAGGGGTTAAATTTGTTTGGACAAAAGTGTGTGAATAATGTATCAAAAAACTAAAGAGAAGATTAGACAATTCTCCTATATTGAATCTAACATCAAGGAATGATCGGTTCATTATTTATAGTGATGCATCGAAGAAATGACTTGGTTGTGTCCTCATGCAGAATGATAGGGTTATTGCCTATGCATCATGACAGTTGAAAATTCATGAGCAAAACTATCCTACTCATGATATCGAGTTAGAAGCTGTGATCTTTGCTTTTAATATATGGAGACACTACCTCTATAGTGAAAAATGTGAGATGTATAATGATCACAAGAGTTTGAAGTATATTTTCTCACAAAAAGAACTCAACATGAGGCAAAGGAGATGGATTTAATTACTCAAGGATTATTATTTCATGATACACTACCACCCGAGGAAGGAAAATAAGGTGTCAGATGCTTTGAGCAGAAAAGATCATGGAGTTTTGAACAATATGAGAATTGAAAGGGATCCTATTTTCATGGATCTAGTGAAGATGGACATGGGAATAACTATGGAAGGTGAAACATCAATGATTTTTTAAATGGTTTCCAAACCATCATTACTAGAAAGGATTAAGAGTTCCCAAACTTATGATGAAGAGTTTCAAAAGAATATTAAAGCTGTGAAAGATGGGAGATTGAGTGACTTTGTGTACGAATATGGAATTTTGAAATTTGGGAAGAGACTTTGTGTTCCTGATATAGCTGGTCTAAAAAGGGAATTATTGGATGATGCACATAGTTCCAATTTCTCT
The DNA here is from genome assembly GCA_963277665.1 of Viscum album. Taxonomy (NCBI): domain Eukaryota; kingdom Viridiplantae; phylum Streptophyta; class Magnoliopsida; order Santalales; family Viscaceae; genus Viscum; species Viscum album. The sequence goes on from OY728133.1 coordinate 451,993,365, forward strand.
ATACACCCAGGTAGCACTAAGATGTATAGAGATTTGAAGGAACATTTTTGGTGGGACAACATGAAGAGGGAGATTGTTGATTTTGTGTCAAGATGCATGGTTTTTCAACAAGTGAAAGCTGGGAGGTAACTTCCTGGAGGAGCTATGCAACCTCTTACCATACCTGAGTGGAAATGGGATAATATTACAATGGACTGTCATGGGACTACCAAAGACTCCTAGAAGGAATGATGCAATATGGGTCATTGTTGATCTTCTTACCAAGTCAGCACATTTTCTTTCTATAAGAGAAGATTTACCACTTGAACATTTAGCATGACTATATATTAACAAAGTTGTAAGACTTCATGGAGTACCCCTATCAATTGTTTCGGATCATAATCCTCATTTTACATCAAGATTCTGGAAAAGTCTTCAGAAATCCCTGGACACTGAACTTCGTTTGATCACTGCTTACCACCCTCAAACAGATGGACAATCAGAACGGACTATTCAAACCTTAGAAGACATGTTGATATCATGCTCACTTGACTTTCAGGGTATGTGGGATCAATATTTACCTCTGGTAGAATTTTCCTATAACAATAGCTTTCATTCAAGTATTTAGATGGCACCATATGAAGCGTTATACAGAAAGAGATGTCGCACACCAACCTGTTGGGATGATGTTGGTGAAAGAAAACTCGTAGCCCCAGAACTTGTTGAGGAAACGATGGAAAAGGTAAAGGTAATCCAAAACCACATCAAAACATCTCAAAGTAGGCAGAAGAGCTATGCCGATAACCGAAGGAAGGATTTGGAATTTCATGTAAGAGATCATGTTTTCTTAAAGGTATCTCCATGGAAGTGGGTTATACGATTCAGTAAGAAGGGAAAATTAAGTCCCAGGTACATCGGGCCATTTGAAATTCTAGATCGAATTGGGGTTGTAGCTTACCGTTTGGAAATACCTCCAAGTCTCTCTAAAGTTCATGATATGTTCCACGTATCACTGTTGAGAAAATACATGTCTGGCCCAACGCATGTACTCACCTATGAGGAATTAGAACTAGAACCCGATCTGTCTTATTAAGAAGAGCCAGTCAAGATTCTGGATACGAGAGAATAAGTGCTGAGAAACCAGACGACTCATCTAGTAAAAGTTCTATGGAGGAACCATAAGATGGAAGAGGCAACGTGGGAACCCAAGGAACTTATGATGAAGAACCACCCAAGTCTTTTTATGCAGTAACATTCTAGAAATTTTAAGGATGAAACTATTTGAAGGAGGGGATAATGTAACACCCCAAGCTTCCACGGTACCCTTCTCTTTCAATAATGCAATAGCTTGCATTGTACGCAAGTTTGAGATTCTAACACACTGCGACCAATCAAAGTAGCCGTTATGAATAGTAATACCCACTTTTTGAAATTTTATAAATTTTATTATTAAAATTGGGCTTCATTTTTGGATTTGGAATATCGAAATTATCCTATGTTGAATTTTTCATTTTTTTCTGAGAACTTCCAATTTTTTATGAATAATGTAAAATACTAAAATTTAATTAAAACAACTTTTTTAATAAAAATAATTTATAGTGATAAATAATATTATGTAGTGGTTTAAAAGTATAATTAGAATATATTTTTACCATTTTATCCAATGGTGGTCATTAGAATTAATTTCACTTTGAAATTGGACATAAACAATTGTCAATCTTTGGATTGATATTCTTTTGTAAAAACACGCTATTTGTTTTGACAATATAAATTAATTATAAAATTAATTAATGAAACTTATATGTTTTTAATATGGTAAAATATACATAATCTTTGAATTTGTAATATCAAATATATCTTAGGGTGAATTTTTGGTATTTTTCTGAAAAACTTCAATTTTTGATGAATAGTGAAACTACTAAGTGGTAGTTAAAAAACTGATTTTTCGTTTAAAGGAAATTTTACCGCTTTTATGAATTTAATTTTAAAAATCTGACATACATTGTTGTAATTAGGAAGTCAAATTTGGTTCAATGAGATGAAAATGATTTTTGGTGAATAGTAACTTTTGATTTTTATTAATCGCGATTAGAGGTAATTATAGTAATTTAAGGTAAAAATAATGTTATAATAATATGAAATTACATTGACACATGTCCTAATCTTATTTGATGACTCATGGCTGACCAATAAAATTCATGGGTCAATTTTTGGGACCCCATGGATCCACTTGGGTAAGATAATGACATTAATACCTTTTATTTAAAGTAAAAATAAAAATGTCACAAACATGTATTATTTTACTAAAACAATTTTTACAAGGGGTTATACAAGTTATCTTTTTGACTATAAATATCCATTGAAAATATAAAAATATTTCCTACATCATGGTAATTTTTTTATAATTTTTAGGCATTAAATAAATAAATTTATTTATCACACCACGATGATGCAGCGATTACCTCATTAATGAACGATTTAAATAAAATGAAAAAATAAGGTAAAATCTAAGACTTACACTTGTCTAAAGCCTATTTTATGGGTTTATTTCGAACCCTTATCACCTTATCCTAGAAATATATCATTTTGGGACCTTTAAAATCCAAAAATCATTTCATAATAATGTACCATTTCATGACTTTCCAAGAGTGCCCCTCCTCTCCTCTTATAAAAGGCCCCCACCTCTACCACCTTATTCACACCTTCAAAGCCATTTGGATCAGCCAACCTCTACCCAAATACTCTCTCAACTTCCCTCTATTACTCCTAGAATCCTCAATTTGGTCAGAAGTCTTCCCAAGGAAGCCTTTGGCTCAAATCAAAAAGAGTTACCTGATTTTAAGGTAATGTCTTTCCTTATGTTCTTTTGTTTTATTTTGCTTATCTAAACACTTAAACTCTTTTTATTCATTTATTTTGTAACAACACCAGTATATTCAAAATACTAGTATGTTTTTATGAAGTATTTTATTTACACTTACACACACCTTCGTCTAATGGTTAAAGAACATACTGTTTCTGTGGGTGGTGAATTACTGCCTCACGAAACGATGATTGTTCAATCTTCTTTTAACACCTCTCATGGTGGCCATTAAGATGTCACTATATTTATATATGATATATATTATGTTTATTTATTCCTTATTCTTATTTATTTTTCATTTATGTCATACCTTTATGACTTCCATTATGGGTAAACACGATAATTTCATTTTAGGAAGTGCATACTACAGCCCCCTCAAAGTGATTTGAATCGTTAATGCCATATGTGGGATGTATAAAGGATGGAGTTAATGAAATTATATATGATATTATACTTTAATTATAATATACCTTTATATCATTATGATTTCATTCCATTAAATACGAAATAGAAATGAAAGTAGCATTCATGTGTACGTACGGCTTACCGTCTCCATGAACGGTGCATTTCATTTCTTACCTCTAAATGTAATGTAATATTATAAATGCATGTATATACTAGATATATATGATATATATGATATCTACATTATGAATATAATTCTAGAGATAATGGATATTCTACCACATAAACAACTTGTAATTATAAGAAGTTTATTGTTGACTCAAGTACCAAAGATCGACAAAACGATCGTTATTAACTTAAATGACTACATAATGTTCATAACATGGTAATAAGTGATATAAAAGGAATAATAAAATTTAAAAAGGTTCTTAAGAAAGTATAAATTAACTCTAGTTTATTATTCAGTAGATTAAAGAACGATCAAGTCAAGTCGGACACAAGGTAAGGGACTTCGTCTCAATCTCCTTTCATTGAGGCATATTTTGTTTTATACACAACTTTATTTTATATAGTGTATAAACCCCTTTGACTTTTATGTTTATTCAAAATTAATCTTTTTATACAAATTGTTTTACTAAACGACAAAAAGGAATGTTTTTTTGTCGTACGTATGTGGCGACAATGACTTCTCCGCCGTTGTGACCATTATTTGAGTTTCGGTTTCATCTACAAGCCATAACTTTTTTTTAAATGAAAAATAAATACCAAGTTTTACTTTTCATTTATTTTGGTATTGAAAATGGTTTTTATAATTTTTTGATTATATTAATGTGTTGTATTGATATCTTATGATTTAAATGTGGAAATATTATGTTTCTTTTATGCATGTTTTATGTGATACGATTATGTTATGGTTCTTGAGCATTGTTTATGATATGTTTAAACCTTTTCATATAAGAAATGAATTGGACTTAACAAGTGACGGGCGGAGCCCACTATATCTCCTCAATGCACTGGTAGGTCTCATGAGACAAACTAGTGTCTTGGCACAAGGCCTTGACAAAATCTTATTTGTAGTCTTGGCACAAGGCCTTGACTATGTGGTTATGATAGTCTGGAGTTATGCATTCTATCATTATGAAAGTGATTATTGATATTTCATGTGATTATTTGACTAGTAGAATATCCATGTGAATAAGTAAATGGCATTATTTCATTTTATCTTTGTCATATTATGCTGGAGTTTAAGTTTAAAAGGCTTTTGTTTTAGTTATACATTGCCTTAAATGTTTATGTTTATTTATGAAAGTTTCCGCTATATTGTTATCCTTACTGATCATCTGAGCTCACCCCTTTCTATGTTCTATTTTCTGAGGATGTGAAGAAATATGTTATGACTGACCTACAGGGATAGTCTGAAGGGGATATGAGTGTGTACTATGGAGACTATGTTATTGTGATTTTTCACTTTATGATGTAATGTAACATTTATGAATGTATCTAGTGTTTCCAAGGCTACTAAACTAATCGGTCTTTTGAGACTTGGTCTTTTGTGATCATGCCAAAGTTACATAATAATAAACCGACTCTTGGTAACTGGGGTCGGGGAATTACAGAACACAACTGTTATGTCCAAAATAATTATCATGACCTGGAATCACTTTAAATTGATCCCAAACAGCTCTCTATTTCAACTAACGGGATGAGGAATTTTTTGAGGAGGTGGATCTATCTTGGAAACATGAGAAAGAATACTTAGGTTTATCAATTGGAAATCATACAAACATAGAACTATCTGTGGCCACATCACAACATCCAACACATCTTTAGAAACCCACTAAACATTACTTCAAAACCGAGCCACCGACATGATCTCATCTCAAGATATAACAAGAGTATGAATTCTAGATCACGTGGAAGCTTACTGAATAAAAAACTCATATAATACATAGAAAAAACTATCCACATAACCCTTGGTTTATAAACAAAGCCCAAAATTTTTCAGCTCAAAACACTTTTGAAAAACAAAATAATTTGGTGGGTTTCCACATTCACTAATAGTGTTTCATCAAGTCTCACCAACATGCACATTTCCATGCCACCCAGGCACCCAACCACCATGCCATATATTCCATCCTCCGAGATATCAATAAAACCATGCATGTGAGAACCCATGAAAACACCAAAGGCTAAAACAAAACAACATCATTCAAAAAAAACATGTACCGTCCAAAGGAACACTAACCACCAAGTCAAAAACCCTTTTTATATTTCAAAAAACAAACCACACTTCATAAAGAAAAATTTTCTTAAAAAACGTACCCCTTTTCATTTTTAACAACTTTTAAAACAACCAAGCTACTCCAAACAACCGCTTCCCATTTTCTGAAATTCAGCAAGGTATATTTTCATAATCCTTTTTCCATTGAGACCAATACCCTGTCTAGGAAAACACCAACCACTCAAAACCAAATTCAAAAACTAATTTATCAGACTCAAACACTTTTAAACATTCCAAAACACCCCATTTAAAACAAAGATTCATAATCACCTTAAAATGATTCACACTTTCAAAACATTTTATTCCAACAAACCACAAGTTTAGATTATGGATAATCTAATCCTGTTAAATCATGTCCACTTCCTCCTAATTTTGTTCACAAAAACACAACCTTCCAAAACCATTATTATATTTATTTTTTGAAAACCCCTTTTTCCACTTTTCAAAATCCAATCCTTCCTTTAAAACCCATTTCCACAATTCTCACATAAGGATTTTCAAAACAAAAATTCAGAATTCAAGAAAAGTCCAAGAGACCCAAAAAAGGGAACTAGTGTCAGTGGGTGACTTGACCATATGGTTGGCATCCATATGTCAAACACAACACCAACATAGAGAGACTTGTTAGGACCATGCCCCGGATCCACATGGCTTTTCAGGCCCTGCGAGCTCACAGAGGCCATTAGTCAGACTCCCCTTGTCATATCCTAACACCAAACAATCAATAAGAACAAAAGACACTAACAAAACCGGACATCCCATGGAAACCCGAGGATCAGAACGAGAAAGAGTTTGCAACGCTCTTCTCGCAATTACCCCTAAAGTTCCAACAATCCTACTCCATCTACCTTGATATCCCCCAAATAACAAGGGTGCTCTAAAAATAAAGGTCTTCTAAGATTCGACCTCATTTGATACCATTTTGTCATGAACCAGCCCGAGTCGACCCTGAACCGGTCACCCATGCCAACCCGCGACAAGTCCCGAGAGGCGTTCCCGATCCTCCTGAGATGGTTAAAATCATCAAGGGCATCAATAGAGTACAAAATGGAATTATTTAACCCATATATAAACAATCAAACAAATATAGGAACAAAAAGGACAGCCCAAAATACATTTATATAAAAATTGAACTGAAAATTATTTGTACAAGAAACTGAAAGTACAACTAATCCAACAAATAAATTGACCAAACCCGATAACCAAATAACTCCATGTGACCCCGCTGGTCACTATCTAACACAATGATCACACATCACCCAAGGCGATCGAACTCAAGCTGAAACCTGTACAAAGGCTAAAAATAGAAGAAGGCTATAGGCGTGAGTATTAAAACTCATTAGGTCAGCCTGATATTCTATTCCAAATGCACATACTTTAAAATAAAAGAAACATAAATTTCATGTTTTAAATAAAAATATAAAGGTATTTTTTCCAAATGAGGTCACATGCTATAAAAAAATTACCAGACAAAAACTTGCATGTTTTATAAACAAGAATGCTAGTAACAACTTTCAAAGAGGTGCAACTTCAAAATGAAAATAGTTTTCAAGAGGGATTCTTTAAAGAATGTACACTTTTAAATAAATCACACAAAATGCTAAATTTACCTACAAAAAACACTATATGATGATGGTGAGTACAAAATATACAATGATCACAAGTCACGGGAACACCCCTAGGCACTAGTTAGTTGTGAGCCTCAGGTACCTCGTATCTCGGTGAAAGTGACCATAATAAATATTTGTTCTCATGCACACAATCCAATAGTATAGAGTATAATAATAACCTAGTGGTCCCCCAAAAACATCATCATCATATTTTAGTTAGTGTTTTCATCGTCAATCTTGCTACGTGAAATAGGGGTTAAACCCCACGGGATCACTAGCATACTAGTACACGTCCGCCCACCTAGATACCTGGGATTCCCTTTAGTGCTCAATAAAGTTATACATATTATCAAATAAACTTTTCACATCAAAATTCCATTACCAAACCATAAACACACAAACATCCCACAAACATGCTTTACATTTCTTTCACGAATCAATAAACCACTAAAAAGATTTGTAAAATAATTTCAAGGAGTATAATGAGGCCGTGCACAAAAAAAACCATTCAGAAATGCTATTTTAAGGCCAAAAAACCATAAATAACATAAAAAATAGATTTTTCATCCCCAAAACCAATTAATAAATCAATTTTATGGTCCATAAAATGGCCCCAAAATATAGAATATGAAATACACATGGAAACCATTTTTACAAAAAAAATGCCAAACATACCTTTAAGCCTTTCTCAAAAATAACATTTGACCAAGGTATGCATTTTACTTTTATTAAGGAGGTGTATAAACACCATTTACAATAGAAAAACACATTCATAAATCCCTTAAAACACTCAGGTTTCATATTCAAAACACAACCATTTTTATAAGGATGTGAAATGGGTTATTTTCCGACAACTTGGGTCAAAACATGTTGTAAACCAAAACCCATTTATTTGTAAAACCAAATCCAAATTGGAAAGCCATATAAGGACCAAAATATACCATTTATAATTCTTCTAATTCATTTATAAATCCAAAAAATGATTTTTAAATCACACATAACACATAAAATCCAACCGAGCAATTTACCAAACACATGACATGCCCTTTTTAAACAAAACAATTTATTTTAATAACTTCACAAGGAATAAAACACAAATTTCATGAAATATTTTAATAGATATACTATAACATGTTCAAAATACCATAAAACACGTTCTGAACCTCACAAAAATAGTTGCGAAATATAGAGTAACATTTAAACAAACACTTGGTGTGCACTTTTATGAAAAAACAACACTACCTTTCACAAAACAAGGCTTAAACAACCATTTTTTACACCAAGAAAATTATAAAAATTCTGAAAAACAATAGTAAAAATATATATCAGATGTGAAAAATAAGAAAATGATGAAAATTAAATCATAAAGGCATGTGAAAGGGATATCTTACCTCAAATCCATGGTGTAATGGAAACGCACACCCAATATCACCATCCGAGAGATTACAAACCCTAAACCTATGACTACCAGCCCCAAACGAACAAAATCCCCATAATAATAATGGGATAACAGAACACTATGTCGATCATGACTAGGGGAGATTATAAAACCAATAAATAATGAAAGGCGGAAGAAGAGGGAGGATAAAGGAGAAGGGATCTCACCTTTTCAACTAGAAAACTCTTCGTCTTCCATTAGATACGCACCTTTATAAAAAAAGGAATGGTTTGGAACTTATTGTAGAGGCTCCTAAGGTCTAGAAGAACCATGGAAACAATTTATATGGGAAAAGGAGCACTAATTAAATGATTTATGTATGAAACAATTTACCTTATCAATTTTGTACGATTTGAGGAAACTTGAGAACTTTCGCCATAATATTTGATTCAAATGAGCTCCAAAGAGGTAAAATATATAATGGGGGTTAGGATAGGTATTTTTTCTTAGATTTTGATTTGTAATCATCAAAAAATATTAAAAAATTAAAAATATATAAAAGAAACAAATTATTTTTTTAAAACTGGAAATGGGCCCACGGGCTGGCCCAATACCTAAATAAGTAACCCAAATTCACCTTGATTATGAATTATTAAGGGGTCCAAAATGATTTGGAGGTTTGAATATGTCAGTTATGGAAAAGTATGAAGTGGAATGGGTGAAAAAAATTGAAAAACAAAGGAGTTATAAAAGAAACAAATTTGGTTTTTAAAACTGAAAATGGGCTCACGGTTGGCCCAAATCATGAAGTAACCACCCTCTCTCCAAAAACTCTTAAACAAGCAATGGGGAAACCAAATTAGGGTGATTAGAAATATATGGTAGTTCAAAACTCAAAATTAATCTCACCCAACACCCAAGAAAAGGATCGGGATTTTCAATAAACCGGATCAAAACTGTGACATGAAAAGAAAAAAACTAGGTGTGACACATCACCATGAATTCACCAAATGCCTCTATCGAAGCACAATGTTGTCCAATCAAACACAGGAAAAAAGAATGGTCAGAAAGCTAGAAGATGATTCTAGATCTGAAATCTGACGCCATTGTAGAGCAAAGAAGAAGACAAAGTGCTGAATTTTTAGGAGGTCGTATCTGCTCAATGAAGATGCTCCCAACATGAGTTTGGGTTTCATTGAAATCACCATAAAATAATTCATAGATTCGATGGAGGATGATAATAAAGAAAGATGACTGATGAAATTATAGAAATCCATTCCTGACCTAATCTGATGAGGATTAAATATTTTTCAGGGTCAGCGATTTTATCTAAATTTGGAGATTCCATGTGTTGGGGGGTTGCATTGTGCAAGGAAATCCCCATCTAAATAGCTAGTATCCATTAGGTATAAATTAGACTTGCATAATCCCAAAATACAAAATAAGAAATCAAACTTTTTTATATTTCAAACTTATTACAAATAAGCCAATAAAAAAATTAAAATGATTTAACACCACTAGTGAACAACATCATAGGACATCAAAAATAATAGCAAAAAGCAATGAAAAACACAAGAATAAAAATTCTTAATAACTTTTTAATCCACAAATAAATTCAAATCCAGCTTAGATTTAAATTCCAGAAGTAGTTGGTGTTCATCAATTTACAGGTCGACAAAATAAATGCGGAAAAAAGTAAATGAACATAGATATTTATGTGATTCTTCCAATTGGACTACGTGCATGGGGAAGAGTCTGAAGGACCCCAGAACACCTTGAGAGGGGAGGGGTGAATCAGGGTGACAAATTTTTCTTTTGATGATGGATCTTGTTCCCATGTTGGTAGGAACTTGTTGAACCTATATGATGAAAAAGGTTAGAAAGCAAACATTCACATGCACACAGCACTTTTTACTTGGTTCACCACTAAGGGCTACGTCCAAGGATCATACGCCGATAGGTTGTCGGTCGTACCAAAATCCACTATGCTTCACTAGCTGTAGATTACAAATGTTTGGGTACATTCACTCTGTCCCAGGCTCACTGCCTTTAAAAAAGTTTAGGGATATCTCACTACTTTCCTTGGGTCACTCCCGTTGACTCCCCCTGGCTCACTGCCATTGGTGAAGTCACACTCAGTTTATAGATGTGAAGGTCTCTTCAATAGATAGACATGAAGTTCTTTGTCTCCTGTTCAGCATGAGACTTTGCTTGCATCAGGGTTAAGAGTTGATGCTCTTTTTAGTTCAATCCTTCTTCTTTAGTGTAATGACTGAATGCACTAGATCCCCTATTCATTGGGTGAACAAACTTTGGAAAGGGCCTTCACAAAGTACCATACTTTACAAGGCTCCCAGCATTGGAAAGCTCAAACAAGTCTTCGCGGAACCCCTACCTTTTCACGAAGCCTAATCGCGAAGCTCAATCGCGAAGCACTCTCGCGATGCACAAGCCTTCGCAATGCTTGGCTGTCGCGGAGCTCCTGCCTCTTCGTGAAGCTCACTGAGCCAACGCGGGGCGCATGACTTTCGCGGAGCTAGAATAGCCACCGCGAATCTCCTCTTTCGTGAAGCACATTGCCTTCGCGAGTGAACTTTGCGAACCGAGAGCAAAGGATTTTTGTTGAGAGCTCTCTCTCTACTTCTCTCGAGGGGGTCGACCTGTATTTATAGGCAATTCCACCGACCCTCAAACTTTCTGTGCGAAGTCAACGCCACGTCATCTCAAATCGCGAAGCTCCGAAGTTCCTTCCGGAATTCTCTCAAAATAATGAAGCTCTACGGTAATTTTCCATTCGCAGAGCTCGTCGTAATCGCGGAGCATCCCGTCAATTCCTTCACACCTTCGCCACGAAGCTCCCTCGCAAATCCCTTCATCGCCACGAAGCTCCCTTGCAAAGCCCTTCATCGTCGCGAAGCTCTCCATCCTCTGCCGTTCGTGAAGCTTGATGTAATCGCGAAGAATCACTGCCTCCATTCTTCTGGTCTTCACGAAATCCAATCCATGCATCTCATCTTCGCGAAAATCATGCCTTTGCCATATAAAAATATGATCTTCCTGGAAATCCTATTTTCGCGATGCTCACCAAACTTCCAAATTTTAGACCCCAAAAATTTGGCAAACACTGGGAAACGGCGCCACCTTCAATACTGTTTCCTACTTGAACTTTATGATCTCTATGGTGGTACTCATTCTGAACTTCCACTAAGGATTGACAACAAACACAACCAAATTCCAAATCATGCTTAGAAGACCATGGTTCCAAAAATCTCCCCCTTTGGGTTTGTTGGCAATCAAAAAAAATTCAATAGATCTCCGTCCATGTGCAAACCAAAAACGCAAGAATCAACTCAGCCAACACTCTAAGTCTACGTGAGCAATGCTCGATGTAGAAAACAAGAGAGGAAGCTTGAATTGGGTTCCAGTGTTTTGGAATTCGCAATGATGCTCGATGTTTTCATTCTCAAACTTCTCATCACAGAAGCATGACTTGCCTTGAATTTATTCCTTTCTCCCCCATTGACAATAGATCCAAAGACCGATAAGTTGTTCAACATTCAGCTCAAACCATACTCCCCCTGGATAGTATCTCCCCCATAATCCTGCATCACAGCCATAAACAGATAAAAAAAGTTATATCAAACGGGGAGAGGGGTATTCCGGAGCCTCCTTATGCAGTAGGAGGTGGTTGAACACCGAGGTTCAACTGATGCTTCGCAAACATAGCCGCTGACAGTGGCTTGGTCAGAATATCAACCACTTGCTCATCAGTTACAACATGGTCCATTCTAATCATGCCTTGTTCAACCTTTTCTTTGATAAAATGATACCGTATTTCAATATGTTTTGTACGAGAATGCTGAACCGGATTCTTCGTAAGATCAATTGCACTTTTGTTATCACAGTAAATCACCATTGGTTGTTGCACCTTATCACCAATATCTATTAGTTGCTGCTTCATCCAAAGCAGTTGAGTGCATGCCTTTATGGCAGAGATATACTCAGCTTCATCAGTACTAAGAGAAGTACTTTCTTGTTTCTTGCTCAACCAGCCAACACATTTCTTCCCAATATAGAAAGCTCCACCACTAGTGGACTTTCTGTCTACTACATCACCAGCCCAGTCAGCATCAGAAAACACTGATAATTCACTGTCCCTGCCTGCAGCAAAAAATAACCCGAAGTTATGTGTACCTTGAATGTACCTCATGATTCTTTTTACTGTCTTCGTATGTTCCTCCTTTGGATTACTCTGAAAGCGGGCCGCAAGGCATGTGGCAAAGACAATATCTGGCCTTGTCGCTGTCAGGTATAGTAGGCTTCCAATGATCCTCCTGTACATGGTGGGATCAACAGAGTCCCCATCCTCATGCTTTCCAAGTTTAGTTCCAACTGCAATCGGAGTTGACATTGGTTTGGAGTCTTGCATATTAAACTTCTTCAGCAGCTCTCTTGCATATTTTTTCTGAGAAATGAAAGTGTATTCCTTATTTTGAATCACCTGCAGCCCCAAGAAATATGTGAGCTCCCTAATCATAGACATTTCAAATTCTGATTTCATGTGGTTGGAAAATTCATCCACTGATTTCTACCTGCTGCCACCAAATATGATATCATCAACGTAGACTAGAACCATGAATTGATCTTTTGGAGAATTCTTCACATAGAGATTGCGATCAACTCCTAATATTTTGAATTCCAACTTCTTGAGATAAGAATCCAACCGTGAGTACCACGCCCGTGGTGCCTGCTTCAAACCATATAGATCTTTCTTCAGTTTGCAGACATTTGTTTCATCAGTACCCAAAACAAATCCCACCGGTTGTTCAATGTAGACTTCTTCTTCGAGTACACCATTCAATAATGTTGTCTTGACATCCATTTTATATACTTTATATCCTCTTTGGAGTGCCATGGTAAGGAAAAGCCTTATTGACTCCAATCTAGCCACTGGAGCAAAGGTTTCTTCAACATCAATGCCTTCAATCTGGGAGTATCCTTTACATACCAGTCGTGCCTTATTTCTGATGACACTTCCATGCTCATCAAACTTATTTTTGAAGATCCATTTGGTACCAATCACATTGTGACCTTTGGGTCTCTGTACAAGATCCCATGTCTGATTCTTGTCAATCTAATCTAATTTATCATTCATGGATTTCACCCAAGATTCATCATTTGCAGCTTCTTCGAATGAGGATGGCTCTACAACTGATAGAAATGCAGATTGCGTATTATTCCTCATTCTTCTTGTTTGAGTGGGTGCACTCCTGTCCCCAATTATGTTGGATGGATCAATCTCCGCTCTTCGATTTCTCCTGCAAGGTTCAGTAGCATTCTCTTCAGTCATAGTTTCTTCTTCAGATTCTTCTTCTGAGTCAACATCATGATGTGACTACTGAGTGTTTTGAACAACTTCCTCTATTTCTTCATTTGTATTTTCTTCACGTTCACTTTCTTCTTGACTTTCTATCACATCATCATATGACGTCCTTGAAGCATTTGTGGTTTTCTCTTCAATTATCTTAACATCACTTCTTTCCAAAATCCTTCCCAAACGCTTATTGAAACATTTGTAGGCTTTTCTATTCATTAAGTAACCGAGGAAAATTCCTTCATCTGCATTGTCGCCATATTTCCCTTGATTTCCTTCTTTGTTCCTGATGAATCATTTACTTCCAAAGACACAAAAGTATTTTAGAGAAGACTTCCGTCCATACCATAATTCATATGGTTTCTTCGTCTCACCCATATAAAGTCATGTTCGATTCTGAATGTACACTGCAGCTTGAATAGCCTCTTTCCAGTAATGTCGTGGAATACGACTCTCAATCAGCATAGTGCGTGCCATGTTGTTCACCTGTAGATTCCTACGTTCAACAACTCCATTTTGTTGTGGTTTTCTCACAGCAACTACCTCATGTTGTATCCCATGCTTCTCTAGATAATTTTCAAATTCAATGGACGTGTATTCTCCTCCATTGTCAGATCGCAACACTTTGATTGTTCGTCCAGTATCATTCTCGGTGATTTGCCGATATGTTTTCATGCAGTCAAGGACTTTTCATTTCCTATAAATGACCATCACACATGCCATTCTACTGTAATCATCTATAAAAAGGACAAAGTACCTTTCTCCATGAGTTCCAGCAACATTTATTGGCCCACATACATCTGTATGAATCAGATCAAGAAGGTGAGATGTCCTTTTCTTCTTTGGCCGATATGAACTGCAGACCAGCTTCCCACGAATACAAGCATCACAAGATTTTTCACGCTCACGCTTCAGGTTGGGAATGTCCATGATAATTCTCAATTTTGATATTTTATCCATGTCTTGTTGATTGATGTGTCCCAGTCTCCGATGGCACAAATTGTTTTCTTCTTCAACAGTCATATAACATACATTTTCTTCACTATCAACCTGATACAAGTTGCCTTCTGTTCTGCATCCCTTCATAAGTGAATTTCCAGTCTTTCCCTTAATAGTGCAGCCTTTTTGATTAAAAGTAACTATAAGTCCTGAGTCACAGAGTTGACTCACGCTGAGGAGATTATGACGTAGGCCATCTACGTAAAGGACTTCAGTCTTCTTTAGTTCACCATTTTCTAATTCGGTACTTCCACTCCCTTTGATTTTCAGAGCTCCATCATTACCAAATCGTACTGTACCATTAACCTTTCTTTTGATATCCGTTAATAGGCCAGCATTACCTATCATATGAGATGAACAACCGCTATCCAGAATCCACGTACTGTTGTTCTTCGTAGCTTTGAGGGCCACCTCTGCAAGGTTGGATTTCTCAATCTTCTTCCTTTCCTTCCATGAGACATTAGATTGAGTATATAGTACTGATGGCCTTTCAATTATCTCTTCCGCATACCCAGGTTCTTCATAGTCGAAACCTTCTTTGAGAGGAGAAAACCTATTTGAAAGAGCAACACCGTCTTACTGATGAGACTTGACTTGTCTTGAACTTTGGTATGAGGTGTCCATGTCCCTTCTCTACCTTCAATTAGCGACCTTATGACCAAAGTTAGAACAACGATAACAATATACATAGAAACTATTTCTTCTATAATAATTAGGATATGAAATTGTTCTCCTTTGTTGAACTTCTATATATTCTCCATTCAGATAGCTTCTTGCCTCTTCACAATAAGACATGGTATGGCCCAGATAGCCACAGAACTGACACTTCATGAGAGGAAATGTCTTCTCATTTGAATTTCTCCTCATACCTTCTTCCTTGGGAGAATAGTTAGACTGTCTGTCATTTCTGAATGTTTGAGGATAATTTTCAGTTCTCCTTTTATTTTGGATTGAGGGTTCCTTTTTCGGCACTTTAGGTAACGTTTCAACATGTTCAACTTTTATCTTATCTTTCTTTTGGATCTTTTCACTTCCAGCAGTTGATGTCTCAGCCTCACAGCCAATTCCACTATTTTTCATGCAAGCGGGTCTTTGATCACTTAAGATTTTTCCAATCCCATCTGAACCACACTTGGCTCTTGCTAGTAATTATGCATCTGAGAATCTTCCAAAATGTATTTTCTTCCTCGATTATTTTGGAATTGATTCAGTCTCCAGTTTACTCCTTAGAGTAACAACTTCATCCTCAAGACCCTCAGCAGTCTTGGATTTTTCATCCAGTCTAGAGGTGAGGTCATTGATGACCTTTGCCTGCTCTTCGATTCTCAGCTTCAGATCTACTACATCATCATTGCTTTTAATTATTTTAGATTGTACCTTCACAAATTCTTCCAGTCGTTCAATTTCAGCTTCAATTTGATCAACGTATTTAGTTGATTATTCTACAATTGATTTCCACTTATTTCAACTCTTACATTTAATCTTAAGCTTACTAACCGCATCCTTAAGTTGCATCTCAGGATCTACACAATTTCTCAGTTGTTTTTCTCCACCAGTATCTTCTGACTTTTCAACAGTGGCCATCATAGAAGCATGGTTCCCAGTTTTAAATTCTGGTTCTTCTTCATCACAGAACTCATTATCATCTTCTTCCTCTTCACAGACAAAACTCTTCCTTTGCATTTTCTTACCAAATTTGAAGCCTCCCTTTTTGAAGAACCTTCTCCGAGGCTTCTTGAAGCTTTCATCTTCACTATCTTCATCATTGATCTTTCTTAAGAACTGAGAGGCAGTGTGCCCAACTTTTCCGCAACGAAAACATGTGAGAGGTAACTTCCCTTAGAATTTCCCTTTCCCCTTCTGGAACTTCTTTGCAATGAGAGAAAGAATTTCTTTTTCTTCATCATCTTCACCGCTACTATCTTTTGAGATTTTCATTTTATCCATGGACTTGAATTCCATTTCTTTGCTCACACGAGTTGTAGCATCTTCTGGTTTGACTCTCATTTCATATGCTACCAAGCTGCTTAGTAGATCATCTAGAGAAAGTTTGGAAAGATCTCTTTCCTCAAGGGCTGACACCTTTTCATTGTAAAGAGGTGGAAGTCTTATTAATATTTTATTTACAATATCAATGTCTTAGATTTCTTTGCCTAGACCCCGAATTGCTCCAACCACTTCAGTAATTCGATTAAAGAAAGAGTCTGCATTCTCGTCTGGATGCATCTTCAGATCATCAAACCAATTGTGCATCACTTGTAGTTTCACCTCCTTCACTTTTCTATCTCCTTCATAAATATTATCGAGTTTATCCCACATGGATTTTGCTAAGGTTCAATTCATCACCTTTAGGTAGATCTAATCAGAAAGGGCTGCAGTGAGTGCATTTTGTGCTTTAGCATCTGCATCAAGAATTTTCTTGTCTGTTTCAGTCATATCCAGGCCCGTTGGATCAGTGACTTGTATTCCTTGCACAGTAGAAAAGAGAACTTCCATTCCAAGAGATCTTAGATGAGATCTCATTCTGTTCTTCCAGATCTGGAAATTACTTCCATCGAATTGAGGGACTCCCCTGACATTGACTGCATTCTCCATGACGATAAAGGACAGATTCAATACCAGTAACCTTTATCCTCTGATACCACTTGAAGGACCCCAGAACACCCTGAGAGGGGAGGGGTGAATCAAGGTGACAAATTTTTCTTTTGATGATGGATCTTGTTCCCACGTTGGTAGGAACTTGTTGAACCTGTATGATGAAAAAGGTTAGAAAGCAAACATTCACATGCACACAACACTTTTTACTTGGTTCACCACTAAGGGCTACGTCCAAGGAGCATACGCCGATAGGTTTTCGGTCATACCAAAATCCACTATGCTTCACTAGCTGTAGATTACAAATGTTTGGGTACAGTCACTCTGTCCCAGGCTCACTGCCTTTACAAAAGTTTAGGGATATCTCACTGCTTCCCTCGGGTCACTCCCGTTGACTCCCCCCGGATCACTACCGTTGGTGAAGTCACACTCAGTTTATAGACGTGAAGGTATCTTCAATAGATAGACATTAAGTTCTTTGTCTCCTATTCATCATGATATTTTGCTTGCATCAGGGTTTAGAGTTGATGCTCTTTTTAGTTCAATAATTCTTCTTTAGTGCAATGATTTAATGCACTAGATCCCCTGTACACTGGGAAAACAACCTTTGGAAAGGGCCTTTGAAAAGTACCCTACTTCGCAAGGCTCCCAACTTTGGAAATCTCAAACAAGTCTTCGCGGAACCCCTGCCTTTTCGCGAATCCCAATCGCGAAGCTCAATCACAAATCACTCTCGCGATGCACAAGCCTTCGCAATGCTTGGCTGTCGTGGAGATCCTGCCTCTTCGTAAAGCTCACTGAGCCAATGTAGGGCGCATGACTTTCGCGGAGCTAGAATAGCCGCTGTGAAGCTCCTCTTTCGCGAAGCACACTGCCTTCGCGAGTAACCTTTGCGAACCGAGGGCAAAGGATTTTTGTTGAGAGCTCTCTCTCTACTTCTCTCGAGGGGGTCGACCTGTATTTATAGGCAATTCCACCGACCCTCAAACTTTCCGTGTGAAGTCAACACCACATCAGCTCAAATTGCGAATCTCTGAAGTTCCCGCCAGAATTCTCTCAAAATCGTGAAGCTCTACGGCAATTTTCCATTCGTGGAGCTCATCGTAATCGCGGAGCATACCGTCAATTCCTTCGCACCTTTTCCGCGAAGCTCCCTCGCAAAGCCCTTCATCACCGCAAAGCTCCCTTGCAAAGCCCTTCATCGCCACGAATATTTCCAACCTCTGCCGTTCACAAAGCTTGACGTAATCGCGAAGAATCACCGCCTCCATTCTTCTGGTCTTCGCGAAATCCAATCCATGCATCCCATCTTCGCAAAACTCATGCCTTTGCCATATAAAAATATGATCTTCCTGGAAATCCTATTTTCATGATGCTCACCAAACTTCCAAATTTTGGACCCCAAAAATTTGGCAAACACTGGGAAATGGCGCCACCTTCAATACTGTTCCCTACTTGAACTGTATGATCTCTGTGGTGGTACTCATTCTGAACTTCCAATGAGGATTGACAACAAACACAAACCAAATGCCAAATCATTCTTAGAAGATCATGGTTCCAACAGAGTCGCCATGGGTTTCACAATACAAGGAATAATCGATTAAAAGAGTAGAAAATCAGCAACACAAACAAGGATCAAGAATCAACTGACAATCATGAATACTAGGTCGAGGCCCCCTTACCAGAATCTTGACTTTACCTGATGAAAACATTCATGTTTTTGAATCCATCACTGAATCCATCCAAGACCAATAGCAATAAAATTGTTGTCAAAGGTTCCTAGAAATCCATTGTATTTCATCTGCTACCATCTAAGTCTGAATCTAGTGTAGCCGCACGAGTCTTCAATCACGGATCATGAATCATTCCCCTTGTTATCATTCCAGATCTCGTTTTAAGAAGGTTGTGCCATTCAAATCTTGAAGATATTTAAGTCCCCACTAGAAATCAAGATCTGAAACACCTTTTGGAAAACTAAGGATCCAATCTCACCATCGGAGTATGAAAGTTGTGTGTTGCTTCGAGCCTCTACCACTGCACTTTCCTTCTGATCTATCTCACCCAAACCTGGAACATCAAACCAGGAGATACCCATGCCCTTGTGGTATCACTGCACCCCTCCACCCTCACCCTTTCTGAACAAGATCGATGAACGCGGACTCACTGATAGTAGATCAAGCCACTGGAAATGGAGCAGATGTGCGCTCTTCACTCAGCCAAGATGAGTGGTGTTGTTCAGGTGAAGTGCCAAAATAGATCGAGATGGGAGCCCCGCATTTCTACCTCACCTGGCAGGAAAAATGAGATATTATCTCTTGAAGAGGAAGGCAAGGTGTGATATCTAGGTAAAGGGGAAAACACCTGAGGCAGATCTTGAGAAGGACCCAGGAAAAATAGGGGAAAAAATCACACATGGATGGATAGGGATTAAAGGGTGGCGCACCCTTTTTCTAACTGCATTAGAACTCAAAAAAATCATAATATTAAATAATAATTTTAATTAACAAAATAAGAAAACCATGAAACAGAATTCACAATTCCCCACCTTTCTAATTAAAATTCATAAACAGATACTCTCCACCTTGCAAATAAAATCTTAACCACATGATGATTTTGCACCGCCTACCATCATTAATTCAGGCATCACAACCTAAATAGGAAATCACCTATATAGTACAACACAAATAGTCCCCCTATCATGCATCAATGTGACACACGCTTCCCAAATTAATGACATTCTATACTACTGCCAAACATGCTCAGAATTAAGAAACTCTAAACATAAACAGAGAATATACCAGCACTTACCTGAGTTGACATCTGAGATCATGCCAACAAGGATATCTCGAATTACTCACCAGTACTTGCACACAAGTATAAAACACAACAGTACCCATCCTCAAACAAAAAAAAACATCGCAAAACAAACATCTCATAAAATTCATAAAGAATCACTCAGTAAACCAGTGCAATAATTCAAATAGTAGTAATAAAATAAATGAGAAAACAAGCATAGAAAATGAAAAATCGGTCTCCACCGGAATCTATCAGACATATAAAACTCTCCACCTAAGGATAAGACACTGCCTATAATCATGCAATAAGGGAAGACACCTCCTAACCTCAACTGATGTATAACCCATACAACCCTGGTCCTAGAGCCAACTCGAAACCTAGAGGAAACAAACCCAGCAAGCAAGGGCAGTCCACTATTGACCTAGGAAAAACCCATCCTAGTATAGACCGATGACATAAAGAACCTAATTCCCATGTAACCATCCAATATCGTTGAAGAGATACCAATAGTATCGTCAATAAGTATAATGATTAGACAAACATCTCCCCATGAACGTGCTTCTCTAACCATTGCCAAACACATTACTATCTGCATACCTGGTTACCTCCCAAGAAGACCGAACCTCTTAGGAAATGAAGAAGGAAACCCCTAAGTTGAATCCAAAAATATACCACCCTAAAACAATAAACAGAAGCACAGCCTAAACCAAGCCAACAAGAGAGGTTCCTCAAAACAAGGTATCACTGAAAAACTCATACAGTCCCAAGAGTCCTAAGGGAAAACTCTAAGCCTACGAGAACACCGGTGATCCAAGGAAATCCCACTACCAAATAAGAAATCCCATCTCAGTCTATCTTCCTAACAATGTCTAGGAACCACCTAACATAACTAAAGAGATCCTGACATAACTGCAATAAAGCCCGATCATCACTGAACCTATTAACATGACACTGCCTCTCTACACACTGCCCAAGCCCAATCACTACTCGCAACGGGTCACACCTAGAGACACCCGCCCAAAACTAAGACACACTAGAGGAACAAACCTGATCTAATTACCAACTCACTCTCCTAAGGATAAAGACAGAACTAGGAGACCAAACAAACCGACCGACCCTACCACAGACCTTACTGTTAACCAAGACACTCTCACCCAGACCAACCTCACACTAACCCCTTCCTAACCCCAGAACAAGATAAACACATAGTAACTACCAAGAGGAATCTATAGGGTTCTAATAAGAAAAAAAAATAAAAGGGAATTAACAAGGAAAACAACAATAAAACATATTTCAAAATTACATACAAATAGATCTAACGACCTAGATGAACAAAACAATAAAAGCATGCTTCAAAGTAAAATCCACTAGAAAATCATTTAAAACAACAAATATTAGATTCCAAATTTTTACAATACAAAATTATACCCAATTAGGCTCTAATACCACTTATTGGGGGGCTGTGCTGCACAAGGAAATCTCCATCAAAATAGCCAGGATCCATTAGGTATAAATTAGGTTTGCATAATCCCAAAATACAAAACAAAAAGTAAAACTTGTTTGTATTCTAAACATATTAAAAATAATCCAATAAACAAAATTAAAATTATTTAATAACACTAGTGAACAACACCACATGAAAACAAAAATAACAGCAA
The DNA here is from genome assembly GCA_963277665.1 of Viscum album. Taxonomy (NCBI): domain Eukaryota; kingdom Viridiplantae; phylum Streptophyta; class Magnoliopsida; order Santalales; family Viscaceae; genus Viscum; species Viscum album. The sequence continues at coordinate 452,015,303 of OY728133.1, forward strand.
CAAGCAATGAAAAACCCAAGAATAACAATTCTTAATAACTTTATCAAAAAATAAATTCAAAGATAACTTAGAATTAAATACTAGAAGAAGTTGGTGTTCAAAAATTTACAGGTCGACAAAATAAATGCATAAATAAGTAAATGGACATAGAGATTTACATGCTTCAACCAATTGGCCTACATTCATGGGGCATAGTCACCATGGGTTTTATAATGAAAGGAATAACTGATTACAAGTGAAACAAATTAGCAGCACAAATAAGGATCAAGAATCAACTGACAATCATGAATACCAGGCCAAGGCCCCCCTTACTAGGGGATTGAATTTACCTAATGGAAAAATTCATGTTGTCAAATCCCTCGCTGAATCCCTCCAAGAACAAGATTAAAAAACTGTTGTCAAAGGTGCCCAGAAATCCATTGTCTTCCATTTGTTTCCATCCAAGTCTGAATCCAGCATAGTTGCATGAGTCTTAAATCACGGATCATGAATCATTCCCCTTGCTACCATTATAGATCTAGATTTAAGAAGGTTGTGCCATTCAAAGCTTGAAGATACTGAAGTCCTCACCGAAAATCCAGATCTGAAATGCCCTTCTCCAAACAAAGAATCCAAGCTCACCACCAGAGGATGAAATTTGGGTGTTGCTTTGAGCCTCTACCATCGCACTTTCCTTCTGATCTGTCTCACCTGAACCTAGAACGTCGAACCAGGAGATCCCCAAGCCCTCACGGCATCGTTGCACTCATCCACCCTTTCCATTTTCGAACAATATCAACGAATGCAGGTTCATTGGTGGTAGATCAAGCTGCTGGAAATGGAGCGAATGTGTGCTCTTTACTCGGACAAGATGAGTGGTCTTGTTCTGGTGAAGTACCAAACTAGATTAAGATGGGAGCCCCACATTGCTACCTCACCCAGTGGGGAAAAATAAGATCTGATCACTTGGAGAGGAAGTCAAGGTGTGCTATCCAGGTAAAGGGGAAAACATCGGGGGAAGATCTTGAGGAGGCCCCTAGAAAATCAGGAAAAAAAAGGACACGTGGATGACTAGGTATTGAAGGGAGGTGCACCCTTTTTCTAGCTTCATTAGAACTCAGCAAAATCATAATATTGAATAAGAATTTTAATTAAAAAATAAGAAAACCATGAAACGGAATTCAAAATTCTCCATCTTGGTAATTAAAATTCATAAACAGATACTCTCCACATTGAAAATAAACTCTTAACCACATGATGATTCTCTACCACCTACCATCATTAATTCAGGCATCACATCCTAAACAAGAAATCACTAATATGGTATAACCCAAACAGTCCCCCTATCATTCATCGATGTAACACATGCCACCCAAATTAATGACATTCTACACTACTGCTAAACATGCTTAGAATTAAACAACTCTAAACATAAATAGAGAACATACCTGCACTTACCTGAGCTAAAATCTGAGATCATGCCAACAAGGATGTCCCGAACTGCTCACCAGTACCTGCACACAAGCAAAAAACATATCAGTACCCATCCTCAAACAAAAAAACATGGAAAAATAAACATCTTAGAAAATTTATAAAGAATCATTCAGTAAACCAGTTAAATCATTCAAATATCATTAATAAAATAAACATGAAAACAATCATAGAAAAAGAAAAATCAGTCTCCACCTGAATCTATTAGACCCAGAAAATTCTCCACTTGAGGAGAAGACGTTGCTTATAAACATGCAAAAGGGGAAGAAACCTCCTAACCTCAACCGTTGTATAACCTATACAACCCCAGTCCTAGAGCCAACTCTAAACCCAAAAGAAAAAACCCAGAAAGAAAGGGCATCCCACTAACAACCTATGAGAAACCCATCCTAGTCTAGCCTGACAACATCAAGCACTTAATTCCTAGGTACCCATCCAATGTCGTCAAAAATATACCAGTAGTATCGTCATGAAGTCTGGTGGTTAGCCAAACATCTCCCCATGAACGTGCTTCTCTAACCAATTCCAAACACATTATTATCCTCATACCTAGTTACCTCTCAAGAAGACCGACCCTCCTATGAAACAAAGAATAAAAACCCAAAGTTGAATCCACAACTCTGCCACCACGAAATCACACTAAACAGAAGCACAACATAAACCAATCCAACAAGAGAGGTTTCTCAAAACAGGGTATCACTGCAAAACTCATGAAGTCCCAAGAGTCTTAAGGGAAAACTCTAAGCCTACAAGAACATCGGTGATCCAAGGAGAGTTTACTACTGACTAAGAAGTCACATCTCAATCTAGCTTCCTAACGATATCTAGGAATCACCTAACACCACTAAAGAGATCCTGACAGAATCGCCATGAAGCCCGATCATCACTGAACATATCCACATGACACTGCCTCTCTACAAACTGCCCAGGCCCAATCACCACTCGTAGTGGGTCACACCTAGAGACACCATCCCAAAACCAAGACACACCAAAGGAACAAACCTGAGATAATTACCAGCTCTCTCTCCTAAGGATAAAGGCAGAACTAGGAGACCAAACAAACCGAATGACCCTGCCACAGAGCTACTGTTAACCAAGACACTCTCACATAGACCAACCTCACACTAACCCCTTCCTAACCCTAAAACAAGAGACACACATAGAAACTACCAAGAGGCATCTATAGGGTTCTGAAAAAAAATAACAAAGAATTAACAAGGAAAACAACAATAAAACATATTTCAAAATTACATCCAATGAGAGCTAACGACCTAGCTGAACAAAACAATAAAAGAATGATGAAATTTAAAATCCACGAGAAAATCATTTAAAACAACAAATATTAGATTCCAAATTTTGAAGATGCAAAATTATACCCAATTAGTCTCAAATACCACTTGTTAGGGGGCTGCGTTGTTCAAGGAAATCCCCATCGAAATAGTTAGGACCCATTGGGTATAAATTAGGTTCGCATAATCTCAAAATATGAAATATGAAATAAAACTTTTTCATATTCCAAACTTATTACAAATAATACAATAAACAAAATTAAAATGATTTAAGAACACTAGTGAAAAAAATAACATGACAGCAAAAATGATAGCAACAAGTAATGAAAAACCCATGAATAAAAATTCTTTATAACTTCTTTATCAGCAAATAAATTCAAATCCAACTTAGAATTAAATTCTAGAAGTAGTCGGTGTTCAGAAATTTACATGTTGACAAAATAAATGTGGAAAGTAGTAAATGGATACAAATATTTACATGCTTCATCCAATTGGCCTATGTGCATGGGGAAAAGTCACAATGGGTTTCACAATGAAAGGAATAACTAATTACAAGAGAAGAAAATCAGCAGCACAAACAAGGATCAAGATTCAACCGACAATCATGAATACTAGGCCAAGGCCTCCCTTACTAGGGGCTTGAATTTACTTGATGGAAACATTCATGTTTTCGAAGCCCTCGCTGAATCCCTCCAATACCAAGAGAAAAAAAACTATTGTCAAAGGTTCCCAGAAATCCGTTGTCTTCCATCCACTATCATCCAAGTCTGAATCCAATGTAGTTGCACGAGTCTTCAATCGCGGATCAAGAATCGTGCTTCTTTCTTCCATTGTAGATCTCGATTTAAGAAGGTTACGCCATTCAAAGATTAAAGATACTGAATTCCCCACCAAAAATCTAGATCTGAAATGCCCTTCGCCAAACTGAGAATTCAAGCTCACCTCCATAGGATGAAAGCTACATGTTTCTTCAAGCCTCTACCACTGCACTTTCCTTCTGATCTATCTTGCCTGAACCTAGAACATAGAACTAGGAGAGCCCCATTCCCTTGCGGCATCGTTTCACTCCTCCACCCTCACCCTTTATGAACAAGATCGACGAACTCTAGATCATCGGTGGTAGATCAAGCCGCTATAAATGGAGAAGATGTATTCTCTTCACTCGGCCAAGATGAGTGGCGTTCTTCAGGTGAAGTGCCAAACTAAATCAGGATGGGAGACCCACATTACTACCTCATCTAATAGGGAAAAAATAGATATGATCTCTTGGAGAGTAATTCATGGTGTACTATCTATGTAAATGGGAAAACATTGGGGGAAGATCTTAAAAAGGCCCCTGGAAAAATAGAAAAAAAGACACATGGATGACTAGGGATTGAAGGGAGGTGCGCCCTTTTTTCCAGCTGCATTAGAACTCAATAAATCATAATATTAAATAAGAATTTTAATTAACAAAATAAGAATAACATGAAATATAATTCACAATTTTTCACCTTGGTAATTAAAATTAATAAACAGATACTCTCCACCTTTCAAATAAACTCTTAACCACATGATGATTCTGCACCACCTACCATCATTAATTCGGGCATCACATCCTAAACAAGAAATCACCTATAGGGTGAGACCCAAATAGTCCCCTATCATGCATCAATGTGACACAAGCCTTCAAAATTAATGACATTCTATACTACTCCTAAACATGATCAGAATTAAAAAAAAAACTCTAAACATAAATAGAGAACATTCCTGCACTTACTTGAGCCGACGTTTGAGATCATGCCAACAAGGATGTCCCGAACTACTCACCAACACCTGCACACAAGTAAAAAACACAACAGTACCCATCCTCAAACAAAAAACATGGCAAAAAAACATCTCAGAAAATTCATAATGAATAACTCAATAAACTAGTGCAATCATTCAAATAATAGTAATAAAATAAATAAGAAAACAAGCACAACAAAATCAAAATAGGTCTTCACCTGAATCTATCAGACCCAAAAAAACTCTCCACCTAAGGAGAAGACACTGCCTATAATTATAAAATAGGGGAAGAAACCTCCTAACCTCAACCATTGTATAACCCATACATCCCCAGTCCTAGATCCAACTCGAAATCAAGAGGAAACAAACCCAGCAAGCAAGGGAAGCCCGCTACTGACCTAGGGAAAACCCATCTCGGTCTAGCCCGACGACATCAAGCACCTAATTCCCAGGTACTCATCAAATGTCGTCAAAGAGATACCAGCAGTACTATTAAGAAGTCTGGTGGTTATCCAAACATCTTCCCATGAACGTGCTTCTCTAACCACTACCCAACACATTACTATCCTCGCACCTGGTTACCTCCCAAGAAGACTGACCCTCCTAGGACACGAAGAAGGTAAACCCAAAGTTGAATCCACAACTCTGCTGCCCTAAAAGAACACTAGATAGAAGTACATCCTAAACCAAGACAACAATAGAGGTTTCTCAAAACAAGGTATCACTATAAAACTCATGCATTCTCAAGAGTCCTAAGGGAAAACTCTAAGCCTATGAGAACACAGGTGATCCAAGGAGAGCCTGCTACTGACTAAGAAATTTCATCTCAGTCTAGCTTCCTAATGATATCTAGGAACCACCTAACAGTGCTAAATAGATCCCGATAGAACCACCATTAAGTCTGATCATCACTAAACCTATTCACATGACACTACCTCTCTACACACTGCCCATGCCCAATCACCACTCACAGTGGGTCACACCTAGAGACACCAGCCCAAAACCAAGACACACTAGTGGAACAAACCTAACCTAATTACCAACTCACTCTCCTAAGGTTAAAGGCAGAACTAGGAGACCAAACAAACCGACTAACCCTTCCACAGACCTTACTGTTAACCAAGACACTCTCACCCAGACCAACCTCACACTAACCCCTTCCTAACCCCAGAATAAGAGACACACATAGAGACTACCAAGAGTCATCTATAGGGTTCCGACAAGAAAAAAAGAAAAGGGAATTAACAAGGAAAAAAATAATAAAACATATTGCAAAATTACATCCAAAGAGAGCTAACGACCTAGCTAAACAAAACAATCAAAGCATACTTCAAAGTAAAAGCCACTAAAAAATCATTTAAAACAATGAATATTAGATTCTGAATTTTGACGATACAAAATTATACACAATTAGGCTCTGATACCACTTGTTGTGAGGGATGCACTACACAAGGAAATCCTCATTGAAATAGCCAGAATCCATTGGGTATAAATTAGGTTCACATAATCCCAAAATATAAAATATGAAATCAAACTTATTTATATTGCAGACTTATTACAAATAAGCCAATAATCAAAATTAAAATGATTTAACAGCACTAGTGAACAAGATCACAGGACAGTAAAAATAACAGCAACAAGAAATGAAAAACCCAAGCATAATAATTCTTAATAATTTTTTTATCAACAAATAAATTCAAAGCCAACTTAGAATTAAATTCCAAAAGAAATCGGTGTTCAACAATTTATTGGTCGACAAAATAAATGTGGAAATAAGTAAATGGACATAGAGATTTACGTGCTTCGTCCAATTGGTCTACATGCATGGGGAAGAGTCACCATGGTTTTCACAATGCAAGTAATAACCAATTACAAGAGTAGTAAATCAATGGCACAAACAAGGATCAAGAATCAACCGAAAATCGTGAATTCCAGGATGCGGCCCCCCTTACCAGGGTCTCAACTTTACCTGATAGAAATATTCATGATGTTGAATCCCTAGATGAATCCCTCCAAGACCTAGAGCAATAAAACTGTTGTCAAAGGTTCCCAGAAATACAATTTCTTCCATCCACTTTCATCCAAATCTGAATCCAGTATAGCTTCATGAGTCTTCAATCGCGGATCATGAATCGTGCCCCTTTTTACTATTCCAGATCTCGATTTAAGAAGGTTGATCCATTCAAAGCTTGAAGATACTAAAGTCCCCACCAGAAATCTAGATCTGAAACACCCTTTTCCAAACCAAGAATCCAAGTTCACCGTTGTAGGATGAAAGTTGTGTGTTTCTCTGAGCCTCTATCGGTGCACTTTCCTTTCGATCTATCTCACCGGAACCTAGAATGTAGAAATAGGAGAGCCCCACTCCCTAGAAGCATTACTATAATCCCCCACCCTCATCCTTGCTGAATAAGATCAACGAACACAGGCTCACCAATGGTATATCAAGTCACTGGAAATGGATCGGATGCGCTCTCTCCACTTGACCAAGATGAGTGGAGTTGTTCAGGTGAAGTGTCGAACTAGATTGGGATGGGAACCCTGCATTGCTGCCTCACCCGGTGGGAAAAAACAAGATCTTCTCTCTTGGAGTGGAAGGCAAGGTTTGTTATACAGGTAAAGGGGAAAATGTCGAGGGCATATCTTGAGGTGGCCCCTGGAAAAATAGAAAAAAAAAAGTACATGTGGACAGTTATGGATTGAATGGCGGTGCACCCTTTTTTCCAACTGCATTAGAACTCAACAAAATCATAATATTAAATAAGAATTTTAATTACAAAATAAGAAAATCATTAAATAGAATTCACACCATGGATGATGGTATGAGATAAGGAATTCTAGTTTTCATAGATTAATAGAGATAGGCCTTGATCAACCCAATGTCAGTGGTTACTAGGACTGTAATTTTTGAGCATCAGGTGCTGGATGAAAGGACTATGGGAAAAAATAAGAAATTTTTTTCTTGTTCATAGGGAGAAGGATCACAGATTTGAAGTGGTGATGTACCCAATTTTTTTGTTGTTCATTTATGAAACCAAATGGGAAAAGTGTGCATTTTTAATATAAACACAAAAACTTAACATATTATTTTGAAGATCATTGAGGAAGGGGATAGTATGGGAAGAATGGGTGAATATTTAAAACTAGATCTTCCAAGTTTATGGAAAGAGAAAAAATTAAAAAATAATCTAAAAAATAATTATTCGCTGGAACAACTACTACAACCTATCAGAATCTGATGAAGAAAGAGTTTTTCTAAAGCCACAACAATTATGACTGAAGGATCATGTTTTTCGGTATATTTTGACTATCATGTTAAAGAATATGAGAATTTTAGTCAGTGATTTTCAGGGTGAATAAGAGGTATTATTCATTCATAGAAAAAAAAGAAACACTTATGGATATTTTTCAAAGATATTGGAAGGAGAGAAACGGGAGCAGAACAAAGAGATATTCTGGGAAGCTTCTACTAATCCTAAAGCTGATGAAGATGGAGACTAAAGTGAGCCTCTACTCCTCAAAGATGTTTGGCTAAAATTATAGTAGTTGAAGCTATTGTATTCACATGGTGATTTATTTCTGAGTTTTTATTTCTTTAATTTTGAAATTGTAATTATCTCCTGAATTTTGGAACTCAAAATGCAATCGTTGTTTGAATTTTTATTCTTCTATAATTTTGTTAAAAAAATTCTTCCATTATGAGTATTATGCATTTTTTATTGTTGTTTGAAGATCTATAAATAAGGCTCATTAATTAAATCCAAGTTGGAGTTTGAATATGATCCTTGATGTTTAAATTTTTCAATTACTAATCAAAGATTGTGAGTATAGTGACTGTTGTTTGTGTCTTTGTTTTCAATGATCATTGAGATTATTGATCAACTTCTTCATAAAAGATTTTTTCTTTCAATATCTTGGTTATAGACTCAAATTAATAATCTAAATGAGATGTGAGATTAGATATTTCTGTATTATCATAGAGAGAGTTATAGTTGTGAAATCCATTAAAAACAACAAGGAGATAATTATCCATAGGAATCACTAGTTAAACTAGTACTTCTTTTTCCTTTCAATTTCACTACTAATTTATTTTAGTTTATTTTGAATTTTTTCACTTATGTTTTCAATTACAATTTAGTTTTGAAATTTTAATTGTTTTCTTTGACATCATTTCTCATCACCTCAGAAACAATTAAAAATATAAAAGTGGAAAATTAAATAAATTGTGAAAAAAATAACTCCTATAGAGCAATTAAATTTATCATTTATTACTTTCCATGTAAATTATTAGTGAAAAAAGAGTCACATCACTTCATGAGGTGGTAGTCCTCCGTACACACGAGTGACTCTATCGTATCCCACATAGAATGGAAAGTAAAAAAGGTATGTGTGATATTATATTTAAAAAAGTATAATTATGATAAAATTAGCATACATATATACATTATATTCATCATCATACCCATTCGTGAGATATTTTTATGGAAAATGAGTCATATTAGTTTATAAGGCAATAGTCCATCATAGACACGATCGACAGTTTCATTTACCATTTCATGGAAAGGGAGATGGATATAGGTCATTACCTTAACATAATAACATATAAGTATATGGTAGATACTAATTTTTTTATATCACCATGGTTTAATAATATTTTAATAAGTTATAAGAAGAAATAAAATAAAAACACTTGTTTAAGAATGTTACCTCTTCTTTGGACAACTCCTTTGGGCTTGCACCAAAATCCTTTCTAGGTTGGATTTATGATAAAACTAAGGCATCTAAGATGTTGGGAGGGAATCAAGTAAGGTATTTTGTTAGGTATTGGACAATCCAAATGGATTTATATGTGTGAATAGAAGAGGATAGGGGTGGCCTTTTATAAGTGGGGGAGAAGGATATGCATGGAATTTTTTAAAAGAATCAACCATACCCATGTTTTTATCTTGCCAAAATGCTCCAAAAGGAACCTAAATAGACCTTAGATCTTATAAGGTAAAATAATTTCCAAAAATGTGTGTTTTATAAGTTGTTAGGTAATATTTAACCCTTATCTACTTAGTTTTACCCCTCTATAAACCCATTTTTTATTACAACCATAGTAACTAATTTATACTGTTTTCACTATTTATTATGGTCAAAAATTAAGTTGACCTTATTAGATAATATAAATTATTAAAATTTAAAATAATGAAACCATTTTTAAAAATTTAATTTATTGAATTTCTATAATTTTATTTAAAATTAAACTGTAGATGTGATGAAAGAGCGGTTTTCCAAAGAGAAAATTCTCATAAGTACAAAATGTTTTAACATCAAAATTCAATATGAAATTGATTAAAATGGACTAAAATAGTTAAATTGTAACATAATTGAATAAATTTCACTTTAAAACTAATTTAAAATATAATTTAACTTTGTAAATAATTTAAATGAAAAGGAATTGTTTTAATAAAAACATTATTTTTCACTAATCTGCAAAAAAAATAATTTTTTCAAGAAATTCTAAAAAATTCACCCAAAGATAATTTTGATATTTATATTTTGAAAATAAAGTTTATTTTTTCAAATAAATTTTATAAAAGTGGTAAAAATTAATTTTAAATTATGTATGAAAAGCATGACTAATCTGCCTTTCAGACAAATATAGTTTTTCAGAAAATGTTTCTTTATCTTTCAAATGGTTCTTATTTTATTTCTAATCAATATATAACCATTGAATTTATTTTATACATGTGTAAACCATATAATTTTTATAATTTAGTTATTACTATTCATACCCTCCATCTTAACAGCTAGATTATGATGGTCATGTTTAAATAATAATATTTTAATAAAGTATCATGTTTTTTTCAAACTCGGTGTTGTGTGCATTGAAATCTATAAAATATATTGAATTTATTTAAAAATAAATATATCTAAAATATTAGGGTGTTACATTATATTCTGATCTTGTTGCTTTATGTCATATATGCTATCGAATATGATGTTTCTCTTTTAAAATATCAGGGTGTTACATTTACGATATTGTTGATGTTGTCACTTATTATTTATTAGATAGTGTATTGTCTATTTGGATGTATTTTGTTACTACTGTTTGGCATAGAATTTATAGAAATGGATAAACAATGTAAATATAATAATATTAAGTGATTAATGGAATCAGCTTATAATTTATTTACCAATATCCCTTAAGACTATTTGAACATGGAAATAATGATTGAAGCATGTTTATATTTATTCATAACTATTTTTAGCTACTACATATAGGTTTCTTAATGAGGAAAAAGCAATGGTCTCGATTGTACCGACCTTTCCTTTTTGATTTCTTGAGGGTCGATGGAGCCAAGAGGGGGTTTGGAGAAGTTTGTAGGTCTTTAGAGACCTTTCTATCCAAAATGGGAAATAAAATGGACATTTTGAAAGTAGTTGTGGCTATGGTGTCCACCAGTCTAAAATGGGCTATTGGAGACACCTAGTGAGGGTGTGATGTCAGACATGGAACCATGAGGGTCTTCCGATCTGAAACAGCCAGAATGGAAATGGCCTAACAATCCATTTTGGAAGTGGTGTCGAGGGGGGAATGGATTTGTTTTTGGAAACACACTGTAGGGGATGTTGTGTCAATCTAGAAAGCTCAAGAACCATTGTGGCCATGTCCAAGACATAGTGGAATCTATGGTAGTAGTCGGTCTTGTTTTTAAATAGTCAAAATCACCATCAATATTTTTGGATCTTTACTAATTCTAAAGGGGAAATACATGATGAGTTAATATGGGTCTTAAATGTATTTTAATTTGATTTTTCCACTCTAATAAATGATATGTGCTCTTTATATAGAATTCATTCATTTTTTAGAATCACCATCAAAAATAGGGTTTGGTTAAGATATCTCTCGCATTGGAGCTTCATTGACATAAGTTATTATTGGGAAGTGATCACTCAACCTCCCTTTATCACCCCTTGATAAATTCCTTTTAGAATGTAACTCAAATAATGGAGAATCGAGTGATTTTTATCAAGTTAAGTTACCTTTATTTTGTCCTTTCCATTCATATATTTATTTAGATTTTCATGGTGTTAAAACCCTATGTTATGGGTGTTGATGGAGCATGGTTTGATGGTGTTTTGCAGATGTTAGGTTCCATCTAGTCATCCTTTATCTTGGTGGTGTTTCTTCTGGTGATTGTTAAACCTTGATCGTCTATTCTTGTGTGATAAACATTGAACTTATTAAATGAATCTTTTCTTCCTAGTAGTTTTTTGAAACTAGAATATATACTTAGAATCATGTTTAAATAATTATTTTAGATTTTTATAATTGATGTCATAGGTTTCCTATGGTTGCAACTAGTAATAAATGAATCGGTTGATTCAAAGTGATAATTAGTTAGTTTTTTGATAAAATATAATTGATTTGGTCTGAGCAAGCTTGTTTGCTTATGAAAGTTGGATACCTTAGTTTAGGGCCTAGATTCCCTGTTGGATTTTGTTGTCTTCTTGCCTCCTTGTTTGATTTATGTAGATGTGATCCTTGAGATGTGACATGATTTGATCCTGGGATGACTGATGGTTTGATGATACATGGGTGGGGAGACCTGGGTTTGTGGTAGCAGTTGGTGTTAGTAGTGGCGGGATGCCTAGTGATATGCATGATAGTGTCAGGGATAGCACCAAGACTGAAAAAACGGGTTGAAGATGGAATTACCCATTGTTGTGTTGAAATTTGGGATGATTTCTTGTTTATGAATCTACTTAAAGGTTTATATGGTAGGTTTTTTTATTTCTGCATTCTTTTCCACGCTGCTTGTGGTAGCTGGTTGTGCTTGGTCAATGCATTAATTTTTTTGTAACTTAGGATGAGTCCTATAGTAATTAGAATTGTGGAATAATAATGAATAGTAAATGTTTCAACCCATGGGGTTGGTGTCATAATGGAATGTTGATGATGACTCTTGAGGAACTATGGGATTAGTTGTTTTATACTCAGAGGGCATGGATTTTGTTTGGATTATATCTGGAGGGCATGGACTTCGGTTGATAATTTAATGAAAATTGGAAATGGTTTAACATTAATTAATAGATTATGAATTAATTAATGTGGTAGTGAAATTTTTAAAGGAATTTTTAAAATTAAAGTCTTCTTGACATAATGGTGTGCTTATAGGATATCTAGTCCTTATAGTGGCATTCAGGTGTTCATGAGATGATATCTATAGTTAGGTCTAAGGCTGGGGTTTTTCTCATAGTGTGGTTGTGAGATATATATATCCTATATGTTATGTGTTTTCATAAACTACCCCACCCATGTTAATAGGGAAAATGACACCCAGTGTACTCTAGGAGGTTGTTTTACCCAACATCCAGGTTGGTGAGGAATGGATGATTGACTACCCCATCTTTCCCTGCTCTCTTCTCCTGATAGATTTATGTTCTAGTATGCATGATGGTTATCTTTCCCATATATATTTTTGCCTAAGGTTTTAATGGCTTGTGGTTATTTCACACACATATATCTTCAACTATAGTATTCTAAGGATTATTATAGGTATATTATGTATGGGTTGTGATGGATTGTGATATAATACATGGTGTATGGGTTGTGGTGGGTCCTAGAAACTACTCAGTTACAATCTAGAGATATGGAATGGTATGATGAGATGATATGATGCACAAGATGCATGGTACATGATAATGAGATTATGTAATGCATAGGGTGCATGATGCGATACATTATCCCATGTGTCATCGGTTTGGATTACTTTTAGAGATAGATGGATCAGGATGTATGATGTTAGAGAAGAGCAGAAAACCAGTGGGTAATTGGGAGTGGGGCACTTTCTTTTGATATTATATTATATGATTCTTATATGTGATACTTTATGAGAGTGCCATGGTGAGGCTGGGAACTTAGCATACCAGTTTATATGATGATTTAGCTTCACTTTTTGGTCACTGGGATTTAGTATTCTTTATTTATATTTTTCATGATATGATTTGGGGAGGGTCTTAATGAGTATACATTTTATGCTCACTATACATATATAAAACTGTTTTTCAAGACTGTAGAAGTTGGTTGGTGATCAAAATAGACTCTACTAGATTGAGGAGTTGTTTAGGAGTTGTTTAGGATTTGAGGTCACTACTGAAGATTTCCTTTTTGGTACTTATAGTTTTATTTTGAAGTTGTTCAGTTGTATGGAATTATATCTATGTTGGGATATTTTATTATATCTTGAGTAGGAGGTGCATGATGGTTTTATCTTATCTCTATTTTCTCATGTTCTTCTCAGAGGGTAATACCCCCCATTTGTGTGTATGATATACCCTCGGTGCTTATCACCAACTCGTGGCCTATTGGAGGTGGTCTTCAAGCATTTTTATCTATCTTCTCTCATTATTGGATGAGGATGGGTACCTTTGGGGGAGGGGGTCATGATATAGTGGTATCAAAGGTTTGGGTTGAGGGAAAGAATGGAGTTTGGACATATGCATAGGTGAGGACTACATGGTTTGGTATGGAAACAGTGTCATATGGTCCTAGTAAATAATTTAAACAAAGGAGGTTGGCTAGGAAATAAGTATTTAAGGACCTATATGATCTGATGCACGAACCTTTAAGTTAACTAATCCTACTAAGAAAATTGATACTAGTTGTAGGGTAGAGACATAGGAAAGGATCATGCATCATCCTTCTTTGTGCCTACGTTTAAAATGAGTAGATCTTGGGATTATATTAAACCTTAATTAAGTAATTAATTAATCTTAAATTTTATATATTTTAAGTTTAGGAGTCCCTAATAGTTTTTTCTTTTATAGATATGGCTCTAGGTCACCCTCCTCAAGTTAGCACTAAAGATGTTTAGCAGGACATGCCAACAGATCACCATAGAGTATAGTTCAATGATGAAGACACTTAGAGGAGAACACTTTGAGAGTTTCAATGCCAGTGTCTAAAAATTATGAGGGCTCTGTTATGGACTTTTTGATGGAGGACTGGTTAGAGTAGATAGAGATAAACTTCAATTTGATTTGTGCTTGGAAGGAGCACTGGGTTTTGTTGGTAGTGATAATAATGCATGGATCTATGAGGCAGTGGTGGTTCTTTTTTCTCAAGGATAATGAGGAGTTGAAAGTCTCATGGTATATATTCTAAGATCAATTTTGAGTTGATTTTATTTATTTTACCATAAAGATAGACAGCTTCTAGAATTTTTTTACTCCTCTATAGGGTATTTCTAGTGTGCAGGGGTTTGGGATCCATTCCAAGACCCTTCTCTAATATGTTTAGAAAATTTTTCTAGATAAGGACGTTAGGGAGAGGCATTTCAAGGAGTCTTTGCATCCATATATCCATCACTAGGTCAGCTTGTTTATGTTGTTAACATATCTTGAGGTTCTAGAAATATCACAAGTCATTGAGAGTACATTGGCCAGAACTGGATCATCGTTAGAGGGGATTCATTAGGATTATCCACATAATAGATTTGTGGTTTAGAGTTCCAAATTTCCCAGATTGAAGATATTTCAGATAGACAAGGGGTAGATTTTAGCCCTCATCATTTCATTTCTATGGGATTGGTGGCTCTCAAGACCCTTACAATGGATCATATGCTTTTTTATGTGAATATCATGGTTATTAGTGGTAGGAGTACCTAAAATTTTTGAGTAGGTAGCATGTGGAAGGTGTTCTGCTTCAAGTTCCACCATTGAGGCAGTTTTAGTAGAGTCATCAGTAGTAGATTAATCCATCTTTAGATCATCATAGGGGATATGGGGCAGGCATAAAACAACTCTATGATTCTCTCATCCTCAAAGAGAAGAGTGCGGTTATGGAGGTTGTCTTCATTGGGGTCAGAAAGTTCACGGAGTAGGTTATTGTCAGCTTCAAGCTCTAGAATTTCTAGTTCCAGGAGAGTCATACATTGTTTGAGGTACCATTTTCTTTTTCTTTTTACTTGGGTTCATGATTTTTGTTTGATTCAGGAGACACACACTCCTTCATACCACCTACCCTAGTCTATGATTTGGGACTTAAGGTTGAGAGACTTCTAGTTCCCTTAGATTTGAGTACGCTAATTAGAGTGTGAGCTTATCTATATGAAGTATATAGAGAATTTTAGATAATTTTGGGGAAACACTGCTCTTGGGTAGACTTCTTATGTTTAAGAATATAGAAATACAACATTATCCTCTACATGGATCATCTATATTCAGTTCAGGATATCATGGATTGATTTAGAATATAGATTTTATTCTTTTATATTGATAAATATTCTTCTATGTTCATTGGTAAGTAGGACCCTTGGATGGGTTGGAGACATGTTTCATCTTTGTCTTCCTTGATGGCTGAGATAATGCTAAGCTCTTTGGAGGTTCAACCAGCAGTGTTTCTCAAGTTTGTGGAAGAGTACCTTGATATATTTCTTAAAGAGGTTCTGGTGTTACCCCCTATATGGGAGATTGAGTTTGGGATAGTTCTACAATAGGGAAATTCTCTAACCTCAATGTCTCTATATAGGATGGAGCCTTCAAATTTGTGAGAGATGTAGGTAAAAATCAATGATCTTTTGCAGCAGTATTTTGTTCATCCAAGTGTGTCACCTTGGGGTGCTTCGGTTTTTTTCGTAAAGAATTTCGATGGCAGTATGCATCTCTGTATTGATTATCATCAATTAAATCAAGTTATAGTGAAGAATTTTTACCCTCTTCTATGAATTGATGATTTTTTCAATCATTTTAATGGATCTAATTGGTTCTTGAAGATCGATATGTGATTGGGATATCATCATATGAAAGTAAAGGATGAGGATATACCAAAGACCACTTTTTGATTTTTTTTTTATGGGAATTATGAGTTCTTTGTGATTTCATTATGTGTGATGAATACTCCAATTATGTTCATGGGTTTTATGAACATATTGTTCTAATAGTTCTTGGATTTTTTTATGGTGGTTTTCATTAATGACATCCATGTATACTACAAATCTATGGAAGAGCATGCAGAGAATCTATGGATAGTTTTGGGAGCTATTAATCATTAGTAGCTATTGGGAAGCTTTCAAAGTGTGAGTTCTAGGATTGTGAAGCTCACTTATTGGGTAACATCATGTCCCAATGCAGTGTAGTCTTGTATCCTTCAAAGATTGAGGTAGTTGTTTATTAGGAATACCCCAAGATGGTTGTGGATGTGTGGAGTTTCCCTAGTCTTGAAAGCTACTGTATAAGGTTCGTAACTGACTTCTCGAGTATTGATATTCCAATGATAGACTTTAACAAAAAGGATTATGCATTCTTGTAGACTATCTAGTATCAGGAAGCTTTTGATTATCTGAAGGATAAGTTGGTCAAAGCTCTAGTCCTTAATTTTCTAGAAAAGGGAGTTTGGTTTAAGGTTTTCTATAATGATTCACATATTATCTTGGGTAGTGTATTGATATGGAAGATATCTGTTGTTTCTTATGTATCTTGATAGTTACGTCTCCATGAACTTAACTATGTCACATGTGATCTCGAGTTAGAAGCAATTGTGCTTTCCTTGAAGTTGTGGTGACATTACCTCATTGGTGAGTATTTTGTGGTTTTCACTGACCACAAGAGCCTAAGGTATGTCTTATCTCATTTTGATTTGAACTTGATACAATTAAGGTGGATGGAATTATTACAGGATTATAAGTGTTATTTCTTATACACTGGGAAAGGGTAATGTTTTAGCTGATGCGCTGAGCAAGAAGTCACACGGTGATGTCGTGTGTGAATTTGTGTATTCTTGGATATTGATCAAATATCTCTCCATAATCCATATTTATAAGGGATGGGTTGGTAGAATAGGATGACTTTATAGATTAAAGTATAGTCATCTTTGGTGCAGCAAGTGGAGGATTCCCACCTAGGGGATTCTAAGGTGGAGGTTTGAAGAGATTGAGTTGTCTGTGATGATTCCTGCGATGGGTGTTCTAGGGATTATTAGCATTGTTTGTTATTCAAGGGGAGGATTTTTGTTCTATTAGTGATGCATGATTTTCTTCTGCATAAGTTCCATAGATCACCCTTGACGATATATCCTATTGTGACAAAGATGTATCATGCTCTAAGTGTTCGGTTTTGGTGGCCTGGGTTGAAGCATTTAGTTGAAGAGTTTGTGTCTTGATGTTTTGTATTCAAAAAGGTGAAGGTCAAACACCATGTTCCCAGTGGATTTATCCATCTATTAGATGTTCCCTTGTGAAATTGGTAGGACGTTTTGATGGACTTATTTTCCATTTTACGTCGATCTTAGGGAGGGTATGATTTTATATGGGTGAGAGTGGACTATTTGACAAAATCATCTCACTTCTTAGTGATCAAGGAGTTTATCATAGTGGAGATTTTGTCAAGAAAGTACTTGGAGGAGGTGGTCAGGCTCCACAGAGTCCCGAGGATAGTCATATTTGATGGTGATCCTCATTTTACCTCTAGGGTGTGAAGAGGTATTCAACATGATTTTGGGTCTTAATTGTTCCTTAACACTGATTTTTATACACAAATAGAAAGTGATATAGAGTGGAATATACATACTCTTGAGGATATGTTGTGTGATTGTGTCCTAGATTTTGGAGATTTATGGATGAGGCACATTTCTTTGGTTGAGTTTTCTTGCAATAATAGTTTCCACTCCACCACCGGCATGGAAGCACTTGAATATTTGTAATAATGACCTTATCATTCTTCATTGTGTTGGACTGGGGTCTAAGATTCAGCAATTCTTAATCCTAAACTAGTATATAACATGATAGAGATGGTTTATGTGATTCTCAAGAGGATAAAACCAGTGTAAGATCGTCAAAATTCATGTGCCAGTCATAGGATGATACCTCTTGAGTTCAAAGTTGGAGATAATGTGTTCCTAAATATGACTCCTCATCGTGATTAGTTTTTTTATTAAAGGTTGGGTTCAAAGCCTCAATTTATTATTTAAAGAAAAGACCTCTTTAGACTGGGTAGAGGGAGACCCATTACATAGCTCGAAGGCCCAAGGCTATGTGGCCTAAATACAAGGCTTGAAAGCCCATTTTTTGGCCCAAAGGACCCCTCGGTGAACAGTACTGCTATAGTACCCACACTGCTACAGTACCTGCTATAGTACAGCCACCACTACAGTTCCTGCTACAGTCCCTCTACCGCTACAGTGTCGCCGCTGCTACAGTTCCCTGCTATAGTACTGCTACAGTACTAGGAAATTCTCCCCTGCCCATATTTGATCCTGGGTCATTTGGATGCCAAGCAGGAGCCTGTACCACTAGGGTACAGGCTCGTTGGAAACTCATCGTGGTTAGTGAATGTTTGGTTATGAGATTAATCTTTATCCCTGATTTTTTAGGCCTTTAGAGGTGTTGGTTCATGTTGGATTAATTGTGTATCATATATCACTCCCCCTGCAGATAAACTTGATACATGATGTATTTCATGTGTCATGGATTCTTCATTATCTTCATGATGACTATCACATCATAGATTAGGGTAAGATCAATGTTGATGATGATAATACCTTTGAGGAGTGTCAATTGGAGATCCAAGATTATTGGGATAAGGTTTTATGTGGTTGTTTTATTTTCTTGATTTATGTCTTATAGTGACACGATGGTGTGGAGGAGAGCACTTGGAAACATGAGTTGCAGATACTCACTCAATATCCCAAGTTGTTTGTTTCTTATTTCTTCTTTTATATCAAAGTTTTGTTTTCATTTTCCTTTATATGGATTATGATATAATTTTATCTTCTTGGTGTCTTGTTTGTATAATTTCTCTTTTTTGTGAGGTATCTCCCTTGGGAGAGTGTTTGGGAGTTGGTTGTTAGTGTTATGTGGTTTTATGCCTTGTTTATCTAAGTGATATGTTTTTCTCCTGTGATGGAGAGATTCTTTAGAGGTATCTCACGGGGTGGATATTTGGATGACACCTTTTATTTTCCTTATCTCTAAGTTTGGTTTTAAATTCTAGAGAATGATAATTGTTTTAGAGGTATATAATGTAATGGTCCAGACCTTATTGACCTTTATTTTGTGTTTTCTAAATATTGGTAGAGTTGAGATAGAGTTTAGAGGATTTTATAAGTCATTGGAGACCTTTATATACAAAATAGAAAACACCATGGCTATTTTAAAAGTTGTGGTGACCCTAGTGTCCTCTGGCCTAAAACAGGCTAGTGGAAATTCCCAATGAGGGTGTGGTGCCAAGCATGGCACCTTGAGGGTAATCCTGTCTAAAATTGTTATAATGGAAATAGATTTCCAAGCTGTTTTGGAATCCTGTTGAGGTTAAAATGTATTGGGTTTGGGAAACATGATATAGGGGATTTCATTTTAGGATGGAAAGCTTAAGAACCACCACATCCATGTCCAGTTTATGGTGGAAGACATGGTGGTAGTCGAGCTTTTTTCTTAATGGTAAAAATCACCTTCGATCTTCACAGATCTTGAACGGTTAGAAATGGAAAAAATGTGAGGAGTTAAGAGGGGTCTTAAATGAGTTTTAATTCGATTATTCCCCTCTACTAACCGGTCTGTGATCCTCCTCTCAAATTCCATTATTTTTTAGATGCATCGGTGAAACTGGGGTTTGGTTGAGTGATATCTCACATTGAAGCTTCATTGATGGAAGTTGTTGCTATGTGGTGTACATTCTAGCTCCCTTTGGAACCCCTTGATTGATTCCTTGTGGAATCTAACTTGTATCATGGTGAATTGATTACTTTTTCTCAAGGTACCTTCCCCTTTTTTTCGTTCATCCTTTTGTTTGGATGTTTTTGGTAGTCAAAACCTCTATTTTCAGTGTTTTTGGAGCATGGTTTGATGTTGGTTTTTGGATTCTAAGTTCTATTTGGTATTAATTTAGCTTGGTGGTGTTTCTTCTAATGGTGGGTGAACCTCGATCTTCTGTTCTTGTGAGAATAACATTTAACTTATTAATCAAGGTGGGGGATTTTTTTCTCCTATTTTATATGAAATTGTAAATTTATCATGCTTAATATCTTTCAATAATGGTAGAATTAACCCTAATTAATATGAAATATAATTAAAGAAAATAACTGTCTTTGGTTGTTAGGAATCACATGTATTTTCACCATGATAACGGTTTTCCTCTTATTTTACTAAATAGTTTGTTATCTATGTTATTATTTGGTTAGAATTTTTGTTTATGATAGGGTTTAGCATGCTAGATTTGATGAAATTGGTTAAAGAATGTGAAGCCAGAATTGTTGATAGCTTAAGAATTTAATAGTAATGTTTAAATAAAATTATTCTTTTTTATGCTTGATGAATTTTTAATGAAATCATTCTTCCCTTTTGTTAATGGAATTTGGATAAAGAACATGAAGCTTGTATTCTTGTTGATGAAATGATAGAGGCATGTTAAATGAATTTTTTCTTCCTTGTAATTTTTTGAAACTAGAAGTGATTCTTGAAAGCATGTTTAAATAATTGTTTTAGATTTTAATATCTTGTGCCTTAGTTTGTATGTGGTTGTAACCTATAATAAATGAATTGGTTAATTCAAGTAAGTAAGGAACTGATTATTTCATAAATATAATTATTTGGTGTTGAGAAATATTGTTTTCTTATAAAGGTTGAATTCCTTGGTTTAGGGCCTAGATTCCATGTTGACTTTTTTTTGTTTGCTTTTTGCCTTTTGTAATTTCTCTAGATGTGATCATTGTGATGAAATGTGATGTGATCCCAAGATGTTTTATGGTTTGAAAAGACATGGTAAAGGAGGCCTGGTTTGTAGAAGCAATTGGTGTCGGTGGTGTTAGGATGCATGGGCATCATCAAAGTAGGGTATTTTATTAATAATAAAGAGAGAGAAAGAAAACACACATCCAGGTCAAGGAGGTCTGAAGTAATATAGACCCATGGCATCTTCCCAAACAAAATTAGCACACTCAGTGGGAATGGAACCTAGATTTTAATATATAATAAGAGGGCTACTATGATCCCCCTTTGAGGCAAGGATATCAATAAAAAAAATTCCCTTCCCACCATGTAGGCTTCAAGTTTTCTCAACAAATGTACTCCTTGAATCTTTGAATAATATAAATAATAGACCAAGGGGGGTCATACCTTCCTTGGAGAGAATTGTAAATAACTGAATAATTTGTTTTAATATCAGTGAGGGAAATATTAATAGAAATAAAAATCTCCATCCCATTAATAAATGATTTTGCCTATGCAATAATAGAGTCACCTTGTCCATAAAAACTACTAAAATCAATAACTACTGAACCTCTAGAGTCACGGACAACACCTCCACCTCTCATGATGCCAAGATTGTAGGATCCATCAATATTGATCTTAAATACATTACAAGGTGGATTCTATTGAACCCATCAACCCAATGAATCCACACTCAGAGAAGTAGGTGCACATCTCCTACCATTCATGACCATTCTCATGGATTGAGAATTGTCCCAAAATTTCATAAGAACCTCCAGATTAATCGCTAGACACCTGGACCGAGTCTGCATCGCCAAGAAAGAGCTCATATGTCCTTCCACTCGTGTTTTTTTCTAGCATTCTAGATGGTACAATAGCCTATGGAAATCAATGTGTCCCTCACCTTCCTCTCTAAGACATTACCTTCCACCCCATGAAACTAGTAAAAATATAAATCCATTCCAAACCACCCTTACCCAATCACCCTCAAAGAAAACGTTGTTAAATGATTCCTCCTTATATTTTAGACAACAAAAATACTTGGACACCGTGTTGATAACTTTATGTTTGATAGAATCATCGATCAAAGAGCACAGTGCCAGATATTCCACACACAAAAATTGTACTTGATCGTTATTTCTTTGCACCATAGGAGATTACCAATTCCCTCATCTGAACTAACCAAGATAGATATGTGATAATCTTTGGAAGATAAGGTTCCTAATTATGCATTAGTGAAGAAAATTTTATTAGGATCATAGAAAAGTTGTATGTTGTTGAAAACCTCACATTAATGTGAGTCTAGGGTGGCTTGAATGATACTTGAAGTTCCAAGGATCGAATAACAACTGAGAAGGGGGGGTTGAATCAGTTGTTAAACTTTTTATAAGTTTCAAAACTTTAAGAAACTTAACCCTTGAAACCTGTTAAGATTTATTTCCTTATCAACATTTAGTAAGAAACTCAAGCATGAAAGAAAGGTAAAGCAAGAAAGGCACACAAGATTTACAAGGTTCGGACTCAATAAGAGATCCTACGTCCTTACCATAGCCACTCCCATGGGTCTATGGAAATCCGCTATAATAACTAAGTGAATAAAACTTGTGCCAACTCCCGTTAGATACCTTCTATCTCCCAATAGGAAATATTATACTGACTTCCATCAGTTTACAATGTTTCCTTAAAGAAAAAATGACCCAAACACAAGAATAAGAACTTTTTTGAAGCTGCTCCACAAATGCTCACTCCGAATCTTCATTCCGGTTTTCTTGAATCTGATTTTCTAAAACCGGTCTTCTCATAAAGGTAATGATGATTCCGATTTTTTTCTGCTAAAAACCCCAAGAAAAACTTATTCAAGATAATTATGATCTTCTTATCAAGGTAAGATGATTCTGATTCTCTTCTTCTCAAACACTCAAGAAAACTTTTTCAAGATGGTAGAAACTTTTCACTTCGAATTCTCCAGTGCTCCTCCTTTTCCACATGTGTGAAAAATTGCAAATGAGTGAATGGTCTGAGCACATATTTATAGGCAACTCAGAAAACAAAGGTAGGAAACTTGAAAATCTTTCTTGCTTCATTAAATTTTAAAAACTCTGCAAATCTCACACATTTAATCTTAAATCTTTGACTTATTCAAATCTCCTTAAATTTATCTGAGATTTATGCAAAGTTGAAATTCAGGTTTTCTTGAACTCTTCATATATTTCTCAGAATGATAAAGTTGGATATTGGTTCTGATTTTCTCAAAAACTTGCTCAGAAATCAAGTTTTGAATTGTGCACAAATCAGGTTCTAGTTTTCTCAACATGTTGCTCAGAATTGTCATTCTATTTTTCTCAACATGCTACTCAGAATTGTCATAAGTTTCCAAATTCAAGTTCTGAACTTTTCTTGATCTTCCGTTGACTTCTTCAACTTTTCAATCTTCTTGACAAACCTTTTCTATGAGAAACTTTTCTTTCTCTAAGGAACTTTTCCTTATCTAAGGAAGTTTGTTGTAGGAAACGTTTCTTTGAGCTCAACAACATCTTCAGGTTGCAGGATCCGAGTTTCCCAGTAACATGATTAGAAGTAGGATCTGGATAACATGTTCAGAAGTAGGATCCAGTTTTCCTCATAAGGTTTCTCAAAATTCAGGTTCTGAAATCAGGTTCAGGAAACAGGTTCTAGATTTCTAGTTCAGGAAACAGGTTATGGATTTCTGGTTCAGAAAATAGGTTCTGGATTTCTGGTTCAGGAAACAGGTTCTGGATTTCTAGTTCAGGAAACATGGTCTGGATTTCTGGTTCAGGAAACAGGTTCTGAATTTCTAGTTCAGGAAACAGGTTCTGAATTTCTGGATTAGGAAACAGGTTCTGAATTTCTAGTTCATGAAACAGGTTCTGGATTTCAAGTTTAGGAAATAGGTTCTGAATTTCTAGTTCAGGAAACAGGTTCTGGATTTCAGGTTCAGGAAACAGGTTCCGAATTTCTGGTTTAGGAAACATGTTCTGAATTTCTGGTTCAGGAAACAGGTTCCGAATTTTTGGTTCAGGAAACAGGTTCTGGATTTTAAGTTCAGGAAACAGTTTCCGAATTTCTGGTTCAGAAAATAGGTTCTGAATTTTTGGTTCAGGAAACAAGTTCTGTATTTCAGTTTCAGGAAACAGGTTCTGAATTTCTGGTTCAGTAAATAGATTCTGAATTTCTAGTTCATGAAACAGGTTCTGAATTTCTGGTTTAGGAAACAGGTTCTAGATTTCAGGTTCATAAAATAGGTTCCAAATTTCTGGTTCAGGAAATAGGTTCTGAATTTCTGGTTCAGGAAACAGGTTCTGGATTTCAAGTTTTGGAAACAAGTTCTGAATTTCTGGTTTAGGAAATAAGTTTTGAATTTTCTCAGAATTTTGCTTAGTGAAAATCATCAACCCTCTTCACCATTTCTTCAACAGCTTTTATCATGAAACTTTTCATGATATGTGAGAACTTTAAGATCAGAAAAGCATCATCTAATTTTGTTTAGAAAGTTTGAGACACTTTCTTAACTTCTGACTTCTTATTTTTCAACATCATCCTCTTTAAGAAAATCGTCAATAACCAGCAACTTCAACTTTCTATAACTAAAAAACATTCTTCAACAAAAATATTAGTTGTCAACAAATACAAAACTTTTTCAAAACAAAACACCACATAGGTTCTTCAATCTCCCCCTTTGGATTTGTTGGAAACCCTTGTTTACAAATTTTCACCTCAAAAAAATTTCACATCTCAGGTTCTTGAACTTTACCAAAACATAGCCTTTCCCATAGAGAGAGTGTCCTAACACCACACTACTAGATAAAGTAGTGTTTTTGAAGGATTTCCATCCCTCGATGACGATAAAATTTTGTGTCCATGTAAGGATAAACTTCACCTTACTCAAACTCCCCCTCAACTTTTATCTTCCTCTTTCTCACTTTTCTTTTCCTCTCTCATTTTTATTTCTCTCACCCCCATTATATGATAACCATAGCTTCATTTTCACAAATTAAAGTCAAGTAAACATTGTTACTTACTCTCCCCCTTTGTCAACATAATCCAAATCATGGTGGGGGGGACTTCCTTATAAGTTTTTAGGAAGTCATGGGAGGAGGCTGAACATGGAGTTGCAGCCTCAGTTCAACAAACCTTTCCTTTGACATTGCTTTTGTAAAAATATTAGTAATCTTATACTTTGTTAAAATATATTCCATCAAGACTTCTCCAGAAGCATCTCTCTCTTTCAAAAAGTGATACTTTATATCAATGTATTTTGATCTTGAATGTTGAACAGGATTCTTAAAAAGATCAATGGCACTTTGATTATCATAGAGTATCTTCAAAGGTTTAGAAACACTACTGGAAATATCACCTTTCCCAACGCTTATATACCAATGGTTTGTAAAAACCGTTGGTATAGGTCCCCTTTCCCAACGGTTTGGCCAAACCGTTGGGAAATCCCACTTTGAGGTCACTTTTCCCAACAGTTTTCCAAAACCATTGGGAAAGGGTATGGCTTTCCTAATGGTTTTCCCAAACTGTTGGGAAAATTCCACTTTGTGGCCACTTTTCCCAACGGTTTGGCCAAACCGTTGGGAAAGGGTACTTTGTGGCCACTTTTCCCAACGGTTTTGCCAAACCGTTGGGAAAGGGTATGGCTTTCCCAACAGTTTGGCCAAACCATTGGGAAAATTCCCCCATATACCGACGTCGCTCCCAAAATAAAAGGACCTATACCAACGGTTGTCAAAACCATTGGTATAGGTCTATACCAACGGTTTTGACAACTGTTGGTATAGGTCCTTTGATTTTTTATCGAATCTTCTTACCGAGAAAATTATATAAATAAAAATTTAAAATAATTATGATAATATATATATATATATATTTATGAAATTATGTTCACAAAAGTCATGTTAGGTTAGTGGTTAGGTCGTTGAAAGATAAACTAGAGGTCATAGGATCAAATCCCACCGAATGATTTTTTTTTTGAAATACATATACCAACGGTTTTATAGAACCATTGGTATAGATTTTCATATTACTTATACCAACGGTTTTCAAAACTGTTGTTATAGGTCTATACCAACGGTTTTCCCAAAACCATTGGTATAGAACTATCCTAATGGCTTACTTTCCCACAGTTCTCCAAACCGTTGGTATAGTGTATTTTTTCAGTAGTGAAACTTTTACTTTCAAATCTTCTAGATGAACCTTCATCCACATCATTTGAGTACAAGCCTGAGTAGCTGCAACATATTCGGATTCAGTTGTGCTTAAAGTTACTGAACTTTGTTTCCTACTGTGCCAACTCACACAGTATTCCCCTAAGAAAAATGTTCCTCCTGATGTTGATTTTCTATCATTACAATCACCAGCCCAATCAACATCGGTATAACCATGAAAATTCATCTCATTGTTACTCTTGTATAACAACCCATGTGAATTTGTTCCTTTAACATATCTCAAAATTATCTTAACTACCAACATGTGTGATTCTTTTGTATTACTTTGATATCAGGAACATAGAGTTATAGCATAAGCAATATCAGGCCTTGCAGTTGTAATATAAAGAAAACTTCCTATCAACTTTCGAAAGTCTTTCTAATTCACATTGTTCCCTGATTCATCTTTACTCAACTTTGTGCCCGCTGAGATAGGAGTTGAAACTTCCTTTGATTCTTCCATCCCAAACTTCTTTAACAATTCCTTGTCATACATTTCTTGGGATAATAAAATGTATTTTTCTTGTTGTTGAACTTGTAAGTCAAGAAAGAAAGTTAATTCTCCCAACATTGACATTTCAAAAAATTTCTTCATCTCTTTATAGAACTCTTCACAAACTTTTTCTTCATCTCTAGCAAAAATTATATCATCCACATAAATGATTACAATTAAAGTTCTGGAGTCAACATCTTTAACATACAAGTTTCTATCAACCTTTCCTTTAGAAAAGTTCATCTTTATTAGAGAATTTTCAATCTTCGGATACCATGCTCATGGAGCTTGTTTAATCCCATACAAGGATTTATTCAATTTTCAATCTTTGTTTTCATCCTCATCAAGTAAAAACCCAAAAGTTTGTTCAATTTAAACTTCTTCCTCAATCTCACCATTTAAGAAAGCTGACTTTACATCCATCTAATAAACCTTGTAATTCTGATGAGCAGCCACTACAAGAAATATTTGAATAGTTTCCAACCTTGAAACAGGGGCAAAGGTTTCATCAAAATCCACACCTTCCACTTGTGCATATCCTTTCCACACAAGCCTTACTTTGTTTCTTGTAACTTCTCCATGCTCATTCAATTTATTTCTGTAAACCCACTTCGTTCTGATAACATTATTATTTGATGGCCTTGGAACAAGTTCCCATGTTTCATTATTCTCAATTTGATCTAGTTCTTCATTCATAGCATCCACCCATTCTTTATATTGAATAGCTTCTGAAACTGATTCTGGTTCAAATTTTGAGATAAGGGAAGTCTGGTTTTCTAATCTTAACTTTATTCTTGTCTGAACTGGAGCCTTCTGATCCCCAATAATATCTTCAGATTCAACATGTTTTTGTAAGGTAGGAAAACTCACATTTCCTTTCCCAGCATCAATTTCTTCCCCATGTGACTCATCTGAGTCACTTTCCCTCTGGTGGGGATTCTCTGATTTATCTTCCTCAGTATTCTTAACAGATTTTGTGAAGGAAATTGGATTTTCACTTACCTTCACATCATATAATTCCACCAACTTCTGTAAATGTTTGTTCCAGCATTTGTAACTTCTTCCATTTGTTGAATAACCCATAAATATTCCTTCTTCATCTTTCTCATCAAACTTTCCTAAGTTCGGATTTTTTATTTTCAGAAAGCATGGACTTCCAAAAACTTTGAAGTATTTAAAATAAGTTTTTTTGTTATACCACATCTCGTAAGGAGTCATGTTGGTTTCTAGTCTCAACAAGCATCTATTTTGAACATCCACAGTAGTTCTAACAGCTTCTCTCCAAAAGAATTTTGAAAGTTTGTATTCTGATAACATACTACTTCTCATTTCCACCAAGCTTCTATTTTTCCTTTATGCTACTCCATTTTTTTGTGGAGTATATGGAGCACTATACTGATATTTGATACCATGATTACTTAGATACATTTCAAAAGGATTTCTTATAAATTTGGTACCATTGTCTGTTCTCAGCTTATTTATGGAAGCTCCCAATTCTTTCTCAACATCTCTTCTGAAGAATTTAAACATTTCAATAGTCTCTGACTTATGCTTCATGAACATGATTCTTGTCATCCTAGTGAAATCATCAATAAAAGTGATAAAATATAAATCTCCTTTTGTTGATTGATGTCTCATCGGCCCACATAGATCGGAATGAATAAGCTCAAGTGGTTTGTTAGATTGAATCTCAACTCTTTTATGACTTTTTTTAGTCATATTTCCTTTCTGGAAATTAATACAAACATCTTCATCTCTTCTTTTCAGTTCTAGAAAATTTTGAACAGCATCAACTCTAGAAAGCTTACTCGTGTTCTTTTTCTCAAGGTGTCCAAGTCTTCAGTGCCACAACTTGTTTTCATCTTTAGCAATCAAATAACAAGAGTTATTGGATTCTCCAATTTAAAAGAGATTCCCACTGGTTCTTTCTCCTTTTGTAATCACTTTTCCATTTTTCACACTTTTGATGATACAATAATCCTTTATGAAGATAACTTATTTTACATCATCACAAAGTTTACTTACACTAAGTAAGTTATGTTTTATCCCTTTAACAAGCAAGACTTCCTTAGATTTCATCTTCTTTGCTTTAATCTCTATTGTTCCAATTTCATTACTTTTTAAGTAACTTTCATTGCCGAGAGTAAATTATCCTCCATCATGACTTTTAACATGTTCCAAGATTTTTATATCACCTATCATGTTTGAAGAATAACCACTATCAAGAATCCATGGTTTGTTCCTCTTACTTGCTTTCAAAGCTGTCTCAACAACAAAATCTCTCTCATCAACCTTCTTATTTTCAGCTTTCTTTTCTTTCTTATCATAAGAAACTTGTTCTGGAAGGAGATTCATACATCGTTCGGCATGATGTCCAGACTGATCACATCTTCCACAAACTTCTTTCAAATATTCAAATTGATTCTTTGTTGGAATGTTTCTGACATCTTGAGAATTCGCCTTTTCAACTTTTGGTGAGTACGGAAAGTTACTCATTCTTATTTCACTATTTCTTCCACTTTGCTCAAACCTTCTTTCAAGTAGAGATAAATTGTGCCAACAATTATAAGCTCTATGCCCATATATTTCGCAGCACCAGCAATAGCCCTCAAATCTTGGTTTTCTATTCAAGAATGATCTTTCTCTATGAAAATTTTGTTGAAGTTGATAACTTCTTTCAGCTCTAGAAAACTTAGGATGTAGTCCATCTCTTATTTTGAGTGAGTTTTCTACTTTTGTAGGATTTATAGGTTTCTCACATCCTTTCTCCACCCAAGCTTTAGTAATAATTTTTTCATAACCTAAAATGTTAGAAGAATCAAATAAAACATTATTTTTGATAGGAGAATATTTCACCTGATTCTCATGGTAAGCCTTCTCAGCAATCTTGGAAGTCTCAGCTTTTACTTCAGTGGATTTGTGGAAGTTTTCATTCATATTCCTTAGGGTATTTTTGGATTAAATAACTTTTTATTACAACTTGTTGACCTCTTCTTCTTTAGTTTCTAGCTTCTTGATAAGATCTTCAATCATCTTTCCTTGTTCATAAATTTTAAGTTTGTAACTTAAAATTTCTTGAATGTATTCATCTTCCTTCTTGGTAACATATTTACTTCCATCATGAACTTATTTATGATTTTTCTTCATCACACAAATTTCTTTCTTGAGAGATTTGTTTTTCTCAAGACATGAAAGAAGTTCGGATCTTAGCAGATATTCTATGTAAGATTCTTCACCAGCTTCTTCACTCTATGAGGAAACATTTGTTTTCTTAACTTTTGCAATGAAGGTTCTGAATCTTTCTTTACTTTCATCTTCTGAGGAATCATTTTCAGATGATTCTGATTCAACATTCTTACTCAACATACTTCTTTTATTTCCAGAAAACTTCTTCTTGAATTCTTTAGAAGTCTTATCTTCTTTTTCATTATTTTTATACTTCTTCCATCGAGGATTCTTGATTAGCCACTGTAAGAGGCTAATATTCATTGATAATATATGTAGTTTTCATGTGCCTTGCTATTCATAAATACCATTTTAGTGCATTTTACATTTTGAACACTCATTCTCATCATTTGTGCACTTCATGCCTAATGTGCACCAATTTAGGCCCAATGTTTCATCTGATTTTAAAGAATTTAACTATACATGTTTTAATTTGATATTTTTGGAAATGGATATTCACTTAATTATGAACATTTTTTATTCAGGGATCAATGGATTATTAATAAAGTATGATGGAGATATTTGGCGATTAAAGGGAACAATTCTGGAGAAGGCAGATTGTATAGCATCCCACTGATCAGACTATGGAGCCCACAATACAATCCCAATGAAGCCCAAAATTTATGGAAGGATATAAGACATATAGGGGAACAAATAATTCTTCTGGAGCCAGTGCTAATTCGTCCTAAATGGTGGTGATTAAGGCGTCCCAAGTTGAAGATTTAATTTTGGGCCAGAGTCTGCGGCCCAGAAAGACAGCTCACCATTTCAATCATATCTCCAGAACCACAAAGTCTTTTGAGCTGAAATTTTACATTCTGTTAGGGGACATCCGGGGATTCATTTAAGTCTTATAGGGCCCACTCAAATTCGGCCTTATAGAAGGTCCTTTAGGCGCTTCTTTCAGGTGTATGCAAGCTGGCTGCAACTTCGGGGCAAGAAGTGGAAAAGTCTCTCATCATTAATGTTTCACCCACCTTTTCCCAACATAATTAATTAAAGGAACATGGGATGTTGGGGGCTCGGCCAAGGCTTCATTTTTTCCTATTTAAGGCAGTAGTGGTGATGGATTTAGGGATGTTGGGTGCTTTTTTTTCATTGTAATGTTATTATGCCAATTTGCCTTTGTAATGTTCTTCCTTCTCATGTAAGTTGTTCGAATCACCTTAGTCTTCAATAAAAGTTCTTTCTCTTCTCTTGTTCTGTTCTTATCCTTATCACCTTGATACCGTTGCCTCAAGGTGTGAATTTATTCACACCAAACCTTGTGATTTTGGTCACACAACGGTGGAGTGATCGTTATTTTTGTTGTTTTTACTTCTTCAATTCCACCCTAATAAGTCTACTTTCCG
Organism: Viscum album; assembly: GCA_963277665.1. Classification (NCBI taxonomy): domain Eukaryota; kingdom Viridiplantae; phylum Streptophyta; class Magnoliopsida; order Santalales; family Viscaceae; genus Viscum; species Viscum album. Next base: position 452,046,818 of record OY728133.1, read on the forward strand.
CTTCCGTTGAGAACTTGTCATCAATGGAGGGCTAGATCTTTTATGGGTTGATCCAAGGGAGTAGAAAGGGTCTGGATTGAATGTTATTTCTCATGCCCTAAATGTTATTAATTTCTTTTAATTGAGTTTCTTTCATTCAATGATTTTTATTCTTCCTCTTCCTTATTGAATTTATTCACCCCACTTTCATGTGCTAATTACATACTTTACCTTAGAGTGCTCATGAAAATGATCCTACAAGTGTATAGGTGATTATAATATGTTTTTAAGGTGTTTAATCAGTAAGTGATGAGGTTAGTTTGAATTCATTTCATGAATCCTTCTCGAGTTAATGAAATTAAAATCGTAAAAAAAGGAATTCATTCAATCCACCTCGAGCAATAACCTAGGATCAACTCATTTTCTCATAATTTGAATTCACATAGATCTCTTAGTGCTCTTTCAAAACGATCTAAAATCAACCCAAGTTGGTCACTCCATAGCCAAATCCTTCCAAAATCAAAGTGTCTCTCGGTTTCTTCTTTGGTCCCTGTGGATTCGACCCCTACCTGTACTACAACGACCGCATACCTGTAGGGTAAATTTGGGCGCAACCAATTCTCATTAGAAACATCTTGATATTCTCCAACTTTCTTCTTAGGGAAATTCATAGCAAAGTGTCTGATTCCACCACACTCAAAACATTTGAGAGGAATTTTCACTCCATACTTTCCTCTTCCTCTTATATAGTTCTTGGATATGAGAGACATGATTTTTTCATTAAACTCTTCATCTTCCTTATCAATGGACTCAAAATGATCAGCTTCATCATCATCTTGGATTTTCATCTTTCTCATAGCTTCAAAATCCATTTCATCTTTCATATTCTTCTTAAATATTGTATCTTTCCTCATTTCATAAGAAACAAGAAATTTATGCAGTTCATCAAGAGATAAATCATCCTTATCTTCTAAAGCTGAAATTTTAAAATCAAACCTATCTGGAAAGTTTCTCATAAGTTTCTTCACAATTTTAGAATCTTCTAAGTCTTCTCCAAATCCCTTGATGTTGCATACAATTTCATTAAATTTGGTGAATTATTCATCAATTGTTTTTTCATCTCTCATTCTTATGTATTCAAACTTACTATGCCAGATTTGTAGTCTGGCCTCCTTGACTTTTGTATTTCCTTCGAAAACACTTTCCAGCTTGTCCCACATGCCTTTTGATGTTGTGAGACCCATCACCTTTTGATAAAAATTTTCTAATAAGGACATGAGAATAGAATTTATATCCTTTACATCAACTTCTATGTTTCTCTTATCAGCAAACATCATAGGAGCATTTTTCTCAATAGGTGGAAAGCCAATAGTAGCAGCATCAACAACTTCAAGGCTAAGAGATAGGAGATAAGGAATCATCCTATTTTTTCATCTATAATAATTCTTGCCATCGAATGTAGGAATTCCTCTACTATTGATAGAATTTATATTCTCCATGATAAGGATAAAAAAGGGAACCAGTATCTGATACCACTTGAAGTTCCAAGGATCGAATAACAACTGAGAAGGGGGGGTTGAATTAGTTGTTAAACTTTTTTATAACTTTCAAAACTTTAAGAAAATTAACCCTTACAACCTATTAAGATTTATTTCCTTATCAACCTTTAGAAAGAAACTCAATCATGAAATAAAGGTAAATCAAGAAAGGCATACAAGATTTACAAGGTTTGGTCTCAATAAGAGAACCTACATCCTTTCCATATCCACTCTCATTGGTCTATGGAAATCCACTATAATAAATAAGTGAATACAACTTGTTCCAACTCCCGTTAGACACCTTCTATCTCCCGATAAGAAAGATTATACTTAATCCCATCATTTTACAATGTTTCCTTAAAGAAAAATGATCCAAACACAAGAATAAGAACTTTTTTGAAGCTTCACCACAAATGCTCACTCCGAATCTTCAGTCCGGTTTTCTTGAATCTGATTTTCTGAAACCTGTCTTCTCATAAAGGTAATGATGATTCTGATTTACTTCTGCTAAAAAACTCAAGAAAAACTTCTTCAAGATAATTCTAATATTCTTATAAAGGTAATATGATTCTGATTCACTTCTTCTCAAACACTCAAGAAAATTTTTTAAGATGGTAGAAAATTTTCACTATGAATTCTCCAGTGCTCTACCTTTTCTGCATGTGTAAAAAATTGAAAATGAGAAAATGGTCTGAGCACATATTTATAGGAAACTTAAAAAATAAAGGTAGAAAACTTGAAAATCTTTCATGCTTCCTCAAATTTCAAAAACTCTGAAAATATCTCACATTTAATTTTCAATCTTTGACTTCTTCAAATCTCCTTAAATTTCTCTGATATTTACGCAAAGTTGAAATTTGGGTTTTCTTGAACTCTTCATATCTTTCTCATAATGATAAAGTTGGATCTTGGTTCTGATTTCCTCAGAAACTTGCTTAGAAGTCAGGTTCTGAATTGTGCACAAATCAGGTTCCATTTTTCTCAACATGTTTCTCAGAATTGTTATTCTGGTTTTCTCAACATACTACTCAGAATTTTTATAAGGTTCTGAATTCATGTTTTGAACTTTTCTTGATCTTCCTTTGACTTCTTCAACTTTTCAATCTTCTTGAAAAAACTTTTCTCTGAGAAACTATTCTTTCTCTAAGTAACTTTTCCTTATCTAAGGAAGTTTGTTGTAGGAAACATTTCCTTAAGCTCAACAATGTCTTCAGGTTGCAGGATCTAAGTTTCCCAGTAACATGCTCAGAATTAGGATCTGGATAACATGTTTAGAAGTAGGATCCAGGTTTCCTCATAAGGTTTCTCAAAATTCAGGTTCCAAAATCAGGTTTAGGAAATAGGTTCTGGATTTCTGGTTCAGGAAATAGGTTCTAGATTTCTGGTTCAGGAAACAGGTTCTGGATTTCTGGTTCAGGAAATAGGTTCCGAATTTCTGGTTCAGGAAACACATTCTAGATTTCAGGTTCAGGAAACAGGTTCTGAATTTCTCATTCATGAAACAGGTTTCGAATTTATGATTTAGGAAATAGGTTCCGAATTTCTGGTTTAGGAAACAGGTTCCGAATTTCTGGTTCAGGAAACAGGTTTTGAATTTTAGGTTCAGGAAACGGGTTCCGAATTTCTAGTTTAGGAAACAGGTTCCAAATTTCTGGTTCAGGAAATAGGTTATGGATTTCAGGTTCAAGAAACAGGTTCCGAATTTCTAGTTCAGGAAACAGGTTCTGAATTTATGGTTCAAAAAACAGGTTCTGGATTTCTGGTTCAGGAAACAGGTTCTGGATTTCTGGTTCAGGAAACAGGTTCTGAATTTCTGGTTCATGAAACAAGTTCTAGATTTCGGGTTTAGGAAATAGGTTCCGAATTTCTTGTTCAGGAAATAGGTTCCAAATTTATGGTTTAGGAAACAGGTTCTAGATTTCAAGTTCAGGAAACAGGTTCCGAATTTCTGGTTCAGGAAACAGGTTCTGGATTTCAGGTTCAGGAAACAGGTTCCGAATTTCTGGTTCAGGAAACAAGTTCTGAATTTCTGGTTCAGGAAACAGGTTCCGAATTTCTGGTTCAGGAAACAGGTTCTGGATTTCAGGTTCAGGAAACAGGTTCTGAATTTCTGGTTCAGGAAACAGGTTCTGAATTTCTGGTTTAGGAAACAAGTTTTGGATTTCAAGTTCAGAAAACAGGTTCCAAATTTCTGGTTCAGGAAACAGGTTCTGAATTTATGGTATAAGAAATAGGTTCTGGATTTTTGGTTTAGGAAACAGGTTCTGGATTTCAGGTTTAGGAAACAGGTTCTAAATTTCTAGTTCAAGAAACAGGTTCTGAATTTCTGGTTCAGGAAACTGGTTCTCGATTTCTGGTTCAATAAATAGGTTCTGAATTTCTGGTTTAGGAAACAAGTTTCGAATTTTCCCAAAATTTTTCTTAGTGAAAATCGTCAACCCTCTTTACCATTTCTTCAACAGATTTTATCATGAAACTTTTCATGATATGTGAGAACTTTAAGATCAGCAAAGCATCGTCTGATTTTTTTTAGAAAGTTTGAGACACTTTCTTAACTTCTAACTTCTTATTTTTCAACATCGTCCTCTTTAAGAAAATTGTCAGCAACCAGCAACTTCAACTTTCTGTAACTAAAAAACATTCTTCAAAAAAAAGATTAGTTTTCAACAAATACAAAAATTTTTCAAAACAAAACACCACATAGGTTCTTCAAAACTTAGAAAACTAATGGATTTAGAAAAAAAATATCAGGGTTTAAGAATCCTAAAAAAACTGATGAATTTTTCCACCCAGTTGTGTTTATAGTATTTGACCTTGTCGTACCCAACAATCCACCTCAATTGACATTGAATATCTAGTATATTTTCACTAAAAATTTTCCACAAGGTGAAAATATTACCTCTCAAATCACTAGAAACATCGCCATATTTTACAATCACAAATTTACCCCCACAATGAGCATCCTTCCAGAGAATCCCATGCTAATTGGGATTGTAGGATGTACATGGTATCAACCATGCTTCTGAGACCAATACCTCCAAATTCCATTAGTTTGTCCATTCTATCCCAAGACACCCAGTGGAAATGAACATCCATGTGAGAATCCCAAACAAAAGATGACATTATTGTTTCAATATTCATTATCACCATTCTTGAGAATTTGAACACCTAAAGAACATTCATTGGAATATATGAAAGAATGCAATTGGCCAACATAATACACCCCCCAAAAGATAAGAATATATTATTCTAGTTACTGATGCACCTAATGGTTTTATCAACTAGGATCCTATAGTGGTAGATGCATAGATCTCTAGGTGAGATAGAGGTTCCCAAGTAATCCATCAGGAATGAATTTCTATTAATTCTTAGAATATCTTCAATATTTTTAGCTCAGTTCTCAAAAAAAGATTTTGATACATGAGTAATACTCTTGTCATGGTTGATACATTGGAAACTCTAATTGAAATATTCCTCCATTACCTTGGTAATTCCTTGAAGAGATCTCAGGCTTTTGTTAATGAAGAGAAGAATGTCATCCGCAAAAATTAGATGGGATATTCCATTAAATTTATTCCTACAAATGAATGGAAGAATAATTTTTTTATTCATGAAACTAAACAATAATTTACTAAAATAATATTGATTCAAAATGAAAAGTCTAGGAGAAATAGTATCTCCATATCTCAGGTCACGCAATTCTTTTAAAAAACCACATTTCTTGCCCATGAAATTCAACGGAAAAAAAAAGTTGAACTAAAACACTATAAGAATAATTTATACACCCACTAAGAAAATCCCATGGATGAAAACACGTTCAAGATAAATCCTCCTTAAATCCTATTATAAGCCTTATCCATGTCAATTTTAATTTCCATGTTAGAGCCTAGATTCTTCCTATTGATGTCCCCAATCATCTCTTGGGTAAGAGTAATGGCTACCTTAGTGGACCTTCCTCTAACAAAGCTATGTTGTTCCTCCAAAATCCACTCATGAAGATAGCATAATATTCTTCTATTTATCAAACTAGAAAGGACCTTGTATAGAAAATTGCACATAATGATTAGTCTATAATGTTTTATAGAAGAGGGGTCCCTTAGCTTTGTAAGAGGAATAAGTATTGTTGCACAAGCCACCAGTGGAGTACTACCCCCATAAAAAATCTTAAATTATGTTCACCAGCTCATCCTTTACCACCACCCAAGAGGCCACATAGAAAGAACTGAAAAATCCATCAGGTCCTAGTGAACTATCTTGATTTAAAGAAGTAACCACCTCCCAAATATCATTCTCGTTTAGGATTATCTCAATCTCTAAATTGACATCATTCTACACACTAGGGATAACATCCCATAATATCGATTGACCCCTTGGATAACCTTCTTTAATTGCCATATTGACACCTATAAGTAGATAATTAAAATGATTTTCCACCATACTACCAACCACATTCATATCATTTGTGAAAAAACTATCCTCATGGGATATAACCAACTTATTGTCTTTAATAAAATCCTGAAATAACACTGTATTTCTATCTCCATCATTCAACCACTTCTATTGGGATTTTTACTAAGAAACTCCTCCCTATTTGAGTAGTATATCTTCTAGATTATTCTTTTTTTCAATGAGATCATTGAATAAATAATCATTCTAACACTCTTCAAGACTGTATTCTACTTGATCAATCTCATGTTCTACCATTTACATATCCTGAAATCCTAGGGGTCAGTTTTTAATCTAGGCCTGGAGGTCCCCTATCAACCATCTAATTTTTTTTTTGAAATCCAAGCCACCAAGCATCTTTTATGGGTTTACTCCAGGAAGCCTGAACCGTTGAGTGATAGTCTGGAGTCATCATCCATTATTTGAAGACAGAAGGATTGTTAACCATTTCCTCTATAGTCGTAAGATGAACCATAAGGGGGGAGTGGTTTGATAGAGCATGAACTAGTATAAGGATAATATTATTAGGAAATTCAAAGACTACATGAATGTTAGACAAGAAAATATCAAGCCTGCACCACATACGACGACCACCCTTCTGGTTATTACACCAGGTAAATTTATACCTAGTGAATCTGAGGTCCAATAGGCATTTCCGAGACATGAATGGAATAAAATCATGAATATCCTTCCAATGATAAACCCCTCCACCCTTTTTCTCTTAAGGATATACTATAACATTGAAGTCATATCCAATCAGCCAAGCCACATTCCCTAGATCAAAAACTTCAAGGTCCCTCCATAACTGATCCCTCAACCTTGGGTCACACTTAGCATAAAAAAATAAATGAATCAATAAGATTTTCCATAGCCAACCTTTACTATTAAATATTGATCAGATACTTCCATAAGATCAACTAAAACTGAGTTCCTCCAAAAAAAATAGATATGGTGGTTTTTGGGATCATTGTTCATGAAATCACATAGACCCGTATTGTGGGAAAATTAGTAATATTGGAGTAATTTTTTTGGGTTTAATAAAAACAACAATTAAATATTTATTACTAAAGATTTCAGTATACAAATAATTCATTTTCACTCATGCAACCAGGCCATGAGTGTTCTATACAATGAAAGAAATCATCAAAATATAATGTGCCTGAATTTGGACCTGGGAGAATCATAGCATTTAGTCTGATGATAAGGACAAGATGAGCCCCTCTTGGATTGAGATATCATGCAAACTTTACTCAGAACCAAACTAGGAAAGATAGATGGGAGAGTCACGTCCTTGGGGACATATGATTATGCACTATAATATTTAGAAACACAAATCGAATATCTAGCTATCGGATTTGGATCATACGTACTACTAGCCCAGAAAGAATCCTCTTATCCATGTGAAACCAAGAATAGATCTTCCTCATAAATGTAATTATACTCTACCAAAGACACAGGCACACTGGAGAGAGTACCACTGGCTAGAGAAACCATAGGCATGATCTTTTCTCTACTAACTCTAAGGATTACCTGAAGATTTGGGTTGGTGGGGACCCCCACAAGATGAAGATTAATCAAAATACTTGGCTTGAAGGAAACCAGCAAAAGGAAAGGGGATGACTTGGGAAATATAGAAAGGGTTTCATAGGGTATAAAAACAAAACCATGAAGATATTCATGTAAAGAGAGAGAATAAGAAGTAGAATCACCTATAGAAGAGGTTGACAACACTAGAATAGGAAATTCCTCATGAGGTCAGTCAATGAAGAATGTTAAATTCAACCTGATGGTGGGATCAAAGGTCAGATTCTGTGAATCCACTTGATCTTCTCATTGTTTCCTGTACACTGACACATCATGACTGTGCATGTGACAATGCTTGCAGAAGCGGGGAGGTTTGGGGTAGATAAGATATTTCCACCAATCTAAGGAAACTTCAATTAAAAGGAGGATCTGGGATGGAGGATCTCAATAAGAATCCATGGAAACACAAATCCCCCTGACAAACACTTTCCAAAGCTACAATGTTTTCTCAACCGCACAAATGAACTCACCTAAATAGTCCCCAATCCTTCACAGAAATGAGATATTGAAGAAAAGAAGCAGAAGCATAGGGAGAAGAACCCAAACCTTTACCTAAGAGGAATATTTACTATGATTCAAATTCATGGACCAACAGAGAAGATTGAAATTCCAGTGGCCAACAAATCTGGTACTAAGAGACCATGCCTTAATAAAACCATCCTTGGTGGTGATAATGATGCAGAAAGATAACTAATTGAGGACTAAGATGGTAGCAGGATATCCTAGGACCCAAGATAATGAAATGATAATGAATAATAAATGTTATATTTTAACTTATGGGGTTATTGGATTAATTTAATGTTGATGATAACTCTTAAGGAACCATGGGATCAATTGGATTATGCGTGGAGGGAAAGACTTTCATTTGGATTATTATTGGAGGGCATAGACTTCAGTTGATAATTTAATAAAAAAGTGTAAATGGTTTAACATTAATTAATGACTTATGAATTAATTAATTTATCATTTAAATGTTTAACGGAATGTTTAAAAATGAAATTATTCTTGAAATGTTGTTCTGCTTATAAAATATCTAATACTTATCAGTGGCAGTCGAGTGTATGTGAGATAATAGATGCAGTTAGTTCTAAGGCTAGGTTTTTCCCATAGAGTGTTTGTGAGCTATATAAATCATATGTGTTATGTGTTTTCATACACTACTCCACCCATGTAGGTAGGGCCACTGACACCCAATGGACACTGGGATGATGTTTTCCCCAACATCCAATTTGGTGAAGAACAGATGACTGACTACCCCCTCTTTCCCTTCTCTCTTCCCCTGGTATATTTATGAGATAATATGAATGGTGATTATATTTTCTATATATATGTGTGTGTAGAGGGATGTAATTACTTGTGGTTATTTCACACACATGTATCTCTAGATATAGAATCATAAGGATTATTATAGGTATGTTGTGTATGGGTTGTGATGGATTGTGGTATAATACATGATGTACGGCTAGTGGTGGATTCTAAAAACTACTCTGTTACTATCTAGAGATGTGGTATGGGATGATGAGATGATATTATGCATATGGAGCATGGTACTTGATGATGAGATTATGTGATTCACAAGATTCATGATATGATACTTTATTCCATGTGTCTTCAGGTTGGCTTAATTTTGGAGAGAGATAACCCAAGACATATGATTTTGGGAAAGAGAAAAAAACTAATAGGGAAATGGTATAATATTACCATATTTTAATATTATATTATATGATTCTTTTATGATATACTTGGTGAGAGAGACAAGGTGTGGTTGGGAACTTAGCATACATATTTAGGTGACAAGTTAGCTTCACTTATTTTTCACTATACTTTAGTATGATTTCTTTATATTTTTTATGAGATACACTAGATAGGATCCTACTGAATATAAATGTTATGATCACCCAATGTATATAAAGTATTTTTTAGGAATGTGGGAGCTGGTTGGTGATCGGGCTAGACTCTACTAGCTTAAGAAGTTTTTTCATTAGTTGTTTGGGGGGAGGGGTCATGACAGAATAACAATGCATAATAAACCAATTAATTCAAGATGAGAATTAAAATGATTGTTTTCTAAATATAAATATTTGGGGATGAGATATCTCATTCATGTTTTCAGGAGGATTGATTTTTAGGATCAGTGAGATCATTCTTGTTTGTTGGGGTCTTGATTGTATTGATTTCATGGACTTAGTTTCCTTTGTTTATGTACTGAAAATACCTTTACTATCATGTGTACATGCTCTAGGATATTATATATTTGTGTTGTTTTGTTTATTATGAACCTAGAATAGTTGGGAATGTTTATGAGTAATGGTATGGGATCCCAAATGTAGTTATGATTGATGTTGATGATTTATGGATGGATTATGTTATGTGAAATGGTTTGATAATGACACTAGGTTGGTCAGATGAGTTTGAAGTGAGACTTTCCCATCAACGTTTACCCTTGATTGATGTTTTCAAATAGATGGATGGCTAGATGTTATATTTCTGGTTTCTAATTTCTTTATACAGTTTTAATCTATACATGTTAAGTGAATCCTTTATGTGGTATTTTATGATGATTTCTAGAGTATCTGGATAATAATGACAACTCTATGCACAGCAAGTGCATCCTTGATGTGGAAGTTTATGATAAGTTCTAGAATATCTAGATGGTAATGAAATGATGAATGAATTAATAAATGAATGGGGAGGGTTCATGATGTCATAAATAATGATGATATACTTGAGAATATAATCAAGTAATTATGGTGTCAAAGGCATTTGTCTTATAATATTAAAGTATTAATCTCATATATTTAATCGGAATATGATTAATTAAATTCTAATGAATTAATCGATTAATATGGAATTTTGATGCTTGTATGCATGGTTGAGATCTAGACCTTAGTGGTGATATTCTTTTGTCTTGTGCAATGATATTGGTAGATGATTCTAAGGTTAGGTATTTACCCTTAGTATGGTTGTGTGTGATATATTATATATTTTTTGATTTCATGTGCTTCATCACCTGCATCGATAAGGAAACTAACACCCAAATGTTTTGGGAGTGTTTTCTCCAACATCCAGGATAGTGAGGGAAAGAATAACTAGCTTTTATCCCCCCTTGATATCCCTTTGGATTTAGTTTATGTGTAGGCATATCCTAGGTCATAATGGATTAATGTATAGGGTGTGTTCCTACTTCGGTGTTAATGGATCTCAGTTCTACCATAAATTTATATGTAGGATGTAATGGGTTGAGGTATAGCACATACTTATATTCGGTCATCCCAACCTTTCCTTTGTATTTTCCTAAGGCTTAGTGGAGTCGAGAGGGGGTTTGGAGGATTTTGGGGGTCTTTAGAAACCTTTATTTCCAAAATAGGAAACACCACAGCTGTTTTGAAAGTAGTGGTGTCTCTAGTGTCCTGTCTAAAATGAGCTAGTAGAAACACCCAGTGAGGGCATGTTGTCAGGTATTGAACCTTGAGGGTCTTCCTGTATGAAACATCTAGAACGAAAATGGATTTTAAAGAATTTTTGGAAGACTTGTAAATGGGTAAATGGCTTGGGATTGGGAAACATGTCATAGGGGATGTCATGTTAGGTGGACGAGCTCAAGAACCACTGCGACCATGGACAAGACATGGTGGAACATATCGTAGTGGTTGGGCTTGTTATTAAAATTAAAAATCACCATTTATATTCATGTATCTTTACCAATTAAAAATTTTAAACATGTGAGGAGTTAAGAGGGGTATTAAATTCATTTTAATTCGATTTTTCCCCTCTAATAACTAATTTATTCTTCTTCTCTTGAATTCATTTGTTTTTATACAAGCCAGTGAAACTAGGTTTTAGTTGAGATATCTCTCATGTTGGAGCTCCGTTGGTAGAATATATTGATGGTCAATGATATCTCTACCTCCCTTTGGTGACCCTCGATCAATTCCTTATGGAATCTAACCCAAATCATGGTGAATTGGGTGCTTTTTCTCAAGGTACCTTCCCCTTATTTTCTCATTTCTATTCATCCTTTTATTTATATGTTCATGGTGGTTGAACCCACTGTTTTGGGTGTTTTTTGAGTGTGTTTTGATGGTGGTTTGTGGATTCTATGTTCTAGCTAGTCATCCTTCTACTTGGTGGTGTTTCTTCTGAATATTGTTGAACCTTGATCATCAGTTCTTGTGAAAAGAATGTTGAATTTATTAATCGAGGTAGGGGATTCATTCTTCTTCATTTTTATGTGAAATCATAAATTTATCATGCTTAATCTCTTTTTATAATAGTTTAATTAACCCCAATGAAGATAAAAGTGTATTAAAGAAAATATTTGGCTTTAGTTGTTAACGATCGCATGTATTTTCACCATGAAAATAGTTTTCCTCTTGTTTTACTAGATAGTGTGTTATATATGTTATGATTTGGTAATTATGTTTGTTTATGTTATGGTTTAGAATGCTTGATTTGATGAAATTAGTTAAATAATGTAAATATAGAATTGTTGATGGATTAATAATTTAAGAGGAATGTTTAAATAAAACTATTCTTTCTTATTCTTGATGTATGTTTAATGAAATATTTTTCCCTTTTTTTAATAGAATTTGGATAAAGAACATAAAATTGGTATACTTTTTGATGAAATGATAAAAAGGTATGTTAAATTGTTTTTTCTTCTTTATAGTTTGTTGAAACTATAAGTGATGCTTGGAATAATTTTTAAATAATTCTTATGTATTTTAATAATTGTTGTCTTAGGTTCCTTTTAGTTGCAACCATAAATGAATTAGTTGATTCAAGGTGATAATGAATCTGTTATTTGATAAAAGATAATTGTTTGGGGTTGAGTGATCCTGTTTTCTTATAAAGGCCAGATGCCTCGGTTTGGGGACTAGATTCCCTATTGATTTTTTTGTTTTCCTATTTCCTTGTCTAATTTATTTAGATGTGAGTTGTGCGATGTGATGTGATGTGATCCTAGGATAATTGATGGTTTGATGAGATATTGGTGGGGAGGCCTGAGTTTGTGGAAGTAGTTGGAACCAGTGGTGGTGAAATTCATGGTGATATGCATGAAAGTGTTGGGGATGGCATCATGACTAATAGAACCAGTCAAATCTAATATTACCCATTCTTGTATTTAAAGTTGGGATGCTTTCTTGTTTATAAATCTACTTAACAGTTCAGATGGCTGGGTTGTTTGTTTCTGTGTTCATTTCCCCACATCATGTGGAATCTGGTTATGCTTGGTTAATGCATCTCTTTTATTGTAACTTAGGATGAATCTTAGAGTACCTAGAATTTTGGAATGATATTTAATAATAAATTTTTCAATCCATGGTGTTGGTGGATTAATGAAATGTTGAAGATAACACTTTATGAATCATGGGATCAGTTGTTTTATGCATGAAGGGAATGGATTTTATTTGGATTATGTCTGGAGAGCATGGAGTTAGGTTGATAATTTAATGAAAAGTGGAAATGTTTTAACATTAATTAATGGATTATGAATTAATTAATGTGGTGGTGGAATGTTTAAATGAATTTTTAAAATGAAATTATTCTTGAAATAATGGTGTTTTTATAGGATATTTAATCCTTAGCAGTGGTAGTCAAGTGTTCATGAGATGATAGCTATAGTTATGTCTAAGGATAGGTTTTTTCACATAGTGTAGTTGTGAGATATATATATCCTATATTTTATGTGTTTTCATATGCTACTTCATCCATGTTCGTAGCTCTTCTGACACCCAGTGGACTCTAGGAGGGTGTTTTCCCCAACATCCAGGTTGGCAAGGAATGGATGATTGGCTACCCCATCTTTCCTCACTCTCTTCTCATGGTAGATTTATGTTTTGGTATACATAATGGTTATCTTTCCCATATATATGTGTGTATAAGGTTGTAATTTCATGTGGTCATTTCACACACATATATCTTTGGATATAGTATCCTAAGGATTATTATAAGTACATTATGTATGGGTTGTGATGGCTTGTGGAATAATACATAATGTACGGGTTTTGGTGGCTCCCAGAAAATAATAAATTACTAATCAAAGATGTTTCATGGGATGATGAAATGATATGATTCATGAGGTTCATGGTACGTGATGATGAGATAATGTAATGTACAGGGTGCATGATGTGATACTTTATCCTAGGTGTCATCAAGCTGGCTTACTTTTGGAGAGAGATGGCTCAGGAGATATGATGTTGGGGAAGATTAGAAAACCAGTGGGGAAGTGGGAGTGGGTTAATTTATTTTGATATTATATTATATGATTCCTGTATGTGATACTTATTGAGATCACCATGGTGAGGCTGGGAACTTAGCATACCTATTTAGATGATGAGTTAGCTTCAATTTCTGTTCATTGGGATTTAGTATGCTTTCTTTAACTTTTCCATGAGAGGCTCTAGTGAAGGTCATACTAATTATACATTCTAAGAACAATCTACATATATAAACTATTTTTCAAGACCATAGGATCTGGTTGGTGATCGATCTGAACTCTACTATCTCGAGGAGTTATTCAGGAGCTTTTTGGGCTTCGAGGTCACTGCCAAAGATTTTCCTTTTTGGTACTTGTAGTTTGATTTTGCAGTTTTTCAATTGTATGAAATTATATCTATGTTGGGATCTTTTATTCTATCTTGATCTAGAGTTTTATAGCAGTTTTGTCTTATCTATCTTTCCTTAGGTTCTTTTTAGAGGGTAATGCTTTACAATTGTGTATATGATATACCATCGGTGCTTATCACCAACTCATGTCCTATTAGAGGCAGTCTTCTGGTGTCATTATCTCTCTTCTCTCATTACTGTATTAGGATGGGTACCTTTGGGGGGAGGGGGTCATGACAGGGTTTTATCAAAGGTTTGGTTTAAGGGATAGAATAGAGTTTGGAGATAGGTATAGTTGAGGATTGCATGGGTTGTATGGAAACGATGTTAATTGAGCCTAGTAAACAATTTAAACAAAGGAGGTTTTCTATTACATGGGTATTTAAGGCCCTATGTGATCCAATGCATGGACCTTTAAGTTTACTAATCCTACTAATCAAATTGAGACTAGTTATAGGGTAGATAACTAGGAAATGATCATTTATCATTCTTCTTTATGCATGTGTTTGAAATGGGTAGAGATTGGAATTAGATTAAAACTTAATTAAGTGATTAATTAATCTTAAATGTTATATATTTCGAGTTTAGGAGTCACTAATATTATTTTCTTTTGTAGATATGGATCTAGGTTGACCTACTTCTCAGGTTCGCATCAAAGATGTTCAGCAGGACATGCCAGTATATTTTTGTAGAGTAAAGGTTGACGATGATGACACTTAGAGGAGGACACACCAAGAGTTTCAATTTAAGATTCTATAAAAGTATGAGGGATCTATTATATTCTCAATTATATAGGAATGGTTGTAGGAGGTATAGATAACCTTTAGTTTGATCTGCGCTCAGATGGAGCACTGGGTTTCATTAGCGGTGACAATGTTGCATGGAGCTGTGAGGCACTGGTGGTTCTTGTTTCTTAGGGATCATAAGGATTCATCAGTCTCATGGGAGAAGTTCCGAGATCAGTTTTGAACCAAGTTTATTTTTTTAATCATTAATAAAGCCAGTTGTTAAGAGTTTCTTACCCTTCAACAGGGGAGTTCTATTGTGTGGGAGTTTGGGGTCCATTTCAGGACCCTTATCTGATATGCTTCGAAAATGTTTCTAGATGAGGAAGTTTGGGAGAGGTATTTCAGGGAGGATTTTCATATAAAAATATAGCACTAGGTCATCCCATTTATTTTT
Organism: Viscum album; assembly: GCA_963277665.1. NCBI lineage: Eukaryota > Viridiplantae > Streptophyta > Magnoliopsida > Santalales > Viscaceae > Viscum > Viscum album. The sequence continues at coordinate 452,062,156 of OY728133.1, forward strand.
TTGACATATATCAAGGTGTTGGTGAGAGCATAGGTTGTTGAGAGGACACTAGCCAGAACTAGATCATCATGAGAGGGGATTCATCAGGATTTTCCATGTAGCAAAGTTGTGGTCTGGGGTTCCCAATTACCTAGATATAAGAGCTTTCAGATAGATTAGGGGTAGTTATCATCCCTCAATATCTCATTTCTCTAGGGGTGGAGGCTCTCAAACCCCTTCCAATGGATCTTATGCTTTTTTTCATGTGGAGTTCATGGTCATCAGTGGTAAGAGTGCCCAAACATTTTGATTAGGTAGTATGTGGCAGGTTTTTAACTTTAGGTTATTCCATTGAGGCAGTTTCATTCGAGGCATTAGTAGTAGATTGATCCATCTTTGGATCATTATAGGGGTGATGGGGTAGGCAAATAACATCTCTATGATGATCCTCGTCCTTAAATAGAAAAGCACAATTGTGGAGATGGTCTTCATTAGGGATAGATATGTCATGGAGAAGTTCATGGTCAACCACAATCTCTCAAGTTTCTAGTGCCAGGAAAGTCAGACATTGTTCGAGGTACCCTTTACTTTTTTTTACTTGGGTGAATGCTTTATTTAATTTGGGAGTTATACACTCCTTCATATCACATATCTTAGTTCGTGCTTTGGTACTTGAGGTGGAGATACTTATAGTACCCTTGGTGTTGAATATGCTAATTGGAGGTCGATATTATCTGAATGAAGTATGTAGAGACTTTGATCTAGTTTTAGGGAAACACCGCTCTTGGGGATACTTCCTATTTTTATGGATATAGCTATACAAAATTATCCTTGACATGGATCGGTGGTATTTGGTGTAGTATATCATGGATTGCTTTAGGAGGAAGATTTAATTCTTTGATGTTGATGAAGATTCTTCATTATTTGTTGGTGAGTGGGACCCTTGGATGGGTAGTAGATGTATTTTGTCCTTGTCTTCCTTGATGTTCAAGTTAATTCTAAGCTCTTAGAAGGTTCATCCAATAGTGTTTCTTAGGGTTTTGGAAGAGGATCATGATATCTTTCTTGAGGAGGTTGTAGTGTCACCCCCCTAGATGGGATATCGAGTTTGGGATAGAGCCGTAGTAGGGTGCTTCTCTGAGCTCGATGTCTCCATATAGGATGGAGCCTTCAGAGTTGTGAGATCAATTAATACAGATTGATGATCTTTTGTAGTGGGGTTTTTTTCAGCCAAGTACGTCACATTGAGGTGCTCCAATTTTGTTTAAGAAGAAGTTCGATGGAAACTGCATCTCTGTATCGATTACCTTCACTTGAATCAAGTTAAATTTAAGAATCATTACCCTCTTCCACTGATTGATTATTATTTTTATCAGCTAAGGGGGGATAATTTGTTCTCTAATATCAATCTATGATTGGGATATCATCTGATGTGAGTAAAGTGTGAGGATATATCAAAAATCACTTTTCAATATCATTATGGGAATTATGAGTTTGTTGTGATTTCGTTCAGTGTGAAAAATTCTCCAGTTGTTTTCATGGGTTTGATGAACATAGTGTTCTAAAAGTTCTTATATTGGTTCGTGGTGGTTTTCATCAACAACATCCTTATATACTCCACATATGAGGAAGAGCACGTAGAGCATCTGTGGATAGTTTTGGGAGTTATTTATCATCATTAGCTATTATGAAAATTTTAAAGTGTGAGTTCTAGGCTTGTGAAGTTTATTTCTTGGGTCACATCGTGTCCCAACATGGTGTGGTCATGGATCCTTTGAAGATCAAACCATTTTTTTATTGGGAAGCCCCCAATACTATTGCGGATGTGCGGAGTTTCCTTGGTCTTGTAAGCTACTATAGGAGGTCCATACCTGACTTCTCTTGGATTGTGACTCCTCTAACAGCCTTGAACATAAAGGATCAGGTGTTCTTGTGGACTAACCAGTGTTATGAATATTTTGATTATCTAAAAGAGAAGTCGGTAAGTTCTCTAGTCCTTCATTTTCTAGAAAAGGGAGTTCAGTTTAATGTTTTCTATGAAACTTCATGTCTTAGCTTGGGTAGTTTCTTGATGCGGCCAAGATTTTTTGTTTCTTATGGGTCTCGATAGTTATATTATCATGAGTGTAATTGTGTCACATGTGATCTTGAGTTGGCAGCAGTTGTATTTGTATTAAATTTGTGGCGACACTACCTCATCAGTGAGTGTTTTTTGGTTTTCACTAACCACAAGATCTTGTGGTATGTCTTCTCCCAGCATGAATTGAACTTTCAATAGTGATGGTGGATGGAATTATTGTGGGATTATAACTAATATTTATTATACACTGGGAAAGTATAATTTTGTAGTTAATGCGCTGAGAAGGAAGTCGCGCAGTGATGCTATACATGAATCTGTGGATTCTTGGAGAGTGGTGGAAGAGATCTTCATAATCCATCTTGATATGGGATGGGTTGGTGGAAAATGATTCCTTTTCCAGATGACATTACAGTTATCTTTGGTGTAGTAGGTGGAGGAGTCCCAGTTGGGGGATTCTAAGGTAGAGGTTTGGAGAGATCGACTTGACTGCGACAATGCCCCAGATGGGTGGTATAAGGATTATCAGAACCATGTGTTGTTCCAAGGGATTTTTTTTCAAAGTTTTGTGTTTGTTAAACTTTATAAGGCTTATGAGATGTTTTTCTCTTCTTGATGTCTTGTTTGTAGCTTTACTCTTGTTTCAGAGGTATCTCCTTAGGAAGAGTGTTTGGGAGCTGGTTGTTGGTGTTGCATGGTTTTATGCCTTTTTTCTCTAAGTGAGATGTTGTGATCTTGTGATAAATATATTATTTAGAGGTATCTTGTGGGGTGGTTGTTTGGAAGACCCCTTTTCTTTTCCTTCTCTCTAAATTTGGTTTTAAATTCTAGAGGATGAGAATTGTTTGAGATGTATCTAATTTAATGGCACATACCTTCTTGTCTTTTCCTTTGTGTTTTCCCAAGGCTTAGTAGAGTTGATAGGGAGTTTGGAGGAGTTTGGAGGTCTTTGGAGACCTTTTTATCTAACACGGACAACACCACAGGAATTTTGAAAGTCATGGTGGCCCTAGTGTCCTCTAGTCTGAAACAGGCTAGTGGAAATGCCCAGCGAGGGAGTGGTGTCGGGTGTAGAACCTTGAGGGTCTTCCTATATGAAATTTCAAGAATGGAAATAGATTTCCAAGCCGTTTTGGAAGATGTGTCGAGGGTAAACTGCTCGGGTTTGGGAAACACGAAGTAGGGGATGACGTGTTGGGATGGTGAGCTCAAGAACTATCACATCCATATCTAGGTCATGGTGGAATCCATGGTGGTAGTTGGGATTTATTTTTAAATAGAAAAAATCACTTTCGATCTTCATGGATCTTGACCAATTCGAAAGGGGAAACATGTAAGGAGTTAAGTGGGGTTAAATGTGTTTTAATTCGATTCTTACCCTCTAATAACTGATATGTGATCCTCCTCTCAAATTCCTTCATTTTCTAGATACATCAGTGAAATTGGGGTTTATTCGAGTGATCTATCACATTGGAGCTTCATTGATGAAAGTTGTTGTTGGGGAGTGATTTTTTCATCCCTTTTGAACCCCTTGATTGATTCCTTGTGGAATCTAATTCGGATCATGGTGAATCGAGTGCTTTTTCTCAAGGTATCTTCCCCTTCTTTTCTCTTTTTTGTTCATCCTTTTATTTGGATGTTCGTAGTGGACAAACCCTTTATTTTGTGTGTTGTTGGAGCATGGTTTGATGGAAGGTTGCGGATTATAGGTTACAGTTAGTCTTCTTTCGACTTGGTGGTGTTTCTTCTAGTGGTGGTTGAACCTCGATCTTCCATTCTTGTGTGAAGAACATTTAACTTCTTAATCGAGGTAGGGGATTCATTGTTTCTCCTATTTTATATGAAATCATAAAGTTATCATGATTAATCTCTTTTGATAATGGTGTAATTAACACTAATTAATATGAAACTAGATTAAAGAAAATAATTTTCTTTGGTTGTTAAAAATCACATGTATTTTCATCGTGATAACAGTTTGCCTCTTATTTTACAAAATAGTGAGTTATATATGCTATGTTTTGGGTAGAATGTTTGTTTATGCTATGGTTTAGCATGCTTGATTTGATGAAATTGGTTAAAGAATGTAAATCTGGAATTGCTGATGGCTTAATAATTTAATAGAAATGTTTAAATAAAATTTTTCTTCCTTATGCTTGATGCATTTTTAATGAAATGGTTCTTCCCTTTTGTTAATGGATTTTGGATAAATAATGTGAAGTTGGTGTGCTTTTTGATGAAATGATAAAGAGGTATGTTAAATGAATTTTTTCTTCCATATAATTTGTTGAAATTGGAAGTGATGCTTGAAAGCATGTTTAAATAATTCTTGTAGATTTAATAGATGTGTCTTAGGTTGTATGTGGTTGTAACCTGTAATAAATGAATCAGTTAATTCAAGGAAGTAAGCAACCGGTTGTTTTATAAATATAATTATTTGGGGTCGAGTGAACCTATTTTCTTACGCCTTGGTTTAGGGCCTAGATGCCATATTGACTTTTGTTCTTTGTTTATTGCCTTGTGTGATTGCTCTGGATATGAGCATTGTGATGCAATGCGATTTGAGCCTGGGATGGCTGATGGTTTGATGAGACATGGGTGGGGAGGCTCAAGTTTTTGGAAATAGTCAGTATCGGTGGTGGATGTGTGTATGGTGATATGCATGATGGTGTTGAGGATGGCACTGGGACTGACAGAACAGGTCAAAGTTGGACTTGCCCATTTTTTTGCTGAAAGCTTGGATGCTTGCCTGTTTATGAATCTTCTTAAAGAGTTGTATGGTTGGGTTGTTTGTTTCTGCATTCCTTTCCCCACTGCTTTAGGCAACTGGTTGTGCTTGGTTAATGCATCGCTTTTTTGGTAACTGAGGATGATCCCTAGAGTACCTAGAATTATGGAATGATAATGAATAATAAATGTTATGTTTCAACTCATGGGATTGGTGTCTTAATGGAATGTTGATGATAACTCTTGAGGAACCGTGGGATAATTTGGTTTATGCTTTGAGGGAATGACTTTCATTTGGATTATGCCTAGAGGGCATGGACTTCTGTTGATAATTTTATGAAAAGTGGAAATGGTTTAGCATTAATTAATGTCATATGAATTAATTAACGTGGCAGTGAAATGTTTAAAGGAATATTTAAAATGAAATCCTTCTTGAAATGCTGATGTGCTTATAGAATATCTAGTCCTTAGTAGTGGCATCTAGGTGTCCATGAGACGATAGCTGCAATTAGGTCTAAGGCTAGGATTTTTCCCATAGTTTGGTTATGAGCTATATATATCATATATGTTATGTGTTTTTATACACTACTCCACCCATGTCGATAGGGTCACTGACACTCAGTGGACACTAGGAGGATGTTTTCCCCAGCATCCAAGTTGGTGAGGAACGGATGACTGACTACCCCCTCTTGCCCTGCTCTCTTCCCCTGGTAGATTTATGTTTTGGTGTGTGTGCTAATTATCTTTCTCATATATATGTGTGTAGAGGTATTTAATGACTTGTGGTTATTTCACACACATGTATATCTACATATAATATCCTAAGGATTATTATAGGTACGTTATGTGTGGGTTGTGATGGTTTGTGGTATAATACATGACGTACGACCTGTGGTGGCTCCCGAAAACTACTCAGTTACTATCTGGAGATGTGGTATGGGATGATGATATGATATGATGCATGGGGTGCATGGTACATGATAATGAGAAGATGTGATGTACAGGATGCATGATATGATAATTTAGCTCAAGTATCTTTGGGTTGGCTTACTTTTGGAGAGATATGAATCAGGACATATCATGTTGGGAAAGAGCAGCAAACCAATGGGGAAGTGGTAGTGGGTTACCTTCTTTTGATATTATATTATATGATTCTTGTATGCGATGCTTAGTGAGATATCCATGATGTGGTTGGGAACTTAGCATACCTATTTACGTGATGAGTTAACTTCACTTGGTGTTCACTAGACTTTAGTATATTTTCTTTGTCTTTTGCACGAGAGGTGTTGGGGAGGATCCTACTGAGTATACATGTTATGTCCACCCTATGTTTATAAATTGTTTTTCAGGACCGCAGGAGCTGATTGGTGGTCGGTTTGAACTCTACTAGCTTAAGGAGTTGTTTAGGAGCTATTCGGGCTTCAAGGTCGTTGCCAAGGATTTCCTTTTTGGTACTTGCAGTTTTCTTTTGCAGTTTTCTTTTACAGCTATTCAACTATATGACATTACATCTATATTTGGATCTTTTATTCTATCTTGAGAAAGAGTTTTATGGTGGTTTTATCTTATCTCTATTTCCTTATGTTCTTCTTAGAGGGTGTAATGTGTCTCTCATTGTCGACCCAGGAGGGGTACCTTTGAAGGGAGGGGATCATGACAAAAAAACTATGCATAATAAACTGGTTAATTTAAGATGGGAATTAAAATTATTGTTTGCTAAAGATAAATGTTTGGGGCTTAGAGATCTCATTCTTATTTGCAGGAAGCTTGATTTCCTAGCTCAGTGAGCTCATTCTTGTTTGCGGGGGGGGTTGATTATCTCGATGTCATGGCCTTAGTTTCCTTTGTTTGTGTACAGAGAATACCTTTACTACCATGTGTGCATGCTCTAGGATATTAGAGCTTTGTGGTGTTTTGTTGATTATGGACCCGGAATGGTTGGGAATGTTGATGAGTAATGGGCTTGGAGCCCAAATGTAGTGATGGTTGATGTTGATGTGGCAGGATGGATTATGTTATGTGTAATGGTTTGAGAATGACACCAGGGTGGTCAGACGAGTTCGGAGCGAGACTTTCCCATCAACATTTATCCTTACGATTAAAGTATTAATCTTGGATATATAAATGGAATATGATTAATTAAATTCTAACGAATTAATTAATTAATATGGAATTTTGATGCTTGTATGCATGGTTGAGATCTAGACCTTAGTGGTGGCAGTCGGGTGTCTTGTGCAACGATAGTGGTAGATGAGTCTAAGGTTAGGTATTTTCCCTTATTATGGTTGTGCAATATATTCTATATTTTCTGATTTCATATGCTTCATCACCCGCATTGATAGGGCAACCAACGCCCAAATATTTTGGGAGTGTTTTCTCCAACATCCAGGATGGCGAGGGAACAAATAGCTAGATTTTCTCTCCCCCTTGCTCTCCCTTTGGATGTAATTTATGTGTAGGTGTATCCCTGGTTATAATGGCTTATTGGTATAGGGTGCATTCCTACTATGGTTGTGATGGCTCTCGATTCTACTATACATTTATGTGCGGGCTGTAATAGGTTGAGGTATAGAATATACTTGTATTTGGTCATGTAGGCTATGGCTTCCCATAGGTTTACGTGTGTGGGCTGTAATGGATTGAGGTATAACGCATTTACACGGGATGTAGTGGCTTTCAGACATATACTTGGTTACAGACGAGATGATGTTGATGGCATTGTGATGTGTTGCATCAGAATGGTTGTGATATGGATGCACGGGATGCAGGATGACTTATGGAAAGACCGGGATGACTTAGGCGCACCAGGTAACGCCTCCTCAAATGGTTTCCACGCGGTTTATGTTTTAATGCGGGCCAAGACCGCGTGGATTAATTCACATGGTGACACTCTTTTGACGCGGCGAAATTATTTTGACGCTGATTCTTTTCCTATATAAGGAGGCAGAGGCAAGGCATTTCAACATCACCAGCAGCAACAACACCGAGATCAAATCCCATTTGGTGATCGTCTTTCTTTGACGATCATCTTTCTTGCTCTCCGCCTTTTGATCCACACTTTTATTCTTGAGTATTACTTTTGAGATCTCTTCCATTTTTGGGAGTCTCTACCGTGTACTTGATTTTTGTGGATCCCTCTTTCTGGACTAGGTCCCGTGGTTTTTCCCTTTCGATTTTTCCACGTAAAAATTTCCGGTGTCAAATTTATTTTTCTGCACATTTAATTTTGTCACTGCGCATCCGCTTCTATTTGGGAGAAAGATTCAATTTCCGCTGCGTGTTCGCTTTTTCTTTTGTTTGTGTGTCCGTCGCTTTCTCGTCTTTCCCAACATCTGGTATCAGAGGGTTTGGTTCTTTTCTTTTCATATTTATTATGGAGGCCAGCTATAGTCGGATGATTTTTCTAAATGGTACCAACTACCATGTGTGGTGACTTAAAATGAAGGATCTGCTTTTTGTCAAGTGAATGCATCTTCCAGTGTTTAGTACCCAGAAGCTAGAGAGGATGTCAGACGAAGAATGGGCGTTCGAGCATGAGATGGTTTGCAGCTTCATTTTTCAATGGGTCGAAGACAATGTGATGAACCACATTTTCAACATCTCTCATGCCAGAACTTTGTGGGAGAAGCTTGAGACGACCTACGCTTTGAAGACGGGAAACAATAAACTATTTCTTCTCAAGAAAATGATGAACTTGAGGTATAAATAAGGTATGTCTATTTCTGATTATTTAAGTGAATATCAAGGATTTTTTGATCAGTTTTCTGTCATGGGTATCAATTTTGAAGATGAGGTTTTAGCTCTTTTGCTGCTTAACACTTTGCCCGGTTCATGGGAGAATTTACATGTTACTATAACCGGTTCTGCTCCTAATGGTGTTGTGACATTTAGTTTTGTCAAGTCTGTTATTTTAAATGAAGAGGTCAGGAGACACACTCAGGTGAAATCTTCTTCTGAGCTTTTGGTCACAGAGAACAGGTGGAGAAGCTAGGATCGGGGGCAGAGTAGTCGAGATAAGAGTAGAGGCAGAAGCAAATCCAGACTGAAGCAGAGAGATTTTGAATGTCATCATTGTGGTAAGAATGGGCATGTTAAAAAGTTTTGTTATCAGCTGAAAAGAGAGAACAGATTGAAGGAAAATCCATAGAAGAAAAATGGCAATGGAGATGATCATGCCGCCGCTGCTACAGGGGGTGATCTTGTTATTGTTTATGACTCCATTAACATTGCTTCTGATGATTCTTTCTGGGTTGTTGACAGTGGTGCCTGTTTTCACGTGACATCGAAGAAGGAGTTCTTTACATCTTACAGCCCAGGTAATTTTGGGATTTTGAAGATGGGAAACGATGGACATGCTGACGTTGTAGACATCGGGACTGTTTGTTTAAATACCAGTACAGGAAGTAAGCTGATTTTGAAGAATGTCCGACATGCACCTGAGGTTCGTTTGAATCTTATCTCTACCAGCGTTCTTGATGATGAAGGGTTTATCAAAACTTTTGGTGATTGCCAATGGAAGCTTTCCAAGGGCTCTTTGATTGTGGCTAGAGGGAAGAAGCAATCAGGTTTGTACTGGAATAGAGATTTTATTTCTTGTGATACTGCTTGTGTTGTTGAGTGTAGTGTTTCGTCCAAGTTGTGGCATAAGAGGCTCAGTCACATCAGTGAGAAAGGTCTTGGTTGTTTGGCCAAGAGAAATCTTCTTCCAGATTTGAAGAGTGTCAAATTGGACACATGTGATCATTGCATGGCTAGGAAAAAGAGCAGAGTGAGTTTCAACAGTCATCCTCCATACAGGAAGTCACGGGTACTTGAATTGGTACATTCTGACGTTTTTGGTCCTTTGAAATCGAAGACCTTTAGTAGCGGTCTTTATTTTGTGACATTTATTGATGACTACTCACGAAAGCTCTGGGTTTATGTCTTGAAAGCCAAAAGTCAGGTGCTTAATATTTTTAAGCAATTTCATGTTTCTGCTGAGAGAGAATCAGGAAAGAAATTGAAATGTATTCGCACTGACAATGGAGGAGAGTATTGTGGTCCTTTTGATCAGTATTGTAGGCAGGAAAGTATTCGACATCAGAAGACGCTGCCCAAGACACCTCAGCTGAATGGTGTAGCTGAGAGGATGAACAGGACTTTGCTGGAAAGAGTTCATTGTTTGCTTTCAGAAGCAAAGTTGCCTGGACACTTTTGGGGTGAGGCTTTACTTACTACTGCTTATATTATCAATTTATCATCTGCGGTTGCTTTGCAGACAGACACTCTCGACAAATTTTAGTATGGAAAAGAGATCAGGTACGATCACTTGCGTGTCTTTGGTTGCAAGGCTTTTGTTCATGTGCCTAGAGATGAGAGATCCAAGCTGGATGGTAATACACGCCAGTGTATTTTTATTGGCTATGGACACGATAAGTTTCGGTACAGGTTCTATGATTCTGTTTTGAAGAAACTTGTCAGAAGCTGTGATGCAGTGTTTAAGGAGGATTAGACTATTGCAGACATTGATAAGGGGGAAAAAGATGCTTCTCCAACTTCTGATGGTTTTGTCAGTCTTGAGCCAGGTTCTGATTCACATTTACCTCATATTGTTGATTCTGATGATCATGTTGATGTATAGAATGATTCTCAAGGTGAACAGGTTGGAGTTGAAGTTTCTGATGCACCTTTTGTTTCTAATGATCCGGTTCCAGGGGTTATTAATGAACCCACAGTTCCACTCCGAAGGTCATCTCGGCATCGCACCGTTTCTACTCGATATTCACCTGATGAGTATGTGCTTCTCACTGAAGGGGGAGAACCAGAATCGTTTGATGGGGCAATGGAGAGTGAACAGAAGGACAGATGGGTTGTGGCAATGGATGACGAGATGACATCATTGCACGACAACCACACTTTTGAGCTGGTGAAGTTACCGACAGGGAAGAGAGCTTTGAAAAATCGGTAGATTTATTGGATTAAGAATGAATAATCCAGTCTTGTTCCACGATACAAGGCAAGGTTAGTTGTCAAAGTCTTCCGTCAGAATAAAGGTATTGATTTTGATGATATTTTCTCACCTGTTGTCAAAATGTCTTCCATTCGGGTTGTTCTTGGTTTGGCTGCCAGTTTAGATCTGCAGATTGAGCAAATGGATGTGAAGACAGCTTTCCTCCATGGAGATTTAGAAGAGGAGATTTATATGGAGAAACCAGAGGGTTTTGTTGAAATATGTAAAGAAAATCATGTCTGCAAGTTGAAGAGAGCTTGTATGGTTTGAAGCAAGCTCCAAGGAAGTGGTATAAGAAGTTTGAATCTATCATTTCTCATCAGGGTTTCAGGATGATATCTTCTGATCATTTTGTTTTTGTTCATAGATTTACTGATGATGATTTTATTATATTGTTGCTTTATGTTGATGATATGCTCATTGTTGGCCATGATACTTCTAGAATTGACAGATTGAATAAGGATCTTTGTCAGTCTTTTGCGATGAAAGACTTGGGGTCAGCACGACAGATTCTTGGCATGACGATCTCCCGTGATAGGAAAGCCAAGAAGTTGTGGTTATCTCAGGAGAGATACATTGAGAAGGTTCTTCAGAGATTTTCTATGGATAGAGCGAAATTGGTTAGTACTCCTCTTGCTTTACATTTTAAGCTCAGTATCAGTCAGTCACCTTCTACTGATGAAGAGAGAGAGGAGATGCAGCACATACCTTATTCATCTGTCGTTGGCTGTTTGATGTATGCAATGGTATATACTAGACCTGATATAGCTCATGATGTTGGTGTGGTCAGTCGTTTTCTATCAAATCCAGGTAGAGAGCATTGGAGAGCAGTGAAGTACATTTTTCGTTATCTTTGTGGTACTTCTGATTTGAGATTGTGTTTTGGCAAAGGGGAACCTATGCTTTGTGGCTTTACAGATTCAGATATGGCAGGAAATATCGATTCGAGGAAGTCTACTTCAGGTTATTTGATCACTTTTGCAGGGGGAGCTGTATCTTGGCAGTCTAGATTGCAGAGATGTGTTGCTTTATCTACCACAGAATCAGAGTTTATTGCAGCTACTGAGGCGTGCAAAGAATTGTTGTGGATGAAAACGTTTATTCGAGAGCTCAATTTAAATTAGGACAGGTATGTTTTATTTTGTGATAGTCAGAGTGCTATTTGTTTGGGAAAGAATTCCAGATTTCATGGCAGGTCAAAACATATCGATGTTCGATATCATTGGATCTACAACGTCCTTGATTCGAGACAGTTAGAGCTTGAGAAGATCCACACTGATGACAATGGGTCAGACATGTTGACCAAGAGTTTACCCAGAGGAAAATTCGAGACATGCCGATAGATTGCAGGGTTGGCGGTGATCCCCACTTGAGTCGGAGGGGGAGATTGTTGGGCGCCTTCCTGGTTAGCGCACCGGGTAACTGTCACGGCCCGTCCTCGGGGCTCGTTCCGTGACTACCCCAAGCCCGCCTTCCATAGGCTAGGGGATGGCGACTAGTACCAAGGCGTATTTCCCGGTAAAAAGGGAAGGCATTGCCTTTGTAAAGTAAATAGACACCACAGAGCAAGCAAGCAGAAGTAAACACTAAGTAAAAACTGGGTACAACAGTAAGTGCGGAAAAGTAAGTGGGTCATAATACAAACACAAACTGGAAGTAAAGTACAGCTGGAAAGGGAAAACAGCAACTGAAAGTAAAACTGCAACGTCGAGCCGTCCACTGGAAGTCCCACCTGAAGGGTGGGTACAGATAGCCTCCACAACTCCTTGGGTCCAGCCGTCCACTTCGAGTACGTCCCGCCCAGTGGTCCACCTCCAGGTACCGTCCTGCCCCGCAAGCCTCAACCACGATCAGCGTTGTCCGTCGTCTGCAACCAACACAACGTAGTGCGGGCATAGCCCGTGCAGGGGTGAGTATAAGCTACTCAGTAGGGACCCCGAGACCCCCGAAGGTCTCCCAAAATCCACAAAGGATAATCCACAAAGGAAAGATACAATCACGAAGTAACATTCAGCACTACTTAGGTATATGCCCATACATATACCTAAGTCACCAATTCTCGTTCGGCTCCAACATCCGAGCTCAAGTACAACCCAGCCCACACAGGAAAACACAACCAAATCCACACAGGAAAGCATAATGTAATCCACACAGGATAGCACAACACAATCCACATAGGAAAGCAAAACAAGATTCAGCTCACACAGGAATACTTCTTCGTATGACGATAGAGATGATCAGATGTAGCCACTGATTCATCTAAGTCATCGGACCCACAAAGGATCGATAGGTACTAACCCCCGCAATGACCCACAAAGGATCAGACCCACACATGATCGATAGGTAACTAACCCCCGCAATGACCCACAAAGGATCTGACCCACACAGGATCGATAGGTAACTAACCCCCGCAATGACCCACAAAGGATATGACCCACACAGGATCGATAGGTAACTAACCCCCGCAATGACCCACACAGGATCGGACCCACACAGGATCTGTAGGCGTTGGCCCACACAGGACCGCTGAGCGCTGACCCACACAGGATCTGACCCACACAGGATCAGTAGCACTGATCCACGTAGGATCGCTGAATGTTGTAGTCGTCGTCGTCGAATCCACGGAGGATTTCTGCACAGTCGTCATCGTCGTCGCAGTCGCAGCCAGCTCTAGGGTTCCCGCACACAGCAAGCTCGTTCGGGAGGGTCCGCTTCACGAGCCGAGGGGCTGATACATCAACTGACACGTAGTCCGGAGATGATGTATCCAAAAGTTCCGTATCGTCAACAGGAACTCAACGTCACAGACGGCGCGTCAACCGGACGCCCGGTCTGAGAGTTATTGACTTTTTCGTCCCAGGGGCCCGGTTGGTTTTTAAGTCAAAACCAACCCGACCGTACTCCAACTGCGTCCAAACCTCGAGCGGAGTAAGCCAAAAGGTCCGTCTCACTAAGAGGAATCCAACAAAGTCGGCGGCACATCAATCGGACGTCTAGAGTTCAAGTTATAAGCGTTTCCGCTCCGAGGGCCCGGTTGGTTTCGTGTACGAACCAACCTGGCCGAACCCCAAGTACTCCAAAACCTTGAGTGTAATATACCGAAACGACCGTCTCGATCCAAGGATCGCTACGCAACTGACGGTGCATTGATCGGAGGTCCGTAGCCCAAGTTATGGGAAAAAGACCGAAAGGGGTCCGGAAGTGGGGGTTTCGGGCCCGGGTCGACCCGGCCCGAGACCCCCTGGGTCGGCCCGAACCACGTCGACCCGACCCGGGTCCGGGTCCGGCCCGCTTGGGCGCGGCTTGGCCGTTTCGGCCGAGCGGATGCGCAAGTGGGGCGCCGCCCCCTTGAATGAGATTGCGGCCCCACGTGGGGGCCGCTCCCTGCCAACGGACGCGGCCGAGCGCCGCGTCCCGCCTCCCTCGGTCCCGCGCGGTCGCGGGACCTGCGGCCTGCCGCCGCCTCCTGGCGGTCGGCCGGTGTCGGCCGCCGTGCCGGCGAGGCGCGCCGGCGGAGTGTTCCACGGACCACCGGACGAGCTCCAGTGGTCGGTTTTGCCTGCCGTCTTCGCCAACGGCCCTCCCGGGACTGGTTCTTCACTGCGAAGACCTCACAACGCTCGTGCGGCCTGCTTTATCGTCGCCCGCTGATCCGCACACCAAGAACGAAGAGACGGTGGGTTCGGACTTGTTCGTTGGTCCGCACCCACCGCGTTAGCGGTTTAAAAAGGCTTCCAACAAATTTTAAACACATGTCGATGATATAAATCACATAGATTTAATTGAACCAAAACCCCTACCTCAAACGTCGTCGAGCGAGGGTTCGTCGCGGAAAAGCACGTCGCGGAAGAAGGCGTCGCGGAAGGGGGATCGTCGCGTCGCGGAGAAGGAACGTCACGGAAGAAGCGTCGCGGAAGAAGCGTCGCAGAAGAAGGGTCGTTGGCGTCGCGGTACACGGCGTCGCGTAGTCGATCTCCGAGGATTCAGCGTTCTTTGTTGGAGATCAGTGCGTTCTTCGCGTTCTTCGCGTTCTTCGCATTCTTCGCGTTCTTCGACGAAGAAGATGGAGATCTTCAAGCCTCCCCTCTTTCTCCCAATCCCCTCTCAACACAACTAGATTAATAAAATAAGAATTCTCTTATTTTATTTCTCAAGCCATGCGTTTTAAAATTCAAAAACGAATCAAACAATTAATTGAATTAATTGCAACGATTTAACCGCCCAAATTAATGAGGTGTTTATTAACCAGATTAAACGCAAGGGTTGACTTCATTAAAAAGGGGGTACGGGTGCGTTTCTTAATTAAAGGAGGGGGTTTAGGAAGAAAAGAAACGGTGGGGCTCGTGTGGACCCCACCTCACAAATATTCTGTCAAGCAGGTAGGATATTGTGGGTCTCACGTCATCCACTTAACATAAGTTAAGCAAAATAAAATAAAAATCGGTTGCACCACTTTTATTTTATTCCTTAACTTAACCCCAAAAATTAAAAATCACACCCGAGCAAACGCAACTCCGGAAGAGGTGTTTC
Source organism: Viscum album (assembly GCA_963277665.1). Lineage (NCBI taxonomy): Eukaryota > Viridiplantae > Streptophyta > Magnoliopsida > Santalales > Viscaceae > Viscum > Viscum album. The sequence continues at coordinate 452,077,455 of OY728133.1, forward strand.
TAAGCAATTATCGGCGCTGCGATTCCATCGGTGCCCTCGGAATTCGATTCCGAGCACCGGTTCAAAAGTTAGAAAAAACCCGCTTGTTCGTTCACTGAATGTACCCGAGCTAAACTTCAGAAAATGATTCCGGGCACACCGGGCCTCGGAATCAGATGCCGTCAAAAACTACGTTCTTGTAAAATTCCCAAGAAAATTAAGAAAAAAAAATCCTTGAATTTTTCGGGTCTTTACATCAATGTGACAGCCGGGTCCCGGTGACAGCACAAACACCCCGCCTTAACATGGTCGTTGGGTCCTGGCCTACCAGGTACCCCCAGTTGCCCCGTAGACATGTGGGGCCCACCACAGGATCCACCCACATGCCTGAACGGGTCATCTGACTAATGACAGTCCCCACAGGCCAACACTTATCCTTTCCAGTGTGTTTTGTCCTCACTCACACACACCTTGGGAAACTTCACAGAAGGTCACCCATCCTGATCACTACTCCAGGCCAAGCACGCTTAACTGTGGAGTTCTAACCAGGTAGGGTCCCGAAAAGGAAGGTGCACCTTGTTGACATGAGTCATATCATTTAGTCATTTAACCCTTTATCATCTGGGGGTGTTACAATCACCTCCCCCCCTTTAGAGCACAACGTTCTCGTTATGGGCTCTACATCTCAACCCAGGCAGTGCACCACGCACTTAAAGTTGGGTTCCTCCTCTAATACCAAATGTGACAATTGGGTCCTAGTGACAGCACAGCCACCCCGCCTTAACATGGTCGTCGGGTCCTGGCCTACCAGGTACCCCCAGTTGCCCCGCAGACATGTGGGGTCCACCACAGGGTCCACCCACATGCCTGAACGGATCATCTGACTAATGACAGTCCCCACAGGCCAACACTTGTCCTTTCCAGTGTGCTTTGTACTCACTCACACACACCCTGAGAAACTTCTCAGAAGGTCACCCATCCTGATCACTACTCCAGGTCAAGCACGCTTAACTGTGGAGTTCTAACCAGGTAGGCTCCCGAAAAGGAAGGTGCATCTTGTTGACATAAGTCATATCATTTAGTCATTTAACCCTTTATCATCTGGGGGTGTTACAGTAACGTCTCCTCAAATGGTGTCCATATGGTTTCTGTTTTAATGTGGTGTTTTAATGCGGGTCAAGTCCGCGTGAATTAATTCACGCGGTGACACTCTTTTGACGCGACGACATTATTTTGACGCTGATTCTTTTCCTATATAAGGAGGCAGAGGCTAGACATTTCAACATCACCGGCAGCAACAACACCGAGAGCAAATCCCATTTGGTGATCGTCTTTCTTCAACGATCATCTTTCTTACTCTCCGCCTTTTGATCCACACTTTTATTCTTGAGTATTACTTTTGAGATCTCTTCCATTTTTTGGAGTCTCTACCGTGTACTTATTGATTTTAGTGGATCCTTCTTTCTGGACTAGGTCCCGTGGTTTTTCTCTTTCGGGTTTTCCATGTAAAAATTTCCAGTGTCAAATTTATTTTTCTGCACATTTAATTTTGTCACTGCGCATCCGCTTCTATTTGGGGGGAAAGATTCAATTTCCGTTGCGCGTTTGCTTTTTCTTTTGTTTGCGCGTTCATCGCTTTCCCGTCTTTCCCAACATTATTGGTATATGGTGCATTCCTACTATGGTTGTGATGGCTCTCGGTTCTACTATACATTTATGTGCGGGCTGTAACGGGTTGAGGTATAGCATATACTTGTATTTGGTCATGTAGGCTACGGCTTCCCACGGGTGTACGTGTGTGGGCTGTAATGGATTGAGGTATAACGCATTTACACAGGATGTAGTGGCTTTCAGACATATACTTGGTTACAGACGAGATGATGTTGATGGCATTGTGATGTGTTGCATCAGAATGGTTGTGATATGGATGCACGGGATGCAGGATGACTTATGGAAAGGATGAGAAAAATATGTGTGACAATGAGGCGTTAGAGCAACAAACCAATGGGGAAGTGGAAGCATAGTCCCTTCATTTATATATATGTTTTTGATTATAATTGTTTACTTCTATGTGTTACTTGGTGAGTGAATGGTGGTGATGATGGAAAAATAGTTTTACCTGTTTATGTGACGAGTTAGTTTCATTTGTTTATTCGCTATGCTTTAATATGCTTCTTTCACATTTTGCACAAGAGGTCTCAATGAATATTCTACTAAGTATATATGTTATGCTCACCTTAAATATGTATAAATTGTTTTTCAGGTCCACAAGAACTGGTTGGTGATCGAGTTGGACGCTACTAACTTGAGGAGTTGTTCCGAAGCTGTTGGAGCTTTGTGATCATTATCAAGGATTTACTTTTTGTACTTTTCAATTGTTTCAGTTTTTGTTTGGCATTACATGAGATTGTTTATTTATGTATGGTATTGGTTGGTGGCTTTTATGCCTTGCCACTTATTCCTTAAAATTATATTGAGAGTAATGTCACTCATGCGTGTGATTGATATACTTATGGTATTAGTCGTCAACTTGTGATCTATTTAAGACAGGATTGAAAGGTCTTTATTTCTCTTTATTCATTGTCGGCTCATAAATGGTGCCTTTGAAGGGAGGGTCGGTGACATCGAATCAGATGTGCATATTTTTTTTGTATTTGTGTGTATATAACTGTTAAACTATTACTACTACTACTATTATATATTTATCACCATTTGACATAACCCAAAGAATTTTCCATAACCCAAAGATATGGGGTTCTCACTTGATATCATTGGGAGTGGAGTTTGAATCTTTGCCCCGTTGCATTTGCCCCGAGGTTTTCTTTGTACAGGCTGTCTTACAGCAGGGTGTGCGGGCACCGGGTGCAAGTGGGGGCATGGGTGCGCTATTGCGAGCCTGGGCCGGGCGTAAGGGTGTTGTCATTGTTCTGATGCCCGAAATTATTATGTTCTTCTAAGTGAATATTTATTACTGGACAATTTTACACAGTTTCTAATTATCAATGGTTTCATGTGATTTCACATTATTGACAGTTTCACATGATTTTTGAGTTAATTTTTCACTACCCATTTTCTAGAACAATTTTATATACAGATGATACCATATAGAACATGAAAAATAACAAAATATATTACCAACAGTACTCCTAGCCAGGCATATACATAAACAGACACAAGGGCAGCTAGCCAGATATTGCCACCAAGCTCTGCCGGACCGCCGGAATTGAACAGATGGAGGACCCAAAAATACCAGTCAGCGCGTACGCAATGGCGCAGAATGGGAGCGCCTCCGGTTCCTTTGCTGACAACGCCGCCGTGCCCAAACCATGAGCGCTACCACAAGAATACGTTAAATAATAAGCATTTTCATCAACCAAACAGAGCCTTAACATTTCAATTCATCACTTGAACATCACATACCTAGATGCCGTGGCAATTCCCCGTGCAATCGGATCCCGGAACTGCAGTTTGTCGAGCATTGTTTGTACAAAGTTTGCTCCGATGAGGCCAGTTACTACAACTACTGCAGCAGTCAGTGATGAGTTGGCACCTAACAAAACAGTAACCAGATTCAAAGGAAGAATCAAAGCATTGAAACCAAAGAGAACACAAAATTTCAATACTCAATACCATCAAAAAGGGATACGATGCTCAGAGCCAGTGCAACAGTGATGCATCTGGGTAAAATGGATATGGTTAAAGCCGGTTCCAGCCTAACCAGCCTTCCAACAATGGCAGTTGAATACAAGGAGAACAATGTGGAGATCATTACGGATAGGAAAATCTCAGCCGCATGCCTCCTAACAAGCTGACATGTTCACACCAGCAAACATTGATTAAATGATGCCAAACGAGGCTCTAACTGAAAGTTTTCATTAAGTTTTCAATGGAAAATGTTAGGGTTGAAAGAGAGAGAAATTTAACACACCATTCTTTGCTTAAACATTGAGAAAGCAAAAGAGATGATAACAGATCCCAAAAATCCCATTAAAATGTCACCAGCTCCAGGATTAGATGGTGCCTTTGTCAAGTAATAGCCTGCAAATATTTACATACCATAAAAGAATCTACCTGCCTATGAGATCTGTTTAAACATCGATTAAGCAATGAAAAATGCGCAAAAGAAACTGAGAATAGATATTCCTTGGGATTTTTTAGAATCATAACTGAATCTAGTTGTTAGAAATACATGTAATGTCTCAAACCTAAGCAAAATTCTAAAACCCATCTGCCAAAATATTTTTGGGGTAAGTCTCCTGATCAAATACTGCTAGGGAAGCCAACTTCTTAATCAAATCATGGAATTCTAGTGAATGAATTATTTTGTTCAGTTAGCAAATACCTGAAGCTGTGTATCCTAATCAAATACTGCTAGGGAAGCCAACTTCTTAATCAAATCACGGAATTCTAGTAAATGAGTTATTTTGCTCAGTTAGCAAATACCTGAACCTGTTTAAGACCCAGTTTGGATCCATTCAAGTGTTGTTTGCTTAAGTTTTGTAAAGTGCATCAATCATAACTGTTAAAATTTAATAAATGGTTAAGATCAATCATATACTGGTTTTTTTTTTTTCATTATACAAACAGGTCATTATCCAAATTGATGCACTTTAGGAAACTCTATGCTGTTCTCAACAACATGAATGAAGATGTTCTATGTATATCTGGTGTAATGGTAAGGCCTGGAGTTCATATGAGATATTTTGTTACGAACAGAGGACTGGAAGTTGTATTACTGGAGGAGGAAAAGGAATTACAGCAAGTAAAGGGGAAAAAACAGAGGAATTACAGCAGGTAGAGGGGAAAAAACAGAGGAATTACAGGTTCCCCCCAGGAGAAATCCTGCCCAAGCCTACAGTCGATGCCCAAAAATAACAGGAAAAGGAATGCCCTCACTCTCCCACGTCCTCCGCTTTTTAACAGATTCCAAACAGCCCAGTGGCTTAACAACCTTGAGATTCCTCCACTACCTCTCCCCCCCATGTGTCAGCAGGTGACCCCACGGGTCCCTCCAGTTTGTTAACTTTGTTATTCTGTTTCTCCTGGCCCACCTGGCCTAGCAGTTGGTTTGTTTCTCCTGGCCCACCTGGCCTGGCAGTTGGTTCTCCCCCTGGCTGGGCAGCTTTGCCCCTCCTAGAATACACCTTCCACTCACCCGGAAGGTCCCGGATCCTACCATATTTGCAATATCATTTAAGTGTTTTTGGAAGAGGTTTGTTGCAGAAGGGCAGCATTGTATGGAGGTCGCTTGCAATCAACAATGTGGCTCGAGAGCTAGATTGTCAATTCATGCTGTTTGGTCATTGTTAGAATTTTTCCACAATAAAAAAAAACAAGACATGGAAGGGAGGGGGTGCATTCTCCAATTTTATTGCTTGCTTACAAAATGTACAACGATTACAATGGACACCTAATTTATAGAAACAAAATAAGCAAAAATAAATGCTAGGTCAAGACATAATTTTCGGCCATTTATTTAGACCTGTTTATTAGGTGCCATTAAGGTGACTCAATAAATGGGTTTCATTAATCCAAAAAATTTATTGACTCCATAACTCTTGGTCTTGATTATTAATTGTCATTCTCCCACCTAATCAAGATATGGTTCAAGTTCACGCATTCCCAGCAGGTGTCGCATGACAGCAAATTTCACACTCGTCAGTACCTTCATCAAAATGAAATGTCAGCTCGCTGCTCTTTAGTACTTACAAACTCCACAATAATTTTCCCTCTTTCAACACATTCACGGTTAAAATGAAACCGTGGATCTATGTGTTTGTTGCCACCATGGAACACCGGATTCTTCATTAGAGCAATGGCAGATATATTATCGATGAAGAGGGTCACTGGCTTGCGCTTGCATCTTGTCAACCCACTTGATCAAAATACTCAACCAGAGCACCTGACAGGCTGCTGCAGTTGCCGCCATAAACTCAGCCTCAAAAGATGACAGTGTTACGATCTTCTGCTTCTGTGAACCCCACGAGACCAGACTACCATTAATGTAAAACGTCGTGCCTCTGGTGCTTTTCTATCATCAAGATCACCCACCAAATCGCTACCTGTTTAACCAACGAGTTATTCTTCACACCGTCCTCTTTCATACGCCAGCCCAAAATAAATTGTACCATTTAAGTACCTAAATATATGCTTCACCGCCTTGCAATGCATCACGGTGGGCTTCTCCATGCATCGACTCGTTATTCCAACAGAATAAGAGAGATTGGGGCATGTATGAAGAAGATACCTGAAGCAGCCAATGACACGCCAGTACTCTGTAGCATCAATTGGCTCCCCCTTGACTATCTTTGTGCAACTGCTATTTCTGCTCCATGGGAAGCTTGGTTGCATTGCATTCACCCATTCCAAACTGGAGCAACACCTTCTTGGCATAGGCTGAGTGCTTAAGCTTAGTCCAGACCTCCTGGTCAACTTCAATGTCAAGATAATACGAAAGGATCCCCAAATCACTCATTTCAAATTCAGTCATCATTTGCTTCTTGAAGATCTTGATTTCTTTGGTGCTTCACCCAGTAACAATCAAGTCATCAACATATACGCCAACGATGACAGCAACTTCATCTTCTCCCCTCATGCACACAGCTTGATCATGTGAACATCTCTTGAACCTGAGGTGTCTCAAGCTCTTGTCTAGCCAAATGATCCACGCTCTTGGGGCTTGACAAAGACCGTAAAGCGCCCTTGACAACTTGTATACAAGATGCTCTTTATTCCGCGTGGTGAACCCTTCCGACTTAGTGACATAAATTCTTCTTCTAGCTCGCCATTTAGAAATGCTGATTTGACGCACATGTGATGCACCTCCCAACTCTGGTTGGCTGCCAAAGCAAGTATTACACGAATAACATCATGTATAGTTACCGAGGAAAACACCTCAACGAAATCCACTCCTTGTCATTGAATGTAAACCTTTGCAACCAATCTTGTCTTGTGCTTGACAATGTTGCCTTCGAAAAAGAAAAAGAGCTCATATTAAGTAAGTTGTCTTAGTCAGTGGCATCGAAGCAGGTTAGCGTAGCGGAGCTCGACCCGTGGAGTTGCAGCCTGGTGCGCAGAGTTGACCGACAGACACTGACAGGGCACTGTAGCAGTACAGACTTTGGAGTCAACTTTACTGTAGTTTTTTGGACTTCCAGCCGACAGCCACTGGAGCACTTTTGACTTGGGTGGCCGTCTTTCACTATAGCGACGCGGACTTCCTGTGCGATTGGTGGAACAGTGATCGTTTTTCTCTCCATTTGTAGCCCATTTCGAGCTAGGGCTACTCACTGAAAACTCTGTAATTGTGCTCCCAAATTATAGTGAATATTCTGCCTCCCCATGGACGTAGGGTTTATTGCCCGAACCACGTAAATCTTCCCATTCTCATTTTTTTTTTCTTTTTACTCTTCTTGAATCGTTGTTTTGTTGCGGAAACTCAGTATCCCCAACCCTAAAAGAAAAGTATGAGACAACATATAAGAGTTCTCATGGTTGCTCTCTCATTCAGCAGGGCGCCACACTTCAGTGAATAACACTTCAAGAGATCCATATTGTTGTATTATCAAGGACTCCATAGACTAATCCTAGACTCAAAAATTTGAATTTGTTTGGTTCGCTTTCCAACTTTTGAGATAAAAATTTATTTATTGATTTATTTATTTATTAACATTTACAGTATTTTCTAGCATATTATTGGTACTGTCATTTATGATCTTGTGTCCCATGACTCTAACATGATTCTAAATTGAGGTCTCAGGATGCAGCAGTATCCCCAACCCTAAGAGAAAAGTATGATACAGCTTATTTTTCGTAAGCTTGTAATAAGCCCTGTAAATTGTTTACTATATCATGGTTTCAACTCATATGATTAACATGCTTCGATAAATTCAAACCTTTATGTAGTAAATGGTCTGCATTTTGGTTTTATATGATTGGGCTGCATAATGGTGAAGTGATTTCATAGACTTTGTTATGTTTAAGACGCTAAACCATCTTGGAGTGGAGGCCATTTCTTGACTTGCGTCCTATAGTAATGCTACCGATACATGATTGAGAAACGGGATTGTTATAGTTTGAAATGCATGAGTACGGCTTGTTAATTCGTTCTTGTGTATTTCTTGCACAGGTTTTGCTTGTTTAGAACCTTATATTGATCAGCCATTGCAACTTCCAACTTCCAATTTTGCCCCAAACCCCCCTCCTCTCCTATATCCCTCTCTATCCCCTTCATTAATCAAACCATGATTTCCCACACCTTCCTTCATTTCTCCCTCTCCCCCCCATCCTAGTCCTGCATATCTGATCTTTTTTTTTTTTTTTGAATTAATTAGTGGATGAAATGGCTGTTTCCAAAATTGAAGCTTTGCTTTATAAGCCAACATTGCTAGGGACTCAGCCTAGACTCACACTTTTAGCCCACTAAGAACATGGTTCTCTGGTCAACTTCAGAGATAAAGGGATTTTTCTACCATTTAATGGTACCAGAAGATAATGTCAAACAGATACTGTTCAAATGATGGAAATGTATATGCATAGCTACCTGTGATGACATGTCTTTTGAAATGGCTGTGTAAAGTTATGAATCGTTTTTAACAAGGGTATACAAAATCTGTAATAAGGATACATACCTAGAACAGAATCAAATCCAGAATGAGAAATGTAACCAAAGGCAAATGCAGCAAAATCTGCTGACAGCGCACAACATATAATAGGATGGAATACCTTCTTAATATCAGATGGCAACCTGAAGTTCATAAAAACAATAAATGGAAAACATTTTTTAGAAAATGAAAATAGAAATGGTAGATTATAGGAAATAAAAAAAAAAAACTATTTTCATATTTCCAGAAAAATGAACACTCTTGGATAGGTAACTCCAATACTTTATATTTTCCCGCAGCTTTTCAAAATATTTCCCATCCAAAATTACCCCATGCCAACCTCACTAGCAACAGTTTCCAAAAGAAATATACCCATTAAAAGGAATTTGCACAAGAGGAGAAAAATTTACCCACAACCAAACATGTAACCTAAAATGGTTGCTGCGAGTAGGAAAGGAAGACATGTTCTAGCATGTGTTCCCAAAGCTGTTGGGTATAGGAGGGCAGCGGTAAAGGATATAATGAAAAGCCCACTCCAAAACCACATTTCAGCCTGAGAAAAAGGTGAAGGTTTTGCCATGGGCTCGCCCTGTGTCATTTCTGTCTTAACTATTTTTCTCACGGTGATAGCAGTAAAACCTGCAACACATAATGATGCCAGCCAACCTCCAGCTGAAAAAGTGAACAACAACTAAGTCGTTTAAAAACAAGACAAGCTCAGGCATATGGATTCAAAAAGAAACAAAAAGAGAGCTAGACCAGAAGGAAATGATGAAAATAACAAAAAAGGCAACAATAGAGAGAATTTGGGATCATCTAAATGCAATGAAAACAAGGAATTGCATCCTTCATTAGCATGAATACTTTGGTATTGCTCATTCATGCCAAAGGCAGTATCCACATCGCACCCCATGCACTCAAGTCATTTCATACAACATGCATCAACCAACGGATTTCCTAGCTTTTCGACAATTCAATCACATGGAACATCTAGACAGGCTTTATACAATTTATTCACTCTGCATGCCAAAACCAGCTTACAAGAGCATAAAACACTAGAAAAATCGATTCATGTTAAAGTTTATATATACATATACATAAAGAAGGTTTGCGGGTTGCTAATAAGATTATTTCATGTTGTCTTTCTTATTTTGATATTGTCATGAATGCTAGAAGGGATCAGGATCAAGGTGATACAAGAGGTTGTGGCTGCTCTTGAGGTCGGGGGACACAAAATCATTAAGGCGAATGGGATAAGTTGAGTTGGATATGGATGAGTATGTGTTTGTTTTGGACCAAAATGTGATTCGGTTAGCGTTACTTGGTTTGTTATAGAGTTGCACATCTCTTGATATGATTAGGTAGCTGAAAAAAAAATCTGTACTCACCTTTATATTGTTTGTACCTAATGAAATGAAATCTGAAATGAATATGTTCAATTCATGATTTTCTCTCTTCTGGCCCTGCTCTTCTCTTCTAGGTTCAAGTCATTTCTAACCATAAACACTAAAATGCAATAAACTCTACTCCAAAATGATGTATCTATAGTAAAATGATCTCCAACCATCAATTATATTTTTAACACTAAAATGAATATTTTTTTACATATTCCTTTTTATACATTATTTTTTTATTGTTGCTTTTAGTTAACATATTACACTTCAACTTAATTTTATTCACAAATTCAATCAAGAAAATATATTTAGGCATTTAATGAGATTAATAATTAAATTTAATTAAATGTGGTTTCGTTATTTAATTCCCGCATTATTCACAAATTCAATCAAGAAAATATATTTAGGCATTTATGGAGATTAATAATTAAATTTAATTAAATGAGGTTTCGTTATTTAATTCCCACATTATTTTTATTAAGTATTGATATCATGTATTCTAATTTTTAGTTTATTGTTATGGTTATGTGTCATTAATCTATATTAATTTTAGTATTTAAGTTCTTATTTAATGATATATACATTTTTCACTAATTAATTATATGTTTATTATTATAAAATTTAATTTTTATTTTAAAATAATTAAACATAAAAATTATGAACGCATGATTTGCTTAGTTGACAAAAAAATCGCAAAAAAAGAACTCAAATAACAAATAATATGCTTCTTTCATGCATTTAAATAGATATAAATGATTGAATAAATAAGTAAATAAATAATTAGAATGCAATTGATGCAGTGCAATCATCCAAGAGTCGTATATGATATGATTAGAATGTTTTCCTACCTAAATAGCTAAGTGGGGAGAGGAACGTCAAAGCGAACTTATTTCTTAGTGAAATATGGACCTTGTTGATATGATGTATGGGATCATCATTTTCAGTGGGGATACTTTCAATAAGTTCTTATTAAAAGAATATGAAATATGATACGCGTCTGATAAAAGATTCTATTGTAGATGGCATCATCATCATCAAGCTTGACCTTAAGATCTATAATGGGTAAAGAAAAACTAAACGGTAGTAACTTCCTCGATTAGTATCGGAACTTGAGAATAGTTCTCAAGCAAGAAGGAAAATTCAATGTGTTGAAACTGTCACGACCCGACCTCCCTGAGTCATGAACCTAATCATCTGACCTCATGGGTCTCTTGTAATACCTTGATTGTTTTCCTAGCACACCACAAGCTATTACCCACCGGGGTCACTTATCAGATTAATGACTGTCCTCACGGGCTATCACGTGTTCTTTCAGTGTATTTTGTGCTCACTCACACACACCTTGAGAAACTTCTCAAGAGGTCACTCACCCTAACACTACTTCAGACCAAACACATTTAACTGTGGAGTTCTAATCGGGTAGGTTCCTGAAAAGAAAGGTGAACCTTGTTGACATAAGTAGCAACATTTAGTCATTTAAGTCTCTCACTTTTCTTAGGGTGTTGCATTATCTCCCCCTTTAAAGCACAATGCTCTCATTATGGACCCCAAACCTCAAACTCGGACAGTGCCTCTGCACTTCTAGTTGGGTATTGGCTGTGATACCATTTGACATGACCAGACCTCCCCGGGTCATGAACCATGTCATCTGACCCCATAGGTCTCCTGTAATACCTTAGTTATCTTCCCAGCACACCACAGACACTCATTAGGGTCACTTATCAGACTAATGACTGTCCCCACAGACCAACACATTTTCTTTTAGTGTGTTTTGTCCTCACTCACACGCACTCTGAGAAATTTCTCAGGAAGTCACGCATCCTAACGCTACTCCAGGTGTAAGAACTCGGACCTTCTTTTCAAGTATGTTTTCCTTTTCTGGTCGCTTTTGAGAAAAAGATGATTTTTTTTCTGGAGGTTGTGCAGGGGCGCACGGTTGGCGCACGGTCTGAGAAAACCGTGCGGCCAGCCCAGGAAACCGTGCACCCTTGACAGTGGGCTCCGCACGGGCTGCGCACGGTTTGTCAAACCGTGCGGGTAAGCCGTGCGAAGTCCCTGGATGAGACAGTAGCAACCGCACGGTTGGCGCACGGTTTGTCAAACCGTGCGGGGTAACCGTGCGGCCACTTAAAGTTAGGGTTTTTAAGTCCTGGGGCACTCGGGATTTCCCTTTCCTCCACCATTCTTCCTCCCACTCGTGGCTCATGCGGGAGTTGCGATTTTCAGAGGTTGGGGGAGCTCCTTAGCTCGTTTTGGAGGCAAATCGAAGGGGTTTCTTGGCGGATCGAAGGCGGTTCTCCTCGGGTAAGTCCCTCTTTTGGTTCTTTGAGGTTTTGGTTAGGGTTAGCCCTCTTCCTCTCTTAGTTCCCTAGATCTACAAGGGTTGCATGTAGATCTAGGGTTGTGTTGCCTTTGTCTGCTAAAGGTTGACCTTGTTGATGTTAGGGAAGAGTTTTTGAGGTGGTTTCAAGGAGGCGTTCACCCGGTTTGGAGCGCGTTTGGGCGAAGAGGTCGATTTCGCCAAACCCTAAGAGGTGGGTGGTTTGTGCCTTCCGATTTAAGGTCTTGAATTGTATGTGCAAAATCGTCAATACCCATGAATGGAGTATTGTGCGTTTACCGTTTTTAACCCGGTTAATTGTCTGCTTTGCTGGTGTGTGCGAGTAGAGGTTATTTGTATGTGAGTAAGGTTGATTGCTATGCTTTGGAGGTGTTGCCCATGCATGTTTTGTTTATGACCGTTTGGGTCTGCTTAGCCTGTTAGACTGCTTTGTTTGTTCTTGTTAAACCCTCTTTTGTATTATTATGGGTATTTCCGAGTCCCACATCGGAATACTCCCTTGTACATTCCGTTTTTTCATTCTATAAAAGAATAGCCCCACCTCACCTTGAAGGTAAGTGGGTTTCTCCATTCTACATGGTATCAGAGGGATTTTTATCCCGAACCCTCCCTCCCTTGCGGCTTCCCGGCGTTCTCCCGGCCCCGCCTCTCTCCCGCCTGCCCTAACCTTTCCCGGCAGGCCCTCCCTCCCGGCGCTCCTCTCCTCTCCGGCCCTCCCGTCGCACCGCGCTCCATCTTCCCGGCTGCCCTGCGCGCTCCCTTCCGGCGGCATCACCCGCGCGCCCCGCGGCTCCCCGACGGCGCTCCCTCCCCGCGGTTTCCCGCGGCTCCCGCCGCCTTCACCCGCGCGCCCGCCGGCGGCCTCCCGCTGCTCCCGACGGCCTCACCCGCGCGCCCCGGCGGCCTCCCGCTGCTCCCGCCGCCTTCACCCGCGCGCCCCGCCGGCGGCCTCCCGCTGCTCCCGGCGGCCTCCCGCTGCTCCCGACGGCATCACCCGCGCGCCCCGGCGGCCTCCCGCTGCTCCCGCCGCCTTCACCCGCGCGCCCCGCCGGCGGCCTCCCGCGCCTCCCGCGCCTCCCGCGCCTCCCTCTGCTCCCGCGGCCTCTCGCGGCTCCCGGCTCCCGGCGCACCTCTCCTCCCCGCGTCCGCCGTCCTCCCGCGGTGCGCCCTCGTCCCAGCCGGCCTTCGCCCGGCGCCCGCGCCCTCTCCCGGCGCACTCCTCCTCCCCCCTGCGCGGCTCCCGGCTCCTCCCGCTGCTCCTCTGCGCCTCCCGCGGCCCGCTCCTCCTGCGCGCTCGTCCCGTCGCCGCGGCTCCCAGGCGGCCCTCTGCCTCGTGTCCCACCTCTTCCCTGCCGGCTCCCGGTCGCGCAGCCCTCCATCGCGTAGCCCTCCATCGCGCCGGCCCTCCATTCCCCCGGCGCCTCCTGCTGCTCCCGCGCGCTCCCGGCAGAGCCCCCTTCTCCCGGCAGCACGCCCTCATCCCCGCCGAGCGCCCTCGTTCCGGCAGCCCTTCCAGCACGCGCACGTCCTGCGCCCGCTCATCCCGCCAGCCCGCTGCCTCAGCTCCCGCCGCTTCCATGGCGGACTTCTCGGGACGTGGTCGTGCTTCACGTCGTCCACGTCCCTTCTGTCACCATTGTGGCACGTTTGGCCACCTGATCGCCCGATGTTGGGTCCTGCATGGCCGACCCTCTCAGCACCTGCGGCAGGAACAGCCCGCGGTCCGGGACGTGTCCTCGACTGTCGCCTCTCTTTTCCCGTCTCTGGCCCTGTCTATGGCCGACCTCAGGCGGCCTCATGATCCACCGGCCTCTGTCCGCCCCGCTCCCTCCTCGGCTTCTCTGGCCCGTACGGTTTGCCCCACTGCCTTGGTCAGCCATTGCTCCCCTGCATGGCTGCTGGACTCAGGTGCCTCCGACCACCTCACCGGTGATGCTGGTATGTTGACGTCTTATTGCCCTTATGCCGGTTCTTCAGCCATCACCGTCGCTGATGGGTCCACTATCCCCATAGCGGGCTTCGGCGCATGCTCCCTGACTCCTTCGATACATCTACCCTCTGTGGCACATGTGCCCCGCAGTCCCTTTAATCTGCTTTCCATCAGTAAACTGACTAAGGATTATAACTGTGCGGCCATATTTACCTCCTCTGGTGTTGTGTTTCAGGAGCAGGCTACGAACCGGGAACTTGGTCGAGGTCGGCTTCGAGACGGGGTCTACATGTTCGAGGGGCCCGCGCCCATTGCTTGCACATCTACCTCTTCTCGGGCACTTGATCTCCATTCCCGGTTAGGGCACCCGCCTGCATCCACCATTCATCAGATGTTTCCGGACTTCCGTAGGACTCCTACTTTTCATTGTGAGTCATGCTCTTTTGCGAAACATCATCGCTCTTCCTACATTCCTCGCACGGATACACGGGCCTCCCACCCCTTTGATCTGGTTCATTCCGATGTTTGGGGCCCGTGTACCGTTCCGAGTCACTTGGGCTATAAATACTATATCTCATTCATTGATGACTATTCGCGAATGACGTGGCTTTACCTTCTTCGAGAACGCTCCGAGGTGTTTTCCGCCTTCCAAACCTTTTTTCATGAAATTAAGAATCGTTTTTCTATCTCGGTCAAATGTCTCCGCTCGGATAATGGGCGCGAGTATCTCTCCACTTCTTTTCGGCAGTTTCTTCGGGAGAATGGCATCCTTCATCAGACCTCCTGTCCTGATACACCCCAGCAGAACGGCGTGGCCGAGCGGAAACACAGACATATTCTAGAGACTGCCCGTGCCCTCATTTTCCACCGACAGGTGCCTCTGCTCTTTTGGGGCGATGCCATTCTCACTGCTACCTACCTCCTCAATCGCCTTCCTTCTTCTATCCTTAAGGGGGAGACTCCCTTTCGGGCTCTTTTCCCCACTCTCCCTCTTCATTCCCTCCCTCTTCGAGTGTTTGGCTGCTTGTGTTATGTTCGTGACACTCGCCCTGGCCGCACCAAACTCTCTCCCAAATCTCTCCGCTGCATATTCCTCGGTTATTCCCGCACTCAGCGCGGATACCGCTGCTTCTCCCCGGACCTTCGCCGGTATGTCATCTCCGCAGATGTCTCCTTTGTGGAAAGTTCTCCATTCTCCTTTCCCTCTCCTCCTCCTGACTCTGCCATTGATGACTGTCTTCCCCTCATCATCCGGCCTCTTCCGGATTTGCCTCCTCCTACCTCTCCTCCTCCTGACCCTGTCCTCGATGATTGTCCTCCTCTCCTCATCCATCCTCCACCGGCGTCAACCCCTGTTGACACCCATTTTGGTCAGGTCTACTCCCGCCGTCCTTCGACTGTATTCCCCGTTCCGGCCAGTGACACTGATGCTCCCGCTTCGTCCGCTGCTCCTGCTCCGCCACCCGTGGACTTGCCCATCGCCCTACGGAAAGGTACTCGCTCCTGCCAGAGTACTCCTCTATTTGCATCTTCTTACAGGGGTTTGTCCGCTCTGGAGACGGTTTCTATACCTCGCACAGTTGGTGAGGCCAAATCTCACCCCGGGTGGCTCGCAGCCATGCGGGATGAATTGCAGGCTCTGGAGGAAAACCATACTTGGGATCTTGTCTCCCTTCCAGCAGGAAAACAGGCAGTGGGCAGCAAATGGATTTACACGGTCCGGCTGAATCCCGATGGTACTCTCCATCGCCTCAAAGCCCGCCTTGTGGCCAAAGGCTTTGCTCAGACATACGGAGTTGATTACTTTGATACCTTCTCCCCGGTTGCCAAGATGGCCTCTGTCCGGCTATTCATCTCTCTCGCCGCCCATCATCGGTGGCCTCTTCATCAATTGGATGTCAAGAATGCATTCCTCCATGGCTTCCTTGAGGAAGAAATCTATCTCCAGCAGCCCCCCGGATTTTGTGCCGCCGGCGCTGAATCTCGTGTCTGCCGTCTCCGCCGCTCTCTTTACGGCCTCAAGCAGTCTCCCCGTGCTTGGTTTGGTCGCTTTAGCACGGTCGTCAGCGACTTTGGGCTTTCCCGCAGTATGAAAGACCACATTGTCTTCTACAGGACGACTCCACATGGCTGCATCTTATTGGTCGTCTATGTGGATGATATCGTCATCACCGGCAGCGACTCTGTGGGTATCACCCATCTCAAGGCTCATCTTCACCAGCACTTCCACACTAAGGATCTTGGTCCTCTCACATACTTCCTCGGCATCGAGGTTTCCTACTCCTCTGCCACCATCTCCCTCTGCCAACGGAAGTATGCTTTGGATATATTGCAGGATGCTGGGCTGACTCAGGCCACTGCGGTCGATACTCCTCTGGAGCCTGGCGAACGGTCTCTTTATGCCTCCTCGGCTCCCTACCCCCATCCCGAGCGGTACCGTCGATTGGTGGGCAAACTCAATTATCTCACCATGACTCGACCCGACATTTCCTGTGCGGTAGCCAAAGTGAGTCAATTTATGGAGCATCCCACCACATCTCAGTGGGATGCTGTCATCCGCATCGCCAAGTACATCAAACGGGATCCTGCCCGTGGTCTTCACTACTCCCAGCATCCTCATCAGCATATTGAGGCCTTTTGCGATGCTGATTACGCTGGCTGCCTTGCCACTCGGAAATCTACCTCTGGGTTCGCCATTTTCTTCGCAGGCAACCTCATTTCTTGGCGCAGCAAGAAACAGACGGTCGTCTCTCGATCCAGTGCCGAGTCTGAGTACCGTGCCATGGCCACCGTTACTACCGAGATCCTTTGGCTTCGGCAACTCCTCCAGGAGCTTGGCTTTCCTCAGCAGACTTCTGCTCACATATGGTGTGACAATCAGGCAGCCACTAAAATTGCTTCGAATCCCGTCTTCCATGAACGCACGAAGCATATTGAGGTGGATTGTCACTTTCTTCGCCACCACCTGGAGCACAACCATGTCAGCTTTAGCCACATTCCGACGGCAGACCAGCTTGCTGACATCTTCACCAAAGGCCTCCCTGGTGCTCGCCTTGCCTCGCTTAGTTCCAAGCTGGGGATCCGCCACATCTGACACCCAGCTTGAGGGGGAGTAGTTATGGGTCTTGTGTGGTGTCTTCTTATTCTTTTTTGTGGGACTCGTTGTCCAAGCTGGGTCTGTCCAGCTTGAGGGGGAGTGTTAAACCCTCTTTTGTATTATTATGGGTATTTCCGAGTCCCACATCGGAATACTCCCTTGTACATTCCGTTTTTTCATTCTATAAAAGAATAGCCCCACCTCACCTTGAAGGTAAGTGGGTTTCTCCATTCTACAGTTCTCATGCCTAGTATTGTAGGATGGAGTGATCTTGTTTATCTGACATGCTAATATGCTGTAAACTGCTAGTCAAGTAGTTTTGTAGGTTTACTTGGCCATATTACACTGCGATGCTCGTTGCCCAGGGCCGTGAGAACCTGGTGTAGTAGACTATAAGGGGAATTGACCGGGTGAGCTTACTCAGAGAGTCTTTGAGCACTTTTGGTTATAAGGGGGATTGACCGAGTGAGCATCCTCAGATAGCCTAGAACCACTTGGGGCTATAAAAGGAATTGACCGAGTGAGCTTCCTCAGAGAGTCCTTGAATGCTTTAGACTATAAGGGGATTGACCGCGTAAGCTTCCTCAGAGAGTCTTTGTTTTTAATCCTGAACTGTTTAGACTATAAGGGGAATTGGCGGTGAGTGCTTCCTCAGAGAGTCTATGAACGACCTGGGCTATAAGGGGAGTTGACCGAGTGAGCTTCCTCAGAGAGTCCTTGACCTTAGGACTACAAGAGGAATTGATCGTGCGAGCTTCCTCAGAGAGTCTTTGACTACCCTAGACTATGCGGGGAATAGACTGTGTGAGCTTCCTCAGAGAGTCTTTCTTTACCTTTGACTATAAGGGGAATGGACTGTGAGCGCTTCCTCAGATAGTCTTATTATATTCTTATGACTGAACCAGAGGGGTTAGGCTGAGTGCACTGCCCAGAGGGTTGTCTGTACTTCTTAGGTAGGACCAAAGGGGATGGTTGTGAGTACTTCCCAAAGGGTTGCCTGTTTGAGGTTTAGCTGTTTGTTTCACTGTTGCTTGATTTGAAACTGTGGATTGTTTACTGTTAGGTACTTTCCTGTTTACTGTTTTCTGTACTTTTACCTGGCATATATTCATTGACTGTTAGGCACAGATCTTGTGGTGGTTGCCTACTGGGATTCGTCTCACACCCTGTTTGGGTCATACTTTTGGGCTCAAACAGATTATATTGTTGCTGGTATAGACAAGGGCAAGCGTCTTTCTACTTCAGGTACTTGATTGTATTGGAGCTGGAGAGCATGGGACCAAGCTGAGCCTTGTGATGCTGAGGAGATTGCTTATCTGTTTTCCTTTTGTACTTTGGTTTAGTACTGTATTCAGCATTGTGACTTGCTTGGCTGCTTTCCTAGACATATATGTATCAAGCATCATTTATATATATGCTCCAGTTGTTTCTTTATCAGTATTCCGTTGTTACTGTTGTTTGGCATTATTATTGCTTCCGCTATTGTTTATCTGTTTACTTCCGCTGTGTACTCTGCCAATGAGGGCATAGTTTACTCATTATCACACCCAAGGCTCTCGCTGCTAGTCGGCAGCCTCTGGCGTTCGGGAAAATGCGCTTGAGGCCATGTGACCAACCGGGTACGGGTACCTCTGGGTGGCTTCCGGAACCGAGACGTTACACCAAGCCAAGCACATTTAACTATGAAGTTCTAATCAGGTAGGCTCCCGAGAAGAAAGGTGCACCTTGTGTAAGAGTTGGTGTCCTAGAACCAACTGGTTTTACTTTGATTACATGGATATTTAATGTATTATTACATATTGTTCATTGTTCTGCATGACTATGATGTAATAATGTCCTAGAGTATTTGTTACATTGATAAAGTCATGGCAGTTCCCCCGCTATGATGAGAACCTTGAAATGCTATAACAATATTCTTAAATATAGTTATGTGGTTGGATGACATGCTATGATGGGACACATAGCATGCAGACCGTCAGGTGCGAGTACTCGTAAGCAGATGAGACTTCCTCTCATGAATTTCGCACTTGGTAATCTCCAAGATAGGAGATTATGAGAACAGACCCGCTAGTAGGAATTCTGCATGTTTTGGTGTCATCGGATATTTATATCTGCGAGCGTGTGTAATGATCCTTAGACTTTAAGATTATCATTAATACGTGTCACGACTTACGCACTTTGATTTACTGACGAAAACCGTCACGCAGACAGTTGGCGGGAAGTAGGGTACGTTGGGTGCGTCACGAGTGGCATGTTATTAATGGACAGGTCGAGGAAGAATTTGTCTCTTCCATTTATAGAAGTTGATATCTCGGCCCTTTGATTGAAATAGAATCGTCGCGTGAAATTCCATGTTCATGGTGTAACGACGAGTTTATTTCACGTAGTCAAAGAACGACGTATCAAGCATAAAAGTTGATGACACAATCATGAAACATGCTTGATGAGATATTGAGACAAAGGGATTATATAACACAGTGAGCGTTCGTATGTGGGTGTCGTTTTTGCGACTTTACATTCTTTCTCTTGAGTGTCTTGACCCGTTGCTAGACAGTACTCTTGAAATTTAGACAAGTCCACCTAATGTCAACGAGAAAGAATCCTAGAGGGTCACACACTAAGTGTTTTTTGTGGTCTCGGTTAAATTCTATTTGAATTTAATTAATGAAATAAATATTATTCTCAAGACCGTGGAATAATTTTATTCAAGTTAAAATGATCACATAAATTAAATAAGATATATTTATTTATTTTATTGAACATTTAATAAATATTTATTTACTAGTTTGTAAATAAAATATTTATTTAAGAAAATAAATTATTTATTTATTTATTCGAGTGTTCAATAAATGGAAGTGGAGTTCGAGCGGACCAAGGTCGGTCCGGTAGTAAAATAATTATTTGCAAAACGGTAAATAATTATTTAACTAGTTGGCACAAATTAAAATAACGCTGCTATTATTTTGTAACGCGAAATTTTATCTATAATTTCGTTTTGCGCAAGTTGATGCACCATAAATAATAGGGGTGTCCAGACCCGACCCAACCCGACCAACCCAACTCGACCCGATCGGGTCGGGTCGGGTTGGGTCGGGTTAAAAAATTTATACCACGGGTTGGGTTGGGTTGGGTTATATCATGGTCGGGTTGGGTTAGGTCACGGGTTGGGAAAAAATTGACCCAACCCGACTACTGTGAGTCGCCTCTTCGAACTTCGCCCTCTCCCCCTGCCTCTCGACCCAATTTCCCCTCACCCTCACCCCACGCCGCTGTCTTTCTCCTTTCCTACACCATCCATTGAGTCCATGTCATCGCCCACCATTACATGAATACTCTATTAATCGCATAGATGATTGAATCTTCCATGACATTTCTAAGACAAACATAAAATAAATTCAAAGGAATCGAGACATGTGAAATCAGCGGGAAAACAATGCCCAATCAATAAACAAAAATATGAAGATAACCGTATTTCATTCGATTTTGCTACGAAAACTAAAGAACAAGCAAAAAAACAAAGGAAGATAGGACAATTTTAATGATTCAAAGATCAGACGGTGGAGGATCGACTAAGAAAATGATCATTGAACATCTCCCTCGCCCTCACCAGTCCAGTGTATCCACCGCGCCGCACCAGTCCAGTGTATCCACCGCGCCGCACCTGCATGTACCCCCTGCCTCTGCCACCACCTCCATCTCCATCGCGACTGTGTGAGGTGCCAAATCTATCGATGTCAGGAACTACCCCATTCTCATCACCCTCTTGGCCTCACCTTGAACCTCCTCAAACCTTGATAACTACTTTCAGGCAAGCTAATCACATCACACTATCGAGTCGCATAATGAAATTTTTTGGGGTCGATTTATTACAGGGCGGAGGATGCGGGTGTTCCCTAGTGTGGCAAAGAAGATGAAGCAGAGGAATACGTAACCCGATCAACCCACAGGGCGATATCCAAAAAAAGAACTGAACAATTTTTTTTTTCATAACCCGATCAACCTGCGGGTTGGGATCATAAAAAAATACCAAATTTTTTTTTTTCCTTAACCCGATCAACCCGACCCGACCCGACCCGATTTGAGGCGGGTTGGGTTGGGTCGGGTCTGAATCCAAAAACATCTCTGACCCGACCCAACCCGACCCGACCTATTTTTCTTGGGTCGGGTCCAAAATAGCCCTCAACCTGACCCAACCCGACCCATGGACACCCCTAATAAATAATGACGCGGTATTATTATTAAATGCATGGGTTTTCTCTAAGTTCATGAATGTATTTAATTGTTGCTATGCAATTAAATGTTGTAACTGAAACTCCATGTATATAAATAGACAAGTACGCCTATTGTGTCATAGAACACACCACACGTCTGGTGAATTGAGAATTGTTGAGCCAAACAATTTCTCTCTCGAATCCTCTTCTCTCCCCTCTCAAGAATGAGAGGCGTTCTTCAAGGCCGAAGAACAAGCGATCGAGAACGACCGACACAAGACACTCGCTTCGCCGCGCTAGAAACCCGGAGAACAAGCGGTGTCGATCGGAGGCCATCGGAGCACGTGTGGATCACCGCTAGAGGGATTCTAGTTTGAATCCTTACAAGCGCAACGAGATAATCCGGAAGGGTCAATCCGGACGATCAACATCATCAACGAAGAAAAACACCAAAGACACAGGTATTATTTTTCTTTATGAAATTAATTAAATTAATTATAAACATGATGTGCAAGATTCTCTCTAAGGTTTCGGGCATCTTTCTTCTTTATCTAAATCTTTGATTATATTCCGTGGAGACTGAAATTCATCGTCGTATTGATCCCGAAATAATCATTGATCATGGTAAAAATCAAAGTTGGGTGTCGTCCCAACCACGCTTCCACTACGCCCGAAACATTCACCTTGTTGACGTGGGTAGTAACATTTCGTCTTTTAAGTCTCACTTTTTCCTAAGGTGTTACAGAACAACCCCTTCTTAAACAACCAACCGGCGAAGTCATTCAACAAACAAAGTTAGATGCCTATGATAAGCATCTAAAGGATTCACTGAAAGTCTCCACACTCATGCTTGTGACCATGGAGACTAAGTTGCAAAAGCAACATGAGACCATGGATGTCTATAACATGATAGATAACCTGAAAAGACTCCACTAGGAGCAAGCTAGGCATGAAAGGTATTTTTCGATGGAAAATGGTGAAAAGAGCCTCAATCTCAACTCATGTCCTCAATATGATTGGGTACGTCAGAGGCAGGGTTGGTCTCTTAAACTTGAACTAGTAACATGAATGAATTCAATAAATTTTTACCCGATCTCCTCAATGTGTTGAAGATAGCTGAGCAGGACATGGGCGGTCTGAGCTCAAGTACCATGATGATGGTACAAAAGGATAAGGGTAAAAGTTTTTGTCAGAGAGAGAAGAAAAGAGGTCGTGGAGAGCCACACACTGGCTAAGCCGAAGAAAAAGGAGGGACAATGTTTTCATTGTGGCAAGACTGGCCATTGGAGAAGGAATTGTCCAGAATACCTGAAAGGTTGTAAGAAGACATGTGGAGATCCCACTTAGTATTAATGTTATAATATTCAATTCTTTTATTCTAAAAGATATATGATATCAATTGTATGTTTTACAATAGTTGTAAATATACAGGAGGCTAGAAGTAAAGAAAGAATTGAAGATTGGGGTTAGAAGTTAGCTTTTGAGTAACGGAGTAAATGAGTTGTTGCATTAAAAACTTGGATACAAGCACTTCAAGCTTGGATGAATTTTTCAAAGGATGTGTATTGTTTGACTCATTTTGCTCCTAAGAAGATTCTGTAAACAATTATTGTTGAATGAATAAGATGAGTATTTTGATGCACATGGTTTATAATTCGTCCAACTCTATAACATTCTAAAAGGGAGATTAGGATAAAAATAATTTTATCCGGGATAAAGCATTTATTTAAGAATATGAAGGAATACAATTCCACTATATTTGGTGAGGTCTTTTTTTTAGTAAAAATTTCTGAACACATGGTATACATGATATGGAAATAATAGTTTATTTGTTAAATATTCTCACCAAAAGAAAATAAAAGTTACTTCCTAAACACAAAAGAGTTCGTGTTTCTTAGTATGATATTCTAAAAGGAATATAGTTTCTAAGAGACTAGTGTGAGTATGTTTGAATTTTTAGAGGTTCAAAGTTAACAAATAAATGATTATATTAGTTAAAGTTCAAAGTGAATTTCACTGGATATCCTAAAAGGTTTAGGATATGATGGTAAAGAAACAATGTAAAAGTAACATTAGTTGCCATAACAAAGGGGGCTTCACTTGATATCCTAAAATATTTAGGATGATATTGATATGTATCTCAAAGAAAGTGGGAAACAATGGATTTCTATTATAACCATCAATGGCTGCGAACAGGAATCACATAATACGGTAGAAGAATGAAGGAGAAGGTAGAAGAAGGAATGGGAAGAAGAACTCCTTAGAAGAAGCCACTCCCAAGGCCCGAGGCCTAGCCATCTGAATTGCTCCCGCAGAAAGCCAACCAAAACTATACATAATTCTCCCCCCACCACCTCCTCTGGCCACTCTATTTAATATTCCCCCAACTACTACCTAACAACCCCAACTAAACAATCTATTGTAAAAATAAATCATTGCCCTGGCAGTTATTTAACATTCCCCTACCATCTACCCTTCGTTCCATATTAAGTTGCACCCCTTCGAGGGGCACCCTTCCGTACCAGCAGCAAGACCCGAACAACTCAACAACACCCCAGCCCCACGTTCCTATCAGATATTATGTAAAAGTTACATTAGTTACCCAAAAAAAATTCAAGAAAAAAGCTTGATATAAAGAGTTTCAATGATGATGATGTACTTATAAAAGTTCTATGTATTAAACATAAGCTATTAACATCGTGACATTGAATGTGATGGAGAGAAGTTTGAATATGTTCAAGGAGTTGAATATTAGGAATATGATTCCTAAGTCGTATCATTATTCAAACTGACTTACTTCATAGATGTTACCCACTAAAGAGTTTAATGTGTGGGTTTTATCATATTGTCACATAAAGATGTGGCGAGAATTATAAATAGAAGTAATGGGTTAACAAAAGCACAGAAAGCACACCAAACATTGGGCTGATCTGGCAATCTGTCATATGTGATATATTAGACAGGTGCCTAACATAGGGTTTTTGTTAAGTATTTTTAAAAGAGTTTTAAGAATATATAAAATGTGTCATATAAAAGGCAATCTTCACCTTATCATTCATTCATGTTGGTTGCATATATGTATATATAGATATAAATTTCATGAAGTGTAATGATAATTGGTCTCTCAAAGTACAACTTTGAGTTATCCCTAACCGATATTTGTCATGAAGTATTATAGGTTATGAAGAAATGTTAGGGTTAGCATGAGTATGAATCTTGTACCGGGATACAGAATATGCTCATGAGTCACAAAAGTTTTTTGTGTGCTGGCCGAGTATGCCACGTTGGGTGTCATACACTAGGTCTTGGTATACTAGGGGTGCATTGTTCATATATGAGCCCCCACAACCTTCAATTGACGAGATACCTAGCATGAGAATCTTCATACTTTGATACCTTTCTTACGTAAGTCTTGAGGCTTAGCTAATCAGGGGGTGGATAGGTAAGTCTTGAGGCTTAGCTAATCATGTCATTGGTAGAAACTCAACCAATATGGGATTTGTCCTCTCCTATGACGAGTATGACATCTAAGCTCTCGATTGAGATAGACTGAGGAAATGTATGTTCATACTTAGAAGGTGCGTATGATGTGTTTTTCCACTAGGATGAGGGGCATGTGACGTACTCATCTACTAGATGGATGGTATGTGATGTATTCATCAGTCGGGTCAGTTTATACTCGGAGAGTGGAGAATGTTCGAGGGGATTGGCATACACCGTGTCTCATGGTCACTCGATGTCTTGGAGCGTATGAAAATGCATGCTAGCATGTGATGCGGCTGATGGACACAGGTATAGAGATATATGTGTTTGATGAAGATCATGCCAGATCTCTTTGTTACTCGAGTGCATTGATGTTTTACTGGAGGCTACTTTTTTCTTACATTTATGGATATAGTGATTCATTTTTATTGTCAATGCTACAAAGGCCCATGGGGTCACACTTTACGATTGATCAAATGGGGATTGAGTTTAACTCAAAGAGCTACTCTAAAAAGTGTTTTAGAGTTTTATCCAAAAGAGTTTTGGATGGAATTTTCACAGGGTATTACATATAATGTAATACAAGGTGAAGTTAATGATAATTTTTCAAAAGTGTTTTAGAAGATATTCAAAATAATTTTAGATATTATTTCACAAATTATTATATATGATACGATATAAGGTGAAGTGGCACGATTATCTATTAGACTTCAGTGCAAGTGGAAGATTGATGGGAATATAACCTAAAGCCATAGATATCATATAATACGATATGGCTTGTCGTAGGGTAAAACAAGCACATGGCTAAGAGGCTTTTATTCTAGCCTGAGTGTATATCATATCCTATGATATAGAGAGATCGTAGGAACCTCCTTGGACACTCGTAATCTACAATATAGTGATATTGTGTGGTGGTAGTTTGATTATATCGTATGGTACGATGTAGATGAGTCGTAGTGTCGGGCATCAAATGGGTTGATACATTTACGCAATGTCACAACATGCTTTGGCAACCAAACATTAAAGAGTTAACATTCATATCTCTATACATGCACTATCATTAATAAACCATTTCATAAGACGAAACGGTCATGAGGAGTTATTGGTCGACGGTTGTATACGATATAATCAAAGGTATTTACTCGTACGTTAATGAAACGTACGAGTAAATGCTTGACACAGGTGCATGGCTTGAGGAGCGTCCTCATAGCCTATATAAAGCCACGACCATGGGCTGCACTGTGCAGTCATCCTAAGAACGTCCAACCGATATACTGCCTTCCCGAAGCTCTATCTTCCTTCTTTGTCACCGATATACTAACATATCGTGAGAGAATCCAAAGATCCCGCCCAAAGCGTTTGGGTGATTCGTAGCAACCCATGGATACGCCTCAGAGGGAAGAATCATTTCGTTCTTGGTAATCATCATCAAACACAATATGAAGACATTAGCAGCAACATTTCAACGATATCAGGTACACATATTTCTTCATTTCCAATTTATATGATTTCCGTTTCATATGCATGGAGATCTTGGTTCAAGGTTTCTTCATCGTTTCCACTGCTTGATTAATGGTTAATCTATGCTAAGAAACCTTTCAACCATCTCATTTTATTCATAACAACGCCTTGTTAATAAATAATTTCTCTTATCATATAAAAAAAATAAGATGAGAATACATATCCTTTATTTAGATTCATTAAAGCATAAAGTATTCCTTTGCATTCAACTCTATGATTTAGCAATTATTTGCTTCGTCATTTGAATACAAAATACAAGTTTTGTCGATTCTTACAATGATTTTGAACTCTTGTATATTAAAAACATTAATAAAATATACAATTGATGTCACAAACCCTTCAAAATCATAGAATTGATATCTATAACACTGATGCATGATATGGACTTTTCATCGAGTTTCTCAAACCCCTTAAGGTATCCCTGACAATTTCCTCCTACATAAACATTATCTTACCTTTATAACACACTTGTATATAGACAACACGCTTGTATTGACAACACAGCACCAGAACCAAGCCATCATATGTTGAGTTCAGCTATCCTCAACACTTTGAAAATATAGGGTAAACTTTTATTGAACTCATTCACATTGTCATAACATGCCTTGAAGGAAAACTCTCCAAGTCATTAACTTACTCAATCATATTGAGTACATGAGCAGAGACTAAATTTCTTGAGGTCATTTGAAATCTTAAGAGAATCCATTTATGTTTCTCATAAGCATCTAGATCCGCTCGTTGAACAACTTCAACATTTGGTTGCTCAGGACGGTGTTACTCTAACACGTAAAATTTTTTTGCCTTAAGTAATGACCCCACTTTGGTGTGAACCTCGTCATTTTAGCTATATAGGTAGACAATCATATCAATCTTATCAAATATGATTTTTGGAATCCTTTTTCTTTCCACTAAATCAATATGTTCAAACCATATTGACGTGTGTATAATAACTTAGAATCAGTTTAACACTTTAAACTAAAACATACATCATAATTCATAATATAACATTTGTATTCATGAATAATAAAGCGGGAAATAAACTAAATAAATGAACAATTCAAATATTAAAACATAAGATAAACATTTATAAACAATTCATAAATAAATTATAAACACTATAATTTAAGCACGGATAAGCATGAACAATTCACTTTCATCCAATATGAACTTTTCATATTATGATTTACATGGCTTAAATATGAACTCCTTCATATTCAAAATATGGGATATTTTATGAAAAACTTTTATTACAAAATAAATATTTCATTTATTATGTATATTTTTTACATAATTAAATATCTCACATTTTATTTAAACCATTGATCACATCATCATCCAAAACTCGTTTTGGAATGGATTAAATAATTTCCCAATAAAGCCTTAATATATACATTTTATATTTACATTTATGAACTATTCATAAATAAATATAAACACTTTTATAATTTATCTTATTTTAAATTTATAAACACTATAAATTATTCAACTATGTAAATCCACTTTACCTACATCAAAACTACCAAAACGTTTTTGAGAATTTTAAAAATATTTTCTTTAATTTTTTACTCAAAACGGCATGCACAACAGCGTAATGCAAACCGTTTCGGTCTTATGGAAACACCATGATCCATGATCATTGGTAACCATTACGGGTTAACCAAACCAAGGCGTTTCAACCATGCCGTTTCGGGGTCTGTGTCCATTTTGAGTGAAGTCGCTTTGGGTCAGACATCAGAAGCTTAAAACGACTTGTTAACCTTCACTACAATGTGGTATGTCGTCGTGATGCCCCATACCATGATGAAGAAGCCCGATGACCACATTGTGGTGAAGTAATTTACGATGCTTAGTTTTCCATGAATATCTCACATTGCCCATAATGGTCGTTTCAGGTGTTCTTCGGCGCGGTGTTATAACTTTTATAAGGACTGTCTGTTTTGCACCGCACTGCGTTGTGGTCTTGCAAGATCAAGAACTGCAATGCCCGCTTTGAAGGGGATACACCGCGGTGCCTGGAAAACTCCTTTTTCAGTATTCTTTGTTCATCTAAAGTTAAATCCAAATGTTGATGGAAACTGCTTCGATACCACTTAAGGGTTTCGGAGGGATGACACTCATCCAAAACGCAGTAGAAGAACAACTCCAAAACACCATTAAGCTCGGTATCTATCTATATGTTTGGAATGAATAAAAAAAATGAAGAAAGAACTGTGTATCTTACACCTTGTTGACCCGGCCTATCCAAACTTCAAACAGGCGTTTGATTGAGATCACATAAGGAGCAATCGAAGGACTCCTCCCTCCTAAGGTATCCACGGATTATGGGAATCTCCCAACGCTTAGGAAGGACCTCACTCCTTACCACAATCTGCCAGAACCTTTGCTTAAAGGTAGGAGAAAAACGAGAGCTAGTGAGAATCGGTTATGAGGAGTTCCAACTAGCATTTCAACAAAATGGAATGTCACACAAATCACACACTATGAGCTCCTTTATATAGTCATCGCAGGAGACCTTTAGGATTCCAAAACGTTTGGTTATCAAGTGAAACATTTCATAAGTTTCAACTCTTTGCAACTTGCAATTCATCATTGTGATTGATTTTGTTTAACGTTAAAACAAAAATTTGGGCCGTTCAAACTTCTCTAGATTATCGTCACATGATAATTAAACCGAGAAAGATAGCTTGGTGTAGGAGAAGGAAGTCAAGCCACATGATATCGCATATCACGCAGGCTACCATACATAGCACTATGACGTGGTGACACTCGCCATGTCATGGTGCATCCCAAGGCAGACCATAGTGGTGCCTTTAGTGCATGATTCCAACATGTGTGACATTCTCAAAGTTACATGAGGCAATGGAGATGTTACTGTGAGTATTTTTCATAAGGAGAAAAAATAAATAAGGCTAAAAAAATGCCTTAAACTTCCAACTTCAGCAGTTTCATGGTCATGACATTTACTTGTTTCTAGGAAGTGCACCTATCAAAGTTTGGCCATTACACTAGAAACAACATCGAAAAACAAAACTAGTATGATTTGATTGAGCATGAGTCCACACCATGCTTTGGTTTGCTTTTGTGGGAAAAGGACAGCTTTCAAAATGTGCATTGGTCATAGGGCCCCAATCAAATGTTGAAAACAAATAAATATCCTAGGCAATTGTATCATGAAGGAGGTGCTCAATATTTTTACAAAGATGCCTTGGTTATCCCCCAAATTTTGATCTATGAAGAGACCAATCAAGACACCCTTTAGAACCTTCAATGATAATGAGTCTGCGGGTATGATACATACAATCAACAATTTCACTAGATGATGCATTTCAGTGTTATTTGCATATTTTTTTCATGTATCTTATTTAAACTCTCAAGCACGCCTCAAAACAGAGCACACTGAACCATGTTCAAAGCTGACCATCTGGTAGCACGTATATACAGCAATGGAACAACCTATTTCCATATTTGCTCGAACAAGGTTGACCTCCGTCAATCTTAGTAATTGCAGCCAAACATTCAACAAATGTAGAGTAATCTGGTAACATTATTTCTGGAAACAAAGTAGTTCTTGATCTTCCCAGAATTTAAATAATGTCAGAAGGGCCAACATTTAAAACACTTAAGGGACCATTTGCAGTACTGCAGAATAAAAGTTCTTACAAAGGTTCCTAAATTTTTTGGGATACTTCCTATCATTAGTTTTCTTATGTCAGTTACTTTCCTAGTTCTTTCGATGGCTGTAAGTAAGTACATTGCGCCACGGTTAGACCAAAGAAGAAAGAATAAAATTCACAGGCTAGGCCGAATTGGAAAATTGAATTGGTCCCCTCAGAACGATAAAATTATTTCCACTTTCCCAGTTTTCCCTGTTGCTTTCATATAATATGCATGCAAAGAAAACTGCCGGGTACCTATGATGAAACATATCTTGAGTCCAGAGGCTGCAGGGATATCTTTAACAGCAAGGGGCAAAACCACCAATGAAGGCACATAAAACAACGGCAACCATCTCTGGATGAACATCAGTGCAGGCTCAAAGAAGTCCATCAACCCTTCCGCCGCAGATGGAATGGAGACATCGAGGATTACTAAAATGGAGAAAATACAAAACATCCCAAATAGAGCGCTTGGGAACTTAATTGCAGCAGCCGCAAACATCCTTTTCAAAAAGTAATCCATTGCAAGGATGGTGCCGAGCGAAACGGCCATGTGCAAAAAACCAAACACCTGGCGTGAAAAAACATAAAACAACATCGACTGAGAGAAACTATAATCAAATATACGTAGAAACAAGACAGTGAGCACGCACTGTTCGAAAGGCCGGCTGAGAAGTTCTGCCACTGTCCATTCCCATGGCCGTAAGGGAAACAGTTCGATTGGGGGAGAGTTTACGAGACCCCGATTGTAAGAACGGAAAAGAGCCAAAGTCTTGGACGGGAACGGCTGATTTTCGAAGATTTGCGAATTTGTGGGAGATGCGGCCATCGTTCGGATGGGAATTTGAAAGTGAAATGAGAGAGGGGGGGAAAGTTGCTCTGGAGTAACACTGAGCTGAGAAGGAAAGAGGAAACTTCCTGGGAATTTCCAGCGCCGTCGCCATTGCCACAAGTACAGTGGTAGGAACCCCAAACAAACCGTCCTTGGGAGGGAGAGATATGCCCGGTTTTTTTAATTTAAAACACACGTAATAAACATGCATGCGTGCTGCGTCCATTATTTTCACCGTTGCTTCAACTTGAAAAATAATTGATTTCAAAATAGTTTAAAAAAAAACTCAAAATAAAAGTAATCATCACACACAGCTGATATATATAACATTGTTTTATTTTTATTATATATATATATATTATATTATGCCTCCAAGGGATGTGTCTTCCTTATCGTGAAAAATCTCACCATTCATATATATATATATATATATATATATATATATATATATCCTTATCGTGAAAAATCTCACCATTCAGTCTCTCCGAATATTTATAAACGTGGTCAGTTTTTTTGTTTCTTTGTAATCCTCCTCCCCTGAAATGTTGTAATATATATATATATATGTTGATGGTAATTTTTATTAATCATACATCAAAAACATCTGACCCCCACCAACATCATAATCAAGTCAAAATACAAAATAAAATTGTGAAATCAATATTTACATCAAACACACAACAAAAATGTCATTTATTATGGTTTATAACCACTAAAAAACACTAATAAAAATCTGTATTTATCATCGCGACTTTTAGTGTTGATAAAAACAGGTTTTTATCAGCGCTAAAGATGATGGTGATAAAATTCATGTCAGTTGATGCAGTATATGATGCTACGTGAACATCACATTGCAGCGGTCAATGTCAGTCAAAAAACAAAATTTATATTACATCAATTCATAGATTTTCATATAATAAATGGTATATTTAAAATGCATCACTTGAATATAAATAAATTTACATTGATCCTTATAATACATCACAATTACAATGCTTGATGGATCAACCCAACCCCGTAGAAAAAAAAGTGTATTTGTAATAAAAATGATCCTTATTTTAGTAATATTACATAAAAAAAACTCAGTACAATAGTGCATAAATAAAACATAAATAAAAAGTACAATGTTTTTGAAGGAAAAGGTAAATTACTGATCAAGGGAACCAGGATTACAAAGCCAATCAGGGAACGAGTTCACCCAACAATGATCACCCCAATGTTTCCCAATCAGGATTACAATAGTGCATGCATGCATGCATGCCATCTCTTTTGAACCATATAGGTGCACCTTTTGAACTAAAATGTCACTTTTAAATTGAAAACATTCACTTTTGGTCATATCGGTTACATCACGTGTCAAATTAACATATGGTTAATTCATATACGTCATAAATGAATCATCGGTCATTTTTTATAAAGTATCACAATAATTCGAGTGTGTCTGCTCAATTTTGAGCATTTAACGCATGTTTTGAACTAAAATATCACTTCTAAACTAAAAGTTCGCATGCACTTTTAATCGTACCGATTTTAACATGTGTCGAGATAATGTGTAGTTAATTCCTACACATCACAAATGAATCATTGATTATTGTCCTAAAGTATCTAGACAATCCAAGTGCATTTTTTTGTTTGAATTTGATACGCGTATTTTGAACAAAAATGTCGTTTTTTAAATTAAAAACACACACTTTTTATCATACCGGTCACACAACGTGTTTGAATAATGTGAGATTAATTCATAAATATCACAATAGAATCATCGATTGTTATCTTAAAGTGTCACGATAATCTGAGCATGTTTGGTCATTTTGAGCTTGTGGCTCCCATTTTAAACTAAAATGTCTATTTTAAACTAAGAACGTACACTTTCAATCGCATTGGTCACACCACATATCGGAATAAGATGCAATTATTCCGTACACATCAAAAACAAATCATCAATTGATGTCCTAAAGTATCGAGAAAATATGAGCATGTGTTACTCAGTTTTGAGTTTGTGACGCATGCTTTGAACTAAAATGTCACTTTTAAATTGAAAACACACATTTTCAATCATATTGGTCACGTCATGTGTCAAGATAATGTGCAGTTAATTCATACATGCCACAAATAAATTATGGATTGTTGTTCCAAAGGATCGTGGTAAACAAAGCGCACTACTACAAATAACTCTTTTATTAGTGCTAGAAATAGCTATTATCAGTGCTAATAAATAATTACGTTTTAAGCATTTTTAAAAGCTTTGTGCTTTTATTAGTGCTAAAACAAATATTGATAAAAGGATCCTTTATAAATGCTAAAAGAAGCGCTTGCAAATAAGACATTTATCGACCCTTTTTTAGCATGGATAAAATTAACTTTTACCATCACTGATAAAAGTAACTTTTATCAGTGGTGCTACGTTTACAAAACACTACATCAACCGTTTATTAAATTACAACTTAATTTAAAATAAATTCACATTACAATTAATTAAAAATACAAATAAATCTACATTACAAACATTTCAATACATTACAGTTACATAAATATGTACAATTTATCGAAAACATTGCATTTTCCAACAAATTTAAAAGTACTTTAACATGCACGAGATTGGGTGGCCTTGTATTTCATTATCCTTAGGCCCCCCTTCCAATATAGCCTGATCGTGTTGCTGGTTGTCGAACATACCATCCGACTCAAATAAAAGAAGAGTTTGCATACAATAAAAAACATTATTTATGTTATTAATACTATAATGAAATAAATGAAACATAAATATGACACAATATTAATGAATTAATAAAAAATAGGAACAACAATGTTAAAATGATAATACATAAATAAGAAAGATAACACAATACATAAATAAAACACATTGCAAAGTAACACAACACTCGCAACGTATTTGCTCTATTTTGAGTGTGTAACACACTTTCGATCATATTGGGCGCACTGTATGTCAGATTGACATACAGTTGGTTCCCACACATCACAAATAAACTATCGATATTTGTCATAAAATACCAAGACAATTTGAGTGTGTTTTCATAGTTTTGAGTGTGTGATGCACAATTTGAACTAAAATGTCATTTTTTAATGAAAACACGCACTTTCGGTCATGCTTGTCACACCATGTGTCAGATTGTCATGTTGTTAATTTTTACAAGTCACAAATGAATTATGTATTGTTGTCCTGAAGTATCAATACAACCAGAGTGTGTTTGCCCGGTTTTAACTATATGATGTGTGTTTTGAACTAAAATGTCACTTTTAAATGAAAACACGTACTTTCAGTGATACCAACCACATTGTGTGTCTGATTGATGTGCAGTTAATTTCTACACATTGTAAATGAATTATTAATCTTTTTACTAAAATATCAAGACATTCTGAGTGTGTTTGCTTGGGGTTGAGTCCGTGTTGGATTGATGCGTGGTTGATTGCTACACATCACAAATGGATTATGGATTGTTGTTCTAAAGTATATTGACAATCATAGTGTGGTTGCTTAGTTTTGACTATCTAATGTGCATTTTGAACTACAATATCACTTTTAAATGAAAATACGTGTTTCTAGTCATACCGTCCACACCGTGTGTTGGATTGACATGCGGTTAATTCCTACATATCACAAATGAATTATTAATCATTTTTCCTAAAATATCAAGACAATCCAAGCATGCTTTTCTTAGTTTTGAGTACGTGACACATGTTTTGAATTAAAATATAATTTTTAAATGAAAACACATACTTTCAATCATACGAGTCACATCATGCATTAGATTAATGCGCAGTTAATTTCTACACGTCACAAATGAATCGTTGATATATATCCTAAAATATATCAAGACAATCCGAGTTTGTTTTTTGGTTTTGAGTGTGTGATGCACATTTTGAAGTAAAATGTCATTTTTAAATAAAAACATGCACTTTCGATCATATCGGCCACACCGTGTGCTAGATTGATGTAAAGTTGGTTCTCACATGTCACAAACAAATTATGTATTATTTTCATAATGTATCAATTAAATCTGAGATCGTTTGTTTGGTTTTGATTATGTGACATGTGTTTTGAATTAAAATGTCACTTTTAAATGAAATCACACACTTATAGTCATACTAATCACATCATGTGTCAGATTGATATGCAATGTTGCAAAAGTGGGTGACCTAGACTCAAATTGAATAGTATTTTTCAATTAGCATATCATGTATATAGTGAGTAATGCATAACACACACTTATTGTAACAACTCTGGTTTCTACAATTTGATCCTTTGAATATTTATTTATATGTCTGTAGATTTTTCCTTGGAGTTAGCACTGTGTTTTGGGTGTCGAAGGACCCAAGAATTAATATATTAAAAAATATTAATATATGTTAAAGTACGCAAGCACATATTTTTGAAATAAATGATTTTCTCATTGATCAGGACCTCAAATAGAAAACTTGAGTCTGCGATTGTTTCTACAACTAAAAAAATGGGCTATTACCATGATTCAAAACCGTGGCAATAGGGTCCAAAACTGTGGTCGTAGCTTACGACCACGATTTTGAAAACCGTAGCAATAGGTGTCTCCGTTGTCAATCATGGCAGTTAACCTATGGCCACAGTTTTAACCACGACTATAACCCTGTAAAACTGTGGCAATAGCCTAAAAATAACGTTTGCCTAGCAGAATTCAATCCCTGCACCTTCACTTCACGTTTCAGCGCCCTAACCACTACACCACCAAGGCTTTTGTGTGTGTGTGTGTGTGTGTGTATATATATTATGTTATATATATCATTAAAAACCGTGACAATAACCTAAAAACCGTGGCAATATATCTTCCCGCCATTTTTTTGGTGGGAAAAATTTTCTCCCGTGCAAGGGCGGGAGACCTATAGCCACAGTTTTCAAAACTGTGGCTATAGACCTTTGAAAAAAATGGCCTATAGCCACGGTTTTTAAAACCTTGGCTATAGGCCACATAACTGTGGCTATAGGTGTGTGCTATAACCACTGTTTTGAAAACCGTGGCTATAGCCCACAAAAAATTGACCTATAGCCACAGTTTTAAAACCGTGGCTACATGCCACATTACCGTGGTCGTAGCTGCCTATAACCACGGTTTTAAAACCGTGGATATAGGTCTGTGAGAGTAGCTTGTTTTTCTATTTGTGTTCTGGGATGCATGGTTTACCCTAGTCACGGTATAAGGTTGGTCGACATCAGACATTCAATGGAAGACAGATGTTGGTGGGTGTGTTAAATAAATTAAATATTAATTTATCTTAATTTATTAAAGGTTTAATCTAGCTATCTCCTCTATTTATACATCATTATGAAGAATCTCTAGGGTTAGCCACATAACCCTAGGATATTAGAGAGAAGAAAGGTAGAGCTTCATTGGTGTTGACGAACTCAGAACGTGAATCGACAACGAATGATCGAGGGGATTCATGAGACATACAACGAATGCAGTGAGATCTTTATCATCATCTCTATCAAATGTATTCTTCACTAATGATTGAATAGTTCTTGAGGTAGGTCACATTATTTTTTGGATTTACGCCCTTTTGATTCAATTGATGAGCATGAATTACATATCTACTTATTTTTTTATCTCTGTTCTTCGCATGAGCCCCAAATTAATTAGCGTTCTCGAACCTAATTACTTATATCTATTGTTCCCTTAAATCACCCTTTTTGTTTCTTCAATATATAAATGTTGGTCGAGATCACATCGACCAATGATTATCTCACTTCGTTCATGTGCTTTTCTCACCACTGTTCTTCACGTTCTTCATTGTTAGCCCATGGGGTCGGTGATTCGATATTGTCGGGCTGGTTTGAGCACAATCAGACCCCAAAAACCATGAAGGATATGCAAATGACCTAGGGATCAATGATTTGTTGATTGTTCAAGGTAGATTTGTAGAACACAGGTGTTGGATTCATGGATTGGGGGCCCAAACAATGACGGGAGGCATGGAAACTACCTTTCAGAAGATCGGAGTTCCATTTTCTTTCCATCGGAGGCTGGGAATTGATGATCGAGGAATTCCCCCTATGTTTTTGGCAGATTCAAGTTGTCAAAAAATGCATTTGGTAGTGGCAGTAGTGGATCTAGTGACCATGTGATGACTAGAGTTTCTTTCTATGAAAAAACAGAGCACACATTGTGTACTTTGGAGGAACACATGTCGTGTTCCTAAGAATCTCACGATGGCTAGGGTTTCAACCCAAGTTATGTACCACAAACCATATAGTTGGGTCTACACATCGTGTGACCCTACCCGGGTAGTCAAGCCGTGTGCCGAGGGCACACGACCAAGACCCCGAGTGAATAGACAATTTGTGTCCCTGTACGGACACACCGTGTGTAGGTACAAGGATAGCCAAGTTGTAAGGGCCCAAATCCATGTATCTCGACCCTTTGCATGTTTATGAGGATAGTGGAGCTTGGAGGAGGCTTGTAAGTGTTCTGGAGGGATTTGGATGTAAAATTCTGGAAGCAAGGAGATTACACGTCGTGTAATCCTTACATGCTGTGTAAGTGAGGTTCACAACTTGTGCAGGTCTGGTTCATGATGTGTAATTAATCAGGGTTAAATAATAAAAATTCAACATGTTTTTCAGTAAAAACTAAACCTTGACATTTACACGACTTGTAAATGTATTACACATCATGTAATTACTCGATGTTGTACATATTTAAATGTTTCATCCGCTCAGGTTTTTCGCAAACCCTATGGATACAATGCCTCCCACTCTCTCATTCCAGGTGACCAACGACTCCCTCCTTCAGGGTTTTGAGATCCCTTCAACCAGGGATCAATTCTTGGCTTTCATCTTCGATTCTTGGCAATCTGTGGTGATCCAAGGTGTGTTCTTCCTTCATTTTCTAGTGGTTTCTCCAGGTTTGATCTTGTTTCCTCCCGTTTTTTCTCACCATGCTATGGTGTTTGATATCCCATATTTATCATGGGGTTCCTCTTGGTTTTGGTAAGTGTGGTTGTGATGCAGTGTCCTCAGATGGATGTGGTTCTTGAGGGAGAGGTGATTGAAGATCCGTAACATGGTTCGTTCTCATGCGAAGAATGTTGACGAGTTTAAGATAGGAGATTCATTGCTTCTATTTTATTTACATGTGATTGTAAATTGATTATACTTTATCCCTTTGGATGGCAATGAAATTAACTTAATAATTATTGAACCAGGTTAATGAAATGGGATAGTGATCACATGTTGACGATGTTGTTTCTTTATACCGTGATAGCGGTTTGCCTTATGATTTTCTAGATAGTGTGATATTTATGTCTTACTTTGTTATCATGTTTGTTTATGATATGGATTAGCACATTGTTCTTGATGGAAATTGGTAAAGAACATAAATCAGGAATTAATTGACAATTAATTGAAT
Organism: Viscum album; assembly: GCA_963277665.1. Taxonomy (NCBI): domain Eukaryota; kingdom Viridiplantae; phylum Streptophyta; class Magnoliopsida; order Santalales; family Viscaceae; genus Viscum; species Viscum album. Next base: position 452,115,899 of record OY728133.1, read on the forward strand.
TATGATTAATTAAAGAAGAGGCATGTTTGTAATCCAATGTTTGTTGTAAATTGATGACAATCATCGATACAATTTGAATGTTTAATTAAATGCGATCTTCCATATGATTAATGGAACTGATAAAGTTGGTTAATGAACCTAAATCATGATAATGCTTGTTGTTAATAATTGAAAAGGCATGTTAATTGAGAATGGTACTCCTCTAGGTTTGTTGAAACCAGAATAAATGCTAAGAGCATGTTTTTTTCCTTTGATAGCTTATTATAGCTTGATGCCTTAGGTTGCCCGTAGTTGGAACCTATTAATAAATTAATTGGTTAATTCAAGATGGAATAAGAACCAGTTGTGTGTTAAAGATAATTTATTAGGGCTTAAGTTTCCTGTTTTCTTAAGAAGGTCGAGTGCCTTGTTTTGGAGCTGTGAGAGCTCATTTGCATGTGAAGGCAGAATGCCTTGTTTTGAGGGCCCAGTTGCCTAGTTGACTTTGCTTGTTTGTTTTCTCTACTTTATGATGTGCTTTGGATATGAGCCTTGTGATGCGAACCTGGTACAGTTGAGCCTAGAGGGCTAGTGTGTGTTATGGGGGTGAGGAGGCCCAAATGTGATGTGAGCCTGGGATGGCTAAGCTCGGGATGGCTGTTGTGATTTATGGGGTGGGGATGCTCGGATGATGTGACAATAGTTGATGCCCGTGGTGGTGAGATGCATCAATATATGCATGTGGGTGTTGGGGATGACACTAGAGGTGAAAAAATGGGTTAAAGATGGGCTTACCCATTGATGAGATGCTGAAAGCTGGCATGCTCACTTTTGAATTTATTTAATGGTCGACGAATAGGTTGTTTGTTTTATTTTGTTTTCCTTTACCCACTACTTAAGGTAGTTGGAGGTGCTTGGTTGCATGTTTCCTCTTGGAGGTAGCTTAGGATTGTTTTCCTAGAGTACATGGACTATGGAATGATGATAATAATGAATAAATAAATGTTTAACCCACGGGGTTGGCTGATGATGGAATGCAATGCTTAAAAGATGTTAATCTTGATAAACTAAGTCCTTGGTTTAGACTTATGCTTGGAGGGAACGAATTTACTCTGATGATTAATGGAATTTGAAATAATGTTAATGGTTAATTAATGGATGATGAATTAATTAACGAAAGGAAATGATATAAAGAAAGGAAGTAATTTAATGTAGCTCTTTTATATACTTGTGCGCTATTAGGATATCTGGTCTTAGTAGTGGCAACCGGGAGTCTAAGCGACGTTAGTTACAATTGATTCTAAGACCAGGTTAAGCCCATAATATAGTTGTGAGCTATATTATATCATGTATATTTTGTGATTTCATACGCTGCTCCACCCATGTCGGTTAGGGAAACTGACACCCACTAGACTCTAGGAGGGTGTTTTCCCCAACATCCCAGTGGGAGGATAGATGACTGACTACCCCCTCTGGATCCACTCTCTTCTCTTGGTAGTTACTTGTGCTGGTATGCACACACTACTACAAAATATACTTTTAACAGCACTGGCCTTTATCAGTGCTTTTCTATAGCACTGATAAACAATATCCTTTATCAGCGCTTTATTTTTAGTGTTGATAAATGATACACTTTATCAATGCCCTTTTAGCACTGATAAAGGTCCCAAATAAAATGAAAAAAATAAACAATAAAAATTAAAAATGTGTAAATTTAAAAAAATATTAGCAATTTTATCAATTAAATAATTATTGATAAAAAAGAATAAATTTAATATACATATATATAAATTATAAATATTAATAAATAGTATATATTAAATATATAGATATGTAAAATGAATAAAATGAAATAATTAAACAAATAAAAATTAAAAATGAGTAAATTAAGAAAAATATTAAACATTTTATTAATTAAATAATTATTGATAAAAGTGAATAAATTTAATATACATATATAGATTATAAATATTAATAAATAGTACATATTTATATAAAATGAATAAATTGCAGTAATTAAACAAAAAAATTTAAAATGAATAAATTGTAATTATTAAACAAAAAAATTAAAAATGAATAAATTACAAAATTATTAAAAAAATTATTAATGAAACAATTATTAACAAAACTGAATAAGTTTAATATATATATATATATTAATTATAAATATTAATAAATAATATATATTAAATATAAATATAAAAAATGAATAAAATGTAACAATTAAAAAAATATTAATGCATTATTCATTTTAATAGTTATTATACATATTTATTCATTAATACATTTAATATAAAAATATACTCACACACACACATGAACGTATAATATTTCCTAAAATATGATTTAATATAATACAAAATATTTATTCTTTACATATTAAATAAGTCATATATTTAGTGAAGAATGCTTTATAATTAAAAATAAATATTAATTAAAAATACTGACTAATTGCATTGACCAATAAACATATATAATTGAATGTCATTTGATTTTTCAATTAAACATATATCAAATGTGTTTTGCATTGATTTCACATACATATACGTAATGTATTTTTATATACGATGCACACACACAAATATTTATGTAATTAATGAAATCTTATATATATAGAAACACATACACCTAATATTTATGTAATTTATTCAAATTTCAATATTCATTTTAGAATTTCATTAAAACATGGTACATTTAATATATTATGTTTTTAATCGGTTTTATTTAGTTATTTTTAATATTATTTCAGTTAGATATTAATTTATTTTTAATATATATATATATATATATTTATTTTTCTGGGAATTTAATTATTTTCCATTATTTATTTATATATATTTATTTACTATGTTTTAATATTTTCAATATGTATTCATCTTTCTTTTAATATATATCCATATTTTTTTAATAATTTATATTTAAGTAATAAAAATTATCTATTTTTTCAATATTTTTATAGTAAACCCATCTTTAATGTGCACTCATTTTTAATCATTCCATTTCACTCATTTTTAACATTCATGCATTTAAGATTATATATTCATTAATAATATTAAAAATATATTTGTAAACAAATATTTATAAATAAATATATTTATAAATGTATATTTACTATATTTATAAATTTATATATTTCTAATTATAAATAAATAAATATTATTTTTTAAAAATGTATTTATATAATTATAAATAAATAATTATATATATTTAAATAATTATAAATTTATAATAAATTTATTTAAATAATGAATATATTTATTATATTTATATTTATATTTATTTATATATACATATATATTTATAATTATATATATTATATATATATATATATAAATATATATATAATTATATAAATATATATATAATTATATAAATATATAAATATAATTTAAAAAAAAGTATTTATATAATTATATATTTAAATAATTTTAAAATTATAATAAATATATTTAAATCATGGATATATTTACTATATTTATATTTATATTTATATATATTATATAGTTATATAAATATATATAATGATATAAATATATTTATAATTATGAAATTATAATAAATATATTTAAATAATGAATACATTTACTATATTTATATTTATACTATATATATATATTAGGTGCTTGGGGACACAATTACATTCAAACACACACACACACACCACACACACAGGCCGAAGAGGCATACCATAGCCCCCCCAAGGGGATAACCCACCCATCAAGTATAATAAATAAATATATAATTATATAAATATGTTTATTATTATTTTTATTTATAATTGTAATTATAAATCATTTATCAGTGCTAAAGTTTTAGTGCTGGTAAAGATTGCTTTTATCAGTGCTTCTTTAGCGCTAATAAATATAGATTTTATTAGTGCTTATTAATTTAGTACTAATAAAAGGTATCTTTATCAGTGTTTTTTTGGAAATACTGTTAAAAGTCTCTCGATCTATTTAAAGATCCCTAATCGTGACTGTTTCAGTTGTGATATCTAAAGCTGCAGAAGCCACCTGCTGCCTGTTCTCCTCCTCGAATCCAGGCTCAAATCAAGGCCTGAATCAAGTCTCGAATTCATCCAAGGCTCGAATCTAAGGCTCAAGTGAATCAAATCTCGAACGAATCCAGGTCTTGAACGAATCCAATATTTCACGTGCAATATCTCTACTTTCCCTCAGATGAATCAAATCTTGAATCCAATGTATGTTATTTTATCCTCCTCCTCACTCATTGATTGCTTGTTTGGGTTCCTCATAAGGTGCTTTTGAGTTAGGTGGTGGTCTTTTTGATGAGTGAGCCTGGAATTTTCGGGCGTATTGAAGTTGTGTTGATTTCACTGAATGTTTGGGGGTATTTTATCTTTATGAGGAAGTATGTATCTTCTAGTTTGTAAGTTACTAATCATTTAATATTTTCATAGATATGTTTATATGTTGGTGTTTAGGCATAAACACCTTCATTTTAGTATATAGAGAGTTAGGAATCGACTTCTATGATATTTATAAACTGGGTGAAATCCCCACTATCGAAAGGATGTATAATGGATTTATTCCTTTATCCAATGATAAGGAAGATATATGAAACCCACTTCCCTAGTGAGATAACTATTATTCAAAGTAGAGATAATACTAAGAAGGTGTCTCCATTTTCATTCAATTGTTCCATTTGGGGAATTGGTAAATGTACTGGTGAGTTCTTCTTGAAAAATTTTCCATTTTTACTTAAATTTAAAATAATTTAGGTTGTTATTGATGGTAATTTTTCTCATAATATTATTGATAGCATGCCTTGGTTCATTACCATAATGTTGGTTGTGGTTCTAACACTGTGGCACTCCCTAGTGGGTTTTATTAATTTCTTCATAGGTAAATTAATTATAGAAATTAATTATAATTATTTTATAATTATGTATTTTATTATTTTATTGATGATATATAGGCTCATATGATTGAGGATCTATATAGCAAGCTTGCATGGAATGAGAAAATTGATGCCCATATGGTTAACTTCATAAAAGAGGTGGGTGGTACCAAAATTATCAAGCAATGTTTTATATGTGTTTTAGTGTGAAATATGATATGCAGGAATAGTAAACTGGGGAAAGGAGACCATAGTGAGTTCTGATATGAGTTTGTGATCATGATGTATAATATGTAACAATGATTTGGAATAAAAGAGTCATTCAATACTCCAAGGGATAATTATAGTCTCACTCAGTGGTTTCTTCACCTTATGATCCTCAGGTTGGTTAGTTGGAAAAATCCTAAGGGATATTAAAATATAAAATGAAGGGCATGGACCTAGGATATTCTTGTATGATTGTGTGAGATGGACCTTTGAGAGTGGATTGTGTTATTTATGGCTGTAAATGGTTTCCTTATGGTCCATGGTTCATGAAGAAAGCGATACATGGACTTAGGACATAGGATATCACTATGGAAGTTAATGTCTAGTAGTATATAGGTTAGATTATGAGAGGCCTAATGAGTATAATCATGGCTAATGGAAGTGGAATATAAGGGCAGGATGGATTATTTGATCATATATCTTAATATTTCTTAAGATTTGAGGTGTGGGAGTGAAAAATTATGGCAAATGGTCTATGAAATTATCCAATGAGTGATCATTGAGAAAGATGATCAATGCCTAAGATAACTAATCTTTGAGTATCATATATTAGAATATGATGGGTATTATGTGATATCTAGGTATGGTATATTATAATGTGAGTTACTATAGACATGTTAGAGATTCATCGAGGGATAGGGTGAGGGTTATGTGACATCTGTTTTGTTGTTTGTCTTTCTTTATGGTTTTTTAGAAGTTAGGTTTAACTAATGTATTGTGGAACCCATTGTGTGGTTATTTCCTAAGGTTACCAATAATGTTAATAATTCCCCATATTTAAAATGATTTTTCTAAGAAAAATGGACATGTTATATCCATTTTATGATTTGGATTCAATAAGTATATGTGATGGTTATCCTTGAGGGATAATCTTGGTTGCTAGGGGCCTAAGGTCGAATATCATGGTACCTATGATGTGGTTATTTCTAGAGGGAGATAAATAATTTTTACTCCTCCTATGATTCAAACATTAACCTCTTATTAGTGAAATGATTTGAATATCAGGGAACAAACATAGTATAAACTTATTATATGATTAATATAATTCATTGGTATTAAATGGAGTAGGTACATTTGATTATAATGGTGTATTGGTTAGTACACAATGACTTGACTTAAATGTGTATTTTGAGTGTTACTACTTTGAACATATACTCAAATATATGCATTGTTGTATATTTTAGGGGCCCTATTAGTGTATTTACTTGTTGATTTTTATACTTACACCCTACATATGAACCTCAGTGAACATAGAGCTCTTATATTTGAGATACAGGTGAGGGAAAAGAACTAGTAACATATATTAGAGTCGGTGTAGCTTAGTGAGGATGATTTAATGTTCTCATGGTAGTGTTAGGGACCTTTTATCATTTTGATATGAAATTTAAAATTTTAAATTAAGATGTGGAAATTTAAAAAGTTTTAAGGAGACAACTTTCATCCTCATCAGCTTCATCTCCCGAACAGTTATTATTACTTGAGACTCATCCCCCATCTCTTCTATGTTTCTTTCACTACTCTGAGTAGTAGTTATCCAAAATGATCACTGGTACCCGGTATGGGATGACTACTGCTTAGAGTAGTTTAAGAAACATATGTGCATGTACAGAAGAGATAAAAGATGAGTCTCAATCAACAAAATGAAATAATAACTATTTAAGAGATAAATTTGATGAGGATGACAGTTGTCTATAACTTTCACCTTTGGATGAATTCATAGGATAACACCCACCATAGTGGGGAAATTCTTTTCTTAAATTCAATTACCCATTTTCTTCAAAATGGATGCATGCTAATCATTTTACAAATGAGTATGAAGATAGAGTTAAAGAGTTCATCAAATTTTCAATAGATCATGCATACAACCCTTCTCAAATCCTTTTTCCATGTTTATGTTGTTTTTATTCAAGACAAATTAAATGTATGACTATTCATACAGATAATGTCTTCTGCAGATGATGATGTTACCGATCTTGAGAAATAATAGACTATTAATGTTGAAATTACAGAATTATTAGGGGATCAACATAATGTTTATGAAAAAATAATAATTACAAAACATCATAGTTTTAAATAAAATTATCAAGGTAGGAATTAAGGGTATAAAATTTGAGGTTGGTTAGAATCATCGTGGTCAACATTTTGACCCCAACAAGTCAATGTTCATTAGTTATGTTAGGGCTACAATGAGTATGAATGTATCGATTGATATTGATTCACGGTGCCATGTCCATCCTATAATGAAGGAAACCCTTTAGAAAAGTATGATGGTAATGTTACGATATACTTTCTTTATTTTACTAAAAAATTATATAATAAAATATTGATTTAATTTTCATTATTCCTTGAAAAGTTCATTTATTTTAGGACATTTCTATAAGAAAATTGTCTTAATGGACACTATAAAATCCCATAGAGGCTTACGGAATCTTCTTACCAAGTTATATCTTAGGGATGCTGAGGGGAAAGTAAAGTCCCACCCACTAGTTAGTTATGCACACATTATAAAGATAAAAAACATGGAATGATTTCATCAGTTTTCATAATGAGAAATCATTTCAGGTGCATTGCAGTCGATAATATAATATTTTACATTATCTATTTTATCCAATTTGATTCAAAATTGTTAATTTATGAAACAAAAAAAGAGAGTTAAAAATAAAGAATGTGCATCAAAACCAATATACCCCTATTGAAAAGAAAATATGTGGTACACTTCATTAGAGAATAAATTAGTATGTATTTTAAATCAACAATAAAATTTTTAGGTGATATGAAACAACATATGTTCCTTTTTTATATGTAGATTAATGAATCAAAATCTAAAGCTGCTTCCATCCCAAGTCATATGCTATGGAAGGAGGCTTGTATAAATAAGGAGGGTATACTAGTTGATAAAAACACAAAATCAGTATGAGAAACATATGTAAGTATGACATAATATTAATTCGTTATGCTTTATAACAATATTAAATAAAAATATATATTTATTTTCATGTTTTTATATGGTTTAGACATAAGAATTGGTAGTAACCATACTGGAATAAAAAAAAATTTCAGTAGTTTTGAAGCGGTCAAAACAATATGGTCGTGCTAGAGGAGTGGTTTTTGGAGTGTCACCTCAAACATATTTTGAGAAGATAAAACCACAAGAAGATACATATAAGATAGTGAAAGGATTATAGGCATAAATAGATGCTTTTCAAGATATTATTATTTGATCTGGTTTGGAATACCAATATATGATAAAGGATCAAAGAGAATTGGCGGTGGAATAAATATCTGTACGTGAAGAACCCAATAACCCCACTATCTTTGAGGCCAGTCATTCCCCTCAACCACATACCTTAACCAAGGTAATCAATTTTTTCATTACATTTTCTCCTAATTGTGAATCAAACAACTTTCAATAACTTTATATTACTAAAATTTTATAGGGTATAGTTGTATGTGATTTTTATCTATCAACACCCATGAACCGCCTTATTGTGAGGGGTGTAGTGTATAATATCCCGAGAGACAAGATACACTAGAAATAACTCCCAAAATAGCATATGAGAGTGGGGATTGAGGTATCTCATGAGTTTATTGCTGAGTTTACTATTCCACTTGACGATCCAGATATTACAACGGTCAATGATGCTATTGGAAATTTCATAGCATGACCATATAATGTTATAAAGATACATGAGGTATGTCTTTAATAAATTTTAGGTCTAAAGTGAGGTATGTATTATAAAGATACATGAGGTAGGTCTAAATTGAATTATGATATTATAGATGGATAAAGCTATGGGGAAATGAAAGGTCGGATCAAGAAAATCTAGTGAATTTACCAAGAAATCAAAAGGACCCTTTGGGAGTACCTTCTCCCCACCAGTTCCAGAGAAACATTTATTATTATTAAAACTTCATGCAGAGACCACATTTAAAGATTCAAATATTTCTTACATTCCATATGAAAATGAAATATATGGAACTTTCATGATAGATGTAATTGGTCTCGAGAGTATAAATGAGATTTTCAAGCATGAATGGCTGGGAGCCTCAGTTGTGAATACATACATAATGTACATTTTCATAATACATCTATCCAAATAGTGATCTATTATGTTTATTAGAGTTAATAACTATTCATATTTTCTACAGTCATTTATATTACTACTATATAAATAGAAAAACATGCGAAGCACAATTTGGATTCATTAATCCCTATACCATTTCTATGGAAAAACTTACTTTGGATAAGAAAGAAATCGAGAAGAAAAGATATGATCTAATCGATGCATTTGAGAAAAAAATAAGATGACATAATATTTTTGATGACTATAATGTAGAAGTAAAAATCTACAATCTAATAACATAAAATATATTTTTATTTTTTTCATTACTTATTTGTTTTTGTTTTTTAGGTAGACTAGATGATAATAATAGTTAATATGGATACCCCAAATATTTATTTTTTGGATCTAATGCATGGATATCAAACAAACCAACCACACATGATGTGTATTGTGAATTTTTAATACACTATAATCAAAATTTTATATATAAACTTAGAATTATATGTTTCAATCCATGTTTTAACATGAATTTTGTTATGATATGGTGATCACTAAATATAGGCTAAATCATGGAATGGAGTTAGTTTTTGAGCATAAAAAGCCCGTGGATTACTAAAAATGGAAACAAATTAAGGTATATATAGAAATATTTAACCATCAAAACATATTTTAAAATAATTTACTTATTTTGGTCAATGTTTTTGCAGTGTTCAAATCAAGACAATGACAAAAATTGTGGATATTATGTTTGCAAATTTATGAGAGATATCATAAACTGTCAAAAGACTAGCATCCCTAAATAGGTAATTTCTAAAGGTAATTAAAATTTCATTAAAAATATTTATTAATATTTTTTTGTCTATATTTTATAAGTACTAAAAAAATATTTCCAACAATCTTCATAGTCAAAAGAAGCAGTAAATTTGTTTAGATATGAGTGGGTAGTGTACATGGTGTCAGAATGTTTTCCGACAACAAATTTATGTGATTACTTTCCATGTTTGTGATCTAGTAAGGGATATGACCTTATAAATATATTTGGGGTGTGAAGCATTAGTGTTATAATTCTTATAGATTATTTTTGATCAGTTTATCAAGGAGAAGTATAATAGAGGAAATCAATTTATTTAGAATCACTGGCCTACAAAAAATAAAATTATTATGCAATGGTAGAGGTGGAGGCATAGACTGAGGTGGAGGAGGATCCAGAGGCAAAGGAGGAGATGTAGTTCTGGACTGTAAACAATAATTTTTTTGGGAAATGGAGTAAAATGAATATCATAATAAGGTTGTGTTTGAGAAAAATTGTTGAAAAGCATGCACACCACTTTTTACTTAAGATAAGATCCATTGTTCAAGTGTTTTAGGATGCTCATTGAAAAAATGTTTTTCACTACTTATTTAAGTGATTATGTACAAGAATTTAAGTGGGGGATTTTTTTTCAAAAACAAAAAAAACACCACTTATTTTTTCAAAATAATCATCATAGGATAAAATTTCTATTAACACATTCTAAGTACTATCAAATATTACTAAAGTGTGAAATCAATCCCTCACCCAGAAAAAACTGAACGAAAAAACCACACATGCAGTTGCTTACCCATGGCTTATCTACACTATAAAGAAAGGGTATTAGTGGTGGATCCAATATTCACTTGAGAGTCATACAACACCAATCCAATCATTAAACATGTATATAATCCAACTAAAATGTTTAAATAAATATGTGTGTAATCAACCACTAAAGTCAGTAGGTGTATGAGAGAATTATTGGAGGACACCCAACATTGAGAGATCATGGTCATCAAGGATGGGTGGAGTCAAAGGAAACATGACATCAAATGAAAAGAAACTGCTTTATGAAGAAATCCCTAAAAATGAAAAACCCACTTCAAATGAAATCATGAAGCACCTAAGATCCAAAAAAAGGACCCCTTGAAAAACAATCTTGTAGCTTGATAAAAAAACTCTAAAAAAATAAATATAAAATTTCATCGACTAAATCATGAATTTTCAAAAAAGAACAATATAGTGGTTTCACTTTGGTGGGTGGTGGAATTATTTGGGCTATTCAATCATCAATTAGATTTTAGTGTCATTTGGATTCTATAAATGTCTATACTGATGTTTAATACTATAAAAGGGGTAAATAATTTATAATGGAGTTTAGTGTCTTCTAAAAATACATATTGGTTCACGCTGAAGTTTTTTGCATAAAACAAGGTAAATGGTTTATCATGGAGTTTGTACTCTATATGATGGTGAAAAGGAAAGATGTATATTTTTATGTTCCATAAAAACTAATATATAAATATTTATTTTAGTTTAATAATTGAATGCTAATATGTTTACAATAATGGTTAATGTTTTCTATGAATAAATGAATTTATCAACAAGGATGATTCACTCCTGTACTATGATCATGCAATCAACAAGGATGATTCGCTCATGATGATGCAATTTTCTTTTTATTCTCCAATTTATTCAATATTATGGGTTATCAAACTGAAATATTTTTAGATAACTCAGAGTTTTGAATGCACTGTAGGATAAAAATACATGGTAGAATCAACCATACCTCAAAGAAATATACGGTGTACTCTATATGACTCAAATTGTGTGGTTTCAGTTTAAAATTGACATTTTATTAATGTATTGTTTCATATTTATGTTTAATTTATTTATTTATAGTATTAATAACATACGAATTATTTTCTTATATAGGTGGATTATTTTTCTTAAGTTAGTGTGGTTTGTTCAAAGCTGTTCATGCTCATGAGAAATTGTACTTTGAGGCTACAACTGTGATAACAACACCAAGGAAATAAGTAAAAAATGTATACAACCATCATGAAAAGGTGAATTCATTCTACTTATTTAGTTATTTTTTCACCATTTTAGCTATTATTTTTAAATTAATTTCATTATAATTTTTATCTAATTATTATTATTTTTTTCACAGATCTTTTGGGAAGTCATATTTTTTCCTTCATTTGTTTGCAATAAGCTAGAAACGAGAGAACATCTTGCTTTTGGATGTGGTGTTTCAGGCAGTATGGGTTTTCTTCTTCCATACAAATGGATTATTTATTTTCTATATCATTTTATATGGTTTAAAGAAAAACACACATCACATACTCAATCAACCACACCTCAAATTGATGCACGATATGACTGGTATGACTCAAACCACATGTTTTTAGTTTATAATTTACATTTTAGTTCAAAACACACATCACATAATCAAAACCAAGAAAACAAATTAATATTTTTTATACTTTAAGAAAACAATCCATAAGTCATTTGTGACATGTAGGAATCAACCACACCTCAATCCGATGCACGGTGTGCTTGGTATGACTTAAAGTGTATGTTATCAGTTTAAAATTGATATTTTAGTTTAAAAAGTGTCACTCATTGAAAACTAAGTAAACACACTCATATTATCTTAATAGTTTATTTTAATGATTCATAATTCATTTTTGATGTGTAGGAATCAGTCTCACATTAAACTGACACACGATGTGACCGATATGACTTAAAGTGTGTGTTTCTAGCTTAAAATGAAATTTTAGTAAAAAACAAAAGATAGATACTAAAAACCAAGAAAAAACATTCGTATTGTTTTTATATTTTATTATAATGTTCCATAAGTCATTTGGGATGTGTAGGAATCAGCCTCACCTCAATTCGAGGCATGGTGTGACTGGTATGACTCTAAGTGCATCTTTTTTATTTAAAATTGGCATTAATTTTAGTAAAAAAGACAACTTACATACTCAAAACAAAGAAAACACATTCATATTGTTTTTATATTTTAGAAAAACGATCTATAAGTCATTTTTATTTGTAGGAATTACCCGCACCTCGATCCGATACACGATGTGGCTGACATGACTCAAAGTGTCCGTTATTAGTTTAAAGTCGACATTTTATTTCAAAAAGTGTCACTCACTAAAAACTGATAAAAAATGATCATATTGTCTTGATAATTTAAGAAAATTGTTCATAAGTCATTTTTGAAGTTTATGAACCAGTCTCACATAAAACCGACACACAATGTTACTAGTATGACACACAATGTCTGTTTCTAGTTTAAAATGAAATTTTAGTAAAAAACAAAAGTGATGCACTCAAAATTGAGAAAATAAATTCATATTATTTTTATACTTTATAAAAACAATCCATAAGTAATTTTGGACATTAAGGAATCATCCTCACCTTAATCTGATATACGGTGTGACTGGTATGACTCCAAGTGAGTCTTTTTATTTAAAATTGACATCATTTTTTAGTAAAAAAGACAACTGACATACTCAAAACCAAGAAAAAACATTTATATTATTTTTATACTTTAGTAAAATTATCTATAAGTCATTTTTAAAATTTATGAATTAGGAAAACCTCAATCCGATACATGATCTTCCCAATATGAATCAAAGTGTCCGTTATTGATTTAAAATTAAGATTTTAGTTCAAAAAGTGTCACTCACTGAAATATGAGAAAAAATCTCATATTGTATTTATAATTTATGAAAATGATTCATAAGTCATTTTTGACATATAAGAATTAGTCTCACATCAATATGACATATAATGTGACCGATATGACTCAAAGTGCATGTTTCCTATTTAAAACGACTTTTTAGTAAAAAACACAAGTGACATACTCAAAACTAAGAAAGAACATTTTTATTGTTTTTATACTTTATTAAAACAATCCATAAGAAATTTGGGACATTTATGAATCAACTGTACATTAATCTGATGCACGGTGTGACCAGTATGACTCTAAGTGTGCCATTTTATTTTAAACTGACATTAATTTTAGTAAAAAAGAAAACTGACATACTCAAAATTGAGAAAAAAATTTATATTATTTTAAAAAATTTAGTAAAATTATCCATAATTCATTTTTGATGTATAGGAATCAGCCTCACCTCAATTCGATACATACTGTTCTCGATATGACTCAAAGTGTCCATAATCAATTTAAAATCAACATTTTAGTTCAAAAAGTTTCACGCACTAAAAAACAAGAAAAAGTGATTAAATTGTCTTAATAATTTTTTAAAATTATTCAAAATTCATTTTTAATATGTAAAAACCATAATAATGTCAAACCGACACACGATGTGACCGATTTGACTCAAAGTGTGTGTTTCAAGTTTAAAATGACATTTTAGTAAAAAACACAAGTGGCATACTCAAAATTGATCAAACACATTCTTATTAATTTAATACTCAATTAAAATAATCCACAAGTCATTTGGGATATGTATGAATCAACCACACCTCAACACGACACATGGTGTGACTGGTATGACTCTAAGTGCATCTTTTTATTTAAAATTGACATTAATTTTAGTAAAAAAGACAACTAACATACTCAAAACTAAGAAAAAACATTCATATTATTTTTATACTTTAAGAAAACAATACATAAGTAATTTTTGATGTGTATGAATCATCCTCACCTCAATCTGATACATGACGTGTCTGGTATTACTCAAAGTGTCCGTTATTAGTTTAAAATCGACATTTTAGTTCCAAAAGTGTCACTCACTAAAAAACAAGAAAACATGCTCGTATTGACTTGATAATTTATTACAATGATTAACAATTCATTTTTGAAGTGTAGGAATATGTCTCATGTTAAACCGACACATGATATGACTAGTATGAGTCAAAGTGCATGTTTCCAGTTTAAAATGATATTTTAGTAAAAAACACAAGTGGCATACTCATAACCAATAAAACACATTCATATTATTTTGATACTTTATAAAAACAATCCATAAGTCATTTGAGATGTGTAGGAATCATCCTAACCTCAATCCAATGCACGGTGTGACCGGTATAACTCCAAGTGCATCTTTTTATTTAAAATTGACATTAATTTTAGTAAAAAAGATAACTAATATACTCAAAACCAAGAAAACAAATTCATATTGCTTTTATAATTTATAAAAAATGATACATAAGTCATTTTTGATGTGTAAGAATTAGATTCACCTCAATCTGATACACAATGTACCTGGTATGACTAAAAGTGTCTGTTATTAGTTTAAAATTGACATTTTAGTTCAAAAAGTGTCACTCATTGAAAACTGAGAAAAGATGCTCAAATTGACTTGATAATTTATGAAATCAATTCACTAGTCATTTTTGATATGCAATAATTAGTCTCACATAAAAATTACACACAATGTGACCATTATTAATCAAAGTGCATGTTTACAGTTTAAAATGACATTTTAGTAAAAAACACAAGTGAAATACTAAATACTAAGAAAATCCATTTGGATTGTTTTGATACTTTATGAAAATGATATGTAAGTCATTTGGGACATGTAGAAATCATATGAACCTCAATACAATGCATGGTGTGACCTATATGACTCTAATTGTGTCTTTTCAATATATAAGTGCCATTTTAGTTTAAAACACGCATCACATCGCCAAAACTGAGAAAATGATCCTAGATTGTTTTCTCATCATTTTATCTACTATTACTTAATTAACTTCCTTATAATTTTTATCTTATAATTATTTAGTTAATTTTCATAGAGATATTTCTTGAAGAAGAATAAAAAATGGCGTGATGTGCAAGAATCAACTACAACTCAATCTGATACACAATGTTCCTAGTATGACTCAAAGTTTAGTTTTAAATTAACCCTTTTCATTTAATTTATTTCTTTAAATTATTAATAACATAAGAATTTTTTTCTTATATAGTTACATTATTTTTCTCAGCTAGGGGTTGTTTTTTATTTTATACAATCATGTTATTTTGATATATAATATAGTTTATTTTTCTTATATTTGTTTCATAAATTTTATTTTATTTAAATTATGTATTTGTACTTGATTTTGCTAATTTTTGTGCTATTTCTGGTACTACAGTGTGTTGTTACAACACACTGTAGTGTGCCCTATTTCTGGTGTTGCAGTGTACTATTAAGGTACACCGTATTATTCCCCTTTATTAGTGATTTTATAGTGCTACTAAAATCCTAGGGTTTTTAATCACGCTTCGGTAGTTAGTGCTTTTTTAGCACTGATAAAGGCCAATTCTAGCATTGTTAAAGGCCTATTTTATAGTAGTGAAGATAATTTGTTTTCCCATATATGTGTATGGAGGACTATGATGGATTGTGGTTATTTCACACACATTTAGTACCGGATATAGTATCCAGAGGATTATTATAGATATGATGTGTATATGCTATAATGGATTGAGGTACTTACTCGGTGTATGGGCTGTAATGGATTGAGGTATAATACCCGATGTTTGATATACATCATATGGGCTATGGTGGATCCCAAAAACTACTTGGTTACTATATGGATCGTGATATGGGATGATGTGATGATGTGATGCACATGGTTCATGTTGTGACACCTTGACTAGGTATTTTCGGGCTGGCTTACTTTTAGAGAGAGGCGCTCAGGGCATGTTGCGTTGGGGAAGAGTGAAAAACTAATGGGGAAATGATAGTGGGGAACTCTTGATGTTTTATTATTATATTATATGCTATCTTGTATGCAATACATGGCGAGAGTTATCCATGGTGAGGTTGGGGACTTAGTATACCTGTTTAGGCGACGAGTTAGTTTCACTATTGTTCACTGTACTTTAGCATGATTTATTTATCTTTTTTCACGAGATAATCCAGGGAGTATCCTACTAAGTATACTATTATGATCACCCTATGTATATATAAACTATTTTTAAGGTCAACCAGAGCAGGCTGGTGATTGGGCTAGATATTACTAGCTTGGGGTTTAGCAGGAGCTGTTTGGGCTTTGTGGTTGCTGCCGTATTTACCTTTTTGGTACTAGCAGTTTTCCTTTCAGTTGTTTAGTACTATATGACATTTCATGTTGGCACATGGGTTATATATATATATATATATTTTTCTGATCTGGTGTTGGTTTTTGTATCCTTCTTATATCTCTCTTCTATATGTTTCTCTTAGAGGGTAACACCTTCCATATGCATGTTTACTATACACTTAGTGCTAGTCACCAACCTAGGGCCTACTGTAGGTGGCACTCTAGCAATCACCATCTCCCCCCATTGTGGAATCTTTGTGGGTAGGGGTTTATGAAAGAGTGGTATCAAAGGTTCAGGGTTGAGAGATATGATGGAGTTTGGAGTTAGGAATAGGTGAGGTTGCATGGATTAGTAGGGAAGTAGTGTCAACTAAGTTTAGTAAGTGACATAAAAATGAGAGATCGATTGAGAAACATGTACTTAGAGCCTCCTGTGATATGATGAATGGACCTTTAAGTTTACCGAGCCTACTAAATAAAGTGATATTGGTTGCAGGGTAGAGACCTATGAAAGGACCATGCACCATTCTTCTTTGTGACTGTGTTTGAAATGGGTAGGCATTGGGATAAGTTAAAACCTTAAACAAGATAATAAAATAACTAATTAATAAATTTCAAGTATTATATATTCTAGTTTTAGGAGTTCTAATAAGTTTGTTCTTCTTTCATTCATGGATCTAGGTTGATGTCCTCATCCGGTTCGCATATAATATGTTCAGCAGGATATTCTAGTAGATCACCGTAGAGTAGAAGTCGATGATAACGACACTTAGAGGGGGACACTCTGAGAGTTTCAGCATTAGAGTCCACAAAATCATGAGGTATCTATTTCATATAAATTCATAAAGGACTAGTTGGAGGTGGTTGAGATAAAATTCAGTTCGATCCATGCTTAGTGACGATTCTATGTGGAACAACAATGAAATTATGGTTCTTATTACTTGGGGATCAAAAGGAGTTAGCAGTCTCATGGGAGAAGTTCTAAGAACAGTTCAGAGCAAAGTTCCTTTCTTTGACCATGAAGGCAGACGGTCTCTAGGAGATGCTTACCCTTCAACAGGGGATCTCCATTGTGCGTGAGTTCAAGATCCATTTCAGGACCCTTCTACAATATTCTTTAGACCTATTTCCAGATGAGGAGTCTAGAGAGAGGCATTTTGAGGAGGATTTGTGTCTAGAGAACCAACACTAGGTCACCCCGTTTATGATGAATATGTATCTCAAGGTGCCAGTGAGAGTATATATTATTGAGAGGATGCTGGCTAGAACTAAGTCATCATAAGAGGGGAGTCATCACGATTCCTCATGAAGCAGAGCTATGGACTGAGGTTCCCAGTTTTTAGGATATAATAGTTTTCAATGAGTTGGGAGCATGTCCCATCCCTCATCATATCATTTCTCCAGGGGAAACGACTCTTAGACTTATGTCAAGGGATTAAACACATTTTTTTTCTTGTGGAGGAAAAAGACATCAATAAAGAGATTTCTCAACCATTCTAAGTAGCCAATGTGTACTAGTTGGTCTGCTTTAGGTTCCTCCATTGAGGTAGCTTCAACTGAGGCAACAGTAATAGGGTGCTCTAGTATGGGATTAGTAGAGAGAATATGTGGTTGGAAGAGGACAACCCTGAGATGATCCTTGTCCTTAAAGAGTAGAGTGCGACCATGGAGGTGGTATTTAATAGGGGCAAAGAGTTTGTGACGTAGATCATGGTTAAATTCATGCTTTATCATTTCTAGCACTAGGCGAGCCAGACGTTGTTCAAGGTATCCTTTATTTGTTTTCTACTTGGGTACATGCTTTGTTTGATTTAGGAGTGACACAATCCTTTATATCACCTACCCATATCCATGATTTAGTACTTGAGGTAGTGAGTCTTATAGTGCCCTTGGCATTGACTATGCTAGTTGGAGGTCGAGCTGTATGTAGATACTATGAGCGAGTGATAGGGTAGTACCATTCTTGGGGAGATTTCATATGTTTATAGATACATCCATATGACATCATCCTCAACATGGATTGGTTTTATTCAGTGTAGGCTATCATGGATTGCTTTAGGAGGTAGGTTATGTTCTATGATGCTTATGAAGATCCAATGATTTTTTTGGTGAGTGAGGCCCTTGCATGGGTTATAGGAATGTTCTATCCTTATCATATTTAATGGATGAGTCGATGCTGAGATCATTAGAGGTTTAGAAGTTGGTTTTTCCCATGGTTGTAAAAGAGTACTGTGATTCCTTTCCATAGAAGGTTGTAGCATTATCCCCTCAATAGGAGATTGAGTTTGGGATTGATCTACATCCAGGAATGTCCGCTATCTCGATGTCTTCATATAGGATGGCGCCTTCTGAATTGTGGGAGCTATGAGTATAACTCAATGATCTATTGTAGTGTGGTTTTTTTAGCTGAGTGTGTCACCTTGGGGTGCATCGGTTTTGTTCATGAAGAAGGTTGATGAAAGTTTGTGGCTTTGTATAATTATCATCACTTGAACCAAGTGATAGTGAAGAACCAATATCCTCTTCTGTGTGTTGATTATTTATTTGATCATATAAAAGGATCAATTTGGTTCTCGAATATTGATTTGTGATCTGGATATTATCAGATTTAGGTGAAGGATGAGGATATTTAGAATACTATTTTCCGTTGTTATCATGGGAATTATGATTTCATTGTGATGTCGTTCAGTGTAACTAATTCTCAAAATGTGTTCATGGGGTTAAAGAACATGGATTTCAAAGAGTTTCTAGATATGTTCATGGTGATTTTCATCGACGACATCCTCATGTACTCTATATATGAGAAATAATATGTAGAGCATCTGTGTTCCATTTTGGAAGTTCTTCGTCATGAGCATCTATTCGGGAAGTTGTTGAAGTGTGAGTTCTAGGCTCACGAAGTCCATTTCTTGGGTCATGTGGTATTCCAATAGGTATTAGATATGGATCCTTCAAAGATAGAGGTAGTTGTGTCTTGGTAATCCCCCAAGAGAGTGGTATAGGTGTGGAGTTTCCTTGGTCTTCCATGCTATTATAAGAGTTTCATAACTGAATTCTCTCAGGTTGTGAATCCTATGAAAACTTTTACTAGAAAGGATCAGGCATTCTTATGGATCGATCAGTGTCAGGTAGCTTTTGAGCACCAAAAGGAGAAGTTGGTAAGTACTCCAGTTCTTTGTTTTCTTACTAAGGGTGTTTAATGTTAGGTTTTTATGATGCTTTGTGTCTTGTATTGGGCTGTGTTTTAATATATAAATGATCAGTTGTTTCTTATGGGTCTTGATATTTAATTCCTCATGAGTGTAACTATTCCACCCATGATCTTGAGTTTGAGGTAGTGGTGTAGTGGGGTTTGATTTGAATTTGTGAAAAAATTACCTCATCGGTGAGTATTTTGTGGTTTTTACTGATCACAAGATCCATAGGTATGTTTTATCCTAACATGAATTGAACTTGAATCAATATTGGTGGATGGGATTATTACAAGATTACAACTTTAATATTTCATATACGCCCATAAAGGGAAATGTTGTAGCTAATGCGCTGAGTAGAAAGTCACATTATGATTCCATTTTTGAATCTGGGGACTCCTAGAGAGTGATGAAGGAACTCTAAATGATAAATATTGATACAAGAGAAGTTTTGGGAAGAGGTTGTATTTTATATATGAAAGTGCATACATCCTTGGTGCAATAGATGTAAGAGTCCCAATTGGGGTATTTTGAGGTGGATTTATATAGAGAATAAGTTTTTTTGGAAATACCCTTGATGATTGGTCTGAGGATGGACAATACTAGGTGTTGTTTCATGGAAGGATTTTTTTTCCTTCAGTGATGCATGAGATGGTTCTATGGTAGTTCCATAGTTCTCCTTTGGCGGTACATCTCAACATAAAAAAGATGAATCAAGATTTTTGAGGACAATTTTAGTGGCCTAGATTAAAGTGTGAAATTGTAGAGTTTGTTTCTTGATGTTTGGTCTGCCAGAAGGTGAAGGTTGAACATCATATCCCCGATGGGTTGATTTAGCCATTTGATTTTTATTAGTGGAAGTGGGAGTACATCTCAATATACTTCGTTACCAGTTTACCTAGAGCTTAGGGAGGCTATGGTGATATATGGGTGATAGTGGATTTTTTTGACAAAATCAGTCCACTTTATAGTGATCAGGGAGTTGAGCTCAGTGGAGGTTTTATTGAGGCAGTATCTAGAGGAGGTGGTGCGACTCTACGGAGTCCTGATGATGATCATTTCTAATCTAGATCCTCATTTTACCTCCAGGGTGTAGAGAGGTTTCTAGTATGATTTTGGTTCTTAGTTATTTCTTATCACTACTTTTCATCCACATATGGATGGTTAGATAGAGCGGACCATGCAGACTCTTGAAGATATGTTGCACTCTTGTGTCCTATATTTTGGAGGTTTGTGTATGAGGCACCTACCCTTGTTCAATTTTTCTTGAAAAAATAGTTTCCAATCCACCATTAGTATGGATCCATTTGAAGCTTTGTAATATGGACCTTTCAGTTATCTGTTGTGCTATATTGGGGTTAGAGAGACAAAAATCCTTGGGCTAAAACTAGTAAAAAATATGATAGAGATAGTTCAGGTAATTTGTGAGAGGATGAAAGTAGTGCAAGATCACCAAAAATCCTATGTCAATTATAGGAGGATACCTATGGAGTTAAACATTGGAGATCACATGTTCTTGAAGGTGACTCCTTGTTGTGGGCAGTGAAGGATTGGTTATGGGAGTAAGCTTTCTCCCCAATTTGTTGGGCCTTTTGAGGTTTTTTCTCATGTTGGAGATGTGGTGTATCTAATAGAACTTCCTCCATATATGATTTAGATACATGATGTTTTAACATGTCATAGATCCATCATAATCTCCATGATGACTTTAATGTCATATATTGGGGATAAATCGATGTTGATGATGATGTGACCTTTGAGGAACAACCTGTGGAGATCCAGGACCTCTAGGAGAAGGTGTTTTGCGGACATGATATTCCCTTAGTTTATGTCTTGTGGTAGCACAATGTTGTGGAGGAGAGTACCTAGGAAAGTGAGTCGTAGATGAGTGCTTAGTACCCTGAGTTTTTTTACATTTAGCTCTTCTACGGTAATGTTGTTCTCTTATTTATGTTGATCCTTTTTGGGTTATGAGGTGGTTTCCTCTCATTTCTTATTGTGACTTTACTCTCATTTGAGATTTATATCCCCCAAGATAGTGTTTAAGAGCTGGTTTTAGTTTTATCATGGTTTTATGCTTGTTTCCTTTTAGTGAGATGGTTGAGATCCTGTGGTGGTGAGATTTTTGAGAGGTATCTCATAGGGTGGTTATTCAGACAACCCCCTTTTGTTTCCTCTCTGGTTTGGTTTTAGATTCTTAAGTATGATAATTTTTTGTGAGGTATCTAATATAAGTGACTAGATCCATGTATCCTAACCCTTTGTGTGTTTCTGAGGCTAGTGGAGATTAGAGGAGGCTTAGAAGTAGTCTGAAGGGATTTGGATATAAAATACTAAAAGTAGGGAGATTACATGCCATGTAAGTGATGTTTGTGATTTTTTCAGGTCTAGTTCACAATGCGTAACTAATTGGGGTTAAATAATAAAAAGGCAATGTATTTTTTGGTGAAAAATGAACCTTGACATTTACATTATGTGTAAATGTATTACATTCTGTGTAATTCCCCAATGTTGTACATCTTTAAATGTTTCAAACACTTGGGTTTTCACAAACCCTATGGTTTCAGTGCCTCCCTCTCCCATTCCAGGCAACCAAAAGCTCCCTCCTTTAGGGTTTCAAGATCCCTTCAACTAGGGATCGATTCTTGGCTTCTATCTTTGATCTGTGGCGATCCATGGTGATCCAAGGTGTGTTTTTCCTTCATTTTCTAGTGGTTTCTCTAGTTTTGTTCTTGTTTCATCCTGTTTCTTCTCACCTTTATATGATGTTTGATCTCCCATGTTTCTAATGGGTTTTCTCTTGGTTTTGGTTAGTGTGGTTGTGCTACGGTGTCCTCAAATAGATGCAGCTCTTGTGAGAGAAGTGATCAGAGATCCATAACGTGGTCCTCTCTCATGTGAAGAGCATTTATGACTTTGAGGTAGGAGATTCATTGCTTCTATTTTATTTACATGCAATCATAAATTGATCATTCTTTATACCTTTATATGTAAATGAAATTAATCTCATAATTATTGAACTGGATTAAAGAAATTTGATACCGATTACATGTTGATGATTTTGTTACTTTATACCGTGATAGCGGTTTGCCTCATGATTTTCTAGATAGTGTGATATATATTCCTTAATTTGTTAGAATGTTGTTTATGCTATGGATTAGCATGTTTTTCTTGATGGAAATTGGTAAAGAACAAAAATTCATAATTAATTGATAATTAATTGGATTATGATTACTTAAAGAAAAGACATGTTTGTAATCTAGTGTTTGTTTTAAATTGATGATAATCAATTAATGAAATGAACATGTTTAATTAAATGTGATATTCCATGTGATTAATGGAATTGATAAAGTTAGTCAATGAACTTGAATCATGATAATGCTTATTGTTAATAAATGAAAAGGAATTTTAATTGAGAATGATACTCCTCTAGGTTTTTTTTGAAACCAAAATAAATGATAAGAGAATGTTTTTCCTTTTATAGTTTTTATAGCTTGATGCCTTAGGTTTCCCATATTTGGAACCTATTGATAAATGAATTAGTTAATTCCAGATGTAATAATAACTGATTTTGTGTTAAAGATAATTTTTCGGGGCTTAAGTTTTCCATTTTCTTGAGAAGGTTTAGTGCCTTGTTTTGGAATCGTGAGAGATTATTTGCATGTGAAGGTAATATACCTTGTTTTGAGGTCCAATTTTCTTGATTTTCTTGTTTATTCATGATACTTTGTGACGTGCTCTGGATATGAGACTTGTGATGTGATCTTGGTAGGGCTGAACCCGGTGGGATGATGTGCGTTATGGGGGTTGGGAGGCCTAGATGTGATGTGAGATTATGATGGATATTGTGATTTATAGGGCCGAGAGGCCAAGATGAAGTGGTAATAGTTGACACCTATGATGGAGAGATGCATCAGTATATGCATGTGGGTGTTGGGGATGGAACTAGAGGTGATGGAATGAATTAAAGTTGGGATTACCCATTGATGAGATTCTGAGAGATGATATGCTCACTTTTGAATCTATTTAATGGTCGATGGATGGGTTGTTTGTTTTGTTTTGTTTTCCTTTCCCCACTGATTGAGGTAGTTGGAGGTGATTGGTTTCATGTTTCCTCTTATAGGTAGCTTAGGATGGTTTTCCTAGAGTACCTGGATTATGGAATGATGCTAATAATTAATAAATAAATGTTTAATCCATGAGGTGGGTTGATGATGGAATGCAATGATTAAAATATGTTAATCTTGATAAACCAAGTCCTTGGTTTGGACTTATGCTTGGAGGGCATGGATTTAATCTGATGATTAATGAAATGTGGAATAATTTTGATGGTTAATTAATGGATGATGAATTAATTAATGAAAGTAAATGATATAAAGATAGGAAGTAATTTAATGTATCTCTTTTATATGATTACATTCTATTAAGATATCTGGTCTTAGTAGTGGTAGCCAAGATTTCTAGTGATGTTAGCTGCAGTTGAGTCTAAGACTAGGTTAAGCTCATAATGTAGTTATGAGATATATTATATTATGTATATTCTATGATTTCATATGCTGCCCCACCCATGTTGATTAGGGAAACTGACACCTAGTGGACTATGTGAGGGTGTTTTCCTTAATATACTAGTAGAAGTATGGATGGTTGACTACCCCCTCTGGTCCCAATCTCTTCTCTTGGTAGTTACTTTTTCTAGTATGCATGTTGGTTAGTTTTACCATATATGTGTGTAGAGGCTTGTGATGGATTATGGTTATTTCACACACATGTATTACTGGATATAGTATCCATAAGATTATTATAGGTATGACATGTATAATTTGTAATGGATTGAGGTACTTACTCAGTGTATGTTCTATAATGGTTTGAGGTATAATACCCGATGTTTTATATACATCATACGGGTTTTGGTGGATCCCGAAAACTACTTGGTTACTATATGGACTGTGATATGTGATGATGTGGTGATGTGATTCATGCGGTGAATGTTGTGATGCCTTGACCATGTGTTTTTGGGATGTCATACTTTTGGAGAGAGATGATCATGATGCGCGATGATGGGGCAGAGTACAAAACCAATGGGTAATTAGGAGTGGGGTACCCTTTATGTTTTATTATTATATTATATGCTCACTTGTATGAGATACTTGGTGAGAGTAAGACATGGTGAGGCTGGGGACTTAGTACACCTGTTTAGGTGATGAGTTAATTTCAATGTTGTTCACTGTGCTTTAGCATGCAATCTTTATCTTTTGTATGAGAGTATTCAAGGAGGATCCTACTGAGTATACTGCTATTATAACCCTACATATATATAAACTATTTTTTAGATCAACCAGAGTAGGTTGGTGATCAAGATGGATATTACTAGCTCAAGGTTTAACATGATCTATTTGGGCTTCATGGTCACTATCGTCTTTACCTTTTTTCTATTTGTAGTTTTCATTTCAGTTTTTAGTACTATATGAAATTACATGTTGGAACTTATGTTTTCTTTTTATATATATACATATGAGTAGGTGTTAGTTGTTTTATCCTTCTTATCTATCTCTTCTGTATGTTTCTCTTAGTGGGTAATGCCTCCCATATGCATGTTTACTATACCCTCAGTGCTAGTCGCCAACTTGGGTCCTACTGGAGGTAGGACTTATGAAATCATCATCTCTCTCCCCTAATTGTGTCATCCTAATGGGGATGGGGTTATGATATGACATGTGTGCTGAGAGCACACACCCAAGACCCCGGGTGAACATACATGTCGTGTCCCCATAGGGACACGCTGTGTGGAGAAACATGGTTGACCAAGCCATGTCCAGTGGAGGAAATGCCTCAGGTGTTCGAGAAAAGTCACACATCATGACCCTATGTACACACTGTGTGGGGACACATGGTTGACCAAGTTATGACCAGGGGAGGACACACACTAAGTGTTCGGGTGAAGTCACACACCATGTGAACAAATGTACATATCATGTTCTTTTCCCATGAAATTTGACCTTGTGTATCTCCTTCTTCAATACTCAAATTTGGTCTCATGAGTGGCCTATATCGAGTAGTTTTCCACATAGGACATGATGGTAGTTTTTTTGGAACTAGATAATGACACAAGGTGTTTCAAGTGGGACACTTCTTCCAGTGATGCTGGTCAATGATAGTGATCATGTTTGATCATCATATAGATATCAGGGTCAATACTCACCTAACGTGCTAGGGTGAAAGTCCTCCATACTTTTAATATAGGTAGAGTCAGTACTCCCCCACATTAGAGAGGGAATGGGTCCTCTATCTACATAGTGATACTCCCCCATCATCAAGATCTAGCAGGGAGAGGTTCCTCCACTAGAGTTAGCACTCCCTTGACTGTGGAGCATAGTGGCGAGGTGTGGTCCCTCCACCCTGATTCTTATGTGGTTGTGTGTGGTGTTTGGCATTGAATATGGGACCTTTGGGAGCTATAGGCCGACTCATCATTCTTAGCTAGCCATGAAGATGGATATCCCCTTTCTCTCTTCGCTTGGTTTTATTTTTGATTATATTTATTGTTGGGTTTATTTTCCCTCTTTATCTATGGGTGGAGTTGACTATTTTATTCTATTAATTACCTCTTGGTTTTTGGGTCATCCTATTGAGTATGTTTATACTTACTCCTATATAATATTTTCTCACATGTGTTGTATCTTATACAAATTATAGGCAGATCAGTGGTGACTTTGTTAGACCTAGTATTGGTGGAGTATAACTGTGAGGTACTGGCCATGTTTGGTGGTTAGCCTTAGAAATTGTGATCCAAGATCCCTTAAATATTTCCTTTATAAGTTGTTGTTTATGTTGGTACCTCTTTTCTAGTTGGGCATATATTTTTTCCCTTTATATATTTTGTATTACCTTACTACACTTTGATGCATTTCCTAGAGGTTTTTTCATGCATTTATTACACTATAGATGTTTCAGTATTTTATTTATCTCTAAACTATTACATGGAGATGAGTGTAAATGTGTGTGTGTATATATACTTTAGGTTAAGTCCTCCCATTTTAGTGATATTCCCACTCAACACTTTTCACCAACCCCTGACCTATTAGAGGCGGGCTTAGGGTATCACTCTCAACTTGCTGCTACCCTAGGTGGGGTCCTGGTGGGTTGGGTCATGAAAGAGTGGTATCAAATGAGATTTTACATAGGTCAGTGTTTGGAGTTGGAAATGTTGTGAGGATTGTTTTGGGATATTAGGGAAATGATTTTAGAGTGTTGTGAGTTTGAATCTTTGGCTAGGGAACCTAGAGATGATGCAACAACTGGCATATACATACACCAAGAATTTGAATATCTGTTTGTCAACTTAGTATAATGAGGCATCGATTGTAGGGAAACCAATGGTACATGCATCATATTGGATTGGGTATTTTGACTTTTATGTTATTATTGAGTTATCTCCCTGGATATGATCATCTAATAATGGTATATCTTGTTAACTTTCAAGATGAATCTCTAATGAAATCCAACAAGGATACTAATATAGGGTCACTATAATGACTGATTGAGCAAGGAGGCCTCTGTTTAGGGACCTATTATCAAGGTGTTCCCTCAAGTTGATCATAGAGCAGTGTTTTCACCTAATGGGTGGTGCATGGATCCACCTACAATAGTTCAGGTGGACGATCAACTACATATTGGGAATACAAAAGATCTGGAAAGTTATGATGATGAAATGTTAAGGCTTAGTGTAATACATGAGTTCCAATTATAGAGACCACTTAGGTTTTGTGGTGAACCATACCCTTAGGTAGTAGAATATTGGACCAAGGTAGTGGTATGACTTTTCCAACTCTTGCGGACCCCAACTGATCAGATGGTTTCACTTTCAACCATTCTTCTTTATAGAGAAGTAGATAACTAGTGGGGTCTAATTACTTAGACTCATGATGAGATGTATCTCTCATGGTCAGACTTTCAATAGTTTTTCTATTATGAGTATTATCCATCGATCTTGCACTCTTCACGGATATAGGATATTCTTGAGCTGTAGCTGGGTGATATGTTAGTTTCTGAGTACGCCTCAAGGTTTCTGACCTCATGCTCTACTCTCTCGATATGATGGGATATGGATACTTATGAGTGTGGAAGTTTTTCCATGTACTTTTTAGGAATATTTGAGCTTTCATGGTATCCTAATTCATTCCCACTTATTCTAGAGTGTTGTATTGGGACTTAGTTATAGAGAACTTTCTAATATAGGGACATTAAGTAGCTAGAGATGGTAGTGGACATTATGGGGTGAGTCATCTGCAGCAGCTAGAAGGCTTTAATCATTAGGGTCTAAACACATGAGACATACTCATGCCCAAACTCAAACATATGGATCTATAGTGTATGGTTTATATAGAGGATCTAGTTAGACTAGGGACAGATGATGCTATTCTTGTGATGAGTGAGATCACATAACTAGTGACTGATATACTTGATGTGCTTTATATGATGGCTAGACTGTGGATGAACCACCATAACAGAGGTGACTTCGTGATCAGGAATATCCCAAGCATGGTTAGTATGGTCCCTAGGGTGGAAGTGCTGGTAGAGGAGTAGGAGGATCCCCTGAGGGAGGAGATGCAGGTGGATGATAATTCTATGAACTAATCCCACCACCACCACTAGGTGGACTGCACGTGGTCAATGAAATGGATAGTTGTAGGCTATGAATGTATATTATCAGGATTCTCATGATATGATTTAAGGTATGATATTTATCTTATATAATTTTTCTCCAGTACTTATAGACACAAGTGAGATTCATTTCTTTAACTTTGTATCCCTTATGTGAAGGATGAAGCTTCCAGTAGAGCATTTGATCCATTAGTTGTGGCTAGAGGTACCTACAAGGAGTGATTCTTCTATATCTCACATTTTCTGGTAGTGTGAGTTGGAGCTCAGTGGAGAGATTTTATAATGGAACCTCTTAACTATTATGATGAAACCTTATGATGTCATTTTGGGTATAGACTAGTTATCCATGGTTCATGCTCATATGGACTATCACTATAGGAGAGTTATATGCCTATGTGTAGATGGGATGAGATTCACCTTCTTGGGTAAGAAGGATCTTTTTTCTGAGTGAGTGGGGCTTACAAGTAGGAAGCTACAACCTATAATCCATTAATTAGAGAGTTTGTCCCTTGGTGTAGTGGGATATGTAGGAATTCAAATTTTGGTAGTAGTGAAGGATTATATGAATATCTTTCCCAAATATATCCTAGGACTACCTCTAAGGTTATATATTTTCTTATTCATCTACTCACACCTTAGGAATGCACCAATATCTTTCGAGTCATATCAGATGATCCCTACCGAGCTCTAGAAGTTGAAGGTACAGTTGTAAGACCTTTGAGATAAAGGTTTTATCAAACCCAATGTTTCCCCTTGAGAATCTCTGGTATTTCTTGTGAAAAAGTAAGATGAGATCTTGATGATTTTCATTGATTTTCATTGCCTAAACTAGATAACGTTCAAGAATAAGTACCCCTTAATGAGGATTTATGACCTTTCTAACTAGTTTAAAGGCATGGTATGGTTTTTAAAGATTGATATCAGGTATGGATACCGTCAATTGAGGGTTCATGAGGATGATATTTCAACTAGAATTATACTGATTCATAGTTGTCTTTATTGATGAAATTCTCATATACTCTGCATATGAGGAGGAGTATACAGATCATTTTAGGATGTTCCTAGACTTACTTCAAGAGCACCAATTTTACGGTAAGCTCTTGAAGTGTTAGTTTTGGATATGATAGGTATACTTTTTGGGTAATTTCATCTCTGATCATGGTGTCATTGTAAATATGGTAAATATTTATGCAGTGATTTATTGGTAACCACCTAAGAGTTTCATATGTTTAGAGTTTTCTCATCTTGGTGGGGTATTATTAGAGGTTCATAGAAGAATTTTCTAGGATTGAAGCACCTTTGACTTCCTTGATGTGGAAAGGATGTCCATTTTCTTGGATTGAGTAGTGTCAGGTAGTATTCAAGGATCGAAGGCATAGGTTGACCAATGATTTTATATTGAGGCTACTAGAGGAGTTTTCCCAATACATAGCATTTTGAGATGCCTATGAAACTGGTCCCATATGTGTTTTGATGTAGATTTAGGAAGTTATCACTTATGGATTGAGGCAGTTGAGGACCCATGAGTAGAATTACATGAACCATGACTTAGAGTTGGAAATAGTAGTCTTTTCCCTAAAGTTTTGAAGGCATTATCTTCTGGACAAGCTCTTCATTGTTTACTTAGACCACCAGAGTCTCATGTACATCCTCACCTAGAGGGATATTAACTTAAGCCAAAGGTATTGGTTTGAGTTTTTGTAGGACTAAAACTTCAATACAATATACATAGAAAAGGGAAATGTGGTGGTATATTCCCTTAGTAGGAAATCCCATTCTTGCTTGATGGAGGAAGTTTTAGAGTAGTTAGCCTCATTATAGCTGACCCTAGTGGGGGGTATATCTTATCTCCAGTCAATGGTAGTGAATCCACCACTTCTTTAGTGTGTGAGAGAGACTTGATTAGGGGGCATTGAATATGAGGTTCTATGTGACTAGATATCCTCAGGATATGTTCCATACAGATTTTATTAAGGAGGAGAGAATGTCATAATTTTCTAGGGATAGACTATAGTTTTTATCACATTGTATGAGGAGGTTTTGAGGGAGTTTCATACCTCTCCCTTGGATGTAAATCTGGGTGTGGAAAAGATATACAAGAACCTTTGATGATAGTTTTTGTGGGATGACATAAGGTAGAGCATTGCTGAGTTTGTTTCTAGATGCATCACATGTCAGTAGGTAAAGTATTAACATCAGGTTCTGGTAGGTTTGACTCAGCCCCTTAGGATCTTGGAATGTAAGTGAGATGATATATTGATGGATTTTGTGATGAGGCTTCCACATACAATGAAATTCCATGATGCTATCTAGGTTATTTTCAACTGACTTACTAAGTCGGCACACTTTCTAGCCATTAGGGAGTAGTGTTTAGTTGAGAGTTTGAGGAGGTAATATGTGCATGTGACCATATGGATTTATAGGGTACCCATGTAGATCATCTCAGACCATGATTCTCAGTTCACATCATGATTTTGGAGAGGATTTCAGGAGGATTTAGAGACCTAGTTATGAATGAGCACAACATTTCATCTCTAGAAAAATGGTCACACTGACTGGACCATCCAGGTGTTAGAGGATATACTGAGTTTCTATGTGTTGGAATTTGACTGGATATGGTAGGATCACTTTATATTAGTGGAGTTCACTTATAATAACAACTATAACTCCATTACCAACATGAATCCTTTAGAGGAACTATATGAAAGACCTTGTAGGCCACCCTTGTGATAGACTAAGATTGGTGAGATATATATTATTATACTAGATTTAGTATAGGTAATAACATAGAAGGTTAAGGTGATCCATGATCATATGAGGAAAACCCAGAGTCAACATAAATCTTATGAGGACTGATGTCATAAACCACTAGAGTTTGAGCAGGGAGACCATGTTTTCTTGAGAGTCTCCCCACAATGAAGATTATGAAGATTTGGACAGGGAAGCAAGCTATCCCTGAGATTTTATGCCATTCCAAATCCTATAGAGAGTTATTAAGGTCTCTTACTACTTGGTCTTACTACCATAGTTGGAATGAGTGTATGAAATCTTCCATGTGTCGCAAATGAGGAGATACATGCATGAACCGTCACACATTATTAACAATGACAAGTTGGATATCAAGGAAAAATCCACCTTCTCAGAGTACATGGTGGTGATCAAGGATTGATATAAGAAGATCCTATGTGGATGAACCATTAATCTGTTTCGAGTTCTTTAACATCATAAAAGCATGTAGGAGATCTCCTAGGAGCACGAGAGCCGGATGTAGGCTCAGTACCCCCACCTTTCTATGTACCTTGTTCTTTTTAGGGAAAAAATCCTTGAATTATGATAGAATGTAACAACTTTAGTTTCCACAGTTTGATCCACTGAATATTTATCTATATGTCTCTAGATTTTTCATTAGAGTTTGCATTGTGTTTTGGGTATTATGAGACCCCATAATTAATATATATTGAAGCACATGCGTGCATATTTTTGGAATAAATTATTTTCCTATTTATCAGGAAATAAAATGAAAAATCCTAGACCATAGTTGTTTTTGGGACACGGGGTTTACCATAGAAACGATATAAGGTTGGTCAATGTCAGAAATTCAGTAAAAGGAAGTAGTTGTTGGGTGTGTTAAATAAATTAAATATTAATTTATCTTAATTTATTAAACATTTAACCTAGATCTCTTCTCTATTTATATGTCATTATAAATAATCTTCAAGGTTAGTTGCATAACCCTTGTTGATTATAGAGGAGGAAGGGAGAACTATATTAGAAATTAACAAACTTGGAATGTTGATCAACAACAAACAATATATGGGATTCATGATATGAATGAATAATGCTACAAGATCTTAATAATTATTGCTAGTGGACATATTCTTCACCAATTATTGGCCCATTCTTGAGTTTGGGATCATTATTTTGTGGATATACACCCTTTTGATTCAATTTATGAGCATGGATTACATATTTGCTTATTTATTTGATCTTTATTCTTCACATGATCCCAAAATTAATTAGTTTTATTGAACCTAATTACTTATATCTAATGCGACCTTGAATATACCTTTTTTATTCTATAATATGCAATCATTGGCCAGGATCACATTGACCAATGATGATCTCACTTCATTATAATTCTTTTCCTACCACCATTCTTTGTGTTCTTCATCATTGGACCATGGGGTCAATTATTTGATATTTCTAGGCTAGTTCAAGCATGATTGAACCTAAAAAACCATGATGGATATGCAAATGTTCTAAGGATCGAAGGTTTGTAGATTGTTTAAGGAATATTTTCTAATGCAGGTGTTGGATTCATGGATTAGGACCCTGAACGATAACAGGAGGCATGAAAACTACTATTCAAAAGGTTGGAGTTCCTTTTCTCCAGCCACTAGAGCCCGAGAATCAATGATTGAGGAGTTTACCCTACATTTTTGGTGGATTCAGGTGGTTAAATGGTGATTTTGGTAGTAGGAGTAGCAAATCTGGTAACCGTGCGAAGACCAAAGTTTATTTATACAAAAAATGTGAGTAAATTCCACATATTATGGAGGAACACATTACATGTTCCTTAGAATCTCATGATAACTAGGGTTTCAGTCTGAGTTAAGTATCACATGCTGTTTGGCCAGACCCACACACCATGTGGCCCTACCCGAGCAGCTGAGCTGTGTGCCAAGGACACACGCCCAAGACCCTAGGTGAATAGAAATTCCATGTACTTGTAGGGACACATTTTTTAGAGGTACATGGATAATATAGTTGTGTGTTGAGATCACACACTGAGGGACCCAGGTGAACATACATGTCATGTCCCTATAGGGACACACTATGTGGAGCCACATAGTTGTATTAGCCGTGTCTAGGGGAGGACACACCCCAGGAATTCGAGCTAAGTCATACACCATGTGACCCTATGTACATGCCATGTGGAGAAACATGTCTGGCCAAGATATGTTGAGGGTAGAACATTCCCCAAGCATTCGGGTGAAGTCACACACTGTGTGACCCTATGTACACTCCATGTTATTTTTCTAGCAACTTATGCCTTGTGTATCTCCTTCTTCGAGACTCAAATTTAGGCCCATGAGTATCCTAAATTGAGTAGTAATCCACATAAGATGTGGTGGTAGACTTAATTTTAGAATTAAAGATACAAAATAATGTTTTATAATTGAGATTATTCTTCTAGAAACACCAGGCTAGTGATAGTTATAGGGTTTGATCATCCGAAGATGTTAGGGTCGGTATTCCCCTGATACGCTAAGGCGCAGGCCCCCCATACTTATCATATAGGTAGAGTTGGTATTACACCACACTATATAGGGTGTTATTCCTCTATCTATGGAGTGGTAATCCTCCTTCATTGAGGTTCAAAGGGGAGAAGTTCCTCCACTTGAGTTAGTTCTCCATCAATTATAAAGCACAGTGGCAAGGTGTGGTCCCTCCACCTTGATTCTTATGAGGTTGTGCATGGTGTTTGGCATCAGAGATTAGACCTTTGGGAGCTACATGAGGACTCATCATTATTATCTAGCTATGAAGAATGAAATCTATTTTCTCTCTTCCCTTGAGTTTATTTTTGAGTGTATCTATTGTTGGGTTTATTTTCCCCCTTTATCTATGGGTGGAGATAACTATTTTATTCTATTTCCCCTCTTGGTTTTTGGGTAATCCTATTAAGTATGCTTATACTCACCCCTATATGGGATTTTCCCACACATGTATGTATTATGTAGATGATAGATAGATCAACAGTGACTTTGGTGGACCTAGTATCACCGGAGCATAATAGTACATAGAAGTGTTGGTCATGTTTAGTGGTCAGACCTAGAAATTGTGAGTTAGGCTCCCTTCACAATTTCCTTTATTAGTTTTTGTTCTGGTTGGGAACTCTTTTCTATTTAGGCATGTATTTTTCCTCTTTATAACTTTTATATTACCTTAATACACTTTGATTTATTTCCTATAGGTTTCTACATACATTGATTACACTCTAGATTTTTAAGTCTTTTATTTATCTCTAAACTATTTCATGGAGTTGTGTGTGTGTGTGTGTATAGGTACTTTAGTATAAGGCCTCCCATTTCAGTGATATTCCTACTCGGTGCTTGTCACAAACCCCTAGCCTATTGGATATGAACTTGGGGTGCCACTCTTAGCTTGCTTCCAGTCCAAGAGGGGTCCGAGTGGGTTGGGTCGCAACACTTACCATAATAGTGTTGATATATCTACGTCTACTATTTACATAGTAATGTCCAAAGATTATTTGTCATATCAAAATTTTATAACAATTACTAGGCTATAATTAAAACCTAGAGATACCATGATAGTAATCTTAAACTTACATCCTATGGTCTAGATACATCATATTGAAAGGACACATATGATGTGAAACCATTAGGTGACGGGGGATCATAAGTATTGATACTTATTCTCGTGAAGTTATCACTTGGTGATTGGTTGCACCACAATTCACTATTTTATTTCACCCTTACACCACTGTATTAAACTGGTTTTTTATTGAAAATTATAAATATAATAAAAAATTTCACTTCATGTTTAATTCAATAATTTAATGTTTATCACTTTTAAAAAGGGTAATTTCACTTATTTTGATGATTTCACTATAGGTGGAGGTGATTTGGAGAGACTAGGAAGCAAAGCTCTTCCATTTTGGAGACCCAAAGGAGTCCTCTCTACATCCTAGATGTTATAGAGGCTGTGGGAATCACTTCTTTAACATCTTTGGCTTCCTCCCTTTCCATGGAGTTCTAAACACCTTGTGATCACCCGGGGAGGAACGTGATGTAAATACCTAGATTCTTGTTTGTAATATTTGAATGATCTTTTTAATTATAGGTTTGTGTTTTTTTTCTTCATCATTTATTCTTCTTTAATTGAGTTATGTAGTGGCATGTGATACTCAACTCATATGATCATGTGTGGTGGTACCCATTCATGTGATGCTTCACACACCGTTCACCACCTTTTCTTCTCTATTTCAATTGTGGTGTTTGTGTGATTCATATTGGTCAATTGAACTCTCATAATCACTAACATGGACATGTAATTTCATGTCATGGTAATTCATTGAAATAATATACAAACCTAGAAAACATGTCAAGTTCTTTATATATTTCATCAATGAGTTTTAGTTATGAAGTCAAGCACAAATCACTCTATCATCAGCAGTAGTTAGTGAATTATTTTGTGTTTTAGACTGAACCCTAAGCTGTATCCTAGTATAAACTTATAAAAATTATGGTTCTAGATTTTACAAACTAGGGATTAAAAGATCTAAACCCTATCTTTTTAAGTGATGAAGTATGGACATCATGAGATTTCCCCAGGTTGATCATCCTTAATCAATTCTTATTAATTTTAGCTTTGTTTTATTGATTTCCTTTTCTATTAGATTATTAAATAATCAAACCCCAATTTTTCCAAAATCCCATTACCCTTTTATTTTAATAATCAAAACCTTATTTTTGAATTAATGATTTAAGGCTTCATCGAGAGATGACCTAGGGTTCATGCTATACTATAAAAAATCTCGAAAATACAATTTTTAATTTTATGTGCTCGACAACATGATCAAATTTTGGTACAATTTCTAGGGATCCAAGATCATTTTTACCTCGTATTTATTTATTTTCTTTTATTTATTTATTTATTACCCCTTTGAATATTCCTCCTCCCCTTTTGATTGTTTTTTGTGTTTGTTTGTTTTTGTGTGTTCCCCCCCTCTCTTCTCCCCTCTCTCTAATTATATAATATAACAATATCTTTTCTTTTCTCCATTCATTATTATTAATTGTTTTTATTTTATTCATCTTTCATTAAAGAAAAAAAACAACAACAAACAAACTGTACATCTTTGTTTCATGATAAGATCTGGAAAGGAAATATTACTTGAGTTTGACCCAGAAATTGAAAAGACCCTTCACTCAAAAATTAGGTAATATAGAGTAGGATAATCAAGTAAAACTGGGGAACCCCTTACGAAACCTCAAGTTCTCTTAAACCAATATAAGAGTAAACCAACTCAAAACCCAGAAAACATGGCTAAAAATCACCAGACCTTAAAAGAACTGACTACCCTAGATGTGGAGTACCAACCTGCGTACATCCAATACCATGAGGAAGCAACCAACTTTGAGATGAGATCATACCCCATCCAAATCCTTACAAAATTCCATGGTATTTCTAGTAAGGACCCTCAAAAACATATAAAGTATTTTCATATAGTTTTCTCCACCATAAAACCCCAAAATGTGGTTGAGGACCTCATTAAGTTTAGGGACTTCCCTTTATCCCTTGATGGTGTAGCCAAAGACTAGCTATACTATCTACCTACCACATTTGGGGGCTAGAATGACCTGAAATGAATCTTTCTAGAGAATTTCTTCCTTTCCTCTCGAATTGCATCAAATTATAAAAGAATTGTCGCATTAGGAAACCATAATGAGAGACCCTTAATTAATATTGGGAAAGATTCAAAATGAAGGTACCAAGAATGCAGTGGAAGTCCCCAAAATGAGGTTTTTTAAAAAATTTCACCGACGAACGACATGAGCTTGTTGACATCGGTGAATCGCTGCCTGATTACTCCCTCAAGATCACGTGTGAAAGAGATTAAGCAAAATATTAAATCGTAAAAATAACTGGTTTAGATCCGAAGCTGTGCTTGATGTTTTCTTGTCATTGGAGATTGTTGCTTAAAGAATATGAATCTGAATTCTTCTAGATCATCCACACGTGCTTCAAGAAACTATGGGAGCATTGTTCATCAAAATCTGGGTGCTAGCACAAAGTTCCAATTACGTCTTCGATGCTCTAATGATCACCGCATTGCCTAGATTGCGATGCATGAGGGAGAGATTGATCTGAGATCTTGGATCTATAGACTCTCTCTATAATTTAGGAGAGAGGATTATATAGATATCCATGAATAGTTTATGGAAAAATCCTCTCCTCCTCTATTTATAGCGTAAAATAGAAATACCCAAAAATGTTGGCCTGACCCTAGAATAATTAACACGCTATAAATGACATGTTATGACTACTGAAATGAGTCATAAATATTATTATCATTTTCTTGTAATACATTAAAATATTACATGATAATAAATGAGTCATAAACTCAAATCTTTGTTCCCACAAAAATTAATTAAAACTTGAATATATTAATCTAATATTCATTTAATTAACATTTTCATGTATTTACTTTAAACCTTGTAAATTAATTTAATAAATAAATTCAATGCCCATTATTCTTAACTTGAGTAATATGAATTTATTTATTACTTTGGTGATCATATCTCTTTGGAAAAATCCCAAACCCCAATGGTGGGTCCCACCATGTCCAATATACCTATTCAATTGAATAGGATAGATTCTTGAATACACTATTATGTATAACCCTCTAGGCCCTTATCTCGGTAGTAGTGAATATTATTCACAGACCAAGAGTGGTCTTATTAAGGTACTACCATCTCAATCAATATGGCCCAAGATATATAACTTCTATAAACTGAAAGTGAAAAATCCTTTCTTGACCATTTAACCAATGTCATGCCACCAATGATGCACCCAACACAAACTACCTCACCATGATTTCAATATCATGGTTTTAATATTGCATCAAAGTATGTGATCAAATGGAATACATTAGTAATGATCTTAAGTCAGGAGACCATTACACATGATCTTAGATAGGAACATCCAATTACACCCGAAACATGCGGGGTTTCTATTGGCAGGTCTGTCCTCATGATCTCACTACTAGAGATCACTAAGTGAGGACTTCATGAGAATAAGTATCAATGCTTATGATCCCCCAACACCTGATAGTCTAACATATACTATGTCCTTCTAGTAAGATTCATCAAGACCATAAAACCTATGTTTAAGGTTAATGTCATAATATCTCAAGGTTCTCATTATAGAATGGTATCTGCTATAAAATTTTGATACGACTGTTAATCTATGGACATTTCCATTAAATAGTGGATGTAGAAATATTTTCACTATAATGGTAAGTAATCATCATGTATATCTAACTTGTATACATGATATGGTAATCAAAAGCACTGCATAGTTGGGTCTAGGGCACCCACTATTTCAACACTACCACTTTAACTAGAGCTAACTTGCTAACCAAGCTTGTTAGATGCTCACATGATAAAGATCATGTTTCTACTGAGTAACAACTTTAGCTGCTAGGCCTGCCATGATTCCATCGTGTGGCTACTCTACTATTACAACCTCACCTCCTTGAGTAATAATTCTCAAGAGATGATATCTTAGATTATATAACCTTTTTAAACTGTCATAACTTGAAATCTTGTCTATTAAGAATAACACAATTTACATTATGATAATACTTTTCTTACTAGGTATGATTCCAAGAACTGGAACAAAGTATTGCATTTACCCACTTCTTAGGTGACTTAGAAGCTGCAACATACTTGGTATTTATAGGTATGGATACCACTAGATTTTATGATATTTTCTTTCCCATCACCTTAACCTAACTATGATACTAGATCTCATTGATCTAAGTAAGATTAGTTTGTGTCCCCTTATAACTAGTATCCTTTCTTTTCTACTTACTAGGTACATATCTTTTGTACTTTCCGAAGTACAATTAGATAGTTCTGAATACTTCACTTGCAGTTCTCCTGGATATAAAGTATATCCTAGAAATATCAATTCTTGTACATATCATGGAATATGTGATTGATTCATCACTAAAGCTTATGTAATTCAACTCACCACGTTAATCTCTTCCCATGTCCTGAACATGTAATCCTGGAGAGATTATGCCATGTAACATTGGTAAAAATTCTCTCTTAAATCGTTCCAACTTGTATTTTTCAATACCATGTCACTATATGTATGATTGACTAGGTCCAAGCAACCTTTATATCCACTTTAGTAGATCCTGTTCCCTAGAACTTAGGTTGCTACTTTAAGTCAATCACTGGAGAATAAATTTCATCCCAGACTTAACTAAGTACAAGTCCAATATCTGTTTTTCATATGTTGCTGAACATATTTTGCTTGGAAAACCTTGGTGCTCCCACTTACCTCTGGTAGACACATGGAAAAATTTCATTCCAAATGAATGTTTTATGATCCTATTTCTTGCTTCATTCCTAAACTGAATTCCAATAACTTTCAACCTTTATTAGCATTACGTGACATGACCATCCCCTTATGGTTGCGTCATATAGACACCTTCCATGTTTGGTGGTCATGACATATAATGCTCAATATGATCATAGATATTAGCTATGACAAGTAAAATTATAATGGATTTAGGCATACTGACTTGGTATAACCAATAGAGCCTTATTGGTACCATACTTGTACCATCCATGTATCATCTCATTTGAATACCCACCACAATATTCAATATAATAAGACCCTTTTCATTTCGATACATGGAATCCATTATTGAATTTTAGATGGTCTTGTAAATCTTAGCTAATAACCATAAACTTATTATAGGATATATTATTCTCAATAAATAATAGATCACTGACCACGATGAATATAAAAACCATCACCATGGTTTTATCCTTCCTACGTAGTATGTGTCTCTGGAACATACTCTGTTCCACATGTTCTTGTGGAACTAATTCCTATGCCAACTACTTGTGCATATAAAGAATTAACAAAACCCAAGTCAATATTGATCCCACTACCACAAAAGAGATGTGCACCATTATAGATACATAAGAAATCACTTGACTACATCTTTTCTATCATAGGGTTTTATGCAATATCTTAAGAAACTGTTTAGGATAATTGAAGTAGATGCACAATGTGTTTTTTCTTGACGTGAGTTTGTTTATGTTCTAACAAAATCTTTGCATTCAAACACATGTCCTTATGACATAATGAATTTCTATCATAATACAATTGTTATGATATCCATTAGTCATAATAGTTGGCATAAGGTTATGGGAAATTGCTCGTTATTTGAGAAGTATAGCATGAAATATAATGGAAGTTTCTACAAATTGTAACATTTATACTACTTATATCATGAATTTGATGTATAAAATGTGTTTTTAGGAATTTCTCCATGCTACATTTTGTTGATCAGTGTTGACATGTAAGAATTCATCATTGATCCTTCTTATGAACATCAATTTTGTGATGTAGATAAGGTAATGTGAATTTAGGAATTACTCGACGCTACATTATCATGATCAATGATTTCATAGTCAAGATATTCTTTGGCATGATGGCTTGAAGAAACTCATATATTATGACCATGCACTTAATTCACTTTACCATTCCTTAATTATTTAATGGAATCTTATGAAGTAAATATATACCTCTAGCTTATTATTGGAATAGTTGATGCTCTCTAATTGAACTAATTCCAAAAGCTTTATGGAATACCTTTATTTCTAAAGGTTTATTTGTCTATACTGAAGATGTCGATAATGTCAAAGGTGTTTAGCTTTACCGAGCCTATAATGAACTGACTCGAGTTACGCTCAAACCCGAAACCCAACCTAATTCGTCACACACCTGAAGAGAATTCCCGATCCCCACGTGCTGACGACCAACACTCAGGCATCAAACGACAAAACCGGGGGAATGATTTCGCCCAACCTGAACAACCAAATGACATATATATATAGAGAAATAAAGGAATAGTGGAAGACTAACAAATATATATTCCATAAATGTAAGGAAAATAGCAGAAACAGAACAACTGAATAGCAACTAAAAACTCCAAAAGACAAGTCCGACTGTAAGGGACTTAAGACCAACAAATACTCCAATGATGGAATGGATGAAATACAACCATCTCATCATAATCTACCCATCCCAACTGACATGAAACTCACCACCTGACTACATCACCTTTCCTTTCCCTATAATATAAGACAAATAAAGGTCTACGCACCACCGAAGCAGTGTGTAGGGTGTGAGATAACAAGCTCAGTAGGATCCCACCCAGGTGTTCCATAACAAGTCTCTATATAACAAATTATATATGCTCATTTTTAAATAAAACATGGCATTATAAGTAGTAAATCAGTTTTATAGAAAACATGGTAAACAATCCCTTTTTCATAGTTCTAAACAAAATATGGTATATCATTTTCCAAATCTTATTTCCATATATTTTTTCACAAGCATCAACAGGCATATCATGACTAACTTAGAAAGACAATTAGTATAAACCAGAAGCATAGGTATCACAACACCAAGGAATACTATAGGTCTAGGTAGTAGACTACTCATACCAAAATAATCAAGTGAACAAAACTGATACTAGAACAATGGTCCTAGGAAGTAGAGGAATACCCCATGAGTAAACCCCCCAAAATGTCAATATCGGTCCCCTATAACAATAGGCCTAAGAAACCGAGTAAATCCCCAAGAAAAACCTCCTTGATAGAAACAATGGATGATGGACTCAAGCTAAACCTTCACTGAAGTACCCAAGGTAACCCATTTTCTCTTTTTCACAAACCCATTTCAATGTCTTGAAAACCATTCAAAACCATTTCACAATCAATTTATCAAAATCTAGGGAAAACCATTTTTGTTTCAAAACCCTTCTTAAACACACACAAAAACCATGTCAATTTCATAAAATAGTTTATAAAGTAATTTCAAAATAAAAATAAGTAGGTTCATTATCATAGGCTAGAGACGGAACCACCTACCTCAAAGTCTGGGTCGCACCTACCTGCAACAAAATCTAAAACCAAGAATGAAACCCAAAAACACCAATGGAGACCCTAGAATACAATCCATGATAATATTGATTCAAATATAAACCCAAGAGGTTGGTGGAAGAGAGGAAAACCAAATACCTCAAAGAAGAACACCCGCCGCACCACAACCAACAAAGGGTAAAGGCCTCTGAAATGAGATCTCACAACATATCTAGAAGAAGAAGAAAAGGATCAACCAACTTAGATCAAAGGATCTGATAATGAAAGACAAGGGTATTATTGTGATCAATCGCAAGGAAGAACTGGAAAGAACACTCACCTGAAGAGACGCACTGTAGAAACAATGATGAACTGGAGCCGATCAGATTGATCCGGAAGATGATACGCCTATGAAAAATGCCTAGGGAGAGCTCTGGTTCGAGAGCCAAGAGATATGGAAATAATAGATGAGAAAAACTACTAAATGTGTAAATTTAACCTAGGTGAGGGCCGAGTCACGATGTGTAACTCTTGGTCATGACGTATAGTCCATGTTGGATACGTTACACTGAAAAACCCATCGCCTTAGGTTAAAAGTATGCTATTTAACCCCTACATGACGTGTAACTTAGGTACACGATGTGTACCAGCTCCCGACGTGACCCCCACATCACGAATTGAATCCACCCCCAAGTACATGGTGTGTACTTCAGGTATATGACATATACTCCAGTTACATGGAATGTACTTCAGGTACATGACCTGAAACCTGCAGCAAACCCCAGAAAACTGCTTTTAAGGATTCTTAATCAAAAGGGGACTTAGAAAAGGTGGAAAACTAACCCGATCAAGGTAACATGATGTTACAAACTCCCCACCATAAATACTTTCCATCCCTAGGAAGTCATGTGGAAGATGTATCCACTAGAAAGAGATGAGGCCACTTCTCCCTCATCAATTACCCACATTACCAAGTCTCATGAGAATCCGATCCTTGTTTCCATAGAACTCTGACTAAAAAAATCAACTTCCCATGCAAGACTTTCGTTTGAGAGTCAACGATCTCAACTGGTTTCTCCAAAATAGAAGCATCTGGATCTATCTCAATTTATTCCCAACTTAGAACGTGAGTGGGATTGAGGTGATACTTCCTGATCTAAGATATGTGGAAAACATCATGAATTA
Organism: Viscum album; assembly: GCA_963277665.1. Classification (NCBI taxonomy): domain Eukaryota; kingdom Viridiplantae; phylum Streptophyta; class Magnoliopsida; order Santalales; family Viscaceae; genus Viscum; species Viscum album. Next base: position 452,159,649 of record OY728133.1, read on the forward strand.
CCATTAACTGAATTAGAAAATATAACCGATAAGAAACTTGCTTGAGCTGTTCAGTGATCTAAAATGGTACAACATATCTCAGAGCCAACTTTCCCTATTTTCCAAGCCAATGATGACCTAACCATGGAGAAACTTTCAAGAAAACCCAGTCACCAATGAAAAACTCCAAAGGAATACGCTGCTGATCTGTATACGATTTTTGTCGACTTTGGTCTATAACCATATGTCGTTGCACTTCCTGAATTTATTTCGACATCTCCTGAACTAGACTTAGTCCAACCAAAGATAATTCATCCACATCTGCCCAACAAAGAGGTTATCTGCACGGGTGACCATACAACTCCTCAAAATGATCCATTCTGATTGACAACTGATAACTATTGTTGTAAACAAACTCAACCATTACCAGATGACTATCCCACAATCCACCGAAATCCAAGATGCATGCACGAAGAATATCCTCTAGGATCTGAATTACATGCTCCATTTGGCCATCTGTCTATGGATGGTAAGCTATGATCAACTTGACCTGAGTCCCCATTTCCTCTTGAAAACTATTCCAGAACCTTGAGGTAAACCTTGGATCCCTATCTGAAACAACGACAGAAGGACTCCCATGTAACGTCATGATCTCCTAAACATAAAAATTACCTAGATCTTCAACTTTAGTGGTGTATTTGACTGGAATGAAGTGATAAGACTTCATCAACCAATAAAAAACCACCCAGATAGCATTTGTTCTTCAAGGCATCCACAGAAAACCAACAACAATGTCCATAGACACCTCGTCCCATTTCCAAACTAGCACTAGAAGAGGTTGAAGCAAACCAGAGGGTTTCAAGTGCTCTGCCTTTATCCGTTGGAAGGTATAACAGTGGGAAACATAATCTGTAATTTCATGCTTCATACTTGGCCACTAGAATCATCCTCTCATGTCATAGTATATCTTCGTAGCACCTAGATGAATGAACCTTGAAGAGATATGACAATCAAAAAAGACTAAACTTCTAATAGGTGATGAAAACTCTCTTTCTAAAGTGAAGTATTCCATATAAAGAAAGAGACCAACTAGGAATGGTCTTCCCACCATAAAGGCTTTCTAGAGTCTTCTAAAACTCATCATCCTGCTGCTGACATTTCAAAATAGACTCTAGGAGAGATGATGATAACTGAACATTGGTAAGAACCATACATAAAGCATCCTACTAATCTTCCAAGTGAAACTGAGTGAAAAGACCCATAAGATTCCACTATTACTTCGATTATAAAACATCCTATGACAATGCATTCCTATTTAGAGAATTTTCAACAACATTCCCTTTCCTCAAGGTGTAGGTGATGTTGAAGTCAAACGTCTGGAGGTATTCTACCCATCGTCTTTTTCTAAGATTCAAGTATTTATAGGAAAAGTTATAGATCAGACTCTTATGATCAGATAAAACTGTGAAATTATCCCCAAAGAGATAGTTCTACCAACATTTAAGTGCACACATGACAACAAAAATTTCTAAATCATGTGTGGGGTAGTTCTTATCATGTGGTTGGAGATGATGAGATCCATAATCTACTATGTGATCATCTTGTATCAGTACACATCCCAAAACATCACCCGATGCATCACAAAACACCATGTACCTTTTACTGGGATTTGGTAAGATCATAATAGGTTCTGATGTCAGAATTAATTTCATTTCATCAAAGGAAGACTGACACTTTTCATCCTATAAGAATTTTATCACTTTCCTGGTAAGAGCAGTCAAATGTGATGCCATCTTAGAGAAATCCTTGACGAACCATCGGTAATATACAACAAGACCAAGGAATATTTGTATCTAAAAGACATTATGTGGTTCCTTCTAGGAAAAAATAACTTTTACCTTATCTGGATCAACTGATAAGCCATGCTCTAAAATTATGTGCCCCAAGAATTTCACTTCTCGAATCTAGAAACTGTATTTTGAAAGCTTTCCATACAGACGGTGATTTATTAGAATCTCTAGAACCAAACTCAGATGGTGCTCACGATCACACTCAGATTTTGAATAAACCAAAATATTATCCACAAAAACCACCACAAAAGTGTCAAGATATTGGTGGAATATCTGATTCATCAAGGCCATAAAAACTGAAAGAGTGTTAGTCAGACCAAAAGGCATCACAAGATATTCATAATATCCATACCTTCTCCTGAAGGCTATCTTTGGTATATTAGACTCTCAAAATCCAATTTGATGACAACCCGATTGAAGATCAATCTTCGAGAACCACTTTTCTCCCTTTAAATGATAAAAAAAATCATCTACATGAGGAAAAGGATATTTGTTCTTAACTTTCACCCTATTTAACCTCTAATAGTCCACACATAACTGAAGTGAACCATCCTCTTTCTTGGAAAAGAGTATAATGTATTCGTAAGGAGAAACACTAGGGTGAACAAAACCTTTCTCTAATAGGTCGTCCAACTGAATCTTGAGCTCTTTCAACTCCGCTGGTGCCATATGATAAGAAGGAATTGATATCAGATACGTACCTGGAACCAGTTCAATCATGAAATATACCTATATCTCTGGAGGAAGACTAGAGACGTCATCTGGGAAAACATCAGGAAAATCATAAACAACAATAGGATGATCCTAAATAGAAGAAACATCGTCAGGATCAAATGCAACAGTAACCAACAAACTCCTGAGCTCTGGGCGGGATGGTCCTGCATGACCTGACCTCGGGTCCCACTCTCACTGAAACACATGAGAGCTCCCATTGGCAGCAAGAAAAGAAACGTTATGATGATAAAAATTGACCTTAGCTCGATGAGTGATAAGATAATCCATACTGATGATGATGTCAAACAAATCTAGATCAAGAACGAGAAAATCTCAAACCAACTTCGTGTCATCTATTATGAATGAACAAAAAGGACACTTGAAACCCTTCTCTTTCCTCTTACCAAGAGGTGTCACTAACTCCATTTTAAAGGGAATAAGTTTAATTAGAAGTTTAAGCATATCAATAAAATGTGAAGATATGAATGAGTGGGAGGCACCAGTATCAAACAAGGTAGTAACTACTGAAGTTTTCATAAGGAGTGTACCTCTCACTATTGATGGACCTACATCAACTTCCATTGGAAACTCATCTACTGTGTGTAAATTCTTCACTCCTAAGGCCTATGGCTGGAGCCCTGTAGTCTTTGAAGCTTCTGACTGCACCACAGTAGCCTTTGGAGCCGACGAACCCTGACCATAACGAGGCATATTCATATCCTGAGAGAAACATTGTAGATGACCAACACATCCATAGTTGTTGCATGTCTTTGCGGGAATAGGACAAGAACATCTGGTGTCACCCCACTTGCTACACTGGTAGTAAGTCATAGGTACACTAACAACTACAATAGATGATGTAGAGGAGGCTCGCTACTGAGACCCACCTCTACCACCTCTGCGATGGTCCTACCAATTCATCTTCTTTCCATGCACACCACTAAAGTTGTTAATAGCTGGAAGATAAGAGGCAGTAGAACCGACCTTGCCTACCATGTCCATTTCTTCCATTATAGCTCTGTCTACCATCTATGCATAGGTAGAAAGATTCAACATGAACACCATCAATTGAATGTTCAGTCACAAACCCTGTAGGTACTTTTGCGCATTCATCTCATCATTCTTTACCATGTCTGGAGAAAAATAGATAAGCTCAACAAAATGGTTGGTGTAGGCTGACACCAAATGCTCTCCCTACTGCAACGATAGGAACTCCATATATTTTTCCAACATTAGAGACTCTGTACAAATTTTTTGAAAGAAAATGGTTTTGAAACCCTTCCAATCTAAGCCCACATGTATGTCTTCCTAGACTATAGAGTCCCACCAACGCTTTCTATAACCCTCGAGTCTGAACGCTGCACAATTCACCCTGATATTCTCGAGTGTCTCCAGGAAGTTGAAGATTTGATTGATTCTATCTAGCCAATCCTCCAACTATTGACGTTCAATTGTCCCTTTAAAAGATAGTGAATTCTCATTAAATAACTCCCATGATCAATATATTTCCCCTCCATCTCCTGGATGTACCTCAACCACTACATTCTAAACTCGTGGAACATACTGATCAACAGAATGGACTGCTCGTACAATAGTCTCAATGATATTTTGATCTATAGGTGGATTCCCTTGAGGATCATCAGCTGCACATTCTTGAGGAACCTATGGAAGACATCTCAGAGGCATACTGCTACATACCAAAATATAAGAATGATCAGACACAAAACAAATCTCAGTTCAAACTAGAAAACCCATAAGCAAAAACTGAGATTTCAAAAGAAAAAACCAACACTAGAGACACATATCCTGACATCCCATGGTAACTTGAGTCTCATTACGACAAGATCTTTCTAGACACTCATTGCAACATACCTCTCAAGTCCCAAAAATCCTATCTTTGGTCTAACAGACATCCCAATAAAAGATTCTTGAGAACAAACCTCCTCTGATACTAAACTGTAATGAAATGACTTGGGTTACCCTCAAACCTGACACCCAACCTGATCCATCACATACCCGAAGGGAATTCCTGATCCCCACGAGATGGCAACAAGCACCCAGGCATAAAAATACAAAAATGAAGGAATGATTTCACCCAACCTGAACAACCACATGGCATATATATATAGATCAAGAAAGGAACAATGGAAGACTAACAAATATATATGTCATAACTGTAAGAAAAATATAAAAAAATAACTGAACAATAGCTAAAAACTCCAAAAGAAAAGTCCGACTACAAGGGACTCAAGACCAACAACTAATACAATGATGGAATGGACAAACTCCAACCATATCACCATCAACTACCCATCCCATCCGACATGAACCTCGTCACCCCACTACGACGCCTTGCCTTTCCCAGCACTAGAATACAAATAAAGGTCTACGCGCTATCGAAGCAGTGAACAGGGTGTGAGCTAACAGGCTCAGTAGGATCCCACTCAAGTGTTCCATAACAAGTCTCTATATAAAAAATCATGTATGCTCATTTTTAAATAAAACATGGCATAATAAGTAGTAAATCAGTTTTATAGAAAACATGATAAACATTCCCTTTTTCATAGTTCTAAACAAAAGTAGGTATATAATTTTCCAAATCTTATTTCCATATAATTTTTCACAAGCATTAACATGCATATCACGACTAACTCAGAAATACAAGCAGTATAAACTAGAAGAACATGTATCATAACACTAAGGAATACTATAGGTATAGGCAGCATACTACTCATACCAAAATAATCAAGTGCACAAAACTGATCCTAGAACAATGGGCCTAAGAATCATAGGAATACCCCATGATTAAACCCCCCAAAATGTTAATATTGGCCCCCTAGAACAATAGGCCTAAGAAAGAGAAGAAATCCCCAAGAAAAACCTCCTTGATAGCAACAATGGATGATGGCCTCAAGCTAAACCTTCCACCTAAGTACCCAAGTTAACCCATGCGTTCTTTTTCACAAACCCATTTCAATGTCTTGGAAACCATTCAAAACCATTTCACAATCAATTTATCAAAATCCAGGGAAAACCATTTTTCTTTTAAAATCCTTCTTCAACACACACAACAACCATGAAAATTTCGAAAATAAATTTATAAATCAATTTCCAAATAAAAACAAGTAGGTTCATTATCATAGGCTAGATACGGAACCACCTACCTCAAAGTTTGGGTCACACTTGCCCGCAATGGAATCTAAAACCAAGAACAAAACCCAAAAACACCAACAGAGACCCTAAAATTCAATCCACAATAAGATTGATTCAAATCTAAACACAAGAGGTCAGAAGAAGAGAGGAAAACCACATACATCGAAGAATAATGCCCGCCGCACCACAACCAATGAAGGGTAAAGGCCTCCGAAACGAGATCTCACAACGGATCTAGAAGAAGATGAAAAGGATCAAAAAAATTAGATAAAAGGATCCGATAAGGCAAGACAAGGGTGCTATCGCGATTGATCGCAAGGAAGAACCAGAAAGAACAGTCACCCAGAGAGGCGCACCGTAGAAACAATGATGAATTGGAGTTGATCAGATCAATCTGGAAGGTGATATGCCTCTAAAAAACACCTAGGGAGAACTCTAGTTCGAGAGCCAAGAGATATGGAAATAATAGACAAGAGAAACTGCTAAACGCGTGGATTTAACTTGGGCACGAGCTAAGTCATGACGTGTACCTCTTGGTCACGACATGTAGTCCATGATAGATAAGTTACACTGAAAAACCCATCACCTCAGGTTAAAAATCCTTTATTTAACCCCTACATGATGTGTACCTTAGGTACATGACGTATGCTAGCTCCCGACGTGACTCCCACATCACAAATTGAATTCGCCCCAAGTACACAATGGGTACTTCAGGTACATGACATATAATTCAGTCACACGATGTGTACTTTAGGTACATGACCTGAAACCTACAATAACCCCAAAAAAAATGCTTTTAAGGATTCTTTATCAAAAGAGGACTTAGAAAAGGTAGAAAACTAACCTGATCAAGGTAACATGATGTTATAGAGCCTAAATACCATATCAAGTATATCCTTGACATATAATTTTAGTCTTTCTTGAAAAATATTATCTTACAACAACTGGGTATATAAGTCTTACATTTTATATTCATCAGGTATTGCCTAAAATTAAAGTATTATCGAACTATTGGTTGAGTATTAAATACCCAAAACAAAATTAATTCTTGAACCTGTAATAACATCTCTTTGTGTATAAAGGACACATGAGATAAATATTTTGGTTATACTCAATAATAGTTCTACATGAATCTTTCACTTGGAAATAAATAAGTTGTGTACTTCTCACCACTGACTTAGGAATCACCCTTTCTCAACTGCTTGGAGAATACACCCGACTTTTAGTAATATTTCTATACTCACTTGGTTATTGTATATCAATACACATATGTGATAGTCATATTGTATTGAATACCCAATAATTAAAACTAAAACATTACATTGATGAATATTCCTGAAGAATAAGTGGTAACTTGCTTCTTTAATTCATTTTATTGAATTTAAACTTCCATTGTTTTATTTCAACAACCGAAATGAAAATAACCTCCTATTAATACCTCTTTCATTGAAGGACATTGTAAATGTGCCCTTGGTGTAACTTTCCATTGACATTTTCACTTTTCCTTTCAATTTTTTCATCACAAGAATTAAGGTCAAACTGTCTTTTATATTCTTATTCACTTGGAGAACTTTACCAAAATTGGTAATGAAGCATTTACTCAATACTTGTTTGTATTTTAACTTAAAATGAGACTTTAGTAAAGGTGTGAAATTGATATTAGAATAAGATGTATTGAAAGATCATAACTTGTCTTTTAATTTACACAGATCTAGTGTAACCATTACCTATTCAATCATTGCTTCAATTTCTCCTTGAAAACCACTCAGAGATGAGACTTCATGTTATATCATCCATGTCCTGATGTAGCGACTGCAACTAACACCATACGTTGATTAAATCATAATGACATAACCATCATATGCTTCATACATTAGTCTCCTGTAAGAAATTTCACCCACGCTTCTTGAGGTAGTTTTATAGGTATAGGGACACTAGAACCCTCAGTTTCCAATAGTATTGTGTGCAAGCATATAATGACCCTAGCCTTTTACACATTTCATTACATGATTTTAAGCATAATTAAACATCATATCACAAGATAAGGATCGTAAAGTCAAGTGTATCAGAAGACTAGGTACATAAAACTGAAAACATGAGACTAAATAAAACATTTATTTATATAATATTCATAAAGATCTACTAACTTACATTGTGCTCATACATCTTTATAGGATATACTGGGGATAACATGAACAAAGGTATGAGCTAAAATCCCATTAAGGGAACAAGCATAAAAATAAAGCTTTAGCACATGGGTTAGAAGACATGGCATAATGATATAAAAATGCATGGACATATGGAATCATAACATATAAACATGAAATCATATAAACATGGAGTCATAATAATGTGGAAGTAACATAAAACATGACTTTATCATGAGTCAAGGCTCATTTCACATAGAGGAGCACAAGTCAAGGTTAATTATCAAGATCATTGCACATGGTAGCATGAGTTAAGGCTAACCACCAAAACCGTTGCACATAACATCTCATGAGACTCAACTTTACCCAATGAATTAGAGAACTATCTGGGTACACCCATAATAACATGTTCATGAATATTCTTTCCACATATATAATCATACATAATCAATCATACATAAATATAAGGGTTACCCATGGAAAGAATTGGGTACATAATCATGTCATAAAGCATAAAAAATGAGAGCATCATAAAAATGTTTATGAAAAAAAGGAATTAGAACATACATGAAAATTCATAATGGAAAATAGGAATATATCATGGTAAGTGATGTTAAACAAAAGTGATAACATGTAAAAATATTATTTAAGAAATTTTAGCATTAAAACATTTTAGTGCGGTTTTAAGGAAAATACTAAAGAGTATTTAAATTTAAAAAGGGAATAATCTTATATATAAAACCAGAAGTGAAACAATAAAGTTTTCATAACAAACAATTTTTTTTTATAAAAATAATGGTGGCTTAAAATATATTATATACTGTACTTTAAAATGGGTAAAAATTCAGAAAGTTTCCTTAAATGGGTTTGCTTATCATGATGTATTTAGGAGGGAACCACTTAAAAACATGTAAATACCTTAAAGAGAATGATGAATTGACCTTGATACATGATTTTTTATCATATAAAAAACATTTATAATATGTAAATAAAAATAATATATAACTTCATTTGGGTAAAAATAAAGATAGAGCAACCCGAAGGAACAATGAATGTTCAAGTAGAATCACTTACCTTAAGTCCGAAGATGTCCTTCACTTGATATTAATGTCCTGGATAACCAAATTACATTCATTAATTAATATTTCAATAACCTATTATACATGTAATTTATTCATTATAACCTTTTTAAGTTCATTAATGTCCTTTTTGATGAGTTTAGAGGTTCAATTTCATCATTTGGGAGCGTTTGTTTGCTTGGTTTTCATGACTGGTTTACTTATATACATGTAAGGATAAACATATAATATGAGAATTATTGTCCAAAATTGAAGTTGTATGTTATTAGTGAACATAAATAATATTACATGGTTATAAAATTCATTTGTTTATTTTGAGTGAAGATGAATCATTATATAAAACTTTAATGATAACCATTTTGGTTAATTAGCGGTTTTTGATAACATAAAACACATTTTTCTTTATAAATTAATATCATGAGTAAAAAAGATTTGAGAAAATTAAATTAGAAATAATAAATATATTATAGTCTATTTCAACCATCAAAATGGTTTCATGACCAGAATTTAAGATGGTAATAGAAATTGAAAACCCATCGTCCTTGAATGTGATAAATTAACACACCTCGGATGGTGTTTTCATTTCTAGTATAAAAGGAGGGGAAAGAAGAGATGATAATGAATTATTACATTATCATAAAAAAATTATGGTACATGTAAGGTACTATAGTTATCATAAAATTTGGATGAAAGGAAATGAGGAACAAAAAAGAAAAGAATGGAACTTGAAAGAAAATAAAAGAAATGAAAAGAGGAATTTACCTCTTGAAAATATCTTTCTTGAGAACCTATTTAAGGGAGAGGATTTGGTATTTTGAAGAGACCAAAGGCTTTTGGATGTGGGGAGGAACTTGGGAGGATATTTTAGTAGAATATAGACAAGTAATAAGGATTTATAGGAGTGAAGAGAAGGGGGGGGGGGTGAGGGTGGTTTTTATAGTGGAGGAGAGGAGGATTTTCTCAATATTTTATTCATTATTTTATTATTTTGCTTAATACAAGAAATAGTAATGATTATTATGACAAAAAATAGTAAGTAGGAATTTGAGTTAGAGATAATGTCCTTACATCAGCCATACATCAGTTTATGACATCATAATTCATGTATTTAACATTTATCAGAAATTATCGTATTTCACTATTCATAAAAATTAAAGTATTTTATAAAAATACAAAAACTCCACCCTAACCATTTTTAGACATTTAGAATTCAAAAATGAACTCTATTTTTAAAAAATAATTTTCTAAATATGAGAAATTTAATTTTTAATTAAAATCATAATTTACTTGAAAAATACAAATTTTAAAATTAAAACTATTTTTCTAACACTTTAAAAAATTAATAAAGGTCTCTTAAAATTATCTTATAATGATAAGTCATCAAAATACTTATTTATGAATAAATTTTATTAAAATAAATTTTATTTTAAATTATTAAATTAATCATAAATTTTTAATTAAATATACAAGACTTACAAAAATACCAACACTTTATTAATAATTTTTTAAAAATTTATTTACTTTTACTATGATATAATTATATCATAGTGCCACATATAAGATGTATAAATTTTATCTATATTTTCATTGGTGGTGTTACTATTATATTTTCCGGTTTACTATTCATAAGGGTCACATTACTATTCCAAATTTCAAGTTACTATATCATCAATATGTGTTCCTTAACTTCTAGAGATACCTTTTATTTCACCCATTATTAATTTATAAGTTTTGTATTGTATTCTATATGTAATTTTATATGATTATACTATAACACATAATTATAAGAAGGTAATTCCATTGATAAAACATTGGGTCATTACATTCTTCCCCCCTTATAAAATTTCACCCTCAAAATTTTGTTTTACATTCTAAGTCATAAACAGGTGCAGGTACTTTTACTTCATTGCCTCCTCCAGTTCCCATGTTGCCTTTTCATACTTATGGTTCTGCCATAGTACTTTGACTAGGCGAGTAGTATTATTATGTAGAACTTTATCTCTATAATCCAATATCTTCACTGGATACTCCTCGTAAGAAATATTATTCTCCAACTATACCACCTCTTAAGAGAGTACATGTGAGGGATCTAGTATATACTTACTTAAGAGGGATACATGGAAGATATCATGTACTTTAGACATGGTAGGTAAAAGTTATATTCTATAGTCCAAAAATCCAACATAATCAAGAATCTTGAAGGGGCTGATGTACCTAGAACTTAACTTTCCTTTCTTCCCAAACCTCACAACCTTATTCCATGGAGATATGCGGAGGAATACCATGTCTCCAACTTTGACCTCAAGGTCCCGTCAATGATTGTCTGCATAACTCTTCTGTCAACTTTTGGATACCTTGATGTGATGCTGAATGGTTTTCATCTTCTCCACCATTTCTTTGACCATTTTAGGTCCTAGAAACTTATTCTCACTAACTTCATCTCAAAATTTAGGTGTTATACACCTTTTCCCATAAATGGATTCATATAGTGCCATTCAGATACTGGAGTGGAAACTGTTATTTTAGGAGAATTAAACTAGTGGAAGATGTTGGTCCCATCCTCATTTGAATTAAAAAGAACACGCTCTCAACATATCTTCTAGTGTCTGAATAGTTCACTTATATTGACCATCAGTTTGAGGGTGATAGGCCATACTGAAGTTTAGTTCAGTGCTTAAAGCATGTTGGAGACTTTTCTAGAACTTCGAGGTGAATCTTGGATCTCTATCGGATAAAATAGATAGTGGTACTCCATGTAGACTCACCACCACTTTGATATATATCTATTAATTTGAACCAATGAGAAGTCCTCTCGAATTGTGATAAAGTGATCTGTCTTTATAAGATGATCCACAATGACCCATATAGCATTGTTTTCTCTGGATGTCTTTGGAAGTCCAGTGACAAAGTCCATGGTGATGTTCTCCCACTTCCATGTTGGTATGTGTAGTGGTTTCATTATCCCCTTAGACCTTTTCCTTTCATCCTTCACTTATTGACATACCAGACACTTTGATGTATATTAAAAAATCTCCTTCTTCATATTGTCCCACCAAAAGTTCTCTTAGATATCTTGATACATCTTTGTGCTCTCTAGGTGAATAAAGAAGGTCGAGTTATGTGAATCATTCAAAAGATCCTTCTTTATCTTTGGATTGGATAGTACGCATAATCATGACCCAAATATTAAAAATCCTTCCTCATAAATCTTGAACTCAGAGGATTTATCATTTATGATAGCTTCCACCTTTTTCAGAATTTCCACATCTTTTCTTTGAGCATCCTTTATTTTCTCTATAAGGAATGGTTGAGAAATCATTTGAGAAAGAATTTATGATGTTCCTCCCTTAATGATTCCCATGTCCATTATATAAAAATATAAAAATATTGGATCCTTTTAAATTCCCATCATTGATAAAGATGCATGATCTGTTCTACTTAGAGAATCTATCACCATATTTGCCTTACTGGAATGGTAGTGGATTGAGCAGTCATAATCCTTGATGAGCTCTAACCATATTTGTTGGCGCATATTAAGCTCTTTTTGTGTGAATATATATTTGAGACTATTTTTTATCAGTATATATCTCACACTTCTTTCCATAGAGATAATGATGCCATATTTTCAATGCAAAGATCACAACCGCCAACTCCAGATCATGATTAGGATAGTTTTGCTCATGGATTTTCAGATGCCTTAAGGTGTAGGCTATCACTTTATCATTTTTCATCATCACATAGACTAATACCTTCTTTGAATCATCATTGTACACCACAAAGAGTTCTCCACTTGTTGGGAGTATGAGTAATGACGCAGTGATAAGCCTCTTTTTCAGCTCCTTAAAGATTTCCTCACATTCTTGAGTCCAAAAAAACTTTACCCCTTTCCATGTCAGCTTTATAATTGGGTTTGATATTCATGAAAATTTATTCACAAATCTTCGATAATACCTAGCTATACCTAGAAAGTTGCAGATCTCTATTACAGATGTTGGCTTAGGCCACTCTTCAATTGCCTTTATTTCAAAAGGGTCTATATATATCCCTTTGTTGGTGATAACATGCCCCAAGAATGATACTTCCTCCATCTATAACTCACATTTAGTGTACTTTACATAAATTTTATCACTTCTCAAAGTCATGAGAATAGTATTAAAATGCTCCTCATGTTCCTCCTTGCTCTTGGAGTATATTAGAATATGATTGATAAAGACTACCACATATTTGTCAAGGTAATCTCTAAAGACTCTATTCATTAAATCCATAAATATTTCTGGAGCATTAGTGAGTCTTAAGGGTATAACTATGAACTCATAGTGTCCATACCTTGTTTAAAAGGTAGTCTTTGGAATATCTTCCTTCCTCACCTTTAATTGGTGATATCCTAAATAAAGGTCCACCTTAGAGAAATAACTAGCCCCATGAAGCTGATAAAAAAAGCTATCTATCCATGGAAGGGGATAATTATTCTTTATCGTGATTTTATTGAGCTCATAATAATCAATACAGAGGCGCATTGATCTATCCTTATTCTTGATGAAGAGGACTAGCGCACCCCATGGTGAAGCACTCAGGCATATAAAACCCTTCTTCAGATTCTCTTGTAACTGCTTCTTTAGCTCTTCCATATCTATGGTGGCCATTATATAAGGTGTCTTTGATATAAGTAGAGATCCAAGAATAAGTTCAATTGGGAACTCAACCTCTAGATCAGGATTAAGATCAAGAAATAATTCAAGGAATACATCAGTGTAATCCCTCATGATGGGCATATCTTTAAGAAGTATCATCTCCTTTGTCTCAATCATTTGAGATAGACATGCTTGCTCATAAGGCATTAATATACACAATTGAGACAATGATTTTAAAGGAGATTAATCTTCCTCCTTACACTTGTAAATAATTGGAGGATGCTTTGGGATGTGAAGAGTGATCTCCCTTTATCGATAGTTGATGTTGTATTTGTATAAAGATAGCTAATTCATACCCAAGATAACATCAAACTCCACTAAAGGAAGTATTAAGAGATTTTCTGGGAGGTTCAGTCCACAAACGTTAACCGGGGATGAGTTATATACTTTGGATGTAGTAATTTCCCCATTTTATATTATCACAAATAACTCAACCTCCAAATTTTGAGGTGGTGTTTGAATAGTTCTACTAAACTTGCAAGATATGAAAGAATGCATAGAACCCGAATCAAATAGTACATTCACTATTTTGGAATGAATAACTAGAGTACCTATCACCACATCATTGTATGTCTCTACCTTAGTAGTAGTGATAGCATAATCCCTTCCTTGTTTCCTTGGAGGTTGTTGTTGATTTCCTCCAACAACCCTTGTATTATGGCAATTGTTCGCATAATTCCCATGCTCCTTGCAATTATAACACTTCTCTACAGGTTGAGCACTAATCTAAACCTTCCTTTCTTCTTCCACATTAGTGGGATTCTTAATACCCCTCTGATATTTCTTAGAAATATGTCATATTCTTCCAAATTTTAAGTAATTCTTGGTTCCCTTTAGATAGTTCTCAGGATGCTTCTTCCCACAATTTTGACATGTGGGATGTTTGATCTTCTTTCCATCATGGAATTTATTTTCCAAAACACCCATATTAGACTCTATTTTACACTTTTTTTTCACTGAGCCCATGAGACCATTGAGAGTCTCTGATCTCCATTTCAACCTTGAGGGAACAATAGACAATCTCCTCATAACTGTCAAAGTCATGAATTACCAAATCTTTTTGTAGAATTAGATTTATTCCACTAAAGAAGCGATACAACTTGTTTTTGGTGTTCATGAAAAATCCAGAGGCATATCTTGCAAGCCTTGTGAAGTTTTCTTCATACGCCCTAATGGACTCATATTCCTTTTGCTTGAGTCCGAGGAACTATCTTTTCATCTTGAGGTGGAGGGCCAGGGGAAAATATTTATTGAAAAACATTTTCTTGAATTCCTCCCAATCAATGGAATCAATTTTCTCATGGGACTTCTTATTCTTGATCAGTTTTCACCACTAATCAGCTTCCCCATCAAAATGATATACCACCAGTATGACTTTCTATTCTTTTGAGCACTAGAGGATAGGGAATATATTTTCAATGGAGTTAATCTATTGTTCTGCGAGGAGGGAATTGGAAGATCCAATAAACATGGGAGGCCTTTGTTGTATGAAGGATTCAATGACAACTTTCTCTTTCCTTGGAGGAGGAGGGAATTACATATGATTCAAGTTATTATTCATAACTTGAGCCAACTGAGCAAGTACTATCATGAATTTTTGAGCAATAATTCCCATCATATTTTCTATATCATTAGGGAAATATTCACATTCCCTATCATATTTATTGTTGGCATGTGTTCTTCTATTTCCCACCATTAATTAATAAAAATAACATATAATTAGGGTGCTTGAATACTTAGCTAATAAGAATAAAGGAAACTTTAAACATAAAAGGATAAACTTATAAAGGAGAAGTATATCCTAACTTGTGATTCTATAGGTTTAAATCTAGGTTATCCTTGATCTATTTCTTAAATTATATTCTTACGAGCTATTTTTTTATTCCCTTAATAATGGTTTGTACTAATATTATGAATTTACCAAAGAATATCCCCCAGAAGTGTCAAACTAGGAGTGCAGCAAGGCCTATTGTCATGAACCAGTTCCCATTAGAGTCTAGATCAAAGTGGTGTTTTTAGGTTTTAACCCTAGATACATCTGTTCCAGAGCCACATCCACTTGTTCTTATCCAGATAGGGATGTATTTTCTTGATAAACCACTTACTCTATACTTACCAAAATTTAGGGATGTTTTCTTATGCTAAGTCTCATCTTCAAGGTTCTTACTAAAGTGATCTATTCATAATCTACAAAAATAACTAGACCATCCTATGATACCAACTATAGAGACCCTATCCTTTTACACATGTCATTTCATGATTTTAAGCATAATTAAATGTCATATTACAAGCCAAGGATTGTAAAGTCTAGTGTCTTGGAAGACTAGGTACATAAAACTGAAAACATGGGACTAAATAAAACATTTCTTTATTTAATCTTCATAAAGAGCTTTGAAATTCCATCATTATCATACATATTCATAGGATAAACTAGGGATAACATGAACAAAGGGATGATCTAAAAGCCCAATAAGGGAATAAGCATAATAATAAAGCTTTAGCACATGGGTTAGAAGGCATGACATAATGATATAAAAAGGCATGAACATATGGAATCATAACATACAAACATGTGATTATATAAACACAGAGTCATAATAATGTGTAAATAACATAAAACATTACTTTAGCATGATTCAAGGCTCGTTGCACATAGAGGATCACAAGTCAAGGTTAACCACCAAGACCGTTGCACATGGTAGCATGAGTCAAGGCTAACCGTTAAGACTGATGCACATAACATCTCATGAGACTCAAATTTACCCAATTAATTATATCGATATCTAGGAACACCCCTCATAAAATGTTCATGAATATTATTTTCACATATAGAATCATACATAAACATAAGGGTTACCCATGGAAAGAATTGGGTACATAATCATGTCATAAAGCACAACAAATGGGAGTATCATAAAAATGTCCATGAAGGAAAGTAATTAGAACATAAATAGACATTCACAAGGAAAAATAGGTATATATCATGTTAAGTTATGTCAAACAGAAGTGATAACATGTAAAAAGAGTATTTAAGAAATTTTAGCATTAAAACATTTTAGTGCGATTTTAAAGAAAATACTAAAGAGAATTTAAAATAAAAAGGGAATAATATTTTATATAAAACCAGAAGTGAAAAATAATGTTTTCATAATAAAAATATTGATTTTAAAAAAATAATGGTGGATTAAAATAGATTATATAGTGTACTTGAAAATGGGTAAAAATTCGGGAAGTTCCCTTAAATGGGTTTGCTTATCGGGAAGTATTCACGAGGGAACTACTTAAAAACATGTAAATAATCGAAAGAGAATGATGAATGGAAATTGATACATTAGTTTGGATAATTTACACAACATTTATAATATTTACATAAAAATAAAAGATAAATTAATTTGGGTAAAAATAAAGATAGAGCAACTCGAAGGAATAATGGATGTTCGGGTAGAATCCCAAACCTTAAATACAAAGGTGTCCTTCAATTGATATTAATGTCCTAGATAACCAAATTAAATTAATTAATTAATATTTAAAAAACCTATTATACATGTAATTTATTTATTATAACCTTTTTAAGTTCATTCATGACCTTTTTGATGGGTTAAGAGGTTCAATTTCATCGTTAGGGAGCGTTTGTTTGCTTGGTTTTCATGATTGGTTTACATATATACATGTATGGATAAACATGTAAGATGAGAATGATTGTCCAGAATTGAAGTTGTATGATATTAGTGAACATAAATAATATTAAATTTTTATAAAATTCATTTGTTTATTTTGAGTGAAGATGAATAATTATATAAAACTTTAATGACAACTGTTTTGGTTAATTGGCAGTTTTTGATCACATCGAACACATTTTACTTTATAAATTAATATCATGAGTAAAAAATATTATAAAACCTTAAATTATAAATAATAAATATATTATAGTATTTTTTAACCATCAAAATGGTTTCATGACCAGAATTGAAGACGGTAATCAAAATCTAAAACCTGTTGTCATTGAATGTGATAAATTAACACACCTCGGATGGTGTTTTCATTTCTAGTATAAAAGGATGGGAAAGGAGTGATGATGATGAATTATTACATTATAATAACAAAATTAAAGTATATTTAATGTTATGGAGTTATCATAACATTTAGATGAAAGGAGGTGAGTAAATAAAAAGAAAATAATAAAACTTGAAAGAAAATAAAGGAAATGAAAAGAGGAATTTACCTCTTGAATATATCTTCCTTGAGAACCTCTTTAAGGGAGAGGATTTGGTCTTTTGAAGAGACCAAGGGCTTCTGGATATGGTGAGGATATTGGGAGGATATTTTAGTAGAATATATAAAAGGCATAAGCCTTTGGAGGAGTGAAGAGAAGGGGGGGGGTGATTTTTATAGTGGAGGAGAGGAGAGTTTTCTCAATATTTTATTCATTATTTTATTATTTTTTTCAAGACAAGTAATAGTAATGATTCTTGTGACAAAAAAAAATAAGTGGGAATTTTAGTTCGAGATAATGGCCTCACATCATCCATACACCAGCTGATGGAATCATAATTCATGTATTTAGCATTTATTGGAAATTATTATATTTCATTATTCATAAAAAATTAAAGCATTTCAAAAAAATCCCAAAAATTAATCCCAACCATTTTTTGAAATTTAAAATTCAAAAATGAACTCCATTTTTCAAAAATAATTTTATAAATATGAGAAATTTAATTTTTAATCTAAATCACAATTTACTTGAAAAATACAAATTTTAAAATTAAAACTGCTTTTCTAACACTTTGAAAAATTAATGAAGGTATCTTAAAATTATCTTATAATAATAAGTCATAAAAATAATTATTTATGAATATATTGTATGAAACTATTTTTTAATTATTAAATTATTCATAAAATTGTAGTTAAATATACAAGACTTACAAACCAACACTTTATTAATATTTTTTAAAAAATTATTTACTTTTACTATGATATAATTATATCATAGTGTCACATATAAGATGGATAATTTTATTTTTAATTTCATTGGTGGTGTTACTATTACATTGGCCTATTTACTATTCATAAGGGTCACATTACTATTCCAAAGGTCAAATTACTATTTCATCAGCATGTGTTCCTTATTTTCTAGAGATACCTTTTATTTCACTCATTCTTTATTTATAAGGTTTGTATCATGTTCTATTAATAATATTATATTATTATACTATAAGACATAATTATAAGAAGTTAATTCCATTGATAAAACATTGGGTCATTACAAAGCACCTGTACTATTCTTGGATACTTGTGCCAGTGAGGAAAATTAATTTGTCCAATATTTATTGTAGTTTTTAAACTTGTGGTATAACTTTAAATTTTTCTATAAAAATTAATTTTAGCAGATTAGTACTTTTATCATGATTACCGATTTTGAAATTTTGATTAATTAATTAAATCATTAAATGCATCCCACTATTTTATCGAATTCTAAGAACCCTCTGTTCTAGAATCAGAATAATCTGTCGCTTGAGTATTCTAGTGGAAAGGATCTCTAAAACTCCCCTCATAGTCTACAAGATTTGGCTACACCACTACTTGGAGGGTTCAAGGTAGACTTTTGGCTAGCTAACCACATTAAATCATAGTTCCTTGATCTGTTGAGTGAAGTACCAACTTCTTAAATCATTAATTGATTTACTCAACACTTAACTCTAAAATAACAACTAGCTAGCTTTGGATACTTCTTTTCTACAAATTTAGTTCAGTCAACCCATTATTCTCATAATAATTCCCCAATAGTAAGAGACAACCTCATCTTTTTCATGATGAGTATCTCAAACATCCAATTTTATTCAAATTCAAATGATGGAAGACAATTTAGACTTAATATTTTAATGAGTGTTTTTGTGTTATTAACGTGATGAACGAAATCATTTTTTATCTTCTTAGAAGGCACTATGTGACCATAATCACAACTGACCATGCATGAAATAGAAAAATCTATCACGTCACATGTTCATTTTATCATGCATGCTTGTTTATTATTATTCTATGTGTTCGCATGTTAACCACACATTCACAAAAATAATAAACCATAAAAAAACAAAATGACAAACTGATCATAAGCTAGTACTAATTGTTCATCCATTGAGTGAATAACGGACCAACCAAGACCCTAGGGGATATACCTTGAGTCGCATCATCTACAACTCGAGTTGAAACACCTTCCCATCCAATGCATCCAACTCCTATTTGGTACATCACCATCATTTGGCACGAAGTATGTCACTAGTCATCTCATCATTATATAACAGTACTCACACATAGGTGAGGAGAACTGGGGAGTAAAATACAACTCTAAAGTGGATGCGCATGTCCTTATACATATAATGACTTAGAGACGATACACAAATCATAATTTGTTAGTTATTTATTACAAACCAACATGCAATAATTAAACAAATCAATAAACATGCACCAAACATGTATTGGTTGGTCCACAGCTCACGACTAGTCAATACACCTTAACTCGCACATTTTAAAATAAATACAGAATTAAAATTAAACTTGCATTAAATTATACCTGAGGGAAAAATAATTGAATTAAAAATTCACTCATATTTTTAATTCAATATTTACGTCGTTCGGTCCCAATTAATTAATTTAATTAAGCATAAAATTAAATTAATTTATGCCACTTTAATTTTAAACCAAAAAATTAATATTTAATTAATTTAATTTTCAACCGAAATTAAATTAATTATTTTAATTAATTTTTGATTAAATTAAAATTAATAGGGCCCTTACCCCTGGGCAGGGCTTGTGCGGGTCGGGCCAAACCCATACAAGCCCATTCCAAGATGCCCCAACCCCGTGCAGGGGGGTTTTGGGCTGGGAAGGCCCGCCCACACCCATTCCTGGCTAGGAAGACCCGCCTGGTGACATTTTGGGTCAGAAATGACTCGCAGAAGGGTTACCTCTTTCCAGATCTGTGATGCTTGATGGAGTTGGTGCCCTCAGCAACTGCGATGACCGGTCCAGTGAGGTATGAGAGGCAGGGACTAGTAGTGGCATACACGTGGGCAGTGAAATCAACTAAAAAAGGGTCAGAGGCGGCGATCCAAAGGGTGGACAACTGCTGGAGGTGTAGTCATGGGTCTGCCAGAAGAGGAAGCAGTGCGACCAGATAGCACGACGGCAGGCGGCGACCGAGGGTGAAGGCCGGTCAGAAGTGATAGGCGGAAGGAGCTGGGTCGTGACTAGATCTAGAGGGTGGTGCTACTTCAGGGAGGTTTGGTAGAGGAGAGACCCATGCCACGAGACTAGCATGTTAGTGGTGAGGGTGATAGTGTTGCTCATCGATAGGGAGGTCTAACTAGGGAGGTGCGGGGCATCGGTCGACTGCCGTCGGTCGGGAGAGGGATCCTTGGCACAGAGGTGGGAAGCCCAGTAGGGGAGAGACGAGCCGCCTGTGGCCAGGGGAGGCACGCTGGCTACAAGTTCCATTAGGGTAGGGAGTCGTGCAGACCTTGGAGTTGCCAAAGGGAGGAGGCCAGTCTGGTAACTACAGTGAGGTCCGACCGGATTCACCTGGAACATGGAGAGGGGGGGCTGATAGAGTGGTCCCTCACATGTGGAGAAGATCCAAAAGGGGTCTTCCTTATCCATAAAAAAACTATATGCTTTTTTTGTGTTGTCCCATGAGACCCCCCAAATAGTCAAGATACCCTTTTATTTTTTTATTGAATTAATTTACTTTGGAGTTTAGTTGACCCCAAAACAATTATCACCCCTTTTAATAATCAAAATAAGATTCAAGACCCACCACCATATTGTATCATATGTGGAAATATCCACAAATGACTACTTTTTTTTGATTATTATAAAAATAAAAATAAGCTTTGATGGAATTATTGGGTGGCCAAAAATTACTATTCCGACCACCATTTTTCATTGGATTTTAAGAAACTCAAAAAAACAACTGATTTTAAATCTGAACTACACCTTCGAATGACTGCAGAATGGTCATCCGATATCGGATTAAGACGCGATCTGTGCCCTTGGGACCATAATGATAAACTCTTCATATATTAATGTAAATATAATTATTTTATTGGATTAAAATTTTCACGCATTGCTCTGATACCAATTAAAGGTACTAGGCATGTAGTGGAAGCCCCCAAAATAGTTTTTTTTTAAATTTTCACTTATGAATGACATGAACTTGTCAAAGTCAGCGAATCGATTCCTGATTACTTCCTTATGATCACACGTGAAAGATATTAAGCACAATATTAAATCGTAAAATGCATGGTTTAGATCCGAAGCTGCATTCAATGTCTGATCGTTTTTAGCGATCTCTACTCAAATAATTTGAAGCCAAATTCATCTAGATCATACACATGTGCTTCAAGAAACTACAGGAGTACCGTTCCTCAAAATACGAGTGCTAGAACGGAGTTCTGATGACGTCTTCGATGCTTTGACGATCACCACATCACCTAGCTTGCGATGCATGAGAGAGAGATCAATTTGAGTTTTTGGATCTATATTTATCTCTCTCTAGAATGAAGGAGAGAGGATTAGAGAGAGAGAGAAGATATGAATAGTTTATAGAAAATTCTCCTCCTCCTCTATTTATAGTGTGAAATATAATTACGTAGAAATGGCTACCTGAACCCCGATTAATTAACACGCTATAAATGACATGTTATGACTACTGAAATGAGTCATAAATATTACTATCACTTTCTTGTAATACATTAAAATAGTACATGATAATAAAAGATTCATAAAATTGACTCGCCATTCCCACAAAAATTAAATAAACCTTGAATATATTAAACTAATATTCATTCAATTAATATTTTCATGTATTTAATTTAAACCTTGTAAATACATTTAATAAATAAATTCAATTCACATTATTCATAACTTGAATAATATGAATTTATTTATTACTTTGGTGATTCTATCTTCTTAGACAAATCTTGAACCCTAGTGGTGGGTCCCACCATTTCCAATATACCTATTCAACTAAATAGGAAAAATTCTTGAATACGCTATTGTGTGTAACCCTCTAGGCCCTTATCTCGATAGTAGTAAATATTATTCACCTACCAAGAGCGGGATCTAACAACCTATTATGACCCCTAAAGAGATAAGTTTTGTCATAATAGTGACAACCAACCTACGGAAACGCACTGTGTAATATAATCTCTTTGTCATTAATATCGCATAAAGTAGGACGCACACTTGTGTCATCTTCCTTGACTTGTTTTATAATTTTTTGATCAAACTGAATGGATTAACCCTTGACTACCATGGCCATGGTCTTATGAAGGTACTACCATCCTGATCAACATGGCTCAAGATATATAACTTCCATAAACCAAAAGCGAAAAATCGTTTATTGACCATTTAACTAATGTCATGCCACTAATGATGCACCCAACACAAACTACCTCACCATGATTTCAATATCATGGTTTTCATCTTGCATCAAAGTATTCAATCAAACGATATACATTAGTAATGATCTCAAGTCAGGAGACCATTACACATGATTAGATAGGAATATCCAATGACACCCAAAACATGTGAGGTTCCTATTGGCGGGTCTATCCTCATTATCTCACTGCTAGAGATCACCAAATATAAACTTCATGAGAGGAAGTCTCAATACTTATGACCCCCCAACACCTGATAGTATAACATATACTATATCCAGTTAGTAATATGCATCAAGAATATATGCCCTATGTTTAAGGTTAATGTCATAGTATCTCAAGGTTCTCATTATAGCATGGGATCTGCTATAACCTTTTGATACGAAAATTAATATATGGACATTACCATTAAATAATGGACGTAGAAATATTTTCACTATAATGGTAAGTAATCATCATGCATATATAACTTGTATACATGATATGTTAATAAAAAACACTACATAGTTGGGTCTAGGGAACCCACTATTTCAACACAAAAGACTTTTTTCAAGTTTCCACCACCACTAAATTAGTGAACAACTTCTAATTCAATAATTTTATGAGGGACTTGTCCCCATGGATCATGGTATGATAGATGCTGTAGCTAGTCGTTCCCTAGTGGATAAAAATCCTATAGACTCTCATTACTTAATATCCATCATGGATCAAAATACACAACAATTTGGTACACAAGCAATCACACCAACATGAGGAGTTCATGATGTAATTCATTAATCCATATAATGAAAGGTATATAATAAACTTGATGAGATGCATACCATTCTAAGACAATTAGATCAAGTACAAGGTAATTCACACTCTCTACCCATTCCATTTCATTTTGGTATTTGTTATGATAATACTCATTTTTAAGACCAGTTCCCACAACTTTAGGATTCATCCGAGTCTTGTGAAA
Organism: Viscum album; assembly: GCA_963277665.1. Taxonomy (NCBI): domain Eukaryota; kingdom Viridiplantae; phylum Streptophyta; class Magnoliopsida; order Santalales; family Viscaceae; genus Viscum; species Viscum album. Next base: position 452,183,654 of record OY728133.1, read on the forward strand.
TAGTATTCCCTTGGAATCCTTTTCAACAACCACTTCCCTTAAAGTAAGAGAACTTTAGGCCAAATCAAAACCCTGGGTGGAAATCAAAACCAAAATACCAACAAGGAGGAAACTAAAGGTACCTTAAATAGAACTAGTATCAATAAGGATAAGGTATGCAACCTTCCTACCCTTCACCATCTTGAAACAATTCACCTCCTCCCAAATCCGAACCAAGCCTCGAGGACATGGTGAAGAAAATGGAATCCTAGAACCTCCAATTCCAATATACCACACAATCAACTATTCAAGACCTATAAACTCAAGTAGGATAATTGGAAAACACCATCAATGAGATAAATATTAAAGGTTATGGAAAACTACCATCCTGACCTATTACTAATCCAAAGGATAAAGGTAATGTATGTGTAATTACACTTCATAGTGGTAAAGAATTTTCTTCTCCCAATTATTCTACCCAATAGGTATCTCAACCTCTTTATAACTCTCTTTCCCCACCATCAAAACATCCAAGTAAAGAAAAACAAGACAAAAATGGTAAAACAAAATATCATTTAGGATTCCCCTAAACAATCCATTCCTCTTCCTTTCCCCCAAATACTCTCTAAATCTTAGAAATTTTTTGATAATCAGATTGATAATGAAATAATGGATACATTTAAAAAGGTACAAGTTAACATTCCTTTATTATATATAGTTAAAAAAATACCTCACTATTCCAAATTTGTTAAATAGATTTTCACCCATAGATGAAAAATGAAGGATAATGAGAGAGTCAACCTAGTAAGGAATGTATCAGCTTTAATATAACCAGTGATTCCAACCAAATTCAAGGATCCAGGCACTTTCATGATACCTTTCATCATAGGGGAGACTTTCTTTTCAGATTATATTCTTAATTTAGGTGCTTCCATTAATGTAATGCCTCAATCCTTGTATACTCTTCTCCAGGTTGGAGAGATTCAACTAACATGCATCATCATGAAAATTTACAACCAAATCACAATACACCCATAAAGAGTGATCAAGGACATCCTCATAAAAGTGAAGAGTCTCATATTCCCTATAGAATTCTACACTCTTGAGATGGAAGATACCCGAAACCAATGACATGTTTCTCTCATACTTGGAAGGCCATTCCTCAGAACAACAAAGACGATCATAAATGTTCACAATGGTATTCTATCCATAGAGTTCAGTGGAGAAAAGGTAAGTTTCAAAATCCTTAATGCTATGAAACACCCCAATGAAGAGTACTCCACTCCTCCTATCTATTATATGGAAGTGATCACTAATGACACACACACACACAAAATTCTCTCCTTGATCCATACTCTCATTCATTTTCATCTTCTTCACCCTTGGATGATTTGAGTTTTGATTTATGTTTTGAGTGTTGTGTGGGTTCATAAAAGTGTAAATTTTGTGCTTTAATTTATGAGTGTATTTATTATAAGGTACCCATGACTGTTAATGATTCTACAAATATCATTTAAATTGATTATATTTCCTTATATAATAAACATGAGCAGATAGACAGTTTCATAGACCTAACTCCTCATAAATCCTCTTCCTAAATAGAAAAAACCACAGGTGTTGGAATTAAAACCACTCCTATCTCATTTAAAATATGTCTATCTTGAAGGTATTGACCAATTGAACATCATTATTTCCAAAAATATCTCCCCAAAGTAGGAATAAAAATTTATATTCCTTTTAAGAGAGTGTAAAAAGGTGATATAATGGACATTAGATGATATTCCTGGGATTATCCCATCTATTTGTATACACCATATACTTTTATATAATGAGGTTAAACTTGTAAGGCAATATCAATGATAGTTGAATCTCATCCTCCTTGAAGTTTTAAAATTGGAAGTTAGTGAAATGCTTGTTGCTGGGATCATCTATCCCATATTTGATAGTAAATGGGTTAGCCAAGTGAAAATTGTTCCTAAAAAAGTAGAATAATAGTAGTATCAAATGAAAGGAATGAACTAGTTCCAACACATGTGCAAAAATAGTTGGTGAGTCTATATTGAATACCATTGACTGAATCAATCCATGTGAAAGGACCACTTTCCTCTACCTTTAATTGAACAAATGTTAGAAATATTTCCTGGTAATTCCCATTTTTGTTTTCTTAATGGATATTCATGTTATTTTCAAATACATATAGACCCTAAGAATCAAGAAAATACAATATTTACCTATCCATTCGGTATATTTTCATATAGGAAGATGAATTTTGGTCTCTATAATGTTCTTGATACTTTTCATCAATGTATATTGAGTATTTTTTTGAGTACCTTGATAATTTTATGGAAGTTTTTATGGATGATTTCATAGTTTATTCCTCTTCCCTTGATGACTATTTGGAACTCCTAGGTTCTGTAATCCACCATTGCATTAAAAAATATCTTGTATTAAATCATGAGAAATTCTATTTCATGGTTTAGTGGGGGATATTTATTGGGAATATTATTTCAAATGATGTAATTAAAGTGTATAAATAAAAAATTAAATTAATTTCATTCCTTCCATATGAAAAATGTGTTCATGAGGTGATATCTTTCTTAGGACATGCTAGTTTTTACCGTTGATTCATTAAAGACTTTAGTAAGATCACACTTCCCTTATCCTAATTATTAAAAAAATATTCCGATTTTTTGTTTGATAAAAAATGTGATAACTAATTCAATTCACTAAAAAGTAGCCTCACATAACCTCCCATAATCCAACCACCAAGGTGGGATCTCCCCTTTGAACTTATGTGTGATTCCTCTAACTTTGAAATTTGGGCAGTTTTATCACAAAGGGTTGAGAAGGATCCTCATGTCATTGTGTATTCCTTATGTACCCTTGAACTTACACAAGAAAACTACATGACCAATGAAGAATAAATTCTTTATATTGTGGTTTTATTGGAAAAATTCCATTCATATCTTATTGGGTAAAAAATAATTGTGTTTTTTGATCATGTTGCCTTCATTTTCTCATTAAGAAACCCAAATCCAAGACCTTTCACATACGGTAGATACTCCTAATCCAATAGTTTGACCTTGAGATTCAAGATAAGAGAGGAGTGTAAAATATAGCATCTGTCCACAGTAGAAATACTTCACCACCATTGGACCACCATGTTGACTCATCCCATCCCATTAGAGAATTCTTTCCCCATGAGAACCTTTGTGATGTTGTGGCCCTTACCCCTTAGTATGTAGACATTGTGAATTTTATAGAATCATACATCCCCCCCAATTTTAGCACCTCATAATATTAGATACTTAAGCATGATTCATGATGGTACATTTAGGATGACCCATACTTATTTAGAATTTATAGTGACTAGCATGTTTTTTGGTGTGTACCAAACCATAAGTTCACCTCTATTTTGAGTTTCTACCACACTTTGGCTTATGGGGTCCACTTTAGATCTCAACTTATAGCCCGTAAGGTCCTTGACTTGGGTATTTATTAGCCAACATTGTATAGAGATGACCATCAGTTTTGTAAGTCATGCACATGATGTCAATTCATAGGGAATATATCCAAGAAGAATTAAATTCCCCAAAAACCCATGTTATTTTTTGAAATTTTCGATGTATGGGAAGTTTAATTCAAGGGTCATTTTCCAAATTCATTTGGATTTATATACATTTTACTAGATATTGACTATGTATCTAAATTAGTGGAAGAAAAGGCTACCAGTACCAATGACTCTTGAGTGGTTATTTATTTTGTGAGGTCATATATTTTTAGTAGGTTTGGTTTTCTAAGATTCATCATTAGTGATCAGGGTTTACATTTTTGTAATCACAACATGAAAAAATTTCTCTGTAAGTATGGGTTTGTTCATAAATTTTACACTGCTTATCACCCCCAAACTAATAGAAAATTAGAAATCTCAAATCTGGAAGTTAATATAATATTAGAAAAAATGGTACAACCTAATAGTAAAGATTGGAGTTTGCACTTGGATGATTCACTTTGGCCATACCATACAACTTTTAAAACCCCGATTGGAATGTCACTATATAGGATTATGTTTGGAAAGTATTTTCACCTTCTGGTGGAGGTAGAGAAATATGCATATTGGGCTATTAAACAATGTAATATGAATATTTTATATGTAGGTGAGCATAGAAAGTTACAGATTCAGGAGTTGGAACAAATTTGGCATGATGCATACGAGAACTCCCAAATCTATAAAGATAAGACAAAGGATATCTATGATGGGATGAATCATCAGTGAAAGTTTCATATTGGTGAGAAGTTCCTCATGTTCAATTCTCAGCTAAATCTCCACATAGGTAAGCTTTACTCCCAATGGCTCAGTCCTTACACCGTTACTAATGTTTACCCTTTTGGTACAATATATGTTTTTCACGAGCAGATTAGATGAAGTATTATCATCAATGGGAAGATACTTAAACAATATTATGAGAATTTTCCAAAACATATGGTGGAGGAAATCCACCTTTAAGAAGAAATATACCAGTGAAACCCACTAGGTTTTATCCTTCCTTCCCATATTCTCTTTTATTATAGTGAAGACACTATACACTCTAGGTGTGTGTGTGTGTGGAAGGGGGGGGGGTGAGTACATTCTTAGGTTCTTTAGTATTTTCATTATCTTTATTATTTCTTCTATTTTTCCTTAAAATATTGTATTTTTACCTTTCCACCTATTTTATCTTAAAAAATAATATCCAAAACCATTTTTCATGCTTGAGTTTATTGTGTGGAAAATTTCATTGTTTTTGGAAATTTTTTTTTCAAATGAATGCTGATATGAAATATTTTTCTAGAATTTTTATTTTCAAATCATTCTTAGGCGTTTAATGGATTTTTGAAACCCATACCTCATTAGCAATAACCAATATTTTAATCCCTTACCTGAGATACATTCTAAGCCCTTTATTGAATATTCTTTCTTTTAATCACTTTCATGAGAGTCTTGAGTCATGTAGAGAAAATAGAACTTGCCTTGATTCTATTTTAAGCCATAATATTTGATTGTGCTACATTCATGATAGAGTCCACCATTCATTGAAAATATATTTGTACAATTAAATTCTATTTTTATCCACATTGACATTTTACCCCTCTTGAGCCTTAGATACCATGAAATTTCTATTAGGTAGACACATTAAAAGCCAATTTATCCCTACCTACCCATCACATATGTACATTCCTATTTTATTTTTAGCAAGTGTGAGGGAGAGGATGTTTCCTTGGGAATTCTAGGGAAAGATTCACTGTAATTGGATGAGTGAAAGGGTTCCTACATTTTTTTGGGCAGTGGGTCTACAAGACATATTATATTATTGTGTTATACATGTTTCCCTCTTTATCTCTAAAAAACTTTATATAAAAAATACAATAGTTCTGTACATAAAAAAATAGAATGAAAGAAATAAAAATGGAGAAAAGAGGATGTTTACTCATTATTATTCAATGCTTGGTTGTGGCACACACAAAATGAACAAAGGTGAGAATGATTTGAAAGTGATACACTATATGAGATATTGAGTGAGTATATTCATTTTGAATACTTGCTGAATTTTGACATGATTTATACTTAATATATTAAACACACCTCTTCTGACTCAGATTTTTAAACATCAGATCCCACCAACCCTTGTACCTCAGAAAAACTAGTTGGAAGTCCTCTTGAGTAGTGCACTAGTTTATACTGGTATTGAACTTATAATCTTGTCAACCATATGGTATGGTCACATGAACTCTAGGAAATGATCATAAATCCACTTTCATATGTTCCTAAGAGTGAAGAGGTAAAATTTCTAGGTGAGGTAAGTTGTGACATATTGCATGGGTGAAAAATAAAATTGAACACATTTGAATGTTAGAGAAGAAGAATGATAGTAAAATTGATTTCATAAACAATACATGATAGATTTAATTTCAAAATAATCTTGTAATTTTTATCACCTTTGATTTAGGAATGGGACTTGATTTGGATATGTGACTTTGCATAGGAGTGAAAATGTTTAGGTGTGGGGGTGTGATCACACCATGATTAACTATTTTATTTCACCCTTACACCACTATATTAAACTAGTTTTGTATTGAAAATTAAAAATATAATAATAAATTAAACTTCATGTTTGATTCAATAATTTAATCTTTATCACTTTTAAAAAGGGTAATTTCACTTTTTTGATGATTTCATTGTAGGTGTAGGTGATTTGGAGAGACTAGGAAGGAAATATCTACCATTTTGGAGACCTAAAGGATTAATCTCCATATCTTATAAGTTTTAGAGTCTATAATAAGTGATTCTTAAACATCTATGGCTTACTCCCTTTCCACGGAGTTCTAAACTCCTTGTGATCACCTAGGGAGCAACGTGATGTAAATCCTAAGCTTATTGTTTGTAATATTTAAATGATATTTTTAATTTTAGGTTTTTATATTGTTTTTATTCATCCTATCTTATTATTTAATTGAGTTATGTACTAGTATGTAAAACTCAACTCATATTATCATGTTTGGGGTACCCATTCATGTGATGTTTCATACACCATTCAACACATTTTCTTATCTCTTTCAATTGTGGTGTTTGTGTGATTCATATTGGTAAATTAAACCCTCATAATCACTACCATGGCCATTTAATTTAATTTCATGGTAACACATAGAAAAAATATACAACCCTGGACAACATGTTGAGTTCTTCATGTGTTTCCTCAGTGAGTTTTGGTTATGAAGTCAGACACAAATAACTCTATCATCGGCGGTAGTTGGTGAATCATTTTGTGTTTATTACTGAACCCTAGGAGGTATCCTAGTATAAAATCACTAAAATTATGGTTCTTGATGTTATAAACTAGGTATTAAAAGATATAAACCCTATATCTTAAAGCGATGAAGGATGGGCATCATGAGATTTCCCTAGGATGATCACCCTTAATCAATTCTATTAATTTTTTCTTTGTTTTATTGGTTTACTTTTTATATTGTATTAAATAATCAAAACACAAGTTTTATAAAATTCTATTACCCTTTTATTTTCATAATCTCAACCTTATTTTTTAATTAATGATCTAAGGATCTATTTAGAGATGGCCTAGGGTTCCTACTATACTGAAAAAATTCTAGTAAATAAAATTTCTTATTTGACGTGCTTGACAATGCGATCGGAGATATCAAATAGATAAGATCATGAGTACTAAACCTCCAATATAAGAACCACATGTTTTATGTGTCATTGGTAGTTCCTATCTGTGAAAACATGTAATGGTCTCCTGACTTGATATTATTATCAGTGTATACTATTTTATCATTCACTTTTATGTAAGACAAAAACCATGATATTTATGTTGTGGTGAGGTAGCTTTCATTAGGCATGTCATTGGTGGTATGACATTGATTGAATAATCAAGATAGAATCTATAGATTTTGAAAGGAATTTATATCTTTGACCCAGTTGAAAATGATGGTAATACCTTCACTAAATCCATGGTCATGGTAAAAGATGTTAAGTCTACCTAGCATGGTCAACAACCAATAAAGCAATAAAGGATTATGACATGAATTGTGTGCCCTGCTTTATGAAATATCATTAGATAAAGAGATTATATTATATGGAAGGTGTTCGTAGGAGATTATAGTTGTTATGACTATTTCTTATCTCCTTAGGGGCCCTAATGGGTTACAAGACTCCACTCTTGGTCTGTGAATAGTATTCACTGCTATTGAGATAAGGGTCTATAGGGCCACACACTTAGCTTATTTAAGAGTCTGATCTATTCTAAATGAATAGATGTATAGGACATAGTGGACCCCACCACGAGGTCTGAGATATGTCTAAGTTTTAACAATCCACAAGAAATAAATAAATTAATTATTATTTGAGTATAGAATAATTGGAGTTGAATTTATTTATATAATTTATTTACAAGTATTAAAGTGAATGCATGGAGAAATATTCAATGAACGAATGTTATATTAATATTCAAGGTTTGTTTAATATTTGAAAGAATAATTAGTCAAGCTAAGTGGATCTATTTTATCATGTAATATATATTTATTATATTAATAGTAAGTGATTAAAATATAAATGAAATTTATATCATAATTAGTTGGTAATAACATGTATCTTATGGATTATTTAGTGGGTAATACATATCCGGGGGATAGGGAGCCAATTTTGGGTATTTTGTACCTTTCTATATAAGTGATAGGAGGATCTCATTTGGGGAACTATCCATCACACAAATTTGAGATTCTGTCTCTCATATCTTCTATATCCTAGAGAGAGAAGGTATCAATCCAAGTATCCTATCTGAGTTATCCTTCAAGAATCAAAGGATCAACGTAGTAGTGATCATTGTGATGTCGAAGGCATCATTAGATCTCCACTCTAGCCCTTAGATATTAATGATCAATATTTCCAAAGACTTTTGAAGTGAATGTGGATGATCTAAAGGGATCCGACTTCAGTTCCTTTGGGCAACGGTCACCGGTGATGAGCGGTTGTTAAACACTCCTTCAAATCGATCAAGATAATGGTTTGATTTTTTTGTACTTAATTCCTTCACATGATTTCCTAGACCTTCATATTGGGTTTCACATCAATGGATATGATGTAGTTATGTTTATCTGATGATAAAATTTTTAGAACCCTAGCTTATATGCTTCCACTGCACACCCTGGTACCTTTATGTGGTTAGTTCCTACACTTCACAAATAAATTACCAATATTTTTCATAAAATACCATGATAATTAGAGCGTGTTTTATTGTTTTTGAGTATGTGACAGGTTTTTTGAACTAAAATGTCAATTTTAAATAAAAAAATAATTTTTTGTCACACTAGTCATGTCTTGTGTTGGATTGACGTATGATTAATTCATACATATAAAAAAATGAATTATCAATTATTATCCTAAAATCTTAAGATAATTTGAGTTTGTTTTCTTGGTTTGGAGTATGTGATGCACATTTTAAACTAAAATGTAATTTTTAAATAAAAAAACACGATCAATCATACCATCTATATTGTGTGTTAGATTTATGTGAGGTTGATTCATACATGTTACAAATGAATCACATATCATTATCATAAATTATCATGAAAATCCAAGAACGTTTTCTCAGTTTTGACTATGTAATGTGTGTTTTGGATTGAAATGTCTTTTTTAAATGAAAACACACACTTTCAGTTATACCAGACACACCGTGTGTTGTATTGATGTGCATTTGATTCATAAAAATCACAAATGAATTATCATTATTTGTTCTAAAATAAAAGATAATTTGAGTGCATTATAATCATTAAGTATCATTAATATAGAGATTATTAGTGATTAGGGAGACTGTTTATTAGTTTGATGTTTTTCATTTTAAATATTAAAAATAAATCATACTACAAATACTTTAAATTTTATTAACATTGTTTAGAATTACTTCACATGATTAAACTAGATAATTATAATTTATCACAACTTTGATAAATCACATTGTCACTAGTGCATAAACTATTTAAAATGATACTATTTACAACATTAGTTTTTAAAAACTAACTTTATTAATTGTCTTTTATATTGGTTAATAAATAAACTACATAAATTATATGATCTAAAAATAATTTATATTGGTTAATAAATATCTGAAGTTGAAAATATTTAAAAAAAATTAAAATGTCACATGGGACCTCTTATTTCATTTCAATCACTCGATCTCTCTAATTTTTTTCTCTCAAATGGAAACCTAACCTATGATTCAATGATCATCTCTACCATCATCATCATTATCTCCATTTCTTATCGCTCCCACCATCTTATGATGCTATTGCTGAACTCAGTAAATTATTCTTGGACTTTCTCTGACTCTCTTTTTTTCTTATCAGTTGTATCTTAAGTTTTTTATTTTTACATTATTTTCATTCTTTTTTTAAATTGTTTTCATTGCTTACAGACAAAGTATGTGTTTAATAGAGTTTTTTTATGGTTAACTGTATTCATTTTATTCATATACCACCTTATATCTTCTAATTTACATCAATTTGATCTTGGGTTCTAACCCTAATTGGACTTTTTTTCCTGAAGGTTTCCATGTTTGGTCCATGTTGATTTGATCTCATTTTATTTTTATTTTATTATACTCATTTTTATTGCAATATTTTGATATATTTTAAAATTTTGGGTTTTTTTTTTGTTTTAACATTTTTAATTATAGTAATTGGCATCTTTTTAGAATTATCTTACTTTCATAATTGCTTATCTATTATATTATTAGTAGGTTCATGGGTGGGTGTACAAAGGAAACAAATTGCAGACACATATACTCAAAACTAGGACCTCTTCAACATACATTATATTTTTATTTGGTATTAAATATATGAAAATTATTTATAAAATAATTTATGCTTGTTTATTATATTTTACAAAGTTTTATTTTTAAAAATAAAATATTTTATTATTAAATATTTTATATTATCTGAAATGAATATTATTTAATAAGGAATATATATTTTATAGAAATTATAAATGTGTGTAAAGTTTGTTAGTTTTAATTAATTTTAATAATTAATGATTGGTTGTTTATTTTTTGTTTTCTAACTTATCATTGTTTAATATTCAGTTATTTATTTTATATTGAGTGTTTTAATTTGTAAATATTTAATTGAATTATTATATCTTATGTTTGAAATATGAAAATTAATATTTTTTTAAATTTTTTGTATTTATATTTTTAAATGAAAAAATATCATTTTTTTTGTTTTTTTTACTTTTACATTTTTCAAAATAAATAAAAATAGTTAAATAAATATTTTATATATTTTTTAAAATATAAATAGATAATTTTTTATTTAATTTAAATAAAAAATTATGTAAAACATTTTCAATGAATCATTTTGATAAATAAAATATTTTATTTCACTTTTTTATTTTAAATAAAACAATTTATTTTTAATAATATTTTATTACATAATGAATCATTGATAAGCAAAAAAATTGTCTTCTTTTACTTGTATTGTTATTTATAAAAGTAAATTTGAATTTGAGTTACAAAATATAGTAAATTATATTTAATACTTGAATCTTTTTTATATGTGACAATGAATTATAGTTATATTAATACATAATGAAAAAAATGATGAATATGAGAAAGGGGTTGGTATTTTTTGGATTTTTCCAAAAAAATGTTCTAAACAATGATCTATTTTTCCGTCTATGCCTAAAATGTTTAAATATGAGAAAGATGTAAAGCATATAAATCAATGATCATTTAATTTACAATAGATTTAATTTGGGTTACATTCCTTGGATTTATCATGGTAAAATTGGGAAGAATTCAAGATTTAACGATGATAAAGATTTTAAAAATTAATGTTCTGATCAAATTGAAGAAATGATTCTTGATGTTGGAGTAGATTTAATTGAGAAAATATAGTTCATTGAGCACTTATATAGTGATTCTAAAAAACTATTGTGCCTAGGTTGTACAAAATTCATAGTTTTATTCACAATGTTAATATTGATGAACTTGAAAGTTGGGAATATATCGAGTAGCAAGAGTTTTATAGAGTTAATATATCCATTGAAATATATACTTCTTAAAGATAATAATCTTCAAGATTCAAATTATAATGCATAGAAATATTATCCTTGTAAGATCCTAGGTTTTTCTTGAGGTACAAATATTTTTAATTTTAGTTTAACTCATTGGTTTTGACCTATGGTGAGTTTCTAATGAGATCATGAGAGTTTTAGGGGTGTTCTGGGTTTGTTCGGAGCCTGGAGCCCATGTTTTTGGGAAAGGTAGCTGGGCTTCATGGTTAGTAGAAACTATGTGACCCATGCCGCATGGTTTAATGAATTCGTGTGAGGGGGTCCAACACACTGACCAGGGCTGTACAGTTTGAGGAAACTATACATCCAAGGGCACATGCCCATTCGACCCACCTGTAGTTTTTAACCGAGTCCAAATGCATGGTCGACGCACTGTTTGTCTAACCATGCAGCATGACCATGTGAGGGTGGTTCTTGGATAGTGAGGGGTGCATGGTTGGTGCACGGTTTGGCCAACCATGCCACCAAACCATACAACCCAGTTAAAAAGTGGTAAATTACCATTTCCCCCCATGGATTTTAAATGTTTAAACCCTCCTTGCCTCCTTTGTTTCCAATATACAGGGAGTTCCAATTTCCTCTCGTGAAGAGCTCATAAGATAGGATTTGATCCAAATACAGTATGTGATATCCGATTCGAGCATTGATCATCTCATTGGATCCATGCTAGTATGTTCTTCAATAATCTTGTATCATTCTTCATTTGTATTCATATCGATGAAGTTATTTTGGTGTAAGAAAATATGCCCTATTTCTAAGATTTTCTTTTGTCTTTTGTTTTTCTTCTGATCTAGACCAAATCGAAGGTCGGTTCTAGACGAGTGTTCTACTATGGACCTATGGTAGGTGGTCTACACCTTTTCCCATATGGTTTGGTTGTTTTATATCTTTTTGCAATCGTTCCACACTATGAATCTTCCCACATTTTCCCTTATATCAATTGAATTATTGAAATGAATGAATTAGAACCTGTTAGGTTTCCCCTTGAGTACAATTTTATGGTTGGAGGATGTTTATCCTCAACCTAGGACACCCATGGGGTGTTCCCTTATATCTGACTTATGTTATACCACCTCTTTAGGTGCGCGTGAGCTTGCCAATATTAGTGGGTGCCTAAATGGGAATTTATTGAATTGTTAAGGTTTTGAACACCTTATTTACCTGTTTATGAGTAAATGAAAGGAATTAATTGAATTATTTTGATAGTATAAGGTTGTTTACTCCTTTTCATGTTATTTCATATGATTGAAATGGATGAATGGTTTATTTGATAAATGTTTAATGAGTTGAAAAAACTCATTGGTTGTGAATAGATATTAAATAGTTATTTATTGATGAATTGAAATAGTAGTGGATGCCTCGAATGAGATCCTTGTATCCTAATTCCATAGATTCCATGGAAATTTCCACTCCATGTACCTTGTTTATGGTAGTGGATACCTTGGACCAATTTACTCCTTAGATCCTAATTCTATAGGATACCATGGGCCTTGATACTCATTAGATATGGTTTTCTTAGACTTTCATTGGATATGATTTTTTGACATGCTCCTTTGAATCCATCCATGTATTTACTAAGTTTCCATCAAGATGATCCTAGGACACGATGATGATGACTTAGTCTTCTATACCTTGTAACCAACCCTTAATTTTTTAACACATGATTAAATGAGGATGCTGTTGTGGATGTTATACGCTGGTTTACACGGCGCAATCATTGTGGATTGTTTGATATTCTTATAGATAGCCCTGGTATGGGTATCTGACTACTGTGGTTAGATTGTATAGACTTTCACTTGTCTATTATGCTTTACAGTCTCCCTTGTTATGGGAGCTTAACTATTGTTCACAAGGATCCATGCTTGGTTGGATAGGATCAAATTTGCATGTGACTCTTTACTTTCAGTAATTTTATATCTATGATATATTTCACACTACTTCTATTTATATTACACAAATTGGATTTGTTATAGACACCGTTAGTGGTGACCCGCTAAGTGTTATCTCACACCCTATTTGGGCTGCCATTGGGTACCCAGAAATACTTCATGGATATAGGTAGGGACTAGAGAAAGCACCTATTGTATGATGCTTGATTTGATCATTTCTTAGGATAAGGGGAGAACATGACTGGGCTAGGATTTCAATGATATCTAGAGATAATTAATTTAGTCTTTTTGTAACTTTTGTAGAGATATGACACATCATTTTTTATATGATACTACTTTGGATTTATTATTACTACTTCCATATGAATGTTATCTTATATCAGTGATTTATATTATGATTCCCCTATTGATCTGTATTATATTACACTATGTTACACTTTGACATGAGGGAATTTCTATAGACACACTATAGGCCTTCACTGCTAGTTGGTAGCTTCTAGAATATAGGGAGGTGCACTTGAGGCTATGTGACCCACCAGATCGGGGAACCTTTCAGTGACATATGGGTCAGGATGTTACAAAGTGGTATCATAGCATTTTTATGGCGTCTTTACTATTTTTAGATAATAAACGGAAGATTAGGAAGGTATAAGAATTTGGTAATGAGCTGTTCTTGGGAGTATCCAACCCAAGTATAGAAAAAATAAAAATTGACTTGAATGAATTTTTTTGTTTTCAATATTTTTCTTATTATAGTTTATTTGATTCCACTATTGGGTGATGCACTTGAGGTTTTATATTTAATTGATTACAATTTTTTATACTTGGACTAATGAGATGAGGGCATTCCATTTCATGCATCATATTTGAAACCATTAAAATTTAAATGACATGAATTATGCCATGCCATATAGGATTCATTTCTTGGTTTCATGACTTTATTATTAGTGCCTTGTGTGATATATCATTTTTTGATAAATGATTTGTATAGGGGGTTGAGAATATAATTGATACTTACCGTGCTTGCCTTAACCTAATAGTGTCTTCCTATATAGGCTAAAGTGGACACATTAAGCATTTAATTATGGCATGTTGATCCATGGACCACTAGTCACATTAGGATGAAACATGTTATGGTCGGGATTAAATGGATTCCATAGTTCAATTTATAAGGTTTATGTGCCCTTATAAATTGGAAAATGAAAATACATCTAATTCAACCATTAAAATATAATTATATAAAAATTTAAATTTAAATGAAATTAAAATTGAGAAATAGAGAACTTGACCTAGACCTAGATTTAGAGTGGGAAGTAGGTAGTGTATCTAGTTCTTTTATGGTTGTTTCTTTTACCCAGTTCTGGATTTAGGAGTAGGCATAGGGGTGTGACTTATTTATAGGAAGGCTTCGACCTGTCCTATGTTTTAATATATATGAATTGGTTTCTACTTGTTTCTTTTTTGAGGTGTTTTTTTAGTATTGTAGAGACATGACCCTATGAAGACCCCATTCGTGTGCCAAGAGGGTAGCCATGACCATGCTCTAGAGGTGGTGGGCCCTAAGCCCCCAGTAGTGCCTCCAGTAGTGCCAACTATGGAACCAACAATTTTATCCAATATGGGTGCTGATGTCTAGTTCTATGAGGGATTCCTATGCTTCATGTAAACTTTTCAGGGAACCCTGTAGTCTGCCATGTCTATGGAAGAGCTGACATGTGTGTTCCAATAGTAGCATCCTCCCACGTTTTCAGAGGATAGAAGTCTAAAAGCTGCAGAGCTATGGATTAAGACTAGTTTGTCAATTTTGGAACATCTAAAGACACCTCTTGAGAGGAGAGTAAATCTCATGACATATATTCTTCTGGGAGCAGCTAATCACTGGTGGGATGTTCTAAACCAGACTGATAGGATGCGAGATATAGTTTGGGGTGATTTCCAAACCAGGTTTTATGATTAATTTTTTCTTGAGACCCTAAGAGCTAAAAGGACTAGCGTGTTTATGCATCTAGAGTATAGAAAAAGGACTGTTATGGAGTATTAAACATGATTTACAAAGATTTATCATTCTGTGTCAATTTATCTTACTGATGAGCCATCAAGGGGGAGACGATTCAAGTAAGGTCTCAAGAATGTTGTTCGATCAAAGGTAAATGTGTTTCAGCTGAATACTATTACTAATATAGTGAATCAGGTACTGATTACTGAACAAAACCCGAGGTAATATGGGGTGTAGAGTAGGGTAATTCAGCCTTTTGACCAAGTGGTTCAGCAACTTCTGGCAGGAAGCACCATTATGAGACTTCTTGTGAGGGGAGTACCAACCGAGATAATAGTGATTATAGTTTTGTCTTCTTCCACTAGTGTGGGAGGTGAGGAAACATGAGGAACTGGTGTGATAGAGACCTAGTCGAGTGCCGATCTTGTGAAAAGATGGGCCACATACAGTTTTTTTGCAGGACCTTCTCTCCAGCAGTTAGTGGAAGGGGATCGACTCCAACTCCAGGTTCTAGAGTGGGATTCACACCACTATATTATACTAAGAGCTGGAGTACTATATGTCATTAAAACCAAGGTGGTGGTTGTGTCCGAGGAATCCATACACCAATTGTACCTAGAAAACAGAGTGGGATTACTCTAGATAGTGAGTTTGTTTCACAAGGCTGTGGTTCAGGCCAGATATA
This sequence comes from Viscum album, assembly GCA_963277665.1. Classification (NCBI taxonomy): domain Eukaryota; kingdom Viridiplantae; phylum Streptophyta; class Magnoliopsida; order Santalales; family Viscaceae; genus Viscum; species Viscum album. Next base: position 452,199,826 of record OY728133.1, read on the forward strand.
TTCTATATAGACTACACCTGAGGAACAATGATTTGGGAGATCTATGAGGATAGGTACAATATTAGTATCCTCTACTCTAATATCTACTCTTTTTGATATAATTTATTCACATAGTTTCATATATATACCTATTGTGGAGAGACTTGGGACAATTGTTCAGTTCTTTTATGGAGTTATGACTTTGGAAACTCCGTTGAGGATCAAAACAAAGGGTGTATACAAGTATAGGGAGTGCCCCCTTAATATTGGTGGATGTTATTTAGTATGATATCTTTGTTTTCCTTGAGATGATAGGGATTGACATCGAACTCGGGATAGAATATATAGTTTCTTATTGAGCCAATGTCGATTGCTATCACTGGAGGGTGACCTTCATATCATCCAAGGGTAGTTTTTTATTCATAAGGGTAAATGGGATGTCTAGGTAGGTAGATCTAGACTTGAGCATCGTGGGCTAGGTGGGATGCTATCCTATATTTCTATCTTGTATATAGATGATTAGAGATCATGTCAGGAAGATTTCCTTCTAGTGGTTGATCATTTCAGGGATGTTTTCCTGAATAAATTTTCTAGTTTACCTCCTGAGAGAGAGGTGAAGTTTTTGCATTGATCTAGTGAAAGGAGCTGCACCAGTATCCATTCCTCCTTATAGGATGAATACTATAGAGTTGAAGAAGCTCAAGATGCATCTAGATGACTTGGAGGAAAAGGGGTTTATACGACCTAGTACTTATTCATGGGGTTCGCTGATCCTTTTTATGAAAAAGGTGGACATGACTCTCAGACTATATACAAATTATTAGAAATTGAAATAATTGACAGTTAAGAACTAGTGTACCTTGCCTAAGATAGATGATATCTTCGACCAACTTGGTAGATCTTAGATTTCCTCAAATATTGATTTAAGATCAGGTTATCACCATGTATGTGTTCAACCTATAAACATACCTCATACAACTTTTCATAGAAGGTATGTTCTATATGAGTATTTGGTTATGCAATTTAGTCTTAAGAATGTGCCAATAGTTTTCATGGTGCTGGTGAACCAAGTTTTCCATCCTTACCTAGATTCTTTTGTGGTGGTATTCATGGATGATATCATAGTGTATTCTCATAATTGGAACAACCATGACGAACATCTTGAGATAATTTTGGATACACTAAGAGAGAATTAGTTATATGCTAAGCTCACAAATTTCCACTTTTAGATGGATCAAATTTACTTCTTAGGTTATATTATCTCAGAGGTAGAAGTATCAATTGACCTAGAGAAGGCGAGAGCCATAATTTCCTAGGATAATCCCAAGAACATATTTGAAATACAAAGTATCTTGGGGATATATGGATATTAAAATCATTTAATATAAGAATTATCATGATTAGAAGCACCTATAATGGGATTTAATAAGAAGGTTGTAAATTTTATATGGTTAGATACCTAGAAGGTAGCCTTTTAGGAGATAAAAGGGATAATAGCTTTAATACAAGTCCTGATTCTTCCAGAGTGGGGTAGGATATATACTATATATTATAATGCATCAAGAATTGGGCTAGGAGAAGTTATGATGTAGGAGGAGTAAGTCATGGTGTATGAGTATTTTCAGTTGAGGCCACATGAGAGTAACTACTCGACGCATGATCTCAAGTTAGCCGTTGTCATACATTCCTTATTCTTCTGGAGGTTCTATTTACTAGGAGAGTGTTTTTTTGTGTACATGAATCACAAAAGCCTCAAGAACATATTTACACCGCGTGATCTAAATTTGAGACAATGAAGATGTGTTGAGTACCTATAGTCATTTGAATTCGAGATTGCCTACACACCTAGAAAGGGTAATGAAATTGCCGATTCACCGAGCTGTAGGATTTAGATACAGGAAGTTAGGGAGCCCAGTAGAGAGTGAAAACTTATGGCCTTGTTTTTAGATATTCACTTGAAGGTGAAGGATAGTCTCAGGAAGAATTTTCTTTTGTCCTTGGTAGTGACCTCTAATCTTCTAGATAGGGTGAGGATGAGACAGTTATCAGATGCTGAGGGACTAATCATAAAAGAGAGTGTGGTAGGTGAGGACCCACCTCCTAGCTAGACCATGGGTGAGGATGAAATTATACATATTCATGGTCACATTTGGGTTTTAGAAGATATATGCAAGGAGATAATATGAGAGTTTCATGCCTCAATTTGGGTAGTGTATCCTGATGTTACCAAGATGTATCATGACTTGCGCCGTCAATATGGGTGTTCAGGTATGAAACATGAAGTACTTAGTTTTTTCATGATATATTCCACCTATAAGTAGGTAAAAGCATAAAATTAGTGAACAATTAGTCTTTTACAACTGTTAACTATTCCTAAGTAGAAATGGTATGATGTTGTGATAGATTTTGTGGCCGGTTTGCCAAGGCCATCTCATGGTAGTGATGCAGTATGGGTTGTTGTGGAAAGTCTCATGAAGGTCACTCATTTCTTTCTAATTAAGGAGACATTATTAGTATATAATCTTTAGAGGATTTATATCCGTGGGATAGTGTGAATTCATAGGGTTCCTCATACCATGGTATCAGATAGGGATTCCCAATTTACATATCAATTTTGGTATAATCTATAATGGGTGTTGGGTACATAGGTACTTCTGATCATGACATACCACCCTCAAACTGATGTCTAGTTAAAGTGAACTATAAAGGTTCTAGAGGACATACTTAGAGCATGTGTCCTTGATTTTGGGGGTTCTTGGGAGAGGCACATTCCCCTAGTTGAGTTCTCCTACAACAATATCTATTAGGAGACTATATAGATGAAACCTCACGAGGCTTTGTATGGTAGGCCATGTTAATCACCCATGTGTTTATTAGAGGTAGGAGAGGAAACATTTCTAGGACCTTGTCTCATTCAGGAGACTTCAGAGAAGGTCTGGCTAATTCCAAAGTAGATAACTACTACACAATCTTGACAAAAATATTATGCCAATCACTATTAATGAACTCTAGAGTTTGAGGTTTGGGATCATGTCTTTTTTCATATATCACTGAGGTTGGGACAGAGACAGATTAGGTGACAGGGTAATCTTTCACTGAGATATATCAGGATATTCAAGATTTTGGAGAGAGTCAGGACAATAGCCTATCAGTTGAAGTTACCACAGAGGTATTGAGCCATGCATTATGTCTTACATGTATCTCAGTGGAGATATTATCACTCAGACCCATCTCATACTCTGATGCTTTATTAGATGGAGTTACGGGTGGATGCTTCCTTTGAGGATCATCCTGTTTGTATCATTGATAAGAGCACGAAGGTTCTCTAAGGCCAGTCAGTTACTCTAGTAAAGGTCCTATGGAAGAATGACTGTTTACAAGATGATACCTAGGAGAAGGTGTCTGGTGTATGTTCCCATTGATTTGAGTTATTCTTAGATGATTCTTTACCACCCTTGTAAGGGAAATTCAGGGACGAATTGCATTAACTAAGAAATATTTTAATATCCCATATTTTTTTGAAGTACAAATCTATTTAATTTCAGTTTAACTCTTTGGTTTTGTCCTAATGTGAGTGTCTAATGAGATCATGGGAGTTTTTGGGGTGTTCGGGGCCTTTTCAGAGCATGGAGACTAGGTTTCTGGGAAAGATAGATGGACTACATGATTAGTAAAAACAGTGTACCCCAGATCATATGGTTTAATGAAGTCATGTGAGGGGGTCCGACCCATTGATCAGGGCCACATGGTTTAAGAAAACTAGGTATCCAGGGGCGCACACCTATGTGAGCCACCTACAATTTTTAACAGAGACCAAATGCATAGTCGATACATGGTTTTTTATAACTATGAACCATGACCATGCAATGGTGGTTCTTGAATAGTGAGGGGTGTATGTTTGGAACACAGTTTGTCCAACCATGTGGAAAAACTGTATGACCCAATTAAAAATGGGTAAATGACCATTTTTCCCATGTGGCTTTAATTTTTTAAACCCTCCTTTATTCCTTTATTTCCAGCATACAAGGAGTTCCCATTTCCTCCCATGAAGAGCTCCTAAGCTAGGATTTTATCTAAATCCTTCATGAAATGTTTGATTCAAGCACTGATCGTCTTGTTGGATCCACATTTCTAAGTTCTTCAATCATCTTATTCCATTCTACATTTGTCTTCATCTCGATAGAGTTATTTTGGTACAATATAATATGCCATATTTATAGGTTTTTAATATTTTCTCTATTTTTATTTCGATATGGACTAAATCAAAGGTCAATTATGGATGAGTGTTCTACTATGGACCTAATATAGGTGGTATATACCTTTTTATATATGGTTTTGTTGTTTATATCTTGTTGTAGTTGGGCCACACACTGGACCTTCCAATATTTCACCTAAAATTAATTTAATTATTGAAGTGAATGAATTGTAACATGTTAGGTTTCCCCTTGATTACCATTTTATGATTGGAGGTCCTTTATCCTAAACCTAGTCCACCTATGGGGTGTTCCCTTGTATATGACCTATGTTGTACCACCCCATTGGGTGCATGTGATCTCGCCAATATTAGTGGGAACCTAAATGAGAATTTATTGAATTTTTAAGGTTTTGAACACCTTGTTTACCTATTCATGTGTAAATGAAAGGAATGAATTGAATTATTTTTATAGGAGAAGGGTTTTCCATCCTTTCCATATTATTTCATATGATTGAAATGGAAAAATGGTTTATTTGATAACTGTTGAATGAGTTGGAATAATTCATTGGTTGTGAATGGATATGAAATGGTTATTGATTAATGAATTGAAATGGCAGTGGATTCCTTGGATGAGATCATTGGATCCTGATTCAATAGATTCCACTGACATTTTCACTCCATGGATATTGTTTATGATAGTGGATTCCTTGGACCTATTTAATCCTTATATTATAATTATATAGGATGAAACAATCCTTGCTACCACTTGGATCCAACTTACTTAGACTCACATTGGAAAAAATACTTGGAATCCATTTAGGTATTTACCAAGTTTCCATCACGATGTTCATGGAACTCGATGAGGATGCCTTGGTCTTCTATACCTTGGATCTATCCCTTCATGGTCTAACACTTGATTACATGTTGAGGCTTTTGTGGATGTTATACACTGGTTTACACGACACATAGGTTTTGTATTTTTTGATATTATTACAAATAGACATGGTATGGGTATTCGACTAAATTGGTTAGACTGAATAGAATTTCACTTACTTATTTTTGCTTTATAGTATCCCTTCTTATAGGAGCTTTAATATTGTTCATAGGGAGCCATTCTTGGCTAGACAGGATCACCTTTTCACGTGACAGTTTAATTTCAGTACTTTTATACCTGTGATATATTTCACATTGCTTCTATTTATTTTACATAGATTAGATTTTTTATTGATACCTTTAGTGGTTTCCTACTCAATGTTATCTCTCCCTTTTTTTGGGCCATTGTTGGGTACCCAAATAGACTTCATGGATGTAGGTGGGGAACATGGAAAGTGCCCGTTGTATGATGCTTGATTTGATCATTTCTTAGGAACATGGGAGCACATGACCGAGCTAGGACCACAATTCTATCTAGAGATAGTTATTTTGGAATTTTTGTACAACTTGATAGATGTATTGTAATGGATGCCTGTACAACTATTTTCTTGATTTTTAGAGACATGAAACATCATTTTGTATATGATATTTATATGGATTTATTATTACTATTGTCATCTGAATGTTATATTCTATCAATGATTTATATTATGCTTATGCTGTTGATCTATATGATATTACGCTATGTTACACTCTAACATGAGGGTATAGTCTCCCCACAGACACACCCTATGTCCTCAATTCTAGTTAGTAGCCTCTAGAATATGGAGAGGTTATCTTGAGGCCATGTGACCCACCGACTTAGGGTACCATTCAGTGGAATCCAAGTTGGGATGTTACAATTACCAATGGTATTAGGGTAGAAGAAAATAAATTCATTCCCCAAAGAATTTTTGTTACATTATAAGGAATACGAAGGTATTTTAGAGTGTACTAAATGTGGGACATCACAATATAAGTTGAAAAAAATCATAAGTTAATTAATATATTATTCCAATTACCAAGAATATTACCAATAAAATTTGGTATCTTCCTCTAATTTATCATTTGAATCATTTATTTAAAAATTAAAATGATAAAAATGTTAAATGGAATTAAAATGATCAAATACATTATGGGAAATCACATCATCCAGATGATTGTCCATAATAGAAGAAAATTGATAAAAAATTTCTTAACTTTGGAAATGAAGTTAGAAAAATCATAGTTGGGTTGTGCATAGATGGGATAAATACATATCAAAGTTTTAGTATCAAACATAGTTCATGACTAGTTTTTTTAATAATTTACAACTTATCTTTTGAATTTTTTTATGAAGTGGAAGTACATCATGTTGATTTTAATGATTTTTAGACCAAAATAGCATAGAAACGACAATGATGTTTAATTTTCACCATTAATTGATGATTTGAAACACTTATGGTGGGAAAGTATTATATTTGATTATTCTTATAAAAATGAATATTTTTAGTTGAATGCAATGATTATGTTTACTATAAACAAATTCCTAGTATGTGATTTTTTTGGTTATAGTGTTAAGGGGTGTAAACCTTTTCCAATTTATGATGAAGGGCCTACATTTTGGAAACTAAAATATGAGAGGAAAAAATGTACATGGGTCATCAAAAGTTTTTTTCTACTAATCTCTCTTATCAAAGATTAAAAAAGTAATTCAACAGACCATAAGAATTTAATATCACTCCAAATCCTTTGTCAACTGACCAATATTTTGAGAGAGTAAAAAACATTGATGTCATATTTAGAAAGATACAAAGATATATTATTGAAAAATTATAGAATAAATGATCAATAATTTTTGATATTCCATATTTTATATTTCATGATATCAAACATAAAATTGATGTGATTCATGTTGATAACAATATCTTTGATAGTTTGATAAAAAAACATTAGATATTAAAGGTAAGGTGAAGGACGGTTTGACTGCAAGATTTGATTTATAGTCAATGGGAATATGTTTGGAGTTAGCTACCACCCCAAAATGAAAAAAGCATACTTTATTTGTCTTGTCATATATTATCCAAGAGGGAGAATTTTTTTTCAGTGCATTCATGGTATTAAATTGGTTCTTGTATATTATTCAAATATAAAAATATTGTGTTACTATAACATTTGAAGTTAATAGGCATGAAATCTCATGATTTTTATGTTATGATGAAAATTATCCTACTAGTTTCATTGGTTGGAATATTAACCACCCATGTTAAAATGAGTATCATTAAGGTGTGTTATTTTTTCAATTCCATTGGTAACAAAGAAATTGATCTAAATTCATTAAATAATTTGAAGAATGATATAGTTTATATACCTTATCAACTAAAAATTTACTTTCCAACATATTTTTTTTGATATAATAGTGCATTTAATGGTTCATTTAGTAAGATAAATAAATTTTTTTGGTCCTATATATCTACATTGGATGCATCCTTTTGAAAGGTATATAATGATATTTAAGGTGTATGTTAAGAATCCATATCGACCAGAAGCCTCTATTATTGAGAAGTATATTTATAAGGAGGTTATATAGTTTTTTACAAACTACATTTCTGCCATGTAATATGTCAATTTGACTGTATCTAACCATGAACGTGTCCGTTTTAGGAAAAAAGGGATCTATGGCTTGAAAATAAAATCATTAATAGGTGAACAAATAAATTAGGAACATTTATACATCATAAACAACATAGATAACACTCAATCATATATAACATCAAATATTAATGTGTTAAAACAACATTATTTGAATAAGAAAGATACGTAGGTATTGAATGAACATAGAAAGAAAATACATGGTTTAAAGAGACCTTGCATATTAGATCACATGTGTTAGAAACATTGAAATGGTTAGTGGGAAACCCAAGTTTTAATGTGATAATATGGCCTGGGTATGACATTAATGGCTATGAATTTTATACCAAATATCATGAAAACATAAGTGTCATTCAGAATATTAGTGTTTTGGTGTTCACTAAAGAAAAAAAAATTTCAATCGAAAAGGAAAAAAACTTGATCTCCATTTCAAGTTATATAATATCCTATTTCTATTTTCATGTATTTATAAACCCCTTTTTTACCATGCTTTGGTTGGGTTTCATTTGGGGTTGTTTTGGGTTTAAATTTTAAAAGTTTTCAAAATTATGGGGTGGTTCACGGTTGGCGTACGATTTTCCTAAATCGTGCACCCTCTCAAGACGAACCATGCAAACCCAAGATGTGGGGTTTTGAACAGTTGGTTCACAGTTTTTTAGACTATTCACCCTCTTAGGAGAAACCATGTAGCCCATTTAAAGGGGTTCACAATCAGACTGCACATTTTGGTCAAATTGTGTGGATCTTACCAACTAATCATGTAAAATATTTAATTAATCCAAAAATCTAATTTTAAAATATTGAAACCCCCAATTTAGGTTTTAGACATACCTAACATGACCCTATACGTTTTATTCTTCCTTAAGATCATCTAAGAGGTGATTTTCACCTCTCTACACCCTCTTATAAGCAGATCAAATCTTGACGAATTCCTTTCAATCTTTATCTGGTTGGATTCTTCTTCCCAATTTCTATCTCCTCCCTAGGGTTTTGTAGATTACTATGTTGCTTTGTGGATCTAATACCCTCTATTTTTGGATCTTAAACCTACATTTTATCCTTGTTTCTTGGTTTTCCATATCCATTGTTCTTCATTAGAAAACCCCGTTTAGGGTTTGGAAATTCGAGATCCGTTGATCCCAAGGTAGGTGGTTCCATCATGATGCAAAATTTTTATTAACCCTAAATTTCTTTATTTAATTTAATTTATTTTAATTAAATTAAATTTATTGTTTTTAATTAAATTTATTTAAATTTTTTTGTTGGAAAAATCCAATTTTATTGAATTAGATTTTTAAAATGGGATTTTGGCATAAAATTGGGAAAAACCCAAATTCTATTGAATTGGGGTGTGTTTATGGAAATTGGTAAAATTTAAATTGTTTTATTTAAATTGTGTAATTAGTTTGATGAAAAAATTGTGAAAAACCCCAATTCCATTAAATTGGGTTTTTTTTGTGAAATTGATGGAAACTGTTTGAAATTAAATTATGTAATTTAATTGTGGAAGTGAATTGTGAAATAGAATTATGAATTTATTTAAAATTATTATTTTTAAAAATGTCTTAAAAATGGTTTTTAGAGAAACCTTAGGGTTTTATCTTTGAAAAGGCATGTTTTGATTAAAAACCTGCTATGGTTTTTAATGGAAAATTGGAATTTTTGAAATGGGGGAATGAGGTTTATTATATTTTAAGTTTTCTTAAAATAAATTTACCATCATTTATTTTTACTAGATCACATGAAAGCCTTGGTAGTTAGTGAGTTATTTGGGACAAATAGGCTAGGTTGGAATTTACTTATAAATGGAGTGATGCTTTACAACACTAACAAAACTTTGGGTAGCACATCTTATTCCCCCCGTAAGACATGGATGAGTCCTCTATTTCCAGTTTTGAGGGAAATAAAATGGTTCTTTCCTTTTAAGAATATTATTACATGATTTTAACCATCAAATACAACCAAGTATCATAAATTCTTGTGTATTTTAAAGATTAGGTACATAAAACTGAAAACATGGGAAAAAAACTTATTTTATTTAAAATCCATAATGAGATACTAATTTTCTTTGAGACCTTACATATAAATAGGATAACATGTGGAATAAATGAGAAAAGGGATGAGATAAAAATCCTAGAAAGGGAATAATCATATTATTAAAGCATAACACATGGGTTAGAAGACATAACATGATGGCATAAAAAGGCATGAATATACATAAGGAAGTAGAACATATGTAATCATGGTATCATAGGAGATGTAGGAAAAATACAACATGAAATAATCATGAGTCAAGGATCATTGTAAATGTAGGATCATGATTCAAGGCTAACCACTAAGACCATTGCACATGGAGCACGAGTCAAGGATAACCACCAAGACCGTTGCACATGGAGCATGAGTCAAGGCTAACCACCAAAACCGCTGCACATGACATCTCATGAGACTAAACATTTACCCAATTCATTGAAGACCTATTTGGGAACACCCATCATAACATATTTATGAATATGTGTTTCACATGACGAATCAAACATAAGGAATCAAACATAAACATAAGGGTTACCCATGGAAATAATTGGGTATCATAACCATGTCAAAAGGCATAACAAAAGGGAATATCATAATGGTGTCCATGAAAGAATTGATTTAAATCATAAATGGATATTAATAATGGAAAATACGAATATATAATTATAAGTGATGTGAAACTAGAGTGAAAACATTTAAAATGAGTCTTTAAGAAACTTTAGAAATAAAACATTTTTAGTATGGTTTAAGGAAAATATTAAAGAGAATTTAAAGAGGAAAATACATAATATTTTATATAAAACTAGAATTGAAATAAGATATTTTTTCATGATAAAATGAGTGATTTTATAAAAATAATTATGGATTAAAATAGATTATGGTGTGCATTGGAAAACGAGTAAGAAGTTGTGAATTTCCCTTTAACTAGGCTTGCTTATTGAGAAGAATTGAGAAGGGAACCTTTTTAAAACATGTATTTCCTTATAAAAAAAAGATTATCTGATCTAGATACATGATTTTGGAAAATATAAACATAACTTATAATAATTAAATAAAAATAAATAATAATTACATTGGGGTAAAAGACAGAAAGAGTAACTTGAAGGAAAAATGGAGGTTTGGGTAGAATCCCTTACCTTATGTCCAAAAGTGTCCTGTACTTGTAATTAATGTCTTAGATAATAAAATTAAATCCACTAATTAATTAATTTATAACCTTTTGTACATGTATTTTATTTTTTAAAACTTTATTAAGTTCATTTATGGCCTTTTTGATGAGTTATAAGATACAAATTTATTGTTCAGGAGAGTTCATTTTCCTTAGTTTTCATGACCGGTTCACTTGTATTTGTGTATGGAAGATCATGTAAAATGGAAATATTTGTAAAAAATTGAAATTATATGTTAATAATGAACTTATAAAATATTAAATGGTTATTTATATCATTTTTTATATGTTATTAGGATTAATCATTAGATAAAATATTAGTGACAATCATTGGGATTATTTTGGTTGTTTTCGATCATCACAAAATAGCTTTGTTTTATTATTTAATATTATGTATATATGTTAGATAAATAAAATAAAATATAATTTAATAAATATATTATAATATTTTTTAACCATAAAAATGGTTTTATTATCAGATTTTATGTCAGTAAAGGAAAATGAAAATGTATCGTCCTTGATGTCGGTAAATTGTCACATCACGAGCGATGTTTTCCTTTATAGAATAAAAGACAGGAGGAAGGAGTTTGATGATGGATATTACATTAACATGATATAATTATATTATATAAATGATATTGTATTTATCATGCCACTTTTACAAGGGGAGGTGAGGATAAGGAAATAAAATAAAATAACTTGAAAAGAAATTAATGAAAATGGAAGTGGGTTTTACCTCTTGAACTTCTTCTCCCTGAGATCCTCCTTAGGGAAAAGGGTTTGGTATTTTTTTGAGACCAAAGGTTCTTGGACATGGTGGGAGAAGTTTGGGAGATTATTTATTATAAATTTAACAATATTCAATGCTTAAGAGGTGTGAGGTGAAGTGGTGTTGAGGAGTGGTATTTATAGTGGAGGAGATGGGTGTTTTTTGATTATTCTATTAATTATTTTATTATTTTTCTCAAGAAAAGAAATAGTGTTGATTATTGTGACTAAATATAGTAACTAGTGCATATAATTTCTAACTAATAGTGCTTAAATAATCCATACATCATCCATAACTCAATAATTCATGTATTTAGATTATACCATAAATTAGCGTATTTCATTATTAACTAAAAATTCAAATATTTTAGAAAAATTTCAAAAATTTACCCTAACCATTTTTTAGCATGTAGAATCCAAAAATGGACTCAATTTTATGAAAATAGTTTTCTAAATATTAGAAATTTAAATTTTAAATAAAATCATCATTTATTCAAAAAATACTAATTTTAAAATTATAACTGATTTTATAACACTTTGAAAAATTAATTAAGATCTCATAAAATTATCTTATAATAATAAGACAAAAAAAAATTCATGAATATATTTTATGAAAATAATTTTTCTTTTAAATCATTATAATAATGATAAAATTGTAAATAAACAATTATGTTTCACAAAAATATCAATACTTAATTTAACATTTTTAAATCATTTTTTACTTATACTATGATATAATTATATCTATTTTAATTTATAAGATGTATAAGTTTTATATATACTTTCATTGGTGAGGTTACTATTCTATGAGTAATATTACTATTCCTAAGGGTCACATTACTATTCCAAAGGTCAAGTTACTATTCCATTGGTATATGTTCCTTAATTTCTGAAAATGCCACTTATTTTATTCATTTACCCATGTGGACTCTTAATACTTATGGTTCCACCATAGTACATTGAACAAATGAGTAGTCTTGTTGCGTAGAATTTTATCTCTATGGTCCAAGATCGTCACCGGCTGCTCCTCGTAAGAGAGATCATTTTCCAACTATACCACCTATGAATTCAGTACATATGAGGGATCTGATATGTACTTACTAAAGAGGGATATGTGTAATACCTCATGTGCTTGAGACATGGAAGGTGTAAGTGCTAGTCGATAGGCCAAAACTCCGACGCGATCAAGATCACTATGGGGCCGATGTACCTGGGACTTAGCTTTCCTTTCTTCCTAAATCTTATGATCCTATTACATAGAGATATGTAGAGTAATACCATGTATCCAAACTTAAACTCCAGGTCCCATCGATGATTGTATGCATAAATCTTCTACCGACTTTGGGTTGTTTTGATGTTCTGTTGAATGTTTTTCACCATTTCCACCATTTCTTCGACCATTTTAAGTCCTAACAATTTATGTTCACTGACCACATCCTAGCATGTTTGTGTTCTATAAATTTTCCCATAAAGGGATTCATATGGAGCCATTTGGATGCTCGAGTGGAAACTATTATTGTAAGAGAACTCAACCAGAGGAAGATGTTGGTCCCATCCTCCCCTGAAGTCTGTAGAAAAAACTCTCAACATGTATTCCAATGTCTGAATCATCCACTCAGATTGGCCATCAATTTTAGGATGATAGGACATAATGAAGTTCATCTCAGTGTTTAGATCACGTTGGATACTTTTCCAGAACTTAGAGGTAAATATCAGATCTTGATATGATACAATTGATAGTGGTACTCCATGCAGCCTTACCACTTCTCTAATGTATAACCATACAAGTTGATCTAATGCGAAGTCCTCTCGAATTGTGATAAAGTGGTCCATCTTTGTAAGATGATCCACAACAACCCATATAGCATTGTTTCCTCTAAATTTCTTTTGAAGTCTAGTGACAAATTCTATGGTGATGTTCTCCCATTTCAATGTTGGTATGAGTAATGGTTGCATTATCCATTTAGACTTTTTTCCTTTCAGCATTCACTTACTGACATACCAAGAAATTTTATGTATATTCAATGATCTCCTTCTTCATATTGTCCCACCAATAGTTTTCTTAGAGATATTGAAACATCTTGGTGCTCCCTAGGTGAATAGAGAAGGTTGAGATATGTACTTCATTCATAATATCTTTCTTTATCTCAAAATTGGATGGTACACATAGTCATGACTGAAATCTTATGAATCCATCCTCATCAATCTTGAACTTTGAGGATTTCCTATTTCTAATATATTTAACCCTTTTTTGTATTTACACATCATTTATTTGAGAATCCTTTATTTTCTCCATGAGAGATGGCTGAGTAATCATTTGATGAAGGATTGATGATGTTACTTCCTTAATGATTCCCATGTCCATCCTTTATAGGTCTAAGAAGATCAGATCCTTTTCAATTCTCATCATTGATAAATATGAACGATTATTTCTACTTAGAGCATCCACCACCTTATTTTCTTTACCGAGAAGTTATTGGATTGAGCATTCGTAATATTTGATGAGATATAATCATATTCACCGGCACATATTAACCTCCTTCTATCTGAATATATATTTGAGGCTCTCATTACATTAGGTTCTTAGGGGTACAATTAAATTAAACACACACAAACCACACACACACAGACCTGAAAGGAAGTTCATATCCCCCCCAAGGGATAACCCACCCAACAAACTTCTTTATTACATAATATTTTTTGGACTGAAATCTCAGTGGGCATAAATCCCATTACATTCTTGGCCCATGATCCATTTTATGAATAGTAACCTGGATGCTACAGTACCCATTAGAGTATTACCACTTCTATAGTACTTGTTACAGTACTCGTCACTGCTAAAATACTTGCTATAGTACCGCATCTGCTACAGTGTCGCCTTCCGCCGCTACAGCCCCACAACAGTGCTCATCGCCACTACAGTGCCACTGGTGAACAGTCACCACTACTGCAGTAGCTACATTAATGCTACTATATCTGCGCCCAATGGGATTTGAACCCCCATTTTTGATGTAGTATTATGGGGTTCTTACCACTAAGACAATCACCAACTACAAAAAATGAGTTGTGGGTAACGTGGTATAGGTGATTGCCACACCACTCTTATTCTGGGCCCCATTCACCACCTGTGTGCCGCTCATCCCCAGCTAAATTCAATCATGGTGATACTCGAACCTATGCCAGTTCTATTGTAGGGGAGTATCCGACTTACACATACCTCTAAGACAACCCCAGTGGGAAAACGAGTTTTGGGTAATGTGGTATAGGTGATTGCCACACCACACTTATTCTGGGTCCCATTCACCACCAGCACGCCACTCATTCCCAGCTAAATTCAAGCATGGTAAGACTCGAACCTATGCCAGTTCCATTGATAGGGAGTGTCCACCTTACACGGTACCACTAATCCAACCCCGGTCGGACTCTGATTCTCTTATGATCAATATATATCTCACAATTCTCCCCATAGAGATATTGTCGACAAATTTTCATCGCAAAGATCACAGTTTCCAACTCTAGATCATGTGTGGGATAGTTTTACTCATGAATTTTCAACCATCTTGAGATGTAGGCTATAAATTTGTTATTTTTAATTATCAAAAACCCTAATCCATTCTTTTAATCATCACTATACACCACAAAGAGTTCCCCACTTGTTAGTAGTGTAAGCACTAGTGTAGTGATAAGCCTCTTTTTAACTCTTTGAAACAATCTTCACATTCACTGGTCTAGAAAAAATTAACTCCCTTCTGAGTCATCTTGGTTATTAGGTTTTAAAATCATTATAAGTTCTTCAAAAATCATTAGTAACATCCATATAGACCAAGGAAACTATGGATCTCTGTTACATATGTTGTCCCAGGCCACTCTTCGATTAACTTTTTCTTGGAAGGGTCCATAGATATTTCCTTTCTAGTGATTACATACCCCAAGAATGATACTTACTCCATACAAAACTCACATTTACTATACTTTTCATAAATTTTCTCCCTTAAAAAAGTCTTCACCATAGTATTCAAATTCTCCTCATGCTCCTCCTTGCTTTTGGAGTATATTGGAATATCATCGATAAAGAATACCAAAAATTTGTTGAGGTAATCTCTAAATAATATATTCATTAAGTCCATGAATATTTCTAGAGAATTAGAGAGCCTAAAGGGAATCACTATGAAATTATAGTGTCCATACCTTATTTGAAAGGCAGTCTTGGAAATATCTTCTTTCTTCACCTTTAGTTGGTGATATCCCAACCAAAGGTCCACCTTAGAGAAATAAATTCCCCCAAATAACTGATCAAACAAGTTATATATCCATGGAATGGGATACTTGTTCTTTATCATGATTTTATTAAGATCACAATAATCAATGAAAAGGAACATTGATCCATCCTTCTTCTTGAAAAATAGGATTGGTTCACCCCATGGTGAAGCACTCAGGCGTATAAAACCCTTTTCTATATTCTCCTGTAACCTCTTCCTCAATTCTTCCATATCAACGGTGGCCATTATATAAGGTTTATTTTATATAGGTAGAGATATATTAATAAGTTAAATAGAGAACTCAACTTCTCAGTCAATAGGAAGACCAATGAACTCTTTAGGGAACACATTAGTGTAGTCCCTCACAATGGGCATGTCTTTGTACATGATTTTCTCATTTGTATCAATCATTTGAGTGAGATATTCTTTCTCATAAGGAAATAATATCTACATTTTAGATGATGATTTTGAATAAGTTTCATATTCCTCCTTACACTTGTAAATAATTAGAGGATGCTTCAATATGTGAAGAGTGATGTCCCTTTACTAATAGTTGATGTTGGATTTGTATAAAGATAGCCAATCCATTTCCAAAATAGCATCAAACTCCACCAAAATAATTAATACAAGATTTTATAGGAGGTTCACTTCACATATATTAATTGGGGAGGAGTTATATACTTTATATGTAATAATTTCCCCATAATCTATTCTCATTGATAACTCAACCTCTATATTTTGTGGTGGTGTTTGAATAGTTATACTAACCTTGTAAGATATGAAATAATGTCTAGAACTTGAATCAAATAGTACATTCACTATTCTTGAATGAATAACTAGCATACCTATCACCACATAATTATTGGGCTCCACCTCAGCAGTAGTGATAACATATGACCTTCCTTACTGCCTTAGAGGTTGTTGTTTTTGATTGCCTCCAACAACCCTTGGCTTAAGGCAAAGGTTCTCATAATTCCCATGTTATTTGTAGTTGAAACACTACACTACAGGATAAGTGTTGATTTGAAACTTCCTATATTCTTCTACATTGGTGAGATTTTTCATATCCCTTCATCATTTAATAGCCAGATTCCCCATTCTTCCATATTTGAAGCATTTCCCTATTCCCTTTAGACAGTTCCCAAGATGCTTCTTCCTATAATTTTGACACATCATATGTTGGGTTTTCTTTCCATTATGATATTTATCTATTGATCCTCCCATATTAAAATCCATTTTAAGTTTTTTGTCACTAGGCCCATGAGATCATTGAGAGTCTCTGATATCCATTTCAACCTTAAGAACAAAACATAAAATATCCTCATAGCCATCAAAGTCTCAAATCACTAACTCTTTTCATAGACTCAGATTTAGTCCGCTAAAGAAGCGATCCACCTTGATTTCAGTGTTCATGAAAAAGATAGAGGAATATCTTTCAAACCTTGTAAAATTTTCCTTATACGCCCAGATAGAATTGTCTTCTTTTTTCTTCAGCATAAGTAACTCCCTTTTCTATCTTAAGATAGAGGGTTTGGGGAAAATATTTATTGAAAAATATTTTCTTTAAATCTCTCCATTCCATGGAATCAATTTTCTCCTTGGAATTTTTGTTCTTGATCAGTGTCCACCACTGATTAGCTTCCCCATCAAAATGATATACTTCCATCACAACTTTCTCTTCTTTTAAATGCCATAGGACAAAGATATCTTCTCAATGGAGTCAATCCATTATTCTGTAAGGTGGGGATCAGAATATCCACTAAACATCGAAGGCCTTTTCCATATAAATGATTCAACCATAACTTTATCTTTATTAGGATAAGTATGGAATTTCACATGATTAAAGTTATTATTCATAACTTGATCTAGTTGAACAAGTACTATTATAAAGTTTTGATCACCCATTCCAATCATATTTGGAATATCATTAGGGAAATCGTCACATTGCCTATCACATTGATTGTTGGAACAAGTTATTCTATATCCATCCATTAACTAAGAAAAATAAAGTAAAATTAGGGGGATTAAATAAATAGATAATAAGAATATAAGAAGGAAAACTTGAACATAAAAGGATAAACTTACAAATGGAAATCATATCCTAACTTTTGATTATCTATGTTTCAATCAAGGTTATCCATGGTGATAGAATTATCCTTAGAGTTCTTACTAAAGTGATCTAGTCATAATATACAAAAATAACTAGACAATGCTCTGATACCAACTATAATTACCCCAGCCTTTTACACATATTATTAAATGATTTCAACCATAAAATACAACCAAGGATCACAAATTTTAGTGTCTTTGGAAGATTAAGTACATAAAACTGAAAACATGGGACAAAACATATTTTATTTAAACTCCATAATGAGATACCAAATTCTTTTTAGTCCTTACATCTACATAGGAAAACTTGGGGAATACAAAAATAAAGGGATGATCTAAAAATCCTAGTAAGGGAATAAGAATATGAATAAAGCATAACACATGGATTAGAATACCTAACATAATGGCATAAAAAGGTATGAATATACATAAATAAGCATACCATATGTAATCATGGTATCATAGGAGATATGGAAAAAATATACAACATGAGATAAGAATGAGTCAAGGATTATTACACATATAAGAACATGAGTCAAGGCTAACCACCAAGACTATTACACATGGATTATGAGTCAAGGCTAACCACCAAGACTGTTGCATATGGAGAACGAGTTAAGGCTAACCACCAAGACCGTTGCACATGATGTCTCATGTGACTAAAAATTACCCAATGAATTGGAGTGCTATTTGAGAACACCCATCATAAAATTTTCATGAATATGTGTTCCACATTAATAATCATACATAAGGAATCAAACATAAACATAAATGTTACCCATGGAAAGAATTGGGTATTATAAACGTGTCAAAAAGAATAACAAAAGGGAATATCATAATGGTGTCCATGAAAGAATGGATTTAAATCATATATGGACATTAATAATGTAAAATATGCATATTTCATTAGAAGTGTTGTCAAAATTGAGTAAAAACATGTAAAAAGTTTCTTTAAGAAACTTTATAAATAAAACATTTTTAGTGCGATTTAAGGAAAATATTAAAGAGAATTTAAAGAGGAAAAGGCATAATATTTTATATAAAACCAAAATTGAAATAATATATATTTTCATGATAAAATTAGTGATTTTATAAAAATAATAGTGGCTTAAAATAGATTATAGTGTGCACTTGAAAATGGGTAAGAAGTCGGGAAGTTCCCTTTAATCAGGCTTACTTATTAGGAAGAACTGGGAAGAGAACCTTTTTAAAACATGTATTTCCCCATAAAAGAAGGATGATATGATTTAGATACATGATTTTGGAAAATATACACATAATATAGAATAATTACATAAAAACAAAGAATAATTTCATTGGGGTAAAGAGAGGGAAAGAGTAACATGAAGGAAAAATGGAGGTTCGGGTAGAATTTTTTACCTTATGTCCAAAAGTGTTCCGCACTTGTACTTAATTTCCTGAATAATAAAGTTAAATACATGAATTAATTAATTTAGAACCTTTTATACATGTATTTTATTTTTTATAATTTTATTAATTTCATTTATGGCCTTTTTTATGAGTTATAAGATATAATTTTATTATTTGCAAGCCTTCATTTCCTTGGTTTTCATGATCGGTTAACTTGTATTCATGTATGGAAGATCATGTAAAATGGAAATAGTTGTCCAAAATTGAAATTATATGTTATTAATGAACTTAGAAAATATTAAATTGTTATTTATATCATTTGGTTATATGTTATGAGGATGAATCATTAGATAAAACATCAGTAATAATTGTTGAGATTATTTTGGCAGTTTTCGATCATCACAAACTAGCTTTGTTATATTATTTAATATTATGTATATATGTTAGTTCTAGAAAATAAATTAGGATATAAAAAATATATTATAATCTGTATTAAGCATAAAAGATATTTTATTACCATTCTTGAAGGTGATAAATGAAAATTAAAATTCATTATCCACAATGTCGGTAAATTGACACATCACATGCGATATTTTCATTTATAGAATAAAAGAGAGAGAGGAAGGATTTTTATGATGAAACATCCATTAAAATGATATAATTATTGTATATAGATGATAATGGAGTTATCATTCCACTTAGAAAATGGTTGTTGAGGATAATACAAGAAAATAAAATAACTTGAAAAGAAATTAATGAAAACGGAAGAGGGTTTTACCTATTGAACTTCTTCTCATTGAGATCCTCCTTAGGGCAAAGGGTTTGGTCTTTTTTTTGACGAAAAAGGATCATGGATGTGGGGGGAGAGGTTTGGGAGAGTATTGGGTAGAAATTGGACAAGCTTAAAGATTAATAGGTGTGAGGGGAATAGGTGGTGAGGGGTGGTATTTATAGTGGAGGAGAGAGGTGTTTTTTGATTATTATATTCATTTTTTTTTATTTTGCTCAAGACAAGAAATAATGGTGATTCTTGTAATTAAATAAAGTAACTAGTGCATGTGAGTTCAAGATAATGGTTCTTACATCAACAATACATTATCCATGACTCAATAATTCATGTATTTAGCTTATACTGTAAATTACCGCATTTCACTATTCACTAAAAATTAAACTATTTTAGAAAAATACCAAAATTTCACCCTAACCATTTTTCAATGTGTATAATTTAAAAATGGACTCCATTTTATGAAAATAATTTTATAAATATGAGAAATTTAAATTTTAAATAAAATCATCATTTATTCAAAAAATACCAATTTTAAAATTATAATCGATTTTACAACACTTTGAAAAATTAATTAAGGTCTCATTAAAATTATATTATAATAATAAGAAAAAAATACTAATTCATGAATCTATTTTATGAAAATAATTTTTCTTTTAAATCATTATTATAATGATAAAATTGTAAATAAACAATTATGTTTCACAAAAATATCAACACTTAATTTAACATTTTAAAACATTTATTTACTTATAATATGATATAATTATATCATATTTTAATTTATAAGCTGGATAAATTTTATATATACTTTCATTGGTGAGGTTACTATTCTATTAGTAAGATTAATATTCCTAAGGGTCACATTACTATTCCAAAGGTCAAGTTAGGTTCCTTAATTTCTGCAAATGCCACTTATTTTATTCATTCTTCATTTATATTGTTTGTATTGGGTTCTCTATGTGGTTTTATGTGATTTATAATATATGAAATAATTATAAGAAGATAATTTCCACTGATAAAATTCTGGGTCGTTACAGGACGTGTGTACACATTGCGGTTTATCACACGAGTGCGTGAGAATCCCATAACCTAGAACTATCGTATCTCTTGGCAGATGACCATGTTACTTGCTTGTTTATATATGAGATATAAATGTATGCTATTGTTTTAAACTGTTTTACATGCCTTGTGAATTTATATAAACTATTTTATATAAAATGTTTATTTAATCAATTTGTGTAAATAACTATTTGTTTAAAAGTATTTTCATCATTTGAAATATATTTCCATAATTTGAAATGTAAAGCATGATTTGTTTAAATATGATTTTGAAATGAAAAACCTATTTATTTGAAAATTGAAAGCACTTTATCTGGTTAATTAAATGTTGGAATCTTATTATGGTATCCTTGGTGATACCCTATTGGGATTTTAGCTCACACCCTACCTGTGCCTTTGAGTGTTTGTATATTATCTCATTCTAGGTTTGTGTAGGGGTAAAGCACCACTTGTAGGTTATTTTAGATACTTTTTTTGTAGTACTTTGGGTTTTCATACCTGTTTGACTTCTAGTACACATCTCCCATTAGAGTTTCTTTTGTATGAATACTCATCTATTATCTTACTTCCATAATTCTTATGAAAAAATAATTCCCACTTTCATTTTGTATGATATGAGGTGATAGTCACCAAATTGTGGGGATCAAAAACATCCTTCGGGATATGTTAGAGTTGACTCGGTTACCGGGTTACCAAGGTACCTGGGATAGTTCATGACAAAGTGGTATGAGAAGAGGTTGAGATTCTTGTCTTGAAATCAGTATGCTTTGTGTAATATTGTTGGGACTTAGGAGGTAGTTGCGATTAAGTGCCTGGCCATATCTCATTATAACAAACATTAATTCACCAGGGGTGGTTTGGGAAAGACATCTTGAGGATCTGTTCTAGTCTTCTCCTTAATTTTTATTTGGATAGGATTGAAATAAAAATCTTGTTGTCTATCTATTGGGATTAATATTAATTTTTTATCCTTTTGAGTGTTAATCTAACGTCTTATGTGTTGTATGCTAATGTTTTGTAGCACCATGCCTTCGAGAAGACGTGTGAATCGAATCTAGAAGGAAGCTTCTAATGAACATCAGCAAGAGAATCCTCTTATAGAACAGAGTTTTCTTGAGGTGACTATGTGTACTATCCAAGCATTGAGACTTGTACCACCACTATTTCCCATTTAGTCTCTAGTTGTGGAACCTCAAAGATATGTTCTTTGGGAACATTCTCAAGAATTACTTCACCAGAAGACAACAACATTCAAAGTCTCAAATGATCCTCAAGAGTTAGAGAAATGGTTGATCAGAATGGAACATTTGTTTGGATTCTTGGAGACACCTAATGAAATAAAGGTGAAGTGTACCACCTTTGTGCTAGAAGGGATGAGAATGAGATAGTGGGACACTATGGTGATAGCTAAGAAGCAAGAGGGATTAGAGTGTAAAGACTTCAAATTTATCTTCTATGAATAGTTATATCAAGATTCGATGCTGTTGTCCAAGGATACAAAGTTTTTCAAACCTTAGCAGGCTAATAGGACCATGAAAGAGTATGCAAACCATTTTACTGAGCTCATACATTTTTCACCTGATATAGTATCGAATTAGAAGATGAAGGATCAATGGTTCGAGTTAGGACTACGATATGATATTCATTCTCAAGTTTTCTTACTGAAGATACTTTCTTATGTTGATGTGATGGATATAACACTGATGGTCGAAATGGACTTGGATGGAAAGTTAGGATTATCATGAGTTTCTTTCTCTCCCAGTGGTATCCTTTAAAGTAAAGTGTAAGTGTGATGACTCTTGTGGTGGTTCTTTAAAGTAGGGTAATTCTAAACCTCATCCAATGTCTGGAAGAGGCCCTTTGATATTCTACTAGTGTGAAAATCTAGGGCATTGAAAGAGGGTTTGTACTAAGGAAAA
Source organism: Viscum album (assembly GCA_963277665.1). Lineage (NCBI taxonomy): Eukaryota > Viridiplantae > Streptophyta > Magnoliopsida > Santalales > Viscaceae > Viscum > Viscum album. The sequence goes on from OY728133.1 coordinate 452,223,014, forward strand.
CAAGGTACGTGGTTCTTGTGGATTCTCATGCCATCTACAAAAATTCTTCCATGTTTATTCCACTCCACGTAGTGTCACGAGATCATCTGCTCCTTCAAAAAATGTGGGGAAATCAAATGATTCAAGGATAAAGGGGTTCTAGCCATAGGCATCCAGAACAAAACTTCTTCACACAGTGGGAAAGTTTCTAGAGGAAGCAGATATGGGTCCAACAACCATGAGAGGTACCATTACTATATCTTCATCATTAGCGGATACTCTATTTGATACTGGTGCATATCATTCATTTATTTCAACTCATATTGTTAATATTCTAAACCTTCCTATGAATATTTTATCTTATGTAATGGATATTACTACTCCCCTTGGTACAAAGAGAGAGCATGGTCTCTGTAGTCCCACTTGTGTTTTCTATCTATCAAATGTTGATATTTATTGGAATTTTCTAGTTCTCAACATGAAACCTCTTGATGTCATATTCAGGATGGATTGACTCATTTACAATAAATCCCAAATTGATTATTATCCTCAATGAGTCTCCTTTACTACACCCGATGAGGTTTTCTGAATCTTTTAAAGAGAATGAGACCTAAGGTTGAGAAGATTCGGACCTTCTTATCCAGAGTTTGGGAAAGTAATATCAGTGTTTTCTTTTGATCTGGATTAAAAATCATTGAGCAGAGAACTACTTCTAGTTTTCATCGATTTTTCCAATGCGTTTCCTTCTAAATTCTCTAGTTTTCCACCGGTAAGGGAAGTGGAGTTTTCTATTGACTTAGTGCCTGATAATCAACCAGTGTCTATTCCATATTACTGCATGGAACTATAAAGAGCTGAAGTATCTATTGGATGATCTTATAGATAAAGTATTTATAAACCTGAGTGTGTCACCTCAATATCTTCCAATTCTATTTACTAAGAGAGCTAATGGTTCACCACACCTTTGTGTTGATTATTGAAAACACAACCGAGTTAAGATAAAGAACAAGTATCTATTTCAATATATTAATGATCTATTTGATTAGTTTAAAGGGGAGAAGTGGTTCTCAAAGATCAAACTTCGATTTGGTTACCATCAGTTGAGGAAAGAATAATCTGACATCCATAAAACCACCTTTCAGAGTAGGTATGACTATTACGAGTACCTTGTTATGCCCTTTGGCCAAACCAAATATCATGCAGTTTTTATGGATTTAATAAACATGATTTTCCTTGAGTATCATGATACCTTTATGGTATTATTTGAGGATGACATATTTATTTACTCTAATTTTGAGGAGGATCATGTGCATCACTAGAGAATAGTTCTGAGTTTGTTGAGAAATCACTAAATTTATGCCAATATTTAAAAATGTGATTTCTAGATATGAGAAGTGAAGTTATTGGGGAATGTGGTGTTAGAACATGAAATATTAGTTGATCCTGAAAAGGTGATGGTTTTTATGACATGGTAGAAACCATAAAATGTTTTCAAGATTTAGATATTCTTGGGGTTAGATGGTTATTATTACCGGGTTGTTAAGGACTTATCTAAGTTGGCATCTTTGATGACTGCATTAACCTAGAAGGGAGACAAGTTTTCTTGGGATGAGAAATGTCAGAATTATTTTGTTGATATGAAATTTATTTTGACTAATGTGCTGGTGTTGACTCTTCTAGAGTCCGGGTATGGCTATGCGGTCTTCTATGATGCATTAGGTTCAATCTTAGGCTGTGTTCTAATGTAGGGTGATCATGTTGTCGCTTATGGTTCTCATAATCTTAGGCCACATGAGAAAAATTATCTAACCCATGACCTTGAACTTATAGATGTGATGTACATGCTTAATAGTTGGCGAAATTACCTTTATAGAGAAAGGTTTAATGTGTTTTCTAACCATAAGATCTTGAGTTATATCTTCTATCAAAATGATCTGAATCTCTACCAGAGGCTTTGTGTGGAACACCTGTAGTCTTTCCATTTTGAAACCACCTATTTCATGGAAAAAGGGAATGTCGTTGCAGATACTTTGAGTAGGAAACTTCCAACCCAATAAGTGAAAGAATCATTATAAGAGTGGAACTTGATGTCTCTCTTTGCACAATTGCATATTGGAGTCTAGGAATCAAGGAATAAAGTTTTCTTACCTAGTGTTCAGTTGACATCCACTCTTCTTAATATGATTCTTTAGGAAAAACAACTTGATGATGAGTTTTGTAGCATTAGAGACTCTCTTCATGGTGGGAAGATCATACCTGATTAGTCATTCTTCACTAAGGGCATTCTATGCTATCGAAAGTGATTTGTTGTACCATTAGCGATAAGGAAATCTATTATGGGATATTTCTGTAGTTTCCAGTGGGTAGTGCACCCAGGAACCATGAAGATATTCCATGACATGCAGTGTAAATTCTAGTGGCTAGGTATGAGATGTGGAATTTTTGAATTTGTATCTTTTTGTTACACTTTCCAATATGACAAGGCCAAACATCATAAACCTTTGTGTTTTCTTCATCCACTTACAATCTAGACTTGTAAATGGTATGATATTTATATGGAATTTGGGGTTGGGTTGATGTGTACTTAGAGAAAGAAGAATGCGATATGGTTTATGATTGACATGTTGATCAAGTTATCCCACTTTTTAACCATTCGTGATACAACCAAAGTTGAAGAGTTGGGAAATATCTACATGATAGAGACCATTTGTTTTCATGGAGTACCATCTTCTATAGTCTATGATAGGGATCCTCGACTCACTTATCACTTTTGGAAAGGCCTCCAGGAGGAAATGGGATCTCAAGTATTTTTGTGTATGACATACCATACTATTGGATCCAAAATATGGGCAGAGAGAGAGAAATTCACAAAGATCACCTCAATGAAAAATGGGTGGCCTCGCAAATCCCATCTGCAGATCCCTTCAACACCGCTTCCTTCAAGGATCCCCTCAGCATCATGAACAGTGCAAATATGAGACCCCCTTTGTGGTCACCAAAGAGTAAAAGAGGCAAGAGGCTTTGCGGTTATGACGAAATTGACTGGAATCTTTGTGTCACGGAGGGAACCAGATCGACTTTGCGATCCATTGGAACTTGAAGGAAGCCTCCATGAGCACCGTAGATGGAATTAAGGAGGGATCTGTGATGAGGAGGGGATGAAAGTTGACTCCGCAGTTACAAAGAACTTAATGCAATCTACGACCAATCGCAGAGTGCCATGTGGATTTGCAACGATATGTTAGAGCTTTATGCTGCCTCTTGCCTATGAATACCAGGTTTCCCTCAGACCCAAAGGATGGATACTCTGACCTTTCACCTTCTTAGCTATCAAAGTATGAATCAACCTCTACTCTGTAATTAATTGAAAAAAATGAGCTCTTCAAGGTACTTGAGCATTGAGAAGTACCTTTCCTTTAGCTCAAATACAACCCCTCTTCAAGTAGGGATGCCCTTCGTGAACCCACAAGCCACTGTAGAGGAAGGAGATCCCCAAGGGGACTCAGGTCTTTACAGAGCACCCATGCTTTATGAAGTACCTTCCATACACATGTGAACCACATGATAAGGCAAGGTCACTATAATTCGTGAAGTACATTGCTTTTCAATGCCACAATTTGAAAGGCATCCATGCTCCATGAAGTCCTACTCTGAAAAAGCACTTTCACTTCATGAAGCACCCTTTATAGCCATGTATACTCCATGCCTAGGCTAGGACACTCCACTTTAGGAAGCATACCCCTTCCTAGAGTCTCTCCACTCTATGGAGCACCAGATCTTTGCAAGGACCCTACCTGTAAACCTATTTTCTTTGCAAAAACTTTTCCCGTATGACCCCCTAGGTTTGTACGAAGTGATTTCAAGGTCCCTTGGGTGGTGGTTCATATTTAAATGCTTAGCCTCATGCCTCTTCACATAGGCATGCTAATGACCATTTCTTCTTCGCATATCTATGATAACGTGAGCCCCTCAATGGATCACTCCATACCACCACCTCAATATGGAATTACTGATTCCTTCCCTTACCTAAGGGTGGGTGGGTATCAGTTATGTAAGTATTAGGGGGTGAGGAGTGAAACCGCCTCGTTCGAGCTGTAGGATGTTAAACTGCCAAACACCATCTTCCTCATCATATGAAGTTAAATTGTATCCTTGTCCCATGAAATATACACGGGGTGCCCCATCTTGGACATTCTCCACGCCCGCTCATCTCCACAGGAGTGAGATCTTCCTCACATGGAATGATATCCTCTTTGCTGGAATGACATCTGTCTGAGGGGAAGGGAAACCATCTTGGTGTAGGCCCCTAGAATTTCTTGAGAGAGGTAGCATATCTTCTCCTCCTCTCTTATTTCGTGCTAAAGACCAGAGGAAATATAGGCACCAGGACCTTCGTTACCCTATCCCTCTCCCTTTGGGCTTTGTCACCATTGGGCCTCTATCCTAGAGTAAGTCCCAATATCTATCTCCCTGGGCTACTAACCATGCATAAGCCCCTATCTCCTCTTTGGGCTGCTAACCATGCATAAACCCCTGTTTCCTCTTTGGGCCTCTAACTACGCATATGCCCCACATCGATCATGACACATGTGGGATTAGAGTAAGCATTGACCATGGAATCCTTTCTAGGATGCCCTGACATAAGTCCCAAGCCTCCATTCAAACTATGTGGACTTTTATCCTTACCGTTTCCAAAAAAGGTATGTAGGAATCCTTCTTGAGGTTCAATCCCAATGCCCATCGGTCCCGGCCACTTTACATCTGTTCATCCTTATCCCACATGATGTTAAACTATATTCCATTTCCATCTTGAATTATGCTAAACTGTATCCATTCAAACTACGTGGGCTTTGATCCCTGTCTCCTAGACAGGGTATGTAGGAAGTTTCTATGAGGTTCAACCCCCAACCAGTGTTAAGCCATTTTATCCCCAACCATTGGTAAGCCATTATATCCCCAACTAGCGGTAATCCATTGTAGCCTCAACCAGAATTAAGCTGTTGTAGCCCTCAACCAACGGTAAACCATTGTAGCTTCCAATCGATGGTAATCCATTGTTGTTCACAATCGATGGTAAGACGTTATAATCCCCTTTGTTGGAACCCACATCTCTAGTATTCTCCTCAGGAGTCAGACCAACCTAGGCCGCTAACCATGCGTAAGCCCCAATATATCATCGAGTAGTTGTCCTATGTGTACACCTCGATTATATGACCCTTACCGAACTACGTGGACTTTTATTCCCTATCATGGGGATACATAGGAAGCCTCCCTGAGGTTCAATACCATCACTCATGTCCCATCATGGTCTCTCCCTCAATCCCCCCTATGTTCTGAGATGATAATACCCCAAACCAAAGGTTCTATTTCCTCTGGGTCCCATCCATGCATCCATCCCCACGGGCCACCTCCTAAGGCATCCCATTGCCCCACCGAACTATGTGAACATTGATTCCATACCATGGGGATACGTAGGAAGTATCTTTGAGGCTCAAGCCCAACATCACCATCATCCTCACGTCGGTTCTATGTCATTCTCCATCCACTTTTCTCAACCATACATATCCATCATAATTCTTACTCAAGACGCCACATCCTGGTGAAATCATGTCATCCACCCTCATACTGCTCCTAGAAATACCCAGGATGCTAACCATGAATAAGTCTCAACATGCCATTGGGTCTTTGTCCTCTGTGCACACCCCGATTCATCTCCCCTTAGAACTATGTGGGTTTTGATCCCTGTTGTTTACACAGGGTATGTGGGAAACCTCCCTGAGGTTCAATCCCAGCTAATAGAAGACCATGGCTTCCCCTTCATAGGGACCCAAGCATCCTCAGATCTGTCTTCATTGGATGTCTTGATACACCCATCTAGTAAACCCCTTAGGTGTCCCCTAGGGCTGAACCCATATGATACACTCCAATCAGTGTTATGATCAGTCCGATCCACCTCCGCAATACATTAAATTTATGGCATACCCTATGTTAAGCATGAGAATCTAAGGAAAACCTCAGAGACATGCCCATGGAATATAATTCCCCAAATTCAACGTGGGATTCCTTAGGCTTCCATGCCATTGAGAATCCATATCATAAGGGGAAGAAACCCAGACACATCAGTGTTTCGGCATCTAGACATGCTAGCGATGTCCAACGTGACTACTCCCCCAATATAAGGTTGCTTCCCTATCAAGATCCCTTGGAATTTCTAGATAAAAGTAGTGTAATTAAACAGTATCCACAAAGATATGGTACCAATAAGAGTTTCACGAACAACATCTTAATCGTTAAGGGAGATCCAAACTAGGTGATGAGTTTTGAGGAGGAATCCACTGAACGAGGAGCCGAAAAACCATCATCCTGTTTCAATCAAGGAGAAAAATTCCCTAAATAAGCGATGGATGATGCCCGCCTTTGGAAAGTGGGAATGCGGGGAAACAGATCAGCACGTCCTCCAAAGACAGATTTTCTCCCCGACGAAAGTGTCAGAAATAGAAATGGTGAACCCGACATGAATTTATTCTCTTCAATTTGGATATTAGTAGTGTTCGATACATCAGCAGATAAGCGTGTCACTGGATCCAGTTATCCAGCTCCAGGTCCCGCCAAGAAAATAGTGGGATTGGCATGAAACTCATCAAATATTGGGGCAGTGAACATTGGACATCCTAGCCTACAATGTTGTTAGTGTGGATCCTTCTTACCAACCATGGAAGATGAAATGGAACTAGGGCACTGGACGCCACTTTTCTTCTCTCAGCACTAATGGTTGAATCTCCCTGCTTTACAGGACTTAATATTTCATGACAGAAAAATGATCACCACCCACCAACCAATGTAGGGGTTGGGACAATGTAAATGCGATAATCCAGTGCAACCTCATCTCTTCTACGATGGTCCCCACATCTACGGATACTGGGAGCCCACGCCCCATCTCCCCATCTGAACTCATTCAGAGAGGGTGATTAACGACATCATTCGATGTTACGATGAAGAAGGGATTATCCAAACTTGAGATATGGACTGAAAATACCTCGAGGCTTATGTTACTTATCGATACCCCCCAAGGGCCACGCAAGGAGCCACTTCTCCCTACTCCGACCTACAACAGTTTCAGGAGCCTCTCCCCAGAACACTTCGATGAATCCCTCCCCTACGTCACTGAGGTGAGGGATGTACAGGCCATCCCAGCTATAATCCTGTCCCAGGGGCCACCAAGGAGGGCTCCCACCAGGCCATGTCGATGCCACCACCCGGTCCCACAGGTTGTGGAGCAAGTGAGTTATGCACTTGCTCCACCGACCCCAGTCCGGTTAACCTGACGCCAGCATTAGGTGCAAGATGAGGAGGATGCCCGCCATGGGGCATCATCATCAACGACTACTGTGACCTATAACACGGCCTATGCATACCATCAATACTATATTTATTCTAAATCGGGACATTCATACACCTGACTTGGATCGAGGCCCCAACCACCCAATGGGAAGGTTGGGATGACTTTCCTGGTCACCGACACAAGCAGTGCCTATCACGGGCTGACCCACAGTGGTGACATCCAACACGGAGGTCCTCCCTGTGCCACCACCAATGAGAGATCAGGTCCTCCCTACTCCCAAGATCAACATGAATGTCCTCCCCATGCCATCACTAATGAGAGCGTAGTTCCTCCCTTTTCCCAAGCTCGGTGTGGAGGTCCTCTCCATGCCACCATTATTTCAAGTGAACGTCCTCCCCGCCACACTAACATCTAGCATGGAAGCCTCTTCCTCACCCATGGCCCCGGGTATGGGGCCGTTCCTCCCGATACAAGTCACCAATGCAAAGGTCCTCCCCGTCCAAAAAATCAGAGAAGTGAAGGTACGACTCACTTCATTAGAACCCAACATGGAGGTCTTCCCCATGTTCATTTTGACTAGTATGAAGGCCCTCCTCATACCATCATTTATAGGGGGAACAAGCATGGAGATATTTCCCATATTACTACCAGCTCTAGTGGAGGGCCCACCAGCTCCAGTACTTCCTGCAGAGATTCCCTCTGCGTATCAACCATCAGACATGGAGGTCCTCCCTATGTTCCCTTTGACATTTTTCTAGGTGCTCCTCACACCTAAAATCACCCCAGAAGAAGTCCTCTCTACCCTAGAATCAGTTCGGCCGAAGATCCTCCTTGATTCAAAAACCCATCTTGTCCTGAAGAACCATCCCAGGGCAGGTGGGAGGGCCGCTACCACCATAAGAAGAAGACTAAGAAGTTTCAGACCGCGATTAAACCCATATTATTTTCAGACTATGAGATAGATTGCAATTCAATGATGGAACCCCCACCCTGCTCTTCTGTGTCAAGGGATGGGGTAGGAATGAGGTGTATAAGCCCCATCCTTCCAGAATTCGAGTTCCACTAGATCCCTACCTCCCTTAAAAGATACATCTAGGAGGATGAAGACTTAACCTCTTTCCAGGGTCTGGACATGAAATCCTCCCTATTGTTAATAGTGTCTTTCTATAACTCAAATAGAGATCATAGAGAGTTATTCTAGGGACCGATGGAGGATTAACATCATCCTGAACAACCATCAGTAAACAAAACCCCTACACCAGAAGCCGTGGTCTCCATCCCTTCTTACTGGGATGTGGTGGCTAAGTCGTTGCATTCTTCTGAGGATAACCCAAGATGCGACATCTTATTAGCTCGCTCGCCGTATTCTTCACTGGCCAGTCTACCATCTCAGTAGTCTACTTCAGTGACACAAATGGTCTCCCAGCCACCCCTAGTTGACGAATGGGGAAACCAAGGGCTGGAATCCGAGTCTGAGCCAAGAAGATTGTAGGACATCCATGCAATGAACCATTTTCCGGAGATGTTTTGGCCAGTTACAACTGCAAACTTTTGTGTGCCGGAATCACTTACCCAGGAGGAAGACGCGTGTTTTTTCCAAACACTATGGGAAATGAACTTCTTTATCTGTTATCAGTGAGTGGATTACCCCAAGAGTCGGGAAAACTTTGAAGACATTGGAAAGAAATTCCATATAATCTACTTGGCTATGCTCCCTATGGCCTAGCACCCTGAGTCACCAGGTTTCCATCAGACCCTCCAACAATGATGCATCCAAAGCTTTAAAGTTCTCTATAGGATTATCAAGGAGGCTTCCCCCCACATCTAGGTTCATGGTTGGGGGTATTATATAGACCTTAATTTTAGTTCTATCCAGTGTTGTCCCGATATTCCTAGCGATATTAAGGATATTCCTCCAGATAGATTCATGGTTAACATGACCGACCTATCAGAGGAAGAGAACGAGATAGAACTCCTTGAAGAGAACTTACCCCCTGGGGGAGTGACACACCTATTGGATCCACTAGTAAGGGTTTCTTTCTAGTATAGAAATCTAATGGGTCTTCCTGTGCCTACCGAGTCATTAGCCCTTGGATGGAATCCCAATAAGGGTAAAGAGCATCTTGGGACCGTCAAACCCTCTGACTCATATGGCTTAGTGCAGAAGATGGAAGATGAACCCAAAAAGGCTGCATTACATCAATAGCTTGCAGAGCATAAGAATATGGTAGATGAACTCCTTGCTGAATGTGCTGTGGAGCGGTGACCAGACTATGGTGATCTGTGACCGGGGCAGTAGGGGCAGGTACAACTTCCCCCTGGTGAGTTGCCTTCAGGTGACCCTGGCCATCCTACCCATATAGATAGGGTAGAAGCCAGAGCTTATGGAAAGAGGGCACAATATGTATCACCAAATCCACCTGAGCGATGTAATAATCTTCAGGACCCAGCTCAGGTTACCCCAGCCACTCCACATGTCGTCCCACCAACTGCTCCATAAGCTGCTGAGTCTACTTATCATGTTGAAGAACCTGCCAATGAACTGGTGGTCAGGGATCCTCATCAAGACAGGAACCCCCACCCAGATGATCCAATGGCAGCACTCATTTACCATCTCAAGGCTTTGGAAACTCGATAGGTGGAAATTCCACCTAACGGTAAGCCATATCCAGCATGAGTGGATGATATGCCAGCACCCCCATATTTCAGAAACCCCACATATTACCTCTTTAATAGGACGAGTGACCCGCTGCAGCATTTGGCCCACTTCATCTCAAGGTGTGGACCCATGTTGGGGACTCCATCATAGCAAGAGGATACTAAAATTTAGTGTTTCATTCAAACATTATAAGGGTCTGCGTTTGTCTGGTACAACCAGCTACCTATTGGGTCAGTTTCCAGCTGGGAAGATATTTGTATGTAGTTTCTTTACTAGTTCAGCACTACCTCCCAGAATAAGAGTATTGTAGACCTCTTTAAGTGAAAGAATAGGCCTGAAGATTGCGATGTGAACTTTTTCACCTAGTGGAAAGGACTCACCTACTCCCTTGATATGCTGCTGACTCAAGAAAAGATGCTGACAATGTGTGTGGGGAATGTCAAAACAAAACTGGTCCCCCCTATCATCACTCAGAATTACCCCGGGGGATTCTGGGATTTCTCTGATAAGACCCAACGTCTAGAGGAAGACTTGAAGTAGGACAAGAAGGCACGTCTGTTGCCTCCTATAGTTCCTGCAAGAAGGGACTCTAAGGTCGAGACCGCTATGGTGGCCCAAATAGAGGCCCCAAGCAACTGGAGTTATTACCAGTGGAGCCACCTCTATAGCCTCGTAGAGGCCTTCCACCTCAAGTGTAGCTTCCATCCTAGCAACGACCACCCCAGAACTAGTAGGCGCCCCCGCGTAATGTTCCGCCACCACCTTGGAAAGATAACTAGGTTCCACCTCCTTGACAGGCTCCTCCAACCCCTCATGAGGGCCAGGCTTCTAGAGCCCCCTTCCCGAATAGAAGGAATTAAACCTACTCATTCAATGAAGCTTAGGTCCCAAGTTATTTATGAAGTTCTTTAGAACAGGGAATCCTACGGCTACTACAATGTAGGAGGCCCGAGGAGGTGGATCTCACAGATCGCCCCAATTACTTCCCCTATCACCAGATCTTAGGTCACACCCTCAAGAAGTGCTATGTGTTCAAAGAATATATTCAAGACCAGGTTGATAACAACATAGTTAGGTTAGGCCCAACACTGGAATAGGTGGCGTGTGTATTCATATAGCCTAACAACAAAAATGATAGTGAAGGTGAGTGGCAATAGGTTCTTAACCGAGGATCTCAAAAATATGATGACTGGATGGCCTATAAGGTAATTTTCCATTCCCATGGTATTATCTATGAATGTTTGAATCGACTTGAGCCTTCTGAATTCATTGTGTCACTCGTAGACACTACTTCTGCATCGAATTCCTATCATTCCTCTTCCTAGAAGGGAAAGCATCAACGTTGTAAGGGAAAATAAATATCCCCACCAATGCCATTTTCATCTCATACTCTTGATGACTTCATACCCCTAGGGATGAAAATTACCCATAGAATCTACCCAGTGGTGTAGGATTCTTCAAGTGATGACCAAGGGTATACTTTGATTAACACCATGGGGTTGGTAAACCCCTACATGATTCCCAATGACGAAGAGAACTAGACATATTCTTACAATGTCCCCAGTCATCTCCAGCATCGACAAAGCTGTGGTTATGTGGGTCTTCAGAATGCCTCAATCAATACATCCATCTAGGCTATGCATGACACTAGAACTAGACAACAGGCCCGATGTGGAGCTCAACACATGCAACCTTCTCATCTGGTTTCACTAGGTCTGACTTCACCATCGTTGTGCTACCTGATCAGGCAAAGCCATCCCAACCACATCATGATCAACCACGTTCTGTTATGGACCGACCACAGTCATCTGGACCTCATTTAGTAGTTTCTCCATGAGTTTCAATTAGAAAGCAGTGGGATATTCCCAGCACCATTCAGCCACCGGTTCAGTTATAAGGGCCCTCCATACCTCCTGTCACAGAGCGACCTCCTGTTAGCATAAGTTCATGCTTGACACAAAAGTATGATATCCTTAAGAATCTTTCCAGAATCCCTACGAGGCTCTCTATCCTTGAGGCTCTTCTTATATCAGAATATATGCATGAAGACCTTGCTGAGGCTTTAAGAAGCCCCCTCCAGTTTGAGATGGAGGTAGAAGCTGCAGAAGTCTTCCATAATGAAGCAGCCAAGCATGCAGAATGCCAGGTCACCATCTATTTCTCTAGAAAAGATGAAGGTTCTCCCATACAGGGGAATATCCACCCACTTTATATCACTGTACACTTCAATGGTGTGGCGGTCCGTCATTGTCTTATCAACAGAGGCTTTAGGATCAACCTTATCCCAACCAGGATGATCCAAAATATGGGGTTGTATGAGTATGATTTGAGCCCCTATGACCTGAAAATTCAAGGTTATGACAGGATGAAACAGACACCGGTCAACAATATCCACCTGAAAACCCATTTCAGTGGTCTGGTGGTCAACACCAAGTTCATGGTTGTCTCACAGGACACTGCCTACAACGCATTGATGGGCAGGCCATGGCTCCACCTGCATGTGATAGTCCCCTCTTTATATCTCCAATGCCTTAAGTACTCACTTAATGGTCAAGTAGAAGTACTCCAAGGTGATGTATCTACCTTTTCATCCTATGAAGCCTGTTATCTGGATTCCAACTATTACAAGAGTAAAGACAAAAATATTCATACTAGTGAGGTTGAACCTTCTACGGCTGTGACTGACCCATGAACAGGCCTATATGATTCCCATGTCTTCTCGGTCCACCGATTGGAGGCCAAAACTCCAAATTTGGGTAAATGCTTTGCTATCTCTAGAATGAGGGGGAAACAAATTCTCAAGACTAAGGGATTCCAGGAGATCAACTCATATTCCTATACAAATTAGGCTCGGGTGATCCCAGAACCCCCTACTCTTGTAAGGTATCAGGATGTTCGTCCCATGGAAACGATGATATGTTATACTTGCATATTTCATTGGGTTGGGACAAATCATCTCAATCCAACGCACCACCATTTATTTGACATCATCAAGTGTGGCCCCTTGGGTTGAAGGCCAGATAGGATTGGGTCGACAACTTTCGTCACTATGGTCTTTGTAGTACAGGAGTCCCCTGATGCGATGTCCACCACCACTCAACCTGGAACCAGTGGCCCATCAGGATCTGTTGACTCAGAGGAATCACCTACTGATGAGGATTCCTTCTCTATAAGTGAAGAAGAGGTTTTATAGGATGCTCCTCCCGCTTTCAAAGAAGGTATCTCTACCATGGTCGATGAATTGGTACAAGTGAACCTCAGTAGTGAGGCGGATCTGAAACCCACATTGACCAGTGCCACTATGCCTATCAAAGAGAAACAAATATATGTGGACTTACTGAAGCAACACCATGATGTATTTTCCTAGAGTTATGATGAGATGCTAGGATTAGATCCTCAGGTCGCCGTCCACCAACTCGGTCTTCTAGTGAATCATTGTGGGTTCAAACAACCTCCCAGAAAGATGCACCCATATCACAGTGTCATGGTCGAGGCTGAGGTTGATAAAATCATCAAAGGAAACTTCATCAAGGAGTTATAGTACCCCAGATGGTTAACCAATATTGTGAAATTTAAGAAGAAGAATGGAAAGATCAGAGTCTGCATCGACTTCTGGGATCTCAACCATCACTGTCTGAAGGATGATTTTCCCCTTCCTATGACAGAACTATTGATTGATGCCACTACGGGGTTCCAGGATCTCTCCTTCATGAATGGGTATTCCAGGTATAACCACTAAATGGACCCTAAGGATGAAGATTATATGGCCTTAAGAGAACCACAAGGTACTTTTTTCTACCAGGTAATGCCCTTCGATCTAAAGAATGCAGGTTCCACCTATCAGCGTGCCATGCATCACATATTTAAGTTAATCCTTGTGAAATTAGTGGAATGCTACGTGGATGATCTGGTGGTCAAATATCGTCAGCACCAAGACCATCTCAAATGTCTTGATAAAGTGTTCGGATTCCTCTGATATCACCATATAAAGATGAACCCCTTGAAGTGTGCCTTCGAGTTCACCTCTGGAAAGTTTCTTGGATTCGTTGTCAGATACAGAGGCATTGAGATCGATCTAGAGAAGATCAAGGCCATTAGCTAGATGTCTCATCCGAGCAACATCTGGGAGCTTTGAGGCTTTCAAGGACACTTAGCCTATATACACTGATTCATTGAAAATCTGGCTGGAAAGTGTAATCCCTTTTCCAAGATCATGAAGAAAGGTGCAGATTATCAGTGGGATGAGGAGTGTCAGACTGCTTTTGAGGAAATCTAGTATATATTATAGCCTCCAGTCCTGATGCCACCCATTTCTAGAAAGCCACTGGTACTTTATGTTACCACTCTAGAGCGATCTCTCGACACCCTTCTCACCCAAAAAACAACGAAGGGAAAAATAATAATCTATACTATCTCATTTACATTCTCCTCGATATTGAGACTAAATATTCCTCTATTGAGACAAGTCACATCATGCTGGTATTCACAGTGCAGAAGTTGTGACACTACTTTCAGCATCATGAGATACAACTAGTGTTCCGAATGAATCTTCTAAAATACATTTTGAATCGCCCTATGTCGACAGGCCGTCTAGCTTGGTGGGTAGTGATCCTCCAGCAGTTAGAAGTTAGGTTTTCCCCCATAAGGCCATTAAGGGCCAGACATTGGTAGACTTCCTTGCCGCCCATCTAGCTCCTGCAGACCAATTTCTAGATCTTTATTTTCTCGATGAGGCAATCCTCTCAGTAGACCAAGCCATTCTGTGTTGGAAAATTCCCTTTGATGTTGCTTCCCGAAGTCTTACCGGCAGAAGACTCAATGATCCCAGACTCAACAGGGTGGTCCTGGGTATTATCTTCATCACACCAGCACCGGCTATTATGCCATATTCATTCCTTTTGTTAGAAGTCTATACCAACAATGAGGAAGAGTAACAGGATATCATTAATAGCCTCGATATGGCCCTTAAGATTGATGTCCCCCACTTACATGTGAAAGGGGACTTTGAACTAGTCATCAAAAAAATCAACGGTGACTACATCGTCAGGAAGCCAGAGCTCATACCATTATTATAATTTACCTACCAGTTGATGGGCTTGTTCCCATCTTAGATGGAAGTTACTCATGTACCTTGATCCTAAAACAGTCGAGCCTATGCCTTGGCCTACTTGTCCACCTCTCTTACGAAGCCTGATCAGGATGAGTTGATTATTCATGTGGTGCATCGGAGATCCATTGCTACCGTTACTCCAGATGGTGATGATAGCCTAAAGGTAAGCCACATTACTACCAGAGCCTCCATGTCAGGACCCCCAAGTCCCCTTTCCACAACTTTGGAGGTGACTCCCAACTGAAGGACCCCCTTTTTCTAGTATCTTCGGAACAAAAATCTCCTAGAAGATCGAGCTGATCATGAGTGAATCCGATGCTACACACTATAGTTTAACCTCCAGAGTGGCCCTAGTCTTGAGAAGATCCTCTAAAGATATGGGTTTGATGGATTTATCCTCCATTGAATTCAAGGATGTTAGGTTTCTCAGGTCATGCAGAAGATTCATGCCGGTTCTTGCGGGGCTCATCAGATCGGGCCAAAACTATCTCACCAGATCTGGAGGTTGGGGTATTTTTGACCCGCCATGATCCATGACTGTATCAAGTTTACCAAGAGGTGTCATGTGTTCCAGATCCATACTAACTTTGTACATCGGCCGTCGGAGCCTCTCCACACTACCAAGTATTCTTGTCCCTTTGTAGTCTGGGGACTTGATGTTGTGGAACCCTATCCACCAGCGACATCTCACCAGTGTAGGTTCATCCTGACCGCTATGGATTTCTTTTACAAGTGGGTAGAGGCAGTTCCACTCAAGGAGGTCATGTACCATTCTATCATTGAATTTGTGAGATCCAGTATTATCTACTGGTTTTAAGTTCTTTACGCTGTCCTCACCGATAAGGACACTAACTTCCAGGCAGCTGAACAAAAGAAGTTGTATGCCATGTACAACATCCGTTCTAACCATACCTCCTACTATCATGTGCAATAAAATGAGAAGATCAAGGCGTTAAAAAAACCCCCTCTAACATCCTAAAAAATATGGTTGGTTAGATTAAGAAGAGTTGGCTGGATAAACTCCCCAACACTCTCTGGGATTATCGGATAACGACTCACAATTCCACTCAGGTGACCCCATACTCCCTGGTGTATGAAACAAAGGTAGTATTGCCCATCAAGATTCAGTTGCCTTCACTGCGCAAAATTTTCAATGATCAAAAAACACCATATAAGGTAGCTGAAATCCATCTGGATGAACTAGAATCACTTGATGAGAATAATCTTTATGCCCTGCATAATCTGGATAGGCATCGGAACAAGATATCTAGAGCTTTCAACAAGAAAGTTTGCCTCCACTCTTTATTACAAGGTGACATGGTGTTGGCCCTGAGGGACCTAATGATAATTGGTAGGAAACCATCAAAACTGGAGCCTAAATGGGAAGGAACTTATATCATTCACAAGGTTTACCCCAATGGCACATACTCTCTAGTTACCATGGATAGTGAGCATATAACTCCTCCCACCAATTCCAAATTATTCAAGCAATACTTTTCTTGAGTTAACCAGTCCTACAAGACCATAAAATATGATGTCTTTACCGCATAATGTTAAAATGTGTGATCTATCTAAGCTGAAAGATGTAAAACTACTCGTCACTTGTCCAACATGACATTAAATTGTTCTATCCTCACCGTATAACGTCAAACTACGTGGTCTGTCTAGGCTGAAGGATGCAAAACTACCCAACAATCATCCTACATGATAATAAACTACAAAATTGTCTAAGATCTATTACTTTAAACTAAGATCTCCCCTATTTCTTCATCCTACATGATGATAAACTACATAACATCTCAATAACTACATATGGCTTGATTCCCATCCTCATGGGATACGTAGGAAATATCAGACGCTTAGTCTTAGAGTATATCCCTAAAATCCTTCTCGTTGACTACCCCCTGGGTGTAGTTCTCTTGGAGGGCTGCACATAGTGTATTGTAGACATCCTTGCCCCTATTTAGTCTAGTTTTATAATGATCTCACCATGTGCCCCTCCCATTCTTCTATTCTCCCAACATCCTCACCACACGATGTTAAACATCATGGACCTTTTAGAACTATGTGCGGCTTGATTACCATTATCATGGGATACGTAGGAACACCCAAAAATTTCATTCATAGGCCCATCCCCAAACATCAAGATCTCCCCTTTGGTCCAACCAGTTGGATTGGATGCTTCTCAAGATGCATGGTGTGGTATGGGATCATGTCCTCATTCATGTCAAGTTTATCATGACCACACCATGTGTTCCCCTCCTTGGAGATCTCAACCTATTCTATCCTTACCACATGATGTTAAACTACATGGGCATATTCACCCTTCACGCATCCCATCGTTTGGGTTTCCATCGTCTTTCACATCCGAAAGGACCCTTGAATGACATGGATGCTAGGATCTAGGGCTCTCCTACCATTTATGGCCAACGTCCCTGAGGATTTTGAATGACAATTTGATACAAGTCCTGCATTGAGAATATGTTCAACAGTAAACACTCATTTGTTGTTCCCATTTTAGGTCACACGATATGGATGCTATGTTTTGAACACAGTAAACAACTATCCTCCATCGTTGTCATCAACCATATACATCCCAAATGTTGGGTACAATGATTCATTTTTATCTTGCTATCTTTTCAAATGTCAGCGTGCCTCTGGTAGTGATGTTGGTCTGGTTGGGATCGGCCTACCCGATCTATTTCCTTTATTATCGTGCCCTTGTATGCTGGGGAAAACCTGATCCCCATCCTTGTTTCCCACACTGATCATTGCTCACATGGTATTAGGATCTTTGGTAAGGTAATACTCGCATAAAAGGCCATGTAATCATATTACCACATGACTTCAAACTATTTCGTCCTCACCACACAACGTTAAATTGCATGATCCGTGTAGGCTGAAGGATGTGAAACCATTTATCACTCGTCTTTCATGATGATAAACTGCAAGATGGTTGGGACTTTTTGTCCATGGCCCAGCCTCAGGTCCCTTGACCTTTCTGGCCCCCTGGCCTAGGTTCTCACTTAGGATTGTGTGGTGTGATATGGACTCTAGGTCCTTGTTCACGTCGGGATTTTTTTCCACGCCACATAAATCCTCTTGAGACACCTCTTCATTATCTTCCTTGCTGCAAGACATTAAACTCCATAGGTCTTACCAATCTTTACACATCCAATCATTTGGGTTTATATCATCTTGCACATACAAAAGTACCCTTGAACCAAATGGATGTTAGGATGTTAGGATCTCTTACTGTCTTGGGCCAATGTCCCTGAGGATTCTAGACAATAATTTGATACAAGTTCCATGTTACAAATATGGTAAGCGGTTGACACTCATTGTTTGTCCCCATTCCATGAAAGGATACAAATACTGTGTTGCAAACGTGGTCAGTAGTTATCCTCGATCATTGTTTCCATTATATGGTTTCCCTCATGACAGGCGTGATGATTCACCCTTTACACCCATATGTCCCACACACACGACATTAAACTGGTCATTTATGGTCCAATCTCTATAACCATAAACAAAGATCTACCACTTCCTTGTCATAGGACATTAAACCACACGACATATCCAGGATTACGCATGGCTTGATTCTTAACCCCGAAAGATACGTAATAACTCTTGAACATTTCATCCTCAGGTCCATCCCTGCATCTTAAAAACCTCCTCATCTCTCTGGCCCCTTGGCTCGAGTCCTCTAGGATGGGGGTATGTGGTGTGGCGTGGGATTATTCCCTCATTAATGTTAGGTTTGTAATAGCCACACCACATACCTCTCCCTTTGTAACAACCATGCCACATACCTCTCCCTC
The DNA here is from genome assembly GCA_963277665.1 of Viscum album. Lineage (NCBI taxonomy): Eukaryota > Viridiplantae > Streptophyta > Magnoliopsida > Santalales > Viscaceae > Viscum > Viscum album. The sequence goes on from OY728133.1 coordinate 452,241,925, forward strand.
TTGAGAGATCTTCCTCCCCATGTTCTTAATTCATCTTTTCAAGTCGGCTGCTCTTGAATTGGGCCCCTTGACCCTCTTTGGAAGTTCACCAATGTGCCCAGGAGCACTCTGGTTCAAGACCTAGAGTGTTTTATTCTACATAGACATGTTATCACCCATTTTAATGCTCCATGTTCCCCTTTATTTGGGCTTTCATCATCTTTCACATTCAAAAGGACCCCCAAATGGCATGGATGCTAGGCCCCAGTTCTCTCCTACCATATTGGGACAACGTCCCTGAGAATTTCGAATGGAAAATTGATACAAGTCCCACATTGAGAATATGGTCAGTGATTGATGCTCATTTTTTATTCCCATTTCAGGTCATAGGATATGGATGCTGTGTTTCGAACATGGTCAACAGTTATCCTCCATCGTCACGCCACCCCCATTAAGACCTAATTATTGGTTTCATTATTTACATCCTTTTTCATTCCATCATGTCCAAGAGGAATTTTGACACTCTTGGTGCTATTCCTCAGTGCTCATTTACATGTTAAGAGGACAAAGCCATGATGAGACGTCATTTGAGGATCTACACCGTTTCCATGTTTTTCTATATTCCATGTGTCACAAAGACCTTCTCCACCCTTATTTCCCACACTGATCTCAGCTCATGTGGGCTTAGGGACTTAGATGAGGTTTACACCCACTTGGAAGAGTCTCACCTCAATGGTCTGAGCTATAAAACCATAAAATAAGACCTCCCCACATCCTCACCACACGAGGTTAAATTGTATGTACCTTTCAGAACTACGTAAAACTTGATTTTCATCTTTTTGGGATATGTAGGAATGCCCGAACATTTCTTCCCCGAGTCCAGCTTAGGTTCCACTAATTATCTCTTTTGTCCGTCCTTATAGCCTTGGATTCTATAGGACTACGTGGTGTGACATATATGGGATTATATCCTTATTCACATCAGGTTTTCAATACCCGTACCACATACTCCCCTTTTAAAAGCTAGTCTCTCCTACCTCTCGTCCCACATGACATTAAACTGAAGTCCCAGAACTACGTATGGATTGATTCCCACCATCACAGGATACATATAAACACCCATACATTTCATCTTTAGGTTCACCACTATATTATCTGACCTTTTCTAGACCCTTGGTCTGAGGTTTCTTCCTCGGGATTGTGCGTGGTGTAGTGTGGACCTCGTCCTCATTCACGTCGAGTATGCTTTATCATGCTATGCACCTTCCATTCAGGACCTCGCTATTTTTTGTGTGTCCAAGACATATCACATTAAACTATATTTACTGGTCCCACGTGACTTTAAATTGTTTCATCTTTACTACATGATGTTAAAATGCATGGGTTGGTCCTATCATACGACCCTAAACTATGACATCATCATCCTGACCACACGATGAAAAACAACACCGCATTGTGGTATCCTCACCTGAGGGTACATCATGTTTGATATCAATTCTCCACCATTCCATTTGTCAAGGCCTACATATGGATGAATTCCTATAGAGACGCTTGGATTCTCCATCCTAGGTTTGTTTCTTCACAAAAAAAACACACACATAAATCCTAAAGAACAAACAAGATCTATCAAATGTCACTTCTTTTGTTGCATGGGCCAGACCCACATGATTGTATCATCCTAGGCATTGGTACCCTACCATGCCATTTTCTAGAACTATGCATGGTTTGATCCCAATACTAATGGGGTATGTAGGAATGCCTGAGTACTTTGCCCCGGGCCCATACCAACTTTCATTTTCAGCCCATTGACCTAAAATCTCCCCAGGGAGCACATGGTGTGATATGGACTCCTACCTCCCTCTTTCACGTTAGGTTTTGAAATTATCCCACCATGTGTCTCCCTCTATCATTTCCATATATGGTATAAGATCTAATACCTTACAACTAATATCCAACTATCCTTGTCGCATGACATTAAAATGCATGACACTTTCAGAACTACATTTAGTTTGATTCCCATATTGATGGGATGCGTAGGAATGCTCAGACATTTCCTTTTCGAGTATAGCCCTAGGAATCTTAAATCCTACCCCTTTTTTGGCCCCTTTTCCCAAACTCTTTTGAGAGAATGTGGTGTGACGAGTACCTCTTGGGTTCACATTCACATCAGGTTTTTCAACAACCACACCATGTGTCTCCCTTGTCTCTTCCAAACCTGGTCCAAATTCTATGACCCTAAACTAAGATCTCCCTATAAGAACTACGCATTGGGTTTGGATACTTCACCACCCTGTGCACATTCCATTAGACTAGGTTCCCTCTTAATGGTCCACTATATGACCTTAATCTAGGAACGTGCGACCCCAGGACCCTTGTCCTTGAAAAGGGATTCGAATCCCTATATTTGACATGTATTATTGGTATACTAGAATGAATCGTTGAAAATATCCCAAATTGTGGAATTTTCACGTAGGCATCTCCTCATTTCATGTGCACACTTCATGAACCCTTTATTTGGATCCCCATCCTCTTCCACATCTGAAGGTACCCCCTTTACAGATTGGTATCAGGCCACATTGGCTCACCTACCATCTTGGGACAATGCCATTGAAGACCTTAGACCACATTTACAATGGGTTCTATGTTTCGAACATGGTCAATGATCAAACCTCATTTGTCTGTCCCAATTCTAGGCTATTGTAACATAGATATTATGTTTTGAACATGGTCACCAATTATCCTCTATCCTCACTCCACTATCATTGTTATCCAGACCTCCAGCATCACGATTCACATCTTTCCACTCCCTTATGTTTAAGTGGAATTCCAATACACTCACCCTTCATGAATTTATGTGCGTTAAGTAGACATATTAGTAATATTGGTACATCATTCACCTAGAATTACATTGTTCCAGATGTGTGCCTCCTTTTACCAGGAAAATACCATCACTTCCCCTTGTTTCCCACACTGAGAACGACTCATGTGGGCTTAGTGGTTTTGGTGGAACGTGTACTGGCGAAGCTATCCCACATGCGCCTTTTTCATCTTTCATGACATTAAAATGTAATCCCATAACTACATATGGCTTGATTCCCATCATAATGGGGTATGTAAGAATGCCCGGACAATTTTCTTCAGGTCTAGCCCCAAGTCAGGCCACCTCTAGTCCATAGACTAAAGAATCCCATCGATAACATGTGGTGTGGTGTGGAATGGTTATTTCCTCATTCATGTCGGGATATGTACTGCACCGTGCATTTATTTTCTGGGTAACCATGTCCTCAATTCATGACTTTAAACTGTGGTTCTACCCTAAAAAAGTTCAGAATGCCCCATGATAACTATGGGATGCATCAGCTTCCTTGCCAAAGAGGATTTCCCCTACCAACATTGTTCTCTGACCACATTGTTCTTAATAAATACATTTAGATTGATCCTCATCCTTATAGGATATGTAGTAATTCCCAATCACTTCTCCTTAGGCCCAGACCAGGTATTTTTCATCATCCTCACTGTATAATGTTAAACTATGTGTCTATCATCCTCATTGGTATGGCATAAAACTACGATTCATTCTAGGTCCTCACCAGAGAGGTCCTATTTGGAAGTAGGTATGATCCCCGATCAGACTAATGTTCTCACCTAATGTGTTTCCACCATGGTGGTGTAATTTCAAGAGTGTTGGACTCTATTCGAAGAACCCATCACTCCACCCTCCACACTTTGCATGCCCTTTATTTGTACCCTCATCCTATTTCATTTCTGAAGAAACCCCCTAATGGCACGGATGCTCAGCCTATGGATCACCTACTGTCCTGGGATAACATTCTGAAAGACTAATGGATGAAATTTTGATTTAGGCCCTATTTTTCAAACATGTTCAGCAGTGGACCCTCATTTTTTATCCCCATTTCTGGATAATGTGGTAGGGATACTGTGTTTCGAACATGGTCAAAAGTTATCCTTTATTTCCATGCCATCCCTATAGTGTTCCAAATTTTGGGTATCGTGATTCACAATTTTCACTCCCCTCTATTCTGATTGATTCTAATGCCCCTGGCATTACCCCTCTCATGCACTAGAGCACGTTGGTAAAAATAAAATTCAACTATTCTGAGAACTTCGTTCTCCATTCAGATCTCCCTATCTCCTCCTGGAAATTTGGGTCAGTTTTTCAGACCCTAGATGCCCGAATCTTGGTTAGCACTCTCATTTTCGGATGAAATAATGATGTGGTCATCCCTTTTTTCTCACATCCGGCACAACCCACATGTGATTTGGTATTAATCATTGGATATTTCATAAATATGATGGAAATGTAAAAAACCAAAGATAATTAATGAAACTCATGCATGAAGTCGGTATAAATAATCCAAGCATGAAAGTACATTTATTAGTTTACACAAGTTATAGTGCCCAAGGATTGGCCCCTCCCATAGATGGGTTTACCTCTTCAATAGAGCATTCCAGCACTGCCACTCTCTGTCTGGTGGCATCCAGGATCCACTATCACTTTTTAAGATCTTGATCCTACTTAATGGAAATGGGATGTAGTTCATTAGCCATGATCCAGGACAGCTCCTCATCAGCTCATATGATAGCCATCTCCTCAGAGGCTCACTTCATCTGTTCTTCAAACTCTTCCAACTAGGCCTTCAGGAGTGATATGAGCCCTGATTGTGCATCGAGGAAAGCAGAGTACTCATTTCATTGTTCCCAAAACCACTGAATCTCATTTTCAACCTCCTGAATCCTCTTGATGTTTACTGATTTCCTCCGCTTCCAGTCCACACCAAGGCCACAATCATGCTTTCGAATCTTCTCTTCCATGAAATCTCAGATGATCATATGAGGACACTAGGCATCCACTCCTCTAGCATATAGTTCGCACATATGAGAATTAAGTATACCCATATGATCCATCCATTGTGCTTATGGGGTATCCCTAATGAAGTGCTTGATCAACTTCCATGACCAGAGATGGACGAACTTGTTGTCCTCTTCATTAGAGTCCGTCTCGTCCTGGTCCTCAGGTTAGTGGGTTCATATGTGGGGAACGCCTCCAGGAACTCGTCATCATGATCTTCATCCAATGTTTAGTTGGGTAGGTCAGGACCCATGTCATCTGATTTATCCCCACCATCAGATTCTACTTCAATGATTTTAGGATCAGTCCTTCTAACGGTCCCACCTATGATTGGGAGCACTACGGTTTGGTCAGTTGGGGTGTCTGCTTCTATGACCACCAACATTCCCCCAGGAAAGGTAATTCCAGGAGCCCCAAACATCCTTTCCAAGGCATCCCACACCATCTAAAGAACTGTGCATGTGAAAAAAATCATAGACATCAATTGACCTGATTCAATGGATGACAATTACAAATTCTGTGGAGAATACTTACAAAGATCAAATAGCCAGTCTCACCCCTGAGCTGTTGCCATCAAGATTCTGAGGTGTGGCCCCTCGTATATGGTTGGGAGATCCAAAGACTTTGGGAGAACCACCCTGGGTGTCACAACCCTGCTAGGTAAAGTAATCTCTATTGACACAGGTACAGATCCCGAAGCTCCCGCAACTGCGTCTACTATTGTGCAGGAGCGGGTCTTGTGTATGAGGCCCTCCTTCATAGGTTAAATTTTAGTTGAGAAGTCCTAAATGACCTAGATTAGGACTAGGGAAAATTGGTTTAGGGTTTTACCTCAAGATCCTCCGTAAAATCTTCTAGCTCCGAGTCTGAATTGCCAACCTCACCCTCCTCTAAAGGGCTCTCTCTACCGGCCTCCTCCCCCCAGAAGGACCCTTCCAATTATTCAGGTAGAGGGAATTAATCTCTCAATTTGGTGGTAGAAAATTGGAGAGGTGATGTTTGATCAAGAAACACCTTCACTCAATCCATCATTGGATGTGAAGCACCCCGAGAGTGCATGAAGTCCTCCAGATCGGCAATATACTGCTCCCCATCTAACTGAGATACTGAAAAACCAGTGCCGACGCGACCAATCCCCGCAAAGTCCATCCTGATATGGTTTAGATGGTGCCATATTTGGGAGGGTTTGAGGAATTGTCTGTTGACATCCCAAATGTCCCAAACCTCTGGGAAGACAACATCCTCAGGCATATCTATATGGCGCAGCTGCTTCCCTAGATCCTAGGTGGGTATCCTATGGAAACCCCTAGGTGGCCTCCCCTCTGAATGACTTTTCTCCTATGGGACCCCCGAGTCCACCACTGCTTCATGCCTCTAGGTTAGTGTAGGATTCACCATTACTGCAGCCCTTCCACCATAAGAAGTTCTTTCCACCTTTCGGCCCTGACCTTGTGGTCGAGGAGGCACCTCGTCGCTAGCACGGACGGACCGCTACTTCAGCATCTCCCCTAGGTAGGATGCCTCCCAACTATTGGTGTAATACTTCAAAAAAGCATAGATAACTATGGGCGGAGGAATCTAATTCCACATATTCCTATCCTACCATGTGAATATAAGCCACATCTGCCACATCAAACACGGATGGTCCTCATGGCACACTCCCAAGTAGACCCATGGGGTCAGCCTCTGGATGCACCGGAATTGCCTCGTGAAATGATACGTGGTGTATGGATCACAGAGAGGCTCACAATCAACTCACACCACCAGAACTCCATCTCGAAAGTCCAGGAGGTAGGACCAATTCTCCTTCATTCCATGGTGGTCATCAGTGAACACACCTGTTAAAAATGGGAACGGATGGAAGTTGAACTCGTCCGCATTCCAAACTAGTTCAACACCAACAATGGGGTCAGCTTGGTCAAAAAGATCCCCACCACGTTAAGAATAGTCGGTCGGAAGTCTAATCCTAGAGGAGAAATGGGGTTCAGATATTCATAGATTCCACTAATATGCACCGCTATCCACCCATAAAGAATATGAAATGGATTGTATACCTTATGTGGCTTCTTCCCTTCACTGATGTGCCATAACACCTTATACAACTTTTTGAGCATCAGGATCCCTAGGTTAACCCGCTCCCCTGTCGCCAACATTGACTCCATAATGAACGTGCTTGGCCATACACCCATGTTTATGTCCCATACTGGAAGAATCTAGCCACAGATAAGCACCGAGATGAACTCAACCAACCTAACCACTAGTTGTTTCTCAACACTGATACTGAATCCCCATGTATTCCACTGGCTGTCCTCTAAGAGTTTCCAATATGAGTGATCCTTGCAACACTTAACCCCCTTCGGGTAGGTTGGAGACATCATGGGAAACTATCCATCTATAGTAGAATCCAGGAACTGACTGAACCACCACTTAAAGCAGATGACACTCACTGACTTCTTTTCCTCCCTCGACACCACGCCCATCAATTCCTTTTCCAGTGGTGACATCTACTCTGGGTCCTCCCATGTATTCATAGTAGGGAGGAACTTGTCATACATTACCCCTAATATCAGACCCCCCGAGATTTGGTGTAGGTCCTAGAGGCTGATACCAACCTCTCCATAGTGAAGATGGAAGGTATTGGTCCTCAATGACCACCTACTCAACAACTCTGACATCAGTTTCTTCGACTGGTAAATGTGAAATTGGGAAACCCATGACACTTCATACAGGCCCACTTGCCTCATATCTACCCCAAACTCCTCACATGAGGTGCAAACCCAGTAGGTTCATGCCCAGTAATCTGTGAAATTTCCGCCCTAGAGCAGATCCCACTCATCGGTCCACCCCTTCCCCAGGTTCCCTAAGGCCACCTTCAGAATGGTATGGTACTATGGGGTAGATACCTCTGGATGCAACACCTTCCCATCGACATTGTTTAAATGATTATACAAACAGTCGACATTGAAAGGTGTATAATCCTCCAAAGTATGACTATCAGCCGCCCTGAACCACTAGTGCTGGCACAATGTACTCTCGAACCAGTAGGCTAACTCATATCTACCTACTTTAGGAATGAAAACATCACCCCTCATACTGAATCCATATAGAGGCAGCCTTTTGCACAGTGGGTAGTTCTTCTGACTCTTTGAAAGTAGCTCCACTAGGGACTCGTGGTCTTAATGGATCCATACATATTCCCCAGTACCTAGTTTATCTGCCATTTCATCCCTTTGGGCAACATCCATAAGGACCCCTTGGAAGCCTCTTGGTGAGCTATTCTATTTCAAAGTTTTGTTTGGATCACAAACCTCGATTGTGGAGCTCGATGGTAGAGCTCAGTCACAAAGGAAGGTTGAAAAGCCCTATTACAAACCTCACAGACACAAGCCGTGGGGTGCACAATTGCAAATTTAGAAGACTCGTTATGCGCCGCAGATCAGAAAGGACCTGATTCACAAAGAACAGTCCCAGAACGTGTGGAGCTTCGCGAATTGAGAGCACAATCGCCAAACACGCAGAGATGAGTAAGTAAAAAAGAGGGTTCAACATACCCTATTTATAGGTGAATACCTAAGATATTCGCGGTGCGCCTGGCTGTAGCAAGCTTCGCGATGTTCTCAACCCGTGCGTCGCCTCTTCGCATCGCGACCCAGCCGAGATATTGCTTTACAATTAACCTAATTTTTTTGGTGATCTACCCTTAGACTTTGAACCCCACTTTCTCCTCATCTCTAAGTATGAGGGGGGGAGGATTTTTGGTGCCAAAATATGGGTAAAGAGAGAGATAAATTTGTAGATAGCACCTCAATGAAAAATGGACGACCTCAAAAATCCCATCCGTGGAGCCCTTTAGCACCATAGCATTCACGAAGTCCCTCAACACCATAGCTGGTGTAAAGACGAGGCCCCATATGTGGTCACCATAGAGTAAAAGAGGTAAGAGGATCCATGGTTACAACGAAATTTACCAGAATCTTCACACCGCGGAGGGAACCGAATCACCTTTGCAATCCATTAGAACTTGACAGAAGCCTCCACGAGCACCACAAAAGGGAATTAAGGAGGGATCTTCACTGAGGAGGGGATGACCATTAACTCCATGGTTATGAAAAACTTGATGCAATCCATGACCGATCATAGAGCGCCACATGGATTTGCAACGAGATGTTAGAGCTTCGCGCCACCTCTTGTCTATAAATACAAGGCTTCCCTTAGACCCAAAGGATGGATACTCTGACCTTTCACCTTCTCAGCTCTCAAATCGTGAAGCAACCTCTTCTCTATGAGTCTTTGAAAAAAATGAGCTCTTCAAGGTACTTGAGCATTGCGAAGTACATTTCCCTTAGCTCAAATACAACCCCTCTTCAAGCAAGGATTCCCTTCGCAGATCCCATGGGCCATCACAGAGGAAGGAGATCCCCAAGGGGACTCGGGTCTTCACAGAGCAACATGCTTTGTGAAGTACCTTCCATACACATGTGAACCACATGCTAAGGTAGGGTCACTGTGCTTCATGAAGTACATTGCTTCACAATGTCACACTTTTCAAGGTATCCATGCTCTGTGAAGTCTTACTCTGCGAAATCACTTGAACTTTGTGAAGCACCCTTCATAGGCATGTATACTCCATAACTAGGCTAGGACACTTCACTTAGCGAAGCATACCCCTTCGTACAGTCTCTCCACTCTATGGAGCACTAGAGCATCATAAGGCCCCTACATGTGGACCTATTTTCTTTGCAAACACTTCTCTCGTATGAACCTATAGATTTTTACGAAGTGATTTCAAGGTCCCTTGGGCAATGCTTCATATTACGATGCTTAGCCTCATGCCTCTTCACATAGGCATGCTAATGACTATTGCTTCTTCGCATAGCCAGGATAACATAAACCCCTCAATGTATCACTCTATAGCACTTCCTCAACATGGAATTGATGATGCCTTCCCTTACCTAAGGTGGGTGGGTATCAGTTATGTAAGTCCTAGGGGTGTGGAGTGAACCCGCCTCATCCGAGATGCAGGATGTTAAATTTCCAAGCACTATTGTCCTCAGCACATGATATTAAACTATGCCTCACCCCATGAAATATACATAGGATTCCCTATCTTGGACATTCTCCACACCCGCTCGTCTCCATAGTAGTGAGATCTTCCTCACATGGAATGAGATCCTCTTTGCTAGAACAACATCTATTCGAGGGGAAGGGAAACCATCTTGGTGTAATCCCATAGCCTTTCCTACAGGAGGTAGCATCCTTTCTCCTCCTCTCTTCTTCTGTGCCAAATACTATAGGAAATATGGGCACTAGGACCTTAGTTTTCCTATCCCTCTCCCTCTGGGCTTTGTCACCATCGGGCCTCCATCTTGGAGTAAGTACCAATCTCTATATCCTTGGGCCACTAACCACACATAATCCCTTATTTCCTATTTGGGACGCTAACCACACATAATCCCCTATTTCTTCTTTGGGATGCTAACCATGGGTAAGCCCCGCTTCATTCCCCGCATATGCACCTTTCATGATGTGATTTTCAGGTATTTTATGCCTCTTGTTTCTCACATTGAGCGTGAATCATGTGGGCTTAAAGTAAGCATTGACCATAGAATCCTTCCTGGGCCACCCTAGCATAAGTACCAAGCCTACATTCGAACTACGTGGACTTTGATCCTTGCCATTTCCAAGAAAGGTACATAGGAAGACTCCCTGAGGTTCAAGCCCAATGTCCATCAGTCCCGACCACTTCACGCCAGTTCATCCTCATCCCATAGGATGTTAAACTATATTCCCTTTCCGTACTGTATGATACTAAACTGTATACATTCAAACTACATGGGCTTTGATTCATGTCTTTTAGATAGGGTATGTAAGAATCTTCCACGAGGTTCAACCCCCAACCAGTGGAAATCCATTTTAGCCCAAACTAGGTGTAAGATGTTATAGCCCTAACCAACGGTAATCCATTGTAGCCCCAACCAGCGGTAATCCGTTGTAGCCCCAACCAATGGTAAGCCGTTGTATCCCCCAACCAGTGGTAATACATTGTATCTACCGACCAACAATAATCAATTTTAGTCCAAAATAGATGGTAATCCATTGTATCCCCCTTTGTTGGGACCCACATCTTTGGTCCTCCCCTCAGGCATCAGACCAACCCAGGCCGATAACCACGTGTAATCCCCAGTATATTTTCGAGTAGTTTTTCTATGTGTACACTCCGATTCTATTCCCCTTTATGAACTACATGGAATTTGATTCCCTATCATAGGGATATGTAGGAAGCCTCCCTAAGATTTAATCCCATCACTCATGTCCCATCACAGTCTCTCCATCGAGCCCCCCTGTGTTCCAGGAAGATCATGCCCCAACCCAAAGTTTCTATTTCCTCCGAGTCCCATCCATACGTCCATCATCACGAGCCGCCTCCTTAGGCATCCCATCGCCCCACCGAGCTACATGTACTTTGAATACCTACCATGATGATACTTAGGAAGTCTCTTTGAGGATCAATCCCAACATCACCACCATCCTCACATCAGTTCCATCTCATTCTCCATCCACTTCTCTCAACCATCCACATCCATCCTGATTATTACCCAGTCCACCACATCCTGATGAAATCATGTCATCCACCCCCTCACTTATCCTAGAAATACCTAGGCCGATAACCACGCACAAGTCCCAACATGCCATCAGGCCATTGTTCTCTGTGCACAACCCAATTAATCTCCCCTTCTAACTATGTGGGTTTTAATCCTTGTTGTTTACATAGGGTACACAGGAAACCTCCCTAAGGTTCAATCCTAGCTAATGGATAAACCTTGCATCCCCTTTATAGGGACCCAAGAATCCTCAGATCCATCTTCATTGGACGTCTTGATCCACCCATCTAGTGAACCCCTTAGGTGTTCCCCCATGGGGCTGCACCCATTTGATCCACTCCAATCAGTGTTTTGACCAGCCTGATCTATCTCTACAAGATCTTAAACTCATGACATACCCTGTGTTAAGCATGGGAAGCTTTGAAAAAACTAAGAGAAATTCCCATGGAATATAATTACCTGCATTTGAAGTGGGATGCCTCAAGATTCTGTGCCCTTGAGAAGCCCTATTATAAGGGGGAGAAACCCAGGTGCATCAGTGTTCCAGCATCCAGACATGCCAATGATGTCCAACATGACTACTCCCCTGCTCAAAGGTTATTGCCCTGTCAAGACCCCTTGGAATGTTCAGATAGAAGTAGTGTAATTAAACAGCGTCCACAAAGATATGGCATCAGGAAGAGTTTCATGAATAACATCTTAATCTTTAAGGGAGACCCAAACTAGGTGACAAGTTCCAAGGAGGAATTCACAGAAGGAGGAGATGACATCCTATCATCCCATTTATATCAAGGATAAAATTTCCCTGAATAAGTGATAGATGTTGCCCGCCTTTGGAAAGTGGGAATGCAGGGCAACAGATCAGCATGTCCTCTAAAGATGGATGCACGCCCTGAAGAAAGCGTCAGAAACACATACGCAGTCAGATGGCCAAACATAAAGAGGTATATAGATTATTGAGGATATGTAATATGACTATGTCTTCGACTTTGACGAGGCTTGGGTGATAATTTGGGGATTTTTGAGTTTTCTTATAACAATAGTTACCAGTCTGTGATCAAAATGGATCCTTTTGAGGCCTTGTACGACCTCCCTTGTAGATCTCCATTGTGTTGGTCAGATATTGATGAAAGTTTTTTGGTTAGAAAAAGCTTGGTTCAAGAGATGACAAAAAATATTTAGTTGATTTATCAGAGAATTTTGAAAACATAGAACCGGTACAAGTCTTACGTTGATTATTGTCATAGACCTTTGGATTTCTCAGTCGGTGACTAGGTGTTCTTGAAAGATTCACCCTAGTTGGTTCATCGATAGTTTGAGAGGTAAGGGAAACTTTATCCTCACTTTGTGGGACCTTTTTAGGTTGTATAGAAAGTGAGAAAAGTTTCTTACCATTTAGAACTTCCACCACAGATGACATCGATACATAATGCGTTCCATGTATCTCATCTTTGAAAGTATCTATCTGATCCATCTCATGTTCTGAGCTGGCGTGATCTTAAAGTTAAACCTGATTTATCTGTGACTAAATGACCAATTAGGATAGTTGATTCTGAAACCAAGTTACTATGTGGTAGGATAATACCTTCTTTTCAAGTGTTGTGGAAGAATAGTTTTGATAATCATGAGATGTGGTAGAGGGAGGCAATGATGAGAGAGCAGTGTCCTCATATTTTTGGTATGAGAGATTCTGAGTAGGATTTTTGGGGATAGAAGTTTCTATGATGGGGAGGTTGTAGCATCATATTTCTATTTTCAAGTATTATTAAACCCCTCATTTTACCATGATTTGGTTGGGTTTCATTTGGGGTTGTTTTGGGATGAAATTTTTAAAGTTTTCAAAATTCTGGGTTAGTGCACGGTTGGCGCATAGTTTTCCCAAACTGTGCACCCTATCAAGACAAATCATGAAAACTCAGGTAGTGGGGTTTTTCATGGTTAGCACATGGTTTATCATATGGTACATCCTCTTAAGAGAAACCATGAAACCCATTTAAAGGGGAACATGACTAAACCACACAATTTTATTTAACCGTGTGAATCTTCCCAGCTAACCATTCACAAGATTTAATTAATCTGAAAATATAATTTTAAAATCATGAAACCCCTACTTTAGGAGTCAGATGGACCTATAATGACCCCTCATGTTTTATTCTTCCTTGGTAACATCCAAGTGGAAATTTTTATCCCATATACACCCTCTCAGAATCAGATCAAAGCTTGATGAATGGCTTTTGTTCTTCATCTGGTTAGTTCCCTCTTCTCGATATCTATCTCCCACTATCCCTCTTCTCCTCCATAGGGTTTTTAAGATTTTAATGTTGCATTTTGGATTGAATACCATCTGTTTTGGGATCTTAAACCAAGTTTTTATCCTTGTTTCTTGGTTTTCCATAGCCACTTTTCTTCGTTGGCAAATCCTGATTAGGGTTTGGTGATTCAAAATCCATTGATCCTGAGGTCAGTGGTTCCTTCATGATGCCCAATTTTTATTAAACCTAAATTACTTTATTTAATTCCAAATTTTTAAATTAAATGAAATTTCTTAATTTTAAATAAATGGATTTCAACTGGTTTGTTGAAAAAACCCAATTCCATTTAATTAGGGTTTGAAAATGGTATTTTTCCATAAAATTAGAAACCCCCCCAATTCCATTGAATTGGGGTGTTTTTATGAAAATTGGTGAAATTTAAATTATTTAATTTATATTGTGGATTGAGTTTGATGAAAAAATTGTGAAAAACCCCAATTCTATTTAATTGAGGGTTAATTGTGAAATTGATGGAAACTATTTGAAATTAAATTGTTGAATTAAATTGTAGAAGTGAATTGTGAGATCGAATTACAAATTGATTTCAAATTCTTATTTTAAAAAACAGATTAAAAATGGTTTTGATAGAAACCTTAGGGTTTTATCTTTGAAAATACATGTTTTTATTAAAAACTCATTTTGGGTTTTAAATGGAAAATTGACATTTTTTAAATGGGGTAATGTGATTTAATTGTATTCTAAGGTTGCTTAAAATAAATTTCTCATCATTGATTTGTACTTGAGCACATGAAAGCCCAGGTAGTTAGTGAGTTATTTAAGAAAAAAACGCTAGGTTGGAATTTCCCTAGCAATGGATTATTGCTTTATAACATTAAAAAAACTTTGGTTATCACATATTATTTCCCCAGTGATACATGGATGAGTCATATCTTTCTAGTGATAACAGACATGTGTACACATTGTGGTTTATCACATGAGTGTGCAAGGATCCCATAACCTGGAACTATCATACCTATTGTCAGATGACCATTTTTTTTCTTGTTTATACATGAGATAAAAATGTATGCCATTGTTGTAAACAATTTTATATTCCTTGTGAATTTATATAAACTGTTTTATATAAAAGTTTTTATTTAATCTATTTGGGTAAATCGCCATTTGTTTAAAATTATTTCCATCATTTGAAATGTATTTTCATCATTTGAAATGTAAAGCATGATTTTTTAAATATGCTCTTGAAATTACAAACCTATTTATTTGAAAATTAAAATCACTTTATTTGGTTAATTAAATGTTGGCATCTTATTATGGAATCCTTGGTGAGACCCTAATAGGATTTTAGATCAAACCCTACCTGTGCCTTCAAGTGTTTATAGATTATTTACTTCCTGGTTCAAGCAAGGGTAAAGAACTACTTAGAGGTGGTTCTAGCTGTTGATCTATGGAATTGGAGAGTTACATCTATTGGGACTTGGGTTATTTATATTTTCTATTTTACTGGTACTTTTCTATATTACTTTGGGTTTTCATACCTATTTGAATTCTGGTACACATCTCCCAGTGGAATTTCTTTTGTATGCATACTAATTTGTTATCTTAATTTCGTAATTCATGTGAAAAAATCATCCCGACTTTCATTTTAAATGATGCCAGGTGCTTGTTTCTAACCCGTGGGGATCAGGAACACCCTTCGAGCCATGTTAGAACTGGATCAATTATCAGGTTACCAGGGTACCTAGTCTAGTTTGGGAAAAGTGAATATTACAAATTTATTGAAGAGATATGGGAAATTGATTACATTAAATTTTGAGTTCCAGTGTTCTATTGTAAATAGGTTTTCAGTAACAACAATGTTAAATACATTGAATTTTGCATGAAACAAGTAAATATTAATATATTGGAATACATTGATAACCCTTTTATCATGGAATCACATGAAAAACAAATTTTCTATGTTCTTGATCCATCAAATGTGCAGTGGTCTATCACCTTAAAAGAAAGAAATAATATATTGGTGATGGAACAATTGATGAAGATAGTGAATTATATGAGATCCCTACTTCCATGGAAGGATAATTAGAGGATATCAATGACCACATTGTTTACATGGTTTGATCCATACAAAATTACCACGAGGAAGGAATATGGGAAAAAAATACTTTACTAATCTCCTAATATTATAGGTAACATATATTTATTTTTTATTTAACTTTTCAAATTTTGAAAAATGTTAGATATACTATTTTTAATTTTATTTTTTTTACTTAGGTCACATATTTCAACACATATGATAAATTATTTGTTTATTTTTTTGGTATCATTTTCCAATTATTCAATTTTATATGTAACTATTGGATTTGTATAAATCTTTACTTAAGATTTATTTTCTTTTTCATATATCATTTCAAATTTCACATATATTGTCACTTTTTTTATAATTATTGTTATTAAATTTAATTAATATGATAAATAATTTATTTTTCTGTGTTTGTATCATTTTCTATTTTTATTCAAATTTATGTTTAACAGTTGAATTTGAATAATATTTTATTTAAGATTTTTTTCTTTTTCTTGAATTATTTCATGTCTCGCAAACATTATTGCATTTATTTAACATTTTAGTTAATTAATTTAATGAATATGGATAAAAATTTACTTTGATTAATTTAATTACTTTCATATGATTTTTCAATTTATATTTTATTCTATATATAATATGTTAATTTGAATAATCTTTTACTAATTATTTTTAAATTTTATTTGTAGGATAATTCCATATCATATAGTTGATTCACCTAGATCTTATAGGGAGGATCGTACACATACTTTCATCGAGGAGCCTCCTTATCCTTCTGCATAGGTTCCTTCTACTTTAATAGGGATTGAGAGGGTTTCAAGGGTTGTTAAATGTAGTGGCACATGTTTACCTAGATTATCACTTGATCATAGCTAAGACCAGAAGATATCTATTGGGTTTGATGATAATGGTAATCTCAAGGGTCCAAATTTGAAGTAATTTAGAAGTTTTGTACTAATGAAAGCTTGATATAAAGTAAGTATTTTTCTTTTTGATTAGAGAAGTGATAAAAATATGACACCAGTTTAGCTATGGGATACAATTTTGGTAAGATAGTTTATTATTATCTTACTCATCATGACATGTTTTTTCTAATATATGTTACTTTTTATTTTTTAATCAGATGGAATATGATATACCTGAGATTAAAAAATTCAAGAATAAATGTTTATCTTTTACCTTTAGGAGATGGAGATATTTTAAATCAACCCTAACTTAAGATTTTATTTTAGTGCATGATAAAATGAAAATCTTTGTTTTTATATTATCTTTTAGATGATGATGCATGAAATGAAGTTATTGAAAGTTGATGACATGAATCATTTTGATGCAGAAACGTCAGGAGTTGTAGTGACAGAAACGACAAAACATAGAAGAGTAAAAGGGGAAAAAGAAGAATAAGAACATGTAGATTTACATGGTTTGGTCAATAATATTTATATCCATGGAGAGCCATAATATTCACTATAATTTGGGAGCATAATTATAGATTTTTTCAGTAAGTAACCATAGCCCAAAATGGGCTACAAATGGAGGAATATGATCGAATGATCCACCAATCGCACAGGAAGTACACATCGCTACAGTGAAAGGTGACTACCCAAGTTAAAAGTGCTACAGTGGATGCCAGTTGCAAGTCTACATCGCTAAAATGAATGGAGGATGGAAGTCTGCGTCGCTACAGTGCCCTATCGGTGGTCGGTCAACTCTGCTACATTTTCAGCATTGCTATAGTTTTCCAAAATTTAGACTGGGGACCTTCGGCTCCCGGACCCCTAGAGTAGGGGTAAGTTTCCCCCTGAAACCCTCAACGAGCTCACTGCGGAGCTCAACTCATGAAATTTGTGGGCTGGTGCGCAGTATGGGCCACAAGCATTCATCCCAACCGGATCGATCTACACCAATCCAACACATTTTTAGTAAGTGCTATGTTAAATTTTTGAAGTTTTTTTATATAATCACTAAAAATTATCATCTTAATTATTTGTTTGTCCTTAATTAATAGGAACTAAGAATATCTCCTCAAGAGATCCAATCTAAAAATGTATACCCTTATACTTTATCTTATGGAGGGTATCTATTATTGGAAGAGAAACTGATGTTTGAAAAAGTTCAAAAATTGATAGTCAATTCTTCAAGATAAGCAAAGATTGAACCTCCCCTCCACACCAAGATAGGAAAACAGGAAGAGGGTTAAGATGGGAAAAAAGAGAACATATCTTACAAAAGACTTGGGGGATATAACTGAGAAGATTATAAGTAGTTATTTATGTTATTTTTAAATTTTTAAAATTTTCAATTCACTATTAAAATTTTCAAATATTTTATATAGGAATACCTTGAAGAACAAAGAACATAGGGGACCTTCAAACATAAGGGTAGAAAGGGTATTTTATCTATTGCATTAGGAAAACCCAAACACCCAAGCCAAATATGAGGATAATAGGAATATGCATCAATTAAAAAATTATTTGGTTGTTTTGGAACTTCCTCAAGAGAGGATGTATATAAATGAAAAATAGATGCTTTAGAATATAAGGTTCAATATATGGATGAGATGTTATAGGTGAGGATTAAATCTTCAGTACAATCGATGTTTACTGACTTGAAAAAACAAATTCAAGCTATATATCCCACTCCTATACCATTGGATACATATCTAACTCCTCCACCTCCGCCTATATGTCCCACTCATACACCTCATAACTACTATAAAATGGCTATACTAATGGTTTGGAACCATTGATATAGCCCCTTATACCATTAGTATAACCTATACCAATGGTTTAAGGGTTCTTTGTGTGATTTTTCATCGGTATAAAACTATAAAAATTGTTTTACCAAACCATTGGTATATGTAATTTCAAAGTAAATACCTATACCAATGGTTTGGTAAAACCATTGGTATATGTATTCTATTTAAAAATAATCCTTGATCCCATAACCTTATGCTAATATTACAAATATTTTACCATTATGAAACATTATCTTATATGTTTATATATATATATATAATTATTTATAATGAATTATTTATTATTATTGTTATTATTATGCATAAATAATGGCACCACCTATACCAATGGTTTGGTAAAACCATTGGTATAGGTGGTAAGAAACCATAACCATACCCACAATTTCGTCAAACTATTGGTATAAGTGTCCATATACCATACCTATACCAATGATTTTCCAAATAGTTGGTATAAGTTTATTGGTATTGCTCAGATTTTTAAGTAGTTCTTCCTGGACAACTTTCCATCTACCGTGATTTATATATTTAGGATCACCAATATCAAATTATAGTATATGGAATGAAATATTATATTGAGGATACTATACATCATCAAAAAATAGAGACAGATTTGTTGAGGGTAACGATATAGGATATTATTGATGCATCAATTGGAGTACCATTCCATATAGATGATGTTTCTATAGTTGGACAAAGTGTTTGACATTTTCTTCTATGGCCATCCAAGTGTGCTTGAAAACTTACCACAAAGGTACATATATTACAACCTTTATTTCATATTGGTGTTAAATTTGTTTTAATATTTTAATATATATATATATATGAATACATTAAAGGTAAATGAATTTCTTATAGAAAGAAAAAACATGTTGAACCCCATTCAACTTCATATACTACTATTTATGAAGGGATTTTTAAATTAACAACATATGAATCTATATTAGTAGATGTTTATGAGCTACCAATAGATGCTGACATTTGTGGGTACCATATGATTGTGATGATTTATAAGAGATATATCATTGATCTTGTAACTTCATAAATGTTAGGCTTCATAGTGATTCAAATATTTTCAATATAAGTTGATTATCATATTTATTATGATTATATAAATTTGATTGATCTAAGTTAATAATTATATTTTTTTCTATTAGGTATCTTTATACACTTTGTATCTAATATGATACAAGATAACTGTATGGATTCTTGGACCCAAAATTTATTTCTCTAGAAAAAAAGGTAATGAAAGATGAATAAAGGAAAATATATATTTATGAAATATTTTAGAACACTATAATTAAGTGCTGGATGTTTCCTTATCTTGATAGGTATGAAACACATATTTCATAAAATTTTGATTCTATTTATTTAATAACCACTGAAATTATATTTTAATATATTAGTGGTCATTGACTGTTGGGTTTTTTTTTCCAAAAGAGAAGACAACTGGATGGTTATGTTCCATACACAGTGACATACGATGAAAATTTAAAGAAGTATTAGAGACATAAGTTTTATTATTTGAATAATTATATATTAAAATAACATATTTAATTTTATACATATCATTTTCAAATATGTCATTAGATTACTATAGAGTGACAATAGGAAAGAGGATAACAAAGATCAAATATGTGTGCACAAAGACAACTTAATTTATAATTACTACAATTTAGTTGATACATGCAATGTTATTTTCAATTGAAAACTTCTTTTACAACATAATTTTCATCATTAATAAGGATTAATAGAATGTTGATATTATATTATGAGATTTATGTTTGAAATAATTTCAACTAGGACAGTTACAAAATTCCACAAGGTTAGATTTTATTATAAACTTTAGTTTTATTAATATTATCATTATATTAAAAATACATGTTGAATAATTTCATTTTAATTTGTAGATTTTTGAAGACTCTACCACTTATACCAGAAATGATTTAGACCATTTACAAGAAAAATGAGAGGATTATTTTATAAGTTTGATTCAACTTTAGTTTATCTCTATTTGTAATATATATTTTGAATTTTAAATTTCAAATTGTAAAATTAATATAATTTTAAAAAAAGTTTTTATGTAAATATTTTTTATAAAATTATATTGGTATTGTTGTTTCTACTAATGTTTTTTCTATTTTTGATCGATTATAGGTTGGCTAAACTAAATTTTTAAAAATATTTGTAAAAAATTAATTTTTTAGGTTGATTAGAGAATAATCAACGTATAAAATCTAACCAATTTTAAAATTTTAGGGTTTTTTACAATGGTTTGTAAAGTAATTAATGTTGAAAATTGTTTTTTTACATCAGTTAATATAATATACATAAAAAAAATATTTACAATGTCACTTACAAAGATGTCTCTAATTAACCAAGATAAAAAATTAAAAAGAAATGATGTGGAAAACCCTTTTTGCACTACTATGTGTTTATTATTTAAGTGTTTAGTGTTTATAGTGTTTTATAAAGGATTCTACAGTCATTGTATTTTAGTTTTGGATTTTCACTATTTTTTATGAAATTATACAAATTCATAAATTTTTTGTATAAATGACATTGATACATAAATGTTTCATGGTTATGTAGACATGTCTCAAGCTTACACAACACTAGTTTCATGGTTACACAAACATGTCTCATGGTTACATAGGAATAGATTCATGCTTATGAAAATATAGTTAATGGTTACACAAAACTTAAAATAATGGTTCACAAAGTATAAAATGATGGTTAAACATAGTGTAAAACATGGTTACACAAAACTTAAAATGATATTTTCACAACAAACTAAAATGATGCTTTCACATAATTTACTTTGTCATTTTAATAGCATTTCAGTGCTCTATTTTCTTGTATTTTTGATATCTAGATTTACTGTAAGTATATATGAGTTGATTTATTTTTTTATCAATTTTTTAAATATATATGCATGTTAATGATGTTTTATGAAGTGTTTTTGAATTATTTGAATGAAGGGATAGAGAAATATATTTTAATAACATGTAAATCAATATTATTTCACGATTAAATTGCTTCTAACCATGGACACCAGTGATTAAATATTATAGAAACACCCATGTGATCAAAATATCATGGAGTTACTGAAGAGGATAATAGCCATTGGTTTGATCATAGAAACCTGATTAAAAAGCTCGATACAGATCATTCAATGACACTACATTCATACAAGAATTAATAAGTTTTTAAAGTGATACTCTGAATTCAATTATTACTATATGAACATAAAGGAACTTAAATATTTTATCTGTTGCCACAAAATTGATTAAATCTACATTGAGAAGCATCTTTAACATTCTTATGATCTTAAATTATTTCTAGTTTTCAACATATTAGTTATTATTCTTCTATTTGGGTTTAAAAGTTGTCTATTCCTTTCCTAATAAAAATAAAGTATATTGTTGGTTATAATTACTAATTAAAATGTAGTTTTATCAAGTTTTGACTCCCATAAAAAGTAAGTGTTTCCTTGTGATGCAATGGAAATCACTAATTTTTTATATGATTATAACTTAATTTTAATTAATTAGTTTAAAAAGTTGTATGAGTTTTTTTTCTTTTTTTAGTTTTGTAGTATTTTATTTTTTTTATAATTCTAGTTAATATTATAGTAATGCTAGCTATTAATATTATTTTTCTAATACTAATTTTATATATCATCACTAGTAGAAAAAAATCCTTTTGTGACTGCCAAAATCTATCATTGAAGGCCTATAGAAGCCACCCAGTATCCGCCAAACAACAGGTACTTTAGGCCTATCACCATTGCCTATGGAATCCTCCATTTGGTTGACACTATAGACCAGGTTGAGGTCACCTATAATGAACTCCATTTGGTGGTATATATAGACCAACATCAGATTGCTTATAATGATCATAGTTTTGTAGCTGCTATAGCCCCGCTCAGGATCACCTATAGTGATCACCATATGAAAAATGATATAATTTTTTTTAAATTCATATTAAAATTATAAAAAATACCATATTTTAAAAATAAAATAAATATATCCAAAATATGTAAAACCAGAGGTCCATAAATCTTTTTTCCTCATCATCTTGAAAGCTCTGCACCCATCATCAAATAAAACTACATGAAAAAATTTAATAAAATAATTAGTACAGTAAAAAAAACGACAAGTAATAATTGAAATGCAATAAGATATTTCAATTAAAACTTAGTACAATAGACCAAAGTTATTTGATTTTGAAAATATATTAATAATTTCTAATCATTTTTAAAAAATTTAAAATTTCTTATTCTTTCGTTTTGAATATACTATGCATCCAAATGATGTGTCATATACTTTTACACATCACAAATAATAAAAATATAATTTTCCTATAATTTCAAGTCATTTTGAGATATTTTTCTATATATCTAACTGTTAAATGCACGTTTTGGTGTTTTATGGAACTAAAAACACATTTTCCATCATCTGAGGAAAATGACACATCTGATTGAAAAACTGTCTACTCAACCATTTTAAAAATCACTTAATGATTGTTTTTTAATGATTTCATGACATTCGAAGGTTGTTCGGTTTGTTTGGACCTCTTGTGTGTTTTTAAAGGGTGCATAACCTTTAAAAACCATATATCCAGTCATTCTGGATAGAACAAATGTCTGATTGGCATTCCATACCCTTGTACACATAACAAATAATAATTAGATAGTTTTTCTATGTTTTCATGTCAATACATGGTTGTTTTCTATGGATGTGACCGTTAAACATGTGTTTTGGTGTTTTATGAAACAAAAAGTGTGTTTTCAATCCTGTACAGAAAATGTGAGCTCAGATTAATGTTATGTCCACTCGACCATTTCAAAATTCACTCTACATTTGTTTTCATCAAATTTTATAGTATTTGAAGGCTGTTCGTTTGGTTTCGACCCATGGACACACCTTTTTAAAGGGTGTAAAACCTTTAAAAACCACATATTCAGTATTTTTATATAGACCACTCATCTGATTGATGTGATGCCTGATTGTACATGTCAATAATAATAATATGTTTTTCCTATGATTTCAAGTCATTTTGAGGTTTTTTTCTACATATCTGACCATTAAACACATGTTTTGATGGTTTATGACACTAAAATTGTGTTTTCCATCCTCTTGGGTAAATAACACCTATTATTAATGTAATGTCCAATCAAACATCTTAAAATTCACTCTTATATTATTTTCCTATGATTTCATGGCATTCAAAGGCCGTTCAGTTGATTTTGACCCACTAAATGTTTTTAAAGGGCGTCAAACCTTTAAAAAATGAATATTCAGTCATTCTAGATATAGAGAACATTTGATTTATGTGTTGTCTCTTTATAAATTTAAAAAATAATAATTAGATGTTTTTACACTAATTTTACATCATTCCAAATTTGTTTGTTATGGATATGACCATTAAAAACATGTTTTGGTGTTTAATGACACTAAAAGTGTGTTTTTGGTCCTCTTAGGAAAACTCCATCTTAGATTAAAATTCCATATACTATATCATTTCAAAATTCACTCTATGGTTGTTTTAATTTTATTTCATGGAATTCAAATGTTGTTTGGTTGGTATTTACCCCAGGACACACCATTTTAAAGGGCATAAAACCTTTAAAAACCACATATATGGTCATTTTAGACAAACTGATCATCCGATTGACATGTTTTCTACTCATACACATCAATAATAACAATAAGATAGTTTTTATATGATTTAATGTCATTTTGAGGTTGTTTTATATATATCTGATTGTTAAACCCACATTTTGGTGTTTTATGACACTAAAATTGCATTTTTCGCCATCCCAGGAAAATGAAATCTCTCATTGATGTACCATCCGACCAAACCTTTCAAAATTCAATATAATTTTTTTATTCTTATTCCATGATATTCGGAAGTTGTTCGGTTGGTTTTGACCCCCACGTGTTTTTAAAGGGCATCAAACCTTTAAAAAACACATATTTGGTCATTTCAGATAGACCAAATATCTAATTAATGAGATGTATTCTTTTACACATTAAAAATAATAATTAGATGGTTTTACTATGATTTCACATAATTAAAGAGTGGTTTTATATGAATCTGACTGTTGAATGCATATTTTGTTGTTTTATGACACTAAAAGTGTGTTATCAGTTCTCCCAGGAAAATGCTAGCTCCGATTGATGTTATGTCTGATCAAACATTTCAAAATTCACTCTATGATTGTCATAAAATAATTTAATGAAATTTAAATGTTGTTTAGTTGGTTTTGACCCTTAGACACACCTTTTTAAAAGGTTCCAAACCTTTAAAAATGGTATATTCATTTGTTACGAGAAGACCACTCATTCGATTGATGTTCAAAATAATCTTACCCATAATGAATAATAATACGATGATTTTAATATGTTTTCAAGTTATTAAGAGGATGTTTTCCATATATTTGACCATTAAATGAACATTTTGGTGTTTTATGACACTAAAAGTACATTTTTTGTCATCCCAAGAAAATTACACCTCCGATTATTGTACCGTCTACTAGAAAATTTCAAAATTCACTATATGGTTATTTTAGTATGATTTTATAGCATTTAGAGGTTGTTTGATTAGTTTTGAACCCCCGTGTGGTTTTAAAGGGTGTCAAATCTTTAAAAACTAAATATTATATCGTTCCGGACAGACTTCACATCTGATTAACATGTTGCATCCTTTTACATGTTAAAAATAATAATTATACGGTTTTTCTATGATTTAACATCATTCCAGGGTCTTTTTCTATGGATCTGACTGTTAAACTTGTGTTTTGGTGTTTTATGACACGAAAAGTGTGTTCGGGAAAATTCCAGCTCAGATCGATGATCTATATGATCAACCATTTCAAAATTCACTCTACAATTGTTATTGTATGATTTCACAATATTTAGATTCTATTCAGTTGGTTTTGACCCCCCAAATGAACCTTTTTAAAGGGCACCAAACCTTTAAAAACTATATTTTCAGTATTTCTAGACATATCGCTCGTCTGATTGACGCGCCATCTGCTCATATAGGTAAAAAATAATAAAATATGGTTTTCTTATGATTTTAAGAAATTCCAAATTCATTATATATATATATATTTGACTGTTAAATACATTTTTTGGTGTTTTATAACACTAAAATTACATTTTTCATCATCCTAGACAAATGACACCTCCAATTTACATACCATCTACTTGACCATTTCAAAATCAAGTGAATGGTTTATTTTTCATATTTAACAAAATGTAGAGGTTTTTTGGTTGGTTTTTACCCCCACATATTTTCAAAGGTGTAAAACCTTTAAAAATCATGTATTCAGTCATTCCAAATAGACCACACATTCGATTGATGTTACGTATCTTCATAAACCTCAAAAATAATAATCAAAAATTTTTCCTATGATTTCACATCATTACAGAGATGTTTTCTATGGATCTTTCCATTAAACATGCATTTTTGTGTTTTATGACACTAAAAGTGTGTTTTAAATCCTAATAGGAAAATGATAGCTTAGATTGATATTCCATATACTCAAAAATTTCAAATTTTACTCCATGGTTGTTATTATCTAATTTCATAACATTCATATATCTTTTGATTGGTTTTTACCCCTGGGTACACCTTTTTAAAGGGTGTCAAACCTTTAAAAACCATATATTTGGCCATTTTTTTGAAAAAAGATTGTCTGATTAACATTACATCTTGTTTTACTTGTCAATAATAATAATAATATTATTTTACTATAATTTCAAGTCATTTAGAGATTGTTTTCTATACATCTAACCATTAAACAAATATTTTGGTGTTTTATGACACTAAAATCATGCTTTATGTCATCCCAGGAAAACAAAACCTATGATTGATGTACCGTCTGCTTGACTATTTCAAAATCAACTCTAGTTTTTTCCTATGATTTCATGTCATTCATAGGTCATTTGGTTGGTTTTTACCACCACATGTTTTTTAAGGGTGTCAAAATTTTAAAAACTATTTATTCAGTCGTTCTGGGAAGACCAGTCATCCGATTGACATGTTTTCTACTCGTACACATTAAAAATAATAATAAGATTGTTTTATTATTATTTCAAGTAATTTCGAGGTTGTTATATATATATGACCATTAAATGCACATTTTGGTGTTTTATGACACTAAAAGTGTGTTTTCTGTCATCCTGGGCAAATGACACCTTCAATTAACGTATCATATTCTCAAAAATTTGAAAAATTACTTTACAATTTTTTCTTATGGTTTAATTGAATTCAGAGTCTATTCGGTTGGTTCTGACCCCCACATGTTTTTAAAGGGTGTTAAACCTTTAAAAACTGCATATTCTTTCATTCCCGACAGACCGCACATTCGATTGACGTGTTGTATACTCTTTCACACTAATAATAATAATAATATGATTTAACTATGATTTAAAATCATTCCAAGGTACATGAAACATGGTATTAGGCCAAAATGGAATGATGGATATACATCATAATATATTCAATAAAGAAACACACCAATAAACACATACACCTTATGATGTTCCTGTACTACCTAAGACCATCAATCCAATCATAATAAATAAAACATTTCTTATTTATGATAGTAGTATGAAAATTTTCACATTACTGGTCCATCTATCACCAAACATATACCAAAATATCACTTGCCCCAATTAATGATATTTCCAATGATACTCTGACTTACTTTTAATTAAACAATTCTAAGGAAATTATATAATCAGAACACACACCTTAACATGCTCGAGTCACCTATTGAGATCACTACATTGAGAAAATTTTAAATACCACTTACCTGTACATAAAAAAATAGAAAAACACAATAGTACCATCCTTAAATAAAACTAGGTTGAAGAAATATCGTATAAAAATTGAAAGAGAATACAACTCAATAATAATAGTTCAATATGAAATTAGTAGAAACAGATACAAACATAAGGGAAATCAGAGTAAACTACAAACAAATAAAAAATAGCTTCACCCCTAGAATCATGAAACAAATTGATTGAGATATACTGTATCATTGGATTTAAGTTGAGACAGGTAGTCTTAATACCTAAAAATGAAATTATTTTTACACAAGGAATCATTTAATCCAAAATAATAGGATCCATAATATTTATACAGGGAATTGAATACGTAAACCTATTCTAAAAGGAGAGTTCAATAATGACATGGTAACAATTTATGTACATGTTGTCCCAAGGTTTTAAGGACAATATCCAAAACTAAATGAAACAACAGTGATCCAAGGGTAGCTAGATATTGATTAAAAAATTCTCATCCCGATCAATCATACCTAAATACATAACTTTACAATTCATAGAAAAAACTTTTTAAATCACAAAATGATTCTACCAGTTAGTAATGAAGTTTAGTGGAAAATTGAGTATATAATTATAATTATTCTATCCCCAAACACTAAACCTAAAACACGTTACAACTTGGATATGACAATTATTCCATGAAAAAAATAGAGGGAAAAACTAAAACTAAATGATAGATCAAATTATAAGGAATATAAGGTAAAATATGGAGGAACCAAACACTTGAATAGACCACCCTGATATAACTCATTACTAAACTAGATCTATGATCCATGCTAACCTCACTACAATCACAAATAACAATAATTCAAAGGAAAAAACCATACAATACCCAATCCATCTACATTCGCTTTTAAGGAAGATAAAAAAGAAAATAATAAGAAAACTACATCAAAAAATGGTGAGAGAATCAATAAATTAAACTATATAAATATGAAAAAATGGGTTAGATTAACATAATAATTAATAGAATGTTGTAAACAATAATTCCTAACACAAATCAATTTTAGGCATTGTATATTCTAATTTTAAATTTTATCAAAAAAAATGTAAACACAAGTCTCATCAGATACCAATTTTCATTGAGAAACCCTGAATACAGTGGATAAAGAATATCCTTAAGTTTAAATTTGGTTTTCAAAACAATAAAATATGAATATAGTATGTTTATTATTTATTTTCTAAAAACAAAAAATAATAAATATGACAATAAGATTTGAAAATAAATTCCTATTATCCCATAACGAAGAATGATAAAACGAATGAAGAAAATCATTGGAACAGTGGAAACATAAACAAAGAACATAAAATATCTTACAAACTTATTAAAATTATAAATATATTTAATATGGTAATTTGATTTATTACTCAATAATACAACTAATCATTTCAATCACTAAAAGAATTGTCAATTAAGATAAAATTTAGGATTAGAGCCAAAAAGGATCTCATTGTTCTATAGAAGTGAAATATAAAAATATAAGTACACACATAAAACCTTTAGATGCTATTATTTTTAAATTACCATGTAATTTTGATTGGAAAACCACTGTTAGTACTATACCATTAAAATCTAGACCCCTTAGTATCA
This sequence comes from Viscum album, assembly GCA_963277665.1. Classification (NCBI taxonomy): domain Eukaryota; kingdom Viridiplantae; phylum Streptophyta; class Magnoliopsida; order Santalales; family Viscaceae; genus Viscum; species Viscum album. Next base: position 452,270,930 of record OY728133.1, read on the forward strand.
TGGGAAGCAACCAAATATGATGATTTTATGTATCTTGATAGCCAATCTAAATTCAATATGTTAGTTTCAAAAATTTCAAATTCAAAAAGTTTAACTTAGAATTAATGATAAGTGATATTATTTAGAAGATAAACATGAATGGTAATAATGATTTCCTTGGAAATAAATTTAATAAAAAATAATATAAATCAGAAATTAAAACCACACTCAATGAAACTTCTCTACCTATGATGATGAATCATACAAATGTGATTTTTTCCTCTAATGATTTATTTGGACTAAAGTATCTATATCATAATTTGTTCATTCATCAATATCTCCTCATGTTTGATGGTTTTCACTATTCCACATTTCTATTGATCGACTAGTGGAAAAATCATTCCTTTAAAAATTCAAAGATACAATGAAAATATGAAATGTTTTTTTTGAAAAGTATTGATACAAAATAACATTAAAATATATAAAAAAATCAACAAAACTTTTCTCACATAAAAAATATAATAATTTTTCATTATTATGATGAAACATAGAAAAAATTGATTCATATGAGGAAGATAAATAATAAAGAAAAACAAATCTTGAAAATATACCCTAACATATAAATTTCACTGAATGTGTAGATTCTTCATAACATTTATCCATAAGCATAAATGTGTTATGTCTAATTCATGGGAACAACTTAAGGGCCTATAATAATCAAATGGAGTTTTTTGGTAGACATGTATAAAACATAAACTTTAGTTTTATTATTGTCTAACTTTTCCAATGTCAATATAATTCAATAGTTAATATGATTCATATATTAGAATATTGAATTTAATACTAGAAATAACATATTTAAAAATAGTGAATAGACTGTTAATACAATTAGATGAAATTAAAGGAAATAGAAGAATCATATTTCCATTGAATCATTCTAAATGATTTGAATTATGAAATATTTTGCTTTATCCATAGTTAATTTTTTTGGTTTAAACTACAATTAAGTAAATGGAAGGCCACTTATATATTTTATTAGACATGTTGGAGCATGTAGTGAAATAAGAAAAGGGTAGAAACATATAAAATGTAATACATAACATGTTATGAAATAATATCATAAATACTCATTAAATGGATAAGTTAACTAAATTGCATGATATATCATGCTATTAAATAATATCATAAAATAAATTGAAGTGAAATAATGAAGAAGTATTTGTAATTAAACATATAAAATGTAAGAAAATTATTATTTTCATGAAATTATAACATCACTATAATTTCATCAAATATATGAAGATACATACCTTGTCCTTCAACCAACTCAAAGACCCTTTGTAAAATCATTCTATGCTATAAGATCATTTGTAGTGAAAACAATTGATGTTTCACATGGTCTCTTGAAGCCATGGATATTCCAGATCAATGATTGTATCTGAAAAAACACATGGATGTAAAAGAATAAAAAAAATTAAACAGAACCAATGATTTTAAGTTATTGTTGTTTAAAAAAATGAACTTATAACTTTAAAGTAAAAGAAAAAACATCATGAATTTTCACTTAGTATAAACCATGAATTAAAAAAAGACAACTGTAAATTATAAAAAATACCAAGTACCACTGAATAAAAAATGCTAAGACCCTGAAAAAGTTATGATTCCTAATAATATCACTTAGAAACATGAAGCACATAAAGATATATATATGCTATCACATTAGAATACTGATAAAATTAATAACATCAATCACTCACCACCATCAATTAAAGGAGATTGATGAGAAATAATAAATTGTAATTGGTACTTGAAAATAAAGGATTACTTAATGGAGGGGAACTAGGTTGGATTTTCTAGATAATTCTTTGTTGTGATTTTAATTTAGTTGAAAAAAATACAAAAAAATAAAATAAAATATAGAACTTAGGTCATATTCAATTTGATAAAGAGAATAACATATCTAGGTTGACATGAAGTTTAAAACAAATATGACCTCCTATATAGATCACTCCATGCATAGAGTTGATTTTAATGAGGATTTTGTTTTTTCAAAATTCAATGAGGGAACCAAGTTAGATCAGTCATTATGAAGGATATATGTAGATGAAATTTTAAGAAAAAAATTATATGAAATTAAATTCATATCTCTTTATGGATAAGACCATGACTTCTACCAGTAATAAGGTGAGGAGGTGTGGTCGGGACTGATCATGAAAATATCTATAATTGCATGACAAACTAAAAATAAAATGTAGTATAATAAATAAAAAAACAATATAATTAGATAGTAGTGTAAAAATATTTTTTAAAAATATATTCTAGAAATTTAGTATATACTCTTATAGTGATCTAATATTAGGAAGAGACAAACAACACATAATACATAGAAAGTTGCTACATATGAACATTGAAAAATTGATAACTTCAAAAATCAACTAACTTAGGAATGAGTATAACTAAAACTAATCATTATTATTCAAGTAAATACAAAAATTAAAGAACTCATAAATTTTAATAAATTTAGAAAAACACCTTCCCTTTTAACAATGAAGTTTATTCACAAAGTGACAATAAGAGTCTATTGGAAACTAAATACGAAAGGGATGGGAAGAAGAATATACATAAAATAGGAGAGTCATTAGACATTCAATGAGAACTGGAAAAACACTCAAAGAAGCCTAGCAATTGTTAAAAATAAAAGGTAAGGTAACAACTATAAAAAAGTCCATTTAGAACTGTCATCTTGTTCCCTGGTGTATAATTGTAGTGGATCACTCATGAACCTGACCACTTTACTAAACTCTCTCAATAGTTTCTTCCAGTGATCATTCCTTAGCTAGACAGATATTACCATGGAAAATCTTTTATTTAAAGAGTAGAATAGATGCGAAGAAGAAATTATATGGATCTGAATAAGAAATAGAAGAAAACAAAAAGTAATCAATTGTAAATTAAGCACAAAATAAATGGAATCGGGTGTAGGGAGTCATGGGGGAGTGTATGTGGCTAGAAAAGAGTTGGTGGCTAGGGGGATTGACGACGGGAGAGAGCTGATGGCCTTTATTGGGGATCCACAGTAGGGGAGGATTAACACATAGGGGGGATTCAATGGGGGTGGAGGGGATGGGGGATCAATGGTGGGTGGAGGGGGGGTGGGATGGGGGCTCGATGGTGGGGAGAGGTGGGGCATCCGGATGGGGGTTTGACAATGGGGGAGGGAGGATGGGGGATCAATATCGGGGGTAGGATGAGGGATGGATAGTGGTAGGGCTTGAAGGTAGGAGGAGGGGTAGCATGGTACATCATAGTTGTAGGGGAGGGAGGCTTGGTGATGGAGGAGGGAGGGGGGGGGGGGAGGTGGGGGTAGTCAATAGGGGTGGGGGTTGGGAAAATTATGCATCTATTACGACTACGATTTGGTGGTTGATTGAATCTTACTAGTGTGTGTATCATTATATATTATCATTAATTTTAGTATTATTAATTTCATTACATCTAATGGATGCACCTCATCCTATGTGACAAGCAACAAAACACACAATCCCACCGACCTCACTTCATCAATCCACAATATACCCCCTGTGAAAGTCTAACCACCCTCGACTTGTTTGTATATCCACCCCACATCCACACCTCCATCACACCACTAAACCAGGCATGACCCAATAGTTGTATGCCATGACCTATATGATATGTGCATATGTCTCACTTTCAACACACCCTACACCCTAACTCTCCTCCCTCCATGCATGCACTACATTTTTCCCAGCCACCAACAAACTAGGAGAGTAAAGCCTTCATCATATCTTCACAACAATTGATGGAGGATCTCACAGCAGCAAAAAAATAGTGTAGACACAAATCATTAGAGGTGATATCAACACAAAAACATAGAAAACATAATGTTATTTATTTCTTCACTAGGAATTAATTCTACAACGCTTACAACAGACCCTATTTATAGGGATACAAATACACACCAAAGTAAAAGATGAAAAAAATAGAGAAAAAAAGTCCATAGATCTGGTGTATTAGGCACCGCCCAAGTCTCTTAAGCCACACATTTCAAGAATCCATATTTGAAATTTCCTAGCCACCATAGTATTAGTGATGGTAGGTGCCTCCATAGAGGAAAGCCGAGTTTAACTTCCAATATCCTCCCTTAAAATTATTTTATTGTGACCCAAAAATTTATATCATATCTGGGTAGCTGACATATAACTATAATGACTTGCCCATAGTCATTAGCTGTAATAAATTCAAAAGCACATGATGTAGCAAATAAGTAAATGAATGGAGGTGATCCCATGGAAAAAAAATAACATCCATAAGAAATAAATTGGTTTTTATTATTTTGATTTGGAATTATTTCAGCTTGTACTCCTATTTTAGGATCAAATTCTTGTCCATGGAATTATCTACATCAATTTCTTCGAGATGTACCCCCTTACTCTGGGTCTTCACTGGGACTCGAATGCACTAGAATGAGGCCCCACTTTTTTTCACTAGGGGAATCCACACATGGATTTGATGCTTCAAGAAGACTGAATTAGAGGATGGTTTTCTAGACAAAAAATCAGCCAAGATCTAAAATTTCAAGAAGGAGTCCTCATTGGATAGTAATTCCACTTATTTGTGCCTTTTGGGAAGGCATCTGTGATGGATAACAACTCAATTTATTTATTGGTGGTACCTATGATGTTGTGTGGCTCCATGAGAGCAGGGAGCTCAAAGAATTCATCCTGGTGCTAGGTCTACCGATTTCTGTTTTTTTCTTCATCATTGATTTCTAAAGAGAAGTCGAAGAGATAATTGATGAAACATAAATTAGTATCCAAGAAAACCATTTTTTTTGAATAATTCAGATTTCAATTATCTTTTCATAATTGAAAACTTTGTTTTTTTTTCAGAATTGAAGACCGATAATTTTTTTTAGAATTTTAGATGGTATTTTTTTTCTAAAATTATGGACTGTAATAATTTTTTTTGGGATCACTATTTTTTTTTCAGAATAGGAATGGATATTTTTTTAATGATAATAGGAGAAGTCAAAGGTGGTAATAAATTGGGTGAGAAAAAAAACTTGTAGGGAAATGAAGTGGGTGGCATAGAGAGTGACTAAGGGGAAAAGGGAAGAAAAAAATATTAAGTTTGGAAATTTCAAATAACTGGAGACAAATGATGGGATAAATTTAAAAAAGAGAGAGATAAGGCCTTGAAAATGGGCAACATGAGACAATTATTTCTTTCACATTTGAAAAATGAAAAAGTAATAACATGGTAGAATCAATCCCAAGATTTGGAATGGTATCAATTATTAATTATCTTCCTAGTTTCTCTAATAGTTGATCTATTGCAGATCTCAAGGATCTCTCTCGACAAAACTCACCTTCAACCTGCCTCTAATACCATTGAAGGGTGATCTTTGCAGCATAAAACACAACTGAACAGATGTTGATAACTAGAGGTGATTGTATGAACACAAATATAGCAGTGGAATAATGATATTTATTTCACTCAAAATTAATTTTAAAATGCTTAAAATAGAACCTATTTATAGGGATAAAAATGCACCCCAAAAAAACATATGAAAAACAGATAGAAAACAAGTCCACAAATATAGTGCAGTAGGTTCTGCCTAAGTCTCAAAATCCACACACTTCAAGAAGACATATTTTAATTTACCTAGCCACTATAGTAAAAGTGATGGTAGGTGGAACCATAGTGGAAAAAAGTTTAATTTCCAACACCAATATCAGGTGTGTATCCATCAACCCATGACACAAAGAACCAGTGTGTATCTATATTTATTATTTTTCATGTTGTGTTTGAGTGATATCATACTACATATTGAAATTTTATCACCATTAAAAATTTATTTTATCTGTGCTAAAAAAGTGTTAATATTATAAGAAATGATAACCTTTTACCATCACCACTAAAAAAGACACTGATAAAGTGAATCCTTTATCAATGTTTTTTAGTGATGATTAAGGTGACACTTTATCAATGTTTTTTTAGTAATGATGACGTGAAATTTTATCAATTATTTTTTCAATTCTAATAAAAGTATCCTTTATCAATTCTATAAATAATGATGATAAAATTCCTGTTGCAGTTGTATGATGATCCAATTTACAGTAGTGTTCCAGTCCAATTTACAACACACTACAACAAAAAATATACAATTTTATTTCAAATAAATTAACATCACCATACAATAAGAAAATACTTCACAATATAATATAACAAAAAAACACTGTATAATTCTTATGAACATTATAATTCAATAATTGGTATATACCATTACATTGATACATACAATTTATTATAAACATTATTTCACTAAATTCAATAGATTCTGATCATGCTACCAGTTACCGAAAAAACCACTCCAACTTGAAAAAAATAAGAGTGTGCCCGTATTAAAAACAATGTTTATGTTAAAAATACTATAAATAAATAAATTAACCATAAATATGATAAAATACATTAAAAAAATGTCACTTTTAAATTTAAAACATGCACTTAAAGTCATATTGAACACACCGTGTGTTGGATTGATTGTGAGGTTGATTCCTATGCATCAAAAATGATTTATGAATCATTTTTATAAAGTATTAAGAAAATTCAAGTAAATTTTCTCAGTTATGAGTATACCTAAATGGCCTAAAGGCCTTATATTTTTATTCATTTTTCATAACCCATCTTTCTAGGGTTAAGGAGGAACCCAAACAATACATGACCTAGAGGTCTAAGAGGAATTTATCCCAGAAATAACAACTTGGAACTGCCCCTCCCCAACATCAAAATCATGATGTAAGCACTCCGCCTTTGAAAATATATTCAACTAGCTTTCCTATGCATAGATTCATAGGCTTGGTACCGATGATAATTTTCATACCCTCTCATTATTCAAAATATGATTAGATTTTCTCTGGTGAATGTGTCTTCTCTGAATACTTATCTGGAGCTTGTTCCTTGTAGGGTATTTCTAGCTGCTTCAACACATCATGAGGCCTAAAGGCCTTGAGATAGCTCAAAGGCCTAATCAACTTAAAAAATAAAAAAAAATAAAACAAAAACAAGAGAAAAATCAAATTGATGAATGAAATTGATTTCAAATATTCCTTTGAGGGAGAACAAAAACCAACAAAAATCCAACATTCCACCGAGAGGGAGAGGAAAATGCCACCGAAGCAGCCCAAAATGCATCGTAGAGGCAACTACAACAACTGAAACATGAATTGCAGAGGTGACTTAAGCAGCTGAAAAGTGAATCATAGAGGCAACTAGTGCAACTTGAGACATGCATCATAGAGGCCACTAGAGTAGCATAAAAGCACATCATAGGATCAAGAACCTCTACCACCATTGGGTCTGGACCCCCATTAAAGCCACAGACTAAGACATAAGCCAATGGAGAAACTACTTGCCACTGTCTCATGGCCTTCCCTGATCCAAAATTCTTCAACCTAGCAAGGAGAAAAATTCAACCCAAAACCTTCAAAAGCTTCCCAATAGCACAAAATTCATCAATTGTTTCAGCAGGATCACCAAAAAAGAAGAAGGCAGATTATTTGACTCAATGAACTTAATGAATCCATACTACCTCGATCCCATCCTCTCCTCTCATCTTCACCGAACCACTGACAGTCAAAGAACCCAAGCCACAAGAAGGATCTGCAATGCTGCTCAAAGATGAAAATGACCAGATATGACCCCACACCGCCACACTTGAAGCCAAAATCCATCCACAAAGATGGATCTGTAATGACACTTGAAGAAAAACGTACAAATATAACACCTCACCATCATGAATAAAGTGGAGCTGACCGACTCAGCCGAAGGAACCACCCGAAGAACCCTAGTTGAAGGACACTGCTTGATCTATCTGAAGAATGCCACCCAAAGAACCCTAGTCAAAGGTATCATTGCATAGATAAGAGATCCACTTAGCTGAAGGACACCGCCCGTGAAATTTTAAGAACACCACCCAAAGAACTATCCAAAGGCACCGCCGCATGTAGAAGAGATTCATGGCTGAAACTATTACCCCCTCAGTTTTGAGTATGTGATGTGTGTTTTGAACTAAAATGTCAATTTTAAATAAAAACATGCACTTTAAGTCATACTACCCACAATATTTTTCAAATTTATGTACAACTGATTCCTATAAATCAAAAATGATTTATGGACCATTTTCCTAAAACAACAAGAAATTATAAGTGTGTTTTCTCAATATTTAGTTAGTAAAACATGTTTTTAACTAAAATTTCATTTTTAAATTGAAAACATGAAATCTGAGTAACAATAGTTATAAAATGTATTAGATTGATGTGTGGATGATTCTTACACATAAATATTTATTTAAAAGTCTTTTTCCTAAAGTATCAATACAATATAAGAGTGTTTTCTCAATTTTCAATGAGTGGTGCACATTTTTAGCTAAAATGTCACTTCTAAAATAAAAACACCCACTTCAAGTCATATCGGTCACATTGTGCATTGGATTTTGGTGCAGCTAATGCCCACATATCACAAATGACTTAAGGATAATTTTTATAAATTATCAAAACAATATGAATGTGTTTACTAGATTTTTAGTGAGTGACAAATGTTTTTAACTAAAATTTCACTTTTAAATCGAAAACATGCACTTTGATTCATACTGGGCACACCGTTTTTCAGATTGATGCACGATTGATTCTTATATGTTACAAATGTTTTATGGATTTTTTTCATAAATTATCAAGACAATATGATTTTGTTTTCTTGATTTTGAGTATTTTGAAAGTGTTTTGAACTAAAATGTTACTTTTAAGCTGAAAACATACACTTTCACTCATACCAGGAAAACCGCATTTTAGATTGATATGTAGTTAATTCCTACATGTCACAAATTAATTATAAATCATTTACTAAAATATAAAGATAATTTGAGAATGTTTTCTTGGTTTTGAGTATGCCACATGTGTTTTAAACTAAAATGTCAATTTTAAATAAAAACACACATTTTGAGTCATACCGATCACACCGTGTGTCAAATTGACATGTAACTAATTTATTCACATTAAAAATGATTTATGGATATTTTTTTCTAAAATATCAAGACAATAAAAGTGTATTTTCTCATTTTTTAGTGAGTTACACATGTTTTTAACTAAAATATCATTTTTAAACTGAAAACATGCACTTTGAGTCATACCAGTCACACCGTGTATCACATCGATGTGTTACTTATTTACAAACATAAAAAATTACTTAGAGACCATTTTACTAAATTAAAAAGACCATCAAAGTTAATATTCTCAGTTTTCAATGAGCGACACGTGTTTTTATCTAAAATTTCACTTTTAAACTGAAAACACACACTTCGAGTCACACTTGTCACACTATTTTTCAGATTGAGGTTTAAATGATTATTACACATAAAAAATTAATTATGAACCAATTTTATAAAGTATAAAAATAATCTGATTGTTTTTTCTCAGTTTTTAGTGAGCAACACACTTTTTTTTAACAAAAATGTCAATTATAAACTAAAAACACGCACTTTGAGTCATACCATACACACCATGTGTTGGATTGATGTGCGGTTGATTCATACACATAAAAAAATATTTATGAATCATTATAATAAATTATTAATAAAATATGAGTGTGTTTTATTGGTTTTCAGTGAGCAAAACATTCATTTAACTAGAATGTCACTTTTAAACTGAAAACACACACTTCAAGTCATATCGGTCACACTGTGTATCAGATTGAGGTGAGACCAATTACTACATTCCATATATGATGTATGATCTTTTTTCATAAAACATCAAAACAATATTAATGGGTTTTATCATTTTTTAGCAAGTGGTGCATGTTTTTAACTAAAATGTCAATTTTAAACTGAAAACATGCACTTTGAGTCATATTGGTCATATTGTGGGTCGAATTGATATGCGGTTGATTATCAATTATAAAAAATGATTTATGGATCATTTTACTAAAGTATCAAGACAATTAATTTGTGGTTTCTTGGTTTTTAGTGAGCGATACATGTTTTTAACTAAAATGTCACTTTTAAACTAAAAACACGCACTTTGAGTACTTTGAGTCATATTGGTCACACCCTGTATCAGATTGAGGTGAAAATGATTCATAAACATCAAAAATGACTTATGAAACATTTTATTAAAGTATAAAAACAATATTAATGGGTTTCCTCCATTTTCAGTGAGTGAAACATGTTTTAACTAAAATGTCAATTTTATACTGAAAACATGTACTTTGAGTCATACTGGCCACACTATGAATTAGATTGATGTTTGGTTGATTTATAAACCTCAAAAATAATTTAATGATCATTTTACTAAATTTTAAATAAAATATAAGCATGTTGTTTTGTTTTTGAGAATATCACATGTGTTTCAAACTAAAATGTTACTTTTAAACAAAAAACACACACTTTCAGTCATATCGGGAACATTTCGTGTCAAATTGGTATGATGTTAATTCATACATTTCAAAAATGAATTATGGATAGTTTTCCTAAATTATCAATATAATTCAAGAATTGTTTCTAATTTTTGAGCATGTCACATGTGTTTTGAACTAAAATGTTGATTTAAAATAAAAACATGCACTTCAAGTCATAAAGGCCACAATGTTTATCAGAATGATGCGAGACTGATATTAACACATGGAAAATGATTTATAGATCTTTTTATTAAAATATAAATACAAAATGATTGTTTTTTCTTGGTTTTTAATGAGTGGAACATTTTTTTTAACTAAAATAACATTTTTAAATAGAAAACTTGTAATTTGAGTCATACGGATCACATAGTTTATCAGATTGACGTGTCTGATTTTTACACATAAAAAATAACATTGGTATTTTTCCCTAAATTATCAAGATCATTAGAGTGTGTTTTCTCTATTTTTAGTGAGTGGAACACATTTTTAACTAAAATGTCACTTTTAAAATAAAGACATGCACTTTGAGTCATACTAGTAAAACTATGTATTTGATTGAAACGAGGCTGATTCCTACATATCAAAAATGACTTATGGACCATTTTACTACTATATCAAAATTGTACAAATAATTTTTCTTAGTTTTCAGTGAGTGACACACATTTTTAACTAAAATATCAATTTTAAACTGAAAACACACACTTTGAGTCATACCAAACACACCGTGTGTTGGATTGACATTTGGTTAATTACTACACATAAAAAATGATTTATAGATCATTTAAAAAAGTATAAATGAGAACCAAGTATGTTTTCCTGGTTTTCAATGAGTGATGTGTGTTTTGAATTAAAATGTTCCTTTAAAACTGAAAACACATACTTTTAGTCATACTGAGCACACTGTGTATCACATTGACATGAAATTAATTCGTACATGTCACAAATGACTTATGGATAATTTTACTAATTTATCGAAACAATTTAAGTGTGTTTTATGGGTTTTTATTATATCACCAGTGTTTTGAATTAAAATTTCAATTTTAAATAAAAACACACACTTTGAGACATCTCAACCACGTTATGTGGTGGATTAATGTGTAAATGATTACTACACAACAAAAATGGCTTATATATTGTTTTACTAAAATATAAAGACAATATGAGTGTATTTTATTGATTTTTAGTGAGTGGCACAAGTTTTTAAATAAAATTTCATTTTAAAATTGAGAACATGTACTTTTAGACATACATGGTACCCTGTGTGTCTGATTGACATGTTGTTAATTCACACACATCAAAAATGAATTATGGATATTTTTATTAAATTAAAAAAAAATATGAGTGTGTTTTATTGGTTTACAATGAGTGATGCATGTTTTGAACTAAAATGTCACTTCTAAATTGAAAACATTCACTTCGAGTAATATTGGTCACACTATATATCAGATTGAGGTGAGACTGAATACTACATACTATAAAAGAATCATATATCACTTTCCTAATGTATCAAAATAATATAAATGCCTTTTTTTAGTTTTCAGTTAGTGAAACATGTTTTTAGCTAAAATGTCATTTTTAAACTAAAAACATGCACTTTGAGTCATACCAGGCACACTAAGTGTTGTATTGATGTTCAGTTGATTCTGAAACATCAACAATGATTTATGGATGATTTTTTTAAATTATCAAGACAATACAATCATTCTTTATTAGTTTTTATTAACACATTTTTTAACTAAAATGTCACTTTTAAACTAAAAACACACACTTTGAGTCACATCAGTCACACTATGTATCATATTGACATGAAGATAATTCTTATAAATCAAAAATGATTTATGGATCATTGAATTTATGTATCAAGATAGTCTATTCACATTTTATTGGTTTTGAGTATGCCACATTTTTTTGAACTAAAATGTCAATTTTAATTAAAAACACATACTTTCACTCATACTGACCACACCATTTGTTGGATTGATGTGATATTGATTCCTACATAACATAAATTACTTATGGATTGTTTCAATTAAGTATCAAGATAATTTGAGTGTGTTTTCTTGATTTTAATTGAATTAATTTTAACTAAAATGTCATTTTTAAACTAAGAACACACACTTTGAGTATTACTAGCCACACCGTGTATTAGATTGACATGTGGATGATTCGTACACATTATAAATAATATTTTCTCAGTCATTAAAATAATATTATCATGAAAAAATGTTATTAAAAGGACTTGGACCCAAAAGGTAATGCATTGCATCATTACTGAACATAAAAAAAAAAAAAAATAACTCTTTGTAGATAACAAACCACACCTAAGTGTATCATCATTGTTAAAGACTTATATGAGAGTTGATTTTTATATAGGTTTTTTGTGCCTATGAAGAGTACAAAATTTTAGGTGAAAAATCAATTCTCAATGAAGTCACCTCTTCAAGATCTCTATAAAAATCAAGTAAATAAGTAGTAGAAAAAAATGATAGAAATATTAACTAAAAAAGTAGTATATAAAATGATATAAAAAATAACTAAATAAATAGTAGGAAATGATCTATTAATGATTACTATATATTTTTTGACACCATTTATTTTCCCTTCTCATTTATAAACAAATATAATTCCTCTTTTGAATATCTGGACTGTTGATAGTACTGGTAGTATAGGGAAAATATAAATAAACAAATGATTAATAAATATTTTAAAACAAATTGTAATTATAATTTTAAATACATATTCAGAGTTTCTATTTTGTTGATGAAATAATATATATTCCCTAAATTTTCATACATTATAACCACAATTATTATCATTATTTTGTTTTGAATACTAAAGAAACATTGAAAAAAATAAGAAATTTGTCTTGATATATGTTTTGATAGTGAAATATTATCATATATACCTTTATAATTATATATTTTTATAATTATATAGGATTATTGTGCTCATGTACCATCCTTATACCATGATTTTGATGATATCAAAACATTGCACTATCCTACAAAAAAATATTCGTTAAAACATAATATAAAATTTATAACTTAAACTATATTTGTAAAATGTTTAATTTAGTTTATTACAAATTGATAAAGGTCATAATGTGTGGTATATTTATTGAAATACATGTTTTGAATTCAAAAACTAAATCTTTGAAACATACAAATTGATTTCAACAAGAAACTAATGCTTCTGAAAAAATCAAAAAAGAATATATTTTCCATATCCATTTAGTGCTTTGTGTTGATTGTGTTTCTTGATAATCACATCAGGGTGTTCAAGTTGATGATTGTTATGGAGAACTATAGATTATTTAAGGATTATTGTGGATGTATTAAATCCATAAGGAGTGTTGACATTGGAGAAAAATGAATCTGGAATGCAGTCACCATGGTGCAAGCCATTATGTTATGTTTTAGGATATTTAAGACTCAAGGTTCCTACATCGTGGATAAAGGTTTTCAACATAGACCTCTTAAAGAAGTGATAAAAATGCCTTAGGTTCTATTTTTTCCATAGAAGGTGTTTATTTTTTAGGGTGATAGTTTCTAGTGTTTCTCTATTTCCATAGGAGGCTACGCCGAAACATGTTGGATTTCACCATGAAGAGATGTGTAGGGATGACCAGCTAATTTTCAACATCTCTAGAGTTTTAAGTATCCCTACATCATGGTGATAAGATACATCATAGAGGGTTTAATAGAAGGAGGCCACAATTGTAACATCCCAGGTAAATAAAGAATATGACATTTTCATATTTATCCATATTTGTGAATAAAATATTAATATGACTTTAAAGGGGATGCTATGTCCGATGGCGTACCCAATACGCAACAACGAGTTTCTTGGGAATCTTACGTTGCACTCTAATAATAAAATAATATTATTTTAAATGGCAGTTAACATGTAGCCGTTGTATTGGCGGGAATGGATAGAAATAACTAAAATATAAATATATATGTTTTTTAAATGTTTTTACATTTATCCAATAAAAGATAAAAGCTTAAAATACAGAAAGAATTCAATTTTAGGCGTATATGCCCTAGTTTTCACTAAAGGATCACTTATCGCCTTTTGATGGTGTACTGTCATTAAATATAGTTTTGATCACTCTTATACATTATTTTGGACCAAATAAAACTCTTCTTTAGAATCGGGACATTAAATTTTACTTTGTGTAAATTTTTGGTATTTTTCTGATAAAGTTCATTTTTTAATGAATAGTGTAAAATGTTGTATTTTAATTCAAAAACTCTTCTTAATATAATTTATTTATATGATTAGATTATCTTTTGAATTGGTTTTAATGTGAAATTAGAATACATTTTTACCATTAAATCCAATAGTGGTCGTTGGAATTAATTTCACTTTGAAATCGGACTTAAACTAGTATCAATCTTTTGATACTTATTGTTTCATAAAAACATGCTATTTGCTCTGACAGCGGGAATTAATTATTAAATTAATTAATGTGACTTATATGTTTTGAATTTTGTAAAATAGACTTCATTTTTGAATTTGGAATATCAAATATATCTTAGGGTGAATTTTTGGTAATTTTCTGAAAAACTTCAATTTTTGATGAATAGTGAAACCACTAAGTGGTACTTATAAAGACTGATTTTCCGTTTAAATGAAATTTTGCCATCATTGTGTTTTGAATTTCAAAAATCCGACATACATGGTTGTCATTAAGAAGTAAAATGTGGTTCAATGGGATAAAAATAATTTTTGGTGAATAGTAACTTATTAAGTTCTTAATCGCGATTAGTGGTAATTAGGGTAGTTTAAGGTATAAATAATGTTTTAATAATATGAAATAACCTAGACACATGTCCCAAACTTATTTGTTATGTCATGGCCGACCAAGAAAAGCCATGGGTCAACTTGGGGACCCCATGGAGACACTTTGGTTGAGAAATGACATAAATAACTTTTTATTTAATGTAAAAGTAAAAATGACACAAACATGATATGTTTAACTAAAACAATTTTTAAATGGGGTTATACAAGTCATATTTTTGATTATAAATAGTCATTGGAAAGCTAAAAAGATTTACTACATCATAGAATTTTTTCTATAATTTTTAGACATTAAATAAATTAAATTATTTATGACATAATAATGATGCAGCGATGACCTCATTATTTAACGATTTAAATAAAATGGAAAGATAATGTAAAATCTATGAACTACACATGTCCAAAACTTATTGGATTGGTGGATTTCGAACCCTTATCACCTTATCCACGAATTATATCAATGTGGGACCTTTTAAAATCGAAAAACATTTTCAAATAAAGTAATATCTCTTTACTTTCCAAAAGTGCCCCTCCTCTCCTCTTATAAAAGGCCCCCACCTCTACCTCATTTCACACACTCCTCAAGCCTTTGGCTCGGACAAACCCTGCCCATTTACTCTCTCCACATCCCTCTCCTCATCCTAGAGGATTCCCTTTGGGCATAATCCTTTCAAAGGAAGCCTTTAGGCTCAAATCAAAAGGAGTTACACTTTTAAAGGTAATTCATTCTCTCATTTTCATTTGTTTTATTTTGCTTCTCCAACCCCCTAAACTCTTTTTATTTATTTATTTTGTAACAAAACCAATATCTTAAATATACTAGGATGTTGTTAAAATATTTATTCGAGCTACACTCTCACACAACTACATCAAATGGTTAAAGAACATACGGTTTCCGTGGATGGCGAAATTGTGCCTCCTGAAACGATGATTGTTCAATACTCATTTAACACCTTCAAAGGTGGCCATTTTGATGTCACTATTTTTATATATGATATATAATATGTTTATGTTTTACTTATGCTTCTTTATTTTTCATTTTTGTCTTACCTTTATGGTTTCCATTATGGGTATACGCGATATCTTCATTTTAGGAAGTGCGGACTACCGCCCCCTCAAAGTGATGTGATTCATTAATGCCATACGTGGGACGTATAAAGGATGGATTTAATGTTATTATATATTATGTTATACTGGAATTATTATTTACCTCTATATCATTATTATTTATTTCCATTAAAGTATGAGATAGAAATGAAAGTAGCGTTCATGCGTACGTACGGCTTACCGTCTCCATGAACGGTGCATTTCATTTCTTATCCCCAAATGTAATGTACTATTATAAGTATATATATATAATGGATATATATGATTTATGATACATATAAATTATTAATATAATTCTGGAATTAAAATATACATACCTCTCATATAGTTTTAATTCCATTAATATGACATAGAAATGAAAGTAGCGTTCATGCGTACGTACGGCTTACCGTCTCCATGAACGGTGCATTTCATTTCTTTCCTCTAAATGATTATGTGATTTTATAAATACATGTATATTATGGATATATATGATATATATGATATCCAAATCAGGAATTTCATTTTTGGATATGAAGAACCTTTGACCACACAAACAACATGTAATTGTAAGAAGTCCACTTTCGACTTAAGAACCAAATATCGACAAAACAAACATGATTAAATAATGTTTATAACATGGTAATAAGTGATATAAAAGGAATAATTAACTTTAAAAAGGTTCTTAAGGAAGTATAAATTAACTCAAGTTTATTATTCAGGAGATTAAAGAACGATCGAGTCAAGTCGGACCCGAGGTAAGGGATCCTACAACTCTCTTTCTTTTTAAGTACGCTCTTTTATGTCATTTATTTTAAGCTCATCTTTCTTATGATTGGGATGTTCTTTTATATTACTCCTACTGTAATTTTTATGTTCATGTGATGAGAGACCCTATTCTCTCTCATCAATCCATTTTGGAAGTTTTGAGTGGCGCCGTTAGGCTGCCGAACTTTCGTAAGAGATCTAACCTCTCTCTTTCTTTTTAAGTACTCTCCTTTATGTCACTTATTTTAGGCTCCTCTTTGTAATGTTAGGGGATGTTCTTTTATATTACTCTTGCTGTAAATTTTATTGTAATGTGATGAGATACCCTATTTGATCTCATCAATCCATATTCGGAAGTTTTATGTGGCGCCGTTAGGCTGCCGAGTTTTTGTAAGGGATTTTTCATCTCACTTTTATTCCCATGAGATTTATGCTACATTTGCCACAAATTCCATTGAGTGGTGTATGTACTGACAATTATTCTACTCTTTGTGTAATATACTTTATTTTCTGATTATTTACATAAATGATCTATTGTCCTTCTTTCATGGGGTGTATGTTTAGAAAGATACCCAAGTCGGTAAGGGACTTCGTCTCAATATCCTTTCATTGAGGCATATTTCGTTTTATACACAACCTTCTTTTATACGGTGTATAAACTCCTTTGACTTTTACTTTTATACAAAAGGAATCTTTTTCTACGAAGCGTTTTACTAAACGACAAAAAGGAATGTTTTTTTTAACGTACGTGGTGACAATGACTTTTTCCGCCGCCGCGAGTATTATTTGGTCTTTGGCTTCCTCAACAAGCCGTAATGTTTTTAAAATAAAATAAATACCATATACTCTTTTATGTATTTTGGTATTGAAAATGGTTTTGATAAAGGATTCTATTATGTCAATATATTTATGATATATTGTGATTGAAATGTGGAAATGTTATCTTTCCTTTATATTGGTTTTATGTTTTATGATTTTATATTGGTACTTAGACATTTTAACGGGTGGTTACATTATAAACCATATGACGGGTGGTGCCGTGAATACCAGGACGGGTGGTTACGTTATACCATCCAATGCATTGGGTATGGAAGTCGGCCGTATGGCTATTCCATTAAGTATGTATGGAAATTGGCCGTATGACTATTCCATTAAGTGATATGTGTGGAAGTCGACCATATGGTTATTCCACTTAAGTAAGTTTATGTCCCAGGTTACCTTTATATATGTTATGTGTTCTTTATATGGGTTTTATGGTAATCCTTTGGTTACAAAAAGGTAAGTAATGATACTTTTTTTTTCAGTGAAAAGTTTTTACTACTTCATGAAGGTGAAAAGTATTACATTGATAAAGTATTCATGGTTTACTTGTTGTTTTGAAAAACTAACAGTTTTCATTCTTTGTGTATCCCTTACTGAGCTTCTTATGCTCATCCCAAGTTTTTTAAATGTTTTTCACAGGACATAGCATGGAATAGGGTCAAGGATGGGATCAAGGGAACGTCATGCTACCTAAAACATGGAACTATACATGTTTCTTTTAAAGAGTTTTTATTTTATGGAAATTTAGTAGAAGCGACTAATTTGTCAATCTTTTGAGATGTAATAGTTATGTCCCAATTCTCTAAAACTCTAAACCTGAAAAGATCCTCAATGTGAATTACTCATTTAATTCAATATTAAGTAAGGTTTAAGGCTGGGGCCTTATAGTTGGTATCAAAGGTCGGTTTAGATAACTTTAGAGGTTAGGGTATTCTTTTAGCATAAGTGACATTACCATAATGGTTAGGATTTCAGAAAGAGTCCTAATTTTAGATAAAGTGAATGAGTAAGTATATATTAGTGTTTACCTTCCTCATTAGTACATGATGGTTTTGTTGATATACTCACACTGAACTTTTTGGTTTTAGTAAATAGCTGGATCTAGCAGGAACCAAAGTGACAATGGGTTTGAAGGAAACTGTGGTGGTTCTCTGATTAAGATACTGGATGAGATGGGGGATTCAATGAGGAATCTCATGGATGTTCTAAACCAACTATCAAGGAGTCATGATCAACCACTTCAACCTTGGTGAGTTCTCTAATGCATCATGTACGAGATGGCCAACTCGATGTGGAAATTCAGGTAATAATTATCAAGGTAACCATTAGGGTTTATATGATCCTTACTTTTGAGGTAATTATGGGTTAATATATGTTATGATTGAAGTGAAAGGCATGAGATAAAATTGAGGATAAATTATGTTATGGTTATTTTTGATGATTTTACCCCTTTTTGGGGAATGATTTAAGAATTATATAGTTTTGAAAAAAGGACAACACGCAGACCGTGTGACAACCCATCGCGTCGGACAAAGCTGCGGGAATCGAACCCACAACCAAAGTGCGACTGGTATTTATCGCCTACCACTGGACTACGTGAAGTCCCTGGTTAGTTTGACTGATTCTTTCTGGTTATATGATTTTATGAATTAAGAGTAAGATGATTTTGGGTTATTTATGAAAATGATTAACCTATCATGGAGGTTATGTGATTAGGTTAATTACTTTTCAATACGGGACTTTAGGAGCAACTGATGTTGTTTGGAGATAAATGTTACGATTTAACTTGGAAGACTATGTGACTAAATCCTTAAAATGTTTGGGTTTCAATCTTAGATTGGTTTACTTTGAGGAATTTTTATGGACAAATTTGTTTATCGGATGGTCCTCGTTGAACTTTGGATTTTTTTTGGACAAATTTTGGAGATTAAGAATAGATTTTTCTTTTTATAAAGGGTTATCCTTTTCTGGATTATCTGACCTTGTACTAACCTTTTTGGTTTTGGTTATAGTTAAGGTCTAAAGATATGGGAAGTATATAGTTCTCTTTTTTGGATTAGGTGATTCTCTAGAAGTTGATTATAGTACTCTTAATTTGAACAAGTCTTCCTAAATACTCGCCTTTTGGAGAAAATATGAGTTTGTGTAAGGAATCTAATAAAAGTTGAGAGTCAAACATGATAAGTGATTATGTTTCCTTATGAATAAATTCCTCAATAAAAAGTAACTTAAAACAAAAATGTTGTCTATTAACTTTTCCTACTGGGGAATCGAATACCGTTTAACCCATCACAAGTTTGTGATTCTCTCATGGTTAACTTTCTCCTAAACATGTTTTCTATCACTCTCCATCAGAACATGACCCTATGTTTTCTCCTCCATGTCCATGTTTTCATACTTGTAATCCTAGTATGGGTTAACTCGGGTAACCTTTGTACTTATCTTTCTTTATTTTAAAGTGTTTGTTTTACCGACTTTTGTTCCGATGTGGGACTTTCAAGGATGTTTCCAAGCACAATTTTAAAAATTGCGAGGACGCAATTCCCAAAAGGGGGGAAGGATGTAACACCCCAGGTAAATAAAGAATATGACATTTTCATATTTATCCATATTTGTGAATAAAATATTAATATGACTTTAAAGGGGATGCTATGTCCGATGGCGTACCCAACACGCAACAACGAGTTTCTTGGGAATCTTACGTTGCACTCTAATAATAAAATAATATTATTTTAAATGGCAGTCAACATGTAGCCGTTGTATTGGTGGGAATGGATAGAAATAACTAAAATATGAATATATATGTTTTTTTTAAATGTTTTTACATTTATCCAATAAAAGATAAAGGCTTAAAATACAGAAAGAATTCAATTTTAGGCGTATATGCCCTAGTTTTCACTAAAGGATCACTTATCACCTTTTGATGGCGTACTGTCATTAAATATAGTTTTGATCACTCTTATACATTATTTTGGACCAAATAAAACTCTTCTTTAGAATCAGGACATTAAATTTTACTTTGTGTAAATTTTTGGTATTTTTCTGATAAAGTTCATTTTTTAATGAATAGTGTAAAATGTTGTATTTTAATTCAAAACCTCTTTTTAATATAATTTATTTATATGATTAGATTATATTTTGAATTGGTTTTAATGTGAAATTAGAATATATTTTTACCATTAAATCCAATAGTGGTCGTTGGAATTAATTTCACTTTGAAATCGGACTTAAACTAGTATCAATCTTTTGATACTTATTGTTTCATAAAAACACGCTATTTGCTCTGACAGCGGGAATTAATTATTAAATTAATTAATGTGAATTATATGCTTTGAATTTTGTAAAATAGACTTCATTTTTGAATTCGGAATATCAAATATAGCTTAGGGTGAATTTTTGGTAATTTTCTGAAAAACTTCAATTTTTGATGAATAGTGAAACCACTAAGTGGTACTTATAAAGACTGATTTTCCGTTTAAATGAAATTTTGCCATCATTGTGTTTGGAATTTCAAAAATCCGACATACATGGTTGTCATTAAGAAGTAAAATGTGGTTCAATGGGATAAAAATAATTTTTGGTGAATAGTAACTTATTAAGTTCTTAATCGCGATTAGTGGTAATTAGGGTAGTTTAAGGTATAAATAATGCTTTAATAATATGAAATGACATAGAAACATGTCCCAACCTTATTGGTTGTGTCATGGCAGACCAAGACAAGCCATGGGTCAACTTGGGGACCCCATGGAGACACTTTGGTTGGGAAATGACATAAATAACTTTTTATTTAATGTAAAAGTAAAAATGACACAAACATGATATGTTTAACTAAAACAATTTTTAAATGGGGTTATACAAGTAATATTTTTGATTATAAATAGTCATTGGAAAGCTAAAACGATTTCCTACATCATAGAATTTTTTATATAATTTTTAGACATTAAATAAATTAAATTATTTAGGACATAATAATGATGTAGCGATGACCTCATTATTTAACGATTTAAATAAAATGGAAAGATAATGTAAAATCTATGAACTAAACATGTCCAAAACTTATTGGATGGGTGGATTTAAAACCCTTATCACCTTATACACGAATTATATCAATGTGGGACTTTTTAAAACCGAAACACATTTTCAAATAAAGTAATATCTCTTTACTTTCCAAAAGTGCCCCTCCTCTCCTCTTATAAAAGGCCCCCACCTCTACCTAATTTCACACACTCCTCAAGCCTTTGGCTCGGACAAACCCTGACCATTTACTCTCTCCACATCCCTCTCCTCATCCTAGACGATTTCCTTTGGGCAGAATCCTTTCAAAGGAAGCCTTTAGGCTCAAATCAAAAGGAGTTACACTTTTAAAGGTAATTCATTCTCTCATTTTCATTTGTTTTATTTTGCTTCTCCAACCCCCTAAAATCTTTTTATTTATTTATTTTGTAACAACACCAGTATCTTTAATATACTATGATGTTGTTAAAATATTTATTCGAGCTACACTCTCACACAACTACATCAAATGGTTAAAAAACATACAGTTTCTGTGGATGGCGAAATTGTGCCTCCCGAAATGATGATTGTTCAATACTCATTTAACACCTTCAAAGGTGGCCATTTTGATGTCACTATTTTTATATATGATATATAATATGTTTATGTTTTACTTATGCTTCTTTATTTTTCATTTGTGTCTTAACTTTATGGTTTCCATTATGGGTATACGCGATATCTTCATTTTAGGAAGTGCGGACTACCGCCCCCTCAAAGTGATGTGATTCGTTAATGCCATACGTGGGACGTATAAAGGACGGATTTAATGTTATTATATATGATGTTATACTGGAATTATTATTTACCTCTATATAATTATTATTTCTTTCCATTAAAGTATGAGATAGAAATTAAAGTAGCGTTCATGCGTACGTACAGCTTACCGTCTCCATGAACGGTGCATTTCATTTCTTATCCCCAAATGTAATGTACTATTATAAGTACATATATATAATGGATATATATGATGTATGATACATCTAAATGATTAATATAATTCTGGAATTAAAATATACATACCTCTCATATAGTTTTAATTCCATTAATACGACATAGAAATGAAAGTAGCGTTCATGCGTACGTACGGCTTACCGTCTCCATGAACGGTGCATTTCATTTCTTTCCTCTAAATGATTATGTGATTTTATAAATACATGTATATTCTGGATATATATGATATATATGATATCAAAATCAGGAATTTCATTTTTGGATATGAAGAACCTTTGACCACACGAACAACATGTAATTGTAAGAAGTCCACTTTCGACTTAAGAACCAAATATCGACAAAACAAACATGATTAACTTAAATGATTAAATAATGTTTATAACATGGTAATAAGTGATATAAAAGGAATAATGAACTTTAAAAAGGTTCTTAAGGAAGTATAAATTAACTCAAGTTTATTATTCAGGAGATTAAAGAACGATCGAGTCAAGTCGGACCCGAGGTAAGGGATCCTACAACTCTCTTTCTTTTTAAGTACACTCTTTTATGTCATTTATTTTAAGCTCATCTTTCTTATGATTGGGATGTTATTTTATATTAATCCTACTGTAATTTTTATGTTCATGTGATGAGAGACCCTATTCTCTCTCATCAATCCATTTTGGAAGTTTTGAGTGGCGCCGTTAGGCTGCCGAACTTTCGTAAGAGATCTAACCTCTCTCTTTCTTTTTAAGCACTCTCCTTTATGTCACTTCTTTTAGGCTCCTCTTTGTATTGTTGGGGGATGTTCTTTTATATTACTCTTTCTGTACATTTTATTGTAATGTGATTAGATTCCCTATTTGATCTCATCAATCCATATTCGGAAGTTTTATGTGGCGCCGTTAGGCTGCCGAGTTTTTGTAAGGGATTTTTCATCTCACTTTTATTCCCATGAGATTTATGCTACATTTGCCACAAATTCCATTGAGTTGTGTATGTACTGACAATTATTCTACTCTTTGTGTAATATACTTTCTTTTATGAGTATTTACATCAATGATCTATTGTCCTTCTTTCATGGGGTGTATGTTTTGAAAGATACCCAAGTCGGTAAGGGACTTCGTCTCAATCTCCTTTCATTGAGGCATATTTCGTTTTATACACAACCTTATTTTATACGGTGTATAAACTCCTTTGACTTTTAATTTTATACAAAAGGAATCTTTTTCTACGAATCGTTTTACTAAACGACAAAAAGGAATGTTTTTTTAACGTACGCGGTGACAATGACTTTTTCCGCCGCCGCGAGTATTATTTGGTCTTTGGCTTCCTCAACAAGCCGTAATGTTTTTAAAATAAAATAAATACCATATACTCTTTTATGTATTTTGGTATTGAAAATGGTTTTGATAAAGGATTCTATTATGTCAATATATTTATGATATATTGTGATTGAAATGTGGAAATGTTATCTTTCCTTTATATTGGTTTTATGTTTTATGATTTTATATTGGTACTTGGACATTTTAACGGGTGGTTACGTTATAAACCATATGACGGGTGGTGCCGTGAATACCAGGACGGGTGGTTACGTTATACCCTCCAATGCATTGGGTATGGAAGTCGGCCGTATGGCTATTCCATTAAGTATGTATGGAAATTGGCCGTATGGCTATTCCATTAAGTGATATGTGTGGAAGTCGACCGTATGGTTATTCCACTTAAGTAAGTTTATGTACCAGGTTACCTTTATATATGTTATGTGTTCTTTATATGGGTTTTATGGTAATCCTTTGGTTACAAAAAGGTAAGTAATGATACTTTTTTTTTTCAGTGAAAAGTTTTTACTACTTCATGAAGGTGAAAAGTATTACATTGATAAAGTATTCATGGTTTACTTGTTGTTTTGAAAAACTAACAGTTTTCATTCTTTATGTATCCCTTACTGAGCTTCTTATGCTCATCCCAAGTTTTTGAAATGTTTTTCACAGGACATAGCGTGGATTAGGGTCAAGGATGGGATCAAGGGAACGTCATGCTACCTAAAACATGGAACTATACATGTTTCTTTTAAAGAGTTTTTATTTTATGGAAATTTAGTAGAAGCGACTACTTTGTCAATCTTTTGAGATGTAATAGTTATGTCCTAATTCTCTAAAACTCTAAACCTGAAAAGATCCTCAATGTGAATTACTCATTTAATTCAATATTAAGTAAGGTTTAAGGCTGGGGCCTTATAACAATTCCACAGTTACACCTTCCGGTATGGAGAGTGTGGATTAATCAACATTATTGTTTTGATTTCGTCTAATCCTATATGCACTCATACCGCAGGATATGGCCACACTGTAGTTAGTTAATTAAGTCAAGAGGTTATATTAGATCATGGTGTGATCATGGGTTGTCGTCATGGGATCATTATGCATGGAAAAAATGGATCTGGTCATAGTAATCCATGATGCATAATAGAAGACCACGACTGCAAAAATTTATTAAAACCCACTTCTACACCACAGTGTGGGTGGATATGATGGGTTGTATCTTTGGTTGGAGGATCCTACATAGTGGAAGGTGAAGTTATGCCATAACCAAGTAGTTAATATCAAATACTATAAGTTTTATAGGGAAGTTTTTCTCTATATTTTAGGGCTTTAATGAAAATTAAGTGGTTATTATTCACTAAATTTAAGTGATAATGACACATGGTATGATCCTAGGAAGGGATGGGAAGAGTTTCTCGATCCCAACCCTTGGATAAAATCAATTTTTTTATTAATCCTCAAATATACACAATAGTTCTATAGATATAGACATAGAAGAACTTAGAGGAGGAGGAGATAGGATTGAAAAGAGAATTAATAGAGGATTTTTTAACTTGTTAGAAAACTAGAAAGTGGGGAATAAGGAGGTAAATTCAATATATTTATCTCAATAAAATTTTATAAAGGTGTGTAAAAGAGACACACCATTCCGATTGTATTGTCACACACTCATTTAGTGAAAAAGAAGGGTGTCATGGAAGGAGTAGTGAGTTCCAATTCATGATGATTGGTATTGATATTTTATTATCTATGTGAACAATGAGTTCACAGGTTCACTACAACAACTCTATTGTGAAAACCAAACCAAAGTAGTGTGCTCTAGTGTTTTAAGTTAATAGGCACATCACTTTTCCATGCTCCTTAGTGTTGGAGTTGGTTACCTAGAACCAAGTTCTTTGTACTCTATGATAAAATTATATTCATAGTTTTGAATATTAATAAATTCCTTATCACATCATGATTGTTCTTATCCATGAAAAAGCATATGATAATGTCCCAAGAGTAGCTGTCACACTAAAAGGCTATACCAGTTTCCCACTATGATGAGAACCCAAAAGTTCCATGACACCATTCTTGAATAAATGTTATATGGATGGATGATATAATTTTTAAGGGACATAAATGATACATGCTATCAAGGGTGGGGCTCATAGGACTTTTAGTCACCTTCTCATGGTGTACTCCCTTAGTAATATCTAGTAGGATATTATGAGAATGAGACTTGATAGTAGGAAATCCACATTATAAGTGTCATTGGATGTTCCTATCTACGGATGTGTGTAATGGTTCTTAGAATTTAAGATTATTATTAAAGGATATTATGAGTTGCATACTTTTATGTATTGATAAAAACCATGACAAAATATGCTTGCGTTAAGGTAGGATACATTGGGTGTGTCACGAGTAATATTGCATTAATGAATAATGCGAGAAAGGATTTATCCCTTCTGTTTATTAGCAAAAGTAAATATCTCAGGCCCTTTGATGGAAATGATATAGCCTAAATAAATCTATATCCATGGTGTTCTCTAGTAAAGTTCTATTTTTGAAAAGTCAAAGAATAAGTTATCGAGCATATAGGTTGATGACACTGGCATGAAACCTACTTGATTGGAGATATTGTGATAAAGGAATTATATTACACAGTAAGCATTCGTATGAGGTGACATGTCATTACAACATTAACTTCTTTCCCTATGGGTGTTTTGGTGTATTTCTAGATGCTAATATTGTACTTTAGGTAGGTTCACCTAATTCCACTAAGAAAGAATCCTAGAGGGTCACACACTAAGTGTATCCAGAATCTTAGTTAAATAATTTATTATTTAACAAGTTGAATAAATATTATTCTTGGTTCTGATTTAATAATTATTTAGGTATTCCTGATCACATTTTATTTATTTATTGAAAAATAATGTATTTATATTTAATTATTTATTTAATAAATAAATAGTCATTATTCAAGGTCCGATAAATATTTAAGAGGATGGGCAGATCAAGTTAAAGGGTCTAGGGAGAAAATAATATTTAATTGTAACTTGTAAGATAAGAACATGTCATAGAAATAATGGTATTTCTATTATTATTTGATATGGGGTTTCACATGGAATAATAAAATAAGTAATTACACTTCTGCTAATTATTTATTATCACCTAGTAAATTAAATTCCCGATTAAATATTATTCTCTTATTATCCAATGGGAAAACCTACAGGCTAGAGAGCCAATTTCTTGTTGTGAACAACATTTTGGAGAAAAATATCTCAAGCCTCAAGAGGTCCTTTTTTCTCCAAGAACACTCAAGAATGAGAACAACCATCCTCCATTGGATTAGAGAATGCTTTGGAAGAAGCTCTCAAGGTGATCAAGGGTGGACGATACAAGTGCAAGGACCTTTCATGCTAACACTTGGAGACTACTTCAGTGAAGACCATAGATTCACAGAGCACATGTGGATTACCTCTATTGGAGATATACTATTGATCTCTAAAAAGTAAATAAAGGATCACCACAGATCTGTGGTCAGAAACATCAAAAAAGAAATAAAATCTTGGAGGTATTTATTTAATTAAATTAAATTAATTATAAATAAAATATATCAATCCTCTCTCTGGGTTTCACGCCTTTTTCTTATTTATCTAAATCTTTGATTTTATTCCGTGGATACTGGCGTTCATCTTCGTATTGATCCTGGAATAATCATTGATCATGGTAAAATTTAATATTGGGAACCGACCCAACCATGCTTCCACTATACCTAGAACCTACAAGTGGTATCAGAGGGGTCACATTTTCTTTTATAATTATTTAAATAATTCTTTGATTATTTACACTTTAATAATTTATTTTGTCAATTCATGTTTAATCGTTCTTGTAATATGAATTTGAAGATCTATTCTTCCTCTTTCGTTTCTCACAGATCTAATAGAAACAAATAATTTTATGATTAAAATTAAACTAAAGATCTCATCAGGAGGAGCCGATGATTCTATCTAGGTAACATGATAGTACATACTGTGTATTTGGAGTTACACTTTGTGTGATCTTACATACACGATGTGTAATTCAGATCACACACCGTGTAGTTGTGTTTAGTGCATCAGGAGTGATTTAGAAATTACTCAAGTCATGTGCATTAATGACATGTGGTGTAGTTAATTCTTAAACCACGTGTTGACCAGGACAGACTGACACACGATTATCCAGACTACACACTGTGTGGACCACTAGAAATGACGTGTATTCCCTTCGAGTTAGGGTCAATTCATGTATCCCATACACAGATTTCCCAACCGGGGACTATGTAACACAGAGCCTACATGGCATGTGGCCCATTGGACATGATGTGTACTCTGAATATTTCTAAAGTACACATCACACGCTGTTTCCTCAGGTGTGTACTTCAGATGGACGTTGAGGAGGGTACATGTCGTGCAGTTAAATCTACACTCCATGTACTTTTTCCAGATTACCCAGATTTAAAATTTATTATTATATTATGTAACCCTCGAGACATATACCTTCATGTGGGCATAAAGCTGGGACACAACATGTGATAAGTGTTTGATATATATATATATACATAAATTTTTAATTAATATCTGTGTAATGTTCAAAGATCTACACATCATGTATGAATTTTATTACAATTATAATTCTGTGTGCATGATACATGTCATAAAGAATAAAGTGTATACAAGTATAATACATATTGGGTAGTTTTGGATGGGTATTCACCGGGTTTCCTCCAAGGCACAAGTTATGCACACAATTAATTTTAAATGAATTTATTAGTTTATTTAAAATTATAATGGATGAGAATATCAAGGAAATTAAAAAAAAGGATTAAGATAAAAGGATTTATTAATTAAAGATAATAATTAATCGATTCAAGTGTGATTTATCTTAATAAGAATGATTAAAGAACTGAATTATAGTTTTATTAAATGTGTAATTCGTTGCATGTTTGTAGATGATCATGAGCTAGACCAGACCTTTATATGTGGTTGGTTTCCTTTTAATTTATTTGTTAAATTAAATTTTTTGGCCTACGTGCCTTATACTCATTAATATATAGGGCCTGCTATCCCATGGTTTATTTTATGTTAACCCCCCTTTACCCCTCACCTGCACGTGAGTTAAAAGAATATGTAATGGATGGATCTCCTAAGCTAGTGGAGGTGGTTCATGTTAGGAGATAAGGTGAATCCAATACAATGAGATACAAAGTTGGACAAGTAGAAAGCTGTAAACATGAACCTTAAAAGGTTCAAGGTGTCTCTCCCCTAGGTCAGGGTTATTTTATCAACCTCTAGATAATCTAACCATTAGAAAAGATCATGATCACACCCTTTATTTTATTTCTCTCACTTGCATGGTTATTCATTATGGATGTGTTATCACGATCATATAATTAATGGATTAACAAGCATGCAAGATGGAACTAAAATAAAATGTATTATGCATAAATATTATTAAGACATGGTTAATCAATTAATTATATACCACTTAATATTAACAAGCATGTGAAAAGATAACAAGAGATAATTTACACAATATGGATAAAATCTATCAATAAAATATTAAGTCGGTATAACCTTCCATTACTTCGGTTAGAATCGAACCAATAGTTTAAAGTGATTGAAAATCCAAAGTTGAGGTGATTTCAATTATTCAGGAATTCTAATTTTAGGGTTTGGGTTGACTTAACTTGGTTTACATCAAGGGTTGACTACCAAAGTAGGAATTGGTGTAACTGAGAGGCTAGGGTTGAGGAAATCTAAAATAATGATTTCAGGATTGGGGAGTCCACTCAATAGATCAAGGTGCTACAAGTTAATGTAGTTGAAATTTGGAATGCCTACCTAAAAGTATTGACGTTTCTTGACCAGCCAAATTTGGGGTGATGAGAATGGAATATGGATCATTTTCCTTAGAATATCTAAGCAACAAGATATTCTAAATCCAATGGTGAGGGATATGGGGTTTAGATAAAATAGTGGGAGACTAATAAATATCTATTTATTCATTTGTCATAATTTTATCAGATAAAGTACTAAAACTCTGTTCATCTTATTTATAGAAATGGAATTAAAAATGATAGCAAACATATCATTGCGATCCATACTTGAGAAGGAAGACCTTCTCACTAGCACTAATTTCTATGATTGGAAAAGGCACCTTCAGGTCATCCTTCACCATTAAAGGAAACTATATGTGCTTGAAGAAACTTTACCATTTGTGCATGGGAATGAGGTGAGTGATAAGGAGCTCTCTATGTTCAAGAAACATCTGAATGATGCTAAGAATGTACAGTTCCTCATTCTATCATCCATGATCAATGAGATCTTGAAGCAACATGATGAAATGGATTCTTATAGCATGATGTATCACCTTCAAGATATATATTAAGAGAAGGTGATACAAGAGAGGTATGAGATCTCCAATGCTTTGTTCACTACTAAGCTTGAAGATTCTGTGCCTTTTTGACCGCATTTAGTCAAGCTTATTGCCTATATTGAGCGTTTGGACATCTTAGGGATTAAATTCCCAGATGAGTTGCATACATTTCTCATACTATAACCACTTCCCAAGTCCTTGTCTAGTTTTATTATGAATTATAATATGAGTAATAATGAGAAGAGATTATCAGAACACCTGACCCTGATTCGCCAAGTGGATAAGGACATGGGGCATGACAAACCCATAGTCCTTATGGTAAATAGGAAGAGGAAAGAAAAGGAAAATGGGACTAATATTTATAAATAGTCTGTAATGTCTATGTTCCAGAAGCCTCCCAGAGGCACCCCGTACCCGGTTGGTCACATGGCCTCAAGCGCATTACCCCAAACGCCAGAGGATGTCGACTAGTAGTGAGGGCCTTGGGTGTGATAGTGGGGAAACGATGCCCTCATTGGCAAAGTGAACAGTGGAAGTAAACAACACACAACAGTGGAAGTAAATAATAATCCATACAGAATTAAACAGAAGAAGACTAAAAGAAGAAAACTGAAGCGCACATATATAACAATGATGCATGATATGTATATATGTCTAGGAAAACAGCCAAACAAGTCACAATTCTGAAAACAACACTAAACCAAAGTACAAAATAAAAACATATGAGCGACTCCTTAGGATCACAAGCCTCAACTTGGTCCCATGCTCTCCGGCTCCATAGCAATCAAGAACCTGAAGTAGAATGAAGCTTGCCCTTATCAATACCTGCAACAATATTATATGCTTAGGTCCAAAAGAATGGCCCAAACAGGGTGTGAGATAAGGTCTAAGTAGGCAAACACCCAAAGATCTGTGCCTAATAGTCAGTGAATACATGGCAAGTAGGAATATAGGAAGCAGTAAGCAGGAAATCACACAACAGCTACAATCCACAGTGTCTAGCATATAAAGCACACAACTAACAGCCAAGAAACAAGTAGAACAACAGGTAACCCCCTAGGTATTTCTCACAACCTAACCTTTATGGTTCAACCTAAAAGTACTAGCAACCCTCTGGTAGGCACACACAGTCTCATCCCTCTGGCTCAGCTAAAGAATAGAATCAATGAGGAATCACTCACTGTCAATTCCCCCTATAGTCTCGTATCATAGTAAAGGATCTCTGGGGAATCACTCAACGTCTCAGTCCCCCTATGGCCCTCACCGAGGAACTACAGACTCTCTGAGGAAGCACTCAATGTCAATTCCTCCTGTGGTCTCACATCGTAAATTAAAGACACTCTGGAGAAGCACTTACGTCCATTCTTCCTATGGTCCACTACACTAGGTTCTCACAGCCCTGTGTAAAACAAACATGCATAGTGCACGTATTGCCCCAAGTAACCCTCAAGAGCTACTTGGCTATCATTCTAAGGCACAACAGCATAAAAATACAATAATTCCACTATCCTACAACAAAGAATGACAAATGAAAAAATGCATAACAGGAAAAACATCCAGAGAACAGTAAAAATTACCCTATTCAAAAGCATTGACCTCTACTCAAGTAATCAAGAAAAGCAGACAAACAACAAGGGAAAAAATATGAAACACACAATACCCCGTTCAAGGGAATGGGTGGAATTGAACAAAATATTCAAAGACTTCCTATAGAAAGGCACAAAACACCTACCTCGATGTTAGGAGATCGATATACATGAACCACGATGATTGATTCTCCTTAGAACATCAAAGATCTGAGAAAACGTCCAAAACTATCAAGCCATGATATTTTGAGAAAGAGGAGGAATTGGAAAACAAGGCTCTAGGAGAAGGAAGAACTCACCGCTATGGTTCCAACTCAATTGACAGAGGTCGATTCGGAGAACAGACGGAGGCACGGGGGCTCAGAGAAGATTCACGGTCGTACGGGTTGCTCTCGGACAAAGAACCTAAAGAAGAAGCGTGTTCTGTCCATCAGGCGCGACCCCGGTCCGTTTAATGAAAAAAATAAAGTACACATCGTTTACTTCTTGGGTACATGGTGTGTACTCAGCTTTTCCGTACTCCGCTTTAAGCGGACTCCACATTGCCCCTAAACACCGTGTGTGTGGCTTGGACACGGCCAGAACACGGCCTGGAGCTGTAGCAAAGTACACGGAGTGTACTTAGAAAATTCCCAGATTTTCCCCTTTTTCTAAAAAAAAACCCGAAAAGGAAAAACATACCTGAAATAAAGATCCGGGTTCTTACAAACTTCCTGTAACACCCCGAGATTTTATGAAAAATATTATTTTAATTTCATTGATGTCTTCTATTATACACTACACCAAGTTTAGCTTGTACTATACACAACACCGTATTAGCTTGCAGTATACGCAACACTATTCCTGGCTCGTGTTATACACAATTTCAAGTTCGTTTTGTGGAAATTATTCTACGCAACATTAAGTATAGATTTTGTTAAATGTATAAATGAAATAAGTTTTGATTATGTTATACGCAACACCAAATGGTGCTTTCACTACACGCATCCTTGACTTGGCTTTAATTACACGCAATCAAGACCTTCCTCGATAGTGTGTGTAGTACGCAATACCGAGTTTCACTAAATGAGATATTATTATAATATTCTTATGAAGTAGCCGTTATGAATAGTAATACCCAATTTTTGAAATTTTATAAATTTTATTTTTCAAAATGGAGTTCATTTTTGGATTCAGAATATCGAAATTAGCCTAGGGTGAATTTTTGGCATTTTTCTGAAAACCTTCAATTTTTGATGAATAGTGAAAACACTAGGTTACTATTTAAAAACCGACTTTTTATTTAAATAATTATTTATTTTATTTAAATTTATTTTAGGTCAAAATTGATACATAATACCTATATAAGTTCAATTTAATTCATTGGAGTCATTTTATAATAATTTTTGATATATAAAAATTTTATTGAACTTTTCACCATCTTTTACCTACCTCCTAGGAGCTTTTTGCAAACTTACATAAAACTTAATTTTACTACTTCTGTGAGTGGAATTTCAAAAATTCGAGAGACACGGTTAATATCAAGGACTAAAATGTGGTTTGATGAAAATAATTTTTGGTGAATAGTAACTTTTTACTTTTATTTACAACGATTAAAAGTAAATAGGGTAATTAAGGGTAAAAATAATAATATTATTACCCTAAAACATGTCCTAATCCTATTGGATAAGTGTAATTCGACCAAAAACAACCCTAGGAATAAAATATGACCATTTAGGTCCACTTGGATTAGATTAGGACATTTATTATTAATTTATTTAAAGAAGGGTTAAAATAGTTAAAATCAAAGTTTAATAACTAAATCATTTTTAATATAGGGTTATACATAAGATAAATTCGACTATAAATAATCATTAGAAATATAAAAATATTTTCTACATAATGGTATTTTATTTATAAATTTTAGACATTAAATAAGTTAATTTATTTATGACACAATGATGATGCAGTAATTACCTTATTAATGAAATACTAACATAATTGATGTTATAAATACACAAATAAATGTAATTTGAGACTTTTTAGGAATTAAAATAATTTTATAGGTTAATATGACATGTTATTATTGATTTAATTAACTTTTTTAGAACTAATAATGCTGTTATAATTTTCACAAAAATCAATTACCAAATAGTGTCAAAATTGACATAAAATAGTTTTTAAAACAAATATTATATTATTAATTGCTATTATATTCCTAAAAATCTAAGGTTCAGCCAAGATACTTATATAATAATATTTGTATTATTAATGGACCACTTTGGGGTCTCTTGGATGTATATGGTAAGTTTATTAACTATATAATATAAAAATACAAAGTGACATGGTAAATGTCAATCTAATTAACTAAGAGTTAAAACTAAAAGATAAAGTTAATATAATGACCCAAACCAATATAAAATATATTGGTTGAGAGGATTTCAAACATACCCACTTTATCTTCGAAATAAATCAATTTAGAGCTATTAAAAACTGAATATAAATTTATTATAAAATAATATTTTAAGTTTTTCCAAAGGTGCCCCTCTCCTCCCTTATAAAAGGGCACCTCCTCCCTCTTCTCCTCACACCACTTTGAGCCTTCAAGCTTAGTCAAACCATGACAATTTATCTTCTCCACTTCCCTAGTAATATTCTAGAGGTCCTGGTCTTCTTCAAAGACCAATTTTAGTGCCCTAAGAGGAGGTTTCAAAGAGGCGTGTCGAAGAAGAGGTAATATCCGTTACCGATTCTTTCAAATTTATTTCTTCTTCTACTTACTCTTATTTAGTTGTTTCATTATGAAGTAATAATATCAGTATCACTCATATACTGGTATGTTATTATAAATATTAAACAACCCTATTTCACCTTCTATCCATCCTACGGAAAACGAAATCACCGCACGTGCGTACGTACGGAATACCATCTCCACGCTATGGTGTAATCTGTTTTCGACCAACACCTTAATAGGATGGGTATAATGGTGTAAATAAATAACTATATATGATTATTGTAAAGTGATATTGATTCTGAAATGTTATACATACACTTCAATACTATTCCATGATCATGGGAATGATATCATCGCTCGTGCGTACGTACGGACTACCGTCTCCACGACGTGATGAGATTCATTCTCAATGATTAACCATTCATGAATGATTATAAAGTATATATAATAAGTAATAATGAAATATATGACATAATAATGATACTGGATTTATTTATATATATATGTGTGTCATCTACTTAATTCCATTCAATTCAATAAGGAAATGAAAACAGCGTACATGCGTACGTACGGCCTACCGTCTCCATGAACGGTGTATTTCATTCCATTTATAGATCTATCATATATATATATGTATATGATGAATATATATTATATATAAATCATTTTTTACATTCTGGAATTAAGTAAATCAGGATATTAGTAATAATATCAAGAACAACAAGTTGAAATACGTACAATAAATGAAACGATTTTACCCAAATCGATGCTTTTACATCGAATTTGAAAAAGAACGGGTAATATAAAGTCATAAGTAAATGATATATGATATCATAACAATGAATATGATTATTTAATTAGTCAATGACATTATTTAAATCATTATACATGAGATTAGGATACATATGAAGCATATCAGACATAAGGTAAGGGATAATGTTGCAATCTCAATTATTTTCAATCTGAGATTGCTTATACGTAAGTATTTACTGAGGTTATATTTATCATCCATGTACAAGTTTTATAAAAATGTTTTCATGTATTTTTAAAGTCCTTTTTACCCATTTTTGACTTTTACTACATGGTATGTAAGGAATATTTTTTTTGTTTACCATACAAGGTACTTTTTGACTTTTCCGGCAAAAGTACGAGAAGAATGTTTTTTTAACTTATACGACACGAACAAATTATTACGGTTTCATAACGCCTTATTTTCATGAAACTTACGCTACAAGATTTCATGTCTATTTTCAACAAAATCCTTTTCTTTTAAAATTAAATGGCATTTTGTGAAAGAAAATTATTTTCAAGAAGAAAGGATATTTTCCTCAAGAATTTATTTCAAGTGCTTTATCAAAACCATTTTCCATATAAGATGACATTATTTCATATGTGTATGTTTCAATTATAATGTCTCTATGATTTATATGGTTTCACTTTTCTTATGATGAAATGATATCCATTTGTTTTATATGGATTATGTTATGATGGAATGATGTTTATGAAACCCAATTTATTCTTTGGGTTATGATGAATGACTTATGATTGTTTTGTGGCACACGTAAGAATGATTTCAATATGGGATGGGTGGGACCTATATCTCTCTCCAATGCATTGGGTAAATATTTATATCTCATGAGATAGACATGGCTGGAATGGTAAGTTAATCTGGTTCATTAATACAGAACTGGAATGAGGAGTGAACTCGATTCAGAAAGGGACTTTGTCCACTAAGATAGTCTTGGCAGCAATGCCTTGGCTACTATGGAAATAATATCGCGTGCTTAATGGTTTCCACAATCACATGTTTTATTCCCATGCTATTTTATCATGATTAATGTTTCTTTATGATCTATGACTTATGTACTGCCATTTTTTATGTCATTGCCCATGATTTTGATGTTTAAACATTATGTTCATGTTTTTTAAGTTCAAATGTATATGATTTGTTTTATTTTATCCATGCTTACCCTTACTGAGCATTTGAGCTCACCCTTTATATTTTTTCTTTTCCCCAGTATTTAAAGAAAGTTTTTAGGTAAGATAACCAAAAGGGGAAGATCTTTATGGGTGATTTTTAAGATCTTTCACCATGATTAGAAGATTACGTTCAGAGTTTCCAAAGACACTAAACTTTTACGGTCCTTTGGTGTATGTTTTTGTTATGTATTAAGTATTCTGAAAAAGTAATGTAATGTCCATGTACGTCAAGCTTTAGGTCTCTACACTTCCCCCCTTAAAGAAATTCATCCCCAAATTTCCCTAGTGAGGCGTGGAAGAAGAAACCCCGAATAGCTTCGACCACTTCAATTGTACATCGCCCTCCCTCTCCCAGGTCTCGTCCTGTACTCGCCCATGCTGCCATAGCACCCGTACTAGAGGAATAGACCACCCACGGAGAACCTTCGTACTGCAACCAATAATCCAGATAGGATGCTCCTCAAACGATGCATCCGCTTCAAGCTCAACCTCCTCGGGCTGAAAGACATGAGACGGGTCTGAAAAGTAACGTCAGAGTTGAGAGACGTGGAAGATGTCGGGCATGGCCCGATACCTCTAAGGTAACTGCAATCGATAGGCAACCAGACCAACTCTCTCTAATACCTCAAATGGCCCAACCTACCACAGTGAAAGCTTACCTTGTCTCTGAATCCTCTTGTGTCCCAACCTTGGTGCGACACGCAGGAAAACCTAATCCCCAACCTCGAACTCTAGAGGTCATCTCCGCTGATCAGCATAAGACTTCTGTCAAGACTGTGCTGTAGCCATCCTCTTCCAAATCAATTATATCTGCTCTGAGGTCTCCTGAACAAGATGAGGTCCCAGAAAAGCTGCCTCTCCTGCCTCCATCCATCATAAAGATGATTAGAATGGCCTATCGTACAAAGACTCGTAAGGTTCCATCTGAATAGTCGCCTGAAAAATGTTGTTGTAGGTGAACTCCACAAGAGGGATATGCTTCTCCCAAGAACCGCCAAATTATAAAATGAAATCTCGGAGCATATCCTCAAGCACCTGGATCGTACGCTCTGACTGGCCATCTGTCTGGGGATGGTATGATGTACTCAAAAGTAATTGTGTACCCAAATCCCTATGAAGCCCCTTCCAGAACCAAGAAGTAAAGTGCACATCCCTGTTTGAAACAATGGAGTGTGGAACTCCATGCAGACGTACAATATCTCGGATGTACAACCGTCCCAGCTCATCAACACTGAAGGTATTATTGATTGGTAAGAAGTGAGCAACCTTCGTAAGCCTATCAACGACAACCCAAACAACATCGTTCCCTCGAGGTGACCTCGACAATCCAGTTACGAAGTCCATCGCGACATCATTCCACTTCCACTCCAGAATGGGTAACTGCTGTAAAAGGCCTGCTGGTCGCTGATACTCCGCCTTCACCTGCTGACAAGTAGAAACACCTCGAGACGAAACCAGCAACATCTCTCTTCATACCTGGCCACCAGTAATGGTGATGAAGATCCCGATACATCTTGGTGATGCCAAGATAAACTTCCCAAATTGAGGAATAAAAATCCCGCATCAGCTCCTCGCGTATGTCTGCTGGCACCCATACGCATCCCTGAAAATGTAATATCTCATCCTCACCCATTGTCCATACAGGAAGAGGGTCCTCTCCTGACACACTCCCCCATAGGACTAAGCATTATGAGTCTGATAGCTGCCTCATCCGCACCCGATCAAGAAGGGTAGAGGTAACATCCATAGAAGAAAGGAAAGTCTATTCCTGTCTGTCATGCACCTCCAGATGCATCTCAGAGAATAGATCCATAAGCTGCCACTCACTACTGGCCTCCTGAACTGCTTGAATCTGAGTTCTCCTGCTCAACGCATCTGCCACTGCGTTTCCCTTTCCCAGCGTATAGGCAAGCTCGAAATCAAAAGATTGAAGATATTCGACCCACCTGCGCTGTCTCAGATTTAGATCATGTTGAGTGAAGATGTAATTGAGAATCTTGTGGTCGGTGAAAACCACAAAGTGCTCCCCCAGAAGGTAATGTCTCCAACAATGCAAGGCAAGAACAACAGCTGCCAACTCCAGATCGTGCGTCGGGTAGTTCCTCTCATGTGGCCTCAACTGACGAGACCCGTACGCAACGAATCCATCTCCCTGTATAAGCACATCGCCTAGCCCGATACCTAAAGCATCACAATAAACAGTATAGCTCTTTCTTGGCTCTAGAAATACTAGTATCGGCACTGACGTCAACCTCCCCTTTAGCTCCCGAAAGGTTGACTTATAAGAATATGACCATAAGAACTTCACCCCCTTCTTGGTCAGACCTGTCAATGGTGCTTCTAGGCGTGAAAAGTCTTTAATGAAGTGTATGTAGTATCCATACATCCCTAGGAAACTCCGTACCTCAAAAACATTCTTCGGCTGCTCCCAGGAAACTACAGCTCTCACTTTCTCTTGGTCCACAGATACTCCTTCCTCTAAGATGACGTGACCTAAGAAGTGAATATGATCCATCTAAAAGTGGCACTTAGAGAGTTTATCATAAAGCCGATGCTCTCTCAGTGTACTCAGAACGATCTCAAGATGGGTATCATGGTCGTGTCGAGTGTGAGAGTACACCAAGATATCGTCCATGAAGACCATGACGAAGGAATCCAAGTAAGGATGGAACACTAGGTTCATCAGTGCCATGAAAACTGCTGGCGCATTCGTGAGACCGAATGGCATAACCGTATACTCGTAGAGACCATAACTGCTCTTGAAGGATTTTAGAGGTATATCTGATGGTCTAATGTGAAAATGATGATAACCGGATCTCAAATCGATCTTTGAGAACACCCAGCCTCCTTGAAGCTGATCGAAAAGGTCATCAATCCTCGGCAAGGGATATCGGTTATTGACCATCAACTGGTTCAGCTTCCAATAATCCACACAGACCCTAAGGGTACCATCTTCCTTCTTCACAAACAGGATAGGAGAAGTACTGGGTCGGATGAAACCCTTTGCCTGTAACTCCTCCAACTACTTCTTGAGCTCCTGCAACTCAGGTGTAGCCATCCTATAAGGAGGAATGGACACTAGTGCCGCCCCTGGAACGAGATCAATCGAGAAGTCTACCTCACTCTCCGAAGGAAAACCTAAAAAGTCTTCTAGGAAGACATCCCTGAAACGATCCACCACTGGAGGAAAGTTTAACTGTGAAGTCCCCTGGTCATCCAGATAAAGACTGAAAATCTGGGTTGTAACTTCTCCTAGCCCATGATGCTCTGGTCCAGCTCTACCCGCCTGGACATCCCACTCGCCTCTATAAAGAAAGGATCCACCCTCTGGTGATATGAAACTCACCCTGTGGCAATAGTAATCGATGACTGCCTGGAAGGGAACTAACCAGTCCATCTTGAGAATGACATCATAAACCTTCATCTCTAGGACATAGAGGTCCCATAAGAAATAATACCCTACAACCTCGAGAGGTCACTCTCTACACTGACGTACACTAGATATCCTCGTCCCCAAAGGTGTGTCAAGTGTCAAAAAGTTGGCAAAAGAAAAGATATAGAGCCCAAGGCTCTCCACAACAGCAACAGAGATAAAACAATGTGTAGCACCAGTATCAAAAAGGGCTGAAAATAAAACTGAGGCTACTAAGATCGTACATCAAACTGTAGAAGGTCCTGGATCCTGCTCCACCGCAAAAGTCTGGCCTTCCCTGTGACCCTGTGACCCTGCCTGACCACTCTGAGCTGATCCTCCCTACTGACACTGAAAGGCTGGTGACTGACTGCCACAGTCTGAACCTCTGCCTCAGCCCAAACGGTCGGAAGAGCTCCAGTTCCCCAACTGGTGAGAAACTGGTGGTGCCGCTCCTGAATGAGGATTCATGGAAGAACCCCCATCACCAGCTACTGGTGAGAAAACTTGGCAGAAATGCTGAAGGTGACCCATATTTTCGTAAGATCAGCACTCTATTGGGTCTCTCTGGCACTGCGGCCTCGTGTGCCCTGCCCTTCCACACTGGTAGCATACTACCTGGCTACATGAAGATGTATCTCGCCTCTTAGGATCACCATGCGTAGACTCCCTATGACGCTTCCTGCTATCAACTGGAGGAATACTAGCCCTGGAAGCAGAACCGCCCTAGCTCACAGCTCCAGAGTCTCTCAGATTGCACTTCGCAATCAGTGCCTAGTTGACAATGGAAGTGATGGAAGTCAACTGGAATATATTCACCTGTGAGCGGATCTCCTGCCTGAGACCATCCTCGAACTTCCTCACTAAGAACATCCCATATCCACCCTGGAGGGGTGTGAAACGCTTCAGCTCGGTGAAACGAGAGGAATACTCCATAATAGAAAGAGTACCCTTCTCTAGACTCATGAACTCCCTAGCTCGATCGGCCCTCAGGGTCTCCAGGTAGAAGTAGTTGTAAAACACGCGCTGGAACTCCTCCCAAGCCATAACCTACTGATGACCCGCTTGTGAGATCACGTCCCACCACCTCTTGGAGGAGTCTCATAGCATATTGGTAGCGAGCTTGACCCGCCTCTCTGGAGGTGTTTCCAGATGCTCAAAGATAGTCAGTATGGCTTCCAGCCATGACTCTGTAGCCTGTGGTCCTCCTTCCCCCGAGAAAGTAGGAGGATGCTGCTGCTGGAAAACCCGCGTCAAGTCTTCCATAGACGTGGAAGAAGGTGGTGATTTTTGAAAGGTCTTCATCATCCTCATAAAGACTTCCATAAACTGCGCATCAGTTCCCACAACTGGCACGACAGCTGGTGCCAAGGCTGGCATGACTGGAGGATCGGCAGGAAGTCCTTGATCAACCATATCTAGCATCTGATCACCATCCTGCAACTGACATACAACTAGAGGACGTCTCGGAGGAATAACTCTGAAATATCAAAAGCATACCTTAGATTAGAACATCAAGGACATAGAACAAAGGAATACAAAACGAAGACTAGAGTAGGAAACACTTAAGTTCTAAAAAACATGACTACACGGTGTGTATAAACTCTACACGGCGTGTACTAAACTCTATTCCCCTACCCGAGTCTCCTTGCACGGCTAACCCACATGGTCTTATTAAACTGAGACTACACGAAATGTTCACTGTGGACACGGTGTGTAGTAGACAAGGTTTCAACGACCTGTGTTGTTAGTTACATGGTCGATTACACGGATGAGACTACACAGTGTGTCCCTAACAAACACGACGTGTACTTAAAGATTTTTCCAGACCCGTGTTGCTGGTGACACGGCCGGGTACACAGATGACCCTTAAACAGTGTGTTCCGAACAAACACGGCGTGTAAAAGAGTAGATAGTACCATTCCGTGTTGTTCGTGACATGACTGGGTACCTAGAACAAGGCTACAGGCATGTTCCGAACAAACACGATGTGTATTACACGAGCTTCCCCGACCCATGTTGTTAGTGACACGGCCGGGTAGACGGCTCACTACTACACGACGTGTACCTACAGTACACAGTGTGTTCCTGGAGATTTTTCACAACCCGTGTTTCAGCTCACACAGTCAATGACACGGTTTGAAAACTACACGGTGTGTATATATAAAGTACATGCCGTGTATTCTGGGTTTTTCCAGCCAGTAGCTCTGAAACTGCACCGAAGCCTAGAAAACACTGAAAAACAAGCATGGAGGTGCCAAATTCCAATCCATGAGGGCCCATACTCCCCATGAATCAAATCTTGGAATCTCCTACATATCATATATAAGGGAAACAAGTCAATGATCCACCAAGTTCTGATTTATGAGGGCCCATAACACCTCAAGAACCAAAATTTGGTGTTCATTTAAGCAAGTTACAATACAAAAACCTCTCTAAAAAACTGTAGGGATTCTATCAAAACATCTATCACAACAACATGCATAATATACACAACGTTTATCAAAACAACATGCAATTGCTACTGCACCCTAGATGGCATGGAAAGAATGTATGGCATGTGATTTATAACAAGTGCCTATATGATTCATGAGATGGAATACCCTCATCTCATCGGGTTGAAATAGAAATAGAACCAAAACATCAACAATAATAACATCACAAGGCATGTGAATCACTCTAGGTGAAATCAGATTAACTTTAACATAACAAAACCAGAAAACTCTAATAAGCGAGGTAGATTGGCCTTCCCCTGTACACGGGTTAACTACTCCCGATCACTACTTAATACCAAGTACCGAATCCATCCTATCCCTAAATAAAGGCTCCAAACAGTAAAACAAGAGAAAATAACCCCTATAATACCACTTTGTAATGTCCCAGTTCCGGAAGCCACCCAAAGGCGCCCCGTACCCGGTTGGTCACATGGCCTCAAGCGCATTTCCCCAAACGCCAGAGGCTGCTGTCTAGAAACGTGGGCCTTGGGTGTGATAGTGGGGAAAATATTCCCTCATTGGAAAAGTGCACAGTGGAAGTAAACAACACACAACAGCGGAAGTAAATAATAATCCAGACATAATTAAACAGCAGAATACTGAAAGAAGAAAACTAGATCACACATATATAACAATGATGCATGATATGTATATATGTCTAGGAAAATAGCCAAACAAGTCACAATGCTGAAAACAACACTAAACCAAAGTAGAAAAGAAAAACAGATGAGCGACTCTTCAGCATCGCAAGCCTCGGCTTGGTCCCATGCTCTCAAGCTCCACAGCAATCAAGAACCTCAAGTAGAAGGGCGCTTTCCCTTATCAATATCTACAACAATATAATCTGCTTGGGCCCAAAAGCATGGACCAAACAGGGTGTGAGACAAGGTCCCAGTAGGAAACCACCCAAAGATCTATGCCTAACAGTCAGTGAATACATGGCAAGTAGGAATACAGGAAGCAGTAAGCAGGAAAGCACAAAACAGCTAAAATCCACAGTGTCTAGCATATAAAGCACACAAGTAACAGCCAAGCAACAAGTAGAACAACAGGTAACCCCTGCGTAGTTCTCACAACCTAACCCTTA
This sequence comes from Viscum album, assembly GCA_963277665.1. NCBI lineage: Eukaryota > Viridiplantae > Streptophyta > Magnoliopsida > Santalales > Viscaceae > Viscum > Viscum album. The sequence continues at coordinate 452,314,838 of OY728133.1, forward strand.
TGGTTTAACCTACAAGTACTAGAAACCCTCTGGGAGGCACACACAATATCATCCCTCTCGCCCAACTAAAGAATAGACTCTCTGAGGAAACACTCACCGTCAATTCCCCCTATAGTCTCGTATTATACTAAAGGATCTCTAGGGAAGCACTCAATGTCTTATTCCCCATGTGGCCCGTGTCGAGGAACTACAAACTCTTTGAGGAAGCACTCAATGTCAATTCCCCCTGTGGTCTCGCATCATAAATTAAAGACACTCTAGAGAAGCCCTTACGTCCATTGTCCCTATGGTCCACTACACTAGGTTCTCATAGCCCTGTGTAAAACAAACATACATAGCGTGTGTATTTCCCCAAGTAACCCTCAAGAACTACCTGTCTATCATTCTAAGGCACAATAACATAATAGTACAACAGTTCCACTATCCTACAACTAAGCATAGAAACTGGAAAAACACCTAACGGGAAAAACATCCAGAGCACAGTAAAAATTACCCTATTCACAAGCATTGACCTCTACTCAAGCAATAAAGCAAATCAGACAACCAATAAGGGCAAAAATAGGAAACACATAATACCCCGTTCAAGGGAATTGGTGGAATTGCACAAAATATTCAAAGACTTCCTATATAAAGGCACAAAACACCTACCTTGATGCTAGGGGATCGATATATGTGAACCACGATGATTGATTCTCCTTATAACGTCAAAGATCTGAGAAAATGTCCAAAACGATCAAGCCGCGATATTTTGAGAAAGAGGAGGAATTGGAAAACAAGGCTCTAGGAGAAGGAAGAACTCACCGCTGTGGTTCCAACACAATCGACAACAGTCAATTCGGAGAACAGACGGAGGCACGGGGGCTCAGGGAAGATTCTTGGCTGTATGGGTAGCTCTCAGACGAAGAACCTGAAGAAGAAGCATGTTTTGTCTGTCAGGCGTGACCCCGGTCCGTTTAATGAAAAAAAAGTACACGACATGTACTTCTTGGGTACACGGCGTGTACTCAGCTTTTCCGTACTCTACTTTAAGTGGAATCCACATTTCCCCTACACACCGTGTGTGTGGCCCAGACATAGCTAGCACACGGCCTGGCGCTACAGAAAAGTACACGGCGTGTACTTATAAAGTACATAGCGTGTACTTAGGAAATTTCCATATTTTCCCATTTTTCTCAAAAATGACCAGAAAAGGAAAAACATGCCTGAAACGAAGATCCAAGTTCTTACACAGTCTAAAGCTCCCAAGCACCGTCCAACCAAAAAGAAGAATATCCAATGGCAGGGAAAGGAAAAGGAGGTAGTATGCTTTTCATGTGGCAAGTTAGGCCACTGGAAGAGGAACTGCACCCAAGGGTAATGTGAATCCAAATGAGTGTTTGTTATTGAGTGAAATATTTCCATTTATACAAATTGGGTATTAGATACTACTTGTGGTGGTCACATATGTATTAAAATACAGGAAACAAGTATATTTCAGAAAATTTCCATAGGAGAGGTGGATCTGCGAGCTGCCAAAGGTTCGAGGATGGCTGCTCTTGCCATTGGTGACTACCACCTTTTGTTGCTGACCAAGATGATTTTGGTTTTACTAGACTATTATTATGTACCAAGTGTTACCAAGAATATTATTTTTTTATCAAGTTTATATACAGATGGATTTACTTTAAACTTTATAAATAAATGTTGTTTCTTTTATAAGGGAAACATATGTTATGGTATGAAACATTTAAATAATGGTCTGTATGTATTAAATTAGGAAAACCAAGTGTTAGAAATTGAAAACGAATCAAGTTCACATGACTCATAAAACACCCAGTTGCGGCATCACCGTCTTGGTCATGTAAATGATAAGAGCTTAACAAAGCTCTGTCAAGATGGTTATTTAGACTCTTAAAATATAAAACCACTTGATAGTTGTCATGCTTGTTTATAAGGTAAAATGACCAAACCACCATTCGCTGGGTAGGTTGAAAGGGCCACATAAATTCTAGGATTGGTACAAACTAATGTGTGTGGACCATTTCCAGTATAATATAAAGATGGATATTCCTAGTTCATTACTTTTAACGATGACTTGAGTAGATAATGATATGTCTACTTAATGAGTTATAAGTCTGAGTCCTTTGAGAAACTCAAGGAATTAAAGAATGAATTAAGGAATCATCTTAGTAAGAAGATAAAGAATCTTTGACCAGATTGAGTTGAGGAATATCTTAACCAATAGTTCATCGACCTTTTATAAGAGTTTGGGATTCTATCTCAACTCACTCCACCTTATAAACCATAGTGGAATGGTGTTATTGAAAGAAGGAACTGTACCTTGTTGAACATGGTAAAGTCAACGTTGAGTCATGAAAATCATCCACTATCCTTTTTGGGGATATGCATTACAAACTATGGCATACACATTAAACTGAGTACCAAAAAAGGTGGAAAACAGAATCCCTTTCGAGTTATGGAGTGGAAAGAAACCCGTTTTGTCACATACATGTGTATGGGGATGCGAGGCATTTGTTAAAGCTTTGTTAGGTAACAAACTAGCACCCTAGGGCATGAGGTATATCTTTATAGGGTATCCCAAGGAAACAAAGGGAAACTACCTATACAACCCCTCAGACAAGAAAGTGACTATTTCCAAACAAGCTGTCTTTCTTGAGAGAGATCACATCCTAAAAAAGGATAGTGTGATCAAGATTGAATTCGATGAAGTTGATGCTCAAGATAAATATGAGTTGGAACAGGAACAAGTTCCATAGGTCCCCATGGAAGAAGTATTTCCTAAAACACAAGTACCATGTAGGAGTGTAAGAGAGGTAAGGGAACTAGAGAGATATTTTTATTGTCACTAAGGATGGTGAATCATTATTGTCGGACGATGATGAAACTCTCTCCCACAAGGAGGTAGTAGAGATCTCAGAAGATGCAAGATGGATAGAAGCTATGAATTTTGAGATGGATTCCATGTATCAGAACCAAGTTTGGGTTCTAGTTGATGTGCCAGTTGATGTAAAGCCTGTTGGATGTAAATGGGTATTAAAGAGGAAATTGGACATGGAAGGTAAAGTACCTATAAAGAAAGACTAGTGGATAAAGGTTTTAAACAAAAACAAGGAATTGACTATGATTAATCTTTTTTTCTAGTTTCCATGTTTAAATCCATCAGAATCATACTTTCCATAGCAGATTACCATGACTATGAGATTTGGTAGATAGATGTCAAAATTGTGTCCCTTAACGGGAACCTTTTGGAAGATATCTATATGAAAAAACTAGAAGGGTTTGTGACACTAGGTTATTCCAAAAGGGTTTTCAAGTTACATTGATCCATTTATGGATTTAAGCAAGTATCCAGGTCATGGAACATTCGATTCAATGAATCTATAAGGGAATTTGGTTTCATTAAAAAAGAATGTGAGCCATGTGTTTACAAAAGGTTTAATGATAATGTGGTAGTTATTATAGTAGTATATGTTGATGACATGTTACTTATTGGAAAGGACATACCGGTCTTATAGTTATTTAATGACTGGTTGAACAAGTGCTTCTCCATTAAAGACTTAGGTGAAGTAGCCTACCTTATAGAGATCAGGATCTTTCATGATAGATCCAAGAGGCTGCTTGGACTTTTTCAAAGTACATATATTGACCAGATACTAAAGATATTTAGTATGGAAAAATACAATAGGGGATTGGTTCCAGTGTCACATGCTTTACATCTTTCTAAGAAAATGTGTCCCCAGACACAATGTAATGCCCTGAAGCCTCTAAATTAGAGCTGGTGTATTTATAATTACATTGGCATGGTTATAAGGAATGAAAATACTGAAGGAATGATCATTTTAGTAGTCTTTAAGAAACTAGATACATATATTTAACTCCAATTACATTGGAAAGGGTTTCAAAATACAACACATAACAAAAACTAAAAACTGCATCCACAAGAACTCAATAAATGATCTCCTCTTCATCACCTGTTGAAAGTAAACAATGAAAGTGGTGAGCTCAAATTCTCAGTAAGGGTTACAAATAAAGGAATCATTAATACAATAATATGTGAATCATAATCAATATGACATAATCCATATGGCATGGTGAATAAATGAAAAACTCATGCCATTAATAAACTGAGAATGAAACTGCATCCATAGGTTTTGTCATAGTGAAAACCTCATGGATAGTAATAAATGATAATAAATAAATAGAATTATTATTAATTGGATGTAATGTATCTGGAACATGAAACCATAATACTATTAAAACGATTTTGTTCTATGGGTAGAAACCCGTCTGATTTTTTTTTGGAAACAAACTCGAAGGGTTTGTCGCCAACTAATTTGTCTCATGAGACCTATCGATGCATCGAGGGTCTGTAGCAGGCCCCAAACACCACTACATGTCCAAAGAATTCTTTATACATATATTCAAAACAAGATCAATATTCCTTTACATTATCTGTATAGAATAGATGATACAGATTCATTAATATTTCCATAGTCAAAACAACATTAAAAATAAATACCGTATGTAAAATGGTATATAGATTAGACAATAATCATATCCATGATATGAGAATATGGAAATTTAAATGGAATATAATTTCAATTGAAATGTGATCTCAAATGGGTAGTAGGTACACCACATAAGAAATATTAGGTGCACAATACTAAACAAGTCACAATGAAGTGAAAATTTAGACAAGCTCGTTACCACGTTGTAATCAATTGAGTCGTATGACCAAAAGTTAATAACCACAAAATGAATCAAAAAATACCATGAATATAAAGATAATCATGATAATATATATCAAATGGCAGTACAACTATACCACTTATAATAAATAAGTGGCGAACAATAGAAATCCCACAGAATTGAAAGTGAGATGAGAAAACCACTTACAAACATTTTAGCATGGTAACAAGTGTTATTGCGAGGTATTAATGAGAGGTAAAGGGGTATTAAATTATTTATATATCACAAGAGCATTATGGAGGAGGTTTTAAAACATATCCCATCATTTTGAATTAAAAATAAAAGGGAAAAACATAGGGAAGATTCTTGAAAAAAAGTGAGAGAGAGGATCCCTTACCTTATGCTCGAAGGTGTTCTTGATTGTTCTTAACGACCTGAATAATCAAATTTATATTCATTAATTAATAAGTACAGAACCTCATCAACATGTAATTTATATTTTATGAACTTATTAGGTTCATTAATGTCCTTTTTTATGGTTTAATTGATTCAATTTTATTGTTTTGGTAGCATTTTCTTCTTTGGTTTTCATTATCCGTTTACTTGTATTCATGAATGGATGTTTGTTTGAAATGTGGTTAAACATACATAATTTTTAATATAAATTATTAGTGATATTAAATAGATAAAAATTATCTTATAATTATTCTGGTTATATACCATGAGGATGACTCATTCGATGAGTTAAAAATAAATGATTGGATTTGGCTTGGCGGTTTTGTGCACAATAAACTTGTTTTGTATTATTATTCCATATTATGAATGTGTAAGGATTATGGAACATTAATCAAGATAAAATATAAATATTATGACCCTTTTCAACCATTTAAAAGGTTTTAATGACCAGTATTGAAGATATTAATGCAAATTTAAAACCTGTCTTCCTTGAGTGTGATAAATTAACACATCTCGGATGGTGTTTGCATTTATTGTATAAAAGGAGGGGAAAAAGAGATATTATGATGAAATATTCCATTAGAAAAAATAAAAATACATTACATGTAAGGTAATGGAATTATCATGGCATTTGGATGAGGGTATGTGAGAAGAGAGAACAAAAGAATTGAAAGAAAAAGGAAGAGAGGTTCACCTCTTGAGTACTCCTCCTTGAGAAACTTCTTAAGGCCTTTGTTTTTGGTCTTTTGGTGATACCATATGGTATTGGACATGGGTAGAGGGCTTGGGAAGAGTATTTGGAAGAATTTGGGCAAGTACTGAAGCTTGAGTGGTGTGGTAGGAAGAGGGGGTGAGGGTTGGTTTATATAGTGGAGGGGAGAGGAGTTTTCTTAATATTATAATCATTAATTTATTATTTCCTCTCAAGACAAGAAATAGTGAGTATTACATGACCAAGAATAGTAATATATGCATGTGAGTTTGATATTTGGGTGCTTACATAACTCATGGTTCTAGGAATAGTTAATTTAAATTATAATGTATTTATACGGTAAATTAATGTATTTTACTATTCACCAAAATTTCAAGTATTTCAGAAAAATCCCAAAAATTCACCCTAGCCATTTTTCGATGTGTAGAATCCAAAAATGAGGTCCATTTTTCAATTTTTTTTCTAAATATGATTAATTAAATATTTAATTAAATTATTATTTAATAGAAATATATAAACACTTAAAATATTCATCTTCATTTTTAAGGTGCCTAAATTCATTTATACACTCAAGGTATGGATACCATTCATAAGAGTCATATCACTATTCATAAGGGTAAGTTGCTATTCATAAGGGTATGTTACTATTCATAAGGATAGGTTACTATTCACCATAAATTAAGTTAATTCTATCAGACTCAAAATATCATTTTAAACACAACCGTGTATGTTTGATTTTTAAAATTCAAATCACAAAGCTAGAAAATTTAAGTTTAATGGCTAGGTTATGGCTATCTCCTATAAGTAACCATGTTTTGTTCCATAGAGGATCAATGATTCATGAAATATAGGTTATCTAATGAATATAGTGTATTTAAGAGAAACATACCATAAAATTTTTGGGGTGCTACACACAACATGAGAAAGATAAAATGAGTAAGATCCCATACTCTTCAGAGATATGATTAATCATGTATGCTTTACTATATACTAGACTTGATGTTACCTATGCATTGATCATAGTAGGCAGATATCAAGCAGATCTAGGAGAACAACATTGGAATGTTGTTAAGGCTATCCTTAAGTATCTGAGAAGAAATAAGGATATGTTCTTGGTGTGTTGAGGAGATGAGGAGATTGTAATAATAGGGTATGTTTTTGTTGGTATTCAGATAGACCAAAATGATCTAAAGTCACAATCAAGATATGTTTTCTATCTCAATGGAGGAGCTATGAGCTAAAAGAGTTCAAATCAGCTAGTTGTTGTTGATTATACAATGGAGTACAAATATATAGCGACTTTTGATGCATACAAGGAATTCGTCTAGATTCATAACTTTGTCTAGGATCTTGATGTAGTACCTAGAAATAGAGACCCTATCACATTTTATTGTGATAATACTATAACGGTGGATCTTGCAAAGGATCCAAGGTCACGTCAATAGAAAAAGAACATAATTTGGAAGTATCACCTTTTAAGGGATTTTAATCAGAGAGGTGAATTTACAGTGAGTAGAGAATTCACAAAGGAGAGCACGGTGAACCCCTTGACTAAAGTCCTATATCAGTATAAGCATGAATATCATGTGAGAGCTAGAAGACTGTAGGTTGTTAGCAATTGTCTCTAGTGTAAGTGGGAGTCTGTTGGAGTTGGTTCCATAGAACCAAGTTCTTTGTACTTTATGATAAACTTATATTAATGGTTTTGAATATTAATAAACTCTTTATCACATCATGATTTTTATTCTACGTGACATAGCATGTGATAATGTCCCAAGATTAGTTGTCACACTAAAAGGTCATAATTGTTCCCCACCATGATGAGAACCCAAAAGTGCCATTATAGTATTCTTGAATAAATGTTCTATGGATGGATGGTACCATTTTGAAGGGAAAAAAATGATACAGGCTATTAAGGGTGGACACTCATAGAACTTTGATGCACCTTATCATGGTGTACTCCCCTGGTAATATCTAGTAGGATATTATGAGAACGATACCCGATAGTAGAAAATCCAGATTACAAGTTTCATTAAATGTTCCTATCTATGGATGTGTGTAATGGTCCTTAGACTTTAAGATTATTATTAATGGATATTATGAGTCCCGTAATTTGATGTATTGATGGAAACCATGGCAATATATGCTCATGATAAGGTAGGATATATTGGGTGCATCACGAGTAATATTGCATTAATGAATAATGCGAGAAAGGATTTATCCCTTCTATTTATTAAGTGAAGTAAATATCTCAGGCCCTTTGATGAAAATGATACAACCTAAATAAATCCATGGCCATGGTGTTCTCTAGGAAAGTTACATTTTTGGAAAGTAAAAGAAAGATTTATCGAGCATATAGGTTGATGAAACTATTATGCATCTTGCTCGATTAGAGATATTGTGATAAAGGGATTATATTACACGGTAAGTGTCTGTATGAGGTGACATTTCACTGAGGCATTGAATTATTTCTCTATGGGTGTCTTGGCATGTTTCTAGATGCTAAAATTGGACTTTAGGAAGGCTTGCCTGATGCCACTAAGTAATAATTCTAGAAGGTCACACACTAAGTGTATCTGTAATCTCAGTTAAATAATTTATTACTTAACAAGTTGAATAAATATTATTCTTGATTTTGGTTTAATAATTATTCAGGTATGCCCAAACACATTTTATTTATTTATCAACAAATAATGCAGTTAGATTTATTTATATATTTAATAAATAAATATTCATTATTCAATGTCTGATAAATATTTCAGAGGATGGGTGGACCCAGTTAAAGGGTCTAGTGAGAAAATAATATTAAATATTATTTGATTAAAATAATATTTAATTATAACTTCCAAGATTAGAACATGCCATGGAAATAATGGTATTGTTGTTATTATTTGGTATGGGGTTTCACATGGAATAATAATATATGTAACGACACTTGTGCTAATTATTTATTATTACATAGTGAATAAAATTCCCAATTGCATATTATTCTCTTATTAGACAAGGGGGAAACCTATATGCTAGAGATCTAATTTTTGGTTGTGCACAACATTTTGGAGAAAAATATCTCAATACTAGAGAGATCCTTTTTCTACAAGAACACTCTCAAGAATGAGAGTGGCCATCCTCCACCGGATCATAGAACTCTTTGGAAGAATCTCTCAAGGCGATCGGGGGAGGACGCTGAAAGCATAAGGACCTTCCATGATAGCACCCAAATATTCCTTTAGCAACATCCAGAGATTCATGGAGCACGTGTGGATTACCTCTAGAGGAGATCTACTATTGATATCTACAAAGAAACAAAAGGCTCACCACAAATATGTGGTCAGACACATCAACGAAGAAAGAAAACCTTAAAGGTATTTATTTAATTTAATTAAATTAATAATAAAAAAATATTGATCCTCTCTCTGGGTTATGGGCCTCTATATTTTTTATCTAAATATTTGATTTTATTATGTGGATAATAGCATTTATCATCATATTGATCTTGGAATAATCATTAATCACAGTAAAATTTAAAGTTGGGCACCGGCCCAACCACATTTTCGTTGTGCCCAAAACCTACAAGTGGTATCAGAGGGGTCATATTTTATTTTAAAATTAATTAAATAATTCATTTATTATTTACGATTTAATAATTTATTTTTTCAATTCATGTTTAAACATTCTTGTAATCTGAATTTTCAGATCTGTTCTTCCTCTTTTGTTTCATGCAGATCTAACAGAAACGAATAATTTTTTGATTAAAATTAAATCGAGGATATCATCAAAAGGAAATAATTATTATATCTAGGTAACATGACGGTACATGTCGTGTATTTGAAGTTACATGCTGTGTGATCTTCCATACATAATGTGTAATCTGAATCATACACCATATAGTTGTGTTCATCACATTAGGAGTAATTTGAAAATTACTTAAGTTGTGTGCATTAATGACATGCAGTGTAGTTAAGTCTTACATCACGTGTTTACTAAGATAGACTGGAGCACAGTAAGATGAAGTACATGCCGTGTGGACCACTAGACATGGTGTGTAGTCCCTTCAGGCAAGGGTTAAGTCATGTATCCCATACATGGATTGCCCAGCTGGTGACCGTGTAACGTGAGGTTTCTATGGCGTGTGACCCACTGGACACACCATTTACTCTAAATATTTACAAAGTACACCTCACACACCATTTCCCCAGGTGTGTACATCAGATGGATGGTGATGAGGGTACATGCCGTGTACTCAGATCTATATGCTGTGTAATTTTTCCAGATTACGTAGATTAAAAATTTATTATTATATTATATAACCCTTGAGACATGTACCTACATGTGGGCATAAAGATGGGACACAACATATGATAGGTGTTTGATATATATATATATAAATGCTTAATTAACATCTATGTAATATTCAAAGATCTTCATATCATATATGAATTGTATTACAATTATAATTCTATGTGCATGCTGCATGTCACAAAGAATAAAGTGTATACAAGTATAATACATGTTGTGTAGTTTTGGATGGGCATTCACCAGGTTTACTCCAAGGTACGAGTTATGTACATAGTTAATTTTAAATAAATTTATTAATTTATTTAAAATTATAATGGATGAGAATCTCAAGGAAATTCAGAAAAAGGATTAAGATAAAAGGATTGATTAATTAAAGATAATAATTAATCATTTTGAGTGTGATTTATCTTAATAAGAATGATTAAATAATTGAATTCTAGTTTTATTAAATGCATAATTCATTGCATGTTTTTGGATGATCATGAGCTAGACCAGACCATTGTATGTGATTGGTTTCCTTTTAATTTATTTGTTAAAATAAAATTGTTGGCCTATGTGCCTTCTCCTTATTAATACGTGGGTCTTGCGTTCCCATGATATCTTTTATGTAAACCCCCTTTTACCCCTCACCTACATGTGAGTTAAAAGCATATGTAATGGATGGAGCTCCCAAGCTAGTGGAGGCAGTTCAAGTTAGGAGCTAAGGAAAAACCAATCCAAGGAGATACTAAGGTGGACAAGTGGAAAGTTGTAAACATGAACCTTTAAAGGTTCAAGGTGTTTCTCACATAGGTTAGGGTTAGTTTATCAACAAATAGATAAACTAACCATTAGAAAAGCTCATCATCATACCCTTTATTTCATTTCTGTCAGTTTCATGGTTATTCATTATGGATGTATTATCATGATCACATAATTAATAAATTAATAAGCATGCAAGATAGAATGAAAATAAAATGGCTTATGCATAAATATTATCAAGAAATGGTTAATCACTTAAGTATACCCCACTTAATATTAACGGGCACACAAAAAGATAATAAGAGGCAATTTACACATAAAGGATTAAATCCATTAATAAAATATTAAGTCGGGATAGCCTTTCATTACTTCGATAAGAATCAAACCAATAGTTCAAAGTGATTAAACATCCAATGTTAGGGTGATTTCAATTATTGGGGAATTATAATTTGAGGGTTTGGGTTGACTTAACATGGTTTACATCAAGGGTTGACTACCAAAGCAGGAATTGGTGTAACTGAGAGGAAAGGGTTGAGTAAATATAAAATAATGATTTCAGGATTGGGTAGTCCACTCAATGGATCAAGGAGCTATGAGTTAATGTAGTTGGAATTTGGAATGCCTACCTAAAACTATTAAATTTTATTGACCAGTCAAATTTGGGGTGATGAGAATGGAATATGGATCCTTTCCACTAGAATATCCAAAAAACATGATATTTTGTATCCAATGGTGAGGGATATTGAGTTTCAATAAAATAGTGGGAGACTAATGAATATTTGTTCATTTATTTTTCTTAATTTTATTAGATAGAGTACTAAAACTTTGTTTATCTTATTTTTAGAAAAAAAATTAAAAATGACATCAAACATATCATTGAGATCCATACTCGAGAATGAAAACCTTCTCACCAACACTAATTTCCAGGAGTGAAAAAAGTAGCTTCAGGTCATCCTTCACCATGAAATAAAACTATATTTGTTGGAAGAACCTTTACCAGTTGCTCCTAGGAATAAGGTGAGTGATGATGAGCTCTCTATGTATGAGAAAAATATGAATGATTATACATATGTTCAGTGCCTCATGATATCATCCATGACCAATGAGATATTGAAGCAACATGAGGAAATAGATTCTTATAGCATGATGTCTCACCTTCTAGATCTATATCAAGAGAAGGTGAGATAAGAGAGGCATGAGATCTCCAACGTTTTGTTCACTACTAATCTTGGAGAGTCTATGCCAGCTGGACTACATGCAGTCAAGCTTATTCGATACATTGAGAGTCTAGAAATATTAGGGATAAAATCCCAGATGAGTTGCATATAGATCTCATACTATCATAACTAACCAAGGACTTTATTTTTTTTATTGTGAATTATAATATGAGAAATAATAAGAAGATATTATCAGAACTTCTGACCCTGATTTTCCAAGTGGATAAAGACATGGGGCATGATAAAACCATTGTGATTATGGTGAATAGGAAGAGGAAGGATTAGGAAAAGGGCCCTAATATTTATGAATAGTCTAAATCTCATGAGCACCATCTGACCAAGAAGAAGAATATCAAAAGGTAGGGCAAGGAAATGGAGGTAGTATGATTTTCATATGGAAAGTTAGGACAATGGAAGAGAAACTATACCCAGAGGCAAGGGGAAGCCAAAGGTGCATTTGTTATCGAGTGAAATATTTCCATTTCTACACATTGGGTATTAGATACAACTTATGGTGCTCACATTTGTATTCAAATGCAGCAACCAAGTAGATTTCAGAAAATCTACATAGAAGAGGTGGATCTGTGAGCTACTTAAGGTTCAAGGTTGGATGTTCTTCCCATTGGTGACTACCACCTTTCATTACCAACCATGATGATTTTGGTTTTACGAGACTGTTATTATGTACTAAGTGTTACCAAGAACATAATTTCTGTATCAAGTTTAGATACAAATGGATTTACTTCCAAGTTTAGAAATAAATGTTTATTTTATAAGGATAACATATGTAATGGTATGGAACATTTAAATAATAGTCTATATGTATTAAATTATGAAAACCAATTGTTGGAAATCAATAAAGAATCAAGTTCACATGACTCATATAACACCTAGTTGTGGAATCACTATCTTGGTCATGTAAAATAGAAGCGTCTGACAAATCTATATTAAGATGGTTATTTAGACTCTTCCAATCTAAAACCACTTGATAGACGTCATGCTTTTTTACAAGGGAAAATGATTCGATTAGATCGAGGTAGAGAATATATTAACCAAGAGTTCATCAACCTTTTATAGAAGTTTGGGATTCTATATCAACTCACTCCACCTTATACACCATAGTGTAATGGTGTTAGTGAAAGAAAGAACCATACCTTGTTGGACATGGTGAGGTCAATGATGAGTCATGCAAATATTCTATTATCCTTTTTGGGATATGCATTACAAACTTCAACATATACATTAAACTGAATATCAAATAAGTCAAAAAATAGATTCCCCTTCGAGTTATGGAGTGGAAAGAAACCCATTTTTTTACATACACATGTATGGGGATGTGAGGAATTTGTTAAACCTTTGTCAGGAAACAAACTAGCACCTCAGGGTGTAATGTCCTGGTTCTGGGATCCGCCCAGAGGCACCCCGTACCTGGTTGGTCACATGGCCTCAAGTGCATTTCCCCGAATGCCAGATGTTGCCGACTAGTAGCGAGGGACTTGGGTGTGATAGTGGGGAAATTACGTCCTCATTGGCAGAGTAACATAGTAGAAGTAAACATATAGCAATAGCGGAAGCAGTGTAATACCATACAACATTAAACAATAGAAGCCTGTAGATATAAATAACTGGAGAACATATATAAATTATGCATGGTACATAGGTCTAGGAAAGCATCCAAACAAGTCACAATGCTGGAATACAGCGTAGAACCCAAGTACAAAAGAAAAACAAGAAAAAACTCCTCAGCATCGCAAGCCTCAACTTGGTTCCATGCTCTCCAGCTCCAAGCAGTTAAGTACCTAAAGTAGAAGGGTGATTTCCATTATCTATACTTGCAGTAATATAATCTGTCTGGGCTAAAAAGAACGACCCAAATAGGGTGTGAGAATAAATCCTAGTAGGCAACCACCAAAAGATCTATGCCTAACAGTCAGTGAATGTATATGGCAGGCTATAATCAAAATAAAGCAGTAACAAGGATGTACTCAAAAGTAAACAATCCTACAGTTTCAATTTATTCAATTTCATATATCAAGAAAGTATCTAAAAAAAGAAAGTAACCCTTTGGGAAGTACTCATAGCCTAACCCCTCTGGTTAAACCAAACAAACAGAAGAAACCCTCTTAGAAGTACACATAGTCTAACCCCTTTGGTTCAGCTTTAGCATATACTCTCTAAGGAATCACTCGCCGTCAATTCCCCCTATAGTCTCGTATTGGTAACTAAAAGGTGATATGGGAAGCACTCAACATCTCATTCCCCCTGTGGCCCTCATTGATGAACTATAAACACTCTGAGGAAGCACTTACGTCAATTCCCCCTATGGTCTCACATCGTAACAGTAAAAACAAACACTCTAGAGAATCCCTCAATGTCCATTATCCCGATGATCTACTACACCAGGTTCTCACAACCCTGTGTAAGTCAATTGTGCACAATCGATACATAGAAGCCAAATTAAACCTCAAGAACTACTTGGCTAAAGAGTATAAAACATAACAACTTGTTAGATAAATAATATTACTCCATCCTATCAGCAATAGAAAAAAAAAGCTACCAGACTAACAGGATAAGCAAGACCAAACGGTTATAAACAAAACATGCATGGGAAAATAATTCCAACGCATAGCAATTAACCTTATTCACATTCAATTGACCTCTACTCAAGAATATAAATCATAGTAGGCAATAACAGGGTTAAAATCGTAAACACACAATACCCCGATCAAGGGTATTGGGAACTTTTGCACATATAACTCAAAGACTATCTATGGAAAGGCACAAACTACCTACCTCAGTGTTGTACGATCGATATACCCCAGCGTCGTCCCTTGGATCAACCTAGAACGTGGTAGATCTACAAAAACGTCTAAAACATTTAACCGAAGATAACTCTTGAAAGAGGAGAAATCAGGAAACAAAGCTTTATAAGAAGGAAGAGCTTACAGTGGAGATCCCAACACAATTGAGGCTGGTCGAATTAGAGAACGGATGATCGATCAGGGGCTCAGTGAAGATCCATGACGTACGAATTCTCTCGGATGAAAAAAGCGAAGAAGAATAGCGTTCTTCCCATTAAATGCGACCCTGGTCCGTTTAATGAAATAAAAATAAAGTACATGGCATGTAATTTATAAGTACATGACATGTACTTTCCCTTACCACCCCCTACATTAGGTAGTCTTCAGGTCACCACACACGGCTGTGTACTCGACCGTTACACGACCAGCACACAGCTATGTGCGGAAAAAGAGTACACGGTGTGTACATATAAGTACACGGTGTGTACATATAAGTACACGGTGTGTACATATAAGTACACGGTGTGTACATATAAGTACACGGCGTGTACTTAAAAAATTTCAAGAAACTCATCTTTTCTCAAAAATAATAGAAAAGTAAAAATCATACCTAAAAAGAAGATCTGGGTTCTTACAAACTTCTACCTTAATGAAATTCATCCCCAAATTTCCCTAGCAAGGCAGCGTAGAAGAAAAATCCTTGAAAATCTCTGGCCACTACGATCATACATCAGTCTCCCTCTCCCAGGTCTCGTCCTATACTCGCCTGTGTTTCCATAGCATTCATACCAGAGGAATAGAATGGCCACAAAGAACCTTCACACTTTGATCAAAAATCCAGATAGGATGCTCCTCAGATGAGGCGTCCATTTATAACTCAACCTATTCACATTAGAAAACATTAGATGGGTACAAAAAGTAACGTCGAAGCTAAGAAACGTGGAAAACATCATGCATAGCCCAGTACCTTTGAGGCAACTACTGTCGATAGGCAACCGGTCCGACTCTCTCCAAAATCTCAAAAGGTCCGATGTACCTTGGTGAAAGCTTACCCTGCCTCCTAATCCTACTGTGTCCCAACCTCAGTGTGACATGCAGGAAAACCTGATCTTCAACCTCGAACTCTAGAGGTCATCTCCGTTGATCAGTATAAGACTTCTATTGAGACTGTGTAGTATCCATCCTCTTTCGAATCAACTCTATCTGCTCTATGGTCTCCTGGAAAAGATGAGGTCCCATTATAGCTACCTCTCCTGCCTCTAGACAACATAAGGGTGAACGACATGGCCTACCGAACAAAGCATCATAAGGTGCCATTTGAATAGTTTCTTGAAAACTATTATTGTATGCAAACTCCAAAAGAGGTATGTGATTCTCCCATAAACCTCCAAAATCCAGGGTTCATGCTCGAAGCATGTCCTCCAGCACCTGAATCGTATGCTCAGACTGACCATCTGTTTGGGGATGGTAAAATGTACTCAGAAGTACCTGTATAACCAAATCCCTCTAAAGTCCTTGCCAGACCTGAGAAGTAAAATGGGAATCCTTGTCTAAAAGAATGGAGTGTGGAACCCCATGTAGACGTAAAATCTCTTAGATGTACAACTTTCCAAACTCATCAACACTGAAGGTATCCTTAATCGGAAATAAGTGAGAAACCTTTGTGAGTATGTCAAAGATAACCCAAACTGCATCATTACCTCGAGGCGACCTCGGAAAAGCTATCATGAAGTACATTGCGACATCGTTACATTTCCACTCGGGATTGGGTAACTTCTACAAAATCCCTACTCGTCGTTGATGCTCCGTCTTCACCTACAGATAGGTGAACCACCTCATAACGAAACCATCAACATCTCTCTTCATGCCTAGCCACCAATACTGATGGTGTAGATCACGATACATCTTCCTGAAACCAGGATGAACTACCCAAAATGATGAATTAAAGTCTCACATCATCTCCTCACGTATGTTTGTTGGCACCCACACACACATCTGAAAATGAAAGATGTCATCCTCACCTATTGTACATCTAGAAATGGGGTTCTCTCCCATTACACTTTCCTATAGGACTAGGCCTTCTGAATCTGATAGTTGCCTCATTCACACTCGATCAAGTAGAGTAGAGGTAACAGCTACAGAAGAAATAAATGTCTGCCCCTGTCTATTATGCACCTCCAAATGCATCTCAAAGAATAGAGTCATAAGCTACCACTCACTACTGGCCTCCTGAACTTCCTGTATCTGAGTCCTTCTGCTCAATGCATCAGCCACTGTGTTGCCTTTTCCAGGCATGTAGGCAAGCTCAAAGTCAAAATACTGAAGGTACTCAACCCACCTTCACTGTCTCAAATTCAGGTCATGATGAGTGAATATATAATTGAGACTTTTGTGGTTGGTGAAAACCAAAAAATGCTCTCCCAATAGGTAGTGTCTCCAACAACATAAATAATGAACAACTGCAGCCAGCTCAAGATCGTGCGTTAGATAATTCCTCTCATGTGGCCTTAACTGCTGAGACCCATTCGCAACGACTCCTTCCCCCCTGCATTATCACTGCTCCAATCCCAATACCTAATGCATTATAGTACATAGTATAGCTCTTGACCGGATTTGGAAATACTAGTATCGGTGCTTAAGTCAACCTACCTTTCATCTCCTAAAAGGATGACTCACAAGAATCTAATCACAAGTACTTCTCACCCTTCTTAGTCAGGCCCGTTAGTGTCACTTCTAAGCATGAAAATTTCTGTATGAAATGTTTGTAGTAACCAGATATCCCTAGAAAACTTTGTACCTCAAAGAAATTCTTCAGCTGCTCCCAGGAAACTACTACTCTCACTTTCTCTGGGTCTACTGATACTCTTGCCTCTGAGATAACATGACCCAAGAAGTGAATTCGGTCCATCCAAAAGTGGTATTTTGAGAGATTAACATATTACTAATGCTCTCTTAGTGTACTAAAAATGATCTCAATATGCGTGACATGGTCGTGTCGAGTGTGAGAGTACACTAAGATATCGTCCACGAAGACTACCATGAAAGAATCCAAGTATGAATGGAACACTTGGTTCATCAGATTCATGAAGACTATAGGTGCATTCATGAGACCAAACAATATAACCACATACTCATATAGACCATACCTACTCTGGAAGGCTGTAAGAGGTATATTAGATGGTCTAACACGCAATTTATGGTAACTGGATCTCAAGTCAATTTTCGTGAACACCTGGGATCCTTGAAGCTGATCAAAGAGATCAGAAATCCTCGAAAGTGGATATTGGTTCTTGAACATCAACTGGTTAAACTTCTGATAAACCACAAAAAGTTTGAGGGTACCATTCTCCTTCTTCGCAAACAGGATAGGCGAACCCCAAGGAGAAGTACTGGGTCGGATGAACCCCTTAGCCTGCAACTCCTCCAACTGCTTCTTGAGCTCCTGTAACTCTGGTGTAGCCATCCTATAAGAAGGAATGGACACCAGTGCCACTCTTGGCACAAGATCAATATAAAATTCCACCTATCACTCTGGAGGAAAACCTGAAAAGTCCTCTAGAAAGACATCCCTAAAATGATCCACTATTAGAGGAAAGTCCATCTGTGAAGTTCCCTAGTCATCTAGGTAAAGACTAGAAATATGGACTATAATTCCTCCCAACCCATGATGCTCGGGCCCCACTTTGCTCACATGGACATCCCATTCTCCCTTATAAAGAAACGATCTACCCTCTGGTGATGTAAAACTCACCCTTAGTCAATAACAATCGATAACTACCTAAAAGTGAACTAACCAATCCATTCCGAGAATGAAATTATAGCCTGTTATCTCTAGGAAATAAAGGTCCCATAGAAAGTGACACCCACCAACCTCGATAGAGAACTCCTTGCACTGATGTATATTAGCCGTTCTTGTCCCCAATGGTGTGTCAAGTGTCAAAAACTAAATAAAAGAAAGGATACAGAGCCCAAGGCTCTCCACAACAGCAATAGAAATAAAGCTATGGGAAACCCCCATATTGAAAAGAGTAGAAGCTAAAACTGAGGAAACTAGGATCGTACCTCGAACTGTAGATGGTCTGGGATCCTGCTCCTATTGGGTTTGCTCCACTGTAAAAGTATGACTTGCACCATGGCCC
Organism: Viscum album; assembly: GCA_963277665.1. Classification (NCBI taxonomy): domain Eukaryota; kingdom Viridiplantae; phylum Streptophyta; class Magnoliopsida; order Santalales; family Viscaceae; genus Viscum; species Viscum album. The sequence continues at coordinate 452,333,889 of OY728133.1, forward strand.
TATGACCCTTCCTGACCACTCTGAGCTGATCCACCCTGCTATCGCTAAAAGCCTAGTGATTGGTTACCATGACCATGACCTCCACCTCAGCCTGAACAGCTGGAGTAACTCCAGTTCTCAGACTGATGAGAAACTAGTGGTGCTGCTCCCGAATGAGGAGTCATAGAAGAACCCCTGTCACCAGATGCTAGTGATGAGATCTGACAGAAGCGTTGAAGATGACCCATCTTGACATATGATCGGCACTCCATTGGGTCTCTCAAGAAATGTGGCCTCATATGCATGGTCTTCCCACACTGGTAACACACCACCTGGATACCAGAAAAGGTGTCCCGCTTCCTCAGATCCCCACATGTAGACTCCCTGTGGCGCTTCCTGCTATTAGTAGGAGGGATAAAAACTCCGAATATCAAGCCTCCCTGGATCACCACTCCAGAATCCCTCAGATTTCACTTCGTGATTAGCACTTGGTTGACTATAGAAGTGATGAAATTCAACCTAAATATGTTCACCTGTGATCAGATGTCATGCCTGAGACCATCCTCAAACTTTCTTGCCAAAAATAACTCATCATCTCCTGGAATAGGCATGAAACATTACAGCTCTGTGAAATGAGAAGAGTACTCCATGAACGAGAGAGTACCCTGCTCCAGACTTATGAACTCTGGGGCTCAATCGTCCCTCAAAGTCTCCAGATAGAAGTAGTCATAAAAATCACACTGGAAGTCATCCCAAGCCATAACCTGCTGGTATCCCACTTGTTAGATCACATCCCACCATATCTTGGAAGAATGCCAAAGCATACACGTCACGATATTCACCCTCCTCTATGGAGGCATCTCCAGATGCTTGAAGATAGAAAGCATGGATTCTAACCATGACTCCGCAGCCTGAGGTCCTCCTTCCTCTGTGTAGGTGGGAGGATGCTGCTTCTAGAAAACCCGCGTCAATTCTGCTATAGAAGGGGCATGATGCGGTACTCCTTGGAAGGTCTGCATAAACCTCATAAAGCCCTCTAGGAACTGTGCATTAGCACCTGTGTCTGGAATGAAGGTCGGTGCCAAGAATGGCACAACTGGAGGATCTTATGGTAGTCCCTGACCATCCATATCTTGTATCTGATCACTGCCCTGTAACTGGAGGACAACCGAAGGACATCTTAGTGGCATGAATCTTCAAGGTCAAACGCACACCATAGATCAAGATTAACAGGGTCTGAAACTTAGAAGTTTAAGTCTAGAAAAAGAGAAAGAAAGCATTCAATTTTTTCAAAACATGGATACATGACATGTATAATGCCTACACAATGTGTTCCCTTAAGCCTTAACATGGGTGTGTACTTCTGCCAACCCAGGTCGTGTAACACCCCATACACACGACGTGTTGTCCTAACACATGGAGTGTACTTGAGTCCTCTTCCCCTTCCTGAGTTCTTCTACATGGTTAAGCCACATGATTATCCTAAAACAAGACTACACGACATGTTAGTTCCAGACACGACATGTACTAGAAGAACTTCACTAACCCGTGTTGTTAGCTACATGGCCGGTTACGCAGCTGACCCCACATGGCGTGTTTCTTCCAGAAACGGCATGCACTAGAAGAATTTCACCGACCCATGTTGTTTTCTACACGGTTGGATACTTGGGTTACACTACACAACATGTTCAAACTTGACACGACATGTATAAGCTAAGATTTATCCCTCCGTGTTGTTAGTCACATGGGTGGACACATGGTTTATACCACATGATGTGTACATCTAGCACACGATGTGTTCTACAAGATTTCCCAACCCCGTGTTTCTACCCAGGCAGTCAGTAACACAGTTAGAGACTACATAGCATGTACATACAGTACACTTCATGTACTTAAGAAAAATAGTTCCTTCCCGAACAGAAGAACACATGGCGTGTGTGTCCAACATTACACGCTATGTATTCTAGGATAGTAAGCCTCAGAAACTACTATGGAACCCAGGAAACAATGAAATGAACATTAAAGTGCCAAATTATGATCTGTGAGGGCCCATACTCCCTGCAAATCAAATCTTGTCATCTTATACATGTCATATTAAAGGATAACAATGTAATGATCCACCAAATTCTGATCCATGAGGGCCCATAACACCTCAAGAACCAAAGTTTGGCATCCATTCAAACAAAACCTTACACAACCAATACCCTATCAAAAGTAGGTATTCTATCAAGGCATCTATCACAACAACATGAATATCTAGCACAATATCTATCACAACCACAAGTAATCACTAATTCACCCTAAATGGCATGGAAGGAATGCATGACATGTGATTTCTATTAAGTGCCTATATGATGCATGAGATGGAATACCATTATCTCACTAGGTTGCAATAGAAATAGAATCTTTATAACATCAATGATAACAGCACAATACATGTGAATCACCTAATGGTGAAATCAAATCAACTGTAAAATTGAAAAACCAGAAAAATTGAAATAACCGAGGTAAAGTGGCTTTTCCCTGTACATGGGTTAGATACTCTCGGGAACAACTTATTACCAAGTACCTATTACTTCCTATCCCTAGATATAGGCTCCAAATATCAATTCAAAATAAAATAATCCTCTGATACCACTTTTTAATGTCCCGGTTTCGGGAACCACCCAGAGGTGCCCCGTACCTGGTTGGTCACATGGACTCAAGTTCATTTCCCCGAATAATAGAGGCTACTGACTAGTAGCGAGGGCCTTGGGTGTGATAGTGGGGAAACTATTCCCTCATTGGTAGAGTAACACAACAAAAGTAAACATATAGCAATAGAAGAAGTAGTGTAATACCATACAAAAGTAAACAATGAAAAAATGTAGATATAAATAACTGGAGCACATATATAAATGATGCATGATACATAGGTCTATAAAAGCATCTAAACAAGTCACAATGCTGGAATATAGTGCATAACCGAAGTACAAAAGAAAAACAAGAAACAACTCCTCAGCATCGCAAGCCTCAGCTTGGTCCCATGCTCTCCAGCTCCAAGCAGTCAAGTACCTGAAGTAGAAGGGTGCTTTACATTATCTATACCTACAACAATATAATCTATTTGGGCCCAAAATCATGACTCAAATAGGGTGTGAGACTAAATCCCAGTTGGAAACCACCAAAAGATCTATGCCTAACAATAAGTGAATGTATATAGTAGGCTATAATAAAAATGAAGTAGTAAGAATGAAGTAATCAAAAGTAAACAATCCTACAGTTTCAATTCATTCAATTTCATATATCAAGCAAGTAGCTAATTTTTTTTTGTAACCCTCTGGGAAGTACTCATAGCCTAACCCCTCTAGTTCAACCAAAAAAATAGAAGCAACCCTCTGGGAAGTACACACATTCTAACCCCTCTGGTTAAGCTTTAGCATAGACTCTCTAAGGAAGCACTCGTCATCAATTCCCCATATAGTCTCATATCGATAACTAAAAGGCGCTTTGGGAAGCACTCAATGTATCATTCCCCCTATGGCCCGCATCGAGGAACTATAGACACTCTGAGGAAGAACTTATATCAATTACCCCTATGGTCTTGCATCGTAACAGTAAAAACAAATGCTCTGGAGAAGCCCTCAATGTCCATTATTCCTATGGTCTACTACACTAGGTTCTCACAGCCTTGTGTAAGTCAATCATTCCCAATCGATACATTACAGCCAAAGTAAACCTCAAGAAATACTTGACTAAACAGTCTACAACATAACAACATATCAGATAAATAATATTACTCCATCCTATCAGCACTAGGAAAGGAAAGCAAGCAGCCTAACAGGCTAAGCAAGACCAAATGGTCATAAACAAAATATGCATGGGAAAACACTTCCAACCCATAACAATTAACCCTATTCACATTCAATTGACCTCTACTTAATAATATAAATCATAGTATGAAATAACCGGGTTAAAACCGTAAACACCCAATACCCCGATCAAGGGTATTGGACACTTTTGCACATATAACTCAAAGACTATCTACGTAAAGGCACAAACCACCTACCTCAGCGTCGTACGATCAATATACCCTAGCGTCGGCCCTTGGATCGACCTATAACGTGGTAGATCTATTAAAATGTCTAAAACTTTTAACCGAAGATAACTCTTAAAAGAGGATAAATTAGGAAACAAATCTCTAGAAGAAGAAATAGATTACCGTGGAAATCCCAACACAATTGATGGCGGTCGAATCAGATAACAGATGTTTGATCGAGGGCTCAGTGAAGATCCATGCCGTACAGACTCTCTCGGGCGAAGAAAGCGAAGAAGAAGAGTGTTCTGCTCATTAGACGTGACCTTGGTCTGTTTAATGAAATAAAAAAAAAGTACACGGTGTGTTCTTTAAAAGTACACAATGTGTACTTGCCCTTACCGATCCCCAAATTAGGCGGTCTCTAGGTCACCAAACACGGCTATGTGCTCGACAATTACCTGGTCCGCACAGGGCAACGTGCAGAAAAAGAGTACACGATGTGTACTTCAAAAATTTCCAAAAACTCCTCTTTTCAAGAAAACAATAAAAAAGAGAAAAGCATACCTGAAAAGAATATCCAGGTTCTTACACAGGGCACAAGGTATATCTTTATTGGGTATCTTAAGGAAATAAAGGGATATTACCTATACAACCCCTTAAAAAAGAAAGTGATTGTTGCTAGATAGGCTATCTTTATTTAGAGAAAGAACATCTTTAAAAAGGATAGTGGAAGAAAGATTGAATTCGATGAAGTTTATGCTCAAGATAAATAGGAGTTGGTATAGGAACAAGTTCCATAGGTCCCCATGGAAGAAGTAGTTCCTAAAACACAAGTACTTCGTAGGAGTATAAGAGAGGTAAGGGAACCAGAGAGATATGGGTTTCTTATCACTAAGGTTTGTGACTCATTATTGTTGGAAAATGATGAACCTATCTCCTATAAGGAGGTAGTAGAGAGTTCAAAAGCTATAAGATGGCTAGAAGCTATGAATTATAAGATAGATTCCATGTATCATAACTAAGTTTGGGTTCTGGTTGATGTGTCGTTTGATGTAAAGCCTATTATATGTAAATGGGTATTCAAGAGGAAACTAGACATGGAAGGTAAAGTAATTACCTATAAAGCAAGTCTAGTGGCTAAAAGTTTTAAACAACATTAAGGAATTTACTATAATGAATATTTTTTTTCTAGTTTCCATGTTTAAATCCATCAAAATCATCCTTTACATAAAAACTTACCATGACTATGAGATTTAGAAGATGGATGTCAAAACCGTGTTCCTTAATGGGAACCTTTTGGAAGATGTCTATATGAAACAACCAGAAGGGTTTGTGACACCAGGTGATTCCAAAATGGTTTTCAAGTTGTATAGATCTATTTATGGATTGATGCAAGCATCCAGGTTATGGAACATTCGATTCGATGAATCCATTATGGAATTTGATTTCATTAAAAACAAATGCGATACATGTATTTACAAAAGGTTTAATGGGAATGTGGTCATTATTCTAGTAGTATATATTAACAACATATTACTTATTGGAAATAACATACCAGTATTATAGTCAGTTAAGGACTAGTTGAACAAGTGATTCTTCATGAAGGACTTAGGTGAAGAAACCTATATTCTTGGGATCAAGATCATTTGTGATAGACCCAAGAGGTTACTTAGACTAAGTCAAAGTATATATATTGACTAGATACTAAAGAGATTTAGTATAGAACAATCTAAGAGGGGATTGGTTCCAATGTCACATGATTTATATCTTTATAAGAAAACGTGTCCCCAAACACAACATGAGAAAGATAGAATGATTAAGATCCCATATGCTTCAGTGATAGGATCAGTAATGTATTCCATGTTATGTACTAGAATTGATATTTACTATGCACTAAGCATGGTGGGAAGATATCAAGCAGATTCAGGAGAACATCATTGGACTGCTGTTACGACTATCCTAAAGTATCTAAGAAGAACTAAGGATATGTTCCTAGTGTATGGAGGATATGAGGAGCTTGTCATCAGAGGGTATGATGATGTTGGTTTTTAAATAGAACAGAATTATCTAAAGTTGTAATTAGGATATGTTTTCTATCTCAATAGAGGATCTGTGAGTTGTAAGAGTTCAAAGTAGCCAATTGTTGCTAATTATATAATGGACTCCGAATATATAACGTCTTTTGATGTATCCAAGGAAGCCATATGTATTCACACCTTTTTCCAGGATCTTGATTTAGTACCTATAATTAGATACCCTATCACATTTTATTGTGATAATAATGTAGCAGTGGCTCTCACAAATGATCCACGATCACATAAACAAACAAAGCACATACTCTAGAAGTATCACCTCTTGAGGGATTTTCATTAGAGAGGTGAATTTTTAGTGATAAGAGTATTAAAAAAGTAGAAAGTGGTGGACCCCTTGACTAATAGCCTATCTCAATAGAATCATGAATATCATGTGAGAGCTAGCGGACTAAAGGTTGTTAGAAATGGGCTCTAGTGCAAGTGGGAGTCTATTATAGTTGGTTCCCTAGAACCAACTTCTTTATACTTTATGATAAACTTTTATTCATGATTTTGAATATTAATAAATTCCTTATCAAATAATGATTGTTCTTCGGCATGACATAACATGTGATAATGTCCCAAGAGTAGTTGTCACACTAAAAGGTCATATTAGTTCACCGCTATGATGAGAACCCAGAAGTTCCATGACAATATTTTTGAATAAATGTTCTATGGACAGATGATATAATTTTAAAGGGACAAAAATGATATAAGATATCAAGGGCGGAGACTCATAGGACTTTTAGGCACATTATCATGGTGTATTCCCTTGGTAATATTCAGTAGGATATTATGAGAGCAAGACATAACAGTAGGGAATCCATATTACAAGTGTCATTGGATATTTCTATATGTGGACATGTATAATGGTCCTTAAATTTTAATATTATTATGAATGGATATTATGAGTTGCATACTTTGATGTATCGATGAAAACCATGATGATATATGCTCGTGGATAGGTAGGATACATTGGGTGCGTCACGAGTAATATTGCATTAATGAATAAAGTGAGAAATGATTTATCCCTTCAGTTCATTAACAAAAGTAAATATATTAGGCCCTTTTATGGAAATAATATAGACTAAATAAATCCATGTCCATCTAGGAAAGTCCTATTTCTAGAAATTAAAATAATGAGTTATGGAGCATATAGGTTGATGACACTGGAATGAAACCTACTCGATTGGAGATATTGTGATAAATGGATTATATTACATAGTAAGAATTTGTGTGAGGTAACATGTCGTTGCAAAATTAACTTCTTTCTCTATGGGTGTCTTGGATTATTTCTTTATACTAACCTTGTATTTTAGATAGGCTCACCTAATTCCACTAAGAAAGAAGCCTAGAGGGTCACACACTAAGTGTATTTGGAATCTCAGTTGAATAATTTATTATTTAACAAGTTGAATAAATATTATTCCCAGTTGTGGTTTAATAATTATTTAGGTATTCCTGATAAAATTTTATTTATTTATAGACAAATAATGGAGTTATATATATTTATTTTATTTAATAAATAAATATTTGTTATTTAAGGTCTGATAAATATTTTGGAGGATAGACATACTGAGTTAAAGGTTCTAGTGAGAAAATAATATTAAATATTATTTGATTAAAATAATATTTAATTATAACTTTCAAGATAATCACATGTCATAGAAATAATGGAATTACTGTTATTATTTGTTATGGGGTTTCACATGGAATAATAAAATATGTAATGACACTTGTGATAATTATTTATTATTACCTAGTGAATTAAATTCATGGTTAAATATTATTCTCTTATGAGCCTAGGGGGAAACCTACAGGCTAGAGATCCAATTTATAGTTGTGCACAACATTTTGGAGAAAAATATCTCAAGCCTCTGGAGCTCCTTTTTCTACAAGAATGCTCTCAAGAATGTGAGCGACCATCCTCCACTGGATCGGAGAATGCTTTGGAAGCGGCTCTCAAGGCCATTGAGGGTGGACGACGCAAGCACAATGACCTTCTATGCTAGCACCCGGAGACTCCTTCAGTGATGTCCAGAGATTCACGAAGCATGTGTGGATTATTACTAGATGATATCTACTCTTGATCTCTACAAAGCAATGAAATTCCTATCACATATCTATGGTTAGACACATAAGTGAAGAAAGAAAACCTTGGAGGTGTTTCTTTAGTTTAATTAAATTAATTATAAACAAAATATGTTGATCCACTCTCTAGGTTTTGAGCCTATTTATTCTTTATATAAATCTTTGATTTTATTCCATGGATAATGGCGTTCATCATTGTATTGATATCGAAATAATCATTGAGTAGAGAAACTACAAGTGTCATGGAATAAGTATGAATATTTTAGGATGAACCCAACCAAAATGATTGATACATTTTTTTATTATCTAATTTTTCTTGTGGAAGATATGATAGTCCTTATCCAAAATAATAAAGATATAAAATCATGAAAAGAATATTTAGGAGAGTATCACCGCATTTCAATGAAAAGGTATCCATGATTGAACACAAATATCTAAAAGATGTTTCTCTAAAAAATCTTCATAGTACACTTGTCATGCATGAAATGAGAAACAATGATAATGAATCCAGGGTGATAGAGAACTCGAAATATATTGCATTCAATGTGATGAAGAAATTTTTTATGAAATAATATTTAGACAAAGATGAGGTTGATGGAGTGACGTATTTCCTTTACTCTAATCATAAGAGGGGGAAAATGAAAATTCCAAGGCAAGCTTACACTTTCTTTCTTTTTATGTGGTAAGGTAGGGCATCACAATGCTAAGTTATTTAAAACTTTTAAGGATGATGAGGATGAATAAACCTTTCAAGGATTACAAAAGTAGGAGAAAATATCATTACAAATTCTTCAAAAGTAAGAACAAATTATCTAATGGAGACAAAATATTAGATGAGTTATAATCATATGAGGTTTAAGATTTCAAGGACCTCAATGAAGATGCATTGGTGGATATTATAAACACACCATAAATTGATGATAGTGATGATGGAAATGATGAATTTGATGGAAGATTTTATATTTAGGATGATCTTGAGGATACCCTTAATGAACTTGAAAAAACGAGGGATAAAACTAAGAAGGATAATGTAGTTGTTTATAGATCAAATATTTATACGCAAAAACAACTAGAAGAGAAGTTGGAATGAAAATAATAGATTGAAAAATTGAAATTTGTATTTTCTGGTAACTTAGAGAAGGAAGTTGAGATCAAGATCAAAGTGGAAGAACATGATCAAATAATAGATGGATTGACCAATAAAATGAAATAAATGGTTAATATAATTGTATAACTCTAAGAACAAGTCATTACTTAGAGATAAAAGTGTGAGGATCAAGAAAGTCTCCTAACAATGGGAATGGCATCGAATTGATCCAGATAATAAACTCAAATAAAGTTATTGAAGTCCTTATTGAGACTATTGAATAGCATATTCACATCCCATAAGTGTAGTTATTTGAAAAAAATGGGAAATATATAATAGATCATGATCATAAGGTGAAGACAGTCATGTTTCTTTCTAAACCAAAATAATCAACTCCCTAGAGAAAAGTGGACTTGGAAGAATATAAAAAGGTTTTAGATACATCAACAAAGGATTTAAAGATGACAAAAACAATTAAGTGTTTTTAATATGGAAAATTGAGGCATATTTAATATGCGTGCTCTATTGAAAAAAAGGTTTTTAGAGATCATCAAAACCAAAGATAGGAAATCATTTTTTCATAATATTTTTATGATTTTAATGGTCATTAAATTTGGTGCAAAGGTTTTTGGAAGAATTTAGCCTATTATGCTACATGGTTGAACATTATTTAACTTGTAAAACATGTAATATGGAAATTATTAGCTAGAAACTTTTAAAAATACACTAAAAGATGATAACAAATTCTTAATTTTGCAATATGAGAAGGGAATTATAAAAACAGGGGAGAAAAAAACATATCAATCATGAAAATAAGTTTCTCAATGTTCATGGAATAATAAAAATTGGTATTATAATAAAAATTTTGCTGATATTTATTTGAGAGTAATGAATAGTTATTGTTTATGGGTTCTAGATAACAGTTGTACCTCGCACATGACCAAAAATAAAGATCTTATCACCGACATCAAATTTTAAAAATGTGGAGTAATTTTATTTGTTAATGATGATAGACTCAGAATTTTTGGATCTAGGAAGGCCAAGGTCTTTGGAAAAGATCATAGAAAAATATAAGTACTTTTAGTGGAAGGAATTAACCACAATATGCTAAGTGTGATTCAGTTTTGTGACTCATGACATGATGTGAAATTTGAAAAAAAGGGGTTCACTCTTAAAGCATGAGTTGGTTCACTTGTTTTACAAGGAAAATGATTTAATAGAAATATTTATCTTATTAGTGAAGAAAATTGGTACATATTGTCCAATAAAGATGAAAGCTGGATTTTTCACAAGCGTCTTGGAGATTTGAGAGAAAAATAATTGAAAATCTAGTAAATAATGATGGATCATGTGATTTACCCAAGATCACATATGAACATAATCATACATGTGATTCTTTTTAAAAGGGGAAGACTATTTGGAAGACTTATAAGCTAAATAAGGGGAAATCATCAAGAGTTTTGGAACTTCTTCACATGGATGTTTCTAGACCAATCACTCCTAAATATTTTAATAAAAAATGTATTTTGCGTTTTTTTTGATTATTTTAGAAGGATGGATTAGTTGATGGAGATTACTCATAAAACTAACATATATAAGTGCATCACTCGATATCAGAGAGAAGCCTAAAAAATACTCTGTATAAAAATTCAAAAGTTTCAAACTGAAAATGGTATGGAGTTTAAAAATACCAAAGTGGAATAATATCTAGAAAAATATGGGGTTAAATAACAAATGTCAGTGGTGACAACTCCTTAATAGAATGAAGTTGTAGAGAGGAGAGATTTCATCATAAATAACCTATCTAAGACTATGCTCATTTAAAATTACCTATTGGATAGGTATTGTAAAGTGGAATTTCTAGAAAAAAAATATATCTCTAATTAGTTGTTGTTGTGTCTAAATAAATACAATACTATATATGAAATTTGGTATGGAAATAAGAACACACTAGAATACTTCTGGGTGTTCTAAAGTTGGTGTTTTATTTTGAACAAAGAAAATAATAGGAAGCTTAAATCACATGGAGATGAAAGGATTTTTCTTGGGTATTCATCTTGGAGTAATAAATATACATGCTAAAATAAATGGCTAGGTAAAATGGTTTAAAAAAATGATGTGACCATGGTTTTAATTGAGAAAATTTTGAATCCAAAGGAGTATATTTTAACTATGAATGAGTACAATTCACATAAAAAAATCCAATATTTGAGGAGGAAAGTGAAAAAGATGTGTTCAGATCATGGGGAGTTCAAAGTGATTAAATTAAATTTGATTATATATCTAATGATGAGGAAAATAAAACAATATCAAACAAAATATCTAGTAGAACATAAATCATCTATAATAATATAGTTGGTAACTGGACAGCTCTGGTTCAAACAAGAATGACGAAGTCATGAAAAAAACTTCTTTTTTTATCTTAGGTGGAAACAAAATCATTTAATTAAGCTACCACCAATGAAATTTGGGTTGAAGTTATGCTTGAACTAGCATAAAAAATGGCTTTTAAATTTGTATTTTGGCATCGATTATTTAGATAAATGATGTTAAATACCATTTTCTAGTAGGTTTTAATGTCAATTATATACTAACCAATGTTAAAACATTTTTTAATGTCGTTTATAGATAAGTCGATGTTAAAAGTTATGTTTGAGTTCCATTTAGTAGATAAAATATGTTAAAATAACCCCTAAAGAGAGTTTTTTACATCAATTATTTAAATAACCAACATAAAAACTAAAATTTCACTTCTCATGTAGTGATTTTAAATTTTTTTCATAGCATTCCTTCCAATTTTTAAAATCATGCCTAAAATTTATGATGACACATGACACTTTATCAAGAACCCCATACAAATTTTCATGCCCCCTCTTTTATTATGTTCTTTTTGCCCATCTATTGATCCATATCATCCTTCCACCAGTTATCATTTCAACAATTTCTCATGTTATTTATATTTATTCTATAGTTATTTATTTTTTATAAGTATTTCTATTAATTTATTTTATTTTTAGTTATTTTTTACTTATGATGAATGATTCTTCTTCTGATTGAGTTAAAAATATGAAGATTCCACATGAGTTCATCGGTCGGTGTTTAAAATGCCTCTTCGTTTGCCTCTTTGGTTGCCATGTGAGTTGTTTCTACAAAATAAAATTAATATAAATAAATAAAATATTGAATGTAAGGACAATACAATGATCATTGAGTTGAAGTTAAATATTTATGTTTCTATTTCTTGATTTCATTTAGTTTCTGCAATTTTCTACCTTATATATCCTATATTTTCATTTAAGTGAGTAATCAATATTGAAACTAATTACCGTAAAGATGGATTTTTCATGTATGTTATTGTATAAATGGAATGAAATATAGTTTACCACATTAGTTATTTTAAATAACTGATGTGATAAAGGGGGTTTAATGTCTTTTATATAATAACCAATGTTAAAAACCCTTTCCATCCTGGTGTTTTTGATTGTTTTTTATAATGGTGTTTTAAAAACTGATGTGAAATATAGTTTTCTACATCAATTAATAATAACTAACATAAAAATAATAATTATAAAGTCTCTTGAAATAATTTCACTAGGTAACAAACATTAAAAACTCAAAAAGAACGACATAAAAAACCCTATTTTGCACCAGTGATGAGGATCTTAACTATATTGAGAAAAAAGACTTGGGAAGTTATCTCAAGGCAGAAAAACAAAAGAATGATTAAAACCGAGTTGGTTTTTCAAAATAATCTCAATGAAGATGGCATTGTGACAAGAAATAAGGCATGTCTTGTGTGAAATGGGTATTCTCATATTAATGGAATTGATGTTGATGAAACATTGTACACTAGTGGATTGACTTGAAACTATAAGACTATTTTTAGCTATGATTATGAAAAAACGTTTTAAATTTTACCAAATTGATGTTAAATCAATATTTTTAAATTGATTCCTTGAAGATGAAGTCTACATCGAACAACTAGTTAAATTTCTTATTCACAATGATGAGAGAAAAGTGTACTGACAGAAGAAAGCATTGTATGGTTTGAAGAAAACACTAAGATTTTGGTACTCATGGATAGAAAAATACCTCAATAAGCTCATTTATCATAGAGGATAGGTTTACCACAACCCCTAAATCAATTAAGATAAATTAAAATGAATGGTGATGCTAATATATGTTGATGAAATCATATTTGGAGGCTTTGATGACACCTAATGGAAGTAGTTTTCAGAACTAATGAGGTGTGGATTCCAGATGTATTTAATTATTAAATTATACTTTTTCCTTGGCTTGGAGGTGATTCAAATAAAGGATGGTAAATTTATCACCCAAACTAAATAAACTATTGAAGTAATGAAAAGGTTTCAAATAGAAGATTAAAAATCTATGGCTACTATGATGGAGCCCCCGATAAAATTGTCAAAATATAATGAAGGTGAGGTAGTTGACGTGACTCTTTATAGGAAAATTATTATTAGTTTACTCTACTTTATAACTATATGACTAGACATTGTGTTCATCACATGTCAAACTATTCATTATTAGAGTTATCCAAAAGAAAGTCACATGAAATCCGTGAGATGAATACTTCCTTACACCGACCAAACAGTGAAATTTGGTATACATTATTACATAAATTCATATATGTGACTGATAGTCTATATGGTTACTTATTGGAAAGGTTCTATTGATGAAAAAAAATACTTATGGAGGTGTTTTTTATCTTGATAAATCTTAAATCTCATATAAAAGTAAAAAGAAATACTGTATATCTTTAATCACCACAAAAGATGAATATGTTACAAAAACTCAATCTTGTACCCAATTAATATGGAAGAATAAACAATTGATGATATTTTAATTGAGGCATTATATTCTATCTTGATTATGTGTGAAAATTATAGTGCTATAAACATTATCAGAAATCATATTCAACACTTAAGAATGAAACACATCGAGATTAAATACCATTTCTTAATGTAGAAAGTGGAAAAATATATTGCAAAATTGGATCATGAGACTACTGAAAATAACATAGTAGACATCATGAAAAAGGATCTACCCAAGGTGGATTTTGAATAGCATCAGTTGGATATGGGAGTAAAACTGAATCCATCACTTTAGATGGAATTAGAGATGAAACCCCCACTACTCAATATATATTTCTATTTGAGAATGATATGATTTCTATCTAAAATTCACTATTTAAATTTCTAACTCTCTCCTATAAATATTTAAAGAATTTCTCTTTGGGTTCATTGAGAAAGGGGAAAAAATATTCATAAAAAATCAACCAAGAGCTGAAATTTGTGAAAAATGGGTAATTCTACTGAGGGGGGATGTTTGTATAAAAAAAATGGGGATTTGTTCAAAGGGGAGTAGTGTAAAGTGTCATGAGGTGTTTTTGTCAGGAGAATTCTTTCATATTACCCTTTTTTCTCACATAAAGACTTATCTCACATGATCTTAGAGTTTGTGATTGATTAATCATTGATGCACTCCTAGAAGGTAAGAAAATTAGTATGTGGTTATAGTTAGTTTGGTTCTGAAATTTTCCATTCATATTGGAAAATATGTGTTTGCTATTGAGTTATAAACAAACCTAATGGGGGAGATTGTTGTACATAATACCTTTGGTTCTTTGTGTTGATTTTATTTTTTGAAAATCTTATCTAGGTGTTGAAGTTGATAAATATTGTGGATAATAGTTTATTCTTATAGTATTTTTTGGATGTGTTAAATCCATAAGGTGTGTTGATGTTAGAGAAAAATGCATATTAAAGATAGTCACCATGAAAAAACCCATCATACTATATCGTAGGATCTACCTGATCTAAGGTTCCTACACCATGGATAGATGCTTGTGCTGAAACCCTATTAAAGAAGTGATAACCATGACACATGTTCTATTTGTGTCATTGAGGGTGTGTATTTGGAAGGGTGATAGTTTCTAGTGTTTCTCTATGTTTATAGAAAGTACGTTATAGCATGTCAGACTGCACCATAACGATATTCATAGGTATGAACAACTAATTTTCAACATATCTAGAGTTGTAAGTAGGCCTACACCATGGGTACAGGCTATGCTCTAGAGGTTTGAATAGTAGGAGACCACCACACTACAATTATACCTTATAACATGGAGAGTTTAGATTAGTCAGCACAATTGTTTTTATTTCCTCTAATCCTTTAGGATATCATTCCATAAGATATTTCCAAACCATATTTATTTCAGTGAGTTAATATTTTAGAGGAGATCATGGTGTGATCATGGGTAGTCCTCAAAGGAGCCTTATGTGTGAGAAAAATAGACTTGATCATGGTAATCCATGTTGTAGAATAAGATACCATGAATACATAAATATATTTAATCTCTCTTATACACCATAGTGTAGGAGGTTATACCATAGTGTTGACCTATTTAGAGGATCCCACATTGTATAAGGTTTAGTCATTCCATATCTGAGAATTTACTGTCAAAGACAAGAAGTTTGAAAAGGAAGTTATACTATAGATCTTAGGCCTCTGAATTAAATAGTCATTATTTTCCACCTTTTAGTGGGAATGACATATGGGGTGATCCTAGGAAGGTGTATAAAGAGTTTCTTGATACCAAACCTTTAATCAAATCAAAGTATTTGATTACTCCTCAACTATACACAATATTTTAATGGAGACAGACAAAAATAGACTTGGGGGAGGAGGGGAGAGGATCTGTAGGATAATTGATATGGTATTTCCAAACTTTCTAGAAAATTGGAAAGTGTATAAGGAGGTGAATCCAAGAGATTTATCTCACTACAATATCATTAAGTTGTACATAAGAGACACACCATTCCAGGTGTATTTTCACACACTAATTTTATGAAGAAGAAGGGTGTCATGGAAGGATTAGTGAGTTCCTTTTCATGATGATAGGCAATGAACTTGTATCATCTATGTGAATAGTGAGTTCATAGGGTCAGTACAACCTCCCTATTGTGTAAACCAAATAGAAGTAGTGTACTCTAGTGTTTTAGGTGCACAAACACATCACCTTTTCATGATACTTGGACTAGCCCAGTTAGGGTGAACCAAGTAAAAATATCTTATGAGATTTATTTCTTTCATCAACTATAGATATAAAGTTATGGAGAGAAATAAGAATTCTTTACATTGAGAAAACATGATCAAATTCAAGGGTCAATGTTTTTTAATATGTATTACCTCAATTCACCCCCTCAGGTAATCACATTGATAAGGGACCTATAAAATAAGAAATAAAATAAAATAAAATATATTTTATATGATTAAATTGTAGATTTTTACCCTTATAGTGTGGGTATTAAGAAGATTTTGTCATTAGTAAGTTTCTTTTAAAAAATTATCGCTAGTAGCTACACTATTAATTCAATTTTTTTTTCTAATAAACCTTTTTTCATAAAAGTGATATGTGAACTAATGATTCCAATTTTTTGTTCGTATGGTTTACCCTTCACATAGTACTAATATATATTTCTATAAAAAACGAATAGTATTTAACAGTAATTAATGTAGTTGATCAATTATTATACAAACATATTATGAAAATGTACCTTGTGAATACATTTACAACCGAGGATCCCAACCATATATGATTGATAATTTCGTTTACATTCTCAAGATAAATATTGTATATAGTTGACTCTTTGTACATATATTATTCAAAATAAATGAAGGTCATATTACTATATATGAACATTGTATCCACATGAACTTGTAATATTAGTAAATGTGGTAGTTTAATTGATGGGTTAAAGGTACTCTTAGAAGATCTTTTCAATTTATCAGTTGATCCTTTAGATTATTTTGATTTGAACTTTGATTTCCCCTTACTTTTATTATTATTTAATAACATTCCTTGATTTAGTCCTTTTTTCAATATTTATTAAAGTTTTTTCATAAAAATAAATTGGAAAGGAAATAACTAATTATTACCATATATTTTTACAAGATTATAAGGCAATGATATGAAATTTCCAATAACAAGTTTGACTATGTGAAAATACATATCATAAAGGTAAATAGGTATCTAGATGCTCAGATCATGAGCTACATGAATTTCTACCCTCACATGATCTGTAGGAAGTTCTTTGTTGTGTAGAATATATACTTTGATATTGTACATTTTACCCATTTAAACAAGGTGATGAGTGGGTGCTGATAGATATAAATGAAAATTAATTTAACTATGTATAGTTTTATTACAAGAATGTTATCAATAGTTTTTTTGATTCACATTTAGTAGGAAAAGTTATAAAAAAAATCAATTATCTTAGGTAAGGTAGATATTTTAGGGGAATGGATAAACTCAAAGCCCAGGGGGGAGTTGATATTCATGTTGTGGTTGTTGAGTTTTTGTTCCTTAGTATTGAGAGATTAAACATGTGAAGAATCCATTATCTATAGAAGTATTTGAACATTTAATTTAGATTACATAAATGTAGTACTGAACACATAATATTATGAGGTAATACAATGTATATTAAAGAAATTAACCTAATTATTTAACTCTATTTTTTTCATTAAAGGATGAAGGTATTTGACCCCTCTATAAATTATTCAAATCTCCTCCTTGTGGACCCATATGAAATATTAAACCCCATCTACATTGGGACCCCTAATAAATGATTGTGACATCCCAATAAATGGGTTATCTTTAATTAAATTTACATATGAACCTATAGTGGTTTTGGTTGATAACAGAACAATTGACCACTTTCTATTTGCAGGATCCAAGAAATAAAATACTTGTAATTACTATGATTCCATTATGAATGGTTTATCCTTATATCATTCCTTACTAAAATCCACTTTCATGAGTCCTAATTCATCAATTTTAACTACACTCCTATTTTCAACCCATTTGTATTGAAAAATCAGCACTTGAAATACTGTATAATCTAACTCCAATATTTCTTTGATGACACCAAAGTATGAAATATTTTCATATATTGGATTCTTACCCTTGGTATGGATACATGTATCATTTATTCCACAAGAGTAACTCTACTATTTTTCATCATACTATGTTTAACATGTTTCTTTTTATAAAATGTATAACTATTAATTGCATAACCATTATAAGATAATACATGTACACTTGGTCCCCTAGATAGCCATTAAATTTTTTCTTAAATTGAATTTGGATTTTTAGATAACTCCTTAAAAATATTATATCAAAAACATCCTATAAACCATCAATTATGTGTATTTGATATCAATATTTAATCCCTCGAAGTATTAAAATGCCTAAGAATTAATTTTTAGGTTTTAATACATGGTAAATCCTTTAAAATATTATATAAAACATAAAATTGAGTTTTATCCTACTCTATAATGGTAAATGTGACAACATCTATTTTGGAAATTCCTTCACCCATAAGCCACTCACTTTAATGAGATATTGGGAGACCAATGCTATCTATATCCGACATTTATTCAGTAAAAAATTCAACACATTCCTCTATAATATATTGATCTATAATACAACCTTCTATATGAATTTGTTTTTTTATATACAATTTCAAAATCTTAATGGGGTATGTCCATCTATAATGTACATGAACACATAGCCAGATCTCTCTAACCAAGTAAAGCATCAAGTGAATAATCATATCTAATAATAAAATTGAGAAGAACATCTCTAATTAAATTAATATGACAACAATTTACTTTTTCATAGTTATAAACTTCACTGGGTCTATAAATTTACTGTATATATATTTGAAAAAAGAAACAAATCTTGGTTAATGTGTGTCAGACATTTTTAGGTAGAATATAATGTAAATATATATACATTAAATATTGAATCAAAACACAATAGTCATGTGATTTTTGGCCCTTTAACTTTAAATCAGTCATTAAGATGATATTATTGATAAATTTTGAATACCCCTCTGAAACCTTTACATCACTTAGGAAGTTAAAAAACTGATATATCACTTACTTGGAAAGATAATAAGTCATTAGAGGAATAAAATTCCATCTTTCACCCTTTTCTAGTGCCAAAATTTCCCTTATCCCCATGTCAAACATTTCCATCCTAGCCTTAATCCCATAATTTTTTGGGTACATTTATTAATATTCTAATGATACTTTCACACATATTTTTTCCACACACATGACATCAAGAAAATATACTATTAAAAACAATTTTATTATGGTTGTTAAAAAATAGATCACTTTTTTCCAAATGGTTTTAATAAGGTTTTTCAAAAAAAAATTCAAGAAACAATGACCATATAATTAACTTTATCAAACTATTGATCATCTATTAATGGATATGGTATTTTTGGTTCCTTTTAATTCATATAAAATGATGTCATACATGATTGGTATTTATGTCATCAGGGTAAAAAATTTTGATTTCCTAGAAAAACATTCTTTTAGGAATGTTTCAACCTAACTGAGTGTATACATTGTTCATGAATGAGACACCCCTTAATTCCTTTAATGATATATCCTAGAAAATTTCTATAATATTGAAAGTCATTTATCATCCTATAAAACATGTATCTTAATGTAAAATCATCATTTCTACAAGCATCATACAATGTAAAACTTAAATCCTACATTAATTTTAGATCTTTGATCAATGGAGATAAATAAACATAAAGATCATTACCCTATTGTTTTGGTCCTGATATAAGAATAGACAATATAATTTACTTTCTATTCATTAATAATCCTGATGTAAATTTGTAATTTTCCAACACAATTGGCCATGTATCATGTGTGCAAATTTATACACCAAAAACGATTCATTCCATTTGTAGATAACGTAAGATAGAGGTTTCCCATATTATTTCAAAATTTAGGATACTCATGATCAATTTTATTCCACTGAGGAGAGTATGATTGGTGAGAAGTTTCCCATCTTGAATTATTATATCTGCATACCACGTTAATTTATTTGTAGTCTTCTCACTTTTATATAAGTACTTAAACCTTGGAATGATCGGAAAGTACCATAAAGATTTCAATGGACTTGATTCATATTTCTTGTATCAAAAAGCACTATAATTAGGAAATTTTTAAGTAATTTATAGTCCTTAAGAAACAATATGTAGTCATTTTGGAAGATATGTATTCTTTCAAAGATCATACCCATTGAACATATCATTCATTTAGCATCATATATTTGACAAAGAAGATAATTATCTTCTGGTAACATATAATTCAAGAGAGAAAGTAGTTCAATAAAGCTGGTGTCACTCCATCTATTTCTAGTTTTCAAATTATATAGATTCAGTATGACTGATTTTTTTATATTTTTTACAACCAACATACAATGGAGTCTTTAAAAACTCTTTAAATTCTCAAACAACTTTGTACAATCATGAAGTTTATATTAAACTGTTATTTTCATTTCCTTAATATTATATTCATCATTATTTACACTTTTAATCATATCCTTAATATGATATTCATCATTATTCACACTTGTAATCATATTATATGATCCATAAACTATAGTGTTATCCTAGTCACTAACTACATTCAATTCCTTCCTATATTTAGTTTCAAATTTATAACATCGATCTATTATGTGATAGTACAAGTATTCTTCCAACTCCTTTGGACTAATTAGTCTTGAATAACAACAACATAAACATGAACATATGATTTGAGAAGGGTCATATGCATGGTCTTTTGAAAATTTTATGAACTCTTTAACCACAAATCCATACTCTTTTACCATAAAATTTCCATCCATCCATTTTCAATTCATATCCACTATATTTGATTTAATAATATTTATATTTCATATTAAATAAATAAATACACCAAAGGTATGAGTTAGATTCCTAAGAGGCTATTATTTACACACACACACACAATCATCATATTTGATGTACATTATTATTACATTAATAACTTTTTAGAACATTTGAAGATGATGAATTTTATGAATAACAATTATAATAACACTTTTTTTATTCAAACAAGACACATGTCATAATTCATTCTATTTTTTGGAATGGATCTAATGAGGGATATAATTCACTCTCATTCACTATCAACGTGCACAAGAAACCTATGGATTTTTACAAATAGATAACTATTGGGGTATATATAATAATATTTCAATATTAAAACATACATAAAAACAAATCATTTATTTTTCTCAATGTTTCTGCAGTGTTCGAAGGAATAAATTATGAAGAACCATTTTAATGAAGACTATGAAATTTATAAAAACACATTACAAAGAAGTCATAAGGCATGATAACCCATTTTAATTTCTATAAATAATAATTTATTGATCATTTCAAAATAGCCTAGACAACATTATCATTGAAATACTCATAGAAGTGCGAAAATCATAAGAAGAATAAAAAAATATAAAATTTCACTAAATACATCATAATTTTCAAAAATCAACTCAAACTTCTAACTTGCCTCCTCACATACTGGACAAATAATTTTATAAATTTCCATTCTGACCAATAACCACTGAAAATAATACACATGTGTTCTAAAACAAATCTTTAACATCTAAGTCGAATATATTTTCAAAAAATCATCCCAGATTGCCTCATTCCTTCAAATAAAAACCACATATGAAGCAAATTAAAACCAAATCATTCCTTTTCATTGAAAAAATATATTTTGAAACCAATAAAGGGGTGGGAATTGGACCAATGTGAAAAAATAGGGAATGCATAAAAGAAAAGGGAAGAAAAAAAACATAAGAATCACTACCACAACAACATGAAAAAAAGAATCCCAAGGTGTGGAAAACTGTGGTACGATACCATAAGATTAGCAAGGAAGCCGCATGCACCACTGTTCAGGGAAAAAAACAAAAAAACACAACACATACACATTGAATCATTTGTGAAATACACAAAAACAAGATTCAAATATCATACCTTTAGTTTTGAGGGTTTGGATTCATCCAAAATGTCCCATGAGATCGCAGTAGAGTTCGACTTACTTAATAATATTGAATGACATGAGGATCAAAGATCTTTGTTAGGGTTTTTTAAAATAATAAAAAGAGTTTTACGAGCGTTAGTAAAAAGTGCTGATAAAAGATACATTTATTAATGCTAAAATAAAAATTAATTTTTTTATTAGTACTTTTTTTTATCATTATCAGTGCTAAATATAGTGTTGATAAAGTATGGATTTATTAACGCTAAATTTAGTGCAAATAAAGTTTATATTTAGTTCTGATAAATACTAGTTTATAAAAATTAAAACTTAAATTTAAAAATTACAATAAATTACTAATTATATAAACTTGAATAATTAAAATTAGAAAATAAATTTATAATAAAAGTGAATAAATATTAAAATTAATAAATTACAAAAATATTAAAAATTAATAATTTACAAAAAATATTAAAAATGAATATGTAATATTAAATGAATAAATAATATTAATTATTTAAATTAAAAAAATATTTTCAAAATGAATAAATACGATTAATTATGTAAATTTAAAAAATATTAAAAATGAAAAAATATTATAATAAAGTGAATAAATATTAAAAATTTCATTTAAATAAAAAACAATTAAAATAAAATATTAATTAAAAATGAATAAATAATAACTGCATAGAGATTTAAATAAAAAATAAAAAATAAAAAATAAAAATTAATTGTGTAAATTTTAAATATATTAAAATATTAAATATTAGTAATTAAAAATGTATTAATAAATATTAAAAATGAATAAATCACATAATTTTTAAATAAATAAATGTTAAAAATGATTAGATTACAAAAAAAATATAAAAAACGAATAAGTATTAAAAATGTGTAGAAAATAATAAATGAATAAATATTAAAATTTGATAAAATTTAATAATTAAAAAATAAATAAATTGTAAAAATATTACAAAAATGAATTGGTAAATTTAATTATATAAATTAATGAAAAATTAAAATTAATAAATATTGAAAAATAATTTTAAAAGAAATAGATTTATAATAAAGTACTATTTTATAATGAGTAAATAATATTTTTATAAATATTTAAATACAAGTATATTAAAATAATAATGAATAAACATTAATTATAGAAATTACATAAATATTGAAATTATTGAATATTAATATTTAAAAATGTATAAATTACTATAAAAATGAATACATTTCAAAAATATTAATTTTAATAAACATTAAAAATGAATAAATTATAGAAAATACTAAAAAATAGATAAATATTAAAAATTAATAAATAATATCAAATGAATAAATGTTTAAAATGAATAAAACATAATAATTAAAATTGAATAAATTATATAAAATATTATAAAATGAATAAATAATATTTACATATTTTAAAAAAGTATTAACAATAAATTAATTGTAAAAATAAAAATGAATAAATTTAAAAATTAAATTTACATACAAAATATTCATAATAAATTACTAATTAAAAATTAATAAATAATAATTATATAAAGATTTAAATACAAAAGTATTAAAATAAAAGTGAATTAATATTGATAATATAAATTATAGAGATATTAAAAATATAAAATATTAATAATTAAAAATGAATAAATAAATATTTAAAAATGGAAAGATTATAAAAATATTAAATGAATATATATATATATATCTATGTAAAATTACATTAATTACATTTGAGAAATAAAATGACTTTTCTTGTGATTGTGTGTTCGTATGTGTGTGTGTGTACTACAATGAGACATGTCAAATTGAAAAAAACTACTTTATACACATATATATACATGCATATACATGTACACACACACGTACATATAATTACATACACATACATACATATACGTCCGCATACATACACATAATACATAAACATACACACACACACACACACATACATAAATAGATATACATCCACATACATACACATACACATACATACATACACGTATATATACATACATGCACCATCAAATATACATACATGTACACATATAAACATACACATACACAACACATAAATTGATATACATACAAATGCAAATACACGACACATACAAAACATATACAAACATGAAAATACACAACACATATGACACACACACACACACATATGCACATATATGCATAGGCATACACATACATATAAATACGCACACACACACATAAACACACACATACATCCACACACACACACACACACACACACACACATACATACAAATATATGTGTATATTTTAAATATATAATATGAATATAAATATATAAATTCAAATATGAACTCTATTTAATGTATTTATATATTTATTTCAAAATTTATTTTTATAGTTTATATCATAATATTTTAACACACACACACGTGTGTGTAATTATAACTATATATAATTATAAATAAGTATAAGGGAATAAACAAAATTATACATATTTTATGTTATATAAATCATATTTTAGAATATTAATTAAATATATATATATATATATATTTACATATATTACATATACAATTAAATAAATATATATTCATTTATATATTTATAAAATTATTTAAATACAATTTTAATATATTATATTTATAGATACACTTTTTAATGTATATAAATATATTATTAAAAATTTTTATTGATTAATATAAATTTGATAATTTTTTTATATAAAATTATGAAAATAATTGATAATAATTTTTTATTATAATATTGTTATAAATCATATTTAAATAAATATATATATATATATATACACACACACACACACACATACACGCTAAGGGGTTGGCTCACCCAGGTTTGAGTCTTGGGGAGTATTTGTTTTCCATGTACGTTCCAAGGGGGTGGATGTATAATATCTTATATTATATATTTTATAATACACACACACACACACACTATATATTTATATAAATATATATACTTATTATTATAAAAATCATATTTAAAAATATGTAAATATGTATATTTATATTAATTAAATTATTCACGGTGCCATTTATCAGTGCTAATCCAAGCATTGGTAAAGTATTTCTTTATCAACATTAAAAGAAGCACTGAAAGAGGTATCCTTTTATCAATTTTTTAGAGATAATAATGTGTACATTTATTAGTGCTTTTAGTTAGTATAAAATTTTATCTTTTATCAGTGTTCTTTTAGTGCTGATAAATGGTATCTTTGAATATTTTCAACTCTGTTGTAGTGCTAATTAATTTCATGATGTCAGAGTTGTGATAAACATGATAGTAATTGCATGCCTTTATTTGAATTTCGTATTTGATTTCCATTTAACTCATGTTAATTGGTTTTTTATTTATTAAATTATATTTTTGTTTTATTTAATTAATATGATAACCATGAACATTTTCAGTTATTTTCCGGATGATACCTAATAAGTAATCAAAGTCGGGAGAATATAAGAGAATTTATTTATTTAAAACTCGATCATGTGCATGAGAGAATCATAAGTCATAGGTGAGTGAACTCAGAATAAAAAAATATACTGATGGAAAAATTAATATTGTATGTTATTTCTCTATACTCTTGCATAAGTAATACCTAATAAGTAACCCCATGTAAAAAACACAACATAGATTAATACTTTAACTTTGTGAGAAATAAATTTTTATATTTCACCATGTGATTCGATGCTAAAATATCACACAAATTGTTCATTAAATCAGAGAATGAAATGTTGAATAATTTGTGAGAAAAATTAGAGCATTGTATAACATTAGATAATGAGACTTGATAATATTTTGATTAAATTTGGAATCAATGATAATTGGATAACTAAATATTCAGATGTGGGAATAAAATAATTGACATCGCATCACTACTATAGATAGGGATTTTATCAGCATTAAAAAAGAATTTTGTAAGCGTTAAAAAGTGATGATATTTTAAGGGCCATTAAAAGATAGTAGATTTTATCAGTGATAAAAATACCAATGATAAAATAACCCTTCACAATCATTAAAGAAGCATCTATAAAAATGATCTTTTGTCAGCACTATTTCTAGCATGGATAAAAGCCATGAGTTGTAACACCCCAAGAATTTTCAAATAGATTTATTATAGAATGAATAGATCAGTAAGTCTCTAAAAACACCACTTTTTTATAACCTAGCCAAGTAAACCTAATTTTGTCACTTATATGATGTGAATTTTTAAAATCTAACATATATGGTTGTGGTAAGTAAGTTATTTGGAGTCTAATAGAATTAACTTAATTTTCAGTGAATAGTAACCTACCCTTATGAATAGTAACCTACCCTTATGAATAGTAACTTACCATTATGAATAGTAACATGACACTTATGAATGGTATCCATGCCCTTGAAGGTATAAATGAATTTAGGCACCTTAAAAATGAAGATGAATATTTTAAGTGTTTATATTTTTCAATTAAATAATTATTTTAATTAAATATTTAATTAATCATATTTAGAAAATTATTTTTGAAAAATGGAATTCATTTTTGGAATCTACATGTCGAAAATTGGTAAGGGTGAATTTTTGGGATTTTTCTGAAATACTTGAATTTTTGATGAATAGTAAAATCTGATAATTCACAATAAATGCTAAATAATGGATTAATTGAGCCATTGATGATGATATACTAATATAAGCCCAATTTTTTTGAATTCACATGCATATATTACTATTCTTGGTCATGGAATACTCACTATTGGTTGTCTTGAGAGGAAATAATAAATTAATGATTATAATATTAAGAAAACTCCTCTCCCCGCCACTATATAAACCACCCCTCACCCGCTCTTCCTCCCACACAACTCGAGCTTCAAGCCTTATCTAAATTATGCCAAATACTCTTCCCAAGCCCTATCTCCATGTACAATACCTGCTGGTCTCACCAAAAGTCCAAAAAAAGGCCTTAAGGAGATTCTCAAGGAGGTGTACTCAAGAGGTGAACCATCCTTCTCTTTTCTTTCAATTTCTTCTAAAAAGTTCCATTCTTTTGTTCTCCTTTCTCACATCCCCTCATCAAAATGCCATGATAATTCCAGTACCTTAAATTTACTGTATTTTTATTGTTCTAATGGAATATTTCATCATAATCTCTCTTTTCCCCCTCTTTTATACAATAAATACAAACACCGTCCGAGGTGTGTAAATTTATCACACTCAAGGAAGACGGGTTTTCAATTTGCATTAATATATTCAATACTGGTCGTGAAAACTTTTCAATGGTTGAACCAGGTCATAATATATGTATCTTATATTGATTAAAGTTCTTTAATCTTTACACATTCATAATATGGAGTAAAAATACAAAACAAGTTTATTGTGCATAAAACCGCCAAGCCAAATCCAAGCGTTTATTTTTAACTCATCGAATGAATCATCCTCATGGTATATAACCAGAATCATTATAAGATCATTTATACCTATTTAATTTCACTAATAACGTATATTAACAATTCTGGATGTTTAACCACATTTCAAATAAACCTGCATTCAAGAATACAAGTAAACAGATCATGAAAACCAAAGAAGAAAATGCTACCAAAACAATAAAATTTAATCTCTTAAACCATCAAAAAGGCCATTAATGAACTTATTAAGGTTAAAACATATCAATTAAATGTTGATTAGGTTCTGGAATTATTAATTAACGAATCTAAATTTTATTATTCAGGTCATTAAGAACAATCAAGAACACCTTCAAGCATAAGGTAAGGGGTATCTTAACTCAATTTCCATTTATTGAGTTACACATCTATGTCATTAGTTTTTTATTTCCAAGAATATGTGTGAATGACCTATTATTATTTTATACTGTATATCCACTTATATTTTGTGGATTTTTATTTTTCACACATAAATATTTCATTGATTTATCGTCACTCTCATGACACAATCTTTGTAAGGGATCCTCTCTCTCACTTTTGTTCAAGAATCTCTCCTATGTTGTGTCCATTTATTTTTAATTAATAATGATGGGGTATGTTTTTGAACCTTCCCCATAATTCCCTTGTGATATATAAAAAATGGAATACCCCTTTACCTCTCATTTATCCCTCACAATAACACTCATTACCATGCCAAAATGTTTGTAAGGGGTTTCTCATCTCACTTTCATTTCTGTGAGATTTTCATTGTTCGCCACTTATTTCTTGTATTTGGTATCTGTGTAATTACATTTGATATATATAATAATATGATTCTATTTGTATTCATGTTATTTAATGATTCATTTGAGGGTTATTAAGTTCTGGTCATATGATTCGACCGATTACATTATGGTAAGAGACCTTGTCTCAACTACTATTTTGTTGTGACTAACTTTGTATTGTGCACCTAATAATCCTTATGTGGTGTACCTATTGCCCATTTGAGATCACTTTTCATTTGAAATTATATTTACATTAAATATCCATAATCTCATATCATGGATATGTTTTTTGTCTAAACCGTATACCATTTTACATACGGTGTTTATTTGGAAAGTTGTTTTAATTATGGAAATATTGATGAATCAGTATACTCTACTCTATACGGATATTGAAAAGGCACATTGATCTTGGATTGAATCAATGTATAAAGAATATTTTGGACATGAAGTGGCGGGTGGGGCCTCCTATATCCCCTCTATGCATCGGTAGGTCTCATGAGACATATTAGTTTGGTGACAAACCCTTCGAGTTTATTTCAAAAAATCAGATGGGTTTTACCCACAGAAATAAACCGTTTTAACAGTATTATGGTTTCATGTGCTAGATACATGTTGTCCAATTAATAATCATTGTATTTATTCATTATCAGTTATTATTATTATCCATGAGGTTTTCACTATGAAAAAATCTATGGATGCGGTTTCATTCTCAGTTTATTTATGGCATTAGTGTTTCATTTATTCACTATGCCATATAGATTATGTCATATTGACTATGATTCACTTATTATTACGTTCATGATTCCACCATTTGTAACCCTTACTGGGCATTTGAGCTCACCCCTTTCATTTTTTACTTTCAACAGGTGACAAAGAGGAGATCATTTATTGAGTTCTTGTGGATGCAACTTTTAGTTTTTGTTATGTATTGTATTTTGTAACCTTTTTCAATGTAATTTGTGTTACATCTATTTATCTAGTTTCTTCAATACTACTAAAATGATCATTCCTTCGAGATTTTTCATTCCTTATAACCATTCCAATATCACAAGTAATTCACCGGCTCCAGCCTAGAGGGGTCGGAGTGTTACAGTTGATATCAGAGGAAGTTTATTTGGAAACTTGGAAACTAGAGTAGGAAATATATAGTAGGGAAAAAATCCCTAATGTAGTATTTGAGGATAAATGTACAAGAACATCCTGGTATTTTGGTAAGGAATAGATTATGTGAATTTTTCTAGCAAATACATCCCTGTCTGGATACGAGCAGGTAGAGGTGGCTCTAGCACAGATGTACCTAAGAGTGAAAACTCTGACAAGGAGTTTTGGGCTTGACCTAGGGTATCCTGGTACATGACAACATGCCTTACTGCACTCTTGGTTATGACACTCCCGGGGGATATGCTTAGGATAATTCACATTTTCTTTACAATCCATTATGAAGGAGTTTAATGTAAATTTTTCCTAAGAGAAACCATGTTTATAAGATTAGCTATGCATATAATTTCAATATATGTTAAGTGCTTTTCTGTTGGAGATTCATAACCTAATATAGTGTATGCCATTATTTAGGAACGGTGCCTTTAGGGATTATGATTTTTCATTAAACATATGGTTAGTGCCTATGTCTATTCTTTAAGTTAAACCCCTATTTTATAACTTTTCAGATCAAGGAAAGTTAGTTACAAATGGAAGGAGGAGGATCTCAAATGACATTTCTATCCATTCCTGATGACTTGCTTGCAATAATTATTGAAAAGTCATGCCCCGAAAATTCTGAAACATTTTCAAATATACAACTCACTTTCAAGAAATTGTTTGAGATATCAAACACCTCCACTATACCTCGATACCATCGTGGATCATGGGTTGTATGTAATCAAATCCTATTTTCTCAATATTCTCATATTTTCAAGAAAGGTAAATATTATCAAGGCATTATCAAATATTTTACCTGATCACAAGATTTTGAAGCATATTATGATTTTGAAAAAGGTGTTGAAGAAGGAGACCCTTGTGCAACTTATTTATATTTTCTTTTGAAATATAATCTTTCAGCACATAATTATGTAATTTTAAAAGGACCATTGATTGAAAGTTTCAACTCAAATTCAATCCGACTATTTTATAAAAATCAAGTTTTATCAGATGTTTTGAAATTATAAGTCATACATAATTATTTTCCGAAACTATTTTTCTATGAACACCCATATTACCCAAGTTATACAAGGTGTATCTGGATGAAGGAAGAAAATGATTTTGAAGGATCTCTAAATCATTGTTTCAATACATGGACCTTCTATTTACATGAGCAAGATGATGATGAAACCAGATGGACACCATAATCAAGGTACCCTCACTTTTTAATAAGTAAATAAAATTTCTAGGATGAAATTTACGAAGGTGGGAATAATGTAACACCCCAAGAATTTTCAAGTAGATTTATTATAGAATGAATAGATCACTAAGTATGTAAAAACACCACTTTGTTATAACCTAGCCAAGTAAACCTAATTTCGTCACTTCTATGATGTGAATTTTGAAAATATAACATACATGGTTGTGGTAAGTAAGTTATTTGGAGTCTAATAGAATTAAAATAATTTTCAGTGAATAGTAACCTACCCTTATGAATAGTAACTTACCCTTATGAATAGTAATATGACACTTATGAATGGTATCCATGACCTTGAAGGTATAAATGAATTTAGGCACTTTAAAAATGAAGATGAATATTTTAAGTGTTTATATTTTTCAATTAAATAATCATTTTAATTAAATATTTAATTAATCATACTTATAAAATTATTTTGGAAAAATGGAATTCTTTTTTGGATTCTATATGTCGAAAAATGGTTAGGGTGATTTTTTGGGATTTTTCTGAAATACATGAATTTGTGATAAATAGTAAAATCCGATAATTCACAATAAATGCTAAATAATGGATTAATTGAGTCATTGATGATGATCTGATGATGTAATCCCAATTGGTTTGAAGTCACATGCATATATTACTATTTTTCGTCATGAAATAATCAATATTGTTTGTCCTGATAGGAAATAATAAATTAATGATTATAATATTAAGAAAACTCCTCCCCCCCTCCACTATATAAACCACCCCTCACCCCTCTTCCTCCCACACCACTCAAGCTTCAAGCCTTGCCTAAATTCTGCCAAATACTCTTACAAAGCCCTCTCCCCACGTCCAAGACCTTCTGGTCTCACCAAAAGGCCAAAAAGAAGGCCTTAAGGAGATTCTCAAGGAGGTGTACTCAAGAGGTGAACCTTCCTTCTCTTTTCTTTCAATTTCTTCTACAAAGTTCCATTATTTTGTTCTCCCTTCTCACCTCCCATCATCAAAATGTCATGATAATTCCAGTACCTTACATGTACTGGATTTTCATTTTGATAAGGGGATATTTTATCATAATCTCTCTTTTTTCTCCTCTTTTATACAATAAATTCAAACATTGTCCGAGATGTGTAAATTTATCACACTCAAGGAAGAAGGGTTTTAAATATGCATTACTATCTTCAATACTGGTCATGAAACCTTTTCAATGGTTGAACCCGGTCATAATATATGTATCTTATATTTATTAAAGTTCTGTAATCTTTACACGTTCATAATATGGAATAAAAAAACAGAACAAGTTTATTGTGCACAAAACCACCAAGCCAAATCCAAGCGTTTATTTTTAACTCATCGAATGAGTCATCCTCATGGTATATAACCAGAATAATTATAAGATTATTTATACCTCTTTAATTTCACTAATAATTTTTATTAACAATTCTGGATGTTTAACCACATTTAAAATAAACTTTCATTCAAGAATACAAGTAAACAGATCATGAAAACTAAAGAAGAAAATTCCACCAAAACAATAAAATTTAATCTCTTAAACCATAAAAGGAAATTAATGACCTTAATAAGGTTATACCATATAAATTACATATTTATTAGGTTCTGAAATTATTAATTAATGAATCTAAATTTGATTATTCAGGTCATTAAGAACAATCAAGAACACCTTCAAGCATAAGGTGAGGGATATCTTAACTCAATTTCCATTTATTGAGTTACACATCTATGTCATTGATTTTGTCTTTCCAGTAATATGTATAAATGACCTATGATTTTTTTATACTATATATCCACTTATATTTTGTAGATTTTTATTTGTCACACATAAATATTTCATTGATTTATCCTCACTCTAATGACACAATATTTGTAAGGGATCCTCTCTCTCACTTTTGTTCAAGAATCTCCCCTATGTTGTGTAATTTTATTTTTAATTTATAATTATGGGGTATGTTTTCTCACCTCCCCATAATTTCCTTGTGATATATAAATATTGGAATACCCATTTACCTCTCATTGAGCCCTCACAATAACACTCGTTACCATGCCAAAATGTTTGTAAGGGGTTTCTCATCTCATTTTAATTTCTATGATATTTTCATTGTTCCCCACTTATTTCTTGTATGTGGTATATGTATACTTCCATTTGATATATATAATAACATTATTCTCTTTGTATTAATGTTATTCAATGATTCATTTTAGGGTTATTAAGTTCTGGTCATATGATTTGACCGATTACATTGTGGTAATAGACCTTGTCTCAACTACTATTTTGTTGTGACTAACTTTGTATTGTGCACCTAATAATCCTTATGTAGTGTACCTACTGCACATTTAAGATCAATTTTCATTTAAAATTATATTTAAATTAAATATCCATAATCTCATATCATGGATATGTTTGTTGTCTAAACCGTATACCATTTTACATACGGTGTTTATTTGGAAAGTTGTTTTAATTATGGAAATATTGAAGAATCCGTATAATCTACTCTATACAGATATTGAAAAGGAATATTGATCTTGTATTGAATCAATGTATAAAAAATGATTTAGGAATGAAATGTTGGGTGGGGACCACTATAACCCCTCTATGCATCGGTAGGTCTCATGAGACAAATCTGTTTGGCGACAAACACTTCGAGTTTGTTTCCAAAAATCAGACGGGTTTTTACCCACATAACTAAATCATTTTAACAATATTATGGTTTCATGTGCCAGATACATGACATCCAATTAATAATCAGTATCTTTATTCATTATCAGTTATTATTATTATCCATGAGGTTTTTACTATGACAAAATCTATGGATGCAGTTTCATTCTCATTTTATTTATGGCATTAGTGTTTTATTTATTCACCATGCCATATAGATTATGTCAGATTGACTATGATTAACTTATTATTTCATTCATGATTCCACCATTTGTAACCCTTACTGAGCATTTGAGCTCACCCCTTTCATTTTTTACTTTCAACAGGTGACAAAGAGGAGATCATTTATTGAGTTCTTGTGGATGCAACATTTAGTTTTCATTATGTATTGTATTTTGTAACCTTTTTCAATGTAATTTGTGGTACATCTATGTATCTAGTTTCTTCAAGACTACTAAACTGATCGTTCCTTTGGGATTTTTTGTTCCTTATAACCGTGCCAATATCACAAGTAATACACCGACTCTAGCCTAGAGGGGTTGGGGTGTTACATGAGTTTTAGGAATGTGCCACCAAATTTATAGCTCATTAAAATGAACTATTCAAAATAAAATAATAATTTAATTTAAAATAAATTCACATAATAATAAATTAAAATTATAAAAAAATCTACACTATAAACATTTCAATACAATACAATCACATTGGTATGTACAATTTGTTACAAACTTTTTCAAAAAATTCAAAAACACCTTGGATGGACTTTTATTTCGCTTTCATTGGGACCCCTTTCAAAAGAGCCCAATCACACTGCCGTTTTCTGATCATACTACCCTAGATTAAACAGAAAAAGAAAATACCTATAATAAAAACAATTCTTCTATTAGTAATAATATAAATAAATAAATGAAACATATATATGATACAATGAATTAATAAAATGTCACTTTTAAACTGAAAACACACACAAAGTTATACTGAAAACATAGTGTTTCAAACTGATGCATGGTTGATTCTTACACTTCACAAATGATTTATGGATCATTATCCTAAAGTTTCAAGACATTACAAGCACATTTTCTCAATTTGGAGTATGTGACATGTTTTTTGAACTAATATTTCAATTTTAAATAAAAATACACACTTTTAGTCATATTGGGAAAATTGTGTGTCAGATTGATGTGTAGTTAATTCCTACATGTCATAAATAATATATTTTTATATTTATAAAACATGAAATTATCTTGATAACATGTTATTAAAAGGTCTTGGTGTAATGGCCTGATCCATCCCATGATCATGATATTGTTCGCTTTGGGCCTAGCATGCATGGTTTTGCTTTCCATGGAATTTGGCCCTTAGTCATTAGCCAAAAAAAGGATTCATGATGGGAGAGGTATCCACACCACATTATAAAGGAGTGATTCATGCTCCTCCTCCTTCGATGTGGGTTTGCTATAATAATCCCCCTAGAAGGGCCCAACATCCTTACTAGAACATCGAATGAACACTGGTTCAGATAACATTTGTAACAACCCAATCCAGCCCACAATCATGAAAATGTTTTCTTTGGGACTAGAATGCACGATTTTACTTTCCTTGGGCTCTGGCCCTCAGGAATTCCCGAGGAAAATGCCTCATATTTTTGATGTTACGGACCCAAATTCCACTTAATAGGTTCCTCGAACTTAGTAAGCCATATGGACTCAATTGTATCTCCCCAAACACTAGAGGCTTCTGATTAGCAGTGAGAGAATAGGGTGTGTCTATGGGGAGACTATGACCTCATTATTAGAGTGTATCACAACTGATAAATATAAATAAAGGTAAATATTGTAAGTAATATAAGTAAATAGAAGGCACAACAAAAATAGACAAGTATAACAATAGCTGAAATAACTGGAATAACATACAACACCTGATTGTGATATGTCGTGTATCTAGTAATCTGGAAAAAATAGATAAAATGTAGAAATAATGCATGAAAACCCCAATGTATAAAAAATGAAATACATAAACTTTCCTAAGAATCCTGAGCTACAGCTCGATCATCTACTACCATATCCATCCTATCACAGTAAGCAATCAAGTGTCCAAAGCATTACGCTTCCCTTTATCAACACCTACATACATGTAATTTTCCCCAGGTACCAAACGGTGCCTAGAGAGGGTGTGATATAAATCTCAGTGGGCCACCAATAATGATGTCTATAACATCCATACTATGTAATGGAAATGTAATAGGGTGCAAGAATTCATATATAAAGTAAAGAAGTACAATGTAACTAAATACCCAAGTACCAGCTTCAGCCCTTGGATGGTGTCTAAACATGAAACCGGTTTATTATTTGATTATTACCAGTTTATAAATAAGTAACATGTTTGCAATAATATATGTTCCAAGATGTAACAAGGAAACCTGTAATGATATTTAATAATGAAGTTCCAAGATAATAACCATGGAAACATATACGTCAAGGTTTTCCAACTCAGTAATGGTTGTATATTGACTAAGGGTAGGAGTGTAATCCCAAGATCATAGTCCGAGGAATTCTACAATAATATGACTACTGAGTCCAAGGAGTTTATCCAAGGTAAAATAGGGCTAAGTTATGAATGGTCCTGATGGGATTTAACCATGGCACCTACTTTTCAATGTTGGATCCA
This sequence comes from Viscum album, assembly GCA_963277665.1. Classification (NCBI taxonomy): domain Eukaryota; kingdom Viridiplantae; phylum Streptophyta; class Magnoliopsida; order Santalales; family Viscaceae; genus Viscum; species Viscum album. Next base: position 452,369,909 of record OY728133.1, read on the forward strand.
AGGATTGTATTCAAGGCATCCTGTAATAATACTGAAGGGATCCTATAGAGTTGTGGGTATAACAAATAACAGCTAATCACATATTTGGGAAGATCATAACCAAACGGTTCTATTGATTATAAGAATGATGTATAAATTTAGTAAACAACACCCGATGAAATCAGAAGGCCCCACATGACAATTCCAAAATCAAAAAACTTAAGGGATGAGTTATAGAACACCCTACTTAGGCTTGTATGACTCTCCTCATCTAGTATTAGCCTTTAATTTGGCATGAAACAGAGTAGATCTAAGAAAAGAAAAACAATTATTACACCTTGATAACTAAGTCGAGAGCAAGAGATATGAATAATGATTAAAAAGGACTTGAGTACTTACCTTTTCCCAATTAATGTGACAAACTAAAGCTCTAATAGATCCCAAATGAAAGACATATCTTGATCCCTTGTTTAGGCCTTCAAAATGACCCAAAATGGGAGAAATAGAGGTTAATATCGCTAGAAATCGAATTAGGGAAGAAGGAGGGTATTAATTAGACCATTAAGGGTAAAAATGTAAAATTAACCAAAAATTATCCTTTTCATGGTTTGGCTACACAGTTTCACAAACCGTGCACAAACCAGGCATGTGTACCTAGAGAAGAGGGGGCACTTGTATGGTTAGGCCACACGGTTAGGGAAACCTTAAGACAACCATGCAGTAAGGCTCTATAAAAAAAGAATTCCACCCACACAGTTTTCTCTAACCATGTGGCCTCCCCACACGATTTATTACAAACTATGCGCTAGGGCTAGTTCCTCCAAAAATATGGGTTTTGGACTCTGAACAAGTCTCAAACACCCTTGAGACCTTTTCTAACTCGTTAAGAATCTATATTAGGTTCGAGATAAATAATTAGATTGAAATTTAATGTATCCATACCTGGGTGAAAAACAGATTCTTACAGTCTTCCCCCCTTAAAAGAACTCATCACTGAGTTGACCTTCCAAGGGTGGTGAAACACTATCTGAGAACAACTCTAGCCATTGGGAATATATGCCGGCCTCCCTCTCCCAAGTATCATCCTTCATGAGGTCATGCTACCATAACACTTGTATTAGATAGACATACCAACCTCGAAGATCCTTTATGCTCCAGTCAATGATGCATACTGGATACTAATTAAAGGTAGCATCAACATCTAACTCAAATTCCCTAGGATCAAATGTATGAGGTGAGTCAACATGATATTGGTGAAGCTGTGAAACATTAAAGATGTCATGCATAACATAGTACCTATGAAGTAGTATCAAATGATAGGCTACTAGCCTGAATATTTCTAAAATCTCAAACAACCCTATGTAAGGTGGTGAAAACTTCCCTTGATTCCATAATTGTCTATAAACTAGCCTAGGCAACACCCATAGGAAAACATGATCCCTAAACTCAAACTCTATAGGTCATCAGTGATGATTGACATAATATTTCTATCTAGTTTGAGCAGTAGTCATACGCTTCCTGATCTGATGAACCTTCTCTAAAGTCTCCAGTATAAGACACGGGCCTAGTAGGGCTACCTCACCTACCTCTATCTAGCATAAGGGTGAATGACATGTCCTAACATATAAGGCCTCAAAAGGATCCATTTGAATTATTGAATGAAATCTGTTATTATAGGAAAACTCGAAAAGAGGGATATTATTCTCTAAAGAACCACCAAAATCAAAGAAACATGCTCGAAGAATGTTCTCTAGAACCTGTATCATCCGTTCTGACTACCCATCAGCTTGAGGGTGAAAAGATGTGCTTAGTAGCACCAGTATGCCCATAGCTTTCTACAAGAGCTCTTATAACCTTGATGTGAAATGAGTATAATGATCTGAAACAATAGTAAAAGGGACCCCATGTAGTCGTATGATCTCAGGTACATGCAGTATTCTTATCTCATCAATTGAGAATGTCTCTCGAATAGGAATGTAGTGGGATGATTTTGTTAGTCAGTCAATAACTACCCATACAATGTCACTACCCCTCAACAACCTAGGTTACCTGACTATAAAGTCCATAGAAACATATAACCATTTCAATTTTGGGACTAAAAGTAGCTGTAACAAGAATAAGAGTCTCTGATGCTCTGGCTTCACCTGCTGACAAGTGGAACACCAAGAGATAAAGCCGGTTATCTAACGTTTCATCCCAGGACACCAATAATGGTGTCACATATATCGATACATTTTGGGGATTCTAGGATGAACTTCCCACTAATAATAATGGGACTCTTGTATAAAATCCTCTCTCATATCTATAGGAACCTAGAAACAGTCATGAATATGCAGGATTTTTTCTTAGTCCACAGACCAATCTGGAGGCGGGTTATCTCCTAATATACTCTCATAGAGAACCAAGCCCTCAGGATCTGAAAATTTTCTTCCCTTCAACTTCTCAAGGATGGAATAGGTAACTATCACGACTGAGAGGTAAGAATTCCCATGACTATCATTAAACTCAAGGTGCATCTAATAGAATAGGACCATTAATTTCCATTTGTCACTGGCTTTCTATATAGCATGTGCTTGAGTTTTCTGACTTAGTGAATCAATGACTACATTGAACTTTTCAAGCGCATAGCTGAGCCCAAAATCAAATAACTATTAATATTAGACCCATATCTACTATTTGAGGTTCAAGTTACACCATGAAAAGATATATTTGAGGCTCTTGTGGCCCGTTTACACCAAAAAGCACTCACCCAAAAGATAGTGTCTCCAGCAATGTAAGGCATGGACAACTGTTTCTAGATTAAAGTCATGTGTCAGGTAATTTCTCCCATGAGTCCTCAACTACTGAGATCTGTATGCAATGACTATGTCCTCCTATATAAGAAATGATCCTAGAATGATTCCTGATGCATCATAGAAGATGATATAACCTCTACCTAGATCTGGAAGAGTCAGAATAGGTGACGAGAAAATCCTCCCTTTCATATATTGAAATCCTTTATCAGAATCTTCTGACCATAAGAACTTAACACCCTTTTTTTAAGGTGACTAACAGTTGAAGAAATGTGTGATAAGTTTTATATGAAATGCCTGTAATATCCAGCTAACCCCAAGAAACTTCATATATAAAACATGTTCTTGGTTTTCTCCTAGGAAAACACTATAATCACCTTCTCTAGGTCAACCGATACTCCTGATTATAATATCATATGACCCAATAATTGAACTATGTCGATCCAGAAGTGGCACTTAGCAAGCTTGGAATAAAGATGATGCTCTATCAGTGTACATAGAACGATCTCAAGGTTCTTGGAATGGTTTCTATGAGTGTGAGAATACACCAAGATGTTGTCCACAAAAACCATGAAAAAAGAATCCATATAGGAATAGAAAAATCTATTCATTAGAGCCATGAAAATAGCTATCACATTCATAAGACCGAATAAAATAACAAGGTACTCATATATACCATACCTTCTATGGAAGGTTGTATGAGGTATGTCTCATGGCCTTACATGCACTTGGTGACATCCCGAACTCAGGTTGATCTTAGAGAAGACCCTAGTTCCTCAGATCTATTTGAAGTGATTATCTATGTGAGGTAGTGAATACCAATTCTTCATAATAATTTGGTTCAACATTCTGTAATGGATGCATAGACGTAAGGTTCTATCCACATCCTAGTAGAAAATCACGAGCGAACCCCAAGAGGATGTATTGGGCAATATAAAACATTTGGCATCTAAATCCTCTAACTACTGCTTGAGCTTCTGAAGCTATGTAGGTGCCATCCTTTATGGAGGAATGGACACTAGAGTTTCTCCTAGAATAAGATTGATAGTAAAATCCACCTCTCTATGAGAAGGTAATCCAGAAAAGTCATCGGGTAAAACATCCCTAAAATGATCTACTACTAGAGAAAATTCATCATGGCTTAAGCCTTGATCCTTCATGAAAAGATTTTCAATATGAAGGTCACTCCACCTAGCCCACAATGATCTGTTCATACTCTTCCATCTTGGATATTCCACTCACCCTTATGTAGATAAATGCTGCGCTCTGGTAGTGTAAATTATACCGTATGGCGATACCATTTGTAATGTCCTAGTCCATCCCACAATCATGATATTGTACACTTTGGTCCTAGCCCACATGGTTTTGATTTTCCTGGGCTCTGGCCCTCAGGAATCTCCAGGAAAAGGCCTCATGATGGGAGAGGTATCCAAACAACCTTATAAAGGGGTGCTTCATGCTCCTCCTCCTTTGATGTGGGATTTCCATAATCCTCCCCCCTAGAAGGGACCAACATCCTTGCTATCACATCGAATGGACACTACCTATGATACCACTTTGTGACATCCTAGACCCGAATGACACTTAATAGGTTCCCCGAGCCTAGTGGGACACATGGCCTCAAGCACATCTCCCCAAATTCCAGAGGCTACCGACTCACAACGAGGGCCTAGGGTGTGTCCGTTGGGAGACTATTCCCTCATTACCAGAGAGTGGAATAGTAGATAAATATAAATAGAGGTAAATAAAGGATGAATTTTAAGTAAACATAAGTCATAGTGGAAATATACAAGGATAAAAATATTTGAAATAATTGGAATAACATACAACAACTGATGATGATATATCATGTATCTAGTAATATATAAAACATGGATACAAAGTATCAAGAATACATGAAAACCCCAATGTAGAAAAAAGTAAATAAATAAACTATCCCAAGAATACCAAGCTAGAAATCAATCATCTACTATCAAATCCATCCGAGAATAACATTCAATCATGTTTTTAAAGCATTGCACTTCCCTTTATCAACACCTGCATACATGTAATCTTCCTCGTGTACCAAATTGTGCCCAAAGAGGGTGTGAGATAAATCTTAGTGGGATACCACCAATGATGTCTATAACATATGTCCTGTGTAATGGAAATGTAATAGGGTGAAAGCATGCATATATAAAGTAAAGTAGTACAATGCAACTAAATAACCAAGTACTCGCTTTAGCCCTCAGATGATGTCTGAACATGTAACCAATTAATTATTTGAATATTATCAGTTTATAAATAAGTCACATGTTGGAAATAGTGAAGGTTCCAAGATGTAACAAGGAAACCTGTAATGATATTTAATAATGAAGTTCTAAGTTAATAACAAAGACAACATAGACCTAAAGGGTCACCAACTTAGTAATGAACATATCTTGAATAAGTGTAAGAGTGTAATCCAAGGAGCATATTCTAAGTAATTCCACAATAAGAAACCTACTAAGTCCAAGGAGTTCATCCAAGGTAAAATGAGGCTAAGGAATGACTGGGACCAATGAGATTTAACCATGGCACCGACTTGTCAATGCTAGATCCAATGAATGTATCCATGGAATCCTGTAATTATATAGAATGGATCTTATGGTGTTATACTGGGCATCCAAAGTTAGACAAGGATTGTGTTCTAGGTGGGTGTTAACCAAAATAAACCGCATCCTTGAATCAGAATGGATTTCCCAAGTACTCAAGGAATTACCTAAGGAATACAAGGTGATATCGAGTCAGGACACTCCTATTTGATAATGAATTAATATAATATTCCATTTTGTTCAATCCTTGCCTTTCATTAGTGTAACAAGGTGATGTATCATGAAACCCTTTAATCAAGTCATAATTAATCAATAAATCCATTTGTTTCAAGTCTTTCCTTTCATTAATATGACAAGGCTAAGTAGCATGAAACCATTCACTTAATCCATTTAAGAAATTTTCAAAAATCAAGGTTTACTCCACTACCTTACATTAACATGGTAAGGGGAGCTATGGATATGCAACCTATTACTCAATTACATTTAAAAAGGCCAAGTCATATACTCGGTTTTCTTGCTAATTTTCATTTCACATTTAATTATAAAATTGAATCACTTACCTTAGGCGGGTCAAGTGGTGAGAATACATGGTACTTTCCATTATTCAATTCAAAATTTAAATCAATCTATTTAACATAGAAGATATTACCCTTATAATGGTCAATCCAAGGCACACCTGAACGACGACTCAAACAAGTCAAAACACTAAAATGAAAAAAATGGAAAACTATCCTACATGGGATAGATGGAGTTATGGGTGTAACCACTAAAAAACTAATCACATATTTATAAATAACATAAGAATATATTTCAAAGTATTATAATCATGATTCATAAATTTAGTAAATGATACTCGATGAAATCGGCAGGCCCCACATGACAATTACAAAATCAACAAACTTGAGGGATGAGTTATAGAACACGCATATTAGTATTGCATGACTCTCCTCATCCAGTATTAGCCTCTAATTCATATTGTAATAGAGTAGATCTAAGAAAAGAGTAAAAATTCTTACACCTCAATAACTAGGTTGAGATCAAGAGAGATAAAGAACAGCTAAAAAGGACTTGAGTACCTACTGTTGTGCATCCAACATGATGAATGGAAGCTCGAATGGATCCAAAATGAAGGATATCTCTTGATCCCTAGGTTAGGACTTAAAAAATCACTAAAATGGAAAAAATAGAGGTTAATCCTGCTATAAATAAGATTATGAAAGAAGGAGGGGCTTAATTAGATCATTAAGGGTAAAAATGTAAAATTACCCTAAAAAATTATCCTATGCAAAGTTTGGACGAAGGTTTTGAAAAAATAGTGTGAAAACCATGAATGAGTACCTGGAGAAGAGGGGGAACTCACATGGTTAGGCCACATGGTTAGGTAAACCATGTGCCAACCATGCGATAAGGATCTATCTAAACAATAATGCCACCCACACAGTTTTCTCTAATCGTATGATCTCCACACACGGTTTACTAAAAACTATGAACCAGGACTAGTTATCCTCAAAATATGGGTTCTGGGATCCGAATAAGACCTATACACCCTCAATACATTTGATAACTCATTAGACATCCATATTAGGTCCAAAATAAATAATCAGACTGAAATTTAAAGGATCCATACCTGAGTGAAAAACTGGGTTCTTACACTTGGAACCAAAAGGGGATGCATTGCATCATTACTCAATATAAAAAAATAAAATAAAGAACAAACAACTCTATAGAGAGAGAAAATATAACCTAAGTGAATCATCCTTGTCCAATCATTCATCTAGAATTGATTTTTTTTCCCAGAATTTTGTGCCTATATAGAATCCTTTTGTGCTCTTCATAAGTAAAAAATTATTAGAGAAAAATCAGTAGGAAATCACCTCTTTATGATCTATATGAAAATTAAATAAATAAGTAGTAGATAAAAATGATAATAAAATTAACTAAATAAGTAGTAGATAAAATTATAATAAAATTAACTAAATAATCAGTAAGAAATTATCTATTCATGATGTATATAAACATTCTAACACCATGTATTTTTAATACACATTTCTAAACTCATCTACTTCCTATTTTGAATATATGGACTTATTATTTCCCTAGTAGCATTGGAAAAATATAAATAAAAAAATTATTAATAAATATTTTAAATGAAATTGTAATCATTATCATAAATACCTCTTTAGGTATACTAATTTTTTGATGGAATATGATATATTTCATAAATTTACAAACATAATAACCACAATCATTGTCATTATTTAATTTTAGACACTACAAAAACATTGAGAAAAATAATTAATTTATTTTTATAGTGAAATATTATTATATATACCCTAATACTTATCCATTTTTAAAAATCCACAGGCTTCTTGTACCTAGTGACCATCCCCATACCATGATTTTGATGATATTTAAACACCAATATATCATAAAAAAATTCTCTTTAAAACATAATATAAAACATATAATTTGATGTTTATTTGAAAAATGTTGAATGTAGTGTATCACAAATTGATAAAGTTCATCATGTGTGATTGATTTTTTGGATATCCATTCTTTGAATCCAAAAAATAAATCTTTAGAGTATCTAAATTGATTGCAATGAGCAACCAATGCTTCCAAAAAAATAAATAGGAGATGAAAGTAATGAAAATATATTTTATATGATTATATTATATAGTTTCAATTCCATTTTATGGGTATTAAAAATATCCTATCATCTATAAGTTTCTTATCAAACGTTGGGGCCAGTCACTCCATTATTATTGAAATTTCCTTTTCTTCCAATGATTTTTCTTATGTAGAAGTAATGTGAGGACTAATGATTCCAAATTTTTGTTCGCACAATTTTCTCTTCACATAGTATCAATATCTACACTTGAAAAAATATTATAATATTTAATTATAATTAACATAATAGATTAACTATTGGATAATCATATTATAAAAACTCACCTCATGTATACATTCGCAACTGAGTCTACCAACCATCAATTCTTGATAATTTCATTAACATTTTCAAGACCAATATTTCATGTAATGGACTCTATGTATATTTGTTCTTCAAAATAAATGAAGGTTATATTATTATATTTTAATTTTGTATTAACATAAACTTTTAATGTTAGTAAATATAGTATTGGAATTAGCGGAGTAAAGGTACTCTTGAAAGGTATTTTCAATTTATTGGTTGATCCTTTAGATTATTTTGATTTGACCATCTATTTACCCTTTATTTTCTTTATCTATAATATAATTCCTTGGTTAAAGACTTTTTTCATTAATTATTAAAGGGTTTTCATAAAAAATAATTTAGAAAGGACATACCTCATTATCATCACATATTTTTAAAAGATTGAATGACCATGATATGAAAGTTCCAATAACAAGTTTGACCACGTAGACATCCAAATCATTAAGTGGAGAAGGATGATTAGCACTCATATCATGAGATACATGAATCAATACTCTCACATGATCTTTAGAAAGTTCATTGTTGTGTATAATATATCTTTGGATATTACACATTGTACCCCACTGTTTCGTCTAGAAATGGGGATGACCTTGTTTGTTTAAGGCTCAAACTTTCCAATCAGTTTCTAATGGGTTTAATCATAGAAAAGTAAACACCCAATGATTCTATATCCATTTGGACCTACTTTCCAAAGGTAGGTGCTCATTAGTTGTGGACCGATGAGGCTTAAGAATTTTCATTGGTCAAGGGGATGGGAGTTCAGGTTCATCACACCTTTTTGGGGGGAATTATTGCCTACTTAGGGGCTCTCTTATAGATTTAAGTTATGTTCATGAATCCTTATTAATTCACCAATCATGAAAAGGAGTTTTCCTTTAGATTTGGTAATCGATGATTGATATGTATGGGATTTAGAGAATCTTTTATATTTATTTGTGGTTTTTCATCAATGGAGAATCATCTGTATGTATTAGAGATTCTTAGTCAATGGTATCCTTCAATACATTATATAGAAATCTCTTGGTCATTATGATGACCATACTGGTCTTAAAGCCACTTAGTGGGGCACTTTAAGTTTATTGTCATTCAGAAAGACAAGGATTATTTTAGAGTTGGGATCGTACCTGCAGATGGGCTACCTATGTATCCTCATTAAAAAGGAATCATAACCCACGTAGTTCGATAAGAAGGATATAGTTTAACATCATATGGGATAGAAAATCATTAATGAGTGATGGGCTTGAATCTTAGAAAGACTTCCTACATACTCTACTTTTAAGGCAGAGATCAAAGTCTACGTAGTTCGAGTGAAGAAATATGGGGATTATGCATGGTTAACGGCCCAAAAAGAGATTTCATGATTACTTTTACACTCTAAGATCACGTGAGTCATGCTCATTATGATAAACAAGAGGTATTAGTAAACTTGGCTATTATGCCATGAAAGATGCAGTCACAAGAAATGATGTGGGGCTTACGTATGTATGACTGACCAAGTATATGAAGACCATGACTTACTTTAGGAAAGAAGCCCAGGAAAAGGGTCCATAAAGGTATTTGTACTTTATGGAGATTTGGAGTTCTAACCCATGGCTTACTCTTAAGGAGGATGCCTAAATTAAAGGGGACTTATAACTTGGGGATTAATCCTGAGAAGGAGGCCCAAATTAAAGGAATTATGATTGGGGATTATTCATGAAAAGGAGGCCCAAACCAAGAGAACTTGGGACTTACTCTTGAGGAGGATTCCCTAAATCAAAATATCTTCTCATCTTAAAGGATGAGGTTATATGGAGGAAATCTCTAACCGTAGTGACATAAAGCTTGTAAGTTATGAGGTTTTGAGAGAAGTTATCATATAATTCCTTTCAGATAAGGAATCCAGCAAAGTAACCATGCCATAGATGGATTTGAAAAGGGGTTCGAGGGATGATATCTTGAAGAGGAGAGGTGAACGGGAGAGAGGTAAAAAAATGAAGTTGGTGCGCAAGTCTTGGCCGCACAAGTGTACTTGCGCGACATGGGTTCACCTGGGGGATGAAAAATCTATAGGGTAATACTTGGGTGAGAATTAACTCAAGACTTTAGTATTATCCTAAGATGTTTCCAAATGGGTGGTGTGAATGTTTCATCGAAAGTGTAGGGAGGCGTGCAAGTGTTTCCATTTTTAAGGAGGTATGGACACTTAGGCGCGCAAGTGTTTCCATTTTTAAGGAGGTATGGATACTTAGGCACGCAAGTGTTGATTAATTCTAAACACTTAGGCCTTATTCTACTCTTTCAGGTCTTCCATTATAGGTAAAAGGTTATCTTAAAATATTTCAGAAGAGTTGAGTTGAAGACTAGGGCGACCAGAGCTTGAATTTGACTTTTGGAAAATCTGTCATTGAAATGGGGGTCCACAGGGGCTATTTATAGGCCACCTTTAAACTTGGGTGAAAAACCAAATAGGGCGCACAAGTGAGCTGCGTGACCCATAGGTGGCGCGCAAGAGACTTGCGCGGTGCGCAAATAACTTGTGTGCCTCACTCCAAATGGGCGCCTAGTCCATTCCTTCATCAATTTTTTTTATGTTCTTCAATGGGTGACCCTCTTTGTGCTTAAGGTATTCCCCTTTGCCATTCGTTGGACTCTGTGATGGAAATGAGCATCTACAAAAGTCCCCCCTCAAAGTTGGATCTGAAAAGGATAGAGGATCCGGATCTGAGGTAAATCCGAAGAAATCAAGGGTCTGTGGCGCAAAAGTTCGGCACCCAGATACTGGGGCGCGTAGGTAGTCTGGATCGCCTATATATATAGGCTCACTCCCACGCAAACTCACCCGGCTTCCAGCAACTTGAGATCTCATCGTGAAGGTGCTTCTGTCTTCGGCGAATCGCCCTTATGTATTTTTTCGTGCTTCTACAGAAGGTATTTGACTTGCGTTCCATGACTAAAGCGACAAAACTTGCGCAACCGGTTTGACTTGCATGCTAAGTCGGGACTTTCATGCCTTAATGCCTTTTCCATTTTTTTATTTCATTCATCAAAATTTCACAAAACAAACTTACTTAAAAGTTGATTGTTTGATCTTTGTGTAGATTCAATGGCTCCTAGAATAATTGGATCAGATGATGAGTTGGACAACAAGATAATAGATGACATGATGAACGTCATCAACCATGACTATTATGTTATCTGTGACAGTTTTCTCTCAGATTTGGCTAAGTAATTGAAGAAATATCATTCCAATTTCCCACAGAGCATCTACTTGCCTTTGTATGGCCATGGTCATCTACAAGGAGTCAATGTTCTAGAGGCAAAGAATTATATCCCTCATTCCTGGTTTCATACCTACACTAACTTCTCTTCGACAAATGTCTCAGTTTCAGGATCATTTGTCAATGATGGGATAGTGGAGAAGGCATACATAATGCATCATAGACCATGTGATCCAGATCTGAAGCCTCACACACCTGAGCTGTAGCTGCATTTCTATCCCTTTATTTTCCGAAATTCTTAGATGGACTAATCTAAGGGATGGAAGAAGAGTTGAGATTTCCATCATGGAGGAGGTGTGAAGACGACTTGGATGTGGGAATATTGGGTGCGAAAAACCTATGTATATTTTGTCGATGATCTGAAGGGAGATGCAATATATGAATCTATCTGGGCTAGGAATATATATGTCTATAGGAATGACGATTTCATGCCGAAGTTAATCAGCCGTTGGATCTTGGAAATGAATTCTTTCCATCTGACTCATGGAGAAGTAGGCATCAGTTTGTGGGATGTCTACAAGATTTTAGGGGCTCCAATTTTGGGAGATATGTATGATGAATTAATCTCCCCCAAGGTGACTTGGAATGATTTGGAGAAGACTCTAGCTTTGGATCGAGAGTTAATGAAAATTTTCTACAAGCTTAAGAATACCACCACCACGAAAACCCACTCCAGAAAAGATATCAATCTAGAGGTGTGGATAGACATGTTTCTGATTAAGAAGAGAGAGGAGGGACCTTCTATCACTCATCCTACTAGTTTCCCTAGAGTAGCAAAGAGGGGTGCTCCGGGCACATTTTGGCCAACTCTGGAAGCAAGAGAGTTTGATTGGTGGGGTTATGAAGTGAACCAGAAAATTCCCGCAAAGACCCATCTGACAAGATTTTTGGCCATGTGGCTCAGTGTTTACCTTTTACCAGTTCAGGATTCGAAAGGAGATGTGAGGCCAGGGACCTTTGTCGTTGCATCCAAGATGGCTGAAAGGAAGATGGTTGGGTTGACCACCCTAGTTTTGGAAAATATTCATAAGATCTTACTTCATGTCTATATGGGTAAGTCTCCTATAAGAATAGTGGTACCATTACATGTTTTATGGGGATGGATATCCACCCACTTCAGGACATATGCTATACAAAGTGGGGTACAGGTTCCTGGAATTTCTTTCCAGCCGTCTGTTCAGGCCTTTTCTGGAATTTATCCCTTAGCCCTCAATGCTTATGATATCAAAATAAGGCTGATCATGTTCAAGGAGTTTCGCTTCTTTCCTTATGGAAATCCGCCAATAGGGAGATTTTTTGATTATGGAACAACCAACCTGGAGTTAAGGGCATATATGCTAGCATGTAGAGATGGTACACTAGCCACGAGGATTGACAGAGAAATTATATGCGAGGCCCATGCTCCATACAGATTCTCACTTCAATTCAAATGTCTAAAGAAAATTACCTTATCCCTTCTGGTACATGTCAGGTTAGAGCATCATTTGATGGTTTCTCATCAACTATGGTTGCTGAAATCTATGGAGAAGACTGGGCCAGTATTTGATCTACTAGTTGTTAAAGCGGCAAGTCTATTGACTACATGGTATGCCGAGAGCTGGGTAGCATCATACCCTGAAGGGGTACTGAATCAGCCAGTCCCTTGGGTGGGGATAAAGAAGAGAAACATTAGGAAAGAAGCTCTTCATTTGGAAGTTGACTCTTCCTCACCCGGAGCTGATTCACCGGAGTCCTAGGATGGGGATGATGAGGCTCAAAATGCATCAAAGTGGCCTCGTGCCAGATATAATCCACCTGCCAGAGTTAAGAGACCTACTCCATCGACTCCTGGTGAGTTACATCATTGAGGAAATTTAGTCACCATTATTTTAAAGAGCAATAAGTTTCATTTTCTTATCATTTATCTGTGATTGCAGGAGCTGATAATAAGTTGAAGTCCTAGATTGTAGGACCCTCCTCGCAGCCTTCTGGTGCACATTCTGAATATTTACGACCAGAGGCTGTCCGGACATGGTGGTGTTTATATTGTGATGCTGAAACCACCTGGACGAGCTTATGCGAAGGGCTATATATCCCTAGAGGGGGGAATCTCTGGGCTTCCTCTGAAATCCGTTTTGAGGAAAACCCCAATGAAGTGAGGGATTACATCAAAGAGATAGAAATGATCATATATGCCACTAATGAGTCAGTTCCTATCACCAAGTGGGTGAAGGAAATGATGGACTGTGGTACCACCGAGGGGATTTGTCCTTCATTAGATGAAGAGTGGCGTGATTACGTGGCTCCTGAACATGTATGTTTCCTTTTTCTCATATCTCTATTTTCTTTTCAATTTGAATTTAGTCAAATATTTGTTATTCAAGGAAATAATATTCTTCATCCTGCAGCTTGTAAAGGAAAAAACCACTAATATTCTTTCACCGCGGTATAGCCTTGGTGGCACCACTCTTGGAGCCACTGAATCTCCTCATGAGCCGGGCGAAGTATCTCCAGGCCAACAAGTCATGGATGAGGCGTTAGAAAGGGCGTTATTGTCTTCAATACCTTTTTTTAGAGATTATGATACCAGTCAACCCAAAAAGGCCAAGAAGAAAAGGCATCCAAGAAATAAGACCACAATCAAACACTTTATCAGTAGTGGTAAGTCTTTCTCGTAGTCATGAATCTTAACTTATGAAAAAGTGATCAAACTTCTCAAGATTTCAGGGGCTTCTTCAGTTTCCCCTTTAAGGGAAAGGAATGACCATCCTCAGAGTACAACAAAGGGTGATGTATAATGGCCACAAGTTCCTGCTGAAATGGATATTCCTGAAGAAATACTAATAGCAGATGAGCCGACGTCTGTTCCCAGTACTGCTCCTTTTTCTGATTCCAGGAGAGAAGAGACTTCTGGTAAATTAAAAATACTTCATAGAACCTCAAATGAGACAACAATTGACTTCCATTCTATGATGTTTTAGGTTCCACACATGCACCATAACATTTGGAAACCACCGAAGCTGACCCCACAACTGTCTTTGAAGAAGCTATCCGGGGTCATAGATTGCTAGATGAAAGTCACGAAGAAGACATCCCGAGTTCTTCCATTGGTGAGACTAACCTAGGACCTGGGACATAATTGGATGAAATGATGAATCTTGTCATGTCCTTTGAAGAAATTTTAGAACATGTTAATTTACCACTTGATTTAGAAGATTTTGGAGATCTATTTATAGAATCAACTGGACATGAGTTTCATCATTTGTCCTGTTAATCTTCTCATGATTACACTTCTAACCATGTTTTGTTAAAAAATGTATAGTTCCATCTGAAGAAACTTCTGAACCAAAAACGCTTTAAAGGGGTGTAAACATTGATGTCAACCCTGTTATTGCAGAAACACTGTCTCATGTGGAACTTAGCATGGAAGACCCTCCTGAAACCCATTCTGAAAATCCCATTGAATCTAGGAAAGATGGGGAGGAGTCTTCAAAAGTTTCTGATCTACTGCTAGGTAAAAGATGATGATATTTGTGGATTACTTAACCTTCAATACAATCAATCAACTTTTACTATCCTTTGAAACTAACCATAATTTCAATTGAACAAACAAGGTTGTCAACTTCAATGGCTAGATCTAGAGGTGAAGCCTCAACCTCATCCCAAATAGTAGTAGAAGGTGAAGCAACCAGGGTCAAGGAAGAAGAAGAATAGGGAACTTCCTTAAGTGCATTAATCCTAGACTATGTTCCTCCCTGTGATTGCGATGTCGAATCATACCCAGAGGTGAAAAAGGCGCTCCAATTATCACATCGTAAGGCATTGAAAAATATATGGAAGATAATATCTGAGGTGCCTCTTGAAGAGCTATCTTTGAAAATTCCAAGACTCCCATCCCTGTTCATCATGCTGGGACTTGGCGGTTTTGGATATCAAGAAATCCATGTCGCAGTGAAAAAAGTCATTCGAAGGAGGGATAAAGAGCAAAGGTGTCATCAAGACCTGATCAGAGCTAGATTGTTGACCAACATCAATGAATTTCAGGCTGTAGAGTCCCAAGTTGAGGCTGATCATGCAGTAAAGCTGAAGGAACTGAAGCCAAAGATCAAGGAGAAGATTTTCCAGTAGTTTAACCTTCAACAAGAGCTAGATTCTATTACTGGGGAGATTGACCAGATTCAAAATTCATTGAAATAAGTCCAAGAGGATGGTATAAAAGCCATCACAGATGCCAAAGAAGCACTTCATTGATCTGAAGAGAGTGAAGCTGGTCGAGTAAATAAAATTCAAGTAGCTGTTGATGAAGCTTGGGATGTTGTGAAGCAGATAAGAAATCATGTTGAAAGTCTTCTGTAATTTCTGAAAAAAGAGAAGATACTCTAGTCTATGGATGTTCTTCTAATCTTGTTCATCAATGAAAAACAGTTCATCTTCAATCATTTGTACCTTCATTTTCTTGATAATTGCTCTTATTTTTACCTAAGATAATGGGCCTAGTAAACATAGTTTGATTTTTACTAGGGTTATATAAACAACCCCTCAAACTTTACATCTTTTAATTCCTCAATATTGCCTAAATCATACAAAATGTACGTTTAGTGAGCTCAGACTCAACTTTTGTTCAGAGTACCCTTTATAGGTTCCTAATTTAATGAGTACCATTTCTTTTGTTATTGGCAGTTTAAAGTCATGCATGCTGGACTATAAAAAGGCTAATATTTAAGGTCAAATATCTTTGACCGAGTGGATGATATTGACTCAATTCTTGATAATTTGTTTTGAAACATATTACCATATTCAAGTATGGAGGGGGAAAATTGTAAACTATGACTTGAGAAATTTTGAATCTGAGGAATGACATGGGAAAAGAGCTAAAAGGCATTAGAGGAAGTCTTCTCTAAGAATGAGGTTACCACTACTTGACAAACCCGTTATGGGGGCTGAATTATGCAGGGCCAACTAGGGCATATGCTGCATAGTCAAATAATAGTATCTTTTGACTGACAAGTCCGTTATGTAGACAAATTATGCAAGGCCACCTAAGGGCATGTGCTGCATAGTCGGGCAAAAGAACTCTCAGAAATTTGACTTTCTATTGCTAAAAGCTGAAGAAATTTTTATGGAGATTCAAATTATCCAAAGCATAGAGTCTAATTTATAGATAAAGGTACTTGAATATGGAGAGGATATTTCCAATCAGAATTGACAAAGAATTGGAGGAATGAGACTTCTACGAAGGTCTAACCCAAACATAGGAAAAAAGGTATATGTGGTTTTAAATCATATGACTAAAACCGGAGATAGAAACATTATACAACATATGGTCAAGTGGTCCATGGTTATTTCATATTGCTCTGAACATATGGAGAAGGAGGAAAATGTAAACCATAGACTTGAATACTTTCAGATTATGAAAAAAAGTATGGAACAAATATGTTAAGGATGGTAGTTTTTTTTGCAGATCCCTACATATCAACGTTAAGACCAATAGGGACAAAAGATAATTCTCATAAGAATGAAGTTACCATTACTTTAAAAACCCATTATGGAGGTTGAATTATGCAGGTCCAACTGGGGCATAAGATGCATAGTCAAATAGTAGAATCTTTTGGCTGACAGGTCCATTATGTAGAGAACTTATGCAAGACCACCTAAGGGAACGTGCTGCATAGTCAGGCAAAAGAACTCTCAGGTATCAGACATTTCACGACCCGAAGTCAAGAAAATGGTTATGGAGACCATGAATATTATTTGTATAATGTGGCGGCTGGGTCTTGAATTGAGATTCTGGATGTCACTACGTATCTCATTAGGATGAGAATCAAGCCACACGTAGTTCTTGAAATATAGTTTAACTTCATACAGGACGATATCATGGAAGATCTTAGTTTAGGGTCATAGAGCTCAGACCATAGTGAGGGAGACACATCGTTCATTTGTTATAAACCTGATGTGAATAAAGACCAGGGTGTTCCATATCACACCATGTGCTCCCAAGGGGACTTTTCAGCCAAGGGACTGAAAGTGGAGTTTGGGGTTAGGCCCAAAGGTGAGGGGTTGGACTCAAGGAATGCTCGACCATTCCTACGTATCCCATGAGGATGGGAATAAAGTTGCACATAGTTCTTGAAATACCCTTTGTACAGATTTGGTTTGTACATATGAGGGGTAAAGAGGACTTAATTGAAATTATGGCTGGACCCAAGATTAAAGACTTGGGTGTCACTATGTATCTCATAAGGATGAGAATCAAGCCATACATAGTTCTTGAAATATGAAATGGTTAGAGACCATGTCAATGATGATTCCTCTCGAGTGAGGGTATCAGGGGTTATTGCAGTTTATTGTCATACAAGACAATAGTGAAAATAGTTTAAGGTCATATGCATGGACCAGTGCTATGTAGTTTAATGTCTTGTAGCAAGGACAATGGGGGACTGTATAATTTAATGTCATATAGCTAGGACGATGGGACATACACAATTTAACGTCATGTAGGAAGAAAGTGAACCAATATGAATAAGACGGTTGATGGGGGCTTCATAGATCAACATCGTATGGGATGATGGTGAATTGATGCGAAGAAAGTGGTTTCGGGATTGAAACTCAGGAGGTTTCCTACGTACCCGGCCTAGGAGGCAAGGATCAAAGTCCGTGTAGTTCAATTGAGAGGGATTCAGTGATCGGGGTGTACTTGAAGACAAAGACCCGAAGATGATGTTGGGACTTAAGCATGGTTAGTGGCCCAGAGAATATGTCATGGTCGAAGCTAACTCTAAGCTCACGTGAGTCATGCTCGGTGTGAGAAACAAGAGGCAGTAACAGACATGACGATCATTTCACGAAAGATGCAACCATGAAGGATGGTGTGGGGCTTATGCATGGTTAGCTGCCCGGGGCACGCATGAAAATAGAGTTTAAAAGACAATTGCGCATGCGGCGATCACAGTTTAATGTCATGGGTCATAGACATGGGGTGCTTGGCAGTTTAAAGTCCTTCAGCTCGGACAATGCACAGTTTAATGTCAGGTTAGAAGATAGAGTGGACATAGTTTAACGTCATGTTGGATGATAGAGGTGGCTATGCAGCCTAATGTCCTGCATCAAGGACAACATATGTATTTTTCTTACACAAAATACTTCTTCAAGAATTTTGCATTGGTTGGAGTTGTAATGAGTTCTCTATCCATTGAGATTAAAGAATAAGCTCCATTGGAGTGGAGCTTATGTATTGAGTAAGGTCCTTCCCACTTTGGCTCAAGCTTTGGAGGAATATTTCCTGGTATCATCGGGGTTATGAGGACCAATACCAATTCTCCTTGAATAAATGAAAGAAGACGAACTTTTTTATTGAAAGATCGTGCTATTCGATTCTGATAAACTTCTAAATGGTGCAGTGTGAATAATATTTTTTCATCTAGTCGGTCTAATTCATCGAATCACTTTTTAGATTGTTCATCTGTAGATAACTAATCACAAATGGAGACTCTAAGAAAAGGTAATTGGACTTCAATAGGCAAGACTTCTTCTGTTCCATATACCAACGAATATGAAGTTGATCATGTAGTAGTGTGGGTGGTAGTCCAATAAGACCATTAAGCATGAAATTTTTTATCAGGTCATGACTTATTATCTTTATCCACCATCTTTTGAAGTATATTTGAAAGAGTCTTATTGAAAGCCTCTACTTGACCATTGGCTGCTTCATGATACCGAGATGAATGGTTGGATCTGATATTGTATTGTTGATACAATTTTCTTTCCTCGGATGAACAAAAGTTGGTGCCATTATCTGTTAATATGGTATGAGGAACACCAAATCTTGTAATGATGTTGGACTTGAAAAAGCTAACAATGATTTTAGCACTGAATTCTTTGAGAGGTATTGCCTCTGCCCATTTGGAAAAGAAGTTAGTAGCAGTAAGAATATACTTAAACTCCTTAGCTGTAGCTGGAGGATAAGGTGTTATTACATCCATTCCCCATGTAGCAAACGACCATGAGTATTTAGCCATATGAAGCAACACCAGGGGTTGATGAATGAAGTTGGAACATACTTGTCAAGAATGACACTTCTTAGTGAAATGAACACAATCTTGCATCATTGAAGGCCAGAAGTATCCAAACCTTCAAATTTGACCAGAAATTCTAAGTCCAGGCTGGTGGGCACCACAAACTCCTGCATGTACTTCATTCATGATAGAAATTGTCTCTTCACCATCAATACATATGAAGAAAATTCCATCAAAAATTCGCTTGTAGAGAATTTTTTGGTGATCTGGGCTATCATAAAGAGTAAAATTGATCACACATTACCAAACTTGTTCTTTCCCAGCTCTATCAGGTGGGAGTATTCCATTTTGAAGGTATTCCCTAATAGGTGTCATCCATCCTATAGTATGACCATATGGTTCAGAAATGAGACTGATTTCATCTATTTCCTCTATTTTGATTTGAAAAAAAGGTGAAACTATATGACGGTGGGAAATATTGATGATTGTTTCATCCCAATTTGGATCTGCCAGGGCTGTGGATACATTAGTCAGTGCATCATCTTGGGCATTTTGTGATCACGAGACATATGAAAATGTCGGTTTTGAGGGAAATCCTGCCATTAACTCTCTGACATAATCACACAAAGGGATTAACTCTTCCTTTCTGATGGCATAATACCCATTGATTTGTTTGATTACCAAATCTGAATCACCTTTTACCTTTAAGTGATTCACCTGTGCCTAAAGCGCCAATTCCAAGCCTGCGATGAGAGCTTGATATTCTTCTTCATTGTTTGTACCGCCTTCCAACAATAAGAAGGAATAGGGTAGCACTGCCTTTTCTGGGAAAACAAGCACGATTCCTAACCCAACTTTGATGAATTTAGAATCTTCTATTTTCTTCCCTGTTGGAATTATGGAGGAACTATCAAAGTACATTTCCCATGTTTGAGGATTATCTTGAATAGAGAAGACTTCCTCATTAGGAAGTTCAATATTTAAAGATGTATCTTCTACAGGTGGGTGCTCAGCAAGGAAATCGGCTAGATATTGGCCCTTTACTGCCTTTTGAGACACATACTGGATATCAGACTACTGCAAAATAACTGCCCACCTTGCCAGATGTCCTGTAAGAATTGGATGACTAAGGATAAATTTGAGCGGGTTATTGTGAGATACCAATTGGACCTCATGATGATGCAGGTAGGGTCTCAATTTCTGAACTACAAATATTAATTCTAGGAAGCACTTTTCAATACTTGAATATTGAGTTTCTGCCTCAAGCATAGTCCGAATGAGATAGTAAAGGCTGTTTTCATTTCCATCATCATTCTTTTGGGAAATGAAGGCATCCAATGATTGATCTAAAGATGTCACATAGAGAATAAGTGGTCTTCCTTCAACATGTGGCATTAATACTGGTATACTCAAGAGATATTTCTTGAGAATATCGAATGCTTCTTGACATTATTCAGTCCACTGGTAGGTGACTCCCTTCTTCATTAATCGATTGAAGGGTAAACACTTTCCTACCAAATTGGAAATGAAACACCGAATATGGGCCAAGTGTCCTTGAATTACTCTTAATTAATTCAAATTTCTATGAGGTGACATGTCAAGGATTGATTTTGTCTTCTTAGGATCAACTTCGATACCACAATGGCATACAAAAAAGCTGAGAAATTTTCTTGAGGTTACCCTGAAAGCACATTTTAAGGGGTTCATCTTCAAATTGTGTTGTCGAATTTGGTGAATATGATTTCCAGATTGGCCAAGTGATCAGAACGTTGTCTGTATTTAACCACCAAATCGTCCACATAACATTCAAAATATTTCCCTAAAAAGGGTTTGAAGATATGGTGCATGGCATGTTGATACGTTGCACCTACATTCTTCAGGCCAAAGGGCATTACCTGATAAAAAAACACACCTTGAGGATATATGAAGACTGTAGACTCCTCATCTTCTGGGGCCATTCATATTTGACTATACCCAGAGTAACCATCCATGAAGTAAAGAGCTTCGTAGCCAGCTACTGCATTAATTAAGTGTTCTGTGATCGGAACTGGAAAATCATCCTTGGGACAATGCCAATTAAGATCTCTGAAGTCAATGAAAACTCTAATTTGTACATTCTTATTTTTCATAGGGACAATATTATCTAGAAATTTGGGATATTGAACTTCTTTGATGAAGTTATCCTTGATAATCTTATCAACTTTAGCTTCAATTTTGGAGGCATAAGTTGGGTGTGTTCTTCTTGCTGCTTTCTTGAATCCTCGATGTTTTTCTGGAAAACCCAAATGATGAGTGGAAACATCAGGATTAAGACCTAGATTTTTTGTATAATTCAAAGCAAATACATCTCGATTTTTCTTTAGAAATTAAGTATACATTTCTTTCTCTTTAAGATTTATGGCTGCACTAATTAAAGTGGGGCGTGGATCTTCTTTTATACCCCTATTTATTTCTCTGAGTTCATTCACAGTGGTAGAGATACCATCTTAAAATGATGAAGGAGCATCCCCGAGATCTTCCCCTTCTTCTTCAATATGTGTTACTTCTTCTGTTTCTACTTGTATAGTAGATGATGAAGCATAATTTCCATGGTTAGGGGAGAAGTTAAAATTTGAACATCTTGAAGAAGAGGATGCTATTTCCGACCCTATTGATGATGAAGGGTCTTCCTGGGGTGATAGAGAGGATATGATAGATTGAGAATCAGCATCATTGTTTTCCTCTGGTATTTCTATAACTTCTTCTGGTCTGGTTGATGAAGTATAAAATTGTTGGATTTCAGTGGATGAAATGAATACATCCCCACTTAAGCTTTTATCACTGCTTGGTGAATCAATAATTTCTCCCATGCTGTCTGGATTGGTTGCCATAATTGACATTATGGAAGTTTCCATAAGAGTGTTTGGATTTAGGTCTATCCTGTCAATTTGACTGATAGGCAACACATAATATGTACTCACATGTATGAACGGGTTTACTGGAATCTTTTACAAACCATTTGAAGCAATAATTTTGGTGACCTCCTTTGCTGTGGATTTTTCCTTTCCCTCCATGTGATAAAATTCTACCTCAATGTATTGAGATTCACACATTTTTAATGGGACCTTATCACCATAAAATGTACCAATTTGACCATTGAAAAAATATTTGAGACATTGATGGTATAACAAAGGTACGACCGCATGTTGATGTAGCCAAGGTATTCCAAGCAAAATGTTGAAGGCTGTGTCCTGACGAACAACCATGAAATCTTAATTAGACACTAGGTCTCCAAACTGAATTCTGAGTGTAATCTCACCCAGAGGTTCTTGTTCATTCTTATCATATCCTTGCAACATCAAAGTAGAAGGAGATAAATCAGATTCGGTGAGGCCCAATCAATGAAGTGTATGAATAAGAATGAGGTTGACTCCTGATCCATTATCAATGAAAGCTCATATGATGTCTATATCATTGAATTTTATAGATTGATACAAAGGTCTGATATGTCCATGTACAAAATCATCTTCATCTTCATTTGTAAAAGATATCACTACATGGAATTCTGTAGGATCATTATCTATATGGTAGATGTCAGCTGTAATGATTTCAGTTTCGAATTCTTAAGGACTTGAAAAATCCTCAATAAGCACATTCTGAAGATCTTTTGATAGATTCAAGGCATCCAGAATTGATAACTTGGACGGTACTTGGGACAAATGTTTCAAGAAATCATACTTTTGGTCCAAAGGTCTGCGTTTCCCAAAATGAAAATGTGGGTTTTCATGTGCCTTGGAAGTTGATGCTTTGGTAGTAGTTGCATACCGTATCGGGGTAGGAATTGGAAACAATCCTGGCTTTGGTATATTAGACCAACTAGGTCTATCTATTTGCTGAGAGGAAGAATGTGTAACCTCTAACCGGTCCTCCAAAATAACTGTGTCAGGACCGAATCTTCCATGTGTGGAAGAAATTTATTGTTCCTGTTGAGCCCAATGAAGGTCTTTTCCATGAGTTTCTACTGAATATATAGTTCTAGCAGGGGTAGGATTGAAATAGTGGCTTCTGGAATATCCATGTCTTCCTTTGTATCGTAGACCTCTGTCTCTTCCTCTAATTCCTCTATTAGATACAGGGAACTTAGTCTCATCATGATCAAAACTGTCATTGGCATAGGGATCCGTTAAATGAATCATGTTAATAGAACCAAATATAAATTCTTCATCTCATGAAGATTTTTCATGATGAACTAGTTCAGGTTGTTCCATTTGGTGGGGTGGTGCCCGTGCTTTTGAAGCATATGGCATAAAATCTGCCAGAGTCAAAGACAACTTAGGCTTTGACATGAGCTCGTCTTCTTTTGTATGCTCTTCTTTCTTCAATTTACGCCACTTCTTTGAGGATTTTTCTTCTGATGAATGGGGTTTTGCTATGGTAGAAATAGCAGAAGACACAATTGGTTGATTCAATTGTGTTCGTAAAATGGCATGAGTTTGGTTGATCATTTTCCTAACCATCCAATAATCATATTTCTGCACATTTTTACTTTTGACTTCATGCCAATCGCCTTCTTCATCTGGATCAGTAGTAGTAACACATGATACCTGGGCTGAAGAACCTTTCAGTTTTACTTATCCAGAGTCCACCATCTTTTGCAGGAGGTATTTTAAGACAAAACACTCTTGAATGGGATGCCCCAACATCTGATGAAAAGGGCAATAGTTAGGGAGGTCTTCATATCCTTCCTTGTTCGGCCTTTTGGGCCTTGCCAACTGAGCTAGATTGTTTTCCAGAGCCGAGATGAAGTAACCAGGAACTTTTTCATTTCTGAAAGAATAAAATTTGTTCTTTAAATCCTCAAAATGTTTTCGCCTTTGATCTCATTGATCATCTTGATGAGGCGACCATTGTTGTTGATGCTTAGGAGGTTGAGCCCTTCGATATGATGAAGGTTTTGAAGTGGAAGTAGGTATAAGTGATTTTTTAAGTGTAACTATAGCAGTATATACTTTCCCTGTTCTCCTTCCCGGAGTTGATGGAATTACACAAGACTTAGATCTTGTTTCGGCAATGGAATTTTCCACTTGTTGGTAAATTAAAGCAAGTTCTCGAAACCCTCTTGTGTATTTCACATGGGTCAATGATGTATGCAATTCATCACAGAGATTTTCCATGCAAATGGGTAGAAAATCCTCTTAAGGGAGTAGTAGATTCAAGGAATATGTTAATCCTTTCCATCAACCAATTAAGTCCGAAACTTTTTCATTCTCCCTTTGTTTGCAATTTATGAGATCAAAAACTATTGTTCTCTGTAGTGTTGAGATGAAATGAAAAAGAAATTTCTGATGAAGATCTTTCTATCCAATAATTGATCGGGATTGAAAACTTGTATACTAGACAAAGGCTGGTCCTTGAAATTATTGCACAAAACACACGAGTTTTACTGCTTCTTGTTGTTGAGGAGTTCCCATCATAGGATCGCAGTGAGAGAAAAAATGTGTCAAATGCTACTCTGGATCTCCTGAACCATTAAAAATAGGGAAGGTGACATTTGAAAAATTTGGAGGAGGAGGAATTGGATCTAACCATTTAGGTTAAACCTTATTCTTTGGTTTCACTGCTGCACGCCGTCCTTCCATATCTTCTAACTGATATATTAATGACTCAATGGTAGTCATTAATGCTTGAGAAACATCTGGTTGAGCTTGGACCTGAGCAGGTGCAATAACTGGAGTTTGGAAAGGTGTGGCGACTGGTACTGCCATTGATGGTAGTATTTCCGGTTGCTGTCGCGTATGACCCATAGGATTGGACCTATGAGGGTGTACTTGTAAAGGGGGATATTCTTCATCCATCCCAATAGCTACAACGAATTCCCTTGATTGATTAACTCCAACATGATTAGGAGGAAGACTACCTTGAAATAGTTCTGCATTTAATCTCCTTAACTCCTTCATTTCTTCTTCTTGCTATGAGAACCTTTCCTTTAACGAGAGTGATTGGCCTTCTCCAGAGGTAGGGTGAGATGTAACCTAACTTTTACCATTTTCCTTGGTATGTGCCTTTCTGGAGTATGAAAGTGTATTACCCGAAGGAATGTCTTGACTCTGGTCAACCCTCTGGCTTCTGGTATGCACACCTCCTTCATTTGTTTCTGTGTATACAACCTCTTGAACAAGAACTTCTTCATATGATTCCTCTGAGTGAGCCTCATGTTCTGGGGGATCAGTGACAATGACATTGATGACATTTATTGATGCATAACACCTTGCAACCCTTCTATCAACATTTCTGCGATACTGTCTTCTTCCATGTCCTTTAGGAGACATTTTCTTTATTTTGGTTGATCCCTCGGGAACTTCTTGATAAACCGTAATTTGGAGGGAATTTCCTGATAATTCGATTCTACATTCCTCTTGTGGCTTCTTCCCTAATTGAGAGAAGACTGACTTTCGCTGAGGAAGAGATTGAGAATTTGAAAAAGTCCCCAGTCCGGTGGACTGGGGCTGTTCCTGTTTTTCCTTCACAACTCCTCAAATCCTGTCTGTTGATCCCTAGGGTTGGATTAAAAGAGTCCCCAGCCTGGAAAGCTGAGGTGGCTCTTGAAATGCTACATCTAAAACTTTCTTAAAATCTCTCCTAATTTTGCAGATTTTATTCTGGAAATTGGCTGGATGCATCATTTGACATCCACTCAAATCACCTGGCTCAGATGACCGTTGGATTATTTCTGACACCTCTATCACCCGATGATGCGCATGCTCTAAACAAGAAGCATGTTCGATATTCTCATTTGCTTGATGTAAGAGTAATTCGACAACTTATTATTTATATGCCTAACTTTGGGAAGATCTAGTTAAGGCATGTTCTTGAGAAAAACTTTGATTACACACAAAACCAGTTAGCTGTGGCCAGCCATGGGAAATAACATTGCATGAGACCACTTTTGGTGGGCTTTGTTGACTAGAGAACATAGTGAAATGCAATTATCCATGAACACCCCATCCCCTGATATGAATACCAGATGGGGAATTAGTAATTAACTGGTGTAACCTTTTTAATGCATCAAGGCATGTACGCTGAAGGGATCTCTGCTACTTTTCAACCTTTGGATGTCGGGAAACTGAGAGAGATTCCAAGTCAATTTGGTTTTTCAACCCTTATATTACCTTAAAATGATTTTTATATTCATTATAAGGAAATATTTTATCTTTTAAGTGAAAAATATTTTTCCATATGTTGAGAAGAATATCGTGAATACAATCTTCTATCAACGTTTCTGGAATATCATATTGGGACTCAGCCAAAGGCCAAAACATAACTGGTATTTCACCTTTCTCCAATTATTTTCTCATATTCAACACTTCCTCTTTGTCATTTGATAAAGATTATTCTAACTGATTGGACCAAATTTGGTTCTTCTTTGTTGCTTCATCAAATTAAAAAAGATTGGTAGAGAATTCATTTTTCAAATTAGAATATTAATGACCCAAGGGTGGTTAGGAGAATGACCTACACCCCGGTATATCTTCTGATTGAGAAATTATTTCACATGCTAGCGGTAAGGCATCAGACATGACTGGATTTACATTTTCAAGTGACTCAAGATAAGAGGGATTTCTCGTTACTGCATTTTCCATTGAAGAACTTTCCAGGAAATATGAATTACTACTAAGGAGAGGACTTTCACAGCTAAATTCATCATCATGGGGAGGACCAACATGGTGGGTTACAACAAAATATGAAACCTTTTGCTCCTTGGTCTTCTGGCCACACAAAGGGTTATCTTGGCTCTCATCTGAAGATGATGCTTTGAGATTGACCAAATTTTCATGAAGAAAGCCTTCATGAGGAAGTTTCTGATGAAGAACTTTGTAATTATTGTTGTTATTTCTAGAATTTGGAAATGAGAGAGTAGAATCTTGAGTTGCAACAGATAATTGTCTGAGGTCTTCAAGAATTCCAGCATTGATCAAGGACTTATTACATATTGGATCTTGATTTTTTAACTGTGTTGAATGGGTATTTTTCTTGGACACCTTCTTACTCACTTTGGAAACCAAATGTTGACGAAAGTGGTTATTATGGGTAGGTGTATGTGCCTGCTCAGGAGAAATGGTCAGGTTAGGCTGACTATCTCCATTTAAATCAGGTGTATGTGCCCGACTTGATTGTCCGTATGACATGGGAGAGTATGCCCCATGACCCTCCTGGACTGAAACAGAGGTGTGTATCTGCTCTGGGGTGACATGTTGATGAGTCACTCCACTTATAGGGATATATTTATGTTTCTTTCCCTGTGATGTTGCTGAAGTTGTTATAATATTCCGATAGGTATCCAGAATATGGGCAGGGATTTGCTTCTTCTCTTTCACCATTGTCAGAAAGTTCTTGGTGACTTCAGCTACCGGAAAGAGAATATAAATCCATTCTGTGTTTGGAGTAGGTGTGTGTTCCTGGTCCTGTCCTCATTTTCCTATCAGTGAATTCTAAAAGTACTCATGTGTGGGGGCAGAAAGTTGTGTGTGCCTCTTGTTTGTCATTGAATCTTTCCAATTGGCATATTCGGGTGCTACCAAACGAGACTGTTGGTTAGCTTGATGAATTGAAGGCATATGTGCCTGCTGATTGTTCTCCACTGAATATGATTGATGAACTTCCTTCAATACTGGAAGGCGATACTACTGGTAGAATTGATGAATGTAAGAAGGTGTATGTGCTTGTTAACATGTGGTCACCACATTTGGTTGGCGGGATTCTTTGGATGAAGTCAGACGAGCCTGTTAACTGGCTAATGATTTATAAACAGGTGTATATGCCTTCCTATAGTACTCCACCAGAATTTCCTAGTGGGATTGGTGTGTTACTATCAGATGAGTCTGCTGGGCAGTGAAATTAGGAAGGACGGGTGTATATGCCCTCTCATTGTTTGCCATCAATTTAGGTTGATGGACTTATCTGGAGGGGGAATAGGTAAGAACCTGCTCCCTGTTGGCCTAATTTCACCTCTGACAGTTCGTCTTTCATGCTCGGGTCTGAGGAACCGGAGCCAAACGCCTAGAGGCGATACCCCCATCATGTTGAGGGTGCACTACCACATGAGTCTGGCAGAGATTGTTGGTGGGAGTCCTCAGGAAGGACTCTTGTCTTCTTGAACTGAGGCCTTGAGTGACCTCTTGATCTACCTCCCTATAATATGGGAGGGACTAGTTTTTTCAATCCAGGGATAAAGAAATGAAATGGTTGGAGACGATGGTTGGCACCACCTTCTTCTTGACCACTGGTCATCGCTGTCCGGATAACCAGGGTGAGTTATTAACTTGGAGGGCTTGTTGAGCAGCCTACAGAGTCAGGATGGTACCGTGTTGATGGTATTCCCTCACCAATGCATTTGAGACCCAGCGTTGAAGAAACTGAGTAGGTGATGTCTTCCTTAGAGCAGACGAGGATCCAGCAGGAGTAGCGGCCGAGGAATTCACTGGTGTGAACCTTAAAGAAGCCATTTTGTGTAGCAGAGAGATCTTGGAAAAGAGTGCCTGTTTGATATAGAATACATAATCAAGAAATTGTTTTCTAGACTACATATTTTGGATGAGCACATATGTTATTGATTTCTTTTTTGGCCCTCATATTGAGTTTAATAGGGGCCTACAAATAAGTAAAACATCATTTAACATGGTTAATGATTCACATCGGGTTCACCATTTTTTTGTTTCATCTGAAAATGGGGATGAACTTGTTTTTTTAAGGTTCAAACTTTCCAACCGGTTTCTAATGAGTTTATTTACATAACCAGAAACACCCAGTGATTCAATCTCCATTTAGACCTACTTTCCAAAGGTATGTGCTCATTAGTTGTGGACCGATGAGGCTTAAGAATTTGCATTGGTCGAGAGGATGAGAGGTCAGGCTCATCACACCTTTTTTGGGGGAATTATTGACTACTTTGGGACTCTCTTATAGATTTAAGTTATGTTCATGAATCCTTATTAATTCACCAAGCATGAAAATGAGTTTTCCTTTAGATTTGTAGATCGATGATTGATATGTATGGGATTTAGAGAATCTTTTATATGTATTTGAGGTTCTTCATCGATGGATAATCATTCGTATGTATTATAGATTCTTAGTAAATGGTATCCTTCAATACATTATATAGAAATATCTTGGTCATTATGATGACTATACTGGTTTTAAAGCCACTTAGTGGGGCACTTGAAGTTTATTGTCATTCAGAAAGACAGTGATTATTTTAGAGTTGGGATCGTACCCACAGATGGGCTAACTACGTATCCTCATTAAAAAGGAATCAGAACCAACATAGTTCGATAAGAACAATATAGTTTAACGTCATATGGTACGGAAAGGAATTAATGAATGATGGGATTGAACCTTAGAAAGGCTTCCTACGTACTCTACTTTTAAGGCAGAGATCAAAGTCCATGTAGTTAGGGTGAAGAAATATGGGTCTTATGCATGGTTAATAGCCCAAAAAGAGAATTCATGATTACTTTTACACTCTAATATCACATGAGTCATGCTCAGTGTGATAAACAAGATTTATCAGTAAACCTGACGATTCTTCCATGAATGATGCGGTCATAAGAAATGATGTGGGGCTTATGTATGTATGACTGCCCAAGTAGATGAAGACCAGGACTTACTTCAGAAAAGAAGCCCAGGAACATCGTCTATAAAGGTATTTGTACTTTATGGAGATTTGGAGTTTTAACCTGGGGATTACTCCTAACGAGGATGCCCAAATTAAAGGGGACTTATAACTTGGGGCTTACTCCTGAGAAGGAGGCCCAAATTAAAGGAATTATGATTGGGTCTTATTTCTGAGAGGGAGGCCCAAACCAAGGGAACTTGGGACTTACTCCTGAGGAGGATTCCCTAAATCAAAATATATTCCCATCTTAAAGGATGGGGTTATATGGTGGAAACCTCTAACCGTAGTGACATAATGCTTGTAAGTCATGAGGTTTTGAGAGAAGTTCTCAAAGAATTCATTTTAGATAAGGAAGCCAACAAAGGAACCATTTCATAAATTGCTTTGAAAAGGGGTTTAAGGGATAATATCTTGAAGAGGAGAGGAGAACGGGAGAGAGGAACACAAATGAAGTTGGCACGCAAGTCTTGACCATGCAAGTGTACTTGCGCAACATGGGTTCACCTGGGCGATGCAGAATCTTTTGGGTAATACTTGGGAGAGACTTAGCTCAAGCCTTTAGTATTATCCTAAGATGTTTCCAAAAGGGCGACGTGCAAGTTTAATCGAAAGGGTAGGGTGGCGTGCAAGTGTTTCCATTTTTAAGGAGGTTTGGTCACTTAGGAGCACAAGTGTTGATGAATTACAAACATGTAGGCCTTATTCTACTCCTTCTGGTCTTCCATTCTAGGTAAAAAGTTACCTTAGAATCTTTAGGAAGAGTTGAGTTGAAGACTAGGGTGACCAGAGCTTGAATTTGACTTTTGGAAAATCCGTCGTTGAAATGGGGGCCCATAGGGGCTATTTATAGGCCACCTTGCACCTTAGGCGAAAAACCAAATAGGGTACACAAGTGTGCTGCGCGACCCATAGGTGGCGCGCAAGTGACTTGCACGGAGCGCAAGTCACATGCGCGCCTCACTCCAAATGGGCTCCTAGTCCATGCATTCATCAATTGTTTTTTATGTTCTTAAAAGGGTGACTCTCTTTGTGCTTAAGGTATTACCCTTTGCCATTCGTTGGACTCTATGATGGAAAGGAGCATCTACACCCACATAAGAAGGTGATGGGTGGCACATGAGCCTCAGCCCAGTTGGTAAGGTCTCTCTAAGTGCATCCATGAGACCCAGATTTGAAAATAGCCAGATGAATAATTCCAGGTTACTATAGCAGTACTATTTGGGTACTGTAGAAGTACTATGTGGGGTACTTTAGCAGTACTATGTGGGAACTGTAGTAGTATTGTGCGGTACATAGTAGTACTGTAGCAGGTACTGTTTGGTACTATAGCAGTTGGAACTATTCACCTTGGGCCATCGGTTTGGGCTTGGAGTCCTTAAGGCCTTTGGGACACCTAGGAATTAGGGTTAGTAAGGGTTTTAGGGAAACTTTAAGGCTTTCGGGCTACCTCAAGGCCTTCGGGTCAAATGATCAATGCAGTTTCCCCAGACAAACTCTACAAAAAAAGGAGCAGTCCTGGAGGAGGATTCAGAGTAGGTGCATTCACCAAAGTAGAACCAATGGATTTGTAAGAATTAGAGGGTATGACTATGCCATCGGGACCATCCTATTCTCGCACGAGAAGTTTATCCATAAACCATGCAAAGGTGGAGAACTACCATCATGATGCAGATGATGGGGAGGTGCAGTTTCTTGTAGTTATAGTCTGGCTGAATTCCCTAAGACCTTTGGGTCATGTAATGTGTCTTAAGCCTACATGCTATGTAATATATATTATTATGGGCCTTGTAAGGGTTTCCCCTCATCCCTAGAAAGTTGGGTTATCAAAAATCAATAAAAATGAAGGCCTTCGGGCCATTTAGGTAAAGGCGATGGGTGGGTCCTGATAGATATAAATCACAATCAATTTCACCCTACATAATTTTATTATAAGAAATATATCAATAGTTGTTTGATTCACATTCAGAAGAAACTATTATAAAAAAATTTATTAACTTTCACGAGGGAGGATTTTGAGGGGAATTGATAGCCTCAAAAATGGGGAGGGGATATCTCTTTATGTAGTGGTTTTTGAGTTATTGTTTCTTCATCTTAACACCTTCACATTAACTATTCTATTAAATCATACCTTCAATTATATTTTTTTTTTAGAACTTATATCCATTCCTCCATGCATTTTATTCTTTCATTAGTGTCCCTATATGCCTTTATTTTCTCAAAATATGTTCAAGGCGACACACAAAAACCTGTACCTCTGATGCGACCATATTGTTCTAGTCTCTTAAAGTCTACTAAAATTAGTTTTTCATTGGGTATAGCTGATGAAGATTCTTGTCTCTAAATTCAATAAAAAATATAGGAAAATAAGTATTCATTGTTATGTCATACCTATTTAAAGAACATTTTTTTATTATGTAATACTTACGTATGATTCCCATATTTTTTGTGCCTTTTACTTACTAGTATTACCTAATTATTCACATGAGACTCCTTTTATAACACATGAAATGGGATGGAATTTTATTTAGATTTTGATTCATATATTTTCATAAAAACTAAGGAATATACTTTTTTTTGTTGTTTCATTCCACATAAAAGCAATAATGTAGATTTAAAATACATACTTTTTTTCAAGTGAAGCATACCCCATCCTTGGATTATGATAGGGGTATATTGGTTTTGATTCATGATTCATTTTTTAAATACCCACTTATTATTTCATAAAATAACAATTATTAATAAAATATTACCAATCAAAATGTACCTAATGATTCCTCCTCACGATGATTCACACACACATTCCACATTTCTTAGTTTATCATGTGTGCGTATATTTGTGGTGGGTGGGGGTTAAATTTTCCTTCATTATTCTTGAGATGATTCTTTATAATAATTTCCTAAAAGTATTTATGAGAATTTCCAATGAATTTTAATTCAATTTCTATTCAATAATCATCTAATATAAATTCACTCTTTAAGGGATAATGAAGAGTAAATAAATATTTATTATTTTATTCTTTAGTAAAATAGAGAAATTATTTCATATGTTACTTAGATCTCTTCCCAAATTAGCGACTTTAATGAAAGCACAACATTATACCACGAATCTACATCAATCAATATGTGAATTCGAGTTGAAAACCTAATGTTACTGATGAAAATAGATTTTTTAGGGTTAATAGGATAGCCATGTGCATTCCATCCAACCTCAAATTTTATCACTTTACTTATCACCTCAATTATTTTGGTTATAACCATCTCTCTATGACGTTACTAGATTTTTCCAGTCACATGTTTCTCACCATCTAAAATTTCACCAGTTTCAACATTACTAATATGTTATTCCTCGGTGTTGGAAGCATCTACATATAGAGAGACCATTATTTAAAGAATTCAATGAACATTTAATTTTGATTATATAAATATAACACCCAACATATTACTTTATGAGGATGTGAATTTTATATTAAAAAAATTTAACATGTTCATTGAACTCTCTTTTTTATTTAAAGATTAAAGGGATTTGACCCCTTTATTGAGAATCCATATCTCCTCTTTATGGTCCTCTATGACATACAAGACCTATCTACATTGGGGCCACTATGGAATGATTGTGACATTCT
Organism: Viscum album; assembly: GCA_963277665.1. Taxonomy (NCBI): domain Eukaryota; kingdom Viridiplantae; phylum Streptophyta; class Magnoliopsida; order Santalales; family Viscaceae; genus Viscum; species Viscum album. Next base: position 452,403,752 of record OY728133.1, read on the forward strand.
AATGGAATAGTTATCCTCAATTGAATTGACATATGACCTTATATTGGTTTTAGGAGATAACAGAATAATTTACCGCTTTTTATTTATAGGATCTGAGACATAAAATACTTGTACTACTTATAATACCATTTTTAAAGATACATCCTTACTAAAATATACTTTCCCGAACCCAAATTAATTGATTTTAAATTCACTCTTGTTATCAACCCATTTGCATTGAATAATTAAAACTTTGAATATTTTACAATCCAACTCCCATATATGTTTAATGATGTAAAAGTATAATATATTCTTGTAAATTGGATTTTTTTCTATAGTGTCCCAACCTGGGTTTCCACTTGAACTATGCTATAGGCTAGTTTTCCACTAGACCTTAGGTGTGCCTCCCCATAATCCAAGGGCTTTCAACTATCAGTGAGAGTTTGATTAGGTGATTTTGGGGGATAATTTACCTTATAGTGATGATAATATTATTGGTCCATATATATATATATATCATTGTGGAATAAGGACCACAACAACAATAGAAACATAAAACAAACACAGTGGAAGTATAAATGTGAAGAAACAATAATAACAACAAGTACAAAGACATAACCATATCTAGATAAATACACATGTCATAGCAGGTCATACATAAAAGATAATCAAGGTTGCATGTGGACGACCATATAAGTACATATATATAAAACCAAAGAAGAGGTCCAACTTGATGCATATGAACCACTTGGTCCACTGCCATCCATCCCATGAAAAATGTACATCTATGATCACTAAGTTCCAACTCCCTACCCCGATCTCTTACCTGATATTAAAACCATAAAGTCTACATGCATCTCGAGGGGCCTGTGTAGGGTGTTAGTATAAACTCAGTAGGGCACCACAAATATGTTCCCATCTTACATATGCAATTATACAGTGTGTACAAAATATAAATAAAAAGGCAACACACACACATTAAACAACTAACCTACTTCCCTTATGCTCAACTACCACAAGGAAGTGTTTACCTACTTTTTCTAATTCCAATATAACTCTAAATACGTGCCCCCAAATATATATTTGGAATAAAGTACATGTCTAAAAATATACATTTTCAGTGTTGAGGACCCATGTCTTAGTTCCAAGGAACCCCTTAACGAATATCATAACTGGAGTTCCCTCAGGATCCTCTCTTAAATATATCTTTGGCACCTCATTCCATTAAACACCTCATGTTCTACCCATCAAGTAATTGACATCTGAATAGTATGCCCATTGATATGTCTCAGTTTCCTTAGACCTCAACTCATAAAGTCATCATTGGCTCAAAATTCCAACATCCCAAGGCATGACAATGTGCATCCTCTAATACATAATAAATAACCACCGACTCATAAGACCAATATCCTGAGGTACAAAGATATACATCCTCCCATAATATCTTCCCATAGACTCAAAGATAATGGTGAGCCTCAACCCCAAATTGATGGTCTAAACACCATCTTATGATGGTCCATCACCATTAACTATGGATTTCTATTATTATCATCTCCTCTATAACCAATGTTCAATACCATCCACAAAGTCACAATATCTACAGAGGCCTCCACCCATAACGGGTGGTCAAAACCACCTTGAATGAGTCATATTTGTGTGAACATGACTCCAATGGTGCATCAACCAACAATGGTGAGATAAAATCACCCAAAATACCTAAGCCACATCATATGGTACCTTTTCCCCTACAACAATGTAGCTAAGTCCTGATGGTCAAAACCATCTCAAGTATCGCGAGACATTCTATTATCTTGATGACCTCATTGTATCAATATTAACTAACCATGTAACCTCAACCTGGTGATCAATATTACCCCATGTATCTCAGGCTAAGCCAAACCTAATGAACTATGTCACCACATTTCTAGTGATCATCATCACCTCAAAGCCTCATTCCATGCCTATAACACCTCGAGATTTTTTGAAATATATATTTTTGAATTAATTTAATCTTTTTTATATTTTTCATTTTACCCAAAACTTAATACGGCTTGTGTTATATGAAATAAAAAATTTATTCTTGCTTTGTATGCTACACCATGTTAAGATTTTGTAATATGCTACACAAAGATAATCTTGTGCTACATGCAACACTAACATGGCTTACATTATATGCAAGACTAAGTTTCTACAAAACAAAACTTTATTATTATAATTATTTAAATGAGATAGTTATAACATAGTCATTAAGCATAGTAATATGAATAGTAATAACCACTGTTTAAATATTTTTTATAATGGTTTTATATAAATAAAACATAATTATGGTAAAACATATATTTTTTGTTAAATTATTTATATGTTTGGAAATACTATTTTCTCATAAGGAGTTGTTCCATCACGCTTCAAAGAAGCCGAATGTGGAGTATTGGGCCCTAAACAAGGCTATTGGTGTGAAGAAGAATTTCATGAAGGTGGTCAAATCGGCTACCAATACCTCTTTTTCTGACTTTAATCTTTATCCTCTCGGGGGGATTATTCATAAAGGCAGGATGAATCACATATTAATGAACTAAGAGATAGTTGAGGAAAGGGTCAACCTACATAGGTACTCTATAATTGTGATACTTCTGGTTCCAAAAGAATAAAGACCTTGGAAATTAAATGATATCACACATAAGATTATTGAATTCTAGGGCTTTCGTGAATATAAGATGACCGCAATGGGGAGAGGGTACTACCATGTTGTCTTCCCCTATAGCGATCTTAAAAAAAGATCCCAGAGTTTGGGATCACTATCCCTATGGTATAGCTTCCTAATAATTTAATAATTGGAGAGGAACTTTGATTAGAATATGATAAGGAGCACTCATAAACAAGTATAGATCCATATTTTCAAGATGAATTGGCTCTATTGGAATCTACACATCCTTTGGGATATTGCCTCTACCTTAGGGAATCCAATTCAGATGGATAGACCAACTGATAACCCAAGTTATTGGCATTATGTGAGAATTCTAGTTGAATTTGACATGTCAAGCACACTTGTGGAAGAAGTGATTCTAAACACAAGAGATGAAAGTATTAGTTTTATAATTCAACATGAAAGGAAACCGAAGTTCTGTAAAAATTGTATGTTTATTGGTTACATCTCCTCTAAATGCAACAAGGATAAGGAATGTTCCTTCTACAATATGAAGGGACATAATGAATCTAATTGCTGGAATAAGAATGTAAAGGAACAATTCTCACTCCCTAAACTAAAGAGTAAGACCATTGCTGGACCCTACAATGTGAAAATTATTGGGAACACCTATGTGGATGAAAAATAGGAACATAATAGACAACCAACTCCATCTTCTGATGACATCCAGAATCCTCAACTGCAGGACATGAAAATAACCCAGGATATAGACAATTAGAAAACTACCATGTGTATGGCTCTACAAGTAACCCTAGTGACACTCTTATCCATAGCAGTACGGCTGAATAGAAAGTGAACATCTTGATGAAAGAACGAGAAGAGGATGTGCATGGCCGGGTTGGTGATCATGTGCCCTACATAGATGTGGACACTAGTAGTCTTCACTCTCAACCCACTGACCCTAATAATATAGGTATCCTAATAGAGAACACCCATTCTGATGGGACTTATAGGAAAAATATTGTAGTGTTTTTTGGTGGTAACTTTACTGCCACACCAGGTGAGCAAAATGACTCCCCATTTCTGGTAATGAACCCTCTGGAATCCTTACCATAATATACTAAGCAATATGAAATTTGTATGGGGATGGTTGGAGTTGAGATGGTAGAAGGTACAGAGGATCAATAGGCCCACAACCCTCATACAGTTGGGCATCCCTCAAAGAAACTGGGCAGTGGTGACACTAATGCACCTATTAATCTTGAAGAATAGAAGGAATTCCCAGTAATGTCATCATATGATGGGAGGAAAATTGATGTTTTGGTGGTTCAACATTCTGTTTCTAACAACATTATAGAACCTTTCTCATAGGTTCCTAGTGCTAATATAGATAGAATATAGACACCCACAATAGGAAAATTTCAACCCATATATTCCAATAATATGTTCACCCCACTCAGTGGTACTTATTGGGACGATGAGGTTAAGGATAAACATGAACCCATGCAGAATAAAAAGGGAAACATAGGGGAGTATTGGAACCTAGAGGATTCAAAAAATAGCTGCTCACCCACAAGATGGGAAGAGGAAATTTAGAAATAAAAAAGTGAAAGGCCATGTCAAAATGGCACAAAATGAAGGGCTTGTGACTAGGGGTAGGGACCCCAAGAAATGATGATCTTTTATTATAATTTCCAAGGGTTGGGTAACCCCCTAGCATCCAAATTCCTTGGGCACTTTATTATGGCCAATAAACCAATTCTCATTGGTATTGAGAAACAAAAAATTATTTTTGAAAATTAGAGGTCTTTAAAGTGGTCCACTATGTGTTAGCAATTTGTATCTCAAAATCTCCATAATTGTGGCAAAAAACACTTATGGATTATCTCATATGAATGTATCCAAATGCACATATGTAATCAAAAAAATATGATCCTCACTGCCACTTGTTATATTTCAGGACACACTGTTTAGGTTAATTTTGGTTATGCCTCAGCATCCTATATTAGAAGAAGGGATCTATGTAGGTAACCATAATAAATATCTAGGAATGTAGAAAAAAAATGGGTGGTGATGGGTGAATTAAAAACTACCCTTTCACTTGATGAAAAGACCAAACCTAGATTCAATAATATATTGTATAATTAATTCTCACACTACATTAATCAGTACAATTTTACAAAGGTTTCAATTGTTGGAGCAGATTTTACTTGGAGCAGGTTCACTTGGAATGGAAGGCAGTCAAGTAAACATGATAGGTGATTTGTTCAAATGGATGATAGAAGTATAATCAATGGGATATCAGGATACACCCTCCCCAAACACCACTATAATCATAATCCTATTATTATGGAACTCCCTACTATGTCAAGGTTGTCCCCTCTTTCTTTTCATTCTAATAATGGTTGGTTAGTCATATTAGGATGCATGGAAACTTTTTTGGAAGATTGAAAGCTTATACCATTAGGCATCCAATTCAAAAGGCTTATTGAGAAGCTAAAGCATAACAAGTAGCTTCTAAGGGAGTGAAGTAATAACACATTTTCCATGCTTGAACTTGATATCCATAATACTGAACAATATCTTGCAAGTATTCAAAATAGGGAGAAAAATAAAGAATCATCTTCTAGGGTAGAGGTGTAAGCCCCCACGAATATTGATGACCTTTTAATTATTAAAGAAAGTTTGGACATGAGCCACTTGAATGTGAAATGGCTGAATGAATGTAACAAAAATAGAAAATTCTTACACATAATTCACAGGGAGAAGAGAATAAGGGTAGGAAACCATGCCATCAACATCAATGGGTTGTTGAAAACTTCTAAAAATGATATCTCCAAGGTAGTGGTTGACTATTTTTGTGGAATCTATACTAATTATGGTCTGGATAACACATCAAATATGATTGAAAATATTCTTTCTTTTATTGATGAAAAAATAAAAGATCTTATCAGGGCACCAGACATAGATAAAATTAAGAAAATATTTTCTCTCTCAACATTGAGAGTGATACTAGACCTAATGGATTCACCAAAACATTATTTATATTTTATTAGGATATCCTCCAAAAGTGTTTTGTTAATGCAGTTGGGGAATTTTTTTCTCTAATGCTTTTCTACCCTATATAATTAACTGAAATTTCATTGTCTTGATTCCCAAGATAGAAAATGCATTTGACATCAAATACTTTAGACCAGTGTCCCTTGGTAATATTGTTCCTAAAATCATCAATAATATCCTAATGTCCAGATTGGGAGATATTATCAAAGATCATATCACTCCAAATCAATATGGTTTTGTCCCCATAAGATGCATTCAAAAATTCCTTTTCACAGTCTTAGAGTGTGTTAACATTTCAATAAATAGTACTAAAGAGGAGAAATTTTCCCTCAATATTGACATATAAAAATCATTTGACACTCTAAAATGGAATTTTCTACTCAACATCCTTAACATGTATGGATTTTCAAACACATTTATGAGATTAATAAGCTGTATTCTCTTATCTACAAGGATGTCTATTGTCATCAATGGGACCCCAAGAGGATATTTTCAATTGAACATGGGAGTAATAAAAGGCGATATTCTCTCATGGATTCTCTTTTATATTGATGAAGACTACCTGAGTTGGTGAATTAACGACCTTTCTCAATTTTGAATTTTTCAAATAGATTAAAGCTGGGAGGAATGTGTTCACTCCCTTGCACTTGATCTATGTTGATGAAATCCTCATTTTTGGGAAATAATCAAAGAGAACTATATCTAACATTCAGGTTCTCTTTCACTACTATGAAGAAGTTGTTGGACATGCCATCAGTTGAGGAAAATCATTTATTGTTTTTGGTGATGAACCTTATGTGGGAAAACCAAACAGAGTGAAAAGGAAACTTAGAGTGTGGATAAGATCACTTAATTTCAACTAACATGGTGTTCGAATGTTTTGGGGAAAAGTGAAGAGATAATTTCTCAAAGGAATTAACATTGGTTTTATCAATAAACTATCTAATTGGAAAGGGAAGTCCATGTATCGGGGTAGAAGAATTTGTCTTGTTAACTCAGTAATAACTGCAAAGTTTGTTTACACCTTATCTATTTATTGGTGTATAAGATGAATCATTAAGGATATAAAATGCATTATTATGATGTTCATTTAGACTGGGTCTATGCATAAAATAAAACTGATCTTTGTTTCCTGGAAATATTGCATCAAACTCATTGAGATGGGGGGGGGGCTTGGTATCAAGGACTTGAAAAAATTAAATGAGGGATTTATTGGTAAGTTCACATGGAACATGCTTACCACCAATGAACCCACCTACAATTTCTTAGCAATAAGGTTCAAGGGATGGTTGTTGGATAGATACCCACACTATCTTGGATCATCGGTCGTGCCCTCAATTAAATTCTATTTCAAATACATCATGCAGAATACCAAATGTCTAGATATGAGGAACTCTAACCTCACTTGCTGGAATACATGATGGCTTGACCAGCCCCTAGGGACTGGACAATAATTCCCTCTGATCATATGTAGATGACTATCTCTGACTTTATGTCATAATACAATACACCATGCTTTGGTCCTCTATTGGTTTTCATTAAAGTCCAGAATACTACTTTCATGGATGTTGGCACCTTGGTGTGGAATCCTGATTACAATGGTCGGTTCACTCCCAAGTAACACTACAAGATCAAGAATGAGTGTTACACAATAATTACATCATGGATTACTACATTAAAGGCCAATTTTATGCAGCCCTCATTTTTCATTCTCATATGGATAATTTAGAGGAGAAAACTGCCCACCAGTGATCAATTAAGGAGAGATGTGAAATGTATTACCTCAGTATGTCCCCTATGACTTAGAGTTGGTGAAAATATTAAGAATTTGTTTCTAGATTGAACATATGAAAGGTACTTATGGTATTATGTAGGGAGAATATTTGGTAAGAACTTTAATACAATGAGGAATTTTGATAAGTAGCAGGCCTTCCTCTGTAGTGATGGACATACCAAGCAGGTCTATCACCTATAGCCGGCGACCCCAACCTTCATCTTTACTATCATCTAGAGAGATCACAATGTGAAAGTGTTTAAAGATATGGTTCCTTCCACTCATGCTGGAATACTATTGATTCATAGGAATGTTCATGCTACTGCAAAAAATTCAGGTGGGAGCAATGAATAACGACATGGTTGATTTAAATATCCTAAGGCTTTTGGGAGTTTATGGTAAGCCGAAATAGGATCTTATCCTTATATATGTGAGATGGATGCATCATATCATTATGTGGGTTAAAGAGAATATCTATGGTATGTCCTCAGGCATTCCAGGTCCATTGGGATGTGGAGTTAATTTCCAAATACATCGTAGCTTTGTTTAGGGTTGTTTTATCACTATATTAGAATAGGAACTACTTATGAAGATGAGTTATGTGAAATGATGTATGACATTAAGCATGTTTTCCATCATAAGTTTAATTCCATTTGGATTGAATTGGGCTATGAAAATGATGTTATATCTCTAAAGAAAATAACCAAGAATGTTTCATGGAAGCTTCTACCCCTTTGGATTGACTGTATGAACCATGTCACTCAACTTAATCTGTTTATTTAACATGAATATAGAGAAGATAATTAGGTGAAATATGATTTGTCAAAAAGGGTGGTCCTTGGAGAAATCCCAATGTGGTATTTAAAAGCACCTAAATACTACACCACTTTGGTGAATGATGACATGCGGGGGGTGGTTCACTCCTAGATATGCAAACTCCCTTATAATGCCTTATTATGTTCACTTATTTAGTTTTCTTTAATAATTTTGTTAGGAACAGGCTCACCCAGATCTTGGACTTTACTTGGTAAAATAAACATCATATTTTAATCTAGAATGTCAGAATTATGTTAGGGTGAATTTTTGATATATTTTTTAAAAATATTTCATTTTTAAATGAATAGTGAAAATACTGAATTTTAATTAAAAACCGTTTTTTGTCTAATTTATTTATATAGTTAAATCATAATTTAATTTGACTATAAAGTTTAATTAGAATAAATTTATATCAATTAATCCAATTTAGGTCATTATAACCAATTTCACATTGAAATTGGATATAAAAACAATTCAAACTTTTGAACTTTTCTCCTTAAAAACCCACTGTCTTGCATTGTTTGTGGGATTAATTTTAAACTTAATTTTTCCACTTATGTGAATTTATTTTGGAAAAACATATATAAACAATTTTAATAATTATATTATTTATAGTATAATAAGATAAACTTAGTTTTGACCAAAAAGTTTAGTGAAAGTAATTAAAATTAATTAAAACAATTAAGGTAAAATTAAGCATAACAAGGGACTAAACCTTAAACATAAGGGACAAAAAGACCTAGAAACCTGTAAAAAAGAAATTAGATGCTAATGTTTAGACCATATACACTATTTTATTTAATTTTTTGAGTTATTGGGATACTATTCCATGAAAATTACCTATATAATAAGCTATGTAAAGAAAAAGACAAAAAATGAACATTCCTTACCTTTAACATTTATAAAGATTTAGAGTATGGAAGAAGATATACGGTTTTTATTATAAAAATTATTTTTAAAGTTAAATGAGATTTTTTATCATGATAATTTAACTATAATTTTTAGGGATGAATTATTTCTATTAAATTCTTTATAAACACTAACACATGGATTATTTAGATAATAATTAAATAAAATAGATGATGCTAAAACATTAGATGGAAAGTAAATTTAATGAATTATTGTGTTAAATTATTTTTTAGATGAATATATCATGTTAAAAAGTGGAAAAATTAATATATTTTAATTCCAATATTTTTTTGATATCTTTAAATTAAAATTAAATAAATAATGTCAAAATTGAAATTAATGTTATTTTACAATAAATTATATTTTATTAAATGATTTAAAATTAATAAAAATCCTATATTATTCCAAGTGATTTTAATGTGTTATTAAATATAAAATATTTTCCATTAATGAAAAAATTATCTTTTATAATTAACATGTTGACCAATAGATAGTAAAAACATTGCTCGCACGATTCGAGTTAAAGTAGTGTTTTTGGACGTTACATGTGCTTGCTTTTAAATTTATTTCTATCACACATGGGATTTATATTTTGTAAATTAGATATAATATTTATAATTTAGTTATTTTTTATTTTATAATAAATCATTTTAATTTAGTATTAATGGTTAAATTACCTAGGATAGAAAACTAGTTACTTTAATAAAAACTAAAATGATAAAAATAATAAAACCTAGAAGTTAAGAAACAAAATTATAAAAATAAATTTATTTTTAAGTTTTTTGAGGTTTAAATACACCAATATTCCCATTTAATCAATTATTTTTCCATTCTGTAATCACATGAGGTAAGGAAGACCACCCAATAGTGTTTACCTTTTGATATTTACAGGAATTTGACTCCACATCCTCTATAAAAAAGGCATTCAATATTTCCCTTACTTACACATCTCATGACACTTTGTATCATCCAAAAACTACCAAAATAAGCTCCTAAAATACTGAATATAAACATAGAAGAATAAATTTGGGAATAAATCCAACCAAGGAAGCCCTTTGGTGTAAACCAAAGGGAGTTACTCAAAGAAGAGGTAACACCCTTCCTTAATCTATTTTGTTTTATTTTCATTCTACACCCCATAAAATCTTCTTATTCAACGATTATATAATAAAATAAATATCCTCAATATTCCTAAAAGTTTTTATTCTAAGGTTTTGACCTATAACTACACATAATTCTATAAAATGGTTAACGAACTTACTGTTCTTGTGAACAGTGAACTACAGTCTCACGAAACGATGTTGTTCATTTTCCCTTTACCACCTATCATGGTTGGGAATTATGATGTAAACTCTATTTTTATATGTTATATATGATATATGTGATTTATTTATTCTTATTTAATTATTATATAAAATATACCTTCATGATTTCCATTTTATGTAAATACGATAATTTCGTTTGTGGACGTGTTGACTACCACCTCCTTAAAGCAATATGATTCATTCACACATTAAATGGAATGTATTAAGGATGATTTTAGTGAGATTATATAATATATATGAAATAATAATTATACTTTAATGATATTATATATATATATACTCTTGTATTTAATTTACTTTTCTTTCAATACGATAAGAAAACAGAAACAATGTTCATGCATACGTACGACCTACAGTCTCCATGAAAGGTGTATTCCCTTTCATATTTATATATTTCATATATTATTATAAGCATTTATATACTGAATATATATGTTATTTATATCATGTTTAACATTATATAAATAATTAAATCACGAACAATGTAAGATGATCATGAATAACAAGTCAAAACATATACAAAAAATAGTGTCGATATTTCTAGAAATGTAACATTAATATGGAGTTGTTAATAAACAGGTAATATAAAGTCATAAATAAATTATACATGGTATTAGATATAATAATATGGTTCTATGGTAGATTTATAATAAAATTATATTTATTATACATGATGTTTGAATGTGTATGAAGAAAGTCAATATTTAGGGTAAGAGAATTTCTTCCCACTTTTAATTTCTGTGAGATACATACCATATTCACCACTCATTTTTTTGTGATATATATAATTTTATATGAAATTTTATATCAATAATTATATTTTTTCATGATATTAAAAGTTTAAATTGATTTTATTCTATCATGGGGATCCTGATTCAAAAAATTATTCAAGTAGTAAGGGGATTGCTAGTCTCACTTTTATTTCTGTGAGATTTATGCCTTATTCACCACTCATTTATTTTGTGTGGTGTATATACCAACCATAAATATATTATATTATTATTATACTTAAATTTATGGGTATTTTAATATCCATTTTATGATCTCTCTTTAATGGGGTTGATGTTTCAAAATATACCAAATCGGTAAGGTTATTTTGTCTCGATTTTCCTTTTCTAAGACACATGTTATTTTATGCACCATTATTCATTTATGAGCTATATATACTGATCCTTGAAATGTTATATTATTAATATAATTCTTTTCATGATATTATAAGATTCATGTAATTTTATTATTTCATGGGGATTATGATTCCAATGTTTCAAACTGGTATGGGATAGTTTGAAATGTTTAAAGATTATTTTACTCAAGAAATGTTTTAAATGATGCTTTCAAAATTATTTTTCATATAACATTAAATAATTTGTTATAGTTTAAGTTTTTTTGGGGAAATGATCCAAGAATACCATTCATATTCTTTCTTTAATGGTTAATGTTTTTGAAATGATTTTTATGATACCCATCTCTCTTTCATGGGTTATGTACTTTTGAAACCCACTTCTTTTCACGGGTTATACTTTGATAAAATGATTATGTGACCTATCTATTTCCATAGGTAATGATATTAATGAATGTTCATTATAACCATTATATTTCATGGGTTATGATATGATGTTTTGGAAACCCATATATTTTTATGGGTCATGATATGATGAATGTTTTGTTATCTTACGGCACATGCATGTATGATTTCATCATGTGACACGTGGGACCTATATCTACCTCTAAAGAATTGGGTAACGATAAATGTTTTATGAGATTAGAGGGAAAATGGGAGGGATTTCCAAGACCAAAATAGGAGGGTACATAGGATATAATACCAATCCCAAAGCAGGTATATGGATGATTATCCCAAGACTAATGTGTTATGTAGGTCTTGTTTGGTAGCCTTAACATAAGATTTTATATTCTTATGTGTCTGCCACAAATTCCTTGTAATATTCCTATGTTATTATTTCATGGATTATGATATTTATTCCGTTATGAATCATGTATTATTAAATTACAATCTTTTTGACATGACTCTTGATTATGATCTTTGATATGCAGGGTATGGTCTTCTAATGTTATGATCATGTTCTCACACCCTTCTGCTCATGTTATGCTTACATATCTCCCTTATTTACCCTTACTGAGCATATAAGATCACCTATTTCTTATGTTTCCTTTCCCCAGGTTATGAATAAAGGTTTTAAGTATGATTATTATAATGGAAGATCTTTAAGGGATATTTTGAAGATCTTTCACCAAGTTAGTATATTATGTTTTCAGGTTTCCAAAGACACTAAACTATTATGGTCCTCAAGAATTTATTATAAAGAACTGACCTTAAAAAATTACATTTTATTGAGTTTTATACAAGAAAATAAATTATTAAACATTGAGGATATTTTATGGTTTAGAGTTTTAGATAATTATGACATAAAACATACATAACATCCCAGAATCATACATGAGGATACCACTAAAATAGTATCCATTTCTTCCAAAATATAAAACTTTTTAAATAAAACATGATTTCATTGAAAATATTAATAACAATTAAATTGACTTTATTATTTCTCTTAAACATACTTATAACCTATGAAAAACATTTAATAACATTGGATGAGCACAAAAATCTCAATTAGGTATTTACAGAATGAAATCTTTAGTCAAGTGATAACATAAAAACCTAATAAAACCCATTTCATAAAAACTTGTTATCATGAATATAAACATCATGTAGTTTACTTGGGAAATATTTACCATATCACTATTAAAATAATCCTTAAACATGGAATAAATTTTTGTTAAACTTTCATCTTCGGAGTACCCAATGCATTGGAGGATTATAATGGGGCTCACCCGTCATATCTTGAGCTGTAATGGGATCAACCTAACATATCTTGAGCTATAATGGGATCAAACCAACATATATTGAGATATAATGGGATCCAAAAAACATAAATATGTCCAAGGAACATATAATTGTAATAAATAATCATTAAAATCATGAGAAACCACTCATTACATATATATAAAAAACAATCTTTTTGAATTTCATTAAAGAGACTTATAAAAGGATTTTAAAAGAAAAGTCCCTTACAAATATAATTGGAGTGAGAATTAATAAAATGGAATGGATATGTGTATAATATTTAAATAAACATAATAAAACATAATATAAACAAAAATTCATCACAAAAATAATCTCAATACCAAATAATGAATAAAGTATAAGGTTAACCCAAAGAATGGAAATTAGGTTAAGAATTTCCTTACTTCGGGTTCATCTTACTTTAAATTTGATTAAAAATACTGTATAATGGATAAAAGAGTTTTATTAATACTTTAAAGAAGCATAATAATTTTTATAAAACCTTATATGATTATTTAGTAACATTATTCAACCCATTAATTTATAATATTTTGTTCTTTCCGTTGATTCAAGTGCGTTCTTTACATGATTTCCATGGTCAGTTCATAAAGGATTTCCCCATAGAATGGAAGTGAAACTCCATAAGTGAAATGAGATGTTATTAAAATTTTTATAGAATATTAAAATATTCCATAAATCATTTTGTTTATATGGTATGAGTTTGAATCATTAGATAAATCATTAGTGATAATCTTTATTTTATTTTTGTGAATTTTGATCATTACGAACCACTTTTATTTTATTAATTAATAGTACGCATAAATAATGGTTATAAAAGATAATATATCATATAATATGTATAATAAAATATTATTTAACCATAGTTATGGTTTTATAACCATATTTTAAGTAATTAAAGGAAATTAAATACACATCGCCCATGATGTCGGTACACTGACACATCATAGACGATTTTTTTATTTTGAGAATAAGAGGGAGAGAAGAAGAAGTAAGTTGATGAATTTTCCATAAACATGATAAAATTATAGTATATATATGATATTTTTTATTTCATGACTATTTGATAAGGGGAGGATAAGAAAGTATAAGAAAAGAAAAAGTTTTGAAAGGAAAATAAAAGAAAATGAAAGGGGATTTTTACCTCTTGATATCTTTTCCTTTAGATCCTCTTTAAGGCTTTTGGTATTGGCCTTTTGGTGATACCAGAAGGTCTTGGACATGTATAAGATCCTTAGGAATAATATTGGGTAGAATTTAGAAAATTCTCAAAGCTTTAGAGGTATGAGAGGAAGAAGGGGTGAGGGGGTGAGGGTGGTATTTATAGTGGAGGAGAGGGGGTTTTTGCATTATTCTAATCATTAGTTTAATATTTTTTCTCAAGAAAATGAATAGTCTTGATTATTTTGTCCCAAAATAGTAATAATTGCATGTTATTTCGAAACAATTTCCATTTACATCATCCATGACTCAAGCATGATGCAGAAATTCATTTATTTAGCACATTTCGTAAACTATTGAATTTCACTATTCATAAAATTCAAGTATTTCATAAAAACCACAAGAATTCACCCCAACCAATTTTTGGTATTTAAAATTCAAAAATAAACTCCATTTTATCAAAATATTTTTCTAAATATTATAAATTTAATTTTTAATTAAAATCACAATTTATTCGAAAAATAAAAATTGTAAAAACTATAACAGATTTTATAACACCTTAAAAAATTAATTTAGGTATCATAAAATTATAATATAACCATAAGATAATAATTCATGATTAAATTTCATGAAAATATTTTTTTTATTTAAATTATTTAATTAATCATAAAATTTTAATTAAATATTTACGACTTACAAAAATACCAACACTTATATAATGATAATATTGTCACTTATAAGATGTATTTTTATTATACATTCATGGGTGAAGTTACTATACATTTGGAAAATTTACTATTTATAAGGGTCATATTACTATTAATAAGGGTATGTTACTATTCATAAAGGTATTATAATATTCACTAAAAAATAAGTTGGAGCTATCAGAATCCAAATAAATTACAGATCGCAACCATGTATGCCCATTTTTCAAAATTCAAAACATAGAAGTGGGAAAATTATGTTTAACAACTAGTTTATAACTATCTCCTTAAAAAAGTGTCATTATGTAGAGACTTAATGTTTCATGCATTAAATGAAATTTATTTTTCCAACATTAGGGTGTTACATTCTCCCTACCCATTGGAAATTACGTCCTCGCAATTTTTATTTAATTAATAAACAACTTTGGGTAACATTCCCTCATAGCATTTTCATATTCCCATGTTGCTTATTCAACCATGTGGTTTCTCCACAAAACCTTTACTTTGAGGATTAACTTATTCCGTAATACTTTCTCTCTATGATCAAGAATCTGAACAGGTATTTCTTTATAAGAAAGTTTCTCTTCCAGCTAAACTACTTTTGGGCTCAAAACATGAGATGAATCTGGGACAGATATTCTCAACCTCAAAACATGAAAAAAATTTGTATCTAAGATAAAATCAGAGGGAAAGCTACTCAGTAGGAGATTGGTCCAACTTTTCTAGGATTTCATAAGGTCCAATGAACCATGGACTTAGCTTTCCTTTTTACCAAAATGCATAACACTTTTATAAGGAGATATTTTAAGGAAAGAATGATCACCTACCTCAAATGAAATGTATTTCCTCCTATTATCTGCATAACTTTTCTGCCCGCTCTGAGCTATCCTCATGTGTTGCTGAATCATTTAATAATTTTTGCTAATTCCTCTGCTAATTCTGATCCCATCAACTTCCTTTCCCCAACTTCATCCCAAAATGATGAAGTTCGACACTAGTTTCCATACAATGTCTCAAAAGGTGATATATGTATACTGGAATGAAAATTGTTATTGTAAGAAAACTCAATTAAAGAAAGATGTTGATCCCAAATTCCCTAGTAGTCCATTGAACATGCTCAAAGCATATCCTCTAATTTCTGAATTATTATCTTGATTTTTCCATCAGATTGAGGGTGAAAAGTAGTGTTGAAATTTATTTCTGTTCTCAATGAATTCTAAAGGCCTTTCCAAAAGTTAAAAGTGAACCTGGGATCATGGTCAGATATAGTAGAAAGAGGAACTCTATGTAACCTGAAAATATCTTTGGGGTACAGTCAAGAAAGATGATTCAAAGAAATAATTTCTTGAATAGAAAGGAAATGTGAAGATTTAGTCAGACAATCAATAACAACTCAAATTTCATTGTTACCTAGAGATGTCTTTGGTAGTTGCAAAATGAAGTCCATAGATATATGTTCCCATTTCAAATCTGGCACTGGTAAAGGTTGAAGCATCCCCTTTGGTAGCTTTCGCTCTGTTTTATCCTGTTAACATGTCAAACATTTCAGAATAAAATCAACAATATATCTTTTCATTCTATCCCATAAGTAATAATCTTGAATATATCTATAAACCTTTGTGTTTCTTGGAGGAACTAAAAATGGAAAATTATGAGATTCATATAAAAATTATTTATTCAACTATGAATCAAAAGGAACACATAATCTCTTCCCAAAACTCAAAACACAATCCCTATCGAGGTTAAATTCTGTAAACTTACCAATTTTAACCAATTCTATCTTTTTCTATAACTTTGCATATTCATTCTACGATTTCTTAATTATATCCAACAGAGATGACTGGATTGAAAACTAAAACAAAATAGATGAATTTTCTAAACAAAAACTTCCAACCCAAAGTTTATCAAATCATTCACCCAAGGGTCACATTTTAAACATATCATGGTTAATGTAACATTACTTTTTCAACTCAATGCATTGACTACTCTATTTTCTTTTCCAGGATGGTAATGAATTGTGAAATCATAATCCTTGATTAGTTCTGGCCATCTTCTCTATCTCATGTTTAATTCCTTTTGAGTAAATATATACTTCAAACTTTTATGTTCATTATAAATTTCACATTTTACTCAATAAAGACGATGTCTCCAAATCTATAATGCAAAAAACAACATCAACTAATTCCAAATCATGTGTAGGGTAATTTAACTCATGAGGTTTCAACTGACAGAAGGAATACACAATTACCTAATCATTCTGTATCAGAAAAAAACTAAGTCCCTTCATAGAAGTATTATAGTAGATGAAAAATTCACCACTTCTGGAAGGTAGGTTAAAAAATGGATCATTCAACAATCTTCTGTTCAATTATTGAAAACAATTATCACATTCTTTTATCCAGATGAATTTATCTCCTTTTCTAGTTAACTTAGTTAGTGGGCTAGATAACCCTGAAAAGTTTTCAAAAAACCTCCGATAATATCCTTCCAAACCAATAAAACAATGAATCTCGATTATATTTTTGGGTCTTTCCCATTATTAAAAAAATTTTGTTTTAAAATGATCAATAGTTATTCCATCTTTAGAAACAACGTGTTCAAGGAAAAAAATTTATTGCAACCAAAATTCACACTTTTTGAATTTTCAATACAGTTTACTTTCTCTTAAGGTTTTCAAAACAACCCTTAGATGTTTTTCATTCTTCTCTTTACTTTTAGAATCTAACAGAATGTAATCAATAAACAAAACCAAAAAATTATCCAAGAACTCATGAAATATTATATTCATAATTTCCATGAATACATAAGGTTCATTAGTTAACCCAAATGGTATAAATACAAATCCATAATGACCACATCTAGTATGAAATGCACTCTTCGAGATGTATGCATCCTATAATTTCAACTGATGGTACCCCAACCTCAGGTCAACCTTTGAAAAATATTGTGTTCCCTAGAGCTGACCAAACAAATCATTAATATGGGGAAAATGATACTTTTTTAATAGTGATGTTATTCAAGGCTCTATAATAAATGAAAAGTCTCACTAAACTATATTTATTTTTAACAAACAAGACATGATCACCCCATAGAGAAGTGACGGGTTGAATGAAGCCTTTATCTAATAATTCCTTCAACTAATTTTTTAATTATAGAAGTTCCATTTGAGCTATTCGATAAGGGGGTTTAAAAATTGGATTGGCATCAGGAACTAAGTCAATAGTAAACTCAACATCTTGATTAGAAATAACACCAAGAAAATCATCAAGAAAAACATCCAGGTATTTATTTACCACTGGCACATCATTAATATGGACAGTTCCCTTATCTTCAAAAATATTATCAAGATAACTTTAATTTCCATATTTTATCAGTTTCTTAGGTTCCTGATATGTTATCAATTGTATGGGTTCATTCTTGTACAAAAACTAAAACTCTTTTTTTTGGAAAAATACTTCTTTTTATCTATATTCTATCTTATCATGATAAAAAGAAAGCCAATCCATTCCCAGAATAACATCAAATTACACTAGAGGCAATACAACAAGGTTTTCAGGTAAACACTTTCCACATAAAAAGATAATTAGATTCTTATAATTTATTTTTGCCACAATATTTCCTCCTGGTGTTTTTACCATGAGTTATAGTTTCATTTTATGAGGGGAAATTCCCAATTTTGTAGAAAATTTATCAAAAATAAAGAAATGTGTAGACCCCTAATCAAACAACACATTTTCAAGATATGTAAAAACAAGAAATGTACCTGATACCACCTCATTTTATGGATCAACATCTATTAAAGTCATTGAAAAGGATTTTTCCTCACCCTTATACTTCCAATCTTGATAATTTCATGCCTGAGTGACTCTCTTCAGACATTCATTAGCAAAATGACCCAATTCCTTACAGTTAAAGAATCTAACCATTAACTTTTTATTAATTTTCAGATCATTTTCCTTTCACTCATAGGACATGTTCCCAAACTTGACACATTAGTAGAATTTCCAAAAATTTACAAGACATTCACTAGGATACTTTTTACCACACTTTTTTCACAAGAATGGAAATTGATTTTCTTACCTCCATATTATTTTGATGAATTCTTCCCCAATGACTGTCAACCTCATCGCTTCTTATTCTTATCATCATGAGGCACATACATGTCAGAAAACTCCATCTTAACTTTTTCAGTTCAATTAACAAGTTTCTCATAGCTTTTAAACTCATATAAATCCAAAACTCTTTGTAAAATGGTTTCAAACAAGAGTAAAATCTATTATTTTTACTATCAAAATACCAAGTAAAATCTAGTACATACCCAAAAAGTATTGTAAAATTGGATTCATATTCTACCAAAAAATTATCATCTTTCTGCTTAATTTCCAATAATTTTCCCCCATTCTGAGTTGAATAGTTTCAGGAAAATATTTTTCCAGAAAAGACTCTTAAAATCATCCCATTCCAGACTATCAAGATCATCCATTTCTCTCATATTCTTAACTAGATACCACCAATGATAGAATTAACCTTCAAAATTATAAATGTATAGTATTAAATTTTTATGTTTTGAGCATCCCATGACATCAAATATCTTTTCTAGAGCATTGATCCTTCCTTTGGTTGTCACTAGATTTATGGTTCCAATGAATGATAGCGAAAGTTGCCTCATAAAATGCACCCCAAAAGACATGTTTATTAATGGTAGGTTAGGTTAATATCTATCTTGGATACCGCCACCATTTATCACCTAATTCAAACAATCCATTACTATCACAAACTACTTGGTTATGATTCCCGCCATTCTAGGCTGTAGATTCAGACATATATTAGCCTCTTGGTGCCTTCCTACTTCAGCTCCCCTATTTATTTTGTAGAAAACCATTCTGAATAGACATATCTTAGAAAAATAAATATTTTAATCTTTAAATTATATATCATTTAAAATTAACCATAAAGTAAAAATCATTTATGATATTCTATTAACATCATCCTAACCCCAAAAGTTATCTAAACCATCCTATGATACCAACTATAAGGACCCATCCTAAAAACATTACATATTATTGAGTTTTAGATAAGAACATACATTATTACAAATTGAGGATCTTTTTAGGTTTATTGTTTTATATAATTAAGATACAAAACATACATAACATCTTAGAATCATATATGAGGATACCACTAAAACGGTATCGATTTCTTCCAAAATATAATTTTTTAAATAAAACATGATTTCTTTGAAAAATCTTTATAACAATTGACTTTACTTCATTATTTCTCTTAAAAATCCTTATAACCTATGATAAGCATTTAAAAATTTTGTATGATCACAAAAATCTAAGTAAGGGATATACAGAATGAAATCATTCGTCAAGTGATAACATAAAAACCTAATAAAACCCATTTCATAAAAAATCGTTAGCATGCATGTAAACATCATGTAGTTTCCTTGGGACATATTTACCACATGACTCTTATATTCACCCTTACTCATGGAATAACTATTTTTTAACTTCCATCTCTGGAGTTCCCAATTCATTGCAGAGCTATAATGGGGCTCACCCATCATATATTGAACTATAATGGGCTTAACCCAACATATCTTGAGCTATAATGGGATTAACCCAACATATCTTGAGCTGTAATGGGATTAAACCCACATAAATATGTCCAAGGAACATATCATGGTAATAAAAAATCATTAAATAAGGAGAAACCACTAATTTCAAATATATAAAAAAATAATCTTTTTGAATTTCATTAAAGAGACTTTTAAAAGGATTTTAAAAGAAAAGTACCTTACAAATATAATTAGAGTTAGAATTAATAGAATGGAATGGATATGTGTATAAAATATAAATACACATAATAAAACATAATATAACAAAAAATTCATCACATAAATAATCCCAATACCACATAATGAATAAAGTAGAAGGTTAGCCCAAAGAATGGAAATTGGGTTAAGAATTCCCTTACCTCGGGTTTGTCTTACTTCAAATGTGATTAAACCTCCTATATAATGGTTAAAAGAGTGTTATTAACACTTTAAATATGAATAATCATTTTTATAACACCTTTTATGATCATTTTATAACATCATTCCACCCATTAATTTATAATATTTTGTTCTTTCCATTGTTTCAGGTGCGTTCATTACAGGATTTCCATGGTTGGTTCGTAAAGGATTTCTCTATCGAATGGAAGTGAAACTATAAAAGTGAAATTAGATGTTTTTAAAATGTTTCCAGAATATTAAATTATTCCATAAATCATTTTGGTTATTTGGTATGAGGATGAATCATTAGATAAATCATTAGTGATAATCGTTAGTTTATTTTGATAAATTTTGATCATTACAAACCAATTTTGTTTTATTAATTAATAGTTTGAATAAATAGTGGTTCTGGAACATAATATATCATTTAATATATATAATAAAATATTATTTAACCTTATTAGTGGTTTTATGACCATATTTTAAGGATGTAAAAGAAATTTAAGACACATCGCCCATGATGTCAGTAAATCGACACATCATGGATGGCATTTTTATTTTGAGAATAAGAAGGAGAGAAGAAGAAGTAAGTTGATGAATTTTCCATAAACATGATAACATTACAGTATATATATGATACTATAGATTTCATGTCTCTTAGAAAAGGGGAGGGGAATAAAGTATAATAAAATAACATTAATTGAAAGGAAAATAAAAGAAAATGAAAGACAATTTTTACCTCTTGATCTCTTCTCCTTGAGATCCTTCTTAAGGCCTTTGGTATTGGAATTTTGGCGAGACTAGTAGGTATTGGACACGAGGAAGAGACTTTGTAAGAATATTGGGTAGAATTTGGACAATTCTCAAATCTTGAGAGGTGTGATAGGAAGAGGGGGGTGGGGGGTGGGGGTGGTATTTATAGTGGAGGAGAGGAGGGGTTTTCCATTATTTTAATCATTAGTTTATTATTTTTGATCAAGAAAATGAATAGTCATGATTCTTGTGATGAAAAATAATAATAAGTGCATGTTATTTCGAACAAATTTCCATTTACATCAACCATGATTCAATCATGATGCATAAATTCATTTATTTAGAACATTTCATAAATTATTAAATTTCACTGTTCACAAAATTCAATTATTTCAGAAAAATACCAAAAATTCCCCCCAACCATTTTTTTAATGTGTAGAATTCAAAAATAAACTCCTTTTTATAAAAATAGTTTTTTAAATTTGAGAAATTTAACTTTTAATTAAAATCATAATTTATTCGAAGAATAAAAATTTTAAAAACTATAACTGATTTTATAACACCTTGAAAAATTAATTTAGGTATCATAAAATTATCTTATAACCAAAAGATATTAATTTATGATTACATTTCAAGAAAATAATCTTCCATTTAAATTATTTAATTAATCATAATAATTTAATTAAATATTTAGGAATTATAAAAATACCAACACTTATATAGTGATCATATTGTCACTTATAAGATTCCTTTTTATTATACATTCATGGATAAGGTTATTATACATTTGAATGATTTACTATTAATAAGGGTCATATTAATATTCATAATGGTAGGTTACTATTCATAAGGGAATGTTACTTTTCACCAAATATTAAGTTGGTCCTATCAGACTCCAAATAACTTACTGATCGCGACAATGTATGTCCATTTTTTGAAATTTAAAACACAAGTGGAAAAATTATGTTTAACGGCTAGTTTATAACTATATCCTTAAAAAAAGTGTCATTATTTAGAGATCAAATATTTCATGCATTAAATTAAATTTATTTGTAAAACCTTGGGGTGTTACATTTATTTTTTTGATGCGTTGAATATTCATCTAAAATTATGTAATATACATATATGTTAAGCCTAGTTCAATATAGTTGGTATTGAAGTAAAGGTTTAGTCAAACTTTGGAAACTAGGATGAGAAAAATTTAGTGAGTTCCCTAGGGATATTATTAAGGACAATTCTAGGGATGTATCTAAGGATATTTCTATAGTGTCTTAGATTTAAAAGTACGTGTCATGATTTAGGCATCCTATAAGTAATTTTTAATGATTATGTGGTTTTATTCTATGATAAGTGTTTCTCACCCTATGATTTCTGGTTTTAATCAATGGAGAGAACTAGAAGGAACATGGTTAACATTTAATGTTTAAAATCTAGAAATTATGGGAATTTTTCAAATCGATTTCCTAAGTGGAAATATCATAAAGAGAATTAGGAAGGTGGTATGTGTATTGGGTATATCGCTGAAGATAAAGGGATTGTCAAATGACATGTGAAAGGTATGGGATTTTATAACAATATTGTTTTTATTAAATTCATGAAGAATGATTACATTGAGGTTGAGGAACCTTAATAAATGATTGGTATTTCATATTTTATAAAAGGTGTATTAAAGATTAATATGATGAAGATTAATTAATTAATTGAGATGTAAGTGGGATGAATGAAGTGTTTATGTTTTGGAATTCAAATATTATGTTATATGAATCATTAAATATATAATTATTTTTAGTATTATATTTTCATTAAGGATTGAAAATGATATGATTAATGGTGATAAATACTTAGAAAATCAATTTAATAGAATTGTGATATTTTGATTAAGGGAAGGTGAACCTTAATGTGTTCCTGATATTAAGAAAATTGTGTTTATCTTGGATAAAGAGATTATTGATGTGGATAAATAAAGTTGGATAATACTAATTACCATAGAAATAACTATTGATTTATTAAAAAAGTGGCCTATGTTGTCATGGATGATGTTTAAAACTTCTTGGATTTAAGGAATATATTCAATAATCTTTGTAATAAAAAAGAATCCATGTTTCCAATAAGTGTGTATGGAAATTCATGTTGTTACCATGTTTCATTATAATACATGATTAAGGTATTAATATTTTTGGTATGTGAAAAACAAGATTTAATTTATGATATATGGGGGATCAATGCTAATTTTTGACCTTTTTTCTAATGTTTTGGGCATTCATCTTTCAGAAGGGTTATAAGGTTAACTATTTATGGAATGGTTTATGTTAAAATTTTGATGAGGTTTTAGAGATTTAATTATTATCTCACCATGGGAGTATTTATACATGTTGAATAACCTGTTATAAATATTTTTCTGTGATGTTAATTATGGAATGAATTAACATTCTATTTATGGATCTTATGACCCATTAGTGCTTTCACTTGCATCTAATGTTCTCCTATGTGCAAACCTAGTTATGAATTACTTTTAGAAACTGTTATGTTTCCAACTTCCCATTTTTTAAAAGAAGTTTTAGTATTAATTTTTATGATGTGGGTTAATATGAAAGGAACTATTAAATCGTTCACAAACTAGATGAATTTTGAGGGTGAAATTCATTTTAATGGGGATATAATGTAACACCCTAAGATTTTGTGAAATATATATTTTGAATTAATTTAATATTTTTTATATTTTTCATTTCACACAATAGTGAATATAGCTTGTGTTATATGAAAGCACCAAATGAGTCTTGATTTGTATGATACAACAAGTTAAGGTTTTGTTATATGCTACACTAAGATAATATTGGGTGACACAGAATACCGACTTGGCTTTCTTTACACGCAACATTGAGTTTATAATAAACATCATATTATTATTATAATTTAAATGAGATAGTTATAACATATATGTTAAACACCTTAATATGAAAAGTAATAAATATTTTTTAAATACTATTTATAGTGGTTTTATGTAAATAAATTATAATTATGATAAATCATATAATTTTTGGTAAAGTCTTTATATGTTTAAAAATATTATTTTCTCAAAGGAACAACTTTTAATGTCCTTTTGTGAAAAATAATAAAATTAATTTTAGATAATTTTGGAAATTTAATTATATAAAATAAAAATATATTTTAATTTATTATTTAAAAATTATCTTAGGGTGAATTTTTGATATTTTTCTGAAATATTTCATTTTTTGGATGAATAGTAAAAAATATTGAATTTTAATTGAAAACCACTTTTTCATCTAATTTATTTATATAGTTAAATCATATTTTAATTTGACATTAAATTTTATTTATGTAAATTAAACATAAATTAATCCAATTTAGGTCATTGTAATTAATTTCACATTGAAATTAGATATAAAAACAATTCAAATTTTTGAACTTTTCTCCTTAAAAACCCGCTGTCTCGCAATGTCTGTGAGATTAATTTTAAACTTAATTTTGCCAATTATGTGAATTTAATTTAGAATAAAATACTTAAAAGGTTTTAATAATAATAATATTTATAGTCTAATAATATTAACATAGTTTTTGACAAAAAACATTAGTTAAAGTAATTAAAATTAATCACTGTATTTAAGATAAAATTAAGCTTAACAAGGGGATAACCATAATCTTAAGGGCCAAAATGACCTAGAAACTTGTCCAAAAGAAATTTTATACCAATATTTAGATCATATGAATTCTTGGTTTAAATTTTATGATTTATTTGGATACTATTCCATTAAAATGACCTATATAATAAGTCAAATAAAGAAGAATACAAAAAGGAACCTTCCTTAACTTTAATATTTATAAAGATTTATTGTATGTAATAAGCTACATAGTTTCAGTTATAAAAATTATTTTAAAATTTAAATGATATTTTTTATCATGATAATTTAAAAATAAATTTTAGAGATGAATTAGTTACATTTAATTTTTTACAAATGCTAACACATAGATTATTTATTTAATAATTAAATTAAATATATGATTAAAAACATTATAAGGTAAGTAAATTTAATGAATTATTGTGTTAAATTAATTTTTTATATTTATATATCATGTTAAAATACTTTGAAATTAATATATTTTAATTCAAATATTGTTTTGATATCTTTAACTTAAAATTAAATAAATAATGTCAAAATTCACATCAATGTTATTTTACCATAAACGATATTTTATTAAATGATTTAAAATTAATAAAATTATGATATTATTATAAGTGATTTTTATGTGTTATTAAATATAAAATATGTCCCATTAATGGATCAAATAATATTTTATAATTAACATATTGACCCATAAATAGTAAAAACATTATTAGCACGATTTGATTTCAAGCAATGCTTTTACGTGTTACATGCACTTGTTTTAAAATTAATTTCCAGAACACATAAGATTTATATTTTATAAATTAGATATAATATTTATAATTAATTGGGTATATATTTTATAATAACTATTCTTTTAATTTATTCTTAGTGGTTACATTACTTTGGATAGAAAACCAGTTACTTTAATAAAAACTAAAATGATAAAAATAATGAAACTTAGAAGTTAGGAAACACAATTATAAAAATACCCTTATTTTTGGGGTTTTCAGGTTTTTATCAACCTTAATTCCCATTTAATTCATTATTTTTCTATTTTGGAATCACATGTGGTAAGGGAGACCATCCAATGGTGTTTACCTTTTGCTATTTCCAAGAATGCCACTCATCCCCCTCTATAAAAAAGCATTCAATATTTTCCTTACTTACACCTACCAAGCCACTTTTTCTCATTAAGAATATGAAAAATAAGCTCCCTAAATACCTAATATCAACTTATAAGTCTCACTTAGGGAATAAATCCAACCAATGAAGTCCTTTGGTGCAAACCAAAAGGAGTTACGAAGAGTAGAGGTAACATCTTTCCTCATGCTCTTTTGTTTTATTTTCATTATCCACCCACTAAAATAATATTATTATATTATTATATAATGACCTCAGTATCATAAATATAACTAAATGTTTCTATTCTAATAGTTTTACCTACACATACACACACTATCCTCAAATGGGTAGCGAACTTACTGTTATTGTGGATGATGAACTATCGCCTCACGAAACAATGTTGTTCATTTTTCCTTTACCTCCCATCATGGTTGGGAATTATTACGGTAAATATTTTGTTATTATATAATATATATATAATATATATATTATATATTTATTATTATTTAATTATTATATAAAACTTACCTTCATGTATTTCATTTCATGTAAATACGATAACTTCATTTGTGGACGTGTGGACGCCTCATAAAAGTGATGTGATTCGTTCACACTTTAAATGGAATGTATTAAGGATGAGATTATGAAATTATATGATATATATGAAATAATAATTATAGTTTAATTATACTATATATACATATATATATTTCATTTACTTTTCTTTCAGTATGACAAAAAAATGGAAACACCATTCATGCTTACGTACGACCTACCATCTCCATGAACAGTGTATTCCTTTACATATTTATATATTTCATGGATTATTATAAGTATTTATATAATGAATATATATTTTATTTATATCATGTTTTACATTTTATAAATAAATAAATCCTGATCTACATAAGTGAATCAATAATAACAAGTGAAAACATATATGAAAAACAAGGTGGATATTACCCAAAACGTAACATTAACATGGAGTTGTTAATAACCAGGTAATATAAAGTCATAACCAAATTATATAAGCTATTAGATATAATAATATGTTTATCTAGTATATTTATGATAAACTTATATTTATTATACACAAGGTTTGAATATGTATGAATAAAGTCAAGATTTAATGTAAGGGAATTTCATCCACTTTTTATTTTCATGAGATACATACCATATTCACCACCCATTTATTTTATGTGGTGTATATACTTCCATATGAAATATTATATCATGAATTTAATTTATTAAATTATATTAAAATTTTAAATTTATGTTATTATTTCTTGGGGATCATGATTCAAAAGTTATTCAAGTAGTTAGGGGATTTTTAGTATCACTTTTATTTATATGAGATTTATGCCTTATTAACCACTCATTTATTTTGTGTAGTGTATATATTTAATATAAATATATTCTATGACTATTATAATTAAATTTATGGGTATTTATATATTCATTTTATTATCTCTCTTTCATGGGTTTTATGATTCAAAAGTTACCAAATCTATAAGGTTATTTTTTCTTAATTTTCCTTATATAAGACACATGTTATGTTGTGCGCCATTATTAATTTATGATCTATATATACTGATATTTAAAATTTTATATAATGAATCTAATTATTTTAATAATATCATTATCATCTTGTAATGTTATTATTTCTTTGGTATTATGATTCAAATGTTTCAAAGTGGTATGGGAAAATTTGAAATGGTTAAAGATTATTTTCCTCAAGAAATATTTTAAATGATCCTTTAAAAATTATTTTCAATGTATGATGAAATAATTTGTTATTGTTTAAGATTAATTGGGAATATGATCCAATAATACCATTAATATTATAATATTTTGTGGAGGGGGATTACAAAGATATTAAGAATCTATAATTCCTACAAGTACTTGGGGAGTCTCGATCCTAAGACCTCCCGCAAGACCTACAATGAAGTAACCACTAGGCTACACCCCTAGGGCCAAGAATACAATTTATATTTATTCTTTAATGGTTTATGTTTTGGTGGAATGATTTTTATGACATCCATCTCTCTTCCATGGGTTATATTATTTTGAAACCCACTTCTTTTCATGGGTTATGATTTGATAAAATGATAATGAGAGATATCTATTTCTATAGGTAATGATATGATGGAATTTTTCTGATTCCCATTTCATTTCAGGGTTTATGATATGTTTTTAGGAAACCCATATCTTTTTACGGGTCATGATACGGTTAATGTTTTGTTATCCTAAAGAAAATTCATGCATGATTTCATTATGTAACAGGTGTGACCAATATCTCCCTCTAATGCATTGGGTGATGATAAATATTTTATGATCTCATAAGGTGCATGGGAGGAAATCCCAATCCTAAAAAAATAGGGTATACAGGAGGGAATCCCAAGCCCAAAGAAGGTATACATGTGATTATCCCTAGCCTGACATGTTATAAAGGTCTCAGTAGGCACTGTTTGGCACTATTGTAGCTGGGAATTGTGTAGTACTGTAGCAGGCACTGTTTGGCTCTGTAGCAGCCGAAAATTTGGCACTGTTTGGGCCTTCGGGCCACAGATTTGGTCCCTGAGTCCTTTAAGGCCTTCAGGCCACCCAAGCCTTCAATCCAGTAAGGCCTTCGGGCCACCTCAAGGCCTTAGGGCCACCTTAAGTACAGATGCAAACCAGACAACTTATAAGAAACAATCTCTATAGGAGGATAAGCAAGGTTCTTTCACCACAACAGAAGCTATACGGATTGAAAGAATGAGAGGGTATGGCACCTGCCATTGATACAAGCTTGCGCATGCATGGGATATCCTAGACGAACTTCCATGCGAAGGTGGAGAGCTGATTTCATGATGAAGATGCTGGGGAGGAGCAGTTCTAAGTAGTTAGTTTGGTTTGTATGTATTGTTTGAAGCCTACGAGAAATGAATTCCTCTAAGGCCTATGGGCCATGTAATACTTACGCCTAAAAGCATTTTAAGGGTTCCACCTCACCCCTTGAAAGCTGGATTATCAAGATCAATAAAAAAATGAAGGCCTTTGGGCCATTGGATGAATAGTCCCCAAGAATTTATTTTTATAATGTGATGAATATTCATCTAAAATTATGTAATATCCATGTATGCTAAGCTTGAGTCTCTATTGTTGAAATCAAAGTAAAGTTTTAGTCAACCTATGAAAATTTGGATGAGAAAAATTTAGTGAGATACATAGGGATATTTCTAAGGACATGTCGAGGGATGTCTCTAAGGATAAACATATGGTGTCATAGATTTAAAAGTCGGTGTCATGATTTAGGCATCCTATAACTAATTTTTCATGATTATGTGGTTTTCTTCTAGGATAATTTTTTCTCACCCTATACTTTCTAGTTCGAGTCAATGGAAAGAATAAGAAAGAACATGGTTAATATTGAATATTTTAGATATAGAAAGTATAGGCATTATAAAAATCAATCTCTTAAATGGAAATCTCATAAATAGGATCAGGAATGTGGTCTGGGTATTAGTTATAATCCTAAAGATAAAGGGACCACAAATGACATGTGAAAGGTATAATATGTTATAAAAGTTTTATTTACATTAAATGTAAGAAGAATGATTAAATTGGGGTTGAGGAATTTTAAGACATGATTTGTATTTCATATTTTGGAAAAGGGGTATTAAAGAATAATATGATGAAGTTTAATTAATTGTTTGAGAAGGAAGTGGGTTGAATGAAGTGTCTTTATTTTGGAATTCAAAGATTATGTTATATGAATCCTGAAATCAATTAGTATTTTCAATATAATATTTTCATTAAGTATTAAAATGGATATGTTGAGTCCTGATAAAGACATAGAAACATGACTTAATGGAAAGGTGGTATTTGGATTAAGGGAATGTAACCCTTAAGAAATTCCTGTTATTAAGAAAATTGTGTTTAGTTTGAATATATAGATGATTGATATGGATAAATAAAGTTGGATAGTACTGATTACCATGGAAATGACTATTTACTTTTGGGTGAAGTGATATATGTTAACATGGATGAAGTTTAAAACTTCTTGGATTTGAGGAATATATCTAGTAATATTTGGAATAAGGAAGAATGCATGTTTTAAATGAGGATTTATGGTAGTTTAGGTTATTAACATTTTTCAAGAGAATACACAATGAAGTTATTCACATGTTTGGTATGTGAAAAATAAGAGCTACTTTATGATATATGTGGGATAAATGCTTAGTTGTGACATTTTTTCTAATGTTTTGGACATTAATATTTAAGAAGGGTTATAAGGTTAAAAATTTGTGGAATGGTTTATATTAAAATTTGGATGAGTTTTTAGAGATTAAAGTATTGTCTCACCATGTGAGGATTAATGTATATTGAATAACCAGTTCTAAACATTTTGGTTTGATGTTAACTGAGTATAGATGGAATGAATTACCATTCTATTTATGGGTCTTATGACCCGTTAATGCTTCAAACATAAAAAAACACCTTCATTTCTGGGAATAAGAGATGAAGTGGAAATTTATCAAGGCATAACAAGGGGTTAGATTGTGATGAAATCAAGTAAGTATATATTCTCATGAAAAGTATTCAACTTTAGGAAAAAGGGTCTTGAAATATTTTTTTTCCTTATTATCATCATTTTTTATGATACACATGAACTCTTTTACACTTCTTTAGTATATGGTTTTATGATTTAAAACTTTGTTTGGATCACCCACTTTCTTCTGATCAGTGATATTTATAAATCTCTATGATTATTTATGCTTTGCTTCCATGTTTGTTTTCACTTGAAACCGATGTTCAGCAACATGGAAAACTAGTTATGATTTACATTGGGTAACTGTTATGTTTCAAAATTCCCCTTTTTACAGAAGTTTTAGTATTCATTTTTATGATGTGGGTTTCTATAAAATGAAATATTAAATCTTTGATAACCCAGAGGAATTTTTAGGGAAAAATTAATTTTAAGGGGGTATAATGTAACACCCAAAGATTTTTTGAAATATATATATTTTAAATTAATTTAATATTTCTTATATTTTTCATTTCACGCAACACTAAATATCACTTGTGTTATATGAAAACATCAAATTATTATTGATTTTTATGCTACTTTAGGTTAATATTTAGTTATATACTAAACCAAGACAATCTTTTTCTACACTCTACACCAACATAGCTTGTGTTACATGCAACACTAAGTTTCTACAAAATAACATTTTATTATTATAATGATTTAAACGAGATAGTTATAAAAAATATGTTAAACATAGTACTATGAATAGTAATAACTAATTTTTAAAAATTATTTATAATGGTTTTATATAAATAAAATATAATTATGATAAAAGATATAATTTTTGGTAAAGTCTTTATATGTTTAGAAATATTATTTTCTCAAATGAACTTCTTTTTATAAACTTATGTGAACAATAATAAAATTAATTCTAGATACTTTAATAAATTTAATTAGATAAAATAAACATAATATTAGAATTCCAAATTTCAAAATTATCTTATGGTGAATTTTTGAGAATTTCATGTGATATTTTAAATTTTGATGAATAGTGAAAAATACT
Organism: Viscum album; assembly: GCA_963277665.1. Classification (NCBI taxonomy): domain Eukaryota; kingdom Viridiplantae; phylum Streptophyta; class Magnoliopsida; order Santalales; family Viscaceae; genus Viscum; species Viscum album. Next base: position 452,436,080 of record OY728133.1, read on the forward strand.
AAATTTTAATTAAAAAATGCTTTTTCATATAAATTATTTATATAATAAAATAATATTTTAATTTTATTTTAATTTTTAATTAGATAAATTTTATATAAATTAATATAATATAAATCATTGGAACCAATTTCACATTGAAATTGGATTTAAAAACAATTCAAACTTTTGAACTTTTCTCTTTAAAAACCGGCTATCTTGTAGCGTCGACAAGATTAATTTTAAACATAATTTTTCCAATTATGTGAATTAAATTTTTTTAAAATGGACATACACAATTGTAATTAGTATAATATTTATAGTCTAACAATATCAAGTTAGTTTTTGACTGAGAATATGAGTGAAAGTATTTAGAATTAATTACAATTATTAAGGTGAAATTATGCTTAACAAGGGACTAAACCTTAAACATAAGAACCAAAATGACCTATAAACTTATCAAAGATAACTTATATGACAATATTTAGACCATATACACTCTTGGTTTAAAGCATATGAGTTTTTGGGATACTATTCTAGGAAATTTTCCTATATAATAAGTTATATAAAGAAAAAGATAAAAAAGGAACCTTCCTTTCCTTTAACATTTATAAAGATTTAGAGTATGGAAGAATCTACATAGTTTTGGTTATTAAAATTATTTTTAAAGGTAATTTATATTTTTTTATCATGGTAATTTTACTACAATTTTTAGATATGAATTAGTTACATTAAATTCTTATCAAATGCTAACACATTGATTTTTCAGTTAATAATTAAATAAAATAGTTGATGCTAAAAACATTATAAGGGAAGTAAATGTAATTAATTATTATGTTCCATTATTTTGTTATATGATTATACCATTTTAAAAATATGTTAAATTAATATATTTGAATTACAATATTGTTTTTATATCTTTAAATTAAAATTAAATAAATAATGTCCAAATTGACTTTAATGTTATTTTAAAATAAACGATATATTATTAAATAGTTTAAAATTTATAAAAATCCCATATTCTCCAAAGTTATTTTTATGTGTTATTAAATTTAAAATATGATCCATTAATGGAACAAATGATCTTTTATAATTAACATATTGACCCACAAATAGTAAAAACATTGTTAGCATGATTCAGGTTAAAGCGGATTTTTTTCATGTTACATGCTCTTATTTCAAAATTAATTTCAAAAAAACATGGGATTTATATTTTTTAAATATAATATAATATTTATATTTTATTGCCTCTATATTTTTATAATAAATATCACTTTAATTGACTCTTCATGGTTAAATAACATAGCATATAAAACTAGTTACTTTTATAAAAACTGAAATGACAAAAATAATGAAACATAGAAGTTAAGGAAAAAAATTATAAAAATACACTTATTTTTGTGTGTTAGAGGTTATAATAGACCATAATTCCTCTTTAATCCATTATTTTTCCATTTTTAAACACATGAGGTAAGGGATACCTTCCAAGATTTACCTTTTGGTATCAACAAGAATGTCACTCCTCCTCCTCTATAAAAAATAATTCAATATTCCCCTTCATTACACCTATCAAGCCACTTTGGATCATAAAAACTTGGCCCAAATAATCTTCCAACATTAATAATCTAAATATATAAGCCTAAATTTGGGAATAAATCCAACCAAGGAATCTATTTGGTGAGAACCAAAATGAGTTATTCAAAGAAGAGGTAACATCCTTCCTCAACCTCTTTTATTTTATTTTCATTATGCACCCCTCAAATATTCTTATTAAATGATTATATAATAAAATTAGTATCCTAAATATAATTAATTTTTATTCTAAGTTTTATACCTACAAATACAAACACTTCTATCAAATGTGTAATGAACTTACTATTCTTGTGAATGGAAAACCGCCGCCTCACAAAATAATGTTGTTCATTTTTCCTTTACCAACACTCACAGTTGGGAATTATGATGTAAAATATGTTTTTATATGATATATATTATATTTATTATTTATTTAGATTTTTTTAATTATTATATAAATCATACCTTAATTATTTCCAATTTTTTGTAAATACGATAACTTCGTTTGTGGACGTGTGGACTATCGCTTCCTCAAAGTGATGTGATTCATTAAAAATTTAAATGGAATGTATTAAGGATTGGTTTAGTGAAATTATATGATATTTATGAAATTATAATGCTACTGGAATGATATTACATATATAAATATATTTAATTTAATTTTCTTTCAATATGATAAGAAAACTGAAACAACATTCTTGTGTACGTACGACCTACCGTCTCCATTAGCGATGTATTCCATTTCAAATTTCTCTGTTTAATAGATTATTATAAGTATTATCATGTTTTATATTTTTTAAATAATTAAATCATGATATATGTAATAGGATGAAAAATAAAAATTCAAAACATATATGAAAAACAAAGCATATATTACCTGAAACGTAACATTGACATGGAGTTGTTAAAAAATGGGCAATAAAAAGTCATAACCAAATTATATAAGGTATTATATATAATAATATGGTTCTGTTTTATATGTATAATAAACTTATATTTATTATAAATGAGTTTTTAATGTGTATGAATAAATTCAATATTTAAGGTTGGGGAATTTTATCTCACTTTTCATTTCTATGTGATACATACCACATTCACCACTCATTTATTTTGTGTGGTGTATATACTACCCTATGAAATGTTATATCATTATTTTCCTTATTTAATGATATTAAAAGTTTAAATTTATGCTATTATTTTATAGGGATCATGATTCAAAAAAAAAATTAAGTACCAAGGGGATTTTTAGTCTCACTTTTATTTCTAGAAGATTTATGCCTTATTCACCACTCATTTATTTTAGATGGTGTATATACTAACCATTAATATATTCTATGTTTATTATCCTTAAATTTATGGGTATTTACATATCCATTTTATGATCTCTCTTTCATAGAGTTTATGTTTCAAAAGTTACCAAATCGATAAAGTTATTTTGTCTTAATTTTCTTTCTCTGAGACACATGTTTTGTTATGAACCATTATTAATTTATGAGCTATATATACTACTATTTTACATGTTATATTTTAAATATACTTATTTTCATGATATTATAAACTTCATGTAATGTTATTATTTCATGGGTATTATGATTGAAATGTTTCAAAGTGGTATGAGATAGTTTGAAATGTTTAAATATTATTTTCCACCAGAAATGTTTTAAATGATCCTTTCAAAACTATTTTCCATATAAGATGAAATAATTTTTTATAGTTTAATATTTATTGGTTACATTATCCAATAATACCATTAATATTATTTCTTGAATGGTTTATGTTTTGGTGGAATGATGTTTATGACACCCATCTCTGTTCCACGGGTTATATGCTATTGAAACCCGCTTCTTTTCACTGGTTATGCTTTGATAAAATGATTATGAAACCTATATATTTTAATAGGTAATGATATGATGGAATGTTTATAATAAAAATTTAATTTAATTATTTATTCTATCATGTTTAGGAAACCCATATCTTTTTATGGGTCATGATATGATGAATGTTTTTTTCTTGCAACACATGCACGCATGATTTCATTATGTGATGGGTGAGACCTATATCTCCATACAATAAATTGGATAATGATAAATGTTTTATGAGCTTAGAGGGAACATGGGAGGTCATCCCATGATAAAAAAAGAGGGTATATGGGAGGTTATCCCAATCTCAAAGTAGGTACACAGGTGATTGTCCCAAGCATAATGTGTTATGAAGGTCTTGGTAGGAAGCCTCCACCTAGTATTTTATATTATTATGTGTCTACTAAAAATTACATGTCTTATTCATATATTATTCTTTCATTGATTATCACATTGATTCCCTTTTGACTCATGTATTTTTAACTTCCAATATTTATGTCACGACTCTTGATTATGATCTTTGATACGCAGGGTATGATCTTCTAATGTTAAGATCATGTTCTCATACCCTTGTGCTCATGTTATTCTTAAATATCTACCTTTTTTAACCGTAATAAGAATCTAAACTAACCCCTTTAAAATGTTTCCTTTCCCCAGGTTATGAAGAAAGGTTTTAAATATGATTTCTTTAGGGTAAGATCTTTAAGGGAGATGTTGATGATATTTCACCAAGTTAGAAGACTACATTTCCAAAGACACTAAAATATTATGGTCCTCAAGCATTTATTTTTATAATGTGGTGAATATTCATCTAAAATGATTTAATATACATGTATGTTAAGACTGGGTCGCTATAGTTTGTATCAAATTAAAGGTTTAGTCAAACTTTTAAAACTAGGATGAAAAAAATGTAGTGAGATCCCTAGGGATATTTATATGGATACATATAGGGATGTATCTAAGGATAAGACAATTATGTCATAAATTTAAAAGTAGGTGTCATGATTTAGGAATCCTATAAGTAATTGTTCATGATTATGTGGTTTTTTATATGATAAGTGTTTCTCACCCTATTCTTTCTAGTTTTAGTCAATGGAAGTAACTATAAGGAACTTGGTTAACATTGAATGTTTCAGTTGTGGAAAGTATGGGAATTATGAAAATCAATTTCCTAAGTGGAAATCTCATAAAGAGAATCAGGAAGGTGGTACAAGTATTGGTTATACTACCAACCATAAAGTGATTGCACATGACTTGTGAAAGGTATGTAATGTTATAACAATATTGTTTACATTAAATGTAAGAATCATGATTAAATTGAGGTTGAGGAACATTATGACATGATTCATATTTCATATTTTAGAAAAGGGGTATTAAAGAATAAAATGATGAATCTTAATTAATTGTTTGAGAAGAAAGTGGGATGAATGATGTGTTTATGTTTTGTAATTCAAAGATTACCTTATATAAATCATGAAATATATAAATATTTTCAGTATATAATTTTCATTAAGGATTGAAAAGGATATGTTGAATGGGGATAAAGACTTAGAAAAGTGATTTAATAGAAATGTGATATTTGGATTAAGGGAAGGTATCCCTTAATGTGTTCCCAATATTAAGAAACTTGTGTTTAACTTAGATAAAGAGATGATTGATATAGATAAATAAAGTTATATAGTTCTGATTATCATGGAACTAACTATTGATTTGTTGAAAAAGTGGTCTATGTTATCATTTATGATGTTTAAAACTTCTTGGATTTAAGGAATATATCTAGTAATATTTGGAATAATGAAGAATGCATGTTTTCAATATGGATTTATGGTAATTTAGGTTATTACCATGTTTCAAGAGAATACATGATGAAAGTATTCACATGTTTGGTATGTGACTAACAAGAGATAATTTATGAAATATGGGAGATCAATGATAGATTTTGACTTTTTTTTTTCTAATGTTTTGTACATTCATATTTAGAAATGGTTATAAGGTTAACCATTTATGGGATAGTTTATGTTAAAATTTGGATGATATTTTAGAGATTAAAGTATTATATCACCATGTCATGATTTATTCATATTGAATAACCCATGCTATCCATTTTTTTTTGATGTTAATTAAAGATAGATGGAATGATTTACCATTCTATTTATGGATCTTTTGAACCATTAGCACTTTAGGAATAAAAAATTCACCTTCATTTCTTAAAATAAGATATGAAGTGTAAATTTATCAAGACACAATAAATAGAGAGATTTTTATGAAATAAAGTAAGTATATATTCTCATGAAAATTATTCAACTTTAGAAAAAAGGGTATTGAAATAAAATATTGTCTTATCATCATCATTTTTGATGATATCAATGACCACTTTCATGTTTGTTTAGTCTATGTTTTTTTATTGTTAAATTTATCTAGATCACACACTTTCTTATGATTAGTGATCTTTATCAATCTCTATGATTGTTTATGCTTGTATTCCATGTCTGTTTTTTCAATTGAAACTGATGTTATCCTATGTGGAAACTGAGATATGATTTACTTTAGGTTACCATTATGTTTCCAACTCCCCCCTTTTAAAGGAACTTTTAGTATTCATTTTTACGATGTGGGTTTTTCTGAAAGGAACTTGTAACGACCCGAGTCCGGAGCCCCTCCACTGGTGCCCCGTACCCGGTTTGCCACATGACATCAAGCATGTTTCGCTGAATGCCAGAGGCTGTCGACTAGCAGCGAGGTCCTTGGTGAGTCGGTGGGGAAACTATTCCCTCATTCGGTAAGGTATACAAGGTAAGAAAACAAAAATAAACACCGGAAGCAGTAAACAACAAGCATAACAACAGAAACCAAACAGTGGAAGAAATGTAGATATATAACTATGATTACAATGATTCAGCAGGTACAAGTATCTAAGGAAAACAACAAACACAACAACGTGATGAAATACAACTGAAACCAAGTGCAAAAGAAAACATTGTAAGCTCCTCAGCATCGCGAGCCACGGATCGGTCCCATGCTCCCCAGCTTTTGGTGAAATCAAGATCCTGAAGTAGAAGGGCGATTGCCCTTGTCTATACCTGCAGCAACATAGTCTGCTTGGGCCCAAAAGCATGGCCCAAACAGGGTGTGAGATACAATCCCAGTAGGAAATCACCCAAAGATCTGTGCCTTACTGTCAAATGAATACATGGTAGTAAATAAACAAGAGGCAGTAAACAGGAAAGCACAAGCAGCTACAATCCATAGTTCTAACAAGTAAAGCACATAAGTAAGCAGTCAACAACAAGAAGAAAATAGGTAACCCTCTGAGTAGCTCTCATAGCCTAACCCCTATGGTTCAACCTATAGTACTATCAACCCTCTGGGAGGCACACACAGTCTCAACCCTCTGGTTCAGCTACGTAATTAGGTAGACTCTCTGGGGAAACACTCACCGTAAATTCCCCCTATAGTCTCGTATCGTGCAAAAGGCTCTCTGGGGAAGAACTCAACGTCAATTCCACCTGTGGACCACGTCGAGGATCTACAGACTCTCTGGGGAAGCACTCAACGTCAATTCCCCCCATAGTCTCGCATCGTAAATAAAAGACACTGTGGAGAAGCCCTTCTGTCAATTCTCCCTTTGGTCTACTAGTCTAGGTTCTCACAGTCCTGAGTATAACTAAACATTCTCAACGCGTGTATATCATCCAAGTAAACCTCAAGAACTACTAGGATATCATTATACGGCTCAACAACAATAACAAAACAATAGTTCCGCTATCCTACAACTAGGCATGACAATTGAAAAAATGACCAACAGGCAAAACAAGCATGGAAAAGCAATCTAAGCTCAAAATAAATTACTCTGCTCACAAGCAATAACCTCTACTAAAGCAAAAAAGAAAATCAGGCAAACAGAAGGGGAAAAACATGAAACATGTAATACCCCGTTCATGGGTATTGGTTGAATTTGCACATAATATTCATCAACTTTCTACAGAAAGGCACAAACCACCTACCTCGATCTGAGGAGATCGATATATGTGAACCATGATGACAGATTCCTCTTAGAACAATGTAGATCTGAGAAAATACACAAAACGTTCATCCCACGATAACTTGGAAATGAGGAGGAATCAAGAAACAAGGCTAAAGAAAAAGGAAGAACTCACCGCTGTGATTCCAACATAATCGATCGTGCTCAAATCGGAGAACGGATGGCGAGGCGGAAGCTCGGAGAATATTCGGCCGTACGGTTGCTTCCGGGCAGACGAAATCTGGAGAAGAATATGATTTTGGGGGTTAGGCGCGACCCCGGCCTGTTTAATGAAAAAAAGAAAGTACACGGCCTGTACTTCTTGAGTACACGGTGTGTAATTCAATTTTTCCGTACTCCAAATTAAACGGTCTCCACCTCAGCCTTACACACTGTGTGTGTGGCCCGGACATGGCCAACACGTGGCTTCAAGCTTGATAAGAGTACACGGCGTGTACTCAGAAAGTACACGGTGTGTACTTTGAAAATTTCCAGAAAAATTCATTTCTCTTAAAAACTCTAGAAAAAGGGAAAATGTACCTGAAAAGAAGATATAGGTTCTTACAAACTTCCCCCCTTAAAGAAATTCATCCCTGAATTTCCCTAAAGAGACGGAGAAGAAGAAACCCCGAACAGCTCTGGCCATTGCGATCGTACATCGGCCTCCCTCTCCTAGGTCTCGTCTTGTACTCACCCGTGCTGCCATAGCACCCGTACCAGAGGAATAGACCGCCCACGAAGAACCTCCGTACTGCGATTGAAAATCCGGATAGGATGCTCCTCGAACGATGCATCCGATTCAAGCTCGACTTCCTCGGGCTAAAAGACATGAGATGAGTTTGAAAAGTAACGTCAGAGTTGAGAGACGTGGAAGACGTCATGCATGGCCTGATACCTCTGAGGTAGCTGCAACCGATAGGCGACCAACCCAACTCTCTCCAAGACCTCAAACGGCCCGATGTAACGTGGTGAAAGCTTACCCTGTCTCCAAATCCTCTTGTGTCCCAACCTCGGTGCGACACACAGGAAAACCTGATCACCGACCTCGAACTACAGAGGTTGTCTCCACTAATCAGCATAAGACTTCTGTCGAGACTGTGCTGTAGCCATCCTCTTCCGAATTAGCTCTATCTGCTCTAAAGTCTCCTGAACAAGACGAGGTCCCAGGAAAGCTTCCTCTCCTGCCTCCAGCCAGCATAAGGGTGATCGTCATGGCCTACCGTACAAAGCCTCGTATGGCACCATCTGAATGGTCGCCTGTAAACTATTTTTGTAGGCCAACTCCACCAAAGTGATATGCTTCTCCCAAGAACTTCCAATGTCTAGAATGCAAGCTCAGAGCATATACTCAAGCACCTGGATCGTGCATTCAGACTGACCATCAGTCTGAGGATGGTATGCTGTACTCAAAAGTACCTGTGTACCCAAGGCCTTCTGAAGTCCCTTCCAGAACCAAGAGGTAAAGTGAACATCTCTGTCTGAAACAATAGTGCATGGAAATCCATGCAGACGAACGATCTCTCTGATGTAAAGTCATCCTAGATCATCGACGCTAAAGGTATCCTTGATTGGTAAGAAGTGGGAAACCTTCATAAGACTGTCTAAGACAACCCAAACATCATCGTTCCCTCGCGGCGACCTTGGAAACCCAATCACGAAGTCCATCGCAACATCGTTCCACTTCCACTCTGGAATGGGTAGCTGCTGTAGAAGGACTGCTGGTCGCTGATGCTCTGCTTTCACCTGTTGACAAGTAGAACATCACATGAAGAAAACAGCAACATCCTTCTTCATACCTAGCCACCAGTACTGGCGATGAAGGTCCTGATACATCTTGGTGATGCCAGGATGAACTTCCCAAACAGAGGAATGGAAATCCTGCATCAGCTCTTTGCGTATGTCTGCTGGCAGCCATACGCGTCCCTGGAAACACAAGATCTCATCCTCGCCCATTGTCTATCCAGGAAGAGGGTCCTCTCCTGACACACTCTCCCACAGGACTAAGCCTTCCGAGTCTGATAGCTGCCTCATCCGTACCCGATCAAGTAGCGTGGAGGTAACAGCTACAAAAGATAGAAAAGTCTATCCTCGTCTGTCGTACAGCTCCAGATGCATCTTAGAGAACAGAGTCATTAGCTGCCACTCACTACTAGCCTCCTGAACTTCAAGAATATGAGTTCTCCTGCTCAACGCATCTGCCATGGTGTTGCTCTTTCCCAGCGTATAGGCAAGCTCGAAGTCAAAATACTGTAGATACTCAACCCACCTGCGCTGCCTCAGATTCAGATCACGCTGAGTGAAGATATACTTGAGACTCTTGTGGTCAGTGAAGACCACAAAGTGCTTTCCAAGAAGATAGTGTCTCCAACAGCACAAGGCATGAACAAAAGCTACCAACTCTAGATCGTGTGTAGGGTAGTTCCTCTCATGTGGCCTCAGCTGGCGAGACCCATATGCTACGACTCCATCTCCCTACATAAGCACATCTCCCATCCCGATACCTGAAGCATCAGAGTAAACAGTGTAGCTCTTTCCTGGCTCTGGGAAGACTAGTATCGGTGCTGACATCAACCTCCCTTTTAGCTCCTGAAAGGTTGAATCACAAGAATCTGACCATAAGAACTTCGCCCCCTTCTTGGTCAGACCTGTCCAAGGTGCTGCTAGACGAGAAAAGTCTTGAATGAAGCGTCTGTAGTATCCAGCCAACCCTAGGAAGCTCCATAACTCAAAAATGTTCTTCGTATGCTCCCAAGAAACTACAACTCTCACTTTATCTGGATCCACAGATACTCCTTCCTCTGAGATGACGTGACCCAAGAAGTGAATGTGATCCATCTAGAAGTGGCACTTTGAGAGTTTAGCATAATGACGATTCTCTCTCAGTGTACTCAAAACGATCTCAAGATGTGTGGCATGATCGTGTCGAGTGTGAGAGTACACTAAGATATCGTCCATGAAGACCACGACGAAGGAGTCCAAGTAAGGATGGAACACTCGGTTCATCAGTTCCATGAAAACTGCAGGTGCGTTCGTGAGTCCGAAGGGCATGACTGTATACTCGTAAAGACCGTACCTGCTCCTGAAGGATGTCAGAGGTATATCTAATGGTCTAACGTGCAAATGATGATAACCAGACCTCAAGTCGATCTTCGAGAGCACCCGGATCCTCGAAGATGATTGAAAAGGTCATCAATCCACGGTAAGGGATATCAGTTCTTGACCGTCAACTGGTTCAGCTTCCGATAATCCACACAAAGCTGAAGGGTACCGTCTGCCTTCTTCGCAAACAGAACAGGTGAACCCCAAGGAGAATTACTGAGTCAGATGAAACCCTTAGCCTGTAGCTCCTCCAACTGCTTCTTGAGATCCTGCAACTCAGGTGTGGCCATCCTATTGGGAGGAATGGACACCGGTGCCACTCCTGGCACGAGCTCAATAGAGAAGTCTACATCACGCTCTGGAGGCAAACCCGAAAAGTCCTCTGGAAAGACATCCCTGAAGTGATCCACTACTGGAGGAAAGTCCAAATGTGGAGTCCCCTGATCATCTAGATAGAGACTAGCAATCTGGGCTGTCACCCCTCCTAGCCGAAGATGCTCGTGTCCCGCCCGACTCGCCCGAACGTCCCATTAGCCTCTATGAAGAAAAAATTCACCCTCTGGTGAGATGAAACTTACTCTGCGGCGATAACAGTCAACGACTGCCTGGAAGGGAATCAACCAGTCCATGCCGATAATGACATCATAGCTTGTCATCTCTAGGACATAGAGATACCATAAGAAGTGATACCCTGCCACCTTGAGAGGGCACTGTCTACACTGGCGTACACTAGATGTCCTTATTCCCAAAGGTGTGTCTAGTGTCAACGAGTCGGCAGAAGAAAAGATGCAGAGCCCAAGGCTCTCCACGACAACAACAGAGATAAAGCTATGCGTAGCACCAGTATCAAAAAGGGATAAAGATAAAACTGAGGCTACTAAAATCGTACCTAGAACAGTAGAAGGGTCAGGATCCTGCTCATGATAAGTCTACTCCACGGCGAAAGACTGGCCCGTGTCGCGGCCCTGCGCCCCTGGCTGACCACTTTGAGCTGAACCTCCCTGCTGGTGCTGAGTAACTGGTGGCTGACTGCCACGGCCTCGACCTCCAACTCGGCCTGAACGGCCGGAATAAATCCAGTTTCCCGACTGGTGAGAAACTGGTGGGGCTTCTCCTGAATGAGAAGTCATGGAAGAACCCCGGTCACCAGCTGCTGGTGAGAAAACCTGACAGAAACGCTGAAGGTGACCCATCTTGTCGCACGATCGGCACTCCACGGGGTCCCTCTGGCACTGCTGCCTTTTGTGCCCTGTCCGGCCACACTGATAGCACGTCACCTGACTGCCTGATGATGCGTCTCGCTTCCTCGAATCACCGTGTGTAGGATCCCTACAACGCTTCTTGCTATCATCTGGAGGAAAGCTAGCTCTGGAAGCAGAACCGACCTGAATAGCAGCTCCAGTGTCTCTCAGATTGCGCTCCGCAATCAGTGCCTAGTTGACGATGAAAGTAATGGAAGTCAGCTGAAAGATGTTCACCTGTGAGCGGATCTCCTGCCTGAGTCCATCCTCAAACTTCCTCGCCAAGAACACCCCACTCCCATCCCTAAGGGGTGTAAAATGATGTAGCTCAGTGAAACGAGAAGAATACTCCATGACAGATAGAGTACCCTGCTCTAAGCTCATGAACTCCTAGGCTCGATCGGCCCTCAGGGTCTCCGGGTAGAAGTAGTCATAGAACACGTGCTGGAAATCCTCCCAAGTCATAGCCTGTTGTTGACCCGCCTGTGAGACCACATCCCACCACCTCATGGCGGAGTCTCGGAGCATGTAGGTGGCGAGCTTGACCCACCTCTCTGGAGGCGTCTATAGATGCTCGAAGATAGTCAGCATGGCTTCCAGCCATGACTCTGCAGCCTGAGGTCCTCCCTCCCCTGAGAACGTGGGAGGATGCTGCTGCTGGAAAACCCGCGTCAGGTCTTCCATAGACGAGGAAGGAGGCGGTGCTCCCTGGAAGTCCTGCATCATACTCATGAAGCCCTCCTTGAACTACGCATCAGCGCCCGCAACTGGTATAACAGCCGGTGCCAAGGATGTCCCGACTGGAGGATTGGCAGGAAGTCCCTGATCTGCCCTTTCTGGCGTCTGATCACTGCTTGATGACAAACGTATGACTGGAGGACGTCTCGGAGGCATAGCTCCAAAAGATCAAAAGCACACCTTAGATCAGGAAAACAAGGACAGAGAACACAATAGTACTAAATGAAAACAGGGGAAGAAAACACACAAGATTGCAAAACACGACTACACGGTGTGTATAAAACTACACGGCGTGTCTTCTTAAACCATGGACATGGGCGTGTACTCCTTCCCTATAAGTCGTGTACACTTCAAACTACACGGCGTGTTGAACCCACATACGGCATGTACTTGAAAACTGTTCCCCTGCTCGAGTCTCCTTACACGGCTAACCCACACAGTCCGACTTAACCCGAGGCTACACAACGTGTCTGAAACAAACACGGTGTGCACTAGACAAGGCTTCAGCGGTCTGTGTTGTTGAGTACATGGCCATCTACACGACTGGACCTTACACGGCGTGCTTCGAACAAGAACGGCGTGTATAGGCGAAGGTGACACCGTCCCATGTTGTTCATCACATAGCCGGGTACTTGGGAAAGACTACACGACGTGTTCCGAATAAACACGGTGTGTGGAAAGGAAAGTAACACCAAACCATGTTGTTCCTGACACGGCCGGGTACCTGGATAGGATACATGGCGCGTTCCCTATAGACACGGCGTGTCCTACCCGAGCTTCCCCGACCTGTGTTGTTGGTGACATGACCGGGTACACGGCTCCGAACTGACACAGTGTGTAGCTACCGTACACGACGTGTTCCCAAAGTTACTTTCATGACACCTTGTTCTACTCACATAGTCAGTGACACGGCCTGAAAACTACACGGTGTGTTCCCCAAAAGTACACTCCGTGTATTCTGGGGTTTTCTGGGCAGTAGCTCAGAATCTGCGCAGAATTCCAGAAACACTAAAAACAAGGGAAAGGATGCCAAATTCCGATCCATGAGGGCCCATAACACCTCAAGAACCAAAATTTGGCAGTCATTTTAAGCAAGGAACAAACCAATAGTTTTCTAACACAACAGCAGAGAATCTATCAAGCAACTATCACAACAGCATGCATAATCTACACAGAGCCTATCACAACAGCATGCAATCGCTAATGCACCCTAGATGGAATGGCAAGAATGCATGAAATGTGATTTCTACAAGTGCCTATATGATGCATGGGATGGAATACCCTCATCTCATCGGGTTGCGACAAAAATAGAACTGAAATATCAAAACAATAACTGCACAAGTCATGCGAATCACTCTAGGTGAAAACATATCAACCATAAAAACTCAAAACCAGCAAACTGTAATTAACGAGGTAGTATGGCCTTTCCCTGTACATGGGTTAGCTACTCCCAAGAACAGATTAATACCAAGTACCGAATCCTTCCTATCCCTGTCTAAAGTCACCAAACAGTAAGGCAAGAGAAAAGAACTCCTTTGATACCACTTTGTAACGACCCGAGTCCGAAGCCCCTCCACTGGTGCCCCGTACCCGGTTTGCCACATGACCTCAAGCACGTTTCCCTGAATGCCAGAGGCTGCCGACTAGAAAAGAGGACCTGGGTGAGTCGATGGGGAAACTATGATCTCATTCGGTAAGGTATAAAAGGTAAGAAAACAACAATAAATAGCGGAATCAGTAAACAACATGCATAACTACAGAAACCAAACAGCGAAAGCAATGTAGATATATAACTATGATGACAATGATGTAGTAGGTAAAAGTATCTAAGGAAAATAGAAAACACAAAAACGTGCTGAAATACAACTAAAACCAAGTGCAAAAGAAAAAAAAGTAAGCTCCTCAGCATCGTGAGCCACGACTCGGTCCCATGCTCCCCAGCTTTTGGTGCAATCAAGATCCTGAAGTAGAAGGGCACTTTCCCTTGTCTATACCTGAAGCAACATAGTCTGCTTGGGCCCAAAAGTATGGCCCAAATAGGGTGTGAGATACAATCCCAGTAGGAAATCACCCAAATATTTGTGCCTTACAGTCAAATGAATACATGGAAGTAAATAAACAAGAGGCAGTAAACAGGAAAGCACAAGCAGCTACAATCCACAGTTCTAACAAGTAAAGCACACAAGTAAGCAATCAACAACAAGAAGAAAACAGGTAACCCTCTGGGTAGCTCTCATATCCTAACCCCTATGGTTCAACCTATAGTACTGGCAACCCTCTGGGAGGCACACACAGTCTCACCCCTCTGGTTTAGCTACGTAATTAAGCAGACTCTCTGGGGAAGCACTCACCTTCAATTCCCCCTATAGTCTCGTATCGTGATAAAGGCTCTCTGGGGAGTCACTCAACGTCAATTCCCCCTGTGGCCCACGTCAAGGATCTACAGACTCTCTGGGGAAGCACTCAACATCAATTACCCCTATAGTCTCACATCGTAAATAAAAGACACTTTGGAGAAGCCCTTCCGTCAATTCTCCCTTTGGTCTACTATTCTAGGTTCTCACAGTCCTGAGTATAACTAAACATGCTAAACATGTGTATATCTTCCAAGTAAACCTCAATAACTACTTGGATATCATTCTACGACTCAACAACAATAAAAAAACAACAGTTCTGCTATCCTATAACTAGGCACGACAATTGGAAAAACGCCCAACAGGAAAAACAAACATGGCAAAGCAATCTGAGCACAAAATAAATTACTCTACTCAAAAGAAATAACCTCTACTAAAGAAAACAAGCAAAGAAGAAAAATAGCAGGGGAAAAACAGGAAACACTCAATACCCTATTCACGAGTATTGGTGGAATTTGCACATAATATTCATCAACTTTCGACATAAAGGCACAAACCACCTACCTCGATCCGAGGAGATCGATATATGTGAACCACGATGACAGATTCCTCTTAGAACAATGTAGATATGAGAAAACACACAAAATGTTCATCCCACAATTACTTGGAAACGAGGAGGAATTAAGAAACAAGGCTAAAGTAGAAGGAAGAACTCGCTGCTGCGATTCCAATGCAATCGACTGTGCTCAAATCGGAGAACGGATGACGAGGCAGAATCTCGGAGAAGATTAGGCCATACAGTCGCTTCTGGGCGAACAAAATATGGAGAAGAAGATGATTTTGGGGGTTAGGCGCAACCCCGGTCCGTTTAATGAAAAAAAATAATGTACACGGCGTGTACTTCTTGAGTACACGGCGTGTACTTCAATTTTTCCATACTTTGAATTAACCGGCCTCCCCCTCAGCCTTAGACACCGTGTGTGTGGACCAGACATGACCATCACACAGCTTCAAGCCAGAAAAGAGTACACGACGTGTACTCAGAAACTAAATGGCATGTACTTTGAAAATTTCAAGAAAAATTCATTTTTCTTAAAAACTCCAGAAAAAGGGAAAACGTACCTGAAAAGAAGATCCGGGTTCTTACAGAACTATTAAACCTTTGACAACCCAAATGATTTTTAGGGTGAAATTCATTTTAAGTGGGGTAGAATGTAACTCCTCGATATTTTGTGAAATATATATTTTTTGAATTAATTTAATCTTTTTTATATTTTTTATTCTATGCAACATTAAATCTAAATTGTGTTATATGAAAACACCAAGTTATTATTGATTTGTATGATACAAAAAATAATTCTTTCATTATATGATACACCAAGATAAGTTTTTTCTACATGAAACACCAACTTGGCTTGTGTTACACGTAACACTGTGTTTCTACGTAACAATATTTTATTTTTATAATTACTTTAACGAGATAGTTATAACGTAGCCATTTAACATATTAATATGAATATTAATAAATAATTTTTAAATATTATTTATAATGGATTTATATAAATAAAAAATAATGATGATAAAATATATAATTTTTGGTAAAGTCTTTATATGTTTGGAAATACTATTTTCTCAAATGAACCATTTTTTATGTCCTTATATGAAAAATAATAAAATTAATTTTAGAAACTTTTAGAAATTTAATTAGATAAAATAAATATAAAATTTTAATTAAAAAATTAAAAATTATATTAGGGTGAATTTTTGAGATTTTTCTAAAATATTTCATTTTTGGATGAATAGTGAACAATATTGAATTTTAATTGAAAATTTCTTTCATATAATTAATTTATTTAGTTAAATAATATTTTAGTTTTAATTTAAAGTTTAATTAGATAAATTTTACATCAATTAATCCAATTTAAATCATTAGAACAAATTTTACATTGAAATTAGATATAAAAACAATTCAAACTTTTGAACTTTTCTCTTTAAAAACCTGTTGTCTTACAACATCTGCGAGATTAATTTTAAACTTAATTTTTCCACTTATATTAATTGAATTTGAAAAAATGGAGATAAATTGTTTTAATTAGTACAATATTTATATTCTAATAATATCAACTTATTTTTTGACCAAAAATATGAGTGAAAGTATTTAAAATTAATTACAATGATTAAGGTAAAATTAAGCTTAATAAGGGACTAAACCTTAAACTTAAGGGAACAAATGACCTAGAAACTTTCCCAAAATCCATTTGATTCCAATATTTCTACCAAATAATATTTTTTTAATTTTATGAGTTAGTGGGATACTATTCCATGAAAATGACCTATATAATAAGATAAGTAAAGAAAAAGACAAAAAATAAACCTTCCTTACCTTTAACATTTATAAAGATGTTATGTATGGAATAAGATACATAGTTTCAGTTATAAACATTATTTTTAAAGTAAAATGATATTTTTTATCATGATAATTTAAATACAATCTTTATAGATGAATTAGTTACATTAAATTCTTAACAAACGTTAATGTATGGATTATTTAGGTAATAATAAAATAAAATAAATGGTTCTAAAAACCTTAGAAGGGAAGTCAATTTAATGAATTATTGTATTAAATTATTTTTTAGTTGAATATATAATGTCACAAATCTGTGAAATTAATATATTTTAATTAATTTTTTTGATATGCTTAAATTAAAATTAAATATATAATGTCAAAATTGACGTTAATATAATTTTATAATAAATGTTATTTTATTAAATGATTTAAAATTAATAAAAATTATATATTATGACAAGTGATTTTTATGTATTATTAAATATCAAATATTTTCCATTAATGGAACAAATTATCTTTTATAATTAATATATTAACCCATAGATTGTAAAAATGTTGTTAGCATGATTCGAGTTAAATCAGTGTTTTTATGCGACACATGCACTTGTTTTAAAATTAATTAAAAAAACACATGAGATTTATATTTTGTAAATTATATATAATATTTATAATTCATTTGTTATATATTCTATAAAATATATCACTTTAATTAGTATTAATGATTAAATTTCTTAGTATAGAAAACTATTTACATTAATAAAAACTAAAATGATAAAAAAAATAAAACTTAGAAGTTAAGGTGAATAATTATAAAAATAGACTTATTTTTGTGGGTTTAAGGTTTCTATATACCATAATTCCCATTTAATCCATTTTTTTCCATTTTGTAAGTACATGAGGTAAGGGAGACCTCCCAATAGTGTTTATCTTTTGGTATTTATAAGAATGTCACTCCTTCTATATAAAAAGGCATTCAATCTTCTCCTTCCATACAAATCTCAAGAAAATTTGTCTCATACAAACCCATACCAAATAATCTAAAAAAAATCTATCCTATCAACCTGTAAGCCTCAATTTGTGAATAAATCCAATCGAGGAATCCCTTTGGTGCAAACCAAAAAGAGTTACTCAAAGAAGAGGTAACATCATTCCTCAACCTCTTTTGTTTTATTTTCATTATCCACCCCATAAAATATTATTATTCCATGATAATATAATAAAATCAGTATCATCAATATAATAAGATGTTTTTATTATATGGTTTCTACCAACACCTACACACACTTCCATCAAATGGGTAACAAACTTACCGTTCTTGTGAACGACGAACTACCGCCACACAAAATCATGTTGTTTGTTTTTTCTTTACAACCTATAATGGTTAGAAATTATGATGTATAGTATGTTTTTATATTATATTTTTGATATTTTTGATTTCTATATTATTTTTGAATTATTATATAAAAAATACTTTCATGATTTCTATTTTGTGTAAATACGATAACTTTGTTTGTGGATGTGTAAACTACAACCACCTCAAAGCAATGTGATTCATTTACACTTTACATGGAATGTATTAAGAACGGTTTTAGTAAAATTATATGATATATATGACATAATAATTATAATGTAATTATATTATATATATATACATAAATGTGATTTACTTTTATTTCAATATGATAAGAAAATATAAATAACGTTCAGTCGTATGTACGACCTACCATCTCCATGAATGGTGTATTTCATTTCATATTTATATATTTATTATATTATTATAAGTATTTATATAATTAATATATATGATATTTATATCTTGATTTATATTCTAGAAATATTTGAGAAACAACGCAGATATTACCCGAAACGTAACATTAACATGGAGTTGTTAATAAAAGGGTAATATAAAGTCATAACCAAATTATATATGGTATTAGATATAATAATATTGTTTATTAGTAGATATATAATGAACTTATATTTTTTATAAAAGAGGTTTTAATGTGTGTTAATAAATTCAATATTTAAGGTAATGGAATTTCAACTCACTTTTTATTTCCATGAGATATATACCATATTCACCACTCGTTTATTTTGTGTGGTGTATATAAAAAAATATGACATGTTATATTATAAATTTACTTTATTTAATGATATTTTAAGTTTAAATTTATGTTATTATTTCATGGGGATTATTATTAAAAATTTATTCAAGTAGTTAGTGGATTTCTATTCTCAGTTTTATTTCTGTGAGATTTATGCCTTATTCACCACTTGTTTCTTTTGTGTGGTGTATATGCTACCCATTAATATATTCTATGATTATTATATTTAAATTTATGGGTATTTACATATCCATTATATAATTTATATTTCATTAGGTTTATGTTTCAAAAGTTACCAAATTAGTAATGTTATTTTCCCTCAATTTTCCTTATCTGAGTCACATGTTATGCTATGCACCATTATCCATTTATAATATATATATACTACTCTTTGAAATGTTATGTTATGAATATGTTTATTTTTATGATATTATAAGCTTCATGTATTGTTATTATTTCATGTAGACTATGATCCAATGTTTCAAATTGGTATGAGACACTTCAAAATTTTTAAAGATTATTTTCCTTAAGAAATGTTTTAAACAATCCTTTCAAAATTATTTTCCATCTAAGATGAAATCATTTGTTATAGTTTAAGATTTATTGGGTACATGATATAATAATAAAATTCATATTATTTCCTTAATGGTATATGTTTTGGTGGAATGATGTTTATGAAACCTCTCTCTCTTCCACGAGTTACATGCTTTTGAAACCTGCTTCTTTTCCTAGGTTATGCTTTGATAAAATGAAAATTAGACCTATATCTTTCCATATGTAATGATATAGTGGAATTTTTATAATACCCATTTAATTTCATTGGTTATGATATGATGTTTAGGAAACCCATCTATTTTTATGGGTCTTGACATGATGAATGTTTTTTTATCATGTGACACTTGCATCTATGATTACATTATGTGATGGTTGGGAACTATATATCCCTCCAATGAATTGGGTAATGATAAATGTTTTATAATACCAAAGGGTAAATGAGAGGGAATCCAAATCCTAAAAAACAGAGGTATTCCTAGGTTTGGAATAAGAGGGTACACGAGAGGTAATCCCAAGACTAAAATAAGAGGGTACATGGGATGGAATCCCATGACCGAAACAAGAGGGTAGACAGGAGGGAACCCCATGCTCAAAACCAGAGGGCATACCTAGATTGCAATAAGAGGGTGCAAAGGAGAAAATTTGAGCCTGAAATAATAGGGTACATAGGAGGGAATCCCAAGACTGAAATAAGAGGGTACACAAGAGGGCATCCCAAAACCGAAACAAAAGGGCATCCTAATCCCATAACAAGAGGGTACACTGGAGGGAATCCCAAGCCTAAAACAAGAGGGTACATGGGAGGGAATCTAAAGACCAAAACAAGAGGGTGCATAGGATGGAATCCCAAGCCCAAAACTGGTACATGGGTGATTATCCCAAACCTAACATGTTATTAAGGTCTTGGTAGGTATCCTTGAAATAGGATTTTATATACTTATGTTTCTTCCACAAAATCTATGTATTATTCCTATGTTATTATTTCATAGATCATTCTCTTGATTCCCATATGATTCATTTTTATGAACTACCAATATTCATTCCACGACTCTTGATTATGATCTTTGGTATTAAGGGTATGATCTTATAATGTTAAGATTATGTTCTCATACCCTTATACTCATGTTATGATTACATATATCACTTTTTTACCCATAATTAGCATCCAAGATCACCCATTTATTATATTTCCTTTCCCCAGGTTATTAAGAAAGATTTTAATTAGTATTATCACAAGATAAGATCTTTAAGGGATATGTTGAAGATATATCACCAAGTTAGAAGATTATGTTTCCAAGTTTCTAAAGACACTAAACTATTACTGTCCTCAGGCATGTATTTTTGTAATGTGATGAATATTAATCTAAAATGATGTAATATCCATGTATGTTAATCCCAAGTCACTATAATTCCCATCAAATTACTATAGAACCATAACAATAAGCATACAATTTAATTTATTAAATCATACAACCAGCCTACCCTTCCCAACTGGTCAAAATCACCTTACCTAGATTATCATAATCAGATAAACTAGGTTATTACCAACAGAATCCCATAATACTATATTATCAATTTAAATACAAGTATTAATTTATTAGGGTTCTCACTCGATTAACCCATATGTTCATATTTAATTTCACACCCATAACGCCTATAAAAATTGAGGATAAATCTAGGTACCACCTACCTTAGACTCATAGGTTCTTGATCATTGAATACCAACCTCTATTCCAAGCCATATCAAGAGAAATTAGAGTTTTAGACAAACAACCAATAGTTTAAAATAGATCTCATATATTTAGCATTCTGAATGGTGAGATAAACAAATAATGGAAGTAATAGGATTGAAGGCCTTACCACTATGCTTCCAATGAGACCAATGAAGATTGATTCAGATATTGGATTTAGGAGGAAGGCTAAAGACTAAGAGGAGAAGAATAGAGAAGACCCCCCTTCCATGTGAATGAAAATTGATGAGAAATGAGGGGGAAGGGATAAATAGAAAGGAGGGGAAAATACATCATTTCAAATTTTTTTAAATAGGCGCACAGTTAGGTAGTGAAGTTTGGATAACCATGCACCAAAAATGTGTACTCACTATTTAAAGAGTAACCCCTTTAAAATATGTCACATGGTTTGGTTGTACTATTTGGAAAGACCGTGCACCAACTATGCACACCTACTACCTATGTGGCACTAAGTGTGCAAGCTTGGACACATGGATTTGAAAACCATGTACACCCATTGATGAAATCTATAGTATCATGTATAGTGTCTCTTTAAGGATGGACAACTGAATTTTACTACATGCCTCTATTTGAAACTTTTGAAAAATGGGTTTTCAAGGACCAAAACACCTAAAACCCATCCAAACCCATGAATAACTCAGTGGTACTTAAAAACTATCTAAAAAAAACATTGGTGTGTTAAAACTCTCAAAATTAGGTTCTAAATCCCAAAAAAAATTTCAGCCCATCCACCAAACATAAAAATTCAAAAAGTTTGAGGAATTTAAGTCCTCTTAATATCATAAGATGTTACAGTCTCTCCACCTTATAATAGATTATCCCAAAGCTATCAAAATTTACTCAGAGATGGTTTCAAATGTACCTATATTATTTATATCACTTGTTCTACCTTAGTCAATCAAACACAGGTCAACTCCCCTTGAGGAACTCCCCACCATAAGAGTTACCTACCCGGTCACTTCCCAACCCAAAATTTAAACATTGGATGGTTCCACTGACCACCCCTAGACACAAAAGTACTCCCATGAAATGCCATCATTCTTGAACCTCATTAGGTTCCCAATCATACTCACATCATACCTGACACCCATAAAGTCTTTCATACCATTAGATGCCTATTTCTCACTCGTTACATAGATGAAATCCATCAAGTACCGCATCTCATCAGATGCCCAAAGATCCTAAAACACATCTGATTCTCAAAATTAACCCCACATCATATATATATGTATATGAATCCCCATCATATTTTTGATTCCTATGTACCCCATATAAGCCACACATCACACCTGATGCACACAATAAGCCCCGATTCCTACACACATCATATATATTTCACGCATCACATCTAATGCCAACATACTAACCAGTATCTAGTTAGTCCAAAAAGAACATGTTCACCTCATGCACCAATAAATGGACATGCTAAAAACTGAAAGGTCATTCCATGATCAAGGCATACCACTAACCATTATCAGTTCTCTAGATTTATCTAACCCTGCCATCTCAACAACATGCACCTATCCTGAACCCTGACTACTTGAGGCTTGACCTCCCTATATAGTTTCACCATCTACCAGTCACTGAACCCATTATTGGGTCTCTCTCTCTACCAAAAACTATGCTTGTAGTCAAATCTTAGATACCAGATCATAGTACCACTCCCGACATGACCTCAGATCCCTGAGTCTAACTTGATCCCTAGATCCTAGATGTCTGAGAAGGATTCCTGTAGAACCTCTCCGAATGGCATATCCGGATGCATTCCTGAAACTCATTTGTAACTTGATCACACTAGTTCTATACATGCCCCGACTACCCACACTGGAAGCACACTATCCAAGTACCACTCCTTGGTGGCCTTACCAAATCTCTGGCTTGAATACCCTACTGATATTCCTCATGGTCCCACTCCTGGTTACCTATAGAACCACTACTATGCTCACATGTTTCCATCACCTGGTTTAAATAATACTAGTTTGTTAAGTTTCCATTATCTATTATTGCCTAATTCACTACCTCTGAGAATGATGACAGCCTAATGAAGTTCACCTGAACCTTGATGTAATGTTGAAGGAAATCCTTGAATCGTCTCACCCTAGAAATTTCATCACCCGCCATATTAGGTGAAAATTGGGATATATCTCTGAAATAAGCCACATAATTTATAACAGATACATATCCCCACTATAGGTTCATTACCTCAAGGACTCACTCTTCCCTCACTTTGAAATAATGGCAGGTGCTGAGACTAGAACTCATGTGTCAAATATGCCATGGATAGCTGATCTCCTTGATATCACCTATCAATACCCCATATAATGTGATCCAAGGTCACCTTGAGCTTCTTATCTAACCATGGAAAAAAATCCTCCATATAATATGAATATTACACCCATATCAAAGCTTTTACCTACATATCATGATCATACTAACCCTCACGGGCTTCATCCTAACCCTTAGAGCCCTCATCCAGTGCATGATCCAGAAGCACCACATCTCCTCTATCCCGACGCACCACCAAAAGAGGTCTAGGTTGCATCACACTGAATACCAAACACCATGGTAAAAAAATCAAAATAGTATATGAATATATATATATATCATAGATAGGGAAAGATGTAATAGGAAGAGCATATCACCACCCTTAAACTCCCCCACCGCACCATGTCACATTACATCCAACCTTGTGGACCTTTACCTACCCATAATAGAGTCAAGTATCACATATAATATGGCCTCATGGCCCCTTTACTACCCATAATAGATTTAGGCATCACATCTCATGTATCATCAATCTGAGTTATCTAAGTATAATTCCACAAAAAGAGGCTAAGCAAAAAACACTGTTTTAGATTTTTTTATTAAGAATTTAAACAACTCAACCCCTTTTTATCATACTTTCCTACTCATATCAATTCCAAGACCATATATCAGATACATAGAGAATCATATATTAATCATTCAAGGAAGAACATACCTACACTGGATGAGTAGAATTACACCAAACAAGATAAGTAATAAAAACACTATTTTTCTTTTTTTTTTGACACTTTAAATAGCCTAACATCTCTTAGCATATTCTGGGTTCCAAGAAATTATTTATAGGAACATACATATATAATGTCACAATATATGCCTACCATGATGCATAAATAACCCCCTTGGCATACCGGGCTAAGGGTCCAACAACATAATATGATAAAATCACACCCAAGTGTGACACTTGAGGTGGAAATCAATTGAATGTAACATAAAAAATAATAACATCAATTTACCACCCCTAGAAACTTGGTATATCCCTCATGCCTGGGTCTATAGGCACCCTAGCATGAGATATTTACCCATTTCCAACTACATCCTAGTATTTGGTCTACCATAGTAAAAATAGCAATGCCAAAAAAGTTTTTTTTCCTAAATAGGATCAAGACCACTAATAAGGTGGGGTGGGGGGTGAATCAATGATTCAATTTTTCTTTTATAAGAAAGTTTCTTAAATTATTTAGTAAACATTCTTAACCTCTAAAACTTTTTAATGTTACTATCTAATCAAATATAAATTCTCAAGATTACCTTTCATATGAAACAAATATAAAGAGAAGGAAACACATGATATTTTTATGGTTTGGTACAAATATCTAATCCTTTCCATGTTGGATAGTCCCACCAACATGGATTCTTTCACTATTTTTTTCTGGAATACAAAGGCACAAGATTTAAACAATTCTACAATCCTGGTAGAAAATTTCCTTCTATAGTTGGTTATACCCCCCAAATATTCTTTTCATATCCACTTCCCCATAGATGGTTAAACACCCAAATAATATAATAAATCCTTTTTAGTAACTGGTAAGTATCTATAGGTACAAGCTTCACTTTTCTTCTTATTTTCTAATCCATTTCATAAATTTATTCACTTCCTCCACAAGTAAGATGAATCAAACTTTACCTATGTACAATATTTAATAACTTCAAAAATTATCTGAGTAACTTTTTTGGTCTTCAAACTTCTTTCAAAATCATTTTCCGTAAACTTTCTCAGCAAAAGTCAACCGGTTTTGGCTTTTTCCAGCAAACTTGATATGATCATCTTTATCCGATCTTCCTTAGTCTGATGATCTCTATCTGATATTCCTTGGTTTGGTTATTATTTTACTCTTCCTTCTTTAAATGATTAGAAACTCAATTGGATGATCACAATTCCTCTATCTAATGGAACTCAGTCTAATGGGGCTCGCTCTAATGGAACTGGTTCTAATGGAACTTACTCTGATGGACTCACTCCAATGAAATCGTTCCGATTGAACTTCCTCATCATCAACATGAAAAAAAAACTTAGGTTAGAAACTCAATATCTATCCCACAATTTTTATAGATCCAGTTCATGTGAATAGTTCAACACACACAAATTATTAATATACCATGCTATCCTTTAATAGGAATCCCATAAAGGAAAAGGTGGGAAAACCAATTACACTACCCACTCAATAAAATTTCTCAAATACTAAATTTTAAATTCATTTAAGTATTCATATTGAACTTCTTAAAATATTCTCAATGATTTTGGGAGATTCTTGAATCTTATAAATTATTATAAAAACTTTATACTTCTTAAAGTTTACAAATATTTATTTACTTCGATTATTCTGCACGATTCTTTATTATGATTAAAACATATGAAAAACTGAAGACTAATCATTATGATGAACACTTGTAAACACTGAAATTATTCTCATACAAACACTCCATACCATCTAAAAAATAGTTTTTAAATCATTGAGTTCATTTTGTAGCATTCAAAAACTTCTTTAGAGAATATTTTGGCAGTAAAAACATCTTTGAAAGCACATCTGAAATATATTAAAAGTATTTCTCCATTTCTTCAATTCCTCAAACTGATGACCCCATGTCCAATGAAGTTCAGTGTCCGATTAATTTATCAATGTCAAACAATGTATGATGGATCAATCTATAACTTACTCTGATGCATAATATTTTTCAAATTCTAGGATATTATGTCCTCATTCCAATGGACTGAGTCTTTACCAACATCTTTTTTTATGGTATGGATCCAATTCTCATGCTGATGGTCTAGATTCAACTCTCATACCAATGGTCTGGATCCGAATCTCACATCGATGGTCTGGATCTGAATGAAAACTTTTCACACACCTTTATTCTATATAGATTTCCAATACCTTCTCAACATACTTACTTTCTTCAACATAATCAACATATTGATCCATTGATGACAAATACAACCAAAATACAACTTAGGCCTAATAGTACCCCTTTGTGTTTGTTTCCAATACCCACTTTATTATATCATAATAATAAAACATGTTGTTTAATTTTCTCACTCTCTTCTCTCCATTAT
The DNA here is from genome assembly GCA_963277665.1 of Viscum album. Classification (NCBI taxonomy): domain Eukaryota; kingdom Viridiplantae; phylum Streptophyta; class Magnoliopsida; order Santalales; family Viscaceae; genus Viscum; species Viscum album. The sequence continues at coordinate 452,463,075 of OY728133.1, forward strand.
TTTATTTCACCCCAATTACTTATCTCCCCCCTTATTGATAATTAAATTTAAAGATACTATCATGATAATTTCTCTCCTTATTATCAAATGATCTCATTTCCAAGGGTGGGAAATTTTCATCTTAAAATATTGAAATTATTCTCCTAGAGAACATAATTATGACATGAGTTTCTTAATAATGAACCTTTAACTAAAAAAATCTAAGTCTACGTGGGAGAACTCAGTGTAGAAAACAAGAGCGATTAATCAAGGTTATCAATGTTGTCCATAACAAAACATTCATGTAATACATATTCATGTTTCTTTAAAAATTATCATTATTGGGAAAATCCTAAAATACTTGGTTATTATAAAAATAACCACCACCCATATCAATAAACATACAAGAAATTTTAGGTTTATAAACACAAACTTTAAAAAACTCATATTTTATAACCTCATCAGTTTCTTTAGCAAGAATACAAAGAGAATCAAGTATAATTTTTCTTATTTCAACTCCTTCAATTATCTGCATGTTAGTACAAATAAAAATATTTTAGGAATAAGGAGGAACCTCAAAGTTTCTCAAAAGAAACATTTGGACTGGGAGTCCTATATCAGTCTTGAATTTTTCTTCTTTTTCTTGGATTTTTCATTACATATTTTTTATTTTTTTTATCCTTCTCATATTTTGTAACACATTTATTTTCATTTATAGACACTTATGATAAGTATATAATTTTTTTACCCTATAGTAACCTTTTTGTTACAGTGAGTTTGTAAAAACTCTTTAATGTATTACACTAATTATAGAAAGATATATAAAAAATTATAGTAACATAACAATCTTTATCACATCTATTTCATCATTTATAAATTTTCAAACCAGAATATGTTGATATCTTTTTATCAAATTTTCTCATATACTTATTAACCTTTTTCTTCCCCTTTTCTTCAGGTGATTTTTGCACTTCTTCTAACCTTCTAGCCATGTTAACTTGTTCTATCCAAATAACTAAGCAATCTTTCTTTTAAGACTTAGCATGTTTTCATTTCTCCAGTTTCTTAACATATTCAACCTTCACTACTAGAAAAATGAACTATAGTGACTACCATTGGTGGCTGCTAAATCTCCCACATCAGAACACCCGGTTTTGGGTGCGGTTTTTCATCAATGATACAAGAGGACATGGGGGTGACAAGTTAAAGACCCTAGAAGATTCAGTCACCAACCATGGAAAATCTATGGTGGCTGGAGGGAAGAAAGTATAGAGGTGGACCTTGAGATGTGGTAGGGGAATGTTATAGCAGTGATCCGAGGACCCCTCAGGTATACCATTGAAAATAAATGTGTTTTGAAGGTCACCAGAGGTTTCGGGGTAGCGACAGAGGCAGTAGGGGTGACAATGGTTTGCTGTAATAAAAACTGATGAAGAAAACGAGTAGAAGCGGGGAAAATACCACCTGATTTTTTGAGGGTATTAGTGGCCGCTTTTGGTAGTTTCAAATGATAGTTTTAGTGACCACAAATGGTGATCACTAATTATCATAGGCACAAAAGCATAAATTTATAGTAGTGCTTTATCATATTCTCATTTTTATTTTTTGATGATTTAACATTCTTATCCTTCTGAGTTTTATTTTCTAGTTCCACAAATATTTTATAAAAGTTTGATCTTATTTTATAATCAAACTTCACCTTGGATCATACCTATTTCCTGGAAGAAACATGTTATACAAACATGAGTAATCTCTATGTATGAAAATTCCACAACACCAACAATGACCTCTGAATCTTTATTTTCTAGACTGTATTTACCAATCGTGGATCTCTTTGCTTAGGGATATTATTTATTGAATAATTATTTTATTGCTTGGTGAAATATGTTTTCTCACAAACTTTATTTTTTAAACCTTTCTTTCCACACTATTGATAAGTTTCACCTTTAATATCAATTTCCTTAGTGATGTTTTATCTCATCTTTCATATCTCACCTTCTGTTGTAAGAAGCATTGATTGTGTTTCTAATAACCACTCTTATTTTTCAGCCAGAATAAATTTCAGAACACATATCATATTTTTTTATTTAGCTATCTTCAACTTATTATGATTATTCTTCTTCAACAAGTTTAGATTCTTTCATGTTGAGGTTCTCATTGCCAGCTGATATTTATTCATAGCTTTTTAGCTTTCAAGCTCACCGATATTCACATCCTGATATCTAATAAAGTTGATATTTTTCTCCTATTTCTTAACCCGATCATCATTATCAAAATATATATCTTTAACATCTTCCTAAAACTTTCTTATTTATTTCTTGAGTTGATTATTCTTCTCAATTTCATTTTCTAAATTTGTTTTAATAATCCACTCCATTTCTATAATCTCTTCACTATCATCATAACTATCTAAATAATTACTTACATTTATAACTTCAGAAATAAAGTTGATTTGATGATATGATTCATCAATAGATGAGGTATTATTATTCTTTATTGTACTCATATAACTTTTCTTATTCTTATGATAAGGAAATATTTCCTTAAGTTTCTTCTAATTTATTTTCAGAGGTTTCTCATTATATTATTTGGAATCATACTCTTTAACTTTATTATTTATAAATTTTAGTGAAAAATTTACTCTCCCTTCACAATTAAAAAATTTGAGAGTTTTAATTTTCCATTTCCCTTATTATATTTCTTAGAAAGGAGAATAAAGTTTATTGAAAACTTCAACTTCTACCTCTGCTTCCAAATCACTTGATTCTTCTTTAACTTCTTTATCTTTATTTTTCCCTTTTAACAAATATTTGAATGCCATTTATCTATAAACCTTTTTCTTGAAATTAGGGGATTTTATCATCTCATATTCCACAAGAATATTAATAATTTCATCCAAATATAAATCTTTATGATCTTATAAAGATGAAACTTTGGCATCAAATATATCTTGAAAGTTTCTTATAAGTTTCTTGAAAATCGTATAATCTTCCAACTTCTCACAAAAACTTATGTTTTTTACTTACAATATCATTTACTCTTGTAAGGTAACCATTAATAATTTCATCATTATCCATATTTATGTCTTCAAATCTAATTCTATGGATTTATAACTTGGATTCCTTAACTTTCTCATTCCCTTCATAACTACTTATCAACTTATCCCACATTTTCTTAGATGTTGTAAATACAATAATCTTTTCATAAAAATTGTTAGTAAGCACTATCAACAAAGAATTCTAAGATTTTCTATTAGCTTCTATACTTCTCTTATAAGTATCTATCACAAGAACTTCATTTTTGGGATGAAAAATCCATATTTCTACATCTCTAACTTCAAGGCCAAGTGAAAGAAGATAGGGTGACATCATATTCTTTCAAATGTGATAGTTATTTACATAAAAAATAGGAATAACCCTATTGTGAACTAAATTTAAATTCTTCATTATTAGATATATATATTTCAGAGGTAACCTACCTCTAATACCAATTGTTGTTCCTAAATAGGATTGAGACCACTAGGGGGTGTGGTGAATCAGTGGTTACATTTTTCCTTTATAAGAAAGTTTCTTTACTTCTTTACTAAACTTTATTAACCTATAAAACTTATTAAAGTTATGATCCACTAAAATGTAACTTATCAATTCTAAATTTCATATAAAAAAAATATAAATAGAAGGAAAAACATGTTTTTTACAAGTTTTAGTATAAATACATACTCTTTTCCTTGTTGGATAGTCCCAATAACATGAATTCTTTCACTCTTTTCTTTTTGAAATACAATGGCACAATAAGTGAAAAATTCTAAAATCATAACGAAACCTTTCCTACAATAGTTTGTTATACCCCAACTATATTTTTCATATCCAATTCCCAAATCTAGTTATACATCCCTACAACATAATAAATAATTTTTAGTAATTTATAAGTATCCACAGTTACAATCTTAACTTCTCTTCTTGTTTTCTATTATACTTTTGAAAGTTATTCACTTCCTCCATAAGTAATATTAATCAAACATTACTTGTGTAAAATCTTCAATAACTTCAACAATAGTACGAGGAACTTGTTGGTATTAAAAATTCTTCTAGAATCTTTGTCTGAAAACTTACTCTCCAAAATTCAGTCTGATCTGGCTTCATCCAGTATCCTCAGTCTAATCATCTTCATCTGATCTTACTTGGTTTGATGGTCTCTATTTGATCTTAATCTGTTAGATTCTTCTTCTGATATTACTTATTCAACTAAGTAAGAACTCAATTGTCTTATCATAATTCCTTTATCCTATGGAACTCATTATTATAGGGTTCTCTCTGATGGAACTAGTTCTGATGGAACTTACTCTGATGGACTCACTCCAATGAACTCACTTTGATGGAACTTCCTCGGCATCAACTTAAAAGATAAAATTAGGTTGAAAACTCAATAACTGTCCCAAAATTTTTAGAGCTCCAGCGCGCGTGAAAATTTCAACACACACAATGTACAAATGTACTCTTCTCTCCTATTATAGTCATCCCATAATGGAAAATGCAGGAAAAAAAATTCCACTTCCTTCTCAAAATAATTTCACAAATCCCAAATTTCACATTCATTTAAGTTTTTATCTTTGACTTCTTCAATTATTCTCAATAATTCTGGGAGCTTATTAAATCTTCTTTAATATTCTAAAAATTTCATACTTCTTCAAGTTTGAAAAAATTCCTTTAGTCTTATTCTTCATTATGATAAAAAATATGAAAAACTAAAGACTTCTTATTATGATGACCGCTTATAAACATTGAAAGTATTCTCATATGGATTATATATACCAATTGAAGAACACTTGTTAAAACATTGAGAGTATTATTTAGTGTTCAAATCCTCATTTTAATAATTAATGTGAATCATTAACCACTTTGATAGCACATCTAAAATATATTCAAAATATTTATCTTTTTATTCAATTACTCAAACTGATGATCCCACATCCAATGAAGTTGAACATATGATGAATTTATCAGTGTTAGACCGCATATGATGGGTTGGTCTCTACCTCACTCTAATGGATCATTTTTAGCTCTTGTAAAATGAGTGATACCACTTATTAAGAAACAATCCATACCTTTTTTTTTCATGACCCAATCAAAATACAATTCAAACTGATGACAATGGTTGACTACAATGTTGATCTTCATCTGGTTTATCAGTCTCTAAATCCTTTTTATGGATTATCGTTTCCAAAAATTCAAACTTTATTGAACATTTTTCCTCTGATAAAACTCTACATCTAATATTCAAAAGATACCAACAACATAAAATTAATTGGTGTGAGAATCCATCAAGAGTGATTGGTTTCAGTAGTTACTTATTTAATACAACAAGATCAATCTTCCATCCTTCTAATTTTATCACATTGATTATTCTCATACTGATGATCTACATCCTTCTATATCTGGTGCTCCTCACACCAATGATAAGAAACCAAAATACTCCAAATTGAATTCTTATTTCTTCTATAAAATCTAACTTGTATCATGACTTCTTTATGATTTTTATGAATTCAACGATCAACAATGCATCATCAGATTGACATTGTAAGTTATATGACTCCCCAACTTCTTTATCTCATTCTAGATGTTAGGATACGATGTCCTTATTCCGATTTAATGATTCCTTAATAACTAATTTTACTATGGTATGGATCTAATTCTCATGATAATGGTCTACATATGATTCTCACGCTGATGATCTAGATCCAAATCTCATACTAATGGTCCATATTCGATTGACAACTTTCCATACCCCATTATTCTATCTAGATTGTGAATACCTTCTCAACATACTTACTTTCTTCAATATAATAATCATATTTTCTATTGATAATAAATACAACCAAAACACATCCTAGCCCTAAAAAAAGGAAAATAAACTTTTTTGATAACATTTATAGTGTTTGGCCTTGGTTTTCCACTTAAAATATGCTCTGGGATAGTTGGCCATTGGGCCTTAGGTGTGCCTCCTTGTATGAAAAAGGCTACCGACTAGCATCAATAGTCTATTTAGGTGATGGTGGGAAGACTATATCCTTAGGTGATGATAATATTAGCGATCCATATAAATATAACACAGTTGTAGAAGAACCAAAAACAATATAAACATAAAACAAACTCAATGAATGTATAAATGGGAAGCAGTAGTATACCAATAATACCAAAGGCATAACCATATGAAAATAAATACACATGTCATAATAGGTCATAAAAATAGATAAGAAAGGTCACTCGTGGTCAACCATATAAGTACATATATACAAAACCCAAATGAAGGCCCGTCTCGATGTAGATGAACCACTTGGTCCACTGCCATCCATCCCATGAAAATGTACATCTAAAATCAATAAGGTTTTGTTCCCAAGCCTGATACCTTACATAATCTCAAAAACATAAATTATACTTGTGTCCTGAGGGGCCCATGTAGGGTGTGTGTATGAGCTATGTAGGACACCACCAATGTGTATTTTTCTTACATCCATAATTATACAGTGTGTAAAAAATGTAAAAAAAGAAAATGCAAACATATTAAACAACTTACCTTCTTTCCTTATGCACAACAGCCACAAGGAAGTATTTACTTCCTCAAATAATGCTAGTAAAACTATGAATACATGCCCCCAAATATATATTTAGTATATAGTACATGTTTATAAATATATAAATTCAGTGGAGAGTACCCATGGATTAGTTACCAGGAGTCCCCTGATGAATATCATAACAAAAGTTCCCTCAGGATCCTACCATAAATATATCTCCAGAACCTTGTGCCATCCAAAACCTCACATTCCACCCATCAAGTAACAAGAATCTGAATGGCCTGCACATCGATATCTCTTGGGTCCCTCATAACTCAGCTCAGAAATTCACCACCATCTCAATAGCTCGACACCCCAATGCACGACAATGTCCGTCCTCTAATATATAATAAATCGCCATAAGATCAATATAAAGACATCCCAAGTTACAAAAAATATCCATCATCCCATAATCTTGGCCCATGACCTCAAATTTAATGGTGAGCCTCAACCCCTAACCGATGGTCTCAACACCATCTCCCGATGGTCCATCACCATCAACTACTGCTATCAACAATGCGAACCCCCACTATAACCAATGGTCAACACCATCCATTAATCCATAATATCTATAGAGGCCTAAAACCAAAATTAGTGGTAAAAACTACCTCAAATGATTCATATCTATGTAAACATGACTCCAATGGTGCTTCGACCAACAACAGTGAGTGGTAACCACCAACAATACCTAAGCCACATCAGCTGGCACCTTGTGCCCCTATGACGATGTCTCTATGTCTCAATGGTGGACCCCATCTCAAGTCTCATGGGTCATTCCCTCATCCAGACAACCACTTTCGCTCAATAACGATGAACCATATCACCTCAACCTAGTGATCGTTATCACCACGTGTATCTCGATCCAATCCCAACCTAAAAAACTACATGAACTCTATCTTGATGATATTCATCACCTAAAGCCTTCAACTAGGTTTTTCACATTCCCATGTAACCATATAAATCAATAAAAAATTTAATTAATTAAATCACTCAACCGGCTTACCCTTCCCAGTTGGCCAATAGCCCCTTAGCCATTATAGCATAAGTAGATAAACTAGAGAATTCCCAATGACATCCCATAACACCATATAATAAATTTAAAGACAAGTATTAATTTATTAGTGGTCTCACTTGGCCAAAAAACATATTCATATATAATCGTTCACCCATAATGCTAATTAAAATTAAGGAGAAATCTAGGAACCATAAACCTTATATTCATAGGTGATTTATCATTGAAAAATGACCTCTAATCCGAGTTGTATCAAGAGAAATCAGAGTTTTAGAGAAACTACCTAAATATAGGGAAAAATATCTCACATGTATTTAGAATTATATATGGTGAGAGAAACAAATAATAGAAGAAAGAGGATTTTAGGCCTTACTTATATGCTACCAACGAGACCAACAAAACTTGATTCAAAAATTGATTCAGAGCTCAGATGGAGGTGGAATACCAAATCCTAAGAGGGGAATAATAGAGAAGACAACCCCATTATGCATGTGAAAATAGAGGATAAAGGAGGAGTAAGAGATAAATAGAAAGGAGGGGAAAACCCATCATTTAATTTTTTTTAAAGAGGTGGATATTTAAATCACAATGTTTGGATAACCGTGTACCAATCATGTGCACTCACTATCCAAAGGGTCACCCAACTAAAACAGGTCGCATGGTTTGGCCACATGGTTTGGCCAGACTATGCACCAACTATGTACACCTACCGCCTAAGTGGCACTAAGTGTGTGGGCTTGGCCAAATGGTTTTGGAAACCATGTTCAGCCAATGCACACCCTCTAAAAAAACAACAACTTGTACATATTCTTCTTAAGACCTCTTGGTTAAATCTAACCACATTCCAGTGTCTTAAAATTTTAAAAAATGGGGTTTTAGGGCTTAGTACACCCAAAACCCATACAAACCCAAGAGGCACTCAATGATCCTTAAAAAATATCTAAAACAATTCCTTAGAGCATTGAAACTCTCAAAATTTGGTTACAAATCCTGAAAAGAATGTTGATCCATCCACCAAACATAAAAATTCAAAATGGCTGACCCACTAAAAAACCCAAGATGTTAAATTTTCTATGGTACTAGATACATGCATCAATTCCTAAAAAATAATAACTCCACTATTTTTAATGGTACTGTGTTCATCCTATTACTTTTTATATAACATATAACTATTAATTACATAACTATTATAAGATAATACATGAACACTTAGTCCCCTTTCTAGCCATAATTTTTTTTTCTGAAATTGAATTCAGATTTGTAGATGAATCCTTAAAAATATGGTCTCAAAACCATCCTATAAAATGTTTATTATCTGTATTTGAAATATAGATTTTATCCATGGAAGGATTAAAATTCCTAAGAATTTATTTTTGGGTTTCAACATATAGAACATTCACTAAACTATTATATAAAATGTAAAGGTGATATTCCTCCTACTCTATAATGGTAATTGCGACAAAATCTACTCCAAAACTTCCTTCACCCACAAGGTGGCCACTGTGATGATATTTTGGGATACCAATGATATTCACATAATATATGTATTCTATAAATAATTCAATGGATTCCTAAAAAATATATCACTTTTCAATACAACTTTATGTATAACTTTTATTTTGTTACACTGTTCAAAAATATTTATATACAATCCAATGTGGTATATCTATTTATAATGTAGAAGACCACATAGCCAGATCTCACTAACCAAATTAACTGTAAAGTGAACCATAATATCAAATAATTATAGCATTAATAACATATCCAATTAACTTAATATGATAGTAATTTTCTTTCCCATAGTTGGAAACATTTTTAGGCCTACAACTTTACTAAATATTTCCTAAAAAAACAAATATTGGTAAATGTGTGTCAAATATTTTTAGGTAGAATGCAGTGTAAAGATACATGCATTAAACATCACATTAAAACATGTTAATATGAAAAATATTCCCTTATTGCCATGCCAATCATGTCCAAGATATCCTTAATTACATCCTTTCTTTTGCCAGGTTCATTTAGTAATGTGCCAATAAAAACATCACATATATTTTTTCTATGTGCATGAAATCAAGAAAATGTATGATGTATAAACAATTCTATTATGGTAATTAAAAAAATTGATCTCTTTTTACAACTGGTTTTCATAATGTTATTCAAAAAAGGTTCACAAAAAATAGTGGTCATATTCTTTACTTTCTCTAACCATTGATCACCTTTTAATAGAGGCAGTGCTATACCTTCTTATGAATTCTCATAAAATTATGTTTTCTATGATAATTGTTTATGTCATTAGGGTAAAAATTTATGATGTCCAAGAAACATATTCTCCAAGGAATGTTTGAACCTAACTGAGTGTGTACCTTTTTAAAGAATGGGATACCCTAGCATTTCTTTAATACTATATCCTGACAAATTTCCACATTTAGAAAAGTCATTTATCATCATATACAACATGAATATCAACATAAAATCTTTATTTATAAAATAATCATACAATGTAACACTTGAATCCATTATTAATTTTTAATATTAGACTAATGTAGCTAAATAAGAATCAATATCATTAACTATTTTTTTGGTCCTGATATAATAAGAGACACCATAATGTATTTTCACTTCATGCATAACCATAGTGTAAAGTTATAATTTTCCAAAAAAAATTGTACATGCACTATGAGTGTTATTTTTTATACCCAAAGGATTCATTCCATTTATAGATAGCACATGATAGAGGTTTCTCAGATCGTTTCCGAATTCAGGATAACCGTGATCAATTTTCTTTCATTGAGGAGAGTTCGCTAGGGGTCGAAGTTTCCCATATTAAACTCTAATATCTGCATTCCATTTCAATTAAATAGTAGTCTACTCACTTATATATAGGTTTATAATTCTTATAATGATTGGAAAGTACTATAAAACTTTTTAAGGACTTTATTTATCTCTCTTATAGTGACATGCACAAAAATTATGGTAATTTTATGTGATTTACGACCCTTTTGAAACAATATACAATCATTTGGAAAAGAATGTATTCTTTTAGTGGTCATAAACATTGAACATAACATTAATTTAATGCCATATGTTCAAAAAAGAATCTCATTGTCTTCTGGTAGCATATATTTCAAGATATTAAGTAATTCTATAAATCTAGTGTCACTCCATCCATTTCTAGATTTTGAATTATATAGCTTCAATATATCTAACAATGTTGTATATTTAGTATAACCACTATAAAATGACATCTTTGTACAACTATTTAACTACTTAAATAGCTTTGGAAAATTACAAAGTTCATCTTCAACTACCATTTTCATTTACTCAATATGATCTTCATCATCATTTACACTTATGATCATATCCTTGATACAATATTCATTATGATTCACACTTATAATCATATAAAATGATCCATAAACCATAGTTTTATCCCAGCCACTAGCTACATTAAGTTCTTCCCTATGTTTATTCCAAAATTTTATAACTTTAATCTATTACATGATCGATCAAGTGTTCTTCTAAATCCCCTCTACTAATTCATATTGAATAAAAATAACATAAACATAGAAAAAGAATTTAAGAAGGGTCATATGAATGATAATTTGAAATCTTGATGAACTCTTTTACCCTATCTCCATACTCTTTCGTCATCTGAATGAAATCCATCCATTTTCAATTTATATTCATCCTATGAGATTCAATAATATTAATATTTAATAATAAATAAATAAATGCATAAAAGGTATGAGATTATATTTTTAAAAGGCTATTCTATATATGTGCGCGCACACACATAGTCATCATATTTTCTATAAATTTTTATTACATCAATAATTTGTTATAAAATTTAAAGATGAATAATTATAATAATAAAATTATAATAACACCTTTTTTAATAAGTCTCACATCATAATTCATTCAATTTTTGGAATGGATTTATTGAGGGGGATAATCCACTCCCAGTCACTATCAATATGCATAAGAAACCTATGTATTTAGACAAATGGATAATTATTGGTGTGTATAAAATAACATTTCATTATTAAAACATATATCAAAATAAATTATTTATTTTTCTCAATGTTTCTATATTTTTTGAAGGCACAATTCTTGAAGATCTATCTTAATGAAGACTTTTAAATTAAAAAAAAACATTACTATGAAGGAAAAAGGTGTAAAAAACCATTTTAAGTTATTTAATAAACTATTTATCAACCATTCTAAATTATCCTAGAAAACATTGGTGTTTAAATACGCATAGAAGTAATAAAATCATAATAAGAATAAACTAATATAAAATTTCATTACATAAATAATAATTTTCAAAAATCAACTCAAACATCCAAATTTCAACCTCAAATACCTAAAAAATAATTTATAGATTTCCATTCCCACAAAAAATCTAAAAAAATACCCATGAGTTCTAAGCCTAATTTTTAACATTCTAGCTCAAATATATTTTCAAAATCTCATCCTAGATTACGTCATCCTTTTAAATAAAAACCACATAAGTAAAAAATTAAAACAAAATCATGACTTTTTATTAAATAAAAATATATTTTAAAACCAATGAAGGGGTAAACACTATACCAACGTTAAAAAATAAGGAATACATAGAAGACAAATAATGGAAAAAAATATAAGAATCACTACCATAACAAAATAAAAAGAAGAATCACAAGTAATGGAAAACGATGGTGTGAGACCAGAATATTTGTAGGGGATTTGTGTGCACCATTTTTTGGGAAGAACAACAAAAAATGTGATTTATATACACTAAATAATTTTATAATTATAAAAAAATATATTTTAATGTCATACCTTTATCTTTGAGGGTTTGGATTTGTCCAAAATTTCCCCTGAGATCACAATAAAGTTTGGTTTTATGGAAAGCTTGAACAACATGAGGAGTAGAGATCTCTTTTATGGTTATTTTAAAAGAACCAAAAATATTTTACCGTATATACTACAATGAAGTGATAAAAGATACCATTATTAGCGCTAAAATCAAAAACCATTTTTTATTATCACAAAATTTATTGTTGAGAAAGTATAGATTTATCAACACTAATTTTATCATTGATAATGTTTATATTTTGTAATGATAAATACTTTTTTACTAAAATTAAAAATTAAATTAGAAATTATTTTTTTACTAATCATATAAAAATTAAAAAAATGAATTTATAATAAAAAGAATAAATATTAAAAATTAATAATCTATAAAAATATTGAAAATTAATTTTCAATATTAAATGAATTAGTAGTATTAATTATATAACTTACAAAGATATTAAAAATGAATAAACAATACTTATTAAATAAATTTAAAAAATATTAAAAATGAATAAATAATATTAATTATATAAATTAAAAAATATATTAAAAATAAATAAAAATTATTAATTATGTAAATTAAAAAAATATTAAAACTGAATAAATATTAACGTAAAAATGAATAAATACTTACATTTAAATAAAAAATATTTATAATAAATTACTAATTAAAAATGAATAAATTAAATCTGTATAAACATTTCAATAAAAAAATATTAAAGTAAAAATGAATAAATATTAATTATGTAAATTAAAAACATATTAAAAACATTAAATATTAATTTATTAAAATTAATGAAGGGACACATCAAGTTAGATTATCTACAATTAAAGAAAAGTGGAAAAATAAGAAATATAAGATCAAATAGAAGATATAATATTCAGATGTATGGAGTTGCATCAAGGAGTCAAACTCGAGAAATTATAATTCAGAGAGAGATAGAATTGACTAACCTATGCTTGATGGAAACAAAAATGAATAAAGTGTGTGTTGATTTTGATGCTAGCTTAGGTTATGGATTTAATTTTAAAACTGATGTTAAATAGTTAATTGAACAAAATGAAAATTCTTAGAAAGATATTTTAAGAATGGGTTGATTATATATAGATCTAAAAAAGTAAAATAATAAACTAGTTAATGAAAACAAGAAATTTAAAGATGAAAATGAAAAATTAAAAGTTTTTTCTTTAAATAATGAAGAAAATAAAAAGGAAGTTGAATTTTATATTTTGAAACTTAGATTATATAATTAGAAACTTAAAGATAAGAATGATAGAAGTAATAATTTTCTTTTAAAAAATAATGAAAGTAAAGAAATGAAATTTAAGAAGTTGTTGGATGGATGAATCAAATTTAAAATTTAAAATGAATATCTGAATATAAATATTGAAAATAAAAAACTAAGAAATATAACATCAAGTTCAAATGAGAAAGTATGTGACGATTTAAAAGCTATTAAAAAAGATAATAAGAAATTAAAAATGAAAATTATAAGTTTAAAAGAAAATTTATCTAATTTTGTTCAAGCTATTTAAAAGTATGATAAGATTATTTCAATGATGAAATATAAAAAATGGAACCTGTTTTTGGCTATAAAATTAATTATCGAGGATTAATAAGACTTTGTTTGTTAAATGTTTAAATGGATTTATTTTAAGTGTTACAATTTTTAATAGTGAAATGCATGATAATTATACTAATGAATTCTCATTAATATTCAATCAATATTTTGGTCACATAAAAATTTTATTAATAAATTATTATTTTCTATACTTCCCACAAATAAATGTTTAAAGTTAGTCTGGGTACTTAAGAAATCTATTACTAATCCTAACGGACCTAAGAAATCATGGGTAGTGAAAACAATTTATGGTTAATCTATTTTTTAGGAAATATATCTTAAAATTTACAATGATTCATGGAATATGGACATTGGATATTCAATACACATGAATGGATATTTTTCTATCTTTTTACCTTTTAATTCATGTGATGCAGGCTCTTTTACTTTTAGAGATAATTTTAAGGGAAATAAAAAAGGATATGAAAAAGTAGGTTTTTCTAAAACTATTATAATGGATTAATTTAAATATATTAAAGGTTTAAAACAAAAACATAATTAGTATATCATATCTTTTTATGATGGAATTCATGTCAAATTCTAAAATTATTAGTGTTTAGTTTTCAAGAATAATTCTATCATATTTTATGAAAATAGAAAAATAACATTTACTCTATTTATTTTTTAAACTAACCAATAAGAATGTAAAGTTATTAAATGATATATAAATAGAGGATATTTTATAGTATATATATTGGGACATGTTGATTTTTTTAAACTATACAAACTAGAAAAAAATGAATAGGTTCTAGATCTACCCAAATTGAAAGAAAGTAAGTATTTTGTTCATGATTCTTATTTAAGGGGTGCACAACATAAAGAAACATTAAAATATGTTAATAATGTTAATACAATTATATGTCTATAATTTTTATATCTTTATTTATTTTTCCATATGAAAATTTCTAGTTTAAAAGGTAAGAATTATGTTTTTTAATTGTTAATGATTTTTATAGGTATACTTGGACTTATTTCTTGACTTATAAAAGTGGAACTTTATCAAAGTTTATTTTTTTTAAACTAGTTTAAAATAAAAAAATTTCATTTAATAATTTCTATTAAAAGTGATAAATTATGTGAGTTTTTGAATATATAATTTGAATTTTTTGTGAAGATAATGGATATTTTCATAATTTTTATGCTTTTTGAAGACTATAGGAAAATAGTGTTATAAAAAGGAAAAATAGAACTATTTTAGAAATGACTAGGACCATGCTTAATGAATTTAATCTATGAAAATATTTTTGGGTAGAATCTATTAATAATTCTTATTAAATTTTAAATATATTTTTATGTGAATATTTTTAATGAAAAAACCTCATGAATTACTTAAATAAAAGAAACATCAGATTGGTTATTTTAGAGTTTTTGGGTGTAAGGTTTTTAATTTAAATACTAATGATAACTTATATAAATTTGATTCTAAAAGTTATAAATTTATTTTTATAGTATATTATAATAATAATAAATATTATATAATATATAATAATGGATCAATGATAGTTGAAGAATATGTGAATAAAAAATTTATTGAAAATAATGATAAACAAAAATAAAATTTTGAAAATCTTGATGAAGAATTAAAAGAGTTTAACTTTGGTGAAGATAAAATTCAAATAGATAACGTTTCAGTTGAGTATAATCAAATAAATTCTCAATATGATATTAAAATATAAAAAAATATTAAATATTATCTTCTAAAAATCAATTAGAAATGTTGAAATCTGAATTCAAATGAGATTTTTTTGCAAATATTTGTGATAATTCTTCTTTTATTATTGATTTTATACCTAATAATGTTGATGAATCTCTGAATTATTCAAATTTTATTATTTATATACATAAGGAAATTAATAAATGTATTATAAATAATGTTTTTAATTTTGTTGAACATTCTAAAGATAAACCAGTCATACAAACTCAATAGATTTTTAGAAACCAACTGTATGATTATTGAAATATAGTTTAAAATAAATATAGAATTAATTTTCAAAGTTTTTAATAAGAATAAGGAATAAATTTTGAATATTATTTTGGTTCAGTTCCTAGAATAGAAGAAAACAATATTTTTCTGGATTTTTTTTGTTTCATGTTTTTTTAACTATTTCAAATGGACATTAAAAGTAAAATTTGAAATTATTTAATTTCAGAAGAGGTATTTGTTAATAAACTAGTTGGATTTTAACATGAAATTTTTTAAAATTTTATTTTTTAATTTTTAAAATCATTATATGGTATTAAAAAATCTTTTAGATCTTAGTATGGATGAATTTAATTATTTTTTTAAAATAATTTTAATAGAAAAAAATTTAATTCAACTTTTATTTATTAAGAAAATTTATAATGATTTAATTTTTAAAATATATATTTATGAAATTGTGTTTGGTTACTCAAGTGAATTTTTATGTATTTAATTTTATAATTTTATGAAAAGTGAATTTGATATGAGTTTAATGGGTGACCTAAAATTTTTCTTGGTTTGAAAATTTTTAAAAGAAGAGAAGGTATGTTTTTAAATTAAAGTAAATATTCTAAATATTTATTTAAAAGGTTAAATATTGATTCGTGTAAAATTATGATAATATCAATGGGTACTATTTCTAAAATGAATTTAGAAGAATCTAGAGAAACTATAGAAAATAAACTATTTAGATAAATGATTAAATGGATACTTTATTTAACTATATCTGGACTTGATATAATGATTTCACTATTCATGTGAAATAGGTTTCAATCTAGTCATAAGAAAATTATTTTAAAGTTAATTAAAATAATAATTAGAAATGTTAAAGTAAGTATAAATACTGGTATATTTTATTCTAATAAGAACTATTTTAACTTGATATCTTACTCTGATTCTGATTTCGGAGACTTAGGCTTGATATAAAATTCACATCAATTATGTGAAATTTACTTGGTAAAATTATAATTTCATAGAGATCTAAAAAGAAACTATTAGTTTTAGTTGAGGCTGAGGATGTTTTTGCTGCTAATTGTTGTTCAAAAAATCTTTGGATAAAACAAACTATTTGTGATTTTAATATCTATTTAAATAAAATTTCTATATTCTATGATAATTCATCAACTATTTTAACATCTAAAAATAATTTATAACATCTAATAACAAAACACATAGATGTTACTTTTAATTTTATAAGAGATCATGTTAACCAAGGGGATATAATTTTTAGAATTTGTATCAATAGAAAATTAAAATTTTGATATATTCACTAAACCTCTAGATCCTGTGAAGCTTGAGAAAATAAAATTTTAACTTGTAATGATGAAGATTAATTTGACATATAGATTTTCAATTGTTTATATCTATTTTAATGTGCTAATAGGTTTTTTATACATATTTATTGAAACTATTTTTCAAAAAAAAATTGATGTATTAGAAATTATTGTTTTGTATTCCATTGAAACTGAAATATAGAATAAATATTATTCCCATGATTATGTGTATTGTTTTATAGAATTTAATTTATTTTTTATTTCTCATTCTGTTGTATGTTTTTAATTAACCTGTATATATAAACTGTTTGTGCATATTGAATATTTTTGGTCTTTTCTTTCCTATATTTTAAAGTTCTATATGCATATATTAAGGGGAATATATGACTCCCCTGTCCCTAATGTGTTATATTTTATATTATTTTAGTGTAAATTAAATTTTCACAATTTTTGGGCATGGAATTTTTATTTATAAGGGTTTTCCACTTGTGCACCATTTCTGAATAGTTAGGGGGAGTCGTGAGGGTTTACAATGTGTAGTGTTTTAATTTTAATTTTGGGTTTTATATAGTTGTCACACCATTTAGTATACCATATAGACAAAACATGCACTATTTCCAAGTTATTTATAGTTTAATCCACATAGTTGATGTACAGTTTACCAAACTATGTAACCTAACCATGAAAGTTTCCAATATTCACTTAAAAAGTGAATCTACCCTTTTACTTTTAAATTTAACTTCTCTCAACCAAAAGTTTATCCATTATCATTCATATAGACTTATGGTGTTCACTATATAGTTTTACTCTCCCTGTATACAATGATTCTTGGAACACTCCTACAATTTCAAGTGGTTTTTTGAAGTTAAATCATTCCTTTCTCTAGTGCTTCTTTTCTCCTTTCCCATCATTTCATTTCCCTTTTTTTATTATTATCCTAAGTAAACTTGTCACTAATATGGTCATACACATCATTCATGGTGACCTAACCATATGGTTTTGGTTGTTAGGGCTGGGGGGGGGGGTATTTTTATGCTTGTTTGAGACTTATCAATTTAAAGTGACTCATTGCATATTGATTCCTCTTGAACAATGTAGGTGCTTTTTTAATTATCATTTAAATAAAATTTCATGGAATTATTGGTGATTTTTTATTCCTTATTTTGTTTAATTAAATCTATATGTGGTAGTTTCTATGGATTTCATAAATGTTTTTGAGGTTTCAAACACTTGTAATAAAGGTATTTAATGATTTTATTAGTTTTTTGAAGTATTATTTTGAATACCACATGCTCTAAGAGATACCCAAAAGGCTTCTTCAATTGTAATTTTATGATTAAAGGAATTTGGACCTATTAGGTCATGTTTAAAAGGAAATTATGATTATATATACAACTTCTAGAAAATAATGAATTAATTGGATTCATTAAATGGTTTTTAATTGAAACATGATTTTTAGTTTTAAATGGGGTTTTATGCAGTTATTCATGATTTGAATTTAATAAGTATTTCAATGTGTTTTTAAAAGAAAGTGTGGGATTTAAAATGAAATTAAATGGTTGTTTTTTTATATAATTGAGTTTCTAAGGATAGTAGAAAATGAATTTTCATCCCGAGCTAGTTTGAAAAGATAGTCCCATTTTACAATTTTAGGATAGATTTATCAAGGTATGCAAGACACTCAATTGATCCCCTTATATTTAGTACGACCTGATATGAATTTTGGTCCCCAAATATGTGTTATTTATTTTATTATATGGATTGATTATAAAATTGGGATATTTACTAATAGGGTTTTTGTGGTGATATAAGTTTATTAGAAATGTTTTATTATTGATTATGTGATGATTGTATGAATTTATTATTGCTCACCTCCATTTATTGACATCATTATAACCCTAGGTAGTTAATAATAGTTCTAAATACATGTTGTTATATATGGGTGTGTGCTTATTATCTAGTACCTTAGGAGAGTTGATCCCTCCTAGAGTTTAGTTTGTTACCTAACATTTTTTGAGTGGAATTCCAGTTGAGGTATTTTTTCAAGATATACGTAGGGGCCCAGTGATATGAGAACCATGTCCAGTATCATTCATGTTAGAGCCTGGTGAGTTTCCCATAATACCTTTTTATTTAAAAAATTATATAAGGTATTTACTTTTTATTACTTTGTGTCCCCTAGTTTTATTGGCTTGTATATCACCATTGTGTGTGTTTACTTATCCTTTCTCACTGATTATATTAAACTATCTTGTATTACATTTCATTTTGATGTTTTGTATTATTTTCCCTAAGTGATTAAAAAAAATTATTTGAAAGTGGTTGCTTTTAGGGGATTTTAAAATGTGAATTATGGAAAGGGTTCTTTAAAAAGGTAAGGATTTGATACATGACTTATAAAATTGTGCGGTTAAACTGTGCATAGTTATATTTTTTTACTGAGTGTGTATTTTGACCTCCTTTCATTCTAAAATTAATTCCAATGATGTTATGACTAATTTGATGTGGAATGAATGGAAATTTTATGGTGTTTGATGATATTATAGTGGATTTTGTTTCATATTTGTATTATCCCCTTTTTTATGTGTAATATAGAGGTATGTTTTGGAAAAAGGGAGAACTTTATCAAATGTTTTGATTTAAAGGATGATTTTATGGAAAAAGGGTTTGGTTTTTAAAACCACATTGAATGGGTTTATTATAAAATGGTTTTGAGAAATTTAAGTATGTTTTAAAATTAGTTGGTTTAAAACAAACATTGGGTAGATGCTTTGAAAAAAATAAGGAAGCTCATTTTCTTTTAGAAGTTCAAGTGTTATTTTCATTTTCAAAATAAGTTGGATATTTTCAAAAAACGATTTAACATTTGAGAACCTATTTATTTTCTAAGAATTAATTCTTTTGAATTGTTATTTTATGTTTTCATTGGATGGTAGTTAAGGTGGAAGAATTATAAAAGGGTTTTTAATTCCATAAGGCATTTTAAAAAGGGTGATGGGGTTATCTTTAAAATATTTTGTGTGTTTTGAAATGAAAATGAGATTTTAACCTAATTGTTTTTGTATTATCAAGAATAGAAATGAAATAATGACGGTATTTCAATTTATGGGAGAATAATAGAAGTATTTGAACTAATTTTATAAATGTAGTTAAATATTATAATGGATGAATTATTTTTATATTTTGGTTAAGTATTTTGAAATTTATTTAATGGAAATGTGGTTTCAAAATTTACTACATTGGTAAAGAATACTTTCTTAAATATTCTAAACATTGTAAAATATTTAAACAATGCCTTGTTTTCAAGTAGGTGTGTTTTTATATAATATTTTTTGAAATTTCAAAAAAAAATTAGTGTTTTGGAATGGGGAATTTTTTTGATACACTAAAATGTGTTTTTAAACTAATTGAATTTTCATTTTGCTGTGATCCCTGATTTATTGGGATTGTTTGATTTGAGTTATAAATCATGAACTAGCTGAGTTTATGTTTTATTTTATTTGGTATATTCCTCCAAGAAAGGTCTTCATAGAAGGAAAAATCTAGTATTTAGGGGTGATACCTCATTTGGTTTTGGATTATCCTCTCTAGTGATTAACTCTTCTCAAACCCTGAATAGGTTAGTGAATCTAAAAATCTTATCTAATATAGGATTCAATACTCAATGGTGTTGTTACTTAGATTTATCCTAAGGACTTGTCCTCAGTGTGTACCTTCAGATATATCTATAAGTATTGTAAGATTAATTATTATAATAAGAAATACTAAGTGTAATTGGGATTCTGTATGATTATTGATTTTGGGTTTATGATCGATTGGAATTTTTGAGGTAATTATTTATGGCGAATGTCCCTATATTTTCATTGATTTTACATTATGTATTGATATATTTATGGGTGTGATCATACCTTAATGAGGAATTTTTTGTGTTCCTTGAGTATTTTTTGTTTTGATGATGATAGTTGTGTTGAGGGTTGGTTTTTGAGGGCTTTAACATGGGAAACACCTGGGTCCATGCTTAAGTACCTAGGGTGGGTGTTTCACTAGTTAAGTTAAGAACTTGCTAGTGAAGGACTTGGATTTTTTATGTATTCATTGTGAGATGGTGACTTGAGGTTGTGGTCCTAGATTACCTTAGTTTTCAATATTAATACTTGATGTTTGATCCCATTTTGTTCATAATTGGGCATGCTCATGGGATGTTTTTCTTTTGTTTTGGTTGGATATTACAAATGCAATTATAGATGAACCTTGTTCAATGTTCATTTTAATTTTATATGGTTATGAATTAACATTAGGATATAGATTTTCTATGGAGAGTTTTTATTATTGTTAGTGGAAGGGGGTGATCTATTTGAGTTTTGGTGGTGTTTTGTATAAATATGTGGTTGTCCTCAGTCTCACCATTTTAAATTAATTATAAATGGTGGGGAGACCTATGGCAGGTCTTCATCACCTTAGAACATGTATTAGATGGATGCAAAGTGAAACTTGTTTGAGGTTGTTGGGGGATTCATCTGGTGGATTTTTAGGAGTTATTTCAAAATGGTTACCCCCTTTTATAGGAGTCTTCTATGGTTTTTTTCTCACCATCCCTTATTTTAAGATCAATTGTAGTATTTTTGACACTTTATTGCTTAGATATTTACTAAAAACTATCTAGGGGTATAAAGTTGCATGGTGGGGAGAATTGTGACACCCCAATGTCACTATTCTATTTGATTTTATATTATTTTGGGATAATTTAAATGTTTATATGTTTTGGGCATGCAAATTTTCATTTTTAAGGTTTTTCATCGCTCACATGTTTGTCCCACAATTAAGGAAAACCGTGCGGGCCTCCCATGCATAGTGTTGTAGTTTTAATAATTGATTTTGAATAGTTGGAAAATGGTTTAGTAGACCATATAGACAAAACATGTAGGATGTCCATATTGGTTATAGTGTGAGAAACATAGTTTTCACATAGTTTAGAAAACCATGAAACATAACCATGTGAGTTACCCAAATTCACTTAAAAAGTGAAATTACCCTTTTTACCTCTTTGAATTTAACTTCCCTCCACCATTATTTTTCCCCTTTCATTCAGATGTACCTAGTGCATGCACCATAGAGTTTTTCCCTACCCTTTTCCTTTGATTCTTGGCCCTCTCCTTGGATTTCAAGTGATATTTTATGGTAAATATATCCTTCCTCTTGTTATTACTTTATCCTTTACCTTCCTTCTATTTTACTTTGGTTTCCCATTCTAGCAATAACCTTATACACTAAGATGGTTATATTTAGGGTTTAGGGTGACCTAATATTTTGGGTTCTTATTATTAGAGATCATGGGGGTATTTCATGCTTATTCTAGCCTTTTTCATTGGAGGAAACTCATTTCAACTTGATTATTCTTGAACGACGTGGTTGTTTTTGTGATCTTATTTTAAATAAAATATCATAAAATTATTGATGATTTTTAATTCCTTAGTTTTTTTGAATAAAATCCATATGGGATAGTTTCTATAGACTTTATAATTTTTTTGAGTGTTTAATCACTTAGAATATAAGTATTTATTGGTTTTAATATTTTTATAATGTATTGTTTTGAATGAAAAGTGGTTTAATTGATGAAAAAGGGACTTATTTAAATATAATTTTATGATTAAAGACATTTAACCCCTTTCGGTTCATGTTTAAATAGAAATTATGGTTTTATGTAGATCTTATTGAAAAGAAGAAATTCATTAGATTCCTTAAATTGTTTTAAAATAAAAAGGGTTCTCAGTTTTAAATGATTTTATATGCGGGTATCCATGATTTTAATTTAAGTAGTGTTTCAGTGTGTTTTTAAAGTAAATTGTGGGATTATAAATGATATTAAATGATTGTTTTTTATATAATTAGGTTTTGAAAGATAATAGAAAATGGCTTTGCACCTTGAGTTGGTTTTAAAAGAAAGGATCATTTAAAACTTTTAAGATGGATTTCTCAAGGTATGTATGACCATAAATTTGGAATCTTGTTTTTGGTATGGATTGATGTGAATTGGGGTCCTAAAATTGATGTTTTTTTTAATATGAATTGATTTGGAAATGGGGATATTTATTGGGAGGGTGTTATAGGTAATATGATTTTATTAGAAATGTTTTATTACTGTTTATGTGAGGATCATATATGTTTCTTACTACTAACCTAAATTAGTTGACATAATGGTAATATGAGGTATCTAAAATCAGTTCAAGATTTAAGTTGTGATAGTAGAGTGTGTGATTAATAACTAGTTCCCTAGGGGAGTTTCACCTTCCTTGGGTTTAGTTTAGTACTTGAAATTTTATGATTGGAATTATGGATGAGATATTTTGTCAGGATATAGGTAGGGTCTTAATTATATGAGAAACATGTCTAGTATCATTCATGTTAGTTCCTAATGAGTTTACCATGATACCTTGTTAGGGATGAAGTGATGTAGGGGATTTCCTTTTTCTTAATTTTTTTCTCCTAGTTTGATTTCATTTCATGGAACCATTGTGTATATTTACATGCCCCTAATCACTAATTATATGGTTATATATTGGTTTGTATTATATTTTATTATTTTCTATTATTTTCCCTAAGTGATTCAAAAAGTGGATTTAAGAGTAATGTTTTGAAAAGGATTTAAAATGTGAATTTGGAAAATATTGGTTTTAAATGAGAAGCATTTTATTTTTTTGCATAGGTATTTATGAAATTTCAATATGTGACAAATGGTTGGTTATGTTTTGAAAAGATTTAAAGAGCATTTACTTAAAGTTTCAAAGTGTCATATGGCACATTATTTTGTTTGACTTAATGAGTTTGTAAAAAAACTAATTTTATAAATATGGTTTAAACTAACTTTTATGAATTTTCCTTTGAAAGGAGTTGCACATTCTCTTTGGTGAAATCGTATTGGGATAATTTTTTCTCACACCCTACATACTCATTAATGTGTGTATACACTCTTCAAATTTTCTTTTAGTTTCCTGATTCATGATATTTCTTTTCAAGTTCTCATTGTAGTTTATGTTCGATGGTGTTGGGATGTGGTGAGTGACTATGGGTCACATTGAGCTAGATTTTATCAATTCAAGTTTTTTTTGGTTTAATTTGGGACATTATGTATCAAACTCATAAATATAGACCTTTATCTTAGCATCTTCTATAAGTTTAGTTTATTCTTGATGCATTTATGAGTAATTATGATTATTACTGCTACACTTTACTCTGTTTGGTTGCCTCAATTATTATGAGTATGTTTATTTTTTTTCATGGGCATTAGAATTATGGATGAGTCTTTCCAGATTTTTAGGTGGGAAACATATTATATATTTTTTGGTTTTAGAGGGTGAAATCATTCCCACCTCTATGTTATTGATACCTAGGCACTAGTTTCTAACCTATGAGGGTTGGGTTTCCCCTTCAGGTCTATTGGTTGTTCGGGTTGGGTGATGTGTCGAGTCACCCCAATATGGTTCATTAAAAATCTTATGTATTTTAATTATTCCAGGATAGTTTACTATCACTATTTATATGTTTTTATGTTTATAATAGTTTATGTATATATTGATTTATATTTTAATAAAATGGGAATTTTATAAAAATGTTTCATAATATTAACTATTTACTTATTTCATCGTGTTAAATTGATTTGTTAAAAAGAGAGAGAATTTGTGTTATTTTTTGTTAAATTTTTGATAAATTTCAAAAAGGATGGAGAATTTTGTTATTTTTGTAAAATATTTTTAAGTTTTATAAGGATATTTAATTTATATAAAGGGGAAATTAGTTAGTTCTTGGTATAATTGATATAGAGATTGGTATTGATTGGTGAGTTTATTTGTTATCTTGATGTTTGTTGTTTTGAATATTACAAATAACTCATATTACAAATGCCTCACATTTTCCACACATTATTTAGAAATACCTCACATGATTAAACTAGACAATTATAATTTATTACATAATTAATAAATCACATTGTGTTTGTTCTTTAAGTGTTTAGTGTTTATAATGTTTTATAAAGGATTCTACAATCATTGTATTTTAGTTTTGTATTTTTAGTGTTTTTTTGAAATTTTGTAAATTCATACATTGTTTTTATAAATTATTTCTATGAAAAAATGTTTTGTGGTTACACATATATGTATCATTCTTACAATGAACTAGTTTCATGATTGCATAGAAATGTATCATGCTTACATAGGATTAGATTCATGCTTACATATGTATAGTTCATGGATACAAAACTTTTAAAAGGATGGTTATACATAGTGTAAAATGATGGTTACATGTAGTCTAAAATTATGGTTATACAGATTATAAAATAATGGTTACACAAAACATAAAATTATGGTTACATAGAAAACAAAAATGATTCTTACACATAATTTACTTTGTCATTTTAAGATAATTTTGAGACCCTATTTTCTTTTATTTCTGATATCTCTATTTAATGAAATTTTATATGAGTTACTTTATTTGTTTTAATAATTCTTAAAATACATATACATGCTAACGATGCTCTAAGAAGTGTTTTTAAATTATTTTAATAAAGGAATAGTGTGAAATATTTATATAACTGATAAATCAATATTATTACATGATTACATTGATTTTAACTTTGAGAACTTGTGATTATATATCAAGAAACACCCATGTGATTAGAAGATCATGGAGTTAATGAAGAGATGATTATACAATGGTTTGACCATGGAAATGTGATTAAAAATCTCAACACAAATTATTTGATGAGATAAATATTAAATTCATATAATAATTATAAATGTTTTTTAAAGTGATACAGAATCCTCAATTCTTACTACATGATCACAAAGAAACTTGAAAATTTGATCCGTTGTAACTAAATTTATTTAGGAAACATCAAGAAGTATATTTGTTATTCTTTTGATCTTTATTTATTTCTGGTTTTCAATATTATATTTTTTGTTTTTTTGTTTGTGCTTAATAACCAGTTTATGATTTTCTCAATCAAAAGAAAGTCTATTGTTAGTCATACCTATTGATCAAAAGTTACATCTGTAGAGTTTTTTCTACTATAAAAAATCAGTTTTTCCTTGGTTATGACTTAGTACCAAGAAATGCATGTGTTTTATGGGTTATGCCTCTAGGTGAGAAGAAGGTAGTAATTATAAAAGGATTCCACTCCTTTTAAAATTGAGGTCTTATTCTTGTGAGTCCCATTCCTCACATAGAGTTTGAGGGGATATAATAGTATATATTGGATAAATATAATATGAAATACTATAAAAATCTTGTTTTCATATTCTTTTAATTTCCACTACATTTTATTCTTGAAAATTACTGTATTACATTGTTCATACATGTGATAATACACTCTGATCTAATAATAAGTTTTAATTCCCAAAATGTTTTTAAATGCTCTATTCACCCCCTCTAGAATACATTTTCAATATTAACTGGTCTAAAATGTATTTTATTATTTTTGAGAGTGTGACACACTTTTTGAACTTAAATTTCATTCTTAAATTAAAACACACACATTTACTCATACCAGCCACACTGTGTGTTAGATTTATATACTATTGATTCCTATATGTCAAAAATGAATCCCTTATTATTTTCTTAAAATTTCAAAATAATCAAAGACCGTTTTATTAGTTTTGACTATGTGATGCACATTTTAAAGTAAAATCTCATTTTTAATTGAAAACATGCACTTTCAGTTATACCGACCACACCATGGGTCAGATTGACATGTGGTTGATTCTTATATATCACATACCAACCTAGGTCAACCCCAAACTGGTCACCCAATTCATCTCACAACAAGGCCCAAGAGGCATTCATGATCCTCCTGGGCTATCAACTGGTGTCAGACATAGTGCATACTCAATTTGGGAATAATTTATGTAAATAACAAGGTTTTTTAAAATGATATTTTTCCTAAGAAAATGTGTGTTATGTTATATCATACAAAACAAAAGTATATCTATTTAATAATGATCAATACATAGGTCACCAAAATAGAAAAATATATATCGATCCAATCCATTAGAATCATCTCCCCCATGACCAACACTACATAAATAAAATAAAATATAAGTAATCAAAATCTTAGAAAATGAAAATATATAACCTTGGAAGGAATTGTAGTGAGTATTGAATGAAATAATAAAGTGATATTTAAAAATTATAATGGTAAATGTGACCCTCTATATTTTACCATTATAATTGTATAGGTCAAATATGACTGCTAGTTAATATAACCATTTGAAAATTTGACCATTGAGAACTATACCAATTGGTAATAATTCTATGTAACGACCTGAAATTATATTAATGAAAATTCCCTTCTTATAAATATTTCATATAGTATAAAGCACCTAAAATCTCATAGAGAACACAATACAAACTTTATAAATGATGAATGAATGAAATAAGAGGTATTTCTAGAAATTAAGAAACCTATACCAATGGAATAGTAACTTGATCTTTGGAATAATAATGTGACCTTATGAATAGTAATCCAACCAATAGAATAGTATCATCACCTTTAAAAGTAGAAATAAAATCTATGTATCTTATAAATAAAAATGTGATATATTCATATCATGGTAAAAGTAAATAAATGTTTGAAAAATGATAAATTAAGTATTAGTATTTTTGGTAAACATAAATATTTATTTACAATATTATAATTAATATAATGATTTAAAATAAAATTTATTTTCCTAAAATTGATTCATAAATTAATATTTTTTTTATATTTTTATTATAATATAATTCTACGATACCTTAATTAATTTATGGAAGTATCATAAATTCGATTACAATATTAAAATCAATATTTTTTGAGTAAATGATGATTTTATTTAAAAATTAAACATATCATATTTAGAAAATTATTTTCATAAAATTGAGTCCATTTTTTAATTCTACACATCAAAAAATGTTTGGGTTGAATTTTTGGGAATTTTCTAAAATAGTTGAATTTTTGATAAATAGTGAAATATGATAATTTATGGTATTTAACAAATACATTAATAATTGAGTCATGGGTAATGTATGGATGATGTAATCCCATAATCTAGAATTATCCTTCATTATTTAATATATTTAGTGATAAGGATCATAACTATTTATAGTCTTGATCCAAAATAATAGAATATTGAATATAATAATAAAAAATAACCCTCTCCCCCTATAAACATCACCCCTCACCACCTCTTCTCCTCACATATTACAAGACTTGAAGATTGTCCAAATTCTACCTAATAATCATCCCAAATATCTTACCCAATTACAAGAGCCTTTGGTCTCAAAAAAAAAAATGAAACCCAATTACCCTAAGGAGGTTCTCAAGGAGAAGAAGTTCAAGAGGTAAAATCCTCTTTCGTTTTCTTTTAATTTATTTTCAATTTATTTTCATTTCATATAATATCCTTATATAACTATCCCAAATTGGAATGAAAAATATAGTATCTTTTATATATTGTACTATTATTTTGTTAATGAAACAATCCATCATGTAATATCTTTCCTCTTCCTTTTATTCTAAAAATGAAAACATTGTATGTGATGTGTCGATTTACCGCCATTGTGGATGATGCATTTTCATTTTCAGTTATCACCTTCAAGGGTGATCATAAAACCATAATTATAGTAAAATTATATTGTTTTATAAATATTATAATACATATAATGGGTTGGAACCTATATATAAACATGATCTTAAATAAAATGATATAAGTTTATGATGGTCGTAAAAACCTCCAAAATAAATTAAATCATTTTCATTAACATTTTATCTAATGAATTATTCTCATAGAATATAAAAAATATA
The DNA here is from genome assembly GCA_963277665.1 of Viscum album. Taxonomy (NCBI): domain Eukaryota; kingdom Viridiplantae; phylum Streptophyta; class Magnoliopsida; order Santalales; family Viscaceae; genus Viscum; species Viscum album. Next base: position 452,492,198 of record OY728133.1, read on the forward strand.
TATAATATCATTTAAAACATATAATTTAAATTCTGGATAATTTTTCTCATTATTCATGTACTTTCATACTTGTATACAAGCGAACTGATCCTGAAAACCAAGAAAAAGAACACTCCCAGAATGATAGAATTGAACTCTATAAATCATCATAACGACAATAAATTAATTTATATAAATTAAAATAAATAAAAATAATATAAAATATGTTATAAATTATTTATTTAATGAATTTAATTTTATTATCTAGGATATTAATTACATGTATAAAACACTTTCAGACAGAAGGTAAGTGATTCTTTATGAACCTCAATTTTTTCCTTCGAGTTACGCTTTCTCTCTCTTTACCAAAATTTAATTCTGGATTATTCTTATTTAATACTCCTAAATTTTTTGTGTATGTTCTAAAAATATTTACCTATCTCAATTATTCTTTCTTTTATGGGTAAATACATGTTTTATTACATTCCTTTTCCAATTCATCTCAATAAGCAAGCCTGATTAAATGGAAATTATCAATTTCATACCCACTTTCAAGCACCATTAATAATCTATTTTAAGCACCCATTATTAAGATAAAATAAATAATTTCATCATAAAATTATATATTTGTTAATTTCTGGTTTTATATAAAATATTACACCTTTTCCTCTTTAAATGCTCTTTAATATTTTCCTTAAACCACCCTAAAATGTCTAATTTCTAGTGTTTCTTAAACAACATTTTTACATGTTTTCACTTCAGTTTTTGATCAATTATCATGATATATGCCTATTTTACCTTATTAATATCCAATAATTATTTAAATCCATTATTTAATGGACACCATTATGATATTACCTTTTGTTATGCTTTATGACATGATTATGATACCCAATTCTTTCCACAGGTAACCGTTATGCTTGATTCTTAATGTGGAACACATATGCATGAACATGTTATGATTGGTATCCCAAGATAGTACTCTAATAAATTGGGTAATTTTTAGTCTCATGAGATTCTATATTGGGATAAGGAGTGAACCTGATTCCTTTATGGGACTTTGTCTGCTATGAGAAATAGTCTTGGTAGTTAGCCTTGACTCATCCTTATGTCTTGTAATATGTTGTTTCCAAATTACTATGTTTCAATGATTATATGATTCAATGTTCAATATATTATGATTCCATATTATTACTCATGTTACATTCCTTTTTATTTCAACATGTTATGCCTTCTAACCCATGTGATATGCTTTATTTTTATGTTTCTTCCATCACCGGGATTTTTAGCTCATCGATTTTTTTCATGTATTCCCCAGATTATCCTATGTAGATGTAAGAGTTAAAAGAAACATAGGAGCTCCTTATAGAGATTAAATAAAATATGTTTTCATTTTGGTTTCATGATTTCTAATTATGAACCTAATCTTCCAAAGACACTAGACTTTACGATGCTTGATCTGTATTTCATGGTTAATTATTCTTACCCGACCCGAATGGCCCGAAGACCTTCATTTTTATTGATTTTTGAAAACTACCCTTTCAAGGGATGAGGGGGAACTCTTAAAAGGCTTGTAGTCTTAGTGATTACATGGCCCATAGCCTTAAGAGACATTACATGACCCGAAGGTCTTAGGGAATTCAACCAGACTATAACTACAAGGAACTGCCCCTCCCTAGCATCTGTATCATGATGGTAGCTCTCCACCATTGCATGGCTGTCTGGATAAGCTTCCAATGAAAGAAATAGCTGGTCCCGATGGCGTAACCATACCCTCTCATTATTCCAAATCTATTGGTTTTGCTCTAGTGAGTGCGCATTATCTAAATCCTCGTATGGAGTTTCTTCTTTTTGTAGAGTCTGTATGGGGTAACTACTTGTGGCCCGAAGGCCTTGAGGTTGCCCGAAGGCATTAAAGGTTGCCCGAAAGTCCTACTAACCCAAAGGCCTGGGTGGCTTGAAGTTTTTAAGGACTCCAAATCCAAGATGGTGGCCCAAGGTGAATAGTTCCAGCTACTACAGTACCAAACAGTACCTGCTACCGTAATTACTACAGTACCTACTAAATTACCACTACAGTATTGTTACATTTCTTACTACAGTCTTGCTACAGTCACCTAAAAGATATTCCTCTGCCTGGTTCCAAACCTGGGTCTCATGGATGCACTTAAGGATACCTCACCAACTAGGCTGAGGCTCTTGTGCATGGTTAATTACTCTTAAAATCATGTAAATATATGTGTAAAAGGATAGGGTCACTATAGTTGGAATCAGAGCACAATATAGTTATTTCTATAGATTAGGACTAGAAAAATTTAGTAAGAACCCTAGGGATAATTATATCACCATGGACAACCTAGATCCTAACTTAGGAAATCACTTGTTATGATATAATTTTCATTCACAAGTTTATCATTATATATCTAAAGTTTCCCTTTTATATGATTATTAGATAAGTATTCAAGCCCCCATAATTGTACTTTATTTTTCTTAGTTAATGGATATAAATTGGATAACCCATGGAAACAATCAATGTGATAGTAAATGTGATGATTTCCATAATGAAATTATAGATCTAAAGGAAACAGATGCTCAAAATCTCATGACAGTACTTTCTGAATCGGTTAAAGTTATGAATAATATCTTAAATCATGTATAACTCCCACCTTTTCTTAAGAAAGATCAAGTTTTGATTGAATCCTTTATGTGAAAAAGTCCTCCCATATTTAGTGGATCTTCCAATACCATTATCACGGAACAATGCATTAACTCTATTGAGAAGATATTCTCTATCATTTAATGCTCATAAGAAGACAAAGTCATACTAGAGGTCTATCATTTTGATGCGGAAGCTATCAGTGGTGGAAATTGATAAAAAAACAAAAAGTCTATGGATGAAATTGATTCCATTGAATTAGAAGATTTCAAGAAAAATATTTTTCGATTAATATTTCCCCCAAACACTCTGTCTTAAGATGGAAAGGGAGTTCCTCAGATTAAAGTAGAAGGAAGATGAGTCTATCAGGGCATATGAGGAAAATATTGAAATTATTGCATGATACACCTCTAACTTTGTAATGAACACTGAAAGAAAAGTGGATTTATTCTTTAATGGACTATAGTTATGTCTATGAAAATCCTTGGTGATATGAGACTTTGACAACTTTGAGAATAATTTCTGTTGTTCCCTTAAGGTTGAAATGGATACTAGAGACTCTCACTAGTATCATGGGACCAAAGATAAAAAATGGAAAACAGAGTTTAATATGGAAGGATAAATAGATAAATCCCATAATAGAAAGAAAACTAAACATCACACATGTCAAAAGTGTGGGAAAAAAATCCTAAGAATTTCATAAGGAGAACCAGGAGATGCTTCAAATGTATAAGAGAGGGGAATATGGATAATAATTACCAAAGGGAGATTAAGAAGCCCAAAAATGTGAAGGAATAAAGTAAGTTTCATATTAACACCCAACCTGTAGTACAATGTTTCAATTTAAAGGGACATGGTTATTTCACAAGCCAATGACCTAAGCCTAGGTTTTTCAGAGGGAATCAACAACAACCTCCAAGGAAGTAAGGAATGGAATATGATATAACTAATGCTAAAGTGAAGCCTAAAAATTATGTTGTGATTGGTATGATAGTTATTCATTCAAGAATAAGGAATATGAAATTTTATTCTAGATGAATGAATTGTTTTATATCTTGCAAGTTTATTAGAACCATTCAAATACCATATAAAAATATAGAGGATGAGTTATTTGTAAGAACAAAAAATAGGGAAATTATTTCATCCAAAGTATATAACTCCTCCCAAATTAATTTTTTTGTACTAAACCTCCTATAAAAACTCGTATTACTTTATTTGGTGGACTTTTATGCCATATTGGGCATGGATTTTCTATCTTTATTCAAATATAACATCAATTTTCGAGAAAGGGAGATCAATCTTCACATCCCAAATAATCCTCCATTTCTTTAAAAGTGTAAGGAGGAGGATGAATCTACTTCAAAATCATCATCTCAATTGTGGATATTATTTCCTTATGAGCATGAATATCTAAATAAAATTATTAAAATTAAGGATAGGATCATGATTGAAGACACTCCCATTGTGAGGGACTACACGAGTGTGTTCCATGAAGAATTTCTTGGTCTTCCTCCTAAAAAATAGGTTGAGTTATCAATTGAACTTTTTCCTAAACATCTTTCTATATCAAAGACACCTCATAGAATGACCACCATTGATTTTGTGGAAATTAAGAAGAAGTTATAAGAGAATCTATACAAGGGTTTTATATGACCGAGTGCTTCACCATGGGGTGCACCAGTCCTCTTAATCAAGAAGAATGATGGATCAATGTTCCCCTGTATTGATTATCATGATTTCAAAAAAATCACAATAAATAACAAGTATCACCTTCCATAGATATATGAATTGTTTTCTCAACTATATGGGGCCAAGTATTTCTCTAAGGTGAACCTTTAGTCAGGATATCACCAATTAATGGTATGGAAGGAAGATATTCCCATGAATAACAATTTAACAAGGCATGGACACTATGAGTTCACAGTGATTCCTTTCAGAATCACTAATTCTCCAAAAAAATTCAGGGACTTAATTAATAGAGTATTAAGATATTACCATGATAAATTTGTAGTAGTATTTATTAATGATATTCAGATATATTCCATGGGCAATGAGGAATACACGGAGCATTTGAATATTGTTATAAATACCTTGTGAAGGGGAAAAATCTATGAAAAGCATAGTAAATGTGTGTTCTTGATGGTGGAGGTATCATTCTTGGGGAATGTTATCACCAGTAAAGGAATATCCGTAGAACCTTCCAAGATAAAGGTAATCGAAGAGTGGCCCATGCCAACATCTATAACAGAGATTCGTAGTTTCCTTGGTCTAGCTGGGTATTACCAAAGATTTTTGAAGAACTTATCACAATTTTCAAACCCACTATCCAAGATGGATTGAAAGGGAGAAAATTTTCTCTGGACCAGTGAATGTGAAGATTGCTTCAAAGAGTTGAAGAATATGCTTATCACCATGCTAGTACTCTCACTTAAAACAAGTGGGAAACTTTTTGTGGTATACAATGATGCTTCAAATAAGGAATTAGGTTGTGTACTAATTCAAAATGCTAAAGTGATAGCCTATGCCTCAAGTCAGTTAAATATTCATGAGAAAAAATATCCCATGCATGATCTAGTGTTGGAAGCCATGATTTTTGCATTGAAAATATGGATACATTAAATATATGGGGATAAGTGTAAAATATATATGGATAATAAGAGCCTAATATATATATTCCCATAGAAGGATCTTAATATGAACTAGAGAAGATGGATAGAGATAATCAAGGATTATGACTTTTTAATCCACTAATATCCTGGTAAGGTAAATAAAGTAGTGGATGGTTTAAGTAGAAAGCATCCTGCAACATTATCAATGATGATAATTGATAAGGATATAATCTTCTTATATTTTCAAAGGATAAACATGGGAATCATTAAGGATGGAACACCATCAATCCTTTCTCAAATTATTTCCCAACTCTCCATTATGTATAAAATAAAGGGTTCTCAAAGAAATGATGTGGAAATTTAGAATAAGGCAGAAGCTTTAAGAAAAGATAAATTCTCATAGTTCAAAATTGATGAAGAAGGAGTCATAAGATTTGGTACATGACCATTTTCACCATCTGATCCAGAGATAAAGAAGGATCCTCCAAATGATGCACATATCTCAATGTTCTCTATTCACCCAGGAAGAAAAAATATGTATCGAGATATTCGAGAGCACTATTGGTGGGACAATATGAAGAAGGAGAATGGTGATTATACATTAAAGTTCCTGGTATGCTAGAAAGTGAAGGATGACAGGAAATATTCTAAGGGGATGATCCAACCATTACCCATACCAACATGGAAATGAGAAAACAAGACCATAGACTTTACCACTAGACTTCCAAATACATTAAGAGGAAACAATGATATATGGTTTGTTGTGGATTGTTTTACAAAGACAACTCACTTTATCATAATTCGAGAGGACTTCTCACTTTACCAAATTGCATGGATATACATCAAAGAAGTGGTGAGTATGAATGGAGTAACACCATAAATTATATACAATCATGATCTAATATTTTCCTTTAAGTTATAGAAAAGTCTCCAACAAGCTCTAAACACTGATCTAAACTTTACTGTGATCTATCATCCTCAAACTAATGGCCAGTCTGAGTAAAATTTTTAAACACAAGAATATATGTTGAGAGAATGTTCTATGAACTTCAAAGTAGGATGAGACCAACATGTACCTATAGTCGAGTTCTCTTACAACAAAAATTTCCACTCGATCATCCAAATGGCTCCATATGAATCCATTTATGGGAAAAGACACAGAACACCAACATGTTGGGATGAATTCGGTGAACGTAGGCTTCTATGACCAGAAATAGTCGAAAAGGTGAAAACCATTCAATAGAACATCAAGGTAGCCCAAAGTAGACTGAAGAGCTATATAGAAAATCATCTACAGGAAAAATATTTTGAAGTTGGAGACATGGTATTCCTCCACAAATATTTATGGAAGAGAATCATGATATTTGGGAAGAAAAGAAAGTTAAGTCCAAGGTACATCATCCCCTTCGATATTCTTGATCCTGTTGGAGCTATGGCCTATCAAATAGCACTTTAACCAACCATGTCTCAAGTACATGATGTATTCCACATATCCCTCTTGAGGAAGTATATACTATAACCGTCACATGTACTGAATTCGAATGTGGTATAACTGGAGAACAACCTCTCTTACAAAGAGGAGCCAATAAAGATATTATATTATAGAGATAAAGTTATACGCAACAATACTACTCACCTGGTCAAAGTACTTTGGAAAAACCATAAGTACAAAGAGGAAACATGGGAAATGGAGGGAGAAATGAATGATAAGTACCCTCACATGTTTCTAAGTTAGAATGTAAAATGAAATTTCAAGGGTGAAATTTCATAAGTGGGGAAGAATGTAACGGTCCAAAATTTTATTAATGAAATTTCAATTATTATAAATATGTAATATATTATAAATAACATAAAATCACATATAGATCATAATAAAAGCTTTATAAATTATTAATTAATTAAATAAGAGGTATTTCTAGAAATTAAGAAACCTATACAAATGGAATAGTAACTTGACTATTGGAATAACATTGTGACCATTAGGAATAGTAATACAACCAATAGAATTATAACATTACCTATGAAAGTATAAGTGAAATTTAGGTTTGTTATAAATGAAAATGTGATACATTTATATCATGGTTAAGTAAATACATGTTTTAAATATGATAAATTATGTATTGGTATTTTTTTGAAACATAAATATCTATTTACAATTTTATAATTAATATAAAGATTAAAAAGAAAACTTATTTTCATAAAATATATTCATAAATCCACATTTTTTTATCTTGTGATTATAATATAATTTTATGGGACATTAATTTATTTTTTAATGTATTATAAACTCAGTTATAATATAAAAATCAGTATTTTTTTAATTAAGTGATGATTTTATTTAAAAATTAAGTTTATAATATTTAGAAAATTATTTTCATAAAATGGAGTCCATTTTTTAGTTTTCTATGTCGTAAAATGGTTGAGGTGAATTTTTGGGATTGTTCGAAAATAGTTGAATGTTTGGTGAATAGTGAAATATGTTAATTTAAAGTATTTAACAAATACTTGAATTATTGAGTCATGACTGATGTATGGATGATTTAATCCTATAATATCAAACCATACTTAATTATTTAATATAGTCAGTTATAAAGATTTAAAATATTGATAGTTTTGAGCCAAAATAATTAAATAATGAATATAATAATAAAAAATACCCCTCTCCTCCCCCTATAAATACCAGCCCTCACCACCACTTCTCCTCACACCTTCAAAGCCTTAAATCTTGTAAATATTCTACACAATAATCTTCCCAAGTATATTACCCATGTCTAGGAGCATTTTGTATCAAAAAAATAATACCAAACCCATTTTCCTTAAGGTGGTTCTGAAGGAGAAGAAGTTCAAGAGGTGAAATCCTCCTTTATTTTCTTTTAATTTATTTTCATTTTATTTTATTTTATTATCCTCTCCTAAACTACCTATACCAAAGTGAAATGGTAACTATAGTATATTTTATACACTATAATTTTATTGTGTTAATTTAATAATCCATCATCTAATCTATTCCCTCTTCCTTTTATTCTAAAAATGAAAACATCGTCCGTGATGTGTCGATTTACTGCCATCATGGACGAAGTGTTTTCATTTTCCAATACCTCCTTAAAGGATGGTCATAAAACCATTTTTATGGTTAAATAATATTTTTTTATGAATATTATAAATCATGTAATTATATAGAACCAATATATAACCATGATATTAAATAAAATTATATATGTTCGTGATGGTCATAAAAACCGTCAAAATAAGTTAAATCATTTTTATTAATGTATTATCTAATTAATCATCATCATATCATATAAAAAAATGATATATAAGTCCATTAAAACTTATTTTAGTTCATTAATAACATATAATTTCAATTATTAAGAATTATTCTCATTTTCCATGACTCTTCATACCTGTATACAAGCAAACCGATCATGAAAATCATGAAAAAGAACACTCCTGGAATGATAGAATTGAACTCTATAACTCATCATAATGGCCATAAACGAACATAGAAAACTTATAATAAATAAAATAAATGTGGAAGAGTGTTTTAATTAAATAATTAATTAATTTTATTTGATTATTCATGACATTAAGTACAAGTATAGAACAATTTCAGACATAAGGTAAGAGATTCTCTCCGAACCTCTATTTTTCCTCCGAGTTACACATTCCCTCTCTTTACCCTAATGTAATTATTAATTATTCTTATGTAATCATCCTATTTTTTTTGTGTATGTTTCAAAAATATTTATCTATCTCAATTCTTCTTTATTTGATGAGTAAATACATATTTTATAATGTTCCCTTTCCAATTCCTCCCGATAAGCAAGCCCGATTAAATGGAACCTCCCAATTTCTTACCCATTTTCAAGTACCATACATAATATATTTTAATCCCCCATTATTATTATAAAACTAGTCATTTTATCATGAAAATATATCTTGGTTCATTTCTAGTTTTATATTAAACATTATGACTTTCCCGCTTTAAATGATATTTAATATTTTCCTTAAATATCACTAAAATGTCTCATTTGTAATGTTTCTTAAACACTCTTTTTACATGATTTAACTAAAGTTTGACATCAATTATCATGATCTATGACTATTTTACCTTATTAATTTCTAATAATGATTTCAATCCATTCTTTCATGGACACTATAATGATATTCCCTTTTGTTATTCCTCATGACAAGATTATGATACCCAATTCTTTCCATGGGTAATCCTTATTCTTGATTATTCATTTGGAACACATATTCATGAAAATGTTATTATGGGTTCACACAAATAGTACTACAACATATTGGTTATTTTTTAGTATCATGAGACATTATGTTGGGATAGGAAGTGAACCTGATTCCTTTATAGGACTTTGTCCGCCATGTGAAATAGTCTTGGTAGTTATCCTTGACACATATTTATGTCATGTTGTATATTGTTGCCACAATCCTATGTTTCCCTGATTATATGATCTTATGTTCTACATATTACGATTCATTATGATTACTCATGTTCCATTCCTTTTTATGTCATCATGTTATGCCTTCTAACACATGTGATATACTTTATTCCTATATTAATTCCAAAACTAGGATTTTTTACTACTGGAAAATTTACCTATACCCACAGTTTCAAACCATGGGTATAGCCCATGAAACTATGGGTATAGGATATACCCACAGTTTCATGAACTGTGGGCTCCCGAGGAGTTGGTATAGCCCTATACCCATGGTTCTGTAGAAACCATGGGTGTATCCCATTGAAATCTCATATTACTCACGGTTTTGGTAAACCAAACAGTGGGTATAGATGGTTTTCAGAGAAAAAGAAGCACCCCACATTAACCACTATGAAACAATGAACTTGCTGCCCCCCACTAGACCTTCCACACCTCCCTTCCCCCAGGATAGACCCCCCCAGAACCTGCCGCCCCTCCCTTCCCCCAGGGAAATACCCCCTGCAGCCCCCACTAGACCTACAACCCCTCCCTTCCCCCTGCAGCCCCCTGTAGCTCTTCCCTTCCCATACAACCCCCACTAGACCTAAACCCCCCCCCCCCTAGACAGACCCCTTGCAGCCCCCACTGGACCTGAATCCCTTACCTTCCCTCTGGACAGACCCCCCTAGACCTACAACCCCTCCTGGATAGACCCCCCCTACAGCCCCCACTGGACCTGCAGCCCCCTCGGACAGACCCCCCCTCCCTGCATCCCCCCACTGGACATGCAACCCCTCCCTTACCCCCTGGACAGACCCCCTAGACCTGTAGACCCTCCTCCTACAACCCCCACTAAACCTTCATCCCCTCCCCCTAGACCTACAACCCCTACCCCATAGACAGACCTCGCTGCAGCCCCCTCCCCCCTAGACAGACCCCCCTGTAGCCCCCCACCCCGGACCTACAGCACCCCCTGGACAGACCCCCAACTGCTGCCCCCCACCCCCACTAGACCTGCAGCCCCCCTGGATAGAACACCCCCACCCCCACATACACACTAGACCTGCAGCCCCAGCCCCTCCCTTCTCCCCGGGACAGACCCCCCACCCAGACCTACAGCCCCCTCCCCTTGGACCCCCCCCACTGGACCCCCCTGGACCCTGGACCCTGGACACCCCGACTGGACCCTCCTCCCATTGGACCCCCCTGGACACCCCCCTCCTGGACAACCCCCTTCACCCCCTCCTAGACAACCCCCTCCCCCTAGACCCCCCCATACACCCTCATTGGACACCCCTTGGACCCTGGACACCCTCACCGGACCCCCCCTTCTAGACATCCCCCTCCCCCTGAAACCCATGAGACTTATTGTGAAACTCTGGGAATATGACAAAGAGTGTTCTACCTCAACAATTGATCATAGATTAGTGTATGTTCTGGTTTTATCTATTCACGATTTTGGACAGGGAGTGGGTTCCGGTCCTGCTATGGGTAGGGAAGCAGAACCGGTTCCTATAAAGGACAATGATTTGGAGTTTCTCCTGAAAATAACTCACACCATCTGAGGTAATGTTGATCCCTATGAAGAAGAGGATTATCTTGGGAAGATAGTGATAATGATTGAATTTGATGGAAATCCTGAGGCTGTCAGAGTAAAATGTGTTTCGTTCTTGTTAGAGGGTCCTAATCGAAGACGTTGGGATCCGTGGTTCAAACTAGTATGACTGTAGAGATATGTTGAAATATTTAAAGATCATTTTAAAAGATCATAAGTGTCCCGAGGCCCTAACTTATTCCAGATCCCAGGAGTATAATTATATATCCAAAGGTGGCTGATCAGTGATGGAGTATACCAATCATTTTTCTGAACTAGTGCAGTACACACCCTAGATCATTTCAAATTAGTAGATGAAATCTTAGAGGTTTGAGATGGGACTATGGATAGAAATTTATTCTCAGGTATTTTTTTCAAGGTGAAAGCTTACAGTGAGGTAGTTGATCATTCTTTCAAGGTTTAGATCAGCTTGAAAAAAATGTCTTGTTACATTGGACATCCCTTGGACACCCCCTAGACACCCCTCCCCACTCCCCCTATAGCCCCTCCCTTTCCCACAGGACAAACCCCCTGGACACCCCTCCCCACTCGCCCTATAGCCCCTCCCTCCCCCCTGGAAAAAACCCCTCCCCCCTTGTCAAGAATAATGGCATGAAGATCTATTGCATGAAGATGTGTTGAAAATATATATATATAAAGAGTGCATTCGATGTGTTAACATAAAGAAGAAGTTTTGGAAGAGGACCGAGGGTGAAGGTATACATGGAAGAATTTCACAATGAAATGACATTCATGATTTGGAGATACTGATATGTGTTTGGAGCATGGATGAAAGTTGATACAGGTTGGAAATTGGATGTGGATCATGTTCACTGGTTGAATTAAAGAGGTGGATGATATATTAAAGCTGGAATTGATCTTAATATATGAATCTAGAACTAATTTAAAATACATGAATGATGGATCAATTTTTAACTGGTTTAGAGTCAGAAGCTTCCATGAAGCTGTTATAGAATAGGAACTACAACTGTAGGTGTAGAAAAGCAGGATAACAGGTAGTGTTCATGAAGAAAAACATGCATCATGTGAATGAAACTCTTTCATGATTTAGATGGTTGCATGAATCGATTTTTTCGGTCTCATGCTAGCGATGTTTTGAATGAAGATTTTTGGTAATATAGATTCCATAGTATTCGAAGTATTAAATGAAGAATACAGTGTTACAATATTATTTATGTTCTACTGGGACATAGTTCATGATGAGCTCCTTAACTCCATGAGGGAGTTCTTTAACCATGCCTCAATGCCCTATGGAATCAAATCCAATTATATTTCCCTTATCCCAAAGAAGGAAAATGATCTGGATGTAAAGGATTTCATACCTATTGTTATTTATAATACCTTTCCAAAAATCACTAGCAAAATTATTACTATAAGGTTAGGTCCCATTGCTCGTGGTTTTATCTCTTCAAATCAGTTTGGCTTTATCCCTAGTAGGAATATTCAGAACTGCCTCTGAATGTGTTAAAATCATGAAACTAAAGGTTATACATGGGAAATTTGCTTTAAGCTTGATATCTGAAAGGAATTTGATATAATAAAGTGAAGTTTTATTTTTGAAATGCTCAAAAGGTATGAACACCCCCTGCACCCCATGCCCCCCTTGGACATCCCCCTTGAACACCCCCATGCCCCCCTGGATAGCCCCCTTACACCCCCCTGGACTGCCCCTTGCACCCCCACTGGACACCCCTCCCCCCTAGACACCCCCCTTGACACCCCTCTTAGACAACCCCCCTAGAAACCCCCCCTAACAGACCCTGGACAACCCCTCCTAGACACCCCACCTGTACCCTCCCCTGCCCTGCAGACCCCCTGGATAGCCCTTGGACACCCCCTAGACAACCCCCTAGACACCCCACCTGCACCCTTCCCCATGCCATACAGACCCCCAAACCCCCTGGACATCCCTTGGACACCCCCTGGACAACCCCTCATAGACACCCCACCTGCACCCTCCCCCTTCTCCTGATAGTTTCATTCATAGGAATACAATGGTTATTGATCCACTAAACCAACAAGTTACATTTAATTAGGATTTCTTTACACTAGTACAAATTTTCACCACCAGTGATACCATTTGGAATATGATGTATAGACCTTTAAATATTGGCCAGGAAAACCCCCATTAGAGACTTCGTGAAGAATAAACATCCCATTTAAGAAGATATAATAATGTTATAAAAACATTTACTTTGATAGTGGTTAAGAACAACCTATGTAAAATAGGGGTAACAACATGCCTTGGAAAACAAAATGTTGGGAGTCAGACAGCCTGGAAAGCCAAGAGGGGAACCTACCCAGTTTTCGAACCAAATGTTTATGTTTCCTCATTCCACAATCCACCGAGACTACTTCTTGAGAACCAGAATATTCCCATGCAACTCCTTCCACATGCATGATACTTTCCCCCTAGACCCTTAAGGTCAGATCAATACTTTTAAATATATGAAATTTCCCCATAGAGAATGACCTTAAAGAACCTCCCAAGAAAACTTATCCTACTGAATGTGCATTGATCCTTCAACATAGTATAAGTTGATACCACCATCTACCACTAGCCTGACCCTCCTTATCCACACATCCCTAGGAAAATCTTCCCTCCCCATGAGAATACAATATAAAATAAGTCATTATCTTTTAAATATTCCCCAAAACCACTTTCAAAGCCATTAGGACTGATAATACATGAATCGTAATGGAGATAAGGATAAAATTCACATGCGTAATTCTTCCACTGAAGGATAAAAAGCGGTTATGGGGGCTGGTGCAGTGGCTGGTGTGGTAGATGGTGTGGAATAGAGTGGCTGGTGCGGGCGGGAAGGCAGGTGGCATGGGGATGGCAGGGGGTTGGTGTGGGCTAGAACTAGTGGATGGGGCTGTTTTGCAGCTCGCAGAGGGCTGACATGAGTGTTTTGTAGGAGGCTGGGGGGTGGGGGCTAATGTGGTGGCTGGTGTGGGCTAGATTGCAGGTGGTCATGGTGTGACCGCGGCGTGACCACAATGTGATGGCGGTGTCACCGCGACATGACCACGGTGTGACGGCGGCGTGACGACGGCGTGACGGTGGCGTGACGACTGCAGCATGTCCCCGGCAGGACCGCAGCGTGACCGCGGCGTGACCGCGGCGTGACCGCGGCGTGTTGGCCCGATCTAGAGACATCCATGGGGAAACATCTTCTGACCAGGAGAAAAGGGAGTGGGAGGAGGCGGGGCAACATTTCGGTCATCACCCTGTTGGCAGAAATTGTGATTAGTGAGTCTCAACATTGATCAAAAGACTCATGGAATACTATCAGAAAGATGATCATAAATATTCTTTGGTTTAGAAGATAGCGCACCTCCATTGGAGTGGTTTTATTATAAAATCATGGCATTGATTTATCACACAATTCATTTAATTATATTTAACATTTATTTTAAAACTCATTTAGCACAAATCAAATGTGATAAGTTAAGAAACTAGATCAACATAACTATCACTGTGAGTTTCTGCTGACAATTCACCTCAGTTAGAGGGGTTTTATTATAAAAAAATGACATTATTTATCAAATGAAACAATTATATTAAAGAACAGTTATTCAAGATAAGCAATTCAATATAATTAAGAAGAATTAATAAAGAAGTTAAATTTAATTTAATGGATTCTTGAATTAAAGAGGATAGGAGAGGGACCCTACCTCAAGGTGGAACCAAGCCATCCACGTCAGCTCTTTAAGATTTCTAACTAAAAGCTGTTGCTCCCCCACTGGGTATACACACCTTCACACACATTCAAGGACACCTAGACCCTATGCACACACCCGCATGGCCATGAGCATGTGCTAGGAGATTCTTGCACATATTCTTATATGCATATACCAGTCTCCACTCACCTGTGTATGAATATATATATATATATACACACACACATGGGAACACCTATCCCCATACGTGCATAATCACCACTATGGGTGACTATAAACATAACAGAGGATAAACCCCACCCCCTAAACACCCCACCTCCTGGACATCCCCTCAACCCACTTGGACTGCCCCCAACCCCCTTAGACAAATCCCCCAACCCCCTGGACACCCCCACCTACCTGAACACCGCCAACCCCCCTGGATAGCCCCCAAACCCTTGGACAACCCCCAACCCCTTGACCCGTGAAATTTGAAGTCTGGTGCACAGTACAAAAGATGATACTGAGTATACTATTGATATGTGTTTGGTGTCTTGAACAAGGGATTAATCACCCCCACAAAAAATTAATTAAAACAGCAGCAGAAAATAAATAAAATTTCAGCATTACCCATCCGTATTTCGGACATCCATGCCGAAGGAAAAGAAAATAAACAGAAGAAACACAGTAAAAGTAGAAAAAAAGAAACACACCATCAATCCCTCAACTTCCCTGATCTCCCTCCCATGCAAAGAAAACTGCATAGCCGCCTCCAGTGCCCTTATGGCCCTCTTCGCAGAATATAAGTACCCTCTTTCCGTAAAAAGTGGTAAAAGGCCTAAGTGGGTGATGCGATAAAGAAAATAAAATAAAAACTCAACTACAACATACCTGTCTCCTCTTCCCCATCACTAATGAGTGGGCTACTCATGTCATTACATATAGAGATTTAGCAGGATTCTTCCCATGTTTCCAAGATTTTCCACCCTTGTATTTCCTAGACATATGCATTATGAAAAGGTGTTTTTACATGTAATTTTGCTACAAACAGTTCTAGTGTAAGAATTTCTAGTCTAAGAACTAATAATGTAAGCACTGCTACTGTAATGATGTTAGTATAAACATTGCAAGTGTGAATACTACTCCTGTAAGAAATTCTAGTGTAATGTTTCTAGTAATGAAGACAAATGTGTAAATATGTAATCTTTTACAGAGTAAACATTGTTGTTAGTATGTGCTGCTAGTGTAAGAACTCCTAAGATAAAGGTTATAGTATAAGCTGTGCTAATGTAAGAAATGATACTTAACCACTTCTAGTCTTATTCTAGTGATAATAATGTAAATATGTATTTGAAGCTGTTTTTGATGGTGTCAAATATTGGAATATTGGGATTGATCATTAATTTCCATGCATTTAATGCTGCTACTAAAAATAACAGAACCTGTATAATTGGATTGGGAAAATTATTAGATGTTTTATGTTATAGAAATTCAAATATTAAATAATATAGGGGTAATAAATCCTTAATGTTTATTCTCTCATAAATAATTCATCTTAAACATCCCTGTCATACAAGCACAATAATTATGAGAATGATTTCTTTTAATAAATTTTTGTAGAGATAAAGATAAAATCATCCGTACTCACTGGATTATAAGCATCATCATCAAAGCAATCTATATCTACTTCATCACTGGACTCCTCTTTTATTTCAGGAAGACTTGATGGTTTACTTTTTATCACAGTTCCAAGTGATTTCTTAGGTAATTTCTCCTACACAAAAACTTCAAATGCACAATTAGTGACTAGAATTGAAATGATTAAAAAGCACATATCAAACTAAAAACCACTGAAACAATTTATATAATGCATGAGAATTAATAATAACCCTCACACCTTCATCATAATCACTTTATATGAACTGGAGGAATCACTCTCAGAAACCTTGGTGGTAGAAAAAATGACTTTTTTAGAGAGGAGATTGCCCATTCAAAGTAGGAGAATCTTTAGCAGGAGGCTCCTAAAATAGACCAAAGTTTAATAATCATTAAAAATCAATGAAACAAAAAAAATTCAGATTTGTATTGGTTTTTTATAAGAAAACAAAGAAATGATAACCATATACCACTTCTATTCATAGTTGATAAATTTTCACTCTTTCGGAATCACTTTCAAAAGATCTTGATGAATCATAGCTGTTGTTGGGATTCACTTTATTATCAGAAGAAACAACTATGTTTTTAGCACCAGTGTGAGATGAATTAGTTGAAATTGTAGGCTTGACAATAGTATCCTATAGAAATGCATTCAAGTCCAATTAATACATGAGAGCCTCATCCATCCTTACTTCATTGTAGTAAGTAGCAATCAACGAAGTAAATGAAAGAAAATTTAGTTTTTGGACCCACGGATAGAAGCAGCAGAAGGAACTCTGACACCACTACAATTTGATTCAGTTTTTTGAGACATTTTATAATATTAATAAAAGTAATACTACCTGGGGTAAAGCCACTTTCAGTCACTATTCTGTGGAAATTAAAGACATAGTCTTCTTTTCCTTTTCTAAGAAAATCTTGCATGATATAGTCATATATGTTGACATCAGCACACCCTTGTCTTCTTGTTGCCCTGCACATATACAAAATATAAGTAATATGATTCAAATACAAATTGAAATGTTTTTAAACTGTATGCATAATTCATTTCCATAGTCTAAACTAGTTGTAGAGTTCATTATGCATACACGTTCATTTGAATACAAATTTAAAGGTGTTTCTTTTATTGTGATATGAGCAGTTTGAATGTAATATTCATTGTATTTTAAACAATATACACATATATATTACTAAATACAATCATAGATAGAAACCAACCATGATAATTCTTTGAAAACACATGTAAAAAACACACCTTAGTGAAACAGACCTTCAGGCAATACAAGATCCATGGAATCCCATACCTGCAACCCAGCTGCAAATTATGTCATGAAACCAAACACAATCAAAACTCCAGTCATTCACGAGCTTATAACATTTCCATGAACATTGAGTTGTGTAGACAAAAAACACCAAGCACCCCCTGAACCCAGCCCCCCCCCCCCCCCCCCGCACCCAGACCCCCCCTACACCAAACCCCACTGCACCCAGCCCAACTCCCACCCCCATGCACTCAGGCCCCCTCCCCCGTCCCTACACCTATAAGGCCCCAGCCTTAAACCTTAATTAATATTGAATTAAATGAATAATTCACGTCGAGGATCTTTTCAGGTTTAGAGTTTTAGAGAATTAGAACATAACTATTACATCTCAAAAGATTACAAAGTAGTCACTTATACTAAGCTTCCATAATAAAAAAAACTCTTGAAAGAAACATGTCTAGTTCCATGTTTTATATAGCATGACATTCCCTTGATCCCATCCTTGACCTTATTCCATATTAAGTCCTGTGAGAAACATATCAAAAAAACTTGGGGTGAGCATAAAAAGCTCAGTAAGGGATACAAAAAGAATGAAAACTATTATTTTTTCAAACATCAAGTAAACCATGTATACTATATAAAAGTAATACCTTCACCTTCATGAAGTAGTAAAAAAAAAATCTTCACTGAATAAAGTATCATTACATACCTTTTTGTAACCAAAGGATTACCATAAAACCCATATAAAGAACACATAGAATATATAAAGGTAACTTGGGACATAAACATACTTAAGTGGAATAACCATACGGTTGACTTCCACACATATCACTTAATGGAATAGCCATACGGCCAATTTCCATACATACTTAATGGAATAGCCATACAGCCGACTTCCATACCCAATGCATTGGAGGTTATAACGTAACCACCCGTCCTGGTATTCACGGCACCACCCGTCATATGGTTTATAACGTAACCACCCGTTAAAATGTCCAAGTACCAGTATAAAATCATAAAACATAAAACCAATATAAAGGAATGATAACATTCCCACATTTCAATCACAATATATCATAAATATATTGACATAATAGAATCTTTTTTCAAAACCATTTTCAATACCAAAATACATAAAAGAGTATATGGTATTTATTTTATTCTAAAAACATTACGGCTTGTTGAGAAAGCCAAAGATCAAATAATACTCGCGGCGGCGGAAAGGGTCGTTGTCACCGCGTACGTTAAAAAAACATTCCTTTTTGTCGTTTAGTAAAACGCTTCGTAGAAAAAGATTCCTTTTGTATAAAAGTAAAAGTCAAAGGAGTTTATACACCGTATAAAAGAAAGTTGTGTATAAAACGAAATATGCCTCAATGAAAGGAGATTGAGACGAAGTCCCTTACCTTGGGTCCGACTTGACTCGATCGTTCTTTAACGTCCTGAATAATAAACTTGAGTTAATTTATACTTGATTAAGAACCTTTTTAAAGTTCATTATTCTTTTTATATCACTTATTGCCATGTTATAAACATTATGTAACCATTTAAGTTAATAATGTTTGTTTTGTCAATATTTGGTTCTTAAGTCGAAAGTTGACTTCTTACAATTACATGTTGTTCATGTGGTCAAAAGTTTTTTATATCCAGAATGAAATTCCCAATTTGGATATAATATTTATCATATATATCCAGCATATACATGTATTTATAATATTACATAATCATTTAGAGGTAAGAAATGAAATGCACCGTTCATGGAGACGGTAAGCCGTACGTACGCATGAACGCTACTTTCATTTCTTTGTCATATTAATGGAATTAAAACTAAATGAGAGTTATGTATATTTTAATTCCAGAATTATATTCATCATTTAGATATATCATTAATTATATATATACATTATATACATGTAATTTTAATAGTACATTACATTTGGGGATAAGAAATGAAATGCACCGTTCATGGAGACGGTAAGCCGTACGTACGCATGAACGCTACTTTCATTTCTATCTCATACTTTAATGGAAAGAAATAATAATGATATAGAGGTATATTATAATTCCAGTATAACATCATATATAATAACTTTAAATCCATCCTTTACACTTCCCACATATGGCATTAATGAATCACATCACTTTGAGGGGGCGGTAGTCCGCACTTCCTTAAATGAAGATATCGTGTTTACCCATAATGGAAACCATAAAGGTATGCCAAAAATGAAAAATACAGAAGCTTAAAGAAAACATAAACATATTATATATCATATATAAAAATAGTGACATCATAATGGCCACCCTTGAAGGTGTTAAATGAGTATTGAACAATCATCGTTTCGGGAGGCAGAATTTCGCCATCCACGGAAACCGTATGTTCTTTAACCATTTGATGTAGTTGTGTGAGAGTGTAGCTCAAATAAATATTATAACAACATCCTAGTATATTTAAGATACTGGTGTTGTTACAAAATAAGTAAATAAAAAGATTTTAGAGGGTTGGAGAAGCAAAATAAAACAAATGAACAAGAGAGAATGAATTACCTTTAAAAGTGTAACTCCCTTTTGATTTGAGCCTAAAGGCTTACTTTGAAAGGATTCTGCCCAAAGGGAATCCTCTAGGATGAGGAGAGGGATGTGAAGAGAGTAATTGGGCAGGGGTTGGCCGAGCCAAAGGCTTGAGAAGTGTGTGAAATGGGGTAGAGGTGGGGGCCTTTTATAAGAGGAGAGGAGGGGTACTTTTGGAAAGTAAAGAAATATTACTTTATTTGAAAATGTGTTTCGGTTTTAAAAGGTCCCACATTGAAATAATTCGTGGATAAGGTGATAAGGGTTCGAAATCCACTCATACAATTGGTTTTGGACATGTGTAGGTTTTAGATTTTTTCATTATCTTTCCATTTTATTTAAATCGCCAAATAATGATGTCATCACTGCATCATTATTATGTCATAAATAATTTAATTTATTTAATGTCTAAAAATTATAAAAAAAATACTATGATGTAGGAAATCTTTTTATCTTTCCAATGACTATTTATAATCAAACTTTGGACTTCTATAACCCCACTCAAAAATTATTTTAGTAAAACACTTTATGTTAGTGTTATTTTCACTTTAACATTAAATAAAAATATATTAATGTCATTTTCCAACTAAAGTGGCTCCATGGGGTCCCCAAGTTGGCCCATGGCTTGTCTTGGTCGGCCATGACTCACCCAATAGGTGTAGGACAAGTGTCATGGTGTTTTCACATTCTTATAATACCATTTTTACCTTAAACTACACTAATTACCTCTAATCGCGATTAATGAAAAAAAGTTACTATTCACCAAAAAATTATTTTAATCTCATTGAACCAAATTTTACTTCTTAATGACAACCATGTATGTAGGATTTTCAAAAATCAATACACATTAGTGGTAAACTTTCATTTAACTGAAAAATCAGTTTGCTTGATTACCACTTAGTGGTTTCACTATTCATCAAAAATTGAAGTTTTTCAGAAAATTACCAAAAATTCACCCTAAGCTATATTTGATATTCCGAATTCAAAAATGAAGTCCATTTTACAAAATTCAAAACATATAAGTCAAATTAATTAATTTAATAATTAATTCCCGCTGTCATGACAAATAGCGTGTTTTTGTGAAACAATAAGTATCAAAATATTGACACCAGTTTAAGTCCAATTTCAAAGTGAAATTGATTCCAATGACCACTATTGGATTTAATGGTAAAAATATTTTCTAATTTTAATTTAAAACCAATTCAAAAGATAATCTAATCATATAAATAAATTAGATTAAAAATAGGTTTTGAATTAAAATACAACATTTTACACTATTCATTAAAAAAATGAACTTTATCAGAAAGGTACCAAAAATTTACACAAAGTAAATTTTGATGTCCCGATTCTAAAGAAGAGTTATATTTGGTCCAATAGAATTTATAAGATCGATCAAAACTATATTTAATGACGGTTCTCCGTCAAAAGGTGATAAGTGGACCTTTTGTGAAAATTAGGGTATAAATGCCTAAAATTGAACTCTTTCCGTATTTTAAGACTATCTTTTATTGGGTAAATGTAAAAACATTTAAAAACATATATAATCATATTTTAGTTATTTCTATCCATTCCCGCCAGTACAACGGATACTCGTTAACTAACATTTAAAATAATATTATTTTATTACTAGTGTGCTACGTAAGTTTCAAAGAAACTCATCGTTGCGTATCGGGTACGCTATCGAACATAGAAACCCCTTTAAAATAAAATTAATATTTAATTTGTAAATATTAATAATTATGAAAATTCTTTATTCTTTATTTACCTGGGATGTTACATCCTTCCCCCCTTTTGGGAATTGCGTCCTCGCAATTTTATTCACTTATCAAAATAAGTGGGGGTATTTATCCCTCATAGCATTTTCAGATTCCCACGTTGCCTCTTCAATCACATGGTTTTTCCAGAAAACCTTTACCTGATGAATCACCTTATTCTGTAACACTTGCTCCCTGTGGTCAAGAATCTGGACCAGTTGTTCCCCATAAGATAGGTTCTCTTCCTGCTAAACTACCTCTGGACTCAAAACATGAGATAGATCTGGCATATACTTTCTCAACATCGAAACGTGAAAAACATTGTGTACCTGAGATAAACTCGGAGGTAAAGCCACTCGGTATGCAACTGATCCAACTCTTTCCAGAATTTCGTATGGTCCAACAAACCTTGGACTCAACTTTCATTTCTTACCAAATCTCATCACACTTTTCCAAGGAGAAACCTTGAGAAAAAACATGATCACCTACCTCGAAAGATAGATCCTTCCTCCGGTTATCCGCATAACTCTTCTGCCTGCTCTGAGCTGTTCTCATGTGCTTCTGAATCAACTGAACTTTTTCTGCCATCTCTTCTACCAATTCTGGTCCCATCAGCTTCCTTTCACCCACTTCATTCCAAAATGCTGGAGTTCGACACCGCTTCCCATATAATGCCTCAAATGGTGCCATCTGTATACTGGAATGAAAACTGTTATTATAAGAAAACTCAACCAAAGAAAGATGTTGGTCCCAACTTCCCTGATAATCCATAGAACAAGCTCGTAGCATATCCTCCAATGTCTAAATTGTTCGTTCTGACTTCCCATCTGATTAAGGATGAAAAGCTGTACTAAAATTTAATTCAGTACCCAAAGACTTCTGAAGGCCTTTCCAAAAGTTAGATGTGAACCTGGGATCACGATCAGATATAATGGAGAGAGGAACTCCATGTAACCTGACTATCTCTTTAAGATACAAACGGGAAAGTTGATCTAGAGATAAATTATCTCGTATATAAAGGAAATGAGCAGATTTGGTCAAGCGATCAACAATAACCCAGATTGCATTATTACCTCGATATGTCTTCAGTAATACCACAACAAAGTCCATGGATATGTTTTCCCATTTCCACTCTGGCACTGGTAAAGGCTGAAGCATCCCTTTAGGTAACTGCCGCTCTGCTTTAACCTGTTGACATGTCAAACACTTCACAGTAAAATCAGCAATGTCTCTTTTCATTCCATCCCACCAGTAATACTCCCGCAGACCTCTGTACATCTTAGTACTGCAAGGATGAAAAAAACAACTCATTCTTCAACTGTGAATCACAAGGCACACATAACCTCTTCAAAAACCTCAAAACACAAACACAAACTTATCCAAGAACTCATGGAAAATTTTATTCATAAGGTCCATGAATACAGCAGGTGCATTGGTTAACCCAAAAGGCATAACTACAAATTCATAATGGCCATATATAGTATGGAACGTAGTCTTCAGAACATCTGCTTCTTTTACTTTCAACTGATGGTACCCCGACCTCAAGTCAATATTTGAAAAATACTGAGCTCCCTGGAGCTGATACCACTTCATTCGATGGCCCAACATCAGCTGAAGTTGTTGCAAAGGATTTCACCACCCCTTTCTGCTTGTAGTATGGCTGCATTCCCCCAGTTGAGTTCTTCGTTGGACACTCATTTGCATAATGACCCATTTCATTACACTTAAAAAATCTTACCGTTGGCTTTTCATTTCCTGCTTGATCATCTTCCTTACAGTTACGAGCAATATGACCAGACTTACCACACCGAAAGCACTTACCAGACTTGGATAAACATTCTCCAGGATGCATTTTACCACACCTCTCACAGGATGGATATTTGGTTTTCTTACCTCCTTGCTTCTTTGATGAATTCTTCCCCTTTTCCTGCCAACTAGACCTCTTATTCTGTTGTTTGTCATAGAACACCTGATCATCGACAAACTCCATTTCTACCTTCTCAGCACATCGAACAAGTTTTTCATAACTTTTGAACTCACGAGAAGCTAAATCCCTTCGATACTTTGGCTTTAACCCTGAGTAAAAATGGTTTATTTTACTATCAAGATCTCGTATGAAGTTTGGAGCATACCTTGCCAATTGAGTGAACTTTTCTTCATAAGCAGCCACTGAATCATCCTCCTGCCTCAATTCTAGGAACTGTTTTTCCATCCTAAGACGAACCACCTTAGGAAAATATTTCTCAAGAAACATACCTTTGAATTCGTCCCAGTGAAGATCCTCAATATCATCACTATCCCTTATATTTTTCACCATCGACCACCACTGATCAGCTTCACCTTCAAAACGGTAAACAACAAGACTAACCTTTTGATGTTCTGAACACCCCATGACATCAAAAATCTTCTCCAGTGCTTTAATCCACCCTTCAGCTTGCACAGGGTCAGATGATCCTCTGAATGATGGGGGATGTTGCCTCATGAAATGTTCCACCACTGACATGTTCCTCTGCGGTTGATCTAGCTGATCTCGTGCATGGATACCACCACCATTTATAGCCTGAGTCAACTGTTCCATCACTGAAACAAACAATTCAGTTCCGATTCCGACCATCTCAGGTTGCTGATTTGGAAGGTTATCTTCCTCCTGATGTCGTCCCAACATAGCTGCTTTGTTTCCTCTGCGGAAAACCATTCTGAACATAGAAATATCTTAGGCGAAGCAAAATGGTAATCCGTAAATGCTATATCATTTCAATCATATTATAATTTAACACCTTTCTAACTCCTAAAGTTGTCTAAACCGACCTCTGATACCAACTATAAGGCCCCAGCCTTAAACCTTAATTAATATTGAATTAAATGAATAATTCACGTCGAGGATCTTTTCAGGTTTAGAGTTTTAGAGAATTAGAACATAACTATTACATCTCAAAAGATTACAAAGTAGTCACTTATACTAAGTTTCCATAATAAAAAAAACTCTTGAAAGAAACATGTCTAGTTCCATGTTTTATATAGCATGACATTCCCTTGATCCCATCCTTGACCTTATTCCATATTAAGTCCTGTGAGAAACATTTCAAAAAAACTTGGGGTGAGCATAAAAAGCTCAGTAAGGGATACAAAAAGAATGAAAACTATTAGTTTTTCAAACATCAAGTAAACCATGTATACTATATCAAAGTAATACCTTCACCTTCATGAAGTAGTAAAAAAAAATCTTCACTGAATAAAGTATCATTACTTACCTTTTTGTAACTAAAGGATTACCATAAAACCCATATAAAGAACACATAGAATATATAAAGGTAACTTGGGACATAAACATACTTAAGTGGAATAACCATACGGTTGACTTCCACACATATCACTTAATGGAATATCCATACGGCCAATTTGCATACATACTTAATGGAATAGCCATACGGCCGACTTCCATACCCAATGCATTGGAGGTTATAACGTAACCACCCGTCCTGGTATTCACGACACCACCCATCATATGGTTTATAATGTAACCACCCGTTAAAATGTCCAAGAACCAGTATAAAATCATAAAACATAAAACCAATATAAAGGAATGATAACATTCCCACATTTCAATCACAATATATCATAAATATATTGACATAATAGAATCTTTTTTCAAAACCATTTTCAATACCAAAATACATAAAAGAGTATATGGTATTTATTTTATTCTAAAAACATTACGGCTTGTTGAGAAAGCCAAATATCAAATAATACTCGCGGCGGCGGAAAAGGTCGTTGTCACCGCGTACGTTAAAAAAAACATTCCTTTTTGTCGTTTAGTAAAACGCTTCGTAGAAAAAGATTCCTTTTTTATAAAAGTAAAAGTCAAAGGAGTTTATACACTGTATAAAATAAAGTTGTGTATAAAACGAAATATGCCTCAATGAAAGGATATTGAGACGAAGTCCCTTACCTTGGGTCCGACTTGACTCGATCGTTCTTTAACGTCCTGAATAATAAAATTGAGTTAATTTATACTTGATTAAGAACCTTTTTAAAGTTCATTATTCTTTTTATATCACTTATTTCCATGTTATAAACATTATGTAACCATTTAAGTTAATAATGTTTGTTTTGTCAATATTTGGTTCTTAAGTCGAAAGTTGACTTCTTACAATTACATGTTGTTCATGTGGTCAAAAGTTCTTTATATCCAGAATGAAATTCCCGATTTGGATATAATATGTATCATATATATCCAGCATATACATGTATTTATAATATTACATAATCATTTAGAGGTAAGAAATGAAATGCACCGTTCATGGAGACGGTAAGCCGTACGTACGCATGAACGCTACTTTCATTTCTTTGTCATATTAATGGAATTAAAACTAAATGAGAGGTATGTATATTTTAATTCCAGAATTATATTCATCATTTAGATATATCATTAATTATATATATACATTATATATATGTAATTTTAATAGTACATTACATTTGGGGATAAGAAATGAAATGCACCGTTCATGGAGACGGTAAGCCGTACGTACGCATGAACGCTACTTTCATTTCTATCTCATACTTTAATGGAAAGAAATAATAATGATATAGAGGTATATTATAATTCCAGTATAACATCATATATAATAACTTTAAATCCATCCTTTACACGTCCCACATATGGCATTAACGAATCACATCACTTTGAGGGGGCGGTAGTCCGCACTTCCTTAAATGAAGATATCGTGTTTACCCATAATGAAAACCATAAAGGTATGCCAAAAATGAAAAATACAGAAGCTTAAATAAAACATAAACATATTATATATCATATATAAAAATAGTGACATCATAATGGCCACCCTTGAAGGTGTTAAATGAGTATTGAACAATCATCGTTTCGGGAGGCAGAATTTCACCATCCACGGAAACCGTATGTTCTTTAACCATTTGATATAGTTGTGTGAGAGTGTAGCTCAAATAAATATTATAACAACATCCTAGTATATTTAAGATACTGGTGTTGTTACAAAATAAGTAAATAAAAAGAGTTTAGAGGGTTGGAGAAGCAAAATAAAACAAATGAACAAGAGAGAATGAATTACCTTTAAAAGTGTAACTCCCTTTTGATTTGATCCTAAAGGCTTCCTTTGAAAGGATTCTGCCCAAAGGGAATCCTCTAGGATGAGGAGAGGGATGTGGAGAGAGTAATTGGGCAGGGGTTGGCCGAGCCAAAGGCTTGAGAAGTGTGTGAAATGGGGTAGAGGTGGGGGCCTTTTATAAGAGGAGAGGAGGGGCACTTTTGGAAAGTAAAGAAATATTACTTTATTTGAAAATGTGTTTCGGTTTTAAAAGGTCCCACATTGAAATAATTCGTGGATAAGGTGATAAGGGTTCGAAATACACTCATCCAATTGGTTTTGGACATGTGTAGGTTTTAGATTTTTTCATTATCTTTCCATTTTATTTAAATCGCCAAATAATGATGTCATCAGTGCATCATTATTATGTCATAAATAATTTAATTTATTTAATGTCTAAAAATTATAAAACAAATACTATGATGTAGGAAATCTTTTTAGATTTCCAATTACTATTTATAATCAAAATTTGGACTTGTATAACCCCACTCAAAAATTATTTTAGTAAAACAATTTATGTTAGTGTCATTTTCACTTTAGCATTAAATAAAAATATATTAATGTCATTTTCCAACTAAAGTGGCTCCATGGGGTCCCCAAGTTGGCCCATGGCTTTTCTGGGTCGGCCATGACTCACCCAATAGGTGTAGGACAAGTTTCATGGTGTTTTAACATTCTTATAATACCATTTTTACCTTAAACTACACTAATTACCTCTAATCGCGATTAATGAAAAAAAGTTACTATTCACCAAAAAATTATTTTAATCTCATTGAACCACATTTTACTTCTTAATGACAACCATGTATGTCGGATTTTCAAAATTCAATACACATTAGTGGTAAACTTTCATTTAACTGAAAAATCAGTTTGCTTGATTACCACTTAGTTGTTTCACTATTCATCAAAAATTGAAGTTTTTCAGAAAATTACCGAAAATTCACCCTAAGCTATATTTGATATTCCGAATTCAAAAATGAAGTCCATTTTACAAAATTCAAAACATATAAGTCAAATTAATTAATTTAATAATTAATTCCCGCTGTCATGACAAATAGCGTGTTTTTGTGAAACAATAAGTATCAAAAGATTGGCACCAGTTTAAGTCCAATTTCAAAGTGAAATTGATTCCAATGACCACTATTGGATTTAATGGTAAAAATATTTTCTAATTTTACTTTAAAACCAATTCAAAAGATAATCTAATCATATAAATAAATTAGATTAAAAAGAGGTTTTGAATTAAAATACAACATTTTACAGTATTCATTAAAAAAATGAACTTTATCAGAAAGGTACCAAAAATTTACACAAAGTAAATTTTGATGTCCCGATTCTAAAGAAGAGTTATATTTGGTCCAATAGAATTTATTAGATCGATCAAAACTATATTTAATGACGGTTCTCCGTCAAAAGGTGATAAGTGGACCTTTCGTGAAAATTAGGGTATAAATGCCTAAAATTGAACTCTTTCCGTATTTTAAGCCTTTATCTTTTATTGGGTAAATGTAAAAACATTTAAAAACATATATAATCATATTTTAGTTATTTCTATCCATTCCCGCCAGTACAACGGCTACTCGTTAACTAACATTTAAAATAATATTATTTTATTACTAGTGTGCTACGTAAGTTTCAAAGAAACTCATCGTTGCGTATCGGGTACGCTATCGAACATAGAAACCCCTTTAAAATAAAATTAATATTTAATTCGTAAATATTAATAACTATGAAAATTCATTATTCTATATTTACCTGGGATGTTACAACACCAAACCCCACCCCATGCACCTAGCCCCACCCTCCCTGCACCCAGCACCATGTCTATGTAATTTAATATTTTCCATGGGTAAAATTATAATTCAAAGAGGGAATTTTTTTTAAAGAAAACCACTTAATCTCCAAGAATTAATGAAAATCATTTAGATAATTTATATAAAACAATCATGGTTATAAAATATTGGTATAAATATACTAGAAGACGAATTTAATAAACTAAATAACTTCATGATTTTTTAATAAAATAATTACCTAGAAACACCTACTGCATACAAAGCGGAACAAGTCACAAAAAGAATATTAAAAAAGAAAAGGTCATTTTGGTAAAATAAATGAATTTAAAATCAATTGAAAAACCATATACACATTATTAGATTAATATCAGACACTAAATTTTACACACACATTGATTAGTGTTCTCATAAGAAATGATAATGAGGGAAATTGAAGTGAAATGACTAGGAGAATCTCCCTTGGGACTTAGGTAATGTCTTATGTATCAAATGTCATCGATTACTATTTTTGATTCTTATATTTTACCCTCATTTAATTTTGAATGATGAGTTAATTGGATTAGACTTGATCTATTTGGTTGGAATACCTTCATCCAAAGCTATGAGTTATAATACTGCCATTCTTCAAAATGTTAAGGATAGTTCATTTAGTTTAGACTAGAAGAATGGATTAGGAAGAATGGGAAGGCTCACCTATGAGTTTTATTGAGAGATAATGCTATATTTATCCTGCACATAAATTTTTTCAAGTAACTCAAATAATTAAGAAGTCATAATTCAAAATCATATATCCTTTATCATCATTTTAATTTAATTAATATTTACCCATTTATTATAGTCAAATATTAACATGGTAAATCAACTAAAATAATTAAATAAATAATGAATATCTTAAATAAAATAATAATAGTTTATAAACTTCTTTGAAATCTCAAATTCTCATTTTTATAATAATTTCATAAAACAAAACATTATTAATCAAATAATTTCTAAATTATCTAATATTTATTTTCTCATATTGTTCCCATTCATTAAACCATCAATTAAATATTTTTTTTATTTTTAAGAAGACCAAATTTATGGGTTTGGAGTTAACCCACATAAAAAAGATAAATCTAGACATGAAATTAAATTATATAGGGCATCATTAGACCTATCTAAAAAAATTAAAATATTAGAGTATTGCACCCTATATAGTCTATATGTAATATAACTTAACCTATTTTTGGATAATCTTTAATGAGGTCCTAAAATAAATATACCATCTTGTCCTATTGATAAAATATTCCATGTTAATATTCTCTTCATTAAATACTCAAGGAAAAAATTGATATTGTTTCTTGATATACTATTTTTATTACTCATATGTATCAAATTCTATCATTTAATTTTATATTCAATCAATATCCTCTGGTGAATTATTGATGGTCAATGTCTCTATATATTCCTTAGAGTATATAATAAGATCCAAAATATATTTTTGATCAGTTCCATCTTTTCATCTATGGTCCAACTAAAAACCCTTAAATGTGTTTACTGGAGTAGAATGATTTCACTTAGAGAATATCTTAGGTTTAAGTTCTTTGTATGTTATTGTATTAGACAATTAGAGTTAGGTAAACTTATATATTATCATACCCACACATTCTCCCTTCATTCTAAGTTTTGATTTTATATTCTAAGGCCATTGAATCTTCCATAGGAACGTCACTTAGAATAGGGTGTCTAGGATCAAGGGATTATTTCTCCATCCCCTTAATGCTAGTAAATGTTCCCATTGATATTATTATTATAGGTTTGGAAAAGATAATAATCTTTACACCTCCAAAACTTATTCCATTATTTATACATTTTTTATCATTTTATGTTTTTTTATTCAAATTACATTTTTATTCATAATAAAACAACATCAGTGAAGTGTTTTCATCACCAAAGTGAGCCTCATGGGAAGGAAATCCTTTAATATCTTGCTTCCCCACCCAAACATGATCAAGAAATGAGCTTTCTACCCATTAATTTTTCTTCTTCTTTATATATTCTACAAATTTCCATTATTCCTTATCATTGTCGAAATACTCATCATAAAATCCTTAGGATTGTTTCCTAAGATCGAGGCCTCTTGACACGACATGACCCATCAAGGCGCTTCCCAATCCATTAGTAAGTCTGGAGTTTCACCTCCTTCCTGATTCTAATTGGCCTGGAGATAGTTATTATAACTGATTAAGAATATATCATAATACATGACTCCATATCCAATAAAACTTGTAATAGAAACATATCTTTAAAACACTAGTAAGATATACATAAATGATCAACTGAAAAAAATAATATAACATACACGAGACAAAAAGTGAAATAGAAACCCACAAGGTAAATGTGATGAAAATGCATAGTATTACCTTTATAAACAATCTTAGTGATAAGACTAGTACCATAATCAAAACTAAACTAAATGAAATTCAAGAGAGTTTGAAATAGTCTTGATTAAATACATAATCTAGCCTGAATTGGTTGCTTCCTTTTCATTTCCAACTAATCAGCCTATAAGAACACCCTGAATGCATCACCAAAATGCTTAAGAACTCTGAAATTCTTGGAATAGATATGAATTATAGGGATATAAATAAAGAAAATTCAAAAGAAATATATTTCAATATATGAATCACCATATTACAACACATCAGAAAATAATATAGAGGCTGAAAAGCATGAAAGATATGAGACCAAAAAACCCCAAATTCCTCTTCATCCACTCATATAATAGAAAAAGAGTGGGGCCAAATGCTCCCTAGCATCAACTGTTTACTCCAAACCTCACTCTAGGTTCACTTGTTGATCAAACACATATGTTGAAGTCTATCGTAAGCTTCATATTGAAATTAGGATAAGTTTGAGAGATGATATCTCAAAAAACCAACTCAATGGAAGAGATCTAAACCACTAGAAAAACAAGGAGAAGAAATTTCATACCTAGCTACTGGAGATGGGGGCAGGGAGGCGGAGGCCAGGACGAGAGGTTTCCAGAGATGGGGGAATTTGAGGCAGAGGACAAGGCCGAGAGGAGAGGGAGCCAAGAGGGGGGACGTCACTAGAGCTGGGGGTAGGGAGGCGAAGTCCGGGACGTTGAGGTTGAAGAAAAGGCTAAGAGGAAGGTTGGGAGTGGAGGTGGAGGTCGGGGATGGGAGGAGATGGCCAGGACACAGAGGTCGGATGGCCGGGAGGTGGAGGTCGGTGAGGGGAGGAGAGGGCTGAGCGGTGGAAGTTGGATGGCCGGGAGGCGGTGGTCGGGGAAGGGATCAGAGGGCCAGGAGTTGGGGAAGCGAGGAAGAACGTGATGGAAGGGGGAGATGGAAGCAAGGGTAAGTAAGATCGTGATGGAAGAGTGGAGGAGCACAATCTAAGAGGGAGGTGGAGCGCGATGCATTCGGGTAATTGGGTATTAGTTTCCCACGGTTTTATTAAAACCATGGAAATAGATAATAAAAAAAGAGATATCCCCACGTTTTTCTAAACCATGGGGATATATGTGTGCGGAAAGATCCCCTTTCCAATAGTTTTTAGATCATACCTTTTATTCATGTAGTCCTTGGGTTATCCTATAAAGATGTAAGAGCTAAAAGGAAGTTAGGATCTATTTATGAAGATTAAATAAATGAAGTTTTAATTTTGGTTTCATTATTTCTAATTATGTACGTAATCTTCCAAAGAAACTATAATTTATAATCATTGGTTTCTATTTCATGGTTAGTTATGCTTAAAATCATGGAAATATATGTGTAAAATGCTAAGGCCACTATATTCTAACGTTATAATTAGTGTTTATAAGTAGTAATGGCAAAGTATAATTAATGTAGAAAGGATAAGTGATGTCCTCAACTGGTAGAGTCATGATGTATAAAGACTATTTTTTTAGAACTTTAGAGGGAGGTGGTATCACTGGGGGTTTCCCTTGTCCATGCCTAATCCGAGATTTAAAAAGTGATACTTGAACAAAATTTCCCATGGTATAAGTTCAAGTTAGTGGAAATTACTACTTTGTCAATGTTAGCTGAACCACCCCCTGAATCTATCACCCTCACACAGCTTACCCTCAGGTTATAAATGGGTGTTATAAGGGGTTATGTGTCTTGGAATTAGTTATTTAAAGTCAAATTCCTTTTTATATTCCATCAATTCCATTTTAAGAATAGTTTTTCCTAATAAAATATATGTTTATTTGAGATGAATTTGATAAATTGATTTTTCAGACACAAAATTTACTTTTATGAAAAGATATAAAATTTTATAATGAACTAAGGTATTATAAATTATATTTATTTTAATGAAATATTTTTTTTAAAAGCACTTTTTAAAATATAAATTATAACATAATTTTATTATTTCCTAGGAAAATTTTAAGTGTCATAAATTTTATTATGCCTTACAACCCACTATTTGTTTAATAAATAAGGATTTTAATATTTAAAATTTAAAATTATCATATTTATAAAATTATTATAATAAAATAAACACCATTATTTTAAATTAGTACATATAAATTAGGTTTGAGTGAATTTGTGAGAATTTTCTTAAATACTTTATTTTTCTATGAATAGTAAAAATACAGTTTGGGGTTTTCAGTATGTTTAATGACTTCATAATTATGTCAAAATTATGTAATAATTAATTAAACATAATACAAGACCTAAAATAGTTTATTTTACCTATATCAATTATTTAAATAGATTATAATTAATTTCCAAACCTATAAGTGACTTTCCAAAGTCTAAAATAGAAACTTTGACTTTAAAAACATTACTTTGTGGAAAATTTACTTTTCCATAAAAAAACAAGTAATAAAATATTTTATTCAGTTATTTTGAATTAAAATATCATAAAATGTATCCCAAACCCACAAAACCATGAGAAGAAACCATGGGTAAGTCAATGGTTTTTCGTTTTCCACAACTGAGATTTCTAAGATCTATATTTGGAAATTATTAAACAAATATTCTAGTTTTTCTATAAATAACCACCCATTTATCTATTTAATTTCACTACCAATCCATACTTTACAAATTTTTGGTGGTTTTTCCTCCCAAGGAGTGCCCCCAAAGTGTCCTCATGCCCCAAAGTTTCCATTCCTCAATATTTTAGAGTAACATTTCAAGGTAAGGGAGTCATCCTTCTTTTCTCTTCAATTCAATAAACTCTTTTTTTGTATATGTTTTATAATTATTATGATTAATATTTTCTATTACCATTTTTATCATACCTATACTTCCAAAATATGTTTTATAAATGGGATACCCTTGTCCTCTCTCATTTTACCCTTTTTCTAAAACCACATTTTATGCCTATCATGCGGTCGAATTTACTTCTCAAAATTTCACTCTTCTCCTTAAGAAATTATATTATATTTAATTTTTATGAATATCCAAATATCTTTATTTTATACGGTTATTCACCTAGATGTAAAAAATATTTATTTTATTTTGGCATTTACACATAAGAAACCCACATTCCATTTTCATGGGCTAAAAATGATGTAATGATCATGTCATTAATCACTTTTATATGCCATGATTTTATAAGAAAACTATTCTTTATTCTCCATGGGTTATTACTTAAATTATTGATTATGATCTATTTGGCCCACATTAATTAATACATATGAAGGGTGCACCCTGATAGAACTCTAATTAATTTGGTAAAGTATTTAATATTTAAAGATGTCATGTTTTATTATACCTTGGTGAATAACCTTTATAATTTTAATTTATGATACCTTAGAGACAAACCTTGTTGATATACATATGAATTTATCATTTAAATATTATATCCAAATTTCCATATTATGATTCACATTATTTTCATTATGACATTCCTCATATTCTCTTACTCATTCCATAATGAAATTTCTCATTTTCTTATTGATATTCATCATGATCACATATAAACTATTTCCCTTACTTATTCCCTTACTAGGCCTAATTCTCACCTCTTTCCATTGATGTATGTCCCCAGGTTATGAGATGTAGTAAATTTACTTAGGATGGATCCATAAGGATATCTTCATGTGGATTTAGAATAATGTTTTAAGTTTTTATGTAGTATATTCCTGATTTCCAATAAACTAAACTTTAAAAGATCCTCTATTTTGTTCTATGAAATGAAAATTTTATGTTATAAAAATTTGGGATTCCCTAGTTGGTGAAGTATTAACTAATTGTTTTCATGGAAAATGAATCCCTATATAGATACAAACAAGTGGATGTGGATTTGGAATAGATGTATCTAGAGGTAACAACCAAAAAACCTTCATTGAGATAAACTTGATCATTAATTGATGCAAGACAATAAGCCTTGCTATACTTCTGGTTTGACACTGCTGTGGGATATGTTTGGTTAATCAAAATCTTCTTATGAACCATCCTGAAGGATATATAGAATATGTAATTATTGTCAAAGAGTAACATATATAAGCATGATATTTCAAAATATAAAATTACTTTATAATTATAAGATTATTAAATGAAACAAGTTTCTCACTAAGGTTTTATTTTTATTTTTAAAATGGCTGGAAATTGGAGGAACTATGTAAATGATGTGCACAATAGACAATGAAAACAAGTGGATGTGGATTCCTAAACTTTTCACCAAGGTTTTATTTTTTTACAAGACTTTCTCAATACACCTCTAGATTTGTTATAAATTATAATGGAAATGTTAGTAGATTATTTGGTGGAATAAGACCCTATCTAGAGAGGAATATAGAAAATCAGAACTATAAAAGATATGAGGAGAGAGTATTGTGTTCTATGAAGGTTGAATTAGAGTTTGGAGAGATGTAGTGGTTACACAGATTGAATGAAAATAAGATATTTATGGATCCAAACTATGAGAGGAATATTGATCACAGAAGAGGAGGAAAGAAAGTGAAAATTCTCACATGCATCAAATGTGGGAATAAGTGTTCAGGTAATTGCTTTATTGGGAGTAGAAAATACTAAAAGTGTAGAAGAGATGAATTTATAACTTGGAACTACCATAGTGCGGTGAATCCTCTACTTCTAAACACTAATGAAAAAAGGAAGATGGTGAAGGCCCAATATGGAGTTTAATGCTTCAAGTGAGGACAACATTGGAACATTTCCAATTAATCTCAAAATCAAAAGATAATGGAGGGGAATTAGCATAAACCTTAGTATTTTCCAAGGGAGAGCATTTTCTATCACGACTGATAAAGTAGGGGCTCCAAATGATGTGGTGGTTGGTACTCTCGTTGTTCTCTCAAAGTTAGAAATTACTTTGTTTGATTCTAGTTCTATGCATTTCTTCATTTAATATAATTTGTCAAAGAATATAGAATCAATCCCCAAGATTCTAGATGAAGAGTTATCAATCAAGACTCCTAAAGGGATCATCCAAGCATCTATAGTGTATAGAAACTCCATTATTAACTTTGGAGAGAACAATTTTCACGACCCCCTCCCACCAAAGATGCCCATCCTGAGCTGGCAATGGTGAAAGGGAGATAATGACCCCCGAGTCCCGCCTCCAATAGGCCCCGGGGTAGTGACTAGCACCAAGGGTATGAGTTTTTCACAAATATGGGAGGCATTACCCTTTTATTATTTTAAGATCGGGAAATAGGAGAAGTCCACCACCAAAAAGGAAAAGTACAAGTGTATAGAAATAAAACCAAACCAAGCCCACATGCATGTTTGAACAATTTATAACAAGGTGCAAGTTTAAGAAAGCTCAAAGTACAATACCAAAAGAAAACAAGAGTACAACAACTGCAACAACTCCAGCTATCCGACTAGTAGGGTCCCGCATGACCCTGGTAGTCCTCCTGGAAACCTGAAAGTAAACGTAGGGTGAGTATACAAGTATACTCAGTACTGAAACCTAAATCTCTCGTGCACAAGTGGGGAGACATCCTAATGTCCCTTGAGAATAACAGAAGAAACCTAGCAAGGAATTCTATCCACCCAACCTCACCAGCCACACTCACCAAAAACACAGTCACAAGTGGTAGTAGTATATAAGAACAAGAGTATTGGGTACCCCGCACCATTTCCCTTTAGTTAGCTACTCTTCTTAACGGCGAATGTCCTGATGCTGCCACACTCTCCTCACCCGCACACACATGGGCCTCACAACGACGTATCCCGCCCACACACACCTGTGCCTCACAACCACGTATCCTGCCCGCACACACCTGGGCCTCACAACCACGTATCCCGCCGGCACACACCTGGGCCTCACAACCACGTATCCCACCCGCACACACTTGGGCCTCATCCCGAAGATTATTGGGAAACAGTAAAACCTGACCGAAGAGTCTTGGGCTAGAACCACCCCAATCAAAACCTACCCGAAGAGTCTTAGGTGTAAGGTAGCCTCAAGCCATCAAAACCTAGGAGAGAAGGAGCAGCAAGGAGCTAGTAACTATGGGGAAACACCCTCTCCCATGAAATGGGAGTGTTTAGTACTAAGTGATCAACATGGATGGGGTGCAATAAAACACAAAAGATACAGATACATATATGTATATACCAAACACTCAGCCCAACCTATGGCTTCTAAATAGAGAAACTGAGCATGTGCCTTGGAACTGCTACTACGAAG
Source organism: Viscum album (assembly GCA_963277665.1). Lineage (NCBI taxonomy): Eukaryota > Viridiplantae > Streptophyta > Magnoliopsida > Santalales > Viscaceae > Viscum > Viscum album. Next base: position 452,529,937 of record OY728133.1, read on the forward strand.
CATGCATACAACAAACAACCCCAACCCCATTTAGTTTTTCACATTTTAGCATAATTAGTTTATTAGTTCCTTAACTACTGGGAAACTATCCACAACCAACCACATCAACCGTTCGTAAAACATATCCCTTCCATCCACAAATCAAGTTAGGAAAACACAAGCAACACAACCAAGTCCCTTATTTATTAACCGACCAACCCCATTGATTATTATCCCATTCCGTTGCCAAGCACCACAATTAATTAACTCTTCCACATTTTATTTATTATTCACAACCTACAGTCCGTTCACATTCAAGACCATCCCTGCAGCCCCGCTGCCAACCACCATAACCACAAACACACCGAATCTCGTACATCATCATCCCTTGATACAACTTATCGTAGCCCCGCTACTCATCCAATCCACCACAACCCACAAAACAAGATTCGTGCCACATCATTTCCCCTTTAACATCATTTATCGTAGCCCTGCTGCCCGTTCTATTCTAAACAACCAGGATTCACCCCTCCCTTTGACACACCAGTAACCAATCCAAAACCCACATATTCATTATTCCATTCTGTTTAACTGGGGTGATCACACAAGGGATCCATATTTTAATCAGTAAACTTTACATGATTAATCAAATTCCACATTCAAAAAATTTCCATTCACAAAAACGGTCTAGAAAGATAGGGAAAAATTTTATTGCGCAAGAAAAGGCCCCCAATGACCATGATTTTCAGTAGGCATAAGCCTATTCAATTCACAACATAATATCACAGGATATAAAAATAAACATAAAAACTTCCCCATCCCCGTTCATTAACTAGTTATTATCTTTATTTAAAGGTTCAACCATTTCTCATGAAAACAAGAGGATAACCACCCCGCATGATGCACAATTTGGAGAGACGAAGGTAAGTTCCATACCTCAACAGGTTCTGATCACAACGCTCCCCCGGATCAACTTTAGAAGACGTCCGTCGGCGTCCGTCACTTCTGTCGAGTCCCGGAAAACCTCCTCAGGTGGAAGTTGGAAAGGAAAGGCAGAAGGAAAGACAATGAATCCAAGCTCAGAATTTCCGCCTCATCGTTACGATCCCGTGGCCGCTAACAGATCGTAAATCAGAGCTTGAACGAAGAAATTATAGAAGAAAAGGTGCCTTCGAGTCTCTTGGGAGAGCTCTGCTCAAATGGAAAGGGAAGGATAGGGGTGAGTTGAAAAGGAGGAGGGGACCCCTCCTTTTATAGGCGATAAAATCAAAAGTACACGGCGTGTACTTTATGGTACACGACATGTACTCGACCGTTTCACACGGTCACCACGCGGCTTCCAACACGGCCTTCAATGTGGAACGCGACCATTGACTGGTCAACACACGGCTTGAAGGTAACACATACGCGGGGAGGGACTACATGGCGTGTAGTATTGGATACATGGTGTGTACCCATTTATTTCACATGGCAAGGACATGGCTCTAACATGGCACACGACCGTTGATTGGTGAACACACGGTAACGCGTATGCGGGGAGAGAATACACGACGTGTTGTTTGGGGTACACGGATTACACCCATTTATTTCACACGACAAAGACACGACCTTCAACATGGGACACAGCCATTGACTGGTCAACACACGGTAACGCGTACGCGAGGAGAGACTACAGGGCATGTAGTTTGGGGTACACGGCGTGCACCCATTTATTTCACACGGAAAAGACACGACCTTCAATACGGGGTATACCCAGAGAGAAGGTATACAGATTGTACTCAAACTACACGGTGTGTATTTTTAAAATTCTGGAAAGTGTGGGAAAAGTCAATTTTACCCTCCAGAACACTTCGTGGCCTTCTTTTTGACAAAGAAATGGGCCGGAGAGGTCCGGGCCATTACATTAGATACCTCTTAAAACATTCTCGTCCCTGAGAATTCAAAAACCAACCCCAAGGAACCCAACAAGATACCTCTTAGGGTTCTTATTATAACAGGAACCCAACCAACAACCCTACACTACAACAGAATCGCCGTTTAGCGGCAGTTTTCTTTGCGTTTAGCGGCGGTTTAAACCACCGCGACATTGTTTGGTGGTGGTTTACAGAAACCTCCGTCTAATAGGGCATCAGAAATCTATTAGTGGCGGTTATTTACGTTTCACGATGGTTTCCGGAAAGCGTCGTCACTTCCTCATTTCGCGGTGGTTCCCCTGAATTTAGTGGCGGTTTTACGAGCCCTGGATATCACTTTATTCGCGGCGTTTATAACCGCCATGAATAAAATCAAATTCCAGCGGCCGTAAAACTGCCGCTAAAGTCACAGGAACCGCCACAGAATGAGGTAGCCATGATGCTCCTATTTAGCGGCAGTTATAACCTCCGCTAAAAGTAAATTTTATTTTACGTTTAGCGGTGGTTTAAACTGCTACCAATATACATTTCGCGACGATTAAAACCACCGTGAAAAGCTGCCCAGAATAAAAATAATAATTCTTTGCTTCTGTTTCACCACTTCCCTGAAAAACAAGTAAAACTAGAAAAAACCATCCCTGGCCTCCCACTAATGACCAATAGCTAAATATCCAGAACAAATCACAACATCCAAAAAACATGTTTTTCTCTCAATGAGAAATAATATACAACTTTAATATTAAAAAATATAACAAAAATCTGAAACTCTAGAAAATAAGACTTCCTATTAGAGAAAGTATTATTAACACAGCAGTCAGATATCCATAAAAGGTTCCAACACATTCCTCATACTCATGTATACAATATCCTAAATAGTAAATACTAGGAAGATAAAACTCCATTGATACAACATTGTAACATCCAAAACTAGATTCCACTAAATCTTATAACTTCACTTTCTTAGGATAGATCATCCATAGCGATTCCACTCTACTTATAAAAATTGATAATTGATGAATTAGTAGTTATATTAGTACCAACCCATTTATATAATGATTTTTTGGTTGTGTGGACTAGAAACCATCCTTAATACTTATAATAAATTTGAAATGATGAAATAGATTAAATAACACATTAGAAATATATTGTTATAAAAAATCCTATTGTTGGAATAGTTTTAGAATTACATTGGGATATAGCTTTTATAAGAATGTGGATATTTCCAGTGAGTCTTAGTTGACATCTTTTTATGTTGGAATATAGGTTAGGTGGGAGATTCTAGTGACCTTTTAGGAATAAACCTAGAATTAGAGTTGATTCCTCGTGTTATGTGAGGGGTTAACCTAGTTTTTCTAGCATCCTTGGAGATATTAAGCATCATTGGATGCATCTTTTTAGTTTTTGGTCATAGAATGTGTTTTTTATGTATTTTGGGATTGAGTAGGACTCTATTTGTGGAATGATTCTCCAAGTTGGTAGGCTATCATGAGATAAGTAAAACTTCAAGGTGTTATGAGCATCTTTAATGCTTGAGATTAGTGGGACTGACATGCCAATATAATTTTCTTTAGTTTAGTTAGTTGTGTGAGTTTAATTTCAAAGGTGTATGACTCAAGAAGTCATCATCCATGTTAAATGGTTATGTAGGATAACGTGACCCTTGGTTTTGATTTTTTGAGTAGGCTAGAAAATACCAAGAATGCACAGTGTCATTGGTCCTATGAATTATTGGAAATGGGTGTTCCCATTTCATTGATGTAAAATCAATTTAGTATTCATTATCATATAAATTTCCTATTTAACTAAGGTTTGGTGGAGAGAGTTGTGTGGTGTTTTGTGAAAAAATTTCTAGTCTCTGAGAGTTTGAGGGATGAAATCATAGGTAACACATTGAGGGGTATTATCACATAACTACTTGGTTTAGGGTTGTGGGATCTAAAAAGGTTATGTTAACCGATCACTCCCTGAGTGAGGTTACCTAGGTATTAACTATGTTGTGGTGAGTGATGTAGACTAGAGTTTTTAGTAGAAAAGATAAGTTATCCTAGTTCTATGGATGACTATGTAAGAGGATCGAGTTTTATGAAATCATCAATTTGGGTTAAAGTTCAAGATGTAGTTATTGATGTTGATTGAATGTGTGCGCATGGAATGAGGATTTCATAATGCATGTGATTATGAATAGACCAATTCTATTTATTATTAAGTGGATGATGTAAATCTATGTGGTAGTAAGTGAACCACATGTTGTTCAAGGATGGATTATTAGTTCTAGATGAGGCTTCAGCGTATGCCAAGGATGGATTGTCATGATGGAACATGGTATAATTATGTTGACTCACATCCAAAAACCATGTTTAGTGGTGGAAAGAGTGTTTTTCATGGGAATTAGATTCCTATTTTTATTAAAATGATGAAAATTAAAATCCTATGGTGGGGATAATCACACAGGTCATGGAAAATGTAACCTTTGGGAGAGTGGTTGTAGAAAGAATAGTCATGAATGGTAAAGAAGAAAGTTCTGGAATTCCAGTAATTAAAGTTTCATGACCGGATAGCTTGTAATGAATCAAAAAATGGAATTAAGAATCATAATATAAATAATTTAGGGATATAATGATAGGTAATAATTACCAGACATACCATGATTAAGTGGAAATTGTGTTGGGAATGCAGTTCAATTCATGCAGTAACAGCTCAGTGATCAAAAAAGTTATGGTTAGAAATGGTCCATTGTAACCATCCTAATATTGAAGTATTTGGTAGAAGTTATTTTCTTAAAATTCATGTTTTTATAAGACATACCAATTGTGCATCAAGTCGACATCCATCTTCGAGATTATATTTTAATTTATACAGTATTCTTGCCTATATTCATGGACTTATGCTAATTTATCACCCCTCAGTCACACCTATATCTTAGTGAACCACCCTTGATTTAGAACTTTCTCATGACATTTTAGAAGAGCTAGAGCATGTTTAGATACTTTTGACGCTTAAATCAGACATTTTCAACAATGGACCTCACCAAAGTGTCCACAACACTATCCTCTTGATCACTATGAAATGACCCAATTTGTTCAACACATCAACAATGGGTTTAACTCTTAGTCATCCAAAATCTCAACTACCAATTCCAACATAGACCTAAATGGAATGATGTATACCACACTCAAGAAATGAAGACATAAAAAGACACATCAGAAATCAATAAAATGCATAAAAAGAAACACGAGAAATCAAGGAAATTTTAGGACATGAAAATGTGTGGTGGAAACTATGTTCCACAAATGTTACATATACAAACCAACTGTTTCCATTTTTGTTCAACACATCAATAGTACAACTACTCAGAGTCTGATGATGCATCGTCACCCTCTCCACCTTCATTTCCACTTTGTGATGTCACCTGTAAGAACATTATATTGAAAATTAAATATGGTTACATATTTATATTAAAACTTAAAACAAATGAAAGTTAGAAAACTAAATGATTTTGATTTTCTGTGATTTACCTGCATACCACCAATCGATGCACTCCCACCGAGGGCATATCTGCTCATCTGCTAACGTAGTTTAGTCAACTCTTTCTGCAATGCAGATATCTGATCCCCCTGCTGGTGAAATATGTTTCGTAAAGAAACAATCACTTTCTTAGCATCTCTGGGCTGGCTAAAGTTATGAGTAGATGTAGCAGCTATCCCCAGTGGCCTGCTAAAAACCTCAGATGGCATGGGTCCCAAACCCATCCCGCGCACTCTCCCAGGATGCTCCTTCCCAATGACTTTAGCAACCGGGTCATCCTAGGAGAGAGAGTAGGAATGCGCAGGATTGACATCCCATAGTTCTTTAATTTTGACCTATAAATAAAATATCAATATATATTAACACAGAAAAAATTGATAAGAAGTTATTATGATAAAAAATTGACTTCATACCCCAACTTCTTTAGCAGGCTCATTAACAAAACATCCATCTGATTTCTTGTGAACATCCAACCACAGTTCAGTTCTGGATGCTTCATGGCCTAAACTCTGTGACTGCATTAATCAAAGATAAATCAACAATTCAATATACTAAACAGATAAAATTGTCTAATAAATATTTAAACTAATTAAAATATTACCAATGTACTTCGATTTCTAGAAAAATTTTTTGAGCCCGCAGTGTGCGGGATGACTTGCTTCGCTTGGTTTGACGCATTCTGTCTTGATAGATCCTGAAATAAATAAAATGAAATTTAATACTGATGTATTGAATGTCATGTACTTTTCACATACATGTATAAATATAAAATGAGGATAATATAACAATATATATATTTCAATACCATCCGTTTCTGATCCCGATGCTTGCCAACAAAAACTTTCCACTGCTCTTTCGGTACCCCACTGGGTAGCTTCTCATACATTTGTAGTGTAGTCAACGAAGCATTGTTGATATCACACCACAATCTCCATTTAAAATCTTTCCACTTCTTACCTAGATTTTTCAACTTCCACTTCTGTGCTATCAAATCAGCAACGGTAAAGTGGAAGAACATCTGTATACACAAATTCATTTTAAACATATTAGTAACATGACATTAAATTTAACCATAATGTAATAAATTTACCATGATTTGAGAATCAAACACTTAATTTTTCCAGCTTGGAGGCATATGTCTCCAATCATCATATGAAATGGGAAGGGAAATGGGCTCCGCTGCCAGCTGGTGTAGAATCTGGCCAAGAAACCCCACGACATCATCCATAGGGACCCCATAAGAATCAAATGGCACTACAATCTTCTCGCCATTCAGATTCCAAACATCTGAACCTTTTATTTTTTTCTCCACGGTTGCATTTTTGTCATCTTCAATGAGAACGCAATTAGTATAAACAAAATGAAATAAATTTATTTAATTAAAATTTGTACCTATGACAGTGACACTCCAGTATGTACGAGATGAATTGGAAGGGGCACGTCGCTACCCCACTGCTGAGGCTCCTGAAGGGGGATTCAACGACTCAGCCTCTACTGGGACATCCACAGATGGTGTGAGAGATGGTGCAGGGGGAGATGGTGCAGGGGTGTTGGCAGCTGGTGCATCAGATGTCATGGGGAGGGAGCCAGATGTATAGTCATCTGTCGCAGAACTGGATGAAATAATGTAATGCTTCTTCTTTGGAATTCATGTCATTTAATCAAATAAAATTAATTTCAAAATATATATTTCAAAAAAATTATTCAGAAAAAAAATTTAAAATGATAATAGATGGAGTACAAACAGAAAAAAAATATATAACAATGATAATAAATGACTGCAGAAATGAAACAAGTGGTTGCTGAATAAATAAATAATTGTACATACAATCATTTTCCCCTTCAATCACATCGATTTCCTGCTCCATTGCTTCATCCACTTCATTCATCCTTGCTAGACTAATATTTTCAATATCATGATGGACAAATAATTCTGCTTCCTGTTGTTGATTAAATTAAATTTCAGAGGTCAAATTTTCCACTTCATCACCCATATCATACAAATCTCTTTGTATTACGTGAGGAACTACACTCCACCCTTCATTGGCAACATCATTCACATAATATACCATTTTTTCTTGCGATACTAAGATATATGGATCATGCAGTTCACGATCACCAACATCCATCAAGAGAGAGAAGTTCATAGAAGTAAATTGCAAGGAATCTCTTTTAACACCTCTGATAATATCGACCCATTTTCATTTGAATAAAACAACCAAAAAATGTCCGAGGTAGTTTAATTCAATAATATCATGCAGCTTTCCATAGTATTCCACTTCAGCAAATGTAAATATACCACTATTCTGTGTTCTCAAACCCACTTCTCGATCGACTGTACAAAATCTAAAGCCATTCACATTATAAGCGTCGAACTTTCTAACTTCTTTTAGAGGACTTCTAGCAAGAAACTTCAAATATTCTGATACCTCTTCTTGAGTATTAGTATTCATGATATGAAAAAAGAAATATACTTTATTAGATTTACAAAATGTATGTGTCAAACTAATATTCATATTTATTGCAATATTTATGAACTTACACGTCGTGCAAACCATTCTACAAGCTCTTTATTAACAGCTTTCATTATATCTTTCTCATTTCGTGTTCGGCCTCTCATTCGTCTCTTTGTTTGTATCCTCAACTCTTCAATAAATAGATATGAAATTTCACTATTCAGTAGCACATATCTATGTGCCTGTAATAATTCCAATTCAGTCAGTGTCACATTTGAGGTCCTCCCAACTGATCGGCCAATAACAGGAAATATTTTGGATTTCTGATGTATTTGAGATTGAGTCGATGTGTCGTCAACACGTCCAACTCGATTAAATCTTGTATCAATATCATCCAAGTATCAAGAAAAAATGGTAAGACACTCCTCAGCCACATAGCCTTCAATAATTGAGCCTTATGGTTTAGCTTTATTTCTCACACATGATTTCAAATGCCCAAGATATCTGTGAAATAAAATAAATATAATTATGTATTTAATTAAGTACCAAAAATTGTTTACTTAACTAGAAAACATATAAATAAAGTACCTCTCAATTGGATACATCCATCGATAATGAACGGGGCCTCCTAATTTATCTTCCTCAACCAAATACACAGTTAAATGCATCATTACAGTAAAAAAGGATGGAGGAAAGATCATCTCCATTGCGCAAAGGGTCAATACAAACCTCTCCTGGAGGTTGTCAAGATGAAATGGATATAGAGATTTCTCACATAGTTTTCTGAAAAATGTGCAGAACTAGAGTACAACAACAATAATTTTTTCAGGTAATAATGTACGCAATGCCAATGGTAGTAACTATTGTAACAAAATATGTGAATCATGGAATTTCAATCCATGTAACTTACAATTATTCAAGTCAACACACCTCAAGATGTTACTTGAATACCCATCAGATACCTTAACATTCTTTAGAATTCAAAGGAATGTATCTTTATCCCTATTTTTCATTGCAAAAATTGCCAGAGGATACTTTCCATTCTCATCTGACCAGAGATCGCGTTTTATGTTCATTGCTTGTTAGTCTTTGTGAACATTGAGATGATCCTTTGACTTTCCATGCTCATTATGCAATGTGAAAATCAAATTGTCATAGAAATTCTTCTCAATATTCATCACATCAAGATTATGTCACAAAAAATTAAATTCCCAATTCAAAAGTTTGAAGAATATACTTTTTTTCTTCCATTGTTGCGTTCCGGTTTCGCTTGACGATGCACTTCGGACCCGTTTTCCGCTATCATTCAAATGATGAACCTTCCCAAATTCTATTTCAACATTTTCAAGCTTTGCCAATATTTCAAAACCATTTAACAACTTTGGAGGTGGTCTACGATCAATGGAACCATTAAATTTTGATCTGTTCAACCGAAATCTATGAGATGCATCGAGAAATATTCGATGACACAAGAAGCACCATTTTCTAATGTGAGGTAGCTGTTTGGGCTCAAAATCAAAGTTACAAACGGGATAAGCCAAACCCATGTAAGTGTTCCAACCAGATAAATTCCCAAGCTCAGGGAAGTCACTAATGGTCCACATTAAAGCAGCATGCATTTTGAACATTGTTTTAGAAGAAGCATCAAATGTCTCAACACCGTTGCTCCATAACTCCTACAATTCTTCAATCAAAGGCTGCAAGTATACATCAATATCATTTCCAGGCATTTGTTTTCCATGAATAATCATCGAAAGGATAAAAGATGTTTGTTGCATAAACATCCACGAAGACAGATTATAAGGGATCAAAACAACTGGCCAAATGCTATAATTGGTACTCAAAGTCCCAAATGGGTTGAATTCATCGGCAGCTAATCCCAATCGAAAATTCCTAGGATCAGCTGAGAAATCGAGATGTAATGAATCAAATGTCTTCCACGATTGGGAATCTCGTGGATGTCTCATTAACCCATAATTTTTATTATCTACAGAATTCCACTTCATGTGTTCGGCGGTTTTCGATGACATGAATAATATTTGCATTCGAGGATTCAAAGGAAAGTAACACAAAACCTTTGCAGGTGTGATCCTTTTCTTCTTCTCCATGAAATTATGTTCATTCAGACTTCCAACATCACCCTTTGACTGCCATCTAGAAGAATAACATTTCTTGCAATTCTATCTACTTGAATCCTCTTCCCAATAAAGCATACAATCATTGGGACAAGCATGTATTTTTGTATAATTCAGACCAAGCTTGTTAACAACTTTTTTCATATCATAAAAAGATTCTGAGATTTTTGCTTCAATAAATTCATCACAAATCAATTCCAATATCATGGACATTTCCTTATTTGTAATTCCACATAGACATTTGATATGGTACAACTTCAGCAAAAATGAAAGCTTTGAATATTTCAAACACCCACTATACAACTCTTGATATCCATCATCAACTAAATCATGAAACACATTTTCCTCTGTGAAGTTTTCTCTTACATTTGGCTCCACATAATCAAGAGGAGGATCCAATGATATGTGACAATCTTGATCTGCCTGTGTTACAGTCTCAAAAACAACACTTGTCACGTTGCAATTTGTAGCACCCTCTTCTGGTTGTTCTGATATGTTTTGATGCTGATAGTGGTGTCTTGCAGTGCCGAATGCATCATTTATTAGGTTTTTCATTTAATTTTCCATTATCGACGAACTTGGGACCTCATTATGCGGATTAATATCAGTTCTCAATCATTCTGTAACGTTCGATTCTCTATTCCAAATCCAACACAAATATTGAGCAGGGAATTGCTTCAGTATTAAATGTTCACAAACCTCATCTCTCTTCAACCATGTTCTAAATTTACATTTAGGACATGGAAATTTTATTCTCCCTTCAACGAATCGATTATAAATTTCAAAATATAAAACACATTCAAACCCTTAACATACTGAGGTGTGTTCCTCGGTAATGTGATCCAGCTTTTATCCATGTATATCACAATGTGCCTACACAAAAAACAAGGAATCAAACATGAGACATCTTCTATAACCCCATCATCAAAAACAAATAATAATGAACAAAATTTCCGTAATAGATAAAAATTCAAGGATATATCAAGAAATGGGTCTCAAAATTCCTCAAAGTCCCTAAACTAGAAGCACAAAATGGATGAACTCTTTCTATAAGAATGAGCCTTTTCATCATGTTATGGTTCATCCTGCCTCTACTCCTTGCACATTGGATTCTCTTCATTCCCACTATTAATTTTTTGCATACCTGATAAAACTAAGTAATGAACAACCATCGATTTCCAAGAATATTTAGCTTCCATTCACATGTCCCTAGTGACAACCTCCAAAATGGATGTTATGCCCAAAGAAAGTAGAGATGTACCAAGGTCTGGGTGAAGACCATCACCAAAGAAATGATCTTTCTCATAATTGATGACCCCTATCTTTGGAGAATATATAACAAACCTTGAAAGGTTATTGACATACTCTCATACTGATCTGTCACCAATAAAAAGTCTCATGAGATCGGTCTATTTCTCTACATTCATTCCCTTAGGAAATAACCATTAAAAAAATCAATCTTGATGAGATTCCAATTCATACATTCATGAAGTTAAAAGGTACCACTGACTCCCACAAGACTCTACTGAAACTATAAATCCAGTTCAAAAAAATTCTCACACACAAAGCGATTCAGGAATCCTATGATGGTGTCCAAGATTGAAAATGATTTAACATCAATAAATCAATATGTATTCTAGGTCGGAATAAGAACTAAATAATCGATTTAGAAAATTACAGTGGACAAAAATAACATCTAAATGAACTATATCAATTAAATACCTAAATTATATTTATAGGTTGATACAATATAGGATATCTAGATTTTTATATGTATACTATAAGAGTAGGAATCATGCTCTTTGTAGTTTTGATAAAGGGACTACTATATAGATCATGATCAATCATTAAAGGACTGAATTTTAAATATAATTACATTGATGAATAAGCCTCTGGTGAAATATATCATGTAGAAATATATCCTATATATGATAGGGGATATCATTAACATACCATGGATTCATGGGTAGGGGAACATGTTTATATTGAGATATTTTATTTATCTAACTCTCATGTACATATTTATAGCTAATAAAGTTATTATACAAAAACCAGATTGAGGTCATGTAGAATTTACTATATATCAAGAAATTTTTTCCCATGAAAAAAGGAAACAGTACCCTTAGGTTGTTCATGAGTATAAAATTTGTGATCTAACACTATCCATGTTTGAGTGGCCTAGTGACTATATCCCTATTTTTTCTATGGTTGAATGGTTGTCCCTATGTGATTTTTATTATTTATTTTCACCGTAAATTTTTCATGAGACATTAAATGTGGGTTCTAGTGGGAATAAAAATGAATTTATAGAAAGATACACTTTTTATGGGTTTAACTTGAAACTTTTTATGGATTTACCATTTTTATTGAATTATCATACTTTTCATATGTTTTTCAGTGTGCATTCATAGCAGGGGGGACTCAAATATTTCCCTAGGTTCTTATTGTATTTTTCTAACTTAGTTAGTGCTATGTATCTTTCAATTAGTATTTTAAATTATTGAATGTTAGTCCAATTTTTATATTTTTATGGAAATTCATTTTTAATCAAATGTGAGGTGGTTGTAATTTTGAAATGTGTTGAATAAAATGATTTGAGTTCGGTTCCTAATTTCATTATTGCAGAAAACCATGAGGTGTTGTGCACATAGTTTAATGTAAAAAAAATAAAAATATTTTTATTCAATTTTAGGATCAGATGTATTGAAAAAATATTATTGTCTTTTAATATCATTTAGCATGGATATAATAGGTGGGTGTGGAATATTATAAAACAATGGAAATGAAATAATTACATGAATTGTGATCCCAATGATCATATAAACAATCTCATGGATATTCACACTATGTTTAATTTCATTATTCATAGACCAATCTATGTATAGAGTTTAAGGGAATGTATCCTTGAAAAAAATTATGTGATATATATAGCGATATAAGAGAGGAATAAAAATATGATATGGATATAGATCTTGACACACATATGCATATATCCTTAGGGGATGACTCAGATATTTTACGGTCATGTTTCTCAGACCTATAGCTGCTAACATTTTTATATATAAAAACCTAGAACCAATGATTGGTTAGTCTTCATAGATATTCCAAAACACAACCTGATGTGAATTAAGGATTATTAGTATCATATAATACCTTGGAGGGGGACATTAATTTTATAGTCATGATTTTTAGACCATTGTGTCACAAAGTTTAATATCCTATGAAAATGACCATGGTTTTGATAAGACATTACAAAAGGAGAGTCTAATGATATGTATTTTGGGTATCCAAAAGAGATTCATACCCAAATTAGAAGGTGCAGAAGAATATAATTTCATAATTTATTTAACTGTTAAAATGATTCTAAAATGTTTAAACTTCGGGGTACAACAATCACATTGAATAGAATGATTTTGGAAGGATTAAAACATACATTATGAATGCCTGAGTCAATAAGAAATAGAGACCAACTGGTGAAGAATGACCATTAAAAATAGTGGAATACTAATACCATTATCATTCAATAGAATCTAATGGTAGGAGGTTGGATATTTTCTCAATCAGTCCATTGATTGATTATGTGGTTTAGGTGGAACTATCTTCCATGACTGAAATATCCCATAGGGATAACTTTATACGCTTCGAGGAAAGGTGTGATATTTAGTATCAAATCCTAATAGGTTAGCTCTAAATAAATCAACATCCACAACCAATTTTTATATGAATATATAAAAAATTATTGATTAAATCAAGTTTAAGGGATCCTAAGAGTAGTATATCAACTTGGGAAATTTATCAGTGTTGAATCACACATCAGAGTTATGAACTGGCTTCATAGAGAAAAAAATATTCTAAAAGAATTTTAAAACATTATATTTTATTCCACCATGTACTGAAATTGTTTCTTGTGTGATGTAATGCAACATGAGACTCCCGTGTATTAAATCACTTAATGTAGTTATATATTTGATTTGAAGAGGTAGTATTTTAATTGAGGAGAATGTACTATTAAAATTTCCGAAGTCTAGTTGAAAATGGGATGGCATATCTAATATAATTTTTTCCAAGATGAAGATTTTATGGGGAATAGGAATTAATTATCAAGGATCACATAGTGAACCCCATGAGATTTTTATGATAGTATTCTTATAAGAAATATTTTTCTTAATCCATAAAAGGGAACATATTAGTGGGAGTGAAACATTACACCTATAATGATTTCTTTAAGAGGGTTTAGACCTAACAAATAGTTGTGACTATTTTGATTTTTAGTTTATGTAATTTGAATTAGGAAAAAGGGTTAACATTTAAGGTCATACAGATTTGAAAAAATGTTTATGAGGTTCAACGTCAGTTAACTTAGACATGGAAGGTAGAACAACTAGTACATCAATGGGGAGGACATATCCAACTTTAGTTGGGATCCCAATTGATGTATATTTTTTCCTATGGGTAAATTCACAATGTTTATGTTTTTAGTACATGTACTATGTATTTGTGGTCATGCCTATGAAAATAAATATCACTATCACCATGTATTTCATTAGAATGAGAATAAATCCACACATAGTTCTTGAAATGAAAATCCCTATGTCAAAGATATGAATCATATAAAAGGAAAGGGAAATTTTATTCTTATCATGGGTCTATATATAAGATAACCCATTTAAAAATCTACTACATAGATTCACCACATATGTAGGTGATAGTAATTATAATATTTTGACAAGGAGTATGGTAGTTGGTTCCATGGTAGGGTACCTTGATATCACTACATATCCTAATGTGATGGGAGTCAATCCAACTTGTAGTTATACTTATAGATGATTCATTGCATAGATTTATATCACATGTGAGTAATATGTGCATTAATTCTCTAATATACTTGTCAACCAAGTGGAAAAGACTTCTATATTGATCAAGATCTCATTTAGTGGGGTTTGGATTTTAATATCTCATCCTTGTATGGGATTGTAAAAAGGTGATGATCTATATCTAATACCCAATAGAAAAGATACATTTTTCCATAGAAATAAAATATTCAACTATACAATTAGTATATAGTTTGGAATAATCTACATTATACCATTACATGGATGAAGATCTCATATTAGTAATGGGTCACATAGAAAGGAAAAATTGTGTTGCATTTTATTTTAGCAAAACAAGTACTCATGTGATGAGGGATGATTTTTATGATGTTTAATTGAATGCAATTAGGAAAAATGTCATACAGTTTACAATCATGAGACCAGGAGGTTGTAAACTAATGTGGAGATTATACCAAACTATATACTAAAAACCTACCTACTGGAAAACCAAAAAACCTAAAGGAGAAACAAAACCCTACCTAGAGGGGAAGACGGTGCGGCTTCCGGGGTCACGGGGGGTCAGGGGTCGCAGGGTCGCGGGGTTGACGGTGTTGCCGGGGTTGCTGGGGTCGCCGGGGTTGGGGTCGCGGGGTCGCCGGGGGAAGCGGGGGGTCGAGGTCGCGGGGGAAGCGGGGGGCCGGGGGAAGCGGGGGAAGGATGGTCAGGGTGGGGGGAAGGGTCGGGTGTTAAAAAAACCAATGTTTTGCGGTGGTTTATTATAAACCGCCGCGAAACCTTTTTTACAAAAGGTTTAGCGGCGGTTCCTAGAACCACCGCTAAACAACTTCTGCTAAACAGCGGTTTGGTTGTAGTGCTAATTATATGTGTTAGGAATTCCTTCTCCTATGTCGAGATATTATCCACTTTAGTCGGCACTGACTCGCCTGCACGGGTTTAATCGCATCCTCATTAATGCGTCTCGATTAAGAATTGGGTCTTCCCACTTTCATACATTAGGATTTTCAACTTGCACTACCCCCAACACCACACAACCAACACACTTCCCAGACACATGGCTTGGGGAATTCCTTCTCCCATGTCGAGATATTATCCGCTTTAGGCGGCACTGACTCACCCGCACGGGTTCAATCGCATCCGCATTAATGCATCTCGATTAAGGATCAGGTTTTTGCCTTTCCCCACACATCCAGACATGCTACACATTTCCATAGAACAAGAAAACAAAAGGTCTCACAACTGACAAGCCAAGCATTCTGTATCAAAGGTACAGAGTATAACATCAACACAAAGCTTAGAAGAACAAACACATGTCAAAACAACTCTGGTTACTGAGCATGCATCTGGGTCTCCCACTCCCAAGTGCTCTCCTTGAGGCCGCCATGCCTCCACAACACACGAACCAAGGCGATGGTTCATCCACGGAGCACCTTCTCTTTAAGATCCTCGATTCTGACTAGTAGTTCCTTGAAGGTCCCGTCGTCTCCCATATCTAACTCTCCCCAGTAGATAACGCGAGAGTCGTCGTGTAAGTATCGACGTAGCTGGGAGACATGGAATACGTCATGAACCTTCCCCAACTGAGGTGGCAGGGCTAGCTGATATGCTACCTCGCCGACGCGCCTCAGCACCTCAAAAGGTCCAATGAACCTAGGTGAGAGCTTGCTCCCTTTCCCAAACCTCCGCTGCCCCCATTGAGGGGAAACCTTCAAGAACACATGGTCTCCCACCTCGAACTCCAAAGGCCTCCTCTGACGATCAATATAAGACTTCTGTCAGTCCTGAGATGCTTTCATCCTCTCACGTACAAGCTGGACTTTCTCCGTGGTGCTTTGCACGACCTCTGGCCCAAGAGCACCCGTCTCACCAACATCTGCCCAGAAAATGGGTGAACGACATGGTCTTCCATATAAAGCCTCAAATGGTTCCATGCCAATAGTAGAGTGGAAGCTATTGTTGTAGGAAAACTCTAATAAAGGAAAGTGTCGTACCCATGATCCTTCGAAATCCAGAACGCATGCTCGCAGCATGTCCTCCAACGTCTGGATAGTCCGCTCTGTCTGCCCATCGTTCTGGGGGTGGAAAGCAGTGCTAAGGCGTAACTGGGTGCCAAAAGCATGCTGTAACCCCCTATAGAATCGTGAGGTAAACTGAGTATCCTGATCTGAGATGATAGTCTTTGGAACTCCATGCAAACGTACCACCTCGTCTATGTACCTCTGTGCTAAGGTACTCACCAGGCCCGACTCCTTAATTGTTAAGAAGTGAGCTGATTTCGTCAGTCGGTCCACCACTACCCAGATAGCATCACAACCACCCTGAGCTCTAGGTAGTCTTGTGACGAAGTCCATTGAGATGTCATCCCACTTCAACTCGGGGACATCTAAAGGATGAAACAAACCACTGGTAACATGGTTTTCAGCCTTCAGTTGCTGACACACTAGGAATTTAGCCACAAACTCAGCCACTGCCCATTTCACCCCGGGCCACCAAAACTATTCCCTCAGGCCTCGGTACATTTTTGAAACTCTTGGATGTACTGCCAAGACTGAGCTATGGAACTCATGGAGAACTCCCTCACGCATTGTTTCTGGGACAAACATCCTTCCCTGAAAAAGCATCTGATGTCAGTTGTCCTCTGACCATCCTTCTGGAGTATTTCCCTGATCGACACAATCTCGCATCACTTCCGCCTCAGAGTCCCCCCACTGAGACTCTTCCACTTTCTGCAACAAGGAGGACTGCACCGTCATCTGAAACAAAAAACCTCTAACACCTTCTACCCTGGCATCCAAGTGCAAGGCGGCCAACTCTCCCATCGCTTTCCAAGCATCAGTGGATTCCCAAACCACTTCCTTATGCGACTTCCTTCTTAGGGAATAAACCACAATGTTGCCCTTACCTTCAGTGTAAGAGATCTCGAAGTCATAATCTTGGAGAAACACAACCCATCTCCGCTGCCGTAAGTTCAGGTCACGCTGGGAGAAGATATAACGCAGGCTCTTGTGATATGAGAAGACCACAAAGTGCTCCCCAAAGGAGTAATGTCGGCATAACTTCAGTGCGAACACTACTACTGCAAGATCTAGGTCATGGGTGGCATAGTTGCGCTCGTGAGGGCGCAACTGCCTAGACTCATAGCAGATCACTCCCTTCTTCTGCATTGGTACACACCCCAAACCAAGGCCAGAAGTATCACAAAACACCTCATAAAACAACCCTTCCTCTGGAAACCTGAGTACGGGAGCACTGACCAACTTCTCCTTCAGGTAGTTGAAATCCTTATAGCACCGCTCGCTCCATAGGAAGACTTGGTTTTCCTAGTCAAAGCTTTCAATGGAGTAGCAACTCGAGAGAAGTCTGAAATGAACCTCCGATAGTAACCTGACAACCCCAGGAAACTACGAACTTCTGCCATGCTCTTGGGTGCCACCTAAGAAACATCTGCCTCCACCTTCGATGGGTCCACTGACAGTCCATGGTAAGACACTACGTGCCCAAGGAAGTTTACTTCTTGTATCAATAACTTACACTTTGACAATTCACCATAAAGATGGTGGTGTCGAAGGACTCCCAAGACTGCCCTGAGATGCTCAACGTGCTCCTCCTCTGATCTTGAGTAGATTAGGATGTAATTGATAAAAAAACGATGAACCGGTCCAAAAACTCTCGGAAGACAAAGTTCATAAGTCCCATGAACACAGCCGGTGCATTCGTAACTCCAAACGGCATCACTACAAACTCGAAGTGCCCATACCTGCACTTGAAAGCCGTTTTTGAGATGTCACTATCCTTTACCCTCACCTGATGATATCCAGATCGTAGATCAATCTTAGAAAACCAACCTGCTCCCCTCAGTTGGTCGAAGAGATCATCTATCCTTGTAAGGGGGTAACGATTCTTGACCGTTACCTGGTTCAACCTTCGGTAGTCTATGCATAGCCTGAGACCACCATCTGCCTTCCTCACGAACAAAAATGGAGCACCCCATGGTGATACATTGGGTCAAACAAAACCCTTCTCCATTAGATCATCAATCTGAATCCACAACTCCCACAACTCCGAAGGTGCCATCTGATAAGGGGCCATCGAAATCGGACGGGCACCAGGCTATAAGTCTAACCCAAACTCAACGTCACGTCGGGGGGGGGGGGGGGGGGGTAGAGTCACAACCTCCTCAGGAAAAAACATCGAGGAAATCCCCAACAACCTCCGGGACATCCATCATCTCTGTATCAGTTGGAACCACTGATAACCCGCCTAACAAGGAAAGGAGAGGCTTCACATGCTGGCTTCCTACCTGATAGCTCCTCTCGCCAACAAAAGATAAATGCTGCCCATCCACGTTGGAGAGCACGACTCTTCTCCAGAAGTAGTCGATAACGGTAATAATAGAAAACAACTAGTCGATGCCTAGGATGACATCGTATGGATGCATCTGTAACAGAAGAAGGTCCCCACTAGATCGATGTGGTCCCAACGTCAGCCCACATCCCCGACAAACACAAGATACGCTGGTCTGGCCTCCAACTGGTGTACTCAGCACTAGTGGTATGGAAAGTCTCTCTATATCTAGTCCCAAATCATGGGCTAGACTAGGTGAAACAAAGGAGTGCGAAGCCCCCAAATCAAAAAAAGCAGAAACAAGAGTGCTGAACAAACAAATCGTACCTCGCATGCCGGAGCTGCCAACTCTGCTGCGTGAAACTGTCCACGCCCAGCTCCTCTGCCTCTCTGATGTCTTCCACCTCCCCGACCACACACTAGTCGAGGTCCCTGAGGAGAAACCTAAGGTTGGCCTCCTCTCGCAAAGTCTTCCCTCGGAGGAGCATGGTCCTGCTGCTGCTGGAAGGGCCTCGCCGACAACTGGTGCTGCTAAGGTGGGAACTGAACCTGCCCACCTCCACCGTACCGAGCTCGGGTAGGGCACTGACTCTGAACATGCCTGAAACCTCCACACAAAAAAACACTTCAGTTCTGGGATCGTGAAAAAGGGACTAGGACCCGAAGATATGAACTGGAACTACTGGGGCCTGCTCCCCACTGTCCTGAACCTGGAAGGTCCCATTGCAGGAGACCTGCTGCTGACAGCCTTCCCCTTTGACGAACCTGGCTGAAACCCATCACGTGGTGCACCTCCCTGCGATTGCATCCTCTCTAAAACCTCTGCCTTCTTCTGTACTTCCAAGTACGTCGGAAGGGTGAAGGGGGTAACAACATACTGGAGCAAAGGATGAAGTGCCTCCTCCAAATGTCTCTGTCGAGACTCCTCATCTGGAAAGAGATCCAGAGCAAAGCGCAGAAGATCCTTGAACTTAATCTCCAACTCTCGTACCGACATACTCCCTTGTTGTAGGGAGAGTAACTCCTGCTGATTTTCTACCTTGATCATGGAAGAAAGGAATTCCTCTCAGAATTCCTTCTCAAAGTCAGCCCACGAAACCTCTGCCTCTATCCTCTCTCCGAGGTAGAGCATCCACCACTGTTGCGCCTCACCTCTCAGCTGACTGACTGCTAGGGGAACCCAATACTCCCTCAGAGCACGAATCAAGGTAAAAGCGATTCCTAGCTCCTCAAGCCACCCCTCCATCTCTGTATCCGAAGTACTACCCTCGTACTTCTTGAGGGTTTGCCACTGGAAAGAACGGAGAGTCTTCTGCCACTAGCCATCTTCCTCCTCTCGGTCAATCCTCAACTGATCGACCGCCTGAATCTGTTAGGCCTCGACCGTCTGAGCCACCTGGGGATGATGTCCAGGTTCCATAGCTGTACAGTAAACAAATATTGCCTAAGCCCAAGTAGTAAGGAAATTTCTCAGGGTTTAATTTTATCATTTTATTTCAATTTCTTTCCCAGAACACCCAAATCAAGTAAAACACAATCAGGATGATGCATGTACCTTCCCTAGGGTATCTACCCTGCAATCAATGTAGTCTCACTTGGTCGTTCGGTAGGCTCAGAGTCCTTACATCGGATCAAGGGGGCCCTAAAATCCCATGTCCTAGATGGTCTTCCCTGGCCTATGTCATGCACCAAGACTAACTAACACTGTTTCCCTACCATCCCATGCAATCCTCACTGTGCCTAACTCCAGACTCCATCCTATCTCTCAACCATCACCTCTGATACCATTCTATCACGACCCCCTCCCACCAAAGATGCCCCTCCTGAGCTGGAAATGGTGAAAGGGAGATAATGACCCCCGATTCCCGCCTCCATTAGGCCCCGTGGTAGCGACTAGCACCAAGGGTATGAGTTTTTCAAAAATATGGGTGGCATTACCCTTTTATTATTTTAAGATTGGGAAATAGGACAAGTCAACCTCCAAAAAGGAAAAGAACAAGTGTATAGAAATAAACCCAAACCAAGCCCACATGCATGTTTAAACAATTTATAACAAGGTGCAAGTTAAAGAAAGCTCAAAGTACAATACCAAAAGAAAACAAGAGTACAACAACTGCAACAACTCCAACTGTCCGACTAGTAGGGTCCCGCATGACCCTGGAAGTCATCCTGGAAACTTGAAAGTAAACGTAGGGTGAGCATACAAGTATACTCAGCAGGGACACTTAAAGCTCTCATGCACAAGTGGGGAGACATCCTAATGTCCCGTGAGAACAACAGAAGAAACGTAGCAAAGAATTCTATCCACCCAACCTCACTAGCCACACTCACCAAAAACACAATCACAAGTGGTAGTAGTATATAAGAACAAGAGTATTGGGTACCCCACACCATTTCCCTTTAGTTATATGCTCTTCCTAACGTTGAACATCCTGACGCTGCCACACTCTCCCCGCATGCACACACCTGGGCCTCACAACCATGTATCCCACCCGCACACACCTGGGCCTCACAACCACGTATCCCACCCGCACACACCTGGGCCTCACAACCACGTATCTCGCCTGCACACACCTGGGCCTCATCCCAAAGATTTTTGGGAAACAGTAAAACCTGCCCGAAGAGTCTTGGGCTAGAACCACCCCAATCGAAACCTACCCGAAGAGTCTAAGGTTTAAGGTCACCTCAAACCATCACAACCTAGGGGAGAATGAGTAGGAAGGAGATAGTAACTAAGGGGAAACACCCTCTCCCATGAAATGGGAGTGTTCGTCACTAAGTGCTCAATATGGGTGGGGTGCGATAAAACCCAAAAGATACAGATACATATATGTATATACCAAACACTCAGCCAAACCTATGGATTCTGAACAGAGAAACTGAGCACATGCCTTAGCAGTTCTACTACGAAGAATGCATAAAACAAACAACCCCAACCCCATTTAGGTTTTCACGTTTTAGCAAAATTAGTTTATTAGTTCCTTAACTACTAGGAAACTATCCATAACCAACCACATCAATCGTTCATAAAACATATCCCTACAATCCACAAATCATGTTTGGAAAACACAAGCAACACAACCAAGTCCCTTATTTATTAACCGACCAACCACATTGATTATTATCCCGTTCTGTTGGAAAGACCCACCATTCATTAACTCTTCCACATTTTATTTATTATTCACAACCCACAGTCCATTCACATTCAAGGCCATCCCTACAACCCAACTACCAACCACCATAACCACAAACACACCAAATCTCATACGTCATCATCCCTTGATACAACTTATCACATCCCCGCTGCTCATCCGATCCACCACAACCCACAAAACAAGATTTGTGCCCCATCATTGCCCCTTTAACATCATTTACTGCGGCCCTACTACCCGTTCTATTCGTAAGAACCTAGGATTCACCCCTCCCTTTCACACATTAGTAACCAAGCCAAAACCCACATATTCATTATTCCATTTTGTTTAACTAGGGTGATCACACAAGGGCTCCAGATTTTAATCATACAACTTTACGTGATTAATCAAATTCTACATTCAACAAAGTTCTATTCACAAAAACGGTCTAGAAAGATAGGTCAACATTTGATTGTGAAAGAAAAGGCCCCCAACGACCATGATTTTCAGTAGGCATAAGCCTATTCAATTCACAACATAATATCACTGGATATAAAAATAAACATAACAACTTCCCCATCCCCATTCTTTAACTAGTTATTATCTTTATTTAAAGGTTCAACCGTTTCTCATGAAAACAAGAGGATACCCACCCCGCATGATGCAGAATTTAGAGAGACAAATGTAAGATCCCTACCTCAATAGGTTCTGATCACAACACTCCCCCGGATCAACTTTAGAAGACGTCCGCCGGCGTCCGTCACTTCTGTCGAGTCCCGGAAAAACCACCTCGGGTGGAAGTTGGAAAGTAAAGGCCAAAGTAAAGACAACAGATCCAAGTTCAGAAGTTCATCCTTGTTGTTACGATCCCGTGGCCGCTGACGGATCGTAAATCGGAGCTTGGACGAAGAAGTTATGGAAGAAAAGGAGCCTTCGAGTCTCTTGGGAGAGCTCTGCTCAAAGGGAAAGGGAAGGAGAGGGGTGAGTTGAAAAGGAGGAGGGGACCCCTCCTTTTATAGGCTAGAAAATAAAAAGTACATGGCGTGTACTTTATGGTACATGGCGCGTACTCGGCCGCTTCACACGGTCACCGCGCGGCTTCCAAGACGACCTTCAACACGGAACGCAGCCGTTGACTGGTCAACACATGGCTTGAAGGTAACACATACGCGGGGAGGGACTACATGGAATGTAGTATTAGATACATGGAGTGTACCCATTTATTTCACATGGCAAGGACACAAATCCAACACGGCACATGGCCATTGACTAGTCAACACATGGTAACGCGTATGCGGGGAGAGACTACACGGTGTGTAGTTTGGGGTACACGACGTGCACCCATTTATTTCACACGGCAAAGACACGACCTTCAACACGAGACATGACCGTTGACTGGTCAACACATGGTAACGTGTACGTAGGGAGAGACTACACGATATGTAGTTTGGGGTATATGGTGTGCACCCATTTATTTCACACGGAAAAGACACGGCCTTCAACACGGGGTATACCCGACAAGGGGGTATATGGCGTGTACTGAAACTACACGACGTGTAGTTTCAAAAGTCTGCAAAGTGTGGGAAAAGTCCATTTTACCCTCCAGAACACTTCGTGGCCTTATTTCTGACAAAGGAATGGGTCGGAGAGGTCCGGGCCATTACAACAATCTCAATGAAAATCTAATTGTCATTACCATGTTAGAAATTTAAAATATACTAGGGATAGAATAGATCTCAAATTATAATTCTAAAGTAAACTATATAAGTAAGGTACTCTTAGTAGTTTTGAATGGAAAACCCACAGTTATTTTCAAATGAGAGTTATCCTATCCTGATCTTTGTCTAGAAGCCCCTCCCTTAGCCTTCTTTATGAAGATGATTGGTGAATAGGAAGAAGGAAATAAATGTATAAGAATATAAAAAGTCACCATCATCTAGAACTACATTAATGTATTTCCTGAAGAGTTACCTGGACCTCCCCCATAAATAGAGGTTGAGTTCTCCATTAAACTCATACCTAGATTCAAGTTGATATCAAAGACCCTATATAGAATGGAAAATGTTGAGCTAGAGGGATTAAAGAAACAACTTCAAGATCTTTTAGATAAGGGATTTATTAGTCCAAGTGTCTCTCCCTAGGGAGCACATATTCTCTTTATGAAAAGTAATTATGAATCAATGAGGCTATGCATTGATTATATATAACTTTATGGGATCACCGTGAAGAACAAGTACCCTATCCCAAGTATTGATGATTTATTTGACCATCTTTATGGGGCTCAATAATTCTCCATGATTGATATTAGAAATGGGTATCGTCAATTTAGTGTGAATAAAGAAGATATTCTAATGAATATCTTCTGATCAAGATATGTATATTATGAGTTTGTTATTATTCCCTAATGCTTGACTAATGATCCTGCTATATTTATGAATTTTATGAATAGAGACTCTAAGTACTAACTTGATAAATTTTTGGTAGTTTTTATTTATGATATTCTGATATATTAAAAAATTCATGAGGAGCATAAGTATCATCTAACCGTTATATTGAAAACACTAAGGAAGTATTGTTTATTTGGAGAATTCAAAAAATGTGAATTTTGGTTACAAAAAGTTTCTTTATTTGGGAACATTAAAACCAATGAATGAATCTCACTTGAACCTACTAAGAAAAAGGTTGTGGAGGAGTGGCCTCATCCTATAGTAGTAACTAAGATTCTCAGTTTCCTTTGTTTAGAAAGATATTATAGGAGGTTTTTGACAAAATTTTCACAATTTTTTAATCCACAAACCAAGTTAACTTGATAAGGATGTAAGTTAATGTGAAAAAAGTAGTGTGAATAATGTTTCCAAGAACCAAAGAAAAGATTGGTTACTACACTTGTGTTAACTCTACCCTCTATTAAAGAAGGATTTGTTATTTTTACTGATGTATCTCTAAAAGGTATTGGTTGCATCCTCATGAAAAATGTAAAGGTGATTAATTATTCATATTGATAGTTAAAGCCACCTGAGTAGAATTATCCAATGCATGACTTGGAGCTAGCTGCAATTATTTTTTCTCTGAAAATATAGAGGAACTATCTTTATGAGGGGCAATGTGATTTATACATAGACCACCAATGTATGAGGTATATATTCCTACAAAATTAATTAAACATGATAGAATTAAGATGCTTGGAAATTCTTAAATACTATGATTGTTCAATTCATTATCACCCCGGAATAGAAAACAAAGTTATTGATTCATTAAGTAGGAAAGACCCTATTATGTTGGAAATGATGAGGATTCAAGGGTATCCATTGATCAAGGATCGAGTAAGGTTGGACATGGGAATCATGATGGAAGGGACATAATAAATCCTATCCCAAAAGATTTCTCAACCATCATTACTAGAGAAGATCAATAAAGTTCAATGAGAAGATCATTTGTTACAAAAGAAGATAGAGTATGTGAAGAATGAGAAGTTTTCTGAGTTCAATATTGATCAAGGTGTACTAAAATTTAGTACAAGGCTATGTGTTCCATCTATTCTAGAGATAAAGAAAGAAATGATGGATGAATACCATATCTCTACATTATCTAAACATCCTAGAAGTTCTAAAATGTATAGGGACCTTCATGATCATTATTGGCGAGATAATATGAAAAGGGAGATTTATGACTACACTACAAGGTGCTTGGTGTGTCAAAAAGTGAAGGTGGAGCGAAAAATTCCTAAAGGGGTATTGCAACCACTAACCATACCAACATCTAAGTGGGAAAATATCTCTATGGACCTTTTCACTAGTCTCCCAAGAACATCCAAAGGAAACAATGCAATATGACTTCCCATTTTATCACTATTTGAGAAGATTTATATCTTGACCAACTTTCCAAGACATATGTAAAGAAAGTGGTTTTGCTACATGGGGTGCCACTTTCTATCATTTTTTATCATGATCCAAGGTCTGAATCTATATTATTGAGAAGTCTTCAATATTCTATGAATACTAAATTGAATTTTAGTATGGCCTATCACCCCCAAACTAATGGATGATATGAAAAGACTATCAAGACACTTGAGGATATGTTGATAACATGCTCAATATAATTTAAAGGTGTATGGTATAAACACTTCCCATTAGTTGATTTCTCATACAATAATATCTTCTACTCAAATATGCAAAATGGTAGTATTTGAAGCTCTATATGGGAAGCGATTTATAACTTCTACTTGATGGGATGAAGTTGGTAAGAGAAAGATTCTTGGGCCTAATCTTGTACAATAGATGAAAAAAGGTTCATTCCATCAAAAAATATATAAAATATTCTCAAAGTCAACAGAAGAGCTATGCTGAAAATCATTTAAGGGATTTTGAGTTTGATGTTGGTGATAAATTTTTACTTCTAATATCACATTGGAAGAGAGTCATATAGTTTGGGAAGAAAGGGAATCTTATCCCCAGGTATATTGGCCCCTATGAAATCCTAGGTCACATAGGTGAAGTGACCTATCAACTTGCACTTTCACCAAATATAGCCCAAGTTCATAATGTATTCCTCATATCTCTCTTGAGGAAGTACATATTTTATTCCTCACATGTACTAAATCTGAAGGTGGTACAACTAGAACATGAACTCTCTTATATGGAGCAGTTGGTGGAGATATTTGACCATAGAGACAGGGTTCTATGAAACAATACCACATACCTTGTCAAAGTGTTACAGTGAAACCATAAGTTTGAAGATGTGACATGGAAACTAGAGGAAAAAATGAAGCAGAAGTACCCTCACCTTTTCACAACCAAGAATATGAGTTAAAATTTTGGATGAAATTTATAATGGGGGGGAGGAATGTAATGACTAATTTTTTTTAAATGATATTTGTTTCCTATGAAAATATGTGTTATATTATATTATACACAAAACCATATCTCTTTAATAATTATCAATACATTAGTTTTAAAAATGAAAAATACGGACCACTCTTATCCATTAGAATCATCTCCCCTATGAGCAACACTATAGAAATAAAATAAAATATTAGCAATTATCATCTTAAAAAATGAAAATATACAACCTTGGAATTAATTGTAGTGAATATTGAATGAAATAATGAAGTGGTATTTATAATGTATAAAGGGAAATGTGACTATTGGGATTTGACCATTAGAAGACCATTTTTTAAATATAACTATTATTCAATATTACCATTGTAAAATTTGACCACTGAGAAATATACCCATTGTTAATAATTCTAACATTATAATTAGTTTTTAAAAGTAGTAATGGAAGAGGATAATAAACGAAAAAAGAGAAGCGATGACCTCCACCAATAGATTCATTCCATATAAATCCCATTTGTCAAAACTTGGGAGGGAGGTAGAGTCACTGAGGTTTTTTCTTGACCAAGACCATGCCAAGCTTCAACAGGAGAAGGTTGAATATAATCATATACTATAGAAGTTCACGTTTTTAGAAATTAGCACATGGTTGATGTTAACCGAGCCACCCCGGGAATCTATCACCAGCACACACCTTACGCTTAGGTTGTATATGAGTTTTTTAAGGGGTTATGTGTCCATGAAATTGTTACTTAATGTTTAATTCCTTTTTATTAATAAAATTTTTATTCCATAAATTCTATTTTAATAATATTTTTTCTTAATAAAATATATGGTTAATTGAGATGAATTTTATAAATTGATTTCTCAGACACAAATTGTAATTTTTTGAAAAGATATAAATTTTTATAATAAATGAAGGAATTATAATTAATATTTATTTTAATGAAATAGTATGTTAAAACACTCTTATTTTAATATAAATGATAAAATTATTTTATTATGTCCTAGGAAATTTTTAAGTGTCAGAAATTTGATTATGACTTACAACCCCCTATTTTTTTAATAAATAAGGGGTTTTATATTTAAAAGTTAAAATTATAATATTTATATAATTTTTTTATAAAATAAACATTATTTTTGAAATCTTCACGTAAAAATTATATTAGAGTGAATTTATGAGAATTTTCAAAAATACTTTATTTTTTGTGAATAGTTAAAAACACTATGGGGTTTTCGATATCTTTAATTACTTCAAAATGATTTCCTAATGATGTAATAATTAATTAACCACAATAGAAGACCTATAATATGTTATTTTATTAATATCAAGTATTTTAATAGTTTTTAATCAATTTTCAAACCTATATGTTACTCTTCAAAGTCTAAAATGGAAACTTTGACTTCAAAATCATTACTTTGTGAAAAATTTTCTTTTCTATGCCAAAAGAAGTAATAAAAACTGATGTTCAGTTCTTGTGAATTTAAATAAAATAAAATGTGACCCAAATGTCCAAAACCATGGAAAAAACCCATGGATAAGACAATTGTTTTTAGTTTTCTACAAACTCGATTTCCAAGGCCTATATTTGGAAATTATCAAACAAATCCTACACTTCTTCTATAAATACCCAAGCATTTCTAGATTAACTATAACATCCCAGTTTTGGCACATTTCCTTGAACTATAGAGGCTTCCGACTAGCAGCGAGAGTCTCAGGTGTGATAGTGGCGAAACTATGCACTCATTGGTAGATTATGCACAACAGAATAACAAATAATAACCAGTAGCAGAAGCAGTAATACCAAACAACAATTAAAAAATAGAATACTAAAAGTAAATAAATAGCTGGAGCACATATATAAATGATTCATGTCACATATTTCTAGGAAAATAGCCAAACAATTCACAATGATGGAAATATAGTACTAAACCAATTACAAAAGAAAAACAAGTAAACTCCAGAAGCATTGCAAGCCTCATCTTGGTTCCATGCTCTCCAACTCCATAGAAATCAAGTACCTAATAATGAATGGAACTTTCCTTTATCTATAACTATAACCATATAATCTTTTTGGGCCCAAAATCATGACCCAAACAAGGTGTGAGATGAATCCTAGTAGGAAACCACCAAAAGACCTATGCCTAATTTCCAATGAATATATATGGCAGGTAGTATGAAGAAATAAAACAATAAACTAGGAAGTACTCAAAAGTAAAAAATCTTACAGTTCACTTAATTTAATTTACATTTATAATTTATTCAAAATTTTGAATAATGTAACCTCTATATCTAGACTAAGCTATGTATCCTCTTGTGTAACAATAAAAACAATCAAACATACATAAAAAACCCTCTGGGAAGTTCTCACAGTCCAACCCCTCTAGTTAACATATCATCAACCATTTTCAAATGACCACTTGGGTATCTCTCATGGTCAATACACCCTTGGTCTTCATAGTAACAATAAACTATAATGACCACCTGACAGCTCTCACAGTCAATTCCCTAGGGTCTAACAAAAACAAAGACTATTTGAGGAAGCACTAACCATCAATTCCCCCTATGGTCTTTCATCAATAGCTACTGAATCTCTAAGGGTGTACTCAACATCCATTTCCCATGTGGTCTTGTAATGGTAAAATATAGACACTCTGAGAGAGAACTCACCGTCAATCCCCCCTACGGTCTCACAACGTAAATATAACTAACACTCTGGGAAGCCCTCAATGTCAATTCCACTTATGGTCTAACCACACCAGGTTCTCATAGCCCTCAGTAATATAGACATGCACAAATGATATCAAACAGACAAAGTAATATATATTACTACATGGCTAAGTATTTATAATGCATAACATA
The DNA here is from genome assembly GCA_963277665.1 of Viscum album. Taxonomy (NCBI): domain Eukaryota; kingdom Viridiplantae; phylum Streptophyta; class Magnoliopsida; order Santalales; family Viscaceae; genus Viscum; species Viscum album. Next base: position 452,559,944 of record OY728133.1, read on the forward strand.
GGCATTTAACGAGCAACAATAAGAAATCAATTTCAACCTAACAAGCAAGGAAAGAAAATAAGGTCTGCCTCATAGGCAACCAAGACCAAACAACCATAAACATTCAAACAAGGAAAAGAACCCACAAGGTATCCCCTAAACATGAAATCTAGCATAAAACATCAATGAAAACCCTAAATCTATCAGTCAATCTAAGGGAGATGATAACAAGGTTAAATTCCTTAACACGAAATACATGAATCATGGGTAATTGACACTTAGGCATATATAACTCAAATAAAAACTCCAAAAGGCAACAAACCACCTACCTCGACATTGTATGATGATCAATCTTGAACGTCGGCCCTAGAATTGGCCTATAAATTCGTAGATCTACAAAAGGTCAAAATGTTCAACCTCAAATAACTCAAGAGAGAAGAAGAATCAGGAAGAGAGGCTCTAGAAGAAGGAAGAACTCACCAGTAAGATTTTAATGCACCCAATGGAGTTCTAATCAGACCTTATATGGAGAAACCATGGCTTAAACTTTGATCCTCACTCTCAATCACTCCTGGATGAATCGAGGATAGAAGAAGATGATTCTAGAGATGAGATGCGACCCCAGTCTGATTAATCAATTAAAAGAAAAAGTACACGACATGTTCTTTTAGTGTACACACCGTGTGCTAGCCTTAACCGGCCCCTACTTTAGGTGGTCCACACAGCCATGTACTCAGCCATTACATGACCATTACATGGCCACATGCAGAAACTGAGTACATGATGTGTACTCTTAAGTACATGGTGTGTACTTATAAAATTTCCAAAACTTCTTTTTTCCTCAAAACAACCCGAAATAAAGATCCATACCTGAAATTAAGATCCAGGTTCTTAAAAACTTCCCCCCTTAAAGTAATTCATCCCCTAATTTCTCTTCCATGGGTGGTGAAGAAGAAACTCCAAACAACTCTGGCCACTTTGATCATACATCGGCCTCCCTCTCCCAAGTCTTGTTCTATACTCACCCGTGCTGCCATAACACTCGTACCAGGGGAATAGACTGACCTCTGAGAACCTTTTTACTATGATCTAAAATCTTAATAGGGTTCTCCTTAAAGGATCCATTAACCTCCAAATTGAACTCCATGGGTTGAAAAACATGATATAGGTCCGAAAAGTAACGTCATAGCTGAGAAACATGGAAGATGTCGCGCATATACAGGTACCTCTAAGGTAACTGCAACTGATAAGCAACTGACTGGACTCTCTCCAAAACCTCAAACGGACCGACGTATCTTGGTGAAAGGTTCCCTAGTATACTAATCCTCCTATGTCTCAACCTTGGGGTGAAACATAAGAAAAACTTATCTCTATCCTCAAACTCTATAGGTCGTCTCCACCAATTAGCATAATACTTATGGCGAGACTGTGTAGTATCCATCCTCTTCCGAATCAACTCCACCTGCTCAGTGGTCTCTTGGACAAGATGAGGTCCTAGCATAACTTCCTCTCATACCTCCACCCAATATAGGGGTGATCAGCATGACCTAATGTACATAGCCTCATATGGTTCCATTTGAATTGTTGCTTGAAAACTATTATTGTAGAAAACAAATACACTAGGGGTGTATTCCTTTCCAAAGAACCACTGAAATCCTAGATTCATGCTCGAATCATGTCCTTAAACACCTAAATCATGCACTCGAATTGGCCATATATTTGGGGATGGTAAGTTGTACTCCGAAGTACCTGTGTACCCAAAGCCCTATGTAGTCCCTTCCAGACACGAGAAGTAAAATAGGTGTTTCTACTTGAAATGATAGAGTGTGAAACCCCATGCAACCATACAATCTCTCAGATGTAAAACCTTCCTAGATAATTAACAATGAAGGTATCCTTGATTGGTAAGAAGTGTAAAAAATTCATGAGTCTGTCGATGATAAACCAAAATGCATCATTCCCTCGAGGAAACATCGGTAAAACTGTCACGAAATCCATCATGACATCATTCCACTTCCACCCGAGAAGGGGTAATTACTATAAAATCCTTTCCAGTCATTGATGCTTTGCCTTCACCTACTGACTGGTGGAACATCTCATAACAAAACCAACAACATCCATCTTCATACCTATCCAAAAGTACTGAAGATGTAGATCTCGATACATCTTGGTAACAGAAAGATGAACTACCCAAATTGAGGAATGAAAATCCCGCATCAAATTTTCATGCATGTATGCTGACACCCATACACATCCATGAAAGTGCAAGACCTCATCCTCACCTATTGTCCACCTAAGAGTATAGTCCTCCCCTCACACACTCTCCCATAATAATAGGCCCTAATAATGAGATAGATGCCTCATTCACACTTGATCCACAAGAGTATAGGTAACAACTATCGAAGAGAGAAATGTATAACCCTATCTGTCGTGCACCCCCAAATGCATCTCAGATTATAGATCAATAAGCTTCCACTCACTACTGGTCTCCTGCACTGTATATATCTGAGTCCTCCTGGTCAATGCATTAACCATTGCGTTGCCTTTCCTAGGCATGTAGCCAAGATCAAAGTCAAAGGATTGAAGGTACTCAACCAACCTTTGCTATCTCAAATTCAGATCACACTGAGTAAAGATATACTTTATACTTTTTTGGTCAGTGTACACCATAAAATTCTCACCCAAAAGATAATGTCTCCAACAACGTAAATCATGTACAATTGTAACCAAATTAAGATCATACATTGGGTAATTCCTCTCATGTGGCCTCAAATACTGAGACCCATACGCAATGACTCCTTCTGCTTGCATGAGCACTGCTCCCAGCCTGATACCTGATGCATCATAATAAACAGTATAACTCTTCCCCAACTCCGTCCAAATCAGAATTGGTGCTAAATTCAATCTCCCTTTCAAATCTTAAAAGGGTGAATCATAGGAATCTGTCCATAAGTACTTTGCACCCTTCTTAGTCAGGCCTGTTAGTGGTGCTGCTAAGCATGAAAAGTCCTATATAAAGTGTCTGTAGTAACCATATATCCATTGAAAACTCCGCACCTCTAAGATATTCTTCGGATTCTCCCAGGAAAATACATCTCTCACTTTCTATAGGTCTACTAAAACTCCTATCTCTAAGATAAAATGACCTAAGAAGTGATTCTAGTCCATCCAAAAGTGGAATTTTGAGAGCTTAACATATAACTGATGCTCTCTTAGTGTACTCAAAATAATCTCAAGATGTGTGGCATGGTCATGTCAAGTGTGAGATTACACCAAAATATCATCCAAAAAGACTACCAAAAAAGAATCCAAGTAAGGATGGAACACTTGGTTCATCAATTCCATGAAAACTTTAGTTGTGTTCGTGAGACCGAATGACATAACCAAATACTCTTATGGACCATACCTGCTCTGAAAGGATGTAAGAGTTATATCTGATGGTATAATGTGCAACTGATGATAACCGAATCTCAAGTCAATCTTTGAGAACACCTGATATCCTTGAATATGATCAAATAGATCAATAATCCTCGATAAGGGATATCCGTTCTTGACCATCAACTAGTTCATCTTTCGATAATCCACACAAAGTCTGAGGGTACCATCCGACTTCTTCACAAACATGACTGGAGAACCCTAAGAAGAAGTATTGGGTCAGATGAAACCCTTTTCCTATAAATCCTCTATCTTCTTCTTGTGCTCCTATACCTCTAGTGTATCCATCCTATAAGGAGGAATATACACTAGTGCCGCTCTTGGCACAAGGTCAATAGATAAATCTTCATCTCGTTCTAGTGGTAAACCTAAAAATTCATATGTAAAGAAATCCCTAAAATGATCGACCACTGAAGGGAAGTCTATCTGTGAAGTTCCCTGGTCATCTAGATATAGAATAGAAATCTAGGCTGTAATTACCCCCAACCCATGTTGCTCGGGTTCATCTATGCTCGCCTAGACATACCATTCTCCCTTGTGTGGAAAAGAACCTCCCTCTAGTGACATAAAACTCAGCCTGCAGCGATAGCAGTAAACAAAGTCTTGGGAGGAGACTAAAAAGTCCATTCTGAGAATGAAATCTAAGTCTGTAATCTCCAAGACATAGATGTCCCACAAGAGGTGACACCCACCAACCTCAAGAGGTAACTCCTTGCACTGACGTACACTAGCCATCCTAATCCCCAATAGAGTTTTTAGCATCATAACATACTTAAAAGTAAAGATACAGAGCCCAAGGATCTCCTCAATGGTAAAAAATATGAAACTATGGGAATACCCTATATCAAAAAGATTAGGAGATAAAACTGAGGCAACAAGAATCATACCTCTAACCATAGAGGGTCTGGGATCTTTCTCTTACTAGGTCTGCTCCACTGTTAAAGTATGTCCTACATCAAATCCCTGTGAACCTTCCTGATTACCCTGAGCTAATCCACCCTACTATCACTAAAACCCTGAATCTTGAATACCATGGAAATGACCTCCACCTTGGCCTGAATGGCCAAACAAAATCAAATTCCCAGACTAGTGAGAAACTGGTGGTCCTTCTCTTAAACGTTGAGTCATAGAAAAACTCTTATCACTAGCTGTTGGTGAGAAAAACCGACAAAATTGTTGAAAATGGCCCATCTTTCTGCAAGATTGGCACTTGAATGGGTCTCTTGATAACTGAGGTCTCTTAATCCCACTATTACCACAATGGTATCATACCACTTAGCTACCTAAAGGAGTATCTAGTCTACTTAGATCTCCACACGTAGACTCCCTACGGCGCTTCCTACTATTAGTTGGAGGTGTACCAACTCTGGATGCTGAACCACCCTGGCTCACAACTCCAAACTCTACCAGATTATGCTCAATGATTAGTACATAGTTGAATATAGAAGATATGGAAGTCAACCTGAAGATGTTCACCTGGGATCATATGTCATGTCAGAGACCATCCTCATACATCCTATCTAGAAATAACTCATCACCCCCCAAAATGGGTGTGAAGCATTGCAACTCTATAAAGTGGGAAGAATAATCCTTGAATGAAAGAGTACCCTATTACAGACCCATAAACTCTTGGTCTCGGTTGGCCCTCAAGGTCTCTGGGTAGAAATATCTATATATGGTCCCCTAGAACTCATCCCAAGCCATTAGTAGTTGGCGTACCACCTGTGATATCACATCCCACAATCTCTTGGCAGAATCTTAAAGCATGTAGGTTGAGAGCTTCACCCTTATCTCTAGAGGTGTCTCGATATTCTTGAAGATAGACAACATGGATTCCAACCATGAATCTATAGCTTGAGGTCCTCTGTCCTTGATAAAGTGGGAGGATTATGCTACTGAAAAACCTGTGTCAAATCTTCTTTAGATGAGGTAGGATGCGGTGCTCTCTAGTAGGTCTACATAAACCTCATGAATCCTTCTCAGAGCTATGTATCAACACTTGTGTCTGGTAAAATAGGTGGTTCCAAGACATGCACGATGGGAGGATCTGATGGTAGTCCTCGGTCTACCATTTCTAGTGTCTGATTGTTTCCCTGTACTTGGCGTACAACCAGAGGATGTCTCAGCAGCATGACTTTGCAAGGTCAAGTGCACACCTTAGTTAAATATTATCAAAGACAAAAACTTATAGGTGTAAGAAAGGAACATGAGAAGAAAACAATCAAATTTTACAAAATAGGGGTACAAAATGTGTATATCCCCTACATGGAATGTTCCATTAGGCTTTCACATGGGCGTGTACTTTTTCCAAACATGGTCATGAAACACCCATACACACGACATGTTCATCCTTAGACACATTATTTACTTGATTTTTTCCCTCATTCTTGTGTTCTTCTACACAGTTTGAACCACATAGTTATCTCTAGGGTAACACTACACAACGTTTTCACCCTACACACGACATATATCACTTAAGTTCTAACCACACATGTCGTTAGTCACACGGTCAAAGACATATTCGACTCTACACAATGTGTAATAACGGAACACGGCATGTAAAACCTAAGTTTCATCCACCTATTTCATTAGTCACATGACCAGATACACAGTCCTTACAACACGACGTGTACTCCCAGTACACGACATGATCTACCAAAGTTTCCCAACCCCGTGTCTCTATTCACAAAATCAGTCACACAGTTAAAGACTACATGGTGTGTATATACAATACATGGCGTGTAATTAAGAAAAGTTGTTTCTTCCAAAATAAAAGAACACATGGTGTGTGTTCATAATACCAAACACTGTGTTGTCTGGGTTTCTAGACAGTAGACCTCAGAAACTCCTACAAAACCCCTAAAAACACAAAATTTTGACCCACGACATGACAAATCTCGACCTGTGAGAGCCCATACTTCCACGAATCAAAGTTTGGCATCATTATTCATGTCATGTCATAAAAGAATTCTTTTATAGTTCAATATGATTCACCAAATTATGATCCAATAGGGCCCATAACACCTCAGAGACCAAAGTTTGGCATCTATCCAAATGAAACATTACATATTTAAATACCCAATGAAACAATTAGGTATTCTATCACAACATCTATCACAACAACATGCATATCTAGAAAAACATCTATCACAACAACATACAATTAGTAATTCATCCTAAATGGCATGAAAAAATGCATGAAATGTGATCTCTAGAAAGTGCCTATATGATGAATAAGATGGAATACCCTCATCTCATAGGGTTGTAATAGAAATAGAACCTCAATTATACCATTGATAAGAACAAAAAACACATGTATCACCCAATGGTGAAATCAAATCAATTGTAATAATTGAAAAACCAGAAAATTGAAATATTTGAGGTAACTTGGATTTTTCTTGTACACGAGGTTTCTAATCCTGGGAACAACTTATCAACAACTACCTATTCCTTCCTATCACTGTCTATAAGCTCTAAATAGTATGACAAAGCAGAAATGAACTCCTCTAATTACACTTTGTTACATCTCAGTTCTGGGTGCCACCCAAAGGTTCCCCATACCCGGTTGGTCACATGGCCTCAAGCACATTTCTCTGAACGCCATAGGTTTCTGACTAGCAGTGAGGGCCTTGGGTATGGTAGTAGGGAAACAATTCCCTCATTGGTAGATTATGCACAATAGAATAAAAAATAATAACCCGTAGCAAAAGCATTAATTCCATACTAGAAGTAAACAATGGAATACTAAAAGTAAATAAACAAATGGAGAACATATATAAAAGATGCATTTCACATATTTCTAGGAAAATATCAAAAAAATTCACAATGCTAGAAATAAAGTACTAAACCAAGTATAAAAGGAAAAAAAGTAAACTCCAGTAGTATCACAATCCCCATCTTGGTCCCATGCTCTCCAGCTCCACAACAATCAAGTACATGATGATGAAGGGAAATTTCCCTTATCAATACCTGCAACCATATAAAATTTTTGTGTCTAAAAGCATTAACCAAACATAGTGTGATATGAATCCCAAAAGGAAAACACCAAAAGATCTGTTCCTAACTTTCAGTGAATATATATGGAAGGTAATATGAATAAATAAAGTAATAAACTGGGAAGTACTCAAAAGTAAACAATCCTATAGTTCACTTACATTCAATTACATTTATAATTTATTCAAAACATTGAATAATTTAACCTTAAGATATAGCCTAAGCATTGTATCCCCTTGTGTAACAACAACAACAATCAAACATACATAAACAACCATATAAGAAATTCTCACAGTCTAACCCCTATGGTTCAACATATCATAAACCATTTTCAAATAACCACTTGGGTAGATCTCATGGTTAATAACCCCTTAGTTTGCATAGAAACAATAAAATATAATGACCACCTGGCAGCTCTCACTGTCAATGACCTAGGGTCCAACAAAAAAAAGACTCTATGAGGAATCACTCACCGTCAATTCCCCATGTGGTCTTTCATCAATAAACTACATTCTCTCTAAGGAAGCACTCAACATCCATTACCCCTATGGTCTCATAATGGTAAACTATACACACTCTGAGGAATCCCTCACCATCAATACTCCCTATGGCCCCACAACGTAAATATAACAGACACTTTGGAAAAGCCCTCAATGTCAATTCCCCCTATATTTTAACTACACCATGTTCACACAACCCTGTATAATACACTCGTTCTCAAACAATATCCATATACCAAAGTAATCTCAACTACTAAAAGGATAAGTGGTTAAAATTCATAACACATTCATTTAACAAGTAGCAATAAGCAATCAATTCCAACCTGACAAGAAAGTCAAGTAAACAAGGTCTCCCTCATAGGAAACCTATACCAAACAATCATAAACATTAAAACAAGGAAACAAACCCATGGGGTGTCCTCTAAAAATAAAATCTAGCACAATACATCAATGAAAACCCAAACTATATCAATAAATCTAAGTTAGATGATAATAGGGTTCAATTATTTAACATGAAATACCGAAATCATGGGTAATCAACACTTCAACATATATAACTTGAAGAAAAACTCCGAAAGGCAACAAACCACCTACCTCAATGTTGTAAGATGATCACTATTTGACGTTATCCCTTGAATCGGCCTAGGAAATTGTAGATCTACCAAAATGTCTAAACTTTCAACCTCGAATAAATCAAGAGAGAAGAGGAATCCAGAAGAGAGGCTCTAGAAGAAAGAAGAACTCACTGGTGGGATTCCAATACACCCACCTAAGTTCGAATCGGACCTTGGATGAAGAAATGGTGGCTTGGAATTTTATCTTCACTCCCAGTCACTCTTGGACAAAGCAAGGTTGGAAGAAGATAATTCTAGAGATGATACGTGACCCCGATCCGATTAATCAAATGAAAGAAAATGTACAAAACATGTTCATTTAATGTACACACTGTGTACTAGCCTCAACTGGCCCCCTCTTTAGGTAGTCCAAACGGCCATGTACTCGACTGTTACATGGCCAGTACATGGCTACATTCATCAACCGGGTACACGGTGTGTACTCCTAAGTATACGACGCGTACTTATAAAATTTCCAAAACTTCCTTTTCCTCAAAACAACCCGAAATAAAGATCCATACATGAAATGAAGATCAGGGTTATTAAATTTACTTTCAATCCCAATCCATCCTCCATGAATTTATAGTGGTTTTTATCCCATGCACCCCTATAATGTTTCCTCAATCCCCTAAGGCTCAATTCCTCAATATTTTGGAGTAATACTTCACATTAAGGGAATTGTCCTTCTTTTCTCTTCAATTCAAGAACCTCGTTTTGCATATGTCTTCTAATTATTACAATTAATCTCTTTATTACCCCTTTTATCATATCCATACTTCCAAATTATGATTTATAAATGGGATACCCTTTTACCCTCTAATTTTTCCCTTTTAAAAAACCACGTTATATTCCCGTCATGCTGTCGAATTTACTTCTCAAAATTTATCTTTTCTCCATAAGAAATTATATTATATTATATTTTAATGAATACCCAAACCTCTTTATTTTCTATGGGTATTCACATATATTTTTAATTGAATTATTTTTTGGGTGATTTACACATAATAAACCCATAATCCCTTTTCATGGGCTAAAAATGATGTAATGATCATGTCTTTAAGCACTTTTGTATGCCATGATTTTGGTAAGAATCTCATTCTTTATTCTCCATGGGATATTAATGAAATGATTGATTATGATCTGTGTAAATACCATTAATTAAGAAATATTAATACTTCCATATTATAGTGCTCCAATGAATTTATTAAATAATTTAATCTCTATAGATGACAAGTTTTATGATACCTTGGTGAATACCTTGGAAATTTTCATTTATGAAACCTTGTTGAAAAAACATGGTGATATGATTATGAATGTATAATTTAAATTATGTTTCCATATTTCCATGTTATGATTCATTTTTTTATTACGATGTGCCTCATATTCCCTTTATCTTTCCATGATGATATTCCTCATGTTATTATTGATATTCCTCATGATCACATGTAAACTGTTTCCCTTGCTTATTTCCCTACTGGGCCTCATGCTCACCCATTTACTTTAATTCATGTCCCTGGGATATGAGATGTAGTAAATTTACTTAGGATAAACCCATTAGGATATATTGAAGTGGATTTATAATAATGTTTTAATTTTTCATTTATTATTTTCCTGATTTCTAAGAAACTCAACTTTATGATATCCTATGTTTTATTCCATGTAATGAAAAGTTTATGTAATAAAAAGGCGGGATTCCATAATTGAGACCAAAAAAGATAAATAAATAAAATAGAATAAAATAAAAAAAATAAAAGGAACGGGAAAAAAATAGACAGATAAATGTAAACACTAGTCTTATCTCAATGTGACCTCATAGGTCACCACCCACCATAGAACTACACCCGCTCTATAAGTTAACTAGAAATGGATAAAACCGAAAACTAACGAAATGATAAAGTGTAGATGTGTGAGAATTTAAATTCTTAGTAAGTATTATAATGATAAATAATTCCTTATGCCTTACCATTAAAGATAAATCTAAATAATGCTAGTTTGAAAATGTAAATAAATAAAATAATGTTTTCTATTTATTTCAAAACAAGAAATATGCTAGAGCTTCTGATTTTTTTATCTTTTACCTAGAAAAACTTTTTAAATGTTGATGTATTTTTTTCTTTCAAAAAACCCATTTATATAAAGGAAAATTAATTAAGGGAATAATTTCACCTGGTTTTACACAATAGTGGAAATTAAAACCTACTTTTCATTATTTTTTACACAAAATTAAAAATGAGAAAAGAAAATTTAATATATCGATACTATAGAAAAACAAGAGTAAATAATAGAAAACACAATGGGAAATCCATAAATAGCTGGGCTAGCTGGGTCTATAGGATCCTCATACTTTTGGTGATCGAACCATATAATCTATTCTCAGGAACAAGCCACTAGATATGTTAAAGAATAAAATTTAGTGGTCCCCAAAGTATCATCATAATTTTTAGTTATCATTGAAGAGTAATACTAATGTGGATCCCTAGACAAGGCACTATCGACTTGTCTAGCGTACAAGTCCTTAGTCCACCTGCCTAGGTACCTAGGGTTCCCAAGTACTTCATTCAAATAATGGTGATTTTTTATCAATATAGAATATATATATATATATATCACATTATTTTCCAAAATAAACTATACAACTATTACCTCCAAACTCCATTTTACGTATAACTTACCTTTTTCAATATACACCATAACTCATAGGACCCATTACCCGACACACACAACATAACACAAATTTAACTCAAATATATCACATTTCCATTTCAAGGGGAATGCCTTAAGATAGGTTTTCTAATTTAATGAAAACCAAAAAAAGTTATAAATGGGCCTTATCACTTTATTATTAGAAAAAAGATTTAACATTGAAAAATACTTCACATTTCAAACAAAGATTGAAATCATATTTTAACATGAAAATACCACATTGGAATCTTTGGTAAATTAAGTAAAAGAAATGAAAAACCATTTCTAAGATTCAGAAACAATTTTCATAGCACATATATACTACATAATAATAAAAAAATAGTTTTAAAACACTCAAGAAATCATGGAATTCAAATTAAAGGCTTAGACATAGGGAACCTACCTCAAAACACACTTCCTTTGATGATAGACAATTCAGAATTACATAAATATACACCTCCACAAACACACAGACACACATATATACCCTTTGACCCAATGTACACATTCCCCTTTCCATGAGGTAATATAAACAATAAGTATATATATATATATATATGTGTGTGTGTGTGTGTGTGTTTGTGCACGCACGCGCTACACATGCAAGTCACTTTTAATAATGGAGGATTGAAACCACCTTAAAGATGTATTAGGTTCACAAAAAAAAACAATAAACCCAAAGGTCATAAAATCCCTAATTAAAAAACATCCAAAGATGAAGAACAAAAGAAAACCTAACAAAAACCAATGGTGAACTCACATTTCTCAACTATTAAAGCTAGAATTGATCTTAAACGGACCCCATGAACCCTAGGAATTAAGAAACAACAAATAAAAAAAAATATGAGGTAAGGGTATAGACATGTAGAATAAACCAACAAGGAGAAAAAGAAACCAATAAATAAGGGAAAAAGAAAGAAGTGGGGAGGAAGAGAAACTAACCAGAGTAGACCACACTATAAATCAAGAGGAAAATTAGACATTAGAGGTTGAGGGAAGGAGGAAGGAAGGTGAGGTAAATCCCCCTTCGAGCATGGGTCACGATGTAGATGGAAAGGGGAGGGTGGGTGTAACGACCTGAACTTTTTAATAATATTTTTTTCCTAAATTTGTGTGTTATTTTATTTTATACGCCTCAAAACTATATCCTTTAATTAATGAAGTGATACCATTGGGTTTCAACTATTATATGACCGTTGGAAAATAAATTCTTAACGTTATAATTATTTTTTATAAATTCAAATGATCTTGGTTAATTAATACAGAAAGAAGAGTTGGTGGTATCATCCGGTAGACTCGGGCCATATGAAGCCCATCTGTCAGAGCTTGGGAAGGAGGTAGCATTACTGGGCTTTGCTTTGGACCAAGCCCAAGCTAAACTTCCACATGTAAAGATTGAATGGAATCACCTATGCGAGTAGTTCAAGATGATAGAAATCACCACTCGGGCAATGTTGTCTGAGCCACCCAAATATTCTATCACCATAGCACACCTTACACTTAGGTCATATTCCGGTGTTATAAGGGGCTATGTAACGAATCCTTAGTTACTTTCTATAATCCCTTTGTATAAATAAAATTTTTACTTCCTATTATGGTAAAATTTTTGAATTTCAAATGTCTAGATAAATATAGGATAAATTTATAGAAGTTCCATTTTATTGATGAATTTTGGAAAAAAAGGGGTATTTTAAAATATTTTTGTATTCTTTAAATAATTAATAATGTGAATTGATTTTCAAAAAATGGTCTTCTACAGTTGTGTTTAGTAATAAATTTAGAGTCTAATAAGATCAACTTTATTTTTAGTGAATAGTAAAGTATGAATAGTAACATACCTGTATGAATAGTAATGAATAGTAAATCAACCAAAAAAATAGAAACTTCACCCATGAATGTATAAATACATTTTAGACATCTTAAAAGTGAAAATTATATGTTTTGGAATTTTTGTAGGTCATAAATATTTTATTTACAATTTTATAATTGATTTTATAATTTAAAATGGAAATGTTTTTTTACTAAAATGTAATCATATTTTTTTACTTTATTTTATTATGGTTATATGATAATTTTATCAGACCTTGATTACTTTCTGAAGGTGTTACAAAATGAGTTATAGTTTTAAAGTTTTATTTTTGGATTAAATAATAATTTTATTTAAAAATTAAATTAAAAATATCTAAAAAATTATTCTTATAAAATTGAGATCATTTTTGAATTCAGATCATCGATATTAGGTTAGGGTGAATTTTTGGGATTTTTCTGAAAAAGTTGAATTTTTAGTGAATAGTAACAATATAGTTTTGAGTTTCGGGTGTTTAATGACATCATTAATGATGTAATAATGATGTAATGATTCTGGTAGTCATATTAATAGCAATATATGATATTAGGTGTCCCAAGTGTCCAATACCATGGGCAAATACTATGGGAAAGCCATGGTTTTGCAAATACCACCGATGAGGTGTACCTTGGAAATTAATAATTTATTCCCTCACTTTTCCTATATATACCAAGAAATTCCCTCATTATATTCATTCCAAAATCCTCCTCAACAAATCTATGGTCTTTTTACCTCCCAAGGAGTCCTCCCAAGGTGCCCTCAATCATCCCAAGGTCCCGACCTTCAAGCTTTCAAAGTTACTCTTCAAGGCAAGGGATCCTTTCACCCTTCCCTTTTAAGTCATGTCTTCCTTTATGTTATGTATTATAGTTCCATTTTATTATGAGGGAGATTGTTATTCTATATCTTTAATACTATCCATTTCATGTCCAAATTATAAGAGACCCTTTCCACTCTCATCAAATGATTTTCTGATTCTTTAAGTGACGCCGTTAGGCTGCCAGATTTTCGTAAAAGAAATCACATCTTCTCTTTTCCTTCATGTTTCATTTTCATATGGTAATTACTTCAAATATCCATACCATGATCTTATTTATATTTAATTTTTAACCATAATGTATTATGAGTTATTTATGAGTGGGTGACCCTTGTCCCTTCTCTTTTTAATATTTTCTAAAAAGATGTTATGTAGCCGTTATGCTGCAAAATTTTCATCTCGAAATTCCTCTCTCTTTCTCTCAAGAAATTATCTTGTGAATACCCAAACCTATTTCATTTCTATGGCTGTTCATAAATAAAAAAAATGATATATTTTATTTTTTAATTGACATACATATAACCCTCACTCCCTTTCCATGGGTTATAAATGACATAATGATCTTATTTTTAAGAACTCATAAAACGTCACAATTTTGAAATGAAACCCATTTATTTTGTTCTCTATGGGTTATTTATGAAATTTTTTATTATGATATATGTGCCTCACATTAAAGTAAATACATATTATGGGTGTGCCCTGATAGCGGTCCAATGCATTGGGTAAATAATTTAATCTCTAGAGATGACAAGTTTCAAGATACCTTGGTGAATAACCTTGGTAATGTTTATGAAACCTTTGGGATAAACCTTAGTGATTTGTTTATGAATTTCTAAATTAAATTTTGTAGCCACATATCATGTTATGGTTCAATTTATTTTAATTATGAAATTCCTCTACATCAATTACTCATGTCTTTATGTTTTTATCAAGTTCTTATTGATTTCACAAGTAAAATAATTCCATTGTTTTCCTTACTGGGCCTTTTGCTCACCCTTTCCTTTGATGTATGGATCTAGGTTATGAGATTCAGTAATTATACTTAGGATGAACCTATTATTAATCCTTAAAAGTGTATTATAGGGATGTTTTATGTTTTTTTATGTATTATGTTCCTGATTTCCAAGACACTAGACTTTAAAGATCCTCTGTGTGTAAAATGTAATGAAATGTTATGTAATAAAAAGGAGAGATTCCATAGTTGGTATCAAAGGATAGTTTAGTTATTTATGAAAATTTGGATATGAAAAATTTAGGAATAATCCTATATAAATTTTTAAATATAGGAAAACTTCCTGGTATTTTGGTGAGTATTGAGTAAGTGGTTTGTCAAGAAAATACATCCTATCTGGATAAGAGCAAGTAGAGGCAGCTCTAGCACAGAGGTACCTAGGAGTGAAAACTCCAACAAGGAGTTTCAGGCTTGACCTGGGGTATCCTGGTACACTAAAACATTCCTTGCTTCACTCTTGGTTATGATACTCCTGGGGGATATTTTTGGTTAATCATAAGCATTTTATGAATCATTATGAAGGATTTATAGGAAAATGTAACTGTTTAAATAAGTTTTAAGGCATAAAATCCTTTATAGTTAAAAGATTTGTAAATGAAATAAGTTTCTCACTAAGGTTTTATTATTTTAGAAAATTGTGGGAAATAGGAGGAACTATGAAAATGGAGACCACAATGGACCATGCACTGAAAACCCTCCGATGGAAGCTGTAATGGAAACTTTCATGCGAATGATGAACCAGATTACTCAAGTTATAGGAAATAACTTGAATCAAAATGAGAGAATGAACTACCCGTGAAGGGAACAATTTTCTGTTAAATACTTTATGTATCAATGACCACCAACCTTCAATGGATCTACCGACCCATTGATTTATTAATAGTGGATTAGCTATATCTAGAAGATGTTTTTTGTGGTCCAATGTTCTAAACAAGAGAAGGTTACCCTGGCTGTCTATCACTTAGAGGGAGAAGCTGATCAATGGTGGGAACTGATTACAAACACAAGGCCAAGAGTGGAAGTTGAAGATATGGAGTGGTAAAATTTAAGAGGGATATTCTTTAATAAGTATTTCCCTCAATCGATGAGAATAAGAATGCATAAGGAGTTTCTCGAGCTGAAGCAGAAGGAGAATGAATCTGTGGGAAGCTATAAGATAAACTTCACAAGGATTCCATGTTACACAAATAGCTTTTTCATGAATCCAAATGGTAAGGTTGATAGATTCTTCGGTGGACTGAGACCTCATCTGTGGAAGAATCTAGCCCACTGAGACTATAATAGCTATGAGTAGATTGTTTGGAGTGTGATTAAAGTCGAGCTGGAGTTTGGTGAGACATAGTGGTATCATAAATCTAACGACAAGAAGAGATCAATAGAGCCCATCTTAGAGAAGACCTTTGATCATGGAAGAGGAGGCAAGCAAGTGAAACGTCTCATGTGTAATAAATTTGGGAAGAAGCATTCGGGGAACTGCTTGCCCGGGAGCGGGAAATGATACCATTGTGAAAGAGAAGTACATATTGCGAGGAATTGTCTTAGTGAGGTGAAACCTCAACTTCCAAACACTAACGACATGGGTAAGATGGTGCAGGCCCTACCTAATGTCCAGTGATTTAAGTGTGGACAACTTGGTCACTTTTCCAATCACTATCCAAATCCAAAGGTAGTAGAGGGGAACCACCATCAGACTCAGCAAAGGCTGAGGGAGAAAGGTCGTGCTTTGGCTATCACAACAACTGAAGTTGAAGCTCCGAATGATGTGGTAGCACGTACTCTGATATTTCTCTCCAATCTATCAAGTACTTTGTTTGATTCTGGTTCTACGCATTCCTTTATTTCCTCCATGTTTGCAATGAATTTAAAATCAACCCCCAACTTTCTAAAAGTGGAGTTATCAGTCAAGAATCCTAGTGGGATTATCCAATCATCAGCAGTGTTTCGAAACTCTAGTATTTACTTGATGGGAACAATCTTATTTCAAGTCTAGTAGTCATTACCATGTTAGAATTAGACATTATACTAGGGATGGACTAGCTCTCAAAGTATAATGATAAGATCAAATGCAGAAGTAAGAAAATATCAGTAGTCTTGAATGGAAAACCTACAGTTATATTCCAATGAGAGATATCTCAACCTGATCTTTGTCTATAAGAACATCCTATATCCTTCTTTATGGAGTTGATCGGTGAAGAAGAAGAAGTAAATGAGAGTTTGGGGATAGAAAATTTCCCCATCGTCCAGGAATACGTTGACGTATTTTCTGAGGAGTTACCTGGACCTCCCCTAGAAAGAGAGGTAGAGTTATCTATTGAACTCATACATGGATCTCATCCAATATCAAAGACCCCGTATAGAATTGAAAATGTGGAGCTGGAGGAATTAAAGAATCAACTCCAAGATGTTTTGGAGAAGGGGTTTATCCAACTGAGTGGGTCTCCCTAGAGAGAACTTGTTCTCTTTGTGAATAAGAAGAATGGATCGATGCAGTTGTACATTGATTATAGAGAACTAAATGGAATCACAGTAAAGAAAAAATACCCTCTTCCAAGAATTTATGACTTATTTGGCCAACTTTGTGGGGATCAAATCTTCTCTAAGATTGATCTCTGATCTAGTTATCATTAATTGAGGGTGAAGAAAGAAGATATTCAAAAAACTGTCTTCTGATCAAGATATGGGCATTATGAGTTTGTTGTTATGCCTTTTAGACTAACTAATGCACCTGCTATTTTTATGGATTTTATGAATAGAGTCTTTAAGGACTACCTTGATAAATTTTTGGTGGTTTTTATTGATGATATTCTGATATATTCGAAAAGTCACGAGGAGCATGAGGATTATCTAAGGGTTATTTTTCAAACTCTATATAGGGAGAGGTTTTTTGGAAAGTTTATAAAATGTGAATTCTAGTTACAACAAGTTTCTTTCTTGGGGAACATTGTTTCCAATGAAGGAATCATAGTTGACCCTGCAAATACAAAATTTGTAGAGGAGTGGCCTTAGCCTACAATAATAACTAAGATACATAGTTTCCTTGGACTAGCGGGATATTATAGGAGGTTTGTGAAAAAAAATTCATGAATTTCTAATCCATTAACCTAGTTAACTTGAAAGGGGTTCAAGTTCACTTGGACAAAGGAGTGTGAGGAAAGTTTCTAAGAGTTGAAGAATAGATTGGTTATAGCACCCGTGTTAACTCTTTTCTCAAGTGGAGAAGGATTTTTTGTTCTTAGTGATGCATCTCTGAAAGGGATTGGGTGCATCCTCATGAAAAATTACAAATTCATTGCTTATGAATCTCGACATTTGAAGACTCATGAGTAGAACTATCCTACGCATGATCTGGAGCTAGCTATAGTCGTTTTTTGCATTGAAGATAGGGAGGCACTATATTTTCAGGGAGAAATGTGATATATACACAGACCATCAAAGTTTGAAGTATATATTCACATAAAAGGAATTGAACATGAGACAAATAAGATTTTTGGAACTTCTTAAAGACTATGATTTTTCAATTCATTATTATCCTAGAGGATCAAACAATGTTGTTGATGCATTAATCAATAAAGGCCTAGTTGTTCTTTCCATGATGAGGATTTAAAAATATCATTTGATTAATGACCTAGTTAAGATAGACATGAGAATTATAAGGGATGGGACATCATCAACCCTAACCCAAATGATTTCTCAAACGTCATTACTAGAGAAGATCAAGAAAGCTTAGAAAGAAGATCCTTTGTTACAGAAGAAGTTTGAGGTTGTAAAGGATGGAAAGTTTCCTGAGTTTAATATTGATCATGAAGGTGTATTGAAATTTTTTCTAAGACTATGTGTTCCATCTGTTCCAGAAATAAAGAAGGAGCTGATGGATGAATCTCATAGCTCGACTTTATCTATACATTATGGGAGCACACAAATTTATAGGGACCTTTGTGATCATTATTGGTGGGATAATATGAAAAGGGAGATTGATGACTACACTTCAAGTTGCCTAGTATGTCAACAAGTGAAGGCAAAGTGAAAACTTCCTAATGGGGTATTGCAACCAATACCCATACCATCATGGAAGTGGGAAAATATAACTATGGACTTCGTCA
Organism: Viscum album; assembly: GCA_963277665.1. Lineage (NCBI taxonomy): Eukaryota > Viridiplantae > Streptophyta > Magnoliopsida > Santalales > Viscaceae > Viscum > Viscum album. The sequence continues at coordinate 452,578,922 of OY728133.1, forward strand.
CTGGTCTCCTGAGAACTTCCAAAGGAAACAATGCGATATGGGTTATTATGGACTGTCTCACCAATACTGCCCATTTTATCTCTATCTGGGAAGATTTCTCTATTGATAAAATTTCTAGGATTTACGTGAAGGAAGTGGTAAGGCTGCATGGAATTCCACTTTCTATCGTATCTAATCGTGATCCAAGGTTTAAATCAAAATTATGGAGAAGTCTTCAACATGCTATGAGCCCTGAATTGAATTTCAGTATGACCAATCACCCCCAAACTGATGGCCAATCTGAAATGACCATTCAAACACTCAAGGACATGGTAAGAACATGCCCAATGGAATTTAAAGGTGGATGGGATCAACATCTCCCTTTAGTTGAGTTCTCTTACAACAACAACTTCCACTTAAGCATTCAAATGGAACCCTATGAAGATCTATATGGGAAGCGATGTAGAACTCCTACTTGGTGGGATGAAGCTGGTGAGAGAAAGCTTCTTGGGCCTGATCTTGTGCAAGAGATGATAGAAAAGGTCCACTCCATCCAGCAACACATTAAGGCTTCTCAGAGTCGGCAAAATAGCTATACTGACAACCGTCAAAGGGACTTGGAGTTCGATGTTGGTGACAAGGTCTTTCTTTAAATTTCACCACGGGAAAAATTCATGAGGTTTGGGAAGAAATGAAAGCACAACCCTTGGTACATTGGCCCCTATGAAATCCTTGATCATGTGAGAGTAGAGGCCTACCGGCTTGCACTTCCTTCAAATCTATCAAAAGTTCATGAGGTCTTCCACGTATCTCTCTTGAAGAAGTACATATATGACCATTCACATGTGCTAAACCCAGAGGTGGTACAACTAGAACGTGACCTCTCTTATGAGGAGCAACTGGTGGAGATCTTGGTTCATAGAGACAAGGTTCTACGCAACAAGACTACCCACCTTATTAAGGTGTTGTGGAGGAACCACAAATGCGAAGAAACCACGTGGGAACCAGAGGAGTTTATGAGGCAGAAGTACCTACACCTCTTCTCTTCTGAGGGTATGAGTTAAAATTTTAGGGGTGAAATTTTTTAAGGGGGGAAGAATTTAACGACCCGAACTTTTGAATAATATTTTTCCCTAGATTTGTGTGTTATTTCATTTTATACTCCACAAAACTATATTATTTAATTAATGAAGTGATACCATTGAGTTTTGACTGTTATATGACCGTTGGAAACTAAATTCTTAATGTTACAATTATTGTTTATAAATTCAAATGAACTTTGTTAATTAATACAAAAAGAAGAGTTGATGACATCATCTAGTAGACTCGGGGCATATGAAGCCCATCTATCAGAGATTGGGAAGGAGGTAGCATCACTGGGCTTTGGTCTGGGCCAAGCCCAAGCTGAACTTCAACATGTGATGCTTGAACAGAATCGCCTAAGGGAGAAGTTCAAGCTAATAGAAATCACCACTCAAGCAACGTTGTCCGAGCCACCCCAAGATTCTATCACCAAAGCACACCTTACACTTAGGTCCTATGCATGTGTTATAAGGGTCTATGTAACGAAGCCTTAGTTACATTCAATAAACCTTTTGTATAAATAAAATTGTTACATCTTATTATGGTAAAATTTTTAAATTTCAAATGTACAGATAAAGATAGGAAAAATTTATAGAAGTTCCATTTTATTGATTAATTTTTGAAAAAAGGGGTATTTTAAAATATTTTTGTATTCTTTAAATAATTCATAATATGAATTGATTTTCAAAATATGGTCTTCTACAGTTGTTTTTAGTAAGAAATTTATAGTCTAATAAGATCAACATATTTTTTAGTGAATAGTAAATTATGAATAGTAACATACTCTTATGAATAGAAATGAATAGTAAATTGAATAAAAAAATAGAAACTTTACCCATGAATGTATAAATACATTTTAGACATCTTAAAAGTGAAAAAATGATCATAGTATAAGTTTTGGTATTTTTATAGGTCATAAATATTTTATTTACAATTTTATACTTAATTTAATAATTTAAAATGGAAATTTATTTTCATAAAATGTAGTCATATTATATTACTTTATTTTCTTATGGTTATACGATAATTTTATAAGACCTTGATTACTTTCTTAATGTGTTACAAAATGAGTTATAATTTTAAAGTTGTATTTTTGGAATAAATAATGATTTTATATAAAAAATAAATTAAAAATACTTAGAAAATTATTTTTATAAAATGGATTTCATTTTTAAATTCAGAGCATCGATTTTAGGTTAGGGTTAATTTTTGGGATTTTTCTGGAATAGTTGAATTTTCGGTGAATAGTTAAAATATAGTTTTGAATTTCGGGTGTTTAATGACATCATTAATGATGTAATTATGTTGTAATCATTTTGGTCGAATTATTAATAGTAATATATTATATTAGGTGTACTAGGTGGCCAATACCATTGGCAAATACCATGGGCAATCCATGGTTTTGAAAATACCACCGATGAGGTGTCCCTTGTAAATTAATAATTTATTCCCCCACTTTTCCTATAAATACCAAGCCATTCCCTCATTATTTTCATTCCAAAATCCTCCTCAATAAAGATATGGTATTTTTTGCCTCCCAAGGAGTCCTCCAAAAGTTCCATCAAGCCTCCCAAGGTCTCGACCTTCAAGCTTTCGAAGTTACTCTTCAAGGTAAGGGATCCTTTCACCCTCCTCTTTTAAGTCATGACTTCCTTTATGTTATGCCTTATAGTTCCATTTTATTATGAGGGGGATTGTTATTCTATATCTTTACTACTTTCCATTGTATGTAAAAATGAATAGAGACCCTTTCTTCTCTCATAAAATTATTTTCCGAATCTTTAATTGACGCCATTAGGCTGCTGAATTTTCGTAAAAGAAATCACATCTTCTCTTTTCTTTCGAGTTTAATTTTCATATGGTAATTACTTCAAATATCTATAAAAGAAAATTATTTATTTTTATTATGTACCCATACTTTGTTATGAGTAATTTATGAGTGGGTGACCCTTGTCCCCTCTCTTTTTAATGTTTTTAAAAAAGATGTTATGTAGCCGTTATGCTGCAGAATTTTCATCTCGAAATTCCTCTCTCTTTCTCTCAAGAAATTCTCCTGTGAATACCCAGAACTATTTCATTTCTATGGGTGTTCATAAATAAAAAAATGATATATTTTATTCTGTAATTGACATACATATAACCCCCACTCCCTTTCCATGTGTTATAAATGAGATAATGATCTTATTTTTAAGAACTCTTAAAATGTCACAATTTTGAAATGAAACCCATTTCTTTTGTTCTCTATGGGTTATTTATGAAATGTTTGATTATGATCTATGTGTATCACATGAAAGTAAATAAATATTAATGGTGTTCCCTGATAGTGCTCCAATTAATTGGGTAAATAATATAATCTCTAGAGATGACAAGTTTCACGATACCTTGGTGAATAACCTTGGTAATTTTTATGACACCTTGGGGATGAACCTTGGTGACAAGTTCATGAATGTATAAATTAAATGTTGTAGCCACATATTCATATTATGTTTTATATTATTTTCATTATGAAATGATTCTATTTCCATTTCTCATGTCCTTAAGTTTTTATCAAGTTCTTATTGATTTCACAAGTAAACTGATTCCCTTGTTTTTCTTATTGGGCCTTCTGCTCACCCTTTCCTTTGATGTATGTCTCCAGGTTATGTGATGCAGAAATTGTACTTATTATGAACCTATTATGAAGCCTTAAAATTTTATTAGAAGTATGTTTTATGTTTTTTTCATGTATTCTTTTCTTGATTTCTAAGACACTAGACTTTAAAGATCCTATGTATGTAAAATGTAATGAAAATTTATGTAATAAAAAGGCAGGATGTCATAGTGGGGGAGGGGGCAACCTAAAGAGAAAATGGGGAAGAAGTAGATATAATAATAATAATAATAATAATAATAATGTTATTATTATAATTATTAAAATATTTTTTAATCCTAGGTAAGCCGCATGATTGGGCCGCACGGTCTGCCAGACCATGAACCAACCATGTGGTCACCTCTATTTGGGTCTGCACAGACTATAGGGGTTGGATCGTGAATATGTGCTTGACCATGTAGCCTTAACAGATCCATTTTTATGGTTTCATTATTTTCCCTAAGTTAGATCATGGTTTCCCCTAACCTTGCTCCAACTGTGTGACAACCCCTTTGTTACCCAAAAACCTCAAAAACTCAAAATTTCCTCTTGGAACATAACCAAAAAAACAACAGCGAGATCATGGACCCACAAATAAATAAAATAAATAAAAAACTAGGTTATGGTTGTGACATTTATCCTCACTATTAAAATATCTCTTCCCCTATAAAGTCACCCAACTTAATGAGGAACAAAAACTAGGACCCTCAAATACTGAAGAAAGTAACCCCGTAAACAAAACCTAAAAATGAAACCCAAATCCAAATAAATACCCTAAACTAAGTAAACTACTAAACTTGGGGTGAACTTTCAACTATACAAGTCACACCCAAACAACTTAAGAGAAAACACTATAAATATCCATGGTGGGCTTCTCCACCATTTGAAAACCCACTAGCATGGACCGACCCCCCTACACAAGAAGGGGGATGAAAGAGTCTAAAACAAAATAGAAGACTAAAAAAATAATCATAATTTTCATAAGATGAAATCATATCCAATAAGAACTACACAAAAAAATAGATTCGAAGGAAGGCTAACCACACAATATTGAACATCCATAAGGAATAACCACATAAATCCTAAGAAACCAGGGTCGTCAATATCTCCTAATAATAAGTTCCAAAAAATACATAGAAGGAGAAAATTAAATAGTTTACACTTTGAAATTGGATAAAACATATTGGATGTACACCCCCAACACTTGGAAACTCAGGAACTACATAAAAAACTTCACTCCAAGGTCTATGGTTGGAGTCTTGATATCTTGAATCATATACTGCCTTCCAGTAAAGAGATGAATATCTTCAACTAAAACTTCTTCTTTAGATAGTGTGACTTATAGAACTTCTCCATGTGTTCTAAGTATTTACAAAGAATACAAGCCTTCTCAAAATTGTAGTAAGATGACATAGAATTCCCAAAATAACTACATTGGAAAAAATGAGTGAGTGATCTGTCAAATGTAAAGTAGGAACTGAGGAAGGAGACACCCAAGAATAGGTTCCTCTGGTTCAAACTAATCATTGGATTATAAAAACATACCAATAATGAGAGAATACAAACTAATAAACACTACTGGATTCCCTCTGGAAAACAACTCAGCTAGGAATATTACATCCCCCAAATTCCAAAATAGAACTTACTCGAATGAGAAAACTCAAACCTTAACCTATAGGAAGAGACGCCCCATGAAATAATGATCCTTCAAAAGATCAATCAAATCTAAATCTAGGAAATATAAACTAGAATATTCAAGATAGTCAACCCAACCCTTCACCACCTATGTGACCTCATTGAACACCCATAAGCTCTTCCAACCTACAACCTCTAATAGTTCTCAACCACCATGGAAAATAGGTAATGATTGAGATGAACTCAACTCCACCACTCCACCAGGAGTCTAGGTAAGGATAAAAATTGGGAGATACTCCTTAAAAATCATCTAGGTATTTCTAGGTAGAATACTCTAAATAACTTGAAAGCATAAAACTACAAAAAAATTAAATAAAATTTAAAATAAAAACACCAACCTCACCAACCAATCCACATCATAAAGCAGAATGAAAACCCTCTTAACAACTAGCATTTTATATTTTAAATTGAAAACAATTTTTTCCACTTCCAACACCATTTGAACATCAGAAACCATTAAAAAACCTCTTTATATTTCAATTCCTCTTATACTAAAAACCATTTCAACACATCCACTTTAATTATTTTATATATGAAAGGAAAACTAAGAAGAGATCATTTAATAAATCAGTACCAAAGAAAAATAAGAGCTAATGACAGCAAAAACCATGGTAAATACCTAAGTATCTAGGTTATTTGGGTCCCTAGGATCCTCATACTCTTGGGGATCAAACCATATAATATTTTCTCATGTATGAGGTGATAGAGTAGTCAAATCCAAATTTCTATTGTTCCCCAAAGCATTATCACATTGTTTAGTTAGTGTTGTAGTGTAATACTTCTTGGGAGCCTAGGCTAGGGCCCTACCGACTGTTCCAATATACTAGTCTTTAGTCCACCAGCCCAGGTACCCAGGGTTCCCAAGTACTTCAATAAAATAGAGGTGAATTTTTATCAAGCTAGCTTATACAAAAATATCCCATTATTTGAAAAACACCATACACCTCTCACCTCCAAATTCCCTTTTAATTTTAAACCCTTACCTTTTTTCAAAACACACCATAACTAACAAGACCCATTATTGGGAACACATTACATACCACACATTTAACTCACATATATCACATTTTCATTTCAATTGGAATTCCTTAAGAGGGGTTTTCAAAATTCATAAAAACAAAAAAAAGTGATAACTGGGCCTCATCACTTCAAAATTAGAAAACTAATTGAACATTGAAAAATACTTCACATTTTAAAAAAATATTGAAAGAATATTTTAACATGAAAACCCCACATTTAATTCTTAGGTAAATTATTTAAAACAAATTAAAAACATTCTATAATATCTAAAAATAATTTTCATATCACATAAATACTACATAATAATAAAAAAATACTTTTAAAATACTCAAGAAATCATGGAATTTTAATTAAAGGATCAGATATAGGGAACCTACCTCAAAATATGCTACCTTTAATGATGACCATTTCACACTTACACACTCACCATTAGGGAATATGTATTATATTGAGAGATATATATATATCTGTGTCTGTGTATGTTCTTACCTATGTATACAAATGAAAGTCACATTTTAAAATAGAGAATTTAAACCTCATGAAAGAGGTCCAAGGAACACTAAAAAAACAAGAAACCCAAAGGGTACAAAGTCTATAAATAAAAATCATCCCAAGATGAATAATGGATGAGAAACTACAAAAAACCAATGGAGAAATCACTGAAATCAACCGTCATGGATAGAACTCACTTTAAAAAAACCCCACCAACCCTAGGAATCAAGAACCAACAAATAAATTACCCAAAATAAGGTTAGGGTTGAGCCATGGAGTACACACCACCCAAGAGAAAAAGAAACCAAGAAATAGATGTAAAATAAAGAGGATGAGAGGAAGAGAAACTAACTAGAGGAGATCACACTAGAAATCAAGAGGAATATATGATTTCGGGGGGAGAGGGAAGGAGGGGAGGTGAGATCAAGGCCCCTTTGGCCGTGGGTCATGATGCACAGGGGAAGGGAAAGGGGGAGGGGGAGACCTAAAGAGAAGAAAGAGGGAATGAGAGAAATAACAACATCACCAACACCAAAAAAACCACCAACAATAAAAACAACAATAATAATAATGTTATCATCATCATTATTATAATGTTTATTTTTCTTTTATTTTTCTAAATATTGGGTAGGCTACATAGTCTGGACACATGGTTTGCTAGACCATGCGCTAATCATGTAGTCACCTCTGTCTGGGATCACACAGGTTGTAGTGGATGGTGTAGGGCTATACGCCTAGCCATGAAACCTAGACAGAACCAATTACTAGGCCACATGGTTTTCCCTAGGCCGGAGCATGGTTTCCCCCAACTATGCACCAACCATGTGCGACCCCTTTTGTAACCCAAAAGCCTAAAAAAATCCAAATTTTCAACAAGAACTCAACCTAAAAACCAATGGTAAGACCACGGAACCACAAATAAATAAAATAAAAAAGAAAATGGGTTAGGGTGTGGCACTATACATAAAATAATTATGGATTATTTTTCTAAAGTATTAATTTAATTGGAATCATTTCCCTAGTTTTGACTACGTGACAAACATTTTGAACTAAAATTCCATTTATAAATAAATACAAACACTTTCGGTTATACTAGACACACTATGTGATAAATTAACATGCATATTATTCTTACACATAACAAATAAAATATGGATTTTTTCTTAAATTATCATGATAATAAGATGATGTTTTTATTGGTTTTGACTATCTGACATGTGCTTTGAACAAAAATGTCACTTTTGAATAAAAAAATGCACTTTCATTCATACTGACCTCACTGTATATAAAATTGACATGAGTTTAATTGATAAATTCAATAAATTAATTCTAAATTTATCTCATAAATATAAGGACAATTTGTGTGTGTTTTCTTAGTTTTGAGTTTGAAACACATGTTTTGAACTAAAATGTTTTTTTTAAATGCAAACACACACTTTCAGTCATATCAGCCACACCGTGTGTCAAATTGATGTGTGGTTAATTCCTACACATCAAAAATAAATTATCAATAATTTTACAAAAATATCAGGACATAACAAGTGTGTTTTATTTATTTTGAGTATGATACATGTTTTTTAAAAAAAATGTAAATTTTAATTGAAAACATACACTTTCAATCATACCATCCACATAGTGTGTCATATTTATGTGAGTTTTGATTCCTCTACATAAAAAATGAATTATAGATCAATTTTATAAAGTATCAAGTCAATAAAAACATGTTTTCTTGGATTTGAGTATACAAGACATGTTTTGAACTAAAATTTCACTTTTAAATGAAAACAAGCACTTTTAGTCATATCATCAAAATTTTGTGTTAGATTAACATGAAATTAATTCCTACACGTTGAAAATGAATTATTGATCATTTTACCTAAGTATAAAGATAATTATAGTTTCTTTTCTTAGTTAATTCATACAAGTCACAAATTTGTCACACTAGCATGTTATTAAAAGAGCTTGGACCAAAAAGGGAATGCATTGCATCACTACTAAATATAAAAAACCAAATAAAGAAGAAACAAAAATTTATATAGGGAACATTAAATAGTACCTTAGTGCAACATACATGTTAATTCCATCGTTTATATTTTTTTCCTAAGCATTTTGTGCCTATGAAGATCAAAAAAAGCCTCTATAGAGAGTCCATAGTCCTTGATGTTTAACATCACTTACCCTTCAGAAACCTATGTAATGAAAACTAATCATTTTCCCTTATAAGTTCTAAGTTATTCTCCATTTAAATGATTTTATCCTTCAAGAAGGACCCTTAACTTAGTATTTATTTCTTTTGAGATATTCATTAGCCCAAACTCCTTTGAGAAAAATCAGTAGGAAATCACCTCCTCATGATATATGTGTAAATTAACTAAATAAGTTATAGATAAAAATGATAAGAAAATGTAATAAATAAGTAGTGGATAAAATGATAATAAAATTAGCTAAATAAGTAGTAGATAAACCAAATATTGATGATATCCAAAAGATAAAAAAAATTACAAATGTGATAGAAAATCACCTCTTCATGATGTCTGCAAACATTATGAAACCATGTAATCTACCTAATCAAATATAAAAAAATATACTTCCTATTTTGAATATGTCTATTTTTTGTTGTACTAGTAGTGCTATAAAAATATAATTAAAAAATGGTTATTAAATAATTTAAATGAAATTGTAATTATCATAAAAAAACCCTTTTCAGAGATGCTAGTTTATAGATGGAATATGATATCTTTCATAAACTTAAAAACATAATAACCACAATCATCATCTTTAATTTGTTTTTTATATTTCATAAACATTGGTAAAAATAAGTAATATGTTTTTATATATTCTTTAATAGTTAAATTTTACTATATAAACATAAATACTTATCCATTTATAGAAATCCATAGGTTTTTTTGTTCTTATTGGCCAACCTCAAACCATGATTTTGATAATATTTAAACATTACCATATCATAACAAAATTATCATTAAAACATAATATAAAACATATAATTATAATTTTATTTGTAAAATATTGAATATAGTGTATTAAAAATTGATAAAGGGAATCATGTGTGGTTGATTCATTAGATATACATGCTTTGGATAAAAAATACAATTTTGGAGTATTGAAATTGATTTCAATGAGAAAAAAACGATTTCTTAAAAAAAGAATAAGTAATGAAAGAAATGAAAATACATTTTATATAATTAGATTTTAGAGTTTTAACCCTGCATTTTAGGTATTAAGAAGAGTCTATATTCAGTTAGTTTCTTTTGAAACATTGCAGTTAATTACACTTATTTTTTTGAAATTTCATGTTATTTCATTGAAAATTTATATATAAAAGTTATATGAGGACTAATGAGTCCAAAATTTACTTCACATGGTTTTCCATTAATATAGTAATGATATATACACCTATAGAAAATATGAATAATGTTTAAATGAAGTTAACAAAGCAGATCAAAGGGAGTATGAAAATGTACGACATGTATACATTCACGACTAAGTCTCCCAACCATTAATTCCTAGTAATTTAATTTATAATCTCAAGACCAATAATGTCTGGAATGGACTCTTCAAACATTTGTTCTTTATAATAAATATTGATAATATTATTATATTTGATTATTATATCTACACAAACATATAATTTTAGTAAACTTGGTAGTTAAATTGGTAGGATAACGGTAATCTCAATATGTCTTTTAGATTTATTGGTTGATCTTATGGTTTTTTTATTTAGACATTTCATTTATCCTTTTTTCTCTACCTATAATAAATATTCCTCAGTTCATACATTTTTTAATTAATTTTTTAAGGTTTTTCATAAAAAATAAATTTGAAATGACATACCTACTTATCGTTAAATATATATATATACATTTATATTAATGGATGTTTTATAAAAGTTTCAATAGAAAGTTTGACTATGTGAACATCCAAATCGTTAAGGGGAATAGGTATCTCAACACTCAGATCATAAGATACATGAATCCCAACTCTCATGTTACCTTTTGGATGTTTTTTATTGTGTAGAATATATCCTTAAATATTATAATTTATACCCATTATAATAAGACAATAGTCAGGTCCCGATAGATGTAAATCATAATCAATTTCACAATACAAAATTTTAGTAAAATAAAACTATCAATTATTGTTTAATTCAAATTTGGAAGAAACTATTATAAAATAATTGATTACTTTGGGAAAGGCATGCCTTTTAGGGGAATAAATCACCTCAAAATGGGAGGGGGGGGGGTCTCTTCCTGCAGTGGTTTTTAGTTTGTTGTTTCTTCTCCTTGATTCCTTTCTATAAACCTATATAACAAATTAGACTTACAAGTAATTTTTTTTCTTTTTTAGAATCTATTTGTGTTAATAATTATTATAGTTTCTTATCTCTATCTCCCTATGTCTTTTCTTTCTCAAAATATGCTAGAGGTAACACTCCAAAACTTTCACCTATAATGGAACCATATTGTTATGTCCTATTCAAAGCCCCCAAAAGGTGTCATTAATTAGGTAAAAATGATGATAATTATTGTTCCTAAATTAGATAAAAAATAAAGAAAATAATTAGTTATTGTTAAATAATATTTATTTAAAGTAGAAAATTTCTATTATGTCATACTAACATAAGTTTCCCATACTTGTTGTGTGTTCTCAGATACTATTTTACAGTTTTATTTATATATACCTTATTTCAAAGTATGTGACATGGGATGAAAGTGGATTCAGATTCTAATTCATCAATTTGTACATAATAAGGAAACATAATTATATTTCTGTTTTATATCACACAAATTTTTTAATTTAGGTTTAAAATACATACCATTTTTTTTCAAGTGAATCGTACGCCATACATGATTTATGGCAGGGGTATGTTGGTTTCAATGCACACTACTTATTTTTAGTACTCATTTTCTATTTCATAAATCAATTTTTTCGAAAAAATTGATTAATACATGTAATGTTAAATAAAATATTACCGACTATAGTGTACCTAAAATGATTCATCCCCATGATGCCTAGTAAAATAGTTCCATATTTATTAATTTATCATGTGTGCATGTATAGCTAGTGGGTGGGTGTCATGAAGCCCCCACTAATACCCCTTATGGTCTAGTAATGAAGAGAGGGAGTGACCCCCAAATCCCTCCTCTAATAGGACACAGGTTAGTGACTATCACTGAGGGTGTAAAACACAAAATTAAAGGCATTAACATCAATAAATTACTTAAGGAAAGGATATAAGAGGAGATATTCCAATAAAAAACAAATAATTTCCATTTCAAAAATAATATTTTATAACCGAAATGATGATAACCTGTCAAATTTACAACAAAAATATAATATATATTGAATAAGTTCTAAGTATTCAATCCATCTACCACCTCCATCCGAGATACCCAAACATTAGCTCCAATCTTCATCATATTATCCTAGAAATACTTAGAAAACTATGGTGGGGTGAGCACTTTTGAGTACTCAGTAAGATCATCCTTCTATGAAAGATTAACATTCATGGTCAATAAATATTCAAGAGTAAGCAAGATAGAAACCATCTAAAAAACTTTCAAGGCATAGATACAAGTAGGAACATAACAATAGAATAATAAAATTTACAAGCCAAAACATCCCTTCTACTTCAACAATGTCCTCAACATAGTGCACATCATCATGGGCATCAAACTGGTATCCATTATCAACAACCAAACCAAACCAAAAAACTTCAATAATTGAGACCAAACATCGCTTCTTGGCTCCTACGCATAAGTTCAAAGTCTACTATAACTCAAACCAGTAGTAATCTGGTAGTGAATCCCCTCATTAACTAATTAGGGATGAAATATGGAGAAAACACAACAAAGAACATATCATGAATTTCAATCCATTCTATAACCAATCAGTAATCATATTCCCATGCACCACACCATATATCTTCATGCCACCATTTACCAGCTATAATCATAATTCCACTGCCACATAAGGCATTTCCACATAGCTATAACTGCATTGTCACATACTATCATCACATATCCACCTCCCAACTATGTGCAGTTAGGGTAATGTAAGCATGAAGGACATAAATTTTATGCCCTCCTCCTTTAAGGTACTTCCACAACTTATGAACTATCATCATATCCATAAAACCTATTCCATAATTCTATACAAAACATGATAACTATATATCAAGAATCATATTTCAAAATAATGTAGCAACATCAACAACACAACCAATTTTTCAAAAAAATAGATCCCACAAACAACAATTTCACATTTCTATATTTCCTCCATCCCCATTTTTTACCAATTACCAGCCTCATTAGATTTCTTATTCATTATCCATAACAAATTCATAAAATAATAATTAACAAACCATGATTAATTTAAATACATCCCACTAACTTTCATTCTATCCACACAAGATTCATATGCAACCCATATTCATATTCATAGTTAAGGGAAATACAAGTCTCCATCCATTACCTTACCAAGACAATTATTCATCATTGTTTTATATAAAATTTAATAACATTTCATCATCAGTACATTATCCCTTCACATTCTTCTTTATGCTAATCAAGTATCATTTATTTCACAACCATCAATAATTTATTAATCTTTCAATTAAACTCCTCATCTATTCATTTTATATTCAACTCATAAGTCATTAAAAATTTCTTGAAATAAATTCTCACCAGTTTCTAGCTTACCCGTTACCTTTAAATTTTCATACCACCCCTTTATTATTTAAAGGAATATTTAAAAAATAAAGTTATCATTTTTAATTCCATATTTTTATTCCCTATTACAGTTTGTTTATTTTAAACATCTTTTCATAAACAATTTTTATTAATAATTCAAGGGATTCATATTGAATCATAATTTACTAATACCCCCTTCCTGTACTTACTAATTAATATTTAACAAGTTCAAGAAACAACATGCACAACCTCAATAGATTTACAAAGTTCTTATTTAGTAGTATTCAAGGAATTCATATTGGAACAGAACAATCAGTACTCATTTCCCTTCATCCATTCTTTTGAGATGCCTTTAACGTTTTAGGTCATCACTATTAAATATATATTCTCACTTCCCCTTCCAATTACCATTATTATTGCATTAACCACTTTATCAGTTTTTATGGAGAAAAAACCACAACATTAAAGTAATAAAATAATTCTCAAAATTCCCAGTTAACTGAATTTTAATTTTATTACCTGCTTTAAATAGTCAACAGATTATAAATGTGACAATATATTTTTAGCAATAAATTTATAACCAAAATACCCAATATAATTCAATAAGAATTAAATACTGAGTAAAAAATATAGAAATCACAAATCACATGAATCTTCATTTCAAAAATCAAACTCCACCCAACTAGTTTATCATTCCCTTATTAATTCCATTCTATTTTAATGAGTGTTTTGTATATTCTTTCCCTTTACCCACAAACCATGAACACCTATAAAGAAACATCAATGAATATAGGGGGAGAAAATGATTTTATGAACAAAATGAATCAAAATAGGTCAAATCAATCATACTATTCTAGAAAATATAAGATAAATCTAGAAACCCCCAGCCTCAAAAATACAAAAAAACTCCACAATGATAAAAACGAACCTAGAAACCAATGAAGCCACAATAAAATTCATCAATATGGAAACATGTAACTTATTATTAATACATCAACCAATATTCTTAGAAAATATGAGCTAATGTTGGTGATTCCATCTATAGATAATGAAAGAGAATAACTAAGGGATGGTAATGAAAAGATACCTCAAAACAAGGGAGAAATCAATCACCATAAATGAAGAAGATAAGGATCCATAAAGGATGAAAAAACACCCCAAAGGGAGGCATTGGAATAATCCAAGTCTTGAGGGAATGAAACTTTGTCGAACCAAGAATATAGGTCAATCCTTACTCAAAAAGAAAATCAAAGAAGCCTCTTCCCTACCATAGAGGCACATGGAACTTCCCAAATAGAATTGATCAAATGATATCCAAAATTACAGAATTAGAAATAGAAAAAAAACCCATATTATTCTATTAGTAGTCATTTATCCTATTTAATATAGGTTGAATAATTTGTGTGGGAACCCCAATGACATAAGAGAAGTTCATTTTCTGTTTTTGATGCCCATAAAAACACCACATGTTCCTCCATAGCACAGGGAAAATTCCCTTCCAATTTTACCTCAACACACTTAAGACCATGGAACAGTGAGACTTAGTTATCCATTTAACAACTCACTCACTCCTCTTGGCCTTTAATCACCTCCCTCACCACATAGTAGTACCACAACCACATCTACACCATTTTAGGTATGCTCATTTTACATAGGTGAAGCTCCCAAACACCATTCTCTCCAGCACACCTAATGCTATGGTGTGGAAAACATCACATTACCCAATAAAGGAACTCCAGGCTCCCACATAGAACTGTATCCAAGACTATGGTGCGTACCCCCTTCTCATTTCTCATATGATGGTAGCTCCTCTCAAAATGCCGATTAGAATGGCTAGCGTGATCATTTCACTCCCCGTGAAACATACTATCACCACTATGACCAAAATTCTATTCCCATAATCCAAAACACCTAACCAAAATGGACATCTAATATGACTAACACTCCACCAAAATATCTTACAAGCCCAAGACCATGACATTTCACTATCCCAATTTTTAATAAATAATATAACCATCCAAAATTACATCCACTATGGGTTTTTAGTGCTTGTAGTGAACCTATAATCTCAATGGACAACTCTATGACCAAACCTCTAAAACAAAATCCATGCCACACTTGAGAGCACAAATATAAACACCACTACACCTGCCATAAAAACATGGTCCACCCAAGAGAGGCTAGAAGACCTCACTATCCACCTATAACACTACTAAACTATTTCTTGATGCCTCTAAATCCATAAAAAAACAACATAAAAAACTATAAAGTCCAGTTACATTATATAAGATACTTCTCAAACTATTCTTATACATGAGAATAAAAAGAAACTAAGAAGAAATGGAAAATGGAAGGTCCAAATAACCACTCCATGAGATAATTCTTAGATATATCACTATAACCAAAACATGGACACTACACAAGAAGAATGCATGATTAAAATATGTGCAATTAACACCCAAAAACTACACTCCCATGGAATATAAATTTAAAAAAAGAACATCACCACTAAAGGAAACCAATAATATTTCTAACCACTATGGATTATAACTAAATTTCAATAGGACACTTCTTTCACCTCAACCAAGTTTCATAAAGTAGTTACACCTTATTTAAAAACAACTTCCTTGTATATTTATAAAAAATCATTAAATGAAAAAATCCTAAGCTTTTTGAAATAAATCATGAATATTTTAATTTTTAAACGTCAATTAGCATATAATTTTAAAAAATGAGATGAAAATACACTATAGGAGTTTCAATGAAAGGACCAGGATCAACAAGAACATTCCCATGACTAATTCTACAATAAAGAATGATTAAAATTATGAATCTCAAGACAAACATACTAACAGTGCCCCACAGTATTATATTGTAAAAATATTAACTCTACTAACATAAGAAACCTAGAGCTACTCCACCCCAGAGTTCTATGTCATGCTCTATCTTTAGAAGTCTACCTTACTCTCATCTTTCAAAAACTCGATTCCCTAAAATTGAGAGCATTCATCCCAACCTTCCAAACTACCTAGGAGGTCCCTTTACAAAAAATATCCATGGATAATAATTATCTATCTATGATATCTATTCAATATCTCACTATTTCCCAAGATAGAAACTAAAAAGGCACAAATGACCATTGGATATTCAGTCTCAAAGACAACTTGAAACATTTTCCCCTCTCTCTCTTATTGGCCAGGTTGCATAGAAACTAGTTAACCAAATCCAAGAAATAGATCTCAATGCTATGTACACCCTCAACCCCTACGAAATCCCATAAACCTATTTCATACAATCATAAATATGCTATCAAGTAAATAAATACTTATTTAATAATTTTAGAAATTCCCCCAATAAATCCCTTTTAGGTCACCACACCTCATCTCCTTATGTCTTTGAGCTATTTTTTAAAATGACCCAACCTCCAACATGACTCAAAACTGACCCTAGGTCTTCATATACCCAAAAAAACCATAAATTATTCCAAAAACATCCTCATCATCAGGGATATATGATCCACAAAATAACTTTGGTACTTATTACTATTGAAATTTTTGTAAGGCTTTATCCTAAGAGCCCCACCTCTATTTTACATGCCTAATATGTCGATGGAATTTTGATAGTATTAATTCAGATCAAAAAACAATAATGTTAACATAGTACACACAAAATAAATAAGCCATCATAGTGGAAAACAATATTTCAAATGAAATGCATCAACCCATGACAAAAATTAGCACAAAACCCACACAACACTTCCTCATATCACATATCCAGCTAAACCCTCACGACCACATCAAAACCCAAAACATCCAATGATTACCTATACATCCAATGATATCACAATTTCCCAACTAATCCCAACACCCTAAATCAAAACATAAATAAAAAAACCACAACAAAAAAATTAATCACTTTTCATTACTCTTTCTTAATAATTTAGTGTGGCTAGAAAAAATCATCAACAAATTACAGGCTTTTAAAAAAACCCTTTTTAATTTCCATCTTTAAGTGGATAATGTTTTATCAAAGGCGAATTATTAATATAATTAATATAATAACATAAACATAGAATCGAGTAACTCCATAAAAAACAATCTTTTTACACCAATTTTATAAAAATAGCTTGGTATTCTAGAGAAAAGATTGTATTAAGGGAAAACATTTGTGTTAAATAGTCTTTGCTATACCAATTTATGGTTTAGGGAAAACATTATCACACAAAACATGAAAATAGTTCAAATAAATCAATCCTTAGGTAGTGCCTTTAAAATGGTATAATATTTCTTCAAGTTAAATTTTAAGAAATTAATCATGCTTTAAATGAGAATTAAAAATCCACACCATCTAAGTTCTTATACACTATGTTTGACTTGATGAAACTATAACTATTTAAACATTTTACCACTCAATTAACATGAATCTAGATTATAAAATAACACTTTATCAGTTATACTTTTTTTATCCATGCTGGTCATACTTAAATTAAAAATTTCCTTAATCATTATATTATAAACGAAACACACTTTCAGGGTACAAGGAATGATATGATCATCTTTAATATTTCGGTATAACATGATAAACATAAAAAATGTTTAAGTAGATACATTATAGGGTTTCCACTACAAATCACATTAACAAAATTCAATCTTAGACATGATTTATACCTTCAAATAATCCTCATTTTACCCATACATATTCCTATTTATATTCAAATAATTAATCATGGAATTGAAACATGTTTTTATATAGCACACATAAATAATTTAGTATTAAGAAACTTAATCCATTCTTGAAAATAAGAGGCCAAATTTATTTATGTATAAGCTCTAAAATTTTATACAGGCCATCATTAAACATTCTGGTCATTTTCCTAGAATTACAAAAATAATAATCAAAATCTATCCTTATATTATATTTTTAACACATGCATTCTATATATCCAATGTGGAAGGTGACACATGACATAAAAACTTGAATAAAATTTAAAACACTTCTATACATGGTTCAAAAACATTTTAAATTTAGTATATCAACATGAAATCTATTAAATGGTAAAATAGTTTACAAAGGCTCTTAAAATTGGAAATTTAATACAATAAGAACATTATAATAATTCTTTACTAACACCTCTATATATATCATAGAAGCATGATAACATGTTATGCACGTAAAATGTGGAAATGGAAATGAATTTAAAAAATAGTAGTTTGTTGAATGCATGGGTACAATACATCTAAGTTCCAACAGGGCCCAAGTAAACAACATATCCCAATTAATTTCTATTTTATTCTTTCCTTTTAGTGTCATGTAATCAATGAAATAAGAAAAAG
The DNA here is from genome assembly GCA_963277665.1 of Viscum album. NCBI lineage: Eukaryota > Viridiplantae > Streptophyta > Magnoliopsida > Santalales > Viscaceae > Viscum > Viscum album. Next base: position 452,597,863 of record OY728133.1, read on the forward strand.
GAAAGTCATCAATAACTACAACATGGTATAATAATCACAAAAACAAATATAATTTCCAGAGTTCAAATCAAAATGTAATAATGATAATGATACATACACCCCCTTATGATTTATCCCCTATAATAGTTATAATTTTACTAAAACATTAAATTGGGTTGTCAAATTCATTATATCGGATCATAGGTGGCTCTAAATATTTATTTCATAGCTGGTCTCTTTAGTCTACACCACATGTCATGATTGGGTTTCATTGATTCTTTATCAATCCCATGCAAACCTAACTTGTTCTTAACTCTAATCCCTACCCTATCGTTCAACAATAATCTTTTATATCACACTTTCATGGCCCCTTCTCCATAGGTATCCCTCTTGGATCAACAATGAAGTGAATGATTCCCCCCCAAATATAACCCCCAATAGTCCATGGGTTGGAGAATAGAACTGAGTGTATAAAACAATCAATGAGAGGTATTACCCTCAATAAAGAATTTAATCCCAAGTGATAATAGGAGATCCAATATCACCACCAATGAATTTCAATTTCACAAATAATTTTCCATAACCTAAATGATGATAACATTTCAAATGTCAAAAAACAAGAGAATATAAATAATATAATACTTAAATGTATAATCCATATTTCATTTCCATTTCATCTACTTGAATAAATGCTCCAATCTTCATCATATTATCTTGGAAACAATTAGATAATTATGATGGGGTGATCACTTGGGAGTACGTGGAAGGATCGTCCTTCTAAAACAAATCAACATATGTGTGAAATAAATATGCAGGAGTAAGAAAGAGTAAATAAATCAATCAAACAATCATGGATTAAATATAATAAGGTATATAACAATACCATAAGAAAGATCAAAAAACTAAAACACTAGTCCCACTTCCATAACATCCTTAGCTAATCCCCCCAAATAATGGGCATGAAATTGATATCTATCATTAGTAATCAAACCAAGAAAAAACACTTCCTTATCTATGACCATACATCACTTATTTTCTCATACCCATAATTTTAGAATCTTCTCTAACTCAAACTAGTATCAATTTGGTAAGATAACCCCTCAATAAATGACCAAGGACACAAAAAGGAGAAAAGAAAAGTCGAAATTTATCATGAATATCAATCCATCCCATAACCAATTAAGAATCACGTTCCAATGAACCACAATATATATCTTCATGTCCCTATTTTCTATCCATAACCGTCATTACACTACCACATACCACATTCTCACATATCCACAACCACATCATAACATACCAACATCACATATCAACCTTACAACTATTAGTCCCTAGGGTAATACAAATATTAATGACATCAACCTCATTACCTCCTCCTTCAATGTACATCCCTTGCTTATGTACTTCCATCATATAGGGGGTGATAATATCTGTAAGAGTTTCCCTAATGGCCATGTTCTCTCCTAGAGCGCTCCTCAAGAACAATATTCTCCCCCCTAGGTTTTCCTCGCATCCATGCTCTCCTTTGAGTCTGGAACATTTTTTAATTCATTTCCTTTTCTCTATCCCAATTTCTCTCCTCTCATTAGATCATGTTTTTCATTTTTTTGTGGTTATTTCATCTTTCATGGTGTTGATATCGAAGGTGGTTCGCTATGGAAGCCTCAGATCACTTCAACATGCTCTAATCTCGTGTACCACCATGCCTCTCTAAGTCAAATCTAGAGCGGTGGTTCATCTTGGTTTTGAGATTTTTGGTTCGGTAGTCGATGTTTTTCATTCGCGCTCTTGAATTGTCTTGTTCTCTTCTTTTCTCATGTTTCAGTCTTGCCAAGATGTCATCGTTCGAAGCCCTCTTCCATTCAAACCTCTACCTTAAATTCAAGTCCCTTGGATCCTCTTCTATTCATATCTATAGTGGTGGATTATTAGAGGTTTTGTGATGTGAGTTCTGATGGCCGACGGTGCCCATCACACGACATATTCGGTGTTTCTTCTTCCTTGACATTCAGGTTTTGGCATCGTCACTAGTTTGTTTTGGTTTCTTTTAGATTTTTTCCTTATGCCATCAATGAAGGTTTGGTGATTATTCTACTATGGTCAATCTGATTGATGTTTCTTTAGTGATGAACACTTTTTTTTTGTTTTTGAAGTGGTTTTTTTAATGTTTGGTTTTGATGGTCTACAGATCTGTGTTGAGCATTCTCATTTGGTGATCTTGTTCTATAGTTTAGGTGTTTTGGTGGATGAAGACTGACTATCTTCGACGTTTTGGTGTGGAATTTGGATGGAGTAGAAGATGAACAGTGTTATGTTGTTATGGTGTTTGACAATGGTCATGTTCTCTGACGACAGGTGTAGTGACTATGATGATGGTGTTGATAGGAAGGCATGACAACAGATCGATGTTTGTTAGGAATGGAGATGGCGTGATGATGCCTACTATGTTATGACAATGATGAAGTTAGAAATTTTACCAGCGGTGTATGATTTGGTTCCCATATCGGTGCCTTTACTTTGTTGAATTTTTAATTCATACCTGTAACGCCCCGACCCCAGCTACCCGGAGTCGGTGCATTACTTCGTAACATTGGCATGATCACAAAATATCATGTCTCGAAAGACCGATTAGTTTAGTAGCCTTGGAAACACTAGATACATTCATAAATGTTACATTACATCATAAAGTGAAAATCTACAATAACAAAGTCTCGATAGTCCACACACATATCCTCTTCTGACTATCCCTGCAGGTCATTCATAAAATACTTCTTCACATCCTGGAAAATATTAAAACATTGAAAGGGGTGATCTCAGATGATCAGTAAGGATAAAAATATTGCGGAAGCTTTCATAAATAAACATAAACATTTAAGGAAATGTATAACTAAAACAAAAGCCTTTTAAACTTGAACATCAAAATAATATGGCAAAAGTAAAATGAGATAATTCCATTTACTTATTCACATGGATATTCTACTAGTCGAATAATCACATGCAATATAAATAACCACTTTCATAATGATGGAATGCATACTGCCAGAAATTCTGAAACATTTTGTCAAGGCCTCGGCCAAGACGTCTAAAATGATTAAGGCCTCGGCCAAAATCACAAATCAAATTGGGAAAGGGCCTCGGCCAATTCCACATCTAGTTGTCTCATGAGACCTACCGATGCATCGAGGAGCTATAGCGGGCTCCACCCGTCACTTACTAAGTCCAATGCATTCCTCATATGAATGGGTTTAAACATATCATAAACCATAACATAATCGTATCACATAAAACATGCCTAAAGGAAACATAAAATTTCCACATTTCAATCACAAGATTTCAATGCAACACATTGATATAATAAAAATGCTTTCAAAACCATTTTCAATACCAAAATAAAAGAAAGTTAAAACTTTGTATTTATTTTTCATAAAAAAAAGTGATGGCTTGTAGAGGAAGCCGAAACTCAAATAATGGTCACGACGGCGGAGAAGTCATTGTCGCTGCATATGTACGGAAAGAAAAACATTCCGTTTTTGTCGTTTAGTAAAACGCTTCATATAAAAAAGATTCCTTTTGAATAAACGTAAAAGTCAAAGGGGTTTATACACCGTATAAAAGAAAATTGTGTATAAAACCAAATATGCCTCAATGAAAGGAGATTGAGACGAAGTCCTTGAAAAGATAATTTTTAAAATAAAATAGATCTATTATGTGTATTCACTATAGGCACACATAAAGAACATAAAAAATAAAAAATAGGACATAATAATATCATGACATAATTTGAAAGTAGGAGATTAACCCAAAGAATGAAAGTTGGGTTAAGAAATTCCCTTACCTCGCGTCCTTTCCTGACTCGACCGTTCTTTAATCTCCTGAATAATAAACTAGAGTTAATTCCTATTTACTTAAGAACCTTTTTCATGTTCATTATTCCTTTTATATCCCTTATTACCCTGTTATGAACATTATGTAATTATTTAAGTTTATAACGGTCATTTTGTCGATCTTAGGTACTTGAGTCAAAAATAACATTCTTATAATTACAAGTTGTTCATGTGGTGATATATCCATTATATCCAGAATTATATTCATGATATAGATATCATATATCTCATATATATCCAGTATATACATTCATTTATAATATTCCATAACGTTTCGAGGTAAGAAATGAAATGCACCGTTCATGGAGACGGTAAGCCGTACGTACGCATGAACGCTATATTCATTTCTATTTCATATTTAATGAAATCATAATGACATAAAGGTATATTATAATTCCAGTATAACATCATATATAATATCATTTACTCCATCCTTTATACATCCCACATATGGCAATAACGATTCAAATCACTTTGAGGGGGCGATAGTCCGCACTTCCTAAAAAGAAAATATCGCGTTTACCCATAATGGAAACCATAAAGGTATGCCATAAATGAAAAATACAAAATCATAAGTAAAACAAAAACATAATATATATCATATATAAAAATAGTGTCATCATAATGGCCACCATTAGAGGTGTTATATGAGTGTTGAACAATCATCGTTTCGTGAGGCAAAATTCACCATCCACAGAAACAGTATGTTCTTTAACCATTAGATGTAGGTGTGTGTAAGTGTAAACCAAATACTTATCATAACAAAATCATAGTATATTTTAGATACTGGTTTTGTTACAAAATAAAGGAATAAAAAGAGTTTAATGGGTTGGAGAAGCTAAATAAAACAAAACAACATTAGAGAAGACATTACCTAAAAATCGGGTAACTCTTTTTGATTTGAGCCAAAGGCTTCCTTGGGAAGAGTTATGCCCAAAGTGAGGCTTCTAGGAGTAAGAGGGGGAAGTTGGGAGAGTATTTGGGCAGAGGTTGGCCAAGCCAAATGTCTTGAAAGTGTGAATGAGGTGATAGAGGTGGGGGCCTTTTATAAGAGGAGAGGAGGGGCACTTTTGGAAAGTAATGAAATGTTATTCTATTATACAATGATTTTCGGATTATAAAGGTCCCACACTTGTATATTTCGAGGATGAGGTGATAAGGGTTCGAAATATCCTCATCCAATAGGTTTTGGACATGTTTAAGTCTTAGATATTACATTATCTTTCCATTTTATTTAAATCGTTAAATAATGAGGTTATCACTGCATCATCATGATGTCATAAATAATTTAATTTATTTAATGTCTAAAAATTATAAAAAAAAATACTATGATGTAGGAAATATTTGTATCTTTCTAATGAATATTTATAGTCAAAATTTGGACTTGTGTAACCCCACTTAAAAACTGTTTTATTAAAACAACTCATGTTTGTGTCAATTTAATTTTAACATTAAATAAATATATATTAATGTCATTTTCCAACCAAAGTGGCTCCATGGGGTCCCAAAGTTGACCCATGGGTTTTGTTGGTCGGCCATGACTCATCCAATAGGAGTAGGACAAGTGTCAAGCTCATCTCATATTATTAAAATATTATTTTTACCTTAAACTACACTAATTACCTCTAATCGCGATTAAGAACTTAAAAGTTACTATTCACCAAAAAATTATTTTAATCTCATTGAACCAAATTTTACTTCTTAATGACAACCATGTATGTCGGATTTTTGAAAATCAAATCACATAAGTGCTAATATTTCATTTAAACGAAAAATCAGTTATTTAACTACCACTTAGTGGTTTCACTATTCATCAAAAATTGAAGTTTTTCAGAACAATGCCAAAATTTCACCCTAAGATATAATTGATATTCCGAATTCAAAAATGATGTCTATTTTACAAAATTACAAACATATAAGTTGCATTAATTAATTTTATAATTAATTCCCGCTGTCATAACAAATAGCGTGTTTTTAAGAAACAATTTATATCAAAAGATTGGAAATTGTTTATGTCCAATTTCAATGTTAAATTAATTCTAATTAACACCATTGGATAAAATGGTAAAAATATATTCTAATTATACTTTAAAACCACTAAATATTATAATTTATCACTGTAAATTATTTTTATTAAAAAAGTTGTTTTTAAGTAATTTTCACTATTCATAAACAATTGGAAGTTCTCAGAAAATTACAAAAAATTCAACTTTGGATAATTTCGATATTACGAATACAAAAATGAAGTCCATTTTGAAATATAAAATTTCTATAATTTTAAAAATTGGTTATTACTATTCATAACGACTACTTTGAATAGTCGCGGTGTTTTAGAACTCGAAGTTGCGTACAATGCAAGCTATTTCATTATTGAATGAGAAGCGTATCATGGAAGCTCGGGGTGTTACATTCTCCTCTCCTTAAATAAATTGTGTCCTCGCAATTTGAAATTTTTCTTTGAAAATAAAAGGTTGAAAAGAGAAAATACCTTTGAGGAAAACCCACATCGGAAATAAGATTAATAAAATTTAGCCTTAATAAGAGGGAAAGGGAAATGAAAAAGTCACCACCCAATTATGATCTCGATTAGGAGAACATTGGTGGAAATTAGAGACATATAATTGGAGGAAAAACGTAAATATTTATAGGGAGTGATTGAGGTCATCAATCACAATCAACTGTCAAATTGAGGGCCTCAAAGCCTTCAATCTATGTTGATTTAAAATATCATCAGTTCAACAAGAAATAAGGTATTAGGATAACACATTTTTTATTTTAATATCCCTTTACTAAAGTTTAAGAATTAATTCATTCATTGAATAAGAGATAGGTATATATATATTTATGCTTGACAATTAGAGTTTCAACCTTCAACTCATCTTTCACTCAAAAAGATAATAGAACTCAAAAATATTATACTTATCCTAATTGTATAAGGTTCCAAATGTTAACACATACCATTTAGATTAGTAAAATTATTTTGTAATAACTAGGGACTTTCTGTGGGCTAGTGGTAGGAAATAAAGGCCTGTCGCACTATGATTGTGGGTTCGATTCCTGCAGCTTTTTCCGATGCGACAGGTTATGCCCCACCCTGCAGGTTGTCCTTTTCCTAAGACTATAGTATCATAATATTCCAAAAATAATCTTCATAAATTTTTTTAACCTTAAACAATACTATCCAAAGATCAACTTAATCCACTCCAACCTTTATAGTTATCCAAAATACCTCTGTCCAGACTTTCTCTAAAAGGTCTCTTAATTCCAAAATCAATTTATCAGATTCCCCAAACAAAGTAAAGTTTCTCTTATTGTCACATACTAAAAATATAATTACCTTCATCATATTAAAACTTTACTGAAATCAACAAGTACTACAGTACAATCCTTATATATAAAACACATTATTCTAATAACCAGAATATAATACATGAGTCCAAAAGCACCAATACATTAGTTATTCTGCTTCAACTGTAGTAACAACATAAGATTGTCCTTGATCCCTTGGCCTTTTCTGAGGTAAGTTTCCCTGACGCTTAGGACATTCATTTGCATAATGACCCATTTCTCTACAATTGTAGCATTCAACTTTGATAGCCTCTTTCTTTCCCTTGCAATCACGAGCCTGGTGACCCTTTTCTCCACATTTATAACAAAATCCCATTCCTTTTAGGCAAGTACCAGGGTGATTGTTCCCACAATTATCACATAATGGAAAATCCTTCTTTCCCTTTTTCCCTTTATCTGTCTCTTGTTCTACCATTCTCTTTTTCTCTTGCTTTACTTTGTTGTCATAAGACTTAGAGAATTCCTTTTCTGTCTTGATAGAACATGAGACAATATCTTCGTATGTTGAGAAAGATTGTGATACTAAAGCTCTACGGAGAAATGGTTTTAACCCATCAAAGAAACGATCAATCTTACCTCTTGGGTTACGTATATAATCTGTAGCATACCTCGCCAACCTTGTAAAGTTGGCCTCATACTTTGCGACATTCTCATCCTCCTTTTGTCTCAGACTCAGAAATTGCCTTTCTGTATCTGCTCGATGGTCATGAGGAAAGTATTTTTCTAAGAAAATCTCTTTGAACTCCCTCCATTCAATATTCGATACGTCATCATCTTCCTTTGTATTTTGAATCAATGACCACCATTGATCAGCATCTCCAGTGAGGCGGTAAACTGCCATGATAACCTTCTCCCTTTCGCTACTCCCCAAGGTGTGGAATATTTTCTCTAAGGATTTTATCCATTGCTCAGCTACTAATTGATTTGTACCCCCATTAAATGTTGGTGGTTGTTGCCTCATGAAGCGGTCTAACATTGATCCTCCACGTTGCGGACCAGGGTGCTCCATACGAGTAAGGTTATTATTCATAACCTGAGTGAGTTGTCCCAGTATGGTAATAAGTTGATCAGCACCAGTTGTATCTCCAGATCCAAAATAATTATCTTGAGTAGGAGGGAAATCCCTACACGGAGTGCGTGCATTGATACTGTTTCCATTCCTTCCACTAGGCGCCATTTCTAAACAATGGCATAAACTAGATTATTTTATGAAATAAAATACATAATTCCATACTTGTAAAACACTTAACACTAATTGAACTATTTATGGACATAATCCATAACCATAAAAAAAATTTCTTTGAGAATGTATATACTCATAACCCTTCTTAGTGGTTTATAAAGAAAATGAGAATTATCCTAATCATATCCCCCGGGAGTGTCGTAACCAAGAGTGCAACAAGGCCCGTTGTCGTTCACCAGTTCCCGTTCGAGTCTAGCTCAAAGCGGTGTTTTCAGGTTTTACCCCTAGGTATATCTATGCCAGAGCCGCCTCTACCTGCTCGTATCCAGACAGTGATGTATTTCTCGGAAAACTCACAACATCTCTACAATACCAAAATTCTAGGAAGTTCTTATATACTAATCCTGAAAGTCTATCTTTGGGCTATGTGATCTAATCATAGTTTATCTAAATCTAGCTTCCAAGGTTAGTAATAAACTGCCTCTGATACCAACTATAACGCCCCGACCCCAGCTACCCAGAGTCGGTGCATTACTTCGTAACATTGGCATGATCACAAAAGATCAAGTCTCGAAAGACCGAATAGTTTAGTAGCCTTGGAAACACTAGATACATTCATAAATGTTACATTACATCATAAAGTGAAAAGCTACAATAACAAAGTCTCCATAGTCCACACACATATCCTATTCTGACTATCCCTACAGGTCATTCATAAAATACTTCTTCACATCCTGAAAAATATTAAAACATTGAAAGGGGTGAGCTCAGATGCTCAGTAAGGATAACAATATTGCGGAAGCTTTCATAAATAAACATAAACATTTAAGGCAATGTATAACTAAAAAAAGCCTTTTAAACTTGAACATCAACATAATATGGAAAAATTAAAATGAGATAATTCCATTTACTTATTCACATGGATATTCTACTGGTCGAATAATCACATACAATATCAATAACCACTTTCATAATGATGGAATGCATAATGCCAGACATTCTGAAACATTTTGTCAAGGCCTCGGCCAAGACGTCTAAAATGATTAAGGCCTCGGCCAAAATCACAAATCAAATTGGGAAAGGGCCTCGGCCAATTCCACATCTAGATGTCTCATGAGACCTACCGATGCATTGAGGAGCTATAGCGGGCTCCACCCGTCACTTACTAAGTCCAATTCATTCCTCATATGAATGGGTTTAAACATATCATAAACCATAACATAATCGTATCACATAAAACATGCATAAAGGAAACATAACATTTCCACATTTCAATCACAAGATTTCAATGCAACACATTGATATAATAAAAACGCTTTCAAAACCATTTTCAATACCAAAATAAAAGAAAGTTAAAACTTTGTATTTATTTTTCATAAAAAAGTGATGGCTTGTAGAGGAAGCCGAAACTCAAATAATGGTCACGGTGGCAGAGAAGTCATTGTCGCTACATATGTATGGAAAGAAAAACATTCCCTTTCTTTCGTCTAGTAAAACGATTCGTATAAAAAAGATTCCTTTTGAATAAATGTAAAAGTCAAAGGGGTTTATACACCGTATAAAAGAAAATTGTGTATAAAACCAAATATGCCTCAATGAAAGGAGATTGAGACGAAGTCCTTGAAAAGATCATTTTTAAAATAAAATAGATCTATTATGTGTATTCACTATAGGTACACATAAAGAACGTAAAAAATACAAAATAGGACATAATAATATCATGACATAATTTGAAAGTAGGAGATTAACCCAAAGAATGGAAGTTGGGTTAAGAAATTCCCTTACCTCGCGTCCTGTCCTGACTCGACCGTTCTTTAATCTCCTGAATAATAAACTAGAGTTAATTCCTATTTACTTAAGAACCTTTTTCATGTTCATTATTCCTTTTATATCCCTTATTACCATGTTATGAACATTATGTAATTATTTAAGTTTATAACGGTCATTTTGTCGATCTTAGGTACTTGAGTTAAAAATAACATTCTTATAATTACAAGTTGTTCATGTGGTGATATATCCATTATATCCAGAATTATATTCATGATATAGATATAATATATCTCATATATATCCAGTATATACATGCATTTATAAAATTCCATAACGTTTCGAGGTAAGAAATGAAATGCACCGTTCATGGAGACGGTAAGCCATACGTACGCATGAACGCTACTTTCATTTCTATTTCATATTTAATGAAATAATAATGGCATAAAGGTATATTATAATTCCAGTATAACATCATATATAATATCATTTACTCCATCCTTTATACATCCCACATATGGCAATAACAATTCAAATCACTTTGAGGGGGCGGTAGTCCGTACTTCCTAAAAAGAAAATATCACGTTTACCCATAATGGAAACCATAAAGGTATTCCATAAATGAAAAATAAAAAATCATAAGTAAAACAAAAACATAATATATATCATATATAAAAATAGTGTCATCATAATGGCCACCATTAGAGGTGTTATATGAGTGTTGAACAATCATCGTTTCGTGAGGCAAAATTCGCCATCCACAGAAACAGTATGTTCTTTAACCATTAGATGTAGGTGTGTGTAAGTGTAAACCAAATAATTATCATAACAACATCCTAGTATATTTTAGATACTGGTTTTGTTACAAAACAAAGGAATAAAAAGAGTTTAAGGGGTTGGAGAAGCTAAATAAAACAAAACAACATTAGAGAAGACATTACCTAAAAATCGGGTAACTCTTTTTGATTTGAGCCAAAGGCTTCCTTGGGAAGAGTTCTTCCCAAAGTGATGCTTCTAGGAGTAAGAGGGGGAAGTTGGGAGAGTATTTGGGCAGAGGGTGGCCGAGCCAAATGTCTTGAAAGTGTGAATGAGGTGATATAGGTGGGGGCCTTTTATAAGAGGAGAGGAGGGGCACTTTTGGAAAGTAATGAAATGTTATTCTATTATACAATGCTTTTCGGATTCTAAAGGTCCCACACTTGTATATTTCGAGGCTAAGGTGATAAGGGTTCGAAATCTCTTCATCCAATAGGTTTTGGACATGTGTAGGTCTTAGATATTACATTATCTTTCCATTTTATTTAAATCGTTAAATAATGAGGCTATCACTGCATCATCATGATGTCATAAATAATTTAATTTATTTAATGTCTAAAAATTATAAAAAAAATACTATGATGTAGGAAATCTTTTTATCTTTCTAATTAATATTTATAGTCAAAATTTGGACTTGTGTAACCCCACTTAAAAACTGTTTTATTAAAACAACTCATGTTTGTGTCAATTTAATTTTAACATTAAATAAATATATATTAATGTCATTTTCCAACCAAAGTGGCTCCATGGGGTCCCAAAGTTGACCCATGGGTTTTGTTGGTCGGCCATGACTCATCCAATAGGAGTAGGACAAGTGTCAAGCTCATCTCATATTATTAAAATATTATTTTTACCTTAAACTACACTAATTACCTCTAATCGCGATTAAGAACTTAAAAGTTACTATTCACCAAAAAATTATTTTAATCTCATTGAACCAAATTTTACTTCTTAATGACAACCATGTATGTCGGATTTTTGAAAATAAAATCACAGAAGTGGTAATATTTCATTTAAACGAAAAATCAGTTATTTAACTACCACTTAGTGGTTTCACTATTCATCAAAAATTGAAGTTTTTCAGAACAATGCCAAAATTTCACCCTAAGCTATAATTGATATTCCGAATTCAAAAATGATGTCTATTTTACAAAATTACAAACATATAAGTTGCATTAATTAATTTTATAAATAATTCCCGCTGTCACAACAAATAGCGTGTTTTTAAGAAACAATTTATATCAAAAGATTGGCAATTGTTTATGTCCAATTTCAATGTTAAATTAATTCTAATGACCACCATTGGATAAAATGGTAAAAATATATTCTAATTATACTTCAAAACCACTAAATATTATAATTTATCACTATAAATTATTTTGATTAAAAAAGTTGTTTTTAAGAAATTTTCACTATTCATAAAAAATTGGAAGTTCTCAGAAAATTACAAAAAATTCAACTTTGGATAATTTCGATATTACGAATACAAAAATGAAGTCCATTTTGAAATATAAAATTTCTATAATTTTAAAAAGTGGTTATTACTATTCATAACGGCTACTTTGATTAGTCGCGGTGTTTTAGAACTCGAAGTTGCGTACAATGCAAGCTATTGCATTATTGAATGAGAAGCGTATCATGGAAGCTTGGGGTGTTACAATACCTGGGTTTTAAATTCTGGTATTTTATGGTGTAACACGGTTCCCACTTTTCCAAGTGGGTTTTATGGGAATAAAAAAATTGATTTGTAGGATTTGTATTGCCATCATATTCCGACAAGATCTTCTATAATTCTTACCACAACATAACAACCATATATTAAGATTTATATTTAACAATAAGTGAACAACATCAATAACATAACTAATGATTTAGGAAAAGAGACCACATAAATAGTAATTTCACATTTCTATATTTCCTCTATACACTTCATTTAATGATTCCCAACCTCATTTGATTTATTATTTATTCATTCAAAGAAAATTCATATAAAAATAATTAATAACCCATGAATCCTATAATTTTATACCACACACATTTATTCCAAAAACACATGATTTATATCCAACCCATATTCATACTCACAGTTATGGCCAAACCAAGCTTCCATCCATTTCCATTCCTAAGAAAATTATTCATCATTAATTAATATATATGTTGTTAAAATTTCATCATTTCAACCGGTTTCTATTTATTTCATATACATCAATAATTTATTAATCAGTACATTAAAATCCTCATCTTTTCATTTTCTATTTTCCTCATAAGATATTAATAATTTATTAGAAATAAATGCTTACTAGTTTCCATATTACCCATTAGTGTCAAATTTTCACACCATCTGTTCATTATTTTAAGGAATATTTAACCAATTAACTTATCATTGTTCAATTACATATTTTGTTCTGTACTGAAGTTTCCCCATTTTCAACATCATTTCATAAAACTGTATTATCAATCATTCAAGGGAGTTATATTAAACAAAAAGGTAAAAAAACCCCTTCATATCATTACCAATTAACCATTAACTATATAAATAAATATAAATCATAAACTCAATTACTCTCTAGGTTTCATATTTATAAATATTTGAGGAATTCATATCAGAACACAAAAGTTAAGACTTATTTCCCATCATCCTTTCTTGTGAGATGAAGTTAAATTTTTAGGTTATCACTATCAAATATAGATTCCCACTCCACTTCCAATTACCATTATAATTACATAAACAAATTTTCCCATGTTTATGGAAAACAAATACACAAAACCAAAATATCAAAGAAGTACAACAATTTTCAAAACTCCTCATTTCTAGAATTTCATTTTGTGTTACCTACTTTAAATAGTTAATCAATTATATTTGTGGAAATCTATTTTTAATGAAAAAATTATAACCACAATAACCAATATAATTATATAAGAATAAATGTTTTTTTATAAATATAGAAATCTCAAAGCACATACATCTATTTTTCAAAACCCAAGCTCCACCCAACCTGATTATTGTTCCCTTATTAATTTCAGTTCTATTTTAATGAGTGTTTCATATATTCTTTCCATTTACCAACAAACCAAGACAACCCATCAAGAAACATAAATCATTATAGGGGTGAAAATGATTTTATGCATAGAAGGAATTAAAAAATTACATATAAAGAATACTATTCTAGAATATGGATGATAAGTCTAGAAATATACTACCTCAAGAATATAAGAAACTCCATGATGAGAGAACTGAAATCAGTCACCAAAAAAGAAAAAATAAACTTACTCAAGAATGAAACATGACACCCATTCTTAAAAAAAAATTGAGATCCTGAGAACCCATGAATTGATGTTGTTGCTACCATATAGATAGAAAAAATAGAAGAACCAAGGGAGGGTGGCGGAAAGATACCTCAAAACAAGGAAGAAAACAATCACCACAAATCAAGAAGATGTGATTCCATATGGGATAATAAAAAATCCTAATAGATTACCTACAATTGAATTAATCTTTAGGGAAGGAAACTAGGTCAAAACAAGAAGATATTTCAACCCTTACTTATAGAGAAAATCAAACAAGCCGCTTACTTGACATAGAGGCACTCAAACATTCTATAATAGCCTTGGTAAAAAAGATCCTAAATTCCATTATTCAAAATAAAAAAAATCCACTATTCTTTTAGTGGACATTTTTCCTATTTAATATGAGATGGATCACCACCATAGGAACCCCTATGACATAAGAAGAGATCATACATCATTTTGGATGCTCAAAAAAACAACAAATGGTTAACCATGATATAGGGACAATTACCTTACCATTTCATCTCACCATGCCTAAGACCATGGTGCAGTGAGACCCAACCAGCAGTTTTCCAGCTCACCTACTCAGATCAGCCTCTACATTCATCCCTCACTAGGAATAAGTACCAAAACTACCTTTACACCATTTTCTGCATGCCTATTTCACACATGTGAAACTCTTAAACACCACTAAACACTATTCTTTTCAACACACCTAATATTATGGAATGAAATAATTCTCACAACATATCAAAGGAACTCTATTCTCCAAAAAATCCCCACATATAATACTATGGAATAGTTCCCCACCTTGTTTTTAATATGAGGGTACCTCCTCTCAAAACATTGAATAAAATGGTCAGATTATCCATTTCATTCCATGTTCTGCATCATAACACCATTAGGACCAATCTATAATGCTCAGGCACCAAAATCCCTCGACAAAATGGCCATCTCTTATGGAAAACACTCCTATATGACCTCCAAAAAGACCAAGACTATGGTTTTTCATTGTCCCCATTTTCCTTGGGGAATATTTCCATCTAAAACACCCTCTACTATGGGTGTTTCAGTGTCTATAGTGCACCTCTCATCCAAACGGCCAACTCTATGGACATACCTCCAAAATAGAATGCATTTTATGCCTGAAATCACCAAAAAACCTCCAAAATTTCCACCAATATAATGCGGTGTTCCTCAGAGAAGTATAAACACACCAATACCCCTTAAAACACCACACAAATATTTTTAGATTCCACCCACACCTTAGACACACAATGTAACTAACTAAAATGTTTAAGGACTTTACAGTGGGGGTTTAGTTTCCCCTTAGCAACTATGAGACGATGCTTCATAAGAAGTTTCTAAAAGTCCCTATGTTCCATTCCAATGATTATAAATATGAATTTCATTAAATAATAATAAAATATAAATATACTCAATAAGATATAATAAAGATAACATAAATGTTTCATTATTTTATTTTTTGATAAAATTGAGAAAGTATATAATAATGTTACCATAATTTATTCCCAAATTATTAACTTCAATACATCAATATCATTTTTCCAGGTATCTATATCAATCGACATGTGTGTTTGAGTAGTGACACCAATATAACTAATAAAAATGGATTTTTTTGGGGTCAATAGGTTGGATGTGTTCATTCCATACTACCTCAAATTTTAGGCCTTTACTTCTCACCATAATAATTTTTAGTAAGACTATCATGATACAAGACTCTAATATTTTCTCAACTATGTAGTTCATATTAAAAAATTTCCTCTGTTTCAACATTGTCACAATTTCAACATTGTTAATATATTGTTCCTTAGGATTGGTATCATCAACATGTGGAGAATCCATTGTCCATAAAAATAGTTAAAAATTCAATTTAGATTACATAAATGCAGTAGTGAGCACATAATATTATGAAGAAACACATTGGATATTTTAAACAAAATTTAACCTATATATCAAACTCTCTAATGTTTTCTTTATAATTTGAAGAAATTTGGCCCCTCTATTGAGTATATAAATCCCTTCTTTGTGGTCTTCTTTTAAATATAGGACACTATCTACATTGGTACCATAAATAATTATTGTAAATCGCCAATGAAAGGATCATCCTCAATGTAATTTTCATTTGACCATGATGTTTTTTTAATCAATAACAAAAACAATGGACCATTTTTTACAGGACCTAAGACATAAAATACTTGCACTACTTGTGATTCAATTATGAAAGGTTAATCCAAATGTCCGTAATAAAATTAAATTTTGAAAATATCATTTCATTTATTTTAACCAAAATCCTATTATCAATACATTTTCATCAAAAAATCATCATTTAGAATTTCGGTTTAATAAAACTCCCATATTTTTTCAATGATGCCAAAGAATGACATATTCATATAAATTGGAATTCTATCCTTACTACCAGATATATTCATATCTTCCACCATAATATAAACTCTACGATTTTGCATCATATTAAATTCATAATATTTCTTTTTATAGAATTTATAACAATTAATTATATAAATATTATAAGATAATACATGCAAACTTGGTTGTCTGACAAGTCATCAAATTCATTCTAAAATTTAATTCAGATTTGTAGATAACTCAATATAGTCTCAAAACCATCCTATAAACTATTGATTATGTGTATCTAATATCCACATTTTAGTCCTTTGTGGATTTAAATTTACTAATAATTACTTAATGGGATTCAACAAATGGAACAACCTATATACTATTTTGTAAAATTGAAATGCAAGTTTTATCTTATTACAACAACCCAATATTTTAATATGTAATTCTCTATTAAATGGATACTAAGTTCGATATAATGTACCATATAAAACATCACGTTTAAATTGTACCATGATATGCTATAGAAATATTATTATTTAAATATGACCATTATAACCTACCCATTGGTTTGGAGGGTATGGATAGAAGTAAACACATTATGAAATATATGTTGAAAAGTTTTCTTTGTTAAAATTTATTTAATAGTTCCTAATAAATTGGTGTAAAATTTTAATAATAATAATTAGATAAAATAAGGATAAAACCCATTAAAAGTATAAAAGGGACATTTTTCTATAAAAAAATATTTTCCTTATATTTTTTATTTTCATTTAAAATCCAAATTTATGAATTTTAGAAATTTTATTCTATAAAATGGATTTTTTTAAATCATCATATCAAATATATCTTAGGGGCATTTTTTTGGATTTTTCTAAAAAGATTGATATTTGGGTGAATAGTGGAAAATACTGTTTTTTATAAAAAGATGTCATTTATTTTAAAGTATTTTAAAAGAAATATTCTATTTTGGATTAGTTTTAAAGTAAAATTAGTTCCACTTTATTAAACATTATATAATAAATTAAATAGTAAACAACATTTCACATGATTTTATAATAAAATCATTTTTATACTTAAAATGGTTATTTTTCTAAAAACTATTTTTCATTACATTTCTTGCACTTATATTAAAATTAATTTTTACCAATTATAGGAATTGAATCATAGTAAATGGATTAAAAATATTTTATCAGAATATTCTAGTTTATTAATGATGTCAATTTCATTTTTGTTCGTAATGAATAGTAACCATGATATATATATTTATCACCATAGTAAAGTCTAAGATAGGGTAAAAGTGTTAAATCAAGGGTTAAAGCCTTAAAATATCACAAAACTTCGTATTAAAATGAATACATGGGGTAATTAACAAAGTAAATTGATATTATCTTCAATAATGGTCAAATTTGGAGCCACTTTCTCATAATATGACTTCCCCTTTATATTAATAAAATAATATTTCCAAAAAGTCACTTTCTATCAATTATTATATTTTTAGGATAAGGATGTAGTCAGAAATACCACATGGATGAATATTGATGATAAAATTGAATATAAATAAACTATATTTATGATAGTAATTTATTTTTAATTTATTTTAAAAATATAATTACATAGAAGGTTTATTCATCACCGATGCAGTGCTTGTGGAGTTGGGTGAAAAATCGAAGTAAATGGTTTTTCAAGTTTTAAGAGTGATATTTTTTTGATAAGTGATAGTATTTCACGATTTTTATTGATCAAAATAAATGTTAATAAATTTTTTAAATATTGAAAATTTAACTCCATTGGAATCTTCTTGTCTTTAAAATCAAATTATGTAAATGGTTCTTAAAAAGACTTTAAGGATATTTAATGTTAAATAATATATTAGTAAATTAACTAAAAATAATAAAAATTACATCATGATTAAAGTTTATATTAAAATGGATTATAAAAACACATATTTTCCAATTTTTAACCACTTTAAAATTTTAAATTACAATTTTTATCCTAAAAGACTAAGTATTTATGAAAACACCATTATTTTTTTCCTATAAAAAATAACTTAATCTAACCTTTCAAGGACACATATGAGTTTAGTTTTCTATAAATACTCTACCCAAATCCATATATAAACTTATAATTAAACTTCTACATTCACATATAGTAATCAAATTTTAGTTCTCCATATTCGTTAATCTTAATTGAATGGTGGTGTTTCGAAGACCATGATAAGGGCTTCCAAGCCTCTTTCACCTCTTTTAATTATAATTAATTATCTTAAGACAACATTAAAAATTAATTTTTTTACAATGATTCCATTGGTATGGTATTTTAATCTATTTTATCAATTAATTATTGGGAATCACTTGTTACTTCTTAATGAACTCTCCTCCATTTGCCGTTATTTTTGTCAAAATATAGGGTTTTTAAAGTTGGTATTTTAATTTAAATTATCCTCTAACATTTCAATAATAATATTAATAACTCAAAATTTATACTAGATATATTTTTTATGTATCATATATGATTTTTTCTAAAACTCACATATTTAATAAGTTATCTTTCTTTTTACCATTTTCAAAAAACACCACTCACCATGGTCGTTTTGCGCAACCTACATGAACGATGATGTTTTCATGAATTTAAGTATATTGTGGGTATTATTCAAAATTTATTTTAAGATGGAATACAAAATTAATTTTCAATTAATTTTATTATTATGATTCTATAATGGTAAATTATTCATTATATAAATGAAAGTAAAAGTAAACAAACATAGTTATTTCTAATAATGAAAAATAGGCTTATTGAGGAAGGATTTCAAGATGGTGCCAATTTGATGAAATTTTGAAAATACATATTTATTTAATGATATATAACATATTACTTGAATATTTTAGATTTTATAAACCCATTTTCTATGAAAATTTTCCATTATAAATATACCATACAAGTTTTCATATTATGAACCAAATGATCCTAAAAAGACCAATGTGAACTATAAAAAATTAGTAAATGAACATAACATGATAAATAGGGATAATAGTAAGGGAATAAACTTGAAAGATGTTATTAATAAATTTTTTATTATTCAATAAGGTATTGTATGTATGAGGCAAGTTAGGACTCTTGATAAGGGGTTTCTTAACTAAATTTATTTTCATTGGGTCATATCCCTTCTTCATTTACTATATTATGACAAGATTATATTTGTTATAAGAATTGATTATTATATAATATATTTAAAATTGTTTTATATAGATTTAAATTTATTAAGTGTAATCACTTCATTGATTAATTTTCAGTTCAATGTTACACTCTTTGTAGTATGCTTGAACTTGTTTGAGTGGAACAGACGATGTCTATTATGTCTGTCATCAGGTATTCACCCCCCAACTATATAATTTAGCACGATTTAATTAGGGGAGGATATTTTGTATCATGATTAATGATAGGTGGTGTAGCCTATTAAAACATTAGAGGAATGTGGTGTCAGAGAATTCGGCCGGTGGTGCGACTGTAGAACACATCGGTGTGATGGCAAAGGAAATTCTAGCAGTGGTCGGTACTGCGAGGTGAAAATGACAGTGGTTGGTTTTTGGTGGTGGTGATGCATGGATTATGATGGGGATATTAAATAATAGGACTATTATGTATCTATTGGATCTTATGTGGACAAAAGCTTCTCATTGGTGTACATGTTGCATAGTGTCGATGGTTGAATGGCGTACGACAGGACTCTAGTGGAAAATGCATATAAGCCTTTGTGTACGGGCCTACAAGATATGTATATTGGGCTCTTAGTTCTCTTGGTCCTTGATATACATGTAATTAGGTCCCTCTAACCATAAAAAAGAGTTTTTTCTTGGTTTAATAAAGAATTGGGGGTATATTTTAATGTTCCAAAATTCCATTTATTTTTTTTAAAAAACATTATAGGGGTTTACTTCAAGACTAGGAGCCCTAAAGATACTCGATTCCAAGTCTCGGTGAGCACGAAATAGTTGTTTGAGCATTTTTTAAGTTTATTTAAAATATCACATGTGAGAAATTTTGGAAACTTCTAAAAAGTTTCCCTGAATAAAAATCTGAGGGCACTGTTAGTCCAAAATGATGACTTTACCTAATAATGGACTTAACCTCGACCAACATGGGTCAAGGGAAAAAGTTATTTTTTGAACTTTTTAATAAATTTTATTAAAAGAATTTATTAATGGAAAATAAAATAAACATCAAGTTTAGGTTAATTTGAATTATAAATTCATTGCAACATAATGACATTACAAGGAAACATAACCAAAATGTTATTTCATAAATAAAATAGCCTAACGACGCTACAACACAACAAAGCAGAACATGTTTCCTATCATTAATGGATTGACCTAGATCAATCATTGGCACATTAGAGAAATTATTTTAACCCTTTGATATTTGGTGTTTCCGAACGATGACCAATGAATGACCTCTAGTGATGAATTAAGGAGCGACGAATGTAGTGACATCAATCATCACCAACGAACAATCCACCAATTAGGTTGGGGGTTTTCTCATTGAATTTGTTTCCCCATTCTTTCTTTATAAATAAAGAATGCGGATCAACCCACGAATAGGTTGATCAGTGGGTCATCTATTCTTGTGGGAGGGTTGCATGATCTCAGGGTTTAGATTCAGGGTTAGTCATGATAGAATCTCATTCTTACTTTTTTTAAACTATAATGTGGAGGAATAGGGCTGGCCCAAACAAGGTCTGGATTCCTCTGTTATTGGAGTTTGTGTGTTCTTTGTGACTGAACCCCTGGATCGACGACAATATGACCTTGAGTATATAGTAGGGACGATGATGACCTTATAATTAAATATGTGATCACAGATTAGAGAACAGACCATCAGAGCATGTCTGGTGGCCCGTGGAAGGGTCCACCGACATGCAGTAGTGATCACTTATGGGAGGTGGTGTGAAATGGTGGCATTTTGTAGTATTGGAGGACCCCATGACATCGGCCATGGGGTGGTAGATAAGGGCCGCCAACAACGGTCAGGTGCAGGGTCTCCAATAGATGTGTAATAAAGCCTTGTCATGATAACAGAGAACCACAGTCTAGTGGGACCATGATAGGAGGGCCCTACAACGACTCCTGGGGTGGTCACGTGGCAATTGCCTCCACTTCTGGGTGACACAAGATGACTCACTCATAGTGATCCATGAAGAAGAAGGCTGGACGGGCCACCCCAAAAGACTGAGCCCGCAGCCAAGCCAGTCTGGGGTAGACCATGTCAATACAGGGTGAGCCCAGCGGACTGAGTCGGGTTGGTGGACCTTAGGTCGAGTCGGGTGAGGTTGATCAAACTGGGTTGGACTAGACCCAGACCCTACCATTCATTTTTAGTAAAATAGTCTTAACTTACAAACTATACATCCGATTGATGAGCTGTTTGTGGAATTGGGACCCTTATAATGAGTCAGTACTTTTGAATTATTCTAAGTGAGTTTCCACAGTGGTTGAGATATAACCAATGGATTAAGGATGATATTCTCCTGGAATCAAGTGCGCTACCATCAGGAATCCTGTGAATGGCTATGATGAGATGGAGGTTCCAAGAGGACCTCAGTAACCTAGAAAACAAGTAGTTGTGGGGACCTGTGTAGCCCAGTAGATTATTATCTATGCGAACATGTGTGGCCCAACAGATGAGTATCTGAGAAAACCTCAATGGCCTGGAAGACGAGTAGCCGAGCAGACCTCAGTGACCCAACAGACGAATAGTCATGCAGACCTATATGGCCCAATAGACGAGAATCTGAGCAGACCTAGGTGGCCCAAAAGATGAGCATAACTAAGTGTCATAATAGACTTAAGTGATGCATCAGGGATGAGTCCCTCAATAGTAAAATTATTCATCTTTACAATTGATAATCCCGGTTTTTATATTTTATGTTATACCTGTTTGAGTTGTCCATTTCTTTGTCTGTATTTATCCTTTGGGGTATTTCTTTGTGGTTTTGGGTACCTACTGATTATTGTGTTAATCACCCCTACACGGTCTTCCCCTTCACATGTCGTGTTTTGTGCAGACGATCGACACTTTGACAGAGACCTTGGTGGTCTTGGACTAGGCGGTGCCCGTTGAGATCAAGTAGGCGAGGCATACTCCTACAGATTCTGGAAGCTACTCTATACCTACCCATAAGGTAGGGTTTTCAATAAATGGATTTACATAGAACTTTTTACTTTATTTTTTAAGCTTGTCTTTGATGGGATTGTATTATAGCTCCTTTACTTTCATCCTGTACTGTTTTACACTCAGCGGTTGTCTTAGTGGCATGCATATTTTCTTTTTCAGCATTCTGGGATGGGGTTTTGAGTGTGTGTGTGTACAGGTACTTAGATAATGCCTCTCACATGCAGGATAATGCCTTTGGAACTGGTTTCCATCCCTTGGAATTTTTGAGGCGGGCTTGGGGTTATCATGGAACAGGCCCGAGGGGACGGTTTATGACAAATTGGTATCAGAGGCAGGTTGGTCCTACCTTAAAGACTGAGAGTCTGTGGTTTTGTTTTGGGGAAATAGTGTTAAATGGTTTTAGTTTGAATTCCAGGCTCAAGAAGTCTAGTTTTGGTGTGGATACTGACATATCCATACACCAGGACCCTAAATTATGATTTTTGACTTGATACATGAAAAAATTGTTTATATGTATCATATAAGAATTGAGGGTGTTCTCATGTCCTTCTTGAGTTAGAGTAATATCACCAGGTATAACATATTGATTGTGGTTCATCTTGACCTAATTCAAGATGCCTCTATACAGAGAGCTTGGAAGGATTATAGTGCATGACCATGAGGATGGAAAGCCCAGCGATTAGGCATCAGTACAAGGATCAATACTGGAGATAGCCCCACTAGGAAGTACACCAGCATTGCCACCACCCATTGGTCAAAAGTTTCTACTGGCACTACTGGTAGAGGACACATGTAGGCTTAGTGCCTTACATGAGTTACAGAGGCAGAGACCTCCCAGGTTCAAGGGCGAGACTCACCCCCAGTTGGTAAAGGATTGGATTGAGGTGGTTATGCAATTATTCCGACAAGGGAGGATGCCTCTCGACCAGATGTGGATCTTAGTAGTGATCCTTCTTCAAGGATTAGTGGGGAGATGGTGGAGATTGATGATCCAGATGCATGAAAAGGAAAACCTCACCTAGACAGACTTTGATCACCTCTTCATAGAGGAGTTCTTTTCAGTAATGTTGTGCTCAGTATGCAAACATAAGCTATGACACCTACAACAGGGTTGAATTATAGTATCCGAGTACTCAGTGAGATTCATTGAGCTATCACGCTACTCCATATACATGGTGAAATACCCATTCTTTAGGGATCAAGATTTTGAGTAGGGACTACCCCAAGAGATCAAGTAATCCATGATATCAGTTAGCATCCCTACTGAGGCTGTGGTGCCGGATTGAGCCCTACTTGTGAAGAGATTCCTAGTAGAGCAGGATCTAGTAGAAGGAGATACCAACAGACCTTGGGCATTAGTGTCTTCAGCTGTGGGTAGCAGGTAGTAGACACGAGGGCCTAAGTGGACCAATAATTTCAGGGGGTGACCCAAGGATGCAGGATCGGCAGTACGAGACCCCAAGGCGGAGGGAGTCATTAGTGGGGCAGGATGTACTACTCATGCGGCGAGCATGGGTGCATGGATCGTGACTACCCAACTCACCACACAAATAACCAAAAGACAGTTGAGGGACCACTGAGGTAGAGGTAGAGGTTTGAGCGAGGTGGTCCGCAGGGCAGTAGACATGGAAGAGGTGATGACAGAGTAGCAAGTGGTGGGTGGAGGTTCGAGGTGCTACCCCCACCACCCCCAGGCAGTCCACCAGAGGCTCTAGGAGCATGTGGACAGGGGAGAGGCCAAATTTAGGCGATGGAGGCCTATGACCACAAAACCCCAGAGATGATTAGAGATATGATCTATGTCTTCTCCACCTTAGCTTTAATTATTATATACACAGGTCCCAGTCACTCTTTATTATCCTTGTTCGGAGCACAAAAATTTTGGTAGAGTCTTTGGCTCGATACTTATGGTTAAAGAATCATACAAGAGGGCACTTGATGATTACACACTAGTACCGATAGTGTGAGGTTACTATGGGTGGTGAGAGATTTGGTTGGGATCTCCTAGTAAAAGTGTCGAGGCCTTATGATGTCATACTAGGTATGGACTGATTATCCATTGTTCATGCTCATATCAACTAATTAAGATATAGAGTGTGGTGTGTCTGCAAGGATAGGATCTGGTTTTCCTTAACCGGTGAGAAGGGAGATTTTATAGCATAGGATGGACTTTCTTGGAGGACGGTGCGGCTGATCACTCACCAGTTTCCTAGCCTCACCCTCGGTGTGGTGGATGAGAAGAATCCTCTCTTTCCTATAGTGGTGGATGAGTATGAAGACATCTTCGATAAGGTGTTCTAGGATTACCTTCTCATATAGAGGTATACATATGAATTAATCTATACCCTGATATGACACATATATCCACACTATCATATTGGATGAATCTCGCGAAGCTTCATGAGTTGAGGGTATAGTTGGAGGATTTGCAGGAGAAGGGATTCGTGAGACCCATAATTT
Organism: Viscum album; assembly: GCA_963277665.1. Lineage (NCBI taxonomy): Eukaryota > Viridiplantae > Streptophyta > Magnoliopsida > Santalales > Viscaceae > Viscum > Viscum album. The sequence continues at coordinate 452,623,138 of OY728133.1, forward strand.
CATAGTGGGTAGCCCCAATTTTGTTTACCAAGAATATTGATGGGATTTTGAGGCTATGCATTGACTTTCATCACCTGAACCAATTGACCATGAAGAAAAAGTATCCAATACTAAGGATTGATGGCCTCTTTGATCAGCTGATGGGAGTGAGATGGTACTCAAAGACAGATCTCTGATCAGGCTATCATCAGCTTCATGTACGGGATGGGGATGTACCGAAGACAACCTTTAGATATAGGTATGGACACTATGATTTCTTGTTGATGCCTTTCGGCTTGACCAACACCCCTCTAGTGTTCATGGGACTCATGAACATGATCTTTTAGTTTTACCTCAGCTGTTTCATCATTGTCTTCATTGATGAAATCCTAGTGTACTCGGCATCTGAGGAAGAGAACACGACACACCTACGTATAGTCCTGGATACATTCCAAGAGAACCCTATTTATGGGAAGTTATATAAGAATCATTTCTTGATTTATGAAGTCCACTTTCTAGGACATGTTATATTAGAGTCTCGAGTTTAAGTGGATCTAGAAAAGATAAATGCGGTGCTTGCTAGGGAGAAAATCAGGAGTGTGAATGAGGTGATAAAATTATTAGGTTTATCAAGATAATACCGGAGGTTAATTCCTACCTTTCCTAGGGTAGAAGGACCCTTATCATCTTTAACATGTAAGGAACAACCCTTCATGTGGTCAGAGAGATGACAACAGAGTTTTTAGGAGTTGAGGCAGAGACTGACGAGTGCCCCATCTTGAGACAACTGAGGAGAGCATTGGTAATGTAGTTTTCTACGACACATCAGGGACCGAGCTGGGTTGTGTCTTGATGCAGGAGAAAAAAATGATTGCCTATGGTTCATGGCAGTTGAGGCAGCATGAGCAGAACTACATGACCGATGACATAGAGCTAGCAGTATTGGTCTTTTATTTAAATATGTGACAACACTACTTGATGGGTGAGTAGTTTACCATCTACTCTGACCACAAAAGTCTCAAGTATATCTTCTCCAAGAAGGTCCTGAACTTGAGGTAGCATGAATGAATAGAGTTTCTCCAGGACTTTGACATGTATATAGTCTATAATCCTGGGAAGGGTAATGTGGTAGTGGACGCGCTCAGCAGGAGATCCAGCTTGTAGTTTCTGAGAGAGGCATCAGAGCAGTTTTCCGCGATGCAGATATTATTCATGGATGATGATGGTCCAACTTATCTTCAATCAATGAATGTCACCCCCTAGTCTTATAGTGAGTTAAGCAGGCATAGCTTGTGGATGTTGAATGTGACGTCCATTGTACTCAATTATCCTCAGGGAAAGCTCCAAGTTAATATTCTATAAGTGGGAAGCACATCATCCTTTTCAGAGGACACACTATTGTGCCAATGTCTTCATGTGAGGAGGTTTTGAAGGAGTTCTACACCTCCCATTTATAAGTACATCCAGGAGAGTCAAAGTTGTATCAGGACCTCTGACATCAATACTGGTGGTCGAGGGTGAAGAATACAGTGGCATAGTTCATTTCACGGTGCCTCACTTGTTAGCAAGTGAAGGTGGAGAATCAGATTTCTATAGGTTTGACTCAACCACTTGAGGTGACAGAGTGGAAGTGAGATGGAATCTAAATGGAATTTGTGATGGGTTTACCCCATACAACTAGGTGGCGTGATACCATCTAGGTTGTTGTTGAACGACTCACCAAGTTTTCCCAATTCCTACCAATCCTGGAGCAGGGTTCATTATAGGGCTTGGGAAGCCTCTATATACAAGAGATAGTTCGACTACATGGGGTCCCATAGATGATAGTCTCAGACCAAGACACATGATTTGCATCTCAGTTTTGGAAGGGATTGTTGGAGGCATTTGGGACTCAGCTTCATTTGATCATGACTTTGCACACCCAGATGAATAGTCAGAAGGAGAGGACTATCCAGGTTTTAGAGCATATGCTTTGTGCTTGTATGGGGGGACCAACTTCCACTGGTGGAGTTCACGTACAATAATAGCTACCACTCCACCATTGGTATGGAACCATTCGATTCACTTTACATGTGACTATACAGATCACCATTATGCTAGATAGAACCAGGGGAGTCAACACTCATGGGTCTAGAGTTGGTATGAGCTACCACTAAGAAGGTGCATGTCACTTGAGTGTAGATGAGGACTACACAAAGCCGACATAAATCTTATACTGATAGCATATGTAGATCCTTGGAGTTTGAGGAGGGAGACCATGTGTTCTTACGGGTCTCACCTCGATAGGGATTGTAGAGATTTGGATGAGGTGGCAAGTTGTCTCCAAGATTCATCGACCCTTTTATGCTTCTAAGAAGATTTGGTGAGGTGGTGTATCTCCTACCTCTCCCCAAAAGATGCACTAGGGGAATAATGTCTCCCACTTATCACAGATGAGAAGATACATGCATGATCCATTGTATGTCATTGATTGGTGCGAGTTGGATATTGATGATGGGATGACGTTTGTGGAGTTATTGATAGATATTGAGGATCGATATGAGTGGAACCTTTGTAGATGGGTGATTCCTCTAGTGCGCATTCGATAGCAGCATGAGAATCTCTATGAGAGAACTTGGGAGTAGGAATCCTAGATCCATGCTCAATACCCTCATTTGTTAGTTTTAGCCCTTGTTTTGGCTTATGAGGATGTAAATCCCTAAATGTGGGGTTAATGTAATGTCCCGAAATTTCATGTATTTTCTTTAAATTATATTGGATTATTTAGAAATTAGGCACTCTGAAGACACTCTATTCTGAGGCCCGATGAGCTCAAAATAGTTTGAAATTTTCTTTAAGTTTATTTAAAATAGCCCACTTGAGCAGTTTTGGAAACTTCTAAACAGGTTCCCATATTAACAATATGATGGAACAGTTGTGTCCATAATGATGACTTTACCTAAAAATGGACCTAACCTTAACTAGAGCGGTTTGAGGGGGAAGTTATTTTTATGAATTTTTAAGAAATTTTATTAAATGAATTTCTTATGGGAAAATAATATAAACATCAAGTTTATTTTATTTGGAATTTTAAATTCATTGCAACATAATGGCGTTGAAATGTAACATAATCAAAATACTGTTTCATAAATGAAGCAACATAATGACGCTGCAATGAAAGAAAACAAAATGCATTTTCTATCTTTATTGGATTGACCGAGATCAATCATTAGCACATTGGATAAATGCTCTGAACCCTTGGAGACTTGGCTTTGTAGAACAGTGACTGAAAAACTACCGCCAATGATGAATTTAGGAATGATGAATGCAGTGACCCCGATCATCACCAATGAATGATCCACTAGTAAGGTTGGGGTTTGTTAGTGTTGAATTTATTTCCCCATTATTTATTTCAAAATAACGAACCAAGATCAACCCATGAACAAGATGATCTGTGGGTTGTCTGTTCTTGAGGAAGGGCTGCATGATCTTAAGGTTTAGATTTGGGGTTAGCCTTGATATAATCTAAGTGTTCCGCCAATTTATTTTAAAACTCCAATGCAGAGGAATCAGAATGAAATGAACAAGGCCCAAATTCCTCTCTTATGGGTGTTTGTGTGTTCTTCATGACTGAACCCCCATATCGATAGAAATATGACCTTGAGGCCATAATAAGGATGAAAATGAACCGATAATTCCAAAGGTGCTCGTGTATCAGAGAACGAACCACCGAAACAAGTTCTGTGTCCAGAGGAAGGACCCGCCGATGTGTGTTGGTGATCTCTACGGTGGTGTAGGTCTCTGCCATGTCAGTCGCAGGGCAGCAAATGAGGTCTGCCAGAAATGGCTGATAGCGGGGTCTCCGACAGATGTGGTATTGAGCCACGTTGTACTTCTAGAGGACTGTGGTCTAGCAAGACCACTGTAGGAGGCCCCCACATCGATTCGCGAGGTAGTCATGCAGAGAGCTTTCCATGTTGACCAAGAGCGGATATAGAGACCACCACCGTGTCTGAGCGAGACAAGCCAGACCGCTCACTGCGGGCCGGAAACATGGCCCAACCAGTCCGGGCTGGACCCATCTGGTCCTATCCAGACCCATCTGGTCTGAGCTAGGATCAAAATAATGGGTCGGGTCGGTGGACCCCAGGCTGGTTCGGGTTAGGTCAGTCCAACCGTGTCGGACCAGATCGTGACCCAAGTGGTCCCTTTTAAGTAAAACAGTCATAACTTTCAAACTGTATGTCCGATTGATATGTAGTTTGCAGCTTTGAAACCTTTGTGAAGATGAGTTCCTTTTGAAATAGTCTAATTAAGATTACATGGAGGATGGGATATGAATGATGTATTGAGGAGGAGATACTCTCAGAATCAAGCGCACTATGAGCGATAATCCTATATCTGGCCGTGATGAGAAGGAAGTTCCGAGTGGACCTCAGTGACCCAGAAGATGAGAATCCATGCAGACCTATGTGGCCCAACATACAAGTAGCTATGAAGACCTGTGTGGCCTGGTAGATGAGTATCCTAGGAATCCTTAGTGGCCCGACAGGCGAGTAGTTAAGCAGACCTCACTGGCCAAATATATGAATAGCTATGCGGACCTGTTTGGCCCGACAAATGAGTATCCAAGAAAAAATTAGTGGTCCCGTGGACGAGAAAACCTCAATGGACTGACAGAATTCATCAACTCATCAGGGATTAGTCATCAACAGTAAAAATTATTCAACTTTACAACTAATAATCCTGCTTTGTATATTTTAAGTTATACTTGTGTGATCTATTCTTTGCTTCCTATGTAAATCACATTTTTGGTCTTTCTTTGTGGTTTGGGGTCCCTACTGAGTACTATGTTACTCCCCCCTGCATGGTTTTCACTCACACGTGCTGTGTATTATGTAGATGATCGACACTTTGATTGATACCTTGGTGTTCTGGGACTAAGCAGTGCCTGATGAGATCAGACAGGTGAGGCGTACTCATACAGCTTTTGACAGCTACTCCACACCCACCCTTAAGTTAGGGTTTTCTATAGACGGATTTACAAAGACCTTTATACTCTCTTGTTTTAATCATGTCTTTATTGGGCTAGTATTCTGGATCCTTTACTTTCATCTTTTACTTTTTTACACTCAGTGGTTGTCTTAGTGGAATATTTATTTTCCCTTTCAACAATGTGGGTTGGGGTTGTGAGTGTGCATGTGTACAAGTAATTAGCTAATGCCTCCCACTTGTAGGATAATGCCTTCAGCGCTAGTCACTAGACCTTGGCATTCAGGAGGTGGGCTTGGGAAAGTCACGACGTGGGCCTTGGGGGACTAGTCGTGACATATATGATACCTATTTTAAATTTTATATCATGATCCAATTTTTAATAATGGTAATTAAAGTCCCATTTGAATTTTTCTCTTTCAAGAGGTTTTTATTCCTATTTATAATATCTTTAAGGGTTTAGGGTCACAATTTTGATTCTTTGAGATGTAATTCATATTACACACCATATTTTCTTTTATATGGTGTAATTAATTACCCATAAATATATTTTTATATAATATTATATATAATTAAAAGTATTTATAGAACCATATCTTGTTATAAACTTTGATTTCCTTTGATTCAAAAGTAACCAAAGCTATACATTTTTATGTTTTAATCTCACTTTTAATTGGGATTACTTATGCTTGAATTTTCATTGGGAGAAGTATATTCTATTTCTGTATAAAAACCAATGTATTTTATTATAATCTAGTTATTTATGGGGTTTATAAGTATTATTTCAATTTCCCCGCACTCTGGTACTCCAATCCAACAAAATGTTGTTTTGAAGAAAATTCAACCTTATTTCTCATACTGAGCTGGGAACCATTCTATTCCAAATCCATATTATTTATTTCATTTTAATAATAGTGTCTTATATAAATAAAATATTTTTTAAAGTCAATTTATTGTAACTTTGAATTTCAATTCAAATTATTTAATGTAATATTTTTAATGTTTTTCAAAAAATTTATATAGAATTTATTTACAATATTGTGAAAAGAATCTATTTTAAATAGTTTTTGCATTAAAAAAATTTCCCACCATCATTAAATTTCCCCATGATTTAGTTTTTTTCTATGTTTTGAATATTTTTATATTTAATATCTATTCCCATTATTATTTTAATTTTTCAAAGGAAAAGGTTATTATTTTCTTAATATTTTGGAAAAGGGATTTCAATCCACTTATGTATATTTTTATCTTCCACACCACATTTTTGAACTTAAGTATAGTTTTTTTCAAGATTCTATTATTTTAAATTATTTTAAAAATTATGTTTTAAAAGTATTATTGAAACCTCATGAAAATATTTTTATAAGTGTTTTATAACTTTTTTTTTGCAATAATGTTACAAAATATTTAAGTTTTTTTAAATGTTTCACTTTTATTTTTATCTCTACTTTCCAAGGGATTTTTCTTTTCTACAAAATATTAATTTATGAAGAATTGATGCTCATATTCATGTCCATGTATGTTATTATCATGGATTTATTCTACATCATTTCTTATATTGAATTAAATATATACTCATTAATCTATATGGTGTAAACACCCATTTTATATAAATCATATTGGGGTGTTTATCAAGAATGATTGTAGAGACCTTGACCCAAGTATCACAGAGTCGGTGTCTATTTTATTACATTGGCATAAGAGACAAAGAATCACGTAATGAAGGAACAAATATATTAGTATTCATGGTAAACTAGATATATAGTTGAAATTCAGATTATATTTTAGAACATAAAATACAAAAATAATTTTCTATGAGATTGAGATTATTCCCCTTAGTGTATCCCTATATATCAACCACAAAACACTTCCTGATATCTTGGGGAAAATAAAACATAAGAAAGGGGTGATATTAGATTCTTATTAAACATAAACATAAAATATAATCTATGAATAAATAAGTTATAATCAATATGGAAAGTAAAATATCTGAATCACGTGTCATTTAATCAATAACTTTAACATAATATAGCATGAATAGACGATGATCAAATAATTCCATATAAATAACCTAATAAGCTTAACCATGGATATTATAAAAAATTAAATAATCACATGCAACATCAATAAATTAATTCATAATGTTGGAATGAATAATTTTGGACATCTAAGACAAACTGTCGAGGCCTTGTGGTAAGACATCTAATACTGTTGAGGCCTTATTCAATGAAATATATATAAATGGGTAAGACCTTATCCAAAACCCAATCCAGCTTATATCATGAGAGATACTAATGCATAGATGGGATATGGAGGGACCGACTGATCACTTAGAAAGTCCAATGCATTCCTCAAATGAAAGGGGTAAAACATAATCAATATAAACATTAATATTAAAAAACTAGCATAAAAACTGTTAATAATTTTCCCAATCAATAAACATAACCATAAACTATCTATAGTAATATAGTGAACTGTAAAAAAATTGTACATCCTTAGTCAAATAGATCATAAAACATCTAAATAAAGAATATGGATGATATTAATACAACATATCCCTATATATCCTAATTTCAACAAAGGGTTAATGCAGTTGATGAATATAAATACCATAAAAAGATCTTTAAAAACATTTTTGAGGAAAATAACCTTTTCACTTTGAAAATATTTTTAAAAATAAGATTTAAAACAAATATTTTTAAAACCCTTTTATTTGAAAATAAAATTTTAAAACATGTAAAATAATCATTAAAACATTGATTGGTCATGACTCTGTAAAATTGTAACACCCCAAGTTTCCACGATACACTTCTCTTTGAATAATACAATAGCGTGTGTTGTATGCAACTTCGAGTTCTAACACACCACAACCAATCAAACTAGCCATTAAGAATAGTAATACCCACTTTTTGAAATTTTATAAATTTTATCTTTCAAAATGGAATTCATTTTTGGATTCGGAATATCTAAATTAGCTTAGGGTGGATTTTTGGTACTTTTCTGATAAATTTCATATTTTGATGAATTGTGAAAATTACTAAATTTTAATTAAAAACAAAATTTTTAATCGAAATAATTAATAGTGATAAATTATTAATTTGAGTGATTTTAAAGTATAATTAGATTATATTTTTACCATTTAATCTAATGTTGGTCATTAGACATAATTTCACATTTAAACTGAATATAAGCAAGTGCCAAACTTTTGATAGTTATTATTTCTTAAAAACATGCTTTTGGTTTTGACAATGAGAATAATTTTAAATTAATTTCTTCCACTTCTGTGTTTTGAATATAGATAACTTTTATTTCTAGACATTTTGAATAATTATTTCGACAAATATTTTATTTACCATGGTTAAAGGGTAAATCCGATAAATAAGGGTAGAACAATAATATTATAATAATATTAAATTACTCTAAAACATGTCCTAACGTTATTGGTTGATACATTTCCTACAATTTGAATCTTTGGGTCGATTTTGGGACCCCATGAAGCCACTTGTAAGTGATAATGACACTTTATATTAATTAAGTTAAAGTAAATACAAAAATGACAAAAGCATATATCTTTTAGAATTTTTTTTTCATAAGGTTATATATGTTATATTTTCGACTATAAATATTAATTAGAAATATAAAAATATTTCCTACATAATGGTATTTTATTTATAATTTTTAGACATTGAATTATTAAATTTATTTATGACACAATAATGATGCAATATTTTCCTTATTAATGAAAGAATCAAATAATTGGTATTATAAATGTCAAAATAAATATAATTTGAAAGTGTTTATGACATCCAAAAATTTTATTGGTTAATATTACATGATAATATTTCTTAAATGAATTTTTTTCGAATTAATATAGTTTTTAAGACTTAAAAAAATCAATTATTAAATAGTGTCAAAATTGACATAAATGAGTTTTTAAAACAAATATTATATTATTAATTGATATTCTATTCCTAAAAATATAAGCTCTGGAAAAAGAACTTATATAATGATATGTGTATCATTAATGGACCACTTGGGGGTATATTGGAAGTATATAGTACGTTTATTAACTATATAATATAAGAATACAAAGAGACATGGTAAATGTCAAACTATTTAACTAAGAGTTAAATAAAAAAGATAAAGTTAATATAGTGTCCCAAACCTGTCTAAAACCTATTGGTTGAGTGGTTATAGACCTATAACCACCTTAAAATTTAAATAATCCACTTTTGAGCCATTATAAACCGAATATGAATTTATTATAAAATAATATTTCTAGCTTTTCTTAAGGTGCCCCTCACCACCCTTGTAAAAGGGAACTCCCCCTACTCACTAATTCACACCTTAAAAGCCTTTTTTCTCAGCCAAACCCTACCTAAATATCCTCTCAACTTCCCTCAATTCATCCTAGAGGCACTCCTTTGGTCAGAAATCCAACTTAAGGATCCATTTTGATCAAATCAAAAGGAAGAACCCAAAGAAGAGGTAATAATTTCACCACCCTCTTCCAAGTTCTTTTCTTCTTCCACTTTTGTTTTTTGTTATTTTCATTATAAAATAATAACTACAGTATCATCTATATAATTTAAAGTTATTATAAGTATGGTACATCCATTTTCATTATTCTATCCATCCTTTGAATGAAATGTCACCATAAGTGCGTACGTACGGATTACCGTCTCCACGTCGTGGTGTAATTGTTATTTAATACATTATTAGTTGGATTAGTATAATAATGATGTGTAATTCATGTAAATAATAAATATAACATGATAATTATTCTGTATATACAATATAACATCCAATTATATATTATTTTAATATCAAAAGAATAATTTTGTCACTCGTGCGTACATATGGATTACCGTCTCCACGAACGCGATGAGATTCATTCCCCATCGTATCCATTCAAGAATAAATTTAATTTAATGATTTAAAATAATGTTTAGAGTCATGATATAATTTTGGATATGAATAATATACATCCCATCCATAAAAAATATGGCTCACATAACAATGAATATAAAGGAAAAGGAATCCGTAAACACCTGAAACGACGATAATACTAAGATATTATTAACAAATCAATGTTAAAAGATCATATATGATATCCTATTAATGTATATGATTATTATTGAATTAAATTAAAATTATTTATCCATTATACAAGAGGTTAAACTACCCTCTACAAAGGAAAAAAGTACAAAGTAAGGGGTTTCTTATCTCACTTTTAATTTCGTGAGATTTCCATTGTTCACCGCTTATTTATTGCATGTGGTGTGTGTCCTACCCAGATTGTATTCATTGTGTAATATACTTAAATTTATGGATATTTACATCATCATTGTATGATCCTTATTTCATGGGTATATGTTTCTTAAGTTACCAAATCGATAATGGAATTTGAAATTTCAATTTCCATTCATTCGTCTTTACGCATACTTCATTGATTATTTTACTCCAAGATTATGTGTGGAATCACTATTAATTTTCTTAGGTCATAATTTCCACTCCACTTTCTATGGATATACTTTTGATACACATAATCAATCCATTGATAATTTCTCAAGTCATCGATATGAACTTGAAAGGAGTAATTTTAACTCAATCTCCATTTGTTGAGTTAAATATCCAATTCATTGGTGTTGTCTTTACAATAATATGTGTGAATGTACTCTAATTTATTTACACTAAATATCCAATCATATTAAGTTTATTTATATTTTTCACACATAATTATGTCGTTTATTTATCCTTAACCAAAGGATATGGTCTTTATAAGAGATTTCATCTCAAATTACATTCCATTGAGACTTCTTTGTTGTTATACACCAAATCACTTTTATATGGTGTATATAATGTACTTTGACATATTATATCATGAATACCTTTATTATCATGATATTAAAAAGTTTTTATTACCTCAATTATTTGTGTTCAAGAGTCTATCTTTTGGTTAGGAACTATAACTAAAATATCATTTTAAATGTTTTAAATATTTATTATTCTAAATCTTTCTCCTTAATATCCATGTTTTAAAAACGGTTTTAATGATTTATTTATATAGACATTAATGTTTTAAAATTAAAATTAATTTTAAATGTTTCAAAGTGGCATGGGACACTTTGATTCAAAAATTTATTTTAAATGCCTTCTTGATAAATAGTGAGACATTTAATTATTTTCAAGAAAAAGGGTGATATTTCTCTCAAATAGTTTTGATGATTATTTTCATCTATGTCAATATCCTTAATTATTCTCAATTGAGGTTAATATATTACAATACAATCTTCCATATTGTATAGAATGAGTTATGTTTGACTGTGGATGTGCTATTTTTAAACTATTCATGGTTTGTGGGTAAAGTATTGACATTTCGTATGCTAGTTTTAATACGAATGTTTATGTTATGTTTCAACTTTTCATATGAGGAATGTATTGGACTTAGTAAGTGACATGTGGAGCCCGCTATAGATCCTCGACGCATCGGTAGGTCTCATGAGACAAACTAGGGTCTTGGAACAAGGCCTTGACAAAATCTTATTTGTAGTCTTGGCACAAGGCCTTGACTATGTGGTTATGATAGTCTGGCATTATGCATTCCATCATTATGAAAGTGGTTATTGATATTGCATGTGATCATTCGAGTAGTAGAATATCCATGTAAATAAGTAAATGGAATTATTTGATTTTATCTTTTCCATATTATGCTGAAGTTCTTGTTTAAAAGGCTTTTGTTCTAGTCTTATACACTGCCTTAAATGTTTATGCTTATTTATGAAAGTTTCCTCTATAATGTTATCCTTACTGAGCATCTGATCTCACCCCTTTCTACGTTTTATTTTCCCAGGATGAAAATAATTATATTATGAATGAACTCCAGGGATAGTCTATGGGATCTCAGTATTGTCTATGGAGACAATGTTGTTGTAGTTTTCCCTTTTATGATGTAATGTAAACCTTATGAATGTATCTAGTACTTCCAAGGATACTAAACTAATCGGTCATTAGAGACTTGATCTTTTATGATCATGCCAATGATACGTAATAACGCACCGACTCTGGGCTTCTGGGGTCGGGCCATTACAGTTGGTATTAGAGGAAGTTTAGTACAAACCTTGGAAACTAGATTTAGATAAACTCTGATTAGAGTGCATAGACCTAAGATAGAATTTGAGGATTAGTATAGAAGAACTTCCTATAATTTTGGTATTGTAGAGATTTTATGAGTTTTCCAAGCAATATATCCCTGTATGGATACGAGCAGGTAGAGGCGGCTCTGGTACTAATGTACCTAGGGGTAAAACTCAAAAACACCGCTTTAAGCTAAACTCGAACGGGAACTGGTGCATGACAACGGTCCTTGCTGCACTCTTGGTTACGACACTCCCAGGGGATATGCTTAGGATAATTTACATTTTCTTTACAAACCGATTTGAAGTATTTTAATATAAGATGAGAATAAATGACCTTGGTTAATCCAAAGGTGTTTCAAATTAAGAATATGGCATCATGATATTCTCAAAATGATTTTATGACTACTATTAATCACACAATGCTTTTTGGTTTTAATCAATGGATGGATTCTAAGGAGGTCATCGTAACTTTGAGAATGATGTACAAGGTGGGAATAGTGGTGCAAATGAGCAACAAAATGGATTGTTGATAGGCATAAAAGATATTGTGTTCATGGAAAATCAGTTTTCCAAAAATATGATCAACAATATATATATTAAATAACTCCTGAACTAAACAAAGAAGAGAAATGTGATGAATGATAAGAGCTCCAACAGTGGAGACCATGGAAAAAATAATCCTCAATTTCCATCATGCAGGAAATATGGAAGGAGACACCCAGGAAAGTATCTCAATAGAACAAAGAAATGCTTTACGTGCGAGAAAGAAGGACATAAAGTGAAGAATTGCTGAGAAAAAACGAAGAGTACTATAGAAGAAAAGAAAAATGGTCCCAAGAATCTATTTACAGTCATTTGTCATAAATGTAGGGGACCTGGCCATTACCCGAGTGAATGCCCCATTCTATAGGATATTTTCTTGGTCAAAGATGAAGCTATGTGGAAATAAATGGTTACAGAAAATTTTAAAAGTACTAGTACTCCTTGTTGATGGGATTACTTTGGAATAATTTTCTCTTGTAATTGTAACCCTGCAGTTTATCATGTGAAAATGATATTTGAGGAAGACTTATCTTTTCTCTTGTGGATATAGTTATAAATAACAATTTGGTTTTATATAATCATTAGGTTTGAGGAAATTAAAAGTTATTATATTTTGGGATGAAAATTCAAGGTATGAGATAACATTGGTTGTTAAATTATTTTATGGTTATTTTGATGAATTTATCTCATTTTGGTAATGTTATAAAATATAGTTTTTGAAAAAGGAAAACACGCAGACCGTGTGACAACCCATCACATCGGACAAAGCTGTGGGAATCAAACCCACAACCAAAGTGAGATTGGGATTTATGGCCTACCACTAGACTACGTGATTCCCTGGTTAGTGTGAATAATTATTTTTAATTAAATGATTCTATTGATCAATAATAAGTTGATTTGGGATCTTATGTATTATCAAATGAATACCCTTAGTATAGGAAAATGATTCGGTGATTAAGTGATAAATGTAATTTTGGAAGATGTTCCCTTTGTTGGGAACACTAAATGCCTAAGGAAAATAGAATACTATTGGATTTAATTTGAGGAGTAATGATGGATTTTTATCTATGTTTTTATTTTAGACTTATAGTGATTTGGGTTATTTATGGAAATGATTAACCAATAATAGAGAATGTGTGATTAGGTTAATTACTTTTAAGTATGTGACTTTAAGAGTAGTTGATGTCATTTGGAGATACAATTTAACGTGGAAGACTACATAACCAAATTTTTCTAAGTTTTGGGTTTCAATATTAGCTTGGATTATATTGAAGGATTTTAAGGACAATTTTTTATTGAATGATATTTATTTAACTTTGGGGTATTGTTGGTTTAGTTTTAGAAATTAAGATTAGTGTTTCTTTATCTAATGAAATATCCTTTTGGGGGATCATCAGATCATATACTAACCATTTTGGTTTTTATTAGTCTCTAAAGACAAGGTAAATATATAGTTTATCATTCGTGTAACATGTGATTCTATAGATGTTTATTCGAGCTCTTCCAGTGTGACCATGCCTTCTTGAATACTCATCGTTTAAAAAAATGAGTTTGTGGTAGAAATTTATTAAAGAATGAAACTATATTTAAAAATTAAGTATATCTCTTTATGTTCTTATTCAATCTCATAAATTAATTCCTCATCTTTATTTAATGTTACATAAAACAAATAATAATAATAATAATAAAATGTTGTTCGATTACTTTTCATACTGGGAGACTAATGACTGTTTGTCACATAACAAGTTTGTGGTTTTCTTGTTGTTAACTTTCTCTTTATCATGTTTTCTATACCTCTCCATCAGAACATGACACTTAGTTTATCATCCATATCCATGTTTTCATACATGGAATACTAGTATGGGTTATCTTGGGTGACCTTTGAATTTCTCTTTCTTTCTTTTAAAGTGATAGTTTTGTTGACTCTTTTTCCAATGTAGGACTTTCCATTATATTCCCAATCCAAATTTAAAAAATTATAAGGACGAAATTTATTGAAGTAGGGGAGAATGTAACACCCCAATTTTCCATGGTATTCTTCTCTTTGAATAATACAGTAGCGTGTGTTGTACACAACTTCGAGTTTTAACACACCACAACCAATTAAACTAGCCATTATGAATAGTAATACCCACTTTTTGAAATTTTATAAATTTTATCTTTCAAAATGGACATCATTTTTGGATTCGGAATATCAAAATTAGCTTAGGGTGAATTTTTGGTACTTTTCTGATAACTTTCATATTTTGATGAATAGTGAAAATTACTAAATTTTAATTGAAAACAACTTTTTTAATTGAAATAATTAATTGTGATAAATTATGAATTTGAGTGATTTTAAAGTATAATTTGATTATATTTTTACCATTTAATCCAATTTTGGTCATTGAACATAATTTCACATTTAATTAGACATAAGCAAGTGCCAAACTTTTGATAGTTATTCTTTCTTAAAAACACGGTTTTGGTTTTGACAACGGGAGTTAATTTTAAATTAATTTCTGCCACTTCTGTCTTTTGAATTTAGAAAAATGTATTCCATATTTAGAATCAGGAGGTCCAAATTGTGTAAATAGGTAACTTTTATTTTTAGACATTTTGAAAAATTACTTCGGTAAATATTTTATTTACCATGGTTAAAGGGTAAATCTGGTAAATAAGGGTAAAAAAATAATATTATAATAATATTAAATTACCCAAAAATGTGTTCTAACCTTATTGGTTGACAAATGTCCGAACATGAGAATCTTTGGGTCGATTTTGGGACCCCATAGAGCCACTTGTAAGTGATAATGACACTTTATATTAATTAAGTTAAAGTAAATACAAAAATGACATAAGCATAAATCTTTTAGCAAAATAATCTTTACATAAACTTATATATGTTCTATTTTCGACTATAAATATTAATTAGAAATATAAAATTATTTACTACATAATGGTATTTTATTTATAATTTTTCGACATTGATTAATTAAATTTATTTAGGACACAATAATGATACAATATTTTCCTTATTAATGAAAGAATCACATAATTGGTATTATAAATGTTAAAATAAATATAATTTGAAATTTTTGAATACATACACGAAATCTATTGGTTAATATGACATGTTAGGATTTCATAAATGAATTTGGTTTGAATTAATAAAGTTTTTAAGACTTTAACAAAAATCAATTTTTAAATAGTGTCAAAATTGACATAAATGATTTTTTTAAAACAAATATTATATTATTAATTGATATTCTATTCCTAAAAATCTAAGGTTCAGCCAAAGGACTTATATAATTATATTTTTATCATTAATGTACCACTTTGGGGTTGCTTGGAAGTATATAGTGTGTTTATTAACTATATAATATAAAAAAAGAGACATGGTAAATGTCAAACTAGTTAACTAAGAGTTAAATCAAAAAGATAAAATTAATATAGTGACACAAACCTATCTAAAACCTATTGGTTGAGTGTTTTTAGAACAATCCACACCTTAAACTTTAAATAATCTACTTTTGAGCCATTAGACACCAAATATGAATTTATTATAAAATAATATTTCTAGCTTTTCCTAAGGTGCCCCTCACCCCTCTTATAAAAGGTCACCCCCCTACTCACTAATTCACACCTTCAAAGCCTATTGGATCAGCCAAAACCTACCCAAATATCCTCTAACCTTCCCTAACTTCATTATAGAGGCACTCCTTTGGTCAGAAAGCCAACTTAATGAGCCATTTTGGTCAAATCAAAAGGAAGAACCCGAAGAAGAGGTAATTATTTCACCACCCTCTTTCAAGTTATTTTCTTCTTCCACTTCTTCTTTTTTGTTATTTCCATTATAAAATAATAACTCTAGTATCATATATATACTGTTAAGTTATTATAAATATGGTACAACCATTTTCATTATTCTATCCATTATTTTAATGACATGTCACCATACGTGCGTACGTACGGATTACCGTCTCCACGTCATGGTGTAATTGTTATTCAATACCTTATTATTTAGATGGGTATAATAATGATGTGTAATTCATGTAAATAATAAATATAACATGATAATGACTCTGTATATATTATATACAATCCAATTATATATTATTTTAACATCAAAAGAATGATATTTTTTCTCGTGCGTACGTACGGATTACCGTCTCCACGAACGTGATGAGATTCATTCCCCATCGTATCCATTCAAGACTAAATTTCATTTAATGATTAAAAATAATGTTTAGAGACATGATATAATTCTGGATATAAATAAGATACATCCCATCCCTAACAAATATGGCTCACATAACAAATAATATAAAGGAAAACGAATCCGTTAACACCCGAAACGACGATAATACTAAGATATTATTAACAAATCAATGTTAAAAGATCATATATGATATCATATTAATGTATAGGATTCTCTTATAATTCAATAAAAATTATTTCACCATTATAAAATATGTTAAACTAACCTCGTCCAAGGAAAAAAGTACAAAGTAAGGGGTTTCTTATCTCACTTTTAATTCCGTGAGATTTCCATTGTTCACCGCTTATTTATTGCATGCGGTGTGTGTACTACCAATGATTGTATTAATTGTGTAATATAATTAAATTTATGGATATTTACATCATCACTGTATGATCCTTCTTTCATGGGTGTATATTTTGTATGTTACCAAATCGATAATGGAATTTGAAATTTCAATTTCCATTGATTCGTCTTTATGCATACTTTATTGATTATTTTACTCCAAGATTATGTATGGAATCACTATTAATTTTATTAAGTCATAATTTTCACTCCCCTTTCTGAGGATATAC
Source organism: Viscum album (assembly GCA_963277665.1). NCBI lineage: Eukaryota > Viridiplantae > Streptophyta > Magnoliopsida > Santalales > Viscaceae > Viscum > Viscum album. The sequence continues at coordinate 452,640,585 of OY728133.1, forward strand.
TTTTGATATACATAATCACACCATTGATAATTTCTCAAGTCATCGATATGAACTTGATAAGAGTAATTTTAACTCAATCTTCATTTGTTGTGTTAAATATCCAATTTATTGGTGTTTCTTTACAAGAATATGTGTGAATGTTATCTGATTGATTTAAATTGAATATCGAATAATATTGAGTGTATTTATATTTTCACACATAATTATGTTGTTGATTTATCCATAACCTAAGGATACAGTCATTATAAGAGATTTCATCTCAAATTACATTCCATTGAGACTTATTTGTTGTTATACACCAAATCACTTTTATATGGTGTATATAATATACTTTGACATAGTATATCATGAATACCTTTATTCTCATGATATTATAATGTTTTAATTAACTCAATTATTTTTATTCATGTGTCTCTGTTTTGGTTAGGAACTCTAACTAAAATATCATTTTAAATGTTTTAAAGATTTATTATTCTAAATCTTTCTCATTAATGTCCATGTTTTAAAAATGTTTTTAATGATTTATTTATATGGAAATTAATGTTTTAAAATTAAAATTCATTTTCAAAGTTTCAATGTGGTATGTGAAACTTTTATTCAAAAATCTATTTTAAATGGCTTCTTGATAAATAGTGAGACATTTAAATGTTTTCAAGAAAAACGGTGATATTTCTCTCAAATAGTTTGATGATTATTTTCATCTATGTAAATATCATTCATTATTCTCGATTGAGGTTAATCTATTACAATAAAATCTTCCATACTGTATTTAATGAGTTATGTTTGACTGTGGATGTACTATTTTTATACCATTCATGGTTTGTGGGTAAAGTATTGACATTACGTATGTTAGTTTTAATACTAATGTTTATGTTATGTTTCAACTTTTCATATGGGGAATGCATTGGACTTAGTAATCGAAGGGTTGATCCTAATATAGCTCCTCAATGCATTGATAGGTCTCATGAGACAAACTAGTGTTTTGGCATAAGGCCTTGACTAAATATTATTTGTAGTCTTGGCACAAGGCCTTGACTATGTGGTTATGATAGTCTGGCATTATGAATTTCATCATTATGAAAGTGGTTATTGATATTTCATGTGATCATTAGACTATTAGAATATCCATGTGAATAAATAAATGACATTGTTTTATTTTATCTTTGCTATATTATGCTGAAGTTCATGTTTAAAAGGCTTTTTTTATAGTCTTATACACTGCCTTAGATGTTTATTCTTATTTATGAAAGTTTCCACTATAATGTTATCCTTACTAAGCATCTGAGCTCACCCCTTTCTATGTTTTATTTTCCCAGGATGCAAAGAAGTATATTATAACTGACCTCCTGGGATAGTCTATTGGATCTTAGTGTTGTCTATGGAGACAATGTTGTTGTATTTTTCCATTTTATGATGTAATGTAAACCTTATGAATGTATCTAGTACTTCCAAGTCTACTAAACTAATCATTATTTTGAGACTTGATCTTTTATGATCATTCTAATGATATGTAATAATGCACCGACTCTGGGCTTCTGGGGTCAGGGTGTTACAAAAATTCTATTAATTTCTTACATGTTAAAACAAATATTCATTTAACATTTTTAGTAAAAGAAAAATGGGAATTGTTTTGAAAAGAAAATGAATATTCCTTTAAAAATATTTTGAAAAAATATAAAAATGGGTAAAATTTTATTTAATATATTGTTTTGAAAAGGTTAAAAAAATTTCAAACATTTTTAGAAAAACATGGGTTTTGTTGAAATAATATTTTCAACCGAAGAGAGAAATAAATTCCGATTTTCTGAAAAACATTTTCTTAATTGTTTTAAGTACCAAAGAGAGAGAAAATAATACTATTACATTGAAAATTTCATGAATAAATATATGAGAGTAAAATAAATTAATTTTATGATATAAATATAAAATAATTCACCTAAGGTATATGTGAACATAAATAATCCTAAATAATTATGAGATTGTGAAATAAACCCTTACCACTTTGGTAACTTTTGAATCACAAGACCCATAAAAGAAATGACATAAAATGAAACTTTAAATACCATGAAGTTAAATTGAATCATGATATAAAATATAAAATATAAATTATATACACCACACAAAATAAATATGTGGTGAATATGGAATATATCTCAAGGAAGTGAAAGTGAGATGAGAAACCCTTACCTTGAGTCTGACTCACCATGTATTTTCTTTATCTTCCTAAATAATAAACTTATATTAATTATTTTATTTATTAATATCCATTTTATAGTTTATTATTCCTTTTATTTCACTTATTACCATGTTATATATGATTACTTTTTCAATTAATTTTACATCATATGTTTCGATGATATTTATATTATGTGTCCAAAATGATTTTGACAGATTGATTATGATAAAAGAGGTCATTATTTAAACATATACAGAATAATAATCATGAAATAATTATAATATTTATTCATAAATTATAAATTTAACACCAATAATGAAATATGGTTTAGATAAATGAATTATGTTACGACCATGGTGATGATAGGTCGTACGTACGTATGAGTAACGTTTCCATTTTTCAACAAAAATTATGTAAAGATGGAAGGTGATATTTTATCTTTACAGAATTATAATAATATTATGTATATAATATTATTTCTTTAAATATACTTAAATATATTATACATGTTCGGTGGGGATAAAAAGGGAGTCACATCGCTTCGTGAAGGTGGTAGTTCACATGTACACGAATGATGTTAACGTTTTTCATTATAAGAAATAAAATGATATATATATATATATTATAATTTCATAATGATAAATATTTAATTAATATCATAATTATTTAATTTATATCACATATAATCATTAAATCTATCCTTATCACCTATGTTAAGCATTAGTGAAAGATGAACCACATTGCATTGTCAGGTGGTAGTCCACCATACACTCGAGTGACATTATCGTATCACATAAGGAATGAAAAGTAAAAAAGGTATATATACATATATGATATAATGAATATATAGGTATAATTATGTTATAAATATCGTATATATACTTTAAATCCATAATCATACCGAACCATGAGAGGTGATAATGAAAAAACAAATGACAATGGTTAACGAGGTGGTAGTCCACCGTACACATGAATGGTGATTTTATAACCCATTTGATGGAAGTGATGATGGTTATAGGTAATAACTTTTACATTAAAGCATTTATTTATATTTAATATACATATTTAATTATATAATAATTTTTTAATAAGAAATGAATGAGTTGGAGGAAGTAATAAAATAAAAATGTTCATTGAAAAATGTTACTTCTTCTTCGAGTAACCTCTTTAGGTTTGCACAAAAGGCCTTCAAATGTTGGATTTATGACCAAAATAAGGCTTCATGGATAAGGAGATTTATTTTTAGAGTTTTTATAGGTATTTTAAAAATTTAAATGTTTTTATAGTGTGAATAAATGAAAAGAGTGGGTAACCTTTTATAAGTGAGGTGAGTGACACAATGGTAATTTTTGAAAATAAAAAGGTGTACCCATGTTTTTCACATACCAAAAGGGTCAAAAATGGAGTATTATCAATAATAATACATTATAAGGTAAAACTATGTCTATAAAATATATTTTAGACAAGTTATTAGGTAATTTTAATCATTATATTTTTAATTTAACCCTTTGTAAATCCATTTTTACCATAATCAAGTTAAATGATTTTTCTTATTTTTACAATTCATTATGGTATAAAATTAGTTTAAACTTATTATAAAATATAACTTATTATTATTAAAAATATGGAATCCATTTTTAAAAATTAAATTCAAATAAGTGGAAAATTTTAATTTAAAATTAATCCTACAGCCATGATGAGAAATCAGATTCTAAAAAAGAAAATGTTTAAAAGTATACAATGATTTTATATAAACATTTAATATGAAAATGATTAAAATAATATATATACGTAAACAACTTTTACTTTAAAACCAATTTAAAATATAATTTAACTTTATAAAAAATTTAAACAAAAAGAGAGTTTTTAATTAAAATTTATATTATTCAATATTCACTGAAAAAGTTATCTCTATAGAAAATTATAAAAAATTCACCCAAAGATAATTTTTATATGAATATTTAAAAAATTAATTTTCTTTCATAAAATGAATTTTCTATAAGTGGTAAATGTTAATTTTAAATTATGTTCAGAAAGCACGACTAAACTATCTTTTAAAAAAATACTGTTTTTCAGAAAACATTTCTTTTTATTTTGAATGATTCTTATTTTATTTATAATATATAGATAACCATAATTTTAATAATTTAGTTATTACTTATCATACAAACCATATTAATTAATAGGTTATAATGGTAATGTTTAAATACTATTTTAATAGAGTATTTTTGTTCATACCTATTGTTGAGTGCATCGTAAGCTATTAAAGAGATTGAATTTATTTAAAAATAAATATATTGTAAAGTATCAGGATGTTATATGATCTTATAATATTGGTGTTTAATGTCAAAAATGACATAAAATATTATTTTCCTATATCAAAATATTAGTTTTTTACATTCTACCCCCTTAGATAAATTTTAGCCTCATAATTTTACCTTGATCTTGGTAGTCAATGATTTGACGTTTGAAAATTACATTGTTCAAAAACCCACATCATAAAAATGGTTAATACAAAATCCAAACAATAATAATGAAAAGGAAAATATGAATTTCATATTTAATAACACATAACTAGTTTTTAATATCGGTGAACATTGATGAAAATGAAGATATGATCATGGAAGAAAAGCATAAGTAATTATATAAAATGATAGAGGACATTGATCACAAGAAAGTTAATGATAAATGGAATGTTACAAACCTAAAAACCATAAAAATATGATAATTTAAAATATCATTAGTACAATATAAATGAAGGTCATTGGATAAAATTTTGTTTCAATATCCTTTTCCTAGAGTTAATGAATTCTTTTACGGTCTAAAAATATAAGGAAATATACTTGATACATTTTTTACTTCCTAAGAAAAATTTAATCCTTCAGTTATAATTCAATAAATTAACAATTCATCACTTACTCCAAGAAACGAATAACTAAAAATAAATTTTTTATGCCTTAAGTAATAAAATTAACTTTTAATATATTGTAATATCCATAAAAGAGTGACAAGACTTTCCATATGCATCTAATTATCTTCCAAAACCAATATGATTACAAAATTTATCCAATATAATACATTAATATATAATCATAAATAGTCAAAAAACTTGTTCATAATTAATATTTATTCATCAAATAATTTAAATAAAAATAATGAAATATTAAACAGGAAATCATGTGGGCCAGTGGTAGGCTTTAAACCCCTATCATTCTTCAGCCATGGGTTCAATACCCACTACCTTACTGGATGAGACATTCTATCACCTGAAATGAGGGCTGTTTATTTTATATAAAATATTATTATAATTCCTATAATGTTACTAAACTATAATAGACCATAATTACCTCATCATAAAAGATTAGATAAACCTTAAAAGTGACCAATTCCTTTATAAAAACATTTTTATCATTATTGTTTTAATATTAAGAACATATTATGTGTTATACTCCCTCAACCATGTGTTTTTTCAAGAGTTTCATCTTTTCACTACATCAATTTTCTTGGTCATCCATACCAATCAACATATAATCTCAAATACATTAATAAGTTGTACTGAAGTACAATCCTTATATGTTTCATGATTATTATAATGATTATTTAAATAATAAAATACTTTTAAAACATATTTGTTAGAACCAAATACATAAAAACAACAATCATTCCACTTCTTCTATAGTAATAACATAATATTGACCTTAAACCATTAGGTTCTTTTGAGGTATTTTCCCTTGATGCTTGGGGAATTAATTTTTTTAGTGCCCCATATACTTTTAGTGAAATCATTACACATTGGAATATTATTTCTTTCCCTTTATATCATGATCATGGTGGAATTTTTCTCCACACTTGAAGCAAAATTATTTTCCTTTTAATCATGTACCAATGTGTTTCCTTCCAAAAGTATCACATGTTGGAAAATCTTTCTTTCACTTCTTCCATTTACCCTTTTTTTCTCTTCCATCATATTCTTCTCTTTATTCCCTTTGAATACATATAACCGAGAGAATTATTTCTCTATATAGATACCACATGATATTATGTCCTCATATGATAAGGATGTTTGGGAGACTTGTGACCATTGAAGTATTTTCTTAAGAACATCAAAGAAATGGTCAATTTTTCTCTTTGGATTACATATGTAGTATACAACATGAATTACTAAAATTTTAAAGTTGACTTCATAATTAGAAACATTGTCATTTTCTTTTATCCTTATACTCAAAAAATCTCTTTCCATATCCTTTCATTTCTCATGAGGAAAATATTTTTTCAATAATTTTACTTTGAAATCCTTCCACACCATCCTAACTATTTCCTCATCGTACTTAGTGATTAGAATTAATGATAGCCATTGATATGAATCTTATAAGAGATGATAAAATATCATGAATTTTTTCCCTTTCACTAATTCTTAGAGAAAGAAATATATTCTCTAGGGAACTTATCTATTGTTCATCTAAAAAAGGATTTGTAGTCATATTGAATGATGGATGCTACTGATGCATGAAGTTGTCTAAGATTATTACACCACACGGTATATTGGTAGGCCGCTCCATATGGGAAATGACATTACTCATAACATGAGTCAGCTTCCCCAATATGTTTATAATTTGACCAGTTCAAGCTATATCTCTAACTACATCTTCATTATATAGTCTAGGAGGGAAATCCTTACAATGAATACATGAATTTATATGGTTCCCATTTCTTTCATTTGGAACCATTTCTAAATAATGACATGCATTAGATTAAACAATAACATTATGTAACATAATTTATAACCCCAAAACTAGTGAAACACTTTATGTTAATTTAATATTCATATATAATATCATAATCATAAATATGTTTTTTTGGTAATGTTTTTAAATCATAAAAATATTTTCAAATCCTTCAAAATAGATTTTAATGAATATGTGAGTTATCCCAAGAATATCCATGTGTTTTTCAAACTTGGTGTGTAGTAAGGCCCATTTTCATGCATCAAGTGATGATTGGTTCAAGCCCAATGATCCCTTTTGGAGTCATTACCCATAGGCACATCTATTCTAGAAACATGTCCACTTTTAGTATCCATACATGGACATATTTTCTAAGAAAAATCACATGATCTCTTACTTACAAATACATTAGGATGTTCTTTTATACTCATCATAAAATTTTATCATAGGGTTATTTTCCCTATTCTATGTTTTCCTAAATCTAGTTCCCAAAATTTATACTAAACTTCCTTTGATACCAACTACAATGACCCTGACCCCAGTAGCCCAAAGAATTTGTCTAGTTTATTACATTAGAATATGATACAAGGAATCCAATCTCGAAGGATAGAATAGTTTATTAGTCATGGTAAACTTGATACATAGTTGAAATTGAAATTAAATTTTAAAACATAAAATAAATAAGTAATTTCCTTTGACAATTCTATTATTCCCCTTTTTGTATCTAGATATATTAGTCACAACACACTTCTTAGTATCCTAGGGAAAATAAAACATAAGAAAGGGGTTAGCTCAAATGATTAGTAAGTGTAATAATAAAATAGAAGTTATAAATAAATAATGTATAATCAATATTAAAAGGTAAATAACTAAATCACATGTCATTTAATCAATAAATTTACCATAACATGCCATGAATAAATTATGATCAAATAACGCCATATAATTAATCACATGAGATTAACCATGGATATTATAAATAATTGAATAATAACATGGAATATCAAAAACTAAATTCACAATTATGGAATGAATAATTATATACATATAAAACATACTTTTTAGGACTTATTTTAAGGCATATAATACCATCGAGGCTTTGTTTTAATATATCTATATAAATGTGTAAGGCCTTGGCTAAAACCCTATCTAGTTTGTCTCATGAGACCTATTAAGGCATCAAGGGGATATATTAGGTCCCACCTATCAATTAAAAAGTCCAATTAATTCCTCATATAAAAGGGGTGAAATATAATCAATATAAACATTCATATTGAAAATCTGAAATACAAAATGTTAATACTTTCCCCAATTAATAAACATAATCATGAACCATCCAGAGCAATATGGTGAATAGTAATAAAATTGTACATCCTCAATCAAACTAATCATAAACAATCAAAATAAAAAATAAGGATGATATAAATACAACATATCAGTAGTAGATAATAAGTTCAATAAAGGTTTTATTCCAATGAGGATTTGAAATACAATAAAAATATCTTTAATTTTGTTTGAGGAAAATAACCTTTTCTCGTTGAAAATATTTTAAAACTAAAAGTTCAAATAATATTATTAAAACCATATTATTTGAAAGTAACCTTTTAAAACTTATAAAATAATCTTTAAAATATTTTTTGGTTATGACGGTGGAAAATTCCATTTATGCTAAACGTATAAAAATAAAGATCTATTTTAGATTTTCAATAAAATCCAAACTTGCATTGCTTTGAAAATGACATGAAGATTCATTTTAAAACTTTATGTAAAAAGTAAAAATGGAAAAAAATTATTTAATAAATAATTTTTTAAATTTAAAAAAATTATTTTTTTAAAAAGCATTGTTTTTGATAAAAAAGGATTTATGGCCGAAGAGGGAAATGAAGTCTGATTTTCTTAAAAACATTTTATTAATTATTTTAAGTAAAAATTTGAGGAAAAATGTTACTACTAATATTTAAATTTCATGAATAACAATAGGATAATAAAATATATTTATTTTAAGATATAAATACCAAATATTTCCCCAATGGAGATGAATACATAAACAATCCTGAATAATGATGAGATTGTGAAATAAATCCTAAACACTTTGGGTACTTCTAAATTGTAGGCCCCATACAATAAATGATATCACAGGAAAATTTAAATAAATTTAGGATAAATATATTCACAATATAACATATCAAATGGGTAATATATACACCAAAAAAGAAATAAGTAATGAATTTGATATATGTCTCACGAAAGTAAAAGTGAGATGAGAAACCATTACCTTGAGTTTGACTCATCATGTACGTTTTTTATCTTCTTGAATAATAATTTTATTTTCTTTTTTAATAAAATTTTCAAGTTTATTATTCCTTTAATTCTTCTTATTAAATTTTTTTATATGATTACTTATTTAATTAAGTTTACATCGGATGTTTCGATGATATTTGGAATATGTGTCAGAAATGAGATTGGTAGGTCGACTATGGTCAATTAGGTCATTATTTAAACATATAAAGAAAAAATTTCATGATATAATTATCATATTTATACATAAATTATACTTTTATGGATAATAATTAAATATGGAGTTGATAAATTATGTATGTTAGGATCATGGTTATGGTAGGTCGTACGTATGTATGAGTAACATTTCAATTTTTCAAAAATAATTATGCAAATAAGGTAAGTAATATTTTATATTTCTAGAATGATCATAATATCATATATAAAGTATTATTTATTTAAACATACTTATATAAATCATCCATGTGGTGTGGTGATGAAAAGAGAGTCACATTACTTTGTGAAGGCAGCTTCACAGACGTACACCAACAACATTATCATTTTCAGTGTAAGAAATAAAATGATATATATATATATATATATTAATAATGATAAAATTTTTATAAATATAATAATTATTTCATTTATATTACATATAATCATTATATTAATCCCCATCAACTTCGATTTTTAGCATTAGTGGAAGATGAATCACATCGCTTCGTAAGGCAGAAATCCGTTATACACATGAGTGACGCTATCGTATCCCCTAAAGAATGAAAAGTAAAAATATATATATATGATATAATGACTATAGTGGTATAAATATGTTTTAAATATCATATATATACTTTATATTTATCATCATAACCAACCTTGATATGTGGTGATGGAAAAAAGAAATACATCGGTTCGTGAGGCGGTAGTCCGCCATATACATGAATGAAGATTTCATAACTCATTTGATGGAAGAGAGGATGGTTTTTGGTTATGATATTTACAGAAAAACATATTAGTATATTTAATATACTTATGTTATTATATAATCATGGTTTAATAAGAAATTAAGGAGGTTGATGAGGAAATAATATAAAAACACTCGTTGAATAATGTTACCTCTTCTTCAGGTAACCTCCTTAGGTTTTCCCCAAAATCCTTAAAAATGTTGAATTTATGCCTAAAAAAACTTTTAGGATGAGGGGATGTATTATGGGAGTTTATTTTTATAGGTATTTTTTAAACCAAAAGGTTTTGAACTTTTGAATAAAAGAGAAGTTGGGGTGACCTTTTATAAGTGAGGTGAGTGACACACTTGTAATTTTTGAAAATAAAAAGTTGTACTTGTGTTTTTCACATTAAAAAAGGTTAAAAAAATGGATTATTATATATAATTAGGAATTATAATGTCAAAATATTTCTATAAAATATATTTTGTACAAGTTTTTATGGAATTTTAACCCTTATCTTTTTAGTTTAACCCCAGATAAATCCATTCTTACCTTAACTCCGATAAATATTTTTTATTATTTTTATATTAATTATAGTAAAAGTTTAGTTGAATATATTATAAAATATAAATTATTATTATACTAAATATTTAATCCATTTTTCAAATTAAATTCACATAAGTGAAAAAATGTCATTTTAAATTAATCCCATAGACATGGCAAGAAAATGGGTTTTCAAAGGGAAAATGTTCAAACATTTATAATGTTTTCTATATAAAAAATTAATATGAAAATTATTAAAATAACCTAAACTTGATTAATAGATATATAATTTAACAAAATTTACTTTTAAAAAAATTAAAAATATAATATAACTTTATAAATAATTTAAATTTGAAGAAATATTTTAATTAAAATTCAGTGTTGTTCACTAACCGAAAAAATTTATCTTTTTAGAAAATTCTAAGAAATTTTCCCAAAGATAATTTTAACATGTCTATTTAAAAAAATTATTTTATTTAATCAAATATATTTTCTAATAGGGGTAAATATAAATTTTAAATAATGTTTCCAAAGCATGACTAAACATTTTTTTTATAAAAAATACAATTTTTCCGAATATATTTGTTTTTCATTTAAATGGTTATTATTTTATTTATAATAAATATATAAACACAATTTTTATAATATAGTTATTAATATTCATACCCTATTTCTTAAAGTCTAGGTTATAATGGTGAAGTTTAAATAATATTTTATAGAGTAATTTTGTTTAAACCTGGTGATGCATGCATCACAAGCTATCAAAGAGATTGAATTTATATAAAAAGAAATATATTATAAAGCATCATATGTTATATTCTTTTATAAGGTTTTTGATTCATGTAATACATGATATACAACATGATTTTATTATTTTAAAATCTTGGGGTGTTAGAAAGATATCTATTTTATAAATGGGGGAAGCATTGAAAATATATATAAATGTTAAATATATACATATGACTATTGAATACTAAGGTAGGATGAATATATACTATGGAAATATTATTGAAATTTATTATGATATTTTTACAATACAAATTATTATTACTTAGTCATTTTTTTATTGAATGGTTATTCATTTCATTTATATGAGGAATGCATTGAACATAGTAAGTAATGGGTAGGTTATGACATTATATATCCCCTCGATGAAACCATAGGTATCATGAGAGAATATAGATTGGGTATTTGGAATATGAATTAACTATTTTTGTAATATTTCTTAGAACAAGGCCTTTATTGTAATATTGTGATGTCTGAAATTATGAAATCGATAATTATGAGACTAGTTATTGTTATCCATGTAATTATTTATGTTATATACCATTTAGGGATACAATCCCCTTTCATGATATTTTTTATACAAAATATTTTGTCATTGTTTATATATGATATATTCTTTATCCCTTATGTATTCCTGATATATTTCAATGTACACTTTCCCTTACTGAGAATTCTATATCACCTTTTATTATGTTTCTATTCAGAATGTTTTGAATAATAATTATATGAATGATACTTATAAAATAGTATTATGAGTAGAGAATTTTGAGGTATATATTGAATACATATTAAGAAATTTAAAAATCTAGATATAGTGTAAAAATATACATTGGATGAGAAAGATATGTGTTTTTTTTAATTTTTTTCTTAATTCTCTTTTGCTCTAAACCTAAAAAGGACTTGGGTATGTTAGTGACTCAATAATTTCATTAATATTGTAATTATTAAAGTTAAAAATTAGGTCACTTGAGATAATATCAAAACCGGTATATAAAGATTATGTTTTTATCATCGAATTAGGGTGTATGGGAATGGGATATTAACATTAGTATCATAATAGGGTTTAAATAACTTTAAATGTTAGGAAGATATCAAATTAGGATAATTTATGAGTTTTAAATACTATCATGGGTTTTAAGTATAAGTTTGATCATAATTTTAATGAAAAAAGTTCCTTTTTGATGTTTTTTCTAAAGAGATTTTATGATGATTAATAATATTTTGGGAGACAATAATTGGGTTTTAAGAAGAATACATCATTGAGGTATATATAACCCTTAGTTTTAACATGTTACATACTATGTATTTTATTTAGAAATAATTTTAGGATATTATTGATAAAATCTATAAGGTAAATATAATATTTAGAGTGAATGTGATCTTTGATGTCAGGATAATTATAGATAAAAGGTTATTACATTTTTAGGAACATATATATTTTTCATATAGATAACATTGGTTTTAAAATAATATTTATTTTATGATTATATGGTTAAAGTTATTTATGTAGAAATCTACTTTATTTTTGGGAACATTATAGGAATCAAGATAAATGGGAAATTATGGGATAATATGGATTTTAAGTCAAATTGGTTGATTTTATTTAAGTAATAATGCTTGAGTTTACTTTTGGAATAATATATGATGTTTTTTCTGGTTATATATTCTGATGATTTAGGTTATTTTGTAAAATACTTAGTATATTTTTGGATAAAATATGTCTTTGGCATATATATTTTTATAGTGTGACTTTATGAGCGATTAATGTCACTTATAGATAAATGTTACGTTTATTTTGGAAGAATATGTGATAAAATATATATAAATTTTGAGTTTTGAATTTTATATGTCATATTTTGAAAATTTTTAGGGTTCAGTTAATTGTGAAATGATTTAAGTTTAACTTTACTTGAATATTGATGTATTAATTTTTCACAAGAAGGTATATTCATATTAGGTATTATCTTAACTTGTGTCAATCATTTTTAGTGTTAGTAAATGTGTAAAGATAGTATTAATAAATTTACATCCTTTTTGGGATATTATGATCCATTAATGTGAATTTTAGTTCTTCAGACATGAAAAATTCATCATGATATTTATCATTTAGAATACTAGATAAGGTAGAGGTGTGAAATTAATTGAAACAAAACCAAAGTAAAAATATTATTATTATGAAATTGAAAGAAATAAAGTAAGTATATTTGGTCATTCACTATCTTGATGGTGAAATAATTCCCTAACCCAAACTATATGAAGATAAATTTATTGAGTCTTATATAGAAAACAATGTTAAGATATTAAGGTAAGATTTTGGAAACCTATTCAGAAGTATGATTAGTCCACATACGGTTTATAAATATTTAAGATAAACTAATATTTTTTAGTGATATAGAAATTCCTTATCAGGATCAAATATACATCAATGATTGTACCTAATTTAATATACATTCATTTTTTTTAGAAAAAAATCAAATTGCGAGTTAATTTTTTACAAAAATGAGGGAATATAACACCTCAATATTTCAATGTGTAATTATCCATTAAATGAATACTATGTTTGATAGAATTTGACACACTCAACATTGATCTTAAATGAAACACAATATGCTATAGAAATATTATTATTTAAATATGACTCTTATAAACTAACCATTGGTCTGGCAGGTATTATGAAAAATCATATATTTAATACACTTTATTTCATGATATTACATAAAAAAACTTTGTACATCCCATAAGATCATGATAACTAGTGTATTTGAGAAATAGGGCGCATTGAATAACATCTTGAAATATAATTACAATGAAATTATTGAAAACATATGTAACATGATCCTAAAATTCCATCTATCTTCTAAAACTGCATGGGATAACCTAAGGATGTATATAAGAAAGGGGTGAGTTATAAATCCCAGTAAGAGAATAATTAAAGCATAGAATAAGGTAATGTAACACATTTGAGTCAAGAGTAATATCTAGGAAATATAAGAGTGGTGAGAATCATAACCTTGAATAATGAGGTGTGATATATCATGATAACATAAATGAAACATAGGAATGCGAAAATAACATAAAACATTAAATCATAAACATAAGTCAAGGATAACCACCAAGAAATCATAAAATAGTGTGATTAGGATAACCTTATTTATAGCATACATGTAATATAATGAAATAAAAAACCCAATTCATTAGAGGGATATATAATTCTAGTCCCACTCATCACTTTCATATCATGTACATGCATAAGTGTGCCACATATATCATACAAAATAAGGATTTATTTCATCAATTTAAACACCATGATTAAATATTTAAAGTTGCATACATTTAAATCCCCAATAAATGAATGATATGTAGAACTATTTGAATACCCATGAGTGTAAATGGAGATGGGTATTCACTACCGAAATGTTTGGCATGGAAAATGGAAAGATAATTTTAGCAGCATAACGGGTGTATATACAGGTTTATAAAAGGGGTGAATGATAGATAAATGGGTTTATAATTACTTTTCAATAATAATAACAGTAATAGGTAATTGTAAATACAGATTACAACACTGAAAATTATAAATCAAAGGGAATTACATAAAGAAGGTACTTGAATAAAGAGGAGAAGGAGAGGATCCCTTAACCTGAGCGGACGCTTATAAAAGCTTGGGAAATGATTCTTAAGATATTGGGGGAAATTTTCAGGGTTATAAAGAGATAATATAAGTTTAAATTAAATGTTAAAGATTTTTGAGTGAATATTAATAGTATTTTGGGTGGGTTTATATAGAAAAATAGTGGAGAATTATTTATTTATTTTCAAACATATGTTTTGAACTATATATGAAAAAATAATAAAAAACTCACACTATCCCTTAGTTTTTGGCCATATTTTATACAAAATTGTAGTAGTTTTAAATAAATTAAAAGTTTAAGAACTAATATAATTAAAATAATTCCCTTGGTTAGGTGAAAGTGAGTCATGTTTATAAAGAATTGATTTTAACAAATTAAAATAGAATATAAGTTTTGGAGGATTCATTATGGATTTATAAAATTTAAAAAATAACTTAAAAAAATTATTCTAAAGGTGAAATATATATTTGTTCATATATACTTTTTATGGAATATATTACATCATTTCTGAGTCATTATGATGTTATAATACATACGGAATATTTATACCTTATTTAATTTTTACCCAAATTTTGACTGTATGAAAAAATTATGAAAAATTAACCATTGGATAATTTTGACATGATTTTTCTAAAAATGATATTTATTTTATCAAAATAATTCTCTAGATATGAGAATATAAACTCAATAAAAATATCCATTTATTTAAAAAATACTGTTTTTTCACAATAACAGTTTTCTAAAACTTATAAAAATTACATATGAATTCATAAAATTATATTATCATTTATATTTAATAAATATTAGTTAATAATAATATTTTATTAAAATATAATTTAATTAAAAAATTCATTAATTCATTAAAAATAGTTTCTTGATCAAAGCTATATATTTTCAAAAATATAATTTGTGTTTTGTTATATAAAAATATAATTTTAATCAAACTCATAATTTAATCATTTAAAAAGTAATTTTAAAATTTGATAAATATAATAATTATTTTATTAAAAACAACAAATATAAATTCATATTTTTTGGTTCTAGATACATGTCCCTTTATTACACCATTGAATTCCCTAAGGGAAAGGTGTGTGATTATGAGATTTTTAGGGGGTGATTCGACAAACATGGTTTGGGTTGTGATCTCGATGAGTTTGAAATTCTCCCATGAATGATTTGACTCATGCTTTAGTTGTTGAATTTTGACTTGGGCTTGGTCATGAGAAAATAATAGTGATTTTATCCCCCTTGAAATCTCTTATAAATGGGCTTCATGAGGTATGTTCACACTGGTCGAGGCCATAACTCATTCCTTCAATATCAAATAGACTTTATCATAACCCTTAATATAATAATCTTAATAGTCACTGCACAATGAATATATTATAAAATTTTAATATTCTTAATGTTATTTCAAACTTGATATTACATAACTTATAATGGTCTAATATAACCAAAGTAGTTCATGTGTTTTCAAACTTCTTTCCTCAAAAGTCATTTACTAATTTAAAAGAAAATTCCATTTATAAAAGTTTGTTGGACCCTCCATGATACTGTAGTGGACCCTCCTTGATATTGTAGTTTTCATAATCACAAATAAGGTCAATATACAGATTCTGATCTTTCATGCCAGTTTAATATCTCTCAATAAATCAATTATGTCATACAACAACATATACTTAAATAATTCAATAACCTATATTCATGAATAAATATGTTTACAAGTGTTTTTTTATGTGTACTTTTGATTAAAAGTTGAAGTATAAAAGGGTTGTAATCTCTACGTAAAAGGATGCTCCATTTTATGATCTAAAAAAGGAATGAAGTACATGCTGAGACATAGAGTGTGTGAACAAGAAAAGAGAGGAACAAAGTGCATGAGATTACAAGAAGATTGTAACAAGCAACTTTCTCCTAAAGCTCAACATACATTGAGACCTTGAAGAGTTGAACCTTTTCAATCCTCGATGCTGGATTACAGAAACTACAATACTCTGTTCTGAAGACAACTTCCAGAAGAGGACTCAAATTCCAGTTTATCAACATTTAATGAGTCCATAGTTTTATTGAACAACACACAGAGATTCCTAAACTCTTTTTTAATAGCTTTGTTTTGTTCTTATGTTACTATTTGAGGAGGGTGTATATCTGCTTGTATCACACACACTACCTCCTGAGCATAACTGGAGGATATCAAAAATCCTCACCCTTAATTCTGTCCAACATTTTTATCCCACATAGAACTGTGGAAGAGATCCTGTGTGATCTGTTTATTTGTTTTTTCCACGAATAATTGTGGTAGAGGTCAAGTGTGACTTAGACAGTCTGTATGCTATTGTGAACCCAGATCCTAGGTATGGATCAAATGTTTATCAATATAAACTGCTTGGTGGAAGGTGATCACCAAATGGAGAGGACTAAGTCTCTACTTGAGACTGAACCTCTTGTTTTATCCACTGTTCTATTTATCTTATATTTGTTGTGGGTTATGCATTTCCCTCATTAAGATAAACCGGTCTTTGATAGCTAGTTTAACAAGTGTTTACATCTGTTTTGGATCAGTAGGTCTGTTTTGAAATTTTTTCTTATCTTTAGATGGGTAAATATGAGAACTAATCAATCTTTTGAGAACCAAATTGAACCTTCAAAACATTTATAAATTCACTACAAACTAACTTTGTGTTTATTTTAATAGGGAGATTTTATTTTGTACATAACACTTTAAACATAAATATTTATAGATACTCAATTCACCCCCATCTTGAGTCATCTACTCCGACCAACATTTGGTATTAGAGGCTTTTTGAAATTTACTATTAATTTTTGAAATCGTGTCAACTGTGATTATAGTTATTTTCTAAAGATCTTAAAATTTCGTTAATTTCTAAATATTTATCTCATTGAAATTATTTTAAAATATTTATCATGGAAAATAGACTAGAATGGGTTGCTACTAATATACCACCTTTATTTAATGGAACTAACTATGCTCAGTGGAAACTTAAAATGAAGATAAATCTAGACAGTATGGGATTTGAAATCAGGACTGCTATTGAAAGTAAATATATAATAATTGAAACTACTAGAAGCACTTGGGCTGAATCTATCAAATCTATCTATAACAATAATTATAAAGTAATGAATGCTCTATACTATGCCCTAGGGGATGGATAATTTAACTATATTCCTGCTTGTAAAACTGCATATGAAATTTGGGAAACTTTATCTATCTCTCATGAGTGAACAACTAATGTTAAAGAAATGAGATTAAATACATACACTATTAAATATGATAATTTTAAAATGAAGCCTGATGAACCTATCTCTGAAATGTATCTTAGGTTCAATGAAATAGTGGACACCATGAGTCTTATTGGGAAACCTGTGGACAACAAGGACCATATCATGAGACTGCTTCGATGTCTACTTGACAGATGGAGAGGAACTTCTGTTTCTATTCGAGAATCTTGTGACATATTCCAACTTCTAGTGAATGAACTAATTGGAAATATTATGATGTATGAAGAAGAAATTAAAGTAAATCAATAAGTAGATGAAGAACTAATGAAGAAGTCAGTAGCATTCAAGACTTCAACTTCAAAGAGAAAATCTAAAGAAAAGTTTCAAGTTCTTGTACACAGTTCCACTAGTTAAGAGTCAGATTCATACATTAATGAGGAAATGGCTTATCTTGCTAGAAGGTTCAAAAATTTCCACCGAAAGAAGAAATTCTTTAGGAAGTCAAAATATAAGGGAAAGTATGATAGTAAAGGACAATGGAAGAAATACCGAAAGTGGAATGACAACTCAATTGAAATAATCTGCTATGAGTGCAAAAAAAAAGGTCATGTAAATGTAGAATGCCCCAAGATGAAATTTTAGAAGAAATATGAAGATAAGGGAAAGGATTATAAAAAGGATTTGAAAGTAACATTGAGTGATTCAGAAGATAGATCCCGTGGATTTGATGCTTCTGAGAGTGAACAGAACAATCATGCCCACTTATGTTTCATGAAAAAAACATTTTAGGTAACACTTAACTCTCCTATACATAATGCCTATTATTCTGGGAATAAGATTGAGTCACATAATGATGAAGATATGAATAAGGATGAATTATTTTAATACTGTGAAATGCTTGAGGATACCTTTAATGAGCTTAAGGAAAAATATAATTCATTAAAGAGATAACATTCCTTAAATTCAAATTATAAATCTGATTTAGATATTCAAAAGAGAAAATGTTCCCAGTTGTTAAAAAAACACTGAACTAAAATTATCAAATGATCAATTAAAAAGGGATTTGAAAAAATTTACTGGTGGTAGAGATACCTTGAGTCATTTTCTAGGACAACATATTGGCCCAAAATATACTTCTGGGATAGGATATCAACCAGGTCAAAGGAATTTATCTAAATCGCAATTTGTATCCACATCTATAAAACCTGCTACTATTTTTAAAAAACCAGAATTGTACTGCAAGTTCCAGCCCCTCAAATTCTTTTACTGTATCTAATTCCACAGGACCAATTAATGTGTATTTTTCAAATACTCTATATATGCATATATGAAACCCATAAGACAGTTGTGGGTTCCAAAAGCTTATATTACTAATGTTTGTGGACCCAGAAAAATATGGGTACCCAAGTCATTTCTTGGTTAAACTATTTTGTAGGTAAACTACCTAAAGAATTACTGTAAAAAGATGTGGTACTTGGACAATGGGTGTTCAAGGAATATGAAAGGGGATTTTTTAAGCTTTAAAAGTCTTATCAATATCGATGGAGGACATTTCACATTTGGTGACAATGGAAAAAAAATCATCGGCCTAGGCCATATTGGTAACCCTAACTATATTTCAATTTCTAAAGTACTGTATGTTGATGGACTGAAGTATAACTTACTCAGCATATCTCAGATGTGTGATGATGGATTTAATGTAAAATTTAAAAATGATTCATGCCATGTTTTTTATGAGAAAAATAATTTGGTATTTACTTATTTTAGAAATGATAATGTATATTCTATAAATTTAGACACACTAGACTCACAGAATGTCTCTTGTCTAAATGCCTTTCAGAAAGATTCTTGGATCTGAAAATGAAGAGTAGGACATTGTAATATACACTCTCTTAGGAAGTTAACTAAAAAAGTCTTAGTTAGAGACTTACCCAAATTAGATTTTCCATACAATAAAGTATGTAATCCTTTTCAAAAAGGAAAGCAACATAAAATCTATTTCAGACCAAAGAAAGAAGTAACTACTTCTCATCCTCTTGAGTTGATTCACATGGACTTGTTTGGACCATCTAGAGTTTAGAGACTCATTGGGAAGAATTGTGTTTATGTTCTTGTAGATTATATCTCTAGGTATACCTGGACCTTTTTCCTGGCTCTTAAAAGTGAATCTAGTTCTCATTTTACCAAGTATGCTAGGAATGTAGAAAATATCAGTGGAGTTAAGATTAAATCCTTAAGAAGTGATCATGGTTGTGAGTTTTAGAATCAAGATTTTGAATCCTTCTACTCCCAAAATGGCTATAATCATAACTTATCTTCCCCTAGAACACCTCAACAGAATGGTGTGGTTGAAAGAAGGAATAGAACCTTACAAGAAATTTCCAGGACAATGCTCAATGAATATGATCTACCCATGTTTTTTTGGGATGAAGCTGTTAATAAAACTTTCTAAATAATAAACAGTCTTAATTAGACCCATTCTTAAGAAAACTCTTTATGAGTTGTGGAATAATAGGAAACCCAAAGTAGGTTACTTTAAAGTGTTTGGATGTAAAGTTTATATCCTAAATACTAAATATAATTTAGATAAATTTTCCTTGAAAATTGATGAAGGAATATTTCTTGCATATTCTACATCAAGTAAAGCCTATAGAGAGTTTAACAAGAAGACCAAATTTGTGGAGGAATCTGTACACATCAAGTTTGATGAAGCAGATCCACATGAGCCCAAGACCTCACAATAAAATATTGAAGAGGATATGTCCAATCTAGACATTAATGATAAAATCACAAATCATCATGTGAAGGAATCTATGAAAACATTCAGTTCTGAAAGTTCTCCACATCCTAACCATGGTGAACCAGATCAATTGGACCAACTTTAAATATCTAGTCCTACTTTCTCAAGACCAACTAGAACCCTTAAGAATCATCCCTTAGATGCTGTTGTTGGAGATTTAGATAGAGGAACACAAACCAGAGCTTCCTTAAGATACCAGGTTGAACATCAAGCTTTCTTATCACAACTTGAACCTAAAAATATCAATGATGTTATCAATGAAAATTTTTGGGTAATGGCCACTTAAGAAGAACTTAATCAGTTTGAAAGAAATAAATTTTGGAAACTTGTAGATAGACCTAAGGATAATTTGACTATTGGAACCAAATGGGTGTTTAGAAATAAGGTAGATGAAAGTGGAAATATAGTTATAAACAAAGCTAGACTAGTTTCACAAGGATATAATCAAGAAAAAAGAATTGATTATGAAGAGACTTTTTCACAAGTAGCTAGACTTGAGGAAATTAGGATCTTACTTTCCCATGCAGCACAACTGGATTTTAAAATTTATCAAATGGATGTCAAAAGTGAATTCCTAAATGGTTATATAATTGAAGATGTTTTTGTTGAAAAACCCCCAGACTTTACAAATCCACATTTTCCAAATCATGTGATCAAATTATCAAAATCTTTATATGGTTTGAAACAAGCTCCAAGATCTTGGTATGAAAGGTTGAGTAACTTTCTTATTTCTAGAGGTTTTACAAAAGGACTTGCAGATCCCACTTTATTTATAAAAATAATTTCAAAAGAAGTTTTAATAGCCCACATATATGTAGATGATATTATTTTTGGATCTTCTAAAAATTATTTATGTAATGAATTTTCAAACAAAATGAAAAATGAGTTTGAAATGAGCTTAATGGGTGAACTTAAATATTTTCTTGGATTCCAAATATTTTAAAATAAAGAAGGTATTATCATAAATCAAAGTAAGTATACAAAAGATATTTTGAAAAGATATGGCTTTGATAGCATTAAGATTAGTGAAACTCCTATGAGTTCTACATGTAATTTAGATCTTGATGAAAATGGAAAATTATTTGATCAGAATTCTTACAGAAAAATGATTGGGAGTTTTCTATACTTAACTGCTAGCAGGCCAGATATTATGTTCATTGTGTGTATGTGTGCGAGATTTCAAGAAAACCCAAATTATGACACCTAAATAGTGTTATTTTTTTTCAAATACCTCAAGTATACAAATAATTTAGGATTGTTCTATCCTAAAGGACAAACTTTTAATTTAGATAGCTATTCAGATGATGATTTTGGTGGATGTAAATTAGATAGAAAAAGTACCTCTGAAATATGACACTTTTTGGGAATGTTATTTATATCATGGTGTAGTAAAAAGCAAAATTTAGTTGCATTATCAACTACTGAAGCAGAATACATTGCTGTTGGTAGTTGTTGTTCACAAATATTGTGGATGAAACACACCTTATTAGACTATGGATTACTATTTTGACATATCCCCATAAATTGTGACAACACAAGTGCTATTAATATTTCTAAGAATCCAATTTCTCATTCTAGAACAAAACATATTGATGTAAGACATCACTTTTTGAGAGATCATTATCAAAAAGGTGATATAACTCTTGAGTTTATTGGGATTGAACATCAGCTTGCTGATATATTCACTAAACCCTTAAATTTTAAGAGAATGAATTACATCAGACATGTACTAGGAATGATAAATCAGTAGGATATCTTTCTAAATCAGATCTTTCTAATACCGATCTTTCTAAAACTGATCTTTCTAAAACCTATCTTTCTAAAACCGATCTTGTTAAAACAGATCTTTCTAAAACTGATATTTCTAAAACCGATCTTTCTAAAAATGATCTTTATAAAACTGATCATTCTAAAACCGATCTTTCTAAAACTGATCTTTCTAAAACAGATCTTTCTTAAACCTATCTTTCAAAAACCGATCTTTCAAAAACAGATCTTTCTAAAATCGATCTTTCTAAAATCGATCTTTCTAAAAACGATCTTTCTAAAACCAATCTTTCTAAAACTGATCTTTCTAAAAATGATCTTCTCGAAACTGATTCTTTAAAACCGGTATATTTAAGGGATGTTTTTTTAAATTCTTCCTACTTTGAATGAAATGACATTGTTTTATCTTCTTTAACTTTCTGCATTTCAATTTTGTGTTTTACGATTTAATATCCATAAATAATATATTTAGTACAGTTCATCCGGACCTTTCACCTTCTCCTCTATCGTAAATACTTCTACCTTTTGTCACACACTCTCTCGACTCTCAACCTCTCAACACAATTGGAATCAGAAGATTTTTCCTGGCTAGGATTAAGCATGCAATGGAAGAACCTAGAAAATATCCTTTTGCTAAGCGTTAGAAAGGTGAGACAAGTTGGACTGCGAAACTGAGATTAGAAAGCCGAGTAGTTACAACTAAAAAGAATGTGTCTGGAGAGTGTATTATGTCAAGAAAATCATTTTTATTAAAGGTAGTGGAATATCAAGGGTGGATCAGTTGGTTCACCAATAATGAATGACCCTATTATCCCCAGATTGGGCATAAATTCTATCAACATTTGAGTATATCACTGGTTGAAGATGAGGCAGAAAATATGAAATCTATAGTAAAGGAAAAAGAAGTGGTTTTTTCATCTAAGGAATGGACTGAATTATTATAGATGCCTCATGAAGGTGTCTATGATGACTATCCTAGTAATATTCCAACTTTTCAAACTTGTTTTCATATGAAGATGCTCTGAAGGAGCTGATTGGAAATGAAGAATCTTGGAGGACTGTTGCCAATGAATTTGAAGGAGAAGTAAGGATTATTTTTAAGTTCATACAACATCAAATATTCCCAAGGAAGGGAGATTTCTTTGCTGTGAAATATCTGGATGTTTTCTTGATCTTTTTTTTAAAACATGGAATAAAAGTGAATCTGTGCAGATAACTTATGGTGCATATATCTGGTTTTATTAACCCATCCAAGAAGGCAACCTGTTTATATTATCCAAGGATTATTTTTTCCATGTTGAAAAAATTATATTGTGTAGAAGATGGAGATGAATGGATAAGTTCCTATAGTGTTTTTTGTCTTTAGAAAGTCATTTGTAAAAGAATAAAAATATTCTGAAACCCATGGAAAAGATGGTGGGTAGGAGATGAAGAATGGCTATATAAAAATTTTGATCCATTTGACCATCCTTCTAGACCAAAGGACCAAGTTGATCTTGGTCTCAAACCAGGAGAAGTTCCAGTTTATTCTGATGAGGATACTGAACCTGAATTTCCAATGGAAGAAGGATCTCCTTTGGATGATAAGAGTGATCCTGATATTGCTGAAAGTCCTAAGATTTTGAATTATAGACCTATTATTCCACCATTGGACTTACCTTCAAGAGAAACTATTCTAGGTGATGAAGAGGAGGAAGAAACTGAAGTTACTGGAGTTGAAGGCTATATAATTAAATCAGATGGGGATTCCGATGATGATTCTGATGATGTTGATGAAGGAGGAAATGATGAGCATGTGAGTGAATCTCTAAAAGTGGGACTACATGTAATGACCCGAAATTTTGAATAAATATTGTTTCCTAATTTTGTGGGTTATTTTTATACTCAACAAAACTATTTCATTTGACAACATGAGTATAATTAAAATGATACCGTTGGGTTTTGACTGTTATATGACCATTGGTCAATATGTCCGTTGGAAACTAAATGTTGTGATTATTGTCTCTAAATATAAGTGATCTTGGTTAATTAATATAGAAAGAATATTCGATGGCCTCATCCAGTAGTCTCAAGACAATCAAAGCCCATCTAACAGAACTTGGGAAGGAGGTAGCACCACTGGGCTTTGCTCTGGACCAAACCCAAGCCGAACATCACCGTGTGAAGCTAGAACAGAATCGCCTTCACGAGAAGTTCAAACTGATAGAAATTACTACTCGTGCAATGTTGGCTGAGCCGCCCTCATATTCTCTCACCTTAGCACACCTTACACTTAGGTCCTATACTGGGGTTATAAGGGGCTATATAAGGAGACCATAACTGCTTTGTGTAATCTTTTGAGATAAATAAAATTGTGTTTTCCTCTTATAGTGATGTTTGTAAACTTTCAAATGTTTGGATAAATATAGTATGAATATTATTGATGAATTTTAGAAAAAATATATATTAAAAATATTTATATAAACCTTAAATAATTAAAAATGTGTAATGATTTTCAAAAAATGTTCTTCTGCAGTTGTGTTCAGTAAGAAATTTAGAGTCTAATAAGATCAACTTAATTTTTGGTGAATAGTAATTTAGGAATAGTGATTTTATGCTTAGGATCAGGAATGTGACCAAATGGATTAGTAATCTCACTTAAAGAAAGTATTAATATAATATAGGCACCTTGATTAAGTAATGTGATTCAATAAAATAGGAAAATAACTGTTTCAGAAATTATTAGTCAAGTATTAGTTTTTTCAAGTGAATTGGGGTTTTTAATTAAAAATTTAATTAAAAATATTTAGAGAAATATTTTTATAAAATGGAGTCTATTTTTGAACTCAGTTTATCGATATTATGTTAAGGTAAGTTTTGGGGATTTTTCTGAAAAAAATGAATTTTAGGTGAATAGTGTATTTATTTAAAAATTAAATTAAAATTATTTAGAAAATTATTTTTATAAAATAGAGTTAATTTTTGAAATCAAGGCATCAATATTTGGTTAAGGTGAAATTTTGGGATTTTTCTGAGAAAGTTGAATTTTCGGTGAAGAGTTAAAATACAGTTTTTGAGTTTTGGGTGTTTAATGACATCATTAAGGATGTAATAATTTTTCAATAATTTTGGTAGACTTGTGAATAGTAAGATAAGGTATTAGGTGTCCCAAGTGGCCAATACCATGGGAAAATACCATGGGAAAGCCCATGGTTTTGCCAATACCACTAATGAGGTGTCCCTTGGCCATTAATGCCTTGTCCCCTCACTTTCTCTATAAATACCAAGCCATTCTCTCATCCTTTCCATTCCAAAATCCTCCTGAATGATGTTCTAGTCTCCTTAACTCTCAAGGAGTCCTCCCAAGGTTCTCTCAAGCCTCCCAAGGTCCCAAACTTCAAGATTTCGAAGTTACTTTTCAAGGTAAGGGATCCTACCTCTCTCTTTCTTTCTAAGTACTCTCTTTTATGTCATTTATTTTATGCTCCATGTTATTTTGTTGGATGATGTTCTTTTATATTCATCATACTTTCCTTTCATGTTCATATGATGAGAGACTTCCTCTTGCTCTCATCATTTTATTTTATGAATGTTTAAGTGGTGCCATTAGGCTGCCGAATTTTTAAGGGATTCTTTCACCCTTCCCATTTTTCAAAGTTCTACTCTCATGTCAAGTATTTAAAGTTCCTTTGTATTATGTTGGTGTATGATATCTATATCCATCATACTGATATTTTATGTTCATATGATGAGAGACCATATTTGATCTCATCAATTCATTTTTTGAAGTTTTAAGTGACGTCGTTAGGCTGCAAAATTTTCATAAGAGAAATCTTATTTTTTTCTTCCTTCTGTGTTTTTCATTTCATATAGTATGTCCTTAAAATTTCATTACCATGTTCTTATATCCTTTATATTCTGTCCCTATACTATTTTATGGATTATTTATGAGTGGGTGACTCATGTCCCTTCTCTTTTCAATGTTTTCTAAAACCCTGCAACATAGCCGTTATGCTGTCGAATTTTCTTCTCAAAATGTCTCTCTATTTTTCACAAATTCTTTTATTTTATTAAGTGAATACTCAAAACTCTTTATTATATAGGGGTATTCACATATATATCAAAATTTTCTATTTTAAATTCTGGGATTTACATACATGAGAGCCACTTTCCTTTTCTGTGGGTTTAATGTGACATAAAGATCACGTCTTTAAAGCAGTTTTTAAAATGTTATGATTATGAAATGAAACCCATTTATTTTATGATATATGGGATATTTATGAAATTTTTGATGATGATATATGTGGATCACATGATAACAAAGACAGATTTAAGGGTTCACCCTGATAGCACTCCAATGTATTGGGTAATAATGTAACCACTAGAGATTACAATTTTAACGATACCTTGGTGAATAACCTTGGTAATTTCAAATGACACCTTGGGGATGGACCATGGTGATATGTTCACGATTGTATTAGTTAAATGTTGTAGCCACATCTTCATGTTATGAAATATGTTATTTTTTTTATTATGATATGCCTCATGATCTCTTTCTCAAGCCTTAAAGTTATTTTTCATGACTTTTGATGTATCTCAAGTTCACATGTAAAATGTTTCCCTTGTTTCCCTTACTGGGCCATCTGCTCACCCTTTCCTTTGATGTATGCTCCCAGGTTATGAAATTCTGTAATGAACTTAGGATGAACCAATGAAGAAGAATTTCAAGTGTTTATGAATAATGTTTTATGTTGTCATGTATTAAGTTCCTAGTTTCCAAGACACTAAACCTTAAAGATCCTCAGGTTTGTATAATGAAATGAAAGTTTATGTGATAAAAGGCGGGATGCTAGAGTTGGTATCAAAGGATGGTTTAGTTATTTGTGGAAATTAGGATATGAAAACTTTAGGAATTACCCTATAGAAAGTTTTACATATAGGAAATCTTCCTGGTATTTTGGTGAGTATTGAGTAAGTGGGTTCCAAACAAATAAATCCCTGTCTGGATATGAACAAGTAGAGGTGGCTCTGGAACAGATGTTCCTAGGAGTGAAAACTCTCACAAGGTGTTTCGGGCTTGACCTGGGGTAACCTGGTGCACGACAACGGGCCTTGCTACACTCTTGGTTTGACACTCCCATGGGATATGCTTTGGTAAATTCATAAGCTTTGTATGAACCATTATTAAATGGACAAAGGTAAAATAAAATAAAGATTCACAATAGAATATATGATCATGGATAACCTAGATTGGAACCTAGGGGATCACAATTTATGGTATACTTTTCTTCTACAAGTTTATCCTTCTATGCTTTAAGTTTCCTTTTCATGATTATTGGCTAAGTATTTTGGCCCCCTAATTATACTTTCTTTTCTTAGTTAATGGCAGGAAATAGAAGAACATTTCCCAACAACCAATGTGATAGGAAATGTGACGATTACTCTATTAATATTATAGAGATGACGATAGATCATGTTGAACATATTGTGATTATGCCAAACTAGCTATCAAAAATCACAATTAATAATTGGTACCAAGTTGAATGCCCAAATTAATCAAGGAAGAATAAGATGAAGTCTCAAGGATGTTCATCTGATAAAATTGATAAGGGAAAGAAGAACCAATTTCCTTTGTGAAAAAAGTGTGGAAAGGGGCAGCAAGGATAATGTCACAAAGGAACCAGGATATGTTTTAAGTGTGGGGTGATAGGGTATAAATTAGCCAATTCCTTTAAAAAAGGGATAATGTGATGAATAGAGATAAGGTTCGATCTAATGTAACTTATACTTTTCAATGTAGTAAATATGGAGAAGTTGGACATTATCCAAGGCAATGCACTCTTGGAAGGTATGAGAAGCATGATGAGCATCAACAATCTTCAAGGACATGGGAATAATGAAAGTCCTATGTTGAGATGGATCAAGATGACTAAAGTACATGTAACTTCTTCACAATAATTGTCTATGTCATGTTGTATTTTAGTTCATTCCCTATGAGAATATATTTAATGTTTTAATAACATTGAGTAACTACCTAAGAAGGTTTTATATCATTAAGGAAAACATCTATTATTTTGTACCACATGTTGATGTTGTGAAGCGGTCCTTCTTGAAAAAAAAATTCGATTGGGGGATTAAAAGATGATTATTATTTTGGAAGACATTCACTATTTTGGGAACCCTATATGATCAAGGTAAAAAGATTAGTACAGTATTTTATTTGAGGAGTAATGGTTAACTTATATTTTGAATAATCAATGAATTTAAGGTGAACTTATAGTAATTTAGGATACTTATGGAAATGATTAACCTATCTTGGGAAAAATATGTTTAGGTTAGTTACTTTTGTTATAAGAAGTTAGGAGTGGTTGATGTTGTTTGGAGATGAATGATAAAGTTTATCTTGGAAGACTATGTTATCAAATCCATCTTGTATTTGGGTTTCAATATTAGTTTGGTTTATTTTGAGTAATTTTAAGGACAGTTATTTATGAAATGGTCTATAATGAACTTTGGGCAGTACCATGGAATTTTAAAGATTTAAAAGTAGTTTCCCTTTCTATGGGGTTATTTATTTTTGAAGATTTGTTTTATCTTACCATTTCTGTTTTTGGGATAATTTTAAAAGATAGAAGAAATAGATAGTTAATCTTTTGTGGATTATGTGATTCTATAAAAGATTATTCTTGTGCTTTTGATAAGACCAAGTGTTTTTGAATGCTCGTCGTTTGGAGAAAAGATTAGTCTTGGTAGAAACTTCTTGAAAGAAGAAACTCTAATTAAAGGTAAGTATATTTACTTGTCTTCTTATTCTATGTAGTAAATTAAATCCTCAAAATTATTAAAAGAAATATAAAACAAAAACGTTGTTGGTTTAAGTTTCTTACTGGGTAATCAAAGACTGTTTACACACGTCATAAGTTTATGATTTCCTTGTGGTTAACTTTCTCCTAATCATGTTTTCTATCAATCTCCATCAGAACATGGCCCTTTGTTTTCTCTTCCATATCCACGTTTCCCTACATGGAATCCTAGTTTGGGTTAACTCAGGTGACCTTTGTACTTCCCTTTCTTTCTTCTAAAGTAATAGTTTTACTGAATTCTTTTTCCGATGTGGGACTTTCAATGAAATTTCCAAGCCAAATTTTAAAAATTGAGACGACGCAATTTATTAAGGGGGGAAGAATGTAATGACCCTAAATTTTGAATAAATATTGTTTCCAAATTTTGTGTGTTATTTTTATACTCAACAAAACTGTTTCATTTGATAACATGAGTATAATTAAAATGAGACTGTTGGGTTTTAACTGTTATATGACCATTAGTCAATATGACTGTTTGAAACTAAATGTTGTGATTATTGTCTCTAAATACAAGTGATCTTGGTTAATTAATATAGAAAGAAGATTCGATGGCCTCATCCAGTAGTCTCGGTCCAATCAAAGCCCATCTAACAGAACTTGGGAAGGAGGTAGCTCCACTAGGCTTTGCTCTGAACCAAAACCAAGCCGAACTTCATCGTGTGAAGCTAGAACAGAATCGCCTTCGCTAGAAGTTCAAACTGATAGAAATTACTACTCGTGCAATGTTGGCCGAGCCGCCCTCATATTCTCTCACCTTAGCACACCTTACACTTAGGTCCTATGATGGGGTTATAAGGGGATATGTAAGGAGACTGTAACTGCTTTGTGTAATCCTTTGAGATAAATAAAATTGTGTTTTCTTCTTATAGTGAAGTTTGTAAACTTTCAAAATGTTTGGATAAATATAGTATGAATATTATTTATGAATTTTAGAAAAAAGATATTTTAAAAATATTTATGTAAACCTTAAATAATTAAAAATGTGTAATGATTTTGAAAAAATGGTCTTCTACAGTTATGTTCAGTAAGAAATTTAGAGTCTAATAAGATCAACTTAATTTTTGGTGAATAGTAATTTATGAATAGTGATTTTTCACTTAGGATTAGTAATGTGACTAAATGGATTAGTAATCTCACTTAAAAAAAGTATAAATATAATATAGGCACCTTGATTAAGTAATGTGATTCAATAAAATAGGTAAATAACTGTTTCAGAAATTATTAGTTGTTTCAAGTGAATACTGTTTTTTAATTAAAAATTTAATTAAAAATATTTAGAAAAATATTTTTATAAAATGGTGTTCATTTTTGAACTCAGAGCATCGATATTATGTTAAGGTAATTTTTGGGGATTTTTCTGAAAAAAATGAATTTTCAGTGAATAGTGTATTTATTTAAAAATTAAATTAAAAATATTTAGAAAATTATTTTAATAAAATGGACTCCATGTTTGAAATCAAAGCATCAATATTTGGTTAAGGTGAAATTTTGGGAGTTTTCTGAGAAAGTTGAATTTTCAGTGAATAGTGAAAATACAGTTTTTGAGTTTCGGGTGTTTAATGACATCATTAAGGATGTAATAATTATTCAATAATTCTGGTCGACTTTTGAATAGTAAGATAAGGTATGAGGTTTACGAAGTGGCCAATACCATGGGAAAATACCCTGGGCAAGCCCATGGTTTTTCCAATACCACCAATGAGGTGTCCCTTGGCCATTAATGCCTTGTCCCCTCACTTTCCCTACAAATACCAAGCCATTCTCTCATCCTTTCCATTCCAAAATCCTCCTCAACGAAGTTCTGGTCTCTTTAACTCCCAAGGAGTCCTCCCAAGGTTCCCTCAATCCTTCCAAGGTCCCAAACATTAATATTTCGAAGTTACTCTTCAATGTAAGGGATCCTACCTCTCTCTTTCTTTCCAAGTACTCTCTTTTATGTCATTTATTTTATGCTCCATGTTATTATGTTGGAGGATGTTATTTTATATTCATACTACTGTCCTTTTAATTTTCATATGATGAGATACCCCCTCTTTCTCCCATCATTTCATTTTATGAACGTTTAAGTGGCGCCGTTAGGCTGCCGAATTTTTAAGGGATTCTTTGACCCTTCCCATTTTTCAATGTTCTACTTTCATGTCAAGTATTTCAAGTTACTTTTTATTATGTTGGGCTATGATTTATATATCTATCATAATGATCTTTTATGTTCATATTATGAGATACCCTATTTGATCTCGTCAATTTATTTTTTGAAGTTTTAAGTGACGCCGTTAGGCTGCCGAATTTTCATAAGAGAAATCTTATTTTTGTCTTCCTTCCATGTTTTTCATTTCATATGGTATGTCCTTCAAATTTCATTACCATGTTCTTATATCCTTTATATTCTATCCCTCTACTATTTTATGGATCATTTATGAGTGGGTGACCCATGCCCCCTCTCTTTTCAATGTTTTCTAAAACCCTGCAACATAGCCATTATGTTGTCGAATTTTTGTCTCAAAATGTCTCTCAATTTTTCTCAAATTATTTTATTTTATTAAGTGAATACTCAAAACTCATTATTATAAAGGGGTATTCACATATATATCAAAATGTTATATTTTAAATTCTGGTATTTACATACATGAAACCCGCTTTCCTTTTCTGTGGGTTTAAAGTGACATAAAGATCACGTCTTTAAAGCAATTTTTAAAATGTTATGATTGTGAAATGAAACCCATTTCTTTTATTCTATATGGGTTATTTATGAAATTTTTTATGATTATATATGTGGATCACATGATAACAAAGACAAATTTAAGGGTGTGCCCTAATAGCCCTCTAATGCATTGGGTAATGATGTGACCACTAGAGATTACAATTTTAACGATACCTTGGTGAATAACCTTGGTAATTTCAAATAACACCTTGGGGATGGACCTTGGTGATTTGTTCATGATTGTCTAATTTAACTGTTGTATCTAAATCTTCAAGTTATGAAACACGTTATTTTTTTATTATGATATGCCTTATGATCTCTTTCTCATGCCTTAAAGTTATTTTTCATGACTTTTGATGTATCTCAAGTTCACATGTAAAATGTTTCCCTCGTTTCCCTTACTGGGCCTTCTGCTCACCCTTTCCATTGATGTATGCTTTCAGGCTATGAGATTCTGTAATGAACTTATGATGAACCAATGAAGAAGCCTTTCAAGTGTTTATGAAGAATGTTTTTTGTGGTCATATATTAAGTTCCTGGTTTCCAAGACACTAAAACATAAAGATCCTCAGTTTTGTATAATGAAATGAAAGTTTATGTGATAAAAAGGATGGATGCTATACTAAAGGTGGTTGACAGATCTAGTGAGTAATATTTACATGGGGCTGGTGATGGTGTTGAGCATGTTGATCAACAGGCTGAGGGTCATAGAGATTCTAAACATGAGAATAGGCAACTTCATCCTAATGATGAAAACCAGGAGATCATTCAGGATCTGAATGATCATATAGCTGCTGGCCAGGAGGAAGAAGATGTAGTTCCAGTGCCTCAAATCTAGGAAGTACTTGGAGCTCAGGCAGAACCTGATGTTTGGTTGCTTTTTGTTCCCAGAAAAGTTGTGATGGCAAGAGATCAGGATGAATTAGTTGATGATATTGATGTTATTTTAATGCCTCAGGAAATAAGGGTATGAATTGATACTGTTGAACCAAGAGATTAGACCAATACTAGAGAGTGGAATAGTGATCGAGGATATATTCTTTTCAGTTTATAATATGAATCAAATGAGGAAATGGTACCTCCTCCTCCTATTCCACAAGTCCATGCTAAACCAAAACATATTGCACAAGTTCTACTAGCTGAACCTCTACCTCTAGAACCTATATCTCAGTCAGTGCCCAGTGACTATGTCACTAAGGATGATTTGGAGAAGTTTAAGAATGAGCTATGTGAGTCCGTGATAGCTTCAGTGGGATCCAGAAACAAATCCTCCACCTCTATAAGTATCTCGGATGCTGATTCGACAAAGATCGTAAGAATAGTAATCCAGGAGATTGAATCGAATCTTATTACTACAGAAGAAACCATTATTAGACACAACACCTTGCTGAGAGAAGAAGTAAGAATGATAAGAAATGAGTAAAATTCTTTAACCAATGACTTCAAGACTTCCTTTAGTGGTGTTCTTGAAGTTCTTAAGAACTTGGTAACTCATCTAATCAGTGTTGATCTGAAAAATTTGAAAGAAGATATTGGAAAAATGTTGGCTGGCCCATCCAGTTCCTGGATTGGGAGAAATGTTGTTGCTGATTTGGAGTCTCTTAAGGATGTGATGAGAGATGAAATTAAAAAACTCCGGAGTGATTCAGATAAATAAACCCTTGAAAAACTACATCGGAATACCGATCTTGTGTACAATATGGTCAAGCAGTGCACAAATAAATCCTCTGTAGCTCAGAAAGAAATTTGGGAAAAGGTGGATAAGTATTTCACTAAGATTTATACCAAACATGACCTCATTAATAGTTTCATGTTTCTTGTAGAAAATCTTAGAATTAATCCAGTCATCGAATCATTCAAAAATAAAGTTCTATAATTGAAAGAGTTTACACCTTTTCTGAGTAAATTTATAGAGAATAAGGATGACTTCATGAAGGAAATGCAATATGGTGGTGAAATCATTAATGACTTCATCAAACTGCTTGAACCTTATTTGCATGTTCAGGACGAGGCTATTGTAGTCCCTCTAGCTGATTCAATTGGTACTACCTCTCGACCTCCTGCTCTAATTACTGTCTCTCAGCCTCTTTCCCAGATTCGACTAATCATTATTGAGCAGTCTGCAAGTCATGTGTTGTTATAGATAAGGCCTAGCCTGGCAGCTACTGTCTCTACTGGTGTTGCCCTACCTGGTGTTATTCTCAGACCACCTCCTTCCTCTGCCACTCCCAAACCTACTCCTCCTCCTTTGGATCCTTTTTAAAAAGGAAAATCTCCTCAGCATTCAAATCCTTAGTGATGGATTGTTTCTTTTTTATAGGGATTTCGCCTTTTTGTTTCTCTTGTCCTCTTATTCCTTTTAATGTAAATTCTTATGGTATCATTATTTTATATTATTTCTTTTTACTACTTTTCTTGTTTTGTTAATCTCAAAAGGGGGAGAAAATAAGGATGGAATATAATATTATTAGTCCATTTATTGAGGGGGAGATTTGTTTTAACTAAATTCTAGTAATGAAAAACTTTAGTTATATTGGTCAATTACATTCACCTATGTCAAAGCAATCTTTATTCTATATATTTTTTTGAATTCTATAATTTTTGATTATTAAAAAGGGGGAGATTTCTGGACCTTCCATGATACCGTAGTGGACCCTCCTTGATATAGTAGTTTTTATAATCACAAATAATGTCAATATACTGATTCTACTCTTTCATGCCAGTTTAACATCTCTCACTAAATCAATTATGTCATACAACAACATATACTTAAATAAGTCAATAACCTATATTCATGAATAAATATGTTTATAAGTGTATTTTTATGTGTAATTTTGATTAACACTTCTTCTTATAATGTTATATGCAAGACATAATATTCATAACCTTTTTGGATTCCCTAACACTGAAGTCGACACACCAAAACTGAAGTTGACACACTGAAACCAAAGTCGACACACCGAAACCGAAGTCAACACACAAAAATCAAAGTATGACTCACTGATGTTCGACAGACTGAAGTTTGACTCATAAAAGTCGACAGACCGAAGTCGTCACAGAGAAGATGATAGAACAATGTTATCAAACTGTAGACAACAGACAAAAGATGACGCACCGATTGTTATAAATAACTGTTTTGAGTTTATTAATTAAAATTTATTTCTAACGGTCATATTTAGAAAAATTAATGTTTCTGAATTTTTTTAATGTTTTCTATAGGACAATCCGTATACAGTATGAGGTACATGCACGTGTTGAGATCTTCATGCCTAGTGGATCTTGATGTATAAAAGGGATACAATCTCTACGTAAAATGAAGCTCTCTTTTAGGATCCAAAAAAGGAATGAAGTACATGCTGAGACATAGAGTGTGCGAATACGAAAAGAGAGGAACTAAGTGATAGAGATTACAAGAAGATTTCCACAAGAAAATTTCTCCTAAATCTCAACATACATTGAGACCTTGAAGAGCTTAACCTTTTCACTCCTCGAATATGGATTACAAAAACTACGATACTCTGTTCTGAAGAAAACTTCCAGAAGAGGACTCAAATACCATTTTCTCAATATTCAATGAGTCCAGAGCTTTATTGCAGAAAAAACAGAGATTCCTAAACTCTTTTCTTTTTAATATCTCTATTGTGTTCTTATGTTTCTATTTGAGTAGTGTGTATATCTATTTGTATCACACAAAATGTCTCCTGAGCATAACTAGAGGATATCAAAAATCCTCACTCTTAATTATCTCTTACACTTGTATCCCACATAGAATTGGGGAAGAGATCCTATGTGATCTGTTTATTTGTTTTTCCCACGAATAATTATGGTAGAGGTCAAGTGTGACCTGGATAGTCTGTATGCTATTGTGAACCCGGATCCTGGGTGTGGATCAAAAGTTTATCAATATAAACTGCTTGGTGGATGGTGATCACCAAGTAGAGTGGACTAAGTCACTTCTTGATACTGGACCTCTTCTCTTACCCACTGTACTATTTATCTTTTATTTTTTGTGTGTTATAGATTTTCTACATTATGATAAACTGATCTTTGATAGCTAGTTTATCAAGTGTTTACATCTGTTTTGGATCAGTGGGTTTGTTTCGAAAGTTTTGCTAATCTTTATATTTGTAAATCTGAGAACTAATAAATCTTCTAAGAACCAAATTGAACCTTCAAGACATTTATAAATTCACTAAAAACTGACTTTGTGTTTATTTTTATAGGGGGGTTTTATTATGTAAAGAATCCTTTTAACAAAAATCTATATAGATACTCAATTCACCCCCTCTTGATTCATCTACTCTGACCAACTTTTGGGTTATTACATTATTCCACCTTTAAAAAATCCTCCCTTAAAATTTTCATTCCATATCGTAAAATAGATGAGGTTACTTCTATTTCATCACCTCTTCTAGTTACCAGGTTTCTTTCTTAAACTTTTACTTCTACCATAACATGTTCACTGAGTGAGTTTTCTTGTTTTGTAAAACCTTTCCTCTATGATCTTAGATATTCACTGGATTCTCCGTGTATGAAAGATCATTATATAATGAAACCAACTCTATATTTGGTTCATGTGAGGGGTTTGGTATGTGGTTCCTTAAGATGGATACATGGAACACATCATGTACTTGAGACAGGTTAGGTGAGAGTGCTAGTCAATAGGCCACCACTCCTATGTGATCAATGATCTGAAAGGGGCCAATTTATTTAGGATTAAAATTTCCATTCTTCCCAAATTCATGAATTTATTCTATGGTGATATATGAATGGAACACTTTATACCTGAACATATACTATAGGTATCATCAATGATTTTCTATATATATTTTCTATCGACTTTGTGTATGTTTCATATGACACTAAATAGATTGAAAATTATATATCCTTTATTGGATCAGATCAAGTCCAATCATCTTTTTCTCTCCAACTTTATCCCACCATGTCAAATTATGAAACATATTCCTATTTAGATTCTCATAAGGTACCTTTTGAATTCTATAATTGAAATTGTTTTTAAAAGATAACTCCACTAGGGTAAGATTCTGGTCCCAACATCCTTGGGAATAAATTGAACACAATCTCATCATATCCGCTTGATATTGAATGGTTCTTCTATACTAACCATCCATTTGAGGGTGATAAGAAGTCTTTAATATCATTTATGTATTCAAATCATGCTAAAGGATTCTATAAAACCTCAAGGTAAACCTCATATCTCTATCAGATACAATAAAGAGTGAAAGTACAAGTAGTCTTACTACTTTCCTTATGTATATATTAGAGAGTTGGTCAAGAGAGAAATCATATTTGATAACAATGAAATGTTCTGAATTTATAAGGTGATAGACTACCACACAGATGGTGTTATTTACTTTAGGTGACAAAGGGATTATTATGATGAAATATGTGGTTATGTTTTCTCATTTCCAAACTAGTTTGGGAAATGGTTTCATTATATCATTAGAATAATTTCATTCCACCTTGAATTTTTGGCATAATAAGCATCAAAATGAAAACTCCACAATATACCTATTCATTTTATCCCACTAAATTTTTTTCTTTAACTATCTAAACATCATAGTACTTACTAAATTATTAAAGAAGGGTGATGTATTCACATCATCCACAAGTTCCCTCTTCAATTTTTTTGATGGGACACATATCTGGGTTCAAAAACATATAACTCCTTCCTAAAAAAAGTTAAACTCCAGAATATTTTTTACATTTTCATATAAAAACTTGTCATATTTCCAGGTCTCATTTATCTTATAAAGAATATATAGTAAAATAGTTATTTGATAAATCTAAGTTAAATATCCTTATATTATTCCCATATCCATCTTCTATATGTCTAATAATATTGAATCCCTTATAATCCATATCATGGATAGGGTTGTAGAATCCTTTCTAATTAGATCATCCACCACTTTATTTGGCTTCCTAAGATTGTAATGGATTGAACAATCACAATCAATGATCATATATAACCACATTAATTGGAGAATATTGATATCCTTTTGTGTGAATATATACTTAAGGAT
Organism: Viscum album; assembly: GCA_963277665.1. NCBI lineage: Eukaryota > Viridiplantae > Streptophyta > Magnoliopsida > Santalales > Viscaceae > Viscum > Viscum album. The sequence goes on from OY728133.1 coordinate 452,679,064, forward strand.
TTTATAATCCTTATATACATTACTCTTCTCCCTATAGAGATAATGTCTCCAAATATTTAACACGAAGATAACTATTGCCAATTCTAGATCAAATGATAGGAGTTTATGATCATGGATCTGTAATTGTATAGAGGCATAGTCTATCACTTTTTAATCTTGAATGAGCACATAACCCAATACCTTTTTGGATGCATAATTGTAGATCACAAATCCTTCCCCACTGGTGGGTAATGTGAGCATAAGTGCAGTGATTAACCTCTTCTTAATCTCTTTAAAACTCTCTTCAAATTCATCCGCAAAGAAAAACTTTACACCATTCTAAGTTATTTTGGTTAGGGGATTGAAAATTATGAAGATTTTCCCATAAATCGATGATGGTACCCAACTAATCGAAGAAAATTATAGATTTATATCACTAATATTAGTCTTAGATATCCTTCAGTTGCATCTATTTTTTATAGATCAATTGATATCCCTTTTTTGGTGATAACATGCCCCAAGAAAGTTACTTTATCCTACAAAAACTCACATTTACTGTACTTTTCATATAAATTTTTATTTTAAAGGTATTCAATACAATATTTAAATTCTCTTCATATTCCACATTTATTTTAGAGTAGATAAGAATATCATATACAAAGACTACCATAATTTTTTAATGTAATACCTATGGAATCTATTCATTAAGTACATTAAGATTTTTGAAGCATTAGGGATTCCAAATGGCATCACTATGAACTCATAGTTCTTGTATGTTATACAAAAAAGAAGACTTAGGGATATACTCCTTCAACATTACTTGATAATATCCAGAGTGGAGATGTACCTTAGAGAAGTATTGGGCTCTACATAGCAGATCAAAAAAATCATCAATACATGGTAGAGGATACTTGTTCTTTATTGTTATACTTTTGTGATTATGATTATTAATTCAAAAGCATATTGAACTATAGTTTTTCTTAATGAAAAGGACCGATGCACCTCAAGGTGAAGCACTTGTACATATAAAACATTTATTTAGATTATCCTATAATTGTTTATTTAGATCCTAAAGTTCAATAACATCCATTCTATATGGAGTCTTAGATATTGAAAAAACTATAGGTATGAGATCAATTGAGAAATAAACCTCATGTCTAGGAGGAAGAACATAAAATTATTTAAGAAACACACTAGTGGATTATCTTACAATGGTAATGTCATCAAGGATGATCTTTTATTTTTTCTCAATCATTTGAGGTAGATATGATTTATCACAAGGAAATAATTTCCATGATTTATATTTATCCACCTTATTTCACTTATATATAATTGGAGAGAGATTTATGATATAGAGGGTGATTTCCATCTATCATCAATTTATGTTGGATCTATATAAGTAAATCCAATCCATGCCCATAATAACATCAAATTATACTAAGGAGAACATCACAAGGTTTTCTGGGAAATTAAGCCAAAAAAATTGGATAGGGGATGGGTTATATGCTTGGGATTCAAAAATTGACCCATTTTTCATCTTTATCGATAATTCGACTTCCTTGTTTTGAGGTGGTGTTTTAATATTTCTACTCAACTCATTTGATATGAAGGAATGCATAGAACCTTGGGTGATAATCATTCCATTCACTATTTGATTTTGGTTTTATTCATTTACATCATACAAAACAAGATTTGGGATGATAATTTTTTAAACTATTAAACACAGAAAATGGATATTATAAACATTAAATGGATAAATTATAAATAACATATATTACTTAACCTATGAATTTATATGTTTCCATATAAGTTATCCATGATATATTTCCTATTATAAAATATTATGGGAATTTTTTTCCCTTTATAATTGTTCATAAAGGGCTTGTGAATTTACTAATTCATATACCCCAATGAGTTTCAAACTAAATGCACATAAAGGCTCATTTTCATGCACTATGTGATGATCAAGTCCAACTCAATATACCATTTTTGAGGTTATTACCCCTAGGTGTAACTATACCAAATCCACATCCACTTGTAGTATCTAGACAATGATGTATTTTATTAGAAACCACTTAATCTACAATTTACCAAAATTCAAGGTTGTTTTCCTATTTTTAGACTTATCCCTAAGGATTTCACTAGATTTTTCTAATTAGAATACCCAAAAATAAATAGACATTAATCTGATACCAATAATGATAACACATACATTTTATACACTTTAGTTCATGAATTATTACAAATAAAGCACACTTAGTACAACCCAAAAGATCATGAGGCCTAGTGTATTTTGGAAATAGGGTACATAGTTTAACAACTTACAACAAAATTACAATGATATTATTGAAAACTTTTTTAACATGCTCCCAAAAATTCATCGTTCTTCTAAAATGTCATTGGACAGCCCAAAGATGTACATAAGAAAGGGGTGGGATATAAAGACTAGAAAGGTGATAAAAAATAAATATATTAAGATAAAGTATTAGATGTGATAAAGAGGCATATAAATCAACATTATAAATGATTTTGGAATAAAATCATTTTATGCATAAAACAAGTATTTTTTAAAAAAATAATTTTCATTGCATTTCACATAATTATATTAAAATTAATTTTTATCAATTTTGGAAATTGAATCATAGGAAATGGATTGAATATATTTTATCCAAATTCTCTTATTTAATAAGGATTTAAATTTAACTTTTGGTCAAAATGAATCATAACAATCATATAAATTTATCACCATAGTAAAAGCTAAAATAGGGTAAAGGTGTTAAATTGAGGGTTAAAACCTTAAAATATCACAAATAATCATATTTAAATGAGTTTATGGGGTCATTAATGAACTGAATTTATATTCTATTCACTAATTGTCTAATTTTGTGCCACTTTCTTTTTAATATGACTTCCCCTTTACATTAATCAAATTATATTTCCAAAATCTCACTTTCTCTCACTAATTAAGTTTTCATGATAAAGATATAGGTAAAATTTATATATGGATGAATATAAATGATAAAATTGAACATAAATAAAATATACTTGTTATATTAATTTATTTGTAATTTTTATGATGATATAATTACTTAGAACACTCACACATCATTATGCAGTGCTCGCGTAAGCAGTTGAAAAATCAAAGTAAATAGTTTTAAAAATAGTAAAAGTGTTGTGTTTTTTATAATTTAGAGTATTTGAAAACTTTTATTCATCAAAATTAAAGGAAATTAATGTTTTAAATATTAAAATTATAAATCCTTTGTTTTTTGGTGTCTTTAAATTCAAATTATGTGAATAGTTCAAAAAATGACTTTAATGATATTTAATGTCAAATAATATCATATAAAATGAATTAAAAACCATAAATTCCTATCATAATTCAAGTAGATATTAATTTTTTTATAAAAACATATATTTTTCATTTTTTAACCAATTTTAATTTTTTATTACATTTATGACATTTAAAGACTTATTATTTATGAAAACTCTATTGATTTTTGTGCAATAAAAATGAACTTAATATAACCCATTGAAAGACACATATGAGTTTTGTTTTATCTAAGAAATATACCCAAATACCTATATAAAAATATTATTAAACATCTATATGTCACTGGATTAAAAAAATTTCAATTTTTCAAAGGTCTTAAGCCTAATTTATAGGTGGAGTTTCGAAGATCATCGTAAGGGTTTCCAAGTCCCTTTCACTTTTCTTAATTATGATTCGTTATCTTGAAACCATATTCAAAATTAAATTGTTCTACTACCATTATTATATTTATATGTTATTGGAATATATTTTATGAATTAATTTTGGGGGATAACTTGTTACTTCTCAACAAACCCTTCTCCATAAGCCGTTGTTATGTCAAAATACATATTTTTCAAAGATGGTCTTTTAATTTCAATTATCCTCTTAATTTTTCAATAATGAAAAAAATAACCCAAAATCTATCCTAAATAATTATTTTATGTATTATATTTATTTTTTAAAACTTTAATATTTACTAAGTAACCTTTATTTTTAACACTTTCAAAAAACATTGCTCATTGTGGTGGTTTTAGGAAATCTAAATGAACAATGATGCTTTCATAAATTTAAGTCTCTCATGGGTGCTTTTGAAAATTTATTTTATGATTGGATATAAAATTAATATTAAATTGAATTTTTTATTATGATTCTATAATTTTTAATTATCCATTATAATAATGAATGTAAAATTAAAAAAAACATTGTTCTTTCTAACCATAAAAAAATGTCTTATTGAGAAAGGTTTTCGGGATGGTACTAATTTGATGAACTATTGAAAATCTATACTTATGGAACGATATGAAACCTCTTTTTTAACTCTTATAAATTTTATAAAAACATTTTACTAAGTCCATTGAACATTATAAATATGCCATACATCTTTGCATATAATGAACCGAATGATCCCAAAATGACCAATGCGAACTATAATTAATTAGTAAACGAAAAACACAAGATAATAATGGATAATAATATGTGAATAAACATGAAATATGTTATGAATAAATTATATAATCAGTAAAAAAGTGTTATTTTTTATTTTATTTACACTTTTTTATGTGGATTTAATTTTATTTACATATAATCACTTCATTGATTTCATCTCACATCAATGTTACGATCTTTGTAAGCGTTTACTGCTTAAAATTTACTTCTTTGCGGCATGTTTTGAATCAGGAACCTATTTCCATGAAATGGGGTATATAATGCCTATTTTTTATATTATATCACGATTTAGTTTTTAATAATTGTAATTAAACTTCCATTTTATGTTCTCTCTTTCAAGAGGTTTTCATTCAAGTGTTATGATACATTTAAGGGTTCTTGGTATCAATTTCGATTCCTTGAGATATGTTTCATATTACAAACCATGTTTTAGAATAGTGTACCTACTACACCATGAATATATTTTGACATGAGATTATATGTAATTAATGGGATTTACAAAATGATATCATGTTATAACTTTGGATGGAGTTTTTTTCAAAAGATACCAAAGATGTAAAGGTTTATGTTTCAATATCACTTTTAATCAGGATTTCTTATGATTGAATCTTAATTAGGGAAATTATAGGATTTTTCTCACCTAAACCCCATCTATTTTATTCTAACCTAGTTATTTCTAGGGAATTAAAGTATGATTTTAATTTACCCTCTCTTTGGTACTCCAATCAACTAAAATGTTGTTTATTAGAAAATTTGACCTTATTTCTCATTCTTGGTTAGGAACCTTTATTTTACATATCAATATTCTTTATTTTTTTAATAAAGTTTTATTCTATACATAAATTATTTCTTAAGGTCATTTTTTGTTAAATTCTACTTTCTATTCAAATTATTTAAAAGAATTATTTTATTTGTTTCCATAAAATTCATTATGTACTTTCTTTAAAAATTGTAAAAATATATCTTTTAAAAATTTTATGCATGAATGAATTTCCAAAAGTCGTGAACATTCTTCATGATTTATGTTATTTTAAAAAATTTAATTCTTTTTAAAAGTAATATATATTCCCATTATTCTATGATGTTTTTAATAGAAAAGTTTTTAAGTTTTCTTAAATGTTTTGAAAATGGATTTGAATCCACTCATGTATGTTTTTCTCTTCCAATCCACATTTTCTTAATTATGTAAAGTTTATTTTCAAGATTATATTATTGTAAATTATTTTAAAGATTCTATTTTAAAGTCTTATTGATACATCATGAATAGAGTTTTGGAAGTTATTTATAACTCTATTTTTGAAAAAATGTTACAAAAGCTTCAAGTGAAATTATTCTTAAAAGTTTTTCTTTGATTTTTTTCTCTATTTTCCAAAGGTATTATTTTAATAAAACATATTAATTTATAGTTAATTGATGGTCATACTCATATGCACTTTATTTATTATCCTGGGTGTATTTTACATCATTTTGAGTATTAAATTAACTATACACTCATTACTCTATATGGTTTAAACACCTTATTCTATATAAATCCGAATGGGGGGGGGGGGTTTACCAAGATAGATAACTAGTTTATTAATTGGGGAAAATTGAAAATCCATATTCTTGTTAGTTCGAGACATATGAATATTGGCTACTAAAAAATGTTGAGTATGTACCAGGGAAATATTGATATTTTTATGCATTTTTTCCCATAAAAATTATTATTATTGAGGAATTTTTATTATTTATTGAGTGATTATTGATTTATTTCATATGATAAATGAATTCAAATTAGTTTGTGATAGATGGGGAATGATATTAGATATCCAATAGATGCATCGATAGGTGTCATGATAGAATATATCTTGGGTATTTGTTGTTTTCCTTACCAATTTATGTATGATATCTTGGCATGAGGCCTTGAAGGTATGATTATTATGTCTGACATTATGCATTCAATCATTAAGAAACTAGTTATTATTATCCATGTGATTATTTATGTTCTATGTCATTTATGGATACGTTCTCCTTTCATGATATTTGAGATATTTCATATTTGTTTATTGTGTATCTCTACCATTATTTTTAGTCCTTATTTATTCATGATAGCTTCCGATGTGCACTTTCTCCTACTAAGAGTTTGTTATCACCCCTACATATGTTTCCATTACCCAGGTTATGAATAAGAATAATATCAATGATACTTATATAAGAGTATTATAAGTTGATAATTTTTTTAGAGATGCTAATGACTTGTTATGGAATATGAAAATATGGATATAGTGAAAAAATGTACATTGGATGAGAAAGTTATGAGTTTTTTTAAGTAATAATTTTATTAATTCTCTAAATATATAGACCTAAAAATGTATTAAGTATGTAAAAAACTTAGTAATTTGATTTATGTTTTAATTATGAAGGGTAAAAATCAGGTAAGTAATTATGATACCAAAAAAAGTATATAAAGTTTATGTTTTTAGCACCAAATCTGGGTGTACGGGTCTATGCTATTTCACTCTCTCTATAAAAGTAATTGTGACAAAATATCTTTTGGAAATTATTTCACTCACAATTCATTCACTTTTATGAGATTTTGGTCAACTAATTTTATCCACAACATATAGGTATTTTGTAAAGAATTAAATGACGTCCTAAGTAATATATTGCTCTATAATAAAATATTCTGATCAAATTTTACTTTTGATGTAAGATTAAAACTCTTCATATACCATTTAATGGAGTATATCTATCTATAATGTATAATACAACATATCTAGATCTCTATAACCGAGTGAAACATAAGATGAACCATTATATCAAAAAATTAAGGTGGGAAGAACAACTCTAATCTACTTAATATTACATAAATTTACTTTACCATAGTTGAAAATTTTATTTGATCTATAAATATAATGCATATAGATTTTAAAAAGAATTAAAAATTACTTAATGTGTGTTGAAATTTTTTAGGAAGAATGAAATATAAAGCTATAGGAATTAAAATTTACATCAAAACATGAAAATCATTTGATTTTAGTCCCTTTTAATTCAAATCAGTCATCAACACAACATTCTAGATATTTGATGAATACCCCTCTATAACCTTTACACCATTCAGGAAGTTACAAAACTAAAATATCTTTTTCCTAGAATGGATGGGAGTCAGCTATTTACTTATAATTCCTACTACCATGAATCGTCATCACCAAGGAAAGGAGAAGAATCCTCCATGGGATTTGTGTTAAATGGATACCTCCTACCTCCGATCTTCGACTTAACATAGATGGCTCCTGCAGCTTCGTGGTGATGAGAGGTGGCTTCCTAGTAAAATACTATCAAGGATCTGTACTTATAGGTTTTAGAACTTTCTATGGTCTAGGTTCTTCATCTGGAGTGGAGGAAAGAGCCATAGAAACATGATTTTTGCTATGGAGAAAATTAAACTTTTAGATTTCAGATGTTGAATCGGATTTGGACTTGCTGTTTCATTTGATCAAAGGCCAAGATGGCCCCCTAGGGATTTGGATTACATTATTAGGAATTAAAGAAGATAAATCAACCAGGGAATCCACGTCATACACATGTATAGGGAAGGGAACTTCACTGTGGATGATCTTACCTGTATAGGAACTTCAGGAGTGGGAATTATTTTATATTCATGCATAGGATCTCATCCTAATGATTGCATTGTTTTTTTAACTAAGGATTCCCTCGAGATTCACTATTTCCAACCTCCATGACTTGGAGTGGACTTGTTTGCTCAATTTATTTTTCAGTAAAATGTAAATTTTTAGTCAGTGTAAGCTATTGGAGGAAGGAATGTTTGCATTTCACCCTTCACTAGCACCAAATCTTCTCTTATCCCCATGTTGATCAACATTAATGGAATCTTTTTTTATGATTATATTTATTAATGTGCTAATAAAACTATCGCATAAATTTTTTATATGTGTATGACATAAATAAAATTCTTTATATACAATCAATTTTAGTACATTAATTCAAGAAAAAATGACCAATTTTCCACTGTGATTTCATAAAGTTTTTCAATAAGGGTTTACCAAAAGTGGTCACAATACACTTTAATTTCTCAAACTGTTGATCGCCTGTTAGTGGAGATGGTGATTCACCTTCTTCTATATTTCCATCGAATGATATTGATCAGGATTGATATTTATGTTGTTAGGGTTAAAATTAGTGATGTATTAGAATCAAATTCTTGAATAAATGTTTTAACCAAACTGAGTGTGTACCTTTTTCACAAATGGGTTACCGTAGCATTCCTTTAATGTTATACCCTAACAAATTTCCATAATAAGGAAAGTCATTTATCAAATTTTACAACTTGAATCTCAATGTGAAATCATCATTTATATAATAATCATAAAATGTAAACCCAAAATTCAATATTAATTTTAATTCTTCAATCAATAGACACAAATAATAATCAGTATCATTACCTAGTTTTTTGTCTTGATATAAACATAGACAACATAATGAATTTATGCTTCAAGAATAACCATTATGTAAAGTTATAAATTATCAACATAAGCATCCAAGTGCTATGATTGGTACTTTATACACCAAAAGGATTCATTCCATATGTATATTGTGCAAGACTGAGGCTTCTCAGCTCATTCCCAAACTCAATATACTCATGATCATTTTTCTTCTACCAGGGAGAGTTTTTCAGGTGATGAAGTTTCCTATCTTGAATTATTATATATGTGTTACACATCAGTTTCCTTACATTATTCTCACTTTAATATAGGTGTCTAAACCTTTGAATGATTGGAAAATACCATAATTTTTTTGAAGGATTTGATTCATCTTTATTTTATCGATTTACACAACACTTAAGGAATTTTTACGCGATTAATGGTCCTTAGGTAACAATATACAATCATTTAGACATGCATGTTTTCTTTAAAATATCATACCTATTAAACATAACATTTGTTTAAGGTAATATGTTCAATAAGAAAGATAATTATCTTCTAGTATCATATCATTCAAGAGAGAAAGTAGTTTTGTAAAGCTTATGTTTCTCCATCTATTGACAGCTTCCAAATTATAGAGTCTCAATATGGTTGACAATGTTGTATATTTAGTGTAACCAATATACAATGATGTCTTTACATCACTTTTTTAATATCTCAAATATCTTTATACAATCACAAAGTTCATATTCAATTGTCATTGTCATTTACTCAATAAAATCTCTATTATTTTTTACACTTGTAATCATATCAAATGATTGATAAACAACATTGATATCCACATTAACTTTTACACCTTTAATTATATTTGAGTATCTTTAAACAGTAGTTTTATACCAGTATAGGGATATATTATGTTTTCCCCATTTTTTCAAACATTTATTACTTCAATCTATTCTAGGATAGATCAAGTGTTCTTTTAACTCCTTTAGAGACATTAATCATGAATAACTATAATATAAACAAATAAAAATTATTTGAGAAGGATCATATGTGTGATTTATTGCAAACTTGATGAACTCTTTAACCTCATCCTCATACTATTTTGTCATATGATTGGTAACCATCCAATTTTTTTTCATATCCATGCTATTTGGATAAATAATATTCATATTTTACAATAAAAAAATAAATACACAAATGATATGAGTTTAGAACTCTTTCAGACTATTCTTTATACATACACATATATAATCATCATATTTGATATAAATTGTTATTGCATCAACAACTTGTTACATATAATGATGAAGAAATATATGAATAAAAATTACAACAAAACTTATTTTTTATTCCAAGAAGTAACATATCATAATTAAATATATTTTTTGGAATGGATTCATCAAAGGTGATAATGAAATCTATTATTTAAACAAAGAAAAGAATTTATTACAATTAAATTAGTCGATCATTTTTATTTATTTATGTATTTCAAGAATATTCATGTTTTAACTTTTTTATGTTAGTTTTATCTATTTTATTTAAAAAATAAATAAAAAACTAGTTAGTCATTTATTTATTGGACTCATAGATACATTGTTAGTAATTGTATTATATCGTTATTTGAGAGCCTTGATTTTATGTCTTGTGAAGCACAAACTCATACCCATATAAAAAGTTATCATTATTTGAAGTTATGTTACCTATTAAAACATATTTTGAGCCTTCTTACATAGATAGAGAACTTACAAAAAACTCGAGATAGATTCTGGACCAAGAAAAAGGTAAAAAGGGGTGGATTTTTTAAATACATTATTTACAAAATCATACAAAAAAGAATTCACTAGATATTAAATCAATTTTTTTAAAAATGAATGATTTATAAACCATGTATTAAATCATACATCAACTTCGAGAATATTTTTTTCTTCAAAAGTACGGTTTTCAAGCTAGTATTGAAAAAAGAATGAGAAAAACAATAGCAAAATGGATTAGATTGACAAAACAACAACAAAATGGGTTAGATGAATGCTATAATAGAGAACCCATGAAGTGGAAAATGGTGGTGTGAGAATAAGATAATAAAGGGGGTGTCCCACAAACAATTTTTGGAGAAGAATAAAAAAATATGAGAATTATGAATCAAATTGATTAAGAAATTCATAAATAAGATTTGAACAAAATAGCTTCAGTTTTGGGGGTCGCAAATCATCTAAAATATTGAATAGTAACAATAGAGATTTTCTTCCATGATTAGCTTGAACGGTGATATGGTAAAAGGAGTTGCTATTTTTCATTTTAAATAACAAAATGCCTTTATCGACATTAATAGAAAAGTGTTGATAAGGTAGCCTTTATCAGCGCAGATAAAGTGTGCTTTTATCAGTTCTAAACTTAGCGTGGATAAAGACAATTTTCTATCAGTGCTAAGTTAAGTGCTGTAAAAAGAGTCATATATTAGGATTTAGTTTAGCGATGATATAGACCTATTAAATATTAAATTAATAATAATTTAATATTTAAAACTCTATTTAAATAAAAAAGATAAAAAATAAATTACTAATTAAAAATGAATAAATAAATATCTTATAAAAATTTAAATATAACAATATTAAAATAAAAATGAATAAATATAAAGAGTGAATAAATTTTAATTATATAAATTACAAAAATATTAAATAAATAATATATAAATATTAAAAATTTTATTTAAATAAAAAGATATAAAATAAATTAAAAATTAAAAAAGAATAAATAAAAAATATATAAATATATAAATATAAAAATATAAAAATGAAAATGGTTAAATAGAAAAAGTGAATAAATTTTAATTATATAAATCACCCACATATTAAATTATTAATAATTAAATACTAAAAATAACATTTAAATATAAAAGTAAAAAAATTACAAATTAAAAATGAATAAATTAGAGTTGTATTAAAATTAAAAAAATAAAAAATAAAAATGAATAAATTGAAAAGTGAATAAATTTTGATTATATAAATTACAAAAAAATTAAATTGATAATAATTAAATATAAAAAACTATATTTAAAAAAAGGATAAAAACTAAATTACTAATTAAAAATGAATAAAGAAAAATAGTATAAATATTTCAATTGAAAAATATAATAAAATAAAAATATAAAATATAAAAAGTGAATAAATTTTAATTATATAAACTACTAACATATTAAATTAATAATAATTAAAAATTAAAAATTACTTTTAAATAATCAGTATAATAAATAAATTTATAATTAAAAATGAATAAATAACGATTGTATGAATATTTAATTTAAACAATATTAAAATAAAATTGAATACATTTAAAAATTGAATAAATTTTATTATATAAATTAAAAATATATTAAATTAATAATAATAATTAAATATTAAATATTACATATAAATACAAAAGTTAAAAAATAAATTGCTAATTAAAATGAAAAAATAATAATTATATAAATATTTAAATTCAAAAATATTAAAATAAAAATATTAAAATACAAAAAGTGAATAAATTTTAACTGTACAAATTTAAAAAATATTAAATTAACAATGATTAATTATTAAAAAAATATATCTAAGTAAAAATGATAGAAAAATAAATAAATAATTAAAAAAAAATAAATAACAATTGTATAAATATATAAATTTAAAAAATATTAAAATAGAAATGAATAAATATAAAATGTGAATATATTATAATTATATAAATTAAAAATATATTATATAAATAACATTTAAATTTTAAAATTTATATTTAAATACAAAAGATAAACTATAAATTACTAATTAAAAATGAATAAATACAAATTGTATAAATATTTGAATAAAAAATAAAAAAATACAAATGAAAAACTATGAAAATGAATAAATTTTAATTGTATAAATTACAAACATATTAAAAAGTACTAGATAAATATTAAAAGAACGAATAAATTTAAAAAATATTAAATGAATAAATAGTAAAAATGAATAAAAAATATTAAATGAGTAAATATAAAAAATGATTAAATGACTGAATTATTAAAAAAATAAATTAATAATACTGAATATATAAATAAAAAATATTCAAAATGAATAAATATTAAAATAAAAATCAAATAATATTAAAAAATAAAATTAAAAAATTAACAATATAAAATAAATTACTAATTACATGAATATAAATATTAATTAATAATTATATTATAATAATATAAAAAAGTTGGAAAATCGCTAAAATTCTAAATACAGGTTCATTTTATAATTTAAATTTATTTAAATATTTGTGGTTGCATTTTTTTCAATTAATGATTCACACACACATATTTATATAATGGTTTATTTACATATAAATTTGCTTGTGTGTGAGCGTGTGTATGAGGAACCCAAAGACATGTGTTCATATATTATATATAGGTGAACCCAACACAAACATGTTTGTATGAAATTATAAACCCATGCACATACACATACAAATATATAGACACATACATAGACAAATATACATATACACATACGCATGAATACACATACCTATACATACTCGTCCACATATATACACAGAAATACACACACATTTACAGACACACACACACACACATATACATTCACATACAGAAACACATATATACACATACAGACATATACATACATACACCTACACATATATACACATACACATACATTCACATACATACACATACACATACATGCACATATATGCATATATATATAAACATACACATACATACATATGCATGCGCGCGCACACACACACACGTACACATACACATACATGCACTTACACATGCACACACTCACTCACTCACACACACACACACACACACACACACACGTGTACATACACATACACACACACACACACATATATATACATACACACATATACTTACATATACATACATAGACATATATAAGCATACACGTACATATAAACACACACATACAAACACACACACACACATACACATACACATACACACATTAATATGTACACATATATACACATTCAAACACATACGGACATACATACTTACAAGAACACACACACATGAGCTTTTAAGGACATATCAAGGATTCATGTCACAATACCAATGATTATGTTAATATATATATATACATATATTATATAGAAATATACTTAAAAAAATATATGTTTATCAATATATTTATATAATTATTTATATAAAATTTCAATATGTTACATATACATATAAATTTTAAATGTATTTATATTAATTATTAATTATTTTCATTGATTAATATAAATTTGATATTTTTTTAAATATAAATTTTGAAAGTAATATTAATAACAATTTTTTATTTTAATATAAATAATATTTTTGAATATAAATTTTATATGAATATTTTTATTTTAACATATTTATATATTTATTTATATATAATCACATACATATATACATACATACATACATACTTATATACATATATATGCAGGCACACACAATTATAAATATAAGTATATTGTAAATATATATGTATATATATTATATAATATAAATATAAATATATAATAAATTTAAGCATGATATAAATATTTATTTAATGTATTTATATATTTATTTATATTTATATACGTGTGTGTGTGTCAATATATATAAATATATATAATCACACACACAAAATATATATATATATATATAAATATGTAAATATATAAATTTAAATATATAAATTTAAATATATAAATATATAAATTTAACATGAATATAAATTTATAAATTTAAATATAAATATATATGTAACATCAAGAGTTTTTAAATGGAAATACTATGTGAGATGACATACAAGATACGCCACATCGAGCATAAGCAAACATCTAAATATTACTATTTAAATGTGTTCATCATCTACGAGTCATTATATTGGCGGCTATGAATATGACTAGATATATTATGTTTACAATAATTTATGAAATGTTTTTAAATTAATCCTATATATTTATTAGGCATAATATAAGAAAAAAATCCAATATTTCTCAAAAAATATGTATTTTTCCAAAAAAACATTACTTCCTTTTTATGGAAGATTTGTTTTAAAGTTAAATTTTGAAATATTTTATAAACATTATTTGAAAAATTAAACTTCTTATTTGAATAGGAATATAAAAATTTAATTTTGTTGAATTTTTCAAATTTTTCTGATAAGATTCATTTTTGCTGAATAATCAAAATACTGCATTTTAATTGAAAACTGACTTGTCATCTAAATAATATATAATGTTAAATTATATTTTATGTTGGTTTTAATGTAAAATTAGATAAATAATACATATATTAATCCATTTAAGTTCATTGTAATACTTTTCACAATGAAATTGGATATAAAAATAATTCAAACTTTTGAACTTTGTAGGGAAAATCAGGTAATTAAGGTTGAAAATAATATTATAATATTACGAAATGACCATAACACTTGCCCAATTTTTATTTGATGATTATTTTTCATCAATAAGAATTAAATTATCACTTATATGACCATTTATGGTATTTTTGATGATATTATAACCTTTATAATATTTTATTCAATGAAGAGTCAAACCTGTCAAACTCTTGTTTTTATCAAGTAAAATATTTTTAATATGGGTTTATATAGGGTATATGTTTGAATATAAATATTATTTGAAAAGATAAAATATTTATATTCATCATGGTATTTTTTTAAATTTTATGGAATAAATAATTACCTTAAATACTTTCACAATGATGATGGAGTAATTGTTTAATATATAGAAATATCAAATAAATGATTTTAAAAATATTAAAATAAATATAATATGAGATAATTAATTTTATCCATGAATTTTATATATTAAATTTAAATATTTAAGATGTTTTAAATATATTTTTTATAATATATATTGTTATGATATTTTTAAAAATCCATGTAACGAATAATGTCAAAATTGACATTAATGATATTTTAAAATAAATAATATTTTATAAAATGATATATAATTCATAAAAATATAATATTCATCCAAATTCTTAGGATAAGGTTTAAAATGTCATCAATTATACATTTTTGGTTTATTTGGGTAATTTATATTAACTATATTAACCTTCAAAAAGTAAAATCGTATTGTCAATATACGAGTTAAAGAGTTTAAATACGGTTTAAATCTAAAATATAAGGATTAAAAAATACTTAAAACATGTATAATTTTAATTTTATGAATTTATTTTTACCCAAAATCATCCTATATTTGAAATAAATCAGTTTTTATCCATTTAGAATACAAATTGAGTTTATATTAATTTAATATTTTGAGAAATTCCTAGAGTTCCCCTCCCCTCTCTTATAAAAGGGCACCAATTATTATCTTCTATTAACACTTAAAAATCTAATTATATTGGACTATATATGTTCAAATACCTTCCTATAATCACCAAAAACATTCTATATCTCTTATTTTAGGCATAAAACCATCCTTAGTGGGATTAAGCTGTTAAGGAACAGGGGATAACTAAAGATGTATCATTTATTATTATGTGTTTCTGTTTTGTTTTTTCTTCCACATCTTAAAATATTCTTAAACCATGGTAAAATAATAAATAAATTATACTAAATATAATTATTTTTTATTATGTTAATATCATCACCTAAATCTATCTCCACTTCCATTAAATGGGAAAAGAAGTCATCGTTCGTGTGTACGACAGACTATCACCTCGCAAACCATTGAAATTTGTTTTCCATCACCATCTCTAAAAACTGGTTATAAAGATTTAATTAATGTTTATATATGATATTAATGAAATATTTATCATTCTTAAAAGATAATATAACATTTTTGTTTGTACATTTCCATGAAAAAGAAAATGATAATGTCGTTCATGCATACGTGTGAACCATCACCTCCACAAAGTGATGTGGTTCATTTTTCATCACTGCTTTACATGGATGATATATATAGGTATGTTTAAAGAAAAAAATATGATATATATGATATTATTATCATTATTGGAAGATAAAAAGATAATTACCTCCTTTAAATAATTCTTATTGGAAAATAGAAGCGTTACTCATGTGTACGTTCGACCTACCGTCTCCATTATTGTAACATAGTTCACTTTTCAAAACCATAATTAATTTGGGGATTTAAAAATATAATTTATGCATAATAATTATTATTATTTTTTGAATATTATTCTATATATTATAGAATAATGTCATGACCCATCCCCGGGGCTCGTGTCGTGACATAGCCCAAGCCAGCCTCCTGAGAGCCAGAGGTTGGTGACTAGCACCAAAGGCGTCAAACTTCAAGTGGGAGGAATTTTTCTGAGTACCTGTATGCACACACACACCCAAACACATCCCAAAAATCAAAAGGGGAAAACAATTATACTGAAACAAGTGTTTATTACAAGTACAACTGAAAACAAGTGGTCCAGAATACAAACCCAACAAGAAGATCTGGAAACTGCAAAGTACAACGGGACTCGGGTAGCCATCTGTTAAAACCCAACATGATGGTAAGAGTAGTGTAGATACAAGAAGCTAAGGTAGTACACCCTATCTGACTAATCCTACTAGGACCCACCACATCCTAGGCCACCAAGTCCTC
The DNA here is from genome assembly GCA_963277665.1 of Viscum album. Lineage (NCBI taxonomy): Eukaryota > Viridiplantae > Streptophyta > Magnoliopsida > Santalales > Viscaceae > Viscum > Viscum album. The sequence goes on from OY728133.1 coordinate 452,696,548, forward strand.
CGTCGAAACGTCCATCGTCTGCACAAGACACAACATGTGCGGGCGAAGCCTGCGCAGGGGTGAGTAACACAATACTCAGTAGGGGAACACAGTCCTCTAAGAAGAAATACCACAAAAAAAACACAATGAAAAGACAAAAATCAAGGAAAACTCACACCATATATATTCTGGAGTAGTAATGGTTCATTGGTAAGTGAAAACGTTTCATACTGTTGAGGGACTCATCCCTGATGAATCGCTGCTCATCTGTCGGGCCACTATGGATCCCCACGACCGCTGCTCGTCCGCCAGGCCACTAAAGATCCAGATAGCTACTGCTAGTCTACTGGGACACTAAGGATCCACATAGATTCTTATCATCTTCCGGGACACTAAGGATCCACAGGGCTTCTTCTCGTATGTCGGACCACTAAGGATTCACATGGCTGTCGCTCGTCTACTGTGCCACTAAAGAACCACATGGATGCTCGTCATCTTCTGGGACACTAAGGATCCACATGGATTCTGGTCATAACTCAACCAATAAAAAGTACCACATATAATTACCCAAAATGCCGTCTTGTTGGAAGGGTTTCAACTCAACAGACGGGGCATCGAACGGACACCCGGACTGTAAGATATGAGAAGTTTAGTAAAAAGGGCCTAGTTGGATTCAAGTCCGATCCAACCCAACCATATGAAAAACCCCGCTGAAACTCCTATAGAGTATCTTAGAATTACCTCCTCATCACAAGGGTCCCCGTACCACAAAATATGCGTCATTCATACACTCTTTCTATGAGTTACTGACATTTTAGTGAAACAAGGGCCGGTCAGGTCTGGGTCTGGTCCGACCTAGTCAGACCGACCCGACCCGACTCGGTCTAGCCACTAAGGATCCACAAGGATTCTTCTTATCTACTAGACCACTAAGAATCCACATTGATTCTGTTAATACCTCAACTTCTATGAATTCCCACATAGAATAACCCAAAGAACTATCTCATTGTAAGGGTTGCAACACAACAGACGACATGTTAAATGGACGCCTGGTCTGTAAGATTGGGGAATTTTAGTAAAAATGGTCCAATTAGATTAAAGTATCATCCAAACCAGCCATATGAAAACTCCCACCGAAACCCTCATAGAGTATCTCAGAAGGACCCATTCGTCGCAAGGATCCTCGTGATGCAGACGATGTGTCAATCAGACACCCTATCTGTGAGTTACTGACATTCCAGTGAAACAGGGGCAGGTTGGGTTTGGGCCCGGTTAAGCAGGCCACCCCCTTTGTTCAAATCAGTCTTCATTTGAAGGCCAATCCTCTATGTAGTCCCTGTTGGCACCGTGTTCCAGCTCAATGTCGCGGTTGACGGGCCGCGACCTCCTGCTGTCCCGCTGCGGCTCGCGCCGGGCGCGCTGCTCTCGCCTGCTGCCAACCCGTATTGGAAACCTCTTTGCCTCACCTCCATGGACAACCAACTATATCTCTCCTGCTTCCATGATGAAAAAAAGGGAACTCTGCCCCACTCCTCCTATAGCCACCGCCGGCACGCCAGTGGTTGCTTCTGCGGGCTACCGGAGTTGGCTCCAGTGGTCCATTTTTTGAACTTTCTATGCCTATGAGACCATAGGGATTTCTCCTTCACTGCGATGGCTTCGAAATTTCCTTACCGCCATTATAAAAACATGTCCACCAAGAACACACAAAGTAAGAGTGGTTTAGGCCCTTGTTTGTTTCAGCATGTGCCCTCTGTGTTAGAGGTTTAAAACATGGGAGGGTCGAGAATACAATTCTATCAACAATAAAATAAATTATAAATAGAAAACCCAAGAACGACACCCTCATGCATGAAAACATGATCCAAAGATTAACCTATTTATGGGTTAATCTTATTTATTTGTTTAAAATAAAGAACAGGGAAAACTTTAAATTATATCGACCTCTACCTCGTTGATGTTCGTTGCTGCAACATTTCATCCTTGAGGGTCCGAAAGGTCGATGGCGTTCTTCATTCTTCAAAGTAAATTGAAGTTGATGACTTACCTATAGAATTCATCATTCTTCTTTGGGGAGGAAAATCCATCAGAGGTTCATTTGAGAGTCCTCATAGTTTAATCCTCCTTTCCATTGACGTGTCAACTATTAAAAGAAAACATGTCGTAGTGTTTCTGTTACAATGTGATGTCGCCTCATTAAAGAATCATTAAACTGCGTGTTAATGAGCCATTAATGAGTTCCATTAATGTGCATCATCACTGCCTCATTGCTGCACAACAGCGTCTCCATGTCACCGCTTTTCGGTGAGAAAATAAATAAAATAACTTTTTAAGTTATTTTATTATTTCTCTCAAAAATTCTGAAAATTAACTTTTTTCATTCGACCATTGTCGGCCGAAGTTAAGTCATTTCTAGGAGAATCCTGGCATTCTGAGTTCAATGGTGCCCTCATATTTTTTATTTGAGAACCAGTTTAAAAGTAAGAAAAATTGAACATAAGTTTACTGAATGTACCTAAAAAAGTTTAAAATTCTATTCTGGGCACACCGGGCCTCAGAATCACGTTCCATCAAAGCGTGTAGTCTTGAAATAGTTCCATATAATTTAAAAAAAATCATGGAAATTAAGATACATTACATTCTCCCCACCACAAGGCTTTACGTCCCCAAAAGCCAAAACAAGGGTTAATCAAACAAATGGTGGTTTTGAGCACGAATCTGAGCCTCCCACTCCTATGTTCTCTCTTAGAGATTCCCATGCTACCACCAAACATACACCAGAGGAATCATCTATCCACATAGGACTCACTCCTATCGATCCTCTATCTCCACCAATAACTATTCAAATACATCCCCATCATCAATGTCCAGCTCCCCCCAGTCGATGACGTGTGACGGATCATGCGTGTATCTCCTCAACTGAGACACATGGAAAACATCATGCACTTGGTGCATATTTTGGTGAATATCTGGGAGGTACGCCTCCTTTCCAACTTTGATCAGGATCATAAAATGTCCGATGAACCTCAGAGATAGCTTATCGCCCCAGCCAAACCTTCACAATACTCATCTGGGTGAGACCTGAAGGAACACATGGTCTCCCTCCTCAAACTCCAAGGATATTATTCTCCTATCCACATAAGACTTCTTCCTACTATGCATAGTCCTCATCCACTCTTGAATGATCTGCACCTTCTCAGTTGTAGCCCGTACCATCTCTGGACCCATGAATTCTAACTCCCCTGGGTCTGTCCAGTATAGAGGTGATCTACAAGGCCTCTCGTACAAGGCCTCAAATGGTTCCATGCCAATGGTGGAGTGATAGCTGTTGTTGTACAAAAACTACACCGGTGGTAGGTGGTCCTCCCAACTACGACCAAAATCTAGGATGCAATCACGAAGCATTTCCTCCAAGGTCTGTATGGTCTGCTCTGTCTAACCATCTATCTTGGGATAAAAAACCATGCTGAAGCACAGTTGAGTCCTGAACACCTCCTATAATTCCTTTCACAATTGGGATATAAATCATGAATTGTGGTCTGAGACGATCATCAATGGAACCCCATGAAGTCGCACTATCTTCTGGATATAGAGGTGTCCCAAGCCCTTTACCGACCCTTACTCTCAGATGGGTTGTAAGTGAGCCATCATGGTGAGTTGGTCAATGATCACCCATATAGAATCATGGCCTATGGATGTACGTGGTAACCCTATCATTAAGTCCATTGAGATATCATCCCATTTCTACTCTGGTACCTCCAGTGTTTGCCCTAAGCCGGCTGGAACCTGATGCTCAGCCTTCACTTTATGACAAGTGAGGCATCATGAGATGAACATGGCCACTGCCTTCTTCATTCCTAGCCATCAGTACTGACCTTAGAGGTCCTGACACATCTTATCCACTCTAGGATGTACCACTAAAGGGGATGTATGAAACTCCCTTAACACCTCCTCCTGCAACACCACTAGTACTAAGGTGCACCCTTTGAAAAGGATGATGTTCTCCCCACCTATCAAAAATCCATCAGGATCATGTCCTGAGGATAACTAAGCACATCACACTTCGCAGTCAACATACACTAGTTATGCCTCCTTGACCCACTATAAGAGTGGTGGAGTAACAGTCATCAACTGAAGGTAAGCTGCTTTATCATCATCCACAGAGGATATTTTCATCGCAACTAGATACTCTATCACCTCACTCACCAGCTGCAAACTGGTCCTCCTGCTAAGTGCATATGCTACCACGTTACCCTTCCAAGGAGTATACAATAACTCAAAGTCACAGTCTTGTAGGAACTCTATCCATTGCCACTATCTCAGGTTTATGTCCTCTTAAGAGAAGATATACCTGATACTCTTGTGGTCATAGTAAATGGTAAACCATTCACCCATCAAGTAGTTCCACCACATCTTCAAGGAACAGATCACTATTTCTAACTCTAGGTTGTGGGTTTTATAGTTCTGACCATGATTCCTAAACTTGTGTGAGCCGTAGGCTATCATCGATTGCTCTTGCATTAGGACACAACCCAGTCCGGTCCCCGATGTGTCATAGAAGACTCCACACCCAACACCCTCTCCAAGTAGTCTCAAGATGGGGGAACTAGTTAGTCTTCTCCTTAGCTCCTAGAAAATATTCTTGAATTTATTTTTCCACACGAAGGGTTTTACCTTCCATGTTAACACCGATAAGGGTGCTTCCACTTTGGAAAATTTAGGCACGAACCTCCAATTGTAACCGACCATCCTTAAGAAGCTACGTACCTCAGCCATGCTTCTGGGTGGCTCCCAAGTGAGAAATACCTCTATCTTCACTGGATCCACTTCAACTCCATCCTCCAAGATGATGTGTCCCAGAAATTGGACCTCCCGAATCCAAAACTGGCACTTCAAGAGCTTAACATAGAGATGGTGCACACGGAATGTATCTAGAACTATCCACAGGTGTGTAGCGTGCTCCTCCTCTGACGCTGAGTACACCAAGATGTCATCATTGAAGACTACCATAAAATGATTGGGGTAAGATTGGAAGATACTGTTCATGAGTCTGATGAACACTACAGGGGCATTGGTCACACCGAATGGCATCATAGAGAAATCGTAGTGGCCATACCAGAACCATAAGGCAATATTCATTACGTCCTCATCCTGCACCCAAAGCTGGTGATAACCTAATCTGAGGTCAATCTTTGAGAACCACCTTGATCCCTTCAGCTAATCGAAGAGGTCATAAATCCTCTATAGTGGATACTTGTTCTTCAAGGTCACTTGGTTCAGACACTGTAAGTCCATGCATAGGCTTAAGCTCTCATCTGCCTTCTTAGAAAACATAACTGAGACTGCCCATGGGAAAACACTGGGCATTATGAACCCCTTATCTACAAGACCTCTAGTTGCACCCGTAGCTCATGAAGCTTCGCAAGAGCCATCCGATATGCCGACATGGATATAGGTTCCATACTGGGCTACAAGTTGATGCAAAAGTCTACCTATCTGTGAGTAGGTAGTCCCATAACATCCTTAGGAAAATCATCCCCATACTCATCCACCACTACAAGAAATATTGTACTCCTCTCTTCCATCGCACTGAGGGTGAGGCTAAGCAACTGATGAGTGATCATCTACACCCTCCTATAAGAAATACCATCCTGTGCTGCAAGGGTTTAATTCTCACCAGTGAAGGAAAACCTAGTCCCATCTCCATTGAAACATTGTACTGTATGCCTAAAACAATCAATATGAGCATGGGATGTGGTTAACCAGTCCATACCCAAGATGAAATTGTAAGGCCTCGATGATACTACTAAGAGATCCCAGCTAAAGCTCTCACCTCCTAGAGTAAGCTTACACTGTCGAAACCAGCATGTAATCATCGAATCCCCTCCCATAGGAGTCTCTAGACGTAAGGATAAATCCAATGGTTCCATTGGAATATTCTAGATTTGAACGAGAGATGTGAAAAGAAAAGAGTGACTAAAACCTGTGTCTATAAGAACTTTAACTAGAATGGAGAAGACAAAAATCAGACCTCAAATCAAATCCAAAACACCATGGTCATAAGCCTCTGCTGTCTGAAGCTGAGCTCTCACCTGTCGAACTACTACATGAGGTCGGGGTGGACCACCTGGAGGTGGTGGAGGTAGTACCTCAAACCATCACCCATTGCCTACGGATGGACCTACTCCCCTGCCATGTTCTGCACCCTACGACCCTCCTCACTTGAACCTATGCCTATATCACAGTGGTCCCGACCATCTTCTAGTCATCTGCATGGAGGGTCGGGCAGTCATGAGCCATGTGTCCCCGCCTGCTGCAAGAGTAGCACACCTTGATCCTCTGCTATCTCCCGCTGTCTTGGAGGCCTCACACGGATGATCCTGAGTCATGGGGTCATCCACTAGATGATCTGGCCCATTTGGACCACTGTGCCTTATGTTTTTTTCCCATGGATGGTTTGACTACCTGTTGCCCGGTGGTGGCACCCACTATCGGTGCCCGCTCTGTGAGGAAGCTCTCCACAAAAAGGGCTTGCTACAACACCCCATCCTGGTTAGGGATGCTGAGAGACACCATTGATGCCCTAATTTCCCACCTGAGTCCCTACTCAAAGGTCTGAGACCTAAAGAAAAAGGCCCCCACCATGTATGTGAAGTAGCAATAGAAGTTTGTAAATCTCATAGAGTACACAACCAATGACAGGACGCCCTACTGAAGGTGAAGACGATCCTAAATATGCACAGATCGCAAGGTCGCGAAGAAAAACCCCTCCTGGAAAATCTACTCAAAGTTAGCCAAAGAGAGGGTCACCTCATAATGAGTCTGAATCTTTAGACTCCACTATATCCCTACGAAGCCCTCAAGAAGGCTCGCAGCTAAGATCTCTATCTGGTCGAGCGGTGTCCTCACTTAGTAGAAGACCCACATTACCACCTCCATCAAATACTCAGCAACCTGAGGATCCATCTCTCCCGAAAACCAGGGAGGTCTCTGTCTTTGAAACTTGTATAGGGTACTAAGCTTACGAACATCCTCTTCTGGTACCGCTGGTACAAGATGCTGACCAACGAGTGGAGGTATCACTGGTACACCACCCGGTGGGGCTATCTCAAGAACTGATCCCTAAACAAAATCCTTATAGCTAGGCCTACTATCCACATGATCACATGTCAGAATACTAGCTGGCTATGTACATAGAGGCATCCTAAAATAGATCAATATGGGCTACGATCAATGTATTATACCTAGTGAGCTAACTCTTATACGAGATAACACAAGGAGACACTTTTGCAACCAAAGTTTTTATGCATTGAGCCAAAAATTAGAATTCAAGGTCTTTGTGTGTGGATACATCAGCCACCGCACCAACACTAGACTCCTAGAATTTGAATGTTAGAATCGCAACATTTAACATTGTTTCCCAAAAAAACAACAAACACTCGATCTCTGAGGTAGAATTGACAACCCTCTGATACCACTTTGTCACGACCCGTCCCTCATGCCCCGTGCTGTGACATACCCCAAGTTGGCCTCCCAAAGGTCAAGGGTCAGTGACTAGCACCGAAGACCCCAACCTGCAAGTGGGAGGAATTTTTTTGAGTACCTATATGCACACACACACCCAACCACATAGCAAAAACTGAAACAAAAAAAACAAGTATACTGAAACAAGTGCTGAGTACAAGTACAACTAAAAAAAATCGGTCCAAAATACAAACCCAACAAGAAGAAATGAAAAATGAAAAGTACAATGAGACTCAGGTATCCATCCAATAAAACCCCACCGGATGGTAACAACAGTGTAGATACTGGAAACTGAGGTACTATGTCTTACTGCCTGATCTTATTGGGCCCTGCCTACTCTTAGTCCACCGAGTCCTCGGTTGAAACGTATGTCATCTGCACAAGACACAACACCTGTGAGCGAAGCCCATATTGGGGTGAGTAACAAAATACTCAGTAGGGGACCCCAATACAGTAAGGAGAAATACCACAAAGCAACCACAAAGAAAATCCACAAAGTAAGGAAATCTCACACCAAGTATATTTTAGAGTAGGAAAGGTTAATTAGTTACTAAAAATGTTTCATATTATTGAGCAACTCATCCCTGATGAATCACTTCTCATCTGTCAGGACATTAAGGATTCACACAATTACGGCTCATCTACCAGGACACTAAGGATCCACACAGATGATGCTCTTTTTCGGGACACTAAGGATCCACATGGCTGCTGCTGGTCTACCAGGCCACTAAGGATCTACACGGCTACTACTCGTTTGTCGGACCACTAAGGATCCACATGACTACTGCTCATCTGCCGAGCCACTAAGGAACCATATGGCTGCTAGATCATCCTCCAGGACACTAAGGATCCACTAGGCTTCTAGTTTAACCTCAACTGCCATGATGTACCACATAAAATGACCCAAATTACTATCTCATCAAAAGGGTTCCAACACAACTAACAGTGCATTGAACGAACGCCCAGTTTGTAAGATAAAAGAATTTTAGTAAAATGGGCCCGGTTGGAATCAAGTTTGATCCAAACATGCCATATTCAAATCCCCACAAAAAATCTTATAGAGTATCTAAAAAGGACCCCATCATCACAAGGGTCATCTTGCTACAAACGGCGCATCAATCGGACACTCGGTTTGTGTGTTACTACCATTTTAGTGAAACATGGGATGGTTTGGTCTGGGTCCTGTCCGACTAGACTCAGTCAGAACAACTCGACCTAACCCGGTCTAGGGTCCACTGACCCGACCGGAGTCCGGTTCTACATGGGTGTGGCCCTGCCGGCCTAGACCGGCTCAACCGGTCCGGGTGGGGGTGCGCATGACCGTTCTACCCGGCCGCCCCCCTTTGTTCAACGCGGCTTGCAGATGTGGGAAACCCCTCTATGAAGTTCTCGATGGCACTGAGTTCCAGCTCATTGCCATGACCAATAGGTCGTGACCACCCGCTGTCATGTCGCTGCACACATCGGGTGTGCCGCTCCCACCTTCCGTCAGCCCATGTTGGTGGCCTATTTGCCACACCATAGCAGTGTGCAAACAGGTGTGTCACATCCCTCCACCTGTGACTACCGCCGCGGGCCACTGCCAGCCGTTTCTGCCAGCACCAGCATGCTAGGGGTTCCTTCTACAAGCCACCAGAGTTTCTTCAACGGTCCATTTTTTGAACCATCTGCGCCTACGGGACTGTATTGTTGTCGCCTTCCCTGCGATGGCCTCGAACATCCCTTGTCTCCATTGAAAAAACTTATACACTAGGAATGCACAAAGGTAAAGGGGGGTCAAGACTTGTTTGTGTTAGCCCATGCCCTCTGCGTTAGAGGTTTAAAGTGGAGGAGGCTCAGGACTACAATTCTATCAACAATAAAATCAATCTCTAATAAAAAACCAAGAAGGAAACCCTCCTGCAAGAATTCATGATATAAATATTAACCTATTCGTGGGTTAATCTGAAATTTTCATTTAGAATAAATAATGGGGAAAACTTTAAATAATTCCAACCCCTACCCCGTTGACGTTCGTTGCCGCAACATTTCATCCTTGAGGGTATGAGGGTCGATAGTGTTCATTATTCTTCAAAGTATGTTGAAGTCAATGTCCTCTTTCAAACATTAATTTTTCTTCGTTGGGGATGAAAATCCATCAGAGGTTCATCAGAGAGTCATCACAATTTAATCCTCCTTTCCACCGACACGTCAACTATTAAAAGAAAACAAGTCACATCATTTTTGTTATGCTGTGACACAATGTGATTAAAGCATCATTACGATGTATGTTAATGAGTCATTAATGAGTTCCATTAATGTTCCTTATTACTGCCTCATCATTTCACTGCAGTATAATACCAAGATTTTGAGTTCAATGATGCCCCCATATTTTTTATCTGAGAACCAGTTCAAAAGTTAGATAAACTCACTCGCACGTTTACTGAACGTATCTAAAAAAAATTCAAAATTTGTGTTCGAGGACCATTGGGCCTCAGATTCACGTGCCGTCAGATTGTGTAGTCTTGAAATAATTCCATAAAATTAAACAAAATTCAAAAAAATTCTGAGACAATAAAAATAATGTATATTTTGACCATAGTCAACTGACTGAAGCCATTTTGGACTTATGAACAAAATATCATCAAAATGCTAGAAGTGAACTTAAATAATGAAATAATTGTTATAACATGTTAATAAGTGATATAAAATGAATAATAAACTTAAAAATGGTTATAAATAAATTAAATAATTAATATAAGTTAATTATTCAAGAATATAAATATTTTACATGACTATTCCAACTCAAGATAGGAGACTTCATCTCAATTTTCTTTCGTTGAGGCATATTTTGACGATATGCACCTATATTCTTTTCTGAGGTCTATATTAATATCCATTGAAATGTTATATAATGAATTTATGTATTCTCATGATATATAATGTTTTTTAAAAATTTTACTCTTTCATGTGGCATATTATTCGACTGATTACAAATTTGTAAGGGATTTCTTAACTCATTTTAAACTCATTGAGTTAAACTTCTACTTCATTGATTATATCATTATAATATTATGTATGAAAATCCTTTTGATTATCTCATATTGTATTTCAACTTTTTTATGTGGATTTACAATATATAAAAACAATTTATTCTTTTGATTTACCTTAGTTTAGTGATTCGATCTTTAGAAGGGACTTTTTAACTAAAAACCTCATTTTAAATGATTTAAAAATTTATTTTCTAAATATTTCTCTTTCATTTCCATGTTTTTAAACATTATTTTTATTATTTATATCTATATATATATATGGAAATTAATGTATTAAAATGGGAATTTTTTAATTTCATTGAAATTTTTTAAAGTGGTATGTGACACTTTTATTAAAAAACATCTTTTTAAATGTCTAAAATGGGGTTTGAAAATAGATTCATTATTTAAATAACTTGAAATGTTTTCTTATGAGTGAAAATGAAATTTTATTAGTGACATAGTTTAAATTTAATGATTTAATGTGTTATGATTAAAAATGGAACATGGAAATTTTGAGGGTGGTTACATGATAAACCATTGATAGGTTGTTCCATGATAAACTAATGACATGTGGGTCTTTGATATCCCTTTAATAAATTATGTATAAAAGGTGACTGTATGGTTATTCTATTTGTAAGATTCACATGTATGGAACATGACCGTATGGTTATTCTGTTCGTAAAGGTGACATGTATGGAAGTTTACTGCATGATTATTCCATTTGAGTAAAATTATGTCCCAAGATACCTTTATGTGTTTTTATGCTCACTATGGGTTTTATTGTAATTTTTTTATTAAAAAAAAGTAAGTAATGAACTTATTTTCAAAGGAAAGTATTTAATACTTCTTAAGGATAAAAAATAATACTTATGATAATGTTTTCAAGGGTTTTCATGTTTTCATTGGACTAACAGTCTTACTTCTTTGTGTATCCCTTACTGAGCTTTTACGCTCATCCCATGTTTTAAAATTTTTTCACAGGATTTAAGAATGGGTAAGGAAATAAAAGGTGTCAAGTTAAATAATGGTAATATTTTCCAAGAAATAAATCATACTTCAATTTAAAAGTAATATATGAGTTGTAGACCGGTTAATGTAGTCCCCTCAATGCATTGGTGGTCTCATGAGATAAATCAATTGGCCAAATCAGAGCAGTTTAAACTATCTTGAGAATAAATCTTGATGGTATATGTATCATGTTTTTTGGAAACATGAAATCTAATAATTAATAACATAATTTATTTAGAATTAAATTATAATTATTATCCATGGTATTTTTTTCTTTTACATTATCTATGGATGCATTTCATTTTCAATTTATTGATTAAATTCCATGTGTTTCAGTTATCTACCATTCCATATTGATTATGCCTTATCTAGATATTTATATGGCATGTGTTCTAGGTTATTTACCTTCCAATGAAGATTATTCTCATTGAATTATTATTTATTCCATTCTAATTACCCTTACTGATCATTTTACCTCAACCTTATTTTGTTTAATTTCCCCAAGATATGAAGAAGGAATATTTGAATGAGCTTTCAAGGATATAGTTGATTTCATTTTATTATGTATCATGTTTTATATTATGTTTCCCAATGTAATATGGGTATCATGTATATAATATGGTTTTTCGAAACTATTGAACTTTTGGTCTTTTGGGATTTGATTCCTAGTAATCATCAAAAGTTAATTAAGTAATGCACTGACTCTGGAATTTCGGGGTCAAGATGTTACAATTGGTATCAGAGGAAGTTTAGTATAAACTTTGGAAACTAGATTTAAGAAAACATCGTTTGGGGAACATAACCCTAAGATAGAATTTGAGGATAAATATAGAAGAACATACTAGAATTTTGGTAAGGTAGAGATTATGTGGGTCTTTATAGCAATACAAACCTGTCTGGATACTGCAAGTGGATGAGGTTCTAGATTAGATATACCAAGGGGTAATAACTTTGAAAAGGCTTATCGTGCCAAACTTAAACGTAACCTAGTACATGAAAATGGACATTAATGCACACCTAGTTTGAAACACTCTAGGGATACATTTATAATTATTCACATTTATTTACAAACCATTATAAAGAATTTTAAAGTTATGATATCCCAAAAGAAACCATTTTTATGATTATTATACTAGATACACAATTTTTTTTTAAATTTGTGTTATTTATTTCACTAGTTTTGTTATTATAAATTATGTTACATAATTTTAGGCATTAATCCATTATATTACATTGTTTAAAAATGGATCTTGGATAGAAGAATGGTATCATTACTCATGGAAAATGTAGATATTTTCCTACTATAATTGGGAATGTTATGGATATATTATGGAATCTTAATCAAGTTATGACTCATAAACTTTCCTAGATGGAGAAACTTGTTCCACAATAAGATTCTCTAATGTTGGATCACTTTATACAAGATATTCCCCCATCATTTAGTGAGACTATGGACCCAATGGTGGTATTTAAATGGGTTAAGTCTTCATAGAATATATTTATGGAATTGGGATATGGTGAAAAAGAAAAGGCTATAATTACAATGTATTGTCTCAATGGAGGTGTTGATTAATATTGGTTTCTGATCTAGAATACAAGGTAGGAAGAGAAAACAGAACTTATGGAATGGAATGTTTTTAAGGATATATTATCTGATAAATATTTCCCTAGTGAAAAATAAATTGATATGAAGAAAATTTTCCTTAGATTAATGAAAATGAAAGAAGAGAGTGTTACATATTATGAAGATACCTTTAAACGTTTAATCAGGTATACTAGTATATATTATACATGAAACATGGAGGGAATGATTGATCACTTATTTGAAGGGCTTATGAAAAGTCTCAAAAGGGTGATGGAGTCTCAAACCTTTTCCTTATTGGATGAAATATTTTTATGTGTATCATGATAGAGAAAGAATTATCTAAGTCTTTTGGATTCAAAGGGAAGCAAGATAATAAGAGGATGGAAGAGAAAATAATAGATCAATGGAATAAAGGAAAGAAGGATCTTCTAAAATGTGATAACTATGGAAAGAATCACCATAGGAAATTCTTGTAAGGATTGAGAGTTTGTTATATGTGTGGAGAAAAGTTTCCCCAAGAAAAAATAATGTAATTGGAAGAAGGAAAACATAATTATTCAGTGCTATAACTTCAAGGATATGGGTAAGTATACAAATGAATTCCATAATAATTAAGAAATTATACCTTTGAAGGATGGATCCTGGTTTTTGATTTCGAAATCTGAATTTGTGTTTTGATGTTTTGGGGTGATTTTGGTGTCTGGTTGTGGTGTTTGAAAATTTTCATATTGTGAGGTTCCCACTCACCCTTAATGTGGATTTCTTTGAAAATGAAAAAAAGGATTTGGGCATTATTTTATCAATGATGTACTAGTTATAAGAGTTATGACATATATAAGGATTTTATTGAAGAACTATTTCATTAATTATTTCAGATCACATGTTGAATGGTACCAAGAAAAGTAAATTAGTAGAAAGTCAATTTTTTTAGAAAACACATGGTTGAGGAAAGATAACCCTTAACATGTTCCTAATATTGAGATAATGATGTTGGATATAGTGATTATTGATATGGATAAAGTAAATCTGATACTACCAAATAACATGGAATTTATTCAAAAGTTTTGGATTATAATATTTTGGAAATGTTAACCATTTATGAAATGGTTTAAGTTGAACCATGGATGTCATTTTAGAGATTGTTGTATTACTTCAACCTATGACATAACTTGTGATAATAGATAAAGTAGAAATATTTAAATGAACAACTAAAGGATAATATTATTCTTATAAAATAGAAATTTATCATGTAATTATATTTCCTTACATTATTAGAGATTGAAATAATTCCTCAACCCTAGGAAAAATGGATTGAAAAAAATGTTGTCCTATTATCATCTTTTTTGATGATATCAAAAACCATATTCATAATTGCAGTTTAAGGATTTATGGTCATAAAATTTTATCTAAACATGTTCTCTATCACTCTTCATCAAAACTTGATAGTTAAATTTCTCTACATCACTTTCACCCTCCTTGAAGAGTTGGTGCGGTGTACTTTTTCTTATCAATAAAAAATAACTTCCAGCAGTGTTATTAACCCAATTTTTGATGTTTATATTTAAACAATATTATTTTCAATAATTAATCCCTTGATTACTAATATGAAGTTTCAATTTCAAGGACACAATTTAATTAAGGTGTGGATAATATAACACCACTTGAATTTACAATATTTTCTTTATAGAATAAATTTAATTTTATTTCTAGCATGATTTATAAGAAACATCATTTTAATATTAAACTACACATAACACTGATAACTTATGTGAAACCTAATTTTTAGTTTTCCTTGCAAGTAAAACCAAGGTTATATTAAATTATACACAACAATGGCTTTCTTCAATGACTTGCATTATACACAAGAAAAAGTTCTACCAAAAAAAATATATTAACAAAATATTATTATTTAATATAATAAGATATATCCTAGATATTAAGTTTATGCTGATGTATAAGATTAAAAAAATCTTAAAAACATATGGTTTAATTCATTGGTTACAAATTATTTAAAAATAAATATAGAACCTGGTTGAATATAGAAGATTTTTTTTATAAAAAACAATTTTTTATGTATAGAAGGTGTTTTTTATTACTAAATTAAATTAATTACTATTATTGGAATATTTTAATTAAATTTATATATTATATATTCAATAAAACATTTTTGACATTCATCCAATATATTTTAAATACATAAGACAATAAAAACACAATATAACACAAAAAGTTATATTTTTATAAAGGCAACTTTGCCATCTTTTAATAGGGAACTTATTTTAAATTTAAACTTTAAAACCTTTATAAATTTTACATGTGAAAATATTCTTCTTTTTTTAAATCATAAAATCAAAATTATCTTATGGTGATTTTTGTTTATTTTTCTGAGAAGTTTCATTTAATGATGAATAGTGAAAAATACTAAATTTTAATTGAAAACTAATTTTTCTTCTAATTTATTATATTATTTTAATTATATTTTAATTTATTTTTAAATTAAATTTCTTTAAATTATTCATAAATAAATACAATTTATGTAAATTTAATCAGTTTCATATGGAAGTTGTTTAGAAAAATATTTCCAACTTTGAATATTTTTACTTTAAAAACCCGCATTGTCATCCCATCTGTGGGATTAATTTTTAATTAATTTCTTCCACTTATATAATTGGAATTAAGAAAAATAGTTTCCATATTTAGAAGCATAATAATTTATAATTTCTAATAAGTTCATATTATTTTTTACCAAAAATATTAGTGAATGTAATTAAAATTAATTACAATGATTAAGAGAGAAATTAGCTTAACAAAGGACTAAACCTTAAACTTAAGGAAAAAATGACATATAAACTTATAAAAAATCAATTGGATGGACATATTTAGACTATATACTCACATGAATATAATTATGATCATTATTGGAGATAATTTAGATGAGAAAAAATGTTTTTGGAATTCCCTCTTTCTAAATTTTAAAAGAATGTCACTCCTCCTCTATAAAAAGTCACTCATCACTCCCACTAATTCACATCTCTAAAGCCCTTTGGATCATAAAAAACCTACCTAAATAGCTCCCAATATCACAACCCTGATCCCATAATCCTCAATTTTTTATTAAGTCTAACCAAGGACGTCTTTTTCTATAAACTAAAAGGAGTTATCCAAATAAGAGGTAACTTTATTTAAATATAACTTTTTTTCATTTAATTTTACAGCCCTTCAATTATTTTTATATAATTATTAAATAATAACAATATATTTAATATAATTAGATTTTTTATGATAAGAGTTTGACCTACAATTTCTCACGCATCCACCAAATGGGATACACAATTATTTTTCATGTGTACGGTGGGATACCACCTCATAAACCGATGTGTTCCGTATTACGGGGATAAAATAATATCATTTCAGGACATGTGGACTAATACCCCTTGAAATCAATGTGATTTGTTCACTCTATAAATAAAATTTATTAAGAACCATTTTAATAAAAATATGTGACATATATGACATAAATATGATACTGATGTTATAATATAGACACATATCATTTTCTTTTCAATCTTTTAATACTAAAAAGAAATGGAAGTAACGTTCATGTATACATATGACCTATCATGTCCATGAACGATGAATTTTATTTAAAATATCCAAATATTATGGATTATTTTAAATAAATATTTGATGAATATATATGATAATTAAATCATGGTTTACAATCTTGAGATTATGAAATCATGTTCCTAGTAATAGGAATAAAAGATAACAAGTCAAAACATACTTGAAAAACATGACAATTAACTATTGAAACGATGAAAATAATGAAATATTATTAACAAATAGGTAATAATATATTATAATAAGATCATATATGATATTATATATATGATTATTGTCCTTATATAAGTTATTGACATGTTTTAAACCACTATAAAGGAGGTTAAAGACAACACAACCAAAAGGAAATATAGGGTCAGAGATTACATCTCAAATTACATTCCATTGAGAATTATTTGTTATTATGAACCAATTAACTTTAATGTGGTGTATATACTACCCATTTTTTATTTAATAACAAGATTAACTCATACACTATGGTATTTTAATGTTCACTTTGAACCATCTCAACCATGGGGTTTTGACTTGAAAATTGCCAAGTTGTAAATGTTATATTTACAATGTCACTTTCTTTTATGATTGTAAAATTTATCTTCAAACAATCAATTATATATGATAATTTTTATTATACATTAAATTTATCTTAAATATCCACATTCTCATTCAATGGATATTATTATTTCCAAAATAGTATAAAATATTTTCAGATGATCTTCATTTTGACAGTTATTTGATTAACTAGGGAATTATTTATAAATCAATATCTTTTATTAAATAGGGATATTTTATAAGGAATGTTTTTAATTATATATATATATATATAAGTAATTTGTTGGACATAAACTATATGGGTTTGGTACCGGTTAATGCAAGCCCCTCGATGGATCAGTCGTCTAATGAGATGGATCAGTTGTCTAAATCAGAGTAGTTTAAACTGTCTTGAGAATAAATATTGATGGTAAAGGTATCATGTTATAGGTAAACATGATGTCCAAAAAATTAGATTTTAATTTATTTATAATTTAGTTATTTTTATTATCCATGGGTTTTTTGTTTGACATTATCTATGGATGCATTTCATTCTCAGTTTATTGATTAAATGACATGTGTTTCAATTATTTACAATGCCATATTTATTATACCTTATCTAGATATTTATATGTAATGTGTGATAATTTATTTACCTTTACATGATGATTATTCTCATTTTTTTATTATTTCTTTTACTGTACTTACCCTTATTGATCATTTGAGCTCATCCTTATTTTGTTTCCTTTCCCCAGGATATGAAGAAGAAATATTTAAATGAGATTTGAAGGGTATATTTCATTTAATATTATTATGTATCATGTTTTATTTTATATTTCCCAATGTAATATGTTTATCATTAATGTAATCTAGCTTTCCAAACCTACTAAACTTATCGGTACTTTGGGATTTAATTCCTTGTTATCTTTCCAATATAATAAAGAAAGACACCAAATCTGGGATTCTGGGGCTGAGGTTCTACACTTCCTTAATGTATATCCTGAATAGTTGATCAAGAGGTAAATATTATTTTATTTTAATATAATGTGTTGAACTTTTAAGTTAATCAACTAAAATCCAAATATCATTATGAACTTTAGATGTTTTGGGGAGTCCAATGACAAAATCCATGGTGAATTGTTTTATATTCCTATTTTAGTATGTGTAAAGTTTGTAATAACCCCTTAGAATTATATCTCTAAACCTTAACTTGTTAACATATTGAGAATCAAGTTATATACTCTATAATATCATTTTTCATGTTGTCCCACCAAAAATACAATTTAATATTTCTATATATCTTCATAATTCTTGGATAAATAAGAATTATGGGCTATGAGATTCATTTAATAGTTCCTTATTAAAATATGGTATTTATGGGGGAACATATTCAGTTATTAAACTATATAATTATATCAAAATCATGGTTTAACTTAGGAAAATTCCTCACCTATGTCTGTAGTTACATACCTTCCTTTTTTACCTCTTTAATCCTCACATGGATGGATGGTTGAACATTAATATGAGAAATATATTCTCTATTACCATTCATTGTTATTTCAAGATATATATTCTTAAAATCCATAAATATTGGATATT
Source organism: Viscum album (assembly GCA_963277665.1). Lineage (NCBI taxonomy): Eukaryota > Viridiplantae > Streptophyta > Magnoliopsida > Santalales > Viscaceae > Viscum > Viscum album. Next base: position 452,715,406 of record OY728133.1, read on the forward strand.
TTTTAATCCTTATCATGGATAAACTTCCATGGTCCTTCCGAATTATATAATTAGCCACATTGTTTTTCTTCATAGGGTGGTAGTGTATTGATCAGTCATAATATTTAATTAATTCTAACCATCTACATTGGTGGATATTAAAATATTTTTTTGTGAATATATAATTCAATATTTTATAATCCTTATATATATCACACTTTTCACAATAAAGATAGTGCCTTCAAAATTTCAATGCAAAAAACACCACTGCTTGCTCCGAATTCATGAGATGGATAATTTTTATCTATAATTTTCAATTGGCATGAGGCATAAGAAATCACCATGTAATTATGAATGTAGTCACATCAAATAACCTTATTCAATGTATCACTAAAGATAAAAAAACCCTTATCCACTACACGATAGTTTGAGCATTGGTGCATGAACCATCCTTCTCTTTAATTCCTAGAAATTTTCATTTAATGCATCTATCCTAAGGAATTTGGATTCATTTCTAGTAAAATTGGTTCTTATATTATATATACATGATAAATATCTCAAAAAGAATATTTAGTATCCATCTATCCCAAAAAAACTATGAATATTGGTCGTTATGGCTAGTATGGACTATTTCTCAATAACTTTTCTCTTTGAAGGATTTACTAATATAACCTCAGTTGAGATTATATAACCTAAGAGTGAAACTTTTTATATCTAGAATTTGTAGTTTTTGAATTTATCATACAACTTCTCCTTACTCAAGGTATTTAATACAATCCCCAAATGATCTTCATGATATTCTTTTCTCTCATAATCTTTAAGAATATCTTCTATAAAGAATACCAAAAATGAATCTAGGTAATAACTAAATACTCTATTCATTAAATCCATGAAGATATCAGGGGAATTGGAAAATAAAAACTCCATCACTATAAAATCACAATAAAAATACCTCATATAGAAGGCTATCTAGGAATATCCTTATTCTGAACCTCAATTAATGATATCTAGAATAATGTTAAATCTTGTAAAAGTATTTAACTCCATGGATTTGATCAAACAACTCATCAATATGGGGTATAAAATACTTGTTCTTGATATTGATATTGTTAATTTCTCGATAATCAATGAAAATATGCATTAAACAATCTTTATTATTAAAAAAATAATAGGTTCTCCCCATGGGTAAGAACTATGTCATATGGATCCCTTATCTAGATTATTATTGAGTTTTTTTATTAAATTCTTACACTCAATTAGTGCTATTCTATAAGGAGTATTTGAAATAGGTGTATCATTAAGTATAAGTTCTAAAAAAAACTCAACTTAATGACTCGAAGTAAGAATAGAAAAATCTTAAGTAAATACATTATATTATTCCCCAAAAATATGCATATCTTCAATATTAAGTTTCTCCCCATCCATTTGATATAAATATCCCTCATTAATAAGAAGTAATACCCATAGAATGAAAGAGATTTCCATCAAATGTTCATGTTCTTCCTCACACCTATATCTTATTATACATTAATTCCAAATATCTAATGTGATTTAGATATTATAGAAATTTATAAGGGATATATATAAATAGAGTTAATCAATGCTCAAAATATCATCAAAATCCACTAAGGGATGAACAATAATATTTACACATTGCACATTATTTGAAACATCAATATCATATCCCCAAATATGGAGTGTGCCTTAATTATCATGATTCACTTTATAAATAGTCATAATATAGGCCCTTTCTTGATCTAGGAGTCATAATTTAGATTAGGGAAGTGACTTAGATAATTCCCAAGTTCCCCACACATAATACATTGAACTATAAATAGTACATTATGATGTAATTTATTTCCCTCTATTAATATATTCATTTTTACTGGGTAATTATTTGATATATGACCTTATTTTATACACATAAATCATCTTATCATTCCTTTGATACATTGAAATGGGTCTTTCTTCCCATATTCTCAACATATAGAAAGCTAGATATTCTTTACTCTATAGTCTTTATCAACTGAAATCCCATGAAAATCAATTTTTATATTATTTGGTGTGTAAAGAAAATAATCCATGTTGAGTTTTTTAATCAAATATCACAATATATGGTTATTACTAATCATGATATTTCACATTCCAAATCCCATTTCATTTGGTTTCTCATGATGATGATCATTGCATTGTCTATCACATTTACTATTAACATGATTCCTCATGAAGAGATGTGAATTAACCCAAGCATATCTAATGGGAGTGTCTATCTATGTGTGTAGTCTTAGGATCACTCATAACGAACTAGTGATGATTGATTTAATTCCAAATCAACCCATTTCATTTTTTTTACCCCTAGGCACATATGCATCATAGCTTCATCCACTTTCTTGTATCCTCACATGGATTCATTTTTTAGAAAAACCATACTCTTTTTACCATCAAATAGGATGTTATGTTTTACTTAGACTTATCCCCATGGGTTTCAATAAATTTCTAATATCTAAAAATAACTCATACCAACTTTGATAAAAAATTAGGTGACCTAAGAATAATATACATAAATATTTAATCATTTTATATGAAAATTAAATATATTTCACAAAAACACACACTTAAGGACCATAAAGGTTTGTTTTATTTGGATACTAGATACACAATCAACTTAGTTCATAAAATATCTTAAATATCTATCAAAAATTTATTATCTCACAATATACATCTTATAAATTTATAAAGTAATACCTTTCTTCAAAACCTGAGTGAAATATAAAGGGTGAGATCAAATTCACGGTAAGGGTAAACATAAGAGATATCGATCAATTATCATAAGTGAGCATAAATATAAGGGTATAATAACATGATCATAACTTAATAAATTCATACCCAACCATTCAAAGAACATTAATCATGAATCATAGAATAATATTTTTTCACAAAAAATGAAACAATTCATAAGAGTGTGAAATCATCAATAATCAATCATGATCCATTATAACATATCTTAAGTATAAGACATAAGTTTGTCTCATACACATAATCATAGAAAATAATTTCTTTAGTCAAATATCGTTTCCAAGACTATCATAATGGATTGGTTTCACTCTCTATTCTTTAATTTCATTAGTTAAGGATCACTCCAAAAATAATCATTGTATATATATTCCTTACCGAACTAGGCTTATTCCCTATTCTAGTCCATATCATCTCATGAGATATATTTCCCCACCTAATGCATTGGAGAGCTGTATAATTGCCGGACTGCCTATCACATAATGAAAACCATACATATATGTGCCTCAAGATCACAAAAATATTCATCAATTACTCATATAATAACCAATCTAAAAGAAACATGTTTCATAAACATTCCCTTATTTCATAATAATATAACCCATTCAAAATAAATGGGATTAATAAGGATATAATCATAACAGAATTAACCAGTGGGAAAAAATGGTGTTCATAGAATCATCCTTGAATCATTATAACCCATATAGAGAATGCAATTTGAGGTTATATTAATAAAATATCCCTAATTAAGTATAAAAATAATTAAATTATATTCTTGTAGATGAAAAATATCTTTAGAAGAGAATTTAAACATTTTTCTGAAAATAGGGAACATATCCTTATTATTTTGGTGTATTTAAAATCTAAAAATTCAACAAATATTGAGGAAAATATTTTATTTGAAAATATCCATGGAAACATGTAAAGTATACTTTAAAGAAAATAAATTCATTATAGTGGGAAAATTTATTCATGTAGTTAATGTTAAAACAAAGATTACTTTCACAATATTTCTAAAAAGCCATAAATAACCCCTTAGAAAAACATTGAAAAAATTCATTTTTATTTTTTTTAAATGAAATTAAAATATGGTAGAAAATGAAGTAATATAATAATTTCATTATATAAAATAAAATTCTCAAAAACAATTTAAATATCATGGACATGGAAGAAAAAGTTCATCAACCAAAGAGGAAAAAATGTCAGTTTTTCTTTAAAAAAATCTCGATATTTTTAAGTAAAAATGAGAAGATAATGGTTATAATGAATTAAAATTATGGTAATAACTATATGAGAATAAAATATATGGGTTTTTAAGGATAATATCCATATAATTACCGTCAATGAGAATTTAGTATATATAGTACAGAAAATAAATGTGATGGTAATACAAACCCTCTCCTTAAGTATTTTCTTGCTGCATATGCATTCAAAACTCATGTATCATAAATATAGATTTATTATAAATATTTAAAATAAACTTATTCAAAAATAAATTAATATTTAACAATTCTTTATAATTTTATATTATCCTATTTTTAAAAATTTCTTCATTAAATGAACATTTAGGTGAAAACTAGTCCCTTTTCTATGAATGTTTCAGTTTGATGGTTTCATTACATTCACATTGGTCATGGTTTCATAATCTAAATAATATTAATCATTAAAAAATATCATATTTCTTCATTATATACAATATTTTTGACCATTCATATAGACCGATGATTAAAAAATGAATTACATCACTTTGGGGAGGTGGTAGTCCACACATATGCATGAGTGATGTTTTCAATTCTCAATGAATGAAAAAAAAGAAAGGTAAATAATAATTCACCATTATAGAATCAAAAAAATATAATAGATATTATATATATATATATTCATTAAATATATATTTATTACCATCCAAGTATAGATGAAATGAAAAACGAATCGCATGGCTTTTTGGGGGTGGTAGTCCACACATACGCAAATGCAATGATATCATTTTACATTGGATGGAAAAAATATAGAAAATGGTTGTACCATAATCATAAAAAAATCTTATTATATTTATGAAACTAGACTCATTATGTTTTCATGTATTCAATATATTTATAGCAGGTATAAAAAATAAACTTTGAATGAGTCAGGTAACACAACTACCTCTTATTTGAAAGACCCCCTTTGGATTAAAACTTGATCATTTTTAGGATGGTATTAGGGTAAGAATAGGAGATAAAAACAAATTTAAGGAGTATTGGAATGTTTTTTTATCAAGTTTATACTGTTATGGAGGGAATAAATTGTGAAAATAAAGGAGGAGAAGAGTTTCCTTTTTATAACTCAATGTAGGGATACACATGAAATTACTTAAAATATTTAAATAATAGAAAGTCAAATTCTTTTAAAAGTGGAACCATATGCCAAAGAATTAGATTTTAGGATAATATAAGGTGTAAATATCTACAAAAAATAATATTTAGAAAATTTTAATTGGCATTTTACCCTTATCTCTAAGTTTAAGCCCCGGTAAACCTGTTTTAACCATAACCATGATAACAATTTTTACAATTTCTTCTATTAAATATGGGAGAAAATTAAAGTGGAATAATATTATACATGATGATTCAAAATTTGAAATTCATTTTATGAAATTAAATTTCTATAATTGGAAGAAATTCATTTTCAAATAAGCATGCAAAACACAATAAAATCCATTTTTATAAAAATACTTTTTTAAGAATTAAACTGGATTTATTCTTATTCTATGACTTCTAAAATCCATTAGATGAATTTGAAAACATTTTATTTAAAATAAAATATTCACGTTTCATTGAAACCATTTATAATTAGTGATTAATAAAAAAGCACATTTCATGCACAAAATCTATTTTTTTAGAAAAACTTCTCTTTTTTTCCTTTGAATGATTTTATTTTAATTTCTAACTAATGAATTAATTTTATATACATGAAAAAATATTTTTTATAATTTATATATTCTGAATTAAATTTTAAATTAAATAAAATATCCTTTAAATAAAACACACATGATAAAATAATGCTCATAAATAAAATATTTCAAAACAGTAATTTAGGATCAATAGTATTTCCAAAGTGAATTAGAAATTATTTTCAATAATTATATTTAATTTAAATTGCATATAATGTATAAAATTTATTCACATAAGTTATGTTTCACATGTAAATCATTCCATAAAACACTTCAAATTTATTAAAGTGAAATATATCATAAAATCTTAGGGTGTTACACATATTCCCTAACCATGACATAAAATTACTTTACTTCTTGAATACTGATGCCCCAAATGACAAGTCCACTATTATTTTTATCATGATTCACCCCCTGGATCACATGAATAATTTTGTTTCACCCATTAAACTATGTCATGAACTGGGGTTCACCCCTTGAAACATGTCACAACATGGGGTTCACCCCTGAATCATGTCACAAATGTACTATCTACCAATGAAAGTCTGCATAATGACTTGTAGGTCACTTTACTAATCAAGTTCACTAGATTTCCTAAGATATCTACCTACCTAGGGAAGTAAACATCCACTTTTAAATTAACTGATCATGCTATGATGTATCTTGCTTAGGAATCAGCCTATTATAGCTGACTCACCAGCCTCTCAATGGTTATGGTCATGCCAATACAACACCCAAACCAACCTTACTACTCTAAACCTTGTTGTATTATGAATCATGACACTAATTATTTTTCAACCAACTCCACCATGATTCCCCACTTATGGAATCATTCACTAACTCCCAAATTACCAACACCACACCTTTTTAGTTTATGCCTCTATATTAAACCTGTCCATTTTTCACCTGAATCACTATATATGATCCCATATTCTCACTCCTAAGAATACTTAAAAAAAGTAATTTTTAAATTAATACATCCATATGTTATATCTAAGAACTAGAGTCTCACCGACCCAGTCACCCTACCAACTTGTTTCCTGATATTTGCACCCGGTCCCACAACCTAAGCATTATTATATATCTAGTGGTTGCAAAATATTTTACCACATTATCCCCACTAAAATTTCATCAGTTTAAACCCTTAATATAGAGACCCAAATCTTGACGTACATAGACATTACATTACTTTTGCGGAATACTTAATAAATTACAAAAACAGACACACAAGGATCGTAATAGTTTAGTGTCTTTGGAAACTTGGAATATAAACTTCTATTCATGTTCAAAGATCTTCAACAACTCCCATAACGATCTTCACCTTTTTGTTTCCTTACCTAAAACCTTTATTTATTTCCTGGGGAAAATAAAACATAAAAAGGGTGAGCTCAAATGCTCAGTAAGGGAAAACATAGAGGACATAAAACAATCCATAAACATTTGAATGCAAAAACTTGAACATGAAATTTAAACATCCAAATCTTGAGCAAAGACATAAATCGTGGAAGTACGTAAGGAATATATAATAATGGAACATAAATCACGATAAAATTTCATGGGAATAAAACATGTAATTGTGGCATCCATTCATCACTTGTTATTATTTCCATAGTAGCCAAGGCATTGCTGCCTAGACCATCTTAGTGGACAAAGTCCCTTTCTGAATCAAGTTCACTCCTGGTTTCAGTCTTGTAACACTAAACCAGATTAACTTACCATTCTATCCATGTCTATCTCATGATATATAAATCTTTAACCAGTGCATTTTAGGGAGATATAGGTCCCACCCATCTCATAATGAAATCATTCTTACTTGTGCCACAAAATAAACATACATTCTTCATAATAACCCAATGAATAAAATGGGTTTCATAATCACATAATCTATATAAATGAAATGGATATCATTTCATAATAAGAAAAGTGAAACCATGTAAATCATAGATACATTATACTTGAAACATACACATATGAAATAATGTCATCTTAGATGGAAAATGGTTTTGATAAAACACTTGAAATGAATTCTTGAGGAAAATACCATTTCTTCTTTAAAATCATTTTCTTTTCACAAAATGTCATGCAATTTTAAAAGATAAGGATTTTGTTGAAAATATTCAGGAAATATTTTGGAGGAAGATTCATCAAAATAAGTCTTTATAAAACCATAAAAAATCTTTTCATGCCGTATAAGTTAAAAAAACATTCTTCTCATACTTTTGCTGGAAAAGTCAAAAAGTACCTCGTAAAAGAAAGATTCCATACATACCACGTAGTAAAAGTAAAAAATGGGTAGAAAGGACTTTAAACATACATGAAAACATTTGTATAAAACTTGTACATGGATGATAAATATAACCCCAGTAAATACTTACGTATAAGCAATCTCAGATAGAAAACAATTGAGATTGCAACATTATCCTTTACCTTATGTCCGATATGCTTCGTATGTATCCGAAACTCCTGTATAATGATTTAAATAATGTCATTTACTTATTACAGAATCATATTCATTGTTATGATATCATATATGGTTCACATATGACTTTATATTACTCATTCTTTTGTAAATTCCATGTTAAAGAGCATTTTGGGTAAAATCGTTTCATATGTCGTCCGTGTTTTGAATTGTAATTAATCATATGATTAATTAGATCATGATTAATTAATTCCAGAATATAAAACATGATTTATATATAATATATATCCAGAATATACATATATATAATAGATCGATAAATGGAAAGAAATACACCGTTCTTGGAGACGGTAGGCCGTACGTACGCATGAACGCTGTTTTCGTTTCCTTATTGAATTGAATGGAATTAAGTATATGAAATACATATATATATACATAAATCCAGTAGCATTATTATTTCATATATTTAATGATTACTTATTATATATACTTTATAATCATTTTTGAATTGTTAACATGGAAAATGAATCTCATCGCGTCGTGGAGACGGTAATCTGTACGTAAGCACGAGCGATGATATCATTCCCATATTTATTAAATCGAATTGGAGTGAATGATCTAATATCTTAGAATCAGTATGATGTTATAATAATCATATTTATTTATTCTTTACACCATTATACCCATCCAAGTAAGTTGGTGGTGGAAAAACAAATTACACCACGGCGTGGAGACGGTATTCCATACGTACGCACGCGCAGTGATTTCGTTTTCCTTAGGATAGATAGAAGGTGAAATAGGGTTGTTTCATATCTATAATAACATATCAGTATATTATGGATATTGATGTTATTACTTCATAATGAAACAACTAATGAAGAGGGAGTAGAAGAAGAATGGAACTTGAAGAAAACGGTAGAAGGTATTACCTCTTTCTCGAAGTGCCTCCTTTAAACATTCTCTTAGGGTACTAAAATTAGTCTTTGAAGAAGACCAAGACCTCTAGGATGTTTCTAGGGAAGTCTAGAAGAGAATTTTTCAGGGGTTGTCCGATCTTGAAGGCTCAAAGTGGTGTTAGGAAGAGAGGGATGAGGTGCCCTTTTATAAGGGAGGAGAGGGGCACATTTGGAAATATAAAACATATTAGTATAAATTAAATCCCAAGACCACTTAAAAACATCCCAAATGACTCATATCAGAAGATTAGATGATATAGGTTTGTAATCTCATCAAAAAATAAAATTTATACATGTTAGGAATTTATTTTAAACATTATCAACTTGATTTATCCTTATTTATCAATTTAATTTTATTTGTGGTAATAATATTCTAAATTTTAAATTATTATAAATAATTACATATGTGTTGTTAATTTTCAATAATTTAACACTTTATGACATTTTAGACCATATAAATTTTAAATTTTAAATTTTAATTTTTTTTGTTATTTTTAAACAATTTTATAATATGTTATTTTTATAAAATAACAATAGTGTCAATTTTAACATTATTCATTTATTTGAATTTAAATAAACAATATACAGAAGATATGTTTGAACTGAAAGATTTAATATATTCATAACATGTGATATTTTTCTATAAAATTAGTGGAGTACATTAAATAGTTCATATAATATTTAATTTAATATTTTTAAAACCATTTATTTGATATTTCTCCTAATAAAATAATTTCAACATCACTATTATGTCACCTTTAATGATAATTATTTAATCCCTAAAAATTATAAATAAATTCATATGATGTAGATAATTTTATTATCTTTCTGGATACTATTTATATCCGAATTTCCATTAAGTTTATCACTAAATTAAAATTATTATACTTATATAGTTTAAGAAAGTGACATGTTGTCACTTTCTTTTGTTTTAATCATAATTAAATTATTTTCATAGACAAAAGTCCATTAAATGAATATAATCCGACCCTTAGGTTATATGGGTCAACTTTTAGTCATCCAATAGGATTTTGACAGGTGTTAGGGTAATTTTATAATCTTATATTTACCCTTAATTACCCGATTTACCTTTAACTATAGTAAATAAAATTTACCGTAGTTACTATTCATAATGCCAAAAAATAAAAAGTAGCATATTAAAATAATTTGGACCCACTAATTCCAATTATGGAATCCATTTTTCCAAATTCAATACAAAAAAGTTTCAGAAATTAAAATAAAATTAATCCAGTTGTGAAAAGAAAACGGGTTTTTGTTTAAAACATTGCAAAAGATTGAATTGATTTAACCTAAGAATTCATGGTAAAATAAATGATAATGACATAAATTATATTAAATGGTAAAAATATATTCTATTTATACTTAAAACCATTCAATATTATAATTTAACCATATAAATTATTACGATGAAAAAAGTTGTTTTTAATTAAAGTATAGCGTGTTTTTACTATTCATTAAAATATGAAAGTTATCAGAAAAATATAAAAACTTTATCCAATGTAAAATTTTATATCCTAATTCAAAAGAAGAAGTTTATTTTTTAAAATTGAACTTATAAACATGTCAAAAACAAGATTTAATGTGGGTGCGCCATCAAAAGGCGGCAAAACTGCATTTTTTGAAAAATACTTTTCTTACCTGAAAAATTTATTTTGTTCACATAAAATGTTTTAGAAAATTTATAAGATGGATAATAAAGTTATAAAATTCAAAATGTAGTTAATACTATTCACAATGGATAGTATATAATAATATTATAACAATATATCGTCGTTTAGTGACACCTGGTATTGCGTACAACACACACTATCGAGGAAGGTCAAGTTTGCGTGTAATGCAAGCCAAGTCAGGGTTGCGTGTTGTGCAAGACTCCTTTGTTGGTTCTTTATAACAGAATCCAACCATTTTTCATTTATACATTGAATATATATATATATATATACTCAATGTTTCGTAGAATGACTATTATCAAACGAACTTGAAATTGTGTGTAACAAAATCTAAGAATAGTGTTGGGTATACTAAAAGCTAGTACAGTGTTTCATATAGAACAAGATAATCTCGTTGTAGCATAAAACACATGACATCGAATAAATTAAAAAGAATACTTATCATAAAATATCGGGTTGTTACATTCTACCCCCCTTAAAATGAATGTCCCCTCAAAATTCGTTGGGGTTATACATGGTTTTCTACTTGAAAGTTTCTTTAATTGAAACCCACATCGTAAAATGAAATACCAAAACTTAACTTTAAAAAACTAAAGTATGAAATGTAACGGTTACCCAAATTAACTAATCACTGGGTTTCCACATAGGAGAACATAGGTGAGAATATGGATATAGAAGAGAAATCTAACCATCATGTTTTGATGGAGAGTGGTAGAGAACATGGCTATAAAAAATCCATTAATCACAACACCATAAATTTTTGATGATTTAAGGTACCATCTGGTTCATCGGATATAAGGGCACTAGGACAACATTTTTGGTTTTCAAGATGATTTCCCTAAAGTTGAAGAAATTGGAATTAGATGAAATACTTTCTTGAGTTTCTTATAGTCTCATCATTGGTCGTTCCTTGGACAATTTCCACTTTATCTCTTAATGAAATGAAGTTGAATTTGTCATTCGTGAAGTGTTAGCATATCATGTGATAGAATGATGGGTCATTCCATCTGTCTCAAAAAAAAGGTTAGAAAAAGTTATCAAAAATACATAAGTCCATCTATAGTGAGATTAATCATATATGGTCCATAAAATGGACTTACACTTCATATATCATACTGATTAATATAATAAAACTGGTTTCTACTAAACAGGGACTTCCTATAGGCCATTGGTAGGCGATAAAGGCCTGTCTCACTTCGGTTGTGGGTTTGATTCCCACAGCCTTGTCCGACGCGATGGGTTGTCGCCCGTCCTGTAGGTTGTCCTTTTTCTAAAACTACATTACTATAACATCCCATTAATAATATTGAAAAAAAAGTTCCATCCTTAAACAATACTAACTTATGTCCAACATAATCCATTCCAATATTTAGGCTTATCTAAAATACTTCGGTCCAAGCTCATAGTATAAAGAAAACAATTACAAGAATGGTTATCTACTAAGAATGTGAATACAATCATTTATCTCACATATATCATAAGATATATCTTGTTGGTTTCATTCCAAACACATGACTACCTTAGTCATATATTCTATTGAAACATAAATTACCATAGAACCTTAGTGAAAACATGAATACTGTCAAAAGGTAACTCTTTCCACATACCAAAATCCCAAAAAATCTATATAATCAAACCATAATATCACTTGGTCCTTATATCAGTCATGAGCTCATGAATACAATCAAACATCTCATTATCTTCTTATCCCTTCATTATGTGCATATCATCTACTTTCCAAAAATATCTGAATAAACTTCCATGGTTACCAGTACCATTAAACATATACTTTCAAATACTTTAGGAAAAACAATATTGTAACAATCCTTAGATGATTCTTTATTCCATAGTACCATACATTATTATTTATAAACATACAATCATTCCACTAACTTCTTAAACCACTAACTGAGCTTCATCATTTCTTTCAGATCATATTTCATTTGTAGTCGCTTCATCATCATCCGCATAAATACTACTCATATGACCATGCCGATTCTCTTCATGAGATTTTCCCTTAGGGAATTGGTTTGCATAATACCCACACATTCCACATTTAAAACATCTAATCATTGTTGATGTCATAGCAATACCATTATCCTTGTCCATGATGTTAACTAAACCTTTTCCTTTGCACTTACTGGCTTTGTGTCCTTCTTTTCCACACCCAAAGCATCTTTTAGTTCCTTTGAAACATTCTCCCTGATGCCTCTACCCACATGATTTACATGAGGGAAATTGAACTTTCTTTCCTCTATGATCATCATGAAACTCCATCTTTCTCTTATTATCTGAGTCAGGAAACTTACCAAATTTGAGATTATTGATCATATTATGAAATTTTGGATTAGGCATAATAACAGTTTTTCGACTTCCAAATCCCGTTTCATTTGGTTTATCATGAAGAATATCATTCCATTGTCCTTCATATCATCCATTATCGTGAATCTTCCTGTTTCCAGCCATTTTCTAAAACCCAAAAAGAATAGTGTGAGAGGAAAAAATCATACTAGGGAAAACTAAATAGTAAATGGGGAGTACCCTCAATATCTAACATCTTAGGTTAAATTATAATATCGTTACCGTATTTCTAGGACTATATCCTATACGTATACTTATCCCTAGGGACATCCCTAGACATACCTTAGAAATATCTTTAGGGATTTCACTAGAGTTTTCACATCCTAGTTTACAAAGGTTAACTAAAAATTTCCTCTGATACCAACTGTAGAGACCCAAAGCTTGACGTACATGGACATTACATTACTTTTTCGGAATACTTATTATATAACAAAAACAGACACACAAGGATCTTAATAGTTTAGTGTCTTTGGAAACATGGAATATAAACTTCTATTCATGTTGAAAGATCTTCAATAACTCTTATAACGATCTTACCCTTTTTGTTTCCTTGCCTAAAACCTTTCTTTATATCCTGGTGAAAATGAAAAATAAAAAGGGTGAGCTCAAATGCTCAGTAAGGGCAAACATAGAAGACATAAAACAATCCATAAACATTTGAAAGCAAAAACTTGAACATGAAATTTAAACATCAAAATCTTGAGCAAAGACATAAATCATGGAAGTACGTAAGGCATATATCATAATGGAACATAAATCATGATAAAATAGCATAGGAATAAAACATGTAATTGTTGCAATCATTCAGAACTTGTTATGATTTCCATAGTAGCCAAGGCATTGCTGCCAAGACCATTTTAGTGGACGAAGTCCCTTTCTGAATCGAGTTCACTCCTCGTTTCAGTCCCGTAACACTGAACCGGATTAACTTACTATTCCAGCCATGTCTATCTCATGAGATATATATCTTTACCCAATGCATTTGAGGGAGATATAGGTCCCACCCATCTCATAATGAAATCATTCTTACTAGTGCCACAAAATAAACATGCATTCTTCATAATAACCCAATGAATAAAATGAGTTTCATAAACATCATCCCATCATCACATAATCCATATAAATGAAATGGATATCATTTCATAATAAGAAAAGTGAAACCATGTAAATCATAGATACATTATACTCGAAATATACACATATGAAATAATGTCATCTTAGATGGAAAATGGTTTTGATAAAAAACTTGAAATGAATTCTTGAGAAAAATATCATTTCTTCTTCAAAATCATTTTATTTTCATAAAATGTCATGCAATTTTAAAAGAGAAGGATTTTGTTGAAAATAGTAATGAAATATTTTGGAGAAATATTCATGATAATAAGTCTTTATAAAACCGTAAAAAATCCTTTCATGCCGTATAAGTTAAAAAAACATTCTTCTCGTACTTTTGCCAGAAAAGTCAAAATGTAACTCGTAAAAGAAAGATTCCATACATACCATGTAGTAAAAGTAAAAAATGGGTAAAAAAGACTTTAAACATACATGAAATTTTTTTTTATAAAACTTGTACATGGATGGTAAATATAACCCCAGTAAATACTTACGTATAAGCAATCTCAGATTGAAAACAATTGAGATTGCAACATTATCCCTTACCTTATGTCCAATATGCTTCGTATGTATCCTAAACTCCTGTATAATGATTTAAATAATGTCATTGACTTATTACAGAATAATATTCATTGTTATGATATCATATATGGTTCACTTATGACTTTATATTACCCGTTCTTTTGTAAATTCCATGTTAAAGAGCGTTTTGGGTAAAATCGTTTCATATGTCATCCGTGTTTTGACTTGTAATTATTCATATAATTACTTAGATCATGATTACTTAATTCTAGAATATAAAACATGATTTATATATAATATATATTCAGAATATACATATATATAATAGATCGATAAATGGAAAGAAATACACCGTTCATGGAGACGGTAGGCCGTACGTACGCAGGAACGCTGTTTTCGTTTCCTTATTGAATTGAATGGAATTAAGTATATGAAATACATATATATATACATAAATCTAGTAGCATTATTATTTCATATATTTCATGATTACTTACTATATAAACTTTATAATCATTCTTGAATTGTTAACATGGAAAATGAATCTCATCGCGTCGTGGAGACGGTAATCCGTACGTACGCACGAGCGATGATATCGTTCCCATATTTATTGAATCGAATTGGATTGAATGACCTAATATCTTAGAATCAGTATGATGTTATAATAATCATATTTATTTATTCTTTACACCATTATACCCATCCAATTAAGGTGGTGGTGGGAAAAAAATTACACCACGGCGTGGAGACGGTATTCCGTACGTACGCACGCGCAGTGATTTCGTTTTCCTTAGGATGGATAGAAGGTGAAATAGGGTTGATTCATATTTATAATAAAATATTATTATATGAGGGATACTGGTTTTATTACTTCATAATCAAACAACTAAAGAAGAGGGAGTAGAAGAAGAATGGAACTTGAAGAAAACAGTAGAAGGTATTACCTCTTTCTCGAAGTGCCTGCTTTAAACTTTCTCTTAGGGAACTAAAATTGGTCTTTTAAGAATACCAGGTCCCCTAGGATGTTTCTAGGGAAGTGGAGAAGATAATTTTTCTAGGTTTGGCCGAGCATGAAGGCTCAAAGTGGTGTGAGGAAGAGAGGGAGGAGGTGCCCTTTTATAAGGGAGAAGAGGGGCATCTTTGGAAGTATAAGAAATATTAGTTTATATTAAATCCCAAACCCACTTAAAACATCCAAAATGACTCATATCCAAATATTATATGAGATAGGGTTGTAATATAATCAACCAATAAAATTTAGACATGTTAGGAATTTATTTTAAACATTATCAACCTGATTTATCCTTATTTATCAATTTAATTTTATTTGTGGTAATAATATTCTAAATTTTAAATTGTTATAAATAATTACATATGTGTTGTGAATTTTCCGTAATTTGACACTTTATGAAATTTTAGACTATATAAATTTTAATTTATAATTTTTAAATATTTTTGTGATTTTTAAACAATTTTATAACATGTTATTTTTCTAAAATAACAATAGTGTCAATTTTAACATTATTCATTTATTTGAATTTAAATAAACAATATACAGAATATATGTTCGAACTAAAAGATTTAATAGATTAATAAAATGTCATATTTATCTATAAAATTAGTGTAGCACATTAAATAGTTCCTATAATATTTAATTTAATATTTTTAAAACCATTTATTTGATATTTCTATTAATAAAATAATTTCAACATCACTATTATGTCACTTTTAATGATAATTATTTAATCCCTAAAAATTATAAATAAATTAATATGATGTATATAATTTTATTATCTTTCTGGATACTATTTATATCCGAAGTTTCATTAAGTTTATCACTAAATTAAAATTATTATACTTATATAATTTAAGAAAGTGACGTGTTGTCACTTTCTTTGGTTTTAATAATAATTAAATTATTTTCATGGAAAAAGTCCATTAAATGAATCTAATCTGACACTTAGATAATATGGGTCGACTTTTAGTCATAAAATAGGATTTTGACAGGTGTTAGGGTAATTTTATAATCTTATATTTACCTTTAATTACCTGATTTAACTTTAACTGTGGTAAATAAAATTTACCGTAGTTACTATTCATAATGCCCAAAAATAAAAAGTACCTTATTAACATAATTTGGACCCACTGATTATAAATATGGAATCCATTTTTCCAAATTCAATACACAGAAGTTGCAGAAATTAAATTAAATTAATCATGTTGTCGAAAGAAAATGGTTTTTTGTTTAAAACATTGCAAAAGATTGAATTGATTTAACCTACGAATTCAAGGTAAAATAAATTCTAATGACATACATTATATTAAATGGTAAAAATATATTCTATTTATACTTTAAAACCATTAAATATTATAATTTAACCATATAAATTATTACGATCAAAAAAGTTTTTTTTAATTAAAATATAGCGTGTTTTTACTATTCATTAAAATATGAAAGTTATCAGAAAAATATCCAAACATTATCCAATGTAAATTTTTATATCATGATTCAAAAGAAGAAGTTTATTTTGTAAAATTGAACTTATAAACATGTCAAAAACAAGATTTAATGTGGGCGTGCCATCAAAAGGCGGCAAAACTGCATTTTTTGAAAAATACTTTTTTTAACCGAAAAATTTATTTTGTTCACATAAAATGTTTTATAAAATTTATAAGATGGATAATAAGGTTATAAAATTCAAAATGTATTTAATACTATTCATAACATCTAGTCCATAATAATATTATAACAAAATATCATCGTTTAGTGAAACCTGGTATTGCGTACAACACACGCTATCGAGGAAGGTCGTGATTGTGTGTAATGCAAGCCAAGTCAGGGTTGCGTGTTGTGCAAGACTCCTTTGTTGTTTCTTTATAATAGAATCCAACCATTTTTCATTTATAAATTTAATATATAAATATATACTCTCAATGTTGCGTAAAATGACTACTATCAAACGAACTTGAAATTGTGTGTAACGCAATCTAAGAATAGTGTTGCGTATACTGCAAGCTAATACGGTGTTGCGTATAGCACAAGATAATCTTGTTGTAGCATAAAACAAATGAAATCAAATAAATTAAAAATAATACTTATCATAAAATATCGGGTTGTTACACTTACTTATGTATCTTATATTTCCTACATGTTACTCAACCACTCATACCCATGTGAAATAAAAATACATCAACCACCACTAGGTTGGGTTTATTAGAATGTCACTTCTGATGCCTGATAAAAACAACTCAAAATGATCTCCACATGCTTACTTTGTTTATGGTGTACTCCCCACCATTGGAATTCCATATTACTGATCTACAATCATGAAATTTCTTAATATCCACCATCATCCATACACTATAATTCTCGATCCTTGCTCGCATTACTTGAATAAGTCCTTAGTTTGAACCCTTCTCTAGTCTCTATTAATACCATGACACCCCATGTATCCACCGTCCAATTTTATATAAAATAGACCACCATAAATACATTATTATTAGATCTAACTAAAGTTCTAAACAGTTTATCACAATTATGAGACTACCATGTTCTAACCCACTATGGTCCCTACCTAAACATGCTAGAAACTCACAATTGAGTTTTCCATCAGCTCATAATAGCTGAGGCACTCTCCAAACCTTGTTTCTATTGAACTTTGTCACTCAACCACTAGGTGTTTAACAAGATCCAACAGTTATTACATTGCATCTCAAAATTTTCATAAAAGGTCACTACTAATCTCTTTCATGAGAAAACGATCTCAAAATTGAAAAAGACCTCATGATCCCAGGGTTAGTTCACCATCACATATAGAGACCACATCTTACACATCAATCATACTATAATTCATCCACTTCTTAGAATAATATATACTTAGTCACTCCCCCAAGAATCTCTTTATCAAACCCACACACATCAAAACCTTATGTATCTACACCCTTTCCATATTTTTTCTTAAAAAAAGTGGATCATACCTTCCATAATCACTTAATAGTATACCATCCACCGATATCATTGAAAACCTATGACCTCACATCATATTTTTAGGGAATATTAAGGAGTCCTAGACTCCATTAGGATATATTGACACCTCATAAGGTCTTAACCACAAAGGGTCTCTAAGGACTAAAAAAACACACCAAAAAATAGTCCATCCTCACTCTAGGAGAATCAAAATAAACCACCAAGAGTTTTCATCTATTATCATGACCTTACCTCAGGATTCATGTAAATTTCCCAACTTAATCTCTATATTCTAGGACATTTCTTGAAAACTAAGCATAAATATGTCTTCCATGCAATTCAAAATCAAGAACATTAGTTTAAACACCAAACAAACATTCATAAAGATAATATTAGTTTGCACCAACCCACATACCATGTATTTCAAATCAAAACCCACTCACTTATCACATAGTAAAAGAGCTTTTGTTTAACCTCTCACAATGATTCTCAGTAACTCATGTTGAAAACCAGGCAAACCCAACCTGCATACATCCCAATGTTTCTCTTTTATATCATATTAATTGACTATCTGAAGTCATATCCCATTAGTCCTAGTCTCATTATCCTAATTAAATAGCTGACTATGGACACTACATTTCATAATCATCTATCCAAAAGCAACTCACTCAATGATTCATTTTCAACAAGCTTATGGAACCTTATTCATACCAAGGCCAAATATGCATTCAACAGTCATCCCTATATCCCACCATAACCATAAGCGTACACCCATGATATACCCTTTTTAAAATTAAACCATATAGATCATCCAACCAATATGGTCATATATCCTACATATCCTACCCACTAAAGCATTGATACTATTCATAACATCATGTTTTGGTGTTTACATCGATAACACTAAGGAATATACATGCATATCATAGAATTTTTTTTCAATTATTGATCATCAACTAAAACATAAATAATATACCATGGTTTTTATCTCTAATATATCCACAATCCTGGGCTATCTACTCTCTTGGGTTACCCTAATACATTACATCCATCTGCAGTAACAATAAGAAAAACTCCCACTATGCATTCACATTTCTTAGTGCACCAATATCTTGAGCCACATTTCAACATCACATGGAAACCCATAGACAAAAAAACTCCTCTAGGGTTCTCATACAAACTAACACATATCAATATCCCACACTCAATCCAACTACCCACATAAGGGCCATCCTCATATCACATTTCTACTCAACTAAGAAAATAAATAAAAGAAAACACATCTCATCATTCTGATCCATCCATACAACACCAAGGTCTCATATACATGTTCAATTATAGTCTACTTTATATAATCTTGGGTCAGGAACAACCAATAATAGTTATCAAAAGTCATAATATATCATAAAATATCACAACTCTCAAGGTCATAGTTTAAATAGAAGCCACAATAGTTATAACATACCACTATCTTACACACCCCACTTCATAAAGGTCTCACAACTCAAGATCACTCTATCTTTATCATCATTTTCACATTTCAAGATCAAGTTATGTATATATATGAACTACATAAAAAAATTTCTAAATAAAAAAGTTTCCAATATCACTGTTTATAGAAAGCGGGAATAGGAACAACACCCCACTTTTCTATACATCTCATATCATGGGGTCTCATAACTCGAGCAATCCTGATATCCCCAAACACCCATAAAATATTTTAATATCATACATACACAAGGTCCAAATAATATATATATATATATATATATATAGCATTCATAATATGAGACTTTTCTATTTTTTTCATTAACTATAATTTTCATAAATAGAGCTCAGTTAAATGAAATTTCAATTAAAGTTATAAAGAGAAATGATTTATAATTTTTAAGTGAAATTTTATTTAGCTTATTCCACATAAAAATTAAGAAAATTGAACATATAATATACTTTTAAACAATTACTTTATCCAAAAATGTTCCTAATAGAGGCTCTATTAAATGAAATTTGAATTATATGTTATAGAGGAAAACACTTTATAATTTGTAATTGGGATTTTATTCAGCTAAAACCATATAATAATATTGATAAGTGATAAAATAAAATATTTTTAACCATTTATAATATCAATTATGTAAGATTACACCATAAATCTATATAGAAATAACTATATAAATTAATAAAAAACATTAAATAATCAACCATATTTCATAATCTAAGTAACCAAGTAATCAATCATTAGCTCTTATATAGATGAAATGTGAATTCTACGTGCCTAAAATGATGCATGTACACATTAAATCTTACTTTTTCCTTCCAAGATACAAAATAAAACAAAAAATAAATCCAATAATCATGTGAGTCACTCAAGGTAAAAAAGGTCAATAATCAAAACATAAATCAAGAACATCAATCCCTTACTTGGAATCATGGAATTTCCCATATTTGGTATATACAATAATAGAAATGATTTACATAACAAGTTATAAAACCCCCCTATAAACTTACTACCTTACCTAAATATTTAGAAAATATATATAGGGTTCAGATACCACTTTGTGACATCCCACTTCCCTTGACCACTCATCCATTCTCAGACCGACGGTCACCATGTAACCTCAGGTTAACATCCTCACATACCAGAGGCTAATGACAAACAATGGGGGTCTAAGATCGTTTGATGGGGAAACTATACCCCCTTTATCAGAGTATAATAATTGAAGAAACAAGGTAAATAAGATACATATACGGAAATTAGTAAATAAACACCCCAATTATTGCTAAATAAATAATCAAACACAACTCATAATATATTATTCAATACATTTCACGAAATCTCACATTAAAAGTAGGTCATATACAATACTATATTAAAAAAATAGATGAATTTTATTTGGGAAACCTTCTAAAATAGTCTTGAGTCCAATCTTGGTATGAAAACTCCATGCTCCTTCCTAGCAACCCAAACCTGAAAATTCCATATAGAGCTTTCCCTTATCTTATCTAGAAAATATGAAGTATTCTTGAGGACCAAATAGTGTGTAAGTATGAATCATTAGGACACAATAAATAATATCTATAATCATATCCCTTTTTAGCATAATTTCCATACTAATGTGTATAATAAATAAAGGCAAAACATAAATAAAGAAACCATCATCGATCCTTAGGTTCAATAGAGACACCTAGGACTGATCATACTTTCTTTGATCTAAGATCAATGTATCTATCTATAGCATCACATAGAGGCACAAATGAGTCCCGGGGGGGGGGGGGGGGTCCCCAAGGAATTCCAAATTAAGAAACATAATGAATATGAGGGGGTATACCATAAGGCAATCCAAATCATGAATCATCACCTGAACACATGGGGGATTTCCCCATGACGCCCCAAACCTTGTTTTATAATACGAACCCATGGGGTATTGCCCCATAATTTCCAAAAACATGTTTAATAATCTAAAACCATGGGGGATTTACCCATTCCATATCAAACAATTTTTCATTATCTAAACCGATGTGGGATTTCCCCATGGAATACTAAACCATATATCATAATTAAAACCCATGGGGGATTTCCCCATGACTTTCCAAACCACGTTTCATAATCTGAAAGCTATGGGATTTCCACAAGACATCCCAAAAATATTCCATAACCGGAACCCATGGGAAATTTCCCCATGATGTTCCCAATCATGTTTCATAATCAAAACCCATGGGGGATTTCCTCATATCCCAAAACAAGTTTCATAATCCAAGTATATAAGCAAACCAATTAACAATTATTTAAATTCATTTATAACAGGTCTCACATACAACCACTTACCCCAAATCCTAGAGAATGCTCTAGGAATAAAAAACCAGTCACCCAACATCATTTTCTCATTCCAGGGGACCCATAGGGTCATCCTTTTTAATACCCATTAAATTTAAGAATTCAAGAAGACTAAAAGCTTTGGATAAAGTCATGTTCATGAACACATACGGTCATACCTTAATTATAAGGTTCCCATAGAGTCACCTATTTAAATTCCCAATTAATTCTAAAGGATAAGAACGCCAAATGGGTGGATAAATTCATGGTATAAACTCACTAACTAATTCTCTCTAGCCCATGGGAAGTTTCCATTTCATTATTTTAGGCTAAACACATTTAATTGTATTTTTGTTCAAGAATGCACTATGTTGGTACAACCACACATCACGTGAATCAATAAAATGGTGATTATTTGAGGGAAAGTTTATAAACCACCTAACTTATACTCTAATACATAAAATAATTCATTATCATCCCCAGATTCAAGATAAACTAGAATAAATTGAAAAAGCATAAGAATACCATGGAAATAGTGTAAAATGCACCTAAATGATGTGAACTCACTTGAAAATGGAAGAAACCTAGAGAAATATGAGACAAAATGATATCCTTATTTCTATATTCTAATATCAACCTATAAAACGCGATTCTAATAATGAGTGAGGAAGAAATTTTCTAGGAAGAGGATGAAAATAAAGGGGGTAGGGAAGGAATTTCACATGAATGCTAAGGGGAATCCCTCTCCCAATTTTTTAAACCCCCATAATTAATTAATTAAATTAATACTTAAAAAAGGAAACAATAGGGTTTTATAGTTTGAAATAGTTGTTCAAACTATGATTCATAATAGAAGGGGTCACCTATCGTCTTCCCATCAATTTGAAAATGTGAAGTAATTCTTCACATCATGAATCAGCTACAGTTGTAACTAAGAGAGTTATACCCACCTGTTAATCCTGAAACCATTTTTGATCCACTCCCAAACCCTTGTAAACCTCATAACTGACCAAAATACAAATTTTTTTGAAAAATTTGAATGGTAACATATTTCATAAAATTTATAAGGTTTTATAATATTAAAATTTATGGTTTTCAAAGCCCTGTTTTACCACTTTAAATTTATTCTAAAAATGTCTTAAACCCTTGTTTATTGGACATGTGATAAAGTTATAATGTCAAACATTAATTAAGGGAGGAGAAAATAACACCCTAATAATATAGAATTTATTTTCATTTAAAACAAGACTATGTTTCATATATTTTGTTACATGAAAAATCAAATTAAAAGGGATCACAATATATTTTATTATAATACATTATGTGAATATAGTATGAAACAACATTTTGAAATTTTCCATATGTTTAAATCCTTAAAAGAAATAAGAATAAAATTATTATAATATATTATATTTCAGTGTGTGAACTAATATATTAGCACTCAATTAATTATAAATTGATATGAAATAATATTAAGAACACTTAATGTTTAAAAAAGTTCATTTTTATATAAAAGTAGTTTTTCTTTATATTTTTTATTTTAATTTAAAATATAAATTTATAAATTTAATAATTTGGTTTTATGAAATTAACTTTATTTTTTAATTTATAATGTGAAACTTATCTTACATTTAATTTTTGGGATTTTCCGATATAGTTTATTTTTAATTGAATTGTGAAAACTAAAGATTTTACAAATACTATCAATTTTATTAAATTATCATGATATAAAGATTAATTAAAAGTTTATGAAAATTATTTTATAGAAAAAAATATTTAATAATTAATATAATTCATTTAAAAATATAATTTTGAACTTTTAAATCTATGTTTGAAATTTCAGAATCTATGTAATGTTTTCATTCAAATAAAAATTACTTTTGGTTTTTCTCTATTAATCAAGTTTTAACTTGGTTAATTTAGGTTTTATTTTGGATTTAAATTAATATAAATCTACTTTTAGTAAAAATAATTCAATTATTTACTTTCGAATTAAAATTATACATGATATTGGTGTAAAATTATTTTTATGCTTAAAAATATCATTTATCTAAAAATTGTTTTTCATTACATTACACGTACTTATTTTAAAATTAATTTTTACCACCTCTAGAAATTTAATATTACAAAATGGATTCAATATTTTAGATCATAATTATATAATTTAATAATAATTCAACTTTCATTTTTATTTATAATTAAAAATTACCAAGGAAAAAGTTTTTCACCATGGTAAAGGTTAAAAGGGTTAACGAGAAGGTTAAAATAAGAGATATGGATTCAAATATCACATAATATTATCTTTTATTTCATTGTATGAGTATATTTGGTTCATAAATTATCATACCTTATAAATTGAACTAAATCATATCCACTTTAAATGAAAAATTAGTTTATTATATTTAAAAGTTCTTAATATTTACAAGGGTGCCACTGCTCTCACTTATTAAAGGAAACATCCTATCTTTACTTATTCCCACACAATAAGAACCATACCTTGAAAAATATATACCAAAATTAATCCTAATACATACTTAAAATTTCTTATATGTCTTGGTATTCCTAAAATAAAAAATCTATAAGGTTTATGGTGTAAGCTAAGTGATTATATGTCGAGATGAGGTATAATTCTTAATTGAATTCTTTCCAGTTTATTTATTCTTCTACCTCCTTAAAATTTATTATAACCATATTAATATAATTAAATAAATACATTTAATATAATAAAATTTTACTCTGTTTACATAAAAAATATTTTCTACTTCATTTATATCTAATGGAAAATGAAAATGTTACTCGTGTATACATGCAGTTTACTGCCTCCATGAAGCGATGGATTTCGTTTTTCATCACTACATCACATGGATGATTATAAAGATCTCACATATATAGTTTAAAATATGAGTTTAATGGATATATATATATATATATAATATTTATGATTTTTTTTAATTTTTAATTACAATATAATATCTACCTTCTAATCCTAATAATCATTGGAAAATGAAAATGTCGTTCGTTCATACGTGCAAACTCTCCTCTATGAAGCAATGTATTTAGTCTTTCATCACTACCTCACATATATGGAAATAATTATGGATTTAATAAATAAATATGGTCTTTATAATATGAATATTATTTTTAAAATTTAACCCTATATCTAATTTATATCCTTTCTATCCATTAGAAAAATGAAAACGTCGCTTAGGCTTATGTGTGGGCTACCACTTCGATGAATGGTGTATCAAAATTTTCTTCACTTCCTTACATGAACGGTTTTAAAAATGTATTAATCTTATAAAAAAATAATTATTACAATATTTAGATTCTATAACCATGAAACATTTGAATTCAGACAACCTACCTAAGCTCTTTTAATTGTTAAGGACCGAACGACCTCAAAACATCTGATGTCAACTCAATTGATTTAATAAATAAAATAAAACATGGTAATAAATGAAAAAATAAGTTTAATAATAATTTAATGGACATTAAAATGGTTGTGAATCAATTAAAAAATTAATAATTTTTTTATTTATGAGTTATATAATGTAAGAAGAAAAATACTCAAGGTAAGATATTTTTGTTTAAATCATTATTATAAATTTAACATTTACAAATATTTTTCATTCATATCCATGTTATTTAAAATTTTATTATTTATACTCAAAAAAATTATTAAGTCCATTTTAAACTATTTTTGTATTTCTTCATAATTTTTTAAAGAAGAATCTTTTTATTTTTTTTTCGTACAAGGCATTTTTATTTTTTTATAAAAGTGAAAAACAAACGTTTATTTTAATGATTTCCACATAACTAATTTTTATTATAATCTTAGAAGTTATTAATTATCATGATTATTATAAAAAATTTATGTTTTTTTAAATAATTAACACATTTCTATTCATTAAGTATTTTTTCTCATTTTTATGAGTTCTCAAAGGAAAAGGATATTGCTTCTTATTTTTATACCATAATGGAAAATGCTTTTTCTTATGGGTTAAAATGAGTATTTCAAGCGTTTTATGATGAAAAGCTGAAAGAATATAATTTTTTCATGATATGGTTCTTGGTAATTATATATTTAGATAGGTGAGATTATGATATATCTCTACAATGTATTGGGTAATGATTTATTCTATAGAGACAAATTACAATAAATAACCAATAAGGTTACTTCTACAAAGAGGGATCAATAAAATATTTTAAAAAGTGTTATAAAAATGATGCATAAAGATGACTACATGGGTTTAATATTATTACTATTTGTTTTAATGGTTTTTTTAATAAAGGGATGATTTTCACCTATGTTTTTTTTGTTTTATATGTTAAAATTATTTTGTAAAAAAGGTAAAAAAAATTTATGAGTTTTCATGTTTTTTGCTGGAATGATGAGTTTTTTTATATCCTTTATTGAAATTTTTATAATCATCCCACATTTTTAATTACTTTTAATAGGATATATATGTGCGTATAAACTATATCAAGGTTAATATTTTTTCTATAGTTCCTCATCATAAATGATGAAAAATTATCCTGAATGAAACATGGATGTAAATTTAAGAACATATTTTTTGGTAAAAGGTAATCTTTTTACAAGTGTCCACTTTGTTAAATAATTTTTTTCCAAATTATTTAAAAAATTTAAACCCAAAAGATCATGAGAATTTAAGAATGTTAAATCCCTTCTATTAAACTCATAATTATGGGTTGGTAATGATAGTATTGTTATAGTTGGTATCATAGAAAGAGTTTAGATAATTTTATTAGTTAGGATGTTATTAGATAAGTATAGTTTAAAATATTTGTAAAAATACAGGGATTAATATTTTGGATTGGGACCATGAGTTAGAAGTCAAAAAATATTGGTTAAGGGTTTATGAATAAATTTGAATGATTTAAGTGTCTATATACTGAGTTTCAAGAGTTTTTGTGTAGTGAAATTTATTTTAGGGTTGATATGTTTAAGTATGATCATAAGTTTAAAGGTATAAATTCAATTTTTAGGCCTTTGGTGAATGTATTTTATGAAAATTAATGATATTTTGTGAGATACTTATTGTGTTTTAAATAAACTATTGAAGTATATGTAAACCCTAGGTTTAACATGTTATTTAGTATAAATATTATTTGGAAAATAATGTTAGTCTATTTTTGAGGACATAAGTTTGATGGTATAGATAACCTTTAAGGTTAATATATTGTTCGATGTTGAGTAAATTATTTTTAATTGGAAAAAGGGGTATTATATTTTTGGGAATATATGTTTTATATTATATATGACCTTTGGATTGAAAAGTGATTTGGTGATTAGATGGTTAATGTTATTTTTGAAGAAGTTCACTATATTTTGGGTAATATTATGAGATTAAGGTGAGTGAAAAATTATTATCTAGTATGGAATTTTATTTCAAAGTGGTTGTTAATAATCTTGATAAGTGATAAAATAAAATATTTTTAACCATTTATAATATCAGTTATGTAAGATTAAACCATAAATCTATATAGAAATAACTATATAAATTAATAAAAAAATTAAATAACCAACCATATTTCATAATCTAAGTAACGAGGTAATTAATCATAGGCTCTCATATAGATGAAATGTGAATTCTACGTGCCCAAAATGATGCATGTACACATGAAATCTTACTTTTTCCTTCCAAGATAAAAAATAAATAAAAAATAAATCCAATAATATTGTGCATCACTCAAGGTGAAAAAAGGTCAATAATCAAAACATCAATCAAGATCATCAATCCCTTACTTGGAATCATGGAATTCCCCCATATTTGGTATATACAATCATAGAAAGGATTTACATACCAATTTATAAAAACACCATATCACCTTACTACCTTACCTAAATATTTAGACAATATAAACAGGGTTTGGATACCACATTGTGACATCCCACTTCCCTTGACCACTCATCCATTATCAGACCGACGGTCACCATGTAACCTCGGGTGAACCTCATCGTATACCAGAAGCTAATGACTAACAGTGGGGGTTTAATATGGTTTTATGGGGAAAATATACCCCCTTTATCATTGTATAATAACTGAAGAAACAAGAGAAATCAGATACATCCAGGGAAATTAGTAAACAAACACCCCAATTAATGCTAAATAAATAATCAAACACAACTCATACTATATTAAAATGCTACTATTCAATATATTTCAGGAAACCACACATCAAAAGCAAGTCATATACAATACTATATTAAAAACAATATATGATTTTTTTGGGAAACTCCCTAAAATAGTATTGAGTCTAAGCTCGGTATGAAAACCCCATGCTCCTTCATAGGAACCCAAACCAGCATATTCCATATGGAGATTTCCCTTATCTTATCTTGAAAATATAAAGTATTCTTGAGTACCAAAAAGTGTCCCAAGTAGGGTGTATGTATGAATCATTAGGATACAACCAATAATATCTATAATCATATAATTTTTAGCATAATTTTCATACAAATGTGTATAAAAAATAAACGCATAATAGAAATAAAGAAACTATCATCGATCCTTTGGTTCAACAGTGACACCTAGGAGTGGTCACACTTTATTTGATCTAAGATCAATGTATCTATTTATAGCATCACATAGAGGAAAAAATGAGTCCCGGGAGGGGGGGGGGTCCCCAAAGCATTCCAAATGAAGAAACATAATGAATCTAAGGGGGTATACCATAAGGCACTCCAAATCATGAATCATCACCTGAACACATGGGGGATTTCCCCATGATGTCTTAAACCTAGTTTCATAATATGAACCCATGGGTTATTTCCCCACAATATCCAAATATTTTCTTAAAAATCTCAACCCATGGGGGATTTACCCATTCCATCTCAAACAATTTTTCATAATCTAAACCCATGGGGGATTTCCCCATGGAATATTAAACCATGTATCATAATTCAAACCCATGGGGAATTTCCCCATGACTTCCCAAACCACATTTCATAATCTGAAACCTATGAGATTTCCACATGACATCCCAAAAATATTCCATAAGCAGAACCCGTGGGAAATTTCCCCATGATGTTCCAAATCATGTTTCATAATCTTAAACCATGGGGGATTTCCCCCTATCCGAAAACATGTTTCATTATATAAGTATTTAAGAAAACCAATTAACAATTATTCAAATTCATTTACAATGGGTCTCACATACAACCACATACCCCAAATCCTAGAGAATACTATAGGAATAAAAAACCAGTCACCCACGGTCATTTTCTCATTCCTGGGGACCCATAGGGTAATCCATTTTAATACCCATTAAATTTAGGAATTCTAGAAGACCAAAAGCTTTGGATAAAGCCATGTTCATGAACACATACGACTATATCTTAAGTCTAAGGTTCCCCCAGAGCCACCAATTTAAATTCCCAATTCATTCTAAAGGATAAGAGAACCAAATGGGTGGATAAATTCATGTTATAAACTCACTAAATAATTGTCTCTTTCCCATAGAAATGTTCCATTTCATTATTTTAGGCTAAACACATTTAATTATATTTTTGTTCGTGAATGCACTATGTTGGTACAACCACACATCACACGAATCAATAAAATGGTAATTCTTTGAGTGAAAAGTTTATACCCAACCTAAATTAGACTCATAGACATCAAATAATTTATTATCATCCCCAAATTCATGATAAATTATCATTAATTGAAAATGTTTAAGAATACCATGAAAATAGTGTAAAATGCACTTAAATGATGTGAACTCACTTGAAAATGGAAGAAACATAGAGAAATATGAGACCAAATGATATCATTATGTCTAGATTCTAATATCAAACTACGAAACGTGATTCTAATAATGAATGAGGAAGATATTTTCTGGGAAGATAAATAAAATAAAAGGGGGATGGAAGGAATGTCACATGAATGCCAAGGGGAATCCCTCTCCCAATTTTTTAAACCCCTATAATTAATTAATTAAATTAATACATAAAAAAGGGAACAATAGGGTTTCATGGTTTGAAATAGTTTTTCAAACTATGATTCATAATAGAAGGGGTCACCTATCATCTTCCCATCAATTTGAAAATGTGAATTAATGCTTCACATCATGAATCAAATACAGTTGAAACTAAGAGATTTATACCCACCTGTTAATCCTAAAAACATTTATAATTCACTCCCAACCCTTTTAAACCTCATAACTAACCAAAATACAATTTGTTTTTGAAAAATTTGAAAGGTAACATATTTCATAAAATTTACAAGGTTTTACAATTTTAAAATTTTTGGTTTTCAAAGCCTTGTTTTACCCCTTGAAATTTATTCTACAAATATCTTAAACCCTTGTTTATTAGACATGAGATAATGTTATAAATTTACATTTTAATTAAGGGGGGATAAAATAACACCCTAGGAATTTAGAATTTATTTTTATTTAAAATTATACTATGTTTTATATATTATGATACATGAAAAATCAAATTAAAAGGGACCAGAATATATTTTATTATAATACATTATGAGAATATAGTATGAAACGTCATTATGAAATTTTCAATAAGTTTAAAACCATAATGTAAATAAGAATAAAATTATTATAATATATAACATTTTAGTGTATGAACTAATATATTAGCACTCAAATAATTATAAATTGATATGAAATAATATTAAGAACACTTAAAGTTTTAAAAGGCTATTTTTATATAAAAGTAGGTTTTCTTTATATTTTCTATTTCCATTTAAAATATAAATTTATAAATTTTATAATTTGGTTTTATGAAATTAACTCAATTTTTTAATTTATAATTTGAAACTTAGCTTACATTTAATTTGTGGGATTTTCTGATATAGTTTATTATTAATTGAATTGTGAGAACTACGGATTTTACAAATACTATCACTTTTATTAAATTATCATGAT
Source organism: Viscum album (assembly GCA_963277665.1). Taxonomy (NCBI): domain Eukaryota; kingdom Viridiplantae; phylum Streptophyta; class Magnoliopsida; order Santalales; family Viscaceae; genus Viscum; species Viscum album. The sequence goes on from OY728133.1 coordinate 452,746,860, forward strand.
ATAAGGATGAATTAAAAGTTTATGAAAAAATATTTTCTAGAAAAAAATATTTAATAATTAATATAATTCATGTAAAAATATAATTTTTAACTTTTAAATCTATGTCTGACATTTCAGAATATATGTAATGTTTTCATTCAAATAAAAACAATTTTTGGTTCTTCTCTATTAATCAAGTTTTAACAAGGTTAATTTAGCTTTTAGTTTCTATTTAAAGTAATATAAGTTTAATTTTATTAAAAATAATTCAATTAATTCCTTGGGAATCAAAATTATACAAGGTATTGGTGTAAAATTATTTTTATGCCTAAAAAGATCATTTATCTAAAAATTGTTTTTCATTGCATTAAACGTACTTATTGTAAAATTAATTTAAACCAACTATAAAAATTTAATATTACAAAATGGATTCAAAATTTGAGATCATAATTATATAATTTAATAATATTTCAAATTTCATTTTTATTTATAATTAATAATTACCATGGATTTTTTTTTCACCATGGTAAAGGTTAAAAGGGTTAACAAGGAGGTTAAACTAAGAGATAAGGATTCAAATATCACAAAATATTATCTTTTATTTCATTTTATGAGTATATTTGGTTCCTAAATTATCATACCTTATAAATTGAACTAAATCAGATCCACTTTCCATGAAAAATTAGTTTATTATATTTAAAAGTTCTTAATATTTACAAGGGTGCCACTCCTCTAACTTATTAAAAGAAACATCTTTTCTTTACTTATTCCAACACCTTAAGAACCATACCTTGAAAAATATATACCCAAATTAATCCTTATACATACTTTAAATGTCTTATATATCTTGGTATTACTAAAATAAAAATCCAATAAAGTTTAAGGTGTAATCTAAGTGATTATTTCCCTAGATGAGGTATAATTCTTAATTGAATTCATTCAAGTTTATTTATACTTCTACCTCCTTAAAATTTATTATAACTATCATAATATAATATAATTAAATAAATACATATAATATAATAAAATTTTATTATTTTTACATAAAAACTATTTTCTACTTCATTTACATCTAATGGAAAATGAAAATGTCACTCGTGTATACATGCAGTTTACTGCCTCTATGAACCGATGGATTTCATTTTTCACAACTACCTCACATGGATGGTTATAAAAAACTCGCATAGATGGTTTAAAATATCGATTTAATGGATATATATATATATATATATGATATATATGATATATATGATATTTTTTATTTTTTAATTACAATATAATATCTACCTTCTTATCCTAAAAATCATTAGAAAATTAAAATGTCATTCGTTTGTACGTGAAAACTTTCCTCTATAAAGCAATGTATTTAGTATTTCATCACTACCTCACATAGATGGAGATAAGAATGTATTTAATAAATAAATATGGTATTTATAATATGAATATTATTTTTACAATTTAACCCTCTATCTAATTTATATCCTTTCCATCCATTAGAAAAATGAAAACGTCGCTCATGCTTATATAAGGGCTACCACTTCGATGAATGATGTATCAAATTTTTCATCAATTCCCTACATGAATGTTTTTAAAAATGTATTAAGTTTATAAAAAAATTATTATTACAAGATTTATATTCTATAACCATGAAACATTTGAATTCAGACAACCTACCTAAGCTATTTTAATGGTTAAGGACCAAACGACCTCAAAACATCTGATGTCAACTCAACTGATTTAGTAACTAAAATAAAAAATGGTAATAAATGAAATAATAGGTATAATAATAATTTAATGAACATTAAAATGGTTATGAATCAATTAAATAATTAATATATATATATTTTATTTATGAGTTATATATTGTAAGAATTAAAAAAAGACTCAAGGTAAGATATTTTTGTTTAAATCCTTATTATAACTTTAACATTTAAAAATATTTTTCTTTCATATCCATGTTATTTAAAATTTTATTATTTATACTCAAAAAAACTATTAAGTCTAGTTTAAACTATTTTTGTATTTCTTTATAAATTTTTAAATAGGAATCTTTTTAAGGTTTTTCGTACAAGTCATTTTGATTTTTTTATAATTTCAAAAAATGAATGTTTATTTTAACGATTACCACATAACTAATTTTTATTATAATCATATAAGTTATTAATTATCAAGATTATTATAAAAAATTTCATGTTTTTTAAAATAATGAACATATTTCCATTCATTAAGGATTTTTTCTCATTTTTATGAGTTCTCAAAGGAAAAGGATATTGCTTCTTATTTTTATACAATAATGGAAAATGCTTGTGCTTATGGGTTGAAATGAGTATTTCAAGAGTTCTATGATGAAAAATTGAAATATTATAATTTTTTCATGATATGGTTCTTGGTAATTATATATTAAGATAGGTGAGCTTTCATTACTAGAAATGGAGGCTTTCCCAATGGTTCAGAACCGTTGGGAAAGCCTGTTAACCATTGGTATATCTTATACCAACGATTCTACAAACCGTAGTGAAGTAAGCCATTGGGAAAGCTTTTCCCAATAGTTTACACTGAACCCTTGGGATAGGTTAGAAAAATGAACCTATCCCAACGGTTGTGCCAAACCATTGGGAAAGTTTTTCCCAACGGTTTGGCTTGAACCGTTGGGAAAACCAACCAGATGACTTCTTTCCCACCAGTTTCTAAACCGTTGGGAAAGGATTTTTACCAATGGTTCATAGAGAACTTTTGGTAAATAAAATACTCAAAATTCTATGCCAATGGTTTGAAACCATTGGCATAGCCTACGCTGTGCAAATTGCACAGCATCCTGCAATTTTCACAACAGCCAGTCCATTCCCTCTCCTTTCCAATTCCCTCTCATTTCCAATCATTTCCAATTATTGTACCTACAATAAACTAACACATACATATACAATTATTTTACCTGAAATAACCAACTAACACATACATATAGAGAAGAAATTCATACACATTTAACATATAATGTATCTTGGAACTATACTCATCCAGAATTAAATCAGAATTCATAACAAAATTATAAACATACATAATTTATTTAAAATTCAATTTAAAATTTAGATGACAGTTATATGTGTAATCCGGATTTCAATTCATAATTTGATCGGTTTTTCATATACCATATGTTTTTACTAGAAATGATATCCATTTTAATCAAAATATATACACCTGCAGTGATATTGGCCACACCGTGCCTCAGATTGAGGCACGGTTAACTCGTACATGTCACAAATGACCCATGGATCATTGTCCTAAAATATCAACATATTCCAAAAGCGTTTGGTCGGTTTTCTGTATGTAAGTTGTTGTTTTCACTTAAAATAAAGTGCTTTTTAAATAAAGGAGAGACACTTTGAGTGGTTCTGGCCACACCGCACCTCGGATTGAGGCGGGATTGACTCATACACGTCACAAATGACCCATGGATCTTTGTGCTAAAATATCAACACAATCAGAATCCGTTTGGTCGGTTTTCTGTATGTACCTAAAATGTTGTCCATTTTAAACATAAGAGAGACACTTTGGGTGGTACCGGCCACACTACGACTTGGATTGAGGCACGGTTGACTCGTACACATCACATATGACCCATGGATAGTTTTCCTAAAGTTTCAAAAGATTCTGAATGCGTTTGGTCTGTTTTCCGTATGCTAGTTGTTCTTTTCACTTATAATCCTGTCCATTTTAAACAAAAGAGACACAATTAGAGTGGTACCGGCCACACCACACCTCTAATTTAGATGGGGTTGGCTCGTACACATCTCAAATGACCCATGGATTATTTTCCTAAATTATCAACACAATCTGAATGCGTTTGGTCAGTTTTTCGTATGCCAGTTGATGTCTTCACTTAAAATGATGTCCTTTTGAAAGAAAAGAGAGACACTTTGAGTGGTGCCAGCCACACCAAACCTCAGATTGAGGAGGGGTTGATTCTTACACATCACATATTACTGATGGATCGTTGTGATAAAGTATCAACACAATCAGAATCCGTTTGGTCAGTTTTCCGTATGTACTTAAAATGTTGTCCATTTAAAACAAAAGAGAGACACTTAGAGAGATCTCGGACACACCGTGCCTCATATTGAGGTGGGGTTGACTCATAAACATCACATATGACCCATGAATCATTTTCCTAAAGAATCAACATATTTTGAATGTGTTTGGTCAGTTTTTCATATGTTAGTTGTTGTTTTCACTTAAAATGATGTCCATTTTACACAAAATAGAGACACTATGAATGGTGTTGGCCACACCACACCTCGGATTGAGGCAAGGTTGACTCTTACACGTCACATATGACCCATGGATCTTTGCGCTAAAGTATCAACACAGCCAGAATCCGTTTGGTCAGTTTTCTGTATGCTAGTTATTGTTTTCACTTAAAATGAAGTCCATTTAAAAAAAAGAGAGATGCTTTGAGTGGTTTTGGCCACACCGCACCTCGGATTGAGGCGAGATTGACTCGTACACATCACATATGACCCATGGATAGTTCTCCTAAAGTTCAAATTGAAAAATAATGCGTTTGGTCAGTTTTCCATATGTACTTAAAATGTTGTCCATTTTAAACAAAAGAGAGAAAATTCGAGTGATCTCAGCCACACCGCAACACAGATTGAGCCCGGGTTGGATTTTACACGTCACATATGACTCATGGATCATTGTGATAAATTATCAACAGAATCCGAATGCATTTGGTTGGTTTTCCGTATGCCAGTTGTTCTTTTCACTTAGAATCCTGTCCATTTTAAACAATAGAGACATAGTTAGAGTGGTACTGGCCACACTGCGCCTCGGATTTAGACGGGGTTGACTCGTAAACATCTTAAATGACCCATGGATAATTTTCCTAAAGTATCAACACAATTCGAATGTGTTTGGTCAGTTTTCCGTATGCCAGTTGATGTTTTCACTTAAAATGATGTCCTTTTGAAACAAAAGAGAGACACTTTGAGTGGTCCCAGCCACACCGTGCCTCATATTGAGACGGTGTTGATTCGTACACATCACAAATGACCCATGGATCATTTTTCTAACGTATCAACACAATCAGAATCCGTTTGGTCAGTTTTCTGTATGTACTTAAAATGTTGTCCATTTTAAACAAAAAAGAGACACTTAGAGTGATCCCGGCCACACCGTTCCTTAGATTGAGGAGGGGTTGACTCGTACATGTCACATATAACCCATGGATCTTTGTAATAAAGCATCAACACATTTCAAATGCGTTTGGTCAGTTTTTCGTATGCCAGTTGTTCTTTTCACTTAAAATGATGTCCATTTTAAACAAAAGAGAGACACTATGAATGGTGTCAGCCACACCATGCCTCGGATTGAGGTGGGGTTTACTCGTACACATCACATATGACCCATGGATCATTTTGCTAAGGTATCAACACAATCAGAATCCGTTTGGTCAGTTTTCCTTATGCTAGTTGTTGTTTTCAATTAAAATGAAGTCTATTTTAAACAAAACAGAGACACTTTGAGTAGTGTCTTCTACACCACGCCTTGTATTGAGGTGAGGTTGACTCGTACATGTCAAATATGTACCATGGATATTTCTCCTAAAGTTTCAATGGAAACCGAATGATTTTGGTCGGTTTTTCGTATGTACTTAAATTGTTGTCCATTTTAAACAAAAGAGAGACACTTAGAGTGATATCGGCCACTCCGAAACTCAGTTGAACCCGGTTTGGCTCATACACATCACATATGACCCATGGATCATTGTAACAAATTATAAATAGAATCAGAATGAGTTTGGTCAGTTTTTCATATGCGAGTTGTTCTTTTCACTTATAATCCTGTCCATTTTAAACAAAAGAGGCACAGTTAGAGTGGTACCGACCACACCACACCTCGGATTTAGACGGGTTTGACTCATAAACGTCTCAAATGACCCATGGATCAATCTCCTAAAGTATCAACACAATCCGAATGCGTTTGGTCGGTTTTCAGTATGCCAGTTGATGTTTTCACTTAAAATGATGTCCTTTTGAAACAAAAGAGAGATACATTGTGTGGTGGCGGCCAAACCATACCTCATATTGAAGCGGGGTTGATTCTTACACGTCAAATATAACCCATTAATCATAATGATAAGGCATCAACATAATCATAATCTGTTTGGTCAGTTTTTAGTATATACTTAAAATGTTGTCCATTTTAAACAAAAGAGAGACACTTAGAGTGATCCCAGCCACACCATGCCTCAGATTGTGGCAGGGTTTACTCGTACACATCACATATGACCCATGGATCTATTTCCTAAAGAATCAACACATTTAGAATGTGTTTGGTTAGTTTTTCGTATGTCAGTTGTTGTTTTCACTTAAAATGATGTCCATTTTAAACAAAAGAGAGACACTATGAATGTTGTCGCCCACACCACACCTTGGATTGAGGAAGGGTTGACTCATACAAATCATCACATATGACCCATGGATCGTTGTGCTAAAGTATCAACACAATCAGAATCTGTTTGGTCAGTTTTTCATATGCTAGTTGTTGTTTTCACTTAAAATGAAGTCCATTTTAAATAAAAGAGAGTCACTTGGAGGGGTGTTGGCCAAACCGTACCTCGGATTGAGGAGAGGTTGACTCATACAAGTCACATATGACCCATGGATCATTCTCCTAATGTTTCAATGGAAACTGAATGCGTTTGGTCGGTTTTCCATATGTACTTAAAATGTTGTACATTTTAAACAAAAGAGAGACACTTAGAGTGATCCCAGCCACACTGCAACTCTTATTGGGCCTTGGTTGGCTCGTAAACGTCACATATGACCCATGGATAGTTGTGATAAATTATCAACAGAATCCGAATGCGTTTGGTCACTTTTTTATATGCCAGTTGTTCTTTTCACTTATAATCCTGTCCATTTTAAACAAAAGAGACATAGTTAGAGTGGTACCGGCCACACCGTGCCTCGGATTTAGATGGTGTTAACTTGTACATGTCTCAAATGACCCATGGATCATTGTACTAAAGTATCAAAACAATCAGAATGTGTTTGGTCGGTTTTTCGTATGCCAGTTGATGTTTTCACTTAAAATGATGTCCATTTGAAAAAAAAGAGAGACACTTTGAGTGGTTCCGGCCACACCGCGCTTCATATTGAGGCAGGGTTGATTCTTACACATCACATATGACCCATGGATTGTTGTGCTAAGGTATCAACACAATCATAATCCGTTTGTTTAGTTTTCCATATGTACTTAAAATGTTTTCTATTTTAAACAAAAGAGATAAAGTTAAAGTGATCTCGACCACACTATGCCTCGGATTGAGGTGGGATTGACTCATACACGTCACATATGTCCCATGGATCTATGTCCTAAAGTATAAACACATTTGGAATGTGTTTGGTCATTATTTCATATGTCAGTTGTTGTTTTCACTTAAAATGATGCCCATTTTAAACAAAAGAGAAACACTATGAATGGTGTCTCCCACACCGCGCCTCGGATTGAGGAGGGGTTGACTCGTATACCTTAAATATGACCCATGGATCGTTGTGCTAATGTATCAACACAATCAGAATCCCTTTGGTCAGTTTTCCGTATGGTAGTTGTTGTTTTCACTTAAAATGAAGTCCATTTTAAACAAAAGAGAGAAACTTTGAGTGGTTTCAACCACACCACGCCTCATATTGAGGTGACGTTGACTCGTACACGTCACATATGACCCATGGATAGTTATCTTAAAGTTTCAATGGAAACCAAATGTGGTTGGTCGGTTTTCGGTATGTACTTAAAATGTTTTCCATTTTGAACAAAAGAGAGACACTTAGAGTGATCCCGACCACACCACAACTCGGATTGAGCCTGAGTTGAATCGTACACGTCACATATCACCCATAGATCATTGTGATAAATTATCAATAGAATCTAAATGCGTTTGGTTTTTTTTCTGTATGGAAGTTGTTCTTTTCACTTATAATCCTGTCCATTTTAAACAAAAGAGACACAGTTAGAGTGGTACCGGCCACACCGCACCTCGGATTTAGACGGGGTTTACTCGTACACATCTCAAATGACCCATGGATCATTTTCCTAAAGTATCAACACAATAAAAATGCGTTTGGTTGGTTTTTCGTATGCCAATTGATGTTTTCACTTAAAATGATGTCCTTTTGAAACAAAAGAGAGACACTTTGAGTGGTGTCAGCCGCACCGCACCTCCGATTGAGGTGGGGTTGACTCATTCACATCAAATATGACCCATGGATCGTTGTTCTAAATCATCCATACATTTCGAATGTGTTTGGTCAGTTTTTCATATGTCAGTTGTTGTTTTTACTTAAAATGATGTCCATTTTAAACAAAAGAGAGACACTATGAATGGTGCTGGCCACACCGCGCCTCAGATTGAGGTGGGGTTGACTCGTACACGTCTCATATGACCCATGGATCATTGTGCAAAGTATAAAGACAATTAGAATCCATTTGTTCAGTTTTCCCTTTGTACTTAAAAAGTTGTCCATTTTATCCAAAAGAGAGACACTTAGAGTGACCCCGACCACACTGAGACTAAGACTGAGGCGCAGTTGACTCGTACACATCACATATGACCCATGGATCATTTTACTAAAGTTTAAATAGAATAGGAATGTGTTTGGTCAGTTTACCATATGTTAGTTGTTGTTTTCAATTAAAATGATGTCAATTTTAAACTATAGAGAGACACATCGAGTGGTGCCGGCCACTCCGCACCTCGGATTGAGTCTAGTTTGACACGTACATGTCACATATGACCCATGGATCGTTGTTCTAAAGTTTCAACAGAATTCAAATGCATTTGGTCAGTTTTCTGTATGTCAGTTGTTGCTTTCACTTAAAATTTTTTCCATTTCAAATAAACCTGAGACACTTTGAGTGGTGCCGGCCACACCGGGCCTCGAATTGATGCAGGGTTGACTCATACACGTCACAAATGACTCATGTAACTTTTTCAAAAAGTTTAAATAGAATCTTAATGTGTTTGGTCGGTTTTCTGTATGTCAGTTGTTGTTTTCACTTAAAATGTTGTCCATTTTAAACTATAGAGAGACAATTCAAGTGGTGCCGGCCACACCGCGCCTCTGATTGAGGCTAGGTTGACTCGTACACATCAAGGAGGGTGGGGGGCTGTCTAGGGGTGCAGGGAAGAGGGTGGGGTGGCTGTTCGGGGAGTTCCCAAACACACAGAACTCTATAAACATGCCCAAGATACACCACAACCACTGAAAGACAACAACTTCCATGAACACAGACAATATATAAAAATAACTCAACTCCAATACTATACTATAGGTCTAGATAAAACCAAAAACTATAATAGATTAAACATCAAATCTCAGTAATATGAGTCAAAAATGTAAGGGATCAAGTTGTACCACATCAACATCACCATCATCATCATCATCATCACCCTCGTCCTCATCCCCATCATCATCCTCACTCTCCTCAGCGCCCTCCTCCTCACCCTCGCCCTCCTCCTCACCCTCTCCATCCGCATCACCCTCCTCCTCTCCCTCCTCTTCCGCATTAGACTCCTTACCATCATCATCATCAAGCTGGACATCGTCTTGACCACCACTAGAACTTCCACCTGGTGCACCATATATAGAACGTATCGATGGCATATATTCATCAAAATCTAGGCTGGCCCCTGGTGGATGTGTTGGACGTAGAACTTCAATAAATTTCATAAATGCACTTTTTACCCTAGAAGACTGTTCTGCCATCTCTGTGGCACTTTTGTCAGCCTGTTCTGCCTGTGCCCTAACTTTTTACAGCTCGGTGGAACTACAAGTCGTACCTGAGGAGGGATAATACCTTGTCGAGGCTATCCTAGGTCGCCAGCGTACTCTTCCAGGATGCTCCTCTCCCGACACCTGATGTAAGTGATCAGTTGGCCCAAAATTGTCTGGTTCATGGCCATCGAGGGCCTCTAAAGAGGCCTATTACAAATATAAATATATTATTAAGTTACAAAATATATGTTAAAATATAAAATCAACAGATTAAAACTTACAATCTACTGCTAAGTCACTTCATTAACGACACTTCCATCCTTTTTTCGTCTACTCGAGAAAAACAGTTTTGCTCGAGGCACACTTCCTTCAATATTCTGTATTTTCCTCTACAATGACATTGAAAACTAAAGTTATATGAAAACTTTAGCAAATGATTAAATAATTGAGGAAACAAAATAAAGTGTAAGTTGTAAAGAAAAATTATAAACAATTGTCATACCTGCTTCCTCTCATGATCTGGCATCGTAGTACGTCCCAGTGTGTGGAGGTATTTTTTTGCATCAATGTTTTTTTTATTTTTTTCAGATGATTCCTAAATAAAATTCGATAATTCAAAGGATAATATTAGTGAAAAACATGAATGTTATTATTTAAATACCTCAAATGTAATTATTACCTTAAATTGGGTAGTCGTCCAATGAGTAATCATCTGACGATACTGCTCTATAGGAAAATCATCCACGAATGGTACCCCCTCTAACTCAGTGCCAACTCTAGAACACCATCCAATATACAAATCATGCTTGTAGGCTCTCCAAAACTTGCGTAAATCCTTTAGATGTTCCGGTCATGCACCCTCACCATCGGGAAAATTAAATCGTAGATGACATCAAAATATTAATTCATATAAATACAAAAAAAGTTCATGGCATTAAATACAACATATTTTTTACCCATATCTCTGCCCAAGCTCTATCCTTGACCTCATGTGGAAAATGTCTCCACGATAGCGGGCTGACGGGAATGATGTTGGAGTATTTGGCAAGCGTCGCCAAAAAACTCCAATATTGGTGCCCTATTTTCTCAACCATTTAGTTGTCTTCATTGTAATCCACCATAACCTGTGTGCGGCGGTTCCACAATGCACACATGCGTGTATTCCCCCGACCCCACCACCTATCAGTAGATGTATCTGTCACGAAAGAAAAAAAATATTTTATCAAAACATGTTATAAACAAAATAAATATTGCTATAAAAATTTGTTTGGGTTATATAAATATACATGTGCTGGTCTGATCACTGAGCGCTGCTGGATCCACAGAAACTGATGGAACACCCTGTGGTGGAATAGGAGTCGAAGACTATGGAATATAGAATCTCGGAGAGACAGAAGTAGAAGGAAAAGAAGATGGGACAATTGTATGACCAGATTCTGACTGTGGAGTGGGAATCATCATGGGATATGAAAAATATGGGCCAGAAGATGAAAAAGGTGGCGAAAACATGGGAGGCCTAAATATCCCATGTGTCCCTAACGATACACTGGGATCAGAATGTGGGAAGGATGACATGTCAGTGGGAGGGGCATGGTCTAGTTGGGCACGCGAAGCTTCTCATCAACCTTTGGTACGAACCCTCTTCGTACCACCGGCCTAAGTACTATGACCAGTACTAGGCTCCTCGTCGAAAAACTGTCGACATATAGGTGGATCCTACAAAAATGTTTACAAAAAAATTAATCACATGACATTATATATTCATTAAATATATATATTTGAAATAAAGTACTCACTGTAGGCATTAATGGTGGAACGCCCATCTCCGCCATTCGACGATTGTTCTCCATCATTTTTTTCCTTCGTCTCTCTTCAATTGGCAACATTTCCAACTTTTTAAAACAAATATGTAATTAATTAGAAAAAGGAAACTAATGTGTAACCCAAAAAAATAAATATATGAGGGAATACAGGGATTCATTGGTAATTTTGCTATCAATTATTTTAGATGAGCTTGAATGGATTTAATAAATCATACAAGTTGTAATGTTCACCAAGATAGAAATATTGTTTGACTAGGTTTGAATACAGTTCAATTCCAAATTAGAAAATGAAATCCAAATAAAACTGTACCCAATAAACATTGAAAATTCACCTAGCAGTCAAGTTAGCTAAAACATATTTGTCATCAATACTAAACCAATTTGAATATTACCATCCTTAACAACCCAACTTGAGGTAAACCAAAAGAATTGAGAACATGGATTAATGATTATATATATTTTCAACCACAACTTCAGGTTCCCACTAAACTCTAACAATTGTGCTATTGGTGTCATCAAAAGATATAAATGGATTAGTTCCAATGGAACTAGGGTCAATGTCAATTCCATCATCACCATCATCAAAAATATGTCTTGGAATTACTTCATCTATAAAACCAAATTCAGGTCGAAGTTGGTCTTTGACATAAAAAACTTGTTTAGCCATTGATTCCAACACAAATGGTTCTTCGGTAGCAAGAGTGAGTGTCATATTAGTTACTTGAAATCCAAAATCATCAATAAATGTGCCCTGTCTCATCATAGAATCAAACCAATGGAATTTCATCATTGTGACTCATCCATGAGAGTAATAATACAATAATATTATTTTCTCAATGCCTCCATAATAACCCACATTTTCAAATCACAATCTACCATCTGATGCACTGGCATAACAATATATTGTGGCAGTAACCATAACACAATCAGGTTGTGTTCTCATGTTCTTTTCTCATTCAGTGATAATAAATTTGTACCCATTGATAACAATTGATTTACAGTCAAGAACCACGGTATTAGGACCAAAATCCAAAGCTCTTATTTCCTCAGAGACATAGTCAGTATAAAAACTCAACCCCTGCAATATTAATGACTATTAAACTTAATTAAATATTGATATAAATATTTTAAACAGTAATATTTTTACCTTCAATTTTAACCAAGCAGAAAACTATTTTCTATGAAAAGTCTCTCTTTTTCTCAAAGATAAAGAATGATGATTCCTATTTATCATTGTTTTATGTTCCCTATATATAAAAAATATGAATAGTTTAATAGATATATATGTAATATATACATATTCAATTTAGTTACCTGATATAATCATCTAACAAATCACAGTTGAACAAAAATGTGAGATTCTCAATCTCCCGCTCTTCATGGCCTAATGTCTTCAATGTATATGATCCAAGAATTCCTCCTGTTTGAGGAAGTGATGAAAAAATGGGTTCAATTTTCTCATACAATTGTACTTAATTTCTCATTGGTCTGTTCATTCTTGTAGTAAGATCAGACAAATACATTGAGCATAAATCCATACATTCTTGAGCCAAGTAACCGTTCATGATAAAACCTTTGGGATGATTCTTGTTTCGGACATAAGATGTTAATGTGTACATATTTCTTTCAGTTGGATACATCCAACAAAAAAAAATAGGTCCTCCGAGAAGTATTTTAGTGGGATTATGGACAGTCAGATGTAGGATGCATGTGAAAAATGATGGAGGAAATATTTTCTCCAACTCACACAAAATTAATGGGGCATCTGTCAACATTTTTTACAAGAAATAATTGGATAACTTCTTATAAAAAATATCTCTAAAAATGGCACAACCAAATAAAATTCACCCTTACATTATTGGACAAAAGATGACAGATTAATATTGGAAGAAACTCATGCAGTAGAACGTGATAATCATGAGTCTTCAAATATTTTAACTTCAACTCTATTCTGTTGACCCGTTTAGATATGTTTCCTGAATAGCCATCAGGAACTCTAATAGTCTCTAATACATCCAGAAATTGTTTTTTTCAGTAGGTGTCATCACATAATATTCACATGGAAGTTGCCATTTATTTTCACTGATACAAACATGATGCAATTCTGTTCTGATGCCCCAATCCACCAAGTCACGCTGAGATCATAAATAATCTTTTGTCTTCCCCTTGACATTTAGAAGAATCAAAAGAGAAATTTCACATATATTATTTTCAATATGCATTACATCTAATCAATGACATAAAAAATTGATTGACCAATAAGGAAAATCCAAAAAGATACTCCTCTTCCTCCAATTGTAACAGGTTTCAGTGGAAACATTCTTTCTCTTTCAAGATTTCATTTCACCCTTCCCGAATGAAAAACTAAAATCTTTCAATTCATTAAGCACATCAGTTCTGGAAATATGATGAGTTGGATCATCAGTCTCTATGGTATTATAAAATCTTTGACGATTCATTCTATATGGATGATCATTTGCAAAGAATCGTCGATATCCCATAAAACTGAAACTACAACGATGTTTCAGTCTTCTGGATCGTTTATTCTTCATACAAACTGGGCATGGTAGTTTTTCCTTCACGATCCATCCAGACATCATTGCATAAGCTAGAAAATCATTGATTGTCTATATAAGCGCAACACGCATCAGAAATATGTCTTTCAAACATGAATCGTATGTGCGCACACCCACACCCCAAATAAGTTTCAACTCTTTTATTAATGGTTGCATGTATACATCAATATCAATGCCAGAATCAGAAGGACCAGATATGTGTATACTCCTGAAATTGAAAGGTTATTTCATACAAAACCATGGGGTAAGATTATAAATGTGTATAAAAACTATCCATGTGATGTGCGAAGTAAGCATCTGCCCAAACAGATTAAAACTGTCACATGAAAGACCCAACCTCACCTTACGCATGTCTGCTGCAAAATCAGAATGTCGAGCATCAAATCTCTACCATGCAAATCCATCTGTAGGATGAACCAACTCATCATTAGTCTTCTTTCTCTCAGTATCATGCCATCTCATTTTTATTGATATGTAATGAGACATTAAAATATTATGGAGTATGGGGATCAATGGAAAGTACCACATTGCTTTTTGTGGAACTCGGGATGGTGTTCCATCAGATTTTGACTTCCAGCGGGATGTGCCACATTTCATACAATCATTTCATTCAGTGGTTTCCTCCCAGAATAAACTAAAAACTTTCAGGCAAGCATGAATTTTGTTTCTTGAAAATCCAAGTTCCTCAACTAACATCCATGCCATATAGTGGTTTGAAGGAATATCTGCATCATCTATAAGTAAATCCTTCAAGAGGGTAAGAATGTAATCGATTCCTGTATTAGAAATCTCATACATAGTTTTCCCATGAAAAAATTGGATTAAAAATTCCATATTTTTCATTTTATCGCATTGTCGAAATACTGAAGTCGTGGCAACATCATTCAATATTTTCACCCTATCAATATCATCATTTTCACTAGATGCATCAGCTGTCCTTATATCGAAGTTTTCTTGAGTCTAAATCCTTTCTTTTTCATGATGATGAATAAATAGAAATCGATCATCTAACAAATTCTCCTTTCTAGTCCTTTCATTTCGATCATCACCAATTTTAGATTTCATTTTCTCCTCATTGTGATACCACACAGAGTAGTTTTCTTGAAAACCATTTTTGGTTATGTGGTAGCTAACTTCTTCACGGCTCAACCAAAGTCTACCAACATAATTGGAACATGGGCAATGTATGCAACCACTATCTGAATCATTGTGAAATGAAAAATCTATAAATATCTCCAAATTGTTTTGAAAATCGCTTGAGATCTGATTGGTTTCATACATCCAACTTCTGTCCATTCTTTAAAAAGAATTTATATAAGTCATTTTGTCATAAACAATTCAATAGGATTGAACTTTAATAGAAAATACGTTTAAGTAAATGATAAAGGAATAAGTTTCTAGTTGATGTAGTGAACTATTAAAATAATGTAAAGAACAAGTACTCATAAATTAAATTAAAATTTATTTATATTCATTTTCATTAGTTCTATAAGAGGCACATGCCTCAGGTCCCATTATGTGTTATGGACATCCCAAATCATTCAATCATGTTCAATAACTCATTATTGGCACCTCTATGGAAATACCATTCATTACCCAATTACTTCCCCATGTCATGAACACCCCATGGGTGAATAAATTTTAGGCTTCTACACTAATAGGCTGTTCATGTCTTGTAAAAATATTTAATTTCATTAAGTATAGACAAAAAAATTTATTTTTAAATTTGAGATTAATAATAAAGTATGTCAATGATAACAACATTACTGAATTAAACTTGTGACTTATCTAATATTTTTTTTGATGTCTACACATGCCAGCATGGCTAGTGAAAAGCACCCCACCCTCATAAAAGTGAGTATTGGCCAAGAAGGACACATACTATACAACATAAAATGAGAAACATATTTAATTGACACTAAAGTTATATTAGTACAGTCATCTTGGGGGAAATGGAATATATGATCCTGGTTAACTAATGAATTAAAAATATCGTATTCCATATGTTGGACACTATCTAAGGTATGAAATCATGTGAGGATGGGTTTACATCATTCAATTTCATACATGATAGTGAGAATGAAGGCTTGAATTAATGACTTGATTTCACAGATTAAATGAGGGTAAAGGTTGTATAGGCTGTGTAAATAGAATGATTAAATAAGGGTAGAGGTTGTATACACTATGCATGGTGGGGGAGTCTCAACTAATTTATAAACTAAAATAAATTCCCATCATAGGTATCAATAAAAACATCAGCATCAAAAGAAACTCTATAAAAAAGTACTAAAAACATCAAACATATTAAGAATTCACTACTATGCATGGTTTTCCCACATGTTTAGCAGTAATTATATGTCTTAATGATGAACCACCTCTACAGCTCCCAGTTTTCACCAATAAACATAAGGTAAATATCTCAAAATATCTTTAAAACAACTCATTAATAGGCTCAAAATGTAAATATAATCTTGAACCAACCATGTAATCACTTTCACAACACATTCTCGCACATCCGTTATCTCATGTGTTACTAAATACCAAACATAGTCGTATAACAAGTGTACTAAAACAAATTACATTACACAAGCCTTATTAAAAAAATTCTCATTTTAATAAAACACTTTCCTCAAGGGATTTTAAGGAAAACATTCATAGAAACTTTGCTAAAAATTAATAAACACATATAAATAAATTTCCAAGTAACAATTAATTACAAGATAAATAAAAATCATAAAAACACATACTTATAAAATCAAGAATCCAACCAAATGAATTTGATATGCTTCTTCTTCGATGGAGGGTTAAATATTTAATTAATTAAATGGATTGGAATGGAGAAAGTCTAGATTAAATAAAAACCCAAAAAAATGATATACACATCAAAATCAAAACGTAAAACTAAAATATTATATGAATAACAATAAAAACAAGGAAACACTTAAATATTTTATGTGTATAAAGAATAAAATACCTGATTTGAGATGATTTCTATGGAGTTTCACCGGTTTGGATGGGGGAAGTCGCGAGAGGAGACGAATGCTGCAGAGATTTAGGGTTCTGTCGCGAATGGGGGAGAGCCGCGACTGAATGTATTTAGAGTAAAAATTTACCCACATTTTTTAAAAACCATTGGTAAAGGGGTGTCCAAGTCACCCTTTCCCAACAGTTCAGTAGAACCATTGGAAAAGGGGCACCCTTTCCAAACAGTTTACTATAACTGTTGGGAACGTCTACCTTGGACACCCCTTTACCAATGGTTCTAGTAAACAATTGGGAAATGGTGTCCTTGCCCTTATTTACCAATGGTTTAAGCAAACTGTTGGTAAAGAAGCATTGGGAGAGATTGCATTTCCAGTAGTGTTTGGATATAGCTCTCCAATATATTGAGTAATGATTTATTCTATGGATAAAAAATACTATAAATAACCAACAACGTTACTCCTACTGAGAGGGATCAATAAAAGAGTTTAAAAAGGGTTATAAAAATGATTCCCAAAGATGACTACATGGGTTTTATATGACTACTATTTGTTTTAATAGTTTTTATTTAATAAAGGTATGATTTTCACCTATAGTTTTTTTGTTTTATAAGCTAAAAGTATTTTGTAAAAAAGGTAAAAAAAAATTATGGGTTTTCATGTTTTTACTAGAATAATGATTTTTCTTTATTTTTATATCCTTTATCAAAAAATTTATGATCATCCCACATTTTTAATTTCTTTTAATATGATATATGGATGTGTATAAACTATATTATGTTTAATCTTTTTTCTATAGTTCATGTTGGACTCCTCATGTATTAATCATGTTTTAATGATCACAAATCTCATTAATGATCACAAATCTTATTCAACCTAGTTACCTCCTATAAATTATATCCAATCATGTGTATTTATGTTTGATGTTCTCTCATGCTTTATAATGGTTATGATCATTCCATTTCATGCATATCATTTTTTAAGTCTGAATACAGCTGTTTTCCTAAGTACAAGACACCGTAAGCCATAGACTGTGAAGCTAGACACCGTAAGCAAGACACCATGAAAAAGACGCCATGAAGCAAGACACCATGAGCAAGACATCGTAAAAAAAGACACCATGAATCAAGACACTGTGAACAAGACACCGTGAAACTCCGACACCGTTACACTTAGACACCATGTGAAGGAGACACCGTTTTCATAACATATTGTGACACCGTTTCTTAAACTATTTTTTCGTCTTTGAATTTAATTTTTAACGGTAATATTTGATGCCTTTAATGAACTGAAATAATTAATGTTTCTTTTTAGAAATTTTACGAGGTAAGAGGTACAAAACACATGGAACCTGTCGGCTAAAACTCACGTATTCTAAGATAAAGAGTAAAGTGTGCCCAAGAACAATACAATGCGATACTGAACAAAAAACAAGCATATGAGCACGACCGCGAAGAACATATTGAAATATTTTCCAATAAATCATTGTCTCATGCATGCAATATGACTTTGCTGAAGGACATACGAAGTACACTGGAATCTAGAGAACATCTTCACATTATCAAAATTCATGAAGAAAAAAATATGAATTGTGACACTCTGTTTTTCAATACGAAAACCAGAGAAGGAATCAGAAGAATTTCAGTTTAATCAAAGGAGTCAAGAGCTGCACTTCAAATCAATAGAGCATTCTAAAGTCATATCTACTCTCTCTCTCTCTCTCAGTGATTATTTTACTTACTTTTTGAGAAGTGTGTGTACTTTTTATATTCCATACACACACTGACTCCTGTTCTAAACTGGAGGATTTCTAAATCCTTACACCAAACTCTTTATACTTCTGTTTACCCACAAAAACTGTGGAAGAGGTCCCTGTGTGACCTGGACAATCTGGGTACTATTTTTAACCCCATTCCAGAGTGTGGATCAATGTTTATTTATATAATCTACTTAGTGGTAGGTGATCACCAAGTGGAGTGGATTAGGTCTCGGCTTGAGACTAAACAACTTGTTTCATATCCACTGTGTTGTTTAAATTTATTCTTCTCTATTTTACTGCTTTATTTCATAATCCATAAAACACTAATTTCACTTTGACAGTTAGTCTTGGAAAGAAGTTATAACATATTTGTCTTAGTATGATAACTTCAAAAGTAATATTAATAATAAAAATTAAGAATACTGAGAATTAATCAATCTTCTAAGAAGTTGTTTAAAAAGTCAAACTCTTATAATAGTATAACATTGATTAAATGTGATGTATCTATTTTTGGGAAAACCATTTCTTTTGAAAATAATATTCTTTTAACAGAAATTTTTATAGTTACTCAATTCACCCCTCCCTTCTTGAGTAAACTACTCTGACCAACATTTGGTATCAGAGGATTCTTTATTTGGACTCTGTGTAATCTTACTCAACTGTGATTGTAGTTGTACATTAAGGATCTATAAATTTCTATTAATTCTAAATTTCTAGCTCTTTTAAAGTAATTCGTTAATATAGACAATAGATTGGAATGTGCTGCAACCAACATACCACCATTCTTTAATGAAACAAATTATGCTCAGAAGAAAATTAAAATGAAAATTCATCTAGAGAGTATGAGATTTGAAAATTGGTCATCAATTATAGATGAATACAAACTTCTTGTGAATAATAGTATTACATGGGTTGAACCTACCAAACTTTCTTACAATAACAATTGCAAAGCCATGAATTCTTTGTACATTTCCTTAGGATATGAATAATTTAATAGTATTTCTGCTTGTAAAACTGCCCATGAAATTTGGGATACCTTTTCTGTCTCACATGAAGGCACATCTAGTATAAATGAAATGAGTCTTAATAATTATACTATAAAATATGATAATTTTAAAATGAAACCTGATGACCCTATTTCTGCCATGTATCTCAGGTTCAATGAGATTGTCAACACAATGATTTCTCTAGGAAGAGAAGTCACTACCAAAGAACAGATCATGTGAATACTTATATGTATACTTGACTGATGGAGGGGAACCTCTGTCTCAATTAGAGAATCGTACGACATCAGCAATCTGCCGGTAAAAGAACTCATTGGGAAACTGATGATGTATGAGGAAGAGCTGGAAGTCAACAAAGAATAGGAGGATGAACCAAAGAGGAAATCTGTAGCGTTCAAGACCACCTTCTCAAAGCACAAAGAAAAAGGGAAACTAGAAGCTTCTATAGAAAGTTCCACCACTGAAAAATCATCACCTAATAGTGATGAGGAGATGGCTCAACTGGCCAGAAGATTCAAACGATTTTACAAAAAGAATAACTTTTTTTGAAATCCTAACTTCAAGGGTAAGTATGATCTAAAAGAATATTGGAAAAAGGACTGGAAAAGAAGTGACAAAACTGATGAAATTGTATGCTATGAATGTAAGCACAAAGGAAATATAAAGTAAGACTGTCCAAAGCACAAGTATAATAAGAAATTTGAGGACAAGGATAAGAAGTACAAAAAGGAAATGAAAGCAACCAGGAGTGCCTATGAGGATAGTTCAAGCGGCTCAGAGGCATCACATGATGAACATGCTAACAAAGCTAATATGTGTTTTCTGAAAAATACATCTGAGGTAACACTGAACTCTTATGTACATAATTCATACTATTCTAAAGAGGAAAGTGACTCTTAGAATATTACGAATAAAGAAATGTTTGAATATTGTAACATGCTTGAAGAGACATGCAATGAATTAAAACATAAATATAAATCATTGAAGAAACAACATGCTCTCACTGTAAATGTTAAATATGAACTTACTACTGAAAATGTGAAAAATGCTCAACTGCTCAAAGAAAACAATGAATTAAAAATGCATAATGAACAATTTAAAAGTTACTTAGAAAAGTTTACTAATGGGAAAAATATCCTTACCCAAATGCTAGGAAACAAATTGCACCCAAATAAAATACTGACATTGGTTATCAACCTCGTAAAAGAAACATTGGTAGAAAAAATTTTGTTTCATAGTCTAGGACATATGGTTTTGTTCCTTGTTCTGGACATAACTCAACTAGCTCAAGTCATGATACATATTATATTGTTTCATGTTTTTGTGGAACAAATAGAGTTTATTCTTCAAATACTTTACATAATGCTTATAGGAAACCTATGAGACAAATATGGGTTCCCAAAGAACTTATTACTAATGTTACTTGAACCGAATGAGTATGGGTACCAAAATATGTCTTTTCTTGATCATGTTATAAGAAATCTTCTTAAAGAGATCCTGCAAAAATCTATGGTACTTGGACAGTGGATGTTCAAGGAACATGACAAGAGACTACTCATGCTTCAAGAACCTGATAAAAGTAGACGGAGGACATGTCACATTTGGTGACAATGCCAAAGGGAAAATCATTGGCTTAGTCCAGATTGGTAACTTTGATTTGATTTTAATTTCTAAAGTACTATTTGTTAATGGCTTAAAATATAATCTGCTTAGTATCTCACAATTATGTGATGATGGATATCATGTTAAATTTGAAAATGATGCTTGTAATGTCTTTAATTCTAAAGATGAATTAGTATTTTCTGCATCAAGGAATGAGAATGTTTATTTTGTTAATTTAGATTCCTTATCTTCTCAAAAATTTTCATGATTAAGTGTATTTCATAAAGAATCCTGGCTCTGGAATAGGAGACTAGGACACTGTAATGTTCACCCCCTTAGAAAGCTAACTAGAAAAGGCCTAGTTAAAGACTTACTGAAACTTGAGTTTCGACATGATAAAGTATGCAATTTTTGTCAAAAGAGAAAAAAAAACACAAAATCTCTTTCAAAACAAAGAAAGAAGTTTCTACTTCTCAACCTATCGAATTGGTTCACATGGATTTGTTTGGAACATCTAGAGTTTCTAGTTTAAATGGGAAGAACTATGTTTATGTTATGGTAGATGATTTTTCTAGATATACCCGAACCTTCTTCATGGCTCACAAAAGTGAAGCATGCTCTTATTTTACTAATTATGCCAAGTCTGTAGAAAATCTTAATGGC
This sequence comes from Viscum album, assembly GCA_963277665.1. NCBI lineage: Eukaryota > Viridiplantae > Streptophyta > Magnoliopsida > Santalales > Viscaceae > Viscum > Viscum album. Next base: position 452,769,023 of record OY728133.1, read on the forward strand.
CTTAAAATTAAATCTTTAAGAAGTAATCATTGACGTGAGTTTGAAAATCAAGAGTTTGAATCCTTTTGCTCACAAAATGGTTATAGTCACAATTTCTCTACCCCTGGAACACGTCAGTAGAATGGCATTGTAGAAATAAGAAATAGAACCCTACAATAAATTTATAGAACAATGATTAGTGAATATGACTTACCTATTTAATTTTGGGCTGAAGCTATTAATACAGCATTCTACATAATCAATACAGTCTTGATTAAACCAATTCTCAAAAATACCCTGTGTGAACTCTGGAACAATATAAATCCTAAGGTTAATTAATTTAGAGTTTTTGGTTGCAAAGTATTTTTTCTCAACACTAAGGATAATCTTGAAAAAGTTTCATACAAAAGTGATGAAGGAATTTTCCTAGGTTACTCAATATTAAGTAAAGCTTATAGAGTATTAAATAAGAGAACTAAATGTGTGGAAGAATCTGTTCATATAAAGTTTGATGAAACAAATCCACATGAGCCTAAAACCATACTAGAAAATCTAGAGGATGATGTATCAAATATGAACATCAACTCAAAATCCTCAAATTCCTCTATGAAAGAATCTGTGAAAACATCCAATTCTGGAAATTCTCTATAATAGAGTCATAATGAACTTGAATCTGTTGAAGAACTTGAAATCACTAGTCCCTCTTTTTCAAGAAAGGTTAGAATCCTTAAAAACCATCCCTTAGATGTTGTTGTAGGAGACTTAGAGAAAGGAACACAAACTAGAGCTTCTCTTAGAAATCAGGTTGAACATCAAGACTTCTTGTCACAACATGAACCTAAAAACATTGATGATTCCATCAATGATGAATTTTGGGTAATGGCTATGCCAGAAGAAATTAATCATTTTGAAAGAAACAATGTTTGGAAACTTGTTAAAAGACCTAAAGACACATTCATCATAGGCACTAAATGGGTGTTTAGAAATAAGGTACATGAAGCTGGAAATAATGTTAGGAACAAGGCTAGATTAGTTGCATAATGCTATAGTCAAGAATAAGGAATTGACTATGAGGAGTCCTTTGCTCCAGTAGCCAGACTTAAAGCCATCAGAATCCTACTTGCTTATGCTTCACATCTGAATTTCAAACTATATCAAATGGGTGTTAAGAGTGCATTCCTAAATGGGTATATAGCTGATCATACCCTCTTTATAAAACGAATTTCTAATGATATTTTAGTTGTTCAAATCTATGTGGATGAAAATATTTTTAGATCTTCAAAAAATTCATTATGTATTGATTTTTCTAAAATGACGCAAAACGAATTTGAAATGAGTTTGATGGGAGAAATAAAATTATTTCTTGGATTTAAAATATTTCAAAATAATGATGGAATCATTTTAACTCAAAGTAAATACACTACAGATCTTCTAAAACATTTTGGATTGGATAGCACTAAAAGTAGTGACACTCCCATGAGTACCACCTGTAAGTTGTATCTTGATGAAGATGGAAAATCTGTTGATCAAACCACTTATAGAGGAATGATTGGAAGTTTACTCTACTTAATTGCTAGCCGTCTAAACATTATGTTCAGTGTGTGTATGTGTGCTTATCTTCAAGAAAATACTAAAGAATCTCATTTAAATGATGTAAAGAGAATTTTTAAATACCTCAAGCATACTCCCAATCTAAGACTACTCTATCCTAAAGGAAAATCATTTGAACTAGTCTGTTATTCTGATGCTGACTTCGGTGGCTGTAAGTTAGATAAAAAGAGCACCTCTAGAACATGTCTCCTTTTAGGAAAGTCATTAGTATCATGGTGTAGTAAGAAACAAAATTCTGTTGTATTATCTACTGTAGAAGCTGAATACATATCTACTGGCAGTTGTTGTGCCCAAATTTTATGGATGAAACACACATTACTATATTTTGGATATCAATTTAGACATGTACCAATAAATTGTGGCAACACAAGTGCTATTAACATCTCAAAAAATTTTATTTCACATTCTAGGACAAAACATATTGATGTAAGACATCACTTTTTGAGAGATCATTATCAAAAAGGTGATATCAACTTGGAATTCATTAGTACTGAATATCAACTTGCTGATATATTCACTAAACCATTAAATTCTAAGAGAATAGACTACATCATACATGATCTTGGCATGATAAATCTCAAATAGATATCTTACTTGTCTTCTATTCAACATTTTAATATGTTTTACTTTACTGTTTCGTGATTATGGTTTCTCAGTTTCTCTATCTTAGGATTAATATCTCCCCGTTAGCACTTTGTACTTATGGTCTGACATTTACTATCTCACCGTAACACGCACTGAAAAGTTCACTTACTGTGTCACCATGACGACCATTCACTGTCTCACCGTGACGACCACTCACTGTCTCACCATGACGACCACTTACTATCTCACCGTAACGACCATTCATGGTCTCACTGTGAAATTTATTTATGATTTTATTTAAACCCGTATCGTGGTAATTATTATTTCACCTATTTTACTTTCCCACATTTTTATTTTTGTGACGATTGGAATTTCTAAATGATAAAACAAAAAGTTTCACTCGGTTCTTCACTCGGACTTTCTCTCGTTTCGAACCCTTTCAACCTTGCAACCCCTTTTATCTCTCTCTCTCGAACCTTTAGTGGATGCCAGGAATGAAACGTTTGTCATTATCCACACCTGAGAAGCACAACCCGAAGAAGAAGAAGATTGCACCTAAGCTGACACCTGAAGGACCTTTAAATACGAATATGGTAAATCGAAGTGTTGTACCTGAGAATGAAATTTTCCCCTAATGGATTATGTCTAGAAAATATATAGTCTTGAAAGAGTTAAAAGACCAAGGCTGGTTAGAGTGGTTATCAATGGATAATAGACCCATGTATCCTAGGTTAATAGCTCAGTTCTACCAGTACGTATAGTTCTCTTTCGATTCTGGTGAAATTTATGTTGTGAGGAGCTGGAGTAATGGCCAAAGATGCTCCTTCTCTTCGAGGTTATGAGCTTCATGGATTAGGATACGTCATGAAGGTATATGTGAGGATTATTATATATGACCGCCTCCTTCAACTGATTTCTTTGATCTTGAAGATGCTCTGAAAACCCTAACTGGAAATGGCACCAAGAGAAGGGCCATCGCTGCTGAACTAGATGGAGAAACAAGAATTCTATTTAAGTTTGTTCAAAATCTGGTTAGTCCAAGAAAAGGTGATTTTGGTGTGTTAAAGTATCAAGATTTGTTTTTGATTCATCTTATGAAAAATGGACATAAGATCAACCTGTGCAAGTACATCATTCTCCATATTTGTGAGTTGATCAAGGTTACATCCATCTCCACTTATCTATTCTACTCTCGGCTGATATCAGCCATGCTTGTAGCAAAAGGAGTGGTTGGACCTAATGAAGAAGTGATTATGGACTGTGAATACTGTCTCTCTAAATCCATCATCAAGAGAATGAAGATAAAATAGAATCCTTGGAAAAAGGAATGGGTGGAAACAATGATAAGGTTTATTAGAAGTTTAATCCTATGGGTTATCCATCAAGGACAACATACATTTCTGATCCTGGTTTGGAACCAGATGAACTTGTTGAGTATTCAGAAGAAGAGGAATAAGAGGAAGAAGAGGCTGAAGTACCACATATGGAAGCAGTTATTATTGAGGAAGAAAGGACTATTGTTCCTCATGCTGTCCTTGAAGAAGAAGCTCCTTCCCTGGAAACGATGTCAATATAGAAATCCAACCCAAATCTGAAAAAGAATTAGTTGTCACAGAATCTGAGCAATAAGTCATGGAAGATCCTATAGTAGAAGAACTCCATGTGGTGCAAGAAGCTAATATAGAAGAACTCCCTATTGTGAAAGAAGCAAATCTGGAAGAAATCCTTGTGGAACAATCTGTTCCTGAAATAATACCCTCTGTTGAAGAGAGGATGGAGATGGCCTTTCCGCTGGCTAGACAATAAATGAATTAGGAAATTATAGATGAAACTGTGGACTTAGATGAAGCTCCTAAGCCTCTCAGTCCTGAGAAGGAGGCACCTATTGAGGGGGAGAAAACCCTAAATATTAAGCCTGATAAAGACTCACATTCAACTGAGTCAAGTCTTGTGGACACTCAGTACAAATTTCCTAGTTTTTATGATGTGAATGAGTCTCAGCAGGTTAATGCAGCCGAGCTTGATCTCTCTTCCCTATTTCAGTTGAAATCATTCACAAAATTTTCACCTGAGAAGGAACCTGAACATGAACCTATCCTTGTACCAATTCCTACACTGGAACCTTTATCTGAACAACTTCCCTTTGTCAGTAAGGATGATCTGAAATATTTTGAAGATACTTTCTTATCTGGATTTGAGAAACTTATGAACTCCCAACCTCGTCCTATGACAAATTTGAGTAAGAGAGATTCGTCAATATTATTGGAAAATATTATTTGGAAAATACAACCTAAGATGCTCCATGAGATTCAAGAAGTACAAGTTGAAAATAAGTTGCTTAGTAATGAAGTCACAACCCTAAGAAGCATGGTCGAATACATGCAGAAAGAGCTGTATTCGAGATCAGAGCCTGCTACTGCTCCTCTATCACCCACTGTTTCTCAAATCTATCAAGATGTTGTGTCTCAGATTGACCCTTATCTAGCATCGTTCGATGAAAATATTGCGGAAAGGCATAAAATGATGTTGAAGGAAATGAGAGAGCTTGTGGTGAACCTCAATAAACTCACTAATGAGTACAATGGTTATCTTCAAAAGGTACTAAATCAGCTCAAATCTCTAACCAGAGTCATCAAATATTCTAATACCTCTGGTCAATCCTCTACACCTTCCTTGGATAGTACTTTGATCAGATCTATAGTCAAAGAAGAGCTTCAGAATGCTTTCATTGACTTTAATGTAGCTTCTTTCTCTGAAGTTTTCAAGAACAGTGATAGAGTTATTGATCTTGTACAAATTCACTCCAAGATTGCAAATGATGCCCAGCAGGAGATTTCTAAGAAAGTGGATTTCTATTTCAACCAAGTTTTATCCAAGATTGATATGACCAACCACTTCAAATACCTTGTAGAGAATCTGTGAATTCCTCCTGTGACTCAAGCCTTCCAAACCCAAGTCCAGAAGCTAATCGAGTCTACCCAATTATTAGACAAGTTTATGAAAAACAAAGATTACTTTGAAAAATCCATGTAGTATGGTGGAGAGATTATTGCAGACTTCATCAAACTCCTGAGAACTTATCATCATGTCCAGAGTACAAAAATTGTTTCTCTAGAAGCTACATCTCTCAGACCTGGGATGCCTACCTTCACCTCTTCCTTAGCCTAAAATAACATGTCTGTTGGCCAAGCTCTCAGTCAGATCATGCCCGTGATTCTTGATCAGCAACTGCCTAGATCTTATACTGCTCCTACCTTGGATCCCTCAATCTTTGAAGGTATCCCTTTAACCTCTCTATCTACCACGTCTCTACCTTCTTCTATGTCATCCAATGCCCCTATGGCTTCCTCTTCTACTACTGATAAAGGCAAAGAGAAGGGAAATCCCTGAAGAAGACCAGTTCTTACTCCTTTCTGATGGGGATGCCATTGTTTTTTTATTTATCCTTTATTCTCTACTAAACTCTATTTACTCTTAATGGAATGTTCACTATTTACCCTCTCTTCTTTCAACTTTTTGATAATCCCAAAAGGGGGAGAAGTTTCTATATGTTATTTTCTCTATAGTTTAATCTAATTTACACATTAACTGTACATGATATGTGATCATCAAAAAGGGGGATATTGTTGGACTCCTCATGTATTAATCATGTTTTAATTATCACAAATCTCATTAATGATCACAAATCTTGATCAACCTAGTTACCTCCAATAAATTATATCCAATCATGTGTATTTATGTTTCAAGTTCTCTCATGCTTTATAATGGTTAAGCTCAATCCATTTCATGCATATCACTGTTTAAGTCTGAATACAGTTGTTTGCCTATGTACAAGACACCGTAAGCCAGACACCGTGAAGCCAGACACCGTGAAGCCAGACACTATAAACAAGATACTGTGAACAAGAAACCGTGAATCAAGAAACCGTGAAAAAGACACCGTGAAGCAAGACACAGTGAATAAAGACACTGTGAACAAGACACCGTGACACTCAGACACCATGACACTCAGACACCGTGTGAAAGAGACACCATTTTCATAACATACTATGACACCATTTCTTAAACTATTTTTCGTCTTTCAATTTAATTTTTAACAGTCATATTTGATGCCTTTAATTCATTGACATAATTATTTTTTCTTTGTAGACATAGTACGAGGTACGAGGTATGAATCACATGGAACCTATCATCTAAAACTCATGCATTCGAAGATAAAGAGTGAAGTGTGACAAAGAGAAATACAGTGCGATACTGAATGAAAAACAAGCCTATGAGCACGAACACAAAGAACATATTACAAGATTTTCAAAGAAAGCATTGTCTCATGCATGAAATCCGACTCTGCTGAAGAATATACGATGTAAACTGGAATCTATAGAACATCTTCACATTATCAAAACTCATCAAGAACACAAGCTGAATCACGACACTCTGTTTTTCCAGAAAAAAACTAGAGAAGGACTCAGAAGCATTTCAGTTTAATCAAATGAGTCCGGAGCTGCACTTCAAATCACTAGAGCATTCTAAACTCATATTTACTCTATCTCTCAGTGATTCTTTTACTTAATTTTTGAGCAGTGTGTGTACTCTGTATATTCCATACGCACAATGACTCCTGTGCTAAAATGGAGGATTTCTAAATCCTTACACCAAACTCTTTATACTTCTGTTTATCCAAGAAAACTGTGGAAGAGGTCCCTGTATGGCCTGGTTATTAATTTTGTTTACCAATGAAAAGTGGGGAAGAGGTCCCTGTGTGTCCTGGACTGTTTGTGTACTATTGTTAACCCCAATCCAGGGTGTGAAAAAAGTTTATTTATATAAACTGCTTGGTGGAAGGTGATCACCATGTGGAGAGGATTAAGTCTCAGCATGAGAGTAAACCTCTTGTTTCATATTCACTGTGCTGTTTAAATTTAGTCTTCTCTTTTTTACTGGTTTATTGCATAATACCGAAAAAACTAATTTCACTTTGATAGTTAGTATAGGAATGAAGTTATAACTGATTTGTCTTAGTAAGATAACTTCAAAAGTAATATTAATAATACAAATTAAGATTACTGAGAATTAATAAATCTTCTAAGAATTTGTTTAAAAATTAAAACTCTTATAACAATATAACCTTGATTAACTGGGCTGTATCAATTTTTGGGGAAACAATTTCTTTTGAAAATATTATTCTTTTAACAGAAATTTTTATAGTTACTCAATTCACCCCTCCCCTCTTGAGTAAACTACTCCGACCAACAGTTCCTCATCCTAAATGATGAAAAATTATCTTGAATGAACCATGGGTGTAAATTTAAGAACATATTTTTTGGATAAAAGGTACACTTTTTACAAGTTTCCACTTTGTTATAGAATGTTTTTCCTAATTCCTTAAAAATTTAAACCCATAAGATCATGAGAATTTAAGAATGTGAAATCCTTTCTATTAAACTCATAATTATGGGTTGGTTATGATAGGATTTTTATAGTTGGTATCATAGAATCCGTTTTGATAAGTTTATTAGTTAGGATGTCATTAAATGTGTATATATTAAAATATTTGTAAAAATACAGGAATTAATATTTTGGATTGGGACCATGAGTTAGAAGTCAAAAAATCTTGGTTAATTGTTTATGAATCAATTTTAATGATTTAAGTGTCTATATATGGGGTTTCAAGAGTTTTGGTGTAGTGAATTTTATTTAAGGGTTATGATCATAAGTTCAAAGGTATAAATTCCCTTTTTAGGCCTTATGTGAATGTATTTTATGGAAATTAATGATATTTTGTGAGAGATTTATTGAGTTTTAAATAGACTATTGAGGTATATATAAACCTTAGGTTTAACATGTTATTTAGTACAAATATTATTTGTAAAATAATGTTAGTCTATTTTTGGGTACATACGTTTAATGGTATAGATAACCTTTAGGGTTAATATACTGTTCGATGTTGAGTAAATTATGGTTAATTGGAAAAAGGGTTATTATATTTTTGGGAATATATGTTTTATAGTATAGAAGACCTTAGGATTGAAAAGTGATTTGGTGATTAGATGGTTAATTTTATTTTGGAAGAAGTTCACTATATTTTTGGTAATATTATGAGATTAAGGTGAATGAAAAATTATTATCTAGTATGAAATTTTATTTCAAAGTGGTTTATATTATTTTAATAAAGATTGTGTTAAATTTTGGAAGCATATATAATATTTTTATGGTTTTATATCTTGTTAATTCAGATTATTTTGGGAAAATATTAAAATATTTTATAGAATATATGACTAGGTTATATTTTTTTTAGTATGAAAGTGATTTATACTGTTTCAATATAAATATTAAGATGATTTTGGAAGAATATATGATCAAATCACTCTAATTTTTGGGTTTTTAATTTGGTTAGACATATTTTGAATAGTTTTAATGTTAAGTATTTATGGTATTATTTAAGATGTACTTTGGGTATTATTATTATGGTTTTGGAGATTCAATTATCATTTATTCATATAATTTTTTTATTCATACTTATGATACCAATTTATTCTATAGAAATCAAACAAAAAATGGGGAGTGGATTGACAAATTATTTTGGATCTCATGAACTATTAGAAGTTTAATTTCATGCTTTGAGCCTAAAAAAATCATCTCGGTCATTTATAATTAGAATGTGAAATGAGTTAGAGGTGAAAATTTATCAAACACATAACCAAAGGATGAAATAATGCTTATGGTATGAAAACGAATCAACTAATAATATTTTTTATTATTTTCTATCTTTATGGAAAAATAATTTATCGACTCAAGAAAAAAGAAGATAAATATAACAAATCCTATATGGAAAATATCACTCAGCTATCAAGGTACACTTTTTAAAACTAATTGATAAGTATGAGTCTCACATTATTAAATGTACGGTTTATGAAATATTTAGGAAACTATATGTTTTATAGTATTAACATAGAAATTTATGTTTTTGTCAATATCAAACGTAATCCATGTAGATTTAAAATAATTTATTACCACTAATGTATATTTATATTCAACTCTACATTTATTATATTTTAATCTATTTTAAAGTTCCATTATATTTAATCCTTTTAAAAATAATGTTTTTAAAAGTACTCTTTCACCCCTTGAAATTGATTATGAAAATATTTTAAACCATTATTTATCAGACATGAGATAAAATTGAAAGGAAATAATTTCTTTAAGGGGAGAGAATGTAACACCTAAATATTTTAGGATATATATTTCAATTAAATAATAATATTTTTTATACCCTTTGTTACACAGAACACTGAATTAAAACAAATCAATATATATTTTATTACAATATATTATCAGAATACCATGTGCAACATCATTATAAAATTTATAAGAAGTGTGAAACCTTAAATTAAATAAAAATATTATTATGATAATTTGTAATATTTCAGTGTTTGAAATAATATAGTGAAATTAAGTTAATTATAAATTTATATGAAATAATATAAAGAACACCAAATATTTAAAAGGGTAATTTTTTTATAAAAGTTATTTTTCTTTGTTTTTTTATTTTAATTTAAATAATATATTTAAGAATAAAATAATTTACATTATATGAAATGAAATTTATTTTTAAAATTCAACATGTTAAAATTACATTATGGTTTTTTTGGATTTTTCAAGAAATAGTTCATTTTTAGTGAATAGTGACAAATACCAATTTTACAAATACTGTAACTTTTATGACATTATCATGATATCAGAATGAATTGAAAATTTATGAATTATTTTTATAGATCAAATATATATTTAAAAAATAATATAATTCATTTTAAAATATAACATCAAGCTTAGAAATATATGTTTGAAATTTTGGACATCTCAGTAATGTTTTTTCTAAATAAAAACTATTTTTAGTTATTCTTTTTTAATAAATTATTCACAAGGTTACCTTAAATTTTCATTTCATTTAAAATTATAATAATAAATATTTAATGAAATATATTCTATTCAATTCCATGTTAATCAATATTTTATATTATTTTGGTATTAAATGATATTTATACTTAAAAATGGTTTTTTTCATTTTTTTGTTCGGTTACACGTACTTGTTTTAAAATTAACTTTTAACACTTATATAAATTTAATCCTAGAAATTGGATCCAATATTTTGGATCATAATATTCATATTTTTTAATGAGTTTAATTTATTTTTATCCACAATGAATAGTAATCAAGGTAAAAGTTGGTAACCTCAGTAAAGGTTAAAAGGGTTAATGTGGGGGTTAATCTAAGAGATAAAGATTTAAATCTCTTAAAATCATATATTTAATTTTATATTATGACTGTATTTAATCATAACTTATCATAGAATTAAAATTGGAATAAATTATTCTTTTCATTTGAAAGAAATTTATTATATTTAAATTGTCATAATATTTACATGGGCGCTACACCTATCACATATAAAAGGGAACCTCGACTATTAACTTATCCACACACTCTTAGTATAAAAGAATAAGAAATATCTACCTAAATATATCCCCATATCTCCACCCCATGTTATATTAGTTCTGTTCTTCCCAAAAGACAAATCCTAGATTTCTTCATGTGTAATCCAAAGGAAGATATCCAAGGAGGATGTGTAAGTATTAACTAACATTTTCAAGTTTATTTATTCTTATACATCCTTAAAATCCATTTAACCATAAAAATATAATTAAATTTGTATATTTACTATACTTAAATTTCATAATGTTTATGTAAAAACTATTTTCTTTCTACTTTACATCCAATAAAAAATTAAAATGTTATCCATCTTCATATAAAGACTACCTAATCCATAAAATGATGCATTTCACTTTTCATCATCGCCTGACATGTATGGTTATAAATATGGATTTATTGTATGTATATTATTTTTATGATATGATTATAAATTTTGATATATAATATATTATCTACCTTCTTACCCTCCCATCCATTGGAAAATGAAAACTTTTCTCATGCATATATAGCCTACTGCCTCCGTGAAGCAATGTATTTCATTTTTCATCAATGACTCACATAGATGATCATTAGGATAGAGTTAATGAATAAATATAATTTTTATAATATTATTATTCTATAAAGGTAAAATTTTATCTATTTTATTATCTTTTCTTCCATTAGAAAAATGAAAATTCAACTCATGCGTATGTGTAGACTACTACCTCTAGGGAACAATGTATCTTTTTTTATTATTTAATTACATAAATGGATTTAAAAGTATATTTAATTTATAAAATTTATATTTATTAAATTATTAATATTATTTCACCATGTATCCTTTAAATTTTTAAACCAACCTATTTTGTTTTAAGTCTTAGGGACTGAATGACCACAAAACGTTCGACACAATCTTAACTGATTTAGTAACTAAAAAAGAACATGTAATTAATATAAATAAAAGGAATAATAACAAGGGAATAAAAATAAAAAATATAATAATTCAACTAAATAATTTATATAGTTTTATTGTTTATGATTCAGATAATGAATTAATCAATACTGGACTTAAGGTATAATATATTTCCTTAAAACCTTGTTTTAAAGTTCTTAATTGAATATCATTCTCTTTCATATACAAGTTATTTTAAATGTTTTTATGCTCAAAATCAACGGTTAAGTTCATTCTAAACTATCTATGTATTTATTTAAAAATGTTTAAAAATATTTTTTATGGTTTTCCCTATGGATTATATTCAAATTCTTTATAGAAGTAAAAAAAGAACCTTTTTTTCAACATTTACCACATGATTACATTTTCCACCATCATATCCATTATCTCTTAATAATATCACTCTAAGAGTCTTCATAGTTTTTAAAATAATGAAATATTCCCGTTATTATAATATTTTTTTTCTTAATAGTTCTCAAAAGAAAAGGATATTTCAATTTATTTTTATGTGAAAATGGAAAGTGCTTTTTCTTATGGGTTCAAATGATTTTTAAGTGTTTTATGATGATATAGTGTAACCTTATATTTTTTATGATATTATACCTAGGAAATATACATAATGATGGGATATATTTGGATATAAATATATAATTTATTGGATTTTCATTTAGTTTCTAGATTCAAAATACTGGAGATAACTGGTTAGTTTACTCAAATTTAAAGGGTTATATGAAAGAGTTAAAAAGAGTAACGAATATGATATCTCAAGATGCCTTCATGGGATTCCTATGATTTTTAGGGGTTTTAAGGGTTTTTATTTGATCAAATATTTATTTTCACATGTGGTTATGATTTATTAATATACTCAATTTATATTGTTAAAAAGGTAAACATTTTTATATGTTTTCATGTTTTCCACAGGACTAACGAGCTTCCTTTATTTTTATATCCCTTAGGATTTTTTTGTGTGCATACCATGTTTTCAATTTTTTAATGGGATTAAATATTTTTTTGATATATATAAATGTAAATCCTTCCTATATATTTAATCATCTTATTTGAAGAAAAATTTTCTTGAATGAAACCAGGGTGTAAATTTAAGAACAGGTTTTTGTGGAAAAAATGCACATTGTGTGGAAGTTTCCACTTTGTTATGTAATGGATTTACTAATTATATAAATATATAAACCTAAAGGATAATGATAATGTAATAATGTGAATTAATTTATATTAAAATTATAGTAATTTTTTGATTGTGAAAGGGTTGTTATAGCACAAATAAAGGGTAACCTTTATCAGTGCTAAAAAAAGCACTGACAAAGGTTACCCATTTATCAAAGATTTTTTAGCATTGATAAAGGTGACCATATCTATGATTTTATCTTGAAATGATAAAGGTAATAATTTATTGTCATTTTTTATAATATATAAAGGGTAGTTATGAATATATCAGAATCTATATTAGTGGCGTTTCTGTTGAGTTTTGACCATGTGACACTTATTTTTGAACTAAATATCACTTTTTAATTGAAAAAAAAACATTTTCAATCATAACATCCACACCATGTGTTATATTAATGCATTTTTAATTCCATTATGTGATAAATTAATAATTTAATATTGTCCAATATCATCACAATATGAGAACATTTTATCTTTTTTTGACTATATTATGTATATTTTGAACTAAGACATCACTTTTAAATTTAAAACACACTTTTAAAGCCATAATGGAAATCAATGTGTATTATATTGATGTGTAGTTAATTCATACATGCTAAAAATGAATAAATAATAATTTTTATAAAACCTCATGACAATTCAAGTGTATTTACAAGGTATTTACTATGTGGAACATGTTTTGGACCTAAAAATAGTCATTTAAATTTTAAACATGAATTATGAGTGCATAAAACCAAAATAAATGTCACTAATAATGATAGTTTATGATAATACAATTAGATAAATAATATTTAGTTAAATCACATCTTAATTATATTTTTTAAATAAAAAAATTGGTTGGAAACCAACTCTTTGTGATATCGATAAATATTTTAACACCATGTAAGCTACTAACTCAATTGAGTAAAACTATTTTTAATATTTTGAATATGTGTAATGTCTATGGACTTGATAGTATTTAACATATATATAAATAAATAATAAATATTTTAAATGAAATTGTAATTACCTTAAAAGATACCTCTTTGGGGATGATATTTTGTTCATGAAATGTGATAACATTCATAAATTTAAAAATGTAATAACCAAAATCAATGTGATTATTTTGTTTTGTAAATTACAAATACATTGAGAAATATAAGTAATTGGGTATGATAGATGTTTTTATATCATAGGTTTTCTCTACACATTTTCAGTCTTTATACCATAGTTTTGTGTATAAATAAATATAACTCTATCATAAAAATTGTTTATTAAAACATAATACAATATAAATTTTTTTATTTGTAAATTCTTAATTGATTATATTTAAAATTCATAAGAGAATTCATGTGTGGTCAATTTTTTGGATATCCATTCATTGGAGTCAAAATATATATATCTTTGGAGTATCCAAATTGACTACAAAGAGAATCTAGTGATTTTTAAAAAATAATATGGAATCAATAATAGAAAAAATGAAGATATATATTATACAGTTAGAATAAAGAGTTGTATATATATATTTTTGGTATTAAATAGATTTTTATATTTGTTATTTTATTTTCAAACATTGTAGTTACTTGGTATAATCTTACTAAAATTTAATCTTTATCCACTAATGTTTTTTATATGTGACATGAGGACTAATGAGTCCAAAATTTTCTTCTTAAGTTATTTACTTTACATTAGTGTAATATATATTCCTGTAGAAAATATTAATAATATTGAACTATAATAAACATAGTAGATCAATTAGTTTAAAAGAAATTATGAAAATGTTTTTCTTATATTCAATTAAAACTGAATCTCCTATCCATTAATGCTTGAGAATTTCATTTACATTCCCAAGACCAATCATTTCACTAATAACCTCACTGTACATATGATCTTCAAATTCAATATATGTAATATATCCATTTTATAATGTTGCATCAGCATGAAATTATAATTTTATTAAGTTTTGCAGTGTAATTAGTGGGATAAAGGTACCATCAACAATTTTTTTAATCTATTATTCTAGATGACCTTGCATCAAACTTTTGTTTTTATTTTTGTTTCTCTTTTTATAAAAACATATATATTTTATATACCTTTTTTTGTTAATTATAATTGTTTTTTATATAAAATAAAATTGAAATGACATAACTCATTTTTATTGTGTTTGTTTATAACATTAAATGGCCATTATATAAATATTACAAAAGAAAGTTGGATCATCTGAATATCAATATCATTAAGAGAAATAAATTTCATAGTTCTTGAATCATGTTATACATGAATTCATACTCGTACATGATCATTTAGTAGTTGTTTATAATATAAAGTATCACTTTGGATATTTTATATTATGCCACCCATAAAACTGAAATGAGCGAGTGATGAAAGATATAAATTACCATAAATTTTACTCTATATAATTTTAGTTCAAGAAATGTATTATTAGTTGTTTAAATCACATATGACATAAATCATTATAACAGAATCAATTACCATGGGTAAGGAAAGCCATTTAGGGGAATAACTAGGCTCAAAACTGGGGGTTTGTGGCTCTTTGAACTGTGGTTAATTCTTTTTTGATTCTTCTAATTAATCCCTTAAAAGAAAAAGGTTTATCACATCAGCATTCTAATTAATTTTTTTATTAGATTATTTATTTTTTCATACATCCATTTTACCTCCTTATTTGTATATATCTATGTGTTTTCATTCTCAAATTATTCTCATGATGATACTCCAAAACTTGCATTTATAATGGGGAAATAATATTTTGGACTCTTTAAGTCTACTAAAAGTACTTATTGTTCATCTACAGTGGATGAATTTTATTCTATTTAAATTAGATAAAAATATAGAGAAATAAGTATTCGTTGTTATATAATAACATTTTAAAGCATAAAAAAATTCCATTATATCAACCATACACATTATTCTCATACTTTATATGTTCTTTCATCTAATATTTTCCATTTATATTTACATTATCCTTCTTTCATAGCACATGAGATGGGATGGAAGTGAGTTTATATTTAAATTCATCAATCTACATTTAAAAGAAGAACATGATTATGTTACTATTTTATATCACATAATTTTTACTATATATTTAAAATGTATAATATTTTTTTCAAGAAAATCATACCCCATCCTTGATTTACAATTTTTGTATGGTGGTCTTGGTGAATGTTGTTTATTTTATTTACTCTATTATAGTTTCATAAATTAATAGTTTTGAATAAAAATGATCAATTCACATAATGTTAAATAAAATAATATCAATTATAATGTACCTTAAATGCTTCCCCCCTATGAACAATGAAAGAATTGTTGAGTCAATAAGGTTTTCCTTATGACTTTTCCATTCCTTCTTGTTTTGAAAATCACAAACACCTTATCTATAAGAAAATTTCTTTTATAAGGAAAATTGATTTTATAAGGAAAATTGCTTTTATAAGGAAAATCTCTTTTATAAGGAAAATTGCTTTTATAATGAAAATTTCTTTTGTAAGAAAAATTATCCTTATCATATTTTCATCCATATTTTTCTTAAGTATAAGATTCGGATTCATTTCTATATTCTTGGAATTGTTTGAAACTTTGATATGAGGTATTCCATTTTTAGGATCCGAATACTGGACAAGAACTGTAATAAAGTTTCACTCCGAAATACAGATGAGAACTGTAATAAAGTTTCATTCTGAACTCCGGATACGAACTCTAATTAATTTCTACATCAGTTTCAGGATGCGAATCCTTATGAAGTTCAAAAACGAATTCTCATTACGAATTCTTGTGATGAGTTCTCATTACGAATTCTGATAATGAATTCTCATTACGAATTCTGATAATGAATTCTCATTACGAATTCTGAAGATGAATTCTCATTACGAATTCTAATGATGAATTCTCATAAAGAATTCTGATGACGAATTCTTATTACAAATTCTGATGACAAATTCTCATTATGAATTCTCATTACGAATTCTGATGATGAATTCTCATTACGAAACCTGATGATGAATTCTCATTAAGAATTCTGACGACGAATTCTCATTCTGAATTTTCATTCCGAATTCATCTATTAAACAGAATCTGATCATCTTTGTTTTATACACTCTGAATTTATTCAGACTCCTAATCTTCACTCCGAACTTTCATTTTACTTATGTCTTTATATTTTTTCTACTCTTTATTATTTTTTCTTACACTCCGAACTTTCACTCCGAATCTTCACTCTGAACTTTTGAATTAGAGTTTAAACGATGTCGTACATTCTGTTACACATGTTTTGTTATAAAACGATGTCGTCTATTCTGTTTTGAACTAACCGTTGGTTAAGTTACACGTGTACAGGTCCCTCCGATTTTTAAGGAAAATATGACCATTGGAAAGGAGGCCGACCTTACCTAAAAATAAGAGCTCATTTGAAAGAGCTCAGTGCTGAAATGCTGACTGATCTTTGACTCATGTGATTACATGCTTGAGGTGATTTCTAGAGGGAGAGAGGCTCTTATTAACTCTCAAAGCTTCGTGCGGCTCCGAATGTTGGTGATTACATTGGAGGACTTCCGGGGATAGGAAGACAGAGGTGCCGACTACTTTGAAGTTCGAGGGATTCCTTGCTGAGGAAGACAGAGGTTGCAAACTACCTTGAAGTTTAGGGCTTACAGGGATAGCAAGACAGAGACACTACGATCTTCGTATCGAGGGCTTACCCTGGTGTGGGTAAGATAGACTTTCTTGAAAGTATAAATCAAGGGACCTTTATCCAAGGCTATTGGATACCCTTCTCTTTGGGTTAAAAGACTTATATCTTGTTACTAGTAGTTCTACTACTTGTTTATTTTCCGCTGCATTTTGTATTATAAGGAAAGTATAACTTTATTATACTTCCATACTTGTACTCTGTTTCATTTGGATTCTATACACTTTAAGGTGGAATCTTATATTGTAATCTTTAGTTAAGATTCAATTTCCAGAACCATTTTTCCAGAACCTTTATTCAGAATCCCTCTCCATGTTTACATTTGGTATTAGAGGTGTTGTGAGTTTTCTTAAGTTTAACTTTGTTAAACTTAGCCCTTTCCTTTGCTTAAGGAAAACATAGTTAATCGTAACTAACTTTAATGGTTCCAAAGGAATTTTTTAAATTATACAATTAACCCCCCCTCTTGTAAATTAAGAATCTACAACATTATTTAGATCTTATCAATCCTACAATTGGTATCAGAGGAGGTATCTGAAATACTTGTACTCACGTATAAGTTTTTCTTGCTCACTTTATCATTCTGTACTTTCCCATTCCGAACTTTCCATTCCGAATTTTGTGATTACAAACTTTTTCTACTAACAAGTTTGTGTATCGAAGGTTGTTCAAGTATGACAGGAATCAATGTCAGTTCAATTGATAATCTAAATCCTACAAGACCACCAATCTTTGATGGTAATGATTATGAATACTGGAGAGATCGAATGAAGACTTTTGTTATCAATACTGGAGTAGACAACTTTGTTATGCTTACTGGTGATTATAAAATTCCTGATAAGGAAGTTAGAACTTTTACTAACCAGGAAAAGAAAGAGTATCAACTCAATTATAAGGAACACAATACTCTACTTTGTTCAATGACCAGAAATATATATAGCCAAATTTCTTCTTGTGAAGCAGCTAATTGTATCTAGAAGAATTTAGAGGTTACACACTTTAGAGCTTCTAAAGTGATTGAGACTAGGAGAGCTATGCTTAGATCTGAATATCATGGCTTCAACTTTCTGTATGGAGAACCAATTTGTAATGTTCAACAAAGATTTATGACTATCGTCAACAACCTACAGTCTATGGGAGAAAAAGGGTTAGATTATGAAGCACTTGTGGACAAGATAATTGATATTATGCCCAATGAGTGGGAATCCAAAAGAACTGCTATAGATGAGAACAGGAAGGTCACTCAAATTTCTCTTGATGAGTTATTTGGAACTCTTCTTCAACATGAGACAAGACTGAAGAGAGATACTGACAGCATCAAAAGGAAAAACGGAAATGGTACTGTTGCTTTTACAACAACATCAAATAAGATGAAAGCCAAGACTCCTGAGAGAGTAACCAGATCCAAGTCTAAGAAATTTATTTTCCAATCCGAATCTAGTGAGAGTGAAATATCTGAGAATGAGTTAGAAAATCTTGCTCGAAGGATGAACAAGATAGCTGGCCAAAGGGGTTTCCAATCCAAGTATAAGAAAAAGGAAAAGAAAGATAAGAAAGATGGAGAAGTTACTTGTTATGAATGCAAGAGAGCTGGACATATTAGACCAGATTGCCCTATGCTCAAAAAGAAAGAAAGGAAAGAAAGGCATTCATACAGGAACAAAAAGAAGTATTACAAAGCCAAAGCTAAGAACATTTTGAAAGCTAATGACACCTGGAGTGCCAGTGGTGGTGACTCTTCAGATGAATATTCTGATTACGAATCTTCAGGATAGAAGAATCTTGGTCTGATAGCCAGATTATCTATTGATAATCATTGTTTTATGGCTAAGGTATGAAATGCTGAATCATTGACCAATGTTTCTTTAAATTCCAATGATAGTGAGTATTATAACTCTTCTAATGAAGAATCCTCTTCTGATGAAGAAAATACTTTACCTACTTATGAAGAAGTCTCTAGGTTTGCTGAACTTCTTGAAATTGAGAATTATAAACTCAATAAGAAACTTGATAAGGCAAACTCTAGGAATTCTATTCTTACAAAAGAGATATCAGATCTTTCTAAAGATCTTGATAAGAAAAATTCTGATTTTGAAAGTATTTCAAAAAATTTTGAGGAAGCATGTTCTGAGAAGAAAAAACTTTCTAAAGAGTTAGAAAAAGTAATTTCTAAGAAAAATGTTTTTGAGCCTAGCTCTAGTTCTAAAACTAATGATTTTGAGGATAAAAACTTGGTTATAAAAATCAAGTCCTAAATTTTTTCCTTAAAGAAGTGTTTATCAAACTTTACCCATGGTAAGGAAAATTTTGATAAAATGTATTCCCAAATACGACCTTTAAGAAATAAATCTGGATTTGGTTATACCCATGCAAAACCATTTTTCAGTAACAATTATTTTGTTCCTCAAAGTGCCCCATTTTGTACTAAGGGTCAATGTGGTGGTCACTGGACAAAGAATTGTTCCTTAAACAAAACCCAATCTCTAGGATTTCATAAAGCTTATTTTTCTAAGAAGATGTGGGTACCTAAAATTTTATTATCTGGAAATCTCGGATCCAAACAAGTTTGCATTCCGAAAGTCTAATTTTCTTATTAATTTCTAGAAAATAAAGAGAGTACCAGCAACAATACATGGTACATAGATAGTGGATGTTCCCAGAACATGACTGGTAACAAAAGTTATTTTGAAAAGATTATCAAAACTAAAGGAGATATTATTCTTCAGTTTATCAGAACGCAAGATCAACTTGTTGATATTTTCACAAAATCATTGCCTTCTGATAGATTTGAATATATTAAACAGAAGTTAGGAATGATAAATATAAGGTAATCATTCTTCTTTAACTTTCTATTGAAAAAGTCTCCTGACAGCAATAAACTCCTTTTCATAGGGGGAGTACATTTGATTGCTAGATAAAAAAAGTTTTTCAAAATTTGTTTCAAAACTTTTCGGAACTAAATTTCTAGAATGGAATTTCCGGAAACTAAAATTTCCAGAATGGATATGTTCATATAGAAGACTTTTGGAATCAAAGACTTCGTATTGAACGCTTCCAGAATGGAAAATTTCGTACTGGTATTTTCGTAACGGGACTTTCGTACCAAATCTTTCAAAATGAGTTTTTCGTTTTCAAATTCTGTAATGAAATTTTTGTACTGAGTTTTACGTACTGAGTTTGTTTTACATAGTGAGTTTTTCAAACTATGTATTTTCATAATAAAGATTTTTCGTAGTCATTTTTATATTACCCATTACGAATAATCCTCCTAAGACAATCCGAAAGGTATGATTTCCTTATCCAAATTTTCGTAGTCATTCTTTACTTGCTGGTATTTTCTTATACTTTGTTTTCGGATTATAGTTTTCTTAATTCTTTGTTTTAATAAAAACCTCAAAAGATCGGATTCAGGTTTTCTTGAGAATTGGTTTTCAACCGTCAGATCTGATCTCAGCTTGTCACAACCATTTGATCAACCATGGAAGTTGAACCGTTTTTCGTTGCCTATATAAAGGGGACCCCAAAATAGTTGTCCCACATCGGTTTTCAAGCTCCAGCGTCGCGAAGCTCTGCCTCTCTGTTTTAAGACCGTTCCGAACTTCAGATTTATCAGTTCCGAACTTCTCAGAGGTCTTCAAATCCGAATGTCTGTGGAAGTAGCTTCTCAAGACATGTCTTCCTCTAAGCCAATTTCGAAGTGGTTAGTATACAGAGAAAGACTAGTTCATCCGGATTTCATCAACAAGTGTGATTATCTTATTTCCAAGAATATAAAGCTAAATGGTTTAGAAGATGTTGCGGTGTCAAAACCTGGGAATCAAGATGAATTATATTCATATTTTCTTATAGAGTTTTATGAGACACTCTCCTTTCTTAAGGAAGATGGAAGAGAAAAGTTGTCTTTTAAGTCTTATGGTAAGACTTATAAGCTTTCATATGCCAAGGAAGCCATCTTGGTAGGGATGAATAATGATGGTGAATCTGAATTCATATCTCATGTGTTTCCAGATTCAAAGGGTAGATTCGACAAGGAAAATGCTTTAGAAACTCTCGGACTGGCAGATGATAAGGCTCCGAATATTGCTTCTCTATCTACAAATTTCTAGATTCTGGAGTTATGTGTACAGGGTCTTATCATACCAAGGAAGGGTGACAAAGATAGCTTAAAGAAGAGTGAGATCTACATCCTAGATTTTCTGATAAATCTGAGGAAGTTTAACCTGATGAAGCACATTCTTATCACCCTTGAGAATTTGAAGAAAGGAAATCCAAGAGCTCAGATTATAATGTATCCAACAATCCTCTCTAAATTGATAGTTTGGGGCCTTGAGTATTTAAAGGAGGCTTGCAAGTCTAAGCTAAGAGTTTGCAAGATTATGCTAGTCAGTGATGGTACACTTAAAAGAATGGATGTATCTTTTGACAAGAAGACTGGTCAGTTTGTTGATTCACCTGCTTAAGAAGAAACAGTTCTAAAAGTTTCTGATCCGGAATCCTCTAAGCCGGTAAGGAAGAGAAAGTTGAAAGAAGTTGAAGTAGAATAAGTAAATCCCAAGTCTAAGGAAGTTCATTCTGCACCCCCAAAACCAAAGAAGAAGAAATATTACCCAGATGAGGTTGTTGCTAAATGGAGAGAGATGAAAGAGAAGAGAGTGCAAGGGGAGCCTCAGTTTGGCTTGGACCCTGCGGAGGCTAAGGCCTTGAAGGAAAGAACTGCGGATGATCTAGAAAAACCAGCAAAAGATAAGAAGCTCAAGAAGAAGATGTCTGAGGATGAGGTAGCTCAGGCTTTGTTGAAGTTCAATGAGATGGTTTCAGCCAATATTCCTATTCCGAGATATTTTTCATTGGAATCTCTACCTGAGACTCCAGGAAGAAATTTCGTTGCTCCGGAAGAAGCTGCTGCTAAGACTGCTGAGGAAGTAGAGAAAGTTGAGTAAGTGGTAGAAGAAGAAGATGTTGCTGAAGGAAGTGGTGAAACCAGAGATGTGTTGAAGCAAGTAGATGATTATAAGGGGACACCTTCGAAATGTTTGTCCCTCCGAACATCAGAAGCTGAATCTTCGAAGCTAGTTACTCCAGCAATGGAAGAAGAGAAAGGAGAAGAAGAAGTAGCTTATCATGGAGAGGAAGAACAACTTCTACAAGATATTGCTCAAATGGAAAACATAGAGGTTGGTGCTCAAGAAGTTGCTGATGAGGAAGACAATGTTGTCCAAGTTTCTGAGAGTGAGAAGAGAACTCTGGAACATGATTATATTCTGAAAAAAGACAAGGGAAATCAAATTCTTGCTGATACTCTGAGCTCAGTAGTGGTGAAGAGAAAGGAAGTTGGAAGTTCTTCAAAGAGAAAGCTTGAACTTGTTGAAGAAGAAAATTCTCCGAGCAGAGTCTCGGATTCGGAGTCATCTTCGTTGGGGCATGACTTTGTTGTTCATTCTTTAATGAAGTTGGTGGGAACTATTCCGACCTTCTCAAGTATTGACTCAAGATGTCAGATGCTCCAACATGCTTTGAATCAGAAATCATACTCCGTATCTATGGTTATGGACAAGTGTGTTGAAATAGAGGCTCAGTTCAAAACCTTTTTTGTTGGCTACGAATCCCATAGAAAATCTTGCAAGAGGATGACAAACTGGTCGAGGAAGACTGTAGAAGAGTTGAGGCTTTTTGATGAATTTCAAGACAATGTTAAAGATGCTTTTGAGACCGAGGACAGGAAGATAAATGAGCTGACTTCTTCCTTTGAATAGAAGTTGACAAATGAAAAGAATTTCTGGATTCAGGAGGTCAGAGATCTGAATGGGAAGCTGAATTCTCTTTCTCAAAATTGGAAGTTTGAAAGGGATCATCGGATTGAGTTTCAAGAAAAGTTGTTAAAGAAAGAAAAAATCATGAAGGCTCAGGAAGAAAAGCTTCAAGCTCAGGAAAAAAAGATTGAAGCTTAATCTGCAAGAATAATGGTCTTAGAGAAGCAAGATGAAGAAGATCATACAGACTTAAAGAAGATAAAGACTATTCTAAAAGGTCTCATGGCGAAGGAGAAAGATCCCAAATAGACAGATCTGATCTTTTGTTGTATCTAAATTTTCTTTGTTTCCGAAATTTCAAACTTAATGGAAATTGTGCGTGTCATTTCTTTTGTTGTTGCTACTAATTTTTTAGGTACTTTGCTATTTTTTCCATTCCCTCGAATTCTTTTTGAAAATCACAAAGGGGGAGAAGGAATAGATCCTTATGAAAAAAGAACTCTAATAAGAGCTTATCTAAGGGGGAGTTTTCATTAAAGAAGACTTTCTTATTCGTAATGAAATGTCACTCCGGAAATCTAGAATACGATCCTTAGAGTTTCAAAGCCTAAGGGGGAGTTAGTCGTATTCATCAATATCCTTAAAGCAAAGGGAGATAAGCCTTAATGATTTTACTTCTTCTTAGAAGTTCTTTTTCAAAGATGTTTGTGCTTTCCAAAAAGGGGGAGATTGTTGAGTCAATAAGGTTTTCCTTATGACTTTTCCATTCCTTCTTGTTTTGAAAATCACAAACACCTTATCTTTAAGAAAATTGATTTTATAAGGAAAATTGCTTTTATAAGGAAAATTGCTTTTATAAGGAAAATCGCTTTTATAAGGAAAATTGCTTTTATAAGGAAAATCGCTTTTGTAAGAAAAATTATCCTTATCATATTTTCATCCATATTTTTCTTAAGTATAAGATTCGGATTCATTTCTATATTCTTGGAATTGTTTGAAACTTTGATATGAGGTATTCTGTTTTTAGGATCCGAATTCTGGACAAGAACTGTAATAAAGTTTCACTCCGAAATCCAGATGAGAACTGTAATAATGTTTCATTCCGAACTCCGGATACGAACTCTAATTAAGTTCTACATCAGTTTCCGGATGCGAATCCTTATGAAGTTCGACAACAAATTCTCATTACGAATTCTTGTGATGAGTTCTCATTACGAATTCTGATAATGAATTCTCATTACGAATTCTGATAATGAATTCTCATTACGAATTCTGAGGATGAATTCTCATTACGAATTCTGATGACGAATTCTCATTATGAATTCTGATGAAGAATTCTCATTACGAATTCTGATGACGAATTCTCATTGTGAATTCTCATTACGAATTCTGATGATGAATTCTCATTACGAAACCTGATGATGAATTCTCATTACAAATTCTGACGACGAATTCTCATTCCGAATTCTCATTCCGAATTCATCTATTAAACAGAACTTGATCATCTTTGTTTTATACACTCTGAATTTATTCAGAATCTGAATCTTCACTCCGAACTTTCATTTTACTTATGTCTTTATATTTTTTCTACTCTTTATTATTTTTTCTTACACTATGAACTTTCACTCCGAATCTTCACTCCAAACTTTTGAGTTAGAATTTAAACGATGTCGTACATTCTGTTACACATGTTTTGTTATAAAACGATGTCGTCTATTCTGTTTTGAACTAACCGTTGGTTAAGTTACACATGTACAGGTCCCTCCAATTTTTAAGGAAAATATGACCGTTGGAAAGGAGGCTGACCTTACCTATAAATAGGAGCTCATTTGAAAGATCTCAGTGCTAAAATGCTGACTGATCTTCGACTCATGTGATTACATGCTTGAAGTGATTTCTAGAGAGAGAGGCTCTTATTAACTCTCAAAGCTTCGTGCGACTCCGAATGTTGGTGATTACATTCGAGGACTTCTGGGGATAAGAAGAAAGAGGTGCCGACTACCTTGAAGTTTGAGGGCTTCCTTGCTGAGGAAGACAGAGGTTGCCAACTACCTTGAAGTTGAGGGCTTGCAGGTATAGAAAGACAGAGACACTTCAATCTTCGTATCGAGGGCTTACCCTGGTGTGGGTAAGACAAACTTGCATGAAAGTATAAATCAAGGGACCTTTATCCAAGGTTGTTGGATACCCTTCTCTTTGGGTTAAAAGACTTATATCTTGTTACTAGTAGTTCTACTACTTGTTTATTTTCCGCTGAATTTTGTATTATAAGGAATGTATAACTTTTTTATACTTCCTTTCTTGTACTTTGTTTCATTTAGATTCTATACGCTTTAAGGTATAATCTCATATTGTAATCTTTAGTTAAGATTCAATTTCCGGAACCATTTTTCCGGAACCTTTATTCGGAATCCCTCTCCAAGTTTACATTTGGTATTAGAGGTGTTGTGAATTTGCTTAAGTTTAACTTTGTTAAACTTAGCCCTTTCCTTTGCTTAAGGAAAACATAGTTAATCGTAACTAACTTTAAAGGTTCCAAAGGAATATTTTAAAGTATACAATTCACCCCCCCTCTTCTAAATTGAGCATCTACAACATTATTTAGATCCTATCGATCCTACAAGAATCCCATATTTCCTAGTTTATGGTGTGTTCATATATATCTAATGGGTGGGATTTTACTTTCCCCACATTATACCTTAGTTGACATTTCATAAAAAGTAGTTGAATATTCCATGATACTTTCTAAGAACTATTATTATAAATTCAATTTTACATTCTTCTAAAATAAATGTGATTTATAAGGGATAATGAATAATAAATCCATGATTAACTATTTTATTTTTTAGTAAAATTGGTAAATTGTATCAAAATTCACCCTAATGTATTCCTAAATTTTTAACTTCAATGTATATGTAACAATATTCCATGTATTCATATCAATTGACACATGCATTTGAGTACTATATGCAATGTAAATAATAAAAAATAGACTTTTGGGGGCCAGTAGGTTACCACATGCATTCTATACAACCTTTAATTTTTAACATATACTTCTTACCTTAATAATTTTTTAACACCATTTTTCTACACCACTCTTTTATTTTTTTTACCATATTACATTTTTCCAATTTCTTACCTTTTGGCTGTTCTTCACCTCTGGAATGATTTTTACCTTATAATATTTACATTATTTCAACATAACTACCATGTTTCTCCTTGATTTTTGTAGCATCCATAGGTACATCGGACATTATCTACACAAATATTTAAATAATTAATTTATATTATTGAAATATGGTAGTGAACATATAATATTATAAGAAAACACATTATTTATAAAAAACTAATGAGTTAAATTTAATATATTCACTAAATTTTATTTTCTTTGAAAGTTGAAGAGTTGTAATCCTTTTATCATGTATCTAAATACTCTCTTTGTGACCCTATATGATATATGAGAAACCATTAATATTGGGACCACCATGAAATGGCAACGATGTACAAATTAAAGGGCCACCCTTAGTGGAATTTTTATTTGAAAATTCAATTGTTTTAGTCACCAACATCATGTATAAAATATCTAGGGAATAAAATAATTGTGTTATATGTGATTACATTATGAACAGTTCATCCATGTACCCTTCCTTATATAAATTTACTTTCATGGGTCCCAATTCTTTAACATTAACTACACTCATATTATCGACCCATTTTCACTGAAAAAATTGACCCTTGGAATGTTATATAATCCAACTCCCATATTCTTTTGATGGTGAAAAGTATGATATATTCATGTAAAATAGAATTTTGTCCATGGTACCAGATATATGCATAAACTTTTCCATAAATGTAACTCCACTATTATTCATTATACTATATTCAACATATTCCGTTGTATATAAAATATAACTATATACTAAATAAACATTATATGAGTATACCTGTACACTTGGTCCTCTAGGTATACATAAAAGTAGATCAAAAATTGTGTTTTTATTATTAGATAACTCCTTAAAAATATGGACTCAAATCCATATTATAAAATATTTATTATTTATATTTTATATCCATATATCATCTCTTGATTGATTAAACTACATGAGAATAAGTTTATGAGTTTCAAAATATGGCACAACCTATTTACTATTATATAAAAACTAATAGTGATCGTGTTCCTTATTTTTAATAGTAATTGCAACAACATATCTTTATAAAATTATTCTACTCACATGATTACCACAACAATGATATTTTTTGGGACCAATACTATCCACATCATATTGGTAGTTGGTATAGAAATTAATAGCTTCTTAAATAATATATCACATTATAATAAAACGTTATATTCATTTTTAATTTTTGAAGTACCATTTCAAAATATTCAAATATTATTTAATAAGGTAAAACCATCTATAATTTTTGGGACCACATAGTTAGGATTATCTAGCCAAGTGAACCATTAAGTTAACCATTATATAAAATAATAAAGGTGGGGATAATATCTCTAATTAACATAATATGGAAACAATTTTATTTTCCACATTTAGAAATATCACTATGTTTATAACATTATTATATATTTCTTTGAAAAATATGTACATTTTGGTTAATGTGTGTTAGAAATTATTAGACATAATGTAATGTTAATCCACTAACATTAAATATTGAATAAAAACACGACAATCATGTCATTTTAACACCGTTAACTTCAAACCAATCACTAACATGTTATTCGTGATATTTTATTAATACCCTTATAGAACTTATATACCATTATGGAAGTTACAAAAATAGAAATATCTCTTTCTTTGAAAGAGTGTAAGGATATGGAGGAAGAAAACCAAATCTTTTACCATTTATTTGTGCAAACTCTTCCCTTATTCCCATACCATTCATGTTAACCTACCCTTAATTTTATCTTTCATTTTTGAGTGTATTTATTAATGTTATAATGATACTATTACACAATTTTTTTTCTACATGCATGAAATTAAAGAAAATTTTGACCTGTAAAAAATTATAATACAGAAATTCAATAAAAAAATGATCATATTTCCAAACTGATTTCATAAGATTTTCTATAAAGGGTTTACCAAAAAATGGTAAAAATATCCTTTAATTTCTTAAAAATTTCAACTCCTATTAATAGAGAAGGTGTTATACTTTATTTATAATTCCCATTGAATTATTTCATCCAAGATAAATATTTATGTCATCGGGGTAAAACATTATGATGTTTTAAAAACACTATCTTCATTAAATATTTCAACAAAATTGAGCATGTACTTTCATTACAATTGTGAAACCTTATCATTTATTTAATGTTATATATTAGAAAATATCAATAAATAAAAAATACATTTATAATAGTAAACAATATGTCTCTCAACATGAACTCTTAATTTCTATGAGAATCATAAAATATAACACTTGAATCCCACATAAAGCATAGATATCTTTTTAATGGATCCAAATAAACGTTAATATCATTACCATGTTGTTTTCATCATAATATAAGCAATGACAACATAATATTCTTATACTCCATGTATAACCATGGTGGAATATTATAATCGACAAACATAACCATTCATATACCAGGAGTTCCACTTTTTACACCAATAGGATTCATTCTATCTATAGATAGTGCAATATGGAGGTTTCTCACCTAATCTCTAAATTTAGGATACCCATAATAAATTTTATTCTACTAAGGAGTGTCTTTTTAGTGAAGAACTTCTCTATATTTAATTATTGTATATGTATTCCACGTCAATTACCTTATGGTTTCTCCACTTACATATAGTCTTTTAAACCTTAGAATGATTGGAAAATACCATACAAATTTCAACGGAATTAATCTGTCTTTCTGGTATGAAGTTACACCAAACTTATGGAATTTTTAAAGTGATAGACCATCCATATGAAACAATATATATCCATTTGGAAATGCATGTATTATTTAAGTGGTTATTCCCATTGAACATAATATCTATTTATAATCATATGCCTGATAAGTAATATCATTATCTTCTGATTACATATCCTTCAAGAGAGAAAATAGTTTTTATTAATGTCAGTGTCTCTCCTTCTATTCACACCTTCATAATTATATAGATTTAGTATGTTTGAAATTAATGTATATTTAGTAAAACCAATATACAATGGCATCATTTCATATCGCTTTAACTTCTCAAAAAACATTGTAAAATCATGAAGGTCATCTTCAATCATCATTGTCATTTACTCAATATGATATCCATTATCGTTTACAGTTATATTAATATTATTTGTTTCAACAGTATTCATATTTTAGAAAAAATAAAAAAATATTTGCATATAATGTATCAATTTTCTCTACAAAAATTACTTAAAGTGTGGTTTAAAAAATTTAAATAGAAATTATAATACGTAAATATATAAAGTATATTAAATAATATATTTTAATCCTATGTTTTATATTACATTGCTAAATATATAGAGTTTATATCTATTTTATAAAACTATAAACATAAATCAAATTTAACAACTATTCTTGTCAAAAAACTATATTTCAATTCACAAATATCATTTTTAGGTGTTAAATTGAAATCATTTTAATACATAATACAAATTTAATAAGGTTTTTTCTTTCTTATAAAATTAATTTTGAAAAGTACAAACATATAACATATATTTAATTATTACTCAAAAATATATGTTCTATTATTCACATATATAGTATTAAAAATTCCTCATTATGTGTGATTGACTATTATATATTATCTAAAAATAAAATATCCTCAAAACTATATATAAAACATTATCCATGAAATTTTTATGTTTAAATATAGGTTTTGTTAATTCCTAAAATTTGTGTGTGATCTGTATGAACGTTATGCCACATTCATAAGATATTTCAATATGTATTTTGTTTTACCTAAAATATATTATATGATAAGGACAATATTATTATGTAGGTATTTATATGACTAAAAAGATCTATGTTATATTTATTATATTTTCTATAATTTTTTTATAGAACATTTATCGATTGTAATGAGAAATCTTAAACACCAGTTGAGTTACTTATAATAAAAAGTAAAATATTCTATTCTACTATTTTTAACTAAACTGTATTATTTTTTTAAATGATTCAAATATTCAATGTCACTATTTCCAATAAAAAATCAATTACTACGTGACAAAGAAACACATAAAAACTGATCCAATAAAAACAAATTATGTGTGTGTGTGTAAATATATAAATTGATATGAGAAATTATTTACAAAAAACACACACACAATGTGATAAGATAGAGAATTAAGGTTTGATAAGGATGGATGGTAGGTCGAAGATTGACATATACATGAACAATCCAAAAAAACCGAAAAAAACATCATGATCAGAGGATATATCATTAAAATATAAGTTTCAAATTTCATACCTTCAATTTTAGAATTAGAATCAACCACAAAATGATTCGGGGAGGGGGGATGCATATCTATGGTGGGAGCTTGTATAGGAAGGTCAATGAGTGGATCAATTAGGATTATTTTAAAAATATGATAAGGGATTTATTAGTGTTTATTAAAAATCATTAACAAAAGAGAAATTTATCAGCATTAAAATTTAATGGGGTGATGATTTAATATTTTTTGAACAATAAATTTGACAATGATAATTCTCATATTAATCTTACACATCTTTAGAAATTCAGATTTAATATTAGACATCATCGGTTTAATCTTATGTTGAAATATTTATTTGTGTTAATTTTATCACTGATAAAAATTGATCTTTAATAGTATTAAAAGAAACTCTAATAAATCCCAAACATAAAATAAATACAAGAATAATTATAATATGTACGTATTTTCAATTATATAAAAAAAATAAAAATTAATAACTACATTTCAATGTGTTTAATTTTATTTTAAAAAATATTATTAATTATATAAAATTTGTCAATTTTTTTTTCAATAAATTGTTAGTGAGGTAAATGTATAATTAAATTGGAAAACATTAAAAAATACATTAAAATTGAAAATATTTAAAATAAATTATTTATTATATAAATTTATATAATATTAATTAAATATATTAATGATTAATAATAATGGTATTTAAATAAATTTTTTCAATATTTTAAAATTTTATTAATTATATATAAGAATTTATAGTCAGTATTATAAAAAATTTTACTTCTGTTTAAAAATCTCAATAATAGTATCTCAATTTATAGAGTATTATTTTCAATTTACAATTAATTATTGTTAAATTTACTATAAAATATTTTTTAAATAATTTTAAATTATTACTATTTTAATAAAAAATATATAAATCATGTATGTAATAATATAATTATTTTTTCATCTACTACATGAAGAAAATAAATGTATAATTTTGTTCATAATATAATTTTTTTAAAAGTAAAAAATTGAATGTAAAAATTCTAAAAATTCTAATAATTATACATAAATATATTTATAATTTCTAATATATCGATATATTATTTTTAATATATACTAGATAGAGGGAATTATAATAACCAAATTCACACACACTCAGAAACCTTAGTGGGTTAAGCCTTATCCCTCACTACAATGATGGAAAGACACCCATCAAACCAATTTATTACATATCAATGACCCTTGAAGGCCAAAGATGTTGAAGACCTAAATGTGTTGTGATATAATGCATTGAAATGCCCTTATATTCACATTCTTACATTCTGCATGGCCAACCTGATTGTGTTGTGGTCCATTTCCTAGAACTGAGGCTCCACGACATGGTTTCTCTAATGTTCCGGAAATTTTTGGCCCATTCCATGGAATTTCCAGGAATTCAAAGGTTTTTCAAAGGCTAGAGACGAGTTTGGCCATCATGAGGACCACCATTCCATATAATTAAATGCGGTTCAAGAAATTTTTAGTTTCATGGAGCTATGATCAAGTGGTGATTCCATATGTTTAGGTTTTTTGGAAGGATCTGAGAATTTTGGAGTGCTTATGTGGTGTTGGGTGCACCATAGAGAGTGAAACTGCTAGGGAGGCCATTTTGGTATTCTTTTTCCCTGGGGAATCTCCCTGTATAAAACAAAAAAGGTAAATTACCAAGGCATTGGGTGTGTCAATGTGCGATGGCATGGTGGGACTGAGCACGCATGCAAAGGTGAAATGATGACCGGGGTTCCTCAATGCCATAGTCTTCGGTGTGGTGGCTAAAAATGGCGAGGGAATTTTATTTACACCATAGTGGTGGTCCAGAGTAGTCTTTGAGTTTTCCATGAAGGTAAGGTAAGTTTATCTTGGCTACTATGTGGGTAATATGTAGTACATTACGAGGGTAGTTAAAGATTTATTAACCTCACATCATTTTATGATCTTCTCACATAATGGTATAAGTTAGTCTAGTCCTCATATATAGGTTGTTATTTTTCATTTATACGTAGCTGGTGTGAGGTTATTGCCTTATTTTAGAGTGTTTTTGAATACTCACATGAAGGTCATCACATTGCATATGAGTAAATCAATTTAACCTTACATAATGAGACCCTCTTGCATATAGGTAGTTTTTAAGAGTAGAAAATCTAGATTTTTATTATTCCATCCCAACCCCACTATGAAATGACTTTTAAAGAAAATAAATGGAAAAAATAAATTAAAAATCTTGGTTTTAAATATATAAAAAAATGTTTGGATTAAATATTGGAATTCCTATTTTATAAAAAATTAATTTGGATCAAGCAAAGAGAATTGAAATCAAACTGATACTAATGTGAATTATATAAGAATTTTTGTCTAGTATATTTTAAATATCGGAGGTAGAGAATTAATATACACTATATTAATTATAAAACTAGTGATTTTCCTTTACCATTGAATATTTTCATTTAATCTAGAACCTGGGTGATAAAAACTTTTCGATTCAATATTTGTGGGACTTCTTCCATCGTCTAAATACTTTCAACACTAGTTTCTAAACCTATGTATATTTTCTCTCTCCATTGTTTTTGGTGCTACAAAATATAATGCTTCTTGAGGTAGAGGATTTAATATCCTCTCTATTTCTTCTATAAATAAACTTTTTATCATTATTTTGTTTTTACTATATTATTAGAATTAATTAACTTAGAAAAGTATTTAAAAAATTTGAAAAACGGAAGAAAATAAGGGTTGTGTTGCGCATGTACTTTCCCACATGTTATTAGGTTATTTTATGCATTTTGGTTATCATTATTTATCTGCAAAAATTATTATTAATCACAAAAGTGTAATATGATAGTAAAAGAGACAAAAAAAATTATGTAGATAAAGTGTTGTATAAAACTTGATATTATTGAGATAAGTAATCCTTTTTCATTTAAAGAAAACTGCAACATGTTTTATCTATGAGATGAGGCCATCTTTATGACTGTGAAATTATTTTCTATTAAATACCTTCTTATTGATGGGTTTAAATGTTATAAACTATTCTCATGAAATATTGTTTTGTTTGAATTCTAGAATGACATCAAATAATTAAATAATAAATAAATTCAGCAATTAAAGGAGATAGTGGAATAATCATGAGTTTAATGATATTGATATTGTACCTTATAATATAAATGATGGGAAATATTTTTATTACTTATTTATGTGTGTTTGTGGTTGTGATAAATAATGTGAAGGTGTTATAGATGTCTTGTAGTGTTGAATGATGATGTAATAAAGTGATGGTGGGTTATTAATTTAAATTTGGCATGGCGGTATGGGGATGAATTGGATAATGTGGGCTTTAAATTAATGTGAAACAATGGAATTAATGTTATAAATGTTAATGAATTAGATTTACCTTAATGGAATAACATGTGTGGTGTAATGCCTTGACCTGAATCATCTAGTTTGATCCAAAGTGCCACATAGCCTCATGTGCTCCTCTCCATGTACAAGTGGTTTCCTATTAGTAATGAGGGGATAAATTCCATCATTCGGGAGACTATACTGTCAGTTTAAATGAAGAAAAGTGTAAATAGTAACAAAATTGAAATAATAGACAATTTTTTAAAAATCATGATGTGTATATCATGTCATATACGGTAATAAACCAAAGGCCACCAAAATGTAAGGTCAAACAAGAGTACCATCACGACCGATAAGTAAACAAAACGCTAGAAAATCCATCCAGATTCCATCATAGTACCACCACTAAACACTATGCTTCATCAACTAGCTCTCTATCAATGGGAATTTTCCCTTCCTTGGTTCCCTTATCATGAATTCTTCATGTGCAATGAGATATCCATGTAGGGTGTGACTATAAAACCAGAAATACCCCATTAATTCATACTTAACACATATAAGTTCATGATAAATATAATAATGTATGTCATGAAATTAAGTGAGTGCATAAGTAAACATATGGTCACATATGCATTGAGTCATCATGAACTAACCAATCCACCACAAAATCTATCCCCACATTCTTTGGAATGACAGTAGTAAGGATGTAAATGTCAATCAAAACCTATCATAATACAATCCTCAAGTGTCAACATCGATTGGTACCCTATTCCTATCATTCATGTTTCTAAGTTCCACATTTAAGGAACACCACATCCCCCCTTAATGGAATTCATTTATCAAAACACCACACACCCCACCCTGATGGTGGTCATAAAACCTAGATGATGGTAAGTCCCACTTGACACGTCGGGTGTATTTGGATGTGTACATCACCCCTACAAAGAAATATCCCATATAGACCTATATCTAAAGGATTATCAAAAACATTTCATGGTCTAATCCCATGTTATCCAAATTTTCTATGATCCAACACATACCATCAAATGAGCTATAGTCCATAGACTTTGCCATATCATCACGCTACCCCTCTAAGGGGTCGTCTAACAAATAATGAGAAACCTATCCATCCTGATACATGAATAAAGGTTCTATAGAGTATGAAATAAAAAAAATATCATAGAAAGGAATAATAAGGAATATCAAGAAACGTTCTCAAGTGGCTACACAAAAATAATAAGAACACATACCAAGGATGGATAAAAATGGCCACTCACACACCCACATGAAACAAATATAAATCATGGGTTTCAGGAATAAGGGATAAAATAATGAAAAAATCATATACTAGGCCCTATGTGATTAGGATCTTCCTACCTCAAGATCATATATGTCAATATCATGGTTCACTAAGAAGGTATCCACCTGAAACAAGCTCACGCCCAAAGTCCAAAGAAGCGTCACCAATAGAATCATCACTGAGACATCATACGATCAAAAAAATATGCAATAAAGGTTATTTTTGCACTAATTTTAGGAATAGACTTTCTATACTACACAATACACAATAGTCTAAGATATAACAGCCTAATTCCATGATCTTTAGAGAGGGATAGAAGAAATCATACAGAATAAGAAATACTCATTGGAGTTATCCAATGATTCACCCTAATCTAAAAGCACTAATAATGGAATATGGAAGGATACATTAGATATAACAAAGAAGAGGCAAGACCAATATAAACAAATAAGAAATTAGGTCTTAAATAATATTTTTAGCACCAATTAAAATTCTACCAAGAATGATCCCCAAAATCCCTAATCTTAGAGTGGTGAGGATAATCAACTAGCTTAATCAGAGTAAAACAAGTGGGGGAGGAATTATTCATCCCCTCATTATGATAAAACGGGGTTTTAAGACTAGAAAAATCTCATTTATGGACATATAATGAATAATGTTATTGTTTTTTCCATTTTAAAATGTACATGAAAGTCACTATGACCTCCACCATGGACTACAATACGACTGTGGTGTTCTTCAACACTACATCCCTAAATGGCCATACTTATGACTTGTTACCATATTATAATCCATTTTCACTAATCATAACCACCAAAATAGGCATATTGAGGCTACCCAAGCCCTAAAACAAAGGTATATCCCCATCCCTCCATGACCATGGCTAAACCCATTTTCTACCTGCCCATTTTATATATAAGTGCACCGAGGACCACCATGGACTGTACCACAATTGCGGTGTTACCCATTTTGAATAAAAAGGCTATAAAACCTAGTTTAAATATTTATACATCATTTAGCACCATCTATACATAAGAATAATATATTATAAGGATTAAAAAAACATTTAAGATATGTTGAAACTTCTATTAACTTGACCCTTAAAAATGAGGGTGTTATAATTCACCCCCTCTACGGACTTCTCATTATTGAGAAGTGTCTCTATAGTTCATATTCAAATAACTCTGATCATTGAGCTTCAATATTAGACTCCCACTCTCAAGTCTCCTCTTGGACCTTACTGTGCCTCTATAAGAACTATACTAGTGGAACGATATTCCTTTGTAAAAATTTCTCTCCCTGGTCAACTATAGAGACTGAATGCTCTTCACATGATTCATCCAGATCCATTTCAACACCCTCACAGTCTAAAAAATTTAGAGGATCATGCATGTACATCCAAAGTTGAGATATATGAAACACATTATGCATACCACAGTAACACTATGGAATGCCCAAATGATAATCCATTGTTCCTATATGCTTGATGATCTCGAATGGTATAATAAATCTCAATTATATCTTTCCTTGTTTCTAAATACATCGAGGCCACAATCAAGGAGTCACCCATTAGAAAACCTAGTCACCCACAATGGACACCAAAGGTCTCCTCCTATGGTACACATATGATCTTTATCTTCTCTTAGTGTTGAAAGACCTCTTTCATATCAACTTTACTATATCCAAACTCTCTTATACTAGGATCAGTCCCATAATAAATAACTCACCCACCTCATGCCAGCATAATAGTGAGTGAAAACGTTAACCATTGGGAGCCTCATAGGGTTCCATCTGGATATAATCCCTATAACTATTATTAAAGGAAAACTCTACAAAGGATATATTCTCATCCCATAATCCTCAAAATTTTAGGATGGAAGATCAAAGTAGATCCTAAATAATTTTATCATCCTTTCAGAACAACCATATATCTATGGTTGATATGCCATTATCAATATCAAATGAGTCCCTATAGCCTTCTACAAGACTTTCAAAAACAAATATGTGAAATGCGTGTCTATACCCATTATAATGATAATGAGAACATTCGGTAGATGTAAAATCTCATAAAAATATATCTTTCCTAACTAATCTACATATAGAGTCTACCAAATTGGTAATAAATGGGCCACCTTAGTCAGCCAAATTTCTATTACCCATATAACATTGTGATTAATTTAGGTTATTTGTAACCATATAAAAAACCCAATGTGAAACCATCCCATTTCTACATGGACACTTGAAGTGGATAGAATAACCATTGGGGCATCAATGCTCTAAATTTTCTCTCTAGTAGGTAAGAATTTTTGTAAGAAAACCAACGACACCTCTAATCATACTTTTCAAACAAAACTGTCATCTAATGTCATGGTATATTATCATTGACTCGAGATGCACTATCCACAAAAAGTAATGGGAGTCTTTTATAAGCTTTTCCTTGATAGGATCAGGAACTACAACCTTCCCATGGATATAAACCACATAACAATTGTTTAAGGACTGACCTAATACTTTATCAACTCCACAAACTGCTCTCGTATCACTACAAACTACGAATTTAACTTCTAAATAGTCTTAAACCAGTCCAATAATGTTGATGTGGTAACCAAAGGAACAAATTTAAATTCCAATATCTCCTTAATTACATACATCCTCTAATTAGACAACAAACACATCAGATGCCGCTCTTCCGCCGAATTCCTCTATCCAAGTTACTGGGCATCCTCTATCTTCTGGATGATAGAATCTTCAATAGAATTACCTTTACCTGGTGCATAATCCATACCGAAGTCAAAAATATTTAGATACTTCACACAGTGAATCTACCTCAAATTTACGTCTCATTTTGAGAAGATATAACATATAATATTGTCTTTTGTGTAAATGAATAACCACTATCTAAAGATAGAGTGTCACCAACACTTTAATTCATGGACAAAAACATCCATATCTAGGTCATGAATAGGATAATTCATCTCATAGGGTCATATCTAGTAAGACTCATATTATACTACCTAATCTTTCTAAATCATAAAAACTTCTTATCTAATTCATGTAGTAAAAAAAGAGTTTATATCACATACCAAGTTTTGATAATATCGACACTGGAGATATCATCCATATCCTCTTAAGATCAATAAATACTTCCTCACATAGATCTAACAACTTTAACTTCACCCCTTTCATGGTTGGAGTTTTCATTAGTGCTAAAAAAATAGGAAAATACTAGATGAAACACCAATAGTACAATACTAAAATAAAAAAATCATAATCAGGAATACATTATATGGATGATCCCATGACATTACTACCTCCACCTTCTTTGGGTTAATTGAAAATCCAGCCTTTGACACTACATTCCATAGAAATGAACATCCTTAATCAAAAAGTGACACTTTGATAACTTAGCATAAAGTTGATGTGCTTGATGTGTACCCAAGACTATATCATAATTTATGGCATGTTTCTTTGAGTTCCATGAATAGATGAAGATGTTATCAATGAACACCATGAAGAATGATTAAAGATATGGGTGAAATAAAAATTTTCATGAGGTCCATGAACACTAATGGATTATTTTTCAAACCAAACAGAATCACCAAGAAATTTTATAGCCCATGCATGATCCTAAATACCATATTTAGTATATATTCCTCCCTGACCTATGGATAATGGTATCCTGAACATAGTCTGATCTTGGATGACAAAATTTCTCCTTGCAACTAATCAAACAGATCACCAATCTTAGGAAAAGTGCACATATTCTTCATCGTTAACCGGTTTAACATTCTATTATCCACACATAGTTGAAGATTAACATCCCACTTTTTAATGAACAACAAGGGGTCACCCTAAAGAGATGTTCTCAGTCTGATAAATCACTTCCCCTCTAATAAATCAATCTAAACATTAAGTTCCATCTAATCAGTCAGTGCCATATGACAAGAAGGAAATAAAATATGTTTTTTCCATTAGCATGAGTTATATTTCAAACTCAATCAATATATTAGGAGGTATATATGAAAATTATTCTTGAAACACATCTTGATAATGTTACAAAACTATAGATAAAATGATTCCACTGTTGGATCCACCTAAATATCCAAGCTTACTAATTTCACTGTAATAACTCTAACACGAGTAAAGTTTTTTTCCACTATACCTAATCTGACATCCCATTAACCGGTCAAAAAACCCTTCTCCCTTATGGGTGTATCAATGGATACACATATCATGTAGTTGTTGATGTGATTTAAATAACTTATAAGCCAGTCCATCTGGAAGATCACATCAAATATAATCATCTCTAATATCATGAAATTCCAAAAATTCACATATCCAGTGATCACTATAGGAAATTATAGAAACCTCTAAAGATAGTATTCTTTAGTCTCCAATAGTGTGGTAAGAGAAAGAATTTACGAATATATTTTAATTGGAAAGTCTAAGACCACTACCCCTTGATCATAGATAATGGTATGGGAAGAACCAATATAAAAAAGTGGTCGACAACATATAGGTTATCGAGATAGAACCACAATTTATAGTTGATTTCTCACTACCATCAGCTGGAGATCGATCCACTATAATAACTCAACCTATCTCAACTCCAAACCCTTTCCACTAAGTCATTGATGTATGAGGAGTTTTCATCCTCTAGTAAGGCCCTCCACCCACATCTTAACCTATTCTAATATAAATCTTCCAATAATCCCTTTAGAAAAAAATGAAGATGAATAGCCTTCCACATCAATGGAACTCTACAGGAAGCTTCCTACAAGCATTTATAACAGGCCTAATTTTCCCAAAATTGAAGCACCTGGTAGATAAAATCACATAGAAGAAATTAAGGAATCCATACTCTGACTCATCTTCCTACTTACCTAATATTCCTAGAAATAATTCATCATCCTACTACAAGAAGAGGCCCTGTAGTTGTGATAAAAAGCTTGTTCATCATTCTTCTATGGACTGGAAATAATTCTACTACCACATCTTCCACTAGGAAACTCTCCATGGTCGAGGATTTGTGCATCATCTTTGGGTACGATGTCACA
The DNA here is from genome assembly GCA_963277665.1 of Viscum album. NCBI lineage: Eukaryota > Viridiplantae > Streptophyta > Magnoliopsida > Santalales > Viscaceae > Viscum > Viscum album. The sequence goes on from OY728133.1 coordinate 452,809,353, forward strand.
TCAAAGCTCTTAACCTATCATTTAATATTAGTATGAAGACATTTCTTGAAATTCTAGGAATTTTTGGCCTTCTTTATATCAAAAATAGTATAGCAGTCTAGAAACTTTGTGAAATGATAACAAAATGTGGAGACTAACATAGATCCCTAATACAACTCCATAAAATACCAGAAATGGTCTATCTTCATTGATATAATAAAATATTACTTTAGGAATAGATACTTGAAGGTCTCCTAAGTATGAACCTCTCATATTTCTTTTTGATTCATGGTAGTCCAACATCAACTAGAAGATCTATAGAACAAAAAATATCACCAGTATCACTCACCCATCCACAATAGTTTGGAAAAAATATAAAATGATCTCAATGATGTATATATATCTGTATGCACTCTATAGGCCCCCATTACCCTGAAAATTCGATGGATTCTAGAGTTGGGAGTATGAATTATGATCATTAATGACCTTATGAATGTTTGCGCCTTGAATGGCCAGAATTCAAAAAATTTCTGGCTTAACTGGCTTTACCTCCTTAATCAGAAGAACTGATTTTAGAGTATGTTGAGATTAATTATTCTTCAATATTGGTGGTGAAATAGGAACATCCTATATATCCGGAGAAAATTGGGATTCCCTTATTGGTAATCCCATGAAACTACTTTGTGGAGACATTTATAAAATGCTAAAAGATCATTTTAAACATTTGAATCCATTTGTTCAAGATAAATCCTAATCAGTCTATGGGATCACACAATGGTTCTCTTAGGAGGATACCCATAATTCAAGGTGTATCCCTCCTATATTACCCTATAGTTGAAGAAAAATTACTTATACCTCTATGTTATTAATAGTTATATATATTTACAAAATAATCATTATATGTTTAATTAATCTAATTCCAATACAAATATATCAGATAAGCATAGATATACCACAAAACACAAGGATTTAAGTCATTTAATTAATTATCTAACTACAATGTGACTATCAATATGATTATATAAATCATGTGATCATATATGCCGAGTCATGATTTATGCATGCTCCCAAACCCCTTAAAATAATAAAAATAAAATATATTAACGATCAACATGAAACAGTAAAAACAAAACTATAACAAATATCCCAACAATGGTAACTCATAAGTCAATTACACATGTGTTGGGAAGAAACACATGAAACTTCACTTCCCAAGTTACACATAATCTAACACCTTTACACTATTCCCCAAAACACAGTCAATAATAAATAAAAGAGGGAAAACTACATTTGATACAATTTTTTAATCCCTAACCTAAATTAATGAGTTTGAACTAAGGTACCACATGGCCTCATGTGAGCCTCCCCAAATGCAAGAGGATATTGAATAGTTGTGAGGGTCTGAATGTAGTTAGTGGGGAGACTATACCCTTAATATAAATGAGGAAAAGAATAAATAAAAACATAGATAAAATAATAAAAAATTCTAAAACAAATAGAATGGAATGTATCTCAAGTTATACATATTAAAAAACCAAATACCCCAAAGTTGAAGGTAAAACAAGAGTACTAGAATTATAGATAACTAAATAGAACATCATGTTATCCATTTTGATCCTATCTTAGTTATTCCTATAAATACCATGTGTTATCACCTAGATCCCTATCACAGGGCCTTTACCCTTCCTTATGTCACCTAATATTGAAAATTGTATGTGCATCAAGATTCCCATGCATGGTATGAGTATAAACCCGGCAGGATTCCACTAATGCATTTTTAACACAAGTGAAAAATAAATATAACAATACATTTCATGAAATAAAGTAAATGTAAAAGTAAACATATAGATGCACATGCACTATGTCATTGTGTGCTAATAAAGCCTGCACAAACCTCAACCCTACCTACATTTAATGACACTGGTAAGGATGTAAATGTTTTACACCACACATAAACAAGATATCCCACATTTACCCACATCACTTGGAACCCTACACCTATTATTATTATTTATAAGTTCCATATTTAAGGAACACCACACATAACATGATGATGGTGGTCATTAATAGGAACACTGCATGCCCCACCTCGACAATGGTCATAATCCTCAGATGATGTTAAGTCCCACCTAACATGTATAATCTATTTAGATGTTCGCATAACCCCTACATGGAAATATTTCATATTAGACTATAATAAAAGGATTCTCAATACCCCTCACTATTTTACTCCCATGTCATCCAACATGTCCATGATGTAACTCATACCATCAAATGATCTATATCCATAGCCTTTGTAATATCATCACACTCCCCATAAAAGGGGTTGTATAACAAATACTGAGAAACCTATTCTTCTTAATACACAAATAAAGATTCTAAAATATATGAAATATCTAAAATAATATGTATCATATCAAGGAACTATAAGAAATATCAAGAATAGTTCTCAAGAGGCTACACACAAATCGTAAGATTACATATCAAGGATGGATTAGAAGGGCTACTCACAAACCTAAATGAAACAAATATCAAGAAAGGGTTTCAAGAATAAACGATAAAAGCATGAAAACATTATATAAAAGTTCCTATGTGGTAAGGTTATTCCTAACTCAAGATTATAGATGTCAGTGTCAAGGTTCTCCAAGAAGGAAGTCACCCGAAATACGCTCATACCTAAAGTACTAAGAAGAGTCACCAAGATAATCACCATGAAGATATAATATAACACCAACGATCTCCAATAAAGGCTATTGTTACACAAATTTTTGGAATCACCTTTCTACACTAAAAAAATCACCATATTATAATCCATAATATCCTCATTCCATGATCTTTCAAGAAGGATAGAATAAATTGACCTTAATAATAAAGGCTCACCAGAGTTCTCCACTGATTCACCCCAAAAATAGAAGAACCAATAATGGTAGATGGAAGGATACCTCAGATCAACCCAATGAGAGGAAATATTGATCTAAACATGGAAGAAACTAGGGATTAGAAGAATGTTTTAGAACTAGTTATCCTTTTGCCTAGAATTCTCATTAAAATCACTAATCTTAGAGAGGGGAGGATAATCGAGTGGTTTAATCATAGAAACATGGGTGAGTAAGTAATCAATAATCCCCAAATTAAGTTCGAATATAGTTTCAAGAATAAACATGGATCATTGATGGATATTTGAGGAATAAGGTGATGGTTTTTTTCTATTTAAAACTTCTCATGACTACCACCATCATCTATAACATGGTAGTGTCATTCTAGAACACTATAGTATGGAATGGATAACCCTACGACATATTGCCAAAAGTTAAGTTATTTTTCCTCACTATAGACTCAAAAACAGGAATATTGAGGTATCCCAAGGTGTGTCCAATAAGTACATCTCCAAAACTCTATTCCCATGGCCACACCTATTTTCCCCTTTCACATTTTACTTAGGAGTTCCCCAGGGACCACCAGGATATGCACCACAACAGTGAAGTTACCTGTTTTGAACATAAAAGAAATATAACCTACTTTAAAGCTTATTAAAACCTTTAAAACCATCCAAAACCAAGTATCAACTATCAAAACTCTCAAAAAACCACATAATACATGACAAAACATACATTAACTTAAATAGTTAAAACAACAGTGATACTTGGAGGATATTTATATTGGATAGATAAAAACAACACTAAGACTAAAGAGATGGTGAATTTAGTTTCTGAAATTATATTCACTTTAAAACTACCCCATTTAAGGTATGATAATATATGATATATTTCTATCAAAATATTTTAGTGGAAAATATAATAAGAAATAAATGCTAGAGAAAAAAATATTTATAGTGGTTTGGGGAATAGAAATCCCCTAGTCTACTCAACCAATACAAAACTCCCAAAACATGGTGAATTTCAAAATAACCAGTCCTTTTATCGAGGAATTCTAGTCATTTTTCGAGGGTCTACAAAACTGACTGAAAGTAGATTACATTTGGTATAATACTAAATTTTTTTAATGGGGATCTAAAAAGTCTTTACAAACACCATACTTCAAGGTTCATTTATCATGAACCTTCACAGCGAAAGAGATAATAAACAGAGAGCTTATAAAATGAGGCTTACAACTGTATTACTGAACTGATAGAAGATAATAAATATCTTGGATAGATGATAATAATAAAAAATAGATCGACGAGACTCTTTGAAAATATCACTACTGTTCTTAAATGTGTAGATGTATTTAATTTTAAGCTTCTTCTTCTTTATGAATAAAATTGGGCATTTCACAACTCTTCAATAGAGAGCGAGAATGTTAATGGTGCAAGTGATTCTATTCTTATGTATTTCAATTTTTCACCACCTTAAAAAAGAATGAAAAACATATCATTTAATTTCACATCCACATATCCATAAAATCTGGGCTTAAAATTAAATTCCACACATACATTTCTTGGAAATACCTCGATAATAGTACCAACCATTAAATTATCCTGGTAATTATTTTTTTCTCTTGGAATGTGTAGTTTATTATTATTATTTTAATCATAAAGACTTAATCCAATAGTTAATGCATGCATGATATCATTAATTTCCACAGAAAGTACACCAAATGTAATAAATCGTAGGTAACATAATGACATAGCTGATTACAGATCACCATGTAGATGAGTAATTCAAATTTGAAATCACATAGCCAATTTGACCCACTTAACTAATTTCATATATCCAATTTATTCACATAGTATAATTTAATTCATATTCTTCATGTAGCTGAATTCCTTCATATAGACTTCTTGATCGTATAGTTGAATTTTATGTATTTGAATGAATTATATAGATATTTGGTACCATGTAGTCGATTAATCTAGGTAATAAATTTACATTGATGTTTGATAAATATAATTTTTTTCTCATGTTGGCAATTCAGCTATGTTAGTGATGTCCATATAGTCGATTTTATGATTTAGCTGATTAATGTAGGTGTTACCTTCACATTTCCAAATTTCTATAGTTAGGAAAATTTGTAGAAAACTTCCATATTTGCATATTTCAATATAATAAACTAAAAATCACATAAAAAAATAATAAAAAAACTTAACAACAAATATCATTAGAAATATACAAAGGGTGTTTTAGATCATAAAAACATAAAGCTTGTGGGATATGTTGGATCAATAATAGTATTTTAATAATCTCCCTCTTTTTAAAGATCACAGAGCGCATTAAACTGAAACAAGAAATTTTAAAAGTTTTAATTTTTTTAGAAGACTAAATAATTTATAATAATTTTAAAATGTATTTTTATACTTTCTTTATCACCATTAATCTAAATTATACCCTTTTCATGTAGTTCTCCCCTTTTCTTTTAGAGTTCTCCCCCCTTTTTGTGTCATTAAAATGTAATGGTAAAGAGAATAAAAACACTATTAATACAGAACTTGGAGTGATGAACAGTTAAATTAAGTGACAAAATTTAAGGGGAGTTGTGGTATGAATGAATATTGAATATTTAATAAAGGGAAATAATAAAATAAAAAATGAAAATAAATCATTAAATGAAATAAATTAATAATAAACACATCAAAATAGGATCAAAAAAAAATATTTAAATAATAAAAATTGATATAAAAAATATAATCATCTAAAACCCAAAAAAATTATATACATATTAGACTATTCAAAAGACCCAGTCTTATGTATTGAATCAAATTGAGATGGAAGTTTGTGTGGAATCTTTATAAAGGAAATATAGGTCTATGAGGTAATAGGATGGTCCATCACTAGGGGTGTGACAACTCTCACAGGCTCCACAGTAACACTCTCTTTAGATCCAAAAGATGATTTGTCTAGTTCTCTCATAGTGCATGTGATGAGAAATTTATCATGATTCCAAATAGATATACTAAATTCATAAGAACTATAAATGAAAAAATAAAACTTATTTTATGGTGCTGAAGATGTATCTATTTGAGAAGATCTTTTTGGAATCTATGGAAACATCCACCTAGGATTTTTCTTTCTAATAGATCTAAGATAGATCATAAACAACATCTAATATCTCTCTACTACCAAGAATGGTATCTATAGGATATGATTTGACATATTTCCTTGGAGGTATAACAACACATCTACACACATATCAATCCACTTGATGACATATGAATTGTAGAACTCTATTACAGTAGTAGATATCTGTCTATATATACGTGAAACTATAGAAAGAAAATTATTGAGGACCTATTAGAAAGATTCAAATTTTCAATAGGAAAAACTCTAAGGATCACTGGGAAAATGAGTAAGCTAAGATATGGATGAAGAAATAGGAAAATCTAAATATATATTCTTCAGAATCCAGTTCATATATCCTTATGCATAGATCAATATTTGATTTTAATATGGTAGCTTATTTTATAAATTCTCTAGATGACCTACTAAAACTTGAACAACCTCCTAAAAAACATTGGTAGGATATTTAGGAATTGGAGATCTAGTATTAGGTTCTATTTCAGTAAGCACAAGTGGATATAGAGAAATGGCAATTGGTTCCACAGAAGGGATAATTCTAGGAGGCCTATAGATAACCAACTACTATCCCCAATCACTAACAGGTGTTTCCTATAACTTTTAGGTGGAAGATAAATCATCAAGATAATTTTAATATATATCTATAATCGTATGATAGGTCTCCTTCAACAACTTATAAAAAATATTGGTGTTGTAATTGATTGTTCCAATAGAGGAAGAAACCATATATATTATTTTTTAGTTACACCCAAATTTGTTTCTACTTTATCACCAATATTTTCCTGAATATGTCTAAATAATTATTTTAAAGATGAATCTATTTCAATACTAAGAAATCTAACAGATTTACTTGTGTCCTAAAAATCAACTTATAGATATGTCTAAAACGTTTGCTTAAAAATAGGTGTGAACATATCACATTGTAAATATTTGATCGTATGGAAAAATTGAAATGTGAAGATATATCGTAAAAATTGTTCTTGAAATATGAAATCAGAGAAGGTTCTGAGATGATTGTAGCAGAGGGAAGAATCTACTTGATAAAATTGAATTGGTTAACCACTACACTTCATAAAATATGTAATATATATTTCATTTTTAAATTAAAACATTGAATATCATAAACTAAATCCTGAGAAATATCTAATTTAACCATTTATATCTTTTGAATCATGTCTCTTATAGATTCAATAAGAACATCATGATATTTCACTTTAGAATTTACAACAAAGACTTTACTAAGTCCATAAAATTGATCTTTGATCTGTAAAAGATATTGTACATTTACATAATAGATAAATGGTTCCACATGATTCAATTTTTTCATTAGGTGATTTTGGGTATCCATGTTTCCAATTTTTCTATCAAAAATAGATTTAGAAACTGAATCCTATTTGAATTGTCTAATTTCATATTTATTGGAAATAATCTACTTCTTTAACTCATCATAATCTACTTTGACATTATCAAAATTATTCATAATAGAAGATAAAAATGTTTTCATAAATGAACTAAAAAAACTCTTACTAAGTGAAGGTTTATCCTCTTTCACATAAGTAGGTAAGGAAAAAACCTTTGTAGTATGAGAGAGAACTCATGATTCTTCCAGAACTATATCTTTATCATCATCTCTTATTGTATGTAATCTAGGAAGGATTGGATCATTTTTTTGATATTCAACCTCAGGTTTTATCATTTCTTCAACACCAGGAACACTTTCAACTATCCTTTCATCATCAGTTACATCAACCATCTCAATAGATTGTGAATCATGCTAAATAAAATCAGAAGCTTCAATAACATTATCTCCTTAACTCTGGACTTCTTCTTCCATTAATAATATAATATATGGTACTTGAGTCTCTTGTGTGGAAAATACGAACTCTTATAACTCACTAGTATACACCATCTCAATAGGTTCTGTATCCCTAGGTGGTGAGGTTTAAGATGAACCCCCTAAGAAATACCTTCCTTACCAAGCGATCATATGGAATTTGAAGTATCATCCCAGGAGTATACAATAGTATTCAATAGAATGGATAAAATAGTATTACCCTTTCTTCAATTCATATCCACTCCCTCATTGAGACCCACCTCCCTCTTCTTTAACACTAGGGAGATGATCCTTCAATAAGGGAAATAATTTAATTTTCCTTTCCCTTTATAACAATTATGCATAAATTGCATCAAATATATTGAATGATTTAGCTTTAGGTTTTTGATTTGGGTATATAAGTGGAACATGTACTAAAATAACACCTATTCCATTTCTCCATCTCTCTAGTAAATCCCATTCTGAATGAACTTAAATAGAAGCCTCCATTGTACTTATAGATCTTTTATGAACTTCTTCTCAAAGTAAGATGTTCCAAATAAGAACCTAAAACCCTCAATTGGTCCCACAACAGTCATACCAACTACTTTATATCTAAATCTAAAATCTGTCTCATGAGGATAATGGAAGACTTCACACAATTCCACTAAAAAAATGAGGAAGATTGTTTCATTAAAATTTGAAGAAATAATATCCTATGTTTCACTAAAATAAAATTAAACATTCCTCACAAACTCTTTTACTTCTTCCTCAGATAGGAAACCTAATTTCTTTTCATAAAACATGGACACCCATCCTTATAATAATAAGACGTTATTTAGAAACATTTTAGTTCCTTACAAAAAATCCATATATACATTATTTCCAACAAGAACTCTATGTATTGAACCCCTTCCTATTTCTATCTTAGAATAACTAGAGTTATCATCATCACTTCGCTTTCACTTTCCCATGGTATATAGGTCGGTTATTTTCCAAGTGATGATTAAGAGGTAGAGGGTGAGGATTTGGATTATGAAAGAAGGAACATCAGAGAATAATAAAAGGGGATGAGGCTAGATTTATCCTTTTAGGCCACATACTAAATTTAAAAAGTCCTACATAAATATTTTTTGCATTTTGTGTCAACTATAAATTAAAATAAATTAAAATAATTTAATAATAATTTTTTTTAAATTACTTTATATTTAATAAAAATAAAAATAATAATAGGTTTTCCAATTAAACGAAATATATTCGTTAAATTTCCATAACAAATTTTAAATATTAAAAAATTAATAATTAATGAAGAAATTAAAATGTAATTTAAAAATAACAAGAAGTAAAATGACTTAAAATCATTTGAGTTCAAATAATCCCAATTCTCTTTTAATAAAATCAAAATGTTCGTGTATAAGGGGATTAGTAAAAATATCCACCAATTGATTCTCTGTAGATATGAATTCAAGAGATATATATCCTTTTTTGGTCTGATATCTCAATAAATGAAGACTTAGATATATGAACATTGTTCTAGAATGATTTATCAGATTCATAGAAATGTTTATAACAATAGTTTATCACATTTTATTGACATTTGATTGTAATTGAATCCAAAATAAAACATGGTGTGTTTTATCCAAAACACTTGTAAAAAATAACCACCAACAATAATGTATTTTTCTTCAGAAGTAGATAATAAAATAGAGTAATATTTCTTACTTGACTAGGATACTATAGATTTATCTAGAAAGTGGTAGGTTCCTAAGGTGAACTTTATATCAATTCTTCAACTTCTAAATTTAACATCAAACTAAGAATTCAAATTAAAATGAGATGTTTTTATAAAAACAAAGGAAAGAGAAAATTTCCCTTTTAAATACCTTAAAATTATTTTGGTAGCTTTTAAATGAGATTCCTTTGGATTTTCTTGGAATATTATACGTTAAAATACTACAACCATAATGTCTGGCCTATTAGTAGTTAAATACAGTAGACTCCAAATTATTCTTCTGTATAGATTATTTTCAACTAGTTTCCCAATTTCATCCAAATCAATATTTTTATTAGAACTCATAAGAGTTATATATACTTTACAATTTTAAATTCTAAATTTATTAAGTAATTCAAGTATGTATTTTCTCTGATTTAGAATATTCCCAAATTATTTTTGATTATTTTTAAAACCTAAAAGGAAATTTTAAGAACCTTTGTGATGATTTGGTTCAATAAAGGGTTTTTATTTGTTTAGAACTAATCTTTTGAAAAATATTTTTTTAAAGAACATGTGAATGTTACTGAACGTTCGAACCCAAACAATAAAGGGGAGAAAAGTTTTATTTTTAAGAATGTTATTTTTCCAGATGTATAGGATCAGACTGAGCAGCACCAGACACAGAGTATCAGACTAAGAAAAACTGGCCATAAAAGTTATCAGAAATATAAAGTTGTTGATCGGAAACTCCATCAGTCTAAGTTTCATTGAAATGAAGATAAATATTCATCGAAAACCATTGTTGTTATAAATTTATAATGTTGCTGAAGAGGTTGAATGATGATAGTGATGTAAGGAGTTAGAATGTTCTTAAACTTTCTAACCTAAAGTCATATGATGATTTTCCAATATTTAATTTATCAAACACCATGAAAATTATCATGATAAAATATTTTGAAGAAATAGAGGAATCATAAAGATTATATTGGTTCTAGGAATCAAGAATTTTTTTTCCGGATCTACAGGTACCAGTAACAGAAGTTTCATAAGTCTAAATGAGTTATAGTTGTTGAGGTTTTAAGAATTTCAAATTTGTAGATTGGAGTTTCTATCATAATGAAAATTCCATTATAATGAGGATTCCATTATTATGAGGATTCCATTGGGCTAAAGAAGCAGGAGTTCCATCAGTCTGATAGTGATAAAGAAAGTTAATCAAAATGACTATGAGGAGGAAATTCAATCAAAATCATTATGAGAAGGAAAATCAATGAAACTCATTCTGAGAAGTAAATTCAATAAGAAAGACTTTGTGAAGGAAATCCGATCAGATTGAATCTAAGAAGGAATGTCAATCTGACTGACTCTAGTTAAGAAAGTTGATCAGACTAACTTTGATGAGAAAATTCAATTTGGAATGAGCTGAGGAAGTTCCAACATCAAGAACTATGGAAGTTACATCATAATGAGATGAAGAAGTTCCATCGCACTACAATAAGGAAGTTCCATTATACTAAAAAATTTTAGGATGTTTGAGAAGTATGGTTATTGGGAAGACTTAATACTATTCAAGAATGTTCCCAAAATAGTGGTCAAACATGAAGTTCAAATATGAGTAAATTTTGAGGTTTTTGAATTTTAGTAAGTGGTAAAGTTTTTCAGTTCCCCAAATTTTATATTCTTGGATACCAATAAATAGATGCACAATAAATTAATACATTTAAACCTTTTTTCCTTTGAAAAAGGTTGATCTCTACAGAGATTGAGTAAGAGTTTTTTAGGAAAGAGATCTCGTGAAACGATCAGACAGTTGAAAGTTTCATTACTGGACTGAGGAAGATCAGACTAATCAGATTGATCCAAGTTTGAGAAGTGCAGTTTTAGAAAAGGTTTCATCGTAATGATTCCATCAGAATATATTAATTGTACTATGTCAATCAGACTTAGGAAATCAGACCTTAGGGAATCATAATGAGGTTATAGTTACAGTTTTGTGAAGAAAAGGTATTTTTTTGTGGTCTTTTCTTTTTTGGTTCATTTTTTTATTAGAAAACTTTTTAAACTGATGATAGTTAGGGTAATCATTCCTATTGGGAGAAATAAGATGTCTAATGGGATTTGGAACAATTTTTATTCACTTATTAATTATATTGAATTTCCATAAACCCAAGGGAGTGGCTATAAAAAGGATGTAGGTTCTCACACTGAGGTCAAACCTTATAAATCTCGTGTGATTTACTTTTTTTCCTACTTTTTCATGTATGAGCATTTAATAAAATATTATAAGGATATAAACATTAAAAGGTTACAAGAGTTTTGTTTTTAAAATTATTGAAACTTATAAAAGTGATTAACTAGTTAACCCTCCTCTCAGTTATTATTTAATCATTAGGAACTTCAATTGGTACCATAGGGAAGGCTCCCTTGTTGAATCCTTGTCATGGATAATATTAATTCTTTCAAAAATAGAATAATTATAAAATTTTATGGAAAAAATTATTTTTGATGAAAAAAATACAATGATTCCATATCTCATATCTCTTAACCTGGAAGTTTTTGATGTTGTTACTATTTTTTCCACCTATTGATAAAGATGATCCCATGAGGATTTTTGATAAGAAAAATCTTGATCTTTATGGAAAATCTAGAAATTATATTCTAATATCTCTATCATAAAATTTCGATATAAATGGATAAAAAAACATCAAACACTATATGAGAAATTATGGAATGTATTTTTAAGGTAAATAATAAAGTGAAGGAATCAAAACTAAAAATCTATTGTAGTAATTTGGAAGACATAAGAATAATAGATGAAGAAATTATTGATGAATTATTCACTATATTAAATGAAATTATTTGCAAAATCAAAGGATTTGGAGAATTTATGTAAGATTCAACAATAATGATAAAACTTGTGAGAAACTTTCCAGATAGATTTGATTCTAAAATTTACTCTTTATAAGATAAAGATGATTTATCTCTTGTTGAATTTCATAACCTTATTATTTCTTGTTAAATGAGAAAACCTTTAATGTTTTAGAATAATATTAAAGATGAAATGTATTTTGAAGATATGGGAAATATGAAAATTCAGGATGTTGATCCTTGTGATTTTTGAGGATAAAGAGGATGATGAGTTTAATGATAAAATAATATCTCTTATATTTAAGAACTATCATAGAGGAATAGAAAAGTATGGAGGTAAAATTCCTCTCAAAATTTCTGAGTGCAGTTTAATTGGTCGTTCTTCTATGAATTTTACTAAGAATAAATTATAAGAATATTGAGTTGATATAATTAAAAAACTATTTGGAATAATTTGAACAAAATTTAGAAAGAAGAAAAATCATCCAACAAACACAAGAAGAAGTTTAATAAGAAAAATAGAAGTGTGTTGAGTAAGAAAGAGGAATTAGACTCAATTGAGAATAATTATTTAGAAAATGAAAGTTTAGAAAAGGTCTTGAAATTCATTGGAAAATTAAGGAAAATAGAAGAATCCACAAATACTTAAGAAAGAGAAGATGAATAATATTATAGAGAATATTATACCAGAATAGAGCTTGTTGCATAACTTGATAAAATTAGGTCACTCATGAAATAAATTGGAATGCTAAAAAAAGATAGTGGAAATTTTTTTGAAGGTGAGGAATTTGTTGTCAAGGAAGAAGAAGAACACATCCAAGAAATCTTATGTTACAATCATAGAACTTATGAGTAGGGAAAGCTAGTTGAAGACCTTAATAAGAAGTTTATATATAAAGAAGATGAAGTTAACAAGTTTCAATAAAAACTTCTTGAGTCCTAAAGTACATTTAAGAAGATGAATGCAAGCTTCAAAAAATCCTCAGAAGTAAATGCTGATACTTATAAAGTTGTTGATAAATCTCAAATTAAGAATCAAGTGAAATCCTCACCATCAAAAAATAATTTTTCATCATATTTTTAAAAAATTTCACATGATAATAAATATTCTTGTAATGATTGAGTAGATAAAGGATGTGAGAAATCTACCGCATCCAAAAAGTATGAAAACTAACTTAGAAGGAAATATGGTCTATGCCCAGAGTATGTTAGAGAAGGAATAAATTATCAACATCAACAAATTCTCTATAAAGAAGGATCTTACTTCAATATAAAATCATGTTTTGATGTTTTTTGGTGTTTTTAAATCTATGGGCACATGTCTTATAATTGTTAGTATATCTTTTCACTTCTTGGAATAAGGTATGAACAAAATTAAAGAAATGGTTGAAGAATAATGTGTAACTTTCCAAACCCACATTAAGTTAGAAGAGAAAAATATGATGATATTAGAAACGTTACAACAAAAAAACATTTCTAATGTATAGAAGAAGTTTATGGAAGATGTTACCAGGATGGTCATCATTTCAAATAATGTATGAAACTTCTTTCAGAAGAAGTTTATTATGGTAGAAAAGAAAAGTAAGATAGAAATAATAAAGCTATGGAAATATTTTTTTTGATGAGGTAGATTTGAAATCAAGTAAAAGAAACAAACCAAGGATACTTGACAGTGGTTTTACTTCACACATTAAAGTTGATATAAAAAATTAAAATATATTTAAATTCATGATAGAGGTGTTGTTACATTTTTGATTGATAGCTCTCTAAAAATCATAGGAATTAGAGTGGATGAGATTGAAGCAGAAAATTAGAAATCTAAAAAAAATTATTTATTGATGGACTAAAACATAACTAAAATAGTTTAATTCAATTTTGGGATGATGTAAAAGATGTGATTTTTGAAAACAATTCTTGTATCATTATAACAGTGAAATATGGATCAGTTATTACTAAAGGATTAAGAACCAGTGGAAGTCTTTTTTATATTGGAGAACTTAACAACTAATGTTATCTTAGTGTTGAAGATGAGAATAAGTTGTGGTAAAGAAGACTTGGACACCTTGGGAAGTATGAACAAACTCTATAAAGTTGATGTTGTTTGAAACATTCCATAATTAAAATGAAAAGAATAATACATTTGAGAAACCTGTTTGAAAGGGAAGATTACTAATAAAAGTCATATGAAAGTTGAGATTCAATCTACCCTACCACTTGAACTTATTCATTCCAATTAATGTGGGATAATGAGACATTAATAATCAAAATTTTATTTTCACTTTATCAGATTTATCGTTTATTTAATTCAAATGACCAACATAATGTTTATGATGCACAATTTAGTGGTTATTGAAATTTTTTTGATTCTTTAGAGAAGATGTTGAGAAACAAATGGGGGTTTACATAATGAAGTTGAGAAATTATAATGGAATATAATTCACATGAAATAATTTTGAAAATTATCTAAGAAAGTCTCGATTCAAACATTAGTATAGTGCTGCATATACCCCATAATAAAATGGATTAGATGAAAGTAAGAATATAAGTTTAACGGATACGGGATGAATCATGTTAGTATAATACAAACTTTTAATGTTCTATTTAAGATGAGTAGTTTTTATTGTTGTACATGTTCAGAAATGATTTTTGTTGAGGTTGGAATCAACCATGACTCCCTACGAAATGTGGTATAACATAAAACCTTCATTGAAATACTTCAAGATTTGTAGTAGTCCATGTTTTTGAAAAATTAAAAATTCGGATCTTGGAAAGTTTGATGAGAAATATGAAAAAGGAATATTTATGGATTATTCACCCAATGGAAGATGTTACAAATTTTGGAACAAATTTTTACAAAATTTAGTGGATTCATATGATGTGAAATTTATTGAAAATCCAAAAAATGTTTTTGAGAATGTTGGAAAGGATAAACTAAAGGATTCAAATGAAATTGATAATGATACAGAACAAACTTTTCAAGATTATAAAGAATCTTGTGATGAGAAAAGAGAAGTTAGAAAACAAATTTTTAATTTTCTTATTTTAAACAAGCATGTTGGGACTGAAAACATCATTGAGAATTAGAAGGCTCTAGTTCAGACCACAATAATGTTTATATTATATAATTAGAATTCACTTATCTCAAAAGTTGAACTGTAATCTATTTGAGAAGCTATTCAACATAATGAGTGGGTGGATAGTAGGAATAAAGAGTTGTATTAGATTAAGAAAAATGAAACATGGTAAATTTTACCATCTATGAAAGGTAAATATGTTATTTTAATAAAATGGGTTTACAAAAACATTTTGAATGGAGATGGAGATGTTTCAAGAAACAAATTAAGGATTGTTTGTCAAGGATATTCACAAGTGGAAGGTGTGTATTTTGAATAATTTTTCCCCAGTTGCAAGATTACACAATATTAGATTGTTTCTATCAATGATTGTACATCAAAATTACAAAGTTTATCATATGGTTGTAAAGTCATCTTTCTTAAATAGAGATATTGAGCAAGAAGTTTACATTTAACAACCTTGTAGTTTTTTTACTTGATAATGATGAAAAAATGTTTGTAGATCAAATAAAGTTTTTTATGGGTTGAAACATGTCCCACGTGCATACTATTAAAAACTTGATAGTTTTTTAAGAATATTTATTTTTTATAAAGGAATGTTTGATATCATCTTGTATGTGAAAGAAGTTAACTCCATCACACTTATTTGTTATTATGTGTGTGGATGATATTTTTTGGGGGGATGAAAAAAACACTGTAATTAATTTTCTAAGGAAATAGATAAGTATTTTTAAATTTCAATGTTGAGAGAATTAACTTTCTTCCTTAGCTTACAAGTTCAAAAAAAGGAAAATTACATTTTCTTATCTCAAGAAGAGTTTTCTAGATAATTTTTAAATAATTTTGTGGTGAAATAATCCAAATACTTTTCTGCTAAAATTTTTGCAAGAAACAAATTGAGTAAATATGAATTAAGAAAAATTGTGAATCAGAAATAATTTGTGAAGATGATAGGAATCTTACCTTATCACATATCCTTAAGACCCGATATTTTTTATCTGGTGACTTTATGTTCCTGATATTAAAATGATATGAAAGAATAAAAAATTTTGGAAATAAAGAGAATTATTATGCATGTTAAAGGAATAAATTGACATTAGATTTTATATAAAATAAGTTGTAATATCAACTTTTGTGGATATAATGATGCCATATGGGACGAATATTATAATTATAGAAAATAAAATTATGGAGAAAAATATTTCTTGGGTAAATATTGTGTGAGTTGGCATAGTAAGTAACAGAGTTTGGTAACTTTGAGCACATGAGAATTAAAATATGTTGCACCTACTCAGGCTTGTAATCAGATGTTATGGATGAATGTTCATCTAGAGGATTTGAAAGTAAAATCTTCTAACCCATTTAAGATACTTTATGATAATCATAGTGAATTTTATCTTTCTAAAAATCAAGTCCAACATTCAAGATCAAAACACATTGATATAATGTTTTACTTTATAAAAGTGATAGTTTTTACTAGAGATATTTTGCTGGAGTATAACTCAAAGAAGTATCAAAATACTGATATCTTCACAAACTTAATTCCAAAAGAAAGGTTTGATTAATTGAGGATGAAACTTCATGTTCAGCCTACTCTAATTAATTACTAATCCTCATAAGGAAGTCCCCACCACGATTTGGATTATTTTGAAAATGGGGGAGAAAAAGTTAAAAAAATTTACTCTATAATAATTTTTTACTTATCTTTATTTTATGAATTAGAATCTATGGTTAATAGATAATGGGGGAGATGAAAATAAAATTGAGAGAAAAAGAAAAGTGAGAAACGATAAAAGAGAGGGAGATTTTATCTTAACATGTATGAAAAATTCTCTTATCATCTAGGTATGTAATTTCTTTTTAAAAAATTAATTTATCTAGTAGTGTGGTGTGAGGTGACTCTCTTTTGAGAAAGGTTGTGTTTTGGTTAAAGTCAAAAAAGTTGTGTTGTTTAAAAAAGGGGAGTTGTTAAGGTTGTTAATGAAAGTTTTCAAACAAATTCAATGAGGGATATTGAAGAACCTTTGTGATGTTTTGTATTTAAAAAGTGTTTGAAATTGTTGAAAATTGATCTTTTATAAAACAAAGATTTGGAAAAATAGTTGAATGTTGCTGAATGTTTGAACCCAAACACAATGGGGTAGAAAAGTTTTGTTTTTGAGAAAGTTGTTTCTCTAGAAATATATGATTAGATTAAGTAGTACCAGACATAGAGTATCATACTAAGAAACACCAATCACATAATTTATCAAAAATATAAAATTGTTGTTTAGATTCTCCATCTCTTTCAGTTTCATTAGCTTGAATTTCAAGATTTATCAGACACCATGGTTGTTAGAAAGTTATAATGCTGCTGAAGAGGTTGAATGAATACAATGATTTCATGAGGTAGAATGTTCTTAAAATTATATCCTAAAGTTAGATGATTCTTTTCTAATCATGAAGTTCTCATAAATCATGAAAACTTTCATGCTAAAATCTTCTTAAGAAAAAAAGTAATCGTAAAGATTGTATCGGTTCTATGAATCAAGACACAGTTAGCATCGGATCTAGATGTAACGATTATAGAGGTTTTCAGAATTTTGAGTGATTTATAGATCACGAGGTTTTATTAATTTAAAAATTTTACAGTAGAGTTTCCATTGTACTGAGAATTCCATCATTATGAGGATTCCATCAAATTGAAGTTGAGGGATTCCCTTTACATAGACTCTGAGAAGGATAATTAATCAGACTGAATCTAGGGAGGAAATTCACTTGGATTAACTAAGAAGAGGAAATTCAACCAAACTGATTGTGAGAAGAAACTTCAATTAGATTGACTGTTAGAAGGAAATTCAAAGAGACTAACTCTGAGGAGTAAAGTTAATCGGACTGAATTTGATGAAGAAATTCAATCAGAATGACTCTTAAGAGGAAATTAATTTAGAATGAAATTGAGAATTAAATTCAATTAGAATGACTTTGAGAAGGAAATTTGATCAGATGGATTCTAAGATGGAAAGTCAATTAGACTGACTCTGATAAGGGAATTCAATCAAACTGAATCTGAGAAGGAAATTCAATCATAATAACTTTGATGGGGAAAGTAAATTCAAAATTAGTAGAGGAAGTTCTAGAAAAATAAGTAGAGAAATTTCCATTGTAATGATATGAGGAAGTTCCATAGTAATGATTTAAATAAGTTCAAATGTACTAAAGAAAAGTTAAGAAGTTCGAGAAGGGTGATTACTAATAAAATGAAATATGATTCAAGAATGTTCCATGAGATTTTATGTGATCTAAAATAAAGTTAAAATATGAATTAATTTATGAAGTTTTTGAATTTGATTAAGTAGGAATTTTTTTTCACACCTTTTCTATTTTGGTATGTCTATAAATACATGCATATTATATTCATACATTTCAATCTTTTCATGTGTGAAAATGGTTGAGCATTTTAGAGTCTATGTAAGAGTTCTTTCTAGACAAATATCACATTAGAAGATCATAAAGTTGAAAGTCTTATTACAAGACTGAGGATTATTGTACTTAGGAAGACCAAATTGAGAATATTGAGGAGAGTTTCAGAAGTGCAGTTTGGGGAAAGGGTTCATTGTGATGAGTCCATTGAACTAATTTAGTTAGAATGATTCAATCAGACTGAGGCATTAGACCATGGTGAATCAGACTGAGGTTCCAGATAATGTTTTGTGGATCAATTTTTTTTTATTTTTTGTTTGTGTCTCTTTTTTTGTTAGAATGTATTTTAAAATTATAGGAGTCTGTATAATCATTCCTATCAGGAGATATAAGGTGTATAATAGGATTTATCACAAGTTTTATTCACTTATTCATCATAGTGAAATTTTATACACCCATGGGAGTGGCTTTGTCAAGGATGTAGGTTCTGAAACTAAGTCCAAAAATTTTAAATCTTCTATACTTCACTTTCATTCCATATTTTTCATGCATTAGTATTTACTAAAAGATGATAAGGATATAAAACTTAAAATATGGTAGGATTTAAGTATTTAAAATCATTGAAACTTATAAAAGAGATCAAATAATTTATGCCCCCTTCTTAGTTGTTATTTGATATATTGGAACTTCAAAATTCAACTCACTTAGCATGAACATTTTGAATTATTTTTTCATAAGTTTTGAAAATTTATTGGACATTTTTTTATTTGTATAACACTAAATAACATAATCAACTTATATATAAACTAAAAATATATAAAGTTGAATTTTTATTAAATAGAGTAGGATCTACCACTCCTACTTAAGAACCATTTGATAAAAGAAACAAACTTAAATACTATTACCAAGATCTAAGTTTTTTTAATCCATAAAGGAATTTAGTAAGTTTAAAAACCAAATTTTGGAAATGGGGCTTCTCAAATACATGAGGTTGTTTAACCCATAATTCCTATATAGAAAACCAATTATAAATTATGTTTTCAAATCCATATTATATAATTTAAAATTCATATTGTTGAGTCAGAAGTTTTACTTCTTAATTTTGTATTCCTTTAGTTTTGGAAATAATTAACACCTTAAAACTTTTTTTACCAACTCTGTATGTCCCAAGTGTTTTTTCATGGTTTTCTGAAAATATTATTTTCAACTATACCTAAAAATGATTGTAATTTATTATAAATATAAACTTTATATTACTCAATCTGATACATCTAATTTAAGGTATGTACGATCTATTGGGATGTCCTTTGTTCAGACCAATGGTTAGAATTATGTCTCACCTACATGACTAAAAAAGTAACGACCATCAGACTTACCATAGAAAAATACATCAGATTGGAACTCATTCAGATCATTAGATTGATAATCAATAAAGAAGTTTATCGAATTGAATAAGGTTTTTAATCAGCACACATAATAATTTTTTCTATCATAAGAAATACTTGTCAACATTTTAATGTTGTTAAAAATAACATTGAACATTCAATTATAGATGAGCTATCAAGGTCCAAATGTCTGAGGCCCTTGTCAAGAACTCAGAAATATTATCATTGGAAATTCCCCTATAAATACAGAGTTATTTGAATAGTTTTTATCAGATACATTATTTAAATCAAGTCTTATAATGTTTTCTATATATTAACATATAATTTATATTCATTATAATAATTTTGAGAATTTTCATTCTAGGGAATCCTTTTCAGGGTTATTTAATTTTGAGCATTTTATTTTGTATTTTGTGTGTCTGATCATTGTTATGATCGAGGGATTCCATGGATAGGAATATGGTTAATCTAATCCATCAGATCGAGGGTTTTCAGTACTAAGAATACAGAAACCAGTCATTGTATCCCGAGAATCTAAGGACAGGAATATAGAACTTATTCTGATCCTTAAAACAAGGGATTTTTGGTAAGGAAAGATAAATATATAGTAAGTAGAAAACTGCGGTTACCTTTAGTCAATGTTATTTACTTTCTTTATTTTTAAGGTTAAAAGAGTGAAATATTTTAATATAGATTGTAATTAATTATTACTTTTATAATCTGTGTATTTATTATTTGTACATGATCAATTTTTTCAATTTGAATGTTTCATGAAGTTATTATACGTACTTATATTTCTAAAAAACCATTTTATCAGTATTAAGTGAAATTGATAACAACATATTGTGATATAATTGGATGATTTGTGATACTGATTCTAATACTTTGATCATCAGAAAATGTTGTGTCCAATCTTTTTTCTTAAATATGTATTGTGTTTTTATTTAGTTTAATGTTTCTATGAGCCCATAAGTGGCATTGTGCAGTGAGAGTACCCTCAACAGATTAGGGTTTCCCCTGCCGCTTCTTCTCCCCCCTTCCCTTCTAGCAGCGCTATCTTTCGATGCCCCCCTCCTTATCCCTATACGTCTCCTCTTCCAGGCTTCCATGAATATTTGGTGCCTTTGTGATGAGCATTATGCAGATCTTTATGGGTGTGTTTGATAGTTACCATCAAGATCTCTTATGGTTGGATTCATTGAAGTCAGAACTTAGTAGGACTACCACCTCTTTCTGGGTCATTATGCGGTTGCAGATGGCGATCTCAGGAATTCTTGGTGTCAGTTGCATCCCTTTTCATGTTCCTCTCATGATCCTTCCAATCTATTCTATGTTTTTGTTGATATTTCTTTTGATATGGTTCTCAAGTTCATCACCTTCCTCCCGAGTCACTACAAGTTTGTAGAGGGCATCCTCTGGAATGCTCAGGGCATGCAGTGGTCCCTTTCCCATTTTTTTTTTCTTGGTTTTTTTCAAGTTGCGGTTTGTTAGTGGTTCGATGGTGGCTTTTGGTGGCTGCCTTATGTGTTGTAGGTCTAGTGCATGGGTTGAAGATGGTAGTATGTTGGGCTCTATGTAGGGAACGATGGGCCTCAATAAATATGGTTCATAGTGGCTGGCTCTGGTATTATCTCATCTGGAAATGTGTCAGCGATCGAGGCACAGTGTTCCAAGGCACGATGATTAACGGGTGATGCGGGCACAGGGTAGGGCGATGTAGGGACGTGCAGGGCATGCTAGATTTTGGTTGGGTTCGGTCCTAGGCTGCGATCCTTGACCTACCCATTTTTTTTGTTTTTTATTTCAAATTTGGCTTGTTTAGTTCTCACTTAACCTAAAGTGATCTTTCATAAATAAATAAAATCATTTTCAGCTAGTCATTAGATTAATGTTCTTAAATGACAATTCACCCCCTCTTGTAAGCCATCATAGACTCTTACGTTCCAACAATCAGTATCATAGGAGGTTTCTACAACCATAGGTTGAAATGTGTTTACTTCTATTAACTAAAATTTTATTAAGTTTTTTTATCAACTAATTTTTTTAATTCTTTTCACGCTAACGTGTTTTATTAGAGAAAGAGTTTTTCTTTTTGTTAAGATGACATGTATGAATATTGGATCCCTTGATAATCTTAATCCTAGTTGGCAAACTATATTAGATGGGAATGAAAATGAGTATTGGAGGGATAGAATGGAAAACTTAGTGATCAATACTGGGGTTGATAATTTATTAATTATGACAAGAAAGTACAGGATTCGTAATAAGGAAGTTTCTACTTTTACTAATACTAAAACATTAGAACCATAGTTGAACTTCAAAGTTAGAAATACTTTATAATGTTCTATGATAATTTATATCTAATGTTAGATATCATCTTGTGAAGATTACAATTTTATTTTGAGTAAATTTGAAGTAACGCATTTTGGTACATCTAAAGTCATTAAAACAATAAGATCCATTCTTAGAGTTGATTACCAAGCCTTTAATTTTATACCCAGTGAATCAATTTCCAAGATGATCCAAAGTTTTATGAATATCATCAATATTTTATAGCCTCTTGGAGAAAAAGTTCTTGATGATGATATTTTGGTGGAAAATATTATTGATATAATTCTTAATGAGTGGGAATCTCAAAGAATTGATGTGGATGACATAAAGAAGATTAAAAATATAACTATTGATGATCTTATTGGAACTGACATTGAATATAAAGGGAGATTAGAGAGAGACTCTAAAAAATAAAAAAAATAAAATAGTGGATTTTCTTTTAGTACAATTTAAAATATTCATACTAAAGTTTAATCAACATATAAAGTAGTACAGGCTTCATGAAAAAAGAAAGTTGTTGTTGAATATGATTCTAGTTCATCAAAACATTTTGAAAATGAGTTGGCTAATATTGATATAAGGATGATGAAGATAGTTGGGAACAAATATTTCCAATACAGATAAAATTAAGGTGATAAGGATAAATATTATAGACAATATTCATAAGTTACTTATTATGAATGCAAGAAGGAAGAACATATCTTACCTGATTGTCCTAAGATCAAAACAATAGACAAATAGATAAAAATGATAAGAAATACTATAAGTCAAAATCAAGGAAATTATTAAAACTTATGACACTTGTAATTCTAGTGGGGGATATTCTTTGAAAAATTATTTTGATAATGAATGTTCTGGATAGAGGAACATTATTCCTTTTGCAATAGTACCTATAGTAAATCAATTTCTTATGGAAAAGAGACACATCACTGAATAACTTAATAATATTTATTTAAATGAAATATATTCTGATGATGAGAAAAATTCTATATCTTCTAATTAAGTTTTTTCCTCAGTAAAAGATAATACTTTACCTAGTTGTTATAAAGTTTATAGATTTTCAAAACTTTTAGAAAATGAAAATGAAAATTTTGTAAAAAAAATTGATAATGCCAAATAAATACTTATTAAATAAGATTAAAGAATAAATCATTTGACTAATGGAATAAAATTTCTTTCTAAATATATTGATAAAAATAATTTCAAAAAATATATTATTTTAAAATAACTCAAGAAAACTATTTTTGAGATTTTTTTTACAAAATGGATTTGAAAAACTTAGTTACAATACTATTAAAAATGAGAATAAAACATAATTGTAAATCTAAAATCTGAAATTTCTAGTTTGAAGAAACTTTTAACAAAGTTTACTATTGGTAAGGAAAACTTTAACATAATGTATAAACAAATTAAATGTCATGGTAATAATTTTAGAATGAGTTATACTCATAAAAAACCTATTTTTAGTCACAACCACTTTATTTCTAAAAGTGAACCATTTTGCAGAAAATTACAAAGGGGATGACATTGGAAGAAAAATTATTCTTTGAATAGAGTTCAGTCTCTTGGATTTCATAATGCTTATTTTTATAAAGAAATAAAACTTTATCAACATGTTAATGTTGGCCAATTTTTTTTACCTAAAATACTATATTCTAATAATACTGAGCCCAAAAAGGTTTGGGTTCCAAAAAACTAATTTCTTTTTTTTTCAGGAAAATAATGATAATACCAAAAAAATATTTGGTACATGGAAATTGGTTTCTCGAAACATATGACCAAAAATAAATATTTTAGTATGAATATAATCAAGATAAAATTTGGTAAAGTAACCTCTAGAGAGAATGCTCAAAGAGAATTCATTGGTATATGTAACATTATCCTTCTAATAAAATCTATTATTTAAAATGTATTACTTGTTATAGGACATAAGTAAAACCTTACAAGAATAATTCAATTATGTGACAAAGGTTATCTTTTGAACTATATAAATGATAAATGTATAGTACATTCCAAGGATGAATTTATTCAATCAACCAATCAGAATGAGAATGTTTACACACATTACTTAGAAGACATTAGAATCTAAGAATCACCTTATATTGGTGTAATGGAATTCTAAGGTTGATTAGGGAATACAATTTTAGGACATTGTAACCTTATAAATTTAGCTATGTTTGTTAAGAAATGACTAGTAAAGGATCTTCCTGAACTATGGTTTGATACCTAAAATTTTTGTGACCCTTGTCAATTTGGTAAGCAACATAAGCCATGTTTTAAATTTATTAGTTAATTATCAACTTATAATTATTTATATATAGTTTATATAAACTTATTTGGTCCTACAAAAAATATAATGTATTGGTGGAAAATACTATGTAAATGTCCAAGTTGATGATTAAACATGATACACATGGGTATATTTTCTTATAAAGAAATCCAAAGCCTTTTGTTATTATAAAACTTTTAATATCAGAGTTTAAAATGAGAAAAAACTCTCCTTGATAACTATTTATAGTGATCATGTTGAAGAATTTGAAAATTACGATTTAGAAAATTGTTATAGTAAGAAATTTATTGAACATTCCTTTTCAGCACCTAGAACCCCAAAATATGTTGTAGTTGAAAGAAGAAATAGTGTTATTTAGGATATTACTAAAACCATGTTGAGTGAATAGTCAGTTTCTAAATATTTTAGGCTATATTGGTTAGTCCTTACTGTTATACCATAAAATTGAGTTTTAATTAGACCTTTTATAAATAAAACTCTTTATGAGTTATGGATTGGAATAAAACCAAAATATTCTTACTTTAAAATTTTTGGATGCAAAGTATTCAACCTGAATACTAAATATAACTTATAAAAGTTTTCACAAAAATCTGATAAAAGAATATTATTAGGTTATTCCACTATAATTGAGGATTATATAGCTTTTAACAAAAGTTATTTTACTATTTTGGAAACAATACATGTTGAGTTTGATGAAACTGATCCCTTTGTTTTCAAACAAACCTAACCTATATCCTCAGATGTTATTTATAAAACTAATTTTCAACCTTGTTATAAAGTTCTTCTCAGAATGAAATAACTCTAGAATATTCTTTTGATGTTATTCATTAAGATGGTTCTCTATTTATTATTGAAGAATGGGCTTTTGAAAATCCATGAATTCATTTGTTTATTAGGAATCATCATAGTGAAAGTATCATTAAGGATGTATATCAAATAGTCTGGAGTAGAAGTTATTTGTGAAATGAAATTTATCACCACAAATTTTTATCTCAATTTTAACCTATGAATCTTGATGAACCATTAAGTAATGAGGATCAGATAAAATAAATGCAAGATTAACTCAATATGCTTGAAAGGAAACAATTCTAGAATTCAGTTGAACGAGCTAAAGAAACTTCTATAATTAATTTAAAATGGTGTCTCTGGAGTAAATGTAATGAAAATTTAATAATAGATAGAAATGAATATAGAATTGTTGCTAAGGGATATAACCAACAAGAGGGAATAGATTATACACATAACTATTCACTGATATCTAGACCTGAAGCTATTAGAATAAATCTAGAAATTGTAGCACTCTTTAATTTCAAACGATTTCAAATAGTTTTGAAGTGTTATTTTCTAAATGAATATGTTTATGAAGATGTTTAAGTTGAAAAAAATCATATTTGGAAAAAAATATATAACATGTTTTTAAACATTCTAAATCACTTTATTTACTCAAATAATCCCCTAGAGCTTGGTATGATGGGTTAAATGGATTTTTTTTACAAATTTTTTTGTTAAGAGAGCTGCAGATCCAACTCATTTTATAAAAGAAGTAAATAAAAACATTATGATTGTATAAATATATGTTGATGAAATTGAATTTGTTTAAACTCGAAAATATTTAATATATTCTTTTACGAATATTATAAAATATGATATTTAAATGAGTATGATGGGTGTGTTAACATATTTTATTGGATTTGAAATTTCAAAAAACCAGAAGAAACTTTTTTATCTCAACCAAATTATATAAAATATCTTTTATGAAATTTGGATATGACAATACTAAAAGTACTAGAACTTCCATTGGTACCTCCTGTAATTTAGATCTTGATGTGGCTAGGGAAATAGTTGAACAAAAAAATTAGAGGTATGATTGGAAGAATTCTTTACTTAATTTTTATTCATTGAGATTTAATGTTTTAATTATGATTATGTGCTAGATATAAATACAATATAAAATAATCCCATATTAAGGTTATAAAATTAATTTTTTGTTATCTTAAGAGAACTATCGATTTAATCTTATTATATTCTTTTAGGAATGTATTCAAACTAAAACGGTTTTCAGATGCTAACTTTTGTGGGTGTTGAAAGGATATAAAATGTACATTTAGAAATTTTGATTTTGTAGGTGAATATTTAGTTTTTTTATTATAAGAAACAACACTCAAAAGAACTTTCCACTGCTCTAGCAGAATATGTAACAACTGAAAGTTTTTGTGCTCAAGTGTTATGGATTCAACACACACTCACAGACTATGGAATGAGTTTTACTAAAACTCAAATACTTTGTGAAAATACATGTTCCATCATCTTAAGTAAAAAACCATCACACAACTCACATGCTACATACATAGATATAAGACACTATTTTATTCAGCATCACATCTTAAAAGGAGATATAATTTTACAATTCATCATAACACAAGAACAACCTGCTAATATTTTTATAAAACCCCTTATCTCTGATAGATTTAAATATATTAAACATAAGTTAGGCATGATCATTGTTAGGTGATCATTCATATGTACTTCTTATTTACCCATCTACTTTTATTAATATACTCATTTTTATAGGGGGAGTACATATGTTTGTTTTTTATAAAAACTTTCACTTTATTTATTTTTTTAGTTTTCAATTTTTTTTTTCATAATGACAATTTTGGACTCAATTTTTTTAAGAAAATTTTCCTAATTCTTTTGTTAAAAAAAGAAATTTTAATTTAATTTTTTGGGACAAATTTTTTTTACAACCTATCATAATCATTTTCTCTTTTAAAACTATTATAAACAATTTTTATTTTAAAACTATCATAATCATTTTTTATTTTAAAAATATAATAATCACTTTTTTAAACTATCATAATCATTTTTTCTTTTAAAACTATCAAAATCATTTTTCTAAAATTATCATAATCATTTTTTATTTTAAAAATATCTTAATTAATTTTTCTTATAAACGATCGTAATCTTTCTTTGATACAAAAATGAAGAAGAACATGATATTAATATAGATGAAACTTTCTTTTCCAAAAGGTACTATTCTATTCTTTTATGTTTTTGTACTAATCCATTAATTTAGTCTATATTTTTATCTTTTACTTATTCTTTTGGTTTTATTACTTTGATATGTTTTTCAAAAAAATTAATGGTTTTTCTAAATATAATGATTATCATTCCAATAAATGTTTTTAAAACATCGAGAGTTCAAAAAAAAATTAAAAAATTTATTTGATTAAATTTAATATGTATGATTAATTAATAATTATTATCATCTATTAAAGATATTTTTTAATTCTAATTTATGTTTTCCCATGCCTATATATAGGTGGATCACCGCATTTTCCCACATCGATTCTCAAGGTTTTTTTCTGAGATCTTTCAATCCTTAAAGCTCTCAGTCTAGTTCTTTTGTCATTCATTTGATATTTGGCTCAGTTAAAATTATGATGGACTATAAGGAAGATAATAAAAAATGCATTTTTTCCGAGAACATTTCATTAAAAGAACGTGGTTCATTAAGTATGAGTCTTCTCTAAAAAATATCATCAATATTCAAGGATGGGAGGAAATATGTATACAGGAACTAGATAATGATTTTGACCTGTGTTATCCTCAAATCATGAAAGTTTTCTACGATAATGATAATTTTGATAAAGAAGGTGATAAGGATTATGTTTCTTTCTCTTTATTTTGGAATAAATAAAAACTTTATTATAAAATAGTTATGTATTTTGTTAGAGTTCCTACCAAAGGAGAAGTTTTCTTACCCTCTCAAAAATTAACTGAAAGACTTGGTTCATTAAAAATAAATAATATAGAAGATTATTTGTTTCCATATTATGATAAAGTAAGGAAATTATTACATCTAACATTAGAAAATGGATTTATAATTTCTATTATAAGGTTATTTAATACACAAGAAGGGTGTTTGAGATACTCTAAAGGTATGAGATATATATTTTTTGAACTCTCTCGTAAATATGAGGAAAATTATTTTGGTAAAATTTGTTATCATTATGGTATAATACCTAAAGAATTCCTTAATCAATCAATGATAATTATATTTCATGATTTCACCTACAAGTTACTTTTTAATGTTGAGAACCAATCAAATTCAATGCGATAGAAATTTTCTTTAATTGGTGAAGATATGATTTAAAAAATGAATGTTGAATTCGATTGAAAGAAAAATAAGTTTTTAGATAAGGTTAAAGGATCCATGTATAATGATCAAACTTTAAAGAAATATAAAGATTAAAAGAATAAAAGAAAGGAAGACTCATTCCCTCTAAAGAAAAAAATGAAATAAAATAAGATAAGGGATGATCAATTCAATAATATGATAGAACATAAGGCTTAAAAGAAAGCAGGGGAACCTGAGTTTGGTTATGATCTAACTGAGGAAAAATATATAAAAATTTGGGCAAATAAATAGTAAAAAGAAAAAGATAAAAGAAAGAAGAAAAGGAAAAGGTTAGTTAAATTTAGAGTTGTTGAAATATTGTTAAAGGAGGTAGAGAGATACTAAAAAAAATCCAATCCATACAGGTTCTCCTAATGATCAAGTTATTCCAGATGTTGGAATTATCTTTGAAGAAATTTTACTTG
Source organism: Viscum album (assembly GCA_963277665.1). NCBI lineage: Eukaryota > Viridiplantae > Streptophyta > Magnoliopsida > Santalales > Viscaceae > Viscum > Viscum album. Next base: position 452,838,825 of record OY728133.1, read on the forward strand.
TACCATCAGTTGTTCCTTTCGTTGTTGGAAAGGAAAAAGTAAAAGAAATATTTGAGGAAGAAACAAAAATGGTTCAAGAAAAAGAATTGGATTCAGAATTAGTTAGAAAAACCATTATCCAATCCACACGTCAATTAGAGAATGATCACGAGGAAGTTGAAGAAGAAGAAGAAGTAGAGGAATAAATAGAGGCAGGAATAGTGGAATAATTCGAGGAAAGAGTAGATGAAGAAGTAGAAGAGGAATATAAACAAGAAGAGGAAGATGATAATAAAAAATCTAATATTGATGAACACTCAAAATATTATAAATCTTTGGATTCATCATCTTTATATCCTTTACCATCTCAGTCTATTAAAGATGTTCAGCTAGAAGGTTCTCAAGAAAAATATTCATCCTCAAAAAAATAATTATAATCAAATAAATAAGAATAATTTTAGTAATAAAACATGAAACTTTCTCAAAAATTTAAATCTGATAAGGATGTGGATGTTTTTGAAATAACAGATTATAAGAATGTTTCACAAAAGGACAAGAGAATGATGAAGTTGTTTCAAAACACAATATTAAATCCTCAAAATTGAAACATACCAAACCTTCTCCAGGTTCATCAGAATCCAAATAAACCATTTCACAAAAAGTTTTTGATTTAATTTTATAGTCTCTATGATTATTATAAGACACCATTCCTTATTTCCTCAAGCTAGAGGCAAGATTTCATCTTATTCTAAATATCCTCAGTGAAAAATTAGAATCATTAATTTTTTTAATAAAATCATTTTTCCATATTGAGGAAGAGTTAAAAACCTTTCAAGAAAAGTCTCATACTCACAAAATATCATAAAATTGGATGGTGAAGTGGTCCAACCAATTATATAATGATATTCATGAATATGATGATCAATATTTGAAGTAAAGAATTTTTTTTCTAGAAATGGAATATTCCTTCAACAAGTTTTATTCTGTTGTTTTATATCCATTTAATTTCATTAAAGATTTCAAAGATGCTACCAATTATCATACTATACTGTTTAAATATTTGAAAAAAAAGGTTTGGGATTTGTAGTTGGAGAATAGAAGGCTGAGATCATGTGAAGAATATTTAATCCTTATGAAAGAATAACATCAAAGTCTAAATACTAAAGTTCAAAAGTAACCAGTTTTGGAAGAAATTATCATGAATATTGAGAAGGATCGACATGATATACCAAATATTAATTTCATTCTGAATAACCCCATAAATAAACATTACACATTTTATTTTAACTCTTGATGTAAATTTTGTAAAACATTAGATTGTTTGCTAATTATGTAATACTTTTCATTCAAATACTTTGTGCTTAAATGTTTTATAAATATGATTTGATATATGTTCTTTAATTTTATTCTTATTTTAATTTTTATTTTATAGGTTCAAATTGTTTCTTATTTTTTTATCCTCTAGAATTATAGGAAACTATGCATAATTTCCCATTATTTTTGAAAATCACAAAGGGGAGAAGTTTTATAAAAGGGGGATGTTTTTTTAATGGGGGATATGTAATACTAAGGGGGTGTTGTTTTAATAATTTCCATTATATTACAAAAGAGTTTCAATCTTGTGGGAGGGGGATTTAAGAGAAAAATAACATCTTTAAAGTTCCTAAAAGAAAAAATGGTTGTGTGTTTTTAAAGTTACTTTTTTTATTTAAGTACTGTGTCTTGTGCTTTCCAAAATGGGTGATATTGTTGATTTAGATGTTTTAATTTTTAATTTCTAATTCCATTAGTTTTGGAAATTAAAAAAACATTCTTAAAACCGTTTTACTATCTTTTTATGTACCAATAGTTTTAGTATGTTTTTGTAGAAAATATTACTTTCTACCAAACATAGAAATTTTTCTAATGTGTAACAAATATAAAATTTCTATTACTCAATATGATCCATTGGACTAAAGGTATGTCTAATACATACAAATGATCTTTGTTCAAACTAGTGGTTAGACATATTTATTGTCTACCTAGATGAAAAAATTAATGACCATCAGACTGACCATGGCACTGATTCATCAGATTAACACTCATTCATATCATCAGATTGATAATCAATAAGAAAGTACATATAACTAACTAAATTTTATAGTTGGAGTACTTATGAATATTTTCTATCATAATGAATACTTCTTATCATTGTAATAGTGCTAAAAAACAACATCAGACATTTAGTTGTAGATGAGCTATCAAGTGCCAGCTATTTGAGGCCATTTCAACAAACTAAGAAATATGGATATTCGAACATTTCATATAAATAGAAGATCATTTAAAGATTTTGTAGCTACTAAATTTCTCAACTCATGTCTTATAAAGTTTTATCTACGTGAAAATATATTTCCTAGACATTGTAATAATTTAGAGAGTTTTTTTTCTAAGGAATCCTTGTCATGATTTTATCGTTTAGAACATTTCATGTTGTATTTTTCATGTTCGATCATTGTTACAATTGGGATATTATGGGGATAGGAAGATGGTGAATCTGATTCATCAGATCATGGGATTCTAGGTCTAGGAAGGCAGATGCCAACCACTGTATCAATGGTTTCTAAAGATAGTAAGATAGAGCTAATTCCAATCATCATATTGAGGGATTTCATGGTAAGTAAAGACATGATTTACATTAAGTATAAAAATATGGTTTATTTTAGTCAAGGTTATTTTCTACCTTTTCTCTTAAGGTTAAAACAATGAAATATTTTAATATATCATATAATTAATTATTACTTTTATAAGACGTGTATTTCTTGTTTGTACAAGATCTAATTTTATATTGTGTATTTTTTTAGAATGTTAGTCATTGTACGTATCTTTCCAGAAGACCATTTAATTTTTACGACTATAAAAATTATAAAAACATACTTTGAAGTAGCATATCATTTGTGATACTGACTTTAATAGTTTTATCACCAGATTATATTGAGTATTATTTTTTTTACTTAAATAGGCATTGTGTTTTTATTTAGTTTAATGTTTTTAAACTATAATTCACCCCCTATAGTATGTCATTATAGACACTTACGTTCTAACACATATCTGATTCATAGGCTAGGAGAATCCTAATGGATTCTAATATAGATATGGGTGATAAGGTGTCTTTATAATCTATCCCTTATTCTTTAATATACACTTTAGATTCTAATATAGGCTTATTCTTAGTAATTACACCTTCATCAACCTGTTTATTTATAGAAACCCATTTTGTTCCTATAAGAGGTTAATATGAAGGTCTATCAACTAATTCACAAACCTTGTTTTTCTTGAACTAGTTTAATTATTATTACATAGCTAAAACCAAAATCTCATCAATTAGGGATTCTTATTTGGTTTTATGTTTAAATATTTACAAAAAGGGAAAAAATAATAGGTTTCATTCACTTATTACAATCCTAATACTTTCATATAAACTTCTTATTTAAGTTTCTATGGGATGGTAATTAAGGGTTCTAGGTTATCTAGTCCACACACTACTTGGTTCACTAGTATCCATCCTATCAAGATTTGGTTCACAAAAATCTAGTTCTAGATCATTATCCTTTTCATTGTCAAAGAGGGGTTCATGACTCATGTTTCCAAAAGAATAATGTATCTTAGTGACATGATTTATTTTGTGACAAAGACGAACACTTTTATAAAATTTTACAGGATTTGATTCTTCAATAATCATTTACCTTTTATTGAAAACTATATAAGCCTTGGAAGCAGTATAATAGACAATAAATATTCCTTTATCAGCCTTTAGATTAAGTTTCCCAAGATGATCCTTGCTATTCGGAATGTAGACATTTCATTCAAAAAATTAAAGTATCATACTTTTGGATTTCTATTATTCCAATGTTCATAAGTCGTTTTCATTAATATATGACTAATTAGATCTCTATTTATAAAATAATATATTTTTTACATCATTAGACCAAAAAATTAGTGGGAAAGTTATATTCACATAACATTTTCCGTACAACTTCTTACAAGGTCCTAATACTCCTTTCAACAAAACCATTCTGCTGAGGTGTCCTAGGGACTGGAAATGTATGCTTGATACCATGTTTTGAATATTAGGAATTGAACTCATGATTTTAAAATTCTAATCTATGGCCACTTCTAAAAGAAATAATTCTGTCATATTTCTCTTTTTGAAACAATTTATAAACGGATGACAAAAAAAGAACAAGATTCACTTTTAACACTTAAAATATTTCCCAAGTAAATCATTAAAAATCATCAACCAATACATAAACAAAATTTCTTTAACTTTTCATCACATCAAAACAACCCTATTTATGGTAGATAAAGTATGATATTTTCTTGTTAAATTCATTTAATAAAAAATATTGTAAAAAATAAAAGATAGGGAACAAAATATTTATAGTGTTTTGGGGAATAGAAATCTCCTAGCCCACTCCACCAATTCCCAACTTCTAAAACCTGGTAATTTTCACTAGTTTCAATCTTTTTACTAGGAATTTCCAATACTTTTCTTTGGGAATGCATGAATAAATGAAAGAGGTCAGTAATTAGTATAATATCTAGTGCTTTTAACTAGGATCTAGCAAGGATTTATAAAAACAAGTCTTTAAGGTTCTCTTACCAGGAACCTTCACAGTGAAATAGATAATATACAATGATTTTATATATGAATCTCATAGTTGTAAGATAAAACTAACATAATAGAATAAATCCCTAGGATAGATGATAAGAACAAAAAGTGTCTTGAGGAGAGAATTCTAAAATATCAATGATGAACATAAAAGTGTAGCTAATGATAATTTTAGTCATTTTCTTCTTCTTGAATAAAACAAAGCAACCCAAAGAGCTTAAAAAGAGAGTGAGAAAGTTTATGGTGAATTTTCATTTGTTCTTTCGTATATTCCCCTTTTCACCACTATAAAAAACATGAGAAAGTTATCTTTTAATTTAATTTCCTAAGATCCTTAAAATCCGATCATAGAATTAATTTCCACACATACTTTGATCGAAAAAAGCTTATCAATATTACTAACCATAAAATTACCCCTGTACTTACTTTTTCTCAGGATAATTGCATCTTTTTATAATAAATTTTTCTATAAATAAGTAATAAAAAAGTCAATGAGTGCATGAAAACATTAAATTACAATAAATTTACACCAACATTAACAAATAGAAGGTTGTAGAATGATGTATCCATTTTTAGATCACCATGTTGCCAAACTCAATAGACTTGAATTCACATAGACCATTTGATCCACATAGTGAATTTTAATGTATCTGATTTACCCACATAACCAAATTGAATAGGAATTATTCGCATAGATAAATAACTTCACATATAATTCTTACTCATGTAGCTGAATTTGATGTTTCCAAATGAATTACCTACACATTTGGAGCTGCTTACTCAATTACTCTTTATAGCTAATTCACATAGACATTTGATCAACATAACTATTTTCTCACGTAAGAGATTCATTGATGTATGAAATTTTATGTGCAGCTAATTTCTGAAATAGTTTTCATCATGTCGATAAAGTTATATACTTTCGATTTTTTTAACAAACTTCTAAATTTTCATATTTCAATAGAATAAAAAAAAGAGAACATTAAAAACCTAATGAATACACTTAAGAATAAGGATCATTAGTAACTTATGAAGGGTGTTTGAGATCATAAAAATATAAAAATCATGGAAAAATGTTTATCCAATAGTTTAGAGTTTTTTTCATTAAATATAGGTAATAATACCATAAAAATAAGGAAAATGAACACAAATCACATAAACTCACTAGACGATAGAAGAAACCTCGAAAAATAAGAGAGAGTCTGATAACCTTACCTATATGTTTTAATTGAAACCAGTGGGGAATGATTCCACTGATGAATGAGTACTATCACCTATTGGAAAAGGAAGAAAAAATGGGGGAGGGAATGAATGTCACATGACTTCCAGGGGAAGCCCTCCACAAAATTTTAAAACCCCAAAATTAATTAATTAAATTAAAACTTATAATAAAGGTATAATAGGGTTTTATGGTGTGAAATAGTTATTCAAACCATGATTTATTAGGTAAGGGGGATACTCCCTTCATCCCACAAATTTCACATTGTCAAGAAATAAATTACACTGTGAATCAATTGTAGTATGCAGCTGAAAGATGTAAACCGAACTATTCCTCCCAAAACCATTTTAAGCTACTCCTAGACCCCAAAACCCTAATAAATGACTAAAATACACATGGTATGATAAAATTTAAAAGGATACATACTTCATAAAATTATAAGGGTTTTATAAATTTAAAATTTATGGTTTTTAAATCCTTCTTTCACCCCTAGAAATTGATTCTAAAAATGTTTTAAACCCTAGTTTATCAGACATGAGATAAAGTTGTGAGAATGTAATTTTTTAAGGGGGAATAATATAACACACTAATATTTTAGAGTTTATTTTTCCTTTAAAAAATACACTGTTTTATATCTTTTGTTACATGAAACATCAAACTAAAATGAATCACTATATATTTTATTATAATTAATTATGAGAATATGATGTGTAACTTCATTATGAAATTTATAATAAGGGTAAAAAAATTAGAGTAAATAAATATAATATTATTATAATATATAATATTTAAGTGTGTGAACTAATATATTAACACTAAATTAATTATAAATTTTCATGATATAATACTAATAACATATAATGTTTAAAAGGGAAATTTTTCTATTAAAGTATTTTTTCTTTGTATTTTTTATTTTCAATTAAAATATAAATATATAAATTTTATAATTTTAATTTTATGAAAATAAATTTATTTTTTAATTCATAATGTTAAAATTATCTGACATAAATATTTTTGGATTTGCTGATATAGTTGATTTTTGGGCGAATAGTGAAAAATACTGATTTTACAAATACTATAACTTTTTTTATTATCATTATATAAGAATGAATGAAAAGTTTATGAAACATTTCTATAGATAATATATATTTTTACTATATAATATAATTCCTTTAAAAAAAAAATTCAAACATATAAATCTATGTTTGACATTTTGTAATTCTATGTAATGTTTTTATCCAAATAAAAACTATTTTTGGTTCTTCTCTATCAATCAATTATTAACATGGTTAATATCAGTTTTATTGTGTTTTGTAAGTCAAATAAGACCCCTGTTGAGTCATTAAGTTTCCTTATGAATTTCCATTATTTTATGTTTTGAAAATCAAAAACACATTTTCTTAAGTAAAATTATCTTTCTCTAAGAAAACTTTTCTTAAGGAAATTTTCTTACTCTTGGAATGTTTTTGACTTTAACTATGATATTAAATGACTTAACTAATGATTTCTTAACTAAACTATACCATCATTTCCTTAAGTCAGAAAATTAGATCCATATCTAACTTAGAACCTAGCAGTTCCTTAGAATCTGAATTCCCCAGAATTCAAAATCTGATTTCTCAAGAAATTGAGAATTTTATTTCTCTATAATTTAGAATTTGATTTATCTAGAATTGAGAATCAGATTTCTGTAGAATTAAGAATATGATTTTTATGGAATTGAGAATTAGATATCACTAAGAATCAGACTCTAGTTCTCTTATAAATCAGACTCTAATTTTCTCTGAAATCAGACTCTGATTCTCTTAAAAATTAGACTCCGATTGTCTCCAAAAATACATTTTGATTTTTATAGAAATCAGAATTCGATTCTAATAAAAACTAGACTCCTATTTTCATATAAATTAGATTAGGATTTTCTATATTTTTTTAGAATATCCCTATTAATATTTTTAGAATATAAATCACACTATCATATGAATCCAATTAAATTATTTTGTTACAATTATCAAATTTCCTTAATTTTGAGTTTCATTTTATCAGATCCTGAATGTGATAATGTTTCATAAGCATGGTAATGTTTCACATAGTTAGTTATATAAATTGATGTTGTCTAATCTATTTTAACATAATTGTTTCTTGAGTGCCACATGTACAGGTCCCTTAGAAATTCGAAGAAAAATATGACCATTGGAGGAGAAGTCGACCGTTAGAGATTTTTCCTATAAATACCTAGCCATTAGAAATCATTTTATATGTGTAGAGTTTTTGTTGAGAGCTATTGATCCCTAGAATGAAATGATACACTGTAAGGGATCTGCTCAAATTTTACCTGTGTGATTGATGTGAACCACTTGTTCAAGATAAAAACCTCTTGTTTAACCTGCCTAGTGTGAATCTGATTGTTTCGGTTATCAATCGAGGGCTGCTAAGGATACGAAGAAAGAGGTGTCAATTTCCTGCTTAATCAAGGGCTGGTGGGGATAACAAGATATATACCAATATTCATATCGAGGTATGACCCTAGTGTGTGTAGGACAAACTTTATTGAAAGTATAAATCAAGAGACCTTTATCCAAGGTTGTTGGATACCCTATTCTTTAGGTTAAAAGATTTCTTATACTTGATTACTTTTTTTGTTACATGTTTTTTTCTACAGAATTTTGTTAAATTTTGAAAGTGTAATTTTATTACACTATCTTATACATATACAAAATTTGATATATTTGATTCTATATGCTTTAAGGTTGAATCCTTCTTTATGTAAACTTTTTTAAGTTTCTTTATCAGATCCGTATTATCAGATCCTAAGGAAGTTAGTTTCTTTATTAAGAACTAAAGATAGATTCTGAATTCGTCTTGTTTAACTTTGTTAAACATTTATTTTATTAAGGATAAAAAAAGAAAGTTTTTAAACCTATAATTCACCACCCCCTCAGGCAATTGTGCAATCTACATATACATTTTGATCCTAAAATTTGTATCATAAGTGGACTTTGAAATATGTATACTTACATATAAGTTTTCCTACTCAACTTTTCTTACATAACTTTATTTGTTCAAGTTTTTCTTAAATATTTTTTAATAAACTCTTCGATTATAAACTTTTTCTACTAACATGTATTATGGAAAATATCTTATGTATTTTCTTACAGAATGACAGGAATGAACATTGGATCAATAGACAAGTTAAATCCTACGAGACCCCTAATATTTTATGGAAATTGCTATAAATACTAGAGAGATTGGATGAAGAACTTTATAATCAATAAAAGTGTGGATAATTTTGTTATGTTGACTGGATATTACAATATTCTGGACAAGTAAATCATACAATTCACCAATTAAGAAATGAAAAAGTATCAACTTAACTTTAAGGTACGCATTACATTGTTATGTTCTATTTCCAAGAACATCTATACCCATATTTCATCATGTGAAGATGGTAATAGAATCTGTAAGAAATTAGAAGTTACACAGTTTGGTACATCCAAGGTTATTGAAACAAGAAGAGATAGGATTAAAGCTGAATACCATGGTTTGATGTTTACTTATGGAGACCCTATATGAAATTTTCAACAAAGGTTTATGACTATTTTCAATAGCCTTCAGTATATGGGTGAGAAAGGGATTTATGATGACATTCTTGTGGGTAAGATAATAGATATTATACCCAATTAGTGGGAATTCAAAAGAAAAGAGATTTATGAGAATAGGAAAGTTTCAAACATCACTCTTGATGAGTTATTCAGGACTCTTCTACAAGATGAAACTAGAATGAAGAGAGATGCATAGATGAATAAAAATAATAATGGAGATTGTAGTGTTTCTTTCACTACTACATAAAATAATTTGAAATCCAAGAGCCATAAAAGAGTTACTAGAAAAAAATCCAAGAGAGATACTATTGTATCTGAATCAAGTGATTGTGATCATTTTTAGAATGAACTTGCCAATTTTGATCGAAGCATAAACAAGGTTGTGGGAAAGAATGATTTCCAATATATATATAAGAAGAACAATAGAAAGGATAAAAAGATTCATGAGTTACTTTTTATGAATGAAAAATGTAAGGTCATATTAGAATAGACTATCCTATGCTCAAAAGGAAAGAAATAATGAATAAACATTCAGAAAAAATAAGAAGAAATACTACATGTATAAGTATAAGAATGTACTGAATTCTAATGACACCTAGAGTGATAGTGGTGACAATTATTCTGATTAATTTTCAGATATTAAATCTTCTAGACCAAATAATATTGGTCTTATATCTAGAATTCCTACTAAAAATCAATGTCTCATGCTGAGGTAAACATTGTTGAATCTTTAACCAAAATTTATTTAAGTGAAAATTATCCTAATGAATAATATTATGAATCTTTGGATGAAGAATATTCATCATCATGAGATAATACTTTACCATCTTTTGCAGAAGTATCTAGGTTTTCTAAGTTACTTGAGAATGAAAATAGTAAGATAAATAAGAAACTTGTTAAGGAAAATTCTAGAATCTCTATTTTAACAAAATAAGTATTAGATCTTTCAAAATATATTTATCAGAAAACCCTTGATTTTGAAAATGTTTCCAAAAAACATGAAGTAGTAAATTATAAAAAGGATAAACATTCTAATGTTCTTGAAAAAGTTATTTCAAGAAAAAAATTTAGAGACAAATGAAAATTCTAAGAATAATGACTATGAGGATAAGAATTTAGTGATGAGATAAAATATGATATATTTTCCATAAATAAAATTTTTTCAAACATTACATCTAGTAAAGAAAAAAATGATAAAAAATATTCACAAATTAATCCTCTTAAAAATAGTTATGTATTTTGTTATTCTCATCCAAAACTAGTTTTCAGTCACAACTATTTTGTACCTCAAAGTGATCCTTTTTGCACTATGTTTCAATATGGTGGAAATTGGGAGAAAATTTATTATTTAAATAAAACCCAGTCCTTTGATATCCATAAATACTATTTTTCAAACAAAATATAGATACCTAAGATTTTATTTTATAACATTTTCGGATCCATGAAATTTTGGATTCGGAAAGTTTAACTGTTTCATTTCCTTGAAAACAAAGGAAGTTCCAACAACAATACATGGTACATAGATATTGGATGTTCCTAGCATATGACTGGTTACAAAAACCTATTTGAAAATTTTATTATTATTAAAGGGGAAAATTAACTTTTAGTGACAATTCTCAAGGAGAAATTGTTCTTATAGGTAAAATTGTTCTTGATGGAAAAGCTTTAATTTCAAATGTTTTATTTATTAAAGGTCTTAAGAACAACCTTATAAGCATAATACAATTATTTGATAAAGGTTAACTTGTAAATTCTAGGAATGATAAATTCATATTACACAATTCCAAGGATGAGTTTATTCTCTCTGTCCATAGGCATTATAATGTTTATACACATAACCTAAAAGACCTTAGGATCCAAGAATTTCCTTGAATTAGTATAATAGAAGATCAATCTTGGTCATGGAATAGAATACTAGGACACTTTAATCTTAGAAACCTATTAAAAATCTCAAAGAAAATACTTATTAAGTATCTACCGAATCTTAGATTTGATTCTTCAAAAGTTTGTGTTCCTTGTCAATATGGAAAGAAATATAAGTCAAGATTTAAATCAATTTATGAAGTCTCAACTTCTGATGCATTACAACTAGTGCATATGGATCTTTTTGGTCCAACAAAAACTAGAATCATTGGAGGAAAATAATTTTTTTTTAGTGGATGATTACACTAGATTTACATGGGTCTATTTTCTAACAAAGAAATATGAATCCTTTTATTGTTTTAAATATTTTTCAGACAAAGTTAAAAATTAGAAAATCCCCTCTTTGATAATTATTCATAGTGATAATGGGAGGGAATTTTAAAATTTATATTTTGAAAACTTTTTAGTAAGAAATTAATTACACACAACTTCTTAGGTACAAGAACTCCTCAACCAAATGGTGTTGTTGGAATATGAAATCATATTCTTCAAGAGATAACCAGAACCATGTTGAGTGAATGATCTATTTCTAAACACATTTGGGATGAAGATGTTAGTATTTTTTTCATACTATAAATTGAGTTTTAATCAGACCTTTTCTTAATAAAACACCTTATGAGTTATGGACTAGTCAAAAACATAAATTTCTTATTTTAAAGTACATGGATGCAAAGTATTCATCTTGAATAGTAAAGATAAATTTCATAAATTTACACCCAAATATGATAAAGGAAGTTTTTTAGGATATTCCAGTACTTCTAAGGCTTGTAGAGTTTAAAAAAAATTATTGTACTGTTGAAGAAACATTATATATTAAATTTTATGAAGGTGATCCGTTTGTTTTTAAATAACCCCAATCATTATCTTCAGATGTGTTTTCAAAAAATAATTAATAACCTTTGATGGAAGATTCTTCTAATCTGGAAAATACTCAAGAAAATTTTCCTGAAGTATTTACCCCAGAAGATGTTTTACCTTATGTTGATGAACATGTTTTAAAAAACACAAATCAGTAGTTTCTTAAGAATCATCCCAATGATAGTATCATTGGTGGTGTAAATCAACCTATAAAGACTATAAGTTCTCTAAGGAATGATGTAGATCATCTAACATTTATTTCCCAATTAGAACCTAAAAGTAATGATGAAGATTTCAGTGATGATTATTGAATTAAATCATTTCATGATGAACTAAATGAATTCAAAAAGGAACAAAGTATGGACGTTGGGTGAAAGACCTAAAAAACTTCTATAATTGGAGTAAATTTGGTCTTCATAAATAAATGTAATGAAAATGGAATCATTATAAGAAATAAAGAAATATTAGTTACTAAATGATATAATCAAAAATAAGGAATATATTATGAAGAAACCTATGCTCCATTATCTATACTTGAATATATTAGTGTTCTACTAGCCTTTGTTGCAATTTTCAGTTTCATACTTTTTCCAATGGACATGAAGTATTCTTTCCTTAACAAATATGTTCAAGAGGAAGTTTGTGTTGAAAAAAGTCATGGTTTTGAAGACAAAAACATTATGTAAATGTTTAAAAACTTTCCAAATCTTTATATGGACCTAAACAGACCCCTTGATCCAGGTATGATAAATATACATGATTTTTGATACAAAACAATTATGTTAAGGGAACTGTTGATCCAACCATTTTTATAAAGAAATATAAGAAAAATGTTTTTATTTTTTAAATTTATGTTGATTACATTATATTCGGATAAACATAGAAATACTTAACTTATTCATTTGTTAATCTTATGATATCTGAGTTTGAAATGTGTATGATGGGTGAGTTAAAACTTTTATTGGTTTTAAAATTTCTCAAAAACTAGAAGAAACTTTTATATCTAAACATAAGTATATTAATTATATTCTTAAGAATAATGGATATGACAAAATTGAACTTATAAGTACTCTAACTGGTACCTCAAACACTCTTTTTCTTAATGAAGCTATGCAACCAGCAGATCAAACATCTTTTAGAGGTATGATAGGAAGTCTATTATACTTAACCGTTAGTCATCTATAATTAATGTTTTTAGTATGATTATGCGAAATATATCAATCTAATCCAAAATAATCCCATTTAAAATTAGTGAAAATAATTTTTTTTATATAAAGTGAACCATGGATTTAGTAATTTTCTATTCTTTTAGAAATGATTTTGTTTTAAAAATATTTTCAGGTACTGAATTTGGTGGATTTACAATAGATAAAAAAAGTTCATATAGAAATTTTCATTTCCTAGAATATTCATTAGTTTCTTGGTCATGTAAGAACCAACACTCAGTAGCACTTTCCACTGTTGAAGCTGAATATGTAGTAATTAGATGTTTTTATGCTCAAGTGTTATGGATGCAACACACACTCACAGACTATGGCATGAGTTTTACCAAAAAAAAGATAATGTGTCATAATACTAGTGACATTGACAAAAGAAAAAACCCTTCACATCACTCTCATTAAAATCACATAGACATAAGGAATCACTTTCTTTGGGATCACACTCTTAAAGGAGATATCATACTTCAATTTATCAGAACACAAGATCAACTTTCTAACATATTTACAAAACCTTTACCCTTTGATATATTTGAAAACATTAAAAAAGTTTGTAATGATAAATATAAGGTAATCATTCATATTAACTTCTTATTGAAACATATCTCCTTACATTAAGATACTTTTTTTCATTGGGGAGTGCATATTTCTATTATTTTATATTTCATTTTCATGTTTTTTCATAACCTAAAGTTTTTGTAACCTAAAATGTTTTCTTTCCTGAATAAAAATTTTCAGAACTAAAATTTTATATGAGAAACCTTATTAATATTGAAACATATTTCAGAGTAATCTATAAGGTATATTTCTATACTTATACCATTGTAATTACATTTTTGTTTTGTTGGTATTTCAACCTTGTTTTAAGAAAACCTTATCTGACTCACATTCCTTAAATCTGTTTTTTTCCTTAAAACCTCAAAAGATCGGAACCTATAAATCCTTCTTCGACATTGATATCGACCATCATATCAGATCAAGTAAATCTCAAATGTTGGATTGACTCGGGAAGATGAATTGTTTTCACAAATCCAATATAAAGGGACCCCCTCTTCACATCCCACATCAATTTTCTTTGTTATAGAATTGTATGATACCATTCAGTTTTATAAACAAGGTGGAAAAGAAATGTTTCCCTTTAAAAGTTATGAAAAAATTTACTCTCTATCATATAAGAAGGCTACAAGTATTTTCGATATACGCTACAAAGGAGAGAAATTATTTTGCTCGCACAAGTTGCCTGATGAGGAAGGTTATTTTGAGAAAGTTAAGGCTACTGAGTGACTTGGGCTTAAGGGAGTGAAGACACCCAAGATAAAAATAATTCAAAAAAATATAGACTAGTATCCCTTTGGATGAAAGGCCTTTTGATTCAAAAGAAATAATATACAGAATCTTTAAAGATATGTGATATATTTATGATGGACTTCTTGGTTAATGTAATAAAGATAAACCTCACTAAGTATATTTTTTTAACCATCAACAACATTAAGAATTGAACCATCGAATCTTAAATCATGATGTACCCATAAATATTGTCTAAAATCATGGTATTGTGCCTATAATCCTTCAAAATACCCTGAAATTCAAAAGAAAAAACCATCAAGATCATGTTGTTAAGTGATAATACCTTGATAAGGACGAAGACAAGCTTTAGTGTCATGTCAGAAGATTTATTTGATCTTCCTAATAAGGATAACAAAGCTTCAGGTAATAAAGGAGAAGTTGGAGAAAGCTCCAATACAACTCTAGATAAGATAAAATCCAAATATATGGAACCATTGGAATAAGCACCAGATGTGAAACCAATATCTACTTCACCAAAGACAAATAAGAAAAAAACATTATCTGATGAGGTTATATCCAAATGGAGAGAGCTGAAAAAGAATAAGAAGGAAGGTGATTCTTTTTTTTTGGGATAGATCTTGCCGAGGCTAATGCCTTAAAAATTAAATTAACTTAAAATATTGAGAAATAAGATAAAGAAAATAAGTTATAGAAGAAAATTTCAAATGTTGAGATTATCTAAGATTTACTAAGAGATGCTGAGAAGGCATCTGAACAAGTTCAAGTATTAGAATCTTTTTTTTTCTAAAATCCATTATTCCCCCGGCACTAGTGGAAACCAAGACTCTAGAACCAGATAAGGGAAAGAAGGTTATTTCATTTTCGAAACCAATAGTTGAAAAAAATTAAATCTAGAAAGACAAAGAAGAATAAGAGGGGGAAAGTAAAGATGTGGTAAGAATAATAGATAAATATAAAAAGAATGATACCCCTTATGAAAAGTTGTCAATAAGAACCTACGAAGTTTATTCCACAAGGATTATTTAAGAGGGAAAATCTATTTAGAAATATGATGTTTCTGAGGATGAGGTCAATAAAGGCCATTCAGATGATGAAATTAGTAATGATAATATTGTTCAACATGCTTATTACAAGGCTGGTAAAGAAGTTAATGAAAACAAAGATGATAATGTTTCTGATAAAGGTGTTGATAAAAAAACTTGATGATAATAATGATATTATAATCCATGTTTCTAATTGATTGCATGAGACTCGGAATATTGAAAATAAATTCCCTAAGAAAGATAAAGGAAGTTTTTTTCGATACGCCTAGGAAAGTTGTTGTTGCAAAAGTAAAGAATGATTTTTTTTTCTACATATAAGAAGAAATAATATGAGAAAAATAAAATTAACTCACCAAAATAGAATCTTTTTTGGAATCATCCTCATCATTAGGACATGATTTTGTGGTTCAATCCGTGGATAATATTACGAATTCCATCACTTTTATTCCAAAAATTGATTCCATATGTTAACTTCTTAATGAAATAGTTAAAGAGAAGGCATATTCAATAAATATTCTTAAAGAAAAGTTTATCAAAATCAAATTCGAGTTCAAGAATTTTTAGATCAGTTATGATGCTTATAAAAGATATTGAAAAGAAATTACAAAGTGGTCAAAGTCAGTCATATATGATCTTAATTTTTTTGACAATTTCACTGACACAATCAAGGATGTTTTTGAAAAATCCGATGACAACATCAAGAATCTCTCAACAAGTTTTTCAGAGAAACTAAAAGTAGATCAATCTATCCACCATTAAGAAGATAAAGATCTCAATGGGAAATCTAACTCTATTTCTCTTAATCTAAAGAAGGGAGAGGGAAATCCAGGAAGGGATGGCTAAAAAACTCAAAGACCAGGAAGAATTGACCAAGTCTTAAGGAGAAATAATTAAGGCTCAAGAAGAGGGAATCAATTATTTTGAAAGAAAAAATTAGGATCAAGAATATTTTCTCAATAAGTTTGAAGATCATCAACAAGAATTGAAAAAGATGAAGTCTAATTTGAAAATTTTAATTCCAAAGTAGAAAAAGAAGGATGAATTATTTTATTTTAAAATTTGAACTTTTGTTGTAATTTTCTTTGTGAAAAAATTTTTTATCTTAATTTTTTTTTATTTTCATTATTTTGTCTTGTATTTTCCTAACCTTTTTGGTTCAATTTTTTTCCATTAATTTATTTTTTGAAAATCACAGAGGGAGAAGAAAATATTGAAAAATAATATTAATTTAAAGGAAGAGAATTCATAAGTAAGGGGGAGATTACATAAATAAAAAATTATTAAGTAAGGGGAATTTATTTCTCTATGAAATACAAGAAAACGATCCTTATGGATTTCATAACATAAGGGGGAGTTAGTCGTATTCATTATGGGCCATAAAAATAGGAGATGTGTATTTTTTTTAAAGTTCAAAATGAAAACCTTATTCATTTATATTATTTTATGAAATGTTGTTTGTGATTTCCAAAAAAGGGGGAGATGGCTGAGTCAATAAGTTTCCCTATGACTTTTCCATTCTTTTATGTTTTGAAAATCAAAAACAAATTTCCGAAGAAAAATTATATTTCTCTAAAAAACATTTTTTGTGGAAAATTTTCCTAATATAAGAATGTTTTTGACTTTACCTATGATCTTCAATGTCTTACCTAATGATTTCCTAATTAAACCTAACCATATTTTCCATAATTTAAAAAATCAGATCTTTATCTAACTCCTAACCTTATAGTTCCTTAGAATCTGATTTCTATAGAAATTGAAAATCCAATTTCTCTAGAATTCAAAATATGATTTATATTGAATTGAGAATCTGATTTATCTATAATTTAGAATCCAATTTCTCTAGAATTGAGAATCTGATTTCATAAGAAACCAGACTCTGATTATCTTAGAAATCAGTTTCTGATTCTCTCAGAAATCAGACTCTTATTCTATCAGAAATTAGACTCCAATTCTCTTAGAAATTAGATTTCGATTTTCCCAAAAACAAGAATTCAATTTCTATAGAAATAAGAATTTTATTCTCATAAAAACCAGAATTCGATTTTCATATAAATTAGATTCTGATTGTCAACATTTTCTTAGAATCTGTTTTTCAATATTTTTAGACTTTGAATCACACTATATTAATAATCTGAATAAATTATTCTGTTTCGATTATCATATTTTTTAATGTAGAGTTTCATTTTATCAAATCCTAAATGTGATAAGGTTTCTTAAGAATAGTAATTTTTATCATAGTAGGTTATATAAAATGATGTCACCTAATCTATTTTAACATAACCATTGCTCGAGTGCCACATGTACAAGTCCCTCCAAAATTCACAGAAAAATATGATCATTGGAGGAGAAGATAACCATTAGAGATTTTTCCAATAAATACCCATCCAATAGAAATAATTTTAAGTGTGATGTTTTTATCGAGATTTGTTGATATATAGAATGAACTGATACTCTACGAGAGCCCTGCTCAAATATTCCTTGAGCGAATGCTGTGAACAACTTATTCTAGGTGAGAATATCTAATTCAACCTACCTAGTGTGAATATTATTGTTTCTATTATCAATTGAGGTCTTCTAGGTATAGTAATACAAAGTTTCTGATTACCTACATAATCGAGGGATTTTGGGATAGCAAGACAGATACTGATCTTTATATCGAGGGCTTACCCTGGTGTGTGTAAGATAGACGTTCTTGAAAGAATAAATCAAGGGACCTTTTTCCAAGGTTATTGGATACCATTATCTTTGGGTTAAAATATTTATTATACTTTTTTATTTGTTTTTGTTACATGTTTTATTTTCACAGAATTTTGTTAAAGTTAGAAAGTGAAACTTTTTTACACTTTCATATACTTGTATAAACTTTGATATATTTGATTCTATACACTTTAAGGTAGAATCATTCCTTAAGTAAACTTTTTTAAATTTATTTATCAGATCTATATTATCAGATCTAAATAAAGTTAGGTTTTTTATTAAGAACTAAAGAGGCCATGTGAATTCATCTTGTTTAAATTTTTAAACATAGACTTTCATAAGGATAAAAATAAATGTCTTTAAACCTATAATTAACCCTTTTTTGTAATTGAGAAATATAAATATACACTTCAATACTACAATTAAGTTTATTAAAATTAATTCAATTAATTCATTTTTAATAAATATTATACATGATATTGGTGTATAATCATTTTAATGGTTAAAAGGGAATATTTCAAAAAATTATTTTTCGTTGCCTTACATATACTTGTTTTCAAAATAATTAACATCACATGTAGAACTTTAATATTAGAAAATGGATTCTATATTTTGGATCAAAATTTTATAATTTATTAATGATTCCAATTTAATTTTTATTCATAATGAATAGCTACCATGATAAAAGTTTTTCATCGTGTTAAAGGTTAAAATGGTCAATTGGGAGGCTAAATAAGGAGATACAACTTGAAATATTAGAAAATCATATTATTTATTTCATTATTTGATGAAATTTTTATCATAACTTATCATATATTATAAATTGGACTAAATTGGATCCAATTTCTATCTAAAGCACATTTATTATATTTAAAAGTTATTAATTTTCACAAGGGTTTCACTCCCCTCACTCATAAATGGGAACCTCTTCTCTTCACTTATCAACACACATTTAGCACCATATGTTGACCAATATCTGACCAAATAACTCCTAATATCTTCATACCATGTTCTATAGGTATTGGTATTCCAAAAATTCCGATCCTAGAATGCTTAAGGTGTAAGCCATTGGATGATATCCAAGGAGAAGGTATAAGTATTAACAAAATCCTTCCAAGTTTATTTATTATTAAACCTTCCTAAAATCTATTTTAACCATCCTAATATAATTACATAAATTTTTAATATAAATAAATTTTATTATGTTTATGTAAAAACTATTTTATACTACATTTCAATCTAATGGAAAACAAAAAACACCACTCTTGTGTACGTGTAGATTGCTACTTCCACAAAGTGATTGATTTTTTTTTCATCACTGACAAACAAGGATGGTTATAAATATTCAGTTAATGGGTATATATGATTTTTATGAAACAATTATTATTTTTAAATATAATATATTATCTATTTTTTACCCTTCGATCCACTAGAAAATGGAAATGTGGCTCATGCATACATATAAAATGTCCTTCATAAAGCAATGTAATTTGTCTTTCATTACTGCCTCACATGGGTGGTCATAATGATGGATTTAATAAATAAATATGATATTTATAATAATATTATTATTTAAAAAAATATTTAAAACTATATCTCATTTATTTCCTTTGCATCCAATAGAAAAATGAAAATGGTTATCATGCGTATGTGCGGGATACCGCTTCGATGAACGATGTATCTCATTTTTCATCACTGACTTACATGACTAGTTTTAAAAACATATTTTACATTTAAAAATAATAATTATAAAAATATTAATATTATATAACCATGAAACCTTTTAATTTGTTCAACCTACCTATTCTTTTTTAATGGCCACGGACTGAATGACGTCAAAATGTCTGGCATTAACTCAAACGTTTTAGTAATTAAAATAGAGAATGCTAATAAATAAAAAAAGGAATGATAATAAGTTAATTTTCATTAAAAATGTTCTAAATAAAGTATATATTTATTATAATTTTATTATTCAAGATTTTGATAATGTAAAAATTAAAACAAGACTCATGGTAATAGATTTTTCTTTAAATATTTTTAAAAAATTATCCTTTAAAAATATTTCTCTTTAATATCGATGTCCTTTTAAATTTTATTCTTTATACTAAAAATAAATGATTAATTTCATTTTAAATTATCATTTTATTTTTTTAAAAAATTTAATGAGGAATATTTTTATGGTTTTTTGCAAGAGTCATTTTTTTAGAAATGTAAAAAATGAATGTTTCTTTTAACATTTATTGCATGATTTTTTTCCATTTAAATAATATAAATTATTAATTGTAAACATTACTTTACAATCTTTTATGGTTTTTAAATATGCACCATATTTCAATTATTAAAGGATTTATTTCATTTTTATGAGTTATAAAATAAAAAATCACATTGCTCTTTATTTTTATGAAAAATGGAAAGTGATTTTGATTATGGGTTGAAGGAATTTTTCAAGAATTTTATGATGAAAAGTTGAAATATTTAATTTTTTATTCATTATATTCTACTAGGTAATTATATATGAAGACAAGTGATATCATTATATTTATCTCCAATTCATTGGGTAATGATTTAGTCTTTGGAGACAAATTGGTGGAGATAACCAATTAGGTTACTGGTTTTGGAAGGGTACTATAAAAGAGTTAAAAAAGTTATAAAAAAGTTTCCATAAAATTACTCTATGGTATTTATATGATTTATATGGGGATTAATGGTTTTTCTTTTATAAATGGTTTATTTTCAAACATTGTTTGATTTATTTATATGCTCAATGTATATTGTAAAAAAGGTAAACAATTTTATGGGTTTTCATGTTTTCACTAGATTGAAGTGTTTCATTTTTTTTATATCCATTACTAACATTTTTGTGATCATACAATGTTTTAAAATAGTTTTCACTGTATCTATGGATGTGTATGAACTATATAAAGTTCAATATTCCTGCTATGGTGACTCATCTTAAATAAAGAAAAGTGTCTTGAATAAAAAATTAGGGTAAATTTAAGAACTTATTTTTGTGGGAAAAGGATCACATCATTGAAGTGTACACTTTTTATATAATTTTTATCATAATTATTTAAAAATATGAATAGAAATGATCAAGATAATGAAATAATGTGAAATAATTTCTATTAATTTCATAATTGTGGTTTGGTTATGACAAGGTTGTTAAATATCATATTAGATAAAGAGTTTAGACAACATTAGAGGTTAGGTTGTTATTCGATGAGTATAGTTTAAAATATTTATAAATATACATGGTTTAATTTATATTATTTTTTCCATGAGTGGTAGTTCATCTATAATGTTAAAGGTGTGTATGTTAAGGATAATTAGGGTTATTTTTTCTGAATAGAAAGATTTGAATAAGAAGTGACATATTGAAAGAAATATTAGTATTTATAAGATAGTTTATTATGATTTTATTTTATATAATAACACACATTGTTTTTGTTTTTGTAAATGGATGAAACACAGAGTAACTAAGTTAAAAATGAGTATAAAGGACAATTCATAGGTTTTACTACTGATTAAAAAAATAGGATTGAATTTCGAGTGATGAATGTTGTTCTTATACCTAACCAACCATCATGAGTTATGATTAACAATCTAGACCCAGATGAGTTTCCTAACTCACAAAATAATAAAAAAATGGAGTTTCATGAATGTTCAGTAGATTGATATTATTAAGGGAAAAAGATTCAACATCTTAGGTTTAAATAATGCGAGAAGAAGCACCCAAGTTAATTTCTCAGAGGAACATCAATATGTTTCATGTGTGGTAAAGGAGGGTATCAAATAATAAAATACCGAGGAAGAATTAATAGTTCAGCTTACATAATTGAATGGAATAAAGTTCTTAATAAGGTGTCAATTGAATGTTAAAAATATGGGGATCATGGGAATTATATAAATATATTCTCTTGGAGGAAATCCCATGATGATGATTAGATAAATTATATGAATAAGGGTTCAACATAGTCATATGATGAAGATGAAGAAACTATGAATACCATATAAAAGTTATGAATTATTTTAACAATTTTACAAATGATTAATTTAGGAAACAGGATTAGATTGAGATTGATGAATTTTATGACATTATTCGTATTTTTTATTATAGGAAGGAAGTATTAAGGAATAAGATAACAAAACTTAGTTAAAGGATTATGAAGAATGTTAAATGATTTAAGTGACTACATAAAGGTTTTCAAGAGTTATGATGTAGTGGAATTTTATTTAATTTTTGATAATTTAAAGTTTTATCATAGTTCAAATGGTATATATTCCATTTTTGAGGCCTTGCGTGATTGTATTTTAAGGAAATTAATGATATTTTGCAAGAATTTTATTGGGTTTTAAATAGACAATTGAGGTATATATAACCATTAGGCATAACTTTTGATTTAGTATATATATTTTTTGGGGAATAATGGTACTCTAATTTTTTGAGACATAAGTTGAAAAGAATAGACAACCTTTAGGGTTAATTAATTCTTTCATTTTGAGCTAATTATAGTTAATTATAAGAACATTTATTATATTTTTTGGAAATATATGTTAGTATAGATAACCATGATATCTAAAAGTGATTTGGTGATTAGGTGGTTAATTTTATTTTGAAACAAGTCCATTATATTTTTAGGACCATTATCGAATTAAGGAGAATGGAAAATTGTTGTCCAGTATGGGATTTTATATCAAAGCCATTGATATTTTTTGAATAAATATTGAGTTATCTTTTAGAAGAATATATAATTTTTTTTGGTTTTATGTCATGGTAAGTCAGATTATTTTGGGATAAGATTTCTATATTTTATTGAATATATGATCAGGGTATATAATTTTTTATTATCTGAGTGATTTATATTTTTTTGAGATAAATGTTAAGATGATTTACGAAGAATATGTGATAAAATCATTCAAATATTTGGGTTTCAAATTTGGTTAGACATGTTTAGTAGATTTTTAAGGTGTAGTATTTAGGGGATGATTTAAGTTATACTTTGGGTGTTATTGTTGAGGTTTTTGAGATTAATTACCATTTATTCATATAATGGTTTATTCATACTTATGATAACCATTTAGTCTTTAGTAATCAAATTAAAAAATGAGAAATTTATTGACACCATTTTTGGATCTCATGATTTTTTAGAAGTTAATTTTCAGGCTTCAGGCATGAAAAATTCATCTTGGTCATTCATCATTGGAATGTAAAATGAATTGGTGGTGAAAACTGATCAAACACAAAACCAAAGGATGAAATAATTCTTATGCTATGGAATGAAATCAAGTAAGAATATTTTCACTTATTCTCTATATAGATAGTAAAATAATATCGCAACTAAAGTAAGAGAAAGTTAAATATATTGAGTAATATATGGAAAATATTTATCATCTATCAAGGTAAAAAATTTTAAGCTCATTCACAAGTTTGAGTCTCATAATGGTAAATATTTGGCTTAATAAATATTTAATAAATAATAAATTTCATAGTATTTACATAGAAATTATTTTTTTTCAAAAATAAATGTAATTAATGTCGATTAAAAATTATTTCCTAAAACTAATTTCTCTTTCTATTACACTACCCCTTTCTTATATTTTTCTTTATTTTTTGGACTTATTATTTGGGATCTTTTTTTAATCAATGTCTTTCAAATTCCTCTTTCACCCCATGAAATTGGTTATGAAATTTTTTTAAACTATCATTTATTAAATATGAGATAAAATTGAAAATACAATTTATTTAATGGGGAGAATGTAACACCCCAAGATTTTAGAATATATTCTTGAATTTAATAATACTATGTTTTATAGCTTATCTCACACACAACACTGAAGTAAAAAAGAACCCTATATATTTTATTACAATACATTATGAGATTACTATATGAAAAATCATTATAAAAATTACAAGAAGTGTGAAATATTAAATTTAATTAAATATTGTTATGATATTATGTAATATTTCAGTTTGTAAACTAAAATTATAACACTAAATTAATATTAAATTTACATGAAATAATATTAAGAACACTTAATGTTTAAAAATGTCATTTGTTTATAAATCCATTTTTACTTATATTTTTTATTTTCATTTAAAAGATAAATTTGAGAATTGATAATTTAAATTTTATGAAATGAAATTAATTTTTGGAATTTTTCATATTAAAATTAGCTTATAGTAATTTTTTTGGGATTTTTCTAAAATAGTTAATTTTTTAGAGAATGGTGAAAAATGATGATTTTACAAACACTTTCACTTTGATGACATTATCATGATATAAGAATGAATAGAAATTTTTTGAAACATTTTTTATAGATCAAATATATATATTAAATAAATAATATAAATCATTTAAAATATAATTTTAAAATTAGATATATGTGTTTTACATTTTGGACATCAAAGTAATGGTTTTGTGCAAATAAAAATATTTTTAGTTATTATCTTTTAGAAATGTATTCATAATGTTCCCTTGGGTTTTAGTTTGATTGAAAATTAAAATAAGTCCCATTTCATTAAAAATAAACTATTTAATTCAATGGGAGTCAATATTAAACATTATTTTGTTACAAAATCCTTTTTTTCATAAAAAGAGAATTGTTCTAAAAACTTTTTTTGTTGTATTACAATTATTTTTTTAAATTAACTTTTAACACTCCTAGAAATTGAATTCTATAAAAGGGATTCTATATTTTTGATCATAAGGTTCTAATTTTTCAATGATTTTAATTTCCTTTTTATTTATGATCAATAGTTACAAGAATAAAATTTTGTTACCACGATAAAGGTTTAAAGGGTTAACATTGGGTTAAAATAAGATATAAAGATTGAAATATCTCAAAAAATAATAATTTTTTGAGTATATTAAAATCATAAATTTTCTTATATTTAATGTTTGACTAAATTCCACTTTCCATGAGAAATAAATTTACTATATTTACATGATTTTTAAATTTACAAGGGTGAATCTCCTCTCACTTATAAAAGAAAACCTACTATATTAACTTCTATACACACTTTGAGCACCATATATCGGTCAATGTATAGCTAAATACCTCCCAATATATCATGTTTATTTCATAGAGTTGTTATTATTCCCAAAAGACTAATCCTAGAATGCTTAAGGTGTAATCCAAAGAAAGGTATCCAAGGGGGATGTATAAATCTTAATGGAATTATTTCAAATTTATTTATTCTTCTACCTCCTTAAAATATATTATAATAATCCAAATATAATTAAATTAGTATATTTAGCATACTTAAAATTTATTATGATGGTGGAGAAACTAATTTATTCCTACTTAACATCCAATGGAAAATGAAAACATTGCTCGTGCGTACGTGCCGACTACCACCTCCACAAAATGATGTATTTCACTTTTCATCATCTCCTTACATTTTTTTATAAATATGTATTTAATGGATATATATATATATATATGATATTTATGACTGAATTATTAATTTTTAAATATAATATATTATCTATATTATTACCCTACAATCTATTGTAAAATGAAAAAAATGCTCATGCATACGTATGGACCACCGCCTCCACCAAGCAATGAATTAGATTTTTATCACTGTATTCAGGACCATGAACTATGTATATTTTCATGGGTCAATTCTAGCCAATTATCCATGTGAGGTGGGGAGATAAGCTCCTTGAAGATGTGGATGATACGGAGGGACCACTTCAAGTGTGTCAAGTCATGGGATTTTAATGTCATGTTTTGGGTCATGTATGGGCCTTGTGCCTTAGGCCTATGGGTTGTGTAAGGGTTCCCCTTAAACCCCTAAAATGGGGATTATACAAAATAAAATAAAAATAAGGCCTTCGGGCCATTTGGGTACATGCAGACCACCGCCTCCATGAATAATGTATCTCATTTTTTATCTCTACCTCACATGAATGGTTTTAGAAGTATATTTAATGTTTTAAATTAATAATTATTAAACGAGTAATTTTATTGAACAACGAATCCATTAACTTTGGCCAATCAACCTAATTTGTTTTAATAGTTAAGGACCTAATGACCAAAAAAATTCTAATGAAAATTTAATTAATTTATTAACTAAAACAGAACATGTAAATAAATGAAATAGAATGAATAATAATAAAGTAATTAACATTAAAATGGTTATAAATAAATTAAATAAATTAAATAATTAATATAATTTTATTATTTATAATTTATAAAATTAATAAAGTAATATGAGACTCAAGGTATGATATTTTTCTTTTAAACCTTGTTTTAAAGTTCTCCTTTCAAAATCATTCTCTTCAATATCCATGTACTTTTTAATATTAATTTTCATAATAAAAATAAATGATTAATATCATTTTAAATTATACTTTTATTTGATTACAAAGGTTTTAAAAATAATTTTTAATATTTTATATATGGGTAATTTTAACTTTATTTATAAACGAAAAAAATAATTTTTTTTAATGTTAACTGCGTGACCACATTTTACTACCATCATATCCCTAATTCATTATTAATATTCCAATAAAAAATTTCATAGTTTTTTAAATAGGATCATATTCTAATTATTATAATATTTTTTTTTCTTAATATTTCTCAAAAGGAAAGATATTTATCCACATATTTATGTAAAAATGCAATGTGCTTTTTCTTATGGGTTCAAATGAGTTTTTCGAGTGTTTTTTATGAAAAAATATAAGCTTATAAATGTCTTGTTTATTATATGTGACTTTTTAATTTTAATTGATGATGTTTGAGCCTAGTATATATCTATCTAATATATTGTGTAATTATTTCATCTTTAGAGACAACATTTTGGAGATAACTGACTAGGTTATTACTATTTAGAGGGTTTAATGAAAGAGTTAATATGAGTTATGAATTTGAAGTCAAAAGATTATTTATCGGTTTTACTATTATTTATATGGGTTTTAAGAGTTTTCATAAGATAAAATGTTTATTTTTGAACATGTTTATGATTTATTTATATGATCAATGTATGTTTTAAAAAACCTAAATATTTTTGTGGGTTTTCATGTTTTCCACTGGACTAATGGGATTCCATTATTTTTATTTACGTTGGGGAGATTATTTTTTTTATAAAATGTGTTCAAAAGTTTTTCAAAAGATTTAAGGATGTTTATGGAAAACAAAAATGTCAATATTTATACTATAGTGAGTCATATTATATAAATAAAAAGTGTTATGAATGAAACCAGAGAGTAAATTTAAGAAGTTGTTTTCATGGAAAAAAATTACATTGTGTAGAAGTGTCCACTTTTTATGTAATAGTTTACATAATTCTATAAACATCTAATCCTTAAATTTTATTAGAATGAAATAATATTAAATACTTTTTATTAAACTCATAATTATAGGTGTATTATGATAGGGTTGTTATTGCACTGATAAAGGGTATCCTTTATTGGTGCTGAAAAATAATTGAAAAGGTTACACTTTTAACAGTATTTTTAGTGCGGTTAAAGGTGACATTTATATTTTATTTTTATCTACAACTAATAAAGTTTATTCTTTACAAGAATTTTTGTATAGCATAGATAAAGGGAAGTGATGAATATATCAGAATCTATAGTAGTAGTTTGTTTGAAGAGATTTGACCATGTGACACATGTTTTTAAACTAAAATGTCACTTTTAAATTGAAAAACAATTAAATAATACCAGAAACAGTATGTTTAAAATTAATTTTGGTTTAAATACTTCATTTAAAAAATGAATAACTGAATATTTTATAGTATCATGACAATACAATCACATTTTATTTCTTTTTGATTATGTGATGTATATTTTGATCTAAGATATCACTTTTAAATTGAAAACATGCTTGTTAAGTCATTGTGAGAATTAATGTGTATCATTTTGATGTAAAATTAATTCATATATTTAAAAATTAATAATTAATCATTTTTCTAAAACAACATATCTATTAATGCATGATTTCTAGGCTTTGACTATGTGGAACATGTTTTGGAACTTAAATTACACTTTTAAATCAGAAACATGAATTTTCAGTGCATGGAATTAAAATAAATTTCACTAATGATGATAGTATATGATAAGAGAATTAACTAAATAATAATTTTTTAAACCACATATTCATGATATTTTTGAAATAAAAAAAATACAAAAATGGTTGGAAACCAACTCTTTATGACCTCTAGAAATTTTTTGACACCATGTAAGCTACTCAGTCAATATGAGATAATTTTTTTCATATTTTGAATATGTGGAATGTGAGAAGTATTTATATTATTAAATATATATATAATGTTTTGTAAATATATTAAATGAAATTTTAATTACATTGAAAAATACCTCTTCGAAGATGATAATGTATGGATAGAATGTGATAACATTCATCAATTTACAAATGTAATAACCAAAATAGATGTGATTATTCTGTTTTTTGAAATTACAAAAACATTGTGAAATATAAGTAATTGGGTATGATATATTTTTTAGATCAAAAGGTATTTTAAATACATTGATTTTCCTCATAACACAGTTTTGATGATAAATACAGATCACTCCATCAAAACAATATATTTGTCAAAATATAATATGAAATAAATATTTTGAAGTTTATTTATAAAATTTTGAATGTATTATATCAAAAATCCATAGTGGAATTCATGTGTAGTCCATTTTTTTGATATCCATGCATTGGATCCAAAACAAATATATCTATAGAGTATTAAAATTGATTGCAAAGATAATCTAGTGATTCCTAAAAAAACAATAAAGAATAATTAATAGAAAAAATGAAGATATATTTTATATGATTGGATTATATATTTCTGTCTCTATATTTTAGGTTTTAATAATATATTTTCATTTTTAATATATATTCAATCATTATATATACTTCGGGTGATCGTACTAAAATTTCATCTTTAGCCAATAATTTTTTTTTGTGAATAAGTGACACGATGAATAAAAAATCTAAAATTTTCTTCTTAAGGTCTCCACTATACATTAGTGTGATATATGCACCTATAGAAAATATGAATAGCACTAAACTATAATAAACAGAGCAGATCAATTAATGGAAAAAAATTATTAAAATATACCTCATGTATATAATCACAACTGAGGCTCCCAACCATTCATTATTGATAATTTCATTTAGTTTATCAAGAACAATCATGTCACTAATAACCTATACACACATTTTATCTTAAAATTAAATATAGGTTATATATCCATTTTGGAATGTTTCATTAGTGTGAACTTGTAATTTTAATAAATGTTACAATCAAATTAGTGGGATAAAGTTACCCTAAAAAAGTTTTTTAATCAATTAGTTTATATTACCTTGACTTGACCTTTTGTTTCTCCTTTTTTCTCTCCTTCTACAATAACATATATTAGTTTAGAACTTTTTTGTTAACTATAATTTATTTTTAAAATAAAAAATGGAAATGGAATACTTCATTATCATTGTGTTTATTTATTATATTAAATGTCTATGATATTAAAGTTTCAATAGCAAGATAAATCATGAGAATATCAAGATCATCCATGGAAATAGGTTTCTTGATGATTGAATTAAGATCTACACAAAATACTACTCTAAAATGATCTTTTATATGTTTTTTATAATATAAAATATCACTTGGGATATTTTTCATGGTTCCTCCCATAAAAATTAAATGAGTTAGTGATGAGAGATATAAATTACCTTCAATTTCACCTTGTATAATTTTTGTACAATAATGGAATTAGTAGTTGTTTGAATAAAATTTAACAAAGACTATTATGAAAAATTCATTGCCTCATGTTATTAATTCATTTGAGGGGAATAGATAAGATAAAAATTGGGGGTGTATATATGTTTTAAGTGTGGTTGTTGTTGTGTTGATTCTTCTTGTTCATACCTTTCGAAGAAGATGGTTTTTCAAATCATCCTTCAAATTAAATTTTTTATTAGAGTATATATTTTTCACTACATTCTTTGTATTTTATTATTTCTATGTATTTGTGTTTTTTTCTCAAATTATTATCATGATGAAAGTTTAAAACATGCACCTTTAATGGGGCTATAATATTTTGGACACTTGAAATTCACTAGAATTACTTGTTGTTTAGCTACAGTAGATGAAAATTCTTTCATATAAACAAAATAAAGAAATTGGAAAATTAGTGGTCATTATTATGTATTAAAATTTTAAGCAATAAAACTTTTCTATTGTATCGTACATACTCATGATTCTCATACATATGTGTTCTTTTATATACTATTTTTCCCTTTTTATTTATTCTATCATTCTTTCATAACACATGACATGGGATTAAGGGGAATTTGTATTTTGGATTCCTCAACCATCACATAAAAAATAACATGATTATGTTATTTTTTAATATCACATAAATTTTTTACTATGGATTTAAAATATATACCAATTTTTTTAAGTGAAGCATACCCCATCCTTGATTTAAGATTGGGGTACGATGGTTTTTATGGATGTTGTTTATTTTCTTCTCTCTATTGTTGTTTCATAAATTAACAATTGAGAATCAAATTAATTAATACACATAATATTAAATAAAATAATATCAATTACAATGTACCTTAAATGATTCCTACCCCTAAAGACCAATGAAATCATCCCTTTCTTCATGGTTTATGATGTGTACATATATATCTTTTTTGTGGGATTTTTCTTTCTCGTCAATATACCTAAGTTGATGTTTCATAAAAAGTGTATTAATGTTTAATGAGCCTTTATAATAACTATTTATATAAATTCCATTTAAAATTATTCTAATATAAATGTTCTATATAAGTGATAATGAAGAATACAAAAATGTTTCACTATTTTATTTTTCATTAAAATAGATAATGTTTATCAAAATTTTATCATAATGTCGTCTTAATTTTTTTTACTTCAATGTAGATTCAACATTGTTCCATGAATCTGTATCAATATACACATGAATTCAAGTACTAGACTCAATGTAAATAATGAAAATTTAATTTTTGGGGTCAATAGGATGACCACATTCATTCCATGCAATCTTGAATTAGTTATATATACTTTTTGCATTAATAAATTTTACTAACACCGTAATTCTATGCCACTAATTTCTTATTTTTTACCATAAAACATTTTCTTAATTTCTCACCTATTAGTTGTTCCCCACCTCTAGAATGATGTCCACCTTATAAAATTTACTTAATTTCAAAATCATCTCCATAATTATCCTTAATATTTGGTGCATCCACAGGTGCATAAGCCATTATCTACACAACTATTTAAAAAATTAATTTAGATTATGTAAATATAGCGGTGAATGTATAATATTATAAGGAAACACACTATATATAAAGAAATAATTAGAGACATTTAACATATTCATTGAAATATTTTTTCTTTAATATTTAATGATATTTGGACCATTATCATATATCTAAATCCCATCATTGTAGTCCCTAATGACATTCAATACACCACTTATATTGGAACTATCATGAAATGGTTGCGACATCTTAATTAAATGGTCAATATTATAGTAATTTTTATTTGAAAATGTAGTTTTTTTAGTCACCAACGTTGTTTTTAAAATATTTAGCGAATAAAATATTTTTGCTATATGTGATTCCCTTATGAATAGTTCATCCATCTACCGTTCCTTACTAAAACTCACTTTCACAGGTCCCAATTCTTCAAAATTAACATATTATCGACCAATTTTCATTGAGAAATTGACACTTGGAATATTGTATAGTCCACCTCCCATATTTTTTATGGTTCAAAGTATAACATATTCATGTAAATTATATTTTTACCTATGGTACCAGATACATGCATCTCTTCTACCATAAAAGTAACTCCACTATTTTTTATCATATTATATTCAACCTGTTCCTTTTTATAGAATATGTAACTATTAATTACATAACCATTATATGATAATACATATAAACTTAGTCCTATAGCTATCCATTTATGTATCTTAGAAATTTATTTTTTATTTTTTGATAAATCCATGAAAATATATTATCAAAACCATATTATAAACTATTGATTATGTGTATTTTATACACATATTTCATCCCATGATATATTTAACTACATGATAAAAACATTTTTAGATTCAACATATGGTGAAACCTCTCTACTATTATGTAAAAAATGGTGATCTTGTTCCTGATCTGTAATCATAATTGCAACAATATCAATTTTGAAAATTCTTCTACCCACATGGTGTCCATTATGATGATATTTTGGGTGACCAATTCTATCCATATCATATTGGTATTTGGTATAGAATTTAATATCTTATTCAACAATATATCACTATATAATACAACCTTTAATTAAATTTTGATTTTTGACATACCCTTCCAAAATATTTAGATATCATTCCATGGGGTACATCCATATATAATGAAAAGGACCACAAAGTAAGGTATCTTGGACCATGTGAACCATCAATTGAACCATTATATGATATAATAAAGGTGGGATGAAAATATCTAATTCAAATAATATGAAAAGAATTTCATTTTATATAGTCTGAAACATTATTCAGTCTCCAACATTATTATATATAGCTTTGAAAAAGAATTAAATTTTGGCTAATGTGTGTCAAAATAAATTAGGTAGAATGAAACGTTACGCAACTAAAATTAAATCCTAAATCAAAACTTGAAAATCATGAGATTTTAAGAAATTAGAATTCAAACCAGTAATTGACATGATATTCTTGATATTTGATGAATAACCTTTTGGAACCTTTACTCCATTTAGGAAGTTGCAAAACTAAAAAATCTCTTTTCTGAAAATAGTGTAAGTCGGTGGAGGAAGAAAACTCAATCTTTCACACTTTATTAGTTTGAACTGTTCCCTCATTCTTATATCAATCATGTCTAACATGCCCTTAATGTTATCTTTTTTTCTAGGTGAATTTATTAATGTTCGAATAACACTATAAAATTCATTATTTCCAAGATGCGTGACATTAAGAAAATTTTTGATGTAAAATATTTTCAATACAAAAATTCAATAAAAAAATATCTTATTATCCAACCCATTTTCATATGATTTTTTAAAAAGTGTTTACAAAAAATGGTTACAATACCATTTACATTCTAAAACTTTTCATCACTTATTAATAGAGAAGGTGTTATACTTTCTTTCGAATTCCCATCGAATGATATCATCCAAGATTTATATTTATGTCATTGGGGTAAAAATTATGATGTTTTAGAAACACTATCTTCATTAAATATTTAAACTTAACTATGTGTGTGCCTTCATCACAAATGGGAAACCCAAATATTTATTTAACAATATATCCTGCAAAATCCCAATAATTAGGAATGTTATTTATCATCTTGAAAAATATAGATCTCAACGTGAACTATAAATTTCTTTGAGCATCATAAAATGTAACACCCAAATCACACGTCAATATTAGATCTTTTTTCGATGGATCCAAATAATCATTATTATCATTACTAGGTTTTTTTAGTCCGTATATAAGCAATGAAAATATAATGTTCCTTCAATTCATGTATAACCATGGAAGAAAGTTATAATTGACCAATATTACCATACATTTAACACAAGTTCCACTTTTCACACTAAAAGGATTTATTCCATCTGTAAATACTATAAGATGAAGTTCTCTCATCTTATTTCAAAATTCAAGATACCCATAATCAATTTTATTTGTCTAAGGAGTGTCTTCTAGGTGAATAGGTTTCCCATCTTTAATTATGGTATTTGTGTTCCATGTTAATTACCTTATAGTTTCCTCACTTCTATATAGTCTTATATACCTTTCAATGATTGGAAGAAAACATACAAATTAAAAAGTAATTAATCTATCTTTATGGTATGAAGTTGCACTGAAATCAATGAATTTTTCAAGTGATCCATAATCCATATGAAACAATCTATATTCATTTGTACATTTATGTATTCTTTAAGTGGTCATATCCATTGAACATAATATCTATTTAGAATCTTACATTTGATAAAGAAGATTTTTATCTTCTCATAACATATCATTCAAGAGAGTAAGAATTTTTGTAAATATGGTTTTCCTCCATTCATTTCCATCTTTCAAATTATATAGATTCAGTATGGTTGAAAATATTATATTTTTAGTAGAAATGGTATAGAATTGAATAATTTCATAACCCTTTTACTTCTAAAAAATATTTGGGAAATCATGAAGGTCATCTTAAACCATCATTGTTATTTTCAAAATATGATCTCCATTATAATTGTGGAATCCCAAACTTGATTCTCTTATGAGTTACCAGACCTAGTTTTCTACATGGCCTCATGTGACCCTCCAAGAATTCTAGAGGTTGTCGAATAACAGTGAGATCCAAGGTTATGTTAGTGGGGATGCTATTCCCTCATGTCAGAGTGGAGTGAAACCGATATATAACAGAAGAATTAATAGTAGAAGTATTATAATAAATAAGAATGTAGTGACAGTATGAATAATCACCCATGAAATAAATAATCAACTCAATATATGTAAAATTTACCATATACAAAATGATAATTTCATTTCTTAACAAAAAGGAAAATATTCATACATGGTAGTAAGAAGACAGTATAATACAATATATAAAAAATAATAAAAAATAAATAAAAACTATCCAATATCTTGAGCACTAGTGTAATGTATTAGACCTCCACTGTCCATTAATTTTTCAAAATATAGGGTATAGGGTGTTCTAGGAGGAAATGGTGGCTCATTTCAAGAGTTTTCTAGATTTATAGTTTTTTCGTCGATGACTCAGGGCGTTGGTGTCGGTTAATCAAGGCATCAATGTCAGGGATTCAGGGTGTCAGTGTCGGTGAGTTAGGGAATCAGTTTAGATGAGTTAGGTTGTTTGTGTCAGTGATTCAGGGCATCAGTGTTAGTGATTCATGGTGTCTTTGTTTGTGACTAAGGGTGTCGGTGTAGGTGAGTGAGGGTTTTGGTGTCAGTGAGTTAGGGTGTCAGTGAGTCAGGGCATCAATGATTCAGGGTGTTGGTGAGTCAGGAATCAGTATGTTGTGTTAGTGGCTCTGTGTCAGTAGTTAAGCATCTTTGACTCACTATCGGTGTATTACTGTCGGTGACTCACCCATCAATTACTCATTTTTCAATTTTCTTCCCAGTTTTTATAGTTTCATATATCTTACGTTTTATTTGACATAAACTGAGTTTAAGGATTTGTTTTATTTTTTCTAAATTCATTTCAAAGGATATTAACTATGTCTTTAACATCCTAGCACCCTAGGGACTTTGAAATAGTTAAACCATGTAATCAGGAACATGATCCCATGTTAATGACTTTTTAAATCATTTCTCGTTATTTTGATATAGGATTTGTATTTTCTAAGATGAGACCTTCTCTTCCCAGTGTGTTTCCATTCCCTCTTTCTATGCCTAGATCCTTCCCTTCGTGTGGAGTTTCTTGTTGTGCCATATCCGTCGATCCAATTTTCCTTCGAGTTTTCCTACTACTCGTTCACACCCTATTTTGGTGCAAGGAGAAGTTTTGGTCACCTGTTGTTTCAAGTAGGGATTCTAATTTCTATCTTTAATTTTTTATCATGTGGGTTGGTAATAGTAAGTTTCTTTTGGTGAAAAACTACTGAATCCAAATTTTGACAAAGATAAATTCTAATAATGAAATACAAACTTGATAACAGGCTAGTAGTGGACTGATATTGATCACTTGTTTTATTTTTTATCCTTTTTTATGATGTGATTTTTTTGTGGTCATGTGGCCTCAAAAACCATGGTCATTGGAAATCTTTGCCTACGCATGGTTGATTCTTTATAAATATTTTTTTCCCTATGAATAATTGATGTAAATATCAACATGATTAATCACAAACACTTAGTTAAATAAATGGAGGCCCCATGATGAAATCCCTTTTGTGATCAAGCCTGTTTATTAAGGTGGAATTTAAAGAAAAGGCATGTCCAAATATGAATACACCTTGTCTGATAGGTGTGGTTGTGTGTTGTGTTCTTTTGGGTTATGTGAATTTTATGGGTTTTGGTGGTAGTAGAAGGGTGATTGAGTGTATGGGGTGGTACTGGCAGTGTGATCGTATCTTAGTTTGAGAGATTTGTTAATAGTGGAATATATCGACTTGTTATAAAAGAGAAATATATCTAGGTAGTTTCTATGTAGTGAGGCTTCACGACTAGGTTGTTTCATGATTTCATGTATATGGGAGTTTTGATTGTGGTGTTGTTGTGCAGTAGAGTTGCTAGGTTTTTTTGTGAGAGGATAAATTGGGTGGGGCAACTTTGAAGAAGGTTGTTGGCAGTTTCTTTTATTGTTTGAATTTGAAATGGTTTGTAGTTTCCCGAGAAGGGAAGGAAATAAATAAATGAATGATTTCATAATGAAGAATGATAATTGGTTAAATGAATTGGTTGGGGGTATGTTTTGAGTTAGGGCATGTAGTAAATCTTCATTCAAGTGAATTTCATTCATGGTGGTATGTGCGTGTAGGGGTTGCAGCAAAGGTGGTTTCGAGTGGGCTGGTTGTATGTTTAGAATCTTGTAGAATGGGATGAGTGCTTGTTACCTATAACAACCATGATCTTTATTACAGACTTAAACATGATTTATTACATAAATAATCACTTAATACAACTCTTAGGATCAAGAGTTATAGTGTCATGGTAAATTAGGAACATTACATAACAACTAAGAACATAAAACAAAATATCTTTATTGAAAGATTCCTTTACATGACCATAACATTCCCTCGTACCGAGCTTTGCATGGGAGAACCTGAGGACATGAATAATAAACGGGTGAGCTATAAATCCCAGTAAGGGAGTAAACAATGAATACCTTGAAAAATATTTTACATTTAAGTAAATAGACATATCAATGGAGTTCAAGAAAAACATGATCATAAAGGCATGATATGGAATGATTATCATTACATGGAAATGTGGAAACAACACTTAACATGGTATTAGCATGATCCAATGATCATTTCACATGGATCATGAGTAAACCCTTATTTCACTTGTATTAACATTAGTAAACCCTCATTGCACTTGACATATCATTATACTAATCTTTACCTAATGCATTGGACTACTATTAGGGAACACCCTTCTTAATCATTTCATTTCATGCATAAGTGTGCCACATGGATCATAAAACATAGATTCATTAAACATAATAATTTATTCCCTGATAGAGAATTGTGTAATTTATTCATTAAACTCTATAATCAATAAGTAAATGTGCATAAAGGTGAATACCCTTGATAGAGAAATGGTCATGGTATTCACTACATAATGACTTTGGCTCGGAAAATCACAATGCAATTTCGGCAGCATAACGATGTGAAAAAATAACTCATAAAAATGGTTTATGAGAGAGAAAGGGGTGTCTCTTCATATGAAAATGAAATTTACAATAAGGGGGTCATATATATACATGTTCCAACATAAGTAATGGAATTTAGATTCTTAATACAAAAGAATTTCTTGAATGTAAACGAGGAGAGAGAAATTCATTATGGAATTTCGACATGGAAACAGACATACAAGGGAGGAATTAATGAGAGATAAAGAGGTATCTAATCAATAAAAAATAAATAGAGAGGTATGGGGGAGGTTTAAAATCATACCGCAACATTTTTAATTGAAAATAAAATGGAATAACAACATAATTAAATTTTGAAAAAAATGAGAAAGGAAGAAATCCCTTACAGAATTTCAGCATGGTAACGAGTGTACATGGGAGGAATTAATTAGAGATAAATATGTATCTAATAATTCAAAAATAATGAGGTAAGTATGGGGGTGGTGATAAATCATACCCCAAAATTTTTAATTTAAAAAAATTGGCATAACAATATAAATATACTTGGATATACATAAGAATGGAAGAAATCCTTTACTTGGAAGTGTGATCCCAAAGGCTTGGGAGAGGCTTCTTGGGAGATTGGGGCAGCTTTAGTGGATTATAGATAGTGGATTTCATATTTTGGTCGATCTAAAAATGATTTTAGTTAATAGTAAGTGGGAGCTTTGGTGTGTTTATATAGTAAAGGAGAGATAATTCTTTATTATTTAGGTTATGGGCACCATACATTAAACTAATCAAAACCACAAACCATCTGATGGTTTTTAGGTTGAATTTTGAAAAGGGGGACTGTAAAGAAATATTTTATAAGTCCAATGTCCGAACATCTTAAAATATTAGGCTTGCCTATGTGGAGGTGAGTTGCACTCTCAATAAAATCAACTTAAAAAGTTAAAATGTCTTATAAGTCTTGGAGGGTCCACTAAAGCTTTGTAAAATAAATCAAAAAAACATAAAATGACATTATTTTAATGGTAAAACATATATATTCAGAACATAATGTTTATATTATTTAATTACATCACTATTGGTACATTATGATGTCATAAAACACATTATATATTTAAGCAGTATTTAATTTTTACCGAAAAATTTGACTGTCTCAGAAAATTATGAAAAATTCACTGTTGGATAATTTCGACATCTTGATTCCAAAAACAATATTCATTTTATCTAAATAATTCTCTAAATATTTAAATTTTTACTCTTAAAATAAAAACCGACATTTATCAAAGATTCATGGGTTTTGAAAAAAATAGCTTTCAAACCATAATAAAAATTACAATCGTATTCATAAAAATTATACGATCATTTATATTTTATAAAAATTAATTTAGTAATAATATTTTATTAAAATATTATATAATTAAAAAATCTAATAATTCATAAAAATATATTTCTTAATTAAATATTAACTAAAAATACTATTTGTGCTTTAAAAACGATTTACAAAGTAACAATAATAAAATGAATGAATATTCTCTATAAAAAAATAATTTACATAATCATAGTGCTAGGGTATTTTTATATAACCCCTTATAACACCCTCATAAGACTAAAGGGTAAGGTGTGTGATAGTGATAGACTCTTGGGGTGTCTTGGATAACATCACTCGGGTGGTAATCTCTATCAATTTCCACTTCTCCAGTATGAGGTTTCATTTGAGCTTAACATGTTGAAGCTCGACTTGGGCTTGGTCAAGATAGAAGCCCAGTGATTTCCACTGCCTTTATAAGCTCAAAAAAATGGGCTTCGTATGGTGAAATTCTACTGGATGAGGCCTTCTCTTCCTTTGTCTAAGTAA
Organism: Viscum album; assembly: GCA_963277665.1. Lineage (NCBI taxonomy): Eukaryota > Viridiplantae > Streptophyta > Magnoliopsida > Santalales > Viscaceae > Viscum > Viscum album. The sequence goes on from OY728133.1 coordinate 452,878,500, forward strand.
ATTGGATTTGTTAAAACCCTATATTTATACTAATCATTTGACCACTATTAAACAACTATATTAAAAAAATTTACAATTCTAAACTGTAATTTAAAATCCAAAAACATAAAACCAAATAAGTGTGTATGTCTTATATAACCATTTTATATAATAATACACTTAATTAGATCTAGAGGAATTTTAATTAATAAAATTTTTCATCATCACATTACCTATATATACAAACGGGAAGTTCCTTATTTTTTCTATACGCACCCCACTCATGTTGATAATTATGATCCAAACACCCCCATTATTATGGGGTAGAGTTTATTTCCTAACATCTCGATGTGAGGATGGATGGATCGTTACTGGCTTTACCCTGATCCCTATTCTAGGCATCTATTGCCCAAGACTTTTCTGGAAGGGTGTACTCTCTTGAGGTTTATTACCAAATTTATGGTATTGGCTCTGTGATATGTGGTTTGTTTCCCATATGTCTTTTGGATGAGGACCAAGTGTTTTTGGGTAGGGTGTGGTGTGTTTGAGGCCTAGGTGTCTGCGGGTTGGAATGTGGTGTGGTGTGTGGACCAGGTGTGTGCGGGAAAGTTGTGACAGTGGGGCTTGTGGAAGAGCGTGGTAGCGTCAAGATGTTCACTATTAAGGATGAGTAGTTAACTAGTGGTAAGTGTTTCAAGGTATGCAAATATTGATGTTATTATTATATTACATTACTTGATTTACGTTACGTGGTGAGTGTGCCTTTGTGAGGCTGGGTGGTTAGTATTCCTTGATAGGTGTTTTTGGTTTTTTTGTTTTCTCATAAGGTAATTAGTATGTCTCTCCCACTTGTGCAAGGGTGAATTTGGTTTTTCCCTAGTGAGTATACTTTTATTCTCACCCTACATATATAAAACTATTTTTAGGTTTCTAGGTAGATTACATGGACCACATTGGGCCTTACTAGCTCGGACGTTGGGGAAAATTGTTGGGTCGATGTTATGTTTTATTTTGGTACTTTGGAGTTTTCTTTGTATTTTTAGTAGTTCAACTATAAACATGCATGTGGGATGGATTTTGGTTTCTTTATATATATCTATCTTATAGTTATTTGAGGTTGATACATTTTATCTCTCGATAATGGTTACTATAAAAAGGGTAATACCTCCTTTTTTGAGATTTATATACCCTTGGTGTTGTTTGCCACCCCAGGGCCTATTGGAGGTGGGACATAGGGGGTCATTATTTCTCCTTCATCTTGAATACGGAAGGTCTCCATATCTTATTATCCCTTCACTCATCTTGAAGAAGGAGGGTCATGAAATAATGGTATCAAAAGCTGATGGTTAAGAGGTAGTATGGAGTTGTGAGTTAGGAAAAGTGAGGATTACATGGGTTGGATGGGAAATAGTGTTAGGTGATCTTGGTGCACGACATAGGCTAGAAAAGATAGGCAAGGACAATGGATTTTATCCCCCCCCATAATCCAATGCAAGGACATTGAACTTACCGAACAACCATGTGAGGCTACATTTTTTGCTGGGTAGAGACCCTATGAATGGTTCACGCATCATGATTACTTTTGTTCTTGTTTGATTTAGGAATTTTCATAAAATTTAAATAAATAAATAGTTAAATTGAATATTAAGAGAGAATTACATACTACCTGAGCATAGGAGTTCATTGTCTTCCTTTCAGCTATGTCTCCCAAACATTGCTCGAGTGTGGTACACATAGTGGAGGTTCATTAGTATAACATATTTGGCCAATTAAGGGTCAATATAGTGGAGGAGGTTGATCAATGGCTAAAGATTCTTTGTTCTTTCTAGTAGAAGACTCTGGGAAAGTATGGGAGCAGTGTCTCAAACATAGATATGGATAATTGGATTGGGGATTTGGTGATAAATTTCATCTTGATTCGGGATTCAACAGAGTACTGTGTTCCCCTAGAAGTGATCTAGATGATGGGAGAAGTGCGTTAGTGGTGGACACTTTCCCTCAGAGAGAGGAATGAGACTGATGTTTAGTGGGTTGACTTTGAGAAGCAGTTCTGGGTAGAATTCCTTTCTTCCACAATGAAATCCAAGAAGAGGAAATAGATACCTCCCCTCCAGTATGGGAGTTTCTTAGTGAGGGAATTGGGGATCAAGTTCAAGGACCTCCTATATTTTTCTTCAGATATCTTTTCGGATGATGAGTCTCGGGCGAGGTGCTTAGAGGAGGCACTCTATCCTTCTCTTTAGTATGTGGTAACTCCATTCACCCTAATAACATACTTAGAGGTTTAGAAGAAGAATGATATGGTAAAAAGAAGGAACTCATGAGTATTACTTCCATGAGAGGTAAGTCACCCAAGATATTCAAAGGGGATGGTCGTCAACAGCAAGTCTCTGGCCTCATGGCCTTCCAGGTTTCGGCGAGTGAGGAGATGACCCCAGAAGTTTTAGTAACGACCCTATAGTCCTCTACATTTTCCCATGGTAATGGGGTCCGAATTTATTTTCATGCAAATGTTATGGGAACCTCCAGGGATAGTGCTCGACTCGAGATCAGTACGGTGGAGGTGGGAAGGATCAATGCTTGCCTCAGTAGCAGTTGCAAGCCATGCCTTTCTAGTAGTAGGGAAAAAAGCCCCCTGATCCACCAAGGGAGGATATTTCTAGTGGAGGCCAAACTTAGGGTGCTCCTCAGGGACCTAGACCAGGTAATGGTCAAGGATACAACCGATATCCAAGGGGTAGAGGAGCTGGGCATGGGAAGTTTTACAGTGTTGAGGCAGCAATTCTAGCAGGGTCAGAGATTGTTTGAGGTACAATCAGTTTGTTTAGTATTCTTTCTTGAGACTTGTTTGATTTATTTAGGATATATTCACACTTTTTTTCACCTAGTATAGACCATGATCTAGGATTGGACATGGAGAGACTTTCCATGACCCTAGTGTTGAGTACACTAGTCGAAGGTTAGACGAGCTTATTTGATGTTTTATGGGGATGTAAACTGATATTGGGCCTGCATCAGTCTAGTGGGGATATCTTTATACTATAGATGAATTCATATGATTTCATCCTTGGAATTTACTGGTTAATTTTGGTGCATGCAGTTATCAACTAATTCTAGAGAAGAATCATGTTTTCAGACATGAAAGGTCAATATGTAGCTTTCATTGGCAAGTGGAGTTGTCAAGTGGACAATTGACATATGTAACCTCTTCATTCATTTTTATATAATTTTTCAGAAGGTTGATGGATGATGAGATGGTGGAGGTTCTGGGAGTTGTCAGAGTGTTTATGAATGTTTTCCCCAAGGAGGTTGTGACTCTACCTCCTCGATGTGACATTGAGTTTGGGATAGACCTGCAGCCCAGTGATCAGCCAATCTTGATGGATCCTTATTGGATGACTCATTCTGAGTTATGAGAGTAGTGGATTCAGATTGATGATCTGATGAAGAAGGGTTTCATTTGACCAAGTGTTTCATCAGGGGGTCCTCTATTCTTGTTTGTGAAGAAGGAAGATAGTGGTTTGAGGCTTTGTATAGACTACTGGAGACTGAATTAGGTAATGGTCAAGAACCATTACCATATCCTGAGAATATAAGTTCTTTTTTACCAGATGTGGGGAGAAGGATGGTTCTCTAATATTCATCTATGGTCTGTGTATCATTGATTAAGGGTGAAAGATAGTGAAATCCTAAAGACTATTTTCAGGTTCAGGTATGGGCACTTCAAGTTTTTGGTTATGTTGTTTGGTGTTACAAATTCATCGGTCATGTTCATGGGGCTTATGAATTCCATATTTCATGGGTTCATAAACCTGTTCATCATCGTATTCATTGATTACATCCTAATCTACTTGAAGTTAGAGTAGGATTATACCGAGAATCTCAAGACTATCCTAGAGGACCTTTGGCACCATCATCTCTACAAAAAGTTGTCCAAATGCAAGTATTGTACATGAGAGGTCCACTTACATGGACATGTGGTGTCCCGATAGGGTGAAGTAGTAGACCTTTTGAAGGTCAACGCAGTCATTTCTTGGGAAATTCCCAAGAATGTGGAAGAGGCTCATAGTTTTCTCGGTGTGGTAGGATACTACTAGAGGTTCATACCTGATTTCACCCATATAGTATCTCGATTGGTGGATCTTACTAGAAAAGTACAAGATTTTTTTTGGGTGAGTAGTGTTAGATAATGTTTAGTTTTCTAAAGGGGAAGTTGGTTTGTGCTCCAATTCTCAGGCTACTAGAGGAAGGGGTGATGTTTGAGGTGTTTTGTGGTGATTCCCATCTAGGCTTGGGGTGCGTGCTGATGAAGCAATATGGAATGATCACTTATGGGTCTAGGAAGTTAAGTCTCCATGAGCGTAACTATGCCACACATGATCTGGAACTAATAGTAGTTGTGTTCGCACTAAAGATATGGTGACGTTACCTTAGTGGGGATCACTTTTTGGTCTTCACGGATCGTAAGAGCTTGAGGTACATCTTTTCCCTACGAAGTCTGAACTTGTAGTAGCATAGGTGGATGTAGTTTCTCTAGGATTATGATTTTGAGATCTCTTATACCTTAGGAATGTTGAATGGTATATCCAATGTCTTGATCGAGAAGTCACAAAAGGAATTGGTTAAAGAATCTTTAGATGCCCATAGGGAAATGGAGGAGTTGGAAACCTTGATCTTTGATGTAGGAATGGATGGTGGAAGAGGGCATCTGTTTCAACTGACAGTGTAGTCATCTATGAGGCAGAAGGTGGAGGAGTCTCGGTGGGGAGACTCAGATGTAGAGGTGATGCATGATCTCTTTTACCAGGGTGATGCTTTGGAGGCTCAGGATAAAGTAGACAGTGATGGGGTTGGTGGAAAATTGCTTAGTGTGCTAGAAAGTTAAGGCTGAGCACCATGTTCTTGGTGGACTGTTTTAGCCCCAAGATGTCTCCAAGTGGAAGAGGGATGATATCTCACTGGATTTCATCACAAGATTTCCAAGGGATCCGGGAGGATGTCATGTTATTGGGGTAGTATAGTATCGGTTGATGAAATCAGCTCACTTCATAGCGATCAAGGAGTCGAGCGCAGTGGATGACTTATTATGAAGGTATGTGGATGAGGTAGTGCAGCTACATGGAGTTTCTAAATCCATCATCCTAGATTGGGATACACATTTTACATTACCAATCTAGAGGGGATTGCAACATGGCTTTGGCACCCAGTTACACCTTAGTACTGTTTTCCACCCTCAGACGGATGGAAAAATAGAGAGGACCATCCATACATTGGAGTACATGTTACAAATATTTGTTTTGGACCTTAGTGGGTTTTGAGTGTGAAATTTTTCCTTGTTAAAGTTTTCTTACCATAATAGTTATCATTGATTCATCGTTATGGCTATGTTCGAGGCCTTATATGGCAGGCCATGTCATTCACCATTGTGATGTACAGAAGTTGGGGAGGAAGTTGTTCAAGGTCTATACATGGTGCAGAGTACGATAGGAAGGTGAAGCTTGTCCATGGGAGGATGAAGGCAGCATAGGACCGGTATAAGTTATATGTCAAAAGGCCCTTAGTGTTTAGGTTTTGGACCACTTATTCTTGAAGGATTCCCCACAATGTGGGCAGTGTAGGTTTGATAGAGGGAGTAATATTTCTCCAAGGTTCATCAGACCTTTTGAGGTGTTGGGATGAGTTGGTGTGGTGGAATATCATCTATCATTACCACCATGGTTGGGGAGAGTCCATGATGTCTTTCATGTCTCCTAGTTTTGATGGTATCTTCATAATGACTCCCATGTCTTTTATTGAGGAGAGTTGGATATCAAGGATGACACAACATTCATGGAGAGACCAATGGAGATTTATGATCTTCAAGAGAAGGTGCTTCATGGAAGGACCGTTCCCTGGGTTTGTGTGTTATGTTGGAATTGTGTCCTAGAGTAGAGTACTTGGGAGAAAGATACATAGATGTGTGCCCAGTACCCATAGTTGTTTTGAGTTTTTCTTGAGTGTTTTTTTGTGATGTAATGCTTGAACTTTTATTTCTAAGAGATGAGTTTCTTCCTTGTTATGTGATAAATGATAAAATATTTATGTAAAAGGAGGGAAGGGATGGATCCCTAATCAAGACACATTAATGAAGATGTGATTAAACCCAAGTAGGTGATTCAGTGCCTCCCAAAGTAGATAGTATCTTGAAATGAGGGAAGGAATTCCCTGATTTATATTTTTGGTAAATGTGACTTTTGGTTCTTGTGTGTAATGTATTTTGATTTTTGGGTTAGAAAATTAGGGAGGATGTGTTCTTGGATGTCAATATTTCACTCCTACGAGGTTGTTTTTTCATGAGAGGTATCTTATGGGATGGTTGTTCGGAACCCTTTTTCTTATGGGTTTAGTTTTGAATTCTTGAGGGAGAGAATAGTCTAAGAGGTACTCAATATAATGTCCCAGACCTCCATGGTCCATTAGTTTGTCAAAATCTTGTGTTTGGGGTGTTCTGGGAGGCAAATATTGTAACACCCCTGGAAACGTGATACATAAGAGGCTAAATGTCACTAACCATGTCAACAAGGTGCATCTTTCTTTTCGGGATCCTGTCTGATTAGAACTCCACAGTTAAGCATGCTTGGCCTGGAGTAGTAATCAGGATGGGTGACCTTCTGGGAAGTTTCCCAGGGTGTGTGTGAGTGAGGACAAAACACACTGAAAGAACATGTGTTGGTCTGTGGGGACAGTCATTAGTCTAATAAGTGACCCTAGTGAGTAATATCCTATGGTGTGCTGGGAAGGTAACCAAGGTATTACAGGAGACCCATGGGGTCAGATGATAAGGTTCATGACCTGGGGAGGCGGGTCGTGACAAATGGTATCAGAGCCAATACCCCGCCGGAAGTGCATAGGCACTGCCTGGGTTTGAGGCTTGGGGTCCACAACGAGGGTGTTGTGCTTTAAAGGGGTGGATAATATAACACCCCTGGAAACGTGAGACTTAAAAGGCTAAATGTCACTACCCATGTCAACAAGGTGCACCTTTCTTTTCAGAAGCCTGTCTGATTAGAACGCCACAGTTAAGCATGCTTGGCCTAGAGTAGTAATCAGGATGGGTGACCTTCTGGCAAGTTTCTTAGGGTGTGTGTGAGTGAGGACAAAACACACTGAAAGAACATGTGTTGGTCTATGGGGACAATCATTAGTCTAATAAGGGACCATAGTGAGTAATATAGTACAGTGTGCTGGGAAGGCAAACAAGGTATTACAGGAGACCCATGGGGTCAGATGATAAGGTTCATGACCTGGGGAGCCGGGTTGTGACAACTATGGTACATTTCAATGGTTTTCCAAATTTCTAGTTTTCCCATTGGTGATTCAGGGTGTCAGTGTCGGTGAGTCAGGGAGTTGGTGTTAGTGAGTCAGGAAATCAATGTTAGTGAGTCAGGGAATCGATTATGGTGAGTCAGTGCGTTAGTACTGGTGAGTTAGGGAGCTAGTGTCAGTGAGCCATGGTGTTAGTGTTGATGAGTCAGGGTGTCGGAGTCGGTGCCTCCGGGATTTGGAGTCGGTGATTCGTAGAATTGGTGAGTCAGGGAATTGGTAAGTCAGGGCATTAGTGAGTCAAGTGTTGGTAGGTCACATTAGTGTCTCATTTTCGGTAGCTCAGCATAGGTGACTCTCTATTGGTGGCTTGTTATCAGTGACTTACCCACCGGTGACTCATTTTCTAGTTTTTTCCCAGTTTTTTCAGCTTCAGGCCTCTTATGTTTTATTTGACATAAATCAAGTTTACATCCTTTTTAGATCATTTATAAATGATCTTCAAAGGATATTAATTATATCTTTAATATCATAATGATCTGAAGACTTTGAAATAGTTTAACTGTGTAATCTTGACCACGATCCCACATTAATGACTTTTGAAATCATTTCACATTCCATTGATATAGGATCTAGATTTTCTAAGATAAGATATTCTATACCAAGTGTGTTTCCATTACCTCCTGGTTCACCTAGATCCTTTCCTTCCCATGGAGTTGTGTGTTGTGTTGTACCCATTGATCCAGTTTTCCTTGGTGTTTTCCTTAGATTTTTCCTGCTACTCGTGCACCCCTGTTTTGGTAAAAGGAGGAGTTTTGGTCTCCTATTGTTACAAGAAGAGATTATACTATATCTATTTAACTGTGTATCATGTAGGTTGGTCACAGTAAGGTTATTTTTGTGAAAAACTAATGAATCTAACTTTTAAAAAAGATAAATTCTAATGATGAAATACATACTTTATAATGGGATGGGAGTGGATTGATGTTAATTGATTTTTTTATTTTTTATCATTATTTATGATCTAATTTGTTTTGGTTGTGTGGCCTCTGAAAATCATGGTCATTGGTGGTATTTTATTGCACATGGGTGACTCTTTATAACTATTTTTGTTTCCTTGTGCATAATTTCCATAAATATCAATCTAATTAATCACGTACACTTGGTTAAATAAATGGATTCCCCAGGATGAAAACCATTGTGTGATCACCCATGTTTATCAAAGTGGGATTTAATGAATAGTGTTGACCAAATATTAATACACCCTGATTTATATGTGTGGTTGTGTTCTATGTTATTTTGGGTTTTTTGCCTTGTGTGGGTTTTGTTGGTAGTAGCTGGGTTATTGTGTGTATGGGGAAGTACTGGTGGTGTGATGGTATCTCAGTTTGAGAGATTGACTGATTGTGGAAAAAATGGACTTGTTATACAGTGGGACTGTATCTAGGTAATGGATGTGTAGTGGGGATTCAGGACAAGGTTATGTCATGATTTCATGTTTATGGGTGTTCTGGGTGTGGTGTTGTTTTGCAATAGGGCTGCCAGGTTTGGTTGTGATAGGATGAATTTGGCTGGATAACATTGATGAAGGTTTTTGGTAGTTTCATTCTTTGTCTAACATTGCAATGTTCTGTAGTTTCCTGATTAGGGAAGGAAATAAATGAATGAATGATTTGATAATGCAGAATGGTAATTGGTTAAATGAATTATATGGGGGTCTATTTCAAGATGGGGATTGTAGTGAAGTTGTGTTAAAGTGACCTTCATTCGTGGTGGTAGGTTCATGTTGGGGTTGCAACAATGGTGGTTTTGAGTGGGCTTGTTGTATGTTTGGAGTCCCATAGGATGGGCTGAGTGTTTGTTACCTATATATATAAACTTATAGATCATTATTTTTTCTATAAGAACCCCACCCATGTTGAGCAATATGTGCCAAAATCCCCCATTATTATGGGGGAGGGTGTATTTCCCAAATTCTCGGTGGGAGGATGGATGGATGGTTACTGACTTTACCCTACTCCATCTTCTAGGAATTTATCACCCAAGACTTTTTGGGTAGGGTGTAATGACTTGAGTTATATAACCTTATTTATGGTATTGGGTGTGAGAGAGGTGGTTTGTTTCCCATGTTTCTTTGGGATGGGGCCCTGGTTTTTTCAGGTATGGTGTGGTATCTGTGAGGCCCATGTGTTTGAAGGTAGGAATGTGGTGTGGTTTATGGTCCAAGTGTATGCGGGAAGGTTGTGATAGTGGGGCTTGTGGATGATCATGGTTGCATCAAGATGTCCACCATTAGGGATGATTAGTCAACTAGTGGGAAGTATTACAGGTTACCCAAATATTGATGTGCTTGTTATATTACATTACTTGATTTTTGTTACTTGGTGAGTGTTCCTTGGTGAAGGTGGGTGGTTAGTATTCCTCGATATGTACTATTGGTTTCTGTTTTTTTTCTCATAAGGTCATTAGAATGTTCCTCCCAATTTGGGATGGGTCAATTTGGTTTTTCTATACTGAGTATACTTGTATGATCACCCTACATATATAAAATTGTTTTTAGGTTTCAAGGGAGATTATGCGGACCACACTAGACCTTACTATCTTGAATGTTGGGGACAATTGTTGTGTTGCTACTTAGTTTTATTTTGGTACTTACTTTGGAGTTTTCTTTGTATTTCTAGATGTTTTACTTTAAACATTCAAGTGGATTGGATTTTGGTTTATTTATATATATCTTTATTGGAGTTTTTTGAGGGCGGTACATCTTATCTCCAAATATTAGTTACTATAAATAGTGTATTGCCTCCCATTTTTGTTAGATCTCTATACCCTTGGTGTTGGTCGCCAACCTGGGGCCTAGTAGAGGCAAGAATTAGAGGTCATTATCTCTTCTTCATCTTTAGGAAGGAAGGTATCGATATCTTTATATCCCTTCCCTCATCATGAAGAATGAGGGTTATGACAACTAGCCCAGTCATCTACTTCCATGCTCCCATTTTAAAGAATGAAATCAAGGAAAATGTTTATAGTTGGATGATTCCTATTGTCCACACTTTTGATCATATAATATTCCCTGGTGGTAATAGAGGCACAGATAGTATGTGGGAAAAATCTTAGTAGTCCCCCAACAATGACATTTATAAAAATCCAGTCTGTGAAAATAAATTGTACAGTGTTTAGCTATGTAAAAGTAAAGTAGAATAAATAAGGAAATCATACCTCCTTTAGCCTCAGCTGGTTTCTTAACATGTATTCATTTTATTATTCAATTGATTATAATTACTCATAATATAAGGGTATTATATGTAAATTTGTAATTAGTACTATAATAGAAAATAATAATAATATAGGATCATAGGTGTAACCAAGGAATCCTTGACCTTAAGGTTCAAATAAACTCATAGTGGTAACTCATGCCATCTATAAATAAGGGTCTTAGTGTAATACAGGGGGAATACGCATTGAATTCCTCTGTAAAAGAGTCTAACCAAGTCCATGGAACACATCCATAGTAATCCTAAGCTAAGCATGACTGGGTGCAATGGGGTGAATCCATGGTGTCATATGTCTAAAGACAGAATGATGTATCAAAGGAGTGTATCCAAGGAATTATAATATCCATAAAATATGTCAAGTGAATTGTTTGTACAATTCCAATCCATTCGCATAATTAGATAAAGACTATATTTGGTGGTGGGTATATCCTATGGAAATCAAATTACTGAATCATAATGGCATCCTTTAAGTACTCAAGGCATTCCCTCTAGAATCCAAGATTGGATCAAGTCTAACCACTCCTACATAAATGAAAAGATCCATATACATAAAAGTCACCTCATGTATTTCATTTATATACATATGTCATCATAGGATATGTAATACTCATTCCATTTAATCATTTAATAGGTTTATTACATTCCATTTCACTAAAACATGATAAGGTGAATAAAGTACATGAAATCCATTATCACTTTAGTTAAATAATCATTTAATAGGTTTATTTCATTAAATTTTATTAAAACAGACAAGGTGGACTTGGAACATGAAACCAATATCATTTTAATTTCAAGGTATAATACCAAGTCATAACTATAGAAATACATTCTATATAACCAATCTAAGTTTAATTTAATTGTTATAGAAAAATTATCATAATAAAAAAAGTTGAGAACGCCCAAATGGTGTGCCAAATAATTTAAATTTAGGTCACATAAGCATAAATAAATAACAAACCCAATATGGGTGGTTTTTGTTGAGGTATCAACCTCCAATGGATTGAAATAGGTCCCACTAGGTCCATATATTTCAATTTAGTTAGATGAATTTATGGAATATGTATATAAAGACCAACACTTGGTGAATCTGTTATGAGCATAATAGAAATAATTTATAGGTTAAGAGACATTAAGGGATCGGTCATAGACTAATTAAATTTTGCATGCAATAAATTCCTCATCTAGTATTAACCATTAGTATATCCTAGATCAAAAGAAAATGGAACAATGGATGAACACCCTAAAAATACAGAATAATAGATTTCACTAAAATAACATCGTTGATAGGAAGAATAACAATTAAAGGAACCTATGTAGTAAAGAACTTATTGAGAGGAATCCAATGAGATGAATGTATCTCGATTTTGAGATTGAATAGAGAAACGAGAGAAAATCGTGGGTGATTCCCATAGAAATAGCTCTCAATGATGGAAAATAGAGAGGGATGTCTGTTGGAAATAAGAAAAGAGGAAGAAGTTTAAACATATAAACCCTTGAGGGAAAATAGACATTTTACCAAACTTATAGGGGTCATATAGTTTGGCCACATGACTGTCCAAACCATTTTCTAACTATGCATGGCGTACTATCCAATGAGAGAGGGATCATGGTTCATGAAAACAATTTGTGAAACTGTGCACACATTGGGTTGTTGGGATTTTTTCAAAACTATAGAGTCTCTATTTGGTCATGTATTCGGGGTGGCACGGTTTGGTCAAACTATGTAACTAATTGCTAAGAATTGAAATTCCCCCACAAATTAAGGAGAAATTGTGGAAACTGGGCAGCACAGTTTCCACTAAAAATTTAGACCAACTGTTTCTTCCACCAGTCTGGGTTTTAGGATCCAAACAAGCTCTAAACACCATTGTTTATTCCATATCCTTATTAGGAACACATATTAGGTCAAAACAAATGAATTAAACCAATAAAATAAAAGGATCCATAATTACTAGAAAAAATGGGTTCTTATAGTATTCTTATTTTAAAGGAACACATCTAGGAGTTTCCCTTACAAGGGTGGTAGAATGCAATCTTAGAATAACTATGACCACTGATCATGTACATTTGTCTCTCACTCCCAAGTCATGTTCTATATATGGTCATGCTACCATATCATATATACTGAAGGGACAAACTGAACTCAAAGAGCCTTAATTCTATGATCAATGATACATATGGGATACTCCTCAAAAGAAGCATCAGTATCCGATTACACATCATTAGAATCAAAAGTATGGAATAAGTTTTCATGGTAATGATGAAGTGTAAAATGTGGATGATATAATTCATGGAATGATACATCTGAGTTAATAAAAACTAATAGGATACCATATAGACTATATCCATGGTTTAAAAAGTCCATAAAAAAATAAATAAATTCCCCTGCCTCAATATCCATATATACCCAAGCATGGATGATACCCACAAGAAAACATGATCCCTAACCAAGAATTATAGAGGTCATTGATGGAAGTTGTCATACATTTTATATCTAGATTGAGTTTTATAAATACACTTTTGGATCAATTTAAACCAGTCCAAAGTCTCTTATATGATATGAAGACCCAGTAGAACTGTCTCTCCTACCTCTGACCAAGACAGGGGTGAACGGCATAGCATATCATATAAGGCTTCATATTGAGTCATCTAAATTGATTGCTGATGTCTATTATTTTAGGAAAACGTAAGGATATGGATATTATTCTCTAAATAACCTATAAAATAAATTACTCATGCTCAGATCATATCCTCTAAAACCCATATAGTCCATTCTGACTAGCCATCAGTCTGAGGGAAAAAAGTTGTACTATGAATCACCTGTACACCCAAAGTTTTCTGTAACCCTTTCTCAAACCTCAAAGAGAAAAATTTTTCTCTATCTAAAATTGAAAAATGAGGGACCCCTTATCGGGGTATAATCTCATGGGAATATTGTATTCTCATCTCATCAAATGAGAAATTCATTCAGATAAGAAGAAATTGGGCTAACGTCTTTAATTGATGCATGACTACCCAAACTAAATTGTTTCATTTAGGAGGCCTCGATAAACAGACAAAAAAATCAATCGAAAAATCATAACATTTTCATTCTAGGATAAGTTATGGTTTTAGAAAGCTAGAAGGCCACTTTTTATCAACCTTCACCTATTGAAAGGTTGAACACCTAGTAGTAAAACCTATGGTTTGATGTTTCATCCTAGGACGCCAATACTTTCAGTGTATATCATGACACATCATGGAGATACCAAGATACACTGCCCACTAAGAATCATGGTGCTCTCACATCAGATCTTATCACATGTCTATAGGAACCCAAATACTCCCATGTATATATTGGATGTTTTCTCTATCAACATAATAATCTGGAGGTGGGTCCTCACTAGAAATTCTTTCCTATAGGACCAACCATTCAGGATCTAAAAATTTCATCATATTTACCTTCTCCATGAGTGAATAGGTAACTACTAAGTCTATAATAAAATTATTACCTTTAATCTCTTGAAACTCCAAATGCATATCATAAATAATGACCATCAATTTCAATTGAACACTGGATTCCTAAATGACTTGTGCTTTAGTTTTTCAACTCAGCACATCTGCTACCACATATCCCTTTCCAAACATATAGGCAAGCTCAAAATCAAAATACTAAAGGTTTTAAAACCTTATTCACTATCATATATTCAAGTCATATTACGCAAATATATATTTGTAGCTCTTGTATTCAATATACACCACAAAACACTCCCCTATTAGATAATGTGTCCAGTAGTGAAAGGCGTGAATAACCACAATAAGCTCGAGGTTGTATGTCAGGTAATTATGCTAATGAGGTCTTAGATAGTAATATCCATACACAACGAATAAATTCTCATAAAATGAAAAAGAACCAACCAGTCCATCCTATGGATGAAATTGAAGCCTATCTTGTCGAGGATGACATGGTCTTATAAAAAATGACAACTATAATTATCAATGGGAAAATGCTTACTTTGGCATATACCATATAACCTCACACCCAACGGTGTTCCCAAGGTCATCACATCACAAAATTACTAAATTTTTAGCCCAATAATTTCCATGATTAATAAATAGATAATAGAGTGTGAGGAACCTATATCTAATAAATTAGATACAATAGTAGAGGCTACTAGAAGAGTACCTTATAATTTAGACTATCATGCACTATGCTCATCAGGTATCTATGATAATGAGAGAAACTGGCCTGATATACAACCCTAAGCTATAGTTGGACTACCCTGACTAAATCTTCTCTACTGGTGCTGATAATCAAAAGTCTTACTACCATGGAAACCACTACCTCCCAAATCTATTCACCTGGTGTTACTCTAACTTCCTTCCGAACATGGCGTAACTAATATCTCTTCTAATGGTAGAGCCGGTGCATGACCTTTTTCCTAAGTAATGGGAGGAAAGGTCGAAAAAACATATAATGATGAACCTTATGGTAGAAATCATTGTAAAGACCTGGAAATTTCAAGGAATATTTTTTTTGTAATTTCTTTGGAATTTTATGAGACTTCGGTTTCTGACGGCACCTAATTCCGAGGCCCGGTGTGCCCGGAATCAATTTCTGATGTTTAGCTCGGGTACGTTCAGTAAACGTACGAGCGAATTTTCCTAATTTTTGAACTGGTGCTCAGAATCGAAATCTGAGGGTACCAATGAAACCAAAGCACCGATAATTTCTTAGGAACTCCTTTTCCGAAGGTGCGTTTTCTCGGGTGTTGTTGTAAAAAAAGTGGGGAATAAAAATATAATTGTTTTATTTTTATTTCTTCACTAAGCAGTTTAAGTGATATAAGGTTGTGTCTCAACTTAATTTCTCTTTTCTAAGTGTTAGATCCTAGGTGTAGGAGTTGGAGTGGGACCCACCGGTTGTTAACTTCCCATGAGAGGATTAAGGGTGAGGTAGGGCCCACCTGAGCCCCCACCTTTTCAAATTCCCTAACTCCTCTAAACCCCTTTTTCATTAAGTGAGTCATCCCCTCCTCACCTCCCACATTAACTCATGCCATCGAAACACTAATTAATTTGACAAATTAAGATCAATTAATTAAGTATGTTAGGTTTGAATTTTGGATTTTTGAAATGCATGGCTTGAGTAATAAAATAATAGGTGTCTTATTTTATTTGGGTTTTAGCTTGTTGTGTGGAGTTTTTTGGAGAGTTCTAGTTTTTGAAGAGTTTAATCCTTCCATGAAGAACTCCATCCTCATCGTTGAAGAACGCGAAGAACGCTAATGCAAACCTCGGCTTCCTTTTTCTCGACACTTGACGAAGCGACGCCGTCATCCCATGGAAACGCCTACAGAACAGCAGAGCTTTCCCTTTCTTCATCAAGCGATCAGCCATCGTGAATCGAGGTAGGAAATTAATTTGTGAATGTTAATGAACGCATGTTTATTTCCTTCTAAAAAAAGAATGTGGATCAACTAAATATTAATTTGATTCATGAAAGAATATGTTTGTGGGTTGGAAATTCTTGATTACGGGGAAAACTGTAGGGGTTCTGTCTTTAAGTTTGGATTTTTAATTGGACATTCTTCGATATTAACAGCCAACTGTTATCAAAATAACGGAGGAGGTCGGACCGCTCAAACACGGCAGAACCTCCACCCCTTTTTTTGATGGTTATATTTGTGTCTTGAAATGGAAGCAACGTGGTGTTGTCGCACCACGTGGAAACAAGAAGGATCATCGACGAAGAAGTGCGGTGCCATTGCGCCGCGCCGTTGAGGCCGAATGAAACCGCGACCGGAGTCGGGGACGCAAAGGCGAATCGAAGACTCCGCAGTTGTTTATTTGATGTGCGGATCGACGGCTGACGACAAAGCGGGCCGCAATGGCATTTTAATCCATTTGCTGTAAAGATCAGGTCCCGGGAGGACCGTTGGTGAAGGCGGCAGGCGAAACGGACCACCAGAGCGCGTCCGGTGGTCCGCAGAAGGCGGAGGCGGCGGTGCGCCACCAGAGCAAACCGTCGTGGCTGAGCCGCGGCGGTGGAAGGTGAACCGGAACGGCTACGACCGTTCCGGATTTGGGGCGGCGCGACTTATGTCGCGCCAGTCCATCAACCGCGGGGGGTTGTAACCCCCCCCCCCCCCCCCCCCCCGCCCACCCGCACCCGCTGGCCACACGGGCGCCGCGCCAGCGCCAGGCTGGGCCAGGCCACACTCAGGCCGGGCCAGGCCACGCCCACTGGGTCGGGCCGCGCCCTAATGGGTCGGACCCGGACCCTGTTCAGGCCGACCCGGGGGGGGGGGGGGGGGGGGGGGTATCGGGCCGGGTCGGACCGGGCCCGAACCCCCTAATTTCAGAAAATTTCGTTCAAACACCCATATCTTGGGCAACAGACTTCTGATCGACGAACCGTTAGTTTAGATGTGATCCTTGGATCGAGACGGTCATTTCGGTATATTACAATCAAGGTTTCAAAGAACTTTGGGTACGGACAAGTTGGTTCGAACACGAAACCAACCGGGCCCTCGGAGCGGAAACACTTATATCTTGAGATCCGGACGTCTGATAGAAATTACGTCGACTTTTTTGGATTCCTCTTGATGATATGGAACTTTTGGCATACTTCGCCTGAGATTTGGACGCAGTTGGATAGTGACTGAGTTGGATTGAACCCGAAATCCAATCGGGCCCCTGGAATTGAAAAGCTGATGACTTTCAAACCGGACGTCCGTTTGAAGAACCATCAGTGGAATTGGTGATCACGTTGAGAAATAGTCACTATGAGTATACCCTATGAGAGTTCGGGGTATAGTTGAGATACGGCCGGGTTGGTTCGCACACGAAACCAACCGGGCCCCTAGGATGAAAAGGCTAATAACTCACAGACCATGCGCCCGATTGACGCGTCATCTATTGTGTTGAGACCCCTATGACGAGGCGGTCCTTTGAGATACATATTCTTGGGAATTTTTGATACATGGAGTATTGACCAGTAGCTCATGGAGCGGACCCTCTTGGAGACAAGCGTACGGAGTACAGAGACCGTGTAGCCGGCTGAGACCTGACGATTGCTTGACCGACTCGACTTGGAGTGAGTCGACTAGCCTAGTGGACGGAGCACTACTTTGTTTGGGTGCAGACCCATGGAAGACGGAGCACTACTGTGTTTGGCTGCAGACTCACGGTACCCGACCGGAGAGTACCTCTGCAGGATATTAGGGGGGATGCACTACTGTTTTTGGGTGGCAGACCCCGGTGGGAAGCACTACTGTGTTTGGGTGGCTGACCTTCGGTACTCGACAGGAGGAGTACCTCAGCAGTCTTAGGTTAGTGAGAAGTACCTCGGAGTCGTGAGAGGATCACTGTACTCTCCAGATACGGATCTCTTCAGCAGTTACGGTTTCGATAATGAAAATCTCGGTTTGAGCTGAGTCTATGACCTTTGTGTTTACCTCATGATTGAGATGGGTCACATGATAACTTAGGTATATGTATGGGCATATACCGAGGTAGTGGTTATCCATTGATTTCATAACCATTGTATTTCCTCAGGATTGTGATGGGTTACTTGATAACTTAGGTATAAGTATGGGGTTATGCCTAAGTAAGGGTTATCTATTGAGATCCTTCTATGTGGTTATCCTTGTTGGATTTAGTGAGACCTTGAGGGTCTCGGGGTCCCTACTGAGTATCGTATACTCACCCATGCATGGGCTATACCCGCACCTCGTTGTGTTGGTTGCAGACGACGGGCAGTGCTGACAGAGGCCGAGTGTTCGAGGACTGGACGGTGCCCGGAGGTGGACCTCATGAAATGTCAGTATCCGGAGGTGGACTTCATGACGAGACAACACTCGGAGGAGGTTGATGGGCGAGAGCGTTGTGGAGGCTATTTGTACCTACCCTTCAGGTAGGATCTGTGGTGGACGATCTAGGAGATGCACTATCTGTACCTACCATTCAGGTAGGATCCGTGGTGGAGAATCCAGGAGCTGCGCTATCTATACCTACCCTTCAGGTAGGATCCGAGGAGGATGACCCAGGAGCTGCTTCCATTCTTCCAGCTGTTTGTCTTTTTCTATTGTACTTTCGTTCAGTTGTAGCTGTAAATTTAGTTGGGTTTGTATTCTGGCCGACATACTTTTCAGAACTTTCTTTTGTACTTATTGTATGACTTCCGCTTGTACTCTGGGATGTTTTGTTTACTTTTAAAAAGTCAATTCCTTCCCAGTTTTCAGGATTTACGCCTTTGGTGCTAGTCGCCAGCCCCTGGCCTATGGAAGGCGGGCTTGGGGTAGTCATGGAACGGGCCCCGAGGACGGGTCGTGACAAATTGGTATCAGAGGAGTCGGTTCTACCGCAGAACTTATAAATCTGATATTTTCTTTCTGTGAAGCAATAGTGTTAAGGGTACTAAGTGTGGTCTTCAGTTCAGGGAGTCCAGTGTTGGTGCGGCGGCCGACGTATCCGTACACCAGGACCCTGACTTCTGATTTCCGACTTTGTGAATGAAAATACTGATTGCGTGTGTGTTTCCAAAAGTTTTAAAGTCAGATCAAACCAAGTCGGCTCACCGGGTATAAATCGTTGACCATGTTGCATCTGTTCAGGATGTCTCCACGCAGACAGTCAGTTGGAGTTTCCGAGAGTGTACTCGATGACGGCTCACCGAGCGATGAGGCTCTAGTGTAGGGCCCTCTTTCTATGTTGGCTCCTTCAGGTGGTGTACCAATAACACCACCACCCATTAGGTAGCTGATGCCACCATTCGTACTAGTGGACGGTGCACAGTGGTAGAGCGCAATGCATGAGTTCCAGTAGTAGAGGCCTCCGAGGTTACGAGGTGAGGCAGATTCCCAGACAGCATAGGACTGGCTGAAGGAAATTGCTTGAGTTTTCCGCCTAGCCGAGACACCAGTGGAGTGGATGGTAGACTTTTCTACTAGTGTTTTCAAGTGAGTGACCATGAGGATGTTCTACATAGTGATGAGGATATGGTACGTGGACCGATTCATGAGATAGTGCCTTCGGCTAGTGTGTCAGCTATACATCACTACCTGTTGGTCAGCAGTTACAACTGGCGGTACCGGTAGGTGACACATGTAGGCTTACTACCTTACACGTGCTCCAACATCAGATACCCTCAAGTTCCGAGGCGATCCCAACTCACAGGCGGCTGAGGACTGGCTTGAGGAGGTGGATGAAGGTTTTCTAGAGCTTATACAGCTTCGGCAGGACGACGAGTCGGTAGCTGAGTATTCATCGAGGCGTACCGAACATTCCAGGTACTCGATGAAAATGATTCGATCAGTGCTATAGAGCTCGGACCTCTGAGCGTGGTGTGTTTAAGGATATCCGAGCCATCAATTTTCCTCTATGCATTCCTACTCATGTTAGGGAGCTATAGAGAACCTTGTGGTTCAATGTTCTTTGGCTGAACGAATACAGCTAGAGAATGTTAGAAGTTGGAACACAACGAACTGGTGCCAGTCTCAGAGACTTGGGCGTGCAAATGTTTCAAGAAGAAAAAATGTTAAGGACATATAAATCTATAAAGTAGCAGATGTGGAAGTAGAGCTATGAGAGCAGCATGGGGTGGTTTACTTTTCGACATGTTACAATCACCAGCCTTTGTAGTCCCCGCCAGGCTCAGGGAGCTAGAGGGCAGGGGAAGAGAGTAGCTGCATGCGGTCAAGGAGTGTGATCTAATGGATCTAAGAAGGATTCAAGGGATAATCTGTGTCCATTACTAGCTGCCATAACAACAGACTTTGATATGGATCATTCCTTCCACGAATCTTGTCCCAGACCTAGAGTTTCTGGTAAGTCGTAGGCTTGACCCTTGTAGGTTCCGGGCATAGCGGAAGCGCGTTGGTGGGTTTTCCGAACATTAATTTTAACGTTAAACAAATTTCAATCTGAGATCTGTCACGATATAAAACGCCGAATCTTTGGAATAGAACGAATAACGAAAAGAAAATAAGAGTCCCGGAACCCTTGAGGAGGATCATCATATGTTGATTATAATTAATTTAATTAATTCATAAGAATTACCTCGTTGGAATTCTTTCTTCATTGATGTGTCTGGTCACGATTCGGTGATCCGTCGTTGTGTCGTAGAATCCAAGTGTAGGATTCCTCTAGCGGTGATCCACACATGTGTCACGTATCTCCGGACGTCGCTGAAGGGATCACCGGGTGCTAGTGCGGAAGAACCTTCGCTTGCGATGTCCGCCTTTGACCACCTTGATCCGGTGGAGGATCATGCTCTCGTAACTTGAGGGAGTTCTTGGTGGAAAGGGAATTCTCTCTTTGGCTTGAGAGTATTTCCAAATCCGTTGTGCTCAACAATGGCTCTACAAAATGTTGGGGTTTCAAGGATATTTATAATCGGGTTTGAGGTTAATAGAGTTATGACAATAAATAAATGTGTTACGCGTTTTATTTATTTCATTAACCCTTATTGAAAACCCCCATGTCGAATTATTAATTCCTTGACATGTGCCCACACTGATTATAATAAATATCATTTATTAAAAGAATATTAAATCCTCAAAATCCCAACTGGAAAAACTACACGGCGTGTAATAATTAATACACGGCGTGTACTTGTTTTCCATAAAACTACACAGCGTGTATATTTAATATACATGTCCTATAATTTTATTTTCCATTTTTCTCCACCACATTTATTAGACCTTGAGTAATGACTATTTATTTCTTAAATAAATGTAACTGCATTACTCGCTAATAAATATATTATTTCGTCCACAATATATTCTCTCGAATAACTAGTGTCAAAACAAATGCGATCACACATCCTTAAATAATTATTAAACCACAGTCTAGAATAATATTTATTTAATTTGTTAAATTAATATTTAACTGAGATACATGGACACACTTAGTGTGTGACCCTCTAGCCCTCTTTATCAGTGGCATTAGGCTGAGCCTACCTAAAGTCCAAGGTTAGCGTCTAGCAACACGCCAAGGCACCCATAGAGAAAGAAGTTAACATCGCAATGATGTGTCACCTCCTACGAACGCTTACTGTGTAATATAATCCCTTTGTATCGATATCTCCAATCAAGCGGGTTGCATGCTAGTTCCATAAACCCATATGCTTGATTATTCTTTCTTTGACTTCCCGGAATTGAACATGACCATACCTTACCATGGCCGTGGATTTATTTAGGCTATATCAATTCCATCAAAGGGCCTGAGATATCTACTTCCATTATGGAACGGAAGGGACAAATCATTTCTCGCATTATCTATTAATGCGGTATTACTCGTGATGCACCCAACATATCATACCTCGCTGCGAACAGTGTGTCGTCACAGTTTTCATCAATACATCTAAGTGCGCGAGTTGTAATACCCATTAATAATAATCTTGAAGTCTAAGGTCCAATACAGACGTCCGCAGATAGGAACATCCAATGACACTATGAAATGTGGATTTCCTACTGGCGGGTATCGTTCTCATAATATCGTCCTGGATATTACCAAGGGCGCACACCATGAGAAGGTGCCTCAATGTTTTATGAGTCCTCACCGCTAATGACCTGTATTATTTGTGTCCCTCAAATAATATCATCCGGCCATAGAACATATATTCAAGAACAGTGTTATGGAACTTCCGTGTTCTCATCATAGAAGGGATCCGCTATGACCCTTTAATGCAATAGCTGTCCTTAGAACATTATCACATGACATGTCATGCAGAAGAACAATCAAGATGTGATAAGGTTTTTATTTAATGAATAAAGTAAAAAGTAGTTGGTTCTAGACCACCAACTCCAACAGACTCTAACTTGGACTAGAGCCAACTGCTAACAACCTTTAACCCGCTAGCTCTCACATGATATTCATGCTCTTGCTGAGATAGGCCTTTAGTCATGGGGTCCACCACGTTATCTTCCATGGACACTCTTCTCACTTCAACTTCACCCCTTTGATAGAAATCCCTCAAGAGGTGATACTTCCGGAGTATGTGCTTTGTCCGTTGATTTGACCTTGGTTATTTTGCAAGAGTCACCGCTGTAGTATTATCACAATACAATGTAATGGGATCTTTACTACTAGGCACCACATCAAGCTCCTGGACAAAGTTCCGAATCGAGACGGCTTCTTTAGCTGCATCAGAAGCCGCTATATACTCAGACTCCACTGTAGAATCGGCGACAACTAGCTGCTTTGAACTCTTCTAGCTCACAACTCTTCCATTGAGACAGAAAACATATCCAGATTGCGACTTCAGATCATTCTGATCTGTTTGAAAATGAGCATCAACATACCCTCTGATGACAAGCTCATCGTCTCCTCCATACACCAGGAACATATCCTTAGTTCTGCTCAGATACTTAAGGATAGTCTTAACAGCAGTCCAATGTTTTTCTCTTGGATCTGCTTGATATATTCCTACCATGCTCAGTGCATAGGCAACATCAAGCCTGGTACATAACATGGCATACATGATGGATCCTATAGCCGAAGCGTATGGGATCTTACTCATCCTATATTTCTCCTTTTTTGTTTGGGGACACATTTTCTTAGAAAGATGTAAGCCATGTGACACTGGAACCAATCCCCTCTTGGATTTTTCCATAATAAATCTCTTTAGTATCTGGTCAATGTATGTACCCTGACTTAGTCCAAGAAGCCTCTTGGATCTATCACGAATGATCTTGATCTCTAGAATGTAGGCTGCTTCTCCTAAGTCCTTCATGGAGAAACACTTGTTCAACCAGTCCTTAACTGACTGTAAGGCTGGTACGTCATTTCCAATAAGCAATATTTCATCAACATATACCACTAGGATGACGATCTCATTCCCATTAAACTGCTTATAAACACATGGCTCACATTCGTTCTTAATGAAACCAAATTCTTTTATGGCTTCATCAAATCGAATTTTCCATGACCTGGATGCTTGATTCAATCCATAAATGGATTTCTGCAACTTGAAAACCCATTTGGCTTCACCTGGTGTCACAAACCCTTCTAGTTTTGTCATATAGACATCTTCCTGAAGGTTCCCGTTAAGGAATGCTGTTTTGACATCCATCTGCCAAATCTCGTAGTCATGGTAAGCTGCTATGGCAAGTATGATTCTTATGGATTTAAACATGGCAATTGGAGATAGGGTTTCATCATTGTCAATTCCTTGATGCTGTCTGAATCCTTTATCCACTAGCCTTGCTTTATAGGTGCTAACATGACCTTACATGTCCAGCTTTCTTTTGAATACCCATTTGCATCCAACAGGCTTTACATCAACTGGCTCATCGACTAGAACCCAAACTTGGTTCTGATACATGGAATCCATCTCAGAATTCATAGCTTCTATCCATCTTGTAGCTTCTAAGCTTTCTAATGCTTCCTTGTAGGAGAGAGGTTCATCATTGTCCAACAATAATGATTCACCATCCTCGGTGACTAGGAAACCAAATCTCTCTGGTTCCTTTACCTATCTTAAGCTCCTACGCAGTACTTGTGTTTCTAGAACCTCTTCCACGGGGACCTGTGGAACTTGTTCCTGTACCAACTCTTGTGTATCTTGAGCATCAACTTCGTCAAAGTCAATCTTACTCCCACTATCCTTCTTGAGGATGTGCTCCCTCTCAAGAAATACGGCTTGTCTGGAAACAGTCACTTTCTTGTCTTGAGGGTTATATAGGTAATATCCTTTCGTTTCCTTGGGATATCCTATAAAGATACACTTCGTGCCCCGGGGTGCTAGTTTGTTTCCTAAGAAGGCCTTAACAAACGCCCCGCATCCCCATACACGTGTGTGCGACAAAGTGGGTTTCCTTCCATTCCCTAACTCGGATGGAATTCCTTTTTCCGCCTTAGTTGGTACTTGGTTTAATGTGTATGCTGCAGTTTATAATGCATATCCCCAAAAGGATAATGGAAGATCTGCATGACTCATCATCGACCTCACTATTTCCAACAAGGTGTGGTTCCTCCTTTCACTAACACCATTCCATTGTGGTGTATAAGGAGGAGTGAGCTGAGATAGAATCCCAGACTCCCATAGAAGATCGATGAACTCTTGGTTTAGATATTCTCCACCTCGATCTGATCGAAGCTTCTTTATCTTCTTACCATGGTGATTCTCTACTTCATTATTGAATTCCTTAAATTTCTCTAAGGACTCTGACTTATACCTCATTAAGTAGTCATAGCCATATCTACTCAAATCATCAGTAAATGTAATGAAGTAAGAATATCCACCTCTAGCTTCTACTGGAAATGGTCCACACACATCCGTGTGTACCAATCCTAGAAGCTCTATGGCCCTTTCACCTTGTCCACCAAAAGACGGCTTGGTCATTTTTCCTTATAAACAGGCGTGACATCTATCAAGTGGTTTTAGCTCAGTAGAGTCTTAATAGCCATCTTGGCAGAGCTTTGTCAAATGCTTCTCGTTCACATGACCAAGGCGGTGATGCCATAACTGGGTGATGTATGAGTCATGTGAGTTTGTTTCGTTATCGATTGCCAACACTTGGTTTTCGTAATTCAATACATACAAAAAAATTATTTAAATGTACCATACAATAACATACGTTGTTCTTATAAAAGAGACAACCCTTATTTCCAAATATGAAAACAAATCCATCCATATCCAAACAAGATACATAAATTATGTTCTTGGTAACACTAGGCACATAATAACAGTTGTGTAAAACCAAAATCATCCCAGTCGGCAATGAGAGGTGGTAGTCTCCAATAGCCAACGCAGCTAGCCTTGCGCCATTGGTAGCTCGAAGATCCACCTCTCCTCTGGCGATCTTTCTAAATCTACTTGGTTCCTACATTTGAATACAGATGTGAGCCCCACAAGCTGTATCTAATACCCAATGTGTAGAAATAGAAAGATTGCACTCGATAACAAACACGCCTTTAGCATCCCCACACTTCTGGGTGCAGTTCCTCTTCCAGTGGCACTGCTTGCCACATGAAAAACACACTCCCTCCCATTCCTTGACCTACCTCTGGATCTTTCCCTACTTGGAGGGACAGTGCTAGGGGGAATCAAACCGTTTATAAGTTTTTGGCCCCTTTGCCTTGTCCTTCCTTTTCTTGTTCACCATAAGGACCGCGGGTTTGTCACACCCCATGTCCTTATCTACCTGGAAAATCAAGGTCAGAAGCTCTGATAGACTCTTCTCATTGCCACTTATGTTATAGTTGACAATGAATCTAGAGAAGGTCTTGGGCAGTGATGATAGGATGAGATCTGTATGCAACTCATCCGAGAATTTAATCCCTAAGATGTCCAGGCGTTCAATGTAGCCAATAAGCTTGACTACATGAGGCCCAGCTGGTGCAGACTCTCCAAGCTTCGTGGTAAACAAAGCATTGGAGATCTCATACCTCTCCTATCTCGCCTTCTCTTGGTAGAGATCTTTAAGGTGAGACATCATGCTATACGCGTCCATGTTTTCATGTTACTTCAAGAGATCATTAGACATGGCTGATAGCATGAAACACTGGACATATGTGGCATCATCCATGTGTTTCATGTAGAGAGATAATTCCTCATCACTGACCTCTTTCCTAGGCGCAACTAAAATAGGCTCTTCCAGCACATATAATTTCCTTTCACGGTGAAGGATGACGCGTAAACACCTCTGCCACTCTTGGAAATTGGTGTCAGTGAGAAGGTTTTCTTTTTCGAGTATGGTGCGCAATGATATGTTTGAAGTCATTTTCTTACCGTTTCTAAAAATTAAGATGAGAAAAGTTTTAATACTTTATTAAAAAAATTGAGACAAATAAATAAATTAATACTTATTAGTCTCCCACTATTTTATCGAAATCCAATAGCCCTCACCATTGACTTCGGAATATTCTATTGTGTGAATATTCTAGTGGCAAGGATCCATATTTCCCTTCGCATTACCCCAACTAGGGTTGGTCAAGAAACTTGAAGGGTTTTAGGTAGGCATTCCAAATGCCAACTGCATTAAATCGTAGCTCCTTGATCCGCTGAGTGGAATCCCCAATCCTGAAATCCTTTTTAGATTTCCTCAACCTTTGCCTCTTGGTCACACCAAGTCCTGCTGTGGCAGTCAACCCTTGATGAGAACCAAGTCAAGTCAACCCAAAACCTTGAATTAGAATTCCCCGATAATTGAAAGCACCCCAACTAGGTTTGGTCAAGCACTTTGAACTATGGTTCGATTCTAACCAAGATTATGGAAGGCTATGCCGACTTAATATTTATTTTGAGGGATTTTATCTTTATACGTAAATTTCCATTTTATTATCTTTGATTACATGCTTGTTAATATTAAGTGGGATATACTTAAGTGATTAACCGTGTCTAAGATAATATTTACGTATAAGACGGTTTTATTTTAGTTCCATCTTGCATTCTCGTTTAATTAATTAATTTTGTGATCGTGACAACACACCCACAATAAATAAACCATGCAACTGACAGAAATAAAATAAATGGTATGATCATGAGATTTTCTATTGGTTAGTTTATCTAGTGGTTGATAAACTAACCCAAGACCTAGGGGAGAAACACTTTGAACCTTTTGGGTTCGTGTTTACAGCTTTCCACCTGTCCACCTTTGTATCTCCTTGGATTGGTTTCACCTTGGCTCCTAACTTGAGCCACCGCCACTAGCTTGGGAGCTCCATCCATTACATATGCATTTATCTCACACGTAGGTGAGGGGTAAAATGGGTTTTTACATAAAAGAATCCTTGGGCGCGCTGGCCCTACATATTAATGAGGAGATGGCTCACGAGCCAAAAAAATTAATTTAAATAAATTAATTAAAAGAAACCATTCACATACAAAGGTCTCGGTCTAGCTCATGATCATCCATACATGCAACGATATTTACACATAAATAAAACTAGCATTCAATTCCTTAATCGTTCTTGTTTAAGATAAATCACACTCGAATCAATTAATTATCTTTAATTAATCAATCCTTCTATCTTAAATCCCTTTTCTGAATTTCCTTGAGATTCTCATCCATCATAATTTTAAACAAATAAATTCATTTAAAATTATCCTTGTACGTAACTTTTACCTTGGAGGAAACCCGGTGAATTCCCATTTATTACACAGATGTTAAATTAAACACATATATATAAAACACCTATCACGTGTTGGGCCTCAGCTTTACACATGCACCATGGTGCACGTCTCAAGGGTTTGTATAATATAATAATAAATTTTAATAAATCTGCGTAATTTGGGTGAGTACACTGCGTGTATTTATGACTACACGGCGTGTACTTTTCTTCACCGTCCATCCGAAGTACACGCCTGGGGACAGGGTGTCTTAATGTACTTCAGAAATTTTCGGAGTACACGGCGTGTACAGTTGGACACACGCCGTGTAGTTTCCGTGTTACACAGTTTCCAGCCAGGCAGGCCGTGTATGGAGTACATGACCCAACCCTAACCAGAAGGGACTACCCGCCGTGTTCATTGGACTACACAACGTGTATTCCGGAAACCGTGTGCCACCCGTTTTTTTTCAACACATGGTGTCTTAAATTCTTTTAAAGAATCCAATACATGGCCTGATTTGGTGGATCAGTCAATGCATTGAACCTAGACTACACGGTGTGTACTTCCAAATACACACTGTGTATTCTGGTGTTATACGGCCAAAAACATTTGGCTCCTCTGGATGAGTTCCTCTATTTTATTTTAATCAAAATTAAAAAAATCATTTCTGTGAGGTGAACGAGAAATGAGGGAGGAGGAAGAGATCTCGATATTCAGATTTCTAGAATGATTAAACTTGAATTGAAATAACTAAATAATTAAATGCGTAAATTACCAATGAAAAACTAAATAATTATAATCAACGATATAACCTCCCTTTGATACCACTAGTAGGTTTCGGGCACAGCGGAAGCGCGTTGGTGGGTTTTCCCAACTTTAATTTTAACGTTAAACAACATTCAATCTGAGATCCGTCATGATATAAAATGCCGAATCTTTAGAATAGAACGAAAAACGAAAAGAAAAGAAGAGTCCCGGAACCCTTTAAGAGGATCATCATATGTTGATTATAATTAATTTAATTAATGCATAAGAATTACCTCGTTAGAATTCTTTCTTTGTTGATGTGTCCGGTCACGATTCGGTGATCCGTCATTGCGTCATAGAATCCAAGTGTAGGATTCCTCTAGCGGTGATCTACACATGTGTCACGTATCTCCAGACGTCGCCGAAGGGATCTCTAGGTGCTAGCGCGGAAGAACCTTCGCTTGCGATTTCCGCCTTCGACCGCCTTGATCCGGTGTAGGATCTTGCTCTCGTAACTTGAGGGCATTCTTGGTGGAAAGGGAATTCTCTCTTTGGCTTGAGAGTATTTCCAAATCCTTTGTGCACAAAAATGGCTCTACAAAATTTTGGGGTTGCAAGGATATTTATAATCGGGATTGAGGTTAATAGAGTTATGACAATAAATAAACGCGTTACGCATTTTATTTATTTCATTAATTCTTATTGAAAACCCCCATGTCGAATTATTAATTCCTTGACATGCGCCCATGCTGATTATAATAAATATCATTTATTAAAACAATATTAAATCCTCAAAATCCCAACTGGAAAAACTACACGGCGTGTAATAATTAATACACGGCGTGTACTTGTTTTCCATAAAACTACAGGGCATGTATATTTAATATACATGACGTGTACTTTAATTTTCCATTTTTCTCCACCACATTTATTAGACCTTGAGTAATGACTATTTATTTCTTAAATAAATGTAATTGCATTACCCGCTAATAAATATATTATTTTGTCCACAATATATTCTCTTGAATAACTAGTGTCAAAATAAATGCGATCACACATCCTTAAATAATTATTAAACCACAGTCGGGAATAATATTTATTTAATTTGATAAATTAATATTTAATAGAGATACATGGACACACTTAGTGGGTGTCCCTCTAGGCCTCTTTCTCAGTGGCATTAGGCTGAGTCTGCCTAAAGTCCAAGGTTAGCATCTAGCAACACACCAAGGCACCCATAGAGAAAGAAGTTAACGCCACAATGACGTGTCACCTCCTACGAACGCTTACCGTGTAATATAATCCACTTGTATCGATATCTCCAATCAAGTGGGTTACATGCTAGTGCCATCAACCCATGTGCTTGATTATTCTTTCTTTGACTTCCTGGAATTGAACATGCCCATACCTTACCGTGGCCATGGATTTATTTAGGCTATATCAATTCCATCAAAGGGCCTGAGATATCTACTTCCATTATGGAACAGAAGGGACAAATCCTTTCTCACATTATCTATTAATGTGGTATTACTCATGACACACCCAACGTATCCTACCTCACTGCGAACAGTGTGTCATCACAGTTTTCATCAATACATCTAAGTGCATGAGTTGTAATACCCATTAATAATAATCTTAAAGTCTAAGGACCAATACACATGTCCGCAGATAGGAACATCCAATGACACTATGAAATGTGGATTTCCTACTGGCGGGTCTCGTTCTCATAATATCCTCTTGGATATTACCAAGGGTGCACACCATGAGAAGGTGCCTCAAAGTTTTATGAGTCCTCACCCCTAATGACCTATATTATTTTTGTCCCTCAAATAATATCATCCGGCCATAGAACATACATTCAAGAACAGTGTTATGGAACTTCCGGGTTCTCATCATAGCAGGGATCCGCAACGACCCTTTAATGCAACAGCTGTCCTTTGGACATTATCACATGAAATGTCATGTAGAAGAACAATCATGATGTGATAAGGTTTTTATTTAATGAATAAAGTACAAATTAGTTGGTTCTAGACCACCAACTCCAACAACCCTCACGTCAAGAGATACCTTGGGAGGAGACTCGATAATCACACTTACGCCGACAATGTGATCTGACCCACGAGGCGAGAGTTTCGGTTGTAATCTCTTGGTGGAAGCGTCGAGGACATAAGATGTTGGTCTGAGTATGGATTGGATCCACAGTTCATACACGGATTGACTATATTAGGCAAAAAGGTTGTGGTTTATCTACAACGTTGGGATGGGGTTTCCCTTGGTCGGTGAAAAGGAAAACCCAGGCAGCACAGGATGGAATCATGCATAGGAAGGTGTAACCAATCACTCTTGAGTCGGCCAACTTCACCCACATGGCAGTAGGAGTTTTGAGTTTTAGTTCTAATCAGGAAATGGAGACCTCTAGAGTTTGAGGATGATGATCACGTCCTTATACGGGTCTCACCTCGATGAGGTTTACAGAGATGTGGTTAAGGCGGAAAGTAATCTCCAAGGTTCAACGGACCTTTTCAGGTCCTCAGCAGGGTAGGTGAGGTGGCTTACCGTTTGACCCATCCACTACAGTTGCACCAGGTGCACGAAGACTTCCACGTATCTCAACTGGGGATATACATGCTTGACCTGATGCATATCATCAACCATGAGGAGCTGGACGTTGGCGATGGGGTGAATTTTGCGGGGTTCCAGTAGAGGTTGAGGATCGACAGGAGAAGGTCCTACAAGGATGGTCGATTCCTCTTATGTGCTTTCGTAGGCAGCACGAGAACCTCCAGGTAAGCACAAGGGAGCAGAATGCTCAGATGCGTGCTCAGTACCGATTTTGTATCCCTAGTTTGTGTTAAAGCTTTACGGGGACGTAAAGCTATGATGTGGGAGTAATGTAAAGACCCGGAAATTTCAATGAATTTTTTTTCTTAATTTCTTATGAATTTTACGAGACTGTGGTTTCTGACGGCACCTAATTCTTAGGCCTGGTGTGCCCGGAATCAATTTCTGAAGTTTAGCTCGGGTACGTTCAGTAAACGTACGAACGGGGTTTCCTAACTTTTGAACTGGTGCTTGGAATCAAAATCTGAGGGCACCGATGAAACCGCAGCGCCGGTAATTTCTTAGGAACACCTTTTCCGAAGGTGTGTTTTCTCGGGTGTTGTTGTAAAAAAAAGTGGGGAATAAAAATATAATTGTTTTATTTTTATTTCTCCACTAAGCGGATTAAGTGAAATAAATGTGTGTCTCAACTTAATTTCTCTTTTCTAAGTGTTAGATCCTAGGTGTGGGAGTTAGAGTGGGACCCACCGGTTGTTAACTTCCCATGAGAGGATTAAGGGTGAGGTGGGGCCCACACAAGCCCCCACATTTTCAAATTCCCTAACTCCTCTAAACCCATTTTTAATTAAGTGACTCCTCCTCTCCTCACCTCCCACATTAATTCATGCCACCTAAACACTAATTAATTTGACAACTTAAGATCAATTAATTAAGTATGTTAGGTTTGAATTTTGGATTTTTGAAATGCATGGCTTGAGTAATAAAATAAGAGGTGTCTTATTTTATTTGGGTTTTAGCTTGTTGTGTTGAGTTTTTGGGAGAGTTATAGTTTTTGAACAATTTCATCCTTCCACGAAGAACTCCATCCTCATCGTTGAAGAACTCAAAGAACACCGGTTCCAACCTCATCTTTCTTTTTCTCGACGCTTGATGAGCTGACGCCAT
This sequence comes from Viscum album, assembly GCA_963277665.1. Lineage (NCBI taxonomy): Eukaryota > Viridiplantae > Streptophyta > Magnoliopsida > Santalales > Viscaceae > Viscum > Viscum album. The sequence goes on from OY728133.1 coordinate 452,910,570, forward strand.
CATCCTGTGGCAACATCTACAGAACAATGGAGCTTTCCCTTTCTTCGTCAAGCGATCAACCATCATGAATCGAGGTAGGGAATTAATTTGTGAATGTTAATGAACCCATGTTTATTTACTTCTAAAACAAAGAATGCGGATCACCTAAATATTAAGTTGATTCGTGAAAGAATATGTTTGCAGGTTAGAAATTCTTGATTGCGGGGAAAACTGTAGGGGTTCTGTCTTTATGTTTGGATTTTTAATTGGATGTTCTTCGATATTAACGGCCAAGTGTTATCAAAATAACGGAGGAGGTCGGACCGCACAAGCACGGCCGAAACTCCTCCCCTTTTTTGATGGTTATATTCGTGGATTGAAATGGAAGCGACGCGGCGCCGTCGCACCGCGCGGAAACAAGGAGGATCATCAGTGAAGAAGTGCGGCGCCATTGCGCTGTGCCGTTGAGGCCGAACAAAACCGCGGCCAGAGTCGGGGCCATAGAGGCGAATCGAAGACTCCGAAATTTTTTATTTTACGTGCAGATCAACGGGTGATGATGAAGCGGGCCACAATGGCGTTTGAATCCCTTCTCAGTAAAGATCGGGTCCCAGGAGGACCGTTGGCAAAGGCGGCAGGCGAAACGGACCACCGGAGCGCGTCCGGTGGTCCGGAGAAGGCAGCGGCGGCGCGCTGCCAGAGCAAACCGCCGCGGGTGAGCCGCAGCGGTGGAAGGTGAACTGGAACAGCTATGGCCATTCCAGATTTGGGGCGGTGCGTCTTATGCCGTGCCGGTTCGTCAACTGCGGGGTGTTGTAACCCCCCCCCCCCCCCGGCACCCGCTGGCCATGCGGGCGCCGCGCCAGCGCCAGGCCGGGTCAGGCCGCCCAGTCCGGGCCGGGCCGGGCCGCGCCCACCAGGCCAGGCCGCGCCCTAATGGGCCGGACCTGGACCCGGTTCGGGCCGACCCGGGGGGGTATCAGGCCGGGTCGGACCGGGCCCGAACCCCCTATTTTCAGACAGTTTTGTTCAGACGCCCATATCATGGGCTACGGACCTCCGATCGACGCACCGTTAGTTGTGATGAGATCCTTGAATCGAGAAGGTCGTTTCAGTATATTGCACTCAAGGTTTCAGAGAACTTTGGGTAAGGCTGAGTTGTTTCGAACACGAAACCAACTGGGCCCTCGGAGCAGAAACGCTTATATCTTGAGCTCCGGACGTCCGATAGACATGTTTTCGACTTTGTTGGATTCCTCTTGATGAGACGGAACTTTTTGAATACTTCGCCTGAGATTTGTATACAGTTGGATAGTGGTCGGGTTGGATTGAACCCGAAATCCAACCGAGCCCCTAGAATGGAAAAGCTGAAGACTTTCAGACCGGACATCCGTTTGACGAATCATCAGCGGCATTGGTGATCACGTTGAGAAAAGGTCCTTATGAGTATACCATGTGAGAGTTCGGGGTACAGTTGAGATACGGCCGGGTTGGTTCGCACACGAAACCAACCGGTCCCCTGGGACGAAAAGGCTAATAACTCACAGATCGGGCGCCCGATTGACACGCCATCTGTTGTGTTGAGACCTCTATGATGAGGCGGTCCTTTGAGATACTTCTTTGTGGGACTTTGTGATACTTGGATTATCGACCAGTAGCTCATGGAGAGGACCCTCCCGGAGATGAGCGTACGGAGTATGGAGACCGTGTAGCCGGCTGAGACCTGACAACTGCTTGACCGACTCGACTTGGAGTGAGTCGACTAGCCCAGTGGACGGAGCACTACTTTTTTTGGGTGCAGAACCATGGTGGACGGAGCACTACAGTGTTTTGGTGCAGACCTGCGGTACTCGACCGGAGAGTACCTCTGCAGGCTATTAGGGGGGATACACTACTGTGTTTTGGTGGAAAACCCCGGCGGGAAGCACTACTATGTTTGGGTGGCTGACCCGTGGTACTCGATAGGAGGAGTACCTCATCAGTCTTAGGTTAGTGAGCAGTACCTCGGAGTCGTGACATGATCACTATACTCTCCAGAGACGGGGTTCTTCAACAGTTACAGTTTTGATAATAAAAATCCTGGTTTGAGCTGAGTCTATGACCTTTGTGTTTACCTCATGATTGAGATGGATCACTTGATAACTTAGGTATATGTATGGGCATATACCTAGGTAGTGTTTATCCGTTGATTTCATAAACTTTGTATTTCCTCATGATTTATATGGGTTACTTGATAACTTAGGTATAAGAATGGGATTATACCTAAGTAAGGGTTATCTTTTGAGATCCTTCTTTGTGGTTATCCTTGTTGGATTTAGTGAGACCTTGAGGGTCTCGGGGTCCCTACTGAGTATCGTATACTCACCCCTGTATGGGCTATGCCCTCACCTCATTGTGTTGGTTACAGACGACGGGCAGCGCTGACAGAGGCCGAGTGTTTGAGGACTGGATGGTAACTGGAGGTGGACCTCACGACGAGTCAGTATCTGGAGGTGGACTTCACGAAGAGACAACACTCGAAGGAGGTTTAAGGGAGAGAGAATTGTGGAGGCTATCTGTACCTACCCTTCTGGTAGGATCTGTGGTGGATGATCCAGGAGTTGCGCTATCTGTACCTACCCTTCAGGTAGGATCCGTGGTGGATGATCCAGGAGCTTCACTATCTGTACCTACCCTTCAGGTAGGATCTGAGGAGGACGACCTAGGAGCTACTTCCATTCTTCCAGCTGCTTGTCTTTTTATGTTCTACTTTCATTCAGTTGTATCTATACTTTCAGTTGGATTTTTATTCTGGCCCACTTACTTTTCAGCACTTTATTTTGTACTTACTGTATTACTTCTGCTTGTACTCTGGGATGTTTTGTTTACTTTTAAAAAGGAAATTCCTTCCTAGTTATCGGGATTTATGCCTTTGGTGCAAGTCACCAGCCCCTGGCCTATGGATGGTGGGCTTGGGGTTGTCACAACATGGGCCCTGAAGACGAGTCGTGACAATCATGACACTGAATAAGTTCTAGATCAAATTGAGGCTTTAAATTCCATTGATTTCCACACTGATGGAATAGAACAAACCTACTAGTGTGAATACTCTAGCTTCCACATCTCTGATGAGAAACCTCAAGGATATGTTTCCTACTACCAAAATAAATAATACCCTATCTCACCACTAAACCTCTATGCCTAGTATTATCAAATTAATACAATTTGTGCTCATTGATACATTTCAAGTTAATGATCTTCGAAAGGTAGATATTATAAAGACATTCATCTATGATAAAATGGCATAATTGAACTCATCCTCAAAGCATCTTGCTTGTGATAGTTCATCAGTGACAAGAAGTAGTGAAAATAATTTCAACTCGGTGAAAACATATGAATAGTTCATGATAGACATAGAACCCTACTCTAGGTGCATAAACATTCTATCTAAGTTATCTCTTAACATTTGAGGGTAAAATTAATCATAGAAGGGTGTCTAGAAGTTTACCTAGAACATTCACTGATGACAACCAACCGGGGTAATCACATCCCACCAATTATTGGAATAATTATATACCATGTGGGATGAGATCAAGAAAATCCTGTCTAGAGGTGTCTCCAAATGCTCAAAAATAGATTATATAGCTTCTATCCAAGACTCAGTATCATGTAAACCGCCACCCCCTGAGAAGATAAGAGGATTTTTCTATTGGAACTCATGAGTAACATAAAATATCAGAGGTATACATCATAGAGTACCCTACATAGCCTTCCACAAGAATAGGAAACCCTCTCGAAGTTGAGAATTAGTTCCTAGATCAGGAATTGTAGTTGGTTCCTCTTGTGGAACTATTGGAGGTATCAATAGTGGCTTAGGGACCACCACCTTCAAAGCATGGTCGTCACCACCCTCCTAGTGCATGACTAGAGGACATCATGGTAGAATATCTCTAAAAATTTCAAGCACATGCCTCATAAAAGGATTCTAAAGAATATATGATCTCTACTGAAGAATAAAAGAATAAAAGGGTTCACTACCCAAGGCATATTATTCCAACTACCCACTTAGAAGGCTAGGGTATTGGTAAGTGCTCATTTTTTCGTTCATAGGGGTTCCATTATATGGAGTGTTATCTAAAATTTAAGGAGGAAAACACCCTTTAAATTTTACTTGTTCTTCTTATTTTTTGGAAACCATTTTATTTATAAAGTATAATTTCATATTTAAAGATCATATATGAGTTTATACATGACACAAGGCTCAATTAAATGGATTCTCATTCCTAGTTTATAAAGGCACATAAATTTCGTAATATGAGATCGACACCAATATAATTGCAATCATCCCCTTACATATGGTCTTATAATCTAATGGGTAAGATGTGATGGATTGATTATGATGAATTACCCTTTCTATTTTTTAAGGTCACATACACCTTATAAATTGAAATTGGTAGTCATGTAATCATATTAAAAGTTTAACTTCTATAACCAAGGTTAAATATCTTATATGGATTGAAATTCTATTTTTAAGATGCCACCATCAATCTATATATAATTACACCATTTGAGTTGATGCTGAAATTATAAAAAACCAATTCCCCTTCCCTATAGATGTTAGTGGCATAAGAATATATCAAAACCAAGGGACAGTCAACAATCATAGGAAACATAGGCAATTCAAGCAATTAAATGATTTTATATAGAGTGGAATATACATGACATGTTAATTCCTAGGTGCCTATAATGATGCATGTAACAATTCTCCTTTCCATACTAGGACAAGGTAGAATGTTAATTAATAATTAATAAATACTACAAGTCATTTGTATCACCCAATGGTGGAAGTATATCAAATGTAATGAGGGAAATAAAAAATAGAAATTTCACGTTCCCATGAAACATGGTGTTTACCCCAAACAAGGGTTATCTATTCCCAGGAATGACTTATGACTAAGTTCCAACACATTCCTAATCTTCTGTCCAATTCTTCCAAATAGTAATACAATAAAAGAAAATTATTTAATACCACTTTGTGATATCCCAACCCAATTTCAGTCACTAGTAACCAAAACCATTTATACATATGGCATGAAACGTGCCTACTTGTACACTAGAGGTTGATGACTAGAAACGAGGTACTAAGGTGTGTCTATGGGGAGATTATGAACTCATGCAGGAGTGGAGAACAACAGTGATATAATATATGGATAATAAGTGGAATCATTATAATAAATAAAAAATTAGTGACAATATGCATAAACATCTGTTCAATAAATAATCATCTTAAGAGAAGTAAATCGTATCAAATAAAAATGATGATGTAATGTCTCTACAAAAAAATTTACCTACATGGAAGCATGAAGATATTACAATAAATGATATAAAAAAGAAACAAAAAATATCCAAGCATCCCGAGCACTATCATGGCCATCTGATACCAGTATCCCAAACTAAAGGAAGTAAGAAATTCATATTTCCCAAGAGGGATGTTTCCCTTTATCAAAACCTATGATCATATAATCTTCTAGGGTGCTAAAAGTGGCCCAGATAGGGTGTGAGATAAATCTCAGTAGGCCCCCACCAACAATGTCTATAAAAATCTATTCTATGAATATAAATTGTACAGTGTGTATGTATATGAAACTAAAAACATAAAAATAAACAACTCGTACATGATTTACCCTTAGATGGATTCTAAACATGTATTCATTTAATTATTTAGTTAATTAAAACTCCTTTTGTTATAAGGGGATCACATGTAAATGTGCTAAAAGTAATATAATAAGAAATAATAATCATAGAGGATCTGAGGTGTAACCATGGGATATATGACCATAGGGTTTGGTCCAACTCATAGTGGTAACTCAGGAAGTTTGTAAATAAGTGTTTGAGTGTAATCCAAGGGGTACACCTAAGGAATTCCTCTATTAAAGAGTCTAATTGAGTCCATACAGATCATCCATAATAATTTTGGGATAAGAATGAATGAACCCAATGGGGTGAATCAGTGGAATAGCATGTCTGAAGACATCATGATGAACCCAAGGAGTGTGCCTATATAATTATAAGATCCATAAAAGTTTTCAAGTGAATTGTTGGTATAAAGCTAAGAGATTTATGTAATAAGACAAATACTAGGTTCTAGGGTGGGTATCTCCCATTAAAATTGGATCAATGAATCAGAATAGAATCCTCTGAGTGATCAACGTATTCCCTTAGGAATATAAGGCTATCTCAAGTCTTTCCCCTACTATAAAGATAAAATGTTCTGTATAAAAAAAGGAACCTCATAAATTTCATTTATATACATATGTCATCATAGGCCATTTAATACTCACTATATTTAATCATTTAATAGCTTAAAATTATTCCCTTTCATTAAACATGACAAGGTGAATTAAATAAATGAATCCAATTATCACTCCAATTACATAATCAATTAATAGGTTCATTCCATTACGTTTTATTAAAAATTAAAAGGAGAATTTGGGACATGCAACCGATATTAATTTGATTTAAAGGGATAAGTCCAAGTGATATATATACATATACTTTACATATAACCAATTTATATTTCAATTAATTATTATGAAACACTTACCTTAACATGTCCTAGTGGAGTACACCTAAACGGTGTCTCAAATAATCTCAATTTAGGACATGAAAGTATAAATAATGAATGCACTCAAGATGGGTGGTCTGTGTTGTGGTTTGAACCTCCAAATGTGTCAAAGAGGTCCCACTAGGGATATAACTTGGAATTTAGTTAGTTGAATTTAAGGCATATGTAAATAAAGAGAAACACTCTGGGAAATTAGCATGTGAAAAATGGAAACAATTTATATAAAACGAGACATTATGGGATGAGTCCAATACCACCTATGTTATTCATGTAGTAGATACCTCATCTAGTATCATCCCTTAGTTTGGCATGGATTAGAAGAAAATAGAATAATGAAAGAACACCATAAAAATAGGGCATAAGATATTTCACCAAAATAACTTTCTTGATTTGAAGAAGAATTATTAAAGGAGCATATGGAGTGAATCAATTACCGAGAAGAATCCAACGAGGTAAAAGAATCTTTATTTTTTGGTAGGAAGAAGAAACGGGTGAAAATCCTAGGTGATTTCCATGAGATAATCTCTCAATGTAAGAAAATAGAGAAGGATTTCTAATGGAAATAAGTAAAGATGAAGGAATATAAACATATAATCCCTTAAGGAAAATGGTCATTTTAACTGACTTATAGGTGTTGAACTGTTTGGTCACATGGTTTTTCAAATCGTGTGCTAATAATGCATAGCCAACTACACAAGGAGGGGGTCACATGGTTTATGTGCATGATTTGGGAAACCATGTGAAAACTATGCTACTTGGATCTTTTGAACACTACAAAGTCTCTGCATGGTCGCGTGGCCAGGGTTGCATGGTTAGGGAAAACCTAGAATCGCACTGCTAAGCACTGAAACCCCCTGCACTGTTAAGAGAAACCATATAGACTGTGCAACATAATTTCTACTAGTCATGCGGCCCAGACCATTCATCCATTTCTTTGGGTTCCGGGCTCTGAATAGGCCCCATAAAACATTGTTTACTCCATATACTTACTTAGTACTCATATTAGGTCAAAATAAAAGAATTAAACTAAAAAGAAAAGGATCAATACCTCATAAAAAATCAGGATCTCACAGTTGTTTATTTTTGCACTAGTATAATATGATCCATAAACCATATTATTATCCTAGTCACTAGATACATTCAATACATCCATATTTTTAGTCTAAGATTTATAATTTTGATCTATTCCCTGATAGAAAAAGTGTTCTTCGAACTCATCTAGATAGATTCATCTTAAATCAAAATAACATAAACATAGAATAATGATTTCAGAATGGAAATTTCCATGATCTATTATAAACATGATGAAATATTTAAACTAGTTCTCATAATCATTTTTAATATGATTCACATCTATCCATTTTGTATTCATACACATCTTATTTGGTTCAATAGTATTCATATTTAACAAAAAAACAAAATGTATGCATATAATGTATCATTTTTACCTATGTAAATTATATAAAGTGCGAGTTTCAAAAATATATAAATAAATTATAATACATACATATATAAAGTATATAAAATAATATACACAAAGCCTATGATTTATAGTATGTATCTAAATATATAAGGTTTATATCTATTTAAGAAAACTATATACATAAATCAAATTTAACAATTATACTTGTTACAAATATATATTTCAATTCAAAAATAACATTTTTTATGTGTTAAATTGAAATCAGTTTAAAACATAATACACATTTTATGAAGTTATTTTCATGCATATAAAATAAATTATTCAAAGTGTAGACACATAACATATATTCAATTGTTACTCAAAAAATAAATTGTATTATTCATATAGCCAGCATTATGAAATTCATCATTATGTGTGAATGACCACTATAAATTATCCAAAAATAATATATCCTCAAAACTGTAAATAAAAATTATCCTTGAAATATTGTACACTGACATGAAAGTACTTTTAATTTCTAAAAATGTTGTGTGAAATGTGTGAACCTTATACCATAGTCACAATTTCCTTCAATGTGTATTGTGTTTTATCTAAAATCCATTATATGATTGGACTCTAATATTTTATAGGTATTTATATGACCAAAATTAATGATGCTATATTTTTATATTCTCTATAATTTTTAATTTTTTATACATATTTTATTATTTGCAATGTGAAATCTTAAGAACCATATATGTAATTTCGAATAAAAATTCAAATATTTTGTGCCATTTTTTAACTAAACCATATTCCCTTTATAAAAGACTCAAATATTAAATTTCATTATTTCCAATAAAAATATAGTACTATGTGACAAAGACACAAATAAAAATATATTAAACACAAAAAAAAAGTATGTGTGTCTGTATAAATATATAAATTGATATGAGAACTTATTAATACACACATAAATAAAATGATAAAGCATGTAGAAACAAGGTTTGACAAGGATGAATGACCGGTCAAAGATTGACATATACATGAAAATATAAAAAAACACAAAAAACACATCATGATTAGTGGAGATATCGTGTAATATATGTTTCAAATCACATATCTTAAATATCGGAAGTTGAATCACCCACAAAATGATTCATGGGGGGGGGTATTATTTATGAGGGAACTTGACCAGTAATGTTGATGAGTGGCATAGTTAGGATTATTTTAAAAAGGTGATAAGGGTATTATCAGTGCTTATTAAAAAACATTGATAAAATATACTTTTATGAGTGTTTAAATTTATTCAGTTATAATTTAATATTTTATCAACAATAAATTTAGTAGTGATAATTCTCAGATTAATCATGAACAGCTTCATAAATTCAAATTTAATCTTACACAACATTGGTTTACTCTTGGAAAGGATCTTTATCAGCATTAATTTTAGCACTGATAAAGATCGATCTTTATCAGCAAAAAAAGTGGCGCTAATAAGTCCCAAACATAAAAAAAATACAAGAATAATTAAAATATGTACACATTTTTAATTACAAAAAAATATTAATAATTAATAAATATATTTCAATGTGTCTAATTTTATTTAAAATTATTATTAATTACATAAATGTGTAAATATTTTCTATTGTATGTCATTAACTCTGTAAATGTATAAATAAACTTAAAAATATAAATAATTATATTTAAATACAAAATATTTAAAATAAATTAGTGATTATATAAATGTATATAATACTAATTAAATATATATATTATTATTATTAATTGTATTTCAATAATATTTTTTTATTATTTTAATATTTTAATTAATTATACAAATTAATTAATAATAAATATTATAAAATTCTATAATTATATTTCAAAATATTAATAATTATATTTCAATTTATAGAATATTTTTTTTTAATAAATAATTAATTAACATTAAATTTACTATCAACTATATTTAAAATAATACTAAATTATTATTATTTTAAGAAAAAATATATAAATAAAGTATTTAATAATAATTTTTTTTATTAACTACTTGAAAAATATAAATGTATAAATAATTTTCAAAATATATTATATTTTATAAAACCATAAAATTTAATGTAATTTGTTTAATAATTATATTTAAATATATTCACTATTTCTGATATATAGATATATTATTCTTAATATATACTTGATATAGGGAATTACAATAACCAAACAGACACACACTCAGACACCTTAGTGAGACAAGCCTTATCCCTCCCCAAAAGGATTGGTATTCACTCATCAAACTTATTTATTACATATCAACAGCCCTTGATGGCCCAAGATGTTGAATACCTAAAGTCATTATGGTATAATTCATTAAAGAACCCTCTTATTCACATGCCCACATTATCTATAGACAACCAGATTGTTTTGTGGTCCATTTCCAAGAACTGAGGCTCCACAACATTGTTTCTCTAATGGATCAGACCTTTCTGGACTATTCCTACTCGTTTTTGAGAATTTAGAGGTGTTTCATAGGCCTGTGGAGAGTTTTTCCATCCAGAGATCCACCATGTAATAGTAGTGGTTGTGGTTAAATACTTTTTGAGTGTATTAGAGCTATGATTAAGGAGTAATTCAAATTTTCTAGGTGTTTTGAAAAGGAATGAGCATTTTGGAGTGCTTGTGTTGTGTTGGGTGCACAATGGGGAGCTAAATGGCTAGGGAGGCTGTTTCGAAAGGCATTTTTCTTGGGAAACCAACCTATGTAAAATGATAAGGTAAATGACCAAGGCATTGGGCATGTTGGTTTGTGAGGGAATAGTAAAACCGAGCACATGACTGAGGGTGAAACAATTTGTGGGGTGCCTTAATTCCATGGTCTCCAGCACGGTGAGTCAAAATGTTGAGGTATTTCTCTTTATGCCATGGTGGCAGTCTGGAGTAGTCTTTGAGTTTTTCATAAACGTATGCATAAATTTTTTTGGATCCAATGTGGGTGATATTAAGTCTCTCATGAGGGTAGTTAAAGATTTTTAAACCTCATGCCAAGGTAAGTTATTCTTTTATAAGGGTTTAGGTGAGTATAGTCCTCACATATAGGTTGTTGTTCCTTTCAGGTAGGTAATCTAGTGTGAGGTTAGTGTCTTGTGTTAGGGTGTGTTTGAATACTCTTGCGAAGGTCACCACACTATGTATGAGTGAATCAATTTACCCGTACATTGTGATCCCATATTGCATGTAGTTAGTGTTTTAAGATTAGTCAATCTAGAATTTCCTCATTTTATCCCTTCTAAATTATTAAGTGACTTTTAAAGAAAATAAATGGATATCATAAATTAAAAAATAATGGTTTTAACTTGATAATAAAATTTTCAAATTAAATATCTAAATTTATAATTGATATTTAATTAAATTGGATTGAGAATATAAGGCCCCAGCCTTAAACCTTACTTAATCTTGAGTTATTACAAGATTACACATTGCGGATCTTTTCAGGTTTAGAGTTTTAGAGAATTAGATCATGAAACTTGCATTACATTCCACATTTAAACAAAGTGGTTACATAAAAGATAGTATCCATTCTTCCCATCAACGGAAACATATTGAAAATAAAACATGGATTCTTTCTTAACACATCCTTAACTCTATAATCTTATCATGTACCTTTCCCTTGACCTGAAAAAAACATTTCAAAAACTTGGGATGAGCATAAAAAGCTCAGTAATAGTTATAAAAATATAGAAAGGAAACATGAGTTCATATATACATAAGAATGAAATCATACTTTACCCATAAAACAAAGGCACTTTAACATACCTCATCAAACCATGAATAAATCATAGAAATCATAAGACATAAAGGTAACTTGAGGCATTCATAACATTCTTACGTAGGGAGTAACCCTCTTGGTTACATTTGGAATACCCATCACAGTATATTCCCTAAATCTCTTCGGAGAAACCTTAACGTTTCACTCCTTCGCGTTACCCAATGCATTGGAGAGCTATAACGGGCTCACCCACCCTTAGTTTATCACGGAACCACCCGTTTTCATAACAATGCCCAAGAACCATAACATAAATGTGTCACATAAAACATGCATAAAGGAAACATAATATTTTCACATTTCAATCACAATATAACATTTTAGTATATTGAAATATTGAATCCATTCAAAAAGAAACCATTTCCAAAACCATTTAAAACATTTAATAAAGAGATTTTTGAATCAAAGTGTCCCATACCACCTTGAAGCTTAAAATTTTAAACCATTAATATCCATATAAATAAATCCTTAAAACCATTTTGAAAACATGGATATTAATAAGAACAAATAATTAAAACATTTAAAATGATATTTTGGTTAAAGGGGTTTTACCAAAATTAGAGACACTTGAATACAATAGTTGAGGAATAACATTTAGTCAAAACTTTATAATATCATGAGAATAAATGGATTCATGATATAATACTCCAAAGGACAGTATATACACCATATAAGAGGGAATTGGTGCATAACGACAATGATACCTCAATAGAAATGTCAAATGTGATGAAATCCCTTATAAAGAAGGTATCCTTAAATTAAGGACAAATAAATCTCAAAAAATATGTGTGAAAAATATATATACACCCAATATAAGTGGATATTAAGTGTAAATAAATAAAAGGTCATTCACACATATTCAATGACTACAAGTTGAACCCAAAGAAATCGAAATTGGGTTAAAAAGTTCCCTTGACAGCCTAACGGCATCACATCAAAATGAGTTGATGAGAGATAAAAAGTGTATCTCATCACTTGGACATAAAATTTAAATCAATAAGGATGCATGAGAACATATCCCAACATAAAAATATGTAAATTAAAAGACCCAATAAAATAAGTCTTTTAAAAAAGAGGAGGGTGAAAGGTTCCCTTACCGACTTGGGTATCTTTCAAAACATACACCCCATGAAAGAAAGACAATAGGTCATTGATGTAAATACTCATAAACGAAAGTATATTACACAAGGAGTAGAATAATGGGCAGTACATACACCACTCAATGGAATTTGTGGCAAATGTAGCATAAATCTCACGGGAATAAAAGTGAGATGAAAAATCCCTCACGAAAACTCGGCAGCCTAACGGCGCCACATAAAACTTCCGAATATGGATTGATGAGATCAAATAGGGTATCTCATCACATTAAAATATAATGTACAGAAAGAGGAATATAAAATAACATCCCCCAACATTACAAATAGGAGCTTAAAAGAAGTGACATAAAGGAGAGTACTTAAAAAGAAAGAGAGAAGTTAGATCTCTTACGAAAGTTCGGCAGCCTAACGGCGCCAATCAAAACTTCCAAAATGGATTGATGAGAGAGAAAAGGGTCTCTCATCACATGAACATAAAAATTACAGTAGGATTAATATAAAAGATCATCCCAATAACAAGAAATATGAGCTTTAAAAGGAATGACATAAAAGAGTGTACTTAAAAAGAAAGAGATGAGTAAGATCCCTTACCTCGGGTCCGACTTGACTCGATCGTTCTTTAATGTCCTGAATAATAAAGTTGAGTTAATTTCTATTTTCTTAAGAACCTTTTTCAAGTTCATTATTCCTTTTATATCACTTATTTCCATGTTATAAACATTATGTAATCATTTAAGTTAATAATGTTTGTTTTGTCGATATTTGGTTCTTAAGTCAAAAATAGACTTCTTACACTTACATGTTGTTAATTTGGTCAAAGGTTCATTATATACAGAATGGTATTCATGATGTAGATATCATATATGTCATATATATCCAGTACATACATGCATTTATAATATTACATAATCATTTAGAGGTAAGAAATGAAATGCACCGTTCATGGAGACGGTAAGCCGTACGTACGCATGAACGCTACTTTCATTTCTATTTCGTATTTTATAGAATGAAATCATAATTATATAAAGGTATATTATAATTCCATTATAATATCATACATAATATCATAGTTCCATCCTTTATATTTCCCACATATGGTATTTAACGAATCAAATCACTTTGAGGGGGCGGTAGTCCGCACTTCCTAAAATGAAGATATCGTGTTTACCCATAATGGAAACCATAAAGGTATGCCCAAAATGAAAAAAAACAGAAGCTTAAGGAAAACATAAACATATTATATATCATATATAAAAAATAGTGACATCATAATGGCCACCTTTGAAGGTGTTAAATGAGTTTTGAACAATCATCGTTTCGGGAGGCAGAGTTTCGCCATCCACAGAAACCGTATGTTCTTTAACCATTTGATGTAGTTCTGTGAGAGTGTAGCTCAAATAAATCTTATAAAAACATCCTAGTATATTTAAGATACTGGTGTTGTTACAAAGGAAGTAAATAAAAAGAGTTTAGGGGGTTGGAGAAGCAAAATAAAACAAATGAACATGAGAGAATGAATTACCTTTAAAAGTGTAACTCCTTTTGAGTTGAGCCTAAAGGCTTCCTTTGAAAGGATTCTTCCCAAAGGGAATCCTCTAGGATGAGGATAGGGATGTGGAGAGAGAAAATGGGTAGGGGTTGGCCGAGCCAAAGGCTTGAGAAGTGTGTGGAATGAGGTAGAGGTGGGGGCCTTTTATAAGAGGAGAGGAGGGGCACTTTTGGAAAGTAAAGAAATATTACATTATTTGAAAATGTGTTTCGGTTTCAAAAGGTCCCACATTGAAATAATTTTTGGATAAGGTGATAAGGCATCGAAATCCACTCATCCAATTGGTTTTGGCCACGTGTAGGGTGTAGATTTTACATTATCTTTCCATTTTAATTAAATCGTCAAATAATGATGTCATCGCTGCATCATTATTATGTCATAAATAATTTAATTTCTTTAATGTATAAAAATTATAAAAAAAATACTATGATATAGTAAATCTTTTTAGCTTTCCAATGACTATTTATAATCAAAATTTTAACTTGTATAACCCCACTTAAAAATTGATTTCGTAAAACATATTATGTTTGTGTCATTTTCACTTTAACATTAAATAAAAAGTAATTTATGTCATTTCCCAACAAAAGTGGATCCATGGGGTCCCCAAGTTGACCCATGGCTTGTCATGGTCGGCCATGACAGAACCAATGAGGTTGGGACATGTGTCAAGTTCATTTCAGTTTATTAAAGCATTATTTTTACCTTAAACTACACTAATTACCACTAAACGCGATTAAAAACATAATAAGTTACTATTCACCAAAAAATTATTTTTATCCCATTGAACCACATTTTACTTCTTAATGACAACCATGTATGTCAGATTTTTGAAATTCAAAACACATAAGTGGTAAAATTTAATTTAAACGAAAAATCAGCTTTTATAATTACCACTTAGTGGTTTCACTATTCATCAAAAATTGAAGTTTTTCAGAAAATTACCAAAAATTCACCCTAAGCTATTTTTGATGTTCCGAATTCAAAAATGAAGTCTATTTTACAAAATTCAAAACATATAAGTCACATTAATTAATTTTATAATTAATTCCCGATGTCAGAGCAAAGAGCGTGTTTTTATAAAATAATAAGTATCAAAAGATTGACACCAGTTTAAGTCTAATTTCAAAGTGAAATTAATTCCAATGACCACCATTGGATTAAATGGTAAAAATATATTCTAATTTCACTTTAAAACCAATTCAAAAGATAATCTAATCATATAAATAAATTAGATTAAAAAGAGGTTTTGAATTAAAATTCAACATTTTACACTATTCACTAAAAAAATGAACTTTATCAGAAAGATACCAAAAATTTACACAAAGTAAGTTTTGATGTCCAAATTCTAAAGAAGAGTTTTATTTGGTCCAAAATAATGTATAAGAGTGATCAAAACTATATTTAATGACAGTTCGCCATCAAAAGGTGATAAGTGAATCTTTAGTGAAAATTAGGGTATAAAAGCCTAGAATTGATTTCATTCCGTATTTTAAGCCTTTAGATTTTATTGGATAAATGTAAAAAAACATTAAAAAACATATATAATCATATTTTTAGTTATTTATATCCATTCCCGCCAATACAACGGCTACATGTTAACAACCATTTAAAATAATATCATTTTATTATTAGAGTGCAACATAAGATTCCCAAGAAACTCGTTGTTGTGTGTTGGGTACGCCATCGAGCATTGCATCCCCTTTAAAGTCATATTAATATTTTATTAACAAATATGAATAAATATGAAAATGTCTATTCTTTATTTACCTGGGGTGTTACATCCTTCCCCCCTTTTGGGAATTGCGTCCTCGCAATTTTAAAATTGCGCTTGGAAACATCCTTGAAAGTCCCACATCGGAACAAAAGTCGGTAAAACAAACACTTTAAAATAAAGAAAGATAAGTACAAAGGTCACCCGAGTTAACCCATACTAGGATTCCAAGTATGAAAATATGGACATGGAGAAAAAAACAAAGGGTCATGTTCTGATGGAGAGTGATAGAAAACACGTTTAGGAGAAAGTTAACCACGAGAAAATCACAAACTTGTGATGGGTTAAACGGTATTCGATTCCCCAGTAGGAAAAGTTAATAGACAACATTTTTGTTTTAAGTTACTTTTTATTGAGTAATTTATTCATAAGGAAACATAATCACTTATCATGTTGACTTTCAACTTTTACTAGATTCCTTAATCAAACTCATATTTTTTTTTCAAAAGACGAGTATTTAGGGAGACTTGTTCGCACTAAGAGTACTATAATCAACTTCTAGAGGATCACCTAATCCAAAAAAGAGAACTATGTACATCCTATGTCTTTAGGCTTTAACCAGAACCAAAACCAAAAAGGTTAGTACAAGATCAGATAGTTTAGAAAAGGATAACCCCTTATAAAAAGAAAATCTATTCTTAATCTCCAAAATTTGTCCAACAAAACCCAAAGTTCAACGAGGACCATCCGATAAACAATTTGTCCATAAAATTCTTCAAAGTAAACCAATATAAGATTGAAACCCAAATATTTGAAGGATTTAGTCACATAGTCTTCCAAGTTAAATCGTAACATTTATCTCCAAACAACATTAGTTGCTCCTAAAGTCTCGTATTGAAAAGTAATTAACCTAATCACATATCCTCCATGATAGGTTAATCATTTTTATAAGTAACCCAAAATCAACTTACTCTTAATTAATAAAATCATATAACTAGAATGAATCAGTCAAACTAACCAGGGACTTCACGTAGTCCAGTGGTAGGCAATAAATACCAGTCGCACTTTGGTTGTGGGTTCGATTCTCACAGCTTTGTCCGACGCGACGGGTTGTCACACGGTCTGCGTGTTGTCCTATTTTCAAAACTATATAATTCTCAAAACATTCCCCAAAACAAGATAAAATCTTCAAAAATATTCATAACATATTTTAACCTCAATTTCATCTCATGCCTTCCACTTCAATCATAACATTTAGTAACCCATAATTTCCTCAAAAGTAAGGATCATATAAACCCAAATGGTTCTTTATAACTATGTCCACAAAAGAAAAGATAACTATTCCTTGGATAAAATTTGCCTATATTAAACATCAGGGTTACACATAATATAAAAAGTCTTCTAATATAACCCCATCATCAAAAGAGACTTGATAATCTTAAGAATTTCACCATAACTCTTGAATCCCTTATATGTTGACATCTTACTCATTCAACATTCTTCATGATCCATTATCCATTCTTTTCCAACCTATTCCAAAATACCTCTTTCCTACAAACAAAATCATGAATCATATCCTAAGATTCCAAAATAGGAAAACAATAGTCATGAAATAGTACATACCTTTGATTGGTCATTGTCAGTTTCTTCATCCTCAATAGGAATGGCATTAGGTATTGGTAAACGAACATTTGTACGCTCTTGGTGACCCCATTCACGAAACTTCTTCATAGAACATGTGTTTGCATAATGACCATGCACACCACATTTAAAACATTCAATTGATCCCTCAGAAAGAACTTCTTTCCCTTTCCTCGAGTCAACTGGATGCTTCCTTTTTCCATGGCAGGTTCTTGCTTTATGACCTTCATTTCCACATCTATAGAATATTTCTGTCCCTTTGAAACATTTTCCTAGGTGTTTCTTTCCACATCTTTGACACATAGGTTTTTGAACACACATACCTTTATGATTATTACCTGTACTTCCGTTGGGATTTGTTTCTTGCATATATGATGCCTTAGAGAAAACTCCAAGGTTTAGGTGGTCAATCATGACTCCAGATAGTTGGTTGAGGATAATCAGAAGAGTTCTCATTGCAGCTCCCATATCATTCAGTTGCTTACTCAAAAAACTGTCACAGTTTCCTTCACATCCACTATTACTTTGGTGCCTGCTAGATCCATCCATTTACTAAAACCAAAAAGGTCAGTGTGAGTATATCAACAAAACCATCATGTACTAATGATGAAGATAAACACTATGATACACTTACTCATTCACTTTATCTAAAACTAGGACTCTTTCTGAAATCCTAACCATTATGGTAATGTCACTTATGCTTAAAGAATACCCTAACCTCTAAAGTTATCTAAACCGACCTTTGATACCAACTATAAGGCCCCTGCCTTAAACCTTACTTAATCTTGAGTTATTACAAGATTACACATTGAGGATCTTTTCAGGTTTAGAGTTTTAGAGAATTAGATCATGAAACTTGCATTACATTCCACATTTAAACAAAGTGGTTACATAAAATATAGTATCCATTCTTCCCATCAACGGAAACATATTGAAAATAAAACATGGATTCTTTCTTAACACATCCTTGACTCTATCATCTTATCATGTACCTTTCCCTTGACCTGAAAAAAACATTTCAAAAACTTGGGATGAGCATAAAAAGCTCAGTAAGAGTTATAAAAATATGGAAAGGAAACATGAGTTCATATATACATAAGAATGAAATCATACTTTACCCATAAAACAAAGGCACTTTAACATACCTCATCAAACCATGAATAAATCATAGAAATCATAAGACATAAAGGTAACTTGAGGCATTCATAACATTCTTACGTAGGGAGTAACCCTCTTGGTTACGTTTGGAATACCCATCACAATATATTCCCTAAATCTCTTCGGAGAAACCTTAACGTTTCACTCCTTCGCGTTACCCAATGCATTGGAGAGCTATAACGGGCTCACCCGCCCTTAGTTTATCACGGAACCACCCGTTTTCATAACAATGCCCAAGAACCATAACATAAATGTGTCACATAAAACATGCATAAAGGAAACATAATATTTTCACATTTCAATCACAATATAACATTTTAGTATATTGAAATATTGAATCCATTCAAAAAGAAACCATTTCCAAAACCATTTAAAACATTTAATAAAGAGATTTTTGAATCAAAGTGTCTCATACCACCTTGAAGCTTAAAATTTTAAACCATTAATATCCATATAAATAAATCCTTAAAACCATTTTGAAAACATGGATATTAATAAGAACAAATAATTAAAACATTTAAAACGATATTTTGGTTAAAGGGGTTTTACCAAAATTAGAGACACTTGAATACAATAGTTGAGGAATAACATTTAGTCAAAACTTTATAATATCATGAGAATAAATGGATTCATGATATAATACTCCAAATGACAGTATATACACCATATAAGAGGGAATTGGTGCATAACGACAATGAGCCCTCAATAGAAATGTCAAATGTGATGAAATCCCTTATAAAGTAGGTATCCTTAAATTAAGGACAAATAAATCTCAAAAAATATGTGTGAAAAATATATATACACCCAATATAAGTGGATATTAAGTGTAAAACAATAAAATGTCATTCACACATATTCAATGGATGACATATTCAATGACTACAAGTTGAACCCAAAGAAATCGAAATTGGGTTAAAAAGTTCCCTTGACAGCCTAACGGCATCACATCAAAATGAGTTGATGAGAGATAAAAAGTGTATCTCATCACTTGGACATAAAATTTACATCAATAAGGATGTATGAGAACATATCCCAACATAAAAATATGTAAATTAAAAGACCCAATAAAAGAAGTCTTTTAAAAAAGAGGAGGGTGAAAGGTTCCCTTACCGACTTGGGTATCTTTCAAAACATACACCCCATGAAAGAAAGACAATAGGTCATTGAATTAAATACTCATAAACGAAATTATATTACACAAGGAGTAGAATAATGGGCAGTATATACACCACTCAATGGAATTTGTGGCAAATGTATCATAAATCTCACGGGAATAAAAGTGAGATGAAAAATCCCTCACGAAAACTCGGCAGCCTAACGGCGCCACATAAAACTTCCGAATATGGATTGATGAGATAAAATAGGGTATCTCATCACATTAAAATATAATGTACATCAAGAGGAATATAAAATAACATCCCCCAACATTACAAATAGGAGCTTAAAAGAAGTGACATAAAGGAGAGTACTTAAAAAGAAAGAGAGAAGTTAGATCTCTTACGAAAGTTCGGCAGCCTAACGGCGCCAATCAAAACTTCCAAAATGGATTGATGAGAGAGAATAGGGTCTCTCATCACATGAACATAAAAATTACTGTAGGATTAATATAAAAGATCATCCCAATAACAAGAAAGATGAGCTTTAAAAGGAATGACATAAAAGAGTGTACTTAAAAAGAAAGAGAGGAGTAAGATCCCTTACCTTGGGTCCGACTTGACTCGATCGTTCTTTAATGTCCTGAATAATAAAGTTGAGTTAATTTCTATTTTCTTAAGAACCTTTTTCAAGTTCATTATTCCTTTTATATCACTTATTTCCATGTTATAAACATTATGTAATCATTTAAGTTAATAATGTTTGTTTTGTCGATATTTGGTTCTTAAGTCAAAAATAGACTTCTTACACTTACATGTTGTTAATTTGGTCAAAGGTTCATTATATCCAGAATGGTATTCGTGATGTAGATATCATATATGTCATATATATCCAGTACATACATGCATTTATAATATTACATAGTCATTTAGAGGTAAGAAATGAAATGCACCGTTCATGGAGACGGTAAGCCGTACGTACGCATGAACGCTACTTTCATTTCTATTTCATATTTTATAGAATGGAATCATAATTATATAAAGGTATATTATAATTCCAGTATAATATCATATATAATATCATAGTTCCATCCTTTATATGTCCCACATATGGTATTTAACGAATCAAATCACTTTGAGGGGGCGGTAGTCCGCACTTCCTAAAATGAAGTTATTGTGTTTACCCATAATGGAAACCATAAATGTATGCCCAAAATGAAAAAAACAGAAGCTTAAGGAAAACATAAACATATTATATATCATATATAACAAATAGTGACATCATAATGGCCACCTTTGAAGGTGTTAAATGAGTTTTGAACAATCATCGTTTCGGGAGACAGAGTTTCGCCATCCACAGAAACCGTATGTTCTTTAACCATTTGATGTAGTTGTGTGAGAGTTTAGCTCAAATAAATCTTATAACAACATCCTAGTATATTGAATATACTGTTGTTGTGACAAAGGAAATTAATAAAAAGTGTTTAGGGGGTTGGAGAAGCAAAATAAAACAAATGAACATGAGAGAATGAATTACCTTTAAAGGTGTAACTCCTTTTGAGTTGAGCCTAAAGGCTTCCTTTGAAAGGATTCTGCCCAAAGGGAATCCTCTAGGATGAGGAGAGAGATGTGGATAGAGCAAATGGGCAGGGGTTGGCCGAGCCAAAGGCTTGAGAAGTGTGTGGAATGAGGTAGAGGTGGGGGCCTTTTATAAGAGGAGAGGAGGGGCACTTTTGGAAAGTAAAGAAATATTACATTATTTGAAAATGTGTTTCGGTTTCAAAAGGTCCCACATTGAAATAATTCTTGGATAAGGTGATAAGGCATCGAAATACACTCATCCAATTGGTTTTGGCCATGTGTAGGTTGTATATTTTTCATTATCTTTCCATTTTAATTAAATCGTCAAATAATGATGTCATCGCTGCATCATTATTATGTCATAAATAATTTAATTTATATAATGTATAAAAATTATAAAAAAAATACTATGATATAGTAAATTTTTTTAGCTTTCTAATTACTATTTATAATCAAAATTTGGACTTGTATAACCCCACTTAACAATTGTTTTCGTAAAACATATTATGTTTGTGTCATTTTCACTTTAACATTAAATAAAAAGTAATTTATGTCATTTCCCAACAACAGTGGATCCATGGGGTCCCCAAGTTGACCCATGGCTTGTAATGGTCGGCCATGACAGGACCAATGAGTTTGGGACATGTGCCAAGTTCATTTCATTTTATTAAAGCATTATTTTTACCTTAAACTACACTAATTACCACTAAACGCGATTAAAAACATAATAAGTTACTATTCACCAAAAAATTATTTTTATCCCATTGAACCACATTTTACTTCTTAATGACAACCATGTATGTCGGATTTTTGAAATTCAAAACACATAAGTGGTACAATTTAATTTAAACGAAAAATAAGCTTTTATAATTACCACTTAGTGGTTTCACTATTCATCAAAAATTGAAGTTTTTCAGAAAATTACCAAAAATTCACCCTAAGCTAGTTTTGATGTTCCGAATTCAAAAATGAAGTCTATTTTACAAAATTCAAAACATATTAGTCACATTAATTAATTTAATAATTAATTCCCGCTGTCAGAGCAAAGAGCGTGTTTTTATAAAATAATAAGTATCAAAAGATTGACACCAGTTTAAGTCTAATTTCAAAGTGAAATTAATTCCAATGACCACCATTGGATTAAATGGTAAAAATATATTCTAATTTCACTTTAAAACCAATTCAAAAGATAATCTAATCATATAAATAAATTAGATTAAAAAGAGGTTTTGAATTAAAATACAACATTTTACACTATTCATTAAAAAAAATGAACTTTATCAGAAAGATACCAAAAATTTACACAAAGTAAGTTTTGATGTCCAAATTCTAAAGAAGAGTTTTATTTGGTCCAAAATAATGTATAAGAGTGATCAAAACTATATTTAATGACAGTTCGCCATCAAAAGGTGATAAGTGAACCTTTAGTGAAAATTAGGGTATAAAAGCCTAGAATTGATTTCTTTCCGTATTTTAAGACTTTAACTTTTATTGGATAAATGTAAAAAAACATTAAAAAACATATATAATCATATTTTTAGTTATTTATATCCATTCCCGCCAATACAACGGCTACATGTTAACTACCATTTAAAATAATATCATTTTATTATTAGAGTGCAACATAAGATTCCCAAGAAACTCGTTGTTGCGTGTTGGGTACGCCATCGAGCATTGCATCCCCTTTAAAGTCATATTAATATTTTATTCACAAATATGAATAAATATGAAAATGTCTATTCTTTATTTACCTGTGGTGTTACATCCTTCCCCCCTTTTGGGAATTGCGTCCTCGCAATTTTAAAATTGCGCTTGGAAACATCCTTGAAAGTCCCACATCGGAACAAAAGTCGGTAAAACAAACACATTAAAATAAAGAAAGATAAGTACAAAGGTCACCCGAGTTAACCCATACTAGGATTCCAAGTATGAAAATATGGACATGGAGAAAAAAACAAAGGGTCATGTTCTGATGGAGAGTGATAGAAAACACGTTTAGGAGAAAGTTAACCACGAGAAAATCACAAACTTGTGATGGGTTAAACGGTATTCGATTCCCCAGTAGGAAAAGTTAATAGACAACATTTTTGTTTTAAGTTAATTTTTATTGAGGAATTTATTCATAAGGAAACATAATCACTTATCATGTTGACTTTCAACTTTTACTAGATTCCTTAATCAAACTCATATTTTTTTTCCAAAAGACGAGTATTTAGGGAGACTTGTTCGCACTAAGAGTACTATAATCAACTTCTAGAGGATCACCTAATCCACAAAAGAGAACTATGTACATCCTATGTCTTTAGGCTTTAACCAGAACCAAAACCAAAAAGGTTAGTACAAGATCAGATAATCCAGAAAAGGATAACCCCTTATAAAAAGAAAATCTATTCTTAATCTCCAAAATTTGTCCAACAAAACCCAAAGTTCAATGAGGACCATCCGATAAACAATTTGTCCATAAAATTCTTCAAAGTAAACCAATATAAAATTGAAACCGAAATATTTGAAGGATTTAGTCACATAGTCTTCCAAGTTAAATCGTAACATTTATCTCCAAACAACATTAGTTGCTCCTAAAGTCTCGTATTGAAAAGTAATTAACCTAATCACATATCCTCCATGATAGGTCAATCATTTTTATAAGTAACCCAAAATCAACTTACTATTAATTCATAAAATCATATAACTAGAATGAATCAGTCAAACTAACCAGGGACTTCACGTAGTCCAGTGGTAGGCGATAAATACCAGTCGCACTTTGGTTGTGGGTTCGATTCTCACAGCTTTGTCTGACGCGACGGGTTGTCACACGGTCTGCGTGTTGTCCTTTTTTCAAAACTATATAATTCTCAAAACATTCCCCAAAACAAGATAAAATCTTCAAAAATATTCATAACATATTTTAACCTCAATTTCATCTCATGCCTTCCACTTCAATCATAACATTTAGTAACCCATAATTTCCTCAAAAGTAAGGATTATATAAACCCAAATGGTTCTTTATAACTTTGTCCACAAAAGAAAAGATAACTATTCCTTGGATAAAATTTGCCTATATTAAACATCAGGGTTACACATAATATAAAAAGTATTCTAATATAACCCCATCATCAAAAGAGACTTGTTAATCTTAAGAATTTCACCATAACTCTTGAAGCCCTTATATGTTGACATCTTACTCATTCAACATTCTTCATGATCCATTATCCATTCTTTTCCAACCTATTCCGAAATACCTCTTTCCTACAAAAAAAATCATGAATCATATCCTAAGATTCCAAAATAGGAAAACAATAGTCATGAAATAGTACATACCTTTGATTGGTCATTGTCAGTTTCTTCATCCTCAATAGGAATGGCATTAGGTATTGGTAAACGAACATTTTTACGCTCTTGGTGACCCCATTCACGAAACTTCTTCATTGAACATGTGTTTGCATAATGACCATGCACACCACATTTAAAACATTCAATTGATCCCTCAGAAAGAACTTCTTTCCCTTTCCTCGAGTCAACTGGATGATTCCTTTTTCCATGGCAGGTTCTTGCTTTATGACCTTCATTTCCACATCTATAGCATATTTATGTCCCTTTGAAACATTTTCCTAGGTGTTTCTTTCCACATCTTTGACACATAGGTTTTTGAACACACATACCTTTATGATTATTACCTCTACTTCCGTAGGGATTTGTTTCTTGAATATACGATGCCTTAGAGAAAACTCCAAGGTTTAGGTGGTCAATCATGACTCCAGATAGTTGGTTGAGGATAATCAGAAGAGTTCTCATTTCAGCTCCCATATCATTCAGTTGCTTGCTCAAAAAACTGTCACAGTTTCCTTCACATCCACTGTTACTTTGGTGCCTGCTAGATCCATCCATTTACTAAAACCAAAAAGGTCAGTGTGAGTATATAAACAAAACCATCATGTACTAATGAGGAAGATAAACACTATGATACACTTACTCATTCACTTTATCTAAAACTAGGACTCTTTCTGAAATCCTAACCATTATGGTAATGTCATTTATGCTTAAAGAATACCCTAACCTCTAAAGTTATCTAAACCGACCTTTGATACCAACTATAAGGCCCCAGCCTTAAACCTTACTTAATCTTGAGTTATTACAAGATTACACATTGAGGATCTTTTCAGGTTTAGATTTTTAGAGAATTAGATCATGAAACTTGCATTACATTCAACATTTAAACAAAGTGGTTACATAAAAGATAGTATCCATTCTTCCCATCAACAGAAACATATTGAAAATAAAACATGGATTCTTTCTTAACACATCCTTGACTCTATCATCTTATCATGTACCTTTCCCTTGACCTGAAAAAAACATTTCAAAAACTTGGGATGAGCATAAAAAGCTCAGTAAGAGTTATAAAAATATGGAAAGGAAACATGAGTTCATATATACATAAGAATGAAATCATACTTTACCCATAAAACAAAGGAACTTTAACATACCTCATCAATCCATGAATAAATCATAGAAATCATAAGACATAAAGGTAACTTGAGGCATTCATAACATTCTTACGTAGGGAGTAACCCTCTTGGTTACGTTTGGAATACCCATCACAGTATATTCCCTAAATCTCTTCAGAGAAACCTTAACATTTCACTCCTTCGCGTTACCCAATGCATTGGAGAGCTATAACGGGCTCACCCGCCCTTAGTTTATCACGGAACCACCCGTTTTCATAACAATGCCCAAGAACCATAACATAAATGTGTCACATAAAACATGCATAAATGAAACATAATATTTTCACATTTCAATCACAATATAACATTTTAGTATATTGAAATATTGAATCCATTAAAAAAGAAACCATTTCCAAAACCATTTAAAACATTTAATAAAGAGATTTTTTAATCAAAGTGTCCCATACCACCTTGAAGCTTAAAATTTTAAACCATTAATATCCATATAAATAAATCCTTAAAACCATTTTGAAAACATGGATATTAATAAGAACAAATAATTAAAACATTTAAAACGATATTTTGGTTAAAGGGGTTTTACCAAAATTAGAGACACTTGAATACAATAGTTGAGGAATAACATTTAGTCAAAACTTTATAATATCATGAGAATAAATGGATTCATGATATAATACTCCAAAGGACAGTATATACACCATATAAGAGGGAATTGGTGCATAACGACAATGAGCCCTCAATAGAAATGTCAAATGTGATGAAATCCCTTATAAAGAAGGTATCCTTAAATTAAGGACAAATAAATCTCAAAAAATATGTGTGAAAAATATATATACACCTAATATAAGTGGATATTAAGTGTAAAACAATAAAAGGTCATTCCCACATATTCAATGGATGACATATTCAATGACTACAAGTTGAACCCAAAGAAATCGAAATTGGGTTAAAAAGTTCCCTTGACAGCCTAACGGCATCACATCAAAATGAGTTGATGAGAGATAAAAAGTGTATCTCATCACTTGGACATAAAATTTACATCAATAAGGATGTATGATAACATATCCCAACATAAAAATATGTAAATTAAAAGACCCAATAAAAGAAGTCTTTTAAAAAAGAGGAGGGTGAAAGGTTCCCTTACCGACTTGGGTATCTTTCAAAACATACACCCCATGAAAGAAAGACAATAGGTCATTGATGTAAATACTCATAAATGAAAGTATATTACACAAGGAGTAGAATAATGGGCAGTACATACACCACTCAATGTAATTTGTGGCAAATGTAGCATAAATCTCACGGGAATAAAAGTGAGATGAAAAATCCCTCACGAAAACTCGGCAGCCTAACGGCGCCACATAAAACTTCCGAATATGGATTGATGAGATCAAATAGGGTATCTCATCACATTACAATATAATTTACAGCAAGAGGAATATAAAATAACATCCCCCAACATTACAAATAGGAGCTTAAAAGAAGTGACATAAAGGAGAGTACTTAAAAAGAAAGAGAGAAGTTAGATCTCTTACGAAAGTTCGGCAGCCTAACGGCGCCAATCAAAACTTCAAAAATGGATTGATGAGAGAGAATAGGGTCTCTCATCACATGAACATAAAAATTACAGTAGGATTAATATAAAAGATCATCCCAATAACAAGAAATTTGAGCTTTAAAAGGAATGACATAAAAGAGTGTACTTAAAAAGAAAGAGAGGAGTAAGATCCCTTACCTCGGGTCCGACTTGACTCGATCGTTCTTTAATATCCTGAATAATAAAGTTGAGTTAATTTCTATTTTCTTAAGAACCTTTTTCAAGTTCATTATTCCTTTTATATCACTAATTTCCATGTTATAAACATTATGTAATCATTTAAGTTAATAATGTTTGTTTTGTCGATATTTGGTTCTTAAGTCAAAAATAGACTTCTTACACTTACATGTTGTTAATTTGGTCAAAGGTTCATTATATCCAGAATGGTATTCGTGATTTAGATATCATATATGTCATATATATCCAGTACATACATGCATTTATAATATTACATAATCATTTAGAGGTAAGAAATGAAATGCACCGTTCATGGAGACGGTAAGCCGTACGTACGCATGAACACTACTTTCATTTCTATTTCGTATTTTATAGAATGGAATCATAATTATATAAAGCTATATTATAATTCCAGTATAATATCATATATAATATCATAGTTCCATCCTTTATATGTCCCACATATGGTATTTAACGAATCAAATCACTTTGAGGGGGCAGTAGTCCGCACTTCCTAAAATGAAGATATCGTGTTTACCCATAATGGAAACCATAAAGGTATGCCCAAAATGAAAAAAACAGAAGCTTAAGGAAAACATAAACATATTATATATCATATATAAAAAATAGTGACATCATAATGGCCACCTTTGAAGGTGTTAAATGAGTTTTGAACAATCATCGTTTCGGGAGGCAGAGTTTCGCCATCCACAGAAACCGTATGTTCTTTAACCATTTGATGTAGTTGTGTGAGAGTGTAGCTCAAATAAATCTTATAAAAACATCCTAGTATATTGAAGATACTGGTGTTGTTACAAAGGAAGTAAATAAAAAGAGTTTAGGGGGTTGGAGAAGCAAAATAAAACAAATGAACATGAGAGAATGAATTACCTTTAAAAGTGTAACTCCTTTTGAGTTGAGCCTAAAGGCTTCCTTTGAAAGGATTCTGCCCAAAGGGAATCCTATAGGATTAGGAGAGGGATGTGGAGAGAGCAAATGGGCAGGGGTTGGCCGAGCCAAAGGCTTGAGAAGTGTGTGGAATGAGGTAGAGGTGGGGGCCTTTTATAAGAGGAGAGGAGGGGCACTTTTGGAAAGTAAAGAAATATTACATTATTTGAAAATGTTTTTCGGTTTCAAAAGGTCCCACATTGAAATAATTCTTGGATACGGTGATAAGGCATCTAAATCCACTCATCCAATTGGTTTTGTCCATGTGTAGGTTGTAGATTTTTCATTATCTTTCCATTTTAATTAAATCGTCAAATAATGATGTCATCGCTGCATCATTATTATGTCATAAATAATTTAATTTATTTAATGTATAAAAATTATAAAAAAAATACTATGATATAGTAAATATTTTTAGATTTCCAATTACTATTTATAATCAAAATTTGGACTTGTATAACCCTACTTAAAAATTGTTTTCGTAAAACATATTATGTTTGTGTCATTTTCACTTTAACATTAAATAAAAAGTAATTTATGTCATTTCCCAACAAAAGTGGATCCATGGGGTCCCCAAGTTGACCCATGGCTTTTCATGGTCGGCCATGACAGAACCAATGAGGTTGGGACATGTGTCAAGTTCATTTCATTTTATTAAAGCATTATTTTTACCTTAAACTACACTAATTACCACTAAACGCGATTAAAAACATAATAAGTTACTATTCACCAAAAAATTATTTTTATCCCATTGAACCACATTTTACTTATTAATGACAACCATGTATGTCGGATTTTTGAAATTCAAAACACATAAGTGGTAAAATTTAATTTAAACGAAAAATCAGCTTTTATAATTACCACTTAGTGGTTTCACTATTCATCAAAAATTGAAGTTTTTCAGAAAATTACAAAAAATTCACCCTAAGCTAGTTTTGATGTTCCGAATTCAAAAATGAAGTCTATTTTACAAAATTCAAATCATATAAGTCACATTAATTAATTTAATAATTAATTCCCACTGTCAGAGCAAAGAGCGTGTTTTTATAAAATAATAAGTATCAAAAGATTGACACCAGTTAATTTCAAAGTCAAATTAATTCCAATGACCACCATTGGATTAAATGGTAAAAATATATTCTAATTTCACTTTAAAACCAATTCAAAAGTTAATCTAATCATATAAATAAATTAGATTAAAAAGAGGTTTTGAATTAAAATACAACATTTTACACTATTCATTAAAAAAATGAACTTTATCAGAAAGATACCAAAAATTTACACAAAGTAAGTTTTGATGTCCAAATTCTAAAGAAGAGTTTTATTTGGTCCAAAATAATGTATAAGAGTGATCAAAACTATATTTAATGACATTTCGCCATCAAAAGGTGATAAGTGAACCTTTAGTGAAAATTAGGGTATAAAAGCCTAGAATTGATTTCTTTCCGTATTTTAAGCCTTTAGCTTTTATTGGATAAATGTAAAAAAACATTAAAAAACATATATAATCATATTTTTAGTTATTTATATCCATTCCCGCCAATACAACGGCTACATGTTAACTACCATTTAAAATAATATCATTTTATTATTAGAGTGCAACATAAGATTCCCAAGAAACTCGTTGTTGCGTGTTGGGTACGCCATCGAGCATTGCATCCCCTTTAAAGTCATATTAATATTTTATTCACAAATATGAATAAATATGAAAATGTCTATTCTTTATTTACCTGGGGTGTTACAGAGAAAATCAAGTTAAAATCTAACTGAGAGTAATGCAAATTAGAATGTAATTTTTAGTGAGTCTCTTGGAAATATATGAGGGAGACAATAATTATCTATTATATTAATTATAAAACCAGTGAGTTTCATTTCCCATTGATTCATTCCATTTTATTTGGAAACTAGGCAATAAATACATTTCTATTAAATATTTTTTTTCTTTTACCATTATCTATATCCTTTTTACACTAGTTTCTAGACCCGTTCATATTTTATATCTCCTCAGTTTTTAGTGATACAAGACTTAAGGATTCTTGTTTTAGAGGATTCAAGATATTATCTATTTACTATTTAAATCATGGTTTTATCATTCTTTTGTTTCAATAAGATAATGAAAATGAGTTAATTCAAATGGAATCAAATAAATTTGAAGAGTGGAAGAAAAGAGGGGATGTTTTGTGCATGTATTTTATCACATTTTTTAATATTATTTTATGTGGTTTTTGTTTTATTTATTAAAAATAAATTAGTATGAATAAAAAAAGTGAAATATTATAGTAAAATAGATAAAAAAAATTATGTATATAAAGTGATGTATGAAACTTGATATTCATGAGATAAGTATTCCTTTTTAATTTGAATAAAATCATTGCGTGTTTGTTTTTGAAGATGAGACCCTCATTATGATTGTGAACATATTTTCTATTGAATCCATTCTTAATTACATGTTTAAATGTTGTCAACTATTCACAAGAAATATTTTGGTATTTGAATTCTGGAATAAATTCACATAATTAAATAATATATAAATTATGAAATTAAATGATATGTTTGAATAACCATAACTTCAACGATGTTGATATTTTCTCCAAAAATATATATTCCTATAAATATTTTTATTTATTATTATTATGTGGTTGTGTCTAAGATAAATTATTTGAAGGTGTTATATATGTATGGTTATGTCGAATGCAGATGAAATAATTTAATGGTGGGTTGTTAGTTAAAATTTGGAAAGGTGATATGGGCTGAAATTTGATAATATGGGCTAGAAATTGATGTGAAATAATTAAATTAATATTATAAATGTTCATGAATTGGATATAACTTAATGGAATAACATGTCAAGTGTAACACTTTGACCTAAATCACTAGGTTTGATCCAGAGTGCCACAAGGCCTCATGCATGCCTCCCCTCACACAATACGGTGTCGACTAGTAGTGAGGGGATTAATGACATCAATGGAGATACTACACCCTTAGTATCAATGAAGACAGTCATAAATAGTTACATATTAGAAATAATAAATAATGATAAAGAAATATCATGACATGTATCTTAATTCATATATAGTAATAAACCAAAGACCCCCAAAGTGGAAGGTCAAACAAGAGTGAGAGTATGAGAGATAAGTAAATAAAACATTATGAAATACCTCCAGATTCCTTCCTAGTACAACCTATGACCACCATGATTTATCTCTTTGCTCTCTATCACTGAGCCTTTTCCTTTCCTTGGGGTCCAGGATCATGAAGTCTTCACACGCAATGAGATGTCCATGAAGGTTGGGAGTATAAACCTAGTAGGACACCACCAATGAATCCCTAACATAAGTGAATAATAAATATAATAATGTATTTCATGACATGATGTGAATGCATAAGTAAAAAATAAAACCACAAATACATTGATTCATCATGCACTAACCAAGCCATAATGAACTCTGGCCCCACCAACTTCGACATTATTCTAGTAATTATTTCAATGTCAATCACCACACATCACAAGATGTGCCTCATGTCCAAATATCAGTTGGAACCCTATGATTGTCAGTCAGGTTTTAAATTTTCACCTTTAAGGAAAACCACACTCCCCTAATGGTGGTTTTAATAGGAACACCATACACCCCACCCCGATAGTGGCCATAATCCTCGAATGATGGTAATTACCACCTAAAATGTTTGGCATATTTGGATGTGTACATCACCATTGTAATAAAATATCCCATATTAATCTATAGCTAAAGGATTCTCAAAACACTTTTATGGTTTAATCCCATGTCATTTAACATGTATGTGATCCAAATCATACCATCGAATGATCCACAGTCTATATCCTTTTTCATATCATCATGCTCACCCTATAAGGGGTCATCTAAAATATATTTAAAAACCTATACATCCTTATACATGAATAAAGGTTCCATAGACTATGAAATTCCACAATATAAATGCATCATATAAATGAACAATAAGGAATATCAAGAAAATTTCTCAAGAGGCTACACACAAATCATAAGAACGCATATCAAGGATTAAACTCATGTTCCAATCACACGCCCAAAAATATTATATATAAACCATGGGTTTTAAGAATAAATGATCATGAAATGAAAAAAAATCATATACATATACCTATGTTGTGAGGATTTTCGGACCTCCAGATCATAGACATCAACATCAGGGTTCTCCAAGAAGGTAGTCACCCGAAACTCTCTCACACCTAAATTCCAAAGAAGATTCACCAATAGAATCACTATCGAGTCATCATAGGATTCCAAAAACCTCAAGAAATGTAATTGTTACCCAAATTCTTAGAATCAAATCATTATAATACAAATAGAACTATAGTATAAGCCATAATATCCTTATTCCATGATCATTAAAGAAGGGTAGAAGAAATAAGCTATAATAAGAATGTCTCACTAGAGTTCTCTATCAATTCACACCAAACTGGAAGCACAGAAAATGGAAGATGGATGGAAACATTAGATTGGTCTAAGGAGAGGTTAAATAAACTCAAACAACAAAACATCAATTATTAAGTATGTTTCACAACACCAATCATCCTTCTTCCATGATCACTCTCCAAAATCTCCAATCTCAGAGGGGGTGGAGAATAGAGTAGTTTAATAAGAGAAAAATGAGTAAGGGAGGCACTAATAATCCCCTCATTATGATAAAAAAATGTTATAATAAGAAATTCAGTTTATTGATGGTGATTTGAGGAAGAAGGTGAAGGTGTCGTCAATTTAAAACCATACGTGACCACCACCACAACTTCCACCATGGCCTACACCATGACTATGATGTTCTTGAACACTATATCCCAAAATGGTCATCCCTATGGCTTGTTCCCAAAATATAATCCATTTTCCCTCATTGAGACCTCCAAAATGGTCATAGTGAGGTCGACCAAGTAGTGATCCATGTGTCTGGACTTAGTACTCCATGTCCATGACTACACCCATTCACCCTTTATTGTTTTAGATAGAAGATAACTAGGGACAACCATAGACTACACCACAATCATGTTGTTACCCATTTTTAATAGGATAGATTTAAAACCCAGTTTAAAGATTACTACAACCTAAAACAAAATATAGACATAAGTATCAACCATCACAAGGCTCAATGTAGCACTAAAGATATGCCAAAACATATATTAACATGACCACTAAAAAATGAGGGTTTTACTATTCTCTCCCTCAAATAACTTCTCATCCATTAGAAGTGTTTCTAGTGGTCATGTTTAGAAAAATATAGCCATTGAGATTGAATATTAGAATCCCACTCCCAAGTATCCTCCTAGACCAGTACGTGCCTCTATAAGATCTATACAAGTGGCATTATCTTCCACTGCAAAATATTCTCACCATTGTCAAATGTACGAATCAACTATTCTTCATATGATATATCCAGTTTCATATTGACATCCTTGTTGTCTATAAAATGCATGGGATTCGTCATGTACATCTGAAGATGAGATAAATGGAACACATAATGCATACCTTGGTAACACTAAGCAAGTCCAAAATATTAATCCACTGTCCCCAAATTCTCGATGATCTCAAATGATCCAATAAATATGTCATGACTTGACCCCGTAGAGCCTGCCTGACTAGTGGAAGTCTGAGGCACATCTACCATAATCCCACCTCTATAGTCTAGGGTATGGTGAAATGTGATGAAAGAATAAATAAAATGCGATGAATTTGCCTAATGTACTTGTATTCAAACACCAAACCATCTCCAAGAAGAAGTTTATAGGAATAATAATAAAAGACTGTAATATCTTAAAAAAAACCCATGCATGTAATAACATATAGGGAATAAAAAAGATAAAAATATCATAATATGAAAAGAAAAGAGTAAAAATACATTCCCAACCAAAAAAATATGTCCCAAAATGAATAATTGGAAATGTAAATGTTGAGATATCCCAGCTCCAAATCTCCAAGCCTAACCACTATATGAGGTTGAATGCACCAAATTATTGCTATGATCCATTTAAATCACCGCTGAACTGTCCATCATCTGTATAAGAAAATACATGTGTAGGAAAATCCCATATAGGGGTGAGTAAATACATAACCATTCGGATGCCCTAAAAACTAAATAAGGTGATAAAATACATGACATAAGTAGTTAGATTAACCCAAAAAAACATGTTAATCAATATATGAGACACAAACCATTAAAAATACCATATATGCTAAAAAAGAAACCCACACGAGTGAGAAATGGGATCACCATCTCCATAACCCTTCCATGGATGATGAGTCTGCCTATAACTCTAAAGGCTTAACATTTATTCCCAGTATCTCACACGTTTTTTGGAAAAATGAACCATGTAGAGGACCCAACCCCACAATCATGCCCCAAAGTCAAGGGGAACAATATCTAAGGTAGAGGACTCATGTCCTAATACAACAAGAGGGTTCCAATCAACATCAGTACAATAATTACTGAGGACCCATGCCCTGGAATGATAGGGGGTTCCACTCGGTAAGTATCGATAGGGGAATCATGCCCCAGAGTGTTATGGGGTGCCACTCAGTGGTTAGAGGACTCATGCCCTCATTTAATAGGGGTTCCACTTAGTAAGTATCGGTATAGGGAAAAAACCATGTATGATTGTGGGTACCACCCAGTGCATGGAGTACCCACACCCTAGTTCCATAGGAAAGTGCCATCTCTAAGGATAGAGGGACCCTACCCTGGTGGGATAGGGGATTATTGTCTCTATCCGCACAACAAGTATAGAGGACTCGCACCCTAGTTCAAAAGTAGAGTACCATATCCAAGAATAGATGACTCATGTCCTGATGTGATAGGGGAGTACCATATCTATCTACACAATGAGTATATAGGACTTGTGCCTTGGTGTGATAGGGGAGTACCATATCTATCTACACAATGAGTATATAAGACTTGTGCCTTGGTGTGATAGGGGAGTACCTTATCTATCTTCATAATTTGTATGGAGGACATGTACTCTTGTGGAATAAGGGAGTACCATCTCCATTGATAGAGGACTCACACCCTAGTTCGATAGGGGAGTACCATCTCTATTAGAACTCTTTGATGATATTTCATGCTCACTACTATTGTCAGGAACTACCTAAATAAGAATAACTCTCATAACATCTCGCATAATATCTGAAAATCCACTACAAAGGACACCAACACATTCTACACTAAAAAAACTCAAGATATGGTACTCGTGGGTGAAAATTCGAGTCTAAATGAAAGAGATGCAAGAGGTATAAAGTTCATTATGAGGTATATGATGCATATGGGTTCTAAATGACATGTGACCCAACCCCACTTCCTTGAAATGTCCTTGAAAACACATGGATTTTTGTTCATGTAGTACTACAAAGCGTTTAAGGTTACTGCACAACATGTCTCAACCAAAATTTTGACGAACACATAGGGCTCATCATTGGTCTGATGGGATAAAATGTCAAGCCACTAATATTTCATCAAAAGTTTCCATGAATTTCCAAACATATCATTCTATTTTTATCATTGTATAAAAAACCTTAGGGTAGGCTATAAACTTACCCAAATTGGTGACCTGGTAAAAAATCATTTCACCACATCAAGCTGAAATAGAATATCTTGAGCCCAAGCCATGAGTCGGAATTAAACACTTGATATTTGTCTTGAAATATCCACCTAAATATCTTGGCCACAATGTCTCATACATTTTTTCAATCTAACTTTGTATTAATAAGTCAAGTCAAATATAAGATTCTATAATAATAATAATAATAATAATAAATTATAGTTATTATTGGGTGCTTTGTGGACCCAATTCATGATCCTGAAAAGGGGATCTAACATTATTATTAAAATAAAAGTCTCAATGTTAGGTTCATGCTCCCAATGACAGTTTTCTAATCTGAAGTCACACAGAGAAGTTACAACCGTATCTAGGTTTTTATATAATAATAATAATAATTATTGTTACTATTTATATTATTATTACTATTATTATATGTTAAGGAAATTATGAACTACCCATCTTTATCACACTCGAGTTCATGGTCCACTCACCCTTTTTTCATTATCATTTTTTACTATTTTCAATATTATCATTTTTCTCTCTCTATGGTTATCCCCTTCACCATATTGTGCATGTATAGGGGTATTCCTCCCCCACCCCATTTCATGTTGCACCCTCGAACGGGTGTCCTGATGCCTCCCCTTCATTCCCATTTAATATTGTCATATTTCATCTTTTTATTTATTTTACTTAAAATTTGTTACTATCATTAATAATAATATTCTTCCCTATTATTATTATTATTATTATTATTATTATTATTATTAAGAATAATTCCCACCGCATTGACCATGGTCGACCACCTCATCAGAGATCCAAGTCCTCCATCCATCATATCCACACTGAGCATCCTCCACTAAGAGACCTCATGCACGACCTATACTTGGAACTAATCCCATTGCACAAAACATCATTTTCACACATCAATCGGAAAAATAGGGATCACTAATCCAAACTCAGACCACCTCCAATCAACCTCTGTCCTCGATCATGAATCTCAACCCATAGTACTGATCTTATCCATTTACAAAACAACATCCCACTCATTCATTAATATTTCATAAATCATTGATTTGTATGTCATTCATGCTATCACAACGAATCAGGGGGTTCAACCACATTCGAACCCACCCTATAAAATCAAACCATGGCCCCATTTTCTAGTGATGTAGAACATGAAAATAGAGAGGGGAAAAGAAAAAGAACAATGGAAACCATCATTGGACAGCATTTCTTGTCCAATGATTATATAAATGGGAAAATAACATGTGAATCAAGGTATGAATTATACCATATGAATATAATCAATAAATTTTGGGTTTATGCAAATAGAAATCATCGTAGAAAAAACGAAGATAAAATCCATGCTCCATATTTAAATTAATATAAAAAAATGAGGATCCCTACCTTGATTATGGATCAATCATTGGAGAATAACACATCATATTGTGATGCATGCGGTCTTTTGTGTTTTTCATTTGTCTCACAATTATCCTCAATCAGATAGATTTTTGTTCCTCGATCCCGATCAACCAATGAAGGTCATCAGAGCTTCTCTAAAAAACCTCCAAAGGGTATGAAACTAACCCTATAGAAATGTCCCAATGACATATTTATAGAGGGTATTTTGGTTAGTCTCTTTAATAAAAAATTATATAAATAATTAAATTAAATTAATTATTTCGGCCACATTTGATCTCAAGCCCAACACATAATGCCAAACAACTTTATGTCATGACTAGGATAAAAATCATATTTTGGACTCAAAAATGGTACTTGATTTCCCATCTAGGTCTCTACTTTTGTTTTATTTGATATAGTATTTTATAATAAATATATTATATTAAATAATTTATCTAATGAACCTTATGATGACTTCCTTAAACTAACGCCCTATACTAACCAACCCAAGGTCACTCCTAACATAAGACTTACATTCTAGAATCAATAATGGACTCAGATTTATGATCATATACTCTCATTGGTAGTTATTCCATTTTTTCAAGAAAAATGTGCACATTTGATACAAAATATATTTAATATTTTTATAAAAAAAACATCATGCTCACAAGGACTTGGAATGTTCTAATGTATTAGAAGGAAAAGTCAAAGTCTCTACATTATTTTCTACTTCAAATATTTTCATCCTCAAATAGAAAAAACTAAGGGAGAAGGTGTGGATACTGAGCTTGCATCTAGCTTTATTGCTCCCATGAGCTCCCCTGATGGTTTTCCTATGATGCCAACAAACATTCACCTAATGAAAAAACTTTACCACAAAGGGTATTTCTCTATCGGTTCTCAATTCCACCAGATCCATGAAATATAAAAATACACTCTCACATCTCAGATTACCTAGATCGTTATCATTCAAGAATTAATGCACATACATCCTTAGCTACGGCATTTGGAGAACACTAAGAACCTAGTATAACTATAAAGAGGTCAATTATTTTATCACTTCATTGGACAACAGAAGATAGAAAAACTTTTTGTGAGAATATTCTATTATGACCATACTCTGGGTGTCCCTCAATATCACACCCCCTCAACCTCTATAGGGTCTTCTATCACTCTCATGTCTGAGAAGACATATCCTAAGAAGTAGGGAAATGAATATAGAGCTGAATCCATAATATCTACCAGACAAATAGATTTCATGGATCAGGTCTAGAACCATTCTCATGTGTCTCGCATGATCTGAATCTGACAGTGAGGTCATGAGGTTACCATAAAAAGAATACTACCAAAAACCGATCCAATAAAGGTTAAATATCTGGTTCATAAGTCTTGTGAACTCTATTGGGGCGCTAAACACTCCAAATGATATCACCAATAACTCAAACAAACCATAATAGATATCAGAATCCAAACTTAGTACACCCACCTCTTGAACCTAGAGCTAGTGATAACCCATCCTGGGGTCGAACTCAGAGAATTACTTCATTCCAAACTAATGGTTTAAGAACTCAATGATTCTCAAGAGTGGATACTCTTCGTCAAATCCACTAGTTCAAGTGAGACTAATTCACACCTAACATAAGGATCTCATCATCTTATTAGGTGAATAACATATGGAAACCTAAGAAAAAAACACTAGGACTTACGAATCCCATACTCTACAGACTCCTCCAATCACACCTTCATCTCTCACAGCTACATGGGGTCATATGACATGCCAGTGAAAACATCGGTCCATCCTAGGTGAAATTATATGTGGATTTTCATGATACAATGGGGAGTTAAACATGACACATCCTAAGGAAATATGTCATAAATCCCCGAAAATCATTGCAGTAAGTTGAGAGCTTATAAAATCCACTACTCCATGGGTAATATTATCCAACTAATGAATTGATTGTAACCTCTGGTGAATGAGCTCATCCATCCTTTATCATGGATTAGTCATTATTAAAGGTGGAAAACTTAAACTAATAAATTTTAAGCACTACCACACTCATTGGTAGAAAGAATTTGAGCATGGATGATAGAAAACTTGTCCATTTAGAGGAAAACATCATAGGTTCCAACTGCTATTACTAGAAGATTCCATGCAATTCTCTCTCTCTCCACGCAGAGTTAGGTCACACCATTGATAGAAAAGGGTGATCATAGATTCTCTCTGTAGGAGCCTCTAGCACATGGTTCAAGCCAAAATCCCTCCAATGGTATCACTAGGTCTCAAATAGGGGCCACATATAGTGAAATGTGGTTTATTATTATATTCTATAACTATGGATGGAGTAGTGGAGACACATGTCTTACCCTGAACCAAACTCAATGAGACTAATCCATAAGGTCATATCACCTGAAGCTATCCATTCCCTTACCAACCTAATCACATTAACTATGGCCCATATTGACACCTTATCACATCATAAGGACCTCAAAAACACATGTAAGATGTACTCATCCACCAAACCTTGATACTATACGATGTGGGGTTACACTGACTCATATGCATAGCTTTAGATCGCATCATAAGAACATGTCTTGGAAGGGTTAGTGTCCCAATTTCTTGTATTTACGAATCCATTTCCATCATCACTAATAAAAGAATCTACTAATTCCCCTTAATACCCTAAAAAATATCTCCTCTAGGAAAACCATCAGAAGAAGTCCAATCCAAGCGATTCAGTCACACCAAAGGTTCACATGAATGCTCAGCCACATGATAACGGGGGTCATGGCTCACCAAAAAACCTTATAAATCTATATATATAAAACCATTATGTGCACTCAGTATGGGTGGGTCATCTTTCAATACCTCAAGATCCAACGGTTACTCCATGAACAATACTAGTCTCCAATGCATCCACTGATCTTCTGAGGTTCGAAAAAGATATAAAATTGAGACCACTATGTTGATTAAACCTTATATTACCTTAATGGTATGTATTGTTGATAAAAATTAGTGGCGTCCATTATTAGAAATCATGTAATGTTCTAATCTTTCATGTACCATAGTTATGTCCCTCTGAAGCTATTAACTGCTCAATATGTAGATAATCATTTACCTGATCCACAAAATGATCGATGTTCCACTCAATAGGTGGTAGCACCACTCAGTTTCCTCTTGGAGAAAATAACCTTATCAGTGGGTCCCTAAACAGAGGCCTTATAACTAAACTATTCTTCATCATGAAACTGTCTCAAAATCCTAGATGGATGTCATCATGGAGTCATCTTGAATGTTATCAAGATATACCATGGTCAAAGATAATATTTGGGTAGCTAACTCAAGAATGTCAGTAAAGTGACTCTATTTTATATGATGCATGTAACACAGATCCCTGCAACTGATGACTCAGTATGTCGAGTCAATAAGTTGGTAGTCAGTGTTCTAGTGTGTGGATATGTCGGCCTCCACACCAACACTAAGTTCCCTAGTCTGAAAGTTTCACTCGAGACACTATGACACCATTTCCTTAAGTACCAACCAAATCCTCAACATAGGTCTAACTCTAAACATCAACCCAAGGACAAACCCAAACCTCCAATCCAAGAAGTGTCATAACACTTTCGACTGGTTATTCCATTTTATACCAATTTATTAAGACCCGACGCACTAGATCCCACCTTACCGGTAAAAGGCTGATCCACAACTACCCTAAGCCCGAATCCATAGGCTAGGGGTTGGAAACAAGTGAAAAAATATATAACTTAAATGGGAGGCCATTTTCTAATTTACTTGTATACACACACACCTGAACATATCCATGCATAATTCAAGGGGAATAATAATAAATAACTATAACAACTTAAATAAAACCCATGAATGTAATTACCTCTAGGGAATACAAAAGAGTATGAAAGTGTAATATGAAAATTAAATGGGGAAAATATAGTACCAACAAAAAAAAAAGATGTCCTAAGTTGAAAATAATATGAAAATTAAATGTTGAGAGATCCTATCTCCAAATATCTAAGCTAGAACACTGTTTGTGGTCTAATTCTCCCAAGTATCCCTATGCTCTTATGAAATCACCATCGACCTGTTTGTAATATTCATAATACACGACATGTGTGGTAAATCCAATGAATGGTTGAGTATATGTATTCCCAGAAGGATTCCCTAAAAACTAAAGAGGGAGTGATAAAATACATGATATAAGTAGTCATCTCAGTCCAATAAGGGAATTCTAATCAGTATATGAGATAAAAACCATAATGAATGCCCAGAAGTTCACAATACAAAACCCAAATTATAGATAAAGGGGATCCATATATCTATAGTTCATCCTAGGACAATGAGACT
This sequence comes from Viscum album, assembly GCA_963277665.1. Taxonomy (NCBI): domain Eukaryota; kingdom Viridiplantae; phylum Streptophyta; class Magnoliopsida; order Santalales; family Viscaceae; genus Viscum; species Viscum album. Next base: position 452,952,716 of record OY728133.1, read on the forward strand.
TCCTAAAGATCTAAAGGTCCATCATCGATGCCCAACATATCACATTTATTTCATAGAAGGTAACCATCAGGTGTAACCACACCTTGCCACTATGATGAATAGTCTAGAGGGCATAATCATTAAGGTAGGGGATTCATGCCCGGGTAAAATATAAGGGTTTCACTCATCATTTATACAATATGTATAGAGGACCTGTTCCCTTAAATGATAGGGGTTCCACTGGATAAGTATTCGTAGAAAACATGCACCTAAGTGTGTTAGGGGGTGCCACTCAGTGGGTAGTGGACCCATGACCTAGTTTGATAGTGGGTTCCACTCAATAAGTATCGACAGAGGATCTAAAACCTAGTACGATAGGGTTATAACTTAGTCCGTGGAGTACCCACATCCAAGTTCCATAGAGAAGTAATGTCTCTGAAGATAGAGGACGTGTTTCCTGGTGTGATTGGGGAGTACCATCTTTATCTGCACAATGAGTATGGAGGATCCAAAACCTGGTAAAATAAGGTAGTTCCATCTCCAAGGATAGAGGACTCGCACTTGGGTAGTACAGTCTCAAACTACATAACAAGTATGGAATACATGCACCCTAGTGTGACAAAAGAGTATTATCTCTAAGGAGAGAGGACCTACACTCTGATGCAACAGGGGATTACTACCTTTATTTTCACAATGAGTATAGAGAATCCCAATCCTGGTGCGACAAGGGAGTACCATCTCCAATGATAGAGGACATATGCCTTAGTGTGACAGTGGAGTATCATATCTATCTAACCACTCTGATGATCCTTCTCAATCACTATCATCGAAAATCACCACCTAAAGAATCATCAAGCTTAAAACATATCTCATCATATCTCAAAATACAATACAAAGTCGACTAATTCCTTATATGTGAATAAAAACTCAAGATAAGCTACTCAAAAGCCAAAATCCAAGTCCAAATGAGGGAGATATGAGAGGTTAAAGGTTCATTTGTGGGTACATGATGTGTATGGGGTTCACACGAAATTTGACCCCACCACGTTTCCTGGTCATTTCATTTACAACACATGGATTTATGGCCATGTAGTACTACATAACATGTAAGGGTTCTAAAAGACATGTCTCAACCAAAATCCAAATGAACACACAAGGCTCGTCATTGGTCTGACATGCTAAAACGTCAAACCCCTAATATGTTATCTGAAACAGCCATGAATGGACAAATATATCACTCCATTGTGATCCTCATGGAGAAACACCGGGGCTTGGATTTTAAATTTCCTAAATCGGACACATGGTAAAATAAAAATGCATATCACGGCATCATGTTTAGACTAAATTTTGCGGACCTGATCCAAAAGCTTGAATTGAATGCCCGATATTGGTCTTGAAACTTCCGTCTCAATATTAGGGTCATAAGGTCATTGATGGTTCGTCATTCTGACATCGTATTAATAAGTTACATTAAATAAAATATTTTGTAACAATAATAATAATATTTTATTATTATTATTGGTCACCTTGTGGACCTGATACAAGATCCTAAAAAAGGTATCCAACATTGGTCTTAAAATGTCCTTCTTAATGTCAAGGTCATGCTACCCCTGACGATATGCCAATCCGCAGTCGTAGGAAGAAGTTGCAGCTGAATAAATTTTTTGAAAATAATAATAATAATATTATTATTATTATTAATTTATGTTAAATAAATGAGGACCACCATACCATTCTCATGCTAGAGTTCATGGCCCACTCTCAATTTTCTCAATATCATTTTTTTACTATTTTCAATATCATATTCTTTTTATCACAATATTGTTTTCTCCTTCCCCATATTGTGAGCATATAGGGGTATTATTACCCCCCTCATTTCATGATACAACCTCAATGAGGTGGTGTATCACCTCCTCTTCATTCCCAATTAATATTTTTATAATTAATATTTTTATTTATTTTATTTCATATTCATAATTATCAATAATAATTATATTCACACCTCTTATTATTATTAATATTATTATTATTATTAAAATCCACCACATTGACTATGTCTGAACACCCTTTAGAATATCTAAGTCCTTCCACCATCACATACATTTTGAGAAACCTCTTCAATGAGACCTCTCACATGGCCTATACTCAAAACTGATTCCTTTACACTGCACATCATCGTCGCATGTCAACTAGGAAAATGGGGATCCCCGATCCGGTCATGAACCACCTCCCATCAAACATCACCCTTGATCATGAATCTATACCTATGGTACCAATATGACCCATTCAAAAAAATCATCATGATTATTTAACAATCTGTCCAGAACCATCAATTTGTGTGTTATTCATGCTACTACAAATAATCTGGGATACGAATGTGCTCGAACCCACCTTTAAAAAGATGAACCATGGACCCATTTTCCAATGTAGTAGAACACGACGAACAGAGTGGGGAAAAGCACAAGAACAAATTGAACCATCATTTTATAAGAGTTATTGTCCAATTATTATATAAATGGGGTGATATCATGTGCAATAAGTGAATAATTACTCAAGATAAATATAATAAATAAATTACAGGGCTCATACAAAGAATAATTATCATAGATCAAAAGTAAATAAAATCCATTCTTAATATTTTAATTAAAAGTTTGAAAACAAGAAATCACAATCCCTACCTCAATTAGGGATTAATAATTAGTGAGGAACTCATCTCCTAGTGATGAAGGTGATTTGTTTCATTCATCATTCGTCTCATGATTATCCTTATTCTAGTCATCTATCATTCTCTAGTCCCACACATCCAACAAAGGTCATCAAAGCTCATCTAAAAAAATACTAGGGTTATGAAACTAATCCTATAGAAATGTAATAATAACATATTTACAGAGGGTATTTATGTTAGTCTCTTTAATAAATAATGAAATTAATATTTTAATTTATTCAATTATTTCTCCCACATGAGTGCTCAAACCCAACACCTAATGAAAACATGTTTATGGCACGCCAAGGAGAAAACCCAAATTTCAAACTCTATTGCGGAATTGTATTTATCATATGATTACCTATTTGTAACACCCTAGAATTCTAAAGTAAGAACATTATATATGATAGTGTGTATAAAATACAACACCAAGTGTAGTAGGGAATATAACATCTAGATAATTTAAAATATAATCATTATTTTTAATAAATACTATATCTTGAAATGTACAAAATTCTAATTTATCTTGAATCACACACAATAATGAGTTTCTTTGATAATTTTCATTACAGGCAAGACTGAGTATTACCGAATAAAAATATGTTATTAAAATATTATAATTTATAATAAAAGATTTAACCTAGCCATTATATTATTAGTTATTAATGGGATTAACTAACATATGAATATATATTATTTAATTAATTGGTTACTAATTGATTATAAATGAATATAAGAACCAATTGAATATAAAGGGGATGTTTTTGTAAAAACTATTATTATGCGCCAAAGGTGTTTTATCAAAATAAATTAAATTAATTATAATCAGTGAATGTTATTAATGGAATATAAATATTATATATTCAATAAAATATTTTTTATATTCATAGAATATATTTAATAGGAATAATATAATAATATAACCAATTTTATGCTAAAAAATTATATTTTTCTATAAAGGCAATTTTTCCTCCTTTTAATGGTGCACCAATTTCAAAAAAAAAATGAACTATTATAAATTTTATTTTTCAAAATAAAAATAATTTTTTAAAGTGTAACATCAAAATTATCTTAGGGTAAATTCTTTCTATTTTTTAAGATGTTTCATTTTTTGATGAATATTGAAAAATTATGGATTTTAATTAAAAACCACTTTTTTGTCTAATTTATCTATATGGTTAAACTATATATTAATTAGTGTTAAAGATAAATTAGATCAATTTTAAATCAATTAATACAATTTATATCATTTTAATCAATTTCATATTGATAATGGATAGAAAAACATTTCAAAGTTTTGAGCATTTTTACTTTAAAATCTCACTTTTTCATCCTATACGCAGGATTGATTTTAAATTAATTTATGCCACTTATGTGAATGTAATTTGGAAAATGGATTACATATTTGGAATAAAAATAACTTAAATTTTATTTTAATATCAAAATTGTTTTTTCCAAAAAATATTAGTGAATGTAATTAAAATTAATTACAGCGATCATGAGAAAAATTAGCATTCTGTGGAACTAAAACCTAAAATTAACTGCTAAAATAACCTAGACATAGGTCCAAAAATAATTTTATGTCAATATTCCTACTATATACTCCATTTCATATAATTTAATTCATTATTGGAGTCATATTATGTTATATATACCTCTCAAGAGTGTTTACCTTTTTATTTTTATAAGAATCCCACTCCACATCCACTATAAAAGGGCACTCACCTCTCCCACATATTCAAACCTATCAATACATTTGGATCATCTAAACCCTACCTAAATAATCTCCTAAAATCTCAATCCTCGTACTAGAATCCTAAATTTTGACATTATAAAACTATGTTAGCTTTTTGGTATAATCCCAAAGGAGTTACTCGAATAAGAGGTAACGTTCTCCAACAATCACTTTTGTTTCATTTACTTATCCACCCATTATATTATTTTTATATCATGATTATATAATAAAATAATTATATTAAATATATTTATATGTTTTTATGAAAATATTTTGACGTACACTTTCACACACATCCATCAAATGGGATATGGAATCATAATTTGTGTGTACAACGGACTACCACCTCACGAACCGATGTTGTTCATTCATCCATTACAACCTTTAAAGGTTGTAATAATGTTGTATTTATAGTTTATATTTGATATATATGATATTTATTATTTATTTATGCCTCTTAAGTTTTTTTATAACACATACCTTTATGCTTTCCATTTTTTGGGAATACGATAACATCGTTTTTGGACAAGTGGACTACCACCTCCTCAAGGCATCATGATTCATTCAAGCTATACATGGAATCGATAAATGATGCTGTTAATAAAAATTTGAGAAATATATGACATAAATATTTTATTTTTATTATAATATACATATGTATGTAATTTTCATTTCTTTATTTTAATATGATTAGAAAATGAAAACAACGTTCATACATATGTACGACCTACCATCTCCATGAACGGTGCATTTCATTTATATCTCCAAATTCTATGGATTAGTATAAATATATATAAAATGAATATATATTATATATAAATAATTATTTATATTCTTGGGATTATTAAATCATGATCTAAGAAATTAGAATGAAAAATAAGAAGTCAAAATATTCTCGAAAAACTAGGCGATTAACACATGAAATAGTGAAAATAATGAAAGATTATTAACAAATGGGTAATAATATATTATAATAAGTTAATATATGATATTATAAATATAATTATGGTTATTTTATAAGTAATTGACATGCTTAAAACCATTATATATGGTGTTAATGGATGTTCACACAAAAGGAAATGCAAGGTAAGGGTTCTTGTATCAATTTCATCTTATTAAGGCATAATGTATTATTATAAACCTAATTTAATTTTTATGGTGTATACACTACCCATTTTATATTTAATATCCTAAATAATTCATTATTCATGTAATTTTAAGTTTATATTTTAATTATTTCTAGAAGAGAATTTTAATTAAACGTTACCAAGTGGAAAAGAATTTAATAACCCAATTTCTTTTCATTAGGGTATATTACTTATTTATTTTCATTAATATTATAAGATTATGTGTGTAATAACTTTTCACTATATATTTTTTTATTTATTATTGTTTTATATGCACTCATAGTTGATACACAAAATTTATTCATTGATTTATTTTCACTTTAATGTTATGGTTTTTTAAGAGTTTTTTTACAATCTCATTCTAATCAAGATTGATTATTATTTAATTTACATTAAAAGAAATTATTTGATATTTTTATAATAAACCCTTAAATTTTATTCTATTCTTGTTATTAATGATATTTATCATAAATTAGTATCATTTTCCCGAACTTTTGTGCTTATAATTTTTTAGAAAATTTCATTAAGAAAACATATCATTATTTCTCTCTTCAGTCAAAAATTTATTTTATCCCAAAACCATGTTTTATAAAAATGTTTTTAAAAATGTTTTTAACATCTTAAAATGATTTATTAAATACATTTTTACCCCTTTTTTCTTTTAAAAATGTTTTAAAATTAATCTTCTTGTCACTTTCCAAACAAGGCACCTTTATAACATGTTTACCATGTAAAAGGAATGTTCTTTTGTCCTAGTACAGAATTACCTATCATCATTTCTTTGAAGCTTCCATTGTAATTTTACAAAGATAAAATTATAGAAAATGTTTTATTAAAAATTATTTACCAGTAAAAGGATTTACAAAATGTTTTTTAATGTGAAATGGATATTTTACTCAAGAATGTTGTTAAAGAACTTTTTATTATATTTTTATTTCATCAATGAAAAAAATGTTATTATTAATCTAATGGGTATTTGTTATATTGATACCGTAATTAATTTTTATTTGAATGGATTATGATTATTTTTACCCAGTATAGTATCTACATTTACTTGAATAATTTTTTATCATTAACTTCCACTTGAATTATTAAATTTCTAGTTAGCATTAAACATTAAATTTCCCTTAAATGTTCATATCATTTATCATGGATATGATTATTTCCTAAACCATATACTATTTTTTCATATGGTGTATAATTTGAATTTATTTTATTAACTATGGAAATATTGATGAAACCATATATTTTACTAAATATGTATATTTGATCCGGAACATTGTTAATGAATTAAATTGATTATTCGGTATATGATGAATGATTTAGATAAGTACAACACGGGTGTGGACCACTTATAGCCATCCCCTCGATAGATTGGTATTCCCATGGGATTATTCAGTTGGAAATACTTACTGGGGTTTTCACCTAGTATGTTTTAAACCATAGTATGAATGGTCTTGTTGGTAAAGGTATCATATACCTTGGAAACATAACATCCAATAATTAAGAATTAAATTCATTCAAAATCAGTTATTTATATGCATGAGATTTTCATTATGAAAAAAATCTATGGATGTATTTTATTATCATTTTATTTGTTAAATGACTTGGTTTTCTATTATTTACCTTTCCATATTAATTATGCCTTATCTAGTTATTTGAATAGAATGTGTTTCTAGTTATTTAAATTTACTTGTTGTTTATGCACTTCCTTCTCAATTTATCAATTATATGTCATGCATGTTCAATTATTATAAATATATATATTTTTTACACCCTCCTTCTCAGTTTATTGATTACATGTAATGTTTGTTCAGTTATTTACCTTACTATATTTATTATTCTCATTGATTTATTATTTCTTCTATTGTACATAACCCTTAATAATAATTTGAGCTCACCCTTATTATGTTCCCTTCCTTGGTATTCCATGAAGTTTACTAATAAATATCTATAAGGATATACTATATGGAATAATGTTATTATTGAAAAAATTATATTGTAATTAGTGTATTAAATTTTAATGTAAGGCTTATGTATGTATCTTGTTTATCAAGAATACTAAAATCCTTAGTTATCTGGGATTTGGTTCCCTGTAATCATGCCAATGTAATGGTAGAAGACACCAGATCTAGGATTATTAGGGTTTGGTTACTATATTTGATATCAGAGAATGTTTAGTAGTAACCTTGGGAACTAGATTTAGGAAAATTTAGATTAGTGAACTTAATCCTAAGACAGACATTGATGATTACCATAAAATAACATATGTCTTTGTTGAGAAAGTGTGGTCTTTAAAAACACTCTATTTTATTAAGGGGGGATTGCATAGAACAACACTCCATCTCTTTGTGATGGTTTTTATGTTCATAAATACCCTTATTTGTTATTCTAATAATTTTACTTTGAGTATATTTCAGAAAATTAATATTATTTATTTCTCTTTTTTTGAAATAATATTTAAGCATTTTAATCTCTGTGGAATATTTGAGAAAGTGTTCGGAAATCACTTTAGCGTGTTTTGAAAATCACTTTAGAATATTCTGGAAACACTGTTCATACCCTACATTGATGAGTTTAGCGTAAGAATGAAAACCATCGCTTACGGGTTATTCGAAAAGTATGGTTAAACATCCATATGTTTTCAGAAAAGTATAGAAGAAAAATCCTATTTTTTGAAGGAACATTATGTTCAGGATATCAGAAAAGTATCAAATGTTATGTTTTTTTCTCAAAAGTATGGTTTATCAACCTTAATTTTGTGAACAACCTTATGTTTTATAAAAAAGTATGGATCATGTACCTAACTTTTAGAAGCTGATAAAAGTATTGAATATATACTGTATATTTGAAAGTTGAAGACAAAAGTATGGTTTATCAACATTACATTGTGAAACTTACATTGTAAACCTTATGTTCAGAGAGTGTATGCTGTGCATTTTAACCCTACGTTCGGCATCAGAGATTCAAACATGGCTTTATCGAGTAATGGTCTTTATGTGGATTATTAGGCTAATTTCAAGACAAAATAAAAGCCCGAATCTAAAGAATGTATTTGATCGATTCAAAGATGTTTATTTATGATTCAATGGATCAATTTAAGAGTAGCTTTTCATGGAAAATTTTAAGGGGAGTTACGACTACTCTTTTATTCAAAAATTTGAATATCGCGATTCTATAAGCGACTTTTGTGAATCTAAATTTGAAAGGAAAACAATTGTCTTTATTATATATATCTATGTTATTTTGAATTATAGTGGAAATGATATAGATCATTATGAAATATATGAGAAGAATATATTCTTGAGTTTTTCACTGCTATAGTTAATAGAGACATTTGAGATTTATATATCTGTTGTTCACATGATCTATCAAACTCTATTTTCTGAAGAAGAAGAAACACGATTGAAGATTTACTGATTCTACATCGAATATATTTTTTGAATCGACATTTTTTAATGTTGGGAATGATATTTCAAGATCTACTGCAACTGTATCGACTCAAAAATCTTCTACCTGAAGATCATTCATTCTGAAGACGACGATCCATCAACTGTCCATTGTGTGCTGTTGAAATTGTGAAGAACAACTAAAAAGTATTTCAAAGAACAAATCCTATTTTACTTTGAGTGGCCGGATTCTCATACTAAGCTGTGTGTTTGGTTCTTTGTATGAACTAGAAGGCTCTGTATATCCTTAAAGTTGAAAAGGTGTCAACTGCCTGCACTCAGTTGTGGAATGGTCTGTTGATAAGAGGACAAGATAGTGAAAATCACAAAAGTCATGAAGTAGAGCATTGGTGGAGTGGACTAGGGGCCTTCTATTCCACGAACCACTATACATCGTGCATCCTTGGATATTTATTTTCTGCTACTTAATCATCTTTATATTGTTAAAAGGACAGATCACGATCTCACAAAGAAATTTTAATACACACAATTCACCCCCCCTATTGTGTATATTTGGTATAAATCGGTCCAAAAATTGGTATCATAGGTAGTTCTTTTGATAAAGCTATAACAAGATAAAAGTTTTTGGATTATACAAAGCACAATGGCTGGTACACGAGAGGATATGTCAATTGTTCGTGCTCCCTACTTCAATAGTGAAAATTATGGATTCTATAAATCTAGGATGATCATCTACTTGAAGAACCTTGGATATAGAGTCTACACAAAAATTCTAACTCCCTATGTGATTCTAGAGAAAACTGAAACATGGAGTACTGATACAGAAGAAGAGTAAAACATAAACTTGAAAGCTATGATTGATTTCATCTATGGTCTTAGACCAGATTAATTCAATAGAGTATCTTAGAGCCCAACGACTTATGAAATGTGGCAGACGATTTCAGTTTCTTATGATGGAACTGACAATGTTAGATAGATGAGGTATGCCACTGCAAAATTGAAATTCCACACATTCAGAATGTTTGTAGGAGAAAGTATCACCCAGATGAATGAAAGGCTTACAGAAATTATTAACAACATCACTACCTTGGGTGATCCTATCAAACAAGAAGACCAGGCCCTGAATGTTCTAAGATTACTACCACCAAGATGGAATGGAATTTTGACTGGCATTAGGAAATCATCACCAATCCAAAATTATACAATGAGAGAGTTAATTGGAACTCTAATGATGAATGAATCTGAGATGGAAGATGAAGAAAATGAGAAAAAAGTATTGATCATGAGAGAAACACTACCTTGAAAGTAACATCCCAAAGGAAGAACAGAAAAATGATGAATGAAATCAAATTAAAATTAGAAAATTCAAATTCATCAAATTCAGATGTGGAACTGGCTCAGCTAACCGGAAAGTTCATAAAATTCTACAGAAAGAAGAATGGATTTAGAAAATCATTCAAAATGGATGAAAAAGAACCAAGGGAAGTTAGATGCTATGAATTCAAAAATATGGATCACACCAGACCTGACTACCCTCAATTAAAAGGAGAAAAGAATAAGAAATTTCTGAAAACAAAGATTATGAACAGAAAGAAAAAAGGTCCATGAAAGCCACCTAGAGTGCTTCTAAAGACTCCAACAACTCATCAAAGTCTTACTCGAGAAAAGAAGAATCAAATCTGAAATCAAACATGAGCTTTATGGTAGAAGCTGATGAGGTACAATCTTACTACTTATCTAATTTTGATTCTAGTTACATTTGTTCAAATAATAAACTCACAACTTACTGTAATATACTGTAAAAGAAATATGATTAATTTTTTAAGAAACATAAATCACTGAAAATATTCATACTTCTATTTTTAGAGAAAGAGACACTCTGTTAAAACAACATGAAGAGTTAATTGAAAAATATAACTCATCAAACACAAATATTACAGATAATGAAACTAAAATAAAAACATTGCAAACAGAAGTAGAAACATACAAAAGTGCAACTATTATTTTTACAAAAGGAGAAAATATACCAAATTAAATACTTGGAAAGAATGTGACTAAAAAGGAAAGATATGGAATATGCAATAAATGTGAGAAACCTAAACTGCATAAGAACGATTTTGTTCCAAGTATAAAAGGTAAAATTTGAAACTACTGTAAAAAAAAAGGTCACATTTCTAAAAACTGTTATTTAAGGCAACCAAAAATAAGTGGGATTAAGAGATCCTTTGTTAAAAGTAGTCTATGTGATTCTATTTATTATAGAAAAAAAATCAAGTCTGGATTCCCATGTCTTTGCTAGCTAACACTACTGGACCTAACAGAATATGGGTACCAAAACAAACCTTTCCTTAAATGTCATTGTAGGAAACAGGTCATAGAAGAAGAAAAACTAAAATATGGTAGATAGAAAGCGGATGATCTAGGAATATGAGTGGAAACTCATCAAATTTTAGAACACTATCTCAAAAAGATGGTGGTCTAGTCACATTTTGTGACAATGCCAAAGGTTATATTATTGGCATTAGAATAGTTGGAGATCCAGAAGTATTCTCAATCAATAAAGTACTCTATGTACAAGGACTAAAATAGAAACTGATAAGTATCTCTCAACTCTATGATTATGGTTATATTGTTGATTTTTCTAATAACTATTTTTCTATTTTTAAAGATAAATTGCTTATATTTAGAGCACCAAAAACTGATAATTTATACACCTTGGACTTAAATTCAGTTTGTAAACAAAAGGTAAATTGCATAACTACTAAGATAAATGAATCTTGGATCTGTAATAGAAGACTTGGACATTGCAATATATATGCTTTACAAAAGTTATCTAAGAAACAATTAATTTATGATTTTCCTAGTCTCAAATTTGAAAGTGATAGATTCTCTGATGCATGTCAACTTGGAAAGCAGTACAAATCATCCTTCAAATTTGTTAACAAAATTGCAACATCTAAACCTCTAGAATGTATCCTTATGGATTTTTTTGGACCTTCAAGAAAATAAATCTTGGTTGGTAAATTATATGTATATGTTTTAGTTGATGACTATTCTAGATTTACTTGGATTTATTTTCTAAAACATAAAAATGATGTTTTTACTATATTTGAAAGTTTTTCCAAAGCTATTCCAAATAAAAAATATTGTAAAATAATTTCACTAAGAAGTAATCATCATAGAAAATTTGGGAATCTAGAATTTAATTCCTTCTGCTCAAATATGGGTATTAAACACACCTTCTTTACACCAAGAACACCTCAAAAAATGGAATTGTTGAAAGAAGAAATAGGACTATTCAAGAAATTACTAGGACTATGCTAAATTAATACAGTCTTCCTACCTATTTTTGGGAAGAAGTTGTAAGAATAGCCTGATATATAAGGAATAGAGTTTTAATCAGACCAATTTTTTAAAAAAGACACCCAATGACCTCTAGAATAACAGAAAACCTAAAATAAATTACTTTAATGTTTTTGGATGTAGGGTTTACACAATAAACACCAAGTAAAATCTTGGTAAGTTTGATCCATAATCTAATTAAGTCTTTTCTTAGGATATTTTTTTATTTCCAAATCTTATAGAGTTTTTAATAAAAAATCAAAGATTGTTGAAGAATCACTTCATGTGAAATTTGATGAATCTGATCCCTTTGAGAAAAGGAAGGATGAAATTGATGAATCTGACTCTAATGATAACATGAGACCTGAAAACTTAAAAGTTGATATTAAAAAATATTTAAATGAAATTTAGTCCAGTTCAGAAGAACATGACATTAAAGAACCTAACAGTATACTACCTAGACAATCTAGAACCCTAACGAATCACCCTTTAGAAACAATTATAGGAGACCTAGATGCTAGAATAAAAACCAACAGAAATGTTTGAAATCTTGTTGAATTCCTTAGCTTTCTATCCCAATTAGAACCTAAGACATTAGAATAATCCTTAGTTGATGAAAGTTGGATTATAGCAATGCAATAAGAACTAAACCAATTCAAGAGAAATGAAGTTTGAAATTTAGTTAAAAGACATCAGAATGTTCTAGTAATAAGAACCTAATGGTTCTATAAAAATAAACAATATGATCAAGGAATAATAACTAAAAATAAAGCAAGAATAGTAGATAAAAGTTATAGTCAGAAAGAAGGTATAGATTATGATTAGAATTTTGCACCAATATGTAGATTAAAATCCATTAGGATACTTTTAGCCTATGCATCTCATATGACCTTTAAATTATTTTAGATGAATGTTAAGTTTTCCTTTTAAAATGGTTACTTATTGGAGGATGTTTAAGTTTACAAACCTCCTAGTTTTGAAAATTCATAAAAACCAGGTTCTGTTTTCAAATTTACTAAAGATCTTAATGGCCACAAACAAGCACCAGGAGCTTGGTATGAAAGATTAAGTTCTCTTCTAAAAAATGATTTTACTGTTGGGATGGCAAATCCAACATTGTTTAAGAAAACTATCAACTCAAATATTTTATTGGTTCCAATTTATGTTGGTGATGTAATTTTTGTTTCAACAAACAAAAAACATTGTCATAACTTTTTAAATTTAATACAAAAAGAATTTAAAATGAATATAATGGGAGAAATAAATTTATTAGAAGGAATTCAAATTTATCAAAAAGATTTTTGAAATGTTTTAAATCAAAGAAAATACATTAATGATTTACTAAATAAATTTGGGCTTGAAAATAGAAAGACATATTCATCTTATATGTGTACTAATATAAAACATGATTTGGATGAAACTGGAAAACCCGTTGACAATAACTTATATAGAGGTATGTTTGGTAGTTTATTATATCTTACTACTAGCAGTCCAGATATAATGTATTCAGTATGTCTTGGTGCTAGATTTCAGTCTGATCCTAAAGAATCTCACTTAAGTGCTGTTAAAAGAATTTTTAGATATTTAAAAGGAACTATTTTTCAATCTGTTCTCTATCCAAAAACTTATGATTTTAATTTAATTTCTTATTCAGATGTAGAATTTGGACTTTGATGGTTAGATTGAAAAATCACCTTAGGGACTTGTTACTATTTAGGAAAATACTTAGTGTCATGGTCTAGTAAGAAACTACACTCAGTTTCCTTATCAACAACCGAAGTAGAATATGTATCTGTTGGCAGTTACTGTGTATAAGTTTTGTGGATGAAAAAAAATCTTCTGGATTTTGGACAAAATTTTAATACTACACCTATTTTATGTGATAATACTAGTACTATAAATATTCAAAAACCCTATTAATCATTTTAGAACTAAGCATATTGATATCAGACATCACTTTCTAAGAGATCATGTTCTTAAAAACGATATATTCATAGAATTTGAAAGCACTAAAATTCAATTAGATGATATTTTTACTAAACCACTTCACACTACAAGGTTTGATTTTATTAAGGGGGAGCTAGGTTTATTTATTTTCAAATGAAAATTTTTAATTTTTAATTTTAAATTTTATTTTTATTTTATCTGTTTTTGTTATTACTTGTCTTTATTAATTTAAAAATTTCATCAGTTCTACTTTAAACATTTGCCACATAAGTTTTTACTTTTAAATAATGTAATAATTACTATGTGCATAATGACATGAGAATCAAGGATGTTAGAAACCATTTCCAATTCCAAAACCGTTCATTTTATAAAAACCCTTCGAAACCTCGAGAACTTCTACCACTCTTCTCTACCAGCACCTGAACCTTTGAAACCCTAGATTTTTTAACCTTCAGAAATTTGTGACAATAATGGAAAAAACCAAAAGGATTGATGAGATAAAATCCAACAACACCAAGCGATAGCGCTCGGCAGGACGAAAGATTTTGCAAAGAAAATTGATCGATCTTGAATAGTTGTACCAGACGGATCTGATGTTGAGGCCAACCCTAGCACTTCAGAAACTTGATCAAACCTTCAATAGAGACTATAAAGAGTTTCTATATGAGGTATAACTTCATCAATTTTTTTAAATTGGTTCATTTCAGTCTGGGAGAAGATGAAGATTCAGTAATAACTATGATCAAGGACATAGATTTTTTTATTTCATCTGTGGAGATAGCCAAAATTCTTAACTTCCCTCATGAGGGAGTTTTCAATTTTGATTTAAAGAATATTGGTGATAATTCCCATAATTCTGAGTACCTTATTTATTTTTTGTTTGGCTCTATAAACATAAGGAAGATGTTAGTGAAAGATCTAGAGCCTGACCAAAATATTTTAGTTAAATTTTTGAAAACAGGTATTGCACCCAGAATATCAGAGATGGAGAAAAAAGTGTACCCTGATTTATGCATAATGTTTTTGTTTATGAGTGATATTAAGTTGAATTTTATAAGATATATGTTGAGATATCTCAATTACCGGTGCCAACCATAAGTGAGGATGATCTTCTATCCCTTTGGAAGGTTTATTTCACAGATTTTACTTAAGATAGATATGATAAGGATAGTGGATGCCCGAGTGAGATGCTATAATAGAAACAACTTTAATGCAAGAACACTAAGGAAGATTGGATTCTTTTAGAGTACAATAAAAGGTAAAATCATGCCTATTGAATTATAATATGTACAAGAGAGTTCTTAGGAGCTACCTGAAAAATCACAGAAAGGAGTAGCTGAATCTAGAAGTAGTGGAATATCAAGAAGGATATAGTTTGAGATAGTTGATACAACTGCTAATGAGTAATGTCAAGAAGGACTTTAGAGGAGAAAGAAAAGAGTATCTCAAGATGATGAGGAACCTCTTCAACTAAATTTTGGAACAACTGAATATCTTTTAAGCTACAGATTTATTAGAGAATCTGCCTTACATCAAGTTGAACAACCAACAATTTCTCAGATTGAGGTGACTCCTCAATTATAAAAATAAATTGTGCATCCAACTATTGAAAATCCTGGAGAAGTTGAAGTGGCATGATCTAAAACTATAATGCCTATTGAGATTGTTCCAGAAGAATTATCCCAAGAGGATACTATTTTAGAGGATCCAGCCTTGGAAAAAATCTATAAAGAGGATGCTCAAGATGAGAAAGAACCTATGAATATAAATCAACCATAGAAACTTTCTGAAATTCAAACTAAAATTATTGGTGAATATTTTTCTATATATGTGGCAGGAAAGGACTCGAAGGAAAAAATAGTAGAGAAGCCAGTACATAAGAATGATGCAGAGAAGTCAGATGCTGAATCCCTACCTCTAGTATTGATAAATCTAGTGGAAGCACAGGCTGAGAATGAAAGCACAAGGTGACTCTGATTCTGATAATAATTATGTGGATGAGTTAATCCGGAAATTTAATAAAGTTCAAGAAAAAAAATGATTCTTTAAAAAGATAATTTGAAAAGGAACATATGAAATTTCAAATATGGAAATCCAGTTCTATTTATAATCAAGAAGTTGAAAACTTAAAGAAGGAAATCTTAGAGCTCAAGGAAATCATTCAAAGGCACTGAAACCCATTCCTCAAACGTTTTTAGTCCAATCTTGATTCTCATTGTCATTACTGTACTTTTAATTATATTTTCAATAATATATATTTGAATCACATGTTCATGTGTCATTAATTTTTTTTACTGTACTATCGTTGTTAGAATTCCAGTAATCTAGATTCAAATATAGATAACTAGTTTATTATATAAATTACTTAAGTTTAGTGATACATTAAATTGTGTTATATTCCTTCTTCTATCATTCTTTTTGATATCACCAAAGGGGGAGAAATATGTATAAACACAGCATTTTTTTAGGAAATTTTTTTTTGGATAAACAAAAAGTTCATTATTTATAAAGGAGTAGAAATTATTTTACTTTATAAAGGGGGAGAAAATGTAAAAATTTGGAAATAATTTTTTTAAAATAAAATATTTTTTTATCTTTTCAAAATATTAAATTATATGCAATTAATTTTGTAAGATAATTTTATTGGTTATTTAATGGGTTTTGTGATCATCAAAATAGAGAGATTGTAGAGTAAGTGTGTTCTTTGACAAAACTCTATTTTATTAAGGGGGATATTTTTGAGAACACACTCCATCTCTTTTTGATGATTTTAATGTTCTAAAATAACCTTATTTGTTATTCTAATGATTTTACTTTGAGTATATTTCAGGAAATTGATATTATTTATTTTTCTATTTTTGAAATAATATGTATGCATTTTAATCCACATGGAATATTTGAAAAAGTGTTTGGAAATCACTTTAGCATGTTCTGGAAACATTGTTCATAGTCTACATGTTTGGAAATCACTTTAGTGTGTTCATGAAACATTTTCCATACCCTACATTGTGGAGTGGTGCGTAAGGATGAAAACTTTCACTTATGGGTTATCTGAAAAGTATGGATAAGCGACCATATGTTATCAAAAAAGAATGGAAGAAGAATCCTACGTGTGGAAAGAACCTTACATTTGGGATATCAGAAAATTATGGAATGTTATGTTTGTTTCTCATAAGAATGGTTCATCAACCTTAAGTTTGTGAAAAACCTTATGTTTTATCAAAAAGTATGGATCATTTACCTTATGTTTGAAAACTGATAAAAGTACGGATTATATACCGTACATTTTAAAGTTGAAGAGAAAATTATGGTTTATCAACATTATGTTGTGAACCATATGTTGTAAACCTTACATTCAGAGAGTGTATCCTATGAAGTTCAACCCTACGTTTGGTGTCAGAGATTCAAACATGGATTTATCGAGTAACAGTCTTTATACAGATTATCAGGATGATTTCAAGCCAGACTAAAAGCCTAAATCTAGAGCACATCTTTGACTGATTCAAATATGTTTATTTATGATTCAAAGGGTCGATTTAAGATGATATTTTCATGGTGAATTTTACAAGGAGTTACGACTGCTATGTTATTCAAATATTTGAATATTGTGATTCTATTGGCAACTTTTGGGGTTATAAATTTGAAAGGAAAATGATTGTATTTATTATATATATCTGTGTTATTTTTAATTACAGTAGATACAATATAGATCATTGTAAAAGAGATGAGAAGAATAGATTCTTTAGTTTTTCACTGCTACTATTTATAAATATATTTGAGTTTTACAGATCTGCTACTACCATGATCTATCAAACTCTGTTTTCTAAAGAAGAAGAAACACGATTGAAGATTTACCAATTCTACATAGAATATATTTTTTAAATCTTCTGTTGTTAAATTTAAGATTTATATTTCAAGATATACTACAACCGGATCGACTCAGAACTCTTTTACCTGAAGATCATTCTTTCTGAAGATGATGATCCATCGACTGTCAATTGTGTGTTCATGAAATTATGAAGAAAAACTAGAAAGTATTTCAAAGAACAAATACTCTTTTACTTTTAGTGACCGTATTATCATACTAAGCTATGTGTTAAGTTCTGTGTATGAACCAGAAGGCTCTATTTAGCCTTAAAGTTGTAAAGGTGTCAATTGCCTGCACTCAGTTGTGGAATGGTCTGTGGATAAGAGGACCAGATAGTGAAAATCACCAAACTCATGGAGTAGATCATTGGTGGAGTGGACTAGGGGCCTTTTATTCCCCGAACCACTATACATCGTGCATCATTTTCAATTTATTTTCCCCTAATTAATCATTCTGATAAAGTTAAAAGGACAAATCATGATCTTGCAAAGAAATTATAATACGCCCAATTCAACCCCCTTTTGTGTATATTTGGTATAGCGCGATCCAATAGTATTCAATAACATAATATTTATGGATACCGCCATGAGATTATGAAATTAAGGTTTATAATAAGTTATTAGTCTTAAACACCTCTTTTTAGGTTTTATGTTGTGGGAGTCTACTAATATTAAATAAGTTTTAGATAAATTTGTGGAAAGTATATGTCTTAGTTGGAAATTATTTTTGAGGAATAATGTATTTAAATTTTATAGACATAATTTAAAAGTTATTTATATCCTTTATAGTTTGTATTATCATTAATTACATTGTAAAAATATTCAAATAATATTATTAGAATTTATGAAAAAAAATGTTGTATTGAAAACCCTATTGAAAATGTTATTTATTGATTAATTTCATTTCGAGTATATCCAACATACTTTTTGGAAATTTTATTGGAATTAAATTAATATATTTTAGAAATATGAAAACTAGTATGTTGTGTGAAAACCCATAAAATTTGGAAAGGTAGTGGGGCTTAAACACATTACTAAAGGACGATAAGTGTTTCACAGCTACCACTGGCCTACGTGATGTCCTAGTTAATGTCTTTTTACCTTTAGATAAAAAAATTTGATGAATAAATTTTAATGAAGATCCATTGTTATCACTTTTTAGGTTTAGAGATTAATTTATTAAACATATTAGTTTTTTAAAATAGTCAGATACAAACGTAAGGACTAGTTTAAAGGATCTTACGATCCATAAAAAGTAAATTTGAGTGCTTCAGGAAAAAAATGTTCATACTAGGATATCAATTTCCTAGAGTAAGGGATGAATTAGAATTTTATTGAAAAATAACCAAAAGATGAAATTATTCTTATGAAAACAAAACATATTAAGTAAGTATATTTTCTCTTATTCGTAGTTAATAAAATAATTCTTCAACATTAAAAAAGGATATTAAAACAAAAATGTTATCCTAATGCCTTAATTTTTGAAGAACTGATGTTCTTTTAAATCTTCACATATTTATGGAGTTTTGGTCCTCAAATTTCCATATATCATTAAAATATTTGTAATTAATGACCTCAATCACCCCCTAAAATATTTACATTGTTTCTCCTTATACAAATCTCTACTTTCCACTAATGTTCTCTTACTTAGAGATATAATTATATGTTATTCCATATCACCATTGTACTTATCAATCCCTATTATTAGGAGTATATTTTATTTACCCGTATCACAATGTGGGATTTAAACTAATGATTTTTCAAATATAAAACCCTATAATTTTGAGATTAAGTTTAAATTGTGAGGATGCAAATTAATTAAGGTGGAGAGAATGTAACACCATGAAATTATAAACGAAGAACATTTTATCTGATAGAATTTATGATAGGAAACACCAGGAATAGGATCTATTATAACATCCTAAGAAAATAAGATATATTTACTATTTTTTGTAACACCCCAAAATGCTAGAGTACAACTTTTTATTCACTAGTGTGTATGACACGCACCACTAAGTACACAAAAGAGTATAATATCCTGAGACTACAATATATTTACTATTTTAAATAATTTAAATAAATTATATATATTCTAATTCATTAAATTATAATTATATTGCATCACACATAAGACCGACCTTCCTCAATAGCTTGTGTTACACCCAAGACTGAGTTTCACCTAATTACAATGTATTATAAAAATATTATTATTTAATATAATATGATATAACCTAGAAATTATGTTAGTGGTTATGGAAAGTATTAAATAACTTAAAAAAATATGGGTTATATAAATATAAAATTAATTCATTTGTCACCAATTAATGATAAATGAAAATAAGAAGCAATTGGATATAAACAGAAATAATAATATTTTTATGCTTCCATATGAGTTTTGTCTTAATAAAAAAAATTAATTAAAACTATAGAAATATTTTAATAAAATATATATTTTATATATTCAATTTTTTTATTTTCCTCCATTAGGTTTTATTGGCATAATATAAGAACAAACCCAATTTCACAAATAAAAACCAAAAAAAATTCATGGCAATTTTACCCCCTTCTAATGGAGAAACCATTTTAAATATAAATAATGACAATTTAATTAATTTAATATGTCAAAATAAAATTCATATTTTAAATAAAAACATAAAAATTGGTTTATGGTTAATTTTTTATATTTTTTGGAAACATAACATTTTTTAATAAATAGTAAAAAATACTGAATTTTAGTTCAAAATTGCTTTTTTATATAATTTATTTATAAGGATAAGTTATACATTAATTTTTTTTTAATATTAATTAGATAATATTTTTATCAATTAATAAAATTTATTTCATTTTAATAAATTTCACTTTTATAATTATTATAAAAACATAGCAAACTTTCTGAAGTTTTTACTTTAAAAACATGCATTATCGTCCCACATGCAGAATTAAAATTAAATCAATTGCTGTAAATTTAATGATTTTAATTTCTAAAAATGGATTAAATATTTGGAATCATCATAATTTATAATTTCTAATAATATCAAAAAATATTTACCAAAAATATTAGTGAAAGTGATTAAAATTAATTACAATGATTAAGGTTAAATTAAGACTAATAAGGGACTAAACCATAAAATTAAGAACCAAAATGGATAATAATATTTTCAAATATCTTTTTTATTTCAATATAACAACCTATAATATATTTTATTTAATTGTTTACATGATCTTATCCACTTTTAAGATGAAAACGTGGTAGGAATTCCTTTTTCAAAATATTACAAGAGTATCTCTCCTTATTCACTATAAAAGGCCATCACTTCTCCATATTACTCACACCTCTAAAAACACATTTAATTGAAAAAAATATTTCCAAATATATCCTAAACATACATAACCTAATCATATAATCCTCCCCTTTCGCATAAATCCATCCAAGTAATCTTTTTGGTACAAACCAAAAGAAGTTACCTGATTAAGAGGTAACATATTTCTTTAAGATATTTTGTTTTATTTCCATTATCCAACTAAAGAACTATTATTATTTAATGATATTATAACAAAAAAAGTATACAATATATAATGGTATGTTGTTATGGTAAGGTTTCAACCTATACTTACACAAACTTCCATCTAATGGGTAACAAATATATTGTTTCTATGTACGATGATCTACTGCCTCACAAAACGATGATTGTTCATTTTTTTATTTACCACCTCTAGTAGAAGAAATTAAGATGGAAACTATTTTTATATATGATATATATTATATCTTTATGTATTTAATCCTCTTTAATTATTTTACAACAATACCCTTATAGCTTTCAATTTTTGTTAATACAATTACATTGTTTGTGGAAGTGTGGGCTACCACCTCCTAAAAGCGATGTGATTTGTTCAAATGATACATGGAATACATAAAGGATGATTATAATTAAAAATATGATACATAGAAAAAAAATATTATATTAATTAATTAATTAATTTTTTAAAAAAATAATATATATCATTTTCTTTGTTACCCTTTCACAAACATAAAAAGAGATAACCTCGTTCGTAGATGTGTGGATTACCGCCTCCTCAACATGATGTGATTAATTTTACATAAAAATTATCTATATAATTATATATGATTATAAAACATGGTATTTATTATATAATGATCATTATGGAAGGATATGGTGTTACTTACCTTCTTTCCATAACGATCATTGAGAAATGGGAACGTTACTCATGCGTACGTATGACATACCGTCTCCCTAACTGCAACGTTGGTTCATTTTCCCTAAACATATTTAATTATGGTTTTAAAAGTATAATTGATATGTAAATATAATAATTATTTCATTATTATTATTCTTTATATGTTATATAATGACCCTTTTACCATAGTTGACCTATCAAAGTTATTTTTGACACATAAACCGAATTTTTTCAAAGGACACGATGTAAACCTAATTGTTTAAGTAGTTTTATACAACATGGTAATAAGTAAAATAAAAGCAATGATATACATGAAAAAGGGTTTTAATAAAGTATAAAATTAACATAATTTTATAATATAGGATGTTAAAGTACATTCACCCAAAAGAAAACAGAAGGTAAGGGATTTCGTCTCAATTTACATTCCATTTAGAATTACTAGTTCTTATGCACCTAGTTTATTTTATATAGTGTATATATTTCCGTTCAACATGTTAAATCATGATCCTATTTAATATCATTTTATTATAAGTTTAATTTAATTTTAATACTTCATGAAGATTATTATTCAAATGTTTCAAAGTGGTATGGAAGAATTTAGGATGTTTAAACATTATTCTCTTTGAGAATATTTTTAATGATTATCTTTGTAATCTCACTTCCTTTTATGATTATTAAAATTCTTTTGAAACAATAACTTTATTTCTGTGCACCTAATTTGTTATATATGGTCTAGATACTACTACTTTGACATATAATATCATGATCCATACATTCTTCAGGATATTTTGAGTTTTGATTTGAATTATTTCATCTAAGAGGATTTGACTTAAAAGTTACCAAGTGGAAAAGAATTTCATTAACCAATTTATTATCATTGGGTCATATTACTTCATAGTTTTTCTTAATAATATATGATCATGTGTATAATGAATTTTACAAAATATTTAATTATTTCATCTTTTAGATGATTATTTATAGTTGGTGCATGTAATTTACTCCTTGATTGATTATAATTATATCATTAAAATATTTTCAAGGGCTTACTTTACAATATCTTTTTGTTCATGATTGTTTAAACTTAAATGTAAATCAGAAGAAATTATTTGATCATTGTCAAATAAACCCTTTAATTTTCTTCTATTTGGTTATTCATGGCCTTTATTATGTAATAGTACCATTTCCCACTCCTTCATACTCCAAATGTTTTAGAGAATGTTTTTAAGAAAACCTAAATTGATTACTCTCTTTAGTCAAAGAACCTATTTTCTTATAAAATAAAATTTTCTAATTTTTTTTACCATGATTTAGTAAAGATATTTTTACCCTTTTTTATTTTACCATTTTTTTCAAAGGAATGTTCTTTTCTCTTTCCAAACAAATCATTTTTATGACTATTTTTCTATGAAAAAAAAGTTTTATTTTTACCTCATTCGAAAAATATAGATTTAAGTTCTATAAATTCTTTGAATTTTACTTTTTATGTTTAAAAGGTTAATTTTAAAGAATTTTTTTCAAAAGTGATTTTCAAGGAAAAGGTTTTTCAAAACAAAGGGTATTTTCTTAAATATTTTTTTAAAAGATCTTTTTATTTAATTTCATCAATGAAAAAACCATTTATTTTACTCTACATGAGATTTATTTTGTTGATACCATCATTATTCTTCCTCTGGATGGTTTATGATTGATTTGGGAAAGGATAGTATTCACATTCACTTCCTTGTTTCATTTGTTAGTTCCCTTAAAATATTTAATATCATATGATCATTTAATGTTTAATTTCCAATAAATTATCAATTTCATTTATCATGGATATAACTATTACCTAAACCATATACCATTTTTCAAATGGTGTCTACTTTGACAGTTATTTAATAATTTGGGGAAATATAGATAATTCTATATTCAATATTTAATACAGATATTTGATAAGTAATATTTTTGATTAGTTAAATTGATTACTTGATATGAATAATATTTTGGACATGCAGTGACTGGTGGGACCCAAACTTTATATAGATCTACAATGCATCGATAGGTTCTCATGGGAAAAATATGTTATGAAAATTTAATGATTTTCAATAAGTAGTTTTATACTGTCCAAAGAATGGATCTTGATAGTTGAGGTTTTCATGTTCCCAAGACATGATGTATAATAATTAATAATTTCATTCATTTTGATTCATTATTTATTTTCTATTATATTTTTACATGATAAAATATATGGATGAATTTCATTATAATTTGATTGATTAAATGGAATGTGTTTTCAATTTCTCACTTTGAAATATTTAATTTTCTTTATATATTTATTTTAATGGAATTTGTTACCATTTGTTTACTGACCATATTTTTTATGCACTTCCTTATTAGTTTATTGATTATATGGATTGTGTGTTTAGTTTTTTACATTTCCATATTAATTTATTCTCATTGATACATCATTGCTTCCGCTATGATTTACTTAACCATACTGATCATTTTAGGTCACCCTTATTTTTTCCCCTCTCCCTTGGAATATAATAAGTGTACTAAGAATGTATTGAAGGGATATGATAAATGGGATAATTTTTTTAACCTATAAGGGAAAAAGAGAAGAAAAAATTTATGTTGTAATTTTTGCATTATTTTTTAATAAAATAATAATTTATGTATATGGTTTACCAAGACTACTAAACTCTCAGTCTTTTAGGATTTGATTCCTTATAATCATGGCAATATAATTTATAGAATAAAATATCTCTAGGCCTTCTAGGATCAGGTCACTACAGTTGGTATCATATGATGTTTAGTAGAAACCTTGGTAACTATATTTAGGAAAACAAGGTTAGATAACATAACCCTAAGTATTAATTTTATGATAAGTATAAAAGAAAATACTATAATTTTGGTAAGGTATATATTATGCAGATTTTCCTAGAAATACATCACTTTTTGGATACTATAAGTGGACATGGTTCTTTGCATATGTACCTAGGAGTAATAACTCTGATAATTTGTTTCAAGCCTAACTTGGGATAATATCATACATGATAATGGGTCTTACTACGCACCTAGTTTTACACTCTTGGTGGACATGATTAGGGTAATCCACATTTTCATTACAAACCATTCTGAAGAATTTGAATGGATAATGACAAAAAATGATCAAGGTTAAACAAAAGGTGTTTTAGATTTAAAAATAAGGTGTCCTGATTTAGAAATCAAACAAATGATATTATGGATAAACCTTAGACTAAGGAATGACCAATTTTGATGAAGTATTTTGGGGATCCAATAATAAAATTGTATAAGTTTTTTAAAAGTGGTATTTTGGATATAATAATCATGTAATGTATAAGGAATATTCTTGATTTTATAAGCATATATTTTAGAGGAAATGTTTATTTTAGGAATAGTGACTTTACCTTTATATAAATTTAATTTTAAAGGTATTGATAACCTTTATGGTTTATATGATTAGTAATGACGTCGTACTAATAGTCAAATATGATTATAATAGTTTATAAAAAAATGGTTGTGTTGAAAATGTTAGTTAAAAGTATATTTAATGATTAAATTTCAAGGATTTCTATCATATTTATTTTTTAAATTATATTAATAATATTTTAGAAAAGGATAAAATTTATTATGGGTGACAACCAATCGAATTCAGTTAGTTTTTGCATCTTAAACCCATGACTGAAGGAAACTACCGGATTCACGCCAACAACTGACCTACACAGTGTCCTGATTAACATGTCATTATTTTCCATTAAATAATTTGATGAATAAATATTAATGATGAAGTAGTAGTTTAAAATTTAGTGTTTAGATATTAATGTATTAACTATGTTAGTTTTTGAAAATTTATAGAGACAAATAGTTAGACTTTTCTCTCTTTTATGGGTCTTTGGATCCGTTAAAAGTGTATTATGGTTTTTTAGGCATGATTGTTAATTTTTTAGATATACATTTCTAAATATTATGTATGAATTTGAAAATTGTTAAAAGAAAAAACCAAAGATGTATTCTATTTATAGAGATATACCAAGTAATAATACATGGGTAGTAAAATAATTACCCAATATTAGGAAAATGAATTAGAAATAAAATGTAGACCTAATAACTTAATTTCTATTGAACCAATGGTCTCTCAAATCATCAATGGTTTATGGATTTGAGTCCCTCAACATTCCATTTATAATAAACATGTTTTTTTATTGATGACCCCATTCACTCCCAATAAATATTTACACTTTTCCTCTAAGTATGTAACTCTACTTTCCACTAATGTTCTTCTACTTAGAGACCTAGTTACATGGTAGTACATGTGACCTTTGTACTTCCCATTGTATCTTTTATAGAGGATGTTTTACAAAACCTTTTTATGATGTAGGATTTCAACATAGAAATTTTCAAACAATATATTACCAAGATTGAGTTTAAATTGAGAGGACACAATTTAATTATGGTGGGGAGAATGTAACACCCCAAAATTCTAGAGTAAAATTTTGTATTCGCTAGTGTTTATGACGCACATTAATAAACACATAAGGGAATATAATATCCCAAGACTCTATTATAAATTTAATATTTTAAATAAATTCAATAAATAATATATCTTGTATTGCATGAAACACTGAGTTAGCTTGCATCGCATACAAGAGAGGCCTTCCTCGATAGCTCGCGTTACACACAAGGCTGAGTTTCACCAAATAATAATGTATTATTAAAATATTATAATTCAATATAATATGATATAACATGGACATTATGTTAGAATTTTTTAATAGTATTAACTCAGTTATTAAAATTTATGGTTTATATAAATATAAAATTAATTCATTGGTCATCAATTAATGAGAAATGAAAATAAAAACTAATTCGATATAATAAAAAATATTTTTATTTTTATTCTTACATTGGAGTTTTTTGTTAATAAAAATAATTAATTAGAAATATTGAATGATTTTAATGAAATATATATGTTATATATTCAATAAAATATTTTTTATATTCATTCATTAGGTTTTATAGGCATAAGATAAGAAGAAACCTAATTTCACACATAAAAACCTATATTTTTATAAAAGGATATTTTACCCCATTTTAATGGAGAACCCATTATAAATAAGATTTTTTATACTTTAATTGATTTAATATGTCAAAATAAACTGCATATTTTACATTTAAAAATAAATTTTAGGATAGGGTGAATTTTTTTATCTTTCAAAAACATATCATTTTTAATGAATAGTAAAAATATTGAATTTTAGTTCAAAACTGTTTTTCGTGTGATTTATTTATAAAGTTAAATTAGACTTTTAATTTGTTTTAATATTTAATTAAATAATATTTTTATCAGTTAATACATTTTATTACATTGGAATCAAAATCACTTTGAAATTTATTATACTAAGTAAACATTCTGGCATTTTTACTTTAGAAATACGCATTGTCATCCCACCTGCAGGAATAAATTTAAATCAATTTATACCAATTATATGGTTGGAATTTGAAAAAATGGATTAAATATTTTGAATCATTATAATTTATAATAAGAGAAACTTTTTTTGACAAAAAAAATATTAGTGAAAGTGACTAAAATTAATTACAATGATTAAGGTTAAATTAAGATCAATAAGGGACTAAACCACAACATTAAGGCCCAAAAAAACCTATAAACTTTCACAAGAGATATTGTATATATATATATATCGAGCCTATATACTCTTGGATCGAATTGTTTTTCATTGGATCCACTTGCAACATGGAAAATGTGGTAGGGATTCTTTTTTCAAAATATTACAAGAGTGCCACTCATTCTTCACTATAAAAGGCCACCACAACTCCCTACTACCCAAACCTCTAAAAAAAATTCATGAACAATATCATTAAAAATATCTCCTCAACATACCTCTCCTAATCATATAATCCTCCCCTTGGTTATAAATCCATCCATGTAGTCATTTTGGTACAAACCAAAAGAAGTTACCTGATTAAGAGGTAACATCTTTCCTTAAGCTATTTCGTTTTGTTTCTATTATCCAAACCCTAAACAATTATTATTAAATGATTCTATAAAAAAATAGTATAATAAATATACTAGTATTTTTTATTATAATTTTTCAACCTACACTTATACACTCTTACATCTAACAGGTAACGAACATATGATTTCTGTGTATGGTGATCTACTGCCTCATGAAACGATGATTGTTCATTTTTCCTTTACCACCTCTAATAGTGGCCATTATGAAGGACAAAATATTTATGTATGATATATATCATATTTATTATGTCTTTAAGCATATTTAATTCTTTTAAAATGCATACCCTTATAATTTTCATTTTGTGTAAATACGGTAACATTGTTTTTGGATGTGTGGACTACTGCCTCCTAAAAGTTATGTGACTCATTCACACAATACATGGAATGTATAAAGGATGATTACAATTAAAAATATGTGAGACAAAAGACATATATATTATATTCATGGTATAATTACCTTTCTGGAAGTATAATATATATCATTATCTCTCTTACCATTTCCCACACTTAAAAAGAGATAACGTCATTTGTTGACGTGTGGATTACCACCTCCCCGACATGATGTTATTCCTTTTACAACAAAATAATTCTGTATATAATTATATATGATTAAATAAGATTTAATTTATGATATAATGATCATTCTTGAAATATATTTCATTACTTACCTTTTTTCCATAACAATCATTGAAAAATGAGAATATTACTCATGAGAATGTAAGGCATATTATCTTCATGATTGTAACATTGGTTAATTTTTCATATCTATATTTAATTATTGGTTTTAAAAGTATAATTGATATATAAATAAAATAATTATTTAATTATTATCATTATGTAGATTTTATATAAAGACCCATTTTACCATAGTTGACCTACCAATGTTGTTATTGACACATAAACAGAATTTGGTCAAAACACCCGACATAAACTTAATGTTCATATAGTTGTATACAACAAGGTAATAAGTGAAATAAAAGTAATGTTAAGGTTGAAAAAGGTT
Source organism: Viscum album (assembly GCA_963277665.1). NCBI lineage: Eukaryota > Viridiplantae > Streptophyta > Magnoliopsida > Santalales > Viscaceae > Viscum > Viscum album. The sequence goes on from OY728133.1 coordinate 452,982,061, forward strand.
CTTAAGCAAGTATATAATTAACATAAGTTTATTATATGGTAATTTAAAGGACATTCACCCAAAAATAAACACAGGGTAAGAGATGTCATCTCAAATTACATTCCATTGAGAATTATTTGTTATTATAAACCAAGTTTCATTAATATGGTGTATATATTTCCCTATGAAATTTTATATCCTAAAACTCATTATTTTCATGATATTATAAGATTCATTTATATTTAATAATTAATGAATATTATTATTCAAATGTTTTAATTTGGTGTGGGACACTTTTGAATGTTTAATTATTATTCTCCTCAAGAATGTTTTTAATGATTATCTTTGCAATCTCACATCCTTTGGTGATTGTTAACTTAATCTTAAAATAATCACTTTATTTTTATACACATAATTTGTTATATAGGGTGTAAATACCACCAATTTTACATATAATATCATGATTCATTCATTCTGCATGATATTTTGAGTTTTAATTTGAATTATTTTATCTAAGGATATTTTAGTTAAAAGTTGCATAGTGGAAAAGAATTTAATAACCCAATTTTTTTAATTGGGTTATATTACTGTCTCTTTGTTGTTAATATTATATGATAATGTGCATAAGTAATTTTACTATCTATTGATGTATTTATTCTTTTATATGAGGATTTAAAGTTGATCCACATAATCTACTCATTGATTAATTGTAACTCCAACATTATAATATTTTCAATTGTTTACTTTACAATCTCATTATGTTTGTGATTAATTTGAATTAAATTTCCATCAAAGGAAATTATTTGATCACTATATAATAAACCATTTAATTTTCTTCTCATATGGTTATTCATGACCTTTATTAAGTAAAGGTATCATTTTTCAACTCTTTGGTACTCAAAATGTTTTAGAAAATGTTTTTATGAAAAATCGATTATATTTGTTTCCTTAGGTGGAGAACCTGTTTTATTCTAAAAACCCATTTTCTAAAAAGGTTTTTTAAAAAAAATTAACTTGATTTAGTAAATACAATTTTACCTGTTTTGTCTTTTACCAATTTTTTCAAAGTAATCTCATTGTCTCTTTCTAAACAGGGAATTTTTCTAACCTTCTTATAGTACAAAAGGAATGTTTTTTTACCTCATATGGTATGTAAAAATTTACTGCCTATCATATTATTAAAGTTTCCTTTGGGTGTTTAAAAGTTTAATTTATAAATAAAAAGTTTTCGAAAGTGATTTTCAAAGAAAAGGTTTTTCAAAACAAAGGATATTTTCCTCAAAAATGGTTTTAAAAGATATTTTAATTTCTATTCATCGATGACAACAACAATTTATTTTTCTCTTCATGGGATATATTTTATTGATATTTTACTTATTCTTCCTCTGGATGGTTTATGATTTATTTTTCTAAGGATAGTATTCAAATTCACTTACATGTTTCATTTTTTAGTCCCCTTGAAATATTCAATCTTTTATGATCATTGAACATTGAATTTCTCATAAATTATCCATTTCATTTAAAATCGATATTACTATTGACTAAACGTTATACCATTTTGTATATGGTGTCTAATTTGACAGTTATTTGATTATTTGGGGAAATATTGGTAATTCTGTATTCTATATTCATTAGAGATATTCGATAATGCATATTATTTATTAATTAGATAGATTACTCGATATGAATAATGCTTTGGACATAAAATGAATTGTGGATCCTAGAAAATATATTGCTCTTCAATGCATATATATGTTCTCATGAGACAAATAAGTTTCCCAAATTAAACAGGTTTATATTCATAGTTTTAAACTATCAGGAGGATGGATCTTGAATGTAAAGGTATTCATGTGTTTGAGACATGATGTCCAATAATTAATCATTCCCTTAATTTTGATTAATTATTTATTATCCATGATATTTTTACATGATAAAATATGTGGATTCATTTCATACTTAGTTTATTGATTAAATTCCATTTGTTTTCAATTTTTTACCTTTCCATATTTTTTTTCCTTATCTAGTTATTTGAATAGAATTTCTTTACATTTATTGCCTTTCTATATTTTTTATGTACATCCTTATTTGTTTATTTATGACATGAAATGTATGTTCAATTTTTTAACATTCCATACTAATTTATTCTCATTGATTCATCATTGATTCTACTTTTATTTACTTAACCTTACTGAGCATTTAAGCTCACCCTTATTTTTTTCTTCTCCCCATGAAACCAAGAAGAGTACTAAGAAAACCTTATAAGGATATGATAGATAGAATAAGGTTTTTATCCTAGAAAGGGGAAAATATTACAATAAAATGGGTTGTAATTAGGGTATTTATTTTTAATAAAATACTCATGTATGTATCTTGTTTACTAAGACAATTAAACTCTCAATTATTCGAGATTTGATTGCTTATAATCATGCCAATGTAATTAATAAAAGACACCATATCTTGGCCTTCTAGGCCTGGTTCACTAAATTTTTAGTCTATTATATAGCTTTAAATTCCCACAATATTCTGTTATCTTTCATTGCACTCAAAAACTATTTTTTTTCAATAGCTTGGGTTACACGCAAGACCTAGTTTTACCAAACAACAATATAATATGAAAATATTGTTTTTTTAATATAATAAGATTTAACCAGAAAATTAAATTAGTAGTTATGAATAGTAATAACTATCATATGAATATATATGATTGAAATAATTTGTTACCAATTAAATAGAAATGAATATAAGAACCAATTAAATATAAAATCAGTGTTTTTATAAAAACCAATATTATGCACCAAAGGTGTTTTATCATAATAAATAAAAATAATTAATATTACTAAATTATATTAATGAAATATATTTATTATATATTTAATAAAATATTTTTTATATTCATCCAATAGATTTTATAGACTTAATATAAGAATAAATCTATTTTTGTGCTTAAAAATTTTATTGTTCTACAAAAGCAATTTTCACCTTTTAATGGCACGCCTATTTTAAAACAAAAATTTTGAACTTTTATAGATTTTATTTGGAAAAATAAAATTTATTTTTTAAATAAAAACATCATAATTTGATTAGGGTTATTTTTTTTATTTTTCTAAGAAGATTTATTTTTTGATGAACAGTGAAAATAATTGATTTTAATTGAAATCCCCTTTTTAATTTAATTTATTTATTGGGTTAAATTCTATTTTCTATTGGTTTTAAAGGTTGATTAGAAAAATTTTACATATATTAATCTAATTTAGGTCATTGGAATAAATTTCACATTAACATTGGATATAAAAACATTTCACACTTTTGAACATTTTTACTTTAAAAACTACTTTCTCATCCCATCCGTGGGATTAATTTTTAATTGATTTCTTCCACTTCTGTGATTGTAATTTTGAACAATGGATTTCATATTTTAAATTAGAATAATTTATAATTTATTTTATTGTAAACTTAGTTTTTTTCCAAAAATATTAGTGAAAGTAATTAAAATTAATTACATCGATTAAGAGAAAAATTTGCTTAACAAGGGACTAAAACTTAAAATTTAGGGCCAAAATGGCATAGACACATGTAAAAAACTCATTTTATATAAATATTTAAACATTATAATAAATTTTATCTAATTTAGTTCATTATTTGAGGCACATGATGTAAGGGATACCTCTCAATATTGTTTCCCTTTTTATATTTACAAGAACGCCACTTATCCTTCACTATAAAAGGGAACTCATCTCTCCCACAAATTCACACCTATAAATCCATTTGGATCATCCAACACATAACCAAATGAACTCTAAATATCTCAATCCTAAACCAATAATCCTCAATTTGGTCATAAATTAAATCAATAAAGTCTTTTGGTATAAACCAAAAGAAGTTACCTGAATAAGAGGTAATGTTCTTCAACAATCACTTTTGTTGCATTTTCTTCTCCACTCCTTAAATTATTTTTATATCATGATTATATAATAAAATAATTATATTAGATATACTGAGATGTATCTATTCTAATAATCTGACCTACACTTTCACACATATCCTTCAAATGGGATACACAGTCATCGTTCGTGTGTACGGTAGACTACTGCCTCACAAATTAATATCATTATTTCTTCCAAAACCACATTTCTTGTTTATAATAATGATGGATTTATAGTTTATAAATGATATATATGATATTTATAATTATTTATTCTTATGTATTTTTTATATAACACATACCTTTATGCTTTCCATTTTGGGGAAATATGATAACATCATTTGTGGACGTGCAGACTATGACCTCCTCAAAGTGATGTGATTCATTCAAGCTATACATTGAATTCATAAATAAAGTTTTCAATAAAAATATGTGAAAAAATTGAAATAAATATGAAAATTTAATTATAAAATACACACACATAGATATATATATATATACATATCATTTATAATTAATTATTTTAATATGATAAGAAAATGAAAACAATTTTCATGCGTACGTATGACCAACCATCTTCAAGAATGGTGCATTTCTTTCTTATCTCCAAATATTATGGATTAATATAAATAAATATATAATAAATATATATGATATATAAATAATTATTTACATTTTGGATATGATGAAATCATGATCTAAGTAATATTAATATACAATAACAAGGTAAAACATACTTGAACTAGGCGATTAACACCCCAAATGGTGAAAATAATTAAATATTATTAACAAATGGGTAATAATATTTTATAAGAAGTTAATATATGATATTATAAATATAGTTATGGTAATTTTATAAGTTAGTGACATGATTGAGACCATTATAAAGGAGGTTAAAGGATTTTCACCCGTTAGGAAATGTAAGGTAATGGTTTTCATCTCAATTTAATTTCATTGAGGCATATTGTATTATTATGCACCTAATTTATTTTATATGGTGTATAAATTGCACAATTTACATTTAATATCAGGAATAATTATTTTTTCAGGGTATTTTAAGTTTCAATTTGAATTATTTCATCAAAGTGTATTTTAATTAAATGTAACCAAGTGGAAAATAATTTCATAACCCAATTTCTTTTTATTGGGTTATATTCCTTCCTCATTGTTGTTAATATTCTAAGATTATATGTGTAATAACTTTTTTACTATCAATTTTTTTATTTTAAATTGTTTAATGTGGATTTATAGTTTACACACACAATTTTTTCCTTAATTTATTTTTACTTCAATGTTATGATCTTTTATGGATTTATTTCGCAATATCTTTTTAATCGAGATTGTTTATTCTTTAATTTCTATTAACGTAAATTATTTGATATTTTCACAATAAACCCTTATATTTTCTTCTCTTCTGCTTATTCATGATATTTTTCAGATAATAGTACCATTTTTTCACTCTTTGGTACTTATAATGTGACACCCTGTGGTTATAAAAATAAATTTAATATAGAATGCATGCAACACAGAGCCCCTAAGAAACAAATTTTTTTATAGGAGATAGTTATAACCTAGCATCTAAACTTAATTTTTCCCCTTTTATGATTTGAATTTCCAAAACCTAATATACACGGTTGTGGTCAATAAGATCTTTAGAGTCTGATAGGTTCAACTTACATTTTTTTTTGTGAATAGTAACTTATCCTTATGAATAGTCTCTTACCCTTAGGAATAGTAATGTATCCATATGAATAGAATCCTCACCCATGTATATATAAATAAAATTTAGGCACCATATAAATGAGATTAAATATTTCAAAAACTAATAATTAAGTGTTGATATTTTTGTGATAATAAATATTAAATTATAATTTTAAATTAATAAATTTATTTAAATTAAAATTCATTTTCATAAAATGTATTCCACAATAAATATTTTTTTTATGGTTTTAAGATAATTTTATGAGACCTTAGTAAAAATTTTAAAGTATTATAAAATAAATTTAAAATTTAAAATATGTATTTGTCAAGTAAATAATGATTTTATTAGAAAAAATTATTATATAGAAAATTATTTTGATAAAACAAAGATAATTTTTTAATTATACACATCTAAAATTGGTTAGACTGATTTTTTTGCGATTTCTCTGAAATACATGAATTTTGTGAATTGTGAAATTCAATAATATATGAAATATGATGAATAAATAGATTTATACATCATTCATGAGTCATAGATAATATAAATGGACATTGGTTCAAACTAACATTCACCTATTACTATTTTTGGTCATAACAATAAAACATTATTTCTTTTCTTGATCAAAATAATAAAATAATGAATAAGATATTCAAAAATCACCCCTCTCCTCTACTATAAAACAACCCCTCACTCACTCTTCTATTTACTCCTCTATGCCTTGAAGCTTCTCAAAGTTCTTATAAAATAATATTTTATTGTATTTACCCACATAAAAGAGTACTTGTACTATCTAAAAGACCAAAACCCCTTCCCTTAAGTAGGTTCTCATGGAGGTGTACTCAAGAGGCAAAATTATCATCCTTTTTCCTTTCAACTTCTTTTAAGTTCCTTATTCTATTGTTATCTCATCACATAATCAATCTAAATGATCATGGAAACACCATTATAATATATATATACTATAATTATATAATGTTAGTGAAATATGCATCTTCGATATCTTTACTATCTCTCTTTTATTTTAAAAACAAAATCATCGTCCGGAAGGTGCTGATTTGCAACCTTCGTGGATGATGAATTTTTTCTCTTCAATTTCTTCTACAAGGAGGGTAATGAAACCATTTTTATGTTTGAAAAATAAATATTTATTATATATTAATTAATAATTCTATAACCATCATTTTTACATGATATTAAATAATAAAACAGAACTAGTTCATTGTGGTCGAAAAACCACAGTAAAAATATAAATGTTTATCAATAAATGTTTTATCAAATGATTCATACTCATAATATATAACCAAATGAAATTTAAAACCATTATCACTTATTTATGTTCATAAATATTATATAAATTCAATTCTGGTGAATTATACCCATTCTAATGAACTTCCATTATCATATACAATTATATTGATCATGAAAACCGTGTAAACAAATGCTCCCATGCGATAAATTTGTATCTTATAACTCATAAAAAGTCCATAAATGAATTTAATAAAATTATTAAGAATAAAAAATTTAAATAAGGTTATGAATTTAATAATTAATGGATTTAATTTTATTATCCAGGATGTTAATCTCATGTGCATAACACATTCAGACAAAAGGTAAGTTTTTTCTACTCGAACATCAATCTTCTTTCGGGTTACTTTTTTATAACTTAATCCCAATTAAATTCTTAATTATTCATATATAATCCTCCAAAATTATGTTCAAATGTTCTATATATGTTTACCAGTAAAAATCCATATTTATTTTATGGGGAGTTAAATGTTTTATAAATATATTTCTCAGTTCTTCCTGATAAACAAGCCCGACTGAAGGGAACTTCTCCAATTATTACATATTTTCAAGTTCACTATATAATCCATTTTTAGAAACAATTATTTTTATAAAACCACTCATTTAGTCATGGAAAAACTATTAGTTAATTTATGTCTTTATGAAAAGATTTTTTCAAAAGAACTATTCTTTTCAAAGTAATGTGTATTTCTCTCAAAAATTTCTTAATGATTTTATTTGATTATTTTTGTCTATTTCAAAAATTACATTGAATTTTATGTATTATTGAGGTTAATATATTATTTTTATCATCTAATATATTTTATTAAATTTTTTATAATCATTTTTACTATGGATGTCCTGTCTTGATACCATTCACGATAATACTCAGAATGGTTAGTGTTTATGTGTACATATTGGAGAAATTTATTTCATATATTCATGTGGTTTATGTTTAGCCGCTTTCATATGAGGAATTCATAGGACATTGAAAGTGACAGGTGGGGCCCTATATAACCCCTCGATGTATAGGTAGGTCTCATGAGATAAAACAGAATTAGGTTTTGGTTGAGGCCTTAACCTTGTATTTTCAGACATCTTGGCCAAGGCCTTGATAATATGTTTCAGATTTACAACATTACACATTCCCTCAATACGGTATTAGAAATTGATACAACATGTGATCAGTCAACCAGTATAATATCAATTTTTATGTTTCATTCTCTTATGATCATTTATATGGCCATATTTAATCAGCTTTCATTCCATCAATATTATGCTCAAGTATATTTTTAAAGACATGTGTTTTTAGTTGTTCACCATGCATACTATTTATTTTTATGATAACCTCCATTGTATTAATTACACTTACTGAGTATACTATCTCACCCTTTTGTTATGTTTTATCTTACCTAGGTTGTCAAGATGAATATTATGAATGAATTGCATGTATAGTCTAGGAGTCAAATGGATTTTCTGTTATTTATTTCACTTCAAGTTTTAATATATTTGTATTTTGTTTTCTAAAACAACTAAAATATTTATTCCTTCAGGATAAGACTTTATTGTAATCATTTAATTTAATAAAATAAGGAACTCGATCTGGGATACTATTGTCAGGTCCTTTATATAATGTTTTAGAAAATGTTTTTAAGAAAACCCAACTTTATTGCTCTCTTCAGCCAGAAATATATTTTCTATAAAAACTATGTTTTATAAAAAATTCATAAATATTTTTAAAATTTTAAAAAATATTTATTACAGAAATTTTTAATTTTTTTTCTTTTACATTTTTTAAAAAGGAATCTTCTTTTCACTTTTTAAACAAGGAACGTTTATATCATTTTTACCATGAAAAAGAATGTTCTTTATACCTTTTCCATTATTACCCATCACTAATTACTTGAAGATTACTTTGAAATTATACCAAGATACCTTTAATGAAATTTTTTTAAATGTGATTTTCAAAGAAAAATATTTTCAATTTTTTTCGAATTAAAAAAGTATATTTTACTCAAGATTTTTTTAATGATATATTTGTCATATTTTTATTTCATTAATGATAAATCCATTATTCCAACTCTAATGGGTATATGTTGTATTTTTTCCATCCTTATTATTTCATTGTATGTATTGTGATTATTTTGACTAAGGATGGTACCAATATTCACTTCCTTGAATCATTTTTTTTGTCATTGACTACCCCTTAAATTATTCACATTCAGATGATCATTGATCATTAATTTTCCCCAAAAATATCAATATTATTTATCTTGAATATGATTATTTCCTACGCTATATACCATTTTTAAATATAGCGTGTAATTGAGAGTTATTTTATTAATATGAGAAATATTTTTAAATATGTATCTTTTACTCAATACAAATATTTGATAAGGCACATTGTACATGAGTTAAATCTATTATTATATATATAAGGAATACTTGGGAAAGTTATGACATGGGAGGGGCCCGGTTATGGGTATCCCCTTGATGAGTCAGTATTCTCATGGCATGAGTTAGTTGGCTAGACATAGCGGTGGTTTCACCCAATATGTTTTAAACTTCCTTATAAAAGGTCCTGATAGTACATCTATCATGTACCTTGGAAACATGGAATCCAACAATTAAGCATTGTCTTCATTCAGAATTAGTTATTATTAACCATGATATTTTAACTATGAAAAAATATATGGGTCAATTTAATTTTTATTTTATTGATTAAATGAAATGTTTTTCAGTTATTTACCTTTCTATATTGATTATGTCTTATCCAGTTATTTGAATTACATGTTTTTCTAGTTATTTACCTTTCCATATTGTTTATGCACTTCCATCTCGGTTTTTTTATTATCTGGCATGTGTGCTCAGTTATTTACCTTGTAATATTATTTACTCACTCCCTATCATTTTATTTATTACATGGAATGTGTGTTAAATTATTTTCCTTGTCATATTGATTATTCTCATCAATTAATTATTTATTTAGCTATACTTAACCCTTACTAAGTATTTGAGATCACCCTTATTTTGTTTTCATTCCCCAAGATTCCAGGAAGTTTACTAAGAAAGATATGAATGGATATGCTAGATGGAATAAAGTTATTATCAAAGAAATATGTTCTAATTAGTTTATTCAGTTTTAATGTAAGGCTCATGTATTTATATTGTTTACCGGTACTAATATACTCTTCAGTCCTTTGAGATTTTTTCCTTTTATTCATGCCAATATAATGGTAGTAGACACCGGCTCTAGGATTACTATGGTCAATTTGCTACACTATTTGTGAGTTATTTTGGTTAGTCTTATTAAAGATATAAATTAAATTAATTAACTTATCTAATTCACCTTCCAATGATCAACTTAATAGAACACCCTACACCTAACTACCTTAGGTTGTGTCTAAGGTAAACCCCGCATTCTAGAATCATCTATGGTATCATATTTATAATCTGAGACTCTCACGGGGATTTATTCCACTTTTTTAGGAAAACTACATGCATTTGATATAAAATATATTTAATATTTTTATAAAATTAATTATGGGCTCATTATGCCTTGGAATCGTGCACCATATCAGCACCTATCTCTGAAAATATTTCTAGGAATATTCCAATGTCTTACATTAAAATGTAAAAGTCTCTACATTATTCCCTTCTTTAATGCTTTTCATCCTCTAAAATTACAAAATTAGGGAAGAGGTGGGTATATTAAGACCACATCCATCATTCCTTCCCTCACAATCTCTTGGGATGGTTTTCCTATGCTGCCAATAAAGACGCACCCATGGAAAACACTTTCCCACAAATGGTATTTCTATACCAATTCTCAATGGAACTGAATCCTTGAAAAAGGAAACTCTACTCTCATGGATTAGCTTTCTTAGATTGGTATCATACAATGAGTCATGAATAGAAATCCCCAACCACAACACGTGTAGAACACCAAGAACCTGGTATAACTCCAAAGATGTAAACTGTTCAATCACCATAATCAACAACAATGAAAGTAAATCCTCATTGTGAGCATTTTCTACCATGACCACACTCTGGGTGGCCCTCAAGATCATACAAAATTAACCTCTACATGTTCTTCTATCACTCCTATGTCTTAGAATACAAATCCCAAGAATTGGACCTTCGAATCTAGAACTGACTCCACAAGAACTTCCATAAGACTAGAATTCCCATAGAATGTATAGAACCATACTCATGAATCTTTCACGATAAAACATTTACATCGAGGACACAAGGGTACCATCGTAGAGGAATACAGAAAAATGTTCTAAGAAAGGTTAACGACCCAGCTCATAAGTCTTCTGAAATATATTGGGGCATTCAACACGCTAAAGGGTATCACCAATAACTCAAAGTAACTGCAAAATTTCTAGGAATCTATGCTTGAAAAAACCACCTCTTGAACCTGAGGCTAGTGATAACCTATATGGAGGTCAAACTCTGAGAACCAATTCCCCTCAAACCACTATTCAAAGAAATAAATGATTCTCAAGAGAGGATACTCTTCCTCACATCACATAGTTCAAGTGATAGTAATTAACACACGACCTCAAGATCTCATCCAGTTCTTATGATAAAAACACAAGATTTCCCAGAAAAACACATTAGGTCTTATAAATTCCCCACTCTACAGACTTCTCTAGCCACAAATTCTTCTCTCATAGCTATAATTAGGTCATCTTATATTCTATTACAAATATCAGTACATCTCTGGTTCAATCCTATATAGAGGCCCATCTCACGGTGGGGATGTAAAACTAGAACTTCCTTAGTAAAAAATTCATCAACCCCAACCATCGCTGCAAGAATTTGAGATCTAATAACATCCACCACACCAAGGGTAATGCTATCCAACTGATAAATCAGTTGTAACCACCTTCAAATGATCTCATCCTTCCCTACTTGGGGGTCACTCATTTTTAAAGGATGAAAAATCCTCCCCAAAAACTAGAATAACTACCACAATCACTAATAGAAATCATATGAGCATGGATGGTAGATGAAAAGTATATATTGAGGAAAAAATCATAGTGTCCCATTACTATTACATGAGGATTTCATGTGAGCCTATCTATCTCTCCTTAGAGAGTCAGTTCACATCACTGATAGAAATGGGTGATCATCAAACTTATCTTAAAGAGCCTCCGTTATAAGGATTGAGTAAAAATTCCTCCCCTATAATATCTAGGTCTCAAAAAGGGTCTCAATCTAAAGAATTTTGGTTCACAACTCTATGTTATAACTACAGTTGGAGTAGTGGTTACACATGTCATACCCTAAACAAAACTTAGTTCCACTAAGTTACAAGCTTTAACCTCTTGAAGTTATCTACTTGCTTAACCACCTGTTCACCTCAACTAGGGACCACCCCAACACCTTAGCACATCATAAGAACATAAAACACAAAATTCAAAGGAACTCCTCTACCACACCTAGATACTATCCACTTTGGGATGGAACTGACTCACCCACATGGTTTTATATCACATCAAAAGAAAGTATCTCAATAGGGAAAGTGTCCCCAATTTTTAATGTATAATACCATGTCAAACATCACCAACACATGGATCTACCAATTCCCTATGTCACACTAAATAAATCTCACTTCCATGACCACCATCATAAGGGTTCCTATCTAAAGGGGACATTCGAACCACATGCTGTCACGTATCCTCAACCACACAAGAAGGGGGATCCATGATCACCATGAAACATGAGTGAACTCTATCTCTGAAACCCACAATGAACACTTAGCATATGTGTTCCATCTATTAGTACCTCTGGATCCAATATTTTCTCTATAAAGAAGATCAGTTTCCAATACAACCACATATTAGGAGGGCTCTGTAAAAGCTGTAAAACACATACCACTTCCTCAAGTCAATCCTCTACTTCCAAAGGGTATATCTTATAATGGAACCTCAGTGGTGTCTACTTTTTGAAAACATTAAATGTTCTAAGTCTATAACTACCATGGTCTGGTCCTACCAGAGTTATTGATTTCTCAGAATGCGAATGATCATATGCCTAATCTAAAAAAGGATTAATGGGATGAGATAACAACAATAACAAAATCCCAAATATGCTAAACAAGAAACCCAAATAAGGGAGAAAGTGTGTCTCCATCTCCACACCCCAAACCAGGATGATGAGTCTTCCTATAGCACCAAATTTCTATAATTGATTTCTAATATCTCACATGTTTGTTATAAAAAGTAACCACATGGAGGACTGATGCCAAGACACTATGTCACACATCCAAAATGAATAATCTATAAGGTAGAGGAATCACGGACATATACAATACGAGGGTTCCACTCAGTATCTTTACAAAAATTATGGAGGACACAAACCCTGACATGATAGGGGGTACCACTTGGTATGTATCCATAGAGGGAACATTCTTTAGTGAATTAGGGGTTCCAATCAGTAGGTAGAGGACCCACACCCTAGTTTGAGAGGGGTTCTACTCAGTTTGTATTGGTAGAGAACCCACTACCTAGTACAATTTGGTGGTGCCACTCAATGTATGGATTCATCCTTCCCTAGTTCTATAGGATGTACTATCTTCAAGGATAGATAAATTTTACCCTAGTGAGACAAGGGAGTACTGTCTTTATTTGGAAAATGAGTATAGAGGACCCATGCCTGGGTGTGATAGGGGAGTACAATCTCTAAGGATAGAGGAATCGTGCACTATTACGACAGGGGAGTACTCTCTCTACTAGAAAAATGAGTATGGACAACCTACACACTGGTGAGATAGGGAAGTTCCATATCTAAGGATAGAGGACCCACTCCCTGGTGAGACAATGGAGCACCATCTCTATCAGCATAAAAAGTATGGAGGGACCACTCTCTAGTGTGAAAAGGGAGTACCATCTCTCTATGATCTCTCTGATGATCCTTCCCAATCACCACCACTAAAAAGAGCCTCATAAATAAGTTTCATGCTTGAAACATCTCACATATTATCTCTAAATCCACTATAAAGGACACCAACACATCTAATGCAAAAAAAAGTTCAGGATAGGATACTATTAAGCCAAAATATGATTTTAATGAAGTAGATATAAGAGGTATATAGTTAATTAGGAGGTACATGATGTGTATGGGGTCCACATGGTGTGTGACCCCACCCCACTTCTAGATTTTATCATTGAAAACACATGGCTTGCAAGCCTTGTAGTACAACACAACATGTAAGGGTATTACATGACATATCTTGACCAAAAGACTGATGAACATACAAGGATCATCATCGGTCTGACTAGATAAATCATCAAACCATTGATATGTCATCTCAAAATGGGAATTAATGTGAAAACATATCAAACCCTTTCAATCCTCATTAAAAAATATTCAAGACAGGCTCTTAACTTTTCCAAATCGCACTCCCATTAGAAAAATGAATTTCACCTCATCATGTTCAAATAAAAGTTTGTGTTCATGATCCATGAGTATGACATATACAACTAATATTGTTCTTGAATTTTACTTCTCAATATTAGGGTATCAATTTTGTAGACGGTTCATCATTCTGACACTCTATGAAGAAGTTACATCATATACAAATTCCTTAAAAGAACTAATAATATCATATTATTATTATTGGGTAATTCATGGACCTAATCTGTGAGCCTCAAAAAGGTATCTAAAAATGGTCTTAACATGACCATATCAATGTTAGGTCCACACTACCACTGGCAGTTTTTCAATCTGAAGTCGCATGAAGAAGTTATATCCAAATTAGTGTTTTGATAATAATAATAATAATAATATTATTATTATTATTATTATCATTATATTTTAAATAAAGGATAACCCCCCCCCCCCACTCTTCTCATTCCAGAGCACCCGACCTGCTATCCCTTTTCTCATTATCATTTTTTACTATTTTCAATATTATCATTTTTTATCTATCTATGGTTATATCCTTCGCCATCTTAAGGGTGTACTGGGGTATTCCCCCCCCCCCCCTCATTTCACACTGCACCCTCGACTAGGAGTTGTGGATCCTCCTCTTTATTCCCATTTAACATTTTCATAATTCCTATTTGTAATTTATTTTATTTCACATTTATTATTATCTTTAACAATAATATTCATCACTCATATTATTATTATTAACAATAATAATAAGGCCCATCGCCTTGACTGTGTATGACCACCTCATTAGAGATCCAAACCATTAGAATTTCACCTACACACTGAGCATCCTCTATCATGATAATAAATGACCTCTACTTAGAACCAATCTCGTCGCACTGCACTTCCTCATTATCCATCAACCAGAAAAAGTGGGTACCCAATCCGATCCCAAACCACTATCAATCAACTGTCATCCTCGATCGTGAATCCAAAACCACTGTATCAATCCGAACCACTCTCAAAACACCATATTAATTATTCATAAATCCATCCAAAAACCATTTATCCATGTTTTGTTTTTCTATTGTAATGAATTTGGGGCTTCGACTGTGCTCGGAACCACCCCAGAAAAGTTGAATTGCGGCCTTATTTTCCAATAGTGAAGAACAAGATGAACAAAAAGAGGAAAAATGAGAAAAAATTAAATCATCATTGGCCAAACGTTCATAGAAAAAAATTATATAAACATGGTGTTGACATTTACAAAAAGTGAATAATTATATGAGGTCAATATAATCAATAAATTGTGGAGCTCATTCAATGAACAATTCTCACAAATCAAAAGAATATAAAATAAACAATCAATATTTTAATAAAAAGGGTGAAAACCAAAAATGACAGTCCCTACCTCAATTATGGATCAATCTCTCATGAATAACTCATCCCCTAGCGATGAAGGTGATCTGGTGCATTCTTCGTTTTTCTCACGATTATCCTCAATCTGATCGTATATTGTTCATTGATCCCGATCCACCAACGAAGGATTTCAATGTTCCCCTCAAATACCTCCCAATGTTATAAAAATATCCTTGAAATTTTTTAAAAATGATATACTTATAGAGGGTATTTGGTTTAGGTTATTTAATAAATAATTAAATAAATATTTTAATTTATTTAATTATTTTTCCCACATTTTTGATCAAGCAAAACATCCGATGTTTACCCAGTTTATGTCTTTCTTAGGGTAAAACCCATATTTTTTACTCAAAGGTGGTCTTGGATTTCCCATAAGATTCCTCATTTATGAGTTATTGGTTTTAGTATTATTAAATAAATAAATTGAAATATTTAATTTATAGAGGGTATTTAGGTTAGGATCTTTAATAAATAACTAAATTAACATTTCAATTTATTTAACTATTTTACTCACATTGGAACTCAATCCCAACACCCAACACAAACCAATTTTATGTCATGTTTTGGGTAAAACTCATATTTCAGACTCAATGTTCTTCTTGGATTTCAAATCTGATTCCCCGTTTTTTGTGTTATTTGGGTCAGAATTATAAAATAAATAAATTTATTTATTTATTTATCTAATGAACCTACCAATGACCACCTTAACTGAATGACCTACACCGACTAACCTTATGTCACACTTAAGGTAAACCAAATGTCCCAAAATCAGTCAGGGTATCAAATTTTTTATCTGAGACTCTATCTGGGATTCATTCCACTATTTCAAGGAAACTATGCAAGTGTGATATAAAATATATAAAATTATTTTATAAAATTATTTTTGAGCTCACCAAGCCTTAGAATCTCATGTCATCTCAGTTCCTGGCTACGAAAATATTCCTAAGAATATTTCAATATATGACATAGAAAAAATAGTGTCTCTAAATTTTATCAGTACTAGATTTCCTTGTTTCTGATGACATAGATGTCATAACCAAGGAGTAACCTACAAGAATACTAAGTCACCCACAGTAAAATCTAAAGGTCTCTCCCTATGGTCTGTATATGATTTCTATATGCTCTGAGAGGTGACCAGTCACTTCTCGGTCAACAATACTATATCCAAAGTCTCCAACACCAGGACCGATCCCACAACATCTACCTCACCAACCTCATACAATTATAACAGTGATTGACAAGGTTGACCATAGAGAGCCTTATAGGGTCCCATCAGGATAGAATCTTGGTTAAATGTATTATAGGAAAACTCAACAAAGGATATATCCTCATCCCATAATCCTAAAAATTCAATGATGCAAGATCGAAGTGTACCCTTCATAATCTGGATCATCCTCTCAGATCTACCATCTGTCTATGGGTGATATGTTCTCCTCAATCTCAACTGAGTCCCCAAAGTCTTTTGTAAGAATTTATAGAACTATGATGTAAAATTTGTGTCTATATCTAATATAATATCATGGTAACTTTGTGTAGATGTGAAATCTCACAAATATATATCTTTCCTAACTCATCTACAAAAAAATACTCCTAGATTTTTATGAAATGGTCCACCTTAGTCAGCTAATCTACTATCACCCATATAACATTACAATTCCTTGAGTTCCTTAGTAACCCTATTAAAAATCCATTTTGAAATCATCCCATTTTCATATGGACACTATAATTGGCTATAATAAACCACCAAGAATTTGATGCTATACCTCCACTCTCTAGAAGGGAAGAAATCATGTAACAAAACCCGTGAATTCATCTTCATACCCAGCCACCAAAACTGTTGTCTGATGTCATGGTATATCTTTATTAGCTTCAGATAGACTATACACCACAAGTCATGGGTGTCTCTCATAAACTATTCTCTGGTAGGAGAAGGTACAATAACCCTCCCATATATATAAATCGCATCGTCATTATCTAAGGGCCAACCTAATACTGGATCAACTCCCACTAATTTCCCTCACATCACTACACACTTTGAATCTAACTCTTAAATGGTATTATACTGGTCTACTAAGGTTAAAATGATGAAAAATTGTTTGCAATCCATTTCCCCTCGCTCCTTGGTCGCATCTGTCCTCCAATCATCCAAAAAACACATCATATTCCATTGTTCCTCTAAAGGATACTATCTAAATTCTTGGGCACCCCGTATCTTCCTTAAGAGATTATATGAAACCACATTAACATTACCTAGTTCCTAATCCATATCAAATTTTAATGTCTTTAGATACTTCACCGAGTGCCTCTACCTCAAATTTAGGTCTCGTTTTAAGAAGATATAGTAGAGACTCTTATGGTCTTTGTAGATGAAAAACCTCTATATAAATAGATAGTGTCACCAACACTTCAAATCACAAACCAAACATTCCATTTCCATGTCATGGGTAGGATAATTATCCTCTTGGAGTCATAGCTATCAAGACCCATAAGAAATTACCCAATATTCCTATATTGGAAAATCAACTAATTAGACTCTTTAGGAAGCTTAAAATTTCACATATCCTATCCTAGCTTTTGAAAATGTCAATATTGGAGCTATCATCTAATTCATCTACATCTCAGGAAAATCTTCCTCAAATTTATATTAATAATTTAACTTCACCCATTTCTTGGTTAGATCTATCATTATCACTACCAAAATAGAGAAATCATGGATGAAACACTGGTTTTACCCTACTAAAACACGAAAAATTAAAATCTTTAATACATTTTAAGGGTGATCCCATGACATTTACACCTCAAACTCTTATGGGACTATAGAAATTCTATCCTCTGACGCTAAATTCCCAGGGAAATGAACCTCATGAATCCAAAAGCGTCACTTTAATAACATTGGAATAAATTTTATGTTCCTGAAGTGTATTCAAAACTATATTGATATTTATAGCATGATTCTTTGAGGAACATGAATAGATAAGGATGTCATCAATGAACACAATGGAGAATGAGTCAAGATATGGTTGAAAGATTTTGTTCATGAGGTCTATGAAAACCATTGGAGTATTATTAAAACCAAATAGAATCACTAAGAACTTACATAGCCATACCTACTCTCAAATAACACCTTTGGTACATCTTTCTCTCTGACAGATAGTTTATGGTAGCCTAAATGCATGTCAATCTTGAAAAACCAACATGGTTCTCACAACTGATTGAAAAAATCACCGATCCTAGGCAATGGGTTATTATTCTTCACCATTAAGTACATTACCTTTCTATAATACAAAAATAGTATAGAGACCCTATTTTAATTGCATGACTATTACATCAATTTAAACAGAAAAACATAATATTTATATATTCAAGGATCTAAAGGTTTATTATCTTGGGGAAATTAGGATCATACATCACTTATACATAAAAATACAAATATTATTAAAATACTTCTTCTTTTTTCACTTAAAATCTCTCATATTATCCTTAGTAAATGTAGGCACCTGATGATATACATAAAATAAAGGGTTGATCCTAAATATAGGTATGGGAAAGGATAACACAATAGAATAAAAAGAAATGGATCAATATTTTATTGGTGAGTATAATTATCATTCTGTTTTTATAATAACGGGATCATAATAATAAGAATGATTAAGACATTTGAAAAGGGAATGGAATGATACAATGTATAAAAATGAAATATTTTTTCATAGTGGTCAAATACCACACATAGTTGTGAAAAAATCTAGCATCATGTTCATGCATTACATATGTTCATAAATCACAACATCATCATTATGAACAAATATAACAATATGATCATGTATAATACACATAATCTCATGGGACAAATCACACTACGCAATTAATTGGAGGAATATATAATTCTCTGCCCACCCATCACATCAGAATATTCACATAATCATGCATGGAACATAGAACATATAACAATCATAGTCATTAAATGACCCATGGAATGGAATTGGTTTCGTACAAATTTCATAAATCATACTTTAATGAATAAAATTTGGAGTTTCCAAATGAATAATGGAAAAAGTATTTGTCATAAACATAATTATTCTTGAGTGAGAAAGAAACAACTCAAGAAGAGTCAAATATGTGTTTTGAAAAGAAAAGACTTTTGGGGAAATATTTGTATTTGGATTAAAAATCAAGGTGGAAACATGTATATAATAGAAAATAAAAAATAACAAAGGATAAAGGAAATTTAGAAAATATTAGATGAATATCCCAACTAAAATTTATTTAAAAGAGGCATAACCCAAATTAAGGGTGTTGGGTTCAACAAAAACCTTACATTAAATCACACTTTATTTGATCGCTTTTTTCTTCCTAAATAATACAATTAGATTTATTAAATATTTTCAAAAGAAGTGAATTATGTTAATTTATGTCACTATTTATAAATTATAATCATTTTTTTATATTTCTTAATTTCCATTGTTGAGGTTGAAGTTTTTTTATTTAATTTTTTCCTTATAAATTTCTTATTTCACTTGAATTTATCTATTTTGATTAAGGTAACTTATATATAAGTATAAAAAAATAAAGAAGATTAAAATAAATATATTTATAAATTTATATATAATAAATAATTTATTTTGGACAATAAATAAGGTTTTGGACAAGGAACAAAGTTGGAAATATCCTTGTTGGCTGTTAACCGATCGTTATCAGGAACACCGTCCAATAGAGGAGAAAGAAAGCTATAAAATATAAATACATAAAAAATATAGTTTTTATAATATTTTAAATTCATTAAAATTAATTTAAAATACTAAGTAATTAATATTATAAGTTTTTTTGTAAATGGATAGAGTAATAGAGGAAGAGAAGAGGAAAATGAAAAGAAGAGTATATGTAAACATACCCTCTTCATAGTATTTCTACCCTTGTACAAAACTATAATATCATGATGATTGGAGTTGGATTACTCCAAAATACCCCTATAGGTTATAAGATGATAAAAATAGTGGATTTTGGTATATATTTCTCTTTGTAAAGGGTTGTAGGAGTGGTTTTCCAAGGTTATGGAGAAGGGTTATTTATACTCAATGATGGGGGTATTTCTACAATAAAATATTGACTAAATTACCATATCAAAGGTAAACCTTATAATAGTTATTTTTTTACAATATAAATCATATAGAAATATAATATAATCATTTTAGTAACAAAAACCACATTATAATTCTAATTCATTAGTTTATTAAAATAGAATGTGTAAAAAAAGAAAAATAGTTCTTAATGAAACATTTTTTATTTAAAACTTTGGAAAATGATTTTTAGGGTCATAAATTAAGGTTATTTTATTTTAATGACTAATTTATGAAATTAAATATATTTTTTCCGAACCTCATGTTATACAAATTATTAGTTCGTTTTTACATCATGAATGATGTAATTTAAGATACATCGATTATGATAAAAACTATATTTTTACTATTCACCTGAAAATTGAAGTATTTCAGAGAATTACCAAAAATCAACTTTGGAGAATTTTAATGTAACAATTTAAAAAATGATATTAATTTTATAAAAATAATTTTATAACATAGATAATATTAATTTATAATAAAGAATTTATTACTTTTAATATATAGTTTAAAATACAGTTTATTCAAAATGTGTTTATATTTTATTTGAGTATTTTAATCTTGATATTTATTTTTTGGAACTATAATATTATTATTTTTTAAATTAATCATCATAAATAATATTTATTTCACAGTTTAATATTTCTAGGTTAAATTACTATTCAAATAGTCGTTTTACTATTCCCAATGACCATGTTACTATTTCAATAGTCACCATACTATTCCAATAGTCACATTTCCACCAATAAATACTAATTAATTAATTAATTATTCAACTCAACTCTTCTTAATGTTCTTTATTTCCATTTTCTACAATTTCAATTTGTTTACAGATATTTTTTTTCTTTTATATATTTTTATCCATGGGGGTGATGATTCTAAAAGATTGGGTCAATCCATCTTTTACCATTATACTTTTCTTAATTTAGATTATTTTCCCTTTTTTGTTTCTAATTTTCATTGGTTTTGTTTTTGGTCAATGTAATATAATTTATTAACAAAATAAATTGTTGACAGTTTATTAATGTGATGTATGTGTATAATACTATATAATATAATAAAACACACATTTATTTCAATGGGAAAATATTATTTATAAACACTGGTTTGTTACAAATAGACAAAGGGTGCCATCCACATTTTCTATAAACAACACCAGAGTAGCCCAATGATATGTTCTTGGTCAAACAAATCCCTTATGCTCTAAGCCATTAGGTTTAACTATGAGTTCCTTCCACTAAGTTAGTTCCATAAAATAAGGAGGAAATAACATAGGTTGTTCCCCTATAAGGATTTATATTTCAAGCTCAATCCCTCTCTAAGGAGGAATACTGGAAAATCCTTTATAAACACATCCTTATAAAGATCCATAACTGGAGTGAAAGATGAGGTTATTTCTAGCTCCACCAGAAGGGCAAGCCTACTAATTGTGTCATAATAGCTCTAACATGAGAAAGGTATATTCTCAATCTACCGAATCTAACATCCCATTCACTAATCAAAAATTCCTTATACCACTTTAGCATAGTAATGGATACACATCTTCTATAGTGGTCTATGTGCTCCATATAACTTGTAAGCTAGTTCATCCCAAATATCTCATTGAATTTATTAACTTTGAGGATTATAAAATCCAAGAATTTCTGATAGCCAATGATAATTGTAGTACATTATGTACTTCTATGATTATGGGATAATTTAGTCCCCAAGATATTGGTGATAGAATGTATTTTCAAAGATATTATTATTGGTTAGTCTAATCCAGCTAACACTTGAGAATAAATAAATGAATGGGAAGCACCAGTTTCAAAAAAAGTGTAAGATAATGTCAGATTTGGTTCCTTATAACCAAATTATTTTTTACTCTATGGTAACTTATATTCATGGGTTTGAATATTAATAAATTTCTTATCACATCATGATTGTTATTATGCATGGCATTGTATGTGATAATGTCCTGAGAATGGATATCTCATTAAAAAGTCATAGTGGATCCCATATATAATGATAACTTAGAAGTGCTATGAAATTATTCATGAATATATGTTCTATATCCATATGATATAATTTAAGGGACAAAAATGATACATGAAATCAGGAGTGGAGACTCATAGGACTTTGAGGAACCTTCTCATGGTGTACTCCCTTGGTAATGTTCAGGAGGATATTATGAGAACGATACCCGTCAATTGGAAATCAACATTTATAAGTGTCATTGGATGATCCTATATGAAAAACTGTGTATTCATCCTTAGACTTTTAAAATTATTATTAATGAGTTTTATGACTCACAAACCTACATGTATTTATGAAAAGCATGATGAAATATGTTTGTAGTGATGTAGGAAATATTGGGTGCGTCATGAGTAATACTGCATTAATGAATAAAGCGATAGAGTATTTGTCCCTTCTTTTATTTAATGGAAGTTGATGTCTTAGTGACTTTGATGGAAATGATATAGGCTAAATAAATCCATGTCCATGTTGTTCTAAAGGAAAGTTCAATTTCCAAGAATTCAAAGAAATATAAATCAAGCACATGGGTTGATAACACTAAAATTCAACTCGCTTAATTAGAGATAGAGAGACAAAGGGATTATATTATATGGTAAGCATTAGTATAAGGTGACATGTCATTAATGCATTAACTTATTTATCTAAGGGTGACTTGGCGTGTTGCTAGATGCTAACCTAAGATTATAGGTTTCTCTACCTAATGCCATTTAGAAAGAGGCCTAGAGAGTCACAAATTAAGTGTATCCAGTATCACAGTTAAATAATATAACATTTTTTATTTAATAAGTTCAATAAATATTATTCCCGATAGTGGTTTAATAATTATACATTTATGCCTGATCACATTTATTCTGTCACTAGTTATTCAAGGGAATATATTGTGAGTAGAATATTTAGTAAATATTTATTTTCTATTTAGTGAATATAATACTTATTTATTTATTACTGCATAATGAAGTGATGTTTATTTAATAAATAAATAGACATTAATCAAGGACCAATAAATATTGTGGAGGATTAGTGGACTGATATTATGGGTCCGATGAGAAATAATAATATTGAATATTATTTGATTAAATAATATTTAATTATAATTCACAATTTCATTGTGTATCACAAAATAATAATAATAATAATAATAATAATATGTGACATGGGGTTTTTCTAGGATTAAATAATAATAAGGGTACTTGTGCAATTATTTTATTTTAACCCTAGAAATATAAATACCCAATTATATTATTTTCTCATTATAAAATTTTGGTTGTGCACAACAATATTTGTGAATTTTATAAATCCTAGAGAGATCTCTTCTCTAATAATGCTCCCAATAATAGTGAGCAATCCTCCCCCGTTGGTTCAAGGAGAATTATTTAGAAATGATTCTCGAGGTGATCATGGTGGATGACATAAGTGCAAGTATCTTCTATGCTAGCACCAAGAGACTCCTTCGGTGATGTCTATAGATTCATAGAACACGTGTGGATCACCACTATACTAAATCTACACTTGGTTTCTATAACACAATGACGATGCACCACATATCTGTCAGGGAACTCATCAATGAAGAAATAATTTCATTGAGATAATTCTTTATCCAATTAAATTAATTATAAATAATATGTTTTGATTTCATCTCTCTCAGTTCTGATGCAATTATTATTTGTATATTTCATTGACTCAATTATGTGGATCATGGCATTCATCATCATGATATCTTGGATTGATCATTAATTATGGAAAAATTAAAATTTGTGAACCATCCCTCCCACTCTTCCACTGCGCTCAGAACCATGTTTAGATACATATCAATTTAATTTAATACATACAAAACGTTATTCAATCATGTATGCCATGTTATATACTAGACTTTATTTTTCCTATAAATTGAGAATGGTAGGAAGATATTAATGAGATATGGGAGAATAGTATTGGACTGTTGTTAAGATTATCCTTAAGTATATGAGAAGAACAAAGGATATGTTTCTGGTGTATGGAGGATACAAGGAGCTTGTAATTAGAGGGTATGTTGATGCTGGTTCTTAGAAAAAACATAATGATATGAATTCACAATTAGGATATTTTTCTATCTCAACAGAGGAGTTGTGAGCTGGAAGAGTTCAAAGAATCCAGTTGTAACTGATTTTATAGTAGAGTCTGAATATATAGAGAGATCTGATGCAGTAAAGGAATCCATATGGATTCAGAACTTTTTTCAAGAGCTTGATGTGGTACATAGTAGTAAAGACCCTATCTCATTGTATTGTGATAAAACTACAACGGTGGCTCTGGAAAAATAGCCAATGTCGAATCAATGGATAAAGAACATATTCTGGAATTGTCCCCTTTTGAGGTATTTTTATCATCAGAGTGAATTTCCAATTAGCATACTACCCTCAGGAGAGAACGTGGTAGACCCCTTGAATAAAGGCATATCTCAGTAGAAGCATGAATATCATGTGATAGCTAGCGGACTGAAGGTTGTTAGTAGTTGGCGCTAGTGCAAGTGGATGTCTTTTGAAGTTGACACCTTAGAACAAACTTCTTTTTTACTTTATGATAACTTATATTCATGTTTTTGAATATTAATAAATACATTATCATGTCATAATTGTTCTTCTGTGTGACATTGTATGTGATAATGTCCTAAGAGTAGTTGTTACACTGAAAGGTCATAGCAGATCTCTATTTGGATGAGAACCTTAAAGTTATATGACACTATTCTAGAATATATGTTCTATAGTGTAATGATGTCATTTGAGGGACAAAAATGATACAAGATATTAGGGTTGGAGACTTATAGGAATTTGAGACACCTTCTCATGGGGTATACCCTTAGTAATGTCCAGGAGGATATTATGAGAATGAGACCAGCCAGTAGGAAATCATCATTTAAAAGTGTCATCAGATGATCCTATTTGCGGACATGTTCATTGGTCCTTATACATTAATATTATTATTACTATGTTTTATGACCCACACACTTATATGTATTGATGAAAACTATGATGACATATGTTTATGGTGAGGTAGGATATGTGGGGTGTGTCACAAGTATTAATGAATTAATGAATAATGCAATAAAGGATTCTTCCCTTTGGTTATCTAATATAATTTGATGTCTCAGGACCTTTGATGAATGTGATATAGCTTAAATAAATCCATATTCTTGGTTTACTATAGGCAAGTTCAATTTTCGAGTAGTCAAATAAAGAGAAATCAAGCACATGGGTAGATGACACTAGCATGCAGCCTACTTGATTAGTAATATCGAGACAAAGGGATCATATTACACAGTAGGAATTCATATGAGGTGATATGTCATTGTGGAATTAACTTCATTATTTATACATTCATTGGTGCATTTTTATACACTAACCTTGGAATTTAGGCCGCTCTACCTAATTCCACTAATAAGGATGCCTAGAGGTTTATACACTAAGTGTATCCAGTATCTCAGTTAAATAATATATTATTTGTTATTTAACAAGTTGAATAAATATTATTCCCAGTAGTGGTGTAATAATTATTCAGGTATTCCTGATCACATTTTTTGCACTAGTTATTTGGGAGAATATATTGTGTGTGGAATAATTAGTAAATATTTATTTATTATTTATTGAATATAATATTTATTTATTTATTATAGAATAATGCATTGATATTTATTTAATAAATAAATAGAGATTAATAATGGCCCAATAAATATTTTTTAGTATTGGAGGACTGATTTTAAGGGTCTCATGAGAAATAATAATATAGAATATTATTTTATTAAATTATATTTAATTATAATTCACAAGTTCGGTGCATGTCAAGAAATAATAATAATAATAATACTATTATTATGTGGAATGGGGTTTTTCTAGGATAAAATAATAATAAGAGAACTTGTGAAATTATTTTATTTTAACACTACTAATATAAATACCCAATTATGTAATTTTCTCATTAGCCTATTTGGGTTGTGCACTAGAATATTTGAGAATTATCTCAATCCTAGAGAGATCCCTTCTCCAAGAACACTCACATGAATAGAGAGAAATCATCCTCCACTGGATCATGGATAATTCTTTGGAAGCAATTCTTGAGGTGATCAAGGAAGCCGAAGCAAGCATAAGGATATTCCATGCTAGCACCCTAAGACTCTTTTGGAAATTTCTAGAGATTATTGGAACATGTCTGGATCACTTCTAGAGGAAATCCACACTTGGTTTCTAAAACACAACAACAATGCACCACAGATCTATCACTGGACTAATCAATGAATAATTAATTCCTTTGAGGTAATTCTATTTCTAATTAAATTAATTATAAACAATATGTGTTTATCTCCTCTCTATCAATTCTGGTGAAATTCATTATCATTTTCTTTAACTCGATTCTATGGAACACAGTTTTAATTATTTTGAGGTATCATATTGATCATTGATTATAGAAAAATTAAAAGGAGGGTATCATCCCTTTTATGCTTTCGATGTGCCCAAAACCTAAAAATATCATATAGGTGATCAAGAAAATACATTTAATCATAAAAAATTCCTCAACACTATCAACAGGGTCCCAATCCATTGAAAAAATTCAATATGTATCAACTCCACACCCTTTCCCCCAAGTCATCGATGTATGGGGAGTTTGTATCCCCTATTGAGGTCCTCCACCACTAGCTTTCCTTTATCTTATATAACACTTCTAAGAAGCCCTTGAGAAAAAATGTTAAAGATTTCCATAACTTCTACATCGATGGAACTTCACATGTGGGTTCCTACAACCATATCTAAGATGCCCACTTTTCCCACAATTGAAGCTCCTTGTAAAATCAAATCTCATAAGGAACACTAAAGAAGTTATTCTATAAATATTATTCTTATTTCCCTAATATTATTGATAATATTTATTCTTCATACCACTGGAAGAGGATCACATAATAGTGAGAGGAAGCTCAGTCACTGGTCCACTATAGACTAGAAATAATTTTATTATCCAATCCTTGTTTAGGACTATCTTAATGGCTAGGGATTTGTGCCACACAATTATTTGTGGTGTTAGATCAAATATCATAACCTATAATTTAATATTGGGATAGAATCAAATCTTGAACTTGTAGGACTTTTGGGCCTCCTTTATAGCCATAAAAGGTGGAATGTATAGTAAATTATTGAAATGATCAGTATACACAGAGGCTAACATAGATCACAACCTCAAATCCATGATCTCATGGGAATAGTCCATCTTCATTGTCATAGGAAAATATTGGTTGAGGAAAAGATCATTAAAAGTCTCCAATGTAATACCCTCTCATCCTCAAGCCTAATTCAAGGTACTCCATCATCTCATGGAAGATCTCTAGGACATAAAGGTCACTAATATCACTTTCCCATTCACAAGAGTCTGCACCAAAAATAAAATTATCATGATGATGTATATCTAGCCCTCCACATCCTTATGGCCTCCAATACCCTAAAATTTTGGTGGATTATAGAGTTTGATATCCTAAGAATGATTTTCCATGGCCTTCTATATGTTTGAGCCTCGAATGGGAATAATTCAAAAACTTCTTAGTTGAACTAGATTGCATCCTTAATCATGGGAGCTGGTATTGGATCACGTTGAGGAGAATCCTCATTTACTACTAGTTGTGGAATAGAAATATCCTACCTAACAAGAGAACCCATGGATGCCTCTACTAAAGTTCCCATCAAACATATCCATAAAGACATTTATAAAATTCTAAAAGATTATTTTAAACATCTGAAGCCATTAGTTCAAGGTAGATCTAAATCATTATATGGGATCACACAATTATTCTCCTAGGAGGCTACCCATAAAACAAGGTATATGACACCTAAATCTACCTATAGCTAAATACAAGATCTTTGTAACTTTATATTAGTAACAGTTATATATCTTTATAAAAAAATATGCTATGTTTAATTAATCTAATTATTTTACAAAGATATCACAGAACCATAGATATATCACATAAACATAGGATTAAACCAATGGAATTAATTAATTTACAACTATGAAATAGTCAAACAGATATATATGTCATGTGATCCAATGTTACTATTCATGATGCATTAATTCTCCCAAACCCCTTAAAATAATAACATTACAATATATTTAGGATCAATACGAAACTAGAAAAACATTAATATAAAAAAAATCCCAACAATGGTAACTCAGAGTATTGTTACACATGTGTTGGGTCAGCAAAATGAAACTTCTCTTCCACTGTATTACACAACCTAACTCCATTCCACATTACCCCAAAACATAGTCAATAAGAAAGAAAAATGAAAACAAAACGTGTTTAATTTTGTTATTCCCCATGATGAATCATGGAGTTTGATCTGAAGTGCCACATGGCATCATGTGTGCCTCCTCATATGCAAGAGGTCATCTACGAGCAATGAGAGTTTGGATGCCGTAAGTGGGGAGACTATACCATCAGTATCAATAATGAAAATCATAAATAATAACATATAGAAAATAATAAACAATGATAAAATAAATAGCATGGCATGTATCTCAAGTCATAAAGAGTAATAAACCAAAGACCGCAAAAAGTGGCAGTTCAAACAAGAGTGCGAGAATGATAGATAAGTAAATAATTTTTTTCATCCCTTTAGAAACTATGATTTTTCTTCATTAAAAAATCATTATCTATCTTCTATATTCTTTTCATTGGGAATTTTCCCTACCATTGGTCCCATAATCATGAAGCTTGTACACACATCAAGATTCCCATTTAGGGTGTGAGTATAACACAGTAGGACATCACCAATGTAACCTTAACACAATTGAATAATAAATAAATAATTTTATAACATGAATTGATATAAATACACAAGTAAATGTACATACAACCATGTATTGAGTCATCATGTGCTAACTAAGACACCATGAACATTGTCCCACCTGCTTTGTCACAATACTGAAAATAATGTTAATTTCTATCACCACACATAACAAGATGTGTAATAAGTCTCTAAATTAGTTTCAACCATGCACCTATTAGTATCATTTACAAGTTACATATTTAATTAACACCACACATGATGCCATGATGGCAGTCCTTATTAGGAACACCACACACCCCACCCAGATGGTGGTCATAATCCTTAGATGATGGTAATTCCCACCTGACATGTCTTATCTATTTGGATGTGTACGTCACCCCTACATGGTAATCATCCATATTAAATTATAGATAAAGGATTATCAACACCCCAAAATGGTTCATTCCCATGTCATCCAACATTTCCATGATCTTACTCATACCATCAAATGAGGTATAGTCTTAAGCCTTTCTCATATCGTCGTGTTCCACATTCAAGGGGTTGTCTAACAAATACTAAGCAACATGTTCATCCTAGTACCCAAAGAAATATTATAAAAGCTATAAAATAACTCAAATAATATGTATCACAAAAAGGAACAATAAAGAATATCAAGAAAAGTTCTAAATATTATATACACAAATTATAAGAACACATATCAAGGATGGATCATAAGGTCCACTAACACAACTACATGAAACATATATCAAGCATGGGTTTCAATCATAAATGTTAAAATCATTAAAATATCATATAAAAGTCCCTATAATGTAAGTATATTTCTGCTTCAATATCATAGATGTCAATTTCAAATTTCTCCAAGCTAGTAGTCACCCAAAATAATCTCACATCCAAAGTCTAAATAAGAGTCACCAAGAGAATCACCACTGAGATGTCATAGAACACCAATGATCCTCAAGAAAGTATTTTTTTACCCCAATACTAAGAATCACCTCAATAGAATATATAAATAACCATATTTTATTCCATAATAGCCTCATTCTATGATCATTTAAGAGGGATAGAAAAAATCAACCAGGAAAATATAGACTCACTAGAGTTCTCCAATGATTTAGCCCAAACTAGAAGCACAAGTAATGGAAGATGGAACAAGGCCTTAGATCAACCAAAGTATAGGAAAGATTGATCTAAAAATAAATAAATTATATATCTTAATAATTTCATATCACCAATTATACTTTTTCCAAGAATTATCCCTAAATTCACTAATCTCAGAGAGGGGATTACAATTGAGCAGTTTAATTTGAGGAAAATTTGTGAGGAAGTTATTAATCATCCTTTAATTATGATAAAAATAGTTTAAATAAAATAGCTCAATGATGGATATATTAGGAAGAATTTGATGTTTTGGCCATTTAAAACCACACGTGACCACCACCATGGCCTGCAACATGGTTATGATGTTCTTGAAAACTACATGTCCAAATGGGCATCCCAACAACATGATACCAAAAGTTAAAATATTTTCCCTCACCCTGTTTTTTCAAAATAAGAATTGTGAGGTTTCCCAAAGTGTGGTCGATATTTCCATCCCTAGTACACCATTCCCATATAGACACTTATTTTCTCCTATTCTATTTTACTCAAGAGTTCACCAGGGACCACCATGGCCTGCACCACAGTTGTGGAGATACCTATATTGAACATAAAATATCTAAAAACTAATTAAAATAATCCTAAAACCTCCAAAACATTAAAAACTAAATAATCATTAATCTCAAGGCTCAAAACAACACTTAATACAAGAAAAAACGTTCATTTACCTAACCATTTAAAATAAGAGTGTTACATGGAGGATGTTTGTGTTGGTTGGATAACAACTACACTAAGGCTAAAGATGGGCTGAATTGAGTTGTAAAAATTTTATTCACTTTAAAAAAACCCTTTTTACTGTATAATATAATCTGACCTTTTTTATCACGAGATTTTTGGGGAAAATATACAAATAAATAATAGATGGAAAATATAATATTTACAGTGGTTTAGGTAACATAAATCCTTAGTACACTCCACTAATTCTCAACTCCTAAAACTTGGTGATTTTCCCAATAAATAATCCTTTTACCTTGGAATGCTAGTCCTTTTACTGGGGACTACATGACTAAGTACAAGTATTCGAAACTTGGTAAAATATCAAGGTATTTTAAGAAGGATCCAGCATGGATTTATGAACATCAATCTTCAAGGTTCTTTTTCCAAGAATGTTCATAGTGAAAGATAGAATAAACAGAGAGTTTATTTATGAGGTTCACTATTGTAAGATATAACTAAAATAAGAGAATAAATCTTCAGGATAGATGATAAGAATAAAAATAAGATTAAGGTGAGTGATCCAAAATAATAGTCATTATCTTGAATGCATAGCTACAAAAAAGTTGAATCTTCTTCTTTTTTGAATAAAACGGAAAAGTACATAGTGATTCAAAAGTGGTTGAGAGAGTTTATAGTGAATCTAATTATATTATTATGTATATTACCTTTTTAACTAAATTGAAAAGGCATAAAAAACCTATTTCATTAATTTCACAACCCCATACCTATAAAATATGGGATTATAATTCAATTTCAAACATCCTTCACTCAAAAGTACCTCAATAATAGTACCAGACATTAAATTCTCATTATACTTATTTCTAATCTATGTATTTATAGATTTTCATAATCCTTTTATCATAAATATTTAATCTAATAGTTAATGCATGCATGAAACCATTAATTTCAATGGAAATCAAATTGACTGTAATTAATAGTAGGTTCTAGAATTATGTAGCTTATTACAAATCACTTTGTAGATGAATTCTAAAGATTTGAAGTCACATAGATGATTTGATCCACTTAGTAAATTTTCACATAGATGATTTATCTATATATCCAAATTTCATATCATGTAGACATCTTACTCATGTAGTTTAATTTTATATAGCCAGATGAATTATGTTTCCATTTGGAACTACATATTTGATTACTCCACGTAACCAATTCACATTGCCATTTGATCAACGTAACTACTTTCTCATGTATGGGATTCATCAATATAGGTGACTTTAACATTGTCAATTTTATGATGTAGTGTATTGATATATTAATTTTATTCACATAGCCAAATTTCCATAATTAGGAAAATTTACAGAAAACTTCCATATTTGTTGATTTCAATATAATAAATTCAAAGGTACATTAAAAACCTAATGAACACACTTAAGAATAATTTTCATTAGTAACATATGACTGTATTTTGAGATCAATACATCATAAAGATCATGGTATATGTAAGATCAAAATTAGTAGTCTAACAATCTCCCCCTATTTTGATCACAAAACCCATTATACATAGACTTAAAATTTTAAAATGTGCAAGCTAGTTTTTGAAAACAATATAATTTGTAATAATTTTAAAATTTTGTGTTTATAATTTCTTTATCCTCTTTAATGTAAATTATACTCTTTTTATTTATTTATCCCCCTTTTTATTAGAGTTATCTCCCTTTTGTGTCCTTAAAAATGAAGGGTAAAGAAAAGAAAAATATGTTAGTATAGAAATTTTAGTGATGGAAAATTAAAATAAGGGTTGAAATTGAACGGGGGTTATTTTGTGATTTAAGCATAGAGATTTCATCAAGGGAAACAATAAAATAAAATAAAATAACATAAAAAATAAATTAAAAAAAATTGATAAGAAACAAGTCAAAAATTAGATAAATATGAATTGTATTGATAATAAACATTGATAAAAAAATTATAATCATCCAACACCAAAATTAATTACATGAACATCAAAATATCCTAAAGACCTAGGATTATGGATTAGATAAAATTGATAACAAGTTTTATGTGGAGGCTTATTAAATGTGTAATAGGTATGAGAGGTAGTAGTAAGGCCTATCACTAGAGCTGGCACAACTCTCACAAGCTCCACAATATCACTCTCTTCAGATCAAAACAAAGATCTATCTTGTGGCCCCTGAGTGGGTGTTCTGAAAAAATTCTAAATATTCATGGTTTTTTTACAAAAATCATAAGATCTATAAGGGAAAAAAACTATCTTTTTTGGAGGAACTAAAAATTTATCTCATTGAGTAGATATTTCATTAGTTATGGAAAAATTCACCTTATATTTTTCTTTCCAATAGATTTGGGCTAGATCATAATAAATATTTGCTCTCTATCGGGTACATTGAATGGTATTTGGAGGATCTAGTCAAAGAGTCCTTCCTTGAAGGTATAACAAATCATCTATAGAAATATCAATTCACATGATGATATATGACTTTAAGAACTCTAGAATAGCAGTAGATATTTATCTATGCATCTTGGAAACTATTGGGAGACCATTTTTGAGGATCCATTTGAAATATTCCAGTTTTTTGGAGGAAAAACTATAAAGAGCACTAGGCTTGGTAGTAAGGTGGGAACTATGTGAAGTAACTATAAGCTCTAAATATAACTTCTTTATAATCTGGTCCATATATCCTTACACAAAAATCATTATTTCATTAAATGATTGTAGATTCTTATCCATATTAGCTAGATACTCAACTAAAATAGGAGACAATTACTATAAAACACTTGTAGAAAATTGAGGAACTAGAGAACTGGAAACAGGTTCTATTTCATTAGGAACAGGTGTAAATGGATAAAAAATAGCTAGTTTTTCTAAAGTGATAAGTATGGGATGCATATAGATAATCATATCCTTTCCCTAATCACATAAAGGTATTTCCTATGAATTTGGGGTAGAAGATAAATCATCAAAATAATCCAAATACATATCTATAACCACATGATAGATCTCTTTCAACCACATAGAAAAAGTATTGGTGTAGTAATTGATTGGTAAAATAAATAACAAAACCACATCTCTTGTTTGTTTTGATACTCCGATTTTTTATTCTATTTTATTGAAGATGGCCAACCAAGACATTCAAATGCACATATGTTCTAATATCAATCGATATAAAAACTTTCTTTAGGTCCTAAAAATTAGTTTACATATCTTTATTAAAATATTACATCAGAACAGGTGTGAACATTTAACACTAAAAAGATTGGGTAAGAGAGAATATAAAATTAAAATATGAAGACATAAAATCAAAAAATCCTTGAAATATGGAACCCCAAAAGGTTCTGAGATGATTTTATTACAGGGACAAAACCTATTGAGAAAATAAAATATATTTATCACCAAAAATCATAATGTGTGAAATAACGTCTTAATTTACGACTTAAAACATTGAACCTCATAACTGTAACCTGATACATGTCTACCATTGGAAGATTTTGAATCATGTCACCCAAAGATTCAATAAGCATACCTAGATTATTCACTTTTGAATTTATAGCATAGAGTTCTCTAAGTCTATGAACTTGAGATTTTATCTCCCTAAGATCTTTTTCAGTTACCTCAGAGATAACTTATTGAATATGATTTAGATTTTTAATCAGGAATGTTTGGGAAGAAATGGTCCTAATTTTTCTATTGAAAATATCTTTTGAAACTAAATTGTCTTTTAACTATTTAATTTCACAATTAGAGGAAATCATCTCATTCTTCAACTCATCGTAATATAATCTAGGATTACCAAAATCAGTCATAATGGAAGAGGAAAATGTATTCATAATAGAACATTCATAACTCTAATTAACTGAAGGTACATCCTCTTGCACATGAGGAGGTGATGTAATAACCTCTGGATTATGAGAGAGAAATCTAGCTTCTTCCAAAACTATATTTCCAACTTCATCTATTACAAAAGGTGATCTAGGAAGGATTTGGTCAACTGTCTAATATTCAACCACATCATTTATCATTTCTTAAACATAAAGAACACTTTAAAATGGCCTTTTATAATGAGTTGCATCATCTGTCACAACAACTGGTGAATCATGATAAAAAAATTCGGACCTTAAGAAACTCCATCTCATGGTCTCAATAATAATTCTTCTACTACACATCTAATCTTTTTCATTTGAGGTTTTTTTCTGGAAACCACTAACACTCACACATTCCTAGAATCCACCATCTCAATAGGTTCAACTTCCATAGGTGGTGAAATTTGATATGGCTCCCCCATAATCAATACCTTCATATATAATAGGTCTTAAGGAATTTTAACCAGCATCCTAGAAGTATCTAATAGTCTTAAAAAGAATAAATAAAAGATTATTACTCTTATATCACTTTACAACCTCTCCCACATTGAGATCCACCTCTCCCTTCTTTAACAACAAGAATATGAGCCCTCCATAAGGGTAATAATTAAAATTTAATTTACATATACAAAAAATATGTATAAATTGCATCATATATATTGGTTGATTTAGCTTCAGGTTATTGATCTAGACATATAATAGGTACTTATCTTGAAATAATACCTTTTCTATTTCTCTAGACCTTTGGGAAATCCCAGTCTAAAAAACATCAATAGAACCTTCCATTTAACTTCTATTTCTTTTATAACCTTCTTATTACAGGAAAAGGGTCCAAACAAGAACTTGAAAACCTTAGTTGGTCCCAATGAATACGTACAAACTAGATTATGGTTAAAGTTAAAATCGTCGTCATGAGGATAATGGAAAAACTCACCCAATTCCACTAAAAAAACAAGCATGAATTTTTCATTGATATTTGAAGAATGAAAATCCATTATTTCACTGAATATGAATTTAACATTACTTATTAACCCATTCACTTCATCCACAAATATGAAACCTAATTTCTTTTTATCAAACACAAACTACCATCCTTAAAATTGGAATAATTTTTTTAGAATCATTTTAGTTCTTTGAAGTTAAACCATATCCATGGCCTTTCCACTAAGAAATATGCATGGTTAACTATTTCCTCGGGATTTTTTGGAAGAGCCAAAGCTACTATCATCACTTCACTTCAACTTTCCCATGGTAGAAAGGTCAGTTAGTGTTTTAGAGATGATTGAGAGGTTTTGGTTGATGATTTAACTTTTTAAGGAAGAAACATAGGAGAAGAATATGATGGTTTGAGGCTTGATTCATTATTTTAGATCACATACTAAATTCCTAAAGGAGTACATAACTGTTTTGGAATTTTGGGTCAATTCTAGATTAAAAAAATTCAATTAAATAAAAAATAGAGAAAAATACATTTTTTTTCTAAAATTAAATCATATTTAATTAAAAAATCAAATAATTTGTTTTTAAATTCAAAAAAATAGACTCACTAAATTCCTATAAACCATTAAAATGAGGATAAATTAAAAATTAACATAAAAATTGAAATATAATTTAAAAATAATAATAAGTAAAATGAATTTAAATAATTTTGAATCAAATAATCCTAATTCTCTTTTAATAAAATAAAGATGTTCACATATAAGGGGATTTATGAAAATATCCTCTGATTGATGCTTTTTAAAGTTGAATTTGAGAGATATATCTCTTTTTTGAGTATGATCTCTCAATAAATGATGCCTTGGATTAGTATTATTGGTTCTAGAATGATTTATTAGATTCTTAGAAATGTTTATAACACTAGTGTTATCACATTTGATTGAAAATTTATAATAATTGAATCAAAAATCAAATAAGGTTTGTTTTATCAACAACACTTATACACAATAACTACCAATATTAATTTATTATGAATCAACAATAGATAATGCGACAAAGTGTTGTTTCTTGATAGACCATGATAACAAGGATTTCCCTAGAAAGTGGGAGGTTCCTAAGGTTCTATTTTTATCTAGTATACAACTACCAAAACTGAAATTGGAATAATATGTAAAATTAAAATAAAAAGTTTTTATAAAAATCAACGAAAGGGGAATTGTTCCTTTTAAATAGCATGAAATTATTTTGGAATATTTAAAATGAAATTCCTTGGGATTTTCTAGGAATATTACACATAAACATACTGCAAACATAATTTCTATTCAACTATCAGTAAAATACAATGAACTCATAATTAATACAAAGTATATATTATTTATAACTATTTTTATAGTTTTATCCAAATCATTATTTTCATTAGATATCATAGGAGTTACATAAATTTTAATTTTTTAAACTAAATACTACTTAAGTAAGTTAAGTATATATTTTCTATAATTTATCACATTCACATAGTCTTTTTGATAAATTTGAAAACATAAAAAGAAATTAAACTAACTCATTATGCTCATTTGAAAATATTTTTTCATGATTTTTGAAAATAAATTGGAAAAAAAATTATTTATAGAATCAAAAAATAAAATCATCAACATATATTAGATCCAAAAAAATTACTTGATGATGAAGTTCTCTTGAAAATAGATGGATATTCCTCTCCTACTAAAACACCATTTGATAAAATAAAATAACTTAACTACTCATACAATGCTCTAGGTAATTATTTAAGTATATAATTGGATTGGGTAGGTTTGAATACTGAATTTGGAAGGTGGGGATTTTTAAAGCAAGGAGGATATTCACCATATGATTCCTCCATAAGAAACCATTTAGAAATGTAGTTTTCATATCCATTGGATATAATTTGAAATTCATATGTGATGAATAGGCTAGGAGAATCCTAATGGATTCTAATCCACCTACAGTTGTGAGGGTATCTTCATAATCTATCCCTTCCTCTAGATTATACCATTTATCTATTGTGTATCCTTATTCATAGCAATCACACCTTGATCATCCTGTTTATTTCTAAAAACCCATTTTATGCCATATAAAAGGGTAATCTAGAGCTCTATAAACTAATTCTCATACATTGTTCAACTTGAGAAGGTTTAATTCTTCTTGAATAGCTAAAACCCAACTCTTATCAACTAGGGATGGTTCTAAGGTGTTACGTTCTAGTAGAGATAGATTGGAAAAAAATTACTAGGTTTTTTAAACATATAATAGTCTCAATCCCTTCATCTAAACTTCCTATAATAGTTGCAATGGGATAGTTCTTAAGGGTTCTGGGATTTCTAGGCCACACAATTCATGGTTCAACAGTATCCATCATTTCAGGATTTAGTTCACCAAAATCAATTTTTTGGATCATTATCCTTTTCATATTCAAAGATATTTTTAGGTCTCATGTTTTCAAAATAAACAGTTAACTTAGTTACTTGAGTCATTTTGTGACCAAAAGTATCAGTTTCATCAAATTTCACAGGATTTGATTCTTTAACAATTTTTACCTTTAGATGTGAACTCTATAAGCCTTGGAAGTAGTATAATATATAAGAAACACTCTTTAAAAGTAAATTGGAACAAATTTCTAAATATTTAACTTGCTGATTAGAATGTATACTTTTTACCCAAAATATTAAAATATAAATCTTTTGGATTTTTATAATTCCAAAGTTCAGTGGGAGTTTTCTTCAAAATAGGCCCAATAGACATCTATTTATAACACAACATGTTGTATTTATAGCTTAATACCAAAAATGAGTGGGCATGTTACATTTATATAAAATTATCCTAAAAATTTCATGTAAGATCTTATTCTTATTTTCAACAACACCATTATATTAAGGAATCTTGGGGGATGAAAAATTTTGCTTGATACCATGTTTTGAATAAACAGAAGAGTTTTCTCCTAGGACTGAAATTCTAGGTGGCCCAAAAAAATAAATATAAATATGTTCTAGGGGTTTTAAGTAGATACCTATTTAATTAGTTTAAAATATGAGTTGTATTGCTTGACCATTTTTCATGCATCACATAATCTCCCTTTGTTCAATTTAGGTTGAGGAAAATCTGAAACAAAATTCATTTTAGAAAAGTTTCTCAAATAATAGAAATTAAAATGTCCTTGTATTCTCTATCAAATCCAAAAAAAAATTCATTCTTTAAATAGTTCATTTTATTTCTACAAATTGAATTAAGATCTAGAGTATAGACATTCTCTCTTCTAGGTGCCTTAAATTTAAGAGGTTTATCTTTGAAAATAGAATTGGAATTATTGTAACAATAGACAAAATAAAATTCATCACAATGATGGGAAATACTTATTAGTTTTTGTTTTATTATATATATATATATATATATTGATTTGGATTGAGAAATTGTTTACAACTGATATAACTCCTATAATATTTCCTTTTGGAGTGTCACTAAAAGTTATATAGACTC
The DNA here is from genome assembly GCA_963277665.1 of Viscum album. Classification (NCBI taxonomy): domain Eukaryota; kingdom Viridiplantae; phylum Streptophyta; class Magnoliopsida; order Santalales; family Viscaceae; genus Viscum; species Viscum album. The sequence continues at coordinate 453,021,841 of OY728133.1, forward strand.
CATAAATGTTTGATAAATAGTGGAAATTTTAGAAATATCCAATCATATTTCTTGAGAATCCAATATCCATATACCATTTCTCATTGATTATATTGAAATTTTTTCTCTATAAAGAAAAATAAAACAAGAAATTATTTTGGTACCCATATTCTCTTGGGTCCAAAAATGTTAGAAACTAATAATTTGGGTACCCAAATATGTTTTTTTTGTCCAGAGAATCCAATACTAAATTATGAAAAACATTTTATGAGAAAAGAATTATTAACACTGAAAATATAATGTTTTATTAAAATGGAATAATTATAATAGTTCCATGGTTTTCCATAATGAAAACAAATATCTTTGTAAAAGTTTTTATTCTTATAACTTGGAAAAAATATTTTTTGTAATGCTTTGATTTTTTGACTTTTATTCCAATTCCAAATCTATTTTTCTGAACTTTATCATTTCCAAGAATTTGATTTAATTAATTTTTACCATCTATGAAAACACATGAAGATTATTTAAAATATTGAATATCCATTTGAATATTATCAATTTTGTTACCATGTTCAATAAAAGATTCTATATAATTTTACCACTTGATTTAAGATCTAAGATTTGTTTATTCAAGTTATATTTTTCAATTACAACATCATTATAGAAATATTTGAGAGTTTTATTTTTCTTTTTTGAAGATTAATATTTTTCTAGTGTGACATAGTATTCATTTAATTATTCAAAAGATAAATTTTTACATTTATATCTAGGTTCAATATTAGAAGAATAATAAGATTTTACCTCACGAGTTTGTGCTATAAAGTACATGTCAGCCTTTTAATTAGTGTTTTAAACTTATAATTATGAATATGTAACATCACTAGAATATTAAAAGAAACTCTCTGTGGATTTCATGGAGTTATTATCTTTATTATAAAGATATATTTCATAAAATACTTTTTATGTAACATATTGTTGTCTTGTTGTTAAAGAAAATAAAGTTTCATGTGTCTAAGATTCTAGAATACATATCATCGCATTTCCTTATAATTTCTATTTAATTTATTGTACTTGTGAAGGATTTTTTTGATCCTCTTTTCTTATTGTAAAACTTGTTTAACTTCCATTGAAAATGTTAAATTTCACAATATGAATAAAAACTATTTGAAGTGACCTCGTTGGATTAAAGTACAAATTTTTTTCCTTACTCTACTTATCATATTTTGAACTTGAGACTTTTAAATAAGTATTTTTCTTCTTAATCATTTTATTCACATTAGACTCTTCCATTTAATCCTCATGAATCTTAAGAGTTAAAATAATAGTTTTGATTTTGAAATATTTCACATTAATGGATTTCCTAATGGAAGTTGAAATTCCACTCCACTTCGATGGTATAACTCAATGAACTTTCAAAGCTAGATATGGTTAATTAATTGGTTCTCCCAGAGTAGAAACATTATTCACAATATTTTTAAACTTCCCATTAATTTTAGTTATGGTTTCTTCATCATCCATTATGAAATTATCATACATTAACTTATCAATGTTATATATTTACTATCTAACAATATCTATACCTTCTTAAACAACTTCTATAGTTGTCCACATCTAATAATTTGTGGCGCACTATGAAACTCATTTAAACTCATATGAATCTAGTACACATATAATATAATTAATTGATTAATAATTTAAATAATATTTTAAATATGTATTGGAATCCCATTTATTAGGTCCATTTTTTTTAATTTTATATGGAATAACAAGCTTTATATAAACATTGAGACCAATATTTTTTAGGTAGATTATCATTTAAGCATTTAAACATCTATAGTTTAATTCATTAAATTATGGGACTCTAACCACAAACATACCTTCTCTATAATTATAAATTTCATCTATTGAAGATGATAATTAAGATCTCAATTAGTTAGAGTTGAGAACTCAATAGTCATAACATCTTATGCAAATTTTTGGTTGGAGAACAACTATACTAAGACAAATGAGGGGGTAAATTGAGTTTTTGGAATTTCCTTCACATTAAAACCACCATATTTAAGGGATTATAAAATCTGATCTTTTCTTATCAATATAATGTAACAAAAAATATAAACATAAATAAAATATATAGAATAAAATATTTATAGTGGTTTAGGGAACAAAAATCCCCTAGTCCACTTCAACTATACTAAACTCCCAGAACATGGTGATTTTCACTAGAATTAGTCCTTTTACTGAGAATGAAAGTAATTTTCCCTTTGAATGCATGACTAGGTGTAATTAGTTGAAACATGATAAAACATTAGTATATTTTAACCAGGCTCCAGAAAGGCTTTACAATCACAAAACTTTTAGGTACTTTTACCAGGAACGTTCATAATGAAAGGGAGAATAAACAGAGAGTTGGTAGATGAGGATCATAATTGTAGGATACATCTGACAGAAGAGAATGAGTCTCCAAGATACATGATAATAATACAAATCATCTTAATGATATTTTTTTGAAATAACACTGATGATATTGAAAGCACAACCCCAGATAATTTGATCTTTTTGTTATTTTTGAAGAAAACAGAGCAACACATAAAGCTTCAAAATTGAGTGAGAAAGTTTATTGTGAAAGTTCTGTTTTGTTTTGTATTACCTTTTTCACCCATATAAAAAATAATAAAATAATACCCTTTTAAATGAACATCCTAAAATACTTAAAATATGAGCTTAAAATTAAATTTCAGATGCCATTTCTTCAAAAATTCCTTAGCAATAACACAAACCATTTAATTATCCATGTACTTATTTAGGTTTACACTTGTGGGTTTTTATAATCATTTTTGGCGTTAAAAAAAGTAAGATATTAGTTAATGAATGCATGCTAGAATTAATTCCTACAAAAATTACACCAATTTTAATAAATAATAGGCTGCACAATGAAATAGCTAATTGAAAACCATCACATAGTTGAATTATAAAGATTTGAATTCATGTAGGTGATTTATCCACATAGTTAAATTTAACAGGAATCATTCCCATATATTAATTCCTTCATGTATACTTATAACTCACATAGATGAATTTGATGTTTCTTAAATTATTACATATACATTTGGAGTCACATAGCTGATTACTCTATGTAATTGATTCATGTATCCATTTGATTAAAGTAACTATTTACTCATGTATGTGATTAATTGATATAGGATATTTCCATGTAGCTGATTTATGTATGTGTTTCCTTCTTATATCCAAATTTCCATACTTAAGAAAATTTTCGGCAAACTTCTAGATTTTCATATTTCAATAGAATAAACTAAAAAATTACATTAAAAACCTGATTAACACACTTGAGAGAAATGATAATTAGTAAAATAGGAAGGGTATTTGAGATCATAAAAAAATAAATCTCATGGTATAATGTTGATATAAAAGGATAGAATGGTTTACCATTACATATGGGATTATGTACTCCCTGGCCCTAGAAGCCCAGTGCCGATGTATTAATTTAATACATCAGCATGATTAAAAGGAATCAGATCCTGAAGGACCAATTAGTTAAGTAGTCTTGGAAAATATATTACCTACACAATCATTATATTACAATTTAAAACATAAAAAACAATATATATAATCCTTTAGGAATGACATTATTCTTATAGATTAACCCTGTAGATCAGTCAAAATACACCTATTGGAATCTAACTAAAATAAAACATAAGAAAGTGGTGAGATCATATTCTTATTAAGGGTAATATTGAAATATAAGCTCTTATGAATACATAACCATAAACCTCAAGAAATGATATATAACTTAAACAAAATCCCTTTAAACGTAATCTTCAGTATAATATGGAAAGAATAAATGATACCATATAAAATAAACATAACCATGGATATTGTACTAGTTTAATAATCACATAGAATATCCATAAATAATATTATAATGAGGGAATGTATAATTCAGTACATCTGAACTATAAATATATATCCCCAAGATATCTACTCTCAAGATCTATCCTCGTGATAATTTAAGTATGCGGGTAGAAACCCATCTGATTTGTGTCAAGATCTATGATCTTAACAATGTTAAATTGATTGGAAAACAAACATGAAGGGTTTGTCTCCAACTAATTTCATATCATGAGACCTACCAATGCATCGAGTGGCTATAGTGGGTCTCTCCCATCACTAACTAAATCTGATACATTCCTCATATGAAAATGGTGAAACATAAACAACATATTCATTCATATTAAAAACTAGTATACTAATTTTGAATACTTTAACCATAAACCAAGAATGGTATCTAAATAGCACATCCATAATCAAATTAACCACAAACCATTCAATGAAATATGGTAAATTATATCATAATATATAAAACTCAACAAGTCATAAGATCCAACAAAGGATGTTGACAAATGTGAAAATACCGTAATAAAATAATTAAAAATCTCTTGACGTACATACCACTTTTTACATTGAAATCATTTTAAATTATAAAATGCAAAATTTAAAAATATATTTTTGAATTTAAGTTTCCCATTTCACTTTGAAACTTTTAAAAGGAATTAATATTTTATAACATTAATTCCCATATAAATAAATCCTTAAAACCATTTTGAAAACATGTGCATTAATGATGTATATTTAGGAGAATAAATCTTTAAAACATTTGAAACAACAATTTAGTTAAAGAGTCCCATATATAAAACATTTAAAATATTCCTTTTGAAAAATTTTGATTCAAATTAAAATTAGGCATAAAATTTTCTTTATAAGACTTTATATAAATATAAATAAATATGTATGATAATATCAAGAATATTTAAATGGAGAAAGGATTAATTCTTCAAACATTCAAAGCGTCTCATTCCACTTTGTAACTTTTAAATAATAAGCCCAATATCATAAAATGAATCTTTAAATACCATGAAGATAAATTTATTAATGATATAAAATATAATATGGGCAGTACATACTCCACACATAAGAAATAGGAGGTGAACAAGGCTTATATCTCACGAATATTAAAAGTGAGATGGAATTCCCTTACCGCAGTTCTGATTCCCTTTGTACTTGTCTGAAACTAATATAAAGTAGTTTTTAAACATATTATTAACTTTTATTATAATAATAATAATATTTATAATATCTCCTATGATTCATTTATGAATTTATATTACCTATTTATAAATAATTTCCAAGTTAAGCAACATTTCTGGTAATAATTGCTTTGTTTATCGTATGTGTTTTGACTTGTTATTCTTGATCTTATTACATAGATAATGATTCAATTAATTCCAGAATCTGATGCATGATTTATATATAATATATATTTAGTATATAAATATAGACATATATAAAATATATGTAATGGAATACACCATTTATGGAGATGATAGGTAGTACGTACGCATGAATGTTGTTTCCATTTTATAATCGTATTGAATGGAAGAAAGTAAATGACATATATGTATATATATATATATATATTATAATTATTAAGTCATATATTTCATATTTATTCAGTATATACTTTTAATAGTCATTATGAAATGGTTAACTTGAAAGATAAATCTCATCATGTCGTGGAGACGGCAAGTCGTACATAGGCACAACTGACAATATCATTTCTTTAATCGTAAAGGGGTAAGAAAATGGATGGTATTTTAATTATAAATAATGAATATAATGTCATATTTGTTATTTATATCCATTATATTCATCATTATACCCATTTAAATAAATTATTGATGAAAAACAGTTTACACCACTGTGTGGAGACGGTAAAATGTATGTATGCACGCATGGTGATATTATTTTTCGTAGGATGGGTAAAAGGAAAAATATGGCTGTAACATAATCATAAAAACATATCATCATATATTATATTCTATAGTAATTACTTTAGTATTTAAACAACATAGTAAAAGGAAGTAAAATAAGAAAATAACTTGAATTGAATTGGTAAAATAATTACCTCTTCTTCGAGTATATACTTTTGATTTGCACAAAAGGACTTATTATGTTGGTTTTATGCCCAAATTATGGCCTATAGGTTTATTTTTGGGAATCTATGAGGATAAATGGGCATGTTTTGGCTGATATTAAGTTTTTTAGAGGTGTTAATAAAATATAAGGTGAGGTTCCCTTTTATAAGAGAGGGGTGAGGCACTTTTGGAAACTCCAAAACTATCAATTTATTATAAATTTATTTTCTATTTGAAACATCTCAAAAGTGAGTTATTTAGAGGATAAGATGAGTATGGGTTAAGAAATTAATTTTATAAATTTTTAGGTCACAAAATTAACCTTATCTTTTGGCTTTAACCATTAGTTAAACAATTTATCATTTATCGTGACAACTTGTCTTTTTACACTATATGGTTAATATAGTTACTGTAAAATTTTAAAAAAACTAAATTGTCTCATTTATGACATATTTAACATTATCATATTTATTTGGATGAATTATTGTGTTTTTTATGAATTTTATATCATTTAATATAATATTATTTATTTTAAAATCTCATTTATGTCAATTTTAAAACTATTTATTATTTGAACTTTAAAAGCTCATAACAACAATATTAATTCTAAAACATACCTTAACTCATAATTAAAATTTCATAGTTATCCAAAACATTCGTGGATTACATCAAATAGTTAAAATTATTTCTGTTTTTAGTATTATTAATATCATTTATTGGATTCTTCCTTTAATAAATCAATTAATGCATCATCATTGTGTCATAATTAAATTTAATTATTTATTGTCTAAAAATTATAAATAAATTATAATGATGTAGATAAATTTATTATATTTATAATTAATATTTATAGTTGAATTTATCTTATCTATTAACCAATATTAAAGATTATTTTGTTATTAAAATTTGAATATGAAATTTTTATCTCTTTTAAATAAAATATAATAAATGTCTTAATCTAAAAAAAGTGGATTATAAGAATTATATTTTATAAATAAGGTTTATTTGGGTCTAAAAACACTTATAAAATGAAATTAGTATAAGTTTTAGGGTAATTTTATATTATTATAATATTATTTTTATCTTTAATTACCATATTTACCTTTAACCATGGTAAATAAAATTCAAAAGTTACTAATCACAAAAAAAATTATTTTGATCCTATTAGACCAAATTTTTCATATTTATTAAATCAATTTATGTCCATTTTTATAAATTTAATTCACATAAGTGGTAAAATTATGTTTAATGCTAATCTTGCAAAAGTGCCTAGAAGGCAGGTAAAAGAGACACTCAGAAGTTCAATAATTTTTATAACAAAATCTATTATAAAAATGATTAAAATGACCTACATTAGATTAATATATATATTATTTATCTCTTTTGACTTTAAAATAAATTTAAACTAAAACAATTATTTAAAAGAAAAAGTCAATTTTTTATCATTAATGTAGTATTTTCACTATTCATTAAAAATTGAATGTTTTTATAAAAATTCCAAAAAATATCCCTAAGGTAATTTTAATATTATAAATTCATAAATGATACCTATTATACCAAATTAAATTTATAATAGTGTCTAAAATTAATTTTATTATTGTTTACAAAAGTACATAAAAACAAGCTCCTTTAAGAAAACTCAAGCCTAATGCACCCTTTTCAGAGTTATTACCCCTAGGTACGTCACTTCTAGAACAAAATCCACTTATAATATCTAGACATGAATGTTTTTTCTATGAAAAAACATATAATATCTTCCTTAACAAAAAATTAGGATGTACTAAAAGTCTATCATATGTTTATTTTCCCTAATCTATGTTTTTATAAATCTAGTTCCCAAGGTTTATTCTAAACTTCATTTAATACCAATTATAGCGATCCTGGTTCTAGTAGCCTAGAGAAAGTTTCTACATTATTGCATTGGAATAATATACATGTAATCACATCCTAAAGGAATGAATAGCTTAGTAGTCTTAGTAAACTATATACATACATGAAATTATCATTAAAATGGAAAATAAAAAATAAAAAATTTGTTTTATTTGATAACACCATTATTCTTCACATCATATCCCTACATGTCAATAACAAAACACTTATTGGTATCCTTAGGGGGAAAGCATAAGAAATGGGTGACATTAGATTCTCATTAAGGGTAATCATACAACATAATATATGAATAAATAAGTCATAATAAATATGGAAATATAAATAAATAAAAAACATTCAATTTAATTAATAACTTGAGCATAATACGGTAAGAATAAATAAAGATCTGATAATTATATATAAATATTCACATGAGATTGAAACATAACCATGGATATTATAAATAATAAAACAATCACATGGAATATTACTAAATTAATTCATAATTATTTAATGCATAATGTTTACCATATAAAACATATTATTCATGCCTTGTACCAAGACATATAAATAAATGGGAAAGACCTCACCCAAAACCAAATATAGTTTGTCTCATGAGACCTACCAAGTCATCATTGCGTTATAAAAGGGTCCACTAATCACTTACTAAGTCCAATTCATTCCTCTTATTAAAGGGGTAAAATATAATCAATATAAACATCCATATTGAAAAAATTAACTATGAAATGATAAAATATTCCCTAATCAATAAAAATAATCATGAACCATCCAGAGTTAAATGGTGAATAGTAATAAAATTACACATCCCCCATAAAAATAATCATAAAAAATATAGAGAAATAATAAGGATGGTATTAATAAAATATATAATCAGTATATCAGAAGTAAAATAGAGGTTTTACTTTGTTCATGAAAAGAAATATCATGAAAAGATCCCTAAATGTTATAGAGAAAAATAATCTTTACATTTTGAAAATAATTTTTTTAAAAATTGTTATAAAAAATTTTGAAAATTATTTTCATTGAAAATATACTTTTAAAACATTTAAAATAATAATTAAAACTTTGATTTTTATGACAATGGAAAGTTCCATTCATGGTGTACACGTTAAAACAGAGATTCATTTCACATTTTTAGTAAAATCCAATCCAGAATTGTTTTAAAAATGACATGAATATTCCTTATCGATGTTTTTTATAACAAGTGAAAATGTGTGAACGTGTATTTAATAAATAATTTTGAAAAGTTCAGGAACATTTTTTAAAAACATTTTATAGAATAATGGTTTTGATGAAAGAAGAATTCCTATCGAAGAGAGAAATAAAGTCAGATTTTCTTAAAAACATTTTTAAAATACTTTTATTTACCAAAGAGTGAAAAACTGATACTATTACATGAAAAATCACACAAATAAACATAAGTGATAAATATATATTTATTTTAAGATAAAAAAATTAATTAATTCCCACAAGGGAGACTTAAACATAAACAATCTCGAGTAGTGATGAGATTATTAAATAAACACTTACCACTTTTGTTACTTCTAAAATGTAAACCCCGTAAAAAAATGAAATTAATTGAAAATTTAAATATAATGAAAATAAATATATTCAAGATATAACATATCATAGGGGTAGCATATACACTACCAAAAGGAAAAAAGTGGTTAATATTACATATGTCACTTGAAAGTAAAAGTGAGATTAGAAACCATTACCAAAAGTAATATTTATGATTAATGGATTTAATAATATTATTAATTTATAAAAGAACAATAATCATATTTATAATATCATATATGATCCTCTTATAAAATTTTACCACCTGTTTGTTTCTAATATTTCATTATTTTCATTGTTTTAGGTGTTAATTGCCTTGTTTTCTCATATATGTTTTTCCATAATATTTCTAGTTTTTTTGAAAATGATATATATATATATATATAATTATAATAATTTTATAAAATCATATTTACTCATTAGATAAATTTTTATAACAATTTATTAATGTTGGATATGGAAAATAAATCACATCACTTCATGGACACGGTAGACCATACGTACAGACTAGCGATGATATCATTCTATTAATGAGTGAAAGGTTAAAGAAACTGGTGATATATTATTTTAATAGAATAAATATCAAATAATATTTATCATATATAATCATTATTTTTATCCCTAACATTTTCTATGTAAATTGCAAGTGAAAAAAAATCACATCGCTTTGCGTGGCGGTAGTCCGTCGTACACACGAGCGACGTTATCATATTTGAAATGGAATGGAAAATAAAATGGAATACATGATAGTAAAGTAATATAAGTATAATAATATCATAAATATCATATCCAAGTGTTATATACATCATTATATCAATCCTAGAAAGGTGGTGAGGGAAAACAAACTACATCGGTTTACAAAGCGGTTGTCTTCTGTACAAATGATATGTGATTTTTTTTCTCATCTGATGGAAGTGGAGATGGAAAAATATCCAACCATCAACATAATATAATATTATAATATGGGATTTATTGTAGTTATTATATTGGAAGTTTTAATACATAATTTAATGTGGAAGAAGAAGAAATAAAATGAAAGATATTTGTTAAGATAACTATATTATCCAAGAATAACCTCCTTGGGATCTCCTCTTAAGGACCCTAGGGATGATCTTGATAGAGTAAAATAATATATATAATATTTATGATTATGGTGGGTGGAAAAATTTCCATTTTTTATCAAGAAAATTTTCTTTAGATGTGTGAAGGTGTGAAGGGAGGGAGTGCCCTTTTGTAAGTGGGGAAAGGGAACCCTCTTGGAAATTTCACAAAAGAATGAAAAATGATAAACTCATTCATGTGAAAAATATTCCAAATAAAATTAATATAAAATTTTAAATAGTATAAAAATCAAATATGAACATAAAATAATATTTTGAAATGTTGGTATGTCATTTTAACCCTTATCTTCTTAGTTTAACCCCACAGTAAACTCATTTTTACCTTAAACACAATAATTATTTTATATTGTTTTCACTATTAATTTTGGTCATAAATTAGGTTGAACCTGTTAGATAAAATAAATTTTTTTGATTCCAAAATTGGAATTCATTTTTCTAAATTCAATTTGTATAAGTGGCATAATTCAATTTCAAATTATTACCACAAACGCAATGAAAAGCTGGTTTTTAAAGGGAAAATTCTCATAACTATAAAAGGTCTTAATATCAAAATTAAATATTAAATTGATGAAAATGACATAAATTGGTTTAATGTTAATATAATTAACTAGTATTACTTTAAAACCAATTTTAAATATAATTTTACTATATAATTTAATTAAACGAAAAAGATGTTTTTAGTAAAAATTAGTATTTTTCACTATTTATTGAAAAAATGAAACATTTCTACAAAAATCCCAAAAATGAACCTTGAGATAATTTTGATATGATAATTTAAACAATGAAGTTTATTTTTTCAAATAAATTTTCTAAATTTGGTAAAAATTAATTATAAATAAAGCGTGCAAAGGACATCTACACTGCCTTTTATAAAAATATAGTTTTTCAGAAAACATTTCCTTTACATTATTTTTTTTTATTTTAATTATAATAAATAGATAACCATTTAATTTATTCTATAAATGTGTAAAAAAAAATATTTTCATGATTTAGTTAGTACTATTCATACTTTCTAACTTAATGGTTATGTTATAATGGCCATGTTTTAATAAAAAATATTTTAATAGAGTATCATGTTTTGTTTAAACCTAGTATTTCATGCATTACAAGGTATAAAAGAGTTTGAATTTATTTTAAAATAAATGTATCTTAAAGTCTTGGGATTAGATATTCTCTTCTAAGATTGGTGTTGTGTGTCACACACGCTATAGAACATGATGCTCCTATTTTAAAAATCTTGGGGTGTTATATAAATATATATATATAAATATATTAAAAAATAATTAAATATATACATATAAAAAGATAAATCACAAAGACAAAGAAAAATTACTAGAATAATTGAAATATGATATTAATATTAATTATATAAAAACATTAATAGTTAATAATTATATTTCAATGTGACTAATTTTATTTAAAAAATAATATTAAATATAAAAATGTGTAAATATGTTTACTTTAAATAATTAATTATACAAATATATACATAAATATAAAACATAAAAATAAAATCTAAATATAAAATATTTATGATAAATTACAAATTATATAAATGTGTATAGTATTAATTATATATATAATCTGAATAATAGTTGTATTTGAATAATATTTTTAATACTATTTAAAAATTAATTTAAAAAAATTAATTTTTAATTTTTAATTTTTTATAGATATTTAAAAATTTTAATAAACATATTTCAATTTATAGAGAATTGTTTTTAAAATATTACTAATTAATATATACTAGTTAAATGATATTAAAAATCATATACAACACACACACCCAGACAGTGCAATGGGTTGTGCCTCATTCGTCCCTACAAGGAATGAAAAACATCCACTAGACCTATTTTATTACATATTTATGGTCTGAAGACCTAATTGAATGTGGCACAAAGGCCTCTGAAGGAGATGACCCAAATCCCTGATTGGGATTCTTGCATCATTCCATGATAAAATGTAATGCCTCAACCCCATTAACCTAGAATCAGTGCATTATTATATAACATTGTCATGATATAAGAAATCATGTCCAAAAAGACTGATCATTTTAGTAGCTTTGGAAGTAATACATACATACATAAGTTTTACATTACATAATGAAATAAAAAAACAACATTGGGTCACCTTTGAACACTCTTATATCCCTTAGCCTATTCCTGTAAGTTAATCGTAATATACTTCTTTTCATCCTGGGAAAAATAAAACATATGAAAGGGGTGAGCTCATATGCTCAGTAAGGATAACAATATAGTGGAAACTGTCATAAATAAAATAAAAAATTTAAGGCAATGTATAAGACTAAAATACAAGCCTTTAAAACTTAAACTTCAGAATAATATGACAAAGATAAATAAAATAATGTCATTTACTTTTTCACATGGATATTATACTAGTCTAATAATCACATTTAATATCAATATCCAATTTCATAATGATAGAATGCATAATTTCGGACATCAAAACCACATAGTCAAGGCTTCGTGCCAAGACTACAAATAAGATTTTGTCAAGGCCTTGTGCCAAGACACTAGTTTGTCTCATGAGAAATAATGATTCATCGAGAAGCTATAGTAGGCTCCACTCGTCACTTAATAAGTACAATGCATTCCTCATATGAAAAGGTTGAAACATAATCTAAACATTCGTATTAAAACTTGCATACGAAATGTCAATATTTTAACCACAAACTATGAATGGTATAAAAATAGCACATCCATAGTCAAACATTATTCATTCAATACAATATGGAAGATTTTATTATAATAAATTAACCTCAATCAAGAATAATTAAGGATATTGACATTGATTAAAATAATCATCAAAACTATTTCAGAGAAATATTTCCCTTTTTCTTGAAAACATTTTAATGTCTCACTATTTTTCAAGAAGCTGTTTAAAATACATTTTTTGAATCAAAGTGTCCCATGACACTTTGAAACTTTTAAAATGAATTTTAATTTTAAAACATTAATTTTCATATAAATAAATCATTAAAACCATTTCTAAAACATAGACATTAATGAGAAATATTTAGATGAATAAATCATTAAAACATTTAAAATGATATTTTAGCTAGAGTTCCTAACCAAATGAGAGACGTTTGAATAAAAATAATTGATGTAATCAAAACTTTATAATATCATGAGAATAAATAGATTCATTGTATATTATTTCGAAGAACATTATATAAACCAAATAAAAGTGAATTGGTGAATAACAACAAAGAAGTCTCAATGGAATGTAAGTTGAGATAAAATCCTATATAAAGATAGTATCCTTAGGTTAAGGATAAATCAATGAAATAGTTATATGTGAAAAATATAAATACACTCAATATAATTTGATATTCAGTGTAAATAAATCAGAGTGCATTCACACATATTCTTGTAAAAAGAATAGCAATGACTTGGATGTTTAACTCAATGAACAGAAATTGAGTTAAAATTACCCTTAACAAGTTCATCTCAATGGAATGGAAATTTATCAATGGAGTGATTATGTGTATCAAAATTATATCCACACAAAGGGGAGTGTAAATTACTACATAAATAGTAAATAGTGATTCCACACATAATCTTGGAGTAAAATAATCAATGAAGTATGCGTAAAGCCCAATGAGTGGAAATTGAAATTTGAAATTCTCTTACCGATTTGGTAACTTAGAAAACATACACCCCATGAAAGAAGGAAAATAATATGAAGATGTAAATAACTATAAATAAAAGTATATTACACCAACAATACAATCATGGGATGTACGTACACCACTCAAAAGCTAATAGTGGAAAATATAGGATGAATCTCAAAGGAATAAAAGTGAGATGAAAACCCCTTACCTTGTACTTTTCCTTAGTCGAGGGAACATTAACCTCCTGTATAATAGTTTAATCATTGTTATAAAATTATAAAATATTCACATACATAAATATTATATCATATATGATCTTCTAATTTTTCTTTGTTAATAATATTTCAATTGAATCATTGTTTCGGGTGTTAACTGATTCATTTTCCTGTATATGTTTTGTTATAAGTCATGTTTTTTATGGATAGGGTGTATTTGATTTATATCCATAATTATATTAAGTTATTAAAACTTATTTTTAATCATAAAATTAAATTTATTCTTGAATGGTTACGATAGGGAATGAATCTAATCGCGTTCGTGGAGATGGTAATTCATACGTACGCACGAGCGACAATATCATTCAGTTAAAGGTGAGATCGTATATAATTGGATTTTATATCATATATTTAGAAGAATTAAAATTTTATATTTATTATTTAGATAAATTATACATCATTATTATACCCTGCCAAATAATTAAGTGTTGAATAGCAACTACACCACGACGTGGAGACGTTAAGCCATACGTACGCAGATATGACTTTGTTATTAATAGGATAGATAAAATAATGAATATAGTTGTACTATATTTATAAAAACATCACAGTTTTTAGAAGTTTCTGTAGTTATTATTTTGTCATGGAAACAACAAAAAAAGAGGAAGTGGAAGAAGAAGAAAACTTCGAAATAGGTAATTAAATTTTTAACTCTTCTTCGTGTACTTCCATTTGATTTGATAAAAATAGATCCTTAGGATTGATTTCTGATCAAAGGAAGGCCTCTAAAATGTTGTGACAGTAGTTGGGAGGATATTTGGGTAGTGTTTGGCCGAGGCAAATGGATTTGGAGGTGTGAAATTAAGAGAAGGGGAAGCACAATTTTATAAGAGAGGTGAGGGTCACTTTAGGAAAACCTTGAAATATTATTTTATTATAAATTCATTTTCGGGTTAAAATGGGTCCAAATAGATTTATTTAGCGGATAAGGTGGTAATGTATCGAAAAACTCTCAACCAATACGTTTTATACTGGTTTAGGTCACCATATTAACCTTATATTTTATATTTAACTTTTAGTTAAATAGTTTAAGTTTTACCACGTATTCTTGTATTATTATAATAAATGGTTAATAAACATATAATAAAAATCCAAGAGAACCCCACATTTTTCATTATTGATATATATAAACTTATCTGAGTCCTTTGGACAATCCTTATATTTTTAGAAATATTATATCAATTAATAATATAGTATTTGTTTTAAAACTCATTTTCGTCAATTTTGATACTATTTAGTATTTGATTTTTGTTAAAATCCTAAAAACTTGATGGAAATTGAGCTTTCTTTTCTCCACAGTTTCCACTACTGGATCTCTTATCATTCACCACCATTCTATTCTTTTTTTAGTTTTAAAGTTGGTTAATATATATGTTATTGATTGTATTTTTGGAAAACTGATTTGTCATGAGCATGATATCTTTTACGCCTGTCAACATTTTATTTTTTTCTCATTTCCACCATCGTGCTCACCTTGTACATCATGGTCAATGTTACTATGACTTTCATGGAATCTATCCATTGACTAACATAAGAAATCATAGTGTGGGTCATAAAATTATTTAGAGAATATCATGACACCTTATTTGCAATCTAAAACACATTAGGATTAACCAAGGTTATTTATTCTCATCTTATATTAAAATCATTCATATGATTTTCTAAAGAAAATGTGAATTATCCTAAGCATATCCCATGGGAGAGTCATAACCCAGAGTGCAACAAGAAACATTGTCATGTACCAAGATACCCTAGTTCAAGACCTAAACTCCTTGTCGAAGTTTTCACTCCTAGGTACATATGTACCAGAGCTGCCTCTACCTGCTCGTATCTAGACTGGGATGTATTGCTTTGAAAACCCACATAATATTTACATTAACAAGAATTTTGGATGTTCTTCTATACTAATCTTCAATGTCAATATTAGGGTACTGTTTTCTAATCAGAGTTTTCTAAATCTAGCTTCCAAGGTTTGTATTAAATTTCCTCTGATACCAATTGTAACGCCCTGACCCCAGTTACCCAAAATCAGTGCATTATTACATAACATTGGCATGATACAAAGAATAATGTCCCTAAATACCGATCAGTTTAGTAGCCTTGGAAGTACAAGATACATACATTAGTTTTACATCACATCATGAAAAAACAACATTGTGTCCCCTTTGAACGCTCTTATATCTCTTAGCCTATTCCTACAGGTTAATCATAATATACTTCTTTGCATCTTGGGAAAAATAAAACATAAGAAAGGGGTGAGCTCAGATGCTTAGTAAGGATCACAATATAGCAGAAACTATCAAAAATAAAAATAAACCTTTAAGGCAATTTATAATACTAAAACACAAGCCTTTTAAACTTAAACTTCAGCATAATATGGAAAATATAAATAAAATAATTCCATTTACTTATTCACATGGATATTCTATTAGTCGGATAATTACATGTAATATCAATTGCAAATTTCATAATAATGGATTTCATAATGTCGTACATCATAACCACATTTTCAATGCCATATGCCAAGACTAAAAATAAGATTTAGTTAAGGCCTTGTTCTAAAACACTTGTTTGCCTCATGAGATCGACCGATGCATCAAAGATATATAGAGGCCTTCACCCATCACATACTAAGTCCATTGAATTCCTCATATAAAAAGTTTGAAACATAATAAAAACATTCCTATTAAAACTAGCATACGAAATGTGAATATTTTAACCACAACCCATCAATGGTTTAAAAATATCACATCCATAGTCAAACATAATTCATTCAATACAATATAGAATATTGTATAATAATAAATTAACCTCAATCGAGAATAAGGAATGATATTGACATAGATGAAAATAATCATCAAAATTATTTGAGAGAAATATCCCCCATTTTCTTGAAAGCATTTAAAAGTATCACTATTTATCAAGAAGTTGTTTAAAATAGATTTTAGAATCAAAGTGTCCCATTCCACTTTGATACTTTTAAAAAGAATTTTAATTTTACTACATTAAGGTCCATATAAATAAATCTTTAAAACCATTTTTAAAACATTGACATTAATGAGAATAATTTAGTCTAATAGATCCTTAAAACATTTAAAATGATATTTTGGTTCGAGTTACTAACCAAATGATAGATGCTTGAATAAAATTAATTGAGGTAATAAAAACAATATAATATAATGAGAATAATGGTATTCAAGAAATACTATTTAAAAGTATAGTATATTCACCAAATAAAAGTGAATTGGTGCTTAACAACAAACAAGTCTCAATGGAATGTAAGTTGAGATGAAATCCATTATAAAGACTGTATCCTTAGGTTAAGGATAAATTAATGACAAAATTATGTGTGAAAAATATAAATACCCTTAATATAATTTGATATTCAGTGTAAATTAATCAGAGGACATTCACTCATATTCTTGTAAAAACTGTACCAATGACTTGGATGTTTAACTCAATGAATGGAAATTGAGTTAAGATAACCCTTAACATGTTCTTATTAATGGAATGAGAATTTATCAATGGAGTCATTATGTGTATCAAAAATATATACACACGAAAGGGAGTTGAAATTACTATATAAATATTAAATAGTTATTCCACACATAATCTTGGAGTAAAATAATCAATAAAGTATTCGTAAATCCCAATGAGTGGAAATTGAAATTTGAAATTCTCTTACCGTTTTGGTAACTTACGAAACATACACCCCATGAAAGAAGTATCATAATATGAAGATGTAAATACCCATAAATTAATGAAAATTACACCAAGGATACAATCATAGGCAGTATATACACCACTCAAAAGGTTGTAGTTGCAAATATAGCATGAATCTCACGGGAATAAAAGTGAGATGAAAACCCCTTAAGTCGTACTTTTTCTCAGTCTAGGGTACATTAACCTCATGTATAATACTTAAATCATTGTAATTAAATTATAAAATAACCACATACATAAATATTATATCATATATGATCTTCTAATATTTCATTGTTAATAATATTTTAGTAATATCATTGTTTGAGGTGTTGAATGATTCATTTTCCTTTATATGTTTTGTTACATAAGTCATGTTTGTTATGGATTGGATGTATTTGATTCATATACAGAATTATATTAATTTCTTAAAGATTATTTTAAATCATAAAATGAAAATTATTCTTGAATGGTTACGATTGAGAATGAGTCTCATCGCGTTCGTGGAGACGGTAATCCGTAGGTGCGCACGAGCGACCATATCATTCAATTGAAGGTGAGATCATATATTTTTGGATTGTGTATTTTATATACAAAATCATTAACATTTTATATTTATTATTTACATCATAGATCATTATTATACCCATCCAAATAATGAAGTGTTGAATGACAACTACACCATGACGTGGAGACGGTAAGTCGTACGTACGCAGGTATGGTGACATTGTCATTCATAGGATAGATACAACAATGAATATGGTTTCACCATATTTATAATAACATCAAAGTATGTAGAAGGTACTAGATTTATTATGTTGGTATGGAAACAACAAAGAAAGAGAAAATGGAAGAAGAAAATAACTTTAAAAGAGGTGATAAAATTATTAACTCTTCTTCGGGTGCTTCCTTTTGATTTGATAGAAAGGTCTCCTTATGTTGTATTTATGGTCAAATTAAGGACACTACGATGTAGTGATAGTAGTTCGAAAGATATTTGGGCAGGGTTTGGATGAGCTAAATGGCTTTGGAGGTGTTAAATTAAGTGAAGGGGATGTTCCCTTTCATAAGAGAGGTGAGGGTCACTTTAGGATTAGGTGGGTATGGGTCAAAAACCTCTCAAAAAATAGGTTTTAGACAGATTTAGGAAACCATATTAACCTTATATTTTATATTTAACTCTTAGTTAAATTGTTTATCTTTTACCATGTATTCTTGTATTATTATAATAAATGGTTAATAAACATACTATAACAAGTCAAGAAAACCCTATGTGGTTCATTATTGATATATACAACCTTATATAAGTCATTTGGCCAAAATGTAGATTTTTAAGAATATTATATCAATTAATAATATAATATTAGTTTTAAAAACGCATTTATGTCAATTTTGACACTACGTGGTAATTAATTTTTGTTAAATTCCTAAAAAACATGATTACTTCGAGTGAAATTTTTTATTCAACAATAACACGTCATATTAACCTAGAAAATTAGTATAATTCATCATAAGTCTCAATTTACATTTATTTGGATATTTATAATATCAATTATTTTAATATTTCATTAATAATGTAATTACTGCATCATCATTCTATCATGATTAAATTTAATTATTTAACATCTAAAAAATATAAATAAAATACAATTATTTAGTAAATATTTTTATATTTATAATTAAAGTTTACAGTCGAATGTTTCTTATGTATAACCCTATATTAAAAATGGTTTAGTTATTAAACTTTGAATTTAACACTTTTACCTCTTCTTTAAATAAAATAATAATAAATGTCCTAATCTAATCCATGTAGGCCAAAAGGATCATATTTTATTCCTAAGGTTTTTTTTTGGTATAAATACACTTATATAATAGAATTAGGACATGTGTTAAGGTAATTATAATATCATTTTTACCTTTAATTATCCGATTTACTTTTAACCGTGGTAAATAAAAGTCAAAAGTTATTATTCACTAGAAATTATTTTAATATTATTGAACCAAATTTTACATACTAATGTCAGCCATGTCTCTTCTATTTTTTAAATTAAATTCACAGAGGTACTAGAATTATGTTTTATGAAAATTTTCCAATGTTCCTAGAAGGTGGGCAAGAGACCTAAATAAATTCAATAAAATTTTATACATCTAATTTTATTATAAAATGACTAAAATAAATTACATTGAACTAATATAGGTATTATGTATCTATTTTTACTTAAAATAAATATAAATAAAATAAATAATTATCTAAATAAAATGTCTGTTTTTAAACAATAACACAATATTTTTCACTTTTCATCAAAAATTGAAAGTTTTCAGAAAAATACCAAAAATTCACTCTAAAAAAATTTTGATATTATAAATTCAAAAATGAATTCTATTTTACAAAATTCAAAACATAAAAGTTGCATTAAATAATTTAAAATTAATTCCCATCGCCAAAACCAAAAAAGTGGGTTTTTAAAAAGTAAAAACCATCAAAACATTAACTTGTGTTTATATCAAATTTAAATGTGAAATTACTTATAATGACCTACATTGTATTAAATAATAAAAATATAATATAATTATATTTAAAAACTATTCAAATGTATAATTTAAAACTATAAATTATTTAGATTAAAAAAGTTATTTTCAATTAAAATTTAGTATTTTTAACTATTCACAAAAATTTGAAAGTTATCAGAAAAACACTAAAAATTTATCGAAACTAAATTTTTATGTCCTGTTTATAAATAAGAAGTTTATTTTTCCAAATTGAATATATAAAAGTGTAAAATATTGGATTTAAAAAGGGTTCTACATTAAAAGGTGGTAAAATTGCAGTTTCTAAAAATACTTCTTTTATCTAAAAAATTGAATTTGTTCTTATTTTATGTCCAAGAAACACATATTGTGGATTTAAAAATTATATGGAGTATATAAAATTCAAAATATAGTTAATATTATTTATAACTGCTTTTTGAATGGCTAGTTTGGTAAGTTGTGGTGCGCTCGAACGCGGTGTTGCGTGTAGCGCCAACTATTTAATTAATTTAAAGAAAATAACTTAATATCAAATCTTGGGGTGTTACATTCTTCCCCCCTTTTGGAAATTGCATCCTCTCAATTTTAATATTGGGATAGAGAACTTCATTAAAAGTATCACATCGAAAAAAGAGTCAATAAAACTATCACTTTAAAAGAAAGAAAGAGAAGTTCAAAGGTCACCTGAGATAACCCATACTAGGATTTCATGTAGGAAAAAATGGATATGAAAGATAAACTAAGTGTCAAGTTCGGATGGAGAGTGATAGAAAACATGATCAAGAGAAAGATAACAACAACAAAACCACAAACTTGTGATGTGATAAATGGTCATTAGTTTCCCAATATGAAAAGTAAACAGACAACATTTTTTTTGTTTTAAGTTCCATTTCATAAATTTAATGAATTTATTTATGATATTGACTAAGAACACAAATAGATATAATAACTTTTTAAGTATAGTTTCATCCTTTAATAAATTTATACCACTAACGTATCTTTTTTCCAAACGATGAGTATTCAAGATGACTTGGTCACACCAGGAGCACTAGAATCAACTTTTAGATAATCACATGATCCACAGAGTATAAACTATATATTTCTCTTGTATTTAAGGATTATCTGAAACCAAAATGGATAGTGAAAGATTAGATTATCCCCAAAAAGGATAATCCTTTAGATAAAGAAATGATAATCTTAATTTTTAAAATTAAACTAACAATACCTGAAGATTAATAAATACCATTCAATAAACAATTGTCCTCAAAATACTTCAATATAATCCTAACTAAGATTGAAACTCAAAACTCAGAAGAACTTGATTTCATAGTCTTCCATGTTAAACTGTATCTCCAAATAACATTTACTACTCTTAAAGTTACATACTTAAAAGTAATTAACCTAATCAAATATTCTCTATAAAAGGTTAATAATTTCAATAAATAACCCAAATCACTATAAATACACAATAAAAACATAGATAAAAATCCACCATTACTCCTCAAATGAAATCCCATAGTACTCTATTTTCCTTAGGCATATAGTGTTCCCAAAAAAGCGAATGTCTTCTAAAATAACATTTATCAATTAATCACCAAATTATTTTTCTATACTAAGGATATTCATTTAATAAGACACAAGATCCCAAATCAACTTATTCTTGATCAATAAAATTATTTAACTAAAAATAATTAGTCACAGTAACTAGGGACTTCACATAGACTAGTGGTAGGCGATAAATCCCAATCACACTCTGGTTTGGAGATCGATTCCCACAGTTTTGTCCGACATGATGGGTTGTCACATGGTCAGTGTGTTGTCCTTTTTCAAAAACTTATTTTATAACATTACCAAAATTAGATAAATTCTTCAAAATAACCATATCATATTTTAACCACAAATTTTATCTCATACCACACATTTTCATCACAAAAATTAATAACCTGTAATTTCCTCAAATTCAAGGATCATATAAACCCAAATGACTATTTATAAATATATCTACAAAAGAAATGATAATTATTCCTCAAATAGAATTTTCACATAACAAACTACATGGTTACACTTACAAGAGAATATTCTTCCAAAGTAATTCCATACTTTTAAAAAAACTCCACCCATTTATACACACATAGGTTCTTCCTTGACTTAGAGGTTATCTTATAGAATATGGCATTGACTTAGGTAATCCTTAGGTCCCTTACATATAAGGAAAATTATTGTAATTGGATTCTTAGGATTATTTTTTTTCTTCCATAGTACTCTTCAGTTTTCCTTGGAAATTATTCACTTTATATCTTTCTTTCCCACACATAAATAATTTCTTTTTTTCATTGAGACACTTTCCTAGGCGTCTCCTTCTAGATTTCTGGCATAATAGAAATTGAGCTTTCTTTTCTCTATGGTTTCCAATGCTGGAGCTCTTATCATTCACTACCTTTCTATTCTTTGTTGATTTTGGGAGTTGGTTAATATATATGTTATTGATAATATTTTTTGAAAACTAATTCTACATGAACACAATATCTTTTACGCCTATCAACATTCCATTTCGTTGCACTTTTCCACCACCATGACCACCTTGTACATCATGTTCAATGTTACCATGTCTTCCTTGGAATCCAGCCATTGACTAACACAAGAAAGAATAATGTGAGTCATAAAATAATTTAGAGAATATAATGACACCTTATTTTCAATCTAAAACACCTTAGGATCAACAAAGATTATTTATTCTCATCTTATATTAAATTCCTTCAAATCGGTTTGTAATGAAAATGTGAATTATCCTAAGTATATCCCCCGGGAGTGTCGTAACCAAGAGTGTAGCAAGGCCTTTTGTCATGTACCAGGATACCCTGGGTCAAGTCCAAAACTCCCTATCAGTGTTTTCACTCCTAGGTATATCTGTGTTAGAGACGCCTCTACCTACTCGCATCTAGAGAGCAATGATTTTCTGGGAAAACCCACATGATATTTACATTACCAATTTTTTTGGATGTTCTTTTATGCTAATCCTCAAATTATCTCCTAGGGTAGTGTTTTAAAATCAGAGTTTTTTTAAATATAGCTTCCAAGGTTTGTACTAAACTTCCCCTGATACCAACTGTAATGCACCAACCTCTGTTGCCCAGAATTGGTACATTGTTACATAACATTGGCATGATACCTAGAATCATGTCCTGAAAGACTGATCAGTTTAGTAGCCTTGGAAGTACTAGATATATACATAAGTTTTACATTAAATTAGAAAATAAAAAAACAACATTGTGTCCCCTTTGAACACTCTTATATCCATTAGCCTATTCCTTCAGGTTAATCATAATATACTTCTCTTCATCATGGGAAAAATAAAACATAAAAAAGGGGTCAGCTCAGATGCTCAGTAAGGATAACAATATAACAGAAACTATCATAAATAAGAATAAACATTTCAGGGAATGTATAAGACTAAAACACACACCTTTTAAACTTAAACTTCAGCATAATATGGAAAAGATAAATCAATTAATTCCATTTAATTATTCACATGGATATTTTTCTAGTCGAATAATCACATGTAATATCAATATCCAATTTCATAATGATGGAATGTATAATGTCGGACATCGTAACCACATAATCAAGGCCTCGTCCCAAGACTACAAATAAGATTTTATCAAGGCCTTGTGCCAAGACACTAGTTTGTCTCATGAGACCCACCGAAGCATCTAGGAGACATAGTAGTCTCCACCCATCACATAAAAAGTCCAATGAATTCCTTATATAAAAATTTAGAAACATAATGTAAATATTTGTATTAAAACTAGCATATGAAATGTCAATATTTTAACCACAAACCTTGAATGGTATAAAAATAGCACATCCACAGTCAAACATAATTCATTCAATTCAATATGGAAGATTTTATTATAATAAATTAACCTCAATTTAGAATAATGAAGGATATTGACATAGATTAAAATAATCATCCAAACTATTTGAGAGAAATATCCCCCTTTTTCTTGAAAACATTTAAAATCTCACTATTTATCAAGAAGCTGTTTAAAATAGATTTTTGAATCAAAGTGTCCCAAACCACTTTGAAACTTTTAAAAGGAGTTTTAATTTTAAAACATTAATTTCTATGTAAATAAATCCTTAAAACAATTTTTAAAACATGGAAATTAATGAGAAATATTTAGAAGAATAAATATTTAAAACATTTAAAATGATATTTTAGTTATAGTTCCTAACCAAATGGGAGACATTTGAATACAAATAATTGAGGTAATAAAAACTTTATAATATCATGAGAATAAATGGATTCATGATAAACTATTTCAAGATATAGTATATACACCAAATATATGTGAATTGGCGCATAACAACAAAGAAGTCTCAATGGAATGTAAGTTGAGATGAAACCCCTTATAAAGAATTTACCCTTAGGTTAGGGATAATTCAATGAAATAATTATGCATGACAAATATATATACACTCAATATAATTGGATATTAAGTGTAAATCAATCAGATGACATTCACACATATTCTTGTAAAAACAATACCAATGACTTGGATGTTTAACTCAATGAATGGAAATTGAATTAAGATTACCCTTAACAAGTTCATATCAATGGTATGAGAATTTATAAATGGAGTGATTATGTGTATCAAAAGTATATTCACACAAAGGGGATTGTAAATTACTATATAAAAAATAAATATCGATTCCACGCACAATCTTGGAGTAAAATAATCAATGAAGTATGCGTAAAGCCAAATGAGTGGAAATTGAAATTTGAAATTCGCTTACCGATTTGTAACTTACGAAACATACACACCAAGAAATAATGATAATAATTTGAAGATGTAAATACCCAAAAATTATATTATATTACATGAAGAATACAATCATGGGTAGTACATACACCACTCAAAAGGTAATAGTGGTAAATATAGCGTGAATCATAAGGGAATAAAAGTGAGATGAAAACCCCTTACCTTGTAATTTTCCTTAATCGAGGGTACTTTAGACTCCTTTATAATAGTTAAATAATTGTTATTAAATTATAAAATAACCACATACATAAATATGATATCATATATGCTCTTCTAATATTGCATTGTTAATAATGTTTTAGTAGTATCATTGTTTCGGGTGTTAACTAATTCGTTTTCCTTTATATGTTTTGTTACATAAGTCAGGTTTCTTATGTATTAGATGTATTTGATTCATATCCAGAATTATATTAAGTTATTAAACATTATTCTTGAATGGTTACGATGGGGAATTAACCTATTCGCGTTCGTGGAGACAGTAATCTGTATGTATGCATGAGCGACAATATCATTCAATTGAAGGTGAGATCATCTATAGTTGGATTTTATATCATATATAAAGAATAATTAAAATGTTATATTTATTATTTACATAAATTATACATCATTATTATACTCATCCAAATAATGAAGTGTGGAATAACAACTATACCATGATGTGGAGACGGTGAGCCATACGTACGCACATATGGTGACTTTGTCATTCATAGGATGGGTAGAATAATTAATATGGTTATACCATATTTATAATAACAAAACAGTGTGTATAAGGCACTGGAGTTATTATTTTGGTTTGTAAAAAATAAAGAACGGGAAAATGGAAGAAGAAGATAACTTCGAAAGAGGTGATGAAATTATTAACTCTTCTTCGGGTGATTCATTTGCATTTGATCAAAAGGGATCCATAGGTTGGATTTATGATCAATGGAAGGCCTCTGAGATGTACTGAAAGTAGTTGGGAGGTCATTTGGGTAGGGTTTGGCAGATCCAAATTGCTTTGTAGTTGTGAACTTAAGAGAAGGGGATGTACCCTTTTATAAGAGAGGTGAGTGTCACTTTAGGAAAACCTTGAAATATTATTTTATTATAAATTCATTTTTGGTTTCTAATGGCTCGAAATGGAATTATTTAAAGGATAAGGTGGGGATGGGTCTAAAACCTCTCAACCAATAGGTTTTAAATAGTTTTAGGTTTTTATATTAACCTTATCTTGTAGATTTAACTCTTAGTTATGTAGTTTAACATTTACCATGTATTCTTGTATTATTATAAGAAATGGTTAATAAACTTACTATAAAATTCCAAGAGAACCCCAATTAGTTCATTATTAAAATATATAATCTTATCTAATTGATTTGGCCAAACCTTAGATATTTTTAAATATTATATCAATTAATAATATAGTATTTGTTTTAAAAACTCATTTATGTCAATTTTGACACTATTTGGTATTTGATTTTTTTTAAAGTCCTAAGAACTTGATTACTTCAAATAAAATATATTTAATCAACCCTAACATGTCATATTATCCTATGAAATTATTTTAATTCATCATAATTCTAAATTTAAATTTAATTGGATATTTATAATATCAATTATTTTTATATTTCATTAATAAGGTAATTACTACATCATCATTGTGTCATAATTAGATTTAATTATTTAATGTCTCAGAATTATAAATAAAATACCATTATGTAGGAAATATTATTAGATTTCTAATTAATATTTTTATTCAAATTTATCTTATGTATAACCTTATATTAAAAATAGTTTAGTTATAAAACATTGAATTTAACACTTTTAACTCTTCTTTAAATAAAATAATAATAAATGCCCTAATCTAATCCAAGTGGACCAAAAGGATCATATTTTGTTCCTAAGGATGGTTTTGGTCGAAAAACGCTTATCAAATAGAATTAGGACTTGTGTTAGGGTAATTATAATATCATTTTTATATTTAATTACCCTATTTACTTTTAATCGTGGTAAATAAAAGTCAATTTTACTATTCACCAAAAAATATTTTCATCTTATTGAACCAAATTTTACATAATGATGTCAACTGTGTTTCTTGGATATTTTAAATTTAATACACAGAAGCGGTAAAATTATGTTTTATGCAAATTTGTTAATGTGCCTAAAAGTTGGGTAAAAGACGTTAAAAATTTCAATAAAATTTTATACATATAATTTTATTATAAAATGCATCCAATAAATTAAATTGAACTAATATAGGTATTATGTAACTATTTTTAATTAAAATAAATATAAATAAGATAAATAATTATTTAAATAAAAAGTCGTTTTTAAACAATAACGCAGTGTTTTTCACTATTCATCAAAAATTTAAAGTTTTCATAAAAATACCAAAAATTACCCAAATCTAATTTTGATAATCCATATTAAAAAATTAATTCTATTTTACTAAATTAAAAACATATAAATTTCATTAATTAATTTAAAATCAATTCCCATTGTCAAAACCAAAAAAGTGGGTTTTTAAAAAGTAAAAAATATCAAAAGATTGACATGTGTTTGTGTCAAATTTAAATGTGAAATTACTTATAATTACCTACATTGTATTAAATGATAAAAATATAATCTAATTTCACGTCCAAAACATTCAAATGTAAAATTTTACACTATAAATTATTTTGATTAAAAAATTTGTTTTCAAATAAAATTTAGTATTTTCACTATTCACTAAAATATGAAAGTTATCAGAAAAACACCAAAAATTTATCAAAACTAAATATTTATTTCCCGATTCTAAAGAAGAAGTTTATTTTGTCAAATTGAATATATAAGAGTGACAGATATTGGATTTAAAAAGGGTTCACCATTAAAAGGCGGTAAAATTGCATTTTTTGAAAAATACATTATCTGAAAAATTGAATTTTTTCTTATATTATGTGTAAGAAACACATAATGTGGATGTTAAAATTATATGGAGTATATAAAATTTAAAATTCAGTTATTACTATTCATAACCGCTTTTTGAATAGCTATTTTGGTACGTCGTGGTGTAATTGAACTCAGTGTTGCGTGTATCGCAAGCTATTGATTTACTTTAAAGAAAATAACTTACTATGAATTCTTGGGGAGTTACATAAAAGACTTTTTCCATGTTTCCCCACTTGTCAACAATGATTTCACTATATATCGAGTCGGGAAATTTCACCACCCCTTGTCATGAAGGCAAAACAACCCCTTCATCCCACATCAGGAATCCATGTGGGAAGAGGGATGGATGATAGGTTTCAACACACATATCTCTCTTTCGAGACACCTACTCATTGATGCCTATGAGATACCCCATTGCACCACCTCTAAGTCACATCATGTCATTTTCTTGGTTCCATCATGTTAATCATCACATGATAAGTCACCCCACCATCCCATATTGGAAATACAAGTGGGTAAAGGGCTTATTGATAGGTTCCAATATACCCATTTCTCTTTCGAGCATCCCACCCAATGACACTGTCATGTTTCCATGATGCACTCCCTATATATCGCACTATGCTATCTACCTAGTCCTTACCATGCTTCATAATTCTTGCATCTATGCATGTCCACAGTGTCGAACCCTATTTATTTTTTCCCATAAATAGACTAATTAATATCCCCTCAAATATGGCTACCAAGATTTAAACTTTAGCTTGGTGCAGAATTATGGGGTAACTTTACAAATCAGATAATCCCCAAAAAATTACAAATTAATATTAAATTTACTAGAAAATATATTCAAAATAATACTAAATAATTAATATCTTAATAATATATATATAAATTACATATGAAATAATATTTTCTTTTACAACAACAGGAAAAATATAATTGAATAAATATTTTTTCAAAATATATTTTTAATTATTAAAATATACAATTAAAAGAAAATATTTTAATAGTTTTTTTAAAAGGATGGGGTCGAAGCCTCAATTTATTATTTAAAGCAAAGTCCTCTTTTTGTGTGGGTAGAGGGAGACCCATTACATAGCCTGAAGGCCCAAGGACAAATATCCTGAATATAAGGCTTGAAAGCTCATTTGTTTCCAAAGGACCCCTCAGTGAAAAGTACTACTACAGTACCACGCTGCTACAATCCCTTCTATAGCACCGTCGTCGCTACATTACCTGCTACAGTACCTCCGCTGCTACAGTTTCACCGCTGCTACAGTGCCACTACAGTGCCCTGCTATAGTACTGCTACAGTCCTCCCAGAATTTTGTCCCTTCCCGGATTTGATCCTGGGTCTTTTGGATTCCAAGCAGGAGCCTGTACCACTTGGGTATTGGCTCGTTGGCATTAATTTTTAATAGTTATATTTAAATAGATATAAATTTTCTAATATATTGATATATTATTGTTAATTATTTAGATGCATATATTATATTGACTGTATATAACATTTTTAATTATTTCTAATTAATTTTAAAAATTATTAATTATAACTAAAAATATTATTATTTATAAAAATGAATACATATTTTTTGGATTATTTAATTAATTATATAATTGTATAATTATATTCATAAATATTTATATGTACATATACAAAAAATTAAATAAGAATCATTAATTACGTAAATATAAATATCTATTCATATTTTTAGTATTAATAATATATAAAAATATTTAATTATAAAATTTACTAATATTATAAATATAAGTTCTTTTTATAAATAAATTTAAAGATTTGACGTTAAATTATTTTAATTAAAAATGTACATATGTGATCATCTTTGTTCGCATGTAAATATACCTTTGTGTGCATGCGCTCAAACATTTGAAGAACCAAAGGCTATGTTTGTGTGTGTTTAGTAGTGGGTTAACCCAATACATATGTGTGTATATCCAACTATATACAAGGAAATAATATTTATTTTATTATAATTTTTTTATAAAATAAAATTAACTACATTTAACTAAAATTAATTACTATTTATATATAAAAATATTTCACACACACACACACATAGATATATATATATAAAATATTACTAATATATAAGAATTATTATTTGAACATTTATAAACTTTTAATGTTCAACTAATTAATTCGGTTAAACATTAAAGTTTCAAATCTTACAATATAGTCAAAATATATAAATACTTTTCCTTAAATAATTAGATAAATATTTTATCAACATTGTTATTATAACTAATAAAAAAATTATTAGTGCAAAATAAAACACTAATAAAGGTAAATATTTTATCAGTACTAAAATAATTACTAATAAGAATCAAATTTAATCATTGTTGATAATTATTTTTTTATCAGTGCTTATAAATAGTGGTTATAAAAGACAACTCTCTTTTTCCACATTTTATAAGTAGTCATTGAAAAATAAAATGATATTCTCTTGAAAAAAAGGATGACATAATATTGATAATTGTATAATGTGTGCCACGTCGCATTTAAATTATGAATGCAACTTAGGGTATTGATGAGTCTTTAATTATTAGGGGAGTAGATGGGTGTTTTGTTTTAGATAAGCGCATGATTAAGTGAGTTAAAAAAGAATTTTTTTTGAGTTGATCTCAATTGATAAATGGTTAAAATGGAATTTCTCTTACATTGAGAGTTAAATTACTCTCAGTAATTAAAGTACCACAAGAATGGGTTCCACCACTAAGAAGTAGAAGTTAATTAGTGGTGATTTATTTTATAATTTATTCCTATAGGAATAAAACATTGCAATTTTCTAGTATCCAATCAACTAAAAATGATAATCTCAACCTTACTCGATAATAAATGAATGTAAAGAACACATGGCATAAGAAAATTTTACAAGGTTCATTCCCAAGGCGGGTACCTACTTATTGTGATCAAGATGATTTCGAGTCAAAGATTTTTTACCAGCGTATAGAAGTAATTACATTTTTGGTTGATAAGGTAAAATACTCCACTCAACACCTGCACTGGTAGACTTTACACTAGAGGAAACCATAGGTAATGTTCGATATCTACCTCCCTATGATAATCTTTTGTCACCCAATAGGTAAAGATCATTTTTATAATAGATCAATCAAGTTTTCTTAAATATTACCCACAAAATAAATAAATCAAATCTATTTTACTCCATGATTCTTCAAAAATAATTTTTATCTTCTTCTCAAGACTTAAAATGATTGAAAATATTAAGATCACTTTATAATTGACTTCTTAGTATCGAATAACTTATTAATTGGGAACTATAAGTTTTCTTCTCACTTCTAAACTCCCATCGTAAGTCTCTATTTTTTTCTACTCATTTTATTTTAGTTTCTATGTATTTCTCTATATATGAGTCTTCCACCAATATTATCTCTTTAATTGATCATTTCTCAATATTTTAGAAATAATTAAATTCTAAAAAAACAATTCCAACTCAAATTCACGATAATTCTCAAAACTGAATTATATAACGTGATCCTCCATGTGTTTCCTCAACAAGTTATTCATGTGGGTATTATCCCATGATAACTGAATATTCTATTCTCATTTAACAGTTTTCTCTAGTGATATTCTAGTAGTTCCCTCCTTATTTCAACTAATTAATTGAAATAATCAAGTATTTCTTCAGAAGGGATAAAAAAGAAATAATTAAAAAAAATTACATTTTATAATTATATAATGTTAAATTAAAGATATTATCTTTTAATTTCTCACAAAATATTCAGTAGAAATGTTATTAGGGAATGAAACAGCTTCTCATGGTGGAATACCTTCATTCTCACTTAACAAACATTGTCTTTATTCTACCTCATCAAGGTGTTATTCATAGTGTGATCTTATTTTTCATGATATAAATATTAGAATATGTAAACTCTTCTTGAATCACAATAAATTTTGTTATATCTAAATTAATTAAAAGAAACTCTGGCATCACATGACTTGATTTCCCTTAGAATTATTTGTTCTATAAATTCTTAATCTTCAGAAATCTTCCAATTTTTCTAAGTGTTGCATATTACGCATGGACAATGTTCTTACATATCATTAGTTTGAACTCAGTATTCTTGAATATTAGAATGAATCATCTTATTTATTATATATGATAATTTCCTTAGTCAAATATTTTGAAAACTCCCAAAATCATACTACGTATTCAATTCAATCGTGTTATGTATTTGAAAAAACATATAATAATTTAATATAAAATCATAGAATCATATAAATTTCCTCTTCCCCTAGAAAAAATCTTTCGAATGGTTTAGTATGTATCAGTTAAACATCTTATGCATTGAAATAACTTCATATGTATTCTTTTTCCACTAGTGGAACTGTGTTTCCTAATATCATTTTTTTTATTTTAATGTCATTTTCTACTAATGTAATTTCCTCCAATATTTTAAATACCTTTTTAACATTAGTTATGTAAACCCCAAGTGGAAACTCACTAATAATATTTTTTAAACTAATGATATAAATTGATTCCAACATCAATTATTAAAATAACTATCTGGGTATAATTAATTTTTTTTTTAAATAAGATTTCAATACACATAACATAACTTTGATAAAAAAGATAAAAAAAATAAAATTTCATAAATAAAACGATAAAAAAAGTGTTTATTATTTTTCTTCTTCTCTATAACTATGCTCAATTCTTTATTTTCCCAGTTGGTGAGGACTCAGCAAGTGTATCCAAGAAACTTGAGATCAAATCCGGTTGGAGAAATATTTCTAAGTTACTGTAGTAGTACTATAGTAGACATTGTAGTAGTAATGTAGCAGGTATTGTTCAGTACTGTTGAAGTCAGAACTATTCATCCATCTGGGTCTTTAGGCCACCAGTTTGGTCCTTGGGTCCTGTAAAGATTTTAGGCCACCCAAGGACTTCGATTCAGTTGTCTCTCAATGCCTTTGGGCCACATAAAGGCCTTACAGACACCCCAAGGCTTTTGGGAAACATGAATATGCATATGTACCTATGAGACTACAAGGGAAAAGGCTCTAGATGAGGATTTAGAGTAGGCGCATTCACCAGAACATAGCTAACTGAAATTGGAAGAATGAGAGGGTATGGAATTTCCATCAGTACTAGACCTATACAGCTCTGCAAAGGACAACTAGCTGACCAGAACTGTGAAGGTGGAGTACTGATATCATGACATGGGCAAGGGAGGATCAGTACAAAGTTGTCCTATCTGGGTGATTCCCTCAAAGGCATATGGGTCATTTCATTTTCTTTGAACCTTCGGGCCTTGTAAGGGTTCCACCTAACCCCTTGAAAGGTGGGTTATCAAAAATAAATAAAAAATAAAGGCCTTTGGGCCATTCAGGTATTTTCTTCACTATGAAATTCCCATGAAGTATTTTGAACTTTGTTTTATTCTGGAAAAAACCCATGATTCATTATGATCTTTGGATTTTATATCACGTGAAGAAGATTAATCATTTTTAAAAATTTCATATTAATCAAAAAAAAAAGATAAAATATTCAAAACATGAAAATGATTCTTTCTTACAAAATAAATAATATACAGACATATTACCACTTCAAACTAACGGAAGGGTGAAATGAGAGTAGTTAGAGAATGTAAAAACTTTAGAGAAATGAAAGGTTCAAACAATTTAATAATAGTGTTTAGTTAGATGGATTTATAATCCTTGACAGAAAAGTCGCAAATGAATGTTTTATTTATAGGTTGGAGGAAAAAAGTTGCAAGTGTGGGGTGTGAAGAAAATTAAAATCATTTTCAAATATGTTTTAAAAAACACATCATACTTTTAATATTAATTTTTAAAAAAACTACATTAAAAATAGAGTTTTATCATCAGTTTAAAAAAAACAATGTTAAAACAACACTTTTATCATTCATTTATTTAAAAATAGATGCAAAAAAATCCGTTTAATGTCATTTCTAAAAAAACAAGATTATAAATATCATTGTTTTTAAGAACCCATGTAAAATTATAATTTTACCATATGTGTTTTAAAAAATGAAATGAAAAATACACTTCTAATGTTGATTAAAAAACCAACATTAAAACATATTTTCACATAAAAATCGATGTCTAAATCCCAAAATGGTATATTACCTCTCTATTATTGGACTTTGTGATATTCTCAGCACTTCTTTAGAGAAAATATTATGTATTAAAAAATCTTCTCAAGCATCATCCTATATTCTTATATATTAGACCTTCTTCTCTGTATCAAACAATACTTTTTTAAAATTATTGATTTGCGGGAAAAAATATTACATGTAGAAAAAATCTCTTTTTTACATCCTACCTTATCAAATTTTCATCCTCAGCTCAAAACATCTTCTTATGTATCAACCAATCATCATAATTATACACTACCTTTTCTAAATTTTAACATCTTTATATATAATAGAATACGTATACTTAAAAATCATATGTATTATTTACCTATGTTAATTTTCAAATCTCCACATATAGAAAACAAATTACACATTCCTTGACTTTTTCAAAATATTCCAAAAACACAAAATTCCATAACATCTATAAATAGGATTAGAAACTTCTCCATCATTCTCAGGGCCTCTCTAAACACATATAAACACCAAAAAATCATAAAAAATAAATGAAAATTCAAAAATATTGTATTGATCTTCACTCATGGGTGAAAAATAATAAAATTATTGAATAATTCATTTTGGTACTTTAATATACCCCTTTGTAATTGTTGTCAACTCTATTTAAATTTTTCGGCTCCACTAAAATCTTTTTAAAGCTAGGAAAAATAACACATGAAACTTCAAATCATATCCTTTCAAAAATTGGAAGTGTAAAGACACCACACTACCACATAATATAATGTTTTTTTGATAAATAAATCCCTTAATGAGAATAAATTTTTGGCCCAATGATTTAGATTTCTTCCTCCTTTATTCATGCTTCCATTTATCCCTCTTTTAATAGTAACCATATTCTTAGATTAAAAAAATATAAGTTTTTCCACACTCCCCCTTGAACAAAGAGGCATACTACAGTCTCTACACATTTAAAAAAATAATACAAAACACTATAGGGGTTCATCCCACACATCTCCATGTGAGAGGGGAAGGATAAACATGAATTTTTAGACTTAATTCAAAAAAGCTCCCCCTTTGAATTTATTTTATAAAGATATATGTAATTTTACCCATGCTATAAATGTATTATAGTTTTATGTTTCATTTTCCATGATTTATTTGAATAATTAATACAAAATGTCAATGTCTTTTGATCTTGAGTGTTGACTATGATTTTTATATAGATCAATAAAACTCCAATTTTTACAAGATGTCATTAGCACACTAATTTTTCAACAAATCATTAGCATCTTCCCAATTACTACCTTTAGATCTTG
Source organism: Viscum album (assembly GCA_963277665.1). Classification (NCBI taxonomy): domain Eukaryota; kingdom Viridiplantae; phylum Streptophyta; class Magnoliopsida; order Santalales; family Viscaceae; genus Viscum; species Viscum album. Next base: position 453,057,657 of record OY728133.1, read on the forward strand.
CAGTTTTACATTCTTTCAGGACATATATGTGTAGGAATTTGTTGCTTTTATGTATTTTAATTATTTTATGTTGAAATAAACTTAAATATGGTTCTTTTTATTATATGTTACAAAAAATTAACCTAAAAAGAAGGTTCCACCTGATGGGTATTTTCCTTATATACAATTACCATCCTAGTATGCATATTCAAATCTAAAAAAAATCAATTATTTAATGCTTTTGTATAATAAACCATAACTCATTGTTCCTTTGATATATCTTAGAATTCTTTTAACTTCTATTATATGAGACTCCTTAGGATCACTCAAATATATTTTACATAGAATCACTGAATTTACTATATCTTGTCTTGATGCTATTAGATAATGTAGACACCTAGTGATTTTTTTTAATCAGTTTGATTTAAACTGCATCCAAATTCATCGTTTCATAAATCTTTTATAGGTGTTATTGTTTCCTTAGAATCCTTCTTTCCAAATCTCTTGAAAAATTCTATAGCATATTTATCTTGAGAAATGAAGATATAATTTTATTTCTGAAAAATCTGTAATCCATGAAAATACCTCATTTCACTCAAAATTTACATTTCAAAATAAACTTAAACAACTTTGAAAAAAGCTCACAGAAAATCAAAAAATATCATTTCATCCTCATAAAATATGACAATAAGATTACATGTGGAAAAATTCTTTAAATATAAGTTATTTTTTACTTTTCTTTGATTAAATTTTATTTGTCTCAGACATCCATCCTGTTTAGAATACCATGATCTTATGGGATGTTTTAAACCATGAAAATCAATTATTATCAAGTAAACCATGTTCTATTATTTTTTAATAATAAATCATTTAGGTTATTCATGAAATAATTCTTCTTCTAGGTCTCCATTTAAGAAGGAAGACTTCATATCCATCTATTATACCATATAATTCCTATGAGTTTACAATTTAATAAATATTTTTTCCTTTTAGTGTTTCCACTTATACAAAATTTTCATCAAGGTCTATTCCTTTCCCATATGAGTAACTTTTTCATACCAATATGGTCTTATTAAATAATACACAAACTTTTTAATTTAATTTGTTTCTAAAAACCCACTTGGCCTTGATGAAATTTTTATCTTTAGTTCTTGTTAGAAGTTCCCAAGTGTAATTATTTTCTACCTAATCAAGTTCTTCCTTCATGAAATTGGTCTATTCACCATCATCTATTTCTTCAACTGCAAACTATGGATCAATCATTGAAATGAGTGTTATCTTATCTTAAAATTTTGATATTATTATTATTTTAATTTTATCCTCTTGATTACCAATTATATTTTATGAATCAATATTCATCTTGAATGACATATTCTATAATTTCTCAATTTTATATGATTCATCTTTATCACTATTTAATCTTTCATAATCATCATTTTCAAACACATCTTAACTTGTTACATTAAATTTTTTCTAATTCTCAAGAACCTTCTCATAAACACATTCAAATAGTTTTTGAAATTTTATATTCCAACATCTATAGCTTATACCATTTCATAAGTATCCATAAATATATCTTCTTTATCATTCTCTTTAAACTTTATTATATTTATGTTTTTGATATTTATGTATTATGGTATAAAAAACACATTGAAGTATATTACTATTGGATTTTTCTTATTCCACATTTCGAATGGATGTGAAGAGTAGTACGAACTACTTCCCTTTAGAAATTTTTTGAAATATTAATCTCAGAAAGCATTGTTCTTTCCATCTCAACTAAATATTTTAATTTTATTTATACTACTATATTCTATAAGGGAACGTAGGGTTTACTATATTGGTTCTTTATCAAATTATTTTCAAGATATATTATAAAATCAGCACAAGTGTATTCCAATCCATTATTATATATCATATTTTTTATATAGACTCCCATTTTATTTTTATATGGTATTATAAATTTTTTTAAAAATATCTATTTCCTTCTATTTGTGCTTTATAAACATGGTATTGGTCATCTATTTGAAATCACAAATTAATGTAATCAAATACATATCACCCTTATTATAATCTTGAAACACAGGTCAATATGAGTATGTATGAAAAATCTCAAGTGGTTTGGAGGACTAAATCTTAATTTTTTTGAGAGCCTTGAACCATTTTTCCTTTATGAAAAGTTCCAAAAATATAATATCTCTCTCTATCTCTCTTCAGTTGAAGAATATATTTCACCACATAATTCCTTGAGATTTTATTAAAGCTTATATGACTAATATGTCAGATTATTTTATTTGATAACCTTATTTTATCTCAAGAACTCAATTAAAAGATATTGGAAGGATCGCTAATTGGAAATAGATTACTAAGTGTTATTTTTTCCTTGAGTTATGATTCTTTCATCATTAATTTTTTAATGAAACATGATTCTCTATTGAAAATAATTCCATTTCCATCATCTTAGAGTTGGTTGACACTTGATATATTGTGTTTAATCCCAACAACAAATAGTCCATCTTTGGGTTTCAATTTTGGGCTTCAATTATAGTAGTATCATATCCTATAATTTTTAGATAACAATCATTTCCAAAATTAACCACCCCTATTTTATGATATTAAATGTTTTTTTATAAATTTATATCACTGGTTATATGATAGGAATAACCACTCTCAAGAATCCATGAATTATTTTTCTTATGATCCTTCAATGAAACATTAACAATAATGACTTGTATATTTCAATCATTTTATGAATAGATTTTCTTTTTTCATTAAAGGGAAAATATACCGGAAAATTATTCATGCATTCTTCAACATAATGACCATCATGATCACACCTACAAAATATTTATTCTAAGAAATCAGGCCAATTTTTTGTTGGTAGTGATGATGAATTTTTTATCACATCTTGATTTCTTGGATAATCCCATCTTATCTTCCCAAAATTTATCCCCTTTGATTCATGTCTCTTCCTTAGAAGTTAAATATTGAACTATTAAGAATATTATTTATTTCTAAACACTCCACAAAACCAACAATATCCTATGAAACCTTATATTCTATACAAATAATAATATTATCTAGAAAATTGTGGTTAATAACTTATATGAAATCATGATTCCATTTTTTCTGGAGAGTGAGTTTTTATTGAAATATTATTCTCTTACTTTGATGTGGGAAAGGGTTTCATCATCAGTTTTTTTATCCCCAACATATCTAAACATGGTATTAGAACCTTCATTGTTAGAAGCAATGTGGTTATTTTGATAATTAAAAGAAGAATCGTTAAATAGACTCTTTGGAATTATCCTTTCACTAACTTTTAATGATTCGTCTTTGACATCTTCTACTTTATTGAATTAATATATAATATTATTAAATATATAGTCATCTATAATACACATTTATTATTTCATACTTAACTTTTCCCCTTTTAAAGAAAGTTTCTCTCACGATATTTTATTAAATTATCTTGCGTAGAAACTTTCAACTAGAATTTTCTTATTTTATAAATATAAGAAGATTCATTTTTGATATACTACTCATTTAATTCAATTTTTTAGCATATTTTTTCTTTAATATATTTATTTACTTATTTAATTTTGTGTTATTATCATGATGGGATTCAGGTTAAAATTTTATCATATGATCTATGTAAGAACCCAGTTTTTCACTCAGGTATGGATCCTTAATTTTCAGTCTAAATATTTACTTTTGACCTAATATAGATTCCTAATGAGTTAGAAAAGTTTATGCGGGTGTGTGGGGCTTGTTGGAAGCTCATAACACCAATTTTTGTGAAAATGAGCCAAGTTGCACGGATTGTACACGATTAGCGCATGGTTTTCCTAACCCTGTGGTTGTGTTTTTCCATACAGTGGCACCTCTCATGGATTGCACATGGCCATGCAACCAAATCGTATGAACGGCCCTTTTTCAGGTTTGGGAAGAACAACAATGCATGGTTTGTGCATGGTTAGATAAATCGTACGAACAAACTCTGTGCAGGCTAAAAACATGTGTAAAATATCTAAAATTTCCTTAATGATCTATTAATCCTCATCCTTACCCCTAAATCAGATTTTATGCGGGATTAACCTAGTTCTCTATAATTTTAGAGTATTTTGAATATCCAAACATTGAAACAAGATATCTCCTTCGTTTGGCATCCGATTGAGCTTATGTTCTTCATGTTGGATGTGCAACGGTAAGTAATCAAGCTCTCTTTAGCTGTTCTGTTTCTCTTTCATGTTTGAGCTAGATATCACCATGTGAGTGTTTTTAACATTTTCTTATATCTACTTTGATCCGAGGAAAACCAAGGGCCGATACCGGAATAGGAGAGTCATACAACCCTAAGGTGGGTGGTTTATAACTCATCCCTAAAGTTCGTTGTTTTTTGAATGTTTTTTGGAGCCCATAGGTTTCGTTGGTAACCATTTCTTAAATTAACATGCACTGATTATACTCGTTAGAATTTTATGGTTAATATCTTTCCAAATATGTGATTTGTTGTTAGTGGTTTCACCCACAACTCAATCTGCCTTATGTTGAAGGTTATGCCATAATTGGATTTTTAGTGTTTCGACATGTTTGAACCACAGTTCGAGTGTTCCTTTACTTAAACTTTCTAAAGGTGAGTCTCTTTATAATAAATGTCTTGTTATTACTGAGAATTTCATAATGGCATGTACCATATATACTTACCACTTGACCTACCTAAGGTAAGTGCTTACAAATGTTTATTAAATAGAAAATATGAAATGTGAAGTGGAATGTATAATTAGTATATAACTTGACCTTATTAAAAGATAATGAATAAAGGTTACATGTCCATATCACCCCTTTCCACGTTGATGGAAGGTAGTGGAGTGAACCTCAATAACTGATTATTCCTTAAAGGCTAACTAACACTTGATTAAATGGTTGCAATGCTACTTGGCCTATCCACACTAATGGAAGACAAGTCTTGGACCAATGGTTTCAAATCTACTTGACCTATCCACACTAATGGAAGGAAATACTTGAACCAAATGAATTATTACATGACTATAATATCAAAAAATAATGGACTCACATGTTCTCACCTTCGATTCTTAGAGTAAAATAGCTTAGGTCTCGAGAACCACATTTCTATTCAAGGATATGGTTTGATTAGGTTAATACCCACCTAGACTCTAGTTCTTGTCTATTTCATGGATTCCCAGTATATTATTGCTGGGTCCCTTTCTTATTATAGGATACCTCTTATACACTCTTTTGATATAGCTTTGAGTAGTAGGTGTCATGGTGAAAGCCCATCGAGCCCATGTATTTGCATAGCCTCATTTTGTCTTGGTTGATCGCCTTGGACTCAATAGGTTCTTTATTGTGGAATGCCTTGGATTACTTTCCTTGGATTACACTCTTACCCCTTAGCTAGAATCAGATACTCTTGAGTTATCTTTCTGTGAGTTTACGTTACCTTGGTATTTACCCGGGAACTCCCTCACATGTTATCATTGTTTCGTCTCTTTGTTACGTCTTGGGAACTTCACTACTTATAATATTATGAAGTGATGTCAGTGTTGGATTTTCCTCATGTGACGTATTATCATTAAATGGTAATTGATTAATTAATAAACTAGTTACATTTTGAGACACCAATCGAGGGCTGAAGCGGGTACTTGGTAATTTTGTTATTTTGTACTGCTTTCTTTACTTTACATATATGCCAGCACAATGTTATATTCCATTTCACGGGCCGGATGTTATAGAAACCATTGGTGGTGGCCGACTATGATTTATCTCACTCCCTCTATAGGTTTCATTTGGCACCTGAAGTAGATTACATGGTTTCAAGTATTGACAAAGGGAAGCATGTAGCTTCCAACACTTGATTGTGTGCTAATAGGATGTAGCTTGATAGGAGATGACCGAGTAGGATCTTGGGATTCTTGGAGTAGACTTTGTTTTCTTTTAACTTTTGGAACATGTTATGATAGTTGTCTTGTATCCATTATTTCCAGTTTTCTAGTGACATGACATTACATCATCACTGTTCTAGTAGGTATAGTTATCGTTATTCTTGTTTATCTATTGCATCAGTTAGGTTCTACTATTTATCTATATTGATTTCATTGTTTACTATTCATTTATATATCTTTCATTATACTACACTATGATAAGGAGGTCATAGTCTTACCATGGACACACCCTAGGCCCTCACTACTAGTTGGTATCCTCTGGCATTTGGGAAGATGTGCTTGAGGCCATGTGGCCCATCGGGCTCGAGGCACTGTTAAGTGGTATCTGGGTTTGGGTCATCACAAGTGGTTTATTTTCTTTCTTGACCATTTGGAGACAATATATTGGACAATAGTAATTCTTGGGACTTGGTCATAACACGTTCTTTGGCATCGCGAACCCATGTTCAGGGTAAAATCCAAGTTACCCATAATGTAATTTTTTTTCTATTTTTCCTATTACAGTTGATATTATTTCACAATTGGGTGACTCCCATGTGGTCTAGTGTTGTTGATTATTACTCTTTGGGAATTTATTTCGTCCTTGAACTGATGATATGATAGCAAGGACTATTGCTACATGCAACATTATAAGCACCTAGAATTCACATTTCATGCATATTTCCATGCCATATTGGTTCATTTCACTACTTTTCATTTCTTGATAGCCTTGATATTGTTGAGTGATGTTGTGATATTTTCTTGTACTTGTATTACTTTGTATTTGATTGATTGGTTTCTTGTCTCAATTCATGAGGTGTATGGGCCCTCATGGGTTGGAATGAGTAATTTACCGAGTCAAGCCATTATGATATAAGTAAATGTGTGTCATTTTTGATTATTGGTGTGTGGGAACTGATTCATTGAAAATGACTACCCATTATAAAGTAAATCCTTAAAACTAAATTTAATTGGTTTCACATTCTTATCACTCCTTATCATGTTTACAAAAGGTAAAGGAGTGAACTTGGAAATTAATTGCAAGTAACATGAAACTTATACTTGAACACTTACAGATACCTAGTCGTCTAAGTAGGTAGTTTCGGTAATATGCCTTGGGTAGTGAGTTTTCTTACGATCAGTCTCTGCTAGTGTTTTTATCTTTTGCTTCTATGATTGTTCTATGGTGTGTGCTTGGAATTTGTAGACTAATGCTTCCATGATGTCCTCATGTTGTTCTCTATGAAGGTGGTGATGACCATGCTCCAGACAGGGTGGGCCCGGATCCACTAGTCTTACTTCCAAAAGTTCCACATAAGGCACCACCTACTGTACCTAATCCCAGCACTGATTCTCAAGTTCATGATAGTTTCCTACCTATGATGCATTCCATGCAAGGTGCTCCATGGGTTTCACCTATGATGGATGATCTGACCCGCCAATTCTAGCTGCATCCTCCACCTACTTTTTAAGGGGATAGCAGATCTCAAGCTACTGAGTCTTGGCTAGAGGCATTGTTGTCTATCTTTGAGCATCTAGAGATTCCTCTAGAGTAGAGATTCAAGCTTTCTACATACATGATTCAGGATTCATCCAAGAATTGGTGGTATGTCATTACCCAGGTCAGACATCATCAGGGCATGTTATTGTTTGACTTCCAGACTACCCTCTATGATCATTTCTTCCCTCAGTCACTGAGAGCCGACAGATCCATAGAGTTAATGCATCGCGAGCAGGTTTCTATGTTAGTTATAAAATATTCTGAATGTTTCACTGATTTACATCATTTTTCACCGCTTATAACCAGTGATGATCTTTCTCATGCTAGATGTTTAGAGTATGGGATCCAGTATGCTATCCGAACATAGGTGAATGTCTTTTTCCTTCCTACCTTCTCTAAAATAGTTGATCAAGCCCTTATTACTGAGCATAATCTGAGGGAAGAAGTGAGTACTGGGTTTAAAGGATCGGTGTTGCGACATGCCAGTAGTTCTTCTGATGATAGGAAATGTTCTCTTGAGGTTTATTGTTAGGGAAGTGGCAGCCAAAGTATCTAGTTTGATAGCTTTGTAGTGTGTCATAAGTGTGGAAAACTAGGGCATAAAAAGCCCCAATGTGATAGATACCCTATGGAGTGTTAGTATGGTGTCCATATGAGTCATTTTCAGCACTTTTCAGGACCTTTCCACTAGCTTCGAGCGGAAAAGGATCCTCTTCAGCTCCACCTTCAAGAGTGAGTTCTTTTATGCCGCATCAGGCGGGGAGTTGGAGTAGCACTGATAGGTCTAGCCGAGGAGGAGGTCATGACAGTGGTAGTCTGACCCCTAGTCACCAGTAGTGCAAGAAGAGCAGTCATGATCATGGTAGTCCATCTATTGCACATGGGTGTGGATCAGGTTATTTGCATTCCTTACAGCTGATACCTAAGGATCAGGCTGCGGGGCCATCTACAGTACAATGTACTATTCTAGTATCCTCTACTATTTTCTCTACATTGTTTGATATAGGTGCTTCAAACTCTTTTATTTCTATATCTATCTTGGAAACCCTCATACTAGAGTTACAATATCACTATGGTGTAATGAACCTAGACACACCCTTGGGAATGTGGATAGAGGGCTTACACCAGTGCAGGGACTATCCCCTTGAGGTTGTTAGTTACCCTTTCTTGTGGAATCTCTTTTTTCTTGAGATGACGGGTTTTGATGTCATTCTTTGGATGGACTGGTGAGTCAACTATCATGCCTTTGTAGACTATTTTCATTACAGGGTTTCTTTTACATCACCAGAAGGTAACCGTTATCTTTTCAAAGGTGAGTGGGATGTCTAGGCTGGGAGAGCGGGACCAAAGCATCATGGGCTAGGTGGAGTGACCGCCCAGAATGAAAATCTTTTCATGGAGGATCATGTTTTTCTTCAAATTGATTTCCCTCCAGTAGTTTATCATTTCATGGAAGTCTTTCCTGATGACTTTTCTGGATTACCTATTGAGAGAGAGGTAGAGTTTTTAATTGAGCTTGTTCCAGGAGTAGCCCCAGTGTCGATTCATCCGTAAAGGATGGAACCTACTGAGCTTCATGAGCTAAAGCGGAAAATAGAGGAATTAGAGGCCAAATTCTTTATACAACCCAGTACATCTTCTTGGGGTTCACCCATGATTTTTTCCAAGAAGGTGGATGAAACCCTACATCTATATGTGGATTACAGAAGGTTAAACCAACTTACGGTCAAGAACCGGTATGCAGTTCCTCAAATAGATGATCCCTTTGACTAACTTTGAGGAGCAAAGGTGTTCTCTATGATTGACCTAAGACCAGGTTATCATCAGGTCCGAGTCAGACCATCATACATACATCGTACAACTTTCTGTAGAAGGTATGGTCTATATGAGTATCTTGTTATATCATTCAGTCTTATGAACACGCCGACCATTTTTATGGCTTTGATGGATAGGGTTTTCCATCTCTATTTTGACTCTTTTGTTGTGGTCTTTCTGGACGACATCTTGGTGTATTTGTGCACTCGTAATGACCATTCCAAACATCTTAAGATCATTTTGATTACACTGAGAGAGCATTATCTTTATGCCAAGATTTCTAAATGAAACTCTTGTATCGACAAGTTCCACTTCTTGGGACATATTATTTCAGAGTCATGAGTATTTGTTGACCCTAAAAAGGTTAGTGTTGTAGTATCCTGGGAGCATCCTAAGAACGTGTTTGATATCAGGAGTATCTTAGGGCTGGTTGGATATTACAGGCTTCTTATAAAAGTCTTTTCTCATCTTGGTGAACCTCTTACTAGACTTAAAAAGAAGGGTGTTAAGTTCCTATGGTCAGAATCATTTGAGAAAGCCTTTCAAGAGATGAAAGAGGGGCTTGTCTCGGCACATATTCTAATTCTTCAAGAACCTAGTAAAGGTTATTTCGTCTTCTGCGATGCATAAGGCATTGGAATAGAAGTGTTGTTGATACAGGAAGACAAAGTCATTTCATATGGACCTCTGTAGTTGAGGACTCATGAGAAAAATTACCCAATGCACTACCTCGAGCTAGTTGTTTTTGTTCATGTCTTACGTTTCTTGAGAAACTATCTGTTGGGTGAGCACTTTGTGGTGTATAAAGATCACAAGATCCTCGAGTATATCTTTTCTCAGTGTGGATTGAACCTCCCACAGTGAAGATGGGTCAAATATCTACAATCCTTTGATTTTTAGCTCGCTTATACTCATGGAAAATTAATTGGGGTTGTAGATGCACTGAGTCCAAAAACTCAAATGTAGGCCGTACTGGATTCCAGTGATGAATGAAAGTTAATGTACCTATTTTCTAAACATCATATTGAGTATCCAGACAGTCACGAGCAGTCTTACCTATCAGCCTTAATAGTTACCTCTTCTCTCCTTGTGAAGGTGGAGAGTAGTCACTTTTCATATTCTGAAGGTTTGGTTCTCCATGAGAGTATATCAGAGAATAACCCACCTCCATATTGGTCTATGGACATAGATGAAGTTCTGCATCTACGTGGACATATCTGGGTTCCTACCGATGTCAGAGAGAAAGTGATCAAATATTCCCATGCTTCTCAGTGGGTAGTTCATCTAGGAATATCGAAGATGTATCGAGATATGTGACACCAATATTGGTGGCCTAGAATGAAACATCATATTGCAAGCTTCGTCACTAGGTGTTCCACCTGTTAGTAGGTGATGGCGGAGTAATAGAGATAGGTAGGCTTGTTACAACCACTTCCATTCCTAGAATGGAAATGGGAAGATGTTTCTATGGATTTCATAGTCAGCTTAACTAGTTCACCAAGGGGTAGTGATCCTATCTTGGAATTCATTGACCAACTGATGAAATCAGCCCACTTCATTCTAATTTAGGAGACTTTCTCAGTTGATGACCAGGGAAGATTGTATGTCTGTGAGATCATACGACTACATGGTGTTCCACATACTATCATTTCAGATTGGAATTCTCATTTCTCTTCACAGTTCTAGAAGGGTTTATAGAAAGATATGAGAAATTAGGTGCTGTTAAGAACAGTTTTTCACCCTCAAAGTGATGGAAAATCTAAACAGACAATACAATTTTTATAGGATATGCTATGGACATGAATCCTTGATTTCAGCGGTTCTTGGGACAGAAATATCCCTCTCTTCGAGTTCTCTTAAAATAATAGTTTCCAAGCATCAATTTAGATGGCTCATTTTAAGGATTTATATGGTAGGTCATGCCATTCACCTTTGTGCTGGCTAGAGGCATGTGAGGTAGCCCTACTAGGTCCTCATCTCATTCAGGAGACTTTGGAACAGGTCCATCAGGTCAAGAAGCACATGAATACTGCTCAGTCTAGACATAAATTTTATGTTGATCATCGTCGATGACCTCTAGAGTTCGAGTTAGGGGATCATGTTTTTCTTCGGGTATCACCCAAGCTTGGGCATAGATAGTTACAGAATCAGTTTAAGCTATCACCTCATTATGTCGGGCCATTTTAGATTCTAGAGAGATTCGGTCTGGTAGCCTATTGGTCGCTACTACCACGGTGGTATGGTACCATGAACGATGTCTTTCATGTCTCACAGCATAGCCAATATCATGTTGATCCATCTCATAACTTTGATCCTAAGGAAGTTGAGTTAGATGACGCTGCTACCTTTGAGGAATATCCAGTACGCATCATTGACCAAAGCATGAAGGCTCTCTGAGGAAAGTTTGTTCCTCTCGTATAGGTGCTATGGAAACACGACCAAGTATGGGATGAGACTTGGGAGAGGGATGCTTATTTACATGCTCAATGGCCAATGTTGTTCTCAGACAGTGTTTCCTTACCCTTAGAAGGGGAACATGGGGGTGATTTCTTTTATCGGGGGAAGACTGTAAGAACCCGGTTTTTCACTCAGGAATGGATACTTAATTTTCAGTCTAAATTTTTATTGTGGACCAAATATAGATGAAAAATGATTTATAAAAGGTTAAAAAGGTGTATGGGACTTTTTTGGAGCTCAGAACACCACTTCTTGGGAAAACATGCCAAGTTGCACGATTAGCTCATGGTTTGCCTAACCATGTAGATTGTTCTTTTGCAGACAGTGAAACCTCTCATGGATTGTGCATGGTTGTGCAACCAAACCAAGTGAACACCCCCTTTTCCCAGGTTTGGGTAGAACCATCGCGCATGGATTTCACACGGTATGACAAACCATGTGGAAAAACCGTACACAAGCTTAAAACATGTGCAAAATGTATAAAATTCCCTTAATGATCTATTAATCCTCCCCTTGCACCCTAATTGGAGTTTATGTGGTATTAAACTACTTCTCTCTCGTTTTGGATCATTTTGAAGATCTAAACTTAGAAACAATATATCTCCTTCGTCCGACATCCGATCGAGCTTCAGTTTATCACGTTGGATGCGCAGCTGTAAGTACTCAAGATCTCTTTATCAGTTCTTCTTCTCATTAACTCTCGGCCTCGATATCTTCATGTGAGCATTTTCACCTTTTCTTAGATTTACTCTGATATGAGTAAAATAAAAGGCTGATACTGGAGGAGGAGATTCGAAAAACCCTAAGGTGGGTGGTCTATAACTAATCCCTAAAGTCTGCTGTTTTTGGAATGTTTGTGTGGGGCCCACCGGTTTCATTGGAAACCATTTCTTAAATTAACATGCCATGAATATACTCATTAGAATCATATGTTTAAGATATTTCCAAATATGTGATTAGTTGTTAGTGGTTTCACCCAAAAATTAATCCACCTCATGTATAAGGTTATGCCATAATTAGGTTTTTAGTGTTTCGGCACGTTTGAGCCATCGTTCAGGTGTGCCTTTACATGGCCATTCTAAAGGTGAGTCTCCTTGTAATAAATGGATTGTTATTACTAAGAATTGCATAATTGAATGTACCATGTATGTTTACCACTTGACCCGCCTAAGGTAAGTGCCCACAAATGTTTATTAAATGGAAAATATGAAATGTGAAATGGAAAGTTTACTAAGTATATAACTTGACATTATTAAAAGAGATTGAATAAAAGTTACAAGTTCATAGTGACCCATTCAATGTTGATGGAAGGGAGCGGAGTGAATGTAATGACCCAAACTTTCATTAATGGAAATACCTTTTGATATAATTAAATGCATCTTTATGTAAAATGTTTAAATAAAATGTAAACTTAATTGGTTTTATGTTAAGAATTGTGAGAGTTGCTAATATAGTTGTTTAACAGTTATCACCTGATTAGTATAAATATAGGGATTTAACAAATCCAATTTACTTAGACAAAGGAAGCGATGGCCTCATCCAGTAGACGTGCCCCCATATGAAGCCCATTTGTCAGAGCTCAAAAAGGAGGTGGCGTCATTGGGATTCCCTCTTGACCAAGCCCAAGCTGAGCTTGAATATGTTAAGCTCAAGCGGGACCGCCTACGAGAGAAATGGAAGTTGATAGAGATTACCACACAAGCAATGGTATCCAAGCCACCCCAAGAGTCTGTCACCGTTTCATACCTTACTCTTCGGTCTTATGTGGGTGTTATAAGGGGTTATGTAACAAGAACCTAGAACTATGGTTATGTACATTATTTTTTTATATAATAATGAATATACTTTCATTTTATTAATGTTACCTTGTAAATAGTTTTTCTTTTAAAAGCACAAATACTATTTTTAGTTAATGTTCAACAAGGAAATATAATTTTGATGAATTAATAGATTTTTGAATTAAATAATATTTTAATAAAATATTATTATTGTTATTAAATTAATTTTTATTAAATATAAATGATCGTATAACTTTATGAATGCAATTGAAATTTTTATTAAGGTTTGAAATCCATTTTTGTCAAAACCCATGAATTATCGATAAATATTAGTTTTTATTTTAAAAGTAAAAATTAAAATATTTAGAAAATTGTTTAGATAAAATAAATATTATTTTTTGAATCAGAACATTGAAATTATCCAATGGTGAATTTTTCATAATTTTTTGAGACAGTCAAATTTTTGGGTAAAAATTAAATACCGTTTAAATATATAATGTGTATTATGACATAATAATGACCCAATAGTGATGAAATAAAATACTATAAGATTTATTTTTGGCTAATATATGTTTTAAAATTAAAATAATGTGTTTTTGGGTTTGTTTTACTTATTTTACAAAGCATTAATGGACCCTTCAAGACTTATTAAACATCTTGTCTTTTTAAATTGTTTTCCTTGGGAGTGTGACTCAACTCCACATAAGCAACACTATTATTTTAAGAATTTATGAATGTGTCCTTATAAAACATGTTTTTTCACTTCCCTTTTCCAGAAACCATGGGAAAAAACCATGGTATGGTTTGTGTTATGGATTAGTTTAATGTGAGGTGTCCCAAACCTAAATAATAAAGAATTCCCTCACCTTTCCAATATAAACCCACCCAAGCTCCTACTTCATACTCACTCAAAGCCTTTTGAGTTTTCCCAACCTATGTCTTACTCTCTATATAATCTTCTCAAGTTTACCAAGCTCCCAAGATGCCTCTCTCAAGCCTCTCTCAAGCCTTTGGAAGCACACTTCCAAGTAAGGGTTTTTCTTCTTTTCTCTTCTTTGTCAAATTTTCTTAATGTTGTTATGCCCTTTTAATTTCAATTATAAATGTTGGGGTATGGTTTCTAACATCCCATATACTTACCTATCTATATTTTAATTATGCTAGACCCCTTTCTCTCTCATTAAATGCCTCCCATGTACACCCGTTACTATGCCGAAATTCCGAAAGAAATTTCTCTCTCTTCTTTTACATTCAAGCAATTATTTTGTATCATGACTCTAAATTCCATTAAAATTGCTGGGAAATGTTTATATATGACCCCCTTACCTTCCATTTCATGTACATTTGATTATATTCCCCTTTCTCTATCATCAATCATTTTTATGAATTCTTACGTCACGTTGTTACACTTCCGAAATTGCACTGATTTTTTAAGTCAGTGTCATTGTGTAGTGAATACCATGACCATTTATCTATCGAGGGTATTCACCTTTATGAAAATTTACTTATTGATTATAAATTTCCATGTATGAATTCCACATTCCTTTATTGTGGAATAAATGATTATTTTTTATGAATCCATGTTATATGATCCATTTGGCACACGTATGCATGAAATGAAATGTTTAAGAAGGGTGTGCCCTTATAGCGCTCCAATGCATTGGGTAAAGTATAGTATCATGATACTCCATGTGGAATGGGTGTTTACTCATGCTAATTCAAGTTCAATGAGTTTTTAATTGTGCTTCATGTGCAATGAGTATTTACTCATGCTCCATGTGCAATGAGCCTTGGCTCATGCTAATTCCATGTTAAGTGTTGGCACATTTCCATGTTATCATTATCATGCATTATCATACCTTTATGTTTATGCTTCTCTTGTGATCTATTGATATGCTTATTTTCTAACATGTATTGTATTCCTCATTTTATTCCATGATTATTCCCTTACTGGGCTTTATAGCTCACCATTTTCTTATGAATCTCTATAGGTTATTCCATGCAATGCTATGTACGAGGGAATGCAGTGATCATGTAAAAGAAGTTTTCAATAAATATGTTTTATTTCATGTTTTAATTTGTTATGTAATGATCCTAATCCACAAAGACACTAGACCTCTCGTTTTTCTATGTTTTATCAAGTGATGTATATTTAATAAATTATGTTTAACTATGTAATAAAAGATCTAGGTTGTCATAGCTAGCATCAAAGGGAGGTTTTGTAATTTTTTGGATTAGGATTACAAAACCCTAGTGAGGAATTAGAGACAATAATACGTATAATAAAAACATCCCTAAGTTGTATTGAGTATTTATTAAGTGGTTTATCAAGCTAATACATCCCTGCTTGGATAAGAGCGGGTAGAGGCAGCTCTGGCATAGATGTATCCTTGGTGTAAAACCCGAAAACACCGCTTTGAGATAGACTCGAACGGGAACTGGTGCATGACAATGATCCTTGTTGAACTCTTGGTTATGAAACACCCAAGGTATATGCTTTGGTAAATTCATAAGCTTATTATGAACCCTTATTAAGGGAATTAAAAAAAATCCCATAAAAATATATGTTAGAAAGTAGATCATGGATAACACAGACTGAAGCCAATAGTTTCATATGTTAAGGAAATAAAAGTTATTTATATGTCATAATTTTTGTCCTTATATTACCCTTTATGTGTTACCCCTAACTTTTCTTTTATTCCAGCCAATGGTCAGTAATAGGAGGACTCGGGCTAACAACCGATGTGAAGATCAATTTGACGATTGTACTAATGAGATACCCAATCCGATGGGAGTGGGAATCACGAACTTTGTCATGATTCTCTCTCAGCTAACTCAATATTTGAATAGAAACATGGTTCTAGAGGAATGTTCAACCCCCACTAAGAAAGAACAAGTTGCTATCGAGAGCTTCATGAGACAAAGGCCTCCTACTTTTAATGGATCATCTAATCCCTCAATCGTTGAACAATGGATCAACTCCATTGAAAAGATATTACCCATCCTTCAATGTTCTGAACAAGAGAAGGTCCTCCTGGCTGCTTATCATATGGAAGGTGAATCTGATCAATGGTGGACATTGATCAAAAATACAAAGCCTGAGGAGGAGATCGAGGTGTTGGAATGGAAGGATTTCTGAAGATGTTTTTCGATAAATATTTTCCGCGCACCCTCCGGCTTAATATGGAAAGGGACTTCCTTGCCCTCAATCAAAAAGATGAAAAATCTATTGGATAGTATGAGTAAATATTCACAAGGATTTCACGATACACTTTCGGCTTTGTCGTTACCCCCGAATGCAAGGTTGACTGCTTCTTTGGTGGGCTAAAACCTAGCCTTTGGAAAGTGCTGGTGATCCGTGACTTCGACAGCTATGAAAAAATTCTCTGATGTGCCCTCAAGGTTGAAATGTAGATTGGATAATCTCAGGGGTATCATGGGGATAATAAGTGTAAGGTGGAATTCAATGTTGGTGGTCTCATGGATAAATCCAATGGTGCTAAGAAGATCCAGCACCACACTTTCCAAAGGTGAGGAAGGAAGTACTCTGGAAATTTCTTGAAGGGGATGAGGAAATTCTTTAGGTGTGGAAGAGAAGGGCACTTAGCTGTTAAATTTTAGCAAGAAAGACCTGCAACTACGACAGAGGAGAGTAACATTCCATTCGAACCTCAACACATGGTTCATTGCTACAACTGCAAAGAACTAGGGAATCTGGAAAATTAGTGCCCTAAGACAAGGGTTTTCGGAGACAAAAAACAACCTCTAAGGTAGCAAAGGCGAGCTTTTTCCATCACTACTGCCGAAGTGAACCCTGACAATGAAGTGGTGATAAGTACGCTAGTTATTCATTCAAGAATGGTGAACTTACTATTTGAATCAGGTTCTATGCATTCTTTTATATCTTGAAAGTTTAGTAGAATATTCCTAGCACCACCACAAATCATGGAAGTTAAGATATCGGTGAGTATGGAAAATGGGGAAATCATTGCATCCCATGAATATAACTCCTCCCCTGCCATAATCTATGGATTAAAAATCCCAGAGAACCACATTATATTCCCTGTGGTGGAATTTTATGTGATTCTTGGCATGGTTTGGCTTTCCTTATATAGAGCCTACATAAATTATCGTGAGAGGGAAATCACTCTCCAAGTAGAGAATTGACCCCTGATTATTTACAAGTGCAAGGAGGAAGATGATTCTTCTTTAGCTCAATCATCTCAAGAGTGGATATTACTTCCCTATGAGCATGTATATCTAGCTCAGATGATTGATTCTAAAGAGACAATCATCTTAGAAGACATTCCTATTTTGAGGGAATTCTCTGAAGTGTTTCCTGAAGAATTGCATGGTCATCCTCTTAGAAGAGATGTTGAATTCTCAATTGATCTTATACCTAGGGCATTACCAATATCCAAGACTCTGTATATAATGGATGTTGTGGAACTTGAGGAGTTGAAGAAACAACTACAGAAGAATTTGGATAAAGGGTCCTATACTCCCAAGTGCTTCACCATGGGGTGCACCAGTCCTCTTAGTCAAGAAGAATGATGGTTCAATGTGCCTTTGCATCGATTATCATGAGCTCAACAAAATCACGATAAAGAACATGCATCCTCTCCCAAAAATTGATGACTTGTTCAATCAGCTGTGTGGAGCACAATACTTCTACAAGGTTGATTTGTGGTTGGTATATTATCAAGTAAGGGTGAAGAAGGAATATATCCCCAAGACTTCTTTTCGTACAAGATAAGGGCACTATGAATTCATAGTAATGCCTTTCGGAATCACTAATGCTCCATCAATATTCATGGTATTTATGAATAGAGTCTTTAGAGATTACCTCGACAAATTTTTGGTAGTCTTTATATATGATATTCTAATATACTCTAAAACTAAGGAGGATCATGAGGAGCATCTAAGAACCGTACTAGATTCCTTGCGGAAGAAGAAGCTCTATACAAAGTATAGAAAGTGTCAGTTCTGGATGAAGGAGGTCTCATTATTGGACTATATCATCAAAAGAAATGGGATATCTGTGGATCCCTCCAAAATAGATACAATTGAGGGATGGTCGAGGCCAACATTGGTAACTGATATCTGTAGCTTCTTGGGGTTAGCTAGATATTATCGATGATTTGTGAGAAATTTCTCACGATTGTCCAACCCTCTTACCAAGATTACTCAGAAAGGATTAAAGTTTTCTTGGAGTGATGAATGAAAAGAAAGATTCAAGCAGTTGAAAAGGAGCCTTATCACTACGCCCGTTCTCACTTTACCCACAAGTGGATAACTTTTTGTTGTATTCAGTGATGCTTCGAAGAAAGGCATGGGATGTGTGTTGATGCAAAATGACAAAGTCATTGCCTATACTTCAAGGCAATTGAAAGTTCATGAACAAAACTATCTAACACATGACCTCGAGTTGGCTATAGTGATCTTCACTTTGAAAATTTGGTGGCATTGTCTCTTTGGGGAGAAGTGTGAAATATATACAGACCACAAAAGCCTCAAGTATATATTCACACATAATAAGCTGAACATGTGCCAAAGAAGATGATAAGAGCTGATCAAAGACTATGACTACTCAATCCATTACCACCCTAGGAAATCAAACAAGGTGGCGTAATCCCTAAGTAGAAAGGACCCAATGATTCTATCATTGATGATAATTGAAAAGGATCCAATCTTTTAAGATTTGATGAAGATGGAAATTGGAATCATAAATAAGGGAACATCATCAATCCTTTCACAAATGATTGATCAACCATCACTTTTGGAAATGTGAAAAGATTCTCAAAAGGATGATGTGGGAATTCAGGAAAAAGTGGAAGGTATTTGAAAAGAGAAATCCACATAATTAAATGTTAATGAAGAAGGAATTGTGAGATTTGGGAAAAGACAATGTGATCCATCAAGTCTGGAGCTGAAGAAGGAACTTTTGGATGATGCACATAGTTTGAATTTTTCTATTCACCTAGGAAACACAAAGATGTATCAAGATCTCTGAGAGCATTATTGGTGGGATAATACGAAGAAGGAGATCGCTGAATATACATAAAAGTTCCTGGTGTGTTAGAAAGTGAAGGCAGAGAGGCAAAAGTCTAAAGGGATGATGCAACCATTGCCCATACTAGAATGGAAATGGGATAACATCACCATGGACATTGTCACCGGACTTCTGATGACATACAAAAGCAACAATGCAATCTGGGTTGTTCTGGATCTTCTTACAAATTCTGCACACTTCATTGCTATTCGAGAGGATTTCTTATTGGATCAACTAGAACAAATATATATCATGGAAGTGGTAATGCTGCATGAATTACCACTCTCTATTGTGTCCAATCTAGATCTAAGATTCACCTCTATGTTTTAGAAGAGTCTTCAACATGCTCTGAATACTGAACTGAACATCAGTATGGTCAATCATCCTCAAACTGATGGCCAATCCGAGCGGACTATCCAAACACTTGATGACATGTTTAGAGAATTCTCAATGGACTTTAAAGGAGGATGAGATCAAAATGTTCCTCTGGTTGAGTTCTCTTATAATAACAGTTTCCACTCGAGCATCCAAATGGCACCATATAAAGCCCTATATGGGAAAAGGTGCAGAACACCAGCGTATTGGGATGAGGTCGCTGAGCGTAAGCTGCTTGGACCATAAATCATCGATGAAATGGTAGAGAAGGTGAAAACAATTCAGCAGTATATTATGGCAGCCCGGAATCGACAGAAGAGTTATGCAGATAACCATCGATGATACCTTGAGTTTAAAGTTGGAGATATATTATTTCTACACATATCTTCGTGGAAGAAGGTCATGAGGTTTGGAAATAAATGGAGGTTAAGTCCATGGTACATTGGCCCCTTTGAGACTCTTGATTGTGTTGGGGTTGTGGCCTATCAAATAGCACTTTCACCTACCATGACCAAAGTACCTGATGTCTTTCATGTATCCCTCTTAAGAAAGTACATACTAGACCCTTCACATGTACTATCTTCAGAGGTGGTATAGTTAGAGGATGATATTTTTTATGAGGAGTAACTAGTGAAGATCTTTGATTGTAGAGAAAAAGTTCTACGAAATAAAACAATGCCCCTCGTCAAGGTGTTGTGGTGAAAAAACAAGTTTGAAGAAGCAACATGGGAATTAGAGGAAATGATGAAGCAGAGTTACCCACATCTATTTTAGTATGGAAAAAGAAAATTCTGAGGGTGAAATTTTTTAAGGGGGGAAGATTGTAATGACCCAAAATTTCATTAATAGAAATCCCTATTGATCTAATTAAATGAATCTTTATGTAAAATGATTATATAAAATGTCAACTTATTTGGTTTTTTGTTAAGAATTGTGACCGTTGATAATATATCCAATAAACAGTGATCACCTGATTAGTATAAATATAGGGCTTTAATAAATCCAATTTACTCAAACAAAGGAAGTGATACCCTCATCCAGTAGACGTGCCCTATACGAATCCCATTTGTCAGAGCTCGTAAAGAAGGTGGCATCATTGGGCTTCATTCTTGACCAAGCCCAATCAAATCTTGAATATGTTAAGCTATAGCGGGACAGCCTGCGACAGAAATGGAATTTGATAGAGATTACCACCCAAGCAATGCTATCTGAGCCACCCCAAGAGTCTATCACCATCACACACCTTAATCTTCGGTCTTATGTGGGTGTTATAAGGAATTATGTAACAATACCCTAGTACTATGGTTATGTATAATATTTTTTTATATAATAATGAATATACTTTCATTTTATTATTGTTACCTTGTAAATAGTTTTTCTTTTAATAGCACAAATAGTAATTTTAGATAATGTTCAACTAAGAAATATATTTTGATGAATTTAGGTATTTTTGAATTAAATAATAGTTTATTTAAATATTATTATTTTTATTAAATTAATTTTTAATATATATAAATGATCGTATAATTTTATGAATGCAATTTTAATTTTTATTAATGTTTAAAAGCCATTTTTTTCAAAAACCGTGAATTTTTTATAAATGTCAGTTTTTATTTTAAAAGTGAAAATAAACATATTTATAAAATTATTTATATAAAATAAATATTATTTCTGGAATCAGGATTTCAAAATTATCCAATAGTGAATTTTTAATAATTTTTCGAGACAATCAAATTTTTGGGTAAAAATGAAATACCTTTTAAATATATAATGTGTTTTATGACATCATAATGACCCAATAGTGATGTAATAAAATACTATAAGATTTATTTTCGTCCAATATATGTTTTACGATTAAAAGAATGTGGTTTGGGTGTTTTTTGACTTATTTTACAAAGCCTTAATGGACCCTTCAAGACTTATTAAACATCTTGTATTTTTAAATTGGTTTCCTTGGGAGTGTCACTCACCTCAACATAAGCAACCCCATTATTTTAAGAAGTTAATACTTTGTCCTTATAAAATATTTTTTTCCAATTTCCTTTGCCAAAAAACATGGGCAAAAACCATGGGCTGGTTTGTGGTTTGGATTAGTTAAATCTGAGGTGTCCCAAACCTAAATAATAAACAATTCCCTCACATTTATGATATAAACTCACCCATTCTCCCACTTCATCCTCACTCAAACCATTTGGAGTTCATCCAACCTCTGAACTACTGTCTATATAATCAACCCAAGGTTCCCCAAACTGCCAATAATCCTCTCTCAAGCATCACTCAATCCTTTGGAAGCACACTTCCAAGTAAGGGTTTTTCTTCCTTTCTCATTTTTGTCTAATTTTCTTAATGTTGTTATTCTCTTTTAATTTCAATTATAAATGTTGGGGTATGGTTTAGAACCTCCCCCATACTGCTCTCTTTATGTTTGAATGATTGGAGACCACTTTCTGTCTAATTAAATGTCTCCCATGTACACGTGTTACTATGTCAAAATTCCGAATGAAATTTCTCTCTCTTCTTTTACATTAAAGAAATTATTTAGTATCATGACTCTAAATTCCATTAAAATTGATGGTAAATGTATCTATATTAACCCATTACTTTCCATTTTATGTACATATGATGTTATTCCCCTTTCTCTCTCATCAACCATTTTTATGAATTCCTCCGTCACACTGTTACGCTGCCAAAATTGCACTGATTTTCTAAGCCAATGTCAATATGTAGTGAATACCATTACCATTTCTCTTTCAACGGTATTCAACTCTAAGCGCATTTTAATATTGATTATAATTTTCCATGTATGAATTCAACATTATTTTATCTTAGAATAAATGATTATGTTTTATGAATCCATGTTATATGATCCATGTGGTACACTTATGCATGAAATGAATTGTTTAAGAAGGGTGCACCCTTATAGCGCTCCAATGCATTGGGTAAAGTATTGTATCATGATACATCATGTTCAATGGGTATTTACTCATTATAATTCAAGTGAAATTAGTTTTTACTCCTGCTTCATGTGAAATGAGGATTTACTCATGCTCTATGTGCAATGAGCCTTGGATCATGCTAATTCCATGTTAAGTGTTGTTGCCACATTTCCATGTTATGATTATCATGCTTTATCATGCCATTATGTTTATTCTTCTCTTGTGCTCTATTGATATGGCTATTGTATAACATGTATTTTATTCCTCATGTTATTCTATGATTTTTCCCTTACTAGGATTTATATCGCACCCTTTTCTTATGCATCTCCACAGGTTATACCATGCAATGCTAAGTACGAGGAAATGTAGTGGTCATGTAAAAGACATTTTCAATAAAGATGTTGTATTCCTTGTTTTAAGTTTTTATGTAATGATCCTTAGACCCAAAGACACTAAACCTATCGATCTTCTATGTTGTATCAAGTGAATTTTATGTAATAAATTATGTTTAACTGTGTAATAAAAGATCAGGGTTATCATAGTGAACCTCAATAATTGATTATGCCTTAATGGCTAACTAATACTTGATTAAATGGTTGCTACACTACTTGTCCTATCTACACTAATGGAAGACAAGGCTTGGACCAATGGTTTAAACTATACAAGACATATCCACACTAATGGAAGGCAAGACATGAACCCAATGAATTATTACATGACTACAATATCAAATAGGAATGGACTGACTTGTGCTCGCCTTGGATTCTGAGAGGATAATACCTTGGGTCTAGGGAACCCCATTCTAATTTAAGGATACAGTTTTCTTAGTTTGATACCCACCTAGACTTCTATTCTTTTCTATTACTTGCATGCCCAATATACTACCGTTGGGTCCCTTTCTTATTACAAGATGCCTTGGATACACTCCTTGGATCAAAAATTGACTAGTAGGTGCCATGGTGAAAGCCCATCAGGTCCATGTCTTTGCTCACCCCCATTTTACCTTGGTCAATCCCCTTGGACTTGGTAGGTGAATTATTGGGGAATTCCATGGATTAATTTCCTTGGATTACACTCTTAAACCTTATCTAGACTCAGATACTTCTGAGTTAGCTTTCTGTGAGTTTACTTTACCATAGAGTTTACCCAGGAACCCCCTCACTGGTTATCATTGTTTGGTTTCCTTGTTATGTCTTGGGACCTTCACTACTTATACTATCACGAGGTGATTTCAGTGTTGGATATGCCTCACATGATCTATTAACATTAAATGGTAATTTATTTATTAATGAACTGGTTATATGTCCAAACACCAGCTGACAACTGAATCAGGTACTTGGTTATTTATTTATTTTGTACTGATTTCTTTAATTTACATATATGCCTACACACTGCTATATTCGATTTCATGGGCAGAATGTTTTAGACACCATTGATGGTGGCCCACTGAGATTTATCTCACACCCTCTTCGGGTACCGTTTGGTAGCCGGAGTAGATTACATGGTTTCAAGTATTGAAAAAGGGAAGCATGCTCTAATACTTGATTTTGGTATGATAGGATGGAGCTTCATAGTAGATGACTGAGTAATATCTCGAGATTCTTGGAGTAGACTTTGTTTTCTTTTACCTTGTGGAACATGTTATGCCTGTTGTCTTGTATCCATGCTTTCCAATTTTCTAGTGACATTACATCACATCATCAATGTTACAGTTGATATATTTATTGTTATTCTTGTTTATCTATAGCATCAGTTTTCTTCTTCTGTTTATCTATATTTATTCCACTATTTACTATTCATTTATATCTCTTCCATTGTGATACACTCTGCTAATGAGGCCATAGTCTTCCCACGGACACACCCTAGGCCTTCGTTGCTAGTCGGTAGCCTCTGGAATTCAGGAAGATGCGCTTGAGGCCATGTGGCCCACCAGGCTCGGGGAACCATTAAGTGGCATCCGAGTCCGGGTCGTCACACTCCATATATGTTATCTCACCTTCTTCTTATTCACTTCTTCAATATTTTTCACATCATTAAATGTAATCCATGAAGTTTTTTTATTCTTTTATAAGCTTATTCTAATTATCTATAGGAATTGGAGTATCCTTACTCTTATTTTCTCATTATACTTATTTTATTTCTTTTAGGAAACATTTTATTAATTTTAGAATTTTTCAAATCTCCCTTTGATATTTTACCCTTATTTCATTTTCTGTATCTTTTCCACTTATTCATCTATCTCATACTTTCCACCATTACACTTTGGGTAGTTTATTGTGTAATGATCATTTCCTAAATAATTAAATAATTTCAACGGTAATTTTACTTTATAATTTCCTTTACCCTTCTTGATGTTTGTTGAGATAAGAGATGTAAATATCTTATATTCTTCATTGTCTACTTTATATTCATATTCTGTTGAATCTTCAACTTATTCATGTTTGATCATCATTTTATTCATGTATTTGAAATCCATACAATCCTTGATCTTATTTTTAAATTTTTTTGTCTTTATCATCTCATAAGAAATGATAGTGTTATGAAATTCATCAAGAGTTACATTATCTTTGTCTTCGAGAGAAATAATATTTGGAAAAAACTTGTCTGAAAAGTTTCTCATCAACTTATTAAAAATTATATAATTTTCTAACATAATCATGTAATGTTTCTAACAATTTCATTGAATATTGTAAGGTAGTTATAAATGGTTTCATGCTTTTCAATTTTTATATATTCAAATCTACTTCTCTAATTTTTTATCATATCTTCTTTAATATTGAAAATTACAAGAAAAATATTATCTAGCTTATCCCATATTTCCTTTACTATTTTAAGACAAATAACCTTAGTATAAAATTTTAATAAAAAATTCATGAGAATAAAATTCTTCGATTTTCCATAAAATTATAAATTCTTCTTATCAAAATAATAATTTTTTTACTTTTTAAATTAAGGTAAATCCCTCTATTGATTCATTAATCACCTCTATGACAAGGGATAAAAGATAAGGTAACAACATATTCGTCCATCCATGATAATGTTTTCCCATCAATCGTTGGTACACCCAAAATTTTAAATGAATTTATATTATCCAACTATATTAACATAAAGATTTTAGAGGGGGATCCCTAGTATGATATGATAATAATTAAATTACACCAAAATGGGTTGCACTATTGAGAAGAAATGTGGGTTTAATAAGTGTTATTTTATTTTACAATTTATTTATTTTAAAATAAATCTCTACAATATGTTAGGATCTGACCAACTGAAAATGGTAATCCCAACCTTACCAAATAATAAATAAAAGTAAACAAAATAGGTCATAAGAATTTTTATAGGGTTCGATCCCAAGATGTATACCTACTCCATATTGTGATTGGGATGAGTAATTGGTATATATTTTACACTATTTTATAGAGTTCATTACAGTTTGGGTTAAGAAGGCACCATTTCTACTCAACACCTACATTTGTATATTTCACACCAGTATAAACCATAAGATAGGATTGATATCTACTTACCCAGGTATAGATCATATTTATACTGGATCACTCTAGTTCTTCAAATATCACACACAAATGAAATGATTCAAATATGATTTAATCTATATTTCTTCAACATTGTTGATCTTACTCTAAATCCTTCAAAAGATCATAAAAGAGTAATCTCACATCATAAAAATTCAATGATTATCTTATGAATCTCAAATCCATCATTTCTCATTATTTAAAAGTTTAATGCTCTCTTCTGAACTCCTGACTTCTATATATATTTTTTGGTTCTACTCAGTTTCTATTTGTTTTTGTCTATTTATCTATGTATCATTATTTGACCAATATGGTCTTATTAATCAATAATTTCTAAATATTCAAGAATTAATTGAATTCTAGAAATCAAATCTATCCCGGAATATTGATAAATTCTCACAACATAATTTTATAATGAGATCCTCCACATGTTTCTTTAATTATCTATTCATATGGACATGCTCTTATGATAAAAAAGTATTCCATTCTCACTTAACTATTTCCATTAATGATATTCCAGTAATAACCACATTTTTATTTCAATTTATCAATAGAAATAATCAAGTATTTATTCAGGATCTATCATAATAAAATAATTCAAATATATATTTATTTTAGAATTCTTGGATGATAAATAATGTATTTTCTCTTTTAACATCTCACAAAATATTCAAAATAAATACTGTTATAGTGCGGGATAGCTTTTCATTGTGAAAAAACATCATTTTCAATAAATCACCTTTTTTTGTTCCACCTCATCGGTTTATTATTTATAATGTAATACTATTTTTAATGATATAAAGATTTGAACACTTTTACTCAATTTTAATAGGAATCCATTTTGTGATATTTGAATCAATAAAGATCATTTATAGCATCACCTAACCTTATTTCCATCAAAATACTTTGTTTTGAAAATTCTTCATCTTCCAAAATCTCACAATTCATCAAAGTGGTGCATCTTCTATATCTACGATCTTATTACATATCAGCTTTCTGAGATCAATCTTCCTACATATCCAAATAAATAATCTCATATATTATGTAACATAATTATCTTAGTAAAATATTTTATAAACTACTGAAAACATATTATGTATTCACTTCAATAATATTATGTATATATAAAAACATCTAATGCTTGTACATAATATTATAGAATTATAAAAGTTTCCTATTCCTTGAGAAAATATATTATACATGATTTAAAAACATTATACATATCAGCCAAACATCCTATGTATTAAGCAAACTTTATAATTATTTTTTACTTTGTGAAATTCTCAGAACTTCTTTAGAGAACGTATTACTTATCATTGAAACTTTTTTACTTGTCAGCTGATATTATTATATATAATCCTATATTCTTACGTATCAACCAATTTTTTTCCAAATATAGATTATAATGAAGACAAATATATTGGTGTTCTTATCCCAGATCCCATCTTCTTATATAATTCTACAACTATGAATTCATAGGGGGTTAACCCTATGAGAGGGGATTCCCTCGTTCTCCACTACTTTCAGCCTACATAGACCACATGTACTTTGCGGTATGACATGTTTTCTCTTGGTGTTCTCTATTTCCTTAATAAAATTTTACATGTTATATTGAGGAAGAAAAATATATTATGTATAAACCAATCATCTTATGTACATCCTACCTTTTCCAATTTCTATCCCTATAATATAACATATTCTTATATATTAACCATTCATTATATGTGTCCACTACCTTTTCTAAATTTAAACTTCAACTTAGTGAACATATTACATATTCTTTAAATATCATATGTATCATCCAAATTTTTGAATTTTACGTATTCTCAACCGAGAAAATATTTTATTTTTTCCCTCAATTATTGAATTAAGAAAAAATATAAAATTACATAACTTCTATAAATAGGCTTAGAAACTCCTCCAACCATCTTAAGGATTCTCCAATCACATAAAAACACATAAATAATATTATAAAAAATTAAAAGAAATTTTCAAAATCCTCTAACTACTTTCACTCATGGTTTAAAATAAATATAATACATTAATAATTCCATTGGTTTTTTCACCGACATCATTTTTTCCTTAGTTGTGGTGTTTAAATAACCTTCACATTAGAGGAATGTTATGACTAGACTCTTGAGTCAATTAATTCACGTATTTTGGAAGTGTTTTCTTATTTGATTTATTAATAGAATGCTCATGAATGTGTTAGATAATATTTATAGTTGATTAAAGATAAAAAATAATTGAAATCAACTTAGTTTAAGTGCATAACAATTTGAATATTATATTCCACAACACAACTGGTCATGTGTAGAAGTAAAAAAATCTTTGTAAGAGTAAAACTTACTATAATTTGATTTTGTATGGATAAAAAAAAGATATAGAAGAGTATATCTAGTGTTATAGATGGATGGATACACCATAATGATAAAAACCACATCACAACTATCTCAAGTAATCTTAAATTGAATATATATAGGAGTAAATTCTTGAGTGCCATTCCACAAAAGGTACCATTATACAACAATGAGTGGTGAATTGAAGACTACATACTGGAAAAATTATATATTTATCATGGCCTAATATTTTTACGCATATCGTTACATGATTTTTAATATAAATATCCAATAAATAAAACCAAAGGATCAAGAGACCTAGTGTATTCGTTAGACTAGGTACTTAAAAATCAACATGAAACTTAAATAAAAAATCATTATTTTAATCTCTAAAATGAGATCCTAAATAAATTTTATATCTTGAAACTATATAGGATAACCTTGAAAATACATAAAATAAAGGTGTGATCTATAAATTCTAGTAATGGAATAAACATGATAAAGAAACATTTCATGTGATTCATATGTCATAATATAATATCATGAAGGGAAAGGATCATAAATAGTCATATAGGATCATAACATTAAGAAAATAGAATCATAGGATCATGGAAATAAAGGATAGTGGAATAAATATATAAAATGACATAATTATAAGTTAAGAATAACTTTCAAGACAACATCACATGGTGGAAATAGTCACATCATGGGTTGGGTTTACTCTTTAATCCCATACAAAACATCTCATAATAGAAAACATTACCCAATGCATTAGAATGTTATCTGAGTACACCCATCATAACATATACATGCATATGTGTACCAAAAAAGTAAATAAATCACAAAAAAATAAATATAATAATTACCCATGAAAATAAATTGGTTTCATAATCTTGCCATAAATTATAACATAGGAGATTTTATAAATATTTTAAATAGAAGAAAGAATTATATATTTTGTATGTTCATATCTAATTACATAAGCATAGGTCACAATTTATGATGCTAATTTGGAAAAGAAATCATGATAAAGGGTATATAATTGGGTATATAAAATAACTTTCAAAACTATGTTTTACGTAATCAGTTAAAGGATTTGGGAGAAAGAGTAAGTTTGGAATTTTATTTGAAACCCAGAGGTCAAAAGGATTTTTTATACCTATAATATTCCTTTATTTAATGAAATCATGAAAGATAATAATGAATATAAATGAGAATTGTATAAATGGATTATGGGATAGAAAAGTTCCCCTTCATCAGGTTTGATTTTAAATAAGTCATTTGAGAAATGAACTTAAGTAATGTATTTCCCCATCAAAGCAATGGATAATATGATAAGTATATATGTAAGAGACATATGTATAGAATCATTATGAACATGCAATTATCATCCTTAATAATAAAATTAGATTAATTAATTACTTAATATAAAACATTTTAAATCTATATTTTACTTATATAGTTATATTATGTTCATTTTCAACCATTACAATGAGATATAGAGTTTAATTTCACAGTTTCGATGGTGTTTTTTTCATGGTTCCAAGGTCAGATCACTTTTGGATAATTGTTTATGTTCTTTTCAAATGTTAATACAAATATAGAAGTGAAATAAAATGGTATTAATCTCTTTATATAAATTCAAATGGTCTCAAATAACCATTTTAGTTCCTAAATAGAGATATTTCTCATAGTAAAATTGTTAATATTAAACGATTAGTTCATTTAGACTATTTTCCCAACCATCTCAAACTAGATTCATTTTCTTTAATTAAATGATTATTAAAATAGTATGAAACATTAATTAAGTTATAATAAACATATTATATCCATAAAACCCATTATATTATTTCTATATCTAGCCTTTAAGGTGGTAGAGAAAATGAGGTACATTGTTCAACGAGGTGGTGAACCAACCACATTGGGAAAAACGTTTTTTGTTTTAGAAATGAAATAATATAGGGTACAAGATAGATAATCCACCATAATTATAACATATAAATATATTTAGGTTACTGATGTTACTATGTTAAGGTGTGTGGAGAATATGTGGGGGTGGAATAAGAAAAATAAAATTAAAAGAATTTTACTTTAGATTTTTCCTCTCCCTTTGGTAGTCTCCTTTTAGGCTGCCTCTTAAGGATCTTTAGAATGGTATTTGGATGATACCAAAAGTACTAGGACATGGGGTAGAGTATTGAAAATAGAAATTGGTTTAAATTTTGATAGCTTATATGTTGTGAGTATAAGGGGTGGTATTCAAAATAATGGGTTCCGAAATCATTCATGACTAAAAAATTTATGTATTTAGCATATAATATTAAATACCATATTTTACTGTATTTCACTATTTACCAAAACATTAACTATTTTTGATAAACACAAAAAAGTCACCATGACCATTTTTTTACATTTATATTCCAAAATAAAATTCATTTTATGAAAATAATTTTCTAAATTTGAGAATTTTTTTTAAATAAAATCATTATATATTTGAAAAATACTAATTTTAATATTATGATCAATTTTATAACCCTTTTAGAAATAAATTATAGTCTCGTAAAATTATCGTATAATTATAATACAACTTAATATTTATATATAAATTCCTTTTAGTAAAGTAAAATTTATTTTAAATAATTATATTTGTTATAAATGTGGAATTAAAATATATATGTTTTACTAAAATATGAACAATTATTTTATCATTTTTGAAACATTCAATTACTTTGATCAGTGTATAAATAAGCCATATTTTCTTTTTTCAGGATTAATAAATATTATTTTGCACTTCCATAGGTGATTTTACTATTCTAATGGTTGGGTCACTATTCCTAATGATCATATTACTATTCCAATAGTTGGATTTCTATTCAAATGATCAGATTTATAATGATCATATGGGTTCCCTAATTTCTATAAATACCTTATATTTAATTAATTCTTCAATCACTTATATTTTCTCACAAAGTTATATATATATTCATTTTAAAAATTCATGTTTCATTACTAATATTCTATTTCCTTTCTATAGTGTTGTTCATGGGTGAAATTATTCTAGGTGATGGAGCATATCAAAATTTTTCTATTGTTGATATCATATTTTCCATTTTTTATACCATTGTAATTCTTTCAATTATTATACTCATATTTATAATCTAAATTTAATGATTTAAATTATAATAATATAATGTATTCGGTTTTATCATGTGGTGATTGTACCTTATTTTCATTAATAAATATGACATAATTATAAGAATGAAAATATCATCGATAAAATTATAAGTCATTAAATTCTCCCCCTTAAAAAAATCACTCCCGAAATTTCATTTTACATACTGAGGTGAAAATAGGTGATGTTATTTCTTCTTCATGGATTCTTTTAATTCTCATGTTGCCTCCTCATACTTATGGTTTTTCCATAATTAGTTGAATGTCTGGGTTGTCTTGTTGCATAAAACTATATTGCTATAGTGTAATATATTCATCAGTTTCTCCTCATAAGAGTGATAATTTGCAATCATTACCACCAATGAATTTAGTACATGTTTGGAATTGGGTTTGTACTTATTCGAGAGGGATATGTGGAATATATTATCTAATTGAAAAAGTTTTAGTGGGAGTATTTGTCTATATTTTATTTATATTATGTGATCAATGATCTCAAAGGGGACGATGTAGCTAGGACATAGCCTACCCTTCTTCCAAAATCGCATACCTAATTTCCATAGAGATATTTAATGGAACACTATATATCTAACCTCAAACTCTAGGTATCATCTATGATTGGTATCATATATCTTATATCAACTCTGAGTATCCTAGATATTTTGTTGAATGGTATTGACCATTTATACTATTTCCAAAACCATTTCAGGTCTCAACATCTTGTGTTTTACAACATCATATTAACACACAGGTGTTCTACATCTCTTCCCATAAAGGGATTCATGTGGATTCATTTGGATGATTGAGTAGAAAATATTATTTTATAAGAACAAGGAAAGAGAAATATGTTGATCTCACCCTCCTTTAAAGTCTATTATGGATGCTCTCAACATTTATTTAAGTGTATAGGTAATATTCTCAAATTGGCTATTAGTTTGGGGGTGATAATACATATTGAATTTCAATTCAATATTTAAAGAATTTTGGAGACTTTTCTAGAACTTATAGTTACTTATCATAGCTCAGTCAGATAAAATTTATAGGGGTGTTCTTTATATCCACACCACTTATATGATGTATATAATTTCAACTTTATCTACTGATAAGTCCTCTCCAGTGTCAATGAAATATGTAGTATTTGTAAGATGATCCCCCACAATCCATAAAACATCCTTTCCCATTGATATATTCTATAGAAATGTGATGAACTACATGGTGTTGTCTTCCTAATTTCATGTAGGTATGGGTAATGGTTTCATTATCCCCTTTTACTTTTTTCTTTCAGACATCACCTATAGATATACTAACCATTTTGATGTATATTTTTTAATATCCTTCTTCATATTTTCTAAATAATAGTGCTCTCCAAGATCATAAAACACCTTCGTTATCCCTATGTGGATACAAAATATTGAGATATGTGAAACAATCAATAACTCCTTCTTAATCTCAAGATTTAATAGTACACATAGTCATGAACTAAATTTTACAACCTCTTGTTCATCAATTTTGAACATTGATGATTTACCTTTTCTTATAGCTTCAAACTTATTATGTATTTTCACATAATCTATTTTTTAATCTTTTATATTCTCTAGAAGGTTGGTTAAGAATTCATTTGATAAAGGAATAATGATGTTCCTTCCTTTACGATCCCCGTGTCCATCCTTTTCATGTTTAAGAAGAATGGATCATTCTTAATTCTCATCATTGATAATATTACCAGATCATTTCTACTTAGAGCATTTTCCACTTCATTTTCTTTCCCATGACGGTAGTGAATTGAGTAGTAATATTCATTGATTAGCTCTAACCATCTTTTTCTGTGCATATTAATATTCTTCTATGATAATATATATTTTTGGATTTTAGGATTCGTATATATTTCACACGTTTTCCAATACAGATAATGCTACTAGATTTTCAAGGTAAATATTAATATATACAACTATAGATTATGTGTTAGATAGTTATTCTTATGAAATTTAAACTACCTATAGGAATAAGAAATCAATTTATCATTGTTCATTAGTATATAGCCCAAGATATACTTTTAATCATCATCGTATATAATGAAAATTTCACTACTTGAGGGGAGCATGAGGATTGGTGTAGTGGTAAGACTTTTTTCAATTAATTGAAACTCTATTCACATTCATCCATCTATAAAAAATTTAATCCCTTACAATTCATCATGGTTAGTGGGTTTTATAATCATAAGAAGTTTCTCACAAATCATCGATAATACCCTTCTATTAGAAGAAAACTATGGATATCCATTACAAATGTCGGTCTAGGTCACTCCTCAATTTGCTTTTTCTTATAATAGTCCACATATATCCATTTATTGGTAATAATATTCCCTGTGAATGACAGTTCCTCCATATATAACTCGCATTTATTATACTTTACATTTATCTTCTCCTTTCTAGTCTTGATGGTTTCAACAACAAATTTTTTATTTTCTATTAGGGAATTGTTCATCCTGAGGCGATTAATTTTGTAAGGTAATTGTTTTCTCATCAATATATGACCTATGGTTTGAATACCAATTTCATTTATTTGATTCCAAAAAAATATAATTCTTTAGATATTAGAGATTTTAGGCCTATTTCATATTTTTAATTCTATTTCAAAGGTGATTAGAAAAATTATGACTCATAGATTAGGTGAGGTTTCCAAGGAATTTATCTCATCAAATTAGTTTGGGTTTGTCCCTGGGAGGAATATATAGAACAACCCCTATACTGCTTTAGAGTGCATGAATATTATGATGAAAATGGTAAAATATGGTAATATTGCTCTAAAGATTAATATATCTAAATCCCATGATACAATAAAATGGGATTTAGTTTTTTCTTTGCTGAGAATGCCTATATTTTCTTAGATATTTATTAATTTGTTTTGGTCTATTCTTAATAGTATTAATCTTTCCATCCTTATCAATGGTTCCTTAAAGGGTTTCTTTTAGTGCTCTAGACGGGTCAGGTAGGGGGGGGCCTATCTTGGCTTCTCTTTTCCATATATAAGGATTATTTGAGAATTTTTAGTTTAAATATTGTTAATGTTGTTCTTTATCTGTAAATGAGGGTTTGGAGTGATTTTTTCTCCATCTCATTTTCTATATGTAGATGAAATTTTCTCTTTTTTGGGAAGGATGATAGAGGCAATGTTTCTCATATCAAAGGTATCTTTTGGTATTATGAATAGGTTGTTAGGTTGGTTACTAGTTGTGTAAAATACACTATTATGTTTGGTGAAGGTGTGCTTACTTCCATGAATAACAGGGTGGGCCAAAGTCTTGTTGTGAAGAGAGGGTCCTTTACTTTCATTCATCTTATAGTTTCCCTATTTTTGGAACAAGGTGAAAAGATGTTACATGGAAAATATTTCTTTGAGAATTGTTAATCCGTTCGAAACCTTAAAGGGTAAGACTATGTCTTAGGTAAGTAGAATTTTCATGGTTAATTATGCTAATACTTTAATTTTTGTATATTATTTATTGTTATACAAATGGAATAGGACCCTCATTAAAGTGTTAAAAAGTATGATTCTGAATTTTATATGTACTAGTTTGATTCATGAGAGAATGTTGGTTATGGTTTCTTGGAAGGAAAATGTCAAGCAAGTGAATTTGGGGGTAATGGGAATTAAAGATCTCAATATATTTAATGACACCCTACTGAAAAATTTCACATGGAGGCTCCTATCCAACTCCTATTCATATTTGTAATTTCTCACCACTAGATTTCTTAACAAACTAAAAAATAAACATTTCATGTATGTTACTTCATCTGTTTAGGGTGGAAGAAGAATGGTTGAACCTTTGCCGAAGTGGTTGAAGGTGAAAATTCGAGTTCTTCTCTAAAGAAGGAGGATATTATCACACCAAAGGTTTTCAAGCATCGAGGTTTATCTACTACTTCCTTCTTGAAAGTTGAGGTAAGCTCTCTTGCCTCTGATCTTCATTTTTCCTTGGTCAGGGAATTTTCAAAGCATCTTCCCTTGCTTCCGTTCTTGCACAATACGTTAGAAAGTATTGGTCTTGTTGATTTTAGCATTGGCTTCCAAAACTCTTGGAATGTGTTGTTTAGATTTTCTTCGGAATCTGATTTTTACCGTTTTTGGATGTGTGGCTCGTGGTCTTTTGGGAGGGAAACTATGAAAGTTCATAAATGGTCTCCAGATTTTGTTTCGGGCTTTGAGTCCCCCATTGCTCCCATCTGGTTAGCTTTTCCTGATTTTCCAATTCACCTGTTTAAAAAGAGGTCCCTATTTTCAATTGCCATGCTATTCGGAACTCCCATTAAATTAGATTATGCCACTTTGAATCTCACTCGGCCTTCAGTTTCTAGACTTTTCACTGAAATTAACCTATCCAAAGATCTTCCCTCTTGTTTCTGGATCCAAAATGGTGAGAGCAGCTTTGTCCGGGATGTGGTTTTTGAGAACCTACCACCTTTTTGTAAAAAATGATTCAAATCAGGTTACTCTTATAAAGATTGTGGGAAATTTGTCACTCAAATACATTCTAAGCCAACATGGGTTGAAAAACA
The DNA here is from genome assembly GCA_963277665.1 of Viscum album. Taxonomy (NCBI): domain Eukaryota; kingdom Viridiplantae; phylum Streptophyta; class Magnoliopsida; order Santalales; family Viscaceae; genus Viscum; species Viscum album. Next base: position 453,094,088 of record OY728133.1, read on the forward strand.
AAAACCAAGTTTGCAAAACAATCAAACTGTTTCTATCAAGAGTGCTGCTCAGGATGTAATGGTTGATTCTGTTGATTCTTTAACCTCTAACTTGGTGTTTGGAGATAGCTTGAAGGATAATCACATTGATGAGAATCAAGTTGAGGCTTTTGTCACGGTTGTCTTAGAGGATACAGCCCTGACTCCTGATCCTAATCAGACTACATTATAGGAACCTATTAAGGTGGTCATTGAAAAAGGGTGTGATAATTTCCCTACCTCAGGTAATAATGATGGACTTGTCTCGAATCAAGATAACACACAAGCTCTAGAAAAGAATGAAGATGAAGGAGATCTTGAGCCCTCCGGTTATAATGATAAACCAGGACAGATTGAAGAAACATTTATAAATGCTATGGAAAAAAAAGGTAAGAAACCCCTGGTTGATGAGGATGGGTTCATCACCCCGCAATCAAGAAAATCTAGAAGACGGAAGGATTACTCGAACACAGAACGCACAATTGTGACCAGATCAGTGAATGCTTCCAAGTTTGAACCTGTTGAAGTCCCTCAGGAAAAACCTTTTGTTGATTCTTCCAAACCTAAACCTGTAGAGGAAACTCAAGAAAATACCCAGGTTGCTGCTTCTAGCACTCTATTGTACTACTTTTCGCAGGATTTTGATGAACAAGATATACAAGTGTGGACTCAGTATATGGATAGGCAACACGAAATTGCCCATCAAGAATTTCAAGAAAAGAAGATTTCAGCTGCTGAATACCTTAGTATAAAAAGATCTATCGCAGAGGAAAAATCAAAGATGAGTATCAAATATTCCTAATTCTAGAAGACTTTACTCCTTTCGGTTTCATTTCTCTTGATGTGCTGTTTTATTTTCAGGTGAAGCTACTATTTCGTTGTTTTGATTGCTGGAGTGGTTTGTCTCATGATTTTATGGTTATTGGCCTCTCCTTGCTCCTCTGTTTTGGCTGAGAGTTATAATCTGGAGATGACTTTTTATTTTTTTGGAGTGCAGATTTTAACTTTCTTGCAAGTTTTGAAAGCTGTTGAATCTTCTTTTCTACTATGAGACTTTCTGATTACATCGGTTGTTGTTTGATCTGGCTTGTTTTTGGTTGATGCCTCCATCTCCTCTGGTGAAGCACACTCCTGGTTGTTGCTACAATCCTGGTTGTGCATGCTTACCGGGGCTGGTTTTGCATTTGAGATGCTGTATATTGCTTTGTATGGACTGTCCTCTCATCTGCTCTGTCTGATTAAGGCTGATTTGGATCTGCCTCATTACTTAAGTTTTGAGTTTGTTCTGTTTTTATGGTCATCTGCTTCAGTTTCTGGATTTGAAGGTTTTATTTGGCTAGAATGTTCAACAACCAGGAGTTTGGGGCTTTGCTGCTTGGTTGAGATGCTTAGATTCTACTTCCATGTATGATTGCGGTGGAATGGAGACGGATAAATGGTGAACAAGCTTGAAGATCTGCAGCACCTCTTTTTTGAATCGGTACCTGTTTTAAATTTTTTTCTTATCCCCATGTATCTGGTTCCTTTCCTGGTTGGTGTAGCTTCATTACACCTCTAGAATAATTTGTAACTCTTTAATTTTTGAATAAATTCTTCAGGGATATGGGTTGGGAAACCTTCCCATGTCTCACTTTTTTTTAAAAAAAATAGTTAAATTACTAGAGAACACCTTGACCTTCAAATCCTATCATGTATGATGCTAATATTCATATTTCTATGTGGAATGTAACAATAATTGATCTATAGGTCACTCCTAACATGAATAATATGATATCCCCCTAACTTGTTGTGGAGTTCTCCATGTATGTGTATGTTGATTGTAACTTCCCAACCCAGCTTACCACTAAACTAGTTGTCAGACCGGTGGGTTACATGACTTCAAGCGCACCTCCCCATATGTGAAAGGTTTCTGACTAGATACTAGGGTCTAAATAGGTGATATTGGGGATACTATACCCTCATATTAGATTTTTACTATGGTATAGTAGAATATAAGAAACAAATAGTAATTGAAGCAGTAAATAATAATTGAAAATACGACAGAAGGCAATAAATAACAGTTTAATAAAAGTGTCCAATGCTAGTTTACCTAACAGATGAATGCATGACATGGAAATGACACATGATGAAACGTAGTAAACAATATGGTATGCATTTCAATACGGACCAAGGATAAAGAAAAGACACCAAATCCCCAAGGGAGGTCTCCATGATCATATTGAGATCCAACTCAATCATTTGCTCCTAACATCCAGGTACAAACACCACAACAGAATTAATCAATCATGGTCCACAATCCTGTGAACAAGAAAGGTCTACTCTAGTACCCCAGTGCAATGGTGGACTAAGTAGGGTGTGAGATATAAATCTCAGTAGGCTAGTATCACTGGTGTCTAGCCCAATCTAGATAATGCATTATAATTTTTTTTATTGTACCATGTATAATAAAAGAATAAATATGATAAAATAAATAATAGAAACTTGGTCTAGGTTTCTAAATAGAAACCCACCCCATACCACCTACTTTTTCCTAATCAAGAAGTTTGAAAATTATTTTTGAGAAAGGAAGAATATATAAACAAGGACCAATAGTAACATGGAAAACCAATAATGGAATATCCCAAAGCTTGTTCTTTAACTTGGAGTCTAAATCTCGTGTCATATCATAAGTAAGCTAATAAAGTAAGGGAAACATCTCAAGTTATATCACAATAAATAATAATAAATATGTATACATATTAAGAATTTACATTCAAAATCGTCAATTTCAGAGGTGGAGTTTGAGCCCGTCCCAGAGGTATCGCTACAGTACATCTGATATAATCCAACACAACTAAGTATGTCCCATACGATCCATTAGGAGTCCCTGGTATCAATCGAGGCATGATGACTTTGATTCCATAACACGTATCTCACTAGAGGACCGAGTATCACCCAAGGCATGGTGTAGACATCTTTCCAAAACTCCATCCTCATTTTCTCCCCTAGGGAACTGTTATCACTCAAGAGTATAATGAACTGATCGGGAATCCCTCTCCGGGAAAGCCAAATAATTTCCCCTAGTGTGTCATGGTATAACCTCCCAAGAACAAGAGTCCATCCATGAGTCCATAATACTGTAATCATGTTCTCACCTAGCCCTCATCGAGTGAACCAAGTCACCAAGGCACATTGCATGGAAAACATCAATACATGTATCCCATGGTAAACATATACCTAAATCAAACTATCAAACAAGAACCATGAGCCAGAATCTATTCAAGCCATCAAGTAAAAAAATCCAGGCCATCAACATGGTATAATGAATTTTGCACAAAAGAAACTGAAGGCTCTAAGAAATATCACTAGGTAATAAGCAATAAACCTAAGAAGGTTTCAAGAAATAGTTGTAGCTAAATAGAATAATATCTAATAATGAAATGCAACAAAAGTCACATGGCATTGGTAGGCCTTAAACCATGTGTCATGAATGAAATATCAAGGTCTCTAGTTATCAAGATTTACCCTGTAGTTTATACAACCAAGCCAAACCACTTTGGCACAAAAAAAAAATCATACACAGGCCTATAAATTGGGAAAAAGAAACAATAAAATTTATTATAAGCCCATGACATTGGAAAAGAGGTAAGAAACATTATTTGGAAAGAAAAAAAGGTATATAACCAACTTGCATGGGAAACTCTAAGCCTAATAATTCCAAACACCCCTGGGTGTCTTTGGTCAAATAAATTACACAAGGGACAAGGGACACTTCATATAAAAAGTCAATTCATTTAGTTATTAAAATAGGATTAGGTCCTAAACATGTATCTTATCATCCACATCTTCAAAGCATAAGAAACACAAAATCTGCAAACCAGGAAAGCACTAAAAGTCTAGTTTCAACATTTTTAGTTTGAAAGTACCACACCTCCATTGGAGGGATTTTATTATAAAATCATGAAATTTTTTATCAAGCAATCAATTATCAAATTTAACACTTCTATCAAGAATCATACTCAATTCAAAATTAAATGGAATTTAATCTAAATACTTTACGGCATTAATTAAAATAAAATAAAATTTCAATAAGAAATTAATTATTGGATTATTTAAATTAAAGGGGGGAAGGAATGGGATCCTACCTCAAAGGAGATCAAGCTAACACTTCATCTATTGATGCTTTATAACTAGGAGCTGCTACTCCCCACGGAGCATATGCACCTTTACAAACATATAAGGACGCCTATCCCCTATACACCCATCTGCATGGCCATGAACATGTGCAAGGAGATTCTTACTTGTATTCTTATATGCATATACCCACCTCCACTCACCTACATATGCATTTTTTTATATACATAGGCACACCTAGTCTCATACAGGTATATTCACTTACATAGATGAATATACACATAACGAGGTAACACACACACACACACACACACACACACACACACATATATATATATATATATACTTACCTATGCATATGTAGGTGATTCTCCTTAGACCCAGCGACTCGAAACCACTCAGCAGGGTACAACGCACTACACAAAAATTACCAAGGACCTTTAACTATTTGAATACCCTAAATAAGATGCTACGAAACCAATAAGTGAGTTTAAGACTTACCCAAAAACAATGTTGGTAGATCAAAACTACATGAAATGGAATGATAAATGCCTAACGCACTATAAATCAATGACTAGAACATTAAAATCACGTAAACAACCCTAAAAATAGTCAAGATGACTCCACCGAAGAAAACTCACCTAAGATGGTAGAAACAGACCAAATAGAAACCAATCCACTTCACCTTCCACAGAGGATGTTAGAATAAGAATAAACAAGACCTGGGACTCTCACTGCATGCCATAGAAACAAAATACACATAAAATTTTTTCCAAAATGAAACCCTAGGGTTCAGATGATCCATGTAAAGTGACAGGAGATGAAAAATAGGATGAACAAGAGGGAGAAGAAAGAGAATATGGAGAGGGATTCTTACCTAAAGAGATCAATGATAAATCAAGAGATATTTGGAGAGAAAATGTTGAACATAGAGGAGTCGAAGGGGAGCTCACATGCTCCTGGAGTTTCGACCGAGGGGGGGTCATGCGCTAGTAAGGGGCTCTATGAGGGGGTGTCATGTGGAAAAGTAGGGGAATATGGGGAGAGACACCCATTTTTTATGGTTTTTTAAACTAAAACCTAATAATAATAGTAGTAATAATAATAATAATTATTATTATTATTATAATAACAACAACACAAACAAAAATAATAATAATATTCATAATCATAATAATCATAATCATAATAATAATAATATCATTATTATAAATAATAATTTTTTTACTTTCCATTTCCTCTAAAATAATTTATGTAATTTATTTTAAAAGAACACATTGTAAGGTCACAATTCTCAGAATTAAGTCTCAAAGCTCTGTTTTAAAAATAACTCATCCAATAAATGGAAAACTTAAATTCCCCTGGAATTTTTCATCTAGTTAATAACACAGGAAGTTATGATCTCCCCACCTTAGAAATTCACTTCCCCAAGAAGCTTTTGGGAACAACGTAAACATCACCCGATCGATAAGGGTCATGAAGATTAGTTTAAACAGTCATGTTACATTTCCAAATTCCAAACATACCTTTGAGTATCCCTTTAAACACATGGAAACCTAAGCTAAAAAAATTTGAGTCATCACTCATTCTCTAACCAAAACAGCAAGATGGATCTTACCTGAGCCTGTTTATCTAGAGATGATTACATTGTCATCTTGTCAAGAAACTTTCCAAAGGTAATTACCACCTTAGGCTTTAATGTTAAGTGGCCAATTCGAAAACATGGTTCAACCCCAATCAGGATTGTCTTACAAGCATGACTATAAGAATTTTAACAGTGCTCCTATCATGGTTTTGAAATATTAAAATAGTAGATCTCCCATCAACCTCAGTTAGATAGGTCGAGTCATATTTTCATGAAAGTCTTAGGCCGATACATACTGCACTCTTCCTCACCCATTCTAAGCTTAGACAGACAAAATTTTAAAAAAGGAATTGTGATGACTCATCCTAAATAATCTCACATTAAACATGAAAACATACACTAAAGTCCATCCTTGACCTCTGGTGATGTTTCTTGATCAAATCATGAAAGTAACCACGCATCCATCATGAAACACTGAAAGATAACCACCTAACATGCTCAACATCATTTAAATATTTTATCATGGTGTAAGAATGGAGCTCTCTTAGTGAATCTAGGACGAAGACAAGGCAGGGGACATGATCATCGCTAAGTAGAATACACTAAGAGGGTTTTCAGATTACAAATAAGAACACAGTTGAACCACTACAGTCAACTTCTTGGAAGAAACTCGTCTTCTCCTACTGACATACCACCATTTACCAAACACAATTCCTTTAACACCTGATACATTACGTGATCATTAAATATTAACCAAAAAAGTCTTACATGACCAATGGAGTTTTTCAAGGGTTGCCTACACAACCAAAATCACAGACGTCATGCTATTGGGAAAGCACTGACACTATTTAAAGTTTACAAGCCTCGTGACATTTAAGGAATCCCAACCATTCTCTAATGGTCCTCTTTGGTTGTGTTCCTTCTAGCCAGAAGGACACGTATTGAAAAAAATAAACATGAAAATTCCCACCTTAGGTGTGTCCCAAACAAAGATTGAGAAGATAAACTATCCACTCACAAGCATGCTAGATGAAAAGAACCTTAAACATATGTGTGACATTTACCAAAGTCACGCTTAATAATTTCAAGACATTAGAAAAGGAAAACCAATTTGAATCGACTGGCATGTCAAAACACTTGAGTCTTGAGAAATTCCTCCCGAGAATTAGGACGAAGCTGTTTATATAAGGCTCAGGTCACTCTACTCTAGAGATGACCCAAGAACGCACTCAATAACACTATGTTTTACATCATCGAGGACGAAGATAGGGTCAAAACCTACAAATTAGCTGACCATGCCCAAGGCATATATAACCAGCTGAAACCAATCATCACTCAGTACTCATGCCCCTATCAAAGGATAATAAAAACATGACCATCCGTCTGAACAAGGGTGTCATTTTAAGAAAGGGGTCCGACTAGGGACAAAAACTTAAAAATATAACCAAAAGGCAGAAAACTAATAGTATTTGCAAGGATTTTAAGTTTCAAGGGTGCTACCTACCATGGGATATCCTCTTAAGAAGAAAAAGCATCGACCCTAACACCGAGTCATGCTAAAAGAAGTCACCAAGCTCAAAATCCAATCATATAATCCATTTTTAAAAGAAATATCACCTACGAAAAACTCTCGTGCTATCATTCCAAGGTAACTCAAGGAAGATTTATCTACCCTTACATGAGGGTCTCAAATAGAGGACACCACTACAGGTTCCATTTCCAAGCCTTTTACATTTAAAACCATTTCATAATACAACATGCATATGTTCAATATTCCATCCATATGGGTGGGAATCTACCAATCCATAAACCACCCATAAACTTTATAGGTGGAATTTGGCTCCCATTTAATTGCAAAAAAATCCATTTAGCCTATGAAATCAATTACATCTAAACAAAACAATTATGTCATCATAAGAATATATGATAGGGAAGACATGTTATAGGAACAATTTCATTGAATATTAACACCTAAGAAGGTTATACAAGTACAAATGCTAATAATAATGACAACATGGCATGGAATTCAAGGCACTAAATCATATTAGAATGAAACCTATGAATGAAGCAGCATGGCATGGCATGTGCATGACATATGGATCCTTATGTGCCTATTATGATGCATGTAATACTTCATAGTTTACTTAACAGGACTATGGTAAAATACCATAAAATCCATAAATCCTTAGGTAGCGGAAATTACACCAATCACTTGAGGTGAAATCATATCAACTGTAATATCGAAAAGCATGAACATCAACTCCCAGTCCTAGCCACATGGTCATTTTCCATACATGTCGAGATCAGTTCCAAGCACGGATATTAATCAAGAACTAAAATATTCCTAGCCTCTTGTCTACCAACCCAAAACAGTAAGACAAATAAAAAATAACCCCTCTGACACCACTTTGTAACATCCCGACCTGACGTACCACTAAACTGGAAACTGGACCGATGGATCACATGACCTCAAGCATGCATCCTCATATTCCAGAGTCTTTCAACTAGTAGCGTGGGTCTAAATAGGTGATAGTGGGGAAATTATACCCCCATATCAAATTTTTACAGTGGTATAATATATATAAGCAATAGATAGTAGAAAAAGTAGTAAATAGTAATTGAAAAAAGTAGCGGAAGAAAATAATTAACAAATTAATAAAAGTGTCCAATGCTAGTTTATACAATAGATTAATGCATGGCATGGTAATGATAAATGATGAAAATTAGTAAAAAATACATCAAGCCTTTAAATATGGGTCAAGAATAAAGATAAGACACCAAATCCCCAAGGGTGATCTCCCCAATCATCTTGAGCTCTAGCTCAGTCCTTTGATCCTAAATTATAGGTACCAAAATCACATCATAATAAATCTATCGTGGTTCACATTCATATGAAAAAGAAAGTTATACTTAGGTACCCCAATGTAATGGCGGTCTGATTAGGGTGTGAGATATAAATCTCAGTAGGCTGGTACCACTGGTGCCTAGCCCAATCCAGAAAATACAATAAAAAAATTGTAGTGTTCCATATATAATAAATTCATAAAGATGAGAAACAAAATAATAGCAACTTGGTCTGGGTTCCTAAATGGACACTTTCCCCATACCGCTTTCTTCATCCTAAGCGGGATGTCTGAAAAATTTTATTGTGTAAGGAAGAATATATAAACAAGGTCCAATATTAACATGGAAAACCAAGGAAAAAATATCCACATGATTTTTCCTTAACACTAAAAAAACTAACTATTAGCGACAGTTATTTTTTCATATCGCGGTGGTTTAAACTTCTTCTATATGATTTGGCATTGGATTACAGAAACCACCACTAAATTGGGCGTCTAAAATCTATTAGCGGCAGTTATTTCCATTTAGTGGCAGTTTAAGGGAAGCGTCATAGCTACCTCATTTCGCAGTGGTTTTGCTAAATTTATAGGCTGTTTTTACGAGCCCTGGATTTTATTTTATTAGCGGCGGTTATAACCACCGTGAATAAAAAAATCCAGCAGTCGTAAAATGGCCAATAAATTCACGAAAACTGTCGAGGAATGCACATGGGTGATGTGACTCTTTAGTGGCAGTTATAACTGCCGCTAAGTAAAAAATACTTATGTTTAGCGGCAGTTTTAACCACCGCTAATGTCTTACCAGTATACTTGAGCGGCAGTTAAAACCGCCACGAAAAGCTAACCAAAAAAAATAGTTGTTCTACTTCCACTACACCATTTCCCTGAAAAACAAATCAAACTAGAAATACCAATATCCTAACAGATTAATTCACACAAAATTTAAAAAAGAATGGAGAAAACTAGTAAAACAATTATGGTCATGATTCTTGGAAAATATAGTGGAATATCATAAATGGATAAGTGTAGTGAGGAGGAGTAAAAAAACATGACCTCAATTGATAGAGAATGGGTACAACACAACACAACACATTCTAAGGTTGATTTAAAATTAGTTTAGATTAGTGATTCATGCACATGGAATACTCACTTAAGGTTATAGATTTAGGACCATGTGGTGATCATGCAACTCAACCATGCTTGAGGTGGAATTCCTCCTAACCCCTAAGCACTGTTGAGCCATGATTGATTCAAGAATCAAGGATATCTATATAGATATAATTGATTATAGGGGTGAACTCAATGAAGGGAAGAAGTGACCTGAAAAATATCACGATGACAATTACAAATTTTTAGAACTGGGAAGTGAAATGGGAGTAATTGACAGAAATAGAATTATTATTGACCATGTTTGAAACATAGGATACCTAAGATGGTTGAGGATAAAATGAAAAATATCATTTTCTACTATTCATGGAGATCAAAGCATGAGATCTACTTTTTATCAGTAAATGTACTTCATTGAATGAGCCTGAGATGGTATGTAAGACACTATGTCCATGAATCATTTCATTAGAGATCCTTTTCAGATTGGTAGGGTGAGGATGATTCAAATAGTAGAATGTGTGAATTGCACAAGTGTATGTGGGGATGTACCATATAGAATATTAGGTTCCATGGGAGATATTTCCTCATGTTCTCAAATGTTCTATTTAAATAGGTGGGTTAACAAGATCCAAGCCTGGCCCAGAGGGAAATGTCCCTATGATGATTTGTTGGTAGGTATGGGACTGAGATGAAATATACATGCATCAATATGTGTCTCCTCATAATGGGAATCAAGATAAACATAGTTTTGATGCATGACATGGTAAGAGACAATTGTTGGTGGAGTGATTTCATCTCTGGCAAGGATATCATATAATCTCATATTCGGAGAAATACAAGTTTTATACGGGTAATGTGTGGTTCATTTCATACTTATCATACGAGGAATCTCAGTTTTATATGTGGTAATTACTTTTATAATCATCCCACGCGTATCGGATGAGGCATCCTTATTTCATTTAATAGGGTATGGTTGTTAATTAACATTTTTTGCTGAGGAAATTGGGATTTGATGTTTAAAATCATACAACATGGACTATGACTACAACTAGTTTAAATTCCTAGAGCTCCAAATATAGGAATAGGTTTGAGTTAAAGGTCTCCAATCTTTGATCAAAGTATATAGGAAAGGGAGAAACCTATAATGAGTCGGTGATAGGGTTGTGCCCTGGATTAAATATTTATATGTAACTACTTATATCGTGATTATTGGAATAAATCCGGATGTTTTTATGATTCACGGTGTCATAGGATACCAACACCAGAAGGGTTTACCTTCTTGGATGATGATATTTAATAATTACATATTATAATATTAGGCATCGAGAATTTATAAGAAGTGAAATTATCTCTCTTTAAGAGACATATCAATTTTTTATGAGGTTAAATTATCTATCATTAATAGGTATATATATTTTACACGAGCTAATGATATAGTTTAAATTCATATTATTATGAAATTATAAGGTCTTTTGAATCTATATATCCATTATTTACTTCCTCATATCAGGAAATGAGAGCATCTGGTCCCACTGAGGGGTCAACATAAATGAAAAGATATTATTGCTAAAAAAGAGGCTCATGTGAGTCTTTTGAGGCAATGAAACCTTATGTAATGGATTATTATATGGTGAATCATCAGCTAGGCTCAATGATAGAAGATATATGAATCAATACGTATCCCATGGAAATGGGAATCAATCCACCCATAGTTCAAGAATGTTGTGGAAATAGTTGTTTGATGAAACTCCAGGGATGAATAAACCCATGTGATGGACGTATGAGCGTATTTTATTGTCATAATGCTTGGACTAAGGATCTCTTGATATAAATTGTTATAATATATATTGGTGAGGTGGGGGAATCAAGAATGTTTTTGTGGCGAATAAAACCTGGGTTATAGGACAAAATAGGCCCTTCAACCCTTGATGAAATCCTAAATATGATTGCACACAGTGTAAGATCATACAACCAAGGCCATGATGAAAAATTTAACGTCATGATTCATGGAATAGGATGAAGATTCTCTACATGGTATCTATGTGTCATGGTGTGGGTAAAAACCAATGTATAAGGGGTTAATGTAGTCCCAGGTACCACATGAACATTTTGATATGAACTAAACATTATTTAAGGTTATAATCTATGGATCGGCCAAAGGAATAATAAATTTACATCTAGACCCAAAAAAAGGATGTCTAAGCATTATTATGTATCCCATGAGAGTGTGAATCAAGACATGTGTTGTTCAAGAATATGGTATAGTATAATAACTACATTGGAACTAGGGGTAATCCTATATATAGAAGGAATTTTGGAATATAATGATTATCACGAGGCATCAAATTTCGAAGGAATGAGATAAGGATAAAGTTTAATGTCATGTCTTGAAGAAAATTATTTTTTCATCTCACATAATGTGATGCTTCCATGTTTTATATGAGGTAATGTTTTTGAACATATCATAATTATCATAAGAGGAATCCAAATTTTATATATTTTAAGACTTTTAGATCATTCAATAAACATCATACAATGAATCCCAATTTTATACGGTTTAATACCATCTCCCGTTAAGAGGAACCTAGGTTTTATATGGGGTATGACCACATTTTATCATCATGAACAGAATATGATAACCATTAACAACGCGTGAAGATTCACTATATACACATGATGCCTCACCAAAGTGTCCACAACACTATCCCCTTGATCACTATGAAATGACCCAATTTGTTCAACACATCAACAATGGTTTTAACTCCTAGTCATCCAAAATCTCGACTACCAATTCAAACACGGGCCTAAATGGAATGATGTATACCACACTCAAAAAATCAAGACATAAAAGGAAACATAAAAAATCAATAAAATGCATAAAAGGAAACATGAGAACTCAAAAAAATATTAGGACATGAAAATGTTTGGTGGAAAATATCTGCCACACATTTTACATACACAAACCAAATGTTCCCCTATTTGTTCAACACATCAACAATACAACTAATCATGGTTCGATGATGCATTGTCACCCTCTCCACCTCCATATACACTTTCTATTGTCACCTATAAGAATATTATATTGAAAATTAAATATTGTTGCATATTTATATTAAAAATTAAAACCAATGAATGTCTGAAAAATAAATGATTTTGATTTTTTGTGATTTACCTACTTGCCATCAGTCGATGCACTACCACCGGGGGCATATCTGCTCATCTGCTGATGTATATCAGTCATCCCTTTCTGCCAAGCGGATATCTGAGCCCCCTGGTCTTGAACTGTGGTTTGTAGAGAAGAAACCTCCCTCTGAGAATATTCGGGTATGGACTGACTATAATTAGGAGTAGATGCAGCTAGAATACCTAGTGGTATGCCAAAGACCTCAGATGGTATGGGTTTGAAACCCATCCAGTGCACTCTACCAGGATGCTCCTTCCCAATGACTTTAGCAACTGGGTCATCCTGGGAGACTTAGTAGGGCTACCCAAGATTGGTATCCCATAGTTCTTTAATTTTTACCAATAAATCAAATATCAATATATATTAACACAGTAAAAATTGATAATAAGTTATTATAATAAAAAATTGACTTCATATCCCAACATATTTGGCAAGCTCATTAACAAAACTTCCATTTGTTTTTTTTGTGAACATCCAACCACATTTCAGTTCAGGATGCTTCGGGCCCAAAACATTATGACTGCATTAAGAAAAGATAAATCAACAATTCAATATATTAAACTGATAATATTGTCTTATAAGTATTTAAACTAATTAAATTATTACCAATGTCATTCGGCTTCTAGAAAATATTTTTCATCCCGCAGTGTGAGAGATGACTTGCTTAGCTCAGTTTGAAGCATTCTGTCTTGAGAGATCCTGAAATAAATAAAATAAAATTTAAGTGTAATGTATTCAATTTCATCTCCTCTTCATATACATGTATAAATATAAAATGAGGATAATATAATAATATATATTTCAATACCATCTGCTTCTCATCACGATGTCTGTCAACAAAAACATTCCACTGTTCTTTTGGTACCCCACTGGGTAGCTTCTCATACATTTGTTGTACGGTCAACAAAGTATCATTGACATCACACCACAATCTCTATTTTAAATCTTTCCATTTCTTACCAAGATTTTTCAATGTCCACTTCCATGCTATCACATCAGCAACAGTAAAGTGGAATAACATCTGTATAAAGAAATTCATTTTGAACATATTAGTAACATGACATTCAATTAAACCATAATGTAATAAAATTACCTTTATTTGGTAAAAAACCATGATTTTTTCAGCTTGGAGGCATATGTCTCCAATCATCATAAGAAATTAGAAGTGAAATGGGCTTCATTTCCAGCTAGCCTAGAATCTGGGCAAGTAACCTCGCGGTGTCATCTGTAAGGACCCCATCAGAATCAAATGGCACGACTATCTTCTCTCAATTCATATTCCAAACATATAAACTTTTTATGTTTTTCTCCATGGTTTCATTTTTTTCATCTTCAATGAGAAAACAATTAGTATAAACAAAATGTAATAAATTTGTTTAATTAAAATTTTCACCTATGATGGTGACACTCTAGTATGTCCATGATTAACTGGAAGGGTCGTGTCTTTGCCCCACTGCTGAGGCTCCTGAAGGGGGAGTCGATGACTCAGACTCTAATGGGACACCCACAGATGGTGTGAGATATGGTGCATGGGGAGATGGTGCAGGGGTGTAGGCAGCTAGTGCCTCACATACTGTGGGGAGGGATCTGTATGGATCATCATATGTTGCAGAACTGGATGAAATAGTGTACCGCTTACTCCTTGGCATTCATGTCATTTAATCAAATAAAATTATGTTCAGAATATATATTTCAAAAAAATTATGCAGCAAAAAAATTAAAAATGATAATAGATGCCTAGTACTAACAGAAAATATATATATATATATATATGATAATGAATGAATGAAAAAATGAAACAAGTGGTTGATGAATGAATAAATAATTGTACATACAATCATTTTCCCCTTCAATCATGTCAGTTTCCTAATCCATTGTTTCATCCAATTCATTTATCCTTTCTAGACTAATATTTTCAATATCGTGATGGAAAAATAATTCCTCTTCCTGTTGTTGATTAAGTTCAATTTTAGAGGTCAAATCTTCCACTTCATCACCCATATCATACAAATATCTTTGTATTACGTGAGAAACTACACTCCACCCTTCATCCACTACATCATTCTCATAATATACCATTTTTTCTTATGATGCTGAGATATATGGATCATGTAGTTCATGATCACCACCATCCATCAAGCGACAGAAGTTTAGAGAAGTAAATTGCAAGGAATCTCTTTTAACACTTCTGATAATATCGACCCATTTTCATTTGAATAAAACAACAAAAAATGTATGTGGCAGTTTAATTCAATAATATCATGCAACTTTCCATAGTATCCCACTTTAGAAAATGTAAATATACCATTATTTTGTGTTTTAAAACCCACTTCTCGATTGACTGTACGAAATCTAAATCCATTCACATTATAATCATCGAACTTTCTAACATGTTTTATAAGACCTCTAGAAAAAAAATTCAAATATTCTGACAAGTTTGCTCAAGTATCAGTATTCATGATTTTAAAAAATAAATATAATTTAATAGATTTACAAAATGTATGTGTCAAACTAATATTTTTATTTAATGCAATATTTATGAACTTACACGTCATGCAAACCATTCTACAGGCTCTTTATTCACAGATTTCATTATATATTTCTCATTTTGTGTTCAGCCTCTCATTTGTCTCTTTTTTTTATCCTCAACTCTTAATTAAATGGATCTGCTGTTTCACTATTCGGCAGCACATATCTATATGCCTGTAATAATTCCAATTCTGTTAGTGTCACATTTGAGGTCCTCCCAACTGATTGGCCAATAGCAGGAAATATTTTTTATTTCTGCTGCATTTGATATTGAGTTGATTTGTCATCAACACGTCCAACTTGATTAAATCTTGTCTCAATATCATCCAAATCTCTAGAACAAAAATTAAGACACTCCTCAGCCAAACGGCCTTCAACAATAGAGCCTTCTGGTTGAGCTTTATTTCTCACGTATTCTTTCAAATTCCCAGGATATCTGTGAAATAAAATAACAATATTATGCATTTATTTAAATGCCAAAAATTGTTTTCTTAACTGAAAAACTTATAAATAAAATACTTCTCAATTGAATACATCCATCGATAATGAATGGGTCCTCCTAATTTAGCTTCCTCAACAAAATGTATAGTTAAATGCATCATGACAGTAAAAAATGATGGAGGAAAGATCATCTCCATTGCACAAAGGGTCAATAAAAACCTCTCCTGGAGGTTGTCAAGATGAAATGGATATAGAGATTTCTCACATAATTTCCTGAAAAATGTATATAACTGGAGTACAACATCAGTAACTTTTTCAGGTAATAATATACGCAATGCCAATAGTAGTAACTGTTGTAATAAAATATGTGAATCGTGACTTTTCAATCCATGTAACGTATGATTATTCATGTCAACACACCATGAGATGTTACTCGAATACCCATCAGATACTGTCACATTCTTTAAAATTCAAAGGAATGTATCTTTATCACTATTTTTCATTGCAAATATGGTCAGAGCATACGTTTCATTCTCTTCTGGCCAGAGATCACATTTTATGTTCATTACTTGTAAGTCTTTGCGAGCATTGAGATGATCCTTCGACTTTCCATGCACATTAAGTAATGTGAAAATCAAATTATCAAATAAATTCTTCTCAATATGCATCACATCAACATTGTTCCGCAGCAAATTAAATTCCCAATATGGAAGTTTGAAGAATATACTTTTTTTCTTCCATTGTTGTGTTCTGATTTCAGTTGACAATGCACATCAGACCCATTTTCCACTATCATTCAAATGATGAACCTTCCCAAATTCTGTTTCAACATTTTCAAGCTGTGTCAATATTTCAGAACCACTTACCAACTTGGGAGGTGTTCTACAATCAATGGAACCATTAAATTTTGATCTATTCTGCCGAAATCTATGAGATGCATCAAGAAATCTTCGATGGCACAAGAGACACCATTTTCTACTGTGAGGTAGCCGTTTGGGCTCAAAATCAAAGTTACAAATGGTATGAGACAAACCCATGTAAGTGTTCCAACCAGATAAATTCCCAAGCCCAGGGAAGTCACTAATGGTCCACATTAAAGCAGCACGCATTATGAACATTGTTTTAGAAGAATCATCAAAAATCTCAACATTGTTTCCCCATAACTCTTGCAATTCGTCAATCAAATGCTGCAGGTATACATCAATATCATTTCCAGGTATTTTTTTAGGAATAATCATCGAAACGATAAAATATGATTGTTGCATACACATTCATAGAGGCAGATTATAAGGGGTCAAAACAACTGGCCAAATGATATAACTGGTACTCAAAATCGCAAATGGGTTAAATCCATCGACAACCAATCCCAATCGAACATTCCTAGGATCAGATGAGAAATCTGAATCTAATGAATCAAATGTCTTAAATGATTTGGAATCTTGTGTATGTCTCATTAACCCATCATTATTATTATCTATAGAATGCCACTTCATGTGTTCGGTAGTTTTCAATGACATGAATAATCTTTGCAATTGAGGCTTCAAAGGAAAGTAACACAAAACCTTTACAGGTGTGTTCCTTTTCTTCTTCTCTATGAAATTATGTTCATTCATACTTCCAACATCACCCTTTGACTTCCATATAGAAGAAGAACATTTCTTGCAATTCTGTCAACTTGAATCCTCTCCCCAATAAAGTATACAATCATCGGGACACACATGTTTTTTTGTATAATTCAGACCAAGCTTGGTAACAACTATTTTCATATAATAAAAATATTCTACAATTTTTGCTTCCAGAAATGCATCATGAATCAATACCAATATCATGGACATTTCCTTATTTGTAATCCCACATAGAAATTTGATATGGTACAACTTCAGCAGAAATAAAAGCTTTGAATATTTCAAACACCCACTATACAACTCTTGATTTCCATCTTCAACTAAATCATGAAACACATTTTCCTTGGTGAGGTTTTCTCTTATATTTGGCTCTATAGAATCAATAGGAGGATCCCATGATATGTTAAAATCTTGATCTACTTGTGTTACAGTCTCAAAAACATCACTTGTCAGGTTTCAATTTGTAGCACCCTCTTTTGGTTGTTCTGATATGTTTTGATGCTGATTGTGGTGTCTTGTAGTGCCAAATTCATCATTTATGAGGTTTTTCATTTCATTTTCCATTTTCTACGAACTTGGGACCTCATTCTATGGATTAACATCAGTACTCAATCATTCTATAATGTTCAATTCTCCATGCCAAATCCAACACAAATATTGAACAGGGAATTACTTCAGTATTAAATGTTCATAAACTTCATCTCTCTTCAACCATGTTCTAAATTTACATTTAGGACATGGACATCTTATTCTCCCTTCAACGGGTCGATTAGAAATTTCTAAATCTAAAAACTCATTCGAACCCTTAACATAGTGAGGTGTGTTCTTAGGTAATGTGATCCAGCTTTTATCCATGTATATCACAATGTGCCTACACAATAAAAAAAATTAAAACACATAGTTACTACTAAATAGAGAAAGAGATTCATATATACGATAGTGTAAGATTACAGATACATAATATAATAAAGATGAGCCCATGAGTTAGATATGAACCCTCTAGTGTTTGGGATAGGGGAATTTTCTTTGGTTAAGAGAAATTGTGTGCTAACAACGTGGTAGCTACTTTACCATGAAAACCAAAGCACATTGTTAATTTGGAAAATCTACGTGGATATAAAAATCATTCATAAGGTATGATAAAACACCTATAATATAGTCCATTCATCCAAATGGTTTTCATGGAAATGAATGGTTTTGAAAAATCTGCAGAAATAATAAAAATTTTCAATAGAACCAACAATTCCATATTACTCAATTACCACATGGCCAATACTAAAAGTTATGCTAAACAGTATTCCTATCATGTTTCTCCCAAATCTCTAGATTTTTAACCCTTTACTTTTGAAATCCTTTATAGAATCAAAATATAATATTAGGTAACAAAACCATGCAACCATCTGAAGTAAATCATCAACCACCCTTAAGTCATATAATACCATGTAGCCATCTGATGGGAAAATCACTACCACTTCTCAAGGGTTGGTTCTACTTGATACACCTAATAGGGTCTCATTCACTATTGAAGGTGGAACTCATCTCATTTACAAAACCACATAACACCATGTAACAATAGAAAAGGGTAACCAATACAAACCAAAGAAGATACTATTGGGTATCAACTCTATCAAAAAGGAATCCCATGAATGAACCCTTTCTCCATTGGGGATAAAATCACTTTACCAGAAAGTATGATTGAAAGATAGTCACCATTAGTGTAAAGTCTCTAGTTGATAAAAGGTATGATAAGGGTCTAAATTAGAATCTATAACTCCCAAAAAATCGACACAGAAATAATATCATGACCTATATCATCCAGTATGAAGGTACATGAAGAGAGGACATAAATCATACCTAAAACCAAACTATATGTCACTTAAATCATCTATACACATAAATCTATATATATAACTCTTATCACTATGTTATTGAAAAGAAACAATCAAATGTGGTGATTGTGGGAGTGTGTCAAAGTGTTACTCATCTCCTACTACTCCTATACCACCAGCTTCTTAACCAAAAAAAATTCCATGTAAGTCAATCATTCTATAATATTAGAGTCTATGACATCAATGCTACTTCTAATCTAGAGGTTTTAGCACCTCATTTCTCTATAAATTTTCAATAAAAACTATAACCTTATCCTAAATCTTGGATACATCCCTACCATGAATTCTCAACCTAACAACAAAGGCTTAAATTAAAACCATAACATGGAGTGGAAAGAACCACGTGAGGGATGGTAGTCTTGAGGCATGATAAGTGGTGTTGTTCATGGAAATTCATGATGAAATAACTTGGGAGATTAGGGTTTGAGGTTCTACGAACCTTGTGTGGATTGAATTCCTAGACCTCTCTTTGGTGTATTCACATAGAAAAGAGCGGTGGTGTGACTTGAGGGTGATTTGGATCATATATCTGTTAGTGATCATGAGTGGAGAATTATGATTAAATGGGACGATCGAGGATCTGACCATGGAGTTGAACTAAGAGTCGGATTCAGACTTCGATGTGGGCATTGAACATTTTTTGTATTCCTTGAGTATTAAGGCATCGTGGTCAAGATATGATAGCACATTGGTGGGTGGGATTGAGTGCCTTTGGTATAATTCATCTAGAGAACGACTTACTAGTGTTGTTGCATAAAAATTGACGTCGTAAGGTGGAGACCACATCAAAAATGTCGTTCAAGATACGGCTGATGTGGTTTGGGGATCAAACTAGGGTATTTGAAAAATAGTTGATGTGTTTGGTCTTGGTGTTTGTAGTTTCATAGTAGAATCATGTTGGGAATTTGGAGATGAAATGTGGGGTGTTGGTACTATCCTCCAGGAAAACATAATAAGATAATCAGAATCACATAGGTGGAAATAGATCCCAGAAGAAATTCGCTCTAAACATTATATTCGGGAACTTGGAAGAATTATATTCATCCAAACCACTAAAATAAGTTATAATGAATTCAATTCCATTCAATTCAACACACAAAAGAAATTTATGCAAAGTAAAGTAAATTAACGTAAGAAAGAACACTTCGGTTTTATGTTGTTTGGATTGAAATTATGGCTTCTGAGGGAGAAAAACTACAACATTCCATTTTACCAAAAAGAAAAGATTACAACTTGTGGGTAACAATCCATGACCTGAGGCATTACTCAGGAATCCCAATAAAGTCACTAGAGTCTCATATCGTAGTAGGGTATTCCATTCAAATGTATTAAAAGTATAAGGGATTCCATGACCATATATCACAAGTATGAGGTACTCCAGACCTTATTAATATTGTAATTAGGGATGTGATTACCATGTATTACAAGTATAAGGGATTCAATGACTAATTATTATAAGTATTAGGGACACCATGCTCGGGTGTCATAAGTATAAGGGACACAATTCCCGAGTACCACACATATAAGGGATGATATGCTAGAGTAACACATGTTTGATTAACTCCATGATCAAGTATCAAAAGTATAAGGAACTCCATACATAAGTGTCATAATTCAATATAGTCAAGTAGTCCTTATAATCTATCAGCATTACAGTTTAACAAGGGGGTATATTTGTTTGTAGAAACAGCTGATATGGTCTCATGACACCCTTTTCATCAAATTCATTATAGTCATTACAATTAAGATTCAAGAAAAAACCACATAGAATGTGGTTTGGTCACCTAATAATGCACAATACCTAGGGATATTCCAATTGAACACCTTAAGTTGTTTAAATAGTTGACATGGATTAAACATAAATAATAACAAAGTGAAAATAATTTTTTCTATCAAGTATAACATATTAAACACGGGTTATGTGTATGTTTAATGAATCGAATGGAAAATCAACAATGAAACTTCATAATTCATAATATAAGGGGACAAGAATTGATGTAAAATTACTAGAATTCAAACCTTAGGGTTCGTATAGGTCGTCGGGGTCATAGGGGGCTGGGGGAAGTGGGGTTGTGGGGTCACCGGGGTCATGGGGGGTCGGGGTCGCTAGGTCGCTGGGGTCGCGGGGTTTTCGGGTTCTCGGGGGGCAGGGGTTACAGGGGAAGCGGGGGGCCGGGGAAGTAGGGTCACCGGGTGAGGAGGGGGGTCGGGGTGGGGGGGAAGGGTCGGCAGTGTAAAAAAAATATTGTTTCACATGTTTTATTATAAACCTCCGTGAAACCATTTTTAAAAAGGGTTTCAAGGTGGTTCCCAAAACCGCTGCTAAAAACCCACCGCTAAAGTCAATTTCTGTTGTAGTCTAACATGGGGTCTAAATCTCATGTCATCACCTAAGTAATTTAGTAAAGTAATGAAACCATCTCAAGTGAAATCATGATACATAATAATAAATAAGGATACATCTCAAGAATTTACATTAAAACCCATCAATTTTAGAGGTGGAGTCTGAGCCTGTCATAGGGGTATCACTACGGTACATCCAATATAATGAAATACCCTAGATTCTATACCAGAGAATCCATAAGGAGTCCCTGGTTTCACTCACGGCATGGTGACTCTGATTCCATCCTAGGTATCTCACTAGTGGACTGAGTATCACCCAAGGCAGGGCATATCCATCTTTCCAAAAGGTCCATCCATGGTTTCTCCCCTAGGGAAATGATATCACTCAGAAGTATAATGAACTACCTAGGAATCCCTCACCTAGAAAGACAAAGAATTTCCCCTAGCATGTCATGGTATAACTACCTAAGAATGGGAGTCCATCCATGAGTCCTTAATATTGAACTCATGCTCTCACCTAGCCTGCATCAAGGGAACCAAGTCACCAAGGCACATTGAAAGGAAAACATCAATACATATATCACATGATGATTATATATATAAATCATCCTATCAAACAAGCACCATGAACCACAGGCTATTCAAGCCATCAAGTAAAACTAACAAATCCATCAACATGGCATAAGGTATTTAGAACAAAATTAACTCAAGGCTCTAAGAAAGATCACTTGGAAATAATCAATAAACATAAGCAAGGTTCAAGCAAGAGTCTTTACTACAAGGCATAAGCTCTAACAATGAAATGAAACCACAGTCACATGGAATTATCATGCCTTAAACCATGTTTCATGAATCAAATCTCAATATCTCAATCTATCATGTTTTACAAAATAGTTTACACAACCAAGCCAAACCACTTTGGCGCAAAAAAAATTGCATACATAAGCCTATACATAGGTAAAAAGGCACAACCAACTTACATTGAGGTAAGAAACATTATGTGGTAAGAAAAAACATTCTTTTATATAATAACATAACATTGGAAAATAGGTAAGAAACATTATGTGGTAAGAATAAAAGGTATACAACCAACTTTCATAGGAATTTTAAAAAATGCATAAGGAATCCAATGTGAAGCTTCCATCATGAGAAATTGTACATAAGGCATTTTCATGTGTTTAGAAGTGACGTGTAAGGCTCAATGGTCACTCTCCCAACTAAAAATTATCTTTAATTCAATTAATAATGTAAGAAATTTATTCAAAAGAACCTATCAGGAGGTGATATATCATTTAAGGCATAGTCATTTAATTCCATTTATGATGTCTTACCCAAAGGGGTGTCCAAGAGGCAAGGAGAACACCCTGAATGAGTTTTTCTATAATAAGGTCACAACAGACACAATAGAACAAACTAAACAATTTAATATTTGTCAAAAAAGTCTATATAGTAAAATCATTTATCTATGACATGCCATTTGGTATGAGTTATCTTACTCAAGGTCATCTCAAACAATTCACTTAAACATGGAAAATGGGTTTTAAGGGTTCAAGTGTCAAGGTCACTCCATCCAATGGATGGTACCATTTCATTTAATTCATCCCATAAAACCCCCTTTTATCTTAACCAAAACATATTATTCATTAATTCATGGTATCTTATCAAATGCATGTGTGGAAAAATCCAATACTAATAAGTCCAAACACCCATGGCTGTCTTGGGTCAAATAAATTACATAAGGGACAAGGTCCACTTCATCAAAAGAGAAAATTCGTTCAGTTATTAAAATAGGATGAGGTCGTAAACATTTATTTTATCATCAACATCTTCAATGAATAAGCAACAAAAATTTAACAAACCAAGCAAGCTCCAAAATTCCAATTTCTACATTTTTAGTTTGAAGGTAGCGCAACTCCATTGGAGGGGTTTTATTATAAAATCATGAAATTTCTTATCAAGAAATCATTTTTCACATTTAACACTTCTATCAGGAATCATACTCAATTCAAAATTAAAAGTCATTTAATCTAAAGGCTTTAATATATTAATTAAAATATAAAAAAAGTGTAGTAAGAAATTAATTAATGCATTCTTTAAATTAAAGGGGAAAAGGAATGGGATCCTACCTCAATGGAGACCAAGCTGAAACTTTAGCTCTTGACACTTTCTAACTAGGATAAACTACTCCCCCAGTAAGAATATGCACCTTGACATACATATAATTACACCTATCCCCTATTCATGCATCTCCATGGCCATGAATATGTGCAATAGAATCCTTACATATATTCTTATATGCATATACGTGTCTCCACTCACCGCCGTATGCATTTATATATATATATACACACATAGAAATGCTTATCCCCATATATGTATATTCACTACCATTGATGAATATACACATAACAAAGAAACCTATATATATATATATACTTACCTATGCATATGCAGAAGAGTTTCCTTAGACCCGGTGACTCAAAACCACTCGATAGGGTCCAACGCACTACAAAAAAATTACTAGGGACCATTAAAAAATTAAAGACCATAACTTAGAAGGTGTGAAACCATGTAGTGAGTTCAAGACATACCCCAAAATGATGTCGGTAGATCTAAAATACCTGAAACAATATGATAGAGGCCCAAGACACTATAAATCAATGACTAAAACTTTAAGAGCACTTAAAGAACCCTAAATAAAATAGGATAGATGAAATAGTAAAAGGAAACTACCCTCAATTGGTGGAGAAAAAATGAATTGAAACCAATCCTATTTACCTTCAGTGGGAGATGTCAGAATAAGTGAGAACATGGCCTGAGAGACTCACTGCACGCCATATAAACAAAAGACATGGAAAAAATCAGCCAAACTGAAACCCTAGGGTTCATCCCATCTATGTACAGTGATGAGTAGACCATAAATAAGCATAAAAAGAAGGAGAATAGGTATAGAAAGCCTTAAATTATGATATTTATGATAAATAGGGGGATATTTGGAGAGGAAATGTTGCACGGAGAGGAGCTGAAGGGGAGCTCGCACGCGCATGGAAGTTCGATCAGGGGGGGTCTTGCAGTGGTATGGGGCTCCAGGAGGGGGTTTGTGACATGGAAAAGGATGGGAATAGGGGAAAGACACCCCTTTGTTGATATTGTTTTTCTAACTAAACCCTAATAACAACAACAACAACAATAATAATAATAATAATATTCATAATCATAATAATAACCATTATAATAATAATAATATTCATAATCATAATAATAATAATAATAATAATGTCATAATTATTATTATTAAATAATTTTTTTCACTTTACATTTCCCCTAAATTAATTTATTTAATGTATTTAAAAATAACACATCACAATGTCTTAATTATCAGAATTAAGTTTTAAAGCTCTATTTTAAAAATGGCTCATCAGTAAATAGAAAAATTAAATTCCCCTAGAATTTTTCATCCGGTTCAAAACATGGGATGTTACACTAATCATGAATTATGTTATGTAAAACTAATTTGGATGATATTTTCAATTCCAGGGACTACTATAGGTATTAGTGTGGTGCTTTTATCACTATACCAATATAGGATTCAGGCTTTAGAAAAAACAATTCTCCGACTGATCTGATTTTATTCTATAAAATATGAATGAATAGGTAACCTATCCAAGATATTATTTATTTTAAGGGAATTAGTCTTACTTATTCTTGTCTTCTCTATTTTCAAGTTGAAGAATCTCTTTTTCACTTTTTGGCAACTACTTCTTCACAATTAAGTGATGGAGATATCTACAATATACTTTTCACTGTTGTCTGGATTTTAGAATTTAGGTGTGATGATTTCCGCCATATTTAAAATGAAATGCATCAATAAAATTCATTTTCTTATGTTGTTTGTTGTGGACATTATCCTATCATTCATTTGGAGATCATGGAATGGTTTGATTTTTAATCATCATGCACCTATATTTCACACTGGTGTTTTGGCTATTCATAGAGGGATTATTCTTGAACCAAAGATAAAATTGAGGTGATGAATAATTACTTTTCTTATATAATTATTTTTAGTTCACTTTGTATTTTTGGATGGGCGTGGAAGCCATTAGTTTCTAGATCCATTAGATGGATACCCCCGATTTCGAGGTTGTTTAAAGTCAATGTTGATGGGGAGGCTTCAGGTGAACTAGGTCTCTTAGGCTAGGGTGGTATCTTTCGTACCCATCGGGCCCTCCTTAAAGGTTGTTTCCATCATTGAATTGGGAATGGTTATGAAATTTAAGCTGAGTTGTGGGCTATGATCAAGGCAATCAAATATGATGTTCATTTTGGTTGGTATATGATATGGTTAGAATCAGAATCAATAGTAGATGTTCAAATTCTCAAAAGTCATTATAGGGATGTACCATGGAGAATTTTGAAATTGTGGGTTAAATGTATTTTTCTTTCTGATTCTTTATCCCTTGATGTCACTAATGCATATAAGGAGGAAAATCAGGTTGTTGATGTTATTTCTAAGAGGTCTATTATGGAGGCCAGTTCAAGCTGGTCTTTTTTGTTACCTGTTTTTTGTTCTAGTTTGGTTGATGCAAAATATCATGATGATTGGAATACCCATAATTGTAAATCCTCTTTGTAAGGCCTATTTTCAATTTATTTTTCTAATAAAATTTCTTAGTAGAACATTTTCGTAGCTCCAGAACTTTTTTTCTCTTGCTTCTCCTCACTCAAAGTCTTAAACATAGTATTCAAATTCTTCTCATTTTATTCCTTACTTTTAGAGTATATCATAATATCAACTATAAAGAATACTAATTTTTTTTTTGATGTAATATATAAATAATATATTAATTAAGTCCATAAAAACATTGGGGTATCAATAAATATAAAGGGCATCACAATAAACTCATATAGTCTATTCCTTATTTAAAGGAATTCATGGGAATATCTTCCTTCATCACCTTTAATTAGTGATTTCTCGACCAAAGTAACACCTTATAGAAGTATTAGGTCTCACATATTTGATTGAATAATTAATCTATCCATGGTATGGGATAGTTTCTATTTACCATAGTTTTTTTAGTTTATGATAATAAATACAAAGGTGCATTGACACATCCTTATTTTTGATGAAGAGGACTAGTGCACCCCATGGTGAAGCACTCAGGAATATAAAACCTTTTCCTATATTATCTTGTAATTGTTTCTTAAATTATTCTAAGTCAAAGGTGGAAATTTTTTAGGTACTCTTGTATATGAATAGAGATCTAGGTATAAGTTTGATTGATAACTGAACCTCTTGGTCAAGAGAAAGACTAGGAAACCCTTAAGGGAATAAATTAGTGTAGTTCCTCACAATGGTCATTTATCCAAGCATGATTCTCTCCTTTGTATCAATAATTTGATCTATATATACTTTCTCATAAGTAAATAATATCAAAAATTGAGATGAATTTTCTAAAATAGATCCATCCTTATTTTTATGCTTATATATAATTAGAGGATGACTTGAGATATGAATAGTGATCTCCCTCTCCTGATAGTTGATGTAGGATTCATATAATGATAGACAATATATTCCTAATATAGCATCAAATTACACTAAAGTAACAAAGAAATTATTTTCTAGGAGGTTCAGTCTACAAACATTGATAAAAAAGGAGGTACATACTTTGGATGTAATAATTTCTTCATTTAATGTTCTCACAGATAGCTCAAACATGATGTTTGAGGTGGTGTTTGAATAGTTATACTAAACTAGAATCATATTAAAAAATGCATAGAAACACAATCCAATAGTATTATCTATATTCTATAATGAATAACAAGTATTCCTATCACCACATCCTTCTCAAGATCCACCTAAGTAGTAGTGGTAGCGTATTCCCTTACTTTGTCTCTAGGTCTTAGAGGTTGTTTTCATTGATTGTCTTCAACAACCCTTGGATTAGGGAATTGGTTTTCATAATGACTGTGTTTCTTATAGTTTAAACTCTTTACTACATGACGATTGTTGATATAAAACTTATTGTCTCCCATCTCATTAGTGGTATCTTTATCTACCCTTGGTATTAAATGTCTTGATGCCCCTCTCTCCCACATTTGAAGAATTTCCCTATTCCCTTGATAAAGATTTCAAGATACTTCTTCCTAAATTTTTTAAATAGGGGAAGCTGGGTTTTCTTTCCCCCATTTATCCATTTATCCTCCCAAAGAAAAATTTATTTTATTTTTTATCTCCAGGACCACATGACCACTGAGAGGATCCAATATCAATCTTAACCTTAATATCAAAAAAAATCTCTTCATTGATATCAAATTCTTGAATCACTAAATATTTTCATAGAATCAACATTAATCCACTAATAAATTAGTCAAATTTACTTTCATTTTCAATGAAAAATCTAGAATTATATCATATAACCCTTGTGAGTTTTTCCTCATACACCTCGATAGACTTATATTCTTTTTTGATTCAATACAAGAAACTACCAATCCATTTTAATATGTAGATTTTAAGGAAAATGTTTATTGAAAAATATTTTCTTGAGCCTTTCCCATTCCATGGAATTGATTTTATTATTTAGATTTGTGTTCTTAACAAGTTTCCACCACTAATAAACTTCCCCTTCAAGATGATAGACAATAAGTACAACTTTATCTTGATTTGAGCATTAGAGGAAAGAAAATATTTTCTTAGTGGAGTAAACCCATTGTTCCTTAATGAGGGGGTCAAAAGATCCAATAAAGGTATGATACCTTTAACACATAAAGGAATAAACTTAAACATGTGATTTATTAGAAGAAGTAGGTTGTTCCATATAATTCATGTTATCATTCATGAATTAATTCTATTGATCTAATACTTATATAATGTTCTTGGTTCCTGCTCCCATAATGTTTGGAATCTTAATAGGGAAATCATAGTATTTTCTATCATAGTGGTTGTTGGAATGGTTCCTCATATTTCCTTCTATTGACTAAAAAAAGGAAAATTATGGATGAGAATACATAAAATTATGAGTCTTTAGGTTTCAATATAGGTTACCCATGGTAATTTTACTTATGATATTTTTGAACCTAATAATCTATTGAAGTCCATGATAATAGTCCACAAATATTTTTTCAAATTTTCCAAAGAATATCCCCAAGAGTTTCAAAATAGGTGTGAAATAAGGTCCTTTTATCATAAACCAAGTGATGATCAATTAAATACCCCAACTGTTATTTTTTTATGTTATTACCCCTAGGAAAACTATTTTTGAATCCTTATCCACTTTTAATAACCATATAGGGATGTAATTTCTTGGAAATAACTCGCATTATATTTCACTAAAATTCTAAGATATTTTCCTTTACTTTGACTTATCCCTAGAGTTATCACTAAATTATTCTTTTCATAATCCCAAAAAATTACTAGACCTTCCTATAATACCAATTATAGTGACCCAATATTTTTATACATATAATTAAATTATTTTTAACAGAAATATCCAACAAATATAACCAAAGGATCGAGCGGCCTAGTGTATTTTTAAGACTAACTAAATAAAACAAAAATATGAAACTGAAATAAAACATCATTATTTTAATCTCCATAAGGATATCCTAAATTCCTTTCATCTCCTAAAGCTATATAGAATGACCTTAGGAATACATAAAAGAAAGAGGTGACCTATAAATCCCAGTTTGTGAATAAACATTATAATGAAGAATTATATGTGATTTAGAAGTCATAACATGATATTATAAATTAAAATTCTTGTGAATAATTATATTAGATCATAAAATTAAGAACATGGAATCATAATATCATGTAAAAATAGGAAGTTAGCAACAATATATAACATGACATAACTATAAGTCATGGATAACTACCATGAAAAATCACACGGTGGACATAATACCATTATGGATTAGGTTCACTCCCAAATACCATTCATATTTTATCATAAGACCAAAACATTATCCAATTCATTAGAGAAATATCTAGGAAAATCCATAATAACATGTACATGATTATGTGCGGTACAAAAGGAAATCAATCATAAGACATAAATATAATAAATCACATGAAATGAAATGGGTTTGATAATATTTCCACATATCACAATCAAAGAAGATTTCATAAATATTATAAATAGAAGAAGGAATTAATTATTCTACACATTAATATCAAATTATATACGAATAGTTCTAAAAAATGGTGTTTATTTTAGAAATAACTTCATGAGAAAGTGTACATAATTAGATAAAGAATTGAATTTTCAAAATTTTGTTTTATGGAATCTGTTAATGGATTTTGGAGAAAGAGTAAGTATGATATTTTCATTAAAAATCATAGGTGAACCAGAATGGTTTTACCTAAAATATTACTTTATTTAATGAAACCATAAATGGGGATAAATACTTTAAGTGAGCATTAAAAATGATTAAACGATAGAGAAGTTTCCTTTAATTGGGATTGATTTTAAAGAAGGCATTTGAGAAATGAAATTAAGGCATGTATTACCCCCAAAAAAGTAAGGGAGAATAAGATAGGTATATATTAAAGAGAAATAGGTATATAATTTAAAATCATTCCTTAAAATCAAATATATAGGAATAGAAAGTGAGTTAGAGAGAGAAAGGTCATAACCTAAAGAAAAATGGTGGTTCAAAGAGATCTCTTACCTTTGGTTTCAGAATCTTTATGGAACTAGAACTTAACATCCTAAATAATTTAATTAGATTCATTAAGTACTTAATTTAGAACATTTTAAATATATATATTATTTATTACAATCATATTATCTTTATTTATAACAATTTCAGTGATATATAGCGTTTAATTTAACTATTCTCATAGCATTCATTTCATGAATCCAAGGTCACATAACTTCTGGATAAT
The DNA here is from genome assembly GCA_963277665.1 of Viscum album. NCBI lineage: Eukaryota > Viridiplantae > Streptophyta > Magnoliopsida > Santalales > Viscaceae > Viscum > Viscum album. The sequence goes on from OY728133.1 coordinate 453,124,649, forward strand.
TATAGATATTCTAGTACAATGGGACTATAACTCCACAAGTAAAATGAAATGGTATTAATTTTCTTCAAAAAAATTAAATTTTCTTAAATAAAAAAAAATCTGATAAACGGACAATTTGATTATTAAAAAACATTAATGTTAAAGGATTAGTTCTTTTAGGCCTTTCTACATATCATCACAGACTAGATTCATTTTATTTAACTAAATCATTATTAAAAAACTAAATAACATAAAATAATTTATAATATACTTATCATAATTATATTTAACCATAATATTGTTTCTATAACTAGTGTTGAAGGCTGTGTGTAAAAGCGAAGTATGTTTTTCATAGAGGTGATGAACCCGCCATATTGGGAGATACATTTTCATTTTAGAGACAAATTAATGGAGGGTATAATATAGATATTATAGTATAATAATAACATATAATTATATTTAGAAAATTTATCTTACTATTTTTAGGTGTATGTTGAAATTTTTGGCGTGGTAAAAGAATAATTATGTTAAAAGAATTTTAGTTTAAAGTGTACCTCTCCCTTTGGTTCTCTCATTTTAGGAAACCCCTAAGGATCATTGTAACGGTCTTTGGATGAGACTAGAATAAATAAACATGGGGGAATATTGGGAAGATAATTGTGTATAAATTTGTAAATCTTCAAGGCTTAGAAGTTGTGAGGAGAGGGGTGGTATTTATAAGGGGGTGAGAGGGGTATTTTTTAATATTATATTCATTTTATTCATTATTTTGAATCAAGACTACCAATAGTATTGACTTATATAAGTATATACATTAAATAGTTCATGTGAGTTTGAAATAGTTGGTGATTACATCATCCATGACTCAAAAATTCATGTATTTTTCATATAATGTAAAATATTTTATTTTACCATATTTCACTATTTTCCAAAAATTCTACTATTTTAGAAAAATATAAAAAATTCAAACTAACCATTTGTCAATATATAGATTCCAAAAATAAAATCCATTTTATGAAAATTGGTTTATAAATATAAGAAATTTGTTTTAAATAAAATCTTCATTTTACTAATTTTAATATTATGATCAATTTTACTCCCCTTTGGAAAATTATTTAGGGTCTCATACAATTATATTATCATTATAATACAACAAAATATAAATTTTTAAATCCATTTATCTACTTGTATCATTATATAAATATGCAATATTTTAATTTTATTGGATTAAGAGATATAAATATGCAATATTTTAATTTTATTGGATTAAGAGATATTTTTTTACAATTCCATAAGTGGTGTTACTATTCTAACATCTTGGAAAATATTTCTAATTTTCATCTTACTATTCCAATAGTCAAATTAATATTTCAATATTCAAATTTGTAGTGGTTATATAGGCTACCTACTTTATATAAATACCTCATATTTCATTCATTATTCATTCACTTATATTTTCAATCATATATATATATATATTCCTTTTTAAATTTTTTTTTCATTACATATTTTCTTCTTTATTTCTATAGTGCTTTTAAAGAGTGTGATTACTCTAGGGGATCAAGAAAATACAAATTTCCCTATTATTTTTATCTTACTTTATATTATTTTGTCCCGTTGTAATAATTTAAATTCTCATGGTCATATTTATTCTCTAAATTTAATTTTAAATTAATATAATAAATTATATTTTGTTTTATCATGTTGCTTGTTTTCTTTAAACTACATTACAAAAGATGATATTATTATAAGAAGGAAAATTTCATCGATAATATTTTGGGTGATTATAGTAGGGCCCATGGAATGAGAATTCTATATCTCGCTAGAAAGAGGAGTCACAATGCTCATATCATAAGCACTATGGTCATGAAATAAGATGTGTTCCATAGATAAATGCATATACAAGGAGATATGGAATTCATATCCTCAGTAATAATTCCATGACATGATGGTGCTTGAGGGTCTTTGGGATTCATATTCCATATCTATCAGATCAATCCATCACTCTATGTGGAAGGAGGTCATTCCATAATTATTATCTTCTATATAAATTGAATGGGGTCACACCTGGACCAAGGACTGAGTGATTTTGATAAAGTTATGAGTTAACCCACATTTCATTCTGGAAAGATTTTCCAGGAGGTTTTATCTAAGATTTTAGGAGAAGAATAAGGGTAAACATGACATCAAAATTCTGAAGGTACTTAAGGAAAAAAAAAGAAGAGATTTATTGAATTGATGACACAAGTCATTATTTATTATACATGATAGTATATGTTCATCTCCATACTCATTTACTTGTTATTTTTGATAATAAAATAATAACTTAGATAATGGGATCACAACCACTTCACGCATAGGATTATCGACTAGATAACAAGATTAAGTGAACCTTTCATTCACCCTTGTGTTATGTGTGTTCTTTCACACTCTCACACTCTCATAATTTCATTTTATTTTATATCCATCTATACTAAATATTGATGGGAAAAATTTATTGAGAGTTATTGTTTTTGTTCAACCACTGATTCACCCTCCCTCTTTCTTAGTAGTTGTTTACTCTCTCCTAAGCCTATAATTTGGTAACAAATATTTTTTTTTGATATTATCTTTTTCTTTGATTTTGTGATAATTTTCACTTGGTATCAAGATAGGATATAGTTCTATCATATTTCAATCATAGAAATATATATTTGAGGTTTTTAACACATTAGGATTGGGTACTTTTATAGAGATCTAAGTTTTCCTTTCACTACTTATATCATTGATAGGTGATATTTATGGATTGAATGAACAATATTAACGATAAAGGGATTCCTATTTTTTATTGTAATATATTCCATTTATAGAGAATGATTATGGTTCAATATCCTATATCAATCCTATTGGAAATTATTAATATCTCTGAGAATGTTTTAAATCTTTCCAATGTTGGGACATATTGTTGAGTCAATGAATCTATTTATTACTTTGTTTTGAAAACTAAAAAACACTTGATGATAACATGATACAACATGATGTGTTATTTTAGTTTTTTGGATATAATTAATTTATTGGTTTTTTAGAGATCAATTTAGAGTGATCTAAAAATCCTGAAAATATAGATAACTATGATTTCATGAAAATTTACTTTCACCAGATTTTGAAGCATTGTAGTAGTGATGATAAATGTTATCAAATAATTCAAAAAGTTTCTAAATAAATTTGAAGATATATTTTATGATTTCAATACCAATGAAAATAAACCTAGATAATTAAAATTTTGAACATTGGATTTAGACTAATCCCATGTGATCGAGAGATTTCATGGAAAGTAAGACAGAGTTTATTTTAATCAACTTGATTTAGGGATTCCAGGGATAGGAATATAGATGCACCATTTGATGGGTTTATAGTCCAAGTTTTCTGTGGAGAGGAATATAGTATACCTTGGATCATGTTAAAATATATTCCTTACACTTTGGATTTTTTAAATACTACCATTTTTTTAATTTTAAATATTTTAATCCTCACTCTGTGCATTGTTTTTATAAACTGTTCTACATTTTATATTTTTGCTGTGTCATTATATTTTTCAAATGTAGTGAATTTATTAAAAATTAATTTTCCGTTTTTGTATAATTATTTATTTAGGTAGTTTTAACTTATGGGGGTTTAAAATTCCACTTAATTAATAATTTTTTCTCTAATAAACTATTATTTTATTACAATATAAAATTTCTAATCATCTTACCACATGGGTGGAGAGAAATTTTATATCAAAATTTTGATTATAAATCACCCTCCTCTTATAGCTTTACCTACCTTCATTTTTTGGGATAAAATTTCATATCAGAGAAGTTTTTAAAGTTGAAACTAAATATTAACTAATATTTTTTATTTTTCCTTGGTTTAACATAATTTCTTATCTCGTTTTTGTGACACCTATCATGTGGTAGAAAAAAAATATTTTTTATGATGGTTGGAAAACCTATTTGATCCATAGATAATATGAATCCAAATCATGCTATGATTTTTTATTAAAATTATTATAGGTATTGAAATGATTTAATAAATAAATTTTTTATTAATATTAGTGCAGAAAATTATTTTATGATGACTGGAAATTTATAAATTTCTGAGAAGGATATTGATACATTTTCCGAATATGAGAATCATGAGTTTCTAGCTAACTATAAAGTGGGATATGATTTTTTATTCTCAATGATATAAAATATATATAGTCCTATATATTATTGTAAAATAGATAATGTAATTTAGAATAGTTTGGATATTAAAAAATTAAGGACATGCAAAGTTTTTGAAATCAGGTGAGAGATGTTCTGTGGATTATTAGGATTTTGAATTTATTTTTGGATAATATATTGCTCAAATTTATCATATGTTTATGACTATCATGAATAAATTTCAATACCTTTGTGTGAAGGAATTTATGTATGGCCAACTGGTTGGGAAAATTATTGATATACTTTTTCATGTGTGAAAGTAAAAAATAAATACAGGAATTTTTAATTAGAAATTTTTCTAGAACCATCTTCAAATAAAAAACATCATCTATAATTATTAAAATATAACTTCTAAAAGGTTTATTTTCTTAAATAATATCAATTTGTGTTTTATCTTGATTATCCCAATGGTTTTTTTGAGAATTCAAGGTTGTATATGTTTATTCAAAGGGTAGTGTGTTGAATAAATTAATAGAACCTCTTATATTTACTACTTTAGTTTATTTTTTCAGTTTCTTATGCTTCCTTTTAAAAATCACAAAGGGGAAGAAATGTTAACAAAATTTTTGTAAGAGTATAAGTTTTTTTGGTGACAAAATTAAAAAAATATTTACTTATTTATTTTTTCATAGAGGGTAATAATAGGAGAAATATTGAGCAATAAATCTATTTTCTTTAACTAAAGGCGTTAATCTTTTGTGAAATTGATTAGTTTTTCATTGTTTAGAAAATATGTGGATTTAATCTAATTATGTTGTTTATTACTAATGAGTTTTATTTTAATATTTTGAGTAAAGTGGAAGAAATGTATTTCATTGGAATATACTTGATGTATTTCTTTAAAATTTTGTAAGACTTTCAATTTATACTTCATGTCTTGTGCTTTTCAAAAAGTTAGATATTTCTAGGTTAATGATTCATTTAATTTCTATTTTTAGACACAATACGACTAATATAAACATAATATAACTTTAAATTGTGTTTTAGTTGATTTTTATACAAAAATAACATATAGTAAATTCATTTCAGAAGAATTTAAGTCTAACCAAAAAAGAATGAAAATCTGGAGAACCTTGATTTCATGTCTTTTTACTTTCAAATATTTTTTAGCATTATAGTAGTGATGATAAATGTTGTCAAAATATGTGTAATTTTCATGAATCCACCAAAATAGGGAATCAACCTTTTGATACATGTAACACCCCAAGCTTCCACGTTACGATTCTCTTTCTATAATGCAATAGCTTGCATTGTACGCAAGTTCGAGAATCTAACACACCGCGACCAATCAAAGTAGCCATTATGAATAGTAATACCCACTTTTTGAAATTTTATAAATTTTATACTTCAAAATGGACTTCATTTTTGTATTCAGAATATCAAAATTATCCTAAGTTGAATTTTTTGTAATTTTCTGAAAACTTCCAATTTTCTATGAATAGAAAAATACTTAAAAACAACTTTTTTAATCAGAATAATTAATAGTGATAAATTATAATATTGAGTGGTTTTAAAGTATAATTAGAATATTCTTTTACCATTTTATCCAATTGTGGTCATTAGAATTAATTTCACTTTGAAATTGGACATAAACGAGTGTCAATCATTTGATAGATATTGTTTCTTAAAAACACGTTATTTGTTTTGACAGTGGGAATTAAATATAAAAATAATTAATGAAACTTTTATGTTCTTAATTTGGTAAAATGGAAATCATTTTTGAATTCGGAATATCAAATATATCTTAGAATAAATTTTTGCTATTTTTCTGAAAAACTTCGATTTTTGATGAATAGTGAAACCAGTAAGTGGTAGTTAAAAAACAGATTTTTTGTTTAAATAAAATTTTAACACCTCTGTTATTTGAATTTCAAAAATCTGACATACATAATTTCCATTAGGAAGTAAAATGTGGTTCAATGGGATTCAAATAGTTTTTGGTGAATAGTAACTTTTAAGTTCTATTAATCGCGATTAAAGGTAATTAGTGTAATTTAAGGTAAATATAATGATATAATAATATTAAATTACCTTTAAACTTGTCCTAGACTTATTGGATGAGTCATATCCGACCAAGACAATCCATGGGTCAACTTGGGGGCCCCATTTAGCCACTTGGGTAAGAAAATGACATTAATACCTTTTATTTAAAGTAAAAATAAAAATGTCACAAACATGCATTATTTTACTAAAACAATTTTTACAATGGGTTATACAAGTTATCTTTTAGACTATAAATATCCATTGGAAAGATAAAAATATTTCCTATATCATGGTAATTGTTTTTGAATTTTTAGAAATTAAATAAATAAATTTATTTATCACACCATGATGATGCAACGATTACCTCATTAATGAACTTTTTAAATAAAATAAAAAGATAATTTAAAATCTAAGACTTACACTTATCAAAAAACTATTGGATGAGTAGATTTAGAACCCTTATCACCTTATCTTTGAAATATATAATTTTGGGACCTTTGAAATCTAAAAATCATTTCATAATAATGTAACATTTCATGACATTCCAAGAGTGCCCCTCCTCTCCTCTTATAAGAGGCCCCCACCTCTACCACCTTATTCACACCTTCAAAGCCATTTGGCTCAGCAAACCTCTGCCCAAATACTCTATAAAATTCCCTCTCTTACTCCTAGAAGCCTCACTTTGTGCAGAAGTCTTCCCAAGTAAGCCTTTGGCTCAAATCAAAAAGAGTTACCCGATTTTAAGGCAATGTCTTCTCTTATGTTCTTTTGTTTTATTTTTATTCTCCAACCACTTAAACTCTTTTTATTCCTTTATTTTGTAACAAAACCAGTATATTAAATATAATAGTATGTTTTTATTAGAATTATTTGATTTACAATTACACACACCTTCATCTAATGGTTAAAGAATATATTGTTTCTGTGGGTGGCGAATTACTGTCTCATGAAACAATGATTGTTCAATCTTCTTTTAACACCTCTCATGGTGGCCATTAAGATGTAAATATATTTATATATGATATATATTATGTTTATGTTTTCCTTATACTTCTGTATTTTTCATTTATGTCATACCTTTATGATTTCCATTATGGGTAAACGTGATAATTTCATTTTAGGAAGTGCGGACTACCGCCCCCTCAAAGTGATTGGAATCGTTAATGCCATATGTGCGATGTGTAAAGGATGGATTAAATGATATTATATATTATATTATACTGGAATTATAGTATACCTTTATATAATTATGATTTAATTCAATTAAATATGAAATAGAAATGAAAGTAGCGTTCATGCGTACGTACGGCTTACCGTCCCCATGAACGGTGCATTTCATATATTACCTCTAAATGTTATGTAATATTATAAATTCATATATATACTGGATATATATGATATCTAAATCATTAATATAATTCTTTATATAATGGATATTTTAAAACATGAACAACTTGTAATTATAAGAAGTTTATTTATAACTCGAGTACCAAAGATCGACAAAACAACCGTTATTAACTTAAATAATTAACTAATGTTCATAACATGGTAATAAGTGATATAAAAGGAATAATAAACTTTAAAAAGGTTCTTAAGAAAGTAGAAATTAACTCTAGTTTATTATTCAGGAGGTTAAAGAATGATCGAGTCAAGTCGAACACGAGGTAAGGGACTTCGTCTCAGTCTCCTTTCACTGAGGCATATTTTGTTTTATAAACAACATTCTTTTATACGGTGTATAAACCCCTTTGACTTTTACATTTATTCAAAAGTAATCTTTTTATACGAAGCGTTTTAATAAATGACAAAAGGGAATGTTTTTTTGTCGTACGTATGCGGCGACAACGACTTCTCCACCGTCGTGACCATTATTTGAGTTTCGGATTCCTCTACAAGCCATAAATTTTTTTAAAAAAAATGAAAAATAAATACCAAGTTTTACTTATCTTTTATTTTAGTATTGAAAATGGTTTTATTATATCAATATGTTGTATTGATATCTTTTTATTTAAATGTGGAAATGTTTTGCTTCTTTTATGAATGTTTTATGTGATACGATTATGTTATGGTTTATGATATGTTTAAACCTGTTCATATGAGGATTGCATTGGACTTAATAAGTGACGGGTGGAGCCCGCTATAGCTCCATGATGCATCAGTAGGTATCATGAGAAAAACTAGTGTCTTGGAATGAGGCCTTGACAAAATTTTATTTGTAGTCTTGGGACGAGGCCTTGGCTACGTGGTTATGATAGTCTGGTATTATGCATTCCATCATTATGAAAGTGGTTATTGATATTTCATGTGATTATTCGACTAGTAGAATATCCATGTGAATAAGTAAATGGAATTATTTCATTTTATTATTTCCATATTATGCTGAAGTTCAAGTTTAAAAGGCTTTTGTTTTAGTTATACGTTTCCTTAAATGTTTATGTTTACTTATGAAAGTTCCCGCTATATTGTTATCCGTACTGCGCATCTAAGCTCACCTCTATCTATGTTTTATTATTCCCAGGATGTGAAGAAGTATTTTATGACTAACCTACAGGGATAGTCTGAAGGGGATATGAGTGTATACTATAGAGACCATGTTATTGTAGTTTTTCACTTTATGATTTAATGTAATATTTATTAATGTATCTAGTGTTTCCTAGGCTACTAAACTAATCATTCTTTCGAGACTTAATCTTTTGTGATCATACCAATGTTACATAATAATGCACCGACACTGGGTAACAGGGGTCAGGGCGTTATAATACAACTGTACCAGAACTCGATGACTACAAAATTTGAATATTGAAGTTTTGTTACAAAAATGTCTATAAATTGGATAATATCATTATGGATTAGAAAAAATTAAATTTACTTTGAGCATTCTGAAATATTCTGGTCATTTTGAATATTTCCTACTACTTGTTACTGGGAATGCTTCAAATCATTGGATGTTTTTTTTCTTTTTGATATTTATTCTAAGAGCTAATATGATGTGATCTTTTCCCTTATAAGTCTGTTTTGAATTTTCTAATTGTATTCATTCTTGTTCTGATCATGTTTGATTGATGAATTTTGGGGATAGGAAGACATAGTATTTTTCTTTCATATTTGACTGTAGGATTTTGGTGATAAGAAGACAATGGAATTTTTGATCATGAATAATCAAGGGGTTACAGGGATTGGAAGATTGAGGTTCGTCTAATAGGATGACCTGGATAATACATAAAAGAAATAGGTGATCTATAAAGCCCAGTAAAAGAATAAACATTATAATGAATCATTTTAGGTGAGTCAGAATTCATAACATAATATCATAAATGAAAAGTCTCATGAATAATTATATGGGATCATAACATTAAGAACATGAAATCATAATATCATGGAAACATAGGAAGGTAGCAGCAATATATAACATGACATAACTATAAGTCATGGCTAACTGCCACGAAAAATCAAATGGGGGACATAGTACCATTATGGATTAGGTTTACTCCATAATACCAAACATAACATATCAGGAGACAAAAACATTACCCAATTCATTAGAGAACAACTAGTCACGCCCATAATAACATGTACATGATTATGTGTGGTACAAAAGGAAATAAATCATAAAGAATAAACATAATAAATCCCATGGAATATAATGGGTTTCATAATCTTTCCTCATATCACAATCAAAGAATATTTCATAAAGATTATAAATAGAAGAAGGAATTAAATATTATATACATTAATATCAAATTATATCATCATAGTTATGAAAATATTGGGTTTATTTTAGATAGGACTTTAGGAGAAAGTTTAGATAATAAGATAAAGAACTGAACTTTCAAAATTGTGTTTTAAATAATTGGTTAATGGATTTTGGAGAAGGAGTAAGTATGAAATTTTCTTTCAAAACCATAGGTGAACCATAATGGGTTTACATGAAATATTTATTTATTTAATGATACCATAAATGGGGATAAATAATTTAAGTGATCATTACAAAATGATTAAGGGATATAGAAGTTTCCCTTAATCAGGATTGATTTTAAAGAACGCATTTGAGAATTGAAATTAAGGCATGTATTACCCAATAAAAGTAATGTAGAATAAGATAGGTATATATTTAAGAGAAATTTAAATGTAATTTAAAATCATTTCAAAACATCAAATATAGAGAGAGAAAGTGAGTTAAATAGAGAAAGTTCATAACCCAAAGAAAATTGGTGGTTCGGAGAGGTCTCTTACCTTATGTTACAGAATCATTATGGAACTAGAACTTGACATCCTGAATAATAAAATTAGATTAGTTAATTAATTAATTTAAAACCTTTTAAATCTATATATTATTTATTACAATTATATTATCTTTATTTACAACCATTTCAGTGATATGTAGATTTTAATTTCACTTTTCTCTAGGAATTCATTTCATAGTTCCAAGGTCGCATCACTTTTGGACAATTATTGATGTACTAATACAATGGAACTATAACTCCAAAATTAAAATTAAATGGAATTAATTTACTTACAAAATTTTAAATTTTCCTAAATAAACATTTTTACTAATATAGGTACAATTCAATTAGTAACAAACATTAATGTCCAATTATTAGTTCTTTTAGGCCTTTTTACAGACCATCACAGACTATATTCTTTTTATTTAATTAAATCAGTATTAAAGCATTAAATAACTTGAAATAAGATATAATATACTTATAATATTCATATTTAACCATAATATTGTTTTCATAACTAGCGTTGAATGTTGTGTATAAAAGTAAAATATGTTGTTCATGGAGGTGATAAAGTTTCCATATTGGGAACAACATTTTCATATTAGAACCAAAAGAATGGAGGGGATAATATGGATATTAGAGTATAATAATAACATATAAATATAATTTGGATATTTATGTTACTATGTTTAGGTGTATGTAGAATTTTTTGGGGTGCTAGAAAAAGAATGAAGTTAAAAGAATTTTAGTTTAGACTTTACGCCTCCCATTGGTTCTCTCCTTTTAGGAAACCCCATATGATCCTTAGAATGGTATTTGGATGAGAATAGAAGAAATAGAACATGGGGGAGAGAATTGGGAAGATAATTTTGTAGAAATTTAGAAATCTCCCAGGCATAGAAGTTGTGAGGAGATGGGTGGTATTTATAAGGGTAGGAGAGGGGTATTTTTGAATATTAAAATCATTTTATTCATTATTTTGAATCAATAATACCAATAGTATTGACTCCTGTAAGTATATACATCAAATAGTGCATATAAGTTTTAACCAGTGGGTGATTACATCGTTAATGACTCAAAAATTCATGTATTTAGCATATAATGTAAAATATTTTATTTTACCATATTTCACTATACACCAAAAATTCCACTATTTTATAAAAATATAAAAAATTCTACGTAACCATTTTTCAATGTATATATTCCAGAAATTAAATCCATTTTATGAAAATAGGTCTATAAATAGGAAAATTTTGTTTTAAATAAAATCTTCGTTTTACTAAATTTAATGTTATGATCAATGTTATGCTTCTTTGAAAAATTATTTACAGTCTCGTAAAATTATATTATCCTTATAATACCACATAAAATTAATTTATAAATCCATTTTATGAAAATAATCTTTCTTTTAAATCATTATATTTTTTATAGAAGTGCAATTAAAGCATATATGTTTTAAAAAAAATATGAACTCTTATTTTATCATTTAAAAAAACATTTATTTACTTGTATCATTATATAAATATGCAATATTTTCATTTTATTGTATTAAGAGATATTTTTTTACACTTCAATAATTGGTGTTACTATTTTAATAGCTTGAAAACTATTTCTAATTATCTTATTACTATTCCAATAGTCAAATTAATATTTCGACAGTCAGATTTGTAACAGTTATATGGGCTACCTACTTTATATAAATACCTCATATTTTATTCATTATTCATTCACTTCTATTTTCTATCATATATATATATATATTCATTTAAAAATTAATTTTTCAATAAAAATGTTCTTCTTTATTTCTATAGTGTTTTTCATGAGTGTAATTACTCTAGGGGATTGAGAAAATTCAAATTTTCCTGTTATTGTTATCTTATTTTTTCTTTTTTTGTCCCATTGTAATACTTTCAATTATCATGGTCATATTTATCCACTAAATTTTACGTTTAAAATTATATAATAAATTATATTTCCTTTCATCATGTGTCTCGTGTGGTTTATACTACATTACTAAATATGATATGATTATAAGAAGGAAAATTTCATTGATAAAATTTTGGGTGGTTATAGTAGTGCCTGTGGCATGAGAATTCTGTATCTCACAAGAAATAGGAGTCACAATGCTCATATCATAAGCACTATAGTCAATATATAAGAGGTATTCCATAGATAAATTAATGTACAAGGAGATATCGATTTCATATCATGAGTAATAATACCATGTCTTGATGGTGATTGAGGGTCTTTAGGATTCATATTCCATATCTATCTGATCAAGACATCACTGTATGAGGAAAAAGGTCATGCCTTAATTCTTATAGGATCTATAAATAGAATGGGGCCACACCTGGACCAAGGAGTGAGTGATTTTGATGAAGTTATGAGTTAACCCACATTTCATTCTGGGAAGATTTTCTAGGAGGTTTTAGCTAAGATTTGAGGAGAAGAGTAAGGGTAAATATGACATCAAAATTATGAAGGTACTTAAGGAAAAAAGAAGTGGAGATTGATTGAATTGATTCCACTAGTCATTATTTATTATACATGGTAGAATATGTCCATCTCCATTCTTCTTTACTTGTTCTTATTGATATTAAAATCAGAACATGGGTAATGGGATCACAAATACTTCACACAGAGGATTATCCACTTGATAACAAGATTAAGGGAACCGTTTATTAACCCTAATGTTATGTGTGTTCTTTCTCACTCTCACTCTCTCATAATTTCATTTTATTTTATATCCATGTGTACTAACTGGTGATGGGAAAAATTTATTGAGAGTTATTTTTTTAGGTCAAACATTGATTCACCCTCCTTCTATCTTAGTAGTTGTTTACTCTCTCCCAATCCTATCATTTGGTAACAAATAATTTTTTTGAGATTATTTTTTTCTTTGATTTTGTGATGATTTTCACTTTTTATCAATATAAGATATAGTTATATCATACTTTAATCATAAAAATCTATATTTTAGGTTTTCAACACATTAAGATTGGGTACTTTCCTAGAGATCTAAGTTTTCTTTTCACTACTTATATCATTGATCAATGAGATTTATGGATTGAATGAACAATATTAACAATAAAGGGGTTCCTATTTTTTATAGTACGAGATTATATTTATGGAGAATGATTATGGTTCAATATCCTACATCAATCCTATTTGACATTATTAATATCAATGAGAATTTTTTAATTCTTTATAATGTTAATACATGTTGTTGAGACAATGAATCGTTTTATTTCATTGTTTTGAAAATTACAAAACACCTAATGAGAACATGAAATAACTATAAGTTGTGTTTTATTTTTATTTTTGTATATAATAAATTTATGGTATTTTTTTATAAATAATTTTAGAGTGAGCTTAAAATCATGAAAATATAGGTAAATATTATTTCATGAAAATTTACTTTCACTAGATTTTGGAGCATTATAGTAGTGATGATCAATTTTATCAAATGATGCAAAATGTTTTTAAATCCATTAGAAGATAGAGTCTAAGATTTCAGTACCAATGAAAATAAACCGAGATAATTAAAAATTTGAACATTGGATTTAGACTAATCCCATGTGATCGAGAGATTTCATGGAAACGAAGATATAGTTTATTCAAATAAACATAATCAAGGGATTCCTGGGATAAAAAGATAGACACACCATTTAATGGGATTATTTCCCAAGTATTCTGTGGATAGGAATATAGGATACCATGGATCATTTTAAAAGAAACTCCTTACACTTTGTATTTTTTTAATATTATCATTTTTATAATTTTAAATATTTTTATCCTCACTCTGTGCATTGTTTTTATAAATTGTTCTACATTTTAAATTTTTTTTGTGTCGTTATATTTTTTAGATGCAGTGAATTTTTAAAAAACTAAATTTCCATTTTGTATAATGATTTATTTAGGTCGTTCTAACTTATAGGGGTTTTAAATTCCACTTAATTTATAATTTTTTCACTAATAAACCATTATTTTATCCTAATATAAAATTACCAATCATCTTACCACTTTGATGGATAAAAATTTTATATCAAAATTTTGACTATAAATCACCCTCCTCTTGTAGATTTACCTGCCTTCATTTTTTGGGATAACATTTCATATCAAAGAAGGTTTTTAAAGTTGAAGCTAAATATGTACTAATATTTTTTATTTATCCTTGGTTTAACATAATTTCTTATCTCAGTTTCATGACACCAATTGTGTGGTATAAAAAATATTTCTTTTAGGATGGTTGGAAAAACTATTTGATTCATAGATAATCTGAATCCAAATCATGATATGATTTTTTATAGAAATGATCATGGGTATTGAAAAGATTTAATAAATAATTTTTTTATTAATATTAGTGTGGAAATTTATTTTATGATGACTGGAAATTTATAAATTCCTAAGATAGATATTTATACATTTTCTAAAGATGAGAATCATGAGTTTCTAGCTAACCATAAAGTTGGAAATTAATTTTTATTCTCAATGATAAGGAATATATATAGTCATATATATTCTTGTAAAATTGAATATTTAATTTAGAATAATTTTTATATTAAAAAATTCAGAACATACAAAGTTATTGAAACAAGGTAAGTTATGTTTCATGTAGATTATCAAGATTTTGATTTTATTTCTATAGAATCTGTTGCTCAAATGTATCAAATATTTATAACTATCATGAATAATTTTCAATACCTTAGTGAGAAGGAATTTATGTACAGCCAACTGGTTGAGAAAATTATTGATATACTTTTTCAGGTGTGAAAGTTAAAAAAATACAATAATTTTCAATTAGATTTTTTTTCTAGAACCATCTTCAAATAAATAACATCATCTATAATTATTAAGATATAACTTCCAAAACGATTAGATTCTTATAAAATTTCAATTTTTGTTTTATCTTTATTATCCAACTGATTTTTTTAGTATTCAAGGTTTTATATCTATATTCAATAATGAGTGTGTTAAATAAATTAATAGAACCTATTATATTTACTACTATATTTTATTTTTTCCGTTTCTTGTGCTAATTTTTAAAAATCACAAAGGGGAATAAATTTGAGAAAAATTATTGTAAGAGTATAATTTTTTTGTGATAAAATTACAAAAATTATATTCTTCATTTGTTTTTCATAGAGGGTAATAATTAGAGAAATCTTGGGCAGTAAATCTATTTTCTTTAACAAAAGGGGTTAAAAATTTGTAAAATTGATTAGTTTTTCATTGTTTAAAAAATATGTATATTTAATATAATTATGTTGTTTATGACTAAATAGCTTGATTTGAATATTTTGAGTAATGTGGAATAAATGTATTTCATTGGAATATACTTAATGTATTTCTTTAAAATTTGGGTAGACTTTCAATTTATCCTTCATGTCTTGTGCTTTCCAAAAATTTAGATATTTTTGAGTCAATTATTCCTTTACTTTATTTTTTTATACACAATATGACTAATATGAACGTAATATAACATGAAATTGTGTGTTAGTTGATTTTTATACAAAAATAATGTACAGTACATTCATTTCTGAAGCATTTAATTCTAACCAAAAAACAATGAAAATATATAGAACCTTGATTTCATCTCATTTTACATTCAATAGATTTTAGAACACTATAGCAGTGATGATTAATGTTGTCAAAATATGTGTAATTTTTATGAATCCACCAAAATAAGAAATAAACCTTTTGATACCACTACATCTGAAATCGATGATTATAAAATTTGAATGTTGAAGTTTTGTTACAACAATGTCTATAAATAAGATAATATCTTTATGGATTAGAAATAATTAAATGTATATCAAGCATTCTGAAATATTCTAGTCATTTTGAATTTTTCCTACTACTTGTTACTGAGATATCTTCAAATCATTGTATGTTTTTTTTATTTATGGTATTTCTTCTAAGAGCTACCATTATGTGAGGTTTTCCATTATAAGTCTCTTTATAATTTTTCAATTGTAATCAATCTTGTTCTGATCATGTTTGATTGATGGATTTTGGGGATAGTAAGACATAGTATTTTTATTTCATATGTGATCATGGGATTTTTGGGTTGAGAAGACAAGGATTTTTGGATCCTGAATAATCAATGGATTATAAGGATTGGAATATTAAGGTTTGTCTAATAGGATGACCTGGGGAATACATAAAATAAATAGGTAACCTATAAATCCTAGTAAGGGAATAAACTTTATAATGAAGCATTGCATGTGAGTCAGAATTCATAACATGATATCATAAATGAAAAGGCTCAAAAACATTATATGGGATCATAACATTAAGAACATGAAATCATAATATCATTGAAACATAGGAAGGTAGCAGCATTATAAAACATGACATAACTATAAGTCATGGCTAACTTCCATGAAAAATCAAATGGTTGAAATAGTACCATTATGAATTGTGTTTGCTCCCTAATACCATACATAACGTATCATGAGACAAAAACATTACCCAGTGCATTTGAAAACTATCTAGTCATTGTCATAATAACATGTACATGATTATGTGTGGTACCAAATGAAATCAATCATAAGTAATAAATATAATAAATCCCATGGAATGAAATGGGTTTCACAATCTTTACCTATATCAAAATCAAGGAATATTTCATAATTATTATAATTAGTGGAAGGAATTAAATATTATATACATTAATATCAAAGTATATAATCATAGTTATGTAAATATTGTTTTTATTTTAGAAATAACTTCATGAGAAAGTGTAGAGAATTAGATAAAGAACTAATCTTTCAAAATTGTGTTTTATGGAATCGGTTAATGGATTTTGGAGAAGGAGTAAGTTTAAAATTTTCCTTGAAAACCATAGGTGAACTAGAATGTTTTTACCTAAAATATTTCTTTATTTAATGAAACCATAAATGGGGATAAATACTTTAAGTGATCATTAAAAAATGATTAAGGGATAGATAAGTTTCCCTTAATCGGGATTGATTTTAAAGAAGGTATTTGAGAAATGAAATTAAGGCATGTATTACCCCATAAAAGTAATAGATAATAAGGTAGGTATATATTTAATAGATATAAAAATATAATTTAAAAGAATTTCATAACATCAAATATAGATATATAAAGTGAGTTTGATAGAGAAAGGTTATATCCCAAAGAAAATGGGTTGTTCAGAGAGATCTCTTACGTTAGGTTTCAGAATAATTATGGCACTAGAATTTAACATCATAAATAAAAAAACTTATATTCATTAATTAATAAATTTTTAACCTTTTAAATCTATATATTATTTATTAAAATTACATTATCTTTATTTACAACCATTTCAGTGATATATAGAGTTTAATTTCACTTTTCTCAGGGCATTCATTTCATGGTTCCAAGGTCGCATCACCTCTGGATAGTTATTAATGTTCTTGTACAATGGGAATATAACTTCAAAAGTAAAATTAAATGGTATTAATTCACTTAAAAATTTTAAACTGTTTTGAATACACATTTTTTCTTATATAGGTACAATTCAATTAGTAAAAAACATTAATGTTAAATGATTAGTTATTTTAGGCCTTTTTACAGAACACCACAGATTAGATTCTTTTTATTTAAATAAATCATTATTAAAACATTAAATAACTTGAAATAAGATATAATATACTTATCATAATCATATTTAACCATAATATTGTTTCTAAAACTAGTGTTGAATGTCGTGTATAAAAGCGAAGTATGTTGTTCATGGAGGTGACGAACCAGCCATAATGGGAACAACATTTTCATTTTAGAACCAAAATAAGGGAGATTATAATATGGATATTCTAGTATTATAATAACACATAAATATATTTAGGATATTTATGTTACTATTTTTAGGTGTATGTAGAACTTGTTAGGGTGGTAGAAGAATAATGAAGTTAAAAGAATCTTAGTTTAGACTTTATGTAGCCCTTTTGTTCTCTCTCCCATGTTCTATTCCTTCTCGTATCATCCAAAGACCAATTTAGAACTCGTTAGGGTGGTAGAAGAAGAATGAAGTTAAAAGAATTTTAGTTTAGACTTTATGTATCCCTTTTGTTCTCACTTTTTAGGAAACCCCATAGGATCCTTGGAATGGTCTTTGGATGATACTAGAAGAAATAGAACATGGGAGAGAGGATTGGGAAGATAATTGTATAGAAATTTGGAAATATCCAAGGCGTAGAAGTTATGAGGAGAGGGGAGGTATTTATAAGGTGAGGAGAGGGGTATTTTTTAATATTATATTCATTTTATTCGTTATTTTGTATCAATACTACCAATAGTATTGGATCCTATAAATATATACATCAAATAGTGCATTTGAGTTTGAACTAGTGGGTGATTACATCATCCATGACTCAAAAATTCCTATATTTAGCATATAATGTTAAATATTTTATTTTACCAAATTTCATTATTCACCAAAAAATTGACTATTTTATACAAATATGAAAACTTCAACCTAACCATTTTTAAATGTATATATTCCAAAAATTAAATCAAATTTATAAAAATTGGTTTATAAATATGAGAAATTTGTTTTAAATAAAATCTTCATTTTACTATTTTTAATGTTTTGATCAATGTTATGCCCCATTGAAAATTTATTTAGGGTCTCTTAAAATTATATTATCATTGTAATACAACATAATATTAATTTATAAATCCATTTTATGAAAATAATATTTCTTTTAAATTAATATATTTATTATAAAAGGGAAATTAAAGCATATATGTTTTACAAAAATATGAACTCATATTTTATCATTTTAAAAAAATATTTATTTACTTGAATCATTATAGAAATATGTAATATTTTCATTTTATTGTATTAAGAGATATATTTTTACACTTCCATAATCGGTGATACTATTCTAATAGCTTGTAAACTATGGATTATTGTCATATTACTATTCCAATGGTAAAATTAATATTTCAACAGTCATATTTGTAACGGTTATATGGGCTCCCTACTTTATATAAATACCTCATATTTTATTCATTATTCATTCACTTCTATTTTCTATCAAATTTATATATATATTTATATATATATTAATTTCAAAATTCATTTTTCATTACAAATATTCTTCTTTTTTTCTATAATTTTTTTCATGAGTGTGGTTACTCGAGGAGATCAAGAAAATACAAATTCTCCAATTATTGTTATCTTATTTTATATTTTTTGTCCCATTATAATACTTTCAGTTCTCATGGTCATATTTATTCTCTAAATTTAATGTTTAAATTAATATAATAAATTATATTTTGTTTTATCATGTGCCTCATGTGATTTATACTAAATTTCTAAATATGATATGATTATAAGAAGGAAAATTTCATGGATAAAATTTTGGATTGTTGTATTAGTGCCCATGGAATGAGAATTCTGTATCTCACTAGAAATAGGAGTCACAATGCTCATATCATAACCACTATGGTCATGACATAAGATGTATTCCATAGAGAAATGCATATACAAGGAGATATGGAATTCATATCATGAGTAATAATTCCATGTCATGATGGTTCTTGAGGGTATTTGGGATTCATATTACATATCTACCAGATCAAGCCATCAATCAATGAGAAAGGAGGTTATTCCATAATTCTAATCTGCTCTATAAATATAATAGGATAACACTTGGACCAAGGATGGAGTTATTTTGATGAAGTTATGATTTAATGCACATTTCATTCTTGGAGGATTTTCTAGGAGGTTTTAGCTAAGATTTTAGGAGAAGAATAAGGGTAAACATAATATCCAAATTCTGAAGGTACTTAAGGAAAAAAGAAGCTGAGATTGATTGAATTGATGACACAAGTAATTATTTATTATACTTTGTAGTATATGTCCATATCCATACTTTTTTACTTGTTCTTATTGATAATAAAATAAGAACATGGATAATGGGATCACAACCACTTCACACATAGGATTTTCCACCTGATAATGAGATTAAGTGAAACTTTTATTCACCCTTGTGTTATATGTTTTCTTTGTCACTCTCCTCTCTCATAATTCCATTTTATTTTATATCCATATATACTAACTGGTTATATGAAACATTTATCGAGAGTTATTTTTTTAGGTCAACCACTAATTCACCCTCCCTCTATCATAATAGTTGTTTACTCTCTCCCAAGCCTATCATTTTGTAACAAAGAATTTTTTTGAGATTTTTATTTTCTTTGATTTTGTGATAATTTTCATGGGTATCAAGATAGGATATAGTTCTATCATACTTATATCATAAATATATATATTTGATGTTTTTAGGACATTAGTATTGGGTACTTTACTAGAGATATAAGTTATATTTTCACTACTTATATCATTAATTGATGAGATTTATGGATTGATTGAACAATATTAACAATAAAGGGATTCTTATTTTTTATGGTAAGAGGTTCCATTTATAGAGAATGGTTATGGTTCAATATCTTATATCAATACTTTTTTATATTATTAATATCTCTGAGAATGTTTTAAATATTTTCAAATGTTGGGACATGTTTTTGAGTCAATGAATCATTTTATTTCTTTGTTTTGAAAATTAAAATACACCTAATGAGAACATGATACAACTTGAAGTTGTGTCTCAAATTTTTTTGTTGAATATATTGAATTTATGGTATTTTTTTTACAAATCATTTTATATTTATCAAAGAATCATGAAAATATAGATAACTATGATTTCATAAAAATTTACATTCACCAGATTTTGGAGAATTGTAGTAGTGATGATAAATGTTATCAAATGATGCAAAATGTTTCTAAATCCATCAGAAGATAGAGTTTAATATTTCAATACGAATGAAAATAATCCTAGACAAATAAAAAATTGAACATTGGAATTATACTAAACCCATGTGATTAAGATATTTCGTGGAAAGAAATATAGAGTTTCTTCTAATCCACTTGATCGAGGGATTTCAGGGATAGGAAGATAGATACACCATTTGATGGTATTATAGTCCACATTTTCTATGGATAGGAATATAAGATACCTTGGATCATGTTATAAGATACTCCTTACACTTTTTATTTTTTTTAATATTATCATTTTTATAATTTTAAGGATTTTAATCCTCACTCTGTGTATTGTTTTTATATACTATTCTACAATTTATATTTTTGTTGTGTCATTATATTTTCTAGATGTAGTGAATTTATGAAAAACTAAATTTACATTTTATATAATGATTTATTTAGGTATTTCTAACTTATGGTAGTTTTAAATTACACTTAATTTATAATTTTTTATCTAATAAACTATTATTTGATCAGAATATAAATTTTCTAATCATATTACCACTTTGATGGATATAAATTTTATATCAAAACTTTTACAATAAATCACCCTCCTCTTGTAGCTTTACCTGCCTTTATTTTTTGGGATAACATTTTGTATCAGAGAAGGTTTTTAATGTTGCAACTAAATATGAACTAATATTTTTGATTTTTCCTTGGTTTAACATAATTTATTTTCTCAGTTTTTTGACACCAATCATGTGGTAGAAAAAAAAATTGTGATGGTTGGAAAACCTATTTGATCCATAGATAATCTGAATCCAAATCGTTCTATAATTTTTTATGGAAATGACCATGTGTATTTAAATTATTTAATAAATAAATTTTTTATTAATATTGGTGTGGAAAATTATTTAATGATGACTGTAAATTTATAAATTCCCAAGAAGGATATTTCTACATTTTTCAAAGATGAGAATCATGAGTTTCTAGCTAAATATAAAGTGGGAAATGTTTTTTTATTCTCAATTATAAGGAATATATATTCATATATATTCTTGTAAAATGTAAAATATAATTTAGAAGAATTTGGATATTAAAAAATTCAGAACATACAAAGTTATTGAAACAAGGTGAGCGATGTTCCATGTAGGTTGTCACGGTTTTGATTTTATTTCTAGAGAATCTATTGCTCAAATGTATCATATATTTATGAGTATCAGGAATAATTTTCAATACCTTGGTGAGAAGGAATTTATGTATGGAAAACTGGTTGAGAAAATTATTGATATACTTTTTCATGTGTGAAAGTTAAAAATAGATACAAGAATTTTTAATTATAAATTTTTCTAGAACCATCTTCAAATAAATAACTTCATCTATAATTATTAAGATATAACTTACAAAAGGTTTTGTTTCTTAAATCATATCAAGTTTTTTTTTATCTTGGTTATCCCAAGGATTTTTTTGAGAATTCAAGGTTGTATATGTTTATTCAAAGGGGAGTGTGGTGAGTAAATTAATAGAACCTATTATATTTACTAATATATTTTATTTTTTCTATTTCTTATGCTTCTTTTTAAAAATAACAAAGAGGAATAAATTTTAAGTAAATTTTTGTAAGAGTATAAGTTTTTTTTTGGGAAAATATTAAAAAAATTATATATACATTAGTTTTTCATAGATTGTAATAATAGGAGAAATATTGGGAAGTAAATCTATTTTATTTAACAAAATTTGTTAATAAATTGTGAAATTGATTAGTTTTTCACAGTTTTAAAAATATTAATATGTAATCTAATTATGTAGTTTATAACTAATGAATTTGATTTTAATATTTTGAGTAAACAAGAAGAAATTTATTTCATTGGAATAAACTTGATGCATTTATTTAAAATTTTGTTAGACATTCAATTTATCTTTCATGTCTTCTTATTTTCAAATAGTAATATATTTTTGAGTCAATGATTCATTTACTTTCATTTTTAAACACAATAGGACTAATATGAACATAATATAACATGAAATTGTATTTTAGTTGATTTTTAAACAAAAAAACTTATAGTACATTCATTTATAACGCATTTAAGTCTAACGAAAAAAGAATGAAAATGTAGAGAACCTTGATTTCATGTCATTTTAAATTCAATAGATTTTGTAGCACTATAGCGGTGATGATCAAGGTTGTAAAAATATGTGGAATTTTTATAAATCCACCAAAATATGGAATGAACCTTTTGATACCACTACAGGTGAACTCAATGATTAAAAAATTTTAATGTTGAAGTTTTGTTACAACAATGTCTATAAATAGGATAATATCATTATGGATTAGAAAAAATTAAATGTACATTGAGCATTCTGAAATAATCTGGTCATTTTGAATTTTTCCTTCTACTTGTTACTGAGAGTGCTTCAAATCATTGTAAGTTTTTTTCTTTATGATATTTCTTCTAAGAATTATTGTCATGTGAGGTTTTCCATTATAATTCTATTTGTAATTTTCCAATTTTATTCATTCTTGTTTTGATCATATTTTGTTGATGGGTTTTGGGGATAGGAAGATATAGTATTTTTATTTTATATGTGATCATGATATTTTTGGGATAAGATGACAAAGGATTTTTTGATCCTTCATAATCAAGGGATTAAAGGGAATGGAAGATTGAGGGTTGTCTAATAGGATGAACTCATGAATACATAAGATAAATAGGTGGCTAATAAATCATATTAAGGGAATGAACTTTATAATGAAGCATTGCATGTGAGTCGGAATTCATAACATAATATCATAAATGAAAAGGATCGCGAATAATTATATGGTTTCATAACATTAAGAAAATGAAATCATAATATCATGGAAACATAGGAAGTTTGTAGAAATATATAACATAACATAACTATAATTCATGGCTAACTACCAAGACCAATCAAATGGTGGACATAGTACCATTATGGATTAGGTTTACTCCCTAATACCATACATAATGTATCATGAGACAAAAACATTACCCAATGCATTATAGAACTATATAGTCACACCCGTAATAATATGTACATGATTATGTGTGGTATAAAAAAATCAATCAAAATAAATTAATATAATAAATCCCATGGAATGAAATGGGTTTCATAATCTTTCTTCATATCACAATCAGAGAATATTTCATGAAGATTATAAGTAGAAGAAAGAATTAAATATTCTATACATTAATATCAAAGTATATAAGAATTTTTCGTAAAATATTGTTTTTATTTCAGAAATAACTTCATGAGAAAGTGTAGAGAATTAGATAAAGAACTGAACTTTCAAAATTTTGTTTTAAGGAATCGGTTAATGGATTTTAGAGAAGGTGTAAGTGTGAAATTTTCTTTGAAAACCATAGGTGAACCAGAACGGTTTTAACTAAAATATTTCTTTATTTAATGAAACCATAACTGGGGATAAATACTTTAAGTGAGCATTAAAAAATGATTAAGGGGTAGAAATGTTTCCCTTAATTGGGATTTATTTTAAAGAAGGTATTTGAGAAATGAAATTAAGGCATATATTACCCCATAAAAGTAATGGAGAATAAGCTAGGTATATATTAAAGTGAAATATAAATAGAATTTAAAAGCATTCAATAACATCAAATATAGATATAGAAAGTGAGTTAGATAGAGAAAGGTCATAACCCAAAGAAAATGGGTGGTTCATAGAGATATCTTGCCTTAGGTTTTTGAATCATAATTGCACTATAACTTAATATCCCGAATAATCAAATTAGATCCATTAATTAATTAATTCATAACCTTTTAAATC
Organism: Viscum album; assembly: GCA_963277665.1. Taxonomy (NCBI): domain Eukaryota; kingdom Viridiplantae; phylum Streptophyta; class Magnoliopsida; order Santalales; family Viscaceae; genus Viscum; species Viscum album. The sequence goes on from OY728133.1 coordinate 453,149,624, forward strand.
AATATATTATTTACTACAATAATATTATCTTTATTTACAACCATTTCAGTGATATATTGAGTTTAATTTCACTATTCTTAGTGCATTTATTTCATGGTTCCAAGGTTTCATCACTTCTGGATAATTATTGATGTTCTAGTACAATGGGAATATAACTCCACAAGTAAAATGAAATGGTATTGATTTAATTAAAAAAATTAAATTTTCCTAAATACACATTTTTTCTGATATAGGTACAGTTCAATTAGTAAAAAACATTAATGTTAAATGATTTTTTCTTTTAGGCCTTTTTACAGACTATCACGGACTAGATTATTTTTATTTAATAAAATAATTATTAAAAAATTAAATAACTTGAAATAAGATATAATATAATTATCATAATCATATTTAACCATAATATGGTTTCTGTAACTGTTGAATGTTGTGTATAAAAGTGAAGTATGTTGTTCATAGAGGTGATGAAATAGACATATTGGAAACAACATTTTCATTTTAGAACCAATAGAAGGGAGGGTATAATATGGATATTCCAATATAATAATAACATATAATTTTATTTAGGATATTTATGTTACTATTTTAGGTTTATTTAGAACTTGTTGGGGTGGTAAAAGAAGAATAAAGTTAAAATAATTTTAGTTTAGACTTTACATCTCCCTTTGGTTATCTCCTTTTAATAAACCCCATAGGATCCTTGGAATGGTATTTGGATGTGACTACAAGAAATAGAACATGGTGGATAAAATTGATAAGATAATTGTGTAGAAATTTGGAAATCTCCAAGGCTTAGAAGTTGTGAGGATAGGGGTGGTATTTATAAGGGGATGAGAGGAGTATTTTTTAATATTATATTCATTATATTCATTATTTCGAATCAAGACTACAAATAGTATTGACTTTTATATGTATATACATCAAATAGTGCATTAAGTTTGAAACATTTTGTGGTTACATCATCCTAGACTCAAAAATTCATGTATTTAGTATATAATGTAAAATATTTTATTTTACGATATTTCACTATTCACCAAAAAGTCCACTATTTTAGAAAAATATAAAAAATTAAACCTAACCATTTTTCAATGTATAGATTCAAAAAATTAAATACATTTATTGAAAATAGGTTTATAAATATGATAAAATTATTATAAATAAAATTTTTGCGCATTGTTCTTTTCAAAAAGTTGGAGATTTATGAGTCAATGATTCCTTTACTTTCTTTTTTTAGACACAATACAACTAATATAAACTTAATATAACTTGAAATTTCATTTTAATTTATTTTTATATGAAATTAACTTACAGTAAATTCATTTATAAAGCATTTAAGTCTAACTGAAAAAGAATAAAATAATGGAGAACCTTGATTTCATGTCATTTTACTTTCAATAGATTTTGGATCACTATAGTGGTGATGATCAATGATGTCAAAATATGTGTAATATTTATTAATACACCAAAATATGGAATGATCCTTTTGATACCACTGTATCTGAATCGATGATTACAAGATTTGAATGTTGAAGTTTTGTTATAAAAATGTCTATAAATTGGATAATATCTTCATGGATTAGAAAAAATTAAATGAACATTGAGCATTCTGAAATATTCTTGTCATTTTGAATTTTTCCTACTACTTGTTACTGAGAGTGCTTCAATTCATTGTAATTTTTTTATTTCTAATATTTATTCTAAGAGCTACCATCATGTGAGGTTTTCCATTATAAGTCTCTTTATAATTTTCCAATTGTATTCATTCTTGTTCTGATCATGTTTGATCGATGGATTTTGGGGATAAGAAGACACATTATTTTTCATTCATATGTGATCATGGAATTTTGGGGATATGAAGACAAAGAATTTTTTGATCCTACATAATCAAGGTATTCTAGGGATTATAAGATTTAGGTTTGTCAAATACTATGTGATAAAGGAATGTTAGGGATATGAAGTCAGAGTTTCTTTAGATCAGCATGATTGATTGATTTTCGGGATCGGATGGATGATACACCATATGATCATCTTATAAGAATGGATATATAGGGATATAAATACAATATACCTTGGATGGGGTTTAATGATCATCTTTAACCATTGGATAAAAGTGCTGCCTAGAGATAATATCCTTTTTAATAGTTTAAGGATTATAATCCTTACTCTTCACTTTGTTTTTATAAACTATGATATGTTTTATATTTGTACTAAGTTGATATATTTTTTAGGTGTTGTGAATTTATGAAAAAAGAAATATGATATGCATACTAAATTAGTAGGGTAGTATTAACTTCTAATAGTTTTAAATTCTATTGTATTTATAATTTTTAATTGAAAATTTTATGATTTGATTGGATGATAGAATTTTCAATCAACATATGCAATTAATGAGGATAAAAAATTCAAGTCAAATTTTTTTCTACAATTCACCCCCTTATAACTTAACCCTCCTTCATTTTTTTTGGAAAACATATGTTATACTCTATTGGAAAATAAAAAATTGAATCCAATGGGAGAGAATAAAATAATTTACTTTCATCACTCTTATATAAAGAGTTTACATGAGTTTAGGGGACAAAAACTCTAAATGGAATATAGATAGAACTTCATGATACATAAGGATAATAAAAAAATTGAAAGATTCACTATTGGAATAATATTGGAATAAATTTTTGGATATCTAAATAGGAGAAGATGAAATGATGGATGGATTATTAAATTAGTGAAAAAGTAGAAATATTTATTTGAAGATATGGATAATTTCTTGAATATTCTACTAGGGTGAATAAATTAATTATAATACTCATAAATAAATTTGATTCAAAGATTTATTCCCAAAAGGATCAAGAATTGGATTAATGAAACATCAAAAAGCTTAACAATTTATCGATTTATTATAATATTAGAAGATGGTTACCCTTAAAAAGAAAAGGAAAATCTAATAATGAGATTTATTTTAAAGAAACATTGGGAATGAAACAATTTTACCCAAATATGTCCTATAAGAAGGAAACCAATACCGAAGATGACTCCAAAAAGTTCAATAAACATATATATTTATTCTAAAAAGTCATGTAGTAAAGAAATGGTAAATATAAGGATAATTTTAAATTTATTTTTTTCAATTGTATAAATATTTTAATATTTTCAACAAATTTAACTAAGATAGAATAAGACCATGAATATGAATGAAATTCTCAAACATTGTTAAGAAGAAAGAATGTGGCAAGTATCCAATGTGGGAGAAAGTTATTAAATATATAAGGAAAGTCTATAATAATGATGAATAAGAATTTATTCTCAAATAATTTGGACACATCTTGTTATCAGGAAAGTGTAAGAGATAAAGAGGACTTAGATGATTAAGGACCAATTACCTTCATAGCTAAATCAAATCATCCCAAATATCTCTCTAGTGAATAAGATGAAAGGAGTTCTAAAGAGGGTGAAAATAGTGATAAGTAAACACCTAAATATTTCCTATTAAGGATGGATCACTTTGTATGTTTGAAGGAAAATAGAAATATTGATAGAGAAAATAAATCACTAAAATCTGATAATGATTCATAAACAAAATATCTTGATGAATCAAAAGATAAATATATTAGATGATGTAAGAAAAATTCACATGGAAAAGAACGATCTCTATGAAAAACTTGAAGATATGTATAAGATGACTGATATTACCATAAAAAATATTATTTCTAGTAATGAAGAGGTAAAATTAGTTGGTGTTTAAAATTCCTTGAGAAACACCCACCATATATTTCAAACTTTTATCAATGAAATTCGTGAAAACTCCAAAACATCAAAGAAGGTTTCTAATTCTACCAAGTAACTTATATATTGTCCCATTAATTATTGAACTATTTTTTTGGACACCCAATAACGCAATTAAAATAGTTTAACCCAGAAAAAAGTGAATGAGAATATTTTCACATCACCATAGAGGGAAAAAAATTGATTTTTAAATTTTTAAAATTTCAAAAGAAAAGTGGTGTAGAAGAATAAAAAATGTAAGGATAATATTAAAGGAATGGTTAAGGTGAAGTAAAAATCATATAAACATTAAAATAATAAAAACATTTATAAAACTTCAAATAAAATGAAAGTTCAACAAGAAAGTTTTTAATATTCAAACTATTATCAATGAAATTTTTTATATAAAGGAAGTTGTTTGTGATATAGAGTCTATGGATTCAATACATATTTGGGTTAGTAAAATTTATCACACTCTTAATCAAATCAGTTATATACTCATGTTATACATGGGATATAGTTTTCTATTAATTAAAAGGTAAGGATTGTTGATTAAACCTTGTTTTGGAGGCTTATTGGGGGCCTATTAAATTTGATGCCATTTAGACCTGACATCATATTTGTGATAACACTTTGATCAAATTTAAAAATAAATATAAAGGATTAAAATATTTTAGTTTTGAAATAGATCTTATGTTATATCAATGAAACTTTTGATTTTTTTTATGTATGATAAGAACACACAATTATTCTTTTTTGGTTATTCTGATATCGATTGGGCATGAGATGTTGTAGATTGGAAGTCTACTTCTAGAGGTTTATTCTTTATTATAAGAATGTTTTTTTCATTTATTGAAACTATGAATAAATAAAAAGGTGATATCATCAGTGGTTGTGACATTAATAATATTTTTGTGACCTGAGGGAGAGTTAGTGAGTTTTAGAGTTGAAGAGAATCACCTAGAATTGTGGTTCTTTTCTAGGAAATAATACATGAGAAGACAGATAGGTGGATTTGGTTCTCTCAACATATTTTTTTTCTATACATAAAAAATGATCAAAATCAAGTGTTAAATGGTTTTTTATTTGATTTGAAGTTCATTCCAAGGTTCTAGAGTGTTTAATATTGTTTGAAAGAGGTTTGGAATAGTTTGGAATAAATCCAAGAGTTTTTTCTGCCAAGCATATTTGGATCTAAAAAATAGCATGGTCCTCTAAGTGTAAGGTTTTATTACCATGATACATAATATTTATATAATCATAAAGTATACATATCCAAAAAGGTAAAAATATACAATGATTCATAAGATTTTTATATGGAGAATAGTTAAAAATTGATATAGGTAAGAATATTACTATGATATGTTTGATTTTATATTCATCATGAAAAATTTTATCCATTATATAAAAATGAAAAATTAATTAGTAACGAGATTATACATACTATTATTTAATTGGGTAAGAAATATAATTTATGATAAATTAAATTTTTAAGAGTTTTTTTTATGTAATATTTTAAATTTAATACATAATGGTTTTATATGATTCATAATGATTTTTACTTAACCAAAATGTGATATTTTGGGAAATTTATAAAGATTATTATAAGATTAATCTCTTTAATTTAAGGAGATTTCAAAATAAAATACTATCATAAGGAATAATAGCTTTATGTCATACTAAATGATATGGATAGAACAAATTGTGGAGATTTATTGCTATTTGAACATGATAATGTTGAAGTTATTCTTGTTTGGATTAAATATCACAAGGGGAAATTCTGATTCAAGAAGTTAGAGGATAATGGTCATTCTGTAAATATGATTGTCACACTATAATGTAAGACACAAATGAAGAGAAAATTGAAAATTACTCTGCAATTTGAGAGATAATAACGTCATATTAAGAAGGTCATGCCATGGTATTAAATGAATTGTGGTTTTCAAAAATTATTCACACCTATTTTATGTAGTGAATAGGTGCTAAATCACTATACATTTTTTGGGAGACAATCAACTTAGAGGAGAAGAATAATTATTACCATAAAAAATTATAATAAAATAGTGCAACCTAGTAGGAGATTTTTGGGGAGACAACACGTATTATATTTTTATATTACGAGTAGATTATATACCCCCCACTTTATTTTATCCACCACATTGGTTCTAATGGATTTTATAATATTGAGATCATTCCAAGGATTATATATTCATTTTGAGTAGTGAACCTTGTAAATTTTGTATCATTTTTTTACTTTCTCCAGTGTTTGTGAGTTAAGAAGAGAGATCAGTCACACTAACTAGTAAAAGAGGTTTATTCTATAAAAAATCATAAATAGAAAAAATGGGAAGGTGTTCACTAATTAGCACCACATATTAATGAACCTATGGTGTTTGTGGCCCTTATAATTGCTATCAGAGCTATTTTAAGTTTCATCTAAAGATCAAGAAGTTTAATTTTTATAATTGTGATGGTCATTGAACTTAATTGGTGTTTCAGTTTTTTCCTTCTTTTAAAAATTGATAAAGTGTTCCTCTCTTGTTAAAGATTTGGTCTCTGAATTTCTCTTTTGAACATCTAAATCATTAATTATGTGAAAAAAAGGTATTCCCGCATTTGATGGGTATAATTATTATATATAAAAAGAACCAATGTTTCCATATCTTTTTTCTATTATTCTAAGTGTATTGTAAGCTTACATTGATGGTTTTATTCCTCGTCTTGAAGGTATTATGATGAAAACTATAGATAGAAATAATATGGAGAATGATATTTTTGAATGGGATTTCTTCCTAACATATCTTTCAAACACAAAGTTTCTCAAGGTTAAATGGATCACGACAACAAAAGGAATTTGAGATAAATTATAAAACATTTATGAATGCAATGTGAAATTTAAGAAATATAAAATACAGGCTTAGAGATTAACATATTAAGACATCAACGTGATTGATGATGAAATATTGGATGTATTATTCACTAGATTAAATTAAATTGCAAGCATCATCCGTGGTATTTTTGAGAAGTTAGAGGATTCTATGGTATTTGATAATATACTATGGATCATTCTAGATATATTTGATAAAATGGTTTTAGTGCTCATGGATTGTGATCTAGGTACACATTCATTGGATTATCTGTATATTTTTATTATTACATATGAAATGTTAAAGGGAATTTTCTTTCAAAATAAGAGCAAGTATAATAGGGAAATTTCATTAAAGGAATTTATTAAAGAGAATAGTGGGAAATAAGTTGATAAATATGATGAATATTTTGATGATGAAAAAGTTGTTGAAGTGAAATTTGAAAAATTCATGTCATTAATTTCAAAAAAGTTTAATATGAGGTAATGGAAATTTTTTATGAATGTTTTCACTTAAATGTTCTAAGTGTTAATCTATTTTAATTTTTTTCTAATTGTCCAAGGTTGAAAGAATATGAATATGAAGAGTTTAATGATGAATATGATAATAAAAAAATTCCTTGAAGAAGAAATCATCAAAATATTATTCAAATAGGAATGGTAATAATTTATTTTAATTAAATACGATAAAATTGTTTTCTATGTTAAAATATATTGATATTAGTGAGGATGATGAATAAATAGAGAAATTTAATAAAGATGGTGAAATTCAATTAATTTAAAAGGTTAATGAATAATAATTCATAAGTGATGAAAGAAACAATAATTAATGTTAGGAGGAGATAGAGATTGAGTTCTTAATAAAGCAGGAACATAAAATAGTGTCTTTTTAAAATTTATTTATTAAAAAAGGAGAAAAAAATTAGAAGAAAGATAATCAATTATCTCTCGGTAATGATTGCTCTAATGTTGAGAATGTTTTAATGTTTACAAATGAGATTGTAAGGTTGGTGAAGTTTATTTATGAATATAATAATATGAATATTGACATAGAAAAAAAATTTATAAAATGGATAATGAGATTAAGATTATATAATGAAAATTGATTGATATAGAAAATGAATTAGACAAGAACAATTCTAACTTTCAGAATTCCATTCAAGAATTTAGAGAAAACTCAAAGAATAATATTTTTAAAGGAGTTGAAGTCTTATATATTGATTAGATTTAATTAGGCCAGCAAAGATCACATTAAAAGGTTGATAAATATCTTGAAATTGTATTTGAAAACTCTTATTCAAAGTCATAGGTGAAGAATTTTAGATTCATGGGAAAATATGATGATTCTTAGAAATCTAGAAATTTGGGGTACATTAATTTAAAAGAGAAAATCATGATGAATAGTGATTTGAACGGGGATAGAACAAACATTGGAGTGAAGATAAATGTTTTTTGAATATATAAAAATTTTGGTTCAAAAAAATAAACAAATAATGATGAAAAAAATATAGAATAATAGAAGGTGTTATAATTTAGACAATAAGTTGTTTTCAAAGATATGTATACATTTTATAAAATGGTTGAAACTATGGGGGATTTGGAAATATTAAAAGAATATTTTTTTTAATTATTAATATAAATAAAATTATATAGGCTTTTTAGACAGATTTTTATGGGGATTCAACCCACTTAATAAATAAAAAATGAGAAGCAATTTGAAAATACTTGACTAAAGGTTGAGAATAAGTTCAAACTATTGGAAGTGATTTTTGGAAGATATGACTTGCTAGATCACTTTACTAAATATTGTCTTACCATTCTAAAAACTCAACTTAGTATGAATTTCAATTCTCAAATATCTTATAATAAAATGACAGTATAATACATTTATTATTTAAGTTTCACATAAAGAGCCACCAAAGAAACATCTATGGATATTGGATAGTGGATTCTTCTCTCATATGAAAGAATATTTGAAGATCATTAAGGATGTTAATAATTAAAATAAAATATTTATGACCTTTGGAAATGGTGGTTCACTCAAAATAAGAGTATTGGTTCAATAATCATTAGAGAAGACAAGTTGGAATTAAATAACATATTGTTTTTTAGGGGCCTAAGCGTAATTTTCTAAGTATCAACTATATAATGAAGATAATGAAGTGGTTTTCCAAAAAAGGAATTTTTTTTAAAGATTTTAAATTATTGATGTGTTTTAATTATAGTTCAATGAAAACAAGGTGACTTGTTTCAAGTTTGTTATGTAGTAAATAAGTTGATGCCTCGCAAAATGAACAAGTTGTTAAAAAGACAATGGATATTGTTGACTCCAAAGTGGGTAAATACAAATTATACTAAAAAATAAGGATGAAAGAGTGATTTCAAGTGGAATAGTTTATAAATTTAAGTATAATTAATTTTATACTACTTCAATAAAGAAATTTCCCGGTTCTAAAAAATTGTTAAAGTGGAGGAAAATAAGAATAAAGAGTCTTTGGAATGTCATAATGCAGAATTAATGAAGAAGATGAGTTATATCAATCAGAAATGGGAGTTAAAAAAGAATTTATTTGATCAAGGTGGATTCTAATCAAAGGGGAGTTAAATAAAAATACAAGTAGGTTAGAGAATAAATCTCACCATTCACAAATCAAATTAAAAGGTTTGATGATTTCTTCCACTCTCATTTGTTATTTAGATTATTATTGTCAAATAGCGACAACGATAATATAAATACCTTTATGTATATTTATTTATGCATTTACATAGGTTTAGAACATAAATATAGAGGGAGAATATAAATATTTGTGTTTAACTTAATGTGATATATATCTCTTATTTATGGGGAGTATATTTAGAAAGAGATTTAAAAGGGGTAAGCTATAAAGTTAGTATGTTTTATGATTTGTGAACTATTTTAACAAGTTTTTTGAGCATGTATATAGTAATTTTTTACACATTGGTTCAAGGATAAGTTTTGTGAAGAGGAATTAGTTTTTAAAAAGTGAAATAAGAGTTGTTCTCAGTTAGTATCATGTGGTAACAAAATATGTGAAGAAGTAAATGTCACCTTAATGGACAACAAGGTTTTATTGTTCAATGTTCTTATTCCTGAAACTAAGTTCACTTAGGGGAGGAATAGACTTATTTAATTATGATTGTTTTTTAATTATGATCATATTTAAAAGTTTTTAATGTTCAATTGGTCTCAAAAAACCCAAATTGGGATATTTTTTATCCCATAAATAATTATGAATGTGAGATCAAGACCAGATATATCCTTGGGAAAATTACTATGACACATGTTGAGTTTACTGAGTCCTAAGTTTTAATAATAATCCCCTCAAATTTCATTTCTTATCTATGTAATAATCCTTGAGAAGCAAATGATGTGGATATGGTAATTTTGTTGTATTTTTTTTTCAACACATAAATCATGTTCAAAATCAAGTGTTACGTGGTTTTTCATTTAAGGTGAAGTTAATTCTAAGGTTTCAGAGTGTTTGGATATGTTTAAAAGAAATTTATAATAGTTTGGATTAAATATAGGGTTTTTAGAGTTGAGTGTATATTGATTTGAAAATTTCAAAAGTCCTCTAGGCATAAGGTTTTCCTTACTATAATGTGTAAAGTTTTTATAATTCAAAAAACAAAAAATTAAAAAATGGAAAAACTTAATCTGTTGCATATGATTTTTATATGGATTAGAGGTAATAATTTATAAAGGGAAATATTACTACAATATGTATGATTTTATATTTAGTATGTAATATTTTATTTCTGAGTAGAAAATCGGAATATTCCTCAGTACATAATTAATATGTAACATTTTTTGAGGTGTGTGTGAAATTTAATATGTAATAAATTCCATAAAAAAGATATTTATTCGATATATACAATTTTATATATGATACATAAGTATTTTATTTTATTCATAAGGATTTCAACTTAACTAAAATGTGATATTTTCAGAAGTTATTAGGGAAATTTATAAGATTTATTTCTAGAAGTTGAGAAGATTTTAGAAGATAACAAAATCATAAAGAAAAATATCTATATGTCATACTAAATCATATGGTTATATCAAAGTGTAAATATTTTGGGTGATTTTAACATGAAGATACTGAATTTTTTTTTCTGGGATTAAATATCACAAAGGGAAATTTTGATAAAAGCTGTTGGAGAATAATTTTCATTCCATGAAGAGTATTGTAATGACATAATTCAAGACACTGATGAAGAGAGGCTTAAATATAACTCTATGATTTAATAGATATTCACATCATGTTATGAAGGCCATTCAGTGGTATTAAATGATGTTGAGTTTTCAATATGGATTCACTCTGTGATGCGGTGGTATGAAAGTTAAGTATCACACTTTGTTAAGGTGAAACAAAGATTTGTTTCATGCAAAGTTTTATCATGCCGAAAAAGAATAAGAAGTTAGAGAAACTATTTTATCACCATTAATTATAAAATTTCATGCCATGATGACCTGGTAAGTTTCAAATACTTAATAAAAAATGGGTCTAGTTTAAGAATAAGTTAAGAATATTTGAAGGTAGTTACTTGTCTGATATTCAAATTTATAATTTGAATATGAAGAGGGAAAAAGTGTTGTTGTTGTGAAATATAATATCAAACATGGATCTTTAATTCATGTTTAGAGAGTATAAAATATAAAAATCAATATGATTATTAAATAGAAATAAAATAAGATATATTATGGGATGTGTAGATTAGTTAACATAGAAATATTGGAGAATAAAATGAGTTGTTGTGGTAGTGAATTTAGAATATGAAGATAAAGAGTAAAAACATGGTTCTATGTGTGATCGTCACACCTATGATGTGTGTTAAATATGAATTAAGAATGAAGCATTATTCTATATAGTGAAAAAGTGTAGGAGAACTATACAATTTTTGGGAGACAATCAACTCATAGGAGAAGGATAATCCTTACCTCAACAAAATATAAGACAATAATGCTAATAACTGGGAGAGTTTTTAGGAGAAAACATGTTTTATATTATTATTATTTTTTTGATTAAAGAATATACCCTACTTTTTTGCATCTATCATAGTGATTCTAGTAAATTTTATGGTCTTAGGTGATTTTGGATCATGCTATGGATTAGAAACTCATTTTGAGTGGTGAACCTTGTCATAGAGTTTACTTTTCTAATTACTTTCATGGGTTTATGTAAGTTAAGTAGTGAGATCACTCACTCTAACAAGTAATGAAGGTTAATTTTTTAAAAAATAAAATATGTCAAAATGGCCTATTATTCACGAATTCACCCCCTCTTGGTGAAACTAATGTGTCAATGGAAATGACAACATGGAGCTCAAAGAATATTTTTTCCCAATTTGTGTAGTGACCCAGGCCATTCCATCCCATTACTTTATTTTTTTGGGAGATATAGGATTTGAGAAACAATTTGGTGGTGTTTTGGGGGAAGAGTGATGTTTTATATCCATCTAGTCACTACATTGTAGTATTGGGAATGGTGCACGCTATTTTGGGTGCCTTTGAGGGAGAGCATAGGACATGAATTTTTGGAAAAGCATTTTATGGTGCTTAAAGGTATAACATGTCTTTAATGAAGGTAAGATGGTTCATTTACATCTCAAATAATCATTATATGATGAATGAATCAAGGTAAAAGGTCTCATGTTAGGGTTTTTTATTTTGATTTTAGGTCTATTGGGATCACATCAGGGTACCATGGTACTTATGAAGCTTGTGTCAGAGTAAAAAGAAGTACCATGACCCAATTATTCATCATTTCATTATGATGATTGGCTTATTGGTTTTATTATTCACTATTACCAACCAGACGGATTGTCTGATTGTTTTGAAATCCTTTTTTCATGGATAGTTCACCTGTGTAAAATAGCTACACTAAAAAGCCTTAATTTATCCATTTTAATAGGTTTGGTGTTGAGTTTAGGTGGAAGTCTAAGAGATATTGAGTTTCACGTGGGGAGTAGGAAATTATGATCATGGATTCACTATAGAGTAGATAAAGTTTTGTTGTTGTTTTCTTGGAAAAAATAGATAGGGAAATTTCCTAACAAAGTGGGGGTTCCCATGGAAATGGTAAAAGTCATTTAAATTGAAGAAATTATCACTGAGACAATAAGGGGAGTTAGAGGATTTAAATAACAAAATCTCAGATCTACTTTAAAATTTTTTAATTCTTATATTCCAAGAAAGATTCATGTCTAATTTTATTTATGAGTAAATGTCAGCATATCTACCCATTTTGACATAGTTTCCCTCTCTCAAGCTCTTGGATGGTTTCAAAGTCTCTCCTAAGATCATTTAACCATATTTTTAGGATCTTAAACCTCTTGATTCATGGAAATTGGTTCTTCCTTGTTTCTAACCATTTTTTGTCCTTATTATTTCTCTATGGATAGTGGATCCAATGTTGGTGTATGGGTTACTATTTCTTAATATTTGTTTCTATAATTTGTTTATATTCATACAGATTATATTGGATTCTTGAGTTATGTAATCTATGGAGTTCTCTATTATCTCCTATAATGATATTCTTGAATATACTTGTTGTGATTTCCTTCCATGATTTTATTTCTATTACCCTTCCATGATGGTTTTTTCTACTTAATTGGTGTTCTTTTTTATGGGTACTGTGAAGGATTATATGAAATTCCTTAAATAAATATAAATTTTAATGAATATTATGAACTAAAAAATTAAAATTGGATGGTAAGGGGGTCGTGTTCCCTTTATGTTTCCCATGTTAATTTATAAAAGTGTAATCCTATCAATTGATGTATGTTGTTGTGGTATTTTATTACTACTACTGTTGATGAACCTTGAAACCTATATAATTGAATAAAAACATAAACGTCATAATGTAAATATGTATACTTTAAATTCTATAAATCTAAGATGTTGTTATCATTATTTACTTATTATTCTATATATGATGGAATTATAGTTCCTCCCCTTGAATAGTTAATAAACTAGTTTATGAGGTTAAGAAGGAAATGTGAGTGGGGATGAAAATATGAATGTATTATGTTAAAAGTGAAGTGGAATCTTGGTAATATGTTTCAATAAATTGGTTAATGGATAGAAATAAAACATATAGTGGGATATAATAATTTGTTAAAGGGATGGGAAGATTGAAGAATTTTAGGTAACAGGGAAAAATGAAATTTTCTATAATGAATATGATGAAATATGAATGAATTATTTAATTATTTAAAAGGATGTGAACAAGGTTTATTATCTATGTGTTCATGATACTCTACTAAATTAGAAAGGATGTGGTTTTGTGGATATAGGTGGGGGTGTAAACCAAAGTATGAGGGCATGAGGTTGAATACCATTGTGTTTATATTACCCCACTAATGAAAGATTGGAAAGGGGATACCTGAGGATGATGATGGTGATTTATTAGGATGTGGTTGTGTCTATGTGGTGTTTCGGTTGTGGATATGTTATTTTTTGTTTGGATGGTATAGTATTTGGATATGCAATTATGGTGTGTGGTTTATGTGGTTCCATTTATATTTTCTTGGTCAGATGAAGAGAGTTTGTCCTTACAGTTAGAAAACTTTTAAAGGGTGAATGACTCTTCGTAAAGGTAAGATAAGTGATAAAAATATATAAACCCAAATATAGAAGTGTTTTGTTGATAGTTATGGTTTGTGTTTTGGTTTAGTTATTGGTGGTTGTTTTCACTAAGGATGTTGTGGAAATGGAAGGAAATTTATGGATTTTAGTTCGATTCATGTATATGTTGTTCCCTACTAATATTTATGGGACTATATTTATTTCCCTATTTATTCTATTTCCTAATAGTAATTATGTTTTGACTATTTTTGTTGTTTGATTATCACTCATGTATACTCTTGAATATCTATTTCACATGGATATTGATTTTTTGGAAGGGTGATCATACAGGGTATTCCTAAATTTATTACCCCACAACAATCTTCAATGTTTTTTAAGATATATAATTGGATCTAGAACTACTATTTTGGTAGTTGGGATAGATTTGGTAGAAGGATTGGATTTTAGAGTTCATATTTTTTTTAGTTTCTTAATGTTGTGCATTGACAAGTTTATATTATTTGGGTTACAAAGATTTATCTTTAAATTTGAATTTATTTTGGGGGTGATCGGTTGATCTCCCCTTATCTTTTGTCCCTAAATACTTTTTGAGGGTAATTCCTCTCATATGTGTTTTTTGTTCCCTCAATGATAGTCATCACCCCAAGGCATGTTGAACATGATCTTAGAGTTTCACTTATTCTTCTTATTTCAGGCCCTATAGGGGCACCAATGGATATAGGTTCATGAAAGAGTGGTATCAAAGATGATGGTTGATATATAAGATAAAGTTTAGAGTTGGGAAAAGGTGAGTATTTCTTGAGGCTAGTAGGGAAATAGTGAAACTCAAGCCTAACATGTTATGTACACTAAAGAGACATAATAGTATATAGATATTTAGAGGCCCCTATGATCTTATGCAAATACTTTTACAAATTACTAAAATGTTTAGGTGAGAGCATAGCTGATGTAGGGTATAAAATCACAGGGAGGTACATGAATCATGCCATTAGTTGCATTAACAATTGAATTTTAAAGCTTATGTGTGCTTCTAATATCATACTATAATTTTGAAGTTGTTAATAAGTTGTCTTTTACTTGTCAATTTAATTACATGCCCAAAAAATAAAATATGAAAAGGGTGATTAACCAAAAAGAAATTACCTAATTGAAATTTTGTTGAAAATATGATGTGTTATTCCATAGCATGCTATAACATTTTTTCATTTAAAATATTTTCATTTATATTTTAGAAGTTCAAAATATATTTATATATTCCCAGTATTTCAGGAGTTATTAAAAATCATTCTTAGTAGAAAACATTTAAAATTTTGAAAATACCTACAAGAATAAAATATTATTTCTTATTTTCCATGTAAGGATAAAGGTTTTTCATCTTATATTGTCTATGTGTGATAAATCAAATCATGTTACAAATAAATTATTAGTTATTTAAATATATATGATCATGTGTAAGGGTAAAAATGTAGATTTTTTTGTTTTAGAAAGGTAATCTAAAATTAAAGAATGTTTGTGCAATTTTATGATAAATCTCAGTAT
The DNA here is from genome assembly GCA_963277665.1 of Viscum album. Taxonomy (NCBI): domain Eukaryota; kingdom Viridiplantae; phylum Streptophyta; class Magnoliopsida; order Santalales; family Viscaceae; genus Viscum; species Viscum album. The sequence continues at coordinate 453,165,397 of OY728133.1, forward strand.
GTATTTAGTTGAGCATGTTACATGTTATGCATGTTGCTCTGAAGGGATTTTCACACCTTTCACATTTAAAGAATAATTCTCTAGTAATGAAATAATTAATAAAATATTTAAACTAAGTTTAACCAGATTTAATAAATAAGGAATAACATATATATTTTTTATTTTTTTATCAAAAATCATGTTACTTGGGTGGTAGAATTTTTAAATAATTATTAATTATGCATGTCAAACATAGTACATAGGGATTAAACATGAGAAACTTTTGGAATCTATTTTGAAGGCATAACATCCTTATATAATAATAGATCGCATTTTAATGTTGGTATAATGTTTAAAAATTTCTCATCTTGAGCACATCAAGAAAGATACATGAAAAAAATATATGTTCATATTTTCATTCAAATTTTTGAAAGCATGTCTATGTGTTATTATTAGAATAAAAGGAATGGTGATTTCTTCTCATTGTCACTTGATGTGATTCAGTGATTTTTGGGCTATGATGATTGATGACTAACTTCTTTAAATACTTATATTCTTTGTTGAAAATCAATTTTTTAAACTATAGATTTCCATTCTAAAGGCTGGAAATTTTAAATGTTTCCCTAATGGGACTTAATCATGAAAAATCTATGATGATTTTCAAAAACTAGTTGAAGTGTTGATATTTATTGTTGATGTGTTATGTTGTTTCAATGACTGATTTAATGATATCACTCTCCATTAAAGGATAATCATTCAAGCTATTAATGAAAGTGGTTGTTTGAAAAATCTAAAATTTGGTGAATACAATCCTATTGGGAACACCTAAATTATTGTAAAAATATGATTATTATTGTGTTTATTTATTGGATTTGCGATGATATTTTTTTTTTCCTTGATATGATATGTGTGGGGGTATTTTTGGGGTTATTTTTGATAGTTTTGATGTATGGGATGAGTTGTTCAGCGGGGCTGTGTTTGGTTTCCTGGTTAGGCATGGGAAGTTGTGACTTAGTGTTTCTGGGAAGGTTGGACTATTAGTGTGAGAATAGTAAGTTTTGTGTGGGATTATGTCTCTTCTATGAAATGTTTCTAATATCTATGATGTTATCATGTTTTAATAGTGGGTTTATAGAGAGAATTATTTTGTGATGGTAATGTATATTATGTATTCAATCATATGAAGAGGGGGGACACCTCCCCCATCAAGATGAATTATTTTCATGAAATGTTTTAAAGTAATGTAGGAAATTTGGGATCACACAAAGTAGAAAATATTATTTTTATGTTGGATGGTTTCCCTTGAATTGTATGCTTGTAGTAGTTATGTTTATATTTATATAAGTGCTTGTATTGTTTGAGGGATATTGTGTGGTATTTTCCATTATATTTTTCTATCTTGGTTGGAATGATGATATGTGGGTGATGTGATATAGGTAGTATGATGTTTTGTTTGGAGAATATTATTTGTATGGCTATGTGAAATACTATTCTGGAAATTTGGTTGGATAGAGAAGTGTATAGATTAGTTTATTTTGTTGAGAAATATTTTCATGTTCTGTAATGATGATGTGACTTATGTGGTTTATAATAATCTTTCTTGTTTTATTGAAAGTTATACCATTGAAGTAGCATCATGATATTGGGAATAAAAATAAGGATAAGTTTTTATAGGATATAACCTTACCAAAATTTTAGTGGTAGGAAGTACTAATGTTCATCATTGGATCCTCCAATCCTAATGTCGAGGATTATGTTGGGACAAAAATGATTTGTGTAATATTTGTTGACAAGAATTAGTTTATTAATAAGAAGTTTGGTTAATAAGAAGTAGTTATGAAACAAAATCAGATTTGTTGATAAGAAGTCTATTGTTGCAAAAAGTTTTATTGAAGGTGGTTCATGGTGTTAAAATTGCTAACACTAATGAAAGGTTATCCGTATGTAATTAGGAAGTACAAATGAATTATATAAGGAGACTATATTGTCAAGTTAATGGTCAAAGGAATATTGTAGAAGGAAGATGATGGTGTGTTAAAGTTTCCAAATTTGGGAAAGACCATAATTTGGTCAACGGGCATGGTGATGGGTAAGAAGCTAGGTAAGGCCCCACCTAGAGTACAAGGTATGGAGATTTTATGATTCACAATATGTGAAACCAGATGAGGACCACATCATATTAGATACTATGGAGGCATTCTAGTGCCTTGGTGAAATATTGGTAAGCTAATTATAGGTTTGGTGGTGTTCATGGTCCAAAAAGTTTTATTTATTGAGGATCTGGAAAGAAATCTTCCAACACGACCAATGTAGGATAAACATGCCTGTAGTAAAATAGTTCATGGTAGAAAGAGTGAGTTCAAAGCCAACTAGTCTATGTGTATCATGGATTATGCCCTAGTTCTTGGTGTTTTATGTGCATTATGACCAATATTTTTTCAATACACCATCGTGAAGAATCCCTGGTCGAGAGTGTCTTCCACATTGAAGATTAAAAGTTAAAAATAGCCAACATGGGGGAACCACACCATTTCACTTATAGTGGTGATGTTCTAGTCTTGATGTTTAGCATGGGGTAGAATAACATGACATGTCAAAAGCTATGGTGATGTGTTTTCCTCAAATTTAATGATTATATAATGAGTGGAAACATGAAAAACAATCCATGGTCATTGATGTGTTAAAATTCATTGTGGTGAGGCTCCCAAAGATGATATAGTAGTGATCAAACCCAAGCTATAATTTTGGGCATGTTGGTAGTGGACATGGAAAACCAAGAGGTTTGAATTAGGTGATGTATGAGCTAGATTTTTAATGGTTCTATGTCATGTGTCTTGGTTTTAGACCCTGATACAATTTAATATATATGGTTGTTGTATCATTTCACAAATGAAATTAAATTAAGATTTAATTTCATATTGAAATGATGAGAGATACATCCATGAATTATTTAATTTGACTAAAGTTTTAAAGAAAATCACTAGTGAAATTAAAGGGACTTATCAGAGGTCTTAATACATCTTTATGGAATGAAAATTATCCAATTTATTGGCATACCATCTCCTTGTTAAAAAGGGAAATCGATAGGTATAAGAGCAAGACTAGACAAATTACACACCAAGTCATATATAATGTTTAAAGATGAAGATAAATGAGACCTAGGAAATGTTCTAGAAAAAAAATAATTGGATCTCCATTTAAGATACTTCAAAAGTATAATAAGAATAAATTTCTATTGTACAACAAAGATAATATTATTTATATAATAACCTTGGAAAAAATAATGAGTTTTCTAATAATATATTCATAGTCTATGAAGATTAGTGAGTGGAATTAAATAAAAAAATATCCATACCTAGTGAATCATCTATTAAAAATGTTGTTGATTCAGGGAATTACATGTCCATAAATTTTTTGGAGATCCTACCCCAAATAAGTGAGAAAAAATAGAGTAAATGGTTGTGATCCAATAATGGTAGTGAGCCAAAGTGACAAAATTAGGCCTTAGGTGACAGTGAGTAAACCCAAAACATTTTAGGGTAGCTAGCTCCGCCAAGAAGTGGAATAGACCAAACTACACCATATTTCAATGTTTATGGTGTATTTTAGTTCATGATACAATGTCATATCATTCTCCATGGAGTATCCAAGTGAGGGTGAACCATGTAAATTATTTTTTCCATATTTACTTTTTATACTCACATTAAATGTGGGTCAAGAAACCTTAAAAATGTCTTATAATAAGGGTCGGTCGTGTAAAATGTAACTGGATAAAGTTAATCAAAAGTGTAAAATTTTGTTATCTTTAAGTTAAGAGGTCAAAATATGAAAAATGTTATTGGGTATATTAAGGAAAATTAATTATTTAGAATAAATCAATATTTTATAATTCAACCCCCCCCCCCCCCCCCCCCTCAAGCTATATCTCACTCTAATAACCTTTTAGACCTAAAATTTTCTATCAAAGGAAAGGTTACCTTTATGAAATATGTTTTTTCTGATTTTATTTAATTATTTGTTAAATTTGGAGTCTCAAAATACATTCATAATCTTGGTTTCTATGAAAAATGGTAGGACATAAATGAATTAGTAGAAATATTATAAAACACCATATTATGGATCCGTCTATGAAAAGAATGAGATATTTTGGAATAAGAATTATGAACCACAAATGGAAGGTTTTATTATTCAAGATAATGAGTTTATTTGATAATTTAATTATTATTTAGAAATATATTAAGATCCATGTATACCATGTGATGTTGGGACTACCATTGATGAGGATATCTCAAGGAATCCAAATATGAAAGTTTTCCATTTTTATAGAAATTATAAAAATGATTAAAATAATAAAATTGGAGTCTTAAATGAGAAAACAAGTCTATATATTTTAATATTAAATTATTGGAAAGTGAAATAGAAAATATAATAGGCCTAAAAAAATATTCTTGATGTTGCAACAAACCTTGGGGAAAAGAATGATTATCAAGAAGAAGATTTGTCGGTCCCTCAATAGAGGCCTAGAGTGACATCACCCTAATTGTAGGGGGTAGTGAATCAGGGCATGCAATGTATTTGAAAATTAAAATTATTAATAATTAAATGTATCACTTTCCCTATAGGATCTGGTCCTCTCAACCTTGGGGGTCATATTCTATGCCCTCAACAAAATATAATTTAGGTTACTTAATCTATTTTGTAATTCATGCATAAAGTAAATTGGGACATAAGAATTTACTTGTTCCACCCAAATTGAGATAAGTATAAGGCTAATAAATCAACATTGTGAAATAAAAATAAATCTACTATATATATCACTTCTCTTCATATGGGTCACACCACTAATAAAGGTTTGGTAAAATTCACTCCTTTCCCAGGATCAGAGTTTTAAAAAGTTTTAGATTGACTCACTATCACCCAAGGCTCACTACTATCTCACTAAATCTAACTCCTCCTCCTTTTCTCACTCCTCCATGAAGTATTCACACAAATATTATAAACATGTAATTCAATTCACAAAAATTGTAGAATACATCTTGAAATAATGATAGATGATTTTTTAAATTCCCCTGCAATACTCTTTCACTTCATATGGAAACACTCTTGGGAGAACTCTTCTTCTTTATTTAATAACTCTAGAACAACTTCACATTTTGTAGGAATATCAATCATAACCTTCACTTGGAAAATTCTATAATGTATTCAAAACCATTCTTCAACAATTTCTATCCCCTCACCTGGAACACCAACTTATTCTTCTTTGAGAACTACATCTTCAATATACTACATTCATCTTTTATTTTATCACTAAAAAATAGATATCCAATTTGATCTATGCATTTACCACTTTCTTGTACATGATTTATGTTATAAATAGAATATTATGATCGAATTGATGTCCACCTAGAAACCATAATTGGGTTATTCAACCCACCCATAAACCAATGAGTTTCTTATATGTTTTCCATGAAATTCATATCTTTATATATGTTTTACATTCAATATACCTATATATGTAGAATAAATATCCATTTATATGTGGATTTAACTCTATTAATTTTGTCATTTAAACAACTACACCTCACCTTAAAAACCACTAAAATCATGGAATAAAAACATGTCCCATGATTATTGGATCACTAAAGAACCATCTTATACATTTCCTAATGGAAACCCCCTGATTTGTTGAACCAAATTCCAATATGACTCGCACCATTACCTATTGAAAATTCCATGGCCAATTTTCCTCCAAAACACTAATTACCATAATAATGGTCCTCATTCACTTGGTTGTTTTTGCCTTCTACTTCAAATGTCGACCGCGACCTCTTTACCACCACCATGTCTTTTCAATCATATGTTATCAACAATTCTATTTTTAATAAATCCAACTTGATTCATTGAGATGATAACACACATATTGTCTTATTTTCATTAAATCTGACACAATACTTTAGGATTTCTTAAAATATCCCCCTTGGTAATCTTTTAAAAATAAAGAATGCACCCTCAAAAGTGTGTTATACCCTTACTAGAAATGAAATATATAGGGTCTTTTAACTATTCCCTTTCTTATGTAGTGATTCACCTTTATTCCTTCTCCCACTTATTAGAGGGAACATCATCATCTTCATAGTTTCTCCCCCTTTAATTTTTAGGGGAAATTAATTCAACAATTATTCCACTTAAAGTTGGATGAAACTATAAAAAGGTTCACCTCCACCTTTATCTTTAACATCCAAGATGTATTCCTCATATCTTGTTATCTCCTATAAGACAGACTCCATATATTCCTACAGTTTATCTAGAGATTTATATAGTAAATTTACCACGTAGAACATAAAATGTAAATAAATACTCTAATCCCACTAATACTAATATTTATATTACAAACATGAGTTTTTATAGACAACAACATGGTTTTCCAAGTCACTCAAGAATAACAAGACATCAATCATAGTAGCTTTGGCTTTTCTATCTCTTGAAATGAAACATGTGAACTCTATCACACAACTCACCAAACCGTTAGTGAAAAAAATTAAATAATTTTGTGTAAGATCCATACCACATGATGAATTAATTGATATGAATTGTTACAAATTGGATGCCATTTATTGTATTAATGGTTCAATTTGAACAAGTGATACCACTTTAACTTCATCCCATTAGTTCTTCAAAGGTTTCAAAAACATATTATAAGGCTTGATAACCTTCGATGTTCATCACAACCACCCTTAAGTATTTAGTTTAGGACACCAAATTTTGAAGATCAATTTGGGGATACCACTTATTGAAGAAACTATTCCAACCCATCAACATTTTGGATGTCCTAAAAAACATCATATTATACTGAACACCAAACCACTTACTAAATAAAAAAATATTGGAATTTAATTTTTGTAGCTACTTTTTTCCAATTTTATCTTCTACAAGTAGACTAAAACCACTTTATTTTATTTAAAAATAGATCTTCATTTCAACTTCGATCACATGTTATTTTCTAGCATAATCACCACTAGATCAAATCTCCCCCTTATTTTTTCACATCTTTAAAACCAGTTATAAATAATTAATAAAACAAAGATATGGGTATCTTAATGTTTCTCAATTTTAGTAATATGACTTTTCATGTTGAACCAACCCATCACCTTCTATATTTCCTTTTCACTTTTTAGTATTTTAGGAAAATAATGCAATTATCTCTCTATGTTCTTCATCATCACTTATAGTCAGATAACTTAACCTATTTCTAAATGATTTACATTGTGTGATACCTCTTACACACTTCTCTTCATGAATGTGAGAACTGGGATCCTTCCTTGTATTGGTATTTTCGTAATTGTGGAATCCATCACACTTGAACAAGTAACTTACTATTTTTCATCACTATTGGATCTCACCGATGACTTAATTATTCATTGTATCTTCATTTTTTCACATTTTTGGTTTGTGTGGAACCACTTTGGTAAACTTATTCCTTGATTTCCAGAATTTACATCTTGGAAAAATTATTCTTTGGTGGAGAAAATTAATATTTTATTCCATCTTCTTCACTATTAGAACAACCTAATTCTTTTGATTTGATATTTTTATTCATTACTTATAAGGGAGTTTTTTTTACTGCCTAGATCTTGGTTCTTAATACAACCATTTTAGCACCATATTCATTCACTAAAACATTGAACCTATTTTCCAACTTAATTGGATTTTTTCTTGGATAATTGTTCTCTTTCCAAGTCATTGGAGTGAAGGGTCTCTGTATTTCTTCTTTACTCTTCCATGATTTCCTCCAATTACAAAACCATTCCATATAATTGAAGTTGTACTAAATAAAACATTTACCATAATAATCATGCCTTATCTAGTCTCTCCTAAACTAATATATAGGAATATCTAGATTTATTTTTTGTATCCTTTGGATTGTTGGCTTCAAAACATAGACTCATGATGTGACCAAATCTTATAAAATAGAATCCCTTTGTTGCATTATTTTTTTGGGGAACCACACTTACCAATTTTTAATAGAAAAAATATTTTCTTCTATATTTCAAATGTGGATTTATATTTTTTTCTACACAAGTTTAAATATATTTCATAAGGATATTTCTATTCTCTTTTTAGGTGTACATCCTATCCTCAAGGTCTTTTATCATGTCATTATTTTCTTCCTTTTTTCTAGAAAACATTTTAAACTCTTTCCTAACATCTCTAAAATCCCATTTTCTTTGTTTAGATTTTTTTTCTTAGTGAAATAACACTTACCTTAAATTCTTTATCCATTGAAATGTATTTCAAAATATCTTGGGAGTCCTCTTCAACATTTTCTCTCTCTTATTTCTTTTTTATACAATTTTTCTTATACTGATATTCAAGGACACTTTTTCTCTTCTCTATATATTTTTTCCATGGAAAATACTTTAATCATAGAAAAATACACTCCATGCATCATTAACGATTGGTATTCTTGATTATTACATTGGAATAGAAATTTCATATAATTGTCTTTTCATTCCAAGAATCATACCCTCTTTTCAGCACAATAATAGTGTTTAAAATTCCAAATTATATCTTCACACCAAGGTTAGAATCACATGTAATTTTTCATTTAGAATTTATTACCTCAGGTTTAGTATTATTATTTTTGGAATAAATCTTCTTGTTCCAGTCTTTTGATATAAAAACTTCCCACTTGGCCTATCTTCCACGCCAATAAATCTTCTAACTACATTAACATGTGTCTGGATAACTTGGAATGATTTTTATTTTTTAAAATATCTTCCTCAATAGCCTCCATAACAAAAGCATAAATTTTAATTTTAATTTTATCTATCTCAAAAATAACTCTATGTCATCTAAATATAACAATTACATGTTCAGCCACCTATCAAGGATCTCTAAGATAATATTTCATGAATCATATAAACTCCGTTGTCTATGTTTTTAAGTTATTCCCATCAAATAGAGAATCCTTCATTGTGGATGTAATTTTTCATCAAAAAATTTAGACATGTTAGAGAAATAAAAAATAAAATAAAAAATCAAATCATCCCTTTGATAAAATATTTTTATTCCAAAATAGGGATTTAGAGTGATACCACCTTGTGAGGGGGATGAATCAAGGTTTTTAATGTTTAAAGGTCACTTGTTATGCTATTTAACTGGATATAATTTAGATTTATTGATCTATATTGGTGTGTATGTATAAATTAAATAGGTACATGATAATTTACTTTGTTATCCCCCACTATGCAATATCCAAGGATTATGCATCAGCATTATGTCATGAACCAAAATCCACTATAGAGATCACTTCACTTCACCAGGGTCACTCCTATTACAAATGATTGGTATAGGTCAATCATTTTCCAAGATCACTAACTTAAATATTCTAGGATTGAATCACTATTTTATAAGGCTCACTACCATCTCACTGCCTCTTCTTCCAACTCCTTTAATAATGGATTCAGGAAGAATCCATGCATAGTTTATGGAAATGTATATCTCATCGCAATATCAAAAAATACATCTTAAAACAATGATATATTCTCTATCAAAGTCCCCTTTTCACTCTTTTAGTTCCTATTAAAACACTATTGGAAGCACTAATCTTCTTTGAATAACTTTAATTTTCTATAGGAACAATAATCACAACCTTCATTTGTAAAAGTATCCAATGGATTCCAATTCCTTCTTTAAAAATTTCTATCCCCTTTCTTGGAACACCCAATTCTTCTTATCTAAGAATCAAGTATTAAATGTTCCCCCCATATCTTCTATTTTATCACTTCAAAATAGATATATGATATTCTATCTTTGTGTCCCTTTTAGATGTACACAATTTCCATTATAATGATAAGATCAAGTGTTAATTAATATCCTCCTAGACAACAAAATTAGTACATTTAAACCACTCATTAAACCCGTGAATTTTCTATTTTATTTCCATTAAATTTGGATCTTAAAATATGTTTTACATTAAATATACTTAGATATGTGGAATAAATCTCTTTTCATTAATGTATTTAACTCCATTAATTACATAATTTAAACCACTTCAAATAAATTTGAAACCCTCTTGAATCATGAACTAAAAACATGCCCCATGATTATTGGATCTCTGAAGAACTAGAATAGGCATCACCTGATGGAAATCTATTATTTTTTGTTCCAAATACCAGCACATATTTCATCATGCCTGGGTGAAAATTCCTTGGCCATTTTTCCTCCTAAATATTTATCCCCAAGATAATGGTCCTCCTACACCTGTTCATTTTGGCTTACCACTTCACCTATCAATTGTAGCCTCTTAACCACCACCACACCCATTTTGGGCATCCCTGTTTCGTATAAGGAGACATCATAAGCACCACTTTTTTCAATACAGGCATGGTAAGTAAGGCCCATTTTGGCCTTATTTTATAGTATATCTTCATTATAGTTCAACTTATTGACCACATCATGTTCACTACATCATAACATAAGAATTGTTTATGTTTTAATCCAAACTGAATGACACTACGACATATACAGGGTATTGTCTACCCATGTTATCCTATAATGCCACTTATAAAACATGGTCATTGATTTTACTTGTGAGGATTATTTATCTTCCTATTTTTGATAGGTTAACTCGGATTTCTTCATGGGGACCGCCATGGGCATAGTCCCTTCTAAGATTCCCATTTTGGTCATTTTTCTCATCAACACACCAAAGGCTATGGGTGTGGCTACACCTATCCTTTAATATATTCTCCACACCCATGACTAGGAGAATGGCATTTATAGTTTTGGGAATATCCAAATCACCACAACCACTACCATGATAATGGACATCCTAGATTGGTTTTTTTACTCTCATGTAATGAACTCTATGAACTTCTCTTTCAGTAGGCCTCTGGGATTTAATCTCTTTGCTAATAATCACTTTCTCAATACTCAAAACATATATATCTTTCAATATTGATGTCATAAACTTACCCTTTACATCACCAAGGTATCAACCAATATCCCAAGAACCCATTCACTACTTTATTTTTCAACAATCATGTGTTATCTACAATTATATTATCACAAATCCAACTTGATTCATTAAGATTATAATACACATATTTTTTTATTGTCAACAAATCCAACATAATCCTTTGGGACTGCTAATAATAGTTTATGATGATATCCATAAAGATGGTAAATATCAAAGCTAAATCAAAAGAAGTTCAGACTCTAAAGGAAAATAAGAATGAGTTATCTAAACACGTGGATGAAGAGATTGATGAGAATATAAGGTTTCAATCGGAAAGTTAATCCTTAAAGATTCTATTACATGAATAAATTCTAAAAGAGAGGATAAAAGTGATATGTTGGAAAAAAATCACTCAAATTGGAAGATGATATGTCTAGTTCGAAAAATCTCAAGGTATAATTTAATGCTCAACTTGAATCAAGGATCTAGAAGATGTTACACTTGTATGAAAAATTAGACATATCAAAGAATTACTTAGATGACAAGGGTAAGCCAAAATTAAAGAATGATTTACATTTATTCTTTGATCACCCTCTGATAGGTGATGATGAAGGAAAGAATAAATATTCTATCTTAGAGAATATATGTAGAAAAAATTCATTCTACAAAGACCATACTCTATGTTTAAATTTGGTTTTTTCTAGGAAGGAACGTCATAATGGTATGAGAAAAAAAGTGTTATGAATACTAAAAACAAAATCTAAAGCTGTGAAGGTGATGGAAATGGACTAAACATTTACCCCAAAATAGATTAAAGTAATCATATGAGGACTCAGGTAAGGAATGATAATATGTGTTACTTTTTTGGGATGCTTGGACACACTTTAAATTTTTTTGTTGAGGCATGAGAATATATAAAATTCTATGAATCTAGTGGAAAAAATGACAAACTGAGCAACTAATCACAAAAAAGAGGCATATAGCTTATCCCAATAATTATTATTATTCCAAAAATGTTCTAAGTTGAAGTTTTAGAGGATATTTAGTAGGGATTAAAATAAAATAGCAACACACATACTTTTTAATATACATTCCTTTAATAAATAGATTTCAAATACCATATGAAAAGGACTCATCTACTAAGGTAAATAAAATTTCCCAAAATGTCCCTAAACCTTAGATATTCTGGATAAATAATAAATTAGTTTGGAAGTGAGATAAGAGATCGCATTGTAATGAAACTAATACTTCCCATGACATAGGGGCATCCCTATGAAAGGTAAACATTTAAAAACTTTATAATTCTATAAGGAATATTTAAGGTGGAAAAATTTCTAGAGAAATAAAAATATTCATATTAGGAGAGAAGAACCCATTTGTGGAAAGATTCCAAAGAAATAATAGATTTTGTGTTAGGTTGTGTGAAATAGAAAAAACCCAATGGATATGAGATGCATTTGGATTCTACCAAATCAAGTTTATATTTGAAGATAGACTCTAAAATAAAATATAAAGGGAAAATTTTGGTCCATAGAGTCACACCATAATCCTTAACTTTGGTAAAATTGAGGTACCCCTCTCTCTATTTTCTTTATTATTTCTAAATTCTTGTAAAGAGGTGCATAATTAAGGGGTAGATATGATCCAAGGGGTTATTGTTCTATAAATTCACATGCGATGGGATATAAAGAAGATATAATAAGAAAAAACAAGATTTGTTCCTAACATTTACATCAACAAATGGTTTCAAGAGCTAAATTCACAGGTGGAGTTGTGATGAACATCATAGTCTATTAATCCTTCTTATAATTTTTTGAATCATGTGAAGAACTAAAAATACTCAAATATAATTGGTATAATTTTTTTTGTTTTTTAATAATTGGTATTGATTTATTTTTCAAGTGGTATGATCCACACACTCGGATTGATTTATTGTTTATATAGTAATGGTTTTGTTTGAAAGTGTGCTAGATTTTATAGAGAGTGTTTTGAGAGGTGAAAATGTGAAATATGTGATTATTTTTTATTTGGTATTCAAGAGCTACATGGATAAAAATTTCATTTTCTATAGAAAATCTTGATATCACATTGATCTCGGGCTTAGTAGGCTTAAAGGATTTATTGACATCTCAAGTTTAAAGTGGTAAAATCACTCAATGAATCAATATAGAAAATATAAATTAATTATATAGACTATCTTAGAGAAATTTCCTAATCTTAAAAACAAGGTTAAATATATAGATAAAATATAGGAGAAAATAGACATCAACTCTATGTAGAGTGGACTCTTTGCATTTTATTGAAAATAATAGGGAGATGAATTGATATGAAAGGTTATATTATCTTGTCAAAAAATCCAAAGGGGGGGATTTTTGAATCAACAATGAGTTTTTTTGGATTTATTGATAATAATTGGTTTGTTTATAAGAAGTTTAGTCAATAAGAAGTGGTGGTGGAGAGAATTTGGGTTTGTTTATAAAATGTGGAATGTTGATAAAATATGTATTGAAAGTGGTTATTGGTGTAAAAAGAATTATCACTAATTTAAGTTTATCCAGAGGAAATACATAAGTAAAAAACTAATTATATAAGAAGACTATATGGTTAAGAGAAGAGAACAAGGCATATTGGTGAAGGAAGATGGTGGTGTGTGGAATTTTCCCAGTATAAGAAATACCACACCCTGATCAATAGTCATGATGAATATGAAGAGTCCGAGTGTGGCCTCACCCAAATTGCATGTTATGGTGATTTGATGATACCAAATGCTATAAATTAAAAGATAACATGTTTTAGTGTATTCCATGTTGGAATTAAAATTCTTTTATGAAACATGGTAAAACTGATTTTAGGTGTGTTGTTAGACATGGTTTGGCATTTTTTCTTTATGGAGGATCTGGTTAGGAAGTGTCCAATATAGCCGAAGAAAAATGGTATTTCCTGTAGTGATACAGGCCATGATTAACCAAAAGAGTTTCAAGATGATATATCCTAACTGACTATGGTGCATGTCATAGTGTTTAATATGTTGGGTGCATTACGACCAACATTTTATAAACCCACCATAGTGAAAAATATATGGTCGAGTGTGTGTTCTACATTGAAGATTCACAATTAAAAAAATCCAACATGGGAGAGACCACTCCATTTCACTTGGTGAGGCATAAATTGAGTGTGGCTACCTGCTCCTCGTTCCCTACACCGATGCCCTAGCATGATGATGGTGCTTGTGGCTCCCCCCTCCACTCCGGAGGGTGGGGAAGCTTTGTCTGTGTCTTCCTCTAAGGCTTAGATGCATCCCTTCTCCACTTTCTCAAACCCTGGTTTTTTATCATATTTTCCTCCCATATCAATTTTCCCAAAGGTCTCTAATCTCTTTAAGGGTGCACCTCAGATCTCGATTTCACCCTTGGAGTTCAATGAAGCATTGGGTTGTCTTTATAAATTTAGTATATCATTTTAGGTCTCATCGGCCTTCAGTAGATTCTTTCTATAGATTTGTGTTTAGATCCTGGGGTTTTCAAGAATGCGCAACTGTCGGCCTTCTAGATAAAAGACATATCCTATTCCATTTTGCTTCAACAGAGGATTTAATTACTACCTAGTCCAGAGCCCTATGGATCTATAATGAAAATATTTTTTATCTATTTCAGTGGACCTACAAATTTCATATGTAGATAGACTCTCCATCCACAGTCATGTGGGTATGTCTTCCTGAGTTTCCATAGCCTTTCCAAAACCTCTCAATTATATATTTGTTCAGAAATCTGGTGGGTCACAATCTGTGTTTGGATTCCAGAACAAGCTCAGTAATCCACCTGATATCTCCCCACATTTTTGTTATGGTGGACACCTCTAATCCACCAGTGGAATTCATTTGGATCATAGTTGGGGAGGAATTTTGATGTAAACAGGCTGTTATTTTTGAATCCTGGATAGATTCCTATTTGTCATGCAAGCTCTTGGGTCACCGGTCTTCTTCTTGTCGTGGAGGGAATCAAGTGGATCATGGGGTTCCTAATTTGAGGTTTAATGGAGATGTTGATTCCACTGCGATCTCTGTGGACCAGCATGATGGGTTATATACTCCTTAGGCAGAGGCGAGGCCCAGGAATTATAATCTGAAAGTCTTATATGTCTTCAATCACTTGAGAAATTATTTGGCTATCCCCAATCTTGTTCATGAGGATCCAGTTCCTAATAAAGTTATTATAGTGGACATGGTACCATATCCTAGTCTCTATTCTGTGAATTATTTATCTTTTGTAGGGGTAGTGCACTCTGGGACTGTTCAAAACTATGAAGAAGCGTGGCGGATGTCCAATAATAAGGGCCCTTTGAGTAGTGAGGTTAGGGGGAATCTCTTTCAAGGATCAGAGGGATGAGTGGAGTCTTTGGATGGTCCCAACCATGGAATAAATATGCTAGTATTAATGCTTGGAAACCAATTTTCTACCTTAGGGACTGAGGAGGTTCCTCTGGATTTTTATGCTAACGATTGGGTTGATGTTCAATGGGAGGGTGAGGTTTGCAGTTTGGTTTATATAGATAGTATGGAGGATGATCATAGTAGAGGGGTTTACAGCCCCAGAAAAAAATAATGGAAGGAAGAGTTCACATGACTTAAGAGGTTGCAGTCTAGTCAAGGAGATGTATACCAATGGGAGGAAGGGCTAATCCCACCTTCCTAAATCCATAATTACCCGATCTTCCTCAAAGTTGAGAAGAAAGGGGATGATGGGAAACTCTTCTTTCACTGAGCATATTAGAAAAGGTGAGTTATCTAAATAAATTGAGAAGAAATATGAATCAAAGGAAAGGTATTGTGCGTCTGCTAGAAATAAGCTCTACAGGATACCCCTGGAGTAGCAGATTCTGAGTATGGAGCAGCTAAGCCTAGAAAGGCCAGCACATGCTAGGGTGTTTCTACTATCCAACAATAATAGACAGGTGAGGAGGATGCATCAAATGTAAATCCTATGGATATGCTTATGAATTCGGAGGAATTAATGATGGAGGAAGTGCTCAACATAAATTCCACACGAGAGGAGGTGGATATGATGATGGGAAGGATGATTCGAGTTATAACAAATGGTGATTAGGGTGCCTGGATCAGAAAATAATACCTTTTACTTATAAGAGGTTTCAACAAAGGGAATATTACCATAGATGAGTACATTCACACCTGGGACAAATAGGCGAATCAATTTGAAGAGCTTATAAAGGATAACCAAGGAACTCAGGTAACAACTCTCTCCTGGAAATTATTTAGGGATACTACTACAAAAATTATTAAGCTATTTTTCAATGAGTTTGTGATGTCTTACGGTGTTTTCCAATCTGGATGAACTCTTTTGGTTTATCAATTTCTTCCTTAAAGTTGACTTGAAAATAAAAAGATAATTTTGTGGTGGAATAAGAATACAACATATCTAAATCCATAGTGATATGTTTTTTTTAAACATCGGGATTATATAGTGAGTGGAAACCTGGACAACAACATGTGTTGATTGATGATTCAAAAGGTGGGGTAGTGAAGTTTCCAAAAACCAAAATGTGGTGATCAAGCCCAATATATAGTTCTAGGTGTGTCGGTAGTTGACATGGATAATCAGGAGGTTTTACTCATGTGATTTATAGGCTATATGTTTAATCTTCATACATCATGTGTCTTGTTTTTAGACCATAATCCAAGACATGATATTAAGAGATTACAAAATTTCACAAATATAATTAAATGAACATTTAATTACATGATTCAAAGAGGATATAGAGTTATGAATAAAATACTAGATTAAATTCGTGGGAGTTATGGGTAGTTTTCACAGTCCATAATGGTATGAAAGGTAACCAATTTATTATCTTACCATCATCTATTTAAAAAGGTATATTTACATGGATAAGAGAAAGGTTGAAAAAATTCCACACATAGTAATATCCAAAGTTCATAGGTAAAGAAAGAGGTGATCTAGGCAAGGGGCTATGAAGAAGAAGGATTTTTCACCCCTTTAAATATATTTCAAAAGTTGAATAATAATCAATTTATATTCTACAATAAATAGAATATGAGTTTTGCGATTATTATTGAAAGAAAAAGTGGGGTTTTATGGATATATTCACAGTTTGTGAAGAGTAGTGAGTAGAATTCAACGGAACTAAACCATAATTGGTTTATCATCTACAAAAAAAGATCTATATGAAGGGACCTACATATCCATAAAATATGTGGAGATCCTACCTTAAAGAAATGATAAAAGGTTGAGTAAGATTGAAGCGTGTTAACGACAACATTAAGACAAAGTGAGGGAAATGATTCTTGGGTTATAGTGAGTGGAACCAAAATATTTTATGGTAGTGAGCCTAATCATGGAGTAACCTATCCACAAACCCACCATTATTCAGTATAGATAATTGATTTTAGTGCATGAAACATCATATAGTCATTCTCATTAGAGTAGCCCAATTAGGGTGACCCAAGTAAATTCTATGTGTCCTATATACTTTTTTCATGCACATAAAAAGTGATTCAAGAAACCTTAATGAATATATAGTAATAATGTATAATAAATAAAATATTAAATTGGATCAAGTAAATCAATAGAGAAAAAAGTTATGACCCTTAAGTTAAGAGGCCAAGATCTGAAAAAGGGCAGTGAGGATATTAATGAAAAGTAATTATTTAGAATAAATTTGAATACCCTAACTAAACACTCCTCTCAAGGTATATCTCATTTTAAGCCCATTTCATACTTAACATATTGGTTAAAATAATTATAGGTCGCCATTGGATTGGTAAAGGCTTCGAATGAATTCAGATTTATATTTTTGGTTAGTTTGTTTCAGAAATCAGCTCAAAGGTGGTGGGAGATAAAGTTTGGAATTCTAGAGGAGGTAACTTGGGAGGAATTTATTTTTCTATTAAATAAGGATTTTTTCTACCATGTACATATTCATGGTCATATAAAAGATCTCCAGGATATTTGGCAGGTTTCTAAGAGTGATCACTACTTTGGGATCCATTTATGGATTTTATTAGGGAGTTTCCCGGTTTTTTCCCTGAGGAGAAAGAATGAGAGAATTTTATTGAGTCTTCATTAAGTCTATAGAACTATTGTTCTATTATTCCTCATTATTTTATTTCCAGTAAAGTAGTGAGGAACTGATAATAGATCATGAAGATAGGGTTGTTTATGATGAAAGGTTCCAGTAAAGACTCATCCTGAGAGGTTGGGAAGATTGAGATGAATTCAATTATTTGTGGTACTCAGAGTTCTTGAGAGAGGGGAGTGAGTAGATATTTTAGAGATCTAGTGTTTCATAATTCCTTGGGGTTGAGTATCTTGATGTCTCCTATGTCTAGGGAGCTGATTTTATTTCAGTGTAATGTTGTGGGGAATCATCAGTATGTCTTCCCCAAGATTTATCATGTTTCTTAGTCTTTGGTAGAAATTTAACTATGGTAATGTGAAGGTATAGTCCTTAACCTTTCATGGAAACCTTGGAAATGAATTTTTAAATTCATTTTGAAGTATTATTTTTCCTTAATATTATTTAAAAGTTCAAAATACCCTCTTGCAACACCTTGGGGTTGTTTTATTTTGAATATTTTTTAATATTTTAAAAGAGTTTTTTTAAAGAGTATTAATTTTCAATTATAGTTAACTTTAATGGGGGATTTTTATTGTATGGTTGGTTATAATTAGTGTGTTTGGTGGTATGTTTTTTTGGTATTTGTGTTACTTTTTGAAGAAGAATCTCCCCTGGTCATTGGTGGCTTTCTGAATGTCATTCCTATGGGGGGAGTTGTGTCCTATCCATTGTTTAGGCTCTATGAGGTATTCATGTTCTATTTAATAGGTATCATTACCTAAGAATTTTTATTGGTTGTTTGTGTCAAATTTTTTGATCACCTCATTCCTTTTATGTGGTGGTTTTGTTTTGATTGTAGTAGGATTTCTGAGAGTTATCTCATGAGGTAGTTATTCAGACCTTCCTCTTTCATCCCCCCTCTTCGGTTTTCTTATTCCTAAGGAAAATATTTTCTTAAAATAAATATACTTTATTGTACTAGACCATTTTTTACCATTACTTTTTTTGTTTTGGGTGATGGAGGCTTTGAGAGGAAGTTTGGTGGTATTCTGGGGAGAAGCATTCTGGCTATCTAGAGGGTCAGCATGCCATAGTAGAGGGCACGGTTATGATCATTTTTTGGTTCCTTAGAGTGGTGATAATGTGATATGAAATTTTGGTATAGAATGTTAAGCTTTATAATGGTATAACATGCCTTTTTTATGGTAATTTGTTTGATTTACATCTCAGCTAAGGGTCACTTGATCCCTCATGTCTGGGTTTTTGATATTTCTTGTAGGTATCTTGGGATCATATAAAGGCCTTGAAGGACTTATATAACTAGAATAAGGATAAATAAAATTAATCTTATGTAGGTCTTTCTCCTTTAAATGAAAAGGTATCCTACTTGGTTCTGGGGATAACCACAGGTATTAAAATGGATTGGTTGGCCCTTTTAGAAGCTATTTTTCATAGAGAGTTCACCTATGAAAAATGGGGACCATAGAATCACCATTTTTTAGTCAATTTGATTGGTGCGGTGATGAGTTGAGGTGGAAGTTAAAGAGACTCTATGTTTTATGAGAGGGAGTAGGAAATGAGGAGTATGGATTCACCACACCATAGATAATTTCACGGTGGTTATATGTTTGGCCAAAAAAGGAAATTTGAATTTCCCTATATTGTGAGGGTGCCCGTGGTGGTAGTCAAACTTAATTAAATAGATGAAAAACCCATCAAGAAATAGGGGGATTTGTATTATTTTAATAATATACACTCAAATATACCTTTACCATTTTGAATTTATGAATACCAAGGAAGAGGCTTGTTTGGTATTATCTGTTATTAAAGTTCAATTTATCTACCTATTTTAGCCAAGTTCTCATATCTCAATCCCTTATACGATTTCAGTGTCTATAAAATGATTTTTTAGACATCCTTTGAGGATCCTAAACC
Source organism: Viscum album (assembly GCA_963277665.1). Lineage (NCBI taxonomy): Eukaryota > Viridiplantae > Streptophyta > Magnoliopsida > Santalales > Viscaceae > Viscum > Viscum album. The sequence goes on from OY728133.1 coordinate 453,185,360, forward strand.
TATTGATTCGTGGTGATTGGTTCCTCTTTGGATTTGAGGTATCTTCTTTATTCCTACCTTTGTTTCTCTTCATTGTTTCTCTACAGATTGTGAAACCAATGTTGGTGTATGATTTATGAGGATCTTTATTGATATTTAAATAATGATTATGGAATTTTATACTTGATAATTTTTATTATAAGTTTTTGGTGCTTCGATTTTACTCTCTTTTCATAGAGTATATAGGATTCTTGAGGTAGGGGATTTCTAGATTTATCCCATATCTTCTGGAGTGGTATTCTTGAGTAGACTTGTTGTGATTTCATTATATGGTTATATTTTTCCCCATTCCATGATAATTGTTGTTGATTAATGTAATTTCTTATATTATTGGAAAAGTGAAGGACTATATGACACACCTTATGGAAGAATGAATATAAATGAAGATGATGAACTAGAAAGTGTAAAGTGGAAGGAAATTGTGGTTGTGTGCATTTTGTTTTTACTATGATAATTACAAGGTGTGGATTCCTATCAATTGATGGATTTTTCAATGATATTTTGTTATTATTGTTGTTAATGAACCTTGACATATCTAAAACTGAATTAATGCTTAAATAAAATAATTTAAATGATGCTAGTTGAAATTCTAGGAACTGGAGGGGTTGTTTTCATTATTTAATAATTAGTCTTGATGTGTTGTGATTGTGGTGACTCCCATTGAATAGTTAAAAATTTTGTATAATTCTTTAAGAAGTTAATGTGGGTAGGGTTGAAAATATAAATGATTTTTTTGTTAAAAGTGAGGTAGAAACTAGAAAATATATATCAATATATTGGTTAATGGATAGAAATAAAACATCAATGTGATAAAATAATATACTAATGTGATGGTTTAAATAATGAATTGTTGACAATAGAGATATATGAAAATGGTTATAATAAATATGATGAAATATGAATGAATGACATAGTGAATTAAAGGGGTTGGGCATGGGGTTGATGCTCAATGTGTTCATGATACACTAACATGATATGTAGAATATGGTTATATATAATCCTTCTAATGAGATCATCTAAATTACATAACTTAAACTAAATATTCCATTAAAATACATTCACAACACCTTTAAGGTTTAGATCATTAGATAATTAGTAAAACCCATCAACTAATAAAACTCATGCTCTTCTTATCAAATGAAAAATTTCCCCATTATTTAATGCATAATATGTCTTCAACATCTACCCCAAATCCTCTACATGAGATACACTTCTAGATACATATTATGTATTAGTTTTGTTTATAACCAGGGCAATTGGAAACATAATAATGGGGTGACCTTAGATTCTCAATAATGGAAAATATAAATGATAATATTCGAATATCATTATGATCATAATATGATCTTGTGGGTATAATCAAGATACATAAGAAACTTATATATAATAAAACATAGATCATAAATTGTGTCATAATATAAGAATACATCATGAAAATTTTACATATCATAGAAACAAACCATACTTGATAATTTTTTCACCAACAGAGGCATACAAATCATAACATGGTGGATCGGGTATCCCAAACAATTTCTCTTAGTTGATTAGGCTCTACTCACCAATTTCCCATGGTGGATCTGGTTTCACTCACCTATTTTCCTTGGAGGATTAGCCTTTACTACTTGTTTCCCATTTTGGATTTAGCATCACTACTCATTTTAACAATATCACATTAGATTTAAAGATTCATCCAATAAATTATAGGGCTATATAGGGCCCACCCATCACATGAAGATTAACTATACAAATGTGTTCCAGAATAAAGAAACTAATCATCACATCATTAAAACCTTGGAATATGAATGGGTTTCATAAATTATTCAAATGAAAATCATTCACTTTTTATAGCATAAAGAACACATGGAAAGAAAGTGGGTGTCCAATAAAATCTAGTAAATTTATAGGAAAATACCATTCAATATAGAGAATAAATAATACGGTACTTACACCATGTAGATAAAGGTTATATGGTTAAAATAATAATTTCCCTAAAAAATCAATGAATGGAATCTAGGTGAACACTCTTTAATCAAATAAATGGAAAATGGGTTATTCATAAAGAAAATATATTAGAAGAAAAGTTATGTCTATTCATGTTGGATGGTTATGTAGGGAAAGGGTGGTGATGAATCATATCTTTGAAAGAAAAAAATCACATAATCCATTCAGAGAAAGAAAGCTGATGATTTGAAAAGAACATATCCCTATTGTAACAATGGAACTCAGAAGGATGCCAACATATATGAAAAATATCCTTTCAAAAGAATTCTTTCAATGGTATCACATAAGAAGGGATCGAGAATCATTTTTTATGCTGGTAGTTCAATCACACAAATTATAAATAAAAATATATTTGATAATAAATCATATAAATAAATTCCATGAGTGTAAATAATTTTAAATATGAAAAGGAAAATGAAGTTGAAATCTTGAAATATCATTTGTAAAAAAATTAATATTGATATAAAATAAAATCACACATTTCACTATAAAAAAGTAAATTTTAAAAAGGTGAAGTGACAGATTTTGAAAAATTTTACTTCTCAAAAGAATCTCAAATAATGGATACCTGAAAATGAAATAAAGTTTCCTATAGGAAATTTGGATCCAAAGATAAAATGTTTGACAATGACAAGAATCTATCCTTTGTAATATTTATAAAATACCTTTATTGAATACCTACATTGTATGAAGAGTAATAAAAAATTATTTAAATGAAATATTAATTTTACCAAAGAGGATTATAAAATACAATATAATAAAAAACTTGGGTGGGATAACAAAATAATGGAAGAAAAAGGTTCAAGATATAAATTTGTAAGTCGAATAAAGAAGATTTGAGTTATCAATATATCTTACAAGAAACATACTCTATGATGCATGAAATATTTGAAAGGGGGTTTTGTGATAAAAATAAAAAAAATGAGATAATACCAAATAATAAAATTAAATTAAATAATGTTCTCAAATTATATTAAATATATTTAAGAGAATGATCATAAATTTATAAATGAAAATTGAGTTGCTAAAAAATTTAAAAACTAGGGTAACACTTGAGAGTCCAAATAAATTTAAATAAAATTACTTGATTTGGATTAGTATATCCAAATAATTACATGTAAATAACATATATAAATTTCATGGGGTATTAAGTCAATTGAACCGTACAAAGGAAAAAAGTTTCATAACATGTAACAAGTCTTAATGAATCGGAATTGAGACCAAGAAAAACCATTACCTTAATTACCACTTAGTTGCAAAGTGATATAAAATACTATATAAAAAATTAACTATATTAATCACTTATTTAGTGTAATGCTCCGACCCCAGTTACTCAGAGTCGGTGCATTATTACATAACCTTGGCATGATACAAAGAATCATGTCTCGAAAGACCGATCAGTTTAGTAGCCATGGATGTACTAGATACATTCATAAGTTTTACATCACATCATGGAATAAAAACATCAAAAACATTTTGTCCCCTTTTGAACACCCTTATGTCCTTATCCTATCCCTACAGGTCAACCAAAAAATACCTCTTCAAATCCTGGGAAAAATAAAATATAGGAAGGGGTGATCTCAGATGCTCAGTAAGGATAACAATATAGCAGAAACTTTCATAAATAAGCATAAACATTTAAGGAAATGTATAAGACTAAAACAAAAGCCTTTTAAACTTAAACTTCAGCATAATATGGAAAATTTAAAATCAAATAATTCCATTCACTTATTCACATGGATATTCTACTAGTCGAATAATCACATTCAATATCAATAGTCACTTTCATAATGATGGAATGCATAATGCCAAACTTCATAACCACATAGTCAAGGCCTTGAGCCAAGCCTACAAATAAATTTTTTTCAAGGCCTTGTTCCAAGACACTAGTTTGTCTCATGAGACCTACTGATGCATCGAGGAGCTCTAGCGGGCTCCACCTGTTACTTACTAAGTCCAATTTATTCCTCATATGAAAAGGATTAAACATAACATAAACATTTGTATTAAAACTAGCATACAAAATGTCAATAATTTATCCATAAACTATGAATGGTATGAGAATAACACATCCATAGTCATATAACAAAACCTTCAATGCAATATGGAATATCAGTATCATAATAAATCAACTTTAAACAAGCTTAAAATCTATCAAAAGAATGTTTACATAGATGAAATCAAAACTTTTTATAGAGAAACGTCTCTTTCTATTTTAAAATCATTTAAAATTCATATAACTATAAAAGAAAACATTTATTTTTAAAGTATTATGATAATATTGTAAGGAAATCTTCAATGATTTTATAATGGTGGAAAATAGCCACACTCACTGTATAAGTTAAAAAAACATTCCTACCTTAATTTTGTCGAAAAGTTCATAAAGTACCTTGTTGGGAAAATGATAGAAAGATTCATTTAAAAACATATAAGGTCAAATAAGGGTATAAATGACTTTAACCCATTGTCTAGTAAATAGTAAAAATGTTTTGAAATACATTTTTTAAGAAAACACGGATATGGATGATAAAGAAGTCCTAGTAGATACTTACGTAGAAACAACCTCAGATAATAAAGAGATTATGAAATTAACCCTTACCTTGTACTTTTCCTTAGTTGATGGTATGTTAACCTCTGGTATAATAGTTAGAAAATTGTTATAAATTATAAAATAACTATATATATAAATATTATATCATATATGATCTTATAAAATTGATTTGTTAATAATATTTTTGTAGTATCATTGTTTTGGGTGTTAAATGATTCGTTTTCCTTTATATGAATGGTTACGTAAGCCATGATTGATTTGGATAGGATGTATTTGATTTATATACAGAATGATATTCTATTATTAAACATTATTTTTAATCATAAAATGAAAATTATTCTTGAATGATTATGATGGGGAATGAATCTCATCGCATTCGTGGAGATAGTAATTCGTACGTACACACGAGAGACAATATCATTATATTGATGTTGAAATCATATGTAATTAGATGGTATATCATATATATAAAATCATTAAATTTTTATATTTATTATTTACATCAGTTATACTCATTATTATACCCATCCAAATAATGAATTGTTTGAATAACAAACTACACAACGACGTGGGAATATAATAGAAGATAAAAGATGTGCTTGGATCTCACAGCGGCGCTCTCCCAAAACCCTATCTCTCTAAAACTCAAACAAGATTATTTCCTCTCAATCGATCTTCACTCATAGACTATGGATCTTATATGGGATCTCCATTCAAAAGAAACTGAGAAGATGTAACGCAATGAAACGTATCAAGCGCCAAATGAAAGAGTTAAGGGTGTCTCTTTCATGGAAGCATTGATGGGCTCTGAGCTCTCAAAATCGCCATAGATGAAATCTATCAGTATTAAGAAATTTGAGGATGGTGGATTTTGTGTAGAAGTAGACCCATCCACGATCCAACAGCGAACTCGGATTTTTAAGTTCTCTGTTATGGGTCGTGTCGCATATCTTAAGGGGGATAAACCATGGTCCTTTTCTGATTTGAAAGTTAGAATAAGGGCTTGCTGGGGTTTCAATAACTGGAAACTTGTTACAATTAGGAAAGGTTAATTCTATATGTTGTTTTCTTCACAATCTGATTTGGACCGAGTATGGAATGTGGGTAACCTAAACCTGAAACCAGGTTTCCTTAGACTCTTAGAATAAAACTTTGTGTTTAATCCTAACCTACAAAAAAATAACATTTCACAAGTTTGGTTTAGGTTTTTCAATCTGAACTGGTTTTTTGGCACCCCCAAATCCTTAATGACATTGTAGCTTGCATTGGTTCTCCTCTGAAAATTGGCCATAGAACTCTTAATGGTGTCCTTGTTTTTTATGCTAGAGTCTGTATTGAGGTTAATTTGGAAACAAAACCTCCTAAATCCATTACCTTCTCTACTAAGGATTACAAAAAATTTGTCAAGTTGGAATATGTGAGGCTTCCTCCATATTGTGAATTTTGAAAGATTGTTGGGCATTCCATTCACAATTACTGGAAATTCCACAAATAACCTCCACATCCAAGCAATACTAGATGGACTGATGTTAAAGGAAATAGAAGAGTGAAAGAGTCTAATTTAGAGAAACATAAAACTTCCAAAAATGGAGAGGACAAATGGGTTGTAAAGTCCAATTCCTTTGGACTTTTAGACTCTGACAAAGGTAAGTCATGGGTTGTCCTGGTTGAGGAAGAGGGTGTTGAAAAAATTAAATAGGACATTAAAAATTATATTGAAGAGAAAATCATAGAAATTTTTTCACACCCTCAGCTTGACTCTGATTTGGCTGACCTTCCCCCTGAAACTGATGCCCCTTTGATCCCTAATCTGTAGGATACAAACTCATGTCTTACTAATTTTGGTTATAAGATGCAGGAGCCACAAGCCCTTTCCCCTGAACACCCCTCACAGGATGCTCTTATCACTGCTGATGAAACAGTTTTGCATCATTTTTTTAATACTGTGGATAGAAAAAAAAAGGGTGGACTACATTATAAGGCTTCCCTCTTGTCATCACCTTCCAGCAGGGATATGAGGAAGGAAAGTAGTGACACCTACCAATTAGAATATAGAGAGATGAATAATTCTCTTCATGTTAATTGTCGTGGCATTCTAGTTTCCCAAGATTCTAACGTGTAGGATTTAAATAAGGAGCATCAAGACCCTTTGGACACACATATGGATTTTCAGAGTAAATAGAATATTACCTCAAAGGAGTCTACTTATAGGGTTACAACTAGGTCAAAGGCCTGGGTCTCAAAAAAAAGGGGGGATAGCCCCAACAAAAAAATGTATAAATGAATATTTTATATTGGAACTGTCAAGGGATTTCTAACCTTGACACTTTTAATGTTCTTAGGAGATTTATCATCACTCATACCCCTAAACTATTTGCTATTGTTGAACCTAAAATAAATTATGCCGATAGATTTCAGAATGCTTCCCCCTTTGGTTATACTTTCCTAGGGGCTTGTAATAATGGGATATCCTGTGAATATTTATGGCTTTTTGCTCATTCCTCTATTCAAAATGTTAATATATACAATATTACTAACCAATCCATTACATGTTATTACATTTTTTAAAATGCTCATGTCTACACTACCTTTGTTTACGCCTGCAATAGATATCAAGATAGACGAGCTCTTTGGAATGATATCTACCAACTATGTAACACAATTCATAACCCTTGGTTTTTAGTCGGGTACTTCAATGCTATTATAGCTCCTGGTGAAAAAGTTGGCCCTCCTCATGACTCCATCTCCTCTAGGGAATTCAGAGCTTGTATTGAACTAAATAACATTATAGAAATTAACTTAATGGGTTCTATATTTACCTGGTTTCATAAACATTATAATAGGATCATCAGTAGCAAACTTGATAGGGCATTTACTAATGACCATGTGCTTGATAAATGGGATAATATCTCCAGTATTACCCTAGCAAAGATTTCCTCTGATCACCACCCTATTCTAGTTAGTTTTTCACTTAACCCTAGTAAACCCAGGGCTCCTTTCAAATTTAATGCTGCTTGGTCTTCTAACCCTGATTATAGGGATATCATTAAAAGCACTTGGTCTAATATTCATGATCAAAATGATGCTTTTGCCTGTCTGGTGAAATTTAAAATGCTGAAACAAGTCCTAAAAAATTGGTGCAAATCAAAATTTAATGAAATCAATAATGATATCAACTCTTTGGAAAAAAAACTTACTAAATTTCAAAGCCATAATTCCTCTTCTAACTTTTCTCATGATATTCAACATGAAACAAATATTTCCTCTAAGCTTATCAATTTACTTAACTTTAAGGATAATCTTAAAATGCAACTTTTTAATGCCAAATGGCTGAATTATGGGGATAGAAATACTAAATTCTATAATGCCCTTCACAAAGTGAGGAAATCTCATAGGCCCCTTGCCTACCTTAGATATGGGGAGTAGATTCTTGATTCTGAGGAAAGCATCGTCAACCACATTGTCTCTCACTTTTACAATATCTTCAGTGGAACTGATATAGATAGGGACATCAGGCCGGATGTTATTCCGTCTTTGGTTACTGATGAGGATAACTTGTTACTTAATAACACCCCTATTGATCATGAAATCAAAGACACGGTCTTTAGCCTAAAAGAGGATGGTGCCCCTGGACCGGATGGCTTTAATAATGGATTTTACTAAAATCACTGGGATGTTATTCAGGATGATGGTTGTCGAATGGTGAAAACATTCTATGCTAAAGGCACTCTTCCTCATAGCCATAATTCTCAATTGTTTTTCCTTATCCCTAAAACTGATAATGCTGATGAAATTCACCTCTTCAGACCCATTTCTCCTATAAACTCTCTCTTCAAAATCATTACTAAATTGATTTCCAATAGAATTACTGTTATTAGCAACAGAATATTCTCTTGGAACCAATTTCGATTCATCAAGGGAAGTTCCATCCAAGAATGTATCTGTCTTTCCTCTGAGTCCACTAACCTTCTAAACAGGAAAAATAGAGGTGGGAATGTTTCTATTAAGATAGATATTGCAAAGGCTTTTGATACCATTGACTGGAACTTCATGTTTAAGTTACTAAGGTAGTTTGGCTTCATTGAAACTTTCATTAATAGGGTTAAAATGATTTTCAATTAAGCTCATATTTCTATTCTCATTAATGGTTCACCTAGAGGTTCTTTTAAATTCTATGAGGGTGTTAGACAAGGTGACCCTCTTTCGGCTATTATTTTCTCTATTGCTGAATACTACCTCAATAGGTTTCTCATCCAATCTATATAAAATAAAAATATCAAACCTATCATGGCTTCCATAAACTTGATCACCCCATCACACCTTCTTTATGTCGATGATATAATTATCTTTATTCAAGGAGACAAAAATAACATCAATAATATAAAAAATATCCACCTTCATTACCAATAAGTGTCTAGTCAACTCATCAATTGGAATAAATCTTACATATATTTTGGTAAATACTTTTCCCCCAGTAGAAAACTCAACATTTCTAATTTCTTAGGGGTCAAAGAGGGTTCTCTACCCTTCATTTACCTTGATGTTTCCTATTTTCTGGGGTAGACCAAAAGAAAATTATTTTTCTCCTATCATTGATCAAATGCTTAGACATCTTTCCTCCTGGAAGGGATCAAATATTTCGATGGTTGGGAGAATTTCCCTGGTTAAATCCACTATTGTTTCCAAATTGGTCTACTCTATGATGATTTATAAATGGATGAAAGGTGTGTTAAAGTGCATCAATGTCACCATTAAAAATTTCGTTTGGACTGGTAGTACCTTGGATAGGAAATTGGTTATTGTCCCCTAGGAAACCTACTGTAAACTAATTGATAATGGAGGTGTTGGAATTAAGAATCTTACTAATTTAAATGAAGATCTCTAAGCTCAGCTTACTTGAAACCAAATTCATAATGACTCTCCCTCTATGAATTTTCTTAGAGATAGATTTCTCAATAAACTCGTAAACAATCAGGCCCACTTTCTTACTTCCTCTATTTGTCCTCCTATTAAAAATACGTTCAATTCTATTATGGGTAATTCCATATGGATGGCTAGTAAGGACTCTAATTTAAGATTTTGGTTTGACAATTGGACTGGCGCTCCCTTGTTCTCCTTGATGTCCAATAACCCCCCTGCTTTTCTCAATAATGATAACATAAAGAATATCATGAGCATTTCTAAACCTGACTTTCCTGATGAAATAAAACAAATTTTTTAGAACTACCCCTTCACTAACACTAAGGATTTCATGATTTGGGAATCTTTACACAATGGAATGCTTGATTCTAAAAACTACTACAATCATCTATTTATCAATGAATACAACAATATTTCCTGGATTAAAAACATTAATAAACCCTGGATTAAACCTTCGTGATTCACATTAATTTGGAACATTGATCATTATAGAATACACATGGATGATTTCTTACAAATCTTTGGGATTAATCTTTGCTACAAATGTCGAATGTGTAATCAACATAAATAGGATATTAATTATCTTTTACTTTCTTGTGATATGGAAAATGCTCTCTGGAATTATATTTCTGACATCTTTGAGTGCATATGATTGCTGGATAGTTCTATTACATTGTAGATTCAATAGTGCACAGACATTTCTGACTCCCAAAAGATCAAAAATCTTCTTCTTGTAGCTGTTACGGAGCTTCTTTATGTAATCTGGTATGGTCAAAATGATTTTATTTTTAGTAATAAATCATTCAATCTTAATGCAGGTAAAATTAAAATTCTCATGGACATTCGTGAGGCAGCCTCGATTCAACAGGATCAATGCATAAACTCGTTTCGTGATTTTGGGATCCTTCATCAAATTGGAGTGAATGGGAAATATCCTCATCCAAAGTCTACCTTTGAAGTGTTCTGGATTCCTCCTCCCCCAGGATGGATTAAAGTTAATGTCGATGGTGCCTCAAAAGGCAACCCCAACCCAGTAGGTTGTGGTGCTATTTTCCAGAATCACCTGGATCAGACTCTTGGATTCTTTTATGGATGTTGTGGCACTACTTCCTCACTAGAAGCGGAGATGCTGAGTGTTATCCATGCTATCTATTTTTTATGGTGCCGCAACTGGAACAACATATGGATCCATAGTGACTCCACTACTATTATCCAGGCCATTTGTAGTGGTTACATTCATCTTTCTTGTTCTCTCACTGATCTCTAGATTTATTGTTTGAACTCACTTTCTGATATCAACTTCATCACCACCCACACCTACCGTGAAGCTAACATGATTGCTGACGGGCTTACCAATATGGGTGTTTCTCATGCTATGATTTGTAGGGATGATATTCCTCTTGAGTTAATCCCTCTCTATGTTATGGATGTTAACAAAATTCTATATTTTAGACTTATATAACCTCTTTTTTTATCAATAATTTTTGGTGTTTTGATCATTGACCAGAACACTACCTTTCAAAAAACACTACACCACGACGTGGAGACGGTAAGCCATACGTACACAAGTATGGTGAATTTTCCATTTATAGGATGGATATAACAACGAATATGGTGTAATAATATTTATAATAACATCATAGTATGTAGGAGGTACTAGAGTTATTATTTTGGTAAGGAAACAACAAAGAAACAGGAAGTGGAAGAAGAAAAGAACTTGAAAGAAGGCGGTGAAATTATTACCTCTTCTTCGAGTGTTTCCTTTTGAGTTGATCAAAAGGGCTCCTTAGGTTGTCTTTATTATCAAAGTAAGGCCTCTAGGTTTAATTTAGGGAAGTTGGAAGGATATTTGGGTAGGGTTTTTCTGAGACAAAAGGATTTGGAGGTGTGAAATTAAGAGAAGGGGAAGTGCCCTTGTATAAGAGAGGAGAGGGTCATTTTAGGAAAAGCCAGAAATATTATTTTATAATAAAATAATTTTCGTTTATAATGGCTCAAAAATGAATTTTTTAGAGGATAAGGTGGTTATGGGTTGAAAAACTCTCAACCAATAGGTTTTAGATAGGTTTCGGTCATCATATTAACCTTATCTTGTATATTTAACTCTTAGTTAAATAGTTTGGCATTTACCATGTCTCTTTGTATTTTTATATTATATGGTTTAGAAACTTAATATAACAAGCCAAGACAACCCCATGTGGTTCATAATTAAAATATATAACCTTATCTAAGCCTCTTGGATAAACCATAGATTTTTAAGAATATTATATCAATCAATAATATAGTATTTGTTTTAAAAACTCAATTATGTCAATTTTGACACTATTTAGTATTTGATTTTTTTGAAGGCCATAAAAACTTTATCACTTTGAATAAAATTTATTTAACCAACCCTAACATGTCATATTAACCTATAAATTTTTTTCAATTCATCACAAGTCTCAATTTACATTTATTTGGATATTTATAATACCAATTATTTTAATATTTCATTAATAAGGTAATTACTGCATCATCATTGTGTCATAAATAAACTAAATTATTTAATGTCTAAAAATTATAAATAAAATATAATTATATAGGAAATTTTATTATATTTCTAACGAATATTTATAGTCTAATTTATATTGTCTTTAACCCTATATTAAAAATGGTTTAGTTATTAAACTTTGAATTCAACTCTTTTAACTCTTCTTTAAAGAAAATAATAATAAATGTACTAATCTAATCCAAGTGGACCTAAAGGATCATATTTTATTCCTAAGGTTTTTTTTGGTCGAATAAAAATAATCCAATATAATTAGAAAATGTGTTAGGTAATTATAATATAAATTTTACCTTTAATTACCCTATTTACTTTTAACCGTGGTAAATAAAAGTCAAAAGTTACTATTCCCCAAAAATTATTTTTATCTTATTGAATCTCATTTTACTTACTGATGTAAACTTTATCTCTTATATTTTTTAAATTCAACTCATAGAAGCAGTAAAATTATGTTTTATGCAAATTTGCAAACGTGCCTGGAAGGTGGGTAAAAGACGTTAAAAAATAAATAAAATTTTATATATCTAATTTTATTATAAAATGACTCCACTGAATTAAATTGAACTTATATAGGTTTTATATATCTATTTTGACTTAAAATAAATTTAAATAAAATAAATAGTTTTTTAAATAAAAAGTTGGTTTTAAACAATAACGTAGTGTTTTTCACTATTCATCAAAAATTGAATGTTTTCAGGAAAATACCAAAAAATAACCCTAAGATAATTTTGATATTCCGAATTAAAAAATGAATTCTATTTTAAAAAATTAAAAACATAGAAGTTTTATTTATTAATTTAAAATTAATTCCTGTTGTCAAAACCAAAAAAGTGGGTTTTCAAGTAAAAGCTATCAAAAGATTAACATGTGTTTAAGTCAAATTTAAATGCGAAATTACTTATTATGACCTACATTGTATTTAATGATAGAAATATAATATAATTATACTTCCAAACCGTTCAAATGTAAAATTTTACACTATAAATTATTTGGATTAAAAAGGTTGTTTTCAATTAAAATTTTGTATTTCTCACTATTCACCGAAATATGAAAGTTATCATAAAAACACCAAAAATTTATCAAAACTAAATTTTTATGTCCCAATTCTAAAGAATAAGTTTATTTTCTCAAATTTAATATATAAAAGTGTCAAGTAATGGATTTAAAAAGGGTTCTCTATTAAAAGGCGGGAAGACTTCATTTTTTGAAAAATACCTCTTTTATCTTAAAATTTGAATTTTTCTTATGTTATGTCTAAGAAACAAAAAAGTTGAATGTTAATATTATATATGATATATAAAATTTAAAATGTGTTTAATACTATTCATAACCTCTTTTTTTTAAACGGCTAGTTTGGTAAGTCGTGGTGCGCTTGAACTCGGTGTTGCGTGTAGTGAAAATTATTGAAATAATTTGAAGAGATAACATACTATAAAATCTTGGCATGTTACATTTGATAACCATATTAATACCTAAAATTATTTATAATTTTCATTTATAATAATTATCAATACGTATATTAGTTAGTTTTTACTAGTTTTCCCACATGAGGTGTTTATTGTTTTGATCATTTGTACTAGTTTCATAGGAGTGGTGTTGGTATTTAATATTTTCCAATTTTTATCATTATAATATAATCAAATTTATTTTAATGGATGAATAATATTTATTTATTAAGTATCAGTTTCCTTTATGATTGTTTTACTTTTTATCCTTGAAGACGAAATCAATAATGTGAAAACTTTGATGATTTACTTAACCGATTAAAGGCGTTTTATTAATTATTTAAATAAATCTTGATTTATCCTTTACAAAAAAGCCAAATAATTTTTAAAATATTTATATCATATTATAAAATTAATTATTCTTTCATATTCATCCATGAAATAATTTCATATCATCGTTCAATTATGTGGTCAAACTAGCCCAAACATGAACATGCCATGATTAATGGATGATTATGTGGTGATTTAGTTGAAATATCATTATAAAAATTGAATAATGATATCATTCAGTGTTTATTTTTGTTATATATAATAATTATAAATAATTATGAGAATATGTGATGCATATAAAACAATTACATAGTATGAATAAAAAAAATTTCCTTCTTAGTTCATTTGTTTAAGACGGTTCATTTTATAATGATGTTTATCATTCATATAATTAATAATTTATTTAATTTATATTAAAATAAAATTATTAATATGATAAAAATAAAATTTATCCTAAAAAACCATTCCTAGATACATTCATTAAAGGTATAAATTAAAATGGAACTCACCATCCCATGAAGGCGATAGGCACATACACATGTATGATGCTTTCGTTTTCCTTAGAAATGGGGAGGGGATTAATATGGTTATCATTTTAAAATATTAAATAAGATATATATGTATGTATGTATGTATGTATGTATGTATGTATGTATGTATGTATGTATGTATGTATGTATGCATGTATGTATGTATGTATGTATGTATGTATGTATGTATGTATGTATGTATGTATGTATGTATGTATGTATGTATGTATGTATGTATGTATGTATGTATGTATGTATGTATGTATGTATGTATTTATCATAATTATATATTATATTCCTTTTTTAAACCATCCATCTTAGTAAATGAAGAAAAATGAACATGTTACTTTGTGGAGGTGGTAGTCTGCACGTACTCACAATTCACATTTTTATTTATCTTAATGGAAAATAGAAAGATGGTTAATTCATTTAACATAATAATGAAAATATATCAGTATATTTGGGATAATTATTTAATCATTTTAATATGGTGTAGTTAAATTGTAATAATAATTAGTGTACAGAAAGAAATATAAATAAGAAAGATAGGTTATGAGATTACACCTCACTTCTTAGATCATCTCTTTTACAAAGGGGGTTAAGCCTTTAAGGGATGGTATTTTGATAATAATATAACATATTTAAGGTTTATTGTATATAAAGGATAGTATTGGTCAGAGATATTTCCAAAAAAAAGGTGTTTTTTATGATGTTCAATTAGTAGAGGAGAGCCCATTTTATAAGTGAAAATGGATGGAATTTTTTGCATGTACCCAAAACATTTCAATAATGGAAAGTAAATCTCAATTAAAGTGGTAAAAAATTATAAATAATGGTTAATAGATGTTATAATGTGGATAAAGGAATCAACCACACATTATCACCCATGTTTTAAACATTTTTTAGGACATATTTTTTTTGTACTTTTATCATTTTAGCTTTAATCGTGGTAACTAATTCTTATCCAAGGTAACTAATCCTTTATGAACTAAAAATAAAATGGACCTTATTATATAATTTTGAAATATTAATTCAAAATTTCAAATACATTTTAATATTTAAATTTTCTAAAATTGATCAAAATTAATTTTAAAATACTAAATGTATAATGTATTAAAAGTGTTTTTACAAAAATATCACTCTTGTTCTAAAATTTTAATTATAGGTTTGTTAACCAAATTATATATTTTTAAACTTATAATTTAACTTATAAAATTCACAGTTTTTCAATAAAAATGTTTTTATAAATTTTCAAATCATGTTTATAAGATTATAATGCCATAAAATGCTTGACATTTGCTAAAGGGGTGTATTCCACTATTCACCTTCAAATTAATTTTTCTATAAAAATAAAAAAAATTGTAAGATAATTGTTTTATGTTGAATCAAAAAAATAGAGTTTATTTTTCTAATTTAACATTATAAAATATATAAATTTAACTTTTAAATAAAATTATAAAGCATAGTGAAAAACTATTTTCAAATGAAAATAACTTTTTAAAATACTAGTTATTATTATTATTAATTTCTATAATACAAAAAAAAGTTATAATTAATCAATAAATTTTATATTTTATTAATATCACAATTTAAAAATAATATACTTAGTTTTATTTTATAAAATTTAAAGAGCATAAAAAATAGATACTTAAACATAATAATTAATTAGTTAAATTTGTATAAAATAACCTATATATATTAATATATTTCATAATTAAATTAATATTATTCATGCCTACCAATTCAAAAAATATTTTTAGCAGTCAAATTTAATATAATATACATATACACACACAATAGTTTTATTTTAGTTTGTTGTTGTCTGTGAAATAAGCTATGAATTTAATGGATCCAAAAAATTTGTGTTGTTAATTTATCCCCCCTTAAATATATTGTATCCTCAAAATTTTAATTATTTTTAACTAATGGAAGAATGTGATGGTATTCTTAACAAATTCATAATTCAGTATAAAACTTATAATTTGACATCTACCGTACTCGTTTTTGTCTATATTAAGTTATTTATCCTTCCTCAAACAATATTAATCATTCATAGAATCATATACCCAAGTGTATATATACCATAATAATATATAATCTATAACATAACTCTCCCAAAACCATTTTAATCTCTAAGACATTCAACCACCATGAGATTATATATTCCTTACAAAATTAACTCTATCTTTAACCCTTAAATGTATTAATCACTACTTCATAAAGTCAGAAAATAATAACAATATGTATATCATAATCCCAAAAATTCGATAATAATTACCAAAAATATCATGGATCATTGTTTAATGAAATCAATATTTATTTCCAAGTCTATCAATACTATCTAACTTACTTTTATAAAAATCAATCAACCCTTTAATACTTCAACATCTAGCATATATTAAACCTAAGAGTTTCCTATACCTCAATCATGTGTTCTATAATATTTATCCAAAATATATAACCTTATCATAAAATTACTTTTCAAATTTATTGATATTATTTAATATATTTTTCCAAACCTTTAAATACAAAATACCGATGAAAAATCCTTATATGTTTCATATAATCCTCATAAATTTTAGAATATACTATAATACCATTGATAAATATAACTCACTAATGAAAATATAAATGTGTCTTGATATTCATTTTCTATTGATATATCAACATAAATACCTTAGGTAAGGCTAGGAAACACACATTTTACATTTTATTAAGAATATACTAAGATTATAAAACTTTTGTGTTTTCTCCATTATTTCGTTATAAGACATAGTGGTTTCTAGATATATACCTTTATCAACTGTATTTATGTGATCTTGGTTCAACCAAATACTGAAACCAAAAATGAAAATATAATATACAAAATATGAATATGAAAATGTCAATATAAATTTTTCTTCCCTTAAGGCACATTTCTACTTAAGGTATGATACTTTTGGTTCAACTTATGAATCTCTTTATTTAATCCTCAGTTATCCATGATCAATTTATTATTATGTTCTCTAACCAGATTAGTTAGAATCATATTAAAAGGATCCTTATAATATTGCATCAATAATAGTATCAAATCCCAATAACCCCAAATATTTTGGGTTTAATGTGTGGATAGAATGTGAAGGTAATGATGCTTGTTGGTGGAAGGATCTCTCGATAGGGGTGGTCACATACCACAAAAAAGGCTTCAGTATAGATGAAGGGAATTGTTGAAGGAGAAGGTAATAAAGGAACAAATCCTTGGTGGTGGAAAGATGTGTTGACATCAGCATAATGTTGTAGTTGAGGATGTCAGTGATGATAAGGATTGATCCTCAGTGAAAATAAGTCAGTGGAATGATGAAAAGACACAGTGGGGGGGGATTCTTCAGTTTATGAGACCACTATGGAGATTAGTTGTGGCAGTGGGGCTCAAATATATTTGAGTGCAAGTCATGGTTGGGTGACATCAAGGTGGTCTAGATTCATAAATACAGGCCCATATGAGGATTTATAGCATGGTTAACCCACCATCATAGCTAACCGTACTGGTAGTGATTGAGACGGTATGGATTTATCCATTGGTACTAGGTATTATTAAATTATAAATGGTTAAATTATAGATATTAATCTTTACAAGGTTGGGTTCTTTGGATCATTAAGGAATAAATAAGGGCTAGGGGAGGGGTTGTTTTATATTTTTGGCCCTTAGGCCCTCAGGTCATGTTCAAGACCTTGTGCCTCTGGGCCTATGGGTCGTGTAAGTTTTCCCTCTCAAAAATATTTAATAATAGTGTTTATTTAATATTTAATAATAATATAGGTAATGTGTGCTTGTGGAATAATGTTTCATTAAGGATAATGTGATTAACCATACCATATATTCAGAGAGTGCCAAACTAGGTGTTCAGTTAAGCATCTTTGTCATGCACCAGGTAATGACTAAGTTAATACCCAACATGCCCTTTTTAGGTTTATTACCTATGGGTACATCTATGCCAAAGCCTGCATCCATAGGGATTCCATTTCTAGGAAAACCACATAATCAAAACATGATAAAAATTTCATGATATTAACCTACACATAGACTTATCCCTGATACATTTTAATGTTCTCTTATGTAAATCCCAAAAATATTAAAAATTACATCAACTAACCTAAAGGGTTATCTATACCTTAAAATTATGTTTAAACTTAAATTATCAACCTTTTATTCCATTTATAACTCTTAAATTATCCCAAATCAATAACATCACAATTTTAAAAGTTTTCTAAACTTTTACCTAATGCCAACTATACTAGTCTACTGAAGTGACCATTTAAAGTATATCAATTAAATAAAATATATAATTAAAATAAATTCTCAAGACCTTTTAGTTTTATATTTTTAAATAATTAGGAAAAAAATTAACTAACAAAGCTCATTCTATTTGTATCAAATGGATATTTTTTCCACTACTTAATCAATAATAAATATTCAACAGTTACAATAAATCCTCTACACAATATACACTTCTAGTCACATATTATATATTACTTTTCTTTATAACATTTAGAAATTGAGAAATAAGAAAGGGGTGATTTCATATTCCCAGTAAGGGTAAACATAAGTGACAACAATTGAAAATCATTAGTGACTATATGATGAGCATGTGGGTATAATCAAGATACATAAGAAAATTATACCAAATAAAGAATAGATCAAAAATCATATTATAACATATGAATAAATCAATAAAAATACATATAAATAAATAAACAAGGCATAATTGAGAATTATGACACATCCATAAGCATAGAAATCATAACATAGTGAATCAGGTATCCCAATCTGTTTCCCTTAGTGGATCAGGCTCCAATCATATGTTTCCCTTGGTGGATCAAGATTTAATCACCTATTTACCTTGGAGTATTAGGATTCATTACATGTTTTCCATTTTAGATCGATCATCACTACTTATTTACTCATTATCTCATGAGATTTAAAGAATTTCCTAATGAATTAGAGGGATATATAGGGCTCACCCATTACTTAAAGATTAACCATATGCATGTGTACCAAAATAAATCATCTAATATAGAATACTATATTTACACAATATAGATAAAGGTTATATGGTTAATAAAAATAATTTCTACAATATATCAATGAATTTAATCTAGGTGAACACACTTCAATCAGATGAAAGGAAAATAGGGTATTCACAAGGTAAAGGAATTTGAAGAAAATTTATGTATATTTACGGTGGATCGTTAGGAATGAAGAAAGAATAGATGAATCATATATTTTATAGTAAATAAAATTAAATAATCCATCAATATAAATAAGGAAAATGAATGAAAAAGAAAATATCCCCAGTGTAATAAAGGAACTAAAAATTATGTTGAAATAGATTAAAAACATCCTAGTAAAAGAATGATTCGAACGGTATCACACAAGAAGGGACCAAGAATCGAATTATTTGATACTATGATTATAATCAAACATACTATATATATATACATATCAGAGAGTAAATAATGTAACATAAATCCCATGATTTTAAATCCTTTTGAATATGAAAAGGAAAATGGATGTGAAATCTTAAAAGAACCTTTGGAAAAAAATTAACATTGACTTAAAATATAAACCTACATGTCACTTTAAAAACTAAATTTTGAAAAGGTGAAGTGATTTTGAAAACATTTACTTTATAAAATCATCTCTAATAGTGGATCTGTGATTATTATATAATTTTTTTAGGCTAAATTTAGATCCAAAAATAAAATATTTGATAATTAAAGGAAAATAACCTTTTTAATATTTTGAAGATACCTCTTTTGAAAACCCGCATTATAAAAAGATTAATAAAACCTTATTTGAATTAAAACTTCATTCTATAAAAGAGTATTATAAAACACCATATAATAAAATATCAGGGTGGGAGACCCCATGCATGGAAGAATATGGTTCAAGATAAAACTTTATGATACAAATAAAGGAGATTTTAAGTTATCAATATCCATTACAGGAAACATATTCTATGAAGAATGAAATATTTGAAAAGGGGTTTATGTGGTAAAAAAATAAAACAATGATAAAATTTCCCATAATAAAATAAAATATTATAATTTTTCCAACTTATATGAAATAAGTTAAAAATAATTATCATAACTCAATGAATGAGAATTGAGTTACCAAAATCTCTAACGATTGGGATAACACTTGTGTCAAAAGAAATTTGAAGTGAAGAGATTTATTTGTCTTAGTATATCCCAATAATTACAAGGAAATATATTATATAACTTTAAATGAATGTTAAATCAATAGAATACTATATAAAGGAAACATGGTTCATAACATGTAACATGTCCCGATGAATCATAATTGAGACCAAGAAAAACCCTTACATTATTTCCTACTTTGTTGAAAATATCTCTAAACTTCTATATAAAAAATAGAATATCTTAATAAATTATTTAATAACTATATTTATACCTAATATTATAAAAAAATTCATTTATACTCATTATTTACATTTATATTAGTTAGTTTTTACCTTTTTTCCCATATAAGGTGTTATAGTTTTCACCATTTGTAATATTTTCATTAGAGCAGTGTCAGTATTAATTATTATTCTAAACATCATTATTAAAAGATAATTAAAGAAACTATAAAGTATTAATTATAATTATTTATTAATTTTCAATTTCCTGTGATGAGTGTTTCACTATTTATCCTTGAATATGAAGTCGACAATAAGAACACTTTGGTGATTTTCTTAACCAATGAAAGGTGCTTTCATAATTTTTGAGTTAAATATTTATGTATACTTTACAGAACCAAAAATTTGTAATTTAAAGATTTATTTCATATTATACAATTATTTAGGTATTCATAATCATCCATGATATAATTTTATATCATTTTTCATGTAGGTGGTCAAACCGACCCAAACATTAACATACCATGAATAATGGATGATTGTGAGGTGATTTAGATTAAATATATTTATATTAGTATCATAATGATATCATTTGGTATTTATTAGTGTGACATATCAAAATTAGAAATAATTATTTGATGTGATGGATACAAAACAGTTGCATTGTATGAATAATTTTTTTCCTTCTTAGTACACTTTCTAAGACAGTTGTTTTATAACAATTATTTATAATTCATATCATTATTGGGTTATTCAATTTTTATTAATTGAAACAAATTAAAATCACAAAAATAATATTTATCCTTTAAACCCATTCATATAACCATCCATCAAATGTGGTAATGAAAAATAGAACACACCATTCCATAGAGGTGGTAATCCTCACATATGCAAGGATGATGCTTTTGGTTTCCTTATAATGGGAGGGAGGATTAGTATGGTTTATAATAAATAATATTGGATAATATATAAATATCATAATTATATATTAAAATCCATTTTTAAAATATCCATGTTAAGAGGTGAAGGAAAACGAACATGTTACTTCTTGGTGGTGGTGGTTCGCACATACGTGCGGATAACTTTTTTTTGAAGAGGTTGAAGGAAAATACCCCTTCATTGAATTTAAAATAAAGAACTTATTTTCTGATTTTTAAAGAGGTAAACCATTAAAAAGGGGTAAAAATAATTAAAAACAAAGGTTAAAAAGGTCCAACAAGTTCAAAAGAAACAAATGTCCAAACGTACGTGCGGTTAACATTTTCCTTTTTCTTAATGGAAAAAAGAGATGTGGTTAATTATTGTGCCACAATAATAATAGTATTATAATGATATTTATGTTATAATTTTAATATTTTGTGGTGAAATTTGAAGAATCGGTGCACAAAAAGAAAGATAAATGAGAAAGAGAGGTCAAGAACTTATACTTCACTTCTTGGATCATCTTCTTTTAGAAGCTGATTAAAACTTTGAGAGATGGTTTTTTTATAGGATCAAAACCACTATAAGGTATATAGGAATATTTTTGATATTTTTAGATATATTATGGGCTAAAAATGTGGTTTTATTGAAAGGGTAAGTTAGGATAAGAGATCTCCTTCTATAAGTGAAAAGGGGTGACATTTTTGAAAATTCACAAACCTTTTCAATAATAGGAACTCACTCTCAAGGATGGTGGGTCCAAAATTGGGAAATAATGGAGGGGAAGAATGGTAAGGTATATCAAGGCCTTAACCACACATTACCCTACACGTTTTAAACTTTTTTTAGGTATTTTAGTCGTATATTTTTTTACATTTATTATTTTAGATTTTATTGTGGTAAACAGTTTTTACCAAAGGTATCAAATCCTTTCAGACATAAAATAAAAAGGACCTCAACACATAATTTTGAAATATTGATTCCGAATTTAAAATCCATTTTATTTTATTAATTCTCTAAGTGTGATAAAAATTAATTTCAAAATAATAAATGTATAATTTTTTAAAAATAATTTTTTAGAAAAAATATCAATCATATTCTAAAATGCTAATTATAGATTTGTAAAGCAAATTATATATTTTTAAAATTATAATTTCACTTATAAAATACATATTTTTTCAAGAAAAGGATTTAAATAAGCTTCCAAATCATACTTATAAGATAAAAATCCCATAAAAGGAAATGTATTTGTTAAAACGATATATTGTACTATTCACCTTAAAATCAAACTTTCTAGAAAAATACCAAAAAATTATCCTAAGATAATATTTTTAAGATTAATCCAAAAATGAAATTTATATTTTAAATTTAACATTATAGAATATATAAATTTAATTTTTGAATAAAATTATAAATCACATGAAATGATATTTTTACATAAAATAACTTTTTAAAGTACTAGTTCCTATTTTTATTAATTTCTATAAAACACTAATAAAGATACAATTAATCAATAAATTTTATATTTTGTTAATATCATCATTTAACAATAATATACTTATTTTTATTTAATAAAATGTATAATGCATAAAAAGATAGATTCTTAAACATAATAATGAATTATGTAAATTTTTATAAAATAACATTTATATATAATAATATATAATAATATATTTCTCAATTTGGTTACTCCTATTAATACCTAATAATTAAAAAACTAGTTTTAAAGGATATATTTAATATTTATAATATATATATATATATATTGAATTTTTATTTTAGATTGTTTTTATATTAGTTCAGGGTTGTGTGTGATGTAATATATTAAATTAAAATATCAAATATATCAAGTCGTTAAAAGTTATGTGGATATAAAAAGGGGGATGTACATGGAAGGACGATGTGATGAGGCTAATTTCATTTATGTTTACATTACCCTACCGAAACATGGTTGTAAACGGGATACATGATGATGATATGTAAATATGTGATTGTGGCTATGTGGTGGTATGGTTGTGGATATGTGGTTGTGGTTGGGATGATATCGTATGTAGATATGTAATAATGGTGTTCGGTTAATGTGATTCCATTATCATGTTTCTAATTAGCTAGAGAGAGGTTTTCGTAATGGATTTCTACCATGTAGAAGGTGAAAAGGTATATTGATTGGTACGAGGGTTGACAATAATATCTAGGCCCAGAGATAGAAGTGTTATAGTGATACTTATGATTTTTAGTTTGGTTTGGTTATATATGGTGGTTTTGGTTGAGGATGTTTTAGAAGTGGAAGGAATGTCATGGATTTTAATTTTATTTTTTTATATATTATTCCCTGCTTATTTATTTTCACATGATTTATTTTCCTACTTATTATCTTTCCTACTGGTAATTATGTTTTGATTGTTTTTCTTGTTTGATTATCACTCATTCCTACTCTTGTATTTCTATTGAATAAAAATTATGATTTTTTAGAAGGAAGATCCTACTGAGTGCTCCCAAAGTTCTCACCCCACCACATTTTTCCAATTTCTTGTAGGATAAATAACTAGAGATGGAACTGATATTTGGGTAGCTTGGATGGAGTTGGTATATGTCTTGATGTTTAGAGTTCCCATTTCATGTATTTTCTTGATGTTATACATTGACATGTTTGTATCATTTGTCTTATGGGAATTTATCTTAGAATGTAAAATTATTTTAGTATTTATTGGTGTATCTAACCTTATATTTTCCCTTTAAACCCTTTTTGTGGTCCATTCCTTCCATATATTCATTTTATACCATCAGTTCCATTTGGAACCCCAGAGCCTATTGGAGGTGTGATTCAGGGGTCACTCCTATTCATTTCTGGACCAATAGGGGTACCAATATAGGGGGGGTTTATGACACATATAGTAGAGTAGAATATGAATATTTTTATGTCAAAAAAGGCCCTGAAAAAAATTCTACAGATGAATTCATAGCTCAAAGACATGGGGTTTCTTATCTTATACTTATTAATGAATGTGTGTGATAACCAAAGTACAATCAACTTGTCAAAGAATCTAGTGCAACATTCATGGTCAAAGTATATTGATATCAAATAACAATTCATCATGGATAAGGTGGATCATGGTGAGATTTTATTCCAGTATATTTCAAGTAAGGGTCATGTTTTGGATATATTGATGAATCCCTTATTGATGGATGTCTTCCAAAACTTCAGAGTTTCATTGGTAGTTAATTTTTTCCCAAAATCATTTTAAATTTTATTATTTATTTTCACGCACTAATTATTTTTAATTAATTTATAAATGGTAAGAATACAAAATAAATTCTTTTGAAAATGGATATATAGTCTAGTTTATTTTTACAAGTGATGATCAAGGCATAGGATTGAGGTGTCGGTAGCTAAAGAAGATTGTAGTGATCTTTCATTTTAGTGATTATCATGTTTCCAATAAATCTAAATGGGTATATTTAAGGTACCTTATGATATCAAAAAGTATTTGATGATTTTGGGAGTTGATGAGTGTTGTTGTCTGGATAATCTCTCCATGATGTGAATTGATAATTAGAATTGGTTATGTGATCTCAATTTAGACATGGTCAAAATAGTGTTTCTCTTACATTGAGAGTTGGAGTACTCCAAACAAAATTATTATATTATTTGTTATAGTATATATATAATATTTACATTATAGTAATTATATGGCTAGACTCTTGATCAAATTCATTCATGATTTTTGAAAGTGCTTTCATGTTGTATTTACTAAAAACACACCCATGGATGATTTCGAGTCTCTTTAGAGTTGAGTAAATATCCAAAGAAACTGATATTTTTTGAGTTAAAGTGCATAATAATGTGAAGATTATATTCCATTACATATTAAACCTAGTGTAGTAGTGACGCTAAAGCTATGTAATAATAAACCTTACAACAACAGGATTGTTTATGAATAAACCAAGTCTGTGTAAGAGTAAATATAGTGTGCTTGATGGATGAATGTGTAAAAAAGATAAAGTACATGCAAAGATTGTCTCATGTAATAGAAAACAGAATATACATAATAGTATCTTATTCAGTACCATGATGAAATAGGTACCATCATGTCTTAATGAGAGATGAAGTGAGGACTGTGAAAGAGAATTACATCACATTTCCCATGTCATGTGAATTTTATATCTCAGTGGAATGAGGAGTCACATTGCTCCCATCATAAGAACTAAGGTTAAGCCACAAGATTTATTTTACTGATAAAGTTAGATATGAGGAGATATGGGATTCAAAAGATGAGAAAGCATTCCATGCCATGATTGTGTTTGAAGATATCTGGGATTCATCTTTCATATATATCAAATCCAGACATCATGATATGAGGAAGGAGGTTACACCATAATGCTTATCTAATATATAAATAAAAGGGGGATATTCCCAAACCAAGGATTGAGTGATTGTAAATAAACTTTTCATCAGCATACCATTTATTCCTGAAATGGTTCTTAGGATATTTTAGCTTATATTTAAAGAGAAGAACAAGGGTGAACATAAGAACTAAATTCCATAGGCATTGAGGAAAAGGGAAAAAGTAATTGATCTGCTAGTTGATTATTTTCATTATTTATTCTAATTTGGAGTATAAGGATATCTCCTTTCTTATTTCCTTATTATTATTGATAATAAATCAAAAAAATGGATAACAGGATCACAGCTATTTCATATTAGGGATTAACTAATTGATAACAAGAGTAGGTGAACCTTTTATTTTCCCTTATGCTGTGTATATTCTGTCTCACTCTCTCTCTGTATCTCCCATAACTATGTCATATTATTTGAGATCCATACACACTAACTAGTTATGAGAAACATTGATTGAGATTTGATGTTTTAAATCAAACATCGATTCACCCTTAGTAATGATTTACACTCTCCTAGACAAATTAGTTTGAAATATAAGAAAATGAAATTATTATTCTATAAAGTTTATTATATATAAAAATATATATGATAAATTCAATAAACTTGGAATTGAAACTAAAACCCCTTTAATACCCATTTAATTTTAAAAATCTTTACCTAAACCCTACACCAATTTAATTTAATATACCCATTTAATTGCCTATTTTTTAGATTTCTATTATTTGAACCCAAACCCAATTATTTTTAATTTACTAAATAAGAACCCCTTTATTTATCCATACTTCTTTAATTTTTTTAAATCCATTTTATTTTTTTACGACATCTCCAAAAAATAATTTTACATTCAATTAATCTACATGGATTTAATATGTCATTTACATAATTCTACATTATGATCATTTGCAAATTGTGCCTTAGGATTATCACTTCATCCTATGTTATGACCCCTCCTATAACCACTTCCACCATATAAAATAATAATCCATCTTTAACATATTTAAAAACAAAAAAATGGTTTATATTAATAACTAATTATAGTTCTATGTAAAAAAACAGCTATCAGATGTAAATTGAAAGATCTACTTGTATCTAAAAAGTATCATAAATTATAAGTAAAATAATTATTTATCATACTCTACTTAAAAATTAAAACAAAAAATAAATATTGAAAGAAATATTATGTAATATAAATATTATCAAAATAATACAACTAAAACAGTAAAATTTCTACATAAAAATGAACAAAATAATGAAACTTCATAATTCAAAAATAGATAAAATATAAAATTATTTATTTTTAATTGGTCATAATAGTATCTTTAATCATATTCATGCATGGTAGAACTTTAATTTTTATCTGAAAATTAATAAAAACAAAAAAAATAAGTGCTAATAACTTTGGTTTCAAATAAAATTATGATGGAAAAATGATATTTTAAGAAAACATCATACATGTTATCCTTCAATTGGATTTAAAAACATATTAAATCATTTAAAGTATCTAGAATAAGCCTAATCTAAAAATTAGTACTCTCCCACTAGTACTAAAATTTTATTTAGATTAAATGATGAATGTATGAATAACTATAAAATATTTGGTAATTAACTATAAAGTGGGATACCTTATACCATTCACTTTCCACCAATAAATCACATCAAAGTATTTACATGATATAAAAACTAAGTCATATATGTAATGATTATATTCAGACATCCAATTAAAAAATAGATGAAGATAAATGAAACTACACCAATTTTGTCTTAGAATTGGGGATATATGATGGTTCATTATGTGATATTGATGTTTTAAATCCAAAATACTATGCTTTTAATCATAAAGATACATCTTGATATTCATGAAGTAAATCATAACAATCTTTATTAACTTCTTGAATCACCTGGATTAACTATTACTAAAAAATGAAATAATCATTGTTTTTACATCTCTAATCTAATATAAGTACCATACCCAACACAACATAAATAACACTCTAATATTTATCAAAATTTTCAAAAAAAAGATCTTGTAAAATGATTATAATATCATCAGTCAACATACACCTCAGTAGTTAAGTTATAATTTTAAAAACCTGATCAAAATAGAAATTTTTATTTGGATAATTCATACAAAAAAATATAGTGGCACTTTAAAATAACTTCAAATTGTCCATAAAAAATCATCTATCTCCCATTAATTATTAGTAAAAACATTAGTGTAAATTTTATCTCTAAGTATCAACCAAGAAACAACATGTTTTTATTTTATAGTATTTTGAAGCATCAATTAAGTCAATTTCCATCATGCCTTATAATTAATACTCAATATATTTGAACTTGGAACTCTTGTTTTATGGGCTATCTCTTAAAATATTTCAACTCAATAATGAATACTTGAATAAAATAACACACTATCTTGAATATTGTTAATAACACGTTATATTATTGATAATCCAACTATGATATCTATATTTAGAATATGATCATAACATCTCATGTGAATAATTTTCCCATCAAGTAAAAAAAATTATGCAACTTACTTTTTTTGATAAAAAACATACCATAATAAGAACTACATTTTTCCACTATAATGGTGTAAATTATGATCTTTATATTCCATTGAGTTATCATTGTCATCAATTTTTTAGTAATAACCTCTTTAGTGTGTAGTGTTGGTACTTAAATAATCCTATATATATACACATATAAACATTTGTTAATAAATTATCTATAAACAATGATGTATGAAATGAAATATATTTAGGTAAAAAACATTTACCACAAAATTTTTCTTCAAATATCTCATGTATCATTAATGAAAAGAGAAGAGGCCAATATGTATCCTTTTCGTTGATTTAAAGCTCGTATATCTATTATAACCAAAATTCAACACTTTAACCTATAAAGTACACCGACAAGATTTTTCTTTTATAATTAAAGTATTTTGAAAATATATACTTTCGATGGAATTGTGGATAATCATATTAAACATATGTTGAAGGATGTTAAAAAATAATATAAATTAAACATTATCCAATATGTAAATTGGGTACTAATGAATAATTATAGAAAAATCTAACTCATTTTTTAAAATATATTAGTCGAATGTGAAATTTTGAAAATAGATTATTCAATCATTTTTATGTTTCACATGATTCATTTTTTTCTTTTCAAATCATGCATCCAATGTTGAGTTTATTTTAATTGAACAAGATTTCATATCGTTCAATAATTATTTTATAACATTATTTATATTAGACATAACAAAAAGTTTATAATAATTATAAATATATTTAACTTCACTATTTTTGTTTTTAAAAGTGATCCCAAACTTCATAAGTTGTCTTGCAAGATCTAATTATTTATATATATTTAGGACTTGATGATGATATATGCTATAATGAGTTTTAATTCATTGTTAGTAGATTTCTAATTCCATTATATACTTCAATAATTTCAACATTCATTATTTCCTCCATAACTTCACCAACCTATGAAATATTAATAATTAAATCAAAATTAATTTAATAAAACCAATGAAACTAGTAAAAGTATAAAAATCTATTAAGGAACCATGTCTGCAATAAAAATAAACATGATAAGTCTTTTTAAAATTCTAAAATTCATTTAGAAATATATATACTTATTGAAATATTTCATATCATTTTTTGTATAATAAATTATGGAATGATTATTTCATATATAATGGAAAAACTATCAATTCAAGAACCAATAAAAGAATCACTAACTAATGAATATGGGAAAAAATAAAAAAGAAACAATAGATCCATATTTTTCAAAAATAGTATCCAATAATTTTAAGTAATTATGATCATATAGTAACAAATATATTACATGATAGTTTAAAACCTAAAACATTTATTTAATGTATATCATTTATAAAAATAAATGATAGATAAATAGTTATAGAATTTATTAGTATTTTATAAAGAGGAAAGGATATGTCTAACCTTTATATATTTTTTAACCTTCTAATGGGTAAAAAATCACTTGTATGGAATTATTGAAATGGAATGTTTATTTTTAAGTTAAAATGTTCAGTTTTGTTTTTCTAAGAAAAAATGTTCTTTTTAATTTTATTATTTAGAATATTTATTTGTTATGTGGGATATTCTTTTTTGGATTATGTGTGGGTATCCATTGGTCTCTTTGGTATTATACCTTGGTGTGATTTTTTTTGGATGGATCATTTATTATGGATTCATCCCTTAACTCCTTTAGTATGTGATCTTGGTCGTTGGTTACCCAAATCGGGTAGTTATTCTAGGTTTTTTTCTTCTTGTTTTGTTTCCATACATAATGTTTTCATAATAATCTATGTAACCTATATTTACTCCAGTTGTTGACTTCCACATGTCTCTAGTTTTCTGTTGTTGTTTTTTCAATTGTGGTTCTTTATTCTTCCCACTCCCTATGGACCAAACACATATCCTACCTTAACTATTGAAACTATCTCACCACTTAATCTTTTGCTTCACTATTATTACCAGGTTACCTTACCTTTTGAGATTTTTACTAGATTTTTTTTTAATTCCAATGGATCTTAGTGTTCACCTTCTATTTCTTTAAAGAAAGAGAAGATTGAGAGAGAGGACCCCCAAAATACTTGTCTACAGTACTACTTACACCCTATTCCATTCATCGTCATTGGTGGAGATTTTGTGACTTTCAAACTATTTTTGAACTATAGTTTTTTTAGAATAATTAGCCAGGAATCCCAATTGTCCCTTCTGATGAGAACTTATCAGGTTCTTAGTGTAGGATCAAGCTTATAATGATTTCATTATTTTTTTCCATAGATATAAACTATATTCATAATATATTTATTTATATTTTTCTTTATGTGTGGTTTCATGTGTGATTCCTTCTAGTCTGAGGGTGTATGTTACTCTATTCGATCTGAAGTTCATTGTTAGACCATAGAGTAATGAGATCTCTATGCTCGAATAGCTTATGTGGTGTCCATGTGTTTCTCTATATTATATCTTATCTGTTTTTATGCCTATTTTTTCTTTATTTTATAATAAAAAATATTGTTGGTGGTGTAATCTCCATACATGTAGGACTGAACCCAGTACAAAGAAATTAAATCACTTTTTTCCTTTTCTTCCCTATAATTTTATTTATTGTTTTTAGTTATTTTTTTCCATTCCCTTCCTATATTTTTTTCATTTTATTCATTTATCGTTTTTAACATTGCTAAGTCTATTATCTCCCACACATCTATTGGGTGTGGTCTTCCTTATATCAGTCCTTACTACCTCAATAATTAGTATTAAATATTGAAATCAAACTTAGAGATTTCATCAATGGGGTTTTAAGTTGAGAATTTTGATAGTGAAAATGACTTTAGTATTTTGAAATTTAATATGTGCATGATACTTTTTCATAGTGGACATGAATATTCTTTACATGGTTCCAAGAAACCCATTTTCATTTTCTTTTCTAATAGACATTTGGCCACCACATATGTTTATGTCAACCCTAGTGTTCTAGAAAAAGCCCGTTGTATGAGGATTTTAACCCTAGAGGAAAATGTTTTATGTGTTCACTCTTATAAAACTAATTATAAATCCATATGTATTAAAATATATTATCTATATATGAACAAGACACTACTTGGTTATTTTAACAATAAAATGAGGCTTTATACTTTTAAACTGGCCTCAAACTCTTCTATTCATGGTCATATTGATGAGTTTAATAAATTGATTCTTGATATAGATAATATATATGTTTAATTTATGTATTATAAAAATACTATTATACTTATAACATCCCTTTATGATTATTTTGACTTGTTAAAAGATTACATGAAGTATGGTCAGGACTCGATTATTCTAGCAAACGTTAAGGCTATGGTGTTGTCTCGTAATCTTAAAACAAATGGTTTGAAATATGGGGGGAGTGGGGTGAAATATGAATCTCAATTAATTCATATTATGGTTTAGTTATAAAAAACAATAAATAAAATAATGATAAGAACCTATTTAATAAATTTTGATATTTTGAGTGTGGTAAAACCAAACATATTAAAAGATATTTCCTTGATTTAAAAAATAACAATAGTATATCCCTATATAATGTTTTTACCCTAATATAGACAATATGGATGTTATATAATTTATATTTTGCATCCCTTTTTTAGTGGGTGGTATATACACTAGTTTTTATATCTTCTACTATCATAAGATAGGCCCTGTATGTGTTTTTTGGGGGAACCAGGTTAGAATAGATGGTGGGGTAAGGCTGGTCTAAGCCATTTAGGCTTAGGTGGATAGTGTCTCGTATCATCTTCTTATTTTTTTTACTATGTTGTTTACTACCATTTACTAGTGTTTTATTTTTACATATTGTTTTTTTATGTTTTTTGGTCACTATTCTAAAATTCTGAGCAAAGTGGTTTTATTGTTTTTAAATGTTCAAATTCTTTCTAGTACCTTTAGCTTCAGTGAAGACTCAGGTAGTATGTGGGAAAGCTATATCTGAATATTTTTTCTTAGGTACGTTAATTTATGAGAATGTTTTTTAGTACTATGATATTAATAGATGGGTAGGTATGATTATAATTTTTTCCACTAAGCAACACTCTAAGAGGTATTTTTTCTAGGAATAAATTTATAGATTTAGGATTTTATTTTTATGAAAATATACCTGAACCAATTGGTGGGCTAGGTCTTTCAAGAAAATGGCCTTTTTTGTTTCATTTTATATTAAAACAAATTATATTTGTTAAAATTGGTTTCTTTGTTTTTTCAAATTAAAATATTGGGTTTTTTTTCAAACAATTTTTTTTCAATTTAATTATTATGAATATTCAATTTTTATATGGTTTATTTTTATTTGGATTATGTATAGGACTTAATTGTGATCTTTCTTATTGAGCCTTGGTGTGATTTTTTTTATATTTTACATTTATTGTGTCTTAATCCCTTTAATCCTTCAACATGTTCTCTTTATCATTGATTACTATGATCAAGAGATTGTGCTGGGTTGTTTTGTGCTTCTCATTGTGTTTTATCATATAATGTTTTCATAGTGTTTTGTGTCACCTCCCTTTCCACCAATTGTTGACTACCGCATGTCTCTGTTTTTCTTCAATTTTTTTCACCAACCATGGTTATTGATTTCTTCCCACTCCCAAGGAATGAAAATGTATCCCACCTCAAGTATTGAAACCAAATCACTGATTTATTTACATTTGTACCATTATTGCCACATTTCGTAACCTATCAATTCTTCAACATAATTATATTTTATAATTCTAGTGTCTCTTAGTGTTTGCTTTCTACTCCTTCAGAGAAAGAGATGAGAAAGAGATAGAACCTCTATATTTTTTATCAATGGTGTCACTTGCATCTTGTTATAACATCCTCTCCAGTGGAGTGTTTATAATGTTTGAGCTCCATTTGAATCATGAAATTTTCAAGAATAATTTTCCCTCACATCCAAGTTTTCACTCATAATGTGAACTTATAAGGTTCTTAGTGTAGGACAGAGATTATAAGGTTGTATTTTTTTGTTTCCTCAAATATACACTATATTTTTCTTATACTTATTTATTTTTGGTATTATATGGGGTTTTATGTGTGATTATTTCTACTTATAGGGAATATAATACCATATTCAAGCTTGGGTTCACTGTTGGCTCCTAGTGTGATGGGGTTCCTATGATCAGATAACTTCTGTAGGTCGTGCATGTTTCTGTCTATTATCTCTTCTCTATTTTTATGCCTATTTTTCTTTGTTTTTATTAATAATAAAAATCGGGGGTGGATTTTTTCCCTGCATGTAGGACCAAACCTAGTCTGAACCCTATAAATCACTTGTATTAATTTTTTACTGTAATTTTATTTACATTTTTAACTTTTTATTTCTCTATTCCCTTCATGTTTTTCCATTTTATTCATTTATATATTTTAACATAACTATATTTAGTATTTATCATGCCAATTTAGGGTATGGTCAACCTTATATCAAACCCATACAAACCCAATGGGAATAAATAGTTCATTCATAGGTGAAATATATCCAATGGACAGCACATCAACTTCTGCCTCCTAGCCTCAACATAAGAATTGGATTAAAAAAAATTTGTATGGATTTTATAGACCTAATAACATGGTATTAAGAATAATATAAATTTAAGTTTGTTTGATTTTTTATATACCAAACCATAATAGAGGTGTTCCAAGGTGGGGGTGATAGGCGATAAAGGCATGTGATTGGAAGTTAAGATTGGAGGTGTGCATGGTGGGAGGGGATACATGATAGTTACACACATAGTGATAGGTGACAAGTTTATTGGGAGGTAAAGATCATAGTGGTTTGTGAGGTGTGATTTAATGATCATAGGTGTGTACAAAGTGGGAGTTGATTATCAGAGGGGCACACTTTATGGGATCTAACAATTGGAGGGTGGGGAGCCACATAGTCACAGTGTGATGGGGAAGATTGGTGAAAAAAAGATATAGAATAGATCAGTGTATTGAGAAGGAGGATATAGTATGTGGGAAGGAGAATACACCAATTCATTAGGTTTATACCATGCCAATGAATTAGAAAAATAGAATACACCAGTGCATTTCATTTTCACCACACCTCGCATTTCCTGTCATACATTTGGGGCCACTACAAAAAATAGGTCTTATCAATAGTTTACTAGAGGTATTTTTTAAAACCACTAAAAAATTAAAACATATTTATCATTATTTAAAATATAGTTATTTTTTAGTATAACTTCCATTAAATTTTTTATATGTCTCAATTTATCTTTATTTTTTAAAAAAATGATCCAATATCATAAAAAAAATCAGTGCCTCCTCCACCTCCACCACATAAATACCACCCCTACCCTGACCCCTACTAATCCCATCAACACTGACCCCCTCTGTGACCCACAACCATGACCCCCCCCCCCCCCCCCATTATGGACCATTCTCCCTACAATAATGAACCCAAATGGCATCCCCCTTTCCCTTTTCCCAGTGACTGTGACCCTCATCCATAACACAATCCATAACCCCCTTCTCCCCATGAATCCTCACCTTGGTGAGCTTCTTTCATGAAATCTAACCTTGTTGATTAAAATATATAATATTTATTCATTTAT
Organism: Viscum album; assembly: GCA_963277665.1. Lineage (NCBI taxonomy): Eukaryota > Viridiplantae > Streptophyta > Magnoliopsida > Santalales > Viscaceae > Viscum > Viscum album. Next base: position 453,220,572 of record OY728133.1, read on the forward strand.
GTTGTTTGTGTTTTTTATGTAGGATTTGATCATTTTCATGTTGGATTTTTATTTTTTCAAATCAAGGCCTACCATAGCCAATGAAGAAGTTGGGTGATATTAATAATTGATTGTACTTGTTTGATTAGACATTTATATTATTTATTTTTGAATATATAAGGAAAATAGTGTTAATGAAACATGTATGGATTAAATTTGAATTAATTTACCTTGAAACACACTTTGGTGTGCTAAGGGTTTAGAATAAATTTAGATTATGCTATTGAAAACCAATTAGTGGGTGGTAAAATAAAAAATGTGTGTCTTTGTTGTAAGTTAAAGAAATGGTTGAATATAAATTAAATATTTGAGAACTTGATATTTAAATAGTTCCCTACTCGATATGTATATTGGATCTGGCATGGTGATTTGAATGCTATTTAATGTAAAAACAATGACTATCCAATCAAAGAAACAAAAAGTGACCAACCAAAGTTGAATTCTATTTGAAACTTAAAAAATGACACATTTAGATTTGCAGGATACAATAAAAAGATTTTAATAGATAAAAATAACCTTCAGTTGATATTGAGTAGGTTAATCTTGATAAAAAATTCAAGCAACAAAAAAATGTGATTTATAAATTAGTTGATGATAGAAAATAATAATTATATGAATTTTTTCCCAATTATTCAATGTTTTCATTTATACTTAAGTTTTATCATATCGAGTGTCTCTATAGATTTAGTAAAAAAGTAGTGTCTATGAATTTTGAATTTCTTTATGATGAATTTGGTGAATCTAAGATACATTCATCATTTCATGAGATAAATAAAATCATTAATAAAATTAGACTTGATAATAAAAAGATGTATTAATTCCCTAATGATTTCATGCTTTATTAATAAGAAGTCTATGATAATGAAGAATGCATAATATGTTATAAAAGTAGATGGAAATCAGTGAGTAATAATAAGAGTAAAAATTAATGCAACACCAAGAAAACGTAGAAAAAGAAAACTCCCAAAAAAGTTATTACGTTACTTTCCTCTAAAACCATTCTTGAAAATATTATTCTAGTTGTCTAAGACTATATATTACATGAAGTGGAATACTTAGAATAGAAACAATAATGACTTGATGATACATCTAAAAGATATATCATCATAGAAGTTGTTTGATTCATTATATCTATATTTTTCTTTGGATCCTAGGAATAGAAATTTAGTATTGGATTCTGATGGTTTTAATATTTTTAGTAATTTAAGTACTTATTATAGAACATGGAAAGTTTTTTTGGTCCCCTATAATCTACCACCATTTGTGTATATGATGAAGACTTATTTTATTACTCTAATGATTATTCTATGAAATAAAATTCCTATAAATGATATTGATGTATTCCTTAAGCTTCAAATCACATAATTGTGAGAATTATGGGATGATGGAATGGAACCATATGATGCTTAAATGAGAAAACTATTCAAAATGCATGCTCTATTAATGTGGATAATTACTAGATTTCCTAGACTAGGAAACTTATCTTGTTATAAAACATATTCCAATTTATCTAGTCTAATTTTTATTTTCTATTTTCAACCTCAATGATTAAATCATAGTAGAAAATGGTGTTTTATGTTCCATCATTGATTTCTTAATGCATTTCATAAGTTCATATTAAATATGACACAAATCAATGGTGATATTGAATTGATAAAGTCATCGAAGATTTTATATTGTTTATAATTATCGGTATAATTAATGAATGTTTCTCTAGAATTTAGAAAATGTAATTAGTTGAAATAAGTGGTGAAAAGGTTATGAGTCACAATATCTGAAGCAGTTGGAACACAAATTGGAATAAATGAGTATATTTTAAAACTTCTATATTAAGAGTTTAATTTTCTTCATTGTAATTTTGAAATAATACATATTGAGAATAATATCTATGATAGTGTAATTTTTACATTGCTTAATGAGTAGGATAAATCAAAGTAATGCCTTAATGATCGTAATGATTTGGAATTAATGAATATTAAGTGTTTTTTATTTGGTAAAATGATAATGGAAAGTATCCTTCAGATACTTTTACAATGAAAATTCATGTGAAAGAAATGTTCCTTCAACCTTTAAAGAATTTGAATGTGCTATATGGATATTGATGTAACATTTAAAGGCATGTTGACTTAAAACACTAAAATATTCATGGATTGAAATTCATGACTAACATATTCTAATAGTGTAGTTTTTTCCATTGGTATTTCTTAAAACATTACCTGAAAAAGTAACTAGTGTTCTATTTGAGTTGTGAACCATCTTCAGATAGCTTTGTAGGAAAACTCTAAGTCGAACTAAGGTTAAAAAAATTTAAGAAATAATTTTTTTGACACAATTTCATTTGGAGATGTTATTTTTCCCTTATTTTTTCACTATCATGATTCATTTTACTATTAATTTGGTTGAGGAAACAAAACATTGTGGTCTGATACTCTATCGATGGATGTATCCATTTGAGAGGTATGTAAATATTTTTTTTATTTTCATTGATGATGTCAGTTTTGTTAAATCATTGTGTAATTTTTTAATATGTTTCTTAATTTTTTTATTGGGAACTTAGGTCATTTTAGACCATATGCAAGGAATAAATCTCAACCAGAAGTCTCTATTGTTGAATGTTACATAAGAAAATATTATTTTGACCTTTTATTATAAGTATTCATATGGGATTGAGACTAGATTCAATCATGTCAGATGTGCTTAATACATCTTTAATAATTATCATTCTAAAAACTAGTCATTGGTATTACCAATTATTAGAAGACTGGTCCGAAAGGGTTAAATTTTAAACTAACTAAATTGGAGTTACTACAAGAACATAGATATTTTCTATTCAATAGTATTATTTCTGATATATTTATTGAATAATTGATATTGAAAATAAATATATGTCTAAGGGTTCAAGATATAAATTGGATAGAATTAACAAAATCTATTAATAAGGATATTATTTAATGGTTCACCCATCATGTATGTATATACTCATATTTAAATTATTGATGTATAGATATTTTTTCTATATTAAAATTAATACCTTATATCTTCCTGTTTCGATAATTAATATTGAAAATAGAGATGAAATTTCAAATGATTTTATGTTTTTGGCTCATGGTCCTCTAATGAATGATAAGATATTTGATGCCTACAATATTTATGGCTTTAATTTTTATACAATTAAACACAAAAAAGGATTTAAAAATCAAAATAGTTTTTTATTTACACTTTTTGAAGTGGGATACTATGGAAATAAATTTCATATAATCAAATTAAACTATTATTTTCAATTTTTAGTTTTCTTATTTAAATGTATGTGGAATAATGTTGGTAGGTGTATAATGAAAGTTTCATTACATTTTACTTATGTAAACTTCTCTCATTTGATCTATATTAGAATGTATCAAGAGCATGATAAATTTATCTTGGATTCACAAAGTAAGATGGTTTATTATGTGTATGATGAATCACATGATGGTTATAGTGTTTTAGTACACATAAAATAGAGATACTTGTATGATATGGGTGAAAAAGGTCAATTATTACTCTGTGATAGTGAACCTCATCAACCACAAAACATTCAATAGTCTTTTCCTGGAAATATTGAAGAAATGGAACTTACAAGAGAGGGTGAAAAATAAGTACTCTTCAAAATAGAGGTTGATAATAATAAACATAATGAAAATAACAATAATTGAATATATAAATTAGTAATGAATTATATTACAATTTTTCATCAATAAGTGATTCATACATGTATATATTGATCTATTTTTCATTTCTTTAAAATCTTTCACTTTTTATTTTTTTGTATACTGAATATATTATAAACCATTTTCAGTGAAAAAATGCTGAGAATAAAAAAAATAGATATCATAGTCGATCATCATCATGAATCACACCACCTTTACCCTCACCTTTAGTAGATCTGAGTGATTCCATTGAATTAGAGACTTTAAGTGATCCATAAGCTTTCCTAGATGTTTTTTGAAGATCAACATTCGATGCAGCTCTATTTATGGAGCAGTTGGTCACTCCATGCAAGGGATATTGGTGAGTTACCATTAGTGGTATGTTTATCATTGTAAAAAACTATATATTTTATAAAATATTTAATGAATTTTTCAAATATATAAAGATAAAAATAGTAGAGATATAAATATAAATATAACAAATGTATTAGACCTAAAAGAATTTAAAATTATCATTCCATTTGATGGGTTTATGGTGCCTACATGTGATGCTACCAAAATCTATGAACATATTCTGGGTTATATTTCTTATAAGACAATGAGTCTTCCCATTAATTATAAAAATTAGAGCCATATTCCCATATATAGGAAGAATGAGTTGGTTTAAAACCAATTAAAGGTAATATTAATTTAATATTCATTAGTAACTAATTTAAAAAAGCATTAGTAAAATTATTAATATACTTATTAAGTGTTATATTTATTATTTCTAGGTTTTTTTTCATTTTAATGTCCCTAAATATATTTCATGCCCGTGGACTATAGAAAATTTGGGCTTGAAATAGAGAGACTATAAATGGAGATTATTTCATGATTTTAATGACACATCTCTGAGAACTTGAGAGGTGTATGAGAATGTTCCTACAGGTATGACTCATGAGAAATTAAAGATGTTTACAGATATTATTTGGCATGCATCTCAAAATGTAATTGCATATTTTATAGTATCCTAATAACGTAAAAACAAAGAAAATAATAATTTTTATAAATGTTGATATTTTTTGTATGAATAATGTAAAAATATAAAAAGGATCATGAAAAATAAGTCATTTATCTTATCGTTGGTTCGTAAAATATCTAGAAAAAGAATAATATTTTTTTTATTTTATCAATTATATCAAGATATTTTTTTCCAACTTGTATACATTTGGTCTCCTAGTTGGATGAATAGAGATGTAGATTAATTTTCATTGAAAATTGACAACAATTTTGTAAGTGAACCTGCCAAAGATATAGGAGTAAGAAATTATCATTATTATTTAATGTTATTTCATTACTATAAAGACATAATAATTAAAAAATAATAATTAGATAATATTATGAATTTTGAATAATTTATTAAAACATTTTTAATATTATTGTATTAACAAATTAAAATTCAAGAATCTCGGGATTCAAACCCTTCAAAATCATCATTGGTTTCCCCGAAAAATGTACTTGCAATAGTTTTAGGAAGGAACATATCAGGAATGTATGGGGGATGGGTTTTGGGCCTACTCTATTAATTACATTTGGTATGGAACCACTATCATTTACTACTACACCCTCTAGTGGGGGTTCAAGTAGCTCCATTAATCAATAAATAAAGAGGGAAAATTCAAGGATGAAATAATAAGTGAAAGATTAAGATTCTTATAGGAAAACATAGGATCAATGGTAATTGGTAATGGAAAATGCCTTAGTTTCTATATTTCAAAGGATAAAGGTCACAGTCCCTGATGAAATTTCTAATCATATAGCCCATCATGTAGAAGTAAATTCTAAAATCAATCTATAACATGTCTAAATGACTATTTTACTTTTTTCTATGATGATATTGTATCATGTTGTGGTGGTTTATATGAGGGGGAGTTGGGGTAATATGATATATATAATCCCTTTTATTTACTTGGGTTTAGATTGGTGTGAAATAATTGGACAGCTATAGAATTATTTGTGGGTATATGATAATCATGAGAAGTTTTTTACAAATCTTCGGTAATACTCGGCTAGTCCAAGGAAACTATGGATCTCTATTGCTGATGTTGGTTTGGGCCACTCCTCAATTTTATTTGTCTTAGAAAGGTCTAAAGTTATCCATTTAATGGTGATAATATGCCTCAAGGATGATACTTCCTCTATCTAGAACCCATATTTACTATACTTTTCATATAGATTCTCTTTTTTCAAAGTCTTTAGAATAGTATTCAAATATTCTTCATGATCCTCCTTTATTTTGGAGTATATCATAATGTTATCTATAAATTCATCAACAATTTTGTTGATGTAATCTCTAAATAATTGATTGATTAAGTATATAATTTTTTTTGGAGCATTAGTGATCTTGAAAGGCGTCACTATGATCTCATAGTATCAATACCATGTCCAAAAGGTAGTTTTGTGAATATATTCCTTATTCACCATTAATTGATGATATCCCAATCAAAATTCCACCTTAAAGAAATACCAAAACCCACATATTTAATCAAAAAATTCATCTATCCATGTAAGGGGATACTTGTTCTTTATCATGATCTTATTGAGTTCATGATAATTAATGTACAGGGGCATTGACCCATCCATCTTCTTTATAAAGAGGACTTGTGCACCTCATGGTGAAGAAATAAAATGTATAAAACCCTTTTATAGATTCTTTTGTAACTTCTTTTTTAGATCTTATAACTCAATAGGGGCCATTCTATAAGGAATCTTGGATATGGGAAAATATATAGGTATAAGTTTGATTGAGAACTCAACCTCTGATATAGGAGGAAGGCCCGTAAAATCTTTGGAGAGTACATCACTATAATCCCTTATAATTTTCATGTATTCAAGAATAATTCTCTCCTTTTTATCAATCATTTGGGCTAGATATTCTTGCTCATAAGGAAATAATATTCATGGTTGAGTGTAATATTCTAAGGGGGATTCATCCTTCTCTATATACTTGTACAAAATCATAGGATGAATTCAGATGTGAAGAGTGATTTCCCTCTTCCAATAGCAGATGTTGTATTTATATAAGTATAACTAATCCATTCTGAATATAGCATCAAACTCTACTAATGGAAGTAAAATTATATTTTTTTTATATATTTAATTCACAGACTTTGATTGGGGAGGAGTTATATACTTGGGATGAGAAAAATTGCTCCATTTTTTGTTTTATGGAAAACTCAACCTCTATGTTTTGAGGTGGTGATTGAATAGTTAAACTAAATTTACAATATATAAATAAATTCATAGAAATGGAATAAAAAAGTATGTTTTCTATTCATAAATAAATAACTAGTGTACTTGTCATTACATCATTGTTAGGATCCACCTCAGCATTACTGATAGTATATACCCTTCCTTTCTCTATAGGAATTGGAGGTTGTTGTCATTTATTATCTCTAAAAACCACTGGATTTGGTCATTATCTTGAAATTCCTATATTCCTTGTAGTTGAAACACTATACTATAGGCTGAGTGTTGATCGAGACCTTCTTTTCTTCTTCTGAATTATTTTTTTAATTATTTATCTTTGGTACTAATTATCTTAATGTCCCTCTTTTCCACATTTAAAGCACTTATTTGTTACCTTAAGATAGTTTTTAAGAAGCTTCTCCCCACACTTTTAAAAAGGGGGTGTTTGGTTTTCATTCCTCTATGAGATATATCTATTGATACTCATGAAGAAAACTCTATTTTACACTTTTTATCTCTAGACCCACAAGACCATTGAGAGTATCCCATCACTATCTAGACCTTGAGAGAAAAATTAACAATATTTTCTATAAATATAAAAGTATCAAATTTATAAATTTTTTATAGACTTGGATTTAATCCACTAAAGAATCATTCTACCCTACTTTTGGTGTTGATGATAATGTTTAAGGTGTAAGGACCTATGTTTTTTAGAACTGTAATTTTGAGCAGAAATTTGAATTTTTTATTTCAGGTTATTATATGGGATAAAATACTATTTTTCCATATATTATATGATCTCATATAGTTTTTCTGACCACTCTATTGGTCTCAAAATAGGGTTTTTACTTTAGGACTGGAGTTTGTTGGGAATCTGAGCTATTTAAATTTTAGCATCAAAATTCATATTAATATTTAATAAACTAAATATTAAATTATTTTCACAAGTTTTTTCATCCATAAATTTTGTATAGAGAATCATATTGAGATTCTGTCTCTTCTATTGAGTCCAGAATGGATAGTTTTTCCTAGGTGAGGCATAAACTCGAGTCGGCCATCGGATCCAGCTCGGGCCCCTTTTTCTTTTCTTTTCTTTTTCTTCTTTTCTCATTCTTATTTTCTTTTTCTTCTTTTCTTTCTTTTCTTTTTCATATAATTATTTTCCTTCTTCATTCTCACGCATGACCTGTTACTTCTCCCTTTGGGAAACCTAAGAGAGAAAAGGGAGAGGTAGAGTGAAAGAGATAGGGGAGGAAATGAGGTGTCGTCGTGAATCCCTCAATGATCTGGATCGATGTGAAACAACCTTGGATAGTGAAATCAAACAAAGATTCAGTGGTTTCCACCCAAAGGTAGGCCCGTTTATGTTTTTTTAGAAAAACCCTCTATTTATTTTCCATTTTCTAAATTTAAATCCCTATTATTATTATATGTGGCCCCTAGTGGCCTAATCTGTTGATTTAGGGGTTAAACAGGGTTTTGGGAAATCTGAATGTTTTTTGTTTGGGAAAACAAGGTTATATGACTTGTGGTTCAGGGGAATACACCATTTGTTCTTCCTATTTGGGGAAGATAAGGTTTAAGGATTACACACTGTATATAGGGGTTTACACATTGTGTACCGGTACTTAGTCGTGTAGCTAAGTACCCAACTAGGTGATCCTGTGTAGGGGTACATGGTCATGTGGAGTACATGGACAGACCCCATGTGAGTCATATGACATGTAAAACTACATGTTCTGGCCAAGTATATAGTTGGGATGGCTGAGGGATGCAGGCATGCAGCCCATTTTGGGTACACCCTGTGTATCTATCTTACACATCGTGTACCTAGGGTGTTTACATGTACAGGCTGGAAGAAGTACAAACCCATGTGAGACTTTGGGAGTACATGTCTTTTACTAAGGATGAAATGCCATGTACTATCCCTTTTTAAACCTTGGAGGGTTTTTCATCTCTTCTTACCCCAGAGTTGGAATGGGACCCTAGAGTAGTCCATACTGAGTAGTTTTCTACGTAGATCATGATGTTGGAATCTTTGGAGGGATCTAAAGACTAAAAATGGGTGTTTTAGTGCGTTTACCTAAATGGGTAGGTTTTTCCTCCTATAATTGAATGTGGTCATCTCCTAAGGGTGATACCTGAATGTGAATTATATTTTTCATGTTCTGACCAACCAAGTTTGATACTTTTATATGAGATGAGATGAGATCTATCTCCCATGATTGATCCCTTTATGGATTTATTTTGAGGAATTCTCCCTTCTGAGAGGTTCCCTTATGGACTAAGAGGCAATGATAACAGTTTTTATTGAGGATCCATCAACTTTTTTTTCTCTGAGGATCTCGTGTAGGATGACTTTTCTTGTTTTTTGACCTTGAGGATCCCAAGTAGGATGCCTATTAAGTTTTTTGTTTGAGGGTCCCAGCAGGTACCTGTTGTTTGACCGGCCTTGAGTTAGCACATCTGGTTTGGGTATAGATGGTAGCAGGTGTCACCTATGAACCTGTTTCAAATATGTAAGACCTAGGGGTTGTATAAGTAGTGTTGGGTTGGGAAT